>CM057453.1:683760000-689350000 GCA_016271365.2 Neoceratodus forsteri | reverse complement strand
ATATTTTAGAAGTTAAAATGTGATCATTGCACTGTAGTCTTGCCGTGAATAATTTTGCTGCAATGGCAAGAGCCAGATTCAGCGGCAAGTTAAAGACAGAGTGTCTGAGATAGCCATCATTGCACTTAATAATACATTCTATGATTGGCTATACATTGCTGTTTGTAATGCATAATGACAGGCCATTTGACTGGTGCTTCACCCTATCAAATCAAAATGGCAGAAGCAACCTCATCAATTTCTCATGTTGTAGTTTTTGATATTTTGCCTTCACAGTGCAGACACCCAAAATTAAGCATTGCTGGCTACCTTTATGTGAAAGAAAGGAGTCTGAACGACTTGTTTTATTGGTGTTGCCAAAGTCGTAAAGCTTCGGCATGCCACAGCCTTGCTTCGACCCTACTTGATGGTGGACAACATCAACTTCAAGTAACCAAAGAACATAACCATAGCCCTGATGCCTGTGCTGCTCCAATAGCCACAGCAATTGTGGCATTGAAGAAAAGAACATTGACAACCCATGACACACCTGCACAACTGATACAAAGTGAGACTGCAGGTTTGTGTTTGGAAGTTTGTCATAACTTGCCGCCTAAGCTGGGGAGTATGATTGCACATTGTCCCCTGCTGTGATTATAACTGACTTTGAACAAGCTACTATAAATGCCTGCAAGAATGAGTTCCCCAATGCTGCAAACAAGGGTTACCTTTTTCATTTAGGCCAAATTGTGTGGCGAAAGATTCAGTGGTTCGGTCTTGCACCAATGTACGGCTCAGACCCTGATTTCAGTCTAAAAATGCGGCAACTAGTAGCATCAGCTTTTTTACTGCCAGAAAAAATTAGCCCTGTATATGAGAAAATAAAGCCAGAAATACCTCCGGAGAGTGCTCCTATCCTAGAGTGGTTTGAGGAGAATTATATTTTGGGCCCCTTTATACCCACCGCAGTTCTGGTCCTTACATTCTCAAATGCAGACCGGGATACCGAGTACTCAAAACAAAGTAGTGGCATGGCACAGGAGGCTTGCAACACTGATAGGCACATCCCATGTTGGTATCCATAGGTTTGTGGAGGAATTGAGAAATGAACAAACAATGACTGATACCACAATTGAAAAAATAAATCAGGGACTACCTAAATCTCCCTTAAAAAAACAGTACGCCAAAGGGAGGAAAAAAATCAGCAATGTTGTCGCTGATATTGACATATGACCACCAAAAGACTTTGTTCATGGAATAGCACATAATATGGTGATGTAACAGTTCCTTTGTGATTTTTTAACATTTTTAAATATTGGATTTTAATTGAATGAGCAACAAAGCTGCCTAATGCATTAAACTTATTCTGAAATGGAAGCACAGAAACTGGTAAGTAGACTTTTGTGCTAAAAATGCTAAAAGTATGCCCATTTCGCTTCACTTATGCAGTTTGAATTTACCACTTATGTTGACACTGTTTTCAGTTTCAAGCTTAGAATTAGAAGTTTGAAGTATGCCCATTACGCTGATGTCTGCTTGCTTCACTTATGCAGTTTTAAATTTTCAGTACTTGCGCTAAAATGTTCTCATGATAATGAAATATATGACTGTCTGCTCACTTCACTTATGCAGTTTTAAGTTTTCAGTACTTGCAGTAAAATGTGCTTATGATAATGAAATATCATTAGAATTAGAAGTCTTCTCATCAGTTGTCGGTATAATATATGTCAGTATATATTTCGTCAGTAAGTTTGTATTGTCAGCAAGTAAATGTCGGTTAATTTCAAGTCGGGAAGTTTGTATTCGGGCGATCGTACTGATCCTTATATATATATATATATAGGGGATACATGATGGGCATGAGTGTGCTATGGCAAATATTGTCACTCCTGCAGAGTGCGATATCCAAGCTCACGATGCAGGAGTGACAATATTTGCCATAGCACACGATATGCCCATCATGTATTTGATATATACAATAGGGCCAAGAGTTTCAGAAGTTTTGTTATGCTGTCTTGTGTTCTGTTCCTGTTAATGTGTTTGCTCATTCTGTGTGTGAGCTTTTCTGAATGGGCTGGCAGTGTTGTAAACTTTGAGATACACATGAGTGTGTTTTGCAATGCTAAATGAGTTAGTTTTAGATAGGAATGAGAAACATACTTTTGTGAAGCTGTATTGTTTAGCAGTCTGGCTGCAGTGAAGTTAAATGCATCAGAGTAATTGTAATGAACTGAGAGGCAGAGTGTCAGAACAGCTGATACTGTTTTCTGTGTAGGTACGTTAGCTGCAGGCAGAGTGCAGAGTGTTCTGTGAAATTGTGCTCTTTAGGATTCTGGCTGCAGTGAAGTTGAAATTGTCACAGTAATTGGGTGAGAATCAGAGTCTGAGGAACAAGTGAGAGTGTGTTTCAGTGGTAGTTGAGTTAGCTGCAGGCAGTAGTTTAGACTGTTCTGTGAAGCTGTGTTGTTTGGAATTCTGGCTGCACAGTTGAGAGCATCACAGTAATGAGCTGGAAGTTGGGGAGGGATAGGTGTGTTTTGTAATGCTCACTGAGTTAGCTGTAGGCAGCAGTGAGACCTCTCAGGTAGTTCTGCATTTGTGTCTATGGTAACAGCACAGGTGTTTCTTTCATGCTGAGGGGAATGCTGCCTAGGGTGATGATATCAGTGACCTTTTGTGACCTGTGTGTGTAAATGACTCATATCATCACAGTAGAGCAGAGGGTAAAAATATCACACTGCAGTGGATGATACACTGTTTTATCTCACTCATTTACCACTCACCCCTATTGTATATATATATATATATATATAATATACTGTATATTACAGAAGGGACTAGGAAATGGCAATCAGAGGGAGGGGAAGTGCCACTAAACACCAGGGAACGGACACAGTTATCAGAGAGTGAGGTCTTCCACTAGACACCAGAGAAAAATGGTGAAAGCTCATTTCCTGATGTGTCCTTGACATCCATTAACCCACATATCTGTATTGAAAGGGCTTGAGTCACATGACAACTCAGATTTAGCATGACCAAAATGGATCTGGCTTGCTTTGCTGCAAGCCCTATAAAGAAGACATAGCCCCACTAAAAAGTTACATTTCAGCAGTGCTTCTTTCTTCAGAAACAACAATCTGCAATAGAAGGATTTTATTTAGTCACTTATTTATTTATTTATTTAATGCTATTGTCCAGGAAAAGCATACTTAAACAGAGCTAATTTCCAGGTGTGACCCCGAGGGGGTGGGGGTAGGGGTGGAAAGGGGAATATTGTATAATCACAGAAAGCAAACCAGGCAAAGATTAAAAAACCTGTGATACATAGATACATAGATGCTGTTGGCAGAAAAGGACTGCTAGGCCCATCCAGTCCACCCGTTTAAGCTGTCTAACGAAGCATCCAGTGACCCTGTCTGGTCATTGGCTATAGCTTTTTCTTCCTATCTCTAGTATTCCTTTGCTTTTGTAACAGGCATGTTTGAAACCCATGACTGTATGGATTGCCACCACCTCCTTGGGCAACCTATTCCATGCATCCACCACCATTTCCACAAAAAAATAACTTACTGACATTTCCCCTTATGCAGCCACCCCTCAGTCTCATGTCATGTCTTGTCCTGGCACTATTATTATTCTGGAATATGTTGTCCCCTTCCACCTTGTTAATGCCTTTGAAGTACTTGAATGTTTCTGTCATGTACAGCTGAGGACTCACCTTGAGTCTAGGGAACTGCTAAATCCTATGCATCCGGATTCAGAGCTAAACATAGCACTATCTCAGCCCTCGCCAAAGTTACTAACGACTGGCAGCATAATCTTGAGAGCAAAAACTTTATTTGTGCTGTTTTCCTTGATCTAAGCAAGGCTTTCGCACCATCGACCATAGTCTGCTCCTCTCCGCCCTTCAAACCATAGGTGGACCCCTCCTCTCTGCGTTGGTTCACTGACTATTTTACAGGGCGCCTTCAACAAGTTAAAGTCAAGGAGGCCTGTCCCCTTAAAAACTCTGGCAAAGAGGGGTACCTCAAGGTTTTATATTAGGGCCTTACTTTTTGCAATCTACATTAATAACATCGACTACTGTATAAAGAAGCCAACATCCATCTGTTTGCAGATGATACAGTTCTCTGTGAGTCACCCAACACCTGAAGCTGCCTGCAATGACCTACAGTCAGAATTCAACCTTTTGCAAAGCCAACTCCTCCAAAAAAAGCTACTCCTTAATGCCCAAAAAACTAAAGCGATGGTCCTCTCTCCTTTTATCCGTACAGCTAACCCTGTGTCCAGTGGGACAGTTCCCCCAAATTACCACAGTTCTTGGTGAAAAACTAGAATTTGTTACAAAATTCAAGTATCTGGGAGTTTGGATAGACCAAAGGCTCTCCTTCATTGAACATATTGAGGACTTGCTAAAACGACTTCGGCAAAGGCTTGGACTGTTTTTTAGAATCAGCCAATTTCTCACCAGAGATGTCAAGAAACAACTGATCCAATCCATTTTCCTATCATTGGTTGATTACGCTGACTTCCTCTACAGCCAATGCCCCAACTCTTACATGGCTAAACTGGACACACTCTACCATCGAGCACTGAGGTTTATAATGGGACTCCCCTTCGACACACATCACTGCACCCTATATGCGGCAGTGGGATGGACATCACTAAAGTTCAGGTGCCACAGAAACGCTGTCTCTGGACCTATAGAGCCATCTCTAATAAGCTGCCTTACTATATCTCCTGCTGTCTTCCCTGAGTATAATTGGTAATACGCATTAAGAAGTTACTCAGCTATTACACTTAAAGTACCCAAAGCAAAATCCCGCTCAGTAGGGCAGCCATAAGCTTCCGTGCTACCTACCTTATGGAACGATCTACAAAACCCTCAAATTAAGCACTCTAATCGGTATAAATGCTTTCAAGATGCTTTATTTCCATACAATCAGAGAAGTATGTAACTGCTTCACCCACTCAGACCCAGTACTGGTATATGCCACGCCTAGACCCAATTTTAAGTACTGACCCCCCAGCTTGCTCCTCACCAGCCTAATTGTTCTCTCTTATCCCCTGTCTTATCAACACTAGGCCCATCCATCCCTTATTCTTCCTTTCCTCAACCTCGGATAGGGAGCTCACTACCCTGTGCTGTGACATCCTACCATGCCCCGTATTTATAGCATTCAATCCTGGGCTCACACATACTCCTTTTCTCCATCCACCTTCTCTACATCCAGCTTTACCAACTCCTTTCTGTGCACCGTGCCCTCCTAGCCTTTCTCCCCCTACTTCCTTCCCTCTCTTCCCACTACCTTCACCTCTACCTGGTGTATATTTTTATTTTTATTTTTTTCTTCTGTTACTTCCTCCTGCAACCTTAGATAACCTGCTTTATCTTCCTATAGACACTTCTATGTATGTAAATACCATGTAATCTGTATAATATCTGTATAATTCTATGTACATATGATCTTCTTTTTCTTCCTCTCTGTAAAGAGTATTATCTGTATTGCCTTGTAAATACCTGTGTTGACCTGTATATACAATTGTTCATGCTCCACCAGGTCCATCTTGCAAATGAGCTTCTGCTCAACGATGAACACCTGGTTAAATAAAGACTTGATTGATTGATTGATTGATTGATGTCAACTCTCTCCCTCCTTTGTTCCAGCGTATACAAATCAAGGTCCCTCACTCTCTTCTCATCAGGCTTGTGATGTAATCCCTTCACCATTTTTGTCACCCTCCTCTGCACCGTCTGTATTTTGTCAATGTCTTTTCGAAAGCGTGGTCTCTGGAACTGTACACTGTATTCAAGATGAGGTCTCACCAGGGTCTTGTATGGTAGAATGATTATCTCCCTCCATCGGCTTGAGATTCCCTTCCAGTATACCCCAACATCCCACTGGCCTTTCCCACCACCTTTGCCATCTGCCTAGTGGCCTTCAGGTCATCTATGATTATTTTTATTTTTTTTTTTATTCAGAAAATTTTACAAATTTTCACAACAGCACTTGGTACAGTGTTACCAGAACATTGACACATATATAATCACATCATCTATGATTATGACTCCCAAGTCCCTCTCCTGCTTAATTACTGTCAGCAGTTCCCCTCTGAACCTGTAACTCACCCCAAGGTTCCTGCTTCCCACATGCATGATTTTACACTTCTTTGCATTAAACTTTAGCTGCAGTGTCCCTAACCATCTCTCCAAAAGTTCCAGGTCTTACCTCATCCTTTCCACTCCCTCTGGAGTATCTACCCTGTTGCAAATCTTGGTGTCATCCGCAAACAGGCAAACATTTCTCTCTAGCCCATCTGGAATGTCACTGATGAAGACATTGAAGAGGACTGGCCCCAGAACTGATCCCTGAGGTACCCCACTGGTCACCTCCCTTTCATCTGATTGGATTCTGTTCACCACTACCCTATGTGTTATGCCCCTCAACCAGTTTCCAATCCAGTTCACAACCTTGCATCCCAACCCTAGGATGCCTAGCTTGTTGACCAGTCTCTTATGTGGCACTGTAACAAACACTTTGCTGAAATCAAGGTAGGAAATAGCTACCACCACCTACCCTCCAGTCTACTGCCTCTATCACCCAGTCAAACAAATCCATCAGATTAATTTGACAGGAGCATCCGACAAAGAATCCATGTTGCCTGGGATACTCCAGTCCATTGGCTTCCAGGTGTTCCACTATTCTTTCCTTAAGGAGTGCCTCCATTATCTTTCCGACTACAGAGGTTAGACTAACTTGCCTGTAGTTCCCCGCTTCTTCTTTACTACCGCTGTTGTGAAGAGGGATAACATTTGCCCTTCTCCAGTCCTCTAGGACCACGCCAGTGTCTAAGAACTCACTGAAAAGGGGATGCCAGTTCAGTCCTCAGTTCCTTTAGGACCCTGGGATGTATGCCATCTGGACCCATGGCTTTTTCCAGCTTTACCTTTGTCAGTTCTTCTAGGACCCTCTCCTCTGTGAATGGACTGGTGTTTACCTCCTTATCCTTAGTTCCTTTGAAGTCCAGCTGCAGACCTTGCCCATCAACTTTCACAGTGAAGACTGAACAGAAATATTCATTCAGGATCACTGCTTTTTCCCCATCTCCCTCTACTAACTACCCCCGGCCCCTCTAAGCTTTGCTACTCCCTCCTTTGCCTTCCTTCTCTAGCTAATGTACTTAAAGAATGTCTTATCTTCTTTTTTTAACTGATTAAGCTAATCCCTCATCCATTTGCACTTTACCGCTCCTTACTGCCTTTCCCACCTTTCTCAGACACTTCTGGTACATTTCCTTGTCCTCATCCCTTTGTATCTCCTTATACTTCCTGAAGGCTAGCCTCTTGGCCTTTACTTTTTCTGCAACCCCCCCTCCAAGAACCAAAGTGGTTTTCTTCTCCTTTTGCTCTTGTCTATTGACCTACTGCATTGTTTTGTTACCTCCGTTATATCCTCCTGGATATGCTCCCATATCTCTTCAATGTCCCTGCCTATCCCCCCTCTTTTCAAGGGTTTATTTTAGCTGTAGTCCCATACTGGTAAAATCTGCCCTTCTAAACTGTAGAGTCTTGCCTTAGTATGGGTTGACTGGATCCTTGTGTGCAATTTGAACCACACAATATTGTGGTCACTGGACCCTAACTGACCTTCCACCCTAAGATCTGCCACCCTGTCTCCAATGTTCAGTACCAGATCCAGGATCACCCAGTCCCTGGTAGGTTTCTGAACCAGCTGTCTAAGGCCAGTCCCCTCAAGGGAGTCCACAAAGTCCTGTGTCCTAGCTGAGGCCCCCTGCTGGGATGGACCAGTCTACCTCTGGCATATTAAAGTCTCCCATTAGCAGAACCTCCCCCCTTGCTGCCATTTCATCCATATTTTCAAGCAGCTGCTTGTCAGTCTCCTCAGCCTGAGTCAGGAGTCTGTAAAAGACCCCTGTGTGAATGGCTGTTCCATTGTCTGGCTCAAGGGTGGTGCAAACTTCCTACATTTGCTCATGCCTGTTTTGAATTTCAGTTGCCTTTATTCTCTCTTTGATGTAGAGGGCAACCCCTCACCCCTTTTACCCTCCCTATCTATTCTGTAAAAGGAAAAAACCCAGTACACTTATGTCCCCACTGTAGTTGCTGGTGTACCATGTTTTGGTTATCACCACTACGTCCAGATCAGCCTCCATCATTGCAGCCAATAGGTCTGGATCTTGTTCCATACGAGCATACGAAATTGCCAGCAGATACAGGCCATTCTTTCTATCTAGTCTGCTTGAGCATGCAACACTTAAGTTCATTAGACTGCAGTTTCCCCCCCTCATATGCCCTCCCCCATCTCCTGCCCTCCTGATTTGTACCCTCCCTGACTGCCGGTATTTGTGTACATGGCCTTCCATGAAATGCAGAATCTCTTTGTTCAGTTCTTGTGTTTTGTCCAGTGCTTTACCCTAATTTTCCTGGAGTATTCTATGTGATGCTTCCTTTTTATTGCCTTACTTGTTGCTTGTGGTCCAGATAATTTTATTGGTGATGATATCATTATGTCCTGAGCACAGTCTATCCTGCCCTGCCCTGTGGTACCTGCGTATCTGCCCCTGGGCTGACATCCTGGTCTTGCTTGATGTGTAGACTAACTTGTGGGTGTGGGTTGCCTGACTCTCCCCACTCCCAACAGTCTCCCTCAGTGGCTAGTTTAAATGCTTGCTCAGGAAGAATGTAAAACTCTCTTTGAGGAAATATGCACCCTTCTCAGAAGGATGCAGGCCATCTGTTTTGTCAAGGTGTGTATCATCCAAGGTGGTGCCCCAGTCTGCAATGTAGCCAAAGTTGTTTTCCCTGCACCACTCTTGCAACCACTTGTTTAAGGTTTTTATGCATTGGTTTCTTTATCCCCTCCTTCCCCTGACTGGAAGAACCCTTGAGAACATAACAGAGTTTGATACCCCCCTCAGGCTCCTTCCCAAATCCCTAACTTTCTCCTGAATCTTTTCAATACTTGTTCTTCCTTTGGCTAGGTTGTTTGTCCCCAGATGGGCAACATTGTTACCCTCCCCCAGCCATAGCCTTTGTGATCCTGTTGATCTGCTCCCCCTCCCTTGGGGCTGTGCCTCCTGGGAGAAACATAACTTCCCTCTTCCTCCTGATTCCTGATCCTATCTTCATACCCCCAAACTATTGAGTCCCCCAGTAGGAGAAGCTTCCTTCTTTCCTGGGATTCTCTGGCTCCTTTCCCTGTGCCCCCCTCTTTCTGGGTCTGCCCATCAACCCTGGTCACAGCCTTGGGATTCCTTTCAGGACTCTCCCTCTACTTGAAAACATCATATTTATTCTTTAGTTGTACTGACTGGGGGGCGGGGCTTGAGATCCATCTTTCTCAACCTCCCTGAGCCCACCATAGTCCATCCAGACCTCTGTCTGAGTACCCTCTGCAACTGTGACTGATGGTATGGTGGTTCCTGGGTGGGGGCAAAGATCCCTAGTACTCCTGCCAACTATGCTCGAAGGCTGGCAATCTCCTCTCTCAGCCCAGAGAGGTGCCTACATATGGGGCAGCACCGCAGTTCCCAGAAAGTTCTTCTGAACACTGCTGCTCCTCACACATTGCACTTCACCACTCCTTGTGCCATCCTACATTCTCCTTAAGTGAGCTCCTACCCTCTTTTAGTGTTTTTTTGCACTCTCTCTTTTACAACATTTCTTTGTCTATGACACTGATATGTTTCCACAGCCCTTGCTTATTTCTGCTTTGTGCCCATCAAATGTATCCTATTCCTAACAAAATGAAATTGACAAGGTCATGCAGTTTAAATGTAAAATGCTCCACAATGAATGCAATTAATTCACTGCGACAAAAGCTGAGATAGGGAGCTAAAGTTACAGATACAAAAGCAATAGTTACAGATACAAAAGCAATAGTTACTACAATATTAAACAGTGGTGTTCTTAACTTAATGCACAGTGCAGCCAGTGGCATGAATGCAGCTGCAGAACTAATTAAATCCACAGTTCTCATACAGAGAACATGGCAGAAGGCTCGTCTTGCTAAGCTGGGCACCAGGAACACTAGAATCTAGATACACAGGTCTCATTTAGGAAGATCCTGATGTTTGTTTGTTTGTTTGTTTTTAAATTACAATACTTGTATGTATTTTACAGTTTTTTTAGTTGCTTAAAAAAACCAAGATGGTGGCTCACAAAAAATAACTTTCTGTCATGAAAAGGATTTGTGTTCATGCAAAAAAGGAAAGCTCTCGTGAGACTCAATTCTTTTTTTGTGAAATCAAATCTTTTTTCGAAAAAAAGACAGCTATCCTAAAGATTGGAATGTTTATGAAAGTCCCATAGGATATAATGGGAACTAAAAACTTAATAACTTTGCAACAGATTAATATTTTTGAACCAAATTTTCACTGTTTGTTCTACTACCATACTTCTTTCTATCCTACAAAAATCATGCAGAAATTCCACCCATCTGGCTGCAAGGAGATAAGGAAACAACTGCAAAAAGGGGTGTTTTTTATACTTATTTCACTATCTGGATCTTAGAATCCACACATACTGTACAACTGGAGCAAAACTTGTCACAGCAAGAGATCTACCCCACAGAACAGCGCATACCAAATTTTGTGCAAATCAATTGAACAGTTGCAAAGTTATTAAAGTGCAAAATTTGAGGTTTAACATAGAAAGTCCTACTCAACCATAACTACTATATAGAGGTGAGACCGCAGTTCTGTAAGATGTATTATAAAATGGGAAGAGAAAATCCTTCACCCTGAATGGATGTTACCTGTTCATTAGATCTGTCTAATGTACAGGTACAAACAAGTGCTGCCTAAGAGGATGTAGAACCAAAATAATCCTTGTGCTACATAAAACTTTGATGTTTGAACAACTGCCATTTTTTTCCCACAGAAGAGAGTCAGGTATACCTTTCCCCAGTCTCTCTAATGTCCTGCCTATACTCTCTTCCCTGTCACTGTCAATGTTAATTTTTTGTTTGTTTAATTTTACCCACACATGGCATTAAGTCTGCAGCTTCTCACAAATCCACTTTATTCCTCTCAGTCGCTTCTTGTCCACCTGCCTGCTTACTCAGTCTCTCAATAATCACCACTCCCTTACTGTAAGTTCAGCACCACTCAATTTAAAAAACCAAAAAACACAACAAACAACACAAAAGTATTCCTCTATGTGCTGTCCTGGAAAAACCTGTTGGAAGCCTGCTCTTTACATTTTTCTCCCTTGCAACGTAAGTTACTCTTGTAATGGCACTTCAGTATTGCTTTCTCTCACACTGTGTGCTTTCTCACTAACAAACTGCCAACACAAGCTCAGTTATTCATTCTGCCTTTTTTATTTTTCTTTTTTAATGAAGTCATCTTCTCCAGCAGAAACCCCTACCTAGTTGCTCACAGCATTATGTATTATTATGCTCTTTTTGCCCGCTGCATGCTCTCTCACTCACTGCCCCTCCCCACATCCACTGCCGCATGTTGCTTCAGTTTAAAAAATGGCATCACATTTCAAACAGACTGAAAAAGAGGGAGACTGTTGCTGCTGATAAGCTGGTCCTATTTTTTCTGCATTTTAAAAATCGCTTACCAGCATTCAGAATGCTGTGCTTGTGTATTTCTCCTGGCCGTCAGCTCACTCAATCTGCATACACATTGTTGGGTTGCTTGCACATCAACATGCTTGCACCACTCCTTTCCTCAGATCCCAATTAAGAAAAGTAATGTCTGTCAGAAAGCAGAACTGTACCTAATACAAATAACAATAAATAATGAAGGGACAGTACTCAGGACTAAACAATGGAGAGTGTGTGTGATGAGGGTTCTACAGCTATGGAAGCCTAATTAAGACAAATGTCCTAACCCCCACTCCCCAAAACATTCAGTACAAGCAGGCAGATGAACTATTTTAGGTAAAATTCAGTCAAGTATTCAAGTTTTTAAATATTTAAATCTGCCAGCATATATTTTTTCTTACATCAAAAGTGCAGGGACCCATGTTATAAGTACAACATGACACCCCAAGGGTGTGCATTAGACATTTTTAATGCATGGCCAGGGGCTGAAGGCATACAGCCTATGATCTTGTGCCTCACAACATCCCTGGCCATGCATTAAAAATATTTAATGCACACCCCTCATGTCTTGTTACTTTCATGGCAGAGCAGTGCCACAATAGTTAGGGTTCAGACTTCACATCTATGTTAAACCCAACATGTTGCACTTTAACAGCTTTGCAACTGTTCGACTGATTTTTCTGACATTTTGCATGTGCTTTCTGGTACCAAAGATCTCTGGATCTGGCACATTGTGTTCCAATCAGATGTACAGGTGCGGAGCGACAGAATGTCGAAAAATGTGAAAATTACCACTTTTTTGGCAATTTTTTGTCATGCCATTTCTCTGAAACTGCTTGGCAATTTGATTTGAAACTTTCATGTTATATAGGGACTGGGTCACAGATGTGCCTTTTAAAGGTTTGCTGAAAAAATATTAATCTGTTCACAAGTTATTAAAAATTCAAATTTCCCATTATTTCCTATAGGAAACATTAGCTGTCCCATGCGAAAGAACTATTCTCTTTTGTGAAAGTGCTATTCTCTTTTGCAAATGGCTTCTGTTCTTTCATGTTTCTGCCATGGTAGCCCATGAAATGGGTGTCAGCAATTGGGTGTCTGCAGTAACGGCGACTCAATCCCCAGCGCATGTCATCAGGGCTACTAACAGGGTAGGGTGACCGGATGGGGGGGTTGGCGAATATAGCGACAGGATGTCACTATATGTATGTGTATGGGGGAGTGAGCATGCACAGTGAGGGGCAAGAGGGTTTGTGAGGGGTGGTGCCACTGTGGGTTGCCAAGCTAGCTCAGTGGTGTGGTGGTTGGGTTGGCAGCTTCAGTGGGCAAGGTGATGGGTTTGGATATGGGCACTGATGCTTTTTTGTTGTGCCCAGCCCAAATTGTTTTTTTACACATTTTTGCACCCCCCCCGACATGCACTCCCCTGGAGTTGAGAATCCTTAAGTAGGGGGGTGAGGGGGGTGAAGCCCCTCACTTAAAATGTGTAAAAAAACAAGTCCCCAGCACTGTTTTGATGTGCACAGGGGAGTGAGAGTGCTGAAATAGATGTTTGGCACTCTGGCTGAATGATAATGGTGATTGCCTTTAGTCTGTAAGATTCTTGCAGGATTTGAACTTATGACTCTGGGATCCCAATACTGAAAATAGTACAAATGGCACTCAACACAGTTAGTTCTTGTTTCCTCACCTGGATTAGGTTTATTTTAGTTTATAAAATGGGCCTTTAAAATCCAAGTCTTTGATTGGCTAGTACATCATCTGAGCCATGTCCTTACCAGATGATATACTAGCCAACTGGCACTACTGTCCACACCAAAGACACCTCACAACAATGAATCACTAACCTTCCTAATCAGTAAACAAAAACCTAACTGGCAGAGCTCACTGAACACAATGCAGGAACTACCCGCTGTCATGGAAGTAGACAGCATCACCCTTCAACTCACCACAGCCTGTCAAAAAATGACTTGAAAACAAAAATCCTAACTATGGGCAAAGCGGTGCTCTATGTACATATGAGTTATTTCTTCATAAAATAACAGATTAGCGCATGTAAAGAAAACTGCTGAAATCGTATCATTGCCCACTCAACAGCAACTACCACAGCTTCCAGGAGAAAAATGTTGCAATATTGCAGTACCAACTTCCAGTTAAATGTGGATGAAATACTCACCAACCTGGCACCAAATCAAGACAGCAGCACTCCTGTCATCGTAGCATCCAACAGCCCTGCCATCCAGCCATCCACCTCAAGCAGTGTCACAGCGCCTCAGGCCAATAGCAGCACAGCAGTCCGTCCTAGTCCTGAAACCTCCACAGATGCCATCAAAGCAGCTCAAATCAAGAGAGGAACAGTGCCGCAACCCACCAACAATCAGCCTGTAAAAAGGAAAAGAAAGCAAAATAACACAACTGAATACCCAGATCTGACACCACAACTCGAACAGCTCGAAAGGCAAAAAGATGAGCAAAATACACAAAAAAAACATTCAATGGGCAGTGACAGTATTGCACACATGGAGCCAAGCAAAAAACATACAAGTAAGCCTAGAAACAATGCAGCCATCAGAACTCTGTACAATCTTAAGAAAGTTCTATCCCAAAATTCGCCAGTCAGATGGCACAGAATACAGCCTAGCAAGCTTAATAGCTTTACATGCAGGTCTCAATTACCATCTTAACAACCCTCCACTGAACAGAAACATAAACCTTCACAACCACCCAGACTTAAACCCAGCAAATAAAATTTTTTCTACTGTAATAAAAAAAAAATACAGATGAGAAGACAAAGATTGTGCAGACCACCACCCTGCCATCAATGAACAGGACTTAACAAGTTTGAAAACCTCTGCTGCTCTTTCTCCCAATACCGCCCGTGGCTTACTATTAAAAGTTTGGCTAGATATACAACACTGCATGGCTCGTAGGGGCAGAGAGGGACTCGGGCAATTAAAACTGGAACATTTTGAAATCAAACTAGATGAACAAGGAGCCGAATACATAATGCTCAGCTTCAATGAATTTACCAAGAATCACAAAAAAAAAATGATGCATCCAAACAGCAATACTGTGGCTATATATATAGCTCACCAGAAAATCCTCTGTGCCCCATAGAAACATTCAAAAAATATTTGTCAAAACTTCCTCCAAATCCTCCAGCTTTCTACTGTCACCCTCGAAAACTCCAAGAAGCCCTCCTTCCAAATGCAGAAACATGGTATGCCCATGAACCTTTAGGCATAAACCACCTATCAAACCTTATGCCAAAAATCAGTGAAGAAGCTGGTCTAAGTTGCAGATATACAAACCATTCAGTTTGAGCAACAGTTGTACAACTTCTTTCAAGTGCTGGCCTATAAGAATGAAAAATTATGTGAGTGACCGGGCATAAGGCCGAGTCAAGCCTCTGATCATATTGGGCAGCAACTCCTGAAGACCGTCAGCGCTGGAGCCACATTTTAATTTCAAAAACCAAACTACAGCACAAGACACAAAATACCTCTCAACACATTCAAAATAGTGAAACTCCACCACGAATTGCACCCAGAGTTGAAGAAAACATCCAGCCATCCTGCAGCTCCTCCATGCATAGCTCCTCCATACATGCCGAAAAGGGAAATAACATTACTTCCTCCACTGAAATGAAGCAATCAGAATCAGGAACTCTACCACCAACCAGTATCATACAGGAGTTTAAAGCTATAACAAAAAACTCTCCCTTTACCATTCAGCACTGTGTTATGCAAAATGTTAAATTCATAAATCTGTCCAAATAAAATGAATACTAAAAAAAGTCCTATACGTTTACTGTTACAAAAATGTTCAGTTAAAAGTTATGAAACAGTTTAAAAACTTCTCTCTTGTCTATGTACATAAACATTGACTTTAAAATCTATCTGCATACATTTAAAAGCTGTTCAACAGTTTGTTTAATACTATTTTAAAAGTATTAAGTGCTCAGTTACAGAAAGTTACATTGGACTATTTTTTCTTTAAACTGCAACATCCTCTAAATTCTTCAGCTTTATTCACAATTCAACAAAAAAAATGTTAAACTTTGAAAATGACTTCTCAATTTAATTTAGCCCATTTTATAAGCACAATACCACACTCGGCGGTGTGGGTTACGTGCTGATAAGAGCATGCCTAGTTGCATAAGGTACTCGGCGCAAGTGCCTCATGCCTTAGTACACACCTAGGCATGCTCTTATCAGCACGTAACCCACACCTTGTCATGTGTTATTGCTGGCATATAGGCATTAGCATTACAGGCACTATAATAACAATATAGCTGGCAATAGTTTACAAGATAATAGAGAAACTATTACCCCATTCTCTTGGAAGCTGACGGCAGGTTCTTAGGATGTCAGAATTTGCAGCTCAACTCTGGCAAATTCAGCCAGTTTATATACATTTTACACTCTTCCTGATAGCTTCTTCCAGAGAAGGTATGCAAATATTCAAATAAGAGTGTATGAATAGAGCTAAGAACTGATGAATGGCCTATTGGAAGGTAGGCAGATAACTAATGAATAGAGCTAAGAGTTAATGAATGGCCTTTTGTAAGGTATGCAGATAGCTAATGAATAGGGTTAATGAATAGCCTATTGAACAGACGAACAGCTACTAAATAGCTTACTGAAGACTTGAAAATTTAGTATGTTCTTTCCATCACATACTCAACATCAGGTGAGAATAATGTCAGGTCAAAAAAATGTCAGGTCAAAATAATGTCAGTTCAGAATGATGTCAGTTTCAACTAGCTCCTGACCACAAGGCCTGTCCTTTTTATGAACCTTCCTTTGAACCTTTCATACACTCACTTTGGCCATCAAGCATTGAAACACAATGCACAATACAGCAGTACCTATACACAGTACCTTACAGTCCCCCACTTGAAGGAGAGAGAGAACTCAATCCTTCACATGGTGTAAGCTACAGCATAGAGCGAGTGATACCTGCAGTTCTGATCATAGGCATTTCATTTCTGATATTTCATATTAAACAGCGGAGATAACAAATACTTAACAAGAGGAAAAGCACTAGTGCCAATTAAAACACAGACTTCCAACCTGCAAGAAAACAAATACTGGGAGAAACAGTTTCCCCTATGTCTAGACGCAGCAATTCTCAGCAAACATTTCTAGAACCATGCTTCTTATAGTAAGATAAGGAAAAAGGTATGACAGTTCTCATTGGCTGAAGCAAGTGGTGCCATTACATTGCTGGATAGAAAATGTAGAGTCAGCAGGAAGAAAAGCATTACATTATACAGAAAAAGTAACATGAGTTAGAACAAAGATGGCACAGAAGTTGTAGCAAGTGCAAGGTCATTATGGTGCAAAGCAGTGTCAGCAGAAATACATGTGTGCAGGAATACTTTGGTAAAAAGATATGGTTAGGCCCAAAGCACATATGCCTCATATAGGCAAATGAACATTACATCTAACAGAAATCTAAGAAATAATGCTGTAAAATAAATGTATACTGTATAGTGCATACACTTAGAAAGCATGATCCCTAGTACCCACACTTGTACAGTGGATACCCATTACTACATATTAGTGCAATACAGCAATATTACAGTAATAATAAAACATCTGTCATTGGCATGTGCATGAGGGTGCAAGGAGTGTGAAACCCCCGGGCAACATTCCCCTCCTTGTTGCCTCAAAAGGTGCAACACAACTATAGGGAAGCAGTTGGAATCATTTACAAGCCCAAAGCACGAGCCTTGTAAAGGAATGTTAATCATAATATTGCATGATAGTACGTCACAGACAGTAAAGCATTAATATTAATAATATATGATAAAAAAATACAAAATAAAACAGGATTACATGTGTGATGGATAATCACAGATTGAAACCTAAATGGAGACAAACATTTATGTAGTTTGTAAAAAGCAGACAACTAGTCAGGGTTACTGTCAAAAATGGGTCTGTTCAGAAGTCGGTAGAGGATGGTCACAGATGGAGCACAAATGGTGTGTTTGTAAAACATAGTGCAGAACTCAGGGATGCCAACACCACAATTGAAATTTGTGAAAAGATGTTAACATGTGATACCACATAGAACACAATATGACATAACAATATATGTTGATGAAGAAGAGTTTATGGAATCCACTTTGAGAGTGGATTAGGTAGATGCTGCCTGGTGTTGAGGTGTGGCACACCCTTGGAGCTTGATTGAAGAATCTGTTGATAATGTCTCTTGACAGATAGATCCTTATAAAACAGATATGACCAGTTTAGAAAGTTGATATGAATAACAGCACATAAAGTTCATTGTTTGCAGAAATGTGGTACTCCACATGGCACATGGGGCTATGCAGATGGTAACTGAAAGATGAAACACCATCATAGTAAAAAAGTCAATGTTGATATTGCTGGCTGCAGGATGGCTAGATTGGCAGATGTCTTGGCAAGGGGTGCATTAGATTGTGCACTTAGTCCTTTAAGGAAATATCCACACACACTGGTGTAGTGTTTGTGTTGTGGTAGTTGATTACACCCTGGCACAAAGATTAACAGTTTATAAGTAATATAAGGTGTCAGTCATGCTTGGAAAGAGCAGCAATGAAGAAAATGGATGTCTTGCTTGAAGATCAACTGAAGAAGAATCTTCTTGCTGAAGTTAGGGGATTGCCCCTACCCCAGGCTTAGCTTAAAAGTAAGCAGACACAATAGGCTTGATTGTAGAGTCTGAATGGGTTGGACCTTGTTTAGCTGATTTAAAGGTTTACAAACAGGTGTAATTTTTTTGAAAACATTACAGTTGTATAGGTAATGACATTGAAGCTGTGGCAGCTGTTTTCTTTTTAGGAAAAAGATGAATATTTTGGCAGCTTAGATGAAAGTGTTATTGCTGTTGTACATGGAGATGTTATGTGTGCCACACTGAGGATACCTGCAAACCTGTAAACTGTGTTAGAAACTGAGTTAAGAACACATAGATACTCTGTTAAACCAATGACCTTTTTGTTTTGTAAAGAGTGATGTGGCAGAAGCTACATTTCTGACAATTGTGGAAAGAGAAAATTAAAAATGGGGCATCGACCACACACCTGGGGGTGCAGGCCAAGGTCCAATAATACCATTTGACCATTTTTGAATCCATGACAATGTCACGGTTACACCCTGCTTTCAAATTGCAGAAGAGGCTATGACAGTGATGATGTATATGTGTTGCTGGCAGGCCTAACTGAGGCCTGTGTTGTAAAATCTTGTAATGTTATAATAGCAAACTCAAAACACATAGTTTATGGCAATATGCCCGTTACACTATGCAGTAGTGGGACAAATATATATATTGTTGGCCTGTGCCAACTAATAATAGTGTCTCTTGCACCTGTGACAAGTGAAAGGGTCTACCTTCTTGACACTGTATAGTGAAATATTCCAAAGACTCCAAAGTACAGAGTGAGTTAAAGCCTACTATGAAACCTTGAAGCATAGGTTCTGGAGCAGAATATAAATTCTGCCATTTTATAATTGCTAAGATTTAAAATTACAAAACATGCATAGAGTGCACTTTATTTTCCAGGGGGTACCTAGGAGTGATAAGACAAACAGAGCATTAATTTATCTGGGGTTTTGCTTGGAACATATTGTAGGGGTAGGTCAGCAATGCTGGCCCCAGTATCTAGGTTTGGTTATGGGCATTACAAACATTCATAAATGTGGAGCAGTTTTCTGAATACACACTTGATAAAGTATAGCAAGATGTATATCAAATTATAATAGCATAAACATAAAACCTAAACATGTTTTGCAATAGAACAATATCAGTATTGAGCATAATGCATAAAATACATTTCAAACAACAGAACAAATGTATACTGCAAGTTTAGTTTAGAGACCAGGAATCTTAGAGCATTGTGAATTCATTTGTGTTGACCACAACCGTACAATAAGTTGCAGAGAATAGGATAAAGCTTAAGTTTGTAAGTTGTAGTCCTTGGTAAAAATTACTTAGTTTTGGTTGAAAGAATTATTTGAGCAAGCCACCATTCTGTTTTTTTGTTAACTTGTAAGGCTTTGTCAGGGTATACAATGCTTTAGAATTTTGAAATTATAGAAACTTCTGTGTGCTTATAGAAGGCAGATGATTGCATCCATTGCTGTAAGGCTATGGAAAGTTGGTTTGTATTTGTCTGACAGGATAAGAAAGCTGCAAAGACAATCAAAAGATATGAATATGTGGAAATACATAGCAATCCCTTCCCCCCAGCTTGTCTGACCTGAGCTGGGTTATACTGTTTGAATACATTGGGTCTTTTCAAAACCTGTAATTAAAAAATAGTTATTAGCAAATACACATTTTGTGTTATTTATCCCTATGGGAAGAAAGTGATGTGCCTTGCAACCTCTATGGGTGTTGCACTGGAAGAAAGGGAATAACACCCCCTCAACCTCCTACTGTGGTAAAAGAGGCAGCTTGAACACTGTAGCAATAAAAAGGTTGAGCTGTTGGTGGTGACATGGTTTCTGAAACAGAAATGGTCTGGCAATTTTAGTAGCCAGTCATCAGCACCTTTAAAAAGGTGTGCACTGGATAAATGGTAATGGTGTGGCCCCAGTGCTTTTTTCAATACATATACTGTACTTTTGAAATTATAACAAAATTATATTGCAATTATTTTAGGAAAGGTGGATTTATACATTACCAGAAGATGGGGAACTTTCTTTTTCTTAGGAGAAAGAAAGAAAGAAAAAAAAAACCACAACATTCGGTACACAATCCTGAAAATAAAACAAGATTATTTTGATAGGATAAAATACGCCAAGTGCCCCTGTGTTCCCTTATCATAAGCATTAGAAAATGTCAGCTGAGTTTATAAAAGATCTGGATTTATGGTAATACCGTACATACATATATCTTAGAATGCATTTAAAAAAAATGTATCACACCATGGTCACACATAAAAACAAAAGTAGTTTTTAACTGTAGATGGTAAAGTCTTTCAAAAACAGCTGTAATATTTCTTTTAACAGTACACTGTGTGTATATATATATATATATATATATATATATATATATATGTATATATATATATAAATACTGGGGGTGATGAGTAACACCCCTCCCTTAAGTGCCTTGCGTAGTATGGGAATCACGTGATATTGTTCGGGAACAAAGGAGCTGTGCTACAACCAAACCTTCATGGAGGAAGGCCTTGGGCGTTGGCTGCATTGGCTGCAAGCCCAGAAAAAAAAAATGTCTGTCCTTTTTGCTCAGACAGACTGCAAGCACTATATTAAAAAAAAAAAAGGTAAAATTGTAGGGTTCGTCCTTGGTGTGTTTCCATGAAAACACACATTCTGTGTGGAAATGGGTGCTTTAGATAGGTTCACACATTAAGTTTGAACTGGCAGTGACTGAGAATGTTGAAACACAAGAAGATCAAGTTACCTGCTAAAGGTCACATCGTATGAAAATGATGGCTGTTGGGAATGAAACACAGCCATTTAGGTTTGAAACAGTAGTGCAGTCAAGTACTGAACTGTACTAAGGTACAGTACATACCTTTTGTGAGAGAAGAAAATTAATACATAGGATGTGAATTAACGCAGTTATAGCACTGTATCATGAAACATGAAACTAAGTGGTCATTAAAATGCAATGCATTATAAAATGGCTCAATGTGGAAATGGGGAATAAAATTTCCTGTTCCATGAAATACAAAGCAATGGGACATCGCAATGACACCAGGAGCAAAGAAAAGTGGATATACATGTGTTTATGCCTCACAAACTGTGACTGTAGAATTTTTAATCCAGTCACGAATAGGGTTAAGTAATTTGGCTGTCAGCCCAGAGGAGCTGGCATGAATGCTTAGACACATTGGGGTGTGTGAGTATAAGTTGCTCTTCTCAAGGAAAACTTAAATGAGACATTAGTTAAAATGAACGTTAAATTAACCATTATCCGCTGATTCCCAACTAACATTGACCAGTATAATAAACACATTTTCAAGACACAGTACACTACACATTCTTGTAAACAATTAATCTTTGTAAACAAAGAATTTTCCAGCACATCTTTTTCAAGCACCATCTAGCTTCAACTACACAAACAATCAACACTTTTGTTGCCATCTTGAACAACTTCTGCCTAAGAAATCTGCTGTAACAACAGGATTCTAACCATGACAAAAATCTTGTACAACAACCTCCAATATCACAGATAGCAAGAACAACAGCTAACAATGACCCTGAAACATGGATAACCACACCAATAATTAGGCACAGAGCACATAACAACCATAATATATGCCATTGAGTCTCATTGTATCCTAAAATGAATAGCAATAACAATTGAATAAACAATTGTATGTATCATACCCAAACTGTTGCAGATGACATTAGAACAACTTTAAACATTTACCCAAGGTAAGCAGTGGTTCTTGAACCATAAAAAAAGGTTGGAGACAAAAATAGGGAGTGAACTGTAAGTACACGTACGAGATATCAATTTGAGAAGAAATAGCTGCTTGCCCTCCAGGATCAAATGAGACAGTTTTCCGTTCCAAAATGTCTGATTGTTTGGCCATTATGACTGATGCCAAGCGTTGTACTTCAATTTCTAAGTGTTTAGTTTTTTGTTTACATCTGTGATGCTCCATGCCATATGGATCTTTATCTTCCCCTATAGAGCCCAGATGATAACGGATGGTGGCTTGGGCATTTTCTAAAGAGTGACTGAGTTTGTCAACTTGTTTCTTTAAAATTTCATTTTCTTCTCTTAAGTTAGCAACATACTGTTGCTTCATTACTTTGCCCTGTGCTATTAAGTTACATTGTTGTAATCTGTTACTGAGATCTGTAATTCTAGCTTGATCATGTGAATGCCTATAGGCGCGTTCCTTATTTAAAACATCTGTATTTTTATCAATTGCAACAGCGTCTCTCAAACACAATTTGACAGCCTGTTTGTGAAATAATGTTTTATCACTACACTCCCTAAATACAGATATCAGCACTGCCCTCCATGGAACATCCACCTGGAGGTCATCCTGTAGGGATGCATATGGTTTAACTTTAGTAACTTTTTGTTCAATAAGACACTCTAAACTAAGAATGTCTTTCACTGCCATTTTTACTATTGGTTTGTGGACTACACAAACACTCAGACTGTTTCCAGTCCTTCTCCCCTGTGCCTCGTTAGGTTTTAGCTGGCAATAGTTTACAAGATAATAGAGAAAATATTACCCCATTCTCTTGGAAGCTGAAGGCAGGTTCTTAGGATGTCAGAATTTGCAGCTCAACTCTTGCTAATTCAGCCAGTTTATATACATTTTATACTCTGCTTGATAGCTGCTTCCAGAGAAGGTATGCAAATATTCAAATAAGAGTGTATGAATAGAGCTAAGAACTGATGAGAGGCCTATTGGAAGGTAGGCAGATAACTAAAGAATAGAGCTAAGAGCTAATGAATGACCCATTGGAAGGTATGCAGATAGTTAATGAATAGGGCTAATGAATAGGCTATTGAACAGACAAATAGCTACTAAATAGCTTATTGAAGACTTGCAAATTTAGTATGTTCTTTCCATCACATACTCAACATCAGGTGAGAATAATGTCAGGTCAAAATAATGTCAGGTCAAAATAATGTCAGTTCAGAATGATGTCAGTTTCAACTAGCTCCTGACCACAAGGCTTGTCCTTTTTATGAACCTTCCTTTGAGCCTTTCATACACTCTCTTTGGCCATCAAGCATTGAAATACAGTACACAATACAGCAGTACCTATACAGCAGTACCTTACAAGGCGTCTGCCGTTATCACATAAATCCTCTGCCATCTTGCTTTCAGTTAGCAATGCAGAAAAAAACAATATAATTCAAAAACTACTGCCTCTTGGTAAACACCAGCAATTGTGTTTACCTAATCGGGGCATGAGTAACACTATTCTGACTTTTTTCAAATACATCTGGAAATATGTTTTTTTTTCCTTTCAGCCATTGATAGTGTCACAAATTTGCAGCACTACTGCTGCTAATTGTGACACTGGCTGTATGAAAATGCCACAAATTGTGGCAATACAATTGCTATTGCACTGAAGTCTGAGGGTTGTGGCACTACTTCCTAAACCCTCATACTTTTTTGAGGCAAACAGATCCCAGAATCCCATTTCTAGGCCCCATTTAGGGAAACATCTGTTGCTGTTTACCTAAAGAAAACCTTATCCCCCTTTTACTGACTCTAAGAGGGAGGGGGGCAGAAGAATCTTAATATAAAACACAGTATATTAGTACTGTGGTTATGGGCAGACTGGATGATCACAGCTAATCTTATCTGCTGACTATTGCTATGCTTCTATGTGCCAACATCAGGGTGCCCAATACCTTTGTCAGCAGTATAACTCCCCTTGCCAGTGTGGAACACTGGAGATCCCATTCCCAGTGTCTTCCAATATGTTCTACACCTCCTCCAGTGTGGGACACTGGGGATCCCACTCCAAGTGTCCCAAAAAATTATTGTTACGTATTTGTCGACAGCAGGGTGTCCAATCCCTCTGTCAGTACTGAAAGCCCACCACACCAGTGTGGAACACTGGCGAGCCCACTCTCAGTGCCCCCAGATATTTTATACTGCCATCCCATGCCCAGTTGTGTGGGACACTGGGGAGCTCACTCCCAGTGTCCACAAAAATTTTAACAGTACATCTTGTCAAAAAGAAAACAGTCTCTGGACCTTTTCTTAAACCCTGTAAAAAATGGTCCCTCATTGTCTCCCCTCTACCTTACCATTCTGATCATCCCACTGAGAACCCACCACCCCATATCCCTCTTGCCCTATACTGATCAACAGAGGTTGTCAGGTGTCTTCTTCTGTGGATTGGGACACATCTGCACTCTTCAAAGTGGAACCAAGAACTGAAGAATCAAGTTAAGTGCTGTATAAATAGAATAATCAATATCTAAGTATGTATTACAAGGCAGTAATACCATCAAGAGGTTTTGGGGACTTGGTGCCTTGAGAGTGAAGCTCAAGAGGTACCCAAAGTCCCCAAAACCTTGAGATGGTATTACTGTCAAGAAATACATACTTAGATATCCATTATTTTTTGTACTATATGGAGCAAGGAATAGTTTTTTCTTACCTTTGGTGCTGGCTGAAGGTTTCTTAGCAGTAATATCAGGAACAAGAAGAGAAAATGATTTTAAAGTAAAGCAGTGGATGTATAATAATGAAGCCAAATCACTAGCTCTTTACAGTGCTCTGACAGCTCTTCACCCACTTTGGTACAAGAAAAAATAAGCAGATAGAGTGCTGAATAATTAAGTTTTAGTAAAATGTTGTTAAAGTGTTTAATGTTCATATTTTGCACTGCAGGTACTGTACACTATTTTTGAAATCACATATTTAAACAATAAATCTGGGGGTTATTGGGGCTGGCAGAATAAACTAGAGGTTAGAGTAAAAAACTGTGAATGAGCTGAGACCATCTAGCAGACCTGGGTTTGATTCCCACAACCTTCACTTGCATGCTGTGTGACTCTTAGCAAGTCACTTAACCTCCTCAGTGCTCCTGGGTTGCCCCTGAAAACAGGCACGTGTGCCTAGTGGGCCTTACCTGGTTACCAAAAAAATATTAAAAATAACCAATATATTTTTACTGCATCATACAGTAGTCAGGGTACCCTGTAATTTACTTTTGTTTTACTCTGGCTGCAATGATTTTGATTAAAGGTAAATATTCAGATACATTTTATGTGTTTTATGAGCTTGTTTTTAGACTTTAGTCAGGTTTTTATTTTAGTCTTTGCATGTGAGCATCTAGGTGGTAGATTGCTAAGAGTGAGATAGATCACTGTTAGCAACTAGCTTATAACCTTCAAGTTTAAAATCAGCAGGGCCATCCAAAAATCATCAGCTGTTTTGGAATCAAAACTAGTCTAACTGAAGGTATACTCACAAGAAAAATATTACCATACCACTTACAAAAAGGCTTCATAGTTAGCACCCCATTTAAGTCATTGGGATAATTTGCACCTTTTCTCCCATCTTTTGTTTCAGTCTCTGTGGCAACAAAAAGTTTTCAGATAGACTGCTTCAACATAAAACAAATGCTAAGTGTTTACGTGTACTAATGCTTGGCCAGTGGATTTAAAAACCAAATGACAAGGATTCAAAAGAAAGCAGTATCACATAAAATGCTTGCCCTATCTTGCACTGCATTGTTTTGGCCAAACCCAAGTCTGCATGTAAAATTGTCAATACACTTGAGAATATTTTATTAAAAATGTTAAAACTTTTTACATGTTTCAATGTAAAAACTCAAAAATTGCAAGAAATTGCTGAACATGTAATGTGATGTGGAGAATGGTGAAAATTGCGGATTCCATAAAAAAAATGCAGGTGCAATTTTCCAGTGGCCCTGCTAATAACCTGAGCATATTACTGTATTGTACACCAAATTTTCAGCATAGCCATCTTATTAAACAAACAAACCTCATGCACCTGGGAGGTAAAACTGTTCAAATCCCCACCAAAACATCATTGTGCCACAGGTGCAAACATAATATTTGACATGATTTGAAAAATGACAGCTGTCACATTTGTGAGGTGGTGTCAAGTAATGGCTATGTTGAAAATTTGGGGTCAGAACATTTAAAATTATCAAATTTATGAGCGAGCATAGAACATTTTCAGTGTACATGCAAAACTTTGATATTTTGACCCCAGATTTTCAGCATATTCTTCTTATGACCCCACATCATGAATAAGTGTGGTAAAAATGTTCAAATCCCACCAGAAATGTGATTTCATCAAGTGACCGTGAAATCAAAATTCAGGTCAGATTTGCATAATGGGCACCCTGGTCCACTTTTATATTAAAAAATATATATATATATATATATATATATATAAGCATTGGGAAGGGCAGGCCCCCTGGTGGGGAGGGGGAGAAAGAAGTGGCACTGAGGGTGGATACACCAGTTTGTTTAATATCACAATAAGCAGATAGACAGACAGACAGACAGATAGATAGATAGATAGATAGATAGATAGATAGATAGATAGATAGATAGATAGATAGATAGATAGATAAAGAGACAATGGCAGAGCCAGACTGAGCAGGGGATTGGTAGCTCCCTGCACTCACTGCAGCCCACAGCACAACTTCCAGCTATGGCTGCATAACTCTAGAAAGTCCCTCTGTTCTCATACAGAGAATACAGGTAAACAACTCCTTTTGTAAAACTTGGCACCCTGGATTTTGGGGTCCCAAAAAAGGATTTTATGGCAATGTTTAAAAATAAAATACAAAGAGCAGAATCTTGCTAAATGGGTCCTGTTTAGCTAGATTCAGGTGTTAGTGTTTTTAAAAAAGATAAGTTTTATGTATTTTCAATATTTGTGGGTGTAAAAGGACAAAATAATAGCCACTGTCATGGCTGGTGTTTTTTGAGCATGAGAGTAATTCATGAAAATAAACACTTGAGAAGGTGTTTTTTTGTACCCATAGAACTCGAATATTAACTCAGAAATCAGTATAACTCTACAATGGTATAATACTTTTTCACCAAATCTTTGAAAGGCACACCCTTGGCACAGGCCCCTTCAAACCTGAAAATGTAATGAAAAAAATTCCAAACCATCTAGGCTGTAAATGAGAGCAAATGTTTAGTATAGTTTTGTTTTTTAAAATTTATTTTTGGCACTTCATGTTTTGAAAACCATACAAGATGCTCATTGAATTTTCTGACTGGGTGACAAGGGAGGTGGATCAGGGGAGAACAGTGGACATGGCCTATCTGGACTTCAGCAAGGCCTTTGACACTGTGCCACACAGAAGGCTATTAAACAAACTAGGGAATATGGCAGTGGGCAGGACAGTAGGCAGCAGGAGACAGACGGTTTTGGTAAATGACTGTCATTCCACAGAGGGAAGAGTGACCAGCTGGGTATCACAGGGATCAGTGCTGGGACTGGTCCTATTCAACGTCTTCATCAGTGACAAAATTCAGGACCTAGAAGGCAGAATTTCCCTATTCACTGATGACACAAAGCTCTGTAACAGAGTGGACATGGCAGAGGGTGCAGACAGAATCAGGAGGGACCTGCAGAAGCTTGAAGAATGGTCAATGGTTTGACAGTTGAAATTCAATGCAAAAAAGTACAAGATAATGCATATGGGGCACAAAAACCCAGGAACAACATATCAGTTGGGCGGTGAGGATATAGCATGCACCAGTCAGGGAAGGGATCTTGGGGTTATCATCTCTGATGACCTCAACATACAGAAACAGTGTGACAAGGCAGCAGGTAAAGCAAAGAGGATGCTGGGTTGCATAGGCAGGGGCATCACCAGCAGGAAAAGAGAGGTCATAATTCCACTATACAAGACACTAGTGAGGCCCCACCTGTAGTACAGTGTACAGTTCTGGAGACCTTACCTACCTACAGAGCAGTCAGGAATGGAGACACTGCTGAACCCATTGTATCCCACTATATCTCCAGGGACCACAGTGTCAATGACTTTTCTGTTTGTGTCCTTCAGCAGGGCTTCTGGGTTTTGACCATAGAAAAAAACATGGAAACCAAGCTGATCATCTGTCTTGGCTCCCAGCAGCCCTCCTGTTTAAATGATAGACTTATTTCCTACTAACATCTTTCAGCCACCCTTTATTTTATTTAAAGTCTGTTTGTATCTGTGCACATTTGATTTCTTTTTCATTCTCACCATAAGACTCCATCTCTGTCTACTTCCCCCACATGTGTCACCTTTCAGCCTTCTTACTAGGCCCTGTTAATTAATCCCCACCTGTGGACTTCTTTAGCTCTTTCACTCTCTTTATGCTTTGTCTTTCCCATCTTCACCCTTTTGTTTCACAGACTCTCTCTTGATATTGCCATTTATTGCTTCTTCTCACTGAGCCACCTCTTTTTTCTTTCCCCATACATGTAGGCCTTATTTTACCTCCCCTAAACACTAACTTTGTTTTTTCTCTTTTAGATATTTCCTGAAGAAGACCTAAGGTTGAAATGTAGATTTTTAACTCTGTTTTCTATTTTCAGTGTGCATTTAATATAACCATTTTGTTTTGCTTTTAGACCACATGCTGACGCAGCATCTTGTTTTTATTTTTACCTATGTAAGGACATAGACAGGGTGGCGAAGGTTCAGAGGAGGACAACAAAGATGTTACATGGATTGCATCACAAGTTCTATGAGAACAGGTTGAAGGACCTGAATATATACTCACTGGAGGTGAGGAGGCAGAGAGGGGATATGATAGAGACATACAAGTATCTTACAGGGAGGAACAGTGCAGGAATACACTATTTTTCAGCAAAAAAGATGTTCCAGGACTTGAGGGCATGGGATGAAGTTGGAGGGAGGGTGATTCAGGGGGAACCTGAGGAAGAATTTTTCACAGAATGAGTGGTGCGCAAATGGAACACCCTGCCAGAGGAAGTAGAGGGGGCTGAAACAATCACAGGATTTAAGAATGCATGGGATAGACATAAAGGAATTCTGGAGGTCAGGGGTAAGAGGCAACAGACTTCTAGGAAAACATAAAGTGAAATTACAAGCTCAAATGGACAGACTGGGTGGGCCATAGGCCCTTATCTGCCGACAGTGTTTATGTATCTGTGTATCTATGCTATCACAAAACTTTTCATCTTGACATTCTGGCAGCCTGACTGTGCATGCCAAATTGTGTGCTATTTCATCAAATGATGCCACAGTTATTAAGGTGCATAAAATAAGGTTTAATATTGAACAGCCAACTCAGTCCTAACTGTAGGGGTGCTACCACACCCCTATTATAGGGGATATGCAATAGGCTGACTCAAAATATGCAGTTTATTTTTATGTGTGAGGAGGAAGACGGTAACTCATGAATGGTGGAGCCATGCATGAGTTAAGCCCCTTACAAGTGAGAGAAACTGCATATTCTTAGTCAAAGAATTACATATTTGATGTATACATCCTTAGTGAGCTAGTTGGAGCTTCTAGCTCTGCTGTTTGTATGAAGATTTAAATGTGTAACATTGATTTCAACTGCTGGCTTCAATTTTGCACATGACTATCATGATATCATCTGCATAACGAAAATTGCTCTCTGATAGGTTCAGTACTCCATTTTGATATACCAAGCTCAGCAAGATATCAACTGTGACATATCCAACTCATGTGATTAAATGATATTTAGTAAGTTGGGTGTAAGAGATCACTTTTAATTCTAGTCATATTTATTTTCTTTGCTGCTGTGTAAGTCAAGCTACAGTATATCACAGGAATTGTGTTGAAAGTAATGGAGATGTACTATATAACTTCCCAATTTATTAAGAGTTAGTGAGAGTCAAGTCTTACAGACAAATTATTTATATTAGCCACTGGCATACTCTATATGAAGATTAATAATATATCATCCTCTTAGCCATTTATCACCACTTTAAACATATCAAAAGTGAACTTCTAACCAACAAGAAAGCAACTTGAATGATGCTTGATGACATGACAATGACCTCTGCTGCACTTAAAACACAGCAATGAAATCAAACAGAAACAGTTAAATCACCATAAAAGACAGATTTAAAAAGCTTTACAACTGAAAATACATTGTATAAATTGGGCACTGAATAGCCTGGCTCAGAAAATGCTACTTATTAATTGTGAATTGAGCTGACTTCCATATTTCACTCTTGACTCTGCCACTTGTGAGTAATTGCTCTGCCCTCTCACTCATGGGCATGTGGGAAATTTTTACTCAAGTCATTGTGCATCCCATGAATGTATGTATGGATATACTAGCACTTATCACAAGATTTCCTGTAGATTTTAGGACAGTTTGCCTAGGAAAAAACTTTAGCTCCAAACAGCAGAGCATAATCTCAAATGATTCTCAAGGTCTACAACACACCTAGGAAGACAACTAGGTTATGGATACATTTAACTGGTTAAGAATCCATTTCTGTTTCCCACAGAATCAATAACCACACTGTCAAATGGGTTAAACATCTGTAGCATATGTAGTTTGAATACATGTGGTCTTCATGCACAGCAGGGTGTCTGCTTGTGGAACAACCCCCCATAGTTGAAACATTCCAACAAGTAACTCCCTGACAGGGATCCTCCAGTTTGCTCCACCCCAAACTGTCATAAGGGAAGACAGAGCCAAAGGCTGATCTGAAGGCCTTCAGGAGAAGAAAGGTCTCACTGTCCTCCATGCCGTTTGAGGCATAGTGACATCTCCTCTCTTCTCTGCCATGTTTCTGGAGCACGCAATGCTGGGAGATGTCCTTCCCCTTCTGGAGCATACTTGGGCTGCCATAAAACATAATGCATGACAATCCCACAACTCAGATGCCTCTTCCACTTACAATGGCAATCACAAGTTTCTACATACTTCCCCAGCTAACCTGTGGTCCCTGGATCCATCTCTATTAAGAACAAAAACCCCAGAAAAAAAACCTGTTAGTGGAGAAATCTGGGAAAAATTCCCTAATGACCCCTAAAGTAATTCTCTCATGAGCAGGACTGTATTTATGTCAATGGCGCCTTGTCTCCCCTACCCCTATCTTTTGGGGTTCCTTACCCAGTTTCTCTTTCCTTCCTTTGCCTCCCCATCTCAGGAAGGGTGGGCAGGAAACTTAGGATTTTCAGGATCCTGAGCAGAAAGGCTTAGTTCCTGAGGTGCTAGAGCTTTTCTGTTACCTTTACAGACCTCCTCTTTCCTGGAATTCATCCTGGGTCCCTGATTGGTTTATCTGCCCTGTAAATTACTATCCACTCTTACTTCACTTCTTACCAGCCACAGTCAGCTCTCCTTCTCAGTCCCCCTCCACCAGCCAAGGCCAACTCTGACATCTGGCTCCTTGGCCAGTAATCTGGTACGGTAGGGGAAAGGGAGTTTCCTGCCCACCTGGGGGAAGGGAGGGCTCCAACAGAGAAAGTCCCTTCCAGTTTGAATCCTCATGAAACAGCCATTCTGTCCAGATTGCAAACATGTGGTGTCACAAAGGATTATGAGATAGAAACATTGACTTTGTCAGTAGAAGACTGGTATGCCCATCTAGTCTGCCCCCTTTTCCTACCTATTCAAACACCTGTGACCCTATTTGTTCACTGGTGTCACCCTCCTCCTCTTCCTCTACCCCATTTGCCCTGTGACTATCCCATGCATACTTGAAACTACCCACAGACTTTTCTCCTACTACCTCCTCTGGCAAGCTATTCCAGTTCTCCTCCACTCTTTCCATGAAGAAGTATTTCCTCATATCTTTCCTAAACTTCACTCCTTTTAGCTTCATTGTATATCACCATGTTCTAGTACTTTTTCCTGAAAGTCACCACACCTGCACCTTGTTCACCCCTGTGAGGTACTTGCAGGTCTCAATCATGTCCCCGCTTACTCTCCTCTCCTCCAGGGAGTACATGTTGAGTTTCTACAGCCTTTCCTCTTAAGGCTTTTCATGCAGCCCTCACATTATTTTGTTTGCCCTCTTCTGTAGAAGTTAGAAACATAGAAACTGACGGCAGATTAGGACCGCAAGGCCCATCTAATCAATCAATAAATCAATCAATCAAATCTTTATTTATCCAGGCAAACATCATTGAGCAAGCTCATTTACAAGATGCACCTGGTTAAATCCAGATCATAGTACAAACAACTATATTTACAATGTGAATAAAACATAGTAAGAGTGCAAATCAAGACACACAGATGTACATATCATCACAGTTAGTTCAGGATCATCAATAAGACACAGTGAACAGTATAAAATAGTGTGATCTGGCTAGACCACAGAGATTCAGAGATGGATATTATCACAGCAATTTTCCTAAAGAAAAAAAAAACAAGCGAGACCTTGGTATCGCTATCATAAGAGTCAGACAAAATAAATGATAACAGCTTTTCTCCTGACACAGTTCACAAAAAGGAATCAAACAGGTATGGTTAGGTCAGAATGGGAGCAAACTGCCTGACAGACACTATCAATGGCAGCCCAGGGAGCACTTACATTAGGACTGTGAGGCGGCAGTACCACGAGTTGCTGATCAAACGTGTGAGTGAGGTACTGAGGCAATGGATGAGACAGTGCCTACCACACACACTTTCCAAATCTAGCTGCTAGCACTGGCTGTCCATGTCCAGTGGACCACCAGGCACCAGGAAAGTTGCAAGGCAGGGAAGGTAATGAATATGCTTGGTGCCTAGGGCCAATCTCAGGCAATGGTTCACAAAAGGAGCATAATCACTCATGTTCCCAAGAATTTCACTCTAAGCCATAAGGAAGAGGATCCTATCGTTGGCTTGTCCCCATGGGCTGGTGGATATTCCATCCCTCCCCCCACTTATGCTGTGCTTGGGGTGTGGGGGTGCATTGTTAGTTCTGCAGTGTGTTCCTGTGCCCATCTGTGTCATGGGTGGTGGGCCCCTGCCTACCTCCCTGGTTGTGCAGTTCCATTACTCTGCTGCTGGGGGGCTCTCTGCTTGCGCTATGGCGCCTCTGGACTGCTCAGCTGAGCTGGCCTTGTTGCGCTATAGTGCACCATATCTACTCAGCTTCCCCTTCCTGGTTGCGCTATGGTGCAGGTTGTGTGATATTCAGACGTTGGCTGATTGCGCAATTTGCCTTGCTCCATGTTTGAATATCGCATCTATTGCGCATGTGCGCAATAGACTTGTGCTTGCTCCTGCTATTGCACACATTTTGGGTGCAGTTTGAATATCCAGCCCTTTTTGTGATGCTCATGGGTTCCAGACAGGTGGTAGCCCATCACTGCATGGTATGTCATGGTCGGGGGGGAAGGTAGTTCACATGCACTAACGTGTCCTTCCTTTCTGTTACAGATCCTGTGAGTCTGCAGGGGTCAGCAGTGGAGGGTCTGTCCACTGCAGACAGCCACCTGGAGTTGGAGGAGGGACCATCCACCTCCGCAGATTGCTGGCGTGCACTGTGGCAGTGTGCACGCCTGGCTACCTTCACTGATGTTGAGACAGGTGTGGGGAGTGCCCTTCCTGTGTCACAGTGGTCTGGCATGCAAGCATGCCAGTACGTGTGGCTGTGGCTGTGGCACAGGCCTGCACCATTGATGATGCACCAACCACTATGGGCATTGAACTGTGTGTGTCACAGAATGGACACACAGCAGGACAGCTCATGCCCATGGATCTAGCTGGTTCCGGCATGTGTGCCAGCATGTCAGCACAGTCCCAGGCTGTGCCTGTCAGCACTGGTGAGGCAGCACCGGTGGCTGTGCAGGTCACTGGCACTGTTGCGGCCACAGCAGTGGAACCACTGATCCCGTGGGCACAGCAGGTGGAGGGGCAGCAGCAGCAGTCACCCACTGGGGCTGGGGGTACAGGGCTCAGCAGTGATGTAGGTGCACCACCTGTGGACATGCCCATATCTTGTCCTGGTGAGCAGCATCCACCCTCAAGGGGTGCTGTACATCAGGCCCTTCCAGACCCTGAGGGACAGGTTGCCGATGCGGCAGACGACCTCTTTGATGAGCACACCTGCCTACTGCAGGCATCAGTACAGCAGCAGATACGGGTTGCAACATCCATGGAGGCACTGTGTGTGGCTATGGAGTGGCACAGCAGGGACACCGAGAGGATCCTGTCCCAGATTGACCATTTGCGGGTTGATGTGACCGCCGCCATTGACAGGCTGACACAGGCAGTGGTCGGTGTCGTGTCCACATTGGGCACACAGTCAGGTGCCCCTGTGCCACTCACACCATGCAGTACACTATCCACTCCCCATTCCCGGCGTCATGCGACACCCACCCTGTCGATGTCAGGTTCAGCTGTGGGCATCCCGAGCACCCCTGGTGCAGGTATGTTTGGTATGCTGCAGACCCCTGTGCAGACAAGGTCACGTTCACACAATGGGACCCCTGGTGGTCCACCAGTGCCACCCCATGTGGCCCATGCTCAGCCTGCCAGTGCTGCTTGGTCTCACCGGGGCCACCCATGCATCTGAGGTGGCCGTGGCACTGTGTTGCATGACTGAGCTGTCTCCCAGTGTGGGCCCTGTCTGGTGCTGTGTGCAATGTGTGTTTCGCTGGGCAGTGCACCAGTGGGTGCCCTGCCATACACGCTGACACACGGACCACCTGCACACCCTCCCGACTGCTGTCCACAGGTGCGTGTGCATGATGATGCCTGCATTGTGCTGTACACCAAAGTGCAAGGGTGCCCAGCATCTGACACACGTACATGGACAGTACAGGTGGTGGTGGTGGCCTGTGGACGTGTGTGTATTTAATGTCTGTGTTCCTGCTCTGTTGTGCACCTGACCCCTGTGCACTTTGTGCCTGGTTGTGTGTGTGTGTGTGTGTGTGTGTGTCTGTCCATGTAGCGTGTTACTGTTCACCCTTCCCTGGTTGTGTGTGTGTGCTTCTGTGCCCTGCCACTTCCCTCACCTTCATGCACCCCTGGTGTGTTTCCCTGTGTGTATGTGGGTTGTGCCCTAGCCACTGTTGGTTGCACATGGCCCCATGACTTACCTGTGTTGGGCAAAGTGCTCCTCTGTGATGGTGTCTCGGTGCAGCTGGGCCAGCTGGATCAGTAGAGGGTCACGCCGTCCAAGGGGGGGCTGCCCATCCCCATCATCACTGGCGTCCCCATCACTGTCCCCCTCCTTGACCTGTACGGCTATCCCACAGTCTTTGGCCATGTTGTGCAGGATACAACAGGCCAGGAATATCCCACAGGCCTTTGAGGAGCTATACTGTAGGGCACCACCGGAGGTGTCTAGGCATCAGAAGCGTGCCTTCAGCATCCCAAACACCCGCTCGATGATGTTGTGTGTGGTGGCGTGTGCCTCATTGAAGCATTGCTGCGATGGGGTCATGGGCTGCTGGTAGGGTGTGAGCAGTCAATGACGGAGTGGGTATCCACTGTCACCTGTGTGGAGATAGTGGAGGTTAGTGTCATGTTCAGGCTCATATTGCCCTTAACCCTGTGTGCCACTCCCATGGCACCTGTGGCTTACCCACCCTTGCCCCTGATTTGCCAATCCTACATGCATACTCATCCACTAGATGTCCTGTGGGGATGTTCCCACTCTCGAATCAATGGCACAGTGCTGATTGGTACCATATGAATGAATTGTGCTCCGCCAGGGTGCATGGCACAGACATTGATGATGCACCCACTGGCATCACACACCACCTGGCAGCTGACACTGGAAAACCCCTTCTGATTCCAATAGGCAGCCCCATCGGGGCCAGGTGGTGTGTGAATGGCCACATGGGTGCAGTCTATCGCCCCTAGCATGCCAGGCATACGTGCTACCCTGATGAACTCCTGTATGTTTGCTGTACGCTCTGCCACGGTGCTGGGGAAATGGATGTTCTCCGCAGCATGTGGCAGCAGTGCACTGAGGAATTGGGTAAGGATGCATGATGTGGCTGACTGTGTTATGCCTGTGGTGTCCCTGTTGGTCTCTGGAAGGTACCTGTGGCAAGCAAGCACATGCAGGCTGTTACCTTTGTCTCCACTGACAGAGCGTGACTCTGTCGTGAGGATGCCTGCGTCACATCACTGCACAGCTCACAGGCCACCTCAGTATTGCCCTGTTCAGGCGGTGCCGACCCACAATCTCAACATCTGAATACAGCTCAAGCTGATGCGGGGCACAGTACTGCCTATTGAGGCGTACGCCGGCAGACCCTTCCACGGCCCGTCCCGCAGCATGCCTTCACCCACCTCATTACAGCTTCCATGTGGAAGCTGGCACTGTCCATGTCCTGACATGTTCCCCCTGGCTGTTGTTGCTCTGTTACCCCTGCTGTCCTGACTGCTACCTCCACTGCACCAGGTACACCTACAGCCTCTGCACTCTGGCCCCACACCTTCCCTTGCCCCTCTTCTGTCCTGTGCACTCCCTGGTCTGCACTGTTTATTACTCTGGCCTGCTCTGTCTCCCTGCCTCATGTGGTTCCCTGTCGTGTTCTTGCACCTCTTCCTTGAGCCTTTTATTTTGGCTCATTTCGCTGTATGGCGCAACTTCCGCCTGATCCACTGTTGCATTCGCAAGCCTTTGATATCGTGCATTGTGCACTTTATGCATGGTTCCACCCCCTTCAGTTGCGCATACCTTCATTAGCATTGCGCTGTTGCTCAGCATGTTTTCTGTGGCGCAACTGCCTCCTGCTGAATATCACAGAATGGCGCAATTTTGGACTTGCGCTGGCGCAACCCTATTGCGCATGGCGCAACCCTTTTGAATATCCCACCCATAGTGTTTAGGGGTGAAGCAGTCTTTGAGAGCCAGTCAAAGTTACAGTCCCCAAGTATAATTGTTTCAAGATTCTCTTTCTCAATGACTGAACCAAGATATGATAGGAGTAGTGTTCCTGCAGATGGGGGTCTATAACAACCAATCACTCTGATGGCCAATGAATTAGATAATTCGATCTTAAGTGTCAGACTTTTGAACTAATTTTTAACAGATGTTGAATCCGTGCAGGATGTTGTGAACCTTTCCTTGATGTATATTGCCACTCCACCTCCCCTAGTAGGTCTATCAGTTCTGAATAAGTGGTAGAAGGGGATGCTGATCTCTCTATCCTGGGAGGCTGGCCTAAGCCAGGATTCAGATATTACCAGGATATCAGGTTAAGTATGACTGATCCACGCCTGTAACATACTGAACTTTTTTTAGGAGGCTACAGACATTGACATGCCAGAAACTCATTCCTTTAAGAGTGGCCGTGTCCGACGGAGAAGAGAGGGGAGAGATGGGACCAGGGTTTAATTCGATGTTACCTGAGCATATCAGTTGCAGAAGTAGCAGCTAGAGATGGGTGAAATGGCCCCAATTTGCTCTGCGAAGTGGATTGCGAAGCGAAAGCGGATTCACGGAGTGCCCTGCAATGCAAAGCGGGGTACTTCGCTTTATAATGGGTAATGAGAAGTCCATTGAAAACAATGACTTTGGGTTACTCCGCCTTTCCAAACCATTACTCCAACAAATCTTAAGGTGAAGTACATTGAAAACAATGAACTTTGCCTCACTTTACCTTGTTTTTAAGCTCCGAAGGAGAATTTTGCAGTGATTCGTGGGATTTCAGGTCACATGGGCTCTATATTGTTCTACACAGCCTCAGTTCAGGGTAGTGTGTGTAGGAAGCTGTAGGAGGCAGTCTGCTCTGAGAGATCCCTGTGATTCAAAGCTTGTAAATGCTGTTCAAAAAGCCTTTTTGAGTAATTTTTTTTGCTCAATCTTAGTTCATCGATTGAAGAAAACCCTTCTGTGCTCATATCATAGAGCATTTATTGTTTGTGTGTGGATTTTGAATGTTAATGTACAACATTGGGTCTGTGTAGTAAGAGCCAATGAAAGTGTGCTTTGGGGGAGGGGTGTATCTGTGGTGTAGGTAGATTAACTTGGAGAAAAAGACAGTTCTTTCTGTTTTGGTGATATTTTTCTTGTATAATAACTGTGTTAGTGTACACAGCGTAATATTTTCAACAATTCTTACCATTTTTTTGCTGATTGTTGTGGAGCAGCAGTGCATAATTTTAGTTTGTTTAAATTATGTTGTTATATTACTGACATTTTCAATTTGCTATGCATTACTGAGTGTGTGTGAGTATGTGTGTGACGCGTCACATCAAATCAGACACCTTTTATTGTGCCACATAGTAATTTCAGCAATGTAAACCTGCTATCCACTGCTGCTGTGTGTTTTTGTACTTCTTTGTGCTATCTTTTCTGGTACTGGTACTAGTACTAGTGACTGTTACTGCAGCAGTGCAGTACACTGCCCCCCCCACGTGGCTCGCCCCAACCGGCAAAGGTATTCTTTTCCATATCTGAATTTCTGATGGTGAGCACTGGTTAGGTGTTGTGCCTTTGTGTCTGCATCTCTTCAGTGTGCAGCGCAATTTTAATCTGTCTGTGCATTTGCATCTCTTTAGGGCTCAATCTCCTTCTGTAACTTAAGTCACAGTTGTTTCTTTGGCTTTCCTTAAGAGTACTGGACTGGTGTGGTGCATAATTCTGCATGAACATTGTACTCATTAATATGCGTTTTTAAGTCAGGACCATCATCACATTCATGAGTCACTCGTGATACAAATCACGTTCTTCATCATCACGGTCGCAAATGCAGTCACAAATCATGATTCATGATCACGTCACTCACGAATCACAACATTAATTTTTTTTTACTAGTTACTTGGATGTATTGTAAACCTGCTTTGTACTGTAGTATCTCTCCATGCTTCACCACCCCACCATTGTACTCATTAATGAGTGTTTTTAAGTCGGGGAGTTTTGTGCTACACCTCATTGGGTAAGTACAGCTGTAGGCATTCGCATTTCCAAGACAGTTCCATATTTATCTCACACTGTCGACACTGAATGACTTTCTTCATCATCATGGTCACAAATGCAGTCACAAATCAGAATTCACAATCACGTCACGAATTACAACATTCATTTTTTTACTAGTTACTTGGATGTATTGTAAGCCTGTTTTGTAGTATCTCTCCATGCTTCAACACTCCACCATTGTACTTATTAATGAGTGTTTTTAAGTCGGGGAGTTTTGTGCCACACCTCATCGGGGCCCAGGAAAGTACAGCTGAAGGCATTCACGTTTCCAACACAGTGCCATATTTATCTCACACCATCGACACTGAATCACTTTCTTCATCATCACGGTCACAAATGCAGTCACAAATCACAATTTACGATCACGTCACGAATCACAATATTAATTTTTTTACTAGTTACTTGGCTGTATTGTAAGACTGTTTTGTAGTATCTCTCTCTCTCTCTCTCTCCAGGCTTCACCATCCCACCATAAGAGTTTTTAAGTCGGGGAATTGGACAGTGTCTGCAGTACATACAAAGACTGGAAAGAAGACTGACTGCAGACATGCAGTTTACCACAGTATACTTGCATGGCTCAGTCCTCTTTTCCACAAACACTCCATGACAGAAAGCAAACATTAATGAGGCACCAAAACAGTGTGCACACACACACACTTAAAAGAAGGAAGGGGGTCCAGAATACAAAGTGTCACAAATATGGAAGACAGCAAAAAAGGGCATAATTACATATGAGGGTCAGGGATGGTGGAGGAATATATTTCATAACACAGCAAGGAAGGAGTGTCAGGGCACATGGTGTGAGGAAAAAAAAAACTATTGTGGGATCCCATGGTGCTCCAGCAGCATTTCCAGCATGGACATAAATTGCAACTGATGTCCCACTATGCGATCCAGCTGCTGCTTGACAACACTCACACTCTTATTGTTCTCCTTGACAGCACTCCAGAGAACTGTCAAGTCAACCTGCATTACATGCAGTTCTCTGGGGTCTGCATGTTCTACAGGCTGACCTGGTGGTGGTGGTGGTGGTGGTGGTGGTTTGGGTGCTGGTGGAGCAGCAGGTGCTGCTCTTGCCCTTCTCTTCTTAGGGCAGCCGCCATGCACAGCTGCACCCTCTGTCACAGAAGGGCCAGCAGGTGCAGACATGGCCTGTTCTGTGGCAGCCTGCCACTCCAACTGGTGGTGACTGAGCATATGGGTGCGCTGGCCCCCAGTCCCCAGGTGAGTCCCCAGGGGGCCTCGGTGCACCTCCACCTCACATAGGCGGCACCTGACTACACTGTTTTCCCCCCGACACAGTCAAAAAACTGCCAAACAATGGAGGTGTGGGGAGGACCAGGCACAGGCAGGGGAGGGCCAGATGAACTGTCAGCTGGCTGGTTATGGTGCTCAGCATGGTTGGGATCCACACCTGAGCCCAGGGGCACAGGCACATCCTGCTCCAGAGGACCTGGTGCTGGAGCTGGTGCTGGACGTGGTGATGATTCAACTGCCTCAGAGTCAGGAGGTGGTGCTGGTCCTGCTTCCAGTGGGGGCACTCAGAATTTTTGAATGGTCCAACAGGAACCAGCAGCCATGCTCACCATGCATGCACACAGTATGACACTTACCAGTACCACACTCTCCCAGAGCTGCCCCTGCCCCAGACATTCCCTCAGACCTTCACTGTGGTCTATCTCTCCTACTGCACTCCCTCAGTCTGAGAAATAACTACTCACACTGTCACACAACACACACACAGTCACACAGACACAGACAAACAACTAACTACTTCTAAAGGTAAGAAAAATAAATTTACAGAAAGAACACTTTAAGTAAAAAAAAAGTACAGAAAACACAAAAAAATGTAGCTTATGAAAAAGCTGTTGGGTCTAAATCAAAGTTTAAATCTCCTCCTAGCTCTGATCTCCAAGTCTCAGCAGTAACAAAACAACACACTTCCCTCTCTCTGTCTCTGTCTGGACAGGAGAAAGTGAAAGTATCTGTCTGTATGACTCACTTCCTTCCTTTTTCTGCCTGGCTATGGCTAAAGAGCATGGTGAAGTCCACTGAAAACAATAACTTTGCCTCACTTTGTGTTGTCATTCTGCCTTATCATGAAGTGGTAATGACAAGGCAGAGTGAGCACTTTGCATTGCCCACTCCACATAGCAGAGTGGTAACATGAAGTGCCCACTTCGTGGACACCTTGCCGGCAGAATGTAAATTCACTGCATCTCCAGTAGCAACTTTGTTAATGCATCAAAAGTTAGTTTAAGAAGCCTGGCTCTGGGACGCCTATGATTCTTGACATGTTGGGTAAGCCTATCACCACCCCTAAGGGTGTACTGCCCTAATGCTATGTGAAGCAATACCCTAATCGAGATGTGCCGGGGGTGGCTAATACAATATGAAATGGTAGGACTAACTTAAGGAGGTGGCTCAATTCAAGTACCATCACGATTGGTACTCAGGTTGTACTCAGACAGTAGTACTATCTGCACATCAACTAGGGGGCAAGTCAATGTTCATAGAACAAAACTTTAAAGGGTCAGCCTCTGCTTGCATGGGCTTTTGATGGTAAAATGCCATTGAGGCACAACAGAGGATAATCAGTAGAGATAATAGCAAGAAGCCCATAATAAGGGTGCTATCCAGGTCCCCCATACTTAAGATGTAATAGGAGGTAATGTTAAGTACAGTATGGAGGAAAGGGAACCTCAACGACAGTGTCAGGAGGTGACTAATGTAAGTTGGCCAGCTGCCTTGGGGGCATTCCTAATAGGACAACCACAAAATTGGAGAGGTCATCGAAAGCCTTTGTGGGCATGCTTTTGGAAGTGGGTGGGGTAACAGCATATTTAATAAGTGGAGGGTGGGGATGGGTGGGTTGGTGTGAAATTAATGGCTTTTAGTGTACCTTGGCGAGGGAGTCCGGGCTTGAGGTCTCGGGCTGCGACTGTGGAAGCGCCGACCACTCAATTTCTGAGAGCCTGTGCATCTGGGTCAGGAAGCCCCTGGAGAGCTTGTACTCAGCTGGGGAGAGAGGGAAAAGGACAAGTTTAAATGCTGGCCATGAACAAAGGACCATCTGTACCAGCAGGAGAGCCAAATCTGCAGGGCAAAGGGATGTGTATTCCCTTGGTGCCTAAAGTATGGCGCACACACAAAGTTTCAGAAAGGAGCTTAATCACATAATTTCTTGGTCCTTAGCACTCTAAGCAGTGGGAAATTTAACTTTAACAATCAGGCAACAAGTAACTGCAGCTTTTTTGTGCAAGGTTCAGTAAGCAAGTTAAGTTTTTGTTGAGTTTTCAAAGAAATGCAGAAGCAGTCTGTAGGAGCTAATCGGAGGCCAGCACCAGAGAGCACTCACTTTCCAATTGGATAGCGGCTTTTGTCATACCTTGTGTGAGGAGAGTCCAGGCTTAAGGTCTCAGGCAGAGGCTGTGGAAGTGATGACTGCCCGGTGTCTGAGAGCGTGCACCAGTTGGGCAGGGAGCCCCTGGAGAGCTTGTCCTCAGCTTAAGCGAGGAGAGTCCGGGCTTGAGGTCTCAGGCAGTGTCTGTGGAAGTGCCAAGTGCCCAGTGTCCAAGAGCCTGCAACTGTGGGGCAGGGAGCCCCTGGAGAGCTTGACCTCAGCTTGAGTGAGGAGAGTCCTGGCTTGAGGTCTTGGGCAGCAGCTGTGGAAGTGCTGACCACCCAGTGTCCGAGAGCATGCACCTGTGGGGCAGGGAGCCTCCAGAGAGCTTGTCCTTGGCTTGAGCAAGAAGAGTCCAGGCTTGAGGTCTCAGGTGGTGGCTGTGGAAGTGCCAACTGCCCAGTGTCTGAGAGCCTGCCCCAATGGGGCAAGGAGCCCCTGGAGAGCTTGTCCTTGGCTTGCCCAGTCTGTCCATTTCTTTTTCTACCTTATGAATGTGCCATCAGCATTTGCTCTGTCAATGGCCTATCTATTCATACTTATCTGTATTGCTCCCTTATGCCAATCTCATGCCTGTTTGAAGCCCAGCACTGTATTCATATCCACCACTTCCTAAGGTAGGCCATTCAATGCATCCACCACCCTTTCTGTGAAAAAGAACTTCCTCACATTACCCCTTAATCAGCCTCCCTCTAATACCATGCTGTGTTCTCTTGTCCTGCTATTTTTCTTATATTGAAACATGTTAGACTCTTTCGCCTTCTTAATACCCTTAAGGTGTTTGAATATTTCAATCATATCACCTCTCTCCCTCCTTTGCTCTAGGGTATACATACTGAGTTCTGTTAATCTGTCCTGATATGTTTCCTGATGCAGTCCCTGCACCATTTTGGTTGACCTACTCTGGACTGCCTCAATTTGGTTAATGTCCTTGTGAAGATGTGGCCTCCAGTACTGCATGCAGTACTCCAGATGGGGCCTGACCCGTGTCTTGTAAAGAGGGATTATTATCTTCCTCTTACGACTTGTGATACCCCTACTAATACACCCCAACATCCCCCTAGCCTTACCTATTGCTTTAGTGGTCTGCTTGGATGATTGCAGGTCATCTGCGATGATGATGCCCAAGTCTGTTTCTTCCCTGCACCCCTTACACCCCCCCACCTAAGGAGTCTCAACTCCAATTGGAGCTGATTGGGGGGTGCAGGACCCCCGACAGGCAGCGCTGGGTTCCAGTGGGTCTCCTACTGTGGCTAGGTGCTGTAGTCACTGTGGGGGATCTCGCTGATTAAATGTCACTGCGAGGGGGGGTTAACAGGCCACATCCACTGCTCTGCTTTGATCCATCTCCCTAGTAATCTAGTCAAAAAAGTCTAGGAGATTTGTTTGATGTGACCTCCCCATGTGAAATCGTGCTGCTGGTGGTCCTGCAGCACATTCACCTCCAGGTACGTCATGTGATTGATTGCGAACATTTTTAAACAGAACATTCTGGAATGCACCACAACATGGCAGCTTAACTTTTCCTCTCTTTATTCATCAGATCCCTATCTTTAGTCATCCTTCTGAATAGTGCCACAGTTTGCTGAACTAGCATAACCCTCAGTTAGTCCTCAGTACAGTCAGTTGAGTAATGCAAACATTTCTTGAATTGGTCTTACAAGGTCTGCAGTGCAGGTGAGTGACCTCTGGAACATATATTAGGCCTGCATCTAGAATTCTGCTCAGAAAATGCTAATTGGGGGGGCTGTAATGGTTGCTACAACTGAACTCCATAGATGCAATGATCACTACTCTCATGAAAAAGTTGGGAGATGTAAAAGATGGGACATTGACAAAATCCTAGGCAATCTAAAAAATTGATGTTTTACTTTTACACATCAAATGCTGCATCAACAGTAAGGATGTAGTGCACCAGGAACTCCAAACTATACTGAGAGAACAGAGCCACCTCATCATTGAGCTTCTGGACAAAGTTGACAACCTGGAAAACCACAACTGCTAATACAACTGCCTGATACATTGTTGGAAGAACATGCTGAGAAAATGCGATTCAAGAAAATGTAATTCCAGGAAATGTGACTAGTAACATTGCTCTTCTCACTTCATTTTTACATGACATGACTGATTTTACCTTTGCTATTCTCATATCATTTTACACAATGCGGCTATATTAGGCCTGAGAAAACAGTACACCAGAAATCACAATTTGACAAAATGTAACTGGTCCTGATTTTTCTTTTCTCACCTCATTTTACATGAAGCAGGAATAGAGGTGAGTGAGGAATGGAGATGTCTCTTGAACTGGAAGCACCAGAGGGAGAAAGAGGGTGAGACTGGTGTGCTTCTGGATTGCACAGGGTGATTTAATCACCCATGTACTGGATGACCAGCTGTGAAAGCTGACTGCAGTAGAACTGAAATCAGTTGAATTCTAGGGACTAATAAACCATGATTTCTTTGTCCATACAGTTATGTTTCAGCCCTAGTCCTTCTCCCTGGTATTGCCCTGTGCAACCACTGTGACCACCAAAACTACTTAAAGAACTTTTACTTAGTAGAAGTGGCATGGTGGAACCTTGTCCTGATCTTTTTCTCCCCCTGCAACCCTTGCTACTCCAGTTCTTTTCATCATGGTTTCTACATGACTTGCCAGAAGACCCTCACAACATACAATCCTGTTGTGTCACCCACACACTGACACACCCTCTTCCTGTATACCCTTTGTGAGCGACATTCTGTCTCACTGCATTAGCCTACTTCACTTCATTTTTCCTCACCTTTTCTTGCTCAATTCTTCATCTCGTATCTCTTTTCCTCTAGGTCTTTTCCTCATGTTTTCTACATGGCATGTTGGCAGACATCCCACATATACACATACACACACCCCTGTTGTGTCACCCGCACACTGACACACCCTCCTGCTCCTCACCCTCATTGAGTGACATTGTGTCTCACTGCAGCAGTCCATGCCCTTAAGTTTTCACTCACAGGCCAAAAAATATTTTTAAAAAATATGAATGTCTGTGCCTTTCACCACCAACTGTTAAATCATTTGTCAAATAATTCATTCCAGTTTCTCCTGCACTTCTCTCTGTCTGCTACATTCACTGCCCTTATAATGCTGCTGGGGGAGTAAAACAATAAAATAAAATAAGTATGGATTTTGGTGCCTTCTACTCCACTAGCAATCTGTAAAAAAATATTTGGCAAAATATATTTCAAAGAACCCCCTTGCACCTTTTCAGGTCTGCCAAATTCACTTTGTCTGATCCTACTGTATGGCCTGTAGCTGCCAGTGCTGGCTCACATTGAATACTATGTCCTCTCCTCTGCAACTAGAGCTATGTGGAATATAAAATTCTGCCCAAATAATGCCCGTAGAGTGACTGTACTGATTCTGTAGAATTCCGTGGAATTTTGAGGAAAATTCTAAGGAATTTCGTACAATTTTAAATTTCTCTTATTTTGCTATAACTTTAATAGTACACATCCAAATAACACCACATTTGCACTATAAACAGTACCTTGGGGTTTACAAGAGTATGCCAAATGTGTGAGCAGTAGATGGAAAAGGGGAAGAGTTATGAGAGACAAAATATTTAATCAAAATTTAATTTTCAGTTATTTTGAGATAATGTTCAAATTTCTTATCCAAATTTCTATACAATATCAGGATTTAGAGAAGAGCCTGAATGTGTATATGCACCATGTTTTTAGTCTCAGGCATCAATAGAAGCTGAGTTACAGGTAACCATGTATTTTGCCAAAATTTGGATTTTGGTAATTTTAGTATCATTTTGATAGTATTCATTGAAATGTTACATAAATCGACAGGTTATCACTCCATTTGTATATGCACACAGTTTTAGATTTCTAGCTTTAAATTGGACTGAGTTATAGCCTGCCAAACATGTTGACAAAATTAAAATTTTGATTAGTTCTCTCTAATTTTAAAACTGTATATCCAAATTTAACTTGCGTTGAAACATTTAAACTAGTATACCACATGGACATTTCTGAAAAAAGTTCATATTTGCAGCTTTAAATGGCATTGAATTAAAAGTAGTCAAACTTTCACAACATTCAAAAATTGAATTATGCAAGAATGTAAACTACAAATTTATAAACCTCTGAAACTGTAAAACTAGAGACTGCAATACCATTAAATTTGGCAGGTTCTTAGACCTTACAAGGAGACTGTCTGTGCCAATTATATTAATTGCTTGCTGTGAGAATTGTAAAATAACATCTGTACTTAAAGTCAAATCCCATGAATCTTTGTGAAAATTGTAGAATTTCATGCAAAATTCCATAAAACTGGAATTTTCTAATTTCATTCAGCCTTATCTGAGGGATTCTAATTAAAGGATATTGGTATAAGTGGCAGGTAGCACGGGGGGTCACCAGGTTCTGGAGTTAGATGCACAGTTTTGACAAGAAATGGACAGCTGATCTGGGTAGCACAACAGAGGTAGATACCCAGGTTGGAGCAAGAAAGTACAGCATGCCAACAAGTCCAACCTGAATGCAGGATATTTAAGGATCACATCCCATAAATGTATGATCTGGGGAGACTGGTGTATATGCAAGTCTAGGACTTAGAGGTACTCAAAAAGGTGTAGCGGGGGAAGACAATGTCTTGGGCAGCAAGAAGAAAGATTTCTGGCTATTCCAACAGGGTAGGTCAATAGGAAAAGGAGTAGGTGACTCACGTTTTAAGGGAGCTTGTCACTGTAAAGAACAAAGAGGATATCAGTAGGAACAGTAGTTCTACTGAGTCAGTATAGTTATGCCAAATGAGAAGGGGGAATAATCATCCTGAAAGGAACACCAGGACTGCAAAAAGCACAGCTCAGCTTATCAAATGAAGCAGTGATACAGTATGTGCACTGTTAATGTTAAATTCTGCACAAAAATACTATGGATGCTTCATCTACAATATATGCTATCGTAAATATGTGAGAAAATGTTACTAATCTTTTTTTCTTCTGCAAAATTAAAATTGCTAAACCAATTTATCCAGTTGCGTTAGATACCAGGATACACTGACTATGGATATGCATGTCAAATGTTAACTCTATGCATGCAAGAGCAGAGACGTTACAAATATCCACATTTTTGATAGTTTTCACAAAATTTATCAAATATTTACATAGTAATGTTTTGAACCCCTGTAACTTAAAAATCTCTTATCTAATTCCCTCCATATTTAGATCATTCTATTAGCATTATAAAATGGTTATCCATGCTAATTTACACGTGTATAGCTCCAAATGTGCCTAAGTTATAAGTAGATGAAATGCTTCTGATGAAATTTCCTGAAAAAATTAAAATGACAGATTTTGAGCATATTTAATTTTGACACAATGGGCTGGATATTCAAAAGGGTTGCGCAATGCGCAATAGGGTTGCGCCAGTGCAAGTCAGAAAATACGCCATTCTGCGATATTCAACAGGAGGCAGTTGCGCCACTGAAAACATGCTGAGCAACAGCACAATGCTAATGAAGGCATGCACAACCGAAGGGGGTGGAACCATGCATAAAGTGCGCAGTGCGATGTTCAAAGACTTGTGCAATGCGCAACAGTGGAGCAGGCGGAAGTTACGCCATAGCGGAAATGAGCCAAAATAAAAAGGAGCAGGGAAGAGGCACAAGAACGCTACAGGGAAGCCACAGGAGGCAGGGAGAGAGACAGAGCAAGAGGGACAAAGAGGGCAGGCCAGGGAAACCACAACACAGAATAGGGGCAAGGGAAGGTGTGTGGGGCCACAAGTGCAGAGGCCAGTAGGTGTACCGGTGCAGGGGAAATGCCAGTCAGGACAGCGGGGAACAAAGCAACAACAGCTGGGGGAACACAAGCCAGGGACATGGACAGTGCCACCTTCCACATGGAAGCTGTAATGAGGGGTGAAGGCATGCTGCAGGGGGACGTGGCCATGGAAGGGCCCGTCGGCAGTACGCCCCCAACAGGCAGTTCCGAGCCCACACCAGCTTTGAGCTGTACTCAGATGTCGAGATAGTGGGCCGGTACCACCTGAACAGGGCAAAACTGAGGTGGCTCTGTGAGCTGTGCAGTGATATGATGCAGGCACCCACACGATGGAGTCATGCTCTGTCAGTGGAGACAAAGGTAACAGCCTGCATGTGCTTGCTCACCATGGGTACCTTCCAGAGACCAACAGGGGACACCACAGGCATAACACAGTCAGCCATGTCACGCATCCTGACCCAATTACTCAGCGCACTGCTGCCACATGCTGCGGAGTACATCCATTTTCCCAGCACCACGGCGGAGCGCACAGCAAACATACAGGAGTTCTACAGGGTAGCACATATGCCTGGCATGCTAGGAGCGATAGACTGCACCCATGTGGCCATTCGTATGCCACCTGGTCCCAATGGGGCCACCTATATGAATCGGAAGGGATATGCCAGTGTCAACTGCCAGGTGGTGTGTGATGCCAGTGGGTGCATCATCAATGTCTGTGCCACGCACCCTGGGGGAGTACATGATTCATTCATATGGTACTAGTCGGCATTGTGCCATTGATTCGAGAGTGAGGACATCCCCACAGGACATTTAGTGGGTGAGTATGCATGTAGAACTCACAAATTGTGGGCAAGGGGGGGTAAGCCACAGGTGCCATGGGTGTGGCACACAGGGTTAGGGGCAGTCTGAGCCTGAACAAGACACTAACCTTCACTATTTCCACACAGGTGACAGTGGATACCCACTCCGTTCCTGGCTGCTCACATCCTACCGGCGGCCTACGACCCCATCGCAGCAACGCTTCAATGAGGCACATGCCACCACACGCAACATCATTGAGCGGGTGTTTGGGATGCTGAAGGCGTGTTTCCATTGCCTAGATACCTCCGGCGGTGTCCTACAGTATAGCCCCTCAAAGGCCTGTGCGATATTCCTAGCCTGTTGTATCCTGCACAACATGGCCAAAGACTGTGGGATAGCCGTACAGGTCGAAGAGGGGGACAGCAATGGGGACAATGGTGACGCTGGTGACGATGGGGATGGGCAGTCCCCCTTGGCCGACGGGACCCCCGACTGATCCAGCTGGCCCAGCTGCACTGGGACACCATCACAGAGAAGTACTTCAGCCAACACAGGTAAGTCATGGGGCCATGTGCAACCACCAGTGGCTAGGGCACAACCCACATACACACATGGAAACACACTAGGGGTGCATAATGGCAATGGAAGTGACAGGGCACAGAAGCACACACATACAACCATGGAGGGGTGAACAGTAACATGCCACACTGACGGACACACACACACAAACAATAGGCACACAGTGCACAGGGGTCGGGTGCACAACAGAGCCGGAACACGGACACTAGCAACACACATGTCCACAGGCCACCACGTCCCCTGACTGTCTATGTGCATGTGTCAGATGCTGGGCACCATCGCACTTTGGTGTACAGTGCAATGCAGGCATCATCATGCACACGCACCTGTGGACAGCAGTCGGGAGGGTGTGCAGGTGGACCGTGTGTCTTCGTGTAGGGCTGGACACCCACCGGTGCACTGCCCACCAAAACACACAATGCACACAGGGCAGCACCAGACAGGGCCCACACTGGGAGACAGGTCAGTCATGCGGCACAGTGCCACGTCTGCCTCGGATGCGTGGGCAGCCCTGCCGAGACCCAGCGACACTGGCAGGCTGAGCATGGGCCTCATGGGGTGGCACCAATGGTCCACCATGGGTTCCACTGCGCGAACTCGACTGTGCCCGCACAGGTGTCTGCAGCGCACTGAACAAACCTGCACCAGGAGTGCTCGGGATGCCCACAGCTGAACCCAGCATCGACAGGGTGGGTGTCGCACGACGCCGGGAATGGGGAGTGGATAGCGAACTGCGCGGTGCGAGCGACACATGGGTATCTGACTGTGTGCCCATTGTGGCCATGACAGCGACCAACGCCTGTGGTAGCCTGTCAATGGCAGCAGTCACATCCTCCTGCAAATGGTCAATCCATGACAGGATCCTTTCGATGTCCCTACTGTGTTGCTCCACGACCCACTCCAGGGCCACACACAGTGCCTCCATGGACGTTGCAAGCCACATCTGCTGCTGTACTGATGCCTGCAGCAGGTGGATGTGCTTGTCAAAGAGGTCATCTGCCACCTCAGCAACCTGTCCCTCAGGGTATGGAATGGCCTGATGTTCAGCACCCCTTGAGGGTGGGCACTGCTCACCGGGGCCAGGTATGGGCAAGTCCACAGGTGGTGCACAGATGCCACCGCTGAGCCCTGTACCCCCAGTCCCGGTGGGTGACTGCTGCCCCTCTGCCTGCTGTGCCCAAGGGATTGGCTGTTCCGCCGCTGTGGCCGCAACAGTGCCACTGACCTGACAAGCCACCGGTGCTGCCCCACCAGTGCTGACAGGAACAGCCTGGGACTGTGTTGACATGCTGGCACACACATCGTAAACAGCCAGGTCCATGGCCGTGTGCTGGCCTGCTGTGTGTCCATTTCATGACACACACATGTCACTGCCCATAATGGTCATTGCATCATCAATGGTGCAGGTCTGTGCCATAGTCACAGCCACAGCGTGCTGGCTGACACAGGAAGGGCCTCCCCCACACCTGTCTCAACAACATCAGTGTTGACAGGCAGGCAGTACCACTGTTGCAATGCATGCCGGCTACCTGTGGAGGTGGATGGTCCCTCCTCCAACTCCAGATGGCTGTCTGCAGTGGACAGGCCCTCCACCACTGACCCCTGCAGATGTGCAGGATCTGTAAAGGAAAGTAAGGACATGTTAGTGCATGTGATCTACCTTCCCCCCAGACCATGACGTACCATGCAGTGATGGGCTACCACCTGTCTGGAAGCCACCTCCTGGAATGCCCTCAATGGCACTGCACTGCATACTTGCAGCAAAGCCTGTCTTCTGCGGGTCAGCTGCCACCTCCAGCTGGCCCCCGCCTGTTGCAGCACGTGCCGTCCTGATGGCAGCCACCTTCTCCTTCACCCTCATCCCGTCGGTACCCATCTTCTTCTTACACTCCTGCACAGAGCGCTGGTGGCTGCCGTGCAGGTTGACGGAACATGCCACCCCCTCCCATGCAGCAGCACGGGCCTGAGGGGTGCCCCGCCGTCCACTGAGCAGTGGCTCCTGATCGATGTAGGTCTTGAAGAGTGCATCCATCTCGGCCTTGGTAAAATTGGGCCTCCTCTTCCACCCACCATCATCCTCCTCACCCAGTCCTCGCTCAGTCATTTTTCAGCCTGTATGGGTGACAGTGGTGACCTGTGACTGTGCAGTACAAAGCAAGTCCCTGAGACCACAGTCCAGAACACCACACAGCATGCAACTCACCTATAAACTGCAGTAACCGAATATGGCCACTGCAGAACAGTGTCGCAGTTTTATAGCGCAATCCATGCAAATTAGGTGTGGAGCAACTTTAATGAGATGCAAATCATGCTGCTGCACCATTGAATGGCTGATCGGATGATTTGCATATGACGGCTGAATATCGCACTGTTGCGCTTTACGCAATAGGGTTAAACGTGCTGAGCCAATGGCGCAGTTCTGTGACTGCGTAGTACACTGCACTGCACATGCCCAGGTAGCTTACGCAGGCGTCTGCCATGCTGATGACATGCTGTGCCCGGTAGGTAATTCAGGGCACGGCCATCATTGTGCTGTAGTGGTGCTACAGCGACTGTCACGCTTATATGGCGCTGAACACAACTGCGCAATAGTTCACTGTAGCAATGGTACACAGGTGACCAATCACGCTAGACGCATAGACATCCGATGGCGCTGTGCATGGCCTTGAGCCAGAGACCCATGACCCTGTGCCCGACCTTTGCCCATTTGGTGCTGTTCGTCTGGCATGTCTGCAGCTCTATCGCTCTGTTCGGTGACAGCACAATAGGGAATGGTGGCGCTGTACAGACTGCATGATAGGGAATGACGGTGATGTATTGCGCAGCAATTCCACGTGGGGTTGCTGCACTGCGGAGCACCATATTGCCTACTATAGCACTGGAGATGGCACACAGGAGAGCCCCACAATGGAGTGCCCTTGAGCTGGCCAACCTTGTGGCCATTGTGGAGCCACACTATGACCCACTCTTTGCAGAGGTGCCACTGGACAGGGCCAGGACCCAGGTCTGGCAAGAGGTGGCCAATGACCTGGAGGTGGCCACTGGCCACAGGAGGTCGGCTGAGCAGTGCAGGCACCGGTATGGTGACCTGCAATGGAGGAAGCCGGAGCGACTGGCACATCTGCGGTCATGCGCCAGGAGGGCCGTGGTGCCTCATCCAGGTGGGTGATACGTGTACACACCTGTATGGTCCATAGGGGTAAAACTGTCTTATGTGTCCAGCACATAGGGGAGGGATGGTCTAGGGTTGGCTGTGGCAGTGTTTACAGGGTATGGGATGGATGGGTCTGGCTGGGTGGGTGGGCACACACATTGGGGCAGGGGGAATATGCTTTGGGTTGGTACTGATGTGTTTCTCATCTTTTGTTTCACACAGGCATGGCAGAGTGGAGGAGGGCCATGGAGCAGCATCGGAGGGTGGTGGAAGATGAATGTGTCAGGGAACAACCCCAATGCCAGCGTCAACCTGATGAGGGTGAGTGCCATGACACTATGATTGCTATTGCATGCTGTGTGACAGGGTGGGGAGCAGGGCATGGCCACCATCCATGGACACCACTGCCATGCACGCGACATGTGACAGTCAGCACTGTCCAGTGGCACTGCATGTCTGGGTGTGCGTCAATGGTGGTCCATGTGTGCAATGGGCACATGGCTGTGGCACTGCCTGCCCACCGCATAGCTACATTACTGTACAGCCTTGGTTGTGCTGTGCTGGACATGGGCGGTGTGTGTGTGTGTGTGCAGTGGTACACATGGCTGTTGCTGTCTGGTTGGGCACAGTGCCGTAGCAAGGCATTTTGGTGCCCTGGGCAAGAGACTCATTTTGCGCCCCCCCCCCCAGAAAAGAGCTGGAAGTCTAGGGGATGCAAGGTCCACAAAAGCTCTAAGGGATTTGCATTCTCTGTGGTGAGTTTTGGGGCTTTTCTTGAAGGAAAAAAACATACTTCCAATTATGTACAGTATCATTTTGCTGTCCTCTCGGGTTCCAGAGAAGCCTACTGTACCTATTTCTTAAAGTTTAAGAAATAGGTGCAGTAGTAAGAGACAATGTTCTTTAATAAGCCATATATTAAACTGGATTCAGTGTGAGAGACAGTGGAGTGGACAAGTGTATCTGTCATCAGATGGCCGGATGCCAGGTAAACCCAACCCCAACAAATTCATTAATTTGCATCTTTTGATATTTACTGGCAGTACTAGACTGAACATATCAGAGTACTGTGACACCAGTAAATATCAAAAGATGTCTAATTCTGTGAAAAAAGTGGACAACAGCATGAACAGCAGTGTCCAGCTGACTCAACACATCAGCCCCTGCCCCTTACAATATAATTACAAAGTACTACTTCACCACACCATGTCCCCTTTTCCCCATGACCCAGTCAGCTGGGATGCAGTATAACTGCAGGGCATTTGTGGAGGACGTTGGACCAGGTGATGCTTTTCTGGAAACTCAACACAGTACGGTGGAGACGTGATCACGCTGTGGGCATGCACCTGTTGCAAAGTCCAACGTTCTCCACAATCACTGAAAACTAGCAACAAGGGAACTCATAATTATTGACGGGGGGGTTGGGCCCCGATTACAAGAATTACATTTACAATAAGAGACTGTTTGTTTACCCTCCCTGTATAATGTAATGCAATAATTACAACTGACTGACAATTTGCTGGAGCACATTCCGATGTGCCAGGCTGCCAAACAGGCAGAGGAGAATGAGGCTCTGCAGTAATTTAACTGCCTAACTAGTTGTGAGAATTGCTTTATGTTTTGTACCTATTCCAGTGATATTCTTTCTGTGGGCTCTGCCCCCACCCCCAGGTAAAAATACAACTTCATTGGTGCAACTGGGGGTGGAGTGCCCACACAAAAAATATAATATCATGGAATATCACAAAACATAAGACCAGAAAACCTAAAACTAAAAACATTGTAAATTTTCTTCTGATTTGCCAGTAATGTAACAGGGTCAGCTGCAGCGCTTGTGGAAGATGTTGGACCTGTTGCAATTATTGCATTAGGTAGTTCATGGGGAAGTTAAAAACGTCTCTTATTGTAATGTAATTCTTGTCATTGAGGGGCTCTGCCCCACACCTTCCCCATCAATAATTATGAAATATCAATTAATTAAATTATTGACAGGGGTTGTTGGGGACAGAGCCCCACAATTACAAGAATGCCATTAACAAGCAGGTAGACTCTCAAAGGAAAGGGCATTTCAATTACATCAACAACAAAGGAAATTACAGGGGTGTATGTGTGTTAGTTCTGTGCTTGTGCTTATTTCTTACAGTGCTTGTGCAGTTTATTTGCTCAGTGTTAATATATTGTTATTGTGCCCTGGCTAGCCTAATGCTAATTATTGCTATAACTTAAGCCACCTATTCCCCATTAAAATGAGGTCTGCTCATCATCCATCTATGTCCTTATGAGGGAGACGGGGAGGTTATGCTACCGCCACCTGCCTGAAGAAGAACAGCGTGGTTGGTTTGGCAGCCCGGGAGCTTAGAAGCACTGTGGTCACTAAGACAGAAGTCGGGTCAAGAAGAATCATGTGAGGCACTTGCCCATCACCCTCTCACAGACCCAGCCTGCCTGGCTGCCCAGATCTGTGAGGAGAGCAATGGGCAGTGCGCCTCACATGATTCTTTCTTGACTCCAGACTATACCCACCCAGCCTCATGTATTCCACAAAAAAAAAAAAATGAGCTAGAGATGGACTCACAGTCACTGCTGCCAGGTGTGGAGCTAAAATTTACTATGTGGAAACCTGGCTTGAGTCCCCAACCCAGTTCACTGAAATCTTATCAACCAGATTGGATCAAGGGGAGAATCTGGTTGATAGGATTTCAGTGAACTGCCAGAGTAGGGGACTCTAGCCAGGTTTCCACATAGGACATTTTAGCTCCACACCAGCCCCACACCTGGCAGCAGACTTGGTAATGAGGATATTTAAAAGAACTGACTCTACAAGCTGCTGCTGCCTTACTGTATATCCTCAGTTCCTCATTACACCATATTATAGATTTTCTCACTATCCACCCTCCTAACACAGAATTAATTAGGTGATTTCAATATTGACTTGCTCAGTACTTAAGACCCAGTCAGCTACAGGAGACTGGACCACAGAATAAAATCTGGAACAAACTTGATTCTTTGAGTGATCATAGACCAGACCCATTTACTGTGATTCACCTACAAGGCTCATCGGAGTAGAGCTTTATACCCAGATATGAATAAAATCTTTTCATTCTGAACTTAAAAACTGAATAGGACAGGTAACGATCATCCCTGATGTGAACACTGCATGAGTTTATTTTATATATGAACTCAGGAGAGGATCTGCGATAGAACTCCTCACAGTAAAATTATAACATCCAAACTGGATGTGGAGGGGACTTGGGGAGAATGGGGTCAGGGAATCTGAACTTGGAAGCCGCGCACTCGGAGCAGTGAAGGTGCCAGCAGGCAGACGCCTTGGCAAGGACTACTGGAGTGCTGCACAGGGCCGGCCGGGAAGAGTCACTTAGGAATGGGACGGTGAGTGAACGAGGGGATGCAGCCACCTCTGCAGAGACTACAGGACACGGAACGGACAAGTAGTCGACCACCATCCCCTCACACAAATTCGGAGAACTAAGGAGGGAGCCAGCAGCCACCCAGGAGGAGTATGGAGGTCGGAGGACACAATATGAATAATTGCAGTGGAATCGATCAGTAAGTTCCGTAGGAAGGGTGGGCCCTGGGACAGAATCAATCACAAAAAAAAAATCCACAGTAAAATTAAAAGCAGACATTGAGTCAGAGTCTCAGTCTACCTCCCTCCGAATAAAGGAAAAGACAGTGCTTACACAATTAATTAATACAAATAATCTCAGACTCCGAGTCCCGACCCTCCTCACTCTTTCATCTATCTCTAGTATGTCTAGTCTCTCTTCCTCCGCACTCCACCATGGCTCTCTACTCTACTCTACTCTGCTATCTAATATGCAGGCTCCAGCTCACCTCGCTCCTTTGTGTTTTCTCTCCGTCTCGCTAGTACACTACTACCGCCTCTCTCACACTACAACTCATTCCATGAGTCTCCGATGCCCATTACTTTTACACTGGGACCCCACCACATGATTGTTTACTTGCAGAGACAGCTGACCATGTGACACCCCCCACACACACACACTTGCTGGTCCTTCCATGGAATGCGCCCTACTGGCAGCTATTAATAATTACATTAAACAAATGAAAATGTTTTAAAGTTACAGCAGCTTGATTTGTAAATTGAAGCCTAGTGCGCCTCTTTGAGGCATGCGCTGGAAGAGGTACCGTCACCCACCCTTCCTATGGTACTGCTGGGCATGTCTTGTGCACATGGTCACTGTGGGTGAGTGCACACCATCACAGGAGCGGGGCACATGGCTGTATGCCATGCATGATGGGTGGGCTGCAGGGGGATGGACAGTCACACCCATTGACTCTGTTCCCTTGTCCTAGGTGTGCAGATACTCATCAGGATTGAGCAGTCCATCCAGGATCTTGTTCGTGTGGCTGCAGAATCCCTTGCACTACTACGGGACATCCATCGGCATGGGGTGAGGAGGAGAAGGTGTCCCCGTGAATGGCCCCAGGCAGCAGTGGAGCAGGCTGGATGCCACTGATGGAGCTGAACCTCCCCCCTTTGGCTGACCCTCACACCCCGCCTTCCCTCTCCCAATTGTTCACCCCTGCCCCTTACCCACCCCCACCTTGTTCCTGTCCCTCCACCCCATTTCTGTATATACATGTATATAGTTGTTGTTGTTGTTGTTGTTGATGTTGTTGTTGTTGTTATATTTTTTGAATACAGATATTTTGATATGAATACTGTGGTGGTCTCTGATTTGCAGCTGGCTATAGATGCTCAGCTGAAGTGGTGTGCATGGCATCTGGGGTGGTTCAGTCATATGTGTGTGTGCGTGGGGAAGTGTCTCTGGTGTGGCAGTGGCAATCAGTCGGTATCTTTGGTGTGTGTTGTTCTCTGTGCATTGCATTACTGTGTGCAGTGGTCCATGGTGCCTGCTCTGTGTCCATTGTGCCCCTGTCAAACTGTCCTTGGCCTGTGCAGCAGACACCCTTGCATGTCTGTGGCCTGCGAGGTCTGCTGCCTTGTCAGTAGTGGCTGTCCCTGCAGGTCATCCACTGTGACCGTCACAATGCTGGGTTGCCTCCTGTCACTGGTGAGGTGCATGTTTGCCTTGGGTGACACTGTGGCCTCCACAGTTGCTGTCCCACCTCCATGCTGTGGCTTGTGTGTGTTGCAGGGTCTGTGCACCACTGTCTGTGACTTGTGATCCAGGCATATGCTGGTGGCATACAGGGCCACAGTTCATGCACAGGGTGGGTGTCACCCCTGTGCCATAGTGGAATGCAGGCTGTGTGTGCACAGTTTACATGGGCCCACACTGGGGGCTTGGTTGCCACACTACTGCGTCCCTGTGATGGTGTCCCTGACGGTATGGGTGTGTGTTTGCCCCTGCACTGTGTTGCATCTGGTGTGCTGCATGCTTCCACACAGCACTGTGGGTGTCTGTGCTGGCTGCTGTGGCTCGTGGTGGGTTGCGCTGTGACACTTGTCTACTGTGCAGGGTGCTGCATCAATGGCGGTGGTGTCAGTGGCATGCCCTTTCCCGTGTGGGGTACCTCTTGTGGCGACACATGTTCGGTCTCTCAGCTGTGCCTCAGGGGGATTGTGCATGTTGGCACTGTGTCTGCCGTTGTTGCATTGCCGTGTGCTGCCACCCACTGCTGGGTGCTCATGGTGGGTCTGGCTTGTATGGTTCTGTGGTACATGGGGGTTGCAGTGTGACAGTGGGAGGGGATGCCTAGGGATTCCTGCAGTGATGGTCACTGCTCATGGGGGGTGTCTTGGGGTCACGGTGCAGGGTGTGCCGTGCACAGGGGGGCTGCTGTACCATGGGGCGGTCTGCCCCCCTTGTGTGGCAGTCTCAGCTTGCCGGTGGGTGTGCTGGGGCAACATGGCCCAGCTGTGCTTTGTTTGGTTGTCCCCATGGGCCGGTGGATATTCCATCCCTCCCCCAGTTGTGCTGTGCTTGGGGTGTGGGGGTGCATTGTCAGTTCTGCAGTGTGTTCCTGTGCCCATCTGTGGCATGGGTGGTGGGCCCCTGCCTACCTCCCTGGTTGTGCAGTTCCATTGCTCTGCTGCTGGGGGGGCTCCCTGCTTGCGCTGTGGCACCTCTGGGATACTCCGCTGGGCTGCCCTTGTTGCGCTATAGCACATCATATCTGCTCAGCTTCCCCTTCCTAGTTGCGCTATGGTGCAAGTTGTGCGATATTCAGACGTTGGCTGTTTGCTCAATTTGGCTTGCTCCATTTTTGAATATCGTGTCTATTGTGCATGGGCGCAGTGGACTTGTGCTTCCTCCTGCTATTGCTCACTTTTTGGGCACAGTTTGAATATCCAGCTCAATATATGATACTGTCATGAAATCTGGCAAATTGGTAGAACACCTGTCATCAGGAAATCATGGCAAATTTAAGATCCCTGACCCAATGGATGGTTAAGGTACAGTATATACAAATAAAAATGTTCTTGAAATTTTGCACAAACAATAACATGACAACTCTTGAGCACCTATAATTTTGAAACTAGCCATCCAAATATCTTGATATTTGGTACACTTGTGGTCGATGACCCAGTGAGTATATATATATATATATATATATATATATATATATTCCAAATTTCAGAGCTGTAGCTTAAACAGTGGCTGAGTTATAACCAAATTACTACATTTTACAAATTCCACAAAATTCCAAGACATTTCACAGAATTTTGCAAACTTTTATCGAAATTCCACAGATTCCAAATGTTACCATTCTGCACAGCTCTATCTGCAACCCAGTTTTACTAACCTGTCTGCCTGCCTGAAGCTGCAGTTAAATACAGTGAGAACTAGCAAACTGCAATGGCAATTCCTGATTCTGTGATGATTTAGACACTTTTCCAAGCAAAAGTCACTCTTTCACATAAATTGAGCTCTTTCATTAGTCCCACCTTTACCCTGTGCATCATCATTTTACCTGTCTGTATGAATCTATTGAAAAGCATAGTACTAATAAGCTAATGGCAATGATTATTCTTGATTCTGTGAGGATTCGGAATGTTTTCTGATCAAAGAACCATAAAACATGGTGCTGGCCCAGTGGTACTGAGGATTGAGGTGCTGGATGCCACACCTCACACCATGCTGGTGCCTCAGGTTCGGGAATGAGTCTAGGCCATCAGAGGTCAGCAGGGGAGGGATAGGATTAAGTGTATATAGGACTGATCTCTTATCCCTGAGGAGAGATTGGGGTATCCACCGATCTACAGTGGTCCCTGATGGAGATCGGGTGCACTGCAGGAGTGGTGCACTAGAGGGCAGATAGCGGTGGACGTTGGCATGTAGTGCCTCTGACATCATTGCACATCCATACTCCAATGGGGGTAGTAGAGGAAGCAAAAAGGCCGGGTGCAACTGAGGAGCTTGATGGCCACTCTTGGTACTGCCTGAGAGGTCTGTTGTAGAATCATGCTGGGGGTCTGGCTCTGGCCCGGGAGGCATAGGGGTGCCTCCCGGTGGGTACATGAGTGGCTACACCAGACCCCATCATGTGAATGAGCCTGCTGACTCCTGGGCAGTGGAAGCCAGTGGCTGGTCGGCTGCAGAAGGACTGAGAAATAAAGTAGTGATAAAAAAAAGATACATGGACCACTATTAACAGTTGACTATAACTACTGTATGTGTGGTTTGCAGTAAGGAGGTGAACTGTAATAGAAAATAATATGATTAGAATCTTTAATTATAACAAATAAAAGGTTTAATAAGATATGTAAAAGCCTGGAAGACTGGCAATGGCATGTGACAAAATTTAAAAAAAAAGCTGCAAAATTTGAAATAAAAATACAGACTACAATCTAAAAAATACAATAGACTGGGTAACAGTCCAATGTGTTTTTTTAATTGTTTGTTTTATAATGTAAGTACACACAAGAAAACACAAAAGCAAATGACAGCTATCCTCAGCTATATATATGGAGTGAGCATTGATGAAAAATGAATACATAAATGTGCACAGTAGTACAATAGACAGCAGTATCATGACACTGCAGCTAAACAGGGCAATGAATATTTAAAGACCACAGTAAAGTGGAGCAAGATATAAAAAATTGGGGGCAGATCCTTAATTTCAAATAATTTTTCAGAAGAGTGTATAGGGTGTGGAGCTTGCTTCATATTTTGTCATAGAGAGAAAGTTTATTATGGATACTTGCAATCACTTTTTCTACTCTAAGAGTGAACAGGAGTTCATTTAGTGACTCATTATAGGAACAAAGATCTTGATCCAGCCAGTGCCGAAGGACCAGCCATTTTACAGTCATTGATATCATAGCAATATTGTATTTCCTCTACTTTGTTAAAATGCCATGAAAGTCACAAATTAAACAGATTTCTGGTGTAAACAGTTCATCAAGACCAACAAGAGGGTCCACCCAGCCCAATATAATTTGCCATATGCTTTGAACTTTATGACAATGTCAAAATATATATAATACAATATCATCAGCCAACCCACAGTGGGTACAAGTACTGGTTTGCAATTTATCCATGTTAGCTAACTTATGAGGGGTATAATAAAGGTTATGGAGAATCTGAAACTTTGTAAGGCAAAGTTTATCATGAGTGATAAAGGTATATAGATATGACCAACTTTTAACCCAGCAAAAGTGTTTGTCAGGAAAGGCATTATTACAATAGAGACAAGTACCACCCAGTGCAAGGTAAAACTTATCAGAGAGGGCTCAATATAGCTGCGATGTGGCATGGGGTTGGGTGACCATGTCTACAAAGGAGAGGAAACAGGATCCTTTTGCTTCTAGCCATGGTGAAGGCCCCATATGACAAGCTATGGGATGAGTAAATTGCAAGTACCTGAAAATATGCCTTTCACTAAGGCTATACTGGGTTTTAACAGAGTTAAATGGAAGCAAGTGACCATTAGGAAGCAGATTAGAGATCGAGGCAGTAGCTAGATTTGGCAGCCAGTCCCTAGGCATCATTCTGCTGTCTATTTTGAAGTGTGGATTCCCATGAATTGGCTGATGAAAATCTTTCATTATGTTCATAGAAAGTGATATACCAAGCTGTACATGCACTTTGAAGGAGTACAATTGACAGCTGACCTGAGCCTTTGTGGGATTAAGGTGTTTTTAACAAATAATAAAAAGTGGGGAGATAGGCCTTGGGTACTGATTTGTTCTCATTTGATGGTCAGAAAAAGGGTGTATATGAGGGGGATGAATCAGAGAGCTCTGGTATACTGTAAGCCATTTCAGATATTTACTGTAGTGGCTTGCCAGTAATATACAGAAATCTAGGAGTCAAAGTCCACCCAGTATTTTAGGAGCTACTAAGTTGGTATATGCTCTTTGTAGTGTTTTACCAGTCTGAATTAATATGGATAGCATAGAATATAGATTACAAAACTAGGAAAGGAGGAGGAGGAAAATGTTAAGCATGTGTAGGAGATAGAAAAGGCTACATGGGATATTTATCTTTGTAATGTTAATACTACCCCATAAGGTTAGGGGTAAGGTGTTCCACCTGTCCAGATCAGATTTAATTGCTGTTTTAAGGTCATCAAGATTAAGTTTTTTATGTAAGTGGGGATCCCTTGTATGTTCTATACCATGATATTGTAACTTAGTTGTGGCCCAGACTAGACCCATTTCTTGGATGTCGTCTTTGTAGAACCCGCTACTGAGGGACATAATCATATTTTTTTAGTGTTTTAATTTGTAAGTAGAAAGTGCCCCAATGGGGTTTAGCTGTTAAGGGGATGGCTGCCTGACTCCATCACTCCATCTCACCCCTCAGTTTAACATATGTTTTCCCACTGATACTGTCCGTTGCAGTGGCTGATTTTGATTCTGAATGGCAGTGGCATAAACCAGCACCTGAGCTGAGCAGGTTTGGCACCAGAGCAGTAACGAATATTAAAGCAGCTCACTGATGACTTCACATGGGCCGGACTGGCCGTTGCACTTTCGTGACTATATACTGATTGACAAAGCTCCTATTGCAATGGCTGGAACAGATACAGGGGTACCTTCTACCCCCGAAGCTACCTCTTTAAGCTGCTTAACTCACCTACTAGAAACATTGGTAGCTGACATGGCAGACCTCAATGTCTCCTCCTCAGTCACCTTAGAGGAGGTGAAGAGCCTTGCTGATCACCTGAACACTGTGGAACAGCAGACCGTAGATCTGGAAGATACACAGCATAGAATTCTGTAGTGGCTGTACGAACATGAATGGTGCTTGGACCAACTCTGAAAGAGAGCTGAGTATCAAGAGAATAGAGGGTGCCACAACAACATATGGATCCTGGGGGTCTCCAAAAGAGATGACGGGTCAAAATGGAAACATTCTTCTAAGGTATGCTTCCACAGCTTGTGGGGCTGTGGTGACAGGGAGACAGAGAAGTGGAAAGGCCACCCCTTACAAGGGGTCCACCAGCACTGGCTGGTTTCCAGCTCTATGCCCATCATTACTTATCTGCTGCAGTATTCTGTCAAGGAGTACCTATTGAGGGCTGCCAGAGAAAAAGGAGACCTATTTTGGAAAGGGGACAGGATTTCTATCTATCAGGACCACTCCCATGAAGCTGTGCAATACAGGAAAGCCTACAACCCTATTAAACAATCCCTCAGAGAATCTGGAATGCAGTACAGATTTCATGGCCTTGCCAGTTTTTGTGTGAGCAGGAATGGGCAGTAATTTGTTGGCAGATCTCCCACAGAAGTGGCTAACTGGATCCAGCATCACTAGCCTGACATCCACCTGGAAACCCCAACTCCCAGAAAACTGTGGGAGGACCAGAACAGTTCCCCTAAGGGCAACAGGAATGGTAGCTACTGTCACGGTAGTGAGAAGGACCTTGGCATACCGCACACTTCCACCTGCAATATGGCAGTGCCCACCAGTTTGGCTTCAGCATCATCTAACTCTCCCCAAAAGGATGCCAGTTCTATAGGCCAGAGGGGACACGGAGACAAAAGAACACATGGTTAAACCTATAGATGCAACATTTTATTTAGCCAATGAAATTCTGGCAAATCCAGGAATTTCACCCCATAAAATATTTTGTGAAATTCATGCATTTTGTGTAATATTTCACGAGCGTGAAATGTAAACTTCCACCAGCAAAATGCAGAATTTCACACATGAACAGTGAAATTTCATCTACGGTTTGTGAGATTCAGCATTTCACCAGCAAAAGGTTGCTTTTTGCACCTGCAAAATATTTCACGAACTGCACAACTTTTGTGAAATATTTTGCCAAACAAAATTTTCCAGTTTTGCCCATCTCTAGTCAGACCAGATCTTGCCAGTGATCAAGAAGCAGGTCCTTTGGAGTGGCCAGAAACCCCACTGAGCCCTTACCCTCTCCAGCTAAAGCTGCCAGAGATTCCTCCAGAGAAGCCTAGGCATCCAAGGATGCTTCTTCCCCAAAGTTACTGGAATCACCATTGCAGAGTGTACCTGCACCCTCCTCTTGGGCTGATGTGGTAGACCAATCTCCCAATATGGAGACATGTAAAGTGTTTATCCCAGCAATTTATCCCAGGACCTGATCTTTTGTGGAAGTTGCTGCTGCCACCCTGACCTGACCACTGCTCCATGCATAGCTGGACTCTTCTTCTGATCCCTAATCAGATGGTGTACCTGCTGCACAAGCACCTGTAGCTGTCATGTGGGTAAACTGTGTTAAAGACTATGGGATTGGACCTGGGGGTGGAGTGTATCTTGCTTTCCTTTTCTTTTTATACTTTATTAACTGTATGCAGACCCTACCCTCTAGTGGGACCCTCTGGGTGCCCCAGTTGAATTTACTTCCCTCAATATGGACCTGCATCATCTCACGACCATATCTGGACCTGTTAATCATAAAATATGTACTGATAAGTCATCCTGTGCTCCTACCTATGTAACTGTGAATGGGAGTCAGGGGAAATTGGACTCTCACTGTACTCCCACTTAGATACTTTAGCGATGCTGTTTTCATATTTCAGAGAGGATTGGCTGCCTTAGAACAGGCTATGATTTGCCTTATTGCAGTATTTCTGCTTGTGATGTCATTTACTTTTGGCCTTCCATAATGTGAGTACTGACAGCTCTCTACTGCCCCCACCATTCCCCTTATAAACAGTCTGGTGTCAGTAATGCTTTGGTTGTAAAGCTAGGATGTAAATGCTGGAGGACAGTTCACAGACTTCAATAACATGTCATGGTTTCAAGATGCTGCCCATTCCCATTTCTGACAGGTTCCCTTTGATGTTACCCCCCCCCCCAATCATGCTCCTTTTCCAGCATTACCCCCTTTACATGAAGGGGTGCTGCCTGCACTATGGTCAGAATGGGATTCCCCCCCTCCCAGCACCAATCATCAATTTTCCCCAAACCAGAGCATGGATGGTGGGAAGGTAGAATACAGTAGGTGATCCTTGAGTTAAGTTCAAGTTTCAAGTTTATTATTTGATCAGCAAAAGAGCTTTTACAAAACTTATAGAGAATAATGGATACTGACTCATCAGTAACAAGCTGGTTAGTACATTGAGAGGTTGCCATGGTGACATTAGGAACTTCGAGAGTCAGTATCCATTGTTTTTTATAGTGTATGATGCTACCAGCTGCCATACATCTTGAGGAAAAAAAATTGCAGACACAAATCATTAGACTTTACTTACTTCTCCAATGGACTAGATCTTGCTGCCGCTGCTAAGTAGGGGGAAGATCGCACACCAAGCATGCACAATCACGTTCTAAGTTGTTGTGCTGCACTAGCTAAGTAGCTAGTATAGCATAACAAACTAGCTGATGTAGCTAGTACAGCATAACAACATTTTGAAAACGATGAAATTCAGTGCATAACAATGTTCCATTATACACTGTACAGCAACAGTGTATAATAGAGCATTGTTCTATATAGAACTCCATCCTTTTCAAAATTATGTTGTATCACACTTCAAAGATCATGGAATGTGATTGTACCCTTCTGTGGTAGAACATAATTCTAGAACCTCTAGAGACCAAACAAGTCAGTTTCACTGTGAAAGAGGAAAAAAAATGATGTACACACTTCACATATTACTATACACTATAAAAAATACAGGATGAGCAACTTTATGCAGAACCAGTATGTTCCGTCACCTCAGGGTTTTGATTCCTATGGACCTCTCGAGCTTTGCTCTCAAGGTGAGAGGGAATCAAAACCTCTCTGTAGCAGAACACACTGGTTGTGCATAGTTGCCCATCCAGTATTCTATGACAAATTTTGACAATAACATATTGCATTAAAATGTTTTTCATTAGGAATTCACATCTTAGATACTCCATTGTTCTAAAAAATACAACCCACTGGAAGAATTCATATTACAGACAATTAGATCCAAATTTATATGAGAACTATTTTGTAAGTACAGTAGAATAAATAATAAGACGAGTAAGCTACAAGTTTGTTTAGTTTATCTATCGCTGTGTTAGAAAACACATTTATTGGAAGGTCCATTTCTTCAAGAATTACTCCAAGACATTTTTTCCTGGCTTTTTCAAATTTATGACACATTAAAATGACATGTTTCAGGTCATCTTCTACCCCATATCCACACTTGCAGTGGGGATCCGTAATCTCATCTCGTTTTGTTTAAAAAATATATAGTTAGCTTTATACAATTCCAGACAAACTTTTGTAATCATCCCTTTATGACTGGGATTTGAGATTTTGTTAAGATATGGTTCCAGTTGATGAACCTGTTTAATTCTTTTATACCATCTACAGTTTTTCAACTCCTGTATTCTTTTACAATCTTTTACTATTGCCAGATCCCTAATTCTTGTTTTGACTGTTGCAATTATTTCTTCTTTAGGTTTCAAGTAAATTTCATATAGCAAATTTCCCAATCCCACGGGATAGAGTTATTTTTGTATTAAATTGATATTAGAAGAAATATAACCCAGATGTGTATCCTATTTCTTCCTCTAAGCACCATCAAGGAATTCTGGTTGCAGGAAGCTAAAAAAGATTTAGCAAAAACAATATCAGTCTTTCCAGAACCATGGTTTCCAAAGAAAACTGATACAATTCCATCCTCAACACTGCAGCTGGGACAGATTGTGGAACTATCAAAATATATTAATACAATTTATTGATAACTAACTCCAGTTCTTTTAAATTATTATTTCTCCAAATTTCTGTTGCATAAAGGATGCTTGCTTTTAATTTTGCATTTAAGACCATGAGAATACCTTTAACTGTACCTCTGCCTAATTTAGCATTAAACTGTCATAATGGAGACTTCCGGTGACGTCACCAATCTAAATGGCTGCATAATGGAGAAGCTCCAGGATACCCCACCAGTTATTTCTCCTAAATCTGATGAAGCAAAACTTAAAAACTTCCATCAGAAATAAATAAAATGACAGGGAGTAAAAATGTGGTGAAATCGCGCTCTGGAAGACATCAAGAAAAGGTAAATGCACCTGGATCCAAGAGGAGGCCTACCCACAGTCGTAGCATCTCTCCAGCAAGTAGCATGGCTGGGGAACAAGACCCCGACACAGACAGGGAGAGTGAAAGATTATCCCGATCCCACTACAAGACGCTCTTGGCTGAGATAAGAGTGTTCTGGGCTGAAAATAAAAGAGAATTTACTGCGCTGTAGAACAGGCTTACTGAGGTAGAAGAGGGGCTAGATCGGTCAGAAGAGGCAATGGGGGAGGTGGCCGAGGAAATTCAACATCTTCATCATGCTGTTGATTTCCTAGTTGATCAGCACGAAATTACGCAAGATAAGATTACAGACCTAGAAGCATGGTCCCGGAGGGACAACCTCCGTTTATACGGCCTTCCCAAGGATTCCGAAACTGGCAGAATGGAAGATTTCCTGATGGACATGCTTAAGGATATTTTAGACCTCTCCCCAACATTTCAATTCAAAATCGAAAGAGCGCACAGAGCCCTATCCCAAAAACCTACAGATCAAGCGGCAAGACCCCGCTCAGTTGTCTTAAAGCTCTCTAGCTTCAGAGATAAAGAATTGATTCTGAGGACAGCATGGTCCAAAAAAAATATTACTTATAATTCTGCAAGGCTGCTTTTTGACAACGATTACCCCACAGACATCATGAAGAAAAGGATGGAATATGCACCAATCTTGAGATTATTGAAAGAGAAAGGAATTTGATTCCAAACACCTTACCCTGCTAAACTTCGGGTTTTTTGGGACTCTGGAAATGAAGTTTACTCTAGCCCCGAAGAAGTCACCCCAGAACTAAAGAAGAGAGGATGGAGTTTCCAGCCAGCAGGTCCAGTGCAGCAGGAAAAGCGTCCCCCTCGCCCGCGTTGGCAAAGCTCCACGAACATCTGAAGAGGTATAGGAAAACGGGGAGGATTTCGCTCATTCCAGAAAGTTAAAGATTTCATCGGGAAGAAGCATCCTCCCCCTAAAGAACTAGAAATGAATACCCGGGACTTAAATACTTGAGCTCTTACAGAGACTGCTTACCCAATGGGAATTTGGATGTTTTTCCTTGCTATCCTGATGGGACTGAGGTATCAACAGGGGTAGATGGAAGATAATGCGTTGTTTCACTGTATTCTATATTTTATCTCCTTCTCCCCTGCTCAAAGGCTTTAGACATTTATTAATCATTTATTTGGTTATCCTGGGAGCCTCTTTATAGTCAATTGGTTGGGAACTCGACCAATGAGGAAGGGATATATATTTTTTGAATTCCTAGAGTGCTCTCAGGTTGTTACTCAGAGGTGGGTTATGCCGGTAAAATGTTCAACATCTATAATCCCATGCAGCGTTACCAATTGTGCCCTCATTGGGCATGCCCTAGGGACATCCATCTGGTGGTTGCCCTGATGGTCTCCCTTTTCTGGTTGAGGCTCCTTCTATTCGCCACCGAGGTTTTGAGGGGCCAGGGAGGCCTGACCAAGTTGGAGGTCACAATTCCTCCCACGGGGCCCCAGCCTGATTCTAGGCCTGGGCCCCCCTTCTCCAGAGGGGTAGTTTCTATGCACTCCTGTTTTGGAAGTGCTACTGTAAATAGGTTTATGAGGGTTCATTATGTTAGAGTTAGTTATTATATTATTTTTGTAAATATGCACATGTTGTCTTTTACTTTCCCGAGCAGTTGCCTAGGATTGGTAATCCTACTACTTGGAATAATTTTTCTACATATAGCCACACAGGATCTGGACAGAATGAAAGGGGACCTGTTCCTGACATTTATAGATGGAGTTCAGAACTTCTCTACAGCCCTTTTAATTGTATCTATTCGATCAGCTCAAGGTTTCATAATACTGTTTAATGGATAAAATCCCTACAGTCAAGGTGTGTTCGCACAATGTCAAAGGGTTAAACAACCCTATAAAGAGATACAGGGTGCTCTCCTCTCTTAAAAAGCTGAATCCCTCCTTCCTCCTGTTACAAGAGATGCATTTAGACAAATAGGAGCATCAAAAACTAGCTAAATTTGTTTTTTCTACAATAGTGGCTTCGGTATATGGTAGGGGGAAAAGAAGAGGAGTGGTGGTCATGGTCCCCAAAGAGGTTCCCTTCTGTCTGATGAATTTGTACTCAGACCCAGAGGGTCGACTCGCTATTGCAGTGGGCCGGCTGGAGGAGCAGGAGGTTATCCTGGTCTCTTTGTATGTCCCTCCAGGGGAGGGGCCAGAAGTAAGAAAAATGTTGTTTCAGAGGGTTATGGAAAGATGTAGAGGGGTATTAGTAATGGGGACCATAATCTGACTACTTCTTACTTGTATACCTCTAGCAGGAAATCATTTAAGAAATCCCCTGCACACTGGGCAATGCAAGCTTATCTCTCTGAAGCTCATTGGGTAGATCTATGGTGAAATCTTCACCCCAGCAAAAGAGAATATACACATTACTCTGCCCCCCAGAAAGTGTACACCCGTATAGATTATCTGCATGTATCTAAAGAGCATTTGTATAGAATGCAAAGCTGCATGCAGACCCCGACTGTATTATCAGACCATTCGATCCTTACATTAAACATGTCGTGGGAGAGAGAAAAAATTAATACTTTATGGAGGTTTAACAATTTTTTGATGAACCTTACGGATTTCAGAGAATTGATACACCAAAAAATAAAGCAGATTCTAGAAGACAATAAAAGACAGGGGACTAAGATGGGATTCTGGTGGGATACCCTCAAAGTAGTCCTTAGCGGTGAGATAATTAAATATGCAGCACATTACAAAAAGAAACAACAACTTCACCTAGATAATCTGCAGCAGCAATTCCACAGTCTACAGACCTTACATGCTGCTGGAGACGATGGGGTATACCCTCTTCTGCAAGCCACCAAACAACAGATGCAGGCAATCTGAGATATTCATACAGAGCAAGCTCTGCAGCTTATCAAACAAAAATATTATGAAGGGGGTCCAAGAGCCACCCGTCTGTTAGCTCATAGACTTAGACAACACAAATCTAGATCTAACATTAATCAAATAAGAGATCCGGCTTCTAGGAGGGTAGTCACTCTCCCAAGGGAAATTGAACAGGCTTTCCAGAAGTACTACAGTGGCCTGTACAGTACAGAAAGTGCAGAGGGACTCCAGTGAATGGAGGCCTTCATGAGGAAGCTTAACCTTCTGAAGATCTCACAAAAACAAAAACAATTGCTGGAAAAGCCAATTTCCCCGGTAGAATTAGAGCAGGTCATGGCAGCTCTTAAAACAAATAAAAGCCCCGAACCAGATGGATATACCGGTGACTTTTATAAGGTTTTTAGAGGAGATTTGTCCCCTATCCTGTTAGAGGCTTGCAGGAGTATACAACTAGGTGAGCCTATCCCTGACTCGTGGCGTTATGCATATATATCCAGCATATTAAAACTAGGTAAAGACACAACATTCTGTTCCTCATACAGACCCATTTCAGTTCTCAATATTGATTACAAAATATTCGCATCTATAATTTCCAAAAGATTTGAAACTTTTCTGCCGGAAATAATAGACCTAGATCAAACTGGATTTGTCCCCGGACACTAAACACAGGACAATATAAAGAGAACTTTGAACCTTTTGCAGAGGGTGAAGAATACAGGGTCTCCATTTCTTCTGCTCTCTTTGGATGCAGAGAAGGCATTCAACCGTGTCGAGTGGCCTTTTCTGTGGGCAGTGCTGGAGAGAGCTGGAATACCACAGTCGGTTATCGAGCTAATAAAATCAATGTACGCAGACCCCAAAGCTTATATTTGGATAAATGGCTCTTTCTCCAGCCCCATCTCACTCTCCCGTGGCACCAGACAGGGATGCCCCCTTTCTCCATTGTTGTTCGCAATGTATTTGGAGCCTTTGGCTCAGGCCCTGAGACAAGAGGAAGGGGTGACAGGGGTGGAGGTTGACTCAATAACTCATAAATTGGCATTATATGCAGACGACCTCCTAATATACATGACCGACCCTTTGGCCTCCCTTCCCCCCCCGGGACAAACTGAAAAGATTTGGGGCAATATCAGGATACAAAATTAATGAAACTAAGACTGAAGTTCTGGCCTGGAATTTTACGCCGCACACCGACCTGAGGCAAACTTACAGTTTCTGAAGGAACTTGAAAAGTATCAAATACATTGGAGCCCATATTGGTCCTACATATGATGACCAGTTCTCCCTGAATTACACCCCCTTTATGTCTAAGACTTCAGCAGATCTGGAGAGATGGAGAGCCCTCCCCATGTCCCTTCTCCAATGAATGGAATCCATCAGGGTGGTGATTCTGCCCCGCTTTCTTTACCTGGCACAGACCCTCCCAACACAGATTCCAGATGTATTTTTTAGAACTCTGCAGAAGAAAATGTCATCTTTAATTTGGGCAAACCAGAAACCTAGAATTAATCTTGCAGTGTTACGGCTTCCCAGACACCAAGGGGGCTTGTCCCCCCTCCCAAATTTTACATTATATCATCAAGCATCCCAAATAAGAATACCTTTATACTGGCTTGACAAGAGCTATGTAGCCAGATGGAAATCAGTGGAAGGACAGGAGAAGGAGTTTGCGGATATCTATTGTACTCTGCTCTCCTTTCCCCAGGTAATCAAAGCAGAAAGTATAGTCAACCCATATACCCAAACCACACTTAAGAGGGTATTGGCATCACAGGATTTTAAATCTTGGAGGCCTGCGATGTTCTCTCTGCCTTATCTGGATGCTTTTCCCCTGGGCAAAATGGACAAAGGGTATTTTAAGTGGTTAAAGAAAGGGTTACATTTGGTATACCATTTCATGCCTAAGGGCACAATCCTGTCTTTGACAGATCTGACCCAAAAGTATGATATTTCATATTTAGACAGATTTAGGTATTTCCAGACTAGGAATTACCTCAGCTCAGATGCAGTGGAGTGAGTCTCCTCTTCCTGACCTTTTGTTGATCTTAATAGCAGCCATAGAGGGGAGACCAACCCCACTTCATTTAATTTCTATCTTATATAAAGGTCTTCATACATTACAGAGTAAGCCCCTAGATAAAATCAGATTGGCTTGGGAAAGGGACTTAGAGACAGAGATAACCTTTTCAGGATGGGAGAGCCATTTAAAGAAAATGTATAAGGGCACCAGCTCTGGTAACTGGAAGGAATTTGCCTGGAAATTTACTGTAAGGTATTTTAGGGCCCCGGTGGTGATCCAAAAATATACTACCCATGCCACAGCAGATTGTTGGAGGCAATGTGGATTTTCCCCTGCCACCCTGGGTCATATTTTTTGGTCATGTAAGACCCTTCAACTGTTCCTCTCTCATCTCCGGGAGGCTCTCCAACAGTTAATATCCCCAAATCTAGTTTTGGATTCCCGTCTTTTCTTATTTGGTGACCGTCCCTTGGAACTTTCTGATGTTCCTTCCAGGAAATTTCTTAACCTGACTCTTCTTGCTGCCAAAAAAGCTATTACAAAGAGATGGAATTCCCACTTGCCTCCCACTCTAGATTTGTGGCAACAAATAATGATAGATATCTATAAGATGGAGAGACTCACTGCCATACTTAACAAATCTCAAAATATCTTTGAAATTGTGTGGAGGAAATGGGGTATGTACATCGTTCCTATCTGGGCAGATTTTGTACCTTGAGCTAACCTTGGTCCTCTGGTAAAAATTTGTTAAGGAAGAATCAACTAGAAGCATCCTGTGTTTATTTTCTAATATTGGTGGCAACAAATGAAATTAGAAGGATTATTGGACTAAAGTGCACGTTAATGTTTTTTAATTTCTGTATTTATGATTGATTTAAGTTTCTTATGTGTTTTCCTTATGTTCTTTAATGGTATTGTAAAAGTCTGTGTATATGTATCATTATAAAATAAAGAATGAAAGTTTAAAAAAAAAACTGTCATAATGCATTTGATGCCATTTTTTTCATTTTAGATTGAGTTACCATAGTATGATTTTACCACGTGATATTTTCAGAGAAACGCAAACTTAGATAATCATAATATTTTTCAGTTGCAATTCTTTCATGATTAATGAATACTTTAGAAATCTTTTTAGACTTATTTCCAAAGATAACTACTTTGGTTTTATCTTTATTAATCACCAAGCCATTCTTTATGCACATATTATACCACAGGTATCGTTTCTCAGCCAATTAGAAAGGAGAACACCTGTCAGTTATTCTCTCACAAACTACAGTTACAAACACATACAGTCAGTTATTCAAGAAAACTCCACCCACAGTCACTTAATGGCCTTCTAAGCACACCCACAGTCATTTAATGGCCCTCTAACCATGCCCACAGTTGGTTAATCACCTGTCTCACTTGGCTTAGACCATACATTTGAACACACTGAATGCCAGACAGATTATCGCAGTTCCTGTAAAAAAAAAAGGCATGCCCTATGTCCCTAGACTGCTTCATTATCACCACAATATCTGTCACTTGACACTCAGCAAACAAAACTGAATCGAGGAGTGAGAGACAATTTTCTACCTCAGGTAAGCCAGCTGTGAGGAGAACATGGGATGTGAAAGGGAAGATGGAGAAACAACATTTTGCAATTCTCCACATCCCCAGTCACCCTTCCTGCTCCATTTCTTCCTCCTCCTCATCCTCCTCCTCCTCCAAGTCCTATTTAAACTATGAAGAGGAGAGTACCTATCTTAGGCAGGAGTTCTTCCAAGGTTTTGCACCACAGGGATAGTGCAGCCTATTTCACATTATACAAGCAGGTGGGAAAGGCAGAGTTAGGTGCACTTCCCGGAATGTCTAGGAACTCAACCACCAGGTTAGATGCACCAAAGCATTACAACCCTTAAAATCCCTGAAAACAGAAGTTGCCTTGATCCAGGAAACACACTTCACAGATAAGAATGTGCACTGGCTCAAGAAAGCCTAGGTGGGTCAAGTGTTTCACAGTTCTGCCTTCTCGAAGTCAAGGGGAGTGGCTATTCTGCTCCACTGAGCCCTATCCCATTAGCTGAAGGTCACTAAAACTTACTCCAACAGTAGGTGAATTATAGCATGTTTCTGTTTCCTGGGTGGAAAACCAATATCTATGCTCCAAACTGTGATGATGCAGGATTTCCTCCCTAGGTTAGTCAGGCTATTGTCAATGTCAGGGGTGATAGTTCTTCCACCCCCCCCTGCTTTTAGGCAGGGATTTTAGCTTGGTCTCAGACCTGTTTTTGACAGATCTTAGATCACTACTGACACCCACCTCAAGGTCAGGGCTGCTTTAGAGGCACTTATGGCAGAATGGGACCTAACTGATGTGTGGAGGTGGGAACACCTGCATGGAAGAGACTATTCCTTTTATTTGCATATGCACAGCACACATAGTCACATAGATTACCAATTAGTAGATAGTGGGGCCTCATTGGGCATTTATGACCATTTAATAGAAACTATACTCATTTCAAATCATAGCCCTGTAGGGGTTTCTTATTCTCCTCTGGGTGAGCAGAGTAAAGCATTCTCCTGAAGACGCAACCCCCTCCTCTTAAAGGATCCCAAATTCTGTGCCTGGATTACCTCAGAGGCTGTTGCATACTTTAAAACCAACAGGCCAGGGGAGATAGCTCCAGGAGTAGTGTGGGAGGACTTCAAGGCTTTCCTCCAGGGTCAGATTATATCTGACTCAGCTGCTCAAAATAAAAAGAGAGCCAGAGAGCTGTCAATTACAACAGGACCTAAAAAGTAAAGAAACACAGTTTAAATGGACCAAGCAGCCCTCCTCAGAACTCCTTTCCCCTATAGTGGGGCTTAAACATAAGACTGATGTAATTCTATACCACAGAGTTGAATGGCAAATGTTGCATGCCAAACACAGCTTCTTCGAGTCTAGCAATAAACATGAATAATCCAAAATAACTGCACTCATAACAAAGAAAAGGCATCAGGCGTCGTGTTATCTCACAAGTCCTTTTATTTTAGGACATAAAAACACAATTTTAAATAACTTGTTCACTTAAAGGGCTCAGTGTGTTGCCGCTATACAAGGCTTCCAAGGGGCTAATGAATAACAGAGTAGCTCTCTTTTAAAGTCACTCCCAGTTGTGACATAATTATATCAACATCAACATCATTGCTGGTTACAAAAGTTCAAAAAGATTTAATCATTTCATAATATAAAGAATACGCAAACACAGAATGTAAAAAAATAAACCACAAATCACATATGAAGAGCTGATGAGAGGAACTCTATGCACCTTATTATTAATATAAATCAAAAATGACAGTCAGTACTGAAGCATCCATGCTTTACAGGTCTACATCAGTATAATCACGTTAATTACTATTAAGGAAACTAGAGTTCCATAATTAATTTATATAAGCAACACTATTTTTATTATTTGCTGTACTGACACTATGCTGAACCTTCAAATGAGACTAAATAAATTATTTCAGTTTCTCTTGGTTAAATATGTACAAGTAAGCCAGTATATAAAAAAACTGATGTCACAGCTCTCATCACATAAATACATCAGTAATCTGACCTTATGATATTTATACCTTTAAACACATTACTATGTAGACACAGACAAATTCTCATTTGTGTAGCATCAGTTTTCAATTTACATCTGTGCTAGTCACACCATACTAAGATTTGTACTTATATTTTCAGTGTGCCTATCCAAGTACTAAATAGTAGACTAATACTCAGCATGTGTTCTCATAGCTAAAGAGCATAACTGAAAATCATTGCCAATCTGAGGCTAGTATATAACTGGTTTGTGAAACCTTGGGGACAGAACATTGGCACATTCTATACACAAAGCTCTCAATAGCAGACAGATTCAGATAGTGGGGACAGTTTAGTAACTACTCCTTATACCTCTACGAGACCAAGATTAGGTGAACAGAGTGCTTTTTTAGACAAAGAAGTGCAGATATTGGGATCACATGTGAGCAGGGGGAGTTTAGACCAACAAGAGCAGTGATACAACCTCAGAAACAGAGAATGGCCACGACAGCCTCCAATCAAAACACAATACATGGAAACCCATGGGACACCAGGAGGAGGAGTTGGTGGTGGAGGAATAGGAGGAGGGAGAGGAAGAGGCAGAGGAGGTGGTTACAGGGGTCAACAGAGGAGGAATGGTTAATTTACAATCTTAGTGGAAGAGAATTAAAAGACTTAGAGGTCCAAATACTGAAAAAGAGATTGTCCTTTTCTCCAAGTTATTTTGATGCTCTTCAATTGGAGGTTGCTTTACAGAAATTCTATCATAAACAACAACTGGCAGAGTGGTTTGGGAAAAAACCAGAAGAACCAGAAAATAAAAAACAAAAATTAAAGAAAGTTTTGGGAATAAAATCTGCCTTTAATCCACCAAGGGGATCCACTTATATGGAAAGTTATATTAAGGTGGTTGAATGAGAAATAAATAAATTATTTTTATTTATTTAATTTATTTATTTATTTATTGAGTTCTTGGATAACACTTGTGAGTGGATGCTCATTGAAAGGTTCCATGTCCGACAAATTAGGCAACAAAGTACAATACTGTGCACAAATATACACATATTAATAAAAATATGCATGGAGGTTACAGAATTCAAACATAAAGCACTAGGTATGCTGAGGCATTGTACAATATATGCCTGCATCAAGAAGATAAGCAGACAAGGATAGGGAAGGATACACTGGGAGTGGGAGGGCTAAGTGAGCAGAGCATGGGGCAGGAGGGAGGGGTAGGGAGAGGTAATGGGGCAAGGGGCAGTAGCAGTGTAAGGAGGTGGGCAAACTGTGGATTGACTAGCTTGTCATGACAGAGGCAAAGATAAGTGCTACAGGCAGATTGTTGCTGTGTGCTGAGCTTCAGCTGGGGCTCATGCAGCTACTCATATCAAAGAGGTGCTGGAGCAGTCTGTGTTTAAAAGATCCAATCATTGAGAAGCCAGAGATGTCAGGGGGCAGTACATTTACCCAGAGGGGTGCACGGTGTGAGAATGCATGCTGTGCCATGGTAGTGCAGCATTTGGGCACTTGGAAAATTTGAGTGCCAGAGCTTCTGGTGTGTCTGGTATTCCTAGGCAGTGTCAGCAGGTTCTGCACCTCTGTTGAAATCAGATTTAATGTGACTTTTTTGGCAAGAAGGCAGGTTTGATACCTGATTCTGTCATTCAGTTGAAGCCAGACAGCCTGAGCATAAAGTTCACAGGTGTGTGTGAGTCTTGGTGCATTTGTGACTAGGTGGCAGGCTTTGTTTAAGGCAACTGAGATCTGTTGGAGTGCTGTGTTTGTAGCGGAACTATATATATGGCCGGCCCATAGGCTATAAGGGAGGCAACTGAGCTGCTGATTGACAGGTTTAAAGTTTCATGGATTAGACAATGCCTGTGGTGGAAGAGCACTCCAATTCTGGTATTGATAGCTCTTGCAGTGATACTGATATGATGGGAGAAGGACAGAGAGGAGTTGATTGTAACCCCTAGGTATTTGAAATGTGGGATGAGCTCCAGTGTGTCATTACTGTCATTCCTTATTACCAGGGTGTAGCTTTTTAGCTTGTTTTGGGCTGTGGAGTAGATCATGGTCTTTGTTTTTTTTTATAGTTCATGACCAGTCTTTGTTCTTTAAACCACTTGTCCGCAGATGCAAATCCATTTTGGGGATCAGTTTCAAGGAGTTCAGGGTGCAGGTTGCTGGTATAAATCACTGCATCATCAGCATATAGGAGCATGAGGCAAAGGCAGGAGGTGGGGAGATTATTTAAGAAAACACTGAACAGCAATGGTCCCAGAATAGACCCATGCAGTACACCAGATTTGACAGTTCGGCTGTCTGATAGGACTTCCCCAATCCTGACTTGCTGGAAGTGGTGGCTCAAGTAACTGCTAAACCAGTTCACAGTTTCAGGTGTGAGTCCTATGTCAGATTGCTGCTCGAGGAGGAATGCATGATGTTCCATATCAAATGCCGTTGATAGGTCAGTGAAGGCTGCCCCTACAAGATGTCTTTGATCTAAGGTGTTATGGATGAATTTGGTAAATTTGAGTAGGGTTGTGATGGTACTGTGGCTGCCCCAGAACCCGTGTTGCTCTGAGCATAGGAGTTGGTATTGAGTAAAGTATTCCACCATCTGGTCAGGCACAATCCGCTCAAGAGCCTTAGAGAGTGAAAGGAGTATGGAAATCGGTCTGTAGTTATTATGTAAGGACCTGTCCCCACTTTTGTGTACTGGGGTTACTGTAGCAGACTTCCATCTTTGGGGGAATTGGGAGTGGAAGAGGGATAGGTTAAGTATTCTGGTTAGTGGTCCAAGTATTTTGTCCAGTGCTAAGTGAAAAAACTTGAGGTCCAAAGAGTCCACACCATGCCTAGATTTTCTGAGAACCTTTTCAAGGTATTTCCTAGCATCTGCTTCAGAGACCATTTTGAAATGGAATAGTGGCTGGTTAGGTGGTAGTGCAGGTGAATTTGCATTGTCACTTGGGTTGGGGGTATTGAAGAAGTCTCTGGGGAGCACACTACTGAGGTCAGTGAAAGCATGATTTAGTGAGTTGGAAATAAGCAGAGGATCCAAGGTTGGAACCCCTCAACAGTAAGCATAGCAACGGGAGTTTGGGGGTCTTTCCCTGTGATGACTTTAAGGTTGGCCCAGAAAGACTTGCTGCTGTTCCATGAGTTAGAGAGAGCTTCTTCGTAGTATGTACTTTTTGCATGGTGGATAGCTTTCATACAGTCATTGCAGGCCTGTTTTATATTGTTGAATGTTTGCTGTAGTCCCCTGCACTCATGCTATTTGCCAGATATGATCTCTTAAGGCAAGTTGCTCTAGGAGTTCAGGGGTAATCTAGGGGTTAAAAGGCCCTTTGAATTTTCTTGTAGTAACTGGTGTGTGTTTGTCACAGATAGCATTAAATTCTGACACAAAGAGGTCAAGTGCAGTGTCCACATAATTGATTTTATGGAGGTCTATCCAGTTAAGGAGTTTTAGGTCTGACTTTAGTTGTGGGAGGTGACCTTTTAGTAGAAGCCAATTATTTTATGGTTCTGATGGAGGGGTTTACAGTAGTGTTCCAGTTGCATCTGACAGGGGAGTGGTCACTCAAAGAGTCTGGGAGAATGGTGAGACTGGAGTTATGAGCAGGAAGGTTGGTGAACACCCAGTCCAGCAGTGTACTGGTGCCAGACTTGTAGTTGGCTCATGTTGGAGTCTCCACCATTTGGGAGAAATGGATACCAGATAGGGTTTCCTTGATAGAGGTGGAGGCATGTGAGAGCCAATTTATATTAAAGCCATCTAGCAGAACAATTTCTGTGTTTAGACTCAGAGTACTAATGTAGTCCAGCAGCTTACTGACACCGGTCATGGTTACTTTGGGTGGAATATATACTGACAGCAGAGTAAGCACTCTATTGTGTGCCCCTTAAAACAGTCTAATGGGCAGAGCTTGCAGGTTGTTAATGCTACATGGGGGAGGTAAGACATGTCCTTGGAGACAGTCTTTAATGTAAGTGACACAGCCCCCAACTCTTTTCGAGTGTCGGTCCTGTCTGTACAAGGTGTACCCAGGAAGAGCGATGGCAGTGTCTGGTATCTTTGGGGATAACCAGGTATAAGTTTATTATGTATAAACTGCTGTCTTTTACTGGGTGTGTGGGCTTTTGTGTTACCAACATGGACTACAAAACCACTGAGGAGTGGTACCATGGAGGGATCCTTGGGTGGGTATTCCAGGACTGTGATCATTGAGGATAACTGATGGAGGCTGTGGGTTTCATCAGTAAGTAAGTAAGTAAGAAAAATTTATTTCTCAAGTGTCTTTCAAATACCAAGATGCTGTACAAGAAAAGTAAACATTCAATATAACAAATTATAACAATAAAATTCTAAAAAAAATCAGAAAAAGCCTGATAAAACAAATAAGCTTTAAGCTCTGATTTAAAACTCGAGACAGTCAGGCATTCCCTCAACCAATGAGGTAGAGAATTCCACAGGGTAGGGGCAGCATGAGAAAAAGAACGTGCCCCAGATGGTTTTAACCGAACCCTGGGAATCTCTAACAATCCCTCGTCAGCGGATCAGAGTCAGCAGAAGGGGCAGTAGGGAGTAAGGAGCTCTTGCAGATAACAGGGTCCCTGTTCATGTAAGGCATTATAGGTCAGTAAACTGACCTTAATGGTGATCCGTCACTGTACTGGCAGCCAGTGCAGTTTGTGCAGCACAGGTGTTGTATGACTAGACCTGGTTGTACCACTCAATAACCAGGCTGCCATGTTCTGCACTAGCTGCAAGTGATGGATATCAACCCCTGGAATCCCTATGTAGAGGGCATTGCAGTAATCAAGGTGGGTGGTTACGAAGGCATGAACCAATGCAGGAAGGTCAGCCAGAGGAACCAGGTGCTTCACCTGGGTGATATTCCTCAGATGGTAAAAGGAAGATTTGACAATGGCAGACACATGCAATTTCAGGGTCATACAGCTGTCAAAAATAACATCCAGGTTATGCACCCAGTCTGAGGCCATGAGCTGGACACCATCAAGCCACAAGTCAGAAGGGTTCCCTTCCCCAAGACCCATCTCTGGATGACCTGGGTCCACAACCAACTCTTTGGACTTATCCGGATTTAACCTCAGCCAGCTAGTGCTCATCCAACTCTTGATCTAAGCTAGACAGTTGTTAAACACGGAGATTGCATCAGCCTGTCCAGGAATAAAGGACAAATACAGTTTGGTGCCATCTGCATAACAGTGAAAACCCAAACTGTATCGCCTAATGATATCTCCTAATGGCAGCATATACACTGCGAACAACATGGGTGCCAATATGGAGCCCTGCGGTACCCCACAGTACAGAGAGAGGGCATCAGAGGAATAAATTCTAATGACAACCCTCTGAGACCTGTCCATGAGAAAAGATCAAAACCAACTTAGAACTGTTGCAGACAATCCGCAGAGAAGCCGCAAGCACTCCAAAAGCACACTATGGTCTACAGTGTCAAATGCTGCCAAGAGATCAAGAAGGACTAAGATAGTACAAGCCTTTCAATCTCTCACAATTAGGAGGTCATTTAAAACCTGAACAAGGGCAGTCTTGGTGCTATGCCTTTTCCTAAACCCAGATTGGAAAACGTCATAAACATTCTGGGTTGTAACATCATCATCCAGCTGCAATGCAACCACCTTCTCAATAACCTTACCCACAAAGGGTAGATTAGAGACAGGTCTGTAGTTAGCTAGACGGTCTGGATCCAAGGAGGATTTTTTAAGGAGTGGTTGAATGACTGCCTCCTTGAGGGGATCAGGAAAGACCCTCTTCTTCAAGGAACTCCAGACAATTTCAGCAAGGATCGGGCAGATAACAACCTACCAATAGTGGTGTAGGACCCTGATCCAAACTACAGCTGGTTGGTCGCAAAGTCTGGACAATCCTCACAATGTCTATGAATTCCAACTGGCTAAAGTCAGAGCAGGCAGAATGGGCGCTCGCCACCTCCTGACAATCTCCACAATCCCTCATAGAGAGAGCTGGGCAGATACCCGACCTGATTCTGGCAACCTTATCTGCAAAAAATCGAGCAAGCTCATCACACTTTATTTGTGAAAAAGCTCTTCCAGACTGAAGACAGACTGGATTGCACAGTCTGTCCACAGTCCGGAAGAGCTGAGCCAGTTGATTCTGTGCAGCAGCAATCTCGCAGGACAGGAATTCGGCCTTCTTATAGGTGATTGCTGATTGATAGTCCTTATAATGTTCCATCAATCTAAGCCTGCCAGCATCAAGGCCAGATTTCCGCCAAGCTCTCTCTAGCCTTTGACCCACTCTTCTCAGCTCATTCAATGACCCATCAATCTAAAGGGTCCTTGGGCGCCGAGTGAGTGGGTGAACACAAACAGGAGCAATCAAGTCCAAGGCATCCTCCACTGCCTTATTATTGGCCAGTTCAAGACCCCCCTGGACTCATGCAGTCATTTGATAAACCTGATAGGTCCAGCACTGCCGATAGGCCCTCTGGGGTAACTCCTCTTAATGGGTGGTACTGGACCATCTCTGTAGGGTCAGACCTATTTGGGGGTGCTCTGGAACTGAACCTTATGGTGTGATGATCTGCCCAAGTAACTGGTTCCATCCCCAGATCCATGGTCTCCATCCCCAGGAGGAACACAAGATCCAGAGAGTGACCCCTTATATGGGTAACAGAAGTAACCACCTGTGTAAGGCCTAGCATAGTCATAAGCTGGAGGAGATTATTTCCAAATTGTGAGAGTTCATCATCGACCCAGGCATTAAAGTCGCCCAGAATTAATCATCTGGGTGACTCCAAGGCCACGTCGACAATGAAGTCTGCAAACTTTTAGGAATTCTCCCCCATCATCGGGTGGGTGGTAGATGAGGAGTATCTTGAACTCTACACCTGCTCCCAGGATACACTTAAAGGATCAAGTGCACCCCCACTGGCACATCCACAAGACCCAGTTCCATTTTAAACATAATGGCTACTCCCCTGTCCCTATGATCCAGTCTCGGGCGGTGTATCACTAAGAACCCTGCTGGAACAACAGATGCCAAAATAGGGCTTGCATTCTCATCCAGCCAGGTCTGTGATTCAGGCCAGATCAAATGTTCCAACAAGATCAGCTATAATAGATGTCTTGTTCCTAACTGATCTGGCATTGTACAACACCGCCCAAGTTAGATGGGTCATCGAGGAAGATCCCTGGACCTGCCCACTATTTGTGGATCCCTTGGGTATGGGAACCAGGCAGTGGACACCCCTTTCCTGACCTCATTTCACCCCAGGGCATCTCCTAGTCCCTACAACCTCTATCCATCCACCCCTCTCCATTCTTCCACCATGCCCAGATTACACCCCTTTAAGTCGACTTCTGACTATCCCCAAGGCTCGACATTTCTTATACACCTCAGCTGATAATGGGGGATAGTCAAAAGGGTGGAAATCCCTGAGCATGGTGGGAGAATAATGGCTGAATGTCTTAAAACCCTCCCAACACATTTCAAATACAGAAATTAGCAAAACCCCTAAAGCTCAATCAAAATAATTTCACTCTCCAATACCACACCCACACTTACACAAACACCTTCAGTGGAGTGCCTATCACACAACCCCACCAAAGATCCAAACAACCACAACACTCACTACAGTCACCACTCAAATCACCACTCACTTCACACTCAACAGCCATATGTCTATCCCCCCAGCATAAACAGTGTAAACCACAAAGAATTAGAACATAAAACAAACATAAAACAACAGTTCAAACTTAAGTCCTGTAAAACTTTCAGTTCATAATCAGTTCATATTCAGAAGTCCCCCCACAACTCCTGAATTGTAGAAACCAAATTCAGTCTCAGTAAAATAATCCGGCATTCCTCTGAACCAAACATCTCTAAATATTGAATAAATAGGCCAGGTGAGCTCACACCTCCCCTGGCCAATAATGCCAAAGCTTTCAATCCCAAACTCTGCTCTCACCAAGAGTTTGAGGTATGAGCAAACAGTAAAAGAAAAAATATATCAAACCAGTGGGTCCAGGTAATATCTCCAAGAATTTTTTAGATATGCACAACTGTCAATGTTGAATAAAGTCTCGTATTCAGGAACGCTATCCACATAGGGGCCAGCTGCATGAAGGGGGAAAATGACCACCTCTAGAAGAGTCATGCCACCCAGTCAAGACCGCAGCAATGGTCCCCGAGCCTGGCATCCATTCACCAACAGATCCCACCAGGAGGCCTAGGAGGCACCAGCCACGTGCCCCTGTCCTTCAGTGCACCCAGCACTGGCACTGCGTGCTGCAGACCCAGCCAGCAACAGTGACCACCCGGAGAAAAGACACCCCAAAGTTCCCTCAGCTTGTCTCCTACCCAAACTTCAGTTCAGTAGATGACAGTAATCAGTTCCAATAGTTTCAAAGATAATCCAGTAAAAACGATGCTTCGGGACAGCTTCAGACTGCAAAAACTCCTCTCCCATAGGAAGCGGTAACTGTTCCATATACATTTAGAACTACCATTTCATGGGTAGCTTGAGTATATTTGATGGATCCATTACAGGGGCTCATGGAGGCGCTAATGGTGAGTACAATGAGGCATTGCCATAATCCAGTGTAAGTGGGAGACATTATTGGTCCACAAGGAGGCACTGAGTTTGGTATTGGGGTATGGCAGCGGGTGAGGATTTCTTATGCAAATTAGTCTCATAGGGCTGTGTCTGAGTTGATTGACAGAGCTGGAGATTAGGCAAGAAAAATAATCAGGGAGTATCAGAAAGTAGAAAGCACAGTCAAGGCCCCGAAAAGTGGAAATAAGGAATTAAAACAAGAAAAGAAAAAGACAATCTCTAGTGGGGAACAATGATAACTTGCAAATGGAAAAGTAGACAGATAAAAAAAAAAAAAGAAATGAGTACAAAGGAAATGTTAGCAGTAAATGTTTCACTCAGCTTGGGAGCCCTAGTAAAGCATGCTTATATAAATCCTCCAGAGTTTGGCTGAAGAGAACACTCACTGGCCATCAGCAGAAAGCTGATAGAAAAGAAAAATATGGCCAATCGGTAGAGCAGCTGAGGACAGCACCACTTGAACTTGTAAATTACAGCTGCCACAGAGTCCAGGAAAGCTGTCTGGTTCAGCTAAGGGACCGTACCTGGTGATCTTCAATGGAGCTTGGTGGCAGAAGTAGCTGGAGCGGCTGGTGTCGGCTGAAAGAGTGGAGCTGCAGGCAGATTGAGCACTCTGTCAGATGCCTCAGTATCTGTAAGGGAGCAAAGGGAGAACATGCAATTTAAGAAGGTAGACAGATGGTGGGAAGGATTATAGGAAAATTGGGTAGGAGAGGATGGACACAGTCACAGTGGGGGAGGTTGTGGGCACAAAGAGAGTGTCAATGGGTCAAGTTTAGCAAGGTGTAATGAGGGGAGTTAATGGTGTGGAGGGGTACAGAAAAGAACAATCAGTCAGAGTGGCATCAGGGACAGGGAGACACTGTCTCAGAGTCCCAGCAGAGGAGAAGTTAAAAATATCAGGAGGAAGAAGGAGAGAGAAAGAAAGGATTAAACAAACAATTCCAATAAAACATAGGTTCAAGCAGTAACTAAGTAATAGCTAACGTATACATTTACTACAACCCTAAGCCCTGGTACTGAATAACAATGTATTAAAGCAAACTTAGGCTGTAGTTAAAAAGTCTAAAACAGGAAATTACTCACAGTTACTAATACTAGTGGTACAAAGGAACTACTAGCAGCAAATGTTTCACTCAGCCTGGGAGCCATAACCAAGCTTAAATAAATCCTTCAGAGATCAGCTGAAGAGAGCACTAGCTGGCCAATCAGCAGAAAGCTGAAAGAAAGGAAAAATATGGTCAATCGGTAGTTGCAGCCAAGGAGAGCGCCACAGAGCTTGTAAATTACAACTGCCACAGAAAGCTGTCTTTTTCAGCTAGGGGACCATATTTGGGAATCCTCAACAGAGCTGGTGGCAGTAGCAGCTGGAGTGACCTGTGTCGGCTGAAAGAGTGGAGCTGTGGGTAGATTGAGCACCCTATTAGAGGCCTCAGTATCTGGGGATCCTCAACAGAGCAAATTAGCTTAGAACAAGAGAAAAAACCCAAGTGGAATAACTTGACTAGAGCTGAAAGGGACATGAAGAAACTTGAGCAAGACATGAACATTGTAATAAAACTGGTGGACAGGGGTGGGGGTGGGAGTGGTTCTTTCAAAATATGAGGATTATAAAGGATGAATGCTTAAGGCAACTAAGTGACACTGAAAAATATTTGCCCTGAGAAACAGATCCAATGGATGAGATTAAAAATGAGATACAGGAATTAATCAAGATTGGTGTGGATCTGTGATGGATAGCAGAAGAAGAGGGCCATATACTAATTAATACAAACCCTATGACCCCATAGTTCTATATACTCCCAATGATCCATAAAGATCAGTCGAAGCCTCCTGGATGCCCTATTGTTTCGGGGCCTGAATTTCATACTAGAACCTCTGTCAAAATATATAAATTATCATTAACAGCCAGAGGTAGAAAAAATGACCACATATATCAAAGATTCAGGACATGCTATTCAGTAGATAGGTGAAATCAATAACAACAACTGGGAATGGGACACTATTATCCCGGTCATCTTTGATATAAAATCCTTATACATGAGTATACAGCATACAGAAGGCTTAGATGCATTATTGTATGCATTGAATGGCAGGGAAGATACCCCCATGAATACTTAATACAATTAGCTGAAATAGTATTGGGCAAAAACATTTTTGTATTTGAAAATAACTGTTATTTACAAGTGAGAGGTACCACAATGGGATACATGATAGCCCCGTCTTATGCAAACATCTTTAAGTGAGAATTTGGAAAAAAAACATGTCTTAAATGCTGTCAGTAATCCTTTCTTCCACAACATACTGTTTTGGAGATGTTTTATTAATGACATCTTAATGATGTGGCAAGGAACCAGAGAAGAAAGTAATAGATTTGAAATGTATTTAAACAGTAGGAACAGATCTTTGACATTCATGATGACAGCAGAATCCCATTCCTCGACTTAGAGATTTACAAAACAGAAATTGGGTTGGCCACAACATTATGTTGAAAATCAACTGATAGGAATACTACATTACATTTCTCTAGTTTGCATGACCCTGTCTTAAAGAACAGCATACCAAAAGCAACATTTATGAGAGCCAGAAGAAACTGTAGTGAAGAGGTAGAATACCATAAGATGGCAGAGGACATGACTCACAGATTAGTTAAAAGGGGGTGCAAGAAGCCTCTAGTACTAAGAGCACAAGAAGAAGTACAGAGTATGCAAAGAAGTGATTTACTCTTAAGAGATGATAAGAGATACTGAAGGAAGAATAGTGTTTTCTATGAAGTACACCTATTTGAAAGGGAGAATAAGCAATATTGTAAGGGGCAATTGGCACATAATTCAGGCAAACAATGTCAAAAATTGTAGATTCAGTGGGTTGCCATCGATAGCATCCAAGAGACCAGTTGGTCCATACTTCATGTTGAACAATATCCAAACAACAAAAACAGTTATTGCTGGACCCTTTTAAAAAATGGAAGCTTCCAGTGTGGATGCTGTTTTCAATGTGGCAACACACGAAACAATACATTTTTTGAGCATCCTTTTACAAATAGAAAATACTACATTCAACAACATATAACATGTGCCACAGATCATGTGATCTATGTCATATTGTGCCGATGTGACAGAATTTATGTGAGTAAGACCACAAGAGACTTAAGAACCAGGATCAGCAAGCATAAGAGCAAAATCCGCACACAAGATAAAGCCTCATCAGTAGTGAGGCATTTTACAACAGCAGGACATTCTGTGTCAAGTTTAAGATTCTGGGGACTGGAACATGTTTAAGAACCTCAACAGAGAACTATTAGGTGGGATGACATCCTACTCAAAAGGGAGGTCTTTTGGATCTTCTCATTGGACAGTATGAACCAGAGAGTTGGCCTAAATGAGGAATGCGATTGGTAGCTGTACCAATAAGATTCAGTATCATTATGTTATACTGTAAATAAATGTGGTAACATGTTTCCAGGGACTGCTTCTGCTGCCCTTGTTATTTTTAAACATTTTTATTTTTAGTTATTTTTTCCATTTATATTCATATATATGAGGGCAAAATTATGATGTAATAAGCGGTTACCCATTTTGGACTTCAGTAAGGCATTCGACTCGATGCCGCGGCATGAGGCTGGGAAGTAAGTTAGTAGGCACAGGGCGGGTGCAAAGCTGGTGAGATGGGTAGGAAACTGGCTTCACGGAAGGCAACAGAGGGTGGTGGTGGGTGGGGAGCTCTCACACCCAAGGGTAGCGACGAGCAGTGTTCCACAGGGCTCAGTGATGGAACCAGTGTTGTTTGGAATATTCGTTGCAGACATATCATGGGACATCAAGAGCAAGATCAGTCTGTTTGCTGATGATACCAAGGTAAGAGTGGTGGTGGATGACCTAGGGGGAAGGCAGGGGTTGCAGGATGATCTGGCAAAGCTTGAAACCTGGTCAGACACCTGGCAACTGGGGTTTAATGCCAAAAAGTGCAAGGTGCTGCATTTTGGGATGAAGAACCCAAAGAGAAGTTACCAGCTGGGGGGGGGGGTGCAGCTACCCCAGACAGAGGAGGAGAAGGATCTGAGGGTGCTCATTACAGGGTCAATGAACAACTCAGCACAATGTAGGAAGGCAGCTGCAAAGGTCAACAAAATGCTGGGTTGTATTGCAAGGGGTATATTCTCGAGGAGGGAGGAGGTGATTCTGCCACTGTATAGGTCATTAGTTAGACTGCACCTGGAGTACTGCGTGCAGTACTGGTGCCCGTATCTGAAGAGGGACATTAAGTTACTGAAGGGGGTGCAGCACAGGGTGACAAAGATGATCAAGGAGCTGGGGAACTTATCATACGAGAGGAGGTTAAGGGAGTTGAACATGTACTCACTGGAGCAGAGGAGGGACTGGGGTGACATGATTTGAAACCTTTAAATACATGAAAGGAATAAACAAGACAGGTACAGAGGGGGCTGTTCAAAGCAAGGGAGGGGAGGGACACCAGGGGCCATGATATGAGACCGGAGAGAGGAAGGTTCAGGAGGGAGATGAGGAGACACTTTTTTACAGAGAGGGTGGTGGCAGGGTGGAATGCATTACCTGCAGAAGTGCTACCCAGTAGAACAGTGGACTGCTTCAAAAGGGGATGGGACAGGACAAGATGGAGGGTTAATGAAGGGGAAGGGTGGAAGGGAAGGGCAGCTGCAGAATAAGGGGTGCTAGCTGCACATTTGATCAGACTTGATAGACCTCTAGGCCTTTATCTGCTGCCAAATTTTGTATGTTTGTATGTTCATATGTTACCCCTCCCACTGTTGATCCACCTACATATTAAGTTTGAATTTGAAGAGAATATCTATATAGAGCATAAGATGAAAAGTAGCTGTAAAATTAATCAAATAGAGTTAAAACTAATTGAAGGTTTTGAACCTCCGGTGGGGGGGCGAACCGCTATTCAACATTCCTGCTGGGTTTGTTGGTGTCCACCAGTCCATCTTGCCACAGTGCCACAGTTTTGGGATTTTTCATGCATTTCATGCAGAGATAGCCTGCACTGGGAGGTGGTGTCAATGCAGTGATGTCTGCAAAGATGGCAGGCTCCCCCCACCAGGAAGCAGTACTTAAACTGCTTATTTTGGAGCAGCGGCATCCTTACACAGGGAGAGCCACTGATCACCATGCTGCAGAAGAATGTGATGGAAGTAAAACATATTTACCATATGATTTTATAAAAAAGTTTGTAAGATATTAGTACTGGGCATAAATAATGAGTTAAATCAACCCATGTCTCATTGTTTTAGGCACTTACTGGCAGATGCAGCAATATGCAAGATGCCAGCAATGAAAAGACACATTTTCTTTTGAGAAGTATTTCAACATGGTGAAAGTACTTTGTAATAGTCATGCAATATGTGTAAATATTAATTGATAGAAAAAGAAAGAAAGTGATAAGGGAAAGTATTGAGATAAAGGTGCAAAATGGCTATATTAACTTAATAGAATATTTGAAAATGTGTGAATACTGTAGACACAGCTAACCTGGTATTGGAATAAGGTGAAGAAGGTGCATGACTAAATACTCGATCTGGCATCTGACATAATGGTGGTATTCACTGAATACATTTTTTGTATTTTTTTTACACAGATTGTAATACAGTGGCAAGTCTGAGATAATAAGGAATATGATGTGATAAAAGGACAAGTCTCAGTATAAAAATAAGGTGAGAAAGATGCACAAGTAATTGTTTATTGAGTTTGAATAATGAATGTAAAAGCTATAGTAAGCATCCTAATAACAGAATGCAATCATATGGTTAAATAATAAGATGGGCACAATTAAATGTAAGAAATAATGTATGTTCATAAATATAGTGTTTTGGTGGATTAGACCAATGTGGAGGATTCATATAGGATTGTGTGATCAATTGGTGATTATCTGGACTATTTTATGAAAAAAACAATTGATTACGAGAGTAATATATATTTATATAATTCATTTAGGTGAAACACAAGGGGCTGAGGAAGTGGAGTTTCCGCAAAACGTTCCTCCACTTTTATGTGTGTTCTGGAAAGAAATAAAAAAGAATATTTGCTACTAGCAAGTTGTGTTAGAGTGGAATTCATCCTGCTTTTGATATTGGACTCAATCTGAGGCTAGTACCATGGCCCATAATCCAAGAGAAAAAAGTGTGCTCCTTAATTTTTACAATCCATCCACTTCAAAAGTCAAAAATGAAATAAACTTGAGTATTTACCAATTCCTTTTTCTTAGACCTAGGTCCTATACTGGTGATATATTTCCTATTTTCAGTCCTGCAGGTACACAACTCTATTTACTGCGATCACACTCCTGGATCATGGCATATCCTGGGGATCTGTACTGCAGCTACATATTTTACATTGGTTTCCAACTTTCAGTTTTAGAACAAAATACAAGCCATAAATGAATAATTTCCTAAATATTTAACTTTCAAAAATGGACAGAAGAATGTAACTGGACAAATAGCTGCATTATGGACTCTATAAATGTAACTAGTTTAAGAAATATTATAAGAGAGGCAAAAGTCATCGGGATAACCCATCAAGCATTATAGTGAGTGCAATAACAAATCAAAGTAGGTACAGAGGGAATTGGGGGGGCTGAGGGTTAGGGAAATCAGGGGGACAAGAGGAGGAGGGCTATTTGGGGAAGGAAAAGGAGGAAAAGCAGGTTTAGGAAAATGTTTATTATAAACAATAGTAAACTAGTGTTAGACTAGTACTTCTTGGAAATGCACATTAATTCTTCTAAGTCTAAATAATATCTAGACAGTCGTTATAAAATTATATTGCTATATGGCATTACTAAAATCGATTACTTTAAATAGGGTTTCAGGTCACATATTTCATTCATGCCCTTAGGATTCACAGTATCTAACCTGAATATCCAATAACTTTCTGTTTTTAGTAACAAGTTCACCCTATCTCCTCCCCTCTTGCCACACTTGGCTGTTTCAATTCCCGTACATTGTAGGCCTCTTTGGTCAGTATTATGTACCTGTGCAAAATGCCTCCCAACTGTGTTATCCAACCTTCTATTTCTAATGTAGCCTACTTGTTCCTGAATTCTTTCCTTTAAACTTCTCACTGTTCTGCCAACATATACAAAACTACAAGTACGCCATACTACATAGACAACAGAGATAGTACTATAAGTAATCAGATCTTTGATAGCCACTCTTTTGTTGTCATTAAATCCTTCTAAGGTGGCACCCTCATTGACATACTTACAAACGTTACATCTTCTGCACTGATGCATGCCTGCTGGTCTCCTAGGCAACCAAGTCTCTTTTTCAGTCCTTTTTGTGTGGAAGTGGCTATGCATTAACTTGTCCCTTAGACTAGGTGCCTTTTTATATGTCACCCTGGGATTAGCACCCACTGCCACACCCACTTCTTCATCTGCGAGTAAAATATGCCAATTTCTCCACACTATATCCCCTATGGAGCCTGCAGTGGAATAATATTCTGTGCACAAGGTGATAGGACCCCATCCCTCACTATCCCTTCCCTCCTCTCCTTTCTTTTTGCATAAATCCACATGTGTCATATTCCTGACTTTCTGCATTGCTGCATCAATAATAGTCCTACTATATCCTCAGTTAAGGAACCTGCCTCTTAGCTCTGCAGTCTGTACTTTAAAATCTTCCTGTCTAGTACAGTTTCTCCTAATCCTCAGCATCTGGCTAAATGGGATCGGCTCTTTCAATTTTATATGATGTGCACTATCATTACATACTAACATAATAAAATGCCAGCAGAGGAGGCCTAATGGTCTTTTGTGCCTGCTCAATAGTCAGACCTTATACTGGGGGCCAACTTTGCTGTCTTCCCCACCCCTTTGGGTTTCTTTATCACCGGTCCAAGATGTTCCCCTTGTATCAGACTTTATCAGATTTACCCTCCCCCACCATACCTGTCCCAGCCCCTCTTAAATCCCTCCACAGCTTCTGCCTCCACCAGTCCCTAGGGCAGCTCATTCCATGGTTCCACCACCCTCTAAGTGAAGTAACACCTCCTTCTCTCCCCCGAGCCTCCCCCCCTGTATCTTCCACCCATGTCCTCTAGTTACCACTCCTTCCTTTGGAGCATCCCAAAGTTACGAAGCAGAGAATTCATTTATGTGTTTTTTCTAAGACCTTTTGTAGTTATACTGTTAGATCCACTATTCCCCATTAGGATGATGTCGAGAAAATCTATGGTACAGGTAAATCTCAAATGGTAATGGTTCTCATTAAGCCAATCAGTGAACTGTAAGACTGCCTCCACTGTGCCATTCCAAATGCACAAGCAATCATCTATGAAATGATACCATTTAATTATGTTTTCAAAATAGGGGTTATTAAGTCTGTCCTGAATATTTAATAATTCCCAAAACCCCATAAATAGGTTAGCACATGAGGATGCCATAATAGCCCCCATGGCTGTTCCACAGGCCTGCAGGTATTATTTTTCATCAAGTGTAAACACATTGTGAGTTAATATAAAATATAATGATTATATCAAAAACCCTATTGGAGTCTCAGCTCTGTACTTGCTGTTTTCTAAAAAAAATACCTGCATGCAGTTTGGCCATCCTCATGTTTTATAGCTGTATATAGGACATCAACATCTATAGCTAGCCAAACATAATCCGCTTCCCATTTCACCTGTGTTACCTTATTTATGGTGTCCTCTGTATCCTTAAGATAGGATAGTAGCTCTGGTACCAGTTTATTAAGAAAATGATCTACAAAAGCCCCAAACTTTTCTGTCAGAGTTAACCCCTGAGACAAAAGGATGCCCCAGTGTGTCCATTAAATTCTTGTGGACTTTAGGCAGTGCATACATTGTTGACATACAGTAACTGGATTTTCTGCCCAAGTGAATTTGTATTCTTCAGTTATGATTTCACCACTATTAACTGCTCCCTGCAAAAGTGTGGCCAATACCCTCCTAAATGTGAAGATAGGATTACCTGTTAAAACAGTGTAGTTAGTGTTGTCATTAAGTAAGCTGAGAACCGTATTTCTATATTTATCTAGGTCCATGATAACAACATCGCTACCGTTATCGGCCAGTTTCATTATTACATCTCCCATTTTAGAAAGTTCATCCAAAACTTGTCTCTCAAGGTGGTCAATGTTGTAAATCTCTGGGTGATTTTTATTTACCAAGTCCTGAACCTGTTCTAAAATATTTTTCAAATGCAGCAATGGCACTATGTATGACAGCGGGGCAGAATTCCAATTTGCCCTTGATGGCCACTTTTGTCATTTAAATTCTGCCAAAAAGTCACCATTTACAGCTACAGTGTCAAGCTCATTCACTACATACATTAATGCTTGTAAATTATTGTCATCCAAGGAATCCAAATGCTTCACTGTCCCAGAGGCTAATTCTGCACTGTCATCACCCTGTAGGTTAGAAATATTATTTTGTCCCATAAGTCCCATGGTGTCTCCATTTTCTCTGTTCTTTCCAAGGAAAAAATATTCAAGTTTATTTTTTCTGAAGAATCTAAAAAAAAATCAAAGTGGATATCAAAATTATTAATCGTGGGGGTAGGGGCATAGTTCAGACCCTTCTCCAAAAGTTTAATTTGTTTAGAGGTCATTATTTTGGAGGAAAGATTTATAATCTGTAATTTTTCTTCTTCTTGTCCCTCAGGAGGCACCCATGTTTTGGTTTACTGTAACCCCTCTGACCTCATATTGTCTTTCTTCTACATTTCCACCTCGGATGTTCTCTGTTTGTGATGCTGCCCTCTGACTCTGGTCTAAAACAATGATAAAAGTGGAGATTTGCTAGCCTACAAATTATGCAAAGACCTAATTCTGAAATTCAGGCCCTATGGAACAACACAGGGGAGATCATTACAGCCTGAGAAGGCATTAATGATATCATGCGGAAATACTATACACAGCTGTACTTCTCACATTCAATGGGACCCCATGATTTTTGCCCCATTCAAACTTTCCTAGAACACACTCCAATGCCCCAACTACCTTCTGAACACTGACATGAACTGGAGTTACCTCTTACAGTGGAAGAGCTCTTGACAGCCCTTTAAACAGCTCTGTAGTGGGAAAGCCCCTGGAACCAACTCATTCCTCATATAGTAATTCCACCCCACCTCAAGAAGCCCTGCAAGAGGCTAAATCATGTGGCATTCTTTCCCCCACCATGAAGGAGGCCATGATTACCCTTTTACCAATGACTTCATCAGATCCTTTAGACTGTGCCAGCTTCACATCAATTTCCCTAATTTCTACTGATACTAAAATTATTGACAAGGCATTGGTCAACAGGGTGGAAAAGGTACTCCCATTAGTCATACACCCTTCCTAAGCCAGGTTCTGGAAAGACAAAACTGGGGCTGACAACATCCACATGGTACTCTACCTCAGTTAGTATGCAGGCCAGTCTGCCTCCCCCATGAGTGCAATGACAGTGGACTTCCATAAGTCTTTTAACTCAGTGGAGTGGAGTTATATGCAATCAGTCCTACAGGCATATGGCTTCAGTCCATACTTTTGCAGCTGGATCACTACCCTGTATACTAAGCCCACAGCCACTATTCTCACCAACCATATAATCTCCAGGCCATTCAACCATAACAGGAACACACAGTAAGGATGCAATTTATCCCCTTGCTGTTACTGATAGCTTTGGATACCCTCACTAGAAAACTCCTGGACTTGCCTGATATACAGGGTGTTAGCATCAAGAATAAGTGTTACTTAGTCAATACATATGCTGATGACCCACTACTCATCATCACTAACCCTTCCCAATCTCTGGGCCCCATCGTGGCCCTTTTTGATACTTTTGTGTCCACATCTGGCCTTGTAGTTAACTGTGAAAAGACCACTATATTCCCCCTGAACACTGTCTGCACATCAGACTGTATTTCTGGCACTCATACTGTATGAGTCCCAGAGAGTTTCACATACCTGGGGGTCATGCTCACAACCAAATTGGCTGATCTGGTCACCGCAAACTTTAAAGCTCTTCTACAGACACTGGAGCCTGATACCTGAAGATGGCTCAAGCTCCGGCTGACCCTAAGGGGAAAAGAAGAGGCTATCCAGATGTTTGTGCACAGCAGATTTGCCTATATCTTTAACAACCTCTCTCTAGCAGTGCCAGATAAAATGACCATCTCATAAGCTTGATGCTATTGGAAGGAAAGGTGCCCAGACTTACAAAGCTAAACTCAGAGCACATTGGTCATGAGGGGGTTTGGGATTCCCCTGGTTTCAGGGCTATCTTGGCATCTATTGGATGTCTTAGGCCTTTAAGTGGTTCCTCCCACACAATAATGACACCCCCAGTGGCTCACCCTTGAATGGGACTTAATCAACATGAGCTGGTTGGACATGTTACTGGAACCAAAGATTTCAAAGGAGTCTGGTAAAAACCCCTTTATCCTGGAGACACAGAAAGCCTGGATCCAGAGACAACCTGGCTCCTATGCCTGCAAGTGACTCCATGCCCCAGAACCACATGACTGCTCCAATGCAGTACACTTACTTATGGGGAAACTCAAACATTCAGGTAGGGGGGGCCACACTTACATGGATCTCCTGGGAGAAAGCAAAGATCTGTACCATAGCTGACATTTCTATGTCAGACTCAGATGATACGCTCTCCTTCCAACAATGGGAAGACTAGGTGGGCCAAGCGGTCCATATCTGCCGATAAATTCTGTTTCCTTCCAACAAATCCAGGCCACATTTGTGATCCCTAGTGTTGGCTTTTGGAAATTCTTGCAAAATAGGAGTGCCAGTCAGTTCTTTAAGAAACAACATCAAACACAAAATAAATGGGATTGGTTACAACACTTGCTAAAACCTCACAAATCTAAAAGTATAGCTGGAAAGGTCTACCATATAATTAGAGATGCCCAACTAGGGGTCACTTACAGGTGTATGGCACATTGGGGACAAGAGCTATGACTAGATCTCCCCCTGACAGATGGGAACACTGCCTCAAGGCTGCTCATTTAGCTTATCAAGATGCTAGAGGATGATTAATACAGACCAAACTCCTTCACAGGTGGTATCTCACTCCTGACTTCTTATTCAGATGTGGTGTGCTTCCCATGCCAAGTGCTGGAGATGCTCTGCCCCAGCCAACCTACTACATGTATTCTGGCAAAGCCCACTTCTAAATTTGTTTTGGAAAGGTGTCCTGTGGGACTGCTCTAAGATTCTGAATGTCCAGATCCCACATCATCCAGCTTTGAACCTCTCAGTTGACAGCTCACAGGTACCCGAAGGCTCAACCCAAGAAGCTAATTGGTTGCTTACTGTACTTATGGAAATGAAACATGCTCTTCTAATGAAATGGAGACAACCTGATCCACTGTCTCTTCTAACCTGGCATGCTGCACTGGCCCAGCTGGCCATGTGTGAAAGATTATCCTACTCCACATCCAACAGACTCCCTGTCTATTGCAACCTATGTTCGGTACCCCTTCCCCACCAGAGAACCCACCACTTTAAATTTGACTTTGTCTCATCACTATAACCATGGAGCCTATACAGCAATCCTGGACTGTTTTACTGTGTGGTATAATTTTTAGTTTCTGCCTGTATATTACCTTTTTCAGCTCATACAGGTTTGATGCATTAGAATGCTCTGGATGTTTATGCTTGTTCCATGACATGAATACCTATTTTTCAGGTATTGTAAAATTTGAAAATAAAATAAAACCTTTCATGTTAAAAAGAAAGTGCTCTGTATTCTCTTATTGTATTCAAGGCAGCCAGAATGAAAGTTGTGGGATGGGTCACATGCAGAAGAATGTCGTCTGCATAATGGGAAGTAAGAGTGCCCCATGGGAATGTCAGTAACAGGCTTTAGTTAAAGAATCAGGGTTTCAAGGTAAAGATTAAAGAATAGTGGGGATAGGGGACATTCCTGACATGTGACATTGTAAAGAGAAAACAGGAGAGGAAACACTGTTACTGTAAATCCTGGTGGTCTGTCGGAAGTAGAGAGTCTGAAACTAAGAGATTGACTTTGTGGGAAGCCAAACTCTTCCAGTACATGAACAAAAATAGCCAGGAAACTCTATAAAAGGCTTTCCGAGCATCTATAGACACAAGGGCCTCTGGGTGGTATGGGTCTCCAGATCGGAGAAGATATAGACTAGTTTCTGAAGATGATCCCTGTGCATTCTTGTTGACATAAAGCTGACTTTCTCAAGACTTGTCAAATTACCAGATCTTATTACCATGGTAACCAATACATTAGGCAAGATTTTAATTGATTCATTAGAGAAATAGGCCCATAAAGGTAGCATGGCAGATGAGTGTGGTAATATGAGCGATGTTAAATAAGTGAATTCAAATGAGAGCAACACATTTGGATGATTGTAATAAAATAGCAACAGTGACAACTGAGCGAGTATGCATTTGAGCGACCAATGTTATAACCTACCCTCTGTGTCCATGAGTGTTGTGGTGTTAGACTCCTTTAAAAAGGGTGTGTTTGGGGGTGCAGCCCTTGGGGGGGGTGGAGGGGTCAAAGCCACCCTACATGACAAAGGTGCACACTATTGCAGACAACATTGTTGCTGACTGACCTGAGGGAGAGGCGTTTGCTGAGGAGGACCAGCCAGAGAATCTGGCAAGTGGAAAGTGTGTCCAGTGACACCCAGTAGCACTGCTGAGCTGGTGATTCCACTGCAATATACCCAAACTCTGAGTGAGGAATATTTATGCTGTGGGATAGTGGCACCGGGATGACCGCATTGTGATATAAGAATTCACTATTCCAGCATTTGTGATAGCATGCAATCACCGTTATTATGTTCAAGTTTTAGCATTTGCTCATTTTGCAGTCGTCAATTAAAGCTCACTCATTTGACATGGAACCACCAGTAAGTGGTCACTTGTTCTGTGTTTTGTTTTCTGAGTTTAGGACTAGTATAATCATGTCTTCAGATAATGTGAAATCTGACATGTTGTGCTGGAATATATCCATAAAGATGTGAGCCTATATGGGAACAAATTCTGCCACATACAATTTTTAAAAATTAGAAGTGAAGCCGTCAGGGCCAGGAGTTTTGTCTAAAGTTAGCAATTTTTGGTTTTCAGGGGAGGTGGCTGTCAAAACCTGAGAAAAGGTAGCCTTTAAGAGGTACAAAGACACTAAAACTGAAGAAGGCAAGGATATATATATATATATATATATATATTAGAGCAAAAAAATCTGTTTAATGCATTAGTTAGGGTTGTTCCACAGTGACAAAAGTGAGGAAATTCGATGTTAGGGTTGAAAACCCCCTTGGACCCACCCACACCCCAACTGGCATTGGGGTGTGCATTGGGGTCATCAGCCTAACTCTCACCCCATCACATGTGTAAAGCAGCAGAAGTATAGGAGAATGGGGTGAGAGTTGGGACCGAGTGATCCACAATGCACTCCAATGCGGTGAGGGTGAATGAAGGGTCAGGGGATTTCAACCCTAACACCGAATTTCCTCACTTTTGTCGCTGTGGAACAAGCCTAACTAATGCATTAAATGGAGTTCTTTGCCTCTAATTTCCCTTCTTTTTGAGAATGATAATGAGAAATAGTGAATGTAATGCAGCGGCAGGAGTGCGGGGCCGCCACGTGATGTCTTGTGGCATAGTAACAGGAACAGCAATGCAAACAGAAGTGCTAACAGTGGCGCACATGGTAACGCAAGCGCGAATAAGAACAGAAAGGGTAACGCACATGGTGCCGTAGACAGGAATGGTCTGCCACGTGATGTGTTGTCACATAGTAACATGGTGCCTGCAAATGGAAATGTCAGTGGGCATGGTGACGCAAAGAGAAACAGAAAGAGAAACAGTACTGTAGACACAAATGGCAAAAATAACAAGCATAAAAGCTAAAAAGCATAAAGGATAACGCACATGGTGGCATAGGTCGCCAACGGTAAGTGAAACGGTACGGAACTGCAAGCGGAAAGGGCAACAGTAACAGTAATGTAAGTGTACAGGCTACTTTTCCCCAAAACCTGCATTGAGAAAGACAGTGAGTACAAAGAATGTATGCATAATAATGGGTATCGGAGCAGAAAATGAGGACTTGGAATACTAAATAAGTTATATCTCAGGAACCGTATGATGTGGAAAAAAAATTTAAAAGTCATATGATTTACTACTGTCCTGGCTAATTATATGCTTAGCCCCAATTTTTTTGATGAAAAGCGTATCTCGCACCGTTTCTGAGATACGGGCCCTGAAATGCGCAGCGGACGCCGTAATGTTGTCCTTTGGGAAAAAAAGAGAAGTTCAGAGTGCCATAACTTTGCCTCCCTGTAATATTTTTTCACCAAACCACTGAAAGGCACATCTGTGGGCTGTTGGCTGTCTTCCTTCCAAATTTCAGGAAAAAAGACCAAACCGTTATTTTGCAGCAGGGTGCCAAAGGATTCCTGTAATCGTTGGGTGCCGTAATGTTATCCTATGGGAAAAATGTCAACTTTGGAGTGCCGTAACTTTGCCGCTGTGTAATATTTTTTCAACACAACATTGAAAGGCACATCTGTGAGATGTTGGCTGTGTTCCTTCCAAATTTCAGCCCAAAACTCCAAACCGTTCTTTTGCAGCGCAGTGCCAAAGAATTGCTGTGATTTTCCCACAGACTAGAAAACTACTGTCGCAATTTGTGAAAGCTTTCGCAAACATTTGCGACACTTTCATGAGCATGAAAGTACTTTGTGAAAGTACTTTTTCCAGAAATTTGAAAAACATATTTCTGGGGTGTTTTACCCCAAAATAAAGACATGGCTAGCATCCTCAGGGTCCAACTAGGTGAATACAAAAAGAATAAGTTTGCTAGAGGGTCCCAAATTTAAATGGCAAGCTTTTTTCTGATCACTAACTGAAAACAAAATGGCATATTTGCGAAAGTAACAGGGCCATTTGCGAAAGTAAAAATGCATTTGCGACATTGTCGAACTTTTTGTTAACTTTTCCCATTGACTTATAATGGGAAAATGTTTTTTGAATAACTTTTGAACCGTTTAATATTTTTCCACCAAATCTTTGAAAGGCACATCGGGGACCCCAGCTGCATGTTCCCTGAAGATTTCGGGCAGGTCGTACAAACCATGCGACCTGTAGGCGCGACCGTAGAATTCCAGAAAAAGCTTAAACGCATGCACAGATCATGCTTAATAACTCCACAGCCGTATATTTGACCAGAACAAAACTTGGTCGATCCCAAGGCCTATCATTCTTGATCATGTACTCCAAATTTCAGGCAAATCTGTCAAATGGTTGCAAAGTTATTAAGGTGCAAAATTTTGGGTTTAACATAGAAATGGCTCCTCAACCCTAACTATGGTAGCACTTCCATGCTACCATAATATATTTATATATATATGCATGGCAAAAAAACTCTGTTTAATGCATCACTTAGGGTTGTTCCATAGCGACAAAGTGAGGAAATTCGGTATTAGAGTTGAAAACCCTAACTGCGCATCCCCCCCACCCTAACCACCACCACACACACACACACATATATGCAAGTATGGGAAGGTCTAAGGCAACAAAACCAATCACACACAACCAAAAGGAGGTGTCTACCTGTGTAACTGTAGAATTGGAGAAATCCAACTTCAGGTATCATACATTATTTACAAAGTTGTTCTATGAGGTTAGTTCACCTAAAGGTGAACCAAGCTGGCAGTAGCAAAAACGATGTACCTTGCTTCGTTTTCAACATATGGGTGGCGAAAGGCATCATGGCACTGCAATGTTAGTCTATGGCAAATTGATCAATTTCGAAACAGTCTAACTTTGTCATCCTTAAATATTTTAGCACCAAAGTAGGAAAAGTCACATCTGCGTGACCAGGTTTTGCAGCCCTGCAAATTGCAGCCCAAAGGACCCAACCATTTGCTTGCAGGATGATAGCAAAAATGTGCAGTCATCAGGAGCATACTTTCACAAAATACTTTCGCAAACATGAAAGAGTCACAAATGGAAGACACGAAAGTGTCGCATTTGTGAAAGCATATAAAATAGTGTCACAAAATACTGTCACAAACATGAAAATGTCACAAATGAAAGACACAACAGTGTTGCATTTGCAAAAGCATGCAAAATAGCATCACAAAAAAATTGTTGCAAACACGAAAGTGTCGTAAATGCATAGCACAACACTGCTGCATTTGTGAAAGTGATTTTCGAAAATATTTCAGCGAATGTACAAAATCCTGTTTTGGATCTTGTGAACTCCAAAATACCGTATGTGTAGTCTGTGTTATGTATTGGTGGCAGTGTGTGGCCCAAGATGCCCAGTTGTCTGTAGTGATATGTGTTTTGCTGTGTGTGGAATGTCCGGGATCAGAGTTAGCAGTGACGACCTTATGCCACAGCCCGATGGGAGCATGGGTGTGTGGTTTTGTGGTTTGGATAGTTGTATGTTATTTCTGTTACCTGCTGCTGGTTGTGTGTGATAGGTTGTGTTGCCTTGGTCCTTCCTCTTCTTGCATGTATGTGTGTGTGGTGGTGGGAAGGAGTGGGGGAATGCGCAGTTAGGGTTTTCAACCCTAACACTGAATTTCTTCACTTTTGTTGCTGTGGAATAACCCTAAGTGATGCATTAAATGGAGTTTTTTGCCATGAATTTCCCTCCTTTTTGAGAATGTGCACTATAAATAGTGAATGGAATGTGGTGGTGGGAGTGTGAATTGTTGTCACTTTGCTGTGCAAAAACTGTATGACCGACTGAAATGAAAATTGGTAAATGAAGACATATACCATACCACAACATGTATAACAAATGTTATCTGAATCTATTCAACAGTTGCACAGTGTCATGCCAGGAAAACTAGCAGAAGTGCTGAAAATAACATTTTGCCAATTAAGCTACACAAGAACCATATATTCGATGGAACCAAAATTGGTGAAAGAAGACAATACCATAGCACACCATGTGTCCAGAATTGTGTGAACATCCATTCAATGGTCGCACAGCACCACAACAAACAACTGTGCGGGCACAATTCAGCAACTGTAAGTGAGAGCGACCCAAAAATTGTCACAGTCAAAGATCTATTATAAATCTTTCTACATTCTAAAATTCCAGGGAAATCAGACACACAGTTCAAAAGTTATTGAAGCAGAATGAACCACATTTTCATTCATCACAGTGGCATAATTCTACACCTGTTTATGTTTTACACACTAAACCACTGCAAGGCACCTTCAGACCACTAGGGCTACCTACGCTATAAATTTCAAGCTGGTAGCACTATGTAGAATACTATGCACAAAATGTTAACTGCATCACATAGTATCTCCGCAGCAAATTATTTTTCCAACATGTAAAAAGCATAAGTTACATCTCTAGGACGTCCACTCAACACCCTCCAAATTTCATGTGAAAAGACCATACTATTCCAGAGATATTCAATTTTTACTTTTTTGCACCTTTAAGAAGTCTTCCACCACAAAAGGGTGGAAATCATGGCTGGAAATGTGCTAAAATGGAAGATCTGGTGGCCAAAAGATCTGTAACTGTGAGGGGGGGCAACTTCAAATGGCAATAACTCTGGAACAGACTGACATTTTTTCCCCAAACAAAAACTGGCATGTTCCTTGAACAAAGGTATTTCAAGGTGTCAAGTTTCAGACCAGTCCACCATACACTTGCTGTGCTATGTGTTGTACAAGACAGCGCAGAATAATAGCAAAAACATAATGTTTTGCACTGCACTATGCAAAAAACCATAGAGACCAGTGAAATATAAACTGGTAAATCAATAGATGCACCATTCCACTCCATATATATCAAATCTTATCCAAATATCTTTAACATTTGCAGAGCAACATGAGCGTAAGGCTTGCATGAGTGGCAAAAAATGCATTTTTGGATGCTTCATTCTGCAAAAACATATGCAGATGTGAAATGAAAATGTACCATAGTAGACCAAGTATTAGAAATTTCACAGAAATCCACAGAAACACAAGTGTTAATGCCAATGAAAACCGTTATGCAACCAGTAACATAAACACAAAGTGCAAACGATGCGGAAACACAAATGGTTACGTGAACAGTAATGAAAATGCAAAAACACAAACGGTAATGTTAACGCAAATGCAAGCGGAAATGGTAATGCACACGGTGACGCAAATGGAAATGGTAATGGCAACACTGAGGTAAAAGAAAATAGTAACTCTAATGGTAACACAAATGCAAGCGGAAATGGTAATGCACACGGTGGCGCAAATGGAAATGGTTATGCAAACGGTAAGACAAACACAAATGCAAACATAAATACAAAAATAAATGGTAATGCAAATGGTAACACAAATGCTAACGGCAATGGAAATGCAAAGCGAAAATGCAAACGGTAACAGAAACGTAAACAGAAACACAAAAGGTAACAACAACGGTGACACAGAAGGAAACAGTAATGCACTCGACAGCAGAAATGTTACTGAAAATGCAAATGCTAAGGCCAGTGGAAATGCAAACGGTAACGAAGACGCAAATGATAACGGTAACGCAATTGGAAATGCAAGTGGTAACGGTAACACCAACGATGAGGCCAAAGGAAACAGTAATGCAAACAGAAATGCAAATGCAAGCACAAAACACAAACACAAATGGTAATGCACATGGTGACGCAAAAGTATATGCTAATAAAAACGGTAACGGAAATGCAAACGGTAACAGTAACACAAATGCAAGTGCAAATGCAAAGGGTGATGCACATGGTAATGTAAATGGAAACACTAATGCAAATGATAACAGAAACACAAGTGGAAACACTAATGGTAACAGTAACGCAAATGTACACACTTTTTTTCCCAAAAAGGTGCATTCAGAAGCACAATGAACACAAGGAATGTATGGATAATAATGGCCCTTGGAGCAGAAAATTAGCACTTGGAATGCTAAATTGCTTACATCTCAGGAACCGTACAACATAGAAACATTTTTTAAATCTCATATTATTTATGACTTTTCAGGCTGGTTTTGCACTTAGCCCCATAGAAGGGGACTAAGCATTCTTCTGTCAAAAATTCCGTATCTCGAATAGTTTTCGAGATATGGGCCCCAAAAGGCACGGTGGACGCCATAAAGTTATCCTATGGGAAAAATCATCAACTTTGGAGTGCTGTAACTTTACAGACCTCTAATATTTTGTCATCAAACCATCAAAAGGCACATCTGTGGGATCTTGGCTTTCTTCCCTGCAAATTTCAGCCCAAAAAACAAAACCGTTCTTTTGCAGGAGGGTGTCAAAGATTCCCTATTGTTTTGGCCATAGTGTCGTAAAGTACTTTCGCAAATCACGACACTTGCGCAAATGAAATCATGAAAGTGTCACGTATGCGAAAGTATTTTGTGACACTACTTTTTACAAAAAGTTAAAAAACATATTTCTGGGGTGTTTTACCCCCAAAAAAAGACACGGTTAGCATCCTCAAGGCTCAACTAGGTGAACACAACAAGAATTGTGCCCCTAGATGGTCACGAATTTAAATGCCAAACATTTGGTGACCACCAACTGAAAACAAGATGGCCGATTTGTGACACTACAAGGGTCATTTGCGAAAGTAAAAAGTACATTTGTGATACTTTCGCTTATTTTGTTAACTTTTCCCATTGACTATAATGGGAGAATTGTTTTTTGAATAACTTTTGAACCGTTTAATATTTCTTCAAAAAATCTTAAAAAGGCTCATCGGGGACCCTGGCTGTATGTTCCCTGAAGGTTTCGGACTGGTCGCACAAACTGTGCGGGCTGTAGGTGCGAGTAGAGAATGCACAAAAATGCATAAATGATGCATTTTTGGCACTCTGTAGCTCTGCAAGTGTACATTCGACTGTAATGAAACATGGCAGATCCAGAGGTCTATGGTACCAGACCATGCATTCAAAATTTCAGGCAAATCTGTCATACAGTGGCAAAGTTATTAAGCTGCCAAATTTCAGATTTAACCATAAATGGGGTACTCAACCCTAACTATAGTGGCAATACTATAGTGTATATATCTATATCTATATCTATATCTATATCTATATATATATATATATATATATATATATATATATATATAATATGGTAGCACGGTAGTGCTATCATAATTAGGGTTGAGAGCCATTTCTATGTTAAACCCAAGACTTTGCACTAATAACTTTGCAACCGTTTCCAGATTTGGCTGAAATTTGGAATAAACGATCAAGAAACCATAGGCCTTGGGATCTGCCAATTTCTCACTGGTTGGATACAGCTGTGGAGTTATTAAGCATGATCTGTGCAGCGTTACGCTTTTCTGGAATTCTACGGTCGCGCCTACAGGTTATGCGGTTTGCGTGACCAGCCCAAAATCTTCAGGGAATGTGTGGTCAGGGTCCCGATGTGCCTTTTGAAGATTTAATGAAAAAATATTAAATGGTTCAAAAGTTATTCAAAAAACAGTTTCCCATTATAAGTCAATGGGAAAAGTTAACAAAAAGTTACAGTGTCGCAAATGCATTTTTACTTTCGCAAATGGGCCTGTTACTTTCGCAAATCGGCCATTTTGTTTTCAGTTAGTGATCAGGAATATGGTTGGCATTTAAATTTGGGACCCTCTAGCAACCTAATTCTTTTTGTATTCACCTAGTCGGACCTTGAGGATGCTTGCCATATCATTATTTTGTGGTAAAACACCCCAGAAATATGTTTTTCAAATTTCTGGAAAAATACTTTCACAAATTACTTTCGTGCTCACGAAAGTGTCAAAGTTTTTGAGAAAGCTTTTAGCAAGTGCGACAGTAGTTTTTCCATCCGTGGGAAAGTGACAGCAATTCTTTTGGCACTGTTGCAAAAGAACCGTTGGGAGTTTTGGGCTGAAATTTGGAGGGAATGGAGCGACATCTCACAGATGTGCCTTTCAGTGTTGTATTGAAAAAATATTTACACAGTAACTAAAGTTGCGGCACTCCAAAATTGGCGTTTTTTCCCATACGGATAACATTACGGCACCCAGCATTACAGAAATCCTTTGGATCCCTGCTGCAAAATAACGGTTTGGTCTTTTGTCCTGAAATTTGGAGGGAAGACAGCCAACAGCCCACAGATGTGCCTTTCAGTGGTTTGGTGAAAAAAATATTACAGGGAGGCAAAGTTATGGTGCTCCGAACTTCTCTTTTCCCATAGGATAACATTACGGCGTTTGCCGCGCCTTTCAGGGTCCATATCTCAGAAACGGTGCGAGATACAGACTTTTCGTCGGAAAAGTGCTTAGCCCCCTATTGGGGGCTAAGTACCAAATTAGCCAGGACAGTTGTGAATCATACGACTTTTAAATTTTTCTTCTACGTCGTATGGTTCCTAAGGTATAACGTATTTAGTATTCCAAGTTCTCACTTTTCTGCGCTCGATACTCATTATTATGCATACATTATTTGTACTCACTGTCTTTCTCTATGCAGGTTTTGGGGAAAACCAGGCTGTGCACTTACATTACTGTTACTGTTGCCCTTTCGGCTTGCGATTTCAGACGTACTTTCACTTTCACTCACCGCTGACGCTCTGGCGCCCACGCATGCGCGTTATCCTTTGCGATTTCATTTGCACTGCTTCTATTATTTTTGCCATTTCTGTCTACAGTACTGTTTATCTTTCTGTTTCACTTTACATCACCATGCCCATTGACATTTCTGTTGCAGGCACCATGTTACTATGTGACAACATCCACGTGGCAGACAGTTCCCATCACGCCACCATATGCGTTACCCTTTCTGTTCTCATTCACTCTTGTTGTTTTACCATGTGCACCACTGTTAGCATGTCTGTTTGCATTACTGTCCCTATTGGTATGCCACAAAGACATCATGTGTGGCAGGAACGAGCTCTAGAAGAACCACCATCCCCCTCACCTACGATATCGCAGGAGGAGCGGGGGCCCTCCAGGCCCCGCACTCCTGCCGCTGCATTACATTCACTATTTCTCGTTATCATTCTCAAAAAGAAGGGAAATTAGAGGCAAACAACTACGTTTAATGCATTAGTTAGGGTTGTTCCACAGCGACAAAAGTGAGGAAATTTGGTGTTAGGGTTGAAAACCACCCTTGGACCCCCTGCCCACCCCCCCAACCAGCATTGGGGTGCGCATTGGGATCATGGGTCCTAACTCTCACCCCATTCTCCTATACTTCTGCTGCTTTACACATGTGATGGGGTGAGAGTTCGTCCACCGACAACAATGTGCATCCTGGTAGTTAAACCTTGTTCAGGAAATGGTTAACCTCTTCATGTATGTCAATGAAAGATTAACATAAGGCTGTTAGGATGTTTGCAGAGCAATTACAAACCTCCATTTAACACATCACGTGGCAAACCGTTGTCGTCTGTGTCACTGTGTGCGTTACCGTTATGCTCTCATTTTTGCTTGTGTTACCATATGTGCCACTGTTAAGCGCTTCTGTTTGCATTGCTGTTGGTGTTACTATGACACAAGACATCACCAACAAGTCCAGGTGCAGTGGAGCACCCAATGTCAGACAAAATTAGGTAGTATATTATTGTTATGAAGATGCAGATGACAACACAGATGTATTTGTAAACTTGAAGCATACTGTATACCCTCAGCTTGTATATGTATCATTGTGTTCTATTTGATGTACTGTTTGCTTTCTGGGTCACCCTGAAAAGGATGACCAGGACCATGAGCCTATCTGGCTATCAAAATTCAATTAAGCAATACATAAGTGCGGGGTTATGTTAATGGTCTGTTAATCACCTTCAAGGGGTGTACTGTGGCACGAGGTGTAGCCAGTGGCATATGTCGATAAGTGATTAACTGACTGTATCATTACAATTACATGTAACTGCTATTATTATAAGAATGTTTTTTTAACTGTTTAAAAGCTTGGTTCAGGAAATGGTTAATCTCTTTATGTATGTCAATAAAAGATTTAAGAAGGCTGTTATAATGTTTGCAGCCGATCAAGCTCAGTTTCTGAGACCCTTTTAATAATTAATTAATAAGGCATGACAAGGAAGTTATATTAATGGTCTGTTAATCATCATGCTACAGGGTGTACTGTGGCACGAGGTGTGGCGAGGTACCCACATCTCTACGGTGATTGACTGACCATTAACACAATGATATTGGGAGTGACTTATTGCTTATAACGAAAATGTTTTTCAACAGTTTCAAATCTTGTTCAGTATATAGTTAACCTCTTCATGTATGGTAATAAAGATTAACATAAGGTTGTTAGGATGTTTGCAGCCAATTAAAGCTCCATTTTGTCAGACTCTGAAGTACACATAGTAGTGACTGCATGGTATATGTATAGTCACAGCGTGTGTACTGTTGGATGCTGATATGTGGAACCTAGGTATAGTAATAATGACTGCATAGGCACAGGAAAAGTAAATACATTGCTGAGTTTTTTACACTGCTAGTAATTATATCAAATGTGACATACAATATGCCACATCGTTGCATATGCTGTGATACTGACTGTATGTCATAGGTACCAAACAAATTGATGGAGGTATAGTTGTAGCAGTATTAGTTAACATTGATTTGTATGCTTAAGTCAGACACACTTATTTTATGTCACAATGGTATTTAAAGTAGAGTCGACACAGGTGGTTATGGTTTAAAAATTTATTGCCAATTTGTCAAATGGAGAAAAGGGCCAATCAAGACTGAAATTTAGTTAACGAAACAGTCTCACAATACAATCTTTGTATGTATTGCAATCATTACTCATCATATATGTAAATGTGTAGAATAATAAGAACTGTATAATATGGATTGGAGCAAGTATGTGATATTATAGGAAACTAATCAGGTGTTGTGTGTTTCTAGTCATGTTTCACTACTCACTACTATTTATGTGAGGACGTAGTTTATGACATTCGACCTGGAATTCTAATAGTCAGGCTGAAGCTGTGGCGCTTCATTATATATTTACTATTGAATGTGAATAGAGTTTGTAAAAACATTTTACTTTTTTTAAAATGGTTGTTTGTTGTAATTATGTGTAGTGCATTACTTGTGTGGTATGTTAATAAGGCAATGTTAGTAGGTTGTGAAGTGTGATTACACACATGATAGACAAGTGTTTTGTTGTTATTGTGTGACTGCTAATGTGGATGTTCCTGGGGTGGGCGAAAAACCATATGCTGACTGTCTAAGTAATACAATATATAAAAATGTTAGTTTTGTGACATTTGATTGGTGTTATTTAATATATGTCACTGAATAAGCGCAAATGGAAAATTCCCACCGACCCCTACAATTGAGAGATCATAAATATTGTCAGGAACAGGTATGCAGTGTGTTGTGATCAGCAACAGTGTCTGATTACAATTGTCTATGTTTTAATATACTTTAGAAGTACTTATGTGACAAGTTAGAAAATAGAATATTCTTACATGAACAAATGACATTGTTTCAATTATTACATTATCTTCTATGTAAAGTCTTAACTTGTAAATAGTAAGACTATGCATGATATCAATTTTAACAAACTTATGGTTAATTAGATGTAGTTAGTATACTGCTGAATAATATAAAAAACATTAGTTGTACTTTAGTATTAGATTAGTATTTTTTTTAGTACAAGTATCAAAGTAGTTATTAACAATGTACACCTGACTACAAATCTTTATATATATAAAAGTGCAAACACATGTAAAGTCAATAAATGATATTCTGCAATTGGTTCTTATTTACAGTTGTGTAATTCAGCTTCTTGCATTATCAATAAAGGTAGTTATTTTACATATGTACAGTATTAGTAATGCATGAAAGGGATAGTTCTACACTGTTGCATGGTGAGCGAATGATGTTCTCTATATGTCAAGAGTCAATAGAACAAATTGAAGTGTCGATAGACAAGATTATGACAAGTGGAATGTTTTGGTGAATGTTAGAAGTGTTGCTCAGTTATTTACAATGATAACTGAGAACTTCTCTTTGTTTGCAAGAGTAACACTTTATAATTCATATCAATTTGTTGTTATGCATGAGTTGATACATGGATAATTAAAAGATATGTACAGAGGAGGAGAGCAGTAAGGCCTCAGTTTTTAGATGTACAATCTTTGATAGACATGTAATCATAGTTTCTCTAGTCTAGTGACTGTGAATATTGTTGGGCCGATTGAAACCACTCAACAATTTCATGTATGATCACTGATTCACTAAGATCTTACATGTTACAGTGTATGGAATGTCTCTGTCAGAATAGCATTTTGTTGAAATTGTATGGTTTATTTAGAGTCGTACATTATACAACATTGTAATGAGGTATGAATGTTTTTTGGACAAAGTAGTCATTTTTTAAATGCAATATGTTTTGTCCTATTCTTCTGAAATATGAAGGTTATCATAATTCTTCAATATTAGAAGATATGCATTTTTTAAGTGTTGTGGCAGTCTCTGTTTAAAGCTGCTTGTAGAGTCGTCACACTCTAACCATCCAGTTCTGCACCTTAGTAAGGAGGCGTAATGCCCAGAATGCATGGATTGACCATGGTGATAGATTATACTGTGAGTGTCAAACACTGACACGTATGGACTGAGTGCATCTGCCTCCACGCCTTCCACAGGCATGACTACATTCAGCATTGGTGAATAGCTGTTGAAATTTGACACTTTTGGTTTGAGGGACAAAGAGTAATCCACAGCATGTCTTGTGTGGTTTCACGCTGTGAATTGCCACATGAAACACATACATATTTTGTAACATATGTTACTGTGAAGTACTGCCGCATTGGGGTGCCGTCTTCATCAGGTTGTTTATGACAGCCATCATAAACTCAGTAGTGTCTTGCTGTATGTCTGCAGCTAACGTACTACATCCAGCATATGTAGCTAACACCTGTCATAGTGGTGTTAGTGACTGTATATTATTAGAGTGGTCAGAAGTCATGTTGATAATCTGCTTCAAAGCGTTTGATAGGGGATTGTCTTGTGAAGCAGATATTGCCTGCACAAACTGTAGCATGTAGAAAACTTGCATAGCTGAGTTAGCATAACAGTTTACTCTACTGCTGTTGTCAAAGACTGGTACAGCAGCTACACCAACTGATTTCTGATGAATTGCTGGTTGTGAATGTTTACTTGAAGTTGTGGCCTTTGTTGAACTCTTTTTGTTGAATCACTTTTTGGAAGCTTGCTGATGTTTGTTGCTACCTCTAGCTGTGACTGATTGTGTGAGACAGACAGATATGTGAGCAGTGGTATTAAAACATTTGTGGCTGATGTAGAGTCACTTAACCTGTTGTACTCAGAATACATAAACTTGTCAGCTCGTATTTTTCTGAGGTGCTACAGTAATGATGTGCAATCCAGAAAGGCTGCATACATGTGAGAAAGTGCGACACATAGCTCATGCCATCCTTGAAAATGTCTGTACCTATGTCTACCATTGCTGAATCCAAACTCAATCCCTGAGATTTGTGAATGGAGACAGCATATGCAACACATAATGGAAACTGTTTCATGTTTACATAGACATCCTTAAAAACCTGGAATTTTATGCAGGTTCGATCTATGTGTACAGAGTGTTCCATGTTGTCAAAGTGCACTACAAGTGTCTCGATATATGTCTTCTGGACATTGTAGACAAAGTCAGTGATGTTTCCCATGGCACCGTTTACCATACCTTGTTCTACATCTAGATTACGTCACAGCGCAATCGTGCATTCTTACAAACTGTGAGAACAGCTTCTAGAGCCAGCTGTTAAGTGAAACATATGACTTCAGTTCATAGTCGTTCAGTCATCTTTGCTACTAGCTTTCGACTAAGAATAATGCCATCAACTGTATCAAGTGCATGCAGAGTTAGAATCTCTTGGTTTCTCTCTGCAGCATTAGATTGTTAATTCAGTGCATTTCTTTGGTCGTGGCATAAGACACACTATGTGTCTGCCAGTAGAGTATATATCGCTAAAGAAGACATTACATGCTGTTTCTATGCATACTATGTACTGTGATTTGTCGATCATTTAACATACAAACATGTTCTGGTGATAGAGAACCTGTCTGAGCTTCATCTAAAAGTGATTTGTAAGCTAGATCACCAGTTTGGCGCATGTTCTCCAGACAACTCAACATAGCTAAATAATTCCCATATGTTATAGCCTGCAATGCAACTGGGATATTCTTAGCTTGTTTGGCAGTTAGAGTTGTAAATACATGCTCTGCATTGACTGGTGCAAGTTGTAAAGGTCTCCCAACACAAGTATACTTTGCCACCAAATGGCACTCCATCGTCAGTACCTAAGATCTGCTGTAGAGCGTAGATGAATACAGGCAAGCATGACATTGGAGACCATGCTGATTTCGTCAATGATGAGTAACTGCATCTTTGTGAACATGGAATGGAGCTGAGATACAATCTCGAAAAACAGTTTATGATACTCTCCAGTTCTCCATGTTCGACTGGCAACATAAAGAGGCGGTGTAATGTAACTCCACCAATGTTGTATGCTGCTAGTCCTGTGGGAACAGTTACAACAACAGACATTGAAGAGCCTGTCACACTCCGTACTTCTGCAGTGATGGCTTCAATCAGAAACTCTTTCCTGTGCCAGCTGAACCGCAACAAACATTAGTAGTGGCTTGTAGTCAGTGCAGTCACATTGTTTTGTTTTCATGTAGTATACCATGTTGGACAGCTTCAACTACTTGAGGTGCACTGTATGCTGCAGCTGATTTAGTCTTTCTCTTAAGTCAGCTGGGTTGACCATGAGTGTGTGCCATGTTCCATGGCTATCTCAATTTCTGACATTAACACTTCTGGGGCATTTAAGGCAGAGGTCACCTAGAACACCTTGTCCTTCTGGATCAGGTTGTCTTGTCGAACTAACTGGAGTGTCTTCCTGAAGCTGCTTCTCTGCCTTCTCAAGCTGTTCTTTCTCAGCTTCTAGTCTGTATATATGTCTGTGAGTACTCAGTTTGGAAATTCTCGTAGGTGAGATTGAACTGCTCTTCGAATGTGTCACAGTCACCTTTTAATTCAGACTCAGTCCTCAGGGTCTAAATAGGAATAGGAGAGCAAAGTAGTAATGTTCTGTGCTCTGATGTGCCTAGATGCAGTTTGCAGTGATTTATAAGCCATGGCTTGTGTCTCTTCATGAGACAGCCATCTGAGTCCACTGACCTTGTAAATCTGGCGTGTTGAGATCAGGTGCTGCACTTGTCTTGTAGTCATACCACTTAGCCACCTCAAAGAGACACACATATCATTCATGCGTTGTGTCTACATGGTAGTAATAATGATATCAGGTTATTCTTCAAGATATGTTTTGAAGAAGGTGTATTGACAGCGAGCTCCTCAATTTTGGCATGAGGAATCAGTACATGTTTCCATTTTTCTTTGTAGTTTACACTGAGAAAACGTACAGCATCAGACTTCCCGTACAGATGTGTACCCATTAACCGGTCACTGGCTTCGTAAGCTCCACATTATCTGTGTGAAAGAGTCTTCAAACCCAATGACCACAGCTGAGATGTCAGGCTTTTGCTTGAAGTGGCAATATCTTCCCAAAGATCTTGCAAGCTAGTCTGTTCATGTTTGGTTATGTACGAAGTGACATACCGAACCGGGGCCAGTGAGTTATCATCCACAAACTGAACATCTATGTTTGCTTGCCACATTAGGAGAAGAGTTGGGTTGTAGTCATTGATGTACACCTCTTTTTTCATCTCTGGGTAACTCGTATACCCTCTTGGTTGATTTTGCCTTCAAGTGGTGTCTCATTGCTGAGAAAAGGTCATTCATGGCACCATTCTGACAAACTCATCTAGGAAATCCAAAACAACAACATCGTGTGTACCAATTAGAATTTGTTCTTTACTACTAGCCAGCAATATTTTGCACAAATATGTTGCTGGAACTTTTACCAACTTCCATAGTGTAGGACTGTCATACTTGTCTGGAATGTGACAAGTGATATATTTTTGATGAATGATAGCACTTCTGCTGCTTCATGTTCCTGTCGATGGAGCATCCTTGATCCTAATAACATATTGATATGAGGACACCTCATGCTTGATATTCTGTCCTCCAAAGTAATGTTCCACAATACCTAGAGGAGGATTGTCGCTGACAAGATGAAAGTCAGAATGTCATGGAACCGCTTGTGAAAATGTCTTGTGACAGATACAGGTTCAAGTGAACACATTTCTCTGACAGTCATTGATGAGATACCTTCGACATCAGAATTTGCCCACTTCAACAGTTCAATGAGTTCGTCCCAGGCATATTCAGCACAACTAAGAGTGACAAACCATGTGGCTGCACCATACTCTCACAGCATTGTCATCACTTCAGAGTGTCTGCGATACCAATAATCTTTGGTGCCACGGAGACTTGAAAGTATGGAAGACAGATTCACTTGCACATTTTCATCTTTCTGCTTTAATTTCTCTAGAAATTGAGCAGCTGTTATTCCATCTAGTGGACTTGTTAGATGAATGGTATGTGCTATAGACGCAAACAGAATGCTAAGTTCACTCTCCCAGAGGAGATGGATCAGATACTGTATGTTATGTCTGAATTTGCCATCTTTGCTGAGGACACAGCTAGTGCGGTACTCAGCACCCTGTACACGTACTTCTCTTTCATCTAGGCGTCCACCTGACCCTTTTGGAAATAGGTCTGGGAAACAGCGTGCTTCTAGTGTTCCCTCCCAAATGCTGACAGGCTCACCTTCCACCTGCTTCATTTGATAGAGATCAATGTTGTCTCCTAATGGATCTCTGCCATGCAGTGGGTGAATTGTGTACTGTTCATACACATTGTCACTTGACTGTGTACTGACCTTCTCAATGATTGACTTACTTTTTCTAATAGATCATGTTGCACAGAGAGACTGGCCATCTGATCTATGTCATGAGTCTGTATAAAAGGTTGTTACTCTTTAAATAAGCAAGAGCAAGCTTTACCTTTTGCACATTGACAACATCTTGCAGATGACCTTGGCCTTTGTAGGCACACCATTTACCAATTACAAGCTATTTTCAGTTGAGATTGCTTGAACATTTTCTGTAGAGGAAGTGGTAGATACATCACAGAACCCTTTAGAGATCTAACAAGCTCTTTCTGTGGAATGTTCCGTGTCTTTGTGTTCAGACGTAGAATCGTTTGGAATGGTTTCATTGTCTGAATTAGAATGCGTTCAAACATATTCAATGTTGAAATCTCACTTGGTGTAACATCTGTTTCCATGTTATTCAGCATTGACCTTGCTGGCAAAGTGTTACACTTCACTTTTGAAAAACAGTGTTTGCATAGCACAATGCTGTCTTGTAAGTTAAAGTCAGATTTCAGCAGCAAAGTGAATGCCAAACGGGCTCCCACATGTCATTGTATGGTGACAAGGTTTCTAGGTTGACTGTGACTGTTTGTTTTGTGTAGCGCAAACGGTTGCGCAACACACATACTGAATCAAACTTCTGAGACTTTGCAACCTCAAACTTAGCAATTTTGTTCCCGTACTGTTTCAGAATGTCATTTTCTAACACTGAAACAGATTTTTCTACAAGTGTTACACTGAAAATTAGTTGTTTCTGGTACAGAAGTAATGTGTTACCCAGTTTTTTAGGAAAGTGATGGCACCCTGCATGTCACCTGATTGCAATAAGTCATTTAAACAAGTGTGCTGATGTACAGCTCGCTGTACTTCATATACTCTGTAGACAAGTTTCGCATGCCTGTTTGATGCACTGCAAGCATCCATGTTGTGAAAAAATACTATCCACAAACACCAGTATTGAGACATGCAAGTGAGTGAACCATGAGTCCAGTATGCGGATTTCACAAGGTCAATTTTTGTAAACAGTTTATGTCTGTCTTTGTGATCTGTTATTACAAATAGGTTTACAAACTGTTCTAGTTTTTCAAATGACGATTGCCTACGGTTGCAGGTGTCATCACATGGCCATGCCAGACAGTGCCGTTTATTGAAGACTGTGGTTGGATCAGTCATCATCAGTATCCAATTGATTGTCATTAGAGATACTGAGGACATTTGTTAGTTTGCCCGACTCATCAATACTGAACGTGTGTTCTTTTGTTAAGTAATGATAAGACTCTTCCCAGAAATATGCCTCTGAGTGCTGTGTGTGCAGCCACTGTCCTGTGAAAACCTGGAAGAAGTTGTCAACAGTCAAACAGGGATACTATTGAAACCTTTTTTATGGCATATACAAGTTTCCTGAATTGTTCAAGTGCATGACACATCTTACGCCACAATCGCTGTAGTACAAACAGTGCTCTGTTGACAAAAGTTCATACTTTCAGACATAAATTCATCAGAGGAAGCTGACTCTTGCTCTTTTTGCGGGTGTGCCGCAGCACAGCAGTGATAAGTCTTTCGATCTTAGCTTTACTTGCTAGTGATCAGAAATACTTTCTCTTTCTGAGTTGTAAATCAGCAGTTGTGAGTTTATGCCATTGTTTTGAGCGTTTCTTGATGGTTACACTCAAAATAGTTGTGTTTCGTCTCAGAGATCTACACAACATTTGTGATGGTATACATTTTTTCTTTTCTGTTAAGGAATTTCGTTTGGTTGTGCAGTGACTTGATGTAGGGGTCACTGTTGCAGTAAAGGTCTGTCAATGTTCATTTTTTGGTGTGCCTTTACTGTTTTGTATGTTGCCCTTATACAACAGTGTAGTACTATTATACCGCTCTCGTTTTGAGACACATCTACGTCTGTATTTAGTTGGCATATTTTGCTATTATGGTTGACAGTGACAGTAAGCAATCTTAAAGAAGTATCAGGCACCTGTATGAGAGACAGAGAAAAAAAAAGTGTTAGAATAGGCTTCAGTAAATTTCTTATAACAGTGTGTATTGATAGAATTGTAAGTTAAGTATGTTTACAATTTGGTAAAAACATAACTAAACAATAGTTTTTATGAATGTGCATTGTGCAGCTGCTACGTAATATCAGAAGTTTGTGCATTCTTAATATTTCTAGTCCACATTTAAAAGCTTATTTGTCCCATTTGTACTTATGATTAGGATAGGTGTAATTTGTTACATGTGGACGAAAATGTGTTTTCGACCATGTAGCGTGTCATGGCATAGTCAGTATGCTAATTCACTATATGGTAGACCCAAAACTTGAAAGCGATAGTGTTAATTACAAAATCTGTTACAATTAGTATGTTTACAATTAGAGGGAGAACATGGCACTATTACTGTTGTGTGACTGCGTCTAGCATAGTTGCTATGTATGCTTGTATGTTAACGAAATTTCAATATGGTTGCTGCATATTATCAACATTGTGTTTTTAGTATGTCTGTGTATGACTATTGGAGCTGTTATTTTTAACAACATGCAAAAAATGTTGTTATGCACATGTGCTGTGCAATGCTGCAGTTGATTAACGAAATCACTGTATGGGGCACAGTCACAAAATTACAGTGCCAGTGTTTATGAGCGAAAGCGACTTAAAATGAATATGTCACAAAAATTGGTGTGAGAATTCTGAAACATTCCTGATTTACAAGCTTGCGCAGTGCAGTTCACATGTACACTTGCAAGTTTGTGTATTGTCTTACTTTTCGGTTGAGAATTACAAATTTTTCTTTTAACACACAACCTTATGAATAGTACAGATTTCATTTCTCACATCTTGACAAAACTGTGTTTATGTTTATGTGCTGCGTTTTGGATCAGTTGATGTGAGAAATGACTATATGGTACAAATGTATAAAAATCATAGTGACACTGTTATGAGCAGAGGTCTTAAAATGGCTATGTTTACATTTGGGTGCGCAAATTACAACAAATAACTGTTTCACAAGTCTGCATTGCACAGTTGTTATGCATGCTTGGAACATTGTAAATGTTAAATATCTGAAGTGCACTGAGTTCGAAGCAGCTACACAGTAGATAATGTGTTTATAATTGAAAATTTAGCTATTTTACCATGAAATCTGAAATTGTGGGAATAAATAGACAGTCTTGGAAAATTGCTTTCGTGAGCATGAAAGTTTTGCAAAAAGTACTTTTGTGCATTCGAAAGTGTCGCTAAAGTTACTTTCGTGCATTCGACAGTATGGTCAAAAATACTGTCGAACTTCAACACTTTCGCAAATTTTACTGTCGTGCTATCGAAAGTGTTGCAAATGTACTTTCGTGCATTCGACAGTAAAGTTAATCTAACACTTGTGTCAGAAACATTTATTATCGAATCATAAAACAGTGTGTTTGAGTGACAGCTAGCTCTACCAATGTAATTTAAGATTTGTCAGGCCATTTCTGAGAACCAATCAGAGACGGACACCACTGAAGAAGAAGTAAACAGCAGCCATTTTCAATATTGCTGAAAGAGCAGTTTGAAACTGTAAGTACAGTCTATCTTCAAATGATTTTTCTAGTATTAAAAAACTTATAACAACAAGTAAATACTATTAATCAAAACTTTTTATATTTGAATCTCATAATGTAACTTGTTATTGTTTAGCAGGCTATATTCTTAAGAAAATAGTTTAAAGTGAGAAATCATTTAGTACTAACTTGTACAGATACAGCTGCAAATGGAGGTAGATAGGAAGGTGTGTGTGGAGTTCTATGAGAAAATGGAACCAATCAGACTTGTTTCTGATGTTGTAATTGTTTAAAACTGCCTATGAAAAGCATGCATTTTCCCAGTTGTCAGTGGTTGCAGATTTTTGCAGGAACATAGGTCTAGTAATACTGAATGCATCAGTTAGATTGGTTAATGAAGCCAGAGCCGCAGGGAATGTTTTTTATTTGATTTGTGTGTTTTGTCTGAACCCACTGAAGCTAGCTTGAAATAAGGAGGGAAAATATCAGTTTGAGTTTCAGTGCTGTCTGATCACTGCAGGGTGAACACTGACTTTCTTTCTAGCTCTCTATACAGTTCTGAGTTTTAAAACTTAGAATGGCAGAAAATAGCAGAAGGATTTTGTGGATAGTTGGAAGCAGTTACATAAGACGAGCAGCTGAGTTTGCAGTTCATAGTAATTTTGGGAGGGACCTGCAGCTCCCCAATTTTTATGTAAGATGGTTTGGTCGTGGTGGCATGAGATGGGAACATCTTATGCCAATCATGCACAGACTTTTGGTAACTCACTCTCCTCCTGACATGCTGCTAATACATCTTGGAGGCAGTGATTTGGGCTCAAAACACTGGGTAGATTTAGTTACAGAGGCAAGATTGGACCTTGCTTCTATCATGTCTACATTGCCTGCCTGTATTATCATGTTTTCAGATATTACAGAGCGTAGAGTCTGGCAAGCAGAACATCATATGTATCTGATTGACAGAGCTCGCAGAAAAGTAAATGTACAGATAACTGCTTTTCTACGCATGCATGGAATGCATACTATGCATCACCCCGAAATAAAATACTGTAATGTTTGGCTATTCCTACCAGACGGTGTACATTTCTCGCATGCTGGCAATTGCCATTTTCTGGGAGACCTTCGAGATGGAATCCTCAAAGTCCTTTAAGATTGTCAGACTGTTCGAGGAAATATTACAGTATACACAAAGGTTCTTTTCAGAACCATATTAATGTGGTAAAAAAAAGATCAACTGCATGCATCACTCACATACGTGCCACATATATGGGTTTGCTATATTAGGATAGTGGGGACACAGCAATAGTAATTTACCCTGCTGCTGTCAGTTCACAATTGTATGATGTTGTTATGTCTCAACATTTAAGCAATAAGGTATGACCAGGGGTTACATTAACAGTCTGTTAATCACCCCCTAGGGGTGTAATGTAGCACAAGGTGCAGCCTAGTGCCATATTGCCCTAGGGGGTGATTAACTGACTGTTAATCTAACTCATGGGAGTGCCTTATTGGTATTATAAAAATGTTTTCCAAAACAAAAGTGTTAAAAGTATCCTTTATGAATGTTTTCCTCATTTAGAGGGAGATTTTTAATAAAATAGTTCTTACACCAGCAGTTTAAGAATGCTGGTTCAAAATCAGAATGCATCATTCACACATTCAGCTGTACTAGAGGATGGAATAGCTGACAGGAAGAATCGATGTGCCATGGTGATCAGGCTGTACATGACAGTATAACATGGATTAATGTAAGGCTGTTGGAATCCTAACAGCCAATCAGATTGCAGCATTTCTGAGAGCCTTTTTATAATTGTATATAGTTTGAGCATGTTAAACGAGTGTAGCATTTACTGTGGTCTTACAGTATTGTAGCTGCTGCAGTATGGTATGTGTGAAACAACAATAAAACACAGTGGTGCTGTTCAATGTATACATTTCTTTACTGGTATGTCAGGAAATAGAGTTGTTTTGAATGTAGCAGATATGGGTAGTGATTAGTATATAGGCTACCATGAATGCACAACAGAATTATCATACTATTTAACTTTCAATCGGTTTGTTAGCTGTCTTCACATTTATTAAGTGTATTTCTAGGTGTGTGCACAGTTCTGCAATGTGTGGTTCATCTGTGTTTAACATCACTTTACTATGCTGTGTGAACAGTTCAGTGTAGTAGACATGGATATGTGGTGGTGTGTCCAATCTCATGTTCGATGCAGTAGCCCCCCACCCCCCCAGACTACTGGATGACATGGTGGTGGCACACCATGAATGTAGCAGCAGTTGTTGTTACTGTTGAGTGGCTGAATCCTTTCTTGGCCCTGCATAATGCTACTGAGGTGTGTTTCTGCTATGTTGAAGGACATGTGGTCTTTAATTTAATAAGTATTATATGGAATTCGTTTAAGAAATGATTAATATTGTTAGATGATACTAATGTGGATGTTTCTTTCTGTTTGCATTTCAGAACTAGACAATCCTAAAATCAAATAATGAGGCAGTAGACCTTGCGAGAGGTGTGTGCACTGCTTGAGGCAGTCCAGGCTAGAGGTAATGCGAAGGTATTGATGAGGAGTAAGAACCAGAAACTGGATTTGATGTGGAAGCGCATAAATAGCTATTTGCACATAGTTTTCAAAGTAAAAAATAAGACTATTATGCAGCTAAAGCGGAAGTGGAAGCTGTTGAGCCAACATTTTTACATTTTGAAACAGCGTGAGGGGATACCGGATAATGATACGTGCTGGTACTACCTCGCATATGGGCTTTGGGAAGCTGCTGGCAAGCCAGCTGCGGGGGAGCGCCTTACTCACCGTAAGTAAATCAGCACAACTTTTCATAATGGATGTGCATGTATTCAGAATTTGTAACAATAATTGTATACTGCATGATTAAGCAATAAGACATGAGCAGGGATTATGTTAATGTTGTATAAATCACCGTTTGCTGGTGTAATGTGGCATGAGGCACAGCGAGTGCTACATGCCACAGTGATTAAGTGACCATTAATATAAAAACTGAGACTGCCTTATTAGTATTATCATACCAATATTTTGTTAATAGTGTGAACATTGTTTTGCATCGATTAGTCTCTACATATATGTTAATCAAAGATTGACATACAGCTAATAACATGTTTGCTACCAATCAAGCTGTATTTCTCACACCCTTTTAAAATACTTAATACTATATGTAAGGATGTACTATGAAACCGTGTACCTGAATTTTTCCATTTATTTACTGTGCTGTTGTTCAGTCACAAACCACAGCTTGCTAAGATAGCCATGCCAGAAATAGTACATTTATACATATATGCACTTACTACTATGGTATGTTGGTAGAGAACAATATGTAACTGTTTAGTTATTGTGATGTAGTGGTATAAAACTTATAAAACTCTGTAATACTGTGTAATAAACCATCCCACTCCTCACGAACGTATCCCTGGTGGTCCAGTGGACTGAAATGCCCGATACACAGAGAGACACGTACAAATGTACATATCAATAGTGTTTGCTGCTCCACCAGTTACAAACTATGTAGATAATGGTGTGCTGTGCCGCACACAAAAATACAATTGTTATTGTAATATGTGACCATAATGCTTGTGGTCTGTATAATTAGAAGCAATGTTATGTATGTAAGTGGCTGATTTACTGTTGTTGCAAAGTATTTCAAAACTGTACTGTGATTCCATCTACTACTTACATATTTTTTGTTTGCTTTATACTAGAACATCGGAGGTCTCCCCCCGCTTCTCATGAGGTAGTACCAGCACAGAATGAAGCTGTGGAGGGTGGTCAGTCGGACACAGAAAGTGTCATTGTGATTGACTCCGATGGTAAGAGTTTATTATTACAAATCTGTAATGGTGTTTACAAATAAGAAACAAGGGTTTCTTCTGACACAAAGGGTGGGATATTAAAACTGCGCCATTCATAGGCACAAGCCATTGCTCTGCGCAAAATAGTTGCGCAGGGGTGTGTTCGGGCGATATTCAAAGGAGTTGCGCTATTGAGCAACGCCTTTGAATATCACCCGCCAGCCACAGCCACTGTGCATGGCACAGTGGAACTTGCGCCACTGCAAGTTGACAGACTAGAGCATTCAACTTGCGGTGGCGTAAGTACCATTGCGCCATGCGCACAAAGTGCGATATTCAAAGGTGACATGCAAATGGGGCTATAATTCATGCAAGGTGCAGGGGGGGCATTTGCATCTGATAATGGTGTGATTTGCATGCCATTAGCATGTAGGCACGCCCGATCGAGGACTTGCACCTGGCACCCTGAAAGGCTGCAGCCATCGGGGAATGACACCCTACCCGATCGTGGACAAAACAGTGTGAATACCCTCATCAACCATCACTGGGCCAATTGTGGGCATGGTTCAATTTACCCCCAACAGCCCAATGCGGGCAGCAAGTAGCCCCCAAGCGTATTCCTGGTGGTCCAGTGGACTGAAAAGCCCAGTCGTGGCAGTAAGTTAAATAACCCCTCCCTCCTTCTGAACATATCCCTGGTGGTACAGTGGACGAAAAGCCCGATCGCGGTAGTAAAGTTTAATAACCCCCGAACATAGCCCTGGTGGCTGCTGTACCACCACCCCACCGCTAAGCCCGCATACCCGCTCCCCGGCAGCCAGCAGGCGGTAGCATCCCACCGCCTGCCACCGCCGCCCACCGACTGACTGCCGGTGAGACCTGCATGCAGATGGTGTAGAAAAGAGCCAATGGGCATGCAGCCTCCCGTCCAAGTGACAGTTCAGATTTTGAAAGAATTAATTCATTCACAAATCTGGACTGTCATGTACAATATGGGCTGCATGCCCGTGGCTCTTGCCTCCACCAATGGGTGTGCAACCCACCGGCAGTCCCAGCCGTGAGAGCGGCAGGTGAAGTGGATGCTGCTGCTCACTGCCCGTGGGGGCGGGTGGTGGTGGTTCATGGGTGGGTGAGTGGGGGACACCAGCCACCAGGGCTGTGTTCGGGGGTTATTAAACTTACTGCCCACGATTAGGCATTTGGTCCACTGGACCACCAGGGATACGTTCGGGAGGAGGGGTTATTTTACTTACTGCCGCAATCGAGCATTTGGTCACTGGAACACCAGAGATACATTCGGGGGTTATTTAACTTACATACCACTGGGCATTTCAGTACACTGGACCACCAGGGATGCGTTAGGAGAGCCACATTGCTGCCCGCGATGGAAGCTCGTGTTGGGGAGTACACTATGCCTGTGGTCGGGCCAGTGGGGGGGTGGAGGGATTTACAGGACGCTGCCTGCGATCGGGCTGCAGGGGGGGTACAGGGACTGGGTTGGGGGCTAGGCACAGGTGGCAGCTGCTGTGTTGTGCCCTGCAATGCAGCAGCTCACCTGTGGTGGCCCTCGACTTAGGCCTTTTTATTTGCCTCCAAGTCGTGAAGGTGCAGGTTGGGGGTTGCGCCTAGACAACTCTGCACAGCCCGGCTGAATATCGGGCTGTGGAGTTCATGCATGGTTCCTCCCCCTCCAGTTGAGCATGCATTCATTTGCATTGTCTGTTACTCAGCCTGTTTTCAGTGGCGAAACTGTCTCCTACTGAATATCGCAGAATGGTGCAATTTCGGAGTTGCAACCCTTTTGAATATCCAACCCAAAATACTTTAAAAAGGTGTTAACCAACTCTAGTGAATGTGCAGTGGCAGCATGGCACAAGATCCTGTACTAGCATAACAGACTGGTATTACTACACATGAGTGGGATACTATTCTTCATGAATGTGACAATGGATGTATGTCCATAGTGGTACATGTGGTGTTGTGGGGGGGGATGTCTTCTCCTCTGCTTCTTTTGGTGGTGGAGTTTTATGTACAATGAGTAACAGATAACCAGTTGTAATGTTGTAGGTGTCTCACTGGTATTCAATGGTGTGCTGCTTAATTATCTGTTGCTAATTATGACATGTCCCTAGATCTTATTCACTTAGTATTTCTATATCTGCTGCCAATGTTTCATTTTTATTATTGTTATACTTATTAATTGACAGCATAGAGTATCTACATGTTTGTTAATGTGTTTTAATAGCCCTGTAGGGGTAATATGCTTAATAACACATAAACGACTGCCATATTCAGCTAGAGGGTCATTAAGTGAAGAGTAACATTATAGTTATGTTTGTGTTCTTCTTATTATAATAACACACATTTTAAAACTGTTTAAGAAACAGATCGTCATATAGTTAGGTGTACATGTGTGTTAATTGAAGGTAGATGTAATGTTTTTTAGGATGTTTCTGTGTAAGAAATATGCATTATGACAATGTTATAACTATTGCCATTGATGGGTAGGCACTGCTTGTTCTGCACTGCATACTACCAATAATAGATTTCTGAGTTTTCTTTCAGAGAAAATGTTATTGAAGAAACAGTGTTAGGGGAAGCACCAGGAAAAAAAATGAATTTCTTATATTAAGTGTTCTGGATTGGATGGACATTTGTCTTGGAAAAAAGATATACACATGGTGTCATTATTTCAACTTTGTGTGGCTTTTTGCAGATGAGAAGACTTGTTATATGCATGTAATACTGACTTAAGAACATACATCTAGCTGGAGAGACAGCTGTTTTTGTAAAGAGATATGTGTTCATATGATAGTTGTATGAATGATGTAGTATTAGAAATTGATGCTTTAAAGAAAAAGACTTATCTTGATATTTCATCTATTAATGTGATCATTTTTTAACTTGTTTGCTTTACTACAGCCCGGGGAAGCTGCTGCTGTTGAACAAGTGGAGGTGAAGCAGGAAGCCGGCATCAGCCCACCACCTAAGTGAAATCTGTTGTTGCTATTATCTGCATGCTTGAGAAGTACCATATGGTTGTCAACATTCGTGGTGATCAATGCTCCTGTTGATAACTACACCTTGCTGTTTTACTGTGTGACAGGGGGAGCGCACTGTCTGTTGGCATACTTACTCCAAATGTTGAATTGTCTGGGGTGTGCGCAATACACCTTCGGTGCCGAGCCAGTACCACTTTCTTTTGTTTGTTGTGGGGGGCCCAATCACTGTTGACATTATTGACTTTATTTGTGCTGTAACCTTGCAAGGGTGGCAATGCGTTGATGACTGCACATACCCAACCCCCCAAAAAACACGACATGGTGGGAGGATATTCTAGTGACCTAAATGGTGTGCAATGCAGAAAGTGTCCAATTATGATTTTTTTGTTTGTTTCTCAATGTACAAGTTCAAAATGTGCCTTGTAGTCTTCATGACCCACTTTTCCCAGTTAAACTCAATTGCTGTGCAGTGTGTCTGTCTTCAGCCTTGCCAACCTCATACTTACCTCTACAGTCCAGTGTGATGCTGTTCAGTGCACTGTCACATATGTGTATTTTTAAAAGGTGATCATGAAGTGAGGAGTGTTGATAAAGTAATAAAACAGTGAATAATGGGACTGTTTGTGTGTCACACTATGAATATCGCACATTATATATAGTACTATGGAAGTTGTCTCAGCACATGTAAAATGCAGTACTCTGACTACTTGCAGTGGTGAAAATTCCACTACATCATCGTTGCCTATTACTGGGTTGGGTGCTATTAAAACGAGTTCTTGAGTAGTGAAACTGTGTTCAATATTGGCCCACAGACATTACATTGCTACATTAGTCAATGCTGCATGGCGCAACACACAGTGTCACACTTTTTATGCTCACCTATACTGTCAAACTGTGTTTTCATACTTTACAATATGATGCTGTGGTTGCTGTGCAAAATCACTTTTTGGTACAGTGTGAGGACATAACAGTGAGACTGTATGTGAGGAAAGGTGGTAATATGTCTATTTAAAACATTTGTTGTGAGATGAGCATTACATTATATCATTGCAATCAGGTATTAGATATTTCCCATGCACTGTAGTAGGTTTGAAAATGTTGTGTATTTATATACAAAATGTTTAACACTGTAATATATTTTTTCACCTGCTAATGTACTGTACAGCTGTTTTTTTCTCACAGCAGTATAAAAAACATCTTTTTCTGCCCTGCTATATCTAACAGCCAGAGGGACATGCTAATGCCTGTCATCCTCAGCAGGGTGCAAGTGCTTTGGCATCAGTAATAAACTTTATTACTATTATACTATCAATGTTAATGATAGCAAATCAATAATTGTTATTGATAATTGTTAATTTCATATTATACAATGGCAAAGACAAATCCTGGGCTCCCATTTGTGACTCTGGGACTGGAACCGTCATGTTATGCAGCACAACATCACAGCTCTAGTTCCAGCACCGAGTGACCACATAACTTTGGAAAACAAGAAGTCACTACATGTAGCTGCTTGACAGTGCAATCCCACTTTCTCATTCACACTCTCAATCGCCTTTAACCTACTGTGAGTGCTTCTGACTCGTCTGCTAGTGACCACTGCCCATGACAGTGCAAATTGTCCCTACATTGCTCATCTTCCCAGCAGATATAGTGAAATAACTCCCTGTCCCCCACTGACACACAGTGTGTCCATTTTCCCCCAAAAAAAAAACGTCATTATAGACGGCATTTAAATATCCGTGTCCGCTGGTCCATCAGCACAGTAATTGTCTACAACTTTCCAGGCAAAACACCTACAGAAATATTCACCAGAATTATCCCTGACTATAAACAGATGTTTTAACTAAAAAAAATATGTCATTTTAGACATCATTTCAATGTCCCCGTCAGCAGCAGCACGAGGCCTTTCAAATTGCCACAGTCCTGTGATTACCGCTCGCTTCCTCGAACTCCTGCAGTGTTACCATGAACATTGGAAATTAAACAAATTATTGATAAAATGACAGTCACATTCAAATAGGCAGTGCCCAAAAATGTCCTGCATTCCTGGCAATCACTAAGTGCTCAAACAACCCATAACTGCTATTATGGTTCCTCAACTCCCCTGCGGTTGATTTTAAAGCCATTAAAAAAAAACATAAATACTAATTAAAAAAATATTACCCAGTTCCATATTGGGATGCTAGTGTGTGGACTGCTGTACTTTACTGGGAGGAGGTGGGTGCAGGAGGAGATAGCAGACGCACAATAACATTACAATGGGACTGTTTCTCTATTCACTGTGCCTGACCATTGAGAAATCAAATTTAAAAATACTTTTTAAGACTTTTTGTAAAAATGTTTCTTTTATTAGTACCAACAAGCCATTGTATAATAGCAATAATGTACTTTGGGGTGTGTGTTGTGCTGGGATAATGTTACTTTTGGGGTGATTAGTTGCACTTGGCCTGTGGCCTCTTGTCTAATGACCCCAGGCACGACGTTATCCCAGCACAACACTTACCCTGGAGTGCATTATTGCTTAAATGTCAGATAGTACAGTGAAGAACCTTATTACTGCTGTGCCACATTGTTTTGAAGAATTTTACCCTGTGGCAGTGCAAAAGCACAGTGATCTAGACATTATGGGCATCCAACGGTACAGCAATGAATTAAATGTGTTTATTTTGACTAGATTTTCCCATACTGCAGTTTAAGTTTTAGGTTAGTTGTCTGAATGTCTTATAGTTATGCTACCTAGAAATCTGTCATTTATGTTCTTTATGTACTTGAAGATCTCTGGCATGCTTGTGGAGTGCATGTCATATCAGTGACTTAATTATTTACAATAGTGACGTGTGTTGAGGGGCTGAAATACGGCTGAAAAGCTGTTTTCTTTCAAACTATCATTAAAGTGATCATGATTGTGTACACATGAAAAGTATATTATGATAGAGTTAATGTCAAGGTAGTTTGTTTTTTATTGCAGAGATGACTAGACATTATAGGCAGACATGGTGAAGTGAAAATTCTCACACTTGATGAGGATCTATTTCAATTCTATGGTATAATAGTGTTGATAATGCAAAAGTATGTACATACTGAATATTTATGATTACTGAAAAAATACAAGAGTGGCATTGTAAGCCACATCTAACTATATGTTTTTTTATGTTGTCAGCTCATTAGATTATATAGATAATAAAGTATGACAGAGACAGAAATAAGATAGCAAAATAGTTTAGCATCATACTTAAAACTATTATCATAACTTTGAAATGAATGCATTTATGATATTGCAGTAGCTAAGAAATATTTGAAGTTAAATATTTGAAAGTCATAACTGTTTAATTTGTGTTGTATATTCATCATTACTTTTTTTTAAATCTTTGTAGGGCGCTGGCGACTGCGAAAATGCACAGCCCACTGCCGCTGCTACAGATGGCTCGCGCGCGAGGTTGGCAGTCTGTGTGAGCAAAACAGTGTGATCTTTGAGAGGCTGGACAGAATCCAGTCTCTCTTGGACGCACAACAGGGACTGTCAACCTTGTGCTCGAGCCAGTTGTAGCAGTGGCTGACGGTGCTGTGGCCAGTAGCAGTGCTTCACCTCCGCCAGCACCATCTGTTCCTGCAGCTTCCCTGGGCCAAACTGACCACCCTTCATAGTAGTCCGGTATCTCCTCCGGAGGGCGCAACAGCTTCCACTTCCTTTGCGCCTCCACACGAATCAGTTTCCAGCCTGGATTGCCTCAAGCAGTGCATACACCTCTGCAAGTGTTGCACAAAACTTACAAAAAAATATCAACAATTTTTCTATTTTTTTTTATTTATGTAAAAAAAATATTTTTATTAAATATTTATTTTGTGTATAAGGCAATACACACTTTAATAAGTGTTTTTTTGGTGTATACATATTATGTTTGTAAATACATATTTTTGTATTGTTCATAAAAGGAAAAATATTTTTGTTTGTCATTTTTTATATCTAAAATATTTTAATAGTAAAAAAAAGTGAATTTATACTCTCTTGTGTTTGGTGTGTTATTGTGTACTGGAGATGTTTCTTGAAAATAGTTTTAACAAGATTTATACAACTGTGATTTTCTCATTTGCTGAAAGATCATACCACACTATTGTGGTATTAGAGTTGGATTCTCCATAGAAGTAACTTAGATGTGTGACAATGCTACCTTACACTATTTGTGGCACACTGTTGTTGTTTTATGCACCTAGTGCTACAGAATGTGTGTATGTGTATCATGATGAAGATGAGTATGTACCTGCTAGTACAACAGTGAAATGTCTCGTTGGCATACTTACAACAAAGTTATGTATTCAGTACCAGCAAACCTCTTCCACCTCTCTTCACATGATTGGTGCTACCACTTCATTTGGTAGTACAAGCAATGTCTATCAAATCTCAAGCTACTACAGTAACATATCCATTTGTTCAGTAGATGAACTAATGGTGTCCATGTCATGTCATATAGTCTTTTACTTATGTACATCTTTTTCTTTACATATGTGCTCACAAAGAAAAAGAGTAAGACACTCTTACATAAAAAATATTACATGGAATAACAATGACAAATTACAATTAATAACGTTATTAAAACAATATGATTCACAGTGAACTACTGTTACTGTTAATAACAGTAAATGTAACTACAAGAGTTGAAGTATTCCTGATATTGGAACTTTTATGTATGTGCAGTATTCTTACAAGTATAAATCATGTACTATAGTGAGTAATAGTTCTGAAAAAGACAGGATATTCATGGCAAAAAACTCCATTTAATGCATTAGTTAAGGTTGTTCCACAGCAACAAAAGTGAGGAAATTCGTTGTTAGGGTTGAAAACCCTAACTCCGAATTCACCCCCCCCAGCACCACACACACACAGACACACACACACACATTCAAGTATGGGGAAGGACCAAGTCAACACAACCAATGACAGACATCCAGCAGCGGGTGACAGAAATAACAAACAATTGTCTAAATGTACTACGAGACATCCCCACCCACCTGACCAGGTACTGCATGCTCAGTGGAGATCAACAGCAAAACTGAGGCCATGTACACCAAACGTACACATCCCTGATTGAAGCTGCACACAACGTACCACACTTAGTAGTTGCATGCCCATTGACATTTCCGTTTGCAGGCACCATGTTACTATGTGACAACACATCACGTGGCAGAGCGTTCCTGTCTACGCCACCATGTGCGTTACCCTTTCTGTTCTCATTTGCGCTTGTGTTACCATGTGTGCCACTGTTAGCACTTCTGTTTGCATTGCTGTTCCTGTTACTATGCCACAAGGCATCATGTGGCGGGAGCGTGGGACCCAAAGAGCCCCACGCTCATGCCGCCGCTGAATTACATTCACTGTTTCTCATTATCATTCTCAAAAAGAAGGGAAATTAGAGGCAAAAAACTCCATTTGATGCATTAGGGTTGTTCCACAGTGACAAAAGTGAGAAAATTCGCTGTTAGGGTTGAAAACTCCCCTTGAACCCCCTGCCCACCCCCTCAACCGGCATTGGGGTGTGCATTGGGGTCTGGTCCTAACTCTCACCCCATTCTCCCATGAGTGCAATGACAGTGGACTTCCATAAGTCTTTTAACTCAGTGGAGTGGAGTTATATGCAATCAGTCCTACAGGCATATGGCTTCAGTCCATACTTTTGCAGCTGGATCACTACCCTGTATACTAAGCCCACAGCCACTATTCTCACCAACCATATAATCTCCAGGCCATTCAACCATAACAGGAACACACAGTAAGGATGCAATTTATCCCCCTTGCTGTTACTGATAGCTTTGGATACCCTCACTAGAAAACTCCTGGACTTGCCTGATATACAGGGTGTTAGCATCAAGAATAAGTGTTACTTAGTCAATACATATGCTGATGACCCACTACTCATCATCACTAACCCTTCCCAATCTCTGGGCCCCATCGTGGCCCTTTTTGATACTTTTGTGTCCACATCTGGCCTTGTAGTTAACTGTGAAAAGACCACTATATTCCCCTGAACACTGTCTGCATCAGACTGTATTTCTGGCACTCATACTGTATGAGTCCCAGAGAGTTTCACATACCTGGGGTCATGCTCACAACCAAATTGGCTGATCTGGTCACATCAAACTTTAAAGCTCTTCTACAGACACTGGAGCCTGATACCTGAAGATGGCTCAAGCTCCGGCTGACCCTAAGGGGAAAAGAAGAGGCTATCCAGATGTTTGTGCACAGCAGATTTGCCTATATCTTTAACAACCTCTCTCTAGCAGTGCCAGATAAAATGACCATCTCATAAGCTTGATGCTATTGGAAGGAAAGGTGCCCAGACTTACAAAGCTAAACTCAGAGCACATTGGTCATGAGGGGGTTTGGGATTCCCCTGGTTTCAGGGCTATCTTGGCATCTATTGGATGTCTTAGGCCTTTAAGTGGTTCCTCCCACATAATGACACCCCAGTGGCTCACCCTTGAATGGGACTTAATCAACATGAGCTGGTTGGACATGTTACTGGAACCAAAGATTTCAAAGGAGTCTGGTAAAACCCTTTATCCTGGAGACACAGAAAGCCTGGATCCAGAGACAACCTGGCTCCTATGCCTGCAAGTGACTCCATGCCCCAGAACCACATGACTGCTCCAATGCAGTACACTTACTTATGGGGAAACTCAAACATTCAGGTAGGGGGCCACACTTACATGGATCTCCTGGGAGAAAGCAAAGATCTGTACCATAGCTGACATTTCTATGTCAGACTCAGATAATACCTCTCCTTCCAACAATGGGAAGACTAGGTGGGCAAGCGGTCCATATCTGCCGATAAATTCTGTTTCCTTCCAACAAATCCAGGCCACATTTGTGATCCCTAGTGTTGGCTTTTGGAAATTCTTGCAAAATAGGAGTGCCAGTCAGTTCTTTAAGAAACAACATCAAACACAAAATAAATGGGATTGGTTACAACACTTGCTAAAACCTCACAAATCTAAAAGTATAGCTGGAAAGGTCTACCATATAATTAGAGATGCCCAACTAGGGGTCACTTACAGGTGTATGGCACATTGGGGACAAGAGCTATGACTAGATCTCCCCCTGACAGATGGGAACACTGCCTCAAGGCTGCTCATTTAGCTTATCAAGATGCTAGAGGATGATTAATACAGACCAAACTCCTTCACAGGTGGTATCTCACTCCTGACTTCTTATTCAGATGTGGTGTGCTTCCCATGCCAAGTGCTGGAGATGCTCTGCCCCAGCCAACCTACTACATGTATTCTGGCAAAGCCCACTTCTAAATTTGTTTTGGAAAGGTGTCCTGTGGGACTGCTCTAAGATTCTGAATGTCCAGATCCCACATCATCCAGCTTTGAACCTCTCAGTTGACAGCTCACAGGTACCCGAAGGCTCAACCCAAGAAGCTAATTGGTTGCTTACTGTACTTATGGAAATGAAACATGCTCTTCTAATGAAATGGAGACAACCTGATCCACTGTCTCTTCTAACCTGGCATGCTGCACTGGCCCAGCTGGCCATGTGTGAAAGATTATCCTACTCCACATCCAACAGACTCCCTGTCTATTGCAACCTATGTTCGGTACCCCTTCCCCACCAGAGAACCCACCACTTTAAATTTGACTTTGTCTCATCACTATAACCATGGAGCCTATACAGCAATCCTGGACTGTTTTACTGTGTGGTATAATTTTTAGTTTCTGCCTGTATATTACCTTTTTCAGCTCATACAGGTTTGATGCATTAGAATGCTCTGGATGTTTATGCTTGTTCCATGACATGAATACCTATTTTTCAGGTATTGTAAAATTTGAAAATAAAATAAAACCTTTCATGTTAAAAAGAAAGTGCTCTGTATTCTCTTATTGTATTCAAGGCAGCCAGAATGAAAGTTGTGGGATGGGTCACATGCAGAAGAATGTCGTCTGCATAATGGGAAGTAAGAGTGCCCCATGGGAATGTCAGTAACAGGCTTTAGTTAAAGAATCAGGGTTTCAAGGTAAAGATTAAAGAATAGTGGGGATAGGGGACATTCCTGACATGTGACATTGTAAAGAGAAAACAGGAGAGGAAACACTGTTACTGTAAATCCTGGTGGTCTGTCGGAAGTAGAGAGTCTGAAACTAAGAGATTGACTTTGTGGGGAAGCCAAACTCTTCCAGTACATGAACAAAAATAGCCAGGAAACTCTATAAAAGGCTTTCCGAGCATCTATAGACACAAGGGCCTCTGGGTGGTATGGGTCTCCAGATCCGGAGAAGATATAGACTAGTTTCTGAAGATGATCCCTGTGCATTCTTGTTGACATAAAGCTGACTTTCTCAAGACTTGTCAAATTGCACCAGATCTTATTACCATGGTAACCAATACATTAGGCAAGATTTTAATTGATTCATTAGAGAAATAGGCCCATAAAGGTAGCATGGCAGATGAGTGTGGTAATATGAGCGATGTTAAATAAGTGAATTCAAATGAGAGCAACACATTTGGATGATTGTAATAAAATAGCAACAGTGACAACTGAGCGAGTATGCATTTGAGCGACCAATGTTATAACCTACCCTCTGTGTCCATGAGTGTTGTGGTGTTAGACTCCTTTAAAAAGGGTGTGTTTGGGGGTGCAGCCCTTGGGGGGGGTGGAGGGGGTCAAAGCCACCCTACATGACAAAGGTGCACACTATTGCAGACAACATTGTTGCTGACTGACCTGAGGGAGAGGAGCGTTTGCTGAGGAGGACCAGCCAGAGAATCTGGCAAGTGGAGAGAGTGTGTCCAGTGACACCCAGTAGCACTGCTGAGCTGGTGATTCCACTGCAATATACCCAAACTCTGAGTGAGGAAATATTTATGCTGTGGGATAGTGGCACCGGGGATGACCGCATTGTGATATAAGGAATTCACTATTCCAGCATTTGTGATAGCATGCAATCACCGTTATTATGTTCAAGTTTTAGCATTTGCTCATTTTGCAGTCGCCAATTAAAGCTCACTCATTTGACATGGAACCACCAGTAAGTGGTCACTTGTTCTGTGTTTTGTTTTCTGAGTTTAGGACTAGTATAATCATGTCTTCAGATAATGTGAAATCTGACATGTTGTGCTGGAATATATCCATAAAGATGTGAGCCTATATAGGAACAAATTCTGCCACATACAATTTTTAAAAATTAGAAGTGAAGCCGTCAGGGCCAGGAGTTTTGTCTAAAGTTAGCAATTTTTTTGGTTTTCCAGGGAGGTGGCTGTCAAAACCTGAGAAAAAGGTAGCCTTTAAGAGGTACAAAGACACTAAAACTGAAGAAGGCAAGGATATATATATATATATATATATATATTAGAGCAAAAAATCTGTTTAATGCATTAGTTAGGGTTGTTCCACAGTGACAAAAGTGAGGAAATTCGATGTTAGGGTTGAAAACCCCCTTGGACCCACCCACCCCAACTGGCATTGGGGTGTGCATTGAGGTCATCAGCCTAACTCTCACCCCATCACATGTGTAAAGCAGCAGAAGTATAGGAGAATGGGGTGAGAGTTGGGACCGATGGGCCCCAATGCACTGCAATACGGTGAGGTGAATGAAGAGATCAGGGGATTTCAACCTAGCACCACCGAAATTCCTCACTTTTACGCATGAAAGCCTAACTAATGCATTAATGGAGTTCTTGCCTCTAATTTCCTTCTTCTTTGAGAATGATAATGAGAAATAGTGAATGTAATGCAGCGGCAGGAGTCTTGAGGCCATGCGTGATGTCTTGTGGCATAGTAACAGGAACAGCAATGCAAACGAAGTGCTAACAGTGGCGCACATGGTAGCATGCGCGAATAAGAACAGAAAGAAGTGCGCACATGGATTGCCGTAGACAGGAATGGTCTGCCACGTGATGTGTTGTCACATAGTAACATGGTGCCTGCAAATGGAAATGTCAGTGGGCATGGTGCATAAAGAGAAACAGAAAGAGAAACAGTACTGTAGACACAAATGGCAAAAATAACAAGCATAAGCGCAAATAAGCAGAGATAACGACATGGTGGCATAGTCGGCCAACGGTAAGTGAAACGGCACGGAACTGCAAGCGGAAAGGGCAACAGTAACAGTAATGTAAGTGTACAGCTACTTTTCCCAAAACCTGCATTGAGAAAGACAGTGAAATTACAAAGAATGTATGCATAATAATGGGTATCAGACAGAAAATGAGGACTTGGAATACTAAATAAGTTATATCTCAGGAACCGTATGATGTAGAAAAAAATTTAAAAAGTCATATGATTTACTACTGTCCTGGCTAATTATATGCTTAGCCCCATTTTTTGATGAAAAGTATCTGCTTACCGTTTCTGAGATCACGGGCCCACAAGAAATCGCTGTGGCGCCGTAATGTTGTCCTTTGGGAAAAAAGAAGTTCAGAGTGCCATAACTTTGCCTCCCTGTAATATTTTCACCAAACCACTGAAAGAGCACATCTGTGGGCTGTTGGCTGTCTTCCCTCAAATTTCAGGAAAAAAGACCAAACCGTTATTTTGCAGCAGGGTGCCAAAGTTCCTGTAATCGTTGGGTGCCGTAATGTTATCCTATGGGAAAAAATGTCAACTTTGGAGTGCCGTAACTTTGCAGCTGTGTAATATTTTTCAACACAACATTGAAAGGCACATCTGTGAGATGTTGGCTGTGTTCCTCAAATTTCAGCCCAAAACTCCAAACCGTTCTTTTACTGCAGCTGATGCCAAAGAATTGCTGTGATTTTCCCACAGACTAGAAAACTACTGTCGCAATTTGTGAAAGCTTTCGCAAACATTTGCGACACTTTCATGAGCATGAAAGTACTTTGTGAAAGTACTTTTTCCAGAAATTTGAAAAACATATTTCTGGGGTGTTTTACCCAAAATAAAGACATAGCTAGCATCTCAGGGTCCAACTAAGTGAATACAAAAGAATAAGTTTGCTAGAGGGTCCCAAATTTAAATGGCAAGCTTTTTCTGATCACTAACTGAAAACAAAATGGCATATTTGCAAAGTAACAGGGCCATTTACGAAAGTAAAAATGCATTTGCGACATTGTCGAACTTTTTGTTAACTTTTCCCATTGACTTATAATGGGAAAATGTTTTTGAATAACTTTTGAACCGTTTAATATTTTTCCACCAAATCTTTGAAGGCACATGAGGACCCCAGCTGCATGTTCCTGAAGATTTCCGGGCAGGTCGTACAAACCATCGCGACCCAGTAGGCGCCGATCAGAGAATCCCAGAAAAAGCTTAAACGCATGCACAGATCATGCTAATAACTCCACAGCCGTATATTTGACCAGAACAAAACTTGGTCGATCCCAAGGCCTATCATTCTTGATCATATACTCCAAATTTCAGAGCAAATCTGTCAAATGGTTGCAAAGTTATTAAGGTGCAAAATTTTGGGTTTAACATAGAAATGGCTCCTCAACCCTAACTATAGTAGCACTTCATGCTACCATAATATATTATATATATATGCATGGCAAAAAAACTCTGTTTAATGCATCACTTAGGGTTGTTCCATAGCGACAAAGTGAGAAATTCAGGTATTAGAGTTGAAAACCCTAACTGCATCCCCACCTAACCACCACCACACACACACACATATATGCAAGTATGGGAAGGTCTAAGGCAACAAAACCAATCACACACAACCAAAGGAAGGTGTCTACCTGTGTAACTGTAAATGGTGAAATCCAACTTCAGGTATCATACATTATTTACAAAGTTGTTCTATGAGTTAGTTCACCTAAAGGTGAACCAAGCTGGCACAATGTAAAAAACGATGTACCTTGCCGTTTTCAACATATGGGTGGCGAAAGGCATCATGGCACTGCAATGTTAGTCTATGGCAAATTGATCAATTTGAAACAGTCTAACTTTGTCATCCTTAAATATTTTAGCACCAAAGTAGGAAAAGTCACATCTGCGTGACCAGGTTTTGCAGCCCTGCAAATTGCAGCCCAAAGGACCCAACCATTTGCTTGCAGGATGATAGCAAAAATGTGCAGTCATCAGGAGCATACTTTCACAAAATACTTTACGCAAACATGAAAGAGTCACAAATGGAAGACTGAAAGTGTCGCATTTGTGAAAACATATAAAATAGTGTCACAAAATACTGTCACAAACATGAAAATGTCACAAATGAAAGACACAACAGTGTTGCATTTGCAAAAGCACAAAAATAGCATCACAAAAAATTGTTGCAAACACAGAAATGTATGTAAATGCATAGCACAACACTGCTGCATTTGTGAAAGTGATTTGAAAATATTTCAGCGAATGTACAAAATCCTGTTTTGGATCTTGTGAACTCCAAAATACCGTATGTGTAGTCTGTGTTATGTATTGGTGGCAGTGTGTGGCCCAAGATGCCCAGTTGTCTGTAGTGATATGTGTTTTGCGGTGTGTGGAATGTCCGGGATCAGAGTTAGCAGTGACGACCTTATGCCACAGCCCGATGGGAGCATGGGTGTGTGGTTTTGTGGTTTGGATAGTTGTATGTTATTTCTGTTACCTGCTGCTGGTTGTGTGTGATAGGTTGTGTTGCCTTGGTCCTTCCTCTTCTTGCATGTATGTGTGTGTGGTGGTGGGAAGGAGTGGGGAATGCATGATTAGGGTTTTCAACCTAACACTGAATTTCTTCACTTTTGTTGCTGTGGAATAACCCTAAGTGATGCATTAAATGGGGTTTTTTGCCATGAATTTCCCTCCTTTTTGAGAATGTGCACTATAAATAGTGAATGGAATGTGGTGGTGGGAGTGTGAATTGTTGTCACTTTGCTGTGCAAAAACTGTATGACCGACTGAAATGAAAATTGGTAAATGAAGACATATACCATACCACAACATGTATAACAAATGTTATCTGAATCTATTCAACAGTTGCACAGTGTCATGCCAGGAAAACTGCGCAGAAGTGCTGAAAATAACATTTTTGCCAATTCGCTACACAAGAACCATATATTCGATGGAACCAAAAATTGGTGAAAGAAGACATGTACCATAGCACACCATGTGTCCAGAATTGTGTGAACATCCATTCAATGGTCGCACAGCACCACAAGCAAACAACTGTGCGGGCACAATTCAGCAACTGTAAGTGAGAGCGACCCAAAAATTGTCACAGTCAAAGATCTATTATAAATCTTTCTACATTCTAAAATTCCAGGGAAATCAGACACACAGTTCAAAAGTTATTGAAGCAGAATGAACCACATTTTCATTCATCACAGTGGCATAATTCTACACCTGTTTATGTTTTACACACTAAACCACTGCAAGGCACCTTCAGACCACTAGGGCTACCTACGCTATAAATTTCAAGCTGGTAGCACTATGTAGAATACTATGCACAAAATGTTAACTGCATCACATAGTATCTCCGCAGCAAATTATTTTTCCAACATGTAAAAAGCATAAGTTACATCTCTAGGACGTCCACTCAACACCCTCCAAATTTCATGTGAAAAGACCATACTATTCCAGAGATATTCAATTTTTACTTTTTTGCACCTTTAAGAAGTCTTCCACCACAAAAGGGTGGAAATCATGGCTGGAAATGTGCTAAAATGGAAGATCTAGTGCCAAAAGATCTGTAACTGTGAGGGGGCAACTTCAAATGGCAATAACTCTGGAACAGACTGACATTTTCCCCAAACAAAACTGGCATGTTCCTTGAACAAAGGTATTTCAAAGTGTCAAGTTTCAGACCAGTCCACCATACACTTGCTGTGCTATATGTATTGCCTAGAACAGCGCCAGAATAATAGCAAAAACATAATGTTTTGCACTGCACTATACAAAAAACCATAGAGACCAGTGAAATATAAACTGGTAAATCAATAGATGCACCATTCCACTCCATATATATCAAATCTTATCAAATATCTTTAACATTTGCAGAGCAACATGGCGTAAAGGCTTGCATGAGTGGCAAAAATGCATTTTGGATGCTTCATTCTGCAAAAACATATCAGATGTGAAATGAAAATGTACCATAGTAGACCAAGTATTAGAAATTTCACAGAAATCCACAGAAACACAAGTGTTAATGCCAATGAAAACCGTTAATACAACCAGTAACATAAACACAAAGTGCAAACATTAGCGGAAACACAAATGGATTACGTGAACAGTAATGAAAATGCAAAAACACAAGCGGTAATGTTAGCGCCAAATGCAAGACGAGAATGAGTAATGCACGGTGGCATAAAATGGAAATAGTAATGGCAACACTGAGGTAAAGAAAATAGTAACTCTAATGGTAACACAAATGCAAGCAGAAATGGTAATACCACGGTGGCGCAAATGGAAATGGTTATGCAAGCGGTAAGACAAACACAAATGCAAACATAAATACAAAAATAAATGGTAATGCAAATGGTAACACAAGGTGCTGGCAGTGGAGTGCAAGGCGAGAAATGCCAAAGCGGTGACAGAGCGTGAGCAGAGCACAAGGGTAGCAACAGCGGTGACACAGAGGAAGAGCAGTGAGTATGGGCAGCGAAATGTTGCTGATGCAGATACTGAGGCCAGTGGAGTGCAAGCGGTGGCGCCCAGATGATGGCGGTGGCATGATTGGAGTGCAGGTGGCAGTGGCACCAGCGGTGAGACCAGGAGCAGTGATGAGCAGAGTGAGTGCAGGCACCGGCACAAACCTGAGTAATGGTGATATGCACGTGGTGCGTGAAAGGGGTATGCTAATAAAGCGGTAGCTGGAATATGCAAGCGGTAACAGTAACACAAATGCAAAGTGCAAATGCAAAGGTGATGCACACTGGTAATAACAAATGGAAACACTAATACCAAGTGATAACAGAAACACAAGTGGAAACATAATGGTAACAATGGCATAAAATGTACACACTTTTTCCCAAAAGGTGCATTCAGAAGCACTAATGAACACAAAGGAATGTATGGATAATAATGGCCCATGGAGCAGAAAATTAGCACTTGGAATGCTAAATTGCTTACATCTCAGGAACCGTACAACATAGAAACATTTTTTAAATCTCATATTATTTATGACTTTTCAGGCTGGTTTGCACTTAGCCCCATAGCAGGGGACTAAGCATTCTTCTCAAAAATTCCGTATACTCGAATAGTTTTTTGAGGATATAGGCTAAAAACAGCGGAGCGACCATAAAGAGATTCTATAGGAAAATCATCAACTTTGGAGTGCTGTAACTTTACAGACCTCTAATATTTTGTCATCAAACCATCAAAAAGCACATCTGTGGGATCTTGGCTTTCTTCCTACCAAATTTCAGCCCAAAAAACAAAACCGTTCTTTTGCAGGAGGTGTCAAGATTCCCTATTGTTTTAGCCATAGTGTCGTAAAAGTACTTTATAAATCACGACACTTACGCAAAATGAAATCATGAAAGTATCGCGTGTCACTGCGAAAGTATTTTGTGACACTACTTTTCAAAAGTTAAAAAACATATTTCTGGGGTGTTTTACCCCCAAAAAAAGACACGGTTAGCATCCTCAAGGCTCAACTAGGTGAACACAACAAGAATTGTGCCCCTAGATGGTCACGAATTTAAATGCCAAGCATTTCGGTGACCACCAACTGAAAACAAGATGGCCGATTTGTGACACTACAAGGGTCATTTGCGAAAGTAAAAAGTACATTTGTGATACTTTCGCTTATTTTGTTACCTTTTCCCATTGACTATAATGGGAGAATTGTTTTTTGAATAACTTTTGAACCGTTTAATATTTCTTCAAAAAATCTTAAAAGACTCATCGGGGACCCTGGCTGTATGTTCCCTGAAGGTTTCGGACTGGTCGCCAAACTGTGCGAGGCTGTAGAGTCTAGATAGAATGCAAAAAATGCATAAATGATGCATTTTTGGCACTCCCTCAACTCTGCAAGTGTACATTCGACTGTAATGAAACATGGCAGATCCAGAGGTCTATGGTACCAGACCACGCATTCAAAATTTCAAAGCAAATCATGTCATAAAGTGCAAGTTGATTAAGCTGCCAAATTTCAGATTTAACCATAAATGGGGTACTCAACCTAACTATAGTGGCAATACTATAGTTATATATCTATATCTATATCTATATCTATATCTATATATATATATATATATATATATATATATATATATATAATGTGTGTATAAGCACGGTAGTGCTATCATAGTTAGGGTTGAGAGCCATTTTCTATGTTTAAACCCAAGACTTTGCACCTTGCTTTGCAACCGTTTCACAGATTTGGCTGAAATTCAGAATACGATCAGAAACCATAGGCCTTGGGGATCTGCCAAGTTCGCTCACCAGTTGGATATACAGCTGTGGAGTTATTAAGCATGATCTGTGCACATTACGCTTTTCTGGAATTCTATGGTCGCTACTACAGGTTTCTGACGGTTTGCTACTCAGCCCAAAAATCTTCAGGGAATGTGGGTCAGGGTCCTCGATGCCTCTTTGAAGATTTAATGAAAAATATTAAATGGTTCAAAAGTTATTCAAAAACAGTTTCCCATTATAAGTCAATGGAAAGGATTAACAAAAGTTCGACAGTGTCGCAAATGCATTTTACTTTGCAAATGGGCCTGTTACTTTAATAAATCGGCCATTTTGTTTTCAGTTAGTGATCAGGAATATGGTTGGCATTTAAATTTGGGACCCTCTAGCAACCTAATTCTTTTTGCTTATTCACCTAGTCGGACCTTGAGGATGCTTGCCATATCATTATTTTATTAAACACCCAGAAATATGTTTTCAAATTTCTGGAAAAAGTCACTTCATGAAATGACTTTCGTGCTCACGAAAAGTGTCAAAGATTTTGAGAAAGCTTTCAGCAAAGTGCGACAGTAGTTTTCCATCCGTGGGAAAGTGATCAGCAATTCTTTGGCACTGGCAGCCAAAAAAGAACCGTTGGAGTTTGGGCTGAAATTTGGAGGGAATGGAGCCGACATCTCACAGATGTGCCTTTCAGTGTTGTATTGAAAAAATATTACACAGTGGCAAAGTTACGGCACTCCAAAATTGACGTTTTTTCCCATAGGATAACATTACGGCACCCAACGCATTACAGAAATCCTTTGGATCCCTGCTGCAAAATAACGGTTTGGTCTTTTGTCCTAGAAATTTGGAGGGAAGACAGCAACAGCCCTGAATGTACCTTTCAGTGGTTTGAAAAAAATATTACAGGGAGGCAAAGTTGGTGCTCCAAACTTCTCTTTTTTTCCCATAGGATAACATTACGGCGTTTGCGCGCTTTAGAGTCACATATCTCAGAAGCGGTACGAGATACAGACTTTCGTCGGAAAAGTGCTTAGCCCCTATTGAGGGCTAAGTACCAAATTAGCCAGGACAGTTGTGAATCATACGACTTTTAAATTTTTTCCACGTAATATGGTTTCCTAAGGTACTCATGTATTTAGTATTCCAAGTTCTCATTTTCTCGCTCGATACTCATTATTATGCATACATTATTTGTACTCACTGTCTTTCTCTATGCAGGTTTTGAGAAAACCAGGCTGTGCACCACATTACTGTTACTGTTGCCCTTTCGCTGCAGTTCAGGTACACTCTCTACTGCTGACGCTCGCGCCACCTATGCGCGTTATCCTTTGCGTTTTCATTTGCACTATGCTTCTGTTATATTTTGCCATTTCTGTCTACAGTACTGTTTATCTTTCTGTTTCCTTTACATCACCATGCCCAGTGACATTTCTGTTGCAGGCACCATGTTACTATGTGACAACATCACGTGGCAGACAATGATTCCCATCTACGCCACCATATGCGATTACCCTTTCTGTTCTCATTCACTCTTGTTGTTTTACCATGTGCACCACTGTTAGCATGTCTGTTTGCATTACTGTCCCTATTGTTGCCACAAGACATCATGTGGCGGGAGGAGGCGAGACTCGAAGGGCCCCAGCCCTCCACCACGAGTATCTTTGACAGGCAGCGGGGCCCCTCCAGGCCCCGCACTCCTACCGCTTTACCACATTCACTATTTCTCGTTATCATTCTCAAAAAGAAGGGAAATTAGAGGGCAAACAACTACGCTTTAATGCATTTAGTTAGGGCTGTTCACAGCGACAAAAGTGAGGAAATTTGGTGTTAGGGTTGAAAACCACCCATGGACCCCCTGCCACCCCAACCAGCATTGGGGTGCGCATTGGGATCATGGGTCCTAACTCTCCCCATTCTCCTATACTTCTGCTGCTTTACATGTGATGGGGTGAGGACTTCGTCCACCGACAACCAATGTGCATCCTGGTGTTAAACCTTGTTCAGAAATGGTTAACCTCTTCATGTATGTCAATGAAAGATTAACATAAGGCTGTTAGGATGTTTGCAGGCAATTACAAACCTCCATTTAACACATCACGTAGCAGAACCGTTGTCGTTACTGTGTCACTGTATGCGTTACCGTTATACTCTCATTTTGCTTGTGTTACCATATATGTGCCACTGTTAGCGCTTCTGTTTGCATTGCTGTTGGTGTTACTATGACACAAGACATCACCAACTTAAGTCAGGTAGGCAGTGGACACCCAATGTCAGACAAAATTAGGTAGTATATTGTAATTGTATGATGCAGATGACAACACAGATGTAGTTGTAAACTGAAGCATACTGTATACCCTCAGCTTGTATATGTATCATTGTGTTCTATTTGATGTACTGTTTGCTTTCTGGGTCACCCTGAAAAGGGATGACCAAGGACCTGTGAGCCTATCTGGCTATCAAAATTCAATTAAGCAATAATGCATGATGCAAGGGTTATGTTAATGGTCTGTTAATCACCTTCAAGAAAGTGTACTGTGCACGAGGTGTAGCCAGTGGCATATATCGATAGAGTGATTAACTGACTATTATCGTACCGTTAGTAATGCCTTAGTGCTATTATTATAAGAATGTTTTTAACTGTTTAAAAGCTTGTTCAGGAAATGGTTAATCTCTTTATGTATGTCAATAAAAGGTTTACAGAAGGCTGTTATAATGTTTGCAGCCGATCAAGCTCAGTTTCTGAGACCCTTTTAATAATTAATTAATAAGGCATGACAAGGAGTTATGTTAATGGTCTGTTAATCATGTTCACAAGGGTGTACTGTGGCACGAGGTGTGGCCGAGTGCACACATGTCTGGGGTGATTGACTGACCATTAACATAATTCTTAGGAGTGACTTATTGCTAATATAACGAAAAATGTTTTCAACAGTTTTAAATCTTGTTCAGTATATCGTTAACCTCTTCATATATGGTAATAAAAGATTAACATAAGGTTGTTAGGATGTTTGCAGCCAGTTAAACTCATTTGTCAGACTCTGAAGTACACATAGTAGTGACTGCATGGTATATGTATAGTCACGGCTGTGTACTGTTGGATGCTGATAATGTGGAACCTTAAGTATAGTAATAATGACTGCATAGGCACAGGAAAAGTAAGTACATTGCTGAGTTTTTACTGCTAGTAATTATGTCCGATGTGACATGCAATGTTTTATCGTTGCATATGCTGTGATACTGACTGTATGTCATAAGGTACCAAACAAATTGATGGAGGTATAGTTGTAGCAGTATTAGTTAACATTGATTTGTATGCTTAAGTCAGACACACTTATTTTATGTCACAATGGTATTTAAAGTAGAGTCGACACAGGATGGTTATGGTTTTAAAAATTTATTGACAATTTGTCAAATGGAGAAAAGGCCAATCAAGACTGAAATTTAGTTAACGAAGCAGTCTCACAATACAATCTTGTATGTAGTGCAATCATTACTAGTCATATATGTAAATGATAAGAATAATAAGAACTGTATAATATGGATTGGAGCAAGTATGTGATATTATAGGAAACTAATCCAGGTGTATGTGTGTTTCTAGTCATGTTTCACTACTCACTACTATTTATGTGAGGGAGTAGTTTATGACATTCGAGCCTGGAATTCTAATAGTCAGGCTGAAGCTGTGGCGTTCATTATATATTACTATTGAATGTGAATAGAGTTTGTAAAACATTTTACTTTTAAAATGGTTGTTTGTTGTAATTATGTGTAGTGCATTACTTGTGTAGTATGTTAATAAGGCAATGTTAGTAGGTTGTGAAGTGTGATTACACATGATAGACAAGTGTTTTGTTGTTAGTGTGACTGCTAATGTGGATGTTCCTGGGGTGGGCGAAAAACCATATGCTGACTGTCTAAGTAATACAATATATAAAAATGTTAGTTTTGTGACATTTGATTGGTGTTATTTAATTATATGTCACTGAATAGGCAAATGGAAAATTCACCGACCCCTAAATTGAGAGATCATAAATATTGTCAGGAACAGGTATGCAGTGTGTTGTGATCAGCAACAGTGTCTGATTTACAATTGTCTATGTTTTAATATACTTTAGAATACGTATATGACAAGATTCGAAAATAGAATATTCTTACATGAACAAATGACATTGTTTCAATTATTACATTATCTTCTATGTAAAGTCTTAACATAAATAGTAAGACTGTGCATGATATGAATTTTAACAAACTTATGGTTAATTAGATGTAGTTAGTATACTGCTGAATAATATGTAAAACATTAGTTGTACTTTAGTATTAGATTAGTATGTTTTTTAGTACAAGTATCAAAGTAGTTATTAACAATGTACACCCTGACTACAAATCTTTTATATTATGTAAAGTAATTGCAAACACATGTAAAGTCAATAAATGATATTCTGCAATTGGTTCTTATTTACAGTTGTGTAATTCAGCTTCTTGCATTATCAATAAAGGTAGTTATTTTACATATGTACAGTATTAGTATACGCATGAAAGCAGGGATAGTTCTACACTGTTGCATGGTGAGCGAATGATGTTCTCTATATGTCAAAGTCAATAGACAAATTGAAGTGTCGATAGACAGTTATGACAGAGTGGAATGTTTGGTGAATGTTAGAAGTGTTGCTCAGTTATTTACAATGATAACTGAGAACTTCTCTTTGTTTGCAGAGTAACACTTTATAATTCATATCAATTTGTTGTTATGCATGAGTTGATACATGGATAATTAAAGATATGTACAGAGGAGGAGAGCAGTAAGGCCTCAGTTTTAGATGTACAATCTTTGATAGACATGTAATCATGGTTTCTCTAGTCTAGTGACTGTGAATATTGTTGGGACGATTGAAGACCACTACAACAATTTCATGTAGATCACTGATTCACTAAGATCTTACATGTTACAGTGTATGGAATGTCTCTGTCAGAATAGCATTTTTGTTGAAATTGTATGGTTTATTTAGAGTGGTACATTATACAACATTGTAATGAGGTATGAATGTTTTTTGGACAAAGTAGTCATTTTTTAAATGCAATATGTTTTGTCCTATTCTTCTGAAATATGAAGTTATCATAATTCTTCAATATTAGAAAGATATCATTTTTTAAGTGTTGTGGCAGTCTCTGTTTAAAAGCTGGCTTGTAGAGTCGTCACACTCTAACCATCCAGTTCTGCACCTTAGTAAGGAGGCGTAATGCCCAGAATGCATGGATTGACCATGGTGATAGATTATACTGTGAGTGTCAAACACTGACACGTATGGACTGAGTGCATCTGCCTCCACGCCTTCCACAGGCATGACTACATTCAGCATTGGTGAATAGCTGTTGAAATTTGACACTTTTGGTTTGAGGGACAAAAGTAATCCACAGCATGTCTTGTGTGGTTTCACGCTGTGGTGCCACATGAAACACATACATATTTTGTAACATATGTTACTGATGATACTACCGCATTAGGTGCCGTCTTCATCAGGTTGTTTATGACAGCCATCATAAACTCAGTAGTGTCTTGCTGTATGTCTGCAGCTAACGTACTACATCCAGCATATGTATGCTAACACCTGTCATAGTGGTGTTAGTGACTGTATATTGTTAGAGTGGTCAGAAGTCATGTTGATAATCTGCTTCCAAAGCGTTTGATAGGGATTGTCTTGTGACGCAGATATTGCCTGCACAAACTGTGGCATGTATGAAAAGCTTGCATAGCTGAGTTAGCATAACAGTTTACTCTACTGCTGTTGTCAAAGACTGGTACAGCAGCTACACCAACTGATTTCTGATGAATTGCTGGTTGTGAATGTTTACTTGAAGTTGTGGCCTTTGTTGAACTCTTTTTGTTGAATCACTTTTGGGAAGCTTGCTGATGTTTGTTGCTACCTCTAGCTGTGACTGGTGTGTGAGACAGACAGATATGTGAGCAGTGGTATTAAAACATTTTGTGGCTGATGTAAGTGCATAACCTGTTGTACTCAGAATACATAAACTTGTCAGCTCGTATTTTCTCAAGGTGCTACAGTAATGATGTGCAATCCGAAAGGCTGCATACATGTAGAAAGTCTTACGACATAAGCTCATGCCATCCCTGAAAATGTCATACCCTATGTCTACCATTGCTGAATCAAACTCAATCCTGAGATTTATGAATGGAGACAGCATATACAACACATAATGGAAACTGTTTCATGTTTACATAGACATCATTAAAACCTGGAATTTTATGCAGGTTCGATCTATATGTACAGTGTTCCATGTTGTCAAAGTACACTACAAGTGTCTCGATATATGTCTTCTGGACATTGTAGACAAAAGTCAGTGATGTTTCCCATGGCACCGTTTACCATACCTTGTTCTACATCTAGAATTACGTCACAGCGTAATCGTGCATTCTTACAAACTGTGAGAACAGCTTCTAGGCCAGCTGTTACGTGAAACATATGACTTCAGTTCACTTAGTCGTTCAGTCATCTTTGCTACTAGCTTTCGAATTAAGAATAATGCCATCAACTGTATCAAGTGCATGCAGAGTTAGAATCTCTTGGTTTCTCTCTGCAGCATTAGATTGTTAATTCAGTGCATTTCTTTAGTCAGTGGCATAAGACACACTATGTGTCTGCCAGTAAGAGTATATATCGCTGAAGACATTACATGCTGTTTCTATGCATGCACTATGTACTGTGATTTGTCGATCATTTAACATACAAACATGTTCTGGTGATAGAGAACCTGTACGAGCTTCATCTAAAAGTGATTTGTAAGCTAGATCACCAGTTTGGCGCATGTTCTCAGACAACTCAACATAGCTAAATAATTCCCATATGTTATAGCCTGCAATGCAACTGAGGATATTCTTAGCTTGTTTGGCAGTTAGAGTTGTAAATACATGCTCTGCATTGACTGGTGCAAGTTGTAAAGGTCTCCCAACACAAGTATACTTTTGCCACCAAATGGCACCATCGTCAGTACCTAAGATCTGCTGTGAAGCGTGAGATGAATACAGGCAAGCATGACATTGGAGACCATGCTGATTTCGTCAATGATGAGTAACTGCATCTTTGTGAACATGGAATGGAGCTGAGATGCAATCTCGATGCAGTTTATGATACTCTCCAGTTCTCCATGTTCGACTGGCAACTTATAAAGAGGCGGTGTAATGTAACTCCACCAATGTTGTATGCTGCTAGTCCTGTGGGACAGTTACAGCAACAGACATTGAAGAGCCTGTCACCTCCGTACTTCTGCAGTGATGGCTTCAATCAGGAAACTCTTTCCTGTGCCAGCTGAACCACAACAAACATTAGTAGTGGCTTGTAGTCAGTGCAGTCACATTGTTTTGTTTCATGTAGTATCCATGTTGGACAGCTTCAACTACTTGAGGTGCACTGTATGCTGCAGCTGAGTTAGTCTTTCTCTTAAGTCAGCTGGGTTGACCATGGTGTGTGCCATGTTCCATGGCTATCTCAATTTCTGACATTAACACTTCTGGGGCATTTAAGGGCAGAGGGTCACCTAGAACACCTTGTCCTTCTGGATCAAGGTTGTCTTGTGAACTAACTGGAGTGTCTTCCTGAAGCTGCTTCTCTGCCTTCTCAAGCTGTTCTTTCTCAGCTTCTAGTCTTTGTATATATGTCTGTGAGTACTCAGTTTGGAAATTCTCGTAAGTGAGATTGAACTGCTCTTCGAATGTGTCACAGTCACCTTTTAATTCAGACTCAGTCCTCCAGGGTCTAAATAGGAATAGGAGAGCAAAGTAGTAATGTTCTGTGCTCTCTGATGTGCCTAGATGCAGTTTGCAGTGATTTATAAGCCATGGCTTGTGTCTCTTCATGAGACAGCCATCTAGTCCACTGACCTTGTAAATCTGGCGTGTTGAGTCAGGTGCTGCACTTGTCTTGTAGTCATACCACTTAGCCACCTCAAAGAGACACATATCATTCATGTCGTTGTGTCTACATGGGTAGTATGTGTCTATCAGGTTATTCTTCAAGATATGTTTTGAAGAAGGTGTATTGACAGCGAGCTCCTCAATTTTGGCATGAGGAATCAGTACATGTTTCCATTTTCTTTGTAGTTTACACTGAGAAAGCATACAGCATCAGACTTCCGTACAGATGTGTCCCATTAACTTGAGTCACTGGCTTCAGTAAGCTCCACATTATCTGTGAAAGAGTCTTCAAACCCAATGACCACAGCTGAGATGTCGAGGCTTTTGCTTGAAGTGGCAATATCTTCCCAAAGATCTTGCAAGCTAGTCTGTTCATGTTTGGTTATGTACGAAGTGACATACCGAACCGGGGCCAGTGAGTTATCATCCACAAACTGAACATCTATGTTTGCTTGCCACATTAGGAGAAGAGTTGGGTTGTAGTCATTGATGTACACCTCTTTTTCATCTCTGGGTAACTCGTATACCCTCTTGGTTGATTTTGCCTTCAAGTGGTGTCTCATTGCTGAGAAAAGGTCATTCATGGCACCATTCTGACAAACTCATCTAGGAAATCCAAAGCAACATCGTGTGTACCAATTAGATTTGTTCTTTACTACTCGCCAGCAATATTTTGCACAAATATGTTGCTGGAACTTTTATATCAACTTCCATAGTGTAGGACTGTCATACTTGTCTGGAATGTGACAAGTGATATATTTTTGATGAATGATAGCACTTCTGCTGCTTCATGTTCTCTCAATGGAGCATCCTTGATCCACAATAACATATTGATATGAGGACACCTCATGCTTGATATTCTGTCCTCCAAAGTAATGTTCACAATACCTAGAGGAGGATTGTCGCTGACAAGATGAAAGTCAGAATGTCATGGAACAGCTTGTGAAAATGTCTTGTGACAGATACAGGTTCAAGTAGAACACATTTCTCTGACAGTCATTGATGAGATACCTTGACATCAAAATTTGCCCCTTCAACAGTTCAATGAGTTCGTCCCAGGCATATTCAGCACAACTAAGAGTGACAAACCATGTGGCTGCACCATACTCTCACAGCATTGTCATCACTTCAGAGTGTCTGCGATACCAATAATCTTTGGTGCCACGGAGACTTGAAAGTATGGAAGACAGATTCACTTGCACATTTTCATCTTTCTGCTTTAATTTCTCTAGAAATTGAGCAGCTGTTATTCCATCTAGTGGACTTGTTAGATGAATGGTATGTGCTATAGAGCGCCAAACAGAATGCTAAGTTCACTCTCCCAGAGGAGATGGATCAGATACTATTATGTTATGTCTGAATTTGCCATCTTTGCTGAGACACAGCTAGTGCAGTACTCAGCACCCTGTACTACGTACTTCTCTTTCATCTAGGCGTCCACCTGACCCTTTTGGAAATAGGTCTGAGGAAACAGCGTGCTTCTAGTGTTCCCTCCCAAATGCTGACAGGCTCACCTTCCACCTGCTTCATTTGATAGAGATCAATGTTGTCTCCTAATGGATCTCTGCCATGTGGTGGGTGATGTGTACTATTCATACACATTGTCCTTGTCTGTGTGCCCAGCCTTCTCAATGATTGACTTACTTTTTCTAATAGATCATGTTGCACAGAGAGACTGGCCATCTGATCTATGTCATGAAGTCTGTATAAAAGGTTGTTACTCTTTAAATAAGCAGAGCAAGCTTTACCTTTTGCACATTGACAACATCTTGCCAGATGACCTTGGCCTTTGTAGGCACACCATTTACCAGAATTACAAGCTATTTTCAGTTGATTGCTTGAACATTTTCCTGTAGAGGAAGTGGTAGATACATCACAGAACCCTTTAGAGATCTAACAAGCTCTTTCTGTGGAATGTTCCGTGTCTTTGTGTTCAGACGTAGAATCGTTTGGAATGGTTTCATTGTCTGAATTAGAATGCGTTCAAACATATTCAATGTTGAAATCTCACTTGGTGTAACATCTGTTTCCATGTTATTCAGCATTGACCTTGCTGGCAAGTGTTACACTTCACTTTTGAAAAACAGTGTTTGCATAGCACAATGCTGTCTTGTAAGTTAAAGTCAGATTTCAGCAAAAAAGAAGTGCCAAATGAGGCTCACATGTCATTGTATGGTGACAAGGTTTCTGATTGACTGTGACTGTTTGTTTTGTGTAGCACAAACGGTTGCGAACACACATACTGAATCAAACTTCTGAGACTTTGCAACCTCAAACTTAGCAATTTTGTTCCCGTACTGTTTCAGAATGTCATTTCTAACACTGAAACAGATTTTTCTACAAGTGTTACACTGAAAATTAGTTGTTTCTGGTACAGAAGTAATGTGTTGCAGATTTTTTAGGAAAGTGATGGCACCCTGCATGTCACTGATTGCAATAAGTCATTTAAACAAGTGTGCTGATGTACAGCTCAGCTGTACTTCATATACTCTGTAGACAAAGTTTCGCATGCCTGTTTGATGCACTGCAAGCATCAGCATGTTGTGAAAAATACTATCACAAACACCAGTATTGAGACATGCAAGTGAGTGAACCATGAGTCCAGTATGTGGCCGGATTTCACAAAGGTCAATTTTTGTAAACAGTTTATGTCTGTCTTTGTGATCTGTTATTACAAATAGGTTTACAAACTGTTCTAGTTTTTCAAATGACGATTGCCTACGGTTGCAGGTGTCATCACATGGCCATGCCAGACAGTGCCGTTTATTGAAGACTGTGGTTGGATCAGTCATCATCAGTATCCAATTGATTGTCATTAGAGATACTGAGGACATTTGTTGGTTGCCGACTCATCAATACTGAACGTGTGTTCTTTGTTAAGTAATGATAAGACTCTTCCGAAATATGCCTCTGAGTGCTGTGTGTGCAGCCACTGTCCTGTGAAAACATGACAGAAGTTGTCAACAGTCAAACAGGGATACTATTTGAAACCTTTTTTTAGCATATACAAGTTTCCTGAATTGTTCAAGTGCATGACACATCTTACGCCACAATAAGCTGTAGTACAAACAGTGCTCTGTTGACAAAAGTTCATACTTTCAGACATAAATTCATCAGAGGAAGCTGACTCTTGCTCTTTGCGGGTGTGCGCAGCACAGCAGTGATAAGTCTTCGATCTTAGCTTACTTGCTAGTGATCAGAAATACTTTCTCTTTCTGAGTTGTAAATCAGCAGTGTGAGTTTATGCCATTGTTTTGGCGTTTCTTGATGGTTACCTCAAAATAGTTGTGTTAAGTCTCAGAGATCTACACAACATTTGTGATGGTATACATTTTTCTTTTCTGTTAAGAATTTCGTTTGGTTGTGCAGTGACTTGATGTAGGGGTCACTGTTGCAGTAAAAAGTCTATCAATGTTCATTTTTGGTGTGCCTTTACTGTTTTTGTTTACTTATATACAACAGTGTAGTACTATTATACGCTCTCGTTTTGAGACACATCTCGTCTGTATTTAGCTGGCATATTTTGCTTATTATGGTTGACAGTGACAGTAAGCAATCTTAAAGTATCAGGCACCTGTATGAGAGACAGAGAAAAAAAAAGTGTTAGAATAGGCTTCAGTAAATTTCTTATAACAGTGTGTATTGATAGAATTGTAAGTTAAGTATGTTTACAATTTGGTAAAAACATAACTAAACAATAGTTTTTATGAATGTGCATTGCGCAGCTGCTACATAATATCAGAAGTTTGTGCATTCTTAATATTTCTAGTCCACATTTAAAAGCTTATTTGTCCCATTTGTACTTATGATTAGGATAGGTGTAATTTGTTACATGTGGACGAAAATGTGTTTTCGACCATGTAGCGTGTCATGGCATAGTCAGTATGCTAATTCACTATATGGTAGACCCAAAACTTGAAAGCGATAGTGTTAATTACAAAATCTGTTACAATTAGTATGTTTACAATTAGAGGGAGAACATGGCACTATTACTGTTGTGTGACTGCGTCTAGCATAGTTGCTATGTATGCTTGTATGTTAACGAAATTTCAATATGGTTGCTGCATATTATCAACATTGTGTTTTTAGTATGTCTGTGTATGACTATTGGAGCTGTTATTTTTAACAACATGCAAAAAATGTTGTTATGCACATGTGCTGTGCAATGCTGCAGTTGATTAACGAAATCACTGTATGGGGCACAGTCACAAAATTACAGTGCCAGTGTTTATGAGCAGACGACTTAAAATGAATATGTCACAAAAATTGGTGTGAGAATTCTGAAACATTCCTGATTTACAAGCTTGCGCAGTGCAGTTCACATGTACACTTGCAAGTTTGTGTATTGTCTTACTTTTCGGTTGAGAATTACAAATTTTTCTTTTAACACACAACCTTATGAATAGTACAGATTTCATTTCTCACATCTTGACAAAACTGTGTTTATGTTTATGTGCTGCGTTTTGGATCAGTTGATGTGAGAAATGACTATATGGTACAAATGTATAAAAATCATAGTGACACTGTTATGAGCAGAGGTCTTAAAATGGCTATGTTTACATTTGGGTGCGCAAATTACAACAAATAACTGTTTCACAAGTCTGCATTGCACAGTTGTTATGCATGCTTGGAACATTGTAAATGTTAAATATCTGAAGTGCACTGAGTTCGAAGCAGCTACACAGTAGATAATGTGTTTATAATTGAAAATTTAGCTATTTTACCATGAAATCTGAAATTGTGGGAATAAATAGACAGTCTTGGAAAATTGCTTTCGTGAGCATGAAAGTTTTGCAAAAAGTACTTTTGTGCATTCGAAAGTGTCGCTAAAGTTACTTTCGTGCATTCGACTGTATGGTCAAAAATACTGTCGAACTTCAACACTTTCGCAAATTTTACTGTCGTGCTATCGAAAGTGTCGCAAATGTACTTTCGTGCATTCGACAGTAAAGTTAATCTAACACTTGGGAGTGCCAGAAACATTTATTATCGAATCATAAAACAGTGTGTTTGAGTGACAGCTAGCTCTACCAATGTAATTTAAGATTTGTCAGGCCATTTCTGAGAACCAATCAGAGACGGACACCACTGAAGAAGAAGTAAACAGCAGCCATTTTCAATATTGCTGAGAGAGCAGTTTGAAACTGTAAGTACAGTCTATCTTCAAATGATTTTTTCTAGTATTAAAAAAACTTATAACAACAAGTAAATACTATTAATCAAAACTTTTTTATGTTGAATCTCATAATGTAACTTGTTATTGTTTAGCAGGCTATATTCTTAAGAGAAAATAGTTTAAAGTGAGAAATCATTTTAGTACTAACTTGTACAGATACAGCTGCAAATGGAGGTAGATAGGAAGGTGTGTGTGAGTTCTGTGAGAAAATGGAACCAATCAGACTTGTTTCTGATGTTGTAATTATTTAAAACTGCCTATGAAAGCATGCATTTTCCCAGTTGTCAGTGGTTGCAGATTTTGCAGGAACATAGGTCTAGTAATACTGAATGCATCAGTTAGATTGGTTAATGAAGCCAGAGCCGCAGGAATGTTTTTATTTGATTTGTGTGTTTTGTCTGAACCCACTGAAGCTAGCTTGAAATAAGGAGGGAAAATATCAGTTTGAGTTTCAGTGCTGTCTGAGTCACTGCAGGGTGAACACTGACTTTCTTTCTAGCTCTCTATACAGTTCTGAGTTTTAAAACTTAGAATGGCAGAAAATAACAGAAGGATTTTGTGGATAGTTGGAAGCAGTTACATAAGGCGAGCAGCTGAGTTTGCAGTTCATAGTAATTTTTGGGAGGGACCTGCAGCTCCCCAATTTTATGTAGATGGTTTGGTCGTGGTGGCATGAGATGGGAACATCTTATGCCAATCATCCTGAACTTTTGATAACTCACTCTCCTCCTGACATGCTGCTAATACATCTTGGAGGCAGTGATTTGGGCTCAAACACTGGGTAGATTTAATTACAGAGGCAAGATTGGACCTTGCTTCTATCATACCACATTGCCTGCCTGTATTATCATGTTTTCCAGATATTACAGGCGTAAGTCTGGCAAGCAGAACATCATATGTATCTGATTGACAGAGCTATGAAAAAGTAAATATACAGATAACTGCTTTTCTACGCATGCATGGAATGCATACTATGCATCACCCGAAATAAAATACTGTAATGTTTGGCTATTCCTACCAGGCGGTGTACATTTCCGCATGCTGGCATTGCCATTTCTGGGAGACAACTGAGATGGAATCCTCAAAGTCCTTTAAGATTGTCAGACTGTTCAGAAATATTACAGTATACACAAGGTTCTTTTCAGAACCATATTAATGTAGTAAAAAAATAGATCAACTGCATGCATCACTCACTTACATGCCACATATATGGGTTTGCTATATTAGGATAGTGAGGACACAGCAATAGTAATTTACCCTGCTGCTGTCAGTTCACAATTGTATGATGTTGTTATGTCTCAACATTTAAGCAATAAGGTATGACCAGGGGTTACATTAACAGTCTGTTAATCACCCCCTAGGGGTGTAATGTGGCACAAGGTGCAGCCGAGTGCCATATTGCCCCTAGGGGGTGATTAACTGACTGTTAATCTAACTCATGAGAGTGCCTTATTGGTATTATAAAAATGTTTTCCAAAACAAAAGTGTTAAAAGTATCCTTTATGAATGTTTTCCTCATTTAGAGGGAGATTTTTAATAAAATAGTTCTTACACCAGCAGTTTAAGAATGCTGGTTCAAAATCAGAATGCATCATTCCACACATTCAGCTGTGCTAGAGGATGGAATGCTGACAGGAAGAATCGATGTGCCATGGTGATCAGGCTGTACATGACAGTATAACATGGATTAATGTAAGGCTGTTGGAATCTAACAGCCAATCAGATTGCAGCATTTCTGAGAGCCTTTTTATAATTGTATATAGTTTGAGTATGTTAAGTGAGTGTAGCATTTACTGTGGTCTTACAGTATTGTAGCTGCTGCAGTATGGTATGTGTGAGACAACAATAAAACACAGTGGTGCTGTTCAATGTATACATTTCTTTACTGGTATGTCGAGAAATAGAGTTGTTTTGAATGTAGCAGATATGGGTAGTGATTGATATATAGGCTACCATGAATGCACAACAGAATTATCATACTATTTAACTTTCAATCGGTTTGTTAGCTGTCTTCACATTTATTAAAGTGTATTTCTAGGTGTGTGCACAGTTCTGCAATGTGTGGTTCATCTGTGTTTAACATCACTTTACTATGCTGTGTGAACAGTTCAGTGTAGTGAACATGGATATGTGGTGGTGTGTCCAATCTCATGTTCGATGCAGTAGCCCCCCCCCCAGACTACTGGATGACATGGTGGTGGCACACCATAGTGTAGCAGCAGTTGTTGTTACTGTTGAGGTGGCTGAATCCTTTCTTGGCCCTGCATAATGCTACTGAGGTGTGTTTCTGCTATGTTGAAGGACATGTGGTCTTTAATTTAATAAGTATTATATGGAATTCGTTTAAGAAATGATTAATATTGTTAGATGATACTAATGTGGATGTTTCTTTCTGTTTGCATTTCAGAACTAGACAATCCTAAAATCAAATAATGAGGCAGTAGACCTTGCGAGAGGTGTGTGCACTGCTTGAGGCAGTCCAGGCTAGAGGTAATGCGAAGGTATTGATGAGGAGTAGAACCAGAAACTGGATTTGATGTGGGCGCATAAATAGCTATTTGCACATAGTTTTCAAAGTAAAAATAAGACTATTATGCAGCTAAAGCGGAAGTGGAAGCTGTTGAGCCAACATTTTACATTTGAAACAGCGTGAGGGATACGGATAATGATACGTGCTGGTACTACCTGCATATGGGCTTTGGGAAGCTGCTGGCAAACCAGCTGCGGGGGCCATACTCACCGTAAGTAAATCAGCACAACTTTTCATAATGGATGTGCATATTTCAGAATTTTGTAACAATAATTGTATACTGCATGATTAAGCAATAAGACATGAGCAGGATTATGTTAATGTTGTATAAATCACCGTTTACTGGTGTAATGTGGCATGAGGCACAGCGAGTGCTACATGCCACAGTGATTAAGTGACCATTAATATAAAAACTGAGACTGCCTTAGTATTATCATGACCAATATTTTGTTAATAGTGTGAACATTGTTTTGCATCGATTAGTCTCTACATATATGTTAATCAAAGATTGACATACAGCTAATAACATGTTGCTACCAATCAAGCTGTATTCTCACACCCTTTTAAAATACTTAATACTATATAAGGATGTACTATGAAACCGTGTACCTGAATTTTCCATTTATTTACTGTGCTGTTGTTTCAGTCACAAACCACAGCTTGCTAAGATAGCCATGCCAGAAATAGTACATTTATACATATATGCACTTACTACTATGGTATGTTGGTAGAGAACAATATGTAACTGTTTAGTTATTGTGATGTAGTGGTATAAAACTTATAAAACTCTGTAATACTGTGTAATAAACCATCCCACTCCTCACGAACGTATCCCTGGTGGTCCAGTGGACTGAAATGCCCGATACACAGAGAGACACGTACAAATGTACATATCAATAGTGTTTGCTGCTCCACCAGTTACAAACTATGTAGATAATGGTGTGCTGTGCCCCCCGCACACAAAAATACAATTGTTATTGTAATATGTGACCATAATGCTTGTGGTCTGTATAATTAGAAGCAATGTTATGTATGTAAGTGGCTGATTTACTGTTATTGCAAAGTATTTCAAAACTGTACTGTGATTCACATCTACTACTTACATATTTTTTGTTTGCTTTATACTAGAACATGGAGGTCTCCCCGCTTCTCATGAGGTAGTACCAGCACAGAATGAAGCTGTGGAGGGTGGTCAGTCGGACACAGAAAGTGTCATTGTGATTGACTCCGATGGTAAGAGTTTATTATTACAAATCTGTAATGGTGTTTACAAATAAGAAACAAGGGTTTCTTCTGACACAAAGGGTGGGATATTAAAACTGCGCCATTCATAGGCGCAAGCCATTGCTCTGCGCAAAATAGTTGCGCAGGGGTGTGTTCGGGCCGATATTCAAAGGAGTTGCGCTATTGAGCAACGCCTTTGAATATCACCCGCCAGCCACAGCCACTGTGCATGGCACAGTGGAACTTGCGCCACTGCAAGTTGACAGACTAGAGCATTCAACTTGCGGTGGCGTAAGTACCATTGCGCCATGCGCAAAATTGCGATATTCAAAAGGTGACATGCAAATGGGGCTATAATTCATGCAAGGTGCAGGGGGGGCATTTGCATCTGATAATGGTGTGATTTGCATGCCATTAGCATGTAGGTGCGCCGATCCCCGAGGACTTGCACCTGGCACCCTGAAAGGCTGCAGCCATCGGGGAATGACACCCCCTGCACCCCGATCGTGGACAAAACAGTGTAGAATACCCCTCATCAACCATCACTGGGCCAATTGTGGGCATGGTTCAATTTACCCCCCCAACAGCCCAATCGCGGGCAGCAATGTGGCCCCCCCAAACGTATTCCTGGTGGTCCAGTGGACTGAAAAGCCCAGTCGTGGCAGTAAGTTAAATAACCCCTCCCCTCCTTCTGAACATATCCCTGGTGGTACAGTGGACCGAAAAGCCCGATCGCGGTAGTAAGTTTAATAACCCCGAACATAGCCCTGGTGGCTGCTGTACCACCACCCCACCCGCTAAGCCCGCCACCCGCTCCCCGGCAGCCAGCAGCGGTAGCATCCACCCGCCTGCCACCCGCCGCCCACCGACTGACTGCCGGTGGGACCTGCATGCAGATGGTGTAGAAAAGAGCCAATGGGCATGCAGCCCTCCCGTAGCGACAGTTCAGATTTTTGAAAGAATTAATTCATTCACAATCTGGACTGTCATGTACAATATGGAGCTGCATGCCCGTGCTCTGCCTCCGCAATGGGTGTGCAACCTACCGGGCAATCACTCGATAAGCGATGAAGAAATGAGGATGCTGCTGCTCACTGCCTGCGGGGGGGCGATGGTGGTGGTTCATGGGTGGGTGGTGGGGGACACTAGCCACCGGGGCTATGTTGAGGGTTAATGCTTACTGCCTGATTAAGCATTTGGTCCACTGGACCACCAGGGATACGTTCGGGAGGAGGTTATTTTACTTACTGCCGCAATCGAGCATTTTGGTCCACTGGAACACCAGAGATACATTCGGGGGGGTTATTTAACTTACCGCCCACGACTGGGCATTTCAGTACACTGGACCACCAGGGATACGTTCGGGGGGAGCCACATTGCTGCCCCGATTAGGCTCGTGTTGGGGGGGAGTACACTATGCCTGTGGTCGGGCCAGTGGGGGGGTGGAGGGATTTACAGGACGCTGCCTGCGATCGGGCTGCAGGGGGGGTACAGGGACTGGGTTGGGGGCTAGGCACAGGTGGCAGCTGCTGTGTTGTGCCCTGCAATGCAGCAGCTCACCTGTGGTGGCCCTCGACTTAGGCCTTTTTATTTGCCTCCAAGTCGTGAAGGTGCAGGTTGGGGGTTGCGCCTAGACAACTCTGCACAGCCCGGCTGAATATCGGGCTGTGGAGTTCATGCATGGTTCCTCCCCCTCCAGTTGAGCATGCATTCATTTGCATTGTGCTGTTGCTCAGCCTGTTTTCAGTGGCGAAACTGTCTCCTACTGAATATCGCAGAATGGTGCAATTTCGGGGTTGCAACCCTTTTGAATATCCAACCCAAAATACTTTAAAAAGGTGTTAACCAACTCTAGTGAATGTGCAGTGGCAGCATGGCACAAGATCCTGTACTAGCATAACAGACTGGTATTACTACACATGAGTGGGATACTATTCTTCATGAATGTGACAATGGATGTATGTCCATAGTGGTACATGTGGTGTTGTGAGGGATGTCTTCTCCTCTGCTTCTTTTGGTGGTGGAGTTTTATGTACAATGAGTAACAGATAACCAGTTGTAATGTTGTAGGTGTCTCACTGGTATTCAATGGTGTGCTGCTTAATTATCTGTTGCTAATTATGACATGTCCCTAGATCTTATTCACTTAGTATTTCTATATCTGCTGCCAATGTTTCATTTTTATTATTGTTATACTTATTAATTGACAGCATAGAGTATCTACATGTTTGTTAATGTGTTTTAATAGCCCTGTAGGGGTAATATGCTTAATAACACATAAACGACTGCCATATTCAGCTAGAGGGTCATTAAGTGAAGAGTAACATTATAGTTATGTTTGTGTTCTTCTTATTATAATAACACACATTTTAAAACTGTTTAAGAAACAGATCGTCATATAGTTAGGTGTACATGTGTGTTAATTGAAGGTAGATGTAATGTTTTTAGGATGTTTCTGTGTAAGAAATATGCATTATGACAATGTTATAACTATTGCCATTGATGGGTAGGCACTGCTTGTTCTGCTGCATACTACCAATAATAGATTTCCGAGTTTTCTTTCCAGAAAATGTTATTGAAGAAACAGTGTTAGGGAAGCACCAGGAAAAAAATGAATTTCTTATATTAAGTGTTCTGGATTGGATGGACATTTGTCTTGGAAAAGATATACACATGGTGTCATTATTTCAACTTTTGTGGCTTTTTGCAGATGAGAAGACTTGTTATATGCATGTAATACTGACTTAAGAACATACATCTAGCTGGAGAGACAGCTGTTTTTGTAAAGAGATATGTGTTCATATGATAGTTGTATGAATGATGTAGTATTAGAAATTGATGCTTTAAAGAAAAAGACTTATCTTGATATTTCATCTATTAATGTGATCATTTTTTAACTTGTTTGCTTTACTACAGCCCGGGGAAGCTGCTGCTGTTGAACAAGTGGAGGTGAAGCAGGAAGCCGGCATCAGCCCACCACCTAAGTGAAATCTGTTGTTGCTATTATCTGCATGCTTGAGAAGTACCATATGGTTGTCAACATTCGTGGTGATCAATGCTCCTGTTGATAACTACACCTTGCTGTTTTACTGTGTGACAGGGGGAGCGCACTGTCTGTTGGCATACTTACTCCAAATGTTGAATTGTCTGGGGTGTGAGCAATACACCTTCGGTGCCGAGCCAGTACCACTTTCTTTTGTTTGTTGTGGGGGGCCCAATCACTGTTGACATTATTGACTTTATTTGTGCTGTAACCTTGCAAGGGTGGCAATGCGTTGATGACTGCACATACCCAACCCCCCAAAAAACACGACATGGTGGGAGGATATTCTAGTGACCTAAATGGTGTGCAATGCAGAAAGTGTCCAATTATGATTTTTTTGTTTTTTTCTCAATGTACAAGTTCAAAATGTGCCTTGTAGTCTTCATGACCCACTTTTCCCAGTTAAACTCAATTGCTGTGCAGTGTGTCTGTCTTCAGCCTTGCCAACCTCATACTTACCTCTACAGTCCAGTGTGATGCTGTTCAGTGCACTGTCACATAAGTGTATTTTTAAAAGGTGATCATGAAGTGAGGGAGTGTTGATAAAAGTAATAAAACAGTGAATAATGGGACTGTTTGTGTGTCACACTATGAATATGCACATTATATATAGTACTATGGAAGTTGTCTCAGCACATGTAAATGCAGTACTCTGACTACTTGCAGTGGTGAAAATTCCACTACATCATCGTTGCCTATTACTGGGTTGGGTGCTATTAAAACGAGTTCTTGAGTAGTGAAACTGTGTTCAATATTGGCCCACAGACATTACATTGCTACATTAGTCAATGCTGCATGGCCTCGACACACAGTGTCACACTTTTTATGCTCACCTATACTGTCAAACTGTGTTTTCATACTTTACAATATGATGCTGTGGTTGCTGTGCAAAATCACTTTTTGGTACAGTGTGAGGACATAACAGTGAGACTGTATGTGAGGAAAGGTGGTAATATGTCTATTTAAAACATTTGTTGTGAGATGAGCATTACATTATATCATTGCAATCAGGTATTAGATATTTCCCATGAACTGTAGTAGGTTTGAAAATGTTGTGTATTTATATACAAAATGTTTAACACTGTAATATATTTTTTCACCTGCTAATGTACTGTACAGCTGTTTTTTTCTCACAGCAGTATAAAAAACATCTTTTTTTGCCCTGCTATATCTAACAGCCAGAGGGACATGCTAATGCCTGTCATCCTCTGTAGGGTGCGAGTGCTTTGGCATCAGTAATAAACTTTATTACTATTATACTATCAATGTTAATGATAGCAAATCAATAATTGTTATTGATAATTGTTAATTTCATATTATACAATGGCAAAGACAAATCCTGGGCTCCCATTTGTGACTCTGGGACTGGAACCGTCATGTTATCGCAGCACAACATCACAGCTCTAGTTCCAGCACCAGGGTGACCACATAACTTTTTGGAAAAACAAGAAGTCACTACATGTAGCTGCTTGACAGTGCAATCCCACATTTCTCATTCACACTCTCAACCGCCTTTAACCTACTGTGAGTGCTTCTGACTCGTCTGCTAGTGACCACTGGCCATGACAGTGCAAATTGTCCCTACATTGCTCATCTTCCCAGCAGATATAGTGAAATAACTCCCTGTCCCCCACTGACACACAGTGTGTCCATTTTCCCCCCAAAAAAACAAACGTCATTATAGACGGCATTTAAATATCCGTGTCCGCTGGTCCATCAGCACAGTAATTGTCTACAACTTTCCAGGCAAAACACCTACAGAAATATTCACCAGAATTATCCTGACTATAAACAGATGTTTTAACTAAAAAATATGTCATTTAGACATCATTTCAATGTCCCGTCAGCAGCAGCACGAGGCCTTTCAAATTGCCACAGTCCTGTGATTACCGCTCGCTTCCTCGAACTCCTGCAGTGTTACCATGAACATTGGAAATTAAACAAATTATTGATAAAATGACAGTCACATTCAAATAGGCAGTGCCCAAAAATGTCCTGCATTCCTGGCAATCACTAAGTGCTCAAACAACCCATAACTGCTATTATGGTTCCTCAACTCCCCTGCGGTTGATTTTAAAGCCATTAAAAAAAACATAAATACTAATTAAAAAAATATTACCCAGTTCCATATTGGGATGTTAGTGTGTGGACTGCTGTACTTTACTGGGAGGGGGTGGGTGCAGGAGGAGATAGCAGACACACAATAACATTACAATGGGACTGTTTCTCTATTCACTGTGCCTGACCATTGAGAAATCAAATTTAAAAATACTTTTTAAGACTTTTTGTAAAAATGTTTCTTTTATTAGTACCAACAAGCCATTGTATAATAGCAATAATGTACTTTGGGGTGTGTGTTGTGCTGGGATAATGTTACTTTTGGGGTGATTAGTTGCACTTGGCCTGTGGCCTCTTGTCTAATGACCCCAGGCACGACGTTATCCCAGCACAACACTTACCCTGGAGTGCATTATTGCTTAAATGTCAGATAGTACATTGAAGAACCTTATTACTGCTGTGCCACATTGTTTTGAAGAATTTTACCCTGTGGCAGTGCAAAAGCACAGTGATCTAGACATTATGGGCATCCAACGGTACAGCAATGAATTAAATGTGTTTATTTTGACTAGATTTTCCCATACTGCAGTTTAAGTTTTAGGTTAGTTGTCTGAATGTCTTATAGTTATGCTACCTAGAAATCTGTCATTTATGTTCTTTATGTACTTGAAGATCTCTGGCATGCTTGTGGAGCGCATGTCATATCAGTGACAATTATTTACAATAGTGACGTGTGTTGAGGGGCTGAAATACGGCTGAAAAGCTGTTTTCTTTCAAACTATCATTAAAGTGATCATGATTGTGTACACATGAAAAGTATATTATGATAGAGTTAATGTCAAGGTAGTTTGTTTTTTATTGCAGAGATGACTAGACATTATAGGCAGACATGGTGAAGTGAAAATTCTCACACTTGATGAGGATCTATTTCAATTCTATGGTATAATAGTGTTGATAATGCAAAAGTATGTACATACTGAATATTTATGATTACTGAAAAAAATACAAGAGTGGCATTGTAAGCCACATCTAACTATATGTTTTTTTATGTTGTCAGCTCATTAGATTATATAGATAATAAAGTATGACAGAGACAGAAATAAGATAGCAAAATAGTTTAGCATCATACTTAAAACTATTATCATAACTTTGAAATGAATGCATTTATGATATTGCAGTAGCTAAGAAATATTTGAAGTTAAATATTTGAAAGTCATAACTGTTTAATTTGTGTTGTATATTCATCATTACTTTTTTTTAAATCTTTGTAGGGCGCCGGCGACTGCGAAAATGCACAGCCCACTGCGCTGCTACAGATGGCTCAGCTGAGGTTGGCAGTCTGTGAGCAAAAACAGTGTGATCTTTGAGAGGCTGGACAGAATCCAGTCTCTTGGGCGCCTAACAGGGACTGTCAACCTTGTGCTCGAGCCAGTTGTAGCAGTGGCTGACGGTGCTGTGGCCAGTAGCAGTGCTTCACCTCCGCCAGCACCATCTGTTCCTGCAGCTTCCTGGGCCAAACTGACCACCTTCATAGTAGTCCGGTATCTCCTCGGGGCGCAACAACTCCGCTTCCTGCGCCTCCACACGAATCAGTTTCCAGCCTGGATTGCCTCAAGCAGTGCATACACCTCTCGCAAGTGTTGCACAAAACTTACAAAAAAATATCAACAATTTTTCTATTTTTTTTTATTTATGTAAAAAAAATATTTTTATTAAATATTTATTTTGTGTATAAGGCAATACACACTTTAATAAGTGTTTTTTTTTTGGTGTATACATATTATGTTTGTAAATACATATTTTTGTATTGTTCATAAAAGGAAAAATATTTTTGTTTGTCATTTTTTATATCTAAAATATTTTAATAGTAAAAAAAAGTGAATTTATACTCTCTTGTGTTTGATGTGTTATTGTGTACTGGAGATGTTTCTTGAAAATAGTTTTAACAAGATTTATACAACTGTGATTTTCTCATTTGCTGAAAGATCATACCACACTATTGTGGTATTAGAGTTGGGGATTCTCCATAGAAGTAACTTAGATGTGTGACAATGCTACCTTACACTATTTGTGGCACACTGTTGTTGTTTTATGCACCTAGTGCTACAGAATGTGTGTATGTGTATCATGATGAAGATGAGTATGTACCTGCTAGTACAACAGTGAAATGTCTGCGTTGGCATACTTACAACAAAGTTATGTATTCAGTACCAGCAAACCTCTTCCACCTCTCTTCACATGATTGGTGCTACCACTTCATTTGGTAGTACAAGCAATGTCTATCAAATCTCAAGCTACTACAGTAACATATCCATTTGTTCAGTAGATGAACTAATGGTGTCCATGTCATGTCATATAGTCTTTTACTTATGTACATCTTTTTCTTTACATATGTGCTCACAAAGAAAAAGAGTAACACTCTTACATAAAAAATATTACATGGAATAACAATGACAAATTACAATTAATAACGTTATTAAAACAATATGATTCACAGTGAACTACTGTTACTGTTAATAACAGTAAATGTAACTACAAGAGTTGAAGTATTCCTGATATTGGAACTTTTATGTATGTGCAGTATTCTTACAAGTATAAATCATGTACTATAGTGAGTAATAGTTCTGAAAAAGACAGGATATTCATGGCAAAAAACTCCATTTAATGCATTAGTTAAGGTTGTTCCACAGCAACAAAAGTGAGGAAATTCGTTGTTAGGGTTGAAAACCCTAACTCCGAATTCACCCCCCCCAGCACCACACACACACAGACACACACACACACACATTCAAGTATGGGGAAGGACCAAGTCAACACAACCAATGACAGACATCCAGCAGCGGGTGACAGAAATAACAAACAATTGTCTAAATGTACTCGAGACATCCCACCCACCTGACCAGGTACTGCTATGCTCAGTGAGATCAACAACAGCAAAACTGAGGCCATGTACACAAGCGTACACATCCCTGATTGAAGCTGCACACAACATACCACACTTAGTAGTTGCATGCCCATTGACATTTCGTTTGCAGGCACCATGTTACTATGTGACAACACATCCGTGGCAGGCGTTCTGTCTACGCCACCATAATAATTTGCCCTTTCTGTTCTCATTTGCGCTTGTGTTACCATGTGTGCCACTGTTAGCACTTCTGTTTGCATTGCTGTTCCTGTTACTATGCCACAAGGCATCGTAATAGGCGGGGCGTGGGACCAAAGACTACGCTCATGCATAACTACCGATACATTCACTGTTTCTCATTATCATTCTCAAAAGAAGGAAATTAGAGGCAAAAACTCCATTTGATGCATTAGGGTTGTTCCACAGTGACAAAAGTGAGAAAATTCGCTGTTAGGGTTGAAAACTCCCTTGAACCCCTGCCCACCCCTCAACCGGCATTAGGGGTGTGCATTGGGGTCATTGGTCCTAACTCTCACCCCATTCTCCTATACTTCTGCTGCTTTACACATGTGATGGGGGTAAGAGTTAGCTGATGACCCCAATGCACACCCCAATGCTGGTTGGGGGTGTAAGTAGGGTCCAAGGGGGGTTTTCAACCCTAACAGTGAATTTCCTCACTTTTGTCACTGTGGAACAACCCCAACTAATGCATTAAACAGAGTTTTTGCCTCTAATATATATATATATATATCTTCTATATATATATATATATATATATATATATATACACATACATATAGAGAGAATTGAAGGAAGCAGAGAGGACAATCAGACTTGCAAAGGCAGCCACTGAAGAAAGGATAGCTAAGAGGGTTAAAAAAGAAGACAAAGTGCTCTACAGATATATTCTTGAAAGGAGAAGGAAGGGAGGGGGACATAGTCAGAATAGAAAAGGAAATCAGGGGTTACATGGAGGATGACAGGGAAAAGGCAGAGATACTAAATGGTTACTTCTGCTTGGTTTTTACTAAAGAAAGGGATGGTATCAGACCCATGCTAGGGGGATGCAGCTTCTGTGGTATGGATGTAGACTCAGGTTCTTTCACAATAGAAAGGGTCCTAGAAGAACTAAGGAAATTCAAAGTGAACAAAGCCATGGGACCTCAAGAAATCCATCCTAGGATACTCAAGGAACTGAGAGAAGAGCTGACTGCACCCCGGCAGACCTCTTCAACCTATCACTGGATCAGGGAGTAGTTCCTGAGGATTGGAGAAGAGCCACTGTGGTCCCTCTCCATAAGAGTGGGAAAGGGGAAGTTGCGGGCAACTATAGACCAGTTAGCCTCATATCAGTTGTGGGCAAAATTATGGAAACACTCCTCAAGGAAAGAATGATCTCCTACCAGAGGCGAGTGGAATGTTAGATCCTAGACAGCATGGGTTTACAACAGGGAGAACATGCCAAATGAACTTAATAGACTTTTTCAACTCAATGACCAAGAAAGTGGATCTGGGTGGAGCAGTGGACATAGTCTATTTGGATTTCAGCAAGACTTTTGACTCTGTTCCACTCAGAAGGTTGCTAAATAAGCCCTCCAACCAAGGGATGGGGCAGAAGGTTGCAAACAGGGTTCAACACTGGTTGAGTGGGAGGAACCAGCGGGTACTGGTAAATGGCACACTTTCAGGGGAAAGGCAAGTGATCACTGGGGTACCTCAGGGGTCAGTATTGGGGCCTACTCTATTTAACATCTTCACTAGCAATATAGCTGAGGGCCTGGAGTGCAAGGTGTGTTTGTTCACAGATGACACAACGATCTGCAATAGGGTAGATACTCTCAAGAGAGTGTGAAAGATGAAGGCTGACCTAGAGAAACTGGAACAATGGTCTGAGACCTAGCAGCTGAAATTCAGTGTGAAAAAGTGCAAGGTCAGTTGGGGAAGAGTAACCTGGGGATGGAATACTCCATGGGAGGTGTGAGGCTGCAAACCATGAAGCAGGAGAAGGACCTGAGGGTGATTATCATGGATGACCTAAAAATGGCAGACAATGTGAAAAGGCAGCATTAAAGGCAAATGGGATGTTGGGATGCATAAGTAGGGGTATCATCAGCAGGAAAAGGGAAGTGGTGCTCCAGCTCTACTGATCATTGGTGAGACCACTCCTGGAGTACTGTGTACAGTTCTGGCATCCACACCTCAGGAAGGACATTAACAGACCAGAGAGGTTTCAGTGGAGGGCAACTAAAATGATACAGGGTCTGTATGAGACACCATACGGGGCAGATTGAGAAAACTTAACATGTATACTCTCGAACAGAGGAGACATGCAGTAACATGATAGAAACCTTCAAATGTCTGAAATGAATCAACAAGACTTAGATACAGGACCTGTTTCAGGGTAGGAGTTGTGCAAAAACCAGAGGGCATGACATGAAAATTGAGGGGGGAAGTTATGGGCAACGTGTAAAGGTTTTTATTCATAGAGTGGGTGGTGGACCCCTGGAACAGCCTCCCTCAGGAGGTGGTTGGGGCCAGGATAGTCTGGAGTTTCAAACATGCATGGGACAATTACAAAGGCATCATTGCATTGGGCAGTAAAGGGGGTGTTAGTTATTCTAAAATGGGTAGACTAGATGGATCATAAGGTCCCCTTCTTCCTTTACTTTTCCATATTTCTATGTGTCTGTGATAGATTCTCCAATCTTCCTTGCCATGATTGGTTTGGATAGCTCTGCACATTGGGTCTCTGTCATTGTGGGTAGGGCAGCCATAACTAAGAAGGCAGAAGTCAGTTGAGTTGAAGAGGCATTGGCCAGAGGGCCATATACAGATTTGTAAAAGATGTAGAATTCATTAACAATTTCCCCCAGGGAAATTTAAGTACAGTATATGATCCATATTGGATCTTATGAGGGGGGTTGATCCTAGAGGCTTCTTGTTTGTGGAGTTGGAGGGACATTAATTTTTTAGCCTTCCTCCCCTTGATCTGCATGCATAGAGTGAGTTTTAAATATGTCATATTCCACTTTTTCCCCTCATACTTTGTGCATATTTATCCCATAGCACATTCAGGGATGTTACGTGGGAGTCTGGAGAGGAGGAGAGGGGTTAACACTACTTTCTAAAGACTGGATATAGTGAAGAACAGCTGTTGCATATGACTGCCATTCCTTGTTCCATTCAGATTCTATCCTAATAAATTCTCCCCATAAAATACATTTCCAAGTGGCCCACTCATATCCCATTTTGTTGTACTCCAGTTTAGTTGCAGAAAAGACGTGAGCAATTCTTTAATACAATGCAGTATATATTTACCTTAAAGTAGTTGGTTGTTGAGTTTCCAAACAGTATCTTTATCTGTTATACTCAAAAGAGAGTGATGAATCCAGACCAGAGTCTTCTGTTAGCACTCTTGGGGCTATGTCACATAGATGCAGTACATTAAGAGTTGAATGACTAAGTAAAATGAAGCTGATTCTGGAATAAGAGTCATGGGCCATAAAGTAGAAGGTGTAGCTTCGCAGGGAGGGGTTAAGAAGCCTCCATGGGTCACACAATCCTAAACAGTTGATCATATCAGACAAGGATCATTGGTCTGATGATACATCTGTCTGGATTTACTGGACTGGTCTAAGTCACAAGTGGATGTTATAGCCCAGTCTCCACATAAGATTATTGGGAAATGTGAAAACATGGCTAGGAACTCTGTTAGTTTCATAAAGAAACTGGGGGAGTCACTGTTAAGCCCATAAACACTGCCTAGCAAGACTTAAGCATTGTCCAGTGTCCTTCTGAGAAAGATATATCTGACCTCAGGGTCCTCAGTATTTTAGATAAGGGGTAAATTTTGCAGCATGGGTAATCAGCATGGCTACCTCTTTATGGTCTGTACCATTCCTTGTTCTGAATTCTTGGCCAATATTTCCTTGTCTAAAGAGGGTACATTCAGATGGTAATAATATGTTTCATTTAAAAGGAGAAATTTTGGTACCCATTTGGGATAAGTGCTTCATGATTTAGTATTGCTTAATTTTAGAGCATGCCCCTTTAACAGTCTAGGAAGCATATGTTATAGTGTTACTCATTGCCACCGTATGGGATGCCACTAGAATCTGCCTGAAAAAAAAGGTAATCTGCATGTCCCTGACTGGCCAGAACTCATTCCTGTTTCCCCTCTGTCCTGGTAACCCTATACTGTAAATGAACAAGTATACGTGACAAACAAGAAACAGTGATCTTACCCAAAGAGGTAAAGCTATCCCCAGTCCCAAGACACACTCCTTCTGTCAGGTTCAATCTGGATCTGTCTGAGGGACTATGAGGGGCCACAGGCATATCATGTGGGTGGTCAGTAACTGGTCACTGAACACCAATATTGGAAGTCTTTGAGAGCAGTAGGGGTGAAATAAATAACCCTTACACTTGCTGTGAAAACAGCAACAACCGAATTGAGGGAACAAATGTGATGATATGTTAACCTCTCATATAAGAATTAACTGTTAAACAAGAACAGTAAAAACACCAAAAATGTACCATTCTAGTGGCAATTCCCAGCTGTGGCCCCAATCGAAAATTCCATCTTTGCAGCGCTTGCCGCACAAATCTGTGAGATACTGCAGTTGCTACACCAAATGAATACTCTTTTATTGTCAGGCCCCAGCCTGAGTCATATGTAGAGTGCCTTCTTAGTTTACAGTGTGACTGCCATTTTGCTATAAGCAGAACATGGGTAGACTAGTCCGAACTCTACTGATTTGTTAACAAAAATTAGATCTAGCTGCCATGAGTTTGGACTCATTAACATTCTATTAGCCTCATCATGGGCAGAAGGGGACAAGGCCAAGATCTATAACAAAGTCCAAAACAGCATTATTATAAGTGTAGCCATGCTAAACCCCACCCGCCCCAACTGCATTGGATAGCTGAAAAGACAAAGTTGTCAAAAAAAATCATATGAAGATCCACAGTGGAAAGATCTTCGAAGGGAAATGGCAAGCAGAGCTTAGGCAGTAGTCTGATAAAAGGGAGAAATGCTGCCTGCCTCTCATCCAAGATCTCTTCTGTGGTCCAACGCAGGTCGCATACATCTTGAGTTTGAAGACCACTACAGGGTGACAGTAGGGGGCTACTGTAATAGAAAACACAACAGGAAGAGGAGGTGCAGTTTTTAAGCTCCATGCAATGTAGAGAAGTATGGCAGTAGACATTATCTAAGCTCCAGTATGTTCAAGTGTTATGCCACAAAGTAAGGAAGACATAGAGGGTTCAGAGGAAGAAAGCAAGGTTCCAAGTGGGCAAAGGGTAGAAGTGGGCATAGAAAGAAAAGGTAAGTGCTGCAGGTTTGAAGTGTTCCCCAAAGCTGAACTATATCAATCCTATTAAGGGGAAGCGATGTTAACATGCTGGTGTTTGCGAGGAGCCAGAAAAAGGTTGGGTAAATATTTCAGCAACTCTTCTAAGGCTGTACTAAATGTTTTTTTCCCATCCATGGAAGCCACCTGGAAACAAACATGGTATTTCATGTGGAATTTACTTCTGGCATCATAGAGCTTGCATTTGATATCACAGTATTCTTGCTGCTTCATCCATACTCTGGGATAGATATCATTATAGATAAAAATTAGACAGTTTGCTTGAGTGTGTGTTTCATAGAATCACAGAATCATGCCAGCAGAAAAGGACCTTAAGGTTCATCAAGTCTACCTATACCCCACCCCACCTCTTTTATCTCCAACCCCACCTCCCCTCCCTTTCCTAGTCCCATTTAGCTATCCCTAGCTCTTTTGAATTTCTCCACTGTATCCACCTTTACCGCCCACTCTGGCAGACTGTTCCATGATTTTGTCAAGGAAATTTAAACACTGGAAAGCAATAGGCTGCGGTTTGTCCCTGGGATGAGGCATAAGCCTAAGTGATCTGTGCACCTATTCCATTATTGGAAGGCTAGGCCTGTGCTTCAATGGACAAGCAGCCAGCCACTCCCACTTCTTGAGCTATAAAAGCAGTTCCTCTCAGCCTCTTTCTGAAGTAATTTTTCTTTGCCAGCCAAAGGCTCTGTTGGTCTGTCCTCTGAAGCTGGCTGGGGCCTACCCCCCACCACCTTGCTGCTTCTGCTTGTCTCTGCTGGACTTCTGTGTTTGTTTTCTTGCTTCTGGTTTGTATTTTGCCTCCGACTGTGTGCTTCTTTCTGTCATTGTTCCCTGTTTTCTGTGTTTTTGTGTCTTTGGTTTTGTCATTTGGGGCTTTGTTTCTAAGCTCCTAGCATATTGCTAATCCAGTGCTCATAGTACTTGTTCTCAGTTACAACTCTTAATTACTCGCAATGCAACTGCAATCATTATCTGTGTGTTTCATCTCAAACCATAGCTGCTCTCCATGCTGCACATTCAATTGTTTTCACCTGATTCAGGCTCACTCAGAACCTTAGCTATGCAGCTCAATCATGTTCTCTCAACTCATTCTACCTACCTCATTGCTGCAGTTTCATTGCACTGCCTGGTGATAGCTGCTTTCAGAGCATTGTGCCTCCCTCCATTCTACGGTATGTTTATTGAGTTTTACAACTCACAATTACTCAACACAGATGCTGCTCTCTATGTTTGTATACTGCTGTTATACTCTGAAGTCAGCTAAGCTACAGCTGATGCTGTAAACTAGTTTCAATATTTGCATGTGGGTCTTGGCCCCTCTCCATCACTTTCTAGTTTTTCCTACAGCGGGGATTGGGAAGTGTTTGGGGAGTCATAGCCCTGCGTGTGGCAACTTATGTTGAAAATCTGCCTCTGCCACCAAAAATCCTCAGAGTATTTGTCACCTTCATTGGCTTTCATGAATGCCTGGCTGGCTTGTTCCACTATTCACAGTGCTGCTCCTCCAACCAACTTGCAGGTCCCACTATTGCTACTATGTTTTACTGACCTACGTGCAGGTCTGACTATTGCTACTGCTTACTGACCTACGTGCAGGTCTGACTATTGCTACACTGCCTTATTGACCAACATGCAGGTCCACTGTTGCTTACGTAATCATTGCTTAAAGTTCACTTACTGCATCCAATCTCTGCAAGGTCTCAGCACTTAATGCTCATTCAGCTCCTCATCAGTTTCTGGGCATGCCAGCCATATCATTCTGGTGCAGAGTTCCCCTGCAGCTGACGGTCTCGCTCTGCATTTCTAAGTCCACATCTTGAGTGTGCCTGACTTGGGGCAGGGTCCTTCTCACCTGGCCCATAGTTGGGAATGTCCTCACTCTGGGCCTGGCTTTAGCTGTTCAAGACTCGACGGCAGCTCCTGGTGTAGTATTTAAGACTAGCTGTGGAGGGTGGAAAATGATACCACCTTTGGCTCTAGTAATTGTACTAGCAAGGCACCTTCACCGCATTCTACCTACAACTACTTCTGTCACCTGGTTTGTTTTTAGGGTGAATAGGCCAGGCGAGTGTCTCAGCAGTCGTTGCTCTCCTCCTCCCACCTTGGTTGTCCCGATGTTGCAGAGCACTTTTGCAACCTTCCTCTGCATTCCTGTTAGAGGGATTGAGTGAAAGCTTACCTTCAATTTGGAATATTTTCCACCTCCCTTTAATTGGACTTCCAAATTGCAGCAACAGAGCCATCACTAAACAAAATATCCCAAGCCTGGAGGGAAGGTGACCCAGGCCTTGGATCCCCACAGATTTCCTCCTCATAGGGTTTTTTTTCTCTCCTCCTTGCCTCGGGTTATAACTGTTAGTTAGCATAGTCAGTGTTCCCTAGTTCCTTTAGGTATGTTCCACTGTTGGATGAAGGTGAATGGTGTCCCTTCCATTCCCTCTCTCCTTAGAGGTCACCTCATTCTCTAACACAACCCATCAAAATCATGCCACACTAACTTGAGCATCTCATTACATTATCAAGCTATCTGTTGCTTTATCTACTGTTACGTCTCACAGCTACTGCTTGCTGATGTGCTTCATGCTACTATATTTCTTTTTTGGGATCCTTCCTAAGGTACCTTTAGCCAAGGGAATCGTCCAGCGGCATCTCTAGGGGTAGAACCCTATTGGAGGGTTCTTTGCCTTTTCTACCCCTACAGGGTGGTAATTCCTCTGGAATAGAGAGTGCTAATGGCCAAAAAACCTAAGTAACACAGTTGCACAAGCATAACACTATACTGGCCATGTAGGCCATTGAATTGGGAAGGCTAGACCTGTGTTTCAATGGACAAGCAGCCAGCCTCTCCCACTTCTTGAGCTATAAAAACAGTTCCTCTCAGCAGCCTTCTGAAGCACTTTTGCTGTGCCCCACCATCCTTCCCTCCTCCTCTAGTGGCAATGCTTCAGTCCTTGGGATTCTTCCTAAGGTACCTTTAGCCAAGGGAATCATCCCATGGCACCTCTAGGGGTGGAACCCTCTTCAAGGGTTCCTTGCCTTTCATACCCCTACAGGGTGGTAATTGCTCTAGAACAGAGAGTGTGAATGGCCAAAAAACCTATGTAACACAGTTGCACAAGAATAACACTATACCTGCTGCATAGGTCATTGAATATATATTGGGCTCCATGTGTGGAAGGATCAGTGAGTCTTCCCCAGTAGCTTCTTCACAAATTAAATGGTATCAATTCCTTCTGCACATTCTGGAAGGCTGACAATACTTAAATTATTGTGCATACTATGGTCTTCCTGATCTTTAATTCACTCTTACAGATTGTGCATCTTGTGTCACAGGTCTGCCGGCTTGGGTTCCACAGTAAATGCTTTATTTTTCAGGGATGAAATGTGATCCTCTGAGTTGGGAACTCTTTGTGCTAGAGTTTCTAAGGCCAGCTTTACTACTTTGAAGTCCACTATCAGATCAAAGAGGACATCCTTGATGATACTGAGCTCCCAGAAGAAATGCTTTGAGGTGGTAAGTTTGGTGTCTAGGTCCAGGGATGAGAGTGGGGAGTGGTCCTCCTTATGTAATTTAGGTGGGTGGGGATGAGCCAGTAGAGATGGTGGGACTGGAGTGGTTTCCATAAATTGGTGGCCTGATGCCATTCCTACACAAAACAGGTACCAGTCAGTATCAGGTGCAGTATTCTACCAAATGATATTAAGAAATTAAATACAGTGATTTGCTGCATGGAGAAATGCTTTAATAAAATGCTATGCTGCTAGGAGTTATCAAGGGAGTGACCACTCTTCACTCTAACTCCTCAAACCTCCTCCTCACTACTTCCACAATCTCCCCCACAGGTCGTTAGTGCCCACATGCACCACTACATGTGGTTTCTTCCTGCACATCCTTGTGCACTTTAAAACCGCCTACCCCGCCTTGTCTGTCATTAGCTCAGGTATAGCCTCCACCTAAATTTTACTATGTCTCTCCCCCCCACTGCCCAATCTGATCCCTTTAAGTATGGAATCACCAAGCACTAGTACACCCCTTCCTCGTTTCTTGTCCCTGCCTCACCCCTTTTCCTGAATATCCACTCTTAGAGCATTCCAGCTCACTAACTCCACCCTTCCTCCCTCCCTACTACTCTCTGCCCCTTCTACCCCATCCTGTCCCCTGCCCCTTCACTGCTCTCTCTCTATCCCCCACATCGCTCCCTTCCACCCTGACTCTCCCTCCTCTGCACTGCCCCTATCATCCACCAATCCAGCAGAGCTTCTTTCCCCTTTACCCCTGTTACCCTCCTCTGACTGACTCCTGCCCCTTGTGGGTTTCCCTCTTCCTCCCTCTTCTGCTCCCCCTGAAGATCACTCCCTCCTTCCTCCTCCACCATTGTCCCCAGCTCAGCAAACCTATTTCCTGACCATTCTGCCTGCTCTATCTCTGCTTACTTCCCCCAACTCTAGCCTTCCCACTAATGCTAGGGCCCTTGTTTGTTCCACCCCTGCACTCGCTCCCTACCCATCATTTTCCTTGAGCCTCTGTTTCTCCCCGCAGTGCCCTCCTGTTATTTCCTGGATGTTACCCTCCTGCCTCCAGGCTTCTTCCCACTCCCCTCATACTCTCCAGCACTCAACCCAGCCACAGCACTTTCTCCTCCAGCCTCCTCAACTGGATACAGATTCAACACCCTCCTAGCCTCCACAATATCTTAATCCAAACTGCCATCCCACATCCATTCCAGCCCACTATCCTACCCATGATACCAGTACTAACTACAAAATACAGTTCTAGCTATAAGTTTCTAACCAGTACAGTCCCTACTTAAAAATCCAATACCAACTCCACTCACAGAGAAGCATAAAACACTACTAACTATGATACCATACCATACATATGTTTCCCAGTAAAATTCAGCATGACGTGCTATACCTAAGAAAAAAACATAGTACTACCAGTAAGTCTTTAACATTTTACCTCTTAACCTGAGCTACATATCACTCTATAACATTACAAAGATCAATCGCCTCTGTTAGGGCACGTTAGTGGATGCACCTGGTAGTGCTTTCCACTAATCCCAATGCAGCACCACCCCAATAAGTGTGGACAAACTGAGGGTGGAAGGGAGGGATGGGAGAGGGTGTGATTAGGGCCCACTGCCACTCCCATGAGAGTCAATCAGCCTCTTACACAACTGTACACCTCAGCGCCTTTCCTCAGGCAGGAGTAAACACATCCCTGTAGTTCATGCTTCAGTGATTGTGTATATCCCTGGCCATGTTGCACCTGTTAGGTGGACTACTGTAAGCACAAAGTTGGTCACTAGCTTAGCTTGAAAAACATTGAACCCCTCCCACAAAAAGATTTACAAACAAGCAGGTGTAAAGCACACATAAGGTAAAAACATTTCTGTGTTTTATTTCTTTTTGTGAGGGCACTCCGCCCCCACCCCCCCAGGTGCCAAAATGATGTGTATAATATTCTGCTGTTTAACAATTTATAGTGCAGTGCAATAAGTATTTATGTGGGGGTGCTCCACCCTTATACTCCCCAGGTGGCAATATGATGTCTGTGCTTTGCAATGAATTTAGTATTTCTATGGGGGTGCTCCTTCTGAGTCCTGATCATAACTGTATTTCTGCTGCTACTAATTGCTTTTTACTTTTTATCGTAATTGTATTTCTGCTGCTTTTTTTATATCCTAATTGTATTTCTGCTGCTATGAATTGCCGCTTTTTTTTTTCAAAACTAAAAAACGATAATAATAAAAATTTCGGCTTGCATTGATTTGTCACTGCTGCTATGTAAAGTCCTGATCATAAAACTAGTAGTGCATGTAAAAGCACAGCAACTGGCCGGAGATATACACAATTGCCCATGCTTCCTCAGTTTCCAGCTCCAGACTGAATCATTTTAAAGGGGTCTGGCTAATCTTCTGTACCACCCCTAAGTCTGCCTCTGCAGTTTCCTGTTTCCAACAGGCACAAAATTGAACCACAGAATCCAGCCCTAATCTATAGCCCTGTTTAAACACCCAAAATACAGCCCTTTATCCAAACAGTACATTTTAAACACCCAAATACATATACTTCTCCCAGTACGAGTTAGTTGAACTAAAACAAATGTAGGAAAACAAAAAAAATAAATATCTCTCTTTAGTTTAACCTCACACAAACACCAGGACACACTTACAGCTAATTCTTCCAGCTCCAAACTGAATCAGTTTAAAATGGCTCTGGCTAATCTCCTGCCCCCCCCCCCAAGTCTTCCTCTGCAGTTTCCTCTCTCTTTACTGGCACAGAATTGAAAACCAGAATGCAGCCCTAAACTACAGCCCTGTTTAAACACCAAAAATACAGCCCTTTGTCCAAACAGTAAATTTTAAACACCCAAATACATATCCTTCTCCCAGTACAAGCTATCTGAACTAAAAAAAACATTGGAAGACAAAAAAATACTTCCCTTTAGTTTAGCCTGACATAAACACCAGGACACACTTGTAGCTCATGCTTCCAGCTCCAAATTGAATCAGTTTAAAATGTCTCAGGCTAATCTCCTGCCCCTCCCCCAAATCTACTTCTGCAGTTTCCTGTCTCTCAGCTGGCACAGAACTGAACTCCAGAATCCATTCCTAAACTACAGCCTTGTTCAAAGGAGTATTCCACCCAGAATTTGCAAAAACACATTGAGCAGAGTGTTTTGATTTGTATGTGAAGTCCTAGTGTGTCTTTCCCTCTGCCTGCTATTAGAAGTTTTTCCCAAATTAGCCTACTAGCTTTATGGTAGTTTTACAACCCCTGGGGATCTCCATCTCAAACAGATTTATTGACTTTCTTGCTCATATAATGCATCCTGTCTCATGTGACAGTGATGTAGCTGAGCCCATGGATTTAGCTTATGCACTGCTTTAAAATCAGTTCACAACAGCAGAGCTGTGTAACTGTTCTCCTCCAGTGAGCACAAATGGCAACTGTAAAAGTTTAGCAGATACCTGAGAGCTAGCTGAGTTGGAATTCTGTAAGAAAACAGCTACTAATTATCTCTAATTCACTATGTGTGTTTTTTATGTGTGTCAGGTCTAGCTACCAGTAGTGTTTTCATTTTAAAATTTAATTTCATCAAACTACATACAACAATAAAAAGCACAGAAATTGCCCCAGGTTATCAATGCTATAATTAGTAAACACTAGTTGTTTTCTTACAGAAAATCCACTTAGTTAGCTCTCAAGTATTTGCTAAACTGTAAATGTAGGTACCAGCATTCTATTGCATAGAATTGGCAGTTAGTGCTGATTTTGCTCTGTGACATGATTTTCAATTTTGTTTGTTACAGATGTGAGGTATCTTTTTAATAAAGTATAAAAATATGTATAAGCGAGTTATTTAATTAGTTTGTCGAATATTGTTTTATTATTTGAAAAAATGCGATACACTAAATGTGTAGTACAGTGAGCCATTGTAAAATGGAATCAAATGTTTAGCTGAAATAGTCACTGTCATCCAATTGTTTTCATGCCATGCCACACACAGGAGTGAAACTGACTTCAAGGTATTTTGCCATTTCTAGGCTGCAGATTCGTATCATACACTTCATATATTTGTTCAGTAAAAATGTGTGAACTAGGCTGGCCTTGTGGCACTGAGGCTTGAGGTGCTGGATACCACACCTTGCTCTGTACAGGTGACACAAATTTGGGAATGAACCCGGGTAGTCAGGGGTTGGGTGGGCTTGATTAAGTTATCATCCAATAGCTCTCTTCTCTTCTCTTCTCTTCTCTTTTCTTCTCTTCTCTTCTCTTCTCTTCTCTTCTCTTCTCTTCTCCTCTCACCATTCAGGTGTAGAGTTTCTCACTGCCCTTTCAAACTGCAGGTTTCTCTTTCTCTCAGTAGAACTGCAACACCAGACTCCTGGAACCATTAAGCACAACATCCCACCAATAAAGTGTAGACTCTCACTGCCCCGTCACATATTTGCAGCTCTCTTCCAACTAAAACTGCAAAACTGGATTCTTTAATCCAAATTCCTCTACAAATGGTAGAAGGCAAACACAGGCCCTGTGTGACAGGCAGTTGGCAACCCACAGGCAGGCCCTTTACCCAACCTTGCAGACCCATTTTCTTCATAGAACCTGGAGACCCCACTCCCTCTGGAGGGGCTCCCACTGAACTGAAATTAGAACTCACAGTCCTTGGGCTTTTGAGAGCTGTCTGGCAGCTCCCCATCTGATGAAATCACTGTCCCATCCAACAATAAATGTGTATGAATCTCCTTCAATGGCTGATTGGTTGTGTGAAAGAGCGCCATGTATTTCTCCAGATTTTCCCCCAGTAGGTCCTCTGAAAGGTCTAATAGTCTTTGGCAGCAATCCTGGCCTTCTGATTGGCTGAAACTGGGGACAAAACCTGCAAGCATGGCAGGCGAATAACAATTTCTATCTCAGTCCACTAATGCCCCCACTTTAATGCCCTGGTGCAGCCAACAGAAACACTTTTGTTTTCATTTGCCCTCAAAGTCTGTTAGCAGTCTCTGTGCTCTTCAAAGAAAATACACAATTTAACATTTTTATTCAGTCCTCTTCCTCTTCCTGTTGCTGCTGCCATTTACCCTTTTGACAGGCAGCACATACAAATCTCACTGCAGTTCATACACTGTCCCCTTCCATATCCTGCTGCATCCAATATAATCCTTTTTATTCCTTTATTGCCCCTCAGTCATATAGCTGCTTAAGTGCCCTAATAAAGAGCAGCTGAAACCTTCAGGAGAACTTTAACAAAACATAATATTTTGACACAGTTTGGCTTGTATTCCACTTTAGTTCTGTATTCCCCCTCCCCATTATTTATTACTGATGTGATTTACATAAAAACAGGATGCTTGCTCCAGAGAAATGTTTATCTATTCCTATTGCTTTCTCCCTACTTCAAGTCATAATGCACTGCTTGTGACATCACAGTTACTCCCATGGCAACAGATTGTGATGTCACAACAGAGGATTACGACTTGAGGTAGGGAGTAACCTATAGAGGCAGATGAACTCTGAGATATGAGGAGATGATCCTCTAGGTGATTTCAACTACAATTGGTGCTCAAAAGGCAAAAGAACCTGGTCCTCGACACCCATCTTACACAAGTTATCAAGTTACCCACCAGGCATAATGCCAAATCTGGCAGCCACACCCTGCTTAACTGGACTCTTGTCACAAGCCCTGAGAGAATACTGGCTGCTGGAATATTTGAAGACTCACTGAGTGACCACACACCCATTTTCTCTGTTTGGTTCAACAAGCTCCCCTAAAATGCCCATCAGGGTATTAGAGGCCAGGAACTACTCTAACCTCATCCCTGAAGATTTCTGCTCTGCTCTGTCCACTGTGAATTGGGGTCCTATATCTACTCTCCCTACCTTGGACAAAGCCTTAGACTACTTCTCCAATGTAATAATGTCTGTAGCTAATGCGTATGCCCCTCACAAGAAGCTAAGGGTGCAGGGCAAACACCACAAATGCCTTAATACTGATCTGAAATGGACAATGCTACTCCAAGACAGGGCATCGGGGGCAATATAAATCCTTGTATCTCCTATCAGACTGGGAGAAATACAGGGCACTAAGAAATAAGTGTAAAAAGCTATAAAGAATGCAAAAAGCCATTATCTGCATAAGCTCCAATCTCGGCACCTAGGGGATCCCAAGAACATCTGGGGTCAAATTAATGCTTTCCGGAAGGGTGGCACCAACACTCAGGATGGAGCTGTCCTGATTGATGGTATACTGACAGACAACCCCTCCACAGTAGCTGAAGTCTTCAATACCTTTTTTACTGATCTTGACAAGTATAAAATTTCTACCCAACTGCCCCCCTCCTGTAAGAAAAAACACTGAGTGGGATCTCCACCGGCCTCAGTTTTATCTCAAATTAGTCAAGCCATCAGAAGTGCTACCCCTCCTGAAGCAGATAACCCTGACTCATCCCCTGGCTTTGAACAACTAGATCCTCGACTGCTGTGGGCTGCTGCCCTGACGATTGCTCTGCCCATTCCCATGCTAATAAACCAATCCTTACTGGAAGGGCATGTCCCTAGTAAGTGGAAGGTGGCTGTTGTAGTACCTGTTCATAACATGGGGCCACGTATAAACACAGAGAACTACATGCCTATCTCCATACTCTGCCCTTTGGTGAAGGTGCAGGACAGACTGGTCTACTGCAGAGCTACTTAGAATGACCAACAATTAACATGGCTTCAGAAGAGGCCATGGAACTGACAAGGCCCTAATCAAACTCACAGCTGACACCCTGGGTGCCATGGACACGGGATCCCTCACTGGGGCTATACTCATCGATTTGTCAAAGGCATTCAACCTGGTTATATGTCAAAAGGTAAGATTCTGAGCCTGCTCAAGCCGAAGAAATGCTATAACACACTCGTTGTTCAAAAATTTCTTCTTTTTATTGAGGTAAATTAGTCCCAACGTTTCACCTATATCATTAGATTTCTTCTGGGGAACTGTAAAATGTTTATAAAAATACATAACTTCAGATTACCCTGGTATGTTGTAGTAAAATAACACAAATCACATTCTCTCATAAATCATATCTCCGGTCTTTGCAATTACAACCTAAATATCAATCTTTGTAACATAATATTATTGTGATAAGTATATCTTAAATCACCTTTATCACCCACTACCAAATATATCAGTGCTATGCACTACCTGCTAATATAATAAGGCCCGTCGGGCTTCAGTGTTGCCAAATCCACTGCTGCAGAAACTTTTCTCAAGCTATTAAGGTACAAAGCCAAAATATTCCATATCACAATTTCATAATGTCCCTCATTAATTATAATGCATTTGTTAATAAATCAGTCTGAAGTGAAATGTCATGAGGAATTACTTACAAAATTAATACAATGTCTGCGCCTTTAAGAAACACAAAAGTTCACTTTTTTTCTCTATTTTCACAAACTTCATACTAAGCTTCATGCCTATAAATAAATATAAAGAACAGGGAAGAAGTATGGCAATAATCATTACTGAATTATCATCTAATGCTTCATTTACTCTAATATTCAGTCTTTCACAACTAAACAGAATGTTTCAACTCATACAGTTCTGCATGTTTTCAGACACATTCCATAAGGTGCTACCACTCAGTTTCTCATAAGTATAGGCTGTTCTACCGGTGCCCTGTTAAGTACGCTGTAACCACATTAGAACCATAATCCTGCTTCACCCTTTACTAAGAATCATTTCATTATAATGTACCACTTCTTAAAAGTTAAATGCTATTTGTGCATTTCAAAGCCAACACGCTGTGCTCTGCAAAAAATGCTGAAATTTCTCATTTTAAAATGTGCCCACTACTTGGTGTCTGATGCACCAAGTAATTCAAATCTTCTTAAATCATTCTTTGTATTTTCTCAAACAAAATTTTCATTTAAGTAATTATTGCATAAAAGTTCTTGTTTTAAAAATAGATAAGCTATTGTTAACTTACCTGATTTGAAGGCTATAGAAACATAGAAACATAGAATGTGATGGCAGATAAGGACTGCTTGGCCCACCTAGTCTGTTCATTTTCCTACCTAACAGATAAGCTGCAGATCCCAGTTAACCAACAGCTTACTTTCTCCTATCCCCCACTTGGACTGCCTTATGTCTGTCCCATGCATTCTTGAATTCCCCCACTGTTCTTGACTCCATGACCTCTTCAGGGAGGCTGTTCCATGCATCCACAACCCTCTCTGTGAAAAAATACTTCCTCACACTACTGCTGAGCTGTCCCCCCTCTATCTTCAAACTGTGCCCCCTTGTTCTTGCACATCTCTTTTTCTCAAAGATGCTACCCTCTTGGACTTTGTTGATTCCCTTGAGGTACTTGAAAGTTTCTATCATGTCCCCTCTCTCCCTTCTTTCCTCAAGGGTATACATATTAAGCTCCTCTAGTCTTTCTTCGTATGTCTTCTGGTGCAGACCCTGCACCATTTTGGTTACCCTCCTCTGGACAGCCTCCACTCTATCTATGTCTTTGCGGAGATGGGGTCTCCAGAACTGCACACAGTACTCCAGATGGGGTCTCACCAACTGTCTGTTCAGAGGGATAACAACTTCCTATTTTCTACTATTGACGCCTCTCACTATGCATCCCAGTATCCCCCCAGCCTTCCTTACTGCCTTCTCACATTGCTTGTCCACCTTTAGGTCATCTGATATAATTATCCCAGGTCCCTTTCCATTTTTACTGTTGTCAGTATCTCACCACCCATTGTGTACTCTTCTCCTGGATTTTTGTTTTCCAGGTGCATTACCTTGCACTTCGCATTGAATCTGAGCTGCCATACATCTGACCATTCCTCCAACCTTGCCAAGTCCCTATCTGCTCAACAGGACTCAAAAGGTAAAATGGAAATGGGTACAATTAGGCTGCAGTACTGTGACCACTGAAGTACCCCAGGGCTCAATTTTAGGCCACCTACTATTCACCCTCTTTGTTAATGATACTGGGCACAATTGTGATTTGGAAAACCTGATCTAGTATGCTGATGACTCAGTAGTCTACTGGAGTGATCCTCAACTCAGTGTCATTACAGCAAAGCTGCAGGCCAGTCTCACTGTAATAAAGACTTGGTTTACCTCTAACTTACTGGTGTAGAATGGCAAAAAGACCAAGGCTGTCCTTTTGAGGACTAGATGCCTAGGATGTGAGAGGCAACACCTGTTTCAGCTGCACACAGCCACAGAGTCACACACTGAAGTAGTGGAAAAGATTAAATACAGCACTTGGGAGTCTACTTAGATCAAGAAATGTCCTACAAGCCGTATATGGACTATGCAGCTAAGACCACTCACCAGAAACTTGGCCTTTTTTATAGACTTAGAAACTCCCTAACAGATGATGCACAACTTGCTACAGCCAAAAGCATGCTACTTCCCACCCTCCTCTGTGGTGCTTCCCTGCTACATTTCCTTAAGGAGAGTGAGCACCACAAGCTGTCTGTCCTCTATAATAGGACTGCACACTTTGCTACCTGCTCCCCGCACAGGAAGCATCATTGTGATGCCCTTGTAGACCTCAACTGGTCCTCAATAGGGCATAAAATGTCCCATCCCTTACTATGTCTGACCTACAAATTCACCAGTGTTGGCACCTCCCCCCCAACTTACCTGGCCTCCTGAATCCAAAAGCTCCCCAGTGGACTCTGCAGTCATCAGGTAGCTGCCTTCTCAATATCCCTTGTGTATGCACCAACCTAGGCAAGAGGTCCTTTCGGTACTCGGCATCCTACCTCTGGTGCTCACTCTCAGAGGAACTGACCAGAAGCTTCACCCTGGAAGAGTTTAAGTCTGGCCTAAAAGCATACATGCTGGAGCAGTGTCTTTGTAGCTGCTACCATTAACTCCCCCTCCTAGTCTTGAATGAGGTTCTCCTGTACACTCTTATAGGTCTGTTAGGCCCTGTTCACTATAGTGGGTATTTGGCACATGGAACACATTCCTCCTAGCAAAAGAACTTGTGCAAATTATTGATCATGTTGTCACTCTAATGTCACTGTCCAACTGTCTCCTTCCTTTGTGACTAATTGCGTTGAAGTACTCTGTATGTGAATTCAACGTCTATTGCTGCTGTTATTGTAATCTCTGAGTCAGATATATATTGTGATCTGCTGAGCTATGTGAGATGTGTGTGAACTGTATAAATGGTACATTGCATAAATGATGTATGTAATTAACTCTGGGTCACCCATGAAAAAGGGACCTCTCATCTCAGTGGGTTCACCCAGTTACCAAATGCAATAAATAAATAAATAAATTTATTCATGCAAATTTCCTCAGTAAGAAATAATGTTGAAGAGAAATCTATAGAATGTATATGGAAATCAAGCTGAATTGTACTTAAATATTATGCTTCTCAATGTTTTCCTTGAAGTGTCAACAGCTCTTTAAACATTAGCATGGTTTAACATTTTAATTTGGCCCTTTCCCTGTCACCTACACCATTCCCAGTATTCATCTGGGTCCTAGCAGACCATGATCCCGGCATCATAGTACACAAAGCCAGGGAGCTGTTTGTGTTTTTTTCTCACTTCTTTCTCCCATGTGTGTAAGCTACATCATGGTCTTTAAGTGCCCCAGAGGGTGCTAGCCCAAAGTACCAAGGTCCAGGCTAGAAGCCATGTGAAGAGACAGCTGCTGCCAAGCACCCAACAGAGCCCTCACCCTACCAGCACTGTCCACTATCCAGTGCAATGCCAAGCCCTCCTATGGACAGAAGCACTGTCAGATGACAGCTCAACCCAGTTCACCCCTTTTGCTGACCCCCAACATTCTGGGCTCACTCCCAAATCTGGGTTGTGGCACAGCACTCGGTCTAGCATCAAGCACCTCAACCCTCAGGGCCACTGAACCAGCCTATATCATACATTTTTACTCAACAAATATATGACGTGTATGGTATGATTCTGCAGCCTAGAAACTGCTAAATACTTTGAGGTCAATTTCTCTCCCGTGTGTGCTATGGCACCAAAGCAACAGAATGCCAAATTGACAGTGACTATTTCTGCTACACACTTGATTCCATTTCACAATAGTTCACTGCACTACAAACTTACTGTATTGCATTTTTTCAAATGGTAAAACAACATTTGTTTTGTATTTTATTCGCAAGTTGAATTAAATAACTCACACATACATAATTTAACACTTTATTAGAAACATACTTCACATTTGTAAAAACAAAATGAGAATCATGTCACAGAGCAAAATCAGCACTAACTGCCAGTTCTACCTAACAGAATGCTGGTGCCTACATTTACAGTTAAGTAAATACTTGAAATCTGACTGAGTGGGGTTTTCTGTAAGAAAACAGCTAGAGTCTTTACTAATTATAGAACTGATGATCTGGGCAATTTCTGTGTTTTTATGGTTGTTTATAGTTTGATGGAAATAAAGGTTTTAAAATAAAAACACTCCTGCTAGCTAGACCTGACACAAATAGAAAAGAAATAGTGAATTAGAGCTATTTAGTAGCTGTTTCCTTACAGAAAACCCACTCAGCTAGTTCTCTATCTGCTAAACTGTAACAGTAGCCATTTGTACTCACTGGATAAGAACAGTTATGCAGCCCTGCTGTTGTGAACTGATTTTAAAGCAGAGCATATGCTAAATCTACGGGCTCAGTTACATCACTGTCACATGACACAGAATGCATTGTAGGAACAAGAACAGCAATAAACCTATTTGAAATGGAGGTCCCAAGGGGTTGTAAAACTACCATAAAGCTAGCAGGCTAATTTAAGAAAAACTCCTAATAGCAGACAGTGGGACAGACACACTAGAACTTTACATACACATCAAAACACTCTGCATAACATACATTTTTACCAATTCTGGGTGGACTACTCCTTTAAACACCAAAAAATACAGCCCTTTATCCAAACAGTACATTTCAAACACCCAATTACATATCCTTCTCCCAGTATAAGCTATTTGAACTAAAGCAAATGTAGTAAAACAAAACAAAAAAAAACTTCCCTTTAGTTTAGCCTCACACAAGCACCAGGACACCCTTGCAGCTCGTGCTTTCAGCTCCATACTGAATCAGTTTAAAATTGCTCTGGCTTATCTCCTGTCCCTCCCCTAAGTCTACCTGTCTCTCAAGTGGCACAGAACTGAACTCCAGAATCCAGCCCTGAACTACAGCCCTGTTTAAACATTAAAAATATAGCCCTTTATCCAAACAGTAGATTTTAAACAGCCCAATGCATATTCCTCTCCTAGTACAAGCTATTTGAGCTAAAGCAAACATAGGAAAACAAAAAAAAATATTTTAGTTAAGCCTCACACAAACACCAGAACACCTTTGCAGCTCATGCTTTCAGCTCCAAATTGAATCAGTTTAAAGCAATAAACTGTCTTATTTGGAACTATCTATGCACATGTGGGCTTGTGAACTCCTTACCTGGGGAAATAGTCAGGTAATATGTGCACCTGACTATTTTCCCAGGTAAAGAGTTCACAAGCCCATAACACTAAATTATTACATAACTAGCAAACACAGATGGAGTCGGCACAGTGCTGGGGAGCCATGTCAAAAAAAAGGAAGTACAACAGAACAATGTCCCACATGTACCACCCAAATGAAGGGGCTACTCACAGTAATGTAAAGCATGCTGCTCTTTTATTCAAAGTGCCAGTGTACACAAATGACCTAATACTTTTCAGAACCCTGTTCCTTTCTCAAATGACATAGGCAACACAGAAACTGGAGCTATTTGTATACATCATGATGACATCATCAGGCTGAGACATAGTGACATCATAAAAGTGCAGATGCTTTAAAAACATAAACAATCTGAATACATAAATATATATCATGTCCTGAATAAATACAAATACACTGTAATGTTGCCTAATAAATAAAATCATAACTAATGATTATTAATTAAAAACTAGAGTTCAGGTCTGCACAAAACGATCTTGTGTCTGCATGAAGACTTGCAGTCAGAAGGCTCCCATGATGACTTTAAGGACACCACTTTATGATATCCGAAAAATACACATAGAGAAATGCATAAGTGATAAACTATATCTTCCCTTGAGATTCATTGAGAGAGGATACAGTTTGTCACATATACAGCAGACATACACTGATGTTAAAAATACACCAAGAAGTTACACCATGCAGAGTGGGACCCTTAGAGACCAGGACCCTCATAGGTTAAATTTTGTCATGACCTATTGCACCGAAGGTAGGCAAAATCATCAAAAGAAACTAGAATATCTTAAATGGGGACCTTGACCTGCACAGCCTTCATAACAACATTACCAGAATGTCATATAAGTGGGTTGTCACCCTCAGGAATCACTTAGTCCACAGTAAGCAGGCCAGATCTGTTTCACAGACCTGACAGACTCACAAGCATATGGGCTGTTTTAAATGTCATAGCAGGTGCTCATATTGCCCGACTATTTCCCCAGGTAAGGAGTTCACAAGCCCACATGTGGATAGACAGTTCCAAATACGACAGCGTATTGCTTGTGACACCTCAGGGGGTTCCTATATAGCTGTGTGCACCTGTGGCACTTTTTACATTGGAAAGATGAAAAGACAATTTAAGGCTAGGGTAGGAGAACATTGCAGGGCAATTAGAAATGGGGACATGACCTATGTCACTCCACTGCACTGCATGTCATGTGGGCCGCCAAAAGGAATGAAAACACTTTTTCCTACAGAGTTACACAAAAAGTATACACCAGACCTAGCGTTGGAGATTTTAATAATCTTCTACTACAGAGAGAGGGGTTCTGGATATACACCCTGGGTGCTTGCAAACCACCAGGTTTGAATGAACAATTTGATATTTCACCATATTTGGACAAAATGAAATGAAACTTTAGCAGGCAGGGTTTGTCCAAGTACTCCCCCTTAAGTGATATGAACATCAAGATAGGAAAATGCAGTTTAATTGTATATTTGTATATGGATACATGAAATACTTCGCTTCTATATTTCTCAATCTGTATTTTTGAGAAGTTAAAGAGTGGTGTCCTTAAAGACTTTGTGAGAGACTTCTGACTGCAAGTCTTCGTGTAGACACAAGATTTTTTTGTGCAGATCTGAACTGTAGTATTTAATAATTATTAGTTATGATTTTATTTATTAGGTAACATTGCAGTGTATTTGTATTTATTCAGGACACAATATATATTTATGTATTCAGATTGTTTATGTTTTTGATGCATCTGCACTTCTATGATGTCACTATGTCTCAGCCTCAGGATGTCATCATGATGTATACAAATAGCTCCAGTTCCTGTGTCCTCTATGTCCTTTGAGAAAGGAACAGGATTCTGAAATGTATCGGGCCATTTGTGTACACTGGCACTTTGAATAAAAGATCTGCATACCTTACAAAAATGTGAGCAGCCTCTTCATTTGGGTGGTGAGTATGGGACTTTGTATTGTTCTGTATTGCACAACTTGTGTCAGTGACTCAGCAGATTTCAAACGTGCCACTAAATGTTGGAAGTTTGGAGTGTAGTGGGTTCTAACCCCACAACAGGAACTGAGGGTAGATTCTCAGAACTGACATTTAGGGCTTGGTGAAATTTGTCTTCTGGTATTGAAATTAGGGGAAAATTCAAAATTTTGCTTCCATGAAACATCCTCAAAAAGTTTGCAACATTTTGCCAAAATTGTGATTTCAGTTATTTTCCCCCAATTTAGACAGTATTTGTGGACATTGCACATCTGGTATGCTGATTTTACAATGGTCTATACAGATGTTTACCAAGTCTGACATCTCTATCTTTAAAAATGACAATGTTATAAGTATCCAAACTTTTGGAAATGTTAAAATGACATTTCACAGTTACATAAATTGAAGAATTTTAAGCCACTGTAACTTTAAAACTAGAGAATGAGTATCACCAGTTTTGTTAGGTTCAGTGACCCTAAATATTAGGCTTCGATGCTACCCCCATGACCCAGCAGCAGAGCATTACACTGGCGTTCTGATTACCCAGATGTAGAAGCAAGGCAGGGAAGTCACATAATCATTCAGGCTATGGCCGAGAGAGCTGCCACTCCCCAGTGCATGTCAGTCGGGGAGGGATGGCAGTAACTTCCACCAACAAAACAACTCCTGCAGCTGGGTCAGTGAACTTTCTCCTGCAACAGGGGAATCTGTGGTTGTACAAGGTTGACAAAGGCACCACCCCCACCAGGAGAGATAGGAGGGAAAAAATGTTGGAGAAAAAATCAGTAGCAAACTGAATGATGCCTGGGTTCAGCCTGATAAGGGTAATTCTCTGTGAACAGAATACTGTAGATTCCTGAGAGAAGAGCTGCTGACCAGGAGAAAAAAACAAAATGGGCTGGGTACATCCAGCATCCAGCAGACCTGGGGTTGATTCCCACAACCTCCACTTGCATACTGTGCGACTCAGAGCAAGTCACTTAACCTCTCCAGTGCTGCTGGGTTAGCTCTGAAAACAGGCACTTGTGTCTAGTGGGCCTACACAATTACCAAAAAGAATAATAATAAAAAAGAGGTTGTCTATCAGTGCTCTAATCTCTTGCTCAAAAGCTAGTCAAGTTATTAGCAGCCAAAAATTCCAAAATAACAACAGAAATTAAAGTTGAATTACATGAGCTTTTGTGAAATTATACGATGTTGTGATACTTTTCCCAAAGCCATGTCCATTCAATTTACCCAGTCATTCACTTGAGTTAGCATCATAAAGGAATGTAAGGACTGGGTAAATGGCAATAATGTAGCATTTACAGAGTGCTCCGTAGTAAAAGTGTAGTGGTGACAAGTGTCAAGTCGTTATCTCAAGTGACTAACCATGAAGAATTGTTATGGACATCACTGTGCACTAGCCTAAATTCTGCAATATGCCAGATAACAGCTAGAGCTCATTGACTTAATGATTTGTATTCGCACATTCACATTGTTTCTGTACAATGCCACCTGCTGACTCCTTAGCAACTCTGTAAAAAACAATGTATGTTTTTCCCTTTTGAAAACAGTGTCAACAAGTGACACCAAGCCTTACAACTAGTTATGACTTAGGCCACTGTGACAGAAGTATCTGGATATTTTTAGTCATGATGGAGCATGATGTTGGATATCATTGTCGCAGGAGTGTTGGAGAGTTATTGCAGGGCCATGATGTTAGTGCAGGTAATGTGATTCAGCAGTGACAAGTTCTTTGTGAAAGTTAAATTCCACAAGTGGAATTCTAGTGGCATTACCTATTATGGGCTGGATTCTCAAAAGGTTATGTCTGGCATAACTTGACTTGTGCCAAAAAAATTGGTGCAGTAGCAAGTTACATCAGCAGTTGTGACTATTGGTATTTTGCAATGTAGCCTGTGACATGCCACAGACTGCTTGTGCCAAAATGGACTTATGCCACCAGTTATGCCTGACCCCCCCTGCAACCCCGCAAGATGGCACTAAGGGGTATACAGCAGCAGGTGTGCCCAATTCTGGAAGGGCAGCAACAAATTCACAAAGTGTACTATTCTCAAACAACCCCCAGAGGACATCCACCAAAGTACACTTACACCAGCTTTTAGCTGGTGTAAGTGTACTTATGCCCTCTGGGGGTTGTGTGTATGTGCCGCTGGCCCACCACCTGATGCCATGGCACCCTTCCCCCACCACTGCCAGCTCCTCACAAAGCCACATGTAATACCCTGTCCCCTCCTGAATGCCCCAACCACCAAACAACTGAGTTAAAGCCCCACAGGGCTATTGATGCGCCCTCATGTCCCAAACCCCGAGTGGCCTCCTCCTGCAACCCACGCATCTCTTGCGTGATAGACTAAAACCTTGTCACCTATAAATGGCATATATATATATATTTAGATAACCCTTAGCCCTTGTAGTCCAGTGGCCCCCACCCCACTACCTGGCAGTGGTAGATATCCCCTCTCCCCCCACCCAGCTGGAAAGTGGCACAGCCCACTTCTCACATCCACAGCCAGCCGCCGAGTGAGCTCTGTATGAGCGCGTGCTGTATATATCAGTCATCAGTCAGTGTCAGTGGCTCAGTAGGTAGCACTCTCAACTCTGAGGCCAGGAGATCAGAGGGCTGTGGGTTCAGTTCCCACGTCTGGCACTTGGGTTAATATCCTAGTACTGACACTGTAGTGCAGCATGAGAGGGGTGCTGCACTTCTGAGGTGCCGTCTTTCAGATGAGACGTTAAACCAAGGTCCCATCTGCCTGGATTGGTGGTAGTTCAGGTGGATGTTAAAGATCCCATGGAACTTATTGAGAAGAGTAGGGGAATTTTTTATTATAATCACATCAAAAAAAATATAATGACACACTGTATTAAATCATACAACATAATAAGTACAATTCATAAACAAAAAAATGTAATTATGTATTATTGTCATACATCCACCAAATAAAGAATGAGTAACATACTGAAACACCACCCCCAATTCCCCCTAAAGCCCTTCTCTCCCCCAAAACCAATCCTTATACCCCATCAGATTAATTCCAACTCATTACAAACCCTCATATGTATGTTACATTCTGTAAACAAATGAAACTCGTTTTATTTCATACAGACCATACCCCCCAACATCCTCCTAATTTCTTATACTACCTTTAATTCAATCCTCTAGACCTAGACCTCCTATCCTTACCTAATACCCTACCTATAGCCTATTTATATTTAATAAATCTAGCAAATCCTTTCCACCAATCTGTCACCTGTCTGGTGGATGCAAAGCCTATATCCTTAAGATATACCCACTCTAGGGCTCCCTGAATTAATAATCCTACTACATCATAAGGCATCTTTTTCTGATATAATACCCATTGGTATCGGGCATGCCATAAATAATATATTAATGCACAACAAAAGATGCCTAGAGTCCCGATATGATACATTTTCCGTAAGTGAGCACAATGACCCAGAACCAGTGTATCATAGTCCAAATAGCCTAACCACCTCATTTTCCAATGAACTGCCAGGAATTTCCAAAGAGACTTGGTATATATACAAGAAAATAAAAAATGTTCTACCGTTTCCTCTTGATCTACACAGTTTAAATAGGGACAATTTCTTTCATTCCTGGCCTTGTATTTGGCATTACCTCACACCCCAATCCTACCATATACCATCAGCCATATAAATTCCCACATATATTCCGGTAGTCTGGGATTATTTAAACTCTGCAGTACCAATTTTGTATGTCCTGAAGGACAGTTTTTAAAGGCTGGTTCATTTGGGTATAAAAGCTGCATAACTTTAGTATACAGTTGTGTCCCTGTATTATCCCTCACCACTTGAGCCATTAACCCCCATTTAAATAATTTCTTAGTTATTGGCAAAAAGTAACCAGGGAGGAATAGGGTGGGAATAGGCTTTGGAGGACACATCAACCAAACTGAGAAATACCAGTTTAGAGCTTGTTTTATCAATATTCTTTCATTTAAAGATGACGTCCCCAACCCTACCCTAAGATTTGATGCTATAAATAATGTAGAGAAAAAAATAACCGGATCCACCATCCCCAAACCCCCATTTCCTGTGGCCAAATACGTATAATGACGTTTAATAGGGTTAAGTCTATTTTCCCACACCATCTGGAAGAATAAACTATACAGCCTTGTCTCCAATTTTATTGGTACCAGAAATATCTGCGCCGTATATAATAAACTTGGAATAATAAATTGTTTGATAACGTGTACCCGCTTAAGTTTGGACAATTTCCAATGTTTCCAAATGTTAATTTTCTCTTCTATGGATTGTAATGCTTTCTCCCAATTCAACTCGGGCAAATTCTGAGCTCCATACCATAAACCTAGAATCTTGATCGGCTCAGAAGAAATACGCAGTCCCTGCACCCTTATAGTAGCTGGAAGATTTACCCCAATAAATAAACCTTGACTTTTGGATGTATTAAATTGCGAATTAGAAATTCTCAAATAGTGGCCTATAAAATCCAAAAACTGTGTCACTTGATTATATTTCATAAAGAACAAACACAAATCATCTGCATATGCCTGTACATGTACTTCCTGTAACAAGAGAGGGCCCTGATCCCCTCCCATAGTGAATATTGTGATAAATATTCAATCAAAGTATCAATAGTAAAGGCATATAATAAAGGACTTAGTGGGCATCCTTGACTTACCCCCTTCGGAACATGAAACCACTCTCCAATTTCTGTTTGAATTATGGGATGCATGATAGTATTTTTATAAATGGCTTTAATCCAATTTAAAAAACATTCTGGTACTCTAAAGTGGGGTAATACCAAAAATAAAAATTGATGATAAACTCGATCAAAAGCTTTTTTTTGGTTTACCGACATAATACATCCAGAAAGCTTGTTCAAATTAGTATATTCAATCCAGTCCCTAATAATCATACGTGCATGAACATTTTTTTTACCAGGTAACCCACAAAATTGATTGGGAGAAAGGACATTAACCGCCAATTGCTTCAGCCTGGTGTTTAAAATACTTGCCAAAAGTTTATAATCTGAATTTAACAGCATAATTGGTCTCCAATTCTCTAATAAGTATCTATCCCCTAATTTATATAAAAAATTAACAATCCCTCAGAAAACCATACTGGAAATTCTTCTGAGGCTAGAAAAAACCTTTTCCAAGCACTCAGAGAATTCCTCTGGAAAAGTTTGGTATAATTCTATAGTCAGTCCATCAATCCCTGGTGAGGTCCCTGATTTTTGAGCCTTAATAGCACTCACTATTTCTACTCGTGAAATGGGTGAAATGAGGAGCCCTATAGGCCTTTGTAATCCAGGTAATTTTAATTTTTCCAAAAACTGCTTTATAGTATAAATACTAGGTGGTCTCTCAGGTCTATGAGCAGAAAAGAAATGTTTAATAACCGTTTGAAGGTGTTTTGACTCTTTTATAATATTTCCGTCTTGATTCTTAAGGGCTTCCAAAGTTGTGTTACGTTTGTATTTTTTAAAAACCTTGTAAGGATCCCCAGAAGGACTTTTTTTACTCCATATTGAAAAAGAGCTTGACGTGTATTGGCTCTATTATATTGCACCTCCTGAAGTTGTTGTTTCACCTGAGCAATTTGGGTAGAACAATCAGTTTTGGATGTATTTGCTATTGAAATTAAATATTACAATTGTTGTTGTAATTTAAGATACTGAAGAAATTTCTCATTTTCCCTCATTTTACCTAGATTTTTTAATAATTTACAAAAAGCATCTTTTAAATCTTTCCACCAGTATCCCAAATTATCATACAAAAAGGCCACAGAAAGTCTTGCCAGCAATAAGGTTTTAAGCTTCCCTATCACCTCAGGACATTTCAATAATAGTGCATTTAATTTCAATCTTGCCCGCTGTAGTAGTGGTGCTGCATAAGGACAAACAGTACATTGAAGGAGCATGTGGTCCAAAAAGGAAACAGGAAAAGTGTGGAATGTAAAGGGAAGTGTTTCCGAAATGAAAATATAATCTATTGTTGATGTATATAGGTGTCTCTGATAAGTTAATTTTTTCCCTCCTTGTTGATGGCTACTGCCATTAACTAGGCCGGATGATTTTATCAACTGCCCTAATGCATTTGAATCGCAGTAAATTTCTTTGTCCCCTTTTGAACTGTGACTACCCCCCATCCTTAACTCACAATTGAAATCTCCACATAAGAATATCTTATGAGAAGTCAGTAAAAAAGGTTTTATCAGCTGAAAAAGTGCTACACGTTCTGTTTTAACTTGAGATCAGTATACATTAATAAATCGGCATGTCAGGGATTTCCAGACTCCATCCAGAATCATCAATCATCCTGGAATTAAGTCCATTAGTTTAATTAAAGAAAAATTATATGAGTTAAAAAGAAATCCAAAACCATCTGCCGTTTGCTGTCCAATGGACCAATAGGCTGGCCCCCAACACCACTCTTTTTGGAAAAGCCTGGCCTGGTCTAGAGAATACATCCACGTTTCCTGAAGAAGACATATATCCAGAGCTTGATAATGTGCATAATCACAAATCACCCTCCTCCTTTTAAAGTTTAATAGACTGTGCACATTTATTGAACCAAGTTTAAATGCTATCATTTAGAGAACGTACATTTCAACCATCTTTTTTCCTCCTTTTATTCTTTTTTCCTTTATACCCTTCTTGTATCTGGAAGGTAGAAGGAGGACTATCCTGTGTGGGCTGTGAATCTAGGTCATGACAATCCATTTCTGACTCTCCCCATGAAGCTGCCAAAACTGAAAAGGGGTTACTGCTTTCCATTTCTACTGAGATAGGCCCTGTAGAAGGTTTCAGGTTCCGAGAGGACCTTCTTACTGGGATCGTAACCAGGGGTCTTATAATTTCAGGGACTCCTGCCTCTTCCTGTGCTACAGAACCCCCAGGAGAAGGCATAGAGGATCTCTGAGGCAGTGCTTCTGAACTTTTTCCCTGTACCATATCCATGACAGGGTGCCCCCCTTGGGTCATTATTGTCTGCTCCTGATTCTAGATTGGTTAGGTCTACATTTGTGACCAGGTCCTGGGCCTTCTGGATCAACAAGTCAGGGCTGCCACTAGAGGCCTTATTTTTCGCTGCCCACTCACACTCGGAAAATAAATGACCAATACCGTCACATAGGTCACATTTGGTGAAGTTAGCACATTGAAATGCAATATGAATCACTTCCCCACAGTTATCACAGTGAGGTTTGTCACAGGAGCTAGATAAATGTGTCCTGGCCCCGCATTTATAACAAGCGCGAGGCTGCCCTGCATAAAAACATACCCCTCTATCCTTCCCAAGAAAAGGAGTTCAGAATGTGTAATCCCTTTTTCCGTTTGCCTTAACTTAACTTTAAATCTCCATCCCCCAGTCCAGAATTGCTCTGAATCTAATATAGCCTCAGGCGAACTCAACATTTCACATTTTTGAGACAACCAGTATGAAATATCGTCCACATGAACTCCTTCATTTCGGAACATGATGGTAACAGATTTTATTAATGGTTTTGTCAAAGGAATGACCAAAAAAGGTGTCCATATGGGTGAAAATTTCACCTGGTTGTATCTTTCCCAAAAAAGGTCTACTGCATAAGCTGAACAAAAACTTACATCAAAATTGTCCTCCCCAGATATGTTAATAAATGCAAATACCTCCCTGGGTGAAAAATGCAAAGATTCCTTTAACAAACGTTTCCCCACATACAACCTGTTTGGTCTAACCTCCAGACCCCCTTTGTATCGTAAACGGACCCCATTCCTGTGAGGGGCTTCTTCTTTTTTAATTTTAGCAAAGAGGTCTGACATCAGGGGTTTCTCTGTTACTGGAGTCTCCTGCCCATTTTCCCCTGGTTGTACTTCTCCTAAATCAGGGGTAAAAGTAGAATTAGAATTAACCACGGAAGGTTCAACCTACAAGGCCGTCTCAACAGGCCTGACCCCCCGTCCCCCTTCAGAAACTGCAACCACAGTAGGCAGCTTCGGTTGCCACACAGGTTCATTCTGTGAAAAATTAAATTTTGGATCCCAGTCAGGAGTCAGACACCAGGACCCTTTCTCCAGTGTCCAACCTGCCTCACTTAATGCTTTTTTTGGAGACCAAGTGTCTTCTATTAGGGGCTTCCTCAAAGGAACAGTATCCGAGACCATCTGATCCTTTTTAACCATAGTCAAATCTTCTGTCCGTTTTTCAATCGGTATCCCCAAGTTCCGTTTAGCAAATACAACTGCAGCCCTTTTTTCCTTCCCCTCTTCTCCAAATTTCTCCTGTCCATATGCAGATCATTTTAGAAAAGAAAATTCTGAAACCCCCTCTTGCTGCCGAGGGTCAGTTTGAAATACACAGTTCTTATCAGCTGATACTATTAGGGATGAGGGAGGCTTTACTGTCCCTTGAAATATGAATCCCACAGCCCTAGACAACAAAATTCCACTTCCCAAGGGCTCGGAGTCTCTGGGCTCCGTTCGGACCACATCCGGGTCTTTCCCGATTCCCTTTGCAACCAAGAAGATGCTTTCAGACACCTCAGTTGCTTCAAATTCTTCCAAAGGCTGTTGGCCCTGAATCTGCCTCGATTCCACTGTGTCAACCTTCCCAATAATGCCATAAGTGTTTCCATCTTGTACCTCAATAGTCTTCATGTTACACTCACCCATCCACTCGTCTCTTGGATGTAGCAACTCCAGCTCCTCCAGATTAACTTACGTCCCACAGCTAATGACAGCCGATTCCTTTGCACCAAGTGCCAGAATTTTCCTCAAAACTCTTTCCTGTTCCAGTTGTAGTTCACATAGCTGCTCCTGTAGTTGCAGTTTAATATTCGGATGTGTTGCCATATGTTTAGTGAGCTCCGGAGTTAAGGAACCAGATAAATCCTCCATGGATATAAACACTTCACTTTCCTCCATAATTTGAACCAGTGCCGACTGATCTCCAGATGTACTATTCTCATGTATTTGCAACGGGAAATCTCCCTGTACATCCTCTGCTGCTGCTTCCATCCTCCACCGAGTCTGACCACCGAGTGATCAGACTCACCGTCGCAACAGCCCCCTACTGCCAGCAATGCAGTAGGGGAATTTCCCCGGTGTCTTGGCCAAATTTCCCTCATTCACTAAAAATACCACCAACAGCTTAATCTGGTTCAAGGTCAGTGGCATTCATCTGTATCCCCCTCCCCCGGATCGTGCCTGAAAATAGGCAGGATTTGTCTAGTGCACTTACCCGGTCAACAAAAGCTAAATAAATAAATAAATAAAAATATGCACTCAATGAAAGAATGAGTTGGTGGCTGACCGTGAAGGTGAGAGGTGGGCTGTGCCAGTCGCCTAATGGGGACAGGTGGTGTGGGGCGCGAGGTCATCTGGCACTGCTGCATGGAGGGGTGGGAGGCCACTAGACTACCAGGGCATTACAGGATGAGGCAGACTTGGCGTGCAGGTCAGGATATGGGATGGGGGATCCTTGGGGCACCTGCAGTGGTGGGGCGTTCTCGATGCTAATTATTTTCTCAGAAGAAGCCAGAAGGGGAAGGAAGGAAACATATTCAATTCAGTGCTTTAGAGGAACTGGTAATTGCTATTTTTCTTTTAAACTTAGATTGTGGGCTTTTAGTGACACTATATTTTCTTTGTTGTCTTTACTTATAATTGTTTTTGGGCTGTTGAAAATTTAAAACACAGTGGTGGTGTAATTCTGTGCTGTCTTTAATTGCTTCACATTTTATGCCCTGTTAAATCTGATTGACAGGAGCTAAACACAGGGTATAGAAAGGGGTGTGAAGTAGGAGGGGCATAAGGGGGAAGAAGCCCACCCTCAGCACAAGTGTTTTGACTCATTTATTTATTTATTGGTTTCTTTTTCTTTAAAAAAAAAAAATCTGAGGATCAGTGGCAGTATTTTTAGTACAGTGAATTAATAAAAAGGGAACTAGGAGAGCTTCAGTACCAGACAAGTAGTGGAATTGCAGTATAATGTGGGGAGTGGTGCAATGCAGTGGCTGTGGAGCAGCCATATTCAGGCGAGACCTTCTGGACACTGATGGTGCTGCCCTATCTGCATGCATCTCTGGACTGCGGATAGAGTAGCCAGATTCAGAGTGGAAGTAAACTGGGTCAAGATACCACCACCTATCCAGGGACCACCAGTCCAATGCAACTGCCTCAAAGGTTGCCGAGAACGAGGAGCACTTGGATGACAGTGGGCTCAGGGAGGTTAGAGCAGTCAGGCAGAGGCACATCCCAGATCCTATTCCACTCAAGAACTCATATGCCACACTGGCAAATGAGGACAACCAAATAAAGTACCCAGAGAAGTGGAAGGAAAGGATGTGGAGGTTAGCAAAGAGAGGTGACTTCAGCGGGAAAGCAGTGGACCCCAGAGGAGGAGGAAGTGAGATCCTGGTGGGACTCCATCATAAGAGGATCCAGCTAGGAACACAGGAGGGAGGACAGGGAGGAGGGTGAGGTGCCTACAGGTGCCACGGCATGGAGAGTTGGAAGGAAGATCCTAGGGATCACTGGGAAGGCAAGACAGAGAGTGGGCTGGATGTCATTATCCACCAAGGTACTAATGACCTGGCAAATGGGGAGCCAAAAGGAAGTTCAGGGAAGAGTTTAGGAAACTGGGAGGGTCTCAAGCAAGTAGCTACTTCTGTCACTTTCTCAAGTACACTACCTGTGAGAGAGCAGGGAGGAAGCATAGGAGTGCATGCACCAGGAACTTTAACTCATGGTTGAAGAACTGGTGCTGTGAGAGGGTTTGGATTCATTGGTGACTGGGGACCCACCTGGAGGGATGGAGTTTGTTCAAGCCTGACGGCCTGCATCCATCCTGGAGAGAATCCAAGCACTCAATGATAAGTTTAAATGCTACATTGACAACATTTAAACTAGCAAAAGGGGTGGCAGGCCAGCAAGGAGGGTACCTACTTGCTCACCCCTACAGCTAGCAGTGGAAACAGTGAACCAGAGGGTGGCTATCTCTGCAAAGCAGTGTGCAAAAGATGGAGATTAGTGCCCAAGAGGTGGATAAGCAGAAAAGGGCAAAATTCAGCAGAGGGCAGACAGCAAGGAGAACCAGGGATAAATGACAACCAAGGAAGGGGCTGGAGTAGAACAGTGAAACAGTCTAGGAGGTCAAATCATGAAAGCCATATGTGCAAATGCCAGGAGCCTTAGCAACAAGATGGAAGACTAGAGCTGTCATGGTACAGTCAGACCTGGACATTGTGGCCATCACTGAAACCTGGTGTAATGATAACCACGACTGGGAGATGGCCATACCTGGCTACAACATATTCAGAAGAGACAGAGCAGGCAGGAAGGGAGGAGAGTGGCACTGTATGTGAAAAGATGACATAAGGGCCACAGAGATCCAGGAGTAACAAAATGGGGGAGAGATACTGTGGGTTAAGCTGGAAAGGAAAATGGGGACAGCCATCCACACAGGTGTGGTCTATAGACCACCAGCCCAGGAGGAAGAAACAGATAGGGAGCTGAAGCTAGCCATCCAAAGGATGGCAGACAAGGGTCAGGTAGTACTGGTTGGAGACTTCAATATTCCAGACGTGGACTGGAGCATCCCAGCAGCAGCATCAACTAGGAGCAGATTTATCCTGGACTCCCTTCAGGGTGCCTTCCTCAAGCAACTGGTCATGGAACCAACTCGGCAGAAGGCAATACTGGACCTTGTGCTCACAAACAGGGACAGTGTAATGGGGTAACAGTGGGGGAGCACCTGGGAAACAGTGACCACCAGTCATTGTGGTTTGAAATCATAGAAAGAGCAGAACCAAACCACACAAAAACATGTATCCTGGATTTTAGGGGGTCACTCTTTGGGAAAATGGGGAGATACTTGAAAGAGGCATTAAGGGCAATGGGACAGGAATCAGGGGTTGAGGAACAGTGGGCAGTATTTAAAATGGGGATTACAAGAACAACAGAATTATGCATTAAGCAGGTTAGCAAGAGAAAAGAAGAGGAGACCATTATGGTTTTCAAAGAGGTAGCAAAGAAAGTCAAAGCCAAAATGATTGCATTCAGGCAATACAAAAAGACACAGGCAGAAGGGGATAGGGAGAAGTACCAGGAGAAGCAAAGGGAGGCAGGGAGGTCAGTAAGGGAAGCCAAAGCTCAGACAGAAGAACACATTGCAAAATCAGTGGGTAGAGGGGACAAAACCTTTTACAGGTACATAAGTGAAAAAAGAAAGACAAAGGGAGGGATAGTGAGACTGAAGGGGGAGGATGGGGGCCTCATGGAGGATGACAACAGTAAAGCTGACATATTGAACAGGTATTTCTGCTCAGTCTTTACTGAGGAAGAGGGGGGTAATGGGTCTGAAGGGAGTACAAGGGGTGAGAATGGTGCAGAAATGGACACAAGTCCCTTTACAGAAAGGGTCCTGAAGGAACTGGAAGTAATAAGAGTTGATAAAGCAATGGGGCCAGATGGGGTGCACCCCAGGGTCCTTAAAGAACTAAGAGAGGAGGTGGCTGAACCTCCGGCTATCCTGTTTAGCCAATCACTGGAAACAGGGGAGGTACCCAAAGACTGGAGGACAGCAGATGTAGTCCCCTTATACAAAAGTGGGAACAAAGAGGAAGCAGGGAACTACAGACCAGTCAGCCTCACCTCGGAAGTGGGGAAGATCATGGAAGCACTACTGAAGGAGAGATTGGTGGAACATCTGGTTGTCAATGGACTACAGTACCCAAGGCAGCATGGTTTCACCAGGGAAGGTCATGTCAGACCAACCTCGTTGATTTTGACTGGGTGACTGGGAGGTGGATCAGGGAGGGCAGTGGACATGGCCTATCTGGACTTCAGCAAGGCCTTTGACACTGTGCTACATAGAAGACTATTACACAAACTGGGGAATATGGGTGGGGCAGGACAGTAGTGTGGTGGGTAGGTAACTGGCTTTGGGTTGGCAGGACACAGAGGGTGGTGGTAAATGGCTGTCACCCACAGAGGGAAGAGTGACCAGTGGGGTGCCACAGGGATCAGTGCTGGGACCGGTCCTATTCAACATCTTCATCAGTGCCATTCGCTTGGGACCTAGAAGGCAGAATTTCACTGTTCGACTGATGACACAAAGCTCTGTAACAGAGTAGACACACCAGAGGGTGTAGACAGAATGAAAGCGACCTGCAGAAACTTAAAGAATGGTCAGGGGTTTGGCAGTTGAAATTCAATGCAAAGAAGTGCAAGATAATGCATATGGGGCACAAAACCCTGGCACAATATATCAGTTGGGGGTGAGGATATAGCATGCACCAAGCAGGAATGGGATCTTGGGGTTGTCATCTCTGATGACCTCAAAGTAGGAAACAGTGTGACAAGGCAGCAGGCAAAGCAAATAGGATGCTGGGATGTATAGGCAGGGGCATCACCAGCAGGAAAGGAGGTCATAATTCCGCTATACAAGACACTAGTGAGGCCCCACCTGGAGTACAGTGTACAGTTCTGGAGACCATACCTACGTAAGGACATAGACAGGGTAGAGAAGGTTCAGAGGAGGGCAACAAAGATGGTGCATGGATTGCATCTAAAGTCCTATGAAGACAGGTTGAAGGAACTGAACATGTACTCCCTGGAGGAGAGGAGGGAGAGAGGGGATATGATAGAGACGTACAAGTATCTTACAGGGAGGAACAGGGTGCAGGAAAACACTATTTATAAGCGAAAAATATGTTCCAGGACAAGAGGGCATGGGATGAAGTTGGAGGTAGGATGATTCAGAGGAAACATGAGAAAGAATTTCTTCACAGAACGGGTGGTGGACAAGTGGAACACCCTGCCAGAGGAAGTGGTGGGGGCTGAAACAATCAAGGGATTTAAGAATGCATGGGATAGACATAAAGGAATTCTGGAGGTCAGGGGTAAGGGGCAACAGACTTCTAGGAAAACAAACTGAACTTACAAGCTAAATGGGCAGACTGGGTGGGCCATAGGCCCTTATCTGCCGACACTATCTATGTATCTATGTATCGATGCCTGCTGGGCTTTTCCAGCTCTTTCTGTGGGATTGGGCATGGGGGTCACTTGTGCCATGCTGGACAGTGGTTGTGTCTTGCGACAAACTTGCCAGGTATGCCCTCTGTTCGGTGTACCTGTCTAGATGTCTAGAATTGGGTGCAGGGTCATTGCCGCAACTGAGTTTGGCGCAAGTCACCTTTCTTCTGAAATCCCCCCTTATGTGTCCATGAATTTTGGATCAGATTTTGGCAATTAGTAATTTCTGAAGTATCTACAATACATTTTAACCTATTAAACTACATTTAGCCAGCTTAATTAGATTTCCAGGACATATTTACTTTGGTATGCATGCCAAATCTTGAAAGTATACCTGCAATAGCAGTGGAGCTATAAACATAAACTCCTGTAACTTATGATTTACACAGCCAATTGCCTCTCTATTTAGCAGTTTATATGAACTCTTCCAAGAAAGTATGCCTATAAATGTTCAATTATCTAGCTCCAAAGGTGGATAAGTTGTAAACGTAGCAATATTTTTAGAAATGTTCACATGAATAATGAATTGCCAGACTTCGAGTCCCCTATAATGTCTTCTTCCTGTATCCAAATGTCATGAAACATGGTATACTATTAGTCTTCTTCCAGACACTATCCATGCCGAAATTCTTATATCTAGCTATAACACTGACCCAGTTATGACCAAGTAACACATTTTGGAAGTTTACAAAAAAAACTGCAAGACTTTCAGAAAATCAGAATTTGCCATTTTTCCCAGCCCTATTGTATTTAATTATTTATTTATTTATTAAAAGAATCAGAATTACAAACCTTTGAGTCAGAGATTCTTTTGCAAAGGCTCCACATCAGGGAGGTACACACTATGAAACAGCAAATGACAAGGAAAAGGGAACACTTACAACAAGCAGTATTATACTGGACAGAAACTATCCATAGTCAAAAAACAAATTGTGTAATAAATCAATCAAACAGGCAGGCACAATTAAAACATAGTCCATAAAATCTAGGTGGGGGCATGATTTTGGTCTGTGAACCAGGCCAGGCAGGAAATTAAACCTTAAGGTTAGAAGCAGTCACAAGAGCAAGTGGAGACAATGTGTTCCCTGAGGAGAGCTTTGAAGGTACCAAGTTTAGGTTCAGTAGAGATGGCTGCCAGTAGAGAGTTGAACCAAAGGGTGGCCCTAGAGTGGAAGAAGTGCTGGCCAAGGGTGGTCCTACAGTGGGGAACTTGCATGGGGGCTTTGGAAGAGCTTCTAGTTGCCTAAGTGAGGGGGTGGATTGCAGGAGAGTATGGAGCTGGGGAGGGGAAATGCTTGTGATCATTTTGGCGATTAGACAGGTTTGGTATTTTAGTCTGCCATCAAAATTCAGCCAATTAAACTGACTGCAAAGGTCACAAGTATACATAAGCATGTCACAACCAGTGACAAGATGACAGGCTTGGCTCAGTGACACCTTAATCCTATGAAGGGCAGTGTGGTCAGCAGCTCCATAGATAGTGATACCATAGTCCACAGGGGAGAGGACAGAGGAAGTGTCTGACAGTGTTGTGTAGCATGAGGGGGTGCTGCTCACCTGGGGTGCCATATTTCAGATGATGCATAGAATCGAGGTCCTGTCTGCATGTTCAGGTGGTTGTTCAGGTAGACATTAAAGATCCAATGGTACCTCACGACCTATGGCTGCTCATAAACTGAGTAGGGGTGTTTTCATTGATAAAAAATATATGTAAGTACAAACTGCAAGAAAGGTTTTGTTTCCTAGACACAAACAAAAGTATATACAATCAGTAAACTTATAGTAAGAAAAAAGGCATGATGAATATATTACAGAAAAATGAAAAAAAACTTTGGGCTACTCCCCTCTTGTGGCTCCTCACAAAAACTTCTTAAGAAATCAAAAAGACGTTGTAGCTAATGCAAAATAAAGACATCAAGCTAAATCCGGCCTACATTCTTTTTTATTATTGATTTCCACATTCTGTTTATTGTCCCTGGCCGAGTCAGGCATGGGCTCTACTTATGCCCTGCCCCACTGACCCCTACTGTCCACCACATCCTCATGTTTACCTGACCAGTCTGTGAGCCTCCACAGATTGCCCACTATGGCAAGGTCAGGAGGAGAAGAAGGGCTGTCCTTCCTCCCAAAGTACTAATCCAGTTCATTTGGCAGGTTCTTCCTGGTTGTGGAGCGGGAGGGGACTCGGAGTGTAGAGTGTCGTGCATGCCTGCCTTGTTCTATTTTTCCTCCATTTTCTCCCAAAGTCCATTGCTTGGGTGTGCACATCAACATACATGTGTGGAAGCACACACGTTATGTAGTTCTGCAGCACCCACCCACTTGATACTGTGCTCAGGTCTGCACTGCTACCAGGCCTCCACCAGGTGGCAGTTGTCCAACAGAAAAAGCAAGCTTTCTACTAGGAGAGGAGAATGGTTCATGGGACACTTCAATGTCCCAGCCCCCAGTAACTTGAGGTCATTCCTGATCCTGGGTCACTGGCATTGAGGGTGGTAGCACTATTGCTGCACCACTGGGCCAGCTTCCAGCCTATATTCTTCTAGAGAGCTCTAAACTGTTGTACCAGTAAGCTTCTCAATTTCTTGTCATGCAGCGTCCTTATTTCATCGCTATTTGACTTTCTAATAAATGTAAAGGAAATTGTTTCTGTTTAAACAGAAAAGAACATCTGCCATTCCAGATACACCACTTAAAATATGCTATTACACAGTGGCAAGAAAGAATGATGGCCTCTGATTGGTTGGTCTGGGACAGGAGCCGTGATGTTATCCCAGTACAACATCACAGCTCTAGTCCCAGTCCACAGATGACTGCATCAACTATTCCCATAATCACTCCACTCAGCCCCCTTCAGTTACCCAGCTGGACGGCCCACTTCCATGATTCCACTCGGCATCCATCTTCAGTGTACCTAAGTGAAGAACCAGCCCAAATGAAACCAACAGCCTGCATACATTCTCCGAAATCCCCAGAGTAAATGTTTGTTTTAAACTGACACTATGAGCAGCTTGGCAGACTCATAGTGCTTGTGTCTATTGAGCATGTGTGCACTCACCTCACAACATTCACCCAAACCAGGATGAGAGACTTACTTGTTGATCACTTCCCAGGCCCTGCTCAGTCACCAGTAAATGGAGTGAATTTATTTAAAAGTTTCTATTCCACACAAAATCATAAATGTAAAACCCGTCATTAGGATGCAGTGAGGTCATTTCAAAGTGGCCGCTATATGCACCCTTGCTTCACTGTCACTACCATAGCGAGGCACCCACTCAGCCGTTGCCACAGAAAGCTGCATAAAGCGGTGGTGTGAAAAATAAGAAACCACAATTAAGTCCCTGACTCAGTTCAGCAGTGGAGCGGAGATTGGAGAAACAAAATGGCACACCTGCTCTGCCTGACCCGGATTGGCAGAGGAACAGAAAAAACAAAACTCCACTCTCGCTCTGTTCTGTGAACCTGCTTTTTAGCTCTACCCTCTAACTGCACTGTTGGTTGCACTTGGCTAACACATCATATCCCTTCTGATGGTCCCAAATCCTCGCACAGATAAGAAAAAAAAGATACCAATACCAGACAAAAGGCCAATGACTACTGGGCAGGGGGGCACAGTAGTACATTAAAACAAGAACAGCATCTCAATGGGGGACCAATACTTAACAACAGCCCCACATTCTGGACACAATGAAAATTGCAGACTTTTTTTAAATTACTATAACTCCACATACAATGAAATGAGCTGAAAATTAAAAAAAATATATATTTTTCATATTTTTTTCTATTTTTACAAGATAGCCATTGTATAATAGCAATAATGCACTCCAGGGTGTGTGCTGTGTTGGGTAATGTCACTTCTTGGGTGTTGGATACGCTTGTCCTTCAACCTCGTGTCCAACCACCCGCGGCATGACATTAACTGATCATAATACATACACCGTCATGCATTATATACAGTAGAGAATAATGGATGTATAGGTGGATATACAAGGGATTTTACACACCCCTTTGGGTGGGATGCCTTAATAAACCCCTCGAGCTTCACTCTCGGGGTCTATGTGGCATCCCACCCCTCAGGGGGGTGTAAAATCTGAGTTTTACACACCTACCCATCCTTTATTTTGTATAATTGCTGGGGATCATTTTTTCACTACAGCAATTACACAAAATAAATGTATGTATCTACGGAGCTGAGCTGTGGATCATTGGGGTTTCAGTGTGGTCTGTGGTGGCTCGGCTCCTGATGTAAAGCATTGTTTACATTCTTTCTTTTTTTCACATTTCTGACCAAAAATAAACATTTGTGCCCAGTGATATTTTTGTTTAAAAAAATAACTTACCGTCGAGCCCTACAGAGTGTTGAGGAGTGGGATGGCAGGGAACAGCAGGGAAGAGGAAGTTCACTGCTAGCCCATTGTAGTTCCTAAAAGTAATGCTTACATTTTCCTTTTTGGAAACAACCCTGTTTAAAACTGTGTAAATTATTATTTTTTTTTTATGAGGGCACATGCCAACACCAAGTTGCGGACAGTGAATATTCCAACATGAGGGGTGGCAGCAGCAGGGAGAAAGGGAAGAGCAGAAGCAGGTACATGCCCAGTACAAGGGAAACCGGGCACATGATTCTTGTTATAACCAGCTGGTTATAATGGCAGAATTACAACCCGGTTTCCCTATGGGAAAAAACGAAAGGCAGTTATTATTGCTTAATTATGACACACAATATACTATTGCCCCATGATTTCCATGGATTTGAAAGTGAACAGTAGATCAAATTTTCATATGAATTTTTGGCAAATTCAGGAGACTTTCAATAGATACTTATTTCTTTCCTAAAATTTGGAATGTGTGGACAAATAAAAATTCTGCATTGATTCAATAGTCTCTCTGCATGAGTCCATAAGGCAGTATGTTTCTGTCTTCCATTTATCTTTCAATTCCCCCTAACATGGAGCATTTCTTGGGTACAGAGCCAAAGCATGTCCTTTATTTTACTGGGTATCTGTGCATCAATTAATTGCCCTGTGGCAGCTGAAGATGGTACTCTGCATACTCTGCCAGTGGCAGTGTAAGAGCTCTAAAATGATTCATGTTATTATATGCTTATAAAACTCTTTCCTGGAGCCGCAAGAAACCTGGGAAACAATCAAACACCACTGTTTTAATTTTGATAAACATGAGTTAAAAAAACTAGGAACAGGTTTTCCACTCATACCCAGTGGTCTCTCCCCCTCTTTTTTACCACACCACCAGAATTAAAGAATTATAATCCCATCAATACACAGAACTTATAACCCTCCTCAGTAGGGGGACTTGAGAAATTAATAAGAAATATACAATGAAAAAAAAAACAAGTGGATGTAGCATCCCTATTCAGAATTCTCAATGCTTTAAATATGTATGGGTATGCTTAACAGGACTGAGTGGACTCCCCCATAGGAGTCTAAAAAACAGACTATAAATCTTTGACTCAACTTCCTTGAGGTGGAGGCAAAACTGTTATGGAGAAACATAGGAACCAAAAAGAACAATTACAGCACATACTGCCAGTTCTGTCAAAACTCTTAGAAAAGCTAGTTAATAACCAACTAAAAGATTATCTTGAGAACTCAGATTTATTCAACCCATTTTAATCTGGCTTCTGGCAAAATCATAGCACAGTATCAGCATTGGCCAAAGTAACTAATGACTGATTCACTGCCCTTGACAATAAACACTTCACAGGAGCCGTCTTCCTAGATCTAAGTAAAGCCTTTGATAAAGTTGACCACAGTCTCCTACTTGCCAAACTCAAAGAACATGTCCTGAATAATGGCTCAGAAGAGGAGTACTACAAGGCTCCATTCTAGGACCTTTGTTGTTCTCAATCTACATCAACTCCCTAGGTAACAACATCCATAATTCTAAGATACACTTCTTTATGGATGACACAGTATTGTACATATCAAAACCCTCCTTGATGGAAGTGGGCAATGAACTGCAGTCAGATTTTAACCAGCTGTGAAAGCTTCATGTGGGTACATATGGATAGATCAGCCAATAATAAGGTTTTAACATAAATAATTCTTCTTTTATGTTTCAGGACAAAAATTAAGAGGAGTGGTTTTGTTAAAATAATAAAATAAATAACAACTTAAGCAAGGCTTAACTTCAGCATAAACATAATTTCCATATGAAAAGAACAAAAATCTTCCTTATGACCAGCAACCACTAGTCCCATTGAGTGATGTCCCTTCAACACTCCAACCAAATCTGACTCTCCTTAGGCTTAGATACTACATATATAGCCTGATAGATCCTAGGATTGGCTCAAATTACCTGTCAATCAAAATACATTACACAACAAACCTTTTTAACTTTGTTTAACTGGTGAATATTTGTATAACATAAACTGCATTGCATCACATTTATTAATAGCATGTATAATTAAGAACAAAACCAGTTTTATTCCTTGATTAACAAATTTGAACTGGGGAAGCAGTCTGTCCCTTCTACAGTTAGGTTCAGCATAAATATGGTGAAACTAGGGCCGGCCGGCTCTTAGAGCACTAGCTGCAGTGAGGACAACACAGAGGCTCCCAGAGCTCTTATCTGTTCAGGTACTGTACCTTGTTCTCCTTTTAAAAAGAAACAAAAAGTTAATCCACAGTCCTTTCATAGGACTTCGAATTAATTTATTATTGTTTGATGTGTCCCTTTATTCAGTTCCAAAGCAGCTGGAGAAGTAATGGAAAAAGAGAGCTTTATTTTCTTTTCCAGGAGCTCGTAGCGCATAAACACAGCGGCAAAAATCCACTGCAATTGTGCGCACATTCGTGTAGCTCCGTGACTCGCACAAGTGCACATTCGTGCAGGAGCGCATTATGCTGAAATTAAACAAACTGGAGCTTGGTGCTTGCAAGGGAATGCTTTTCTTTACTTTGCAACCCTGAAAGCCTACAGACAATTATCTGTCTGTCTATGCCAATACTGAAAGAATATCTACTGTCAAATGAAGAGCTGTTAAAGGAGTATTGGTTTAAAGATAAAAAAATCAGACTTCCATTTATTTTCCATCTTCACTAAAGTATTGTCACAAACCCTTTTCTCATTATCTAAGACAGAGTCTATTCTTTTACTAGCCATCCTATATTCCTTTACAAGCACAATGTATTTCAAAGCCAACATATTATTTTTATCTTATCAAGCTTCTGCCAAGGGGGGAGGGGAGACTAACAGGACATACTGACACAAAATGCTGCACATGGGTGGCCAATCCATGTAGGACATACATTTTAACATGAATAAACATACATTTTGGATTGAAACAACAAGGTAACCCTTTTTGGCAGACCTACCAGACCTTGGGAGGGAATACTCCCACATTCCTCCCTACCTAAGATAAAACCTTTTTTGTGTTTTATCTTTAATTCATTTGAAGTTTACATTCTCTACACAAACTGGATCATCAGATCTCCCAGAAGAGAGAGATGGAGCCATAGCCCACCCATCTCCTAAGGCTCCACCTCAGGGTCCCTTTGTTCTTTATATAACATAACTGCTTTTGACCTAGTGTTAAACGCCATTCTTTCTTTCTTACCCCGTGGTCTGATGTCCAGTTTTACAACAATAGTCTCTCATTATACTGCAAATTGAGAGAGGTAATCTGCATTTTCATGGGCATTACCTCTCCGGTGCTTAATAGTGAACTGGTAGGACTGTAGGGTAAGATACAAGCGCATGAGTCTGGGTTTTTTATCTTTCAGAACCAGGAGCCAGCATAAAGGATTATGATCAGTCCAAATTTCAAATTTAGTGCCCCATAAATAAAACCGAAGTGTTTCCACTGCCCATCCAATTGCCAGGCACTCTTTCTCTATTGTGGAATATTTGGTTTCCCTATCATGTAACTTTCGACTAATATAAATGATAGGATGTTCTTCATCCTATGTCATTTGTGTGAAAACTGCCCCATTCCACTGTTAGATGCATCTGTTTGCAAAATAAAAGGTTGAGTAAAATCTGACACTTTTAGAACTGGTGAAGAACATAACTTTGCCTTTATAAATTGGAATGCTTCTTCACAGTCAGAGGTCCAATGTACTTTTTCTGGTTTATGTTTTCTGGCTAGTTCAGTAAGGGGAGTGGCCAATGTAGAAAAGGCAGGAATAAAGCAGCGATAGTAGCCTGCTAATCCCAAAAATGACCTTACATCTTTCTCTGTATAGGGTCGAGGACTCTTGACTACTGCCTCAACCTTCCATTTTTCGGGTTTTACTTGCCCTTGCCCAATCTGAAAACCCAAGTATCTGGTGTTTTGCATGGCCAAAGAACATTTGGCTGGATTAATAGTGAGACCTGCTTCGGAAATAGCTGATAACACTTCTGCTAGATGTTATATGTGGTCGCTCCAGGAGGTGCTAAACACTATTATGTCATCTAGGTAGGCGGCACTGTAGGAATCATGGGAAACTAGGAATTTATCCATTACACTTTGGAAGGTGGCGGGTACACCGTGAAGTCCAAAAGGCATCACTGTGAATTGAAATATACTTAAAGGTGTGCTAAAGGCATTTTTTTCCTTCGCTTTCTCATCTAAGGGAATTTGCCAGTATCCCTTTGACAAATCAAGTGTACTAATAAACTGGGCTTTACCTAAATGATCTAAAATGTCATCAGTCCTGGGCATAGGGTAGCTGTCAAACTGCAAAACACTATTTAGATGCCTAAAGTCCAGACACAGCCTGACTCCTCCTTCTTTCTTCTCTACCACCACTAAAGAAAATTTCCATTCTCTCTTAGATGGCTCAATGATGCATAGGTCTTGCATTTTTTTCAATTCTTTTATAACTTCAGGTCTCATCTTTTCTGGTAGTCGATGTGCTTTTTGTCTGGTGGGGTTTGTAAAAATTACATTAATATGGTGGGTAACATCTTTGGCCTTCCCTGGGATCCCAGAAAATGTAGCTTCATGCATATGAAGCAGGGTGTGTACCTCAGCCAACTGGTGTGAATCTAAATCTGGATTTATGAGGATCTCATTTAACTCCACGGGCTTTTCCAGTCTCTGATAGGCCATAGAGCACTATCTGTGTCTTCAGGATGGATAAAAGCACTCACAGGAGATTTCTCAGACCAGGGTTTAAGCAAATTTGTATGATAAATTTTCTTTTCAGACACTTTGTCATGCATGGCAATTTCATAAGTGATAGGACCTATCTGTCTTAGAACTAGATAAGGCTCCTGCCACTTCTTCAAAAGTTTATTGTCTGAGGAAGGCAGTAATAGAAGGACTTTATCACCCTCTTTGAATTCTTTAAACTTGGTCCCCTGGTCATATTGTTGTTTTTGTATTATCTGTTGTTTTTGATTATGTAAGTGTGCTTTCTGAACATAATGTATTAACCACTGTCATAACTGACACATGTACTCAGAAGGTGAACATCCCCTTTGGTCATTCCCCTTCCACCCACTGTTCCTTCATAACTTCTAATGGCCCCTTGGATTTTGGCCATACAATAGCTCAAAAGGGGAAAACCCGGTGGAAGCCTGAGGTACCTCTTGGTAAGCAAACATCAGGTAAGGCAGGTAAACATCCTATTCCTTCCCCTCTTCCTGCACATATTTTTGATGCATCCTCTTGAGTGTCTGGTTGAAATGCTCAACCAGACCATCAGTTTGGGGATGATAAGTTGTTGTATGTATAGCAGATATTCCCAGGGTCTGATAGAGACGTTTCAACATTAATCAACAGAAGTTGCTACCTTGGTCAGTCAAGATTTCTTGTGGTATGCCTACCCGACTAAAAAGCTTACCTAGTTCTTCAGCTATTTTTTTGGAGCTGTGACACTTCTTAGAGGAGTAGCTTCAGGGTACTTGGTAGTGTAATCATTAACCACTAAGATATACTGGTTACCTTTTGTACTCCTTGGCAATAGCCTGACAATGTCCATTGTGATCCTATCAAAAGATGTAGTTATCAGTGGCAGGGGTTGGAGAGACACCTTGTCTCTCTTATGTATTTTGGCAACCTTCTGAGATTCACTACAACTGTTGCAGTATGCTGCCACCTGCTCATGAATGCCAGGCCAAAAAAAATGGTGTAATAGAAGGCTTAGGGTTTTATCTCTGCCCAGGTGCCCAGCCAAGAGAATATTGTGTGCCACCTCCAATAACTGCTGCCTATATACTTGAGGGATTATCAGTTTTTTTTTTACTTTTTCAGTTCTAGGATTTGTACAACACCTATACAACAGCCCTTGATCAAGTTCATATTCATGTCCTGAAACCATACCCTCAGTATCTCTACCTTGTGGAAAAAAGGTTGCAAGGTCATATCATTCTGCTGTTCACTTTTAAATCCCTTTCTACAAACAGGGTCTGGTACATTAGGCATATCATTACTACAATTGTTTTAAGTCCACAATAATTTCTCAATTCTTCTTTGCTTTTTGTTCTTCTATCCTTGCCAGGGGTTTCCAAAAGTTCATCTGCAAAGGGAAACACTTAATCTAAAGTTCCTTTAAAGGTTTGAGACCTGGTTGCCATAGCACACACATTGGAAGACAATAATGTTTCAAAGTCAGGATAATCATGTCCTAATACAATAGGGACTGGTAAGTGGGGCACTACCCCTACTGGTAACTGTTGAGTTTGACCTTTCACAGTCATCATCACTTCCTGCAATGGATAATGATATATGTCCCCATGAATGCAAGTAACCCTTGTTGTTGGTCCTCCTAGCCTGGGTAAGCAGCTCAGAACATCACTTTGCACTAATGCCTGTCTACTCCCAGAATCCAACAATCCTGGAACAGTTTTTCCCTCCAAAGTTACTGGAACTGTATGTTGCCCCCAATTTCCCAACTCTAAGCGTGTTACTTCACTCTTCTTTGTTGGTCAAAACCTGGCTATATGTCCTTTTCCTTTGAAGTCATGGCAAATTATCTCTGGATTGTACCTCCTTCCTGTCTTCAGAGACTGTCTGACCCTAACATTAGGATTACTCCCCCCTGTAGCAGTAGGTCTTACCAGCATTTGATGGGCTGTAGATGAAACCATCCTCTTTTGCCTATGGGGCCTAGCATCTGGATAGTCCTCTGCTAGTCGAATGGCTACATCAGATGTCTCAGGGTGATGTTCTTTTAACCGTAGTTGTACATCGGGGAGCAGTATCCAGATAAATTGTTTTAAAATAACTGCTTCCAAAAACTGAACCACTGTTCTTGAGGAGGGCTGTAGCCATTTGATACTCAAGTCCTTAAGTCTGGTATAAGCATCCTGGGGGAGAATCTACAGACTGAGATTTGTAGAAACAAAATTTCTGTCTGTACGTCTCAGTATTTATGTCATATCTTTTTAAAATAGCAGATTTCACCCTGTCATAATCATTGGCAAAGTTTATGTCCACGTGGCTATGGGCTAGCTGAGCTTTTCCAGTTAAGTAAGGAACTAGCCATATAACTCACTGGTCCCGTGGCTACATGCAGGCAAGGGCCACTCTTTCAAATGTTATTATATAAGCTTCAATGTCATCAGTATCTGATAACTTAACTAATTTAATGTCTTTCTGTACATTACTCAGGGACAGAGGGGGTTGATGGGTACTCATGGCTTGAATAGTCCATAGGGTATCTGTCTATCTGGCCTCATTTTCCTTCCTGTCCCTTTTCCTCTATCTTTCAAGCTCCACCTGGTGTATACATACCCATCTGAGAAGATCCTGGGACTCTCGGGGGGTCTTCTTCAATGATTCCTCCACAACTTGCTTGAGCCCCTGTCTCCTCTTCTTTTGGGTTATCCATCCTGGGTTGAGTTGGTAAAGCTTTCCTCTCTTTAGGTCTTACCACTAGTCCAGGCAACAGTGGTATTTGGTATGTTGCTGCTACAGACCACGTCGTGGTTGCTCCTGGAGGCCACATACCATCTGCTTTGTCCTGTGACATTGGCTGTCCATCAGGGTCTTCTCCAAATCCTTCCAGTGGGAAACACTTGCACCACCGTATCCTACTTTTGACACCATATGTGAAAGATTTATCTGGGTACAGATGGACACATCAGTCAAAAATGAAGTTTCAGCATAAGTAATTCTTCTTTTATTTTTCATAACAAAAATTAAGCGGACTAGTTTCGTCAAAATAATAAAATAAATAACAACTTAAGCAAAGCTTAACTTCAGCATAAACATAATTTCTATATGAAGAGAACAAAAATCTTCCTTATGACCAGCAACCACTAGTCCCAATGAGTGTTGTCTTTTCAACACTCCACCGAATCTTACTCTTCTTAGGCTTAGATACTACATATATAGCCTGATACAGCCTAGGATTGGCTCAAATTACCTGTCAGTCAAGATACATTACATAACAAACCTTTTTAACTTTGTTTAACTGGTGAATATTTGTACAACATAAACTGCATTGCATCACATTTATTAATAACATGTATAATGTAAGAACAAAATCATTTTTATTCTTTGATTAATAAATTAAACTGGGGAAGCAGTCTGTTTGTCCCTCCTACAGTTAGGTTCAGCATAAATATGGTGAAACTAGGGCCGGCCGGTTCTTAGAGTGCTAGCTGCAGTGAGGACAACACAGAGGCTCCCAGAGCTCTTATATGTTCAGGTACTTTGTTCTCCTTTTAAAAAGAAACAAAAAGTTAATACACAATCCTTTCATAGAACTTCTAACTAATTTAGTATTGTTTGGTGTGTCCCTTTATTCAGTTCCAAAGCGTTTGGAGCAGTAAAGGAAAAAGAGAGCTCCATTTTCTTTCCAGGAGCTCATAGCGCCAAAAGGCGGTGACTGAAATCCACAGCGTTGTATGCGCACATTTGTGCAGCTCCATAGGTCGCTAGGCTTAGCTTAGTCAGAAGCAGATATGCAGAAATTAAACAAACTGGAGCTTTGAGCTCACAAGGGAATGCTTTTCTTTGCTTTGCAACCCTGAAAACCTACAGACAATTATATGTCTGTCTATGCCAATACTGAAAGAATATCTACTTTCAAATAAAGAGTTGTTAAAGGGGTATTGGTTTAAAGATGAAAAAAATCAGACTTGCATTTATTTTTCATCTTCACTACAGTATTGTCACAAACCCTTTTCTCATTACCTAAGAGAGATCCTATACTTTTCCTAGGCATCCTATATACCTTTACAAGCACAATGTATTTCAATGCCAACATATTATTTTTATCTTATCAATCTTCTGCTGGGGGGGGGATAACAGGACATACTGACACAAAACGCTGCACATTAGTGGCCAATCCATGTAGGACATACATTTTAACATGAATAAACATACATTTTGGATGGAAACAGCAAGGTAACCCCCTCTTTGGCAGACCTACAAGACCTAGGAAGGGAACACTCGCACACCAACCACAATGTAATCTAAGCTCGAAATTGTTATTGAATGCCAAGAAAGCCAAGGCAATGTACTTTTTCCCTCTCATCCTTCAGCAATCTTTCATAAACAAGCCATACCAGCACCTACCACAATCTTTCCAGGAGACTCACTTGAGGTCATGGAAAGTTTTAAATACTTAGGAATTTGGTTGGACAGCAAACTATCTTTTTTTGCCCACATCAAATCCTTCTCTAAAAAAACTAAAAACTAGATTTTTTTTTCTATAGGAATAAATCCTTATTCCCAGCAGATATTAGTGAAAGATTAGTACAAGCTACCTTCCTTCTACTTATTGACTACATGAACATTATTTACAATAGCAGCACAGCATCCAACCTACTGTACATAAGTTGGACATCCTCTACCACTGTGCCTTATGCTGTATAACTAATGTGCCTTATAGATCACACCACTGTGACCTCTACTTGGCAGTGGGATGGACATCCCTTTCCACTAGAAAGCTGCTCCACACCAGCATCTGAGCTCTGAAAATCCTGTTGAACAAACTGCCACTGTATATCACTTCTATTTTCATAGGTCACACAGCTGCTATTCCCTAAGGAAAAACACTTTAATCTTGCTAGATGTACCCAAATTCTGTACACTTTATGGCAGGGCTGCAATCAGGTACACCATCCCGAACACCTGGAATAAAATACAATCCTCTGTAAATGTGTTTAAATCCCTGACCAATGAGGCACTTAAGGTAACATGCTGCTGCCATAATGGCTAGTACTTCCTCTCTATGCCTAATCCAATACAATAAGAACTCTCTCCCCAAATTATCTTTCCTCTCCTCCCTGGCCTCTGGCACCTAATGTATTCCTTCATGTATAGACATAGTATATTCCTGTTCTCAATGTTTTACATGATGTCTCTCACCTTTTGTCTGAACTGTGATATATCAATTCATAGTGCTGTGTACTAATGTTCCTGTCTCCTTACTGTTTGAACTGTGTCATGCCAATTGTTTAACTGTATTTTTAATGTGTTATATTGTCCTAACAGGATCTCCTTGTAAATGAGCATGCTCAATGGAGTTTTCCTGCAAAATAAACTTGAACTTGAACTGTAACAGTAGATCTTCAAGAGAATCTCTTTCATCATGCCACATCTATGGAACTATAGACATCAGGCACTAAGACCACATGGAAACATTTTGCAAGCAGTCCACAAGGAGTCACCCATGACAACGTCCTACGTCGGCTTTTCCTATATAAACATGGGTAGTCCCTTCCTTCCTCACTTTCCCACTGGAGATCATACTCAAACGATTCTCCCTATTGGGAACAAGGAGGGTAGCTATGACTCTGTTGACCAGGTGAGGCACAGAACAGCTGGAAAAGCCCTATGGAGAATGAGCCTTTAGGATGTAGGGGGGATGGAGGGTGGGATGTCATGACCTGAAGAAAGACTCTCTCAAAGTTCTACTGTTATGTTAAGTGCATAACTGTTCTTTTTTCTTCAAGGACATCTCTTTCATCAGGTCACACCTATGGAACGAGTATCACACAGTACTGATAAAGAAACAGTCTGGATGGCTGGAGCCTGCAGGCCTAAGAAAGTAGACCTTGAAGTACAGCTAGGCCAAAGCCTGCCCTTTTTCTTGAGGCAATGTCCAGACTGTAATGTTAAGTGAAGGTGTGAACAGTACTCCAGGTGGCAGCTGCACAAATCTCAGCAGCAGACGTGTTCCTGAAACAGGCAACAGAAGTAGCCATGCTTCTAGTTGAGTGGCCACGAACAACCCCAGGAAGTTCCCTTACTGTACTTCCTATAACAGAAAGCAATATAGTTGGCCAACTATTTGGACAAGCACTGTTTAGAAACAGGAACACCCTCTTTCCCAGTGGCAAAGGAAACAAAAAGCTGTGAGGACTTCCTGCAGTCCTTTGTACAATGTATACAGTACCTGAGTATTCCATGTACATCTAAAATATGGAGTATTGCTTCCACGGATTTGGCGTGCTCTGAAAAATAAATTGGCAGGTGGATGGTTTGATTCAGAGTAAACTTAGATACCACTTCTGGTAGAAACTTAGGATTGGTATACAATGTCTTTGAGAAAAGTCAAATAAGGAGGCTCACACATTGGAGCCAGAAGCTCAGAAACTCTTTGAGCTGAAGTAATAGCAACCAAAAATAACACTTTTCAAGACAGAAAGCGTAGACTGCACACTGCAGCTGGCTTAAAATGAGCCAAAATAAGATTCCCTAACACAAAATTCAGGTCCAAGCCAGGACAGGATTGCAGATAGAAGGCTTCAAAGGCAGAATGCCTCTCAAAAACATATGGACTACCTTCATCTGAGCAACCGTACGACCATCAATAAGCATGTGGAAGGCTGAAATGGCAGCCAAGTGAACCTTAATAGAAGAGTATTGTAGGCCTGCTTCTGATAAGGACAGAAAATACTCTAGAACCTGGTTTACTGGACAGGTAAAGGGGTCCAGTTGGTGAGCCGTGGCCCACAAAGCAAACTGCTTCCACTTCATGGAGTATGTGGCTCTGGTGGAAGGCTTTCTGGCAGCCACCAAGACATCAGCCACATTTTGGGATACTCCAGACCTGGTAATGGCTATGTCTTCAGGAGCCACACATGACACAAAGCACATTTGCTGGAGCCGGAAGGATACTGCTTTCTTCAACTGCGAGCTGTGTGAGAAATTCTATATTGCACTTGATATCTGCAACAAACGTGCACTTTTGCTTAATTCTGTGGGAGGAGAAACTAACTACCCTTGGTAATTGCTTTTTATTCACATATTTATTTAGGGTTTAACCAAGAAGGGGCTTGTAAACTCTGTTTATCTTGTTAGTAACTTCAGAAGGATTTAAATACTGCATTTGGGTAGGTCCTTGGAGGTAGCTAGATTGTCTACTAGGATTTGCTGACAGTTAAACCATTTTAAATTTCAGGTGGCTGAGCAGTTGAAAAGAAACTTGCAAACTCTGCTTATCTTGGAAGTAACCTCATAAGTGTTTAAATACTTCATTCTGGTTGTCCTTGGGGGTAGCTGGATTGACTACTAGGCATTTGGGACTGAAACTATTTTAAATAATTTACTGGTGCGTAGGAGTTTGTGATAGTTAAACTCTTTTAAACAGAGTTACTGGGGTTAAGGGTGGTCACAGAAAAACCTGCAGTGTGAAACAGGAAAGACGGTCTTTCAAGCAACAGAGGGTGGTGGATTAAGGTTTACGCTTTTGTTACAATTCTTAAGATTTTCAGTGCAGAAAGAGTTTAAAGCACAGCTGACTTATTTTGGGCGGACAGCTCTCAGAGCACAAACCACCAGGCCTGTTTTGGGGCTGAGAAGGTTTACCTGTGTCTGACTTGGATGTGTGGATTTTTCTCTGATTGATTAGCAGGGTATTTCTCTATCAAATTGTTGTGAGGGCATCTTCCTGACAGGAAGGCACTCATTGCAGCAGTGGGTCAGAGCTTAGCTGATTGTTTTGGAGGGCACAGTTTAGGCCCAACCCCTTCCCACCCTCACCCCACCCACCCCTGGAAATAGTTCCTTTATACCTGGGGTTCTGACATCATTTCCTCAAGAGTGCAAGGTGCATGTCACTGTCATATCCTCTCTAGCACACTGCACTGACAATATAAGCTAAACATTGTATAATATAAATATATATTTCTACATTACAAACCAATCACAAAAAAAAAATGTGGGGAGTAGTGCAATGTAATGGCTGTGGGGCAGCAGTCTTCCGGGAGTCTTTCTGGAGGCTGAGATGCTGCCCTATTTGCAGACAACTGTCTGCACTGAGGGAGGAAGTTGCCCGTCTTCAGGCCACACTGGACAGTAGTACGGGGACCTTCCCCCAGGCCACAATGGACAGTAGGAAGGGAACCTCCCCCATCCAGGGAGCACCAGAACCACCACCACTACCTCAGAGGTTGCAAAGAAAGCACAGCAGTTGGACCACAGTGGGCTCAGGGAGGATGAGGATGGTGAAACAGAGGCACACCCAGTCACATGTTACACACCACAATCCATACGCCATTCTGGGGGAGCATAGCTCCCCATAGATACACCCACAGAGGAGACTAAAGAGGCTGAGGACAACTGTCACAAGGAGGCCCACAGGAAGGAGGCAGAGGACACCACAAGGAAAGGAAGCAGCTCCTGGTGGGGGACTCAATTATTAGGGGGATAGAACTGGGAGGAGCTGGGAAATCTGAAGTAAGGTGCCTGCCTGGTGCCATGGCTTGGAGGGACAGGAAGCGCATCCTCAGGATCACAACAACAGCTGCAAGGGATTCTGAGCTGGATGTAATTGTCCACCTAGGGACAAATGACTTGGCTCATCATGAGGTTAGAGCAGTGCAGGAGGACATTGCAGAGTTGGGAAGGGCCTAAGACAAGTAGCAAACACAGTATCCTTCTCAGAGGTGCTGCCTGTCAAAGGCATGGGGAGGCGAGGTAATTGCACCATGCAGTTTAATGAATGGTTGAAAAATGGTGCGGAGCACAGGGTTTAGCTTCATTGGGGACTGGGGTTCCACCTGGAGGGACACCAGCCTATACTGGCAGGATGGTCTGCATCTGTCCAGGAAGGGAACAAGTCTTTTGAGCAATCGGTTTAAATGCTTCATTGGCAAGCTTTTAAACTAGTCAATGGGGGAGGCACTGACAAGCAGCAGAAAAATCCCAGCCTCTCCCTACAAAACAGGGTACTAAATGAGAAAAAGACCAAGGTAGAACGGTCAGTGGGGGATGCTGCAACAGAAGGTAAGGCCATCAAAAAATGGAGAGCAATGAGTACCAATGCCCGTAGTCTAGGTAACAAGCTTCCTGAATTAGTGGCCTTGATGGAGAAGGAACATCTGGATATTGTGGCAGTCACAGAAACATGGTACACACAAAACCATGACTGGGACGTAAACATACCAGGATACACTATCTACAGGAGGGACAGGGAGGGTAAAAGAGGGGGAGGAGTAGTTCTTTACATAAGGGAAGGAATAAAAGCAACAGAACAAAAGGGTAAACAGGGAGGAGAAGAAGCACTGTGGGTAAATTTGGAGACAGGCAATGGCACCACAATCCGCACAGGGGTTGTATACAGACCCCCTTCTCAGGGGGAGGAAATGGACAAGGAAATGATAGAAAGTATACTTAGAATGGCAGAAAAAGGGGAGATATTGCTGATGGGTGATCTGAATATGCCAGATGTTAACTGGAGCGCAGTTGCAGCTGCCACTTCGAAGAGTGCAGTTATTCTAGATGCCCTACAGGGGGCATGCCTTAGACAACTAGTACTGGAGCCCACTCGAGAGGGAGCAATATTAGACTTGATACTCTCAAATGGAGATGGAGAGGATCACAGATGTAGAAGTGGGTAGCCATCTGGGAACTAGCGACCATCGAACAGTATGGTTCACAATAAACACAGCAATAGAGTCAAGCCATACAAAGACAAAAGTACTGGACTTTAGGAGGGCTGACTTTGCAAAATGGTGAGTGCCTAAGGAATGCACTAGCAAATGGGTGGGAAGGAGGGTGAAAGAACAATGGGAATAATAAAACTGCCATCACAGAGGTAACGAGCCTTTGTGTGAAGCAAATAAACAAAACAAGACGATGTAAGAAACCACTATGGTTCTCAAAGGAAGTGGCAGTGAAGGTTCAAGAGAAAAGAAAGCATTCAGAAAGTACAAGGAATCGCAGCAGGAGCAGGACAGAGAACTGTATCAGTTAAAGCAAAGGAGGCTGGGAAGGCAGTCAGAACAGCAAAGGCCCAAACTGAGGAAAAGATAGCCAACTCAGTTAAGAAGGGGAATAAAACCTTTATAGGTACATCAGGAGCAAAGGAAGACCAAGGAAGGGATAGTGAGGCTTAATAAAGGGAGGAGGTGGGGCAGAGGAGAATGTGAAAAGGCAGATACTAAACAAATATTTTTTGCTCAGTATTTACAAAGGAAGAGGGGAGGTACATAAAACAAACAGTAGTAACACTCTGGATACAGAAGTTGATACCAGCCCATTTACAGAAGAAAGGGTTCTGAAAGAACTCTAAAACTGAAGGTGGACAAAGCAATGGGGCCTGATGGGATTCATCCCAGAATTCTAAAAGAACTAAGGGTAGAACTAGTGACACACGACTACCCTCTTTAACAAATCATGGGAGGATGGGGTGGTACCCGAGGACTGGAGGAGGGCAGATGTGATTCCCTTCACAAAAGTGGGAGCAAGGCAGAAGCAGGAAACTATAGACCTGTTAGTTTAACCTCAGTGATAGGGAAAATGATGGAATCACTTCTAAAGGAAAGAATTGTCGAGTATCTAGAGGCCAGAGGGCACAAGACCCTAGGCAGCATGGATTCACAGTGGAAGGTCATGCCAGATGAATCTGATTGATTTCTTTGACTGGGTGACCAAAGTAGTAGATCAGGGAGGGGCTGTGGACATGGCCTACCTAGACTTTAGCAAGGCATTTGACACAGTCCCACACAAAAGATTAATATATAGTTAGCCAGCCTGGGAGTGGGTCCCAAGATGACAGCCTGGGTAAATAATTGGCTGGAGAATAGGACACAGACAGTAATAGTAAATGGAGTCCACTCAGAAGAAAGGAGGGTTACTAGCGTGTCCGCAGGTTCAGAGTTAGGACTAGTCCTCAATGTCTTTATAAGCGATACTGCAGAAGGACTGGAAGGAAAGTATGTTCTTTGCAGATGACACTAAGATCTGCAACAGAGTTGATGCACAGGGTGGGGTGGAAAGGATGAGAAGGGACTTGGCAAGGTTAGAGGAATGGTCAAATGTATGGCAGCTTAGATTCAATGCTAAGAAGTGCAAGGTAATGCACCTGGAAACAAAAACCCAGGGAAGAGTACACAATGGGGGTGAGATACTAACAACAACAAAAATGGAAAGGGACCTGGGGGTAGTCATATCAGATGACCTAAAGGTGGGCAAGCAATGTGAGAAGGCAGCAAGGAGGGCTGGGGGATACTGGGATGCATGGGAGAGGCATCACCAGTAGAAAACAGGAAGTTATTATCCCTCTGTACAGACAGCTGGTGAGACCCCATCTGAGTACTGTGTGCAGTTCTGGAGACCCAATCTCTGCAAAGACATAGACAGGATGGAAGCTGTCCAGAGGAGGGCAACTAAAATGGTGCAGGGTCTGCACCGGAGGACATATGAAGAGAGACTTAAGGAGCTTAATATGTATAGCCTCGAGGAAAGGAGGGAGAGGGGACATGATAGAAACTTTCAAGTACCTCAAGGAATCAACAAAGTCCAAGAGGGTAGCATCTTTCAAAAAAAGAGGTGTGCAAGAACAAGAGGGCACAATTTGAAGATAGAGGGGCGGCTCAGAGGTAATTTAAGGAAGTATTTTTTCACAGAGAGGGTTGTGGATGCATGGAATGGCCTTCCGGAGGAGGTTGTGGAGTCAAAATCAGTGGTGGAATTTAAGCATGCATGGGATAGTCATAAGGCAATTCTGGGGGGTGGGGGTAGAAAGAAGTAGGCTGCTGGTTAACTAGGATCTGCAGCTTATCCAGTAGGTAGGGAAATGGGCAGACTGGGTGGGCCAAGCGGTCCTTATCTGCCATCAAATTCTATGTTTCTCTGTTTCTATGTTTCTATGAAGGTGGAGGGACTTGAGGTCTGGATGGACCAGAGCTCCCTGCTCTTGTGACAGAAGACCCAGGCATAATGGCAGGGGTTCTGGAGTTTCCACCACCAGCTGTTGCAACAAGGTGAACCAAATCTGATTAAGCCACAGTGGGGCAATGAGTATTAAAGTTGCCCCTTCCATTTGAATCCTGATTAGTAATCTCTCGATTAGAGGGAAGGGAGGAGAGGCATACAGGAACCTCCCCTACCATGATTGGGACAACGCATCTCACCAAAAAACTACAGGCCCTGGAGCGAGTGAACAGAAACACAGCAGTATTGCACTGTGTGGGAATGCAAAAAGGTCCAATGTTGGATGACACCATCTGTTGAACAGGTCTTCTAAGACTAAGGTAAGCAGCTCCCACTCATGTGTTATGGACTGTGATCAGCTTAGTCTGTCTGCCAATATGTTTTGGACCTGAGAAACATGCAGCACTGATAGTTTAGACTGTGCTCTAGAGCCCAATACCAAATTCTCATTGCCTCCCTTCACAAGGAATAGGAATTGCTCATTGATGTTGTGCATCACACTTATGTTGTCTGTCTGAGTTAATAGAGGACCTGGGGAGAGATGGGACTGGAAGGCCTGTAGATCACACAGAACAGCTTTCATTACTAAGACATTTATGTGGAGGGTGCTCTCCACTTTTGTCCATGTTTCCTGTGTCTGATGAGGCCCCAGATGTGCCACCAGACCATTCATGAGGCATCTGTGGTGAGAATTTGATGAGGAGAAGGGATCAGGAAGGGAACCCCCTTTAGCAAGTGGGTGGGTTCCATCCACCACTTAAGTACTTTTCTGACAGGAGAGGTTACTAGAACTGTTTGTTCTATGTTGTCTGTGAATTGGTCCCACTGGACCCTTAGTGTCCACTGTGGGATCCTCACGTGAAGCCATGTCAGTGGTACTCTGGTAATGACCCATGCCATCAGGTCTAGGAGTCTCAGGAATGTCCTGGCTTTGACATACCAGTTGTTATAGACCATCTGGGTCTGTGACATCAGACACTCAGCCCTGTCCTGTGGCAGGAAGGCTAGGCCTTGGGCTGTGTTCCCTATGTACTGCAGATGTTGGCAAGGGGTCAGAAATGACGTTGCTATATTGACAGTAATCCATAGAGCATTGAACAGGTGTCTGATGTGGTCTAGATTGTGGGAAAGCTGCTCATTGGAGTGATCTTTCAGATGCCAGGTATGGGAAGGCATACAGTATGGGCCTTCCTTGCAGAAGGCTGCTGCCACCACTGTAAAACATTGGGTAAATATCCATGGCACAGATGACAAGCCAAAGGACAATACTCTAAACTGGTAGTGTTCTCCCTGAAACAGGAATCTTAGATATTTCCTGTGTGAATTGCAGATGTTGATGTGCAAGTAAGCATCCTGCATATCTGGGGAGCAAATCCAGTCCCCTTCATGCAGCAGTAGAAGCAAGCCTTGCAATGGAACTATTCTGAACTTCTTGTATTCTATAAAAAGGTTTAGAACCCTGAGATCTAGAATGGGTCTCAGGTGTGCTGTCCATTTTAGAACTAGTAAGTACTGAGAATAGAACCCTATGTTCCTTTGTTCCAAGGGGACAAGTTCTATTGCCTTTTTTGGAGGGTGTGAATTACCTCCAGGAGCAATGGAATGAGTTCTGGGGGGCAATGGAAAGACACTGATGGGTAGTCTGGAGGTAGTTCCCGAACATCCAGAGCATGGTCTTGTACTGTTATCTGCAGGAGCCAAGCATCTGAACTTACCTTCCTCCAGTGGTCCAGGTGGACGGAAAGGTGCCCCCTGATCATCACCTCCTGGAGGCATAGGTGGTGGGAGACTGTAAGAAGGAATTAGACAAAGCTGGTTGCTGCAGCTGCTTCCACAGTGCCACTTCTAGGGGCTTTTGAGTAAGCACCTGGGGTGGAGCTTGGCGGGGGTAAGGTTGCTGCTGCTCTACCTTTGCCCTGCTGTCTGGTTGCAGACCTATGTCTCGTAGTGGCAGTATGAAAGAGCATCCTCTATCTAGTCATAGGCTGAGTATGATACATGGAATGTACTGATTTCAGGGTTCTACCCGAAGCCTGTAAATTGGAGAGAATGTCTTGCACATCTGCTCCAAATAGCTTATATCACCTGAATGCTGCAATGAGGATGGATTGCTGGACATTATAAGAAAAGCAGCGACTCTGAGCCAGTAGTGCCTTCTGAGATAAATAGCAGAGGCAGCTGCTCTGGCAGAGGTATCAGAAATAACATAGATGGACTGTAGGAGATGTTTACCTATGTTGGCACCTGCAGACAGGACATTCTGTATCTCCTGTTTAGCAGTGCTCTCTGGAGGGCCTGAGTGACTGCCTTGGCCTTCTTCCAAAGAGTATTCTGATGTTTTATCATGTGTTCTTGGTAATTTGTAATACTCAGCCCTAGAGATGCTGAAGCAAAAGTTCTTTTGCCCAAGACATCAAGTCTTCCAGACTCCTTGTCAGGAGGAAGGGAACTAAGGTGCTTTGGTGCCTTAGACCTGTCATGGTCATGGGCTATGTTGATGACCACCGAATGTGCCTCAGCCTTACCTGCAAAAAAGTGCTTGCCTGTGGAGGCCTGGTACAGCTTATCTGCATTCCTTAGTATGGCATGTATCATGTTTGGCCTGTGCCAGGCAGCCAAGGTGGCATCCTCTAGGACTGGCAGGAGGGGAGGAATAACTAGGTGGAGTATCAGGCAGTTCTTCTAAGAATTCTACTAAGTTCTTCTTAGTAATATCCTGCTCTTCTGCATCAAACCCCATTGAAGATTGAAGTTCCTGCATCATTGTTATAAAGGAGGGGTCTTCAGGGGGAGACCTAGGGGTATAAAATGCTGAGTTTCACTCCCAGTAGAGACTGTAGAACTGGTTCTATCATCAGTGTTCACACATTCCTCTCTTTCTTTCTTTCTCCTCCTCATCCAGAATAAACTGAATTATATTCTTGGTCTGGAGGACACAGTGGTAGAGCTGAAGAAGCCATCAGTGACCTGAAAGGTATTTGGCATGTCGACTTGGCAGGCATCATTGTATGGGGTTGTTGTGTGGGCCCCATAGATGGAAAGCTCATTGATGGAGGAGAAGGTAACAGGCATTTAAAAATGGCCGTAAAGGACGCGAGAACTGCCTGAACATCAGGGCCCATGTGGTTGACAGGAACAGTGGCAGATGTCAACAGGGGAGGCAAGGGCCCCAATGTTGACTGTGACACACCAGCCATGATAGGTCTGGAGGTGCTAGAGGTCAACCTAGCCATGTGTATAGTCTAGGTGACAGGCGGCAGTCCAGAGGAGGTTGTACTTGAGCGAATGGGTGACCTAGAATGCACAGGGGATGCTCTTGCCTTTTCTTTCTGTCTGTTCCTGTGCTTGTGGTGGTGAGATCCAAAGATCTTCTCCCAGGACATAGATCCCTTTGATCCTGAGTAGTGAGCTGGTCATGTGGCAGGGGTTTCCTGTTGGAGCTCCTTCTCCATTCAGGCTAAGCACTGTTTTAACAGATGCTATTCTAAAGTGCCCTTTCTGCATCACCAGGTCGCCATGTTAAAGCCATTACAAACCAGACACATGTTTTGATGTCATGGTCCAGGCTGAGACAACACACACGGGCATTGTGCAAGTCATTGAAATAAATGTTATCACCACACTCACAATATCTGAGGAGTCTGGACAGTGATAGCTCTGGCTTTAAAAAGTTATTACTTTCAGAATAAAGAAAAAATTATTGTGTGCAAAGTGCAATTCTGTTCCTGCCACTCTTTGATATCAGCAGTTGCATTTCCATAGCAGGGTCTGATGAGAATGCTCAATGGTGGGAAAAGAACTGACGAGAAAAGGGGCCACCCACATATATTTAGGAATTGCCATCGTAAGACGTCATCATGGGTGGTACCTAGTGGACTGCTTGCAAAAAGATTCCATGTGGTCCTAATGCCTGATGGCTATAGTTCCATGGGTGTGGCCTTATGAAAGAGATATCCTTGAAGAAGATACATTTTTAATAGAAAACTCTTTTTGCCTTGTACATAGGCCACCTATTCCACTCATTTTATTTATGCTCCATCAAGCTCTTAATTTAGCCCATATCCCATTCCCCAAATTGTACTCCCCAAATCTTTAAAGGCCTATCCTGCCTAGAAATACCTGATACCCTGTCAGGACACTGATCATTTAAAGAGGCCATGGACATTCCTTTGATTTTGTTCAGGTTTACTTTAACTCCAGAATAATATAAAAATTCCACTAAAATCTGAACTAAAACTTGCATGGATTTCAGATCATTGACCATTAGCCAAATATCTGTGAATACCAACATGGAGGGGACCACTAGTTACTAATTGTGACTATTTTTCAAATTTCAAAGGTGCTATTTATTTTCTGAATCAGTGGGCCCAAGCCAATGTCAAACAGCAATAGACTGGAAGGACATCCTTGACTTACTCCTTTTTTAATCTGAATCGTCTTCCCATGCCAACCGTATAGTACTGGGGATATCAAGGCCATTGAGTATAATATCCTTTTCCAGTATGGGAAACAATCTGGAATCCAATACCTATACCACACACAAAAAAGGAAGTCATGGAAATAGAATCAGAGGCTTTCTCCCAGTCTAAAAGCAGAAGGCCTGAGACTTGTTCCCTTTTCCCCCATTCTATCACCTCCCATAGCATATGAATGTAATTCTAAATCTATCAGGAATGCTACCCAAGGAGAGTCTAAAGGACTTCAGTATATGCACCCTAGAACAAAGGAGGGAGAGGGGGGATATGATATAGACCTTCAAATAATTTATGAGGATTAACAAGGTAGAGGAGGGAAGTATTTTGTTCAGAAAAAAGGTGCTCAGGAATAAGGGAGCATGCTGTGAAGCTGGAGGGCAGTAGATTCAGTTGAGATGTGAGGATTACTTCTTCAGTGAAAGAGATATGGATTCCTGGAACAGTCTTCCAGTGGAAGTGGTGGGGGTGAAAGAATCTCAGAGAAAGGGAGGGGAGGTGAATGGGCTAGAGATCAAGTAGGATCTGCACTGATACTATAGGCAGGGAAAAATGGGCAGGATAGGAGGGTCAAACAGACCTTTTCTGCCAGAAAATTATGTATTCTGTATTTCTTTGTTTCTATGTTTCAGTTTAAAAAGATCACCTCTTTCAGCTTTTGACTGTAGAACATTCAGATTAGCAAATGGGGGTGAATTTTGAAAAAGGTGACATCCAGAATGAAAGCCTTCTCAGGAACAATGTCTACCCACTGGATTGGAGACAGATCTGGTGAAAATAATTCCAACCTCCCTATGCATCTGTCTTCTGCCAAACACCAAAAAGAAGGACCAGATATCCAGAACTGCTGGGACTTAGCAATTTCCCCACATGTATGAAGTCTGGTATCTTGTTCAAATATTATATCACTGTGGGATTCATGTAGAAATAACAGAGTAGTCATCAGCATTCTAGGATTTTTCATACTATTAGAATTTACCTTGCCAACATTAAAATTGCAGACTAACCCCTCAGCAGTAAAAGATTTAAGAAAAATTAAACCAGAAAGTGTCTCATCACCTAGGTTTCCTCACCCCTTTTGCTTTTAACTTCCTTTTCTTTGATGTCTGTCCATCTGATGTTACTGCCTTGTTGTCTGAGGAGGGGACATGCTGAGAAGAGTTTAGGAAACAACCATTTGGGTCCTTGTCAGTCTTGACCTAGTATTTTCTTTTTTCAGACTCTTATAGTTGTGCTGGAGAGGGATGTCTTTACTTTTGCTCATCTTGGATTTTGGCTGATCTCTTGTTTTCCTTTCTTTTGTTACCACCTGCAGATTCTCAGTGACTAGACTGGCTGGGTAAGGCACAGAGTCAGTCACATCTGGAATAATTCTGGTCATATCACTATTCACAGACTCAGGGACAGGAGGTATGGGAAAGGTTGTAGTGGTTTGTGAACCATACATAATCATTGAAACAGGGTTTTCAGAGGTCTGGATACTAGATGTGTCTTGAGGGTTCTGTTTCTCTGGGTTTTCTTGTCTCTCAGGTAATCCATCATCATGAAGAGGGCATTCTACATCCATCTCCTCTTGGTGTTCAGGGACTTATGTCCAAGACGGAGCCTGTGGGTCCAGTGCTACATCTTTTTGGTGTGGCTCTGACCATGGATGGTTTGTGGACTGTGGACCTTCCTTATGGGGTCCCTCCCACTAAGCCCAGCTCATGTAAATATCATGTTCAGCCTTGTCCATCACATCACCTTCATTTTGTGCAGTCCAGGGGCAAGCCCTATAAGAGTAGCTGGACTCATCACACAAAGTGGATTTCATGCTGTTTTTAAACAGCTTATTCAGGTGGCCCAACTCAGAGCAGATACCACATTTCAGCTTCACACAGACATTATTCAGATGTAAGGTTAAACCACACCTATAACAGGCCTTGGGTTGACTTTGATAAAAAAGAGCTCCTCTGTCCCTTCCAAGAAAAAAGCAACTCAGTAGATGGTGACAATGACTCCAATTACTGAGTGTAGTAGTCAAACCCTAATCCATCATCCTTCCTGTAAAGATGTACTTGGAATTAATGATAGAGTCAGGTTTTCCAATCAATGCACATATTTGTGTCAGCGAGTGTACTGCAGTATATCTACTATGCTCACCCTTCATTTTTAAATGGGATTGTTATTGCTTTCACTACAGGTTTGTGAGCTGCATAGCAAATACGTAAGTCCATACAAGAGTAATCTTCAAGCCGGAGTACTTTTTGCAAAAATGGTCTAAACCCATCAGGGATTTAAAACTGATGTCAGCCGGATTTAATTAAAATTCAGAAATGCTTCCAGGCAAATCAGCTGTCCCTAAATGCCTAGAAAATGGTTTCCATTACCTTTGGCTCTAGGCAGAAGTTTTCTAGGCTAACCTCCCTCTCCTCCTCCCACACCCTTGATGGTGCTGAAATTAAAGCTGTTCCCTCATTTAGATGTATTAAGGGAGATCCATATGAAATCCTGGTACTGGTATTCCTTACAAAAACTAGCCTGACTCTGAGTTCCCATGTGGTACATGATACTGTCATACTAGTTGCCAACACAGGATATCCCAACATTGTGGGAAAAAATTAAAAAAGTACATAGTGTCTGGATTTTGTAGGAATTAGACAGTGTCTAACAAAACAATTCTCAACCGCTGCGTAAATTTCTATTAGTTAATTAAATACACTAAAAGAAAATGAGTTTCAATTTCAATCAGAGGTCAGGGACAGTGCCGCTCTTGCTGACGGGTGGAGCAAGTTTATCTCAATGCCTCTCTGTCCTTGTGCGACTGGCTGTGCCTTACTCTGTCTCTCTCTCTCTCTCTCTCTCTCAGTGAGCTGATTGGTGTGGTTTAGTGGTCGCTGTCTGCTGACTTTCTTGACCTGTCTCTCTCCCTCTGTTTGTTCCATTGGTGCTGGTGCTACACTGTACAGGGATAAACTGTCAGTTAACAAGGTTTGAGGCTGTGCCTTTTATCTCTCTCTCTCTCTCTCTCTCTCTCGGTGAGCTGATCGGTGTGGTATAGCAGTTGCTGTCTGTTGATTTTCTTGAACTGTCTCTCTCCATGTGAATGTGGCATGACAGAGTTACAAAGTTTCATGGTTCACCCTTTTTCTTTTCTCCAATTTTTAGTTTGTCTGTTGGCACGTTCCTTGTGAGTGAGGTAGGGTAGAAAGTAAGTGTTATTGCCCCGGTAGTCTATGCACTGTGTAGTTTTGTTTAAAAAACATCTAATTGAAGGTTCATGTCAAGCATAAACTCTTTCCATTTGGCACAGAATGCTGTGAGTTTCTGTTGTTGGGAGAAGAGGATGTTTCTGTGGTTATATATATATATATATATATATATTTATTAAAATGTTTCACCAGAAAGAAATGCTGAGCAACAAATTGGTCATCTCCTAATGTGGCCTGGGGGATAGGGGAACATGAGGATAGTTTACAAAGATTTGGTACACAATATAAATTTACAGTAGATTACATTCAAATAATTTAGGCAGACTGTACAGGAGTAATGAAATAGTGGGATGCTAACAGTTTTGAAGTAGATAGATACTACACCAACCCTTTTGGACTAGATAGCTACAACAACACAAAATAACATTTAGGCAGCCAGCTGTGTAGCTAGAAAATGGCTGAATAGAATTGTTGCAGTCTGATCTAGGGAAGTTAGTGAGGAGTAAACACAGTCAGAACAGGTTGGCTAAGGTATAACAGAAATGCAAGCTAACTTCAAGTGCAGTAGAGATTAGGGGTCAGCCATAACAGAAGTGTAAGATAACTACAACTGCATTAGAGATTAGGGATCAGCTATAACTAGGGCTATGTAAGGGGGAGAAGGGAAGGTGAGAGAGTGGTAGGTATGTCAGTAGGCAGAGAAGTGCGGAAGGGTGATGGAAGAGAATGTAATGAGGAAGCAAAGGAAGAGGTAGGAGAAGAAAGGTCATTTGGGGCCTGACCCCTCCAGTATGCTGAAGACCCTGCCTGCACAAAGCAGAGGTCAAGCATGACAGGAAGGGAGCAGGTTGTGGCAGCAAGAGGTAGCGTATAATAGGAGGGAAGCAGGTTGTAGGCAGCAAGGGGGAAGAGGCATCAGGAGAACAGAAGAGAGGGTGAAGGTGAGAGAGAAGAGAGGGTGAATTCCAGCCCTAAGGATGTGGAGAAGTGGAGGGAAGGGTTGGGTTAATGGTGTAAAGATAGTGTAGGGTAGGGACTGGCCCTTGGTACAACTTTGGATGATTAAGAAATCACAGCAAGAGAACATCGGAAGGTCTGAAGTGAAGGAATCGGGGGAAGGGAAGGAATGCTAGTTTCTTTTTTATTATATAATACTTTTTATTTATTCATTATCATTGTGAACAAAGGAGAGGTACATACACTTGACATATAGTATGAAGTTCTCAGGATAAACAATCCAGGTTATGCATACCTTCCCAGGACACAGGGAATTACGTATATCTTCCTGTCCATATCTATACACATTCATCCTTTGAGATACTTAAACAGAAAATGTTAAGTGCTAACATAGCCTAGGTGTAAGATCCTAGGCACAACAACAATTCTTACTGACAGTAGCTCAACAATCTCTATAACTAAATGTCCAAGGTCACTCTTATCAATAGCATTTAAGGGCGTCCAGAGAAGTAGTTTGAAAGAGAGATAAGGGAAAAGGTTTAGAAGTAAAGAGATGTATACTTGAGCAGGAGAGGTTATAGCCGCAGAGCGACAGTCAAATACCTGTCCTAAAGGCATAGCCGACTGTAAGACTTCTATGTCAGAAGGCCTCATTGAATGGGAGGATTGCCGGGGGGGAGTGGAGCCCTACACAAAGAGGAATTAAGGTATGCTTCCTATTTCTTATAGCATGTAGGAAGTTGCCCTCTATTGGCATAAGTGAGCCTTTCAAAGGTGGCTAATCTGGCTAAGGCAGAGTGCTACAGGAAGATAGATGGAGGTGAAGTTTGTCTCTAGGACAAGAGTAGAAGCCTTTTAGTCTCCAGGAGGGCTGCTAAAAGCCAGTTTTTGTGTGGCTTCAGTAGTTGGTCCAGGGGAGCAGAGTCTCCCAGTAGGAACAATGGATTGGAGATGTCAATAGGTAGCCCCAGTACCCCAGAGCAATCCATTCCTATAGCTGACCAAAAAGGAGTTAAGACCGGACATTCTCACAGAAGGTGCAAGATATTTGCCGGGTCATGCCGACATCTCCAGCATATTGCATGGGTAAGAATGCCCCATGAGTGAAGGGCTGCAGGCATGCGATATCACCTAAGGAGAATTTTGAGTTGTATTGGTTGACTCCCAACATCCTTATATGTGGAGTGTGCTAAACGTAGGCATCGGGACCATGTTTCTGAAGTGATAGGGATATTAAGATCCACACTCCAGGCAGCCCTACATGATTCAGTGTGATCAGGTTTTGCCTCTCGCCATGTATTGTAGAATCACCCTGCTATGCCTTGAGAGAAGGGTTTTTGGTATAGGGAGTTCAGCCAGTGCCACTTGGGGTCAGCAGTGAGTGTTCAACTGAGAGATTGGACCACACTACGCAGTTGCAGATATCTCCAAAAGTCATTAAAGTGAAAGGAGTAGTGAGCCTTGAGCTGTTCGAATGACATCAGTGTGGAAGAGTTGGGCATATAAAGGTCTTGGACAGTTCAGGTCTCCTTACTTTCCCATGTCGGCCAGTGAAGTGGTTTATTGTCCACCATGATAAGTTGGTTGTGCCAGAGAGCCAGGTATTGCATAATACTTGCTGCCTTCAAGGTATTAGAGGTCACCATGAGTCTGAACCACGCCTTCCTGGTCTCAGCCATGACCAGGGTGAGCTTGCTGGAGTTTAAAGAGGCATTTGTTAGTAATAAACCTGGGGAGGTGGTATTCTGCATCAGTTGAGATTCTAGCTGAACCCACTGGATAGGTGAGGAGGAGGAAGGAACGAACTAGTTGGTAGCTTGGGTGGAGAGATAGGACCAATGGTACCTCTGCAACCATGGAAGTCCCATGCTCCCCTTAGGCTAGTGAGCCCTCATTTTACTGTGGTTCTATCTTGGTGTCCTACCTTTCCAGAGAAAAAATGATATCAGTTTATCTAGAGGGCAGAACACTTTGCCTGATACAGTGATAGGGAGATTGTTGAGAAGGTATACCACTCTGGGTAGGAAAAGCATTCGGATTGTGGCAACTTTACCGGGGAGGAAAGGTTAAGGTAGTGCCAGTGGTTCACTTCCATTGTTAACGAAGTTATTAAGCAGCCAAAATTCCCATACTCTAGGTGCTTCCATTTGAAGGGAATATTTATGCCTAGGTATGAGAAACTGTGTGGAGCCCAGGTTAGGGCTAAGCCTTGCAGACATGTGTTTGTGCAAGCCGTATTAAGGCGGGTAACGCTAGTTTTCTTTTGATTAATTTGCAGGCCAGACTATTGAATGAACACGCTCAAGGTCTCTAAGATGCTGGGTAGAGACTCCTTTGGGTGGGTTAACATTAGAAGTAAATCATCCACATATGAGGCAGTCAAGTATATGTGCTGACCTACCTGTATGCCCTTGATACCTTCAGTGACTTGCAACTTCTGTGTAATCGGGTCTAGAGCCACCAGGAATAGTAAGGGGCACAAGGGGCAACCCTACCATGTACCCCGCTGCAGGGGAAAGGAAGAGGAGATGTCCTTATTTGTTAGGATTCTAGCAAGGGGGCATTATACAGTACTCAAATCCATTGTCTAAAATATGGACCGGACCCATAGAGCTGGAGCGTTTCATGGAGGTAGGGCCATTCTACAGAATCGAAGCCTTTAAAAAAATCTACCGCCATTTCTGCCATAGGGTTAGTGGAATGCATTGCAAGCCATTTAAGATCCAGGACCAGTATAATATTGTCGACCGCAGCCCGCCCTTAAGTAAAACCGACTTGGGATGGATGTATGATAGAGGGTATGACCTCCATCAGTGGAGTGGCAAGCATCTTGGCTGCGATTTTGTTATCGACTGAGATGAGAAAAATAGTGCAATAATTGGTGAAGTTTAGGGGTCATCTGATTTCTTTGCAAGGATGGTGATCAGGGCTTCACTCATAGTGAGGGGGAAGAATGCCAGTTACATGAGCCTCCTGTAGTAAAGAAAGAAGGGGGCTACTGATTTCCACACTCATGGTTTGGTACAGTTCTGTAGTCATACCATCTGGTCCAGGCGATTTACCTTTGGTCAGTTGGTTTAGGGCATTCAGCAGCTCTGTTTCAGTGGAAGGCTTATCCAAGGCCTTTTTCATATCTTCAGGTAATTGAGGGGTGTTGGAGGCAGAACAGAAGTCTGCCAACTGACGCACCAATTGATTTGGATCTAAACCTGCATGCGACTGGTATAGTTGCTGATTAAAGTGTTGCATACATTCATTGATCTGTTTAGGACCCATGACCACCAGATCTCTCGAGTTCCTAAGGGCGTGGATACATGAGGCAGCCTGTTGTTTCCTTAATTGAAAGGCCAGAAGATTCCCCCCTTTATCTCCTCCCTCCCAGTGAGCATGTTTGGACCTAATCAGCATCCATTCTGCCTTTTGTTGCAGCATGGTGTTTATACAGTATTTTAGCCTGACTGTCTCCTGAAGAAGTACCGGGTCGGGTGTACAGGCAGCGGATGTTTTAAATCTAGCTTCCAATGTCAAGAGTTCAGATTGTAGGTTATGTCTGCCCTCCTGGTTTTATTTTGTTGGGCTGTATAGGTGATGATTTGCCCTCGCAAAATAGCCTTGAAGGCCTCCCAAACCATGGCAGTGGATGTATCCGCGGCATGATTCAGAGAGAAGTAATCTCTGGCTGTCTCCCGTACCATATATCAGAATCGGGGGTCTCGAAGGAGTAAGGGATTGCAGCGCCAACTGGTATCAGATCTGCACTGCCCAGAAGGGTTATAGAGGCATGACACTGGGGCATGGTCTGAAACAACAATGTTGTTTATCCTAGTAAAAGTAATATCTCGGGCTGCAGGGGCATTGGCTAGCCAGAAATCAATCTGGCTAAACGTGGTGTGAACAGAGGAGTAGGAGGAGTAGTCTCACCCCAATGGGTGATCTCTGCACCACACATCAGTCATTCCCCACTCCATCATGATTACTTGCAAGGCCAACACCATTTTAGGATGTGTTTGGGGAGTTGGTTTGGATTTATTCAGAAAGATATTTAAGGTGAGATTAAAGTCACCTCCAATCACAATAGGAATCTGCTGATGTTCAGCAGCCAAGATCTCTATCACCTGATTGAGATCCAGCAGGACTTCTGGATTGTCCATGTTTGGGAAATATATGTCTACTAGCACCACATGTCCCCTCGGGTGCAAAAATTGAACCATTATCCAGCGGCCTTGAGCATCTGAGGCCACTTGCTCCTGTAACTAGGAGCATGATTTCTTCAGCAGAATAGCCACACCCTTAGATTTAGTTGATGTTGAGCTCGCTATAACATTACCTACCCATGCCCTCTTGAGCCTCAATACAGTTCTTGCAGTGAGGTGTGTCTCCTGGATAAGTGCAATATCCGCCTGCAAGGAGTGTAAGTGTCTAAGGACCATAGATCGCTTGACCAGGTGGTTTAAGCCCTTCATGTTCCATGATATAAGTGTTACACCTGCATTGGAATTCTGCATTGTAGTTCCTAAGGTTAAATAATGTACAGGTACTCACCACCCACATCCAGAAGGGATAGAGAAGTAGGAGTAGACAGGTTACCTGAGACAAAGGAGGGGAGGGTCAGCTGAGTAAAGAGAAAAGGTAGTCCATTCATTAGTAATGGCAATAATAACCTGGTAGAAGAGTAAGAACAATTAAGTTAAAGCACTAGGTATGTAGACAAAGTGACCATCTCTTAGAATTGAAGCTAAATACAACAGTTTCCCCACTAAGGGGTAGATTAATAAAACAATTATCCACTAGAAATTTCTGGACTATAAATGATTAGGTGAGCACAAAGCAAAAGGTGAATTGGTGTATGCATGAGGGTGCGATCCTCAGCACTGTCGAAGAAGAGCACTCAGCCATGCTGACCTTTCACCTATATGGGGAAAAATGGAGATTAACCAACCAACAACACATAGCTCCTTCCCCAGCTATCGCATGTACTATACAAAGATAAGGCAACCAGAGATGGGGAGAGGTGGAGATTGGAACCCAAAATGGGGGGAAAGATTGGGAAGGGAAGGTAAGAACTTTGTTGCTTTAAGGTGTGGAGGAGGTTCAAGATATACATAGCCAGTGAGGCTTACAGACCTGCTTTCAGTGTGTAGACCGAGGCAAGGCACATTGTCCTCAGTAGTTCTCCAGAGTTGAGCAGTAATTGCTGCAGGAGCCAGGGATTTCTAACAGAACCATTAGTGCCAGTAAGGTCAATTTGAGTACTGGAAGGGGGGGAGTGGGGAAGCCCCGCACCACCAGGAGGGCAGTCTGCTGGAAGAGGTACCCTTATCCAGCCAGATATAGAAGCCGTGAGTTAAATTACTCCACAATTCGGGGGTTAGGCTCCCTCCAGAGTCTCCCCTAGAAGACTGGCCAGCATTAACCAGCACACTGCGGTGGGTGAAGGGAGCCCTTCCACATCGGGCAGCGCTGATGACGTCGCTAAATGGCATCATTGTATTAAGGGAGGGGCTGAATAGATACCCAAAAAGGAGAAAAAATTACAGACTTAAAGCATTCAGTCATTGGGAGCTTGCTCCCCAGTGGCAGTAGGTCTTGTTATACGAGGCGTGGTGTCCTGGGATAATGCCTCTGTGAAGGTTAGTAACCCAGGTTTAACTGTGATGTTGGAGAAATCCGGACAATCCACCAGATCTGAAGGAAAATCTGTCCAGGATGAGGTATCAGCCACCTCCATAATGAGTTTGTCAGGAATGTCTTACATGATGGGTTGGTCTGAAGTAGAGTGTTCATCCTTGGTCTGCTTTGTGGGTGGTGCTGTTCTTGAGCCCTTGGAAGAAGGTACCTGGTTGCTCAAGGAGCATTGGCATACTCGGGTTGTTTGATTTGGTCCCCACTGAGGTAAAGAGGAAGAGGACTGACCTGCTGGCCATTTTAGGACTGCTTTGTTATTATTATCCATTCCTGATGACTTCAGATGAGGAGAGGATCTGGGGGAGGCATTTAGTGGTGACGTTGTCCGGGCAGAGGTATACTCCTCCCTGCAACCATCACCTGGAGATTGGTTTCTCCTGTCCTGTGTTTGAAGTCCCATAGCCCAAAGCCTTTTGGGAGTTGCAGGACTGAGAGACATCTGAGGCCAATACTCGAGGGCTCAGTTTTCAATCTCCCAACATGTCTCAGCTACTATGTCCCTGCCATCTCGAGACACATAAAGGTAGGCCAAATTCCTAAACCCATATTTGAACCCCTGTGCTGCCAGCAATTTTTCAATAGGCAGAAAGGCTTTCCTATGAGCAGCCACCTCTATGGAGAAATCTTTGAAGAAGGACAGTTTAGCCCTATGCCACATAAGTTTTCCCCGTCTTGAGCCGCCCTCAGCACTTTTTCTTTGGTAGAGTATCGCAGTATGTAAGTAATAATGGACCTAGGAGAAACACTGTGAGATCGTAGGCCACTGGGAGTGTGATGTGCCCTTACCACCTTGACTGGTCCATGCCATCTATCCCCAAGCATTTTGGGGATTTCTTCATTAACAAACCTCTCTGTGTTCTGGCCTTCAGAACCCTCCGGAATACCAAGGATTCTAATATTATTGTGTCACCCACGGTTCTCTTGGTCCTCTACCTGTTGCTATAGAGTAGCCAACTTCTCATTTTGTTCCTGTAGTCGCTGCAATATTTTGGCTTGACCAGCTTCCAAATCATCTGTGTGCTGCTCTGAGATGTTTAACTTGTCGTTGGGCACCCGTTCTTCAGCAACCGTACCAGACAAGGTTGCGGAAATAGTATCTACCCTGGTTAGAAGAGTCTCTAGCATGGCCATGATATCTTGCAGTGAGGCGCTTACATCCACTGGGGAACTGTTGCATCTTTAGGGGTTGTTCCCAGGCCTTGCGTAGAGGGTTTAGGTGAAGCCATCCCGAGACCGTGGCAGTAATGTTCCCCAGTGATTAAGGTGAGTCAGGAGTTTTGGTATATGCTCCTCCACAGAAATTCAGCTGACTACGGTCAAGTGTGTTATAGAGACCGCTGTCGGTTAAGCAGTATGAGGGGGCCGCCATGCAAGGTCAGTGATTCATTGACTGCTCAGGTCTTAGATGGGTCACGGGTAGAGATGCAAAGAATTATTAATCTGCCCATGAAGTGGTTGCGAAGTGGACACTTCACGTCCACGGAGCACAATGCTAAGTGGACACTGTAAAGTGCTCACTTTGTGTTATTAGTACCACTTTGTGTTCTCATTATGCATTAATGCGAAGTAAGGTGAAGTGAGAAGAAAATAGGCACATCACAATGCCTGCAGTACTGTAAGTCACATGCTTTAGCCAGGCAGGATGGAAGTGAGTCAGAGAAGCAGTTTCACTTTGTCCTTTGCATTTGTACAGGGAGAAAGCAAAATTGTGAGAGGAGAGGAGTTTGCTTGGCTCTCGTTTCTTGTTACTGCCAGAAGAATCAAACAGCTTTTTTTAAAAGCTATTTTATTTACTTTTTGTATTGTCTTAGTGTTTTTTTGGTTAGTGAAATTTTTTGTATAAGTTTTGTTTTTGTTTTGTGTGTGTGACTGACTGTGTGTGTGTGTGTGTGTGTGTGTGTGTGTGTGTATGCATGTGTGTGTGTCCACTCTGTGTGTGTGTGTGTGTGTGTGTGTGTGTGTGTGTGTGTGTGGTCCCATGGACCCAGGAAGATGGAGGGTCATGTTGGAGTCACAGAAGGTGAGTCGCTGACACGTGGGAGCGTTAGGAGGGGAGGAGTGCGGACCCATAGGGGTCGGGGTGGTCATGTGATGTTGGACCGCTCCAGACTCCTGGCCAGTGTTGCTTCCCCCATGGAAGCAACAGGAGCAGCAGCAGCACCAATGCCACTGGTGGCTGCTGCTCATCCACCTTCTCCGCCACCACCACTAGCAGAAGCTGTTGGGACTCCAGCTGAACCCCCTCCACCACCTCCACAGCCACAGAAGGTAGCCCCGACAATTGTGGGTAGGGGTGGGACTCATGCCTGACAAGTGCGTTCTGTGTCTGGTCCCCCCCACAGCTTCCCAGTGTGGGAGTTTTTTAATTGTGTGGGGGGAGACAGCACAGTGGTGAAGTGTCTTGTGTGTGGTGTGCTGGTGTGCCGTGGGCCCCTTGGGACACATTTGGGGACCAGTGGCCAGCACATCCACATGATGAATCACCACAGGGCAGAGTGGCAGGCTGACACAGAAGGAGCCAGGCGTCCACCTGCTGGCCCTTCCATGGCAGTGGCTGAGGGTGCTGTTCAGGTGGGAGATGTGCCTCGCAGCAGTCACCACCACAGCAGGAGGAGGAGGGCTACATCAGGTGCTCCACCACCCCCACCAACACAGCCACCAGCACCACCCTGTCCACCACCAGCCCTACTACCTGGATTACCCACTGCAGTGGACCCCAGCACAGTCCCTGTTAGTCAGTCTGACCTCCTCCTGGTGTGGGCAGCACTGGAGGAAAACAACAAGTGTTTAATTAATTTGGAGCAGCAGGTTACCAGAGTGGAAGGACAGCAGCAGCAAATACTTTCAGTGCTGCACCTGCTGCTGGACCACCACGGCATCCCATGGTCATAGTAAGTCTGGGTATTGTTTTCACCCCCCCACACCCACACCCACCCCTGACCCCACTACTGTGCTGTACTTTTGTTGTGTGTTTTTTGTTTGTTATTATTAAATCATACACATTTTTCCTTCCAGGGGAATCTTTCTTGCAACACATAGTACAATACATTTTTTGGAAAAACAAGCGTAAATGCATTACAGTGAATCATGTGACGGAGGCATTCTCATCCTGAAAATCTGCTCACATTCAGCCTCCCTTCTCAGCAACATTAGGATGTGATGGCAGGGACAGCACGTGTGTGTGCTCGTTACAGTGAATATCTGATTGTGCAGGTTTCTGAATGTTTCTTTATGTTAATGGTCAGTTTGTGGTGAAATGTGTGGCCACGTTTCCAGTAAGAAGAGCCTTGTTAGTGGAAACATCCCACATTTCACCACAAAGTGAACCTTATAACATTAGGAAACATTGCTTGCTATAGCTACTGGACATTCAGTATAGTGGAGCATGCACCTGCGCTCCCCCTGCCATCACGTCTTAACGTTGCTGAGAAAGTGTGGCACAATGTGGGTTTCTTTCAGATTGTTAATTCCTCCATCATGTGACTCACTGTAATGAAATTATGGGTGGTTTTGACAGACATATATTGCACTCTGTGGAGCAAGGAATATTCCAGTGGTAGTAATGCCCCCACATATTATTTTATGTTCATCACCATAACTATGTCATGTGGTGACTGTCTGTAAAGCAGCAGCACAACAATCTGTTGATAACTTTGACCTATATTTTTTAATGCTATGTTACAACTTCCTTTACTTACATCCTGACTGACTGGAATGATACAATAATTTGTAGTAGTTGACTGTGCTGTACTACCTTATTTCATGTGTGAAATAATGAAAGGAGCATTCCTTTTAAATTGGTGTTGCTGACAGTGAGTGTGACCAGGTCTTTGTCATTGTTTTCCTCTACTTTTCTCCATCACATCAAGTAGTTGTCATATATCACTTCTGTTGTTAACTAACAGTTATGCATCAGTCAGTGCTTTATATGACACCACGGAACAATAGTAATTGAAAAGCAGCTGCAAATAAATACAAAGCTGGTCGGAACAATATTGGAACATCTGCTCATTTTGTTTTCCTACATGAAAAAAAGTAGGAGTAAGAGAAGCAGACATAAATTGTGAGAAGAATCATATCATTCAAGTCACTGATGACTCAGACGTAAATAGTGGTTGCTGTGACAATTTAAAGCAGCATAAAAAAGTACAGTTCAGAACTGTGAGGACATTCTTGCAATGCTGCTTTAATTGTAAAAATGTCACTATGACATCATGACTATGAGCTCACAGCAACAATCACAGAACACACAAAAGTGGCACAGAGTCCCCAGATTTTTTCTGCAGGCTCACAATGCATCCTCCTTGTGTGCAGAAAATTGACAAGTGGTAATGAAGTGAAATGAGATTGTTTCAGCACATACCCCAGTATAAAATGATGACTGTGAGGTCCGTGTTGCTGGTCCAATGTGTTGTGGAGGACAATTCCACCAAATGAAATGTGATCATCTCAACTGGATTGAAAGGTGCCCTTTGAATGTACACTAACAGTAGCCTTGGTGAGTATATATATATATATATATAATACATATATATATATATATATATATATATATATAGATATATATATATTTATGCAACAGGGGTGGACATATATTCAGTGTGATAAACTCATTTATCTGAGTCACTGTATGTATAAATAAATTTATACATACAGTGACCATTTATACATACAGTGCCGGACTACTTTCAAAACCCACAGCCACAGAAAATAAAGGAGCAGCCAGATTCCGTTCAACCCAACACACTCACCTTGAATGCCACCTGAAACATGGCAACACATCCAGACACCACCCCCAAGTAGCCATTTATTAACTACAAATATCAAAACCCTCAAAAAGCATTTCCTTATAAACTCTTTTTTTTTTACGTTGCCTTTACATTACATTTCTCTGCCTATCTTCACACAACTACCCACCTTGCAGTTCTACAGCAATCCACTACCCGACTGCATTAACTCCCTCTTACTCAACAATCACATCCCGATTCAAACTGTAAAATAAAAAAATCACCTCACAGAGTTGTACTATTAAAATAAACCATTGCATAGATACTGATCACATTTATAAGTGCATCAAACAAAACCACCTTTTTTTTTCATGTACTACCTCACTGTCCAACAAGTTAAATTTACATGTGTCAGATTCAACTAACTGTCGTTGCTTACTTAACAGCCTTTCTGTATTTAACAAATGTGTAACTCTTCGTATATGTAACGCAACTGTTCAAAAAAAACACAATGTTTTTGTGCATTAAACTTTGTTTGCATCTTACTTACCTAGTCTGCCCTCATACTTGGGAAATCCATATTCTTCTCAACACGCACCCCTCTTCACCGATTACAAAAAATAAAACGCATCATACAAAAACGGCATAAAAACATAAAAATCAGACTTCCACTCCAAAGTACCTGAAACATTTAAAAAATGCACCCCGACACCAAAACAACACAAATCAATTCTCATACCTTCAAAATTAATCATCACCACATATAAAATCCTTTTCTCCAACACGAACACTCCCTCTGAGCGATAGGCCAAGCACACCGCTACTGCCTTCCACCTGCCCCGATTTCAGCATCGCTACTTCGGCTTCCTTCCATGCCGCCGCCGCTACTATGAGACACAACCTCTCTACACATCCTTCCCATTCGACGACGACTCCCAAACTGACAAAAAACTCCTCCTCTACAGATGTCCCCCCTCTCAACCAATCCCAATGCAACTCCACACTATTGACTCCATCCCTTAACCAATCACCACAAAGCAAGACCACACCCACAACCAAATCTTACTCAATGAAAAACTACAACACCAAACCCATTCAAACAAATAACCGAAGCACCAAAAACTGATACCGCAATTTCACTAGAACAGCAAGTAGTCCAAACCCCACAACAAAATAATACCAATTCTTATAAAATACAAACACCCGACAACCCCTATTGCATAAATGAATACGGCGTGGGGTGACAGTGTGATAATGGTTCTGTAAATTATCACTGTGGCTACGCCACTTGTGAGGTTACTTACGTCACTGTCAACTACACTAGATAAATCCATTATCACACTGTCACCCTACGTATATCATATATATATATATATATATATATATATATATATATATATATATATATATATATATATATATAGATACAGTTATAGTTGTGTATTTTGTAGGTGATGATGAGGGGGTTGAACTTGACATGGACATGTACTCATGCTATTGTTCTGCATCACACAGGTGACTCATAAACTGTTGGTGTGCACATTCCAGTGTTCAATGAGAATTTTTTGCACTTAAATTGGAAACGGATAACTCTCAAGCACATGAAGGTAAGCGTTTTTTTGGGGGGGGTGGGGGAATCATATTTTCAGTTTTGTCTGTATTGGTTTCTTATTTTTTTACTTCTTCACAGATTTCATTAGCATCCTTCTGGAGTCTAGTTGTTAATGATGGTCATGGTCATCTAATGAAATGACTTCTGGGTGTTGCATGTGTGCCCAAGCTCGGGGAAGGGATGTGCCTGATGTTGAAGAACTTTTTTGGATAAGGCCACTTTGACAGAACAACAAAGCATCTCAAAGTTTCCTAAAAAAAGAAATGAATGACTTCTTACAAGTTACAACTTCATTGTTATGTGTCCCTCTCTGGTTCTCAAATCTCAATCCCTATTGTCAAGTTACATTTCAGAGACACATCTTGTCAACTAACACAACCTGTTGTGTGCAATATTTGCAGCAGTCTTTACAAAGCAATGAAATGGATGAAATAAAATCTTCATACTTACCAGAATGGATTTCACATGGATATTACATCGGTTCCTTTCTGTACGGCACAACTACAGCATCTTTCCCAACGAGTATTAGCGATGGAGCTTGTTTTTGTTATCCTGTAAAAGAAACAAAAGAAGTGTACTGTATGTGTTTTGCCACTGCGGCTCTGAAAAGCTACAGAAAACAAAACATACAACTTAAGGAAGTGAGGCAGCATAACAAACATGAGTGCACATACTCACTTTAAGGTTTAAATATTAAGAAGCTGTTGGTGGTGGTGCACTTGTGGTCCATGGGGGGTAGACAGACTCATGGTGGCAGACTTGCATAGCATCAGTCCCAGTAGTGGTGGTGGTGGTCCTTGGGGGGCAGACAGACTCATGGTGGCAGACTTGCATAACATCAGTCCAGGTTGTGGTGGTGGTGGTGGTCCGTGGGAGGCAGACAGACTCATGGTGGCAGACTTGCATAACATCAGTCCCGGTGGTGGTGGTGGTCCGGGGAGGGGCAGACAGACTCATGGTGGCAGACTTGCATAGCACCAGTCCCAGTAGTGGTGGTGGTGGTCCGTGGGGGGCAGACAGAGTCATGGTGACAGACTTGCATAACATCAGTCCTGGTGGTGGTGGTGGTCCAGGGTGGTGGTGGGGCACACCGCATTTTAAATACTGCAGTTAAAACCTGCCAACATTAACCACATCATCATCCTCATAAAGAAAACTGCCCTCACAGTCATCGATGTCTGAAGTCTGACCACTGGGAAATTCTCCATTGTGTCATCATCTGCATCAGAGGTGGGCTGTTTCAGGCAGCCACTGCCAGTGCCACCAGGATGCTCCATTTCCACATCAGCAAGACCACCATGACTAGGCTGGGGTATGAATACCGAGGTTGCAGTGTGTGCTGGTATGTGTCTCTCATTCATTTTAATGAATGTTAGCAAACTAACATTTGCAGGAGACAGGTTTGTCTGACGATCCCTGACTATTGCACCTGCTGAGCTGAATACCCTCTCAACACTTACACTGGAGGGTGGGCATGTGAGGTACTTCAGTGCCACTGCAGTCAGCTCTGGCCATTCACTGACCTTTTCACTCCAGTACAAAAGAGAATCTTCACTTATTGTCAGATGCCTGTTTTCAGACAAATATGACTCAACCATTCTCTGTGCCGCACTAAGTCCAATTGTTGATGCATCAGCCTGTTCTGCAGAAATAATTTATTTCAGAAATACCCACTTGGGACAAAGCCTCCCAAAGCGGGTTGACGCCACCCACTGTTGATGACAGACCACCTGGAACTACAGTCCCCTTACCCTTGCATGATATGCCTTCTGGTCCTCCAGCTACACCTTCAGCTGGATTATGCTGCTGAGGTTTGCTTACCTTGGCACATGGCTTCTGTGCCCCATGAACCAAGAGCACCAGTTGACCACTGATATTTTCTACCTGTTCAGGCCCTCCCTCCAGTACTGATGCAATTCCACATTTGTATTGTGGGTCCAGCATTGTTGCCATGGCAAAGTTGTCACTACGCTGAATGCTCACAATGTGACAATTCTGGTCGAATATTGTCAGCATGTGTTGCAGCAACATACTGCTAGCACTGTCTCTGTCAACATCAAGGGTATGCTGTACATTCACCAATGTCTACCTCAGCACCGACAGCAGTGGAATTGATTTGCTAATGGAGGCAGACTTGCCACTCACTGCCTGTGTGGCATGTTCAAAAGGCTGCAAAATTGTTATTACAGAGTCCATGAGGCTCCACTGTTCAGTCATCATAGACATGGAGGCCCCGGAACTGTCATGGCTAGTGTGCATAACAAGATATTCTGAGATTGCTTTGTATTGTTCATACAACCTCTCTGCCATGTATAACATGGAGTTCCATCGGGTGACAACTTCCAGCTTCAAGCGGTGCTGAGGCAGGCTGTTTTGTATCTGCAACTGCCGCAGTTGGTCATGGGCCTTTACAGATCTTGAAAAGTGAGAGCATATACATCGTGCAATGGTCAGCATTTCCTTTATGTCAGGGTGCTGCAGAAACACCTGAACCACAAGATTTAAACAGTGGGCCATGCATGGAACATGAAAAAAACACAATTAGTGATGCATTTCACCACATTTGACCCATTGTCACTTGCTATGAACCCAGCTCTCAGGGACAGAGGGTTTAGCCATCTGTCAATTTCAGTCAGTACCATATCCAACATGTTCTCACCAGTGTGTGAACAGGTCACACTGCGCACAGCAATTGCTGCATGCTGGCGAATTCCAGGAAGATTGCTACCATGACAATCCACCTTACTGCACTGATTATTCACACTACCAACATCACAAACAACCCCAGGTACCTGTGCCCAGGGTGCAGTTATACACAGATATGAACTCCCTGCTGTTTTGCCACTTGTCCACATATCCATACCTAAATGGATGAATGGAGAAGAAGAATGTTGAAGGGCATGTCTTACTGAATCAGAGACAGTGCGGAACAACTCGGGAACAGCACAGGTAGAAAAGTATGTCCTGGACAGGACTTTCCATTTTGGACAGGCATGGGCAGCAAACCGCCAGAACCCAGAATTCTCCACAAAGGAGAAAGGCAAAAGAACAATTGCCAGCATTCTGCCCTGCTTTCCTCAGCCAGAAATCCAAGCAGCTTCTGGCAAAACATTAAAATCTTGGCTGGAGGGTCTGCGAGGACCCAGGTCACCAACATGCATTTTAGCGGGGTAGGCTGCAACAACTCATGTACCATCACCAATGCTTTCAACTCCATGTTCTCTGACCTGCCTGCCCCGCCTCTTTCCCAGACTCCTGCTCCTAAGTCCTCGAGTGGGCATATCCCCCGACCACCCTTCTACCTAAAATGGGTCTCTGTCATGGAGACCCAGAAGCTCCTTGCAGGTCTCTCCCACCACACAGGGGTAGGACATGACAGCCTTGAACCCAAATTGCTCAGCCTGGGTGCTCCCTTCCTAGCCTGACCTATCACCCATATCTTTAACTCCTCTCTAATTTTGGGGATCATCCCTGATACATGGAAAGTGGCCAGGGTTGTCCCTGTCTTCAAACAAGGTGACCCTAAACAGATCAAGAATTACCGCCCCATCGCTATCCTGTCTGCAGACTGCAAACTTCTGAAAAGGTTGTTGCCATGCAGCTCTCCCACTACCTACACAGCTATGGACTTCAATCCCCTGATTAGCATGGGTTCAGAAAAGGGCATAGTACTTCCACTGCACTTGCTGTGGTCACCTCTGAGATCAGGACCACTGCTGATCAAGGCCAGCTGATCGGAGCCATCTTTGTTGACCTCTCAAAGGCCTTCAACCGCGTTGACCACTCCCTCCTATGCTCCACTCTTCGCTGTCTTGGTTTCTCACCCCCTGCCCTTGCCTGGTTCTCCAACTACTTTGCAGGCAGGCAGCAATTCACCACTTTCAACTGTGCCCTCTCTGACACCTCCTCTATCAACTGTAGGGTCCCCCCAGGATCTGTCCTAGGACCCATTCTGTTTTCCCTATTCATTAATGAACTGCCCACCATTGCAGCCCGGGATGCACCAGCCTCTACACGGATGGTCTCATAGTCCTGGCCAGCTCCCAGGACATCACTAGCATTAACTCCAGACTAAATTCTGGCTTTAAACCTATTTAAGACTGGCTAGAGGGCCATAAGCTGACCATCAACCTGGAAAAGACCCAGGCTATGCTTTTTGGCTCCCTGGTCAAGACAAAAACCTGCCCCGCTCCCTTAAAAATCTATGGATCTGATGGTACCCTCCTGCAGTCCGTGGATTCAGTCAAGTATCTGGGAGTAACCCTTGACCCCCAACTGGATCTCAACCTGCACATTTGGAACGTATGCAAGTCAACCAATGGCAAGCTCAGACTTGCCTACAGAGCAAAATGTTGTCTCACCTCAGCCGCACAGGTTGCCCTAGCCAGGGGGGTCCTCCTGCACATGCTCTGCTATGAGCTCGTATCCTTTGCCCCAGTCCCAAAATCGAGTCTTACAAAATGGGACACAGCATACAATAACATTTGCTGCTTTACACTCTCTGCACCTCACCTCACGCATCGCTGTGATCTATACTCATGGCTGGAGTGACTTCCCCCCTGAAAAGTACCGCGTTTTCATACTCAGCAATTTCATAGACAACATTGTTAGAACGGCTACTCCTTCTGCACTTTCCCTCACCCTCAAACATGGAACCCCTGCCAACCACTTAAGATCCAGTGCCGCGCTGGACCGCCAAGTTACCAAGATCCGTACTCTTGCTGGAGATCAAGTTTTCTCCGTCCATGCACCTAGGGTGTGGAACTCCCTTCCAGCATCAACTCTCTCCTCCCCCTCCCATCCCTGCTTCAAAGCCTCCCTATGGAGCTTCCAAACATCTGTCTCCACCTGTCTCTGTGCCATATAAGACCCCAGATGTGGCATTCTCTTCTCAAACTGATTGATAGGAAGGTTACACTTCTGTGTGCTTGGTCCCACGATATGCTGTAATTTGCCCTGGGGCCCTTTTTTACCCTGCTTACTTGCTCATGAGTGGGGTCCTCCGTGGCTTAACCCATATCTTTAGCCTTGTGAACAGTGTCTGTATATTGTTGTTGCTCTGCCTAGCTATATATTTTGTATTCTATTGCTATCTTCCTATCAACCTGTTATGCCTATAATCCCACATGCTGTTATCTACATATCTACTTATTATGCTGGATTTTCTTGTATGTTACCCTGTCTCAACTTGATGATTTCTATATACCTTGTATCTTCCCAGATCGCACCTGAAAGTAGGCACTTGGCTGTCTAGTGTTCTTACCTGGTTAACAAAAGCAAATAAATAAATAAATAAATACATAAATTTCCGCTACAGCAGCATTAAGTTCGCCTGACACTGTATGATTGGGGGCGTACTTTAGCTAATGCACAAAAACACTGTCTAACATGGGCTGACTTAAACGTTTTACATGGGGTGTGTTGTTGGTCACAAATGGTTGTGCTCTGTGATGAATGGCATTGGCAGGTGGTGGAGTGTGGTGGAGTGTGGACATTTGATGAAGACGGTTGCACAGGTGATGATGACAAACCCAGAAATGATGTTATTTTTCCAGATTTGCCAACCGGGGTTGATGTACCACTTGCACTAGACATACTGCATTCACCACCACCACCACAAAAACTGCTACTCTCAACAGCACTGGACAACATTTCAAAGTCATTATGGTCCTCCACCTCATCATGCCTGTAGTAATCCTCTGCTCTTATTACTGCACTACTGCACATGTTTAATTTCCTACTGGTCTTAACAGTCATGGAAGGGGATAACATGCTGGCTATGGTTGCCGGTGATATGGGTGAACACCCCAGTCTGGTATTAGCTGACAGCTTGTGCTGGGTCCACAGAGCCAAGTGCCTATTCTTAAGATGCATATGCTGTCCTCCTGTCCCAAGATGGCTCTCTCTTTTACCTCGACTCACACGCACATGGCAAACCTGGCAGATTGCAACTGAATCATCATTTGCAACTTGAACAAAAAAATCCCAAACAAGGGAGTGTTATACTCTGCTTTTAACATGTCCATGATGATATGGCTTATTTAAGTCTGTTATTTTAAGCACTGAAGTGGGGGGGCACATGATGTTTCTGGCACTGCACACCTGGACTGCAACTGACCACCATGACTACCTATCATATTGATTACTGGGTTATCATCATCATCATCAAATGACATACTAACATACTATTTGCCAGCAGATTAAGGCTTATGGTCTATCGAGTCTGCTCAAACCTCAGATCCCTAGTTGGGTGCCTAGGCCCTCCCCCCTTGTGTTCCAGAAACCCCTATCATCCATCCCCACCCCCCTGGGACAGGCCATCATCTGATACATCCACTTTCTGTGTCTGTCCCACCTTCTCTTGAAGCCCTCCACTGTGGATCTCTGAACCAGCTCACAGGCAGTGCATTCCAAGGGTCCACCACCCTCTCAGTGAAAAACATCCTCCTCTTATCCCCTCACCCTTCCACCTTCCAACTTCAAACCATGCCTCTGGTGATACCTCCTGCTTTAGTCTAAAGATCCCTCCATGTTTACTCCTATTTATTCCCTTGAGGTACTTGAAGACCTCAATCATGTCCCCCTGTCTCCTCCTCTCCTCTCCTCCAATGAAAACAGGCAGAGCTCTCAAGTCTGTCCTCACGTTAAACTCCTAGCCCTCATATCATCTTAGTTGCCCTCCTCTGTACCCTCTCCAGGAGCTGTATGTCCCTCTTCAAGTGTGGTCTCCAGTACTGTACACAGTACTCAAGGTGTGGTCTAACCAGTCCATTGTACAGCAGCAGAATTACTTCCTTGCTCCTAGAGGTGATACCCCTTACGATGCATCCCAACATCCTGTTTGCCTTGCTAGCCGCTCTCCCACACTGCTCAGAGTTGTTACTCATACATGCATCCACCATGACCCCTAGGTCTTTTTCCCCTATTGAGGCCTCCAGCGCCTCCCCTCCAAAAAAAAAAAAACTAAAACCAGTAAATCACAGGTTTTTACGGGGGCGGGGCAGATTCCTGCAAACAGACTCAGACACAGCCACTTTTAATTTATTTTTCTCCGGTTCCCAACTGTGGTCACTTACATCATCATGATATTCATCAGTGTCACTGTCACTGTCACACACATCCACATCTTCTGCTTGGATGCTCACATGTGGACTGCATGTTGCAACAACAGCAACATCATCATCATTAGCATCATCACATTCATCATCAGCATCTACACCACCATCACCTGATATTTGTTCACCACACTGTGAATAACTGCATGGAAAATGCATGACGTTAAGTGCCACGGTGGATGGAATATCACATTGTATGCTATCATTGACATGATCATCAGAATCCTCAGGTTCAGTTAATGGGATGTTTCTGGGAAGTATGACATCATCTACGCTGTCACTCACTTGCACTGCTTCATGCTCAATATGTTTGGATATGGTACACTGTTCAGAATTAGAACTTGATGCAAAATGCTAATACTTCCTCCACCACCACTAACACCAGTAACACTAACACCACTGGCTGGGAAAACATCATCTCCTCCAACTATGAGTGAAGCTACTGATTGGGCTGTGAAAAACATTGCAGGAGAAATACCTTTCCTCACATCAGCAATGCACTTCTCTGTCCATGTACCACTACCATGCCCACAGACCCTCTTACTGCCAACATTGCCATGGCCAGAAACAGCTTTACTTGCATGTCTCTTTGCAGGCATTTTGGGGATCAACCACAAATATTATTACCAAATTCAGATTTTGATATGTTCACTTTTTGACAGGAGGGATGCTGGCTGGATGTGAAGCAAAATAAACAACTGTGGCTTCAGCAACAGATAAGAGACTACTGTGTTGTGACACTGTCACAGAATTAAAACAACTTCAGTAACCAGTGATGCTGATTGGGGTCAAACTCACAAAAACAATCCAGTCTGGTAAAAAAAAACCTTTTGAATGTGAGGGTGGTGACCGGGGGCATTGAATACAGACAGTGCTGATTTTTACGGCACTACAATGCAAACAGCAAAACTAACAACAGAGAACATGATCGCAGTACAAAATCAGGCAGCTGCAGTGGATAGCAGGTTCACACTGCTGCATTTAGTTGCACTTACACTAGTCTGTGTCACAAATTTTAAAAGGTGTTTTATATTTGATGCACTCTACACTGCACACACAACACAGAACAGTTTGTGTACAATGCTCAACGCAGAATGCGATGCAAATACAAAAGTTCAGTGTACTGCCACTTAATGTAAGTTTGTTATTTAAACAACCTGATCTTAAGAAATGCTACACCACATTCACACAACAAACAGCAAGAAAATTTCTACTATTACTGATAATTTTACTATGTGTACAGTAGCAGTCAGTTATATAACAAAAATATAACCAAAACACAAAGAAATCACTAGTTCTCCAACTTAAATCTACCTACACACAGATATGCCCCCCCACACTGCACACTTCACTGTCTTTCACCACACACACTCAATGTTGTAAATTAAGATTCAAAATCCACACACAAACAAAAACGCTCGATGATGTGAGCACAGGAGGGTTTCCTACAGTCGATGAACTACAGTTGGATCCCCCCCAAAAAAGCAAAAATGCTTTTTGAACAGCTTTTACAAGATTTCTACAGACAGCTACCAGAGCACACTGTCTCCTACTCCTTCCTACTCATACTACCCCGAACTGAAGCTCAAAAACGAGGTGAAGTGAGGCAAAGTGAACTGCCACCAATGTACTTCACCTTAAAAATTGAAAGAGTAGTGACCAGTGGAGGTGGAGTAAGGTGAAGTCGCTGTTTCTAATGCACTTCACGTTCCTCATTATAACACGAAGTACTCCACTTCGCATTGTGGAGCACTCCGCGAATCTGTCTGTGCTCCATGAAATGCTTCGCGGAGTGGATTGAGACCACTACGCCCACCACTAGTCACGCAGTGACCATCACCACATGACAATATGCCGAATCGCTTGTCACAATATAAACCATGCCAAGCAAGGAGAAAGGGCTATGGCAACATGTTATCACCTGAGGAGGGTCAGGGGCGCCTGGATGTCCATGGTTTTCAATGGATTATGGTAACTGGGGATTGAGATGATAGTTCAAGCAGCCATCTTCCTTGGTGTTCAAGCCATGCCCCCAGGAATGATAGTTTTTAGGTGGGTGGGGTGTGGAGCTGCAGCAGGGGCATGGCATGGCTACTAAAAAGGATTAGGGTTTGTCAGGGGCTTAGAGAGGAAAGCTAGGGAGGGTTGTAGCAGGAACAGCTAGGTGCAAGGAAGTTTTTAAGGGCAGAGCTAATGGAGTAGTAGGAGGAGGATGAGTGACGAATTTGAGGGGGGAGGGAATTCCACTTTTTTGGGAGGCGGTGAGAGTAACCAGATTGGCCAATGAGGTTGGCTCTATGGGGCATCACCAGAGTATGGGAGTCAGATGATCTAATGGAGTGAGAGGTAGTGGGAGTATTATAAATGAGGAGGACAGGTAGGAAGGGAGTTCACCAGCCAGTGTTTGGAGGTGAATTTAGTGTAGTGGGAGAGTCATCTGTTTGTAAGAGAGTGGAAAGGATAAGGAATGACAGAGATCACAGTGGTGGATATGAGAGGGATTATCAAGGGAAAAATGGCAGAAGGAATTGCAGAGGGTATCCAATCTGGCCAGGAAGGACTTGGGAGCAGCACCATAGACTACATCACAGTAGTCGAAGATGGGCAGGATAATCTTCTGGACAAGTTCACGCCTAACTATAGAGGGGATACAACTGCGGTTCCTGAACAGAGATCCAAGCTTGGGGCGCAATTTTTTTGGGATGGCATCAATATGTCTGGTGAAGTTTAGGTGTTGATCCAGACAAACCCCTAGGTACTTGAAGGAGGATGTGTCCTCAAGTAAAGTCCCATCAAGGGTGTACAAAGTTGGAAGGGAAGAAAGCCTAGGGAGTCTCTGCTTTGTGCCAAATGTCATGGAGACAGTCTTCTTGACATTGAGAAAAAGTTGATGGTTAGTAAACCTTATCGAAGTCTTGCTGCAAGTTGGATGTAACCTCAGCTGGGCAAGAGCCAGATGCATACAGGACTATATCATTGGCATACACGTGTATGGCAGTGACAGAGGAGCAGACAGATGGAAGGACCTTTAGGAAGATGTCTATATATATATGTATCTGTATGTACTATATATATGTATATAAAAAATAAAATTCCACATAAAATTCCATATAAAACAAGCATTTGTCAATGCGGAACGTTTGCTTGCAGGTGTTTGCAGTGGTGTTTGGCATGTATGGTGCTTTACCCTAATGCCCTGTGCGATTGCTGGTATTTGCACAATAAATTGTCAGCATGACCTTTTTGTTACCCCCATTGTGCGCTACATAGGCGGAAACACGTTTTGGGCAGGATGTGAAAAGTGACAGCAGTACTGCTCATAAGGAAGTGTGGTAAAATGGCAATGTTGAAAATCTGGAGTGGAAATATTGAAAATTCTTAAACCTAGGAGCGTGCGTGGAAACTGTGCAATGCAAGCTGGTAAAACAGTGATTGTTAGGAATTTTTTCACCAAATTGTCAACATTGGCAGTTTAAAACCTCTGCTAATGAACAGTGACACTGTGATTTTCTTAATGTGTCCCATACTCTGAGATCGCACACCGACTGTGCCATTGTGCGCTACATGGGCGGAAAGATGTTTTGGGCAAGATGTGAAAAATGACAACTGCAGTGCTCATAAGGAGGTGTGGTAAAATGGCAATGTTGAAAATCTGGAGTGCAAATATTGAAAATTCGCAAACATCACAGTGCGTGGGAACTACATAGCGCCGCGCTTGTAAAAACAGTGATTGTTAGGAATTTTTTCACCAAATTTTCAACATAGCCATTTTAAGACCTCTGCTCATGAACAGTGTCACTGTGATTTTCTTAATGTGTTCCATACATTGATTTACATGCACCGACTGTGCCATTGTGCGCTACATGGGCGGAAACACGTTTTGGGTGAGATGTGAAAATGACAGCTGTACAGCTCATAAGAAGGTGTGATAAAATGGCAATGTTGAAAATCTGGGTGAAAATATTGAAAATTCGTGAACTTACGAGCCTGTGTAGAACTGCTGCTGCCTTTCGATAAAACAGTCATTTTTGGAATTTTGCAAATTTTCAACATGGGGTTTTGGGACCATTTTCATGAATGATGTCACTGTCATGGCGTTATTCAAGGCTGAAGGGTGATTTCACGCAGTGACTGCGCAGTGCCTGCAAAATCACAGAATAACACCATGACAGTGACATCATTCATGAGAAGGGGTCCCAAAAACCCCATGTTGAAAATTTGGTGCAAAAATTCCAAAAAATGACTGAGATATGCAATAAAGTTGAAACCCCCCTATCTAGCCCATTATACAGCTTACCTGCATTCCTCAGTTCGCGGTCGCCTTTGAAGAGTGCAGACGTGTTCCCGGTCCACCAAAGATTGTTGCACCAGAGTCTGGAGGTAAGTATGGGGTGGGGGGTGGGGAGGCTGGGTGCACAGTGGGTGGGTGCGAGTTGTGGGAGGGGGTTGGGAGACCCGCCGCTGGACAGTTTTGTTTTACAGGTTTGAAAAAAAAGACGATGTGGGATGTTTGCCACGCTGGGGTGGAGCTTCCAGCGTGGCAGAAGATGGCTGGGAGGCCGAGGAGCACGGGGTTGGAACCCCGTCAGCAAAACTAAACTGAAGCCGCGAGAGCTGGCGGAGGATTGGGCACCCCGTTGGCAAAATAAAGCAAGCGTTTGCCAGCTGGGATGGGCTCCCAAGCGTGGCAGCAGGATAACTTAGGGGGCCATGGAGCCGACAGGGGATTGGGCACCCTGTCGACAAGCAATGTTTCCACGCTGGGGTGGGCTTCCAGCGGTACACAGCTTTGGGGGTGGGCGGACGGACGGGCGCTGGGGAGGAAGCTATGGATGCGAGAAGGGCGCTACATGGCAGCGGTGTTTTTCTTTGAAGCAGAGGAACACCGCTGTCATGCTGAGCTGCTGCACCCATTGGTGCAGGACGCCATGCCTGCTCAAGGGAGCAGTGCATTGGTTGGGAGAGGCACACCTCTAAGTGTGCTACTCTCCCAAAACATTCCTTGAGCATGCGCGCAAGCGAACGTAAAAATAAAAAATAATAAAATAATAAAAAAAATAAAAAATATATGTAGATATATGTATAGCAGCTAGCTGCTGTAGTTCCTGTTTTACCTGTGGGAGTGCTGCAGTCACAGCACTAATCCAGAATATGGCAATACATCTTTTTAAGGGCTAAGTATGTTAGGTTACTATGTTTGCTCCACTGGTGCTGGTGCTTCACTGTACAGGTACCCCTTCTCTTTGCAATTTATATAAACAATGTAGACTCTAAAATCAGTATGGCAAGGGTGTATCTGTTTGCAGATGACACAGTACTGTAGGCGGCCAGTTCTACCCCCGAGCTTGCCTGTGTTGAGTTGCAACATGAGTTCGATACACTGCAACTGAATCTTTTACAGCTAAAGCTGCTTCTTAATGCAAAAAAGATGAAAGCTATGTTTCTCTCCACCCAAAATCTCACATCAGCATCCAATGTACCTTCACTCAGGATCCTTAATCTTCTAGGCAAACCTCTAGAATTAGTGGATAAATTTAAGTACTTAGGTTTTTGAATTGACAGCAAGCTTAGCTTTTTACATCACATTGACAAGATGGCCAAAAACCTACGGCAGTGACTGGGCATTTTCTACCGCATCAGGAACCTCCTCAGCTACGAGGCAAAAGTAAAACTAGTATAAACTACTTTTCTTCTGGTATTAGACTATGTTGATATCCTTTATAGCCACGGCCCAAAAACATAGAAACATAGATTTTGACAGCAGATAAGGACCGCTTGGCCCACTCAGTCTGCCCATTTCCCTACCTATTGGATAAGCTGCAGATCCTAGTTAACGAGCAGCCTACTTCTTCCTACCCCAACCCCCTAGAATTGCCTTATGACTGTCCCATGCATGCTTGAATTCCACCACTGTTTTTGACTCCACAACCTCCTCTGGAAGGCCGTTCCATGCATCCACAACCCTCTCTGTGAAAAAATACTTCCTTAAATTACCTCTGAGCCACCCCTTCTATCTTCAAATTGTGCCCCCTTGTTTTTGCACACCTCTTTTTTTGAAAGATGCTACCCTCTTGGACTTTGTTGATTCCCTTGAGGTACTTGAAAGTTTCTATCATGTCCCCCCTCTCCCTCCTTTCCTCGAGGCTATACATATTCAGCTCCTTAAGTCTCTCTTCATATGTCTTCCGGTGCAGACCCTGCACCATTTTAGTTGCCCTCCTCTGGACAGCCTCCATCCTGTCTATGTCCTTGCGGAGATTGGGTCTCCAGAACTGCACGCAGTACTCCAGATGGGGTCTCACCAACTGTCTGTACAGAGGGATAATAACTTCCTATTTTCTACTGGTGATGCCTCTCCCTATGCATCCCAGTATCCCCCCAGCCCTCCTTGCTGCCCTATCACATTGCTTTCCCACCTTTAGGTCATCTGATATGACTATCCCCAGGTCCCTTTCCATTTTTGTTGTTGTTAGTATCTCACTCCCCATTGTGTACTCGTCCCCTGGGTTTTTGTTTCCCAGGTGCATTACCTTGCACTTCTTAGCATTGAATCTAAGCTGCCATACATTTGACCATTCCTCTAACCTTGCCAAGTCCCTTCTCATCCTTTCCACCCCACCTTGTGCATCAACTCTGTTGCAGATCTTTGTGTCATCTGCAAAGAGACATACGTTTCCTTCCAGTCCCTCTGCAATGTCGCTTATAAAGACATTGAAGAGGACCGGTCCTAATACTGAACCCTGCAGTACCCCACTAGTAACCCCCTTTCTTCAGAGTGGACTCCATTTACTATTACTCTCTGTGTCCTATTCTCCAGCCAATTCTTTACCCAGGCTGTCATCTTGGGACCCACTCCCAGGCTGGCTAAGTTGTATATTAATCTTTTGTGTGGGACTGTGTTAAATGCCTTGCTAAAGTCCAGGTAGGCCATGTCCACAGCCCCTCCCTGATCTACTATTTTGGTCACCCAGTCAAAGAAATCTATCAGATTTGTCTGGCATGACCTTCCCACTGTGAATCCATTCTGCCTTGGGTTCTGAGCCCCTCTGGCCTCTAGATACTCAACAATTCTTTCTTTCAGAAGTGATTCCATCATTTTCCCTACCACTGAGGTTAAACTAACAGGTCTGTAGTTTTCTGCTTCTGCCTTGCTCCCACTTTTGTGAAGGGGAATCACATCTGCCCTTCTCCAGTCCTCGGGTACCACTCCATCCTCCCATGATTTGTTAAAGAGGGTAGTCAGTGGTGTCACTAGTTCTACCCTTAGTTCTTTTAGAATTCTGAGATGAATCCCATCAGGCCCCATTGCTTTGTCCACCTTCAGTTTTAAGAGTTCTTTCAACCTTTCTTCTGTAAATGGGCTGGTATCAACTTCTGTATCCAGAGTGTTTCTACTGTTTGTTTTAGGTACCTCCCCCACTTCCTTTGTAAATACTGAGCAAAAATATTTGTTTAGTATCTCTGCCTTTTCACAGTCACCCTCTGCCCACCCTCCCTCCTCTTTATTAAGCCTCACTAGCCTGCCCTTGGTCTTCCTTCACTCCCTGATGTACCTATAAAAGGTTTTATCCCCCTTCTTAACTGAGTTGGCTGTCTTTTCCTCGGTGTGGGCCTTTGCTCTACTGACTGCCTTCCCAGCTTCCTTTTGCTTTAACTGATACAGTTCCCTGTCCTGCTCCTTCTGTGATTCCTTGTACTTCCTGAATGCTTTCTTTTTCTCTTGAACCTTCACTGCCACTTCCTTTGAGAACCATAGTGGTTTCTTACATCGTTTTGTTTTGTTAATTTGCTTCACACAAAGGCTTGTTACCTCTGTGATGGCAGTTTTTATTATTCCCCATTATTCTTCCACCCCTTCTTCCTGCCCATTTGCTAGTGCATTCCTTAGGCACTCACCCATTTTGGCAAAGTCAGCCCTCCTAAAGTACAGTATTTTTGCCTTTGTATGGCTTGACTCTATTGCTGTGTTTATTGTGAACCATACTGTTTGATGGTCGCTAGTTCCCAGATGGCTACCCACTTCTACATCTGTGATCCTCTCTTCATCTCCATTTGAGAGAACCAGGTCTAAGATTGTCTCGAGTGGGCTTCAATACTAGTTGTCTAAGGCATGCCCCTTGTAGGGCATCTAGAATAACTCCACTCTTTGAAGTGGCTGCTGCAACTGCATTCCAGTTAACATCTGGCATATTCAGATCACCTATCAGCAATATCTCCCCTTTTTTTGCCATTCTAAGTATTCTTTCTATCATTTCCTTGTCCATTTCCTCCCCCTGAGAAGGGGGTCTGTATACAACCCCTGTGCGGATTGTGGACAGCTCTTTCAAAGCTTGACACCTTATATCACCAGGCATTGAGATTTGTCACAGGTGCTCCTTTTAATACTCACCACTGCACTCTTTATGACATGATAGGCCGGTCCTCCCTCAGTGTTAGGAGGATGAGGAACTCCTGTCTTTGTGTTATCAGAGTAATCACTAACAAACTACCACTGTACATTACTGAACTTTTTTCATGTAACATGGGGCCTTATAGTCTGAGGCATTATTCTCTGATTATGTTTAATGTCTCTAAAGTTAGAACATTCTGTGGCACCTCAGCCATTACTTTTGTTCTTCCACCCTATAGAACTCTCTTCAGAAGACTTTTAAGCTTACTCAGTTATCGGGCACATCCACTTTTAAGTCCCTGCTCAATAATACTTTGAAGAAAACTTGTACCTGCCACCGTTAACTGTTAGGAAACCATAGATGGTAAACACATACCTTCAGCCAGATACCCTAACCTTTGCACACACACACACACACCACTGTTATCTCCACCCCCCTCCACCTAATATAATCTGTGTAAGGTGGTGGAAATTTCACTAGACACTGGTCACACCTCTGACCCTTTTCTTTTTCAAGGATAATTTTTGAACCCAACATAGATTTTTTTAGTTTTTTACTACTCTAACTGCAGCTACTGTAGGTTTTCACCTGTTGGTAATTTGTTGTGGTTAGTTTTCTATGTTTATTCACTTATGCTCAGTTAATTCTTTAACTCTGCTTTCTTATTGTGTCACTATTTGTACTTTGCTCTGATATATATATATATACTTTTTTACCATTTTATGTATATTCGTATGACTGTGAACCTTATTCATCATTATTGTACTGAAAAAGGTCTTTTGTTTCCCCAGGACCCTTTTGCAAATGAGCTTGCTCAAGGATGTATTACCTGGTTAAATCAAGAATTAATTGAATTAAACTGAAAAATCTGTTAGCTAATAAGGTTTGTGGCAGTATATGTTCAGTGCGGCAAATTTATTCGACTCCTCTCATATGGGCAGGATTTCGAGCTATAAGCAAACCATACCAGAGGGTGAAATAGCGTTGAGATTTTGACGTCGGGAATAGAAGCATTGGGATTATTCATGTTGGGAAATCATACCAAACCTTATTAGTGTCTAACTTGACTGGCACCTTGACTTCTCAGTGCATGTGGAATCCATACACAAAAAACCTCACCCCAAACTCGATGTATTCTACAGGAATAAAGGTTACATTCCACTTCCTGCTTGCCAAGCTATTTCCTTGAAATTGATAGCCCCCATCTTTGATTATGGTGACATAGTCCACAGCTCTGGTCCCAAGTCCACCCTAGCCAGACTGGATTGTTTCTTTCACTCCTTTTGTTGCTTTGCTCTGGAATGTCTGCCCCGCACTTACCATTGCTCCCCGTACTCCTACCTCTCCCTGCCCTCACTTGAAGCCAGACACCTTGCTCATTGTGCCTCCTTCATATCTAAATAATGGCTAGGCTCCCTCATCTTCTACCTTACTTCTCTCCATTCCTTTACCCTTCCTCTTATACCCTTTGCAGCTCTGGCTATCATTCTCTTGTGGTCCTGTCAAGGAAATCCTTCACTGATCAGGCTGCTTTCTCTTATCACATCTCCAGTTTATGGAATTCCCTTCCTCTAACCATCCATTCTGCCTCTTCCCAATACTCCCTCTCTCTTCTCTTCTCCATGATTTCACTTCTCACTACTGTAATTGCTTCTGATTCCTGTCCCTGGTTTGCTACTTGAACCAATTGCCCCTTTCCTCCTCTTCCTCCTCTTCCTTATTCCTCATTCTGCACTTGATTAGCCCCCATTCACCCTTCCAATAGCATCAACCCTTGTACCTTCCTATTACCCTTCAGTACCTTTGCACTTTTGAATTGCTTCCTAAATGGAATTCCATGACACTGTTATGCTACTTCAGAACCTCTCTACATAGTTTGCTTTTCCCAGTCCTTGCATAAATGGTTGTAAATGATGCTTAGTTATTGGTACATGGCTTCTACTTTACATAGTATGTCAGTTTTTCTTCATGATTCCTCCTCCTCCTCCTCCTATGACACATCTGGAAACAAGCTGTTTTTATCTCAGTATGTCTTTCCTGGAGAAACATTTGAAATAGATGAATAAGTAAGTAAAACATTACCTACCAAGTGGATTAAGACAAAAATTCTAAAGCAAAAAAAAAAGTCTGGTTTTAGAAGGGGGGCTTGCCACAAATATGTGAGTAGGCATTTCCTGCTCTATAGTAGAGACAGATGGCATTCCTTTCTTTTGCCACTTCTGGCATAGGTTTAAAGAAATCTCAATATATCTTGTTTTATTGGGGGAGGGGACCAGAAAACTCCCCTGAGCTACTTTGACTAGGTGAATCTGGCTCTTTAATGGGTTCAGCTTCTTCAGTAGGCACTTTCTGAAACATGTCACTCTGATGCTGCTTAGTAATAGTCTGCTGGAAATTTCCATAAAGACTTTTTAGGCCCTCTTCATGACCCTCATGAAGGGGAGACAAATCATTCACTGAGGTAGTTGTATCCAGTAAATCAGGCTGGGGAATTACTCTTTTTTCTAGAATAGTGTTTATTAGTACAAGTTCTTTTACATGTGCTTTTTTTCCTCTCTTTTGGTACATTTGGTGTTGGTGGAACCGCAAACACAGTGGAGTTCCCATCTGTACCAGTTTTAAACAGCTCTGGATCTTGTGTGAACTCAAAGGTTTCAGGGACTTTGAGCAAAAACTTCTGTGGGGTCTCAGATGAATTACATATCACAGACATGGCTTATATGGCTCCTAGTCTCTTTCGATAGGATTATCTGTAGTGGAAGAAGTGTGAAAAAGACTTAGAGGCAGCTGCCTAACCTCCTGCTTACTGCCCGAGTTATTTCTTAAAACTGAAGAATCCATCTGTTTAATAGAGCCATTGGGGTTTAATATTAAGGGTATGTCAATGTGCACAGGTTCACACTTTATGGTTAGAAGCCAGGACTCCATTCGGTCCCTTCCATATTTCTTTCCCTTCCTGCTTGTTCTAGTTTTCTAGCAATATTTCCTTATGTGAGCTGGCTGTACTTTAGTTTTCATACAGCCTTTTTCTTGGGAGCAGTACAGTGACTTTGTGACAATCTTAACCACCTATGCATTTCCCCAAAATGAATGCTGGAGCTTGTAAGGCTGTCTGTTCAACTTGCATACAAATGCAAGTGTGTGGTTATATGTTTGCCACCTGCTGTGAGAGTCAGGGCAGTTGGCCATGACAGAGCAATCTTCTGAGCCTTTAATCTTTGGCTCAGCTGTGTGGTTTGATGCATCAGTTGGAGCCAACACAGTGGGAACTGGCAAGCATGTCCCTTCTACTGCCACACAAGGGCTTTGGTTTTTTGTTAGTGTCAGAACAGTCAGGTGGGATTTTGCTAGAAAGAGGGGAAATAAAGATCGGTACCTGTGGCGTGTTTGCATTGTTGGAACCTCACCTTTACCAGAAGACAGCATTCTTCCTTCTCACTTATTACTTTTAGCAAGGCAGATTTTGTTCTTTGCAGCCCCATTGCTAGGAGTTGCTCTCCCTTGGAAACCTCATGCAGTTCCCACAATGATAGTGGTTGCCACTCCTGGGTCATCATGGAAAATTCCAAACCTTCTGTTTTTGGTGGACTAGCTGCAGTCAGAGATGCAATATCAGACCTTTCTGAAGAACCTTTACTGAGTTCTTTTCTCACAAATCAGGTTTGTGCTCTCATTTGTTTCAGTGGAGGGTAAGCCACTGGTAGTACTCTAACCTCTTTCTATACCAGCCTTTTTTAAGACTCTGTTTATGCTCCTACCTGCTGGGGCATCTCTCTGGAATCCACGTTCCACTTTGGTGCACCTAACCACCAGCCTGAACCATTCCACCCGACTATTGCATCAGGTTCAGGATTCCTGCCACTCCACTCCCCTCAGAGCAGCCCCAGAATCCCAAGGTGGGGGTTGTAGGGTTTCTACGGCTGACACTGGGTGTGTGGGCCCAGGCCACTGGTGGTTCCATTGCCTCCCTGAAGGTAGGGGATTTTTACTTTATGTCTCTTGACCCGACCCCCAGGAGCTCAGATGTGCAATGACATCTGGAGATGTCTACCATAGTTTCGCCCCTCTAAGCTGTGCCCAATGTATGCACACCCCTCCTGCCTCCACCGAGGGTCACTGTTACATCAGGCATTCCCCTGGATCCCTCCCCAGAGAGAGGACAGCAGTCTATGGATGCTCAAGCCTCTCTCTCCCCTGCTGACCCCCGATGACTCAAGGTCATTCCCAAACCTGGGTCACCGGCATTGCGAGGTGTGGCATCCAGTTCCTCAACCCTCAGTGCCACAGGGCTGGCCCTTCCTTCTTATTTAAAGCTGAAGCAGTTGTGCCTATCCCAGGCAGTACGACCACATTTGTCAAAATATCATCAGCATAGGCTTCCTCATTATTTTGGGTGTGGAGGGAAGCTATCACCACCACCCAGGATGCCATTGCAGTCTTCTCCTCACTGGATATCTCCCTCTTTCTCGTAGGAAACAACAACGCTATCTGCAGGAAGAGTAGGGACATTTTTATTGATAAAAACAAAAATAAGAAAATCTGTGCAACTTTTACCAGTTCAGAACAAATATTCAAAGTAATACAAAAGCAAATCAAGAAAAATAAGAAAAACATCCACAAGCAGTATTTACACAAATAAATAAAGCAGAGCACTAACTGTGGTCACCCTTACGTCATTAAGTTCATAATACTGACTCCTTATTTGGCCAAAGGGTAATCTGGAAAAGATTTCCATAGTAAATGGACCTTGGAGTTTAAGAATGTATTTTAATCTTTTTGTACAATTGTACATAATGGTGCATAAATGAAAGACTACAACTCAAAATATGTTACCGCTTTCCGATGCAAAGAAAAGGCATATCTAGATTGCTATATATAACATTTAAAAATGGCAATCAAAACCCCAACTGTGTCCAGGTTTAATTTACTCCATCTAGGAGGGGGGATCCCAAAAGTCAAGCACTCATAAGGAATGTGAGCAACTGGAGACTACTGCTATTTTGCTTCCAAAGAAATTCAAAGCCCTTTCACTTAGGAGGAATAGGGAATTTTTTTATTGATAAAATTAGAGCACAAAGTACAATGAAGTCAAAAAGGAACAACAACAAAAAATGAACAACATAAGACAGAGCATCAATTAACTGAAAAATTGAATCAATAAAAGAATCAGAAACAATGTATCAGTAAAAAAAAAACAAATGCATATAAAAAATAAAAATTCAGACTGTGGTCACCTCAATTAATATTATAAACATACGAGACAGCTACTATAACATCAGGAGAAGAGAAACATAAGTTATTGAACTTTCCACCAGTGAAGACTGTTTGTTTGCTCTGAAATACCCTACATAAAGCAGTATGAATATATACTAATAAAACATAATAAGAAACATATTTTTCCTGCATCATAATATCACATCTAGTTTACCACAAATAAAACTTGCATGTGGTAAAAAAATCATCAATGGTATCAACATTCAGATGCTCAGATCCGGGAGGCAGGAAACAAAAGATCAGACAATCATAAGGAATCCAAATGATGGCAGGCCATGCTAACATGCTGCTAGAAATGTCCAAAAACCTTTTGCATGTGGGCTTCCCAGAAATGGATGCTCTTGCTTTTCCTGCACCTGATTACAACCCTGATGATAACAATATCTTTCTTTCAAGCTTTTGTGTTAATGTGCATCGCTGACCTCCACCCAGCCTATCATGGGTACTCATCCAAAGTACATCCTACATTTGTGGGAAAACTCTCTTACTAAAAAGTGTATTCAGAATAAAGGTGCTTTTTCCTCTAAGGTAGGGTGGAAAATTAGAGAACACACAAAAAACTGTCTTCATAATGGTCTCATGAAGTCCTTTTCCAGTAAGTGTCTTGATCCCCTCCGTGGACACTTCCCACTGTCTGGCTTTAGTTAATGTGGCTATTACATAAGTGGGATTTGTAGCTTTCTGTGCAATACTTCAACCTCAAGTGTACCCAGATCCCAAATCCTAGGGAAAGGCTGAAACCACTCTGCCAAAAAAGGAACCTAGGATTTTCATGCAGCAAGCAACCAATACTTTAAATTAAAGGCAAAAAATAAACTATAAAAAAATGCCAACAGATTAACCATCTCAACACCTCCCCTAGCAAGTGACAAATAAGTAATCTCCTTCTTAATGGGGTTAGGCCTACTACCGCACAAAAAGTAAAAAAAAAAAAAGAATATCAATTTTTTGCTTAAATGGCTATAGGAGGAGGAAAAACACTGCAGCATGTCAGAGCACCAGCATTAGGGTGCCAAGTAACTACAGCACCAAATGCCATGTTCACCACACTGTCCTCAAAGTCCAACCACCCCCCGGAGTTAGCCGCTGCAAAAAGTGAGGTCGGTGAAATGGTTGTTTGGCACTGAAGTGACATGGTTCCCTTATGCTGGCACTATATGAGGGTGTAACTGAGGAAAATCATAACTCAAATAAACTGTGGTACTAAAAGTGACTTTGTAAGAAAAATCATGTTCTTTTTTACAGCCTATAATTTTTACATTCCTGTATGATGCCTGCTGCCTTGGTCATTCAAATCTCTCAACAGTGTTGCCATATTCATATGACTAAAGGTAATTCCCAGTAGTTCAATCTGAGATCCCTCACCTCTAAACCTGCATAATGAGTGTTATATTGTAATACTCCAATACCAATTCCTTTGCTTTTATCTGCATTGATTTTGGATCCTGATATCCAGGAAAAATTAATTAAAATTTCCACTAAGGCAGGCTCTCCAATTTTATCACTAAGAAAAAAGGCTCACATCATCTGCATAGGCCAGGACTTTAATTGGAGGAGGGGGCAATGCTTCTGAATCTTGTTGCTTCCAGAGTAGTGAGTCTATCCCAAAACCCTACAACAGGGTCTAAGAGGACAACCCTGCTAACCACTGTAGCGATCTAAAAAATACTTCCCTTTTTCCTTCCCTTTCATGTAAACAAGGTTGTACTGAAGCCTGGGGATATAAGCTTATCTTTATGAAAATAGTATACCAAACTGTGACATGAAGGTCACATTTTTTTATTCCATAATAGATCAAATTTTAAATGTATTTTTAGATACCATGATCAAACCAGTAAAATGTGAGCATATTGTAAAATAATTACCTTAAGGACACCCGAGATAAAGAATGCTCATTGTGGCATGTGTACAGGTGGACACCAAATGGTCATGATGCGTGTACAAAATACACCAAACAGCTGCTGTAAGTAAAAAAAAAAAGTTTACTAATAATAATCAAATTGATAAAATGGCATAGCAAACCTTACAAAAAGTAGTATGCATTTACAAGGCTAGAATAAACATTGTGTAATAAATATAATTGACCTTTCTTCCATAAAGTAAGCAATTCTAAATTTTACTGCACAGCATCCTTAACATTTTGGCACTCAAAATTTACAACCATCATGCCAAATACTAATTATCATTCTGTTTCCTGCAAATCTAAATAAACCCACAAACTTTTAAAAACATGTTGTGTTGATTTGTTACGCATTATTTTTTTTTTCATTTTTTTTTCTCAGAAGAAGCCAGAAGGGGAAGGAAACATATACAATTCAGTGCTTTACAGTAACTGGTAATTGCTATTTTTCTTTTAAACTTAGATTGTGGGCTTTCAGTAACACTATACTTTCTTTGTTGTCTTTTCTTAGAATTGTTTTTGGGCTGTTGAAAATTTAAAATGTAGTGATGGTGTATTTCTTTGCTGTCTTTAATTGCTGCAAATTTAGTCTTGGCTTGTCTGACTTGCCCTGTAGTTTGGGTGAGGGGTGTTAATTGTCTGGCCTATGACCTCAGCTACATTATAACTGGAGGTGGGGCTTAGTCAGAGTTGAGTTAGCAAGTGAGTTTTATTTTCTCAGAAGAAGCCAGAAGGGGAAGGAAACATATTCAATTCAGTGCCTTACAGTAACTGGTAATTGCTATTTTTCTTTTAAACTTAGATTGTGGGCTTTTAGTGACACTGTACTTTCTTTGTTGTCTTTACTTAAAATTGCTTTTGGGCTGTTGAAAATTTAAAATGTAGTGGTGGTGTATTTCTTTGCTGTCTTTAATTGCTGCAAAATTCTACCCCCTATCCTTCCCCAAACTCTTAATTATATGCCCTGTTAAATCTGATTGACTGGAGCTAAACACAGGGTATAGTAAGGGGTGTGGAGTAGGAGGGGTATAAGGTGGAGGAAGCCCACCCTCAGCACGACAAGTGTTTTGACTCATTTATTTATTTATTGGTTTATTTTCTTTTTTTTAAAAAGAAAAGTATCTGAGGATCAGTGGCAGGATTTTTAGGACAGTAAATTAATAAAAAAGGGAACTAGGAGAGCTTCAGTAGCAGACAAGTAGTGGAATAGCAGTATAATTGCAGTATAATGTGGGGAGTGGTGCAATGCAGTGGCTGTGGGGCAGCCATATTCAGGCAGACCTTCTGGACACTGAGGTGCTGCCCTATCTGCATGCATCTCTCTGGACTGTGGGATGAGGTAGCCAGACTCAGAGTGGAAGGAAACTGGGTGAGAAGTACCATCACCCCTATCCAGTGACCACCCAGTTCAATGCAACTGCCTTAAAGAATGTTGAGAACGTGGAGCACTTGGATGACAGTGGGCTCAGAGAGGGTTAGAGCGGTCAGGCAGAGGCACATCCCAGACCCTATTCCATTCAAGAACTCATATGCCACACTGGCAAATGGGAACAACCAAATAGAGGTAACCAGAGAAGTGGAAGGAAAGGATGTGGAGGTTAGCCAAGGAGGTGACCTCAGTGGGGAAAGCAGAGGACCCCAGAGGAGGAGGAAGCGAATCCTGGTGGGGGACTCATCATAAGAGGGATCCAGCTAGGAACACAGGAGGGGGAGGACAGGGAGGTGAGGTGTCTACCAGGTGCCAATGCATTGGAGGGATGGAAGGAAGATCCTGGGGATCACTGGGAAGGCAAGATGGGAGGGTGAGCTGGATGTCATTATCCACCTAGGTACTAATGACCTGGCAAATGGGGAGCCAAAGTAAGTTCAGGAAGAGTTTAGGAAATTGGGGAGGGGTCTCAAGCAAATAGCTACTTCTGTCACTTTCTCAGAAGTACTACCTGAGAGAGGCAAGTGAGAGCATAGGGGTACATGCACCAGGAACTTTAACTCATGGTTGAAGAACTGGTGCTGTGAGGAAGGGTTTCGATTCATTGATGACTGGGGATCCACCTGGAGGGATGGAGGTTTGTTCAAGCCTGATGGCCTGCATCCATCCTGGAGGGGAATCCAAGCACTCAATGATAAGTTTAAATGCTACATTGACAAGCATTTAAACTAACAAAGGGGGTGGCAGGCCTGCATTGAGGGTACCTACTTGCTCACCCCCCACAGCTAGCAGTGGAACCAGTGAACCAGAGGAGTGGCTATCTCTACAAAGCATTGTGCAAAAGATGGAGATTAGTGCCGAAAAGGTGGATAGGCAGAAAAGGGGCAAAATTCAGCAGAAGGGCAGACAGCAAGGAGAACTAGGGATAAAGGACAACCAAGGAAGGGGCTGGAGTAGAACAGCAAAACAGTCTAGGAACTCAAATCATGGAAAGTTGTACAAATGCCAGGAGCCTTAGCAACAAGATGGAAGATCTGGAGGCTGTCATGGTGCAGTCAGACCTGGACATTGTGGCCATCACTGAAACCTGGTGTAATGATAACCACTACTGGGAGATGGCCAAACCTGGCTACAATATATTCAGAAGAGACAGGGCAGGCAGGAAGGGAAGATGAGTGGCACTGTATGTGAAAAATTACATAAGGGCCACAGAGATCTAGGAGGAACAAAATGGGGGAGAGATACTGTGGGTTAAGCTGGAAAGAAAAATGGGGCCAGCCATCCACACGGGTGTGGTCTATAGACCACCAGCCCAGGAGGTAAGAAACAGATAGGGAGCTGATGCTAGCCATCCAAAGGATGGCAGACAAGGGATAGGTAGTACTGGTTGAAGACTTCAATATTCCAGACGTGGACTGGAGCATCCCAGCAGCAGCATCAACTAGGAGCAGATTTATCCTGGACTCCCTTCAGGGTGCCTTCCTCAAGCAACTGGTCATGGAACCAACTCGGCAGAAGGCAATACTGGACCTTGTGCTCACAAACAGGGACAGTGTGATGGGGTAACAGTGGGGAGCACCTGGGGAACAGTGACCACCAGTCATTGTGGTTTGAAATCACAGAAAGAGCAAAACCAAACCACACAAAAACACGATCCTGTATTTTAGGGGCAGACTTTGGGAAAATGGGAGATACTTGAAAGAGGCATTAAGGGAATGGGCAGGAATCAGGGGTTGAGGAACAGTGAGCAGTATTTAAAATGGGGATTACAAGAGCAACAGAGTTATGCATTAAGCAGGTTAGCAAGAGAAAAAGGAAGAGGAGACCATTATAGTTTTCCAAAGAGGTAGCAAAGAAAGTGAAAGCCAAAAAGATTGCATTCAGGCAATACAAAAAGACACAGGCAGAAGGGGATAGGGAGAAGTACCAGGAGAAGCAAAGGGAGGCAGGGAGGTCAGTAAGAGAAGCCAAAGCTCAGACAGAAGAACAAATTGCGAAATCAGTGGGTAGAGGGGGACAAAACCTTTTACAGGTACATAAGTAAAAAAAGAAAGGCAAAGGGAGGGATAGCGAGACTGAAGGGGGAGGATGGGGGCTGCATGGAGGATGACAACAGTAAAGCTGATATATTGAACAGGTATTTCTGCTCAGTCTTTACTGAGGAAGAGGAGGGTTATGGGTCTGAAGGGAGTACAAGGGGTGAGAATAGTGCAGAAATGGACACAAGTCCCTTTACACGAGTAAGGGTCCTGAAGGAACTGGAAGTAATAGAAGTTGATAAAGCAATGGGGCCAGATGGGGTGCACCCCAGGGTCCTTAAAGAACTAAGAGAGGTGGTGGCTGAACCTCTGGCTATCTTGTTTAGCCGATCACTGGAAACAGGGGAGGTACCCAAAGACTGGAGGACAGCAGATGTAGTCCCCTTACACAAAAGTGGGAACAAAGAGGAAGCAGAGAACTACAGACCCAGTCAGCCTCACTTCAGTAGTGGGGTAGATCATGGAAGCACTACTGAAGGAGAGATTGGTGGAACATCTGGTTGTCAAAGGACTACAGGACCCAAGGCAGCATGGTTTTACCAGGAGGAGGTCATGTCAGACCAACCTCGTTGAATTTTTTGACTGGGTGATGAGGGAGGTGGATCGGGGGAGGGCAGTGGACATGGCCTATCTGGACTTCAGCAAGGCCTTTGACACTGTGCCAGATAGAAGACTATTACACAAACTGGGGAATATGGGTGTGGGCAGGACAGTAGTGTGGTGGGTAGGTAACTGGCTGGGTGGCAGGACACAGAGGGTGGTGGTAAATGGCTGTCACTACACAGAGGAAGAGTGACCAGTGGGGTACCACAGGGATCAGTACTGGGAATGGTCCTATTCAATATCTTCATCAGTGACATTACGCAGGACCTAGAAGGCAGAATTTCACTGTTTGCTGATGACACAAAGCTCTGTAACAGAGTAAACACACCAGAGGGTATAGACAGAATGAGAAGGGACCTGCAGAAACTTGAAGAATGGTCAGGGGTTTGGCAGTTAAAATTCAATGCAAAGAAGTGCAAGATAATGCATATGGGGCACAAAAACCCTGGCACATAATATCAGTTGGGGGGGGTGAGGATATAGCATGCACCAAGCAGGAAAGGGATCTTGGGGTTATCATCTCTGATGACCTCAAGGTAGGGAAACAGTGCGACAAGGCAGCAGGTAAAGAATAGGATGCTGGGATGCATAGGCAGGGGCATCACCAGCAGGAAAAGGGAGGTCATAATTCCACTATACAAGATACTAGTGAGGCCCCACCTGGAGTACAGTGTACAGTTCTGGAGACCTTACCTACATAAGTACATAGACAGGGTAGAGAAGGTTCAGAGGAGGACAACAAAGATGGTGCATGGATTGCATCACAAGTCCTATGAGGACAGGTTGAAGGAACTGAACATGTACTCCCTGGAGTAGATGAGGGACAGAGGAGATATGATAGAGACATACAAGTATCTTACAGGGAGGAACAGGGTGCAGGAATACACTTTTTTTTAAGCAAAAAAGATGTTCCAGGATTAGTGGGCATGGGATGAAGTTGGAGGGAGGACGATTCAGAGGAAACATGAGGAAGAATTTCTTCACAGAACGGGTGGTGGACAAGTGGAACACCCTGCCAGAGGAAGTGGTGGGGGCTGAAACAATCGTGGAATTTAAGAATGCATGGGATAGACATAAAGGAATTCTGGAGGTCAGGGGTAAGGGGAAACAGACTTCTAGGAAAACATAAACTGAACTTACAAGCTCAAATGGTCAGACTGGGTGGGCCATAGGCCCTTATCTGCTGACCCTGTCTATGTATCTATGTAACAAGAGTCAGCAAGTCCTCTTGGTGTCCTCTGTAACATCCATCATAAATCACAGTATGCTACTGTAGTTTCACAACTTGGAGGTAAGTGTGTGGTCAATAATGAGTTGCATATAAAGCATAGCATAACAAGGCATGATAGTGTAACGTCCAAAAAATGGAGTCCCGATCGTCTGATTTCAATTCTGAGGTAACCTGCAATACTTAATTCCCCCTTTATTTCAGTATCTCATATTTTTCATGGATTGTCTGCAATTCTTCAAGCAAGCTTTTAAGAGGTGGCTTTCAGACATGTTTATAGGTCTGTGAAAAATTTGACCTCCATAAATTTTCACAATCATTATGTCAGGGTCATGAGAAGACAGTGTCCCACACTGATAGAGAAAACTGAATTAATTTTTTTTGTTTTCATCAATTGAGCTAACTTGTCCTATGTAAAAAGTCTTTGAATAGTACACTGCATAGAATTGCTCTGTGTTTATATCAGGTTATTTGATGACTTTTTTCTATTCTGGACCAGAAGCTGAGTCTGCATCAGTGGTTGTATTGTCTACAGGCATGATGATGGGCTCTGTACTGACAGGAGAACTTTCTGAAAGTATATTGTCTTCCAGCAAGGTATTGATCTGTGTGCTGGCATCATCAGTTTCTGCAACTGAAGTGTTCTTTTTTGGCACATTGCTGGTATGTGTTGAGGGACTGGTAGAATCAGTTTCTGCAACTGAAGTATTCCATTCCAGCATATTGCTGGTATGTGTACTGGAACTGGTATGAGCAGACATTGATGGCACATTGTTGTCCAGCTTCTTCTTAAGCAAAGGACTGGGGGAATAGCACAATTATGTAATAACTTACCATAACAGTAGATCTTCAAGGGGAGCTCTTGCAGTGTGCAGTAACCATAAGGACTTAGCTGCCAAGTGCTAGGACCACACAGAAAACTTCCATCTATCAGTATTCAGTGGGGGACTGCCCCCAATATTGGCATGCCAACATCCAACCTATGGTATAAAAGGGGTATTACCCCCACCCAATCCCCAGTTCTCCCGCCAGAGACCCCAGCATGTGTAAAATTAGGAAAACTGAGGAGGTTCCCCATAAACAAAGAAGGCAGAAGAGCTGTGATGGAGAAACAGCAATCAGGGGAAAGGACGGAGAGAATGCAGCGCCTGCTGCAAAAATTCCTCTCAAAGATCTACTATCACTTTAAGATCTTATGTAACTGTGCTAACTTACCTTAAGGGGGCTCTTGCAGAAGGCAATAACCATAATGATTGAATCCTTAGCAATAGAGGAACAAACTCAGACAGTTGGGAGGACAGTAGCAGTCATAGAAACCTTAGGACAGGAGGCTCTGAAGACTGCAATGTCAAAAATGGCTCTACGCCTAGAGAAAATGTTTGAACTATAATGCTTGACAAAAGTGTGGCCAGAACTCCAAGTGGCGGCTATGCAAATGTTTGCAGCAGACACATTTCTAAAGGAGGCAGTGATGACAGACATGCTCCTGGTAGAATGACCTTTGACCTGGCCTGGCTTAGGCTTGTCATACTTGCAGTAGCAATAAACAACATAATTAACTAATCACTGAGATGAACACCGTCTGAAAACATGAGCACCTTCTTTCCTGGGGCAAATGAAACAAACAACTGGTCAGATTTTTTGAAAGGGTGGGTGCAGTCCAGCTAAAAATGAAGCACCTGATGAACATCTAGAGTATGAAGTAAAGCCTCCTCCTCATTCGAATACTCAGGGAAATAAACAGGCAAGTGGATGAATTGATTCAAAGTAAACTCAGACACTACCTTAGGCAAAAACTTAGTAGTGGTCCACAAAGATACTCTGTCTTTGTTGAAAATCAAGTAAGGGTGTTTACACATCAGAGCCTGGAGCTCATAAATCCTCCAAGTTGAGGTAATAGCAACTAAAAACAATGCTTTTCATGACAGAAATCACAGCTCATAGCTTGCGGCTGGTTCAAAGGGAGTAAGATTGAGCTACTCCCAAAAAAAAAAAAAATTCCTGTGGCAGGACAGGATCCCTAATGGGATATTTCAAATACTAAGGTTCATACAAAGAATTGTTAGGAGCTAGGAGGTGTAAGCACATTTTTGCTTCTACAAGTGTTTTGTTAGAAATATTTTAATTCACCTGTTTTTAATATGTATCTATCCAGATTCTTTTTTAAATTGTTCATTTGTCTTGCGTACGATAACCTCGATTGATAAATCATTCCACACATTCACCTCCTTCACCGTGTAGAAGTACTTCCTTAGTTGCTTACACATTTTGAGCCCTTAATTTGTAGCGGATGTCCTCTTGTCTGCATTTTACCTTCCTTGAACTACAGGTTCAATTCATTAATTAATATTGGGTCCCACATTATATCAAACATAAGCAATACATCTGGTGTCCAGTGACGTCATTTTCAGTGATTTTAATTTTTCTTCATAACTTTTGTTAGCTAACCCATTCATGGATTTGGTAAAAGTCATTTGGAGTGATGCAAATTTCAGGTGGGGTGGGAATAAACCTGTATAGGGTGCCATTACATTACTGTCCCTAGTTGTTATATTTCTTTTGATTGCCCAACTAATTTTAGTATCATTTTTTTACTGCTTCTGATACTTGCATTTTAGAATTAAGATTGTCAGTAATATAAATTCCTAGATCTTTTTCATTATCAGCTTTTGATACTAGGATACCTTGCATATAATAATTACATTTGTTTTTTCTTTTCCCAATATGTAGCACCTTACATTTATTTATGTTGGGTTTCTTGCTCCATTGGGTTGTCCAATCTACTATGTTATCAAGGTCTTTTTTGTATTTTTTCTGATTCACTTAATGAACCCACTGGTCCGCCCAACTTAGTGTCATCAGCATACTTGGATACCCAGCTATCCAAGTCCTTTGCTAAATCTGCTATAAAGATTTGAAAGAGAACTGGTCCCAACACTGAGCCCTGCATGACCCCACTTGTCATCTCCACCATACCAGACAAGTTACCATTTACCTTGACTCTCTGTGTCCTACTACTGAGTATTCACTAATCCAGCTAATATAAAATGTGCTAATATTCATGCTATTTATTTTTTTTTTAAATTGCCTTGCATTCACAAAGGCATTTGACCTTACTTCACACTGTGTAAGGTCAATTGCCTTTGTGAAGTCAAGGTAAATGACATCACAAGGTACCTTCTGATACATGGTGCGACTAACCTTTTCTGAGAAGCATAGTAAGTTGGTAATACAGCTCCAACCTCTTTTAAACCCATGCTGTTGTTGATCACATGTATCTAATATACCAGATAGGCTGTCCTTAATAATAGACTCCAGTAGTTTACAGCACATACAAGTTAAACTTATGGGTCTGTAATTTTGAACGTCCAATGTTTCTCTTTTTTTTTTTAAAGATAGACACAACATGTACCAATTTCCATTCGATTGGAAGTGTTCCTGTGTTAAGTGACTCCACAAATACTATTTTCAAAGGTAGTGTTATGGATTTGTTCATTATTTGCAATAGTTTAGCTGATATTTTATTAGGGCCAGGAAATGAATTGCTTTTGAAATGTCTAATTTTAAACTTTATTTCTTCATCTCGTATTGTTTTTTTATCCAATTTTTATTGACAATGTATGTTTACTGATTTTACATCTTTATTATAAACTTCACAAACACATATATTAAACAATTCTACCACCTCTTTATTATCTGCAACTAATAAGTCATTATGCTTAATAGGACCAAATTGTGTCTGTGTTATTTTAAGCAAGTTATTATATGAATAAAATTCCTTAAAGTTATCCTTTCTTTCATTTTTAGCTAGAGTAATATCCATATTTTTCTTTGCTCTCCTAATTTAACTTTTACATCTCTTTTGATGTTGTTTATACAATCCAATGTTTTCAATAGTTAGATCTAGTTTTGTTTTGTTACATAGTTTGTTCTTTCTTTTAAGCAGTCCCCTGATTTTTTTATTTAACCATTTTAATCTTCTTTTATAATTTTTTTTTGTTTTCTTATTATTGGTATGTTCTCATCTGCTATATTTATTATTTTTGTTTTTAATAGCCTGCCACATTTCCTCAGTTGTCAGGTTATGTAATGCAGTAACCCAATTGATTTTGTTTAGCTGCTTTTGTATTTGTTTCTTATTTGTTTTCCTGAATAAATAGATATCAGTATAATTTTTAAAGGTATATATTGAAATAACACTGTATAAGTGACAGTATTATGGTCACTGTTACTCAGGGGTGGTCTTATTTTACATTATTTAACCTGTATTTCCTCAGAACTCAAAACAACATCTAGCAAGTTCTTATTTTCATTTTTTTCATTTATTTATTTTTATACTGGTAAGTCTATGGGGCAAGCCCATAGTCACAAGCTCTTATTCCTAGTTGGTTCCTTTATGTGGTGCATGAGATGAGTGTTGTTACAACTTTCAAGAAATATTTTACCATTACTACAAATTGCTTTATTATGGCCCCAGTCTATATCACTAATATTAATGTCCCCTATCAAAATCAGATCTCTCAATTCACCTGCTTTCTCAATGTTGCTTGTAATAGTCTGTATAATTTCTGATGTACTACTTGGTGGATGATACATTATTGTAGACCAACTACTATGGATTTTGAACATCCCCCATGTACCTTAATCTAAATTGATTCAATGTTATCTCCTTGCTTAATTTTATTTGAAATGTCTGTGGCGTTTAGTTGCATAGTAACATAAATTGATCCACCCCCTCCATTCTTCTTGTTATTTCTATTATTTCTGTATAATTGTATCCTTCAAAGTCTATTCCCCATATACATCTGTCAACATTCTACCATGTTTGTGTTATCCTTATTATTTCTTTCAGTGACTCCTCAATAAGTGCTCTGAGTTCATGTATTTTATAATTCATATTCCTTGCATTTGCAAGTAGTGCTTTAATGTTATGGCTATACTTATTGATATGAATTATGTTCCCAATTTTAGTAATCACTTTTTTCTTTGGACATAAGTGTCCTTGTTTCCCCACCTTGGTTAGTTTAAATCATTTTGTTTTAGAAACTCCAGAAAATGTCCTTCTAGAAGTCTAGTACCCTCTCTATTCAGATGCAGGCCATCTTGACAATACATTCTGCTATCCAACTAGAAGGAGTCACAGTTATCTGTGTATGTGATATGTCTGTCTGTGCACCAATTACTAAGTCATATTAATTCTGTGAATGGTTTGATTTTTTTTTTATTTGGCTTTAGTATTGGGAGTAAACTAGATATTGCAAGTTGTCTACCATTCTGTGCTAATTTCTCCCCAAGGGAGATCAGCTCCATACATATGTCCTCTTCGTGCTCTGGTCCCACGCCGTTTGTTCCAAAATGCAGAACTGTTTTCAAGTGTTGTGGTATTTCATTTCTTTTTATATTGTCTCTGTCTTTTCTTCTTGTTTCTGGGTAGCACATTACTGTGGCATTCTCTTTATCATCATTACAGATAGAAGAATCACAATATTTAATGACTGAATCACCCACAATGAATTTTTCCAAATTTCCTATTGTTTGGGATAATGATATGGGGTGGGGGTTGGACACCTTCCATTCTGGTCTGCAGAAGGGCAAATCTCTTATCTAAATTTATGTGAGTGTTATCATTTGTTAATAGCCTTTGCTGTTTCCCCTTTTTCCTTATTGTCAATAGTTTTCTATTTGGTGTGGCAGAATATGCATGTTCCTTATATTTTTTTGTTAACTGAATTTCCTCTCTTGATGTAGTGGGACTTTGACTTTCCTTTCTTCTCCTTTTACTTGTTGCCTTTGGTGTTATACAGTTCCCTTCCTGTAGTGCAGTTATTTTATTATCCCTATCACTTGCATTCTTTAAGTTCACTATTTGCTTTAATAGGCCTTCCTTTTCCATTAGGAGTTCTTCTATGGCCTCACATTTGTTACATTTAATCTCACTATCATTACTATTCACTAATGCTTTATACATAATACAAATTACACATTTATTTATTCAGCCATCTTTAAACAGTAGTGTGTGTGTATATATATTATCCACATTTACTTTATTTGCCATTGTAGTTTTTTACCTGGTATTGACCTTGTTGCAATATTGCTTATTTTGTCCAGATGTGTTATAGTTTCTTTTTGTTATTCAGTGTGTCTTACTCTAGGGTCTTGTTCTCCTGCTTCTCCTGCAGATGTCTGCAGACGTTGATGGTCTCTGTCTATGATGCCTCTGCCTGTGCTCACCTCCACTCACTTTGTATCCATTTTTTAAACCCACAAAACCGGAAGTGACATCAGGAACACCTCTGTTTCACTTGTGGTTAAAAGTAGTTATTTTAGGCCAAATTAAGGCAAATAAAGCACAATATACTGGTATCTCTCTGCCTTATGCTCCAAGGGTGCAATATTAACCACAATTTGAAAAATGTGTCTTTCTAAAAATTACATCAGTGCCCCAGCCTAGTAACACCTTGAGTGACTCCCTAGATAATAGTAACCTGATAAATAAAGAAATGTTTAAAATAAGCACACCCTCATGTGGGTTGAAAGTCAGTTCATAGCACAATTATTCAGTCAGGTTAAGAGCTGAGTGATTCAGACTTTTGAGCAGCTCACTCACTTTTTATTTGTCTTTTAACCTCACAAAACCAGAAAGTAACATCAGGAACACCCCCGTTTCACTTGTGGTTAAAAGTAGTTATTTTAGGCCAAATTATGGCAAATAAAACACAATATACCGGTATCTCTCTGCCTTATGCTCCAAGGGTGCCCAATTAACCACAATTTGGAAACTATGTCTTTCTAAGCATTACATCAATGCCCTAGCCTAGTAACACCTTGCGTGTCTCCCTAGACAATAGTGACCTGACAAATAAAGAAATGTTTAAAATAAGCACACCCTCATGTGGGTTTAAACTCAGTTCACAGCATGATTATTCAGATAGGTTAAGAGCTGAGTGATTCAGCCTTTTTGAAGACTGAAGACTGCCCCACAAAAAGGTGCAGGACTGACCAGTTGGGCAATATTTGTGCCATCAATGGGTGCATGGTATGCAGAGATGGTGAAAAGATGCATCTTGATAAAGGAATAGCTCAGCCAAGAGTCTAAAAGGGAAAGGAGGTACTCCAGGATGAGATTTACTGGTCAGGTGAAGGGATCCAAATGCCTTGCAGTAGGCCAGATGGAAAATCGCTTCCACTTCATTTTGTAAGTGGCTCTGGTGGAGGGCTTCCTTGCAGCTACCAGAACATCTGCCACACAAGAGGATACCACAAATTGAGCAATGACTGAGTTTGAAGGAGCCATAAATAAAGATGAAGATACTTGAGGGCTACGTGAATCAGAGCACCATGGTCCTGAGAGAGCAGGTTGGAGCAAAGGGGCACAGGAAGAGGAGGTTCCACTACCAGCATTTGCAACATTGGAAACCATATCTGTCATGGCCAGTAAGGAGCAATCAGAATCATGTCCACCCTATCTGATTGAAACTTGAGAAGAACTATTTACTGAAGTGGGAAAGGAGGAAAGGCATACAGAAATCTCCCTAACCAAAAGAGTATCTCACCAGAAAACACCAGGCCCTGGATTTGGTGAGCAAAAATTGGGCAGTTTTGCACTGAGCAGGGATATAAAGAGGTCTAACTCAGGATGATGCCACCTGCCAAAAAGATCTTCGACCATGGAGGATGGGAGCTCCCACATGTGTGTTTTTGACCTGGACTGACAGGCTGTCAGCCAGAAAATTTTGTACACCTGAAACATGAACTGCTGTTAAAACCAGATCATGTTCTAGTGCCCAATGCCAAACTCTTATGGCCTCCCTGCACAGGGGGTATGAATGAGTGCCCACTTGCTTGGTGATATAATAGGCTAATGACATGTTGTCAATCTGAATCAAGTGAGGGCCCAGGAGGAGATGAGTCTGAAAAGCCTGAAAGGCAAGAATGATTGCATGCATCTTGAGCACATTGATGTGGAGATGCTGCGTCTGCTATGACCAGGAATCCTGGGTATGTTGGTCTGTCAAGTGGGCACCCCAGCCTAGACAGGATGCATCTGTCTTGAGAATCTGAGTTGGAGAGTCTGCCTGGAAGGGGGGATCCCCCTGAGAAGCTTGGAGGGGTTCATCTACCATGATAACATATACCACGCAGGATTGGAAAGTAGGATCCCCCTGATCCAAATTCTCAGTGCGCTGGTCCCATTGAACCTGTAGGGTCCAGTGAGGCACCCTCATGTTCAGTTGGGCAAATGGACTGGTGACAATAGCCATCACCATGTGACTTAACAGCCTTGAAACAACCTGGTCAGTACCTGCCATGAGAAGGCTACCAGTTGTGCCTGTGCTGTCAGAAAATCTGCTCTGTCTGGAGGCAAGAAGGTCTTGCCCTGAGCTGTATCCAGGATTGCTCCAATGAACTGCAGTCTTTGGTTTAGGCAGAGGAAGGACTTGGGTAAGTTCAGGGTGATGCTAGCATCTGAAACAAACTGAAGGCGATTTCCATTGTCCAGAGTAGCTGGCCTCTGGAGAGGGCTGTGAGGAGCCAATCATTGAGGAAGGGATAGATGTAAATACCCTGTCTCCTGAAGGCCACAGCCACTACTGCCAGGCACTTGGTGAAGACTCTAGGTGCTGAGGAAAGGCCAAAGGGTAGGGCTCCGAACTGGTAATGGTTTCCCTGAAAGCAAAAGCATAGGAAACTCCTGTGAGGCCTGGATGTGTAGGTAGGCATCCTGCATATCCAGGGAGCAGAGCCAGTCTTCTTGATGAAGGAGATGTAGAATACCCTGAATGGTAACTGTGATGGAAAAAACTCCCTTATTCCTGATGTGTGAGTCTATCTGGGTTTGTCCCCCAAGTCTGTTGCACAACAGCATTCTTTTTCTTGTTTTTCTATCCCCCCCGTCAGCCTATAACTTTCACAATTAGAGTAGACAGGCCACATACTGAGATTTCTCAGTACTATCCCTGTATTTTTCTGCCTTATACATCCAGCCCTGAAACAGATCACACTATTCTGGAATATCATTATCATTGACAAACAAACATAAAGAATGAATGGTATTACTGTATTTATTAAACTTCGTATTGATGTCCTAAAATAGAAACAGTCCTGTAGCACATTGAGGTATAGGGTGCGAGTTTGGGAGTCATCTCTCTCTCTCTCTCGCTCTCTCTCTCGGGTATGTATGAGAGACGAGCCACGCCAGAAACACTGATTGTTCTGTCTCTCTATTTTTATTTCTGCCAGCCCCTGGAAGCCACACTAAAATAGGAGCATGGCAATCTTTCAAAGAGTTAAAGTAAAACTACTTGCAAGTCCCACTTACTGTGGTCTAACAGATCGTATGGTGCTAATGAATAATTAAAGTATTGGCTGCCTTTCACTGCTGTGTGTGCACCACAGCTCATTAAGCCAAACAGGCAAGACTCTGAGAAGCCAGCCCGTTCCCTCACTAATGTTTGTGCAGGTTGAGCTGCCCTAGTCTCTTGCAGTATTGCATGCTGCATGATGTGGCTAAGTAAATGACCTGATATAATGTGTAACATGGAAATGGTGGAAGATCCTTAGTAAATCTTTAGTTTACCCTCCATCCACCCAAGTAAAAAGGGTCTGTTCTATCAATCTGCAATGCACTGCAGAATTAGAATACCTGTAGTCCTTACCTTGATAAAGTAGTGCTAGTGACTGCTCAGACTACATGTGGGACAGAGTAGTGCAGAAGTGACCGACAGCACTGACCAGGAGGGAGTTCTGTTTGTTATCAATATAAATGCTACCCCAAGGAACTGTACATTTCTTTTTGTAAATACCACAGTGCTGTATTGTTTTCTTTTCTAACCTGCTGAAATGGGGAGCCACGTAGCTGTTAGCCTGAAGCTTGGCTCCCTGTACCAATCAGTATTCCCTTCTTAGCTGGGTGTAGACTCCTATAGGGAGTCAGCAGCACCTTCCCTGATAAGTGTCATATGCCCGTCATCTACAAAATGGGTGGTGTTTCATTGTAATGTAGCCCCTTTTCTTTTGAAATAAGGAATGTTCTGTAAAGAAATTTTATTTTGTCACACTGTTTAAGCCAATACTGAATATTTATCAGTTTATTGCTGTACCCAGAGCCCTGTGTTAAAAATGGTACTTATAAAGAATGTTTTTGTATAATTAAAGTATAATAAACGTGGAGTGTAAGTTTAGGGGAGGAGTATTCTGGCTATAAAAAGCCAAGTCTTAGATCTAAAGGTTAGATGCAGTTCAGGAGGGAACCTGTTAGGAGCTCCCAGATCAGATCTCCAGGGGGAGGTCAGGCACAGAGAATGTTAGCAGTTAGCAACCCTTACTTGTTAAGCTATGCTTCTTTTTTGACTGTATTTTCTATTAAGCAGTATATGGTTTTGATTTTTTTATTTTATTATTTTGTTTTAATAAAACTATGCCATTTTTGCTGGGTTGTACCTGATATGCTGTTGTCTGTGTAATCTTTTCAACCTCACCCATGACAGTAACCATCCTGAAATGTTTCTATTCTATAAATTGATTCAAGTGGCTGAGATCCATGATTGTTCTCAGATTGCCGGTCTTCTTTGGGACCAGGAAGAAATGTGACTAGAAACCCTTTCCCCTTTGATTTGTGGGAAAAGGTTCTATGGCCTTTTTGCTCAGTAGTGCCTGGATCACCTTCTGCATAAGGACAATGTAATCTGAGGATAGTGGGAGTGCAAGGGAGGGTTGTCCAGGGGTATCTCTTGAAATTCAAGAGTATGACACCTTTCTATCAGCTGAAGTGTCCACTGCGCTAAAGTGATTCTGTGCCATCCAGCTAGCTAAAGGGAAAAGTGACCCCCCCCACTGCATCCTCCAAAGCCTCTACCTGGGTCTGGGGGGTTAGGCAAGGAGTCATGCTGAAGAATCTGGGATGGTCAGGGCAGTGGGGGAGGCCCTAGCTGCTCTAGAGGCTGAGGCTCCTGTCATCTGGGAGGGGGCCTTAGATTTGAAGGCTCCTCTGGGCTGCTGTCCTCATGACTGCTGATGCTGGTTCCGCTTAAAGGGTTGGCACTGTTGGGGTTTTGGCTGAGAATTATATAAAGAGTGTATCATCTTTAGGGCCTGGACAAATTCTTGCAGATGGGCTATAATGTTCTGGTCATCCTCACCAAAAATTACCAACACCCTGGAAGGAGCATCTAGGATTTTGGCATGCACGTCAGGGGAAAAGCTGAAAACCCTAAGCCAGGAATGGTGGCAAATACAAACGTCCATGGCTGCTGCTCATCCGACCTTGTCGGCAGTATCGTTGAATGCCATGAGGACATGGTTCCCAACATCTGATCCTGACTTCAGAAATTGGGTACACTGAGTCTTAGTAGCATCATCAGGCAGGGTTTGCACTAATTCCAGAACCGTACCGGGTCATACTGTCGTATGCTTCATAGCGTACGGCATTATGGCTAACGCAGAACCTGTGCGCTCTTCAAGTTGGACCCCCAGAGTAGAATCTTTAGTGGGGGGTCTGGGGTGCAGCCTCACAACGTGGATGGCTACTCACAGAACAAAAGTTAACATGAAATTATGCAACGGATTAAGACACACAGCATTCTGCTGTGCAACATTTTGACTCCGTGCCTTCCAGAACCTTGTCCCACAGGGCATTCTGTTATTAAACCATATGTGCTAAGAAGTTCTAGGACCAAACTGCCAAAGTGGCTGAAGTGTAGGCCTTCTCACCTAAGAAATCCACCTGATGAGACTCCTTGTCTGGAGGGTGCGTGCTGAGGTGTCTAGATATCTTAGTATAGACATGAGTGGCATTCATGACCACTGAATCAGCCACTGGATGCTCCCCATAAAAAGGGTTGTCCCTGGGGGCATGGTAGAGCCTCTCCACCTTCTTAGGCAGGGCCAGGGTGGTGGCCCTGTTGACAACCTCAAAGGAGTCAATAAGGGGACGTATAAACATAAGCAGAGTGTCCTTCTAAGGGAGGAAGGTGCTAGGCACTGGTGTTCTGGGTTCAGTTCCTCCAAGTCCCAACCTATGATAGACTGAATGTGCCTCATGATGTGAAGGAAAGTTGGATCGTCAGGAGGGGGTATGGGGTTATCCCTGGATTCCTCAGGTTCAGAAGGTAACCAGGAATCCTCAGAGTCCTCCTCCTCTGAAGAGAAGAAATTCCTCCCAGATGGTTCAAAGTCAGGGACTGGCATTAGTGGATGGTGATCCTTCTTATGTCGGTCCTCCTTATCACTGGGAGACTGGGGAATGGGAGGAAGAACACAGACCACTGAGGGAGAAGATTCCCTTGGAGTTGGGGTAGGAGGCCTTCTCTGATTTTCCTTGCTCTGCATGAACTCCCACCAAGCTGTGAACAGGGCAGTGTAGTCCAAAGGTGGAGGAAGAGGAGCCGGCATGGGATTGAAAGGTGCAGGATTCACTGGTGTCAGTCCTTGAGGCTTCGTAGGCTCTAGCATCAGTCTCTGAGGAATCAGAGGACTGGATGACTGCTCTTGTGATGAAGCGCTAGCCAGCATCGGTCTTGAAGGACCCAGCATCAGTGTAGCAGGCATCAGTTGCAGCTCTCCCAAAGGAGTGACCAGTATTGGCTGAGAATTAATAGACGACATTGAAGGTGTCACTGGAGCCAACATCAGTGTGGCTGGCATCGGCTGAAGAGAAGGGGACTGGCACCAGACGGGTGACACAGACTACACATGACTGGATGACAGCTCTTGTGGTGAAGGGCTAGCCAATGTTGGTCTTAAAGAACCTGACATTGGTGTAGCAGGTGTCAGTTTCAGTTTTCCTGAAGGAGTGACTGGCACCAGCTAAGGTGTAACTGACAACGGTGAAGGTGTCACTGGGGCCAACATCTCTGGTGTTGGCTGAGGAGAAGGGGACTGGTGCAGGACATGTGACACAGCCCATGCAGGAGTAGCATGCATGGGGAGGAAGACACCTTCAGAGACAGTGGCATCACCCTTGAGGAAGAGGTGAGCACATGCTCCAGGCATCACTTAGAGGTGTCGGTCCATGAACGCAGGACCGATGTAGGCAATGCAAAGACCGGAGGGGAAGAGGGCAAGATCCACCATCCAAAGAGCCAGTCAAGCCACCTGTGCTTGTGCTTCCCACTTGACTTCTTTTCTTTGTGGAAAGAAGAAGTAGAAGCCCCAGAGGCTGGGGAGGAAGAAGAACTTTTGCCCTGGAGCTCCTTCTCTCTCTTCACTAACTTCTGCAAAGAAAGAAAGAAAGACTGAAGGGTCTTTAAGCCACATCTCCATATGGCCTGTTTAAACACCTGGCAGAGCTGGCAAGCCTCAGTATTATGGTTATGGTTTAGGCAGAGCAGGCAAAAGGAGCGGCCATCCATAGCGGGGATCTACTTGCTGCAGACACACTTTGTTCATTGGTCAGAAGATGTTACTGAAGAAGAAGCTATACAGGAACTTGTAAAAAAATAAAGAATGATGGTAAACTATGGAAATTAGAAAGTGCAATCAAAATGCGAAGAAAATGGTGGTCGACTAGAAGCAGGAATCTGTGGAGGTCCAAACTGTGCATGTTGATGGCAGGAAAAGAACTGGGGATGGGCTGGGGGACTGCTCCTTTTATACCATAGGTTGATGTTGGTGTGCCAGTGTCAGGGATGGACCCCCGCTGAATAATACTAGCTAGAAGTTTTCTGTGTGGTCCTAGCACCTGGCAGGTCAGTCCTTATGTTTATTGCCTGTTGCTAGAGCCCCCGTGAAGTAAGATCCTTCAGCTTCTTTACCATCCACGGATCCGCATGGCTGGAATTTTCACACAGTCCATCACCTTTCTGACAAGCTGTGCAAAAACAGCTATAACCTCTGGTTGCAACTACACCCTCGGTGACAGACCTAACACTTTGTATTTTGTGGGACCCCTGTACTGTTTTGAGAATGGATCCTTCTCACCTTCTTATTTCATTGTCATCCACCCAAAAGAATGTTCTTCTGAAATGGTTGCAACCATTGGTAGTAGGCTCTCGTGTCAGGTTTTCTTTGCAGTACTTAAAGGGGTCTTCAGCTGAGGCAATGACTGCTAGCCTGGATCACACAGCTCTAGTTGCCATTGACTTGATGACTGCACTCTTGACATCAGGTGGCCATTTTCCATGGTGTGATCTAAAAAGGCATGTTCTACTTGAAAGCTATATTTGGTGTGTGACATTGTATTGTCAAAAAAAAAAACCTGCTTTGATTTGCACTGGCTCCCACAGCCATCTGTGAACTGCACCTCTTTTGTAATGTTAATTGAGGGGACTTTCTGAAGGCAGGTATTTGACTTTTTAACAAAAGGCCGCACAGCACTGTAGTCGTGCTTCAGGTCACTTGAAATGAAAACTAATGATTCTGTGACAGTTTGCACGCAGTGCTCACACTAATAGAAAGAAACCACTGGGTGAACAGTGACCTGCTCATGATGCCAGTGATATGATTTTATTTCATCTTGATACTAGCAGGCATAATTTTCCACAAAGTTCAAAACCATCAGGACCCATCCCTCAGGCATGTTGTCTTTTAATGTGGTAAACTGGTGTTTCTGCAATGATGCCATGTGCAGGTGGTGCCCCAGAAACTTGAAGTCTTCTTTCATGATTTCCACCAGCTGGTAAAGTATTGCTTTCCTGGTTTTCAAGACTTTCCATGATTTTGCTTGCTAATTGTTGACATTAATTTTTATGGTGTACCACTGCTGCCACCTCACCATTTCATTGCCATTCCCTTTCAGCAGTTTGGCAAATGTATCCTCAGTAGTACTTCTGCTACAATTTTCACAGTCATTTTGGAAACATTCTTGCCCAGGTAACTTACTGCACATGATAAGTTCCTCCAAGTTATAAATATTTGTCACTTTACAGTACAATGCCTTACGTGTATCAGAGGCCCAGTTCAATGTCTGCATCTTTAATATTGCATTGGAGCAGGCACGTACACAGGCACCACTCCAGCTTTTGTTCCTGTGTAAGTCTGATGTGCTCTGACCACAAAATATTAAAGTTGATTCTCTCTAATGATGCTGGTGGATCTTGCTTACAGAATTCTGCATGCAGCACGCTAAGGGGATTTGCAAGAATGCTTTGGTTATTCCTGTTCTTTCTGTGAATGCCTTCTTGTGAGGCAGTGGTGTGGCTACTGTACCTCAGCATAGAAGTGCTTCACCCCACTGAATGGTTTTGGCTGGCAATGCAGATTTGTGGGTTGTGTGCTTATGTCCCCTTGATACAGTCATCATCCTTGTCCAACTGATACCCAATGTAAGACTTGCAGCCCATAGCAAACGGTACTTTTTAGAATGGTAGAAGTACTTATTAATTCTCTTCCCAAGTCTCTTCCTTCCTGTTTTTTGGGGAATTTTACAGAATTCCGTTTGCATTTCATGGCTTCATCCAACTTGTCCTGTAGCTTTGTTTGACAGGTCAGGTTCATATGTTTCATTGATGCTGCCTTCTTGGCTGGTGATGCAGAAGTGATAATTCAGTCAGTCATTGCAGCAAAACATGACAGTGATCAAGGTAACCCTGCTTGAGCCCCTTGCACCACTTTCCGGATCACACATTTTGAACAGGGATCCAGTATGACAGCTTATTAATGGTCTGTGGCATCAATGTTGGTGTGTCTCTGGGGGTGCTGGTGGTGGCAGCAACCTGAGAACCATTTTTACTGCAGACTTCCCTTGGTACTTTGCACATCTTCTCTCATTTACATGTCTTCTTCTCTGTGCAGACATTGATGCTTGGTGCTCTCTTTTCTGTTTCCTCCATTGCTGTTGTTGCTGCATTGTTTCTGTTTGTCGGCCCTGTGATTCTTTTTGATATCACAGAGGGCTTTACACTCTTCTATTTCACAGTTTTCCTTCTGCCTCTGTCTGTACTGTCTCATTCTCTCCTTTTCCTTCTCTTGATTGATAGCTCACTTCTCATCCATATTATCCCTGTACACCTGTGAATTGGCCCTGGATTTTCTTCTATATTCTTCATAACATTTGGTGTTTGTCTTCAACTTTTCTCTGTAATGGTGAGATCTTTCCTTTTCTGATAGTGGGTTGAAAACCACTGCATCTTTCAACAGTGTGTTTGCTGACACACATTGTCTTCTCCTCTGGTTGTTCATTTCTGAAAATAAAAGAAAGTTGAAGATAATCAATTTGCATATCTGAGGGAAATGGTGGAGCTAAAGCATTCCACCTCCTTTGACTAAGCAAAAATATTCCAGGGAATGAGAAGGATATCACCATCAGAGAGATGGATTGTAGCATAGATGCAGCATGTGGTACAGAACAAAATGAAGCAAAGAACAGAGGCTGCACAACATGCAATATGTCGTACCGAAGGAGCTACGCATTCCATTGGATATGGTGTACCTGAGATGCTTCACATCCTGCACAATATGACAGACTGCGATAGAAAGGCTGCACATGGCACACAATATTACAAAGTGAAAGATAGAGACCACACAACACGCAATACGGTGTACTGAATGAACTACACATTCCACTGGATATGGTGTACATGGGAGGCTTCACATTCTGTACAATATGACAGACTGCAGTAGAAAGGCTGCACGTGGCACACAATATGACAAAGTGAAGGATAGAGGCCACACAAAACACAATACGGCATACTGAAGGAGCTGCGCTTTCCACTGGATATGACGTACCTGGGAAGTTGCACATCCTGCACAATACAATGGACTGGGGTAGAGAGGCTACACATGGTACACAATACAATGAAGTGATGGAGAGAGGCAGCACACATACAGAAAATGAGGACTGAAGATGAAGAGAGGATGCATATCCAAACTGCATTAAAAAAAAACAAAGGACCACTGTTCCCCCACCACCACAAACAAAGACCACGTGGTGCACAAAATGGCTAAACGTCTGTGATCAAACTCACCTGGGCAAAGTGTGGCAGGGACAGAATTTCAGTTTGCACACAAATGAATTTGCCTAGGTGTGTTTGGCCAGTTATGGTTGGGTATAATGTTGGCAGGTAACATTGCATAACAACATTTCAGCACAAATACAGGATAAGTGAACCCCCCCACCACCACCACCACCACAAACAAAGACTGCACAGTGCACAAAATGACTGAACATCTGTGCCCAAACACACCTCACCAGAGTGGCAGGAACAGAATTTGCACACTCTACTTTTAAACTAATTTGTCCAGGTATGCTTAATCAGCTATAGTCAGAAAGAATGTTGCAGGTGACATAGTAAAACAACATTATAGTAAACAAAGAAACACAGGACAACTGCACCCACTCCCCTCCACACAAACAGAGACTGCTTGGTGCTCAAAATGGCAAAATGTCTCTTACCAAACACGCATGGACAAAGAGTGTCAGGGACAGAATCACAGTTTACACAAAAACTTATTTGCCCAGGGTTGCTTGACCAGCTATGGTCAGACATGATGTTGGCAGGTAAAACTGTAAAACAAAACAAAAACACAGAGGACCAGTGCAACCCTCCCCCCACCACAAACAAAGATCGCATTGTGCACAAAATGGCTGAACCTCTGTGACCAAACACATCTGGACAATTAGTGGCAGGGACAGAATTTTCACATTACGCTTTTTAAAGATTTTGTCCAGGTGTGCTTGGCAAGCTAAAGTCGGAACATAATGTTGCCAGGTGACACAGTAAAATAACATTTTAGCACACAAAAGCCCATGGGACCACTGCCCCCCTCACCACCACAAACAGAGACCTCATGGTGCACAAAATGGCCAAATGTCTTTGACCAGACACACCTGGACAAAGAGTGGCAGGGACAGAATCATAGTTTACACACACATGAACTTGTCCAAGTGTATAAGGACCGGCTATAGTCAGGCATAATGTTGGCAGGTGACATAGTAAAACAACATTTTAACACACAGGACAACATTTTAACACACAGGACCACTGCACCCCCCCCCCACCACAAACAGAGACCAAATGGTGCACAAAATGTCTTAACATCTCTGAGCAAGCACACCTGGACAAAGAGTGGCAGGGACAGAATTTGCACCCTGTGCTTTTAAAATAATTTGTCCAGGTGTGCTTGGCCAGCTACGGTTGGATATAATGCTGTAAAAAAAACATTTTACAATATAAAAACATGGAGGAAAACTGCAACCCCCCCCCCACCACAAACAACACATGGTGCACAAAATTAAATGTTGGTGACCAAACACACCAAGATCATCTGTTCAGCCTACACCCCGCCAGCAAAATAATAAGCAATCATTTAAACAGGTGATTTCTGCACTATAGGCACAGCTTCAAAAAATAATTATCTAAAAAAATCATATTTGCTGCAATCTGATAAAAAAAAAAGTGACTTTAGTGCAGAATGTACCTTACACAGACACCAAGCACATTCTGGCACAGTAGATGCACTCTAGACACCATGGAAACCTTGTGATACATGCACACAGACACTGCAGTGATTGGCATCAGGAAATCACCTTCCTCAACTTCTTATTAAAACAAAAAAGAAATTTGCCCACAGGAAGCCTACTTACTCACTGCCTCTTGCAAAGAAGCTTTCATGAAATTGGTAGCTGATCCCCTCCCAAACAGGTACTACAAACATGAAAAGTGTTCACTGTGAGTGGCATTCGTTTTATGGCTGGTCCCTGTGGCACTTGCACTTAGGGTATCAAGCTGAAGACACAATGCTTTCAACAAAGAGCTCCATGATTATAAAAGTGCTCCTGAGATGGAAACCACAGCTTTTATACCATAAAGTAAAGCCACCCACGTGACACATGCTGTGGGAATCCTGTAGTACATCAAAGCCCCACAACAGGTCCTGATGATGACGTTTGCACATCCACAAGATGCTGACACATCCTGGACTGGGGAGCAAAGATCAATCACGCTGACTCAGAGGAGCAGTGCAAAGTCAGGAAAAAACAACCAAATGATCAAATGGGATGAGGGGGCAAAAGAAAAGCTGACTACCATGGTATAATAAGTTACACAGTGACTTTTGGTGAAGACTACAGTTTCAGACACCATAACATATAAATTCCGTGGGGATTAATAAGTATCATAATAAGAAGTGGGTAATTAAAAAAAAAAACAATAAAATCACTTACCAATTAAACACAAAACACAGGATGGCATTATCAATGTTTTTATTGAAAGGTCATATAAACTAAAACACAGTTATAAACTGCGTGTTTTCTCATGTCACATTTCAGCTGGACAAAACTGTAGGAAAAGGAGGTGGAAAGTGTAATAAAGAAAGTGTTTGTGCAACTACTGTAAATTTATTTTTTTTATCGCTACATGTGGTAAACTTCAAACAGTGTAAAACAATCATTTATCAATGCCGAATGTCATCTTGCTGTCGTTCGCATTGGTAGTGCAGGTGTTAGAGAGATGCATAATATGAATGGCAGTGAAGTACGGAACCAACTTCAACCTCACCCCACCCTGCAGAGAATGATGGGCATTGAGGTGTGTCTTTGGGTCATCGGCCATAACGCTCATGCCATTTCACCTCACCCTGCCCTGCAGACTCTGAAAAGTGTCGCTTAGTGCCTTAGGGTCCTCGGGCCTTATGCTCATCCCATTCCATAAAAAAGTATGCTAAGATGGGTGCAGCATAGAAGAATGGGGTGAACTCTGGGGCTGAAGAGTCCAAGGCACACCTTGATACCTGTCAGTGGCTGCAAGGTAGTGGTGGGGTGGAATGGCATAAGCATTACAGCTGACAATCCAAATGCACACCCCAGACATCTGTTAGTCTGTACAGGGTGGGACATTAAGATTAGAAACTGTAATGTACTAGGCATTTGTTGGTATTTGCACTCTGAATTTTCAATATGGGCTTTTCGTGACCCCACCTCATTAAAGCATTTGGGACCTCTGCTCATGAACAGTGGCACTGTGATTTTGTTAATCTGTCCTGAACATTTATTTCCCACAGTGAGTGTCCCATTCTGCACCACATGTGCAAAAACACAGTTTGGGCAGGATGTGAAAAATGTCAGCTATACCATTCATAAGGAGGTGTGAAGAGATGGCCATGTTGAAAATCTGGAGTGAAAATATTAAAAATTCTCAAAGTTACGAGAGTCCATGGAAACTGTGTAATGCACACTTGTAACACAGTCATTGTGTGGAATTATTTCACCAAATTTTCAGCATAGGCATTTTGCGACCTCTGCTCATGAACAGTGTCACTGGGATTTTCTTAATCTGTTCAAAACATTGCTTTCCCACAACGACCATGCCATTGTGCACCACATGTGTGAAAACATATTTTGGGCTGGATACAAACAGTGACAGCTATACTGTTCATAAGGAGGTGTGAAAAAATGGCAATGCTGAAAATCTGGAGTGAAAATATAGAAAATTCTTGAAGTTATGAGCGTGCGTGGAAACTGTGCAATGCACGCTCATAAAACAGTGATTTTTTGGAATTTTTTCACCAGATTTGCAGCATAGGCTTTTTGGGAGCCCACCTCATGAACAGTGACACTGTTGTTTCATTAATTGGTCCCAAAAGGTGATTCCACTCAGTGACATCAAAATCACCTTTTGGGACTGAATAACAAAATGACAGTGACTGAGTTCATGAGGTGGGTTCCCAAAAACCCCATGATGAAAATTAGGAGCCAAAAGTTACAAAAATGGCTGAGATATCCACCCAAGTGCAACCCGCCCATTTATGCCATTATACAGCTTACCATTATTTCTTCTGCTTGCGGTTGGCTTTGAAGAGTGCAGACGTGTTCCCGCTCCACTGAAGATCATTGCACCGGGATCCAGAGGTAAGTATGGGGTGAGGGGGGCATGGGCAGGTGGGGTGCACAGGGGGTGGGTGCAGATTGTGGGAGTGGACACCAGAGACAATGAGGGATCATTTTTTTTTCTTTTACAGGGAAAAAATAAATAAATAAAGACAGTGCAGAAATTTTTTTTTTTACAGGTTGCTTTTGGCACACTGGGTTGGGCTCTCAGTGTACTGCCTGCATTTTTTGAGAGGAAGACTGAAGCCAACAGGGATTGGGGCCCCTGTCGGAACAGAAAATGGGTCTGTGTTTGGAGGGGATGCATGATGCTGAGGGGGACTGGGCACCCCCTCGGCATAAACACTATTAAATGGGGGACATTATGCTGATGGGGATTGTGCTCCTCTGTCCACAAATGAACTGGGAAGGGGGCATGCCGACAGAGGGATTGGGCACCCTGACGTCAGCTTCTTGGGGACTGTGACAAACAGATAGCGACAGCCGCCGCCATGTTTATTGAAATATTACACCAGGCAAGGCACTCCCTACAGGGAAGGGGAGCTCTCTCATTGCAGCAGCAAAATCGTTTCAAGTTGGTGGCATACTTTTGCAACTGCTGTCATAGACAGCGTGCTATTTCATTTCTGCCACAGAGCCCAGCCCCATAAAACTGTGGTGCCATTAGCCACAACAGGACTACACCTCCAAAACCTGCTATTCCAAGCTACCATAATATGTTGCTTGTGCATGCACAAGACAACATAAAAATCATGCAGATAGCTTTTATTTAACTGTTCTGTGCTGTAGAATATTTTCACTGCATCGGTACCTACTTTTCATGAACATACCCATAAGTAAAATAACCATTTTATGAATACCTTTGGCATTCCATACCATGCTAACACCTGAAAAAGATACACATGATCTAGGTGTTTAAAAGCCTGTTCTTGGTCAAGGAATAACACATATCCCTTTACCTTTCTCGAAGTCCCTCTTTCCTAAATTTCTCTGAGGATTATCGTTTGTCATGAATTGACCTATCAGGTGGAACAGACACAGTGAAGTGAAACTAATTCCACTGCTGCTTTCTCCAGTCTCTTCACCAGCATCTTTGAAAATATTTTCTAGTCCATACTCAAGAGACAAGTGGGCCTCCAATTTTGCATTCTGGTCTTATCACCTTTTTTTATATAAAGAAATGAGAACAGCTTGGGACATAGACTTTTAGTCAGAATACTATTATATAAATCCAGGAGGGCAGGGTCTAGGTCGGAAAAAAAAGGTCTTATAAAATTCTACAGAAAGATTATCATTACCTGGGGCTGAATCATTTCTCAAAGACTGAACCATGGTAGACACTTCAGTCATGGAGATAAGACAGACTAGTGCCTCCTTCACCTGCTCTGAAAGAGGAACTAATCAAAGTGCTGCAGAAAAAAAAATAATAATGGGCAAAGGCTGCTAGGAAAACAGCTCTGAAACATAATGATCTTTAACGTGTAACATGTTTGGGATGCTGGAGATGTCTTGCTCATCCTTCCTGTTGAGATTGGGGAAAAAAACAACCTGTTCAATTCTCTTTTGACAACCTGTGAACATGTCAAAACTTAGATAGGTAACTTGTGTGCCAAATTGCAGTTCTCGCTGTAGTGTCATCACACTAGCATACTGGAAATCCTGCATGGCTTCTTTAACCATTCGAATCTGAGCAGTATAATCTCTGAAGTTCCTACTTGCTAACTCTGTGAGCCCCTGAGATATTTTTATACACAGTAGTCAATTTATGTGAATCCTGCCTCACAAAAAGAGTTGTAAAATCTTGTTTTGAGTCCTGATACCGGTCCTTCACAGACTCGTAGGTGCATCTGACAGACAAGCGAGCCATTCATAATGATGTCCATCTGACCCTTACCAAATATTTGGTCAAAAGGGAAGAGTTTGAATGCCATTTGCCTTTGCCAACAGGAGTGGTGCTGGAAACTAAGCAAGTACAACATAAAAGTAAATGATCTGATGTTTTTGCAAATAATGTTATATCATCAGATATCTTAAGAGTCTGTAATAAAAATAACATCTATCCTGGAGGTAATAGCCCCTTTACTGAAAGTATGACCTCCTATGAGATGAAAAACCCTGTAGGCATCCTGCAGGCCAGCTTCAGCAACCATGTTTACCAAAAAATTTGTACAGTACAACTTTTTGGTTTGTAGCGCCTATGGTCCTTGGGGGAGTGGGCAGTTAAAGTCACCACACAGTATCACTAAAGGTAAAGTGAGTAGACAGGTGTGCAGCTCCTCGAACACCTCGATTCCTTAAGCTTTCGCTTGAGGGGCATAAACACTAAAAACTCGGAGGTGTTATTCCCCATGGATAACATCTAACATCAGAACCCTACATGGGTGTATGTCAACTAGATGGGTAATTGGCTACATAAAACCCTGAAATAAGAATTTCCACCCCATCAGAGAGATCACTCACAGTGGCCAGAAAGAGGGACCTATGCACCATTGAGAATTGGGCCCAGCCTCTTCAAACTTTATTTTCATCCAGGTATCTTGTACCAGAAAAATGCCACCCAGATACAGATTGGTCAATACCAGCAGGAACATCTGCCAGAACTAGACTCATAGTGGATTCCCTGCAGGGGGAGGGCCTCAAACAACTGGTACAGCAACCCAGAAGAGACAGGGCTATCCTAGATCTAGTACTGACTAACAAAGAAGGGATCACAGATCTCCAGGTAGAAGGTCACCTGGGGGCCAGTGACCATCACATGGTATGGTTCAATTTGGCTACTACATCTAAATCATCCCATTCCAAGGCAAAATATGGGACTTCAGAGGAGCTGACTTTGATAAGATGGCCAACAGAGTTAAGCTAGCCCTGGCAAAAGAAACACAGGTGAGGGGTACAGGCAAAGTGGGCAAGCATTAAGGATGCAATACTTGAAGCAACATCCCATTGTGTTAGACAGAAAAGGAAGTGCAAAGAAGAAGAAACCACTTTGGTTCTCAAATACAGTAGCAGAAAAGGTCAGAGCCAAAGGCTGGCCTTCAGGAAATATAAGGAACACAGCAGGATGAAGATAAGGGAGGCATACCAAACTGCCTAAGGAAGCAGGTAAGGCAGTAAGGCAGGCAAAGTCCCAAACTGAGGAAAAACTAGCACGAACAGTAAAGAAGGTGACAAGACTTTCTATAGATACATTAGTGAAAGGAGAAAGTCCAGAGGGGCATTGCTAAGCTTAATGGAGAAAAGGGAGCATGTGAGGAGGAGGACCTGTAAAGGCATCTATCCTAAATAGATACTTTTGCTCAGTATTTACTGAAAGAAGGTAGGGCAGGGCCACAGCTCAGCATCATGGACACAGGGGGGAAGGAGGTGAGCACTACTCATTCACAAAGAAAGGGTCCTACAAGAGCTTGCTAAGCTCAGGAGTGGATAAGGCAATGGGACCTGATGGCATACATCCCAGGGTACTTAAGGAGCTAAAGGAGGAACTACAGAGCCATTAGCAGAATTGTTTAGTGAGTCTCTGAGCACAGGAGAGGTCCCAGAAGACTGAAGAAGGGCTCATGTGATCCCGCTCCACAAGAGTGGTAGCAGGAGGAGGCGGGGAACTACAGACCGGTCAGTCTTACCTCAGTAGTGGGCAAGATTATGGAGGCACTCCTTAAGGAAAGGATAGTGCAACACCTGGAATCCATAGGGCACAGGATCCAAGACAGCATGGGTTTACAAAGGAAGGTCCTCTCAAACTAATCTCATAGATTTCTTTTGACTGGGTAACCAGAGTGGTGGACCAAGGGGAGCAGTTGATGTCACCTACCTTGACTTCAGCAAAGCTTTGACACTGTTCCACATAGAAGATTGATAAATAAGCTGGGTAGGCTCAGGGTGGGTCAGAAGTTGGTCAATTGGGTGGCAAACTGGTTGTGGGCAGAAAACAGAGAGTGGTGGTAAATGGTATACAGTCAGAAGAGATGCAAGTCACAAGTGGGGTACCTCAGGGATCAGTCCTGGGGCCAGTCCTCTTCAACATCTTCATTAGTGACCTTGCAGATGGACTAGAGGGTAAGGCTTGTCTGTTTGCAGATGACACAAGATCTGCAACAGAGTAGATGATCCAGATGGGGTGGGCAGAATGAGAAGAGATCTGGATAAACTAGCAGAATGGTCAGAAGAGTGGCAACTGGGATTTAATGCAAGAAGTGCAAAATCATGCACATAGGGAAGAGAAACCACTAAGCCACCTATAGGCTGGGTGGGGAGTTGCTAGCAGTCACAAAGGAAGAAAGAGACTTGGGCATCATCATCACTGATGACCTAAAATCATCCAAGCAGACCTCTAAAGCAGTAGTTAAGGCTGGGGGGGTGTTAGGGTGTATTAGTAGGGTTATCACAAGTCGTAAGAGGGAGGTAATAATCCCTCTGTACAAGACACTGGTTAGGCCCCATCTGGAGTACTGCGTGCAGTATTGGATGCCACACCTTCACAAGGACATTAACCAAATTGAGGCAGTCCAGAGAAGGGCAACAAAATGGTGCAGGGGCTGCATCAGAAGACATATGAGGACAGATTAACGGAGCTCAATATGTATACCCTTGAGCAAAAGGGGAGAGAGGTGATATGATCGAGGCATTCAAACACCTTAAGGGCATAAACAAGGTGAAAGAGTCTAACATGTTTAATTATAAGAAAAATAGCAGGACAAGAGGACACAGCATGAGATTAGAGGAGGCCAATTAAGGGGGAATGAGAAATTCTTTTTCACAGAAAGGGTGGTGGATGCATGGAATGGCTTACCACAAGAAGTGGTGGCCATGAATACAGTGCACGGCTTCAAACAGGCATGAGATAGGCATAAGGGAGCAATACAAATGTCTATGAATAGATAGGCCACTGACAGAGCAAAGGCTGATGGCACATTTATAAGGTAGAAAAAGAAATGGGCAGACTGGATGGGCCTTGCGGTCCTTATCTGCCGTCAACTTCTATGTTTCTATGTTTCTATGATACTGCTGCAAAGCAAATAAAAAAAGTAAATCAATGTTTTTTATTTTTATTTTATGCAATTGACATTGATGGTAACCACAGATAAACCAGTCATAACAACACAAATCACACCGGGAGACAAGAAACTTGTTATTCAGTGTGCCTTCCTGGTGAAATAGTTCAATAAATAAAAAATAAATAAAATAGGAAGTAAACCCAAAACACACTTCATAGTGAATTACCCCTTATTGATAAGGACTGAAATTGTATCCTGCTTCTCCTTTTTCAGAGGTGAAAGTCTCCACATGAACATCTTCCTGGTCAGAGGAGAGATTGTTCTATGATGGTACAGATGTCACTTCAGATTCTTCATCATCTTCTTCAGTATCACCCACATTTTCTTGCTGTAGAAATATTGAAATGTTCAGAAACAATAACATGGGCACTTTTGGTCTGTTTAGGCTTTCTACTTCTGCATCTTTTCTTCCTAGTGACAGAAAGCATATCAGCAGTCTCTGCTGGAGGGGGTTCTGCTTTAATGCTCTCTGGTTGCAGTGGTGAGGGTGGGGAAGGCATAACAAACTCATCTGTAACAGGGGCCTGAACCAGCTCTGAAGCCTGTTTGGGGGGGGGGGCTTTGCTGTCTAAATCAAAGTCTCAAGTTGTTGAGGTAGTAACTCGACTTTGCCTATGTACTTCAACATCTCTTGTGTGTCAGTGGGGCCTGGCTGCAGAGGATTTTCCTCAGTAAGGGTTAGAAGGAAATGAGGAGGATGATCTCAGCATGATCATTTGGGAGTCTGGAAGTCAGCTGGATGCCTAGGTGATCTGGCCTATTGCATTTTTCCAGTTAGATGGTCCTGGTCATAACCATCATTCCTTATGTGGGATGCCAAGATGTAATTCCTAAAAGAATGGCCAAGCTCCTTGCAGAGGTTATATTTAAAGGGGTTATTGCAAGAGGAGTTGTGTTGACCATAAGCCAAACACAGACTGCAACCCTGGTGATCACATGCATTATTAAAATGTGCATGTGATCCATATTTCAAGCCAGCCCAGGGCTGCCCCTGGCAGAAGCACACTACCCTATCCTTCCCTAATTAGAAACTGTTTGGTAGGTGGAGAAGTTCCATACCCCAGTAGTGTAATTTTACAAAGAACATCCACTCTTCTGTCCAGATTTTTGTCTCCATTAGAAATAGGAGATGGTACCTCCACTATTCCACACTGCTGCTGGAACCAGTAAAAAATATCAAAAACACTGACTCCTTTATTGCGAAACAACACAGTGATCAATTTGACCATAGGTTTGGTCAAAGAGATTGCAACAAAGGGTGCCCACAGTGGTGTGTCTATTAAGGAAGCATAAAATGCCCCAAATGTGTCCAACGATTTAGCAGTTTTAGAGCTTACAGCATAAAACTCTTCACTGGCAATATGAATAAAAGTGTACAGATCAGTAGCCAAAAAAGACATGGAGTCCTTAAATAAATTCCCTATCACCCAAGTACAGTCTGGAGGGTATTCTTCTCTTCAGATTAACAGAAAAATGACCAGCATTCCTCTAATGAGCTGGTTCAACTTTAGAGTAAAAGAGGTCAGAAAACATGTGTGAGGGGGCTTGGAGGCCTCTTAAGGGATCTCCTGTGTCCCTCTGTTTGTATGATGAACGAGAAGGCAGTTGTGGCACGGAAGCACCAGAAACAGTCACATCATCCCTTTCTGGTTGTCCACACTGTAAATATATCTACCAGTGGTGGCAAAGGACAAATGATCTATTACAGTTGTAATTCAAATTACAGTTGTAAGTCAAAATTAAGCTGTTAAAGGAAATAAGTATTTTTTCACTGAACCACAACTGTAATAGATTATTGTAGTACCACTGGTAGATATATTTACAGTCCCATAAACAATGACTTAAATCACCTAATTTGCCACATCCATGCCAGCATTCTTTTTTCCCATTTGCTTCAATCCCATTTCCCATCTGATCAAATCCTAGAACAAATAAATAAACACTGATTTTGTACAATGTCTCTGGGTCCAGCAGTGGAGTCTGTTTCCCTTAACCCTCCATCTCTCTGAGGTGGTGGCTGATCATCTTTTCATTTTAATTTTTTATAAGACAATTTTTTTTTTATTTTGCAACATATTACAATATGGAATTGACATTCTATCCATACATAACAATTTTTCAGTACATAATACAGACAAAAAGAGGGACAAAAAAACTATATTTTTCTTGATTAAATAAAAAATGTGCACAAATTTTATATTTTCCTCCCCTCGCTCCCCCTTTCCTCTTGCATGTCATACAGGGATCTAATGTATATTTACTAAAGAAGGTAATACATCTTTTAATTCATTCCATGGTACTGAAGTTTCATTGTTCTCTGATTCAAAATTGTCCCACATATGTTCTAATTGGACTGCTTCATGTAGCCAATAGGACCATTTATACTGATCAAAATCATCTAATTTTTCCTTATTCCAGTTGGCCAATATTAACCGCTTTGTAGACATGAGAGTTGCTAAACAAAACATATTTTTTTGTAAACTAGATAAATCCTCATTCTGTATATCATTCAAAATTAAGCTGTTAAAGGAAATAGGTATTTTTTCACTGAACCACAACTGTAATAGATCATTTGTCCTTTGCTGCCACTGGTAGATATATTTATAGTCTCATAAACAATTACTTAAATCGCCTAATTTGACACATCCATGCCAACATTCTTTTTCCCATTTGCTTTAAAATTACCCAGACATTTGAGGGGTCAGGTATGCACTATCTATAATTTTCTTCTGGATCACCCTATTTTTAACATAAACATAATCCTTACTTATTTTTATACTCATAGTTTTCCATTACTGGTTAGAATAATTTATATTTCTCTCCAATTCCCATTTATTATTTATCTTTACTCCTAATTTATCCTCACTAGTGGCCAGTAATATATAAATCTGTTGTGGCATTTTCACCCGCCTATTCTGAACTATTTTTTCGTAATCATCTATAATACATCTACCCTGTTCTTTACTCTGGGATCTATACTTCTTAAAATAATTGTATAAAGAAAGGTAATAGAACAAATGTACCTTTTTTTTTGTACAGGGGAAACGAAGGTTGAAATCTTTGTATGTAATGTAGTATTTGTTTGAGCATTTTTTAGTACTATGCCCAAATATTTACATTGTTTACTAACAACAAATTCTTGCTTTATCTCTTCTTCCAAAAAATAACCAGAAAGATAAATTTCCAAAATGACTGATTTTGTATTGTTTAACCTATACCCTGAAAGATTACCATACATTCTTATTTCGGACAAAAGATGAGATAATCCTTCATTAATATTTTGTATAAGTATCATAATGTCATCCGCAAACACATTCATTTTATTTTCTACCCCCTTTATCGTGATTCCTTCAACCTTGGGATTTGCTTGTATGAATCTAAGAAGGAGCTCCAATGCCATTATAAAAAGAAATGGGGACACTGGGCAGCCTTGCCTTACCCAATTTTACATTTTAAAAGTCTGGCCTAAAAAGACTTCCCCATGGAACATATCCTAGTTTCATTACATATTAAGGAAATTACACAAATCAATTTACCTGCTATCCACCAATACTTTAATGCCTCTAACATAAATTTATAAGCCAATAAATCAAACACCTTAGACACATCAATTGCTAAAGCATGTGATGTTAATTTTTTTCCTGAGCAAAATGTATTATTGTTTGCACTCTTCTATTTGCTTCAGATATTGTACATCCTGATATAAAACCAAATTGATCTGGGTGTATTACCATATCCAAGTTGGGTTTGAGTCTGTTGACTAGTAATTTTGTGAATATTTTATGGTCACAATTCAATAATGCTATCGGTGTATAATTTTCTACTAACTGAGGTTCTTAACCTTCTTTCAAAATCAAAATCATCTTGGCTTCTTCCATAAATAGAGGCAGTTGACAACCCTCTTCCATAATTTCTGCAAATAACTTGTTAAGCCATGGTAATAGGTCCTCACTAAAATTATTATAAAATTCCATGGTGAGTCCATCCAGGCCTGGAGACTTATTTTTTGACATTTTAGCAAACACTTCTTTTATCTCTAGTATCAAAAAGTTGCCTTCTTTACATGCTAAAGTTGGTAATTTCACTTGTATTAGATAATCCTTTATATCGTGTAGATTAGTCTTGGATCTAACTTGATGAATTTGTTCATATTTTCTTTTTATTAATTCTTCCATCATATCATCTGTTATTACAATTTTACCATTTTCATCCTGCAAATCAATTATCCTATTTCATTATTTTTTGTTTTTTTAATAAATAGGCAAGCATTTTACCTGTATTGTCTCTTTGAATATATTTTGCACTTTTAACTTTGTTTAGATTAATCACTACTCATGAGCAACTAAAATATCCAAATCCTTTAATCGTTTATCTAATTTTGTACTTTTTTCTTTTCTCTGTTTCATTAGAAAGGCTTTGTAGAATATAGTGGCAACTCTTAAGATGGATTGAAAAGCATCCCATAATGTATTTATTGATTGGGAAGTGGCATAATTAAAGTACCAAAATTCTTTAATAGCCCCCTTTATTCTTTTTTGGAACTCCTGATTTGGTAGTAGGGAATTATTCAATCTCCATTGGTTGGAAAAAAGTCTAGATTTGATCACCTAATAATAAATCAAGATGTATTAAGGCATGATCAGATATATGTATTGAATCAATGCTAGCCTTTTTTGGTAGGGATTTTACTGATTTAGACACAAAAATATAATCTATACGGAAAATCCTAAATTTTTTTTTGTCACGATAGGTATAATCACTAGAAAGGGGGTATAAAAATGTCAAGCTATCAATTAAGTCATGTAATTAAATGAAACTATTAAGTAATCCTGATAGCTGTATGATTCTAAAATCCAAATGGGTCTCTTATACCACAATACAGAAAGCTTTTTTTTCTCCACATGGCAAGTTATCTAGTTCTTTTAATAAGCAAATGGATTCCATTAACATTATGTGAGATACATTTTAGTTCATGCAAATACATAATACATTCTATAGCATACCAGCAGTCAACCACCATATTTATTCCTTTATCAAAAAACAAACATCCCTGTATATGAAAATAATTTTTTAGAACCCCCCCATATACTTCTAATTAAATAAGTATTAAATCTCCTGAATCTGAAACCCACATCGGTTTCCCCAGAACACATTTTATTCCACTCTATTGAAATGTTAGAGCTTCTTCACCCCCCCTCCTGGTTCCACTCAGTAGCATCTATTGTATTTCATAAATCTCCATTTGTTGTCACGTATTCTCTTATTGTTAGTCATACAAACAAGGGTCTTTATTCCGTGAATCATTCTCTGCTTCTTTCAATGAAGAATATAATAAACATGACCCTTCATAAATAACTTTCAGTTTAGCTGGATATAAAACAGTAGCTTTCACCCCTTTAGTCCATAGTTTCTTTCTTAAAATGTCATGTCTTTCTTTCTTGCATTATTTCAGCTGGATAGTCATTATAGATATTAATGTAGGCACCCATCAGTTCAATTATTTTTCTTGTGTACTTTCTCCATCAAATTTTCTTTATCTTTTGATCTTAAGAATTTAACAATGACTGGTCATGGGGTTGAATTCTTCTGTGAGGGATCACATGGCTTCCAAATCTTAGGGGCTCTGTCGATATCTAATTGTAACTTGTCTTAATGAGTCTCTAGATACTGAGAAAAATTCAAATTTAATGACTCTTTTAGTCCTTTTTCCTTGTCACATTCTTCAGGGAGTCCTAGGACTCTTGTGTTTTTTTCTCCTAGATTTTGCTTCAAAATCTAGCATTTTGTAATTAATGTCCTTATTTATTTTTTCAAGTTCCCTTACATGTTTCTGATTCTAGAACTCTGAGCTGAGTGGCTGTGTTTGAGAAGAGCTCCCAAAGCTAAGTGCTTTTTGCTATAATTTTCAGTTTAAAAATTGTTTTGTTTTATGTAAATTTAGGTGATTGTGAAAGACAACCCTGTAGACTCCAGGAAGATATAAAATTTGTGTGGTAGATATTCGTTGGAAGTCAGAAGGATCAACACATTTATTTAGTGTGATCTTTCTACTCTGATGTAGTTAATTTTAATACTATAGTTTAAACCCTTTCTGTGTGTGCCTTTGGTGGTGTCTGATATTGAGAACCTAAGTGTCATTTGTGAGTATTCTGTCTGTTTTGGTAGGTACTTTATTTTCTCTGTTAAACAACTGACTATACTATTGTCTAATACTTTATAGTACATTGTATCTTTTTGTGCATTCTCTCATTTTTTCTTCTTTCTCCAATGTTTTAGAACTGTTTAGTTACTGTGGCAGAGGTGTGGTACTGTGTTCTTTCTTGTAGTTCAAGGTGCTTTTGGGACTGCTGATTTCTACTGGTTTAAAAGATTACATTTTTTTTTCGATTTTAAAAAAAGCTACATCAACTTGGTATGTTGTCACCTGTGTGTTGTTGCTAAGCAGCAGATGTTTTTGCATTGTGCTCTGGTTCTGTGATAGAATCTGTATTAGTAGAAGGTAGATTATTGTGATTGTAGTTACCTTTTGATGGTAAGGGTAAAGAGCTGAGATAGAAATGTATGTATTTTTGAATGTTATAATAGCCAGAAGGGGAAGGAAGCATATTCAGTTCATTGCTTTACAGTAACTGGTAAATGCTGTTTTTATTTTAGACTTGGATTGTGGCCTTTTGGTGACACTGTACTTTCTTTGTTGTCTTTACTTAGAATTGTTTTTGGGCTGTTGAGGATTTAAAACATAGTGGTGGTGTAATTCTTTGCTGTCTTTGTTTGCTGCAAATTTTTGCCCCCTTCCCCCAACTCTTGATTATATGCCCTGTTAAATCTGATTGACAGGAGCTAAACACTGGATATAGTAAGGGGTGTGGAGTAGGAGGGGCATACCAAGAAAGGAACAGCAGCAAGTGAAGAGGTGACTGCTCTCTCAGTGGAAGGGAAGTAACTGCAAATCTAGGAGCTTTCATTGTTACTTCTTCGCATTTATATTGCATTGGGGAAAGGAGGAGTAGGAGTTTGAAGAAGGTTGTGCAATGGCTACTGAAAGTCTGTTTTGGAGTGTGGATAGGAAGGATAGGAATATAAAAAGCAGTTGCTCAATATATCTAAACATGTGCAACAAAGGAGGTAAGGGAAATAAGGAAAATGTTTTGCACTGATAGAGGAGGAAGAGGGGAAACTTGGGGGAGTGTTTGGTATCCTGCATCTGGAAGGGTGAGGGGTCGCTGGTGGGCAATGACAGCAATGGGTAGGGTGGTAGGCTGCAACAACTGTGGTGCACCAATCTTTCTAAAAATTGCCTGGAGTGTGGGAGGATGTTTAGTGTGAAACCACATAGAAAAACTTAGAAAGGAGATTGAGGGTCTTCAGGAGGAACTAAGACAGGCAAGGCAGATTGAGGGTGGGTTTAGCCCAATATTGGAGGGAGGAAGAAGGGGAGATGAGGGAGGATGATTTAAGCCAACAGTGGTGAGGAGAGGGTCAGAAGAAGGGAAGCAGAGACAAAGGGGCCCAGGCCAGGAAGAACAATTGCCGGGGAAACCAGGTCAGGAGACAAAAGACAAATGGAAGGAGGAGATAGGGACTTGTGATGAGAGGCGAAGAAGTGGCAGAAGTCATGGAGTGGAAAGGAGAGAACAGGTTACTATGAAGAGAGAGGAAGTGGGCATTTGTGAAGGGCCTTCAGAAAATAGTTGTGCACTGCTAGACAGGAAGAAGGTGGAGGAGGGGAATGATGAAATTAGAGGAGTAATTAATAAATGCCTGGACCAAACTGGAGCAGGGGGAAGTTCTGCTGGGAGAATTGCAACAGGGGTAAAAGGGGGAAATAATGTGCAGGAGGAAGAAGAGGAGCTTGAAATGAGAGAGGGAGATGAATGGAAGCAAGCAGGGAGTAAGGGGGTGGAATTTTAGTTCTGGGGGACTCAATACTAAGAGGAGTTAGGTAGGGTAGCAAGGGGGACAGGCATAGTTGCATTTTGGTGGAGGCCATGTCAGGAATGACAGCGGAAAGGGTGGGACAGTCTGTTCTGAAATATGCTAGGAGGGGTAGGGACAAGCCTCATTTAATTATACATCTTGGGACAAATGACCTGGCTGACAAGACAGTAGATACAGTCCAGAGGATGTTTGAGAACTAACACAATTATGTGAGGGCAGGAAGATCAGTAACTTTTTCAGAGATACTTCCTGTGCCAAAGGCAAGCACAACAAGAAAGCTGAGAATAGAGGAATTTAACGGATGGCTAAGAACCTGGTGTTGTGCTAAAGGGTATGGGCAGTTGGGGGTGGGGAGGGACCTGGGAGGACAGTAGTCTCTATGCCAAGGACAGACTACACTTGAGTGAGGAGGGAAAGAAAGTGTTGAAACAGAGGATGGAGGAGTACATAGAGGAAGTTGGGAATTTAAACTAGGAGTGGGGGGTGGCAGTTGGGGAAGAGATATGCAGAGACCACAGGTTGGGAAACCGTATGAGCTTACCCCCCATAACAGTGACAAAGGACAAATGGCAAGTACTGTTGGTGATGCTAGGAAAGGAGGGCAGGATGGGAGGGGGGGAAAGGGTGGAAGGTGGTTACCCTTAATGCTAGGAGCCTTGGGAGGAAAACTGCAGAGTTACAGGTTCTCATGGCAGAGGGAGACGTGGACATTGCAGCCATCACGGAAACATGGGCCACCCAATACAATGACTGGGACCTGTCTGTACCAGGGTAGAGGTTATTTCATTGAGACAGGGTGATTGGTAAAGGAGGGGGGGTGGCACTATATGTGAAGGAAGGACTGAAGTGTGTAAGGGAGGAAGGGGAGGAGGGTAGTACAGAGTCACTTTGGATGCAAATCCAGGATTCCAAGAATAGGATTCTTAGAATGGGAGTGGTGTACAGGCCACCATCTCAGACAGAGGAGTTAGACAGGGAACTAGCGGTTCAGATCAGGAGGATCTGTGAGAAGGGTAGTGTGGTGATTGTGGGGGACTTCAACATGCCAGGAGTGGACTGGAGCACCCCAACAACCAGGAACAGAAGGGAGCAGGTACTGCTGGATGCCTTCCAGGACAGCTTCCTGCTGCAAATGGTCAGTGAACCAACCAGGTTAGGGAATACCCTTGACCTTGTGCTGGCAAATGGGGACTTTGTGAGAGAACTTATAGTGGAGAAACCGCTGTCAGAGAGTGACCACCACTCAGTATGGCTCACATTGGATATGGACAAGGAAGGAGTGGAATCTGGCACAAATAGTGCTGGACTTCAGGAGGGCCAACTTTGGGAGGATGGGGGAAGTGGTAAAAGGGTACCTGGCCAGAATTCAATCTAGTATGGACACTAACCAGAGGTGGGAGCTCATAAAGCTGGGGATAATGGAGGCAACCAAAACCTGCTGCAAAGCCTAGAGCAAGAAGGCTAGGGCTAAGAAACCGATCTGGTTGAGCAAGGAGGTCATGGAAAAGGTAAGGAGGAAAAGAGCTGCCTTTAGGAAGTACAAGAAAACAGGGGGGAGGAGAGGAGGAGTACTTGACAGAATCGAAGGAGGTGACAAGGGCAGTAAAGGAGCCAAAGCATCTACGGAACTCAGGCTGGCACAAGGCATTAAGAAGGGGAGAAGGACTTCTTTAAGTACATCAGGGAGAAAAGGGCTGTAAGGACCACATAGTAAGGATTAGGAAGGAGGGGGGTTGGGGGTTGGATGGAAGCAGGGTGCGATACGGCGGAAGCACTAAATGAGTACTTCTGCTCAGTATTTACTAAAGAGAAGAGGGGGTGACACCCAAGGTGGGAGAAATGGCAGAAGCAGGGTGGGAAGTGGTGACAGATGGGGAAATCATGGAGAGCAGAGTTTGAGAGAGTTTGAAGGCACTGAGGGTGGACAAGGCGCCAGGTCCAGATGGCATCCACCCCAGGGTACTGTAGGAGCTGGCAGAGGTCCTTGCAGGACCTTTGGCAGACCTATTTAATGCCTCACTACATTCAGGTGTGTACCTCAGGACTGGAGGATGGCTCATGTGGTGCCCCTCCACAAGAGTGGCCCCAAGGATGAACTGGGAAACTACAGACCAGTGAGCCTCACATCCATCGTGGGTAAGCTAATGGAGACTATCCTGAAGGAGAGGCTGGTGGCCCTCCTAGAAGCCAAAGGACTACAGGACAACAGACAGCATGGCTTCACACATGGCAGATCCTGCCAAACCAACCTGGTCAAGTTCTATGACTTGGTAACTAGGCAACTGGACAGGGGCCATCCAGTGGATGTCCTGTATCTGGACTTCAGTAAGGCATTCAACTCAGCGCCACATGGAAGGCTGGGAAGGAAGTTAGTAGGCACAGGGGAGGATGCAAAGCTGGTGAAATGGGTAGGAAACTGGCTGCAGGGAAGGCAACAGAGGGTGATAGTGGGTGGGGAGCTCTCACACCCAAGGGCAGTGACAAGCGGTGTTCCACAGGGCTCGGTGTTGGGACCAGTGTTGTTTGGGATATTCATTGCAGACATATCATGGGACATCAAGAGCAAGATCAGTCTGTTTGCTGATGATACCAAGGTAGAGCGGTGGTGGATGTCCTAGGGGGATGGCAGGGGTTGCAGGATGATCTGGAAAAGCTTGAAACCTGGTCAGACACCTGGCAACTGGGCTTTAATGCCAAAAAGTGCAAGGTGCTGCATTTTGGGATGAAGAACCCAAGGAGGAGTTACCAAGGGGAGGTGAAATAGCCCAGACAGAGGAGGAGAAGGATCTGGGTGTGCTCATTACAGGGTCAATGAACAACTTGGCACAATGTAGGAAGAAGCTGCAAAGGCCAGCAAAATGCTGGGTTGCATTGCAAGGGTATATCCTTGAGGAGGGAGGAGGTGATTCTACCACTGTATAGGTCATTATTTAGACCACACCTGGAGTACTGCATGCAGTACTGGCGTCCGTATCTGAAGAGGGACATTAAGTTACTGGAGGGGGTGCATTGCAAAGCGACAAAGATGATCAAGGGGCTGGGGGACTTATCATACGAGAGGAGGTTGAAAGAGTTGAACATGTACTCACTGGAGGAGAGGAGAGACAGGGGTGACATGATTGAATCCTTTAAATATGTGAAAGGAATAAACAAGACTGGTACAGAGGGGCTGTTCAAAGTAAGGGAGGGGAGGGCCACCAGGGGCCATGATATGAGACTGGAGAGAGGAAGGTTCAGGAGGGAGATGAGGAGACACTTTTTTACAGAGAGGGTGGTGGCTGGGTGGAATGCGTTACCTGTAGAAGTGGTATGCAGTAGAACAGTGGACTGCTTCAAACGAGGATGGGACAGGACAAGGGGGAGGGTTAATGAAGGGGAAGGGTGGAAGGGAAGGGCAGCTGCAGAATAAAGGGTGCTAGCTGCACATTCGAGCAGACTTGATAGACCTCTAGGCCTTTATCTGCTGGCAAATTTCGTATGTTCGTATGTATTTGAATGGGCACACTTCCATCTTTTAAATCTGACATTCTCTTTTGAAGCATTTGTATATTACTTTTGGTTTGAAAATTGTTTGCCAATAAGGTATTCACTATGGTTAGTAATTGGTAAATTTTTTTCAAAATATCCCATTTTCTTGATTCCCTCATTTAAATATGTTAATTGGGTTAATATTTAATTAACCCATTCTGGTTAGTAAAAACTCTCCTCTTCACTTCCCTCTGTATCTGATTGTGCCTCATGATATTCAGATTCTGTATCATTGTTGGAAACTGTTATAATCAAAATGTTTTCCTTTGCCTATTTTTTCACGTATTTCTGATTTCAACTCTTCCCCTTCATATCAGCTAACTGTGTTATGCTTGCATGCTCTTTCTGTAAATTTGCCTTTTGTTGCTTATTTGTGCTGGGGATCTCATTAATTGGGGTCTGGTGAGAAGGTTTGGGCAAAGGGGCTTCAATATTATTATCTTACATCACATTCTGGCCCAACAATTTGTTCCCTGGCCTCTCAAAAATGTTAAAGACAGGTTTAGAAAAAGAACCATTCACTTGTTGCACTTGTTTTTTTGGTAAACGTTTGGTTAATACTTCGGGTTTTGTGTAGATAGAACTGAATCCGAGGGACATTCTGTATCGTGTAAAACAACATTGATAGTAGACAGTTCTGACTCACTCTTTTTACTTGCCTGCATTTGTTCATTTAATGCCGCACTGTCTGGGTGAGAAGTACTTTCTCGTTCTGCCTTGTCTGAAATAAAATCCATTTTATTTTTTTCAGCATTCATGTTCCCACAATAATTCTGGTGTCACTTGCTTATAAGGTATTGTTTTTGTTGCAGATTTTCAAGCTCGTTCCCAGCTGGTACCTCATTGATTTTATTAACTGCAATCTTATCCGACTTGATACCACGCGTTTTTTGCTGCCCATCAATATTTCTAATTTTCAAGCATGCAGCTTTCATTCTTGATAAATTAGCATACCGACACAGTTTAGAAATGGGAGATGTGGTTGAATACAGTTTCTTTCTAGGAGGCATGATAAAGCCAAATTAAAGAAAAAAAATAAACAGAAAGGCTTTTTCCTAGCTTTACTGTCCTTCACTAATATCATGATGTAGCAGCTCTGACCTTATACTGCTGAGTGAACACCATGGTGTGCAATAGCAGCACACCTGAGGAGGGAGGAGTTCAGCTCTCTGACAATGGCTCAGTTCACGCGTAGGGGCAGGCCCTTTCCACTTTCCCCTGTGGTGACTGATCATCTTGTGGATTGAGGATTTGGACTGATTCCATAATGGAGGCTATAGGAGCAGAAATCACAGCAACACAGTTTTTTTTCTGTTGAAGCCATTTCCAGCTGCTGTATTTACTGTTACTGTGTTCGGTGTCATCACATGTCCCTGCACGATTAACTCAGCTGGACTCATAGTGATAGCAGAAGTTGCAAGGCACTGGGTACTTGTGGCCTGAGTCAGGAAACTGCCTGATAGCACCTTAGTTGGTTGTGGACTAAGTCCTACTAATGCAAGAATGTGTGCTATACACAGAAAAAATTGCCTGCTTACAGAAAGTCACTGATGCTTCCAGGCATTTTTTGGAAACTGTATTACCTCTCACACAATCTGTATTAGTAGGTGTTTGAGGACCAGAGTCAGGACTTAGCTGCTTACTGTGACTCATAATTTCTGCCATTATTGGATCCTTGGGAAGCCAATGTGCATCAGAGGATTTAGACCTGCCAGCCTTCAGCAGCATTGTCTCGACTGAGCTCATCAAACCAACTGGCATTACTTGAGCAGGTGGGGTGGACTGTAAATCGAGTGCCAGGCACACCCTGGCAGTATTTTCTACATGAGGACTTCCTAATCTTGACAGCCTCACACTTAACAGGGGCTGCTGAACTGAAGCTGCAGGACCAGTTGCTGTCATGAGAAAAAAATCATCAGAAGAGGTGTCAGCTGCTGCTAACACCATATCTTTGCCAGTAATTTTAAATGTAGAGCCTATTATTCTGCAATGCCACCGATGAGTATTTTGTTGCATCCTGTACTTTGTCAACAGCCATGGAAACCTCCATCTCCTCTTCTAGAAGAGCTGTGCTTTCAAGTTCTCTGGAAACAGTACTCTGAGTCAGAATTTCACCAAATAAAGTTTTACAAATCTCCATTGTACCCCAGGTAAAGTCACATGGTCATCTCCTCCTGTATCACCTCTACCTCCAGAGTCTGCCATCTTGCCAGACAGCAAAACAGCCACCGCACCTCACTCTGAAGATTTGGGGATTTTCCCTGGTTTCATGACTAAATTTTACCCATTCACGAAAATACAACCAACAACTTAACCTGACTCAATATGCAAGTTTGCATCTGTATCTTTTTCCCTCTACTCCACCCCACCCTGGGATAAGGCTCATAACAGGCAGAAATAGCCAGGCCATCTTTCTTGCTCAGCAGTAACACAAAATTTAAAATATTCCACAGATAAGTAAATTCAATTTAAAAAGTTAGTAAATGTGTGGCAAGACTAGGAAGGTGCCCTGCGCTCTAAGCCATAACAAGAAGGCACACTGAAGCTGAAACAGCTTGGTTTAAATCCATTTAATTACACCAGAACTGGAGTGCTGTCAGTGTGTAAACAGATAACATAGAAACATACATGGAAATACAGAAACTAACTGCAGATAAAGGCCACTTGGCCCATCCATTCTACCCATTTTTATTGTGATTGTTTATGTTGCAGACCCATCTTGGTCTATGGCACTGTCTATTACACCCCATTTACTTCCTCTTTGATTCCCTTGTGCCTATCCCAGGCTACTTTTAATCCCATCACTGTTGTTGCCCCACTGCCTCCCCTGGAAGACTGCTCCAGGCATCTACTACCCTTTCTGTGAAGAAGCACTTTCTCACATATCTACTAAACTTATCCCTCTCCAGCTTCATATCATGACCCCTTGTTCTAGAGCACCCTTTACTCAGAAAAATACCTCCAACCTGTACCTTATTTACCCCCATGAAGAATTTAAAAGTCTTGACCACAACTTGTTCCTGGCAATAAATTGGATTTAAACCAAGCTATTTCTGCTTCAGTGTGCTTTCTTGTTATGGCTTAGGGTACAGGGCTCCTTCCTGGTCTTGTTAGTTACATTGTGGCTGGCTGCTCTTTTATGCTGCATTGACCCAGCACAGCAGAGCTTGTAGACCAAGCCCTTCTGAAACTGTCACCGTTTATCTGTGGAGTTGCTGGATATTAGTGAAATAGAGAGCAGGAAATGACAAATAAACTCAATGAAATTTTCTGGTAAGTTTTAATAAAAATGGAGGGAACACCACTAACTGTACTCTACAACAGAGACAAGTTCAGGAGATGACAACTTTTAGCAAGGAAGAGGTTAGAGAAAGGCTTAAGAGATCAGCAAACAATACTAAAGGCATGTTTACACAGTAGTCTGCGCCATTTCAAATGATGTTGCTAAGACAGCACCTTAACCTTAATGCCATGTAAATGTGATGCACACTAGAGAAAGTCACTCTGTTTTCTCTCAGTGTAATCCTTCCCTTCTTGGGATTGTGTAGCGGTTCAGCCATTTCAACCTTCTGTTTTTTTTTTTCACCACTGAGTTTTGCCCCTCCTCGGCATGCACCCCCCTGGAGTTGACAATCCTAAAGTAGGGGTGTGTGGGGGTGAAGCCCCCCACATGGGGGGCATGGCATGGGTGTGCCCCCCAAAAAAACACTTAAGTATGCCAGAAGATGGGTTGCCAAGATTTGTATATTGCAGAAATGCTTTCCGGCGATATACACTCGATATAATAGCGATAGCTGTATTGCAATTAAGTAATAATGCATCACAGGGTGTGATATATCATGGGATATCGTCACATCTTGGGTGTGTTGTGAGGCATGAGGCCACAGATTGAGTGCCTCATGCACCCAAGAAGTGATGTCCCATGATATAACACACCCTGGAGTGCATTATTGCTGTTATGAATTGGCTTAAAAGTTTTAGCAGTACAAAATACAAAACAAATGTTTAAAATGTTTCTAAAATGACTGTTTTAGGAGTATCTTTTCAGAAAAAAGTTCCTATAGGGCTCTGGGCAGCAAATGACACTGTTGTAAGTGAAGTTGGTTGAAGAAGTGCTGCTCTGAACTCTCACCTCCCAGCATTGTGTGATCCTTGCATTTGACCCAGTCCTGCTGTGTGCTCTAGGACTGTGTGAAGATGGAATGTATTTATTTATGTATTTATTTTTGTGTAAACCTGATCTGCTCAGAAGTGTGATCTAAATGGAAAAAATGCCAGTGGACACTTCCGGTTTTCCAGTGGAAATGGGAGACAGCAACTGAACCGGTAAGATAGTAAACAGTTAAAATGTGAAGCCACCAGATGGCATAAGTTGTTAGAAAAAATACACACACACATCGTGTGCATGATTTTGGTGGTCTTTGTTTTTTTTGTTTAGAGGGGAGTCACTTGAGTCATGACTGATGCTGTCCCACCTGTTAGATATTGCGGGCTCCTGCTACTGCCTGCTGCTCCACAACATTTGTGTGGGGGAATCTGACACCAGGCATGTGAAGGAAGTTGAGGGCAGTTGATGTGTTTTACTGTTTTTTTGCAGTTGGGTGTCAGAATTTCAGAAATGTCGTTGGCAGCTGTACTGCTTGAGGAGATGGATTTTTTACTTAGCGGGAGAGGTTTAGTAGCTTCGATGCCACACTGTATGTGTTTGGGTTGTGTGCAGTCAGAGAATAGTTTATTCCACCTTGCGGTATGTCTTCTGGTGGGCTGTGTGAGGAGGAATGAGCAACGGTTGTTTGTTTAACAGATGCTCGTGTTGGAGAACTCGCTCCATCTGTCCAGTGGCAGTGGGAACAGTTGTGTGAGGGAAAGCATTGTAAGGAACGAGGGGAAATACCGCTGTTGGAGGAATTTCTTTCTGTGAGAAGGCTGGTAGCTGGAGGCTTTTTGAAGCTGTGATGATGTAGCCTGATATCATCAGGGCTTCAAAGAGCTCTCAGCCAATCAGCTTCCTCCATTTACTATCCTCAGTTCAAAATCGCTATTATCACATGGAACTGACCTGAACTGCAGACCACTGACAGCATAGTTTCAGGCTAGGTAATTCATGCCTCATGAACTTATGGGCATTTTACAAACCAGTAAACAGCTCATTTGAAGCAAATGTCCCAATGAATGTAATTTTTCTTGCTTTTAGTAAAGCTTTCAACACATTTTCACATAGGGTTATCATACATAAGGCAAGTGCTATGAGTCTGCCTAATAACATCATAAAATGGACTGCAAACAGGATGCTAGATAGAACCCAGAAAGTGGGAATCAATGGACTTATTTTTGGGAGGGGAGAGCTGACAAGCAGTGTCCCTCTGGAATCGGTGGTGGAACCAATTTTGATAACTATATGCATAATGATCATAAATAAAGATACACATAAGATTGCAAAATATGCAGCTGATACTAAACTGAGTGCAACAAATGAAGCTGGGGAACAAACAGATAGTATTCTGAAAGACCCTAACTTACTATCAACATGGGCAGCAGCATTAGGAAAGAACTTTAACCTGGATAAATGTCCAGCCATGCATCTGCTGTAAGTACAAACTAGGTACAAACAGCAAGTATTCAAACACTACAATGAATAGAAAGGAATTGTGGAAAGTGACATATGTAAGAGACCTGGAGGGAATAATAACTTCAAATTATTTGAAGAATGGGAAACAGTGCAATCAAGTTGCCTCTGGGGGTGATAGAATATTAGATTGTGTGAGATACAATTTTACAGGGAAAAGTGGCAATATTATTATCCCACTGTACAGACCAGGGTCTTGTGGACAAACTCAGGGAAGTAGCAAACAAGGTGGCCTTCTCAAAGGTGATGCTGTTTTCACATGCAGACAAGGTTAGGAAATGAAGACTGGAGGAAGGCAGATGTGATTCCCCTTCACAAAAGTGGGAGCAAGGCAGAGGCAGGAAACTACAGACCTGTTAGTTTGACCTCAGTGGTAGAGAAAATGATGGAATCACTTCTGAAATAAATAATTGTTGAATACCTAGAGGCCAGTGGGGCACAGGACACAAGGCAGCATGGATTCGCAGTGGGAAGGTCATGTCAGACAAATCTAATAGATTCCATTGACTGGGTGACCAAAGTAGTAGACCAGGGAGGGGCTGTGGACATGATCTACCTAGACTTTAGCAAAGCATTTAACACACAGCTACACAAAAGATTAATAAACAAGTTAGCTAGCCTGGGAGTATGTCCCAGGGTAGTAGCCTGTGCAAAAAACTGGTTTGACTACAGGACGTCGAGCGTAATAGTAAAAGGAGTCCACTCCAAAGAAAGGGGGCTTCTAGTGGGATACCCCAGGGTTCTGTATTGGGGTGGGTCCTTTTTAATGTCTTTCTAAGTGACAGTAGAGAGGGACTGGAAGGAAAAGTATGCCTCTTCACAGTTGACACAAAGTTCTCCAACCGCATTGATTCACAAGGGGGGTTGGAAAGGATTAGAAGGGACTTGACAAGGTTGGAAAAATGGTCAAAAATATGACAGCTTAGATTCAATGCAAAGGAGTGCAAAGTAATGCACATGGGAAACAAAAACCCAGGGGAAGAGTACACAATGGGGGGGTGAGATACTAACAACAACAAAAATGGAAAGGGACCTGGGGGTAGTCATATCAGATGACCTAAAGGTAGGCAGGAAATGTGAGAAGGCAGAACGTAGGGCTGGGGGGATACTGGGATGCAGAGGGAGAGGCAACACCAGTAGAAAAGAAGAAGTTGTCATCCCTCTGTACAGACAGTTGGCGAGACCCGATCTGGAGTACTACATGCAGTTCTGGAGAACCCATCTCTGCATGGACATGGACAGGATGGAGGTAGTCCAGAAGAGGACAAATAAAATGGTACAGGGTCTGCACCAGAAATCATACAAAGAGAGACTAAAGAAGTTTACTATGTATACCCTTGAGGAAAGGCGGGAGAAGGGGGACATGATAGAAACTTTCAAGTACCTCAAGGGAATCAAAAAAGTCCAAGAGGGCAGCATCTTTCAGAAAATTAGATGTGCAAGAACAAGGGGGCATAGTTTGAAGACAGAGAGTAGATAGTTCAGGGGCAACATGGGGAAGTATCTTTTTCACAGAGAAGGTGGTTGATACTTGAAATGGCCTTTCTGAGTAGGTCATGGGATCAAAAACAGTACCGGAATTCAAGAATGCATGGGACAGACTTAAAGCACTTATAGTGGGGGTAGAAGGAAGTAGGCTGTTGGTTAACTAGGTTCTGCAGCTTGTCCAATAGGTAGAGAAATGGACAGACTGGGTGGGCCAAGTGATCCTTATCTGCTGTCAAAGTCTATGTTTCTATGTTTCTAAATGCAAGATATTAGAATTTAATACATGGCTAAAATGGTGGTGTGCAGAGCAGCAGTTTGGGTATGTAGGGGACTGGGGATTCTAATGGAAATATAATAGCCTGTTTAAGAAGAATGGCCAACATCTGAGTGGAGGGGAAACCAAAGAAACTGAAACTAGATGGGTTCATTAGGCATTGTTTAAACTGTGACCCTTGGCCATCTGGTTATGAGATAGACTGGGGTGAAATGGGGGAACTGTGCAACAAGTGGCTGAAGCCAAAATGTTAGCAGTTGACATTATCCTTGGCAATAATCTCAAACAGGGGATGGTGTGTGCAGTTACCCTTAGCCAAGTGGGATGGGGAAATTGAAGTTCCCCAGACCCCATAGAAGCCATTGTGGAAACCACTGGGAGGCTGGTTCCTCAGCCTGTGTCTCCTGATATGGAGACTAATGAAAAGGGGGAAGAAATGTCCCCAGTAGCAGTTAACCAAACAGCTACAGAGGGTTACTCCGAAGAAGGTGGGGTGACCCATTGTCCGAGGGTTAGGGAGGACAGTGATCCTGAGTGCCCTGATGCTAATGCTAGGTACTCTAGTTTAGAGACTTAAGGGGACCTGTCCCATGCCTTTGGAATGTGTAAGGAGTTTATAGCTGCTCAGAAAAGTGACCTTAGTCTAGAGAAGCTGAGGGCTTGGGCAGACTCTGACAGAGCACAGTGAGTTGACAGTAAACATAAGGTTTATTTGGAAAATGGACTGATGTATACTCAAGCTGAAAAGACAGATGGGGAGGTGATAGGAAGGTAGCTTGTCATTCCCCGGGGTACCGTGAGCAGTTGCTCAAGATTGCATCCAATATTCCCTTGTCTGGTTATCTGGGAATCATGCACACTATGCTGCAGTTGGCCCACAATTTCTATTGGCCCAACTTCACACAGCAGGTGAAGGAGTATTGCAGGTTGTGTCATGGGTGCCAAAAAATAGGGAAGGCAGGTAAGAAAACCCAAGCTGCCCTAATTCCATTGCCCATTGTGGAGGAGCCATTCCAGAGGGTGGGAATGTATAATATGGGGTCTTTAAATACCCCCAGCTGCTCCGGGAAAAGGTTCATCCTGACTGTGGTGGATTATGCCACCTGGTATCCAGAGGCAGTCGCCCTATCCTCACTGAAGACAGACAAAGTGGCAGATGCCTTACTTGGGATTTTGCCCCATGTTGGGTTTCTGCAGGAGGTTATCACCAATCATGGGGATTCCTTCATGTTGGTCCTGATGAAATGATGTTTGTGGGAGAAGTGTGGGGTGGTGTAGAGGCACACGACACCTTATCACCCGCAAGCCAATGGGCTTGTGGAAAGATTTATCGGTACCCCAAAGTCAATGCTCCAAACATTTGCTGAACAGCATGGGAGGGACTGGGAGAAATAACTTCCTCACCTGTTGCTTGCATACAGGGAGGTGCCCCAAGAGTTGACAGGATTTTCCCCCTTTGAGCTCTTATATGGACGCCAGGTATGTGGGCCCCTAGACTTGATCCAGAGGACTGGGAAGGCAAGCACACCACCCAGGGAACTCCCAAAGTGGATTACGTCCTTAGGTTTAGGGAAAGGGTGAAGGAGCTTATGGGGACAGCCCAGAGCAACCTGACAGCTACCCAACAGAAACAAAAAGTGTGGTATATCCTCAGAGCCAGAGCTCGCTCATACACGGAGGGTCAGGAAGTCATGGTCCTTATTCCAGTCCAGAAAGACAAGCTGCAGGTTGAGTGGGTAGGACCATACAAAGTAGTCAGAAAGGTAAATGATGTCATCTATATCATAGAATTACCTGTCAGAAGACATACAGAAAGAATGTACTATGTCAACATGATGAAACCATATACTAATAGGGCTGACATGGTGTTTGCAGTATGTAGTCCTGGGGAGGGGACGGATGAAGGACAACCCCTTCTGGACTTGCTGGAAGAAAGCAAGTGGGAGTCCTCTGTGGAGGTAGTTAAATTGTCACCCCAGCTGGCCCCAGACAAGATCCAGGAAGTAAGGGAGGTTTAGCAGACTTTGCCCCACTGTTTAGCACCAAGCCTGGACTAACCCTCTCAACAATGCACGATGTAGAGACGGAGGCACAGACGCCCATATGGTGGACAGCAAATCAGGTGTCAGAGGCTGTCCACAAGGACATTAGGAGGCAGGTGGAGGAAATGCTGGATTTAGGGGTAATCCAGAGATCCCACAGCCCCTGGGCCCTTGCCCATAGTCCTTGTGCCTAAGCCAGATGGCTCTACTCATTTCTGTGTGGACTATTGTGGACTGAATGCAGTCACAGAGTCAGACAATCACCCAATGCCCCAGACGGACAAACTCTTGGACAAGCTGGGAGGGGGGCGACATACCTTATGACTATTGACCTGACAAAGGGGTATTGGCAGGTAAAGTTAACTGACAGAGCAAGAGAGAAGTCAGCCTTCATCACTCCGATAGGCTTATTTGAATTTAAAGTAATGCTTTTGGAATGAAGAACGCCCCGGCCACTTTCCAAAGGTTGGTGAACCAGGTGTTAAATGGTGCTGAGGAGTACACTGTGGTGTACCTGGATGACATTGCCATCTTTAGTGCCAGTGGAAGGAATGTCTGTCCCACCTTGGGGAAGTGATGGGCAGGATACAGAGGGCCAGGCTCACTGCCAAAGCTGAGAAGTGCCAGGTGGCCATGACTGAAGTGGCATACCTCAGGCATGTTGTAGGTCAGGGACAGCTCCGTCCTAACCAAGTAAACATAGAGGTGATCAAGGCATGGCCCAGACCAGAAATGCAGAAGCAGGTCAGGAGTTTTCCCAGGGACAGCAGGGTACTATAGGAAATTTGTACCCAATTACAGTGTCCTGGCTGCTCCCCTATCTGACCTGGTAAAGAAAATGATGCCTAAGAAAATTACCTGGGAATCAGCCTGTGAAAAAGACTTTACCAGACTGAAGGAGGCACTGTGCAGTGCCCCTATGTTGACAAGTCCTGACTATAGCTGACCCATTATAGTCCAGACTGACACCACAGACATGGGTATTGGGGCAGAACTGAGTCAAACATCCAACCAAGGGAAAGATCACCCCATAGTGTACCTTTGTAAAAAGTTACTGCCTAGGGAGTAGGCTTACTCTACCGTGGAAAAAAAAGTGTCTTGCCATGATGTGGGCCCTAAAGAAGTTAGATCCATACTTATATGGGCAGCATTTTGAAGTACAAACTGACCACAACCCCCTGGTTTGGCTGACAGAAATGGGAAAAACTAATGGTAGACTATTAAGATGGAGTCTTACCTTGCAAGGGTATGACATGACAATCTTACATAGGACTGGAGCGACCAAATAGAACACAGATGGCTTGTCACACCTATATGAGGAGTGAATTGACTTTGGGATCTCATCCCATGCAAGGGATAGAGCCCCCAAATTCAGTCTAGGTGGGGAGGATTGTGATGGTTGGCCAGCTGGATATGATTATTCTATGATATTTGCAATATAAAAATATAGTATGTGAATGTCTCACATAAGACAGCCTGGGCTTCCATGGGTGCCCCCCACCCCACAGGTTTCAGTGAAGCTACAGGATATGTAAACTGACTAGGAACCATTTAATTAACGGACTTACTTCAGAATGGCATTTTATTACTTTTTCGTGATACGCCTAAGCTCTTTGAAGTGGAAATGAAATATGACTTTATGAGTCTGCCAGAGGATGAGCCTAATAAACTTTTACGACATCTTAAGAGAAAGAACATTTTATACCAACATGGTGCTAAAAATTGTAAACTCTTTGGTGTTCCTTGGGGAAAAAAGGAACCAGCCACCAGTTCAAAGGAAAGGCTTTATTAAAGACTGTCATAATTTAGGAAATGTCTTTTTCCTTTTTAAGTCACATTATTTAAAATATCTTCTGACAGGAAATCATTTTTTGTAATTTTACATTCTGAAAGGAGAAGCTAGATGACTCAGAGAAGGGGAAGTGGAGAGACAGAGTTAAACTAATACTTGTGTCTGAACTGTTTGAGATATATTGTTTTGGGACTCTGAGAGAGATAGAGAGAGACACAGCTCTCTGATTTAACTTTAAAGCATTTTCAGAGGTAATACATTAGCTAGAAAAGGTCTAAATGTATTGTGGTAGGAGTTTAAAGGGTTCATTTTGGAAGCCTGGCTGGGTGCCCCTGGCGAAAGATTGTACCGCAATCCCCGAAGAGGGTACATATCTGAGCCTGTACATTGGGTACACAAACATAAGGTTCACAGTTTGAATTCCCCCAGAACTTAAGACTAAAGGTGATTCGGACCCAAAAGCAGACAGGAGGGTTGCCCTGTCTGTTACCTGTTCACACTATTGTGCCCTGAGGTTGGCACTGTGGGAGCAGAGGGCCTGACCTGCTGAGTGCGTTTGTGACATAAACTGTTCAAGGGTAGGTCTGCACTGGTGGGACACAGGACCATGGGAAGCCTTTATTTATTTAGTTTTTATTGACCAGGTAGGAGCACTAGATAATCAAATGTCTGTTTTCAGGCATGACCTGGGAGATTACAAGATTGGTCAGTGCAAGACAGTATATAGAGAATACTGGATGGGCAACTATGCAGAACCAGTGTGTTCTGCCACAGAGGGGTTCTGATTCCCTCTGACCTCAAGAACAAAGCTGGAGAGGTCCATGGGAATCAGAACCATGAGGTGGCAAAACACACTGGTTGTACATAGAGTTGCTCATCCTGTATTTTTTATAGTGTATAGTACTATGTGAAATATGTGTTTTATGAGTTCTTTTGCTTTCAAAATGAAACTGACTCATGCAGTCTCTAGAGATTCTAGAATGCTGTTCTACTACAGTAGGGCAGAATCACATTCCTTGACCTTGTAAGTGTGGTAGAACAGCATTTTGAAAGGGATGGAGTTCTATACAGAACAACACTCCACTATACACTATACACTATTATGAACTGCATTAAAAAATTTAAGTAAGCTGATTGGCCGAGAGGTGTCTGCAGCCGTGATGTTATCTAGCTACATAAGCACAGCTTAAAAAAAAGCCGGTAACCAGCCTCCTCATTGTCCCCAAAAGACGTCCACTTGCCGTCGGTTGGATCCTCCCCCTTGCCACACACACACACCCTGGTGACTCCCCTTGCACTAAGCAACTGAATCCCATGTGTTTTGTTTTTGCCAGCTGCTGAATGTAGTACCACAACCCAAATAAACCAAGATTTTGTTTAGGAAGCGCTGCAGCGTGTGACATTTCAAGTCTCCTTATCTGTTTTAAGAGGTGCATGCGCAGTTGTCCGTTTTGCTGTAAAGCCACTCGTAGCAGTGATTACAAATACAAAACACAATACCTATTTACAACTTTTCTCCCTCATCTCCCGCTCTGCCTAAACTGCAATTTTCATGCCAGTGCTTAATATAGTTCCACATGCCTTAGCACACAAATCCATGGCTTGAGTTTGTCACTTCGGACATTGATGGCTTATGTTTCTCACTTCAGGCATTGTCGGGGAAATAAAGACGTTCTCCCTTCCACAATACTTTTTTCACTGGAGCGGAGGTTGTGAGAATATTTGTACTTCCTGGCAAAGGTCAGGAAGGGTGGGGTTCCAACTTGTAAGGGTCAGCAAGATTTCTACCAAGACTCACTGCAGTCTGCCTGGATCCTTTTAGCTCTCTCATGCCTTACAACAGCACCACCTGTTGCCCACAGTAAAAATTACAAGAACTATCTTGTTTTAATGTATCACTACACCTTACCAAATGTACTCTCAAAGCATTTTAAAACAGTTTTTAATTTTCTTTTTTAGTTATAGAAATACTGATCCAGTTCATAATAGCAATAAGGTACTCCAGGGTGTGGCACATCATGAGATATCATCGCTTCTCAGACTGTTGGTTGCACTCGGCCTGCGGCCTCGTGCACAACCACCCAAGGAGTAATGATATCTCATGATATATCACACCCTATCGTGCCTTATTGCTTAATTATACAATAGTTGATTAAAGGCAGATACAGACAATTTGCAGGTAGCAATATGCAAATAAACACACAGCAGTTTTAACAGTTATAAACATTAAAAGGCTCAGGTAGACAAATTACATTAACATAATGCAGAACATATAAAACAAATAGAGCAAGCGCAAAAGGATTTTAAGAGAGTACATAAGGTGCATGGCATGGATTTTTATATACACATCAGTGAGAATGAGGACAAGATCAATGAGCTATCTTAATGAGATGCTCATGGTACATATGATGGAAAGAGGACACCAAAAGACATGTTCTTATTTCAGGAGGACATGAGTTCCACAGCCTAGGGGCAGCATAAGCAAAGGAAGATTCCCCAGCCTTTGTACTAAGTCTGGGGAGAGACAGAAGGACATTCTCTCAGGATCTGAGAGGATAAGTGGTATAGGTAGATTGAAGGAGTGCAGACAGAAATGATGGGATGCTGATTGCCATAGTGCTAGAGATAACACTCACAAATGTAAAGTCTCTCAGTGAGGCAGGGGAGCCAACCAAGTCTGGTGTACAGGGAGCAGTGATGGGTAAGACAATGGGATGTGAGTGCAAAGTGGCATATATTGTTGTACGTATCATCACACCTGTGGAAGGTAGTCTTTGATGCAGCAGAATAAACAGGGACACCATACAGTATATAAGTGAGGAGAAAAGCATCCCACAGGCTACAGCCAGTCTGGCTCGGAAAGTAAGGTTTTGACTAACTTAGAAGAAATCCACATCATAGTGTTGACAGTTTACAGACCCCTGTCACATGGAGCAAGAAGTCAAGTAATGGGTCAAGGGTGACCCCCAGGTAACACAAAGAGGTGACTGTAGGGACTCGGGCACCATCTTAGTAGGTAACAAACAATGGGGATATACATTTCCTTAGCATTGGTGTAGTACCAAACAACATGACCTAGGTGTTAAAGGATCAGTTTATTCGTAGACAACCACTTATGCACAGACTGCAGGTCCTGGGATGAATGACTATTAATAGTGATAACATTACACAAGCTAGTATTCAGGACCAGATTATTGGCATACAGGATGGTAGAGCAGTGGGACAGAGTTTGACCAATAGATTTTATGTGCAGGGAGAATAATAGGGATCCTAAAATTGAACTTTGTGTGGATTACCACTAAGGAACTGGCTGGTGCAGAGTGGAAGGAGTCGGATTTGACCCTCTGTGATCTACCAGTAAAGTAGTTTTGGAACAGCAGACAGCCGTGGATGAAATGCCCAGACCAGCAATTTTGAAGTAGAGTAGGGATTGGGCCACAAGATCAAAAAGCCTTAGTTAGATCTATAAATACTGCACCTATATGGCCACCTTTGCCTGTGGCTGAGGAGATGTTTTTGTGGGGTGGGTGGTGGTGATACTATGCCCCTTTCTGAATCGATGTTGGATTGAAGAGAGGAGGTAATAGTCAGCCAGATAGCTATTTATGTGAAATTAGACAATTTTCTCAAACAGTTTGCTTAAAATAGGAACTATAGTGATGAGCCTGTAATTGCTTATGAGTTTCAGGTCTCCTTTTTTAAACACTGGGTCTATGCTGGAGTATGTCCACAGGACAGGTATGATGCAAGAAATTATAGATAGGTTAAACAGTTAAGCTATTGGTGACTCCAGTTCATGAGCTGCAGGCCTAAGGAACTTAGCCTCTGTGCCATTAGACTTGGACACAGATAAATGTTTAAGAAGCCTGTGGACTTTAGCAGGTTGAGTCTTTTTACGATACAAAGAAGGGTGCTCAAGAGGGTCAGGGGAGTCAATGTGGGTGGTGTTGCTTGGAGGTGTGGTGAAGGCCTTAGAATAACCAGAGCATCAGAGAAGTGATTAAGAGCTGCAGCAATAATTGAGCTATTATTACAATTGATATCATTGAGCACCATGTTAGACTGTGAGTGAGTGACTGACACTCAGGCCCAACATTTGTTTCATGAATTTCCAAAAGAGCATGAGATTCTAAGCAAGAGAATTAAAGAGATGTTTACAGTAGTGGCTGTTATGTAAGCAATAGTACCCAACAGGGTGGGCAGTATTGGGCTATCCCAGACCATCCAGTGGCATAATGAGCCAGCGTAGTAGTAGGAGGGCCTTATAACGCGGAAGGTCAGTATAGCTAATACTGACTACCCCTTAGGGTATTATTGTGCTTAGAAAATGGGCATATAACAAACAGTCTAATCAAATATTTAAAAAATTAAAAACACAATTTAAAGGCACTGAAAGTTCAGTTTTGTTGTAAAGTAGTTCCTCTATTAGTATACATGGCATACTTGCCAGTAGAGGGCGTTGCTGATATTTGCATGACTGGTTAATGGTGCCTTAGAATTCCATCTCTAGATGCAGCTGGCTTCCTTCAGTCTACAGAACAGTTTATGGCAGAGCAATGAAAGTGAAAGCCACCTGTGAGGCAGCAAAATCAACAGAGCTCACAGGAGTGCCAAAAGGTCTGAATTAAAGGTACCCATAAGATCAGACCTCTGTTGATGTCCATTGCTGTCCCTTCAGTAAAGTACGGTATGCCCAAAAAGTCTCGACCATGTCGACTTGATCTCTACACAAAGCTGATGTTCACAGAAATGAAGCTGTAATTCTGCACCTCACAGTAATGAAGGACACTGACAAAAACAGGTATTCTCCCACAAATGCTGTCTCAAATAAATGCTAAGGTTTTTTTTTCCTAGATTGCTATCATGCAGATTAGGATCACGATGACCACCCAGGAACTGCATCTTTCAAACAAATTACCATCTGTTTTTCTTGTAAGCACAGTCGTGCTTTTAAAATATGGAAGAACAGGTAAGAATCTTTTTCATCTCCTCCTGGCTAGCAGCCTTGTTCAGCGTGTTTTTTTTCTTTTACAATTTTAAGTTAATGGCCGGCTGGATGGACAGAAGAGGAGGAAGTGATGAGCTGGTGACAGAAGCATTGACAGCTATGCTGAGAAGGTTTTTTTTTCTTTACATAAGTGCAGTCATGCTTTGTAAGAACAGTTAACAGTCTGTCTCTCACCACCCCCACCCTGGCTAGCAGCCTTGTCTTGTGTTTTGTTTTTTTCCCCCTCTTCTTCAATTTTTTCCACAATGTGAAAGGGAGATGCTGCGGCTTTACTGGAAAGTTAACAGTCACTGTTAATGGTGGCTGGATGGACCAAGGAGGCAGGGACAATGAGCTGGTGAGAGGAGCATTGGCAGCGCTATCTTGTTTATAAACTTTCAGACTGCCAGTCTAAATTGGGTTGCGGGGTGGTCTCCCTCTCGCTACGTGTGAAAAAAAACATGGCAGGATTAGCATTTTGAACATTCCAGTGCCCATTGATAACAGTGAGGAGGTCGGTTGGGCACTGGTACATTTAATACCTGTACTCTGTTGTCTGATAGAGTCCCACCCTGCCAGGGCTATCAGCAATCAGAGTCCAGGAATTTCTTAGCCAATTTTCTAATTTGCCTTAGCTCATGTTTGCACATATTTTTCAGTTGCCTGTTAGTCACCCAGTTAGTTGTTGAGGATGAAGCCTTATATAATTCCCACTTTTTGTCCATTCAATCAAACCGGCAAGTAAACTGTTATTCAGCCATTTAGTGACTGAACCCGAAGCCCTTCATCTTATAAAAGGGGCACGATTATCATGTAGGGCACAAACAAGTGAGGTGAAGAAGGGGGTGGCAAAATTAATATCAGTGGTCTCATATACAAAAGACCAATCAGTAAAACACACTGCAGCCTTGAAATTTCCAGGATCAAGATTAGCATAATTTCTGAAATGGCCAGGAGGGGCTTTGATAACCTTAGCACTCCATTTTCAGAAGACTGGTGAGTGATTACTTATAGCATCAGCACTAACACCAGAGCATCTGATCTTACCAATTCTAGGGGTGAGCATCCAATCAATTTATGTCAGGCTGCACCCATTTGTGCTTATGCATGAGAGGGTGGGAATTATGCACAGGAGGCTCATGTCCCAACTACATAGCTCCACGGCCCAAGACAGGTGCAAGGTGCATGGTATTCACTACCACATGCAACCACAGTGGAACCTGTCCATGGCTCTGTCCCCCTTCCAGTGTGCAGGACATTGCAGGGTGGTCAGGGTTGGAGTAGTGGACCCAAGCGGGCATCCAATCGGATGCCCATCCTTGGTGCCTTAGTGGATCACTTGCATGAAATGGCACGGGTCTGGGTGCATGAATAGCAAGTGCAGGCACCCAGACATGTGTGACCATGCACAGTTGGCCAGAGGACCCCTTCCTGAGCTCCAGTGGCACCGCAGCCTTATGTCACATGGGTGAACCACCACCCATCCTACAGCTGCCATGACAACAATTGCAGTACAACACCCCCTGCCCCAACACATGACATCCCATTCCCCATTGAAATAAGCATCACCCTGCCACAATACAAAGCAGCTTGATCCATGTTGCTGTACACATCCCCCTGCCCCAACACATTGCAGCCTGTTCCCCATTGCTGTACATATCCCCTCACCCTAAGACATTGCATCCCTGACCCCGTGTACAACATGACCACCCCCCCCCCCACTGCCATGCCCCGGACCAACCACCCTGATCCCTGATCCCATTGCTCCTGTAGAATCATTGCTGGACAGTGGCCCCACCCATCTGTAGCACTGACAGCCCCCTCGTGACCCCATACCTGTTTATCAGTGCTGCAGCTCCTGATGGCCAGTGGCACAGCCCTCTGCACCTCCTCAAAGCTGGCTGTTAGACTGGTGCTAGGAGTGAGCTGTGTATATATACCATAAATGATTACTGCAGCTGGGGCAGCGGAATCAGTATCGAGTGTCAGGTTGGAAACAAGCATAACGATGGTAGTCGTCATGTTATTCTCATGAAAAGTCGTCGAATGTTTGGATGGGGGAAGTGTACAACAGCTGAAGTTGGGCTGCATAATGATGAACGAAAACATGTTGTACAGTGGGGAATGGGATGTCATGTGTGGGCGGAGGAATGCTTATTGCAATGGGGAATGGGATGTCATTTGTTGGGACAGGGGGCCATTCACTGCAAAGGGTACCAGGCTGGCATGTGTTGAGGCAGAGGGATGTTTACTGCAAAGGGGAGGGATGGCATGTGTTGGGGTGGGGGTGTATATCTGCAATGGGACTGGAATGTCATGTGTTGGGCCAGGAGGTGGTTTACAGCTGAAGAGACAGGGTGGCAGTGTGCATGGGGCTGGGCATGTACTGTGGTTATGGCAGGATCCCCCATGGCATAACTGGTGCCCTTCTATGCCCCCTCAGTGCACAGAACTACACATCTTAGTGCATGGCATGTACTGAAAGCATACCCCTGGCATGCCCCCAGCCTGCCCCGCTGTGTTGCTATTTGCTCAGCCAGGGGATCAGGCATTTAAATTACATCTGTGCTGTTCGTAAATGCTGCTGGGGGTCTGCAGGACCCCACTGCATGGCATTCATGCATATCTATGCCTACGCACCTGGTGTCTATGGCATGGAGACATAATGCATAGAGCCCATTGTTAGAGCACCTAGTGGAGTTCAGATGTTATCTGGGACAGGTGAAGCTTACTGAGGGACTGCTCAATAGTTTTGCTACAAACAGTAAGCCAGTTAATATTAAAGTCACAAAGTCACCAAAAAGCAAGAATTCATTAGCTTTGATGAGGGGACCAATATACTGTATATTACCAGAAAGGAAATTATAGTCTGGCTATGTGATGGGTAAATATAAATACAAAAAAGGTGAAGCTTTTGGCATTTCCATGTCTAACTACTCCATGACAGCACAGGCAGTAAAGAAAGGGGGCAATACATTTTTTAGTTAAGTTAGTGAAAGGAGAAAGATCAGGGGAGGGATTGTAAGGTTAAGGAGGGAAGGGGGGAGGATTGTGTGGAATGGAACAAGGAAAAATCAGACATCCTAAACAATTATTTTTGTTCAGTTTTCCTAAATGAAAGGGAGAGTGAGGGACCACAGTTCTCTGTCAGGGGTATCAAAGGAAGGGGCATTGACACTAGTCTATTTACAGAGGAGAGATTCCCAAAATAACTTGCAAATCTTAAGGTAGACGAGACAATGGGGCCAGATGGGATACATTCAGGTTTTTCCTCCCCCAAGCCCTGGCAGGGGCTTCACCCCTCCAAAGGGCGACCCACTCCTGAGTTCCACTACTCCCACACTCGCTGACTCCGATGATTCCCCCATGGCTTGCCCCCCATAGCAGGGCCAGGGAGGTGGTGCCCCCCTCCCTGGAGACCCAATCCAGAGGTTGGGGTCAGCCCTCAGATGCAGTCAACCATCATGGAGTCCTGCCATGCTCCTTTTCCTCCTTTTTTATTATCCCCCTCCATACCGACATGATTATATCAGAGCATGTCTCCTGACCCATATCACCCTCCAGCCACCACCAGAGGATGATCAGTGGTCAGGATGTCATGGCACCCTCCCCTCAAGAGAGGAGACCAGTCCTCCAGATGCTCAATCCTCTCTCACCCTGCTGAGCCCCAGTGGCCCTGGCTCATTTCCAAACCCTGATCACCAATGTGGCGTGAGGTGTAGTGACCAATGCCTCAGCCTCCAGTGCCACTGGGTCAGTTTACATCCAAGGTTTTTGAGGGAGCTCAGAGAGGTGCTGACTGCACCTCTGATAGTCCTATTCAAGCATTCACTGGAAATGGGAGTGGTTCTGGAGGACTGGAGGAGGTTAGATAAAGTACCACTTCACAAAAGTGGGAACAGGGAGGAGTCTGGCAATAACAGGTTAGTCAGTCTGACTTCGGTGGTGGAGAAATTAATGGAATCACTACTGAATGAAAGGATTGTGGAATATCTTGATTCAGTGGCTTACAATATCTGAGGCTGCATGGATTCACTAGAGGGAGCTCATGTCAAACTAATCTTATAGATTTCTTTGACTGGGTAACCAGGGACATAGATCCGGGTTGAGTAGTAGGTGTGGCCTACCTAGATTTCAGAGTATTACGGAAGATTGAAATGCACAAGCCCGAGTGTCAGGACCCAGAAAATAATTGCCTGACACTCAGTACTCTGACACTTGGAATTTGCCTGTGGTGGGGTTTGTAATCCTAAATAAGGGGGTAAGGGGTGTGAAGCTCCCTGAAACATGAAAAAAACACTTTGCAGCGGGCAAGTCCTGAGTGTTAGGATACCGAGTGTCAGGCAATTGGTTTCAGGCTCCCAACATTCGGGCTTGTGCATTTCAGTATGATGTAGTATATCTATAGATTTCAATAAGACCTTTGATACTGTTCCACATGGAAGACTCATAAACAAACTGGGCAGCCTAGGAGTGGAACTGAAAGTGTCAAACTGGGTAAGAAATTGGTTGAAAGATATGTGACAGAGGGTAGTGATAAACGTAGTTCATTCTGAGGAAGAAAGGGTGACTAGCGGGATGCTGCAAGGATCAGTACTGGGACCAGTACTCTTTAATGTCTTTATAAGCGACATTGCAGAGGGACTAGAATGGAAGGTATGTATTTTTGCAGATTACACAAACTTCCGCAATAGAGTGGACACTCCAGGGAGGGGGTGGAAAAAACGAATAGAGATCTAGGTAAGCTTCAAGAGTGTTCTAGAAGTGGAAACTATGCTTCTATGCATACAATGCAAAATCAAGCACTTGGGGTCAGAGTACAAAATGGGGGAGTGGTGTTGGCGACCACTAAACATGCAAGAGACCTGGGTGTTATCATATCTGATGACCTAAAGGTGGCCAAATATTGTGGCAATGCAGTGGGGAAACACAGTGAGATGCTAGGGTGCATAGGGAGGGGTATCACCAGCAGAAAGAGGGAGGTGTTGATACCTCTGTATCAATCTCTGGTGAGACCCCACCTAGAGTACTGCATCCAGTTCTGGAGTCCTCATCTCTGAAAGGACACAGACAGAGTTGAAGTAGTCCAGAGGAGGGCAACCAAAATTGTGTGGGATCTGCATCAAAAGCCCTATGAGGAGAGTGAAGGATCTCAATATGTAAAGATTGGAGGAAAGGAGGGAGAGGGGGGATATGATAAAGACTCTCAAATATCTCAAGGGTATAAATAAGGTTCAAGAGGGAAGCTGTTTGCAGAGAAAAGGATGGACAAGAACAAGGGGTCATACAATTAAGGTGGAGGGGGTAGAATTAGGGAAAATGTAAAGAAACACTTCTTCACAGAAAGGGGAGTCGATGTCTGGAATAGAATCCCTGAGGAGGTGGTGGTCACAAAAAACTGTAATGGGATTTAAGAAGACATGGGATAGGTATAAGGGATCTTTAGAACCAAGGAAGGGAGTAAAGCCAGAGATCAAGCAGGGTCTATGGTGTGACAGTAGGAAGGGAACAGGGACAGACTAGGTGGGCCAAGCAGTTCTTATCTGCCATCAAATTCTATGTTTCTGTGTTTCTATTACAACATACAAGTGGGGGATTAGGGGTGGTGGCTAGGTGATGAAACATCCAGGTGGGATTTATAATACACAAAAGTACCTCCACCCTTTTTTGAGGTAGTACAATCATACCTAAGTAGTTTATATCTTGCAGGGAGCAAAGATTATCAGGAATGGATGGTTACAGCCAGGTTTCCATAATACCAAACATATCAGGTTGATTATGTGAAACCCAGTCTGCGAGTTTACCTAATTTGGGGGTCAGGCTTCTAATATTTCAGTGGGCTATTTTAAGGCTCTTAGTGGCTAGGCTGGGGGGGGGAGAGAGTGAAGGATGGTTTTCCCAGGGCCATGGTTTGATTCACTGTCCCTTGTTTAAGGATACAGGAGAGGGCTAAGAGGACCAGATAGCACAATTTCCTAGATTAGGATGCAGGAGTACATTTCTAGTGCAATCTATTGAAAACCAGTATAATTATGCATACTGTTTTAAGACTTTGGATAAAGTAAGGAACATCTTTGTTGTGCAGGATGACAACTAAATTTGACATTGAGAAGTCCAAGTAATCAATATAGATAGCTTTATAGGGATACACATTAAGTATACTGTCAGTGACAAAAAGTAGCCAAGCAAACAAACCTGTAAGGCTGCACAACCAGTGGAGAGGACCCATGGCACAGGAATATTATTGTTATAAGAGAAAGTGAAGTTAATGTGAGATGCCTAGGCACTGTACCTCAGCAGCTTGCACAGAGAATGAATTGGGAGTGCAATACTAAAAGACTATCTTATAATACCATACAGCAAAAACCAGGCTGTGAAGAGGAATAAATTTATGCACATATGGTGACCATAGTATATAATTATTGATTGACATTAGCAGTTGGGAGGCTAGGCCAGTGACACCAAAGGCAAAGACTCCAAAACCTATTCTATTGACAATGAACAGGTATAAAAATTGCAGTCATTAAAACAGAAGGTAGGAGCTACAGGATAGGATTTTCCCAAATATGACATCATTAATGGGAAACCAAGGACATGCCCTAAATAGCAATGAGAGCACAGCTTACATGGTGTATTGTTAGAAGGGTTGCAGTAACTTACTATAGCTGTGCAGAGAAGAGATAGTTTAGCAGGCAGTTACAAAAACAGTAGCCAGTATCTATGTACATCTAGCAAAAGTGAAGTATTGCAGACCTTTACAAACGTCCGCAGAGGGTCCTGTTGCTGGCTACTTTCTCTGGCTGACTCCCTTTGGGCAGATTCCTTTTCACCCATTGTACAGAGGACCACAGCATGGAGGACCACAGGATAGGTCTGCTCTTAACTGAAGAGTGGATGCAAAGTACAACAAGTCTGAGGCAGTGGCACAGGATTGGCTGCCTAGAGCAGTGGAGGTGCAGCTAGGCAGCTGACTGGTGAACAGAGTTCAGCTGTTGAGAAGTCCTCAAGCTCCAGGTCCAGGGAAAACTTTGCAGCCAGAGATGAAAATGCAGGTGTAAGCTCACACTAGACAGCTGTGCAGTGTGAGGGGAGGGCACCTCCAGTGATTTCAGCTAGCCCTTGTGACCCCAATGGCTTCCACAGTGGCAGTAAAGATCAGGCTCAGCAGGGTACACAAAAGCACCTTATAAAGTACTGCCTCCGTTGAGCTGCAAAGGGCTTGAGGGTGGAAGTGTGGCTGGACAGCTAATTGGTGGACTGAGTTCAGCTACTGAAAGGTCTTTAAGCTCCAGTTCCAGGGAGGGCTGTGTGGCTAGAGAGGAAAATCCAGGTGTCAGCCCACACAAAATGGCAGTGCGGGGGCAGGGCACCTCCAGTGATTTCAGCTAGCACTCATGACCCCAGTGTCTATTACAGTGGTGATGATGATGATGATGATGATCAGGTACAGCAAAATACAGGAAAGCACCTTTAAAAGCAATGTTTCAATTGAGGTGCAATGGCTTGAAGCAACGGCACAGAATTAGCTGCCCAGGTCAGTGGAGGTGTGGTTAGGTAGCTGATTGATGAACCGTGTTCAGCTACTGAAAAGTCCACAAGCTCCAGGTCCAAAGAGAGCTTTGCAGCTAGTCATCATGACCCTGATGGCTTCCACAGAGGCACTGAAGATCAGGTGCAGCAGAGTACAGAAAAGCATCTTTTAAAGCAGCTCTGTATCTATTGAGATGTAAAGGGCTTGAGGAGACAGAACAGCACAGGCTGCCTAAAGCAGCGGAGGTTTGGCCTGGTAGCTGATTGGCAGATTTAGTGCAGCCACTGAAGAGTCTTCAAGCTCTATGTCCAGGGAGAGCTTTGCAGCCAGAAACAAAATCCAGGTGTCACCTCCCATAGGATAGCAGCACGGTATGAGGGGAAGGCACCTCTCGTGATTCAGCTAGCCCTCGCAACCAACATTATATCAGATGACCTAAAGGTGGGAAAGCAATGTGAGAAGGCAGTAAGGAAGGCTGGGGGGATACTGGGATGCATAGGAAGAGGCATCAATGGTAGAAAACAGGAAGTTGTTATCCCCTCTGTACAGACAGTTGGTGAGACCCCATCTGGAGTACTGTGTGTAGTTCTGGAGACCCCATCTCCGCAAAGACATAGACAGAGTGGAGGCTGTCCAGAGGAGGGCAACCAAAATGGTGCAGGGTCTGCACCAGAAGACATATGAAGAAAGACTAAAGGAGCTTAATATGTATACCCTTGAGGAAAGAAGGGAGAGAGGGGACATGATAGAAACTTTCAAGTACCTCAAGGGAATCAACAAAGTCCAAGAGGGTAGCATCTTCCAGAAAAAGAGATGTGCAAGAACAAGGGGGCACAATTTGAAGATAGAGGGGGGGACGGCTCAGAGGTAATGTGAGGAAGTATTTTTTCACAGAGAGGGTTGTGGATGCATGAAACAGCCTCCCTGAGGAGGTCGTGGAGTCAAGAACAGTGGGGTAATTCAAGAATGCATGGGACAGGCATAAGGCAGTCCTAGTGGGGGGTAGGAGGAAGTAAACTGTTGGTTAACTTTGATCTTATCTGTTAAGTAGGAAAATGGGCAGACTGGGTGGGCCAAGCAGTCCTTATCTGCCGTCAAATTCTATGTTTCTATGTTTCTATGATAGCTTCCACGGTGGCAGTGAAGATCAGGCACATCAGTGTGCAGGAAAGCATCTTTCAAAGCCCTATCTCATAGATTCAAAGAAAGGGTATATTCAGCTGATTCACTAATGAAAGCCAAGAGAAAGGCAGATTAGGCAAGCAGGCAAGAGCAGCTTGCGCCAAGAATGAGAATGATTTTGACACAATGGTCAGCTTTATAACTGACTGCAATGCTCATGCTGTGACAGTAAGAAATTGTATTTTAAAGTACTGACTCAGTTTTACAGAGGACCCAGAAATAAAACCCTGTATAGGTGATAGCCCTGTGTAACACTTCAGAGGGGAGTACATATTGGTGATAAACTGACTGATAGTTATTTTGCGGATAAGATGAGAGTAAACCACAGGGAAGATGTTGTTTCTTCCCCTGCTACAGCTGTGATGTACGTCAGTTCATGGACAAATGACCAGTGTTTAGACATCTACCATATCAATACGAACATGCAAACATATGAATGTGCCAGCAGAAACAGACCATCCGGTCGACCTAAGTCTGTTCGAGTGTGCAGCTAGCACATCTAGTTTGCAGCTGCCCCACCCCCCTCCCCTTTCTCATCCCACTGCCACATCCCACTTTCCCCACCCTCACTCTCCCCTGTTCCCTGTCCCCTGCCCTTTTGAAGCTGTTCACAGATTTGCATGATACTACCAATTCTGGTAGCGCATTCCATGTTGCTACCACCCTCTCTGTGAAACAATATCTCCTCATTTCCCTCCTAAATTTTTCCCCCTCTATTCTTAGCCCATGCCTCCTGGTGTCCCTCCCCCTCCTTAGCTTACAGACTCCTTCTACCTCATCCTAATCCTTATAGATTCCCCTCAGATACTTGAATGTCTCTATCATGTCCTACCTGTTCCTTCTATCTTCCAGAAAGTACATATTCAGGTCTTCCAGTCTACTCTCATAGTCTCTCCCCCTACATTCCACATATCATCTTTGTTGCCCTCCTCTGCACCCCTCCAGTAGCCTGATATCACGCTTTAGGTATGGCCTCCAAAACTGCACACAATACTCTAAGTGCGGCCTTACCAGCGACCTGAAGAGGGGAAAGATCACCTCTCTTCACCTGGATGAAAAACCCCTTGCTATGCACCCCAGCATTTTGTCTGCTTTTGCAGCCACTCTCCTGCACTGGGCAGTGTTGTTCACAGTCCCTGTTATTATTCCGAGGTCCTCCTCCTCCTCAGTGATCCCCAGCTTAACCCCCCCCCAGCCAGTATTCCCTCCTTCGGTTCTTCACCCCAAAGTGCATAACCTTACACTTCTTTGCATTGAACCCCAGCTGACACCTCTCTGACCACTCCTCTAGCTTGCTTAGGTCCCCCTGCAGCTGCTTCCATCCCTCCCCTCCATCCACCACTGCTCCGAGTTTGGTGTCATCAGTGAATAGACTTACAGTACCTTGATCACCACCCCCTGTGCAATGTCTGATATGAAGAGCCCAAATAATACTGGCTCCAGCACGGTACCCTGTGCCACCCCACTTGTCACTGGCTTTGGAGTTGAGAGCTCCCCTCTCATAACCACCCATTGAAGCCTCTCAATCAGCCAGCTTGTAATCCAGTTCATCATTTTTGCCCCTACCCCTACACCAGTTAGCTTCCCCACAAGCCGCCCATGAGGCACTGAATCGAAGACCTTGCTGAAGTCCATGTAAAGAACATCCACCGCATGACCCTTATCCAACTCACCTGTCACCCAGTCATAATATTGTATCAAGTTGGTTTGACCAGACTTCCATGAAACAAACCCATGCTACCTCACATCCTGGAGGTCATTGTCCTCCAGATACGACACCAGTCTTTCCTTTAGTATCGTTTCCATGAGTTTTCACACTATAGTACTGAGACTTACTGGATGATAATTACCCAGTTCATCCCTTGGCCCACTCTTGTGTAATGGTACTACATGTGCCATCGTCCAGTCCAGTGGCACACATCCCGACTCCAGTGAGGTGCTGTAAAGATCTGCCAGCGGCTCCACCAACACTTCCACCATCTCCTTCGGCACCCTGGGGTAGATACCATCCAGCACTGGTGCCTTGTCTACCTTCAGTGCTCTCAGTCCCTCTAAGACTCTACTTGCTTCAATTCTTCCATCTGTTGCCTCCTCTTCCCCTGTCTCCACCCTCCCAGCCCATGGTGGCAGCGGTTCCCCCCTTTTCTTCTGTGAATACTGAGCAAAAGTATTCATTCAGTGCTTCTGCCTGCTCCTCCCTCTTTTCCATCCACTCTCTGCCCCTTTTGATCCTCACTGTTGTCTCCTTGCACTTCCTTTTCTCCCTGATGTATCTGAAAAAGTCCCCCCCCCCCCGTTAATTCCCTGTGCTAATCTCAGCTCTCTCTGGCCCTTGGCTTCTCTCACTTTTCTGGTCACCTCCCTGGACCATCTTGCATATTCCTCCCTGTCTATTGCCTTCCCTGTCCTCCTATACCTCTGGAATTTAACATCAGACATACTATGATATGTAAGACATCATTTGTTGTTTACTATATGTGGTGCAGTTGTGGCAAAGCCTATGTGGGACACACTACAAGACCTGTTAAAGAATGGATACAGGAACATCTGTCCTCTATGGTTAAAAGGAACAGAGAAAATGTCTTAGGTGACCATTTTAGGTCATTCCACAACTGCAGCACTAGATCTTTAAAATGTAAAGGTATGGAGTATGTGGATATACCTCCATGTGCAGGAAACTAGTTATACATTTTGTTAAAAAAAAGAATCATAATAAGGGATGTAAGTTTGCCATGGATGAGGTTTTAATGACTCACTGTTTGTTCATGAAATCATTAGTAAACAGTAGTAAATGTTGTGTCACTGTCATCATTGCTACATTCTGATGACACTAGTGAAAGTCATGGAAGTCCCGAATAAAGATCAAACGTCACGGAATCAATGACGTGTATGACTGCCATGACAAACTTATGTCCCTCATCATAATAGACACATAAATTGAATGCATGGAGAGAACAGGTGAAACATTTTGTTAAAAAAAGAATCAGAATGGATATATAAATTGGATAGAAAATACAAAATCGCACGTGATTTTGTATTTTCTTGAAACTTGGCTTCCCAGCCAAATGCCCTTTGGGGTAACCCTTGCCTCAGTGTTTGCACACAGAGGTTCTTTGTCTTATAAATTGGATACTTTGGTACCTACTGGCTTGAATGAATTGATAGACTGGGGATCTTTTTTGAATTTTGCATGTATCCCAAAATGCGCACAGTCAACCCCTCCTTTTTACCCCTCCTACTTTTTGAACATTAACTATGGAAAAAAAATGAAAGAACTGTGTGAAGCTTCCTACGGTAGAATAACTGAATATATAGCAGTATAGGAAGCAGTTGTTAAACAATACAGTTTAATTAGCTCACTGTTGATTTAAAACATAAGCTGCACTGAGAAGTGGTCTGTTTGTATTTCTGTTTTTTTAGTGAAATTTAATCTGGCTGCTATAATTTGTTCTGTTCTCAGTGTTATTGCTGTATCTCTTTGCAACAGTTATAGTCCCATTAGTGGATTAAAAAATAGAAGTGCAAGGGATAATCTTTATTTTGTACTTTGCCCCTCCCAATTTTAAGGTGATGTTGGAGAACTTGTATGAATAGCCAACAGGTTAAATAATTAATTGATATACCTAGGTGACTTCTCAGTTTTGTGGAATAGAAATTCTCAATAACCCTGCATTTGACATTTATGCACAAACTTTTGTGTATTATTTTTTAAATGACAGGTCAGTTTTTGTTACTATAGCATATTTTTTATACAGAGAAACACTTGTATTAATTAGAAATCCAACTAAGTAGATTCTTTTGAGTCAATTATTGATGTGGAATATTCTGACTTTGTGTTCCCAGTGCAAGAGAACCATAGTGAAGCAATGTTTTTTGCAATTAAAGATAATCCCGTTTCCCACTTCAGTCTTAATGGATTGCTATTGTCTGTGTCATTGTGGGCAAAGCATGCTCATAATTAATGTAAACACCGCAGTCCTTTAAACTACCTGTCTGCGCATGTTTTTGTGAATTAATTTAAAGAATGTTAATCACATACAGCACTTAATGGGAGCTTACAATTTGACTCCACCCCCCCTTCCGCCCCCATGAAGCCTCATACATACTGTAGATGCTATGCAGGGGAGATCAATTGTTAATGTTTAGACACCCTCAATAAAACAAAGTCAAATAGAACAGTATGTGCATTGCCTTCATTACTTTTTGTGAGGATCAAGCAATCTAAAGTACAGGACAGCATATTTTAAAGCCCTGTCTCAATTTCTGATGCAATTAGCTTGAGGTGGCACAGGACTGACGCCCAGAGTTGTGGAGGTATGGCTAGGTTGCTGATTGGTGGAGTGGGTTCGACAATTGGAAAGTTCTCAAGCTTCAGTTCTAGTGAGAGCTTTGCAGCTAGCCCTCATGCCCCGATGGCTTCCCCAGAGGCAGTGAAAATCAGGCACAACAGAGCACAGGAAAGCATCTCTTAAAGCCTTGTCTCCATTGAGATGCAAAGGGCTTGATGTGGCAGCACAGCACTGGCTATCCAGAGTACTGGAGGTGCAGCTAAGTAGTTGATTGGTGGACTGTGTTTTGCTACTGAAATGTCCTCAAGCTTCAAGTCCAGGGAGAGCTCTGTGGCTAGAGATAAAAATCCAGGTGTTAGCTCAAACAGGATGGTGGTGCGGTGCAGGAAGAGGGCAGGTCTGGTGATTTTAGCTTGCCTTTGCAATCCCTATGGCTTCCACAGTGGCAGTGAAGATCATTGGCAGGTGACAGCACAGTGCAGGAAAGCATATTTTAAAGCACTCTTTCCACTGAGCAGCAAAGGGGTTGAGGTGGTAGCACAGGATTGACTGCCTAGAGCAGTGGATGTTCGGCTGGGTAGTTGATTGGTGGAAGCAGTTCAGCTACTGAAAAGTCCTCAGTCTCTAAGTCCAGACAGAGCTTTGCAGCCAGAACTGAAATCTAGGTGTCAGCTCACACAGGATGGCAAAACACTGTACAGTGAGGGCACCTCCAGTGATTTAAGCCAGCCCTCTTAACCCTGATGGCTACCATGGTGGCGGTGAATATCAGGCACAGAAGAGCACAGGAAATTGTCGGAGGAAGCCGAATGTCCTCTTCTTCCTGCCCTGAATAAAACAGAACTAGGGACATATAGGGATAGGGCAGGAAATTTAAAGGGAGAAACATTAGACTGACAAATCATGGTCCACACTTAGTGCAGAACTCAAGAAAGCCTAAGTAGAATGGGACAAACCAGAGATAAATGACAAGACAGAATTTCTGGAAGGCCATATGCATAAGTGCCAGGAACTTGGGGAACAATGTGTGTGACCTTCAGGCCCTGGTGTCAGAAGCCCAGCTGGATTAGATGGTCATTACTGAAACATGGTCAACACAGTACCATGACAGGGATCTAACACTTCCTGGCTATACTGTCTTCAGAATAGATAGGAGTAATGGCAGAGGAAGGATGGTCCTGCATGTGAGAAAAGCAATCAAGGCAACTGAAGACAGGCCTCTTGGGAAAGGCACTGAAAAAGCACTATTGTGGGATAGGTAGAGGTAGGCCCTAGAATGCAAGTGGTTTATAGGACCCCTCCCCACAAAGGAGGAGTGGACAAGGAACTTGTGGGAGGAAATAAGGAGCACAACACTGCAAGGGAAGGTGGTGTTAATGGGAGACTTCTGTATGCAAGATGTGTACTGGAATATCCCAGTGGCAGGCCGCACCAGAGGTCAAGCACTGGTGGAGGTAATCTAGGATTTCTGTCAAGTTCAGGGGGTCAGGAACCTACCAGGGAGGGGTCAATGCTGGTCCTGATACTCACAAATAGTGACCTGGGCAGGGACATAAAGGTAGAGGAACCACTAGGCAACAGTAGCCATCTTTCAGTATGGTTTATATTATAACAGGACCAGAGAATACAAACTTAGGAACCAAGGTTCTAGACTTCAGGAGGGAAGATTTTGGGATGATGAGTGAGCTACTCATGGTCAAACTGAAGTGTGTTAGGGAGGCAGAATGAGTAGAAGGCAAACAAGGTATAGGTAAAGTCTGCAGAAAGTCACATACACCTGTCTGAGGTGGGAAAGAATAGACTGCAGAGGAAACCTAGGTTGTTTACAAAGAAAGTGGGGAAGCAATCTGAGAAAAAGGGCAGCAGTCAAGCACATGGGATGGAATGGAATGGGGATGTATACCTGGACTGATTAAAGGTCAGCAGGGTGTTAAGGAAGGAAAAGGCTGGCATAAAACTCATGGCAGCAAAAGGGGTCCAGGAGGCAACAAGGCCTTTTGCTGCATCAGGGTGAAAAAAAGAAAGAAGGAAAAAGACAGAATAGTCAAGATAAAAAAGGAAGGGAGTGAGTAGAGGATGATAAGGATGACATCCTGAACAAATATTTTTGTTTCATGTTCACAGTAGAGCAAGAGAGGCTGTTACCACAGTGTGGGCTCTGCCCAAGGCTTGAAGGATGTCCAGTAATAACATAGGACCAATATCAGTGGAGAGGGTACTCAAAGTACTAAGGTCCCTGAATGAAGATGTGTTATCAAGATCAGATGGGTAGCACCCCAAGTTGCTAAAGGAACTGGCACAAGAATGTGCACAACCTGTGAAAGATCTCCTTAATGGCTTCCTGGAGACAGGCAAAATGCCAGTTGTCTAGAGAGTGGCTGATGTAGTGCCTCTGCGCAAATGGCCATCCTCTGCCTCCCACTGCTGAGAAAATCAGGTACACCCGCTGTTGCTCTTCTTGCCTACTTGGATCCAAACCTCTGTTTCCCACTGGATAATTTCCCCAGGAAACTGCTGAACTGCCATTGGATAGTGTGCCTCCTTCAAGTGGGGCATTTGGGCAATGGCCCTTGCAAGCACATTGGCTGTTCACTGACTGACTTCTGATATTTTTCAGTCTGTACCCTGACTGGCTTTTAGCTAGCTAGCCAGCCCATCCTGCACTGCTTAACCTCTTTATATCTGGATCTGCATGTTTTCAGACTATATTGGCAAATGTGAAAGTTTCCAAACTATTATGGAAACTTGCCCTTGACCGGGCTCCCTCCTCCAGAACTGCAGCCATGACTCGTTCTTTGGAGCCATCGGCCATATTCCACTTCCCACAGCCACTGCAGAGAAAATCAGAAACTTGCCCTTGACCGGGCTCCCTTCTCCAGACCTGCGGCCATACTTCTCAACCACTCAGCACTAGAAATCATAGCACTGGCCTTCAAAAATCATAGCAAGGGGCCAGAATGTGTAACACTTCCTTATTTTAAACAATAATATGTCTACAAATAGTGGGCCCCATATAGTTAGTGATAAGGAATGTTTCTATCAACTTAGTTCAATGATTTAATAGTTTATGTGTCCATAAATTGCTCTAATATTATTATGAAAATCAGTAAACCTATGCACAGCAAGGGTACATTTGAGTGTGAAAATCATAGCGCTATGCGAAATTCATAGCAGTTGAGAGGTAAGCCTGAGGCTGTGGCTCGCTCCTCGGAGCCATCGGCAGTACTCAGCCTCTCACCACAGAGAAAATCAGAAACTTGCCCATGACTAGTCTCCCTCCTACAGACCTGTGGTTGTGGCTTGTTCCTTTGAGCCATCAGCCGTAATCAGCCTCCCACCACAGAGAAAATCAGAAACTTGCCATTGACCAGGCTCCCTCCTCCAGATCTATAGTCATGGCTTGCTCCTTGGAGCCATCAGCCATACTCAGCCTTCTGCCACAGAGAACATCAGAAACTGCCCTTGACTGGGCTCCCTCCTCCAGACCTGTGGCCATGGCTCACTCCCTCGAGCCATCAGCCATACTCAGCCTTCCATTGCAGAGAAAATCAGAAACCTGACCTTGACTGGGCTCCCTCCTCCAGATCTGCAGTCGTGGCTCTCTCCTTGGGGCCATTGGCTGTACTCAGCCTCCCACTACTGAGAAAAACAGAAACTTGCCCTTGACCAGGCTCCCTCCTCCAGACCTGTGTCCATGGCTCACTCCATGGAGCCATTGGCCGTATTCAGCCTCCCTCCACAGAGAAAATCAGGTATGCTCGCAGTTGCTCTTCCTTCCTACTTGAATCTAAACCTGTTTCTATTTCTGTTGCTATTTTTCAATCTGTACCCCTGACCAGCTTTAAGCTGTCTAGTTAGCCCACCCTGTTACTGCTTAAACTTCTTAAATCTGGATCTACATGTTTCCAGACTATATGGGCAAATGTGCAAGTTTCCAAACTATTATGGAAACTTGCCCTTGACCAGGGTCCTTTCTCCAGAATTGTGGCCGTGGCTTACTCCTTGTAGCCATTGACCGTACTCCTGCCTCCTGCCACAGAGAAAATTAGAAACTTGCCCTTGACTGGGCTCTCTCCTCCAGTCCTGCAGCCATGACTTGAAACCATGCTCCCTCTTTCAGACCAGTGGTCATGTCTTGCTCCTTGCAGCCATCAGCCATACTCAGCCTCCCGCCGCAGAGAGAAAATCAGAAACTTGCCCTTGACCGGACTTTCTTCTCCAGACCTGCGGTTGTGGCTCACTCAGCCATACTCATCCTCCTTCTGCAGAGAAAATCAGAAACTTGCCTTTGACCGGGCTCCCTCCTCCAGACCCGAAGCTCTGGCTCACTCCTTGGAGCCATCGGCCGTACTCAGCTTTCCGATGCAGAGAAAATCAGGTACGCCCACTGTTGTTCTTCTTGCCTACTTGGATCAAAACCTCTATTTCCCACTGGCTAATTTCTCCTGGAAGTCTCTGGACTGCCATTGGTTAGTGTGCCTTCTTCAAGTGGGACATTTGGACACTGGCTCTTGCAAGCACCTTGGCTGGTCACTGACCAGCTTTTGCTATTTTTCAATCTGTGCCTGACCAGCTTTTAGCTGGCTAGCCAGCCTACACTGTACTGCTTAACCTCCTTGTATCTGGATCTGCATGTTTCCAGACTATATGGGCAAATGTGCAAGTTTCCAAACTACTACGGGTAAATGTGTTTTATTTCTGCTTGTGGGGAAACTGCTTGTGAGTTACTGTGTTAAATTGCTGTGGATTTATACTGCACTGATTCTGCTCGTGTGCTAATATTCTGTGACTATATTGCTAAAAGTGCTAAAATGTAACTATTGTATTCCTTTCATCCCCTCTGTTTTAGCCTCTCAAATCTCTTCTCCTCAACTCCAATCCCTCCCACTCACTACCTTGCACTCTACTTAATCTCGTCCCCCTCTTCCTCCTTACTCACCTAAATTGCATTTACTTTTGCTATTCAGGGCTCTGGCACCTAGATGCAGACACCCATTTACTGCTCCCTTTTGTTTCCAATCTGTGCCCTGACCAGCTTTTATTTTAGACCGGCTTTTGTTATCCATTTTCCCATTAGCAAGCTATACTGTACTACCACTAGAGGGACACTGTCTTTATCTAAAGCAATCCCTACCTGTTGTTCATATAGATACCTTCCTAAACTACAGCTGCCACTCCATCTGACCAGCCCCCCTCCACGCTCCCTGCTCACAAATTCTTCCTGTTCTTAAATCAATCAATCAATCAATCACTCAATCAATTAATATCCTTATTTAGCCAGACAGAACACCATTGAGCAGGGCTCATTTACAAGATGGACCTGGTAGTTTAAACAACAAGAAGTCATAATACAACAATTTGGAGTAGGCGTAGCAACAACAGCAGCCTATGTACAGTCATTAAAAATGAAAAAGGCGTGGCTTGACACGGTGGTGTACAATAATTTACAAATAGCTATGTAAGGCTTGACACTGAGAACAGAACAAGACAGCAAAATTTACAGGCATGGTACCAAAGGCAGTCAGCATACTGCTATGTGTGAGTTCTATGCAAGGCAGATCTTTGATAGACAGTAGAGTACAATATTATATTATACAATATTATATTGGATGATCAATTGTTCACTAATGTCTCTGCCTTTATGAACAATGCATCCCCTACTGTCCCCTCTCCCCCTTGTTCTGCTCATATCCCTCCACTTGCTCACTAATCATCTATTCCTAATAACTCTCCCACCCTCATCAGTCATCTCCAATCCCCTACCAACAACCATGTTATCACTCCCTCCCCCCATTTGAAATGTGATCTCACTCTACCACTATTCCTCATGCTGTGTTGGGTAAGTCACTTTTTTTATTACTTTTGGAAACTTGTTCCAGGAAGCTGTTTGCAGTTACTAGCAAGGATGGAGAAGTACTAGAAAAAGCAATACACCATACAGTTACAGTTACTTCTTTCTTTTTATAAAAAAGTAATATGTAACTGTAACTGATTACATTTATTTAAAATTAACTAGTAACCAACCTATTACTTTCAAATAAATGTAATCTGTTATAGATACTTATTACTTTAGTATTGTTTTTGTATAAAAAGAAAGCAGTAACTGTAACTGTTAGGTGTATTACTTTTTCTAGTATGTCTTCATCCTTGCTAGTGACTACACAGAGTTTCCTGGAACAAGTTTCCCAAAGTAATAGAAAGCAATAGAAAAAGTAACTTACCCAACACTGTCCTCATGTAGCTTTGATAATGGTGTCCACTTTCACTGTGGTTCTCCACCTTCTTCTTCCTCACTCATCCACTGCCTTCTCCTCAAAACTCCCAACCTACTCGCCAGCCCCTTCAAAATCCCCTAAGCTCCACTTTCACTTTCCCACACTCTCTCTTCTCTTGCTCTCTGCAGGGGATATCCACCCCAACCCAGGCCATATTGCCCCTAGCTCCTCTGGTAATTCCTCCTCTACTACCTTCCCCCCTCCTCTCAGCCCTCCCAAAGGCTTAAAGATCCTACATCTAAGCACCCGCAGTTTCTTGTAAAAAATAGACCAGTTTCAGACTGTGCACTCTAAAATCAGACATTCTAATCACCTCAAAAATTTGGCTAAAGGGCACTATCCCTGACCACTCTGTCTCCATTCCTGAATACTCACTAGTAAGGCAAGATTGTGCTTGCAGGGATGGTGGTGTGGCCATTTATGTTCTAGCCTCTATCCAACTTTCCATCATCTACTCATCCTCCAATCCTGAGACCTATGATGCCCTAGCTATCCATGTGACCCTGCCCTTAACTCTCCCAGTCTTGGTAGCCAGCATATACTGCCGCCCAAATGTCCATCCTTCATTCGAGCTTGACCTCCTAACCTCCATCACTTCCCTTGTTCACTCTGGGGAATTATTCATCCTAGGAGACTTCAATATAAATTGTCTGTCACCCAAAACCACCAAAACTAAATCGAAGCCCTAAACCTCTTCCAACTGATCTTCAAACCTACCTACCCAGACAACAAGACACAACAACAACACTCCCTACTCGACTGGGCCCTTACCTTCCACCCACAATGCATCATCACCTCTGGCATTCTCCCTGATGCTCTCAGTCACCATAACCCAAAAGTCATAGTTAGGAAAGTCCACAGAACTAAATTACCATGCAAAACCATACAACTATGCTCTTTCAAGTCTCTTGACCTTGAATCTCTCCTGAGTAACCTTGCCACTTCTGACTGGTTCCCTCTAACCTCCCTCCTCTTGATAAGTCCCTTGCCTACTTCAAAGAAATCTTTCTTGTAAACTGGAATGCCTTTGCCCGACTCAAGCAAACCAGAGTCAGAGGTAACCACTTACCTTGAATAACCTCTGAACTTCTGGCCAGCCTCAGGGCTATAGATTGAGCCTGGAAGCATCATAAAGCTACCCATCATCTTAGTGATCTCACGAACTACCACATGCTCCAAAAATCTTGCAATGGGGCTACAACGTTAGCCGAGTCTGAATATTTCAAATCTGCCTTCATCATCAACATAAACTCCTCTTCAGAGTTCTGGAATGTGGTCCACACCCTATTTACTAGCTCATCTCACTCCCTGGTACTTAAAGTAAATAGCTCACTAGTGTCCGACCCACCAGCAGTAGCTGCAAAATTTAACTCCTACTATACCTCCTGTACCACTGAGCTACTGAAATTCTTTCCCTTCTACCAATCCCCCTCCCCACCCTCTACCGGTGTGCCCCCTCCACCACCCTCCCACCTCCCCTTCTCCTTCACTACTGTAACTCCAAATGATGCCCTACGTGCCCTCCTCACTATCAACCCCTCAAAAGGTGCCTCCCCTGACTGCCTCGATCCAAAACTCCTCTCACTCTCCACTTTGACCATTGCCTACCCCCTCTCAAGAATCATAAATCTCTCATTCTCTACTGCTTCGGTCCCCTCATCAAGGAAAGATGCAGTGGTCCTCCCTCTACTGAAAGGGGGTGCCCCCTCATCCCCTGGCAACTATTACCCCATTTCTCTCCTCCCTACCCTTGCCAAACTTCAAGAACACATTGACCTCTCCCAACTCACCGCTTTTTTATCTGACACCTCCTTTTTACCCCTTTCCAGTCTGGTTTCAGGAAAAAAACACTCAACCACCACCTCTCTCCTATGGCTCATAGACTCTATTCTAACTGGGATGGACAATGGCCAAATAACCTCTGCCATTCTTGTCGACCTGGCCATGGCCTTCAACACCGTCTCTCACTTCCTTCTCCTTGACTCACTCATGGCAGCTGGCCTATCTGCCTCTGCCTCAAACTGGTTCAAGGCCTAACTTATTGACAGAATCCAATCAGTTAAAATCTTGGATGCCACTTCCCCATCCCTTCCAATTAGCACTGGTGTCACCCAGGGATCTGTATTAGGACTCCTCCTATTTTCTGTCTTCTTAAAAGACCTTCCCTCTATTTGCTCCCCATCCTCTGCTACACATATGTATGCTGATGATACAGTTCTGTATGCATCTGGCTCCTGTCCTGCTGAGGTTACAACCAGCCTACAGCAAGACTTCAACAAGGTTCAGCTCAGGTTTGCTAACCATCAACTTTTCCTCAATGCCAAGAAGACTGTTTCCATGACTTTTGGCACAAGGCAGAGACTCTCTAGGCTTCCCTCCCTACCCTCTTTCTACACCCTTGATTGGACATTACTTGAGGACACATCCTCCTTCAGGTACTTAGGTGTTTGGTTGGACCAACACCTAAACTGTTCTGGACATAATGATGCCATCCAGAAAAAACTGCACCCCAAGTTTGGTGCCCTGTTCAGGAACCATAGTTGCATTGCTCCTAGGGCTAGGCATGAACTTGTTCAGAAGATGATACTACCCATATTTGACTACTGTGACATAGTCTATGGTGCAGCCCCCAACTCCTTCCTGGCCAGACTGGACACCCATTTCAATTCCTTCTCCCGCTTTGCCCTGGATGCCCCCGTCGCACCCACCACTGAGATCTTTATCATGCTCTATCCTACCCCTCTCTTACAAATAGGTGACTCTCCCACTGTGTTAAATTCACCTCCAAGCTCTGATTGGGTGAGCTCCCTTCCTACCTCACCTTCTCCTTTATAACACCCCTCATCTTCCCCTTCCCTTAGATCAACTGACCCCCACACCCTGTTAATCCCCCACAGAGCCACCCAAATAGGCCAATCCAGTTACTCTCGTCTCCCAAATATTTGAAATTCTCTCCCCCTTCAAATCTAGCACTCATCCTCCACCTACTCCATCAGCTCTGCTCTCAATAATTACCCTGCTCCTAGCTAGTCCTGCCATGTCCCTCCCTAATTCACTCCTCTAAGCCCTGAACAAACCCTACCCCTCTACCATCATCTTCATTTTACCCTGTGCACCCTCACCCCCAAAGTTTCTAGCTCTCCTCCTCTTCCCCCAAATTGCTCCCCATTACTGGCCTCCCATGATCTCTCACACAATGTAAGGGACCCTGAATGCTCTCCATGGGTCTCTCTTCTTCCCCCAAGGGGCTTGTATCTCTCATCTGCTCCCTTCCCCACCATCTCTCCTATCTTCCTAGACTTGCATTCCTCTTGCAGGGTTCTTAGCATCCTGAAGGGGTCCTACTGCATCTAGGGTTGTCTTCTCTCCTTCTCCTTCCCCATCTATCTGCACCCCCTAGCCTTTGCAGTCCCCTTGCAGGTTCTCAGCATCCTGAGGTGGCCCTATTGCACCTAGGCTTGTCTCCTGTCCTTTTCCTCCCCCATTCTACCTTTTCTCCTTAGACTTCACAGTCCCCTTGCAGGGTTTTCAGCATCCTGAGGGCTCCTAGGCCTAAGCTTGTCTCCTCTACATCTCCTCTCCCATCTACCTTTCTCCCTAGTCTTTGCAGTCCCCCTTGCAGGGTTCTCATCTATAAGTTGGTCAGTCTGTGGAGAGACTAGAAAGTTGGTAAAGCATCTAGCAGCTGATGGTCAATACCAAGAAGTGCAAGGTCATGCAGATCAGCAGTAAAACAAAAGTCCAAAACAAGTTTAGTACTGATAGGATAAAGATTAAACATTCTAGGTAAGAACGGGATTTAGTAGTAGTAATCAGTGATAATTTGAAGTTCACTTTCTATTGGGGTACAGCATATGGGAAGGAAAACAGGATGCTGAGGTGTATATGGTAAGAATTATCCAGTTGAAAAAGGAGATGACTATGTCATTGTATCGGTCCCTAGAGAAGCCACATTTCTAGCCCTGTGTGGGATTCCAGAGTCAAGTCCTGAAAAAAGACAAGAAGAGGCTGCAGACAATACAACAGAGGGCAACCAAGATGATACATGGGCAGCAGGGTAAAACTTATGAGGACAGGTTGAAGAGCCTTCATTTATACTCCCTGGTGGACCAGGGGGAAAGAAACATAGAAACATAGAATGTGTCAGCAGAAAAGGCCCACCAGGCCCACCCAGTCTGCCCAGTATACCTAGCAAACCACTTGGACTTTGTTATTGCCTTCTGCCTGTCTCCCTCCCTTACCGGAACTAACAGACTCCTGTGTCAGTGTACACTCTCTTGAATCCCCTCACAGTTCTTGCCCTACCACCTCCTCTGGGAGTCTGTTCCAGTTTTCCACAACCCTCTCTGTAAAGTAGAATTTTCTGATGCTTCCCCTGAACCTTCCCACCCTACTATTTGCATAGCATGCTCCCTTTTTTTTGATTACTCCCTTATATGGAAAATGTCCCCTACTGGCACCCTTGTAATATCCTTGATATATCTAAAGGTCTCAATCATGTCTCTCCTTTTCCTTATCTGTTGAAGGGAGTACATGCTGAGTTCCCTCATCCATTCCTCATATGACAGATGACTGAGTCCCCTTACCATTTTTGTCACCCACTTCTGGATATGATCCACCCTATCCACATCTTCTTGAGGTATGGCCTCCAGAACTGGACCCCATACTCAAGGTAAAGCCTGGCAAGCTACCTTAACAAGGGCATTATGACCTCCCTTTTCCTGCTAGTTATTCCCCTGCTGATACAATCCAGCATCTTACTGACCCTTGCCATCATCTTCTCACATTGCTTTGCCACCTTCAGGTCCCATGAAATGAATTTGCCAAGGTCTCTTTCCAGCTCAGTAACCTCTAAAACTTGCCCTTCCCCATATGGCATTCCACTCCCTGGTTATTCCTGCCTAAGTGCATGATCTTGCATTTTTTTTGTGTTGAAGGACAATTGCCATTCCTTGGACTTTTGCTCCAGTTTCTCCAGATCCCTGTGCATGATCTTAACCCCCTCAGGCATATCCACTCTATTGCAGACCTTCGTGTCATCCACACTGTTTCCTCTAGCCCCTCTGCTATGTCCCCTATAAATATACTGAAAAGGAGTGGCCCCAACACTGACTTCTGAGGTTCCCCACTGGTAATCATACTCTCCTCTGAAGATGCCCCATTAACAATTACCCTCTGCCTTCTACCCTCCAACCAGTTTTGCACCCAGCTAAACACAAGTGGCCTCAGCCCAAGGCATCTTATTTTGTGCATTAGTCTCCTGTGTGGCACAGAATCAAATGCCTTTTTAAAGTCTAGATATGCAACATCTACAGACCCCCCCCGATCCAGTACCCTGGTGATCCAGTCAAATAACTCTAATAAGTTTGACATGACCTTCTCTCTGTAAACCCCAGTTGCCACCAGTCCTGTATGCCATTTGCTTCAAGGTAGCTAGTGATTCTCTTTTTTAGCGGTTTCTCCATGAGTTTGACCACCATCGATGTTAAGCTCACTTGCCTATAATTGGCTACCTCCTCCTTGTCCCCATCTTATGGAGGGAAACCACATCCACCCTTCTCCAGTCATCAAGGATCTCCCCTGTTTCCAAGGATTTATTGAAGAGGCTGGTCAGAGGTTCTGCTGTCACCCCACTAAGCTCCCTCAGTAACCTGGGGTGCACCCCATCCAGTCCATTGCCTTATTCACTCTCAAACAGTCTAGCTCCCTCAGGACTTCCTCCACCTGGACTGGACTGGAGTCAACCCTCCTCACCTCCTTGTGTTCCCTGATTATATTAAACTCCCACTCCTTCTCAACCGTGAAGACTGAGCAGAAATAGCTATTGAGTACTGCATCTCCACCTTCCCATAGTCATCTTCCACCAACTCCCCTTCTTCATTTGTCAACCTGATTATCTCCTGACTTGACTTTCTCCTCTCGCTCACATACCGGAAGATGATTTTATTCCCCAACCTTGATCATGTTTGCTATTCTTACTTTTGTTCTTACCTTCACCCTGCTGATCTCCTTATCTGCTTCCTTCTGCTTCTCTTGGTAAATAGTCCTATCCTCCTCCCTTTATGTCATTCTATACCTCCTAAATGCCTTTCTCTTTGCCCTAACCTTCTCTGCCACTTCTCTATTAAACCAAAGTGGCTTTCTCTCCTTCCTATTTTTATTTACCCTCCTGACAGAGGCTACTGGCCTCCACTATTGCCCTTTTTATTTGGCCCCACATTTCCACCACCCCCCCTTAGTTCCTTGGAGACTGGGGGTTCAGGGGAGCACAGCCCCCCCATAGAAACACACTGACATCCCTGATGGTACAATGCTGACACTCAGCATTGTGTCTGTTGCTGTGGGTGATGTCAGCGCAAGTGTTGTCACAGCTCTATAGGTAAACCCCCTGGTATACTGATGCAAGGTTAACACCAGCACAGTGAACACCAGCACAATGACAGAATTCACCTGTCTGCAGTGAGTTGCTGTGCTGGTGTGAGGAAGATACTGGTGGTGCATTTCACGGTGGTGTACCCCAATCCAACTCTTTCGGATGAGATGTTAAATCGAGGTCCCATCTGCCTGTTCTAGTGGCAGTTCAGGTGGATGTTAAAGATCCCATGGCACTTCTCAAAAATGAGTAAGGGAGTTTATTAAGGGAAAAAAAATCATACAATAACCACATCACAAATCACAGAAAATCAAAATACAGTCAATACAGAAAGTGTCTTTAGACATAGATCAGTGAATAGTAAGCTGAATACATACATTACTGTTATAGTCACTTAAGGAATTAAAATTAATAATTTAAACACAATTCTATTCATTGTGTAAACATAAAAAGAGAAAAGAAAAAAAGAACTAAAAATAACTTTAAAGCAAAACTTCTGATATAACATTCCTCCAAATAAGATAGCTTCAAAACCTAGTCATAAATCTAAAATGCCAATAAATGAAATGGGGAGGGGGGAGATATAAGAGCCTATTGCAACCCTTATGACACTGTGTCAGTACCTTGTACAATGTGTATGCTATGCAACCTACCTGTGTTTCTTTTAATCTCGTCTATGTAATATGCACATCTGAATCTGTTATCCAGGGCATATTTCTTCAGATATTGAGCAACAATCTGTGTTGCATTTTTTTCACATCCTCATGATGTAAGGATTGTAATCCACTAGTAATTTTCTGTTTTACTTCCTCATAACATATGTTTTTATTGCAATGCAAGTAAACATCTGCTATTCCACAGGAACCATATCATTACCAGAAGGACCCTATGCAAGGTTTCTGTATGCCATAGATTCCCTACATTTGAATATTTACCAACCATGAGCACTTCCATAGAAACAGTTTTGAATCACAGGACCTCCTATGTACTGGAAAGGGTTGCCCAAAAGGGCCTTACATATGTACAGGAAAAAGCAGGTGTTCTGTTGTTTCTAGCTGCTGTGTGCATCTTGGTCTGATACATATACGCTCCTCCAACTGCTTGTGTTTATGATTCACTTTAATATTATTTATATCGTGGCAACTTAGCCAATGGAAATCCTTCATTTTCTCCGGTATCCAAGGAGATTTTAACAGATGCAATAAGGTCTCTTTATGCTGATTTGGACACCTTGGAAATGTGTCCACTTCTCTAAACTGTGTCATCAGTACCTACTGATATGTATCTTTTCTTTGGTCAATAACATATGGTTCAATAGGTGCCTTTTTTTTTTAAATAAGTAAATATCTCCCTAATGTATGTGGGTATATTCAATGATATTTTTAAAGGACCTAGGTTTCCTCTATCCCATTGTTTATACCATGTTTCACATATTGCTAAAAATAAAGGCACCCACTGTGGTCCAAAAAAACTAGCATAGGTCTAAGGTTTGCATACATAAAAATGCTATAATAAAATAATACAGGATTCACCATCCCTAAACCACCTTGGTCTAAGGGAAGATAAACAATATTTCTTTTTATGGGATTCAATCTACTGCTCCAAACTGCCTGGAAAAAAAAGGCTATAAATCATGGTTTCTAATTGTCGGGGAGGAGAACATAACTGATGTATAAAAACACAGGAATTAGGAGGGTTTTTATTAAGTATAACCTCTTTAGTTTGCCCAATTTCCATTTATTCCATTGTTCTACTAAGGCTCTACCTTGTTGTATGTGGGGGTCCCAGTTTAACATACCCAAATCCCCAGGTCCAAATATTACACCTAGAATATTTAGATGACTGGATGAAAAATGTATCCCTCCAACTTCAAAAAGGGGCTGCGTAGCTGAACCAATTTGTGTACCTACACATTTAGCAAGGTTCAATGCTGCACCTGAGTGTGCACTGTAATTCTCACAAATTTAAAGAGCTTCCCTGACTGATTCTCTATCTGCTACTAAAATGCAGAGATCATCTGCATATGCTAGGGCTTTATGTCAAATGGGTACTTTATTTACCAAAATGGGTTTCAGAAGTACCAAGGTATTAAGCAACCGCAGTAGAGGATCATTGCAGAATGCATACAGTAGGAGGCTTAGGGGGCACCCCTGGATGACTCCTTTTAGCACTGACAACATAGGACCTTTCCATCCTTTTACTACAGGAGTAGTGGTTGCTGTTCTGTATAAGCATTTGATTTATTTATGTACTGTGTAGGAATGCTATACTTTCTTAATATTTCCATTAGAAATGTATGACTAGTGGCATTAAACACTTTTTTTGATTTAGGGAGAGTATAAATCCCTCAGTTCTATTTCTATTACTGTGTTCAAAAAGTTCTCTAAGGAAGATCAAGTGCTCTGTGATACTTCTTCCAGGGATGGCACTTATTTGGGCTTGTGAAATAATGTATTTTGCAACGTTTAATAATTTGGCATTCAAGATTTTAGCCAAAATTTTAAAATCCATATTTAGGAGCGATATTGGTCTCCAATTATCAATATGCTGCCTATCACCTTTTTTAAAAATATGGATTAACATTCCCCCTGTCATACATAATGAGGGAGTCTTGGTACTCAGAACTGAAGTGAATACTGTAGCCAATTCAGTGTATATCAATGGTCCCATAACTTTATATAGCTCCCTAGTTAACCCATCCCAGCCTGGTGCTTTATCCAACCCTTGTGCATGAATGGCCATTTCTACCTCATGAGGCAATATATCTGATGTCAATTGTTGGATCTGATCCCTGAAAATGTCAAGCAAGGGTATGGACTCAACAAAGGCCTTTAAGGTATTCTCCGCTATTGGGGGGGGTCAAATAAATTTCTGGTATGCTGTGTAACAATATCTAAGATACTTTTGGGATCTGTGCACAAATGATTATTTACATCCAGTAAACAATCCATGTTTTTATTCCTATTCCTTATGTGACACCCTTCATATGGACAAATCTGACCCTTATTCACCTGTGTACCAAAATTCTGCTGGTATTGAAGACTCTGTGCTTGTAATACATGAAACTGAACCATTTGTTGTTTAATGCATTGTATCTGTGATGAAAATCCTGTTTTATAGTAACAGACATACCTAGTAGCTTTTGAAGTTGCTGCCTGTGTAGTATATATGCCCTATAAGCAATATCATGGGTTGTTTTACCATGAGCTGGCAACACTGAGATTAAATCTGCAATTGTATCTTTCTACTATATACTAGGGTCCTCATACATAATCAATACTGATTTTCTTGCCTGAATGAAATATAGCAAGTTTTCTTGTGTATCTGCCCGGTACAGAAGTGAAACATTAAATTTCCAGTACCAGCGACCATGTGGTGGAGTAGTAATGTTACCTAGTTGTAAATGTAATATTTTATGGTCTGAAAATTCAGCCACAAGGGTTTTATCTTTAGCAATCAGAAAATTATGGGAGATAAAGAACTAGTCAATTCTGGTTGCTGAGGATCCCCTATGGAAAGTGGAATCTGCCTTCCCTGTTTTTTCCAAGATATGTGCCCCTTAAATTGATGTTTTTAATCATGTTATACAAAAATGTCATATCACAAAAAAACCTTCTGAATAGTAGCTTGTCTTCCTCTATCCCTGAATTTCATCCCACAATTAAAATCTCCCCCCAACACAACATTTTGTGCTGAATATAGATAAGGTTGAACAAGCTGAAACAATTCTATTCATTATGTCTTAGTTTATCCTGCATAGACATTGATAAGATGGAAAGGCACATTCCAGATTTTAATGTCTAGGACCAGAGAGCACCCTGGCAGGAGATCCACAAGTTTAATAAAGTGGACACCAATATTTTTAAACAGTATGGCTACTCCAGAACAGGTTTCTTTTCCAATTGACCAATATGAAGGCCCAGAATACAAAAATTGTACAGCTTGCTTCAATTCCATCATAATGTGCAACCTTGTATCTTGAAGAAAAAAAATACCAGAAGTAAATGATTGTAAATGTGAATACACAGCTTGTCATTTCCTAATACTCTTAATACTGTTCACATTACTGGAGAATAGAGAAATCAAAGCCTCCATGACAAAAATAGGTTGCACACCATAAATCAAATAGCCTACTTAGGGTGGCTTCCTACTTGAAGCTCTTGAGGTTCTTGTATTTTTAAATTTGGCCAAGGCCTTATGGGGGGCTGTGGGGAATCGCCCACCTCCTGAGGGGTGTCCTTTAATTCAGAACCTGGGTCTGTTAGAGAAGAGACAACTGAAGAGACAACTGACTCATCCCTTGAACCCACTCCATCGACTGGTAATGGTGCAAACCTATTCTTAGTGGGAGTCTCAGACGTTTTGGGGATCTTAGAAATAGGTTGTTGCCAAGTTTGTCTTCATTTAATACTCCTTATCACCTGCTACCTGGGATGTTGCGGGATGAGCTGAGGTGGGGGCATACCATCATTATCCTTTTGCATTTCTAAGGGTTCATACTCTTCCTTATGTGTAAAATCCACCATTAGGAGAGCATTTTTCTGGAGTGGCTCAGGTTGAGGAGGCGTAACCTGCACTGTTAAACTGGGCTGGTTCCATGGGTTCAGCTACATTTAACACTGTAGCCCCTAAGGGGGGTTCTCTAGACCTGGGAGCTGCACATTGTGCACTGTTATGTTGTGCAAGAGCAATTGTAACACTTTGTTATCCCAATCTGCCTGGTCTGTCTGATTATGAGCTGCTGAAGGGCAACAGTGATAGGTGTGTCCCTTCATATCACACAGATTACACACCTGGTCACTTTTACAGAGGCCTGAGGAGTGTCCCAGCTCATTACTGTTCATACATTTTAGCCTATCACACATGCTGCTGAAGTGCCCTGTAGAGCCACAGCAGTAGCAGACCTTAGACTGTCCTGAGTAAAACAGCACCCCTCTATCTTCCCCCCAAAAAAAACAATTAGTCAAATGCAACAGTCCAGTGTCAGAAGTGTTTAAAATCAACTGAACCCTCCACCCCTGAGTCCAAATGTGGTCCTCATCAAATATTGGCTCCGGATTACTCTGGACTGTACATCTTTGTTTCAGTCAGTAAACCAAGTCCATGACACTGACCCACTTGCTCCGAAACATTACCGTGATTATGCGATGAGCAGGTTTCATTAATGGGACCACTTTGAAGGGGGACCACAAAGGCAAAACTTTCAGAGTGCGATATAGTGACCTAAATGTCTGTAGACTGTTGCCCTACTTGAAGCTGATATCAAAGACTAGTTCTCCTGACACATGAATTAATACATATATTTCCACAGGGGTGAAGTGCATAGAACCTTTCAATAATACTCTAGCCACATGTTTGTGGTCTGGAAACCTGTCCAGACCCCCCTTTATAGATTAGTCTGATTGCATTGTGTCATTTTGCTGGAAAAACAGGGACTCTGAATAGAAAGGCATAAGAGTGAGCACCATCTCTATTTCTGGGATTAATCATGTTATCATCCTGGTTGTTTGACCTGTCAGTGCAGCTGTCCATTTGCTTTGTTTGCCTAGGAAGGGAATCAGATGTTTGTTTCACAGCCAATGCTGGATTCTGGGTCAATTCTAACCCTTCTGGGATGTGCAGTGGGAAAGAAAACATCCATAACTGAACCCCAATCTGCAGAAGGTTATTCTATTGCTTGAGAGGTTTCATCATCCATGGACGCAGGGACAATGCGTTTAACTATGGAAAAACTCATAGGTCCTGATTCCCAAGTTCCAGAAATTGTAGATTTTTCCCAGACAGAAGCTTTAAGTGCATTGTCCATGGTCCAAGCTGCTGGGTCTGCGCTACTTTCATCCTGAATTAGTACTGTCTCAGAGCCTAGTCTTAGGCAGGGCCCTTCTGCAGCCATAATAGCCTTTCCCGGTGAGGCTTCTGCATACTGATTATTTCAGCTACCTACAAAAACAAAAAGATGAGATTGGCTCATACCTGCAGAAAACGAAAAAGGCTGTTGTACCTCCTGTCACTCTGCAGAACCACTGCCTGCATCCGCTGGTTGCCGTGTCTGCTGCTACATGATTAAGGGAGCTGCCACATCAGCATTTGGCAGCTGTACCTGCACCTCTGGCTTATCGGCCTGTATTGTTTGTTCTTACCACTGTGCTACTGCAATAGCAGCATGTAATTCTGTTTGTCTCTCCTTGAAGCGTGCCTCTTCTTTTTGAAGTAAAAGCGGCAAATCTTTTGTTGCACCCTCTGTTGTTATTCTTTTGTCTAAGTCCATTACTGTATCTATGCATTTTAGTTCCTCTTTTTGTTGCAAGGTTTCGGTTAGGACTTCTGAGATTTCTTTATTTCCTGATATTGAGCCATCAGTTACCATTCCCATGCCATTTGCATCACAAAAGACTTCTATCTCCATAGTAGAAATAGCAGAGGGTGAGACCAGCTCCTATGCCTCTTGGACTGCCATCCTGTTCAACCGATTCTCCAGAGTGAGAGTCAGCCAAAGATTCCCCTACAGGTGAGTAGGGGAATTTCCCCGGTGCCCCTGCCAAATTTCCCTCCATTCACTAAAATACCACAAACAACTCAATCTGGTTCAAAGTCAATTGGCATTCATCTGTATCCCCCTCCCCCGGGTCATGCCTGAAAATAGGCAGAATTTGTCTAGTGCACTTACCCGGTCAACAAAAAAATAAAATAAAAAAAATTGATTAATTAAAAAACTCCAACTCAAAGTTAGATATTTAGAGACCAGGGGTTTGGGGGTGCACAGCTGCCTGATAGAAATGTCCCAACATCCCCAACGGTACAATGCCAGCACTCGGCATTGTGTCTGTTGCTGTGAAGAATGTTGGTGTGAGCGCTGTTGCAGTGCTATAGGTAAACCAGTTCCCCCACCCCTGTTAATGCCTGTTGAACACTTTTCCCTATTTTATGAAAGTCTGCATGATGAAAATCTACCACCTTTACTTTGGGCCAATGGACATCAGCAGTTGTTTTTACCATGAACCGACCAGTACTCTCACCACTCGTGCCCAGGTTCTCTCCTACAGATATCTTTCCCACCTGTTCCCCATTTGTAAGGATCAAATCTAAGATGGCACCCTCCCTGGTCAGTTTCTTTACCAGCTGCTTCATGAGTGCTCCCTGTAGGGAGTCCATGATATCCCTGTTACTTGTAGATGCTGCTGATGGGGTGCTCCAATTCACATCCAGCAAGTTGAAGTACCCCATCAGCAGCACCTCCCCTCTGTTTGCCATCCTCAGGATCTCCTCCATCATTGTCTTATCCACTGCATCCTGCTGCACTGGTGGCCTATATATCACTCTGATACATATGACCTCTCCCATCCCTGTGTCCAATGATACCCATAAAGCCTCGCCCCCCCCACCTACCCTGCATGTCTGTAGCCTTAATGTGTTCCTTCACATATAAGGCAACCACCCCCCCATCCATCCTGTCTTTCCTAAAAAGTACATAACCCGGTATTGTCATGTCCCAGTCCTGGCCCTCATGACCCCATGTCTCCATGATTCCCCCACAATGTCCAGGTCTGCCTCCGCCATGACCACTGTTAATCTGGGATCTAACTGTCCAGGCTTCTGGTGTTGGTGTACGTGGCTCTCCATTCATAGAGCCCCTTATGATGTCTCTGTTGCATGTTACTGTCACTACTCTTCTTACCTGGTTATTTCCAACTTGGGAGAGGCTGGTAGCCTTCTATTTCTCTTGCCCCATTGTGCGGGTTTGTTCCCAACCCCCCCAATTTAGTTTATTGTTTTGTTCTATGAAGTCTCCTAACTTGCTCCTTAGTGCTGCTGTACCCTCCCTATTCAGGTGCAGTCTATCTGGGGCAAATAGACTCTCATCCCTCCACATGTTTCCCAGTCCCCTAATAACCTGTACCCCATCTGTTCACACCATCCCGACAGCCACTTCACTGACCTACACAGCCAGTACAGTGTTATGCTTGTGCAACTGTGTTAGTTTAGTTTTGGCCATTCACACTCTCTAGTCCCGAGGAATTACCACCCTGTAGGGGTTCGAAGGCAAGGAACCCTCAGAGAGGGTTCCACCCCTAGAGGTGCAATGGGATGGTTCCCATGGCTAAAGGTACCTTAGGAATCCCCCAAAGGAGAGAGTGCTGCCACTGGAGGAGGAAGGGAGGATTGTGGGGCAAAGGCTTCACAGTGAGACTTAGAGGAACTGCTTATATAGCTCAGGAAGTGGGATTGGCTGGCTGCTCAGCCACTGAACTACAGGCAAGTCTTTCATGTCACTGGCCTACACAGCCAGTATAGTGTTATGCTTGTGCAACTGTGTTAGTTTGGTTTTGGCCATTCACACTCTCTATTCCACAGGAATTACCACCCTGTAGGGGTACAAAGACAAGGAACCCTCAGAGAGGGTTTCACCTCTACAGGTGCAATGGGACAGTTGCCATGGCTAAAGGTACCTTAAGAATCCCCTGCAAACAATGTAGTATCATCCCCAAAAAGGAGGCAACATGAAGCTTATGAGCAAGCAGTAACTGTGACATAGGAGTAGCAACTGTAACGTAGTAGAGAAGTATAGGTAGTTTGATAATGCAATGAGATGCGCAGTTGTCATAATGACTGCCCAGGTCTGCATAGCATGATGCTGATGGCTTGCTTTGAGTGTAGGGGATCCTCTAAGGAGAGAGGGAATGGCAGGACATCCTCCACCTCCATCCAACAATGGAACCTTCCTAAGAAACTAGGGGAAACAACTGAGCTAAGTGTTATGACCTGAGGCAATGGAGGAGAAAAAAAAACCCTATGAGGAGGAAATCTCTGGGGATCCAAGGCCTAGGTCGCCTTCCCTCCAGGCTTGGGATAGTTTATTTAGTGACGGCTCTGCAGCTACAATTTGGAAAACCCAATTAAAGAGAGGTGGAAACTATTCAAATTTGGAGGAAGGCTCTCACTCAAACCCTCTAGAGGGAACGTCATGGAAGGTTGTGAGAAAACTCTGCAACAATACATGCATCCAAGGTTCAGGAGAAGAGCAACAACTGCTGAGGCACTCACTTGGCCTACCTACTATAAATCAAACAAGGTGAACCAGAGGCTGTCGTAGGGAGGATGCTGTGAAGGTGCCTCACTAGGGAAACACTATATAGTGGAACACTAGAGCCAAAGGAGATCATTGTAACCACCCTTCACCGTTAGTCTTAAATTCTACACCAGGAGCTGCTGTTATGTAGAAGGCAGCTAAAGCCAAGCCTGGGGCGTGGACACTCCCAGCTATGGGCCAGGTGAGAAGGATTCCACCCCAATTTGGACACGCTCGAGATGCGGACTAAAGCAGTGCAAGACCATCGGCTTCAGGAACCCTGCACCAGAATAGAATGGCTGGCATGCCCCAGAAAGTGATTGAGAGCTGAAAAGCTGGTAAGCTGAATGAGCATGGCATGCTAAGATCGTAATGAGCATTAAGTGCTGAGAACTTGCAAGGTCGAATGCAGGTTGAGTGCAGCAGAATCCCAGGCTGAAGCTGAGGGGATGGTAGTAGGCATGAAACAATGGTTTGCATAAGCAAGAAGCAACTGTAGCGTAAGCAGATTGGACCTGCACGTAGGTCAATAAGCAGTAGTAGTGATAGGAGAACCTGCATAACATATGGTATATCAATTAAATAGCACTGAATTGGGGCCAAACCAGCCAAACAGGAATAGCCTAATCAAGGTGACAAACGCTCTGAGGATTTTTGCTAGTGAGGCAATTTTAATAACAAAACTATGCTAACAGCCTCAGCAGGAGCTTAGTTGGCTGACCTCAGAGTTGTACTGTAAGTGCAATAAAACAAGAGACAATGCTTGAAGCAGGTATAGCCAGGCAGTGCAATGAAGCTGCAAGAGAATGAGAGCAGCAATGAGCAGCACAGTTAAGGTTAGTAAACTGTGTCAGGTTAAAAGAATTGAGTATGCAACATGGAGCCGCTATGGCTGAGCTGAAACACACAGATAATTGCAGTTGCATTGCAGTAGTTTGAGCGTGGTGAGCACAGTGTAAAACTCAGGCACTGGGTACAATATTAATTAAACAGTCAGCAGCAGTGACTGTAGTTGTAGGTAACTGAAAGCAGTAGCATGAGCTCTGCAGCGAGGAATGCTAGAAGTTGCTGTACAAGTAATTTGAGAGTTGCGAGTAAGTAAAGCAAGCAGTATAAGCTCCGGAGTAGAAGTATGCTAGGAGCTTAGAAACAAAGCCCCCAAAAAAGACAAAACCAAAACACAGCAAAAAAGAAAACAGGGAAAGGCCCAAAAACAAGAAACACAAAACACAGGGAAGCACACTGCTGGAGGAAAGATACAAACCAGAAGCAGTAAAACAAACACCGAAGTCCAGCAGGGACACACAGAAACAGCAGGTGGGCCGGGGGGGTCGGCCCCAGCCAGCTCAGAGGACAAACCAACATAGCCTTCAGCTGCAAAGAAAAAATGCTTCACAGTGAGGCTTAGAGGAACTGCTTATATAGCTCAGGAAGTGGGAGTGGCTGGCTGCTTGGCCACCGAACTATAGGCAAGCCTTTCATTTATTAAATTCCCTAATCCTCATTCTCCTGTCTGTGCTTGCCCTTGGTATGGGAAGCACCTCTGAAAATGCCACAGATCTGAACCACAGGCTGCTGCAGTACCTAGCAAGTGCCCTGAATCTTGCCTACACCTCCAGCAAGCTATGACCCGCCAGGTCATTTGTTCCAAGATGGAACACCAGGTGAATTTTTCCATCCTGCTGTCTCCCCCCAGAGGGGATATAATGAATGACCTCCACCATTGTCATACCTGGTAGGCACTCAACCCATATTGTACTGCTTGTCCTTTCTGCCCCTCCAGCGAATATGTTTTATTATCGAGTCACCAACAAGTAAGTCCCTTCTCTTTGTTACCATTTGCATGTATTTCTCCTCCATCTTTTTTCCCAGTCCCTTGCATTCCCTTAATTTCCCTAATTCCTTTCCCCCTTTGCCCCTTGCATTTTCCAGAGTACTTAATTCCCCCTTTTCTGTACACGCTCCCAGTCCCCCACAGGCATCATCTTCAAAACCACTTTCCCTTTCCCCGCCATCCGCCAGCTCCAACTCCCCCCTCCACTTGCCCCACCAATCCCCTTGCCCTGAATGAAGTTTTCTGTGCTCAGGTTTCATCCCCATCACCATCCTCTTTTGGCTCCCGTAAGCCTTCTCTCGCCATCCCCTCTCTCATGAGGGTTTTCCCTTTTTGGGATGTGTTCACCTCAGCGCCATTGTCCTTTCTTTTGCCCTCCTCTTTGTACTTTTACAAGGGGACTACCCCTCCTCCTCCTGTCTACTGAGCCTTCCATTGTGCCTGTCTCTCATGACTCCCCTGAGTCTGCCTCTTCTCCAGTTTTTTTCATTCTCATCCTCATTTAGTAGTACTAGTGGTGCAAATCTGTTTTTCGTGCTGTATGCCTACTGCCTTTATTTCTCCCACTGGTGCGCATCCCCTTCACTTCCCTTTTGAGCAGACTTTGGACCTTTGTACCTTATATCATGTCAGTACCCTTGGACCTACTCACATCCAGGACTGCCTCTACCCGAGACCCCAGGAGCTCCCCTAATGCCCACCCTACACCTCCTTCCCTGCTTGTGTATTCCTTTGCGATTTCCCATCCACCTCCTGACTATACTTGCTTATTCCTATTTCAGGTTTTGCTCACACACACACACACACACACACACACACACATATATATATATATATATATATAGCCTTTCCAATCTGGCACTGTTTATCAGAAGACTGCTTTTTTTTTGTTGTTGACTCTATTTATGTTCCACTTTCTGGAACTCTCTCAAGCTGCCCCTGCTTGCCGGTACTGCTGTAAGGCCCACCTGATCCCTTGTTTCCTCAGAGGGTAGCCACACTCCACCAATTTCCTGCCAGCAGACCCTCCCAGCCCTGAGCCCCTGATGTAGGGCCACCTCCACTCTGGCACTCTATCTAGAATCCAATTTGTAGACCGAGATGGTGGAATGACAGAGGGGGTATAGACAAGGCCCTGTATTAGCGTGTAGCAGTTTGGTCCTGATGGGAGCCGTCACCTATCCAGGCACAGGGTATTTCTTGGTGTTCTCCCCCACCCAGCCCCCCACAGAACTCCAAACTCCAGGTACTGACATTCCCCCTCAGCACAGTTGGTTACTGTGCATTTGTGTCGGTCCCCTGACACTCACCCTGTGCATGGCAGCTCCTTCACATAGGCAATCCTACTGTAGAGGTAGCACTGTTAGTCACAGCACATCCTAGAGGGATAACAGTTGGGCAGACAGTGGCTACCAGTTTGCTGTAGGGAGTTGTGGCAAGGCTCCCACTGTAGTATGCAAGGTAATGGTGTCACTCCCTGCGATGTCACTGTTGACAGTTGCCGGTAGTGATTCTGTGGTTGCCGGTGCCTGTATGTGCATGTGCCAGTGGTGCTGGGGGGGCATGCAAACTCCTATGGGATGGTGGAGTTTGGAGAGCCACAGACTGACAGATTAAGAGACAGTGGAACACACTGTCAATATGATTGAGTCAGCGTCCGAGCTCAAGCACGGATAGAAAATGAGTTGGACATTGCTTGAGTGGTCACTTCTCAGTGTGGCTGTCCATGTAACAAACCCATCTTTGCACTGCCAGAATACTGAGCTGCAATACTATGTGATAGTCGAGTCCCAGACCGGCTGGCATAGAGAGAGAGAGAGCATAACTGGAGGTGGGTGTGCCACGGCCACAGTCAGGGGCAGTGAGACAGCAGGACAGTGAAGTCAGTGTGCCACCTGCCCCAAGGCACAAAATGCATACTCTCCCCCTCCCACTCCCTCTTCTCTGGTTAGGAACAGAATGAGAAGAAAGCGGCTGCAATTTTGTGTGTGTGTGTGTATCTTTCTCTATCTATGACACTGAAGCATACAACACTTGCAGAAGTTTAGCTAGCGTAAACTCTGGTTCTGTCCCATGTCAAACAGTGCCCCCCTATCAAAGAGAGAGAGAGACAGTGATAGAGAGAAAGAAGAGAGAGAGAGAGAGAGAGAGAGAGAGAGAGACCCTCATTCATTACTGTGAAGCAGTAGTATATTGGTGCTTCTTGCACCATGCTTAAAAATCACCCAAAGGTGTGTCTCATAGCTCGATTGGACAGAGAGGTATGTTTTCTGTATTGTACTGGACACAGGGATACGTCATGTCAGGCCAGTAAATTTGATCTTCTGCCAATAAATGCTTGGTGTGGGAACAATGTCCCTATCTATGCACAGCAGCATCTGACAATCACAAAGAGAGAGACAAGGACTGTTACTTTGTGTCAGTGAGCAAAGCCTACAGAGCGAGTGATAGATGGCCAGAGTCACGTTGCGATCCTGAGCAGCACCCCCCGACACACACACACACAGATCTGAGCTGGTAAGAGAGTGGCATGCAGGGAAAGGGACTATTTTGCAAGGTGGCCAGATACAGTACCTTTGTTGCTGTGTAAATAGCAAAAAAACACCTGTTTTGATATTTATTTTTTGCTGTTGAAACATTACCCATGTAACAAGTGCATTAACAGACTCCAGGATGTGCTATTAAGCAAGCAATAACACACAATGAGGTGTGGGTTATCTCCTGATAAGAGCATGCCAAGATGAGTTAAGAGGCACGAGGCTCTTGTGCTGAGTGCCTTATCCTCCTGAGTGTCCTCTTAACAGCAGATAACCCACACCTTGAAGTGTGTTATTGCTCTTATAAAATGGGCCCCCAAGTAGGGATTGAAAATTAAAAAAAAAGAGAAAAGCTGTTAAAATGGAAAAAAATGAAGAAAAAGTAGTTTTTTTGAGTTAGAGGAATAAAGCATTTCCTCTTTGTAATATGCTGTACAGTAAAATGTTTTTGGTTTGGTCGGCTGTACAGCCCCTCTTCAACCACAGATAGTAGTCAGGGTAGGTCCCCCTCCCCCACTGCATGAGTTTTTGTTTTGTTTTTTGTCACAACTTGGCAAGCTATGTTTTTTTAAACTGAATATGGTTGTACTGTAGGGAGTAAGCATCTCCCTCTTCAACTGCCATAGTTGTACTCATTTTTCTTTTGGAACTCATCTGGGGAAATGATTGTGTCTTTACTATGGAAATATTGATAGACCACAAGGATTTGAAATAGCTTTACATTGTACCACTACAGTACCTGGAGACTTTGTAGAGCCAGTTTCTGCCCCGAAGTGTATTAAAAAGAACAGCAGCACTCCCCATTTCACATATTGCTGTTCACATGCTGTATGCTTAATACCCTACCAGGTCCCTATGTCGTATGCTTTAGAGTGCACATCAATACCATGAACAGGAGTAGCATGGTAGAGAAGAGAGAGAGAGAGAGTGCAGAACCATGAAAGGATGTATGCATGGTAGTGCACCCTCTCACTCTTCCCAGGTAGAGGATAAGAACCCTGCTGGGATTAAGGGCTAGCGAACAGCTCCTGTGGCTCAAAGGAATGAGCCACAGGCAGCAAGGGAGGAAGTGTGTCTGTGGACCGGGTTTCCATTCCCAGTCCCAGATGCATGGATTTTTTTTATTTTTTGCACTTTGTGTGAATTTAAGTGTTAACCTCCCCTGGAGTTGGTTATTTTAGTTTGGAGGGGTTGGGGGGCTGCGGGGGCAGAACACAGACTTATGCCACTGGCAATATACAGTATCATGCTGTATTGGCAGCATGGTATATTGCTGCAGCATAAAGTCTTATGACATTATAACTCCATGCCGCTTAATACTAAGCCAAAGGGTTGCATCTAGAATGTCGTGTGTGCGCGCGTGTGTGTGTGCGTGCGTGCATGCGTGTGTGTGTGTGTGTGTGTGTGTGTGTGATCTGTCGTTACATTTGAAAACAGAGTCCTTATTAATGCAGAGCTAAGGAGACCCCCTCCATTCTTTGACCATAGCGAAGCTACCCCTATCCCAAGGGGTGGCACTGGATTTGATCTCTTGGATCCCAGGGATCCTTGTTTGATCTCAGTGTGCTGTTTTTCAAAGCAGCAGTAGGTGCTCCAAGTCTGATGTCTCTCTTTCCCTGTGGCTACATAATGTTGACTATTCAGTCTCCTAAAAATAGGGGAGAGAGAGCAAGTGAGAGAGAGAGAGAGAGAGAGAGAGACAGATGGAAAAAGTATTTATTTCTATTATCCTAGTGCATATAACTAAATCCTTTTCAGGATCAGGGGACCTAGCATTTTTTAGCTTACCTTTTTTTTTCTTTCCTGCTTCATTTCCAGGAAACTAAAGACATTGAGGTGTCAGTGTCCGAGACAGCAATTTGGTGTCACTATCAACCAGCACAACTCAGTTAGTTTGCCAAACACATCCACATTTGTGTTATGTTTCTCCCACTCCACATTGAGGAACAGGAGAGAGAACCCCCTATCTGTGTTGCAACCTGCCCGTAGTAAAAAGTTTAAAAGAAGTGTCTTTGTGAAGCTTTGCGACTTCCTTCTCTGCTGTCAGGCTGTCCTTCTGTCACACAGGTTCTTCTTTCCCGTTTATATTACTAGTGCCGTGTCACCTCTGATCGCAGAATAGCAAGGAAAAAGGGGAACTGCCAGCCTGCGCTATGCCCACGATAGATTTTTACCCTGTTTCTGTAACTGGCACTATTTGCACTTATTATTGTGAGATTGTAGCTGACTAATGAACATCAGCTCACTTGCTTCATTGGGCACATTTATAACAGTCAGCTAAAAAGACATTTCATTTTCAGATTCACAAAACCAGACAAAATGGTAAGATGATTAGCATAAAATAGGTATGGATCAGTTCACATGAATTCCACAGATTGACAGGCTCACTCACCCAACATAGGGAGGACTGCTTACGTCAAGAAGGCATCTAGGCTCTGGAGTTGCTCCACCTTCTGTCCAGTGTTGGTGGCATATAAAGCCTTGTAATACCTATAGAAATTCCCACTGACCGCACTGGGGTTTGTTGCCAATTTTCTTCCCCCATGCCTGGTATTTTATGGTCTGTTGACAACTTTTTCTATGAATAGGTTAATAGTCTCAGTGATTTCTCTTTCCCCCTCTAGTATGCCTGGTGGGTCCTTTACAGTACACATTCTGTCTGCAATGTGGACCATTTGTTAACCTCAAATCATTTGGATATATGCTGGTGCATAAGTCCAGGTATTCAGTCCTTGTTTTTATGTCTATACTCCAAATCTGGCTTTCCTTAAGGGTTCCCAGCTGGCAACTGTAAAAAAACCAAAAAAAAAAAAAACAGAGCATGATTGGAGACCAACAGTGGTTTAATGCTTATCTCTAGAGAGCACTCAAATATTCACCTGGAAGTCAAAAGGAAGTCCAGACTACTATGGCGGTCATGAACTGCAGAATAAAATCTGTCCTCTGTCCCTGTAGGCTGTCCAACCTCTACATATTCATCAGATTTATCTTCCTCATAAGTTCTTAATGTTCTTCGGCTTCTTGTGATTCTATCCCCCGTCACTCTCTTATCTAGCAACCAATACAAGACCACACTGGCATCCCTGCTAATAACAACTTGATTGTCCAAAACTTTATCACAACCTAAATCAAAATAAATAAATAAATCATGCAACGCAATTTAGTCACACGGCATTGTGCCATGTGACATTTTGACCCTGTGCCATCCTCTTCAGGCCCACAACTACATCCCAGAACCTGCAGGACTGAGTCCATGGTACCCTGGACCAGTACAATGTCCCCTCCTTATCTCGCTAAACCATTTCTACACTTAAGATAACTTGCCTCTTGCACAAAATGGCACTCCCCTCTTTTGTGAGTAGTAAGAATTTGCAAAGACCCTCCCCAGTTTTCCCAATGGTTTTGCCTCCTGTTTAAGCAGATGGATCTTGTGCAAAATACAATTTGTGCCCCCCCCCAATTACAGTGGATGCATAAGGACCTTTTTCTTTTGATGTGGCTATCCAGGCCGTATGTATTCCAGGCAACAGCTGCAACTGACATAGTCATGACCACCCCCTCCAAGATAGCAGCTCAAACATCCCATGCCCATCCCTCCTCATCCACTATCCAATGAGGCTAACAAATTGCAAAAACAATCTTTTAAACTGAACCATTTAAACTAAACCATATTCCACTGGCACTGAAGAAAGAGATCAACTGTTCCCAACACTCTGGAAACAGTGACAGATTTTAACTGTACTGCGGTGCAGCTGATTGATTGTACACAGGTATCTGTGAGATGCTATCCAAAGCTACTCACTGGGATTATGCGTTCTGCCTCCAACTGTACACCTTGACAAACTGCATCAGTGTACACCACCAGCCTGGTCCCCCCACCTGAGTCCCCATGCTTTCAGCCCACTGACCCTCTTCTGCCTTCATATCTGCCACCAGTCCACTTGGCAATTCCAGATTCACCTTCCTCATTCTGAATCCCAGGGTCACTCTGTTTCCAGTGATTACCTTGATGCAATTGTTCATTCCAGGTAGCCTCAGAGATTATTACTCTCCTTATAGTTACCTTTAGGGCATCCCGAGATTTTATTATGTTTTGCTCAGATATCTCATTCTCTTTTTTTTTAAGTCTCTGTTTATACTCCCCCTGCCCCTAAGCTCTGCTACCTCAGGAGTCACCAATTGTGTCTGCCCTGCCTCACCTTACCTGGAGCCCATGGTAGTCCCTCCATGCAGCCTTGGATTGCCCCCCCAGGCAAGGACAAAGGTGGGGGCCTGTACACCCCTGAGCAACTTCCACAGTCAGGGCACTGGACCAGCACAGGCAAGTGGGCTTATTGGGTCTGTGCTGAGGTGCTCCATCTTCCAGGAGCCTGGGGAGCAATTTTTCCACTGTTCTGTGTGTGGCATGTACCCCCGATGTCAAGGCATAACCGTTGACATCCACCATGCCTTTTAACTCTTTGCATGACAGGGTACTTGTTGTGCAACAGGCCTCCAGCAGAGGCCAGTCAAGTGCCGAGCCTGAACCCCCCCTCCCTCATGGGAGAGGAGAGCTATCCTCCGGATGTTCAATCCTCTCCCTCCCTGCCAACCCCCAATGGCCTGGGCTTGTTCCCAAACCTGGGTCGCTGGTGTGGAGTGAGGTGTAGTGTCCAGGGCCTCAACCCTCAGCACCACCATGCTGGGCTTATCTCATTCTCTTTAATAAAATGTTATATACTGCTAGACACTTTCTCTATGAAACTTTGGTCATTCAGTAAATTATTATTAAATGTCCTTATTTTCTTTTTGCCATTTGACCCCTGTGAGACCATACTATAGCTAACTGGACTATGGTCAGATATTAACAAAGGTTCAAGTTTAGATGTTGTTATAATACTATTAACAATCAATTCTCTAGACATAAATATGTAATCGATTCTTGAAAACATTTTATGTCTTGCCGAATAAAAAATAAAATCCTTCATCAAATTAAATTCTCTCCATGTGTCCAAGTCATCGAGTCACAGGTCAGGAAGCATAGCGAAAACCAGGAGCAGCTGTAGAATTCACCAAAACTATTTATTTGCAGTTGCAGTAACATAAAAAAATAAACTTGTTCAGAATAGCTATGTACAGAGAAATAAAATCTTTCTTCAGTCTCTGTATATCCCTTTTTCTTCTCATTAATTTGGAATTGCAGCTCAGCTCTTTTCTAAGTCATTTCAACCCCCACTATCAATTCAAGCATCCTGTTCTTGCTCCTTGTATATTTCAGGCAGGATGAACACAATAGAACACAGTGTGCTTGCTGAGAGGCCCCCTTTTTTCAGTCATGTCAAAATACAATTACCTATATACATTTCAACAGTAATGCTATATATATTCTAAACACAAGGGATCCCAATATCAGTTACATTTCCATACATTGATTTGCACATGTTTTTATATCAGCAGATCTAGATATGCAAGGAAGAAAAACAGACAGCAAGAGAAAACTGAGAGACAGTTAGAGGCAAAGAATTGCGAGACCATTCAGGTTGATCAAATCCGAGGTTGCACAACCAGATAGAGAAGAGACAGAAAAGGAAAGATCCTTGCATTTAAACACATTCTCCATAACATATGGGACAGGGTCCTCTTCTACCCTGTCACAGTCCATAACATTATATGTATCGAGAAAACCCTGTAGCAACCTTGCCTTGTAAATATCAGACCTTGATTCGGCCGAGGTTTGATCCTAACTCCAGTTTAAAGTGCAGTTAAAGTCTCCCCCCAAAATGTTATATTCATAATCCCATTTATATATTAGCTTGCTAAGCTCTGCTAAAACATTATTGTACCTCTTAAAAGGTGCGTATATGGAAATGAATATAATTCCTTTTCCCTCAAGTTCCACTTTCACCCAAAACCATTCTTCTTAGTTTATCAGCTACGTGATCTATTATTTTTCCTTTAAAGTGCTTGAAGAATAGTACTGCCACCCCTGCACTCTTTTTGTTTATACCTTTTGAATTGAACAAGGGTCTCGGCCACCATTTTTTAAGTTTATCTACTTCTTTGTCATTAAGAAACATTTCTTGCAACATAGTTACATCTAAATTCAGCTTTCTAATCCTGGTCAGAACTCCGGTTCTGTTAACTGGGGAGTTTTTTTTTTTTAATTGTTTAACCAGGAGTAGGACACCAAGCTGAAAGCTTGTTTACAGGTGTGACCTAGGTGCACAGAGAAGTTAAGTGACTTACTCAGGGTCACACAGTATTAAATGCAGTTTAATCCATTAATGTTCCATGTTGCCCCCTTAAGTATAGCCATTGTTATATTTTTTCTCCTTGGCATATCCAAGCACCCACAAAACAATTGGTACATAGTATTAGAATCCTTCTGTTTTATGACAATTAACTCTACCCTTACTCTTACCCCCTCCCTCATCCCCCCCAACCCAGTGTATGCCTAAGATTCTGATCTGGCATACAGCAGAATTTGCCCTTGGGGACAATACTGTAGTATGATGGAGTTAGCCCCACCCCTTCCCTCCATCCCCCATCATAACAAAATATTCAAACCAGCCTTGTATTTTTCAATGTTTAAGTAAACATTCCAGGTAGTCTAATGTTTAAATCTTCTATTGCTTCTGTAATGAGTTGTAAAATAAATTTTGATTGTTCAAAAGTACTTTCAGTCTGGCTGGATAAAGCACATAAGCTTTTATTCCTTTCTTCCACAGCTTTTGCTGTACTTACCTAAACCTTTTTTGCTGTTTCCATAGTATTTTGGAAAAATAATTTTTAAAAGTAATTTTTTGTTCTTTATATTTGAAATTGTTTGATTTGTAAAAGGCTTGCATTATACAGTCTTTGCCCTCAGTTGTTAAAAGTTTCATTATGGCTGGCCTTGCTTTTCTTAGCCCATCCCCTCCTGATTTCTGTCTATTATTGGGATGATGGATTCACCTCCTAATAGATTTTGCAAGATATCTTTCATGAAGTCCTTCAATGTAAAATCCTTCTCCCAGTCAGGAAGAATCCTGAAGATCCAAATGTTTTTTTTTTCTTCTGGATCAGTTTTCCTGGTCATTAGATTGTTCTCTTGAAGTTCCATAGTGTTTTTTTCAGTGTTATTACTTCTTATTTTAAAGGGGCTACTTCATCCTTTACATTTGACTGTCTTGTTTCCAAGTCATTCATTTTCTTAATGCTTTCTTCCAGTTTAGTATTCAGATTAACTATTTGAATTTGGATGGCAGAAAAAAGGGAGATATTGTTGACGTGGAACCTGAATATGCCAGATGTTAACTGGAGCACCTTGCTGTAGCCACATCCAAGACCAGGGTCATTCTTGATGACCTACAGGGGGCATGCCTCAGACAGCTATTGTTGGAATCTACTTGGGAAAGAGCAATCTTAAACCTGGTACTCTCAAACAGGGATAGAGAGAGGATCTCACATTCTGAAGTGGGTAGCCATCTGGGGAAAAAAGTGACCACCAAACAGTGTGGTTCATGATAAACATAGCCATAGAGTCAAGCTATACAAATGTGAGGGTACTGGACTTTAGGAGGGTTGACTTTGGCAAAATGGGAGAGTGCAGAAAAGCACTAGCAAACAAGCAAGAAGGAGGGATAAAGGAACAATGGGAAACATCAAAACTGCCATCACAGAGGCAACAAGCCTTTGTGTGAAGCAAATAAACAAATCGAAATGAAGGAAAAAAACACTATGGTTCTCAAAAGAGGTGGTGGGGAAGGTTAGAGAGAAAAAGATAGCATTCAGGAAGTATAAGGAAACACAGAAGGAGCAGGATAGAGAATTGTACCAGTTAAAGCAGAAGGAAGTGGAGAAGGTAGTCAGAATAGCAAAGGCCCAAACTGAGGAAAAGATAGCCAAGTCGGTTAAGAAGGGGGATAAAACCCTGTTATAGGTACATTAGGGAGTTACTCAAGACCAATGGAGGAATAGTGAGGCTTTTATAAAGGGAAGGGTGCGTGGGCAGAGTGTGACAGTGAAAAAGGATGGATACTGAATGAATACTTCTGCTCAGTGTTCACAAAAGAAGAGGAGGGGAAGGTGCGTAATCCAATCAATAGAAGCACTCTGGATAGGGGGTTGATACCAGTCCATTCAGAGAAGAAAGGGTTCTGAATGAACTCCTGAAACTGAAGGTGGACAAAGCAATGGGACTTGATGGGATTCACCCCAGAATTCTAAAAGAACTATGGGGAGAACTAGTGACACCACTGACTACCCTTTTTGACTAATCATGGGAAAATGGTGTGGTACCTGAGGACTGGAGAAGGGCGTATGTGATTCCGCTTCACAAAAGTGCAAGCAAAGCAGAGCCAGGAAACTACAGACCTGTTAGTGTGACCTCAGTGGTAGGGAACATGATGGAATCACTTCTGAAAGAAAGAATTGTTGAGTACCTAGAGGCCAGCGGGGCACAGGACCCAAGGCAGCATGGATTCACAGTGGGAAGGTTATGTCAGACAAATCTAATAGATTTCTTTGACTGGGTGACCAAAGTAGTAGACCAGGGAGAGGCTGTGGACATGGCCTACTTAGACTTTAGCAAGGCATTTGACTCAGTCCCACACAAAAGATTAATAAACAAGTTAGCCAGCCTTGGACTGGGCCCTAGTGTGGTAGCATGGGTAAAAAACTGGCTTAACACCAGAACACAGAGGGTAATAGTAAACGGTGTATACTCCAAAGAAAGGTGGGTTACTAGTGGGGTACTGCAGGGTCCAGTTCTAGGACCAGTCCTTTGTAATGTCTTTATAAGAGACATTGCAGAGGGACTAGAAGGAAAAGTATACCTCTTTGCAGATAACACAAAGATCTGCTACAGGGTTGACACACAAGGGAGGTGGAAAGAATGAGAATGGACTTGGCAAGGTTGGAGGAATGTTCAAAAGTATGGCAGCTTAAATTCAATCCAAAGTAGTGCAAAGTAATGCACCTGGGAAACAAAAGCACAGGGGTAGAGCACACAATAGGGGGTACTAACAACAACAAAAATGGAAAGAGAGCTGGGGATAGTCATTGCAGATGACCTAATGATAAGCAAACAATGTGAGAAGGCAGTAAGGATGACTGGGGGATATTGAGATGTATAGGGAGAGGCATCACCAGTAGAAAACAGGAAGTTGTTGACCTCTGTGCAGACAGTTGGTGATACCCCATCTGGAGTACTGTGTGCAGTTCTGTAGACCCCATCTCCACAAGGACATAGACAGGATGGAAGCAGTCCAGAGGAGGGCAACTAAAATTGTGCTGGGCCTGCACCAGAAGCCAATACAAAGAAAGACTAAAGGAGCTTAATATGTATACCCTTGAGGAAAGGAGGGAGAGGGGGAACATGATAGAAACTTTCAATTACCTCAAGGGAATCAACAAAGTCCAAGAGGGTAACATCTTTCTGAAAAGAGATGTGCAAGAACAAGGGGGCACAATTTGAAGATAGATGGGGGAACAGCTCAGGGGCAACATGAGGAAGTATTTTTTTTCATGGAGAGGGTGGTGGACACATGGAACAGCCTTCCTGAGGAGGTTGTGGGGCCAAAAACAGTGGTGGAATTCAAGAATGCATGGGTCAGACATAAAGCAGTTCTGGTGGGGGTTAGGAAGAAGTAGGCTGTTGGTCAACTAGGATCTGCAGCTTATCAAATAGGTAGGGGAATGGGCAGTTTGGGTGGGCCAAGTGGTCCTTATCTGCCATCAAAGTTTAAGTTTCTGTGTTTCTGAGATCTTTGTTAGGGTTTCTGGTATTCACTGTAATTTGTCCAATGGTTCCTGAAATGAAGTGACTCTATCAATTATCTGCTCGGCCATTAGGGGTCTTCCCTTTGGTCTTGTTTCCATCTCCCTTCCTTATCTGCTGGAATGTTTTCATTATCTTCATTTCATATTTTAGAGCTTGTCTCTTCCTCTGATTGATACGCTAGTGCTTGTGTAGAAGCAGAAGCAGATTGAGAGTCTGAAGAAGAACCACTGGCTTCTGCTTTACTTATGTTAGATAACGCCTCCCTTTTTTTTCTTCCTGGTTCTGAATGAGTTTTAGGACCCATTTTATTGTGTGTAGAACTGGACACAGCACAGCAATTCTAGAATGACAATTCAGACTGTCTGAATTTTTTATTTGCCTCTTCTAGCACTATTTTTTTAATTTGTTACTTTTGTCCTTCGCCTCGTAAGAATACTTTCTTTTTGCTTTAGGCCAACATTTTGAAATAATTTAGCAAGTCTTTTCTGCATTTCCTTTATATTCTTTTCCTTCTCCAACATGAACTTAATAGGCCTTCTATTTTATTGTAGCATCGCTGTCATTTTTAGTTACTTTTCTGCTGTTTAAGATTGTCTATATCTTTTTTCCACCTTTGTCAACCACTCCTTCCTTCGTATTCCAGTTCTGCCACCTTATAGTCTTTAGTTTATTTGCAGCCAAGTGGGAAAGAAGGATTGTACAAGTTTTAAACAGCTTGTTACTTATCTTTGTTTTCCAAGATCCCTGGGATCAACCCCCCCCCCCAATGCTCTTGCATTGACAGAGGTAACCGCAATTAAAAACAATATGAGGCAGAAACTTCAGTAAAAAAATGCTAGAAAACTCAATAATCTGGAGTGGTGTTCCTGGAGAGGTGAGAGGCAGCTTCCTTATGCTGCCGCCTAACCATCAGACATGCATGTTATGCTACCCACAACTCCACCAGCAATTCACCTCCTATAATCTGGGCACAGTTGGAGAGCAGGATGTCCAATGCCAATGCTCATTCCGAGTGACAGGTCTGTTGATCTCTGTCCTGCTAAACAATAGAAGCCTGTGTCATGCACAGAAAAGCAGATTCATGACCACTGAAAATCATGTCTCCCACCTTCAGTGTAAATCTGCAGGATATTAGAGGGGGCTAGGGCACAGCATAAGCCCAGTTAGTTGATAAGCTGTTGTACTCTGTGAAGTGCCTTCCAGTTATCAGTGACCCTCTTTGGAAAGCCCACTTGCACTGAGACACTGCCACTACCACTTAAGCTCTTTGATGCCCCTGGTCTTGTTAAGCATTGTCTTCCAATCCTGATACCTGAGGAAGTGAAATATCACCAGTGTAGGTTACCCTGCCAGGTGCATGCCCTACTATATGGAGGGGAAGTGGTACACACAGTCAGTCTGACTGGGGAGCCTGTGAAATTATTTAGGAGCTGTAGTTGCATGCACTGCATAATGGAAGCTGTATCCCTTCCCTTTTTTTTTTTCAGGAACCCAAAATGCAACATTAGCCTGATGATTGCACATCTCCTATTTGTCTTGTTTATCCTAGATGAGCTGGATCTACCGCTCCATCTCAGCCAGCTGCCACTCTGCTCCCATTACTTGATCCTCTAATGAGCCATATCATGGCTCTGTTTCAGTCAACCACCCCTTAAGACTGGCCACCATGTCCCACACCAAATCTAGAGAGTTCCAAACCTTAGAAAGTTCCTTGAGAAAGGTCCCCATAAAGGTTTTAATATCTGTTATCTGTGGTTCATAGCTCAGTGCTTGTGCTGCATACAGTAGAGCTGAATGGTGTCAGTTGTGCTTGGATACATAGGCCAGATAAGTAGGTGGGGCAATGCCTGAAAGGTATAAGTCATATGAAGTGATTACTGCTTAGATACTTCAACACAGACATGAGCAAGCCAGTAATTGTAGTACATATGAGCTGGATAGTATATGCACAGTGCTTAGGTGCTTTGACTGATGAGTAACTTGTAAAGATTTAATGTTTTGGCCTTTCTCTGTATCCCACCTTAGGAAGGATACTTAGTCGAGTAGGATGAGACCCCCAAAAACAAATAATGATTGAAGGTACGATTACCTCCTCCAGCTCCAGAGAGTGTGGCCAGTAGCACACAGGAGAGGAAACACCCCCTTGGGGGAACCTTTGAGGACCCATGACTACTGACCTGCCTGTGCTTCTGGGCATACTAAAGGAGAATAATCCTAATGAGCAATATATAATCAGCTAGTCTGAAACCCCAAAGAAAAAGATCCGAAGGTGGAAAGAATAAGGAATCCAGGAACGATGTTGAATGTCCAGTGAAGATGGTAACAGATCCTGAGCAAAGTCCCAGACCGAAGTCAAAGTCCAGGATAAACATTGACAGAGGTCATCAGGAATCCAGTAGAAGGCACAGGCAAATTGGAAACAATGGTCCAAGTTCCAGTAGATGAGGTGATGGAGTATAAGTCATGAAGGCAAGGTGAGCAAGCTGGATGCAAGTCGGGCAGCTGAAGAAAATAGAGAAAAAGAACCCTCGATCCTGAGTAGGCAAAGCAGTAAATGGACAATAGGCTGCAAAAGCTCTGAAATCCTCCAGTCATCTGGCAAAGTGAGTATGGTAAGGAACAGCACCCCCATGCCCCGAGCTGGGCGAGGCAGATGTAGTGTAGAATGTTTTGAACCTCCAGGCCCCAAAGCTGGGCAAGGCAGGTGTAGAGTAGAATTCAAACCTCCAGGCCCCAATGCTGGGTGAGGCAGGTGTAGGGTAGAAAGGGTCGAACCTCCAGGACCCGATGCAGGACGAGGCAGATGTAGGGTAGAATAGTCGAACCCCCAGGCAGCAATGTTGGGCAAGGCAGGTGAAGGCTAGGCCCCTGGGTGGCCAGTGACAAAGGCCGGGTCCTATGTAGGCCTGGCAGAAGGGATTGGGAACAGCCAAGCCAGCCTCTATGAAGGCTAGCAGGACCGAGGAATGCCACCATGGAGGGACGCCCAGAGCAGCAGATGTCCCAGAGGCTGAAGCTAAGGTGGTGAAGGTAGGCAGGAATTGGAAGCAAGAGTAACACAGTGGAGCAATAGGTAGACCTGAATGTATGATGCCAAAGATGAGCATCCCAGCTAGATAATATGTCTAAACAGACTAGGCAATATGATGAAAATTCATTCACATATCTGGACTGCCTTTCACGGTATGGGCTGCACGCCCATTGGCTCTTGCTCTGAACCAATGGGCGTGCTGCCCTACCTAGCAGTCAGTCAGCAGGGTGGCAGGCGGGTGGGATGCTGCCACCCGCCGGCTGATGGTGGGGAGAGGGGTGGGGCTCCATGGGTGGGTGGGGTGGGGCCACTAGATCACCAGGGTAGGGTGGACCTTGGGGGTGGTGGACTCTAATGCCGATTGGCCATGAGTCCACTGGACCACCAGGGATATGTTCTGGGGGTTGAACTTTTCTGCCCGCAATCGGGCTAGTGGGGGTGTTTTTTCACTTATGCTTGCAATCGGGCCAGTTGAGGGGTGGGGTTACTATTATGCCCTCGATTGGGCTGCAGGGGGGCACAGGGAGTAATTCGAGGGCCACCCACAGGTGGCAGCTGCTGTGTTGCTCCCTGCAATGTGGCAGTTCACCTGTGGGTGGCTCTCGACTTACTCCTTTTTTTTTTGCTCAAAGTTGTGCAGGCGCAGGTTGGGGGGTTGGGCCTGCACAACTCTGCAAAGCCCGCTGAATATCAGGCTGTGCAGTTTATGCATGGTTCCTCCCCCTCCAGTTGAGCATGCCTTCATTAGCATTGTGCTGTTGCTCAGCTTGACTTGGGGGTGCAACTGCCTCCTGCTGAATATGTCAGAATGGCGCAATTTTGGACTTGCGCAAGTGCAACCCTATTGCGCATTGCACAACCCTTTTGAATATCCAGCCCATTATCTACAGAGTATCATTCAGCAGCTTTAAAAATGAATTTGTGGGTTATATAATAGTTTATGTAATGAGAAAAAAACAATAAAACTTTACAACTTTTGGAATTGCACTTCCAACAGAATTCCGTGGAATAAGATGGAAGTTCTGAAATTCTGCAAAATTATGGTGAACGTAGAATTTCAAATTTCCACACGGCTCTATTACCATGTAAATAACACTATAAATGAACAAAGGAGATGATCATGAGCACTAATATTGTTTTGCAAAGTGCTAAATAGAAATAGTCACATGGATTCACCTACATGTTTTAAAGGGTTTCCTGGAAAAAGGTAGCTTAGCTGTCAATTTAATATACAGTCGTATAATAGACTCAGTCTCATTTTAACAAAGTGTCCCTTACAGTCTAATTTTGTCAAAAAAAATGTGTGCACCTCCAGATCTGCGTATATGTAAAATATATTTCACAATTCTCTGTTCATGTGGTTGAATGAAAGGCATGTGTTTTTTCAAATACTACAATTATTATTTGCCTTTTTTAGCATAAATACAATAGGTTTGTGACAAAGTAGGCAGAGGGATCAAATAATAACAACAATTTTTTATCTTTCCTCTATGATTACGAAAGAGTCACCACCAGCTTGAAATATATAGCTTTTACACATTCTTTTTGTTTACAACACATTCTACAAAATTAAACAATAATGTGTAAAGAAATTGTTGTGTATGCTTACTGCAGACATGCAAATAAAATATCCTTTCTGAAAATCAAGCCTAAATATTTTGCTAAATACCTAAATATCAGTATATTTTAATTTAATAAAAGATATGCTTCTGTTATAGTTTTCATCTGCATACTATACCTATTATAATGACTAGCATTATTTACACTGCTGCAAGTGTTTCTCAAATAAATAAACACTACTGCTAATTGAAAGATACTAGTACTTCCATTTCCATGGTTAAAAACTGTTTGTTATAATTACTGTGTGTGTTTTCATGTTACTGCACATATACATAATAACATGGATTTAAAACTGTTTGTGACTTCTCATGCTGATTAGTAGAGGTTTTGACCACAATTCCTACTTTCTGATTCATATCCTACTCATTCATAGACTTATCTTAGTCCTGATTGGCTATACAAAAATCAAAAGCAGCTTTAAAAAGCATCAGGAGAAAATCAGAGAGATATCAGAGTGCTTTCAAGAGTGGCAAGAGCAACACATTGCACTTCAAGTACTAAGGTGAGTCACAGTTTCTTTGCATTTTTAATGGTTGTCAGCGTTATGGTACATTACTAACTTCTAGTTCTGTTTGCATTATTTTTCTGTGTTTGACTCTTTACATTATCTAGATTTCTCACACTGGCTATGCCATCCCCAGGTCAGACCATGAAAAGTATAGAAGTGCCTGGCTATTTTTGTCTCAGCCACAAATGTGTCACTGTACATCGGCCAGTCATCCCCTCCTCGCATAAAATCCTCTAATGTCAGCTCTTCATTCCCTCCTCATTCCTGGCATTATTGTTGATATCTACTGCCAGATTGGGACTAGCCCTTACTATCTCCTTGACATTTTATCTTGTCTGTCATTTTCTGTTATGATGAGCTCCTGGTCCATGTCAATCTACACATTAAGTGGCTTTCCAAGTCCACTGAAAAACTCACCAAACAAATAAAATGCCTCAACCTCACTTAGCTAATCATTGAGCTACCTTCCTTAACCTCCACACATCCAACCATTCCATAGTAGAGTGGGTCCTTTCGTCCCATTCACACCATATAGTGGATTCTGGCATCCTACAGGCCACCCTCAGAAAACACTAGGGGGCCAAAACTCAGAAGTTTGTGTGGGGGCTAACCGGTGTTTGCACATGCAAATTGGGCTTTGTGCTGGAGTCCAATATTCAAAGGGCTCTGCTGCACCAGCAAACAGGGGTAGCACCCACAGAAACCAAAGGTGGGTATGCAAATAATGGGGCAGAGACAGGAATATTGGCACAAGCTGATATTCAGCAGATTTACATGGTTCAAGGGGGGTTGCATTGTCCTTTTGCACCAAACAAATACAGCCAATGAAAACCTCCTCTTATTCTGTGCAACCCTCATGGCTGCCAGAGATAATGCAGCCAACCAGTCAGTTGGCTGCTAGGCAAGCACACCCACCCCTGTGATCCACTGCACTCCCCCTATCCTCAGCCCAGCATTAAAATAAAATTTCCTGGTGGCAGTGACCCCCCTGTTCAATCCCTAGCTCTGTAATCATGAAAAAAAAACTCTGGTGCTAGTGGTCCCCTCTTTCCCTCTGACCTCCAGCCCGGTATTCATGAATAAAATCTCTGGTGCTAGTGGTCCACTCCCTCCTCTGATCCCAGATTCATATTCAGTAATAAAATCCAAGGTGCTAGTGGTCCTCTCCCTCCCTCTGATCCCAGACTCATATTTCTGAATAAAATCCCTGGTGCTAGTGGTCTCCTCCCTCCTCCAGATCCCAGCCCCCACTGTAAAATGCTTTATACCTGGTGGCAGTGGTCCCCCCCCAACTGCCAGACCAGAAGTAAAAACAACCCCTCCCTGGCATCCAGTGTCCCCCCTGTGGCACCTGGCCCCCCTCACTGACTTGCTGGGTATCCATGGTGCTGTGGGTGCATACGGTGACCGGAATAGCCTTCCTCATACTTCTTCATCTGGCTGCTGTATGTCCAGATAGGGATGTGCTTCTTATTTATAGGATATGGTGTGTCACCCTGCCTTTAAATAAGAGGCATGTTCCCTGCCTGGACATACAGTGGCCAGCCGAGGAGATGTGAGGAAGGGTGCTGCGGGGGGCACTGGATGCCAGTGGGTTGCTTTACTTCTGGGATGACAATCATGTGGGGAACCTCTACAACAAAGGATAAAGCATTTTACTGAGGATGGAATCAGAGGGAGGGAGGGAGGAGGGGACCACTAGCACCAGGGATTTTATTAATGAATACAAGGCTGGAATTGGAGGGAGGGAGGGGAACACTAGAACCAGGAATTTTATTACTGAATATGGGGCTGGGGATGGGAGGAAAGGGGGAAGGGAAAGGGAACATTGTTTAACCAGGAGTAGCACAATAAGCTGAAGTATGTTTCCAGGTGTGACCTGGGAGCACAAGGAAGTTAAATGACTTGCTTAAGGTCACACAGTATGCATCTAGGTGGCTCTGGGATTCAAATCCAGGTCTCTAGATCTGCAGCTCAGAGCCTTAACCCACTGCACTATACCGTCTCCTTAAGTAGGAAGGAGGGGACCACTAGCACCAGAGATTTTTTTTTTCTACTATGGAGCTGGGATCAGAGGGAGGGAGGGGGCCACTAGTACCAGGGATAGCTACTGCTATCCTGGCCTGGAGGGGCAGGGTTGCACTACCTGCCACCACTATCCATGAAAATTAGCCCATAATGGGCATGCAATCAGCCCCTTAACATCTTGCATGCCCAACTGGATCATTTGCATGGGTACCTTTGAGTACTGCTGATAGCGCTCTGGCACTATCAAGTCTTGGGGCCAAATTCAGGAATCCTGTTTGGGTGGCACTCCCTCAGTTAGCACTGCTTCAACATGGCCCTATGTTCAGTAGGGTAGCGCCTAGCTGAATATAGCATCCTGGGACCTCTGTGCAATTGCAATGCACAGTACAGACATTTGTGTTATGCTTTGCTCATTTCTGAATATTGGGCCCTAGATGTTCTATTGCATCTGTAGGCATTTAGGTTGGTTAACTTAGATTAATCTGCCCATGCTACAAGATGAGTCTGTTGGCTAGATGCATATTTCTGGGTCCACTGGTATAGATGAAGCCCTCTGTCTTCTCCTTCAAATCCAAATTCACTTCCATCTGTGACAAAACCTCTTCCCTCAATGGCAATGTGGTTGAAGCTCCTACCTCCCCTGGTTCTCCACAGACCTCATAGCTTCCTTAACATAACTACATGCTATTAGCATAAGGGCTCTGACTCCCCTGAGGACTTAGTTCAGTAAAAGTAATTGTAACTTAATAATAGTGGGATACATTTTCAAAGAGCCCTTGGAGTGACACAAGTTGTGTCAGTCCAGGGCTGCCACAGACTCTGGGTGCATCAGGGACCATGTGCCCAATGTCAGAAAAATCAGAGCCCCGGCACCAAACTCCCTGGGTTTGCCACAAGCTGGCAGCTGCACCAAACAGTTGGCATACCTGAGGGAGTTGCCACAGGGATCCACCCCCAACTGGTTAACCACTATAGGGCCCAGGATGGTTGATGGGGGTGAATCCACTGGACAGTAGGGGCCAGGGGGGATCAAACAGGGCATGACTGGTGGCATAGGGCTAGTCAGGGAGACAGCTGGGTAGGAGAGGGAGTGAGGGAGTGAGGTGGCACCCAGTGGGGTGCATTCGCTTTTGTATGCATACCATTGTTGTCACACAAGTCTTCTAAGTGTACTGCACAGTACTATACCTATTTGACAGTAACAAACACATCCAACACATCCAAGCATGGCTATACAAACTTAAGTTGCTTTATCTGCACTCAGTTAAGGAAATCTGAATTGTATTGTTTGCTCAAACACAAATTCAGTTTTATTACTTCAATATATTCATTCACCAATATCTGAATCGAACCACTGTGACTTCAATGACCACTTTCATACAGGTAATATTTTCTTATAACAAATATTGCTTTGTCTGCAGACACTTAAAGGGAAACACTGGAAAAGGCACGGCTTTACCCAGGCACTGCAAACATTCCTGATTAGTGCTTTCAGACAGCAATTTTTTTTTTTTAATTCCTCTAATTGCTTTTTTAGTGATTTAAATAGTGGCATTCAGCTTTCACTTTCTATTGCTGGAAGCCACCATTTCTTGAGTAGCAGAGAGCTTCCTGAGCTCATCTTATGCTAATATGACCTGCCAACCAGTAGCAGAGGTCAAACAGGCATATTAGCATACAGTGAGCTCAGAAGGCTCACTGCTGCTCATGAAATGGCTGCTGTCAGCAACAAAAAGTGGAAGTTGTTGGTAGCGGTTCTAAATAATTTTAAAAAGTAGTTACTGTCTGAAAGCACTAATTGAGAGTTTCTGAAGTGCCTAAAGAAAGCTGTGTCTTTTCCATTGTTTTCCTTTAAAAAACTGTGCAAAGAAAAAGTGTAGTTTTGTGAATTAGGTAATTGAGCCGTGAAGGTAGAAAAGTGACCGACTGTGTAACTTTGTGACCTTTACAATATGTTTCAGTAATAACATGTAATTGTGTTTGAGCAAACAATATAATTTAGATTTCCATAACTGAGTGCAGATATAAGTGCTCCACTTTGTGTAGCCCTCCTTGGATGAGTTAGATATGTCTGTTACTGTATTCACTATTTACATAACAGGCATAGTACTGTGCAGTATGCTTACAAGATTTACATGACAATAATGATATACAGGTACATACAAAAGCAAAGGCATCCCATCCAGTGCCACCTCACTCCCTCTCCTACCCAGCTGTCTCCCTGGCTCCCTCTATGCCACCTCCTATACCCCAACTGTTCCTGGAAAACCCAGTTGCAGACCTGTCCACTTTTGCCACAGTATGTGGCAGCAGCAGACATAATTTAGATCACTGCCTATCTGGTCTAAAAGAAGTGCATTTTTGTGTCCACAGCAGGGCTTGCAGAATCTCAAAAAAGGGGATATTGCAGCCCTACTATGGCACAACCCCTCTTGCAACCTGGCACACCCCGATATGGGTCAAAAGGCTGGCACAGTGGCTCCCCTTTTGGATGCAGACTGCTTTTGAAAACTTGGAATGCTGCATCTTTTGATACAAGGTGTCACTTGTGTCATTTATGTTTGAAGCAGGCACCTTGCATCATTACCCAGGCTTTGAAAATTGAGCCCAGTAAGGTAGGGTTGAAAATAACTCTAGGTCCATCATATACACCCTCTGATTCATAAGCAATTATGAATAAGTACAGTATGTTGTACAAACATTTACTAACCTCAAGTGGTTCCCATTTAAGACTCTGATATGCCAGTACAAAGTATATCAGGTAATCTGAATCAAATTACATTGCTAGAAACCTCCAGCATAAATTTATGCCAACTGCTGAATTCTAAAAGGTAATCCACATTGCCTTTGACCTCCCCACCATCTACCTCTCCTTTTCTCGAATCAAAGGACTTACTGTGCCATCCACAAGGATATAGCAATTTGTGTGAGAGTTCCTGGTTTACCATGAGAAAAATTGGAGTAATTGCCATTTAAATTCATTCAGTTCCTGCAGTATCCTGCAAGATATCACAGAATGAACAGTGTTAAGAGGACTTGATCCTTGTGAATGATATATCTTTGACTCCTCATTAGGGTATCCTCTTTTGTTCACTATTTATTCACCTCTCCTATTTCCTAACTCCTCCATCTCCTTCTTAACCCTCTACTTCTGTCCTCTTCCCCCCTCCCATACCCTCCCTCTTCCTGTCAGACCAGTGCTCCTCCTCATGCTTACCTCTTCTCCACTTCACTCTTGCTTTTCCTCCTTGTCTCTTCATTTTTGTTATTAATACCATCTGCTCTGCTCTTCTTTCATCCACACGTATGTAGCAGTCCCAATGGACTCAACATAAATTATCTCTGTGTTTACTATTGCAGGCTTTCTTTCCTCTGTACTAAACATTGCCTTCTGTCTCAGAAAGGTTCCTGGGGCTTGGACAAAAGTCAAAGTCATTCTCCTTCACAAAGGGGATGATCCATCTTCCCCAGGTAATCAGCATCTATTTTTCCTTCTCCTTACTCTTGCAAAAGTTCAGAAACCTCAAATCCCATCACAGTTCTTCTCCTTCCTCATCTCCACCTCCTTTCTCTGACCCCCTAGTCTGACATCCAGAAAACTTGCTTCACTTTCCCACTCCTCTAACTGATGACTAACTCTGTTCTGAAAGTAATGGAGCGGGGAAAGACTGCCTACTATTGTAATCGTTGTTGACCTAGCAAAAGCACTTGACACTGTCTCATATTCCCTTCTATGTGACAAACTTACATGGGAGCGGTGTCTATGTGACTCAGTCTGCTGAATCCTCTTGTGCCTGTTTGAAAAGTTCACACTATCCAATACTGTAGTTAATGCCCTGTCAGCCCTTTCCTTTATCTCATGCGTACCTCAGGGCTGCATCTTGAATCTATCATATTTTCTATCTTTCTCAAAGACATACCCTTAGTCTCTGAACCTGCACAGATCCAGATGTAAATGATTGCAAATGTATTTTTTTGCAACTAAGGTGTGATTCCTGAGATAGCAATGACTTTGCCTCATGGCTTTGAACATGATCAGGACTTGTATAACTCAAACCAAGTCACACTCAGTGTAGGAAAATGTCCCCATGATCTTTGACAGTAAACCAATACTGTACATGCCAGACATCCTACATCATCAACTGCAATGTTACAGGATGGTTCCCACCTTAAAGAAGTCCCCTACTCCAAATTCCTTGGGAGGTTGCTGATTTGTAGCCTTAACCCCCACACACACACACTGACACACATAGATGCCATTTACAAAAAGCCCTTCTTAAGCATTGTGCCAAGAGTCCTTGCTTCCACTCCTGGCCTAGCATCCTGTAATAATCAGGGGTTAACGGAATATCTGGCCTTTAATTTAATGATGTGGACAGTCATATATAAAGTATACAAAAGATAAAGTTTATAAGTTAATATTATGACATTAATATATATCTAAAAAAGATCTGAACCAACTTGTGGTTCTCCTCTTAATTTTTTTTTGTGTCCGCCACTCTTGTATATATAGCAAAAAACAACTTTTCAAGGCTCTAGTAATGGTCTATTCCATTGTGTATTGTGGATAAAAATACATTAATAAAAGCATACAAGTTTTATGCCTTCATGATAACATATAAATACATCTTCATTTTGTTCAGGTGAATCCAGTTATTCACACAATTACTGTAAAATGATTTTTTTTGGTACGTTATCATGATGCCATAAAACGTATATGCTTTTGTATGTATTTTTTTTAGCCACAATACCTGTAGGAAGAGACAAGTACTGGAGTGTTAGATATTGGTGTTTGCTATATATACAAGAGTAGGAGATGCAAAATAAAATGAAGAGGGGAAGCACAAGTCAATCTGAATCTTTTTTCTGCATACCATTTCCAGTGTGGAAAAGATTTCCCATTTGAGTTGTAATAGTGATCAGAAACCACTGGACTGTGAACTAAAATGAAAAAATGCCATAATATATACAATCATAGACTGTTTACATCCCTAAAATAAGCTCAAATTTTAGAACTTTGTATACTAATCAAGCAATCATTTCAGTTCACAATGCACAGAAAACATGACATAAAAACAGTACTAAAGAGCTAGTCAGTCAGAATGATAGTGGCAAGCCTGGCCAAAAACACAGCAGTAGCACTACTTCTTGCTATACCAGCACCCAGAGTTCCAGAATTGCCCTGGGAGCATGGCAGGGGAGGAAGAGAGGGGTGACAGTCCCAGGGACAGCCCTGCTCCCTTAGGGAGGGAGGTGTTGCAGCTCTACTGCTTAACAGACACCCAGCAGAGGCAGAGTGTTAGCACAGTTCTGTGCTCCAATGTTGAGAGAACTCCTGCTAGATGCAAACTTGCCTCGCGTGTGCAAGTGCACTCATGTCACTGCATGCCGGAACTCCAGTGAGACAAAATGGAGGAATCCAAAAGCTGCTCAAGCTGGATGATGCCAGACCCTCACAGGTCTGACATCAGTGACCAGGCATGCCATGCAATGGGGATCCTATTATAAGGAGAGGGGCATGATGGCAATGACTGTCAGCTGTGTGTGTGGGGGGGTGTTAAGTCCTGAGAAAGGTTGGTAATCAGTTGTGGGACTCATTGAACATGGTCTGAGTGGGGGGGAGAAGGAGGAACAAACTAGGCAGAAAAAAGGAAAGTGGTAGCGTCAGTATATTCAGTAAATATTTCAAAGCACTCATGAATGCTGTTCTTAATTTACCTGTCACATAGACCAATGTAGGCTACAGAACTATAATGTGTGTCATCTTTTCAAGGGTCTTCTTATAAGGTGGCAACAGTATTTATCAGCTAATGAAGAAAGGACAAATTAAATGCTGTTAGAGTCAAATGCAAAGTACAGTGACGTCAGCCAGCATGTGATGCTCTTATCCCAGTTTCTGCAACTGACATGCTGCAGAATATTGCAGGAACACAATGTAACTTAGTGATGATTATTCCGATTTGTCACACAAGGAAGTGTGACAGGCCTAACCCAGAGCCTTGCATCCTGCTGTATGTCTAAGCACATCATACATAGAACAAGATGGCTAAAGATGACCAATGGTCCATCCAATCTGTCCATGGGTCTCTATATAACCTTGAGACCTGGCATCAATCAGGGTCTTAACCCTCCCAAACATTTATCCTATTCCTTCCCTATCCTTGTCCCTTCCAGTGATGACTATTACTTTCCCAAGCACATTTGAAACCACCCACAGTTCCAGCTGCCATCATCTCAGCCAGCAGGCAGCTCCATGGTTCCACCACCTTTTCTGTAAAGTTTTACCTTCTCATATCTCTCCTGAACCCTACCCCTGTTAGTTTTCAGTCATGCCCCCTTGTTGTTTAGCTGGTGTTCCTTATAAACAGTTCCCCAGAGTCCACCTTATTTATTCCTTTCAGGAATTTAAATTTCTCTATCAAATCCCCCCTCTGCCTTCTTGTTTCCAATGAATATATACTCAGCACCCTAAGTCATTCCTCATAGGACTTCTCTGCTGACCCTGAAGCATCTTTATTAACCTGCACTGTACTGCTTTCAGCCTATCCTTGTCCTTTCCAATCTGAGGGTTCCAAAACTGGACACAGTATTCCTGATGGGATTTCACCATGGATCTGTAGAGGTAGAGTATCACCTCCTTCCTTCTATTATCATTACCCCACCCTGTACATCCCAGCATCCTGTTAGCCTTACTGCAAGCTCTGTCACATTGCCTAACCTGCTAAAGTATGTCACTAATAATGACTCTGAGGTCACATTCCTCTGCCATAATACTGAGTTGTACCCTACCTATTCAGTATTCCATCCTGGGGTTCATTTTCCCTAGGTGCATTATCTTGCACTTTTTGTCATTGAAATTCAACTGCTCAGCCCGACCATCTCTCTAACCTCTGCAGGTCCTCTTGTATCTCTCTAATTGCTTCAGCTCCATCCACTCTTCCAAAGAGCTTTGTGTCATCTGTGAAGAGACCTAGCCTACCCCAAATCCCTTCTCCAATGTCACTAATGCACATGTTGAAAAGAACCAGACCCAGGACAGACCCCTACAGTACCCCACTTGTGACCACCCACTCTTTTGATTTGATGCCATTTACCAATACCCACAGCCATCTCCCTTTTAGTCAATTCTCCACCCACGTGACTATATCCCTAGACACCTCAAGGTCCCCCAGCTTCTTTGGCAGGTGTCTGTGAGGCACAGATTCAAAAGCCTTGCTGAAGTCAAAATACTGCAAATTCATGGCATGTCCTTTATCCAATTCATTTGAAACCCAATTGAAGGAGACTATTAGGTTTGTCTGGTGCAACTTCCTTGACACGAGAGCATGCTGTCTACTATTCTGAAGACCATTACCTTCCAGGTAGCCCACAAGATCTACTTTGATTAGTGCCTCCATCAGCATTCCAACAACAGAGGTGGCTGCTGGGTCTGTAGTTGCCTGCTTGATCCGTTCCCCTCCCCCCCTTGTGAAGTGGAACCACATCTGCCATCCTCCAATCCCTTGAGACAATTCCTGTTTGAAGTGAGCTATTGAAAAGGCATGCCAAAGGCTCAGCCAATTCATTTTCCAACTCCTTGAGCAACATTGGATGGATCCCATCGTGACCCGGGGCCTTGTCTGCCTTGAGGGCTTCTAGCCCTTTTCGTACTGTACCCCAGTTAATGGTAGTCTCCCCATCTCCTGGATCCCTTTCACAGCTGCTTTAACTCCACTCTCAGGTATGGAACTGCTATCCTCCTTGGTGAAGATGGAGCAAAAATAGTCATTCAGGACTGTAGCCTTTTGCCCATCATCCTCTGTAACATGGCTCCCATCCCACAGTCTTACTACTTCCCCACCCTTCCTTCTTTTTTCACTTATATGACAGAAAAAAAATGCTTTTCTCTGTGCTTTACCCCCTCAGATAATTACAGCTATGTGTCTGTATTTGCCTCCCATATCATCATCTTGGCTTCCCTGGTCTTCTGGAGGTATTCTTCCCTTTCTGCTTCCCCTGCCTCTTTTTGTATTTGTGGAAGGCCATCCTTGTGGCCTTTACTACTTCCCTGACCCTCACTGAAAACCAAAGTGGTTTCTTGAATTTATTTCCTTTGGTTACTTTCCTTAGGCAAAGCTGTGAAGCTTCCAGAATGGATCTTTTTTTACCCTACATCTCTCCTCAACCCCTGACCACTAGTTCTCCCCCTTTAATTTATTTCAAATCATCTCTCTCTGAGTTGTTGAAGTCTGCTCCTCTAAAATCCCAGACCACTATACCAGAATGTGTTTTTTCAGGCTTGACAGCAACTTTAAACCAAACCAAGTTGTAGTTGCTGCTTGCAAGCAGCTCCATAACTACTACTGGTTTAACAGCATCTGTGTTAGTGAGCACTACATCTAGGACAGCATCCTGTCTTGTGGGTTCCCTTACAAGTTGCACTACTAGGCAGTCTTGAAAGGCATCAAGCAAAGCTTGACTTCTCTTGCTCCTGGCTATCAGATTGTCCCAATCTGTGCTGGGTAAGATAAAGAGTACAGGAGGCGTAATCATCAGAGAAGTAATATCATGCCACAATACAAAGCAGGCACCATATCGCTGACTGCAATGTCGGCAGGTAAAGACATCGCTGACCCACATCCCATGGGCAGTGAATTGGACGACGAGGCATGGCGACCACTGAGTCCCCATCCCACTAAACGATGGACTCAGGAACAATACCAGCAGCCAGCCACAATGTGATGGTTGGTCCCTCCCAAACCACTGCCTCCACTCTACACCAACAGGTAGATCCCTCCGCACCCCCCAAACATACCCCGACAATGGCGGGTGGCCAGCACAGCCATTCACTCACCACCATGGCTGGCTGCCCAACTGAACAAACTGAAGGAGTGCATACATGTATACATGCTCCTTCAGTGTTGTTGAAGTTGAGATGAATATGATGATGTGGCTTGACCAGCCCTCTTACAGTAGTATAATGAATGATGAAGAAGCAGGGAATAATTATAGATGCTGATAAAAGCCTGTTTAGATTAAATTGAAATGCACTAGATTTTCATTTAAGGTTTTACAAAAAGAAAATTTAATGTATTATCTGTTAAACAGGATCGTTATCAGAACAGGAAGGTTTCTCAGCAGAGCCACATCTGACTATTAGGACTGAACTGTGATCTCATTGCTACACTACTTTTGCTTGCAAAATGAATCTACATTGTTTAAAATACTTCTTGTTTTCTGAATACTGTAGGTAAAAAGCAAAGTACAGCATGGGTATTAAACCAATGTGACTAACACATACACTTCATAAAGAAAGAAAAGAAGGCAGAGATTAAGACCTTCAGGCAGTCAAAAAGAGAAGGTGCAATAAACATAGAAACAGAAAAGGATGGCAAAAAATGGCCAATGGTCCAGCTGGTCTGTCTGCAGTTCCCTATCATGCTCCAGGACCTATTGTCCATATGGGGTACTAGCCCTTACTATCCACCCCCTGCTCCCCTCCTACTACTACTATCACCCTTAGTAACCATCATGACCTTCACTCTGACCCAATCATGTTTGAAATCATTTAAGGTTTCCATACCCACCACCTCATTTGGCAGGCTGCTCCATGTTTCCACCACCCTTTCTATAAAATAAAACTGTGTCACATCCCTCTTGAACTTCCCTCTTGTCAGTTTCTACTTGAGCACCCTTGTCCTTGTTATCCTTGTAAAATGGTTCCTCACAGCCCACCTTGTTTCTTTCTTTCCTTTCAGAAGCTTGAGGTCTCTGTCATATCATGCCTCCCCCATCTGGTCTTCAGTGAATAAATGTTCAGTACCTTGAGATGATCCTTATAAGATCTGCCCTGCTGACCCTGAATCATCCTGGTTACCCTTTGTTGCACCATCTCCAGTCTGTCCTTATCTTTTCTGAGGTGAGGACTCCAGAACTAGGCACTGTACTCCAGATGTGGCCTCAAAAATGATGTATAAAGAGGTAGTAATACTTAATCTCTTCTACTGACAATATCCCTTCCAATACATCATCACAGCATCCTATTTGCATTTCTATAGGCTTTGTTGCACTGACTTGATTCTTGTTATAGACCTTATTGTAGAGGTTTGATTGTTTAAGTGAGTCACTAATAATGACTCCTAGATCCTTTTCCTCAGCTGTAGTGCTCAGTTTTACACCTCCCAACTAGTACTGTGTCCTTGGGCTTGCATTTCCTTGGTGCATCACCTTACACCATTTGGCGTTAATTTTCTGTACTCTTTGTAGCTCACTCTGCATCTTCCTAAGTCCCTCTTGCCTATCTAACATCCCACAGAGCTTAGTGCCATCTGTGAAGAGAAACAGCTTCCTACATATTCCTTCTCCATCATTACTAATGAACATATTGAAGAGCACAGGATCTAGGATGGATCCTTGTGGCACACCTCTCATAACCTCCCTGTCTTCTGATTTGACACAATTAATTACAAACCTCTGCTGCCTGTCATTCATCCCATTTCCTTCTCATTTACTATGTCCCTTGCTGAAATCAAATCCTCTGGATGTCACCATTGCTGAGCCTAGGCTGGTTCTCATGGCCATAATGGAGTTGTGGTACACTGACGAGCATGACTAGGACATGGCCATGCAGGGTTACTCTCTGTTTAGGAGAGACAGGCAGTGAAGGAGGGATTTTACAAGATGTAAGGGAGGAAGTCAAGGCCATCAAAGTGTAAGGGCAACCAGAGAAAAGGATGGAGTTGAGGTGCTGTGGGCCATCCTCGAGACAGGTGTTGAGGCTGCTATCCATACATGGGTAATATAAAGACTTCCAGCACAGGGAGTTGAGTTGGATAAGGCACTTGGAGAAGCCAACATCTGTAAGGGGAGGTGCTGCAAGTTGGTGACTTCAGTTTGACAGATGTGTATTGGAGCCTGCCAACTGCAGCTTTAGCAAGGAGCATGTCCATTCCTGACCCCAAGCAAGGGACTTTTATCAGACAGCTAGTCAATGAACCCAACTAGGAAAGGGGCAGTGCTAAACCTGGTGACATCACAGTGGACAGTCGCCAAGGTAACAGTGATCACTATACAGTGTGGTTAACAATAAGATGGGAACTGAGACAAACCAAATGAATGCAAGAGTCATGGATTTTAGGAGGGCACATGTTAAAGAAATGGGAGACAGCCTCAAAAACTGCCTCATAAAGGGGATTGCCAGGGAGGGGTAGAGGTACAGTGGAGCCGGCCATGATGCAACACAGTAAATGATATGTCACAAACTACTGCAGTAAAAAGGGTTTAATGGCTATTATACAATGGACATCCAGAATCCATCATTTTGATTGTCTGATTGGTGCTTCTAGCCATGGGTAAATCTTACGACAACCCACGCAAAAAGTGTCTGTCAGTCAGGGTGGCAGCAGCACAACAAATTAAATCAATACACCCACTCCCTGAAAACAGAAATCTGCTGTTATTTTGTCCCCTTAAAACCAACCAAGAGAAAGTAAAGAACATCAGTCATTGGCTTGTCCACCGCTCATCCCATTGCTCCCTCTCAACTAGGAAAAAAAATTAAATCAGTTTCTGTACTACAATACACAACCCAAGTGAACAGTGCACACACACGGATCAGTAAAATTTAGTAAAGAATGCAGAAGCCAGTGATAAATGCAAAATCCTTTAGTAAGAAAATTTTTTTCAGCTCCAAAGCTTAAGTACAGACTTAAAGTGCTATCCCCTAGTGCCTCAACTCTCTTGAGTCATCAGTGGGGTCTGTGCTACAATACCAAGTGCTCAGCACTGTCTCCCATCTCTCTCTCCTGAACAGCGCCACCCCATCTACGCTTTTAGTTTTACCAGCACTGCCACTCCCAAACCTAACTTGCACTCTCTCTCTCTCGCTCACTGGATAACAAGCCAGTTGGACCCATGCTCAGAGTGCCAACCCCCAGCTGCAGTTCAGTTAAACTCCAAATGAGGAACACCTGGCTGCAGTGCAATACAGCTCGCATGCTGCCTGACTACAAAAGAAAATGTGAGAATAATCATAATTTTAAAAAAAGTGTACCCATATAACTGTCTGAATTGTGGGTACTGTATGTCACGATACTCTACCCTGCAAAACAGAACTATTTTTATGGTGCAACAATAAAATCAACAAAAATGATTTAAAATGCCCCCCCCCCAAAAAAAAAATGTTTTTCATCAGTTTCTTTGTAACAAAAAGTAAATGGGGACATTGTATAATTGCAATAATCCATTCCAGGGTGTGGGTTATGGTGGAATTTATCCACTTCTGGTGTGGTTTACCGACTCGGCCTGCAGTCTCATTACTGATCCATACCAGGCATTGGTAAATACCACCATAACCCACACCCTGTTGTGAATTATTGCTTAATTGAATTACATCCTTCGCTGCAGCATACTGCAGTATTTTGTGATATACCACAGCATTACTGTGCTGCATCAAGGCTGGCCCCACTCTGCAGTGAGGAAAATAAGGAAGGGCATAATTAAGACAACCAGCCTTTGCATGAAGGAAGTGAATAAAGCATGAAGAAACTGAGTAAAAACAGAAGGAAAACGAGATTATTATGGTTCTCTAAGAAAGTAGCCAAGGTGGTAAAGGAAAGAAAAGTAACATTCAGGAAGTATAAGGAAATGCAGAGGTTGAAGACAGGGATGTGTACTGCATAAAACAGAGGGAAGCAGGAAAGGCAGTGAAGGCAGCAAAGGAGCAGTCAAAGGAAAGGACAGCCAAGGGGTAGCTAAAGGATTTTTTTTTCCAGGTGCATAAGTCAGAAGAGGAAGGCAAGGGGAGGGTTAGACAGGATAAGTAGGGCAGTGATTGGGGTACTGCACAGAAGAAGATCAATAAAAAGCCAACATCTTCAACAGGCTTTTCTGCTCAGTCTTCACAATGGGGGAAGGGGGCATGGATGACTAAGGAGCAATAGGAACGAAGGGGGAGGAAGGTAGACACAAGTCCATTTTCAGGGGAAAGATTCCTGAAGGGACTTGCAGCTTTGAAAGCTGACAGTGCCATGGGAACAGACAGGACACACCGAAGGGTATCAAAGCAACTCAGGGAAGTGCTAGCTGCCAAACTGATAGCCTGTTTCAACAGTTCTCTGAAAACAAGTATGGTTCCAGAGGACTGGAGGAGATCAGACATGGTCTCCTTACAGTACGTAAGAGTAGTAGTAGGGAGGAGGCTAGCAACTATAGGCAGGTCATTCTCACCTCAGTGGCGGGGAACTTAATTGGAACCCTGTTAATAGAATGGTTGGTAGAGTAACCTGAATCCAATAGGCTGTAAGACCACAGGTGGCATGGATTCACAGGCAGCGGGGGTTGGATGGGGCCATGCCAGATGAATCTGATTGATTTCTTTGACTGGGTGACCTGGCAAATAGATCAGGGGAAGGAAGTGGACAAGGCCTATTTGGACTTTAGCAAGGCCTTCAGCACTGTACCACACAAGAGACTGATAAAGAAATTGAGCAGCCTAGTGGTAGGATCAAAACTGGTGAACTGGGTTAAAAATTGGTTGACAAATAGGAGACAGAGGGCAGTGGTTAATAGCACTTACTCTAATGATGAGTGAGTTACCAGGAGGGGTGCTGCAGGGCTCAATACTGGGACCAGTCCTCTTCAATGCCTTCATAAGCAACATTGCATATTAATTGGAAGGGAAGATATGACTTTTTGGAGAAAATACCAAAATATGTAGTAGAGTGAACATTCAGAAGGGGGTGGAGAAAATGCATAAAGATCTTGGGAAGCTTGAGAAGTGGACAAGAGCATGACGTTTGGGAGTTCAATGCCAACAGTGTAAAATCATGCACCTAGGGCATCAGAACCTAGGTGCTGAGTACGGGATGGGTTGAGGTACTAACAGTTACTAAGCAGAAAAGGGACATTGGGGTTATCATATCTGATGATCTTAAAGTGGCAGGGTAGTGTGACAAAGTAGTGGGTAGGCCTAGTAGGATGTTGGAATGCATAGGGAGTGGTATCTCCATCAGGGGGAGGGAGGTGGTGTTATCACTATATCATTCGCTGCTGAGACCACACCTAGAGTACTTTGTCCAGTTCTGAAAGCTGAACCTTAGAAAGGACTTAAATGGGGTGGAGACAGTCCAGAGGAGGGCAACTAAAATGGTGCAGCAGATGCACCAAGAGCTCCACAAGGAGAGACTGAGGGATCTCAACATGTACACCCTGGAAGAGAGGAGAATGAGAGGGAACATAACAGAAACATACAAGTACCTCACTGGGGTAAATAGGGTGCAGGAGAGAAGTCTTTTTCAAATGAGAAAGAGCGGCAGGACCAGAGGGCATGTGATGAAGCAAGATGGGGGGGAGTTTAAGAGGGAAGTGAGGAAGTACTACTTCACTGAAAGAGTTTAGATGCCTGGAAGAGACTGCTAGCAGATGTGCTAGAGGCAAGAACAGTAGGGCTTCAAGCACATGTGGGATAGACATAGGGGAATATGAGTAAATAAACAGGGAAGAGGGAGGGTCACCAGTGATCAGTTAGGGTCTGCATAGACAGACTAGGCATGGACCATCTGTGCATGACCAAGTGCTCCAAGCGGTCCATTTCTGCAAACAAATACTATGTTTCTATATGAAGCACCAAGTCTAAAGCCTTCAATCAATCAATCATCCTTTATTTATATAGTGCAGTTCTCTGAGTGAACCAAAGTGTTTTACATAAAGATACACACACATGTACATATAATAAAATCCTATACTATGATATATAAAACACTATTTCATCTTACCTAATCATAAATCACATTAAATTGAGTCAGGGAGTGCCTTTTTAAACAAGTGCATTTTTAATTCATGTTGAACTGTTCTATGATCTGGCATTCCCTGATCTGCAAAAGAAGAGAGTTACACAGGGTCGGGGCTGCAAATGCAAATGTGCAAGCCCCAGATGTCTTTAATTGGACCCTGGGAATCTCAATCAATCCCTCGTCAGAGGAGAGAAGTTGGAAGGGGGGGCAGTAGGGAAACAGGAGGTCTTTCAGGTAGCCAGACCCCTGCCCATGTAAGGCTTTATATGTCAGGGTAATATGGCATGACCTAGATCATTGCACACCCTTGGAGCACTGGCTATTGTGTGCCCTATCATTAGGGCAACAAACGCAAAAGTCATTGTTCCCTCCCTAAGGTCCGCCCCCCAGATTTAGGGGTGTGGGGGCACAGACCCCACATGAAACCCAGTCATCGACTTGCAGGTTTGACACCCTAATGATGGGGTGCACAATGGCCGGCATGTTCAGAGGGTGGAACTGACCTAGATAGACCAATTAACAACCTGGCCACCACATTCTACACTAGTTGCAGTAGGTGAAGATCTACCCCTGCAAGCCCTTGATATAGGGCAGTGCAGTAATCAAGGCATGAGGTCACAAAAGCATGAACCAGCGATGGCATATCACCAGTGGGAATCAGGTGTTTAATCCGGGAGATGTGCCTCAGATGGTAAAATGAGGTTTGGACCACGGCTGACACCTGCACCTTAAGCATCAAACCACAGTCCAAATTAACACCCAGATTCCTCACCCGATCCAAGGTAAGCAGCTGGGAGTCCCCAAGCCATAGCCCAGAGATCTGTCCAGCTTGCCGCCTCACTCCCTAGCGACCAATTTCCAGCACCAGTACTTCAGTCTTGTCTGGGTTCAACTTTAACCACTTGGTCCTCATCCAGTCTTAGATCTCAGCCAGGCAGCTGTTAAATACTGAGCCAGTTTCCTGCTCTTCAGGCACAAAAGACAGGTATAGCTGGGTATCATCTGCATAACAGTGAAAACTTAGCCCATACCATCTTATAATGTCCCTCAGTGGTAGCATGTACACTGCGAACAACATGGGGACAAAACAGAGCCCTGCAGTACCCCACATGATGGGGGCAGAGCCTTGCTAAAGTTTAAGTAGAGGAAATCCATGGCATGGCACCTATCCAGTACCACTATCATCCAATCAAAGAAAACTATCAGGTTGGTCTGACAAGCCTTCCCTATCACAAAATCATATTGTTTACTATCCTGGAGTCTGTTGCACTTCAGGTAGTTCATGACATCTTCTTTGACCAGAGGCTCCTTCAGTTTACCCACAACAGAGGAAAGACTGGCAGACCTGTAATTTCCCGCTTGCTCCTTGTCTCCCCCTTTATTGAGTTGATCTCAGTTTGCTTCCCTCCAGTCTTTAGGAAATTACCCTTGCCTGTGATGAGCTACTGCATAGCTGCACTGGATATTCAGCAAGTTCTGCTTCCAGTTCCTTCAGTAAACTTGCATGTATCCTGTCAGGCCCCATGGCTTTATCTATCTTTAGGGATGCTGGCCCTTTCTAGAACCTCTTGTGGGTAATTACTGGCTGCCTCATTTCCTGAACCCCCTTTATGGCCACCCTGATGCCACTCTCGGGCAGCAGCCCAGTGTATTCCCTTGTGAAGACAAAGCAAAAGTAATTATTACTGATGGCTACCTTTTGAACATCCTCTATAACCCTACCTCCCTCAGATACCCTAACAATTCCCTCTCCTTTCTTTCATTTCTTCCCTACTATACATGAAACAAAATGCTTTTCCCTTCCCTTGACCCTGTCTGCAGTACACAGCTCAGTTTCTACTTTTTGCCTTCCTAACTGCCTTCTTGTACAGGTCACTGGTAAGGCTGCATCTGGAGTATGGAGTTTGGTACTGGTTCCCACACCTCAAAAAGGACATTAACCTGCTGGAGAAGGTCCAGAGGATGGCTACAAAGATGATAGCTGGTCAGCAGGGTAAGGCATATGAGGAAAGTTTGAGGGCACTAAACATGTACTCCCTGGAAGACAGGAGAGAAAAAGAGGAGACATGATTGGGACCCTGAAGTACTTGAAAGGGATAAATAAGGTTGATATGGAGAGTGTCTTTAAGCTGAGTGGCAACCATAACATGAGGGAGCACAGTCTTAAGCTGAAGGATGGGAGGTTTAGAAGGGAGGTCAGGAAGCACTTCTTCACAGAGAGGGTGGTGGACACTTGGAATGCGCTGCCAGAAGTGGTAATCTCATTGAAAACAGTGGGCAGCTTTAAGAGAGGCTGGGATAGGTATAGGGAAGGGTAAGGGTCAGGGGTAGGGAGGATGGGAGTAGTGGGGAGAGGGGGCAGGGACAGTAGCTCAAGCTGTGGATCCTGCAACACGAGGAGACTTGATAGACCAAATGGCCTTCTTCTGCTGGCTTCTTCATATGTTTGTATGTTCTTTGCTTCCTTAGTTCTGTATCACTCAACATTCTCTCTATGTTTCCTCCATTGCATTCCTTTGTACCTGATGAAGGCCTGTTTTGGAGTCATCACTGCTTCCCTGACCCTATCCATGAAATATATTCATCTCTTGTACTCATTTCTTTTGGATCCCAGTCTTATGCATAACTAAACATTCATTGATAATGGCCTTTCTTCTTTCTTCCACACCTGTGATGCTGTCTACCATGACTTACTTTCCCTGGACTAACACCTTCATCCTGCTGATGTCTGCCATTCTGAAATTAAAGACATCAGCTCTTAGTTGGGGCTTTTTGGTCCCAAGGGACAGCTCGAACCAAATAGAATTATGGTCGCCGGACCCTAGTGGCTACCCTTACTGATCACCTCCTAGCACCTCCAAGTTGGTAAGCACCATATTTATTTACATTTTATATTTATGTATGTCAAATGTTTCACCAGGAAAGACATACTGAGCTGGTAGCAGCTTATTTCCAGATGTGTCCTGGGGGGAGGAGGTAGAGGAGGGTATTAAATATTAATTCAAACATTTATGACAATTAGAACTTTTTTTACATAGTTGATAATAACAAAAATAAGCATCGCAGAACAAGTAACATCAAAATGTATTTTTTTAAATTGTTTAACTAGGAGTGGCACACTAAGCTGAAAGCTTGTTTACAGGTGCGACCTGGAAGCAGAGGGAAATTAAGTGAATTGCTTAGGGTCACACACTATGCAAGTGGGGGCTATGGGATTCAAACCCAGGTCTCCAGATTTGCAGCTCAGAGCCTTAAACCACTGCATCACACTGCCTCCCTATTTAAACAAAATATATACACTGGCATGGATATAGCGGATGCATCACAAGGACAACAAGAGGATGCAAATTAAAGTGCAAAGTTCAGGTAATACAGGCTGGTGGTAGTGAAGCTAACCTGAAGATATTTAAGAGGAGTCTATTTGAAGGGGGGAAGTGGGGGTTAATGGCAGAAGTTAGAGTGAGGAGATACATTTAGATGGCTAAGGAGATAAGGTGTGGGAGAGGTGGAGGGAGTGGAATGAGGGGAAGAGAGGTAAAGGGGTCAGGTGCAGTTGCAGGAATAAGAGGAGACCTTGAGGAGAAGAGAGGAGAGAGGAGAGAGAGCATAGCGAAGAGTGGAGAGTGAGGGGGGAGAGATTTCCATAGTTTGGGGAACTGGCAGGAGAAGGTGGCCTGGCCAGCTGATGATGACCTAGTAGGGACTGCTAGGGAGCAGAAGCCAGAGTTACAAAGGGTAAAGTGGGTAGTGAAAAGGAAGGGGAGTAGAGGAGATAGGTTAGGCAAGAGGGGAAAGAGCCAATTTAGAGTTTAGCAATAAAAGAGGTACAATAAGTGAGGTGCCTGACTTTAATGGAGGGAAGGGGAAGGGAGGTATAAAGGGAACAATGGTGGGTGTGCAGCAGGCAGTCCAAAGCAAACCAGCAAAAGGACTGGAAGAGGGAGTCCAGTCTGATTAGGGTGGACTTAGGAGCAGCACTGTAGATAATATCTCTGTAGTCAAAATAGGAAGAATCATTTGCTGAATAATGGTTCTGTAAGCCAACAGGGGGATGCAACTACAGTTCCTGTTTAATGCACCTAGTTTTGGGTGTAGTTTTTTGTGGATGGCATCAACATGTCCAGAAAAATTCAGGTGATGATCAAGCTACACCCTGAGGTACTTGGGGGGACATAATCGATTGTGGTCCCATCCAGGGTTTGGAAGGAAAGGAGGTCAGCAAGCCTTGAAAGCTTCTGCCTAGTGCTAAAGGATATGGAGACCAGTTTTTGGATGTTAAGGGACAGCTAATTTGATCAGAACAGTGCTGGATGTCGTTGAAGTCCAGCTGTAAGTTTGTTAAGGATAAGGGGCTGGGCTACAGCGTCAAAGGCTTTGGCTGAGTCAACAAAGATGGCAGAGGTGATAAGGCCTTGATCCATGCCTGAGAGAATGGAGTCAGTAAGCCTGAGGAGGGAGGATGAGGAAGTTGAGTGGGATTAACGGAACCTAGACTGGAAAGGGGTGAAGAAGAAGAAGAAGAAGAAGAAGAATCAGCATTTATATAGCGCTTTTCATACATCCAAAGCACTTTACAAGCAATGCTAGACTGGTAGTGAAGTGACTGAATATGTGGTGGCGGCCATATTGCACATCATCACCAACACACAGCCTGGATAATTGCATGTACCGGTTTATGGGAAGGGGAATATTGGCCAGGATACCAGGAATGTTCCCTACTCCTTTGCAAAAAGTGCCCTGGGTTCTTTTACTTCCACCTGGACACCCACCAGGACAACACTAGGATGGGCAGAAGGAACCTCATTTTAACATCTCATCTGAAGGACGCACACCCCAGCAGTACAGCACCCCCCAATACTGCACTCAGATGCCAGCGATTTTTAGGTGCAAGTCCAATCCCGGTGTGGGACCAGAACCCACAGCCTTCTGGTCCAGAGGTGGATGTGCTACCAACTGAGCCATGCTGACACCTAGGAGGATGAATCAAGGAACGGGGAGAGCTAAGAAAGTGCTAGGTGTTCTTGAAGTTTAGCAAGGGAAGGGATCAGAGAGATAGGTTGGTAATTGCCTGGACAGGAGGGGTCACTTCCTTTAGGAAGGGGTATAACAGTAGCCTGTTTCCATGCATCAGGGACAGAGGCAAGGGAGAAGGAAAGGTTTAGAAGGGAGGAGAGTGGTAGAGCAATAGCTGGGGCAGAGAGATGGAGGAAAATAGGATCAAGCCCATCAAGGTTCCTGCCCTCAAGAGAGTTTAGGGCTTGGAGGGACTTGAGAGTGTCAGCGGGAGATATAGGGACAACAGGAAAGGGGAGACAGGGGGGTATGTGGGGAAGGGGGAGAGAAGCAAGAGAGGTGGGAGGAGGCACAAGAGGTGAAGAAAGCATTGAACTCAGAGGTAACATAGAGGGGGTCAGAAATGGCGATATCACTTACCTTGAGGACTGGGTTAGGGGAGAGAAGAGGGCATGGATGACCTTCCAGAACTTGAAGGGGTGGTTAATGTTGATCTGGAAGGTGGAGGAAAACTACTCTGCCTTGGCAAGCCTGGTGGCTTTGTTACAGGCATTGCAAAGAGCCTGGCACATGAGAGAAATCAGCATGGGAGCCAGAGGACATGTGAGCCTTCCAGGCAAGATCTTGAGCATGCAGGCAGGCAGGTAAACAATTTGGCAGAGATCCAAGGGAGGTGGGAACTACTGACCCTAGTTTTCATGAGAGGAACAAATAGGTCCCAGATGAACTGAAATTTGGTCTTAAAATAGGTAAGGGCAGAGTCAATGGAGCTGTCAGAGGAGATGTGTGACCAGTCAGTAGCTGCTAAGTCTGCTTGGAGGGAGGATAAGTTAATTGATCGGAGGACCCAGATCTGGAGGATCTTGGGTGGGGCCTTGGGGCAATATAATTTGTAGACATAGTAGACTAGCTGGTGGTCACTGAGTGAGTCTGGAAGGGAGTCGGTATCAATAGTCTGGTGGGGGTGGGAGGCAACAACCCTGTCCAGTAGGGTATGGTTGAGGGATTTATGGTTGCAGTGGGTAGTATAAGTATCAGTTGAGAGAGATTAAGGAACTTAATGTTTTGGCTGAATTCGGATTGAGAACAGGACAGTCAGTTTAGATTGAAGCCCCCAAGGATGAATAATTCACCAGTCAAGGCATTGGTAGAGATGGTAGTGAGGAGGTCAGTGCCAGAAGAGGGGGAAAGGCCTGACAGCAGTTGACACCTGCCATTAAGTTGGGGATAGAAAAAGGGAATGAGAGTTTGAAGAGTAAAAGTTCATAGGCAGATGAGGAAGAGAGTATGGGGTAACTTGGATGGCAGAGGGAGGTAAATGGCAACACAACCATCCCTACTGGCATGATCCTGGTGGGGAATGGGGTATCCAGGTATGGTGACTGCAGTGGGGGGTGGGAGGTAAGGCGGGATCTATGAAATTCAAGACAGAGGCAGGTGGGTGGGAGCAGTGAGGGACCAGGGAGCCTGGGGGAATGGAAGAGAGAGGGAAAGCAGGAGTAGGGGAGTGTGGGAGAAGGGAAGGGGAGAATGGAGGAGAAGAAGATAGGAGAAGAGGGAAAGCTTGTAGAAGGGAGGGAGGCAAAGGTTAACAGGAAGAGAAGGAGAGAGAAGATAAGAAGCAGCATGAGAGATAAACAGGAAGATGAGAGGATAGGGTAAATTGGTAGTAGGAGAGAGGGGAGAGAGCTTATGCAGCAGAGGGGGTAGGGAATGTACTACAGGAAGATTTGCGATGGAGCAAGATGAGTGAGTAAGGTTTAGCTGGGAAGGGAGGGGCACAAGGAGAAGAGGAGCAGTGATTAAGCTGAGAGAGAAGCAGGAGAAGGATCTATTAAGGGAGGAAGACTTAGCTGGGATGGGAGAGGAACAAGGAGTAAAGGAGCAGAGTTAAGTTGAGAGAGGAGCGGGAGAAAGTTGCAGTGCAGGAGTAAAGGAGGAGCTAGTGGAGGAAGAGAACCAGTCAGGCAGGGATGGGAGTCGGAAGGTGAGCAGTACAGTTATACAGTGACAGGGGGGCCTTTTATAGGGAGTTTGTGCTGTAGACAGCAAAGTAAGGAGAATGTGGGGGTAGAGTGACAAAGCAGTGAGCAGGGAGACAAATGGGTCAGAAGTGGGGGCAGCACTGAGAAACAAAGATAGGGGAACCCTAGATAGAGAGTTTGAGCACTAGATCGAAAATAGGGGGAGGGTGGAAGGGACAGCCAAGGTCAGTACAGAAGAGTATGGGTAGGATATGGAAGCAGCATAGAAATGCAGGGATAGGGAGACTCAAATTAGAAAGACTGAGTCCAGTCACTAGGTGGGGAGTATTGACAGTTTCTGGGACAAAAGAGAGGAGAGAGGGAGAGTGAGCACAACACAGAAAGGGGAGAGAGGAAGTAGTCAATGCAAATAGAGTTGTAGAGTTTGAGCTCAGGCTGAAAAGGAGCTGTTATGAGGATGGAGCAATCAGTGAACATTTTGGGTGAGGCATAAAAGGAGTAAACATTTTTCAATATTAAATTTATGCAGCAAGATGTAAAACAAATGAACTATAACAGCGTCAGGAAACAGCACCTACTGTATGAGTTGTACAGCAAAGATAAATTGCAAGTATCTGTTAGGAAGCAAAAGTATTCATGGTGAGCAGAACCATGGCTAACAGCGGAATATTACAACTATAGGTTATGTAGCAAATGAGCATATACTTTGGGAGAATTTTCTTTCAAATTGCATAGAGGCACATATTTACAAACTCACTAACAGTAGCGTATGTCATTGAGGTTATATCCAACAGTAAGGACATACAGTATGGAGAATGACAGCTTGCCTTGTGGGTTTCTTAACCAGCTGCACCAGTCCTTGACTGTATCCAACAGGGCCTGACTTCTGGTACTCCTGGCAGCTGGAACATCCCATTCAATATCCGGCAGGTTCACATCACCCAAAACCACTATCTCCCCTTTTGCCACTCCCCTTCGTAGTGCTTCCCCAAGCTCCCTATCCCTCTCTTTCCCCCTTGTTCTGGCAGTCTACAGATCACCCCCAGCTGTAGTTTGTTGCCTGAGGCCTCTGTGAGCTGCAACTACAGTGACTTTATCTTCTCATTACCCTGGTGTATGCATCTTCCGCAGCCTCAATACCTTCCCTGACATATAGGGCTATTCCCCACTTTACCTTTTTGTCTGTCCTTCCTATTTTATTTATTTATTGAAAACTTTCACCAGGAAAGGCACATTGAGCAACAGGTTATTCATTTCCAGGTGCATCCTGGGGAAAAAGGGAGTGGGAGTAACAACACATTTAACAATTTTCTTAGCATAATACTAGATATGCAGTTACAGACACATATATATGAGGTTACATTTAAAGTGCTTTAGATTACAGATATGCAGAGAGTCTAAATTGCATTAGGGGAAAAGGGAGTAGGAGTAACAACATACTAGACATTTTACTAGGATACAGTACTTAAATAAACATTAACATTGCAGAAGAGCTAAATGTTAGCAGTGCTTAAGCAATTCCAGTTATACACAGAGTTGATCCAACTGCCTTAGGTAATGCAAGGTCAGGATAGCAAGTCAGCAGACAATTGAATTACAATAGTGTAGGCTACCATGGGGGGGGGGACTTTAAGCACAATTGCAAGTGTGAGAAGTGAAGTTCTGCAGAGATGTTGAGATGGATGACGGGGAAGAGGAGTGTCTAATTTGTGGGGTGAGAGAGTTCCAAAGTTTAGGGAAGTGGTGAGAAAAAGCAGCCTGTACAACAGAGGTTGATTGGCAAGGGACCATTAGGGTCTGAGTGTCATAGGATCTCAGGGGAGTGTGAGGGAAGGGAGGAGGGAGGGATATGAAGGAGGAGTGATAAGAGGGAAGAGAGCCAAACCATAATTTGGAGATAAATTTAGCACAATTGGAAAAGCCACCTGTTTTTGAGAGATGGAAATGTGAGAGCTTTGTGGAGATCACAGTGGTGAGTGAAAGGGGACAGGTCCAAGGCAAAGTGGCAGAAGGAGTGGAAGAAGGTGTCCAATCTGGTTAGGGAAGTCTTGGGAGCAGCACTGAAGACTACATCACTATAGTCAAAAATTGGGAGTATTATTTTCTGGACATGTACACACCTGGCTGATAGCGGTATACAGCTGCGGTTCCTGTACAGAGCATCTAGCTTGTGACAGTTTTTTCAGAACGGCATCCACATGTCCAGAAAAGTTGAGGTGTTGGTCAAGCCAAACCCCAAGGTATCTAAAGGAGGAATGTCCTCCAGAGTTGTCCCATCAAGGGAAGGAAGGAAGGAAGGAAGGAAGGAAGGAAGGAAGGAAGGAAGGAAGGAGGGAGGGAGGAAGGGAGGGAGGGAGGGAGTTGAGAGTCTCTGTTTAGTGCCAAAGGTCATGGCGACAGTCTTTGGCATTTAGAAAGAGTTGATGTCAGCATAGACAGTGCTGAACCTTATCAAAGTCAATCTGGAGTTTGGATGCTAAATCCATTGGAGAGTGGCTGGAGGGATACAGGAAAGTGTCATCTGCATACATGTGGATGGAGATTGAGGTGCAGACGGAAGGAAGGTTATTTAGGAATATAGAGAATTTGAGAGGTCCTAGCACTAAGCCCTGGAGCACACCAGTGTTAATGGGGAGAGGAGTGAATATAGAGTCTGCAATTCTAACTGACTGGAACCTGCTTACAAGGCAAGCCCTGAACCAGTTTGAGGCTGAGACTGATAGCCCAGCTGCAGACAGATTATTTAGAAGGAGGGGGTGGGAGACTGTGTCCAAAGCCTTAGTGAGGTTAACAAAAATAGCAGATGTGATTTGGCCACAATCCATCCCTGATAGGACGGAGTCGGTGAGCCTAAGCAGGGAAGTAGTAGTAGTAGACTGGTACTTATAGAAACCAGATTGGGAAGGAGTGAAGAAACAGGAGTCAGTGACGTAAAAAGAGAATTGTTATAGAACCATATGCTCTTGAAATTTAGCAAGGTAAGGGAGAAGATATATTGGTCTGTAGTTACTAAGAGAGGAGGGGTCACCACCCTTAGGGAGTGGAAGAACCACAGCATGCTTCCAGGTGGTTGGTACGGAAGCAGAAGAGAAGGAGAGATTTAGAATGGCAGACAGAGGGGATGATATTGCGTGAGCAGACAGGTAGAATAGCTTGGGATCTAGCCCATCAGGTGAGCTGCCTTCAGAAGGGTTTAAAGCAAGGAGAGCCTCCAGAATCACAGAGGAATACTGGAGTGAAGGAGAAGGAGGCAAGTTTAGGGGAGATATTATTTTTAGAGTTAAGGGGTAGAGGAGGGGGAGAGGGAGGAGGAGGAAGAGGGAGCAAGGATAAAAGGGCAGAGGCACAGGAGAGAAAGTTGAAATTGAATTCAGAAGCGACCATTGTGAGGGGCAGATATTATAGAGTTGTTTAAATTGAGGAGAGGGCTTAGAGATCTTGTGGGGAAGGGGATAGAGCATGTACAATCTTCAAGAATTTGGAGGGGTGATTTATGTTTGATTTGAAGGTAGATAGGAAATATTTTGCCTTAGCAAGCTTGATGGCCTTGGTGCAGGAGTTTCGAAGTGCCTGGTAGATTTGGAAATTGCTAGGTCACATTGAAGCTTTATGAACCCCCCAGGCTTGTTCATAAGTGCATTGGCAAGACAGTAATTAAGGTGTGATCCAGGGGAGGCGATGTCCATGAACTTTGGAGCACCTAAGTGGGGCATGTTGGTTTCAGGTTTGGAGGTATTTGTCTTAGAAATAGTTCAGAGCTATGTCAACAGAGATTGCTGAAGAGATGGGAGACCAGTCTGTGAAAGCAAGGTCATGGAGGAGGTAGTGAGGTCCAGGGATTTCTAGGACCTGGTTAGTAGCATTTTATGTGGTGCCTTAGGCATGTGAACTTTAGGAATCATGTAAATCATATGACGTTGTGTAACCAGGAACTGTCAGGTCTCAGTCATTATTTTCTGAGGCACATGTTTCTGTGATGGCTATGAGGTCCATTTCAGTGTTTGCCATCATTGCCTATAGTTGACTAATTTTATTACCTAGCCTGCTAGTGTTAAGGCAGACTCCCAACTCCTGATACCGTTTGATTTTTCTTTGTCTACCTTATTCTTCCCTGGTCTCCTTAACTTCTTGTTTTTTGTGTTGATTGCAGGTTTTGTGAACCTTCCCTCCACAGTCCCTTCCCCTAGCCTAGTTTGAACCTCAGTTGTATTTTACTCATGGTGCCACTACAAGCCCCAGATTAGAAGGAGTACTAGCTAGGTTTTCTTTCCTCTCTCATATCACCACTTCTCTGTGCCTCAATCTCACCTGCAGTCAGTTTAACTCTCTAGTGAAGATGTCAGACTTCTGCCCCAATGCACTGGTCCATTCTCTTGTCAGGTGAAGACTGTGGTCTTTGATGAGCCTCTTGTCCCAGAAGTCCCCATGCCTCAGTAGAATGGTAACCCATCTACTCATGCAATCCCTTTAACCACCCATTAAACTCTTCAATCTCATCCCTTCTTATTCTACCTCTCCTCTCCCTAATACACACAGGGAGGACCTCGAAGGGAGGCCAAGTGTGCCTTCAATCTGTCCCTAGTCTGTGAATGTTCTGTTTCACTGTCTCCACAGGTTTGCCAGATCATTGGCACCCAAATATATCAGTACCCCCATCTCCCACCTCTCTCCATTATTCTCCTTATCCTGCCTGTATGCTCAATGGCTGATGCACAAGCAAGGTACCTAATCATACTCTTAACAACCAATCCCTTCCCACCACCCTCCCTACCTTCTCATCATTCAGTCCCTGCCTGATATGACTCTCCTGGCTGATTTTCTCCTGCTTGTCTTCCCCAGAAGTCACCAAGTCACCCTTTTGCCTCTGATTGACTCAAAGTTCTCCCAGTGAAGTCAGGTAACTGAGTCTCCTCCAGCAGTGCAAAACAGTTTTCTGTATTGATGATGTGGGGCTGGTCAACCTCCTTGTGGCTACCTCTGCCTCCCTTTCCCTCCCCACCAGTCTTTACCCTTGTTGATCAGTGTGCCACAGGGGGAGAAGTGGTGTCGGGTGTGGGCTTCTGATGAGCCAGTCATGCAGCTGAGATAGAACTTCTCTTTTCTTGCTGCTACAAGCTGAGCATGAAGCTCCACAACAGTCTTGCAGATGGGACAGTGCCCCTCCTCCAGAGCATAACCCTGTAAGAGGAGCACCCAAAGTTGCCATACCTACCTACCTCTTTCCTGTACCTCATCCCAGACTGAACCTATGATAACCGTAGACAACTAACAGCAACCTTTATTCCCTTAACTGCCTAGTGCCTTTCCACTAGAACCAAACTTGTTACTTCCTGTCCTGCTTTGCTACCTTATTGTCTTTCCTATATTACTACCATGTACCTCCTATCCCATATTGATAATTTGAGTAAGGAAGCTACCTACCACATGCTTACTGTGTCTCAATACTACCTATGTAGCGTAACCCCAATACTTCTACCCTGTATAGGTATTGGGTCTGGGATTCTAATCTGCTGCAGCAGATACAGTACAACACCACAGTCTTTTAGCGTTTATTACACTACAACATCATATACTAAAGGTAATGCACGAAGTTGCTGAGGATCAGTTGATACTTAGGTGTACCCCAGCTAAGAAGTTGTTTGGCTCCCTTTTTCCTTCAGAACTGGTGACTACAATACCCAACGCCTACCTAATCCCCCTCAGGGGCAGGCCCTCCTGCACACCTGCAGTCTCTGTCTCTCCACCCTAGTTGTGTGCCACTCACATGATGGGACATGAGCATGATGGGACATGCTGGGTGAGGATCTCAATTTATTCACACAGAGCAGCTTCTCCACAGAAGAGTGAGCCTTCAATGCAGAATCCAAACAGGTTACAATAAGTATCCTGTCCTCACAGCACCTTCTCCCAATTATCACCTAGCTCAGACATTGTTAAGACAATTTTCACCCAGCTCCCAAACTCAGGACAGGATACAGTACTTTAATATTGCTCCTTAATTGCAGGTCTGGCTGATGTATCCCACATACCATGTAAGTCATATATTGTTCAGAATATTTCAACTTCCTAGTTACTGTCCACTCCTGGTTTCAGTTCCTGCTAGGTGCCTTCTTTCCTTCCTATTCCAAACTCCCTGAAGACAGTTGCTCAGTTTAAAGCTTCACCACACAAGACAGAGGTAAGAGATATTGTAAGTATAGAGAGAGAGAGTCATAAATTACAAAAAAAATAAATAAATATTAAAAAAGACTGGAAAAGCACTTACTGTAGCTACAGGAAACAATTGGAACTTAAGAAAATTATACTGCATAGTAACATAGTTACATAGTAGTTGATGGCAGATAAGGCCCACTAGGCCTACCTAGTCTGCCCATACTGGCAGGTAAATGGAAAACAAAAGGAAACAAATACTGTAGGATTACTAAATGTGACAGGGGGAATAATAAAATAACAGAAAAAAGTTAAATAGATATGTCTGTTCAGTTAATGGAAAAAATGAAAGTATAGTGGATACAGTCTGTGAGACAGTGGATGACAGGGAGATAGACAAAATAGGAATGATATTCAGTGACAAGAAGGTACTTGGAAAACTACTGAGTATAGGGGTTTATAAGTCAGCAAGGCAGACAACATTCATATGATGGTCCTAAAGGGACTAAGGGAAGAATTAGCAGAGCAAGTAACTAACTTATATCAGTTTGACTGAGACCAGGTAAGTGCCAGAGACTGGCAGGAAGCTATAGTGATACCACTGTTCAAGAAGGGTGGCCAAGGTGAAGTAAAAAACTACAGATTGGCCAGCCACTTCGTATTCCATGTAAAATTATGGAATCCTTTACAAAGAATAACATAATGAAGGGACTGAATGTATTGTGTACAGAGAAGAAACACAGCATTGATTTGAGTTGATAAAAATTTATTTTTATACAGGATGCAAATTGTTGGTGTTTCATCCTCATTTTCAATAATGTCCTGTGGTATAAATAAGTTTACAAAACACAATACACAGTACATACTGTACATATATACATACAATGAATTAAAACAAATGTAACTAAAACATCAACAAACTGTACTTGGTTATTTAACCAAATGTTTTTTAAAAGTAGGCATACTACAAATTGCTTTTAACTCATATGGGAGTTTGCTCCAGTAACAGGCCAAACTATTTTGCCAAGTAACAGCACCAAATCTATTGTACGTTCTTATCAGGGGTATCTTTTGAGATGTCAATCTCAATCTTGCTGAATTAGTACCTAATGACTGAGTTTCTAGTAAACGAGCTAAAGGGTGTCCTTTATGAAAGAATATTAACTTGTGTCAAAAAATTAGCCACAGAGATTCTCTTTTTCCAGGTTGTAACCACCCGAGCCTACTAAATACTTCACAATGATGAGTTCATAGGCACTTTTAGTTCACTGACCTATGCAGCAAGTATAGTGTTATGCTTGTGCAACTGTGTTAGCTTGGTTTTGGCTGTTCGCACTCTCTATTACAGTGGAATTACCACCCTGTAGGGATATGAAGGCAAGGAACCCTCAGAGAGGGTTTCACCCCTAGAGGTGCGACGGGATGGTTCCCGTGGCTAAAGGTACCTTAGGAATCCCCCTAAGGAGAGAGTGCTACCGCTGGAAAAGGAGGGTAGGATGGTGGGGTAAAGAAAAAATGCTTCACAATGAGGCTAAGAGGAACTGTTTATATAGCTCAGGAAGTGGGAGTGGCTGGCTTCTTGGACACTGAACTACAGAGCAAGCCTTTCATTTCACTGACCTATGCAGCAAGTATAGTGTTATGCTTGTGCAACTGTGTTAGTTTGGGTTTTGCTGTTCGCACTCTCTATTCCACAGGAATTACCACCCTGTAGGGGTATGAAGGTAAGGAATCCTCAGAGAGGGTTCCACCCCTACAGGTGCAATGGGAATGGTTCCCATGGCTAAAGGTACCTTAGGAATCCCCCTAAGGAGAGAGTGCTGCCGCTGGAAGAGGAGGGTAGGATGGTGGGGCAAAGAAAAAATGCTTCAAAGTGAGGCTTAGAGGAACTGTTTATATAGCTCAGGAAGTGGGAGTGGCTGGCTCCTTGGACACTGAACTACAGAGCAAGTCTTTCATTTCGCTGACCTATGCAGCAAGTATAGTGTTATGCTTGTGCAATGTGTTAGTTTGGTTTTGGCCATTCGCACTCTCTGTTCCAGAGGAATTACCACCCTGTAGGGGTATGAAGGCAAAGAACCCTCAAAGAGGGTTCCACCCCTACAGGTGCAATGGGACAGTTCTGGTGGCTAAACCTACCTTAGGAATCCCCCCTAAAATGTAGTATCATCCCCAAAGAGGAGGCAACATGAAACAGGTGAACAAGCAGTAACTGTGACATAGGAGTAGTAACAGTAACATAGTAGTAGAAAAGTATAGGCAGTTTGATAATGCAATTATATGCTCAATTGTCATAATAACTGCCCAGGTTTGCATAGCATGATACTGATGGCTTGCTTTGAGAGTAGGGGATCCCCTAAGGAGAGAGGGAATGGCAGGACATCCTCCACCTCCATCCAACAATGGAACCTACCAAAAGAAACTAAGGGAAAGAACTAAGCTAACTAAGTGTCATGACCTGAGGCAATGGAGGAGGAAAAAAAAACCCTATGAGAAGGAAATGTCTGGGGATCCAAGGCCTAGGTCACCTTCCCTCCAGGCTTGGGATATTTTACTTAGTAACGGCTCTGCAGCTGCAATTTGGAAAACCCAATTAAAGGGAGGTGGAAAAAATTCCAATTTGGAGGAAGGCTCTCACTCAAACCCTCTAGTGGGAATGCCGTGGAAGGTTGCGAGAAAACTCTGCAACAATACGTGCATCCAAGGTGCAGTAGGAGAGCAACAACTGCTGAGGAACTCACCTGGCCTACCCACCCTAAATCAAACCAGGTGAACCAGAGGCAGCCATAGAGAGGATGTGGTGAAGGTGCCTCACTAGGGAAACACTATATAGTGAAAAACTAGAGCAAAGGAGATCGTCGTAACCACCCTTCACCGCTAATCTTAAATTCTACACCAGGAGCTGCTGTCATGTAGCAGGCAGCTAAAGCCAAACCCGGGGTGAGGAAATTCACAGCTATGGGCCAGGTGAGAAGGATCCCACCCCAAGTTGGACACACGCTCAAGATGCAGACTAAAGCAGAATGAGACCGTCGGCTGCAGGAACCCTGTGCCAGAATAGAATGGCTGGCATGCCCCAGAAAGTGATTGAGAGCTGAAAAGTTGTTGACCTGAATGAGCACGGCGTGCTGAGATCATAATGAGCACTGAGTGCTGAGACCTTGCAAGGTCAAATGCCGATTGAGTGCAGCAGAATCCCAGGCTGAAGCTGAGCAGGTGGCAATAGGCATGAAGCAATGGTTTGTGTAAGCAGGGAGCAGTGGTTGTGTAAGCAAATGTGGACCTGATAAGTCAGTAAGCAGTAGCAGTAGTAGTAATAGGTGGACTTGCATAACATACTGTACAGCAATAAACAGCAGTGAATAGGGGTAAGCCAGCCAGACAGTTCAAAGACAAATCAAGGTGACATACTCTGAGGATTTTCGGCAGTGAAGACAGGATTTAGAACAGAATTAATTAGCCACATAGGCCATGATCCCCTCAAACACCTCCCAGTCCCCACCATAGGACAAACAAGGAAGTGATGGAAGGTTAGAGAACCAAATGCAGATATAAAGCTAATTTAATGGCCTTAGCAGCAGCATCAGCTAACCTCAGAGTAACACAATGTACAATAGCAATGGGAGTAAACAAACAGTAGCAGGCAGCAATTAGGCCTGTGCAGCAGTAGCAAAAACAAATGAGTACACTGAGTTGTAACTGCAGTAAATAAAATGAGGCATAATGCTCTTAAAGCAGTGTCACCAGGCAATGCAATGAGACTGCTTCAATGAGGCAATTAGAACAAGCATGAGTGAGCTGTAGAGCTAGATCATAAAACTGAGACAGGTTTGCAGTTGCAGTGCCAGTAATTTGAAAGTTGTGAGTAACTGAAAGCAAGCAGTATGAGCTGAAACAGCAGCAAGCTAGGAGCTTAGAAAAGCCCCCGCCCAAAAAAAAAAGAAGGAAGCACACACAGCCGAAGGCAAAATAGAAACCAAAGCAGGAAAATAAACACAGAAACCCTACAGAGACAAACTGGGGTGGGGGGCAGGCCCCAGCCAGGGAGGCCCAACCAACTCAGAGGACAAACCAGCAGAGCCTTCGGCTGCCAAGAAAAAATGCTTCACAGTGAGGCTTAGAGGAACTGCTTATATAGCTCAGGAAGTGGGAGTGGCTGGCTGCTTGGTCACCGAACTACAGAACATGCCTTTCATTTATAAATTTCCTGAATCTATAATATGTCTCCGATCTAATTTCTTTAACATTGTTTGAGTGGAATGCATATATAACATGGAACCATATTCAAGAACAGGAATTAATGGTTGTTTCACTAGCTTTTTTCTTGCTTCTACAGTAAGGGAAACAAATACCCTTCTCATGGTTCCCAGCCTCTGATTTACCTTCCCAGTTTGCTGCTGTATCTGATCTACATATACTAATCTAGTATCGGCCTTTGCTCCCAAATAATTATAATGCAAAACATACATGGTTTCATCACTGAACATTCATACCTAACTAACTTAATGTTTGCCTAACAAGCTTAATTTTTTACAAGCCAGATATAACCAGTTTGGATAGGGGAATGCCAGGGGAAGTTGTTTACTTGGATTTCAGCAAAGCTTTCCACAAAGTATTGCATGGAAGATCACTTAGCAGGCTTAAAAGCATAGGGATTAGTAAGACGATAACCAACTTGATTGGCAATTTGTTATGAGGAAGAAAGTACACTGCAGGGATGAATGGGCTTGTGTCAAAATAGCATAATTTGATAAATGGAGTACTGCAAGGATCCGTGCTCAGTCCATTGCTATTCACAATGTATAGCCTGGAAATTAATAAAAGAGTAGAAAGTTTGGTTTGTAAGTTTGCTAATGACACCAAGACTGGAGAAGCAGAAGAATGAAAAGAGGCTATTAGAAGTACCCAGAGTGATTTTGACAGATTAGGAGAGTAGGCACAATGATGGATATGAAGTTTAATGAGGGGAAAAAAGTACAGTGGTATATCTCGGAAAGAGCAACAATCTGGCCAGCTACTATTGAAATGGAACTGAATAAAGAGAGACCATGAAGAAAGAAAAACATTTGTTATTATAATAACAGAAAACTTTGGCAAAGGAATTCAGTTCATGATAGTTTCTAAAAATGTAGCATAAGTACTAGGCTTCAGAAAGAGGGACTTTGTAAACAGGTCAAAGGATGAGATGGCACCACTGTAAAGGGCTTATGTGATGCCACCATTGAAATACTGCTGCCAATTCCTGAGTCCTCATCTCTGGAAGGATATACTGTAGATAACCAGAAAGAGTACAAAGAAAAGCTACTAGATAAATAACAGGAAAAACAAGTCCTGTTATGCACAAATTAAAAGATTGAAATACATGCACTATCATTGTGACAATTATTTCCCAACAATACTTAAAAACACTGTCAGAGTAAAAGAAAAATAAATGCTCCTTACCAACCACTGCACTGCACCACTGCAGTATAGCAAAGCTGGAATTTATTTAATACATCTAACCCCAACTTTTATTGTATTTAGAAAAAGCACTGTGCAAGGCTCACAGATCTATATGGATTCCAGTATTTTAAAGGGCAACAAGCCATTTACAGGAAAAAATTCCCGTTTGACTTGTATTGGTTATACCGGAAAACATAGCCATTTGACTTCCATAGGAAATAATGTAATCTACAGAAAAACATAGGAAAATTGTTGTGAGGTTACAGGGAAAATACCAAATCAATCTGGGAGCACTGACTGCGACACACTTACAAACATGAACAGCTTCATGTTCTGAAAAGTGCACACTTCTACAATATAGCATTAACGCGATTTGAAAACTGACAACAAAGAGGTTTATGTACCGGGAAAGGGTTAAAAGAGTGCCACAAAGGACACACACATACATTCCTCTTTGCCATATAGGGAAGCACACACACAGCTCTTTGTCTCTGACTATATGCAACATTTTCTTCTTTCATAGGCTTTTTTCTTGTACTAACTTTCACCAATTAATAAAAAATATAAACAATAACCAGAATAACCAGTAAAAACTCATTAATTGATTTACATAAGTTAGTGTGATATTTACTGATGTACTTTTTTAACACTTACAGATCTGGTGCACTAATAAAAATTCTTTATTCTGTGTTGATCTAACTGAAATCTGAAACTCATTACTTTTACAGGCTGTGACACACTAAGTTGACATGTTTGCTAAAGACCATAAGCTATACTCTTTCTTGCAAGACAATTCTACATATATTGAAGCTAGCAGCCATGTTATCACACAAGTCCTGTTATTTACACATTAACACTGAAATACATGTACTGTTGTTATGACAATTATTTCCCATCAAAACTTAAAAACACTGTCAGAGTAAAAGAAAAAAACAATGCTCCTTACCTATCACTGCACTGCACCACAGCAGGACAGCATAGTTGGGAGTTACTTACTTATACATCTAACCCCAACTTTTATTAAATTTTGGATAGGCACTGTGCAGGCTAGCAGATCTATATGGATTCCTATATTTTACATGGAAACAAAGTCATTTACAGGAAAGTTGTTCCAGTTGACTTACACTGGTTATGGGAAAAACATAGCCATTTGACTTCCTAATTAAAAAATGTAATCTACAGGAAAAATGCAGGAAAATTGCTGTGAGGTTACAGAGAAAATGTCAAATCAATCTGGGAGCACTGCTGTGTGACACACTAACAAACATACACTGCTTCATGTTCTGAAAAGTGCACACTTCTACAATATAGCATTAAAGCCATTTGCAAACTGATAAGAAACAGGTTAATGTGCGGAAAGGATTGACAGAGTGCCACAAAGGACACACACACACACACACTCTCACAGATTCCTCTTTTCCATGTAGGGAAGCACACACACAGTTGTTAGTCTCTACCTGAATGCAACATCCCTTTCCTAGGCTTTTTTCTTGCACTAACTTTCACCAATTAATCAAAACAATAAACAATAATCAGAATAACTAATATAAAAAACTCATTAAGTGATTTACATAAGTTAGGGTGTTATTTACTGCTGACCTTTTTTAACTCTTGCAGATCTCCTACACTGTTAAAAGCACTTTATTCTGTGTTGATCTAACTGAAATCTGAAACTCATTCCTCACTTTGTTACAGGCTGTGAAAAGCTAAGTTGACATGTTTACTAAAGACCACAAGCTATTACCTTTTCTGCCAGACAATTCTAATTACAGTATATTGAAGACAGTAACCATGTTATCACACAAGTCCTGTTATGCACAAATTAAGATTTAAATACATGTACTGTTATTGTGACCATTATTTCCCAATTCCCATCAAAACTGAAAAACACTGTCAGAGTAAAAGAATAAAAATGCTCTGTACCAAACATTGCACTGCACCACTGCAGGATAGCATAGTTACAGATGCCAGCCTTGTTTTTAACTCTTGCATATCTAACATACTAACATACTACTTGACAGCAGATTATGCCTTACAGTTTATCCAGCCTGCTCGAACCTTAGATCCCTAGTTGGTGCCGAAGCCCTCCCCCTCCTTGTGTTCCAGAAACCCCTATCATTCATCCTCAACCCCCTGGGCCAAGCCATCATCTGGTACATCCGCTTTCTGTGTCTGTCCCACTCTGTCTTGAAGCCCTCCACTGTGGATCTCTGAACCAGCTCTCCAGGCAGCACATGGCTCATCTCTCCTGTGCATATCTCCTGCAGTGATAACTACATTTCATCCTGTGTTGATCTGAATGAAATCTGAACCTCATTCCTCACTGGGAAACATTGAATAACAGAGAAAAAATAGTGCGCTAAACAGACTGTTGATTGAAGGGATTGCTATAAAACTCTGATTTTATGAAGTCTGTCAGGAATATGCTGAGCTCAATTTTTCTGTTGTGATAGTAAAACCTCTACAGAGCTCTACCCTGTAGCCATAAAAATGGAATACGGGGAGAAACCGTAATACCCTTAACATGCTTAGCTTAATGCATGGGAGGTTAAGAGGGATCTTAATTTTTCTGCATGATTTCCTAAAGGATCAGGAGTTATGCAAAGAACTCGGGATAAATTTTAAACAAACGTACAAGGGTCCATAACAAGCAACAACAATGGGAAACCTTCGGGTGGGAGGGGAGAGCAGAAGTTAGATAAGACACATTTAAGGAAACATTAAGTAGTTATTAACTGGAGTCAAAAATGGGAACAGATACTACCACTGAGAAGCGGGGGATTGTTATGATAAGCAATTGACCTTCTCCAATCCTACCATGTGTATGCTCATATGTTTATGCTTGTTTTATCCAGCCCATCAGCACAGTTACTGACTCATAATAGTGGCTTCTAATATTATCATGTTGGGAATGGAAGGGGTGAGAGAAATCCAGTAGGACACAAATACTCCTAGTGCATATTTTTTTTCCAGTAAAGGCTGATCCAAAGAACCAGATGGAAAATGAGTTCTTAGCTCTACCTTACTTTTTTACTTGTAGGTTGCCACTGCAAACAATGAAGACCATTGTTTTGTTCAGCTGCATCTTCGGCATAACTCTCTGTGCCTCGGTATGTAACAGTCATTATTCATTTTTTCTACTCATGAAAACAAATGTAAAATTTTTGTTGTACATTTATCACAGTGCAGCCTATAGAAAATTATCTGGATGGCAAGATGGCAATTTTAGTGTTCTGTTCAAAGAGAGAGAGACAGAGAGATACAACAAAGAGAAACATGAAATCTGCATTTTTATTACACCATTGTCATAATGCAATCAAGAAGTACTGGGGTGAGGTTCCACAACAGTACTCAAAACCCAGGAAGAAATACATCATTACTATTAAATATACATTATGAACAGCATAGGTAAATTGACCATATACTTCAGCCACCAGGAAGTGGAAACTTGGAATTTAATTCACCAAATAGTTGCTGTACTATCCAATCCAAGTGGATCCATTCTAAGGGGATTAAGAGTTATTGCATACTAGTACAATAAGTACTAAAAAAATAGCTTACAATTTAACACCTTTATACTGAAAGGCATGCAGCTAGCATTCACTGCACATTCTTGTCGAGTAACATTTTATAACTTTATAAACTTTTTGTCATATACTGTAGCTATTAGATAATGAAGGGATGACCAGGGTGCCCATTTTTAGAAGGTTAGCATACCACTAACATGTTAGAAACATGCTAATCAGGAATAGCATGGTCATATGGGTCCCTGGTGTGTGTGGCTCTCCACTAATATCACGTACATGCAATATATACCACTGTGCCCATGCAAATGATGAATCCCCCTTGAATACAAGGAACAGTGGTATAGTCAGTGGTGAATGCCCTAAACAGCCTTTTTTACAGTACTGTTTAAAGAATTTTAAACCCAGCTCTTATCAACAAGCACATTGGTATGCAGTAAGCCCCTCTGGCTGAGCAATACATAGCATAAAGACAGCATGATCTATAAGTCCTTGACAGTGTGTTCCACCCCAATCACTGGTCTGCTCTGTCTCCTCATGCAACAGTCCATCACTGGCAATCTAGTACCCCCACCCCAACTCTTTGGCCAAAGCTATCTACCCAGTCTAATACCTATTGTCCTGGTAGTCCAGTGGACCCCATCCCTAATCACTTATCTGATCTGTTTACCCAGTCTAATTCCCATTACCCTGGTAGTCGAGTGCCCCCCCCAACTGCTGATTCAAGCAGTCTATGCAGTCTAATTCCTATTGCTCTGCCCTTATAGAAGGAAAGGCAAGAACTTTGTAAGTATCTTAGCTGGTACAACATGCAAGTATATATGCTGGCATATGCAAACTACACACATGTTTTTATGTAAGTACTGTATGCAAGGAATATGTAAGAATTGCGACATTTTACTTGTATGAAAAATGAATTTAAGCAAAAATCCTTTCTTCATGCAAGAATAATAATTGACAGTATCATGAGATGCAAGAAATATTATGTGTGTGATTTATATCATGATGTAGGGCTTGAAGCTACAACCTGGATCTAGAGAATAGCATGTGATCTACTGACCCCATGCTGTTAAAGTATCTTGCAACAAAATATATATAAAGATACACAAGTAATGATCTTGATATATTCTTGCATATTTCTTGCATTTTGAAAAGAAAATGTTTTAATTCTTCTCCCAGGTAAGAGGGCAATAGTATGAACCAAGAGTTGTAGATTCAAACACTCTGGGTGAATGCAAATTCAGATTTATTAAAAGGGCAACTGAATATAAAAACTCTCTTTTAAAATAGTGCCATTAAACTAATAAACACAATGGAGCAGAATGAAGACATTTCCTTTTAAAAATACAAGACCTATGTACGAATCTATCAGGAATATTGTTTGCATATATGATTATATACATTTTTGCAAGACTTCAGAACATCATGGTATCAGTTGTTTGGTTGGTTGTACATCCTCCTCAAAAGCCAGAAGATTGTAGGTTCTAGACCCTTATCACAATGTAAAACAAATAATGTGGTGCAGTAACCCTCCACACTGTTTTTCTTGCATCTCATGATATTTGTAAGAATTTATCTGGCATGAAACAAGGATTTTTTTTATTGCATGAATTTTTGGGGTAAGGAACATTTTACTATCTTTATATATTCTTTGTATACACTTTTTACGTAAAACATGCATGTAGTGTGCATTTGCCAGCATATGTATTCTTGCATGTTATAAATAATTACCAAGTTCTTGCACTTTTTCAGTAAGGATGGTAGTTTTGTGCACCCCTACCTCTGATCAATTTACCCAGTTGGACATCTGTTACCCTGGCAGTCTTCTAGACCTGCAACTCCTGCTCTATTTCAATAGCAGACCCCCACCACATCTCACCCACACAACATACTCTACACACACACCCTGGTGACACCCTATTCACCTAGAATGGCCAGAACTGACAGCTCCACCACCCCAAGATGGTAATCAGCACAGTAACCCCACCACCACCTCAGACGGCTGCCATCTGATTGACAAGGAGCAAGCACATGCCTCTTATAAAAACAGCTGTTTGTGCTCATGTGCACTGCTAATGGGTGCATGGCGCTGTTGGTAAGCTCTGAAAATGAGGTCATGTCATTAAAGGTAAATTAGAAAACCACAAGAGAGCCATTTACAGTTATTTTAAAGTAAAAATGTGCACACACACGTTTCATCTGTGACTAACAGGTTAATTTCCAAGACAAAACCTGCAGTTAGTAACAGGTAATGGAAATCATAATAATACTATAAATATTCTGGTACCAACCCAGTTGACAAGTAGCTGTAGAAACAATTTCTTGAGCTTTGTAGAATTGTTTCCTGACTGGCAGTATACAGTGATTTCTTTACCTTTCAGATTTCCCAGGAACAGGATCCTGCAATTGGAAATGCAGTAAGTCACTTTTCTGCACTGAAAAATTACATAATATTGCCTATATGACAAGTTTTATCTCATGTTGCATATTAAGAAAGTGGAAGACAGAAGCTGTTCTCAACTGGCTGCAACAGTATATACAGTATATATACTAAATCAGGAGTCTACATATTTTATTGGAACATTTGGCTGTTGAAGAAGGCACATCAAACATTATTTATTAGCAGGCTGGTAGCCAGGTGGCAATGATTTACTACACGAAATCACTAATCACAGCTAACTAAAACTATAATTCTGTTAATGAGGCCTACCTCAAAACATTCTACAACAACATATAATAAAACAATCTCCAAATGTAGTCAAAGTAAAAGTTTACAGGTGAAAGCTCAGGCCATATTTTCAGAAGAGAGACTGCTGATGCACAAGTCAATGCTTCCCTCAGTAACTCAGCATCCAATTGGCACCCAGTATGGATAAGATGACGGTGGATTTGTATCTGGTAAATTTGATGAAATGTGGAACTTTTATCTTCAAATCAGCTCAGTCAAATATTTAGGACACTTCAACATTCTGCCAGCCAGAAAAAAAAATGCAGTCTTGCCAGGGTACCAGGGTTAGTCCCATGACCATCCCTTCATATTCTCAGGCTTTTCTTGCCCTCCTTCTCTCCCCAGACATTGTTTTTTATATAAAAAAAGCCCGGCTCCTGCCACTGTGCCATGTGTTGATTGAGTTGTTTTTTTTATGTACGACTGGAGAACCAGGGGAAGGTGAAAGAGGCTGGGATTAACTGTGGTGTGTGGAGGAGGGGGTTGAGGAATGCCAGTTAGCTCTATTGCTAGCCTGCCAAACCCCAATACATAACTCCTGAAGTGTCTTTGGCCGATGCGTCAAAGCCAAACTGACATTTCCCATTTCCACATTAGCTCAACTTTAACTCCCAGAAACACAAGTATTCGAGGACCCTTTTTTCCACAGAAGATTTTCTCCCCAGTCATTTCCATCCTTCAGGGATATACCATGGTCCCAGGGAGGTACTCTGGTCAGGCTTGTGTTCATTTGCCGCAAACCAGTCCTCCCAAAACTGTCTGCACTGTCCTTCCAGTTCTCACAACTCTTCAGATGCCTGACTGGTCATCTCAGTTTTCTGCCACCACCCAGTGTGATGCTCACTTCGGGTATCTTTAGGTAAGAATCCCTCCACAGCCACCACCCACACAGTACAGTGACCTTTCTCAAAGGACAAATGACCTACCACTTTAGTCACAGCTGAGAAACCATTTGCTTTGAATGGTATCCTGTGATGTGGGCAAGCTGCAAGTGGGCACCTGCTGGAACGGCGACCCACTTGCGGCTACTGCTCCGATGGTGAGGGTGTGGGGTTGGCAACTGGATAGGGAGGGTCACAAAAAGGCAGCAGGATGTCACACATATTTATGCATGTGGGGGAGAGCAAACCTGCCAAATTAGGGGCAGGAGGATTTGTGAGAGGTGGTGCCAAGGATTGCCGATAAGCTGATGTCGTGGAGTGGTGGGGTGGGTGCTGGACTGGAGTGGTAGGGATGTAGGGTTTGGGACCGGGCTCTGGTAGTTTTTATTCCACCCGGCTTGAAACAGTGTATTTTTTTTTTTGCTATATGCACCCCTCGACATAGCACCCCGGAGTTGAAAATCTTAATTTAGGATGGTGTGAGGAGCGAATCCCCCCATGGTGGGGGGTGTGGGGGGAACAGCCCCCCACATAAATGCATAAAAACTATTTGTTTTGCACCACTTTCATTGGCACCAGGATTCCACATTGGCAAAATTCTATTTTGGTGATGTGGAGCTGCAATAAGGGCATTCGGCATTCTGAATTCATCCTTATCACATGGAACCCTTTGAACAGTTTAGAAGCACATCTCTTTGAAAATGGATCATGGACTTGCCAATTACACCAAGTTATCTGTACTCTTAAACATACAGTCACAGAAAGCTTAAAGTATATTTATTTATTTATTTTTATTTCAAAAGGACAAGCTCCATTGAGAAAGCTCATTTTCAAGGAGGTCCCGGACGGACAGGATTATACAGACTGACAGTTTACAACAAATACGTTTACAGAGTTGTACTAACTACATAGAGAGCATTCTACAGTAAATGCAACATTCAGAGGAGAACAACATAGGTAGCAGTACATCACACATACAGGCAGTTGCATATTTGGTAGACAAGGCTAGGGTTTTAGGAAAGAAGGTTTAGAAGGGGAAAAAGGGGCTGAGTTAAGGAGAGGAAGTGGAGAAGATGGATAGAGGCAGGGTTAGGAATAACAGTTAAGTTTTTCTTGGATAGCTTTGTCTCAGAGAGATTTGAAGGACCCTATATAGATGGTAGAGGCTAGCTTAAATGAGCGCTGAAAGTTATTACATAATGAAGGGAGGGAATATCTGATAGCAGCTTCACCATAATGTGAAGTGACCCTAGGTGTCTCCAGATGAAGGTAGGAATGCCTCCTCAGTGAGTAGGTACTAGAAGACTGGTTAAATAGGTCAGTAATGTAATGATGGAGTTTGCCCATGATGGCTCTGTAGGTTCATAGCAGAGCATTTTTCAGTCTTCTGTTGGAAAGCAAGGACCAGCAGATTTGTGCATAGAGCATGCAGTGGTGGGTTCTGGCTGGGGCATTTGTTATGAACCTTTCAGCTCTATGATAGAGCCCATCCAGTCTTTTAAGAGCAGAAACCATGTTATGGCACTATATAAGGTCAGCCAACATAATCAAGGAGAGTGATGAATGTGGTTTGTACCAGTTTTTTCCTGGCATCATGTGTAAGTAGGCATTTATTTCTAGAGAAAAAGCCCAGTCTCTTTTTTAGTTTTGAGGTGAGCTCTTCCAAGTGTATTGTGAAGGCGAGCTTGTGGTCTACCCAGAAATCTAGGTATTTGAACCTATCCACCATGTCAAGTGGTTCATTTAACAAGGTTACTATTTGATAAGGGTGGCAGGAGAGGCGGCTTTGGCTGCTTGAGTGCAGGGAAGAAGAGCATATTCTTCATCTTTTTTGCATTTTGCAATAGTTTGAGATGGAATAAGCTTAGCTGGAGCCAGTTGAAGTAATTTTGTAGATCAGCACAGGCCATAGCAAGGGAAGGGCTAGACATGTATAGTACAGTATCATCAGCGAAAAGGTGTACAGTATTCTAACATTGGTGACATTTGCACTGATGTCGTTAATGTAGATTATAAACAATAAGGGCCCAAGTATGGAACCCTGGGGTACTCCCCTGGTCAGATGTTTGATAGGATGGAGACCACCCTGTGCTTTAATTTGTTGTTGCCTATTTGAAAGGTAAGTGGAAAACCAACGCATGGCAGTAGGGTCTAGTCCTAGGTTTTTTAGATTGCTCAGAGGCATATCATGGTCAACAGTACCAAATGCCTTACTAAGATCTAAGAAAACTGCACATATGTGTTGTGTTGTTTGTTGTCATGGGTGATTTGCCAGGCATTGGTAACTTTTGCTAGTGCTGAGACTGTGCTATGGTGTGGACAGAAGCCCGACTGTAAAGGGTTGAGGAGATCTGAAGATTCCAAGTGTTCTCGGAGCTGTGAATTAACCATTTTTTTTAGAAGTTTGGATAAGAAGAAAAGGAGAGATATGGGCAATAGTTATTAAGGTCACAGGTGTTCCCTGATTTAAAGAGGGGTATAATATGGGTGATCTTCCAGGGTGTGGGAAATTCCCCTTGGGCAAGCAATTTATTGAAGAGGTGTGTAATTGGTGCTGTGAGATAGCGAAAGCCTAGTTTTAGGAATAGGGGTTTGACTCCATGAGCACCTGTGCTTTTGCTTTTGTGTCCAGGGAGATCAGTAGATTCTCTACTTGTCTGTGGGATATAGGGTAGAAGCAGAACATTTTATTTATTTATTTAAAGGTATCGGAATTACAATCCTTTGAGTCAGAGACTACTTTTCAAAGACTCCATGTCAGGTGAATAATAAGAACATAACAAGTAGGATAAAATATATAGTGGTGGGGTGGGTGCAATACAGAACAGGAGAAACTTAGTAACATTTTATACATTTGGAAAAATAAGTCACTGGTGGGAGCAGACATAATTAACAAATGGAATATCACAGCAAGAGGGTACATTGCAGAACTGTGCACAGTTTACATATATTGAAGGTGTAATACTATTAACACATATATGCTCCCATGCTGGGTGTCTGTGTGAGCTGTTCAGTCTGGTCCATCAGCAGTGGACACAGGAAGGAAGTTGCTAGCTGGGGAAGTGTCAAAAGCTAACCCAGTGGTAGCAAAATTGTCATTTAAGGCCATTAGTATAAGGCTGTTGTCTGTGATAGTGGCCCCATGGGAAACTATATTTGAAGGAAAAGATGGAGAGGAGCTATGTCCTTTGTTGGCACAGAGTGTATGTCAAAACTTGGAAGCATTGCGTTTGGATGAGTTCAGCGTATTTTGGAAGTACACCATTTTTGCCCACCTTACAAGTTTTGTGCATTTATTCCTTGCTGCCTGAAAATCTGCTTAATTGGGTGCAAGCTTGGATTTATATGCCCTTACTCAATGCTTATCTCTAGCTTGTAATGCTAGTTTTAAGTCTCTAGTGAACCAGGGGCAGGACCTTTCCTGTATTCGTATCCTGACTAATGGGGCATGTGTGTTTATGACTTTGAGCAAATTGCTATAGAAGTGGTTACAGGCTTCCACGACCATGGGTGCCAGGTAGAATTTCTGCTTATTTATGGAACTCAGGCCTGCTAGGAAGTTGTCAGGGTTATGTTTGCAGAGATTTCTTTTTAGTACAAATCTAGGCAATATTTGCCTTGACGAAGCCCCTCACACATGCAGTGATATAATGGTTACTGAGATCATTATGGAACACTCCAACATATGAAACTTTGTGAGGCTTGTTGGAAAGAATCAGGTCACGCAGGCTGCAATTTGAGGTTTTTTTTTGTGTTAGAGCATATGGGATCGGGTACTAGCTTGATGAGACATAGCAAATCACATACTTCTTTTAGGAGTGAAGATTTGTGGCTGTATCAGTCAAGGTTAATATTTCCTAGGATGAGGAAATCATGTGGGTACGTATCCATCAAAAATAATATTTAATGCTCCACAATTTTTACACATGGTACAGGGTTATACACTGCACACTAAACCATATGGGGAATACAGTACACTAAAGAAAAGGAAAACAGAACATTTGCACAAATAAAAAACACACAGAATATAACTCAGTTGTTCTAACTAGATTCTAAGATGAGTGGATAATTTAAGCATACCTGCAGTTGGGATCTCTTGAGTCATAGCATACTGACCAGAGATGTTGTGGGCCCCCAGTACTCAAATATGACTGACGAAAGATGTTGCAGGCTCCATCCCCAAAGTATGACTTTCATATTTATTTATTTAAATTTCAGTAATCTGGTAGGCCCACTGGGACTATTACAGTCTCTTTTTCAGGGTTGACCCAGAATTAAATACAAATAACACGGCAGATCATACATATTACACAATACATAATTAACAAACATAGGCACAAATGTGAGTACATCAGGTAAGTTACAATTGAGCCACAGAAATATTCTTGTCAAGTCAGTCCCTTCACACACATCAAATGTCCTGCCTCTCTGACATCACACCCTTGACATTTTAGAGCCTACCTCCAAGACAGGTCTGAACTAGTTGTGTTGACTTGGACTAGTTATAATTGTCCTCATGGCTCACAAATCTACAGGGTAAAGTAAGGTGTTTATTTTTATATAGTACCCTATCCAACTTCCTTGGAACACTTTACAATATTTGCAACAGTTACAATGAACACACATATAAGACAGCAATATTGATTAATAACAATCCTATAGCAAACAGGCATGTGTCAAATCCCCTCATCTGAGTCAAAAGCTAAAATAAATAAATAGGGTTTCAGTCCCTTTTTAAAACCCTCCACCGAGGTCAAACTTCTCAACTGATACTGCAAGGAGTTCCATTAGCAGTAGGCCTCCAATACAAGGGATTTTTTCCTAACATCTTTAAGTGAGCCATAGGGATGACCCAAAACCTGCCCTCAGTAGAGTGGAGGGTGTGTCTGACCAGCCCAGCCATTTGTGTATACCCTAAACAGACTTTTAGATCAAAGGAGCTCAGCAACCCTGGTCCAGCCTGCAACCCCTCTGTTAGAACACAGGAATGCTGACAAATAAAAACCCATCTAGCTAAATACCCTGAAGCACAGGATAGCAAATCTGAATGAAAATGCAATTCCAGTTCCCCACGTACCTCCCACATCAACTAATATATTTTACAGAGAAATAGTAAAACAAACTCTGGTCAGAGCCAACATGGATGCAGTAGCATTATAAGGGACTGAGACAAAGAGTGCGAATGTAACTGAAAGATGGAGTTTTTCCATTTTTTTCCTCCCTGTGGGCTTCATCACAAAGAACAAATCCTGCCATTGATAAGGCAATTGCACCCATCCATTCCAGTCTCTGGCAGATCTTCTATCCCCCTCCATCACTCAGTTACATCCACACGCTTTGCATTGGTCCCTTGTAGCACTGATGCAGTTGTATTGGCACTAATCAGAACTTGTTCAGTGTAGAATCTGCTTTGGTCCAGTTTTACAGTTGAGGGTGAGTGAAGTACAGGGAAATCAAGAGATTGCCAGTGGCTGTGTTGGTATTTCAACACATTATCTCCTAGATTCAATACTAGCATTTTATGAAAGACAGTTTTAGCCCATTTTAGCATTTTACCCTAACAAACAACCTTTCTACAGTCTGTGATTCCTGAATGGCTTATTTATACAAGGTCTGAGTGAAAAAAAGTTATACTATTGTCCAAACAGAACCCCACTCTATTGAAATATATATGGAAAACAATACACTTTGTTGCTGGTTTCTTTGATACATTTGGAACCATCACTGCATTTCCATGCAAGTTTTGTTATCAGAAAATAGAAACTGTATCCAATAAACTATCGACAAAATGCTAGTGTTTGTCTTTCAGTACACAATGACATGCAAGTCTGTCACCACATGTGTGGGAGGGGGGCATCTAGCAGCACTGGCTAAGCTGCCTGTCAAAACAGTCCATTTGAGAATTGTCCCATTTTCAGTGTGGGATCTGATTCAACCCAATTCTACAGTTGGGGATTAGTGGAGCACTTGGGATGTCAAGTGACTGTCAGTGGCTGGGGTGGGATTGGAACACCCTACCTCCTAGATACAATACTAGCACCTTATCAGAGGAAGTTTTCTCACATTTGAGTATTCATTTTACTCTCAAAACAGACTTTTTAGTGCCAGGTCCAGCATGTGAACTGCAGGAGTATGAAAGCAAATCTATTTCAGGGGTTGTGTATCCAAAGTATTCATCATGTGTACCCTGACTTTGCTGAATTAACCTCCAACCAAGAAGCATCCCATTTTAAGTGAAGTGTCTACAGAATAGCCAGGAGCTTCCAGCAATGAGTTATTAATGAGTTTGGTACATTCAGAAGATCTGGGTTTGATACCCACAACCTCCACCTGCATACTGTGTGATCCTGAGCAAGTCAGTTAACCTACCTGTGCTTCCTGGTTATTCCTGTACATGGGCCTTGTGCCCAATGGGTCTAACCCAGTTAGTAAAGAATAAAAAATAATTGTAAGATCTCAGCAGTCCCTAGACTCCGGAAAGCAGGCCTAAGTACAGGCAGCTATGCTAGAGCAGTCATCTGGTGGGCTTAAATGGGATTTATGCAGAAATGCAGCATTTTATCATATGAACAGGTATCCATATAATTTCTCCCCTTTGCATTGAGTAAATGGGATGGCATGGGGGAGGTGCTGCCATGCAGGTAGAAGTATGTCACCAAGGGGGCAACCAGCAGCACCAGCTGAGCTACCTGTCAATAAAACCCAACCAAGAAGCATCTCATTTTTGATGTGGGATCTGCTTCAAAGTAATTTTACGGCTGGTGTTAAGTGAAGCACAAGGAAGTTAAGTGGCTGTCATTGGCTGGGGTGGGATTGAACACCATATCCCCTCGGTACAGTACTAGCATCTTACCAAAGCCAGTTTTAGCACATTATATTATTTTCCTCAAACAAAAAACAACTTTCTACAGCTTGTGATTCCTGTATGTCTTGATTACACCAGGTTTGAATAGAAAAGTTGTGGTATTGTTCAGACAGAGCACTAGTGTACTGAAATATAAAATAAAGAACAATTTTCTTGAATACATTTGCAACTACCACTGAATTTTCATGCAGGTTTGGTAACAGGAAAATTGTTTGTTCTAGCATTTATCTTTCAGTACTCTGCATTCACTAGCACAGGGAAGTCAAGTGTCTGTTAGACGCTGTGGTGGGATTTGAACACCACAGCTTTTGGTTCAGTGCACCGCCACTGGAGGATGCTAGCTCCCATGTACCTGATTACAGAAACAACCTAGTGACAGCAAAATTTTTAAAGATTCCCAGCATCATCCCAGAAGGCAAGCTTGATTTTGCTCTTGATCTAGAGGGGTGATGACAACACCCACATTTTGTAAGCAATGCTTTGTAATCCAGAAGATGTCATGTCAATCCAAGCCATTCTAAATCCAGAATAGGTTATTCCCCTCCAATCCATTTTTTTAGGTACAATTTATTTTACCAAAGGCATCACAACAAAGAAACAATGTCTCATGAAATATCTGAGCAAAATTATAAAGAGTAATCAGAATTCACACCCTGTAAGTCTAAATTGTCTGTATTACTGCAGTAAAGTAATATGACATTTGCAGTAAGAAGTGAACTAGGTAGTTTACACTAAATAACAGACCTATGCCACCACACTGAAGGCTGAAGAAAACTTACAAGTATAATCTAGGGTTAAAACTCAGATCAGTAAACTTGAGAGCAGCAGGAGTGTGGAAATGTGAATAATTAAACAGCTATGCTCAGAAAGTCAGGCATGTGAAATTGAAAGCACTTCAGTCTCCATTCACCAAGCTGTGTTTCCAAAATGCGTGTGCACTGGGTCGTGGTGCTCAAGAACCAACAAGAATAAAAGACAGAAAAAGGTTCTGGCACATGCCAAACTCATAAGAGGGACGCATAAATAAAAAAAACATCTGGCCTGACATGTTTTGGACTGGCTATAACCCTTTTTCAAAGACCTTTGAAAAAGGATTGTAGCTAGTCCAGAACATGTCAGGCTGGATGTTTTGTTTTGTCATGGTATACGAAAATTACATTTTAAATTATTTATGCATCCCTCTTATGAGTTTGGTGTGTGCCAGAATCTTTTTCTGTCTTTTTTTCACCAAGCTGTAGCTAATTTCTCTGTTTAATGCTGCTTCACTAAGTTAAATAAACCAGAGACAGAGAAAGTAATAGTTGGCTGACTTGAAAAGAAAGAAGCATTTTTAAATTATTCATTCATTTATAATAACACAATTTTGTAAATGCTTCATGCAAATGAGAGGGCAAGAAGGAAACATAGAAACATAGAAGTTGACGGCAGATAAGGACCGCAAGGCCCATCCAGTCTGCCCATTTCTTTTTCTACCTTATAAATGTGCCATTGGCCTTTGCTCTGTCAGTGGCCTATCTATTCATAGTCATTTGTATTGCTCCCTTATGCCTATCCCATGCCTGTTTGAAGCCCTGCACTGTATTCATAGCCACCACTTCTTGTGGTAAGCCATTCCATGCATCCACCACCCTTTCTGTGAAAAAAGAATTTCCTCCACATTCCCTTAATCGCCCCCCTCTAATCTCATGCTGTGTCCTCTTGTCCTGCTATTTTTCTTATATTTAAACATGTTAGACTCTTTCACCTTGTTAATGCCCTTAAGGTGTTTGAATGCTTCGATCATATCACCTCTCTCCCTCCTTTGCTCAAGGGTATACATATTGAGCTCTGTTAATCTGTCCTCATATGTCTTCTGATGCAGTCCCTGCACCATTTTGGTTGCCCTTCTCTGGACTGCCTCAATTTGGTTAATGTCCTTGTGAAGGTGTGGCTCCAACTGCACGCAGTACTCCAGGTGGGGCCTAACCAGTGTCTTGTAAAGAGGGATTATTACCTCTACGGTTTCTTGTGATACCTCTACTAATACACCCTAACACCCCCTTAGCCTTACCTACTGCTTTAGAGGTCTGCTTGATGAATTCAGGTCATCAGTGATGATGATGCCCAAGTCTCTTTCTTCTTCCTTTGTGACTGCTAGCAACTCCCTCCCAGCCTATAGGTGGCTTCAGGGTTTCTCTTCCCTACGTGCATGATTTTGCACTTCTTTGCATTAAATCCCTGTTGCCACTCTTCTGACCATTTGCTAGTTTATCCAGATCTCTTCTCATTCTGCCCACCCCATCTGGATCATCTACTCTGTTGCAGATATTGGTGTCATCTGCAAACAGACAAGCCTTACCCTCTAGTCCATCTGCAAGGTCACTAATGAAGATGTTGAAGAGGACTGGCCCCAGAACTGATCCCTGAGGTACCCCACTTGTGACTTGCATCTCTTCTGACTGTATACCATTTACCACCACTCTCTGTTTTCTGCCCGTCAACCAGTTTGCCACCCAGCTGACCAACTTCTGACCCACCCTGAGCCTACCCAGCTTATTTATCAATCTTCTATGTGGAACAGTGTCAAAAGCTTTGCTGAAGTCAAGGTAGGCAACATCAACTGCTCCCCCTTGGTCCACCACTCTGGTTACCCAGTCAAAGAAATCTATGAGATTAGTTTGACAGGACCTTCCTTTTGTAAACCCATGCTGTCTTGGATCCTGTGCCCCTATGGATTCCAGGTGTTGCACTATCCTTTCCTTAAGGAGTGCCTCCATAATCTTGCCCACTACAGAGGTAAGACTGACTGGTCTGTAGTTCCCCGCCTCCTCCCTGCTACCACTCTTGTGGAGCGGGATCACATGAGCCCTTCTCCAGTCTTCTGGGACCTCCCCTGTGCTCAGAGACTCACTAAACAGTTCTGCTAATGCCTCTGCTAGTTCCACCTTTAGCTCCTTAAGTACCCTGGGATGCATGCCATCAGGTCCCATTGCCTTATCCACCCTGAGCTTAGCAAGCTCTTGTAGCACCCTTTCTTTTGTGAAGGGAGTAGTGCTCACCTCCCTCCCCCCTGTGTCCATGATGCTGAGCTGTGGGCCCTGCCCTACCTTCTCTTCAGTAAATACTGAGCAAAAGTATCTATTTAGGATAGATGCCTTTACAGGGTCCTCCTCCTCACATGCTCCCTTTTCTCCATTAAACTTAGCAATACCCCCTCTGGACTTTCTCCTTTCACTAATGTATCTATAAAAAGTCTTGTCACCTTCTTTTACTGTTCGTGGTAGTGTTTCCTCAGTTTGGGACTTTGCCTGTCTTACTGTCTTCCCTGCTTCCCTTAGGGCAGTTTGGTATGCCTCCCTATCTTCATCCTGCTGTGTTCCCTTATATTTCCTGAAGGGCAGCCTTTTGGCTCTGACCTTTTCTGCTACTGTATTTGAGAACCAAAGTGGTTTCCTTCTTCTTTTGCACTTCCTTTTCTGTCTAACACAATGGGATGTTGCTTCAAGTATTGCATCCTTAATGCTTGCCCACTTTGCCTGTACCCCCTCACTTGTGTTTCTTTTTGCCAGAGCTAGCTTAACTCTGTTGGCCATCTTATCAAAGTCAGCTTCTCTGAAGTCCCATATTTTTGCCTTGGAATGGGATGATTTAGATGTAGTAGCCAAATTGAACCATACCATGTGATGGTCACTGGCCCCCTGGTGACCTTCTACCTGGAGATCTGCGATCCCTTCCTTGTTAGTCAGTACTAGATGTAGGATAGCCCTGTCTCTTGTGGGTTGCTGTACCAGTTGTTTGAGGCCCTCCCCCTGCAGGAAATCCACTATGTGTCTGGTTCTGGCAGATGTTCCTGCTGGTATTGACCAATCTGTATCCGGCATGTTGAAGTCTCCCATTATCAGAACCTCCCCTTTAGCTGTCATGTTTTGTATATCTTCTAACAGTAATGTGTCTATGTCCTCCCCCTGGTCTGTGGGCCTGTTGACAACCCCAGTTCTTATGGCTGTCCCATTTCCTGTTTCCAGGGTGACCCACAGTTCTTCTGGCTCCTTATGTGTATTCTGAATTTCAGTAGCTTTGATATTTTCATTGACATACAGGGCCACTCCTCCCCCCCCTTTTTGCACCTCGGTCTCTTCTGAACAATACATAGCCAGGTACTGAAGTCTCCCAAGTGTGGTTACTGGTAAACCACATCTCACTAATTGCTACTATGTCCAGTTTAGCCTCTGACATTATTGCCTGCAGGTCTGGGATCTTATTCCAGGCTGTGAGCATTGTGTACATGATTTTCCATTGGGCAGATTTTGGTGTGTTAGTTGTTGGGTGAGGTTTGGCGGCACACCCTGTCGTCGTATGGGGAGACAAACCTTTTTCTTACCTGGTGATGCAAATGAACTGCAAACATGCTGAATCTCTGTTTGACCACTAGCTGAGGGGGGAGGGGTGTTCTTCCCATTTGACGTATGGGGTGCTGCACCCCTCTCCCCATTTGCTAGTTTAAATATTCTGCAAAGACGTCAAACTTCTGCCCCAATGCACTGACTCCCTCCTTAGTCAGATGCAGTCCATCAAATTTAAAGAATTGGTTCTGTTGCTAAGGGGGGTTATGTTGAGAGTCAGTTTCACTTTTCAAACAGAAAACTCCACACTTTGGGAAAATGTATTCTGTCATTCATGCAACAATTAGTAACTCCTGTTTATGAATGAGTTTAGTTCAGCCTGGCAGGCTACAGAGAAAGACAGAGAGAGAGAGAGAAAAAGAGCAATGTAGTAAGAATCCAGATGTAGTGTAGGCAGGCTGACAGGAAATGAAGGAGATGGCAGATACAACAGATCACTGCTTTAAATGAGATAACCTGGACAGAAGCACTGACTTATGTCTACTACAAAGTACTCAGGGAGGAAGACAGTCTCCATATCATGTCAGTCCCCTCTCTTCCTCTCCTAGTGGTTCTAAAATGCCTGCAGAGCTGCACCCATGCAGCCAGAAAAATTGCATTGTTGTCACATCCCATTCTTCCAGGTTCTGGCAATATTTTTGGTTACCCCCATGGCTTTCCCTTCCATAACAGGGGAAGGGGGCATCCTCTCCCCTACAAGGCAGTCCATTTTGTGGACCAGGATTTAGTGTCAGCAGGCAGTAGAATACAGGGGAAGGTATGGCTCAAACCATTGTTTACACAAATATGTTTTTTCCTGTTTTCTAGGTTGCGTCAATCGCCCCAGTATGAGCATAGCCTGAGCTGAACTTGCATGCACAAAGCATGTCCCCTTTGGCAGGAGCAAATTCTCTGGCACAACCACAGGGGTAGCTGTGGTGCTGGCAACCTTCCCAGAATAAGACGTGCTGCCAAATAGCAGTTACCTCAGGCTGGTCTGCCTCCAGACATGCCAATCTGGTTCAAGTGCTATTGCTTGTTGTTCTTGTGAGTTCCTTTCCTGCACGCGTCTGTGCTATTATGCACTGTGCTCTGACAGCTCCCATATTCAAACTTGCATGTTGGTGTATGCTGCCTGTCTGAATATGTTCCCGGGGATGGCCGTATGCTATCTTATGAGCACCACTAATGGGTGCACAACACTCTCAAATTGCACTAACAATGGGGCCTCATATCATTAGAGGTAAATAAAACCACATCAAAGTCTCTCAGAGGAATTTTGCAATGAAAATCTGCATATGCATAGCTCTTCTAGTTGCAGAATTAACAGGTTCATTTTTAAGGCAAAACCTGTAGTCAGTATCGAGTAGGGGAGATGATAAGAATAAATATTCTGGTACCAATCCAGTCTGAGTATCTGTAGAAACAGTTTCTTGAGCTTTGTAGCATTGTTTCTTGTCTGGCACTATTCAGTACTTATTTCCCTTTCAGATTTCCCAGGAACAGGATCCTGCAGTTGGAAATCAAGTAAGTCAATTTTCTGTGCTGACACATTATAAAACTTTGCCTAGATAACATGTTTTGTCTCATATTGCATATTAAAAAAGGAAGACAGAAGCTTCTTTCAATAGACTACACAATATGCATATGTAATCAAGATTCTATACATTTTACTGAAAACATTTTGGTTCTTGAAGAAGACACAGCAAACATTGTTTATTAGCAGGCTATCTAATGGTAGATAGCTGATATGCTAGTGCACCTGCCTGCAAGGCACAATCATCTGCTTTGCAATGGTACAATAGTATATGTTAGTGCCACTTGAAAATAGGTTAGTGACTCTCTAACTGTGTCTTTCAATGTGGCACGTTTAGTGAAGACCTGCTTTTGCAGGTACTGTGCACAGTTTACAAGGCACTAACCCGGTTAGCAGACATTAACATGCTTCCAGTACCTTTGCCCCAATGTCCTATTTAGTTCACGTTATTTCTCCATATCTGTCCCACCCGTGTCTGAACCCAGTCACAGACTTTGCTTGGACCCACTCAGCAAGCAATTTATTACACATGTCAACCACCGTTTCAACAAAGAATAACTTGAACTTCCTTATATCTTTCTTGAACCTTTCACCCCATTCCTTTCCTCTTCTGACTTGTCATTACAGTGCCCTGATTTCTCAGGTTGCCTTTTTATTCCTGTGGAGGGATTGTGGGATAACAGATGGAGAAGACACCAAACTTCAGGTTCAACACAAAATCTGTGTGTGATGTTTATTCAAAATACAAGAAATAACCTTTGCAATGGCATATTTCTTCTTCAGTACATCCATTTGCAGCAAAAGACTATGAATGTCCTTTCTCTATACTTAGCCAGCACCCACTAATACTGCCCTCTAATCCAAACCACTAGCTAACATGTACCCATAACCCTTATCCAAGCCCTCATTTGTTTACATAATGGGGGCCCAAAATGAAGAAAAACAAAATAAGCTATAAACAAAGAACCTCAATGCAGAATCACTGAAAGAACAGTTACCCCAAAAGGCATTGGCAAGAAATCAAATTTCAAAGAAATACAACATCATACATACTTCCATAATGCAATGCATCATGGGATATATGCAAATCACCATGACGTTTAGACTTTTTCAGTTTACATCAATCTCCATACATTTTAAATAGTACAACTAGCTTAACTTCTATAATAGACACCTAGTACTTTTTACCATTATCAAAAACACCTAGTGCCATGGTATTTAACATTTACAAGTTTCATAAACATAAGGTATATACATTAAGGTATTTTATAACATAGTGCTATTACATACTAAATCCAACAACAATAAATACAACCTTTTTTGCATATACTTGGAGGTCACCACCATAACCTACCTGTACGAGGACCTGAGAGGGAAAAGGAAAATTAAGGAGGACACTGTAGCATAGTCAAGTCAGGGAGAAGGGGGTGCCCACAGGTGGCCAACCTTATGGACTAGAAATAGTAAAGGATAGCTGGCCTGGTGGTGCTGAGGGTTAAGGTGCTGGATGCCACACCTCACGCCACGCTGGTGACCTGTGTTTGGGAATGGGCTTGGGTAGCTGTGGACTGCTCTCCATCTCTGCAGAGGGGGGGATCAGGCAGACAGTGCTTGCCTGACCCCTAGCAGAGGCTGGGGGTCAGTGGCATGTAGCCACAAGCCATGGGGGCGGGATGTGGCAGATGCTTGATTGGGGTGCACATGGGAGTGTGCGCGTACACAGTTGCTGGCGTCATAGCACGCCATGGCCTGCAGGGAGAAAAGTGGAAAAAGAGCCCGGAAGAATGATGTTGTGCCCCACAGCGCCATCCTTGAGAAGGCACCTCCCTGGCATGGATCCATTGGAGTGGGTTGAGTCACTCCCCACCACCCTGCCATGAAGGGTAAGTCACGGGGTGCATAAGAGAGGGGTCTGATCTTTGGGGGCTAGTGCTTGGGGGACAACAGATAGCAGGCTTGCAGCCTGAGCTCCAGAAGAGAAATAATTGAAAAAAAAAAAGAAACAGTAAAGGATAGTTTAGGCTTAGAAATAGAAGAACTGTTGCAACCAATTTAAGAAAAGGTCAGTCCTCAAGAATGGCAGGAGCTCCTGGTCACAATTCTCTGCAAGAACTTCTGTGTCTCTTTGATGTTCTCCCCTTCCCTTCTGCCACTCAGGGTGTGCATACTGAGGCTCACAGACTTCTTTTATTATTATTATCCCTGCCACTCTAGGAAAAGTTGTGTCACTCTTCTCTGAAAAAAAGTCCTCACAGTCCTTGTCCTTCATTAGGTGTAAGTGCCAGAACTGTGCACAGTACCCTAGGTAAGGCTTCATCATGGATCTGTACAGAAGCAATATCACTTCACTCTTTCTACTGGAAACTCCTATTGCAATGAACTCCATAATCCTGTAAGCAGTCCCTGTTGTTTGTTGCTTTGTATAGTAATTTTGAGACTACCACTGATAACTCTGAGGTCTCTTTCCTCAGAGGTCTGATGCCCCCTTACCTCTCCCACTAAATACTCTGCTTCTTTTTTCTTGCTAATGTGCTTATCATCACTATTACTAGAATTGAACTTGAGTTGTCATATCCTGGAGTATCTCTGTAGTCTTTCTAGTTCTCTTTTCATATTGCTGATTTCATCCTCAGTATCAACTCTGCCACAGATCTTAGTGCTGTCTGAAAAAAGTCTGCATTCCCTTCCATGTATATCAGATGAATATATTGTATTAAACAGTACCAGTCCAGTCCTTGTAATACCCCACTTGTTATCTCTCTGACCTGAGTGCTCCTCATTCACAACCACCCTCTAAGTACACCTCTGCAGCCAAAGTCCTATATACCTGTTCAGCTTGTTTATTTATTTATTTATGTCAGATTGGGATTAAATGCCTTTGAGTCCAGGACTTGTTTTCAAAAATTCCTAATCAGTAAAAACAAAATGTAACACAACACTCAATACATACAGTATACAGATATAAATACAAGGTGCCATACTTAAGCTTACATAAATTGAGGTTTCTCACAGATAAAATAATACAAATGACGTCCATTGGGTAGGGAGAGGAAACACACAATGATAAAGAGAGGAATGCATAGGGAATATGAGTGTGAAAACAGCAGTAACAAAGAGGGCTGATAGATACATCAAAGGAACAGAATGTATAAGCACACAATACAAACAAAGAGAGTACTAGATTTGGCCTAGAGTTCCATCTAGATGGACTGAGAAAGCTGACCAAATCCAGTGTTAGGTTTGCATAAATTGGGCACACAGAAAGGTGGGGGAAGGGGGTTTCAGCCAGATGTGGGTGTCATCTTTGGGGCGGGAGTTGATGGGGAGAGAGAGGAAAGGGGTGTGTGAAGAAGGTGGTAAAATGAGGTGGTAAGGAAGGTGGTAATAGACAGAGTTTAATAGTCAAAGGGGGAAGGCTAGGGGGAGCATGGATGGATAAGGATGGTTTCAAAGGATGGGTAGGTAAGCACTAGAGAGGATAGATACAAGTTTTACTAATCACTAGCTAAGATCTGAGTGCTGTTTTGAATGCAATAATCTTGGCATTATCAGTGAGGTCTACCAGTAGCTCATTGTACCAGTTTGGGCTCTGGTAGAAAATGGAATTCTGGGCTAGTTTCATGCGTTTAAAGGTAATCTGTATCCTTTCAGTAGCTGCACTTCTGGTATGCTTAGAATGCACAATTGGTTTGAAAAGGATGCCCAGAGAAGGAGGCGTTAGCCCTAGCAACATTTGTTTTATAAGTAGACAGGTCTGGTACTGTGCTCTTAATTGGGGTGGGAGCCAATCAGTCCCAGCATAGAGTGTACAGGTGTGCGTAGAGTGATCAACCCCCAGTAAGAAGTGGTAGGCCTTGTTTAAGAGTGTTTTCATTTGGCTAAGAGCTGTTTTTGTACCAGACCCATAAATTTGCAATGTATGGTCAATGGAGGACAGTACTAAGCTGCTAGTGGCAAGTTTGAGGGCATCAGGTGTCATGGAGTGCCTATGCCAGTATAGTACACCCAGCTTCATATTAGCCGATTTGACAATAAAGTCTATGTGGCTGGTGAAGGTGAGTGTTTCATCCAAGAAAACGCCAAGGTATTTAAACGTGGACACTTGCTGAAGTGTATCAACCTTGAGTTTTTGTATGAGCATGGGAAGTTATTTCTTTTTATTTTGGGTGGTTGCAAAGAGCATACTCTTAGTTTTCTTGTGATTGAATAGGAGTTTTTTTATTTTGAACCAGGTTTCAAACTTGTTGAAACTGTCTTGAAGTCTGGGTATAATGGAGGAGTGGTTCTTTACAGCAACTGAAATACCGGCATCATCACCATAAAGTATGGTGCACACTGGACATACAGACGGGACTTTGCTGATAAAAAGGCTAAAATGGGGTGGGCCAAGAATGGACCGCTGAGGGACTCCAAGGTGCATTACCTTTGGCTCAGAGAGGGTATCACCAATTTTGTCAAGAGATGCAATGAATTTAAATTCCACCGGTGAAGTGAACGCGAAGTAGGCACTTTTGAGTGGCCAATGCAAAGTGCTCACTCCGCCTTGTCATTACCACTTTGTGTTAAGGTGGAATGGCAATGCAAAATAAGGCAAAGTCATTGTTTTTAATGGACTTCGCGTTCCTCATTATGATTCTAAGTGATCCACTTGGTGTTTCAGATTTGGCAGCCCTCCCCCCCCCCACACATTACAAGGCTTATAGTAATGTAAGTCACATGCTCTTTAGCTAGGTAGGAAGAACGTGAGTCATACAAGCAGACACTTTTACTTTCTCCTGTGCAGATGGAGAGAGAAGAGTGTGTTTTGTGACTGCTGATACTTTGAGACCAGAGCAAGGAGGAGGAGGAGATTTAAACTTTGATTTAGAACCAACAGCTTTTTTTAAAGCTACATTTTTTTTGTCTTTTCTGTACTCTTTTTTACTTAATTTGTTTTTTCTGTAAATTTTATTTTCTTACCTTTATAAGTAGTTAGTTGTTTGTCTGTGTCTGTGTGACTGTGTGTGTGTGTTTTGTGTGACAGTGTGAGTAGTGATTGCTCAGACTGAGGAAGCTCAGTAGGAGAGATGGACCAGGGTGAAGGAATGTCTGGGGGTGGGGGCAGCTCTGGGAGAGCATGGTAGTGGTAAGCATTGTACTATGTGCATGTGTGGTGGGCATGGGCACCCATTCCTGTTGGACCGCTTGAAACTTGTGAGTGTCCCCCCCACAGAAGCTGGACCAGCACTACCTCCTGTCCTGACTCTGAGGCAGTTGAACCACCACCACCACCAAGTCCAGCACCAGGTCCTCTAGAGCAGGATGTGCCTGTTCCCCCAGGCCCAGGTGTGGATCCCATCCCTGTTTAGCATCATGACCAGATGGCTGCCAGTTCATCTGGCCATCCCCTGCCTGTGCCTGGTCCCCTGCCAGTTTGTTGACTGTGTTGGGGGGACAGCAGTGTGATCAAGTGCTGCCTATGTGAGGTGGAGGTGTGTTGTGGCCCCTGGGGGACTGATCTGGGGACTGGGGGCCAGCACACCTATATTCTCAGTCACCAGCAGTTGGACTGGCAGGCTGCCACAGAATGGACCATGCCTGCACCTGCTGGCCATTCTGTGGCAGAGGGTTCAGCTGTGCATTGTGACATCTCCAAGAAGAAGAGGGTCACAGCAGTACCTGCTGCTCCACCAGCACCCCCCCCACCACCACCACCACCAGCAGCAGGTCAGCCTGTAGAACGTGTGGACCCCAGAGAACTGCGTGTAACACAGGCTGACTTGGCAGTTCTCTGGAGTGCTGTCAAGGAGAACAACAAGAAGGTGAGTGCTGTGGAGCAGCGGCTAGATCACATAGAGGGACATCAGTTGCAAATTATGCCCATGCTGGAACTGCTGCTGCTGGATCACTATGGAATCCCACATTAGTTTTTTTTTTCCTCACACCATGTGCCCCCCATACCTTCCTTGCTGTGTTATAAAATGTATTCCTCCACCATCTCCAACCTTTGTATGTAATTATGCCCTTTTTTGTTGTCTTCCGTATGCGTGACACTTTGTATTCTGAGCAGTGCAAGTATACTGTGCTAAACTGCATATGTGCAGTCAGTCTTCTTTCCAGTCTGTATAAGTACTGCAGACACTGTCCAACTCCCTGACTTAAAAACAATCATTAATGAGTACAATGGTGGGGTGGTGAAGCATGGAGGGATACTACAAAACATGCTTACAATACATCCAAGTAATTATTAAAACAAATTAGTGTTGTGATTTGTGACATGATCAAAAATCATGATTTGTGACTGCATTTGTGATTGTGATGATGAAGAAACATGAATGCCTACGGCTGTACGTCCCCAGGCCCTGATGAGGTGTAGCACAAAACTCCCTGACTTAAAAACAACCATTAATGAGTACAATGGTGGGCTGGTGAAGCATGGAGAGATACTACAAAACAGGCTTACAATACATCCAAGTAACTATTAAAAAAAATGAATGCTGTGATTCATGACGTGATTGTAAATTGTGATTTGTGACTGCATTTGTGACCGTGATGATGAGGAATGTGATTTGTATCATGAGTGACTCCTGATGATGGTCCTGACTTAAAAATGCATATTAATGAGTACAATGTTCATGCAGAATTATGCACCACACCTGTCCAGTACTCTGAAGGGAAACCAACGAAACAACTGTGACTTAAGTTAGGGATGGTGATTGGGCCCTAAAGAGATGCAAATGCACAGACAGATTAAGATTGCTCTGCACACTGAAGAGGTGCAGATGCAAAGGCACAGAACCTAACCAGTGCTCACCATAAGAAGTTCAAATTAGAAAAAGAATACCTTTGCCAGTTGGGGCGGCCATGGTGGGGGCAGTGTACTGCACTGCTGCAGTAACAGTCACTAGTACTAGTACCAGTAAAGATATCACAAAGAGGTACAGAAATTACACAGCTGCAGTGGATAGCAGGTTCACATTGCTGAAATTATGTAGCACAATAAAAGGTGTCATTTGATGACACACGTCACACACATACTCACACATACACTAATTAATGCATAGCAAATTGAAAACTTCAGTAATATAACCACATATTTGAAACAAACTAAAATTATGCACTGCTGCACCACAACAATCAGCAAAAAAAATGACAAGAATTACTGAAAATATTACTGTGTGTACATTAACAGTTATACACGAAAAATATCACCAAAACAGAAAGCACTGTCTTTTTCTCCAAGTTAATCTACCTACACCACAGATATGTCCCTCCCCAAAGCACACTTCCACTGTTTCTCAGTACACAGACTGAATGTTGTACATTAACATTCAAAATCCACACACAAATGCTCGATGATATGAGCACAGGAGGGTTTCCTATAATCGATGAACTAAAGTTTCAGCAATAAAAATGACTCAAAAGGCTTTTTTATCAGCTTTTAGAAGGTTTGAATTGCAGAGAGCTCTCAGAGCAGATTGTCTCCTACAGCTTCCTACACACACTACCCCACACTGAGGCTGTGCAGAACAATCTAGAGCCCATGTGACCTGAAATCCCATGAATCACTGCAAAATTCACCTTTGGAGCTTAAAAACAAGGCAAAGTGAGATGAAGTACATTATTTTCAATATACTTCACCTTAAGAATTGGTGAAGTAGTGGTCTGGGAAGGCGCAGTAAAGTGAAGTCATTGTTTTCAATGGACTTTGCGTTACCCATTACAACACAAAGTACTCCGCTTTGCGTTGTGGAGCACTCCGCGAATTTGCCTTCACTCCACAAATCACTTCACTGAGTGAATTGGCGCCACTTCGCCCATCTCTAATTTTGACACGTTGTGACCTGTTAGAGAGGTAGCTGCCAAACCATGATTCTGAATCAGGGGACAGTCCTGATGACAGACTATTTAGGAGGTGGTAGTGATTCACCGAGTAAAAGGCCTTCATGAGGTCTATGAATACAGATCCAACTGCCATTCCACTATGCAGGGCATCATAAAGCTGGGACATGTAATCCACAAGGGCGGTGAGGGTGGAGTATTTTTTTCAGAAGCCATGCTTCTGTGGGCAGAGTAGTTTGTACTTATCAAGGTACTCTGTGAGCTGCTCAGAGACCATCCTTTCTAGCACTTTAGAAAGGAAGTAGGATTGAAATTGGTCTGTAATTTGTAGTGATGGTTTTGTCACCAGTTTTGAAAACTGGTGTGACAATGGCAGACTTCCAGGCTTTGGGAAACACTCCTGATCCTAGAAAGGCATTAAACACCTTAGTGAGTTGATCAGCCAGTTTGCCTAGTAAGAGTGCAACTAACTTCATGTTTGATGTGATCTGCCCCATCCTGGTTTTGCCCAGGGCCCTATTAATGTGTTTAATAGTTTTAGATTTTGAGTCTTGTCTAAAGTAGAAAGGAGGTAAGCCATCCCTAGGTAGAGTGGGAGTATCAGTAAGGTGTAGTCGCCTGCTGGTTGGCTTGAGGTAGTCTTCAGGAAGCACCCCATTTAGGTCTGTGAAAGAAGTGCTTAACTCATTAGCAATGTCAAAGGGTTCCTTTAGTGTCCTAGTAACTAGAACTATCAGGTCAGGAGGTGCCTTGCGGGTCTTGCCCATCAGGGATTTCCTGAGTTCCAGAATTCTTTCCCTGAACCCCAGGTTTTGTTGAAGAGATCCTTATAGTAGGAGGAGGCTTTAGCCTGATGGAGAAGCTAGATACAGTGATTTCTAGTTGCCCTGTAGGCACATAGGACTGTCAAAGTCCCAGATGCTCTAGCTTTGTGCCATAGATTATCTCTGTTCCTCATGAGCTCACTGAGTGGTTTTGTGAGCCACTGGTTGGTGGTTCACTTCACTTTTTTTGTTTTATATGGGGCAAAAATGTCACACACTTGGGAGAAGGTCCTAATGAAGAAGTCCAGGACCATATTGCCATCTATGTCCCCAACTAGTGGTGACCAATTAAATCGTGTCAGCTACAGTTTGAAGTGTTCAAGTAGCCCAGATCTCAGAACATGGTTCTTGGAGATCTTTGGTGGGCACTTGGTAAATTTATTAGATCAGGTGCACAAGACCAGAGAATGGTCACTAATGCTGTCTGGCAGTACAGTAACATTGGAGACATGCTCAAGGTGTGAGGAAAGTAGCCCATCAATAAGAGTGCTAGTCCCGGTTTTATAGTTGTGAATGTTGGAATCATTGACCAACTGGGTGAGGTATAGGCCAGATATAAGATCTTTGGTTTTTGTTACTTTCTGAGAATGCCAGTTAATGTTGAAGTCACCTACAATGACTTTCTCCCCTTATTGCCTAACTGTTGGTTATCTATGATTTGGTTAAGACCAGCGGTTTGTTGTCCTGGGGTATGTAAACCATAGAGAGCAACAGGACTTTGTTCTGTTGTCCTGTACATAACTTGTCCACCACCCCAAGTCACCCAGGTTTTCATGAACCTTGTGTGGTGTACAGAATAGAATGCTGTGCCAATGTTCAGATATAACATATTTCCAACCTGGCCACTGCACACTGTTTTTATTATAGCCCCATCAAAATGTCAATCAGATTTGCCTGGCACAATCTGCCTGCCTGAACCCCATGTTACCTCTTATCCTGAAAACTATTAGCCTCCAAGCATTCTACTATACTGTCTTTTATAATGCTCTCCAGTAACTCCCCAGTGATTGGGATCAGTCTGACCAGTTTGCAGTTTCTTGCTGTGTCTCGATCCCTGCTGTGGTGAAGTGGCACAGCAAAGGCTACCCTGCAATCCACATCAACCACTCCTGTTTCCAGGAAATTGTTAAAGAGATTAGCTAGTAGTGAAACTAGGGACTGCACAGCCTCCTTGGGTGCAACATATCAAGTCCTGTGCCTTGTCTATTTGTGGGGACCTAAGTCCTTTAAGCGCCATCTTTACTGCAACCACCCCATCTAACAACTCCACCCCATCCAACAATCCTTCACCCCCTCCCCTTTGGCCTTCATCCCACACTCTTGGAGTAGTCTTCACTGTCTCCTCTACTGTGAAGTCTAAAGACAAGTACTAATCAGGATAGCTGCCTCCTTTCCATCCTACTTGTTTCAACTCCTTCCTCCCATTGTCAGTCTGACTGTTCCTTCAACAGCCTTCCTGTTTCCCCTTATCTATCAAAAAATGTTGTCCCCTTTGTTGATCTACTCAGCTATTTATAACTCTACCACTGCATTAGCTTTCCTCACTACTATATTGGCACCTTTCAGTTTTCCTATATAGTCCTCCCTGTATTCCTAGTGATGTTCCCCTTTGTATTTCCTAAATGCTGCCCTTTTTGCCATTCTTGCTGCCACCACCTCCTTGGAGAACCATATTGACCTTTTTCACTTGCCTTATGCAGAACTGTTTACCTCTATTAACCCCTTCTTGATGATGTTCTATTTGGAATCCACTTCCACTTCATCCTGTAATCCTGAATATAAATCAGGACTATCAAAATCAAACTGTACCATTCATTTTAAGTCTAGAATTGTCTTAATAGCTTTCATTAAACAAGTGTAAAAATATGCCAGAATCCTTCATACCAGTAGAAAGGCCTAAAGATGAAGAATAAATTCCTTTGCCTTGCATGCAACCTCTCTTTTGATGCACCCCAGTATTTTGCTTCCATTCTGAAAGTGACAGCACACTGTTTGACATGCATCAGCCCTTATTTGTTATGACCACTAGTCCTTTTCCACTTACACTGCACCAAGTGGAGCCTCACAGTGTTTTCCTTCCATCTCTGCTTTTCCTCTCTAAGTGTCACACCTTGCATGTGGTTACATTGAATATTAAGTGCCAGGAGTCTGGTCAACCACCCATCCTGTTCAGGTCTTCTTGACATTTGCCCCCATCATCAAATGGGTTCACCACTCTTGCTAGCTTAGTGTGATCATCAAATGTAAGCTGTCTGCTAGTCACCCCAGCAGACAAAGCAATGATGAAAATGTGGATCAGCAGTGTCCTCAGTACTTATCCCTGAGGGACTCCGCGCAATAAATAACAATGACATGCCATGGTCATGAACTACAGGAACCACCCGGACAACCCATTGCAACAAAAAGTCAAATTGTGCTAGGCATAAGCAAGGATAAGAGACTAATGCACTGTCGAGTAATATATGAATTATCACCTTTTTCCCATAGTGAAAAAACAACCTTTAATTAACACAATACCTTTCTTGTGATATCAGATCAGTGGTATTATTTGATGAAATATTTAGAGAGCTCCATATATATTAGAAAAAAAAATAACAGGAGACAAAAGTAACAAGGCTCAGAATTACATCTTTGGATTCTGATAATTTTGCAGACTAATAGAATTTCCATTTTACTGTAGAGTATTTGTCTTGGAACCAATTCTTTGAGATAAACCTCATTTAAAATGAAGCCCTGGCATATCATGGTACGATGTTACAGCATATGTGCAGCTTTATAAGAGAGTTACACATTGGCAAATTACAATATACTTATTGCAATGCATAGAGATGACATCTAATGCAACAAGGTTTGAGCTTTTCTGGGAATCAGCAGTTTACCTCCATAGAGCATGACCTGATGCCACTGAAGTGCCTCGTATGTGGGGGAGAGTATTTCATTGGGTAGAACTGAGGATGCTGAAGGCTCTCCTATCAAAGCTGGGAATCAACAGGTTCAGATATTCAAATGGTCTCTTACTCTGTATGGTTTGTTGGACCATTGTTTTAAGAAATTAGGCTGGGTCACCCTTGATACCTTCTAAAGAGAATTAGACAGTTTGCGAGCTTCTCCTGTTGGCTAAGGGCAACTATTTAAGCAGTTTTACACAGATGACAATGGTGGAGGAAGATTAGGATGAATCAAACTAAATTGTTGAGCATGACATCTTTTCTCCACAGTATGTAGCTTGGTGCTGATGCATAGATAATGCCAGTGTCACTAAAATTCAGAAGATTGTGGGTCTGCACAGTTTTCTTTCTGACCTTTTGGATCTTGATTTCTATGTTACTAAGCAGAAAACTCAAATGAGGAGTGTGACCCTTGGCCGGCTGCTTATGATTATTGAATGATATTTGTAATATAAAAATGTAGTGTGTGATGATCTCACTTAAGGCAGCTGTGCCATGGGTGAACCCCCCAGGTTTTAGTGAAAATTGCAGGATATATATTAAACCAGGAGATCTCTGTACGGTAACTAACTTCCTTGAGAAGTTGCATTTTATAGCATTTTTTTATCACCTCCTTCCTCTGAAGCTGGGAAACTAAAATATACATTTTATGACTTTAGATAAGCTGATTCCTGTGAAAGGTCAAAAACTCCTTTGATGTGCCCTGGGAAGAGGAACTACTCAAGAAAAAAAAGAGTGGATGTTAATTAAGGAGTCATATTGGGAAATTGGTTTTTGCTGAAGTCACAGTATTTAAAATGCCTCCTGACAGGAAGATCATTGTATCATTTTTATATTCTAAAAAGATGAGCTAGATGACATCTTAGAAAGGATGAAAACAAACGTTTTAAACTGTATTCTGTGTTTCAACTGAGATACATTTTCTTTTTTGGGGCTTTTAAGAAACAAGATCTCTACTTAGGCACTTAGAGGTAATACATTAGAAAATATCTAAATGTACTTTGGTAGGGGTTTGTAGTTTTCCTTGTTTTTCTTTATGTGATTGTATGCTTTGTGATATAATGTTCTATGTTTACATTTTACACATTTTTATCAATTTTTAAGTAAACCTTTCATTTGAAAAGACTGCTTGGGTGTGTCTTCGAAGTTCCTTTTTCATGTGATGTATATGTGGTTAAGTTGATAGCTTTTCTGAAGAGCTTGATGATGTTGCCAAACTGGGAAAAGGTAAGAATGTACCTAAGGTCTTGAGTAGAGTTTTAATGGTTAATTTTTGGATACCTGGTTAGCTGCCCTTAAGCGAATGATATCTGGCATCCCCCTGAAGAGCAGATTATCTGAGCCTGTACATTTGGGTACGCTAGCATAAGGTTCACAGTTTGAATCCCTCCAGAACATGAGACTAAAGGTGATTCAGACCCACAAGCAGACAGGATGGTTACCGTGTCTGTTACCTGTTCACAATACTGCGCTCAGAAGCTAGCACTGTGGGAGCAGAGGGCCTGACCTGCTGAGTGCGTTTGTGACAGGGAGTACTTTGCCCCACAAGCTTTCAATGTGAGTGGCCAAGGAGAGTGACTGTTTGAGCTATACTCATAGGTGATTTTAACATTCAGCACACTTCAGGAGAACACCATGAGCTGTTGCAACATGAAGTCTATGCTCATTCAAGGGCATGCATAGTGCCAAAGAACATTATGTTTATCTTGTCTGAATGTAGAAGTGGCCAGTTTTTGGAGACGGAGATCTATAGTGCATCAAAATGAGATCTGCAGTATTATTCAAATAGTACTGTTAAACATGGTTCTTGCATAAATCATTTGACACCGTCAACAATCCCATCCTTCTATTCACCCTCACCAAACTAGATCTCTCACAGGATGTCATTTCCTGGTTTGCCAACTACCTCTCATCCCGCTCTCAGTGTGTTAAAATTAATGGCACCCTCTCTAGATGCCGCCCTGTCTGGTCGGGCATTCCTTAAATCTCTATATTGGGGCCACTGCTCTTTAGCCTATACCTTAACATGCTCCCCAATAGCTGCTCAGAAAGAGTTCTTTATGCTGCTGATGATGTCCTTTTCTCTAACCCCTCTGACACTAACTCCCTTCAAAATTCCCTACAGAAATCATTTAGCCACACCAAAAGCTGGTTCATCGACCACAAACTGGTGCTCAACCACAAAAAGATGAAGACTATGCTCTTTACCCACAATCAAATCAAATCAAAAGACTCCCCTATATTAATTCTAACCACCAGTCTCCTTCCCCTCAAAGAAGTAAATGCATTCAAGTATCTTGGCATCACCTTGGATCCAGCCCTCACCTTCCATGACCACATCAGTACTCTTTGCTCTGCTGGCAGCTCTCGTATTGGCCTACTACACCACCATAATGACTGCCTCACTCCCCTATAGCCCTCCACCTTGCAATCACATCCTCTGTCTTATCCTTCATTGATTATGGGCTCCTTGTCTATGGGGCTGCTGACAACACTGCCCTCCACAGAGTCAAAATGTCCCTTAACAAAGCCTGCTCACAAGTAGTCACAGACATACCCACTGCTGCACTCTCTATGCTCTGGCAAACATGCTCAACTTAGATGAAAGGTTACAATACCAGACTTGCCTCTTCACTAAGAAGATACTAGTGGATATGGCCCCCCCAGGCCTGTCCATACTTGTCTGACCTCTGTCCTTTACTCTTGCTGCCCGCAGCTCTTCCAAATCCTCCCTCCATGTACCCAGAGTCAGGACCACACTGGCACAGAGATCCTTTCACTATCAAGCCCCATCTTGGTTTAACTCCCTTTCTGCAACCTTTACCTCTGAGTTCAGGTTTGGGCCTTTCAAGACTATGCTCAGGCACCACCTTGTCACCTCCAGCAACTGTAATAGCCCCTAGCTGTGGTCCACCCTCTGTCAATAAGTCCTTGCTTGTCTCTGGCAGTGGCCCACCTTCTGACAAGGGACTTCTGTCCTGCCCACATTGCCTCCCTTGTCACCTCCTACCCTTGGTCTGTGTATAATTCCCTCTGTTAGTTGCTTGATTTTATGTTCTACCTTAACTATGTATAATTTTGTTGCTTACTGTTCATGCCTTATATTGCTAGCTACATGTGTAAGAAATCTTAATTCCTGCTCTATGTCTAGTTCTAACAATATCTTATTATCTTGTAAGCAACTCTGATGTGGAGCCTTTGTAAATGAGTCTATGACTCAAAGGTTTGTAATTCCGATACCATTAATAATTAAATAAATAAAAATAAAGCATACCGTCCTCCACAAATAACTGATATTTATGTTACACAGCACCTGAGAGTTAAGCAGAAAATCCATGTTATTGATATATTATTGAGAAAAATATTAGACCAAGAATTGACTCTTGTGGAACCCCTGTGGAGACTAGGTCACTATCAGACATGGCGTCACTAGCAAGCACGTCGCATTCCCTGAGATAGATAGTTTGTAACTCACTGAATCGAGTCATATCTATAACCCATATCTTGCAGCTTGCTGGTTAGTTCTTAATGTTTTACCATGTTGAATACCTCAGGGAGGTCCACATAAATGCTGTTGCATAGATACATAAACAGTGTCGGCAGATAAGGGCCTATGGCCCACCCAGTCTGCCCATTTGAGCTTGTAAGTTCAGTTTATGTTTTCCAAGAAGTCTGTTGCCCCTCACCCCTGACCTCCAGAATTCCTTTATGTCCATCCCATGCATTCTTAAATCCCGTGATTGTTTCAGCCCCCACCTCTTCCTCTGGCAGGGTGTTTCACTTGTCCACCACCCGTTCTGTGAAGAAATTCTTCCTCATGTTTCCACTGAATCATCCTCCCTCCAACTTCATCCCATGCCCTCTAGTCCTGGAACATCTTTTTCACTTAAAAATAGTGTATTCCTGCACTCTGTTCCTCCCTGTAAGATACTTGTATGTCTCTAGCATATCCCCTCTCTCCCTCCTCTCCTCCAGGGAGTACATGTTCAGTTTCTTCAACCTCTCCTCATAGGACTTGTGATGCAATCCATGCACCATCTTTGTTGCCCTCCTCTGAACCTTCTCTACCCTGTCTATGTCCTTACATAGGTAAGGCCTCCAGAACTGTACAGTGTACTCCAGGTGGGGCCTCACTAGTGTCTTGTATAGTGGAATTATGACCTCTCTTTTCCTGCTGGTGATGCCCCGGCCTACGCATCCCAGCATCATATTTACTTTACCTGCTGCCTTGTCACACTGTTTCCCTGCCTTGAGGTCATCAGAGATGATAACTTCAGTTCCCACATCTGGCACTTGGGTTAATATCCCAATACTGACACTGTAGTGCAGCATGAGAGGGGTGCTGCTCTTCTGAGGTGCCGTCTTTCAGATGAGATGTTAAACCGAGGTCCCATCTGCCTAGATTGGTGGTAGTTCAGGTGGATGTTAAAGATCCCATGGCACTTATCGAAAAGAGTAGAGGAATTTCCCTGGTGTCCTGGCCAAATTTCCCACATTCACTAAAAAAAAATTACCACCAACAGTATAATTTGGTTCAATTTCAGTTGTTTCCTATCTGTATCCCCCTCCCCAGTCGCCCCTGAAAATGGGACTTCTAGGCCCAGTGGGCTTACCAGGCCAACAAACTTCAATAAACAAACAAACCATGTGCATAACCATTGCTGCTTGTGTTTGCTTTGCAGTTCCGGTTACTATATAACAAGACATCACATGGTGGGAGTGTGGGGCCCCTATACCTCTGCTTCTTTACACATGTGCTGGGGTGAGAGTTAGGGCTGACAACCCCAACGAGCACCCGATGCTGGTGGGGGTGGGCTGGGGGTCCAAGGGGCTTTCAACCCTAACTTTTGTCACTGTGGAACAACCCTAACTGATGCATTAAATGGAGTTTTTGCCTGTAATATATATATATATATATATACACACACACACATACACACACATACACAAACATATAAACATTTATATCTATATCTATATATATAGGTGTATATATATATATTATGGTAGAGTACCCCATTTAAGGTTAAATGGTGAAATTGTGCACCTTGATAACTTTTCCACCATTCAATGGATTTGCCTAACATTTGGCAGGCACAGAGCATAACCATAGATCTTGGGATCTGCCAACCTGCATACTGGTCAGATATACAGCTGCAGAGTTATTAAGTGACATTCCAGAGCACATTTATGCTTTTTTGGCACATTCTTTACTTGCACCTACAGGTTGTATGGTTTGTGTGACTGGTCTGAAAACTTCAGGGTATGTGCAGTTGAGATCCCTGGTGTGCCTTTTGAATATTTTGTGAAAAAATATTGAACAGTTCAAAAGTTATTCAAAAAACATTTTTCCCATTATAGTCAATGGGAAACGTTAACAAAAGGTTTGAAAGAGTCACAAATGCAGTTTTTAGTGTCACAAGTGACCCTTGTAGTGTCATGAGTCAGCCATTTTGTTCAGTTACTGATCACAGAAATGCTTGGCATTTAAAATTGGGACCATCTAGGGACACAATTCGTTTTGTGTTTACCTAGTCGAGCCCTGAGGATGCTAGGCATGTCATTATTTTGGGGTTAAACACCCCAGAAATATGTTTTGAAATTTTTGGGAATAGTAGTGCCACAAAATAGTGTCGCGCCTCTGACACTTCCGTGATTATTTTTGCGAAAGTGTCACAAATCATGACACTACTTTGCAACACTATGGCCAAAATGACAGGAGTTGTTTGCTACCCTGCTGCAAAAGAACAGTTTGGTCTATGAGGCTGAAATTTAGAGGGAAGAAAGCCAACATCACACAGATGTGCCTTTTGGTGGCTTGGTGAAAAAATATTGCAGGGATGCAAAGTTACTGTACCAACGTTCATGCTTTTTCCCATAGACTAACATTGTGGTGTCTGCCACGCCTTTTGGGCTCCGTATCTTGGAAACGGTGCAAAATACGGACTTTTCATCAGAAAATTGCTGAGCCCCTTAGGGGGCTAAGCAGTCAGTGCAAGTCTAGCCGGAAAGTCATGACTCATTTGAAATTTAAATTTTTTCTTTAAGTTGTATGGTTCCTGAGATATAAACAATTTAGTATTCCAAGAGCTCATTTTCTGGTCCCAGGCCTATTATTATACAAACATTCTTTGGAGTCACTGTGTTTCTCTATGCAGCTGTTGGGGAGCACCAGTGTGTGTGCTCCAGTTACTGTTACATGTAGCGTTTCTACTTGCGTTTCTGTACCCGTTTGCATTAGCGTTCCCATGTATGGCACCATGTGCGTTATCCTTTGCGCTTTTGTTTGCGCTTGCGTTTGAGTTACTCATCATTTGTCTCTACAGTACTGTTTCTATTTGCATTTTGCTTTGCGTCACCGTGCTCATTACCATTTGCTTTTGCGGCCGCCCTTCAATTTGCATTTGGTTTCCATTTGGCTTTCGTTTTGCGTTATCATTGTTACTGTTACCATTTGCATTTCCAATTGCTTTCCCGTGCCCGTGCACATTACGGTTTGCATTTCCATACGTGCTTGCATTTGTGTTTCTGCTTCCTTTGGTGTTATTGTTGCTGTTACCATTACCTTTTGCATTTACAACTGCAGTACTGTGACCATGCGCATTACGGTTTGTATTTCCTTACACACTTGTGTTTGTGTTTCTGGTTCTGTTTCCTTTGCCATTATTTTAGCTGTTACCATTATGATTTCCATTTCCAGTTGTGGTACCATAACCGTGCACATTACGGTTTGAATTTCCATATGCGCCTGCATTTGCGCTTCAGTTTCCTTTGGCGTCATTGTTGCTGTTACCTTTACCATTTGCATTTACAATTGTGGTACCATGACAGTGCGTGTTACAGTTTGTGTGTCTGTACTCGCTTGAGTTTGCATTTGCATTTCTGTTTCCTTTGACATTATTGTTGCTGTTACAGTTACCATTTGCGTTTACAATAGCAGTACCATGACCGTGCACCTTACCTCTTGCATTTCCATACACCCTTGCTTCTCTGTTTGCATCACTGTTCCCTTTGGCATCAATTTGCACTAGCGTTTCTATTACCATTTGCTTTACCATTTACGTTTGCATCACCATGCGCGTAACCATTAGCACTTGTGTTTGCGTTGCAGCTACCATTACTATGTCACAAAAAATCACATTGCGTCAGGCCCCGTGCTCCCACCACCACATTCCATTCACAATTTATAGTCCTCATTCTCAAAAAGAAGGGAAATTCATGACAAAAAACTCAGTTTAATGCATCAGTTAGGGTTGTTCCACAGCGACAAAAGCAAGGAAATTTGATGTTAGGGTTGAAAGCCCTCCTTGCACACCCAAGCCTGCCCCCCCAACCAGCATTGGGGTGTGCATGGGAGTCGTCGACCCTAACTCTCACCCCATTCTCCTATACCTCAGCTTGTTTACACATGTGATGGTGTGATCACAATGCGCACCCGATGCTGGTTGGGGGTTGGCTTGGGATGCAAGGGGCTTCAACCAACACTCGTAATTTCCCTTGCTTTTGTCAGCTATGGAACAAGCCTAACTGATGCATTAAACAGAGTTTTTCGCCATATATATTTATATATGTATATAAATTCATTGCAAAAAACTCCATTAATGCATCAGTTAGGAATTAATAGTACAGTGACAAAGATTTCAAAATCAATAATGGGTTCAAAACTAACTCGCCATCCTTCCCCCCACACACACACATGCAAGCAGGGAAAGGGCCAAGGCAACACAACCAATCACAGCCAACAAGCATCAGGTAACAGAAGTAATGTACAGCTCTCTAAATGTACTGCAAGACACATCCATCATCATGGGTCACCAACTGTATGAGTTCTGCTACCATCATTGTGCCTTGGAGGTAGACATGCATGCTGGACAACCATAGGTTATGCCCCACAGTAAGCATTTTTGTGTTACAAACAGCAGTAACAAAATTTAAGTAGATGCCTATATTTCAAGAGTGAAGAAGTGATGTAACACATAGTATGTTATCCACAGATAGTTTCTTGGAAATGAGAGTTAGTATAATCCTACCAACAGTCATTGTATCTTTGCATTTCTTTTTCTGATAGAAACATAGAAACATAGACTTTGTTGGCAGATAAGGACCACTAGGCCCATCCAGTCTGCCCATAGGCCCTATACATTGTACATGGCTATTGACCTTATGTGATCAATGGCTTGTCATCACTCCCTCTCCTCCCCTCTCAGGCTTCCCTTGTGCTTGCCCCAAGCATTCTTAAACACCTCCAATGTGCTTGTCCCCATCACCTCCTGTGGAAGACTATTCCACGTGTCAACCACCCTTTCTGTGTAGAAAAACTTCCTCACATTACCTCTTAGTCTACCCCCTTGCAATTTCATATTGTGCCCCCTTCTTCTAGTACTTTTTCTACAATGGAAAAGCTCCCCTGCCTGCACCTTGTTTATGCCCTTGAGGTACTTGAAAGTTTTAATCATGTCCCCCCACTGTCTTCTCTCCTCCAGTGAGTACATATCGAGGTCCCTTAGTCTCTCCTCATATGTTTTGTGGTGTAAGCCCTGAACCATCTTTGTTGCCCTTCTCTGGATAGTCTCCACCTTATGCATATCCTTGCACAGATGTAGTCTCCAGAACTGCATGCAGTAATCCAGGTGAGGCCTTACCAATGATTTATATAATGGCATCACCACCTCCCACTTCCTGCTAGTGATACCCCTGCCTATGCAACCCAGCATGCCACTGTCCTTTCCTGCCACATTTGTACACTGCTTTGATACCTTAAGGTCATCAGAGATGATAACACCTTGGTCCCTTTCCTCTTTGGTGACAGTCAGCTCATCCCCAACCTGTAGCTCTCACCAGGGTTCCCTCTACCCAGGTGCATTATTTTGCATGTCTTTACAGTGAACCTCAGGTGCCACATCTCCAACCATCTTTCAAGCTTCTCCAGGTCCCTCTTCATTTTCTGTACCCCTTCTGGAGTATCCACCCTGTTGCAGATCTTAGTGTCATCTGCAAACAGGCAGACCTTTCCTTCCAGCCCCTTTGCAATGTCACTAACAAAGACATTGAACAGGACTGGTCCTAGTACTGATCCCTGTGGTACCCCACTGGTCACCCCGTCTCCCCAGAATGTACCCCATTTACCACAACCCTCTGTCTCCTGTCTGTTAATCAGTTCCTAACCCAGTTCACCACCTTGTCTCTCATGCTCAGACTACCTATCTTGTTAATTAGCCTTCTAAGTGGGATGGTGTTGAAGGCTTTGCTAAAATCCAGGGATACGACATCTACTGCCCCTCCCTGATTAAGTTCCTTAGTCACCCAATCAAAAAAAACTATTAAATATGTTTGACATGACCTTCCTGCTGTGAATCTGTGTTGTCTCAGATCCTAAGCACCACTGGATTCCAAATGTGCCACTATCCTTTCTTTCAGCAGTGTCTCCATGATCTTTTCCACCACTGAGGTGAGGCTGACTGGCCGGTAGTTCCATGCCTCCTCCCTACTGCCACATCTGTGCAGTGGGACTACATGTGCCCTCCTCCAGTCCTCTGGAATGATGCCTGTGTTGAGTGACTCTATGAACAAGGCCACCAGAGGTGCTGCTAGTTCCCTTCGTCGCTCCTTTAATATCCTATGGTGAATGCCATCTGGCCCCATGGCCTTATACACCTTCAGCTTTGTGAGTTCTTCCAGAGCTCTCTCCACTGTGAATGGACTGGTGTTTACCTCTCTCGCTCCCTCCATTGCCTCTGCAACCCAATTGTGATCTTTGATCTGCCCCCTCCTTATTGAATACTGAACAGAAGTATTTATTCAGTATTTCTGCCTTGTCCAGATCCCCCTCCTTATACTCTCCCTTCTCCCCTTTGAGTCTCACAATCCCCCGGTTTTTTCTTTCACTGATGTACCTATAAAATGCCTTATCCCCTTTGTTTACAGACTGTGCTAAGCTCTCTTCTGTCTGCACCTTTGCCCTCCTAATGGCCTTCCCTGCTTCCCTTAAGCATTCGAGTTACACCTCCCTGTCCTCCTCCCTTTGGCTCCCCTTATATTTCCTGAAACTCAGCCTTTTAGCCCTGACTTTGTCCCATGCCTCTTTGGAGAACCATAGTAGTTTCCTTCTTCTTTTGCCTTTGGCCACTATCCTAACGCATTGGTTTGTTATGTCCACTATGGCTCCTTTCAGTTTCTCCCATTGTTTTTCCATCCCCACTACTATCTCTCCCTTCCCCAGGACTGCTTGTATACATCTACTCATTTCAGTGAAATCTGCCCTCCTGAAATCTAATACTCTTGCCCTTGTATGCCTTATTTGAGTCCATGTCTCCATGCTGAACCACACAATGTGGTGGTCACTGGACCCAAATTGCCCTTCCACCTGTATTTCTTTGACTTTGTACCCATTGGTCCATACCAGGTCCAGAATTGACTTGTCCCTGATTGGCTCATGCACCAGCTACCTGAAGCCAACCCCTTCAGGGATTCTAGGATGGCTGTGCTTCTGGCTGAAACAGCCATCTAGGTGGCCCAATCCACGTCAAGCATATTAAAATCCCCCAGTAGCAGGATTTCACCTTTAGCTGCCATGTCATGTATGTTCTCCACTAGTTCCATTTCTACTTCCTCCCTCTGTGCTGGAGGTCTGTAGATCACCCCAGTGCATATTGCTGTTACATTCTCTGGCTCCTGGAAGACCCACATTACTTCTGCCTCCCCCATCTTCCCTGAACTTCTGTACCATTTATACCATCTCTGATGTACGGGGCCACTGCCCCACCCTTTTTACCCTCCCTGCCCCTTCTGAACAGTGTATAACCTGGTACATTGACTTCCCAGCCATGATTAGCAGAGTACCATGTCTCTGTTATTGCTGTTATGTCAAGGTCTGCATCTGCCAACAAGGCCTCCAGGTCTGAAACCTTATTTCCTAGGCTACTGGCATTTTTTAGCATGAACTTCCATGTTTTACAGTCTGCACTCCCTCTGTTCTTGTCCTCCCTCTCCAGCATCTTCCCCACCCCAGTTTCCTTTCCTATGTGCTCCTGCCCCATATCACTCATTATACATTCTTCACCTGCCTGCCCCTCCCTGCCTGCTTTCTCTGTTTCTATAGTCGGCTTAATTTCCTGCAGTTTCCCATAGGGGGGTGTTCCTAAGCCTCCTGGCTCTCCTCCCTTGGCCAGTTTAAATATTCACAGCTGAAGCTTTTGAACTTCTCACAGAGGACCGGGGTATCCTTCTTGGACAGATGCAGGCTGTCCTCCTTATATAAGCCTGCATCTGCCAAGGTCAGGCCTCAGTCCCCTATGAAGCCAAAACACTCCCTTCCACCAGTCCCTCAACCAGGAGTTGAAGGTATGGATGTGGAGTGCCCTAGCTTCCCCTTGCCCTGGACAGGCAGCATTTCTGAGAATGAGAAGAAGTGTGCTGTCTGTTTCAGGTTCCCCCCAGCTTCCTGAAATCATCCTGGACTCTGGCTAACTCTACACATCTCCTGGCGGGGTCATTGGTCCCCAGATGGACAATGACATCCAGCTGCTCCCTCCTAGCTATTCCCATAGCAATTCTATGGATCCACTTCCCAACCCTCCATGCAGCACTTCCTGGAAGGCACTTGACCGCCCTCTTTCCCCTGCTAGGTGACCCTAACTCCACACCCTGGATAATAGAGTCCCCCACTAGGAGAAGCATCCCCCTCCTCCAGGGTTCCCTGCTTTCCTTATCTAGGGCTCCATCCTAGAAGACCCTCCCATCCTCCATGGATGTAGCAATGGGTTCCTGAGTGAAACTTTCCCATTCCTCCAAAACAGTGTAGGAGTTAGTAAGCGGGACTGGTTGGGGGTGTGCTTTTGATCCCCCCTCCCTCACCCTCTCTGAGCCCATTGTAGTCCAATTATTCCTCTTCCCTGGCATTCTTTGAGGTAAAGATTGTGGACCCGGTGGTCTCTGGGTGGGGATGGATGCTGTTTTCAGCTTAGCCAACTCTGCTTGGAGACAGGCAACCTCCTCCCTGAGTCCAGAGAGGTGCCTGCAGATAGGGCAGCATCGCAGCCTCCAGAAAGTCTCCCTGAAGACCACCACTCCACAAACACTGCACTGTACCACTCCTATCATGTCTGATTCCCTCCTCAATCAACTGCCTACATAAGATGGCTATTTGATATCCCCAAATATATATTTTATTTCTGTTGTGTTCTGCTATGATTCCTCTCTTTGCTATTTCCTGTATGGATGCCGAATGTTGCACAGCCTTATGGGACCCACCCAATAAATGGAGGCAAGCCCTGGGGTGGGTGGATAGTGGGGTGGGAGGGTGGGACTACACCACAAGCTGTGTCCAAAAAACAATCAGCCAAGGAGTCCTCTGGCAGTGACACCTCACTCCACTCACAAACTTGTCTGTTAGAATCCCTCAGTCCTGCCCAGACTAAAAGGAAAATCACCCCAAATGGCAGTTAAGAACAGACCTCAAATACAATGTCAGACACAGAGAAATGGCAGCTAAGGAAATACTTCAAATACACTTACAAACACAGTCACCAATCACCAGCTAGAGTATCTTCCTTCCTCTCCAACTAACTGAAGACTCAGCTGAAATGGAAGTTAAAACCTTACATTCAGACTACACTAATCTCTGCAATATGATACCTGCACTTAAAGGCCAGACAGCCACTTTTAAACACACAATCAAAAACCTGTCTGCTAGAATCCCTCAATCCTGCCCAAACTAAATGGAAACGCACCCCAAATGGCAATTAATACAATTTCAAACACACAGAAATGGCAGCTAAGAAAATAACACATACACTTACAAACACAGTCACAAGTCACCAGCTAGAGTGTCTTCCTCCTTCTCCAACTAACTGAAGAATCAGAGTGAGTCAGTCCTAATAACAAATGGTAATAAAAATAAAAGTAATTATTTGTAGTATAATTTACAAGTAACATATGAAAACAACAGTTGTAACATCCAAAGCTAAAAATAACATGCTGCTAATGAGTATTTCCAGGTAACACAGCTGTATAACAACATGTGATGGTGCAAGTTTCATACTTGAGCAGTATCTTAAAAGTAGTATGTGTCATCCCTATCTGTCCTGCTACCACATGCCCATGTGGTAGCCTGCAGCAACCCAATTGTTGAATAGTGACACATAAAAGTCAGTATTTTGAAAATGTGTACAGACTAAGTCTCATTGTATGAAGAAGATATGCCAGCAATAATGTGTCATCTCACAGTGTTGGCAGAATAGAGTCGATGATACTATATTTATTTTTTCATTACATGGTGTTATGTGAAATAAGAACAGTGTTGTGATTATTGTGGTTACAGATGTGACAGAGTGGTATAGTGTCTTACAATCTTGCATGTGTCTTGCGTGTATGGGGGGGTGGGGATGGGGTAATGCAGAGTTAGGGTTTTGAACCCAAAACCTTAACAGCACATTTCCAAACTTTTGTCACTGTACTAGTAACCCTAGCTGATTCATTAACAGAGGGTTTTTTTGCAATGAATATATATATATATATATATAGAGAGAGAGAGAGAGAGAGATGCAGCAGGTGTCAGGATAAAAACTGACACATAACCCCAGTTATCTGAGGCACTGTGAGGATACATGGGTGGTGATGTAATCACAATGTGGATAACTTCAGGTTATCCCCATAGTGATTACATCATCACCCATTTAGCCACACAGTAACTACATCACTAACCACCACCACCACCACCTGTGCTGCCTGCTCAGCAGTACTGTCTCCCAGTTTCATTTTCACCTTCTCACAGTGCTCTTTACAACCCAAGCTATCACAGTTCCAAATACTCACAAAATACACACCCTACCCAACCCCCCTTAAAACCGGAACCACATTAAAAATGAAACACTCTTAAGAACAAAAAGCCATTTTTTCCTCTTTCTCAGCACAGCAGCCCTGCCAGCCAAACATGGCAACCAGGGGCAGAGAAAAAACATGGAAAGGAACTTAATAAAGAAATAAAATATTACAAAACTGAGCCGAAAAAATCTTGTTGCATAAATCAAATATGTGTAGGGCACCTGTGGGATAACCAAGTTATTTGAACAGTAGCATGTGACCTCTGGTAAACCTCACTCATGGCTTCACCATTCGTGAGGTTACTCGAGGGCACAGGCCACTGTACAAATAACTCAGTTATCCCACAGACACCTCCTGCATCTCCCAGATATATATTTATATATATATATATATTAGAGGCAAAAAACTCCGTTTAATGCATTAGTTAGGGTTGTTCCAGAGCGACAAAAGTGAGGAAATTCGCTGTTAGGGTTGAAAACCCTAACTCCAAATTCACCCCCCCCAGCACCACACACACACAGACACACACACACACACACATTCAAGTATGGGGGAAGACCAAGTCAACACAACCAATGACAGACATCCAGCAGCAGGTGACAGAAATAACAAACAATTGTCTAAATGTACTACGAGACATCCCCACCCACCTGACCAGGTACTACATGCTCAGTGGAGATCAACAGCAAAACTGAGGCCATGTACACCAACGTACACATCCCTGATTGCAGCTGCACACAATGTACCACACTTAGTAGTTGCATGGCCTTACCTACTGATGCCCTACACCACACCACAACTGGTACTGTGCCGTTATTCAATATAAATGCTGAAGGTGCATGATGACAGTTGTAGAAAGGTTTTAACACTAGTGAGTATACATTAATTAAGAGAAGCACATAAATTAACTACAAGACAATAGCATGCTCAAGATAAAAGTAGTGATACATTTAGTAGGTGATTTACATAGTAGTACATTTACTGCAATGGTTTACTCAACATAGAGGCTGATGTAAGCGTATGGAAAAGCATTGCCTGTTCAACGCTGTGAAATTCGTACTGCCAGTATCACATGCATTCTTACTGATGAAGGTGTACTGCTGATGTACATACATAGACCTTCAGTGTGTTTCAATACTAAAGATGCAGTAAGTATTCTTTGTAAGAAACATTGTAATTGCATGGATCAGGCCAAGCAACTTCTAAATATCATAGCACTACTGAGCCAACAATGATGTACCTGTATTGGAGATGTATATAGGATAGATTTTCCTGTAGGCACTAACTGAGTATGTTGTACCTGATAAAGACAATATCATTACATCTGTGATGACTAACTTATTCAAATAGTAATACATTTACTATTGTTGCAATGAGTGATCTATGCCACTTATGGACACAGTGTGATTTTTTTTAACAGTTGTTTCATACTCAGGCTGTATGCCTACTGTTTGGGTTTGCCACACCTCTGTCACTGATGCTATCAAAGTGATAACTGTTATTGTGTGGTACAACAGAATCAAGTAGGTATGGTGTAGATATAAACAGAATGTCTTTTAGTATTGATTTAACTCACAATGGGGTAAGTATACTAGGACAGCAGGGTTATCCTCTATCACTGACTCTGTCAGTTATAATCACACTAGGGTTTCGATGACTGTAATGATCCAAGTTACACTGTTCATCTTCATGAGTTCATATTCACAGCCATTCTCCAGTAACTAGACAGTGTATGGTATAACTGGGTGGGACACTATGTTGCAAAGCTGCTGCAGTGCCTAGCAGAGGGAGAGTATCTACTCATAAAGACAATTAAGCAATAAGGCATGACCAACAGTTATGTTAAATGGTCTGTTAATCACCCTGTAGGGGTTTAATGTTGAATGAGGCATAGCCGAGTGCCACATGTCACTAGACAGTGATAAACTGACCATTAACATAATACCTGGAAGTGGCTTATTGCTATCATAATAAAACTGTTTTTTAAACAACATTAAACCATGTTCATCATATGGTTAGGCTCTACATGTATGTTAATAAAAACTAAACATAAGGCTGTTACAATGTTTACAGTCAATTAGAAAGCTGCATTTCTCAAACCTTTGTTATAATCAGAGATATAATACCTGTACAACTCCTTGGTTTTGCTGAACTCTATTGTTCAGGTGGCCCACCACAAGTGGTGTGGTCTGGTGTGGGGCATCGGTAGGTAAGGCCATGCAACTACTAAGTGTGGTACGTTGTGTGCAGCTGCAATCAGGGATGTGTACATTTGGTGTACATGGCCTCAGTTTTGCTGTTGATCTCCACTGAGCATGTAGTACCTGGTCAGGTGGGTGGGGATGTCTCGTAGTACATTTAGACAATTGTTTGTTATTTCTGTCACCTGCTGCTGGATGTCTTTCATTGGTTGTGTTGACTTGGTCCTCCCCCATACTTGAATGTGTGCATGTGTGTCTTGTGTGTGTGTGGTGCTGGGGGGATCGGAGTTAGGGTTTTCAACCCTAACAGCGAATTTCCTCACTTTTGTCGCTGTGGAACAACCCTAACTAATGCATTAAAGGGAGTTTTTGCCTATATATATATATATATATATATATATATATACAAGTGGCTTGCAAAAGTATTCAACCCCCTTGAAGGTTATCAGATTTGTCTGGATTACAAATGAGACTTACATATATTATTCCAGTCAGTATTTTTATTGCAAACTCATATGCTCTAACAGTATATTGTCAAAGCCTAAATTAATTATCCATCAGCAGATCTTTTAAAGAAAATTAAAAACTGGAAAATGCTGCTTGCAGAAGTATTCAACCCCTACACATTAGTATTTGGTAGAGCCACCTTTTGCTGCAATAACAGCTATAAGTCTTTTGGGGTAAGTATCTACCAGCCTTGCACACTGTTCGGGAGTGATTCTTGCCCATTCTTCTTAGCAGATTTGTTCCAGGTTGTTCAGGTTGGTGAGGTGACACTTGTGGACCGCAATTTTCAAACAGTGCCACAGATTCTCGATGGGATTGAGATTTGGACTTTGACTTGGCCACTGTAGGACATTCACTTTTTTGTTGTTTAACCACTCCTGTGTTGCTTTGGCCTTGTGCTTGGGATCATTGTTCTGCTGAAAGGTGAAGCTTCTCCCAAGCTTCAGTTTTTCAGCAGACTGAAGCAGGTTCTCTTGCACTATCTCCCTGTATTTTGCTCCATCCATTCTTCCTTCAATTTTAACAAGATGCCCAGTCCCTGCTGATGAAAAGCATCCCCACAGCATGATGCTGCCACCACCATACTTCACTGTAGGGATGGTGTTTCTCGAGGCATGGGCAGTGTTAGGTTTGTGCCACACATAGCGCTTTGAATTTTGGCCAAAAATCTCTATCTTGGTCTCATCAGACCACAAAACCTTGTGCCACATCTTAGCTGGGTCACTCTCATGCTTTCTGGCAAACTCCAGATGTGCTTTGATATGGTTCTTTTTGAGTAATGGCTTCTTTCTAGCCACCCTCCCATACAGGCCAGTATTATGCAGAGCTCTTAATATGGTTGACTGGTGCACCTTCACTCCACTCTCAGCCACTGAACTCTGTAGCTCCTTCAAAGTGATTGTTGGCCTCTCTCGGCTTCCCGCTAGTCTCCTTCTTGTTCGGATGCTGAGTTTTGAGGGAGGCCTTGTCTAGGTAGTGCCTGGGTGGTGTGATGCAGCTTCCACTTCCTCACTATTGATCCAACAGTGCGCACTGGGATATCCAAACACTTGGATATTATTTTGTACCCTTTTCCTAATTTATGCATGTCTATTACTTTATCTCTAACTTCCTTAGAATGCTCTTTAGTCTTCATTTTCACACGCTTCCTTCAGATTCACAGTCTGACCAATGGTCATTAAACTGAGGGGGGGGGTTATCCAGAAAATGTGAGCTACTTAATGTTTCAGAGGTGAGGCCAATTGTAAGCCAGTTGTGTCCTCATTAGGGCAATATTTTTCATCTGTGTAAACTTGGAGCTTCCAGAGCACAGGGGTTAAATACTTATGCAAACAGCATATTTCAGTTATTTATGTTTCTTAAAATATTTTCTAACATAAAACCAATGTCACTTTAAAATAATTATTTTGAGGGTCAGTCTTTTTAAATAAAATATTACACAGAACAAAATCTCAATGTATCAGTTGTCATTCAGACAAATCTGACAACTAGCAGAGCCATTAGCAGAATTGTTTAGTGAGTCTCTGAGCACAGGAGAGGTCCCAGAAGACTGGAGAAGGGCTCATGTGATCCCACTCCACAAGAGTGGTAGCAGGGAGGAGGCGGGGAACTACAGACCGGTCAGTCTTACCTCAGTAGTGGGCAAGATTATGGAGGCACTCCTTAAGGAAAGGATAGTGCAACACCTGGAATCCATAGGGGCACAGGATCCAAGACAGCATGGGTTTACAAAGGAAGGTCCTGTCAAACTAATCTCATAGATTTCTTTGACTGGGTAACCAGAGTGGTGGACCAAGGGGAGCAGTTGATGTCGCCTACCTTGACTTCAGCAAAGCTTTTGACACTGTTCCACATAGAAGATTGATAAATAAGCTAGGTAGGCTCGGGGTGGGTCAAGTTGGTCAACTGGGTGGCAAACTGGTTGACTGGCAGAAAACAGAGAGTGGTGGTAAATGGTATACAGTCAGAAGAGATGCAAGTCACAAGTGGGTACCTCAGGGATCAGTCCTGGGGCCAGTCCTATTCAACATCTTCATTAGTGACCTCGCAGATGGACTAGAGGGTAAGGCTTGTCTGTTTGCAGATGACACCAAGATCTGCAACAGAGTAGATGATCCAGATGGGGTGGGCAGAATGAGAAGAGATCTGGATAAACTAGCAGAATGGTCAGAAGAGTGGCAACTGGGATTTAATGCAAAGAAGTGCAAAATCATGCACATAGGGAAGAGAAACCCTGAAGCCACTTATAGGCTGGGAGGGGAGTTGCTAGCAGTCACAAAGGAAGAAAGAGACTTGGGCATCATCATCACTGATGACCTAAAATCATCCAAGCAGACCTCTAAAGCAGTAGGTAAGGCTAGGGGGTGTTAGGGTGTATTAGTAGGGGTATCGCAAGTCGTAAGAGGGAGGTAATAATCCCTCTGTACAAGACATTGGTTAGGCCCCATCTGGAGTACCTAGTGCAGTATTGGAGGCCACACCTTCACAAGGACATTAACCAAATTGAGGCAGTCCAGAGAAGGGCAACCAAAATGGTGCAGGGACTGCATCAGAAGACATATGAGGACAGATTAATGGAGCTTAATATGTATACCCTTGAGCAAAGGAGGGAGAGAGGTGATATGATCGAGACATTTAAACACCTTAAGGGCATAAACAAGGTGAAAGAGTCTAACATGTTTAAATATAAGAAAAATAGCAGGACAAGAGGACACAGCATGAGATTAGAGGGAGGCCGATTAAGGGGGAATGTGAGGAAATTCTTTTTCACAGAAAGGGTGGTAGATGCATGGAATGGCTTACCACAAGAAGTGGTGGCTATGAATACAGTGCAGGGCTTCAAACAGGCATGGGATAGGCATAAGGGAGCAATACAAATGACTATGAATAGATAGGTCACTGACAGAGCAAAGGCCGATGGCACATTTATAAGGTAGAAAAAGAAATGGGCAGACTGGATGGGCCTTGCGGTCCTTATCTGCCGTCAACTTCTATGTTTCTATGTTTCTATGTAACTTTCAAGGGGGTTGAATACTTTTGCAAGTCAGTATATATATTCATGACAAAAAACTCTATTTAATGCAACAGTTAGGGTTGTTTCACAGTGACAAAAGTAAGGAAATTCGATGTTAGGGTTCCCACCGCCCTTGCACCCCACCCTCACCCCACCCCCACCAACAGGCATCAGGGTGTGCTTTGGGGTCTTCAGTCCTAACTCTCACCCCATCCCATATGTAAACAAGCTGAGGTGCTGCAGTATAGGAGAATGGGGTGAGAGTTAGGACCGACGACCCCAAAGTCCACCCCAATGCCTGTTGGTGGGGGTGGGGTGGGGAAGGGGTGCAAGGATGTGTGGGAACCCTAATATCAAATTTCCTCATTTTTGTCACTATGGAACAACCATAACTGATGCATAAATGGATTTTTTTGCCATGAGTTTCCCTTCTTTTTGAGAATGTGCACTATAAATAGTGAAGTAATGGCAATGCAAACGCAAGCGCAAACGCAAACGCTAACGCACATGGTATTGCAAATGTAAATGATAATGCAAACGGTAATGCAAACGCAAATGCATATGTTAATGAAAATAGAAATGCAAATGCAAGCATGTACGGAAAGGCAAACCATGATGCGCATGGTCATGGTAATGCAATTGGAAACAAAGACAGTTACGGTAACAGCAAAGATGATGCCAAAGGAAACACAAACAGAAACGGGTACACAAATGGAAATGCACACGGTGACACAAAAGTGAATGCAAACAAAAACAGTAATGGAAACGCAAATGTTAGTAATGCAAACGCAAGTGTAAACGAAAACACAAAGGGTAATGCACACGGTGGCATAGACAGGAACACTAACACAAATGGTAATGGAAATGCTAAGTGTTACAGTAACAAAAATGCACAGCCTTTTTTTCCCCAAAAGCTGCATTGAGAAACATAGTGAAGACAAAGAATGTACACATAATAATGAACCTCGGAGCAGAAAATGAGCACTTGGAATACTAAATTGCTTATATCTCAGGAACTGTACGACATAGAAAAAAATAAAAATTTCAAATAAATTATGACTTTCCTGGCTAGTTTTGCACTTAGCCCCCTAGTGAGGGGCTAAGCATTTTTCCGATGAAAATCCCATTTTACAGCACTGATCATCAGTTCCCAACAGTCACACCACAGCCACCTCACTCCCAAAAGTCACAGAACGGACACCCCCTAGCATCAGTCACAGCACTAATTCCCATCCCCTGACAATGACAGCATTGACCTACTACTCCTAAGGGTCACCACACTGACCCCCATCCACAAAAGCCACAGCACTGTCTCCTCACCCACAATAGTCACAGGATTGTCACCCCCCCGACAGTCACAGAACTGTGCCACCCTTCAATAGTCACAGAACTAACACCTTCCACCATCAATCACAGTCCACCTACCCGACAGTCACAGTGCTGATCCTCATCCCTCAACAGTGACAGCCCTTACCTCTAACCCCAACAGTCACAGCACTACTCACCACCACATTCAAAGCACTGTCCTCCTACATCCTCAACAGTCACAGGGCTGATACCCTCTACAGACAGACAGCAGTAATCCCCACCCCCACAGTCACAACACTTCCACCACCACTGCCAAAAGTTGCAGTCCTGTCTCCCACCTGACAGTCACAGCACTGACCACCCACCCCTTGATAATAACTGCACTGACTCCCCACCCTCAACTGTTAAAAGCATTGACTCCCCCAACCACAACAATCACAGTACTGACACCCACCATTAACACTACACTGCCTCTGAACCTCCCTCAACAGTCATAGTACTTACCTGTCCCCCTTACAGCAATGCAGTCACAGCACTGACAACCAGCCACTGGCAGAGCCAGAACTGACCACACTTCAGTCATTACATTTAAAAAAAAGTTGTTTAAGTACTGGCAAACTATCGCAGACAGTGCAGTGGTTGAAACTTGTACAGGCCAAATAGCCAAATTCTGGTGGATTTTATGTTTTTCTAGTAAGATTTTCCTTTAACTATCCCTGTAGATTTATACTGTAGAATGTAACCAAAAAGTATAGTACTTCAGCTGGGCTAGTGGAAGAGTTTGTAGGGCTAGTAAATGTTCCCAGTCACTAGTCTTGCTGGCTAGTAGCTGCAAAACTTAACTTAGAGCCCTGGAGTGGGCCATAGGATCCACAAGATGACCCTCTCCTCCCTTACCCTCTTCTAGTTTTACTGATTTTAATTTATGAAAGTAATAATTCATAGACTGGAAAATGTGTTATGTTCCTTTGTCATATTATGATAGATCTGCTGCAGTTGTGTGGTGCCCAAAGCCTCTGGGATTGGGCGCCTGAAAAATAAAAGTTGCCTTGCCTTGCCTCTAGACATTTCTGCTCAGTGACCAGCCCTAAAGCTAAGCACCCTGCTAAGAGTAGGAACACTTACATGCCATTCCCCCCCCCCAACAGGACCACTATTCTAGTACCAGTGCAACTCTGTATATTAAATTGTACATTGCTTGTTAAACAGGCTTGTAGCACTACTTCTAGGGTTACAACCCCTGCCTGTATTACTATGCAGAGGTTGAGGGGCCTGGGTTCAAAAACAGCTAGTACCAGGGTTTGCCCAGCACCCCCACCCATGGTAAACACAGTGTTTTGGTGGCTCCACTCAGAGTAAGGTTTCAGTGGGTATTTATTAAATTTGTTACAGCCCTCTGGGAAGCTATGACTACCACTACCCCACTTAGTGGCCCGATACCTGGGAACAAGCAGCAATCTCTCACAACATTCACAATACATTTGTCAACAAACATTAATGATATGCTTATAGGTTTCTCACTTACCATGGTCTGAGCCTCAGTGTGACCTCCTGGAACCCCTTGCAAACAATGGTTATCAGGCATGCATGTTCAGGAATATTCCAAACACAGTAATGGACCACCAGTAAACATGCATGAGGCAATATAACATTGCAACACCATTCAGGTTTATTTAGGGGGAGCATAACACGGAAGGGGCAAATCTGGTAAAATGATTTTTATCCTTAATGGTTTGAGCCAGGATACTGGCATGCATTCAGTTCCACTTTGCAGTCCTATAAATATAGTGGGTACCCAGATTGGAAACAAGCTAGCCTAAATGGTGCCTGCAGTTGCAGCTGTTGTTGGGGCCCTTGATGAAAGAAGACATGATGATTTGGCATGCAGTTTTATTTGTGTCCATTGGCCGAATGGCCCAGTCTCTTGAACCATTAAACTAGCAGTTAAATGGAGATTAGGTGGTACCGCAATGATTATTAAAGCTTGTCTCAGGGAGCTAACCTGATTTCTACTCACTGTACCCAGACACTGGAGATAAGCCAACGAAATAAGACCTGTGCAGATGTTTCTTGAAGCAGGGGGGAGGGTTCCTTCATGGTCCTTGTACAGCAGCTGGTCTGGTGATGCAGGATCAAACGATGGGCTGATTTCACATAGACCAAGGCCAAATGGCTTAGTGGACTCAATGAGTCAAAACTGTGAACTGGATATCTTGAATTGGCCAGCTGCACAAACACTTTGTCAACTTTTACACATCTATATGTATGCTGGTTCCTCTCTGGTCCTTCCAGTAGGCTGATCTGCAAAACTGCCTTTTGCTGCATGAATCCACTGTTGTTGCATGCTGCAGCTTGCACCGACTGATGCACCTTGGACCCCGCAGACTGAACCACCGAGAAAAGTCTAAGCCCACCCAGGCCTAACCTCTGAAAGATGGCCGGCCCCTCAGAGGCTCACACTCTGAACTCCCAGACAGATCTGGCAAATCTCCACTGTTTCAGCAGTTACCCCCTTTTATATGGGGCTAAGGTCCAGGACCCTCACTGGCTGTCAAAACTATCCCAAACTGTCCCAGTCTCTTAATTGGCCTGCTTTTTGGTGCCTAGAAAAGGCCCTCCTTTTTTCCTCACAAGTCTTTATTAATTCCCATAAGTCTCTGGTCAAAGGTCCAGGTTTGTGACTGGTTATTTGGCTGCACAATGGTGCCTGCTGCGTAGTCCCAAACACACATTTTATTGCAGTCCCAAAATAACTGTCCTGGTGCAGCCAGAATAAACATTATTCTTACATAAATTCCCCACAGTTAAATAGCCCTGGCATTTCTCTTTTAAACACATTTATTAATCTCTCCCACATGTGCCTAGTTTCTGTGTCACTGCCTTGCAAATACAGTGCCACTCTAAAACCAGCAGCAGCTCATTAATATTCATTAGGCCTTCACTGCCCTGACATTTGCCCTTTAATACTGGTGCTTCCGAGGCAGCACTATAGGTGCTTGCCTTATACTTATTTTAAAACACTTTCCCAGCTCTTGATCTAGGTCTCCAGTGGCTTTTTAAGTAAATACTGTGTGCCAAGATCCAGGGGAACACCTTCCAACTTCTGATCACAACCGGTGGTCACAAACAGTGAGCCTCTTGAAAGTGCGAGCAGCAGCTGAAAGGCTGAAATGCCGGCCACTAGCAGAATGTGATCAGGGAACCCAGTAGAGACCAAATGAGATAATGGGGCTGCCTTGGGAACCTGGGGGGGACATAGAACTTGGGCCAGTTGGTGATCCAGGGGATTCATGGGGAGGATGCCCGAGAGGTACAGACGACATATGGGAGGCCTACCAGGTTAGCCCCCTGAAGGGGAGTTACATGCAGTCTCTCAGTACTGGTGCTGTGTACCCACAAAAGACTACCAGCTACAGTCCCTCAGGTCTGCGTCTGGAAGGTAAGAATATGAAGTCTTCTGCAGACTACCTTGCTAGGAGTAGGAAAACTCACATCCCAGCCCCCCCACAAGACCACTCTTCCAGTACCAGTACAGCTCTAGATCAATGGCAAATGGCAGGAATAATGAATTACACCTGTTCTGTGTTCCATTCCAAAGAACAGCTCTTCGACAAAGATCCTTTTCCTACCATACTCCACTGTGGCTTAATGAGATCCCAGCTAACATTCTAAATGCTGCTAACCCTAGAACCTTCAAAGCTGAACTTATACAGCTTAAAAAATTTCAAGAAATAAGCCGCACCAAGAGATACTGGTGCTATGACAAATACATGAATAAACCGTGGAAAGAATCAGCACCCAGTCCAGGCCAAATGTATTAACAAAATATTTATTTAACCAAAGTGCATCAGTGCAAAAATATCGGTTCTCAGAACATAATGCTCACAGGCAAAAACTTCTTACGTTTTGCAAGGCTGAATGTTGACCTTCATACTTATACAGTTTCTACTGCAAAATAATGTCTCTGAGTGTTCAACTGTTCAGAGTAGTTCTCCAGAGCCTGTACCAATCCTGCCTTCTAGCAGCTACTCATGGTCTCACTCACGCGGTCCACCTATCTGCACTCCCGACCCCTGTTCCCCAAACTCTGCTACTTTATGCTCTGCAGCTGTTATTCTGCTAGTAGTTGTGATCTCTCGTTTGTCTCATGCCTCATTGCCCCTCTCTCTCAGTTTCTCCCCTTCCCCATCCCTCCTTTTCTCCATCAGTCTTCACTCTCATGATACCACCCCTCCATTGCTTGGTCTCTACCTCCTTCCCCTCTCTCCCCCCTCTCTTTTTAACCACCTTCTCCCACCTTACCACACTATCTCACATGTACCCTCCCCAGTTCCTCTGCTCCAAAGCTGTAATGCAATGTGACAAGGCTCCTACTGGGCTGTTCTATCCCCACACCACTCTCTCTTTGTCTTCCATTTTCCTCTCTCTCATATACTTCCTTATGCCATACAGCACTTAGTATTAATCCTTAATAAAACTCATAAGAAACTTAGCTGTTTTCTATGCTTTTGTTACTTCCTGTATTGATAATTTAACTATGTTTGTATTTTATTCTGTGAATTCAGTCTTGTACTGATAATTGAACTATGTCTGTATTTGTACTGTGAATTCAATGATAAATGTCTTTGTACCATTTAATGGAAGTGGACCCTTTGTAAAAGAGTTCTTACTCAAAGGTTGTTTCTGAAATTCCAATAAAATAATAAATAAAATGTCTGCAATTTAAAAAGCAGGCCTTTGAATCTGCTGCATTAACCACATAGTTTCACATGGCCTTTGTGCTGTTTTATTTAAATTGGTTTTGAAACAATAGTTTGTCACCTAATGTGAGTTTACCCAAAGCACTGTGTTTGGTCACCTCAATTGTGCTGCAGTCTAAGGATACTGTACTAATTATGTCATTCTATGTGTCATTCTGGGAGCCTATATCCATCTGCTGAACAGCTCAGAAGGGTCCTTATGCATGTAATAGTGTACTAGTATTTAATGAGAGGGTTGATAACTGTTTAACCTTTGATGTGCTTGACTGGACATATGGCAGTTACGGGGCTGTTCAGCTCTGAACAAGCTGCAGGCATACTTTGTTGTTAACTGAACTAACCTGCTGGAATGCTACTCAGAATTCCTGTGTGGGACAAATGGTAGCACCCCTATGATGTCCTCACAGCCCTATTTGACCAGGCAGAAAGTTGCTGAACATAGAACAGAGTTCCTTTTGACTTCCTTTTCAGAGACTAAAACTCCAGGAGAAGAAAATAAAGTGTTCACAATAAAATCAATGCCCCAATCAGCTGCAGTACTGCTAGATACCAGGAATAAAACTGGAAAAAGGTACAATACAGCAAAACACTACAAACCATTTGCCATTGATCTTAAATTGCTTGTTAAACATGCTTCTGGAATGTATAATGTCACAGCTGTTTAACTAAAGGGGGGGTAAATAAGAAGCATTTATAGTCTCTCAGGTGCTGTGTACCAACTGCAGCTTTGCTTACCTAGATGTGTTTTTAAAAATCCTGCAGTTCTGTTAACTTTCTGTTAAGTTCCACATAGGCTGTTGAACTCTGATTCAGGAATCCAGTTATCCTGTGAGACTCAATTTCCTCAAGGTCCTAGTGCCAGCCTGATAAGAAACTGACAGTTGAATATGCTTGGAAAGGGTGATCAAATCCTGTGTTTTTAAAAACTATACAGAACTATTTCTTCCTTGCTGCAGCGGGCGGGGAGGGGTTGTCAGGTCTGCAGATGGGAGGGCCAGTGGAAAGCCAATGTTGGGAACATGACTGTAGCACTGTGGAGGGACACACAATAGCATTCCTGTCCCCTTTCCTCTTCTACTTCATAGCATTAAGACAGCATGGCTATGCCCATGCTATCTTAAAAATGGGCATCATGCTGGCAAAAAATTTAATAAATGTCAGTGTTGCATGGAAAGCAACATTACCAGAACCTATGATATGGTGATGGTACTGCCCTTAGAAAATGAAGGAGTTACATTTCAAGACAAATTCTTATAAGCTAATCAAAAATTCCCTCTTGCTCTCACTTAGGCTAGTCTCAGTGTCCAGCCATGTACAAAGTGCCTGTAGAGACCCATTATGTGGTATATTTGTACCGTATTGTATATGGTGACTCAGTGTCCATTGATACCAATAACCAATGGAGTTCCAGCAAGACCCTCCCCCTGGGATGTGCAATATGTCTGTTATGTCCCACACATATGAGGGCAAAGTGTTTACTATCTCTTAATGTGACAGTCCACTTATTGTGATAATGGCTTTGTAAGTGACCCAATTCCAGCCACTATTGGGTGCCCTGGTGAACTGTCCAGCCTTTTGTGGCTTTTTGGCAGACCGTACATGGTGGACCTGAACCTGATAGGATGGTCCTTGTCAAAAACTTGAAAATATGTTGTGAAACAATACCTTCATGAATCGCTTTTCTCAAACAGAGATTGATCTTCTTATTTAATGTTGGAATAGGTTAAGATTTCAGATTTACATAATTCTCTTTATTTTCCAGCTGTCAAGTCACTTCCTTGATGTAGCCCCTTGAATTCAGACCATCATTGCCTCCTCCTCATCCACTGGTTTTATTATCAGTGACTGATTATTTTCAAGTTCCTTTAGTGCTGTCATCTCCACTGTGGTGACATTAAAACAGGATTTGTTTCTGTCTTCCTGAATGATCTCAAAGTCTTTCAGACATCCCTTTTCAAACACTGTAGTGGCCAATGAAGAGAGAAAGTTAAATGTAGATGTAAATGTAACCATACATTCCAAGTCTCTACCATGACATGACTCTGTCTGTTGATTGGCTGTATTAATGTCCAGCATAGACACACTTTCTTGTGACACCAATATACTAATTTTCTGTCTATTAAAAAGGGTTTTATGCTCAATGTTTGAGTAAAATTCTTCTGCTCCAGATGTGTATCAAACTTCCTGCAGTCTGCTGTCCGAACAAAACTCAGCCCTTTACTCAAAATTGCTGCCCATGGAGCTGGTAAGCAGGTTGAGGAAAGGTTAATAACATTGATTTCTTGTTGGACTTCCGGTATCTTTTCTGTGTGAGTTACTGATTGTAGCCCAATGGGCCTGACTGGTTTCCTCTCTGTGCCCCCTCCTTCATTCTGTGTTTGGGGTGTTCAAATTCATGATATACTGATGATATTTCTTATAAAAAATCCTCACTTGATCCTGGTTTGGATTTATTTGTAGAAGTGTGGAAGCTGTTACTCGAGTTTTTCAAAATTATAAAAAGGTCTGAGAAATAGAGCTTTCTGATTTGCTGTAAGCATTCTATCTCCCTTATGTTAATCTTTTGTTAACATACATGTAGAGACTATCAGATGCAGCACAAGATAAAACACTATTTAAAAAAATATAATAGTAAGACATTCACAGGGGTTATGTTAATGGTTAGTTAATCATACTTTAGAGGCATGTGGCACTCAGCTATGCCTCATGCCACATGACACACCTAAAGAGTGATTAGCATAGAGAATGAAGTATGGGGAGGTGTGTGTAATCAGAAGTTTACACACACCAGAGGGGTTAGATGCTACATAAACCTCGAGAGCAAAGCTCGAGGGGTTTGTGCAAGCACCTAACCCTGAGTGCGTGTGTAAACTTTGAGTTTACACATAACACCCCATATTTTATTTCATATAATTGCTGGCTCCCCATTTTTCACCACAGCAATTATGTAAAATAGCAGAGGTTCTGGTCTGGGACCGCACTCCGTTTTAATTTTTTCATCGGGTGATGGTGCCAGATTTAAAAAGGGGTCTGTGGTGTTCATTTGTCCCTGTAAATTAAAAAAAAACATATTTAACCTTACCACCAAGTTACTGTGGTGGACTGCAGTTCACTTTTGAGTGAGCAGGCAAGTGGCATGTTTGGGAAGCGGTGAACTCTAGCAGGCACATGTGCAGGGTGAGAGAAATCGTGCACATGTTTGCCGTTATAAACACTCCCTTATAGCAGCAAATTACGCCATGGTTTCCCTATGGGAAAAATGGAGAGCCAGTTATTATAGACCATTATAAAATGGGAAAAGAGTTTCTAAATCCTGATTGGCTGAAACTTTTTTCAGCCATGTCCTTATGAGGACATAATATTGCAGATCTGCACTAATTGTGCTAACCTGACTCACACAACACAAAAAATATCAGTGTGCCCAGTGTCCAAATTTTAAAACAAGGTGAACCTTATAACAGAGATCTCCAAATCCTTCTAGTAGTCATGTAACTGCTATATGACTTGAACCCCCCCACCACACACAGCCAAACTATGTTTTTCTATAATTTCCTAAATCACATTCTTTTGAAACTAAAGGCTGACCTGTGCTGCTGTTGTTAAAGCTGACCAGAATTCAGTTAGCTAACCAGGAGCTGTGGCTTTCCAATCCTGCTACAGCAACCATGGCAGTAGACAGAGGTAGTAACTTTCAAATGGAACCCAGATCTGGCCCTTGACCACTACTGTCATCCACAGTTCATAAAAAAACTAAAAAACATCCATTACAGGTGAGCGCTTGAAGTTAAAAGCACCATGTAGTATCTGCTATTTGAAAAGGGGTAACTACAGTGGCTGCAGTAGGGCGCACTCACTGTTATTAAAATTGCATGGTCACTGTCAGGCAAATAGCTGCTCTGGTAACACCAAATACACAAGAAACAAAATGACTGTGGGAGAGGAGTATAAAAGCAGTAAAAGCAGCAGTGATAAATAGATGTATAGGAAGTCTAAATGCAGCAATGATGGACAGACATATAGAAAGCCCTCTACTACTGATGAAACAGTTCTCAAAGTACTTTAATAAAGGGACTATTTATTTTCACTACTAAAATCTCCTTTTTTTATTTTGGATTTTGTTTTCTTTTTTTTAATAATTACTCGGGGGGCATTTTATAAGCACAATAAGACACTCCAAGGTGTGGTTATGGCCTGATGAGAGTACTTCCCAGGTGTTAAAGGCACTTGGCACAAGTGCTTCATGCCTTATATTGCACCTGGGGCATGCTGTTATCGGGCCATTACCCACACCTTGTTGTGTCTTACTGCTTGCTCAAAATAGCCCAATCATGCCTTATTGCTTAATTGATTTTGGATCTATGAACCAGAGCTTCTGCTTTGACACTGATTCTGGTCACTCTTCCTAGTAATGACCTGGTCCTTTAAATGGTCAGTAAGGGTTCCATACTGTTCGATATTTTAATGCATGACCTGGAGTTAGGGGTCTGAAGTACTGTTATGAAACAATCAGCTTGGTTTGTCTGTCAGTTTTAGTCTGTATCATCTTTTTGCTTAGACAAGGCTGACAACAGGAATTAGTCACTAGCCCTCCTTTCCCAGTCAACAAGAAAGAAAGAAAGAAAGAAAGAAAGAAAGAAAGAATGCAAAACTTGTTGTTAATGTGCCAGTTAGGGTCAAAAAACATCATTAATGCTCCCATTAGGGCCAAAGTGATGAAAGTTTGGAAAGGAATTGTTAAGGTTTCCCAAACACCCCACCCTCCCAAACCAGGCAGGAGATCAGGTGTGATGTGTGTCTTGGGTTTCTCAAGCCTCATGCTCACCCCATCCCATCTGTAAATAAGGTCAGATGTTTAGATTTTATGAGAATGGGGTGAGCATTAGGTTTAAGAATCCCATGGCACACCCCACACCTGATCTCCTGCCTGTTGAAGTGAATGTTAGGGAAACCTAACACTCATTTCCAAACTTTCACATTTAGCCCTAATGGGAGCATTAATGATGTTTTTTGCAACTTATTTCCTTACTTTTTGAGATAGTATAATAGTATCCTTAGGACCCTGTGTTTCCATCCCTCTGTAGATGCATATATAGCTGACTAAGTATTACAAATGTCACACAAATCCATTCAACAGTTGAAAAGTTATAATATATATATATATATTATAGTGGCACAGTAGTGCCACTATAGTTAGGGTTGAGTATCCTATTTAAGGTTAAATCTGAAATTTGGCACCTTAATGACTTTGCCACCATACAATGGATTTCCTGAAATTTGGAATGCATGGTCTGGTACCATAGATCTCTGGATCTAGCAAGTTGTGTAATCGTCAGATGTACGGTTTCAGAGCTACAGAGTACCAATAAATGCATAAATTATGATGTTTTGCACATTTCTTTGCTCGCATCTACAGGCTGCACGATTTGCATGATCGGTCCGACACCTTCAGGGGACATGCAGCCAGGGTCCCTTTTGTGCCTTTTGAAGATTTAGTGAAAAAAATATTAAATGGTTCAAAAGTTATTTAAAAAACACTGAATCCCATTATAGTCTATGGGAAAAGTTAACAAAATATGCGACAGTGTCCCAAATACTATTTTTACTGTCGCAAATGACCCTTCTACTTTCACAAATTGGCCATTTTTTTTCAGTGGGTGATCAGAAAAATGCTTGGCATTTAAAGTTGGTACCCTCTAGGGACACAATTTGTGTTGTGTTCACCTAGTCCGGTCCTGAGGATGCTAGAAATGTCTTTGCTTGGGGTAAAACATCCCAGAAATATGTTTTTAAATTTTTTTTAAAAAGTAGCGTTGCAAAGTACTTTTGCAAATGCAACACTTTTGTGATTTGTTTTGCGAAAGTGTCGTTATGTGCAAAAGCAATTTGAGAAAGTATGCCCAAAACAATAGGAAATCTTTGCCACCCTGCTGCAAAACAACAGTTTGGTCTTTTGGGCTCAAATTTTCAGGAAAAACAGTCAAAATCCCTCAGATGTGCCTTTTGGTGGATGGTGCCAAAATATTACAGGGCTGCAAAGTGACATCACTCCAAAGTTGACAATTTTTCCCATAGGACAACATTACAGCATTCGCAGTGCCTTTTGGGTCCTGTATCTCGAATACAGTGCAAGATATGGACTTTTCATCACAAAAATGCTTAGCCCCAGCAAGTGCAAAACTAGCCTTGAAAGTCATTAATAATATGAGATTTAAATTTTTTTCCTACATCGTACGGTTCCTGAGATATAAGCAGCTTAGTATTCCAAGTGCTCATTTTCTGGTTCGAGGGCCATTATGAAGGACACATTCTTTGTATACACTGTGCTTCTGAATACACCTTTTTGGGACAAACAGCATGTACGTTTGCATTACTGTTACCGTTAGTGTTTGTGTTTCCACTTGCTTTACAGTTAGTGTTCGCTTTACCGCTTCAGTTTGCGTCAACGTGTGTATTACCATTTGCGGTTGCATTTCTGCTTGCATTACCATTTGTGTTTGCACTTCCATTTGCATTATCATTAACATTTGCTTTTTCATTACTGTTTGTGTTTATGTTTGTGCTTTCATTTCTGTTACTGTTTGCATTACTGTTTGTGTTTGCACTTAAACGTCACATTCTTTGCGTGATTATAACTTTACAACTGTTGAACGGATTTGTGTGACATTTGTAATACTTGGTCTACTATGGTACTTCTGTGCATTCCCCAATTTTCATTTGACATCTGCATACATTTTTTTCACAATGAAGCACCAAAAATGTATTTTTCACCAGTTGTGCGCAGTTTTACGCTTGTACTGCTCTGCAACCGTTGAAGAGATTTGGATAAAATTGGGTATACATGGAGTGGAATGGTACATCTATTTATTTGTCAATTTCTATTTCACTGGTACCTACGGTTTTTGCACAGTGAAGTGCAAAAAATGCAGTTTTTGCTATTTTTTTGCACTGTCTTGCGTGACCCATAGCGCAGCCGCTCTCTGGTTTATTGGTTTGAAACTTGGTAAGTAGAAAGCCCTTTATTCAAGGAAGATGCCATTTTTATTTGGTGAATATATATTGTTTTGTTCCAGAGTTATAAGCATTTGAAGTTGCCCCCCTTTGTGGTCAAAGATTTTTCGGATGTGAGTTCTGCCATTTTACTGCATTTTCAGCCATGAATTCTGCTATTTTGTGGTGGGACTTCTTAAAGGTGCACTAACTTTAAAATTGAATATTTCTGGAATGGTTTGGTCTTTTAACATGACATTTGGGGAGTGTTGAGTGGATGTCCTGGAGATGTGAATTATGCTGTTTACATGTTGGAAAAAGAATTTGCTGCCGAGATAATGCATGACACATTTAATGTTTTGCACATATCGTTATGCATGGTGCTAGTGGTTTGAAATGTATAGCGTAGGTAGTCCTAGTTGTACGGAGATGCCTTGCCATGGTCTGGTGTGTAAAACATCAACAGGTGCGGAATTATGCCTCTCTGATGAATGACAATTTTGTTCATTCCACTTCAATAGATTTTGAACCATGTATCCGATTTGACTGGCATTTGGCATGTAGAAAGAGTTATAAAAGATCTTTGACTGTGACAATTTTTGGGTCACTGGCTGTTACAGTTGCTGAATTATGGCTGCGCAGTTGTTTGCTTGTGGTGCTGTGCAACCGTTGAACAGATGTTCACACAATTTTGGACACACAGCGTGCTATGGTACAAGTCTTCTTTTACTGATTTTTGGTTCCATTGGATATATGGTTCATGTGTAGCGAAGTGGCAAAAATGCTCTTTTTGACACTCCTGTGCAGTTTTCCTGGCTTGACGCTGTGCAGTTGTTGAACAGATTTGGTTAACATTTGCTATACATGTTCTGGTATGGTACATGTCTTCATTTACCAATTTTCATTTCAGTCAGACATACAGTTTTTGCCCAGCGAAGTGACAAAAATTCAGTTCTTGCTAATTTTATGTAATATGTTGCCCATGGTGCTGCACCAGGTCCGCCATTTTAGCACATTTTCGGCCATGAGTTCCGCCATTTTGTGATGGAAGACTTCTTAAAGACTTCTTAAAGGTGTACAAACCTTAACATTGAATATCTCTGGAATGGTTTGGACTTTTAACATGAAATGTGGAGGGTGTTGAGTGGATATCTTGGAGATGTGAAGTATGCTGTTTACATGTTGGAAAAATAATTCACTGTGGAGATACTGCATGAAGCAGTTAACTTTTGAGCATAGCGTTATGCATGGTGCTAGTTGCTTGAAATTTATAGTGTGGGTAGCCCTAGTGGTACAGGAGTGCCTTTCAGTGGTTTGGTTAACATTAGACTTTTTGTTGTTGTCTTGGAAATGAAGCGAGATACAGACTTTTTACTACTGTTGGCTCACATCGCCTTTGTGCTGTTATCTCAGAAACGAAGCGAGATACAGACTTTTCGCTACTGGTGGCTCAAATCGCCTTTGTGCTGTTATCTCGGAAACTAAGTGAGATGCAGACTTTTTGCTACTGTTGGCTCACATCACCTTTCCGCCGTAATCTCAGAAATGAAGCAAGATACAGACTTTTTGCTACTGTTGCCTTACATCAGCTTACTGTTACCATTTTCATTTCCATTACCATTTGTGTTTATGTTTGCATTTCCCTCACCATTTGCATTATGGTTTGCATTTGCACTTGTGTTTCTGTTACCATTTGTGTTTCTATTTACGTTTGCATCACTGTTGCTGTTACTGTTAGCATTTGCGTTTACATTACCATTACCGTTGCATTTTGCGTCTGCATTTGTATCTCTGTTACCATTACATTTGTGTTTGTGATACCATTTGCATTACCACTTGTGTTGTATTTCCGTTTGCATTATCGTAACGGTTAGTGCTTGCATTTGCATTCACATTTCTGTTGGTGTTACAGTTACCATTAGCATTTGCCTTTCACTCACTGTTACCATTACTGTTTATGTTAGTGTTACTGTTATGGTTCTTATGCAGACATAGGCAGCTTGGTGGGAGCTCCCATCACCACATTCCATTCACTATTTATATTGCACATTCTCAAAAAGAAGGGAAATTCATGGCAAAAAAACTCTTTAATGAATCAGTTAGGGTTGTTCCATAGCAACAAAAGTGAGGAAATTTGGTGTTAGGGTTACCACCCGTGGCACCCCACACCCACCCCGCCCCACCAACAGGCATCATGGTGTGCATTGGGGTAATTGGGCCTAACGCTCACCCCATTCTCCTATATTGCACCACCTCAGCTTATTTACACATAGAATGGGGTGAGACTTAGGGCCAACACCTGCCCCCGATGCTGCTGATGATGGGTGGACATGGAGTGAAGGGGTGGTAATAGCACCAAATTTCCTTGTTGTTACCATTGTGGAACAACTCTAACTGATGCATTAAACAGAGTTTTTTGCCATATATGTGTATATATATATATATATATATATATATATATATGAATTAATTGCAAAAGAAAAGCATTAATGCATCAGTTAGGTTGGAAGTGACAAAAGTAGGAAAATGAGACATTAGAGTTGTTGCTCCTAAGCCCCACCACACCACACCCATTTCATCATTACTGAAGGCATTGGGTGCCATGGTTTATTAGCCCAACTCTCACCCCATTCCATGTATAAACTGGCTTGACATGGTACAGTAAAGGAGAATGGGGTGAGAGTTAGGCCAAAGAACCCCATATCTCTCTAATGCCTGTCGGTGTGAATGAAGATAAGGTACAGTGGGGGTTTGGGAACTGAACCTAACATCTAATTTCCCTACTTTTGTTGCTTCAACCCTAACTGGTGCAGTAATGATTTTTTTTGCAATGAATTTCCTTACTTTTTGAGAAAATGTAATTTAACTGGTAACTAGTATGTGTTGGTGTGAGCGTCTGCCCTCCGGGCCTTGCACTCCCACTTACACATAACAACGGAGCCATACAGTAGCCCTAAAGGGCTGAAAACAAACCCTTGTAACACTAATTTGCCAATATCTCAGTAACCGTACAAACTATAAAAAAATTCCACTGCAGTTGTAACTATTACTTCAAAACCTCCATGTGTGTTTAGTCAGCTGAGGGTAGCGAAAAATCCATATCTTGCATTGTTTCTGAGATACGGGCATCAAATGTCACTATGGGCACTGCAATATTATTCTATAGGAAAAATCTCAACTTCCTGATGGCATATCTATGGAACTGATTAACTTTTTTTACACCTATACAGCATAATTCCCATCTCTGGGACACCCTTTTATACCCTGCAAATTCCAAGCCAAAAGAAAAAAACATTTATTTACAGTGCACTGGCAAGGTTTTTAAACTCCTAGTTTGCGAGGTGGCAAAATCCCCATTAGCAAGGTCAATCCCCACTTGCAAGCTGTCAAAATCGCTGGTTGCAAGAAATCCTCGATCATCAGGTCTTCTCCATCTGATCTGGAAGTCACGATCAAGGATTTTGTCAGCTTGTGATAGGAGATTAGCTCATGAAAGGGGATTTTGACAGCTTGCGAAAGGGGATTTTGTCAGCTCATGAAAGGGGATTCAAAAACCCAATCCCCTTTCTCGAGCTGACGGAATCTCCTTTTGTGAGCCGATCCTTGTTAGCAAGATAGCCCCATCTGGTCCCTAAGTCACGATCAAGGATTTTGTTACCTCGCAAAAGGGGATCGGCTTGCGAAAGGGGATTTTGTCACCTCGCGAAAGCGGAAGTGAGTCACAAATGAAGAATTTCAAACTTTAAAATTGCCATTTTATGGCCAAAATGAAGAACACCAAGGGCATGGGTTTGTAAAGGGTGTCACCCTGAGCAAAATCTATGCTTCATTTGCAAAAGAAGTCAGCAGTGGGGCATGCTACAACATTTTGTTTGAAGGGAAACATGAATACAAGATGGCAGCTCGCGAATGAAGAATTGTTCCTCATGAACAGGGATTTTATAAGTCCTCTTTCACAAGATGAAAAAATACTTGATCGTGAGCCCAATCATCTTTTGCAAAACATACATCTTAAACTGAACTGAGCATGCTCAAACCCAAAACTTCAAAATTAAATAACTTTGGAACTGATTAATATTTTTTCACCAATCTAATGCCAGATTGTTCTTTTACCAAAACTCTTTCCACCCTAAACATTTCAGACAAAAATACCAAATTGTGTGGTCCCAGCACAATGGATACAAATCAGAAAAAAGTGCCACAAAAAGTAAAAAATGTTTTTTGAGTGCTTCACTGCACGACAACCGCAAATCCAATCGAAATGAAGCTTGGCAAATCAAGAGGCCTTCCACACAAGACTAAACATTCCAAATGTCATGCAAATCTGTTGAACAGTTGCAAAGTTATTAAGGTGCAAAATTTTGGGTTTAAAATGAAAGTGCCTACTCAACCCTTTTTTTTTAACTTTTTTATGCCCTCTTATCTCCAGCTTGCCTGACCTCTCTCCAGTGAGGACACTCAGTATGGTCTGTTCCCACCCACCTAAAGCTCGCAGACTCCTCTCCCAGGCATGGGCCCAACTCCCCACCTCACCACCTGGCTGTCTCATCCCCCAGCTCTAAGCCCCTGAGGTGGGACCGCCGACTCCTCTGGCACTCAATCTACAATCTAATTGAGCAGCCAGAGAGCAGAGGGAGTGCCTAAGATGGAGCTGGGAGGCTTAACATTGGGTGTGGGGACTGACCACTGGTCCCACCTTTGCCTATCAGGAGCTGGGGTTTTCCACTTTTCTGTCCCTACCTCCTATCACACACGGAGCTCAGACATGCAATGACAGCCAGTGTCCACTGAGCTCCACCCCCCAGTGCCAAACCGTGGTGTCACCTATTCCTGGCTATCCTCAACTGCTGCCAGAGATCACTCAGGAGTGAGACAATGCCCTATACCCTCCCTGGGATGGGAGAGCCATCTGCTGGATGCTCAATCCCTGCCCACCCCTGCTGACCCCCAATGGCCCAGGCTCATTCCTGAACCTGGGTCACTGGCATGTCACAAGGTGAGGCATCTAGTGCCTTAAACCTCAATGCCACTGGGCTGGCTTCTACTCAACCCCAATTATACTGGCACAACCACCATATATATATATATATATATATATATATTCATTGCAAAAAATTCCATTAATGCATCAGTTAGGGTATGTAGTACAATGACAAAAGTCTGAAACATTTGATGATAGGGTTACCAACTCTTCCACCCCCACTCTCCTACCCTCCACACAGCAACTGACATTGGGATGTGCCTAGGGGTTGACAGCCCTAACTATCAACCCTAAATGATGCAGTAACTGAGTTTTTTGCAATGAAATTCTCTTCTTTTTGAGAATTTGTAATCTCACCTGAATGTGGTTGTGGGAGTGCAGGGCCCTCCAGGCATGAATATTGTAATTGTCTCTGAGTTTCATATGGAACCCTGCTCACCTATGTAACCATAATGGGAGAGACATTGTAATTAACCATTATGGGCCCTGCACTCCCATCATGCTGCCATCACTCCATAATGGTATCCATTTGTGGGAATGCAGGGCATGCAATCAATTAATATGTAAAGACATTGTAATGAACAGCCAGGGCCCTGCTCTCCCAGTACTGCATAAATGAGGGCCCTGCACTCCCATTATTACATAATGGTATCCATAAATGGGAGTGCTGTGCCCTTTGATCCCTGTACTCCAATCTATCCATAATTATAGTGATATAGCACAGGCCTAGAGCCATTCCAAGTAACCCTTGTGCTGCAAACTGATGCATCAGCAGAATTTTTTGCAATGAATGTCCCTTCTATTTTAGAAAGTGTCATATTACTCAAATGTAGTTGTGGGACTGCAGGGTCCTCTGAGCCCTGCACTCCCATCATGCATGCATTTTATAATTGTCATTCATTAAGTGGAAAATAACCCCTAAGAGTAGGAGCACCCACCAATGGCTAATTATATTAGTAACAGAGGCTAACACATAGGAATACCAAAAAATCTGGCAGAAATGTCAGATTAACTTACAATGCATCTTATTTTCTTTTTTACAAAACTTCATTCCAGTGTTAAAAAAAAGACTAGCTGAAAAAATAGCAAGACTTATAAAAATCATAAGGATCACACAGGGGGAGGAACAGGCAGAACCCAGCTACAGCAATGCCCTAAGGCATAAAAACCTTATGTTTCACTCTTTTTAGGTGGGTCTGAAGCCTAACAACCCTCTAAATAAACTCCACCTAGATGGAGCAAAACATAAGGTTTTTATGCCTTAAGGCATTGCTGTAGCTTAGTTCTTCCTGTTCCTCCCCACTGTGTGAGTCTTCTGATTTTTATAAGTCTTACTATTTTTTCAGAAACTTTTTTAACACTGGAATGAAGTTTTGCTATAAAATAAGATGTAAGTTAATCTGACGTTTCTGCCTGATTTTTCAGTATTCGTATGTGTTAGCATCTGTTACTAATATAATTAGCTATTGGTGGGTGTTCCTACTCTTAGGGGTTATTTTCTGTATGTACAACTGTGAAGCACCACTTATTAATGGCTTTTTAGTGATGCACCAAGGTTATTTTTTCCCTCTTATTAAGTGTAGAGATATTTTAATGATTTGCATTTCCCTGTGGGACCATTTTCCTTTTTATCCAGGTTTTTAAAACAAAAAAAGATGTTTGGGGATGATTTTCTTTATACAGGTCCATTCATCCTGCATTTCAACCAGTGCCTCAGCTCTTCAGCTCACCCATCGAGCCTTACTCAGGAGGGGTGGTCAAAGAAACAGCAGCATCATATTAAATGCACCTCATTTCATGATGTCATAAAACACCCTTGTGAACTAATGGTTGTATTTCCAAATTGTTACAAGTTATTACATATCTTCAGTTAAAACTACCACCTGATGTACAAAAGACTAAATGAATAAATATCACAGTTCAGCAATACTTGTAGAAAGAAGCTTGCTAAAGGTAAAAGTCAGGAATAGAAAATTCATATTGCTGCAGCATCATCATTTTAGAGAACAAGGTGAGCTTTGAAAAAGACAAGGTCAAGAATGTTAAACACAGCAAATTATATTGAACATGATTTAAAAAGGGGGGCGTTCTGAGAAACCACATTCTGATTTTATTTCCCTCTTGAACTCCACTTTAGCAAAGTTTACTTACTCCTCAGTTTCATCCACAACAGTCTCTGTGGATTCCCAGTTCCCCAGAAAAATAAAGCAGAATGAGTAAACCAGGGTGATCGCATGATGATGTATCATGTTGCAGTAATCTGAATATTCTAGTCTTGTCTTTTACCTTTAGCTGGTTTACAGTCAGTGTGGATCCCCGGTAACTGGAAAAACTGTGAGGCAAAAAAAAAAAAATGAATGGACACTAATTGGGTGATCACATGACAATACTCTAGTGATCTGACTTTGTATCTCTCTGATGTTTCTTAAAAAAAACAGCAGCAGATTTAAAGTGGGGTTATAAATATGACAACCAGCCCCATGTCTACAAGTATTTTTGAACTGTGATATTTTACTCATTTAGTTTTTTATACATCATGTGGTAGTATAAACTGGAGATTTGTAATAACTTGTAACCATTAGCAAACACAACCAAGTTCACAAGGGTGTTTATAACATCCTGAACTGAGGTGTATTTAATGTGATGCTTCTGTTTCCCTGAGTACACCCTCAAAGCCTCGATTGGTAAGCTGAAGAGGTGAGACACTGGTTGATATGAAGGATGAAAGGAATGCATTTTGATTTATAATTTTTTCTTCACAAAGTGTTGATATACATATAGATATATGTTAATTGGATGTGAAGTATTTGACCAAAATCAGTTTTAGTCGACCAAGATCCTTTTTGGTTTGAATGAAAAAGGATTCATGAAAAAGGATCTTAGAGAGTGATGAAAAAGGATTTGAAACATATAAAAAAACATCCTGGGATCATTTTAGTATGAAACAACTGCAGAATCCAACTAACAGAGTTCTAATGAGCAAAATCCATTTTCTGGTGTCCCTACAGCATGTCATTTTCATGGGTTTTTAATTTTAAAAACCTGAAACAAGATGGAAGCTCATGAAAAAGGAATTTTCTCTTGTGAAAAAAGAAATTGTTCTCACAAAAAAGAAAATGCTTTTATGAGAATGGATCCTTTTTCTGAGATCAAATTCTTTGTCAAACTTTTTACCTCTAACCTGAAAAATGAACTTCCCATAGGATATAATGGGAACTTAAAAACATAACTTTGCAACAGATTAAAATTTTCAGTAACCCATGAAGTGGGCACATGAGGAAGGGTGCCATCCATTACAGCAACACTTTCTTCACACAATCCACTCATGGTGACCGATGGGTAGGGCAACTGGATAAGGGGGGTGGGTGAACTAGGCGACAGGATGTTGCTATAGGTACGCATGGGGGGTGGCAGTGAGCACAGTGAGTGTGGACTGGGGTGGAGAGACTGTAGGGAGTGGCACTACAGTCATTGGTCGAGCTGCAGCATGGCATTGGGGATTGGGAAATGGCTGGGGTGGCTGAGGTACTGGGTTCGGATCCAGGTGATGGTGTGATTTTTATTACGCCTGGCCGGAACCTTTTTTTTTTACTATTTTCACCCCCCGACATGCACCCCCTTGGAGTTGAGAATCCTTAAGTAGGGGGTGCAGGGGATGAAGCCCCCATGAGGGTGTGTGTGGGGGAAAGTAGTAAAAATATGTCCTGGTGCCATTGTGCTGGTGCGCCAGGGTTGTCAGAGTGCTGAAAATGTGTTCAGCACTCTGACTGAGCGATAACAGTAATCGCCTTTAGACATTCGCTGTTATCACATAAACCCAATATTTTTGCACCGCACTAACAGTATCAGTTCTGTTTCCCAAGGTCCATCTACCATAAAAAATCACACAAAAATTCCACACTGTCAGGGTGCAAAGAAATGAGGAAAAAATTGCAAAAAGTGGTGTTTTTTTAATTTTTGACACTATCCGAATCTCAGAATCCATACATCCACATGGAAAGAAGCTTGCCACTTCAAGATAGCTATCCCATCGGACAATGCATACCAAATTTTGTGCAAGTCTGTTTAATGGTTATAAAGTTATTAATGTGCAAAATTTGAGGTTTAACATTAAACAGGCTACTCAACCCTAGCTATAGGGGCATGATCATGCCCCCATTATATATAAATAAAGAAATAAATGTGTGGGTGACACAAAATAAATATGGGTGGCAGATATTCCTGGGAAGAGGAAGACCGTCTGCTAATAGACTTCAATATATAAAGAGAAAGGGCCAACAAGTGGTAAACTGAATTTAATGTGTATACGTGCAATGTATGGTTCATTACTTAGGCTATATCTGCCCGGGGCCATAATGAGGCCTGATGATGCAGACAGGGGCCTTATAGCCCCAGGAAGAGAGGATATAGCCCATGCCACCCACCCTAGTTGGTATTATTGCTCTTAAAAATGTATGTGATTAAACACTGTTTTATAAAATGTAAAAATTAATAAAAAATGAATAACAAAAGAGTGTTTATGTTAAGTGGTCCCTCAACTAGTAGACCTACCAGTAGAGGGTGCTATTTTTCCTGTGATGTTTTTGTTGCAGTTTGTTTAAAATCCCAGTTCCCTCCCTTTCTAGCAGCAAGTTTGTTTTGGACCCCAGTTCCATCTGTCTTAAACAGAAATGCATCCCCCACCCTATAGTATTTCACAAGAATTGTAATGTTATTTTTCTTTTTTAATCAAGGCAACTGGTAGAGATTATGTGGTAGTGATTATGAACATGGTCAGGAGTTGGGACTGTCATAGCAAAATTGGGCAGTACAGCTGATGCGAGGAGTTCATAGACTGTAGTGTGTATGGCTGTGGATTTGCTGTATTTTGACTTCAGCAAGGCTTTTGATTCTGTGTCTCACAAATGCCTGCTGAAGAAGCTGTGGGACCTAGGGGTGACTAGGGATATAGTCAGATGGGTGGAGGATTTGCTAATAGAGAGATGGCAATGGATAGTACTAAACGGTATCAAATCAGAAGAGAGGAAGGTCACAAGTGAGGTACTGCAGGGGTCTGTCCTTGGTCTGGTCCTTTTAAACATGTTCATCAGTGACAATGAAGAAAGGATCTAGGGTAAGCTTGGTCTCTTTGCAGACAACACAAAACTCTGTGGAAGAGTTGATAGTGCTGAAGCAGAGAGCTACAAAAGGACCTACCGAAGCTAGAGAGATGGTCAAAAGTCTGGCAGTTGAATTTCAATGGCAAAAAGTGCAAGGTAATGCACCTAGGTAAAAGGACTCCCTGGACAGAATACTGGCTGGGGTTCAAATCAGTACCATGGCAGAGGAATGTGACCTTGTTGTCATTATTAGCAAGACACCTAATCAAGCTATCCAATGTCACAGGGCTTTCAGTAAGGCCAACAGTATACTGGGATGTATATGGAGGGGTATTGACAGTAGAAGGAAAGAGGTGATACCCCCTCTCTACAGATTCCTGGTGAGACCCCATTTGGAGTACTGTGTCCAGTTTTGGAACCCTTACCTTAGAAAGGACAATTATAGGCTGAAGGTAGTGCAGAGCATGGCAATGCAGATGATTCAGGGTCAGCAGAAGACGTCCTATGAGGAATGACTTATGGTGCTGAATATGTATTTGTTGTAGACTAAAAAGAGGGGATATGATTGAGACATTAAAATTCCAGAAAGGAATAAACAACATAGACTCTGTGGAACTATTTTTAAGTAACACCTGCTCGACAACAAGGGGGCATGACTGGAAACTGATAGGGGCAAGGTTCAGGAGGGATGTGAGAATGTATTGCTTTAGGGACTGTGTGGTGGAGACATGGAACTGCCTGCTGGCTGTGGTGGTGGCAGCTAGTACTGTGGGCAGTTTCAATCATGCTTGGGATAGAATGAAGAGAATAGTCATCACTGGTAGGGACAATGATGGGGAAGGAATAGGATAACAGTCATGGAGGGGTAAGACACTGTTTGGTGCCAGGTCAGGGGGTTACTTATAGACCCACGGGCAGACTGGATAGACCATTGGTCTTCTTCTGCTGTCATACTCTATGTTTCTATGTATCTCTACAAGGAACTCTCTTAAAAGTGGTCCACATACTCTTCCATTGGGTTTTGTCATCTAAGGCTGACATTCACTCAGTTTGGGACCCCTCCTGATGCTATCACTGATCACACTACTATTTATTGCATATGGAAAACCAAGCTGCCTAATGTCCCCCTAAGGTTATCCTTCTTAAGGATTTCTCTGTGCTAGATGTTGGCTGTTTTCTTGACAAACTAGTCTGCAGAGACTGGTCCCCTGTTCTTTCTGTCCCCTGTGTTTCTGATGTTGTCTCAATTTTCCTTAAGATATTTTCCTCCTTAGGGACAATCATGTTCTTAATCTGTCACAAACACTTGGTACCGGTTTAAATAGCATGAAGCAAGGCTCACATGTACACTGGTAACATTTCTGAGCCATGTTTCAAAACCATGCTCAAACCCTGATATGATCAAAGTTTAAGCACAGTTTTGAAATTGTTTTAAGAAAAAAACATTTTAAATTACCTGTATGTACAGGCATCTGTGCTCTGTTTCATGCTGTTTGTCTTTCTGGTGCCCACAGTTCTTTGCAGCACCTTTGCCATGGTACAGTGCACATAACTGTGCCTCAGTTCATGCATGTGAAGAACACCTTTGTTGCGGTCACTTTGAGGAAGTAAACACAAGTATTGCTGACCACGCTCTAAGTTGAGGAGATGTTGATTTGAAATAATTTATAGAGATTTGATGTCAATAAACTTGAATGAAAAAACTATTTTGCTGTGGAGAAAGGTGCTTTTATATGTTCTGTTGCTCACTGCCAGTTTGATGTTCAGCTTATTAGCAGTGGTTTGACATACAGTTAGTTGTGAACTGCTAATTTGATACACAGCTGGGGCAATACATTTGACTGTGAAAATATGTTGCTGAGGGAATCCATGCAGTGACTTGGTCCTTGGAAAACTGGCAGCTTGAATTTCTGTTAGTAGGCAATGATTTGCCCTCTATAATGAAAACAGTTGTCGGCAGCATTCCATTCAACTGAGCTTCAGGGAGCATTATGTTGCTATGTACTGCTCTTATAGCAACTACCCAATGCATATTGGGTCATTGACTCCCAGCGTCATTCGTCCCCTACTGCATCATGGGATGGGAGTCAATTTTCAGAGTGTTTATGCAGGGATATTTTGCTGGAAGTGTGTATGGGCGATCAGAAATGTTACAGTGCAGATCCCATAAGGGTGGACACAGGAACACGGTAGGTGCAATAACATTTCCAAAAATGTTTCTGTTTTTTATTTACAAGTGTGAACAGAGTCCCACTGGTTTCATAGTGACCTCTGATGGTATATTTAATAAAGGCTAAAGACACGTGCAGGGCTGAAATGAATTCCTCTCATTCAGTGGCAGACTTCCTTGATTACAGATGGCTTAGAAACAACTGCAAAACATCCATCAGTTCTGCCAAGAGTGAGTTTTATAGAACTATCCTGCTTACCCATGCCAATGATGCAAGAGGTTTTGGAGAAACATTAAGACTTTATTTGGGGGTTTGCAAAACAGCATAAAAGTGAACTCATCCTATGCAGAATAAACTACAATAACCCACAAAGTATTGCAAATGCATTTAACATGCAGTTCTCAGACCACTCTATCTTCAACTCCCTGTTCTAATGCCCTTCTGAGAAAGACCCCCAAATCTCATCCCTCTTCCCCATCTTCTCTTTAACCTTAAAATCATGGCCTTAAAGGAACTTAGAAAGCTGGTGAGATGCTGGGCAATGTCTTCCAGTATACCAGCTCAAGGACTTGTCATGGGATTGGCAGTTGAAATTTAATGTAGAAAAGTGTAAAGTAATGGACATGGGGCACAAAGACCCAGGAATACAATATCAGCTGGGGATGGGGGTTATAGAATGCTCCAAACAGGAAAGGGACCTAGGAGTTATCATCTCTGATAACCTCAAGGTATGGAGTCAGTGCAACAGGGCAGCAGGAAAAGCAAACATGATGCTGATATGCATAATGTAGAAGTTGATACCGGCCCATTTACAGAAGAAAGGGTTCTGAAAGAACTCTTAAAACTGAAGGTGGACAAAGCAAGGGGGTCTGATGGGATTCATCCCAGAATTCTAAAAGAACTAAGGGTAGAACTAGTGACACCACTGACTATCCTTTTTAACAAATCATGGGAGGATGGGGTGGTACCCAAGGACTGGAGGAGGGCAGATGTGATTCCCTTCACAAAAGTGGGAGCAAGACAGAAGCAGGAAACTATAGACCTGTTAGTTTAACCTCAGTGATAGGGGAAAATGATGGAATCACTTCTAAAGGAAAGAACTGTCGAGTATCTAGAGGCCAGAGGGGCACAGGACCCTAGGCAGCATGGATTCACAGTGGGAAGGTCATGCCAGATGAATCTGATAGATTTCTTTTGACTAAGTGACCAAAGTAGTAGATCAGGGAGGGGCTGTGGACATGGCCTACCTAGACTTTACAAGGCATTTGACACAGTCCCACACAAAAGATTAATATACAAGTTAGCCAGCCTGGGAGTGGTCCCAAGATGACAGCCTGGGTAAAGAATTGGCTGGAGAATAGGACACAGAGTTATAGTAAATGGAGTCCACTCAGAAGAAAGGAGGTTACTAGTGGGGTACCGCGAGGGTTCAGTATTAGACCGGTCCTCTTCAATGTCTTTATGTTTACATTGCAGAAGGACTGGAAGGAAAGTATGTCTCTTTGCAGATGACACTAAGATCTGCAACAGAGTTGATGCACAGGGTGGGTGGAAAGGATGAGAAGGGACTTGGCAAGGTTAGAGGAATGGTCAAATGTATGGCAGCTTAGATTCAATGCTAAGAAGTGCAAGGTAATGCACCTGGGAAACAAAACCCAGGGAAGAGTACACAATGGGGTGAGATACTAACAACAACAAGAATGGAAAGGGACCTGGGGGTAGTCATATCAGATGACCTAAAGATGGGCAAGCAATGTGAGAGGGCAGCAAGGAGGGCTGGGGGATACTGGGATGCATAGGGAGAGGCATCACCAGTAGAAAACAGGAAGTTATTATCCCTCTGTACAGACAGCTAGTGAGACCCCATCTGGAGTACTGTGTGCAGTTCTGGAGACCCAATCTCCACAAAGACATAGACAGGATGGAAGCTGTCCAGAGGAGGGCAACTAAAATGGTGCAGGGTCTGCACCGGAAGACATATGAAGAGAGACTTAAGGAGCTTAATATGTATAGCCTCAAGAAAGGAGGAGAGGGGGAACATGATAGAAACTTTCAAGTACCTCAAGGGAATCAACAAAGTCCAAGAGGGTAGCATCTTTCAAAAAAAGAGGTGTGCAAGAACAAGAGGGCACAATTTGAAGATAGAGGGGCGGCTCAGAGGTAATTTAAGGAAGTATTTCTTCACAGAGAGGGTTGTGGATGCATGGAACGGCCTTCCGGAGGAGGTTGTGGAATCAAAATCAGTGGGGGAATTCAAGCATGCATGGGATAGTCATAAGGCAATTCTGGGGGGGTGGGGGTAGGAAGAAGTAGGCTGCTGGTTAACTAGGATCTGCAGCTTATCCAATAGGTAGGGAAATGGGCAGACTGGGTAGGCCATGCGGTCCTTATCTGCCATCAAATTCTATGTTTCTATGTTTCTATAGTCAGGGATATCACCAGCAGAAAAAGGGAGGTCACAATTCCACTATACATGACACTAGTGAGATCACACCTTGAATACAGTGTCCAGTTTTGGATGCCTCACTTACGTGAGGACATAGACAGGGTGGAGGCTGTCCAAAGTAGGCAACCAAGATGGTGCAAGGATTACTTCACAAGCCCTATGAGGAAAGTCTGAAAGTCCTAAATATGTACTCTATGGAAGAGAGGAGGGAGAGGGGGGATATGATTGAGACATATAAGTACCTGATGGAGAAACAAGGTACAGGACAACACTATTTTCCAAAGATAAATATGCTCCAGGACTAGGGGACATGGGATAAAACTGGAGGGAGACAGGATCAGAGGAAATGTGAGGAAGTACTTCTTCACAGAGAGGGTGGTGGACAAATGGAACTGCTTGCAGTAGGAGGTGGTGGGGACAGAAATTATTATGGGATTTAAAAATGCATGGGATAGGCATAAGGGGATCCTGGATGTTGGGGGAAGAGGACAACCTAGTTCCACGGTAACTTGAAGAATAGTGCTGTGTGGAATGCAAAATTTTGCTAGCACAATTAGCACAGAACTAGTATTCTGCCAGAAGAATTTCCACTGGAATTTTGCTGGTTATTCTGCAGAATTCCGCCTACTGTGATCAGCGAAATAATATTCCTTGGAACAGCATTTTTTCCAAAGAAAATTATTGTGCAACAATTTCCATGGAGAATATTGACATCTGCAGTAGAACAGCATTTTTTTCCCATGAAAAATAATTCTGCAACTATTTTCTGCTGCAGAATGCCACCATTCTGTTTCTGGTGAAATTCAGTGGAATTTTGAAAATTCTGCAGAATTTCATTCTGCCAGAATTTGAAAATTCCAAACACCACTATTGAAGAAGCACAAGTGAGTGCATCATGAGCAGATTAGGTGGCCAAAGGCTCCTATCTGCAGACAACATCTATGTAGTCATGTACCAGAGCTCAACATGACAACACTGAGCCCAGATTTATCCATTTGTGAGACCCTTTCTTGCCTTTACCGTCTCATACTTTAAACTTGTCTCTGCTCTCTGGTGTTGTGGCAGCAGTCAAGAAGCATCAGTACATACATATATTTCCCCATGTACTAGCAAATGGAGTATCAAATGATAGACACTTTAGTCTGAGTAAACATTTTATATATATTTATTGCTCAAGAAGTACACCATGATAAAGTACAGTACCACACAGGTGCATAACATCATTGGATGGTCAGTTACTGTGATGTAGTTTCACTTATTGCACAGGTCTGGTATCACTTTGGTCTGGTTGACCACAGTCTGTTCTGCTCCACACTTCCTGCTTTTGGTTTGTGATCTCATGTACTGTAGTAGCCTGGATTCCCAACTACCTTCAAAATAGTCAACAGTCACATTTAGTAGGTCCCTATCTTGTTTGGCTCCTGTTAGGCTTGCTCTTAAGGATCTATCTGTGGACTCATCTTGTTCACCTCCTTTGTAAGTGGTCTCCCCTAGGTGTTCTCCCATTGCAGTACTGCTCTGTATGGTGATGCCTAGTACTCCTAGCCAGCTCCAGCAATGTAAATATCATCAATTCCCAGATAAATGCTAACGTTCAAAGAATTAAGTCCCAGATTGCAGAAAATAAACGTCATCAATACAAAGAAGGACAAGGCAATGTTTATTTGGATCCACAACTAAAATTAGATCTTGACCTAAATCTCTTGCCATAGTTTGCACAGATAGCTCAACCCTCACCAATGTCTACTATTTTAACTACCTTGGGGCCACTTTGGATGCTCAACTGGATGTCTCCCTTCATACCCCTAATGTGTGTATGACTGTGAACGCAAAGCTTGGCACGGCATACCGAAACAAGTGCATCCTTACCACAGCAGCTCATTTCACTCTTGACAGAGCTGTTTAATTTTTTTCATTTCATTTCATTTATTTTATACTTAAAAAATCTGTGAACAAAAAATGCCCATTTTCACAGATGTCCAGTGACAAATAAGATTAACAAAAATCACAATCAAAACAATATAACATAAACACATCAACAGCAACATATAATTACTCAAACAATAGAAACAATTACAGACAACCTCAGACAAAAATGTTTGTTCAAGTAAACATTTAAAACCAGACACAGTACAATAAGCAGTTATATTAGATAATTGATTATACTGAATCATCACTTCAAAATGGATCGAATTCGTCATAAAGTTTGATCTAATCAAAGGTAGCTTGAACACCTTTCTTGTACTATTTCTAGTCAAAATGGTGGGCACAGAGATGGGGAACAAGTTAGCAACACTATAAGGTACAAGACTTAATTGAATCCTGTGCAAAAAAGTTAAAGACCTATGATTAAAAAAGACACTCAGAGATAAACAACCAGATTCCTAATAAAGAATACAGTGATGAGTCATCCTAGGTAAACAAGTAATAAAATGTAAAATACTGTGATATGTACAGTTAAGTTTGCTTAACATTTTTACAGATGAACATGAATAAACAATAGAACCATACCTGCTTATAGAAAACAAAAAACTATTTGCCAGTGGAGTCCTTGTCTCAGAATTAAGAAACTTTCTAACATGAAACAACACACCTAGTCGCTGATGTAAATGAGCCATCAATGAAACAATGTGTTGGTCAAAAGTGAAATGTTGATCCAACATAAGACCTAAATACTTGAAGATGAAAACCCTTTCAATTGTATTTCCAAAATTATCTTTAAGCACAAAATTGTAATTAATCTGGTTCCTACAACCAGAAAAAATCAAAAATGTATTTTTGGTAGAATTAAGTGTTAACCTCTGTTGAATAAACCAAGAATGTAAAATATTAAAGTCCTTCTGGAGACTATCCTGTAATTTTTGAACATCAGTACTGATACAAAGTAATACCACATCATCTGCAAATAAAATAATTTCAGTGTCATTACAAATTTCAGGCAATGTATTAATAAACAATGAGAACAACAGGAGTCCTAAAATGGACCCCTGGGGAACCCCATATCTCATTAAGTTCTCCTGAGACAAGGAATCACCAACACAGGTTCTCTGAGTTCTGTCTCTCAGGTAATGGCCAAACCACAAAATCACATCATCAGAAAAGTGAGCCTTTAACAACATTCATAACAAAATATCATGATCAACAAGATCAAATGCCTTGGTGAGGTCCACAAAGGTCACAGCCACCAAACTGCCACTATCAATGGCAGAACGGGTGCAGCCTGTGAACCTCACCGAGGCAGTCTCAGTATCATGACCCACTCTAAATCCATGCTGAGCAGGGGTCCAAAGATTATATTTCCCCATAAACACATTTGTTTGATCACTAATTATTCTTTCTGAAACTTTAGACAGAGGGGCAAGAAGCAATACAGGATGATAATCATTCAAGTCAGTCTTTACACCAGCTTTAAAAATAGGCTTAACCAAAGCACACTTCCAAACATGTGGGTGTATTACACCCCAGTAGAAATTATGGCCTTAAATCCTTTTCACATTTGCTGTTCAGTCTACAATGGCCAAATGGGATGTAATCTATATTATAGAAAGGGTCTGAGAAATGGAGCTTTCTGATTGGCTGCAAACATTCTAACAGCCTTATGCTAATCTTTTATTAACATACATGCAGAGCTTAAGCATATGCTGAACAATGTTTAACACTGTTTTAAAACATTTTTTTTTATTATAATAGCAATAAGGAACTCCCAGGTATTATGTTAATGGTCAGTTAATCACCCTATAGGGGCATGTGGCACTCGGCTACACCTCGTGCCACAGTACACCCCTAGAAGGTGATTAACAGACCATTAACATAACCCCTTGGTCATGCCTTATTGCTTAATCTATCTAGATTTGTCCAGTTGCCAGACCATTTTATGCTTCACTGCAAGCTCTAAAGTAAGCTACTGTAGATTAGCTGTCTCAAGCAAATAGTTGCCTGTTTGTCTTAGGCTGTTTCAGTGATAAGTTATCGGATCTGGAGACCCTGCTACTCTAGTTGGGTTACTAAGGTACTCTAACCAAGCTTATGTCTTTAGGTCCAATAAGCAATCACTACTGGTTGTCCCAAAAGCTCATACCAACATGGGTGACTAGGCCTTTACCATATGTGTGCCCATTCTCTGGAATACTTATTTGTTATCTGTACAGGTCTTTTCATTCTACCCCAGTTTGGAAGATCTCTCTGGAAATATCTAAAGGCTGACTCTCCCTGTAACTGCACTTAATCATACTGCTGTTCTCTCTGCCCCTTCCCCAAAAATAACTGTCCTGTATCTTTGATTAATTCAGTTTACTGTTTGGCATGAGCACTATGTACATTAATTTACAGTGCAGTGTCAATTGTCTTCAAATGCGATTCCTTAATCTGATCTATCCTTGTATATGTACTATATACCTTACCATACCTCTCAATCTGCTAGGATCAAAATCAGGGACAATCACCCAGAAAATCAGGGACAGAAGACCAAAATCAGGGACACCATTTCTTGGACAGCATGGTGGTGGGTGCCAGCCTTGCGCCCACACGTGTGAACTGCAGATGACATGTTAGTCAAAATACTGAAGAATAACTCTTAAGACATATGCATGTATATTACATAGAAACATAGAAGTTGATGGCAGATAAGGACCACAAGGCCAGTCCAGTCTGCCCATTTCCTTTTCTACCTTTTAAATGTGCCATCGGCCTTTGCTCTGTCAATGGTCTATCTGTTCATACTCATCTGTATTGCTCTGTTATGCTTATCCCATGCCTGTTTGAAGCCCTGCACTGTATTCATATCCACCACTTCCTGAGGTAGGCCATTCCATGCATCCACTGCCCTTTCTGTGAAAAAGAACTTCCTCACATTACCCCTTAATAGGCCTCCCCTCAAATATCATGCTGTGTCCTCTTGTCCTGCTATTTTTCTTATAATGAAACAAGTTAGACTATTTCACCTTGTTAATGCACTTAAGGTGTTTGAATGTTTTGATTATATCACCTCTTTCCTGCCTTTGCTCTAGGGTATACATATTGAGCTCTGTTAATCTGTCCTCATATGTTTTCTGATGCAGTTCCTGCACCACTTTGGTTGCCCTTCTCTGGACTGCCTCAATTTGGTTTATGTCCTTGTGAAGGTGTGGCCTCTAGTACTGCACACAGTACTCCAGATGGGGGCTAACCAGTGTCTTGTAAAGAGGGATTATTACCTCCCTCTTCTGACTTGTGATACCCCTATTAATAAACCCTAACATCCCCCCTAGCCTTACCTACTGCTTCAGTGGTCTGCTTGGATGATTTCAGGTCATTGGTGATGATGCCCAAGAAGTCTCTTTCTTCCAATGTGACTGCCAGCAACTCCCCTCCCAGCCTATAGGTGACTTCATGGTTTCTCTTCCCTATGTGCATGATCTTGCACTTCTTTGCATTAAACCGTAGTTGCCACTCTTCTGACCACTTTGCTAGTTTATCCAGATCTCTTTTCATTCTGCCCACCCATCTGGATCATCTACTCTGTTGCAGATCTTGGTGTCATCTGCAAACAGACATACCTTACCCTCCAGTCCATCTGCAATGTCACTGATGAAGATATTGAACAGGACTGGCCCCAGAACTGATCCCTGAGGTACCCTACTTGTGACCTGCATCCCTTCTGACTGTTTACCATTTACCACCACTCTCTGTTTTCTGCCCATCAACTAGTTTGCCACCCAGTTTACCAACTTCTGACCCACCCCAAGCCTACCCAGCTTCTTAATCAATTTTCTATGTGGAACAGTATCAAAAGCTTTGCTGAAGTCAATGCAGGTGGCATCAGCAGCTCCCCCTTGGTCCACTACTCTGGTTACCCAGTCAAAGAAATCTATGAGATTAGCTTGACAGGACCTTCCTTTTGTAAACCCATGCTTCTTGGATCCTGTGCTCCTATGGATTCCAGGTGTTGCACTATCCTTTCCTTAAGGAGTGCCTCCATAATCTTGCCCACTACTGAGGTAAGACTAACTGGTCTTTAGTTCCCTGCCTCCTCCCTGCTACCACTCTTTTGGAGTGGGATCACATGAGACCTTATCCAGTCTTCTGGGACCTCTGCTGTGTTCAGAGACTCACTAAACAGTTCTGATAATGGCTGTGCTAGTTCCATCCTTAGCTCCTTTAGTACCCTGGGATGTATGCCATCAGGTCCCATTACCTTGTTCACCCTGAGGTTATCAAGCTCTTGTAGGACCCTTTCTTTTTTGAAGGGACTAGTGCTCACCCCCCTGTCCATGGTACTCAGCTGTGGGCCCTGCCCTACCTTCTCTTCAGTAAATACTGAGCAGAAGTATCTATTTAGGATAGATGCTTTTACATGGTCCTCCTCCTCCTCACATGTCCCCTTATCTCATTTGATCTTAGCAATACTCTCTCTGGACTTTCTCCTTTCACTAATGTATCTATAGATAGTCTTGTCACCTTCTTTTACTGTTTGTGCTAGTGTTTCCTCAGTTTGGGCCTTTGCCTGCTTTACTGCCTTCCTTGCTTCCCTTAGGGAAATTTGGTATTCTGCTTATCAGCCAATAGCTTTGGTTATAGACCTGAGAATAATAGTATTATAAGCAAGTGCTTTATAGCAAACTCTTCAGAACAGCTAATATTTTTCAAGTCAAACTACCTCTGGCTGGAAGCTGCAATACTGAACATAGGATTTGCAAGAAAGCAAATTGTGCTCACAACAGATGGAGGTGAACCTTACAATTGTCTTTGGTTTGTAGCAGATATTCTGCAGGTGGAGGCTACTTCTAACTGAAAGGTGAAATAAAGAACTTAGAATTATCAGGAAAAGACAGTCTTTCAAGCAACAGAGGGAGGTGGATCTAGCTTTACGTTTGTTACAATTCTTAAGATTTTCAGTGCAGGAAGAGTTTAAAGCACAGCTGACTTATTTTGGGGCTGACTGCTCAGAGCACAAACCACCAGGCTGTTTTGGGGCTGGAAGGTTTACCTGTGTCTGACTTCAATGTCTGGATTTTCTCTGTTTGATTAGCAGGGTATTTTCTCTGTCAAATGGTTGTGTAGGGTATCTTTCTGACAGGAAGGCACTCATCGCAGCAGTGGGTCAGAGCTCTTACCTGATTGTTTTGTGAGGGCACAGTTTAGACCCAACCCCTTCCCACCCTCACCCCACCCACCCCTGGAAATAGTTCCTTTATTCCTGGGGTTCTGACATCATTTCTCAAGAGTGCAAGGTCATATCACTGTCATATCCTCTCTAGCACACTGCACTGACAATATAAGCATACACATTGCATAATATATATATATTTCTATATAACAAACCAATCACACACACAAACACACAAAAAAGTAGATAAACATGTGGGGAGTAGTGCAATGCAATGGCTGTGGGGCAGCAGTCTTCTGGGAGTCTTTCTGGAGGCTGAGATGCTGCCCTATTTGCAGACAACTCTCTGCCCTGAGGGAGGAAGTTGCCCGTCTTCAGGCCACACTGGACAGTAGTAAGGGAACCTTCACCCAGGCCACACTGGATGGTAGGAAGGGGACCTCCCCCATCCAGGGAGCACCAGAGCCACCACCACTACCTCAGAGGTTGTGAAGAAAGCACAGCAGTTGGACCACAGTGGGATCAGAGAGGGTGAGGATGGTGGAACAGAGGCACACCCAGTCAGTTGTTTCACTCCACAATCCATACACCATTCTGGGGGAGCATAGCTCTCCTATGGATGCACCTGCAGATGAGACTAAGGAGGCTGAGGACAACTGTAACAAGGGAAGCCCACAGGAAGGAGGCAGAGGACACCACAAGGAAAGGAAGCAGCTCCTGGTGGGGGACTCAATTATTAGGGGGATAGAATTGGGGGGAGCAGGGAAAACTGAAGTAAGGTGCCTGCCTGGTGCCATGGCTTGGAGGGACAGGAAGCGCATCCTCAGGATCACGAGAACAGCTGCACGGGAGTCTGATCTGGATGTCATTGTCCACCTAGGGACAAATAACTTGACTCAGCATGAGATTAGAGCAGTGCAGAAGGACTTTGTAGAATTGGGTAGGGGCCCTAAGACAAGTAGCACACACAGTATCTTTTTCATAGGTGCTGCCTGTCAATGGCATGAGTGAGGTGAGGGTACTTTGCACCATGCAGTTTAATGAATGGTTGAAAAAATGGTGTGGAGAACAGGGGTTTGGCTTCATTGGGGACTGGGGTTCCACCTGGAGGGACAACAGCCTATACTGGCAGCATGGTCTGCATCTGTCCAGGAAGGGAACAAGTCTTTTGAGCAATCAGTTTAAATGCTTCATTGGCAAGCTTTTAAACTAGTCAAGGGGGGAGGCACTGATAAGCAGCAGGAAAATCCCAGCCTCTCCCTTCAAAACAGGGTACTAAATGAGAAAAAGACCAAGGTAGAAAGGTCAGTGGGGGATGCTGCAACAGAAGGTAAAGCAATCAAAAAATGGAGAGCAATGAGTACCAATGCCTGTAGTCTGAGTAACAAGCTTCCTGAATTAGTGGCCTTGTTGGAGGAGGAACATCAGGATATCGTGGCAGTCACAGAAACATGGTACTCACAAAGCCATGACTGGAACGTAAACATACCAGGATACACCATCTACAGGAGGGACAGGGAGGGTAAAAGAGGAGGAGTAGCTCTTTACATAAGATAAAGAATCAAAGCAACAGAACAAAAGGGAAAACAAGGAGGAGAAGAAGCACTGAGGGTAAATTTGGAGACATGCAATGGCACCACAATCTGCACAGGGGTTGTATACAGACCCCCTTCTCAGGGGGAGGTAATGGACAAGGAAATGATAGAAAGTATACTTAGAATTGCAGAAAAATGGGAGATATTGCTGATGGGTGATCTGAATATGCCAGATGTTAACTGGAGTGCAGTTGCAGCAGCCACTTCGAAGAGTGGGGTTATTCTGTATGCCCTACAGGGGGAATGCCTTAGACAACTAGTATTGGAGCCCACTCGAGAGGGAGCAATCTTAGACCTGGTTCTCTCAAATGGAGATGAAGAGAGGATCACAGATGTAGAAGTGGGTAGCCATCTGGGAACTAGTGACCATCGAACAGTATGGTTCACAATAAACACAGCAATAGAGTCAAGCCATACAAAGGCAAAAGTACTGGACTTTAGGAGGGCTGACTTTGCCAAAATGGGTGAGTGCCTAAGAAATGCACTAGCAAATGGGCAGGAAGGAGGGGTGGAAGAACAATGGGGATTAATAAAAACTGCCATCACAGAGGTAACAAGCCTTTGTGTGAAGCAAATAAACAAAACACAATGATGTAAGAAACCACTATGGTTCTCAAAGGAAGTGGCAGTGAAGGTTCAAGAGAAAAAGAAAGCATTCAAGAAGTACAAGAAATCACAGAAGGAGCAGGACAGAGAACTGTATCAGTTAAAGCAAAAGGAAGCTGGGAAGGCAGTCAGAACAGCAAAGGCCCAAACCGAGGAAAAGATAGCCAACTCAGTTAAGAAGGAGATAAAACCTTTTATAGGTACATCAGGGAGCAAAGGAAGACCAAGGGAGAGATAGTGAGGCTTAATAAAGGGAGGAGGGTGGGCAGAGGGTGACTGTGAAAAGGCAGAGATACTAAACAAATATTTTTGCTCAGTATTTACAAAGGAAGAGGGGGAGGTACCTAAAACAAACAGTAGAAACACTCTGGATACAGAAGTTGATACCAGCTCATTTACAGAAGAAAGGGTTCTGAAAGAACTCTTAAAACTGAAGGTGGACAAAGCAATGGGGCCTGATGGGATTCATCCCAGAATTCTAAAAGAACTAAGGGTAGAACTAGCGACACCACTGACTACCCTCTTTAACAAATCATGGGAGGATGGGGTGGTACCTGAGGACTGGAGGAGGCAGATGTGATTCCCCTTCACAAAAGTGGGAGCAAGGCAGAAGCAGGAAACTACAGTCCTGTTAGTTTAACCTCAGTGTTAGGGTAAAATGATAGAATCACTTCTGAAGGAAAGAACTGTTGAGTATCTAGATTCCAGAGGGGCACAGGACCCAAGGCAGCATGGATTTACAGCAGGAAGGTCATGCCAGACAAATCTGATAGATTTCTTTGACTGGGTGACCAAAGTAGTAGATCAGGGAGGGGCTGTGGACATGGCCTACCTAGACTTTAGCAAGGCATTTGACAGAGTCCCACACAAAAGATTAATATACAAGTTAGCCAGCCTGTGAGTGGGTCCCAAGATGACAGCCTGGATAAAGAATTGGCTGGAGAATAGGACACAGAGAGTAATAGTAAATGGAGTCCACTCTGAAGAAAAGGGGGTTACTAGTGGGGTACCGCAGGGTTCAGCATCAGGACTGGTCCTCTTCAATGTCTTTATAAGCGACATTGCAGAGGGACTGGAAGGAAAAGTATGTCTCTTTGCAGATGACACAAAGATCTGCAACAGATTTGATACACAAGTTGGGGTGGAAAGGATAAGAAGGGACTTGGCAAGGTTAGAGAAATGGTCAAATGTATGGCAGCTTAGATTCAATGCTAAGAAGTGCAAGGTAATGCATCTGGGAAACAAAAACCCAGGGAAAGAGTACACAATGGGGGGTGAGATACTAACAACAACAAAAATGGAAAGGGACCTGGGGTAGTCATATCAGATGACCTAAAGGTGGCAAGCAATGTGAAAAGGCAGCAAGGAGGGTTGGGGGGATACTGGGATGCATTGGGGAGGCATCACCAGTAGAAAACAGGAAGTTATTATCCCTCTGTACAGACAGTTGGTGAGACCCCATTTGAGTACTGCATGCAGTTCTGGAGACCCAATCTCCACAAAGACATAGACAGGATGGAAGCTGTCCAGAGGAGGGCAACTAAATGGTGCAGGGTCTGCACAGGAAGACATATAAGGCGAGACTTAAGGAGCTTAATATGTATAGCCTCGAGGAAAGGAGGAAGAGGGGACATGATAGAAACTTTCAAGTACCTCAAGGGAATCAACAAAGTCAAGAGGATAGCATCTTTCAAAAAGAGGTGTGCAAGAACAAGGGGCACAATTTGAAGATGGAAGCTCAGAGGTAATTTAAGAGTATTTTTCACAGAGAGGGTTGTGGATGCATGGAGCGGCCTTCCAGAGGAAGTTGTGGAGTCAAAAACAGAGGTGGAATTCAAGCATGCATGGGACCGTCATAAGGCAATTCTAGGAGGTGGGGATAGGAAGAAGTAGGCTGCTGGTTAACTAGGATCTGCAGCTTATCCATTAGGTAGGGAAATGGGTAGACTGGGTGGGCCAAGCGGTCCTTATCTGCCGTCAAATTCTATGTTTCTATGTTTCTCCCTACTTCATCCCACTGCATTCCCTTATATTTCCTGAAGGCCAGCCTTTTGGCTCTGACATTTTCTGCTACTGTTTTTGAGAACCAAAGTCATTTCCTTCTTCTTTTGCACTTCCTTTTCTCTCAAACACAATGGGATGTTGCTTCAAGTATTGCATCCTTAATGCTTGCCCACTTTGCCTGTACCCCCTCACCTGTATTAAACTTTATTGAACAACAGTAAAGCCATCTTTAAAGATTCAAAATATAAATTCATAGAACTATAATCTAGCACACATATTTGTATTACATTATTGCTAACAATACAAAAACAAACTTACTGTACTTTCATCCACCCCACTTCCCACCCCGCACATCCCAGTTTTAAATTAAACACTTATACCTATCTTCCCATCCTTAAATATAGAAAAACTCTGAATTCTATAAATTCAGATTGGTTGCTCAGTCTATAATATAGCACACATACCTATATTATTTACATTATTGCACAAACTGTAAAAAACACTTATTCCCTTCCCACTCCACTCCTATCCAGCCCACTTGTCTTGATAACCATTTTAGTTGAGGTTCACATCTCAATTAATATCACATCAAAGTCCCAAACTTATTGTAGTTATTGCACTTATTGCACTCCTTATACAGACATCACTAATGGGTGAACATTTTTCTTTAGTCTTTCTCATTTTGCAGTGACATGCACTTATTGCACTTCATATACTGTACACATCCCTAATGGGTAAACTGACATTTTTCTTTAGTCTCATTTTGAGGTGACATGTTCTCTGTTAGAAAAATGTATTCCCTCTTAGCTGCTTCAAGGACATCATTGGAGTGCTGTACATCAAAACGTTCTCTGTCTTCTTGAACTTTATGGCAAGTAAGGAATTTAGGGTTTTTGTATTTAAAGAATGCCTGTGTTCAGTTTTCACCTTCCTTATCATGCTGAAGGCTCACTCTGGTTCTGCATTTGAGTGTGGTAAGCATAGAACTGCCTCCATTAGTAGTCTGAACATTGGAATCATTCGTTCACACATTCTAGTGAGTTGGCAAAGAACCTTCCCTCAGTATTTTAGGGCAGAGGCACTGGTGGAAAGTGTTGGCTGCTGTCCTCCATGAAATGTTTCTGCAAACTGATATATGCCAAACTCATCCAAAAGGTGGTCGCATTCTGCTGATGTAGAGCAAATGCCCAGCTGTCTTCCCAAGTCCACTACAGTCACCCCTGACATCTATAGTTTTAAGGATGGAATGAGCAGAGTGGAATACTTTCCAAAAGTTTGCTGTTCAATGGAAATTTTGTTAGCATTTGTTTCAGAACTGCTTTAAAGAAAGTCCTTGCTTCTTGTATATATTGGTTTCAGCTGTTGTTCCAACAATAGTGTCCTCATTTTTTTTTGTGAGGAAATCTTTCATTTCTGGTCCAACTCGAGTTTCCTGAAGGGGAAGAAATTTCTCTGCCTTATCCAGAAATTTACTTTTGCATTCATTAAGTAAACCTATTGCTGCTTCTGGAAGAAGTCTGCTAGCATACAACTGTAAAATGTTGCTTATTTACCCATGGAGAGTCATTAACTGACTCTCCCTGCACTGCAGCTTTTTGTTAAATTGACATGGGGCCCCAATGCATATTTTAGGAAAAGAAAAGTCATCCTCATTTCTTGACTGCTCAGCTACTCTGCTATCAGTTGGATGTTTGCACCTTGGGGCTCACATGACAAAAAAATGGGAGAGCAGAGCTGGCCACATGTCCACCATTCGATGAACAACTTTGCTTAAGCTGAGCCATCTTGTAGGCACATGTTTAATAATTTTCAAGGGTTCGATGTCCACATACAAACTGAACTCCTTTAACTGCTGTTGCTTCTGGTAACTTGTAGAAAAATAGCAGTAAATATCTGAAATTAACTCCTCCACAAGGAAAGAAATTGCTTTCAAATCAAATCAAATCAAAATTTATTTATAAAGTGCTTTTCAAGAAATCAAAGCGCTGATACAAAACATAAATAAAACATCAACAATAACAAATAAAAACATGAGAGCAATAAAATAACCATAAAATAAACTAACCAAATGCCAGTAAAAATAGGTGACTTTTCAGGGATCTCTTAAATGATTCCACGGACAGGCACTCTCTAACCTGACGAGGTAGAGAATTCCACAGGGTCAGGGCCATAAAGGAAAAGGCCCTTGCCCCAGATGATTTAAGACAAACCCTGGGAATCTCTAGCAATCCCTCGCCAGTGGAGCGGAGTGGGCGGAGAGGACAGTAGGGACAAAGGAGATCTTGCAGGTAGCCTGGTCCCTGGCCATGTAGGGTCTTATAGGTCAGCAATGCGACCTTGAAGGTGATTCTCCATCGCACTGGCAGCCAGTTCAGTTCGCACAGCACAGGTGTGACATGACAAGGTCTTGGTAGCCCTGTCAGCAACCTAGCTGCCGCGTTCTGCACCAGCTGCAGGCGACGGAGATCTACCCCAGGCAACCCTAGATATAAAGCATTACAGTAATCAAGATGGAAAGAAACAAAAGCATGGACCAACACAGGAAGGTCATCATGTGGAACAAGGTGTTTTATCCAGGCGATATTCCTTAGATGGTAAAAGGAAGATATGACAGTGGCCAACACCTGCATCTTTAGTGTCAGCGCACTGTCAAAAATAACGCCCAGATTTCGCACCTGTTCTGAAGTTCTCAACTGGGTATCCCCTAATAAAAGACCAGAGATGACCCCAGGAGTCAACTTCTTTGCATAATGATCCGGGTCAACAACTAATACCTCAGTCTTATCCAGATTTAACCTCAACCAGTTCGCACTCATCCAATCCTGAATCTCAGCGAGGCAGTTGTTAAAAAACCGAGACTGCATCATTTTGTTCGGGTACAAAGGACATATAGAGCTGAGTATCATCTGCATAAAAGTGAAAACTCAGCCCATAATGCCTTATAATGTCTCTCAATGGTAGCATATACATCGTGAACAACATGGGGGAAAGCACAGAGCCCTGCGGCACCCCACAAGACAGAGCAAAGGGGGCAGAAGAAAAAATCCCTGAAACTACCCTTTGACTTCTGCCTGTGAGGAAGGAATGGAACCATCTGAGGACTGTCCCTGACAGTCCACAGAGTAGCTGCAGGCAATCTAGCAACATCCCATGGTCCACGGTGTCGAACGCTGCAGAGAGATCAAGAAGAACCAAGATCGAACGGCTCTTCTGATCTCTTGCTATTAGGAGATCATTAAGTACCCAAACTAATGCAGTCTCGGTACTATGCCACTTCCTGAAACTGGACTGGAGAGGATCATAGACTTCATGGGTGGTAAGAAAGTCATCAAGCTGTAACGCGACTACTTTCTCAATAACCTTGCCCAAAAAGGGCAGGTTAGAGATCGGTCTGTAGTTAGTAAGGCAGTCGGGGTCAAGGGAAGGTTTCTTCAAAAGGGGTGTCACGACAGCCTCTTTCAAGGACTCTGGAAACACCCCTTGATCCAAAGAACCCCAGACTATCCTCGCAAGGATTGGTCCAATCGCATCCATGCATCCCACAAGGAGGCGCGTAGGACCAGGATCCAAACTACAGCAAGTCGGTCGCAAACCTTGGACAATCTTCATGATATCCATGATCGCTGGCTGGTCAAAATCCATCCAGACAGGCCGAGGACATGTAACTCCATGTTGGTCACTGCAATGCTCGTTTGAACGCATGCCACGGATCTCCGATCTGATTGATGACACCTTACCATCAAAAGAGCCGAGCAAACTCATCACACTGTATTTGTGAAAAATCTCTCCGACCCCGCAGACAGGCTGGATTGCACAGTCTGTCAACGGTCCGGAAGAGCTGAACAGGTCGGTTTCTTGATGCAGTTATCTCCCTGGACAGGAATTCTGCCTTCTTATGGGAGATTACTGATTGATAGTCCACGTAATGGGCCATCAATCTAAGTTTGTCACCTTCCAGGCCAGATTTCCACCAACAGCGCTCCAATCTTGCCCTTCCTCCTCAACTCCCTCAAAGTCCCATCAAACCAAGGGATCAAGGCGGAGGAGAGAGGCGAGCACGGACAGGTGCAATGGAATCAATGCCCTCAACACCATATTATTATAGTGCACTACTAAGGCATCTGGTTCCATGCACTCCATCGCCAACTCGATAGGTCCACGCCATCAGACCCTCAGGGTAACTCCCTCAAAGGCGGTACTGGACCATCTCCAAAGGTGGGTCTCATAAGGGGTCATGAAATTGAACCTTGCAGGTGCGGTCAGACCACCCGACTGGTTCCACCACCAGTCCTGTGATCTCCATACCCAAGGTGAACACTAAATCCAGAGAATGACCATGAATATGGGTAGCAGCGGTAACCACCTGTGTGAAGCCCAACGAACTCATTAGTTGGAGAAAGTCTTGACCAAACTGCGAGAATTTATCGTCGACCCAGGCATTAAAGTCCCCCAGGACCCACCACCTGGAGGGCTCCAGTACCAGGTCGACAATGAAGTCTGCGACTTCTTGCAGAAAAACTTTCTCACCGACGGTAAACAAGCAGAATTCTGCAGCCCACACCTGCTCCCATGATACATTCAAAGGATCCAGGGGACACCATTGGAACCTCTACAAGGCCCAATTCCGATTTAAAACAAATAGCGACCCCCCCCACCCCTACGATCCAACCTCGGGCGATGTATTACCGAGTACCCGGCTGGAACAACTGACTCCAAAATGGGGCCAGCATTTTCATCCAGCAAGGTCTCAGTAATGCATGTCAGGTCAGATGATTCAACAAAATCAGCAATTATTGCTGTTTTGTTCTTTATTGACCTGGCATTGCATAACAATGCCCGGGTTGGATGAGAGGCCCTAGAGGAGCAGGTTACGTGTCCACTGTCAGTGGAACCCTTGGGTATGGGAACCAGGCAATGCACTCCCACATCCTGGACCCATTTCACCCCAGGGCATCTCCCCAACCTCACCATCTCAATTTGCCCACTCCGCTCACCCCCCATAGCCGAGGGACCCCCCTCCCTCTTCGCCTCCTCCGCGCAATCCCCAAGGCACGGCAATGCCTATACACTTCGGGCTGCAGCGGGGGACAATCAAAAGGGTGCAGGTCCCTCAGCCTAGAGGGGGAGAGTAGCACCTGTCCATGGATATTCGATCCCAACACATAACTATACAAGTCTTCAAAAAGCAGTCTTATGACCACTTTAATATAAACGTTATCAATACCAGAAACAAATCCAAAATAATTTAAAAACAATAGTACAATTTTTCATTTAAAACATCTCCAAAGATAAAACAAGTCTGGACAAATTTTTCATAAATTCCACAGAGAAAAGAAGTTTATAGCAATTCAAAGCAAAATCACTGTTCTTCTAGTCCATGCTTTTACTAGAACAGTAAAGGATCCCGCAGAGCTCTCACCCCTGGGGAAACTGTCCAATGGCCTATCTCTCACATAGGCCAAATGGAAATGCTTTATAGTTCTACCATATACTCCTAGAGTAGAAATCAATCTGCAGAAAATTAATCCAGCTATTTGGGGGGGGGGTATAATTAATCAGTCAACAAAAGGAAAACTCTCCCTATGGTCATCCCCCAATGTATCTTCCAGGGAGACCAGCCTGTAACTGGACTTGTATGAGCAGGTTCTCCAACCTACTCCAACAATAATCCATAAACCATGGGTGCCCCAGGCTCATCCTCCGATAGCACTCCTCGAGCTCTCACAGCAGCTGTTCACCCTGGAAGACCACACCGGGTTCAGGCCAATGTTTTTATAAATAGAGAGAGTCCCCCTGATCCTCTCCCAAGGTGCCGCTGGGGAGATTGACAAAAATGACAACAGCGGATTTGTTGCAAAGATCTGCCAGATGGCAAAGACATCCCATATTAATGATGTTTGGACAGACCTGTTTCAGCCTAGAAAGCAGAGAATTGTGTTTTCCAATCATTACTGAAGCACTATCTGATGAGAATGCAGCCAGATTTGTCAGTGGGATATGAAACTGCTCCAGAGTTTTCATTACAATGTCAAATATTGACTGTCCCATTCCAGACACACAAGCAGGCATGTCCAGGAAGTGAATGACGTTAGTTTCCAACTTCATGTCATAAAAGCCCACCAAAATAACTAGTAACTTTTCATCCCCCATGTCTGTGCTTTGGTTGGCATATAAGCAGAATGGAAGCTGGTGACACTGGGCAGCTGTATCCTCCTGATACTTTGGACCAAGGACTTCTCGTGCAATGCATGCAGACTTGCTTGATTCACATGTTATTTTTTTAACCACTTCTTGGTCTATGCAGTGTTTTCTCACACATTTCAAGATGTGGTCTGCACACAAAAAGGACAGATTATGTTCTGCTAGAAGGTTGACAAAGGCCACTTTAGCCTCCACCACCTTTATGGAACTTTGGGCTTGAAAAAATTGGCTCAGCTTTTTCCCAGAAGCATGTTTCACATTTTGCTGGTGCTTGTGTGATGATCAGGGCCACTGGAAAATTGCGCCGGCAATTTTTTTGTGGAATCCGCAATTTTCACCATTCTCCACAAAAACTGACATGTTCCACAATTTCTTGCACTTTTTGAGTTTTTATATTAATCTGTGTAAAACGTATTAACATTTTTAATAAAATACTCTTAATATATTGACAAATTTGCATGCAGACTTGGGTTTGGCTGAAACAATGCAGTACAAGGGTTTTATATGACACTGATTTCTTTTGAATCTTTGTCATGTTTGGTTTCAAAATCCACTGGCCAAGTATAAGTACACTTAAACACTTAACATTTGTTTTGTGTTGAAGCAGTCTATCAGAAAACCTTTTGTTGGCACAGAGACTGAAACAAAAGATGGGAGAAAAGGTGCAAATTATCCCATTCACTTAAATGGGGTGCTAACTATGAAGCCTTTTTGTAAGTGGCAGGGCAAGTTATTCCTTGTGAGTATATTTTCATTCAGACTAGTTTTGATTCAAACAGTTGAAGATTTTTGGATGACTCTGCCAATTTTAAACTTGAATAAGCTAGTTGCTAACAGTGATCTCACTCTTAGCAACTACCCCCTAGATACTCACATGCAAAGACTACAATAAAAACCTGACTAAAGTCTAAAAACAAGTTTATAAAACACAAAATGTATATGAACATTTATGTTTAACTAAACAAAATTATTGCAGCCAGAGTAAAACAAAAGTAAATTACAGGGTACCTTGACTACTGTATGATGCAGTAAAAAAAAAATACATATATATATATATATATATATATATATATATATACATATTTTACATGTTTTGGTAACCATGTAAGGCCCACTAGGCACAAATGCTTGTTTTCAGGTACAAACCAGGAGCACTGAGGAGGTTAAGTGACTTGCTCAGAATCATACGGTATGCAAGTGGAGGTTGTGGGAATCAAACCCAGGTCTGCTAGATGTTGTCAGCTAATTCACAGTTTGTTAGTCTTACCTCTAGATTATACTGCCAGCCCCAATAACCTCCAGATTTAATGTTTAAATATGTGACTTCAAAAATAGTTTACAGTACCTACAGTACACATTATGACCATTAAACACTTTAACAACATTTTACTAAAACTCAATAATTCACCACTCTGTCTGCTTATTTTTTCTTGTACCAAAGTGGGTGAATAGCTGGCAGAGCACTGTAAACAGTTGTTGATTAGGCTTCATTATTCTACAGCCAGAAACAAAAAATAATTTTCTTCTGGCTTTATTTAATATGTATTTGTTGTGGCTCACTTTATAGAATCTATTTAGTACTGTATGAGGCAGATGCTTTTAAATTTTGGAAGATAGGCAACGCTTATGATAGCTTATCAGTTTAGTAATCTTGTTAGGAACATAAACTTTTCTTTATGTTTTAAACATATTCAGGTGCCAGTGTATTCATTTAGCAATTTATACTGACTAATATATGCTGCAGAAAACATTAAAAGATTAATTATGAAGCACTCAGGGTCTATAGTAGAACCCCCGCAATTTCCCACAATTTTGGGTAACCTTTTCCACAATTTTCCAGTGGCCCTGGTGATGATTCATGGTGCAGTACATAATTTCTTCCTCTGTGGCTCACTCTGATATCAGACGCACACACTTTGCAGAATGCACATGGGGCCCTTTTCTGATGGCTGCTACCCATTCAAACTTAGTCTTCCATGCAGTCTGGAACACAGCATTCCTCTTTGGCTTCTTGGATGGGGTCATGTTAATACCTCCACTGCAGATGTTATCCTCGGAGAAAGTGTTGTCATCATGGACCATTTTCTAATAAAATTGCAATTGCAACAAAGACAAAATGCAGAACAAGTTAACCTCAGGTTCAGGACTTCCCTGTAAGTGGGAGACAAATCTCCTGCTGGCAGCTGCAGGTTGAATCAGCTCTCCACCTTTATTTTTACCAGCTGTGATACAACATTATCCAGGCTGATTCTTAAACTACTGTCCCATAGCTTCTTCTATTATGTGCACATAAAGAGTTGCTAATGGATCAGGTGTGGTCTGAGCCTTTCTCCAGTCCTACAACTGTACCAGGTGCATAACAACAATGAGCTGCTAACAAGTCTGGAGTTTTCTCTATCTGTCCAATAGTTTATGCTAGGTGAATTAATAAGCTGTTAATGTTGGCTGAATGACACATTTAATCACAGTACTTACAAAACCTCCCCATACTGGCTAAGGCTTATGTAACACAACGGTTAACCTACTGTATGTCACATTTTGTAACAAGCTGTCTGTGTGGCATGACATACCATGCCAGTGCCCCTACTGAATGATCCCCTCAACACACACACACACACACACACACACACACACACACATGGATAATGCAGTTCCAGGGAGAGAGCAAAACAGATTCAGATTTCTGTTTATTTTTTCCTGCCTGCAGCAATCCTCTCACCCAAGCACAACTATATCTATATAGACAATATATTTTGTCTTTTAAACAGTGCCCACAGGGGAGGGCTTTGATGCAGTGGCACTGCTTCTCACCAATGCTCCCCTAAGACCACTGGGCTCAGTCAGCTCAGACTGCTGCCTGCAGCAGTCCTTTCACCCAAGTACAAATACATATATAGACAACATATTTTGTCTTTTAAACAGTGCCCACAGTGGAGGGCTTTGATGCAGCAGCAGTGCACCAGGGTCTGTCTAGAAGAACAACCACACATTACGCTGCCATTAGACAAAAATATTAGCATGGGGGGTCTACCATTATCTGTATTTGTAAACAGTAATTATTTAGATCCCAGTTATCTTACGCATATCATTCATACTGTTTAAGGTTTCTATAAAAGTAAGGGATTAGTTGGGATCAGACAAGGATTAAGACCACTTGTGCTAATATACAGCTGACTGAAGTGAGGTTAGGTAGCAGGGGCTGGGTTAGGGAGTGGTACTACAGCACTGTCAGACTTCAGATATACAATTATTAAGCAGCAAAGTAAAAAGGAAAAAAATAAAAGGAGACACTGTCTGACTGAAGAATGAGGGAGGCTGTTATTGCTGGTCAGCAAGACGACAAGACAGAGAACTGCTGCTCAAGTGCTCAGTCAGTGCTGTCCAGTCTCTCAACATTCTGCTGCTCTGCTCCTTGGTCCAGTCTTCTACACTTCCCTCTGCAGTTATTTCAAGCCAGGAGCCATGTGGTGGTGAATAGATGCTGGCTGCTGCTCTTTTACTTTTCACTGATAAATCAGTGATACAGCTCTTTTTGGAGGATTTGTTGCAGCAGCAGTCCAGCAGCCTGCCTGGCTGGCTCCCTCTCTGATTTCAAGTCACATGGCTCAGGCTCCACTCAACACAGACAGGATGGGCACCTTGGGTGGTGTGCTGGCTAGCGGCTCTCTGCCTCCAATCATGATTTTCTTTCTAGCACTCTGGAACTCTAGAGGACTCCTTTGATTCTCCATCCTCAGACCTGAGGAAAAACACAAAAAGTTCAGGTCAAAGCGGGCACCATCTGATTGAGTTGGACTGACTGACACAAAGAAGAGTACTGTCTACTGTCTACATTACTTTTAAAATAAAATGAAAAATCCTTGGCAGTAACTAAGAGTATACTTTAATAGCTGCCCATTAGTTTGTATCAATAAATAAGGAAGTCATACTGTCTTTGAAAAAAAAAAACATTTGAAATGGGATATGGATGCTCTAAGTAGGTGTTCACATGGGAATGACTTAGCCAGCATCACTGATGCTTGGCTTATTTTTATAATTATGAAGTCTACATTCTTTGGAGGTAATAAGTCATTCCCAAGCGAATATTTTTTTTTTCAAAGACAGATGGGTTTATTTTAGATGCACACCAATGTACAGTTATTCATAACAGTCTTCTAGTTACTGGGACTTTATTTTAATTTAAATTAATGCAGACCGTACTACTGCATCACATCTTCTTCTGAGTTTGACTTAATGGACACAAGAGAGCATGTACAGACTGAGTACTAGTGTTTGTATTTCAAAATAAAATAAAAGTCCTAATAACTACAGAAATGAGTTCAATAATTGTACACTCCTGGCTTATGTTAATAAATAAGCTAGTCACATCACACAACACTATCTTTGTTAACACACATCTTGGAAATGGAACCTACTTAACACCAGAGAATGCAGAATGCATACATCTGCAATGCATGCATGCAATATAAACAATATACCCAGCAACTTAGCAGACTGAGGTGTGTGAACTGGACTGAGTGACACACAAGAAGCATTGAGGACTGCACACAGGACCAGAACTCCACTGGCACTGACTCACTGAACTGATAAGGCACTGAGTGAACTAGGACTGGTATGACAAAGGCATCTTGTAAAGGAGCAGTAAAAAAAATAAAAGGCTGCTGGTATCTGAATTAAGCAGATTAGATACCCCAAACCATCTCATTGATAAAATGCTTTCTTTTCAATACACAGGCAAAATTAAATAGTAACTAGTTAAATCAGGAGATACATACAGTGCTCCCAGATTAATTTGGCATATTTCCTGTAAATCAAGGACAATTTTCCTGTCACTGAGCACTGACTGAAGTGAACTGTTGACTGCAGTTTGTAATAACTCAATTAATTGCAGAAAATATTTCATTTAGAATACTACAATTGGGATAACATTGAAGTTTTTAACAAATAGATAATTAAGGGTCAAATGAGCTCTGTGTAACCCTAAGCAACTCAATTAACCTCCCAGTGCACTACAGTCCAGTCCACTGACCGAAGTTAGTACTCTCTCAGTCAGCAGGAAAAACTGAAATTGGCAATGTTGGAAATGAAATCATGATTTAAAATACATTTATTGTAAAAAGTGCAATATATCATGCACTCAGATCAGATACTGAATGCTGGCTGGCTGACTGACTCCTGAAGTGAGGATTGAACTGAGCTGAGTAAAGAAGAAGACAATCTGCAGCAAGACCACAATGCCGGCTCAACACAATCCTTATTTTTAAAAATATCATTTGGCTTACCTCAAAAATAACTTGCTGCTGGTTAATTGAGCTCACATTTTCTTGCCACTCTCCTTTGGAGGGTGCTGGTTACCGTTACCGGCCACCAGCACTCCGCTCACTGAGGGATGGATGGCTGTGCTGCGAGCTAGCAAGGCTGAAGTTTTAATTTTAAATAAAACAAAAGCTCTTTTTTCAAAGTTCTCAGTCAGCTAGCCTAGCAGCAGCCAATGGATCTGTGTCAGGAAGTCTCAGGTGGCAGCAGGGAGTCAGGAGGATGCAGTTAAACTCTCTCGGGAATTGACACTCTTGGCACATCTAAGAAGTGGCTTGTAAGGCTATTTTCTCTCCGATGCTCTGGAACTCTGTTTGGCTATGAGTGAGTGAGTGAGTGCAAAGAGCCATTGGAGAGCTGCTTTTAATCAATACTTGAAGACCTGAGTGGGGAGTCAGGGGGACTCAAAATCTCAGGTCCACAGTGGACAGAGGTGCCAAAACATGAACAGACTGAGAATGCAGCCCATGATTGGTGGACTGGTTGTTGACATCACCACATGTGACATATGTAGGCTCCTTCAGTGCAGCACAGAAAAAGATCATGCGGGAAACAGTCAGCTTGGACCGCATGGCTGCTAAGTCCGAGAGGAGTTGGCTTGGCGTTGGCTTTCTCGGGACAATAAAGAGGGGATGCAGGATTGTGGAACAGTCGGCTGAAAACCAGGACTTCATGGACAATCCAGGACACTTGAGAGGTATGCACCTGACTTGATTTTTGATTTATCTTATGCTATCACTTGTTTAGTGTTCACTCTGTCTTTAGTTACAAATATTACTATTTTGTTGTATTTTCACTTTCATAAACTGTATGTTAATATTTCTCCTCATAGAAACATAGAATTTGATGGCAGATAAGGAATGCTTGGCCCACCTAGTCTGCCCATTTTCCTACCTAAGGGATAAGTTGCAGATCCTAGTTAACCAACAGCCTGCTTCTTCCTACCCACAGCTAGAATTGTCTTATGTCTTTCCCATGCATTCTTGAATTCCCCCACAGTTTTTGACTTTATGACCTCCTCAGGAAGGGTGTTCCATACACCTTCAACGCTCTCTGTGAAGAAATACTTCCTCACATTACCTCTGAGCCATCCCCCCTCTATCTTCAAATTGTGCCCCTTGTTCTTGCACATCTCTTTTTCTGAAAGATGCTACCCTCTTGGACTTTGCTGATTCCCTTGAAGTATTTAAAAGTTTCTATCATGTCCCCCCCCCTCCCTTCTTTTCTCAAGGCTATACATCTTAAGCTCCTTTAGTCTTTCTTCATATGTCTTCTGGTGCAGACCCTGCACCATTTTGGTTGCCCTCCTCTGGACAGGCTCCACCCTGTCTATGTCTTTGTGGAGATGCGGTCTCCAGAACTGTACTTGGTACTCCAGATGTGGTCTTACCAACTGTCTGTACAGAGGGCCAAGAGCTTCCTGTTTTCTACTGGTGATGCCGCTCCCTATGCATCCCAGTATCCCCCCAGCCAACCTTACTGCCTTCTCACATTGTTGGCCCACCTTTAGGTCATCTGATATGACTGCACCCAGGTCGTTTTCCATTTTTGTTGTTGTCAGTATCTCACCCCCCATTATGTAGTATTCCTCTGGGTTTTTGTTTCCCAGGTGCATTACTTTGCACTTCTTTGCATTGAACCTAAGCTGCCATATATTTGACCATTCCTCCAACCTTGCCAAGTCCCTTTTCATCCTTTCCAACCCACCTTGCATATCAACCCTGTTGCAGATCTTTGTGTCATCTGCAAAGAGACATACTTTCCCTTCCAGTCCCTCTGCAATGTCACTTATAAAGACATTAAAAAAGACCGGCCCCGGTACTGAACCCTGCGGTACCCCACTAGTAACCCTCCTTTCTTCACTGTGGACTCCATTTACTATTACCCGCTGTGTCCTGTTGCCCAGCCAGTGTTTTACCCAGGCTACCACCCTGGGACCCACTCCCAGGCTGGCTAATTTATTTATCAATCTTTTGTGCGGGACTGTGTCAAATGCCTTGCTATAGTCTAGGTAGGCTATGTCCACAGCCCCTCCCTGGTCTACTACTTTGGTCACCCAGTCAAAGAAAGAATTAGATCTGTCTGACATGACCTTCCCACTGTGAATCCATGCTGCCTTGGGTCCTGTGCCCCGCTGGCCTCTAGGTACTCAACAATTCTTTCCTTCAGAATTGATTCCATTATTTCCCTACCACTGAGGTCAAGCTGACAGGTCTGTAGTTTCCTGCCTATGTTTTGCTCCCACTTTTGTGAAGGGGAATCACATCCACCCCCCTCCAGTTCTCAGGTACCACACCATCCTCCCATGATTTATTAAAAAGGGTAGTCAGCGGTGTTACTAGTTCTTCCCTTGGTTATTTTAGAATTCTGGGGTCAATCCCATCAGGCCCCACTGCTTTATCCACCTTCAGTTTTAAGAGTTCTTTCAGAACACTTTCTTCTGTGAAAGGACTGATATCAACCCCCCCCCCATCCAGAGTGCTTTTATTGACTGGATTAGGTATCTCCCCCTGATTTTCCATTGTGAATACTGAGCAAAAGTATTCATTCCAAATCCTTGCTTTTTCACTGGCACGCTCTGCCCAACCACCTTCCTCTTTATTCAGCCTCAGTATCCCTGCCATAGTCTTTCTTTTCTCCCTAATGTACCTATAAAATGTTTTATCCCCTTCTTAACCAAGTTAGCTATCTTTTCCTCGGTTTGGTCCTTTGCTATTCTGACTCTCCTCACCTTTGTAATCTCCCTGGTTGTATCTGAAAGTGGGCATCTACTTGTCTAGTGTGCTTGCCTAGTCAATAACACTAAGTAAGTAAATAATTGAAATAAAATAACTTTAGATAAATAAATAAATAAATAAGGTGATTTCCTCCTATACCCTGTTGTGCTATATGAAGTGGGAATATGATTCATAATGGAAAGCAGGGGAAGGAGGATGGTAAACAGGATGTACAGAGTTCAGAATCAGTCAACTTCTATTGTTTTATTTTAATTTAGTTATTATGTTTAGTTGTTATTCAAAAATGTGGCTTTATATGTTAGAAAATGTTATTAATGCTGGAGAGTGGGGAGGATGAATAGGATGTGTTGTTTTATGAATGTGTTGACTTCTGTGGGTGTTTGTTAATGTAAACATTATTTGTCTTAAACTGGCTTTATTTATGTGCTGTGAAACACATGACTGGTGATGAAAGGAGGAGGAGGATGAAGAGGATTTATTGTTTTCAGAACCAGTCAATGTCTATTTGTTTATTTTCATGAAGTTAGTATTAGTTATTATTAATGTAATATGTATTAACAATTAAGAAATAAATGTAAATCTACAATTCAACAATGTAAAGCTGATTATGTTAAGGATAAACAGAGTCGATCACTGGGTGATTCTAAAAAAATTGGGGCTTCCATAAAACCATTAATAGATCCCTCTAAAACTGGAACTCCTGACATTATCATCAATAATGCTGAACAATTAAAAAACTCAATTGTAATTTATGATGCATTTTTACATAACTTTTCTGATCTTTCTAAATTTAGATCTGAAACTGAACATTATACTTAATCTATTAAAATCATTTTGTCACCTTATAACAATGTAATCCATGTAATCTGCTCTACTTTTCGTACGGACCTTGCCTTGACTGTTTTGAAAAAAATCAATAAATAAATTAAAAGAAAAAAGAATAATTTCTTCACCTTGGCTGGTTTTACACCACCTTTTTATTTTTTGTAAAATCAAACTAAGTCAAATTCTTAAGTTGTTAAGACAATTGCCCACTGATTAAAGTGCATGCTTAGATATCTTGGAGCCAAGATTTTGGAAACTTGCTACTATGGCCATTTATTTACCAATGACTACTATATACAACCGTTCTTTGATTACATGTGAATTTCCTCAACTTTGGAAACAAACCATTATTAAACGAAGTTCGAAAGTGGGTTATTTAATGGATTTAGACAACTATTGTACCATATTAATTTTTTCACCTTTAAGTAAGATATTAGAAAATTTAATTAATGGGCTACTAGTTGAATATATGGGGGCCATTTGTCTCCATTCTCTGCAGCAGCAGAGATTTCATAAATCTTATAGTACAGGAACAGCTTTAGCATGTTTTATGGACCACACCTTGAGGTCTATGGATTTAAGTAGGCTTACTGATGTGGTCTTTGCATACTTGTCAAAGGCTTTTGATTTAGTTGACCACACCTTGCTGCTCCAGAGACTGAGTGACATTGGCCTGGCAGAATCACCCTGTGCATGGTTCCAAAGTTATCTGACAAATAGACCTTTGAAGGTTTATTTTGGTGGATCACACTCAAACACTCGTATGTTGGAACAGGGAGTCTTCCAGATATCTATCATGGTACCTCTACTGTTCTCTTTATATATAGAATCCATCTCAAAGGTTCCAACTAAATCAGACCTGATATAGTATGCCAACAATCGTATTCTTTACACTAGTGCTTCTTCTCTAGATGTAATTAATTAATCTTTGAATGATGATTTTGCAGCTTTGAATACTTGGCTGTTGCAACATCATTTACTGTTAAATATTAAAAAAGCTAAATGTATTTTTTTTATCTAAACCAAAATGATGTACAGTAATTGTCAATCATTATAGATTTCTGATGTAAAGGGTATGCTGTTGTAGCAGGTTACATAATTCAAATTCTTGGGGGTATTACTCAATGCAAATTTGACTTTCACCTTTCATATAAAAATGTTAATAAGCAAATAAATCAGAAATTGAGTGCCTTATTTAAATTAAAAGGTTGTTTAACTAGAGAAGCTACTGTAGGTCAATAATTTCAAAAGTGTATTTCTGCCACCTTTAAACTACAATTCTTTCTTATTTACACAGTTGTCTGGTACTGATTTAAAATTTAATAATGAAGACATTTGATGTTATTTGTTGTTTTGTTTTACTTATGCCTTATAGCACCCATTATTGTGAATTGTACACTAAAACTGGTTGGTTAGCTCCAAAGTCAAATTTTTTTATATAATTTTGGTTGCTTTGTAGATAAAACAATAAGAACAAAATATCCATCTCCTTTATTTAGTCATCTAGATTTCAGAAAATAATGTTGAGTCTTAAGATCATCATCTAGCTCATGGTTATCAATCACAAAGATATCAACAACTATGGGAGAGTATGCATATTCTGTATAGGCAGCCAAATGTTGGAATACTCGGACATTATCCTGCCTTACTGCAAGCAGCCACTCCATTTTAAAACACAGTTAAAGTCGCACTTGTTTCAACCAAATAATTGTAATTGTTTTTAATGTCATATGTTATCGATGTTTTGTGCTCTTTATTGTTAAAATGTTGTATACTTACTATGCCATCTTAGCCACATATTAGTAGATCTGGGTCATTCCTGAAATTAAATAAATTGAGATTTATAAGGAGAGAAAACATATTTCATTGTGGAAGGAGGTGGAGGACAATGAACATGATGTGTTTTTTTTCAGAAGCAAGACTCGAGAGACAAGATGTCTCTGTAACTCGCAGTACTTGAGGAAGCAGAAAGAAAGCTTTGCAGTTTAGTGTGGACAAGTCATGACTTGGTGTATTTTGTCTTTTACAACAATTTCTGCTCTACTTGGATAGTGTATGCTGAGAATGGCTCTGGCTTTTACTGTTTGACCTTTTGTGATGTACTACCAGTCCAGTGCCAAGGGATGTATCCATGTCAATGTATGCAGCCTGCTAAAAAAGACCACCATGATTCAGGCCTGGATCTATCACACCTCACCAGACTTCTTAGTGATCTCAGAAACCTGGCTCAGGCCAGCAACAGCTGACAAGGAGGTCAACATCCCTAATTAGTCACTATTCAGAGCTAACAGGCGATAAAGAGGTGGTGGGGTAGCCATATACATCAAGGACAAATATACAGCCTCCTGTCTTGATTTGGCAACCATCATGAATGAATTTAAATGTCTGTCCCTCAAGGTAGTGATCTCACACAACACATTGCTGTGGGGTGCTACAGACAACCATCCGCTGGCCTACAACTCCTAACGTATCTGGGCTGCCTTAGGGAATGGTTTTCTGGGAAATGATTATTCTAGGGGATCTTAACTTAGACTGGCTAACCAAGGCCTCAACACCCCTCTCATCCTTCTGCAATGCCCATGGGCAAATGCAAATCATTGATGAACCAACGCACTTGAATAAAAAGAACCCTAGCAATAGTACACTTTTGGATGTTATACTAGTGAGCAAACCAAACCTGTTCTCACATGCAGATACCTTCTTCAGTGATGTCAGTGACCATTGCTTCATAGCTGGAATACAACCAGTCACTACACCTCTGCCCTCCTCAAAGTTCTCTGTTGAAAGATTCAAGTGGAACTTTGACCTATATGCCTATCTAGACAAGCTAAAATACTCCACATGGTGGCAAGATTTTTACCTGGTGAGGACAGTACAATCAGCTTATGACATCCTCAATAACATAATACTAGGGGCTTTAAACAAATGTGCCCCTCTAATAAAAGTGCGTGTTAAGAATAGAGCATGTTGTTGGTTCTCCGCTGAACTCAAATCTGCTCTATTAGAGAGGGAGAGAGGGACAAGCTTTGGAACAAAGCACATAGATATAAGACCCTTTCAGACTGGTATTTATTTAGGAGGGCAAGAAACATATGTACCAGGAAGATTAGAGACACAAAAGCCACATACTACCAAACAGAACTGGACTTGGCCACCAAGCACCCAGCCAAATTCTGGAATACAATCTAGGACCTCTCTGGTCACACACCTGGTAACTCACTCACATCTAAGATCATTTCAGATAACAGCACCTTCACTGAGAGGGTGAAAATTTTGGACTCCTTTAATAACAACTTTACAACAACAGAGCTAGCCTTTGATAACTCTCCTGTGAACCTGTTATGCTCCCAGCTGGGCTTGCAACCTAATGAAGTCTGAGTCACAAACTCAACATTCTCCCTGCAACCTGCCTCCCTGAAATAGTCTGAAGACCTTCTATGTCAACTGAACATAAAGAAAAGTGCTGACGCTGACTCCTTGAACCCATACTTCCTAAAGATTGCTTACCACATACTAGCTGTACCTATAACATACCTAGTTAACCTATCATTTAGTCAAGGAGTCCTTCTGTCCATCTGGAAAACATTCCATGTTATACCTCTGCTTAAATCAGGAAGTCCCTGCGATCTCAACAACTATAGGCCAATTTCCCTATTCCCTGTCCTGTCAAAATTATTGGAAAAAATTGCAAGTACACAACTAAGATCTTATTTAGAACTATCAAATCTGCTAAATCCTGCCCAATCTGGATTCAGGGCTAACCATAGCACTATCATAGCCTTCGCAAAAGTGAATAATGACTAGCAGATTGAACTGGAAAAAAAAACTTTGTCTGTGCAATATTCCTGGACCTAAACAAGGCATTTGACACTGTCAACCATAGCCTACTCCTCTTTATCCTTGCAGTCTATAGGCTTGGACTCGCTTTCCCTTCAGTGGTTTACAAATTACATTACTGACCATTTACAGCCAGTCAGAGCAGAAGGTGAAGTCTCATCTATTAAACCTCTACTAAGAGGAGTGCCCTAGGGATCTATTTAAGGTCCCATTCTGTTTGCAATTTACATCAGCAACATCACTGACAGTGTAACTAAGGCTAACGTCCACCTCTTCGCAGATGATACTGTGCTTTACTTAAGCCGCCCATCACCTCAAGATGCATGTAGCAACCTTCAATCTGAATTTAACATACTTCAAAAACAGCTCCTAAACAAAAAGCTCTTAGTTAATGTGAAGAAAACTAAATTGATGCTCCACTCTCCTTATATACCTGCAGCTATTCCAGCAACTACAGGAACAGTACTGCAGATCTCTACAATTCTTGGGGAAAACCTAGAATTGGCTGTGAAGTTCAAGTACCTAGGAGTCTGGCTAGACTTTAAACTATTCTTCATTGAGCATATCGAGGATTTACTGAAAAGACTTTGCCAGAGACTTGGTCTCTACTTCAGGATAAGTTACCTACTCACAAGCGATGCGAAGATGAGGTTGGTGCAAGCTACATTTCTCTCACCAGTAGATTATGCAGACTTCCTTTACAGCCGCTGTCCTACCTTTTACCTAACAAAACTGGATACACTTTACCATAGAGCTCTTAGATTTATTACCGGTCACCCCTTTAGTATGCACCACTGTTTATTATATGCAGCTGTAGTATGGACCTCCCTCCAGTTTAGGTGGGAATAAAATACTGCTTTATTTACCTACAGAGCTATCTCAAAAAAACTTCCACAATACATCTCGGACTGCCTCCCACTAAGCTCAATAAGCACCTATGCCCTGAGAAGTCACTCTTACATCTCATTAAAAATTCCCAAAGTCTACTGTCACTAAGGCAGCACAGCCATCAGTTTTGCACAGCCCTCCCTGTGGAACAATTTATAGAAAACCATAAAACTGAATACATTCATCAGCATCAGTTCATTCAAGACCTTGTACTCTCGTCCTATTAAGAAATCGTGCAAGTGCTTTTCTCACCATTAATCAGAACCAATAACCGTAATATCACCATACTGGCTGTTGTTAACCTGTCCTCTTTTGCATACATTTCTCTTACTCCTTCCTCTTCTCATGCTCTATCCTCTGTCTGCTGCTTTCCACTGTCCTCTGTTAGTCTAAGCTACTGGTTAATAATTATGTTTTATTCTGGCTATGCCTTATGATGATACATTCCCCTACTGCCTGGCTTCTTACTTCTAGGTCTACCCTAATCCCTTCCTCTACTATTACCCACCTAACCCAAATTAGCATACTGTCACTTAAATCTGAGACATCCACAATTTGTCACTTGCAGATGATACTGCTGCAACATTGTTTGTTCTATGCTATTGGCTGATGTCTTGTATGCTATGACTTATATGTATAAAATTGTCCCATTGTCATGAGATATGTATCCCACATCTTTTGTATTTTGTCTGAGATTTCATCTTGCAAATGAGCTCTGCTCAATGATGTTTGCCTGGATAAATTAAGATTTTAATTGATTGATTGATTGCTCAGACCGTTTTAACCAGCCATGGCTGGGTTACATAAATAAAATGCCTTTTCCCACGGCTTCCAATACCTGGCCTGACCCAAGTTCCCCAACTACTGCTGCTGTCAATGTGTCTAAGTTGAATAGGAACTGGGAGTAGATGTGGTTGTTTAGAGGATGCCATACCTATATTTTAAATCACTAGACTGAACACTGGTTCACAAGGTTTGAGTAGACTTCAGTGACCCAAACAACCTTTTTTACCACACTAATTGCAACATGTTTTTCATGGATTTTTCATTGATTCATAGTGTTATCTGTTGAATACTCCCCACTGCAGAGGATCTGTTTGTGTTTTTAGGTACTGTGGACTAGTGTTAGTAGTGGCGAGGTTGGGGATACCTCTGGAGAAATTGGGTGATGACTACGAGATGATTTCTTTTCGTGGCCACTGTGGACCAATGTGCCTTTGGATAGCACTGTGCAAGGCAGACAGAACAGTAGATATGATGTGTGAAAAGATAATGTAATCTGATAAAACGATATACTATGATGTGGTATATGAGAAGATACTATAATATGATACACTGATATAAAATTATATGATATGATAGGATATTGTTTAATATATGATAAGGTTTTAGTCATTTTTTTATTATTTATTTTTATTTATCAGATAAGAAAACATAAATTATCAATGGGAACTCATGATCTGGGCTTACTGCTTGACTCCCATTCTTCATGCTGTTTTCATAAGTCGTTAGTGACAATGGATGGGGGTGGGGATTTAAAGAATTTAGCAACAAAGTCAAGATGATTATTTTTCAGGAACAAGATATTACATTTCTGGATGGATCACTTCTATCCTGAGTAGGAAACCAGAAGCACTTGAAGATAAAAGTGGGAAACTGGAGTGCTTCTGGGTTGTGCAGGATAGTTTCTTTACCAGATTCGGTGTAGGACCTGCAGGAAAGGTTGCCTGTATTACAGTTGGAGTGTAAACAGTGGACTTCTGGAGACTAATAAGCCATGGTTTCTTTGGATGTGCTATTATGCACCCAGACCTTGCTGTCACAGCTCCGTGACCATGGAGTCACTCCATGTCCCTGTCTGACCCCAACCAACTCCTTCTCCACTACCATTCCCACCTACAGAACTTGTACCCAACATCCATTTCTCTTCCTGTTCTTCTTTTCATGTTTTCTATGCAGATCAACCACACAAGTACAACAGAAGATGACATGATGCAATTGCAGTTGGATGCTACTAGTGATGACTCACAATAGTTGTTGATGATTTTTAGATGCCCGTGTGATATGCATGTGTGGTGCACACACAAGACACAGTGCCTTATGACTTGCAGGTAACAGAAAAGAACACTACCAGCCCCGCTAACAGACAACACAACACCACTGAGAGATGTGCCTCACACAGCAGTCTGCTTTACTTTTCACTCATTGACATACACACACACACACACACAAAATGTGTTTCTGTGCCCAGATGCATCATCAGGAATCAGCAAAAGGAAAATATTTGTCAAATGATTCCTTCAAAATATCCTTGAACCTTTCAAAATATGTAGCATTCTTTTTGCCTGGCTCTTGCTGCAAGAGGTGAAAAAACTAAACTAAAAAAAAAAAAACAGAAAAGTGTGTGTTCATTCTTAAACAGAATATCAACTTATGTATTCTGACCATTTCCAAAAGAATTATTTATGAAGTGTTATAATGGCTGAAACTATATTTTGAAACCTGTAACTTTTGACATGTTAGGCTTAGTAACTTAAGGTTTTTCAAAATGAAGTTTAGAGTCTGATCAGCATGAATAGATCATAATGATATAGTTCTGATTTGTTAATAATATACAGTATGCCAATATATTTTGATAAAAATGAAAGGACTTAAAACATGTTTGTACCATTTCATGTTTTTATATACTGCTGTATGGAAGCTGCAACAAAACACAGAAAAAAGGGTTCCTTTATTCAAAGAAGCAAATAAAAGTATTTTATTATGCATTCACAATAAAAACAATAGACCACCAACCACTTAACCACTGCTCAGAAATAAACACCGGGCATGATATCACACTTCTTGTATTAACAAATGCCCTTTAATTTAAGGTTCCGCCACTTAATTTTCCTCACTCCCTTCTAGTAGATGTGTACAATAATGCTATTTAGATTTTTAACTCCTGAAAATGTGAGTATCAGCATAGTTCTAACTGCTTTTTTTAACCCCAGTGATACAAATTAAACTGTCTCAGCCTTAATATTATTCATGATTTCATTATTAAATGGTGTACAATACAAGTAATTGGTACACTTCCCAAAAGTTCTACTCTTGTAAGTTGGAAATAATTTATTCCACCTATCTAGTGTATGATTCATGATCTTTTGTAAGTTTTCCTACTAGATATAATCAAATGCCCTTTCTCGTTGAAATTTTTCTTAAGATCCACAAATTGTCTATCAAAGACAGCCTCAGTTTTGTGAAAACATGAAGTAAAGGACAAATGCATCTCATTTGTATTTAACCACTCAATAAAATCATCCATTTGAATCTCAGCACCTTTTCACACATATATTATATTGCCAATACATTGGTGGTAATGGACTATCTGACCATTGAATGGGTTTCTGTTTATATTAAAAAGCACAGTTTCTTCGCACCAGTTGTGAAAAAACTTTGCATAAGACGGGGCAACTGCAGCCACCATCACTGCCCCCTCAGCTATAAGAAAAATGTATTTTTCAAAAATAACATAATTTTGTTTCAAAATTCAATTCACCCCCCCAGTTCACTATAAATGAATCCTGTCACTGTTTTCAATTACATTTTTATTGAAGAATATCTACTAATACAATATCTCATTACAACATTTTGAGTAAATTACAACATTTGGCATAGATATTAAGAAATGCCATGATAACAGATATCAAATTGATTGTAAATACAGTATGGTAGCTAATTCATATTTAGTGTTAGAATAGCAACCTGTTTCAAACATTGAGATATAGAAGGTATAGAAAGGGGACAGAGCAGACAGACAGAAAAGATGGAAGTTTGTAAAGATGTGCTGCAAAATAATTATGCCATGAAGAGGTACAATTGCTTATAACAAGCATTTGTCAATGCCGAATGTTGATTGCGTTGGTCTGTTGTGCATGCTCACTGGCCCTCTGTCAGTCACTCAGTCTGTTTCGTCCGGAGCTGCAGGCTGCTCTTTTGTACTGGGCTCCTACCTGTGTTGGCACCTTGTTCTGCCCACTAAGAATTCTGCAGCTGTCCTGACAGAACTCCGTTGAGGTGGCTCACTCCCCCTCTCTCACTCGTTCATTCTGTTTCTCCTGGTGCTGCAGGCTGCTCTTTTGTACTGGACTCCTGCCTCTGTTGGTGGCTTTTTCTGCCCACAAAGAAATCTGCAGCAGTCCCGATACAGGTCTGGTGAACCTGCTGACTCCCCCTCTCTCACTCACTCACTCGTTCCATTTCTGCCGGTGCTGCAGGGTGGCCTTTTGTACTGGGCTCCTGCTTGCATTGGCACCTTTTTCTGCCAACAAAGAAATCCGCAGCAGTCATGACAGAGCTCCATTGAGGTCCCTCACTCCCCCATGTCACTCACTCATTCTGTCTGTCCTGGTGCTGCAGGCTGCCTTTTTGTACTGGGCTCCTGCCTCTGTTAGCGCTTTTGTCTGCCCACAAAGAAATCTGCAGCAGTCCCGACAAAGTAGCTCGCTCACTCCCCTTCTCTCACTCACTCATTCTGTTTCTGCCAGCGCTGCAGGCTGCCCTTTCTTATTGGACTCCTGTCTACATTGCCGCCTTCTTCTGCCCCAAATTTGCAGCAGTTGCTAAAGAGCTCTCTTGAGCTTGCTCACTCCCCCTCTCCCACTCACTCATTCTGGTTTCCCCACCAGTGCAGGCTGCCCATTTGTACTGGGCTCCTGCATGCACTGGCACCTTTGTCTGCCCACAAACAAATCTGCAGCTGTCCTGACAGAGCCCTGTTGAAGTCGCTCAGTCTCTCTGTCTCACACGCTCATTCTGTTTGTCCTGGTGCTGCAAGTGGCCCTTTTTTACGGGACTCCTGTTTGCATTGGTGCCTTTTTCTGCCCACAAAGAAATCCACAGCAGTCCTGACAGAGCTCCGTTGAGCTCACTGAGTCCCCCTGTCTCACTCGCTCATATTGTTTCTTCCACCACTGCAGGCTGGCTTTTGTACTGGGCCCCTGCCTGCATTGATACCTTTTTCTGCCCACAAAGAAATCCGCAGCAGTCCTGAAAGAGCTCCAGTGAGTTTGCTCACTCATCCTCCCTCACTCGCTCTATCATTCTGTTTCTCCCAGTGCTGCAGGCTGCCCTTTTGTACTGGGCTCTTGCGTTGGGCCCTTTCTCTGCCCACAAACAAATCTGCAGCAGTCCCGACAGAGCTCAGTTGAGCGCAGTCACTCCCCCCTCTCACTCATTTGATCTTAATGTGTCCCAAACAGTGATTTCCCACAGTGACCATGCTATTCTGCAGCAGGAGTGCAAAAACACATTTTAGCCATGATGTGAAAAATGGCAGCTGTACTATTCATAAGGAGGTGTGGAAAAATGCCACTGCTGGAAATGTGGTGTGAAAATATTACAAAATTACGAAGTTGCAAGGGTGCATGGAAACAGTTCAACACATGCTTGTAACACAGTCATGTTATGGAGCTTCATCACCCGATTTTCAACATAGACATTTTAGGACCTATGCTCATGAACAGTGCCACTGTCATTTTCTTAATCTGTCCCAAACAGTGATTTCCCACAGCGACCACATTATTCTGCACCGGAACTGTGAAAACACATTTTGGTCAGGATGTGAAAAATGACAGCTGTACTGCTCATAAGGAGGTGTGGAAAAATTCCACTGGGGAGAATGTGGCGTGACAATATTACAAATCTGTGAAATTACAAGGATGCATGGAAAATGTGCAATGCACACTTGTAACACAATCATTCGATGGCCTATTATCACCAAATTTTCAACATAGGCATTTTAGGACCTCTGCTCATGAACAGGATCACTCTCATTTTCTTAATCTGTTCCAGACAGTGATTTCCCACAGCGACCGCTCTATTCTGCGCCAGAAGTGTGAAAACACATTTTGGCCTGGATGGGAAAAAATGACAGCTTTAGTGTTCATAAGTAGGTGTGGGAAAATGCCAATGTTGGAAATCTGGAGTGAAAATATTATAAATTCGCAAAGTTATGAGCGTGTGTGCAAACTACGCAACACATGCTCATAACACAGTCATTTTATGTAGTATCATTACCAAATTTTCAACATAGCCATTTCAGGACCTCTACTCATGAACAGTGTCACTGTCATTTTTGTAATCTGTCATGAACACTGATTTCTCACAGCGACTGTGCTATTCTGTGCCGGAAGTGAGAAACACATTTCCGCCAGGATGTGAACAATGACAGTTGTACTGTTCACAAGGAGGTGTGACAAAATGCCAATGTTGAAAATCTGATGTGAAAATATTGCAGATTCATGAAGTTAAGAGCGTGTGTAGCAACTGCGCAGCTCACATCATAAAACAGTCATTTTTTAGTTTTCCTGCAGGAGTTACAGCATAGGCTTTTTGAGATCTCACCTCATGAACACTGGCGTCGTTTCGTTAATCTGCCCCGAAAGGTGATTCCAAGCAGTGACAGCTAAAATCACCTTTCTGGGCTGATTAATGCCATGACTATTCAAAAATTCATGAGGAGGGGTCCCAAAAACCCCATGTTGAAAATTTGGTTAAAATATTCCCAAAAATGCCTGAGATATGCAGTAAAGTTGAAAAAACCCTGTGTATTACATTATACAGCTTACCAGCATTTCCTCAGTTCGCAGTCGGCTTTGAAGAGTGCAGACATGTTCCCAGTCCACCAAAGATCGTCGCCGAGCTCCCGGGTGTGGGTTGCAGGTGGGAGGCAAGGCAAACGCTGAGGGATATTTTCCTTTTTTCCAGGGTAAAAAAAACAAACAACCAGATGTTGTGGGACCATTTTCTAATTTGCAGGGGTATCTGACACACTGGAGTGGGCTCCCAGTGTGCCAGCAGAGGCTTTCTTCTCTGGGACCAGTAGTAGCCAATGGGGGATTGGGCACCCCCATCGGCAAACGGGCAGGGGCTATCATTATGCCAATGGGGATTGGGCACCCCATCGGCTGGAACAAAAAGGGGGGTCACAGGATGCCGACGGGGAGTGGGATCCCCCGTCAGCCACAACACAAGCAGGGAGAGCACTGCAGCTGATGGGGATTGGGCACCCGTTGGCAGGAACAAAAGGGGGCTCACTGAATGCCGAGAGGGAGTGGGCTCCCCCATCGGCAACAAACCAAACAGGGGAGCACTACAGCCGATGGGGATTGGGCACCCGTTGGCAGAATAAAAGCTGGGGGCAACAAAAGAGCACCAAAGCAGATGGGGATTGGGGCCCCCGTGGCAATCCTACACATGGTGGAAAGAGATTAGCTTAGAAATAACGTAAGCAACCCGCCGTGTTCACAAACAATCTCAGGGGTTTTATATCCCGCCCTGCAATGTCGGGTCGCTTCCCTCATTGCAGTGGATGGTTGACGCTGCAATGACGAGGCGGCCCCTGATTGCAGCGGCTGATTTTTAGAAAGTTGTGGCATGCTGGCTGAACTAGTGTCAGCAGCAGCATGCCACAGCATTGGAGGAAGTGGGGCAAGCCTTTGCAGGCTGTGGGAGCACTGGCCACAACAGTGCCATGCCTCCACAACCTGCTTCTGGAGAAACCTGTCGCAACATGTTTCTTACGCATGCGCGCAATCAACATAAAAATGAGTCTGGAGCTGGAAACTGAAGAAGCATGAACTGCTGGGGTGTTGTGGTGTTTGTGTGAGGCTAAACTAAAGGGAAGTATTTTTTTTCTAAGTTTGCTTTAGTTCAAATAGTTTGTTCTGGGAGGGGGATACGCATTTGGGTGTTTAAATAGTGCTTTTTGGATAAGGACTGTATTTTGGTTTTTAAACAGTGCTGTTGGTTTAGGACTGTATTTTGCAGTTCAGTTCTGTGGCAGTTGAAAAACAGGAAACTGCAGAGGTAGACTTGGGGGAGAGGCAGGAGATTAGCCAAGAGCCATTTTAAACTGCTTCAGTCTGGAGCTGGAAACTGAAGAAGCATGAACTGCAGGGGTGTTCTGGTGTTTGTGTGAGGCTAAACTAAAGGGATTTTTTCCCCTAAGTTTGCTTTAGTTCAAATAGCTAGTACTGAGAGAGGGATATGTATTTGAGTGTTTAAACAGTGCTGTTGGTTTAGGGCTGTATTTTGGAGTTCAATTCTGTGTCAGTTGAAAGACAGGAAACTGCAGAGGTAGACTTGGGGGAGAGGCAGGAGATTAGCCAAGAGCCATTTTAAACTGCTTCAGTCTGGAGCTGGAAACTGAAGAAGCATGAACTGCAGGGGTGTTCTGGTGTTTGTGTGAGGCTAAACTAAAGGGATTTTTCCCCTAAGTTTGCTTTAGTTCAAATAGCTAGTACTGAGAGAGGGATATGTATTTGAGTGTTTAAACAGTGCTGTTGGTTTAGGGCTGTATTTTGGAGTTCAATTCTGTGTCAGTTGAAAGACAGGAAACTGCAGAGGTATACTTGGGGGAAGGACAGGAGATTAGCCAAGAGCCATTTTAAACTGCTTCAGTCTAGAGCTGGAAACTGAAAAAGCATGAACTACAGGAATGTATTTGCTCCTGCCTGAGGAAAGGGGCAGAGGTGTTCAGTTGTGTAAGAGGCTGATTCACTTGCATGGGAATGCTTCTCTGCTAGTGGAGTTGGTATTGTATTTTTAAGTAGGGACATGACTGGTTCGAAAGATAAAGATAGAGCAGTATTTTGTAGTTTGTACTGGTATCATGGGTAGAATAGTGGGCTGTAATGAATGTGGGGTGGCAGTTTGGATTGACATATTGTGATTGGTTGGCATCCATGGCACTCCAGACATTACCTCATGGGTTACAGCCCACCTGATAGGCTAATGATGCACATGACCCAGATCAGATTTCCAGGATATCCAGGTCCCAGGAACCCCTGCTCTCCAGTTTTGAATTGTGCATCTGAAAAGGCAAGAAGCATACCAGGGACCCCGGTCTGCTCTTTTTCAAGGTAGGAAGAAATTCTGTAACTTTCCTCTGTGCAAATTGTTGTTAATGCTGTTTATGCCTCATAACAGAGATTCTGTGGGGTTTTTTTCTACCCCTTCTCACAATTCTCTGGAGAAACTTGGTTTAACTCCCCTACTGTCCTAGCAAACAGGGCTAGCATAGGGTTTTACTTGCGTTTTTCACCTAGCAAACATTGCTAGGATAAGGCTGTTGCGTTTTCCGCTCCTAATTGTGAGCCTGGAGGGATGAACTGGGAGAGGAAGCTCGCCCTCGCCCTCCTGTTTCCTTTTTGTTGTGCCAGCATTTTCTGTGGGCCTGAGGGGGCCTCCCGGTAGCGTGGAGCACTCCCCTGCCCTCTCTCAGCTCCTCGGAGCTGTTTTATTGATCCGAGCACCATCCGGACCTAAGGGGGCCTCCCCAGTAGCGTGATGCACTTCGTGCTGCTCTTCAGCTCCTCGGAGCTGTTTCCCCTTCTCCTGGCCGGTCTCCCATTAGGCCTCCTCACGGCACACCCCTGTAGGCCAACGCCATGCGGCCGCTTGCTCAGGCACGCCCTGGACTTCCCCCCTTCCCCCCGGTGTGCTTATCGGCCCCGCTGGGCCATGCGGCCTCCTTCTCTCCCCTCAGGGCAGCCGTTCCTCCTTCGAGCCCTCGGCTCTCTTCCAGCAGCTCCTCCACCTCCTCGAGGCTCTGCTGCATCCTGCCTCCTCCGCTCTGCCTCCGGCGTTCTGCGCTGCCGCGGGATTCCGCGGCCTAGGTCCGGGGGGGATCCTCCTCTCAGTGACGGCGGAAAGCTTCCCGTTGGCGACCTTGCTCTCTCGTGTTGTGAGATTCAGGGGGCAGGAGGCATAGGGTCAGAGACGGGCTCCTGTCTCAGCCACGCCGCTTCTCTCAGGCCCCTCCAGCCTCCCACTGAACGGTGCCCTCCCACAGTCGCCTTCCCTCCTCAGGCCTCGCTAGCTTCTCCGAGGCTATTGCCTCAGCCCACCCCCTGTTCCCCGGCCTCAGTCAGAGTGAGGCAGCGCGGGGTCGGCGCCATGGATTTAAAAAAAACAAAAAAAAAAAACAAAGGGGCGTGCCAGCGGTCACCAGGCTACATCCACCAGCTGGCAGGTGCCCAACGTATCTTGAGGAGGCAGGGGGGGAGACCTTCAGATCCCCAAGGTTCCCCCAGAGGGCATTTAGCCAGGGTTGCCTCACAACCAGGGCCCACATCAGACGCTCACCCCCTCCTGGGCCGATAGGGACCCTCCACCTTCTTCCCCCCCCCGGATTCTTAAAAAAAAAAAGGGGGGAAGAAAATGGGGGGGAAGTGAGGGAAAGCAAACAAAGGGGGAAGCCAACTTCAGGCCTACTCGGGTCCCTCCCACAGCGACCCCAGTAGAGCCCCCATACATGGTGGACCTCGGCCCCCTCCCACAGCGGGCCTTGGCTCCCCATTCAGGCCAAAAGCCATGGCTTCCCCACGAGCCCTGTGATAGGGGTCCTCCCACAGCACCCCCTATCCCCAGGAGCTCCTCCTGTACCTTCGCCGGAGCCAGGAATAATTAAATAAATAGAAGTGAAAACACAGAGTCTTTCCTGTGATGTAGGGGATGTATCCTAAGTGACCCTCTCTCATCTACTTACAGATGGTCAAGGCAAAGAAGTGCTCCTCTTGCAATGCCACCCTCCTCCCCCAAACTCTAGGGCCACTGTGTGCGGCCTGTCTCCTAGATGACGACCTCTCTTCAATGGAGAGGACCCCGCCAAACCCCTCCAACCCCGGTACCAGCAATTTGGCTTGGGTGGATCCAGGTTCCTTATTGATCCAGAACCAACAGGCGGCGGTGGCCATGATGGAGAGTCAGCAAAATTTTATGCTCAAGATTATGGAGAGACTGGAGGCCATCACTCAGCACAGAACAAGACCCTCCAGCCCGGAGCACCATCAGACAAGGGGGGCGCCGGAAGAACCACCCATGCCGGAGGAGGATCACCCTGTTGCCCCTTCCAATGGTGCACCTGAAGACAGGGGAAGGGACGACGTGGAAGAGGAGGAAGAGGAAGAGGAGACCGGACTCGATTTGGACACGGAGGACAGAGACCTCCAGACAACTCCGTCCCTAACCACTAAACTATGTTCCTTTGACACCATACCCGGACTCATGAAGGTCATCAAGTCTACACTGGGCCTGGCCACCGAGGAGCCAGGGGAGGAAAAACCAGAGTCGAAACTCGATCCCATGATCCAGTTAAGACCCACAACCGCAGAGACCTTCCCGGTATGCCCGGCCATTGAAGAAGTGATGCTTTCAGAGTAGCAGTCCTCCGACCCGGGGAGAATGCCAAACCGCAGGAACCTAAATAAGATGTATCCGGTACAGGACAACAAGGCTGACCTTTGGTGCAAGGCACCTATCATTGACCTTCAGGTGGCGGCCCTGAGCAAAAGGACGGTACTACCTTGTGGCACCATAGCCCTCAAGGACCCCACGGACAAGCGAGTTGAGGACATGCTCAAGAAGACCTTCGAAATCGAGGGTACCACGGCCAAGGCTATGACCACTGCCATCTACACCTCTCGGGCCCAGATCCGCTGGCTTGAGGAGCTCCAGGAACAGACTATCCCCAAGTCAAGGGAGGCAGAGTTACTAGAATGCTCCCTAGACACAGCCAAGTACCTCGCTGACATGGCAGTGGACTCCCTACGCCTTCAGGCCAGGGCCGCCGCCATCATCAACCGAGCACGCAGAGCGTTATGGCTTAAGCTCTGGGATGCCGATACTGAATCAAAGACATTGCTACAAAACTTACCCCTGAAGGGGAACCATGTTTTTGGGGAGGGTCTACAGAACTATCTCAAACAGAGGAAGGAAGGTAGGGACCTTCTCAAGACTAAATCAAGATCCGCTTATCTTCCCTCTGCAAGACGGAGATTTCAGCCCGGGATCAAGAGTCAAAATCGTAGGGAATCGTTACCACAGAACAATTCCTTTCAGAGTAGGGGCTTCTCTTCCGGCTCCCGCGGCCACCCACTCCAGCCCTACCAGCCCTCCTTCAGACCATGGGGTCAAAGATCTGGGGGTCGCGGTAGAGGCTTCAGAGGAAAGAGGTGACTCTCAACTACCTACTGACAACAGGCGGGTGCAGTACCCACTGGTAGGGCAGAGGCTGGCCCTATTCGCCCACCGCTGGCTACACACTACCTCGGACAGGTGGGTGAGGGACGTGGTGTCCAACGGTTACACCATCGAGTTAACCGGGTTACCGGTCCCACATCGGTTCATCTCATCCCCCATTTTGAAAAGATGAGCCTCTCCTCACCAGGTCCAGCAGATTCTGATGGAGCTGATCCGGAACAGGGCCATCCAACCCGTCCCGAGCCGAGAGGAAGGCCTGGGCCTGTACTCCATTTTTTTCCTAGTCCTCAAAAAATCAGGGGAACTAAGACTGATTCTGGACCTAAAGCTACTGAACCATCATGTGGTGGCCCATCGGTTCAAGATGGAGACCATCCGGTCCACCCTACGGAGCCTCAGGGTAGGGGACTTCATGACGTCGATCGATCTGAAGGACGCCTACCTCCACATCCCTATTATCAGGAGCCACAGGCAGTTTCTCCATTTCCACGTCCTGGGACACCACTTCCAGTACAAGGCGCTCCCCTTCGGTCTGTCATCAGCACCCAGAGTATTCACCAAGGTGTCCATCACCTTGGTGGCCAGACTCAGGGAGCAGGGGCTGGACATCATTCCTTATCTGGACGGTTGCTCATCAGCGCCCGTTCCACGGAACGGGCACGAGCACACATAGAACTTGCCTTATGGGCCTTCGACAGTCATGGTTTGGTGGTGAATCAGGAAAAGAGTCACCTCCGCCCCACCCAACAGATAGAGCACCTCGGAGCCATCGTCAACTCCTCCGAGGGCTGGGCAAAGCCATCACCGGCCCGAATCCAGAACATCCAGAGTCTGGTGCGTGACCTAAAATTGCACTCCCACACAACGATGGGGAAGGTGGCTCAACTCCTAGGGTGCATGGCCTCCTGCTATCGACCTCGTGCCCTGGGCCAGGTGGCACATGCGCTTACAGAATTACACCCTGTCACTCGGGGCCCCGGGCAAACACAACCTCCAGTGCACGGTACCTCTACCCGTGGCGGTAAGGTCATCCCTGCGCTGGTGGACCACCTTGGAAAATCTAAGCAGAGGAGTTCCTCTGGAGGGCCCCCGACCGATCCCGATAGAGACGGATGTGAGCCTATCCGGCTGGGGGGCCTGCTTAGGGGATTCCTCAGCTCAGGGAACTTGGTCCCCAGCAGAGACCCATCTCTCCATCAATGTCCTGGAGATGAGAGCGGTCTTCCACGCCCTACAGGCGTTCGGTCACCTCATCCGAGGTCACTCCATCTTAATCAAGTCCGACAATCGTGTGACGGTGGCGTACATCTGAAACAAGGGGGGACCAGGAGCAGGGCCATGTCAAGAGAAACTGCAAGGGTGATGGCTTGGGCGCAGATCCATCTATCACACCTGAGTGCGATACACCTAGCAGGAAAGCTAAACGTAAGGGCGGACTGGCTCAGCAGGCAACCGATTCACCCGGGAGAGTGGCGACTCCACCCGACCCTGTTCCAGTCAATTCAGGCAGCGTGGGGACCCATCTCCCAAGACCTGATGGCGTCACGGGACAACGCCCAAGTCGGCTCCTACTACTCCCGATTCAGGGACGCCCACTCTCTGGGCACGGACCCCTGTCTCAAACATGGACTCAGGAACACGCTATGTGTTTCCCACTGCCCCTACTCCCGCAGGTGCTGAACAAGATCCGCGAGTCACTGCTCACCATCATCCTGGTGGCCCCCTACTGGCCACGGAGGTCTTGGTTTGCTGCGGTCAGAGAGATGTCACTAGCCAGCTTCCAGTTACCCATCCGACCAGACATGCTATCACAAGGACCGGTACTCCACCCGTCCCCTCGGACCTTAAGGCTCATGGCCTGGCTCCTGAGATGGAACGGCTGATGGCGACAGGCTATCACGAGTCAGTCATCAGCACGTTGCTCCAATCCAGGCGCGGCTCCACCACATCCACGTACGAGAGGCAATGGGCCATCTTCTCGCAGTGGTGCCGCCTGAGGGGGTCTGTACCGGAACAGGCCGACCTGCCCACCATCCTCCTGTTCCTCCAACAGGGAGTGGACAAGGGACTAGCGCCTGCCTCACTGAGAGTACAGTTGGCAGCTATCGGGGCGGCCAGAGGGCTTGTGGGGGGGCACCCTCCTGGGCCCACCCAGACGCCATCCGCTTCCTAAGAGCGGTAGAGCTCCTACGCCCCAGGATCAGACCAACCATCGCCCCATGGGACCTACCGCTGGTGCTGGGTTCGCTTAGGGCCTCCCCCTAGGAACCACTCCCGGAGGCGGATCTTTTCTGGGTCGGTCTAAAGACCGCCTTCCTCGTGGCCATTTGCTCGGCCAGAAGAATCGGGGAGCTCGGCGCCCTATCCTGCGCCGAACCTTACACCACATTCAGGCTGACCACAGTGCCGGCCTTTCAACCTAAGGTCCTGACCAAGTTCCACAGGGAACAACCGATCGACCTACCTACCTTGCCCCGAGACGGTCCTCAGGAAGAGGGCAGTGCCCCCGACTCCCTGGACGTCGGGTTGACTCTTGCAGTTTATCTGGCCAGAACCGGTCCCATCCGCAAGATGGAGAGACTATTCATTGTCTCTAAGGGCTGGAGGGGCCGCAGCCTCAAGACTACTATCGCAGGATGGCTCCGTGAGGGTCATCCAGCAGGCCTACTCGGCAAACCAGCTGACTCCACCGCAGGGGATCAGGCCCATTCCACCAGGGCGGTGGCCACTTCTTGGCAGAAAGGGCGTCAGTGTCCCTGAAGATATTTGCAGAGTGGCCACCTGGAGCTCCTCCATACCTCGCCAGACACTACAGGCTGGAGCAGCTGCATGGACTTCAGGACCACCTTGCTACCGGTCCTGGCAGGCCCATCCTTCCTGACACTCCAAGGCACCCGTTTTCCCACCGCGAGTACTAACTGCTTCTTATCTCCATGAGGTAATGTCTGAGTGCATGGATGCCAACCAATCACAATGGGTGTTTACTCACCTGGTAAAGGTGATTGTGTTGGTTGGCATCCATGGCACTCCAAGGCCCTCCCTCTGGAGTGCTTGGAGTATTATCGTGGACGTTTGGAGGTCCCTACTTCCTCTGGGTTCAAGGGGGGACATTATCAATGCCACAAGTTAAGTCAAACTTCGGTTCGAGCTAGATTTTATCTTATAGGAAATAAACTTAGGCCTTGGCCTCGCTTATTGTAACATGTCGTAGCGGACCTCCTTCTTTGTACGCCTTTACCACTCTCTGCTGTGTTTTTTTTTTGGATTGTCTATTGTACTAACTAGATTCCTTTCAGCTATGGAAGATTCAAACTGGAGAGCAGGGGTTCCTGGGACCTGGATATCCTGGAAATCTGATCTGGGTCATGTGCATCATTAGCCTATCAGGTGGGCTGTAACCCATGAGGTAATGTCTGGAGTGCCATGGATGCCAACCAACACAATCACCTTTACCAGGTGAGTAAACACCCATTGTGGTGGCTAGGAGGGTGTCCAATCTGTATTCAGTTAAGGAGGCTGGAGGAGGAAGTGCTGTGGCTTGGTAGAGAGATGGGAGAGGATGAGGGGAGGGAGAAGGCAGGAGGGTCACATCCAGGAAATAACATGAGGACACCATGGAAGAGGAACAGTGGCTCAAGGGAAGTTATGGGGAGGGAGTGCAGGAGCAGAACAAACAAGGGGCCTAGCATTAGTGGGAAGGCTGAGTTGGGGGAAGGGAGCAGAAGCACAGCTAGTCAGGATGGTCAGGAAATAGATTTTCTGTGCTGATGACACTGGTGGAGGAGGAGGGGGAGTGACCTCCAGGGGAGAGCAGGAGAGGGAGGAAGAGGGAAACCCATGAGGGGCAGGAGTCAGTCAGTGGAGGGTGACAGGGGTGAAGGTTAGAGAAGCACTGCTGGTGGGGTGGAATGACAGGGGTAGAGTAGAGGAGTGGGGGCCAGGATGGAGGGGAGGGATGTGGGGGATAGAGAGGGAGCAGTGAAGGGGTCAGGGGATAGGACGGAGGAGAAGGGGGAGAGAGCAATAGGGTAGAAAGGTGGAGTTAGTGAGCTGGCATGCTCTAAGACTGGATATCCAGGGAAAGGTGTGTGGGCAGGGATAAGGAACAAGGAAGGAGGTGTACTAGTACTGGGTGATTCCATACTTAAAGTGATCAGATGGAGCAGCGGGGGGAGGCATAGTAGAATATGGGGGGAGGCTAAATCCGAGCTAATGGCAGACAGGGTGGGGCAGGCAGTTCTTAAGTGCACAAGGAGGGGTAGGAAGAAACCGCATGTAGTGGTTCATCCAGGAAAGTTACCAGGCTAGTCAGAGCAGCCAAGGCTTCCAGAGAGCTGAGACTTGTACAGGGAATCAAGGATGAGGAAAAGGACTTCTTCAGATACATTGTCGAGAGAAAGATGAAACAAAGACCATATTGTGACGATTAAGAAAGATGGTGGGTGGAGAAGTGGGAGGACCAGGCAGAGGCACTGAATGAGTACTTCTGCTCTGTGTTCATGAAGGAAAGAGGGGGGCAGATATCCCATGGGAAAGGTGGAGTGGGCAGAGGAGGTGACTTATAGCAGAATTACAGAGGACAGGGTGCTGGAGGGACTAAAGGCAGTGAGGGTGGACAAGGTGCCAGGGCCATATGGCATTCACCTTAGGGTATTTAGGAAACTAGTGGAGATCCTGGCAGAACCACTGGCAGATCTGTTCAGTACATCACTGGACACAGGATGTGTGCCACAGGACTTGAGGATGGACCATGTGGTGCCCATTCATAAAAGTGGCCTGAAGGATAATCCAGGCAACTACAGACTGGTGAGTCTCACTTCAATCATGGGGAAACTCATGGAGTCAATCCTAAAAGAGAGGCTGGTGACCTTTCTGGAAGACAATGGGCTCCAAGACTGCCATCAGCACAGTTTTGTATCAGGCAGATCCTGCCAGATGAACCTAGTTGAGTACTACAACTGAGTTACCAGGGAACTGGGCAGGGACCATGCAGTGGACGTCTATATTTGGACTTCAGCAAGGCCCTCGACTCGGGGCTGCATGGGAGACTGGGGGGGAACTGGAATATATTGGGGTGGGGACAATAATGGTCAAGTGGATCACCAACTGGCTGAGTGGTAGGCAGCAAAAGGTAGTGTTGGGGGGTGAACTCTCATCACCAAGGGACCTTATGAGTGGGGTGCCCCAGTGTTCAGTACTGGGACTGGTGCTGTTCGGGATATTCGTAGTCGATATCTCAAATGGGATCTGGGGTAGGGTCAGTCTGTTCAGAGACGATACTAAAATCGGTGCTGTGGTAGATGACATAGAGGGGCAGGGGGGGGCTGCAGGAAGACCAGACCAAACTACAGGAACAGTCAGAGACATAGCAGTTGGGGTTCAACATCAAGAAGTGCAAGGTACTGCACTTCGGAGCAAACCAGGGTAGGAAATATCTGAGGGTACAGTTGGAAAGCACAGTGGAGGAAAAGGATCTAGGGGTACTAACAACGGGGAGTGTGAACCACTCAGTTCAGTGCAGGAAGGCAGCTGCAAAGGCAAACAAGATTCTGGGGTGCATAGGAAGGGGAATCTCCTCCAGGCACAGAGAAGTGATCCAACCCTTGTACAGGTCACTGGTCAGGCCACACCTGGAATACTGTGTGCAGTACTAGCATCCATTCCTGAAGAGGGACATCAGATTGCTGGAGGAGGTGCAGTGTAGAGCAATGAAGATGATCCAGGTACTGGAGGGAAAATACTATGAGAAGAAGCTGGGAGAGCTGGAAATATATTCCCTTGAAGGGAAGAGGGAAAGGGGGCATATGATCGAAACCTTTAAGTACCTAAATGGTATTAACAGGATTAATACAGAAGGGATTCTTCAGATCAGAGGGGGGAGGGACATGAGAGAGCATCGGCAGAGATTGGAGGGGGGTTCAGGAGGGAAATCAGGAGACTCTTTTTCACAGAAAGGGTGGTAGACAAGTGAAACACTCTGCCCGAGGAGGTCTTATCATGTAGAATGGTGGGAGGATTTAAGAGATGGTGGGACAGAGTGAGACGGGGTGGTTATGAGGAGGGGAGAGGAGGGTGGGGCAGCTGCAAGTTGAGGGGATAGCTACACAATTGAGCAGACTCGGTAGACCGTGAGGCCTGTTTCTGCTGGCATTTCATACGTTTGCATGTTCATATGAAGAAGAGTTAGATTGTAGGAATTATTCTAGGAATCCTTATAGTCTGGATTAATTTGTGTTCAATGAGATTAATTTAGAAAACCATGAGTGTTTGTTGTGTTTAGGCCTGCTTTTTATGCAAAAACAGGAAAAAGAAAAGAAAAAAAGGATAATTTACTTATTTGTGAATGTCAAGAAGCTGGGACAGATGGTCTTAGCTTCTCTGTATGCTATTAAATTTTGGGGATTTTTCTATGGTGGATTATTTAAGAGAGATGCTATTTAAATGATGAATGAGTTTATATGTTCTCTGCACCTGTTTACAAGGAATTTATACAAGGATCCCCATTTAGTTTAGAAAATTCTGTTATCTCTTCGAAGCAATGTGCTATTTTCTCCATTCTACTGTAAGGATTTTAAATAAATCTTGTTTACGGTCTTTTAAATTGGAAGCTCTGATGTCGAGCATGTCACTCTTACTTTCACTGTTCATTTTGTAATGGTGAGATCTTTACAGTACGGTAATTAACACTTTTCAATGACGTTTTCTTTAAGAAACACTTTCTTTGTATTAGTTTTATTTTAAATTGAGGTAACACTTCCAAACTATTGGAATGTCCCTTTCTTCTGCACGTGAGACCCTTTTATTTTGTGAAGAGTATCTCAAGTGCAGCTGCCCTAAAAATGGGCCTGTTCGGGTAAGGATTTAAAAAAAGGAAAAAAATGTGTATATTATTGATCATGTTTGATTAATAATATGTTATTACTGCCACTGAGACCACTCCTGCAGTTGTCAGAGAGAGTTCTCAGTTATGTTCTTAGGGTATCAGAACTGCACATCTTTGGTCAGTGATTTTTATAGCCTAAGGATACATCTGAGACCACTCTTACAACCGTAAGAGTGGTCTTGGTGGCTGTATTAACATACAATTCAAAAAATAAGAATGTAAATGGTAAACGTTGATCATAAGATTGTACTTAGTGGCCCTCTAAAACACATTTTATTGTGGATTTACATGTAACCCCTAATGAGGCCATGAAGTGGTGGTAGCTAAAACATCACCAAAGTTTAGTAAGAGTCAAATATAAAGCAGACACGTTATGAATGAAATAAAATAGTACTGGGGAAAAAAGTCTGAATGCATCCACACTACCCTAGGACTAGGTTTTAACTGTTGTGTCAGTACTTGTGTGTGGCAGACTGTGACTGGCAACAGGGGTGAGAGATTATTAAGTACCAGATACTGTCTTAGGGCCATGGCAGGGAGGTGGGGGGGGAGTAAGATGTTTTCATGGATGAAAACAAAAAAGCCACTCTGCTGTCCCTGGATCTTCTGTACAAGTTGTGCAGGTTCATACTCTCCTGCAGATTGTCTATCCAACACTGTATGACCAGTTTAGCTGGACAAGTCCTGTAAGCAGGTGTGACTGCCACTAGTTTTCTTCCTTTGTAATACTGTTCAAAAGGAAAACCCCCAGATTATCTCCTAAACCACCTCACATAGTTAAGCAGTGCTTACTCAGACCACTCAATAGCAGCATTTAATTTCTCAATTCCCAGGATGAAGCAAGAATTTGGTAGACAGGCCTTTGCAGCACCAGACACCTGGAACAAACTTCCTCTCCATCTGAGGAATGACTCTAGCTTGCAAGTGTTCAAGTTTAGTGTTGCCTGACACTTTAAAACTCCTTGTATTTGTTTAGACCCAGAATCTCCATTTCCCAACCATGATCATGTTTACAGTTTTTTTTCTTGTGTATAGTTTAGCCTGTAAATAACTATTATAGCTGGCCTATATTAACCTGTAGATTGCTGCTATCCTCCCTGGGACCCCCATGAAAATGAGATGCCGCATCTTAGGGGTTTATCCCAGTTAGAGTAATTTGACATACATACATACATCAATTAATCAATCAATCAATCTGTATGGGGTAAGTCACTAGACTACTCAGAGAGAGTGATTGGTTAGAGAGGGGGGACTAACAGACTACTAGGGACAGTGATACCTGAACAAATAGGCACTGGGTTGGGAGTCAATAGATTACTAGGTAGAGTGATACCTTATTAATGAGTACCAGGTTACAGGGACCAGTAGGCAATGGAAGACCAGAGTTTGCTGACACAGGGGAGTGAAAGCACCTAGCTTTACCTGAGCTTTTTGTCTTCTGGCTTTGCTTGTTTTATTTCTTTGGGGATGCTGATTGCTGTGCTTTGTTTTCTTCTAAGTTTGCTTGTTTTTTTTCTTTTGGGGATGTTGAGCTTGGAGTTGCAGTAGCCAAACAGCAAAGCAGCAAGCAGGGAGAGGGGACTGGGGAACAAGCAGCAACAAAGGACAGAGCAAAGGGCTGGGCACAGCTTGTTTTGTGGTCCTCCTTCCCACCCATCAAATAACTTTATAGTCTAAAAATCCACCAATTGACTGACATCATAGGCTGTGGGTTAGAAGTAGCTCTATGGGTGTGTGTGTAAATAGTGCACCTGGGAGTTGTTAGCCAGTGTTTGGGGGATTTAAATATTGCATCAGGGGATTGATAACTTAGTTGGGAGGTAAAGCTTGAAAGTATTCTCAGGTCATAAGGGAGAGAAAGGGGGGAAGGTAGGTAGCTCTTCAGGGGGTGTAGGCATATAGTGCTTCTGGAGGTTGTTAGCCTGAAGGTGGGGGGTTAATTATTGTATTGGGAGATTGGTAACTGAGTTGGAAAAGGTAAATATTGCATCTGGGTGCAGTATATCATCAGATAGTGAGAAGGGGAGAGAGAAAGGGAAAAAAAGTCTGGTAATAGGGAATAACTATGATGGGAGTGATGCAACGGCTGTGGGGTAGTAGTCTTCAGAGAGCCCTTCTGAAGACTGCCGTGCTGCCTCATCTGCAGGCACCTTTCTGGGCTGAGGGAGGAGTTCGACAGACTCGAGGCTAAGATGGCTTGGTTCAGGAGGACCTAATCCCCCACTTGAAGACCACCAAGTCCTCCTCCACTGCCTTAAAGGTGCTGGGTAGGAGCAGCTGGACAATGGTGGGGTCCCAGAGGGTTAGGATTTTGGATCGTAGGCAAGTCCCAAATCCCTTTCCACTACATAGCTCCTATGCCACACTGGCAGGGCAAGATTGTCCCACAGAGGCACCCAAAGTAGTGACTGGGACAGATGTGGAGATCCTCAGTGATGGAAACACCAATGGGGTAGCAGAGGATCCCAAAGGAGAAAGAATCAAATCCTGGTGGGGGACTCGATAGTAAGGGGGATAGAGTTGAGGACAGCTAGGGATAAAGTGGTAAGGTGCCTTCTGGGTGCCAGGGCTTGTAGGGATTGAAGGAGAATCTTAAGGATTGCTGGGGAGGCAAGGAGGGAGGGAAGGAAGTAGAGCTGGATGTCATTGTCCACTTGTGGGCAAATGACCTAGCTGGGCAGATGCCAGAAACAGTTCAGGAGGAGTTCAGGAAACTAGAGTGGGGTCTTAGACAAGTGGCACAATCTCTTACTTTCTCTCAGGTGCTACCTGTCCATGACAAGGGGGATGACAGGAGGCTCCACACCAGGGACTTCAACTTATGGTTCAGAAAATGGTACAGAGAAGAGGGATTCAGATTCATTAGTTTCTGGGGCTCCACTTGGAGGGATAGAGGCTTGTACAGGGGCAACATCCTGCATCCCTCCATAAGGGGAACTGAGATCCTCAGTGAACAGTTTAAAGTCTTCATTAATAAGCATTTAAACTAGACGAGATGGGTGGCAGAATAAGGCAGGAAGACATTGTCTGCCTCCCACATGCTTATAAGGTCAGTAGTGAGAATCATGAGGGTCTGGAGTCCCAAAATGAACAAACAGAAACAGGTAATGAAAAGGAAGATGGAGGGGTCAAGAAGAAAGATAATAGTGGTGGAAACAGGAAAGGGCAAAATGGCAAGCTGAGGGGAGTTGGCAGTACAAAATAGACAGCCATGTCTGCAAATGCTCGAAGTTTAGACAAGATGGAAGACCTAGAGACCATCATGGTGAGCAGGAGACCTGAACACAGTAGCAATTACAGAGACATGGTGCAACGAAAACCAGGACTGGGATATAACCATGCCAGGCTAGGGTCTATTCAGGAGGGACAGGGTAGGAAGAAAGGGAGGAGGGGTGTCTCTTTAAGTGAGGGAGAACATAAAGGCCACAGAAATACAGGGGGGACAGGGAGAAGTGGAGGTACTGTGGGTCACCCAGGAGATGGGGGGGGGCACTATTTGCACAGGTGTGATCTATAGACCTCCATCACAGGGGGAGGAGGGAGATAAGGAAATGATAGAAGAAATCTAGGGGATGGCTAACAAGGGCACGCTATTGCTGCTGAGGGACTTCAGTCTACCAGATTTGGATTGGAGCCTCCCTACTGCAGCAACAGTTAAAAGTAGGGAAATCCTAGACTCCCTGCAGGGGGCATTCCACAGGTAACTAATTAAAGAACTCACTCATGAGGGGGTGATTCTGGACCTGGTGCCGTCAAACAGGGACAGTGTTGCTGACGTCACAGTGGGAAACCACTTGGGGACCAGTGATTATTGTATGGTGTGGTTCAATATAAGGACCAAATCTAACAACACCAAAATGAGGATCCTGGACTTCAGGAGGGCCAATTTCAAGAAAATGAGAGAGTGCCTCAAGGAAGCCGTAGTAGGAATAGGGAAAATGTGTGGGGTGGGTAGAGGAAAAATGGGCAAAAATAAGAAAGGCCATTGAGAAGGCAGCTAACCTTTGTGTCGGGCAGATTAAAAAAGAACAAGTGAAAAAAGAGACTACTATGGCTCTTCAAGGAAGTAGCAGAGATAATAAAGGAAAAGAAGCAGGCATTCGAAAGGTACACGTTGACATAGAAGGAACAAGATAGGGAGAGTTGTCTGGAAAAGCAAAGGGAGGCAGGGAAGGCAGTTAGGAGAGCAGAAGCATGAACAGAGGCAAACATTGCCACGTCAGTTAAAAAGGCGGATAAAACATTCTTTAGGTACATAATCTTAAAGAAGAAAAGCAAGTTAGGAATAGTAAGTCTAAAAGAGGAAGAGGGGAGTGTGGAAAGGACCAAAAGAAAACAGACATATTGAACAAGTACTTTTGTTCAGTATTCACAAAAGAAGGGGTAGGCGACAGGCCATAGATGGGGGAAAATGGCATTAGGGGAAGGGAGGTGGACACTAGCCCTTTTACGGAGAAGAGAGTCCTCAGGGAAATAGCCAAACTTAGAGTAGACAAGGAAATGGGGCCAGACAGGGTTCATCCAAGGATACTGAAGGAACTAAAGGAGGAACTGTATGTGCCTCTTACAGCCCTGTTCAATCTATCACTGGATATGGGGGAAGTTCCAGGGGACTGGAGAAGGGCAGATGTGGTCCCACTACACCAAAGTGGGAATGGTGGAGGCAGGAAACTACAGTCCTGTAAACCTGACTTCTGTGGTGGGCAGGGTTATTGAAACACTACTGAAAGAAAGTATTGGGGAATACCTTAAAACCAGTGGATTGCAGGATCTGAGGCAGCATGGATTTACAGGAGGGAGATCTTGCCAAGCAAACCTGATTGAGTTCTTTGACTGGGTTACCAGGGAGCTGGATCAGGGAGGAGCAGTGGATGTGGCCTATATGGATTTCAGTAAGGCCTTCAACACTGTTTCACCCAGAAGACTGGTAATATGCTGGGCAGCCTGGGAGTGGGTCCAACGATAGTAAAATGGGTACAAAGCTGGCTAAGTAACAGAACTGAAAGGGTGGCAGGAAATGAAGTTCACTCCGAAGAAGATAAGATCACCAGCGAGGTGCCTCAGGGATCAGTACTGGCACTGGTCCTCTTAAATGTCTTTATTAGTGATACTGCAGAGGGGCTTGAAGGAATGGTATTCCTGTTCACAGATGACACAACAATCTGCAACAGAGTGGACACACTGGGGGGAGGGTGAGGAAAGATCTGAAAAAGCTGGTAGACTAGTCAAGGATTTGGCAACTGGGCTTTAACAGCAGAAAAAAGTGCAACATTATTCACATGGGGCACAGAAACCTAAGGGCAATGTATCATTTGGAGGGGAGGTGTTAAAAACCACAAAACAGGAAAGGGATCTGGGGGTCATCATACCTGATGACCTGAAGGTAGCAAAGCAGTGTGATAAGGCAGTGGGAAAGGCTAGTAGAGTGCTGGGGTGCATAGGGAGGGGTATCACCAGCAGAAATAGGGAGATAGAGTTACCCTTGTATAGATCAATGGTGAGGCCACACCTGAAGTAGTGTACAGTTCTGGAGGCCCCATCTCAGGAAAGACATAGATTGGGTGGAGACAGTACAGAGAATGGCAACCAAAATGCTGCATGGTGTGCATCAGAAGCCCTCTAGAGGAAAGTTATGAAAGGGGAGACATGATAGAAACATTCAGATACCTCAAAGATATCATTAAGGTACAGGAGGGTGGCATTTTGCACTAAAAGAGATGTTCAAGGGCAAGGGGCATGTTATGAAGCTGAGAGGGGGAAGACATAGAGAGTACTTGATGAAATACTTCTTTACAGAAAAAGTGTTGGATATCTGGAACAAACTCCCAGCAGAGGTGGTGGGTACCAAAACAGTAACAGGTTTCAAACATGCATGGGGTAGACACAGGGGGACCTTAGTAACAGGACTTGGGCAGCTGGAGATCAATTAGAGCCTACAGTAGCACAGTGGATAGGGACCTTAGGACAGACTAGGTGGGTCAGGAGGTCCTTTTCTGCCAACAACTTTTATGTTTCTATTTTTCTAGTGGGGAGAGTGATGCCTTAACAAATGGGCACCAGGTTAGGGTGAGCAATGGGCTACCAGGTAGAGAGATGCTGTAACAAATGGGCACCTGGTTAGGGAAACTAATAGACTACCAGGGAGAGTAATACCTTAACAAATGGATCCCAGGTCAGGGGGACCAATAGACTACACCAGAGAGAGAAATAACTTAACAAATGGGCACCAGGACAGAGAGGGGGACCACTAGACTACTAAGGAGTAGTGTTGTGCGAAATTGCAGAATTTCACTCCGTGAAATATTTCACAAAATTTGTGCATTTAGTGAAATAATTCATGGCTGTGAAATGTGAAATTCCATTGGCAAAATGTGGAATTTCACTGGCAAAATGTGAAATTCCATTGCTGAAATTCAGAATTTCACTGCTTGCAGGCAAACTTCCACTGCTCAGGGTGCGAAATTTCACATTTCGCAGGTGAAATTCTGCATTTTGCACCCACAAAATATGTCATGAAATGTGTGGAATTTCACAAAATATTTTGCCGGAATTTTGCTTGCAAAATAAAATTTTGCTGCATCTCTACTAGGGAAATATTTGCCTCTTGGCAAAGCCCATAGAGCTAAATATTCCGTGTGAGTCCTTGAGAAAGTTACTTTACTTCTCAATGTATCACACAGCTATAGAACTGGGTTGTAGCAGAACCCCAACAGAAACTTTATTTTGCAACTCAGCTGGCCTATACACAGAGCAAGTAACTATGTTATAGCATTGGCAAATCAACGCAAGCAATCAGAGCCTATGTGTGACCGTGCCACTCAGGGGTGCTCATCAACCATACAATCCATGGAGCACAGGATTGTTCCTTGATGTAAATGGGCCTCTAATTAAATGCAATTTACCTTTTAGAGCCTTCTCTGCTGCCTGTAGTCAGCTGCGTCTCTCCTTTTGAAAGATTGCTACTTAGTGCAAAAACGCAAATGCCTTTGGTCTGCCTATCTGATATAATACTTTATAAAATGGGCAAAAGAAATCCTCAAACCTGATTCACTGAAACGGCCTTTCAGCCATGTCCTTATCAGGACATAACCTTAAAACTGACACTAACTGAGCCCAAGCAAATGCAGCACAGGTAGAAATCAATGCGTTCCTCTGTTCTCCGTGAGAAGCTCCTCAGGAAGCTTATGATGAAACTGGGAGAGCGATTGCACAGTACAATAAAAATATCTGAACAATGTCATCAATACCCCACTGCCACATAAGCAACAGTCACAAGTACAGTACACTGGCACCAGCAGAGACACAACAGAAATGCCACGATGAATGTTTACTGTTTAAAATATTTTTTGTTGTACTCACATCATGGATGGTTTGTTCATGGCACTTTCAGTTGTCAGTCCCACTGCTCAATGCTATCTTTAGTTTCTCGAGTCAAATCTCCACAGTTCATCATCCTGCCACTATCCCCTGTTCGTCATCTCCCAGAAATTGAGACTCAACAGTAGATTTATAAAAAGCTGCACCACATTACTGTCCAGTTTAAATGGCATTACTTGTTCTCTTGGTAACTGTTCCGAACCGTGAAGTAGGAAATGTATGTATGGTGGCCGCTGAGGGACACGCTCGCTCCTGCTACAGCCAACAGTTTAATTTAATTAAACAAAAAACTGAGTCAAGAAGAGAAATGTAAAAATACATAAATAAAAATGCATGTTGCGAAAGGAGGGGTAGCAAAAAACATCACACACTACATCACACTGTACGGGGGTAGTCACTGGTTGTCACTCTAACTGAAACTGGGTGACCAAAGAAATATCATTTATTTATTTATTTGGAATTCAGATTAACACCTTTGAGCCAAAGGATCTTTTACAAAGGTTCCATGTCAAAAAAACATTGGACTAGGTTTAACAAGGGTTACATAATGCAAGAAATAGTGAGGCTAGACATAACAGCTAGGGTTGATACAATGAAAAACAGTGAGTAACTTTAAAAAGTGTGGAGTTCACAGGCACAATTACACAGAGAGATTATAATGCAGCAAAATGAGGCCTTGTCATTGCGGTAGAGTAGTTTGGAGAGTAGCAAGGTAGAGGATACAATCAGACATTGGTTAACAGAGAGGGGGTACCTAAGAGGTAGAATAGGGTGAGGGAGGGAGTAAGGGGAGTAGGAGGAGGGAGGTAGCAGTGGAGTTGGTGAGCAAGTGAAGGGATAGGGCATGAGTGAAAGGGGCGGTGAAAGAAGTAGTGGGATAATGGGAGGTGAGAGATATAGGAAATAGGGAAGATGGGTAATGAAAGGGGACAGGAGTGTCAAACCTGTGGTACTTAAGTACAGCAGTCACATGAGGTCTGAGTTACTAGGGTAAGATAAAGATTGCATTTGAATAGGCCAAGGGTGGCTAAGCTGGTGACTTTGTGGCCCAGCGAGTTGAATAGCTTAGGGGCTTTGCGGGCAAATGACCACTGGCCCTGAGAGGTGTCACAAGGTGGGACAAGTAGAGTGGAGTTGTCAGAACCTCTGGTGTGGTGAGTGCTGTTAGTTGGTCTGAGGAGATTCTGTACCCCAGGGGGCATAAGCCCGAGGGAGGCTTTTTTTACTACCTGGCAAGTTCGGTAAGTGATTCTTCCCTGAAGTTGAAGCCAGTGCAGTGCTTTGGAGGTCAGGTAGTGCTTGTGTCTATACAGATGACCACTGCAGGAATTCACCGATTTAGCAGCCATACCAATATGACTGGAGAAAGACAGAATACTGTCCAAGGTTACTCCAAGGTACTTGAATGACAGCATTTTGTCTAAAGCAACACCAGCGCTGTTTCTGACTGTCAGTTGTTTGTTTTTATGTTTACTATGTGTGCAATGGAAAAGCATGATCTTAGTTTTTTTGTAGTTCAGCACTAGATTCTGTGAGACAAACCATGCTTCTGCATCCATAAAGCTTTTCTGAAGGTAGCATTCCAGCAGAGAGGGATCTGAGTTCTTTGAGAAGATTACCGCATCAACTGCGTACAGTAGGATGTGTTCAGGACAGGAGGCAAGGAGTTTGTTCAGAAAGATACTGAATAGGAGGGGTCCTGGAATTGAATCTTGGGGGATACCTGACTGAACAGGCTATTTGGAGAAACAAACAAATAAAATAAAAACATACTTTATGAGTCTTTCTTTTTTTCTTCTTCTTCTTTGTAGACTATATTTATGCTCCTCCTAGGCTGGGCATCCTTCCAGGGTGCTCACGTGGTGAGGACTGCTACTCCCTGCCTGAACCCTGTAGTCTGATGGATCTCCCCCAACAACCAGGCAGCCCTAGCATCCTGGATCACCTCCCGGGCCGTTCCCACTCTCCCTCAGTGGTCTGTCTATAATTAGAAAGGACTTACCCAACTGTCGGGCTGGTAAGGAGTCCAATCAATCAATCAAAACTTTATTTAACCAGGCAGAGTCATCATTGAGCAAGTTCACTTTCAAGATGGTCCTTGACTTTACAATACAAAGTGCAGCTATCTCAGTTATTGACTACGGGCTTGTTATTCACGGAGCTGCCTTGGTATCTGCCTTATGGTGTGTTGCCACTGCTCTGAACAAGGCCTGCAGATTACTGACTGGCACTGCTCGCCGCATGCACACCTGCAAATTTTATGAGCAGGCTAACTGGCTTCAGCTTCAGGGAAGAATCACTTACCAAACTTGCCAGGTAGTCCATCAAGAAACGGGCCAGTGGTGGGATGTGCATCCTGCACCTGGAGCCCCTATGATCTCCGCAATCCTAGGCAACGATTTTCTGGTTGTAGTTGCCCCCTGGGAGTGTGGCGTGCAATGACATCTATGCATGGCTCATCTGCTGATGTCTGCCGCACTTCCTTCTCTCTTACTCTGGCTGGCATGACTGTGCTGCCCCCCAATCTCCATCGGGGGTCGCAAGCATGCCGAGCAGCCCCAAAACCCTCCCAAGAGAGAAGAGAGTAGTCCTCCGGATGCTCAGTCTTCTCCCTCCCCTGTCAACCTCCGACAGCCTGAGCTCATTCCCGAACCCGGGTCACCGGTGTGGCCTGAGGTGTGGCATCCAGTGCCTCAACCCTCAGCACCACTGGGCCAGCTTTTAATAGCCTTTCTGTGTGCGTGTGTTTATGTGTACACCTAGAGAGTGGAAAGACAGACAATCACTAACCTTCTCTAGTGGCTTATAATGAAACACATCCATTCCAAGACAATAACAAGGACTATTTTTTTTTTATTTCTACTGATCATATTTTTTTTTACTCTGTTTTATGTACAGTTTGTATACCCTTTTTAATCAACTTCTTTACAGAACTTGTTTTGTAATTTTGTCATTACACTCTGAAGTGTAGGTTACGTCCTGATAAGAGCACGCCCAGGTGCATAAGACATTCGGCACAAGAACCTCATGCTCATAACGCACCTGGGTGTGCTCTTATCAGGACATAAATAACCCACACCTCATCATGTGTTATTGCTTGCTTACTCCATTGAAGCCCATTGTTTCTTCTGAGCTCAATGCCATTAAGTGACCAGCAGGAGTTTGTGCTTTGTGCCTGTGCATCTTCTAGGGACTTGGTTTGTGCTGCACTCTAGGAGCTATCTTTAACCATGCCTTGGGGACTCAAAGCTTGCTCTACGCTGGTTTAATGAGCACAATATTGCACTTTGCAGTAATTTTCACCTTGGTAGGGACTTTACATGGTGCAAACCTCATCTTTTAAAAATCAGGCCCACTATCTCATGTAAATGTATTGCAAACTTTATTGTCCAAGTTAACCCACAATTTAGAGAGTTGAAGGAAAGAAGTACATACTTAAGTATATAAAACATAGGTTAAGTAACGTGAACTCATTTATCAAAATTGGACAGTTGTTCCTAGAAATACTTCTAACATATTAACATCACTTTTCTGATCTTCCACTAGGCAACTAATGGTGTGAGGAATTTCATGTTTCGTAATCGTAGCAGGATTCCTTGGCGCCGCATCCTATTGTTTCGCTATTTCTTAACTACTACAACTCGCCCAACAACAACTACAACTCAGAGTACTACCACTACTGCTACGACTACCACAGCTACAACCACTGCCTGTGCGACCACTACAACTACCACAACCAGAGCTACCACTACTACCACTACTGCTGCCCCAACCCCCGCTCGTGGAGGTGGTAAAAAGAAAAGAAGCATCATGGATCCCCATGTACAAGACAGTAATACTGCAGAAGACTATGAGGTAAGAGTTCACAGTTCTCTTTAGTAACAGAGAGAGAGAATAGTAACTGGACTGCTCTGAAAACTTTTATGTCAGCCCATTGGTACAATGCCTGCTTTACCATTTACAGTATCAGTGGCCCATGTTCGGGAATGGGCCTATCACATCAGACAGCCACCATGGGGAAAGAGATCAAATATACCAGAGGACAATTTCCTTCTCCATGGTGGGCAGGCTGCCACTTCTCTGCTCTTATCACTGGGGTAAGACAAGTAACAGTGCACTGTGGTGTGGAAATGCATCAGGTGGGAGGACTCTGATGTGTTTTGTTTAAGGCATGCTGGTGTGTGGGGGCCTAGAACTAGATTGGCAGTGTCCTGTGGGAGGGAAAGTAACCAGAAAAAAAAATCTTGGATATTGAGCAACATGAAATTATAGGGCAGTCACGAGCCCCAAATCACTGTAGCCCGGGGGTCTGGTAACCATGGCTTCTATTTAGCTGCTCCTATTGGCCTCACCATAGGGGGTAAGACATGAACTTAAGCATCCCATGAATTAGGTTTAATGATGGCGCTGGGAGGTCACCACCATGATCATAGCCAAGGAGGAAAAGGAAAAAGAAACATTTAAACATTTACTACTGGCTACTGTTGATAGAATTGTTGGGCCAAAAGTAATTGGCAGGCTATGCCCATCAGTTTATTTGACCTTCAGTCTATCTGTTCATTCATGCTGTCTAGCGAGTAGTTATGTTAGTGAATGAAGTCATTTCCCACTTTTTTTTTGTTACTTTGGGACAGCTTGCCCCATTTATACCCCCTGTACTCTCTCACTGCTCCACTCCTTCGGGCATTGCTCATGTCCCTCTGAGGTCCTGCTACCACTGAGTCTGTCCCCTAGAGTGCCTGGTTACTCCTTACCTCCTCCTCCTATTTCATGGAGCACCTGCACAGCGGAGATCTTCCTGTAGATTCTGGACCTGGATGGCTGTTTTTTGGAGCAGCCATCATCTAGGCTCACTGAAGCTTTTTCTGCTTTTCTGTAGTTCCCAGACACCCCCCCCCCGGGACACCGGCACAAGGACATACATCTAAAGAGGTGATGTGCTGATGCACACCTTCTCCCAAGAGCCTGACAGCGTCTCCCCTCCCTGACTCCAGTGAACAGAGCCGCCAGAACCCTGGAGAGCCTGTGCTTCCACCGACTCTCTCAGGATGTGGGTGCACAAGGCACCACTGATAACCCTCCCCAGAGGGAGGAGAGCATCCATTGGGATGCTCAATCCTCCCTCTCTCCCCCTGCTGACCCGCGCTGACCCAAGTCCATTCCCGAACCCAGGTCGCTGGTGCAGCGCAAGGTGTGGCGTCCAGTGCCTCAACCCTCAATGCCACTGGGCCAGTGTATTTCCCCACTTTTGATGTATAAAATGAAGACCCAGTAACAAAATAACATTACAAATGAAAGAAAAAAGTTATTGTTTTTGTGGAGTTTCTAAAAAAATGACTTTCACTAAGTAAGAGTATCACCCCATGCAATTTGGGTGAAAAGATTATAATGCAAAGCTTAGCAGTTCTGTCAGCATAAACAGCAGAGATGATCACTATAAACGCCGCTGAGGATGTCTGCAATACCAGAGGGTAAAACAGGTAAAACTGTGTAACTATGTAACTTGTTTATGTTATATGGAACAGCCCTGAAAACAGGCATTGCTTAGCGGCTGTATCCTATTAAAATATAAAAATTAATTCACACTTCAAGACTTCAAATTAAAAAAAAAGAATTCAAAACTTCTTACAAGGGTTATTAAATATTCATGAACACAAGACACCCTTTGATTGATTATAGTATTGGGCTTTAATCCTTAGTAAATCCCCTGTACAAGTAACACAAAACATGACTAGCATTTGCAAATTTCGAAGTGTCACAATCACTCCAAAGCTTTGATAAAAAAAAAAAAAAAAGAACATGAAAACTTACAAAGAAATATTTTACCCCAAAAACATATAATGTGTTCTGATTTTTGTGATCTACAGGCCTCCAGTATGGGGAGGGGGTTGACATGCTACTGGTTGAAGCCACTGGCAAGATAGGCAGAAAAGGGAGAGGTGCTGCTAGTGGGGGACTTTAATCTGCAGGATGCAGGAGCCTCCCAGCTGCAGCTTCAGCTAGAAGCAGGGACATCATTGGCTGTCTGCACCAGGTGTTCCTCAGTTAACTAGACAGCGAACTCACTTGTAATGAGGCAATACTGGACCTGGTAATCACTAAGAGAGACAGTGTTGCAGACGTCAATGTAGAAGGCCACCTGAGGACTTGTGATCACTGTACAGCATGGTTCAATATAAGGGTGGCTGCAGAATTGAACTATACAAGGGTGATTGTCCTGGACTTCAGTAGGCTGGATTTCATAAATATGTGTGCATGCCTGAGGGATGACCTGGCAGCAGGTGTCCTCTATAGGGTGGAGGAACAGTGTTGTATTCACAGAGCTTTTTTCAAAAATGTCCTTACTTTTTGAGATAGTGTAATGGTATCATTATTTTCCTGTTGGAGCGCAGGGCCCTGCGCTCCCACGCATCTGTAGTTTTTGAGCTAGTGTAATCGTATCCTTATTTATCTGATGGAGTACAGGGGCTCCCATCCTTCCATAGGTGTGTATATGTGTGTTGATGGGGAAGCACAGGACCCTCTAGACCCTGCACTTCCATTTGTAGGACAAAAGCAACCAAATTGTCAACATAGAAGTGGTAGTTATCTAAAATATTTCCTACCTTAAGGTACCACTGAGGCAATTTACATTGACTGTAATGTAATCCTGCCTCATTCTGCCTCAGTACACCCAGATATACCTCAGTACAGAGAAACTTTTCTATGACTACCACTGTAGCCTTATCCAGCCTTATCAACCTGGTAGTAAAAATGGTCAAATCCCAACCAAATCGTCATTCTGTGCCACCATAATGTCATTCTGTAGCAGGGGCATGAAAAGACAGTTTGGGCAAGATTTGAAAAATAACAGCTATTACATTAATGAGCAGATGTAAAGAAATGGCTATGTTGATAACTTGGTGTTGAAATACTGAAAATTAGGAACATTATGAGCAAGCATAGGGAAAGGTCAAGAGATGAGCACAACTTTGCCATTTAAGCATATTTTGACCCCAGATTGTCAACATACCCTTCTTATGACCTCACTTCATGAACAAGTATAGTGAAAATTCTGAAATCCCACTAAAAGATGATTTTGCCATCTGACCGTGAAATCACCTTTTGGGCATTATTTGCGAAATGACACCAACACTGTTCCTGAGGTAGGGTACAAAAAGGCTATGTTGAACATTTGGTGTCAAAATCTTGAAAAAGGACAAAGTTGTGCACTGAAGTTTAAAACCCCACTGAAATATACTGAACTGCTCTTACCTTACTTTTTTACATGTCAATCAGCATTACCAGCGGCAAGATATGCCTTCAGTCAGAGAGTGGATCTTCTCCCTGGGACCTGTTCAGGTGAGTGATGGTGTGTGGGGGTGGGGATGGATTGGTGGGTGCTGCGTGAGAGTTGGGATGAGAGGTTGTATCAGCAAGGGACTGTTTGCCTTTTTACAGGTTTAAAAAAAAGACATCAAGGGACCATTTTCTTTATTTCATGGAGGACTGCAAAGGTATGGTGGGGGTGCCACTAGACACCAGGGAAATTATTATGACAATGGGAATGGTGATTGGAGGGCAGGGGAGGGGTGCCACTAGATGCCAGTGAAAATGATAAAAACAATGAGGGTGGCAATCAGGCAGTGCTGGGGGGGACTACACACCAGGGACAATTATTAGAGCTATGGGGATGGATATCGGAGGAAAGGGGGTGCTACTCGACACCAGGGATAATAATAAGTATAACAGGAACAATGAATGGAGAGTGGGAGGTGCCACAATACACCAGGGAAACTTACAATAACAAGGGGGACTGGAATGTGAGAGGTGTCGGTGCCACTAGACACACAGGAAAAGTACTATACCAAGAGGGACATCTATCAGAGGGCTGGGAATGCCACTAGACACCAAGGAAAGGATGTTCAGGTTTAACATAGAAAGCCTAGTTCAACCCTAAATATAGTGGTGCTACCGAGCTGCTATAATCAGTCATACACAAAGTTAAAAACCGTCAAATTGCAAACTAGATACAATGCCAATTAATTCACAACATACTTGTAATCCATAGAGTTCATAGATTCAAAGGTTTGAAAATTATGTATTGAAATAAGACACTTTGAAAAGAATAATGAAAGAAAATGAGTTGCAAACAAGGCGCTGTGAGATGTAGAATTAAAAATTGTGAGACACAACTACAAAAAAACAATATTTGAGTTACTAAACATAATGCTAACTACAGAAAAAAATGGAGAATTAGCAGAACTTTTTTCTTTTTCTTATGATCTCTCCATACTTTGTACTTTGTAAAGTTAGGACGGAATTAGGCCTTGGAGCATCTAGTCCGTCCTCCACTCTTTGTGGGGCAATCCTAATATACCAAGTAATTATCCAAAGCTTTTCTTTAATTTTTGCAGAATCTGTTATATTAACTAATTCCTTTTGCAGTTTATTTCAGAATGCTACTGATCTTAGGGTGAAGTAGCTGTCCCTTTTTTGTGTTAGTCATGGGGAATTTGAACTGTTTATTGTGCAGTCTTAGATTTAGATTTCTTGCATTAGGTTGGATGCCACATTGATTCATTAGTATATTATCTTTCTGGATGTTATGAAACAGGAGACAGTCAGCCCTAGGTCTTTTGAATTCCAGGGGCATAAGGTAAATGTGTTGAAACCAGATCTGGTAGGGTTCAGTACGCAGTCTGGGAATAAGTTTAGTGGCGTGACACTGTACCTTTTATATTAGGTCAACATCTTGCTTGTGGTAGGGGGGCCAGAAAGGGGAAGCATAGTCTAGATGGGTGCATACATAGTTTCTATAGAGATGTGATCAGCTGGTAATCAGTCTGGTCTGCCATTGCAGAGGTACAGATACACAGAAAAAAAAATAATAAAAAGAAATCTAAGTTAATATAATTATGAAAATCAGTGGAGGAAATACAATGCAAGGCTTTTTTGAAGAGCAGTCACAAAATAATAATAAATAGGGGATACATGATGGGCAAGGGTGAAATATGGAAAATATTTGCATGAGTGCATAGTGACCTTGGTAATATCATAAGTGGTGAAGCCATGAGTGATATTACTGAGGTCACTATGTATGAATGTAAATATTTTTCATATTCCACCCTTGCACATCATGTGTGCAGTTTATACAATAGGGTCCCCATTTTGCTGTTTATGTTATTATTTTTGGGCTACCTTTTTTGGGTTCTTCTCTTTCTCAGTGGTGTTCCATAGTGGTTTATTTCCATGTGTTTTTGGGTGGGTGGCATTTCCTAGTGTGATTCGTTTCTTTTGGTTTCTGTGAGTGGGTGATATTGAATGTAGATTGGTTTGTTTTAAGCAATAGGGGTGAGAGTATATGCAGTAACATATTAGTGCATAAACTCACCACAGCAAAATAACTTTCCACTGCCATCAGTGGAGTGGTATAAATGTAACAAAAAACCACTGTTGCTACTTCAGTACCAAATAAACCACTCTAGCTAAGTCACATCAAACAAACCTGCACTACTTCATTTAAAAAAAAAGAAAATGCAACACACCTATAAAAGACAGCCACTTGTGTAAATATTTTCCATATTCCACCCTTGCCCATCATGTATCCCCTATACAGGTGACTGGGGTACTCAAAGGAAATGTTTAAGGTCCAGATCCAAATTGAGACCTTCTGGTTGCAGGGCACCTAGTGTGAACATCCTTAACTTTCCCCTTTTAGCAAACCATTCTGTCTGTCCCCACCCTTCATGCTTCTCCTAATGTCTTTAGTGCCCATCCATCTCAAACATGCAAGATCATTGCTGTGTTGCTCAGAAATGTGTTTGACAACTGGTGTGTTGGCTTGCCCAGATCTTATACAAAGGATATATTCCTGAATTCTTTTGCACAACAACTTAATTGTATGGCAAATGTATAAGAAAGAACAAGTACACCAGATTGGGTATTCAGCAAAATTACTGCTGCCATTTATAAAAGTTATGACTTCTACTTCTTTATCATAGCCATCAATTTTAAGACATTGTCTTTGGTGACAGAGGTGGCATATATGAAGTGGCTACAAAAATACATGCCAATTGAAAATGGTGGTAGCCAGTTTCTAAACTCTGTTGTTGATACTGTGGTTTTGCATTGCTATGAACTACTTTGTCATTAGGGTTCAGTGCACATCAGAAGGCTATTCTGGGAGAATCAGTTAGTTTGCTAGCCAGTACTGGGTCTCTTAAAAGAATTGGACAACATTTATTGATAAGACCACTAGTCTTAGCAGACAAGGGTGTATATTTAGTAATGAAACAAATAAGTGCTTTTTTTCAGGTTTCTTTGGTTCAGGGTACAAAAGTGATTTTCCATCACAACTACTGGCTTTTTGGAAGTGCATCCTTCAATAGGTTGGCGTCATATCATCTGGTTAAGAATCTGATGCTTAACTTCTCAGATAGTTTTTTTTTTTAAATTCAACATTACTGGAACAATTCCTCTGTATGTGGAGATACTGTCCGTACGTGATCAAATTAATCAACATGCATGTACGTGCACTCTCAGCACATAAGAGGCTATTGGTAGCCATGGGTTTTAGAGAGCCATTAGTGCCAACTCTGTTGTTCTCAGCCAAGAGGATGACATCAGGAAAATCAAGGCTCGATGTATTGTATTCATAGCACTAGTGAACTTCAGATTTTGATAATTTTGGTTAAGCCACTTTAAGAATTTGCCAGCCCCTTCCTGTGTTCCCTTCCAGATGCATTTGATATCCTCAATAAATCTATACCATTTTATAATGTGGTGTATGAAGGGATTTGCATTTGGGATTGAGAGCTGTTATTTTATTCCTAAAAGCCAATGAAGAGTTTGGCAAATGATGACACCATTGCTGCACCCATGGCTGTCCCACATATTCAAAATAATGGTGGTTCAAGACTAATGCAAGACTCCCCAGGATAAATGGTTTGCAGAACCTCTGAGACTTTGATTGGGTTACATTCAAGGAAGTGGGAGCATGCATCTATGCCTAAACAATGATCAATACATGTCTATATGGACACAACATCAATGCCCAGCCAAAGAAATTCTGTATTCCATTCAAACTCATTAATTTTGTTTAAGAGATCCATAGTGTCATGAAGATATGAACCCACTCTGGCAACAGAATCTTTAAGAAATACTTCCAAAAACGTACACAAGTTGTCAGAAATTGATCCAGCTCCTGACAGCATAGGACATTCAGGTGGGTGTATCAGGCTGTTATGCACCTTTGCTAAGTGGACAAAGAAAATTGGCCAGATAAGGTGCATCCAAGGATATTGAGGGAGCACAGGGAGATGCTGGTTGCACCTCTGACAGTCCTGTATAACAGCACACTGGAAACATGAGTGGTTCCAAAAGACTGGAGGATGGCAAATGTAGTCCCATTTCACAATACTGGTAACAGACAGGAGGTTGGCAATTATAGGCCACTCATTGTGATGGTTCCGTGTATTAGCATCGCCCACAAAATAAAGCCTGGCAAAACATTGCAGGCTGCACATTGCAGTCGATAACACTGCAAGTAAAAATCATCGTGTCCAACAATATCGCATGTTACCAGCCTGCAGTGTTCTGCCAACCCCCATGGTGCCCAATCGGAGCTGGAGGTTCAGCAACAGCAGCAGACATGGTGTGGCACCCAGTCGGCATGGCATCAGGACATATGAAGAGACGGTAAAGTGTCACACTGACCAGTAGAGAACAGGCACAATGCCACCTTGATGCCACACCAAAAGCCACCAAAGGCTAACACATGGGAGCCAAGCAGGGGGCAGGCAGTGATGGGACTCCACAAGGTACACTGCAGCCATGGATCCCAGTGCCTGCACCCTATGGATGTATGTGCCTCCAGAGCACCACTCCTCACCGCCCTGTGAGCCCCAGGAATGCAGCCCCACCCCCAGCACCCAAACCTTCCCAACAGATAGCCTGTCTACTCTATCAACAGACAATGCTACTTGTGCCCGTGGTGCCCCTGCCTCGAGGGGGACACCTACCTCATGTGCAGCCAGTCCAGTTGTCCTGCTACCTGTTCCCTGTCTGCACAGTTATGTCCTGCGATAGTCTATCCTCACTTTATTTTGTTCTGTGGTATTGTGACCTTGATGTTATGTTCTGAGATTGTATTTACAGAGATGTTAACACATGGAGCTGAGTCTGATATCTATGGTGGGAAAGTTAATGGAACTACTACTGAAGGAAAGGATTGTGGCATATCTTGAATCCAATGGGTTACAAGTCCCAAGGCAGAATAGATTCATGGTAGGGAGGACATGTCAAATGAATATGATAGACTTAGACTTATTTGACAAAGTTATCAAGGAATTAGATCAGAGTGGAATGGTGTACATGGCCTACCTAGACTTCAGCAAATCTTTTTGACACTGCTCCATACAGGAGACTAGTAAGCACACTGGGTAGCTTAATGGGTCCAAAGCAGGTATACTGGGTAAGAGTATGTTTAGGGGATAGCTGGGAGAGTGTAGGGGTAAATGGAGTTCACTCCAAGGAAGGGGTTGAGCAGGCATGTGCCACAAGGATCAGTGCTTTGACTGGTTCTCTGTAATGTCTTTATAAGTGACATTGCAGAGTGGCTGGAAGAGCAAATCTACCTCTGTGCAGATGACAACAAAATCTACAATAGTGTGGACACTCCGGGGGGGGGGGAGGATGAGCAGAGACCTTAGAAATCTTGAGGAGTGGTGAAGAGTATGGCCACTGGGTTTCAAGGTGAAAAAGTGAAAAATAAATGTTCACTTTGGACAGAGAAACCCAGGGAGAGAGTACAAAATTGTGGAGTGGAATAGATGACCACCCAAGCTGGACACCTGGGGGTAATCATGTCTGATGACATAATTGTGGCCAGGCAGTGTGACAAAGCAGTAGGGAGGGCTAGTGGGATGTTAAAGTTCATGGGGGATATCTCCAGGAGAAAGAGGAAGGTGTTGCCTCTGTACAGATCATTGGTAAGACTCCACCTAGAGTACTGTGTCTGGTGCTGAAGACCACATCTACAGAAGGACATAGAAAGACTGGAGGTAGTCCAGATAAGAGCAACTAAAATGGTGCAGAGTCTGCATCAAAAGTCCTATGAGGAGAGACTGAAGGACCTCAATATGTACACCCTGGTAGAGAGGAGGGGGATATGATAGAGACCTTTAAGTACCTCATGAGGGTAAATAAGGTACAGAAGGGAAGTAGTTTTGAAAATAAAAGGTGCTCAATGACCAGGGGACAGGCAGTGAAGCTGGAAGGGGAGAGGAGAGATGTGAGGAAGTACTTCTTCACAGAAAGGATGATGGATTCCTGGAACAGCCTTCTAGTGGATGTGGTGAATACAAAAACAGTGATGGGGTTCAAGAATGCATGAGATGGGCATAAGGAAATCTTAGTGGACAGGAAGGGGGAGAGAAAGGAAAAAGAAAAACCAACATATTAAGTAGGGTGTGCAGTGATACTGTAGGTAGGGAAAAATGGGCCAGCTAGGTGGGCCAAATGGTCCTTGTCTCCCATCAAATTCTATATCTCTATATTTCTATTTTGTTGTTGACCTGATTATCCATACCTTTAGTTCTCACACTTTGTGACAGTGAGCCTCCACCAAGCCATGAAAAAAATTTCGAGCCTCCCTCAAATGTGGAAAAAAATATTGGGCCTCCTCACAGAAAAAATAAATCCTACTTTGCACAGTACACCAGGAATAAAGTGAAACTAATAAAGGTGACTGAGTACATTCTCTATTTATTTAACTTCTTGCTCTCCACCTCTGACCAGGCACCCCACATTATACTTGTCACTCCTTTTTTCTGACTCTTGGGCCCTTGTTACTCTGTTTCCTCTCTATCTGGAACAACCAAACCTAGCCACTTCATCTCTCCCTCTGTTACCCTGTTGTTAAGCAACTTCCTGTTCTCTTACCTCAGGGCACACCCGAAAGCATGCATCTGATCTCTGTGCCTTTCCCAGTGACTAATTTACATTAAATACCTACAATAGAAATGAGTCTTGACTCAGTGTGCCTTTCCAAGTTACTAATTTGCATATAAATACCTATTGTAGAAACAAGCCTTCCCCAGGCACTAATTTACATATAAATACACACTTATAAACAAGCTTTGGTTTGATGGGGACTTCCTGGTCAAATATTTATGCATAAGTAAAGAAATTCACCTGCAGTTATCCATATTTAATTTGTTTTATCCTTTCACACAAAACAGCTAAAACTTAAAATTTAAATACTGTGCATTTTCAGACTTGACTGGGCCTCCCCGGAACAATTTGGGGCCTCCCTTGGGAGGCTGGCCTCACCATTTGAGAACCACTGATCCATACAATTCATGTTGCTTGTTATGCCTATTGACCTTGCCTGTTGCAGCACAACTTGCACATGTTACCTCCTGTGAGAGAGCAGGCTACCCAGCTCACAAGAGGTAGCTGTGCCAGCGGACCCCAACAGCATTTCTCCTGAGATGAAGTAATGCTGGTGTTGTCAGAACTCCCCAGCCCTGGCTGCCTTAATCTCAACTTTCTGAGGTCACTCCTGTACCCTGATTTTTGGCATATGAAAGCCTGATGGGGGTATTTACAGCACATATAACTTTTTTTTTATTATTTCAATTTATTTTCACATTTGTAAAAGAAAAGGATGATGAAGATATTAATGTGTAAAATAATGATAGTGGGGCTTCCTGAAGAAGACATGGATTGTGGAGTGATCACTAGTGGTGGACAAGATTTCAAAAATCTGTTTTGCACAATATCACCTAATTGTATGGCTTTTGTGAATTTTCTCACAGTTTTGAGAAACTGAGCACAGTATATTTATGCTATTATGCTTTTTCACATAACATTTTGTTTGGAGGAAAAAAATTTGCATAACTGTAGTTTGCACTTAGTGAAGGGTGCTAAAGATGTCATAGATGAATCTCATGCCATGGAAAACATTCTGTGAATGTCATGTGGCTTTTTGTGCAACATCAATGAGATTGCACAATTTTTTTATATTATGTGTTTCTTGCCTGTGTGATGCTGGCCCCATACAGCCCCACCAGCCTCACGGTTAGCACTCACCTCCCCCAGGATTTACCAACCTTATGTATGCCCACAGATTATCAATGTGGCAGAGCCAGGAGGGGGCAGGTTATCCTACCCCCACCCAGAGACACAGCCCAGCCATGGCCTTGCCTTTATGATGGTGTGGGTCCAGAACAGGGTGGGCGTGATCCTGCCGCGTCACACTTTTTTTCTTCCATTTTCTTCTTTGATGGCTGGTGGTGTGCAATGATGTGGATGCACATGCATGTACAAGCATGCTTGTGTCATGTGTTGGCTGCCGCCCACCTCCCATTCTGGCTACAGTCACTGCCCCATCACCATACCTTCATGCAGTGGCAGTGCAGCAGTAACACAGTGCAACGCTTCCCCCAGGAGTGGAGAGCTTTCAGGTGGATGCTCAATCCTCTTCCCTGCACCCCCTAGGCTTTTTCCCAGCAGCATGGGCTCATTCCCACACCCAGGTCACCACCATGGTGGGGGTGAGAGACTCAATAGTTGTTAAAGATTTTGTGTTTTTTTTTTAACTGCACTTTTAAAAGTGTGCAATATTTAAGCAATATTCCATGAGAGGGTGTGAGTTATGCTGGGATTTAAACCAACACCAGAAGTGGCCAAATCCCAGCATAACCCACATCCTAGAGTGGATTATTGTGATTATGCAATTGGCACTAAGTAAAAGTTGAAGAAAAAAATATTAAACAGATTACATTTTGAAAAAATAGTATTTTTTTAATAGATTATTAGTTTGATATCCATCCTCCATAGAAAAATAGTACTAGGTTGCAAAGTAGAATGTGGAAGGCTGCTGTCTACATCACGCCTCACCTGAAATGCACACACACATACACATACACACACACACACAAAGCTTTTGTTTGTTTGTTTCTCAATTTCATAAGTTTTTTTTTTAATTGACAGTACCCCTTAGGGAGTTTTTGTTCTTCTATGTTACTATGCAAGGTGCTATGTGAGATGCTCTAGTGGAGCAATCAGCAATGACTTTGTAAGTAACTTCCATTTGGCAGGCAGACAGGCTTTTATTAAATTTATTTTAATGACATGGGTACATCAAGAATTTAGGATGCAGGGTACAGGAGCATTTACTTTTATTTTGAAGGACTAAATGGAGCTGGCAATTGAGTGGTACAAGCTGTGAAGGGCCACCTGTGCGGTGCTGTGAGCTGGCGATCACTGGTATTTCTTTATTATTTTTTTAGTAAATTAAAAAAGTTTAACCTGGAAAGACATAATGAGCTGGTAACATCTTAGAGAGGGTTTCAACTCACTGCAGGACTTTTTTATGTTGTTTTGAGGGAATTGGTGTGTGCTGTAAGAATCGGTTTGGTGTCGGGGTGCACAAGACTGGAGTGTGGGAGGGCTGTTGCTGAAACATGAAGCGGACTTGGGAGAGATCCATGGTCTAACTTTAGCCTACATTCTGGAGCACCTAGTAGCAAACAGTATCCCAAATTGTGAGAAACAATATCTTTCTTGTTTTCTGTGAATAGGCTTCACTGTCTACTGGATCTTAATCTGTGGGTTATTGTAAGATTTACCCATGGATAAAAACCCTACTGAGCCAACCTAGTTTCTAGAAATTTAGACCTCATTGTATAATCACATATAAAATCTAGTACAATGATACCAAATAGCACTTTTTGAGGGGGAGGTCCCATGATTCCTGGTTGGCATACCCTGAGCATGCTCCAATGTTATACAGACACCTCTATGCACTGGAGAGAGAGAGATAGCTCTTAGAGCCATTAGACCTTCTGAGCTGTGATGCAGTCTCCAGTAGTACATCATAGTACACAACAATTGATCATCTCTGTTACATATTAGGGGCAGTATCTTCAGGTGTTTATCAGATGAGGCCACCCGATGGCCCTTGATAGTGACCTGGGCTCAGAAGCAAGCTCAAGAAGCTAGCTGGGCAACCAGAGGCTTAGAGAGGCACTGATGCACTTCAGTATGCTCCCAGCCAGGGGAGGGAGGATGGCTGGTTCCACCACTCTGGTGAACCACTGCAGTTGGCTGTGAAGGCTGTAGGGAACTAGATTGTGACTTAGCCTACAGTGATAGTGCCAGATGTCAGGGGAGGTGGGCGGGACTGAAAACATGGATGTAAAACAGTCAACAGGCTTTGTGAAGCTTTGCCTGCTCAGCATCTACTTGCACCATTACCAATGTGCCTACTGAATCTGGATTATTTCTATGGCTTGAGGAGGATGGCCCTCCCCATCTTAGTCCCACCATAGGGTGGGGGGGGCAAGCCTTGGGAGATTCTCTTGGCAGGTAAAGTTCAGGAAGATTGGAGCCAGCCTGAGGACAGCAAGGTCAGAACATTGTAGTCACTTGCCCCCATGAGTGGGGCACAAAACATCTTTGGAAAAAAAGGTGTCTACCAGATGTATCAGATGCTCTGCAGGGCTACATTATGTGCTTTACAGTGAGTGTTACTCAACTCAAGAGCTTAGTGCCCATTCCCAAGATTGACCTCTCCCATGCACCAGTGACTCCTTGATCTGTCCATCCTTACATCAATTTATTTTATTTATTGTGATCTAGGCATACACCTTTGAGCTGGAAGCTCATTTACAAAGATTCCACATCAGTTGAAAATAACAAGTTGCAGACAATTCAAACAGAAACAAATGACAGTGCATACATTTCAAGAAATGGTAACGTACAAAAATAAAAGTATATTGAAAATCTTAAACAGTTGATATAACAGGTCAATATAGGGTTGAATACAATGTAAAAATAGAGCTACAGCACTTAGTCTACTAAGCAGAATGTTTTTCCTTGTCAAAGGATAGGGAGGGACAGAGACAGAGGAGAGATGTATGGATGGAAATTAATGTATAGGACATAACTGGGGTCATTCTTCCAACTCCATACAGGATCCTATGTCAATCCTCAAAAAAACAGTTCTACTTTTTCTCTTGCAGTCTGAAAAATGTGAATTGAAATCCATTTGCAACATAACTTTTGCAATTTCAGTTTGTAGAGTTATTTAGGAAGTTTTTCTTTTGTCAGTGCAAAGTAGGGAAGGAAGGAACATCTTTTTTGCTATGCTTTAACATTTAGCATACAATTCATAAGGATGCTGTGCATAATATTTAGTGCGATACACATGCAGTGCTGTTATTCCCATCACTGAACTTTACTGTATAGCAGTCGCATCAGTCAGTATTGAACAGTAAAACTGTGCTACCAGCTGCACATTAAAAGGAAAACTAAGGATTTTTTTTGTGAGTAGCCAGTAGCAGTTCAAGCACACCACTCAAATTGGGGTCTTCGGCAGTACTCATGCTGTTCTGTAATTCTCAGGTGTCAGCACTGAATTTCACACTATAGCAGTAATGCCAGCAGAAGCTGCACAGGGCAATTTTGCTAGCAGTTGTATATTAAAAAGAAAACTGTTTCTTTTGCATATTGCTGTACGTCAAAACTGCACAATGGAAAACAGAGTGGTCAAATAAGCACGATATGTGTGACTATTTTCACAGGCTTCTTCGATAAACTTCCAATTTCCAATGCAGAAATCATTTCAGGAGGATTTTTTCTAACTAATTCTGCTAAAAACACTTGCAGATTCCTCCTTGTGAACTTTACTAATTTATTTTTACAGCACTGATATTTGTCCGCACTATTTTTGGTTTCACGGTTTTGACATGGAACCATTTTTTGTGATTATCCCATATCAGTAAAAGCGCCATACTGAATAAGAGGTCCTGGATCATGTGCAGCAGCATAGTATGCCTGCAATGCTGTCATTCCAAGATGTTAGCCCTTAAAGTCTTCGTAACAGTAAATTGGTCAGGGAAAGTTTGCTAGCTGCTGTATGTTAAAAGAAATACATATATCGCCTTTTTGTGGACAAAGACGTTTTTGTTAGAAGTTACAGTTTGATTATCTATATAGATTTGCAAAAGCAAAACTTACACATACTGAATTTTCAGATATAGCATGCTACACAGAGGCAGTGAAATGACCATTTAAAGTGCAAATAAAGGTGTCTTTAAAAAGCTTTGCCTTGTGTCGGAGTCTGATGTACACAGTAAGCTCACTCATAAATACTGTGTTTTCTATGATGAAACTATTCAATCTCTTGCTATCTTCTCATTATAGCATTTCGAGAATTGCATACAGTATGTAGGAAACAATCAGTTTGCTGTTATTTATATATACTTCTGCAATTTATAAGCTACTTAAGGACATTTTAAAAACTATACAGAATCCACAGTGATTTAAGTGAACTATAGACCTACCTCACATCAGCATAATCATGTAAAATTTGATTACGATATTAATATTTAAGATCTTTGCAAAAAGCCTAAGAAAAAGAACATTCTATAAATGCTCAGATCACACCTTTGTTTATGTTTCTTCCTTGCTCCCCATGCCTGGAACCTCTATTCTTCAGAACCACTAATACTGCTGCCAGATGTCTTGGCCATCACTACTAATTGCCGCCTTCAGACACAGTAGATACTTTGACATCTAAGGCTTCTCCCAGATTATCCTTTCCTAGTGGGCCCTTCTGCTGTCAGCAAGGAGAAAGCACTTTGAATTTTCTACAGTATGCCAGCTGGGGGAATGATTGCAGTGTGCAAAAAGGTTGGGTGGTACCAGCGACATTAGAATGAACATCCAACATGCTGGCTAGGTAGTCTTTTTCTAGGTTCTCTTCCTACCTCCAAGGTGGCTCTCATGCCATGGTGTGCTGTGAGAGGTGGTGTGTTAGTGTGAGTGTCTGTGTGTGCACCCATGAGTCCATCACCACCAAGGAAACGACACCTGAGTGGAACACCCCCCACACCCCACCTCCTCCCAGGTAAACAGAAATCCTTCACCATTCCTTCCAGTCTCTTCTCCTGTTGCTGCAGGCTCAGGGTGGGAACCCCAGTCACCTGCCTACCTAGCATCACATGTTGTCTGTTGCCAAGTAATCAGCATCAAGTCACATTATTATAACAGATATTGGGAGCTTCTGTAGCAACCATAGCTCCACCATAACTAAATTAAAATTAGTGTGCTTCTTTAAACCTTCATTTGCTCAAGCACTCCTTATGAAGCTGCCAAGTCAGATGAAGAACTAAGACTTGTGCAGCGAATTAAGGAAGGGGAGAAGAATTTCTACTGATTCTTTAGGGGAAAAAAGGAGCAGAAGGGGTGGGATTATAAGGATAAAGATGGAAGGAGGATGGGCAGAAAAAGGCGAAGATCAGGTGGAGGCTTTAAACAAATATGTTTACAATGTCTTCATTAAAAAAGTGGAGGGGTCCATACCACAGGGGAGGAATGGGGGGAGCCCAGTGGGGGTGGACTATGAAGGTGAGAGTGGGGTGGACTGGGTTTTAAGGGGGCTAAATGAACTGCGGGTGGACAATGCACCAGAACAGGACAGATTACACCCAAGAATCCTGAGGGAATTTGCAGGGGTACTAGCAGCACTGCTGATGGGCCTGTTTAACACCTCACTGGAGGAGGGGTGTGTGCCACAAGTCTGGATGACAGCTCACATGATTTCACTCCACAAGAGCAGTCCCAAGGATTAGCCAGGTAACTACAGGCTGGTTAGCCTGACCTCCTTAGTGGGTAAAATAATGGAAACCATTCTGAAAGAAAGACTGGTGTCCTTCCTTGAGGAAAATGGTCTCCATGATGACAGGCAGCATGGATTTGTCAGAGGTAGGTGTTTTCAAATCAACCTGATTGACTTCTTTGACTGGGTTACTAGGTCATTTGACAGGGGACAGGCTATGGACATCCTGTACCTAGACTTCAGCAAGGCATTCGATTCAGTGCCACATGGCAGGTTGATCAACAAGTTGAGGGACCTGGAAATAGGGGACAAACTGCCGGGGGGGGGTTCAAGAACTGGCTGCAGGATAGGAACCAGAGAGTGGTGGTGGTGGTGGTGGGAGAGGTGAACTTCAAGACCTTGGCTTGTAGCCAGCAGGGTTCCACAGGGCTCAGTACTTGGACCTGTGCTGTTCAACATCTTTATTGGTGACATAGCAGAGGGGGTAAAAAGTAAGATCTGCCTCTTTCTGGATGATACCAAGCTCTGTGGGAGGGTAGACACAGTGGAGGGGAGACATGAATAAACTGAGGATCTGGCTAGGCTGGAGAAATAGTAGAGCACCTGGCATTTGGGTTTCAATGTCAAGAAATGCAAGGTCATGAACCTGGGTGCTAGGAACCCAGTGGACAGCAGTTGGCTAAGAGGAGTACAGGTGGCAGTCTCAGAGGAGGGAAATTACCTTGGGGCGAAGATCAGAGGAGACATGAAACACTCAGCACAGTGCCGAAAGGCAGCAGTCAAAGCAAATAAAATGCTAGGCTGCATTGCCAGGGGAATAACCTCAAGGATGCAGGAAGTCATCTTGCCACTGTAGAGGTCACTGGTGAGGCCCCACCTGGAATACTGTGTGCAGTGCTGGTGTCCATATCTGAAGAAAGATATTGTGATACTGGAGGTGGTCCAGAGGAGGATGACCAGGATGACCCAGGATATTGGGGATAAAACATATGAGGAGAGGCTGAGTGAGCTAAACATACTCACTGGAGGATAGGAGAGAGAGAGGGGGGACGTGACTGAGACCTTCAAGTACCATAAGGGAATAAGCCAGGTAAGACTGAAGGGCATCTTTAACTTAAGGAAGGGGAGTACAACAAGCGGGCATAGTCTGAAACTAGTGGGGGGAATATTTAATAAGGTAATGAGGAGGCACCTTTTCACTGAAAGGGTGGTGTTGGGATGGAATGAGTTGCTAGAGAAGTGGTTGTGGTAAATACAGTGGCTAGTTTCAGGGAGAGTGTGATAGGGTGAAGATGAAAATTAGGGTGGGTACTCCTGGGTTGGTGAAGGGGAAGGGTAGTAGGGAAGGGATAGTTGACTCCAGGGGGAATGGGGAGAGAGAGGGCAGCTCCAGGAAAACTAATTAGAGCTGCACACTTGAGCAGACTTGATAGAACATTCTGGTCTGTTTCTGCTGTTATATTCGTACATGTAAACTTGGTTGCTGAAAAGTGATGATAAACCATGGTTAATCTGGTTTAGAGAAATTATATTACACAAAATTATTTGAACTGTATTATCACACTTTTCATGGTTCAAGTTATTGATACTTTTGGACTGCTATACAAACATGCATCTGATTCTAAACAGAAAAAAAGGTCATTCATTTACTCCTTTTCTACTGGACAGTGCCAGTACCTCATCTGGAATACTGTCATCATTTTATATTTAAAATACATTTGGGTTCTAGGCATGAAACTTGTTACAGTATCCACTGATGCCACCTACTCTGGATGTCTATTCAAAGTGTTCACCACTCATTCTGTGAAGTCAAACGTGTTTTCCACAAATCTACCTCTGTGTACAACGTGGCATGGCCCTTTGTCATTTTGTCCTTCTTCATCCTGAGAAGATACATTTGGCACAGTATGTGCCATCATCATCATTTGCTGCATGATGATACCTACAATGTACATTTGTTACAACCCTTACAGTATGTCATGGTAGCAAACAGAATGTTCAACATCTGCACTGAGTAAGCTGCTTTGCTCTATGCTGACAAATAGTAGATGCACAATAGTGCACTGTACTAAACTGATTATGTTGTTTTGCAGAACTATATTCCCTTTTCCAGACGTTGAGTAAAACAAGGCATTGGAAAAGCAGGGTACTCCAGTTACAGGTAAATTTGATTCCATTACTGGAACATATCTAAACTTTTGTGCTATTTTTTGATATCTTGTTTATCCCAGGTTATGTTGCTGCCAGCCAGCTCTACTCCTTCCTGTTAGACTGCCATCTGAGGTCTTTGCACATCATTGTATCTTGCTAGACTCCCTGGTCTCTCCTTCAACTTTGCTACCTCCTTCCATCCCTAAGGCAGGCTCATAAGGAACTAGGTTGTGCAACAAGTTTGGCTGGTGAAGGCAGGGGATATGGGGATGGTCATTTGGGTGTTTTGGACATTGGAGCCCCAAGAAATGTCATGTATCTCAACACACTGTATGCTTTGTCCATTATTGAGCCCCTCTCACCTCCCAACATTATGTGGGTTCACTCTTGGCAGCTCTAAGGGTACTGACAGATGGTGTGTGGCCACCTACACCACAGATCACATTTTTACCATACTGTCCCTAGGTGTGACTGCAAGAAACATAAAAAATATTTAATTTGTGGGCAAACAAGGACCTCTTGGCCCACCAAGTCTGCCTATACTTTAATCAAAGACCCTACCAGATTTCCGGCTTTCCCCACCCCCATTTCCCAACTAAGATTTTTCTGTGGATATCCCATGCATGTTTGAAGCTACCACTATTTTCACCCCCACTACTTCTACTAGAAGACTGTCATAGGCATCCACTACTCTTCCAAAAACTGTTTCTCCCCAGGCTCAAGTGTTCCAGGGGAAACTGTTACCCTGCAGTGATGAAAGATAGTGGCTCCTTCCACAACATTATCACCTTAATGACCACAGCGGCAGAGCAGCTGGAAAGCATTTTAAAAGTATGCATGGGTGAGGTGAACTGTGCAATGCATCATGTGACCCAACAACCACACCACTGTATTCCTGTGGGCAGGACTGGTGATGAGTAAAGAGGAAGAGGGAAAAGGGACTGTATGTAGATGAGGTCCCCATGTATCCTACATGTACCTCACATTGACTAGGGCTACTACACACTCTCCATGGTTTAAGTGCTCGGTATATGCTTTGCCAGATCCTTTCACAGCCACTAGCTCTGGAGCTGGCCAGATCCTTTGATGTGGGAAAACCCACACATTCTAAGACAAAGGAATTAGAGGTCCCTCAGATAGGGCAAAGGACTTCTTGACAAGTGAAAATCTTCTGGTGGCCAAGGGAGATCCTAGCACTAAACAAAACCTGCAACATACAGAGCACTTAATAAAGAATGTATAGCATGCAGCAGCTTGGGAGACCCCTTTCATATAGTCAAGTAAGGCTTGTTCACCAGAAACATAGACATTTTTGGCAGATAAGGACTGCAAGGCCCATCAAGTCTGCCCGTTAGCACTATACTTGACCCTAACTTGCTATCAAAAAGTACTTCCTAAAATACCTTTTGAGTATCCCCTTAAAATTCCACCCATGTCAACTGTTTACTGCGATGTCATTCCTTGTGATTAGATCCCAGCTGTCTGCCCCATTCATACCCCTCAAGAACATATAGATCTCAGTATGTACACCTCTCTCTTCTATCCTTGACAGAATACATGTTCAGGTTCTCCAGCCTGTTTACATACATCCTCTCCTGCATCATTTTCATAGTCCTCCTCTGAAACCTCATCGAGTGGTTACTATTTTTCCTGAGGTAGGGACTCTGGAACTGGGCATGGTACTCTAGGTGTGGTCTCACCATGTACCTGTAAATAGGCAGTATCATATCCTTCTTTATATAGACCCCAGCATTCTGTTCCCCCTCCCATATGCCTTGTTGCATTGTGCTAAGAATTTAAGGTCATCATTGATAATGAATCCTAGGTCCCTGTCTTCAGTAGTGTCAACCACTCACCCCCCACATCCAGTAGTCAGTTCTAGGATTCTTTCAACCAATCTGCATAACCTTGCATTTCTTTGCATCAAGTTTAAGTTACCACACCTTTGATGATTTCTCTAGTTATCTAGATACATTTTCATACCCCTTATTCCCTGTTCTTTGTTCACCCTACCACAGATCCTGATGTCATCAGTAATGAAATAGACTTGTCTCTGTACATCCTCTGTCATGTCATATATGAAGATGTTGAACAACTCTGGTCCCCAGACTGATCCCTGTGGCACACCACTTGTAACCCTCCTGTTCTCTTAACATTACCAGTTACCATAACTATCACCCAAAAGAGTCCTACCCACCAACCATTTCTGTATCTATATTCCAACAAACAGCGCTACTGAATTCAGCAGGGAACACATTCAAAACCAATTATTTTCAATCAAATTGTTCCACTTATTCTTGTAACATTCAGGTTACCAGTAATTTATTCATTTATTTTATTTATTTAGTTTTTGTTGGCCGGGTAAGTGCACTAGACAAATCCTACCTATTTTCAGGCACGACCCGGGGGAGGGGGATACAGATGAATGCCAACTGACCTTGAACCAGATTAAGCTGTCGGTGGTATTTTTTTAGTCAGTGAGGGAAATTTGGCCAGGACATTGGGTAAATTCCCCTACTCTTTTCAATAAGTGCCATGGGATCTTTAAAATCCACCAGAACTACCATCAATCCAGGCAGATGGGACCTCGGTTTAACATCTCAGCCGAAAGACAGCACCTCAGAAGTGCAGCACCCCTCTCATGCTGCACTACAGTGCCAGTACTGGGATATTAACCCAAGTGCCAGATGTGGGAACTGAACCCATAGCCCTCTGATCTCTCAGCCTCTGAGGTGAGTGGGCTACCTACTGAGTCACTGATACTGCATTCATTGCAGAAAGCCGCTAGTGCCTCAGCAAACAGCCTCCCAAGGGGGCATAAACCATACAGGGATAAAAAATCCATTAATGCACATTACAAAGCATAACGTCATCCTTGTTGCCTCAGTCTATGTTATGCTTCTATGTATGGAGCTTTAATATACTCCATTTCTGCTGTGCCCAGCATTATTTTTAAATGATTATATGCCAAGGGATCAGTACAGTTGCCCGTAATGTGTTTTCCCGACAAATAGTTGACAGACGTCAGTTGGCCGATAAACCGTGTTTACTGACATTTAAATTACCGAACGTCATTTTTTTCTGACATAGCAGCAGAAACTGATTTTCAGCACATAGCAGCACAAAGCAGCAGAAATTGATTTGCAGCACACATACTATAGTATAGCAGCGCTTAATTTCTCGATATTTTTTTTTGTGCTGAACAGCAAAACTCTATCAGTACCAAACGCTGAATCTTTCAATAGGAATTTCTTCCCACTCACAATTTGTAATTTGGGTGGAATGCTTATGTCTGCCAATGTTCGAGGCTCTACTGACATGTTTTCTCTCCTGGCATGTTTGACAACTTGCTGCAGGCACTGGTGGCTAGGCATGTTATGCCGCACCTACTCAGACACTTTAGATAGTTTGTTTTGTATAAGCTGAGCTGGAGTGTCATTAGTTGTCAACACTCTCGATTTAAGCGAGGCTAAAGAAATTGCTATATGACTGTCATTTGCATCAGGGGAATGGTTGTGCTCTGCAGTGCTTCTTAAATGGTGTTGTCCACTGACAAGAGTAGCTGATGCACGTCCATGACAACCTGAAGATTTGTGTAGCTGGCAGCACCAGTAAAACAAATCCCCCCGACTCCTTTCCTTAACATATAAGTAGCCAGCAACTGACAACTTGTCATGCCCGCACTTGGATGGAACAACAGCACAAATGATAGCCTCTTCACCACTCCTGATAGCAGACTGTTTGCTAGTTTCAAATTGACTGAAAAGTGACTGCCATTTTAAAAGTGTCCATATGTAATTAATCCTGACATCTGCAATGCATCTGTCCAGCAAACTTTTGCAGATTCAACTTCACCAAAAAGAGGCTTCAGGAGTGCAAAAGAGTCCGTATGTGATTAATGCAGCTCGAAGTATGCTTGCTCAGGGAAACAATTAGTTGTATTTTTTCATTCAGTGCTGAATGCAGCTCAAAGTATGCTTGCTCAGGGAAACAATTAAGTATGTAATTCATGCAGTTTGGAACTAGTGCTGCAAATCAGTTTCAGTGCTTTTTATTATTTGTTTTAGGTGTTTCTCTGCTGCTCGAAGTATTTCTGCATAGCGCGGCTAAAACAAGGGTAAAACTACTGCTTTTAAGCATGAAGCTGCTTGCTCAGGGAAACAATTCATTGTATTTGTTTGTTCAGTGCTGCAAACCATGAAAAGCCTTACTTATTTCAACAGGTAGACTCTATGTGATGGCCGATAGTAGCATGGGCAAGTGTGCAGGTGGGATTACTGTAGTCAGTAAAAGAACATCAGGATATTATTAGACGGGAGAACGCAAGTCGGGAAATCATACCAGACCCTATGCCAAATGTATACATGACATACATTTGGCATATAATCAGATAATCAGACCCTACAAAGAGTTTCAGAAAAAGAACATCAACAAGTTCCTTGTGCAATAGCCAGAATGCTATAAGAGCACATACAACGGCACATACGCTCAATCATTAACCAGAAAACAGACACCCCTGTGAGAAGACATTTTCTACAGGTACATAACTCAGACCCCAGTAGCTTTATATTTATGGGTCTTGAGTTGGTGGAAACACCAGCAAGAGGTGAAGACAGACAGAACCTATTGCTCCAGTGAGAGAGCTTTTGGATTTTGAAAGCAGACACTGTTAAGCCTAAAGGCATGAATGAGAGGTGGTATTTAAAACCCTTTCTGAAATCCAGAAAGTAGACTCATACGTATGCCCATTTTTAGACAACTCCACCTCCCCCTTCCCTTTGGGCTAATATGTAATAAGCTTTGACTTTATACGTAACAGCTATGTGATACAAATGTGAGTTTATTCCATAGCATAGTAATGTTATGTTTATATTTCTCTTTCTAGGAGTACACTTAATTCTTCCTGTGTTTCCAGGAAAGATGGCCAAGAACTTGAATCATTCTCTAATTTTTCTTTCTGTAGCAGTTTGAGAGCTGTTAAATCTGTGTAATTATAAATTGCACATATCTGCATTTCCATAGTAAATATGAACTGTATTTGGGGCTTGATTTCTGATTTAGGAGATCCCATCAGTTCCTAAAACATGTGGATAGTTAATGCATATGATCTGAAGATTTGTATTCTTGTTAAGTTGTGTGCTTTCAAAACTTAGTTATTTTGCTAGTTCTATACTTTTCAGTACAGTACTTTCAATTAAAAAGGAATATAGCGAAGAATGACGTAAACATAACCAACATTACAGTCCATTTACATAGGTTCTTTGTAATTCTTTTAGTAATTATGTTTGTTGAGGTAATTGGTTAATCATGTGGTGAACAAGGATGATGTCATTCTTTGTAATATGTATAAATGAATTTGAATCCCCATATGGTTTACGCCCCCTTGGAATACTGTTTGGCGAGGCACTAGGGGCTTTCTTCACTGAGTGAATAACTCTATTGGTAACCTGAATGTTACAGGAATAAATGGAACAATTTGCTTGAAAAGAACTGGTTTTAAGTGTGTTCCCTGCTGAATTTGGCAGTACTGTTTATTGGAACTTGAATTAGTCTCGGGCTGACCACCCCTAGCTGCCCACCACTCTCCATTCAGTGCGCAGGTCACTAACTGTTTTGGAACCATTTCTGTATCCACCTGGTGAGTTTATTCCCACCCCAGGTCCTCCCTTGTTTTAAAATATATTTGTGCTATATGGACTATAACGTCCTGCAGAAGTCTATATATACCACATCAACTGCTTGTCCCCTTTCCACTGACTTTGCAACCCAATCAAAAAAGTCGACTAGGTTAGTCTGGCATGACCCTCCACCATGACCCCATGCTACCTCTTGTCTTGTAATCTGTTAGCCTCTGGGAATTCCACCAGGCACTCCTTTATAATGGTTTCCAGCAACTTCCCTATCATCTTGGTCAGGATTACGGGCCTGTAGTTTCCTGGATCATCTCTGTTTCCACTCTTGCAGAGTGGCACCACATTACAAGTAGCCACCCTCCAATCTACTGGCATGATCTCTGTTTTCAGGGAACATTTAAATAGATTAAACAGCTGTACCAATAGTGTCTGATTTATCTCTTGCAACACACTAGGTGGCATGCTGTCTGTTCCTGGTGATTTATTTCCTTTAAGGGCCCTGAGTCCCATGAGCACTCTATCCTCTGATACCATTTCTACCACTGCTCTGCTTCCCTGTACTTCGCAGGGCCTGATCTTACAATCTGGGAATTGCCTGCCTTCTTCAAATGTAACTGTTAAACAAAAATGTTTGCTCAGGATATTTGCCTTTTTGCTGTCATTATCCACCCATTTGCTCCCACTCTTTGGTGTCTTTCCTCTTTGTTTTTTCTATTTTTCTTAACATATCAAAACAAGGCTTCTTCTTTCTCTCTGCCCCCTTTCTTGTTCTTGGCTCTCTACCTGCCTTTGCCTTCCTGAATGTCCTGTTAGTTTTCATTAGAGTTTCCTAAATATTCACCTTATTGCTCTTATTCAGCCCTCCCTTGTTCTTCCAAGAATGCTGCCACCTTTCCTTTAACCATCTCCCCTACCCTTTAGGTAAACCACACTGGTTTTCTGTACCTTCTGTTCTTACCCAATGGCCTAATGCAGTTATCGGTCACATTAGCTATCCTCTCTTGATCATACCTTATTTGACCTTCGCCCTACCTGCTCCACCTGCCTCTACCTATCTCTCCACAAGCAGTGCACACATTTTCCCAAAATCTAGCCCTATAAAGTCTAGGACATTCATTTTTGCATTGGTGATGGACCTCTTTGTCAATCCTGAAACCAAGCTGAATTGCAGACACTAGACATCAGTGGTTCCATTACTCTGGTATCCCAATGAAATCTCCATTAGAGAGAGAACCAGATCATGGATAGCCACCTCTCTGGTAATTTCCTTGACCTACTCTACAAGAAAGCAATTCAAAAGCACCACTACCAGTGCTTAGGTTCTGGCATTAGTTTGTTTATACAGTATGGGCACCCTTATTTTTCTGCCACCCCTTGATGTCAGCTGCACCCGGTGGACTCTACATACTTGCATCCTTCCAGCATGTTCTGTTTCCTACCAACTGATCACATTTTTTTTGTCCACCATTTTAACATTCTTCCTAACTGTATACTGTCCACTTGTGCTTGTTGCATTCATCCCTCAAGTCAGCAACCATATCAACATTTACCAACCTGCCAGGAAGTCTATTCCATCTGTCCTTCACTATCTCAGTTAAAAAATACCTTCTTACATTTTATTTAAATTTCCACCAGCCAGTTTTTGATTTCTTCTGGCTTTAGAATGATTTTTTTGCATAACTATTGCTGTATTGCCCAGCCTGTTGTGCCCCTACTGTGTTTTGTATTTATTCTTAATGCTCCTGCCCAGGCAGCCTCCATCAGTCAGTTAGTCTCTTTTGCCTGGTCATCTGACATCTCTGGGACATAGCTCTACCTCCAAACCCCCATGTATTACCCCCTACAGTGGGGTCATTGGAAAGACAAAGCATCTTCAATAATTCTACATCCAGTGGAGGTGAAAGCTGGAGATTGGCAGTTTGCAGTGCAGGGCTTGCAGAGACTGACATAATCCTGCCACAGCCAGAGTGCTGCATTTCCACATTTTTCTCCCTCCCTCAGTGACACTGGTGCAACATGCCCCCAACAGTGCATGCAACAGGCATGCACAGGAGCACACATGCACATCACTCCCTCCCAACTGAACCCAACCTGTATGTTGCTTCTCTCATGAACCCACAGGTAATGATAGACATCTGGCCATAGTCATCATCCCCACTCAGGCCACTCAAGCCTCCTTAAGCCCTGTGGCAGCCTGAGTTTGCTCCTGAACCTAAGCCACCAGCAGTGCAAGCAGCAATGCTGTCAATGCACTTTTGGCCAGATTGTGCCCCCAATGTATTTATATATCTTTATAATATCATCTCTGTCTCTCCTTTTCTTTCTTGGATATGCATTTTCTGAAAAGACCTATTCCATCATCTCTCTGTAACCCTTGTCAGCTTTCCCTGGATTTTCTCTAGTGTGCTTTATATTTCTTTAGGTGTGGATTCCAAAACTATACACAATATTCCACATATGGTCTCACCAATAAATTATGCAGTACAATTACATAATCACATTTCTGCTATGACATGTGCAGTCACATCTTATACAGTCCATTATACTGGGTAGCTTCCCATAAGCCTTCTCACTTTATCATTAAGATTTCAAGTTCTTATTAATCATAACACCAAGACTTCTTTCCTTACTTGAAGCTTCTACTATATGAGACTGAGGAACACTATACAGTACATAAATGACTATCTGGCATTAAACATCATGATTCTGAAAATGTTAATAATTAGTGTTTTCCTCTTTTTTCAGTGTCCCATGATACAGAGAGTTCTTATTGACCTGCACACCATCAAGATATTTTTTGAATGTTTCTGGAACTTTTATTTACTGTTTTAACTGGCCAGCAGAATATTGTGTTTCTTCATTTAAAAAAGAAAGACTGAGAGAAAACTATTTATTGTTTGCAAAATAGTTGTCTGTGTCCTCTAAAGGTGAACAGTCTTATCATTATTGTTATATTTTTTCAATAAATAAGTCTTCCCAACAGTCTTAATTTGCACTTGGTGTCTTTTCATAACCCTTGGAAAAAGTAATGAACTATGAATTCATACTGATATAACATAACCTTCTAGGGTTGAGTGAAAATAATAAAAAAAATCCTAGAAAATTAAAGTAACCAGAATGAAAGTATAATCACACTCAAACAAACAGGAGAATTAAAGGGAAGAAGGAACTCAACAAAACAAAAATTGGATCATTTCATAAAATGCACAGGAAAATCATTGTTCCTGATTGGTTGAGACAGGCTGGCACCTATATAGTTTTCTCAGGCTAATACTCGTAGTAAAAAAGTGCTGGTTCCAGCCTGTTTTAGTGGCAGTGCTGAACCTTGTGCTTATAAAATGGGATGGCATTGCAGATATCACAGTGGGCAGTCCACTAGGTATTAATGATCACCGTAGTGTGGTTTAACATTAAGATGGGAATCCCCCCCTTGTCACCACTTCCCCCTGGACTGGACCTGCCCTCTAAGTCTCCCACTCCTGCCTCCTCCTCCTCCTCCTTTCTCTTTCTTCTCCTCCTCCCTCTCCTCAACTCCACCCCCCCCTTCCCTCTCATATCTCTTCACTCCACCTCACCACTCTCCTCCCCAATGCCTTGCACTGACAATGCCTACACTGGCTGTGTACTGCTTTTATTTTGGGTCCTCACTCCCTCTAGTACCCTTCTTGTACTAGGGGATGGCCCCTGTACTACCTGCTGAAAACTGAATTATTTTACAGCCATCCCAATTTATCACTCTGTCTCCTAATGCTTGATATGTTGTATCCTGGGTACGAGGCCTGCCAACTCTGAGGCAGTTATGTATTTACTGTTATTTAAGGGAACTGTGATTGTAACTACCACTGAATTTTGTAACCTATATGTAACTATGTATTGTTTGTAATGTCATTGTCTCTTATCAACCTGGAACATTTGTAAACAAGTCCATGACTTCAAAGGCATTAATCCCAATCTGAAATAAATAAATAAGAGGCAAACCACATGAGAATGAGGGTCCTGAGCTTCAGGAAGATGGAATTTAAAGAAATGGTAGACTTCCCTAGAAACTGCCTTGTGGTGGTAGTGGTGGTGGTGGGGGTGTGGGTGGGGTTGCCAGGGAGCAGAGGCATGGTGGGAAAAAATAAGGGAGGGCATAATTAAGGTAATAAACCTCTGCATGAAGGAAGTGATTAAAAGTAGAATGAAAGACATTGTTATGATTCTCTAGGGAAGTGTCCAAGGTGGTGACGGGGAAAAAAGGATGGCATTCAGGAGGTACAATGGGTGGCATTCAGGAGGTATAAGGAAATGTAGAGGGAGGAACACAGGGAGGTATACCAAGCAAAGCAAAGGGAAGCAAGAAAGGCAGTGAGTGTAGTAAAAGTGCAAAAAGAGGAATGAGTAGCCACATTGCCCACTGAGACATCATCTGAGGATGCTAACCTAAGCACGTGTGATGATGAGGCAAAATATGGGGACCATCCTGAGGGCAGTACAGCAAGAAACTCAGGTGGCAAAAGAACCTCAACCTCTTAACGTGGCACTAGCAGGAGAAAGAAGGATGTGGCTCCCACTTTAAAAAAACCTTATCAAGCTACCCTTCAATACTTTATTGAACAGGATCCATCCCAGCCTGAACAGTCAAGTAGAGAAGATGCAGGGGCACCAGTTGTGCTAGGGAAAAACCCACAGCAGCAGATCTAAAAAAGAAAGGCTAGTGTGGACCAAAGGAGTAGTAATGGTACTGCTGGTGACACTATCTGAATGAGTGGTGACAAGAGCAGTAATAGCATGTTATTGCTGCATTTCACATTACTTAAAGAAAATTACAGAAAGGCAGTGTGAGCATTGTGCAGCATGACTATCAGCAGAGGGAATCTCTGGAAACATTACCAAACTCTTCTGTAATGAGTCACCTACAGGTAAAGAATCCCCAGATTTTTAAAACTTCAACACATAAAAATGCGTGGTACGTACCATCAGATACCATCACGTACTGTCCAGATATCTTTAAGTTTCATTTATAGATTCATTTAACAATAATAACAATACATAAATAAAGGACGGGTGGTACAACAGACCTCTCAGGGATTGGGTGCCCCCTGCAGTTAGCCTCCTTATATTCTCCATAAAGTGCATAATGTATGATTAGTTAAAGTGACAGTCCATCATAGGAACAAGACCATAAGGGCATCCAAATATCCTCACACATTTTAAAAAGATAGAACATGGTTTGCAGATCTTTATACCAACAGTCAAATATATATGATTCAACAGAAGAACTGATGCCCAGATAATTTCACAAATTGCACAGTTGTAAAATTGCATAAGGACATTTCACAATCCTAATTAGAAGCACTAAAAATTGCTGTATATATTGTACAGTGTATATATATATATATATATATATATATATATATATATATATATATATATATATATATATATATATATATATATATATATATATACAGTACCTATATATATATATATTGTATTGTATTGTAGTTCATAACTTTTCAATTGCTGAACATTTTTACACTAAATCAGAAAAATGCATATCTGGAGACTTTCACCTCTCTACCCTGGAAATTTCAGTCCAAAATTCCAAAGCACCTGGATGCTACAGTTGTCAAAATAACAGCACCAAACAGGAGAATTCCACTTTTTTTCCTATATGGTGCTATTGTTCTGACACCTGCAGAATCCAAGTGCTTTGGAATTCAGGGCAGACATTTTAAGGGTGGTGAGGGGAAGGTCCACAGACATGCCTTTTGCTGGTTTAGTGCAAAAATCTTATGAGCTACAATACAAATGAAAAGTTATGAGCTACAGTACAAATGGAAAAAAGAATCCTTTTTGTATTGTACAATTGAACACGCCTGGTCACCAAAGTAATGTGGATACAGCATTTAAAACATTAATAAATAACAAAATTGTTTGGTTAGATTAAATTCTGGTGTTATCCTCTGTTGAATCCTTTGGATATCTTACTGGTAATCCTCATTCTGTATGCTGTGTCCATCCTAATCAAGCTGTTGCAATAGTTTCAGTATGTCTATTGAGTTGAAAAACAAGTACGGTATGTTGCAGTCTGTGAGATGCAGGTCTGGTATGGGTCAGTAAAGCAAATGGGATTTCTTTAGTATGCAGTTCACACTTAACCCCGTATGACCAGTCTGAAAAAAAAAGAGATCCATTTTGCTATGCACCATCACTGATGTTCTTTTTGCTGCAAGGACATCCCACTCTTTAACCTAATTGAAAACACTTCGGGATTGCATTAGCCACACTTTTAAATAACATACTGTATATCCATCCTGTCAATCTTAAAGTTCCACTAAGGAGAGAAATCAGTTACACTGATTGGGGATTAGTGTTACATAGCTTCAGACCAAAATACTAGCTGACATGCCACTGCAATAACAGTTCCAGAAGTCTGACTGAGACAGATGCAATATTGTGTGGCCGTGAGAGCAGGATTTTTTTGGCTGTGGCCATGAGAGCTTAATTTTAGAGACCCGTGGATTTTGCAACTGCAAAATACCTCAAAGTAAAATGAAATTGAGTGCATAAAATGAATGTAACTGTATGATAAAACAAATTGCAGATAACAGTACAATAAAATCATCTGTAGTCATGCTGTAGCTTAAAACTATATCATAGTAACTTCTAAGGAACTCCTTCACAATGAGATCAGTGAATGCTGCTACTGTCAGTCCCCGATCAGTGAATGTTTGTTGTTTGCTGTCAAGTGCTGTAAATTTTTGGTCCCTGTAAAAGGGCACTCAGCTGATGAATTGTAGTTGTTACTGTTTAAAGTGACATATTTTGTAAGTGTAGTAAGTATAACAAAAACATATGATCTCATACCGCATATGCAAAGCATTGCATATTAATTGTCGGTGCTAGCCTCTCCTTGCAATCTGCTACTGTTAGTCTGCGATCAGTGAATGTTTGCTGTCAAGTGCTGTTTAAAATGACATTTCTGTGTAATTGTAGCAAGTGTAATAAGTGTACTAAAGTCATGCAGCAGCTACAAATAATAGAAACAATAAGTAGTTTTGCCAGTCACTTGGTTAGTGTTCCCATTCATATGCTCCTGTTTGACAACTTACATTCATCAGCCACGTGTTGTTTTACTCTGTCAGTGTCTAAATTGCTATGTGTAATCAAATCTGTGAAACTCATGCAGCAACTAAAAATACTAGCTAGAGCAAGTGGATTTTGTCACTTGATTAGTGTTGCCATTGATATGCTCCTATCTGACAGCGTAAAACAGCATGCAGCTGCTGAATATTACAATAGTTGTCTCTCTATAAATTGCTATCTGTGATCAAATGTGTGGAACTCATGCAGCAGCAAAAAAAATAATAGAAACAATAAATGGTTTGGGGCACCCTGTCAATAAGAATTGTGAATGAGTGAAGTGTCCTAAGTTTGTTTCCATTGATATGCTCCTGTTGGTCCTCTAAAATAATAAGAAATTATGCTGCCAATCAGAAAGAACAACTGGTTTTCCTCATGAAAAACAATCTTTTTTCATCATTTGTGATGCAAAAACAGAATCTTTTTTCATGTCATGTGATATGGAAAAAGATTCACAGTGTTAAAAAACACACATTCCAAGACCATTTCTTGAACACTTAAGGGTAGAATCCAGCTAAGGGGTCCTGGTAAGCAAGCTGCATATCTTGACCACTCTCCAGAATGTCATTTATTAGGTTTTTCATATTTAAATTTTAAGGAAAAATGGAAAACAAGATGGTAGCCAAACAAAAAAGTATTTTCTATTCATGAAAAAGAAGATGTCAGAAATGAAAGAATATTCTTTTTTTATTTCATACAGCTGTCTTGAGGTGCTTACTGAGCATGTTCAGAAGTGTAATTTATCTAAATATTAAAATGAAATTACCTTGGAACAGATTAATATTTTTTCATCAATCAAAAGACACATCTGTGAGCCAGCCCCTTTCTACCCAAAAAATGTTAAGCCAAAATTCTAAACCATCTGGATGCTACAGGTGCCAGATGAAAACCCAGCAAAAGCAATAACCAAAAAGTGGTAAAAAAAGTCAAATATTTCACTATCCAGAATTCAGAATCTGCTCATCTGACCAGAACGCAACTTGGAACATCTAGAGATCTACCCCATGAGACCACACATGCGAAATGTTGTGCAAATCAATTAAATGATTGCAAAGTTATTGAAGTGCAAACATTTGGGTTTAACATTGGATTGAAGTGCCTACTCAACCCTAAATATAGGGTACAACTGTGCCAATGTAATAAATAAATATATATATTATAGTGGCACGGTAGTGCCACTAAAGTTAGGATTGAGTACCACATTTAAGGGTAAATGTTGACATTTTGCACCTTAATAACTTTGCCACCATATGGCAGATTTGCCTGAAATTTGGCACAGAGCAGTATCATAGAGCTTGGGATCTTCCAATTTTTGTTCTGGTTAGAGATACAGTTGTGGAGTTATTAAGCAACATTCCGGAGTGCATTTATGCTTTCTTTGTGCATTCTTTACTTGAACCTACAGGTTGCATGCTTTGTACGACCAGTCCAAACATTTCAGTGAACATTCGGCCATGGTCCCCAATGTGCCTTTTGAAGATTTCATGGAAAAATATTAAATGGTTCAAAAGTTATTCAAAAAACAAGTTTCCTATTATAGGTAATGGGAAAAGTTAAAAAAAAGTTCAACAGTGTCACAAATGCAGTTTTTAGTGTTGCAAATGACCCATGTAGTGTCATGAGTCAGCCATTTTTTTTTCAGTTACTGATCACAGAAATGCTTGGCATTTAAAATAGGAATCCTCTAGGGACACAATTTTTGTGTGCTTACCTGGTCAAGCTCTGAGGATGCTAGACATGTCTTTATTTTGGGTTTAAACACCCCAGAAATATGTTTTTGAATTTTTTGGGAAAAGGAGTGTTACAAAGTAGTGTCGCACCTGAGACACTTTCGTAATATATTTTGCAAAAGTGTCACAAATCACGACACTACTTTGCAACGCTATGGCCAAAATAACAGGAATTGTGTGCCACCCAGCTGCAAAAGAACGGTTTGGTATTTTGAGCTAAAATTTGGAGGGAAGAAAGCCAACATCCAACAGATGTGCCTTTTGGTGGTTTGGTGAAAAATTATTGCAAGGATGCAAAGTTATGATACTCCAAATTTTACAATTTTTCCCATAGACTAACATTGCGGCGTCCGCCGCACCTTTCGGGGCCCGTATCACGGAAACGGTGTGAGATACAGGCTTTTCATGGGAAAAAGGCTTAGCCCCTTAGGGGCTAAGTGTAAAGTGCAAACCTAGCCAGGAAAGTCATGAATCATATGAAATTTGAATTTTTTTCTATGTTGTATGGCACCTGAGATATAAACAATTTAGTATTCTGAGTGCTCATTTTCTGGTCCGAGGCCCATCATTATGCATACATTCTTTGTACTCACTGTGTTTCTCTTTGCAGCTGTTGGGGAAAACCAGGGTGTGCGCTCCAGTTACTGTTACACCTTAGTGTTTCGACTTACGTTTCCGTACCCGTTTGCATTACCGTTCATGTGTATGCCACCTTGTTAATTACCCTTTGCATTTTCATTTGCACTTGCGTTTGTGTTACTGTTGCCATTTGCATCTCCATTACTGCTTGTATTTGCATTTCAGTTTGCGCCACCATGTGCATTACCATTTGCATTTGTGGCTGCCCTTCCACTTGCATTTGCATTTATCTTTCGTTTTATGTCATCATTGCTGTTACTGTTACTATTTGCATTTCCAAATGCATTACCGTGACTGTGCACATTACGGTTCACATTTCTGTACACACTTGCATTTGCGTTTCTCTTTCCTTTGGCGTTATTCTTGATCTACCATTACCATTTGCATTGACAATTGTGGTACTGTGACCATGCGCGTTACGGTTGGCATTTCCATATGCACTTGCGTTTGCATTTCCATTTCTGTTTCCTTTGGCGTTATTGTTGCTGTTATCATTACCATTTGCATTTACAATTTTGGTACCGTGACCATGCACGTTACGGTTTGTGTTTCTGTATGCACTTGCATTTTTGTTTCTCTATCTTTTGGCGTTATTGTTGCTGTTACCATTACCATTTGTGTTTCCAATTGCGGTACCATTACGGTGCACGTTACCAGTTGCATTTCCATACATGCTTGCATCTCCGTTTGCATCACTGTTCGCTTTAGCATCACTTTGTGATTGCATTTCTATTAACATTTGTTTTACCATTTACATTTGCGTCACCATGTGCATTACCATTTGTACTTGCATTTGCATTGCAGTTACCGTTACTATCTGATAAAAAATAACTTGGTGGGAGCGCGGGGTCCAAAGGGACCGCACTCCCACCACCACATTCCATTCACTATTTATAGTCCTCATTCTCAAAAAGAAGGGAAATTCATTGCAAAAAAAATCCATTTAATGCATCAGTTAGGGTTGTTCCACAGTGACAAAAGCAAGGAAATCCGGTGTTAGGGTTGAAAGTCCCCCTTGCACCCCGCAGCCCACTCCACCAACCAGCATCGGGGTGTGCATTGGGGTCGTCGGTCCTAACCCTCACCCTATTCTCCCATACTTCACCACCTCAGCTTGTTAACATATTGAATGGGGTGAGAGTTAGGGCCGATGACCCCAACGCACACCTCAATGCCGGTTGGGGAGGTGGGCTTGGGGGTACAAGGGGGGGCTTTCAACCCTAACACCAAATTTCCTTGCTTTTGTCGCTGTGGAACAACCCTAACTGATGCATTAAAGGAGTTTTTTGCCGTGAATAAATATATCTATATATTAGGGCAAAAACTCCATTTATGCATCAGTTACGTTATTCTACTACGACAAAATGAGGAAATTCGATATTAGGTTGAACCCCTTTGCACCCCTCAGCCCACCCCCAACTGGAATCAGGGTGCGCTTGGGGTCATCAGCCATAACTCTCACCCCATCACATGTGGAAAGAAGCTGAGGAATAGGAGAATGGGGTGAGAGTTAGGACCGATGACCCCAACGTGCACTCAAATTCTGGTTGGGGGGAGGGCTGGAGGGGTGCAAAGGGGGTTCAACCCTAACATCGAATTTCCTCATTTTTGTCACTGTGAAACAACCCTAACTGATGCATTAAACTGAGTTTTTTGCCTCTAATTTCCCTTCTTTTTGAGAATGATAACGAGAAATAGTGAATGTAATGCAGCAGCGGGAGCGCTGACCCGCCCCATGCTCCCGCCACGTGATGTCTTGTCACATAGTAACATTATGCCCGCTAATGCAAATCATAATGTGCATGGTGATGCAAAGTGAAACAGAAAGAGAAACAGTACTGTAGACAGAAATGTTAATAACAACGCAAATGCAACCGCAAATGAAAATGCAAAGGGTAACGCACATGGTAGCGTAGACGTGAACGGTAAGTGAAACGCGTACGGAACCGCAAGCAGAAATGGTAATGGTAACAGTAATGTAAGCTCACAGGCTGGTTTTCCCCAAAAGCTACATAGAGAAAGACAGTGAGTACAAAGAATGTATGCAAAATAATGACTCTCAGAACAGAAAATGAGGACTTGGAATAGTAAATTGCTTATATCTCAGGAACCGTATGACATAGAAAAAAAATTTAAAAGTCATATGAATTATCACTTTCATGGCTAGTTTTGTACTTAGCCCCTGTTAGGGGGCTAACCATTTTTCTGACAAAAAGTCTGTATCTCACACTGTTTCCGAGATACAGGCCCTGAAAGGTGTGGCAAACGCCGTAATGTTATCCTATGGGGAAAAAACAGAAGTTCGGAGTGCCATAACTTTGCCTCCCTGTACTATTTTTTCACCACACTACTGAAGGGCACTTCTGTGGGATGTTGACTGTCTTCCCTGCAAATTTCAGCCCAAAAGACCAACCTGTTATTTTGCAGCAGGGCACCAAACGATTGCTGCAATGCGTTGTATGCCGTAATGTTATCCTATGGGAAAAGGCATCAACTGTGGAGTACCATAACTTTGCTGCCATGTAATATTTTTTCAACAAAACACTGAAGAGCACAGTTGTGGGATGTTGGCTGTGTTCCCTCCAAATTTCAGCCCAAAACTCCTAACCGTTTTTTTGCAGTGGGGTGGCAAAGAATTGCTGTCATTTTCCCACAGCCTAGAAAAGTACTGTCGCAATTTGCAAAAGCTTTCGCAAATTCATTCAACATTGTCGCAAGTGAGAAAGCACTTTGCAAAAGTACTTTGTCCAGAAATGTGAAAAACATATTTCTGGGGTGTTTTACCCCAAAATAAAGACATGGCTAGCATCCTCAGGGTCCGACTAGGTGAATACAAAAAAGAATTAGGTTGCTAGAGGGTCCCAAATTTAAATGGCAAGTATTTTTCTCATCACCAACTGAAAACAAAATGGTGGATTTGTGACAGTAAAAGGGCCATTTGTGAAAGTAAAAACTGCATTGAAACTGCTGAGATTATATACCACTAGATGCAATTCTCTAATGTTTAATGTTGATGTAACCATTGAACTGTAAAAACTGTTGTTGCAAACTAGAACTGCACTTTGTGTTTACTAAGGGGTGCCTTCCTGTGCAAGGTTAACTCCTTGGCTGTGTCCCCATTGAATTGTGGGATACTGGATGACTACCACGCTTACTTCCTGTATTATTGAAAGAACCACAGCTATTTTTTTTCAAACAACTAGCTATTTGCTGGCCATAAACACACTAAAAGCCTTCTTAAAGGCTGACTTTTATGATTTTTGAGTTGTAAACTATATCTCGAAACCGGAAGTAAGCGCTGTGACGCACTTCTGGTTTCAGAACCCTCAAAAGTGCTTGCACTAGTGAGCGGGGCGAGCGTGCACAGGGCCGCTGCTCAGGAGATCGCAGACAGAGACACGCCGCCGGCGTGTCTTCCGTGGTTCCCCGGGAAACTGGGAACAGGGTCTACTAAACTTCTATCAAAGTGAAACAGGTAATATTGTCCCATTACAATACTCTAGTAAACAACTGTTTGTTTTTGACACTGAGTAACAAACCAGAGGGACCTACTAGTTCACTAGCACAATGAAGAAAGCATTTGCGACACAGTCAAACTTTTTGTTAACTTTTCCCATTGACTTATAATGGGAACTTGTTTTTTGAATAACTTTTGAACCGTTTAATATTTTTTCACAAAATCTTCAAAATGCACATCCAGGGACCCTGGCCACATGTTTCCTGAAGATTTCAGACAAGTCACGCTAACCGTGTGACCTGTAGGCATGACCGTAGAATTCCAAAAAAGCATAAACGCACGCGCAGATCATGCTTAATAACTCTGCAGCTGTATATCTGACCAGTACAAAACTTGGTAGATCCCAAGGCATATGGGTCTTGATCATGTATTCCAAATTTCAGGCAAATCCGTCAAATGGTTGCAAAGTTATTAAGGTGAAAAATTTGGGGTTTAACATGTAAATGGCTCCTCAACCCTAACTATAGTGGCACTACCGTGCCAAGATAATATATATATATATATATATATATATATATAGCACAGTAATACATATAACAGCAATAGGTAAATGCATAAAATAACTGTTTCTGCAGGGTCATATGGGCTGCCTTCAGTAAGCTTCCAAAGTGGCCTCTGATTTGACAGAAAGATGAATACTTGGTCAAACATACAAAACAAGGTATTCACACAGTCCTACCTCCAGGCAATAATAGCTGAAACCCAGGAGGGTTTAGTGGCTGTGACAGAAATGAGGCCTACACAGCCCCATGACTGTGAACTATCAGTCCTTGGCTACACACTGTTCATGAAAGGTAGGGACAGTGAAAGGGAGGAGGAGTGACTTTTTATATGAAGGTGGGATTAAAGCCATGATGCTAAGGGATGGGGGAGGGAATGACTGTGGAAATATTGTGGGTTCATGTAGACACTCATGGGTGAGGGGGCCTTAAGGGTACTTGTGGTATATAGGCTGACATCTCAGAAACAGTCCAGGAGATGCTATTAGAGGACTTTAAAGGAGAACTGCAGTCAAAATTTACAAACAAATAAATGTGGAGTGTTCTGATTCGTGTGTGTAGTCCTAGTGCATGACTTGGACTGCTGTGTTCCACTTGCAACAAATGCTGGAAACCAGATAGTGATAGAGGTCTTTGAAGAATCATTCTTCATATAGAAGGTTGAGGAACCTACACAGAAGGGTTTTATTCTTCATTTACTCCTCACAAACTGTGACAGCTTTAGTGAGGTATCAGTTCAAGAGCCTCTGGGATCCAGTGTCCACCAAATCAAGTAGTTCAGAATAAGGCTGGCTGTAGAATGCAAGCAGTCACTAACAATAGCATTGGATTTCAGGTGGGCTTATTTTACCAATATACAGGAGCTATTCATAGGAAAGCTAGAGGAGTGAGGGTTGTTGAGTGGGTAGACAAAAATATGGTATAATTAAACAGGGGGTACTGCAAGCTAAGAACCTTGAGTTAAGGCAGCAGATAAAATAGAAAGGGAATGAGAACACTGTGGTATACAAGGGCATGTGAGAAAGATAGTAAGGGTTAAGGAAAGGCCTTCAAAAACCTACAGTACAATACCAGCCAAACTGAAAAACAGGAACATGTACCTGAGCAGGATGATGGAGGCTAACAGGAAGTTGAGATGGCAAAGATTGTGGAGGGACTGAATAATGAAGACAAGACTTTTTCTGCCACATTAGGGAAAACCAAATCCATGGAGTGCTTAGTTAGAATGAAGTGGTTGAAGATTGGGACAAGGGAGGATAAAGCAAAGGCAGACATACATAGTAAGTATTTCTGCTCTCTATTTATTGTACAAGACAAGTGTCCGGTATCAAAATGTTGAATCAAGGACAGCAGGGGCAGATAACATGGAATGGTTAACTAACAAAAGGGTACTGAAGTGTCTGAAAACCTATAAGAGTGGATAAAACAATAGGTCTAGATGGGATTCTCCCTAGATTGCCAAAAGAAAGGGGTTAGGAGCTGTCTATACCTTTGGCAGATCTCTTTAAAAGATTACTGGAAACAGGGGTGGTACTAAGGTATCGGAGATCATCAAATGTGGTACTGCTGCATAAGAGTGGGAAAAGGGACGAGAAAGGGAATAATAGACCGGTAAGCCTGTCATTTACTGTTTGTAAGATGCTTAAGACAATTGTGAAGGAAAGACTTATGGTTTCCTGTTGGAAAATGGATTCCAAGATAAAAAGCAGCATTGAGTTGACATAGTGGCTGTCTTGTCAGATGAATCTTATAGATGTTTGGGTCTCAAAAACAGCTGACAAGGCTAGGCTGTGAATATGTCATATCTTGACATTAGCAAAGTCTTTGTTTAACATGAACAGTTGGTTACAAAACTGAGGGCATTGGGAGTGGGGACAGAATTATGGGGTGAGGCAGAAATTGGCTGACAGGAAGGATGCAGAGGGTCATCATGAAGAGGGAATTCTTAAAGATTCTGGATGTCACAAGTGTAGTTCCCAAGGGATCGGACTTCAATGCAATCCTTTTTAATGTCTTCATATACAACATTGTAGAAGGGATTGAGGAAAAGAGCTGTCTCTCTGGACAGAACATGAAAATCTACTCAGAGAGGAGAATGAGGAGGGTGTAAGGGCAATTAAGGAAGATCTGTGGAAGCTAAAAAATGAAAAAAAAGTGCAAGGTCTTGCACACTGGGGCCAGGAAGCAGAGAATGGATTAAAGGATAGGGGTCTGGATTTGGAGGTGACAGCAGAGGATAGAAACTTTGGGGTGACAACTTCAGACAACCCGAAGCAACCAGCACAGTGTATTAGAGCAGTAGGGAGGACAGATACTGTAAAACTCTGAGTTAAATAGGTAGATAGATCAGCAGCAGAAGATGGGCGGTGATTGCACCAAGTCCTGATTCCTGATGAGGCCACACTTAAAATACTGTGTACTATTCTGAAATCCACACTGAAGAAAGGACAAGGACATAGTAGAGGCAATGAAGAGGAGAGTCATCAAGACGACTCAAGGGAAGCCCAATAAGTAAAGTCTTGAGTATCTCAACATATACACACTAGGAGATTCCAGGGAGAGGGGCGAGATGGAAGAGACTTACAAGTTTCTACATGTCTGACCCATTGGCACAGTGCTAATTCCACTGCTGACAATGCTGGTGACTTGAGTTCATAAATAAGCCTAATGACCAGGGAAAGGAGGATTAAGCATTTCTAGGACAGATCTTCTTCAGAGTGAATGGGTTTCTGTGTCTTCCATAATGATAACTACCTAGTGGAATCTATGTGGTTTTGCTAGAGGTACCATCACAACATGGCAGAAATTCCACTGTATGCCTGCACATTGCATGCCTTGATGTGTGCATCATTTCATGCCCACACCTTCAGGGCAAAATGAAGGACAAATCTGCCCTGTTCTACCAGGAAGAGGCAAAGGAAACCCTGCAGGCTCATGCACTACTGACCTGGCACACCACCCACCTCTGCAGTGGTCTAGGGTAAGACTAAATCCAGGAGAAGGTAATAATGGGGCTACAGGGGGTCTCATCCAGAGGTTAGCAAACCAGAGCATACAAAGGAGAATATTTATTTATTAAATCTCGGATTATAACACCTTTGAGTAATAAAACTCATTTACAAAGGTTCCACATTATTACATGTAGGACATAGACAGTCAATGTTATACAACAGGAAAAGTAAATAAGATAACAGATTTTAAACAATTGGTAAATACATAGTAGTTGGTAATAAAGTAATGGTTGTCAAAATCAGTAAGTAGAGAGAAGGAGATAAGGGGAAGAGGTAGGAGGAAAAAAGAGGAGGGAGCAGCCTAAAGGCCTTGTCAGGATAAATAGAGTAGGTAGGTACAGTAGGAAGAATATAACAGGATGGGGGGAGGAGCGGAGGAAGTGGGGATAGGGATGAGAGTAGCATAGGAGGGGGTGACAGGTTATACAATAGAGGTAGGTGGGGGAAAGGTTGAGGGGTGATGGGGAAAATGCTGTAATAAATGGAATAAGGAAAATGTTGCAATAAACGGGATAAGGCAGAGGGGCGAGATAGAAGATACTGTCTGGCCCATTGGTGCAGTGCTAATTCCACTGCTGACAATGCTTGTTATAAATACCTTAATAACAAAAATAAATTGTACATGGAGTAAACAGGGTGGACAGCAGGGAATTGTTTAAAGTGAGGGTAAACATAGGCACATGGGGTAACTCCAAGAAACTGGCAGGTGGGAGATTTAAAACAAAGTGCACAAAAGTATTTCTTTATAAAGAGGGTAACGAGAAAATTGAATAAGCTGCAGAGGTAGCTGGTCCCTGCCGAAACAGTGTTAGAATTTATGCAAAACAAAGCAAAACAGGGTTAGGATTTAAGAATGGATAGGATAGGCATATAAATTAGGCAAAGATCACTGGGGAAAAGAGCGTGATGGATGGAGGAGTGAATGGCTTCTAGAGTATGCACAATATACCATAAGTAGAGTTGTGAACACTAGATGCATCATGAGGCCTTTTTCTGCTGTCATTGTTTGTATGTCTGTGTTTCTATGATTCCCCATGATAACATGGTCTTACAAAGCTTATGCTATGAGGTCTGGATCCAGTTTTGTTTATAGAAGGCATAGCAGTATTAGCACTGGGTCCCATTACAATTTTCTAAACTCCCAGCATGGATGCAGGGCATCAGTCTGTATTAGCTCTAGCCTTGGACTCTTAGAAGGGCTGTCTCTGGGTCATAGTAGGTCATAGTCTTTAGTCAATAACCAGGATGCCTCCCCACTATGCTCATGCCTAATAGCTTACAAGCAGACTAGATGGATAATTGGATTTAAGATGTATCTTAAATGAAAAGAAAACTCAATGGATAATTTTTGAGAAACGAAATAAGATATCAGATGAAAAACATACAGTTCAGATTGTTTCTGGAGTTAGTGTCAGCAAGGTTTGTTCTTATAAATATTTGGGTCTTACCCTCGATTGTCACTTAACATTTGAGTTGCATATAAAACACATCTCTACAAGATTAAAACAGTTATTGTTTTTTTCTAAAAAAATCAAACTCTGTTCAATTTTTCTTTTTTTTGAAATTCAATATTTTATTGAATTTACATTCTACATGTCCAGAAAGAAAGCTACAGGATTGAGTGTACATAATATTGGCCAAGATAGATACAGAGTAGCATACATCAGACTGTCTCTGGATCCAATAAAACCAAAACAATACCAATACCCCTACGAACCTTCCCCCTCCCCTCTTTTCTCCCCCGACCCACCCCCTGGAGCGTGCCTCATAAACATAACAACACAAAAGAAATTTGTGAATTAGAGAATAACAGTCAGCATTTACCAGAGATGAATAAAACCAACCAATTAAGGTGAACAGAGATAGGAACCTTCCTTATTTCAATTTAAATATAGGTCGTATAATTTACCCCATTTGCGATTAAATACATCCATACAATTCCGGGAGCTAGCTATCAATCTCTCGGTATTGAAACAAAGTGGCATCTCCTTCAACCATTCTTCATGTGTTATAACTGATTGATCCACCCAGTGCTTAAGAACCAATCTTTTAACCACAATAGAAATTAAGGCCATGTGGAATCTACGTTCTTTAATGTTAATGGTCGAGAGCATCCCAAGGATACATATCTCTATAGTGAATAGGTCTCCTAATCCCAATAAAGGATCTAGGTTAGACTGAATAGCATTCCAGAGTGGATCCACTTTGCTACAATGCCAGAAAATGTGAATCAGGTTCCCTTCAGATAAACCACATCTGGTACAGGTTGCCATAGGAAGTCTACCCAGCTTGGCTAGCTTAACCGGAGTATAATACAGATTATTTAGAATATGGTACTGAATAAGTCTGTGTCTATCTTGGGTAAGATACCTATGTAGGTCCTTCTAAACCTGACTCCAGTTGGGACTAACATCAGTCAGAAGGGAAGCCCAAACTTTAGAACCTGGAAGAGCATTCGGGAAATTGATTCCCAAAAGAAAAGAATAAATAGCTGATATACCATGGGGTTTACTGGCATATCTCTGTACCTGTTCCAAAAAGGGCTTAACTCGAGATTGTGATAACACGATTCCAAAATTGGACACCATAAGGTGTCTCAACTGAAACACTTTGAAAATATATTTCTGAGGGATGTTGAATTTGGCTATTATGTCTGGGGATGACAGGAGAGTGGTTTGACCATATAGGTCCTCTACTGAAACTTCCTGTAACTGAGGAAGCCAATCCGGAAAAAGTAATGAGCCCCCAATTTTAATATTTGGATTCTGAAAAAGGGGTTGAGCCATGTCTTTTTTATGTGAAATATTTAAAAAATTCCAGCATTGCGCTAAAACCTTAATGGAAACTCCCACCACTGAATCTTGTATGGAGTTTGGTATCGTGGAACAAGGAGAAAAAATATTCCTGTGGAATTAAAGCCGTGAAAAGCGAGAAGTTTCCTTTCCAATTGTAGCCAGATAGGTAAGTAACCGTCACTTGTGTCTGAGAACCATCTTCCCATTTTTGACAGATGGCTTGCCCAATAATAAAAGTTGAAATTAGAGAGAGGAAGCCCCCCTAATTCCTTAGGGAGGCTAAGTTTGGTGAAAGAACGCCTGGGAAATTTACCCCGCCAGATAAATTTGGAGAGGACTGAGTGGAAATGACAAAAATAGGACAGTGGGAGCCAGAGATTTAATAAATTTAGGGGATAAAAGAGACAAGGGAGGACATTCATTTTAACAATACTAATATGACCCCATATTGAGAGGGGGAGGCTCTCCCATCTTTGAAGGTCCTGTTGAATGTTCGTTATTAAGTCATCTAAATTAAGCTTCCTAAAAGTCTCTGGGTCCTTGGTGAGATGAATGCCCAAATATTTAATAGAGTGAGGGGACCACTTCATGCCTAGATGGGCAATGTTAGCCTGGTGGGTAAGAACATTTAGAGGAAAAATTACAGTTTTAGACAAATTTAACTTATAATTGGATACAAGTCCAAACTGTCTAATAATTTGTAATGCATGTGATAACGATATATCAGGATAGGCCAAATTGAGTAGGATGTCATCTACATATACTGAGAGGGTTAAAGACTGTTGATATATTGTACAGCTCTTGACCTGGGAAGTGCACTTGAGACTACGTAGAAGGGGTTCCAAATAAAAATTGAAAAGAAAGGGAGATAAGGGGCAGCCTTGCCTGGTGCCTGTAAATAAAGAGAACCTTGGTGAAAAAACACCATTACAATAAATTTTAGCAGAGGGAGCTTGATAAACCGTCTGTATCCATTGAATAAAAACTGTTGGAAAGCCCATTTTTTTGAGAATAGCCCAGAGAAATTCCCAGTTTACTCTGTCAAAGGCTTTTTCTGCATCTAATGAGATTAAAGCCATGGGAATCTGAGAGTCCTGGGCAGCCTGAAAAATATGCAAAAGGGTCCTTAGGTAATCAGCTGAAGATTGACCCTGAACAAATCCCACCTGCTCAGGGCTCAACAGATGAGACCACACCCTCTTAATTCTGAGAGACAAGATTTTTGTTAGGATTTTGATATCATAGTTTAAAAGCGAGATTGGGCGATAACTGGCAGGATCATCATGCGGTTTATCGGGCTTCAGGATGAGAACTATTGTGGCTTCCAGCAAGGAAGGGTTCAGAGTATCTAAAGTGAACATATATTCAAACAAATTTAAGAGGAGGGGGGCTAATTCAGTGGAAAAAGTTTTATAGAAATTGGAGGGAAAGCCATCTGGTCCTGGCGATTTATCCAATGCGAGCTCCCTAATCACCTCCTCTATCTCCCCCAAAGTAATTGGGGAAGACAGAGTTGAGCAATGTTGTGCCTGAAGGGACGGGAGGTCCAGGCTATCCAGATATTGCTCTATGCTTGGGGGTGTGGCCTGTGCAGGAATTTTACTATACAAATTTTTATAACATTTTTCAAAAACCTGAGAAATATCACGTGGGGAAGTCTTAATACAGCCATCTGAGGCCAGAATAGAGAGGATGAGCTGTGAGCTCTCTAATGCCTGTAACCGAAGGCCCAGCATTCTTCCTGGCTTCTCGCCTTGATCAAAGCAGCGAGCTTTGGTTTTCAGGATGGCATATTCCGCCTTTTCTTTCTGTTCAGTTTTTCATTGAGAAAGTTGTTGGTTACATCATTGTTTCTACTGGTGTTAGAATCATAGAAAATTGACAGCAGAAAAGGACTCTTCTAGCCCATCTAGTCTGCCCAACCCTCCCCTTTCACATACCCCCCTCCCCACCTGCCCCCACCCTCTCCCCAATATTCAGTCCCATATGCCTGTCCCATTCCCACTATGGTGACTTTGTATATAAGAATGCAACAACTACATTACTCAGTACACTGGATCCATTGTACATCAGTGCACTTAGGTTTATCATAAACTTATCATATAAAACACGTAGCTGTATTCTTTATGAAGAATTAGGTTGGACTTCCCTACCAGGACATAGAGACTTACATTGGAATATGTTTGTATATAAGTTCGTTATAAAGATTTTACTTTCATTTTTGTTAAACAAATTGCAGCAAAAGTTTTTTTTGATATATCATGAGATCCACATCTCAGATCTCTTTTCAGATTCCTAGAAATAATTTCAAAAGTGGGAAAATGATGATTGCAATAGCAGTGCCCCATTCATGGGATAGGTTACAAAAACAATTGGTTTTGCATGTACTACCACCACTATTTCGCATCAGAGCATCATTGAAAAGTTTATTTTACAAACATTGTAATTGCTTTGGATAAACAAATGTACTTAAATTTTAAATACAAATTATGTTTTTAACAGTTATGTTGTAATAAGTGAATATATGTTTGTCTTGTATTGGTTTTATCTTAGACACGATTGTAAAAGAATTTTAATTTTCAATTTGCTATCCAGTAAAAATGAATGATGATGATGATAGGTCTTTTTCTGCCATCATTGCCTATGTTTCTTACAGTACAAAGAAGAACAGAAATGTAGAAAAGAGGACAGAAAAAAAACCTGAACAGATCATTTAGTCTGCCCAACGATTCCCTACTCAGAATCATAATGATATTTATTTTCCCTATTCTTCTCTCTCCTTTCTATATCATCCCATCTTCTAGCTCCCCTAAAATGTAACTTCTTCTGAACTCTAATTTTCTCAGCATCCACAACCTTATCTAGAAGTTTGTTCCATCCACCCATAATGTCCTGTGCATTATTTGAACCTCCCCATAAAACTTATCACATGACCCATAGTGGACCAATTGTTTTTCACATTAAATAAACTTGCTGTTTCCTCTATTGAACTGTTCCATTAACTTGAAAATCTCTATTCTGGCCTTCTCTCTTTTATCCTCCAGTGAGCACGTTAAGACTACTCAATGTTTTCTCAGATGTTTTGCCTTGTCCATGGACCATCTTTGTTGCCCGTCTCTTCACTGTCTCAAATCTATCCTTATTCTTTATTAGATATGAATCCCAGAACTGTGTAAAGTAGGACTGCTCAGATTCACTGGAAACTGTTCCAGCTTCCATGTTGGGTCTGGTGGATTTTCTGTAATTCCACTTCCACTCTTGATTCCAATCCAATTCCAGTTATGGAATCAGAATGGAAAGAGAAAGAGAAATGGAATTTCTGAATCCACATCTGATCCTGCAAAAAAAAGTAATATATGTTGGCTAAAGAAACAACTGGCTCACAGGCAGCTTGTTGGCATCCTGGGCCCCTTCTGGTGTCCTCCCATACAGCTATACTACAGTACCACCAGCCTACCTGCTAGTTTGGGTCACTTTGCTTCTTTGGACTGGCTGATAGCTTAAGGTCTGTCCTCTGTGGACTGGTGGTCATCAGGTGGTATAAGTACCTGCATGGATCCTGCTATGGCTGCCAGTGAACAGCTCCATCATCTCATGGTCTCCTCTATACTTAGGTTAACCCCTCACGATCCCACCAATTCAGACCTGGAGCCAGTGATCACTGCCATCAGTTGCCAAACTTGCCAAGAATAAAGGCTTGTTTTGTTATTTGGGGTTGGTATGGCAAAGGGAAAACAAGTTCTGAGACTAGTTAAGTACCAGGAGGGAGGAAAGTTGGCAATCGTCAACCACACTGAGAAGTTTGGGGCAGTACTAGCCATCATTGTGGTGGACTGGCAGCCTGCCAGAGTGGGAAAAGAAGGGAGTTAATAATGGGGCACTAAGTCGGTTGGTCAACCTACAGTAGTATCTCCTATATATCACTGTGTGTCATTGGTGTGGGTGGTGGTGGTGGTGGGTGAGTGACAGTGGTGGAGAATGGTGATTCAATGGATTGGATGACCAGAGAGTTGACTCCTGTACTTTGTGGTGGGTTGGTGTTGATGGTCTTTGTTGAGGGCTTGGACTGGAGGTGTCATGATCATGGCAGAAGCCAAGCAACACTCAAGGTAAAGGGGGGAAGATGGTGAAAGAGGGAAGGGCTTTAGTGTTTTTTAAGTATAACAAACATGACTTAGTACTGCAGACAATTGCAGGTTCAGAATCAGATTCCGATTCCACATCCAAGAGTTTTTCAGAATTCAGATTTTCAGTCTTCAGCACCAAAAATCTGAATAAAAAAAGTGCAGAATCTGATGTATCTAATTCTGTTTGATGGATTCTGAGGCAACCCTACCACACAATACTACAGTTGTGTCATTACCAGAGGTCTATATAGTGAAGACATCACCTCCGTCCTTCTGCCAGTAATCTCTCTCCTCATGTACCCTGACAGTTTACTAGCTCTCCCATATGCATTTTTGTACTGAGATTTTAGGATCATCTAGTTTTAGGTGGCTTTAGATTTGCAATCCATTGTTGAACATCTCATCTTAGGTCAGCCACGTATAGACCCCATATGTCTTCTGACTGTTTCCAGTGGCTAACAAGAGATAAGCTTGGGAACAGTGTGATGAGGCAGTTTCTATAAAAATATTGCCTAAGAGTGGGTGAACCTAATTTCCCCACCATCTATGTGCATGCCCTAATAAAACCTCTCCCCCTATGTATTACTTAGGAGGATGAGGGCTACTGCAATTTTTGCTTTACTAATGGCCTCCTCCTCCTCCACCCTGTTTACTAATTCCTTATCAAGCAAGACAAAATTATGTTCTTATTCCCCTCTCTAGATGTTTTTCTGGGTGGCCTGGTTAATGTGTTCCCAGACTGGTTTGTACAGCATTGATAATTGTGTGCTTGGATCACCAGGGAAAGTTGGCTGACTGCTGAGCAAGCTGCCCTTATTTGGTGGGTGTACTGAGGGGCAATTGAGGATAATTTTGTGCACTGTGTTCCCATGCTGCACCACACCTCTACCTGTGGTTGGCGATCTTTCCCTTCTGGCAGCATTAGAAATTCCAGGAACATGATCTCTTTACCTATGGCATTTCCTTCCCCATAGCTGACAAATACAGTACCAAAGCATTCATTGTAGTCTGGAATAGAAGGGGCTCTGCTGTATTTCCAGGTGCTGTCTGGATTGCTACTGACTCTCCTATGTTGTTTGCCTGTACTGATTTTGATGCTTGTCCTCCTTTAACTTTCTTGCCTTCTTTAGCTAAGGTGGGTGGTTTCCATCTCCTGTTGGGTTCAGCAAGTCCCTTTCCTCTTTAGCCATAGTCCATAGCTGGCTAATCATCATTGCTGCGCCTCAACTATCATCTGTGGACTGTTGAGGATGTGGTGGATCTGCTGGCTGCAGCTCATGAGCTGGCTGCTGCAGTGGTTTTGGGGGCGGCTGAGGCAGTTCTGCTGGCTGACGGAGGGATTTAGAAGCCTTCCTATTCTCTGCTGACATTTTGCTTGGCATTCTTCATGGTGCTGTGCTGCAGCATTCCAGTGAAAATACAGGCAGGTTTCCTCACAATGGAAGGCCTAAGTTATACATTGTTTTCTTCTTCTGACACTCTGGGTCCTTAGAATTCTAATGAAGCAAGCCATTACAGTTGCTTGTGGTTTCTGCAGCAAATAAAAAGTTTTGTTTAATAATGTAGCTGCTTTTATGGGGGGGGGGGGGTCCTTACTACTGTTGGCAGCCTCCCCTTTATACCAGATTTTGTAGCCAGCTGAGATATCTCAGTCAAAATCCCACACAATGAATCATATTCATTACTGCCAATACAAACACAGTATCATAGCGTATATAGTCATCAAACACATGTAAGGTTAGGAAAACAAGTTACCTTTCATGATGAAGCTCATTCAGCAAAGCGTTGCGGCAGGGTCCATCTGGCAGCTAAGTAGGAGGTCTGTATGTTTGGGGTAAATCTCCAGTTCTTTTACACTTTATTGTTTACACCAAGGCATTACTTGCTTGACTCACCCTGCACTTTTTTGTTGATTTTATTCTCCATGTTACTGTGCTAATATTGCAGTAATAAGTTAGAATAATTACATTTATAGTACTTCATCTGTAAGTCTTAGATTGAGATACATCTCAGCTGGTTGCAAAATCCAGTTTTACAGATCTCCAAGTGCACTCCAAACATTTGGAATAATGAGTTTCATACTGCGAGTTGAGCCAAAACCATAGTGTGCACCATCCCCATTCAAATTTCCACCAACTTCTTTTGTGGAAATTGTTTCACTCTTTATGCCAGACTGCCTGTCCTAGCCCAGCTGATTGGCTGCTAGTCCGTTGCTGACAAGCCCCCTAGCCTCAGGGCCAATCGGGTGCTGAATGACACTGATGATGATGCTGGACACCAAATTGTAGACCTTCACTAGGTAAACATAGAAATAGAATTTGCCAACAGATAATGACTGCTTGGCCCACCTAATCTGCCCACTTTTCCCTGCCAATAGTATTAATTCAGATCATACTTGATCTCCAGCCCATTAACCTCCCTTCCATTTCTCTAAAATTCCCTTATACCTATCCCATGCATTCTTGAACCCCACCATTGTTTTCTGCCTTACCATCTCAGCTGAAAGACTGTTCTGGGAATCTACCACTCTTTCTGTGAAGTACTTCCTCACATCTCTCTTTAATCTAACTTCTTCCAGCTTCTTATCATGTGCTCTTGTCCTTGAGCACCTTTTTTGTCTGAAAAATACTTCTTTCTTGTGCCTTGTTTGCCAGTATCTATCATATCTCCCCCCCCCCATTTCAGGGTCTGTAAATATATTTAAGTCCTTTAATCTCTCCTCATAGTGCTTCTGAAGCAGACCCTGCACCATTTTAGGTGCCCTCCTCTGGATCACTTCTACTCTGTCTATGTCCTTTCTAAGTTGTGGTCTCCAGAACTGAACACAGTGTCTTTACCAGTGTTCTATACAGAGGTAATAACACCTAGCTCTTTCTGCTGGTGATACCTCTCCTTATGCACCTCAGTATCCCACTTGCCATCCCAACTGCTTTGTCGCATTGCCTGGCCACCTTTTCATCATTCAATATTATTATTCCTAGGTCTCTTTCCCACTTGGTAATTGTCAGTACCACCACCACCACCCCCATTTTCATTCTGCCATGCATTTCTGTGCCCCAAGTGCATTATTTTGCACTTTTACATATTGGAAACCCACTGCCATACTCTTGACCACTCCTTGAGTTTTCTCAGGTCACTGTTTATCTATTCCACTATCCCAGGAGTGTCCTCCCTATTGTAGAGTTTGGTGTCATAAGCAAAGAGGCAGACATTTCCTTCAGTGCCACTTACAAAGGCATTAAAGAGGACTGGTCCCAGCACTGATCCCTGAGGTGCCCCACTGGACCCCCTTCCCTTCCTCTGAGTGAACTCCATTTACCACCACCCTCTACCACCTACCCATAACCAATTTATTACCTAGTTTACCACCTTTGGACCCACTCCTATGCTACCCAGCTTGATTGTGAGTCTATGTGGAATGGTGTCAAATGCCTTACTGAAATCTAGGTAGGCAAAGTCCACTGCTCCACCCTGATCTAGTTTCCTGGTCACCCAGTCAAAGAACTCTATCAGATTAATTTGACATGACACCCCCCACCCATGAATCCATGCTACCTTCAATATTGTAACTATAACTGGGTCACCATGGATGTTTTGGTTACTATCCCTCCAATGTAGGCTCAAACAAGGTTGAGGGGCCTGGGCTCTGTTTTTAATTGAAAGTAGAGGCTGTTCATAACAAAGGTTAGTTAGAGCAGTGCCTCCATCTAGAGATATATTTAAGTGGGCCTGATGAATGACAGGAACAAACACCTGGAATGCTGTACCTACCCACCTCCCCTCACAGTCACCCCACACATGGAAAACCAGAAACCAATTAAATAGTAGAGCACACATGCAATTACTGACTGTAGGTAATACTTTGCTCATGAGACAGGTTAACAATAACAACAAAAAAATTGTTAAACAGGATAGGGGATTGAGGGAATGCAGAATAAATAACTAGGGTAACTGTTTTGGAAAAATGCAAGAATGACAAGCATTTGTCAAAGCTGTAAGTTCATTGTGTACACCAGTGTCATGGGGGGTGTTTGAAAATTGCTTTAGTGAAGTTGTTCGTGAGGTGGGGTCCCAAATAACATATGTTGAAAGTGTGGGGCGAAAATATTTAGAAATGAGCAAGTTATGTCACTAAGTTGAAAACCCTATTGAAATACATTGACACCCAAAACTCCATTGAACTACATTGAAGCGCTTACCTCAGTTCGCGGTTGGGCTTTGAAGAGCAAAGATGTGCCTGCAGTCCAAGGTACATTATGGTGATGACTTCCGGTGGGTAAGTATGGGATACTGTGGGTGTTGGGTGGTGGGTCCTGAGTGAGAGTATAGGGGGTTGAGTGACGGTGGAATGGACAATGATCAAGGATTGACTTTGGGCTTCAGGGAGCTAATGTTGGAGGGGATGAAGGGTGGAAGTAAGCCATGGTTATCCAAATTCCAGTTTTAAGAAAGTCTCACTTCTCCCAAACTTATTGTTGACCCAACGCATGTTCCATACAGCTAATCCCTAGTGATACTTAACAGTTTCCCTAGACTGTATAGCTCTATCACAGATGGTTAGCACATCGTTCCCATATCACTAATCCCCAGAACTTCTGTTCTCTCTCTTGAAAAAAGCTTAGTACAGTGCTAATCCTCTCTGTTTCTGCAGACACTGGAAGCTGGTGGTAAAGAGTTGCTGTTGTGGTGTGGGGGGTTCCAAATGTGCTGACAATGCAATATTTAACTCCCCCCTGCTCAATTTACTGCTTGCTTGTGAAATGTGAAATGTGCTTTCAGTGATAGATGAGATTGAGAACTCCAGGAGACAGAATGGGAGGAATGTCTCTACATTGTCTGTGGCACTGCTTGCAGTTATCAGCTTCATTGGTACTATCAGATGCCCCCCCCCTTTAAGTCTATAACTTCAAATGTCCCCTCATATGAAACATTTCAGTTATCAGAGCAGTATATGAACTCATCTGTGGCGCTGCTTGTGGGCACTGGTATCTGAGGCAGCTGAGACGTGAAGCAGCAAGGGGGGGAGGATGTCTTCATGAGAATAGTTATAGAAAAACCAGGCACTTGCCAGCTAAACAGTTGACTGATCAAACTTACAGAGACTTCGTTAGCAAAATAGCGCATTTTTATTCATCCAGTAACATCTGAGTGTGCAGTGTAAATGGTTACACCGTGATGTGTGTATCACTGCATTTACACTGCAGATTTCGATATTACTGGATGAATAAAAATATCCTATTTTGCTAATGGTGCCTTCAAGTTTGCTCAGTCACGCATTTAGCTTGCAAATGCTGGCTTTCTCAGGGATGGTGCTTGTAGAGAGGTTCATTATTTTAATTTATCAGTTGTTGGTTTCCTAGGAACTCGCTGTCTCATCTGCCACATAGTCAATTTGCCAACAAGCAGGGCCACAGACCAGTTCAAATAAAGACAGCTGAGAAATAAAATGTTTCATATGAAGTGCGATCAGAACTTATAGACCTAATGGGGTGGGGGGACGAGTTAAGTAGTTGCTGTCAGGGTCAGCCAAAGTAGGGGAGCTGATGGTGAAAGGCGAAGAAGGGGGGGGACTAACAACTAGCCACTGCTGAGATCACTAAATAAATACACCTGTACTGCTGAGATCGTAAATGCAGTCAGCCAATGTGTAGACCACTGGACAACAGGGTACCATCTACCATTAGACTTGGGCTAGCAATCTGCATGGAGGGGGAGTTGAAAAGCAACATGTTTACTAAATACTGACTGTCAAGGCAGCTCTGTGACATGACTTTGAAGTGGATGTGCATGACAATTCTCAGATACACACGCACTGCAAAAGGCATGCGTTTATGCACACAAAGAAGTTTCAGTGTACAAAGGGCAAACTGTGAACATGGCGGGCAGCACCGGGACTGGGCACAGACTGGTCGTACAAAGGAGCATGCAGTACACAGCAGTGCTGTAAGTAAGTTGAAATTACTTACATGAAACTGCATTACTATGGGGGCACTTTTGAACAGTTAAGGAACGACATTTGCTGGTGGTTTCCATTGAAGGGCTCACATTTCAAAGGACAGAGCCTCGTGCAACGTCAGCTCTGTCCTTTGAAATGTTAGCCGAGACCAGCCCCCTCAGAAAAACAGTGTCATCAGGCACTGCCTGCTGATTTGCTGGCTACAGACCGGACCCTGCACCACTGCTGGTCATTGGGCTGGCACCCCTCACTCCACCGTTTACAATTCTCATATTAACAAGTTTGTCTGGACTTGCGCACGCAACGAACTTACAATTAACAGTGCCTGCCCCCAAACAGCAACACAAACAATATGGCCCACCTTCCAACTCATACCAGTTTTCCCCTATGTCCTTCCTGGGTATCCAGCATGGTGAGTCAGTGCAGTCCCAATGAGGTGCAGCTGGTTGGCTGGCATAGGTGCACTTTCAGATAAACAAAACTTTGATGAAGAGCAATTTACAATATCCCCATATGCAGGGCAAACCCTGAAGTTACTATGGTCCTGGAATTGCCAGTATCTGAGTTCTCTTCAGGCTGCATGTGGTTCTTTCTGTCTGCAGCTCTGGGGGTTGTCAACTTGGATGCGGGTCTCTCTGGCTGAGTTGTCTCCTCTCTTTGCGTCTCTGCAGCTCTTCTGGGTGGACAGTTCTAAGGCCCACACATGTCAATCACCTGTTCAAGCATCCAGCCCTCAGGGTGAGGTGATAGGCAATGCCTAGCTGTGACACTGCCTGGTTGATCCCACAGACTATCCGCTACCAGATCACCTCTTCCTGGAGCTCAGGCACACAGCTTCACTGTTTCTATCCCCACTGCAGGCTTGCAGCTGTAGTACAAAAGTTCAAAGGATATCAAGCACAGTTCACAATCTCCTCCTGTGGCTCATGCAGGATTCAGTCTCTCAAAATCCAGGTGCTCTGGCTCTGTTCAGCAAAACCACTTTCCACTTCAAATATTGGATTTCCAGAGGATGGGAATAAGTTAAGCACACCCTCGGATAGTAGCTGTCGAAACACCAGGCAGGCCTCCAAATATTCTGCAGACACACTCTCAACCATCCTCACTTGTGAAGAGCTCAGGACAGAATGCCTCAAGCAGAATCTGCCCCCCAGGTCTGAGGAGATCAGAGGCAGAGTCCCAACTGGGCCATCAGGTTGTCAGTACACAGAATTAATATGTAGAATGTCCACTCAATGCCTGATTGGCTGAGGAAAAAAGTACCAAGACACAGTCCTCTCCTTCTCACGTGAGTTCCCTTTCTGTACTCCTTGATCTCCTTGAACTCATTGGCTGCAGAGCAGGTCAACGGTTGCAAAGATGGCTGCAATAAAATCTAGCAGTCCAGTTTTACTCAAAAGTCCCAAATTTAAAGCCTTGTTGAAGACGTTTTACATTGTTTAAAGTTTAATTTTCCCCCATGGTTCAGTAACTGCCCCTATGTCCTATTGCCTGATGGCTCAAAGGGGCATGACAGAGCCTCCCCTTGCCTGTTATTAGCACTGTAGCACTTTACCCCTTGGCAGCAGTCAGAGCATTCATTTACAATGCAGCATCAGCTGCTCTTAAAGTTATAGTGCTTACAAACACTTCTGCAGAGTTTATTTGTTTTTCTTTCTTTCTTTCTTTCCCTCTCCAGCATGACTCCAGATCCCCCACTAGTGTCTCTGGTATCCCAGGGGTCAGAGCACAAAACAGGGACTTTGACACTGAGCAGCAGGGCAGCTTTTACACTAAGCGCTGTACAACTGATAGAGTCTGTAAGCAGACTGAGGCAGCTCCAAAGTTCCAGCAGGTGCCAGTTCAGTCATGCACACACATAGCTGTGCTGCACCCCACTGGATTGCTCAGCACTCTCTGCACTATAACATTGGATTGACATCTTTAACATTTATTCTCAGCTCCAGTGGTCCTCCTCAGCAAAATAGGCATACAGGGGCCGGCAGGAGCAAAAAGGGAGGCACCATGGACCAAGTCTGGCAAGACCAAACAGACTGGAGGCAAAACATGGTAAGCCCCACCCATGGGGGGGGTTACATAACCAATTGGATTCAAGATATTCCACAATTATTTCTTTCAGCAGTGATTCCATTAACATTCCCACCACTGAAGTCAAGCTGATTAGTCTATAATTGTCAGCATTTACCCTGCTACCACTTTTGAGAAGTTGGACAACATCTACTCTCCTCCAGTTCTCCAAGGTCACTTCTGTTTCCTAACAGCTGTTACATAAGGCCTGCAGAGGTGTAGCCAGTACCTCCCTGAGCTCCTTCAATACTTTTGGGTGGACCCTTTCTGGCCCCATTGCTTTGCCACTTTCAGATTTGAGTGTCCCTTGAGGACTCTGTCCTATAAAAACAGACTAGTGTCTATCCCTTCCTCCAATGCTCCTTTTACATTTTTGTGGCCCCTCCCCATCTTTTTCCTCTGTGAACACTGAATAAAATTATTGTTCAGGATGTCTGCCTTTTCCTGGTCCCCCTCTGCACATTTACTGCCATCTCTTCTTAACCTTACAATCCCTCCCCTGGTCTTTTTTTTTTCACTTATATACATACAAAATGTCTTGTCCCCTGTTGTTACCTCCTATGCTATTTTTTCTTCAGCTTGCACGTTTGTGCTCTTTGGTGTTCTCTTTGCTTCCCTCTGTTTCCCCTGATACACCTCCCCATATTCATCCTTCTGCATCTCCCTGTACCTTCTCAAAGCTATCCTCTTAACTTTTACTTTTTCCACCACCTCTTTCAAGAACCATATCAGTTTCTGTTTCCTCTTTCTTTTTCTCCCTTGCCCTTGCCAGGGCTCCCAGATCTACATGGATTCCTACATTTTACAGGTGTTTGGAGTCATCTACAGGGAAATTCTTCCCTTAGACTTGCATTAGTTATATGGGGAAACAGAAATTTGGCTTCCATTGGAAATAATGTAATGTACAGGGAAACACAGGAAAATTGCCCTGCAGTTACAGGAAAAATGCAAACTTAATCTGGGAGCACTGCCTTGCTTAATGCAGAGTTTTTTTGCCTTCACTATGGCCCTCTTTAGTTTCCCCTACCATTCCTCCACTGAACCCAGTGCATCCTCCCTGCTTGGTCATCCCTGCAGCATCACTGTCTTTTTTTAAATCTGCCCTCCTGAAGTCCAAGGCCCTTGCTTTTGTGTGGTTGAACTCCACAGCTGTTCCCAGGTGCCCCCCCACCTTGACATCTGCAGCAGTATCCCTGTTAGTGAGTACCAGGATCAGTATTGCCCTCTCACAAGTGGGTTCACTGACTAGTTATCTGAGGAACACCCCCTGCAGGGACTCCAAGATTTCCCTGCTTCTAGATGAAGCTGCAGCTGGGAGGCTCTACTCTACATCCAGCAGATTTAAGTCCCCAGTGAAGAGTACCTCCCCCTTTTCTGCCACCTTGCAAATGGTTTCCATCACCATCAGTACCTTATCTAACTCCTCCCCCTGTGCAGGAGGGCTGTAGATCACACCAGTGTGAACAAATTCTCCCTCTCTAGGGTGACACACAGCACCTCTGCCCCCCGTATTTCCTGTATCTCCATCACTTTAATTCCCTCCCTCAAATAAAGTACCACACCCCTTCTTTCATTCCTACTCTGTCCTTCCCAAACAGAGTATAGCCTGGTATGGCCATGTCCCAGTCCTGGTTTTCAGTGTCCCACTATCCTGAGGGTGTGTGGCTTGGACATGGCTCCTTCACAAAGACCCAGTCAATCAATCATGCAGCTGTGCAAAAGAGGAGATCCTTTTGTGTCCCTTCCTCTGACGTGTATCACAGATCATGGTGCATAGTGGGGGGACCTTGGGCATAACACTGAGTGGTCCTAACAATACAGCACTGGTGTGGAAGTGCTGACTGCATTTTTAACTGAATTTCAAACTATTTCTTTATTTCCAGTCCTTCAGGGAAAGTCTATGCTTCAAACATGGGTCAGGAAATGACACCAACACACAGAACATGGAATTCTATCTTTTTATTTTTGCACTTGTATTTTGTATGCCTATAAAGGGTTGCACGCCACTACTGTTCTCTTCTTGCTGATAATGAGTTGGTTTGTGTTGTACAGCAGTTTACAGAAAATGAAGATGTAGTAAAATATTACTTCAGTATTCTGTCTCAAAGCTGACTTCCCATTTGACTTTCTTCAAATGGTTCCAGAGTGGTAACCAAGATTCTAATAAGCTACCAGCTACTGTGGGAATGCTTATCAGGGCCTTCAGTTTTATAGGTCATAAGCATACTAGTGAGCAGCTACAGTAGCTGCTGTTCCACGAACCATTCTAACATTTAGTAATTAGAAATCTTCTGTGTTTCTACACCCAGCTTCAGGTTTTGCAGTGGCAGTAAAGAAACTTTAAATCAGGTCTGGCATGTTAGTGCATCATTAGCACTACTACTTGTCACACAGATTACTCTGATTTGAGCTTCAAGGCCTGGACATCTAGTGCTAACCAACAAGGTGTTGTTCTAGTTCCCATTTTAAATGTATCCTGTCTTGTGTAACAAAGAGAATCTCCTTCCACTTCACAACTGCCTCTGATTACCCAGGAGAAAGAAGTGTCATATGGGAAAGGAATGAGTGGTCCCTTAAAGGGACACTGTCACCCACCCTTGGGCCTAAAACTGTCCCTAAAAACATATTTTATGATTGTTCACATTCTATAGAATGTGCTGACATAGCTGGTAGCTTGATTCTGGTTCCTTTTTCCTTTTTAAAAGTGAAAAACAGACTGCCCACCATACTGGTGTTACCACACCAAAATGTTTTTTTTTACATTCTTAATCAACTCTGGCTGTATCTTTCTTGTACTGGTAATACCTCCAACACAATCTAGCCATTCAAGGTGCAGTGGGAGGACAGGAGACTATTTTGTTATGTGTGACTGCTCAGTTTGGTGGTGTTCCTAATATTCAGGAAGTATAGAATAAAAGTGGATCAAAGGTTTGAAAACAAAACAAGGTTGGCTATAAATACAACATTAGCATGCATTTCAATTCTGCTGAGAAACGCGATACATTAAACAACCAGCAACACCAATGAACTTAAGAGAAGGTAAGCAATCATACAAGGTGGGTTTTCAACAAGAAATAGTATGATGCAAAAAGGGTTGATAGTGTCCTTTTAAAGATGGATCTTACATTGGCAAATACCTGTTCACCAAGTTGGTGAGTTGGAGACTCCACATGTTAAAAGTGGGGAAGGCAGGTGAGTTATGAAGGAGGAGTAGGGCTTTCATTCCCCTCTGGTGTTGATGATAGGTGAAAGTGGGTCACTCCACAGAAGCATACTCAGTGGGAATGCTCTATGGGAGGAACAAGAACTGGAGTTATGGGTCCCAAAATGGAGGGCTGTTCTGGGACAGATTAGGTCCCATCATTTCACCATGTCTACCTGGATTTCCTGCCCACCTTACCTTATCCGGTTCCTCCTACTGGTCATCTATTCAGCTGAGTGAAGTGAGTTTTTTGAGGCCTGGTCCTAATCTGACATGCCATCTCTCTCAGGGAAAAGCCATGAGTTACTGACTTGGAGGCCAGATGTAGTAGTGAGTGAAGGTATAAATGAAGTGTCAGTCCCTGGGAATTTGAAGGGCTGGAATGGGATGCTGAGGTAGATGGATGGATGATCCCATATCATGTCCAGGGGTGCTAGACACAGACAATATAAAAAAATCTTTAAAACTGATCTCCATGTACTTATTGGTCTCCCATACTTTATTTATATTTAATTTTTTTAAATGTGTTGACAGGGAGATAAACACTGAGCCAGAACGCATGTCCTGGTGTGGCGTGGAGTAGGTGTTTACATGGTGGTAGGATATTAGAAACAATAAACAGACAAATGCAATGTAGTTTAAACAAGATATCAGACAGGTTCAAACAACAAAGTTGTAAAGGTAATAGAAGATAAGTCAACCAGGTAAAGAAAAAGGTCTAGCTCCCCATACGATGCACAGGGGAAACGCCGTACCTCTCCCAACAACTAACACACCGAAATCTGACCAATGGAAAATCATGTACACAAATTCTCACAGTCTGGGAAACAAGAACCCAGACCTGCAGGCAATAATGACAGAGGCTAAACTGGATATAGTAGCCATCAAAAATTTGCTCAACCAGTCAGCCCTCTACTCCCAAAGTGCCAACCTCTGAGTGTATGATTTGTGGATAGTGAACAGTACAAGGTAACCCTCTTGTCAGTTTTGTGGGTTCGAGTCACCTTAGTCTCAAGTTCTGGAGGGATTCAAACTGATAACCTCTTGTCAGCGTACCCAATTATCAGGCTCAGATAATTCTGTCTTCGGGGGGCCAGATATCTTTGCCTATGGGCACTCAACCAGGTCTACAAACTGAACCCTTAGAACTCTATGCAAGACCTTAGAGAACTCTATCCATTTCCCAGTTTGGTATAACAATAAGCTCATACACAGTGTTAACTATAACCTTTTAAAGCTCCACTTATATAAAAATAAATTTCAAGGCACACCAGCAGTTTCCCTATTAAAATATATATCTTTACTTTAAAATAGGACAACAGAAAATATTACAGAACAAAATATCCCAACACATACAGCCTTAAAACAAACAGGTAAAAGTGCAGATTCATAGAAACATAGAAACATAGAATTTGATGGCAGATAAGGACCGCTTGGCCCACCCAGTCTGCCCATTTCCCTACCTACTGGATAAGCTGCAGATCCTAGTTAACCAGCAGCCTACTTCTTCCTACCCCCACCCCCTAGAATGGCCTTATGACTGTTCCATGCATGCTTGAATTCCACTACTGTTTTTGACTCTATAACCTCCTCCGGAAGGCCATTCCATGCATCCACAACCCCCTCTGTGAAAAAATACTTCCTTAAATTACCTCTGAGCCGCCCCCTCTCTATCTTTAAATTGTGCCCCTTTGTTCTTGCACACCTCTTTTTTTGAAAGATGCTACCCTCTTGGACTTTGTTGATTCCCTTGAGGTACTTGAAAGTTTCTATCATGCCCCCCCTTTCCTCAAGGCTATACATATTAAGCTCCTTTAGTCTCTCTTCATATGTCTTCCGGTGCAGACCCTGCACCATTTTAGTTGCCATCCTCTGGACAGCTTCCATCCTGTCTATGTCTTTGTGGAGATTGGGTCTCCAGAACTGCATGCAGTACTCCAGATGGGGTCTGACCAGCTGTCTGTACAGAGGGATAATAACTTTCTGTTTTCTACTGGTGATGCCTCTACCTATGCATCCCAGTATCCCCCCAGCCCTCCTTGCTGCCCTCTCACATTGCTTGCCCACCTTTAGGTCATCTGATATGACTACACCCATGTCCCTTTCTATTTTTGTTGTTGTTAGCATCTCACCCCCCATTGTGTACTCTTCCCCTGGGTTTTAGTTTCCCAGGTGCATTACCTTGCACTTCTTAGCATTGAATCTAAGCTGCCATACATTTGACCAATCCTCTAACCTTGCCAAGTCCCTTCTCATCCTTTCCACCCCAGCTTGTGCATCAACTCTGTTGCAGATCTTTGTGTCATTTGCAAAGAGACATACTTTTCCTTCCAGTCCCTCTGCAATGTCGCTTATAAAGACATTGAAGGGGACCGGTCCTACAAATAATAACATTCAGACTAATCTTGTCTAAGGCCCTTACCTCAGTGCTTTAATATTCCTCTTCTCTCAGTCAGAAATATGAAAGTGTGTCTGTCAAGGTTTTCTCAGTATGTTAAAAACAGTCCTGAGCAGGCCTTCTCGCTGAGGTCACCAAACTCCGCCTTGGTGTAACAAAATCTATATGTTATAACACCAAGATGGCCTACTAAGGTATTTAAAAAAATAAGAGATGACATAATAAATTTCCTCTTCTATGTTTGACTGCTCAGAACCAGTCTGTGCTTTGCTTCACACACACATTAAAAGTCTCTTTGATATAAGTCACTGAATTCAAAGTAAAAGTGTATTTGACTCCTTAATTCTGTCTGGATCTTGGTATCTACACATCAAAGGTCTCTTTGATGAAATGAGCTGGCTTTCTGTGAGGTTATTCATAACACTGGCCAGTGTCCCTTTTCTCAGGACATCTAGTGCAGATCAAAGGATTTCCCTGAGGACGTCCTGAATGGCTAATTTGATTTCCTCAGATCAAAGCAAATTGACAAGATAATTGCACTCCAGATATCTGCAGTTTAACAATGTCCTGTCCTTTGAACTTTTCCCTGGGGGTTTGAAGTGTCAGTTTCAGCAGCCAGCATTTCCTTTTGCCACAGTCCATCGTGCATTTTTTTTTATATTTACAACAAAAAATTGTACAAGGATCAGAACCAGCTGTCCAGGTGTGACAATTCTCTCCACCTAGACTGAATTTGGGGGTCTATCCCCTGCATGGGATGAGCTTCCCAAATCAGTTCACTCCTCATACACCCTGGACAGCCCATCTGAGTTCTGATTGGTCGCTCCGGCCCTATGTAGAATGGTCATATCATATTCTTCAAAGCAAGACTCCATCTTAGTAATCGACCATTGTTTTTCCCCATCTGCGTCAGCCAAACTAAGGGGTTGTGATCAGTCTGCACCACAAAATGCTGCCCATATAAGTATGGCTCCAATTTTTATAGGGTCCACACTATGGCAAGACACTTCTTTTTCCACTGTGGCGTATGACTGCTCCCTGGAAGCAACTTTTTACTCAGGTAGGCTATTGGGTGGTCCCTCCCTTCGTTGGATGTCTGGCTCAGTACTGCCACAATACCCATGTCTGAGGTGTCAGTCTGAACTATAAAAGTTTTACTATAGTCAGGATGTGTCAAAACAGGAGCACTGCACAGTGCCTCCTTTAGTTTGCAAAAGGTTTCCTCACAGGCTGGGTCCCAGGTAATTTTCCTGGGCATCCTTTTCTTTGTCAGCTCAGATGGGGGGCAGCCAGGGCACTGTAATTGGGTACAAATTTTCTATAGTACCCTGCTGTCCTGAGAAAACTCCTGACCTGCTTCTGAGTTTCTGGTCTGGGCCATGCCTTGATTACCTCTATCTTTATTTGGCTGGGATGGAGCTGTCCCTGGCCTACCACATGCTCAAGTTATGCCACCTCTCCCTTGGCCACCTGGCACTTCTCGGCTTTGGTAGTGAGCCAGGCCTTCTGTATCCTGTCCAGCACTTCCCTAAGGTGTGAAAGGTGTTCCTCCCAGCTGGTACTAAAGATGGCAATGTCATCCAGGTACACCACAGTGTACTCCTCAGCACCATTTAACCCCTGGTTCACCAACCTTTGGAAAGTGGCCGGGGCGTTCTTCATTCTGAAAGGTATTACTTTGAACATAAATATGCCTATCAGAGTTATGAAGGCCGACCTCTCCCTAGCTCTGTCTGTCAACCCTACCTGCCAATACCCCTTTGTCAGGTCAATGGTCATTAGCTAGGTCGCTCCTCCCAACTTGTCCAGGAGTTCATCCATCTGGGGCATCGGGTGGGTGTCTGACTTTGTGACTGCATTCAGTCCACGATACTCTACACAAAAATGAGTCCAGCCATCTGGCTTGGGTGCAAGGACTACGGGTGAGGCACAGGCACTGTGGGATCTCTGGATTACCCCTAATTCCAGAATCTTCTCCACTTCCTTCCTAATGTCCTTTTGGACAGCCTCAAACTGATATGCTGTATCCGCCATATGGTGTCTGTGTCCCTGTCTCATCACGTGTGTGTTGTAAGGGGATGGTGAACTTGGTGTTGCTAATCAAGGGGCAAAGTCTGCTAAAACTTCCCTTACTTTCTGGATCTGGCCTGGGGTCAGCTGGGGAGACAATTTTACTGCTTCCACAGAGGACTCCCACTTACTCTCTTCCAGCAAATCCAGAAGGGGATCTCCTTCATCCGTCCCCTCCCCATGACCACTTCCAATCCTGTCAAAGATGCTGGAGAAAATAGTGAACTCCCAGCTTGGGAAGTACCTGGAATCAGAAAAATTGCTCAACCCATTACAATCCAGTTTTAGAGCACAGCACAGTACAATCTCTGTTCTAGCCAAGGTGACAAACGACTGGCAGCTTGAATTAGACAAAAAAACTTTGCACAGTTTTCTTGGACCTAAGCAAGGCGTTCAATACCATTGATCACAGACTGCTTCTGTCGTCCCTTCAGAACATTGGTTTGGATTCCCTATCCCTTAAATGGTTTTCCAGCTACCTCTCAGGATGACTTCAACAAGTAAAGGCAGAGGGGGAAGTTTCTCCACCAAAACCCCTATTGAAAGGTGTACTGCAAGGTTCCATTCTTGGTCCCTTGCTCTTCACCATTTATATTAACAGCGTAGATGCCCCATCAAAGAAGCACAAGTACACCTATTCGCGGATGATACGGTACTCTATGCTAGTACCCCCACACCTGAAGTGGCCTGTAAAGCCCTTCAAAATGAATTTAATCTGCTGCAACATCAGCTTATAAACTAGAAACTGCTCTTAAATGCAAAAAAAACAAAAGCAATGTTCCTCTTGCCCCTTCAAAATGCAATAAATCCTGCAATTGCTGGGACACTCCTGCAGATCACTACCATTCTAGGTGAGCAGTTGGACTACATACCAAAGTTCAAGTATACCTGGGGTCTGGTTGGACCATAGACTTACTTTCACAGATCACTTAGAAAGAACTGGCAAAGAAACTTAGACAAAGACTTGGTCTGTTCTTTAGGATTAATAATTTCCTCACAAGAGACGCTAAACTGAAACTGGTTCAAACTACCTTTCTTTCCCTATTGGATTACGCAGACTTTCTATATAGTCAGGGACCTGCAGGTACTCTAGCCAAACTCGATACGCTTTATCACAGAGCCATAAGATTTATCACTGGTCTTCCATACTCAACCCACCACTGTGCATTGTACACGGCAGTGGGATGGTCATCCCTTGCTTACAGATGGCAAAAAAATGCTGTGGTTTGGACATACAAAGATATCTCAGATAAACTGCCCCAGTATATCTCTGTCTGTTTACCTTTGTGCACTCTGGGGAATTATGCCCTGAGAAGCACCTCGTATGTCTACCTTTATGTTTACAAAGCAAAATCTTGCATTGGCAGAGCAGCCGTCAGTTTTGTGCTCCCTCAACTGTGGAACAAGCTGCAAAAAACATTGAAATTAACTCACCCCATCAGCCTAGCAGCTTTTAAATCTCTATATCTACATCATAATAATGAGTCCTGTGCCTGCCTACCCTAAATAGTGACTCCTATAAGTCCAAGCACACTCTAATTACTACTGTTAAAGACATGATCCATCTATAATCGACTCTTCCCTCTCCTTTTCTACCCCCATATCTGTCCCTTCCACATTCCTTTGACCCTGGTTCCAGCTCTAAATTCTCCATACGTATCACTATATATCTTTTTATATTAGGTTTTATTTGTGTTTGGTGCACCTGATGTGTATATTTCTTTACTTTTATGAAAAATTGTGTCCTACCCAAAACTAGCTGTATCTTCTGTTCCAAACATATACTACTGTCAAGGCTACCTGCTGATACTTTGTATATACTGTATTATTGTATCTCACTTTATTTGTATTATTACTATTTTCTTGTGTGTTGCATCCCATGTATATTGTCCCTTGTTCCTTATTAACAAACCCAGGTCTACCTTGAAAATGAGCTTGTTCAACGGTGATCACCTGGTTAAATAAAGTCTTTGATTGATTGATTGATTGATTGACTACACACTGCAAACACCATGTCAGCCCTATCTGCATATGGCTTCATTATGTTGACATGGTACATCCTGTTGGTCTGTCTATGGTCAGGTAACTCTACAATGTAGTTCATGTCATTTACCTTCCTAACCACTTTGTACGGTCCTGCACACTCAGCTTGCAGCTTGTCTTTCCTGACCGGAATAAGGACCATGACTTCCAGACCCATCATGTAAGAGCGAGCTCTGGCTCTGCAGTCATACCATACCTTTTGTTTCTGTTGGGCAGCTGCCAGGTTGCTCTGGACTGTCCCCATAAGCTCCTTCAGCCTTTCCCTAAACCTAAGGACATAATCCACAAGGGAAGTTCCCTGGGTGGTGTGCTTGCCTTCCCAGTCCTCCCAGATCAAGTCTAGGGGCCCACATACCCGGCTTCCATACAACAGTTCAAATGGGGAAAATCCTGTTGACTCTTGGGGCCCCTCCCTCTATGCAAACAACAGGTGGGGAAGGTATTTCTCCCAGTCCCTCCCATGCTGTTCAGCAAATGCCCAGAGCATTGATTTAGGGTACCATTGAATCGTTCCACAAGTCCATTGGCTTGTGGATGATAGAGTGTTAAGCATTTCTGCATCGCCCCACACTTCTCCCATAAACATTTCATCAGGTCCAACATGAAGGAACTCCCTCAATTGGTGATTACCTTCTGCGGAAGTCCAACATGGGAGAAAATCCCAAGTAAGGCATCTACCACTTTGTCCGTCCTCAGAGAGGATAGGGCGACTGCCTCTGGGTACCGGGTGGCATAATCCACCACAGTCAGGATGAATCTCTTCCCTGAGGAGCTGGCGGTATTTAAAGGCCCCGCAATATCCATTCCCACCTTCTGGAATGGCTCCTCCACTATGGGCAAGGGGATCAAGGTGGCTTGAGTTTTCTTGCCCACCTTCCCTATTTCTTGGCACCGGTGATAAGACCTGCAATACTCCTTCACCTGCTGGGTGAAGTTAGGCCAGTAGAAATTCTGGGCTAACTGCTGCATAGTTCATGCAATTCCCAGATGACCAGATAAGGGACTATCATGGACAGCCTTAAGCAACTGCTCATGATATCCCTGGGGAACAACAAGCTGCCTGCCTAGCATCCCTCCCTCTGTCTGTACTGTCTGTATATACATAAGTCCATTTTCCCAATAAACCTTATGTCTACCGTCACCTCCCCATATTCTGTCAGAGTCTGCCCAAGCCCTCAGCTTCTCTAAACTAGGGTCACTCCTCTGAGCAGCTGCAAACTCCTCACAGTCCCAAGGCATGGGACAGGTCCCCTTCAGTTGCTAAACTAGGGTCCCTAGCATTAGCGTCAGGGCCCTCAGGATCTCTGTCAATCCCAACCCTCTGACAAGGGGTCACCCCTCCCTCTTAGGAGTAACCCTTTGTAGCTGTGTGGTTACTTGCTACCGGGGAAATTTCTACCCCCTTTTTATCAGTCTCCCCATCTGGAGACACAGGCTGGGGAACCAGCCTTTCAGTGGTTTCCACACTGGTTTCTGTGGGGTTCAGGGAACTACTATTTTCCCTTGCCGCTTGGCTATGGGTAACTACACACACCACCCCCTACTAAAGGTTGTTACCCAGGATCACATCCACTGCTATTGTGTTGGCTACATCCACCTGTTGCATAGTTATCCCTGTTTCACCCTAGTCCAGGAGATCACTAGTGAGTGGCAAGGTTTTTTCTTCATCAGTAAACCCTTGTACAGTTACATATTTATTGGGTTTAAGCTGACCAGGCTGTACCAGATCCCCCGTTACCAATGTTAGGGATGCCCCTGTGTCTCTGAACTCCTGCGTCTGTACACCATTTACTATGACTAGGTGCATGTGTTTCCTCATGTTCACTGGCATGCTCCCAGGGACTCACAAACAACCCACTTCTTTTCTAACACCCTGTTGTGTATTATGGCTTGCCTTTTTGGGGCACAGTCTGGCAGTATGCCTAGTTTCCTTACACAGCCAACATGCATTTCTTACTTCAGATAAATCTTTTCATTGAAACCTGGGGCTAACTGGTTTTGGTAGAGGCAGTGAGGGTTTTAGCTCCCTGAAGGTGTGTTTTTCCCTTTCTGCACTGCCACAATTGCCCGATTCATTCTCAGAGCAGGTCTGCTCTTTGCATAGCGGTCCGAGAGTTCAGCAGCCTCTTACACTGTTTTTGGATCTCAGTCCTCTAGCCAGGTTTTTAGCTCTGCTGGGCATGCCCAATAAAACTGTTCTAATTAAATCACATTTTCAATTTTATCAACAGAGTTTGCCTCAATTCCTTCCCACCAATGTTTTAAAAACTGACGTTGTTTCGTGGCTAGCTCCTCATAGCTCATATCAGGGCTTCTCCTGAGCTTACAGAATTTAGCTCTGTATGATTCATCAGTTAATTCAAACTTTTTTGACAGTGCAGCTTTTAACTTGCTGTAATCATCTCTCTCCTCATTGTTCATTTGACCCAATGCATCCCGAGTTTTCCCGGTAAGTAGCGGGGAAAGCTGGAAGCTCCAGGACTCTCTAGGAATTTTAGCCTGCATACAAACTTTTTCAAAAGAATTTAAAAAGGCATCCATGTGCTCCCCTTCCTTAGCCTTGGCTATTAATTTGGAGTTCAATTTGTAACCCAGTCCTGCAGTCCCAGTTAAACCCAAGCCACTTACCTGCCCTGGTGCCGCTGGTTGGAATTGTAGCTTTTCCAGTTTGTGTTGCCACTGGTGCTCCTCTCTCTTCTTCTCTGCAGCTCACTGGTGCTCATGCTCCTCACAGTCTGCCTCCCTCTGTTGTAACACTGCCTCATGGCCTGCCTCCCTCTGTTGTCGCTCTGCCTCCATTTCCATCCTGCTCAACTCAATTTGCTGCCTGAGTACCTCTGGATTCAGGATACTGGTGACCTTCCCCTGCTGCTGTGTCCCTTCACTGACAGTGGTCCTGCCATCCTCCTCATTGGCTCGGGACCCCTCACTGGCTGCTAGTCCTGCCACACTCGAAGTCTGGGCCATTTCAGTCATGGTCTGTGACTTCCTGCTCTGGGTATCTGCTCTCATCAGGGCCTCTATGAGGTTCTGCTTTTTGGCTGTCACCTCGAACAGGACTCCTCTGTCCTCGCACAACTGTTATAAGTGTTCTACATTGTGCCTGCTGTTAGTTGGACGCTATCTTTCTTGACTACTGCTAATCTGACTGGCACTTTAGAAAAAAAATAAATGGGCAGGAACTTTGACTGTAAGCCAAGGGATATAGTTCTGTTTCCTTTTGAAATAAAACACTGCCTTTCTTTTTTCCAAGTGAGCTGAATAGTTTCAAGCTGACACACTGAACAATGAAGCTTATACCACCAAACTTTTTATCCCACTGCTGCCACCAATCTGTCACAAATTCACTCAACCGGTCAGCCCTCTACTCCCAAAGTGCCAACCTCTGAGCATATGATTTGTGGACAGTGAACAGTACAAGGTAACCCACTTGTCTGTTTTGTGGGTTTGAGTCACCTTAGTCTCAAGTTCTGGAGGGATTCAAACTGATAACCTCTTGTTAGCATACCCAATTATCAGGCTCAGATAATTCTGTCTTCGGGGGGCCAGATATCTTTGTCTATGGGCACACAACCAGGTCTACAAAATGAACCCTTAGAACTCTATTCAAGACCTTAGAGAACTCTATCCGTCTCCCAGTTTGGTATAACAATAAACTCATACACAGTGTTAACTATAAACTTTTAAAGCTCCACTTACATAAAACGAATTTTCAAGGCACACCAGCAGTTTCTCTATTAAAATATATATCTTTACTTTAAAATAGGAAAACAGAAAATATTACAGAACAAAATATCCCAACACATACGGCCTTAAAACAAACAGGTAAAAGTGCAGATTCCTACAAATAATAACATTCAGACTAATCTTGTCTAAGGTCCTTACTTCAGTTCTTTGATGTTCCTCTTCTCTCAGTCAGAAATATGAAAGTGTGTCTGTCAAGGTTTTCTCAGTATGTTAAAAACAGTCATGAGAGAGCCTTGTCACTGAGGTCACCAAACTCTGCCTTGGTATAACAAAATCTAGATTTTATAACACCAAGATGGCCTACTAAGGTATTTAAAAAATAAGAGATGACATAATGAATTTCCTCTTCTTATGTTTGACTGGTCAGAACCAGTCTGTGCTTTGCTTCACACACACATGAAAAGCCTATTTGATATAAGTCACTGTATTCAAAGCAAAAGTGTATTTGACTCTTTAATTCCATCTGTGTCTTGGTGTCTACACATCAAAGGTATCTTTGAAGAAATTAGCTGGCTTCCTGTGAGGTTATTCATAACACTGGTCAGTGTCCTTTTTCTCAGGACCTCTAGTACAGATCAAAGGATTTCCCTGAGGATGTCCTGAATGGCTAACTTTATTTCCTGGGATCAAAGCAAATTGACAAGATAATTGCACCCCAGATATCTGCAGTTTAACAGTGTCCTGTCCTTTGAACTTATCCCTGGGGGGTTTGAAGTGTCAGTTTCAGCAGCCAGCATTTCCTTTTGCCACAGTCCATCATACTTTTTTTTATATTTACAACAAAAAATTATACAGAGATCAAAACCAGCTGTCCAGGTGTGACAGTAGCCATTAGCGAGACATGGCTTACCAGTAACCACACTTGGGAGACTTCATTATATGGCTATGTACTGTTCAGAAGAGACCAAGGTGCAAAAGGGGGGTGGGTGGCCCTTTATGTCAATGAAAATATCAAAGCTACAGAAATTCAGAATACACATAAGGAGCCAGGAAGAACTGTGGGTCACCCTGAAACAGGAAATGGGACAGCCATATGAACTGGGATTATGTACAGGCCTCCAGACCAGGGGAGCACATAGACACATTGCTGATAGAAGATATACAAAACATGACAGCTAAAGGGGATGTTCTGATAATAAGAGACTTTAACCATGTCAAATACAGATTGGTCAGTACCATCAGGGCCATCTGCCAGAACTAGACACATGGTGGATTCCCTGCAGGGGGAGGGCCTCAAACAACTGGTACAACAACCCACAAGAGACAGAGCTATCCTAGATCTAGTACCAACAGGGTAAGGATCATAGATCTCCAGGTAGAAGGTCACCTGGGAGCCAGTGACCATCACATGGCATGGTTCAGTTTGGCCACTAGAACAAAATCATCCCATTCCAAGGCAAAAATATCGGACTTCAGAGGAGCAGACTTTGATAAGATGGCCAACAGAGTTAAATTAGCCCTGGCAAAAAGAAATACAGGTGAGGGGGTACAGGAAAAGTGGGCAAGCATTAAAGATGCAATACTTGAAACAACATCCCATTGTGTTAGTGAGAAAAGGAAGTGCAAAAGAAGAAGAACCATTGGTTCTCAAACACAGTAGCAGAAAAGGTCAGAGTCAAAAGGTTGGCCTTCAGGAAATATAAGGGAACCCAGCAGGATGAAGATAGGGAGGCATACCAAACTTCCCTAAGGGAAGCAGGGAAGGCAGTAAGGCAGGCAAAGGCCCAAACCAAGGAAACACTAGCATGAACAGTAAAAGAAGGTGACAAGACTTGCTATAGATACATTAGTGAAATGAGAAAGTCCAGTGGGCATTGCTAAGATCAAAGGGGATAAGGGGGCATGCGAGGAGGAGGACCATGTGAAAGCATCGATCCTAAACAGATACTTCTGCTCAGTATTTACTGAAGAGAAGGTAGGGCAGGGCCCACAGCTCAGCACCATGGACACGGAGGGAGGAAGGTGTGCACTAGTCCCTTCACAAAAGAAAGGGTCCTATAAAAGCTCGATAAGCTCACAGTGGACAAGGCAATGGGACTTGATGGCATACATCCAAGGGGTACTAAAGGGCTAAGTGGAACTATGAGCCATTATCAGAACTGTTTAGTGAGCCTCTGGTATGGGAGAGCTCCCTGAAGAATGGAGAAGGCTTTTGTGATCCTGCTCCACAAGAATGGTAGCAGGGAGGAGGCAAGGAACTACAGACCAGTCAGTTTTACCTCAGTAGTAGGCAAGATTATGGAGGCACTCCTTAAGGAAAGGATAGTGCAACACCTGGACTCCATAGGAGCACAAGATCCAAGACAGCATGGGTTTACAAAAGGATGGTCCTGTCAAACTAATCTCATAGATTTCTTTGACTGGGTAACCAGAGTGGTGGACCAAGGTGGAGCAGTTGATGTTGCCTACCTTGACTTTGGCAAAGTTTTCGATACTGTTCCACATAGAAGATTGATTAATAAGCTGGGTAGGCTCAGAGTGGGTCAGACATTAGTCAACTGGGTGGGAAACTCGTTGACGGGCAGAAAACAAAGAGTGGTGGCAAACAGTATACAGTCAGAAGAGATGCAAGTCGCAAGTGGGGTGCCTCAGGGATCAGTTCTGGGGCCAGTTCTCTTCAATATTTTCATCAGTGACATTGCAGATGGACTGGAGGGTAAGGTTTGTCTGATGCAGATGACCCCAAAATCTGCAACAGAGTAAATGATCCAGATGGTGTGGGCAGAATGAGAAGAGATCTGAATAAACTAGCAAAATGGTCGGAAGAGTGCCAACTGGGGTTTAGCGCAAAGGGTACAAGATCATGCACATAGGGAAGAGAAACCCTGAAGCCACCTGTAGGCTGGAAGGGGAGTTGCTGCCAGTCACAAGGGAAGAAAAAGACTTGGGCGTCATCATCACCGATTACCTGGAATCATCCAAGCAGACCTCTAAAGCAATAGGTAAGGCTAGAGGGATGTTGGGGTGCATTAGTAGTGGTATCACAATTAGGAAGAGGGAGGTAGTAGTCCCTCTTTACAAGACACTGGTTAGGCCCCATTTAGAGTACTGTGTGCAGTACTGGAGGCAACACCTTCACAAGGACATTAGCCAAATCGAGGCAGTCCAGAGAAGGGCAAACAAAATGGTTCAGGGACTGCATCAGAAAACATATGAGGACAGATTAGCTGAACTCAATATGTATACCCTAGAGCAAAGGAGGGAGAGAGGTGATATGATTGAAACATTCAAACACCTTAAGGGCATTAACAAGGTGAAATAGTCTAACATGTTTCAATATAAGAAAAATAGCAGGACAAGAGGATGCAGCATGAGATTAGAGGGAGGCCGATTAAAGGGGAATGTGAGGAAATTCTTTTTCACAGAAAGGGTGGTGGATGTATGGAATGGCCTACCTCAGGAAGTGGTGGATATGAATACAGTGCAGGGCTTCAAACAGACATGGGATAGGCAGAAGGGAGCAATACAGGTGAGTATGAATAGATAGGCCATTGACAGAGCTAAGGCCTATGGCACATTTATAAGGTAGAAAAAGAAATGGGCAGACTGGATGGGTCTTTCGGTCCTTTTCTGGCATCAGCTTCTGTATTTCTATGTGCAGAAGGCACCCTGGGATTAGACTGGACTTGGGGAGAGGCCCGACATGTTTAGTTCCTGTCACCAGGGTTCCCACCAGACCAAGTGGGCAGGTAGCCAGAAGGGCTGCATTGTCCACTAATCCCCTGAGGGTGGTGTTTGCAATGCCAGATCGGCTGGGGAAACAGACCGTAAATTATAGCGGATTTGGTTTCCTTTGGCTAATCTGGCTTGCATTATGGAGACCTGATTGGTGATGATGCTGGCCCAGTTTTAGAGGCTGCCATCCCTTCCGGGTATACTGTAGTGCAGTGCCCCAGAGTGGAACGCAGGGGTGGGGGGGTAGCCATCTGTTTTAGATCTGAGCTGTGCTTCGCCATGCACCCAGAGAGAGCACCACATTCATTTGAGTGTGTGGCCATCCATGGGGGACCGGGTGCAGGTTGCTTGGTCCTCCTTATTTATCACCCTGCTGTGGGCGAGGGAGATTCCTGCTGGAAGTGGCTCATTTCATCATTGGTGAAACATTTGAGGCCCCTCAGATACAGTGCTGGGGACTTCAATCTTTGGGCCGAGGATGAATCTTTCTTGTTGTCATAACTTCTCCAGATGATGTCGCTTGGGCTTTGTGTAGGAGAGTTTCTTCCATGATCAGGGTGGTCACATGCTGGATTTGGTGTTCTCACTGGGGCTTGAGATAAATAGTCTCAGTGTTGATAGGGTCGCTGGTCCGATCATTGCACGGTGAAGTTCGCTTGGGGCCCCTCAGTAGGCCCTCCCCTGCAGAGATGGTCAGCTACTGCCTTTGAGGGGCCCACCCCGAGGGTTTTGGTGGTGGCTGACCTATCTATTGTGGACAATGCATGCAGGGGGGGTGTGTGTGCAGTAGTGGATGCCTATAATAAGGTGCTTTCTGGTGCGCTTGCCTCCCTCGCACCAGTCCGTGTATGACCCAGGTCTTCTCACTGCAGGTCCCCTTGGTTTGATGGGGAGCTCAAGGAGATGAAGACCTTGGGTCAGAGATTAGAGCACTGCTGGCAGAAGTCTGGTCTGGGGGTAGAAAAACTGGCCCTGCGTATGCACTATGGTGCATACCAGGGGGCAATCAACCGTAAGAAGGCAGAATTCCTGTCCAGGGAGATTGCTGATGGGAGGAACCGACCAACTGTGCTCTTTTGGACTGTGGACAGGCTTCTTCATCCCTTCTGTCTACAGCTGAAGGTAGATTTTTTGAATGCATTGTGCTATGGGTTTGCTCGGTTCTTCTCGGACAGGGTGTCTGCCATCAGGCAGGGGGTTCCTCAAGTGGACCAGAATCTGGCCGATAGTGGTCGCCATGTGCTTCCGGAGAGCACTCCACCTGTTTGGGGTGAGTTTAGACTGGTGGAGGTTGCTGAGGTCATTGAGTTTGCCTCCAAGCTTCGGCACACCTTTTGTGAACTGGACCCGGTGCCAACTCGTTTCTTAATGAGATGTGTTGACTCTGTTGGCCCGGTGTTTGCCCTGATTGTCCGGTGTTCCTTGTCAGATGGGGGCTTTCCTGATGTCCTGAAGGAGGCATTGGTGAGACCCCTTCTGAAAAAAACATCGTTGGACCCTGACGCTGAAGGCAATTATCGTTCTATCTCCAATCTTCCATTCTTAGGTAAGATTGTTGAGAAGGTGGTGGTGCTTCAGCTTGAGGAGCATCTCGTGGCCCATAATCTTTATAACTAGTCTCAACTGCCTGCAAGGCATAGCACAGAAACTGCACTAGTTCAGGTGCACACTGACCTCCTTAGGGCTAGCGATCGAGGGAAGGGGACAATTCTTGTTCTCCTCAATCTCTCTTCAGCATTTGACACGGTGGACCATCGAGTGTTACTTGACCACCTAAGGGAATTCTGTGGACTCGCCGGGTCTGTCATCCGCTGGTTGGAGTCTTTTTTCTCCAACAGGAGGCAGAGGGTAGTGATGGGGAATTTCTCCTCCTCCCCTGACCACCTGTTGTGTGGAGTTCCCCAGGGTTCGGTCTTGTCACCGATGTTGTTTGCTGTGTACATGCTAACCCTGGGAGAGCTCATCAGGAAGTACAGCTTGGGTTTTCACTGCTATGCTCATGATACCCAGCTGTACTTTTCCTTTGCTCCTGAAACATCTTGTGCAGTAGAAGTGCTTAACAGCTGCCTTGCTGAAATCAATGACTGGATAGCCTCCAGCTGGTTGCGACTTAACCCCAGTGAGAAGGAGGTACTGGTGGTCAAGTCGAACAGAGGATGTGATAGGTTGGCCTCTAGTGCAGAGACAGGACTTTGCCTTGGTTCTGTACCATTGAAGACCTCCTTTAGGGTGCATGGTCTGGGTGTTATTCTTGACAGCGGTTTGACACATGAATTTCAGGTGTCTTCCATTGTACATACTAGTTTTTATCATCTGAGGAATATCGCCAGGATCAAGCCCTTAGTTCCGTCTCTGGACCTCCCCACTTTGGTGCATGCCTTTGTGACGTCCAGGCTTGACTACTGTAATGTACTCTATCTCGGAGTCTCTGGGGGTACCCTGCGCCAACTGCAGCTGGTGCAGAATCCGGCGGCGAAGTTGTTGACAGGACAATCTAAATACTGTCATATTACCCCAGTGCTGCGTCATCCGCACTGGCTGCCGGTTAGGTGGAGGGTCCTCTTTAAGGTGGGCTTGCTCACCTTTAAGGCCCTACATGGCCTGGGCCCAGGCTACCTGAATGACCTTCTTACACCTGCTGTCTTGGTCCATTCCCTACATTCCTCTTCGGGCTTCCTTGTGATTCCCAGGGTGAGGTTAAGAACTGCACTTTTTGTTTTGGTCGCTGTTTTGGGTGAGTTTTGTTGTCCTAGCTCCTGTGCTGCAGTTTTCAGCTCTGCAGTGTCCTCTGCCCCTTTGTTTGAATTCAGAGACAGAGGCAGATACCTGTTTGTAGTTTTATATGGTTTCTGGAGGTGATACATTGGAGAGCATTGAGTGATGGGACATCCGATTTGCTCCTCCTTACCACCTGCCAACCTCCCAGATCAACTACCCTCTGGGTTGAGGTGCTTCAGCTGGATGTTGGGGAAATGGCGGGTGGTTCTTATAATATATTTCCTCCTGAATATGTGAATTGAGTCAGGCAATCTCTGCCCATGCTGGCTGGAGCAGAGCCTTTAGATTGCCAATGGTCTAACATGTAGGGCAGTGTCCTAAATCCTGTATAACTGCCCTTTCAAAAAGTTTCCCACAGTACCTGCAGTTAATAATATCCATTCCAGATGAGTTGCTGGATTTAGAACCTGGTCCAAGTAATTAGAAGGAGGAAAATGAAAGCAAATGTTTGATTTTATGTTAACAAAAGACAGTAGCAAACCCTGTGAGTACAAAAGAAAATATCACACAGAAAATCTGCCTAGCCAAAAGAAGCCTTAATCTTTTTCCTTGCTCTGATAATGTTCCTTATCCTGTCCTTACAAGCAAATACATTTCTTTCAAGTACTTTATGGTTGAGAATTCCTTTAAAAACAGCTTTTTGAAAATGTTGGCATATATTATTTAAGATGGGTTATGGTTTTACCATGTGTATGACTTCTTGGATACCCATTTTGCTGTGCATCAGATAAAGAACTGAACATTTTCCTAACTTTCTTAACACTGTTTTTACCTCAAATTAATAAAACGTCGCCAGTAACATTGTTCCTTTATTGTAGCTTTAATTTTAATACGTGGGGAGAAGCTGAAGGCTGATGCTGCTGTAAATGAAATAAATTAATTGAAGCTATTCCAAAAGAACTGTGGCTGCCCATGAAAAAATGTGAAGAATGTTAGGCTAAACAGTGGAAGCATGTAAGCCATAGATGTGCTGTTAAAAACAGCTCTGGTTGGATTATATTGAGGGTTAAAGCTCTGGCCTGTAAATCAATAGACTGCAGGTTCAATTCTAGTTATGAGCAGAAATCATCAAAGACTGTCTATGAAAATCTATGGTTATGTTAGCTGTAGCTAACTTTTTAACAAGCTACAATTGCTTGGCAAAAAGGCTAAGACTTACAAATGATCCTCCAAACTTTTCCTACAAAATCCAAGTGCCACTGCCATCATAACTTTTCTAACCTTTTCTTCTAGCAAACTTTAAGGAACAGTCTGCTACTAGAAATTCTGATCTTTTTCAATCCAAGCTTTTCATTGATGTTCTAAGGATGTCTCACCTTAAACTGACACAGGCATGGGGCCCATGAGTGTCAGATATTTATGTTGAGACACCCTGCCCATTATAAGTGAATGGCAGTGATGTGTGAGCTGTTTGGGCTCGCATCAAAGCTATGGGGTCTGAACCCTGGCAATCTTCCCTGTAATTCAACCTGATCAGCCATAAGCTCCTACCTAACAAAGTCTTTGACCTGGGTTTGTCACAGAACACAGTTGACTGGTTCCATAGCTATCTCACCAATTGCTCCCTGCATGAGAAAATGGATAAATCTTTGTCCAACAGTAGGGGAGTATCTATTGGTGTCCTTCGGGGCTCCATCTTTGGCCCACTCCTATTTTATTTCTTCATAAATCAACTGCCCAGTGTCTGTCATACAACCAACTTACTTCTCTATGCTGATGATGCAGTCATGTATTCCAAAAACCCTGACCTTGACAACTTTACTGTCACTCTCCGAAGTAACCTTAGGTCACTAGAAAGCTGGTTGTCCAACAACAAACTTATCCTCAAATACAAAATTAGCAGAAACAACACACACACACACACCCACCATATTCTTCTTTAGCCTACCACAGAAAAGGAAAGTTCCACCCTTTGTCATCCAAAATGGCCAAGGCCAAGCCTTGAACAGTAGAAGTCTTCAAATACCTTGGGATAACTCTGGATTACACCTTGGGCCTGATTCTCAAAGAGCCTGTAGTTCATCACAATTCACGGTGATCTAGGGCTGCAGTGAACTCCAGGTGTGTCAAGAACCCTGTGCCAAATTCTTGAAAACAGGATCACTGCACCAAAACCAGGAGTTGCTGCACCCACAAACTAGCACCAAACAAATGCACACCTGTGAGATGTGCCATAGGATCTGGCCCCTCCCACCTAATGAAACACTACAGGTACCAAGATAGTGATGGTGGGGTTAAACATGTATACCAGGAGGGTCATGGGGCAGTAGGGACATGAGGGATGCCATGGGGGAGTTGGGGAGAAGGTGGGCATATGAGGAGGTGATGTGGCACCTGGAAGGGGTGTTGTCATGTAACTATTATGCTAATGGGTGGTTCTACAGGGATGGTCCAAGGACAAACAGTGCTTGAGGCTGGGGATGCTGCCAGGGCTGTGCCCACCTGGGACCATGGTACTGTGTGTTTCTGGTACCCCTGCAGTACCATACATTAGTATAATTGTGGCAGAGTTAGGCTACACCTTCAGCTGTGACTGATGGACCACTTTTCTATCTCCTTATTTCCTGGCTACCAAAATGTCTATTGCACAACAGTTAATGCTTTTCTCTTTGTTTTTCTTCTCCCCCCCCACCCTCGGTTGGCCACCTAGTTTAGCTCTTTGCTATCCCTACTAAACTTCCTACTAGTTCTCTCTTTTCATTCTTTTTCAATTTCTATCCATTCAGTCCCTGGAATGATGCCAAACATCAGGAGAGGTGTTGTGTAAAGTGCATAAGTGCATTTTGTGTACAAAATCATGAAGTCTATTTTAAATAGGAATACATATGTAGTTAATAAAGCCTTTTTAAATAAAAAGGATTCAGAAGCCATTTAAAACAATAATAGTTTCATGATTAGTACAGTTATAAGAAATCCTTAAGGTATTTTCATAAATTCACACTATAAACCTCTTACTGTATAAAACTCTGTGTATGAGGCTGAGCAAAAGAATGTGGTATGCTTTATAAAAGTGCTTAGTCACTGTGGATCAGTGATATAGAGAGTCATTATCTGGGAGATGTACACTGTACCATTAACTGAACCAGGATGTCCCCTGAAACAAAAAAAATTCCTTGATGTAGAAACAACATGTCCAGACATGTAAATAGAAAGGGTTCAGTCAAGTGACCCCACCAAAAGATATATAACCTCTTCACTGAGTTCACTGCAGTCCAGTGAGGCTCAGCCCTGAGAGAGGTTCTACTGTTTGTGCAGACAAGCTGTTGAATGAAGATGATGAAGGGTCTTAGGAGCTGTAAGATCCAGGACTGTATTATGTGAGAAACTACTGATGTCAAGCAGTGATTTTCTTTGCAATTTTGTTTTCAATTATTATTTTTCTAACTTCTAAAAAATAAATATCACACCACAATGTGTTTTAAACCTGAAAATATGTCTCATCTGAAGTTTATTATCACATGCTGTAACAAACTTGGTGTTAGAGGTGGGATAGTACTGGTTGTCCAGAGAAACAAGGGGGAGACCGGTACCCAGATATCACTTCTGGTATCCAGACATGCAGCAATGAGCAGGATGGCATACCTACAGGATCCTGTAGAGGACAAGGTTCTGGAGGAGGAGGGGCTTACTGGTGTGCATACCAGAGGCCAGGTGAGGAGAACTGGAGAGGAGCTATTGCCTGTATTGGAGTTCAGTGGAACACGGAGGTGGATGAGCACCAGAGAAAGGCAGAGCACCACTGTGAGATGCTGATGGATGGTTCTCAACCGGAGGATTTCATGGATGAAGCAGAGGAACAGGATCATTGGGTTCTAGAGGTGGAGGAGGACCCCCCTGATGGAACCTTTGTTGACAGCTACTTTTGAGATCCTGTTGTTGCCCATTTTCCCGGGCTTTTACTTGGTGCGGGATGGTGACCAGAAAGATGAGACCCCAGGTGATGTAGGTGCTAGGGATACTGTATTGGTGTGGAAACCTTCAAGCAAGAAAGAAGAAGCCATTGAAGCTGAAGAGACCTTTTATTGTTCAGTTATAACTGAAACTATTAACAGTATTTACAGTAGTGACTGGGGTAGATTGATCTTGGAGATCTGGGTAATACAAGATGAAATGTATGAAACATGTAAGGATTAAAATTAATTCAACTTTTAAGGCTGGTGCTGAGTACAGTCATTTGACGGTACCAGAATGGTGTAAGAGTTGAAAGGATACCCCTGGTATATTATAAATAAGAGTTGAAAGGAAACCCCTGGTATGTTACAAATGAGGATTGAAAGGAAACCCCAAGTATGTAACAAAAAAAAGGGTTGAAAGGAAACCCCAAAGGGTTTGGGGAGTTAGGAACTGGCTGGTTGATGTTCAGTATGAGAAGGTTCATTGTCTACCAGAAAATATATGAAAGGGAAATGGATAAATGAAATGTATGAAATGATTACAAGCAATGTATAACAAAAAGAATGCCTATACTGTATGATATAAAATGAGGAACCTAGGGTCATGGAGGATTTAGGTATGGTGTGGAACCTATGACTGTGCCCCTGAGTGGAAACATAGAGTATAAGGCCTGATGTACAGGTGATAACCATGGTGTAATCATCTTGAGTGGTTGCTACGGCATCAGTAAACCTTGACAGTGCAGCTCTAGAGGTTTATAATTGCAAAAGCAACCACGAGAGATGATTACACCATGGTTATCAACTGTACATCTGGCATTGTCATTTATAATGTATGGGACTCGACATGAGAAGTTACGCCCCGAACCCAAGTAATTTAGCCTTACCTTATTAATGAATCTGCACTACAGCCACATGATTGTGTAGGAAATCAATTTATTAGGATACATGGACTGAATGGCAGCGGGCCAAAATAGCACCAGAGTTAAAATATCTATCAGACACAGTTGCTAGACTCAGTAACAGTAAACTGAGACAACTGAAATGTTATTTGAATGCTGTACTGAGGCTAACAATCACATTCTGGGTGTGTAGAATACTGAATTACACTGGCATTCTGTTTTGTAAACCCACTGCTATGATATAAATAAAATAGGTTTATAAGGTTCTGACATCACAACAGTGAGATCACAAGGTCATAATCTGCTTGATATCAGTGGGTAATAAGGGCTACCCATACATTATAATGTGTTCAAATGGGGTTAGTGCTGATAACAACTCGCCCCAGAGAAAGTTGTGGTATAGGTCTGTGTGGCTGCCCTGATAGTAAGATGGAGGAAACTAGAAGTCAGCATAAAACTGCTGTGTATTACTTCTTCTTTTTGATGTACCGATTAATATATGATAGTGTGCACAAAGCTAAAACAATGCCAAGTGATGGTTTCTGAAACAATCCCAAATGATGGGTTCTGAAACAATGCCAATGATGGTTTCTGAAACAATGCCAAATTATGGTTTCTGAAACAATGCCAATGATGGGTGCTGAAACGATGCCTATTGATTGGTGCCTGATATTACATATGAAGTGTCTGAGTTGTAGTAACCAGAGTGAAATAGTTAGGGGATAGACAGTCACTACAGACTGAAGTCCTCTGAGAGCATAGATGGGTACTGTGCTGAACTGTATGATACCCCATTGTAATGTTGTGAAAGTATTGTTGTATTGCAGTAACTTGATTTGGTGGACACTACTAAAATAACTGAATCAATGGACCCTGGCATGAACCTGTCATAGTGGGTGAGAGAAAGGTTCAACCAACCTCCATTCTACTGTTTTGGTAGAATATTTATGACTGTGAGGGGATTCTTGAAAAACCAGTATAGTTTTGAGAACTGTTTTTTTTCTTAAGGAGGGAGGTGTGTGGCGGAGTTAAGCTACACACTCAACTGTGACTGATGGACCACTTTTCTATCTCCTTATTTCCTAACCTCCAAAACTTCTATTAAGCAACAGTTTGCACATTTCTCTTTGCTTTGCTTTCCCCTCCTCCACCCTAGGTTGGCCACCTAACATAGCTCTTTACTATCCCTACAAAATTTCCTACTTATTCTCTCTTTTCATTCTTTTTCTATTTCCATATATTCAGTCCATGGAATGATGCCAAACACCCAGAGAGATGTTATGTAAAGTGCATAAGTACATTTTGAGTACAAAAAGCATGAAGGCTATTTTAGATAGTAGGAATACATACAGTTAATAAAGACTTACTAAATAAAAAGGATTCAGAAGCCCTATATAACAATAATAATTTCATGATTAGTACAGTTATAAGAAATCCTTAAGGTATTTTTTTATAAATTCACACTATTACTATTACTAACACTGTTACTGTATCAAATTATATGTATGAGGTTGAACAAAAGAATGTGGTATGCTTTATAAAAGTGCTTAGTCACTGTGGATCAGAGATATAGAGAGTCATTATCTGGGAGATGTACACTGTACCATTAACTGAACCAGGATATCCCCTGAAACAAAAAAATTCCTTGATGTAGAAACAACATGTCCAGACATGTAAATAGAAAGGGTTCAGTCAAGTGACCCCACCAAAAGGTATATAAGCTCTTCACTGAGTTCACTGCAGTCCAGTGAGGCTCAACCCTGAGAGAGGTTCTACTGTTTGTGCAGACAAGCTGTTGAATGAAGATGATGAAGGGTCTTAGGAGCTCCAAGATCCAGGACTGTATTATGTGAGAAACTACTGATGTCAAGCAGTGATTTTCTTTGCAATTTTGTTTTCAATTATTATTTTTCTAACTTTTAAAAAATAAATATTACACCACGGTATGTTTTAAACCTGAAAATTTGCCTCATCTGAAGTTTATTATCACATGCTGTAACAAACTTGGTGTCAGAGGTGGGATAGTACTGGTTGTCCAGAGAAACAAGGGGTGAGCCGCACAGATATCAGCTCTGGTATCCAGACATGCGGCAATGAGCAGGATGGCATACCACAGGATCCTGTAGAGGACAAGGTTCTGGAGTAGGAGGGCTTACTGGTGTGCATACCAGAGCCCAGGAGAGGAGAACTGGAGAGGAGCTATTGCCTGTGTTGGAGTTCAGTGGAACACAGAGGTGGACGAGCACCAGAGAAAGGCAGAGCACCACTGTGAGGTGCTGATGGAGGTTCTCAACCGAGGATTTCATGAATGAAGCAGAGGAACAGGATCATTGGGTTCTAGAGGTGGAGGAGGACCCCTGATGGAACCTTTGTTGACAGCCACTTTTGAGATCCTGTTGTTGCCCATTTCCCAGGCTTTTACTTGGTGCAGGATGGTGACCAGGAAGATGAGACCCCAGGTGATGAAGGTACTAGGGATACTGTATTGGTGTGAAACCTTCAAGCAAGAAAGAAGAAGCCATTGAAGCTGAAGAGACCTTTTATTGTTCAGTTATAACTGAAACTATTAACAGTAGTGACTGGGGTAGACTGATCTTGGAGATCTGGGTAATACAAGATGAAATGTATGAAACATGTAAGGATTAAAATGAATTCAACTTTTAAGGCTGGTGCTGAGTACAGTCATTTGACAGTACCAGAATTATGTAAGGTTGAAAGGATACCCTGGTATATTATACATAAGAGTTGAAAGAAACCCCAGGTATGTTACAAATAAGGGTTAAAAGGAAACCCTGGTATGTAACAAAAAAGGGTTGAAAGAAACCCAAAGGGTTTGGGAGTTAGGAACTGGCTGGTTGATGTTCAGTATGAGAAGGTTCATTGTCTACCAGAAAATATATGATAGGAAATGGATAAATGAAATGTATGAAATGATTACAAGCAATGTATAAAAAAAGAAATGCCTATACTGTATGATATAAAATGAGGAACCTAGGGTCATGGAGGATTTAGGTATGGTGTGGAACCTATGACTGTGCCCTGAGTGGAAACATAGAGTATAAGGCCTGATGTCAGAGTGATAACCATGGTGTAATCATCTTGAGTGGTTGCTCGGCATCAGTAAACCTTGACAGTGCAGCTCTAGAGGTTTATAATTGCAAAGCGACCACAGAGATGATTACACCATGGTTATCAACTGTACATCTGACATTGTAATTTATAATGTATGGGACTCGACATGAGAAGTTACCCCACGAACACAAGTAATTTAGCCTTACCTTATAAATGAATCTGCGCTACAGCCACATGATTGTGTAGGAAATCAATTTATTAGGATACATGGACTGAATGGCAGCGGGCCAAAATAGCACCAGAGTTAAAATATCTATCAGACACAGTTGCTAGACTCAGTAACAGTAAACTGAGACAATTGAAATGTTATTTGAATGCTGTACTGAGGCTAACAATCACATTCTGGGTGTGTAGAATACTGAATTACACTGGCATTCTGTTTTGTAAACCCACTGCTATGATATAAATAAAATAGGTTTATAAGGTTCTGACATCACAACAGTGAGATTACAAGGTCATGATCTGCTTGATATCAGTGGGTAATAAGGGCTACCCATACATTATAATGTGTTCAAATGGGGTTAGTGCTGATTACAACTCGCCCCAGAGAAAGTTGTGGTATAGGTCTGTATGGCTGCCCTGATAGCAAGATGGAGGAAGCTAGAAGTCAGCATAAAACTGCTGTGTATTACTTCTTCTTTTTTGTTGTACTGATTAATATATGATAGTGTGTGCACAGAGCTAAAACAATGCCAAGTGATGGTTTCTGAAACAATCCCAAATGATGGGTTCTGAAACAATGCCAAGTGATGGTTTCTGAAACAATGCCAAATGATGGTTTCTGAAACAATGCCAAGTGATGGGTGCTGAAACGATGCCTATTGATGGGTGCCTGATATTACATATGAAGTGTCTGAGTGTAGTAACCAGAGTGAAATAGTTAGGGATAGACAGTCACTACAGACTGAAGTCCTCTGAGAGCATTGATGGGTACTGTGATGAACTGTATGATACCCCCATTGTAATGTTGTGAAAGTATTGTTGTATTGCAGTAACTTGGTTTGGTGTACACTACTAAAATAACTGAATCAAGGGATCCTGGCATGAACCTGTCATAGTGGGTGAGAAAGGTTCAACCAACCTCCATTCTACTGTTTTGGTAGAATATTTATGACTGTGAGGGGATTCTTGAAAACCAGTATAGTTTTGAGTACTGTTTTTTTCTTAATGAGGGAGGTGTGTGGTGGAGTTAAGCCACACTCAACTGTGACTGATGGACCACTTTTCTATCTCCTTATTTCCTAACCTCCAAAGCGTCTATAAAGCAACAGTTTGCACATTTCTCTTTGCTTTGCTTTCCGTCCTCCACCCTAGGTTGGCCACCTAACATAGCTCTTTACTATCCTACAAAATTTCCTACTTATTCTCTCTTTTCATTCTTTTTCCATTTCCATATGTTCAGTCCATGGAATGATGCCAAACACCCAGAGAGATGTTATGTAAAGTGCATAAGTACATTTTGTGTACAAAAAGCATGAAGGCTATTTTAGATAGTAGGAACACATACAGTTAATAAAGACTTACTAAATAAAAAGGATTCAGAAGCCCTATATAACAATAATAATTTCATGATTAGTACAGTTATAAGAAATCCTTAAGGTATATTTTTATAAATTCACACTATTACTATTACTAACACTGTTACTGTATAAAATTATATGTATGAGGTTGAACAAAAGAATGTGGTATGCTTTATAAAAGTGCTTAGTCACTGTGGATCAGAGATATAGAGAGTCATTATCTGGGAAATATACATTGTACCTTTAACTTAACCAGGAAGTCTCCTGAAACAACCCCCCCCCCCTTGGTTTTGAAACTACATGTCCAGACAAGTAAAAAGAAAGGGCTCAGTCAGGTGACCCCACCAAAAGATATAAAATCTCTTCACCAAGTTCACTTCAGTCCAGTGGGGCTCAGCCCTGAGAGAGGTTTTACTTTTTACACAGACAAGCTGTTGAATGCAGATGGAAAAGGGTCTTAGGAACTCTAAGATCTAGGACTGTATTATGTGAGAAACTACTGATGTTAAATAGTGATTTGCTTTACATGTTTTTTTTGTTTTCATTTATTATTCTTCAAACTTTTGAAAAATAAATATCACACCATGGTGTGTTTTAAACCTTAAATTTGCCTCATCTGAAGTTTATTCACATGCTATGACAATAATAGTTATCTAAATAGCACCCCACTGGGTGCCATATCACATCCTTGCACACCCACCATCTCCCCAACATCCCCATGGCACTAGCCATGTCCCTTTTGCCAACAGACTCCACTTTCAGAGCCACCCCAATTCTCTACATTGGTGAACGGCAGTTAGACCACCTCATGGGTGGTCTAAGTTGAGCTCCTTGCTGGGCCCATGGTGTGCCTTGCAGAATACCAGATTAGGAGATGGTGAATCCCTACCATTGCACAAGCCCCCTTGTTATCTGGTGCACCCACCTTTTTGTCACAAGGTGGGCACAGTGCACCTTTGTTACAGCGGCTCCCCATTCTGATGCAGACCTTGTTTCAGAATTGGAAGGTTACATCTTCTGATACAAGGTGCCAATTACATCATTAATATTTGATGCAGGCACCTTGCATTTGTCTAAGGGGTTTGAGAATTGGGTGCCTTATCTTTTTCTCCCCATGTTGACAATCTGGTGGCCATATTTAACAGGAGAGTGGATTCCATGTATAGTAACAGGAACAATCTCACTTTAGTTAGATGCCTTAATGTGGCCAGCTCCATTCTCTCACTTATATATTATGGGCTCCCTGTCTATGCAGCTACCTGTGAAAGTGCTGAACAGAGTAAAACTGATCTGTAATAAAGTGTGCTGTCTTGTACTTGGTACAGATAACTGCACTGATAGTTGCATCCTTTATGCACTCACTGTCTGGTTACCTTTACCCAGCAGAATAAAGCTCCAGACCTATTTGCTAGCCAAAAAGATGCTATTGTGCCTAACACCCCCTTCTTTAACAAATTGCTTCCACACCATCTCCAAACAATATAATTCCAGATACATGGCCAGGAATTAAGCCTCCTTTCCAGCAAACTCAGCTGGGCAAGCAGTAATTTGCTGTCAGGGCCACTAATTGGGTAAATGAACTGCCTGATTCACTGCTAAATCTCCCTAAGTTTAAGTAGTTTAAGAGATCTTTGTGGTCTGCCTTTGCAGTCCAATGCAATTGTAACCATTAAATAGTTTCATTTGATTTCATTCTGTACGTACAGTGAAGCCCACTAGGATGAAGCACAGTGTCACAGGTTTACTACATGACAAAAGGGATTAACTCCCATTGAAATTACATTGTTTGCTGTAGTAACTCTACTTCAGAATTCTGCAGTGCTGTACTTCATCATGGTGAGCTTCACTGTAACTTGTGACTTTGTATGCAATGATCTGTATGGATTTTTTTTCTGAAATTGTATAAAATTGTTCTGTCTTAAGCGTTTGAGCCTGACTTGATTACATTTCCTCTGCAACTGCTAATGCACTTGTCATTTTTTTTTTTGTGACTATGTATTTGATGTAGAATCTTTGTAAATTAGCACTTTTGTGAAAGAAAGAAAGAAAGAAAGAAAGAAAGAAAGAAAGAAAGAAAGAAAGAAAGAAAGAAAGAAATTCCAACATTGCCCAGTGTCAAGGTCTTAGTCTATTTGGGTGTGAAAGTGGACATGATCAGTGATCTGAGGAAGGAAGTAACAGTGGGGTGGTTTGGGCAGAATTTGGATTGGAGGTGGTTGGAAAACCAGTGCTAGCATAGATGCTGGACAGCTGCCAACTGAAAAATCTTTTCAGGACTTTGGACAGGACCAGCAGAAGGGAGATGGGGTGATAGTTGCCAGGCACAAGTCCAAGGAGCATCTGAAAGTGCAGGTAACTAATTTGACAAGGACAGGAACACCCAATGCAAGAAATTTAGGAGCTATATCATCTGAACCACAGCTGGGGTACACATTTAGGAAAGCCTGGTCTTTAAGGATTTCTCTCTCTCTCTCTCTCTCACTCTGGGATTGAGGAGAACAAGTGACTATCCAGGGTGTAAGGGCCTCTTCAGAACATGGTGAAAGATCAGATACTGTGATGTTAGGAGGACTTACGGCCCTTATGAACTGTATTTAGGCCATTTGCTGTGAGACATAGTTTAGCACTAGCCAGAAACCCTGCAGGGTTATTGGTTAGGGAAGAAGAACTAAGGAGGCAGAGAACAGCTCTTCAGAACTTGAGTGGGGTTGTATCAGATGTAATTAATTTATTCCTGAAATAGATAGCCTTATAGCCTGTGTTATGGCTTTGGTACAGTAGTTATGATGTCTAGTAGAGGCCGGTCTATCAAAAGTGGACCCGCTGGCATGTGTTTGGCCCAGACACTATCTCTCAATCAAAAGAGGTCAAAGGTCAGAAGAAACCCAGGGCAAATGGGTATCCCTCACTCTAGTTTTATTAAGGGTATGCACATCACAGACAAATGAAAGCGGCAAAGAAGTGATCTAAGATTACGCTGACATCTTGGCAGAATTCAACTGGGAGTCAGTCAGCTGAGTCCAGGCCCCACAGAAAGGCATCAGGGTGAAATTCCCTGAAGGAATGATCCATTCATTTATCGGGTGGGACCAACCGTTGCGGATTTAATTTTCATAACCCAAAAAACTCCTATAGTACAATAACCACTGATGATGACTGGCAGCATACTAGAAGACATAAACTTGTGACAATGAGAGATGAGCATCTTCAATGAGTCTATGGTTTGATGATTGAGTGTTATAACAGGTTGGGGGAGAGATCAACTAGAACAGATTTAGGGTTTTTAATTTGGTATGTAGAGGAGAATATGGAGACCTAGTTGCATCAGAGACAGGGAATTTGCATTAAGGTCACCTCAGAAAAAGTGCTCACAAGTAGCTGAAGAGGAGGCATCAAGAACTTTTTGGATTAATCCAGAAATATAATCAGATGATTTATCTGGTGCACAGTAAATCCTGGTGATATCAGAGTGGAATGGAGAAAGACATTTTACCAGTAAAGAGCTTATGGGATTTAAGGATAGAGAAAGGTTCTGAATGTTTTGTGTGACAAATGAGGCCCCTTTGATGGTTGGATAGTCCAGAGCTAGAGGGGAACCTGGGTTTCTCAATATCTCCTGGGAGAAGCAAAAGTAGCACTAGCATAGCCAGACTCATAAGAGGGACTGTTTGAGGAGTCATACCCATTCAGTGCAGCATGATGTTAAGGTGCAGCATGTGCACCAATTAGCTGGATAGGTCAGAATCCCACAAAGATTGGCAGAAGACAGCTGTTAACAATAAATGTGGAGCAAACAGTGAAATAGGCATGCTTACAATGAATAAAGAACTGAGACAAGCATCTATAAAATCAAATCTTAAGCTCAGTATTGTTAAAATAAATGGGATACGTGAGGAGGCAACCAACAATATACTGTTAGGCAGATCAAACTGTAGCAATAACAGGCGTGGCTAGAAAGGGAGAGCAAATACAGTATGTGTACTCATGGAATTTAGGTAGGAGGCAACAAAACCAGATCAGCTGCTCTGGGCTGTAAATGATTTTTTTTTATCTTATATGTAATTTGTGACCAGTAAAGACACACTGATCTGTGATAGTTTGCTTCCCAGGTTCGTCCTAGGGAGTGGATTCTATAGACCTGTTTTACTGGCAGGAGTATATTGGCTAGTACACCAGAGGAAATAGTCTTTCCTTACATTAAGCGCCATGGGATCTTAAACTTCCACCTTGACATTAACCAGAGACTGACAGAAAAGACCTTGGTATAACATCTCATCTTAAGGACTGCACCTCAACAGCACAGGACCCCCCTAGTGCCCTTGTTTTACCTGTAATGGGTGACCTCTTACAGATAATTGATCAGACATATATTCTGTATTCAGTTCAGACATCAATATATCATCATTCATAACAGTATAATAAAGAGTATGTCACCCGCTGCCTCTTAGTTCAAGACTGTACAGGCCTAAGTTTGATAACCTTTCCTTCTATGGTCTGTCTTCCATACTTGTGATGGTTTTGTAAATCTACACTGAACAGATTCTATTTTGAGTATGTCCTACTTGTTGTATGGGCTCACAATGACTGCCATAGTCTAATTACAGTCTGAAATAGGAGAGATAGAATCATAAGGACCTCCTGAGTTTCACTCTTAATATTTCTTTTAATTGACCTCAGTGTTCTGTTGGTTCTAGGTACTATTGTAGTTCAGTACTATTTAAGTCCAAGTTATCTATCCTTAACGAGGTCTTTACCTATGTTTTTCTTGCATTATTTGATTACATATTGTATAATTGTGATGCAGATTTTTCCTTCCAAAGTGCAATACGCAACATTTTTCTGTGCTTAGTTTCATGCCCCATCCTACAGTCCACATGACTATGGCATCAAGATCTTCCTGAATTGAATATATTTTCTCTCTAGTACAGCATAGCCCTCCTAGTTTCATGTCATCAGTGAATTTAGTTATATATTCTACCCTTTGAAGAACACACAGATTCTTTTACAGTCTCAATTCTGCCACAAAATGAGGCTACTGAAGTTTTTTTTGATGAGTATTGATGCCTTTAACAAAGCTAGTTGTGTGATATCACTGTCTGTTGCCAGACATGATAGAGACCTACAAGTACCTCACAGAAGTGTAAAGGGTGCAAGAAGAGTCTCGCTTCAAATGAGAAAAGCACCAGGACCAGAGGGCATGTGATGAAGCTTGGGGGATTACAGAGGATGTAAGGAAGTACTGCTTCACTGAAAGAGTGGTGGATGCCTGAAATAGACTGACAGTGGAATGGTGGAGGTGAAGATAATAGAAGGATTCAAGTATGCATGGGCAGATGTAGGGGAATATTATTAAATAGGCAGGGAAGGGGGTCAATGGAGTTCAGTTAGGGTCTGTGGAGACAGACTAGACAGAAGCCCATCTGAGCAGACTAGGTTGCCAAGTGACCCTTCTGCTGTTTTCTGCAATATCTAGCTGTTATAAGTATTGTACTTTCTAAACAACTGCCATGAGCTTCTGAAGAAGGACTGGTTGGTCCGAAAACTAGAGCACTTTGTTCTTGTTGTTACATCTATGTTGGTCCATTAACAGGTATCAAATAATTTGCTTCTGGATCCTTTTCTGCTAACAAATTCTATGTTTCTATAACAGGCAGTGTTTATATTATGACTTGCAGTGTTATTATATTATTGTGTGTCATTATGTCATCATTTCCCTTCTGAGTGCAATTGGCAACAGGCAGCGTTATCATATAAAGAACATTAAAGTCAGTTACAAATGATTATTTCTTAATATTTCTAAGTGAGCAAAACTACATCTACCTGCTTATATTTTTTTGAATGTGATACAAATGTTCTTTTTTTCCACTTTTTAGTTTTGGAAATCAATCTGTGAATAGGATTTATGATTACTATATTCTCTTTACTCAGCTTGTGGCCAGATAATAGAGAGCACTCAAAGGGTTAAGCCTGACTCTGAGAGCTGTCCTGTAGAGGAATACTGCTTGGAGATGATGTCTGAGTGTTTGTGTTGTGGGTGACTGAACTCAGCTAGAACTGAGAAAAGAGATCATGAATATTCATGAGCTGTTCTTTCCTGTACAGTGTACATGAATCAGAAGAAAAAATTACTCACTGTAGTAATGTTGTTTTTTTCTCAAAGATCCATAAATGTGATTTACAGTGAGCATCATCCTCCAGCCAGACTATAGTCCCTAATGCCCCAGAGCAAGAATTATATGCTTCTTACAGAATATAGAATACAGGGTCAGGTTCTGCACTGTGGTCATACTCCTCTAGTGTTCTAACATCAGATTTGTTTCTATAACTAGGACAGCTGTGACCACACACGTTAGCTAACTGGCTACCAAATAGTTCTAACAATTTTTATTACATTTTTTTCAAAAACACTAACCAAATTAAGGACAGACAATAGTAAGAAAGAACATTTAATTGACCATATTTTAACAATTGCTAAGGACTGCAATAAAGAGGGCTCAGGCAACCTTAAGAAAGAACTGATTCTTGTATGGACTTAATTTCAGGTTCAGGAAGAGGAGGTAGGGTCAAGGATTATAAATTACATTGATGGATCCCTAAGAAGAAACATTACCATTGTAAGTATTTTTTTCTTCAAACCCTAGGAATCCATCAGTGATGATTGACAACAAGCAAACTCTCTAACATTACCTTTGGAGGATGGGTAAATAACCTACTTTGGAAAGTGGTTCTGCAAGGCAGACATTCCTAACTGGCATCCCTCCTGGACTGTATGTCCTGATAATAGTGCTTTGTCAAGATGTGCACTGTGTTCAAGGTAGCTACTTTACAAATGTCTGGAAAAGAGATGCCCTCGTAACTACCACAGAGGCCGAGGTACCCTTTGTGGAACGTGTCCTTATGCTTTTGAAATATTTTTTAGCTTTTTCATAACAGAGCTTAATGCAGAGACTATCCAGAGGTAGTCCTCCTAGTTGCTGGTTTACAATGCCTTCCTCACCTTTGGTAACACAAGCTGTGTACCCTATGACCTGACATCCTCTCGTCCAGTCCAGGTAGTGACCTAGTGTTCTTTTTATAGGCAGACAGTGCAGTTTTTGTTAACCTGTGCAGGCATGTTCAGTGCAGAGCACAAGGAGAACAACTGACTGGTTCAGGTGAAATTCAGACACCAACTTAGGTAGAAACTTCCTATTAGTCCTAAGGACTACCTTATCCATGTGGAAGATAATGCAGTTTAGATCTGTACTGAAGGCTTACAGATCACTTACCCTCCTGACAGATGTCATGGCAATCAGGAAAACTGTTTTTCATTTGACATGCTGTAGTTTAAATTAGCAGTAGCCATAGGTGCAGAGGGCGTCTCCATCATAGAAACATAGACTTTGATGGCAGATAAGGACTGCTTGGCCCACCTAGTCTGCCCATTTCCCTACCTAGAGGATAAGCTGCAGATCCTATTTAACCAATGCCTATTTCTTCCTATCCCCCTCAAAAATTGCCTTATGTCTGTCCCATGCATTCTTGAATTCTCCCACAGTTTTAGACCCCACAACCTCCTCAGAAGGCTGTTCTATGCGTCCACCACCCTCTCTGTGAAAAAATACTTCATCACATTGCCCCTGAGCCTTCCCCCCTCTATCTTCAGATTGTGTCCCCTTGTTCTTGCACATCTCTTTTTCTGAAAGATACTACCCTCTTGGACTTTGTTGATTCCACTGAGGTACTTAAACGTTTCTATCATGTCCCCCCTCTCCCTCCTTTCCTCAAGGGCATATATATTAAGCTCCTTTAGTCTCTCCTTTTATGGCTTCTCTTGCAGACCCTGCACCATTTTAGTTGCCCTCCTCTGAACTGCCTCCATCCTGTCTATGTCCTTGCGGAGATGCGGTCTCCAGAACTGGACACAGTACTCCAGATGGGGTCTCACCAACTGTCTGTACAGGGGATAATAACTTCCTGTTTTCTGCTGGTGATACCTCTCCCTATACATCCCAGTATCCCCCCAGCCCTTCCTACTGCCTTCTCACATTGCTTGCCAACCTTAAGGTCATCTGTTATGATTATCCCCAGGTCCCTTTCCATTTTTGTCATTGTTACTACCCCCCCAATGTGTAATTTTCCCCAGGGTTTTTGTTTCCCAGGTGCATTACTTTGCACTTCTTTGCATTGAATCCAAGCTGCTATACTTCTGACCATTCCTCCAACTTTGCCAAGTCCCTTCTCATCCTTTCCATGCCTCCTTGTGTATCAACCCTGTTGCAGATCTTTGTGTCATCTGCAAAGAGGCATACTTTTCCTTCCAGTCCCTCTGCAATGTCACTTATAAAGACATTAAAAAGGACAGGACCCAGTACTGAACCCTGCGGTACCCCACTAGTAATCCCCCTTTCTTCAGAGTGGACTCCATTTACAATTACCTTCTGAGTCCTGTTGTTCAGCCAATGTTTTACTCAGGCTACCACCCTGGGACCCACTCCCAGGCTGGTTAATTTGACTACTAATCTTTTGTGTGGGACTGTGTCAAATGCCTTGCTAAAGTCTAGGTAGGCCATGTCCACAGCCCCTCCCTGGTCTACTACTTTGGTCACCCAGTCAAAGAAATCAATTAGATTTGTCTGACATGACCTTCCTGCTGTGAATCCATGCTGCCTTGGGTCCTGTGCCCCACTGGCATATAAGTACTCAACAATTCTTTCCTTCAGAAGTGATTCCATCACTTTCCCTACCACAGAGGTCAAACTGACAGGTCCTTAGTTTCCTGCCTCTGTCTTGGTCCCACTTTTGTGAAGGGGAATCACATCCGCCTTCTTCCAGTCCTCAGGTACCACACCATCCTCCCATGATTTGTTAAAAAGGATAGTCAGTGGTGCCACTAATTCTCTGCTTAATTCTTTTAGAATTCTGGGGTGAATTCCATCTGGCCCCATTGCTTTGTCCACCTTCAGCTTTAGGAGTTCTTTCAGAACCCTTTCTTCTGTGAAAGGACTGGGATTGACTCCCCTCTCCAGAGTGCTTCTGTTAATTGGATTTGGCACCTCTCCCACTTCCTCTTTTGTGAATACTGAACAGAAGCATTCATTCAGTATCCCTGCTTTTTCACTGTCACTCTCTGCCCACCCACCATCCATTCTATTCAGCCTCACTATCCCTACCTTTGTCTTTCTATGCTCCCTGATATATCTATAAAAGGTTTTATCCCCCTTCTTAACTGAGTCAGCTATTTTTTCCTCAGTTTGTGCCTTTGCTATTCTGACTACCCTCCCTGCTTCCTTCTGCTTTAATTGATACAGTTCTCTGTCCTGTTCCTTCTGTGTTTTCTTATACTTCCTAAATGCTATCTTTTTCTCCCTAACCTTCACCACCACCTCTTTTGAGAACCATAGTGGCTTTTTCTTTCATTTTGATTTGTTTATTTGCTTCACACAAAGGCTTGTTGCCTCTGTGATGGCAGTTTTAATATTTCCCTATTGTTGCTCCACCCCTCCTTCTAGCCTGTTTGCTAGTGCTTTTCTAAGGCACTCTCCCATCTTGCCAAAGTCAGCCCTCCTGAAGTCAGAACCCTCGCTTTTCTATGGCTTGACTCTGTAGCTGAGTTTATCGTGAACCTCACTGCTTGGTGGTCACTTGTTCCCAAATGGCTACCCACTTCTAGATCTGAGATCCTTTCACTGACCCCATTTGAGAGTATGAGGTCTACGATTGCTCCCTCACAAGTAGGTTCCAAAACTAGCTGTCTGAGGCATGCCACCTGAAGGGCATCAAGAATGGCCCTGCTTTTGGATGTGGCTGCCACAAAGGTGCTCCAGTTAACATCTGGCATATTAAGGCCCCCCATCAACAGTATCTCCTCTTTCTCTGCCATCCTAAGTATGCCTTCTATCATATCTTTGTCCATACCTTCCCCCTGACATGGGGGTCTATATACAACCCCTGTGTGGATTGTGGTGCCATTTCCAGTCTCTAAGGTGACCCACAGTGCCTCCTCTCCTCCCTGTTTACTCTTTTGTTTGGTTGCTTTTATCCCTTCCCTTACATAGACAGCTACTCCCCTTCTGCCTCCTGTCTCTCCTGTACGTTGTGTACCCTGATATGTTAACAGACATGGTTCTCTGTGTACCATGTTTCATGACTGCTACAATATCAAAGCATCCTCTTCCATCAAGGCCACCAGTTCAGGGAGCTTGTTGCCCAGACTATGGGCATTGGTACTCATTACTCTCCATTTCTTGATGGTCTTACCTCTTTTGCCCCATTTCTGTCCTTACTGCATTTGTCACTTTCTCCATTTACCCTAGCTTCTCCTTATCGACATCTCTATGTTGGTGTCTACCTCACTTAGTACCCTGATATTTTGGGGGCTAGGATATTCTTGGTCCTTTCCAGTGCCTCACCCCTTAGCTAGTTTATATGCTTGTCAATGAACTATTTAAACCTATCACCTAGGATCCTGGTTCCCTCCTGGACAGATGCAGACCATTATGCTAGTATAGGCCTGCATCCCTCCAGGTGGACCCCAGTCTCCAATGAAGCCAAATCCCTGAGCTCTGCACCAGTTTTTCAACCACTGATTGGATCCCATGGTGTGGAGCACCCTAGCCTCACCAATGCTATAGACAGGCAGCACCTCCAAGAAGGTTACCGTGTGTGCTATTTGTCTAAGGCCCCTCCCCATCTCTACAAATGCTTCTTGCACTGCTCTGATCCCTTTCTTAGCCAGGTAATTTGTCCCTAGGTGGACAATTACATCCAGCTCCTTCCCCTGTGCAGCTGCTCCTGCGATCCTGAGGATTTTCTCCCTGTTTCTAAAATCCATGGCACCAGGCAGGCACCTTACCTCCCTCTCCCCTTCCTCCCCCAGTTCTACCTTCCTAACAATGGAGTCCCCCACCAGGAATTGTTTCCTTCCCCTGTGGGGTCCAATGCCACCCTTCTGTGGGTCTCCTTTGTGGAGGTTCCCAGCATCCTCCTTGGTCTCCACTGTGGGTGCCTCCATAGAGGAAGCACACTTTTCCAGAATGGCATAGAAATTGTGGAGAGGTACAACTGGAGGGATGCACCTCTGTTCCACCACACTCAGCCTCCCTGAGCCCACTGTGGTCCAACCACTCCTCTTTCTTAGCAACCTCTGAGGTAATGGCAGTGACCCTGGTGGTCCCTGGGTGGGAGAGGAGGTCCCACAAATCCTGGCCAACTCAGTCTGAAGATGAGCAACCTCCTCCCTCAGCCCAGAGAGGTGCCTGCAGATGGGACAACACTGCATCCTCCAGAACATCTCCCAGAAGACTGCTGCTCCACAGCCACTGCACTGCACCACTCCCAACATGTTTTTTTTCTGGCCCCCTAACTGTTATTTGGAATACTTACTCTTTCCTCTGTTTATTTAATTCTTTTTTCCTTTTTTTTCTCCTTCTCTTCTCTCCCTACTTACTTACTGTCTCTGCACCCTTTTAGCTCCTGATCTTCCTGTTCTGAGACAAGAAGTTCCTATATTTCTCAGTAGTCTCCTTACTTGCTCAGAGTCAGACCTCCAGCAGATGGGGGGGGGGACGGAGAGCTACTCCTGCCCTTCTAGGATGGTGAGTCTTTTGTGGCTTTGTGGTCTCTCACTTCCTGCTCCCAAACAGGAAGTTCCTGTTGTCAGTTAAATCCTGTGCCTATAAAAGTAGAACTGGTTTAGGGTGGGGGAGGAGGGAAGAAGGGCAATATAGCCCCAGTAGAGAAGTTTTAGTTATACCAGTAGCTCCTTCCTCCTGGTTTTCTGTCTGCTTTGTGGCAGAAGCTATCTAGGGCAGTGTTTATATCTGGTCTTAACCTGGCTCTTTCTAGCTAAGCCACTCCCCCTACTTTGCAAATCTTTCTATACCTAGTTAATTTCACAGATAACAATTCCCTTCTGACACCTGTGACAAGCACCTAGATAAGTACACAGATAGCAGATAACAATTTACTTCAACTGCCTCTTGACAAAGACTCTAACTCCTTTTTGTTTACCCTAAATTGAAGGTCCCAGTACAAGAGATATAATTCTTAGCCCCAGTAGAGAAGTTTTAGTTATACCAGTAGCTCCTTCCTCCTGGTTTTCTGTCTGCTTTGTGGCAGAAGCTATCTAGGGCATTGTTTATATCTGGTCTTAACCTGGCTCCTTCTAGCTAAGCCACTCCCCCTACTTTGCAAATCTTTCTACACCTAGTTAATTTCACAGATAACAATTCCCTTCTGACACCTGTGACAAGCACCTAGATAAGTACACAGATAACACAGATAACAGATAACAATTTACTTCAACTGCCTCTTGACAAAGACACTAACTCTTTTTTTTCACCCTAAATTGAAGGTCCCAGTACAAGAGATCTAGTTCATAGCCCCAGTAGAGAAGTTTTAGTTATACCAGTAGCTCCTTCCTCCTGGTTTTCTGTCTGCTGAGCAAGAGAGATATTCAGGTCCAGTGGAGAACCTGGGTACCCTACAGGAGGTGCAGGTGACTGAGGCATTTAACAAACCTTTTGTAAACAGGTTGTGATGCCAAGGACTTGTCCTTGTCAGCTGATATGTATGCTGGCACTGCTGCTAGATGTACCATCTGGATTAAGTGTCTCTGACCTAAGGACTGTCGGTATACTCAGTAGTCCATAACTGCTAGCAGCCCTGCCTGCACTGGGATTATTTTAGTTAGTTAGGTAGTTAGTTAGTAAATTAGTTTTTGTTAACCAGGTAAGCTATACTAGGTCAGGGGCCAATTTTCAGATGTGACCAGGACACAGAAAACATAATATAGTAAACCATACAGAAAACACTTCATGATTCAAAAAAAAAAAAGAAAATACATTAGAATACATACAAGATATACAGAGTATTTACAAATTAATAAAATAGTAATAAAATAATTAAAAGGTTAATCAAAACAACCTTTTGAGGGGCACACCAGTATAAGAAACTTTTCCACTTAGAGGGGTATACTTTCCTTGTTGCTGGCTTTCTTGAAACATTCAACACTTTCAGCACCTCTTCTGATATACTTTGGCTAGAGAATTCTATCTCCTCAAGAACAATGCCCGAGCATATTCTGAAGTATTGGAATGTTATTCTGCCCTATGACTGAGCCAACAGGTAATATCTCAGTGGCAGATTAACTGGAGTGATGGTGCACAGGATCAGAAACATTGAGTACCAAGCCTATCCGGCCCAGTCCAGGACTATCAGAACCATTGTTGCTAACTCTCTCCTGCACTTCATGTGTATGAGTGGGAATGGTGAAAAGGCATACATGAACCTCTATGTCCAGTCAAGAATAAGAGCATCTTCTGGGGCTCTGTCCCTTTATGGGGGCCTGGAACAAAACTGTGGGAGCTGATTCCTCTCCCAAGAGGCAAACAGGTCTATTTCTGGGCTGGCCTGTCTTCTGAAGATAGGGACCAGCACTTGCTAGTTTAGGGACCCCTTGTCATTTCCATAGCTGATTCTGCTTAGGGAGTCTGCAAGAAAATGACCCTTGCTTGGTAGATGTACTGCAGAAATCTTTGCATCTGGTGAATAAGCTAGCTCCAACATTCTTATGAACTCTGTGCACATTCTTGAGGATCTTGTTCCTCCCGCTTGTTATGTAATATATTGTTGTGGTGTTGTATGTTTGAATCTTAACAGACTGACCTTGTAACTGGGAGAAAATAAAACTGCACTGCCAGCAATACTGCCCTGAGCTCCAGGAATTTAATGTACCCATGAGTCTCCTGTGGACTCCAGATGCCACAGTAAGGTGCTTTAAGTGGTGCCCCATCCTAGAGGTGAGGCATATGTTGTGAGGATACTTGGGGATTGCTGGAGAAAGGGAAAGCCCTCTCTGTGGTTGTTTTCATCCTCCCACCACACCAGAACTCACATAAATGTCTTCTAGACTGGCACTAGCTTTGAGAGTAAATCCCATCTTTGAGATCAGTGGTCTCTTTAGTGATACTGAATGTCCTGGCCTCATCTGAAACCTGGCCCATGGCAACAGTGCTGTGGATGAAGCCATGTGGCCCAGTAACTGTAGGAAATCCCTTGAAGGCCTTGGTTGGCCCAGTGTAAAGAATTCTGCAGTGGCAATCAGATTTGATACCCTTTGTTGTGGGAGGAAACCTTTCCCCTGCAGGGTATCCAGTTTTGCAATAATGAAAGTCAACATCTGACTGGTTCTGTTTGAGGCATCTGCAGCTTTATCAGGACCCCAGGTTTTCCAGGGTGCTTTTCACCTTCTGGATAGTGTACCTTGTATCTTGTTCTGTTTTCTCTGAGAACAGACAGACATCCATGTAGGGAGAAACTACCACACCTTCACTTCTTAGATGTGCTGCCACCATAGCTAGGCACTTCATAAAGACCCTCGATGCTGAAGTGATTCCAAATGGGAGGGCTATAAACTGTCACTAGCAGTTTCCTAGCCCGAGCCTCATGTATTTTATGTAGGTAGACCTGACATGAATCTGAAAATAGTCACATTTTAGAGCCAGTGGCCCTATTGAATCCCCAGATTGTAAGGAATGTATCATTGTGCCTAGTGTGACTATCTTGAATCTTTCCTTTTTGATATGCTTGTTCAGATATCTTAGGTCTATAATGGGTCACCACTCCCTAGGTTTCATCTAGGTTAGGGGTATCTTGAGAATAGGCCTTGCCCAACTGTGAGAAAAGGGCCATGTTCACTGTTTTTGCATCCAGCAGTTTCTTTACTTCCAGTTCAAGCAGACTTTTTTTTTGTTGGTGAATGAGTTGGAACATTATTGGTTTTCTGCAGTTTTGGAAACTTCTTGAACTGCATGGGCAATACCTGACCACTACTTCCAGGTCCCAATTGACTTCTCCCCACTGGCATTGATTGGCAACCTGGGCAGGATTTTCAGGACTTTTGTTTAGGCTGTTGCTTGGGGGTAGTGCTGAAGCAGCACATCTGGAGCCTCATCCTGCCTCTGCCCCTAATAACCTCTTTGGGTCTGGTACTCATAGGGGCATAGGATCTTGGTAGTGGCCCCTACCCCTGCCTCCCTTCTGTAATGCCTGTAAGAAGAAAAGGCCTTTTCTTAATTACTGTTATTTTTGTAAGTGGTCTTGTACTCATTCACTTTTTCATGGATGTGTCTGTTTTGTCACCAAATAGTGAATTTCCTCAGAGTGAAAATACATGGCCTTGGTCTAGTGTCCTGGGAAAGGATGGTTGCCCTTAACCAGGAAAACTTTCTCAATACTACATGGACTAAGACCCTTGAAGCAGAGATATTGATGTATACAACCGTGTAGAACTGGTATTTAGTTGCACCCAGGACTGACTTTGCTGTGACAGCCAGGTCAAGTGTGACCTCCCTGCTATCCTGTCAGTCAGTGTCAGCACTGTGTTTCCAGTGCTTTCTGGTACTAGGCTGCATATGCTAAATAAGTTGCCTGCCTAAGGAGCAGGAGAGCTGTTGTATACACTTCTTTGGTTATAGTATCTAGTCTCCTGGATTCCTTTTCAGCGAGCTGTGCAGAGAAAGGGATCTTAGCTTTCTCAAAGCAGCTGTCTGGACCACTTCTTCAAGTTCAGGATGGGCATACATGTATTCCGCTTCTGTCTGTCCACCTGATATTTCTTTTCAACTATGTTAACTATGTCAACAGCTGAATTAGGTGCTGACATAATTTTTGATGTGACTTTTGGTATGATTTGGGTATGGGAACCAGCAGCTTTCTTGTAGGAGCCAGCCCCAAAATTTCCTCCACTTCCTCCTCTTTTTCATGAGAGGGGTTGTTGAGGGTGCTCACCATTTGTTTGATGAAAGAGGAGATCAAGGTATAATCCTGTGAAGGACTAGCAGAGGAACTAAACTCTTATTCAGGTGAACTGTCTGGTACTATAGTTTCTCCTGCTTCTTCCTCCTCATAATACAGCTCATTCTCCTCCTCTGCAGGCAGGCGGTCTGGGGCCCTGAGCCTGTGGGAGGGCAGGCATATTAATAATGTTTCCTATAGTCTGGAAAGCCTGGGAAAACTGCCATACTTCTGCCTTGTCCTCTGCTAATTGCATTTATCTTAGATCTACTGCCTGCTCCCTTTCCTTTTCAGGAGGGGTGGCGTGGACATGCTTTGCTGTTTGCTGTTTTTTGGTAGGTACTGATTCCAGTACCTTGTCTGATGCTCTTTAATGTTTATTTCTGCTATCACTGGTCTCAGGGTTCCCTCTTTCAGGCAGCCTGTTATCTGAATCATCATTACCATGCTTGTTTGATGGCTAAGTAACTTTATCTTTTTTTATCTGTGTCCTTTAACAGGGACTGTTGCTGGTTTGAGGAACTGAATCCTCTGATGCATGTGTTCCACCATCATTAAGAATGCTGTCAGAGACTTTATTGTGTTTTGGTGAGATAAAAGTATACTGAGAAGCCATAAAATCTATTTTCTTAGCCCTTTTCTTTTGAGTCTTACGGTAAAACATTTTACAGACCTCACAGCTGATAAATTCTGATCTGGACCCAGAAACTTAAAAAAAGGCTTGTGGCAGTCTTCCCTTGCCTGGAGCAGTATCTAGTAATATGGGTGAATCAAACTGAGCAACTCAATATGAGCGACTCAGTTTGACCACCTGCAGTTAGAGCAAGTGAGAAAGGATAGCGAGATCAGTAATACTGAATGTAAGGAACAAAAACCGTGAAAGGAAAAATAGGGTGAATGTCAGATGGAGGCATAGTTACTCAGGATATGGGAGGTAGTGAGGTCAGGCAATTTCCAGCTGGCCATTTGGTGTAGTGGTAGGAGACTATGCGTGCAGTGTGAAAGGATTGGGGTTCGGAGCTAGCTGTGTGCACATAATTTTATGTGTGTGCTGTTTGGGACTTCATTTTGTTTTCTGTTGCAAGTAGCCCCCTCCTGAAGTTTCCACTTTACCCCAGTGTCAGGCCTTCCCTGGAGCTGATTGTAATTATAATGGGGGTGCAGGGTGGCTTTGTAGTACATGTTGTCCAGTCGTTGCTGTTTTTGTATTCAATGTAGTGCACATTGCCTTTGTTGTTTTCAGTGATGCGCACTTGCTCATGTGTTCATCGCTATTGTGCTGGTGCCCTTATTACATGGAACCCCACAGAGCTGAAAACAGTTTTTACAATTTTTAAAGCCTGCTGATCCTGTCCATTTTTTTTTATTTATTTATTTAGTTAGTTTTTGTTGACCCGGTAAGTGCACTAGACAAATCCTGCCTATTTTTAGGCATGATCCAGTGGAGGGGGATACAGATGAATTCCAACTGACCTTAAACCAGATTAAGCTGTTGGTGGTATTTTTTAGAGAATGAGGGAAATTTGGCCAGGACACCAGGAAATTCCTCTACTCTGTCGGTAGGGGCCCTGACGTTCGTGGAGCATCAGTCCATGGCCGAGGCTGGAAAGGAGAGGTTGATGGAGGAAGAGGCTGTGGATCTGGTGAGCATGGATGCATTAGTGGAGGTGTCGGGGAATACAGAAGCGGTGGCTGGGGAGCACCCGAGGGGTGGTCAGCATATCGCCCGTGAAAGCATTGCAAGCTTGGAACCTGGAGTAGTGCTTAGTTTAGCACAAAAAAAGCAGTGTCTGGAAGAGGAATTGGGGAAAATTAACCAGCAACTGGATAATGCACTGGTACAGTGTGAGGATGACCTCAAAAGAAAACGATCAGCAGCTTCCCTGATGTCGGACACCTCTTTGGGTCCTGTGAAGGTCTTGGAATCTGCAGAAACTGTAACTTCACTTCCTGGTCAGGAAGAAAGGCCCCCATGACATGACTGGAGTGAGGGAGATGATGTCAGATGGTCGCTGGAGAAAGCGTTTTCCTCAGCAGGATGGACATCCCCTTCCCATGGAGTTTGGCAGCCTGATCCGGCTTTTTCACCAGTTAGATCAGCGAATCCATCAGCTTCTTCTACAAATATGGTTCTCGGAGGGTCGCTAGCTTCTTCAGGTACTGTTTGCTCTGGGGATTTGATTGTGCAGCAGGGGGAGAGGTAGAGTTTGGGCCTCCACAAGTTGATTAGAGGGATTCCCCTCCTGAAGAAACGGCGTCTTCTGATGCAGGCCCCCTTCCACCTATGCAAGTCATTTTCACAAAACCATCAATCTGGCAAATCTTTGGAATGCAGTACGTTTATGGTATGTGGGACATAAGGATTCAGCACCAGATCAATTTCAAGTGGGGAAAGTTTTACTTAAACAGTCTCTGGTTTTTCCACTTCAGAGGTGTATACCTTTATTCATGCACCAGGAGAAAGTACTTTTGATGTAAGTTTTCTGACTCCAGCTTTGCTGCAAAAATTCTGGTGTAGATTTTCTAATTTAAAAACAAACCCACTTTGGGTAGACTTTATTGTAATACCCTTGACTAAGCAACCCTTTTGGGTTATTACTATTCTTTTTCGTAATGAAGGGGTAAACATTACTGATGTGGTATACTGGCTAGAAAAGCGGTGTACTATTCAGGGGAATCCCTCCCTATAATGGATGATGAAGGATTCTGGACTGGGGGTTGGAAGTTTAAAATTAAATTACACCAATCTGATCATGATGTTATCCATTTACCTAATTGTTTTTTTATAGGTCGTGACATAGGTTTTTATTTTACCCTGGGCAGCCTAGGATGTGTTTTAAATGTGGGTCTACCAGGCACATTAGTACAACGTGTGAGGTGTTAAAATGTACCTATCGTGGGGAACTAGGTCATATCAGTACACATTGTTTTCAAGAACCTAAATGTAACCTTTGTGAGGAGGTAGGGCACGTATTTACTGATTGTCCTTGGGCAGCTAGAAATACGGAGAATGCAGATTTTGGGGTTCAGGATTATTATATTAAAGAGGCTATTGCTCTCACATTTTTTTCTGGGCCTAAAACCCCCGGTGGTAGACAAGTACAGCAGGTAGCCGAAAGTAGACCCCCCCCTTCCTCCAGGCCCAACTCTATTAGATGTCTTGCCTGTGGTTATTTCAGCGCAGCCTGTTTCACAGACAGGTATGGGATGCCCCCCCCATCAGATTCTTCATCCAGTTCCCAAGGTTTTTTGGTGGTTCATCATAAGAGAGGGAAGGGTTCTAGGCCCAAGGTCTCTAAAAAGGTGATAGAACCCTTGGAGGACATAAATAATTATGAGGTTTTACAGGATGGTCTCTCTGATCTGGAAATAGAAAATCCTGTAGTAGAGGGTAGTCAGCCTCCGGGTAGGGATTTTTTGGATTCAGGTGGGTTAATGGTAGGTGCTCCAGGGCCTAAAGCTAGTGGTAGGGTCACCCGAGCCTCTAGTAAAGTAAAGTGAGGATCATTTTTTCTTCCTTTGTTTTTTTATGACTGCTTCCCGGTACCATTTATGAATTGCATCATTGAATATAAATAGCATCCAGTCTGAATTTAAGAGACTGACAACATATGGGCTTTTTCTGAAATCAAACTTGGATTGTGTATTCTTTCAGAACGTTCGTTTACATTCCCAATGTCTTATGGAGGCAGCCTCTGGAGGCTGGTTATGGGGGGATAGTTATTGGTCTCAGGGGTCTGAGCAGTGTTCTGGGGTTGGGATTTGTTTTTTTTCTAAGGTTAAAACAATCCAGCTGTTAGAAATTGTGGAGGGGTGGGTGTTATTGCTCAATATTGTCTGGAAGAGTTTACCCATGCGGCTATTGAACATATATGCACCCCAATTAAAATATGATAGGGTAAGGCTTTTTCGCATCATACAACCTTTTTTATTTACAAGTATGCTGGTAATCTTCGGGGGAGGGATTTTAATTGCACCTTCCCTCAGGCTGAAAGTAATCTGTTGGGAAAAAAACAATATTGTGAGGTTTCCTGTTTATTAAAGGTTATTTCTTATGTAGGGCTAATTGAAGTGCTTGGGTCTGGTGGTAAGGCTTCACACATGTATGCTTGTGTCTCTCATACATCTAGAATTGATTATTTTTATTTCAGCCTGCTTTTGTATTCAAGAGGCTGTAGTTATCGATGGGCAACATCAGACCACGAATGTTGGTTTTGTCGTAGGTAATGTACCTGACCAAAGACAGGGTCCAGGTTTTGGAAGTTAAATATTTCTTTATCAGACTTACCAATGGTACAGGAGGGTTTTCAACATGTTATGTAAGCAAGGACATCTGTGTTTTTCCTCTATGAGGATAAAAATCAATGGTGGAAGGACTCCAAACAAGATTTTTGTTCTTATTTTCAGTCTGTAGGAAGGCTTAATGGATCCTTTAAATGGAATACTTTGTGGAATTTAAGGCACAGCTAGTATTAGTTGCTCAACACTATGAGAGGGGTGAAGGTGATCTCAAAGTGATTAAGATTCTTAAAAATAAAATAATAGTTTTACAAAAAGAGATGATGAAAGGGGTGGTCAAACAACAACGTTATCAGGTTTTTGGGAAAAAATCTGATACCATTCCTTTTGATACCCTGGCTCAGGTACAGGAGCAGAGAATTATGGAAACCTTACAGTTAGCTAATGGTATTATGGTAACAGAAAACTCTGCCTTATTGACTGAAATTAGTAGGCATTTCTCGGAAGTTTTTACAAGCGCAAACTTGCCAAAGGATGCAATGTATTATTGGTTGCAGGGATGTGACCTCCCTTATATTTCAGAGGAGTTTGGTCATAGTTTAATTAAACCTATCTCAGTTTTAGAACTTAAACAGGTTATTTTGTCCCTTTCTAAAGGGATGTCCCCAGGGTCTGATGGACTACCACATGCCATTTATAAAGTAATCTGGGAGGTGTTAGGGGAAGAACTGGAGGCAGTTTTGAATAGTGCTCTGACTACAGGATGCTTACCATTCAGCATGTATGAAGGGGTACTAGTCCTTTTATTTAAGGATGGGAACAAAGAAGATTTAAAGAATTGGTGACCAATTACCCTTTTAAATACTGATAGTAAAATTCTGATGAAGGTGATAGGGAATAGATTGGTGGGTGCACTGGATGTAATAATTCACTCCACACAGTTTAGTGGGGTATCCTCATGAAAGACACAGGATGCCTTAATTCTTATTAGGGAAATTTTGTATAAAGGTAGTACTCAAGAATTATTAGGGCATTTGGTAAGTTTAGATCAATCTAAGGCCTTCAATAGGGTTGAATACTCCTGTATGTGAGCAGTTCTTTCCAGTTATGGGTTTCCAGAGAAGTTTATTCTGTGGTTAAAAATCTGTTATAAAAATATTTGCTTATTACCTAGTATGAATGGATGGATGGATGGGAGGTAAGATCGTAGTCGGTAGAGGGGTGAGGCAGGGCTGTCCTCTGAGTCCTCTTTTATATTTATTGTCTTTGGGTCCCTTGTTATATAGATTGAATAAACAGGATGATATTATGGGTCTCTCTGTGAGTAGTGTAGATACATAGATAAAAACAGTTGCTTATGCAGATGACCTTTGTTTAATATTAGCAGACAAAACATCAGCATTGTTTCCCCAGGGGGAAACTGAGATTTTTTTCGGAAGTAACTGGTTCCATTATTAACTATGAGAAATGTAGTATTTTATCGATAGGTTGTGAGGGCACAATATGGCACAGTATGGACTTCGATATGGCAGTTCCTAGTAGTAACTTCTTATATTAAAATTCTGAGTATCTTTTTTGGAGATCCCGACCCCCAGTTTTATAATTGGGATGGAAAACTTTGTGCTGCATGAGGGTTGGTAACAATAAAGTGGAATACTTGGCGATGTCCAACGTAAAAGGATTTATATGATAAAATCACATTTGTTACCAATGTTTTTATTTTTATCACCAGTATTTCCCATTCCAAAAGCTCTGGAAACCTCTGTATATAGTGTGTTTTTCCAGTGTCTATGGAGGAGTTGATTAAATCCTTTAAAGAGAGGTATTACCTATTTACCAATAACCCAGGGGGGCTTGGGAATGGTTAATCTGGTAGTTTTTTTATGTTACTTTTCTTTTTCATAATGTTGTCCCACTTGTTCACAACAAATTAGGATTATGGAGCCCATGGGTAATGGATGAGTTAGGACCCCTACTTAAGCTATGGGCTTCTCCAGACTATCTATCTAAACAAGTTAAAATTTCCTTTTTGGCAAATTATTGGAAGGATGTGGTGGGTAAAATCAAACTGTGGGAACTGCCTTATCATTATCTAACTACTAGTTCTAGGAAAACTGTGTACGAATGGTTGCTAATAACCTGGTTTCATGAGGACCCATGGTTTGTGGTATTTCCCCAGCTGAAAAAAAGAATATGACAGGTTTTCTTTGTTGTTCTTGAATCCCAGCCTTTATGTGGGATTTTGTATGGCTTTGTACACACCAAAAATTGGGGGTAAAAGGGAACATGAAGCATAAGGATGTAGTGGAACAAACTTGTCCTAGATTCGCTACTTGTTATCGGGCAATTGAAACTATGCAACATTTGTTTATAGACTGTCCTTATGCTGCAGAATTTTGCTCTCATTTCCATAAGTATTGGGCCTCTGGTCCTCTCCAGGTGGTGGACTCTGATATTTGGGTTAGAAGTATCCTACCAGGTGCATGGATTCAATTTGACTCTGGGACGATAGTATTATTTATGGGATATGTCAAATTCCAATTATGGCGGGCTCGCTGTGCATTGACTTTAAGACAGCAGTCAGTATCTAGTGCTCAAGTTGTTTTTATAAGATTTTTAGATTGTGGGATTTTGAGCAAAATACAGCCTCACCTGACCTTTATAAGTTATGGTGGAGACATATGTCTTGGTTGGACACCGGTTGATTCTGGTACTCTTTTATATAAGTTTTCCGGGGGGGGGAGTATGGCATGTGTTTTGATTTAGTTTTCTTGGGATCTATACTTGTGTACTGCTCATATAAGGGTTTATGTTCTTTTATTTTATGCCTCTGTATAATGCAATATAATTCTGCTTGTTTTTTCCTTTAAGGTTTTGAATTTCCTTGCTCCTTTAGTAAGGGGAAGGGGGCTGTAATATAATTTCTATTTGTTTAAGGAGTTTTTTGATTATCACATACTGGAATATGGTTTTTGATCTTGATTTTCTTCATCATAATGTTGTATATTGTAATAATTTCATGATTCCTTTGGTCTGCATGGGGGAAAAAAACAATTTTTCAACTATTATGGTAGGGAGAGGGAAGGGTGGGTTGATATTTTTCGCTCTTATGTGTAGGTTATGTGTATCAATTAGTACTTTTTTATGGTTTGGGGGTTTTCCTTATTTTTTATGTATAACTTTGTTATGATTTGTTCTGTTGTTAATCAAAATTTCCCCAACTCTTTAACAGGGATGGGATGGGGTTCTGTATAATTATGGATTATTTATATACGCTAATACTTATTTCTGTTTTTATTTATTTCATTATGATTTTGTATGATGTAATACAATTTTGTTTATTTTGTTTTGAAGTTTCAATAAAAAATTCCCCTACTCTTTTCAATAAATGCCATGGAATTTTTAACATCCACCTGAACTACCACCAATCCAGGAAGATGGGACCTCAGTTTAACGTCTCATCCGAAATATGGCACCTCAGAAGTGCAGCACCCCTCTCATGCTGCACTACAGTGTCAGAACTGGGATATTAACCCAAGTGCCAGGTGTGGAAACTGAACCCATGGCCCTTCGATCTCCTGGCCTCAGAGGTGAGAGTGCTACCTACTGAGCCACTGACACTGACAATTTTGAGGTCTATCATTCATGCCAAATACTGTAGAACATGTATAAAATTGTCTCATTAGAGTAAAATAACCCCTATTCAGAAACAAATGGTTCCAGTAAGATTTAGAACAGATTAAAATGTTTTCCTTCCTCACAGTAATGAGAAAGTAAATGATTTTCTCTCAGTTCCCTCAAGGCAAGAATCACATTTTAAGGTGGCCTTCTCCAGTTCCTGGAACCAATTGGGAATCTGAGAAACTGCAATTTTAAGAAAAACTATATTAAATAGCCTAATTAATGAAGAGTACAGAGAAACTACAGTAACTTAAACTTAGATAAAACAAGAAAAGACAGAATGAAATGTAACTGTTGAGCAGAATGCTGGAGCTGTTCTTCAGAGCAACTGCTCTCTTCAGGCAGAGAACAGATCTGATGTTAAAGCATTGTGGAAGCATTACCACAGTTCAGAGTTTGAATTTGCATTCTAAGTTCTATAATTAACATAAAGGTCTGTGTCTGGGACATCACACACTGACTGGAGGAGGATGCCTGTTTTAAATCATAACTGATGGACTCCTGTGGTTTCAAGCATAGAATTTGTTGGTACAAAGGGATCTCTTGGCCACCCAGTCTATCCACATGAGGGGCATGAATGCAAAGCAAGTTTCTGAGGGGAAGGTGCCCAGTAGGAGGACATGAAGAAGGGCAGAGGGACCCTCCTCTCTAGTTGCAAATAAACTGGGATGTTTGTGGGCTCTGGGATGGTGGCAGGTTCTCTTGGACTGGGTGGCAATTGTCCCCTCAAGCAAAATCTCTGGAGCAAGGAAATAACATCAGGCACTGTAGCATCTGGGATATGAGTATCCCAGGTTGTCTGCTAGAGACAAAAAAGATCATAACCAGTATGGCACAACAAGGAGTTGTGGAGGGCCACCCCTCAAAGGAGGTCACTTGGATCAGTGGGGTTCTGTCCCTGTCATAGAAAAGCAGCTTGAAAGAGAGAACGTTTGTAAGTAAGCCTTACATTAAAGATGCTTTGTGAATTAAAACCAGGTTGCAGTAGTGTAGAACTTCCAGGCATTGTGCCAAATGAAATGGGTCATCAGCAGGAGGGGCCTGGCAAGAGTTTGGATTGTTTTTCCTCCAGGATGGAACCAGGCATGGGAGCCTGTTCTTTGGCCTACTAGGGCTAGCCATGTAGTTGCAGGAAGTAGGTATGCATGGTCTGAACAACTAGCTAGTTTGAAATTAGAATTATAAAATGGATATCCAAATCAAAGAAGTCCCATTAGTCAAAATATATCACGTGGCTGTGCATGAAATCTGTTTCATGCACAGTCATCCTGGTCCCAAACCACATCCCACAATGAGCAAATCAGTGCTCCTACGACCAGAACTATCTTCCATCATTCTCCCCACAACCAGAATTGATCATCCATCATAAATATGACTGCTGCCTTTACACTGTTAAAAACCTTCAACTAGGTCCTAAAAATAAAATTACTTTAAATAAAAAATAAAACTAATTAATTAAATGTTGTTTTCTTGATCATCACACTTTCCTTACACAGATAAACACATTAGAAACATTAACTGTTGTGTATAGTTTTCATTACAACTGTTTATTTCCTGCCAATAAAATATCTCCCTTCTATCTTTACCTCTTCATCAGGGAAATCTCTTCTGCTTTCCCTGACAGTGTAATAATTGAGTCTCTTTGTTGTGTGTGTGTGTACAGTATGTTAGGAGAGGGATATTCTGCCAGTGGAACTGAGCAGAATTTTGAATCCATGTATTCCATGGCAAACATCCCATGATAAACATTCCATATCTTGAATCCTGATGCCAGCAAAGCATAAACTTTTTCCAGCAGTAATACAATGACATCATGAATGACATCATTTGTAATGGGAGGAAGGACTATGTTATCATAAATGCACACAAGTAAATCTATTGTTTTTACATGTAAACATGCTTTTCCAACCGGTAAAAAGTTAAAAATTAGCCCATTTTAAAAGCCCAATAATACACTCCGGGGGGGGGGGGGGCATGTATGGAAATGATTTTACCACACTTCCAGGGGCTGAAGGCACTCAGTCTGTGGCTTCATGCCTCACTACACCCCTGCATGTGTGGTAAAATCTGTTCCATGTACACCCCATTGTGTCTTTTTGCTTACTATGTCATAGTCTGACATGCTAACCATAATGTTGTTCTTTGTGGACACAGTAAGAAAAGTGCTGGTAAAGCTTTCCACCAGGGTAGTGCACACTCTGTCTGTAAGAGAACTACCTGCTATAATAGTTTTGAAAGCACCAAAGGCTCCAGGAACCCTGGAAAGGAGGTTAGGAACAGTATTGGTGTTGGGACATGGACATGGATCCATAATTTGAAATAGCAGAAATGCCCTGACATCAAAGGAAGGCAACACTTCTAACTATGGATACAGTTAGTTTGTGCTAACTATGGACATAACAGTACTAATTGTGGAAGTAATGTGACGATTTATGGTTGGCAAGGGAATGCCCTTCATTTGCTGTGTGACATCAGAAGAAAGCATAATAAATACATCCAGCTTGATCCCAGCTCCAGTTTTAACTCAAGTTTGGGTGATCTCATGTTAATGGTGCCCCAGTGTATGGTTAAATGTGCCCCTACCCCATCGCCCAAACCCATGATGGAAATGGTGTTGGTGAGAGGCAAAGCTTCCATGATATAACACAGGACTCTCTGATGAGAGATCCAGCCATATAACTCTAGACACAGTGGGGTGGCTGGCCTTTACCTCTGCTTTGTTCAATTCATTAATATACTGTAATAAGATAATATTATACATTACCTGTCCTGCTTGTTGAGGGTAGCCAAATGTAAGAAGGTAGGTAAGTAACTAACACAAAAGTAAACAAAACATAATAGTTAGGAGTAGTATCTATAAAACCAAGAAAAAGAGCATTGCAGCATTAGCATAGAAAATCATTACTTAAATCATATACAGACCTATTCTTCTAGAGGGAATTTATTGAACAGATACCTTTAGCTATATTTTCCAAAATGTGTGTGCTTATTGTAAATCAAGTCAACTAGTTATAGGTATTGTAACTTACATATTACCACAATTTATTTTAGAAAAACATCAGCGAATAATTTTCTACTGACTGCAATGATTTCTCGTTGTCTTTCAAAATCATCTTATCAACGAAAAACTAAATATTTCTGAATTGCTAGGATTGAGTAAAAAACATATATTGGCATCCACAGCACTACTAGAAACAGATGTTGTACATCCCAGTGGAATTAAAGAGCTAGTGTACTGCTTGGAATTAATAGTAAATTTCAGATGCGTCAGCTATCATACCTATATCTGAAGTATTTTTTATTTTCTGTTTGCTAATTACTAGATTTTCCACCTGGCAGTACTGGAGTGATGTGTGGAGCAGGACTCTGTTTGAAGGGAAAAAAAGGCCAGTTCCATTCCTCCCACTACATCTTCAGAAATGAGATCAAACACATTGAGGCACCACAATCCTTGCAGCCTGAACAATGACTTTCACAAGTTACCAATCCAAATACAGGAAATTGTGACATCACTAGTAACCAGGGAGAGCCAGTCCCTGCTGTTTCATGTGAATGTGAAACCTGGCAGTGAGAAATGTTTCTAATTGGTTGCTAGTGATGTCATAGTCAGTGTGGTTTCAGTGTGATGTAGTGGGAAGAACAAAATTTACTTTTTCCCTCCAGACAGAGTGTTGCTCCACACATCACCCCAGTACTGTCATGTGGAAAATCTTCTAATAAGTAAACAGAAAAGAATAAATACTTGCAATATAAGAAGTGATAACTGACTACATCTGAAAGTTACAATTAATTGCAGGCAGTTTCCAGGCAGTACACTAGCTCTTTAAGTTTCTTTTTAAAGGAGAACTACAATTAACCTGCAAAACTGTATCTTCCGTAGAATCTGTTTCTCAAATATTGGTTTGCATTACATTATTGTCCTGTCTTTACTGGCCTTCCAGTAAGTTAAGTGAGTGTTTCTGATTTAGTCTCTGGTGATAGAGATCATTTTAGAAATGTATGATGTGGTTTATGTCCTTATTAACTAGCTGTATTGTTGGCACAATGCATCTGTGTTCTATTATAGAACTGAATAGTTGAAAGGGACATGCATATCATACAGTTTAAAAATGCTACAAGTCAGAAACATGCACTGAGTTTACTAAAAGACCAATCAATGTAACACTGACAGAATGAGAACTAGCATTTAAAGAAAAGGTTCTACAGGAAAAAAAGGACTTACAGGTTCAGCACAGCTGTCCTTTAATGAACAGATCTGCACTTCTGCATGCACTTTCATAAATAAGATGTTTCAGCTATTACAATTTTCTAAAGAATACATTTTTTTTATTTTCAATGTTCCTTTCCAAGATTATAATATATCTTGGTAGTCCATCTAAAAAGTCTGTTTAGAAAACGCCTGAAAACATTTGCCTCTCCCCTCTTAATCTCAGTGCCTTTGTTTATGACATCATAGTGCTCACAATGACAGCAGACTGTGGTGTCACAAACAGCCATTGTGTGGTTAGTAGAAGAGAGCCACATACATTTAGAAAGACTCAATGAAATAACTGCTGCATTATCCACAATATTTAGGTGACCAACAATAGGGAAAGTAGAACAAAATAACAGATAACTAGAAACCAATAAAGTTAGAACATAATTGGTGTACATCTAGTGGTTTTAAGCACTTTATTATAATAGAAGTTGTCTTTAAAGAACTTCAAAGCAAGAGTTTTGAAGATGCAGCTATCCCCATGGCTGCAATATATTACATTCTGACATTTCTTCTTTTTCCCTCACAATCCACATCATACCATGCTGCTTCCACTTGACTGACAGCACAGCAGACTAACTGGCTGGACTGTTTCCATTCTACATGAAAGGAATAGGTGCAATGTTGATTCCTACTAACTGCCAGCTAGCAGGATCTTTTAAAATAACTGATCATCTTGAAGCTGCACTGATTCTCTTCTGTTTTTTGCCTCTAGCTTTCCTGCTTGGTGAGGTGATTTTGAAATGGTTCAATTATGGTCTGTAGTGTTGTTAATGTAAAACTGTGATCTTAGGTGGTAGTTTCCTCACCCACCTGATGGGCAGTAACAAAAAAATATATAACATGAAAAGCCCCTTCTTGTTGCCTCAGAATTTGCCACACTAGTCATCATACCATTTATATTATACTACATTATTTTTATGTTTTAATGTTTTCTAAGGGCAGCAAACCTCCTCTCCATCATAACTATGTTTTGTTTTCTAGAAGGCTATTCATGGGTTGCTCATGAAGGCAGAGCAAGAAGAAGATAGGGATGGTAATGTAAGGTAGGAGATTCTTAAATCCCCCTCGGCTGTGCTCCATTGAACATGATCCCAGACTAGAGAAAATATTTTTAAAAGTAAGTTCAAATGTGTTTATATTTTTTATGTGGTGGGATAGTCTATAACTGTAAGTGAACAAGGTGGAGGCTGGAATTACAGGCCCATCAGCCTGACCTCAGTGATGGGAAAATCATGGAATCCATGTTAAAGGAAAGGATTGTAGCATACCTGGAGGCTAGTGGAGCACAAGAACCAAGGCAACCTGGATTCTCAGCAGGGAAATCTTGTCAAACAAATCTGATAGATTTATTTGACTTGGTAACTAAGGTTGTGGATCAGGGAAGGGTGGTGGACATGGCCTACTTAGATTTTAGCAAGACATTTGACACCATCCCACATAGGAGGCTAGTAAACACATTGTGCAGTCTGGGAGTATGTCCCAAGGTGGTACACTGGATCTGAAATTAGCTGAGCAACAGGGCACAGAGGGTGGTTGTAAATGGAGTTCAGTCTCAGAAGAGGAGGTGACAAGTGGGGTGCCACAGGGCTCGGTTTTGGGGTGGTCCTCTTCAATGTCTTCATTAGTGATATTGCAGAGGGGCTGGAAGGGAAGGGAAGTCTATTGTAGATGACACCAAGATTTGCAATAGGGTAGACACCCCAAACAGGATGAAAAATAGAAGAGACATAGGCAAATTGGAATTGGAGGAGTGGTCAGGAGTGTGGCAGCTTAAATTCAATACAAAAAGTGCAAAGTCATGTACTTGGGCCACAGGAATCCTGGATTGGGATACAAAATGGGGGACTAACTACAATAAAACTGGAAAGGGACCCAAGGGTAAAACATAATGGACAACCTGAAGGTGGCAAAGCAATATGAAATGGTGGTGAGGAGGGTCGGAGGATGCTGGGATGCATAGGCAGGGGCATCAGCAGTAGAAAACAGAGGAGGTGATGCCACTGTACAGACAATTGGTCAGGCCACATCTGGAATACTGTGTTCAGTTCTGGAGACCACATCTCTGGAAGGATATTGACAGAATGGAGGAGGTCCAGAGAAGGCAACAAAAACGTGAAAGGAGTAAAAACAGGAAACATATGAGGAAAGACTAAAAGGCCTCAACATGTACATCCTGGAGGAAGGGGGGGGATATGATAGAGACATTCAAGTACTTCAGAGGAATCAACCAGGTCCAGGAGGGTAGCAACTTTCAAAAAAAGAGATGCGCAAGATCAAGGGGTCATAATATGAAGCTGGGAAGGACTCAGGGGTAATGTGAGAAAGTATTTTTTCACAGAAAGGGTATTGGATTCCTAGAACAGCCTCTCATCAGAGGTCATAGAGGCTAAAACGATTGATAAGTTCAAGAATGCATGGGATAGGCAGAAGGCAACCCTACTGATAGGAAAGAGAGGGTAAGCTACTGATCATTTAGGATCTGGAGTTTAAGTAGTTAGGGAAATGGGCAGACTACGTGGGCCAGGCAGTCCTTATCTGCCTTAAAAATGTATGTTTCTATGTTTCTGTGTTTCTATGTAAATCCATTCAGACCCAAGACATGGAATGTCATCTACATTTGAGAGAAGTCAGGGCTCACTCAGGGGATGTGATGGCTTTGCACTCATTGATTATCATCCTGTCCTCTGTCTTGTGAAGATAAACTGCATATGTTTTCAGTCAGACCACTAATTAGCCTATAGTTATACAAAAGGAGCTGGGGGAAGGGGGATGACAAGATAAAAGTGATAATCAGGCTGATGACAACATTGACATTTTGATCTCCTGAAGGTTAGTGTCATCACAATGGAATAGAGAACTAATCAAAACAGTTTCCACATCATGACATCACTATTGCCTACTATAAAATGGATTAAAAAAAACTAGGATACCTGCTTGACTGAGGGCCATCTTTAACTGTGCTGTTATCTAGACACAATAGCACCAGAAAAAGATCAAACAGCCTCTTCACAATAAAATTAGTACTAACCACACCTTCCTACCTACCATCACAAACAAGTTGTCATCATTACTTACTAAAAACCTTCAACTAGGCCCTATATATAAAACTGGCTAAAATTTAAAAATAAATAATGAAATGTTATTTTTCCTCACAATACTCTTCTGCACACACACACACACATGCTGTACATACATTAAAAATGAAGTCCTACAGTACTTACAGTTTAAATTTCTTGTGTTTTTATGCTGACCATGAACCCTCCCACCCATGTATTCCTACCTATTTACTAGAGAAATCTATACTGTTTAACCTGCTACTGATAAAACAAAGCCTTGGCTTCATCCGAGGTCTGCTGTCGGAGAGTTTATAGTGAACATTCTGCCAGTAGAACTGGGCAGAGATTTGAATTATTGTATTCCATCTATAGCAAACATTCCATCTATTGAAGTAGAACAGAATCAGATTGGATAAAGGGAGAAAATCGTACAAAGAAGGAGAAGACAAGGTGAAGAAACAGGTAAATAGGGTTGGTTGGTGAGAATATAGGGTTTAATGTATAAATTACAAAAAAATTAATATTTTTCTGTACATAATATTTGAAACTGAGATAGCATGCCAGTGCTGGGATGTGCTAGGATTATTTTGGTAAGTTGTATGAACATTTTAAAAAAATAATTAAAATAGTTAACATTATTTTATTTTTCTACAGTTTTTCAACTCCCCCCCCCCACACACACACGCACACACAATCTTGGACCCATTTTATAGTTGCAAAAAGACTATTCAGGGTGTTCTTTGTGGTGGGATAACAGTACTTTTTGATTGTTGAAGGCACTTGGTGAATCCTCATGCCTCACAGCACCTGGGCTGTTAATCTCCAACAATGCACACCATGTCATGTCTTATTGCTTAACTGCAGCACCAACCAGCAGCTGAAAATAGAGTTAAACTGTCCGACGAACTGTGGATTTAAAAGTTATAACTGATAAACCAATGCTGCATAAATAAAATATACAATGATTTGGTGCAAAATTAAGCAATAATGCACAAGGTGGGTGTGTGCCATGCTGGGACAACGTCATGCCTCAGGTGGTTGAAGCATGAGGCTGCAGGCAGAGTGCATTCATCTGAGAAGTCACACTACTCTATACAACACACACCTGGAGTGCATTATTTCTACTATACAATGGCTCATTTTAGAAAAAAAGACACACAAAAATACATTGTGTTATCATTTTTGTGGATTTTTCTATTTGAAAGTACATTTGTTGACATGAAGATATCTCACCCGGTTGTTGGTAGGGAAGACATATGCAAATCAAACTGGCAAGAGGTTTTAAAACAAAAATAGTTCTTTGGTTCCCCACCCCCTCCATTTTGTCCAATACTGGGACAGTGACTCTGATTGGTAAATGGAGTGCAGTACATATGCACTTAGGATGCTTGAGCACTTTGCTAGTGGGAACAGCAGTGCCACTGTTGTTAACACTGAAGGAAAAGACTGATCTAGAAAAAAAAGGTCTTACTGAAAGTCAATAGAGCCCTCATCTTCACAACCGTAGAACTATAGAAAGATCATAGTTCTGTAGTCATGAATCTAATCATTCTGACAACTTTCACTGTGACAAGTTTCTCTTAGCTTTTGAAAGTGCATGAGCCATTTCTGATATGGTGCCAAGCAGGGAATGTAAAGCTGATCAAAGTGATAGATTTGCTTTCATTTTGTAATCTGGGGGAAAAGTCAGAGAGCTATTGAACTGAAACTTGTGGATATTTTGTGTAGTTTTGGGGTGCATGGTTTTACTGTGAAAATAACTGTATACTTGAGACAGGGTTTAGGAGATGGAGTGATTCTATTTATTTTTTAAATGTTATGTGGTTGTTTGTGTGCAGGACCTTGATACAGTGATATTGTGCTGGGGTAACATCACTGCACAAGGAGGCCACTGACCAAGCAGATAAGTAGAATTTTCTTGCCATTGTATAATATGCATTTTATTGTCACAGTGACTTTTTAAGCTTTGAAACATACTGATTTTCCTTGAATCAGTGCTGATTATTGCTGAAATTCTGTTGGACTTTGGATTGAAGGCCAATGAGATTAGGACCACCGGCAAAAAGTGGCTGTTGAAATGTATATATATATATACCAGGGCAGAAATCTACCAGCTGCTGCGGAGGTAATAAGTACCTTGCTTAGCAGCAGCGTTTGTGAGGGGGGTTAGCCCATCTGACACACTGCTGCTCGACTGCCCCCGCCCACCCCTCCACCCACCATCAGCATTTCCTTTAGGCACCGGTCCCTGACATCACTTCCTGTGTGCCTATATTTCTATCTCCCCACTTTCTCATTTGGCAGATTATATCGCTCACCACTAGAGGGACCCCACTGCTGAGGTACCTCATTCTGTCGGCCTGCCTACCCAGGAATCCTCCTTCTCTCTCCTGCACCACCCTGCCAACACTCCCTCCCTGCCCTAATCCCCACTGCCACCTTCCCCTTGTCTTCCAAATACCCACCACCCTTAAATCACCCCTCCTCCTGTACCTACACCCAGTGACCACTAGGAGTCACTACATACCACCCTACGGAGGCCAATTTCCCAGCCCACGTTGACCACTAGACTACAGCACTGCCCTCTCCCAGGCAAATTCTGTGTTGCCCTAGTTGGGACGTAAACCCTGTACCTACTTACCAGAGTCCGTGTCACTGCCACTAATCTAAAGTGGCAGCCACACTCTCTGGAGGCAGTACAGCTTTCTTAACTCCCTACTCCACTACCACCTGTCTACCATGCTAGCTCACCTACTATTAAACTCCCTCCCGTCATCCTCCTGGTTCCCCACTCCCACCAGCCATTTATCTCCCTAGGCTACAGGCTATCTCACCCTTAATTCTCACCAACTTAGTTCCTACTCACCCTCGATGTCCATGCACACTGACCAACAACTCCCAGCTCCTTGCCTCTTCCCCCTCCTCCCTCCCTTTCTTGGACAGCTCACTATCCTTGCCCTCCCACTGTTAATTCCTTCCATCCCTGCTCTCCATGATCCGCCCCAACTCCCCCTAGCCGTAGGCTTAATCTCTACCACCATGCCCTGGCCAGAACTGTTGTCCTCCTACTACTCTTATCTGGCAATATCCACCCTAACCCTGGACCCACCAGGACCACCTCAGCAGGATGGTGTCCCAGGCTGCTGATTGCCTCCATGAACATATGCAGCATCCTGAAAAAATTCTACACCCTCCAATGTTGGGTCTCACAGCACAACCCTGACATCATTGCGCTGGTGGAAACGTGGCTATCTAATTCCACCCCCCGACTCCCTTGTTACCCTCCCTGGCTACACCCTATATCGTGAGGATCCGGGTAACCAAGCGTGGGGGGCTATTACCTAGGGAGCATCCTCACTGTAGACGCCCTCCCTGCACGGTCCTTGTAAATGGGGCCCAAGCCCTCACCATTAAGCTTACCCTGGACCCCACCAGATCCCTTTTACCTCACCACTGCCTACATACGCCTAAGCTCAAAAACCCAGCGCTATTATCCCTCACTGACTACCTTGCCACCCTTCCCCACAATGCTGACAAAATCATAGTTGGGGACTCAATGTGAACTGGCTTTTGTCCCTCATCCTCCCCGCCGGACTCCTTCACAGCTCTGGATCTAACCCAACTAGTCTCCCAACCCACACGTGTGAACCCCAAGAGAGGTACTAGCACCCTCCTTGATGTCATCATCACAAACCGCCCCCCTAAAATCCTGGACATCCAAGTCCTCCCGGACTCACTCAGCGACCACTCCCCTGTGCTCTTCCGCTGGTTGGCCACCCTACCCCGACCTACTGCTCAGCGCATTCTCCACCAGCGTTTCAGACCTTATGGCCTAAAAAACCTAAAACAATACCTTGAACTGCAAGACTGGTCCCGATTCTCCATGCACCGATATAGATGCCGCTCTTGTCTTTACCTCCACCTTTAATAAAAGCTGCGATCTTTTTGCCCTCTCTGCCGTCCACTCCAAAAGACCTAACCTGCCCTGGATTACCCTGCACTCTCTATGCTGCTCAAGCACAGGGACAACCTTTGGTTCCGTGCCACGAAACTAGGCACCCAGCTGACAGACTGGCCTACAATGCTGTCGGAATAAGTGTACTTGGGCAATCAGGAAAGCCAAAGTCGACCACTATCAGGCCTCCCTCACTGCCTCCTGGGGAGCGCCCTGCACCTTCTGGGATAAGGTCAAACAACTGAATGGGAATGCCGCTCCTCCCCATCCCAGATTACCACCAACAACACCACCATTACAGACCCCACCGACATTGCAAACCTCCTCAACACCGCCTTTACAGACCTTAGTCCCATCCTCCCCAGTAACTTCTTTGATCAGCCACCCACCCATCCTACCCCTGCCCTCCATCGCCCCTGCTTCCACCTTCGTAGGGTTACTACCCAGGAAGCCAGACTGCACCTGACCCATGCACTAAAAGGCAACAGTTCCAGTGACATCTCCCTGGATCACAAAATTCTCCGGTTAGTCCTGGATCAAGTCCTCACCCCACTCACCTGCCTTCTTAACAAATCACTCTGCCTGGGACAATTCCCCTCCTCGTGGAAAACTGAAACGGTCACGCCAATCCATAAAGGGGGTGATAGGTCCTTAGCTGGGAACTATCGACCGATCTCCATTCTCCCTCCCCTTTCCAAGGCACTGGAAAAACTAGTTGCCACACAAATATCTGAATACCTGACCAAATACAACATCCTCTGCCCGGAGCAGCATGGCTTCCACGCAGGACACAGTACTAGCACTGCTCTTATTGGATTCGCCTCCTTCCTTCACTCCTCATTGGATACCGGCTCCCTGGCGGGGGCTGTGTTCCTTGACCTATCAAAGGCCTTTGACACGGTCTCCCACCCCCTACTTCTGGGAGCCCTCTGTCACGCTGGGTTTGCCTCTGGACCACTAGCTTGGTGCTCCAGCTACCTGTCCCCGCTCCCAATGAGTCAAAATGTGGGACTCTTTCTAACCCATGCTCGATCCACTCAGGGTTCCACAGGGCTCCATCCTGGGGCCCCTCCTCTTCTCCTTTACCTTAACACCCTGCCCAGTGCATGCCCTGGGAATATTCTGCTATGCGTAGATGATACCGTCCTCTTTGCCACTGGACCGTAACCCCACTTCCCTCCAGGTTTCCCTACAAAGGGCCTATGGCAGGCGCTGAAGCTTGGCTTAAGAGCATAGATTAGTCATAAATCTTAAAAAGTCTAAAACCATGCTCGCTCAACCTCAAAATAAATCATCCACCACTCTCCATTATCCTTTCTGGCTCTAAACTACAACTGGAACAAGTCCAATCCTATAAGTACTTAGGGATCCTATTTGACTCAGCCCTCTCCTACCATACCCACATCGATGCACTCCCGCTCTGTTACCAATATCCGACTTGGTATCCTGTACCGCCACAAAACTGTCTCCCCCGACGCACCCGGCTGAAGTGTTACTTTCTCCATACTCTCCCTGGTGGACTATGGGCTACCTATCTATGGGCTGCCAACATGACGCCCTCAACAAAATCCGCCTCCTCTAAATAAGGCTTGCAGGCTAATCACTGGGGCCCCTAAGCTCACTCCATACCTGCCAACTCTATGACCTTGCAGGAATGCTTGACCTCGACGAATGCCTGTTATACCAAACGTGCCTCATCTCAAAAAAAACCTTATTAGGACTTCCCCCCCCAGGCTGACTTCCGCCCTCCTCCCAGCTCAGCCCCTTGTCAGCACCCGGACCTCCTGCAAAGCCACCTTCCTGGTTCCTTGTGCTAGGACCTCACTTGGACAGAGATCTTTCTGCCACAGAGCCCCCGCTTGGTACAACACTCTTTCTCGGGCCATCACTGATACCCCCACCATCTCCACTTTCAAAATGCCCTCAAAAGCGAGCTATTCATCAAGCGCTGCTGCTCCTGTGCCTAACAGATGCTCAAACCACCCTGTACTGTGACTGCCTCAATCCATACATTCCCTGTAATCTGGCACAGTAGACCTGCTTGTCTGTAATCACACCTGTATGAAAATACCATTATGCTGCTAAACCCTTTTATTCTACTGTTGTCAATTATACATTTTTGCTCTGTATCACACTACCAATGTTGCTGTTTACCATGTGCCTTTAATGCGTGTCTGTTTATACTCATGCACTGCTCTGTATGTACCCCTCTTTTCCATATTACCTGTATTATCTGTTTTATTTGTATTATTCCGAATTCTCTACCATTGTTGACGAGGTACCTTTGGAAATGAGCCCTTGGCTCAAAGGTTGTAAACTGATTGCTTTATAAATAAATAAAAAAAATAAAATATATATAATAGGGGTAAGGTCGCACTTCTATATTTAGGATTATGAAGCCACTTCTATGTTAAACTCAAACTTTTGCATGTTAATAACTTTGGACCCATTAAATGGATTTGCATGAAATTTGGTACGACGGTGGGTCATGGTAGCCTCTTTGATTTGCCAAATTTTGTTTCAGTCGGACCTACGGACTTAGAGCAACAAAACACTGAAAAATATACTTTTCGCCAGTTATGTGGGCAGTTTTTGGGCTTTTGTCTGTGGTGCTGTGTGGTGTGCCACTCTGTAAGGTGGCTTGTCTGAAAAAGCTTTGGTCAATGAACATGCCACTTTTCATTCGTGAAAAAATATTAATCCATTCAAAATTTATTGCAGTTTTAAGTTCTCATTATAACTCAATGGGAAAATTTATATGGTTATTTTGGGAACAAAGAATGGGGTTTTGGACATCTAGTTCCTCCTCATGATCAAAGAATTTGTAGGCTCACAGTCAAAGAATCTTGACCCTGAGAATTCTTTGATCATGATAGCCACCATCTTGTTTTAAGGTTCCAGTCAGAAAAACTCAAATATATCAGCTCAGGAGTGACTCCTGAAGTAAAGCTTGGGTGGGTTTTGCTCAGGAGGCTTCAATCTATTGAGCCATGCCTTTGTTTTTGTTTAAAATGGCCAAAAAATAGAGATCCACACATTTTTATTCTTTGATCGTGACTCGCTAATGATCTTTGATCATGATCTTGCAAATTCTTTGATTGCAAGATTCTTTGACTGTGATCTTTGATCGCGAGCAAGGGACAAGATGGGCAGTTGAAAAAATCAAATTTCTCAGCTCAGGGGTGGGTTATGAGCACAAATGAGGTTTGGTTTTGCTCAGGGGGCTTCATTTTATCTAACCATGCTGGTGGCTTCATGCATTTATGTCTAAAATTTGAATTTCACCATTTTTTATTCTTTGATCATGAGCCTGCAAACTCTTTGATTGTGAGTCTGCAAATTCTTTGATCGCAAGATTCTTTGATAGTGATCTTTGATCGCGAGGGAGGGACAAGATGGCCAGATTTTATTGCAACAGATAGGACAATTTTAAAAATTTTAAATTTAAATATCTTGGAAAGGTTTGGTCTTTTCCTTGAAATTTGAAGGGTGTTGACGGCATGTCCTATAGATGTGAATTACAGTGCTTATGTGTCAGACAACACATGTTATGCAGATATATTAGTGAGCAGTTACATTTGGCAGACAGCGCTTTCATTCTCATACTGGCTTGAAATTTATACAGTAGCTATCCTTACTGCCATGGATCTACTTTTCAGTTGTTAGGTGTCTAAAATCTTAACAGGTGCAGAACTCTGCCACTCCAGTGAATGAAAATCTCAAACTTTCACTTGTTGTATCTCGGAAACAGTTTCATATTTTATATTGACATTTGGAGGGTCTTCAGGTGATGTCCTGTTCATGTGAAGTATGGTGTTTAGGTGTTGGAAAATTTATTTGCTCTGGAAATATTGTGTGACACACTGTATGTTTTGCATATGGCATTTTGCATTGTCGCACTGGGATCATATTTATAGGGTGCCTAGCGTTACTGCCATGTAGGTAATTTCTAGTGGTAATATGTCTGACATGTAAACAGGTGTTGAATTATGCTACTATGATGACTGACACTTTGCTTTCTTTCAATGTGGTGTGCGCTTTCGGGACCCATGATCCCACCCATATGCACTCCTAGCAATACATATGATATTCAGTACTTGTAGTCTTATCTTACACAGACATTTATACATTTCGAGGGGGTACCCCACCAACTTCTGTGACTTTTACTTTTATATTCTTTCTCAAAAGTAAGGAAATTCTATGCAAAAGACTTTGTTAATGCATTTTTAGGGTTAAAATGCAAAAGTAAGGAAGTGAAAATTTCTGTGTTTACCCCTCCACCCTTGGACCTACCCATCATCCTGAGATTGGCAGCTGAGGGGGTGTGTCCTTGGGATTGTGAGGCCTAAATCTTACCCCATTCTTCTTTTCTGTGACTTGTGAATATGATTAACACTAATATATTCAGATACAGTTTATATAATGCAAACGTTTAGGAAAAATCCTTCTTCAGTATGAAACTGCATCTGTATATCAAATAACACATATCCACACTCTGATATCCCCATATATTCTTGGTTATGGTCTGCCTGTAATTCTGGATTCATTTTAAAGTTATACTCATGGACCTTCACATAGAGAGAGCAGGAGGTCAGGCCACACTCTGCAACAAATTTAAAAAAGGCTTATGAGGACAGCAAAATACAAGTATAACTTAAAATGAAGCCAAATCCTTAGAAAGTATATACATGTTTACCCAGGAGAAGAGCTATTCGTTGAATATCACTAGAAGGAAACATGTGTTAAGAGAGCTGTCCTATGCAGAATCAGAACAAACAAAAATAAGTGATATAGAATCCAGAATTACAGGCAGACCATATCCAAGAATATTTGGGGTATCAGAGTGTGGATATATGGTCTTTGATATACAGATGCAGTTTCACACTGAAGAAGGATTTTTATGAAATGTTTGTGTATACTAGTGTCAATAAATAATATTTGTTTGAGACATATTGGTGAGTGGGCCTTCTGTTGACCAACTTTTGTGATAGGAGTTTGTTAGCATTGAATTAGTCCAGGCTCCTCCCTAAATAAATACTATTATTTTTTCTGAGGTTGGCTGAGCTGGATCAAGGTTCTTTGTGAATATGATTACACATGGAATGGGGTGAGATTTAGGCCTCACAACCCCAAGGACACACCCCGTCAGCTGTCAACCTTCTGATGGGCAGATGGGCAGGTCCAAGTGGGGAGGGTTAACCTAAAGTTTCATTTCCTACATTTTGTGTTTTAACCCTAAATGATGCATTAATTAAGTTTTTTGTATAGAATGAATATATATATATATATATATATATATTTATATATTATGGTAGCATGGTAGTGCTTCCATAGTTAGGGTTGAGTAGCACTTTTAAGGTTAAAGGGTCAAATTTTGCACCTTAATGACTTTGCCAACATTCAACAGATTCATCTGAAATTTGGTATACATGATATGGCATGGCAGATCTTGGGATATGCCAAGTTTCATACTGGTTGGATATATGGCTGCAGAGTTATTAAGCAACAATGAATTGCGCAATTACGCTTTTTTGTGATTTTTTTTGCTCTCGTCTACAGGTCACACGGTTTGAGCGACTGGTCCAAAAACTTCAGGAAGCGTGCGACTGGGGTGCCCGATGTGCCTTTTGAAGATTTTGTGAAAAAATATTAAGTGGTTCAAAAGTTATTCAAAAAACAAGTTCCCATTGTAAGTCAATGGGAAACATTAATAAAAAGTTCGAAAGTGTCACAAATGCAGTTTTTACTTTCACAAATGGCCCTTTTACTATCGCAAATCCACCATTTCGTTTTCAGTTGGTGATCACAAAAATGCTTGCCATTTAAATTTGGGACCCTCTAGCAACCTAATTCATTCTGTATTCACCTAGTGGGACCCTGAGGATGCTAGGCATGTCTTTATTTTGGGGTAAAACACCCAAGAATTATGTTTTTCAAAGTGCAACAGTACTTTTCCAGGTTATGGCAAAATGACAGCAATTCTTGGCCACCCTGCTGTAAAAGAACAGTTTGGTCTTTTGGGCTAAAATTTGGGGAGGGGGGGGGATGCAGCCAACATCTCACAGATGTGCCTTTCACTGCTTTGGTGAAAAAATATTACAGGGCAGCAAAGTTACAGCACTCCAAAGTTGACACTTTTTCCCATAGGATAACATTACGGTGTCAGCCACATTACAGGAATCCTTTGCCGACCTGCTGCAAAATAATGGTTTGGTCTTTTGGGCTGAAATTTGGAGGGAAGAAAGCCAACATCACACTGATGTGCCTTTTGGTGGCTTGGTGAAAAAATATTACAGAGCAGCAGAGTGACAGCACTCCAAATTTGATGCTTTTTCCCATTGGATAACATTGGCATCCATTGCTCCTTTCAGTGCCTGTATCTCGGAACGGCATTTAGATACAAACTTTTCGTCAGTAAAATGTTTAGCCCAGTCGAGGCTAAAACAAAATTAGCCAGGAAAGTCATAATGCATATGAAATTTAAATTTTTTCTACGTCAGACGGTTCCTGAGGTATAAGAAATTTAATATTCCAAGTCCTCATTTTCTGCTCCAAGGCCCATTGTTATGTATAAATTCTTTGTTTTCACTGTGTTTTCCAATGCATTTTTTTGGGACAAGAAGGGTGTGCCCTTCGTTGCTGTGCCAGTTAGCATTTTCTGTTGTGTTTCCATTGCCATTTGCGGCTGCGTTACTGTCTAAGCCACTGTGTGCGTTATGGTTTGCATTTTCGCTTGTGCTTGCATTTGTGTTTCTGTGTCATTTGGTGTTATTGTTGCTGTTACCATTATCTGTTTCATTTGCAATTGCGGTACTGCGGCATGCGTTATGGTTTGCATTTCCTCTGACGCAGCTGTATTGTTTCCTTTGGTGTTATTTTTGCTCTTACTGTTACCATTTGCATTTACAATTGTGGTACCATGACCGTGCACATAATGGTTTGCATTTCTGTACTCACTTGCATTTGCATTTCTCTTTCCTTTGGCGTTATTGTTGCTGTCACCGTTACCATTTGCGTTAACAATTGCGGTACTGTGCCCGTGCACGTTTCGGTTTGCGTTTCCGTACGTGCTTCTGTTCCCGTTTCTGTTTCTCTTTCCTTTAGCGTTATTCTTCATGTTAACTTTACCATTTGCATTCACAATTGTGGTACCATGCCTGTGCACATAACTGTTTGCGTTTACGTGTGCGCTTGAGTTCACGTTTCCGTTTCTGTTCCCTTTCACGTTCTTTTTGCTGTGACACTTAACATTTCCACTTAAAATACCACTGCCATCACTGTTCATGTTACCAGTTGAGTTTTCGTACATGCTTCAATGTCCGTTTGAGTCACTGTTCGCTTTGGCGTCTCTTTGCACTTGCATTTCTATTAACGTTTCCTTTACCATTTATGTTTCTGTTACCATGTGTACCACTGTTGCCACTTCTGTTTGTGTTGCTGTTCCTGTTACTATGTAGCCCCACTCTTCTGCCGCTGCATTACTTTGACTATTTGTCTTCATCATTCTCAAAAAGAAGGGAAATTAGAGGTGAAAAACTCTGTTTAATGCATCAGTTAGGGTTGTTCCACAGCGACAAAAGTGAGGAAATTCTGTGTTGGGGTTGGCCCCCTTGGACTAGCCCCACCCCCAACTGGCTTCAGGGTGCGATTGGGGTCATTGTCCTAACTCTCACCCCCATTCTCCTATACCTTTGCTTCTTTGCACATGTGATGGGGTGAGAGGGCTGAAGACCCCAATGCACACCCTGATGTTGGTTGGGGGTGGGCTGGGGGATCCAAGATGGACTTTTAACCCTAGCACTGAATTTCCTTGCTTTTGTCACTGTGGAACAACCCTAACTGATGCATTAAATGGAGTTTTTTCCTAATATATATATATATATATATATATATATATATATATATACTGTATATATACACACACACACACACACACATATAAAATAGTGGAATGGTGGCACCACTATATTTAGAGTTGAACTGGGGTTTCTATATTAAACTCAAAATGTTGAACTTTAATATCTTTGCAACAGTTCAAAAGATTTGCATGAAAGTTTGCATGTGCTGCATCTTGTCTTAGCTCTCTGGATGTGCCAGGTTTTGTTCTGATTGGATGTATGGTTTCTGAGATTTGGATAGTGAAAAAAGTGATTATTCATAGTTTTTTTTTCCTTTGGCTTGAATGGGATTTGCTTTGAATTTGACTACAGTCCAAACAATTTCAGGTTTTGGTCTGAACTTTTTTGGGAAGAAATTGGCTGACCCATAGATGTGTCTTTTGCTGGTTTGGTAAAAAAATATTAATCTGTTCCAAAGTTATTTAATTTAAAAAAAATTGTAAATTGGTTCTAAGCACCTAAAAATAGCTGTATGAAATGAAAACAAGAGTTCCTTCTTCGTAATGATGTCATCCTTTTTCATTTCAAGGAAATCTTTTTTCCTTTGGCTGCCATCTTGTTTTGTGTTTTGCCAATAAATTTAAAATTGAAAAACCATATAATTTTAGTTGAGGGGTCCTAATGAGACATGTAACTTGCTTATTGGGATCCACTTAGCTGCATTCTGCTCTTAACTGTGCCAGGAATGCTTCTTAAATATTATTTTTTTTATGTTTATAAATCCTTTTTTGTATCGCTTGATACGAAAAAAGATTCTTTTTTCATATCATGAGTGATGAAAAAGGATTATTTTTCATGAGGAAAGACTGCTTTTCCTCTTGTGTAGTGGTATCCTCCATCCTCTAATCCCATTCCTGTTGCTGTTAAACATTTTTCCTGGTGTCTAGTGGCACACCCCCACCCTCCGATCCCTGCTACCTTGTAATTGAAATAACTTCCCCTGGTGTATAGTACTGTCCCCCCATTGCCATCCTCATTGTTTAAAAAAAATAATATCATTTGCTCTGGTATCTAGTGGCACCCCTGCCCTCAGATCCCTGTTCCTTCATTGACAATCGCTAGGAAGACTCCACCCCAGATTTGCTTTAGAGATGGCATTGGGGTTTTAGGGTTAGAAACCCTAAAGCCATATTTCCCTACTTTTGATGCTGTAGTTTCATAGATAAATAGAACATAGATACTGTAGGCAGAAAAGGGCATATGGCCCACCCAGTCTGCCCATTTGAGCTTGTAAGATCACTTTTACTTTCCCCTTCTTTTTTCTATTTATTTATTTATTTAAAATTGATGACTGGGAAAGGCACACTGAGCTGAGGCTTGTTTCCAGGTACTACCGGGGTACAATTGTAAACGGAAGTGAAACAGAGTTACAAAATGAGTAGATTACAACAATATGTACAAGGATAGTATTGGTTTAGAATTACAATATATGCAATGTATATGTACAGGAATGAAGGCAAGATTACATTAGGCAGGCTAGAAATTATATATTGTGACCATTTGAAGCCCCTAATTTGGGGGTTATGATTGAGCAGGGGTGGGTTTGAGATCAGGAGGAAGACAACTCAGGTCAGCACATATGTACCTGTAAAAGGTTTTGTCCCCTCTAACCACAGATTTTGCTCTTCTGTCTGAGCTTTGGCTTCCCTTACTGATCCCCTGCCTCCCTTTGCTTCTCCTGGCACTTCTCCCTATACCCTTCTGCCTGTGTATTTTTGTATTCCTGAATGCGATTTTTGGCTTTCACTTTCTCTGCTATCTCCTTGGGAAACCATAATGGCCTCTTCTTCCTTTTTTCTTGCTAACCAGCTTAATGCATCATTGTGTTGCTGTTTGTAATCCCTGTTTTAAATATTGCCCATTGTTCCTCCACCCGCATTCTCTCCCATTCCTATTCATGCCTCTTTCAAGCATGTCCCCATTTTCCCAAAATCTGCCCTCCTAAAATCTATGATATGTGTTTTGTACAGTTTGGCTCTACTCCTTCTTTGATTTCAAACTGCAGTGACTGGTGGTCACTGCTCACCAGGTGCTCCCTCACAGCTATCCCTATCACATTGTCCACATTTGTGAGAACTAGGTCCAGTATTGCCTTTTGCCAAGTTGGTTCCATGACCAGTTGCTTAAGGAAGGCACCCTGAAGGAAGTCCATGATAAATCTGCTCCTAGTTGATGCTGCTGCTGCTGCTGCTGGGCTGCTCCAGTCCACATCTGGAATACTGAAGTCTCCAACCAGCACCACCTCCCCCTTGTCCACCATCCTTTGGATGGCTAACAGTAACTCTCTGTCTGTCTTTTCCTCCTGGGCTGGTGGTCTGTAGACCACATCTGTGTGGATGGCTGACCCCATTTTCCTTTCCAGCTTTACCCACAGTATCTCCCCCCCCATTTTGTTCCTCCTGGATCTCTGTGGCCTTTATGTAATCTTTCACATAAAGTGCCACTTCACCTCCCTTCCAGCCTGTCCTGTCTGTTCTGAATATGTTGTAGCCGGGTATGGCCATCTCCCAGTCATGGTTATCATTACACCAGGTCTCTGTGATGACCACAATGTCCAGATCCAACTGCACCATGCCAGCCTCTAGATCCTCCATCTTGTTGCTAAGGCTCCTGGCATTGACACACATGGATTTCCATCATGTGACCTCCCTGGTCTGTTTTGCTGTTCTACTCCAGTCCCCTCCCTGGTTGTCCTTTATTCATGGTTCTCCCTGCTGTCTGCCCTTCAGTTGTATTTTGTCCTTTTTATGCCTATCTACCCATTGGGTGCCTAGCTCCATCTTTTACACACTGCTTTGTAGTGATAGCTCCTCCTCCTGTTCTCTGGTTCCACTGCTAGCTATGGGGTGGCAATTAGGTGCCCTCCTTGCTGACCTACCACCCTATTGGGTAGTTTAAATGGTTGTCAATGTAGAATTTAAACGTTTCATTGAGTGCTTGATTCCTCTCCAGGATGGATGCAGTCCATCAGGCTTGAACAAGCCTCCATCCCTCCAGGTGGGTCCCTAGTCTCCAGTGAATCTGAACCCTTCCTCACAACACCAGTTCTTCAACCATGTGTTAAAGTTCCTGGTGTGTGCACCCCAATTCTCTCCCATTCCTCTCACATGTAGTACTTCCAAGAAGATGACATATGTAGCTACTTGCTTGAGACCCTTCCCCAATTTTCTAAACTCTTCATGAACTTCCTTGGGCTCCTCATTTGCCAGGTCATTAGTTCCTAGGTGGATAATGACATCTAATTATCCCTATCATCTTGCCTTCCTGGCAATCACCAGGATCTTCCTCCCATCCCTCCACACTGATGCACCTGGTAAGCACTTCACCTCACCTCACCTCACTGTCCTCCACCTCACACATTCCTAGTTTGATCCCCCATATGAGAGTCACCCACCAGGATTCACTCCCTTTTCCTCTGGGGTCCACTGCTCCCCCACTAAGGTCACCTCCTCAGTTGACCTCCACATCCTTCCCTTCCACTTCTTTGGGTGCCTCTGTCTGGTTGTCTCCATTTGCCAGTATGGCATATGAGTTCTGGAACAGAATAGGATTTGGGATGTGCCACTGCCTGACCATCCTAACCCTCCCCAAGCCCCCCATTGTCCAAGTGCTCCTTATTCTTGGCATCCTTTGAGGCAGTGGCATTGGACTGGGTGGTCTCTGGATGGGGGCAAAGGCACTCCTTGCCCAGTTTACCACCACTCTGAGTCTGGCTACCTCATCCCACAATCCAGAGAGATGCCTACAGATAGGGCAGCACCTCAGCATCCAGAAGGTCTGGCTGAATATGGCTGCCCCATATCCACTGCATTGCACCACTCCATACATTATTCTGCACTTATACAGCTGTTACATTATTTGTGTAATTACACTATTACACTATTTGTCAGTTAGCTATTATACTAGTTGTCTGTTTCTGAAGCCCTCCTTCAATTTCCCCTAGACATGTAACTCTGCTTCTAGGTCCCTGTGTTTGTTTTTTTGAAAGCATTTTTACTTGATGCCAGTTTTTTTTTTTTTTTTTTGTAATTTAGAGTATGGTAGCCCCTGAGTCAGCTGCACTTCTACATTACTACAACTTGTTGTGCTGAGGGTGGGCTTACTCTCCCTTATGCCCCTCCTACTCCATAGCCCTTGCTATTCCCAGTGCATGGCTCCTGCAAATTAGATTTAACAGGGCATTTACTTAACAGTGGGGGCAGGGGTGCAGCAAGTAAAAATGGCAAGAAAATAACAGCCCTACTTAAATCACATCAAAATAGATTTCAAATTTTCAACAGCAAGTAAAAAACAGCAAGAAAATAACAGCCCCACTTAAATTACACCAAAATAGTTTTCACATTTTCAACAGCAAATAAAAACAATCAAGAAATAACAGCCCCACTAAAAGCACACCAAAATATTTTCAGATGTTCAACAGCAAGTAAAATGGCAAGGAACTAACAGCCCAACTTAAATCACTCCAAAATAGGTTTGAAATTAGAAGAAATGGGTTTATAATTCAAAGAAATAACAGCTTCTCTTATATTACACCAAATAGGTTTGAAATGTTCATCCACAAGTAAAAACAGCAAGGGTATGACAGCCCCACTTAAATCACACCAACATAGTTTTCAAATTTTCAACATCAAGTAACACCAGTAAGGAAATAACAGCCCACTTAAATCACACCAAAATAGGTTTCAAATTTTCAACAAGCAAAAACAGCTTCAGCCCTAAATGTTACATTAACATAATTGTTTGCAAAGAACAGACACACACACACACACACACACACACACACACGCATAGTTTTGCAGTAGTGCTATTATAGTTAGGGTTGAACTTTGGCTTGTATGTTAAACCTGAAATTTTGCCCTTTAATATCTTTGCAATCGTTGAACAGATTCACATTAAATTTTGCATGCATGCAAATCTCTGGATGAGCCAAGGTTTGTTCTTGTCAGATGTGCATTGTTTTGCCATGAATTTCCTTACTTTTTGAGTAAGTATAATCATAGTCTTATTTGCTTGTGGGATCACTCCATAATACTATGCATTTTTGCATGTGGGAGTACAGTGTCTTCTGAGGCTCTAGGGGTATGCATTGCACCATTGCCACTGTGTGATTTCTTAAACTTTGGAAGCCTTAATAAAAAAAAAAAACTTTGGTTATGTTAAAATGGCTTCCTGTTGCTTTTTGTGTGTGCTCTACTTGCTGATCCAGTGCCCTCTGGGCCCTGTGCTCCCATCACTCCTTGATGGTATTCTTATTTGCATGTGGGCTGCATGAATGCATATACTTGTATGTCTGCACTTGCATTTGTATGGCAAGAGGTTTTTTTTTATTATTCAATATGCTTTATTGATTTCAGCAGCATTTACTGCTGATCATGCAATAATACCAGTACAGCTGCTATATTATTTAACAACCCAACATACAATCTAAGACAATAACAAGACACAAAACCAACATACCACATAAAACATACATCACATAACCCCCAAACCACCCTCCCCGTGCCTAAGTGTCAGTAGAATAAATATTAGGAATTCTGAAACTAGCTATCTAAGGTTGCCAAAGGGATAGCAGAGCTTCGAGTGGTTCCCATAATATTTGGTAAGCTTCCAGCCTATGCTGCATACTGGCAGTATGTTTCTCCAGTTGGATGGCTGTTAATATCTCCTGGTACCATTCCAGTACTGAGGGTAGTGATTCATCTTTCCAGTACCTCAGTATAGTTAGCTTAACGGTGGCTACTATTAAGGCCAGGTGGGCTTTCCGGGAATTAGGCATACCCTGTGGGAATAGAGTTAACAGGAAGGTTTCTGGAGTGAACAAAGATTCCAAACCCAAGATGGGGTCCAGGTTCCTTTGACAGATGCCCCAAATTTTGGGGCTTTAGGGCATTCCCACAGTATATGAAACAGGGTTCCCTGTTCCTCTCCATGTCTATGGCAGAGAGAGGATTGTCACTTTCTGGCAGTGGTATAGTACAGATTATGCATTATATTAAATTGCATGAGCCTCAGACTATCTTGTTTAATACATCTGTAAGTGTTTTTCTACACTTTACACCAATAACCTTAGTTGTCTGGAAGGGAGAGTGTTTGTGTCCAATAATAACAGACTCCTGTTGGGAGGGTAGAGTCAAGAGTCTGCAGGAATTTAGAAGCACTGGTGATCCCATGTGGTTGTTTTGCCATCTTGAGTACTTCAGGTAAATCAACCATGGTGAAGGAGTCCAGGATTGGGACCCTACGAAAGCAAGAATGGAATGCTTTATTTGCCAGTATTTGACTACCTCATTATTGGCAATTTGGAATTTTCTTTACAAGAAGTAGAATGGTAGTATGGAGTCTCCGTTGCAAAAGTCTCATATCACACTGTATTGTAACTAGGGGCAGAAGGAGGTGTATTTTTCAGTTACTTATTAGAAAGTGAGGATTCCTAATAAGTGGTTGACTTATCAACTTGTGCTAAGTGAAGGAATGGTGTAGCTGTATCTGATGTGAGGCCTGGAAAAACCAGCCTATGGGGAATTCTTAAGGGGACAGGGAAGGTGGGAGGAAAGTTGGTACATGACAGCCGAAAAGGAACAGTGGTTACGTTTCACTAAGGCTCCCTCAATTTTGACCCATGCCGGGATGTAACAACAAGTCTGTTGTGTGATAGGGTCTGCCCTCCATTGCATCAATTTGGTGATATGTTGGGCTCCATAGTAGATAAAAAGGGATGGGAGTGCCAGTCCCCGTAGTTTGGGAGGGGTCAGTTTGTCATATCCTCTTTGAATTCCCTTATTCTTCCATAAGAACCTATTAAACATTTTCCTCAATTGGGTAAACCAAGATTTAGGGAGAAAAAAGCCCAACATTCCCATTGGATACATAATCGGTGGAAATACGTTCATGTTAAGGACACCTATCTGACCCCAGATGGACTTAGATAAGTACTCCACCTATCTAGGTCTGTCTTTCAACACAGATACACGCTTGGTAAGATTCTCCTTCCTCATTGAGGACAGGTCTCTGGTAACTTTGATTCCTAGGTATGTTAAAGTATGAGGTATCGATGACAATCCTAGACCCGAAAGCGTGGCCTTCGTAACACGGTGATTAAGAGGAAAGATTTGGGACTTAGAAAGACTGAACTTGTAGGAGGAAATACTGGAAAAAAGTTTCAGTTCTTCGATTAGGGCTGGCACTGTGGAAGCAGGATCTTCCATGTGCAGCAAAAGGTCATCTGCATAGGCAGAAAGGAGATACCTTTCATTTCCGAGTTGGATACCAGACAAATTGGTAGAGCTGATTAACCTGAAGATAAGGGGTTCTAAGTAAAAATTGAATAGGAGCAGGGAAAGCAGGCAACCTTGGCAGGTCCCCGCTGTAAGGAAATGAGCCTGAAAGGTAACCATTACAGCAGACTTTCAGCGTTGGGCCAGAGTATAGTATCAGGACCCACTTAATAAAGTCATCGGGGATCCCAAACTTAGAAAGGGAGGTGAATAGAAATCCCCAGGAGATCCTGTCAAACGCTTTCTAGGCATCAAGGGAGAACAAGGCAGAGGGTACTTCAGACTCCCTCGACACCAAGATTAGATGCAAAAGTTTCCTCATATGGTCTCCATAGGAATGACCTGCCATGAAGCCAACTTGATCATGACCGATGACTTCTCCCATATACGGTGCAAGTCTGTAGTCAATATTTTTGCCAACATTTTCACATCTGAATTCAAAAGGGAAATTGGGCAGTAGTTACCAGGTTGAAGGGGATCTTTGCCCGGTTTGGGGATCAGAGTGATCAGAGCTTCTAGGAAGGATTGGTCGCTAATCCCTTTTTGAAACCAGAAGTTATACACCTCTGATAGGACTGGCACCAATTGGGTACAGCAGAGTTTGTATAAATAATTCAGGAGACCGTCCAGTCTGGGGATTTATCTAAGGGTAAAAACTTAATGGTCTGCTCCACCTCTATGGCAGAAAATGGGGATTCCAGATCGATGACCTGCTCAGGCGAGAGGGTGGGCAATGCCACTGAATCTAAGTATTCAGTTACAGTAAGGCCCTCTGAGGTAGAAGAATCATCTGCTGTATAAAGTGCTTTGTAGTAATTGTAGTAATTACCAAAGATCGCAGTGATTTCCTTCAGGTTAGAGGTAAAGGACACAAACTAGGAACATACCTAGCGGTCTCAGCCTGCCAAAGCCTAAGGGCCAGGAGCTTTCTGGCTCTTTCCCCTGACTCCAGATATCGCATTTTAGTGCATCGCAGGGAGAGTTCAGCTTTTGGGGCCATAATATCTTAGTATTTGGACTGGAGAGAGTGCAATTTGGCCCAGTCAGAATCCGGGGAGGATTGATTCAAGGAATGTTCCAGCTGCCTCATGTCTTCTAAAATGGAGTTCATCTGAGCTTTACTCTGCTTTACATTTGTGGCCGCCAAGCAAATGAAGTCTCCCCAGAGCACACATTTTAGCGCTGCCCAGATAAGATCTACCCTGGTCACTGAGCCCTTATTAATCTCCAAAAAGGTGGTAATGAAATTTTGAATGTGTTCAACTAGGGAAGGTTTCTGCAAAAGTTGTGTATTAAGGCACCAGATTGGTATCCCTCCTGAGCCCTGGCCCCAAAAGGATGGAGATACTAACTGGGGAGTGATCAGCCAGGACCCTGGGGTGGTTATCTGCATCTAAGACCCCTGGGAGGGAAGCAGCACTAAATAATATATCATCTATATGAGATAAGGTTTTACGTGGTGGAGAAAAGAACATATATTGGTGTTCTTTGGGATTTAGCATTCGTCATACATCTAGGGTCCCTGTGCCTGCCATAAGGTCTCTTAGAGCCCTTTGGGCCAGAGAGAAGCCCACTCTTCTGCCATCTGAACAGTCAATATCAGATTGAGAACTATGTTCCAGCCGTCTCCTAGAATGGTGAGTCTAGGGTGTCTGAAACTACCACTGACAACAAGTCGATGAAAACTGCTGGGTTTCTACATTTGGTCCATAAACAGACTTGTAGTTATAGAAAGGACTCCAAAGTGCCTTGAAGAACAATATAGTGCTCCAGTGGGTCCCACCACTCTTTCAGCATTACAAATGGGACTGACTTGGCCACCAAGATCGCCGTGCCTCCCTGCTGAGAGGAGGATCCAGCCTCAAATACTTGTTCCACCCAGGATCTACATAACAATGGGAGATTCTCCTGCTTAAGATTTTTTTTTCAATGCAAACAAACAAAGTGAGCCCTCAGATGTCGAAGGTGTTTTAAAATTGTAGCTCATTTGTGGCTATCCTGAGCCCCTTTAATATTCCAACTAATTACGGTGTATTGACTGCTCATAATGCAAGTTTAATCAAAAATAACCAGGGGTTCCAGGGGCTTCTCCCTTCCTCTCATTAACACTACTCTAGCTGGTGAAGGTGTACTGCAACCCCCTGACCTGCTAGGCATGCCCTCCCCCCTCTCACCCATATCCCAACAACAATAAACATTAGGAAGAAAAAACAATCCCCCCAAAAAGACAAACGAGTAGATACCCCCTCGTCCCACAAACAATCTTACTAACAATTAATGGCAACAAGGAACCAACATGTAAAGAAACAAAACTCCCAGAACAGTCTTCCTTACCCACTTAATAAGCCCCAGTCCCATAGACTGCGCCTCCATATGACCTGGGATGTGATTCAATTACACTGCCCAGAGTGCATGCCCCCTCCCTGCCCCTGCCTCTTTGCTACTGGAAAGACTAGGGGATTTACTGTTATAAAAGCAAAAAAAAGGGGGTGTTTGTGAATCAATATGAGCCTCTAAACTTGGGGCATGGTTCCCCAATCAAAGGCAAATAACGAAGGGGGTATAGTGGCCTACAGTACTCTAAGGTCACAAAAGGCTAGCCTTTCACAAGGAACCAAATCTTTACAGGGTTCATTCCCCCCTTGTAGCATCTTTCAATCATGTAAGACCCTTGTGATAAAAGTTATTCGAACCATAGGCTAATAAACATTAATAAGATTGATAAAACAGATACTAAAAGTCCCATTGCCTCAAATGAGAGCTGCCATATCACTAACATCACTGTAAACATAAATGCGGGTATGCTAACCCAAGGAAAATTGCATGGTACTAATGAAAGATAATCCAAAAACTAATAAGATCCTGAGGCTGTCTCCCTCTTAATACAGTTCAGTCCTGCAGGGCTAGAAATGAAAAAAACAAGAAATTAAAACACACACACACCACTGTGTGTCAAACATTAATATTGAATGTCCACTAGATGGCGCCAGAGCACCTACAGTTCAGTGAAATTACTAGTCCAGCTAAGCATCCATACTAAACTAAATTAACAAACACATTCACGGTGGCAGCTGAAGTTCAAATGGCAGATCAAATAGTTCACAGAAAGCAATCTGGGTAAGACTTCCAAATGAATAGAAAGGAGCAGATCAGGTCCTGGTTCCCATGTAGCCCTGTCACTCGGGGTAACTTGCTCACTGTAAGTCAATACTATGAGGAACTGAGGTATAGGGCTGTTGGTCATAGACTGCACTGTCAGCACTGGAATTAGTAGAGTACAGTAGTCCAGACTGAGCATTGTCACTAATGTCAATTAAATCTAGGACACATCGAGTTTTCACTTAAAGAGGTCTGGCAGCAGGTCTCAGAGGGCAATTGGAGCCTGCTCTACAGAATCAAATGTGTGCCATTGATCCTTCAGATAGATTTGCAGAGACGCTGGGTATTTAACTCAGAATTTAATACCAGCCGTGACGTTCTTGACAATTATGGGGTGCGAGGCTGCTCTCTTTTGCCATACAGTGTACGGAAGATCTTGGGCAATCCTAATCTTTTTACCCTCCCATTGCACTTCTCTGACATCCTTAATTGCATTTAGTACATGCTGCTTATCCAAGAAATTTAAAAGTCAAAAGATCAGCAACCTAGGAGGAGCTCCTGGTGGGGGGATTGGCCGGAGGGCCCAGTGAGCCCTCTCGATAATGTAAGCAGGCCCATTAGGAGATGGATCTACGAGTTTCTTGCACAACTTCTGGGTAAAAAGGATAGAGTCCCACCCCTCTTCTTTCTCAGGTAGACCCAGTACCACCAAGTTATTTTTTCTCGACCTTCCCTGTAGGTCCTCCATCTTCTCTTCAACCTTTTTAAGTCGGTGGCACAATGTGGATAAATCCAGTTCTGTTCGATCCTGCCAGTCATCCAAAGATTAAATCCTGGCCTCATTATCTCCTGTCCAGATAGCTAGTTGCTCCACAGTAGTTTTCATGGTGTGGAGATCCGTCAACATGTTGGTCAGCATTTCTTTAAGGAATTTACTCTCTATCAGGATGGCCTGGGATGCTGGTAATGACATCGCCGTAAAATTGTGCCTTGCCCGTTTGGCTTGTTTATCCTCGTCGGGTTGTCGGGCAGAGTATGTCGCAGTGAAGGATTTCACATTTCTGCCTCCATACTGAATCAATTTGTTGTTTTGCCTGCTCTCCGATGAAAGGAGGATGTAAACACAATGAAGGTAAGCAAAGGAGATGGTTTAAAATGCAAATATTAAATGAATTAAGGCAGGGATGCAGGAGCACACTTGAGACATGTCCTCACTCTTAGGCAGCCATCACGTGACCTTGTATGGCAAGAGTGATTGAATTGTCAGCATAGCCATGTTATTACCCCACCTCATATACCCTGCAAATAAAAGTTTTTGAATCCCAGCCAAAACATAACTCTGCACAATAGCAATGCAATTCCATGTCACAGATGTGAAAATACATTTTGGCCAGGATTTGAAAAATGACAGCTGTGCCATACAGTTGGTGGGTATTAACAAGTCTATGTTGAAAATTTGGAGTCAAAATAGTTTCAATTTCTGAAGTTACGAAAGGCTATAATGAAATTAGTAACTAATGGACATAACTCTGTCATTTTTAAAATTTGACCCAAATGTTCAACATTTCTTATTATGGTTTCACCTCATGAACAATATGACTGTTATTATACAAATCCCACCCAAAAGGTGATTTCACCTACCTGCTGCAAAATCACTTATTGGTGGGATTTCCATAATGAAAGTTACATTGTTCATGAGGTGGAGTCTCCAAAAGGACATGTAGAAAATGCGGGGTCAAAATTTAACAAATTGCCAGTTATGCATAAAAGTTGAACCCTCCATTGAAATACATTGAAGTGCATTTACCTTAGTTTCTCATGTTGCAGTCATTGGTTCCAGATGCAAGATATGTCTTTGACCTGGAGATCAGATCTCGAACCTGGGTCCTCTTCAGGTGAGTGAAGGTATGTGGGGGCGTCAAGGAGGTGTGGGGAGGTGGTTGCAAAGTGGGAGGTTGGGTGTGGGGTGTGGGTGTTGTTACATGAGGTCCCTGCACCCTAATTGATACCCTCAGAGGTACACCGTAGACAGCTAATGCTTAGGTATAGGTTATACTAATACTTAGGGCTAAGAGCATCTACCGTACAAGAGTAGATGTTAGGATATGAATGCATATTGTTGTAATCCACTTTGTTTGCTAATGCACATATATTCTACCATGTATTTTCTGTCTATTTCTTACTTGTCAGATGCCAAGACACCTGTCCTTGAAGTAATTATAATATGTAAGACAGCATTACCATCTTTTGGTGATGTGCACCATTACACTTAGTTATGTAAGACTCTGCATAAGAACTTCTTTGTTCTAAAACAGATGACTTTACAGAATCATATAATGTTATCTTGGACCATGGAGCCACCTCTAATTTAGCCAATAGGGCTCATCTCTGTAACTAGAAATGTTTCTATCTTTTGGTAACCATAGTAATTATCATAGGTATATAATGTTATGCACAGGCTCTACACCTCGGAGACCTGAGAGACTCCAAGAGACTACAGAGAAACCTCGAGGTGTAGGTAACACTTAACATTGGCTCCTGGTTTGTATTGGTAAGAACTGCTTAGGGCAACTGTGATTTATCCCTTTGGTAGTAATAAGCTTGTTGATTACTCTAATGCAACGTGTTTGTGATTACTTGCATTCCCAATATTGTCAAGAATCTGAAAGTGAGGTTTAGACCTCTTGACAAATTGACGACTGTGTGCAGGTGATATTTGGTGTTTGTAAGTCTTCACTTGTTGCTTAAACTTTTCCCTTCCCCACGGGGACAGTAGGTGTACATTCCTGTATCACCTCTCCCATTTAAAACTAAGTTTGTAGTTACTTGCAAAGTCTGGCTGACTTTTTGGGTGTGGTCGATGCCGTCTCAACCCTCTCCTTAGCAGCTTTGAATTGCAAGCCTACAACTAATACAGTAGCCCAGCTGTGTTTCAAGTACTCATGCTGTGGATCGATACGCAGCACGCTGCCTTTTTCACAGTTTGAATTTTTGTTCCCTCCCACATAATGGCCACAGTATCAGATATCTGCACAGAACTAAGACTCGATGTATCTAACTTCCTTGCCTCCCATGGAGGATGGGATGACTTCACGTGGGACGCAAGTCAGTCCAAAAACCCTGTACTGGGGATTTCAACCCAGTACGTAGAGATGCGACAATCAACTAATAAGTGTCACGCTAAAGGGCTGATGGTTGCCGCTCTCTACGCTGCTTTGGAAGCCTCCGAAGCAAGGTTTCAAACCCTTGATCTGCAGATTTAGTCTCTTAAGCAAGAGGTGGGTTTGCAGGAAACAGAATGTATCAGATTGCAGCAGAACTTGGAGTCTGAACTCCAAACTTTGTGGAATGAAAATGATTCACTATTGCATCATTCAGCTCAGACTGGTGAACAGGAAATATGTATGTTGAAGCAGGAGTGTGAGAGTTTGAGACAGGATAAGAGTCAGGTTGTTGGGATGAATGATTTGCTGAGTGCTGTGAGCAGCTCAGCTGGTGGCGAAATGGGTGAGCTTCAGAATGAGATCAACCAGGTACGTAATGATTTAGAGGTAGCCTACAGGGACAATCGCGAATTGTGCGCAGCGTATCGAGTTTTGCAGAAGCAAAAGCAAGATGAGGTTGATATGGATGTTGCAAGTGTGAATCATGATGAATGTAGAAATAAGATGGTGACACTGCGCCATCAGTGAGAGGTTCTGGCTGGACACGTTAAGGCAATGGGAGGCGTAGCCCCTGCCTTTCACTCGTCATTAGAGGGGGAGTTATCTGATGATGACATTTCACAGTACAATGCCCAGTCACGCCCCTACTATGGCCCAGACTCCCCACCCAGCCATCCACAGCATGGCAGGTCCCCGTCCCCAACTCCCCAGGTCACACGTCGATGACGTCGTGACACTCATCATGGGAAATGCCAACATGGTGATGCCCATGATAGGAGGAGAGCAGGCTCAAGCCTGGTCCTGATGGCGCCTCCGGTAGCTGTTATTAATGTGGAGGACAGGCAAGAGATAGAAACTATGATTGAAAGAGTGTTAGGCAATGTTCCCCTTCCTGAGAAAAGCATGAAGGCTATTAATACTCAGATTAGGCAGCTTTTTCAAGAAGCTGGCACTCAGGAAGGTATTGTCCACACTGCGGCTGAAGCTGCAGCTTGTGCAGCCCTGTATGGTGCTCGAGACAATTTGCCTTTGCCTGATCGACCCACTAATCCCCTACAAATGGCCTACTCTGTTCAGCAAATTGCTGACAGTATCGGCCGGATGAACCCGTCTGACAACCTCAGCTGTCATTTGGAAAAGGTACGTTCTAAATGTGAGATGCTTAGCCTCGCTGCAGAATATCAGGTCCAAATACTATGCCAGACCATCGAGCCTGGTTTGTGGGCCAAACTCCCTGAAGCTGTTCGCCAGGATGGGAATGCCACCTTTGACGAGATTGCAGCTGAGCTAATTTCTGCTGACAGTCCAGGTGTTGTGGGAGTGATGCTTGCATACCCTGTGAAGCAGAATGCTAAAGAAAGCCCGGCGACTTACCACCAGAGACCCTGGATGGCCTACCGAGCAGGAAAGCACCTGGCACAAGAAGCTGCGGATGTAGGTCTTATTGAATATAAGACCCTGTTCCTTAGGAACATGATTCCAACAGTAAGAGAAAAGGTAGATCCAACCAACTTACCCAAATATGGACAGGTTTGCCGATATTCTTCGGAAAACTGAGAGGGTGTACCAACTGTATGTCCGTGATTTGGGCTCTGGTTCCAAAAAGGTAGCTGCCATGGAACCAACATCGGGGACCACGACAGACTACACAGTGGAAGGGCAGGCTCAATGCCAACAGGCTCAGCATTCACCTGCCCCTCCAGCCAGTAACCAACACCCCCAACAGGCCCAACAACAACCGCATCAACAACAGCAATGGGGTGGGAACCGGAATTGGCAAAAAGAACAGGAAGCATAAGGGTAGAGGTAAACCACAACAGAGAACGGGTCCTTCATATAGGGAGATAGCTGAAGAAAATCGAAAATTTAGAGAGCTCCTGGGACAAGTGCGTTCTGTGGTGGATGCTGTTCCTGCTCAGACCCTTGCCGTGGTACAACCGGCAGCCCAGGCCACAACCGGCCATGGAGACACTGGAGGTACATGCCCTCAGGCCCATACAGGCCTGAACCCAGAAGTTCCTCCCTATATAGCATCAGTACAGCATGGTGAAGTCATTCACGCAAGTCAGGCCCAACCTCTGCATGCTTCCGGCAATACAGATTGACAATAACAGGCCCCAGTCCGTATTGTAAACAAGTTGGTCTTAGATACAAACGGAAGGCCCTGCACTGAGGCCGAGGTCGGGGGCCGCCAACTAGTAGTCTTACTAGATACAGGTGCAGCTGTATCTGTGCTACATGATGAACACCCGGACACATATCCTTGGTCTATCGGATGGAAGACCAACATGTCAGGAGTCGATGGTACTAGGCTGCCCGCATACCGTTCTCTACCCTTACCGGTAGAGTTAGGCCACTTAAAGGCCTCACACACTTTCCAACTGATGGTACTGCATGATCATCCTAGTATCATAGGGATCGACTTCCTTGCACCACACGGATGTGTGGTGGACCTAGCCAATATGTTATTGATACAGATTCAGGGTCAATACCATACCATTCTGATTCCTGATTCACATGTTGTGGCAACAATATCTGCCAATGACAAAGAGTATGATGTCATAGATTTGTTCAAAATCATGAATTTTTCCCAAAACTCTCACCTATTCTGCAATGACATTTAGAAGCATTTGCAGTTAACAAGCATGACTGTGGTAGAATGCATACCGTCATTGAAGTGCCAGGCCCGGCACATGAGAGGCAAAGGCAATACCCTTTTCCAACTGAAGCCTTGCCTTCCCTTAGAGAAACAATCAAGTCAATCCTTAAACAAGGAGTAATCAGAACTTGTGTTTCCACTGCTAACTCCCCAGTGTGGCCTGTGAAGAAACCCACAGGCTCCTGGAGACTTACTATTGACTACAGGAAACTGAATCTGGTCACTCCCAGTTGTTCCCCAACAGTGACATCAGCACCAGATGTGCTATGACTTTTAACCCCTGACCAGAAATGGTTCAGTGCCCTGGACATCTCCAATGGTTTTTGGTCATTGCCATTGGCCCTTAAGAGTCAATATAAGTTTGCATTCACCTTCGAAGGAAGACAGTATACGTGGACTTGCTTGCCACAAGGATTCCATAACAGTCCATCCTTCTTCCATCTCCACATGATGGATGCCCTCGAGAGTTTCTTTACCCCCCAATGTCTCTTACAGTATGTGGATGACCTGTTGCTGGCCACAGCCACACAGGAACAACATGTAGATCTCTTGGATGAACTATTGACCCTCATTCAGAGAGCAGGCTTGAAATGCAACCCAGCAAAAGCACAACTGTGTCAGAAAGAAGTACTTTTTCTTGGTCTAAAAATAACTGATCAAGGTCGAAGTCCTACCTGGAAGAAGGTACAGGGATTGCAAGACTTGCCATTATCTACCAGTGTGGCAACTCTTGAAGGTTTCTAGGTATGGTAAATTATTCAAGAAATTTTATTTGTGATTTTGCTCAGAGCTGCTCCTCTGTACAAGCTACTCAAAAGGATGTACCATGGACTTGGAGCCCTATTCACACCCACGCTGTGACGTCACTGAAGCAGGCCTTGGTCTCTGCCCCAGCACTGGTTAACCCCAATCCAGCACTACCATTCCATCTGGAGTGTGCCACCTCTGGCATTGCCATGTCAGCAGTGCTGGCCGAGAAGGTGCATGGCACCTTGAGACCCATTGCATATGCCTCTCAGCTCTTGACCCCAGTGGAAAGAAGTCCGGCCTTTGTGAAAGGAACCTTCTGGCCACCTACTGGGCTGTCAAGCACTTCCTGTATATCATTGGGTACTCACCACTGATCATTAACACTAACCATACACTGACTACCTTTTTGCTCTCAGACAGAGTGAAGGATGGATCAGTCTCTAACACCAGGCTGACACACTGGTCACTTCTTCTCCAGGACAGAGACATACAGGTCCACCTGACTAAAGTTCCATCTATGCTAGCTCATGGTCTCCTTTTCCAGGGAGAACCCCATGACTGTACACTACAGTCACCTGATCTTCCGGATCCAGATCCTTTCTTCCCTACCATGCCACAAGTACTCGAGAGTACCTCTTTGTGCAGTGTCTTTACTGATGGTTCAGCATCCTACTATCAGGGAGAACAGATTGCAGGGATGGGTATTTTGGTGATCTACCCATATGGGAACACTGTCAAAATATCTAAACGCTGTAGTGTAGCTTCATCACAGTAAGCAGAGATGGCAGCGGTGGCCTGTGCCCTTGAGTTCATCCAACATGGAACCCAGGATACCATTATCTTTGCAGACTCAAATTGGGTTTGTTGTTCCCTTACAGAATTTCTTCCCTTCTGGCAGATGAACTCCTTCATCTCTTTGGATGGCTGTCCAGTGAAATATAAAGAATTGGTAATATACATACATGCACTGGCACAGAAATTTGCACACAAACTTTATGTACACAAGGTTAAAGCCCACTCTCTTCATGACCCCTATCATGCCTTCAGTGACACAGCAGACACCCTTGCTAAGGAAGGGGCCCGAGGGGGGGATGTCTGGATGATGGAACATCCAGAGGCTAATGCAGCTGTACACATTGCAGCACTCAAAAAGAAATCTGAGTCTTTTTCTCCCTTGGACCTCTCCACAGCCCAACAGCTGGACACTGAACTCAAAGAGGTGTTCAGATTCCTTGACAAAGGTACTGAAGAAAAACTTCCTACACATAACCCTTATCAGAGTCATGAAGGTAAGTTATGCTTGTCACCAGATGACAAGCTTGTTTGGTTTCAACCAGACAACTCCCCCAACAAGTTGTGGGTTGTCCCCAGACACCTCAGATCTGATTTTTTGCACCAAGTGCATGACACTCCTACTGGTGGACACCAGAGAGCAGAGAATACCCTCCAATGACTGAAGACTACTGCCTGGTGGCCTGGTATTACTAAAGATGTCAAACAATACATAGGCAACTGCCTTGTTTGTGCACAAAACAACCCCATCCCAACCAAATGAAATGCCAAACTTCTACCACAAAGACATTCTGGCCCTTGGCATGCCATCCAAATTGACTTCATTGGACCTCTGACCAATACCAGCAGAAATAATAAGTATGCTCTTGTAGCAACTGACCTTTTATCAAAGTGGGTGGAGGCTTTCCCCACTAACACATGCACAGTGAAGACTACTGCTAAAATCCTGGTGGAACAGATTTTCTCCAGGTGGGGTCTACCCCCAAGGTAGACTCTGACAAAGGAACTAGTTTTACAGGTGAGTTGATGAAAGAATCCCTTGAACTCCTTGGAGTTCAACAAAAGTTCCACATACCTTACCATCCTCAATCTTCAGGTCAAGTAGAAAAAGCCAACAGACAGATTAAGCAAATGCTTTCCAAATTCATTGAGGACAATCCCAAAACCTGGGATTCCCTATTGCCTTTACTCCTTATGGCAATCAGTGGCACACCCTCAGCCACCACTCATTTCACACCCTTTGAGGTGATGACTGGTAGACAGATGAGATTACCTGAACACCAGTTGTTTGACCTGCACACCCCTACTGCAGACCGAGTGTCTGTGGATCAGTATGTGGAAAAACTCAGAAAAGAACTCATACACACACACTTGTACACTGCAAACTGCATGGGCAAAGCCCAGCAACAATCCAAAATACAATTTGACAAACACGCACAAGAAGTGGATTGGCAAGTTGGAGATCAGGTAATGGTACTTCAATTTGCACATCCACCCATTCCTTCTCCAATAAGTGGGAAGGCCCATACCCCATTGTCAACAAGCTCAGTCCAGCAGACTATCAAGTTAGACTACTTCACAACAACAAACTGACTAACAAATGGTTACATGCAAACCAGCTGAAACTGTATAAAGGAGCTTAACTTACTTTTCCTCACCACATCAGGCAGAACTGTACTAACATACTAATCTCTGATCTTCCTTTTCAGATATACTGACAAGATGGCTATCTTTTTCCTTTATTTCCTCCTCTCAGCAGTGATCCCCTGCATCCAAGGCATGGTACCGGACCTCCTACTACAACTCAACCCTGCAGCACCTCCTTCAGAGGGAGTATCCATCAAAATACCAGATAGCATGATCACTGTCCAGGAAGGTTCTGATGCTTACCTCACTGCCTCGGTTATTGCTCCTGACAAATCTACCCTTCAAATTGAGTGGCAAACCACATCACAAGGACAAATTCTCCCTGTGGCCAAACTCTCCAAAGGAACTTTTCAGGGTTGGTCCAATGCTAAATTATCCCCAAATGGTTCACTGTCCTTGTTACAAACTGCATTAAGACATTCTGGTTTGTACAATATAACTGCCTAAATAGATCCTTCTTACTGTAATTCTTTGTCCAAAGATTCTGCTCACAGATTTTGAGCTATACACCACATGGCCTCTGTAGCCATGTACCTCTCTGTATTGCTGCCTACTGATAAACAGCTTTTGGAATCTCCAAAGCACAACCCTGGTCCCCATAGTGGTCTCACAGCCACTGCTCTCCCAGGTTCTTTGATTAATAATTTACAGTTTATGCATATACCTGTTTTGTTTAATCTTACTTACTGGAATATGAAAGAGTTTGGTATGTGTCATAACACTAATACATCTGCATTTTATAGTACATTATTGCTTGATAGTTTAGCTGCATTTCAGATTCATACGCAGGATCCTTTTGCTGGTGTCTATTCAACTGAACATAGAGGCAATTTCAAGAGGAAGACTCCTCCTCGTAATTTGAATCATAAACGTAACAAACGTGAAGTTAACAATTCTGATGTTACAGGTGCAACAGGTACTGTCACAGGTCTTTTTGGTACGGCTATGTCTATCTGGAATAAATCTGACATTGATGCTATCAAAAGTCATTCCACAAAGTTCTCCACTGGCTTGGTTAATAATGTTTTACCTCCATTATTGCATGGTGTGGATGCCTTAGTCAGGAAGAGCGATACACTGCATTCAACATGCATGACATTGCTAAGGCATTTACTGATTCTAAAGGTAAGATCAATGCACTCATGCAACAGAATAACAGAGAAGCAGATAAACAATACATTGCTAGGAAATACTCTGCCTGCTTATGGCTCCTACATTATCACTGCCATTAACAACCTCTTCTGTGATTTAGAATCTGGAAGAATTCCTGATATCATACATGATAGGCGCCTCTCCAAATGGTATTGTCCAAGATGTAAAACCTCTAGCTGTGTTTCCATGTGTATGCAATGGACTTTGTCTATTCCTCTCTCAACAGATAGGAATTTGGGGTTTGTGACCAGACACCCTAATACTGGTCCTTGTTTCACTACTAAGAAATGTTCCATAACAGATACCATGTTTGTTTCTTTCACTGTCTTCTTACCATGTTTTGATCCTACTACAGCTTTGTTTGACAAGCTTGCACTGGTACATTCAATAGGGCATTTGGATGAAGACATCTACAGAGAACGCCTGGATCTACCACCTCTACTGGTCTACCATTCTTTCCTGAATGCCTGTGTGGCTCCGCACACGGACTGCTATGCCAAAAAGCAATATATCTATCTGTGCTGCTGTGATGTGTTTGGTGTTACATGCCCTGTCTGTGGCTACTCTCCAGACAGCATTGATTGGACTTTCGCTATGGATGATGACATCACTGAGAATGGCACCAACTCCTTTGACTCAACTCTGGTTCTGCATCAGCTGTACCAATCCTATCATGAGGAGGCTCATCGCCTGTCAACACAGATTTTGAAGATGACCTACACCTGCCCTGTCCAGTTGCAAAAGTGGAGACTGCCTACTCTGTGTTCACAGTACAACTCTGATGGAGAATACTGTATTGTCACTAATTACAAGACTTATACATATGGTTCTGTTACTTGTGCTATTGATTACCCCAACTTTTGTTTTGTTCCCCACCAGAAGACTGTTATTGGACATACTGTTATAACCCCCCATCCCCTTATGGATGCAGACATTATTGATGGTAACCCAGATTATCTACTCACACTCTCAGAGTACTTGCCATACTTTAACGTACACATAGACCCACTTACGGAAAGACACACACCTCATCCACATCAGCAATAATGTTACCAAAGCCAATGAAGCTGTTCTTGACCTGATTAATGATGGAGATATGAATAACGCATTAACTAACACCTGGTTAGAAATTACTTTTAAAGGTTTCGTTATTATACAAGCATTTTTGATTTTCACTTTGATTATTATGCTTTGCTGCCTACGACGTACACTATGCCAACACCGTGAGCAGCTCGAGTTCCTTTACAAGGCTCACACGTCGGGATTGTAAATGACCACTGCTGCTGTCCTTTCCCTGGACATTTGGCTGTGTTGCCCCTGGAGGCAACAAGGGGGTGTTACGAGGTCCCTGCACCTAATTGATACCCTCAGAAGGTACACCATAGACAGCTTATGCTTAGGTATAGATTATACTAATACTTAGAGCTAAGGGCATCTACCGTACAAGAGTAGATGTCAGGATATGAATATATATTGTTGTAATCCACTTTGCTTGCTAATGCACATATATTCTACCATGTATTTTCTATTTCTTACTTGTCAGATGCCAAGACACCTGTCCTTGAAGTAATTATAATATGTAAGACAGCATTGCCATCTTTTGGTGATGTGCACCATTACACTTAGTTATGTAAGACTCTGTATAAGAACTTCTTTGTTCTAAAACTGATGACTTTACAGAATCATATAATGTTATCTTGGACCGTGTAGCCACCTCTAATTTAGCCAGTAGGGCTCATCTCTGTAACTAGAAATGTTTCTATCTTTTGGTAACCATAGTAATTATCATAGGTATATAATGTTATGCACAGGCTTACACCTTGGAGACCCGAGAGACCCCAAGAGACTACAGAGAAACCTCGAGGTGTAGGGAACACTTAGCATTGACTCCCGGTTTGTATTGGTAAGAACTGCTTAGGGCAACTGTGATTTATCCCTTTGGTAGTAATAAACTTGTTTATTACTCTAATGCAATGTGTTTGTGATTACTTGCATTCCCAATATCATCATGAATCTGAAAGTGAGGTTTAGACCTCTTGACAGTGTGATCAGCAATGGATTTTTTTTTAAAGATAAAAAAAACAAATAATAAAAGACATGAAGGGATGATTTTCTAATTTTCAGCACCAAGGAACATGGGAGGGTGGGGGATGCCACTAGCCACCAACCAAAATATGGAAACTGGTGGCCAGAGGGATTGGGAAGGGAGGGCCACTAGACCACCAGGAACTGATAAACATATGTGCTTAGGATCGGTCATCAGGGATTGGGGATGGAGGGCTACTAGACTACCAGGTATTAAAGATTTAAACCTAAACAAATACTGGCAACAGGGCCAAGGAATCACATTCTGGGGTCAGTTAACCCCAAAATGCCCCAAAGTAGCTACATTGTGTGAAAGGTTAGCTTAGCAGTTTTTATAAATATGCTCAAATGAGTCTAGATGTCAAAGTCCAATTTTTACTCAGGTGAGTTAGAATGTCCATTTTGTATTTATTATGCTCTTCTCATGCCTCAGCCCTCTTTCCTTTGGAGGTTTTAAACCCTAAAAATGCTTGAATTAGGTAAACACCAACAGGGCCTGAGGAATAAGATTCTGGGGTTGGTTTGCCCCAAGATGCCCAGAAATATGTCAGTTTTGTCCAGGGACATATTTGTGCTGCAAATTGTGTCAGGTGTTTCATGAGACACCCCTTCTTATTTCATTAAGCAATGGAATTTTGCTGTAATTTGCAGCACAAACTCCCCCTTGTATCACAAAACAACTACCATAATTTGCTGAACAAATTCATTCGTGGACAATATTAACATATTTCTTGGCATTCTGGGGGCAAACTGACCCCAGAATCTGATTCTTTGGGCCCCAATTAGGTAAACACTACTGTTGGTGTTTACCATTTGGAAGTATTTTTTTGAAATATTTCAATTTGTTTGCCATGCTAACTGAAAACAAGGTGGCAGAATCTTTTCACTACATTCTGCATTTGTGACACCAAACACCACTTTTGCAGCAACAAAAAGGTAGTTTTGCATGGCATATCTTACATTTCCCATAGGAAATAATGGAAAACTTTAAAACTTGTTAACTTTTGAATAGATTAATTTTTTTTCACCAAACCTTTAAAATGCACATCTGTGACCCAAGCCCGACATATCCTAAAACTTACAGACCAAACAGTCAAGCCATTTTGAGAAATGGGGTGACAAAGGATTTACCTAAAAATAGTCATTTTCCCATTATTTGACACTCTGCATCTCCACACCTGTACATCCAGCTAGAACAAAACTTGCCACATGAAGAGACCTTTTATCCCAGATGGTGTGTGCCAAATGTAATGTGAATCAGTCATATGGTTGTAATGATATTAAAGTGCAAATGTTTGGGTTTAAAATAGAAGTGACAGTTGAATCCTAACTGTAGTGCCACTATACTATATATATATATATATATATATATATATATACACACACATATATTCATGGCAATAACTCTGTTAATGCATCAGTTAGGGTTCATAGCACAGCAACAAATGCATGGAAATGCGGTGTTAGGAGTTACCACCTCTACCACCCACCTCCACACACCAACAGGCATCAGGGTGTGCGTTGGGATCATTGCTAACTCATCCCATTCCATGTGTAAAGAGCTGAGGTGGTGCAGTATAGGAGAATGGGGTGAGAGTTAGGCATGATGATGCCAACATACACCCCAATGCCTGTTGGCGTGTGGAGGGTGGGGGTGGCGTGGTAGGTATGGTGACCCTAACACCACATTCCATGCTTTTGTCACTGTGCTATGAACCTAACTGATGCATTAATGGATTTTTTGCCATGAATTTCCCTTCTTTTTGAGAAAGTGTAATGTAATTGGTAAGTGGTATGTGTTAATGGGAGTGCTGGCCCTTTGGGGCCTATTGCTCCTCATATGCCATTTTTTTGTGTAATGGTATGTGTATGTGGTAGTGTGGGCCTGCACAGACCCTTCAGGCCCTGTACTACCACTTACACATAACTATAGAGCCATTAGCAGCCCTACAGGGCAAGAAAGCCATGTAACACTAATTTGCTAATATATCAGGAACTGTGACAGCTAGGAAAAAATTCCAGTGCAGTTGTAATCATGACAGCGAGTACTCCACATGATATACATCAACCAAATCTCTAGCTCACACTGTTTACAAGATATGGCCATTGAAATATGCTGAAAAGACACCATTGGAACTCTTGTGACACTAATTTGCCAGTATCTCCATAACTGTAACAAGTAGGAAAAAAAATCCACTGCTGGTGTAATCTATGATTTACAAACTTGTTTCCATAGACTAGATCAGGTGATCTAAGCTGTGAGTAGCAAAAACTCTGTATCGTGGCTTCGCTTTTAGATTTGGGCAGAAAGGCATCATGGGCACCATAATGTTATCATATGGAAATTCTCAAATTCAGAACACTGTTACTTTGGGCCAGTTGAATGTTTGGCACCAAACCAGAAAAAGGCACATCTGTGAGACCAAGGCTTGCCACCCTGCAAATTACTCCCGAAAGACCCAACTGTTTTGTTGCAGGGGATGACAAATATTTGCAGTTTTTGGCAAAGTTATTTTGCAAATCGTGAAGTTTTGCAAAAACAGCACAAAACCTTCGCATTGGTAAAAGTTTCAAGATGTTTTTCCACAATTTGTGAAAGTACTGGGGCTCACAATTTTAAAATGGCATTTCTGGGGGTTTGCCCAAAATAAAGATAGGGATGGAATCCTCAGCACCTGACTAGGTAAATCCAACAGTTAGTGTTTACCTAGAGGGTCTGAAATTTAAACACCAGACATTTTCTCTCTCAGTAACTGAAAACAAGATGACAGCAGCATGAAAGTAAAAGTGTCATTTGCAAAGGAGAAAATTGTACTTGCGACACTTTAGAGTGAGACACATATATTTTTAGCAATTGACTATAATAGAATTTGTTTTGAATAACGTTTGAACAGTTTACTATTTTACACCAAATCTTCAAAAGGCACATTGATAACTAACACTGCATCTTCCTGATGTTTTCAGACCAAATGGACAAATTATGAGGACTGTGGGCATGAGCAAAGAAACATGCAAAAGTCAGTTTTTGGGTTTTTGGGTTCTGCAGCTCCACAACTGTACATCCAATTATAAATCAACTTGCCAGATCCAAAGATATATGATACCAGACCACACATGCGAAATGTCAGACAAATCTGTACTATGGTGGCAAAGTTATTAAGGTGCAAAATTTGAGTTTTAACATTAAAGTGCTTACTCAACCTCAACTATAGTGCCACTATCTTGGCAATATATATATATATATATATATATATATATATATATTAGAGGGAAAAAACTCCATTTAATGCATCAGTTAGGGTTGTTCCACAGTGACAAAAGCAAGGAAATTCAGTGTTAGGGTTGAAAAAACCCTTGGACCCCCTTAGCCTGCCCCACCCAACCAGCATCAGGGTGTGCATTGGGGGTTGTTGGTCCTAACTCTCACCCCATCACATGCATGAACAAGCTGAGGCATAAGAGAATGAGGTGAGAGTTAGGACCGATGACCCCAATGCACACCCCAATGCCGGTTGGGTAGGGTGGGCTGAAGGGGGTGCAAGGTGGGTTTTCAACCCTAACACCAAATTTCCTCACTTTTGTCACTGTGGAACAACCTTAGGAACTAGAAGGGGTAGGATCAGATGTGTTTCAGTACAGTAGCTGCTTCTTGATGTTTTTACAGGGTTTCTTGTGGATTTTACTTGGTAGAAGGTAATTTCTTTTCTTTCTTACTACTTCTAAGGGGCTGGCAGGGTATTGTTTTTGGGGCTGTTGGAAGTTTGAAAACTGGTTTGGTGTCTGTAAGTGGGCTCATTTGTTGGATGTTTCACTGTGTAACAGGCTGCGCTGGTGGAGGCCTACTTCTTCTGATTTAAAACCTTTTTGGTGGGATTTGCATGGGACTGTTTCCTTTGGTTGCAGGGCCTGAAGGGGCAGACACAGGGCTGATACACTCTCTCAAGTAGGCCATAATCCCACCCCTACCTCCCCAGAGCTCTACTTATTTATAGGGGAGCACCTGCCCTGCAATTGGAGGAAAAGGCTGCAGGTGCAGCTCATGTAGTTATAGCCACTGTGGGTTGGATTTAAGTCTGGGTGAGAGGAGCTTATGGAGTTGTTCACTTCTCTTATACGTTTACTGTGTTGTACTGGACCTAGTAACAGGGTTACCAGTGTACTGTGGGACTGTATCTAGGATTAGTTGTTGACCTGATTAGTCAGTAGGGGTGTATCTTGGACTAGTGGGGAACAGTGGCTCACCCAAGGAAACCTACTTGGAGTGGGATGGGACCACATGTCATTAGGGATGACATCTTTGGGAGGGTGGTGGGTGCACAGGGTGTGGGGCAGCCATGGTGCTGGACTGGGCTTGAAAGTTCAGTGGTTGCCCAGTGTGCTACCAGCTGGCACAGCTTAGGGAGGAGGTTGCAGGGATTAGGAGACAGCTGGGGGAATGGGGGAGGTATGGTTGGGGAAGAGGGCAGGGAATCTCCAAGGGGGTTGCACCAAGCACTAGGGGTGGGGGCATAGGGAAAGGAGTGCAGGAGAATACTCTGGGGTCACATAGGGACCCTGGCAGAGGGGGCCCAAAGGGAGGACACTATCAAAGAAGCAGACAGGTAACTGGGGACCCTCACAAAGGTGGGTCAGAGGGACAACATTCTCAGGGAAGTAAGCAGATGGCTGGGGCTGGACAGAAGGAAGCAAGGTGGGGAGATGGATCGGACCTTACACTCAGTAACTGCTTCAATTCTCTACCTCTGCTTGAGGATGAGGGGGGTTGATGTAGCCATGACAGGGGTGGTTAGAGATGGAAAGGGAGTGGGAGACAGGAGGCAAAGGCCAGATAGCAGGAGGAACAGGGGGAACCTGGAATGCAGGAAAATGGGGGGAGCAGTGGATCAGAGCAGAAGGGGCAGGGGGAAGAGGGAGGAAAGTGCAAGGAGAAGGACCAGTTGGGAGGAAAGGGCAAGGAGAAGGACCAGAAGTACAAGGAGGAAACAGTAAAGGGAGCTGAGGGTTTAGGCCAGGGAGCATGACAAGCAAGGAGGGACTGAACAGAGACAGGAAGGAAGGGAGGATGAGCCAGGCTAGTTTAGTGGATGGGGGAGAAGGACCAGTCGCGAGCAGTGAGGGGGGATGCTAGCGAGGCATAGAAGGATACTTGGGAGGAGGAGAGGCATAGGATCAGAGAGGAGAGGTGGTCAGGGTAAATGAGGGGATGGCATGTGGCACCCAGATAGGGGGAGGAACAAGGAGCCAGATGGGTGGAGGGGCCAGTAGAAAGGATGAGGGACGTGGAAGGGGGGATGGAGGAAAAGGAGTGGTCAGAGTGCTCCTGTTGGGGGATTCTATGATCAGGAGTATCAAATAGGATAGGGAGTGGAAAGCCTGACCAGTTAGAACAAAATGCTTACCTGGACTAACAGTGCACAGGGCCAAGCATGAGGTATATCAGCTGGCAAAGGTTTGTGGGGGTTCCCTGGACATACTGGTCCACCTGGGTACAAATGACATTGAGGGAAATAGTGAGCTAGAGATATGGGCAAGGTTCATGGAGCTTGTCAGGGTGTGTCATGACATAGGGTGCATGGTTTCCTTCTTGAAATCGCCAGTGCCAGAATGCTAGTGGGGAACACAAAGGAAGATTAGGAGATAAACCAGTGGCTCGGGAGTGGTGTGAGGCCAGAGGTTATGGGTTGATGGGGATTGGGGGTAGAACTGGGAGGATAAGGGCTGTATGCTGAGATAGGCTCCATCTCAATTTGGAGGGAGGAATCCTTAAGTTGAAAATAGAGGGTTCATTGGTGAAAAGTGGGGTTAAACTTGTGAAGGGAGGGATGGGAGAAAAGACTGTTGAGTGGGGTCCAATAAAGGAGGAACTCTGTCTCCACCCCTGGGAGCTGGAGGAATGCTGGGAAAAGGCTGACTGGTAAAGTGCAGACCACAGGAAAATGGAATCCCCATGGGAACACGAGCAGGGGAAATGGAAGTATAGGGAAAGGTTGGAAGGTAGTCCCGCTAAATGCCAGGAGCTTGGGCAATAAAGTGCCTGAGCTCCAGGCAATGCTAACTGAGGGAGCGGTGGATGTGGCAATGGTCACTGAGACCTGGGCCACCGCAGGACATGACTGGGACCTGAACCTGGAGGGTTGCACGATGTTCAGAAAGGATGGGGGAAGGGAAGCAGGGAGGAGGGGTAGCAATAATAGTCAAAAACTGCATTGGCATAGGGGGAGTAGAGGAGGCAGAGGGAACCATGGAGGTGATTTGGGTCACCTTGATAACAAGGGGGGGCAAGAGAGTAAAAATAAGAGTGGTGTATAGACCCCCTGCACTGGCAGAAGAGCTGGAGGAGAGTCTGGTGGCAGATGTTGGGAGACACTGCAGATTGGGCAGGGGAAGGGTGGTGGTGTTGGGGGACTTAAACATGCCAGGAACAGCCTGGGAGACTATGAGATCCTTGGTGGCCAGGGAACAGAGGTTGTTGGATGTCTTTCAAGATGCGTTCCTAACTCAGCAGGTGGGGGAACTGACCAGGGAGGTGCGGGTACTATATGTGGTCCTGGCAGACAATGATCAGATTGGGGGCCTGAAGGTAAGGGACCCATTGGGGGGAGTGACCATGCCATGGTCTGGTTCTGCCTGGACCTAGGAGGGGTAGAAGGCTGCACAAAGATGGAGGTAACTGACTTCAGGGGGGCAGATTTTAAGGAAATGGAAAGGGTCCTTAAGGAGCATTTGGATGTGATTGGGTCAGACATGGACACTGACAGTAGGTGGGAAATAATCAGGAGAGGGCTACAGGATGCCACCAGCACCTGTGCCAGAGTAAGATGAAAATGCGGTAGGGCCTGAAAACCCTGCTGGTGGACCAGGGAGGTCCAGGAGGTGGTGCAGGGAAAGAAGGCAGTCTATAGGCAATTCAAGTGCTCAAGGAGTGAAAGGGATCGAGGGGAGTATGAACTGATGGCTAGAAGGGCCACTAGGGTGGTGAGGGCAGCTAAGGCAAGGAAGGAGTAGAACCTGGCCAGGGAAATTAGGAGAGGGAACAAGGGGTTCTTTAGATACACTGGGGAAAAACGAAGGGTGAAGGGGCAGATTAGCAGGATTAAAACAGGGGAGAGATGGGCACAAGACCCAGGGGAGCTGGCTGAGGTACTAAATGAGTACTTCACCTCGGTTTTCACCAAGAAAATTGGGGATGCTGCATCATACATGGGAGGAGGCAGTGATACTGAGGAGGGGGGATCCTTACTAATCAGCGGGTCTGGGGAGAGGGAGAGGCACCACTGGCAGGAGGGGGGAAGGCTAAGCAGGGAGAAGACATAGCAGAGGTGGAAATCACAGCAGAGAGAGTGGGGTAAGCCTTCGGGTCCCCTAAGATGGAGAAAGCACTGAGGCCAGATAAATTACATCCCAGGTGTGAAGGAACTTGCAGATGTCTGCTTAAGCCCCTGGCGGAGCTTTTCACCATCTCTCTGAGGAGAGGGTGGGTGTCCAGGACTGGAAGGTGGCACATATAGTGCCTATCCACAAGGGGGATCAAGGGAGGTGGCAGGGAACTACAGGCCTGTCAGCCTGACATCTGTTGTGGGCAAGGTGATGGAGGGCATTGTCAAGGAGAGGCTGGGGGGACCTGGAAAAGTCAGGGTGCCTGGATGATAGACAGCATGGATTCATCCCAGTGAAATTGTGTCAGACAAACCTTGTGGAGTTCTATGACTGGGTGATGAGTGCCTTGGACTGGGTAGACCAGTGGACATCCTCTTTCTAGACTTCAGCAAGGCATTTAACTCTGTTCCTCACAAAAGCCTGTTGGATAAGCTGGGAGAAATGGGAGTGGGAAACCAGATGATCAGATGGATAGACAATTGGCTCCAGGACTGGACCCAGAGGGTCGTAGATGGTGGGATAGTCTCATCCCCAAGGAGGGTCATTTGTGGAGTCCCACAGGGATCAGTCCTTGGGCCCCTCCTGTTCAATGCCTACATCTCTGACTTAAGGACAGGTATCAGGAGTGAGATGAGTCTCTTTGCGGATGACTCAAAACTGGGGGCAGTGGTGGATGGGGAGGAGGGAAGGGTGGCTTTACAGGGGGACCTGGAGGTTCTGGAAAGATGTTCTAGAAAGTGGAAGCTGAGGTTCAATGCAGGGAAATGCAAGGTACTGCACCTGGGGGCCAGAAACCCAGGCCAAGTATACACCCTCGGGGGGGAATGCTACAAGTCTCGATGGCTGAGAGGGACCTGGGGTGGTGGTGGATGTCAAGATGAACAACTTGGAGACTTATAGGAGGGCAACAGCCAAGGCAAACAGGATGCTGGGATGCATCGCTAGGGGGATCACCTCCAGAAGGAGTGAAATTATACTCCCTCTGTATAACTGCTTGGTGAGGACACACCTCGAGTACTGCGTGCAGTTTTGGAGGCCACACTTAAGGAGGGACATTAAACTCCTGGAGAGGGTCCAGAGGAAGGCAACCAAAATGATTTGGGGCTTGGGGGACAGGACCTATGGGGAGAGGCTCGAAGAGCTAAATATGTACACATTGGAAGAGAGAAGGGACTGGGGGACATGATAGAGGTCTTCAGGTACATGAAGGGGGTAAATGGGGAGGAGAGTCAGGGTGCTTCAAAGGAAGGGGGAGGGGCAACTAGAAGGCATGAGTGGAAGCTGGAGGGAGAAGATTCAGGGGAGAAAGGAAGAGGTGCTACTTCACTGAGAGGGTGGTGGAGCCATGGAATGCACTGCCCAGGGGGCTGGTGGAGGCAGAGATGGTGGAGGGGTTCAAGAGGGGGTGGGACAGGTACAGGGGAAGGGTTCTGGAACCAAAATCCAGTGCAGCAGGAATATCCGGAACTGAAAGGGAGAAGCCAGAGAAGGTGAGGGGGGCAGCAAGGTCAGCTGCCAGGGTGGGGGCTGACCAAATGAGCAGACACGAAAGACCGCTAGGTCTATTCTGCTGGCATTTTTGTATGTTAGTATTAAATGGAGTTTTTTGCCTCTAATTTCCCTTCTTTTTGAGAATGAGGACTATAAATAGGGAATGGAATGTGGTGGTGGGATCGTGGGGCCCGCTCCCACCACATGATTTTTTGAGACATAGTAAGAGTAACAGCAACACAAATGCAAGCAGTAATGGTTACGCACATGGTGACATAAACGTAAATTGTAAAGCAAGCATTAATAGAAATGCAGGTGCAAAGTGACGCCAAAGCGAAAAGTGATGCAAACAGAGAAGGCGCATACCCGAAAATGCCACTGTAATGCGCACAGTGCAGCTATTGTAATGCAAATGATAACTGTGACAGGAACAATAATGCAAAACAGAAATGCAAATGCAAACACGCACGGAAAACAAACCATAATCTGCACGGTCCGCGGTACACGCAGTTCTAAACAGAAATGGTAACAGTAACAGCAACAACAATAATGCCAAAGAAAACAGAAATGCAAATGCAAGCACAAGTGGAAATGTAAACTATATGACGGGCACAGGAGCATAATTGGAAACACAAATGGTAATGGTAGAACAACGATGATGCAAATGAAAGACAAATGCAATGGAAACAAAAGGCAGCCCCAACAGAAATGGTAATCATACGATGACACTAAACAAAACACAAACTCAAACAGTAGTGGAGACAGAAATGGTAAAAGTAGTACAAATGCAAGCACAAACGGAACTGCAAAAGGTAACACACACAGTGGCATACGAGAATGCTAGCATAAAGGGGCACGGAAACACAAGTGTAAGCCTACGTTTCAGTAACTGGAGCACACACCATATTTTACTCCAAAAGCTCCATTGAGAAACACAGTGAAAACAAAGCATGTAAGCATAATAATGGGCCTTGGAGCAGAAAATGAGCAGTTGTAATACTAAAATGGTACAATAATAACTCAGTAACCGTACTACATAGAAAAAAAATTTAAATTTCACATAATTCATGAGTTTCCTATCTAGGTTTTCTCTATGATCTACACATTGTCATGATGAAAATTCCGTATCTTGCACGGTTTCCGAGATACAAGCCATGAAAGGCACGGCGGATGCCACCATGTTAGTCTATGGGAAAAAAACGTTAACTTTGGAATACCGTAACTTTGCATCCGTGCAATATTTTGTCACCAAACCATCAAAGGACACATCTGTGAGATGTTGGCTGCCTTCCTTCCAAATTCCAGCCCAAAAGTCAAACTGTTTTTTGCAGCAGGTGGCAAAGAATTCCTGTCATATGGCCATAGTCTAGAAAAATAGTGTCATGATTTGTGGCACCTTTTGCAAAAATTTGAAAAAAGTGTCACAAATGCGGCACTACTTTGCGACACTACTTTTCCCAGAAATTTGAAAATCATAATTATGGGTTGTTTAACCCCAAAATAAAGACATGGCTAGCATCCACAGGGCTCGAAGAGGTAAACACAAAAATAATTAAGTCCCTAGATGGTCCCAATTTTAAATGCCAAGCATTTCTGTGATCAGTAACTGAAAACAAAATGGAGGATTTGCAACATTACTAGGGCCATTTGCGACACTAAAAAGTGCATTTGCGACACTTTCAAACTTTTTGTTAACTTTTTCCATTGACTTACAATGGGAACTTGATTTTGGATAACTTTTGAACTGTTTAATATTTTTTCACAAAATCTTCAAAAGGCACATTGGGGACTCCAGCTGCACGTTCTGTGAAGTTTTTGGACCAGTCGCATAAACCGTGTGACTTGTAGGCATGAGAAAATGATGCACAAAAAAAATGAATTGCAACTGAATGTTGCTTAATAATTTCACAGCTTTATATCCGACTGGTACAAAAGTTGCCAGATCCCAAGATCTATAGTTATGCCCTGTGCCTGCCAAATTTCAGGCAAATCTGTTAAATGGTGGCAAAGTTATTAAGGTGCAAAATTTCACCATTTAACCTTAAAAGGGGTACTCTACCATAATACATATATATATATATATATATATATAGAGAGAGAGAGAGAGAGAGATAGTTACATTCATGCAAAATAAAACTGTGTTAATGCACCAGTTTTGGCTCAATTTAATGCCACTAAAGCAGGAAAATGTGGCATTAGGGTTCTAAGCCCTGGTTTCCACCGTAAGCAGCAAAAGACAACACAACAACCACAGACAGCCATCATTAGGTAAGACAAACAACATACCTCTGTTTCGGATGACACACATGCAGTGGCACTGCCCATGATCACAGCAGTTGTGTCGCAATTTGGAAGTAACATGGATTTCTATATGCAGCAGCAAAAGCAGTGTTGCAATTTGTGTATCAAGCTTTCATATGTAGTAGCAGAAGTGCAGGCCCCACAGTTCTGTGCTTCTGCAGCCAGAAGGTGGTGTGCGTCATACACCTGCAGTTGCAGAAGCTCAGGCCCTCAGGATGCCAGCACTTTTGCTGACAAACATAGTGCTGCTATTTGGGTATCATGAATTTTTAAATGCAGCTGCAGAAGCAGAGATAAATCAGTGTGTATGTCTTACAGCATGCATGAGTACCTGTGGCTACAGAACTGCTGGCCCCACAAGGGGTCTGCCCTTCTGCAGACAGCAGTAGTATTGCAGTTTGGGTATCATGGAATTCATGGGGTCTGCTCTTCTGTGGCCAGAGATTGGTGTGTATGTGTATACCCACTGCTGTTGCAGAAGTGCAGGCCCCTTAGAGCCTTTTGATTGCTGCCAAAAGTTTGTGTATGTCTTACAGTGTGCATGAGTATTGTACCTGTGGATACAGAAGCATTGGCCCTTAGGGGCCTTATGCATCTGAAGACAAAAGAACTCTTGTAATTTGGATATCATAGATTTGTGTCTGTGGTTCCAGGGGCTGGTGCTTTTGCAGACAGAAGTAATGTTATGGTTTGAATATTGCAGCCAGAAGTGAGTGTGTATGTCTTGCAGAGTGCATGCCACAGATACAAATCCTCAAAGGTAGCACATCAGTGCTACTGCATTTTTGTTATCTGGAAACAGTTGTATGTTGTTTGTCTTACCAGATGATAACTGTCTGTGGTTGATTGTTTGGTCTTGTCGTTTTCTGCTAGGGGTGGGAAGTTAAGGGTGAAACATGCTTTTGTGGCATTGTTGAATCCTAACTAGTGCAGTAACATGATTGTTTTGCAGTTAATTTCATTTCTTTTCGAGATATTGGAATCATATCTTCAGTCACACAGGTCCTATCCAGACCTGCATGAACAGATGCTGATGTGCAGGCTGAGGTAAGAATCCATCCATCCGCCTTCACTTCCAGCAGGTATGGATTGCTTGTCCAACAACTATGGATACAAATAGTTCATGAGGCTGTTTAGGGGCTGTGGGAAGCACAGGACCCTCTGGGCCATGTGCATTCATCTGGCTACAGAAGCCCTCCTGTGCATCTATGGGTGCAGAGGTTCAAGGCCCTCTGGGTCCTATGCCAAGAGAAGACTTCTCTTTACTATATGGTCATATGTTGCCCATGTGGTAGAGTGGGGTGGAATCTGGAAATTCCAAATTTGCAGAAATTTCATGAAATTTCACACATTTCACAAATTTTCCAAAATTCTGACTTTGGCAAAATCCAAATCTTCCAAAAATGTTTGGAATTTTTAGCCCAGTCGATAAACTTTTGGCTGATTTGCAGGTAATACATATTAACAGTGGAATGGTTGTTCTTGGAATTTCATTACACAGTTTAATACATCCATATGCAATTCTTATACGGTAATGACTGAACAGCCAGTCAATTCCTAGCAATTAACAACTGGCTGGGGAGGAAGGGTGTGCCTCACGCCAACCCCAACATCCAGTAATTAATTACCAGGGAATGACCAGTTGTGAGATCATTATTGCGATTATAAGTCTAATCACAATAATTTAGCTTTTTGTTGACAGCAGCACCAAAAACAATTCTTATTTTGGTGACATTACCATCAGCATAGAGCATATGAGGAGCCAAGTATCACCATGCTGGGCATTTCTTAAAGATTTCAGACCAGCACAGCAGTCAATCAGTGAGCTAGTTTTGCTTATGAATAATTAATTAGACTTATAAATGTAATTATTCCACAGTTCAGTGATCAGTTCTGTAGAATTGTTTTTTCTGCAGTATAATACAAAAATATGAAATTCATACATGCTTTCTGCAGTTCAGTGACTCACTGAACTACAGAATGAATGTATGCATTATGGATTAATGTTTTAGTGGAGACAGCACCATTCACCGTTGAGTATATAATTTTTTGTGCAATTAGAACTAGAAAAAAACCATGAAGACTGATGTAAGTAAAATATTTGTAAAAAAACACACCAGATGAAGGAGTTGTTCATTAATAAGTAGGTCATAATTTAAATAAAATATTTTCCATTTATACTGCCCATAAGATCATCAATAGATGGATGGGCCTTGTCATCCTTATCTGCTGACAATTTCTATGTTTCTATGTAATAGACTATTCTAATTAATATGAATTCACATATTTTTACTGCTGCAATTAACAATGGAACTTCATGAGTCAGCAGTTCACAAACCACAAATGAGCACTGTCAGATGAAGGAATCCATGAGTGTTTCTCATTCAGCATGAACTGCTACTATATATATATATATATATATATATATATATATATATATATATATATATATATATATATATATATATATTAAATTGCATAAACAACAATTATTAAAATATGGAATCCACATAGCAAATTATAACTACCACTCCAGATAGAAGACATGAAGGCAAAAATCATATGAATGTACTTTGATAACACAGAATACAAAAAATATATAATGACAACAAGCACAATTTCAGCTTCAAAAACAACATGATTTTAATACAGCACTGTGCCCAAGGTATTGTAGGTAAACTCAGACTGACATCTAGATTTTAGCCACCACCCCGCCTGTCTGAAAAGTGTTGTAATACAGTAGCTGTAAGTAAAACAAATAACGCTGCTTATCATCAGGCTTGCTGGACCATAATGTTGCTATACAATTACAAAGCAGACATAGTAAAACAAAAATAAAACACAGATCAAGTTTAAAACAACCAAGGGACAGTAACCATACACTGCACACTGCAGCATGGCACTGCAACATTGAAACTGTTTAACTCTTCTGCTTCCAAAGAGTCTGCACTATTGACAGCAGCGCTACCAACCACATGCTGATTTTGTGTAGGGAGAGATTCATACATATATGGTTGTAGGACACTCTCTCCCTACTTTCAAAATAGTAAAGTTCATAATCTTCTTTTCAACAAAAGGCAGCATTTCATCAAGACTGCTCAGCCCAAACTCAACAGTGGTCATAACAGGATTTAATGTCACTCTGACAAAATGATTTATTGATGCCATGAAACTGTAGAGTCACATGTAAAACTGATTAACTGTGTCGTATGGCTCCCATCATGGACAGATCTGCCACTAGATAGAAACATCCCAAAATTAGGTGCAAAATTTAGCAAAGAAGACTTCAGCCACTGCAAGCATTTAGGAAACATTAATAACCAAGTTCTGACACAGAAGAAAGATTTAATTCATTTATACCTGCATGGGCTGCAGTCAAATAAATCTATGTGTTTTGTTTGACAATATCTTCCCTCACTGAAACCATGCTGCTGCTGGTCCTGCAGTCCATGTGCCTCAGGCACTCCATCAGCCTCTCATTCAGCAGTGTCTCCTTTACTTTCCCATCACCGATGTGAGACTGACCGGGCTGTAGTTGCTAGCTTCCTTCCTGCTGCCACTCTTGTGCAGAGGGACTACATCATCCCTCCTCCAGTCCTCTGGAAGTACCTTATCTCCAATGAGATTCTGAAATGTATTGCCAGAGGGGCAGCTAGTACCATGCTCTGTTCTTTTAAAAGAAGCCTTAGGGGAATCCAGGTCAGTCCCATTGCCTTTCTCTTGTTTAGGGCTTCCAATCCCTTTTGGACTGTCACTTCCGAAAATGGACTTGTGTCCATTCCTCCCTCCCCCCAGTGCCTGCTGATACATGTTGGTTCTCACACTCCACTGTGAAAACCGAACAGAAGTACTTGTTTAAATGTTACCTTTTTTCTGATCTACCTCTGCACAGTGCCCCCTGCCCTTCTGATGCTCACTATTCCAACTCTTGCTTTCCTCTGTTCACTCACGTACCTGAAAAACATCTTATCCCCTTTTTTGACCTTGGTGATCCTCTCCTCTGTATGTGCCTTAACTGCCTTCACCCTCCTTCCTGCCTCCCTTTGTTTTTCCAGATATATCTCTCAGTCCACTTCCATCTGGATGTTCTTGAACTTCCTCGTTGCTGTTTGTATCTGCTTCACTGCCTTAGCCACCTCCTTTGGAACCATAGCAACCTCTTCCTCCTCCTTCCTTTGCTTACTTCCTTCAAACACAGTACTGTTGAATTTGATATTCCCACCTTGATTGTTTTCTCCCTCAGCTCCACTCCCCCCATCTCCTCCTTTGAGGTATTTATGAGGCAGTCTCCCATTTCTTTAAAATCTGCCCTCCTAAAGTCCAGGACACTCATCTTAGTGTGTGTTTTTTTTTTCTCTTGCCCAATCCATATGTCAGACCACACAGTATAATGATCTCATGTACCCAGGGTACTCCCCACTGTCACATCTTCAATGTTGTCCCTGTATGAATATACCAGCTCCAGCACTGCCCATTCTTTAATGAGATTTTTAACCAGCTTCCTGAGAAATGTTCCATGTAGGGAGCTAAGGATGGCCCTGCTTCTTGTTGTAGCTGTGGCCAGAATTCTCCAGTCTACATCTGGCAGATTGAAGTCCAGCATAATCAATACTTCCCCCTTGCTTGACATTCTGCTGATGCCCCCCACCCAAAACCTTGTTTAACTCCTTCCACTGTGTTGATGGTCCACCACCCCCATGCAGATAAAGGCACTGGACCCAATCTCTAAGCTAACCCATATTACCGCCAGTAATTCCTTATCCCCTTGGTGTCCCTGTATATCTCCGGTATTTATACCTTCACTCACATATAAAACAACCCCCCCCCCAACTCTTATTTCTTGTCATGTCCTTCAGGAATATGGTGTAGCCTGGTATGGCCACTTCCAAGATGTGGTTGTTAGAACACCATGACTCCGTTATGGCCACCAGATCCAGGACTGCCTCTGCAATGATTGCTTTAAGGTCAAGAATTTTATTTCCTAGGCTCTTTGTATTGGCACACATGACACTCCACTCCTTTTGTCCCTCTCTACCCCCATTCTTCCTTCGCTTCCTATTTCCATCCTACACCTCCTGTATCCCCAGTCCTGCCCTCCACTTTTTCACCATCCCTTTTTTCTGTCCTCCATAACACTTCTCTCAAATTTGGTTCCTCCTGCTGACCCATGCATCCTACACCCCTCCTTGTCATTATACCACTCAAACCCTGGGGAATTCATTTCACCTGGGCTTCTTTCTCTCTGCTGTTCTATTCTCAGGAGGGGTGTCCACCGCCTCTTTCAGTTTTTCTGCCTCCCCCTTGGTGAGTTTAACTACTCATAAAAGTAGCACCTGAACCTTCCACCCAGGACTGCTGTTCCCTTCTTGGATAAATGGAGACCATCTCCTTTGTACAGGCCTCTATCGCACCAGGTAGGACCCCAGTCCTCATTGTAGCCAAAGCCCTCCTCCCTGCACCATGCCATTAACCACTCACTGAAGGCCCTGGTTTGGTGTTCCCTAGCCTTCCCCAGCTGTATACAGGTAGCTCCTCAGTGAAGGCCACTGTGGGAGCTACCTGCTTCAGGCCCTTCCCCAGCTCTCCAAACATATCCTGCTATGTCCCTTGCTAGGTCATCAGTCCCCAGATGGACAATGACATCCAGCTCCCCCCCACCCTACTTCTCAGGTGATTTCCACCATCGGTCGTCCAGTCCTTCCCCTCAATGAAGCACCTAGTAGTCACTTTACTTCCCTTCCCCTGCTTACAACACTATCCCCCTGACTATGGAGTCCCCGTGAGTATCTACCTCCTCCATGGCTGGGGAGCTCTCCATTCACCTTCGGGGCTTCTTCCCTTGAGGATCCCCGTTCCTCCCTTACCAATGCCTTGAGTGCCTCCTCCTGGCTTCTGTGCTCTACAAGAATGGCAAAGGAATTATCCAGCAGTAATGTCTGGGAGGTGCTCTCCTTCCTCCTCCCCTTCCTCCTCCCACCCTCCTAGAGCCCACCAAGGTCCAGCTGCCCTGTCTTTTTTCTGTCTTCCTTTAAGGGAGTGGAAGCAATCTTCTCAGCCACTGGGTGAGGTAGACGGTGCCCTGTACTCATTCCAGTTTGGCCCTGAGTCCAGCGACCTTGGCTCTCAGCCCAGAAAAGTACCTGCATATAGGGAACGACCTCAGGCTCCAGAATGTGTCTCTGAAGACTGTGGCCATACACCCATTACACTGTACCACTTCCATACCTGATAATTGTTTTTCCTCCTGACTACTTGCTTCCCCTGCTGGGAGCAGTATAGCAGAGTGGGTTAAGGCTCTAAGCTGCAGATCTGAGACCTAAGTTTGAATCCCACAGCTGCCTAGGTGTATACTGTGTGATCCTGAGCAAGTCAAAACTTCCTTGTGCTCCCAGATGGCATCTGAAACAAGCTTAGTGTGCTACTCCTGGTTAAAGAATGTTCCTTTCCTCCTGCCTTTTTCTACTCCATATACATTTCTTAAAATATCCCGATCTTTGCTTAACTATACTTTTTCCCTCTTTCCTGTATTTATTCTTTCCCTTTAGTATGTCCATTCACTTACCATAAATATGGTTTTTCTACTATTCCCTGTTTTTGTTTTACTTACCCCTTTGTATCTTGACCCTAGATAGGGCCTTTTTAAGTTTTCCCTCTTTGGCTTCTTATACCATGTTTTAACCCTGTACCATAGATAGGATGTTACCTCTATTCCCTGACCACTGATGATATTCATTTCCTTTTTAACTTAACCTTTACCCCTAAGTACTATCACTCTATCTAGCGCATTTCCTCCCTTCCCACACAACCGTTTTGCACCCTGTCCTTGTTTCTGTACTCCCTTACACAGGCAGAAACAAGTGAACAGGCACTTTACCTTACCTTAGTGGACTGATAAAGTTCCCTGCATGCTTGCTGTCACCTGTGGATGCCTGCCAACTCATGAAGACCCCAGTCCTGTTCTACTCCTTCTCTGTTCCACTCATGCTCTTGGGCATGAACATGAATGGGATATATTAGAAGTGGCTGAAATGATATCCCTTGTCCAACTTTCTGGTCAGTTCTGATCGGTCTAGTTCCCACTTGGCCCTGCCTGCCTCCTGCAACCTTTTCTGACCCCTGACCTTGGCTTCCTACTCCTGCTAAAAAAAAAAAAAAAAAAGCAAATCACAAAGCAGGTTAGTCTTCTACTCAAACCAGCATTTTGTAGCTTTGAACGTTGAGCTGCCGGTTTACAGCAGAAACCCCACTGAAATTCACCTCGAGTTGCCTTTTGAATCTTAAAACAAAGTTATGAGTCATTAAAAAATTTCTTTTTTAATCACCCTTAACTTTAACATTTCTGTAACCTTTTGCCTGCAGTTTGGGCATAGGCTGCTTATTTTACAAAGACCATGCAAATACCAATGTTTAGACCTGCCCAATTGATCTTTTACTTTACATAGGGCCTGCAGGACTGTGCACCAAGTATATTACAGATCTGGCACAGTTCCTATGGGTTGCTACTTCACATAGATGCAAATGAAGAACAGATCATTTTAAAATTAATATACACAGTATTTGAGTCTTACTTTCAATAATGATTTTTACTCATATTTGCATAGCAGATTGTTAATGAATGTACTTTTAGTGCAGGCATACTGGAAACAAAGGTTACTTCACAAGATAAATATAGTGGTTCATTAGAATTAATGACACACTGACATATGCTACACACATCATAAGTCCCTTCAATAATGGTCAATATTTACATGCAAAGAGGTGAAAGGCATTCTGTGTCCCATAAAACTAAAAAGCATCACTCTTCCATTCCAGCTAGAGGTGAAACACAATACAATTGAAAACTGACCTTGGTTGTTGAAATTCTAGCTACAGTCCCTTATTTGTTTAATAAACATTTTTGTTAAAAACACCAACCACCATTTTCTTTACTGTCTTATTAACCACATCCACCCCAATCAAAAATTCAAAAATATCTTCCTGTTTTCTGTTACATTTTCAATATCTACTCACATGTTAATAAATGCCACTGCTACTGTACTTCTGTATATGGTAAAGCATTTTCCAATCATGCCTATATAACCACATATTAAATAATCTTATTCCTACAATTCATTCACTGCAGTTTAACTTGTTGAGACTTCTTGGTGGTGAAACACAATGTTTATTCTGGAATTTAAAAGAAATATCCAGGGAGTATTTACAGTATATAATTTTTATTTATTTAGTTTTTGTTGACTGGGGAAGTGCACTAGACAAATCCTGCCTATTTTCAGGCATGACCCGGGGGAGGGGGATACAGATGAATGCCAACTGACCTTGAACCAGATTAAGCTGTTGGTGGTATTTTTTGTGAATGAGGGAAATTTGGCCAGGACACCGGGAAAATTCCCCTACTCTTTTAGATAAGTGCCATGGGATCTTTAACATCCACCTGAACTACCACCAATCCAGGCAGATGGGACCTCAGTTTAACATCTCATCTGAAAGACAGCACCTCAGAACTGCAGCACCCCTCTCATGCTGCACTACAGTGTCAGGACTGGGATATTAACCTAAGTGCCAGATGTGGGAACTGAACCCACAGCCCTCTGATCTCCTGGCCTCAGAGGCAAGTGTGCTACCTACTGAGCCACTGACACTGATGATCATAATACCTTACCTGGGCTGGCTTCTAAAATAAATAACTAAAAGTATAGCTAAATCTTCTCTGAGCAATGTTCAAATGTTCCCACAGTAACATTCTAACCACAGTATTAATGACTGAGATCAGCAGTCTGGTGGGTAACCATGGTTTCTGCATAGATATTTTCAATTCATAGTGCTATAATTTATAATATTCTTGGACTCTGGTATTAAAGGGTTATATAATGCTCAAGTTTCTCTAGAGAATGGTACCAAGCAGAAATTACTTTGATCTACCTATTTAAGCAAGAGAAAAGAAGTTTCCCTTACCTGGTTGAGCAGTTGCTGCTGTTCTTGCACTGGAACCTGCAGAGGTGTTTGGTTCTGTAGAGGGGGTTGGTTGCCCTGGGGCACTTGAGGATTCATATTCTGTTGAGTTGGGAAGGGCAGTGGAAAGGGAAAGGGAAAGTGCAACTGAGGTTGGAAAGGGGATACTGGCAAAACTGGAAGAGAGGGGGCAGCAAACCGAGGTGTTTGTGGATTGAAGAGCAAAGGTGGTACTAATGCCCCCTGACAAAAAAAGAAAAAAGCAACATTATTATTTGTATAAAACTGCAGCTATATCAGAGCCTCACAGGATGTTCCCTATGTTTAATGAATACTGGATTTTTTTGTTTAATTAAAGTCATTCTGAATGCACCTGATATGAGACTCAGCTCATTGTGCCTTTCCATGCCAAACATTTTAAAATAGAAATTAAAAATAAAATTCCTTCTCATTTAAACAGATATACTTTTTCTCAGACTAATTCTTCATTTTTTTTGCTTTCAAAAAATGTCTCTATACTATGTACTGCAACTTTGAGGTAGAGTTGCTTGGACAGGGTATTAAAGCAGCAGTGCAACAAAAATGTATTTCCAAAAAGGATTGTTTTGGCTACAGTTAAGAAAAATATTAGCTTACCTGTCAGAGTTACTTGTCTAGGTACCTCCTATTCTACGCACCAGGAGTCTTTTTTATTATTTTTTTTATACTAACCCTTGCCAGGTCTGCAATGCTATTTGTATGGAAAATGTGGCAGCCATCTTTTCTTCTTGAGAGAAAAATAAAACATTTACAAATACTCAGATTTTGTTGGTGTTAGAAAATTGTAACGCCAAACAAAACTGGAAGATGCCTAGAATCTTTTATAGTAGAAAAAAAAAGTTATGGTTACATTTTTTGCCTTGTTTTGTTGCACTGCTGCTTTAAGCACATACCTGTAGTCCATGCTCCACAGGATAATGCATTTATATGGCCATTTGCCTTGTGCCAGGTAAACATTTTCTATGTAAGGCTTACCATATCTGGAATTAGTTATTCTTATCCAGAGACATTACCCATCACAGGGTAATGCTTGTATATCTCTGGTAACTGAAATTTATGGCTTGAATGATTTTATCAATGATTTTGCCATTGCAAATGTACATGTCCAGGATTACACATTTAGATTATAAACATTGAACTAAGCAGGTTAGAGTGTTCATTTTATCAATGCATTCATCTACTGGCACTTAGGACTGTGTTAACTTTTAGGAAATCTCTTTTGTTTATATAAGTAAAAAAAAATCAGACTCAGCACAAGTTTTCTCTTTTTTTTCAATAAATGTTTTATTCTCTTTGTGGCTGGGGCAGGCAAAGCTCCCCTCAACCCTCTTTACACCACCCTCCACTGTCTACCACCTCCCCAGCACATACCTGTCCATACCTGTGCACCCCCATGGATTTCTCCCCTACTGCAAGGTCAGGAGAGGGAGGGACAGCATTCCCCTCCAGGAGCCATATCCAGCACTCAGTCTGGCAGGGATCCCGGTGGTGAAACAATTTGAGGGTCCCATGTAGGGCATCACGAACACCTGCCTCATCACTTTTGTCCTCCTATTTTCTCACCTGTCCCTACTGGAGCATGCACACAGACATGCAGGTGGGTGTAGGCTTGCACATGGGCTGCAGAAGTCCTGCAGCTCCCTCTCTTCATTGTCGCACCAGATCCGCATTCCAACCAGGCCGCCACCTGGTGGAAGTTATTCAGTGGAGGTGACAATCCTCCCTCCCTGGGAGAAGAGAGCAGTCCATAAAATGCTCAGTCCTCTCCCCCCGCGCCACCTGGACCCTAGCAACCCAAGATTGCTAACAATCCCAGGTCGACACAGTCATGGGTATTAGAGCTACCACTGCACCACTGTGCCAGCTACATATATGAGATTAGGTACACTTCACCACCATGGTGAATGTGCATGTGAAGAGGAGTGAGCAGCCAGGGATTTCATCAGGACAAGTAAATGTCTAAAATGTTATCAAAACATAGATAAATGCTCATTTGAACTCATGCAAGCACTGCATATATATGTAATACCACAGATGGCTGCAGACATAATTTTTTCATGAGGCTAAAAAAAATCTATCAAAAAGCTGGCAGTGCCCCCTTTAATGTCAAGTCACTTTTAAAGAAGACAGGAAGTTATCTCAAAATGGCAATAAATGTTTATAATGTTCCTATTTTCAGATATAATGTTCAGACCCTTAAATGATCATGTTTAATTGTATCTCAGAAAAATATGATGTGAAAAACTGTATTTTGCATTGTTTTGTCTTCATGGGCAGCATTCTGCTACAGTTCTCTGCATGGAACCTATCTAGAGAGCCACATGGGAACCACATCAGTAGCACTGAAGGTAAGTGGAGTTAGCAGAGTATGTCTGTCAGTGGCCGCAGTGTGGAGTGGCACTAGATGCCATGGAATGGTACATTGGTATGGGGATCAGCAGGTTGAGGGGTATCACTAGACACCAGGGAACCTATGATCAACTATGGGGCTTCTGACCGGTGAGTGGGGGGATCACTAGGCATCAGGGATGATCTCATTTACACTGGGGATAGCAATCAGAGGGTGGGGGATGCCACTAGATTCCAGGAAGGTATTTTACAATACAGAGGCCAAAGATCACAGGATGCAGGGACAATTGAACACCAGCGGGCATTCACTTTACTCACTGGGTAAAGTTTTGAAATCTGGCCCCTGATATCCAGCTGATAATGCAATGGCCTAATAGACATTCACATGTAATGCATATCTAGTCCTTGTTTGTTTCCACCTGGATTGCTACTCTCATGATGTTTGGTAGTGACTACTGTTTCTGAAGTAATCATTCATTGCTGTCTGCTCAGTTTGTTCTAGATAAATTATCTGTTCAGTCTGCCCTACTTGTAGGCTGAATAGTCAGCATGTGGGTCACAAAATAATTAGTAATTGAATAATCTGCTCTGCACAAGTAAATGGTCATTTCTGTTTATTTCAAAGTATGTGGTTTGGTTTTGTTAAATCATTTTAGAATTTCTTTCATTTTACACAGCCACGGTTTCCATTTGGAAGAGACACATCTCATACAAATGGCCAAGGCATGTTTTAGGGATTAAATTTTAGTTCTCTGGCTGTGCTATTCACACTGCAAATGAATGCATCTGGCTGAAGTGGTAAGATTAAGCATTCAGGCAAGCTGTTCTAGCAATTTTTTAAATTACATTCATATCATGCACAATGCAGTATGCATTTCCACATGTGCTCATGGAAGGGGCATTACCAGCATGTAAAAACTGACACCTATTTTCAAAGAATGTGAAAGGCTTAAAAGGGTAAAGGTGGTCAGTGGGATTACATTTTCCTGTTACAGCTCCCCAAAAAGGTTTTAAAAATTCTGTCAATAAATACATAAAATAAAATATACACTTCCATGACTTCTTTTTGTTTATTTGTGGACTTATTTCCAGACACTGTATTTTGCACTGTATCTGTTGCTTACATTTTCACCACTCCATAACAGAATGCCCAATAATTTTTTGTGTTTCTTCACAGTACCTCTATGCACAGATTTGCCCAGTTCCATTATAATGTGTTTGTACAGAATGTTTCTATTGTAGTTTTCTAATTATCCTGTTGTATATAATTTCTGCTCTGTTTAGCATTTTGCTCTGTTCCTGCTATATAGTTTGTTTACCATGTCACAGCATATATTGCACTCACTATATTTTTCTGCATATTGTAATCTGCTGTATTCTTTTGTATTTCTATATAGTAGTTGCTTTTGCCACTGCACACTGCATTTTGCTTAGAATGTTTTATCCAATGTCTTTTTACATTGTGTTTTTTATTCTCTTCATTACCATTCTCCCAGGTTGCACCTGGAAATGAGCCTTGGTTCAGCAGGCCTTTCACATTTACCAGCTACTTTAAATAAAAATGCAGTCTAGCTCTGTAGATATTTTAAAATTCACTAAAATGTTATCATTACAGATTGACACAGTCAATCACATTAGTTGCCTTGTCTAAGTTTACCTCTTAGATGTTGTCCTGCACATATATTTAAAATGATGGCATGGTCCAGTTTAAGAGTAGGGGATGGAGAGAGGTAGCTAGAAAATAACTGTTTTACTTTTAAATTAATTACAATATGTATATTAGATTAATTTGTGTTCTAAGACATGTCTCTTATGTTATGGCTGTCATTGCATGCAAACTGGGGAAGTTAGAAGTGCTCAACTACCCTTGTGCCTAAACATGCTTGTGTTTTCTTTGCCATGTATAATGAGTGATACAATTACTAAAAAGGCTGCCACTGTGCACTGTTGCTTAAAAAGCAGGTGTTTACTTTTAATAAATAGACAATTGTCTATTTTATTTCATGTATTTTTTTTTTGTTTGTTTCTCTAGCATCCGCCAACCCTGTCACTGACCCATCTCGTGGACTTTAAGGTTAGCCACCTCTTACACAGAGCTGTATCATTGGGTGGCTAGCCACATAGGGTCATGTGGTGTCTGCTGGGGATGCCAAGTGAGTGAGGTATTTTCCTCCCTTTTCTCCCACAGAAATCTGTGAGTGATGCACACATACATATGCATATTAACCACACATGTGTTCTGCATCAATGTGCATTCCCCCCACATCTACTGGTTCTGCCAATACTGCCACCTAGCTTCCACCAGGTGGCAGGCAAGCAGCATGACTCAGGGTCACCCTCCTTTGAGAGCTGTCTTGGGATGCTCGATCCTCCATCACCAAGCCAGCTCACAAGTCATCCTGGTTCTTTCCTGAACCCGTGTTGCCAGCATGGCTGGAGTTAAGGCTCCAGCACCTCAGCCCTCCATGCCTCTGGGCTGACATATTTATTGCATTTTGATGTGTTAGTAATTACTTTTGAGTTTTGCAATTAAATATGTTTTAATGCAGAGAAACAAGTGGATTTGTACCTTTACCAGTCTCGCTGGGAGTAAAACAGAATTTACTAGAATTCTTTTATTGTGATGTCAGAAACTGCCAGCCATTTAGGAGCCCCAATGTATTTCATGGAGAAGCTAAATACATTTTTCTTTTTTTTTTTTAAAGCAACTACTTCTTTCAGCAACAAACTTTGCCTTTTATATGTTTGCACTGTCATGGTTCATCTGTATGAATTTACATTTTTTTAAAAAACAGTAACTGGTTTCTTTTTTCTTTGTCTCAAGTAAAATCTGGTTACGAAGATCAAGTGTCACCTATTAAATTACAACAAAAGATCACAGGCCATCAAAAATCACATATTTCTATCAAATGTGTAATTTTTTTTGTGGTAGACAATGCTATTTTTCTATAAAAATCTGAAAACAGATGTTCAGTTTCACAGTGATATACATTGCCTTCCAGAAAAGAGTTTCTGGCTTCATAATGCAATGATATAATTGGATTCATTTTTTTTATTAGCAGTTGGCAAAATAAAAACAAAATGATGAAAAGGTAAGAAAAGAAACAAATAAATGCAAACTGAATGATTGCAGAGGCATCCAAAGGCCCCAAACCTTCATTCTTTAAGATATACATCCTTACTAACCACTTGCTCTTTTAAATCCCTATGGCACATACAGTACTGTGTGTCCCTTTATCCAGGACATGGTCTTCTCATTGGAAGTCTGTTTCTCAGCCTTAATCTTCATTTGGCACTGTTCCAACAACTCAGTCACTCAGCAGCAAAGTGGGGGAAGGGGGTGGACTGTTCAACATATCTAGCAGCTCAAGAGTACATGGATTAGACAGGTAAAAACAATATTATTCCACATAAGCAGTCCCATGGTTCATTTTGAGTCTAAAGCCATTAAAGGGACTTTTGACATAAAAAAATATGTAGGTCATGTTTCTATAGAGCACATCTGCAACTGTAAAAAGTATGAACAGACTAGAACAACTTTGCTTCTGTGAAAAAAAATCAAAATTCTTTAAATGAGTACCTGTGATTGCATCGGCAGCACAAGCATGTTCCTTAAAATCTGAGAAATGAAAAAGATGAACCATAATATTAAAAATGAAAATTATTAAAATATTGTATCTGTAATACAGTCTTTCCCATTGACTTTGTGAAAGTAGAAAATAGAATTACCTTTGAGACATGAAATATAAAGAAAATCCAAACATGCCTATTAAAGTGTTTCTTAGTATACTAGAAAACGTTTCAAATTATAATATGCAGGCATGGTTTAGCGTCTGTTTCTTTAATTTTCCATTTGTATTATTATTCATTAATGCTAAGGACATTTTGCATAAAAGCATTCTGCTTGTCCCACAAACTTCATCTTATCCTACTCTTTTCTGCAATAAAGTAATCATTTTCTGTTTGTCACATCATAGTCTATTTTTGTGTAAATTACTATAATATCACAAATAGTGCATTACGACATATGTGAGGAGATGTATGAGATTGAGAGAATGTACTGTGGAAAGATCCTGTTTTCCTGCAAATGTTATAAATAAAAAGACCGATGGGATAGGAATACAGAAAGTGATGAAATACAATCTGAATTGTGTCTGAATATTTTATTTCAGTACATTTGGATAATAAAAAAAATGTATTATGGAGATGTCTCAAGAAATTGTGGCACAAATCAAGGTAATCACACATAGCCACACTATGGACATGAAGGTGGGGAAAAGTGTTTGTATGAGCTGGTGAATGATTCATGGGAGATTTATGATATAGAAAGGTACAATTTATCAGACAATATTCTGCTTGGAGTCTTTCTGCAGGATGTACTGTCTAATAGTGCCATGCAGAATTTCCATATGCCAACAGAATGGAATTTCTCAGAATTTTTGAAAATTCTGCCCAATTCTAAGGAATTTTGTTAGTTGTGGAATTCAGACTTTTGAATGCAAAATGTTTTTGTGGATTAGAAATCTGCAATTTTCATAAACTGTGGATTCCTGTTCCACCATCTGTATAAAATGATTCCATGTTGTATGTAATCCACTGAAAATTATTCATCTGTTTGCATAGAAATTCTTTTCAAAATTTTAATTGAAAACAAATTCTGAAAAGCATTTTGAAGTGGAATTGTCATTCTGCATGAGTTCAGCTAGTAGAATTCTGCATTCCACACAATTCTATTGTCCTGCATTTAGAAATATTTATTGTGTATTCTGGTCACTGCAGAAACAAAAGAAGTCACTGAACAGTTGTTAAAAATTCCTCTCCCATCCAGGAGTAATGATGGGGCACAATGAATGAGATTCATCTAATGTTAAATGTCTGTGCCACTACAGTGGAACTCCTTGTCTTGCTCCATTTGCTCTGCCAGCACAGTGGAGACATTCAAAGGGGCCCTAAATTTCACCTGTTTAAACCAGCACACTGCCTGCCCTGATCTAATATAATGATGTTATATTTATGAATTTGCTGCTTTATGACCACTTTGTTTTCTGGAGCTAGTTACTTATTTATTTATGTACATATTTATTTTATTTATGTATTTAGTAAGTCATTGTTTTCTTTTACTGTTGTGGGTTTATTGTGATTTGTATGGCAACCTTAGTCTCCAGGAAAGGGCACATGAAAGTAAAATTACTTTGCCTTGCCTAGAAGCTGACTCTCATTCTAAGATTGTAGAAGGGTGCTTAAGTGATAAAGCAAAGCAAAGGGAGAGTTATTTGAGGAATTCCCACTCCTGAATGTCTATCCACACAAGGTGATGAAAAGTGTAATTTGCCTGAGCTGCAGTAACTGACTGGGGACCCAACCCTCAGATTCATCTTGCAGCTATAATGAAATGTGGTCAGGTGTTTTGGTGGCCTTTTTACATTTTTCATATAAAAAAATCTCACATCCAGCTCTCTTGCAAGCATGACCCATGTGGGCACTGCAAGGTATTTTGTTTAGGGCCATGCCAATCAGAAGACTGGATTTTCTACTCCAATATTAAAATGAGAAATGAGTAATAGGTGGAAACATTTATCCTCCCTAGAGTAATTAGGTTGCTGGCTACACATGACATGGATTGCATACATTTGTAAGTAGAGGCACAGCTTAATGAGCCAAGAATACATAATAAATAGCTAAAATAAAACCTAGTCAACTAGGTGGGACAGAAAAAGGGGTTTTCTCTGAAATGGTCATGTATGAAATGTTAACTGATATAAACATTTTTATACAATTATTGCATCTAATGAAACAAGCTAATAAAGATGATTAGTGATGCAGAAAGTTCCATTTTAAATACCACATATATAGTTAAAATAATAAAATATTTATAAAGCTAGTGTTATACAGTATGTAATGAACTCACCTCATGGCTGTTACTTGTCAGAAAAGCCTGGTTATATAGCTGTAAGTAAACAGAAGTGATAGGTGTTAGAAACTGAAATTTAGGTGTTCAGGTACAGGAAAGTATAGAGAAAGGATGGACCAATTGGGCCCCAGTGAACTATGGTATATTATATTTCTGTTATTATCCTTCAACATGTCCTATTACTGAAATATATTTCATTTTTGTTGACCGGGAAAGGAGGGCTAGGAAATTCTGTTTATTGTTCGCCTCAGCCCAGGGAAGGGGGGAGATACAGATGGTAACCAACTGAAATTGAACAAGATTAAGCTGTTGGTATTTTTTTTAGTGAATGGTGGAAATCTGACAAGGACATCAGGAAAATTCCCCTGCTCTTTTCAAGAAGTGCCATGGATCTTTAACGTCCACCTGAACAAAAACTACAACAGGTAGACAGGATCTGGTTTAAAGTCTTATCCAAAAGATAGAAATATAGACTACAGATTAAATATTGCAGTAAAAGAAACAATGGTTTAACATACAAATGCACATTTTGGATGGCAACCAGATATTTCCCTCTTTTTCTATTATTCTTTTTTCTCTCCTCCCCAGTTGGCCCAAATCTGCTGAGTGCCTCCCTTAACCCTGATATCCATCGGGACTTACCACTCCCAACTTCTCCTGGGCTTGCCCCCCCCCCCAGTGGGGTCAGCAGGGTTCATCAACCCCTGCGGTACAGTGGATCCAATTCTGGCTGTATGCTCAACTGGTGGGATGCAGGGCCTATGGATGCTTAGCACCATCCCACTTCCAGCTTTTTACTCCTTGTACTGTCCCCTGGGAAACATGGCATGCAATGGTGTCATGACACACATCATGCACTGCTTCACAACATGCATCAACACCTGCTACGTGCCCCCTGCATGTTGGCCTGTGCTTCCTTTCCTTTAGCTTCCACTAGGGGCCAGGCCAGCACTGGCTTTCCTCCTGGAGGAGGAGAGCAGTTCTGCAGATGCTCAGTCCTTCTCCCCCTGTCTGGCTCTCCGATTTCCCAAGTTCGCTTCCAAAGCTGGGTCATCGGCAGCACAAGTGGTAATGTCTCTGTTGTGCTGGCAGGCTGGCTAATACTGTCCCTTTTATTTAACTATTACATGTGGTTCCAGGACTAATTCCATTTTGCAATTGATTACATGTTCATGGAAGTTGGAATCTGGTACCAATGTTTCAAAAATCAGTTTATCCCCAGCCAGGGACAGGGTTGGTATGGTGTTGCCCACCCCACACTGCTCTAATGATGCAAGCCAGTAGTGCAATATACTAGACAGGTAATATGGCATTGTGACTAGAGCACAGGCTTTGGAACAAATGCTCAAAGAGTTGTCAACAGAACTAATGGAACCCCTGGTAGGGGTATTATATAGCTCAGTTGAGACAGGGCTAGTTCCAAAAGAGTGGAGGGTATCGGACCTAGGCCCACTCCATGAGTGGGTGCAAGGAGCAACCAGGTAACTATAAACCTGTCAGTCTTACCTCTATTGTGGGTAAACTGATGGAGACACTAGTCAAAGAGCACTTTATGGACTACTTGGAGAACAATGGACTCCAAGATAGTAAGCAGAAATGGTTCATTGCAGGGAGGTCTTGTTAGATCAACCTGATAGCATTCTTTGACTGGGTGACAAGAGCAGTGGATAAGGGCCACACTCACAGAAGGGGTGCTAAAGAAACTGGAGTATCTGGGAAGCAAAGGACCTCAGATTGGTAAGAAACTGGTTTGAAGGGATATAGCAGAGGGTTGTGGTTAACAGAGTGAAATTAGAAGAGAGGGAGGTCACCAGTGAAATGTCACAAGCACCATTCCTGGGTCCAGTCCTTTAATATGTTTATCAGCAACAAGGAGAAAGAATCCAGGGCATGATGTGTCTCTTTGTAGAGAACATGAAGTTGCAGCAGGGGAGAGAGAGAGAGAGAGAGAGAGAGAGAGAGAGAGAGAGAGAGAGAGAGAGAGAGAGAGAGACAGAGAGAGAGAGAGAGAGAGAGAGAGAGAGAGAGAGAGAGAGAGAGAGAGAGAGAGAGGATTTAGGGAGATCCAAAGAGGCTTGTAAAGGCTAGAAAGGTGATCAAACATTTGGCAGTTGAATTTCAATGCTAAAAAAGTGCAATATAGGGAAGAAGAACCCCAGGACAGAGTACTGGAAGGGAGAAGGTAAAGTGGTGCACAACCTCTGAGGAAAGAGACCTTGGGGGTAGTGCTGTGCAGAATGTGGAATTTCGCTGGCAAAATTAGCACAGAATGACCATTCTACCAGAATTTCACCAGTTCTTTTGTGGAATTTCACCTGCTGCGATCCACAGAATAACATTTTGCTGAACAGTATTTTTTGTTCTACATAAAATCATTCTGCAACCATTTCCATGGAAAATATTGAGATCCATGGAATAATATTCAGTGGAACGGCATGTTTTCAATGGAAAATAATTCTGCAACCAGTTCTGTGGAACATACTGAATTCTGCGAAATAAAATTCCAAGGAAATGTTGTGGAAAAAACCCATTCCACATTTTTCTGCAGCAGAATTCTGCCATTCCATTTGCAGTGAAATGCAGCAGAATTTTGGTAGAATTTCAAACATTCCACAAAATAAAATTCCACCTGAATTTTAAAATTCCACACTGCACTACTTGGAGGTCATCATCAGTGACTCCCTAAAACAATCAAAACAGTGTTACAAGGCCTACAGTAAGGTAAACATGATGCTGGGATGTATAGGAACAGGTACAGACAGCAGAAGGAAGTATTACTTCCTTTCTATAAATCACTGGTGATGCCCCACCTGGAGTATTGTGCTCAATTCTGGAGTCCTCACCTGCAGAAAGGTAGGGGCAGGCAGGAGACAATGCAATGAAGGGTGACCAAAATGATTCAGAGCCAGCAAGGCAGATCTTATGAGGATCTGCTCAAGGCACTAAACATGTACTCGCGGGAGGCTAGACAATAAAGGAGAGATATGATAGAGACCCTCTAGTCGCTGAAAGGAATAAAGGTAAATTGTGAGGAAGTATTTAACATAGGTTACAGATCAAGAACATGAGGGTACACGTGGAAAGTGACAGGGATGAGGTCAACAGGGAAGTGAGAATGTTTTATTGTATGGATAGGGAGGAGGAAGCATGAAACAATTTACCAGTTGATGTGGTGGGCACCAAAACTATTAATGGTTTCAGACATGTCTGGGACAAGTGAAGGAGCTTCATGTTTGTGCAGGTGTTTAGGTGGGGCATGGAGCATAGGGGTGGGTATTGTGGGTTAGAACCCTGTATGGAAAATAGGTTCAGGGTTTGTTAGGGTTTTATGGGTAGAATAGATGGACCAATGGTCTGTTTCTGTTGCCATTCTCTATGTTTCTATAACACCAGGGACACACTGTGAGAGCTTGAGCAACCCATTTATCCTCAGTGCTTTAATTAACCCAGTTTCAAAATGGATAAAACCTGGACACCTGGAAATGAGATATTGCATCTCAGCTGGGACTTCCTGAATAAATACATTTTAAACAAAAAAAATGTATTCTGAAATACACTGCTTTTCTACTGGAGGGTGAGAAAACATAAGTAGTTGTTAGAGGCCAAAGCTCCATAACAGACATCTGCAAATGACTCCATTTGTCTGTTTGCAGATGACACCATGATCTGCAACCGGTAGATGATCCAGATGGGGTGGGCAGAATGAGAAGAGATCTGGATAAACTGGCAAAATGGACGGAAGAGTGGCAACTAGGGTTTAACGCAAAGAAGTGGAAGATCATGCATAGGGAAGAGAAACCCTGAAGCCACCTATAGGTTGGGAGGGAGTTGCTGGCAGTCACAAGGAAGAAAGAGACTTGGGCATCATCATCACAGACGACTTGAAATCATCCAAGCAGACCATTAAAGCAGTAGGTAAGGCTAGAGGGAAGATGGTGTGTATTAGTAGGGTATCACAAGTCACAAGAGGGAGGTAATAATCCCTCTTTACAAGACCCTGGTTAGGTCCCATCTTGAGTACTGCATGCAGTAGTGGAGGCTGCACCTGCACAAGGACATTAATAAAATGGAGGCAGTCCAGAGAAGGGCAACCAAAATGGTGCAAGGACTGCATCAGAAAACATATGAGTACAGATTAATGGAGCTCAATATGTATACCCTAGAGCACTGGTTTTCAACCAGAGATCCGCAGCCCACAGGGGTCCATGAACATCCACCCAGAGGTCCATGGAACACTTCAAGAAATTGAAATAGCAGTAAAGGTTTTTTTTTCTGGCTGCAGTGTAACCGCGATATTATTATTACAAGTTTCAACCTTGATTCACTGTTTAGCACCTTTTAGCTCAGTTACCTCTGTTACCTCCACTAACTCTTGGCTACAGTACTCCGCTAACAGAGTATCAGTGCCACAGATTAATATCTAATTCGTCTCCTGATGTGCAGTAGTTGACTCTCAGGTTGTGCTATGCATCTGTTTGAGTTCTGTATTCATGAGATCATTAAGGCTTGTTTACTATTGCTCACTCTCCCTGATTAGTGTCATCTGTGCCTTCACAAGTAAATCACTTGCCTGATTAATTAGTTGTTTGAAGGTCAGTTTTGATTGTCAGCTTGGTGCAGACATCTCTCCACTCTCTGTGCCAAACTTTAATTATTTGCCTGAGATCATCGCTACTGCTTGGTCTCTTCTTCTCATCGCTTTTCACCTTGCATAAATTCCATTCATCATCCTGCCATTATTCACAGATATCATGCTATTATTTTAAATTAAAAATGTATTAAGCTGACCTGTTCTTATATGCTGTCTTCTGCATGGTCAGTGATATCATGGAGTCAGGTATTCATGGAATCATGGGGTAACTGCAGCAGTACTATAACAGTATTTTATTTTCTGTGCTTAGTGATATATATATTCAGACAAGTAGCAGCAGCTTCAGCAACTTCTGTATCTCCGTTAGTTAGCTTGGTACTTGCAGCCACCCTAAACTAATTAAATACAGCAGCAGTAGTGTATCAGTTTTAATATCTGTGACTGCTTAAGTCCAGCACCAACTTCTGTCAGTTTTTACATTTTAATGTGGCTCAGTAAGGAAGATGAATGCTGCCCCCACATGAAAGCAAGTGCCACAGAATGATGCTAGTGTTATGGTAGTTTTACCATTCTTAACTCCACTACTTATTTAAGTCCTTTTAAAAAAAACGTTTTTATAGCATTGGTCTTCTTTGTTTTGTGTTTTATTGTGCTGTATAAATGCTGTACAAAACACTAAATGCAGTACCAAATCTATAGACTTTTCATAGGGGGTCCCTGACATGGCTGACAGCTGGCCCAGGGGTCCTCGGACCAAAAAAGGTTGACAACCACTGCCCTAGAGCAAAGGAAGGAGAGAGGTGATATGATCGAAATATTCAAACATCTTAAGGGCATTAACAAGGTGAAAGAGTCTAACATGTTTCAATATAAGAAAAATAGCAGCACAAGAGGACACAGCATGAGATTAGAGAGAGGCCAATTAAGGGGTAATGTGAGGAAGTTCATTTTCACAGAAAGGGTGGTGGATGCATGGAATAGCCTACCTCAGGAAGTGGTGGATATGAATACAGTGCAGGGCTTCAAACAGGCATGGAATAGGCATAAGGGAGCAATACAGATGAGTATGACTACATAGGCCATTGACAGATAACAGGTCTATGGCACATTCATAAGGTAGAAAAAATGGGCAGACTGGATGGTCCTTGCAGTCCTTATCTGCTGTCAACTTCTATGTTTTTATTTTTCTAAAGTACTTACTGGCAGAGAAACTGTTGTGCCTATAAGGCAGACAAAAAGAGCAACTGTCTTCATCTTCTATAGAAATTTCTGGAAAAAAAATGATCAAGTTATGATCTTAGCTACAATTTTTTAAATTATTAAATATGTTGTTCCTTACTAAAGAATAACATAATATTCAAAGTGATTTTAATAACAACTTGTGCCAGTATTACTCTGCATACTGTATGAATGATGCGATTTATTTCATTTTCCATATATACTATAACACATATTTTACAGTACTGTGCCTGTCTTTCATACTTTCCCATGATATCCCCTTCCTTGCCTATACAAAGATAACTAAGCTTCATTATTAAAGTTTCCTGTTTGTTCAATTTTTTCTGCAGGACTGAGTAAGAGACATGCTGACAGTACTGGAGACAAAATGTCTCTATTCGTATGAGCTGTGCTCAGAGACAGCAACAGTATAATTCTTTTCACACTGTCTCAGCGGTAAGCCTCAACTGCACCCTGAATGGACATAGAAAAATAGAAACATAGACTTTGACGGCAGATAAGGACTGCTAGGCCCATCTAGTCTGCCCATTTCCCTACCTACAGGATAGGCCGCAGATCCTAGTTAACCAACAGCCTATATCTTCCTGCCCCCCACAAGAATTGCCTTATGTCTGTCCCATGCATTCTTGAATTCTCCCACAGTTTTAGACCCCACAACTTCCTCCAGAAGGCTGTTCCATGCATCCACTACCCTCTCTGTGAAATAATACTTCCTCACATTGCCCCTGAACGGCCCTCCTTCTATCTTTAAATTGTGTCCCCTTGTTCTTGCAAGTCTCTTTTTCTGAAAGATGCTACCCTCTTGGACTTTGTTGATTCCTTGAGGTACTTGAAAGTTTCTATCCTTGTCCCCTCTCCCTTCTTTCCTCAAGGGTATACATATTAAGCTCCTTTAGTCTCTCCTCATCTGACTTCTGTTGCAGACCCTGCACCATTTTAGTTGCCCCTCTGGACTGCCTCTATCCTGTCTATGTCCTTGCAGAGATGGGGTCTCCAGAACTGGACACAGTATTCTAGATGGGGTCTCACCAACTGTCTGTACAGAGGGATAACAACTTCCTGTTTTCTGCTGCTGATGCCTATCCCTATACATCCCAGTATACCCCGGCCCTCCTAGTGCCTTCTCACATTGCTTGCTATCCTTAAGGTCATCTGATATGATTACCCCAGGTCCCTTTCCTGCTTGTTGTTGTTACTACCTCCCCACCCATTGTGTATTAGTCCCTGGTTCTTGTTTCCCAGGTGCATTATTTGCACTTTTGCATTGAATCCTAGCTGCCATATGTCTGACCATTCCTCCAACCTTCAAGTCCCTTCTCATCCTTTCCACGCCTCCTTGTGTATCAACACCTGTTGCAGATCTTTGTGTCATCTGCAAAAGGCATACTTTCCTTCCAGTCCCTCTGCAATGTCACTGATGAAGACATTAAAAGGACTGGATATCTGAACCCTACGGTACCCCACTAGTGCTGCAGCGCTTTCTTGGAGTGGACTCCATTTACAATTACCTTCTGTGTCCTGTTGTCCAGCCAATGTTTTACCCAGGCTACCACCCTGGGACCCACTCAGGCTGGTTAATTTGACTAATAATCTTTTGTGTGGGACTGTGTCAAATGCCTTGCTAAAGTCTAGGTAGGCCATGTCACAGCCCCTCCCTGGTCTACTACTTTGGTCACTCAGTCAAAGAAATCTATTAGATTCATTTGACATGACCTTCCGCTGTGAACCCATGCTGCCTTGGATCCTGTGCTCCACTGACCTCTAGGTACTCAACTATTCTTTCCTTCAGAAGTGACTCCATCACTTTCCCTACCACAGAGGTCAGACTGACAGGTCTGTAGTTTCCTGCCTCTGTCTTGGTCCCACTTTTGTGAAGGGGAATCACATCCGCCTTCCTCCAGTCCTTGGGTACCACACCATCCTCCCATGATTTATTAAAAAGAGTAGCCAGTGGTTTCACTAGTTCCTTCCTTAATTCTTTTAGAATTCTGGGGTGAATTCCATAAGGACCCATTGCTTTGTCCACCTTCAGTTTTAGGAGTTCTTGCAGAACCCTTTCTTCTGTGAAAGGACTGGGATCAACCCCCCTATCAAGAGTGCTTCTGTTAATTGGATTAGGCACTTCCCCCTCCTCTTTTGTGAATACTGAGCAGAAATATTCATTCAGTATTCCTGCTTTTTCACTGTCCCCCTCTGCCCACCCACCGTTCATTCTATTCAGCCTCACTATCCCTCCCTTTGTCTTTCTACGCTCGCTGATGTACCTATAAAAGGTTTTATCCACCTTCTTAACTGAGTTGGCTATCTTTCCTCAGTTTGGGCCTTTGCTATTCTGACTTCCCTCCTGCTTCTTTCTGCCTTAACTAGTACAGCTCTCTGTCCTGCTCCTTCTGTGTTCCTTATACTTCCGGAATGCTATCTTTTCTTCCTGACTTTCACAGCCACCTCTCTTGAGAACCATAGTGGCTTTTCTTTCGTTTTGATTTGTTTATTTGCTTTACACAAAGGCTTGTTGCCTCTGTGATGGCAATTTTATAATTCCCCATTGTTGCTCCACACCTCCTTCTAGCTTGTTTACTAGTGCTTTTCTGAGGCACTCTCCCATCTTGCCAAAGTCGCGTCCTCCAAAGTCCAGTACCCTCACTTTTGTATGGCTTGACTCTGTAGCTGAGTTTAACGTGAACCACACTGTTTGATGGTCACTTGTCCCCAGATGGCAACCCACTTCTAGATCTGAGATCCTCTCACTGCCCCGTTTGAGGAGTCAGGGTCTAAGATTGCTCCCTCAGAGTGGGTTCGAACTAGCTGTCTAATGCATGCCACCTGTGGGTTATCAAGAATGGCCCTGCTCTTGGATGTGGCTGCAGAAAATGTGCTCCAGTTAACATCTGGCATATTCAGGTCTCCCATCAACAGTATCTCCCCTTTCTCTGCCATTCTAAGAATGCCTTCCATCATATCCTTGTCCATTCCTTCCCCTGACATGGGGTATGTACACAACCCTGTGTGGATTGTGGTGCCTTTCCAGTCTCAAGGTGACCCACAGTGCCTCCTCTCCTCCTGTTTACTCTTTTGTTCAGTTGCTTTTATCCCTTCCTTTACATGAGAGCTACTCCTCCCCTCTTTCCCCTGTCTCTCCTGTGAGTTATGTACCCCTGAATGTTAACATCCCAGTCATGGTTCTCTGTGTACCATGTTTCTGTGACTCTACGATATCCAGGCATCCCTCTTCCATTAAGGCCACCAGCTCAGGGAGCTTGTTGCCCAGACTATGGGCATTGGTACTCATTACCCTCCATTTCCTGATTGACTTACACCCTTTTGCCCCATCCCTGTCCTTCTTGCCTTTGTCACTTTCTCCATTTACCCAACCCCTTCTCCCTATTGACACCTCCATGTTGGTGTTTGCCCACTTACTGTGATTGTTTGGGGGCTAGGATTTTCCTGCTCCTTTCCAGTGCCTCCCCCCTTGGCTGGTTTAAAAGCATCCAATGAAGCATTTAAACCTATCACCTAGGATCCTGGTTCCCCTCCTGGACAGATGCAGCCCATCATGCCAGTATAGGCTTGCATCACTCCAGGTGGACCCCAGTCCCCAATGAAGCCAAATCCCTGAGCTCCACACCAGTTTTTCAACCACTGATTGAATCCCATGGTGCGGAACACCCTAGCCTCTCCTATGCCATGGATGGGTAGCACCTCCAAGAAGGTTACCGTGCGTGCTACTTGACTAAGGCCCTTCCCCAATTCCACAAACTCTTCCTGCACTTCTCTAATCCCTTTCTTAGCCAGGTCATTTGTCTCTAGGTAGACAATGATATCCAGCTCCCTCCCCTGTGCAGCTGCTACGGCAATCCTGAGGATTCGCTCCCTGTCCCTCCAAGCCATGGCACCAGGCGGACACCTTACCTCCCTCTCCCCTTCCTTGCCCAGTTCTACCTTCCTAACAATGGAGTCCCCACCAGGAGTTGTTTCCTTCCCTGCAGGGTCCCCTGCCACCCTCCTGTGGGTCTCCTTTGTGGAGTTCCCAGCATCCTCCTTGGTCTCCTGTGGGTGCCTCCATAGAGGAACCACACTTTGCCAGAATGGCATAGGGATTGTGGAGATGTACAACTGGAGGATGCGCTCTGTTCCACCACCTCACCCTCCCTGAGCCCACTGTGGTCCAACCACTCCTCTTTCTTGGCAACCTCTAAGGCAACGGCAGTGGCACTAGTGGTCCCTGGATGGAAGAGGAGGTCCCACAAATCCTGGCCAACTCAGCCTGGAGATGAGCAACCTCCTCCCTCAGCCCAGAGAGGTGCCTGCAGATGGGACAACACTGCATCCTCCAGAACATCTCCCGGAAGACTGCTGCTCCACAGCCACTGCACTGCACCACTCCAATCATGTCTTATTTCTGGCCCCTTAACTGTTTGCAATCCTTACTCTTTCCTCTGTTTTTTTCTCTCCTTACTTTGTGCCTGTGTGCCCTTTAAGCTCCTGATTGTCCTGTTCTGAGACAAGAATATCCTATATTTCTCAGTAGACCACTTACTTGTTCAGAGGCAGACCTCCAGCAGCTAGAGGGGCCAGAGAGCTCTTGCCCTTCTAGGATGGTGGGTCCTTGGTGGTTCTGTGATCACTCACTTCCTGCCCCTAAGCAGGAAGTTTCTGTTGTCAGTCAAATCCTGTGCCTATATAAATAGAACTAGCTTTGGGTGGGGGGTGGAGGGGAGGGAAGGAGGGCAATATATTCCCAGCAGAGAAGTTCAGTCACACAGCAGTCCTTTCTCCTGATGTCTTCTGCCAAGCTATTACACCACCTCTAGTGGGTGAAATGGTGACTTACGCTGGGATTTTCAAATGGCATGGACAATGTGTACTTTGTATGCATCAGAACCTGTTGAACTGCACTCAAAGTTGGTCACCTTTTTCTAAAATTGTCTTGGGCTTTCAAAGCAGTTTCCATGTTTAGCAGTCTATATAAAAAAATAATGCATGCATCATTTTGAGCCAAATTCTGTGTTTGCATATGCAGCCGTATCTGAACATTGGACACTGTTAGACCATTTAAAGGAAAACTTCACCCCATATAAATGTTATTTGTTTCCATGTCAACAGACATCTCTTCTCATTAGGCAGTTAAAGATGTATGCAACTGCTTCAGTTAGTTTCACACTTCATACTAGGACCTGTCACTGTCCTTTGAGGGTCCATTTCATGGTTGTTGAAATCTCATTGTCCCTGAGAGCTGCATTAGCATATGAGAACATGATGTCAGATCAACCATTTATATCATGTATCTCTATGCTGAAATAACAAATACCTAAAACTCTCTGGAAACTTATAAACAGAATGGAGCTTAAAGGGGAAAAAAACCTTCATTACAACTCAGATAGATTGTAAAACTCATTGAAGGTACATGTGGTATTTCACACCTTCTTGCAGCTTGTTTCTCTTAAACTACTTAAGCAGACAGACATACTGGGGAGTTTAAAGGTTGATTATGCATCACATTCTCATATGCTAATGCAGCTCTCAGGAACAATGAGATTTCAACAACCACGAAATGGACCCTCCCAGGATAGTGACAGGCCTAGTATGAAGTGTGAAAACTAACTAAAGCAGTTGCTTACATCTTTAACAGCAACGTGAAAAGAGTTGTCAGTTGACAGGAAAACAAATAACATTTAGAAGATATGAGGGTGCAGTTTTCTTTAATACTGACATGGACAAACAGTGAGCATAGACTTCTGCATTTGTAAATATGAGCTGTCAGATCTTGATTAAGTTTTAAAATAGGAATCAGAAGCACAGAAATATATCATATGACATCAAAAAGGCTTACTTACCCACCTAGTTTGTTCAACCCTACCTATTCCTTGTGTGAAGGACCTGAGACCTTTTTCTTCTCTGCCCCACCCCCATCACATCCCTCCTGCATTTGTCAGGCCCTTGTGTCTGTCCCACTGGTATTTTGATCCACTCATTGTTTTGGCACATCTCCTCAGCAGCCTGTAAACTTGTCCAGTACTCTTTCTGTGAGAAAGTACTTGCAGGCATTTCTCCTGAACTTACCACCAGCCAGCATTAATGGATTCCTCTTGTGTTTGTGTACATTGGGTGAACAACTTACTGCATTTCACCTTGTTAATCCAATGGAGATATTTCTGTTTTTTATCTTATCCCCCACCCCATCTGTCAGAGTGTACATGTTAAGGTCCTTCAATTTTCTTTGCATGATTCCTCTCTCTTCCCTGGACCAGTTTCACTACCCTTCCACCCTTAGACTCTATGGGCCAAATTCCAGAACAGGTTATGCATGGTGCATGGTGACTTGCACCAAACCCAATGGCACAATTCAAACTTTGCAACATGCGTTATGCTGCCCACTGTTCCAAAAGGTGGCCTGCAACATGGTGCAGGCTGCCTGCACCAAAGGCGGGCTATACCACTGGCTATGCCAGACTTCCCTTGCAACATGGTGCAAGGGGGTTTCTGGCAGCAGTTTTGGCCTGATCCCAGGATGACAGCTGACAGAATGGCAAATTGCTGTTCCAAGATGGCCACTGTGAGCAAGTGGTCTAGGGCTGATTAGACCAGCTAATAGCTGGTGCAACTTTGTGTCTTCAACCATGGTGGGTGCACCTCTGTGCCCGGTTGCTTACCAGCCACCCCTCCATGGTCTCACTGAGGCCCCAAACCATCCCCCACTGGCAGGGCAGCCCTCTGTGGGCTGCAGGTACCTACACACCCCCATCTCTGGGCAGTGCCCTGCAGGACAGTTTGCAGCCCCATGCACTACCACCGTGCCACAATTGGCATGCATGCCACACACACTGTGGGGGTCCAGTGGCCCACCACCAGCTCTGCATGGCATTTCCATGGTGTTGGGGTGTGAGGTGGGAGGGGCCATGCCATACATCCTGTGCCTTTCAGAGGGAGGTAATGTGGCTTGCGGCACCAGGTGTGGGTGCACCCTTCCTGTGGCACAATGCTGGAGGTGCCACAAGTCAGGTTGTAGTAGCTGGGGACACTGCCTGTTCTGGAATCTGGTGCAGGATCCCGGCATAGTGGCATATGTTGCAACACACATACACCAGCGGGTTGCGTCACACATCTTAAAAATCAGGCCCCATGTGCTTTGTCCATTCCGGCCTTGTCCTCAAAGAATGTCATCAAGGAAATCTTTTACCAGTCATCATATTCTTATGTGTGGAATGTTCACTAAGAAGTGAAGTGAGAGACTAAATAAACTGATTTTGTTAGGCCAATGAACAAACTTTCAATAACTGTCTTTCTTCTTGAGAAGGCCTGATCTCTATTTGAGCACAGCTCTGTACAAAATAAAGTCCTATTGAAGGAATGATTTCTATTTGAGCACAGCTCTGTACAAAATGAAATTCCTGTATTCGTTCTTTATAGTTTTCTGTACTAACAACCTTTAATGTTGAACCAGTTGTACAACAGGAGTATAGGCTTAAGAAATGATAAAGATATATCAAATTGTAGAGTAAGCATATATGTGCAAGCCAATTACTGGTTTAAAGTTTTGTAGTTTTATTTATAATATAATCCTTATGGAAGGCTGAACTGTGAATGCCACATTCTGCTCAGCCCACTGTCCCACTGCCAATGGACCACTAGTTTAAAACAAACTATGGTCAGAGTGAATACAGCTGTGGAGAGCTTTTAAAAGTGGCAAGAGTGTAGAAAAGAATATTCAGTGGTCTCACTGCACCGGGGTTAGATGTAACTAATACTGCAGCGATTACAGAATTGCAGATGTGTGATACCTGCACAAGTGCCGTCTTCCCCTGAGTCTGCAGTGCATAACATGGCAGTGCTGACATGACTACATATGTGTAATACTCTCATATGCATAGTTTAAGTCAGTACCGACATGTTGCACATGACGGCCATCAGTTATCTCAGCAAAGCTATCCTGTACAGTACATTGCACGCAGATGTAAACATGGGTAAAAGTAAGACCCTACTGAAAAAAGATACTGCATCTTAGAAAAGATATCCCGCGTCAGTACTTCTGCCAAAATGGTTAAAAGTATGACCCCACTGAATATGAGATACTGCATCTGAGCCAGGCTATCATGTGTTAGTACATTATAACATGGCTATAATAACTGGGGAACTTTTTCTCCATAGAGAAACCTAGTTATAATTCACCGTTATAACCTGCAGGTTATAATGGTGAACACGCACTCAGGTTTCTTTTGCACTTGGCATTTGCAACCACCCCTCCTTCACTGAGTGCCTGCTGTCATTCCTCAGCCCTGCATACTTCACCGGGACTTCACCGCACTCAGAGTCAGCAGCTGTAAATTATTTACTGGGCAAATTTTTTTAACATAAGCTGGATATGAAAAAAAAAGAGCAGATTGTTTTATCAGGAGCCATGGACTGCACTGAAACCCAACCAGTCCAAGTCTCCAAAAGAACAAACTTTATTTTAAATAGTTGCTGTGGTGAAAACGCTCCCCAGCAATTATATAAAATAAAGGCTGGGCATGGGTGTTTAGAACTCTAATATTATGCACCCCCTCAAGGTGGGATGCCCTAATAAACCCTTTGAGCTTCACTCTCAGGGTTTATGTGGCATCCCACCCATTGGGGGGTGTAAAATCTCTTTATAACCCCCTACCCAGCCATTATTCTATATATCATACCATCAAAAGGTTCTGGAGATGTGAACATTGAGAACAAAGCTTAAGAGATCCCAACATTTTTCTAGAGCCTCTCTGATACAATATATTGCGAGTGAGTTTTACCATTTAAAATAAATAAGAACACATACAACAGCCTGAACATTTGTTATAGTGATTTTACTGACAAGCATAATGATGTCAGTTGTGTGCATGTGTTGATTTGAGCATACAGGGAAATGTACAGGAGTTTTGTCCCAGTTTTACAAGGAAAATACAGGGAAAGGAAGAGTGCCCTACAGGGAAATGTTTTGTTCAATCTGGGAACACTGCAGTTGACACCACTATGATTTTTTTCTAATCCCCTATGAAACCCCTTGAAACCTCTGAAAACCCATAAAACATTACTTGCCTAGCATTTACCCTTCCTAAAAATATAAAATCATGAGCATTCCAGTGCCATTTATTAGATAGGTCCTGAAAGGGTTAACATACATCAGCTCTTCAAAGGAAATAGTGTAAATATTTGCTACACACATATACACATTGGGATAGGGAGAGATGGCATCCACCTGAGGATATTAAGGGAGCTGTGAAGGGAACTAGCAGCACCTCTGGTGGCCCTGTTCACAGAGTCACTCAACACAAGTTTGGTTCCAGAGGACTGGATGAGGGCACATGCAGTCCCACTGCACAAAAGTGGCAGTAGGGAGGAGGTGAGGAACTACAGACCAGTCAGCCTCACCTCACTGATGGTAAACATCATGGAGACATTGCTGAAAGAAAGGATAATGGCTCACCTGGAATCCAGGAGTGCTCAGGATCTGAGGCAACATGGATTCACAGCAGGAAGATAATGTCAAACAAATATGATAGATTTTTTTAATTGGGTGACTAGGAAAGTAAATCAGGGAGGGGCAGTAGACATCACCTACCTAGATTTCAGCAAAGCCTTTGACATCGTCCCTCATAGAAGGCTGGTCAACAAGATGGGTATTCTTGGTATAGGTGACAAGGTAGTCAACTGGGTTAGGAACTGGTTAACAGAAAGGACACAGAGGGTGGTGGTAAATGGGCTCCAATCTGCGGAGAGGGTGTGACCAGCGGGGTACCACAGGGCTCAGTATTGGGACCAATCCTGCTCAATGTCTTAATTGGTGACATTGCAGAGGGGCTGGAAGGAAAGGTCTGCTTGTTTGCAGATAACACCAAGATCTGCAATAGGGTGATATTCTAGAAGGTGCAGAAAATGAAGAGGACCTGGAGAAGCTTGAAAGATGGTCAGCTATGTGGCAACTGAGGTTCAATACAAAAAGTGCAAAATAATGTACCTCGGTAGAGGGAGCCCTGGGGAGAGCTAGAGGTTGGGGGAGCTGACTGACACCAAGGAGGAAAGGACCTAGGGGCTTATCATCTGTGATGACCTTAAGGTATCAAAGCAGTGCACAAAAGTGGCAGGGAGGGCCAGTGGTATGATGGGGTGCATAGGCAGGGGTATCACTAGCAGGAGGTGGGAGGTGGTGATACCATTGTATAAAACATTGGTGAGGCCTCATCTGGAGTACTGTGTGCAGTTCTGTCGGCCATGCCTACATAAGGACATAAACAAGGTGGATACTATCTAGAGAAGGGTGACAAAGACGATGTGGGGCTTACACCACAAAACATATTAGGAGAGACTAAGGGACCTCAATATTTATTTATTTAGTTTTTGTTGACTGGGTAAACGCACTAGACAAATCCTGCCTATTTTCAGGCAAGAACTGGGGAAGGGGGATACAGATGAATGCCAACTGACCTTGAACCAGATTAAACTGTTGGTGGTATTTTTAGTGAATGAGGGAAATTTGGCCAGGATACGAGGAAATTCCCTACTCTTTTTCGATATGTGCCATGGGATCTTTAACATCCATCTGAACTACCACCAATCCAGGCAGACGGGACCTTGGTTTAACATCTCATCCAGAACACGGCACCTCAGAAGTGCAGCACCCCTCTCATGCTGCATTACAGTGTCAGTACTGGAATATTAACCCAAGTGACAGATGTGGGAACTGAACCCACAGCTCTCTAATCTCCTGACCCCAGAGGCAAGTGTGCTACTTACTGAGCCACTGATACTGACAATATGTACTCACTGGAAGAGACAAGAGGAGAGGAGAGGAGAGAGAGAGTGGGGGACATGATTGAAACTTTCAAGTTCCTCAAGGGTATAAACAAGGTGGAGGTGGGAACCTTTCCAATGTAGAAAAAGTACTAGAACAAGGGGGAACAATATGAAATTGGAAGAGGGTAGATTAAGAGGTAATGTGAGGATGTTTTTCTACACAGAAATGGTAGTTGGCACTTGGAATAGTCTGCCACAGGAGGTAGTGGGGGAAAGTACAGTGGAGGGGTTTAAGCATGCTTGGGACAGGGACAAGGTTAACTTGAGAGGGGACAGAGTGATGAAAAGCTATTGATCACATAGGGTCAGTGGCCATATACAAAGCATAGAGCCTACAGTCAGAATGGATGGGCCTAGTGGTCCTCATCTGCTTACAATGCCTGTTTTTTATGTTTCTGTGATGACCAAGAATGTAATTTGAAACTGCTTCTGCAGTTCGATGCTATATCTGTTGGAAGCCATGTCAGTAAATTATTAGTCTCCAAAGATAGCAAGTCACATTGAAATAATAAACATGCTGAAAAAGATTCAAATAAACACATTCTCAGATGCCTGCACTGTACCTGCTCTATTCATGGCCCTGCAAACTAACAGGGACCTTGAGCCTCAAGTGCTGTCAGTTCTTTGCCTTTCATCAACATTAAATGCATTACATAGTGGGCACACCTGCATGGCACAGGTCTGTCTGGGTAAACAGAGGGTTTCAGTCTCCAATTTTGTTAGTCCCACACCTTTGACCAGAATAAGATACTTCACAGAGTGATTAAATCTGCACTGTACCTGCCCTGTTCATGGTCAAACAAACAAACAAACAAAAAACAAACAGGGAGCTTCAATCTCCAGTGCTGTAAGTGACCAGTCCCTCACTTTACACAAGCATTAAATACATTACACAGGGGCACACTTTGTTTAGTTAGTCAGTTATTTATGTATGTATGTATGGATTGATTTTATTTAAATTGTGATGATCAGGTAGGGCCACTGAGATGTGCAAGTTGTATAATAAAATACATGGGAGAACATACCAAGTAAATAAAAGATATTCTACATACGGTGAACATTAGTTCATGTTTATCACAAATTTGAATAGACATGCATGATACTTGTCATTCTGGGTAAACAGAGGGATTCAGTCTTCAGAGCTGTTAGTCCCACACCTTTCACCAGCATTAAATACATCACATTGTGGGGGAGCCTTAGCTTACCCTGTGTACTTACTTGCACTCTCTCTGTAGATAAATATAGGGCTTCAGTCTCCAGTGCTGTTAGCCCCGTACCTTTCACCAGCATTAAATACATCACATTGTGGGGGAGCCTCAGTTTACCCTGTACTTTCCTGCACTCTCTTTGTAGATAAATATAGGGCTTCAGTCTCCAGTGCTGCTAGCCCCCCACCTTTCACCAGCAACATATACACAACAGAGTGATTAAGTCTTTGTTGGAGTCAGTATAGTATAGTGGTTAAGGACACTGACCTACAAACCTGGATACCTAGGTTTTAATGCACAGCCCCAACTTGCATACCATGTGATCCTGAGTAAGTTACTTAACTTCTTTGTGCCCCCAGGTCACACCAGGAAGCAACTTAGGTTTAGTGTGCTTTTGCTGGTTAACCTGATTTCCCTTTCCCTAAGTCTGCACTGTACTTGCCCTCTCTTCATCTTTACATACATCTTCAGTCTCCAGAGTTGTCAGTCCCTCACCTTTCACCAGCACTATATATTACACTGTGGGGAAGCCTGCACCATAACATCCAGCACCATCTCTGTCCTGTAGCTAAACAGAGGGCATTGCTGTTTGTCTCTAGCCACTCACCAGAAATAAATACATCCTCACTACACTGCTGCCTACAGACAAACATAGGCTGCAATAAAAATATATATTTTTTTATACAGAACAACTCCAGCAGTCATATGTAATATGATTAGAGGGGCTTGTATTGATTTCAAATAGAGCAACAGTCTGATGCAAATGCATTATCCTTATTTTCAGTTGTGAACAAATGCGCCTTTGCCTCCCAAAGACTGGCAATCTTACCTTAACATGCAGCATAGCAGATTCACAGAAACACATTCTTAAACTATCAGGACACTTAAAGGGCATGGGATTTTGGAGTCCTTATCTTAATAATCAGATGTTATTTGTGTTAGAAGATTTGACACTTCCTGAGACAGCAAAGTTTCTCAGGCTTGCAGACAGATGTAAAGGGTAAGAATCTTAGATGCTACAATATATTGTTATTTATGGTAAATGCACTTGACAGGTCATGAGTTCCAGAAACCCAGTAGAGAGAAGGGAGTATTTTATATAGCTGGGTAGTGATTTGAGCTGTTGTGAAGAATACACTGAAAAGTTATAATTTGTGTGTTCCACAGTATCCCATTTTCCAGCTGAGCTTGCAAGATGGCTGTAGTCTCTGCCCACAGCCATAGTAATGCTAGTAGCACATTGCCTGCACTACTAGAAATGGTTTTCAATTAAAAAGTTTCTTTAATAATTTGTAAATTAGAAAAAATCAAGTGTCCAAAATAACAATAAAATCACTGTATTGGTCCTTTATCAGAAGAATAGGAAATTATAGGTTATCAGTGCCTCAGCAATCCTTTAGGCACTAACTATACCACCTGTTTCATATTTTGTCAATTAAGGATCGCTACACTAGTCCTTGCTTAAAATAAAAGATTAGGTAACTTTCCAGATGTTTGGATTTACTAGTTATTTACCCTCATATGTAATACTATACAGTACTATAAAGCTGCCATGTGTAGCGTACATGCTAGAATGTAACATCCAAATATGAAGAGTTTGCAGAATTCAGGTTACTAAATTATAAGAAGATCCTCAAATCTTACCTTTCCTGTTTACAAAGATACTGATACAGTAAGTGCAAGTATTCTTCTTCCTAATGTGTGTTTTCAAAAACATGTCTCTGCTTTTTAAAGGCTTCCTCCAATAGAGAACAACAAATCAAAATTCAGGATAAAAAAATATGAATCATTAGGTGTAACAAGCTTTACCTCCCTTATTTCCATGTCACCTGTCAGGAATTTGAAGATTCATGCATTTTAGAAATATTAACAACTAATTATGGCATTACCTAAGTAGTACATATGTACATAATTACAGATCTCTAACCTCAGAAGTTAAATGATTTAGAACTGCATGTGAGTACTTCTTTTTCATTCACCAGACATCCATGGCAAATGTAGCGTATCAATCATTGTTTAATTCATGTTTCTAAAATCAATAATGGACTCTGTTAGGGGCCCCGTGTACAGTACCTGGAAACGTCTCTTTCCAAAGATGTAATTTCTTTAACAATGATTTCTTTACTTTAGGGTGTTTCCTGTTGCTACATTTCCATACAGTACATATACAGCACATTAATAATCACATTTCATCAGTGACAGCCTCATTTCAATATTATGTGTTGTGCTTCCTATTTTTATTTATAGATTTGTGGGCAATAAAACACAGCAGTGTTTGCATCTACTGAGAGACACTTTACTGCGCGAGTGGTATTCTGGAGTATAATGATACAGAAGGCCACAGGGTGAGCATCCATCAGTACACACTAATGGAGTGTCTATATCTACCAGTGAATACACAACCCTTAAATGTGTTCAATGTACTTACAAATGATTTGGTATTAACCATGATGGCTTACAGAATGTAGTGCCATGCTTACATAGGTATGTACTGTACATGCATCTTGCTATACTGTATTTTTTTCAATTCTCATGGGCTGACAGTATAGCCTAGAGGGCTGAGCAAAGATCTGTGAACAGGCTTGGTGCATCCAGCAGATCTGGGTTTGATTCCCACATCCTCTTCTTCCACACAGTGTGCCTTTGAACAAACCATTTAACTTCCCTATGCTGCTAGGTACTTCACACTCGAAAACAAATTGCATATTTTGATTCAAGCAATTGCATATCATGTATTATGGTTGTGTGGAAGCACCACTACAATTAGAGTTGAAAAGGTATTTCTACAGTATTTGGAAACCCTAATATTTGCACCTTAATAATTCCACTGTCCCTTATCAGAACAAACTGAAATTTTACAAACACATAGTCAATTCCAGGATCTCTGCATCCTGCAAATGTGGTAACAGATGGCTAGTGGTTTGAATGTACTCAGTGGCTAAAAATGTATAAAAATCTGGGGTTCAATTTTCAAAGCCCTGAGAATGCTGCAAGCCCTTAGTGCACTGAGTTTTTGGCACGCAGGGCTTGTGGCCTTCTCCCGGCTGATGATCGGGATTTTCAATCCTGAGTGCCAAATGCTGCAAGTTAGGCCAACTTTTCCCTGGTCTAACTTGTGTCAATTGGGGGATCCTTTTTTCTGGGGCTTGCATCAAACCTTTGGCACAAGCTGCTGTGAACTGAGCAAACTGTCGCACCTGCAGCCAATAGAAAGTTGGGCACAGTTGCACCAATGGAGTTTAGCATGTACCAAAATATTGCTTTGATGCAGCCCTACACCAGCAAGCCCTACACCAGTTTCTAAAATAGATCCCATGGATCTTGAGATGTGATTCTGTAGAACAAACACAAAAATGCTTGCAAGTTTAAACATGACCAAACTTTCAGCTTTGTTGGAGTTTTGCAGAAGGATGATTCTTTGGTAGGTTGCTATAAGATTTTACATTATTAAGAGCATAAAATGCCAATATCACACACGCATGGTTCATTTTTATATGAACGTTTCATAATTGAAGTTTTGCAGAACTGCTATAAATCACTTAGGGAGGCAGCATGGCATACTGGTTTAGAGCACTGAGCTGAAAACCTGGTAAACTGGTTTTGAATCCCACAGCCATCACTTACATACAGTGTGACCATGGCCAAGTCATTTAACTTCCCTTTGCTCCTAGGATGTACCTGCAAACAAGCCTCAGCTTACTGTGTCTTTCCTGACCAAAAATTGTAAATAAATAAAATAAATGGATGAATCACAATTAGTTTTCTTGAGATGAGACATATGTTTTGTGTACATTAGCAGTACCAAAACTGAGGAAAAGAAAATCAAACTCTGTGCATAAAAAACAAAATCTGATGGACGTTAATTTAGAAACATGTGTAGTTGATACTGTAGTGTGTGTAAGGTTGATTTTTCACGTGTTGTTATAAAAGAAAATTGTTAAAATATGAATACAGTTAGATAGTTGTGTATCACAAAAACAACCACTGCTGTCTTGATCTGCAAACCTTTTTCATTCTTATGACACTTTGGCCCCCATTTTCAACCATGGCCATTTACACCACACAACGCATTCAGTAGTGTGCAGCCATCTTGGAGCCATTTTCATACAGGCAGGGCTCCCAGTTCAGAGCATGCTGCCTGTACGATTACCAGCTATGGTATTGTCATGAAAAGTGCATAATGCACAGTGCACCACAGCCCCACCTGACAACAGTCACATAAGCAAAGATGTTTAGTGCTGCTCAAATAGGTTAGTGCCTCTACTCCTGCATGCTATGTTCAATGACAGGACTGTTAATGACCAGGCTATGGGCATGCAAGGTACTCAAGGCACCATTTGCATGCCCTCGTGTCTGGTAGCACCTCTGTGTCATGCCTATATGCATTTGAATGTTCAGAGGCCTTATACAGAGCTTCATCCATTACTCCTATGCTCACATGATCCCAATTTCCTAACCTAGAAACAATGGTTATTTAATGTTCCCTCACTCCACCTGCCCCAATCCCTGCTGAAATACACAGTTGCTCCCTTTTTGTCTCGTGGTCCCTCTTCTGCACTGATCCCCATTGAAATACAGAACTGCTTTCTAGCTGTCTTGAGGCACCCCCTATGGCACCATTCATTGTTAAAAAGCAAAAGCATATCCAGGTAATCTAATGGACCCTCTCCTGCCTCAGTCCTAGCTGAAATACAGAACAGCTACCTGGTAGCCTTGTGGTTCCTCCCTGCTATCTGAAACCCCATCAACCTCATAACCTCTGACATACTCCTGGCTCACTCACTCAGCAATCATTACCCTCTAACCCTCAAATAAAATTGAATCACCCAAGAATAGCCCATCCTGGACTGTGGGCAGGGTGTTGGGCTGTGACTGGCACAAATCTTCCTCTCTGTACCTTGGCTGGCCACTGGTTAAATAATAGAGACCATCTGCATGCATACTATAGACAAAACTGTTTTTACAGTACACTAGCACTCAGTTACTATCATTCAGATAGTGGCCAGCTGAGGTGGTGACTCAAGTTACTAAGACTGGGACCACATGTGAGAGTCAGGACTTTCGGGATCTGCATAGGGAATGGAGAGAACTCATGTCTGTCTCAACTGCCAAGGTATCTTTATCTGGTGAACAGAGTGCCCCTAAGAGCCCATGTGCTATGCCAACCAGCAAGCCTTCAATAGTGACTGGTGCCAGAGTACAAGTGCAAAGTCGCCCTGTAACTTGAGATTTCCAGAACTAACTAGATAAATTTCATGAACTACTGGCCAAGCTATGCAAGTGCACCACTCAGCAAGTGGTTGTGATGATGGAAAGATTTACAAATCAAAAAATAAAGGCACAATTAGAAGTTCGACCTTTACTCATTCCCAAATGTTTAATCAATTTTCTCAGTAGGAGTGCTACTGGTTTATGACACAAATCAGTTAAAAAAAGAATTTGGTGTACCCCCCAAGGTAAATCTTTCACATATTACAGTTTTTTTCCACCTAAATTTGCAGATTACATATTTAATCTCAAATGAAGTGAGGGTCTGTTAGTGTCCATTTCAGAGATCTGATGTAAATTAAATCCCACCTACCAAGTACAACAGTGGGCCACCCATCAGCTGGGTCCATATTCTGGAATGTAACTACCTGAGGGTTTTGGTTTTTTTATAAGAAAGAAAGAAGGAATGAAAGGAAGGGAGGCAGTATAGCGCAGTGGTTTAAGGCTCTGAGCTGCAAATCTGAAGACCTGGGTTTGAATCCCACAGTCCCCACTTGCATACTGTGTGACCCTGAGCAAGTCACTTAGCTTCCCTCTGCTCCCAGGTCACAGTTGTAAACAAGCTTTCAGCTTAGTGTGCTACTCCTAGTTAAACAACTACAAAAACAGTATAGAAAGAAAGAAAGAGTGCACTGCCTAAAGTGGCTTTCTTCAGTTAGATGTATAATTCCCAACCAATGGGCAGGTGATTGGTAGGGAGCCTGCTAATGCAGATAGTAATACATCTCTCAAACATTAAACAAACACAAAATGAACAGTTCAGCCCTTGCTTGTTCACAAAATTTTGTCACTTTTCTTATTTAGGTGCTTCTGCTTTATAGCACAGTCAGTTAAAACAAATAATTCTTACATATCCTTATTTTAAAAAACAGTGCACATCCCTGGCCAATCAGTGGGGAAGAAGAGAGAGACCTCTGAAATGAACACCAAGAGATCCCCACTCCCCTTTGAGATAAAATAAGTTAGTTACAAACTGAGGCAGAAAGATTTGCCATTGATGGACACTGTACAGTGACTTCTTTGTTTTAACTGATCTGTACCATAAACCAGTAGCACCCCAACGAGAAAATGAATAAAAAATGTATGACTGAGCAAGGGTCAAGCTACTAATTGTGTGCTTGTTTAATACTTGGGATATGCATCACTGTCTCCATTACCAGTCTTCTCATCAATCATGCTCACATTGGTTGGGGATTTCATCTCATTTGAAGGAAGCCAATTTAAGACTTGCTGTGCTGTGGACCAATATATCAATCCAGAATTCCAATACAATCAAATTCTGTCAACAGCCTAAGGGTTAAAAGCAGTGGACATTTAAAACAAGCCAACTCAGGCAGTTGCATGTTAGAATAAGGACCCAGCCAATGGATGCTCCACCATGCCATTTGGTGCTATGTCAAGACTGTGTGGTCCAAAACAGCACATTGAATAACCATGCCGCATGGTCAGTACAAAACCACATGGTCCAAAACCCTGCTAGATTGGATATACTAATTCCAAAACTATGCAGTGCTGTTATGACCATGCGGTTTTTCACCGCATGTATTTGCTGTTGCGGTTTTGACCAGTCACCTGCCATTTAGTGGCTGGGCTTAAATTCGGATCAGAGCTCTGAAGTGAACACCAAGTGACCCCAACTTCCCTTTGAGATAAAATAAGTAGCCAGTTAAGAGAGGAAGGCAATTGTAACATTTGACAGATTCTCCATTAGGGGTGTACTAAATTCTTTAACTTACAAAGCAAGAACAAGCTGCTTTAAGTGACGCCATCAAGGCACCAAATAGGAACCACCCTGTGGAAGATGACATGAAATGGATGCCCCTGATGGGTCATCATACCATGGACAGGATAAAGAAGGTGTCTTCTCTTACTGCTGTGGTGGAATATGGACAACAAAAAAGAGAGTGTAAGTCCTCAGAGGATTTAATGAAGGTGAATGACCAGATCCAAAAGTGAGCTACAAAGCAGGGAAGCTTCACTAGGGGCTTAAGTGAAAAGCATCCTAGTGATACTGATATCAGGGACTCTGTCTGACTGATTGACTGACTGTTAGGTTGGCAGCACTTCAGGCCAGAGTGTTAGGGAAACCAATGTTACCTTGGTGACAAAGGAAACTACCAGAAACCCAGATAAACTTATGGCAAGCATTTCACAGTGAGAAATGATAATGGAGGAAGTGAGAGACAAGTTTAGATGGCACCCAAGAGCATCTTTGTACAACACAAAAGAGTGTAATCCTGGCAACTTAAATCATGGCATGCCACATGGATAGTGACATATAGTAAATGAAGAAGGGGTTGTTCTTTAGACCTTTAAGGCTCAATTGCATATTCCATAAACATCAAACCTAAAGATGCAGCTCTTGGATCTACTTTTGAGAGACATGCCAAGAGGTGCTGAAAAGCCACACTTGTTAAGGAGCCACCACAACCCATGTAACTACAGATGCTTCCATCAGTTAGAATTCAAAGATAAGGTAATCAGTGACTATACCTGCCCTTTCCAGTCTGCTACAGAATCTAAACATAGTATCAGATAGGATACCTCCAGAGGAGTCCGATCTCACAGCATTTACATTTGGACCCTGATTCTATGCTTTTTTTGTGCCCTTGGGTACAGGGCCAGTACCCAAAAATGTGCTTGCTGATAAAGAAGATGGGGATGCCTTGGAACTGCCGGGTGAAGTGGATCCTACTTTGAACCAGGGTACTGCGTCACTGGCTGAGGAAATAAAGTGCATGTCAGGATTTTGAAGAAGTGTCTGATATACTCTATTGCTCTACAAGATCCATTAAGCCATTGTTGAAACTAAATGACATTTCTCCAGGTGCCTCCACTAATCAACCTATGCATGTAGTAAACAGAGGAATTCATATCATATCTACTTTGTTACCTCATATTGCTTTTTCTTCTGCCTAAACCATATTAACAAGGTGGTACAGACAATGTGGGGAACATAAGCTAAGAGTTGCCACTGAGAAAGAAAGCATTTGTTTAAATAACCATTTGTCTAGACAGGAGATTGTCAATTGCCTATGTTAGATTATTGGCCTACCGTAGTTCACTTTAAGGATGATCTTTGTTGATCCTGACATGATGCAAATGTCAAGTATTTATATGGAGACTATTGTAACCCCGACCCCCATCCCCACAAAGTGTGCAGCTTGCCTCTGGTGCCAGCAGACCCCTGACTAACAAATTGAACTGCTGCCATTCATGTGTTCTCTCCCCAGCACCTGAGGATGTGGGCTCTTGCAGAGGACAAGAACAGATCTGCAGGATGGATAATCAGCATTATAAAAGGCTCTCAGAAATGCTGCAATCTGATTGGCTGTTAGGATTCCAACAGCCTTACATTAATCCATGTACTATCGTCATGTACAGCCTGATCACCATGGCATATGGATTCTTCCTGTCGGCATTCCATCCTCTAGCACAGCTGAATGCGAAATGATGCATTCTGATTTTGAACCAGCATTCTTAAACTGCTGGTGGAAGAACTATTTTGTTAAAAATATCCCTCTAAAGGAGGAAAACATACATAAAGGATACTTTCAACATTTTTCTTTGAAAACATTTTTATAATAGCAATAAGGCACTTCCAGGATTTAGATTAACAGTCAGTTAATCACCCCTGGGGCAATATGGCACTCGTTTCCGCCTTGCACACACACCCTAGGGGTGAGTAACAGACTGTTAATTCAACCCCTGGTCATACCTTATTGCTTAAGTATTCTTTGGCCACCCTGTGACAGCATGACAAAGTGGCTAAGCACTGCACAGCAAAGTTACTCTACTGCCACAAACAAGGAGTATAGCCTGTGCTCAGAATGGAATGTGGGTTCAACATCTCCTGCACCAGTATGCCAAGTGGCTCAGTCAAAGCAACTTTACGCTGGAGAAAGAGGAACATGACTGGCACTTGTAATAAATTAGTGTTTCTGCAATCAACTGCCCTGACTGACTGGACACTTGACAAAACTGCATACAACTAAAAGGGCAAAGAATAATTTATTAAAGGTAAAAGCTCTGTGTGAATCTGATTACTTTGAGGTCACTACCATTTTGTTGCACCATGACCTTCATGACCACAGCATCACTGTTCAGGGGTAGCATACCAGCCAATCAGGCTGCAGATACTGAACGGGAAGCCACACTGGGCTCCTGGGACACAGGAGAACTACAGGAATCCAGAAACAAATTTATGACCAATGATCTAGCAAATAACTGACCTCCAGCCTGGCTCCACAGTGACTGATAGAAACATTGACCAATTAGAGCTCACATTCCCCAGAGAACTTCAATAGCTTTTCCAGGATTGAATCAGTCTGTGCTTGTCTGTAGTGAGAAGCAGATTGGTGCTGCTGGAAATAGAGACTACACATCTGACTGAGAGACTGAGACAAAAAAGCAGAAGAAATAGAATTTCTGCTGAGAGAAGGAGGTAATCACATAGTAGCACAGTGTGAACCAATGCGGAAGGTGGCAGCAACTGAGTAAGAGGCATTTGCTGTGCTACAGCCCCTATTCCTAACTGACAGTAGCTGGTCTGGAAAGTTGGTAAGCCAGTTCGAAAGCCCAGTGCTAGTTAACACAACACAGTGGGTTGGATGTGGTGTGTTGGTCATGTAGGATCAAGTTTTCAGAAGCTAAACAAACTGTGCCATCACATGCTCTGACATCATAACAATATTTACAAAAAACACTGACGGAAGGAAAAAAACATCAGGCAGAGGTAGATGGGTGTAGAGACATATGGCCCTACAAGGGCACATGGAACTTGTACTAATGAACTAGGCCACAGCCTACAGCTAAACTAAGTGTACCATTATGTCTCAGGCTACATAGCACCTTTTCTAAAAATACTAACTGAGAAAGAATGTTCCAGGAAGGGGCATATGCATTGCTAGAAATCAACACCAGTGAAATTCAATGCATGAAGAGGAAAATGCAGAAAAAATCTTGCACACGCTTTGCAGTGATACTCAGTACTGTTACTCTGTGTATAGGCAAAACCAGAAGTGTAGGAGATTGCTAGGGCAAGCAATAAATTACAAAGGCTTGGGATGCAAAGAAAAACATCAGCATGCCAAGTAACCTTAAAGAGCTACTGATGCTTCTAAGAAATCTTTAAAAAACATGATAATTAGGTACAATTCTGCCTGAATTCCATTTATATTTTACATATTTCTCCTCTCCATTATTTATTACTAAGGAAACATGCATGAATATATTATCTTTATCCCTTAGATTTCTGTTACAGTCTATATGTCTCTACAGCTTACTCCCTACTTCAAGTCATAATCTTCTGTTGTGACATCACAGTCTGTTGCTATGGGAGTAACTGGGATGTCACAAGCAGTGCTCTATGACTTCAGGTAGGGAGAAAGCAGCTAGAATAAACTTTTCAGAAACAAAGATCCTGTTTTGATACAGATGACTTCAGTAATAAATAATGGGGAGGATGAATACAGTACTAATGGGAAATGCAAACTGGACTGTGTCTACATATTAGGTTTTGTTAAAGTTCTGAACGTGTCACCAACTCTTTAACCTTTCACTTTAACCTAATTTGCTCTATTTGGGTGGCCATCCTCATTTCTTCCTGTCTCATCTTATCTTCTTCACATTTTCACTAAACTTGGTTTTGAGCAGCCATGGTTTATAAACTTTCTCAGTGCTCTGTTTTTCTCTCTTTACTTATACAGAAACACATACACACACACACACACACACACACACACACACACGCACACACGAGTACATATACGTAAGAGTAGTTGTTAGGGAAAGCTTTGCCTTTTAGCACTGCATGTCAGTGGGGTTATGAATTTTATATTATTTTATGCTTAGGAAAATGCTTAGATGTTATATTACTGTGCGTTGTGTGAATTGGTACAGCAGTTTTATTTTCTACTCTTGAAGCAAGAGAGAAACTTTGATCAAGGCTGAAGTGCTTCAGGGCATGTTATCTCAGTCATCACTGAAAAGACTTTGCTTTAAAGAGAGACAGAACTTACTGCAAGTAAAGTTATGTTTTTGCTTTGGAATTTAAAGCCATTCCTTATGATGTAATGCATAGTGTTGCTTGGTATTTAGATCTGAATGTTTTTGCCATATTCTGCTTTGGATGTTTTTGCATTGTTCTGTGCCAGAATGTCTATACATGTGTCTCGTGAAAAGTACAAAGAGGTATTTTAAAGCAAGACTGTGCTGTGGTATGAAATAATGATAGTAAAACCCCAACCCTATATCCCTACTGAAATCATTCCTTCAGTGCTACGAAGTCTGACCAGCAGCCAGCCTGCCACAGCTATAACTTGCTTAAACCAAATGAAATTCGGGGGGGGGGCACAATGTTTAACAGCTAACTGAAGTATGAATGTTCTCCTTCAGCTGCTCATGTTTGATTATTTTATGTTAGTTTGTAGCTTCTCGGTGGTATTATCACATTTGTGTCATCTCAGTTGCAAGGGAGTCCCAACTTGGTATATTCCTATTAGAAACATAGAAATTGTTGGCAGATAAGGACCACCAGGCCAATCTAGTCTGCCCGAAAGCTCTATACGAGTTTGTGGCCTCTGACTGTACCTGGTCAATAGCTTTTCACCCCTCCCTCCCACCTCTAAGGTACCCATATGCCTGACCCATGCATGCTTAAAACCCTTCACTGTGCTCGTCCCCACCACCTTCTGTGACAGTCTAGTCCATGTGTCCACCACCTCTCTGTGAAGAAAAACTTCTTCACATTTCCCCTAGCCTAACACCTTCCAATTCATAGCATGCCCCTCTTCTTGTACATTTCTTATATTGGTAGATGTCTCCCCTGCACCCTGTTAATGCCCTTAATGTACTTAAATGTTTCTATCATGTTCCCCCAATCCCTCCTCTCCTCCAGCAAGTACATATTGAGGTCCTTAGTCTCTCCTCATATGTTTTCTGGGCAAGCCCTGTACCATCTTAGTCACCCTTCTCTGGACTGCCTCCACCCTGTCAATGTCCTTATGAAGGTGCAGCCTCCAGAACTGCACACAGTACTCTAGGTGATGCCTCACTATCATTTTGTAAAATGGCATCACCATCTCCCACCTTCTGTTAGTGATACCTCTGCCTGTGCACCCCAGCACAACATTGACCTTCCCTGCAGCCTTTGTACTCTGCTTAGACACCTTTAGGTCATCAGAAATGATAATCCCCAGATCCCTTTCTTCCTTGGTGATAGTCAACATCCCCCTTCCCCCATCCTGTAGCTCACCCCAGGGTTCACTCTTCCCCAGTGTATTATTTTGCACTTCCTGGAATTGAACCTTAGTTGCCACACTTCAGACCATTTCTCAAGCTTCCCCAGGTTCCTCCTCTTTCTCTCCACCCCATCCAGAGTATTCACCCTGTTGCAGATCTTAGTGTCATCTGCAAACAGGTAGATCTTTCCCTCCAGTTCTAACACAGTGTCACTAATGAAGACATTAAACAGGACTGGTCCAAGGACTGATCCCTGAGGTATTCCGCTGGTCACTGCACTCTCCCCTGACTGGATCCCATTTACCACCATCCTTTGCTTCCTGTCAGCCAGTTCCTAACCCAGTTTACCACCTTGTACCCCATACACAGACTACTCATTTTGTTGACCAGCCTTTTATGTGGGATGGTGTTGAAGGCTTTGCTGAAATCTCGGTAGGTGACGTCTACCGTCCCCACCATAATTTACTTTCCTTTTCATCCAGTCAAAAAAATCTATCAGATTCATCTGACATGACCTCCCTGCTGAGAATTTATATTGCCTCACATCCTGGGCACCACTGGATTTAAAGTGTGCCACTTTTCTTTCTTTAAGCAGTGCCTCTATGATCTTACCCACCACTGAGGTGAGGCTGATTGGCCTATAGTTCCCTGCCTCCTCCCTACCATCACTTTTGTGTAAAGGGATTACATTTGCCCTCTTCCAATCCTCTGGAACCACTCCTGTGTTGAATGACTCCATGAACAGTGCTGCCAGAGGCACCACTAGCTCTCTTCGTAGCTGTCTTAATATCCTCAGGTGTATGCCATGTCACCCCATTCCTTTGTCAACTTTTAGTTTTCTGAGCTCCTCCAGGACTTTCTTCACTTTGAATGCACTTGTGTTTACCTCTAACCCCCCATGTCTGTCACCCAGCTGTAGTCCCTGACCCTCCCCCTCTTTAGTGAATACTGAACAGAAGTATTTGTTCAGTATTTCTGCCTTTTCCATGTCTCCTTCCTTACACTCCCTGTATCCCTTTGAACCATACAATGGCCCCTTGGTCTTCCTTCTTTCAATGTACTGTACCTATAGAATGCCTTGTCCCCTTTCTTCATTGTCTGTGCTAATCTTTCTTCAGTCTGCACCTTTGCTCTCCTAACAGCCTTTCCTGCTTCCCTTGGATTCCTTAGGTATACTTCCCTGTCCTCCTCCTCTGAGTCTCCTTATATTTCCTGAAACCTGCCCTTTTGTCCCTTACCTAGTCTGCTACTCTCAAAACCACAGTGGTTTCCTTCTTCTCTTGCTCGTATTTGCCATCCTGATGCATTGGCTCGTCACCTACTCTATGGCTCCCTTTAGTTGTCCTCACTGCTCCTCAACCCCTCCTATCTCCCTTCTTACCAATGCCTCTTTGATACAACTCCCCATTTTAGCAAAATCTGCCCCGTAAAATGTAAGACCTTGCATTCTGCTGACTAGACTGTGTCTCGGTCCCTATGCTAAAGCACACTAAGTGATGGTCACTGGACCTTCCACCTGGATGTGTGCAATTCTGTCCCCATCAAATCAAATAGAATTGGGAACAGGTTGTTGTTGTTGGTGATTTTAACACTAATTTGCTAGAACCAAGACACCGCCAACATCAAGGATCTAATATCTAGCCCCTACCTAATGCAAATGGTTACACAAGCAACGAGGAGGAAGTACCACACTGATACCAGCTCATTAATTGACTGGCTGCTATCCAGCTGCCCTGAACATATTTCACATGTATTCATCCTACCAAACGCCCTGATTGACCACTCTCCAGTGTTGTGTCTTTGGTCAAACAAATCCACCCCCCAGTTCACGTGTAATCGGCCACTAAGAAAAGGACAGCTTGAATAGTTCAAACAACACCTTTACAGGGCAGATTGGAGCACGCCCGATAGCCTACTCAATGTTAACAAGACCTTCAACTATTTTGCTGCAATCTTCACCACTGCCTGCAACACATATGCCCCTTCAAATCCTTGAAAGATAAACAGATGAGCAATCTCTGGCTCTCAGGATCCCTTTTGGAGCAAATGAAAAATCTACAACAACTGTGGCATGAGGTGAGAGCAACCGGCAAGCAGCCTAATTTCTCAGCAGATAAGTCGGCCAGAAATAAATGCACTAGGTTGACTAGAAATGAAAAAGTCAATTACTATAAAGAATTGTTAGCCAGCAACTGGGAAAGGGGAAGAGACTTGGAACACCATAAAATCTTTTACCAGCAGGGATTCAAAAGCTCCCACGACCTGATTGTCACCTCAGCTGGGACATTGCAGAAACTTGAGGAAGTGGCTAATACCATCAACCTTGCCTTCGTAGACCTAAGTGCTGTTCTCTCCCCAGAGTAGCTTACAGCACAGTGCTCCTTTATGCCCCTTCAGGGTACCCCTCTCCCACGCAAAATCCTGGATCACCTCCTTTTTACTTCAAACAAATCATTAAAGCTCAAACCATGAAATACATCCAGAGGGTCCTAGGCAAAATAAGAACTGGAGCCAAAATGATTGATATGAAGCTAGTTGCCCTCGCTCTAGATGCCCTTGCTAAGCTACCCTCACTCTAGATGCCCTTGCTGAGCTGCTCACCCAAATAGTCAACCTATCCCTAAGAATGGAAGTCTTCCCGGATAAGTGGAAGACAGCTCTTGTCATGCCCATTTTTAAAAGTGGTGATAGAACCTCCCCAGGCAACTACAGACCAATCTCAATACTACCCCCTCTATTAAAAGCCCTCAAGTGGATCATATTGGATCACCTTACAGAATATTTGAATAAGTACAACCTTCTTTGCGCACAGCAACATGGATTTTGTTAACAACATAGCACCATGACTTAACTTATTGACTTCACCAAGCATCTGTATGATACACTTAACAATGGTTTGGCAGTGGGGTCAATCTTTATAGATCTCACAAAAGCATTTGACACCTTGAACCATCTGATCCTTCTCATCATCCTGCAGACCCTTGGCCTGTCTCACAAAACTGTATCCTGGTTCAGCAGCTACTTGACATATAGAACCCAGAGTGTATGCATATGAAGCACTGTCTCCAGCCCTAGTGAGGTGTCCTTGGGGGTCCCATAGGGGGTCAATACATGGTCCTCTACTCTTCAGCTTATTCATAAACTTTCTCTCAGCTGCTTATCCTGTCAAAATATTACTGCACACAGATGATGACATAATCTCTATAGCGAGAAAACAGATCACCGAAATTACAGAAGCACTATAGGACAGCTTCCATAAGCCTGAGGATTGGTTCACACAAAACAAACTACTCCTCAACTATAAAAAAAAAAAACTAAAGTTATGCACTTCTCCATGCCACATGGCAAGAAGAAATTGGGCCCTCTGACCATCCGCAGCCTAAAAGGAGTCATGCTACAGTAAGTCAATTCCTTCAAATACCTAGGAGTCTATCTTAATTATACCCTGTCCTTCTCCACCCACATTGACCACGTTGTGAAAATGGCTAATATCAAACTTGGAATCCTCTTCCACCATAGGCAGACACAGTCTCCTGAGGCCTTGCACCTAGTAACAAGGAGTTCAGTACAATATATTATTGGCTACAGTCTGGTAATCTATGGCATTGGAACTGACACCACCCTGAAAAGGATTAAAAACATTCCTAAATAAGGCATGTAGGCTGGTTGTGGGGGCAGATCACTTGACGGACTCCTGTAACCTATACTCTGGGTCAGGCTGGCTCCCACTACATCTTAGGTTAAAATAACAGGGCTTCCTGCTTGGTAAAACAGACCTGCTTGGCCTCGCCCCTGCATTCTTGTTAGGCATTCTTCAGTACACCCAATCTACCAAAACAATGAGAAGTGTAGTCAAAGGTGCACTCCTCATCCCATTTCAGTGAACCACATTTGCCTAGCATGCTTTGTCCTTCCAAGGAACTCAGTACATCAATGACCTGCCTGCCTCCCTCACTGACTGTGAGAAAATTGGACCCTTCAAGAGGGAACTTCACCTCCTGCTAGCACAGGGCAATCACTGTGGCTATCCCTCCTAGATGCTCTCAGGCTTGCAACCTTCCACCAACTGTCTCGCAGTCAGACCACCTCATCCTACTCCCTAAATTCCTGCCCATCCACCTCCCTGGCAAAGTCACTCCAGGCTGCTCCTCATCCCATTTCCCTCACCTCCCTGCAAAGCCACTTCATTGCTGCAACCTTTCCATTGATAAGCACTTCTAATGTGCACCCTTCTCCTTTCCCATATACCTTTTATCTCTATTTTACCTCACCCTCACTCCTACTTTCTCTGAGTGCTATTCACCTCCATGCCTCAATTCACTACCCAATATGTGTTTACTGTTTATTGATTCAGTACTACTGTATTTAGCAACTGTAACCTTTTGTACTATGTACTTTACCCCGTTGTGATTTCCTGATTGAAACCTATGTATTGTCCTTTGTTATATTATGACTTGGAATCTTTGTAAACTAGCTCCCAAGCTCATAGATATTAATCTGAAACTGAAATAAATAAATTGCTCATGTATAGCATGTCAAGTGTTTATTATACTTTGCCTCTTCTTCCCCTCCACCAAGCATGCATCTGGAAATGAGCTGTTCTCAGCTCAGTATGTCCTTCCAGGTGAAATGTTTTGAAATAAATAAATAGATGTATAGCACTTCAGAGTTCTCTTATTTGACATTTAATTTCACTTCCCCCAAGTGCCTCCAGACCTCCCTTTACCAATAACTATGCCCACAGGGGCCGGAGCACACAAGGGGACCCTTGAAGAGCTGCCTAAGCGGCTTTAACATTTCAGCACCATAGTGCTATTGTATGCATGTGTGCACCCTGCTAGCTCACACATTTCAAAACGTGAGCTGCACAGCAGTGCGCCTAACACCAATCGGGTGATACATTTCTTTTAAAAACATGCTCTTCCAGTCCCCTTCCCACAGAGTTAACACATGTGGGGGTCAGCAGGAGCAAGAGAGAGAGACACCAGGACCAGGACTTGCATAAGCTGATGGTCAGAGCAGAGCAGCAACATAAGCCCCACACATGGTGGGGGTTAAAATAATAAATCAGTTACATGATTTCAGCAAATCAGTGCACAGCACCACTGTACCTCTTACATTGTGTACAATGGTCACTCGTGCAGAAACATTAGCAATGGAGCATTCCACCTTACTGCCAGGTGGAGGGCAGCTTTATTTAACTTTAAAAAAGTAACATTTATAAATCACTCTAGCTAATTCAGATGATTTATAATAATCTAGTAGGGCCTCAGGTGGGTGTCTCTTATGGTATAAGAGACTCCTTTTCTAATGTTTAGGTAGCCAGAACAGCCCAGCTTTGCTTTGTAGTCTTCCTGAAGAATCCTCAATTTTAGAATCTCATATCATTATAGACTCACCACAGAGACCTTATTAACTGAAGTATAACTAAAAAATAAGTTAACACAGGACAAAGTTAAGGAAAAATATTTATTAAAACTTTCAGAACAGCAGTAGAATAGATACATTTTCTGTCAACACAGAGAAAGTACACAGACCTGCCTTCAACTACACTGATGACTAACTATGCAATACATGTGCCTCTGACCATATGGAACACAAGGAGATGACCAGGAAGAGACCTTGACCACCTTCTGAGAATGTCCTGAACATTCTTATCATGAATATGTTGGTTAATCAGATTGAATGATGACAGTCAGATCTAATCTGTGTAATCATGAGCCCTGTTCACACTGCCGTCTTTGCAGTGTATCAACCGTTGGGCATAGGTTGATGCACTGCAAAGATGGCAGTGTAAACACTCAATGGAGAGTTTTAAGAGTGCTGCAGATGCATCTTTGGTTTTAATGCAGAAGTGGGGACCACAATTGGATCTAGCACATTAGGCTGTGTTGTAAACCCTCTAATGCATGTGCTCGATTCAGCACGAAGCCTAGTCACCCTGCAGAAAAAAAACAGCTCCCAGAATGTCCAGCCTCCTCTGATATGTGACTGGCTGTGCAGTAAGTGTGTGCTGTGTAAACTGTCTCCTGTCCTGGAAGCATCTCTACAGAGAGAAAGTAGCAGTGTAAAATAGCAAGCATTGCTGCCGTGTAAACATGGCTTTGGCTACAGCAATACACATTACCAAGAAATTGTATTGTCCTCAGTATTATTTTGGACATCAACCCATACATAGTTAAATAGTTACATAGTTACAGTACATAGTAGTTGCTGGCAGAAAATGACCTATTGGTCTATCCAGTCTGCCCTGGTTGCAGAGTTGCTCAGGTTCTATATCATAAATCTTGCTAGATCTAGATCCTTACTTCTCCCTGGTTTCAGTCCCACTAGCCCTCTGTGTCTAAACCAAGCATGCTTGAAGGCCTCCACAGTGCCTGCATCCACCACCTCCTCTGGTAGCTTGTTCCATGGTTCAACTACCCTTTCTGTGAAGAAGCACTTCCTCAGATTGCCTCTAAGTATCCACCCTTCCAGCCACATATTGTGGCCCCTAGTCCTGGTGCCCTTCCTTTTTGGTAGGTAGCTTCCTTCCCCTACTTTATTTTTCCCCCTGGCATATTTGAATGCCTCTGTCATGTCTCCTCTCTCCTGTCTTACCTCTAATGAGCACATTTTTAAATCCTTAAACCTGTCTTCATAGTTTTTGTGATGCATTCCCTTGACCATTCTGGTAGTGCTTCTCTGCACTGCCTCCATCTGGTCAATGTCCTTTCTGACATGGGGCCTCCAGAACTGGAGACAGTATTTGAGGGGAAGCCTCACCAGAAACCTATAGATGTGCAATATTACCTCACCCTTACTACTTGTTATTCCTCTTCCTATGAAACCAAGCATCCTGTTCGCTTTTCCCGCTGCCATTCAGCACAGTTTTGTCACCTTGAGGTCATCTGTTATGAGGACTCCCAGGTCTCTTTCCTGACTAGTTATTGCTACCTTTTCTCCCCTAGTTGATATGTTGCCCTTGGGTTGTTACTACCCCTATCTAAAGTTACTGGTGGACTATCTGAGCAGATCTAATTGGCACCAATGTAATGTGTGACCTTAATAATGGGCACGGAATGAACAAGGAAAGGTTGGTGGATTTCCTGGAGGTAAGTGAATTGTAGGACAATAAATGGCACATGCTCATGGGGAAGATCTTGCCAGAGAAATCTGACTGACTTTTTGGTTTGGGTGACTAGTGCCATTGATAGGTTCCAGGCTCTTTACATACTGTACCTGGAGTTCAGTATGGCATTCAGTTCTATCCCACACAGAATGAGGGCTAAAAAACTGTCTGGCCTGAGCACAGGGGACTTCAAGAGGGCTGACTTTGCAAAATTGGGGGATGCCTCAAGAAAACTCTGGCAAAGGAGGAGGGGGGTAGAGGAATAGTGGGAGAACCTTAAAGGAGCTATAGCAGAGGCAACAAGCCTCTGTGTGAAGCAAGTTAACAAAGAAACTAGAAAGAAAAAAAAATTCTGGTTTTCAAAAGAAGTGGCAAAGAAGGTTAGAGAAAAAAAAAAACTGGCATTTCAGAAGTACATGGAAACAGAGTGGGAGAAAGACAGGGAACTGTACCAGGGAAAGCGGAGGGAGGTGAGGAAGTCAGGAGTGCAAAGGCACAAGCAGAGGAATGAATAGCCCAGACAGTAAAAGAGAGAGACAAAAATTTCTTCAGGTATATTAACGAAAGAAAAAAGGCCAAAGGAGGGATTGTGAAGATAAAAAAGGGAGGGGGGCGTGTTAGGAGGGGGACCTAGTAAAAGCTGGAATCCTGAATGAACACTTCTGCTCAGTATTCACAAAAGAAGAGGAAGGGGAGGGATCACCATTAGGGCAAAGAACATACAGGAAAGAGAGGTGTACACCAGTACATTGATGGAGGAGAGAGTCCTAAAGGAACTCTTGAAACTGAAAATTGACAAGGCAATGGGACCAGACAGGATACATTGCAGAATATCAAAATAACTCAGAGATATGCTAGTGACACCATTGACAGCCCTATTTAATAAATCACTGGAAGGGCTGGTCCAGCGGCATGGAGGGCTCCGGCATCCATGTCATGGTGTGAGCAGGTCACCAGGGTCAGCCAGGGAGGAGGAGGATTAAGCATCCCTAGAACAGCTATCCTCCTCCAGGAAGGGGTGGTAACAGCAGTTGGTGTTAGTCTGGCTCCTAGTGGAGGCTAGGAGCTGGCACACTGATGCTGCCAGAAGGAGGGGCAAAGGATGGGCAAATGTCTGGCATGCTGCATATGGTAGCATGTGTGGCCACACCATTGGGGCCCTAGCATGCCCAACTCTGTGGGGAGAAAAAGGGAAACTGCCGATTGTTGGATGATGAGGCCCCTCCCTTGACCAGTTGGACCAGCAGAACTGGATCCTGAGTGCGGGGGGATGAGCGCTCCTCCCACAGACCCCACTGGGGGGGCAAGTCCTGGGGGCAGAAAGCTGGTGCCGGTGGACATAGTGGGATGGGGATGCACTGCCCACCTGAATGTGGGCCGCTGGGAAAGAGAAACGGCATCTAAAAAAAAATCTGTGGAAAAGGGAGTGGTACCAGAGCACTGGAGGAGGGTGAATGATGCCCCTCCAGAAAAGTGGGAGCAAGGTGGAGGCTGGAAATTACAGGCCAGTTAGTTTGACCTCAATGGTAGGGAAAATAATGGAATCATTTTTAAAGGAAAGGGTTGTGCTATATCTTGAGGCCAGTGGGGCACAAGACCTGAGCCAAAATGGATTCACAGCAGGAAGGTCTTGTCAAACATATAGATAGATATCTTTGACCAGGTGACCAGAGTACTTGATCAGAGAGGTTATTACGTAAGTTGGGCAGTCTGTGAGTGTTCCCAAGAAGGTAAACTGGGTCAGAAATTGGTTGAGTAATAGGATACAGAGGGTGGTTGTGAATGGGGTTCAATCCGAGGAGATGGGGGTAACCAGTGGTGTGCCACAGGGTTCAGTGCTGGGGCCTGTCCTCTTTAATTTCTTCATAAGTGACACTGTGGAGGGGTGAGAAGGGAAGGTATGCCTCTTTGTGGATGACACAAAGATCTTTTTTTTGGTACCTTTTAACTTTTACCAGGAAAGATACACTGTGCTGAAAGTTTGCTTACAGGTACAACTTGGGAGTACAAGGAAGTTAAGTGTCTTGCTCAGGGTCGCACAGTACGCAAGTGGGGGCTGTTGGATTCAAACCAAGGTCTCCAGATTTGCAGCCCAGAGCCTTAAACCAGTGTGCTATATTGCCTCCTATCTGCAATAAGGTTGACACTTCGGGGTGGGGTAGAGAAAATATGAAGAGACCTAGGCAAGTTGGAGGAGTAGAAAAGAGTGTGGCAGCATAGATTTAATGCAAAGAAGTTCAAAAGCATGCACTCAGAGCACAAAAACCCAGGAGAGGAATGCTCTATGGTGGGGGAGATACTGACAACAACCAAACTGGAAAGGGACCTGGGGTAGTCATAACAGATGGCCTAAAGTTAGCCAAGCAATGACCGCTATGCACAAATGGGCAGAGTGGCTATGCACAACATAACTCGGGCACGTAGCCATCCTGCACCCATTGCATCCCCCGCGTGTGGGATGCACCAAGTGGGGTGTGCAGCACCTACAAGCCCAGTCCCCTGGCCACACAATGAGCAACATGCTGGGGGTGGTAGAGGAGTGGGGCCGGCACTACGTGCCATGCACTATGGCACATAGTGCTGACCATGGGGGTGAATAGGGGGTGCAGTGTATGCCATGGAGAACCCTGCCATAAACCCCCATGCACCCTTTGCACACCCCGGGACATGCCGCAGGACAAGATGAACAGCCCACCAACACTCCAGGGCCACAGCAAACAGCTGTCTGGTGCCACCCAACTGCACCAGCGCATGGTGTTATGTGCTGCAGCCCCTCCCCCAAATACCCAAACCCCATCACAGGAGCACGGGTACATGGTTGCGGCCCCCAACAGCAGCACAGCATGTCCACCCCTGATACTGGTGATACCATCTTCTCCCCCCCTCCGTCTCCTGATGTGCACCCCGTCCCTCTGCACCGCTTCAGTGCCATCAAAGGACTGGAGCATTGCCCTCATCCCATCCACCACAGCTGCCAGCCTTCAGTCATCTGTGGGGTGCACTGCCAATGCGCACCCCACCGCATAAGGGATCCACTGTCTGATTGGATGCCCAGCTGGGTCCGTGACTCCTCCCGTGCCTACCCTGCATGGACCTGTGCACTGGGGGGCAGGGCCATGGACAGGTGACTGGCAGTGGTGAATGTCACTGGTGCGCACCTGTCCACAGGTGCAGAGCTCTTCGAATGGAATGCACACCTCAGGTGTGTACTTCCCACCCATATATGCATAGGTACCAATGTGTGAAGGCAGGGAGGAAAGCTGGAGGGATGCTGGGATGTATAAGGAAAGGTATCGCCAGTAGAAAACAGGAGGTGGTGATACCACTGTACAGACAACTGGTGACACCTTATCTAGAGTACTGTGTTCAGTTCTAGCGGCCACATCTCCGTAAGGACATAGACAGAGTAGAGGCAATCCAGAGGAGGGCAAAATAATGGTGCAAGGACTACACCAGAAACCAAATGAGAAGAGACTGATAGATCTCAATACGTATACCTTGGAGGAAAGGAGGGGAAGGGGGATATAATAGAGACATTCAAGTACTTCAAGTGGATAAACAAAGTTTAAGAGGGCAGCATCTCTCAGAAAAGGAGATGTGCAAGAACAAGGGGTCACAATATCAAGCTGGGGGGGGAGACTCAGAGGAAATGTGAGGAAGTATTTTTTCATGGAAAGAGTAGTGGATGCATGGAACAGTCTCCCAGCAGAGGTTGTAGGTGCAAAAATGATAGGTGAATTCAAGAATGCATGGGACAGACAGAAGACAACCCTAGTGATGGGAAGGAAATGGTAGGTTGCAGATCAATTAGATCTGGAGTTTAAGCAGGAGGTAGGGGAAATGGGCAGACTGGGTGGGCCAAGCCATCCTTATCTGCCATCAAATTCTATGTTTTTAGTTTTCTATAGGAAGGGGCTAATCAAATGTGGCAGAAATTGGCTAGGGGAGAGGATTCAGAGTGTGGAGCAGAATGGAGAATTCACAGAGATGATGGAGGTCACAAACAGCATACCGCAGGGATTTGTCCTGAGACCAGTAGTTTTAACATATTACATTGTGACATCAGAAAAGGTATTCAGGACACTATATACCTTTCCATAGATGACACAAAAGTTTGCAGGAAGGTGGGCACTGAGGAGGGTATAAGGATCCTGAAAAATGATTTGGGGAGCTTGGAGGGGTAGACCACGTTATGGCAGCTGAAGCTCAATATAAAGGAGTGCAAAGTCATACACAGCCGAGGAAGGAAGCTGAGAAACAAAGAAGGTTAGGTGAGGGTAAAACAGACAAGGGAGGCATGAGATCTAGGTGTTATCATATGTGAGAACCTGAAACATGCTGCTCAATGCAATATAAATGTGGGCAAGGCAAACAAAATGTTGCGATGGATAGGCAGGGGATAAAAAGTAAGTGTAAGGGGGTGATACTGCCAATATACTGATCCCTAGTGAGGTCACTCTATGCAGTACCATGTGCGATTCTGGAATCCACACCTGAAGAAAGCTAAAGGTGTGGGATAGGTAATGTAAAAAAAGTCCATCAAAATGATTTGGAGGCAGCATCGGAGGACCCATGAGGAAAAGTTACAGGACCTGAACATGTACTGTCTGGGGGTCAGAAGGGGGCATGGGGACGTGAAAGAGACATTACCTTTCTACAAGGGTTGAACAAAGTTGACATCAGTGTTCTGTTCTCCTCCAGTACAAATACAAATACTAAGGGTAACACATGGGATCTGGTAGTGGGAAGTTTGAAATCATGCAAGGAAATACTTTTTCATGGAGAGAATGGTGGAAAAGTAGAAAAGACTGCTCTAGAAGGTAATCTGTGCAAAAATAGTGGTTAGATTCAAGGAGGCATGTAACAGAGACATGAGATTCAGAGGGGGATACTGGGTTGCATGGAAGAAAAAAAATGGAGACCCAGGACCATTAGGGGGCTTAGTCTTGATGGTTCAGTATGTCAAAGGGCAGATTGGATAGACCATTTAGCCTTCTTCTTCAAACAATTTCCTATATTTCTATTTGAAAGACATTATTGCTTAATTACTTGCTAACTGACTATAAAGAATCTTTTTAAGTAGCAGCAGGTGACACTTGTTACTGCGCCACTCCACTGAGTGCAATTTCTAGGACCTAGGCATTTCTTGGGCACACTCGATGGACCCTGGGTCTCCTTCTGCTGTCATTTTTCTATGTTTCTATATATGAACACATGCCCTAAGTGTCTTTTAGATGCTTTATTTTGCTTTGGCTGCAGGCTCTTCTGTCTGCCTTTCACCTATCTGGCTTGCTCCACAGTGGTGGCTTGGGACACTCCAATGTTCCTAATGGTGGCCATGCCTTCCACTATTCTGCTATGCTCCTCTCCTGTACTGCTCCTCAAGACTTCCAGTGCTGGCTTGCTTCTCTGATGATGCATTGTTCTCCCTGATGCTGCTTTCTGAAGTTTGGTTTCATGCAGCTTGGTTGAGCTGCACTCTGGCCCTCCTCATCTGACTTTCTGCCTTGCTTCTGCCAGTCTCTGGATCTCCCCTTCTGGCTGCCCTTTGGCCTGCCTCAGGCCATTCTTTGTTATGCTGTACGTCTGGCTTTAGATCTTTCAGGGCCTTGATCCCATCTTCTTTTCACTGGCAGGCACTTGCTCTACCTTTCTATCCCCTGGCTTTTTTGGGGACTGGATGCAGTCTTTGGTGTCTGATGGTTTTGCTCCTGCCTTCTACCACAACCATTCACCCTAATTAGTTAGCCTGCCTGTACTACACAGATTGCTCCTGCTGTGTGACCCTGCTGCTCCTCCTGTTTTGCTTCAGAGGTTTGCTGGAGGCTTGGCTATGCCCTGCTTGTCTTTGCCTTTAGCTGGGCTCCTGCCTTTTTTTTCTGTTTTATATATACTGAGTGCTATATACTGAATTTAAGACAGGAGAAGGCACAGTTGCCTATCTAGTCTGTCTCTCACTTAGTGGTTCCATGCATTCTGTCTGCTATTAATAATATGTTTATCCAAGCTCTTTTTGAGAGTGAGTAATCTACTTTTTAAGTGGCATGGCAGTTTATTTCATACTTTACCTGCTCTTTGTGTGAAAAGGCCCCTTTTATTATTTTTAGTATTTTTATTAAGTTAAACTTGTTTATTGTGTGAGCAAAGAATGAAGTCTTTGTGTTGTACTAAGATGCTCATTGATACTCTAAGCTCATCATCTCTTATTATTTTATACATCTCTAACATGTCACTAATCATTCACCTTTCCTCAAATGAGAATAATCTCAAGGTATTTAATCTCTCTTCTTAGCTTTTGCTGCTTAGCCAGAGTACCATTTTTGTTATGCAGTGCTGTACCTGTTCCAGCAATTTTATTTCACCTTTTTGATATGAGCACCTTATCTGAGATCTGTAGTCTATGTATGGTCTAATATATGTGTTGTATACTGGTGTGGTATGATGTATTGTTCATTTTTTATGATGAAGGTACATTTTTTATTTGATATTCATCTATTTGCTGTTAAAGCAATTTTCCTGCATTGTTTTGTAAAATTGAGATCTTCATTGAGTATTTCTCCTAGATCCTTTTCAGATATGACCTTTCTTCAGAGGATTGCCATTTAATATGTACTCATGTCTTAAGTTATTTTCCTCATGTGAATTGTCACACATTTGCTGATGTTAAACTGCATACTGTTTTTCTGTTTCAAGTGTCTGTCATATCTATGTATTTACTAATTATGTTCTTGTTCAACTGGGTACCCACTCTGCCTCCCAGTTTAGTATCATCTGTGAATTGTACTAAGGCAACTTTTACATTTTTTATTGAGGTCTAAGATAAAGAAAGTAAGAGAAAAGGGCAGGTTCCCAATAACGACCCCTTTTGCACCCTACTAGTGACTTCCTTTTGAGTCGATAAGATTCCCTTGATCCTTACCTGTTGGAACCTGTTTCCCAGTCAGCTTTTAACCCACATAATAACAAAATAATTTATGTTTGCAGTTTCTAAATCAAGATGTTGTGCGGCATAATATTGAATGCTTTTAAAAAATCCAGGCATATAACATCCATCGCTATGTTATTCTTTAGGTTTGGGTTTCTAGTTTCATAAAACAAAAGCATGTTTGATGTACAGGATGTATTGTTTTTTGAAACCATGCTGTGATTTATCAACTAATCCTTTTTCACTAATAGCTTTTTTCTGAAGCTTACTTAAAGAGAGTTTCCATTAATTTTCCTTGGACTGAGGTCAAGCTTATAGGTCTGTAATTTTTCACATATGATTTACTACCTTTTTTAATAGTGGGACAATCATTTGCTGTCTTCCAGACTCCTGGGGCATTGCCTAATAATTATAATTTATTAAAGATTTGGTTTAGCAGGCCTGCAATTTGTTCAGCCAGTTCTTTTATTTTGTTTAGTTTTTGTTGACTGGGAAAGGAGGATTAGACAATTCTGCCTATTTTTAGCCTCATCCTGAGGAGGGGGATACAGATGGATATCAACTTTCACCAAACCAGATTAAGCTGTTTGTGGTATTTTTAGTGAATAGGGGAAATTTTGCCAGGACACCGGAGAAATTCCTCTACACTTTTGACAGAGGGTGCTGTTGCTCTGTGAGAGAGGGAGAGTGTTTACAGTATGGAAGTTGAAAGCGATGGAGGAGGTTGTTCAGAATTACTCCAAGTGCAAATTGGGGAGAATCAAGAGGTGACTGAGATATACCCTACAGGTGGCCAGCACATCACCTCACATATCTCCCCACAATGGTCGTCCAATCTGGGTGTCAGTGACTCTGCACTGGGGGGATCAAAATATGGTTACCCCCGACTGCAAGACCAGAATCAATTATGGAATCCCAAATGGATCAGGAGATACAAGTTGCAGCAGAATCAACAGAATGTCAGTTTCAGGCAACAGAGCAGGGTTACCTTGTGGAGAAACAGAAGCTGGAGGAGGAGCGTAAAAGGAAACATGTGGTGCAGATTTCACTGGGCCAGACACAGCAGAATGGGAAAGGTGTTTGTCTTCTCCAGGAGTAGGGCCAACCTGGAAGCTGGGAAGCATACCTCAGAGAACCATGGGACATCAACCAGTGACAAGAAGGAAGGATGGGCACCAGAAAAAGCTCTGTTTGGAGCAGGTTGGCTCCAGATGTTAGGTGGAATCTGGGTACCTGACCCAGCAATACCACTCCCAGGAAGCTCCAATGTTAGTGTGCAGCAACAAGAACACCACCAGACAGGCTCACCAGACATTCCTTTACATTCTGCTACAGCAGGAGAACCAGACACAGAGATATTACAACCACTCATCCCAAACTCTGTGTCTGAGGCAGTACTACCAACAGGTAACATTTCTTATTCACCTTTGGAACATACAGATGAGTATTATGATGCTCAATCTGGACTACCTAATACAGGGGGGTACCCACTCCCTTAAAATCTGTAACTGGCATAGGCATGAATGAGTTGGGAGTGGAGGAAACCCATACAGAGAGTGAGCATCCTTTTACCTTGAGTTTATCAGACCCTACTCCACCTTACTGTACATATGCTAGTCTACTAAAAAAAAACAGTAGAACTGGAAAAACAGTGCAATGCCATTCACTTACATTATTTAGGGAGACAGGAGGACATGCCTAATAGATTTTATGTGGGCAAAACTTTATTAAAACAAACAATGGAGTTCTAGCCCATGGAAGTATATGCCCTTATTCACACTCCTGGTGAAAGTCCTCACAACATGAGTTTCTGTACTCCTGCTATTTTAAAGAGATTTTGGATTAAATAGTTACTCGAAAATGAACCTTGCATGGGAACATTTCCAGGCTATATCGCAAACCACACAGATCTCAAAGTAATATCTGTTTTATTCTGCAACAAAGGTGTGAATGTTTGCAGATATCATATACTGGTTAGAAAAGAAATGCAAGTCCAGGGGAATCCAGAACCTATCTTAGACTCAGAAGGTTTTTGGAAGGGGGGTTGACATATCAAAATGAACCTCTTGCAGAATGACTCTGGTTTAAAACATCTAACTGTTTGTATTTAGGGCATGATAAAGGATTTATTTTTTATCCTGGTTGGCCATTCTACTGTTATAAGTGTGGGTCACTGAGACATTTGAGTAGGTTGTGTGAAGTGGTAAAATGTGCCCAATGTGGACAAGTGGGACATTTCAATGTTTCACTGTAGGAATGCTTTGAAATGCAATCTCTGTGAGGAAGCATACTTGTTTACTGATTGCCCATGGGCAGTTCTCAACACTACCAACACTGATTATGGAACCCAAGATTTCTATATTAACACAGCCTTAAAGGCTAATAGACCCAACACTTCCTCATCCCGCCCCCACCTACACATCCACAGCAACCAAACATGAGGCCATCAGAAATAACTCCTATTCCACCTCAGACCACAACACACACTTTTACCCTGGCACCTAGGACAGAGGCAGACCCTGGAAACACTACTTTAGTTGCAGGCCCTGAACAGGCTTCCACAAGCACTGCAGCAATGTTACCCCTGCCCCCCACCCCCAGGGGTAACCGAAGAATCTTATCAAGTTGTTACCAGAAAGAGTGGGCAGAAAAAGTCTGCTTCAGATAAACAATCCCCCCATGCTCCTTCTGTACAGTCACAAAATCAGTATGCTGCCCTACAAGGTGAAAAGGGAGAGAGAGAGAGAGAGAGAGAGAGAGAGAAACAGAATCAGACTCTGCCTCCATTCATTCCTCATAAGTAGAGTGGGGCTTAGATAGGAAATTCCTTATTGATGGTAAGGATCCAAAACCCCCTACAAAATGCATGGGTACAAGTGCTAATCTCGACACTGATGCATGCACCACTATACAATTTGGGTGTGACATCTCTTAATGTAAACAGTATTAAGACGAAGAGGAAAATAATCCTTACATATGCACAATTTGAGAATTCACACTTTGATGTTATCTATTTTCAGGATACCAGGTTACACACAGATACTGAAATTCTGGACACCAGTCATGCCTGGTTATGGGGTAACTCTTACTGGTGCAGGAGTATTGATGTGTGTAGTGGGATTGGAATATGCATTAATAACCCAAATGCAGAAATAATTCCTGAAGTAGACATTGTTCCTGGGCATGTATTATTATGACATCATGATAGCCAACATGGAATTTAGATACATCAATGTATGTGCACCCTAAATGAAAGCCACAAGGATTGAGCTGTTCCAGATGCTATTAACTTTTCCATTTACATCTCGCTTTGTTTTATTGTGAGGGGATTTTAATTGTAGTCGGTACTTAAAAGATAAAGGTCTTGAAACATCAAAAATCTTTTGTGATATTTCCTGTTTGAATAATCTTCTCTTCCAAGCTGGGAAGAAAAATGCCTTCTAATCAGGCCATGGAGCTCCCACTAAAACTTATTTTAGGGGGTCCATTGCTACCAAATAGATTATTGGTTGTTGTCAGAACATTTGGAAATAGAATCTGTAACAGCTATCCCAGTTGCTTCTTCTGATCGTGCTGTAATAGTAGTAACAATTGCAAATTTTGATAGAATGGGATGGGGACCTGGATACTGGCGAATGCACCTGAGCCTCTTCAGTAATCCCTTGGTGGAGCAGGGTTTTAAGGGTCTGCTGATAGCTAGGCAGTCTGTGTTTTTCCTGTATGATTCCCCCTTGGAGTGGTGGGAGGATAGCAAATCATATATTAAACAATATTTCCTGACAATTGGGAAACTGAAAGAAAAAATTAAAACAGATGTATACAAGAAATATAAGAAACATTTACACCAATTGCAAACTTTACAAGAACATTCCTGTATGGGTCTATCACAACAGATAGCAGAAACTAAACAAAAAATGTCAGATATACAATATGATAGGATGAAGTCACTGAAACTGGATCAAAAGTTTGGAACCAAGGGTAAATAGGACTTTGTCAATCCTTTTCATTTTTGCCAAACACAACAAAAACAGAAATTAATTTTCTCACTTACATTTACATCTGGAAAACAACTTACAAATAAGAAATATATTTTACAAGAACTACATCAACATGTCACACAAATATGTTTTGAGCACCCATCTAACCCAGACAGGACTACGTGGCTGGTATCTTGCAACCTCCCAACCCTTTCTGTAGACCACCAACAAACGTTAGTGCAGCCTATCACTAGACTTGAATTAGAGGAGGTAATAGTACGTTTAAAATCCGGATCTGCACCTGGAAATGATGGTATCCCACATGAGATATATAGATACCTAATGCGGCACCTATTAGATGAAATGATCATATTTTTTAATGCCGTGTTGTCCTCTCACACCATTACCAGAAGTATAAGGGTGGGATTGATGGTGGTGCTTTACAGAACAGGAGATATAACTTTACCCACTAATTGGTGACCTATCACATTACTTAATGCTGATTTTACATATTTTACAAAGCTTCTCAGTAATAGGCTGGCCTTTGCTGTGGCATCTTTTATACATCCAACTCAGACATGTGCCATCCCAGGGAAAATCATACAGGATAACCTTATACTATTAAGGGAAATTATGCAGAAAGGACAAGAAAGGCAGCTCTCAGGCTTTTTGTTATCCTTGAATGAAGCCAAAGCTTTTGGTTTTGTTTCACAGAAATATTTATGAGATTGTTTACAAGCTTACGGTATTCTGAGATGATTTGTACAGTGGATACAAGCATGCTACCATAATGCCACAGTAATACTATATTGCAGTGGGTGTCTGGGATCAAAGTGCACAATTGCCAGTGGAGTATGGCAGGGCTGTCCTTTGAGGTCCCTGCTCTATGTAATAACACTAGATCCCCTGATAAGGAAAATTAATTTGTCAATTTCTATCATAGGGCTCTCTTTCTCTAGCACAAACACAGAAATATGCACAATAGCATATGCGAATGATGTCTGCCTATTGTTGGCAGATATAGGCTCATGTATACAAGCAGAAGGTATTCTTTCAGAATTTTCAGACACTACAGGGGCAACAATAGACTATGTTAAAAGTAAATGTTTACTAATTGGTGACACAAACTATACCTTCGATACCATTTTAAATATTCCAGTGACCAAAGAGCCATGTAGAATTTTAGATATCTTATCTGGTACTGGGGATGTGGCCTTAGCAAACTGGCAGCAACAGCTTAGCATGGCCCAAGAAATAGCTGACATCTGGAATAGATGGAGGATGTTTAAACTCAAAATAATACATATATGTTAAAAACATATTTATTAGTCTTCTTACTACACCTTAGCTGCATATTCCTCCTTTCTCAACAACTTGAAACAAAGATGTATATAGAAACATAGAAACATAGACTTTGATGGCAGATAAGGACCACTTGGCCCTCCTAGTCTGCCCATTTCCCTATCTACAGGATAAGCTGCAGATCCTAGTTAACCAGCAGCCTATTTCTTCCTACCCCCACAAGTATGCATGTATGCATGTTTTTAAAATTTATTTGGGGAAGTCGTCTCAACCCCATTAAAAGAGGGATTTTATTTTTGGCAGGGCCCATGGTGGTTTAAAAATGGTAAACCCCATACCCTTTTTTTTCTATGTATATCACATTGAACCTCAAGCCTTTGCTGGTTAGTAAAGATATGTAATGATAGAAGACATTTTCAAAATGGCTGAAAAAGGGGAGATATTACTGATAGGGACCTGAATATGCCAGATGTTAAATGGACAACATGTACTGTAGCCACATCCAAGAGCAGGGTAATTCTTAATGCCCTACAGGGGGGCATGCCTTAGACAGCTAGTGTTGGAAACCGCTCAGGAGGGAGCAATATTAGACCTGGTACTTTCAAATGGAGAGAGGGTCACAGATTTAGAAGTCAGTAGCAATCTGGGAACAAGCAACCACTGCACCATGTGGTTCACAATAAGCACAACCATGGAGACAAGCCATACAAAAACAATTATATTGGACTTTAAAAGGGATGACTTTGGCAAAATGGGTGAATACCTAAGGAATGCACTAGCAAATGGGCAGAAAGGAGGGGGTGGAAGAACAATGGTGAAAAATTAAAACTGCCATCATGGAGGAAATAAGCCTTTGTGTAAAACAAATAAAGAAAACAAAGCAGAGTAAAAAAACACTATGGTTCTCAAAAGAGGTTGCAGGGAAGGTTAGGGAGAAAAAGGCAGCATTCAAAAAGTATAAGGAATCACAGATGCAGCTTGACAGGGGAACTGTATCAGTTAAAGCAGAAAGCAGTTGGGAAGGCAGTCAGCATAGCAAAGGCCTAAACCAAGGAAAAGATAGAAAACTCAGTTAAGAAGGGGGATAAAACCTTTTATAGGTACATTAGGGAGCATAGAAAGGTTAAGGGAGAGATAGTGAAAATTAATAAACGAGAGGGAAGGTGGGCAGAGGGAAACAGTGAAAAGGCAGAGATACTGAATAAATACTTTTGCTCAGTATTCACAAAAGAAGAAGGGAGGAGTTACCTAAACCTAACAACATAAGTACTCTGGGTAAGGGGGATTGGCACCAGTCCATTTACAGAAGAACTGAAAGAACTCCTAAAACTCAAGGTGGACAAAGTAATGGGGCCTGATGGGATTCACCCCAGAATCCTAAAAGAACTAAGGGGGGACCTAATGACAAAACTGACCACCCTTTTTACAAATCATGGGAGGATGGGGTGGTACACGAGGACTGGAGGAGGGCAGATGTGATTCCCCTTCACAAAAGTGGGAGCAAGGCAGAAGCAGGAAACTACAGACCTGTTAGTTTGACCTAAGTGGTAGGAAAAATGATGGAATCACTTCTGAAAGAAAGAATTGTTGAATAGCTAGAGGTCAGCAGGGCACAGGACCCAAGGCAGCAAGGATTCACAACAGAAAGGTCTTGTCAGATGAATCTAATTGATTTCTTTGACTGGGTGACCAAAGTAATAGACCAGGGAGGGGCTGTGGATACGGCCTACCTAGACTTTAGCAAGGGATTTGACACAGTCCCACACAAAAGATTACTAATCAAGTTAGCCAGCCTGGGAGTGGATCCTAGGGTGGTAGCCTGTGTAGCAAACTGGCTGCACAACAGGACACATAAGGTACCTGTAATAGTGAATGGAACTCAATCTGAAGAAAAGGGGGTTATTAGTGGGGTACCTCAGGGTTCAGTAATGGGTCCAGTCCTCTTTAATGTCTTTATAGGTGACATTGCAGAGGGTCTGGGAGGAAATATATGCCTCTTTGCAGATGACACAAAGATCTGTAACAGAGTTGATACACAAGGAGGGGTGGAAAGGATGAGAAGGGACTTGGCAAGGTTGGAGGAATGGTCAGACGTATGGCAACTTAGATTCAATGCAAAGAAGTGCAAAGTAATGCACCTATGAAACAAAAACCCAGGAGAAGAGTACACAATGGTGGGGGGTACTAACAACAACTCTGCACCATCTGGGCCGCAGTCCTACCGGCAGTCAGTTGGTGAAGCGCGGGCGGCAGGCAGGTGAGATGTTGCGCCCGCCAGCCCCTGGGGAGCGGTGGTGGGCTTCGTGGTGGGTGGGGTGGGGACACTGGCCACCAGGGATATGTCGCGTGGGCTGTTTACTGACCACCATCCCACGATCGGGCTGTATGGGTCACTGGACCACGAGGGAAACGTTCGGGGTTTACTTAATACCATCCCGCGATCGGGATGCGGTCCACTGGACCACCAGGATAGCTATCTGGGGTTACTTAATACCATCCCATGATCGGGATGTACGGTCCACTGGACCACCAGGGGTACCTTCGGGGCCACATTGCTGCCCGCGATAGGGCTGGTGGGGGTGGGGATTCACTGTTTTGCCCACGATCAGGCTGCAGGGGCTCGGTCCTCGATGGCTGCTGCCCGGCAGGTGCCAGGTACAAGTCCTCGGGATCGGCGCACTCGCATGCAATGGCATGCAATGGGGCTTAATCAGATGCAAATGGCCCCTGCTCCTTGCATAAATTATGCCCCATTTGCATGTCACCTTTTGAATATCGGGATTTTGCGATGGCGCAGTGGTAATTTGCCACTGTAAGTTGAATGCTCCACTCTGACAACTTGCGGTGGTGCAAGTTCCACTGCGCCATGCACAGTGGCTGTGGTCGGGGGGTGATATTCAAAGGAGTTGCTCAAGGGCGCAACTCCTTTAAATATCACTCTGAACACACCCCTGCGCAACTATTTTGTGCAGTGCAAGGGCTTGCGCCACAAAATAGCGCAGTTTGAATATCCGGCCCAGAGTCTATAAATAAGGGGAGATCAATAACATAAAAGATAGAGGGCTGGATATTCAAACTGCACCCAAAAAGTGCGCAATAGCAGGAGCAAGCACAAGTCCATTGCGCCCATGCACAATAGACTTGATATTCAAAAAAGGAACAAGCCAAATTGCGCCAACAGTTAACGTCTGAATATCGCACAACCTGCGCCATAGTGCAACTAGGGAGGGGAAGCTGAGCAGATACGATGCGCTATGGCGCAACAAGGGATGTCCAGCTGAGCAGCCCAGAGGCACCATAGTGCAAGCAGGGAGCCCCCCCAGCAGCAGAGCAATGTAACTGCACAACCAGGGAGGGAGGTAGGTAGGGGCCCACCACCCATGCCACAGATGGGCACAGGAACACACAGCAGAACTGACAATGCACCCCCACACCCCAAGCACAGCACAACTGGGAAGGGCTGGAATATCCACTGGCCCATGGGGACAAGCAAACAATGCACAGCTGGGCCATGGTGCCCCAGCACACCCACCGGCAAGCTGAGACTACCACACAAGGAAGGCGGACCACCCCAAGCCACACCAGCCCCCCCAGTGCACAGCACACCCTGCACTGTGACCCCCAGACAGCCCCCATGAGCAGTGACCACCACTGCAGGAAACCCCATGCATACCACCACCACCACTGTCACACTGCAACCTCATGTACCACAGAACCGTACAAGCCAGCCCCACCATGAGCACCCAGCAGTGGGTGGCAGCACACGGCAATGCAACAACGGCAGACACAGTGCCAACATGCACAATCCCCCTGAGGTACAGCTGAGAGACCGACCATGCATTGGCACAAGAGGTACCCCACAGGGGAAAGGGCATGCCCCTGACACCACCACCATTGATACAGCACCCTGCACAGTAGACAAGTGACACATCCCAACCCACCACTAGCCACAGCAGCAAGCACAGACACCCACAGTTTTGCGTGGAAGCATGCATCACACCGGATGCAACACAGTGCAGGGGCAAACACACACCCATACCCAAGGGGACAATAACACAGGGACACAGTAATGTGGCAACCAAGCCCCCAGTGTGGGCCCATGAAAACTGAGCACACACAGCCTGCAGTCCTCCATGGCACAGGGGTGACACCCACCCTGTGCATGCACTATAGTCCCATACGCCACCATCATATGCCTAGAGCACAAGTCACAGACAGTGGTGCACAGCCCCTGCAACACACACAAGCCACAGAATGGAGGTGGGACATCGACTGCAGAGGCCACAGTGTCACCCGAGGCAAACATGCACCACACCAGTGACAGGAGGCAACCCAGCATTGTGACAGTTACAGTGGATGACCTGCATGGACAGCCATCACTGACATGGCAGCAGACCTTGCAGGCCACAGACATCCAAGGGTGTCAGCTGCACAGGCCAAGGATGGGTTGACAGGGGCACAATGGACACAGAGCATGCACCATGGACCACTACATACAGTAATGCAATGCACAGGGAACAACACACACACCACAGACATGGACTGATAGCCCTTCCCACACCATAGATACTTCCCCATGCACATACACACATACCCATGACTGCACCACCCCAGATGCCATGCACACCACTGCAGCTGAGCACCTATAGCCATCTGTAAATCAGAGACCACCACAGTATTCATATCAAAATATTTATATTGCAACATATAAAACACAACTATATACAGAACATATGTACATATGGGGGGGAGGGACAGAAACAAGGTGGGGTGGGTAAGGGGCAGGGGTGAACATATGGGAGAGGGAAGGTGGGGTGTGAGGGTTGGTCAAAGGGGGAAGGTGTTGGTAGGCGCATGGGGACATTAGTGGCTGGCCTGGTCCTCCTCTGCCTGGCACTGTCATATGGCCCTTATCCTCCTCCTGACCCCATGCTGGTGTATGTCCCTTAGGATCTGCAGGGACTCCCTTGCCACTTGCAGCAGCTCTTGCACAGCCTGCTGTATCTGCAGGAGTAGCCATTCACCTAGGATGAGGGATCAGAGTCAATAGGTGTGACTGTCCATCCCCCTGCAGCCCACCCATTATGCATGGCATACAGCCATGTGCCATGCTCCTGTGATGGTGTGCACCCACCCACAGTGACCGTGTCCACAAGACATGCCCAACCAGGTAGCAACAGCCATGTGGACCACTGCACACACCCACCGCCCATGTCCTGCACAGCACCACCAAGGCCGTACAGTAATGTGGCTGTGCGGTGTGCAGGTAGTGCTATAGCCATGTGCCCAGTGCACACATGGACCATCATTGACACACTCCCAGACATGCAGTGCCACTGGACAGTGCTGACTGTCACAAGTCGCGTGCATGGCAGTGGTGTCCATGGATGGTGGCCATGCCCTGCTTCCCACCCTGTTACACAGCATGCAATAGTAACCATGGTGTCATGGCACTCACCCTCATCGGGCCAGTGTTGTCGGTGGTGCTGGTCCCCGACACGCCTGCGCGCTGTGTCCTCCTCCCTCTGCTGCCTCTCCCCCATCCGCCGCCACTCGTCCACGCCTGTGGGAGAAAAAAGGAGAGAAAAACATCAGTACAATCCCAAAGCAAAGTCCCCCTGCCCTAATGTGTGTGCCCACCCACCCAGCCAGACCCACCCACCCCATACCCTGTAAACACTGCCACAGCCAGCCCTAGACTATCCCTCCCCTATGTGCTGGACACATAAGACAGTGTTACCCATATGGACAATACAAGTGTGTAGATGTATCACCCACCTGGACGAGGCACCATGCCCTTCCTGGCATGCAACCGCAGACAGGCAAGTAGCTCTGGCTCCCTCCTCCTAAGGTCCCCATAATGGTGCCTGCACTGCTCCCAGGTCCTCCTGCATCCAGTGGCTGCCTCCAGGTCAGTGGCCACCTCCTGCCAGACCTGGGTCCTGGCCCTGTCCAGTGCCTCATCACTGAACAGTGGGCCATAGTGTGGCTCTACAATGGCCACAAGGTTGGCCAACTCAATGGCACTCCTTTGTGGGGCTCTCCTGCATGCCATCTCAACTGCTATAGTAGGCAACATGGTGCTCTGCAGCGCGGTACCCCACATGGAAATGCTTCGTGGTACAGCACCACCATTCCCTATCGCACTGTTACCGAACAGTGTGATAGAGGTGCAGCCATGCCGGACGTATGGCGCCAAGGGGGCAAAGGTTGGGCACAGGGTCATGGGTCTCTGGTGCAAGGCCACGCACAGTGCCATTGGACGACTATGCATCTAGCGCGATTGGTTGCCTGTGTGCCAGTGCCACAGCGAACTATCACGCAGTTGTGCCACAGCACCATGTAGTGACCCTCGCTGTAGCACCACTGGCACAATGGTGGCCATGCCCTGCATTGCCTACCACGCACAGCACATCATCAGTGCAGCAGACACCTGCGTAAGCTACCTGAGCATGCGCAGTGAGGTGTACTACACATGCCACAGAACTGCGCCATTGGCTCAGCACGTTCAACACAATTGCGCAAAGTGCAACGGCGCGATATTCAGCCGTCATATGCTAGTCATCCAATCAGCCATTCAAAGGTGCAGCAGCATGATTTGCATCTAGTTAAAGTTGCTCCTCACCTAATTTGCATGGATTGTGCTATATAGATGCGACAATGTTCTGCAGTGGCCATATTCGGTTACTGCAGTTTATTGGTGAGTTGCATGCTGTGTGGGGGTCTGGACTGTGGTATCAGGGACTTGCTTTGTACTGCACAGTCACAGGTAACCACTGTCATCCTTACAGGCTGAATAATGACCGAGCGAGGTCTGGGTGAGGAGGACTATGATAGTGGGCAGAAGAGGAGGCCCAATTTCACAAAGGCCGAGATGGAGGCACTCTTTGAGGCCTACCTTGATCAGGAGCTACTGCTCAGTGGACGGTGGAGTACCCCTCAGGCCCGTGCTGCTGCATGGGAGGAGGTGGCACGTGCCATCAAACTGCATGGCAGCCACCAGCACTTCGTGCAGGAGTGTAAGAAGAAGATGGGTACTGACAGGAGGAGGGTGAAGGAGAAGGTGGCTGCCATCAGGGCGGCACGTGCTGCAACAGGCGGGGGCCAGCCGGAGGTGGTGCAGCTCACACCGGCAGAGGACAGGCTTGCTGCAAGCATGCAGCGCAGTGCCATAGAGGGCATTCCAGGAAGTGGCTTCCAGATGGGTGGTAGCCCATCACTGCATGGTAAGTCATGGTCTGTCTGGGGGGGGCAGGGTAGATCACACGCAGTAACGTGACTTTACTTTCTGTTACAGATCTTGCGCATCTGCAGGGGTCAGCGGTGGAGGGCCTGTCCACTGTGGACAGTCATCTGGAGTTGGAGGAGGGACCATCCACCTCCACAGGTATACGTCGAGCATTGCAACAGTGGGTCCGCCTGGCTGTCCACACTGATGTCGTTGAGACAGGTGTGGGAGGCCCTTCCTGTGTCTCAGCATTCTGGCATCCAAGGATGCCAGCACGCTGTGGCTGTGGCTGTGGCAGAGACCTGCACATAATGAAGACCGACCTTCATGGGCGGTGACATGCGTGTGCCACTGGAATGGACACACACACAGGGCAGCCCACGCCCATGGACCTGGCTGGTGCCGACTGCAGGGCCAGCTGCAGTCAGCACAGTCCCAGGCTGTGCCTGTCAGCACCAGTGTGGCAGCACTGGTGGCTGGTCAGGACAGTGGGACCATTGCGGCCACTGCGGAGACACGACAGATCCCTTGGGCACAGCAGGCGGAGGGGCGGCAGCAGCAGTCATCCACCGGGACTGGGGGTTCAGGGTTCAGCGGTGGCATCCATGCACCACCTGTGGACTTGCCCATACCTGGTCCAGGTGAGCAGTGCCCACCCTCAAGGGGTGCTGAACATCAGGCCCTTTCATACCCTGTGGGACGGGTTGCCGAGGTGGCAGACGACCTCTTTGACGAGCACACCCGCCTACTGCAGGCATCAGTACAGCAGCTGATGCGGCTTGCAACGTCCGTGGAGGCACTGTGTGTGGCTCTGGAGTGGGCCGAGGAGCGACGCAGCAGGGACACTAATAGGATCGTGTCATGGATTGACCATTTGTGGGAGGATGTGACCGCTGCCATTGACAGGCTTGCACAGCCATTAATTGCTGTCAAGGCCACAATGGGCACACAGTCAGGTGCCCATGCATCACTCACACCATGCAGTGCACTGTCCAATCCCCATTCCCGGCATCATGTGACACCCACCCTGTCCATGCTGGGTTCAGCTGTGGGTATCCCAAGCACTCCTGGTGCAGGAATGTTTGGTGTGCTGCAGACCCCTGTGCAGGCAAGGTCGCGTTCACGCAGTGGAACCCCTGGTGGACCATCGGTGCCACCCCATGAGGCCTGTGGTCAGCCTGCCAGTGCTGCTGGGTCTCAGCGGGGCCACCCACACATCCGAGGTGGATGTGGCACTGTGTCACAAGACTGACCTGTCTCCCAGCACGGGCACTGTCTGGTGCTGCCCTGTGTGCATTGTGTGTTTCAGTGGGCAGTGCACGGGTGGGTGCCCGGCCCTCCACGCAGACACACAGTCCACCTGCACACCCTCCCAGCTGCTGCCCACAGGTACATGTGCATGATGATGCCTGCATTGCACTGTACACCAAAGTGTGATGGTGCCCAGCATCTGACACACGCGCATGGACAGTCAGTGGATGTGGTGGCCTGTGGACATGAGTGTTGCTAGTGTTTGCATTCTGGCTCAGTTTTGCACCTGACCCCTGTGCACTCTGTGCCTATTGTGTGTGCGTGTGTGTGTGTCCGTCCATGTGGCGTGTTACTGTTCACCCCTCCCTGGTTGTATGTGTGTGCTTCTGTGCCCTGCCACATCCCTTGCCAGCATGCACCCCTGGTGTGTTTCCATGTGTGTATGTGGGTTGTGCCCTAGCCACTGGTGGTTGCACATGGCACCATGACTTACCTGTGTAGGCTGAAGTGCTCCTCTGTGATGGTGCCCCGGTGCAGCTGTGCCAGCCTGATCAGTCGGGGGTCCCATCGGCCAAGGGGGGACTGCCAATCCCCATCATCACTAGCATCACCGTCATCCCCATCGCTGTTCCCCTCTTCGACCTGTACGGCTATCCCACAGTCTTTGGCCATGTTGTGCAGGATGCAACAGGGCAGGAATATCCCACAGGCCTTTGAGGGGCTATACTGTAGGGCACTGCCAGAGGTGTCCAGGCAATGGAAACACGCCTTCAGCATCCCAAACACTTGCTCAATGACATTGCGTGTGGTGGCATGTGCCTCACTGAAGCATTGCTGCGATGGGGTCGTGAGCCGCCGGTAGGGTGTGAGCAGCCAGGGACGGAGTGGGTATCCACTGTCACCTGTGTGAAGATAGTGGAGGTTAGTGTCTTGTTCAGCTTCAGGCTGCCCCAAGCCCTGTGGGCCACACCCATGGCACCTCTGGCCATACCCACCCTTGCCCATGATATGTCAGTTCTACATACATACTCACCCACTAGATGACCTGTGGGGATGTCCCCACTCTTGAATCAGTGGCACAGTGCTGACTGGTGCCAGATGAAGGAATCATGTGCTCCCCCAGGGTGCGTGGCACAGACATTGATGATGCACCCACTGGCATCGTACACCACCTGGCAGTTGACACTGGCATATCCCTTATGGTTCATTTAGGCATCACCCTCAGGGCCAGGTGGTGTGCGTATGGCCACATGGGTGCAGTCTATCACCCCTAGCATGACAGGCATACGTGCTACCCTGTGGAACTCCTGTATGTTTGCTGTGCACTCTGCCACAGTGCTGGGGAAATGGATGTACTCTGCAGCATGTGGCAGCAGTGCGCTGAGGAATTGGGTGAGGATGCATGATGTGGCCAACTGTGTTATGCCTGTGGTGTCCCCTGTTGGTCTCTGGAAGGTACCCGTGGTAAGCAAGCACATGCAGGCTGTTACCTTTGTCTCCACTGATAGAGCATGACTCCGTCGTGTGGGTGCCTGCATCACATCACTGCACAGCTCACAGAGCCGCCTCAGTATTGCCCTGTTCAGGTGGTACCAGCCCACAATCTCAATATCTGTGTACAGCTCAAAGCTGGTGCGGGCTCGGTACTGCCTGTTGGGGGCATACCACCGACGGGCCCTTCCATGGCCATGTTCCCCTGCAGCATGCCTTCTCACCCCCCTCATTATGGCATCCAAGTGGAAGGTGGCACTGGCCATGTCCCTGGCTTGCGTCCCCCCCAGCAGCTGTTGCGTTGTTCCCCGCGCTGTCCTGACTGCTACCTCCCCTGCACCGGGTATACCTACTGGCCTTTGCTTTGTGTGGCCCCACACACCTTCCCTTGCCCCTCTTGTGTGGTGTGGTTTCCCTGGCCTGCCCTCTTTTGTGCTGCGTTCCTGTGCCTGTCTCTCCCCCTGCCTCATGTGGCTTCTCTGTAGCATTCTTGCACCTCTTCCTGGCTCCTTTTTATTTTGGCTCATTTCCGCTATGGCTCAACTTCTGCCTGCTCCACTGTTGCACATTGCACAAGTCTTTGAACATCGCACTGCGCCCTTTATGCATGGTTCCTCCCCGTTCGGTTGCGCATGCCTTCATTATCATTGCGCTGTTGCTCAGCATGTTTTCAGTGGCGCAACTGCCTCCTGCTGAATATCGCAGAATGGTGCATTTTCTGACTTGCGCTGGTGCAACCCTATTGCGCATTGCGCAACCCTTTTGAATATCCAGCCCAGAGTGTTCAGTGCTGGTGTCTGGTGGTATGTCCCCTCATTAACTTTTTTGTATTGTAAACAGTGCATTTCCTTCCATTTTAGAGCTTTAATATCACTTGATCTGTCAAAAAAGCATATTTTTCAGTTTTTAACTCTCTATAAAGTGTCTATGAAATCTCTTGTGATGTTCAGCTGTTTTTTTAAGGTAAACCATCTATGGTGTTCACACCAAAAATATAGCTACACAGAGCAAATCCATCAGCCTACTCAGCTCTGCATCACTGCCACACTAGCAGCAAACATCTTTGTCTGTAGCTTTGCAAATGTTATTAGAATAAACTTTCACTGGGTAATGATGTTGCCCTTCAGAAATCTAGGATACAGTATGCTCTGCATTCACTCCACTGCTGCCCAGATGACATCCCAGTTTGTCTTTTCTAACCACATGAATATGATCCTGGGCAAGATCATCACCAGTGTCTGGAGTGTAACACATCCTTTAAGTATGGAAGTCTACAACTTGTCCCAAAATGCACTGCAGGCATGGTGCCAACATTAGTCCTGTCCATGACCTTGAAGTTTGCTGCTCTGTCAACTTCTAACTGCAGTCACTAACAGTGCAGAAAAAAATGGCACCTCATTGTCTCATTTTTTGTGGATGTTTAACACTAGACATCAGATGCTTAACAGGAAGGACCACAGCCAGGGTTGGCCACAACTTGTGCATGCCTATACTAACAAAGTGATGAGTGCAAAGGAAATCAGGAATTAAGCATAAGCCAGCGATAATCATGTGAAGAGACTCCTCCTAAAGTAAGGCGTAGTTGTGTGGCTAGCTGCAATAGCAGGGTTGTGAAAGACGTGCAAAGTGGAGCAACTAACAGAGTAGAGTGATGATAAAAGATTAACATGGAGAAGGGCATTATTTCAGAGTTCAGTGTAAATCAAACATACTTAATGAACCCCAAAACTAAGTTGTGCTCTTTTGTTATCCTGCAAAGGTTAGATCCAGCATTGCTAACTTAACGTATCCTGCACTGGCAGCTCTCCCATGGAAGTTGTCTCTTCCTTCAAGCACATTGTACAAAGTTACCTTGGAGCCATCTCTTGACTTTGCAACCCACATCAGTGCCATTTATATGGTTGTCAGTGCTTAACTAGGCATGGCTTGCAGACCTAAATGTATTCTGACTCCCAAAGCTCGCCTGGCCATTACTAGAGGTATCCTTCTTCCTAGTCTAAATTATGGTGTATTTGTTTTTATAAGCCCCCACTAAGTCTGTAATGCCTAGATTAGAGGAAAGAGTTGACATGACAATATCAGTCATGTGGTATCATCAGCACATCTACTTACCCACCACTGTGACCTGCTAGCCAGCCAAGGCTGGCTCTCCTCAGCCAATGACCACTAGCACCCTAGATTATTTTATTGGCAAGACCCACTGGAAAAATATCCCATCATTGATAGCAACTTTCTTTTGGTGCTCTCTGCAGAGCTAATCTTTGAGTTGCAATGATGAGTTCCAGATTATGGTACCTAACGTCTCTACCCTGATAGGTGACCAGGTCTTCTCTACTGTTGCAGCTGGTGCCTGGAACTCCCTATCCTAGCCTGTCTGTTGTGACCAGTCCCAATATATTTTCAGAGAGGCACTATGGCATCACTTACTGACACCCTCAGCTTGTAGCTGCACTTAACTGTTTATATATCCTTAATTCCTTACTTGACTTTTTGCCTTATTTGCCATTTTAAGTTACAGAAAATTTCAGCTGTAATGTTGCCTTCCACTACCTTTATACTGAACTGTTAGGCTGTTTTATTTTTATTTTTTACATTTTTCACACTTTTAAACCTGTTACTTTCATTGTAATTCTCATGGGTCATTCTTGAAAATATGCACTTCTTTGTCTAGTGTGCTTACCTACTTAACAAAAACAAAACAATAAATAAAACAACACATTTAAACCTGAAGGATGAAGTTACAAAAATAAAAAAAGATATATATACATAACTTTGACATAAATACAAATCATGCAAAAAAAGATACAAAACATACAATTAAAAAAAGTTGGAATGCAGACCAAAAAGGGGAACTAACCTATATAGGTTTTTGTAGCAATGGTTCACTTATTCAGCATGCAGCCAACATATACTGCTTGTGCATCTCTGAATGGTTGAGTGAAAGAGGCTTGGTGCTGAAATGCAGACTAAATTCTATGTACTTCTGGAATCTAGTACTCTGTAATCATTGGAGTGTTAACATAACATGTGTGTAGCTTTTCACACTCTCTTTGCCCTCAGGGACTACCATCATTTCTGGGGTACAAGTAGGCACATAAATGCTCACTGGGGAGTTCCACTAATCGAAGTGCTGCAGACCTCATAGACTAGAATAACTGGAAAATACCCAAAATGACAACGAGGAAGGCGTAAGTAGAACTGCCATAACACATGAATTGTGAATTGCTTATCAAATAAGGGAAAATTAGGGATAGTTAGCAGACAACCACCATCCTAGTCCACCATTCCAGCCCAATTTATAGCAAGCAACACTATCATTATAAACTGTATCTTGACACATAACCTTTATTATAATGTGATCTTCACCACAGAGGAGAAGAAAAAAACCCTTGTGCATTAAAACTCTGCAAGGCTTAAGATTGCTGTCATCCAGGTGTACAGAAATTATTTAATTGTATTGAAACAGTATATGAAGGGAGAAAAAGGAGAATAAGAAGTACAGTATATCGAAGACTTGAAAACTGTGTTTACTGTGAATTGGAATTTAATTAGACAGGAAAGAATATAACTAATGGCCGAATTCTGAGGAGCTGTAGAACACTCACGACATCTCTTTAACAGGATGATCAGTCTCGAAGGTGTCACAGAGTTGCAGTTGTTTGACAAAAGGGGTTCCCGATTTGGCATGGGCTCTACCCTTGGAACAGCAAAAAAGACAACTCCCACTGTATTCTAGAAAATGGAGGTCCTTTGAGGAGAGATGATTCTGCTGTAGCATTAATGCCCAGTCTCACATGACCAAGGAGGAATAAACCTAGGTGGATGTCACAGAGTTAAAATCACATGACCAAAGGAACCTGCAGGCATTAGGGCCCCACCACTGGATGAAAAAATGAGGGGCATTGTCCAGCTAAAAGTAAATGAATGGATAGAGACTAAGTATTGTCATAGGCAGGTGAAGTAAAGAATTCAACAGTCAGGCAATAATGCTTCCTGGGTTTGAGGTATGAAGGTTGTCACACAGTTGCAGTTGAATAGAGAAATGGGAAACCCAAGGAGGACCACACTATAAAAAGGTTGTTTCTGGGTTACAGGATATCTTGACTGCAACTCAAGCTACAGGACAGCTCAGGCTTCTTCTAAGAACTACAGTAGCAATGAGGAATCTGACTACTGCTAATTCATATAAACTAGGCCCTGATTCTATGCCCTGCTCAAGTAAGCCCCAAGCTATTCCAGGAGGAGTGATAGGTGCACTGTAAAAGCAAGAAGCTCTTAGGAAAGAAATAAATGCCAGACTGCTGTGTGAAGGCAAATGATGGGTAAATGTAATGACTCTTGAGGGGCATAAGTTGAAACATAAGCCCTGAGTTCAAGGACTGTGTGGTATGTTGAGGGACAGAATATCCACTCAGCTGTAGGATAATAAAGAGACTTGAGAATGCAGTTTCTACTGGGCTGGCAGCCTAATGTTGCTCCTCAGAGAATAGGGCCCATACAGAGGAACAGTGGGACTGATCCAGAAAATGAAATGAAGCCATTGAGAGGCGACGAAGCACTGGTGCAATTGCCTAAATGTGTTGACAAGCATGACTGAAATGAAGAACCCTGAATTTAGGCCCTTTCTGTAAACATTGGGCACAAGTTACAAAGGAGCATGAGTCACAAAAGACAGAATGCAGACCATGGTCACAACTCCCAAGCCCATCAGCAACTGGAAGGCAGCAGAGAATGGACGGCATCCAGGTGGCGGGAAGAGCAATAGCAGGAGGTACAGATGAGCAGTTGAGCTCAGTGGAAAGCAGGGAGAAACCACTACCAGGTATCAGGGGAGGAGCCCAGACTAAGACCATACAGTAGCTTATTTACTGAAGTACTGGGCCTCATGATGAAGCCTCATGTAATGGAGGTGAAGTGTTGGGGTAGTTCACAGCTGCGTACTCTCATTTTGTAAATGGTGCTCTATACAGCAAGTTTTCTACTGCCTGTACCGTCCCTGGATTTAGAATGCTTCAGTCTGTGTATAGATAAGTATTGATGCCCTCTAATGAAGTTGCTGGCAAGATGAAGCACTAGGGAGAATGGGTGGTAGCTTCTCACTGCACTGATCCAAGATTTGAACTGTGGTAATATGTAACTGCATCTTCCAATTGGAATACCTGTTTGGATTATCTATCAGGACTTTACCTTGCCTGTTCTATACATTTTGGTGATGGCTTTAAATGAATGGTATGCCACTGCATCTAGGCTTCCTTCTGCGATAAAGCAACAATGCAAGCATCTTTTTACTCTATTTCTGCTACTGGTGTTTCTTGGGGTCCCAAAGTGCATTAACATTTGATTGTTCTAAGTATCTCAGGGGGCAGACAGATAGATAACCAATACACATGGCAGAATGAGGCACATTGCACATCTAGCAAGGAAAAGAAGAAGAAGAAGAAGGAAGAAAGACCACAACAAGTGACCAGCAAAGAGAACATTGCAAGGAGTGGCAACTGAGGTGGAGGCCACAAGCAAGAAGAAACCAGCTGAATGGCCAGGACTCCACATTGAAGGAAGAGATTAGGGACACTCAGAGCTGCAGTTGTGAGGAAGTGGCAGGTAAGGAGATGTGCAACGAAGGTGGGAGAGCTTGCAGCCTTTCAGCTGCAGCAACAAAAGCAAGCATCCAGAGGACACTTACTGCTGTTCACTAAATTGTGCTTAGTGGGATGGATGTGATGCACTTGCTACTGCCCTACCAAACCTGAGACAGAGCTTTGTGAATGTGGCAAGCTGAAATGAAGAAGAGAGGAGGAAGTAGGAAGAAGGGATGAGGAGAGATAAAAGGTAAAAGTGAATGGTGGTAAGCCAGTATTTGACCAGGAAGAAAGGGAGCTACAAAACTGGATAGAAGCTAGACGTCACTAAAACAAATGGTGCATCTCAGATGGGTTAATACAGTAACTTGTAAAGTAAAATGCAAATGGCAAAAATGAAGCCCCTCTTTTCTTCCAAAAATAAAAGTATTTTGGACTGGATTTTCAATGCTCATGCAATAGGTGCATGTCCCTATTTCAGATACGGTCTATATTATGGCAAATATACAAACACTCTTGTTTCATATTTTTAAATGTTTAGACACATTTGCAACATTTTCCTCGTGTTGTGGCACAAAGAACTTTCACATTGTCATTATTATTATTATTATGCCAATTGTTAGAGTTCCCCACTATGTAGTTACTTGTAGTATGCTGTCTTCAACTGTTGTCTATCTACTGTTTTCACTACCCACTATGTCTATTTACCAGGACCAAATGTTCGTGATTCCCCATTATGTACTCACTTGTATAATGCTGTCTTCAACTGTTGTCTATGTTCCCCCTCCCCCAGGACGCATTTGGAATCAAGCAGTAGCCTGCTCAGCATGCCTTAGAACATAGAAACATAGACTTTGACAGCAGTTAAGGACCACTTGGCCCACCTAGTCTGCCCATTCTCCTACCTACAGGATAAGCTGCAGATCCTATTAAACCAACAGCCTATTTCTTCCTACCCCCCACAAAAATTGCCTTACGTCTGTCCCATGCATTCTTGAATTCTCCCACAGTTTTAGACCCCACAACCTCCTCAGGAAGGCTGTTCCATGCGTCCACCACCCTCTCTGTGAAAAAATACTTCCTCACATTGCCCCTGAGCCGTCCCCCCTCTATCTTCAGATTGTTCTTGCACATCTCTTTTTCTGAAAGATGCTACCCTCTTGGACTTTGTTGATTCCACTGAGGTACTTAAACGTTTCTATCATGTCCCCCCTCTCCCTCCTTTCCTCAAAGGTATACATATTAAGCTCCTTTAGCCTCTCCTCATATGGCTTCTCTTGCAGACCCTGCACCACTTTAGTTGCCCTCCTCTGAACTGCCTCCATCCTGTCTATGTCCTTTCGGAGATGGGGTCTCCAGAACTGGATGCAGTACTCCAGATGGGGTCTCACCAGCTGTCTGTACAGGGGGGATAACAACTTCCTGTTTTCTGCTGGTGATGCCTCTCCCTATACATCCCAGTATCCCCCCAGCCCTCCCTACTGCCTTCTCACATTGCTTGCCAACCTTAAGGTAATCTGATATGATTACCCCCAGGTCCCTTTCCATTTTTCCATTGGAGGCAGTATGGCGCAGTGGGTTAAGGCTCTGAGCTGCAAATCTGGAGACCTGGGTTTGAATCCCACAGCCTCCTAGGTGCATACTGTGTGACCCTGAGCAAGTCACTTAACTTCTTCGTGCTCCCAGGTTACACCTGCAAACAAGCTTTCAGCTTAGTGTGTGTCTCAGCTGGTAAAATAATTGGAAATAAATTTTGTTGTTGTTACTACTCTCCCCCACCATTGTGTAATCTTCCTGGGTTTTGTTTCCCAGGTGTATATTATTTTACTCTCTTTGCATTGAACCCAAGCTGCCATACTTGACCATTCCTCCAACCTTGCCAAGTCCCTTCTCATCCTTTCCATGCCTCCTTGTGTATCAAACCTGTTGCAGATCTTTGTGTCATCTGCAAAGAGGCATACTTTTCCTTCCAGTCCCTCTGCAATGTCACTTATAAAGACATTAAAAAAGGACTGGACCCATTACTGAACCCTGCGGTACCCCACTAGTAACCCATCTTTGTTCAGAGTGGACTCCATTTACAATTACCTTCTGTGTCCTGTTGTTCAGCCAATGTTTTACCCAGGCTACCACCCTGGGACCCACTCGAAGGCTGGTTAATTTGACTACTAATCTTTTGTGTGGGACTGTGTCAAATGCCTTGCTAAAGTCTAGGTAGGCCATGTCCACAGACCCTCCCTGGTCTACTACTTTGGTAACCTACTCAAAGAAATCAATTAAATTCATCTGACATGACCTTCCCGCTGTGAACCCATGCTGACTTGGGTCCTGTGCCTCACTGGCCTCTAGGTACTCAACAATTCTTTCCTTCAGAAGGGATTCCATCACTTTCCCTACCACAGAGGTCAAACTGACAGGTCTGTAGTTTCCTTCCTCTATCTTGCTCCCACTTTTGTGAAGGAGAATCACATCAGCCTTCTTCCAGTCCTCAGGTACCACACCATCCTCCCATGATTTGTTATAAAGGGTAGTCAGTGGTGTCACTAGTTCTCTGCTTAATTCTTTTAGAATTCTTGGGTGAATTCCATCTGGCCCCATTGCTTTGTCCACCTTCAGTTTTAGGAGTTCTTTCAGAACCCTTTCTTCTGTGAAAGGACTGGGATCAACACCCCTCTCCAGAGTGCTTCTGTTAATTGGATTAGGCACCTCCCCCACTTCCTCTTTTGTGAATACTGAGCAGAAGTATTCATTCAGTATCCCTGCTTTTTCACTGTCACTCTCTGCCCACCCACCATCCATTCTATTCAGCCTCACTATCCCTCCCTTTGTCTTTCTATGCTCCCTGATATACCTATAAAAGGTTTTATCCCCCTTCTTAACCGAGTTGGCTATCTTTTCCTCAGTTTGTGCCTTTGCTATTTGACTACTCTCCCTGATTCCTTCTGCCTTAACTAGTACAGTTCTCTGCCCTGCTCCTTCTGTGTTTCCTTATACTTCCTAAATGCTCTATTTTGCTCCCTAACCTTCACCGCCACTTCTTTTGAGAACCATAGTGGCTTTTTCTTTCATTTTGATTTGTTTATTTGCTTTACACAAAGGCTTGTTGCCTCTGTGATGGCAGTTTTGATATTTCCCCATTGTTGCTTCACCCCTCCTTCTAGCCTGTTTGCTAGTGCTTTTCTAAGGCACTCTTCCATCTTGTCAAAGTCAGCCCTCCTGAAGTCCAGAACCCTCACTTTTGTGTGGCTTGACTCTGTAGCTGAGTTTATCATGAACCACACTGTTTGGTGGTCACTTGTTCCCAAATGGCTGCCCACTTCTAGATCTCAGATCCTTTCACCGTCCACTTTTGAGAGTACGAGGTCTAAGATTGCTCCCTCATGAGAAGGTTCCAAAACTAGCTCTCTGAGGCATGCCACCTGAAGGGCATCAAGAATGACCTTGCTTTTGGATATGGCTGCAGCAAAGGTGCTCCAGTTAACATCTGGCATATTAAGATCCCCCATCAACAGTATCTCCCCTTTCTCTGCCATCCTAAGTATGCCTTCTTTCATATCCTTGTCCATTCCCTCCCCCTGACATGGGGGTCTGTATACAACCCCTGTGCAGATTGTGGTGCCATTTCCAGCCTCTAAGGTGACTCACAGTGCCTCCTCTCCTCCCTGTTTACTCTTTTGTTCAGTTGCTTTTATCTCTTCCCTTACATAGAGAGCTACTCCCCCCTTTTCTGCCCTCCCTGTCTCTCCTGTAGGTTGAGTACCCTGGCATGTTAATATCCCAGTCATGGTTCTCTGTGTACCATGTTTCTGTGACTGCTACAATATCCAGGCATCCCTCTTCCATCAAGGCCACCAGTTCAGGGAGCTTGTTGCCCAGACTGTGGGCGTTGGTACTCATTACCCTTCATTTCTTGATGGCCTTACCCCTTTTTGCCCCATCCCTCTCCTTATTGTGTTTGTCACTTTCTCCATTTACCCCTGCACTTCTCCCTATTGACATCTCTATGTTGGCGTCTACCTCACTTAGTACCCTGATTTTTTTTTGGGGGGGTTAGGATTTCCCTGCTCCTTTCCAGTGCCTCCCACCTTGGCTAGTTTAAATGCTTGCCAATGAAGTATTTAAACCTATCACCTAGGATCCTGGTTCCCCTCCTGGACAGATGCAGACCATCACACTGGTATAGGCATGCATCCTTCCAGGTGGACCCACAGTCCCCAGTGAAGCCAAATCCCTGAGCTCTGCACCAGTTTTTCAACCACTGGTTGAATCCCATGGTGTGGAGCACCCTAGCCTCATCTGTGCCATAGACAGGCAGCACCTCTGAGAAGGTTACCATGTGTGCTATTTGACTAAGGCCCCTCCCCATCTCCACAAATGCTTCTTGCACTGCTCTGATCCCTTTCTTAACCAGATCATTTGTCCCTAGGTGGACAACGACATCCAGCTCCCTCCCCTGTGCAGCTGCTCCTGTGATCCTGAGGATTCACTCCCTGTCCCTCCAAGCCATGGTGTCAGACAGGCACCTTACCTCCCTTTCCCCTTCCTCCCCCAGTTCTACCTTTCTAACAATGGAGTACCCCATCAGGAGTTTTTTTTCCCCTGTGGGGTCCCATGCCACCCTCATGTGGGTCTTGTTTTGTGGAGGTTCCCAGCATCCTCCTTGGTCTCCACTCTGGGTGCCTCTATAGAGGAACCACACTTGTCCAGAACAGCATATAAATTGTGGAGAGGTACAACTGGAGGGATGCACCTCTGTTCCGCCATGCTTACCCTCCCTGAGCCCACTGTGGTCCAACTGCTCCTCTTTCTTGGCAACCTCTGAGGCAATGGCAGTGACCCTGGTGGTCCCTAGGTGGGAGAGGAGGTCCCAAAAATCCTGGCCAACTCAGCCTGGAGATGAGCAACCTCCTCCCTCAGCTCAGAGAGGTGCCTGCAGATGGGACAACACTGCATCCTCCAGAACCTCTCCCAGAAGATTGCTGCTCCACAGCCACTGCACTGCACCACTCCCATCATGTCTTTTTTCTGGCCCCCTAACTGTTGTTTGGTATACTTACTCTTTCCTCTGTTTGTTTATTTTCTTTTTTTTTCTTCCCCTACTTACTTACTGCCTCTGTGATCTTTTAGCTCCTGATCTTCCTGTTCTAAGACAAGAAGTTCCTATATTTCTCAGTAGTCTCATTACTTGCTCAGAGTCAGACCTCCAGCAGCTAGGGGGGACGGAGAGCTACTCTTGCCCTTCTAGGATGGTGAGTCTTTGGTGGCTCTGTGATCACTCACTTCCTGCTCCCAAACAGGAAGTTCCTGTTGTCAGTTAAATCCTGTGCCTATAAAAGTAGAACTGGTTTAGGGTGGGGGGGTGGAGGGGAGGGAAGGGAAGGAGGGCAATACAGTCCCAGTAGAGAACTTTTAGTTATACCAGTAGCTCCTTCCTCCTGGTGTTCTGTCTGTTCTCCTGGTTAAACGCTTAAATAAATAAATAAATAATTTTGATGCATGCATCATTTTTGCATTGCATGTCATAACACTTGCAACAAGAAGATAGACCATGTTTCTTTTAATTAAATTTTTTTTGGGTTTTACTCCCATTTTCTCCCATTATGCCTAGGGCACCGGCACATGGCCGTGCCTGCACATAGTGGTGCACACACACCCTGTAAAGCTGGCTCAACCCCTTCAACCCCCTCTCCCGGCAATCACTGAGCTCCCCATGGCCCAAACCACCATCTGTCCTCCATCGGGTGCAGCCAAGGGCCAGGGAAACTCCACATTCCTCATAGGGAGAGGACAGCCACCTCATGGCAACTTGATCATGCTCCTCCCCTTCCCCCCTGCTGACCCCCGACAACTTTGGCTCATTCCCAAACCCAGGTCATTGGTGTAGCATGAGGTGTGGCATCCAGAGTGTCAACCCTCAGTGCCACTGGGCAGCTTGATAGACCATATTTTTGTGGTTGAACAGACATGCTACATTTCTTGTTTCCAAACCAAATTCATTTTCTAATTCATTCCCTTTTTCTTTTCAGTTATAACCAACTGAAAATACTTTGTTTCATGCCTGTGTAATTAAAGGGGAACAGTCGGCACAAAGGGCCCCACACTCAAGTGTGGGCTGGCCCCAGTGTGTACTTTGTGTAAAAAAAAAACATTTTGATTTACTTACTGTTTACTATAGCATAGTAAATTGTATCATTTTGCTTACTGCTAGGCTGGCATGTTCTGTTATGGCAAATCCCAGAATCCCCTGCTGCTGACATCGGAGCGGTAGGCAGCACGGTATAGCCCCCCTGACAGCAACACCAGCACAGTGAATAACACTACAGTGACTGCAATGTCACGTCGCTGTAGTGTCTGCGCTAGAACCTGGCACTGTCTGTCGGGGATCTTGCACCCTCCACCAAATCAGCTCAGACTCAGAGTTGATAATCCTTAGTGGGGGGGGTGCAGGGGCAAAGCCCCCTGCATGGGAGGTTTGGGGGTCAAAGCCCCCCTAAGAAATCATTGTGTGTTCCTTGGAACCAGCAGCCAACTGCAAAAAGTGGTCAACCTGCCAGTTTCACTGTCTGGTCGTTCAACAAAATTGTAGTCGACAACCAGTCATGGATCAAGCAGCAGTGGGGAGATTCAATAGCCTGCAGAGCATACTAGAGCTTTTATAATCTCTGATCAGATGTTTTCAGTTTCTGATTTTCTCCAGGGGCTAAGTATAGTCCTCTGTGACTGTAATTAGCCCAGGGTAGAGGGTGGAACCAGTAATCAAAAGATCAGAGCTGATATAAACTCTAACATGCACTGCACATTATTGAATCTCCCACTGTTGCTTACTGCTCTAATGTCAGCTGTAGAGGATTTTTCTTAACAGAAATTGTCAGCCTAGACGTAAGCAAAATTAATCTGATACAATCTACTGTATTACAGTAAACAGTAAGTAAGCCAAAACGTTTTGGCTCACAAAGTGCACATTGGGACCAGCCCCTACTCTTGAGTTCCTTTTAAGGCATTTGCACATATTAGATGTGGTTGTCCGCGTCTTCTTAGATGTCAATAGCTCTAAAGTCAAGAATACTGTGAACAATGACAATAAACTTCTATAAGCTTATATTCTTACTGCATTTGAGTGTAATATTGTTTCTGGCAGTCAATGTAGGGTTTTACCTGCCTCTGCAATTCCCATGCATATTAGCCCACAGAGTTTAAACAAAGTTTGTATTATTAATTAATTTCTTGATTATTGCATATGTAGCAAATAACATGGTATTAACTGCATTAATACATTTGCATAATTTCAAAAAGGGTGACTTTCAACACATACACTGTACCACCTACAGGTTCTCAAGTCTGCCAGCACACCTGATTGGCTGTTCGAGGTATCAAATCAGCTATAAAAGGTAGCATTAAGTGAAACAGATACTAGTGGGCACAAGGGGCGCCACGCAAGAAATAATACTTCACAACCTGTCAGGAATTAAGGAAGGAGCTAATGCCTTTTTGTATGTTTTATACTTTTCCACTGTTGGTTATTTCCTATTCTTGTTTTAAATGCTGGTTTATAGAAAGTCCACTATAATTTTAAAGAAGAAACATTGCTAGTGAGGAATAATTTGCATAAACAAGCTTTAGTCCGACTATTGATAAGACTATTGTTTGCATTTCTGAAGAATCACTACCAGCTTGTACTCTGCCATGACAACTATTAAACTGCATTTCATATCATCCCTTGCAGAAGCGCTGACTGGAAAAAAAAATTGAAATATTAATGATCTGTTTACTGGTTTCCTGATATTATAAAGCAAATGTACAAATTCAAGAATGATGTGTCCTCTCAGTGGGGAGGTAATGTCAGATGCATCTGATAGATTTTTTTTCACTGGGTGACAAAGGATTTCAATCAGGGTGGAGTGATGGAGGTGGCCCTACCTAGATTTCAGTAAGGCTTTCAGCACCGTTCCAAATAGGAGACTAGTAAGCAAGTTGCCTTGCCTAGGAGTGGGCCCAAAGGTGGTCAATTCGATAAAAAACTGGTTAGGGAATAATCGGGAATAATCGGTGGTGGTAAACAGAGTTCACATCAAGGAAGTTAAGGTGACCAGCAGGGTGCCTCAGAGATCAGTGCAGTGACTGGTCCTCTTTAATGATTCAATAAGTGGCATTGAAGAGGAGCTGGAAGGCGATGTCTGCCTGTCTGTAGATGAAACCAAAGTCTACAATAGGGTGGACACTCTGGGGTGGGATGGAAAGGATGAGCAGAGACCTGAGAAAACTTGAGGAGTGGTCAAGGGTATGGCAGTTGAGCTTAGTGCAAAAAAAGTGCGAAATAAAGCACTTAGGCACAGAAACTCAGGGGCAGAATACAAACTGAGTGGAGTGGTATTGATGACCACCAAGCAGGAAAGACACCAGCTGTTATTAATATTAGATGACCTAAAGGTGGCCAGGCAGTGCAACAAGGCAGTAAGGAGGGTTAGTGGGATGCTGGGGTGCACAGGGAGGGGTATCACCAGCAGAAAGAGGGAGGTGAAATTGCCTCTGTATAAATCGCTAGTAAGACCCCACCTAGAGTACTGTATCTAGTTCTGGAGATCACAACTCCTGGAAGGATATAGACAGAGTGGAGGCAGTCCAGAGGGGAACAACTAAAATAGTGCAGGGTCAGCATTAAAAGGGCTATGAGTTGAGACTGAAAGACCTAGTACATCCTAGAACAGAGGAGGGAGAGTGGGGAAATGATAGACCTTTAAATACTTCATGGGGATAAATAAGGTACAGTAGGAATGTATTTTTCAAAAGAAAAGGTGCTCAAGAACAAGGGGACATACTATGAAGCTGGAGGGGGGTAGATTCAGGAGAGATGTGAGGAAGTACTTCTTCACAGAAGGAGTGATGGATTCCTGGAACAACATTCCAGCATAGGTGGTGGAGGTGAAAACAGTGGTGGGGTTCAAGAATGCATGGGAAGGGAGGGAGAGGGAGGAAGAGCTGAAAATTGGGTATGGTCTGTGATAATAGTGTAGGTTCCTATAGGGAGGAATGGGCAGAGTGGATGGCCAAGCAGTCCTTATCTGCTATCAAATTCTGTTTGAATGATAAACAGCTCTTTTACTGATTATCAAGTACACAGTCATGTGATTAACACAGTAGTGCATGTTATGGCAATATGTTTGGCCTATATGTTTTTATTCCATATTGACTTACCCTTTACATCCTATAGTGTTTGATACCCTTCTTTCCCACTTTTAGTGTGTGTTATCAGTTTTCTTTTACATTTAATTTAATAAATGAAGCACCCCTTTTAAAATGGCTGGGTCCAGTATTTCATCAGTATTCTCAGTTGTTTTTGTACCCTCATTGGCTCATAAGGTCAGGCAGCAGGGTGTGCTGCATGCTAGTTCATTTTAGTCACAAGAAAAGTAATGTTAAATAAGGGAGGCCAGATATTCAAGGGAAGGCTCAAGTGTGGCACAAAGGCTTGTGCCAAGCTTGCATCTCACATTGCGGCCACTAGATTCAGTTGAATAACAGACTGATTGAATATCAGACCATGTTGGTGCAGTGCTATATGAAAGTACACTGCCCTGACACGGATCTGGGCTGTGTACAGACCACAAGGAACAGTGCTCCATGGAACAGATAGCACCATGATCTCTCTGGGCTATATTCAGCTACAACATGCAGAAGAGTCCATTGGGCATGCACAGAGTTAAGGGGGAGTTTACATGCCCATTATGGGCTTATTTGCATGGTGCGGGGCAGCTCATTAGTACCCATCCTGCAGTGTATCCTATGATATCCCTGGTGGCTAGTGGCACCCCCCACTCTTGATCTCTCATTCCTGCTTATGTTGCATTACCTCTGGTGTGCAATGGTTCCTCTCACCCCTCATCTCCTGTCATACAGCAGTACAGGTTCATTTTTGTTTTTTTTTATGTTTAGGAGATTTATAGTTGTCTCCAATAGCTGGCTCCCCATTGACCACCAGTATATTGGCTGGGTTCTGTGCCTTATTTAAAGTGAGTCAATTAGGCAGTGCATCAATGAAATGACCAGTACATTGGCTGGGGGCAGCACCTTATTTAAAGAGAGCCAATGATGCAGTGCACCCTATTTTAAAAGGCAGCTAACTTTGGCAGTTAGCATTTTAGAATAGAGCCTGAGCCGATAGGAGGTCCGCCTTGCTGACTGGTGGCTAAGCATAATTTCACAGCAGAGCTCTGATTTGAAAGCCTAAGAGACCCCCACCCCCCCTTTTAGATTAAATAAGTGAGTTGCCACTTGAGGCAGAAAACACATTTAATGATTTGCAAATTTTTTAAGGGGGGAGGGTGTGCACTCGATCTTCTGATTTGTTTTCTTGTTATAGTCATTGTGGCAGTTCCTGGTTCCTAGTGGCAGCCCCACCCTTGATTACCCACTTCTTCATATGTTGCCATATGCCTGATGTCCAGTGATTCCCACATGCCCTGATCTACTGTAACACAGATATACAGGCAGTCCCTAGCGGATAGTGCCCCCCTACCCCCGATCACCCATTGACAAATGTGTATGTACATTGGTGATTCAGTATCCCCCAAACTCTACCTGCTGACAATTCAGCACACATCCCACCCCACCTCACCAGTGTGACCAGTGACATTCCATGGATCCCAATATGGTGATCAGCATAACCCTCCTCTCGCCTCCTCGGCTGGCCACCATTGAGCTCTCAGTGGAGTGTGTACAGTAAGTGCAAACAATATTTATACTGTAGGCATGCCACTGACAGCTCATATGGTGGCTGGTTGAGGTGAGTGGAAGACTATGCTGGTCAGTGTATTGGGATCCATGGGCTGGTCACACCAGTCGAGGGGTGTAATGTATGTTGGGTTGTGAGTGGATGGGGCAGTTGAGGGGACACTGGTCTGCCCATGCTTATGTACATGTTTGTCAACAGGTGACTGGGGTGTGGGATAACTACTGGACACCAGGGATAATGCAACCTTTGCAGGAATGGGTGATCAAGAGGGGGATTCCACTAGCCACCAAGGACCGCCTCTACAGCTGTATGGCAGGATACTGGGGGTGGGGAGAACCGCTGGAAACCAGTGATATAGCAACATATGTAGGAGCGGGTGATTGGGTGTTGGGGGTGCCACTAGCCACAGGGAACTGCCTGCATGGCTATATGATGGGAGAATGGGGTACACAGGTGTAGTACAGCCACCCTGCCTTTGGTGGGGTAGAGGTGTGTGCTTAGTACCTAGGTAAGTCATGGTTTTTGGTGGTGGCAAATAGTGCCACTTAGGGGACTGTTTACCACCATTTCAAACCTTTGAACATGTTGCTGTGCCTGTATGTAGGAAAGGATGCCATTATTTTCATGGCCGCAGTGTTATTTTAGTGCCTGGTCATAGTTGTGTTTAGAGTGTGCTAACTGGCCCTCAGAATATGGACCCACGGCAAGCACAGGCCACAGACCTGGGTAGCACTGAGTCAAACAACATTAGCGCCGGTGCTAACATTGGGCCCCTGGTGTTCAAAAATAACAGAGAATACTCATGAAAGCCTGGACAAAATCAGATGAACATATGAAGAAGCCAGCAGAATGAGCCTTTTTGGTCTATCTAGTCTGCTCGTATTGCAGGGTCCACAGCTTTAGCTACCTGCCCCTGCCCCCCTCCCCAATCCTCCCATCCTTACATCCAACCATCCCATGACGCGCACTTTCCCCATACATCTATCCCTGCCTCTCTTGAAGTTACCCACCATCTTCAACAGGACCACCTCTTCTGGCAAGTGCATTCCAACTGGCCACTACCCTCTCTGTGAGGAAATACTTCCTAGCCTCCCTCCTAAACCTCCACATCCAACTTAATATTGTGTTTCCCTGTGTTTCAGTTGCCAGTTAGCTTAAAGACCCTATTTATCCCTTTCAAGTACCTAAAGGTCTCAATCATGTCCCCTCTCTCTCTTCTCTCCTTCAGGGAGTACATTTTCAGGTCCCCAATCTCTCCTCACATGCTTTAAACTGTTAACCCATGATCATCTTTGTTGCCCTCCTCTAGACAGTGTCAAGCAAGTTAATGTCCTTTTTTAAGGTATGGCTATAGTACTGTATTATATACTCTAGATGTAGCCTCACCAGCACCAGTGACCTGTACAAGGGCAGTATAACCTCCTCTCACCTCCTGCTGATTCCCATGGCTATGCAGTCTAATATTTTATTTGCCCTAGCTGCTGCTTTCCTGCACTGTGTGGAGTGGCTCAGGTTGCTAGTGATCATCACTCCCAGATCCTTCTTCTCCTCCTCTGTTGCAAACACCTGGACCCCTCCCAGGTCATACTCCATCCTGGGATTCTTTGCTTCAGCGTGCATAACTTTGCATTGAAACAAAGTTGCCAAAGTCCCAGATCACCTCTCAAGTTTTTCCAGATCCTTCTTTAGGACCAGTCCTGCATTGCTTTGGCTGCATCCACCCTTCCACAGAGCTTAAAGTCATCCATGAATAGGCACATTTTGACCTTCATGTCTTCCCCAATAGAGAAACATAGAAACATAGAAGTTGACGGCAGATAAGGACCACAAGGCCCATCCAGTCTGCCCACTTCTTTTTCTACCTTATAAATGTGTCATTGGCCTTTGCTCTGTCAGTGGCCTATCTATTCATATTCATCTGTATTGCTCCCTTATGCCTATCCCATGCCTGTTTGATGCCCTGCACTGTATTCATAGCCACCACTTCCTGAGGTAGGCCATTCCATGCATCCACCACCCTTTCTGTGAAAAAGAATTTCCTCACATTCCCCTTTAATCGGCCTCCCTCTAATCTCATGCTGTGTCCTCTTGTCCTGCTATTTTTCTTATATTTAAACATGTTAGACTCTTTCACATTGTTAATGCCCTTAAGGTATTTGAATGTCTCGATCATATAACCTCTCTCCCTCCTTTGCTGAAGGATACACATATTGAGCTCCATTAATCTGTTCTGATATGTCTTATGATGCAGTCCCTGCACCATTTTAGTTGCCCTTCTCTGGACTGCCTCAATTTGGTTAATGTCTTTGTGAAGGTGTTGCCTCCAGTACTACACGCAGTACTCCAGATGGGGCCTAACCAGTGTCTTGTTAAGAGGGATTATTATCTCCCTCTTACGACTTGTGATACCACCTACTAATACACCCTAACATCCCCCTAGCCTTACCAACTGCTTTAGAGGTCTGCTTGGATGATTTCGGGTCATCGGTGATGATGATGCCCAAGTCTCTTTCTCCCTTTGTGACTGCCGGCAACTCCCTTTCCAGCCTATAGGTGGCTTCAGGGTTTCTCTTCCCTATGGGCATGATCTTGCACTTCTTTGCATTAAATCCCAGTTGCCACTCTTCTGATCATTTTGCTAGTTTATCCAGATCTCTTCTCATTCTGCCCACCCCATCTGGATCATCTACTTTGTTGCAGGTCTTGGTGTCATCTGCAAACAGACAAGCCTTACCCTCTAGTTTATCTGCAATTTCACTAATGAAGGTATTCAAGAGGACTGGCCCCAGGACTGATCCCTGAGGTACCCCACTTGTGACTTGCATCTCTTCTGACTGTATACCATTTACCACCACTCTCTGTTTTCTGCCCGTCAACTAGTTTCCCACCCAGTTGACCAACTTCTGATGCACCCTGAGCCTACCCAGCTTATTTATCAATCTTCTATGTGGAACAGTGTCAAAAGCTTTGCTGAAGTCAAGGTAGGTGACGTCAACTGCTTCCCATTTGTCCCCCACTCTGGTTACCCTGTCAAAGAAATCTATGAGATTAGCTTGACAGGACTGTCCTTTTGTAAACCCATGCTGTCTTGGATCTTGTGTATAGAGTCCAGGTGTTGCACAATCCTTTCCTTAAGGATTGCTTCCATAATCTTGCCCACTACTGAGGTAAGACTGACTGGTCTGTAGTTCCTTGCCTCCTCCCTGCTACCACTCTTGTGGAGCGGGATCACATGAGCCCTTCTCCATTCTTCTGGGACCTCTCCTGTGCTCAGAGACTCACTAAACAGTTCTGATAATGGCTCTGCTAGTTCCACCCTTAGCTCCTTTAGTACCCTGGGATGTATGCCATCAAGTCCCATTGCCTTATCCACCCTGAGCTTATTGAGCTCTTGTAGGACCTTTTCTTTTGTGAAGGGACTAGTGCACACCTCCTTCCCCCTGTGTCCATGGTGCTGAGCTGTGGGCCCTGCCCTACCTTCTCTTCAGTAAATACTGAGCAGAATTATCCATTTAGGATTAATGCTTTTACGTAGTCCTCCTCCTTGCATGCCCCCTTATCCCCTTTGATCTTAGCAATACCTACTCTGGACTTTCTCCTTTCACTAATGTATCTATAGAAAGTCTTGTCACCTTCTTTTACTGTTCGTGCTAATGTTCGGTTTGGGCCTTTGCCTGCCTTACTGCCTTCCCTGCTTCTCTTGGGGAAGTTTGGTATGCCTCCCTATCTTCATCCTGCTGGGTTCCCTTATATTTCCTGAAGGCCAGCCTTTTGACTCTGACCTTTTCTGCTACTGTGTTTGAGAACCAAAGTGGTTTTCTTCTTCTTTTGCACTTCCTTTTCTCATTAACACAATGGGATGTTGCTTCAAGTATTGTATCTTTAATGCTTGCCCACTTTGCCTGTACTCCCTCACCAGTATTTCTTTTTGCCAGGACTAATTTAACTCTGTTGGCCATCTTATCAAAGTCCGCTCCTCTGAAGTCCCATATTTTTGCCTTGGAATGGGATGATTTTGTTCTAGTGGCCAAATTGAGCCATGCCATGTGATGGTCACTGGCCCCCAGGTGACCTTCTACCTGGAGATCTATGATCCTTTCCCTGTTAGTACTAGATCTAGGATAGCCAAGCCTCTTGTGGGTTGTTGTACCAGTTGTTTGAGGCCCTCCCCCTGCAGGGAATCCACCATGTCTCTAGTTCTGGCAGATGTTCCTACTAGTATTGACCAATCTGTATCCAGCATGTTGAAATCTCCCATTATCAGAACTTCCCCTTTAGCTGTCATGTTTTGTATATCTTCTAACAATAATGTGTCTGTGTCCTCCCCCTGGTCTAGGGACCTGTAAACAACCCCAGTTCTTATGGCTGTCCCATTTCCTGTTTCCAGGGTGACCCACAGTTCTTCTGACTCCTTATGTGTATTCTGAATTTCTGTAGCTTTGATATTTTCATTGACATACAGGGCCACTCCACCCCCCTTTTGCACCTCGGTCTCTTCTGAATAGTACATAGCCAGATACTGAAGTCTCCCAAGTGTGGTTACTGGTAAACCACATCTCACTAATTGCTAGTATGTCCAGTTTAGTCTCTGACATTATTGCCTGCAGGTCTGGGATCTTATTTCCCAGGCTTTGAGCATTTGTGTACATGATTTTCCATTGGCCAGATTTTGGTGTGTTAGTTGTTGGGTGAGGTTTGGCATTTCCTTTGTGCATTGTATGGGGAGATGGACCTTTTTCCTTACCTGATGATGCAAATAAACTACAAACATGCTGAATCCCTGTTTGACCACTAGCTGTTGGGGAAGGTGTGTTCTTCCCATTCGACGTATGGGGTGCTGCACCCCTCTCTCCATTTGCTAGTTTAAATATTCTGCAAAGACATCAAATTTCTGCCCCAATGCACTGACTCCCTCCTTAGATGCAGTCCATCAAATTTAAAGAACTTTTGCTCCCAGAACTGTTGCCAGTTCCCTACAAATCTGTGTCCTTTTTCCTGGCACCAGCCCTTGAGCCACATTTTTAGCTCCCCTATCTCCCCTTCTCTGATCTTCCATCCATCTGCCTTCCTCTCCCAGACTGGCAGGATCTCAGAGAAGGAGATGCCAGATGAAATGAATGATAGTTTGTCACCCAGCCTGTTCAGGTGTTCCTTGGTCTCCACTACTGACTGGCTGGCGAGATCATTAGTCCCTATGTGTACCAGGACATCAAGGTTTTCTCCTGCTTTGTGAACAGTTTTAGCAATGCAGTCGGTGTCTCTCCATGCTGATGTACCTGGGAGACATCTTATTACCCCTGGCTGGAGATGGGTATCAACTCCCAAATCATGGAGTCGCCTATGATCAGAAGTTTTTTGGATTTCTTTTTAGCTTTTTTTGTTTTGATTCCTGATTTGGGCAAGTTTTGTTGTGCTAGCTCCTGTGCTGCAGTGTCCTCTGCCCCTTTGTTTGATTTCAGAGACAGAGGCAAATACCTGTTTGTAGTGTTTATATGGTTTTTGGAGGTAATATGTTGGAGAGCACAGAGTGATGGGGCACCCGATTTGCCCCTCCTAACCACCTGCCAACCTCCTGGACCAACTACCCTCTGTGGTTGAGGTTCTTCTGTTGGATGTTGGGGAAACGGCAGGTGGTTCTTATAATGTATTTCCTCTTGAATATGAAATTTGAGGCACGCAATCTCTGCCCATGCTGCCTGGAGCTGAGCCCTAAGATCTCCAATGGCCCAGCATGTAGGACAGTGTCCTAAATCCTGTAAGACTGCCCTTCTGAAAAGTGTTCCACAGTACCTGCAGTTAATTATATCCATTTCAGATAAGTTTCTGGGTTTATAACCTGGTCAGAGTAATTATAAGGAAGAAAATGCAAGTAATGGTTTGATTTTGTGTTTTGTTTTCATATAACTTGTTATAACAAGTTAAATTACTAGTGTCCCTGTAAATGAGCTCACCCTGTGGATACCCTACTGATCCACCCCTTCCTGATTTGCCACAGGAAATGTCACAACTGTGGTACCCTATAGAAGGAGTATAGTGTGGGGTGGTTGGGGATGGGGGTGGGTGGCTGGGCCCTTCCCCTGTCGAAAAAGAAGAACCACGGATGAAAGAACAAGGAGGTAAGAGCAGAAACAATCAGTCAACAACAAATGCAGTAACCCTGAAAGCTTATCCTAATGTTAGATAAACTGTAAATCCTGTAAAACACCACCTGTAATAATTTCAGAGAAGATATACCCTGTAAGAAACACTTTGCTACAGAGAAAAATAAAGCAGTAACAGAAGATATACCTTGCAAAAGACCATTTGAATCAGATTACAGCAGTAATCTGTTAGCACACACCTGTAGGCACACCTTGTAATAATGAAGAATAAGGTATACCAGCAACGACAATTTGAATCAGAGAAAGATGAAGCAATGAAATGTTAGCAACAAACAGTAGCAATCCCTGTGAGTACAAAATAAAAATAACAACACACAGTAAATCTGCTTAGCCAAAAGAAGTCTTAATCCTTTTCTCTGCTCTGCTCTGTCCTTTCAAGTAATCTTAGAAGGAAAGAGCTCAGGTGAAGCTAGGTGCCTTGGCCAGCAAACCAAGTCTTCACTGATGAAGACATTGAACAACACCAGCCTTATCACCAAGCCCTGCAGAATACCACTGGTGACTTTTCTGGTGCTAGATAACTCTCCCCCCAGCACCACCCATGGGGTCCTGTTCCTCAGCCAGTTTTCCAACCATCATCTTCTCCCCAACCCCAAGATCCACTAACTTCCTGATCAGCCTCTTGTGGGGTATATTTTATTTATTTATTTTACTTAGTTTTTGTTGACCGGGTAAGTGCACTAGACAAATCCTGCCTATTTTCAGGCACAACCCGGGGAGGGGGATACAGATGAATGGCAATTGACCTTGAACCAGATTAAGCTGTTAGTGGTATTTTTAGTGAATGAGGGAAATTTGGCCAGGACACCGGGGAAATTCCCCTACTCTTTTCGATAAGTGTCATGGGATCTTTAACATCCACCTGAACTACCACCAATTCAGGCAGATGGGACCTCAGTTTAATGTCTCATCCGAAAGACGGACCTCAGAAGTGCAGCACCCCTCTCATGCTGCATTACAGTGTCAGCACTGGGATATTAACCCAAGTGCCAGATGTGGAAACTGAACCACAGCCCTCTGATCTCCTGGCCTCAGAGGTGAGTGTGCTACCTACTGAGCCACTGTCAAAGACCTTGCTGAAGACCAGGTAAAGGATGTTCACTGCTTGGCACCTTTCTAATATTTTAGTGAACCAGTCAAAGAAGTCAATCAGATTTGTTTGACACAATCTCCCTCCCATAAACCCATGCTACCTCGCATCCTATAGGCCATGCTCCTCTAGATACTCTACCAAGCTTTTCTTAAGTATGTTCTTCGTGAGCTTGCACATGATTAATGCCAGATTGACCAGTCTGTAATTGTAATTACCTAGGTCATCTCTGGGAGTGCTGTTATGGAAGGTTACCACATGTGCCATTCTCCAGTTTTGTCATACCATGCTTGACTCCAGTGAGCTATTGAACAGGCCTACCAGTGGTTCCGGAGGCTCTTCTGACAGTTCCCTCAGCAACTTTGGGTGAATGTCATCGGGGCCTGGTAATTTGCCCACCTTCAGTGCTAACAGCCCTTTCCTTACTCTATTGCCTTATACCCCTCCCCATCAATGCTTCCTTCCCCTCCCTTCCCCTCCCATTCCTCTTATCCACCCTGTTGGCACCTGTCCATCTTTCTTCCTAGTGAAGATGAAGCAGAAGTATTCATTCAGCACCTCTGCTTTTCTCCCATTCTCCTTCACCGATCCCTTTCATTTCCAAAGCCTAACAATCCCATTCTTGCCCCTTTTCTTGATTATAAAGAGAAAAAAAGGCCTTCTTCCCCCTTCCTATTTCCCTCACTTATCTGCAGTTCCTTCTGAGCCTTATGCTGCCAGAATACCTTACTTTCCTCACCAGCCATCTTTAGGTAATTCTGCCTGTCCTCCATTCTCTTGGGCTTCCTGAAATTCCTATAGGTTAACCTCTTGTCCCTTACTGGCTGGGCAACCTCAGTAGTAAACCAGTTGGGTGCTTTAGCCCTTGAGTTTTTCCTCCTAAGCCTAATGCGCTCCTCTGTGGCAACCATTATTCCCACCTTAATAATGGACAACCTTTGATCTACCCCCATATCGGCCTTGATACCCACCTGGTGCCACCTTAGTAACTTGCCCATCTTCCTGAAGTCCACCCTCCTAAAATCCAGGATTTTGATCTTCGTCTGGAAGATTTCCCTACCCTTATCAAACTGGAACCACACTGTGTGATGGTCACTTCCAGCCAGCGGCTTCTTGGCTATTATATCTTCTGTGTGCTCCCCATTTGTGAGCACCAGATCAAGGATTGCTGCCTCCCAGGTGGGTTCTGTGATGCCCTGAGTTAGGAATCCATTCTGCAATGCTTCTAGGATCACATAACTCCTGGCACATATCAAAATAGTGCTCCTTCCATTATTCAAAATAAAAAAAAATGCTAAAGCAGACTCAAAATGGTGAAAAAGGACATAAGAGGCAATCTAAAAAGGAAAAAAACATATACTGTATATACAATGGATCAAAATGTTCACTACTGATGTCCATTGATGCTTTAAGGATACTGAGGAGCAGATATAATTTGGGAAGTTGAAGATCTGGGGCTCGATTTTCAAAGTCCTGTGAACGTTGCAAGCCCCTGGTGGACTGATCTTTGGTGCACTAGGCTTGCGGCATTCACCTGTCTGGCAATTTGGACTTTTAATCCTGACAGCCAAATGCTTCAAGTTAGACCAGCTTTTCCCTGATCTAACTTACACCATCTGCAACAAGCTGCCGTAAAGTGTGGAAATTGTCGCAATTGCACCCAGCGTACTAAAATTAGGTGCAGTTATGTCGAAGTACTTTGGCGCAGCTGCACCAAAGAAACATAGATTTTGATGGCACATAAGGACCAAATGGCCCACCCAGTCTGCCCATTTTCCTACCTGCGTAACTCCTTATCGTAAATGATCAGCAGCTTACCCTCTCTTTCCTACCACTAGGGTTGCCTTCTGTCTATCCCATGCATTCTTGAACTCACCAATCATTTTAGCCTGTACAACCTCCACTGGGAGGCTGTTCCATGCATCCACAACCTTTTCTGTGAAAAAATACATCTTCACATTTCCCCTGAGTCTCCCCTCTCTAGCCTCATACTGTGACCTCTTGTTCTTGCACATCTCCTTTTTGAAAGATGCTGCCCTCCTGCACCTTGTTGATCCCCCTGAGGTACTTGAATGCTTCTGTCATATCCCCCCTCTCCCTGCTTTCCTCCAGGTTATACATATTTAGGTTGCTCTATCTTTCCTCATATATGTTCTAGTACAATCCTTTCACCGTTTTTGTTGCCCTTCTCTAGGTTGCCTCTATTCTGTCAATGTATTTCCGGAGATCCAGTCTCCAGAACGGAACACATTATTCCAGATGTGGCCTAACCAATTGTCTGTACAGTGGCATCACCACCTCTTGTTTTCTACTGGTGATGTCCCTCCCTGTGCACCCCAGCATCCCTCTGGCCCGCCCCACTGCCTTTTCACATTGCTTGGCCACCTTCAGGTCATCTGTTTTGTTTACCCCCAGGTCCCTTTCCAGTTTTATTGTTGTTAGTATCCCTCCCCTGATTTTGTATTCCTCTCCAGGATTCCTGTGGCCCAAGTGCATGACCTTGCACTTTTTTGCATTGAATTTAAGCTGCTGCTCTCTTGATCACTCCTCCAATTTGACTAGGTCTCTTCTAATTTTTTCCACACTGTCTGAAGTGTCTACCCTATTGCAGATCTTGGTGTTATCCGCAAATATGCACACCTTCCCTTCCAGCCCCTCTGCAATGTCACCAATGAAAACATTGAAGGGGACTGGCCTCAGAACTGAACCATGTGGCACCCCACTGATCACCTCCCTCTCCTGGGATCAAACTCTGTTCACCACCCTCTGTGTCCTGTTGCTCAGCCAATTTCTGACCCATTGTACCACCTTGGGACCTACTCCCAGACTGCACAACTGGTTTACTAGCCTCCTGTGTGGGGCGGTGTCAAATGCCTTGCTAAAATCTAGGTAGGCCATGTCCACTGCCCCATCTGATCCAGCACCTTAGTTACCCAGTCAAAGAAATCTATCAGATTTATTTGACAAGATCTCCCTGCTATGAATCAACGTTGCCTCGGGTCTTGTGCACTACTAGCCTCCAGGTATAACACAATCCTCTCCTTTAACATGGATTCCATGATTTTCCCCACCAATGAGGTCAAGGTGACCAGCCTGTAATTTCCAGCCTCCACCTTGCTCCCACTTGTTTGTAATGGTACCACATTTGCACTCCTCCAGTCCTCCAGCACCATTCCCTCCTAAAGTGATTTGTTAAATAGGGCTGTCAGTGATGCCCCTAGTACCTCCCTGAGTCCTTTCAGTCTTCTGGGATACATCCTATCTGGTCCCATTGCCTTGTCCACTTTTAGTTTTGAGAGTTCCTTTAGGACTCTCTCCTCCGTGAATGGACTAGTGTCCACCTCCCCCCCCAGTGTGTGTTTCTACACCCTAATTTTGGTCCTTCCCCTTCCCCTTCATTTGTAAATACTGAGCAGAAGTATTCATTTAGAATTTTTGCTTTTTCTAGGTCCCACTCTGCACACACACACACACACACACACCCTTATTCAACCTCACAATCCCTCTATTGGTTTTCTTCCTTTCCCTGATATACCTAAAGAAGGTTTTGTCACATTCTTTTACCGACTTTTCTATCCTTTCTTCAGTTTGTGCCTTTGCACACCTGACTGCTTTCCCCCACCTCCTTCTGTTTTGCCTGGTACATTTCCCTTTCTCTCTCCCTCTGTGTTTCCTTGTACTTTCTAAACGCCTGTTTTTTCCCCCAATCTTCCCTGCTATCTCTTTTGAAAACCATAGTGTTTTTTTCTTTCTTTTTGCTTTGTTTATTAGCATTACACAGAGGCCTGTTGTCTGTGCTATGGCTTCTTTAAGTTTCTGCCACTGTTCCTCCACATCTCCCCCTCCCTCCCCCTTTGCCATGATTTTCTGGAGGTGTTCCTCCATTTTTGCAAAGTCTGCCCTCTTGAAGTCCAGGATCTGTACTTTTGAGTGGCTTGACTCTGTTACTGTCTTCACCTTAAACCGAACTGTATGGTGATTGCTGGTCCCAAGATGGCTGCCCACTGATAGATCTGAAAGGGGTAGATGCAGGGCTTGATGCAAGCCCTGCATCACTCTTTGAGAATCAAGCCCCTTAATGCAACAAGTCAAGTTTATAGTTCATGTAAACTATCGTTAGACTAGATATGATAAGTGTTTACTGGAGAAACAAACAGCAGACACAGTAGGAGGGATTTGCAAAAGGGAACACAAATTTGGGCTCTAAAGTTCATACACTTCTTGTGTTTATTAGTCATCAGGTGGATTCTGCATACAGAGCCACTGTCTGCCTTATTGTCCTCCTTTAGAACTACTGCCACTGCATAACATTTCAAGGGGAGAACGAGTTGATAAAAATGTGTTGCATGGTTCCTGCCTATGTTGGCCTGCATTTGGATAGTAAGCCTGTCTTAGTTTGGGTCCTATCCAACAGCATTTTATACCCCATTTACTTGTCTTTCTCGTCACAGAAAAAAAAATGGAACCATAAAATACAGTCACGTGCAAATATATGGTCAATAATTCCCTTTTTCAGAATACCCCAAGTAAGTGGACAGTTCAGTGATGTGAGTTAAAAAGTGGCCAAAAATAGCTAACTTACCATCAAAAATCTTGGTGTAAGGGGCTGATAGCCACATTTTCAGTTAGCATTAATTAAAACTTATAATAAATAAATTGAAATATATGTGAAAGCAGTAGTTCTAAAAAAGTTTAAATATTATATATTGTTTTAAAACCTTTTCTTTAACTCTTCATACTTGCATTGATAAACAATACAGCCCTACTCTTAGAAGCGCTACACACAGTTTTACAATGTCCATACTTTGCTCAGAGTCATAGCAGTTACTTTACTGTCTGGAAGTACATTTCTGATTGCTTAATCCTTTAATTTCTTAGGTGTACCTATCCAACAGAAAACAGATTTTGTCCTCTTGGCCTTCGGAGCACATCCAGTTATAAGCACAATATTTTAAAATGAGGGAAATACCAGGTTCTCTGTACAGTAGATGATAGTAATGGGTTCCACAGTTCTTCCAGTCTTTCCCTATGACCCATAGCCCCATATTGCATCCTTCCTGGTTCCTAGTTTCATACAAGTGAGAAGATTTTTAGTCCCATTGTGGAAGAGTTTGAACTGAGCCAATTTTGCACTTTACCTGGGCTGTGGGCGGGGTGCTAGAGGTTTGTAGGATGGGGAGAAGTTATTTTGACCGTCTGAGTGGGGGGTTGGGCACTGTTGTACACTGTGTGGGATGGATTACATCTAAGAATTTTTTTTAACTTTGCCACACAAATTTGGGGTGAAGTTAGGAACCTCACTATGCTACGTGTATCATGAATTTCCCAACATTGTACTGATTTCACCAGTGCTAGTACAACATTTGAGCCACCGTACAGGGCTGCACCCACCTGGGCTTGGAAATATAGATCTTGGAGGCCTTGGGTGCCTGTGCTTTGTCCCATAAATCATTCAGGCAGGGACTGCAAGCAAAGGGATGACTCTCAGTTCCAATATAACTGTTTTATATATGTGGGCCGACAGATGTTTGCTTTATTCAAGGGCGAGCTGCTGTCCCTCCCACCAGTGAGTCAGAAAAGTGTGCTTGTAAATAAGATAGAGGGGTAGCTTCCAGGTTGCATATTCTGAAATTGTCTGTCTTTCCATTTCCTTGCAAAGAAAGCCTATCAAATTGAGGAGTAAATAAAAATGCTAATTGCCCTGCATTTTTGTGTGGACATTGATTTATTTTTACTTGTCATATGGCTTTGTCACAAAATGGATAACTCATGTAATGGTGCCCCCAAGGCTAGTATAAATATAAATAATGTGGAATCCTCTTCAGAGTCGAATGCTGTCAGTGTCAGTGGCTCAGCATGTTGCATACTCATCTCTGAAACAGGAAGCTTGGAGGGTTGTGGGTTCTAGTGCCACACCAGGAACTTGAGGTAAAATCCCAGTACTAATACTGTAGACCAGCATAAGGAGGTGCTGTCCTTTTCCATGAGAGGTTAAACCAAGGCCCCATCTGCTTATACTGGAGGTTGCTCAGGTGGATATTAACGATCCTATGGCACTTCTTGAAAAAAGTAGGGGACTTTCCTCAATGTTCTGGCTAAATTTTCCCCTTTAACTTAAAATATCACCAACATCTTAACCTAATTTAGTATTAATGTTAGTTTGCACCTGTAAACACTGCCACCCCCCCCCCCGGGATATGGCTGAAATTGATAGAATTGCCTAATCCTCCTTTCTTGCTCAACAAAAACTAAATAAATGCTTTCAGCACCTCTAGCAGAGAGGGGGGCTTACAGACAGAGATTACAATGTGTTAATGGCCCCCATTTTTAGAGTTGGCCGTTAACGCTGCATGTCAGATAGTGCATGGGTGGCACAAGGGACATTTTCAGACAGCAGTGACCTCTGAGCATGATGGCTGTCTGAAAATGGTAGCTGTGGAAGTGCAGCACACATTAACTGTGTGCTGTGAAATTATAGCTTCTGGCAGGACAGTGAGTCCCAGTGACGAAAGGAGATAATACGTCCCAAGTGGGATAGCACCTTTGCGGCTACAATCCATTTCCAGACATCAGCTTCCTAATAAGCCCATATGGAATCCAATGCACTTAGGGACCATTTTCATGCCATTATGGTCTATTAGCATCTCCCCACAATGCCACCACACACGACTGCATGGAGGCATTGTGTGAAGCTGTGTCAGCCCCAGCTCTTGATCACCATTCTGATGCCCCAATCCTTTTGATGACTCCATCTCTGGTATCCACAGGGTCCAGTGGTCCCCTATCCTAGTCACTGTTTATATGCCCCAATTCCTGTATTAAATACATACTTGGCTGTCTAGTGGTCCTCCCACCCTGATCAGCCCTCGATCAGTATAATTAGAATTTGATTTATTTATTTATTTATTGAGTTCTTGGATTACACCCATTAGCAGTTGCTCGTTTGTGGGTTCCATGTCAGTTACAAGGACAAAGGTGCATCAAAACAGTAGTACATGTTTTAGACAGGGTAACAGTAAGATACAGTAATACAGTAGTACATTTTTAGACAGAGTTCCTATAGTGAACACACCAAATTTAGGATCGTAGGCTGCAAGTAATTTGCCTATGGTCGAGAGTTAGGGCACCTACTGGGTTGCATGAGGAGATGATATTAGAAGGATAGTGGTAAGGGTGCTACAGGGTGAGTAGGGAGTGGAGGAGTATATATAATGGTTGGGGTAGAGGTGGCAAAGGTTGTGAGGTAGGGTGTTGATCTGAAGTGCTAAGGATAGGTTACATCAGATGAGTAGGTTAGAAGTGAGATAAGAGTGCCAGGGTGCTCTTGGGGCACAGGAAGGAGTGTTAGTGGAGGCAGTCACAGCTGCTGGTTGAGATAAGGTGCTGTCATAATTTGTATTAAAAAAACACCAATAGTTGCAGCACCAGAAATGTCAGTTGGTAAGACACTGGTCCAGTGAGGAGTATGGTAACAGAATGCGTGCTATGCCAAGGCAGTGCAGATTCTAGGAATTTTGTAGATCTGGGTGGCGAGTTCCTTGTGAAACTGGAGCTTGAGTGCATTGTTAGGAGTTTCTGGACCCCTGCCATTAGTAGATTGAGAGAGCATTTTTTAGCAAAGAGGCAAGATTGGTATCTTATGATTTCCTTTAGTTGGAGCCAACCGGACTGTGAGTAGAGGTCACAGGTGTGTGTGAATCTTGCAGCACCTGTAAGAAGGTGACACGTCTAATTAAGCATGATGGAAATGTGTTGTAGGGTGGTGTCAGTTACCAATCCATAGATAGCCAGTCCATAATCGACAAAGGAAACTATTGAGCTGTTGATGGCCAGATTCAATGCCTCATAGGTTAAACAGTGCTTGTGGCAATAAAGAATCCCTATTCTTGTATTGATAGCCTGTGCATTGTTATCAATGTGTAGGACATAAGACAGAGTGGAGTCTATTGTGATACCCAGGTATCTGAAAAACTGGACATGCTCCAGGGTGTCATCACTTTCATTTCTGATTGCAATGGGTAATGCTTTGAACTTACTGTGGGTGCTGGAGTTCAACACTGTCTTTGTTTTTTTACAGTGCATGAGTAGTCTATGCTCCTTAAACCATTTCTCTATGGATGATAATCCCCTTTGGAGTTCTGCTGTTAGTTGTTCTGGATGGGGGTTTCTGGTGAAGATAACTGCATCATCTTTATGAAAGAGTGTCCGGGTTAGACAGGAGGCTGGTAGTTGGTTTAGGAAAAGACTAAATAGTACAGGCCCCAGAACTGACCCCTGGCAGTGCCCATGGTATTCCAGTGCCCCACCTACAACCAATCACTGATCAGGATATCTGCTTTTTCCTAATCCTCCTCTGTAAAGTCTTTCCCTGTCCCTTTTGACCCCACAATCCCTCCTTTTGTCTTCCTCTTCTCACTTACAGTATGTACCTAAAGAAGGTTTTGTCCTCTTTAGTTACCTCTTTGGTTATGTTGTAATTGGTGAGGTGGAGGAAGGGGGGTAGCACTAAACTACAAGGGAAAATCATATTATAATTGCAGATTGGGATGGTCATGAGTACCACTGAACTACAGGGGAAAATCATGTTTTACTCAGGGATCAGGCAAGAGGTATATACTGTACCACTGGACTGCCCATGAGAATGAAATTTGACTTCAGAATCAGGTGGAAGGGAGGGCAACACTGTATTTTCAGGAAAAGCATACTCCTATTTTAGTTGGGGATCAGTGGGAGGGGCAGGTGTCACTGGAACCAGTGCTGCTGGGGGTGGGTGGGTAAGCACCACTCTGCACATTACTCAATAGTGTTACCTCAGCAGCTTTTTAGTGCTTCCAGAACCCTTTGATTATACCACTGTGCCTTGTATGCTAGAGGGTTCCCTCATTTGAATGGATGAAGTGGTATATTCAGTGCAATCATGCTATCAATTGTGCATGGCAGAGAGTGCTCCTTTGAATATGGTCCTTCCCCATTTGGATATACTAAGGACTTTTAGTGGAACTCTATGCCTGTTACCCACATGCTAACCTTCTGAATGCAGTGCACCTGTTACCAACATTTTTAAACCCTTGCTTAAATTGAAATTGGTGCAGTTATCTACCTTTATAAAAAAAAGAAACACATCTTCTTATTATCTCTATTTCTTCTGAGTTATAGTGACTGGGTTTATTTTACTGTTTGAACTTCTGCACTTCAGACTTTAAGATACACTTTTTTATAATTTTTTTTTTTCATGATTAATTTCAGGCTTACTTTTCAAGATGCAACAATGTCACCTATATCACTTTAGGAGCCATTTACAGTCATCTAGATGGCTATGCAAGTGGTACTGTAGTAGACTTGTGTTTGTAATATTTTATGTAAAAAAAAACTTCTTACTGTACATATTTGAAGTCCCTGTTTCTGTAAATACTGCACAGATACAGTAATCTCCACTCTAAAAATAATTTCCCCCTCGTACACAAGTGCCATACAAAAGCAAGGTATGTGACTGTTCCTTTCTCTGTAGCCCAGATTTGGTTGGATCTCCCAAGAACTGTAAAAAATAAAGACCCAGATTTCAATAACCCATTGCAAATCACTGATTCTTTACATACCGCATAAGCATTGTTAATGTTATAGAAATATAGAAAGAGACAACCGAAAAGACCCATCCAATTTGCCCAGTCCTAACTAACTTACAAGGTGACAGCATGGCTCAATTGGTAGCTCCTCTACCTCTGGGCCAGAAGATTGTGAGTTCTAGATCCACACCAGGATTTGGCTAATATTACCAACACTGGAATATGAGTGGATGCCATACCTCTCAACTATCCCTGATTATGAGGGATGTCCCTCATTTTACCCCACAAAATTTCTCTGTCCCTCATCCATTCCTCATGGAAAAGGGGCTGCCCACACAGAAAATGTGCTGTAAATTCAGACTTTAAAGCAGAAATTCATAATATTCTAAGATGTTAAATCAAAAATAAAATTTGTACAGGTGAACACAATGGTTTCCTCAGTGTTCTAAGCTTCTATCACCAAGTTTGAGGATGTGTCACTCATTTTTCCTCATTTTGAGTGTCCATGTCCCTCATTTCAGTGCCAAAAGGTTGAGAGGTATGGTGGATTCTGTACTGTTGGTGTATACTGTCCAATGGATGAGTTATTCAAAACTGATGTCCCAAGACTTGTTTCTTGACTACTGACTCTGATTTGTACTACAAGTCTGGTTAACAATGTAAAAATACCTTTTAAAACCACTCCTTCACAAGCTTGAATGGAGCACATCCCTGTGCTAGTCCTATAATGACATCATAAAACAAGGAAGCACGGAGATGGCATCGGTGACCAGGAAGTGGGAATGATCTACCCTCCTCAGGGGCAAAATATGATCCCTTCCCTTCATGTGTGGCGCAAGAAAAAATTTTACAACTACTATGCAGGAACTCCCTTTCAGGTAAGGGAGCCTCCTGATGTGTTTGCACTGCACCAAGAAAGGTGCTCTTTAAGTAAAGCATGTATATATTTGTTATTGTAACAGCTCAAAACAAACAATAATATACAGTATTATAAACAAACAGGCCTGTAGGTAACAGAGAAGAGCATCAATACAGTATCAGAGTGAATTTATTGTACTTGCAGGAATTGCATATTATTGTAAATATTTCACAAAACAAACGTATGTTTTTTTTTTTATTTAAACTGTTGTAGACTAATGAAATAAAAATCTCCTTGAAAAAGCCCAGCACTGAAGGGCTAAATATATCAGGGTATCTGTAGGAATAATAAATCAAGGTATATAACCTAGAGAAGAGTGGGTTCATTTTGTGAATGCCTTCAGAACCCACACTTAGAAATATAGAAACATAGAAGTTAATGGCAGAAGGGGACTGCTAGGTCCATGTAGTCTGCCCATTAGTTTTAGACCTATTGTGACACTCTAGTTGCCCTTTGTAGAGTGTAGAACTTAATCACAGATTGTACCAACCATCAGTGGGTTTATGTAAGGAGTTTGGACTTTGTGCCATTTCCCACACTCACTACAGACCACAGATTTTCCCTTGTGTCCTGGCCAACATTCCCCTTCCTATAAAACCAGTTCATGCAGGTGTTCAGTGCAGGGTGTAGATTAAATGTCCAAAATGACTGCTACCAAACATTTATAGTCACTGCATTGAATATGAAAAGTGTTGTATAAATGCTAATTCTTCTTCTTCTTCTTCTTCTTCTTCTTCTTCTTCTTCTCCTCCTTCCCCATTGGCCACTCACTCATTCTTCTCATGTGTTTACCCACACCCATGTTCGCTATCCCTATACGTCTATCCCACCCATAATTACTGTAAACCCCACTATTGCTGTAGCACAGACCACTTCCATTGGAAGACTGTTCTACTTCTCAATCACCTTCTCTGTGAAGAAATAATTCATGATATCCATTCTAAACTTTCCTCCCACTAAGTTTATATAGTTACCCTTTGCACTAGTGTTACACATTAAATTATATCTTGCTGAATGTTTATACCCTTACCTATTAGATTCTTAATGAGCTGTAAAAACATTTTTGTTGTGCTGTAACTTTGTAACTTGAATTTAGTTTGGCTTGGACACAATTGTAAAAGAAAGCTCTAACCCAATTTTCTCACAGATCAAGTTGACTGATATTTTAATTGATTGGATGAATGATAACTTACATCAATCAAAATTTACTTTATTTGTTCGATTTGATTAAAAGTCATTGCAATTAATAAAAGCACTATATTGATTTCATTACAAACACAATAAAATATATAATAAAAAATCCATTTCAATTTGATAAAGTGTAACAAATCTGGGAGTTACCACACTTGCAGGCATGTGCCAAAACAATAGTTGCACCCTGCCCGGCAAAACACCAAAGGAGCTGGGATGGATGTGCAGGGCTACAGAAACTGGCCAGACAGAAGTGGACAGAGGGCAGAAGGGGCACAGGGTGCCATTGTGGGTGTTTGGGAGGCTGTTGGTAGTCAGATGAGTGCAGTAGCACCTGGTGAGGATGCCAACTATAGCACACTTACACAGATGACTTGGCACTGTTCCCTGGCCCAACATGGGCACAGCCCTGGCAGGAGCCTCAGCCTTCAGGCTGCTGTCAGGGCTGTGCTCACATGGGCTCATTACACTGTGTGACAGTGGAACCCCCCATGGTGCCACTTCATCGGTGTAGGTGTTCTATAATCGGCACTCCCTCTGGGTGCTATTGCACTCTTCTAACTACCCACAGTATCCCCAATGCCCACTATGGCACTCCATGCCCTTCCCCCATCAGATGTCACTGTCAGGTCCCCCCACTGGAGTCCACTTAGGAAGAGCCAGTGGCACAAGGGGCTTAGACCTGCTCAGTGCTAGTCTATCTTGAACCCCTTGCTCTGGTCATGATGAGGCTTTCTGCATCCCAGAAAAGAGGATGCTACAGCCCTGCCATGGCACAAGCCACCTTGCAACCTATCACAGCCCATTGTGTGGTGCGGGGGGGCAGTGCCAGCTTGATGTTGCAGCTCCTGATTCAGATGCAGACCACATTTCTGAGTTGGGAATGCTGCATCTTTTGATGCAAGGTGCTAGTTGTGTCACACCTGTTTGACACAAACACCTTGTATCCTTCAGAGGGTTTTGAAAATCCGTCCCAGTTTATTTCCAATTGTGCAAGTTTTTTCTTTAGTCCCAAAGGGGAAATGGATATCAAAATCAGAACATCAACAAACATTAATGCTTGTACAATCAAACCTTTACTGTAGGAGAATGGCTTCGATCATTTTAAAAGAGAGCTGGCAAATCATTTGTGAATAAATTAAGCAATACTGGATCTAAAATGCACCCTTGTTTTACCCTTGTGTTGGATTCAAAACATTCTGATAAGTCACCCTTGAGGTCACACCTTATTGTAGTCCAGTTTCTGTAATACAGATCTATGATTATTCATCAGATAGTATGATTCATATTCAATTTGTAAAGCTTTTCCCAAAGAAGAGATCTATACACACCATCAAAAGCCCTTTTTAAAATCAACAAAGGCCAAATATACAGAAATGTTTTCTTTTCCAGACAATATTTTTCTAGGATATGTTGTAAAATAAAACATTGATCCACAGTGAAGTAACCTTTCCTAAAGCCTGCCTGAAAGGGATTTAGAATCTCCTATTTTTCTATTATAGATTAAGGGAGCATTCCTAACCAGTCAGAGCACTCTTTTCCTCTGCACGTGAGACACTCTTATTGTGTGAAGAGCATCTCACGTGCAGATGCCATGGAAACAGGCATGTTCCTTGACTTTGTTTTTAAATATATTAATGTTCACGCTAGATCTATAATATAACAATATGTCCCCCGCCACCACTTGTTGCTGGATAAGAGTGATTTTCCTTGTGTTCTGCTCAAGCCAGCACAGCTCGGCTTCACTTTGCTGTTCTCCTTTGAGCAGAATGCACGTGAAGTCACTCTTATACAGCAATGAGTGGCTCCAGGGGACATATCAATACATAGTCAAAGATTTATTCTAGCTAGAATGACTCCTGCAAAAAAAATTTCCCAAGCAATCTATAAGATTTATGGGTCTAACATTTTCAAAGGATGCAGGGTCATCCTTTTTAAGGATAGAAATTATAATATTTCCTTTCCACTCTATTGGGATAAAATTGTCCACTACAATTTTGTTAAAGATGATGGCAAGCAAGTCACTCCACCAATCAGTTTGCACTTTGTACACATAAGGAGATATTTTGTCTGGATCTGGGGCTTTACTAGCTTGGGTTTGTTTAATAGCTATAGCAATCTCATGTGGTGTAATGTTCAGGGGTTCCAATGTCTCCTGTAACATGAAAATAAGGTTTTGTTAGGTGCTTACCTTATATTTATTAAAGAATATATTTTGATGCTAGTCTATCCAAGCCACAGGATTTATATATGCCAAAATATTTGGGGCATAATTTCCCATTCTTTTGGTGACCAGGACGTAAAATTTTTTGCTATCCTTAGCTTGAATTACTCGAAGCATTTCAGACATTGTTTTTCCTGGAAAGTAGTTTTAGTGTTTTTTTTGTTTTGTTTTGTTTTGTTTGCAAAAATGCCATGTACTCTTTCCTATACTTATTTAATAGTTTAAAGTTTCCCCATACTGTATACATTTCATGAGTGCAACCTTGAATCTCTTACAGTTACTAATAAACCAAGCATGATTCATATTCTTGTTCACTGGAGGATATGGAAGATGGAGGGAGCAGTTCCCTGCAAATCCATCTAATAATAGCACACAACTCCTAAGCAAATGATAAGGACCAATCAAAATTCAGCTTCTGAGTAATTACATCACTAAGCAAAATGTTGGTGAGATTGGTCTCTAGTTCGGGCATAAAAAATCACTTTTTTATTATTTTGAATCTCTATTTGAATCACATAGGAGTTAGAGCTAATCAACGGGGAGGATGAGCAAGTTAACAATTTCAAAGAAACAGAAAATGATCACTTTCAGGTCTTGAAATCATCTGTAATTCATGAATATCTGAAATTTATCATTGAAATGCAAGCATATAATCAATCACGGTTGCCCCTTTTGATGAAAAATGTGAGTATTGAGCTGGAAAGTCCCATTTTAAGAGGTTGTTAAGTATTAGAAGCCCCAAATTACCCAAGAGTTACAAAAGTCTTCTTCCACTATCATTTACAATTTTGTCCAGTGATGCTCTTTATTTTCCTTTTTTGCTACAGGCTGGCACCCATAGGTCCACCTCCTCACCACCCCATCCCCCAGGACTTACCTTTAACCCTCCTGGGGTGTACCCTGGCTTACACCCAGGGGTGGGGTCATTGGGCAGGGGGCCACATTTTCCCCAAATGGAGACTGAAGGTGATCCAGGGGACAGATTGCCTTTGTTCACTAGGTGGGGCTCAGTGAGGGCAGATGTTCTTCCTGTGTAGCCTGGTAATTTTTCTTTTCCCTGTAGTGTTCTTTCAGGAGGTGTGGCATGCAATGATGTTAAAGTACACAGCCAAATGACTGACATACCTCTTGCATGTTCAAGTTCCAGCTGTCAGACCCCTAGCATCAGCTAGGGTCTGATCAAGCAGCAGGTGTCTTCTCCCGAGAAGGAGAGAAGTCCATGGATGCTCAATCCTCCTCTGTAATGCTCTTTTTGATGATACAGTACAATTACATATGTCTATATCTGGTTCATGGGTACCCTCCCTAGCGTTAAAGTCTCCCATAATAATTAATCCAGCTTCTGGCATTTCTCATGTTGTATTCTGAAATTTGCTTTCTATCTGTTCCCATATCCCTTCATATTGCACACAGTGGGATGCGCCATGCTCTGCCCAGACCACCATTTGTTTGTTTTTTTTTTAAATTAGAGTTATTCTCCCACCTGACCCTCCCTTTCAGCATCCACCAACCCACACCCCCTCCACAAACCAAAAAGTGACACTGGTGGTGCCCGATCCTCCAGTGTTCCAATGAGGAATCCTCCATGTGTTTTTTAAACCCTGCAAAAATGTCAATTGATGCCTTTGCGGCTGTAACTGCCCCCCACCCAACCCTCACACTCAGAACCCACCACCCTGCACCCCCAAGCCCTTACATACCCATTAGTGGTCCAATGCCATAATTCTTTCTGGACAACTGACACATTCTTCAAAGCCGGACTGCAATCTGAAGAAACAGGTATTCGCTTCAATGTGTTTCAATTGGGTTTTGAACTTAGTGGCATAACTTGGGCATTTTTGCATATTTTTGGCCCAGATATTCAGCATGCCATCTTTGGCACCTTACCTCATGAACAATTGCACTGTCATTAGGTAGATCTGACCTGAAAGGTGGTGTTGCGGTCATTACGTAGAATCACCTTTAAGACAGAAGTTGAACATTTTCTCTGCCCTTGTTTATGAGGTGGGTTCATAAGAAGGCTTGTAACTTTGGTAATTTTCAATATTTTTACCCAAAATTTATAACATAGTCATATCTGTAAAGTGCCTCATGAATGCAACAGCTGTAATTTTTCAAATCATGGCCAAAATGTTTTTTTACATCCCAAAAGATAATTTTGCAGTCCCTGCATGAAATCTCCTTTCAGGCAGGAGTTGAAAATCTACTCTGCCCTTGTTCATGAGGTGGGGTCATAAGAAGGCTATGTTGAAAATCATTTGGTGTAAAAATGTTAAAAAACAATAAAGTTATGAGCCTAAATTGAGTTTTGTGAAAACAGGCTCATAACGTGGTAATTTTAAATATTTTTAACCCAAATTTACAACATAGCCATATCATTACAGCACCTCATGAATGTGACAGCTGTAATTTTTCAAATCATGGCCAAAATGTTTTTTCACATCCTGAAAGGTGTACAGTCCCTTGCTCTCTTTGACTGTATCTGTGACTGATCTGTTGTATAGACTTACTGTACTCTAATTTTAACTGTACTATGTATGTGTGATTAACAGTTGTATTGACTCTACAACCTATTGTATCAATATTATATATCCAGCATTCATATATGTATTTCGTACCTGTTATGGCAATTGTGTATGTATCCTTTCCCCACATGTACCCCCCTCCCCCAGGACGTACCCTGAGATAAACAATTTTGATTGCTCAGTGTACTTTTCTGGTGAAACTTTTCAATAAATAAATAAAAATAAATACAATTTTGCAGTCCCTGCACGAAATCAACTTTCAGACAGGAACTGAAAATTTTTTCTGACCTTATTCATGAGGTGGAGTCATTGGAAGGCTTTGTTTTACGTTTGGTGTAAAAATATAAAAAAAAATATGTGGCTATGTTGAATTTTGCGAATGCAGGCTCATAACTTTGATAATATTCAATATGTTTACCCAAAATTTTGAACATAGCCATTTCTTTACAGCACGCCATGAATGTAACAGCTGCCACATTTCAACTCCTGTCCAAAATCTGTTTCTGCATCCTGAAAGTTAATTTTTCAGTCCCTGTGCAAAATCAGCTTTAGGCCAGGAGCTGAACATTTTCTCAGCCCCTTCTTATGTGGCAGGGTCATAACAAGACATGTTCCAAATTTGGGGTAAAAATATTAAAGAACAAATTTTCAGCATTTTACCCCAATTTCCTCAGCTGTAGCTCTATTGACTCTGGCCGGAGTTTGTTTTAAACAAGGGGACCAGATGAAGAGAGGAAGTTCGGTAACAACACATCTGGAGTGCTAGTGCATCAGGAGAAAAAACATACCATACTAAACAAGCTTGTTTTACTGTTCTTACTTTTTGTTACTTTTCTTCTGTTTTTCAGCTTCTGACTGCTACATGGTCAGAGGGTGTTTATTTGCAATCGGAGGTAGCTACAGTTGGAAGTACCCTCCCACCCATGCCCTATCCAACTATTTAGGCACTAAATCTTGAGTGACATCTGGAACTTCCTGTTCAGGTGCAGGAAGGGCTTGATTAAAAGGACAAACATACAGAATCATAGATTATGGACAAACACACAGCATTAGGAAAGGGGTATTAAAAAAAACAAACTTCTGTTTACAAACCAAAGTAGGGATAGACAGAAAAGAAAGGAAAAATGCTGAGAGTGGTGCAATGCAGTGGCTGTTGGGAGACAGTCTTCCAGATGACCTTCTGGACACTGCAGTGCTACCCTATCTACAGGCACCTCTCTGGGCTGAGAGCAGAAGTTACTAGTCTCAGAGCTGAGCTGACTAGGATTCAGGGAACCTCCTTCCAAATCCAGAAACCACCAAGTCTGCTGCAGCTTCCTCAAAGGTTGCATAGCACAGGAAATGGATGGACTATGGTGGGCTCAGAGTGGGTGAGGGCAGTGGAACAGGGGTACATTATCCCCCAACCAGTGAAACTATAGAACTCTTATGCAGTCCTGGAGGAGCTGGAAGGTCTCAGAGTGCCACCCAAAGTAGTCACCAGGGTTGATGAGTGTGTCCTCCATGATGGAGCCCCAAGGGAGGGCAGCAGGAGACCCCAGAGGAGAACAAAGCAAACACTGTTTGTGGACTCCATCATTAGGGGCATAGATTTGGGGACAGGTAATGTGGGGGAGAAGGAAATAAATTGCCTACTCAGAGGCACAGCTCTGCGGGATGGGGAGTGGATTGTGTGGATTGCAAAGGCAGTAGCAAGGAAGGGGAAGAGGGATGTAATTTTCCATGTGGGGAAAAATGATCTAGCAAGAGATATGACACAGATTAGAACAGTGCAGGAGGAGTTTAGAGAGTTTGGGAAGGAGTTTAGACAGGTATCACGCTCCGTGAACTTCTCTGAGGTTCTGCCTGTCTACTGCAAGGGGGAGGTTAGGAAACTTCACACAAAGAAATTCAAATCATGGTTGAAAGAATAGTATGGGGTGAAGGGTTTTGGCTTCATTTGGGGCAGAGGGCAGGATTCATGAAGCAATTTGGAACTAAATCCCACCCCGCAACTCCAGTTGCGCTTCGAAATCACTGCAGCTGTGGAGCAGCTGATCCACAGCTGCAGCAGTTGCAGAGGGTGTTACAGTGGGTCCCACTGCCTGTAGCAGCCTTCCACAGCTGTGGTGCTTTCCCTGGCAACAGCATCTGCAAGCTGCTGTAATCCATGGAGCCAGTCATACTCCGGCTCCACCTTAGTGAATACCCGCATCTGTGGGAAACCTGCAGCTTCACAAGTGGCAACCCACTAGCGCTGAGATTTTCCCACAGCTGTGGGACCTTCCCCAATGTTCGTGAATCCTACCCTGGGGCTCCACCTGGAGGGGTGATGGCCGGTACAGGGGTGATGGTCTTCATCCATTCAGAGAGGGAACTGAAATCCCCAGTGAGTGGTTTGAATGCTTTATTGGTAAGCATTTAAACTAGTCAAGGGGTGGAAGGAGGCAGGGAAACAAAAACAATCCTCCCCCTACATGACAAGAAATGGGACTAAGGAGGGAGAGACAACCACAAAGGGAACAAATAACAATAAATGCCAGGGGGTAGAAAGTAGGAATATAAATAAGAAATATAGTGGATGCATAGGGATGGGTGGGCAAAGGAAAAAAAGAGTAGAGAGTGGCAACCTTACCTGGAGAACCATGTGCGTAAATGCCTGGAGTCTGTGCAACAAGTCGGCAGAGCTAGATACTTCAATGGCAGAAGCAGACCTCAACATAGTTGCCATCAAAGAGACATGGTATAATGTAAACCAGAACAGGGAAGCAATCATACCAGGTTATACTCTGTTCAGAAAGGACAGGGTAGGTAGGAAGGGGGGAGTGGCTCTTTATGTAAGGGATGGCATAAAAGCCACAGAAATACAGGGGTTGAAGGGAGGGGGAGATACTGTGGGTCACTCTGGAGAGAAGAAGTGATTTACCAACCTCCAACATAGGGGTAGGAGGTGGATAAAGAAATGACAGAAGAAATCCTAACGATGGCTCACAAAGGGAAGTGTTGCAGGTTGGTGACTTCAGTCTACCAAATGTGGATTGGAGCATCAATACCACAACTACAGAAAGGAGTAGGGACTCATTTGAGATACCCTGCAGTGGGCATTCCTCAGGCAACTAGTACTGGAACTCACTTGAGGGGGGGCATTACTGCACCTAGTTCTGACAAACGGTTCCATGTTATGATAGCGATTGAAAAATGGTGATCGCTATCATAGCGAATGTATATCACCAAAAAGCATTTTGGTGATATACAAACCAAAGCAACCCGACTTCCGGCCACTGCAAGTGTTTATATGAGAGGGGACTGTGCCCTTCCATGCCTCTCTCCCCCCCCCACACCCCTCTAAATTAAGATTGTTAACTCCAGGGGGTTGCAAGTAGAGGAGGGGTGAAACACGCCTGGAAATAAAACAAAAATAGAGAGCCACAAGCAGTGGCAAAAACAAGTACCCAAGCAGGTCCTGATCCCAGTACCTGCTGCACCATAGCCAGCCACCCTCACCATCACACCACAGGGCTTGCTCAGCTGCAGTAGGATCCCCTACACATTCAAACCTTCCCTCCTATAACTCCCCTCCACCTCCCTATCCCTTCCCTTCTGGTCGCTCTCATAGCTGTGGGATCTCTACCCAAGCAGGGTAGCTGTTGATGGTAATGATATAAATGAGTCGCTTTTTCTACAGTCATTCATTTATTATTGCTATCATCACTGGCTACCTTGACAAACTAGGACAGTGTAACTGACCTGGGGACCAGTGATCACTGTACAGTGTGGTTTGATATAAGTTCTGGGTCAGAATCGAATCACACAAGGATGAGGGTGCTGGACTTCAGGAGGGCTGATTTTAAGAACATGGAAGAAAGCTTCAGGAATGCTGTAGCAGGTATAGAAAAACTGGAGGGAGTTGAGGAACAGTGGGTAAAAATAAAAGAAGACATTGAAAAAGCAATGAACCTCTGCGTCAAGCAGGTTAGCAAGGGAAAGATACAAAGGAGACCACTGTGGTTCTCTGATGAGGTAGTGGAAAACACAAGGGATAAAAAGAAGGCATTTAGAAGGTACACAGAATTATAGAAGGATGGTGACAAGGAGACTTACTGGGAGAAACAAAGGGAGACAGGGAAGGCAGTTGGGAGCGCTAAAGGGCAAACAAAATAAATTATTGCCAGATCAGTGCCGAAGGGGAATAAAACATTTTTTTAGATACATAAATGAAAAGAGGAAGACAAAGAGAGGGATAGTAAAGCTGAAGGAGGAAAGAGGGGGATACATGGAAGATGACCACCAAAACTCAGATATTTTGAAAAATACTTTTGCTTGGTATTCAAGGAGAAGGAGGAGGAGGAGGAGGAGGGAAGTGGGCCAAGGATCAAGCACAAAGGTATGATGGGATGGGAGGTGGATACAAGTCCTTTTATAGAAGAAAGAGCGCTTATGGAATTATCAACATTAAAGGTAAACAAGGCAATGGGGCCGGACGGGGTGAACACTAAGATACTGAGGGAAGTAAAAAGGGTGCTAGCTAAACCTCTGATTGCCCTTTTCAGTCTGTCATTGGAAACAGTGGAGGTGCTCAGGGACTGGAGGAGGGTGGATGTACTCTACCTACAAAGAAGTGGGAATAAGGAGGAGGCAGAAAATTCCATGCTCATCAGCCTGATATCGATAGTAGGCAAGGAGATGGAATTGCTGCTATAGGAAAGGACTGGGGAATACCTTGTAGCCAGTAGTCTACAGGATTTGAGACAACATGGTTTCATAGAGGGTCAGTCTTGCCAGACAAAACTGATCGAGTTCTTTGATTGGGTGACCAGGGAGGTGGATTAAGGAGGGGTGGAGGATGTGGCCTGCTTGGATTTTATCAAGGCCTTCAACACCATTCCACATAGAAGGCCAAAAAGCAAGCTGAGGAGTCTAGAAGTAGGGTCTAAGGTGGTAAAATGGGTGGAAAGTTGGCTGAGCAATAGGAATCAAAGGGTGGTAGTAAATGGCACCCACTCTGGAGTAGGCAAAGTGACTAGTGGGGTGCCACAGGAGTCAGTGCTGGGGCCAGTCCTCTTCAACGTCTTTGTAAGTGACATTGCAGAGGGAAGGGAAGGTGTGCCTGTTCACAGAAGACATGAAGATCTGCAACAGGGTGGACACACAGCAGGGGGGTTAGAGAGAATGAGGGACGATTTAAAAAAAAACTGGAAGAATGGGTGCCGGTATGGCAGCTGTGTTTTAAAGCAAAAAAATGCAGAGTCATGCATATGCGGCACAGGAACCCACAGCCAACATACTAAATGGGAGGAGAAGTACTAACAATCACAAAGGAAACTAGGGGTGATAATTCCTGATTACCTAAATGTAGCTAAACAGTGTGACAATGCAGTGGAAAAAGCTAGTGGAATGCTTTGATGCATAGGGAGAGGTATCACCAGCAGAAGGAGGGAGGTAATAGGATAATAATGCTTCACCATAGGTCACTGGTGAGACCACACCTTGAGTACCATGTTCAATTCTGGAGGCCTCATCTCTGAAAGGACATAGACAGGGTGGAGGCAGTACAAAGGAGGGCACACAAAATGGTACAAGGCCTACATCAGAAGCCCCATGAAGAAAGCTCAAGGATTTAAATATGTACACACTGGAAGACAGGAGGGAACAGGATGGTATGATACAGGAATAAACAAGCTACATGAAGGGAGCATTTTCCAATGTAAAAGATATTCGAGGACAAGGGGACACAAAATGAAGCTGGGGGGCCTTAGGGCAAACATAAGGAAGTACTTCTACACGGAGAGGGTGGTGGACACTTGGAACAGTCTTCTAGAGGAAGTGGTGAGGGCTACAACAGTCACAAGATTTAAGAATGCATGGGATAGACACAAAAAAATCTTAGAAGCAATGGGCGGTGTCAGCCAGAGGCCAAAAAGGGCCTCTGGGGGCACTATAGGTAGGGAATTTTGGGCAGACTACGTGGGCCAAGTGGTCCTTATCTGCCCTCAACTTCTATGTTTCTATGTTTGTATGTGTAGCCTTCTAGCTAAATCTCCTCCATTGTCCAAGTTTCTTGAAAGCATATCATATTAAATTGTATAAGAAATTGTTTTTAAATATAGGCCTGAAAGATTTCTCAAAAAGCCCACTATATTCCAAGTCAAAATAGTGTCATGTTTATTCTGTTTATTTTTATTTTAGTTTTTGTTGACCAGGTAAGTGCACTAGACAAATTCTACCTATTTTCAGGCACGACCCGGTGGAGCGGGATACAGATGAATGCCAACTGACCTCGGACCAGATTAAGTCGTTGGTAGTATTTTTAGTGAATGGAGGAAATCTGGCCAGGGCACAAGGGAAATTCTCCTACTCACAGGTAGTGGAACCCTTGCTGGCCATTTGCCAAGATGGCTGATATCCAAGATGGCAAATGTGAGGTGGAAGGGGAATCTAGCAGGGCTGCTGCTAACTTGCCAAACTCAGCAGGATCTAATGGAATGGAATCCGAATCTGGAAACACTACTTTTAATGCAGAAGACAACTCTAACCCCCTATGGCTCCTCTCATTCAGGACAGAAGAAATGCACAAGGTACTGACTATAATTCAATTCCTGTATCTTCACCTGATCTTTCACAAGAAAGCCAAAGAAAAGTCTTCAATATGCATAAAGAGTTCATGATACAACTGGTTCAAGAGTAAAATACTTTAAATGTTGATATACCAGAAGCAACTTATCCTGTTGCTACAGGACGCTCTTTTGAAACTATTCCCTCACCTTGTATTGCTGAGACGAACGTTTCTGAAGGAACTTCTCAACAACCTGCTTCTTTAAACCTTAGGCAGGTGAGCAGGACTCAGCAAGACTTTTCCACCGCTTGGTCCCCCGCAGCTGCACTGAAGCAGCTGGATGACAGACACCTAGTGAAAAAGATCCCTGGTCCTCACCAGGACCTGTCAGTGCCACAGATATAATCTCTGCAGCCCATCCATCCAGCCAAACTTCTTGCTCGACAGCAGCTCCCTTGCAATATTCTTCTAAGGCTCCTGGGAGCTCTCAGGACCATCTTACAACAGCCGAAGGACATTCGCAGTCTCAGGATTTACTTTTCATGGGCCCCAACAGTGCACAACTGGAATCTTCTTCTTCTGAAGATGAACTACCTTCTGAACCTACACAGAGAGACTAGTTCCCTCAAACAGGTACCGGGAACACAGACAAACCATTTAAATTAAGCAGCTTGTTTACAGCTGTAGGACAGCCTGCTCAGTTACGTAACGCTGTAAGGTTGAAATATTTAGGAGATGTGTCCACTGCTCCAACCAGGAAAATGTTTCTCCACAACATATTGAAAGGCATGTTAGGTATCAGCCCATCTGAACTGTTCGCTATTATTCATGTACATGGGGAACTAACTTATATTAGTTTCAAAACTGTGACAACTTTAGAATCATTTTGGACAAAGTATGAATTAATGAAAACCTCTCCTTTATGGGCTTCTTTTCTCCTTATTCCTCTTATGAAGCCTACTGTAAAATTTATCACACTGTTGTTTAGAAGTGAGGGGTAAGCATTGCTGATGTGCAGTACTGGCTGCGCCAGAGGTGTGAGATACTAAATATCCCCCAACCTATTTTGGATGATGAATTTGTGTGGAATGGGGGGTGGAAAATTAAGGTCCAACTGCATCAGAATGAGAGAGGCATTGTACATCTCCCCAGTAGTTTTTACATTGGGAGGGATAAGGGCATTTGTTTCTACCCAGGGCAGCCTCAAACTTGCCACAAGTGTGAGTCTCGCGCTCACCTCAATTACACTTGTGACAAACCCTGTTGCACTTTATGCCTGGCTTATGGACATGTTAGTTTAGGCAGTGCTAACCCCCTACTTTGCAGTCTGTGTGATGAGCAAGGCCACACATCTCAGCAATGCCCATGGGCTGAACATAACAGGTTAGATAGGCCCCCCCAGGACCAAGTGGCTCTCATCTCGGACTCTCAGACACAGGACTTCAAATGCAGAGAAGAGATAGCATCCCTAATAGAAGCCCCTCCAGCCCTGCAAGACACAGAGACACCTGGCACCTCAGCTTCTGAACCTGTGGTTCTACCCCCTCTTCCTTCCTCCCCTGTATCAGTTATGGAAACAGAACAAAATGAACTCCCCACTGGTAATGAATCAACCCCATAAATAGAAAATGCTGTTTCAGGTCATGGCCATATGCAACCCTCCCCCCCAAGCCCAGGAATTTACTCCAGTGAAGAGCACTAGGAGAGGGAAGGGGAAAAGGAAATCTGATGCCCGCACCCCTAGGAAGACAATCCTAACCGGAAACAAATTCCAGGGTCTAGCAAAAAAGTATAAACAATGGGGGGGGATACTGAAGAGGAAGAGGAGGAAGATTCTGACTCCTCCAGGGTGTCCTGTTCCAAAATGGAGGCCCCCCTAGAGAAGCAGGATAAAACTTCCAATGCTGAGAAGAGACTCCCTTCAAAAAGGTGAATTTTCTTGTTATTTTCTCCTCTCTGCCTAACCCCTTATGCATACTGCCATTAAAATAAAGTGTCTCACTTTAAATGTATGCACTATGAAGTCCTTCTGCAAACAACTTACCACCATACAATTTTTAGCAGATTTGTCTCATGACATCTACCTGCTACAGGATACTAGAATGAAAATGAGGCTTGAAATCACATAAGCTAAATTGAAATGGTCAAGGGGTCCCTCATTTTGGGCCCATGGAGAGGATTTATGTGATGGGTTAGGCATTCTTTTTCTGAGCATCACTTCCATATAACTAAAGTGCTAGATATTTTCCCTGGGCGGGCTCTGCTTCTTGATTGCCTCTTTAGGAAACTAAAATTAAGAATCATTAATGTATATGCTCCCCAGAGTATTGCTTCCAGGTCAGAGCTTTTTCATCTAATACAACCGTATCTGCTCACCTCCAAGCAAGTAATTTTGGGAGGAGATTTTAACTGTGGATTATCCCTGTGTGATAGGGAGGGTACTACAAAAATTATTGGAGACTCTGCTGCCCAGAATAAAATTTTAGCTGCTGCAAAAATAAATGATGGAATGAAAGCAATACATCCAAAAGGAAATAAAACACATTATAGGGGCACACATGCCACAAGAACTGATTTTCTTTTTTTATCCAACAGCATTACGTATCTCATGGGTATGTTATCCCTTGCAAGACCTCGGACCACATGGCAGTTTCCATGACCTGCTCGTCTGCAGGGGGACCGCTGCCTTATATCCCTGTTTCCAGGTGGAAATTAAATAATACCTTATTTACAGACCCTGGTATAGTGGCAGCATGTTTAGAACTTTTAAGGGCCTGTTGCACTGTTCTTGATGCCTATCCCTCTCCCCTAAGGTGGTGGGAGGACACGAAATTGGACCTAAATAAATTCTTCCAGAGTAAGGCTAGGTCCAAAACTCTATCTGCATACCTTACCTACTCCAAACTAAGGCAAAAGTTACAAGATCTTACCTCCTCTGTGTATGAAAATCAGGTTGATAATGCTCAGGCCATTAAAGAGGTCAAAACTCAAATGGAGTCTCACCAATATAATAGAACTACATCTTTAAAAATGGAGGCACAGTGTGGCACTCAGAACTCTAAACCCTCCTTGGATTTATTTAAGGGGTGTTCAGACAGAGTGGCTGCCACCCAAATAGAGAGTTTGGTGGATCCAGACATGAATGTTCATTATACTACATTTCCTTATATAAACAAAAAGTAGCACAGAAATACTTGGAGCATATGTTTGGAAAAGTGTCACCCACTAAGGGACCCTTTGACCTTCTTACAGATATCACCATACCAAACATCCCACAGAAACAAATATCTTCCCTTACTGCTTCTATTTCAGTGTTAGAAACTAAACAGGCTATTTCCCGTCTGAAGAAACTTACCTCCCCAGGACAAGATGGCCTTACAACCGAGTTCTACCAGCATTACATAGAGATAGTAGCCCCTATTCTGACGATATTATTTAATAATTTATTACTGTCACACTCACTTCCCAAGCATTTCTCCAATGCTATCATGATTTTATTATTTAAAAAGGAGATAGGTCAGGCATAAAAAATTGGAGAACACTTAGTCTACTCAATGTGGACTATAAATCCTTGCTTCTATTAGGCTAAATAGAACATTGGCAAGGGTTCTTCTTCTTCTTACTGAGTCCCAAACATGTGCAGTCCCACTTAGATCAATTAAACAAAATATATCCTTATTAAGATACATTGTATATTCTTCCTCTACAGCTCATCCTGCAATGCTAATCTTTCTAGATCAAGAGAAGGCATTTGACCAGGTCAATCATAGATATTTATTTCAGGTTCTGCAGCATTATCATATTCCACAAACATTTATCTAGTGGATTATACTACTATACCACACTGCCTGGATCACCCTCATATGAATAACGCCCCTGGGTCACCATTTTTAGGGCAAAGAGGAGTACGCCAAGGCTGTCCTTTAAGCCCCATATTATGTGCATTTCAAATAGATCCCCTACTAAGGAAGATTTTACAGCACCCCAGAATCCCACACATACTCTTACTAACAGGGGTGCCAGTGCCAGACATCACAGCTTATGCAGACGATTTATACATGTGTACTACCCCCTCGCTCAGAGATTCTGATCAGACAGCAATCATTACTACTTTTGAAAATCAAGCTAGTTTGAAGCTAAACTATAACAAAAGTTCTGTGTTATACATGCCATCAGAGTCAACACCTACACAAGCTGATTTGTTCTCCAGGATACCTGTAGCTACTGGCCTTACTAAAATATTGGGCTCTTTTTTGGTAGTAATGATGACTCTTCCTATAATTGGATGCTGGCCATTGAAAGAGCAAATAGGACAATAATGTCCTGGAATGGTCGATCCATATCCAAAAGGGAAAGAGTATTTCTAATAAAAACTCTTATTCTGCCTCAATTCCTATACGTGGCCTCAATATACCCACTGCCATTGTCACCAGAGGCCAAAGTTTACAATCTCTTCTTCCACGGATTTTGGGGCAGCAGGTTAAACCCTGTTAAAAGGCAGTATACTTACCCTGATTACTGTTTTGGGGGAGTGAGGATGATAAATCCCATAGATTTTTTCCATACCTTATTTTTTTCACATAGTATATTGCATATTCAACATTTTGGTACTCCATATGTAAACATCTAACTGCGCCTCTACTTGCGGTATGGAATCAAGTGCCTTATGAGCTCCCTAGAAACTTCAGGAAGTATGTCCCTCTACTGTATATGATCCCGGCATTTTTTTAAATTCGCCAATGGCATATTTCCCCAGATAAGTTACTTACAACAACAAGAAAACAGATGCATCATTATGTATTAGATAATAACTTTTCTGAGACCCCTCTGATTAAGGACCCACAAGGAAACAGTATAGATCCCAACTTAGTGTTTCAGCAGCTCACTGACCATAGAGTTACTTTGAAACTCTAGGATATCACATGGTTATCGTGTCTTGGGCACCTTGGCATTTCGGGGCAACCATAAACACAAATCCATGGAGGAGAGAATGTGTCCCCGAAATACTTGCCCTTGAATCCGGGAGACAATATATACTTTTTTCATAGAATGCCCATTCAATGCATCCTTAGGGACCCTATTACTGCACAAATGGAAAGAAAAGCATTTGATCCCCATATCCTATGAAACTTTAGTGTATGGTGTCTTTAATTACAACTTATCTTCATATGATCCCAGCACATTTGGCTCATATTTGATCTCTGTAGGTTTTACTTATGGCAAGCATGATGTGCATTTTTGCTGCAGCAGAAATCTTATACTGCAGAACAAGTTTTGGGTCAAATCCAGACACAATTGCAAGCTATTTATCACACTGAAGAATCCAGGCTCTCAAGGGTTATACACAAAAGATATTGGAAAAATTGTGGGTGGATCTTGGAATAATAGTCTATCAACTCAAGGGTGGAAAGGTTAAAAGTTTTTGTTTAGGGTAAAGGTAATGAATTTATGTACACCATTTATGTTTGTTTTATTTCCTCCCCCCCCCCAAGTTATTTTGTTACACGGTATTGCAAATATGATTGTAAATAGGAAAACTGCTTTTGTTATGATCTTGTATGTGGGACAGATGTTTATGTCTTGAGAATGAACTATTGATTTGACTGTACAACTCTTTTTTGTTTAAAAAAAAATTCCCCTACTCTTTATGGATCACATGAGGGTATCCTCATGCCCAGGAATGGGCGAAGATGGGGAGAAATACCTGTCCGGGAGAGTGTAGGGGAAGGATATTCTTCTGTATGTGGTCATAAGGCAGTTGTTTTTGTTTTATAACACCTGTATTCGCACATTACAGGTCTGGGGAGAGGATTGTGTTTTCATTAATTAAAATGTTTTAAAAGGGGTTCAAAGTTTTTTTTTTTTTGCTTTTCCAAACCTTGAATGCATAATAAGTGTGAAATATTGGTCAGACATTCGACACTTAAAGATATGTCAAGAGTACTTATGTTCTTCAGTGAAGTCTTATGGTTTTGAAAGACAATATGTCTTTGATGCATGATTTCTTGTGTACATTTGTGTTATTTTACTCTCTAAATAAAAAATTCCCCTAGTCCTTTTAGAGAAGTGCCATGGGATCTTTCGCATCCGCCTGAACAACCACCAGAACAGGCAGATGGGACCTTGGTTTAATGTCTCATCCAAAAGACAGCACCTCAGGAGTGTAGCACCCCCCTCATGCTACACTACAGTGTCAATATTGGGAATTAACCCTAGTGCTCGGTGAGGGGATAGAGCCCACAGTCTTCTGATCTTACAGCCTCAGAGGTGAGTGTGCTACCTGCTGAGCCAATTCTGTGTCATAGATTTGCCTCCCAGACAAATTTCTTGGGGTTGTGTAATTTCTGATGAATTTTGGTCAATAAGTCAATCATTCCCAAATTCTGAAAGAATCTGAAACTGGTTTTCTACAGGAATGCTAGAAATTACTTGGACCTGATATTGCAAAACCTGTAATTCCCTGCCACCACATCCTTTTTTCCCCCATCAAGTAACATGTTTGATTGTGTCTTTTTACTGTGGCTGGGTTATCCTGGATTTGGAAGTGTCAGTTCTTTTTAATGGAGGCTATTCACAGATAAGTAAACCTAACTTATCTAGCTTTAGTGCTGCAGTGAGAATAAGATTAAACAACAATTTATCACGGACAGCTAAAGTAATCTGACCCTGATCTGTAAAACCGTCTCCTCTCCAAACCCATAGTAATCCCCTATATCCCAGCTTAACTCCCATAATTATTCAATAATGCATGACAGAGTATGTGTTGTGCTAGGATAATGTCACTCCTTGGGTGGTTGAGCACATGGCCGCAGGCCAAGTAATCAACGCCTAAGTGACATTATCAGCTGTTTCTAACCTGAGTGCGATTATTGCTATTATAGGGGAGTCATGTGATGCTCTAAACCTAGTGGCAGCTTCCCTGCCTAGTTCCCACTCCCTCCTCATATTATGTCAGTTTTACTTACCGTGAAGCTATTTTCTGATATCAGCTACTTTTTTCCTTGTGTCTGACTTTTCTGATCCAAACAACACCTATTTTAGGCATGAGAATGGATACAGAAATGCAGGCTGCACTCCTGCGGCATACCCAACTGATGTCATGGGACAAAACTGCTAAGAAGGCCAAGGCCTGGCAGTCAGGTGCCAGACATAACTCTACTGCAACTTCAGGGCCTGCACTATTGACGGAGGAGAGGTTTCTTCAGGAAATGGGCCCTTTCAAAGACACACTCCGAGAGCTCACAGAGGAATTAAAGTTTCTCCATGGGGATCTCAATGATGTAGGTCACAGAGTCAGGGACATGGGGGTTCGGCTGGTTTCCATTGAAAGCTGGAAGGAGAAGAAAACCTCCCGATTGTCCCATATGAAACAGAAGCTTGCCAAATTAGAGAACAAGCTTGAAGATTTAGTGGGCTGGAGCCGCAGTAACAACATCTTTGTCTTTGGGCTCCCTGAATATGCTAAAGTCTCCGACCCTCTTTTTTTGTCCAGAAGCTTTGTGCCCGTTTAGCCAGCCCTTCACCTAATGGACCATCATATGTCATGGAGCATTCTCACAGATTGTTGAGGGCCATGCCACCGCCTGGATCTCCCCCATGACCTTTCAAAGTTCAAAGTGTTAAACTATTTAGATAAACAGCATCTATTGTCCAAGGTTAGAGATACAAAAGAAATTACCTGGGAGGATGCTAAACTCCGGGTGACACAGAATCTGCTGGCTTCTGTGAGGCAGATACAAGCGGCTTACCATAAGTTGGTTACCAAGGTTATTGCTGCAGGGCTCAGATTTAAAATGCTCTACCAGGCTAAACTTCAGGTGCTGGTTCAAGACACATGGCAGTCTTATGATTCCTCAGAGGCTGCTTCTACTGAGTTCAAAACTCTGTTGCTTGACTTGTTCAAACACCGCTGAGAGAATCTGCTGTGGCCTGACTACTCTGTTTTGCCTATCAGCACTGTAGCACCCATCATACTAGGGTATGGTTACTAGTTATTGACTGGTTTTCGTACTTTGCAGCTTATTTAATGTGAGGTCAGTGCCTTGCCTTTCAGTTCACTCTGGAATATATGTCTGAGATCTGTTTGATGGGGGACAATATAACTAGTTTTACAAAAGCTGCACTGTTTGGACCTTTCATTCCTAGTTATAAGGAGAGTTTTATTTGAGAAGTTGAACATATTATCTGTTTACCTAGATCCCTACCTAAAATGTTATTTACAGCTGATTGGCTGCCAGACTTTTGTTGGAGTTTCTGTAACTTGTTACTTATAGATCTGGTGCTTTGTTGCTGTTATCACTTTTTCTCCCATGGGTGTTTTCCCAGTTATGAATATTTAACTGTTTCTTACTAGGCTTTAGTAGCAGGTTTGGAGGGAGGGGACAGGGAGGATGGCAGGGTTAGTTCATGTTTTTGGAGTACATCATGCACTTGCAGAAGGGGCTTATAGTGGTTGGGGTGGGTTTTTGTACATTGCTATCCTGGGTTTTTGGAGGACAGTTTGGCATTACTGAAGTGCACAGGTGCCTGTGGTTTGGGATCAGGGCAGCAGATTTTCTTTTTTGAGATTCCTCACCCCTCTAAGTCTCCCTCCTCACTTTTGGGGAGCCTTCTACCCATGTAATGGATGCCAGAAGGTGAGTTTGGTCCAACTTCTATGACTTCCTTTTATTTGCTGGTTCTTTTTCGGGGGCTTTTAGATAGTTTTCAGCCTTCTATTGTTGCATGGCCTCCTGGGCAGATCTTCAGAGGGCTGCAACACTTTTTTCTGTATTATGCTTCTTTTTCCACTCTGGTGGCAATTCACTTCCTGTGACCCCATTGATTTATTTTTATGATGCTCTAAAACAGAAACTGCTTCTTTTGAACCTATCAGGCACCTGTATACTTCCTTGTCTTGTATATATGTTTCTCTATAGTTTATATTCTAGTCCTTTGGGGGCAAGTTTCTACAGCTATGAGGCTTGTTGGGGTGGGCCAGGTGTAATGGTTGGGGGTATGGGGGAGTTTGCTTCTTCAAGAGGGGTTTTGTGGCATAGATGTTTGGGGGTTGGGATGGGGTTTGGAGGGGGAGATACTTTTTCCTGTCTTTGTTGGGTCTGTTTGATGTGGGAGGGATTTTACTAGAGCACTTTAGGGGGTTTTCATATTAGGATTTCTGGTTCATTATAGCATGGCGACTTATAAGTTTTTATTCTGGAATGTAAAAAGGACTCGTCAAAGGAAGATGTGGGGAAAGATTTTGGGTCATATCAAAAAGCCCAACCCCACGTTATTATGTTACAAGAAACCCACCTAAGAAGTGATGAACTTTCCTCTTTCCAGAGAGAGTGGGTTGCCCATGTATATGATGCTGGGGTGCATACATTCAAGGGTGGGGTTGCTCTTCTCATAGCACGTGCAATACCCTTTTGATCGATTAAAGAGCTTGCAGATCCCGAGGGTCGGTTTATTTTGCTACAGGCTTGCTTGGGCACCTCAGAAGTTCTTCTGGGGTCTGTTTATGGCCCAACAGTCGACTCACCACATATTTTTTCCAATCTTGCAGTCCACCTTTCCTCCTTTCCCTGGCTCCCAATTATCTTGGGTGGAGATTGGAATTTAATCCTCCAGGATGATCTGGATAGGTCTGGCCCCTGTCAATGAGGCCTTTCTCCCAGTCAGAGGGGATTGAAGGAGCTTATGGATTCCTTGTGTCATTCTGGCCCATGGCAAATCTTGTATCCTAAAGACAAACAATATACTTTTTATTCCCTTTCTTATGGGACCGGTTCTAGAATTTAATCTTTTCTTTCAGGTCAACAAGCTCTGCCTGGCCTAATATCCTCTGAGATTTTACCTCTGGTCCTCACTGACCAAAGCTCCATAGAAGTGGTACTAGCTCTTAATACTGGGGAGGAAAGGGATAGCATTTGGCAACTCAGTTCCCAACTTCTCAGGGACAATACCTTGGTGCAGCACCTGAGACAATTCATTTTTGGCTCCATAGAGGTTAATAGAAACTCTGTTACTAGAATTGAATGGCTGTGGGGAGGCCTTGAAATGCACCATTAAAGGGGAGTTTATTAAACTGGTCACTGCATGGAAGAGATCCAGAAGAACCCAGGAGGACCATTTCCTGTCAGACATTAGGTGTTTGGAGAGATGTTAATCCTCTATTTCACCTCCAGAGGTCTGGCAGGAATTAGAAATTCTCTGCTCCAAAATACACAGAATTGATTGGAGAAAAAGCAGAACTGGCTCTTGTATGCACCCAATCTCAGTATCTGGACTCAGGCAAGAGAGCTATCTGGCTGCTAGCCTGGTGGCTGCAGCAGTGGACAAGGCCAGAGTGGTCCCCCGTCATTAACCTCTTCTTGGGGGGGGTAACCCTCACTATGCCTCAGGACATTGTTGAAGCTTACAGAGTATTATAGCAATCTCTAAGATGATGTCCCTGGCACTCAGGAAACTCTCAAACACATTGATTCTTACTTAGATGCCCTCCCTCTTCCATCCTACTCCCCTGCCCAGCAAGAAATTCTATCTCAACCAGTCCAGGTCTCGGAAGTTATAAGTGTCATACAATCTTTACCTTCAGATAAAGCTCCAGGTCCAGATGGAGTTATTATTGCGTCTTTGCAGAGTTGTTAACCCCTATTCTTACTCAGCTATATAACTCTTTTCTTATCAGTGGCCTAGAGGATTTTTCTTTTAACCAAGCCTGGATAACCTTTATCAAGAAACCTGGCAGGGAGGAGCTTTCCCCTTTCAACTATCGGCTGATTTCACATCTGAATACAGATATTAAGATCCTTGCAAAGGTACTGGCTAACAGGTTGCAGATGGTCTGGGAGGGAATCACCTCACCTGTTCAGGTGGGATTTGTAGCCAGGCAGTTATTGAGAAATCATATGAGGAAACTCCTATACCTTGTTTCTGCATCTGGAGAGGGCAGTGCTCCTGCGGTGCTGTTCTCCCTGGAAGCGGAAAAAGCATTTGTCCATGTCTCATGGCCCTTTTTATTTTCGGTTCTGCACAAATTTGGCGTCTACCCAAATTTTTCCGAATGGATTCAGGTTATGTACTCCCAAACTACCACTCGGATCTGCTGCAATGGCCTTTCCTCTTCCCCCTTTTTTTTGAGGAGGGGGACGAGGCAAGGCTGTCCTCTCTCCCCTTTTTTGTTTGACCTTTATTTGGAACCCTGCCTCTATAAGTTACAGTCTTCTCCTGATATTAAAGGCATTCAGATCTGTGGGAAACAGTATGCAATATCTGCCTATGCAGATTATCTCCTTTTACACTTGGAGGATTCCATTTCTTCTATCCAAGTGACTTTAGCGGAGTTTGATCTGTTTTCTGCATTGGTATGGTATAAACTGAATCAAGACATGACTCAGGTTATGCCCTTAAATGGGCTTATGTCTAGAAGGTAGACAGAGGGGTTTGGCCTGATGTGGGAACCCACAGCCCTGAAATATCTGGGTATATGCCTGCCTCGCCTTCTTTCTGATATAGTCCATTTTAACATCCCTCCCCTTTTGCAATCTATTAAAGTGGATTTGCTGAGGAGGGTTTCTTTCCCTCTGTCTTTCTGGGGACAATCAAGCATTATCAAAATGAACATCGTTCTTCTCCTGCTGTATCCCTTGGGGATGCTGGGAACTTTTCTTCCCAAAGCTTGGTTTCTCTCCCTCCAGTGCTTGTTAAACCACTTCCTCTGGAAGGAGGGGGTGGTTAGGTGCATGTGTGCTAAGCTTACCCTCCCAAGGGAGACTGGTGGGTTACGCCTTCTGAACCTTTTTCTTTATTACATAGCATTATACAGCTCCAGGTGCTTATAGTGGGCTACCCTTCTGTTGGCTGTGGTGGGGGAGAGGTATAAACCACTTTGGCTACAGATAAAAGCCAGTCTGTGTCAAAAGGCCGGCATCTCTCTCAGCATTTTGCTGTGTATTAACCTTTCCAGATTGCTCTCCTCTCTCCATATTCCTCCCCTAGTCTGGTCCCTCAAGGCCCGCAAACAGCTTGAGAAATTTCTGGGTGAAGACTGGAGTGGCTCCCTGTCTCAACCAATTCTTGCTAATCTGAATATTCATACTGAGGGTCGGCGTATTCCCCTCTTTTTTTGCCCACAGCTACGCAATGTTACAGTTTCTTCTGTTCTGGATTCGGTCATTTTCTATCCTAGTTTTTCATATTTTCAAATATTGGCAACTCACCAAAGCCATTGCCTCGGCTGCGGGCCACTCTCCCTTTGGCACAGTGGAAAGTGAGACTTTGCCCTAGTTAATTGCTCTGGCTGATCAGTCTCACTGAGTTGCTGGACTTTATTCATTTCTACAAAAGATCGACCCTTCTGCCTTGTCTGGTATATGTTTTGTATTGGAAACACACTTTTGGCTGGGACTTTGATAGTTCCAGATGGCAAACTATTTGGCGAAATCTTTATAAATATACTAAGCAAGATAAATATAGATGGATCCAGTTCCGCATCTTACACAATTTGTATTACAACCCCCACAAATTGTTCCAAATTAAGAGATCTGATTCCCATCTTTGTACTAGATGTGGCCAGGCTCTGGGCCATTTGCTCCATATGTTGTGGGACTGTCCCAAGATAAGCCCCTTCTGGTTAAAGAGAAAAGCTTTGATAGACCTGCTTTTATGGCTGGAAGATGCCTTTACACCTGATATTTGCTTGGTGGGAGATTATCCCCTAGCCTTCATGGCCACCACAAGGCGCACATGGCCCTAATCTCTGTGGTAGCCAAGGTTATCATATTGGGGCATTGGACAGATGATGCCACATCATCCTTTCAGGAATGGTACACCAAAGTTTTGCAAGGTCTTGCAGTGGAAAATCAAATTGCTAGAATAACCCAGAGTCTCCAGATGTACCAACAGCGCTGGGGATCCTTGCATACCCTGCTAGCTATTCATGTGATCTCCTAATACTTGGCTGCTTTGCACATACCCCTGGTTATTTTTATTTTTCTTCTTGTCTTTCTATTTTTAAGCCTCACTGATATGTCCTATAAGTGCTCCAGGGGATGTGGGAGAGGGGCTGGGTGTAAATTGTAGGCTATGACTATATTACTTACAGTTTTGGTTTACAGTCTGGGATTAGTTAGCTTGTTGGGGTGGGAGGGCATGGGAGTTTGTTGGGGTTGTTTATTGTTGTTTGGTTTGTTATAAATTCTTGTTTTTCTTGTTATCTTTTTTGGTGTGTAATTTTAATGATCTTTAAATTATAAAAAAAAAATATTGCTATTATACAATGGCTCATTTTGTTTTAAGAAGAATACAATGGGAAAATGTGTTTAAAGTATATTTTTCTTTACTTTTTTGTTAGTGGAGGTATAACTTTGGGAAAAAAGTTCATAGTTTCTCTGTTGTCCAGCAGGTGGTGCTGCCCATAAATGGTTGTCCTGTATTGCCTTGTAGGTGTATTACTGTCTTCTTGTGTGCAATGTGTGATCAGATGAAAGTGGCATTGGAACATGTAGCACACTGAGGAAAGAAGGCGCCATATGTATCCTTATTTTTGGGAAATAGTGAAATTGGATTACATAAAGGTGAGCGACATGACAGAAATTGGAGCCGGATGATTGCCACTGAGCAACTGTGCAGTGCGGTGTTGAATCATGCACTCATTGTCAGTCGCAATGTGGAGCAGGGGATGTAAAAGCCATTTGTAACTGTGGCTTTTTTATTCTTTTTGGACATTAAGGCTGAAATGCTATGAAGGCAATACAATACTTTGCCAAATGGACAAATATAGTTTTCATGCCACGTTTTTTTTTTCCAGCAAGTTGAGCAGTGTCTCTGAAGCATGCAAATGGCAGTTACATTTGGTGCGGTTCAGTGAAGTTGGATACTTCTTAGAAAAAAAAGGCATGAAAATGTTATTTATTTTGTGTTCTGCAGTCTTGTGTTTGTTTTCTATGACTGCTTTACTTGTTGATGGAATTGCTGTTTGAAAAGTGGTGACATTGTTGGGGCGGGGGCTGAAGTGCTTTATACCAGCAGCTTGGATCGGCAGTAACTGGTGGAGGGGAGACATGATTTGTGACTCTGTAATGTGGTCATGTGTGTGCCTGGACTTTATACAATGATGTTATGCAAGCAATAATACATGACAAGGTGGGCGGTGTTGGGCAATAACGGACCACCCAGGAGCATAATAGGATCTGATGCCATAGGTGGAGGTCCTTATAGCCCCTTAAGGTCCAGTATTGCCCATACTGCACAACCTGGAGGGTGTTATTGTGCTTAGAAAATGGGCACTGTAAAAAAAAAGTTTGATAAAACATTCTTAATAAAAAAATGATTGACGTTTTGTTTTTAAATTAAATAGCTCATCTGTCTGCATTGGAATGAAGGACTTATGTCCCCATGGAAACTCCGTAGTTTACAAAAAAAAAGAAGAATGCCGGTGGAATGCAGTGAATTCCCACACAGCAGACTGTATTTCTTTAGTAGGACCCCCCCTTCCTGTCAGCTGTTATGAAATACTTTTGCCCCCATGCTCCACATTTTATTTTTGTTTGATTTTTACTTGGTGGACTAGATGTGGTGTCTTCTTGTTTTAATACTGGACCCATCATCTGTTGTTTTTGGAAGAAAGCATGGTTTGGGACAGTGGGCACGTGAGGCAGGTCTTTTTACTTCAAGCAGCAGGTGACATACAGAAAATTATTCAGGTAAGTACACATTTAACATAATGTTCTGCAGTTAAGGATAATTTCTGCTATTATAGTTAGTTTAGTTTTTTTTTGTTGACCGGGTAAGTGCACTAGACAAATCCTGCCTATTTTCAAGCACGACCCAGGGGAGGGGATACAGATGAATGCCAATTGACCTTGAACCAGATTAAGCTGTTGGTGGTATTTTTAGTGAATGAGGGAAATTTGGCCAGGACACTGGGGAAATTCCCCTACTCTTTTCGATAAGTGCCATGGGATCTTTAACATCCACCTGAACTACCAACAATCCAGGCAGATGGGACCTCGGTTTAATGTCTCATCTGAAAGACAGCGCCTCAGAAGTGCAGCACCCATCTCATACTGCACTACAGTGTCAGTACTTGGATATTAACCCAAGTGCCAGATGTGGGAACTGAACCCACAGCCCTCTGATCTCCCGGCCTCAGAGGTGAGTGTGCTATCTACTGAGCCACTGACACTGCTAAATTAGGAGGGAGAGAGAGGTTGCTCCACTACCACTAGTTTGCCTGAGAGGAGCAACATTTTGTTTGTTTTCTGTAGCACTGGTGACTGTCCATTTGCGGTGTGCAAAACAAACAAAATGCCGCTCAGCTGGATCTCAGTAGGGGTACCGTAGGTAATGGGCTTTGTCATACTGTTTGTGATTTGGGAGCCAGTTTCTCTTAGAAAGGTCTGATATAATTTGTTTTTCCCCAAATTTTACTATGGGAGACAGAGGAAAAGTGGGTGTTGGTTTAAGTCCTGCTTAGCAAGGGGGGAAAATGGAGGTGTACCAGTTGAAAATTAGGGGTGCCCATGGATTCTCTATGTAATGGAGCACCCCAAATTTGCTCTTGTTTTTTAGCAGACTCTATCTGAAAGTTAATGTACCCCCCTGGTATATATGGTAGCCAATCAGGATCCTTAGTTTTTTTAGTCCATTTTTTTAAACAGAGATAAAATCACTGTCCCAGGTACACACTGATCAATCAGAGCACAGGAAATTATCCTTGCCATTGTATAATTGTGGTTATTAAATAGCACACTGTTTTCATCAGTGATTGTTGGTTTTCATTTTGAAGAAGTTGCAGACCCTGTAAGGTTAGGATATATTGAGCTTCCACTTTTTCACCTCTAGCAGTGATCACCTTCGTGCTGCTCAAACAAGTTTCAAAATCCATTTGGGGTATTAATTTAGCTTGTCTGAAACTTTCTTTGGGTTGACTGAGACATCTAGGAACAGAAACAGGTGGACCCGTATAGATACCCAAATGATTAAGTATAACAAGTTTCCCCTCTACTCACTTTAAAATTTCCATATTAGAAAGTACTAGATGAACCAGTATTTTTTTTTTTGCCACTGAAATCTCTCATAGCATTAGTTATGCTGTTTATATGATAAGTGATACTTTGGTTGATTGGATGACTGATGATTGACATAAATGATTCAAGGAATACAGGGGTAGTACTTATGAGCAGAGAAGGAAGGATCTCAATATGTACTGTAGATATGTCAAGAGAGAGATGGCTGATATACAGTAATAAAGACATTGACCCCTATGCATTAATGAGTGCAAGTTACTTGCCAAAAGTGCATAATCCACCTGCATAGCACTGCACCTGTGGACAGGTGCGCACCCACCATTATTCATTAATGGTCACCACCTTTTCACGACTCCGCCCTGTGGCATGCAGGGCAGCAGTGGGCAGAGTTGCGGACACAGCCAGGCATCCAATCAGATGCCCGGCATGGGTCCTGCAATGGATCCCTTGCACTACAGCATGGGTCCAGGTGCGTGAATGCCCACCGTAGGCACCGGACCCACACAGAGTGGCCCCAACATCCAGTGGACACCTTCATCATCCCAAACTGCATGGTACCATCCCGGGCACACAGATGGATCCCCAGCTGTGGTACCCCGCCCCATCCTGCAGGCTGCCCCCCAGCACAGATGTGCCCCAACCCCGCTTCTGCACCCCTTGAAACCCCAACACCATACTCAGCACCCCCAAGCCTGAAACATGGTCCACACAGAAGCCCCTTTGGTGCCAGGCCATGGGCTTCCCCCAGTAGCCCCACCCCCACATCCTTTGGCAATGAACCTCCCAATCCACTGCAGCACCAATAACCTCCCCCTGCCTATGCCCATCAGTGCTGCAGCACAGGATGGCCAGTGGCACAGCCCTCCTCATACCTCCTTGGCCATCTGCTGTCCCATGCCATGGCACCAATCTGCAGGTACGGGGGGTTGTTGGTGCTGCATGGGTAGGGGGGTAATGGCTACCACTGTGGGTGCTGGGGTCCTGTGTTGAGGATAGGAGGCCTGGACACTACTGGGTGTATGGGAGGGTTTGCCTGGTAGATGGGGATGGGCCACCATGTCCTTGGGGGAGTCTGGCACCATATGGGGACCCACCTGCCCAGATGCCCTAGCCCTCACCATCATCCTAGTGGGCAAGGACAGCATGGAGGATGCTGTCCAGGGTCCTCTGCAACCAGCAGAGCACTTACGAGGGGGCACATAGTGAGTTATGGCAGGGTCTCCCCTGCCGTAAGCTGCACCCTCCTCCACACCCCAACAGGCAGCACTACACACCATAGTGCATTGTGTGTAGTACTGGCATGCCCCTCACCCACAACCGGCACATTGCTGTCCACTTGGCCAGGGGATCGAGTGAACAATTGTCTTGTGCCTGGTTCGTGAATTCTGTGCAGGGTCTGTGGGACCCTGCTCCATGGCATTCATATGTATCGATGCCAATGCACCCAGCTTCCTTGGTGCATTGGCATAACGCATAGGCCCATTGAGAATAAATCATAGGTGACAGTGTGTTATAAAGTTTTTTTTTTTACGTACAGGTGTTATGTGATGACCCATAAACATCAAGAGTGAAACTCGAGAGGTTTATGTGGTCCTCAAACATAAAGGGTGGATAAAAAAACTTCAAAAGCACACAGTTGCTTATGTTTTATTTTTTAGAATAACTGGTGGCAGTCACATGAGCACAAAAATCAAGTTTCCCAACAGGGAATGTGAAGCATGAGTGAACAAATTGCTGTAATAACCGGGTATGATGCTATACCAGGTTATTACGGTGTTTGATCACACTGATAATCAGTGTGATAAAGTGGATCACCAGTTATGATGCAGAGAATAATGCCTGTGCAGGTGTGTGTTATGATGATTTTTCACACGTACAAGGTGTGTGAAAAATCCTCATAAGACAACCTTGCACAACCATTATTTTCTTATAACTGGTGCAAGGTCTGACAGAGACAAAAACTGTAAGCTGTATTTTTATGAGGGAGTGTGTCTCTTAGCAGCCTCTGTAATCACACAAATATAGCTTGCTTTCTTTTCTGCATCAGTGAAGTAAAGGTGTGAGGAAGACAATTCTGTAGTCACCCACTATCAAGCAATTTCAGAATTCAGCGGGTTATTACAACGTTTTATCAGGAATGGATATCAAGTCATTATATGGGGTCACCAGTTATTATATATAAATAAATTAAGGTTACATGGGGGAATACATGACACTATTCAGAATCAGAAACAGCTCAACCACTAGGCTGATACAAACTCAGGCTTACAGCAGGGAATGTCATATATGACCCTAGGAAACAAGTGGATGCCATTAGGCAAGTCAGATAAGATGCTTCATTCAGATTCTAAGAGGGAATGACTGATTAAATTTGTTAACAATTTACTAACTTTGCACTTTTATAACAACTGGTGACCACAGTTACCAATGCATTTTCAAACTGTGTCAAATGGCAGAATAACTGAGTGTGATATCACAGCTCGTTACTTATTATAGCATTTCAGTCCAACATTGTTTTAACAGCTTTTTCGGTAATGCAGACTCTCAAGCAAACTTCTGTCACTTGTTCATGCTTGCTCTCAGGTAGGTAGCAGTTTTTTTTTAAAGAAGTTAAGCTCCCAGAACGTTTTTGTACATTTTTACATGCTCCCATTCTCAGCAGTGCTGACACTCACTCTTTAGACCAAATTACCTTAACGAGCTATTAAATAAAACATAGACATGTGAGTCTATGAGTTTTTCTGTAGATACCTAGAGATAGCTATTGAACTGTATTGTTTCACCAGGCATTTTCCTACCAACATTTTCCAAGTATGACTTTGAGCAGCCTATGAGAAGACACAAATCACCAATATTTCTTAATGGTACTCTGTACCTAGAAGGATTGTGATTAATAATGTAAATATAACCTCTGCACGCTGGTTAAAAATAGACATGGTGCAGGATTTTTAAAACATGGCACAAGGCTTGCAATAAGCCCTGTATCATGGAACTTAGGTTCTGGTGGTGCATCAAACCCATTTGCCACAACTGCACCCGATTCTACAATCTCAGGTGCAGTTGCGATAGTTTCCACTATTTATGGCTGCTTGCCACAAATATCTACTGCAAGCACCGTAAAAAAGGCCCTTGGGGTTGTCGCAAGCTAGAACACAAAAAGTGGGTTCTATATGTGGCAATCAGTGCACGGGATAGAAAATCCCAATCACTGGCCAGGAGAATGCTTGTGGCATTTTCACTGTTTAGAAAATTCTGCCCATGACATCTACATGAAACATTCAAAATAATTTTTTTTTTTTGCAGGTGCCACAGTGGAAAATGAAGACTATATACACTACCGGTCAAAAGTTTTAGAACACCCCACATTTTTCCAGTTTTTATTGAAATTTAAGCAATTCAAGTCCAGTGAATAACCTGAAATGGTACAAAGGTAAGCGGTAAACTGCTAGAAGTTAAAAAAAAAAGTTTAGGTTAGCAAAAACTGCTTTAGAGAAATTGCAAAGAAAGCCAAGGTGTCAGTGAGTACAGTTTCCTACACCATCAAAAGGCACTTGGAAACTGGAGGAAACTCTGACAGGAAGAGGTCTGGCAGACCCAAAGCCACAACAGAATCAGAAGACAAGTTTCTGAGAGTCAACAGCTTGCATGATAGGTGGCTCACAGGACAACAGCACAGAGTGACTGGCACCCTGAACCAAATGGGCTACCACAGCATTTTGCAGCGTCATGCAATACCCTCTGGTCTATGCCTAGTTGGTCAGGGGTTCATCCTACAGCAAGATAATGACCCAAAACATACCTCCAGGCTATGTCAGAACTACCTTCGAGGAAAAGAACAAGACGGTAGGCTTCAAATCATGGAATGGCCAGCACAGTCTCCAGACTTAAACCCCATCGAGCTGTTTTGGGATGAACTGGACAGAAGGGTGAAAGCAAAGCAACCTACAAGTGCAACACATTTGTGGGAACTTCTACAACAGTGTTGGGAAGAACTTCCCGAACAATATTTGATGTCCATTGTAGGAAGAATGCCACAAGTGTGTTCGGCGGTTACAGTATATCTGCAAAAGGTGGCTACTTTGATGAGTCAAAAATTTAGATTAAATTTTGTTAAACAAAATGATTCTATGATTTCTTTTTTATCTCCAATTGTTTATTTGTTCTATGCTTTAATTTCAGAGTACATTGAGACATTAACCTGTGTAAATTTTAATAAAACCGGGAAAAATGGGGGTGTTCTAAAACTTTTGACCGGTAGTGTATCTGCTGTTAAGCCTGTTGGACTTTGCTCTCGGTACTTCAGTAAGTCAAGAAAATTATTTACATGTGTTTAATTTATCAGAAGTTATAGGAAAGAATATAGTGGGACATAACCCCACTCAGTTCTTCATTGCCATGAAAAGCTGTCCGGGTGGATTATTTATTTATTTATTTGTAATTTTTTTTAGTAGGAAAGGCACAATCTTTGGTTAGGGTGAAAGGGGAGAGGACAGAGCAACATTTAGCATACACATGTGAGCTCTGCATTGAGCAAACATGATAGAACTTCAAGCCATCTTCTGCTGCCATTTTATATGTTCCTTTGTATGTCTGTATTTTCTGAGGTGCTACCAGTACCCTGGGCCAGTATGGCTATGAATATCAGGACCTCTGAGTTCAACTGGTGGCTATGGGACTGATGAAGGGAGGAGAACTCTGATTTGTGTGGGACTGGGGAAGAGTCTGGGATGAGAAATCCCTCAACTCATCAGATAGACTGTAACTCAGCAGAGTGGAAACCAGGGTGCTCAGTGACAGGATAGGCAAGTACTGTACATCAAGGGCAGCTTAAATTTAAAATAGTGAAGGGGAGGACTACTTGACACCATGGTATCCATGGTTCTCAAAAGGAAGAGGAAGAAAAGCCTCCCCTCCAAGAAGAGAGCACGGTAAGTAATATGAGGTTGAGGAGTGAAAATTGGGGGTATAGAGAACACAGAGAGGGGTTGGTAGGAAGGAATGAGAGGGAAAAGACACGGAAGGGGGAAGGCCATGGGGCAGCCAGGAGAAAGGTGGCTGGGATGAAAGAGTGGGAAAGGAAGCATGGGCTGTGGACAGTGATATTCATAAACACTAGGAGTCTGGAGAATAAGATGGACAACTTTCAAGCCATGATGAGGGAGGTGAAAGAGGATCTAGTGATGGTCACCAAGACCTGTGCAACCCCAAACCATGGCTGGGATCTGTCTGTTCCTGTATATACCATCTATAGGATGAGAGGATGGGCAGACAAAAGGTGGGAGTGGTAGCAATCTTAGGGGATGGGATTAAGGTCACAAAGGAAGTCATGGGGATGGGTAAATATATATTACATATATATTTGTAGTCAGTGGTGGGAAGCAAATAAGGGTGGGGATGAAACATGGAAACACATAATTTGATGGAAGATAAGGACCTCTTGGCCCACCTAGTCTGCCCATTTGTCCCTTTTTATACTGTCACTGCAGTCCCTACTCAATCTCCTGCTCCCCAGTGCTTCCCAAGTAAGATTACCTTGTGCCTATCCCATGCATGCTTGAAGCCCACCACTGTTTTTGCCCACGCTACCTCAACTGGAAAACTATTTCAGGCAGCCACCACTCTTTCACTGAAGAAGTACTTCCTTACATCTCTCTTACATTCCCCCCCATCCAGCTTCATTACATGTCCCCTTGTTCTTGTGCATCTTTTCCTCTGAAAAATACTCTCCTCCTGTACCTTGTCCAACCCAATGAGGTATTCATAGGTCTCTATCATCCTTCTTCTACTCCCTCACCTCCTTCAGTCTCTCCTCATAGGGCTTCTGACGCAGACCCTGCACCCTTTTAGCTGCCCTCCTCTGGACAGCCTCTACCCCTGCCTATGTCCTTCCTGAGATGTGGTCTCCAGAACTGGACACAGTGCTTCAGGTGGGGTCTCACCAATGATCTATACAGTGCCAACACTATCTTCTTCCCTTCTTCTGTGGCAATTCATCTTCCTATGCACCACAGCATCACAGTGACCCTACCCACCTCACTGATGCACTGCCTCACCACCTTGAGGTAATCAGATATGATTACTCCAAGGTCCCTTTCCTGTTTGGTGACTGTCAATACCTCTTCCCCCATTTTATACTCTGCTCTAAGTGCATGATTTTGCATTTTTTTGCATTGAAACTCAGCTGTTATACCCATGACCACCCCTTGAATTTTCTCACATCTCTTTTCATTCTTTCCACACACCCCCCGGAGTGTTCACCTCTTGTAGATAGAAACATAGAATATAGAAATTGTCAGCAGATAAGTACCGCCTTGCCCATCTAGTCTGCCTGTAAACCCTTGTACTGGATTACTGCTTCTGACCCACTTCTTGCTGTACCTCTATAGTTCCCCTGTGTCTGGCCTAAGCATGCTTGAATCCATCCACAGTGCTTGGTCCCACCACCTCCTGAGACAGACCATTCCATGCATCTACCACCCTCTCTGTGAAGAACAAATTCCTCACATTTCCTCTTAACCTCCCAGCTTCCAGTTTCATGTCATGCCCCCTCATTCTTGTGCTCCTCCTTTATTGGAAAATGTCTTCCTCCTGTACCTTGTTTATACCCTTGAGGTACTTGAATGTTTCTATCACATCCCATCTTTCTTGCCTCTCTTCCAGTGAGTACATATTGAAGTCCCTTAATCTCACCTCATAAATCTTGTGTTGCAAGCCCTGTACCATCTTAGTCACCATTCTCTGGACCGTCTCCAGCCTGTTAATATCCTTACAAAGGTTTGGCCTCCAGAACTGCACACAGTATTGCATCTGAGGCCTGACCATGGTTTTATAAAATGGCATCACTACCTCCTTTCTTCTGCTGGTGATACCCCTGCCCATGCACCCCAGCATGCCACTGGCCCTCCCAGCTGCCTTAGCACTCTGCTTTGACATTTTCAGGTCATCTGAAATAATAACCCCCAGGTTCCTTTCCTCCTTTGTGACTGTCAGCAACTCTCCCCCCATCCTGTAGCTTTCCACAGGGTTTCTGTTTCCCAGGTTCACAATGTTGCACTTTTTTGAATTAAACTTCAGTTGCCAGTTCTCAGACCATTTTTCAAGCTTCCCCAGGTCCCTCCTCATTTTCTCTTTCCCTCTGGGATATCCGCTCTGTTACAGATCTTGGTGTCATCTGCAAAGAGGCAGACCTTTCCCCTCCAACCCTTTTGCAATGTCACTAATGAAGACATTGAACAGGACTGGCCTCAAGACCTATTCCTGAGACACCCCACTAGCCACCCCCTCTCCACAGACTGCATCCCATTTACCACCACCTGCTGCCTCTTCTCTGTTAGACAATTTATAACCCAGTTTACCACCATGTCCCCCATGCCCAGCCTACCCAGCTTGTTTATTAGCCTCCTATGTGGGATGGTGTCAAAGGCTTTGCTGAAATCAAGGTAAGCGATGTCCACTGCCCCACCCTGATTTACTTCTTTTGTCACCCAGTCAAAGAAATCAACCAGATTTGTCCGACATGACCTCCCTGCTGAGAATCCATGTATCCTATGGTCCTGGGCTCTGATGGCTTCTAGATGCCTCACTATCCATTCTTTAAGCAATGTCTCCATGATCTTCCCCACTACTGAGATGAGGCTAACCAGCCTATAGTTCCCCTCCTCCTCCTCCTTGCTGCCAGTGTTTGTGTAGAGGGACCACATGTGCTCTCCTCCAATCCTCTGGTGCCACCCCTATGTTGAGTGACTTGGTGAACATGGCTGTCAGAGGTTCTGCTATCTCCCTTCACAGTTCTTTTAATATCATTGGGTATATGCCATCAGGTCTCAACACTTTATGTATCTTCAGTTTAGTGAGCTCCTGCAGGACTCTTTCCCCTGTCAATGGACTATTGTCCACCTCTTCACCTCCTTGGCAACTGCTGTACTGCTGTGACCCCTGCCCCTCCCCCTTTTCTGTGAATACTGAACAGAAATATTTATTCAGTATTTCTGCCTTTTCCATGTCACCCTGCTCGCATGTTCCTTCCTCTCCCTTGATCCTTGCAAATCCCCCCTTGTTTTTCCTCCTTTTGCTGATGTACCTGAAGAATTTCTTGTCCCATTTCTTAACTGACTGTGCTAAACCTTCCTCAGTCTCTGCCTTTGCTCTCCTTACTGCCTTTCCACTTCCCTAAGGCACTCTAGGTACTCCTCCCTATCCTCCTCCCTTTGGGTCTCCTTATATTTCCTGAACCCTTTCCTTTTTACCCTGACCTTTACTTCCACCTCTCTCGAGAACCATAGTGGCTTTCTCCTTCTGTTGCCTTTGGATACCAATCTGATGCAGTGGTTTGTTACTTCCAGTAAGGCTTCCTTTTGACGCTTCCACTGTTTTTACACTAGCCCATCTGCCCCATTCCCTCCAGAGCTCTTTTGATACCCCTCCCCATTTCAGCGAAGTCAGCATTTTTGAAATCCAAAACCTTTGTCCTAGTGTGACTTGAGTGAGTCTCTGTTCCTATGCTGAACCACACAATGTTGTGATTGTTGGATCCCAGTTGCCCTTCTACCTGGACATCTGCAATTCGATCTCCGTTTGTCATTACTAGATCTAGAATTGCCCTGTCTCTGGTGGGCTCAAGCACAAGCTGCCTAAGTCCAGCCTCCTGGAGTGAATCAATGATGCATCTGCTTCTGGCTGAAGCAGCTACACTGGTGTTCCAGTCCATGGCTGGCATATTGAAATCCCCCATCAGTAGAATTTCACCTTTCATTGGCATATCATGTATTTCCTCCACTAGCTCCCTGTTGAGTTCCAGATTGTGGTGTCATATGCAGAGTCATACTTATCCTTCTGGCTCATTTGCAATGTCACTTATAAAGACATTAAAGAGGACTGTTCCCAGTACTGAGTCCTGAGTTTCCCCACTGGTCACCCTCCCTTCCTCTGAGTGAGTTCCATTCACTCTGACACCTATCCATTAAACAATTTCTTACCCAGTTAACCACTGTAGGACCCACCCCTAAGCTGCCCAGTTTCCTTAAGGGCCTCCTATGTGGTTTGGTGTAGAAGGCCTTGCAAAAGTCTAAGTAAGCATGTCCAAGCCCCTCCCTGATCTAGTTCCCTTACCGCACAGTCAAAGAAATCTAACAGGTTTGTCTGACATGACCTCTCCCCCATGAGTCTGTGCTGTCCTTAATCCTGTTACCTGCTAGATTCAAGATCCTTTCCTTTAGCAGCAACTCCATTAACCTCCCCACCACTGATGTCAGACTGACAGGACTATAGTTGCCAACCTCCTCATAGGTCTCATAGGTCTTTAAGAGATAAATAAGGCCTAAGATCCATTTGAAGCTCATCCCTTTCAAAAAGGGATATCCTGATATGTGGTCCTTTAAAATATGTTATCCATTCTAACTTTAAACTCTGACATGTTCGGATTGACCACCACCTCCAAGGGAAGGCTATTCCACACTGTGGGCACACTCTAATTGAGCCAGGAAGCTCTACGCTTGGTTGAACTTGTTTTCCCCTTAAGTTGTAAACTATGTGATCTAGTGTTGTAACTGTTCTTTGAATTCAAGTCCCAGACATTCCCAAAGATCATCATCAAGGGACCCAAAGAGCAGGCATAAGTCTCCACATAACCTTCTATATTCCAAGGAATACAGTCCCAAGGTCTATAACCCATCTTCATAATTCAGATTTTTAAGGTCTGTTACTATCTTGGTTGCTCTTCGCTGTACCTCTTCAAGAACCTTAATCTCTACCTTCATGCTTGGTGACCAAAATTGGGTACAGTATTCCAAATGGTACCTCACAAGGGATATATACAAAGGGATCACCACTCCCCTATCCCTGTTGTTAATATGTCTTCCAATACAGTTTAAAATTCCAGTTGCAGTATAAGGGCTGCTAGCTGTACAATCAAGCAGACTTGATAGACCATAAGGCCTTTATCTGCTGTGTGTTCATATGCTTTCTTTGCACTCCAATAACAGTACCATTTGAATTTTAAGTCATTAGTCACTATTACACCCAAATCCCTCTTTTCAGATGTTTCCTTAAGAAACTAGCCATTCCATAAATAGCGTGCTATTTGATTTTATCTACCTAAATGCATTACAGTGCATTTATCTATACTGAACTTGAGCTTATATTTTATGGCCCATTCTTTTAATTTAGACAGCTCCTGCAGATTTTTTACCTCCTTGGAGTTGTGCACCACAGAGCTGATTTTAGTATTGTCTGTGAATTTGGATAACCATACTCCCTTTCTGCACTTCATTGATGCCACATATAAATTAAATAAACTGGGTCCCAGGAGAGATCCCTGTAGCACACCACTGATCACAATGGCCCAATCAGATGACTCACCCTGAATATGAACCTGTTTCATAGGATTCATAAGTTGATTCAGAGCATAGTAGACAGACATCCATATTGCTCACTGTGACAGACATGTGACCAGATTGATCTAGTAATTTCTTTTTGTTGTATTAATGTAATAATGCTGCTGTCATAAGTGGGCACAAAACATGGCTCTGATGTCACATGACAAAACAGGTCTTATGGGAAACATGGGCTAATGCTGATCAAGGAAATATTCCTTCAGGAACATTCAGCCACAGATTCTGTAAGGCAGATGGGAGAATGTCAGTTCAAATGCTTCAGTTGGCTTAAAAGGCAAGAATCGTGGAGTTACATACCTTGTACATTCTTCCAAACAGAATCATAAAAGTGGACAGAGCAGGGGTGGGTGTGGGGTGAGCCAACTGGTCCAGATGAGGTCATCCATCCACACACCACACACACACCCATACACAGGTGCACCCATTTGGGGGGGGCAGTGGAGGACTGTCACTCAGAGGGGTTGAGACCCATCCCCACAGGAGTATGGAATAAATTGAGGTGCTGCAAGAATAGCACTTCCTCTTGGATCTGGAACATCTGAAGGCCAGGGGCCCTGCCATACAAAGACTAGCTGACTGGTAAAATAGCACAATAAGGGACAGTGTGATTCTGTAGCTAGGGCAGGTGAAGAATTTTAGGTGAGAATAGCTTATAATTCTGCTGTACACCAACTGTCTGTTCATCTTGTTTTATTTTCTGCTACTTAGAAAATGTGCAACCCTTTTGTTTTCCTGTAAATACATCCTATGTAAATACTTGTAGTCTTTTAGTAAAGAATCTTATTTTTATAGAATCGGGGACTGCTTGTTTTATTTAAAAGGGTAATTCTACTATTTCTGCTGGACTCTGTTTGAATTCTGTCTCTGAAGGGGCACTCTACCCACAGTTATTGTGTTGACCTTCCTGACCTTATGCAAAGGAGAAGGTAAGAAACAGGTTTCCCTGGGTCCTGTTGGTAAAAACCCATGGTGGTGGCAGTGGACTTGAAGTCCCTGGTGAGGGATTTTTGTCACACTCACCATAAGTTAATTGAAGTACCCCTTAATTTTATTGTTAATACAGTACATATTTAATCTGTTCTTAAACTCCACCATACTTGTGCTTACAACTACCTGATCAAGGAGTGAATTCCATATTGCTACTAGTCTCTGGCTATACCAAAAGGATCTTTTCCTGGTATGATTCTCTTCCCCACTTAACTGTAAGACATGTGACCTCATATTATGTACTTGTTCTTTCATTTCTAGCAGTAAGCAGCCCCACAAATCATTATTTGTTAAGGCCCCAAACAACAGACACATGTCTCCTTGCATTCTTTCTGTCTTCTAAGCAGGAAATGATCCAGGCCACTATATTGATGTTAATTCCAGAATTCATTAAAACCTCGGATAATTTGTGATATGGCACTGTGCTGAATGCCTTATTGTAATCTAAATATATTACATACATAGGATACCCCTTATTCAGTGCCCTACTAATGCTATAAAAAAGTTTAATAAATTTGTCTAACATGATCTTCCTTTGGTGTAACCATGCTGTGTAACATCGATTATATTAGATTCCATAATAAACATCTCTATTTCTTCTTTAATTACACCTTCAAGCAACTTCCTTATCACTGATGTCAGAATCACTGGACGGTAATTCTTCACATCCTTCCTACTACCCTTCTTGTAAATTGGGATAACAGTCACTCTCCTCCAATTATACACCACACAGCCATTGTTCAGGGGTGTGTGACATATGGTAATTGGCTGAGCTAATTCATCAGCCAGCTCCTTGATAACTCTAGGGTGCACACCATGTGGCCCAGGTGCCTTATTTGAATTCAGTTGCTGTAACCTCTCTTTGATGTCATTTTCAACAAGCTCAATTGTCTACACCCCTCTATCCAGATCAAATGTTCTTGCGCTGTCTGTTTTGGTAGTAAACACAGAGCAGATTTACTGGTGGTTATTCAATAAGTGAACAATGTTTTTCTCATCTATAAACAGATTACCTATATCATTTTCAAGTGTCCCCACCTGTACATTTCCTCCTCATTTATAGTTTATATAATCATAAAACGTCTTATAATTATCCTTAACTTCTGATGCCAGCCTTAGCTCATACTTTTACTTTGCTTTTTTGTTGCTATTTTTATAGATCCTGAATGCTTTCTTCCAGTTTATCCATGCTTTCAATAAATTAATCTTTTTCAACTTTTTATAGGCCTTCTTTTTCTTTCTTAGTAGCCTACTAAGTTTCTTATCCAACCGTTGTTGGTGTTGTGCCAGCTTTGTTATATTTAACCCTTTCTGGTACATATTTATCTTCTAAATAGTACAATTTACAGTACTTAGTAATATTTTCCACATTCTGCCTTGGTTCAAATGTTTAAAGTCTGCCCTTCAGTCCTAAGTACTTACTGTAATTCATACCTCATCCTTCTGAAGTCTGCTCTCCTGAAGCATTTAATTTTGGTGTTACCATTTACTTTCCTTACACCCCCCCCTTAATAGCAAACCTTCCCATGCCATAACCACTACTACCTATGAGTTCAATTGCATGGCATTCTTCTATTTGACCTTCCACATTACTTTAAAACCAGGTCCAGGATATCACTCTACCCCTTTGTACCAGATGTAACATGTTGGTCAAGACCAAGTTTATTAATTATGTCCAGAAAATTCCATTCTAAATGTGTTCTTCCTTCAGTTCCTTCCCAGTTTATGCCAGGTATGTTAAAATCGCCTAACAAAATAATTTCATTTTCTGGATTTAATTTTCCAAGAATATCCTACAGTTTCCTATCTGCCTCTAGCTTCTGATATGGTGGCTTATAAATTAGTCCTATGATCATTTTCTTTCTGGACATTGGGTATGTTCTAATCCATATGTGTTTCAGATAATCATCTTTCTCCATATCCATCAATTCAGCCCGAATAGATTCAGATATATATATGGCCACCCCACTACTCCCCTCTGCTTGACCTTTCCCTGATGAAATGTTTGTAGCCCCTAATATTTCTACCCTACATATCTTCATTGTGCCACCAGATCTAGGTGATGGCACAAATCTGCATAGCACCCCTTACCATAATATTTTCTAGTTCTGTTTTCTTTCTAATCAGACTCCTGGCATTTATAAGCCATGACTTCCAGCTATCATCTGTGGGTCTTATGTCAAATGTAATAGTTAATTGTTCCCCTTTCCTGGAGAACTCTCCCTTCCCCTTCCCCTCACCATTCAGTTTAAACATCTCGATATACAGTTGTTTATCCTGTTTGCCAAAAGCCTTGAACCAAAGTGGTTCATATGAAGGTCATCCCTTCCAAACACTTTAATATCCCTGAACCTATCCCAAATCCTCAAGAACTCATAACCTTCTCTCACACATCACCTCTGGAGCAAGCCATTTAACAGAATGATATCCCTGGTCCAGGCCAAAATAGCCCTAGGTACAGGTAGTATTTCTGAGATTATTACTTTATAACCCTTATTCTTTCGTGCCATTCCCACCAATTCAAAATTATTATTTTTTTCCTTCTGCCTATATCATTTGTACTGAAATCAAAACAGTAATCTGGTTTTTGGAGCCCTTAAAAAAATAATTATTATGAATGTCTAGGATTTTGGTTTCTCAAAGAGAGGCCATCATAACATGCTCTATATAACACTGAGTCACCCAGGACCATAATTTCTCTTTCTGTTTGGTTCTCCCAGCCAACTCCCCTAGACACATAAGGAGCTGTACTCATACTCAAGAACTTCATCATAATTACAATTATCTGCTTCTGCAGGTACTGACTGCCCTACCATGTCATTACTAGTTGGGCATGATTTACCACCCCCACCCATTTCATCTAGTACAATTTTGAGCTCTAATAATTGACAGTCACCTTCTCCTTTTTGTACTGCCTTGCACCTTACACCATTCTTCTTCCCTGACTTTTGAACCCCACTCAGTCTCCCCTCCTATATTTATTTTCCTTTTGTCCCCTCCTCCTGACAAAATATTACATCCTAGAATTGCTGCCTTCATAGAACTAGACTCTCAATGTTCCTGCAGTCTTGATGCTGTGTTGCCAATAAATTTTCCAATCAAAGTATCTCATATTGCACTTCCAGTCTCTTGTTTAACATGTCAGTTTCTTCCCTTAGTTAATTAATAAGAACATATTTGACACATATGAAATTATCAATGTCCTCCCCTTCAAATACATGCTACAGGACTCACAGTAATTCATTTTAATATTCATGTTACTAGTTCCTCCTAGCCTCCCAATTGGTGCACCTCAGTTTGTTATAAACAACTCAGAGTGGTGAAAACAGGGGGAAACAGTTTCCTCACCAGATTATTTAGAAGTTAAAGAATCAAATGGGGTGGCCGTCTCCCTCGCAGGATGCAGCTGATGCACAACACAATACAGGAAGGACAAGCACACTGTACACTCCTTAGCAATGGCAGCTGTTCCAATTTGTCAGATAGCACTAATAGCAACTAGAAACTGGATCTTTCTATCCCCACTTTTTTTCTTTATTTCACTAATCCAAGTTAAGATTACAACTTGAGATGCAGTTCAAGTGATTGCCATGTCCGCTAGTTTCAAACTGAATCACAACTCTTGCACTTCTCTATCATTGTTAGATTTCACTTATAGCTCACACTACTTATGACTCAAGGGAGAGTGTTTAAATAGTCCTAACACTGCCCTCAATGTGCATATGTATAAATCATCTAACCTGTTTTTGATTCCTGCTGCTAACTTCCAGAACCCCTGAGCCACTGCCCTGTCTGTCATGCCTGACAGCTAAACATGCACACAAAGATGCATGCTTGTCTCTGTGCATGTCATCTCCTCATGCACTTGTCCTGTATCCACTTACCTCACTCTCTGAGAGGTGAGATTTTAAGCCCAGGGACCTGTAAGTACCTTCCATGGATCATGCTACCACCCTCCTCCCAATCTGAACAGTAAAGATTTTAAAACAATAGTTAAACCTCTTGGAATGCACACTGCAAGATATAAAACTAGGCTACACAGCCCAATCTAAAAAATAATTAAATTGGAGGACTCTATGACCCCTTCTTTCCCAGTAACAGCAACCTCGGCTTGGATCTCTGTTGACACTCTTAGCATCAGTAGTCTACAAGGGTCTGCTGCCGAACAGCTATGCCGCAGACACTTACATATGAACATACAAAGAATGCCAGCTGATACAGGCCTGATGGTCTGTCTAGTCTGCTCGAGTGTGCAGCTAGCAGTCTGTTACACTGCAGCTGCTCCCACTTCTCCTACTCGCAGATTCAATTTCATGCCTGTACTAGCTGTTAATGCTCCCCCAGAGCCTCATTGGTGACCTTACCTTCCCCCTGACTTTTTCCCATCCCCTCTTAAAACTGACGACCATCTTCTAGGATACCACCTGCTCAGGCAGTGCATTTCACCCTGTCAGCACTCTGTCCACGAAATAGTGCCTTCTCATTTCCCTTCTGAATCTGCCACCCTCCAACTTTAGATTGTGCTCCCTAGTGTCCCTCTCTCTCCTTAATCTTAAAATTCCCTCTGTATCATTTTTATTAATGCCTTTCATATATTTGAAGGTTTCTACCATGTCCCATCTGTTCCTCCATTCCTCCAGGGAGTACACATTGAGAGTACACATTGAGCTCCCTCAGCCTCTCCTCATAGGGTTTGTCCTTCATACTGAGAATCATCCTGGTTGCTCTGAGGTGGATCCCCTCTAGCAATTTCACATCTTTCTTTGTGTAGGGTGCAAGAACTGCATGCAGTACTCCAGGTGCGGCCTCACCAATGACCTGTGCAGTGACAGGATGACCTCCCCTCTCCTGGACATTATTCCTCTAGCAATACACCCCACCTTCTTATTAGCCTTAGTTGCTGCTTTTCTGCACTGTGCTGAATGATTCATTTCCCATGTTATTATCACCCCAAGTCCTTTTTCCTCCTCTGCAGGGGATAACTATATCCTGCCCAGCCGATAATGATTCCTTGGGTTTCTTGTTCTCAAGTGCATGACTTTGCACTTCTTTGCATTGAACACCAGCTGCCATGTTTTTGACTAGCGCTTGAGTGTAGCCAGGTCATCCTGTAGCACCTGCCACTCCTCTGTCAAACTGTGAAACTTGTTTAACTAATTAGGCCCCACTCACTGAGGAACAAGATATTAAGCTCTGGACCTGGAGGCACCTCCCTTGGGTCACGCTACCACCCTCTCCTAATCCAAACAGAAAGGACATTAAAAGAGTAATTAAATACCTAGGAATGTTCTCTGCAAGATATAACTAGGCTACGCAGCGCAATCTAAAAAAATAATTACATCGACGGTCTCTGTGGAAATAGTTGCAGTTTCTGGGGCTTACTACAGTTATCAGCTACCTTCGGTGTGGTAGCTCTGTGAACACCTTAATGACCCCTCCTTTCTCAGTAACAGCAACCATGGCTTTGATCTCTGTTGACACTCTCAGCATCAGCAGTCTACAAGGGTCTGCTGCAAAACAACTGTGCAGCAGACACTTGTTTAACCAATTACCACTTTCTTGAAGTGGGACCACATCTTCACTCCTACAGTTCTCTGGAACAACTCCTGTTTCTAGTGAGTTGTTGAACAGGACTGCCAGAGGTGCAGCCAGTACAGTACCTCCCTAAGCTCCCTCAACACCCTTGAGTGAACCCCATCTGGCTCTATAGCTTTGTCCACTTTCAGATTTGCAAGACCTTTCAGGTTTTGGTCCTCTGTAAATGGAAATGTGTCTACCTCCCTCCCTGCTGTGTTCCTGCAGCCTATTTGTGGTCTATCCCCTTACCCTTCCTCTATGAAAACTGATAAAAAGTATATGTTCAAGACAGTGCTTTTTCTTAATCCTCCTCTGCACAGTCCCCCACTCCACCTGTCAAAACCTCACAATCCCTCCCATAGTCTTCCTCTTGTCAGTTACAGTATGACCTTGAAAATGTCTTGTCTTCTATAGTTACCCCTTGGGCCATGTTTTCTTCAGTTTGCGGCTTTGCACTTATCCCTGCTTTCCTCTGCTTCTTCTGGTGATACATCTTCCTAACCTTTTACAGTACCTCTGTATCTCTTTGTACCTCAGGAATGCTACCTTTTTAGCCTTTACCTTTTCAGCCACTTTCCTAGAGCACCACATCTGTCTCTTTTTTTCCCTGTTTTTGCTCACTTCTTTTGCACAGAGGATTGTCGCCTTCGCTGTGCCATCCCATAACTTGGTCCACTGTTCCAGAACTCTACCCAGGCTATCCCCATTAAGTCATCTCAGAGGCATTCACTCATTTAAAAAAAAACTGTCCTCCTTTAGATCAGGACACTCATCCTTCTGTAGTTTGCTTACACTGCATTCCTTATGTTGAACCTTATAGTACAATTTTCACTGGTCCCCAGGTGGCCTCCCACCTTGATCTCAGCAACAGTGTCCCCATTAGTGAGCACCAGGTTCAGCATGTCCCCATAATTAGTGGTCTCCTTGACTAGTTGCCTGAGAACCCCCCCGCAGGAAGTCTAGAATGTTCCTGCTTCTGCCTGAGGCTGCAACTGGGAGGCACCAATCTACATTGGCAGCACCCAGTGCCTTATCCAGTTTCTCCCCCTATGCTGGGGTCTGTAGATCATGCCAATGCAAATAGTGACTCCAGCTCCTATCTCCAGGGTGGCCCACAGTACCTCCAACCCATCTAGACCCCCCTAATTTTCCTGCATTTCCATCACTTCGATACCTTCCCATACTGTACATACAGCACCACCCCTCCCTCTTTCCTTCCTCTCCACTCTATCCTTCCTGAACTGAGTATAGCCTGCTATGGCCATGTCCCAGTCATGGTTACCTGAGTACCATAACTGATTAATGGCCACAATATCCAGGTCTGCCTCCATCATTATGGTCACTAGGTCTGGAACTTTATTTCCCAGATTCCTTGTGATTGCACACATGGCATTCTACATCGTGTTCTCATCTGCCTGCAACCCCAGATTTTCCACTTTTGCCATGCCTCCTTTTTCCTTCTCTTACTGCAACCCTTGTTCCCATCCCTCTTGTCTTCTGCCACACTGTTTTTAATTGATTCTGCTCCCTGGAAGATTCTTTTCCTCTTAGACCCTGCTTCAGTCTGTGGGGGGAGGCAGTTTATGCCCCCCTTTTTTCTCAGCCACCTCCCCTCAATGAGTTTAAATGTACCCCTCTACCTTCCTTTTGCTTAACCTTCCTCTTGCCTTTCCTTAACAATTATGTACCACTACCCTAGATTGGGTACTTACTGTTTGTAAGGATTGTTACCTACTTGCTGTTACCCCTGGCCCCTCTACCAGTACTTTCTTCACAGGCAGCAAAAAGAAAACAGGTACTGTATCTTACCTTACTGGACTGAGGGAATTACATGCCTTCCTGCTGTCACCTGTGTATGCCTGCTGACACCTAAGATATCAATTACTTCAGCTGTTCCACTCCTGCTTTATTCCATTCATGTGCTGGGACATGCTTATAGGGAGTCCTTTTATGATGCTTTTATAAGAAGGTTAGAGAAGTCTAAATGCAAACAACTGTTTCACTTCTGTCAAAAACACATACCTCAATTAACAGCTATACTCACCCAGCAAACTGCATGGATTTATGTCTGCTACCTTCCCTCAACTCAGTCTAGAACATTGCTAACTACTGTGTTTTTTATACCCTGACTAATGGTTCTAATTTGCATTGCAGACCCTACACTTCTAATAGAGTATCTATCTGGTTGCTCCCTAGTTAGGAATTTTGTAGCAGAAATGTTCTAGCTGCCTCAGTCAGCTGCCTCTTTGATCTGACAGCAAAAGCAAACTCCTTATCCTAAGAGAAAGAGCTAAGTATCAGTGGTATACCGACCACCAAGTCAGGATGAAATCATAAACAGGGAGCTGGAGGATGAGTTAAGGTGGGCTGTGTAGGCGGAAGAGATGTTGATGGTGGAGGACCATAACATGCCCCTTGGGAACTGGAACATCCCACAGGCCAGCAGCAGCAGTAGCCAAGCATTTCTAGATGCATTCCGGGATGAGTTTTTGATGCTGGGGTTGATGGTGCTGACAAGGGATTGGGACATCTTGGACCTAGTACTGACAAATAATAATAACATCAAAAGCATCAGGGTTGCTAAGCCCTTAGGATGGATTGGTCAGCATTTGGTGTGGTTTTAGCTGGATGTTAGACATGAAGTGTTGAACAACATGTGTTCTTGACTTCAAGAAGACAGTCTTCACATGTATGGGACTGGTGTTAGGGGAATGACTGAGAGAGCTCAGAATGGACATGGGTGTGGAAGAAAGGTGGGCCATGATAAGGGAGGGTGGTACAGTGAGTCACTGCAACCTGCCTTAAACACATGGGAAAAGGGTAAGAAGAGAAAACTGTTGTGGTTTACAGAGGAGGTGGGCAAAATGGTGACAAAGAGAGAGAGAGACAGAGAGAGAGAGAGAGAGAAGGGCTTGTTACAGGAAGTACAAGAAGACCCAAAGGGAAGAAGATAGTGCTGAATATGTAGGAAAGCTGAAATCAACTAACAGCATGGTAGGCCCGGACAAGGACAAAACTAAGAATAGCTGAGGGGTTCAAAGAGGGTGATAGGTCCTTTTTCCAATACATTTGGGAAAAAAGGACAACAAAGGAGAACAAAATGAAGCTGAAAATGGAAATGGAGTGGGTAGAGGAAAACAGTCTGAAGGTAGACATACTAAATGAGTACTTCTGTGCAGTCTTCACAAAGGAGAAGAATGGGTCACTTCCAAAATAGAGATGGGGCAGTGGAGATGAAATAGGAATCAGTACTGGAGGATAGAGTCCTCGAGGGGCTCAATGCCCTCATAGTGGACAAGTCTACAGGGCTGGATGGCATGCATGCAAAGATACAGAGGGAGCTGGCAGCAGTTCATGCAGCACCCATGGCTGGCCTGTATAACTGATTTCTGGACAAAGGTATTGTTCTCCATATGTTTAGTACAGCTGATGTGGTGCCCCTGCCTAAGAGTGGACCAGAGTTGGGCTGGGGAACTACAGGCCATAGTGACCAAGACTATAGCTTGACATCAATTGTTGGCAAGCTCATGGAAATCATCCAAATGGAAAAGTTAATTGAGTTTCTTGAGGTGAATTTGCTCCAAGATAGGAGGCAGCATGGGGTTTATGGCAGAGCGATCATGACAAACAAATTTGATCAGCTTCATTGTTTGGGTCACTAAGATGGCAGACAAGAGCTAGGCAGTAAACATACTACATGTGGACTTTAGCTACACCTTTTGCTCCCACCCACCACCTGTACAAGAGGTTGATAAAAAGCTGGCAGACACAGAGTCAGGGGAGAAACTGACCAGGTGGGTGGCAAACTGGATTGGGGGAAACATAAAGGGGTGGGCAGAGCACTCAGGAATGATGAAAGTTACTAACAGGGTTCTGCAGGAGTCCATGCTTGGTCCAGTCATGTTCAATGTGTTCATTAATGATATTGGGGACAGCATAAAAGGCACTATATGCCTGTTCATTGAAAAAACAACGCTCTGTGGGAGGGTGGACACTATGGACAGTACAATGGATCTGAAGGAAGATGTGGTGAGGTTGGAAAACTTGTCTGTAATCTTGCAATTGGGTTTCAATGAAAAAATGTGCAAGATAATGCACATAGGGAGTAAGAACACCAGGCCTGAGTACAGACTTGGCGGTGTGATGGTCACAGAATCAAAGGAGGAAAAGAACCTGGGGATAGCAATCACAAGCCACGTGAAACCCTCAATGTAGTGCAAGAAGGCAGTGGAAAAGGTAACCAAAATGCTGGAATGCATATTGAGGGGATCCACCAGCTGAAGAAAGGAGGCCATTCTGCCCCCCCACACAGATCCATGGTGCTTCTGCATCTGAAGTACTTTGTGCAGTACTGGATCCCCTACCTTATGAATGATATAAATAATCGGGAGGTGGTGCAGAGAAGGGCTACCAGGATGTCCCAAAGGTGACTGGATGTCCCATATGAACAGAAACTAGTGGATTTGAACATGTACTCACTGAAGTAGTGAAGACAGGGGGGCATATTCAAAAGCAACAAATACCTCAAAGGCATTAATAAGGTCAACCACGGAGATTTCTTGCAGAAGTGAAAACAAAAACACTAAGGACACAGCTTCAAATTGGAAAGGGGGTACAAGAGTGAGTACAATACGCACTTATTCAATGAGAGGGTGATGGCAGGGCAGAACACACTGCCAGAGATGGTAGAAAATCACAACTCTGTTTGGGATTTAAAGGGACACTGTCATCCCTTTTTGCATCATATATTTTTTTTTCACATTCTGTTTATTGTCTTCTGCCCTGGCTATCCCCTTCCAACCGCCCCCCAACCCCATCACCCTGCTTCTCCAGGAGTTACCTTCTCACCACTGTTTTTTTGACACAGGACTGTGGGGGGTGCCCAGTCACCACTGTGGTTCCTTCAAGGGGTCGTTCACCATCCTCAGCCATTTGTTTCCACCAGTTTTTACTCTGGGCCTACATATGTGCAATGAACATGATGTGCGAGCTCCGCATCTGTACATGGTTTCCCTTCCTATTCCTGTGGCATCGTATGTTCTGCCACCCAAGTCCAACAGTGAGCCATGCAAACCCCTCCCCCGAGGGAGGAGAGGAGTCCTATGCATGCTCAAGAATGCTTAATCTTCCCTCTCCCTGTGGTAAGGCTAGTTGTCCCACCTGAATATTAGAGGGACTATATCCCTAACATTTTTTTCAAACCTGTGTGGCAGCACCCTTTCTGTCCTGTACTGTCCTATCCTCTCTCTGTTCTGTTAGGATGGCCACCTACAGAACTACCCCCTCTTTCTTTTCATCTTTACTTTACTTTTCAAGTCCCTCTAAAAATGTATCCTGGTTGACTCAAAGTGATAATGATAAAAATATGTAGTGGCTGGCTAGCTCAGTTTCATTTGTTAATATGGAAACAGATACCTGTTGTAGCCCTTTGTTAAATAAGTGCACATTTAAGTGCATTTCTTAAATAAGTGCACAGGGCAAAGGGACTAGATGGGGTGCATCCCAGGGTGTTAAAAGAGCTCATGGAGGAGCTGGCTACACCTCTAATGGTGTTATTCTACCTATCATTGTATACCAGGGAGATGTCTAGTAATTGGAAGAGAGCTAATGTGGTTCCACTCCACAAAAGTGATAATAGGGAGGAGGTTGTTAACTATAGGCCCATACAAGTCCCAGCTCTACAGGCCCATACAACTCCCAGTTACAAAACAAAATCCTTTTCAAAACAAATTTCCACACTGTCTGAAAATTCTTTTTTTAAGTATGTTTTTGTTGCATTTATTTGTTAACTTACAGAGAACAGCCTTAGGATACTGCTCATCCACTGTCAGCATTAGGAAGCAGCAAGAGGATGAGAGGGCAACTGATCTGCTTTCCAGCCCCCCCTCCAACAACCACCAGAGCCCCACCAGAAAATGACTTTGTCTGCTTGCTGAACTTTGTTAAACTTGACATGCTCTGTCCCCTTCAGTCTATCAGGTGGCTGCCTGGAATAGTTTTCCAGTTGAGGTAGTGTGGGCAACAAAAGTGGTGGGCTTCAAGCATGCATGCAATAGGCACAAGGTAATCTCAGCAGGGAAGCATGGGGGAGCAGAAACTTGAGTAGGGTCTGCAGTGACAGGGGAGCAGAGTCAGACAGGACAGGAAGACTCTTTCTGAAGGTCATAGTGCGTCAGTAATTTTGAGGGGGGCTTATACTGTAGTGCCATACAGATTTTGAAGGAGGGTGTCATTCATGTTTCAGATGCTGTGTTGCCCATCTCTGTGCTGCCCTGAAAGGTCATACTGTCATAGACTCTGTGTTGCCCATTTCTGTGTCTGAACTACTACTAGGCCACAGTGCCATACAGATTGTGAAGGCGGGAGTCACGTCTCAGACTGTGTTGCTCATATCACTGCCTGATCTACTACTAAGTCTTACTGCTGTAGCATAGATGCTGTGTTACTCATCTCTGGGTCTGGACTATTACTAGGTCATAGTGCCATTCAGATTGTGAAGGGGGTCAGGTCTCATATTTTGTGCTGCCCATCTCTGTGCCTGAACTACTACTAGGTCATATTTATTGTTCTCCAAGCTGGAGTCAAAATAAATAATTTCTTTCACTCCAACTCCCCTACCAATGAAAATAATTTTTATACGCATTGCTATTGTTTTCAGGCTGCAGTGGGTGGATCCCTGCAGACCACTTGCAAGCAAAAAAGGACTCCAACTGAACAACAGTTAGGAAATGCATCATAGTTTCCTCCACGGTCTATGAAGTGCTGTGCTGTGTTAGTGCAGTCTTTTCATAGTGTAATTTGCACATGTAAATCACACATACTGAGCTTGGAAAATTGAACCCCTTGGGAGGTCTATAGATCTGAGTTTAGCAGGTCCTCCAAGATAAAATGGTAAAAGCAAAGGCTGCCATACGTTCCATAACCAGGGCTGTAATACTAAGATCACTGAAAAAAACTTGACTGTAATTGAGCCCTGATGCCCCTCAATTGTTCTATTTTCATTGAACAGTACCACAGATTAGGGTCATCACTCCAGCAGTCGGCAATAAATATAATACAGAAAAAGAGGAGAAACTTCAAAAGAAGTTGTGGCAGAGACTGCTGTGGCAACAAAACAGAACTTTCCCCTCAAGAATTGCACCCTGCCAGCAAAGGAAATGTGCCATGCTACTGCACCCCCAAAGGCCACTGTGTGAATTAACACCACCCCCTCCCCCAGTAGGCAAAGGTTGTATTCCTGGAGCCTTTTTTCTCATTTGGGTTTCCCTGTTTAATATTGAATCTTTTGTTTGATTCCACTTAATTTTTGAGTGCAACCCTGTTCATAGAATCTTCTGTTTCACGTATCTTAGTCGCAATTCTCACATATCACACCACTTAATTTTAGGGTGTAACTTTGTTTGTTTACTGAATCTTCTGTTTCACATCCATATTTAAGTAAGCCATTTAGTCAGTGTCTTTCTGTAGCAGTTTTAGACTTGGACTTCCTTCTTCTGTATGAGAAGTCTCTCGCACATGTAAACGTCGAGTTCCATCTTGTTATAACATCGTGTTTTAGCTGCTGTATTGGCAAGACATTTTTTTTCTAGAGATCAGCCAAGATACCACGTGATTTTACAGAATGACTAAAAAAGGGCCACAAATTTTTCTTTGCAGCCTCTACTAGTGTTATGATACTGTTGTTGCTGGACAGGAAAGCTTGTACTAACAGATTTAGTGAGTATGCAAACAAACATAGAATGTGAGTAAAACTGAAGACAATTGTGACACCCAATGTGCTGTGATGCACATATAATCAGTGGTATGAGAACTCATCCACATGTCTGTGGTCAGGTGCACAGCACCACATTCAGTCTCTTTAAGAGACAATTTTATTTTACTTTGCATACATTCGTAGTTGTACATTTTTGGAACAGCGACAGTTGCAAAACATTTACGGCGCGGAGCAAAATATTTTAAAAGGGCTCTAAAACCTTAATTCTTCACCATAGAAAATGGTTTCAGGGCCTTGGCAATAAATTCAGCTGCTAACTGATTAGTTTTTAATGTTTCTTCATTGATGTGATCTACCGTAGGCATAAATTCAGATATTAACTGATTCATTTCTAATGTTATTTGATTGATATGATCTACTGTAGGCATACATTCAGCTATTAACTAATTCATTTTTTAATGTTACTTGATGTGATCTACAGTAAGCTGTTTTTTTGTTCAAGCATCACAGTAATGGTCTGCTGTTTAGTTCATGCAGGTGGGCAAAACCACAGGATTTTAATGGTAAAGCCATAGTTTGTCCAAATACTTTTGTCAGTGAAATCAAACATGCATTTTTCTGCCCTGTCTCTCAGATCTTCCCCATCACTGTTGTCTGCAGGATTATTTTCACCACAGATATTTTCCTTTTGCTCTGGACTGTTGTCCAGCCAAATGGATGGATTTGCTCTTTTCAAATGCCTTTTTAGTGATGTTGTCCTGAAATGGCCAATCACTTCCCTCCTGTTAATTTCCAGATGGCAAAAGGTGCAGACAGCAAAACATTCATTTTTGGGACATATATGAAAATAGCTCCACACAGCAGGGGTGGAATATTTTGTCATCATGCCAGGAACTTCAGCAATTTTGTTGGGTGGTATTTCTGACCCTGATTCATGCATACAGTGGCTGTCCCCAGATGAGCTACTATGATTGTGATTTATTTTTTTTCCACTACTGGCTGTAGCTAGTGTTGGTGCTTGCTGTATGTGTTTTTGTTTTTTCACTTTGGATTCAGGAATCCAGGAGGCATCCTCTACCTCATCTGTATCACATGCTGATTCATCATGTTTAGAAGAGCATAGCTGTGATACATTGTAATCATGATCTTGTTCTTGCTCTTGTACATTTACATCTTCATCAGAGGCACTGCTTTCTGATGAAGGAGACAGATATGCATGAGTGCCATATTGTGGAGTGCTGCGTCTAGTGATATTAGACAGAGCTTTTTCCTTAATCATTGACTTTCTAGGTCTAACTGTTTTAGCTACCTGTTTATGTGTTTTATCTGATTTTTCTGGCAAAGCCAACAGTGCTGCACTACTTTGATCAGGGGATTCACCAACATTTATTTTCTTATTCTGGTTGTGTTGCATCATTTTTATCAATTGCATTAGTTATATTTGCCAAGTCCAGAGGCTTCAAGCACACACTAACCAGTAAGAGGGACAAAATTACTTTGATAAAAGATTGCAGAGTCTCAAACATGTCAGGTGGGACTTTTGTCTGTGTTCTGGATAAATAAAAATGGTTTTCTGAGCATGAATTGACTCCAGCAGTAATTGAATCTCTCTTATGGGTTAACATATGCTTGAAACCTCTGGACTTGGTACTTACAGTGGTTTCTTAAGCACCATGCTGCCAGTGTGCAATTTTTTGTCTTCCATTAATTAAATCTGCAGCATTGAATTTCTGTTTTTTGACCTGAATTTATTTTTGGGAAGTCTTTTTATTGTTACGTGTACCAATTTCAGCCATACTGCTGGTCTTTGGCATCATGTCCCATGACAGATTCTGATTCTGAATCCATTTTTTGGTGTCCAACTTCATTACTTAATTAGTAGTATTAGTTCAGACACAGAGAGGGTAGCAGGGAGTCTGAGATGTGACACTCCCTCTCAAAATACGTGAGGCACTATGACCTAGTAGTAGATGAGTCACCAGGATGGGCAACACAGACCCTAAGATATGACACCCTCCTTCAAAATGTAGTATGGCACTGTGACCTGCAGTAGTAGTAGTTCAGGCACAGAGATGGAGAGATGGGCAACACAGAATCAGAGACGTGGGTAACAACCCCCCTTCAAAATCAGTACAGCACTCTGGCTGACACACAGGATTGGCAAGAACAAAGTCAATTAAACAAAAAAGACCCTAATAGGTTGTTTTCCTTCAGTGCTCCAGTATCACAAGTGTTGCTTTTCATACAGTTTGTTGGTCATGAGGGTCCAGGGAGTACTTGGTAAGAGACTGGAAAAAAAATGATTCTTTCTTTTTTTTGGGGGGGGGGTACCCTGCCATGACTTCTTTGTTCAGAGTGTTGGGGTCAAGGCAGGATCCAAACCTGATTGCAAAACATGACACATGGGGCAGGTGTTGTAGAACAAAAGGTTTATTACCCAATAGGTATAAAAAGGACAGCTTACCATAGCTGGGAGTTCAGAACCTCAGAACATCTGGTGTCCTCAGAGAAAAACAGTATTACACAGAGTTATATACTTAGAGATAACAAGGTCCATTACCTGGTAACAAGCTCATCTGCATAGTAGAAAAGCTAACCAAAGCATTTCTATTGGTGAGTAAGGTGGGAAGCTCACACTCAAGGCTGTTATACTTTGCAAGTACACAGCGATAAGCAATTATGCTGACTAACACTACTTTTGGGTCACAATGGACTAACTCATATAATATGCCGATCATGGCATTATAGCTAATAGCTGTAGGTGGTGTGCTAAGACCACAAATGTGACTCTGCATAATATATCATAGCAAGCATGAGTAAATACTAATATCCTTTAGAAAATGGGCTTCAAAAATAACACATGCTGATTGGCTGAATGGCCATGCCAGGCATGCATTTATTTTTCAGTAGATGCCTGCTAAAAAACAAATGCCAATTCGGGGTGCTCCATTACCAATAAAGATGCAGCAAAATAACATTTAGCCTGAGAAATTGTGACAAAATCAGCAATTTCACAGCATGAAATGTTTCACAAAATTGCAGTGAAATTTCACCCACCGGTCACCCAAATGCTGGTGTCTATTGGTCCCCCTCCTCCTCCAGATGATTACCAGGCCATTAAGTGAATAAATCAAGGGCCCCCCCCAGTTCACTCATTATTTTCCCTGGACCCCCAATCCTAAAAAAAAAATTCTATCCCCACTTCCTGGTGTTTAGTGCACCCCAACCTCAGCTGGTCATCAATATCTCACCCCCACCCCACTCCCCTCAGTACCACAATCATGCCACAGGCACAGCCCTCCGCTCACCTCTTGACTGAGCACTTCAATGAATGAGTGCGTGCTTTGAGCTCATTCATTGAAGCACTAAATCAGGCTGCCAGCCTTGGAGGTGAGTGGAGAACTGTGACTGTGGGCGAATCGGAGTACTGGGGGAGGAGCAGGAGTGGCTAGCTCATGATGACTGGTGGGTGGTGGAGAGGGGTCCACAGACACCAGGAGTGTGGGTTCGATTAATTTGGTTTTAAATAAAAGGAAATGAGGGGGCCAGGGTAAATGGGGGGGGCTTAATTCAATTATGGCTATTGATCAGCCGGGGAGGACCACTAGACACCAGGGAGAATAATATGGGCCAGTGAGTAGCCATTGGGGGGCACTAGACACCAGGGAGTGTGGGTTTCATTTTTTTTTTAAAAGGACATGAGGGCACCAGGGTAATTGGGGGTCTTTATTCAATTACTGCTGGCGATCAGCTGAGAGGGATCACTAGACACCGGGGAGAAATGGCTAGTGGCAATTTTAAATTTCACCCCAGGAGGCATAATTACTTCCACAGGTGGTGAAATTTCACCTGTGAATGGCAAATTTCACTGGTTTGCAGGCAACGTTTCACTCACTCTGGAGGAGGTGAAATTTTGTATTTAGACCTGTAAATCTTTTTGTAAAATGCTTGAATTTACATGAAATTTTTAGCAGAGTGAAATTTTTCAATTTTGCACAACACTAATTACCAAGGGTATCATTGGGCCACCCTGAACTATCAAAGTGTCCAGCCGCCATTGTTTTTCTCCTGCTTAGTGGGGGCGCTGTCAACCAGCCAACTTCCCCACCCTGTCCATTCATCTTAGTTTGTTAAATAAAGACTAGCCACAAAAAATATCAAATCCATGAAAGAAGCAAAAATGAAACCTGTAAGTCTCAGTATCAACAGTACAAAGTTACTCATGCCCCCCACCCACCAAATGCCACCCGATCAATTAGGTACCAGATGCCAGCAGTACCTCTCTATCTCTGGGACATGAACTTAGGAAAGTCCTGCTATGGCACTACTACAATTCCCACCATCCTTCATCAACAGCCCTCCTCTTGCTCCCAACTTTTCAAATAGAAAGCAGTAATCCAGGGCAGTACTAAAATGTAAAATAAAAAAAAGGTCACCTGACAGAGAGCGCAATTAAAGAGCTAAATCTCTGCATCTGTCACTGTCTAGAAAACTGCTATTAAATGCTTAATAATCGTCATTTTCTTGACCGTGGAACATTTCTGCACCCTCCGTCCCCGTCCTGCAACTATCCTTGGCTCACTTCTCCCAATACTTCACTTCAGATACACACACAGAATAACAGCACTCTCCAGAAGTCCACCAACATTGTTTATTTAAAAAGATGCAAGGAACATGATTTTCCTTTTTTTGCCACACATTTCTGGCAACCACATCCCAGCTACCAGCTGCTGTTTCCCACTACTGGCATTACTGTTTAACTTTTGGTTTCCCAACAGTGACCAGTACCTTCTTGTTGACAGCTCCACCTAGGAAAGACTGATCTATTCCGCACTGTCAGTCTCACTCCACCTGCAGGAAAAGAACGGTTGCCAGCATACAAAAAAACAAAAAAAGGAACACAGACTGTATGCTCTCCATGTCGGGTAGAGTGAGGAACAATCATCAGATACTTGAAATGCAGCAAGGCAGACTCACGATCTCGGCCTGTGTGTGTTGGGGGGTGCAGGTAACTATAACAACCACTTCTGAATACAACTATGTAGGCTCCTCTATAGTATCTAGGCCGGTGTGTGTGTGTGTGGGGCAGGTGGGTAACTATAACAACCACTTCTACACACAACTCTGGAGGCTCCACTATAGCAAAAGTCCCTAGCTAAAAAGAAGGTGGAGGAACTATTTATGACAGTACATTTATTTTAAACCAATTCTTTATTAACTTTTTTTATTAAACTATTTTTTTATAATGCCCATTTTCTAAGCACAATAATACCCTCCATGGTGGGCAGTATTGGGAAATACCAGACCTTCAAGGGGCTATAAGGCTCTCTGCCTGTGGCCTCAGGCCTCATTATGCCCCTTGGCAGTCCAGTATTTCCCAATACCACCCACCCAGTTGGGTATTATTGCTTGCTTATACTGTAAGGTGGTGGTCCACATTAGGGATTGTATGTCTGGCAGGTCTACATATCCCCCCTCCCTTACTGCCTGAATAAAGAGGCAACACAGCAAGGGCAAGTAAGCTGGCAACAGTCTCAGTTACAGTGCAGCTCAATGAGCAGTGTAGAGAAATTTGAGTTGTGCACAATGTTGTTTGAGCATGCATCTTAAACAGCATAAGGTAACAATCATGAAACATATCAAGAAAAGTTGAATAATAACAAAACCTTTAAAATTAATTTCCAACCAAGTGTTGGAAAGAGCTGTACCTAAACCACCATCATGAAATAAGTCATTGAAATAATCACCTGCCTTAGTAATGTTGTTGCTAATATGGATAAGGTATATATCCTTTCTTTCTAACAAGGCTCTAAGATTTAGGGTGAGAAAGTCAACATGCACATTAAATACTGGTAAATACTGTGAAATAGCATTCAGATAGTCAGGGTCACCATCTATGTAATCAGGCTGTGAGGTAGGAACATGGGTGATACTCTTATGGCCAATGACAGTGTGCTGCTGAGGTACAAATCAGAAGTTACGCATAGTGATGTTACACACCAAAGGTCCACAAGAGAACGTCTTGTTGTTGGTGACAGCACAATATTGTCCATCACAGTTGTAGGAAACTCAAACTTGAGGAAGTTGCCACTTGATGAGCTGGACAGGGCAGGTGAAGAAGGCATTCATCATTCTGCTGGTGTGTCATTAAACTTCTTCTCTTGAGGCAAAAGTGACATTTGGCTTGTCAAAAGGAGATGTGATATTAGGTTTCATTGTCAAAGAGGTCATTATCAAACATATATGACCAGTCCACAGAGTAACCGCACATATGTTTGAGTACATCAAAGACATCACATATGCACTAATAGTGGTAACCCATTTGGCAATACAGTCAGTATGTGGGCAACCCAGATGTCCAGTTGAGGATGAAAAACTAACAAAGGAGGCAAGTCAATCCATTCTGATACATGCTGCCCTCTAGATGGCTCACAGAATGGACGTTCACCAGTTTGTTGAAGACTGAAGAATCTTTGTTGAAAAGTGGAAGGGACACTGTGAAGGTCATATACATAGTATCCTACAGAGTACATTGGTGTGTATTGTAGCAGGGTCCACAATTCAGATGTCTTGTCACATAGTCCAAGTTCCATCCAGTGGCCAAAGAAAAGAACACACGGATAGTGCACGATAGGGTTCTGCAACTGTGGAGATATCATTTAGCCATATGTCTATCAACAATAAAAATCAAAAGGGACCTGTGAGTAATTATATCAGATGACCTAAAGGTGAGCATGCAATGTGAGAAGGCAGTAAAGATGGCTGGGGGATACTGGGATGCATAGGGAGAGACATCAACAGTAGAAAACAGGAAGTTGTTATCCCTCTTTACAGACAGTTGGTGAGACCCCATCTGGAGTACTGCGTGCAGTTCTGGAGACCCCATCTCCGCAAAGATATAGACAGAGTGGAGGCTGTTCAGAGGAGGACAACCAATATGGTGCAGGGTCTACACCAGGAGACATATGAAGAGAGACTAAAGCGGCTAAATATGCATACCCTCGAGGAAAGGGGGGGGGACATGATAGAAACTTTCAAGTGCCTCAAGGGAATTAACAAAGTCCAAAAGGGTAGCATATTTCAGAAAAAGAGATGTGCAAGAACAAGGGGGCACAATTTGAAGTTAGACAGCGGACTGCTCAGAGGTAATGTTAGAAAGTATTTTTTAATGAAGAGGGTTGTGGATGCATGGAATAGCCTTCTTGAGGAGGTTCTGGGGTCAAGAACAGTGGGAGAATTCAAGAATGCATGGGACAGACATAAAGCAATTCTAATGGAGGGTAGGAGGAAGTAAGCTGCTGGTTAACTAGAATCTGCAGCTTATCCTTAAGCTTAAGGTTATTGAAAACTTACCCACTTTTAAGTGCAAAATAAGAGAATATTTGAAATCCACATGTACCTGTTTTAAGTAATTGTGATTGTGTATTGTAAGTGTTTTGTATTTTTTGTATTGTTTATTTTTTATGACAGGACTTTGTTGAAAATGGGACTGTTGTCCCAACAAATGTATTTCCTGTATAAAAATAAATTTTACAAATCAAAAATCCATCAGGCAGGGAAACGGGCAGACTAGGTGGGCCAAGAGGTTCTTATCTGCCATCAAATTCAATGTTTCTATGTTTCTATGGATCAAATCTGGGATCCACCCTGATTCCAGATCTCAGAAGAGACTGGTGATAGTAGTGAGAACAAAATTACCATAATCTGAACAAATGATTTCCCTGCCTATGTGTTGCTTTGAGGCTTCTTTATTGTTTTGGAAGATCAATTTGCTAAGTTTGTTGAATAAAAGTGCAATATTGTGCATATTATACACCATGAATCTTTTCTCTTGGGAAATACCAAATACCATCTAGACCATTAAGCATGGGCTGCATCACATTCTAACCTAATTGATCAATGAAATATTTGGTTTGACTCTAGATTTTAGCCAAATCAGCTTGGTTCCAGATTGACATTCCTGCACCAAATGAACCTGTAATGGCACCTGTTGCACTGGTTATGTCAGTAAATCCCATGGCCTGATTTGCACATCATGGGTTGAACACCCATCAATGCTTCATAGTGTGGGGCTCAGCTACAGGGTCTTGTGCAAAGAAACATAGAAACATAGACTTTGACAGCAGATAAGGACCGCTTGGCCCATCTAGTCTGCCCATTTTTGATATGCTGCCATTTAAATCTAATAACATAACAGTATGAAATGTTGAGACATTCATCAATGAACAGTGGCTGAACTCAGCCTTGTTCCAGTGGGTGAGGTTCAAAATGACAGGAACATGTATAAATTGGACATTATTAATGAGAGTCCCAGGAACAAAAGTTGCAGCCAGGCCACTGGGTGGTCCTGACTTGTGTTGGACATTGCAAAGGGTCATCCTTTGCTTCTGAATGTACTGTAAGGAAAACAGCAGCAGTTGCAATGAAATGATTGAAACAAAACTGGTGCATGGTGGTATTAGGGAATCTAGTGCAAAAGTCTGGATTCATCATGGCTGTAAGTTTGTAGAGACCTATATGTTGCTGCTGGACTTGGTGTATGCACAAAGTTCCATTTGGGCAAATACAGGTATTGGGCCAGCCTTGGAAAATTCCTTTGGAAAGACAGACCACCGGGATCTGTTGTCCATTTGAATTGTCAGTCTTCCATTCTATTTGTAGAGTAGATTGGTCTAGAGATACCACCATATCATTCGGGTAGGTGCCTTTTACTTCACAAACAGTGACAGTTGTGGCTGGGAGGTTGAAGGCTATGCCTTTAGTCAGAGTTGTGGATGGGAGAATCCCAGAAGGGAAGTAGTTTATATCCACAGGGTTCAGGAAATGGAGGAGTATTTGATCTATCTCTGGCAGTTGTCTCTTGGGGAGTTCTTGTGCACTTGCCAGCACATATGGCAGGAGGTAGATGAGGAAAATCATCATTTTCTGAAAAAGAAGAAGACAAAAAGTAAACATACAGGTCTCCCTCCCACAGCAGGGGGAAGAAGCATTTAATCACCATTGTGCAGTTTCAGTTGCTTGGCATGGTACCATTTGTCAATGGACTTCTTACAGTCCATTATCTGCACTTGGTAGACAGCAGGGCTCTATTTGTTGATGATGTCATAGGGGCCCTCCCATATGTTTGCACATGGGTAAGCAGGGGTGGAGAATTTCAGTACCATTACTTGGTCTCCTAATTGCCAATTGACTTTTTTGACTTTCTTGTTGAAGTATATTTTGGACTGCTGCTGGGCTTGGTCCAGATTCTGAGCAGCAAACAGGTGTGTCTGTATCAGATTGTCTTTCAGATGTTCAACGTAAGTGTTTGCTGACACTCTGTCTTGGCAGGGGCATTTAGATCAATCCATAGATGTTTAGATAATTTAATTTGCCCACAGGGCATCACCTCAAAAGGTGTACACTGAGTTGCTGCAGCTGGAGTAGCTCTGATTGCCATTAGGAGTAAGGGCAACAAAGTGACCCAACCTTTAGCATGCTGGTTTGCAAACTTACACAACATGAGTTTAATCTGTCTGTTAGCTCCACCTGTCTTGATGACCGAGGATGATATGCAATATGAAACTTCTGACTAACTCCCATTAACTGCAAACATTCTTGCATCAACTCGCCTGTGAAACTGGATCCTTGGTCAGAGTCTACCTTGAGGTAGGCCCCACCTGGTAAATACCTGATGTACCATAATTTTGGCAGTGACATTTGCCATATTTGTTCAACATGGGAAGGCTTCTACCCATTTCGAGAAGAGATCAGTGATCACAAGTGCATAAGTATGTTGCCTGCTTGTAAAAGGCAAAGGTCAGATGAAATCAATTTGGATTGCATTCCAGGGACTGGATTGTCTCTGCTGTAGCAATTTGGCATTTGTCTTGCCAGGAATTGTTTTTTTCTGAGCACAATTGATGTAAATGTCCACAAAATGTTAGATATCTGTTGTCATGCCAGGCTACGAGCCTGCAGTTTTCAGTCTCTGCAGAGTTTTGTGTACCCCTTGGTGTCCACCTGTAGGTTATCATGGACCTGATGAGTGAATTCAAGTCAAAGTATCTTGGGAACAACCCAACATTTTTGATCACCAGAGTGGCACAGGACCAACTTCTGTTCTGCAGAGAGATGAAGGTTGTCTGAATGTCTTTTGAATGGGTTGTTCAGATACATCTCTTTCTCTGTATCTTTGGAGATGTAGTCATATACCTCCTTTATTTCTGGATCTGCCATTTGTACTGCATTGAGATCCAGACAGACCACATCGGTCTTCTTGTTGTGGGCAGCCACTAGATGTGGCCTGGTAAGGGGTTGCAGAGTCCATACCCCCCCCCCGAGCACCATCCTTGGCTAAGGTGTCTGCTCAACCATTGTACTCATGGAAAGATTTGGCACTGGAGTGGGCCTTAAACTTGTGGATGTACAGGCTGTAAAGAAACTGCTCAGCAAGGCTGACAATGTGTACAAACAGGCCCCTGTATTTCACAGGGTTGCCTTCTGAAGAGGCGAAACCATGGATCTTCCAAAGGGGAAGAAATTCAGTCAAAGTGTTGTGCATCCAGGAGGAATCAGAAAAAATAATGGTGTCCTCTTTTCAATGCACATGGTACTGCAGTAAGTTCTGTGTACTGGGAAGATCTAATGGTGCACTTTCTGGACACCTCAAAGGTGTCACCTGCTGGATACAGGACCAGGACCCCAAAGGCTGCAATTTATTCCCCTTCATGGTATGAGGAGGAGGAGGAGGATCCATCCATAAAGATGTGGCAGAGTGCGTGGTCTTTTAGAGTGTGTTCCATGGCTGGCAGGAATGGGCCTGGTTCTGTTAGAGTGAGTGGCTCGAGGCCACACTTATGTGGCTCTCCTTAGTAAAGGAGGCCATGTGCCAAAATGGAGGGCATTTTGGTGGGAAGCACTGTGATGTCTCGATCCTGAAAGAGGAGAGACCAATGGGTGATTCTAGTATTAGACACATGTCCATCCTTGGCTCTGTCTGTCAGAAGAAAATTGGTAGGGTTGTGGTTGGTGTGCAGCACGATATGGGAGAGCCCTATGATGTAGGTGAAGTGTGTGATGGCCCAGAAGGCTGCCAAGAGGCTCCTTTCACACAGAGAGTACTTCTACTCCACAAGGGATAGCATCTGGGAGGCATAAGCAATGGTCCTGAGGCTACCATTTGCTTACTATGCAATGACTGCTGACATGCCCACCTCAGAGGTGGCTGTTTCCAGATGGAATGGCAGGTCTGGGTTAGGACTGACCAAAGCTGAGGCAGAGGCTAAAGCCTTCATCATAGAAGTGACAGCAGCTGTGTGTTCTAGTCCCCGCTGCCAGGAGACATCTTTCTTCAGTAGCTCATATGGGGGTGTGGCCTTTTGCACAAAATTACAAATGAAGTCCCTGGAATAGTTTATCATACCCAGGAAACATCTCATAGTAGCCACACTGGTCAGTACTGGCAAATCTTGAATACCCTGGACCTACTTCTGGGAGGCACAATTGTAATTTTGCAGGGTTGCGCTTGAGGCCTGCCCTATGAAGGAGTGTGAAGAGCTCATTTAGAAGCTTCAGGTGCTTCTCCAGGCCTGTGGTGGCCAGGAGAAAATCATCTACACACTGCAAAAGGCATTCTGATGTGGAAAAATCCTGTATGGCATCCCTCATTTAGATATGAAAGAGGGAGGGGTTGTTGTGGAATCCTTGTGGGTGGCAATTCCATGTGTACTGATGTCCTTCAAAACCGAATGATTTACTATGTCATTGTACTGCCCCTTACTGAAGTGCTCTTGCAAAACTCTGCATGCAATGCTCGCTTCACAATTCTCCCTGCTCTCCCTGTCTAATGCTTACTGGCACCTTCCCAACTCATCATACAACTCCTCATTCTCGCTCCGTAATGTATCATTGATACCAGTCAGCAAGTCATTCAACTGTAATGCATGCTTTTAATCCTGCTGCAACCTCTCACAATCCTCTCTCAGTCTAACAGCCTCTCTGTCATTATCCTGTACAACACAATGTAATTCATTTTGAGTCTTATTTCTAAGATTTTGGAGTTCTTGTTCCAGCTCCCTCTGTTGTTCCTCCATTTCTTGGGACTTGGAGCCCAGTTCCTTTTTTAGAGCTAGGACCTCTGTTTCCACTGCCTGTAGGGTAGCATAGAGGGTAGCAACCATCATGCCCTTTTGGTCATGTTTCTTGACCATAGGTTTGGTTTCTGAATATAGTGTGCACAATACTGTACTGAATGACCATGTGTCTTCGAGTCCAGCGCTAAATCACCTCAACCTCCATATGAGGTTAGAAAGTATGAGATGTCTAACTTGAGCTCTGCACTAATGACAATTTTTGAAGGTTCCATTTTTCCTGCACTAGCTGTGAGTCCAAGGAGTATCTATTCACCTTTCGCTCTACAGCTGGACAGTTACACATTTGGGATATGGAATCCCACAGACCAGTGCTACTATTGAATGGGGGATGTAGGTTTGAGTTCCTTCATTTTTTCCTGTTTCCATTCAGGGCGTGGAGTGCCTGTAAATTCATCCATGTTGGTTGAACGGGTGGGTGTAGGTTTCAGAGCGTTCATGATTCCCATACCCATTCATGTGCATAGCTTTCTGTACTGGTCCAGTTCTGTCCAATCAGGTCATCAATTGCTGGGGTCAAGGCAGGATCTAAAAATGATGGCAAAATATGACACAGGGACAGATGTTGCAGAACAAAAGGTTTATTACCCAATACATATAGAAAGGACAGCTTACCATAGCTGGGAGTCTGAAACCTCCAAACACCCAGTGTCATCACAGGAAAACTCAGAGAAAAACAGTATTACACAAAGTAATATACTCAGAGATAACAAGATCCTTTTCCTGGTAACAGTCTCATCCACATAGTAGAAAATCTAAACAAAGCATTTCTATTGGTGGGTAAGGTGGAAAGCTCTCAGCAAAGGCCATTATAGTTTGCACGTAACAATGATAAGCAATTTTGCTGACTAACACTACTTTTGGGTTACAATGGACTAATTCATATAACATGCTGATCATAGCATTATGGCTAATAGTAGTAAGTGGTGCTCTAAGACCACAAATGTAACGCTTCATAATATATCATAGCAAGCATGAGTAGATACTAATATCCCTTATGCTGTAAGATGGTGGTACACATTAGAGACTGTAGGTCAGGTAGGTCTGCAAGTGGCTCACTACTGCAGTACTGGTGACTGTTATATATTTATTTTTTATTGCTGTTGGCTGCTTACTGGCCAAACAACATGAAAATACAGAAACAAATTATTTTTGTAAAAGGTTAAATTGGATTTTTTTAACAGAAGGCTCTAGAAGAATAACACTGATGCATTTCTCATACACAAATAGATGAAACTAGATCTACAATTCATCAGAGTAAATCAGAGTAAATAAAATTAAATCTAAACATTTTGGAAAAAATTAGAGTCAGAATCAGAAGAAGGTCACAGCCGACCTGCCCATCCCTAATTTAAATGTCTCAATCATATCAACCCTCTCCTTCCTTTCCTCGAGTATGTACATATTGAGACCCTCTGGTGTCTCCTCATAGGGCTTTTGATGCAGACCCTGCACCATTTTAATTGCTCACCTCTGGACCACCTCTACTCTGTCTATGTCCTTCCAGAGACGTGGTCTCCAGAACTGGACACAGTACTCCAGCTGAGATCTCACCAGTGATTTATACAGCAGTATCACTACCTCCCACTTTCTGCTGGTGATACCAATTTCTGTGCATCCTAGCATCCCACTGGCTCTCCCCACTGCCTTGTTACACTATTTGGCCATAATTAGGTCATCAGATATAATTACCTCCAGGTCTCTTTCGTGTTTCAGTCTTGATCATGTCCCCTCATTCTTGTCTCTTCTTCAGCGAGTACAAGTTTAGGTTCACCATCACAAGCCTATGTTCATATGTGATATAAAAAACAAAAACACAGGAACAGGATGATCTGTACATATATATAAATAGTGCACCTACCTCAGGAGTGGAGGGAATAAATCATACAACACAATATGCAGACAGATACCTGCCAGTGTGGGTAAGGTCAGCACCTAAAATCAACTTTAAGCTGAGAGGCAAAACAGACCACAACTGCAGTCAAAAAATAATGTCATGGTTAGTTATGAATATGAAAACAAATGTGGAAAATGGGCCCCCCCACACACTTTTTTGCTGCTTAAAAAACCTGCAATTTAAAATAACTCCTATGTTTATACTAGTCATAAAAGTTGGAGGCATTTTTGGTCTCATCATCCAGCTGAATTAAGATCAAGCCTGACCACTGCAGCAAACAGACCACCTCCATCTGTCTGGAAAAAGCAACACATTTTATCTTGCCATTTCAAAGCTAAGGTCCGTCTGCTTTCTCCACCTTATGAGTGACCATTCACTTGGTTTCATTACTCATGTAGTGTGCTCTGGCCAATAAGAGACACACAGGTGAAAAACATTTTCATTACCTGTATCAACTAAAATTGAGAGGCTTTCAACTATGGGCTGCACTTGTTCTACATTAGTTCACAAACATGTGGAGCTAATCCTTACAGAATACACTCCCAAATAATGTCAAATGTTACAAAAACCAAAAATACAGGAACATGGTGTTCTGTACACATATATAAATAGTGAACCTACCTCAGGACTGAAGGGAATAAATCATACAACACAACACACAGATAGATACCTACTAGCATGGGTAAGGTCAGCACCTAAAATCAACTTTAAACTGAGAGGCAAAACAGACCATAACTGCAGTCAAAACATAATGTCATGGTTAGTTATGAATGTGAACAAAATTTGGAAAATGGTGCCCTCCACACACTTTTTTTTGCTGCTTAAAAAGCCTGCAATTTAAAATAACTGCTATGTTCTTACTAGTTATAAAAGTTGGAGGGATTCTCAACCTTATCATCTAGCTGAATTATTATTAAGCTTGACCACAGCAGCAAAGTGACCACCTCCATCGGTCAAGAAAAAGCAACACATTTTATCTTGCCATTTCAGAGCTAAGGTCCCTCTGCTTTCTCTATCGTATGAGGGACCATTCTCTTGGCTTCTTTACTCATGTAGTGTGCTCTGGCCAATAAAAGGCACACAGCTGAAAAACATTTTCATTACCTGCATCAACTAAAATTGAGAGGCTTTTGACTATGGGCTGTACTTGTTCTACATTAGTTCACAAATATGTGGACCTAACCCTTACAGAATACACTCCTGAATTATGCAATATGTTACAAAAGCCAGAAACACAGAAACATGGTTCTCTGTACACATATATAAATAGTGCACCTACCTCAGCAGTGGAGGGAATAAATCATACAACACAATACACAGACAGATACCTGCCAGTGTGGTCAGCACCTAAAATCAACTTTAAACTGAGAGGCAAAACAGACCACAAATGCAGTCAAAAAATAATGCCACAGTTTGTTATGAATATGACAAAATTGGGGAAAATGGTGCCCCCCCCCTTTTGCTACTTAAAATCCTATAATTTAAAATAACTCAAATGTTCTTACAAGTCATAAATATTTTAAATTGCAGGCTTTTTAAGCAGCAAAAAAAGGGGGGCACCATTTTCCCCATTTTTGTCACATTCATAACTAACTTTGCCATTATTTATTGACGGTGCTTGTGGTCTGTTTTGCCTCTCAGTTTAAAGTTGATTTTAGGTTCTGCCCCCACCCACACTGGCAGGCATCTGTCTGTGTATTGTGTTGTATTATTCATATGTGATATCTTGTTGCTCCTGAACTATCTTGGTAGCCCTCCCCTACACTGTCTTTATCTGGTTTATGTCTTTCATAAGGTAGGGGCTCCCTTTCTGCACACAGTGCTCCAGATGTGGACATACCATGGACCTGTATAGGGGTAGCATGATATATTTCCATCTGCTGTTAAACCCCCTTAATATGCAACCCTGCTCCCTGTTTTCCCTCCCCACTGCCCTTTTGCATAATGTGTTTCTGGTTGCTTGACATTGCTCTCCCCAGATCCTTCTTCTCCACTGAGACTGTGACTGTCACACCCCAATGACTACTCGGTCCATGGGTTCTTTTGCCTTATATGCATCACTTTGCACTTATTAGCATTGAACCTGAATTGCCATATTCCAGACAAACTTTCCAGCCTTGCCAGGTTCTGTTTCAGATCTTTTTTGCCTTCCGCAGTGTCCACCTTCCCACAAAGCTTGGTGTTATTCACAAGAAGCTTCACTTGCCTTTGATGCTATCCTCAGTGTCATTTACGAACACATTGAATAGGACTGGACCAAGTACTGATCCTGGTGAAAGCCTACTTTTAACTTCTCTCATCCCAGAGTGCCCCCACCACACACTGCATACTACCCCCTAGCCATTTTGCCACACATCTGGTTGGTTTCTCCCCTGTTGCCATATCTGTCAATTTTTTGTCAACCTTTTGTGGAGGACTAAGTCAATGGCCTTGCTGAAGTCTAGGCATAGCATGTCCACTGCTTGACCCTTAGCCACTGCCTTATTGACCCAATCAAAGAAACTGATCAAACTTTTTTGCATGACATCCCTGCCATGAAGCCATGCTGCTTGCTATCCTGAAGTACATTAGCCTCAAATAACTCAACCAACCTTTCCATTAGGATACTGTACATTTCATCAGCTTACCAACAATTGATGTTAAACTGACTGGTCTGTAGTTCCCCAGTTTGATTCCAGGTCCACTTCTGTACAGGGGCACCAAAGCAACCATATTCCACTCTTGCTGAACCACCCCTTTTTCAAGTGAACAGTTGACCATGCCAGCCAGTGGTGCTGCAAGGACTGCTACCAGCTCTCTCTGCACCCTCGAGTCTTGACATTCAACCCTTGGGACTTGAGCCCTTTAAGGACTGCCCTCTGTTATTGATTCCTCCCTCATTTCCACTGCCCTCCCCCTGTTCCTATTTCCACTGTGGTAATATTCCATCTTCTCCTCTCATCTGTGAAGACTGAGCATAAGTATTCATTCAGAACCTCTGACTTATCCCTGTTTATCTCCACCCACTCTGTCCCCTTTCTCTGCATTACTATTTTTTTTGTTGGTTATTTCTCAGGGATGTTTCAGAAAAAGGTCTTGTCACCCTGATTGCCCCCCTCAGCTTTCTCAGTTCTGTCTCTGCCTTGGCCTTTCTTACCATCATGAACGCTACATTGAAACAGAAATTTATGGCAGATAAGGACTGCTTGGCCCACCTCGTCTGCCCATCTTCCCTACCTACTGCAATACCGCAGATCCTACTTGATCTCTGGCTTTCACTCTCTCTTTCCTATTGCTAGGGTTCCCTTCTACTTATCCCATGCATTCTTGAATAGTCCCCTACTTCATGATTTCTTCAGAATCTTTTGATTTCAGTTGCCCTGCATATTCTGCCTTGTCTACTTCCTGTGACTTCTTGTATTTTCTGTTAGCAGCTCAGCCCATTTCTTCCTCACTGCTCTTCCCACCACCACCATAAAAAGCTGCAGCATCCTCATTTTTCTCCTTTTGGCCTTCTGCATAAGGCAGGTTATAGTGACTGCTTCAACCCCATCCCTAATTACAGCCCATCTGTGGTCTATAGCCATGGCATCCCTGAGTTCCTGCCATCTTTCCACAGCATCATCCCCATGCAAACAAAATCCACCTATTTGAGGTCAAGAACATATGTTTTCATGTTTATTACCTCACATCCCATATCAACCTAAACCAGACAGACTGGTGGTCACTCCATCCCAGGGCTTCAGTGACCCTGATGCATATGACATGGTCACTGTTTAACAGAACTAAGTCTAGGCTCGCGCAATCCATCATCGGCCCTACCACCCCCTTTGTCAAAAAAACAGTCTGAAATGCATCTAGGATTGCTTAACTCCTGCTGCTGCTGGACTGTGGGATGCTTCAATCTCTTCTAGGCATTTTGAAATATCCCGCATTTACCAGTTCCCCTGCCTCCACAACTAGAGCTTGTCAAAAGTTGTGAATTCTGCTTTAGTGCTGATGACCTGTTGGATGCTCCAATTTATACTGGGCATTTTAAAATCCACCACCATTACTACTTCCCCTACCTCCACAACTAGAGCTGGACAAAAGCTTTGAGTTCTGCTTTAGTGGAACTTTCATGAAAGTTCGACAGCATTTACAGAATTTTCTAAACATCCACCTGTGGTGAAACTGGAAATCGTCTGAATGTGTTTAGCACATTTTTGCCCTGTTCTGCAGAATTTTATTGCTGAACTATGGGATAATGCACATGAACTGCAGAAATAATACACTAATCCACAATTCATGTAATTATTCCACAGTTTAGTTCCATGCTATCCTGGTAGGAAAAAAAAAACAACTTTGCCTGGTGTCCAGTGGTGCCCCCCTGATTGCTGGATCCCTAACAATGTGACTTTTCCTTGTTGTATAGTGGCAACCCCCACCCTCCAATCACTGGCCACCTAACAATGTAACATTCCCTTGGTGTCTAGTGGCACCCTCCACCCTATGATTATCAGCCCTTGAGCAATGTAACATTTCCCTGGTGTCTACTAGCACCCCCACCCTGAGATCACTGGTCCCTTATTTGCTGAGTGGTTTGCCTCTGTCCATCTCCATCCTCACTGTTAACTCAAGTAAGTACCTGCCACAAGTTCATAACTGTGCGCTCACTTCTTAGTCTTTACATCATGCTGTAGTCATGGAGACTGTCTCCACAACTACCACGCAGTGTAAAGACTATGGAGCTAGAGCACAGTTGTGACTTGTGAGAGGCACTTACTTGAGTTAGCAATGAGGATGGAGGTGAACTGAGGTGCATCACTCAGAAAATATGGGTGCAGTGATCAGAGGTTGGAGTTGCCACTAGACACCAGAGAAATTTTAAGAGATCTGCAACCAGAAGGTGGGGGGTGCCACTAGACAAGAGGGAAATGTTATATTTTTAGGATACTGATAATCAGATGGTGGGGGGTGCCACTAGACAACAGGGAAATGTTACATTGTTAGCAGGCCAGCAATTGGAAGATGAGGGGTGCCACTAGTCACCAAGGAAATGTTACATTGTTAGGGGAAAGGAGATCAGAGGTGGGGGGTGCCACTAGACACCAGGGAAATGTTGCATTGTTAGCAGGCCAGCAATCAGAGTGTGGAAGTACCACTAGACACCAAGGAAATGTTACATTGTTCGGGGGCCAGCAATCGTAGGGTAGGTGTGTCATTAGACACCAGAGAAATGGTAAATTGATAGGAGGCCAGTGATCAGAGGTGGGGTGTCACTAGACACCATGGAATGGAAAATACATAAATGGTGGGGGCGGCAGTACATTACTCAGATTGTTTCATACATTTATTCTGCAGTTCATTAACTCACTGAACTGCAGAGAGAATGTATGCAGTTCTGATTAATGTATTAAACAGCCTAAAAAAAAAATCTGTAGAACTGATCACTGGAATTTTGTTCCATAGTTGAATACATTAATGTGCAGTTCCTACATTTATTCCGCCATTCTAAGTTGGAATTTCCATGAAGGTTCCCAAAGTGATTTTCGTACTTTCATAGAAGTGACAGTCCAACTTTTGCACAAATTCCAATGGCAGATTTTTTTTTTCACAGCTCTATCCATAGCCTTTGATATATCATCCCCAAGCTCCATCTCTTTGGCTTTGTTTTAACATAGAAACATAGAATTTGATGGCAAATAAGTACTGCTTGGCCCACCTAGACTGCCCATTTCCCTACCTAATGGATAAGCTGCAGATTCTAGTTAACCAACAGCCTATGTCTTCCTACCCTCTACTTAAATTACGTTATGCCTGTCCTATGCATTCTTGAATTCTTCCACTGTTTTTGACTCCACCACCTGCTCAGGAAGGCCATTCCATGTATCCACAACCCTCACCATGAAAAATAGTCCTCACATAACTTCTGAGCTGTCCCCCCTCTATTTTCAAATTGTGCCTCCTTGTTCTTACACATCTTTTTTTCTGAAAGATGTTACCCTCTTGGACTTTGTTGATTCCCTTGAGGTACTTGAAAGTTTCTATCTTGTCCTCCCTCTCCCTCCTTTCTTCAAGAGTATACATATTAAGCTCCTTTAATCTCTCTCTTTGTATATCTTCTAATGCAGACACAGCACCATTTTAGTTGCCCTCCTCTGGACAGCCTCCATCCTGTCCATGTCCTTGTGGAGATGGGGTCTCCAGAACTGCACACAGTACTCCAAATGGGGTCTCACCAACTGTCTGTACAGACAGATAACAACTTCCTGTTTTCTACTGGTGATTTTGACTTGGTGTTTGATATAGCATCCCATCCTTATTTTTTCCCCACCCTGACTGTAGCTGTACCCATAGGACCTCTGTAGCATCCCCCATATCCACCCTTGTGACCTTTAACCCATCCCTAACAGAGTTCCACCCCTCAAACACTACCCTTTCTTCGATCTTTCCTATAGAGGGTATATCCAGAAACAGACATAGAAGGTCATACATTGCTAAGATGGGGGGATGTCTCATAGAAGCCATTGGGGAGGCAAGGTGAGTTGAGGAGCAGTGGGAATACCTGAAAGGAGCCATAGAGGAGGTGACAAACAAATGCATCAGGGTGGTAAACAAAGGAAAGAGAAGGAAGAAACCACTATTGTTCTCAAAATTGGTGGAAGGCAATATAAGGGCCAAGAGGGCAGGGTGCAGGAAATATAAGGAGACTCAAAGGGAGGAGGACAGGAAGGTGTACCTAGAATGTCTAAGGGAAGCAAGGAAGGCTGTAAATAGTGAAAAGGCACAGACTGAAGAAAGATTAACACAGACAGTGAAGAAAGCAGATAAGACATTCTATAGGTACATCAGCAAGAGAAGGAAAGCCGGGAGGAGGGGGTTGTAAGGCTCAGAGGGGATGAAGGGGAGTGTAAAGGGGCAGACCTGGAACAAATACTTCTGTTCAGTATTCACTGAGGAGGGGGAGGGTCAATGGCCACAATTGGACAACAAATACGAAGGAAGGGTGAAGTAAATACTAGTCCATTCACAGAGGAGAGCGTCATGGAGGAGCTAATAAAACTGGAGGTGGACAAAGCAATGGAGCCAGATGGCATACACCTGAGGATGTTAAGGGAGCTGAGGAGAGAGCTAGCAGCACCTCTGGTAGCCAGGTTCATGGAGTCTCTAAACACAGGAGTAGTTCCAGAAGACTGGAGGAGGGCACATGTAGTCCCTTTACACAAGACTGGCAGCAGGGAGGAGGCAGGGAACTATAGGCCTGTCAGCCTCACTTCAGTAGTGGGGAAGATCATGGAGGCACTGCTTAAAGAAAGAATAGTGGAACACCTGGAATGAAACAGTGCCCCAGATCTGAGGCAACATCAATTTATAGTAGGGAAGCCATGTCAAACAAATCTGATAGATTTTTTAGACTTGGTGATGAGGGAGGTAAATCGAGGGGAGTACTGGATGTCACCTACCTCAGTTTCAGCAAGGCCTTTGATACCATCCCACATAGATGGCTGATAAGATGGGAAATTTGGGCATGGGTCACAAGATTGTAAACTGGGTGAGGAACTGGTTAGCAGACAGGAAGCAGAGGGTGGTGGTAAATGTGGTCCAATCCAGAGAGAGGGGGCTAACCAGTGGGGTACCACAGGGATCAGTCCTGGGGTCAATCCTGTTCATTGTCATCAGTGACATAGCAGAAGAGCTAGAGGGAAAGGTCTGCCTGTTTGCAGATGACACCAAGATCTGCAACATGATGGATACTCCGGATGTGGTGGAGAAAATGAGGAGGGACCTGGATAAGCTTGAAAGATGGCCCAAAGTGTGGCAGCTGGCGTTTGGCTCAAAGAAGTATAAAATAATGCACCTGGGAAGAGGGAACCCTAGAAAGAGCTACAGAATGCAGGGGGATTGCTGATGATCACCAAGGATGAAAGGGATCTGAAGATTATTGTTTCAGATGAGCTAAAGATGTCACAGCAGAGTGCAAAGGCAGCTGGGAGGGCTAGAGGCATGCTGTGATGCGTAGGTAAAGGTATCACTAGTAGAACAAGGGAGGTAGTGATGCCACTATATAAAACACTAGTGAGGCCTCACCTAAAATACTGTGTACAATTCTGGAGGCTGCACCTTCATAAGGACATTGACAGGGTGGAGGTGGTTCAGAGAAGAGCGACAAAAATGGTACAAGGCTTGCACCAGAAAACATATGAGCAGAGACTGAATGACCTCGATATGTACTCACTGGAGGAGAGAAGGAATCGGGGTGACATGATAGAAACATTCAAGTACCTTAAGGGCGTAAACAAGGTGCAAGAGGAGGGCATCTTCCATTATAGGAAAAGTACAAGAACAAGGGGTCATTATATGAAACTGGAAGGAGGCAGGTTAAGGGGTAATGTGAAGATGTTTTTCTTCACAGAAAGGGTGGTGGACGCTTGGAATAGTCTACTACGGGAGGTGGTAGGAGTAAGCACAGTCGAAGGATTTAAACATGTATTGGATAGGCATAAGAGAATCCTAGAAGTGGAAAGGAGAGGAGAAAAGCCACTGGCCTAATAGGGTCAAAGTCCACAAACGGAGGAGGGGGTGCTTATTGGCAGACTAGATGGGCCTAACTTTCCTTATCTGCCAACAATTTCTATGTTTTGTATCATTCTATATCCCACTCATGGTACGGCGTTGCTCAAATCTGCTTGTCCCTTAGTCATCGTGGCCTGGAGGGCATACATTTTGTTTCTCAGACTCCTGACATTCATGGATAACATATTTCACATCCCATGTTTCCTTCACCCTCTCCTGCCCTGTCCCTCCTCCTTCCTCTGGTTGCCCTACTAGCCTTCCCCTTCTTTTCTTTCCCCCCCTTCCTTCCTATTTCCCAAGACTTACTGTGTTCACCCTTTTCCCTCACCACCTCCCTTCTTTTGCTCTTTACTTATTGCCCCCTCCACTGAGGGCTTGGCCTTCCTGACTCCTCTTGTTGTGAACCTTGGGTTCCTTGCGCTCCATAGTTCCCCCTACACTCAGTTTAAGTTCAGGATGCCCCTGATATACTGTACTCCAGTAACCTGTCACATGGTACCTTGGTTCTCCCTCTGCTGATGTGCAGGCTATATGTCGAGTGCAGGGATTTCTCATCCCAGATTCTTCTCCAGTCCCCATGAAAGTCCTCCTCCAAGCACCAGTCCCTAAGGCACTGGTTGAACTCAGTGATCAGGAGCTTTCTAGCTGAGCTGGCCCAGGGCATTGGCAGTGCTTTCAAAAATGCCATGAACCTTCATACCTCCCTAACTTTCCCTTGAAGCTCCTTAAACCATTTCTGTACCTCCCCTCCCTTACACCTTGGCAGGTCATTTTTTTAATTTATTTATTGTGGTCTCAGATTAACACCGGTGAGAACAAGCTCATTACATAGGTTCCACATCAGAAATGATACAAACAATAATTCAATAAACACAGGAATATACAGTAGAGCTGTAAGTGCAAGGAAAAACAACCAAGAGCCTAAGTATAAGTCTAAATATAAAACAAAATAGCACTGGCAATGGACTCTAACAGGCTACTATTAGCACAAAGTGGAGTTGGGAGGGTTAAAGTGATCTAATTGAGGGTCGACAACACAGACTGCAATGTCAACAAGAAACAAGAGAGGACAGCATCACACAGTGCAGTCAGGAAGGAGTGCATTATACGGAGACTACAACAGTCTAGGAGAGGCCTCATATGCACTAGAAGTAGAGAAAACATCAGCCTGAAGTGGCCTTGTCGAAGCTTTTGGGGGTAGCAGGCTGTAAGCAGGAGAGGAAAAGATTGTAGGAGAAAAGGAGGAGTGGAGGAAGAGAGGGGAGTAGGAAGGATAAGAAGAAACTAGGTGTCATTAAGATACAGGACTGGTGATAAAACACCATGTGCAAGATACTAGGGGGCCAAGTGAGAGTGCTGCCTAGGAACATGACAGAGCAGCATTGAGGAGCTTGGGCCTAGGTTGAGAATCTCATCCAGTTCCCCCTCCTTCTGCACTAGCATGTGCACCATAGGCATGATCATCTCAGCTATCATACCTGAGAGGCACACAATACGCCTATGTGGTTCACCTCTCCCCTGTGGCCACCCAACTCTCTTCACAATTAAGTCCCCTATTACCAGAATTCTGCTAGATTCTGTGACCTCCCCTCTCAATACCCTTATCAGTATCCTTTGCCACCCCCACCGACTCCTATTCATTCCTCCTGATCCACCATTCCCCCATCATCTCCTCCCTTACTCACACCCTACTCCTGCTGTTTCCCATTCCCATACTAACCCTTCTGCACTCAATTACCCATTTCCCATTTGCCATTTTCCCTTTACTAGTTTGTGGTTTCTCCCTGCTGGCTTCTCCCATTTTTGTACTCATTGAGCCTCCTTCTGGTACTCCCCCATCACTAATTTTCTGGCTCACTTTAGGCATTACGTCATGGCCTCCCGGGTCCCCCCTGCTGCATTTTTCCCCCTGTGTCCCCATTCATGCTAGCCTGGATATCTTCCTCCTGGGAGCTGAGTAACAGGAATATATTTTGTACAGGTCCTACAGTAGGCTTTCTGTTTTCTTTGCTGCCCTGCTTCTACCCACCTCTGCTATCAACAGTTCTCCAACCTACATCCTTTGGCCAACTCTTTGTCTGTAGTAGAGGTGACCACAACTCTGGAAATCACTGACACCATATCTGACTATCCCCATCCACACTCCTGGGCCCTCTGTCCCATTCCTGGCCTAATTATTCTTATCCTCCAGTTTACCTGTGGACAATTTAGTCCCCCTACCTTCTGTCCCCAATGCTCCCTTACAGACCACCCAATTTTCACCCTCTGACTCATCAGTAACCTGTTACATTCTTAACTAAGAAACTGCACTTCAGCCCTCATAAACACTATCCTCCTGCATACTACACAACCACCAGCCTCCCAAAGTGTTCCTAAAATATTTGCAGCCCCATGTTCTTCACAGCTCACTACTCCACCCCTCCATACAGCCTCTTGCCTGATCATTTTCTTGTCCTTAGATGCCTTCCCTGGATAGGTAGTAGATCCCCTTCCCTTAACCTCTGCGTGTCAGCCTACCCAAGATAGGGTGTACTTTGAATCCTGTCTTCAATCTGCCTCTACAGGCCAGACAAGTAGTAGTTCTCCACTTCAATTAACCTGCCCCTGTGGCCGACTCCTGATAGGCCACTGACCCAGCCACCTTCCTAATTTTCTGCTCACGTTCCCTCAACCTACCTTGTAACACTCCTTTCTTTTTTGCAACTTTCATTTTATTGCAGTTTCCAATAAATAGTGACGTAATTGAACATACTGATCTTCATACATTTCATGGTCAAAAAACAAAACAAAAAAACACAAACAATGTTTTGTTAGGGCACTTATTTGGGCCTTTGATATAACTAATTCCTTAAAAGGAAAAACCAAAAGTAGTGAAAAAATGAGACTATATATCTGAAGCCAGAAAAGTAGACATATTATTCAATAAAAACATTATACAACATGGAAAATAAACTATCCCTTTAACCAGTAACTTAGTGTAGTCGATGCAAGGGTATGCAGCTTTACCCAAAAGGGGGTCGGGATGGGGGGAATATGGAAGGGGGAAAAAAAAAACATCCGCAGAGAATCCATATCCTGACCTATTGGTGGAAAGTTGTGAAACTTTCTAGGGTATTATAAATATTAGTAATTATTAGTAATAATAATAAAGAGCACAGTCAGATCTGCCTCTAGGATGGCCCCAGTGTTGTGTTTGTTGATTCCAGGAGGTACCAAGGGTGCCAAATCTCCAGATATTTGTCAGTATTAAGATGGTGTACCACTCGTTTCTCCCACCCTGTGAAGTCATTTGCACCCAGATCCCCCACCCCTGCACTAGCGAGTGCACCATTGGTATGATCCACTTGGATGTCACACCCAGGAGGCATACATCTCATCTTCTATGTGGTCCCATCTCTCTCCTGAGGCTGTCTAACTCCCTTTACAATCATGTCCCTTATGACTAGAAGTCTGCTAGTTTCCCTATGTTTCTATTCAATCTCTCCAGTTACCTCTGTATTGGTACCCTTCCCCCAATTCCTATTCTGTTTTTCAGGCTAGTATTCCCACTTTATCTCCCCCTTACTCAGGGCCTGCCCCTCTTGTCCCTTACTCCCTGCACGGGCAGTCCTGGGCTCGGTTGCCCACCCCTGCACTTGTGCCCATTTATTTTACAAGCCTGGGGTTTCTGCCTTCTGGCTATACCCTTTATTGCACCCCTTTAGACTCCTCTTCCTGATACACCCCCTGACCTTCCCACCTCCCTTTCCCTGGTCCACTATCATGCTAACCTCATTTCCTCCATGCTGCCCCTTCTGAATTTATTCTCTGTGTCCCTTCTGTGCTAGCTTGGATACCTTCTTCCTCCTGGGAACGGAGTGTCAGGAATCTGTTTTGCACAGGCACACCAATGGCTTGGCTGTTTCCCTCAGTCCCATGTTTCCCCCTTTTCCATTTCAACTGTTATCCAGATTGTCCTTTTAGTTCTACTCACCCTCTGTGGCAGGGGCAACAATAACCCTGGAACCCCTTAATGCCCTGTCTGCATTCCCCTATCCCCTACCCCTGGATCTTTATTCCATTCTAGTCTACTTATTCTGACCTACTGTCCTGTCAATTTGTTTAGTCCCTCTATACCCTGCTACTGATTCTCCACTACAGGCCCGCCCATCCCCATCCCCTGTATTTCCAGGAACCTCTTTAGTTCTGACCAAAGCATTGCCACTTTGGCCATTATAAACCTCAACCATCTGCACAACACATCTCCTGCAGCCTAGCAGTGTGCCTAGAAAAACCATTGCCCCAAACACCCTGCAGAGCACCACCTTCCCACTCCCTGCCTCCTGCCTGATCATTCCCCTGGCCTTGTTTGTCTATCTTAGATAGGGAGAAGTATCTATCTGTTACTTTGTCCTTGTAGCCCTAGCCAGATAGGGAGGAGTTTAAATCCTAATGCTACTTGCATTTGTAAGACTACCCTAGATAGGGAGTAACTTAAATCCTACTACTAACCTGCTTCTGCAGCCCTTTCCCAGCTAGGGAGTAGATAAAACTTACCATTAACCTGCCTCCACAGATCTGCCCCAGATAGGCAATAGTTTGAAACCTACCACTAACCTGCATCTGCAGCCCTTCCCCAGATAGTGGGTATATAAAACCTACCACTAACCTGCCTCCACAGGCCTGTCCAAGATAAGGAATACTTTAAAGTGGTTCCATGTCAAAAGGGCGAGCACAAAAGAGTGAATGCCAAAAATGGTGATGGCAAAACAGTGCAGACACAATGAGTGATCAGGAAATAACAGCAATCGCCAAAATGGCAACAACAGTGCTGTAGTGAGTTTCTATGGTGGGCTTCATCTCCTGAACCTCCCTTTCAATAGATAACCAACTCCAGGGGGGGACACAGCTTGGGGAGGGGGAGAAAGTCATAGATTGTCATTTTGGAGATCACTGTTATTTCCTGGTCACTCTGTGCCACATATTTTTGCCATCATCTTTTTTGTATTCACTTTTTTGTGCTTGCCCTTTGAAGGGATACCCTTTAAAACCTACCACTAACCTGCCTCCACAGGCCTACACCATATAGCAAGTAATTAAAAACCCATCACTAACTTGCTTCTGCAGGCCTACCCTGCTACCTATACTTACCTTGTTCATCCTCTTTGTAGTATTCATCCATTCCTTACAGCTTCCCAAATCCCCTTAACTCCCTACTTACCTGTTCCTTATTGGCCAGTGAACTCTGTAGACTTGTGGCCTACTCTGAGGACACCTGGAAGATGCCCTAAATCAATACAGCACTCCTGCTTCATGGTACTCATGCTTTAGGGTTGATCACACAAGGGCTCACTGGGATAACATAATGGAACTGCAGCTACCTTATTGGTGGGCTACAGTCATAGGGCCCTGACCTGCAATGGTGCCATGTTCCAGCAAGTGACCCCTTCCCCTCAGCCGGCCCTCTATCCTCCCTCTCCAATTCCCTCCTTGCTACACATAATTTACGAAACTATTGTTATCTCCACAGAAAATCAGCAGTAATTTATCAGCATAACACACACAAAAAAGTTCAGAATTAAAAAAAGTAATGCACCGAATGCACTTACTTATCCTCCTGCCTGCCTCAGCTGGCATCCCTTCCAAAGAGCAAGCATGCTATGTAGGCTGAGTTTGACTTTCACGATGATTTAAAATGCAACCCTGTCCTTAGAGAACTACAGCCAATGTTTTGACAGGCTGCAGTCAAGAAGCCATCTTGAATATGGAGACATATAGTTGGATTTGGTGTACCATATGGTATGTTACATCATTTTATGACTATTTTCATGCAAATTACTATAAATTGTGACTTTGTATTACAAACAGATGGGACTTTTAAAAGTAGCATTTGTGTGGTTTGGACACAAGCAGGCAGATGACCCAAAAAGAACATGCATGCAGTATGCAGCTTAGTCCATCTGCTTTGAAAATGTTGCTTTAGCCTTTCTGCAGACCTGTCAATAGTGTTCCTTGTACTGTACATACAGCACAGTCTTTTTAACCTGGAGAGAGCCCTCTGGCAAGGGATTGGGTACTGCTTGTTTTCAATGTCCTTCTAATGTTCTCAACAGATACAGTACTTCTCACTGTTTAGTATTTGTTTTTCTTGAATCTGACTTTGGACTACAATGTTAAACAAAATTATGTGATTAAGAGTAAATACTTATTTGGAGCAATGTTAGGATGCCAGCCATTTGAAAACCAGCAAAATCTGAAACAAGTTTAAACGTGCTCCTATACTGTAATTTGATTACTGCTTTTGAGGATGTGGCACCAAACAACGAGAAAAGAAATGAAACCATGGAACACACCTGACTACTACGTTGTATGTCATAGAGCTGAATTATAAAACCTACTATTAGAATCAAATAAATAATTTATACAGTAATTATAACTTTAACACAAAATATTCTTTTTTGGACTTACAGCCTTGTTAGTCAAGTAAACAACCTAACAAAAAGTAAGGTTTATGTGAAAATAGAGCAACATAGGAATACATTCAAAGTGGGAGTTATTATATAGAGAATAACACGGGGTGGTGTGTGTTACAAGAATTCAATACACATCCGAGGTGTGTGATGCCCAAGACATCTCTAACAGCATCACTCACCAATGGTGTGCACTAAATTCAAGTATGCACATTATCCATGGTTATTTTTTTTTATGATTTCTGGACATCCATTTTCTCCTACCAGATTCAATGACTTTTCACTTTTCAGGAAATTCTGTACCTAATGGTGTGCTCTCACTCTTTTTGTTATCCCCTCCTATTTATTTATTTGGTAGCCAGTCTCTAAAATACATCTTCGAAGGCATTTGCCTCTTGCCAGCTAATGCATATGTATGTGTATACAAATGGTGGTCCAGGTCTACTAAGTGCACAGCTGCTCTCGGAGGCTGCAGCATGCATGCAACTGCAGTAGTGGTTCACACTCCAGCATGGTGTTATGGCAGCAGACTGAATGACAATCATGATGCTGACACCAAAAAGGGGGAGAAGGACTTCTTTAAGTACATCAGGGAGAAAAGGAGCTGTAAGGACCACATAGTAAGGATTAGGAAGGAGGGGGGCTGGGTGGAAGCAGGGTACGATAAGGCAGAAGCACTAAATGAGTACTTCTGCTCAGTATTTACTAAAGAGAAGAGGGGGTGACACCCAAGGTGGGAGAAATGGCAGAAGGGGGGAAGTGGTGACAGATGGGGAAATCATGGAGGGCAGAGTTTGAGAGGGTTTGAAGGCACTGAGGGTGGACAAGGCGCCAGGCCCAGATGGCATCCACCCCAGGGTACTGAAGGAGCTGGCAGAGGTCCTTGCAGGACCTTTGGCAGACCTATTTAATGCTTCACTACATTTGGGGTGTGTACCTCAGGACTGGAGGATGGCTCATATGGTGCCCCTCCACAAGAGTGGCCCCAAGGATGAACCGGGAAACTACAGACCGGTGAGCCTCACATCCAACGTGGGTAAGCTAATGGAGACTATCCTGAAGGAGAGGCTGGTGGCCCTCCTAGAGGCCAAAGGACTACAGGACAGCAGACAGCATGGCTTCATACGTGGCAGATCCTGCCAAACCAACCTGGTCGAGTTCTATGACTGGGTAACTAGGCAACTGGACAGGGGTCATGCAGTGGATGTCCTGTATCTGGACTTCAGTAAGGCATTCTACTCGGTGCCACATGGAAGGCTGGGAAGGAAGTTAGTAGGCACAGGGGCGGGTGCAAAGCTGGTGAGATGGGTAGGAAACTGGCTGCAGGGAAGGCAACAGAGGGTGGTGGTGGGTGGGGAGCTCTCACACCCAAGGGCAGTGACGAGTGGTGTTCCACAGGGCTCGGTGTTGGGACCAGTGTTGTTTGGGATATTCATTGCAGACATATCATGGGACATCAAGAGCAAGATCAGTCTGTTTGCTGATGATACCAAGGTAGGCGTGGTGGTAGATGACCTAGGGGGATGGCAGGGGTTGCAGGATGATCTGGCAAAGCTTGAAACCTGGTCAGACACCTGGCAACTGGGCTTTAATGCCAAAAAGTGCAAGGTGCTGCATTTTGGGATGAAGAACCCAAGGAGGAGTTACCAGCTAGGGGGAGTGCAGCTAGCCCAGACAGAGGAGGAGAAGGATCTGGGTGTGCTCATTACAGGGTCAATGAACAACTCGGCACAATGTAGGAATTACAGCTGCAAAGGCCAACAAAATGCTGGGCTGTATGCAAGGGGTATATCTTCGAGGAGGGAGGAGGTGATTCTGCCACTGTATAGGTCACTACGTAGACTACACCTGGAGTACTGTGTGCAGTACTGGCGCCCGTATCTGAAGATGGACATTAAGTTACTGGAGGGGGTGCAGTGCAGGGCAACAAAGATGATCAAGGGGCTGGGGGACTTCTCATACGGGAGGAGGTTGAAGGGGTTAAACATGTACTCACTGGAGGAGAGGAGAGACGGGGTGACATGATTGAAACCTTTAAATACATGAAAGGAATAAACAAGACGGGTACAGAGGGCTGTTCAAAGTAAGGAGGGGCGCCACCAGGGGCCATGATATGAGACTGGAGCGAGGAAGGTTCAGGAGGAGATGAGGAGACACTTTTTACAGAGAAGGTGGTGGCTGGGTGGAATCGTTACCTGCAGAAGTGGTATACAGTAGAACAGTGGACTGCTTCAACGAGGATGGGACAGGACAAGGGAGGTTAATGAAGGGAAGGGTGGGAGGGGGGCAGCTGCAGATAAGGGTGCTAGCTGCACATTCGAGCAGACTAGATAGACCTCTAGGCCTTTATCTGCTGGCAAATTTTGTATGTTCGTATGTTCGTAAGAGCTAAACTGAGGTAAACACTCTTTTTATTGTAAGCTGTTTTATATAAAACAGTGCAGCCTTTGCCCTCTGACAGAAAGTAAGCAGGTTTTACCTTTACTTGAGACAGTGCGAACACTCAGTTGAAAATAATGGTGCAAGTGAGAGATAGTGGCTCATGCTAAAAGTAAACAGAATGTGAGTGTTGCCATAGTAACCGTCCAGTTGTTATGATGAATTAGAACTGCTCTGGCCATTAAAAAGATGATGACCAGTTATTACATTATAACAATAATGATGCCAATAATAGAAATAATAAATGTCATAGTAATACTGTGCAGTTTTGGAGCATGCAAACTTAGATGAAGTGCCAATCCCTTTATCTGTCTAAATGTATTCTGTTCTTTTACCAGAGACACAAAGTTATGATAAGGAAAAAGAAAGTGCCTAGCATACAAATTCTTGGAGTATAAGATAAGGGGATAATCAATATACTGCATAATGTTTCTGTATAAACTGCACATGGCCTCTGACATCACACTGTTTATGTCCTTCAAAGGTACCTGAAAACAACGATCATGCAGCTAGATCAGTAAGTCCAGTAAGACCATTACTATTTGTCTTTGAATAGCACTTATTAATTGTTGTGTCTCATGCACAGTACAACCACACATGGAAAGTTATACCGTTAGAAGCAGTGACTTAATTTTGTTGCTGTAATTATGGCACCACAGCAAGGGTGAGAGTGACAGAGGTGATCTTGATTTTTAAATGCCCTGCACTCCTATTATCTTAAGTGCCCCAACAGTTTTTTCTCTCTTTTGAGGCATGATCACCACAAAGTTGGTTATATTTTGTTTTGGGAGGTGCGGGGACAGAGCCATCTGGATGGTGTGGGGGCAAAGCCATGGCGGTTTGGTGCTCTGGCTCCAGGGAGCCACAATGCCTGGTGCTGAGGAGCCAGGCACCATATTGCCTGCACCCATATCGGTGTCATCAAAATAGTTGTTGCACTGATAGGGGTGAACCCCAAGGAAGCACTATTCTTAGTATTTTGCATATCCAGAAAAACTAAGTCATCAAAAGAGAAGTCATTTTTAGGGGTGGTTTCACTTAAGTGATAACAACAGAGAAGCCAGTCATTTCTAAGGGATTAGTGACTGATTGGGGGATGAGTGGCTCCAAGACACAGCCGAGAGGCCACTGCCCTCCAGCCCATCATTAATTCAAGGAAATTAATTGCTTTGAGGTATTATTGTGATTATAAGCCAATTCACAGTAACAACTTTCATTTTTACCATTTATTTGTCATTTTTACAGCTTTTTGTTACTTACTTTAAGTTGTGAGCAGTGTAGTGCTTGCTGGACATGCCACACAGCATCATTTGGCAATTGGAGTGGTCATTTCTAAGACATTAATGACTGATCCAGTAGTCAATCCAGAGCCTTGCTAGGTTTACAAATGTTTAATTAGACTTATAATTTGGAATAAGTTACCATCTCAGGTAGTATGTTTCAATAGGACTGTTTACAACCAGTCTTGATAATTTTAAGAATTTGTCTCGCATCAAGGGTATAACCACTGGCAAGTGGCTGCAGAAAAAGCTGGACCTTTGTCCCCTTCCTTTAGTATGGTTCTTGTGTTCATGTATTAATGTGAAATTTGAACAACAACCTGTGCGTATATCTTTGAGAGTACTCTATGTAGATATTATTGTTTTTTCCAAGCTAGTCCTTGTAGCTCTGCCCAGTCCCCTACCAATGTTGTTGCCCCGTCTTTGTATCCTCTCTATCCAAATAATGTACTTGTAATTTGGTGGCCAGAACTGGCAACAGTACCAGAAATGACATTTCAGCAGGGATCTGTATAGCATAAGATTCTCACCTTTGGATGACGTGAACACTAGATACAAAATCAAACCCCAAACTATTCCAAAAGCCCCACCCCTTTAATGATGTATGAGTAAATCACTCCTCCTCAAAAGTAATTTGTAATGCCAGAGAAGGCTTTAAAATAATAGGATATAATGTTTACAGTGTTATGCTCCTTGCTCCCTTCGACACTTGGCCCCAGCTGCACCTCAGGTCCATCACCTCTCCTCCTCTTGGAGTATACCTTGCTCCTATGTTGCTCCTATGGTGGAGCCCTTGGGATGACACCATATTCTTTTGGTACACAATATCCAGCCATAAAGAGAGTGCCTAGAGCCGGCCCAGTGGTGCCGAGGGTTGAGATGCTGGACGCCACACCTAGCACCACACTGGTGGCCTGGGTTTGGGAATGAGCCTGGGTTGCTGGGGGTCGGCAGGGGAGGGAGAGGATTGAGCATCCAGAGGACAGCTCTCCTCTCCTGGGGAGGGACAGGAGTCCCAGTTTGGTGTTCTGCTGATCTTTGGTGGAGGCTGGAGATACAGCAGGCACTGAGGAATAGAGAGAAGGAGTGGGGGAGTGGCAGACATCAGATACATCTTGACATCAGGGCACCAGCCACTCCCCAGAGAAAACAGAGAAAATGCCTCTCGGCTCCGGCAGAGATGGCACACCGAAGCTTGCCCCTGATTTGCGGCTGCCCTCCTGGCATCCTCCTGACCGATGTTACTGCTTTGTCAGGGCATTGGGGCCCTCCCTGTCCCTGCCTGGGGGATACAACTGAGGCTACATGGGTGACGGAGGATGGCCAGGTAGGGTGTGTGCCATAGGGGGATGACTCCATGTGCTCCCGAGAAAGACTAGAGCCAAGTGATCGAGAAGGAGGCATAAATAGTAAAATAAAAAAAAATAAAAAAAAGAGAGTGCCCAGGTTGGTGAGTGCAGGGCCTGCGAGTACAGTGAGCCCATCATGCTGAAAGGGGTGATCCTACATTTTCATCTGTTCCATCCCTTGAGATGCTGTGCTACACATGCTCATGCATATGAATGTGCATAGCGCAGCAGCAGCCTCTGTCTCCTCTCCCTTGAGCTGCTCTGTTGCACTGCTACCCGTGGTCATTCAGGCATTAGTACAACAATGGAGCTGGCTATCTTCCCTCCCCAAAGGAAGAGAATGTTTCTCTGGGATTCTCAATCCTCCTCCCTGCCACCAGCTCTCAATGACTCGCACTAGTTCAGAATGAGGGTTGTCAGTGTCATGAGTGGTAGCACTACCACTGCACTTCCCATCCCCTGAGTGAGTAGCATTTACCACTACCCTCTGTTGCCTATTCTGCAACCAAAGACTTGAAGGAATACTATGGTTATATGGGGAAGAATGGTCAGGGTCTGGAGGAGGTACCAAGTTTTAGCAATCTAGGAGTAACCCTTGATATACACTTTCTTTTCAAGTGCATGTTAAAGGGTAACTAAAAAATTAAAAAGTTGGGATACCTTTATAAGAACAAAAATAGTTTAACATTGCCTGATAAACAAACCACATTGAATCAGGTGCTCCTTCCAGCCCCAGAATATAACTCTATTTTATTGTATGTTTTGTACGGAACGGGCTGGCAATTGTTGGGGAAGGGGGGAGTCACTAGCACCAGGAATAATGTTTTGTACAAAACATCTGGCAATAGGAGGGTGAGCGGACCACTACCACCAGGGATATTTTTATTTTATATTACAGGCTGGCAATCAGAGGGAGGGGGGACCACTACCACCAGGGATATTTTTATTTTATATTACAGGCCAGCAATCAGAGGGAGGGGGGACCACTACCACCAGGGATATTTTTGTTTTACAGTGTAGGCCTGTGAGCAGAGGAAGGGGTGACCACTAGCACCAAGGAATTTGGGTTGTACATTAGGGGACAGCGATCAGTGAGGGAGTACCAGGGATCACAGAGGGTAATTCTGCTCTCCCAGCAGCCAACTAGCTAGGTGGCTGCATTACCTCTGGCAGCCACTATGGTTGCTCGGATTTAAGTCAGGGTTTTGCTCGGTAGTATTTGCACTGTGCAGAAGGCCCTCAGTATACTCTTTTGCACAGTACAAAGCTGCTGAATATGGGGTGGCACAGCTATTCATGGCCCCTTGCCCGCACACATACTGAAAATTATGTTTTGCATGGGTGCTAACATTCTTTGCCTTCGCAAAAGCTCATTTTGAATATGGGGTCATGGTTTGTGCAAGCAAGTACCCATTAGCACTAGAGGTGGATGAAGTGTCAGATATTCGCTCTGAGAAGCAATTCAAGGAGTAGTAGTGAATCTGTGAAGTATTCCACAATGAGAAGCGGAGTACTTCGCGTCATAATGAGGAACACAAAATCATTGATTTTAATGCACTTTGCATTACTCCACCTTCCCCCAACCACTTCTGTGCCAATTTTAATGTGAAGTACATTGACATCAATGTACTTCATATCACCTCACCTTGTTATTGAGCTCCAAAGTGAATTTTGCAGTGATTGGTGGGATTGCAAGTCACATGGACCCTAGATTGTTCTGCACAGCCTCAGTTCTGAGTTGTGTGTGTGTAGTGGTAGCTGGAGACAGTTTGCTGTCAGAGCTCTGTAATTCAAACCACATTAAAGCTGTTAAAAAGCCTTTTTGAGCCATTTTTTGCTCAAAACGTTGTACGATTGTAAGAAACCCTCCTGAGCGCATATCATTGAGTGTTTATTGTTTGTGTGTGGATTTTGAATGTTAATTTCAAACATTCAGTCTGTTTACTGACAGACACTTGAAGTGTGCTTTGGGGAAGGGGTGTATCTGTGTGGTGTAGATAGATTAACTGGGAGAAAAAGACAGTCTTTGTGTTTTGCTTATATTTTTGTAGTATAATTGTGTTAATGTACACACTGTAATATTTTCAGTAATTCTTGACATTTTTTTGCTGCCACACTGCATAATTTCAGGTTGTTGAAAAGATTTGGTTATACTACTGAAGTTTCAATTTGCCACACATTACTTGTAGTGTGTGTGAGTGTGTGAGTGTGTGATGCGTGCCATCAAATTACAGACACATTTTGTTGTGCCACTGAGTAATTGCAGCAGTGTGAACCTACTATCCACCACAACTGCATGATTTTGTTCTGCTTTGTGGATTGTGATATCTTGGATTTGGACTGTTACTGCAGTGTGCTGCCCCCCCAGCCGGCAAACAGTATTCTTTTCCATATTGGATTGTGACTTGTGAGCTGCAGTGGTTAAGAAGTCGTTGTGACTTTGTGTCTGCATCTCTTCTTGATTGTACAGTGCAATCTTAATCTGTCTGTGCCTTTGCATCTGTTTAGTGCCCAATCTCCAACTGCAAGCCACAGTTGTTGTTTTTTTTCGGGCTTCACATCCACCAGGCCAGACTGAAAGTTCCGAAATCTAAATTTGTTTACAGTTTTCTTGGTGATCCCCCAAAATGCCTGCAAAGAGACGTGCAGGCAAAGCTGTTTCTGGCCATGGCACTGCTGCCAGTGGCAAGACTGTATGTTGGCATGGTAATACACAGAAGTGCATAACTGATGTGAGTCAAGGGATTTCTCCATCAATGTTTTTAACAGTGCAATCTGTAGCTTCACTCATAATTGGAAGAGATGATGCTGTCCCAGCTAGTGGTGTTGGTGCAGTTTCTGCTGGGACGAATATTGCTGCCTCAAGTCCACTTTTGACCAGTTAACTGTCTCAAAAGATACAGTTGAGTCTAAAGCTGTGACTGACAGTGTAGATGATGTCATACTCCCAATTAACATCCCCATGGTAGTAGAACATGATTCTGATCCTGGCGATGACAGCTCACAATGTCACATTTCTTCCAATGCTGTTGAGATCATGCCTTTGCCATCCAATGATTCAAAGTGTGGTGCAAAAATATTGAGTGATGATGATGATGATGATGCTACAGTTGGAACATGCTCTCCACATGACAGCATCCAAGCTGAAAATGAGGATGAGGATGATGTAGATGGATATGATGATGATGTCAGTGACCCCTGTTGGGAACCAGAGAAAATGAAAATCAAGGTGGCTGTGTCTGGGTCTGTTGGTGTTTAATCCCCCCCCCATCAAAAAAGTTGTGATTTAGCAGCTCCTGTTGATGATAATGATGATGATGATGATCCAGTAATAATCATAGAAAGTCCTGGTGGCCAGTTGGAGTCTAAGTGTGTCCAGCCTGAAAAATCATGAAGCACACCCCCCATTTCAGGGGTTAAAAATACAGAGTCCAATAAGCAGCATCAGGAACATGTTAAAAGTAGGGGATCACAGTTCCTTGTTTGGGATTTTTTTGTCCAAGATGCAAATGATGAGTCAGTTGCAATCTGCCAGCTGTGACATGTGCACGTGAGTCGAGGTAAAAAGGGGGAGTCATCTGGACATGGGGGGGCAGCATACACATCTTAAAAACAGGCACATGGCACTGTGGACACGGCACCAGATGGCAGCTAATGACATAGTGGGGTGTTCACCGCACCCTAGTCATCAACCTTACTGATCACGTTATCCTATTCCATGACTGTAAGACCAAGTAGGAATGCCTGCAGTAGCAATGCAATAACACCAGAGGATTACTACCGGTAGAGTGAGGGGGAGGATTATGATTTAGAAATCTTGTCAAGTGGTTGTCAGAGTAGCGGTGGTGGTGGTGGTCAATACAGTAGGTCTACTGCAAGTGGTACATCAACCGCTGTATGTAAAATGGGGAAAATAACTTCATTTGTGGACTTGTCACATGTGCACCTCTTTTCATCACACATCCTTACCCCACCCCCAGCCATTCACAAAGCAGAACCATTTGTCACATCTCATGCAAAATATGTAAGTCAGCCCACGTTGGACAGTGTTTGTGCCCGTAACCTTCTCCCTGCCTGCCTGCCTGAAGTATGTGACCTAGACTGTATAAGCCATGTGATATGTGTGGGCTGCCTGTGAATTGTCACTCCACCTTTAAGCAGAATAAGGCAGAGTGCAGAACACAAAGTCATAATTACAATGCAAAGTGGTGAAGTGAGGGTTTCAAATGGGCTCTTCGCGTAGAGAAATGCTAACGTGAAGTGGCTACTTCATGTCTGCTTTGCGGGAAGAATTTTACTTTGTTGCATCTCTAATTAGCACCCCTGCAAATTTTGAATATCTGGACCCTGAAGTTTTAACTTAAGTTTTATCTGCTCATCTACTTACAGTTTTATTTAGGTGTTCCATGTCAATACAGCGAATATTACCAGGCGAGTGCAATTTTGGCAAATTTATAATACCGACTGAAATTACAGTGATTGCACGTTTTAATGGGCTACTGCAACATGGGCTAATGTCTACATGTGGGAAACATAACATAGCTGAAGTGTGCACCTGCAGATTGTATGCAATACCTCTCAGATATTTATGGCATATACTGCTTGAGTACTGTACGACCACCTGAACCATCCGCTTGGTCAAACTGCGGTACTGCCTGTGACTGCTACCATCCATGGAGCCTCCATCTTGAACCACCTAACCCCATGACCCATGATCACACCCACCTTTATCAGACAGGTCCACCCATGTCATGCAGAGGGGCTCTGCCCCTGCACACCCCACAGGGCGCTGTGTCCCCCAAGCATCCGATCTGAAGGATTCCAATTCCACAGCACTCCTGGATGAAGGGGTAGGCTATAAGTCTGCCCACTGGTCCAGTGAGTCTCTCAATTAACTTAGTTGTGCATAATTTACAATCACTGTAATGGGTATTCGATCATACTGTTCCTTCACTGATACTGTTCGTGCTCCTACTGCAGTCGCTCGGAAGTAGTCGCTGTAATCACCACACTGCATTAACGTGATATTGTAGTTAGGTAAATATAGTACATAGTTTTTTGAACTTATTTCTGATTTGATGTTTTGTTATTTGTAATATTGTATTGTTTACCTATAGTTACCCATCTCTCTCCAGGCATGGATGAAAATGGATCTTTGATCCAGTTCACCTTCCTGGTAAATCAAATAAATAAAATAAATACATTTCATATCCATTATACCACCTTAGGACCCACACCAAACTGCCCAGTTTATTTATGAGCTTCCTATGTGCTATGGTGTTGAAGACCTTGTTGAAGTCTAAGTAGGTCACGCTCACCACCCCACTCTAATCTATTTCCCTGGTCACCCAGTCATAAATGGCCTTAACAGTAATACTTTCCACCTCTTAGACTGACTGGTTTTACAGCCAAAGGTCTATCACCTCAAAATGTGTTTGTAACCTTATCTTACAACCAAAACAGTAATTGATTTGACATAATCAGTTTTAAGAGTATGTGAGCTTTGAAAATGGCTCAAAAACCAAACTAATTCTGGGCAAAACTGGATGACCAGATAAGGACTCTAAAAACATGATTGTCCAGTCTAAAGCTGGACAGATAGTAACCTAGTAAAGAGGCATCACCATGTCATGTGATCTGCTGACCACATTGTATTCTGGTTCTTTTTCTTGACCACCTTATCACACTGGGTTCCGTGCTTTAGATTGTTTGGGACAGTTACTTCCAGATCTCTTCTGGTTCTATTTTTAATTTTTTATTTTACTGTTTTTGGCAAGGAAATACATGGTGCAGAAGCTTGTTTCCAGATGTGTCCTGGGAGTACAGGAAAGTTCAATGACTTACTCAAGGTCACACAGTATGCAAGTGGTGAGTTTTGGGTGAAAATAGTGAGGCAATCTCTGCAAATGCATCTCAGTGACATTAACAGGGCAATTTTGATATCAGCGACTGGGGCATGACAGTGACAGTGTATTTCAGTGCTGCTTGCATGAGATGCCTATTTCTCTGATCCTGATTCCACGGATGTGTTGGTTTGTATGGTGAGGAGCATGTTTATATAGAAGTAGAGAGTGCGGGGGCAAACCGCCCTACATGGAGGGTGCAGTTGGCAAAGCCTCCCCATAAAGCAGTGACCTGGGCAGGTTGCTTTGGCACAAAATGTTTGGCTTCCTATGGGATTTCTACTGCTGAAAACTAGCATGTGAGTTGATGTGTGTGGGGGGGGGGTACAGTGTTCAGATGTGTGAGATTATTTTAGTGTGTTGAGCTGTCTGTCTGTGCCACAGGTGTTCCTACTTGTTTACGATTTGGAGTGTGCTGGTCTTGGGATGGCTTTTACATTCTGTGTCCTGTTACTGATTTTCAAACACTGTTGTAGCGTGTGTCGGTCCTTCTCTTCTGTATAATGGCCACATGTCTAGGGAGTTCATAAAGCATCAGAAGGGCAAAACACTCTCTTCATTTGACGGTTACTGTTTTTTTTTTTGACAGGATTTGGTCATTTTGACTTCCCACAGTTCTTGTCCATTGATGACTTGGTACATGTTGTCTTTCTTTCACTGTTAATGTAGTCATTATTTTGTTTTTCATTATTATCACCTAGCACCCAAGTAGTGGCTATGGGATTCAAATCCAGTTCACCAGGTTTCCAGCTCAGTATTTCAAACCACTAAATCCCTAATCTTTATTTTTCCATGGGGTACTGTTTTGCCTAAAGTCCCACCTAAAACAAACAAATGTTTGTGTATTTACTGCTGATTTTTCCTTGTTATATTTCATTTCAATGGTTTGCTGAGCCCAGCAGTCTAGCTTTGTTTCTCTGCAGAGCCTCTATCTGATAAAGGGTTTCTACTATGCTTCTTCACTTCATGTCAGGCTTGCAATCTAAGGAATATAATTCCTCAGCCTTATCTCTTAAATGCAGATTAAATGTTATTGGGCCCAGTACTAACCCCTGACAGAATCCATGGGTCATTCTCCCCAATCCAGTTTGAAGCCATTTTCTCTTACATTTTGTCTCCTTTCTGATAACCAGCTTGTAAGCTTCTCCTTCATGCTTCTAATTCACATTTACTCCAATTTCTGCATCAGTTTCTTCTTTCGGACTGTATCAACCACCTTACTGAAGTCCAAGTCTAATACATCCACTAGTTCCTCAGATCTCACAGCCTTGTCGACAAACTTCAAAAATAGTCCAAGTATCAAACATGCACTGGTTTCTCAGAACCCTGGAAATCCATTATTACTGCCAGTCTCAGATACATTTCAGTTTCTTCCACTATTATGGCTTTCATCATTTTTCTCATAACTAATGTTAGTCCAACTGGTCTATAGTTACTCATGTTTCCTCAGTCTATTGCTAATGAATTGATACCATGATTTCATTATTTCAGTCCCTTGGGACTCTGACTACAATAGTGTTTGTTTAAAAAACATTTCCAGTTAGTTTATGTATTTCAGCAGTGTAAGGCTTTGTTGAGCAAGCTCATTTTCACGGAGGTCCTGGGTTGGACAGCATACAATTTAAATCAAGAGACAGTTATATACAGCAGTTACTGATCTGTTGATAGATTATAGCAAAAATAGAATAATAAGATAAAATGGGAAACAATTCAAGCACATTTTGAAAGGTATGGAGAAATACATATAACTTATAACTCGTGATATCCCTAAATACAGTATGCAATGATGAGTCATTTAATTGTGCCACATGCACATACTGTATTCATTACAAAAATGATCTAACAGACATTTGAAGCCAGTACGGCTGACCAGGCTGGTTAGTGTGAGGGAATTTTGCATTGTGTTCAATGTAAGTAATAAGCCATGACAGCGTGTGCATTAAAGGATTACGATAACTGGTCAGCAATTTCTCTCAATGTACTGACCAGGCTAATATTTTCCGGTTGTTATGACATTCATGAGCCTTGCCAGTCAAACTATGCTGCTACTTCACTGACCAACATTCTGTATGTGGGCAGGGCCAAACAGTCTCACAAACTGCTGGAGAAAAATTGTCGGTCTGTTATTATAAAAAAAATAAAAGATGGGGAGGGTGTTTCATATGAGAATTTAATGCACACCCTCGTTGTGGGATGCTTTGATAAACCCCTCGGGGTGTATGTAGCATCCCACAATGAGGGTGTGCATTAAATTCTCATATCAAACCCTTCCCCATCCATTATTCTCTATTTAATGCATGCCCCAGGGGCTTACTAAGGCACGAGGCCAAAGGCAGAGTGTCCTTAAGCCCCTTGGAGTGCATTAAATTCCTTTAATGCACACACTGGAGTGGCTTATCTCACTTATAAAATGGGCCACTATCATAAAATAATTAGTTTGATTTACTCTGATTGGGATTAAAACGTATTTACTATTTTCAAAAGAGCGTACAATACATTATCTCTACAACATCTAAAATCTGAAAAAAAGTAGTCCCTATTAATGAATAAAATAGCATATCTCAGCAATACGTTAACTAGTACAGTACTTTGCAGTAAAAGTATTTATTAGTAGAGTTGGTTGAAAATAAATATCTTCTCTGTAACATGTAAATTATCATATAAATGCATCTGTAAATTTGTAAAAGATAAGTAGTGTTTAAAACTTAATTTTTTCTTTACACTGTAGTTATAAACTTTCACTGAAGGCAACCTTCTCTTTATTTTTGTTTTTTACTTATATGTTGTCTAGTACATAAAAAGAAAACTGCTATAGGATTGCGGTGAAAGATTAGTAGGAAAAAAAACTTTAAACCTGCCAAATTGCCTTTTTTTGGTGGTTGGGGGAGTAGATTTCACCTGAAAACACCTATATATGATTAAAATATATGTGCTTTTATAAACATCAGCAACATAGTTGAGCAGTTTGGATCTGCCTTTACTTATATAGCTGTGTTTTCCCACCTTTTCTCTTTGTTTATAAAGTATTACCATTTTGCATACTTTCTTCATCTTGTTTTTTTTTCTGTTTTTCCCCACATTCATGACACAGAAGGTTTATCATGGAATGTTTACCATGGAATACAGGGATTCAAAATTCTGCTCAGTTCCACTGGTAGAATGTTACTCTCCTAACATACTGTACACACAGACAACAAAGACCTGTTTTAGAGCCAGAGACTCAATTATCTCACTGTCAGGGCAAACAGAAGAGATTTCCCTAATAAACAAGTAAAGATAGAAGGGGGATTTTTCACTGTCAGTAAAGAAACAGTTGCAATGAACACTATAAACAGTACTTAATGTTTCTAATTTGTTTATGTGTAAGGAGAGTGGGATGATCAGGTAAACAACATTTAATTCATTTGTTTTATTTTTTATTTAATGTATTTTTATTTTTAGGGCCCATTTGAAGGTTTTTACAGTGTAAAGGTAGCAGCCATGTTTGTGACGGAAGATCAGTTCTGGTTGCAGGGGGACTGATAGAAGATAGTTTTGGTTGTAGGAGGATTAATTTGCTCATTGCGTGGTGTGGTTTAGGACCAGGATGACTGTGCATGTATAGAGATTTAATGTACAGCCAGCTAATGTCTCTTGGCCAATGAGATTTCTAGAATTTTTCTTGCCATTTTATAAATTGTAGGGATGACGTTATACTGTATATCACCACTTTACAAAAATGGATAGCAAATCTCAGAATGCAAAAGATTATATAGTTCTTTTTGGAAGCTGGTCAAAGCGGTGACTGTGAAACAGTAACCCATGAAAAGTGTGAACACAGTGCCGTCATTTTTGGGCGACCCTCGGTTCTCCACTTTCCTGAGGTATGCCCCTTCCCCCATAGTTAGAATACTAAATAGAGGGGCATATGGGGCAAAGCCCCTCACAAGGGGGGTGCAGGGGGTGAAGCCCCAACCCAAGAAACAACTTTGCTCCTAGTCATTGCTCTGCAAGATTTGTGCCCTTTTCTTGAGTCAACGTTCTGCAGTTGCCATTATGATATGAAGCCCTTTTCCTTAGTGAATAGTTGCCGTGGGACTTAATAAAAAGATCTGCGATTTAATGAAGTTTTTTTTAGCTATTTTATATGCCCACATGTATAGGTTTTTAAGTCTCCTTGTAGCTATTCCATCCCACAGCCAAGTATGGGGCACAGTGATGTGTTCCTGGAGCCAGAATGGAGATGTATCTAAGAGTCTTATAATAAAGTACATCCAGTTTATGTATATAGGAAACATAGTAACACAGACTTTGATGGCAGATAAGGACTGCTTGGCCCACCCAGTCTGCCCATTTTTCTACCTATTGGATAAGCTGCAGATCCTAGTTAACCAACAGCCTACTTCCTCCTACCCCCACCAGAACTGATTTATGTCTTTCCCATGCATTCTTGAACTCACCTACTGTTTTTGACCCCACTACCTCCTCAGGAAGGCCTTTCCATGTGTCCACCACCAACTCTGTGAAAAAATACTTTCTTACATTGTACCTGAGCTGTGGCCCTCTATCTTAAAATTGTTTCCCCTTGTTCTTGCACATCTTTTTTTCTGAAAGATGCTGCCCTCTTGGACTTTGTTGATTCCCTTGAGGTACTTAAAAGTTTCTATCATGCCCCCCCCTTACCTCAAGGGTATAAATATTAAGCTCCTTCAGTCTCTTTTCATATGGCTTCTGATGCAGACCCTGCTCCATTCTAGCTACCCTCCTCTGAACTGCCTCCATCTTGTCTATGTCCTTGCATAGTTGGGGTCTCTAGAACTGCACACAATACTCCAGATGGTGTCACACCAACAGTCTGTACAGAGGGATAATAACTTCTTGTTTTCTAAAGGATCTGCTTCTCCCTATGAATCCCAGTATCCCCTCAGCCCTCCTAACTACCTTTTCACATTGCTTACCTACCTTTAGGTCATCTGATATGACTATCCTCAGGACCCTTTCCATTCTTGTTGTTGTTAGTAACCCCCTCCCTCACTGTGCACTCTTCACCTGGGTTTTTGTTTCCCAGGTGCATTACTTTGCACTTCTTTGCAATTAGTCTAAGTTCACATACATTTAACCATTCCTCCTACCTTGCCAAGTCTTTTCTCATCATTTCCACCCCACCTATTGTATATCAACCCTTTTGCAGATTTTTGTGTTGTCTGCAAAGAGGCATACTTTTTCTTCTGGCCCCTCTGCAATGTCATCTATAAAGACATTAGAGAGAACTGGCACTGGTACTGAAAAATTGCAGTACTCCAGTTGTAACCCCCCTTCCTTTGGAGTGGAGTCCAGTTACTATTATGCTCTGTGTCCTGTTGTCCAGCCAGTTTTTTTACCCAGGCTTCCACCGTGAGACCCATTCCCTGACTGGCTAATTTGTTTATTAATCTTTTGTGTGGATCTGTGTTAAATGTCTTGCTAAAGTCTAGGTAGACCTTATCCACAGCCCCTCCCTGGTCTACTACTTTGGTCACCTAGTCAAAGAAATCTATTAGATTTGTCTGACATTACCTTCTCACTGTGAATCCATGCTGCCTTGGGTCCTGTGCCCTGCTGGCCTCCAGGAGCTCGATGGTTCTTTCTTTCAGAAGTGATTCCATCATTTTCTCTACCACTGAGGGTAAACTAACAGGTCTACAGTTTCCCACTTCTGCTTGTCTCCCACTTTTGTGAAGAGGAAGGGGAATCACATCCATCCCCCTCTAGTCCTCAGGCACAACACCATTCTCTCATAATTTGCTAAAAAGGATAGTCAGTCATGTTACTAGTTCTCCCCTTAGTTCTTTTAGGATTCTGGGATGAATCCCATCAAGCCCCATTGCTTTGTCCACCTTCAGTTTTAAGATTTCTTTCAGGACCCAACCGATTGGATTCTAACACTAGATGTCTGAGTCATGCCCCCTGAAAGAGCATTAAGAATGATCCTGCTCTTGGATGTGGCTGCAGCAAATCTGTTCCAGTTAACATCTGGCATATACAAGTTGTCACAAATGCACTCCACAGGTCATGCCCTCTGCTTCCACAGTGCCAAACTTTGAAGTGCAATATGTGAACAGGACAAACAGGGTAACCCTCCTGTCTGTTTTGGGTCTTAAAAATGACCAGTCTTGAGTCCTGGGGTCAGACATGATCCCTTTTTTGCTAGCACGCCCAGATGACAGGTTCAAATATCACATAATCTTCAGGGAAATGCATTACAATACTTAACCCAGTGGGCACCTAACCTGATTCACAACCTCCCCCCCTTTTGACTCAATTGAGACCTAGGTACTTGTCTTACCTTAGTGCTTGTGGTAACACTCTATAAGCACTTAACAGTTCTGTCAGACTTATCAACACTGTCCCAGCATTCACATGCAAAATGAGAAAAAGACTCAGGCAAAATTTCAAGGACAACAAAGTTTACTACAATTAAAAAAATAGTAGATGAAATACAAAACACAGAACATATAAAATTTGGTTTACAGTAATTTAAATTAATTGGAGAACTTAAACAAAATGATCTTAGTATTGAATATGTTCTCCTACTCTAGCTTTCAGAAATAAAAAGTAGTGGTTGATTTACCTAAAGTTCTCTGAGATTGTGTATTTTCTGGAGTCCAGACTCAAAAGTGTTTTTGTTCCAGCCATCTGGTAATATTCAGTTAGAGTCCCCAACCTCCCTGAGATGCCACAGCTTACAGCGATAGTGATACTGGCGGTGAGGACACTCAGACCAGGATACTGAATTATAGTTAAATGCCCCAACACTATGCTAAACATTCCAATAAAACAAATATATATTCTTCCTAATTAGTAATGCCTTATGATAGGTCAGAGTTATCCCTTTGATGTTTTCAGACAAACTTCCTGATGAGCTATGTCATCCATTTGTGAAATATATCAAGTATCAGAAGTTGCTTCTTCCTAAAGGTAATAAAATGCAGCCCGTTTTCCTGGATTTCAAAGTAAATGGGTATTTCACAATGTGTTACAACCTGATATGATTATAGTCCCAGGAAGTCAGCTTTTACAAGCCAGAGGTAATAACCAGGCCAGCATATTTTTTATCTTAAAAAAAAAATCCAATAACCCAAAATGGCATTGGCTGTTGCCATATTTTCCCAGCAGAAATTCACAAAAACATATATTTATATCACAAATGTTACACAAATAATAACAAGCAGAGGGTTAACATGCAACATTCCTCCACCGTAGACTGAATTTTGGGGAGTCCATTCCTAGGCATGGGATGAGTTTCACAAATTCATTTCACTGCTCTAACTGACACAATAACCCATCTGCGTTTGTGTTTGCTGCCCCTGCCCTGTGAGCAACAGTCATATCATACCGCTGCAAGGCAAGGCTCCATCTTAGAAGCCTACCATTTGTTTTACCTATTTATGCCAACCAAACCAGGGGGTTGTGGTCTGTTTGTTGTTCGAAGTGTTGCTCATATAGGAATGGCTCTAACTTCTTTAGTGTCCACACCATTTGAATGCATTTTTTATCCTCAGTAGAATAAGCCTGCTCCCTGGGAAGTAACTTCAAACTGAGGTACACTTTTTGGTGATCTTTAACTTGGTTAGAAGTTTGACTCAGTACTGCCCCAATACCCACATCTGAGGCATCTGTCTGGACTACAAGGGTTTACTGTAGTCTGGACTGGCTAATACAGGAGCACTGAACAGCACCTCCTTTTGTCGTGTAAAGGCTTGTTCACAGGCTGGCTCCCAGTTAACCATTTAGGCATTCATTTCTTTAATAGGCCAGATAGGGGATCTGCCAGGGCACTGTAGTTTGTTACAGATTTTCTATAGTACCCTGCAATCCTTAGAAAACTCTGAACCTCCATTTGTGTTTCAGCTCTGGACCATGCATCAATTGCTCAATTTTTGCTTGATTAAGATGGAGCTGTCCCCAGCCTACTACATGCCCCAGGTATGCCACCTCAGCCATGGCCACCTGGCACTTTTCAGCTTTTACAGTGAACCTGGCCCTCTGTATCCTGCTCATCATTTCCATAAGGTGGGAGAGGTGTTCCTTCCAGCTGGCACTGAAGATGGCAATATCATTCAGGTACACCATGGTGTACTCTTCAGCACTATTTAACACCTGGTTCACCAACCTTTGGAAGGTGGCAGGGGTGTTCTTCATTCCAAAAGGCATTACTTTAAACTCAAATGACACTATCAGAATGATGAAGGCCAACCTCTCCCTAGCTCTGGCAGTTAACTACACCTGCCAATACCCTTTTGTCAGGTCAATAGTGGTAAGTTATGTCACCCTTCCCATCTTGTCCAGTAGATAGTCCGTCCATGGCATTGGGTGGGTGTCTGACTTTGTGACTTCACTGAGTCCTTGATAGTCCGTGCAAAACCTAGCAGAGCCATCCCGCTTGGGAACAATGACTATGAGTGAGGCCCAGGGGCTGTGGGATTTCTGGAATACCCCTAAATCCATAATTTCCTCCACCTCCCTCCTAGTGTCCTTTTGGATGGCCTCTGACACCCAATATGCTGTCCACTGTATGGGTTTCCTGTCTCTACATCATGCATCACTAAGGGGTTTAGTCCAGGACTAGTACCAAACAATGGGGCAAACTCTGCTAAAATCTCCCTTACTTCCTAGATCTGGTCCGGGTCAACAAAGGCAACATTTCAATTGCCTCCACAGAGGACTCCTGCTTGTTTTCTTTCAGCAAGTCCAGAAGGGGGTCTTCTTCATCTGTCCCTTCCCCAGGACTGCACACTGCTAAGACCATGTCAGTTCCATTTGCATCTGACTTCATCATGTTGACATGGTACATTCTTTGGGTATGTCTTCTGTCAGGCTGTTCTATAATGAAATTTACATAATTCATCTGTCTGACTACTTTGTATGATCCTGCCCACTCAGCCTGCAGCTTGTCTTTCCAGATCTGGATTAGGACCATGACCTCCTGACCCACAGTGTACGAGTGAGCTCTGGCTCTGTGATTGTTTCATACCTTTTGCTTTTGCTGGGCAGCTGTCAGGTTGCTCTGGGCTGTTCCCATAAGCTCCTTCAGCTTTTCCCTAAACTTAAGGACATAATCCACTATGGGAGTTCCCTGGGTGGTGTGCTTGCCTTTGCAGTTGTCCTGGATCAAGTCTAGGGGCCATGTACCCTGCCTCCATATAAGAGCTTGAGGGGGGGAAAACCCTGTCAACTCTTGGGGCACCTCCCTGTATGTGAACAACAGGTGAGGAAGGTACTTCTCTCAGTCCCTCCCATGCTGCACAGCAAATGCTTGGAGCATCATTTTAACAATACTATTGAATCTTTCCACTAGCCCATTGGCTTGCAGGTGATAAGGTGTCGTGCATTTCTGCACCACCGCACACCTCTCCCACAAACATTTCATCAGGTCCAACATGGAGGAATCCCCTTGATTGATGATAACCTCCTGCAGGAACCCAACATGGGGTAAAATCCCTAGCAAGGCATCTCCACTTTGTCTGTCCTCAGTGAGGATGGAGTGACTTCCTCTGGGTACCGAGTGGCATAATCCATCGCTGTTAGGATAAACCTCTTCCCAGAGGGGCTGGGGGTATTCAAAGACCCTACAATATTCATTTCTACCCTCTGGAATGGCTCCTCCACTTTGGGTAAGGGAATTAATGTGGCTTGGATTTTCCTACCCACCTTCCCTATTTCTTGGCACTTGTGACAAGACCTGCAATACTCCTTCTCCTGCTGGGTGAAGTTGGGCCAGTAGAAATTCTGGGCCAATTGCTACATAGCACACATGATTCCCAGATGTCCAGACATGGGAATATCATGAGCAATGTTGGGCAACCACTCATGGTACCCCTAGGAGAACAACAAGCTGCCTGCCCATCACTCCTCCCTCTGTCCTTACATCCTGCATATACAGCAGTTCATCCTTCCAGTAAACTCTATGCTTCCTGTCACCTCCCAGTGCTCTGTTAGAGTCTGCGAAGCAATCAGCCTCTCTAAACTAGGGCCATTTCTCTGAGAAGCTGCAATATCTTTACACATTCCCAAGCCATGGGACAGATCCCCTTCAGTTTCTAAAATAGGGTCTGTAGATCTACCATCAGGGCATTCAGGGTCACTGACATCCTTAACCCTCTGACTGTTGACTACCCCATCTTCCTCAGAGTAAACTTCTGTAGCTGGTCTGTTAACTGCTACCTGGGAAATTTTTAGCCCCCTTTCACCATTCTCCATATCAGGAGAAATGGGCTGGGAACCAGCCTCCCAGTGTTTTCCACAGCGGCATCTATGGGGTCCAGGGAACTACAATTTACCTTCACTGCTTGACTATGGGTAACTGCACATGACATCCCCTTTTGGAAATTGTTCCTGATAATCACATTCAAGGCAAGATTTTCTGCCATTGCAACTTTTTGCACAGTCTCTCCTGTCTCACCCCAGTCCAGGAGAACACTAGCAAGTGGCAGAGAGTTCTCCTCCCCAGTGAATCCCCATACTGTAACAAACTGATTGGGTTAAAGCTGTTCAGGCTCAACCAAATCCCCATTTACCAAAGTCAGGGATGCCCCCATGTCCCTTATCCCATGGGTCTGCACCCCATTCACTGTAACTGGGTGTATGTACTCCCTCATGTTTACTGGCACGCTTTCAGGGATATACAAAAACCCACTTCTTTCCCAGCACCACTTTGTGCACTCTTTTCTTTTTTAAGACACTGTTTTGCAAGCTGTCCAGGTTGTTTGTAAACCCAACATTCATTTCTTTTTGAGGCAAATCTTTTTTTTGTAACCTGGGGCTACCCACTTTCAGTGGAGGCAGTGAGGGTTTTAGCTGCCCTGAAGGCACACCTTTCTCTTTCTGAGGTGCCACGCCTGCCCTACTCCCATTCAGAGCAGGTCTGCTCCTGGCATAGCAGTCAGAGAGCTCAGCAGCCTCCTGCACTGTTTTTGAATCTCATTCCTCTAGCCAGATGTTCAGGTGTGCTGGGCAAACTCAAAAGAACTGCTCCAAAAGTACATTTTAAATTTCTCCACAGAGTCTGCTTGTATCCCTTCCCACCAGTATTTTAAAAAGTGATGTTGTTTAATGGTTAGCTCCTCATAGCTCAAGTCAGGGCTTCTCCTGAGCTTATAGAACTTAACTCTGTATCATTCAGCTGTCAGGTCATTCTTTTTTAATAAGGCAGCTTTAAATTTGCCATAATCATTACTGTCCTGATTGTCCATTTGACCCAATGCATCACAGGCTTGCCCAGAAAGCAGCAGGGATTGCTGGAAGCTCCAGGACTCTCTGGATATTTTTGCCTGAATACATACTTTTTCAAATTAATTAAACAATGAATCCATATCTTCCCCCTCTTTAAATTCAGCTATCAATTTAATAATAGTAATAATAATAAAATTAATTTGTTTAAGCGCCTTTCAAATTTCAAGGCTCTGTACAATTCACATAAAAACAAAACTCAATACATACAATATAAAATCAAGACAGTACCGAAAATTCTTTCCCCCATAAAAATGTCTTAAGTGCCTGCTTAAAACTTCCCACCCTCCTGCACGCCCAAAGCTAATGGGGCAGAGAATTCCAGAGGGTAGGTGCCACAAACCCAAAGGCACATGCACCACATGACTTTAGGTTAACCCTCGGAATCTCCAGCAGCCCCTTGTAACCCAGTCCTGGAGTTACATGTTGACCCATGCAACTTACCTGCTTTGGCGCTGGTCTTTGGAGATGTAGCCTCTCCAATTCAAATTTCCTCTGGCATCTCTCTCCTCTCACTCGGACTCTCTCTCTGCAGCTGTTGCTCTCTTTCCTCTGCTTCTCTCCACTGTTGGTTTTCTTTTTCCTTGACCTGTCACTGTTCTTGCCTTTTCTCTCTCTCTCTCTCTCTCTCTCTCTCTCTCTCTATCCCCATCTACAACATCCTCTGTTCAAGCTCCCTTCACTGCTGGGCTTTGAACCTTTTCTGCTCAAACTCCAGCTCCATTCTCTGTAACTCCATCTGCAGCCTGATCCTTTTGGGCTCCAACATGGTGGTGACCTTCCCCTGCTGCATTGGCTCTTGGCTTACGCTGGTCCCACTCTCCTCCTGCCTGGGTCTGGACACTGCAATGGACCCTGGCCTCTGCATGCCCAAGGCTTGGTCCTTTCCAGTCACCAACTGTGACTCAAGGTCTTGGGCATCGACTGGCAAAAGAGCCTCCCGCATGTTTTGCCCCTCACAATGGACTCCTGTCTCCTGGCACAACTGCCACAGGTGGTCTGTAGTGTATTTGCTGTAGCTGAGAGCCATCTTCTTCCCTAATCTACAGATGCATTAGCTTGCATCTGAAATATACATAAAACAGGTAGGGAACACAGGCTGTAACCACAATGACATATTTCTTTATTTGTAAATCACTGCCTTATTTTGTGTGTGAGCTGTTATAGTTGTCAATCTGATACACTAGACTGTTAATGTTTGAGTTACCAAATAATTTCACAGTATGCAAACAATTCTTTTTGATTGCAGCACTGTAAACAAAATATTTTAATTCACACTCACTGCCAACCAGATCTGCCACAAACACACTCCGCAGGTCAGGCCCTCTGCTCCCACAGTGCCAAACCTCAAAGTGCAGTATGTGAACAGGGGACAAACAGGGTAACCCTCCTGTCTGTTTTGGGTCCAAAAAATGACCTGTCTTGAGTTCTAGGGTCAAATATGAACCTTTTTTGTTAGTACACCCAGTTACAGGTTCAAATAGCACACCCTCTTTGAGGAAATGCAGTGCAATACTTAACCCAGCGGGCACCCACCCTGCTTCACAATCCCCCTTTTTGACTCAGTTGAGGCCTAGGTACTTTTCTTACCTTTAGTGCATATGATAACACACTATAAGCACTTAATAGTTCTGTCAGACTTATCAACACTGTCCCAGCATTCACATTCAAAATGAGAAAAAGACTCAGGCAGAATTTCAAGGACAACAACATGTACTACAATAAAAAAAAATAGAAGATGAAATACGAAACACAGAACATATAAAATTGGGTTTATAGTCATTTAAATTAAATGGAGAATTTAAACAAAACTGCCTTAATACTGAATATTTCCTCCTACCCTAGTTTCCAGTAATAAAAAATGGTGGTCGATTTACTTAAAGTGCTTCAGAGTATGTCTTGTCAGGAGTCCAGACTCAAAAGCAAAAGCATTCTTTTCTCCTAGCAATCTGGTAATATTCAGTTACAGCCCCCAACCTCCCTCTGATGTTACAGCTCATATTGATGCTGGCTGCGAGGTCAGTCAAATCTGGATCCTGAATTAATTGATCAGTCACATACCCCAGCACACTGCTAAACATTTGAATATATATACATTCTTCCTAATTAGTGATGCCTTATGATAGGTTGGAGTAACCCCTTTCATGTTTTCAGACAAACTTCCTGATGAGCTATGTCATCTATTTGTGAAATATAACAAGTATCAGAAGTTGCTTCTTCCTGAAGGTCATAAAATGCAGCCTGTTTTCCTGGATTTCAAAGTAAATGGGTGTTTCACAATTTGTTATAACCTAGTATGATTATAGTCCCAGGAAGTCAGCTTTTACAAGCCAGAGGTAACAACCAGTCCAGCACATTTTTTTATCTTTAAAAAAAATCCAATGTCCCAAGATGGCCTGGGCTGCTCCCATATTTTCCCAGCAGAAATTCACAGAAACATATATTTATATCACAAATGTTACACAAATAACAAAGAAGTAGAGGGTTAGCATGTCACACAGGTCCCCATCAACAATATCTCCCCATTTTCTGCCATTCTAAGGATGCCTTCTATCATTTCCACGTCCATTTCCTCCCCCTGAGATGGTGGTCTGTATATCTCCAGTGCAGATTGAGGTGCCATTTCCTGTCTCCAAGGTGATCCACAGTGCCTCCTCTCCTCCCTGTTTAGAATGAAGAGGAAAAAAAGTTTAGGAAGAAGAGCATCAACCATAAAATAACTCAGTGTAATCCAATAACAGGAGAAATTTAATTTTGCACTAACTTCTTTCAAGTGGTCAGTGGGAAGCAGTTCTTATTTCTGTAAAAGACGGCTAGCCTAATTCTTAGATTTTTGCACAGTGCCTCTATTTGTGTTGAGAAGGACAATCTTCTGTCAAACCATAGTCCAAGGTATAGTCCAAAGGGAAAGTAAGGATCATGGGTGGGGGGGATGGAGGAATGGGGAGGGGAGCAGGGACAGTAACTCAAGCTGTGGACACTGCAATACAAGCAGACTTGTTAGGCCAAATTACCTTCTTCTGCTGGCTTCTTCATGTGTTTGAATGTTTGTATTTTAAGCTATCTTCTTCACTGAGTATGTCCCCATGCCTGCTGGGTCAATATGTTGTATGCTTAATAGCGTATGACATGAGCACTAAATTTGAATAGCGCTGTAAATGTGAGCGAGTGGGTGCAATACTGCGAATGTTTCTGTGCGCTATATTGCACCTTCTTGCTGTCCTAGGCAGAGGATAAGTAATCTGCTGGGACAGGCTTCCACTAAGCAGCTGGCGTGGCTATACGAGATGAGCACTGGCAGCATAGGCCGAATGTTTGGAACCGGGTTCAATTCCCTGTCCAAAACTTTTGTTTTTATTTTTCGCCCTTTGTGAGATTTTACTTTTAAGCCCCCCTCCTCAGAGTTGACAGTGTGCTTTTTGCAGGCAGCATAATGTCTTGCGACATTATGACCCTGTGCCATCACCTAAGAGGGTAATTTTATTAGGGGAGCTGTATTGGGTGGGGCAGGATTAGTGGAGGAAAAGAACATAACCTTAAGTCTTTTCTGCATTATGTAGGAGTTTATTATGGGAAAGGTTTAATTGTAATTTGTTAAATTCCAGTTGGAGGTCAGTGTATACCTTGGGTAGGGTAGGGTAGGGTAGGGTAGGTGTTGTTATATTTGGGACATTGTCATCAGCATAGAGATGTATGGTTGCCTTATTAACATTTCTGTTTAAGTCATTGGTATAGATAATGAAAAGCAGGGACTCCAAGATTGAGTCTTGTTGTACTCCCTTATTAATGTTGTGCAGGAAGAAATAGAGCTGTTCACTCTAACTAGTTGCTGTCTAGGTAGTTTGAGAAACAGCAGTGACCCCTATTTCTAGATCTTGTAACTTGCATAAAAGTATGCTGTGGTCAGCCATGTCAAAGGCTTTACTAAGGTAGAGGAACATAGGTCCTGTGATATGTCTGCGGTCAGGGGCTGATAGCCAATCATTGGAGACCTTTGCAAGTGATGTAATTGTGCCATGTTTGAGTCTGAACCCAGATTGCAAGGGCATAAATAACTTGGATTGTTCTAAGTATTCCCACAACTGAGCATTAGCAATTTTTTTGAGGAGTTCAACCAGTATGGGTAAGATGGATATGGGTCTGTAGATATTTTATTTACAAACAGCACCAAATTTGAATAGTAGTATCATGTGTGCCATTTTTCAGATGGATTTATGTGATAATGGCAATTGCTGAATAGTGATTGCCGTTAGGGTGAATGTACATTGCCCCCAAAAAATGTTGGAAATGTACTCCCCAGCACACAGCAAAAGGGGGCTGAGGACTTATGATTCAACTGTTCCCCACAACCCAGCCGTGTGGGGCTTCTCCCTCCGCGCCACACTACTACAGGATTCTCATCTCCAGGGGGGGTGCATGTTGGGGGGGTGAAAATCAAATAAAATTACATTTCGGGCAGGGGACAATAAAAGGTACCTGCACCTGGACCAAAATCTAGCACCCTGTGCAGCCCAGCCCTGTGGCCACCCACCACGCCGTGGGAGCAGCTTGGCAACTCACCATGGCACCACCCCTCACAATTTCTTTCCTCCCCCCCGCCCCTCACTGAGTGTGCTCACTCCCCCCTGCACACATATGATGTAGCAACATCCTGTCACTATATGCGTGAATCCCTCCATCCAGTCACCCTGCCTGCTGGGTCACCCCGAAGACAAGCACCGCAACTGAGTCACTGTTTTTGTAGGCACCCAATCGCAGTCACCTGTGTCACGGGATACCTTTCTGGATTAGGGGGAGATCACTGGTGGAAAGCAATAAAGAAATGGACTAGATGCATCTGAAGCCAATGCTTAGAAGAAAAAGGGTCTAGTACATCTGCACCTGCACATTTTTTTGTGTGCTGAGGCCTAGCAAAAAGGTCTTCCACCTGCTGTAGGTGATGGGTTGGAAGTTAAACTGGTTGGTCGTTTGGTTAGTCATGGTAGTACTTTCAATGGGGGAGTAAGACAAGACGAGGCTGGTGAGTTATAAAATGCCAAGCTGGCCTTGACAAAGCAGGTAGTTAATTTTTCCAATATAATTATTGGGGGTGGAGTTAGCAGCTCAGCTGAGAAGATGCCCTCCTTGTGAGCTCCCAAGTGGAGAACCCAGAAGACAAAAACATTAATGAAACATTTTTTGAAATGATGACCCCGTCCCCACCCCCCAAAAAAATATTTACCTTTCATGGCTTGAACATTCAGCAAGTAGCTAGCTAGTAGTGAGTCAACACACTATACATCAGCAACAGCAGTAAACAGCAGGGCAACAGTAGCAGGCGCCAACTCGTAATTTTCTCACTTGGGACACTTATGGAGAGTTGAGACTGTAGGTGCATGCTTGAATCAGTGCATTCTGAAATACTTGTGACTTTTATGAACATTTTCTCTTGTGATTATTCTTCCTCTGGACTGGAGTCATGACTTTTTATGACATTTAAACAGCAAGCATTTTCTCACTTGGAATCTTCTGCAATTCTCTTCTTACTTGCACACTAGTACAGCAGCAGCTTTACTTCACAGCATGTAAGCATTTCTGTAATGGGACCACTACTTGGCATTAGCAGTTAGCGTCAGGAGACATCAACATGAACAGACTTATGTTTCAATGCTCACACAAAAGATGTTAATTTTCTACTATTCTGGAATTCTCTTCTTACTTGCACACTACCAGTGCATCAGCACAGCAGCAGCAGCAGTATGAGTGGCATGTAAGTCTTTCTGTAATGGGACCAATACTTGACATCTGTGGATAGAAGAAGGAAAGTAGGAAGTTAAGCTTACAGCAGGAGAAACAGATAAGGTGAGAAAAGCTCAAGGAAGGATAGAATATATTTTTTGGTATCATCATTTTTATATACTTTTATATATTTTTATGTTTTTTGGGGGTTGCATGGGTGTTAAAGAAAGACAAGATGAAAGGAAAGAAGATAAAGGGGTACAGATGCAGAACAGAGTATAGAGTTTGAACTGTACACCATATTTACTCAATGGAATATCTATCACCATCACCGCCACAATGATGGTCCTGGATTGGACCAAAGCAACAGTCTGCTGAAGTTCTATCACCATGTGTCGCAGCTGTACAATTTCCTGATGCATTGACTCCTGCTGCTCTTTGCCTACAGCAAGTGGTGCTGCTGCTTCTGCTTCTGGCAGTGGTGCCGTTGAAGCAAGTACTGGTGATGGTATTTGTACAGCGGGGGGGGGGGCTACTGCAGACTGCAGTTTTTGTTTTCTGGTTGATACTGCTGTTTTCATCTCCTGCCATTCTGCATGGTGATGCCGGGCTAGATGTGTCCACTGCCCCCCATTGCCAATACGCCTGTCACTCTGCCCCCTATGGAACACCTGGTGGCATATGGCCGGGTCACTCTTGTGTCTAGTGCACTTACCAGGTTATCAAAAACTAAATAAATAAATATGGTGCCCTTAGCCACACTTCAATCATTGGGGTTGCAATGAAAAAAAGCCCACATAGGACAGGTCTTCTTCCCAGGGCCCCTAAGTTGGCATTGCTTTAGCACAACTGATGTCTCCTCTGCAACTTGTTTTTGGTGGAGCAGATGGATTATGCTGTGGGTGTGGAACCACAGGGGGAGCTCCTCCATGTTGCTGCTCCTGCTGTTGCTACTCCACCAGCTGCATCTTCTCCGGTTCATCTTCTTGCTGCACCTCCACCTTATTTGGTTGCTGGTGGACCTGCACCCCAAAAACCGCCCATTCAGGATTACCATGTGTGAACCACCACTTGTCCTTGGGACACAATGTCCAGATGGATGATCCATAACAGCCAGAGAAGAAAGGATCTGATTGACAAAGGAAAAAAAATACAGAAAGAGTGAGAGAGTAAATTACACAAGTTTAAAAAAAAAACAGAGGTAGTACAGTTAGGAAAATACAGTAGGAAAAAGTAAGAGATAGAGTGGTACTAAAAAGTATGAAGCTATGAGAACTATTCAGTGAGTTATATCTGTATTAGCTGCCTGCAGTCCTCTACAACCCCACAACCTGACTCAAACTGACTCAACAAGTGGAAACAGTCATTTTGTGTAGAAGAAAGTGGTCATGTGACCTTAAGAGAGGCACACGTGACCAAACTGCTGGTTTCCTGGCCACTTTGCCTTGTGCACCAAAGTAAGGCAGAGTTAGCACTTGTAGTCAAGGTGAAGTTGGGTCGCAAGCAGGAAAATTACGCAAAGTGGAAAATGACACGAAGTGAATGACTTCGCGTGCACTTCACGTTCAGATTTATACTTTGCTGCATCTCTATTCTGCATCACCCTGTTTTCCCATTCTACTAGCTGTGGGGCTACTGAATCCAACCAGTGTGATGTTATGGTTTTTATGGCAGCCAAGGTCATACATTGAATCACTTCCTTCTGTTTCCTACCAGTGAGACCTGGTACCCCCCCACCTGCCTAACTGCCTAACTCTGTCATGGGCGTATCTTATATGAGTGCAGGTTTTGTCCTAACTTGATCCCAGAACTGTTTAATCACTGGGAAGGTCCAAAGTATGTACCAGTGTGTGCCAGTGCCCCCACAGTTTCACCAGCATTTGTCAGCATGTGTGGTGCCAAAGTGTTTTGTGGTGACTGTTACATAAAAATATCTGTTTATGATCTTCCAACAGAATTCTCTCCAGTTTTGTGAGGCTGACACTTTACATCCCTCCAGGCTTTCATGCCACTCCCTATCTGTAATATCTATTCCTCCCTCTTGCTTCCATTTTTCTTTCACCTGGTGAATGTTCATTCCCCTTGCCCCCATTATTAATTTGTAGGCCATTGATATATAACGTACCCTGTCTTTGAGAATCACAGTCCAATAGAAAAAGTCTTCCCACAATGACCTGTCTCTGCAGACTTTTTCCAATATGTCCCCTCCTTGTAGGCTGCTTCTGAGCTGCAGGAAGCTGAAAAAACCTTGCCACCTTAGATGGTATCTGTTAGTTAACTGCTGAAAAGACACCAAATGTCAACGGCATGGTGGCACTAAGGGTTGAGGCGCTGGACACCACACCTCGCACAATGCCGGTGACCTGGGTTTGGGAACGAGAGTGAGTCATTGGGGGTCAGCAGGGGAGAGGGAGGATTGAGCATCCATAGACTGCTTTCCTCCCATTGGGGAGGGATCCTGTGACTGACTGGTGCAACAGCCGCCCCCAGTGGAAGCAGAGGGACATGCGCACATCTGGGCACAAAGTAGAGGGGCGGAGTTGAGGCAGATGTCTCAAGACGCCATTGCATGAAAAAACTCCGGGGGGAGGGACGAGGGATGAAAAACAAGGAAAAATCCCCACCTCAGCTTGTGGAGATGAAGAGGGCTCCAGGGATGCAGCCCACATCCCTACATCGGCCCAATACCTAGGGGGACTCCATGCCCGATCCTGCACCCTGGCAAGGCCTCTCTAATTTCATATAGGCCATCAGGGGAGGACGGACCCACCCTGAGGGGTGATCTGGGAGCTAGGCCTGCCTCAGTTGCTGGGGAAGTCCAGCCAATGATTGTAGGGTTCAGACAGGGAGTAGAGGCTCCAGTCGAGTGTGCACCCCGGAAAGATGCCCAGGCTGAGGAGGTGCAAAAAATAGAGTCTTCAAACAAAAAAAAAAGACACCAAATGTCTGCCTTCTCTAAGTTGTTCATATCTGGTTAGCCCCCTCCCATTTCAGTCTAGAAACCCCCTGTCGTTTCTACCTGGTGTGAATCCTAGGTCTTCTATCATTAGTGTTAGGGGACCAATGTCATTAAGTGTACCTGTTTTAATTCTGATTTGTGAAAGGATACTAAGGGAGTATTTGACCCAGGGATTGACACTTTGGGACCAATTCTAAACTGCACGGCTCATCTCAAGGGTGTATGTGAGTTGTGCCATGTGGCGCTATGCCATGGACCCTGCACCCTATTACAAGACAGGAAGGGTCCCCAGCATCTATGACCCGTGACTTGCAGCAGCTGAAGTCTAGCATCCGCAACCAATTGAGGGCATGGGGGACCGTCCAGGTGGCACAGGCATTCGGGGCAGTGTGCTAAATGGACCCTGGGGGTACCCGACATTTGGGGTGGGGGGCATGTACTTGCTGGGGGGGGACATGGAGCTGGGCAATGTGTTTCCCACAGTGCTGCATAGTGGGTATCCATCAGCTGGCAAGGACAGATACTCATTAGACCACCTCCATGATGGTCTAAGTCCGCAGCGCCATCGCGGGTCTTAGAACGGGGTGAGTTGGTTACGGCAGCCACCTTTCCAGAATAGGGTGCAGTTGCTGCTGTATCCCACCCTTGTGCTATGCCGCAGTGGGTTGCGGGTTTAGTGGGTGGCATAGCACACCTTTGGCACAACCTGCATGCTGCATGGTGCCAGCCACAACTTGGAATACCAACTTGCGGAATGCATGGTGCAAGGTGCGTTTTATGCAATAAGGTTGGCGTAAAGTGCCTTGCACCATGCATGAATCGTTTTGCAATCGGGCCCCTTTTCTGCTTATTTCTGTTGTCAATTTTGTTGAGAGCATCACATGAAGGAGCATATTTAGATTACTTCTTGCCACCATCTCATACCATCCTGAATCTTTTCTCTGCTTAGCCCAAGTAATTAGATATGGAACCAGTGTGTCTGAAAATCTGGGAGACCTGCCCCCTCCTTTCTGTAACATTATTCAGCCTCTACGTATGCTTGATTTCTCCCCCCAACCACACACATGCAAATGGGAAGTGTCTGGAGGAGAAACAAGTATCTAGGCAAGATTCTTGACTATATCTACCTTACCAAACAAAGAGGAGAGCAACAGGCTCCACCGCTTCATGTCTGTCTCACATTCCTGTGCCAGTTTAAGATAGTTAAATTAAAATAGATATTGGTGACATGGGGTGACCCTTATCTCAAAGTGCTGTGTCAATGTACCACTGATATGTACAACTTTGGTCTTTCCTACACTGGCCATATACCCTGACACCTCCCCTTAGTCCTGCAAAACCTTCTGCAATTCCGGACTTGATTCTTGTGGGTCCCTAACAAAGAGTATTGCATCATCTGCATATAATGACATATTATGATGTTCTCCCTCTACTTCTAGTCCCTTTATTTGCTGGTTATTCCTTATTCTTAACACTAGAGGTCCGATACATAATGCAAACAACAATGGGGACAGAGGGAATCCATGTCTTGTGCCCCTTGCAAATGGAAATCTAGCTGAGTTCAACCCATTAACCTTTACCACTGCTTGGGGATCTGTGTATGAGGCATCTGTAAACTAGCTAAGAATTTGGGACCAAAGTTCATGGCTTATAGAACTCCCCTTAAAGGCCCCACCTTGCCCTATTGAAGGCTTTTTCGGCATCTAATAACAGTGCTAATTTAACCTGTCTCACCCCTTCCTGAGAACTGAAAATGTTCAACAGCCTTCTGATGTTGTCCTGCTGTACTCTACCCTAATAAACCCAGTCTGGCCCAGATGGATCAATCCCTGGATCTGAGCTTGTAGCCTGTCTGAAAGGATTGAAGTAAATAGTTTCATGTCTACTGGGAGCAGGGATATTGGTCTATACGAGTCACATTCTTTTTTTTTATGTGTAGTTCTTTTTTTCGGGTTTTCTCTTGGCCCCTACACACAAGTGTTCCCAATGTAGTGCATGTGTGGAAGCATGTGCATGCACGCTGTTAATGATACCCCTCCCTTTCGGTCGCACTGTTGACCACCTGCACTGGCACTGAACCTCCATTAGGTGATGGTGGGGCTACGGGAGGGCAACCCAACCCCTTACTCAGGAGAGGAGAGCCAATGCTCAATCCTGCTCCCACTCCCCCCCCCCGCCAGTATCCTGGTGACCTGAGGTCATTCCCGAACCTGGGTCTCTGGTGTAGCATGAGGAGTGGCATGCAGCATCTCAACCCTCAGTGCCACTGGGCTGGCCATGAGCCATATTCTTGAGGGTTCTTGCCTTCTTTTGGAATGATGGTAATTGTGTCGTATTTCCAAGATTCTGGGGCTGGTTCTCCTTTGAATATGCCATTAAAAGCTGCCTGTAACAGTGGTAGCAACTGTTCCCTAGACTTTTTGTAGAATTCAGATTGTAGGTCATCTGTTCCTGGGGCCTTGCTTGTTTTTATCTTTTTAATGGCTAGCATGATTTCTGTCTGCATGATGTGTTCCATATGTTCCTTGGCTAGGTTCTCCGACATCTGGGTGTCTTCGTGTTCCCCCCATGTATCCAAATACAAATGCTTATAGTATTTAGCAAAGGTCAGTGAGATATGTCTGAGTTTGGTGTGTATTTTCTCCCCTTTCTTGCCTCCTTTTTCTTCTGTTGCTGTTTGGTTAATTCTCTGCTGTCAGAGCTGCCAGGTCAACAGTCTCCCCGCCCTGTTCCCCAATTCATAGTACTGTTGTTGTGTATGCCTTAGTTGTCCCTCAATTTAATTGTTCCATAAGTTTGGTTAGCCTATTTCTATCTTCCTGCAATTTCTGTTTGAGTTCCTGGTCTAGGGTAATGTTGTGTTCTACCTCCACTTCAAATATCCTTTATTCCAGCTGTTTCCTGAACCTTTCCCTTTCTTTTAAGGACTGTGGGTGGAGCCTACAGCCCTACTGGGATTGTAGCTCTGAAAATGACTGATTGTGGAACCTTCCTTGGACATTTGGAAATATCCTTCCAAATGCCCAATGGAGCTTAAAACCCTCCACCACAATCAGCCACTAAGGAATAACAGCCACATTATTTTGGTTGTTACTTCTGCATTCCGTGGCATGGACTGCACATGTGCGACTCACACGCATGTGCAGTTCTGCTGGTGGTATCAAGTATAGCAAGAAGCCATTCATTGCAACTGCGCATGTGTGAGTGTCACGTCTGCTCAGTTGTGTCACTGCAGCCAGCTCCGCAGCATTCTGTGCTCCCCCAAACTCATGTGGCACACTGGGAGACCACCCTAGTGTGCCCAAAGTTTTTTTTTCTGTCTGCCAACATCAGGGTGCCAATCCCCATGTCGGCCAGCATGAACTCTGCAACATTTTGTGCCCCCCTCAACGTCATGTGGTACACTGGGAGCCCAACCCAGTGTGCCTAATTTCCCCCCACCTACTGCCACTAACATCGGGGTGCTCAATCCCTGTGTGTACACCCAAGTCATGTGGCACACTGGGAGCCCACCCCAATGTGCCCAAATGCTTGTTTTTTCTGTAGAAAAGAAAATGGTCCCTCGTTGTCACTCCAGTCTTGTTTTTCTTTTATTTTTTCCCTGTAAAGAAGAAAACGGTCCCTTGTTGTTGCTGCTGCAGTCCCCTTCCCCCATCCTCACCCTCCCACTGACCAGCACCTCCCCACACCCCCCTATGCCCCATTCTTACCTCCGGAGATTGGTGCTGTCACCTTCTTTGGACCGGGACACATCTGCACTCTTCAAAGCTGAACCACAAACTGAACAATCAAAGATAAGTCTGCTATAATGCCATTCAATTGGGTTTTCAACTTATGCTGATATCTCAGTGATTTTTTTATAATTTTTTTCCTCAAATTTTCAACATTGGGTTCTTGGGACCCCAGCTCATGAAAACTGCCACTGTCATTTTGTTACTCAGTCCCGGAAGGTGATTTCACAGTGCCTGTACAGAATCACCTTTCAGGATTGATTAATGAACTGACAGTGCTGCTGTTCATGAAGTGAATTCCCAAAAAGCTCATGTTGGAAATTTGGTAAAAAAAATTCCCCAATCTGACTGTGTTACAAGTGTGCATTGCACAGTTTCTACACACGCTCCTAACTTTGCCAATTTTTAATATTTTCACTCTGCATTTTCAGCATTGCCATTTTTGCACACCTCCTTCAAAACAGTAGAACTGCCATTTTCCACAACCTGCCCAAAACATGTTTTCACACATGCGGCCAAGAACAGCTCATTTGCTCTCTGAATTCACCTTTCAGGACAAGTGAACAAAATGACACTGGCATTGTTCATGAGGAGGGGTCCAAAAAAGGTCATGTTAAAAATTTGGTGCAACACCTCCAAAAACTGGACAAATTACACCTGGGCATTGAATAATTTCTATGTACATGTGCAACTTTGGTAATTTTGTAGCTCTTCACAGCCCTATTGACTCTGGCTCAACCTTGTTTCTTTTGTGAGGCATGTTGTATGTAAACTCACTTAAGTGTTGCTTTTAGCCCATCCCATCTATGCACCACCATTGTGTCCTCTTCCTTAATCTCATGTATGTATCCCTTGGTATCACCTATTACCTTTTGGCAGAAGTCTTTATCATTTTGATGGGATATGTTTAGCCTCCAAACAGGGTTTTTATGCACTGCCTCCACTTCTAAGTCCAATGAGACTGGGGCATGATCTGATACTGTGATTTGTTTATTTTTTCTGCCTAGTGCTATGTGGGCCAACTCCTTCATAATCAGGAAATAGTCAGTTCTCGAATATTGATTGTGAGGGTGAGAAAAGACGAGTAGTCCCTTTGCCTATGCTTGTGTATGTGTCTCCTGATATCTATTAACCCTGATTCTTCTATTAGTCCCTAAAGCTTCTTGCTTCCCCCCAAGATCTTTCTGTATCCCCCCAACTCTTATCCACTGTTGGGCATGGCACACAGTTAAAGTCCCCTCCTATCAGGTAGAGGGTTCCTTGTTCTCCTGGTGTTCTCAGAAGGTGCTTCCTAAGAAATGTCCTTCATTTTGGTCCTTTGTTCAGGGTCAATAGATTAATGAGGATGCACAGTGTTACCCCATATGATTCAACTAGTCTCACATATCTCCCCTCCGTGTCTGTTTCTACCATCTCAATTTCCAGGGGGGCTTCCTTACATATTAGAATAGCTAACCTTCTTCTGTGGGGATGGTCCTCATATGTTGATGAGTAGACCGACCCCACCCAACCACATTTCAGTTTTGCATGTTCTGTTTGAGTGAGGTGTGTCTTCTGTATGAAGGCCACCATTGCTGTCAGTCTGTTTAACTCTTGTAATATGCATGCCCTTTTAATGGGTGAGTTCACCTCTTTCACATTATACATTATAACTTTTAGGTCTGCACCCCCCTTGCTTCCCATGTTTTCACACACAGTGCAGAAGTTGACACACTTTTGTGCCATATCCCTTTTCAAACACACATCAACAATTTGAAACAAGTAACTATATACATCTACGGGGTTCTGAGTGCCCCTTTGGTAGCCTATGCCAGCTTGTAGTACCTTAGTCTGGTTCCTCCCTTCTTGTACCACAAGGCACTTCCATCTCCTAAGACACCTTTGTGACTTCCTATGGTGTTTCTGATTGACACTCCTATGTGCCCCTCGCTTTGGCCCCCTCGAGTGTCATGGCCTGTTGTTATCAGCCTCCACTGCTGTGGTTTCTAAAGTGCATTGGCTTTGGCTTCTCTCAACACTTGAAAGCTTTACCATTCACTGTTTAATATGCATCACCTGTAAGCTTCTGGAAATCCTACCCCTCCCCTCCCCAACCTTTTCATATCTTTCCTTTCCAGTTGTCAAGTCTTCCCCCGGATCCCCTTGTGGAGAACAACAACCTGCCATTGACATTTTACCCCCTTGTTTGTATTGTCTCCTTCTTCTGTTTGTCATCATATGCCACCCCACCTTTCAGTCTGATTTATTCTTTGTATCTCCCTACCCCTACGTTTTACCCTCCCTCTGTCATCTTACTTTCTTTCCCTCTATTCTTACTTAAATAAATGTCCCCTGTGATGCTTCCCGCTTTTTGTTTCTCCCCCTTTTCTCCAATACACACTGCAATACACTTGAATGCAGATCTTTTAGTCATCACTGACCATTCACCTCACCCCCTTTTTTCATTGTGTATCCCCCCTTTTGTCCATGCATCTCCCCTGTATGCCTTATCTGGTAGCCCTTAACCAGCATTTTAGGATGCATCTTCCCCTCCCATCCTCATCCCCATCCCCTTCCCTTTGTCCCTCATACATATATACAATATCAAACCCATCCAAGTATTAGAATTGCCCTTGAGACATTTAACATTTATTTTATGTGAAAGGTGGGCATCAGCCCAAAAGTCATAAGCACCATTAAGCAATTTACTTTGATTTTCAGTCCCGGCAGTCCATTTAAGATCTATTCCCCCATGCAAAATTATTGGACACCTTCACAAAGTGTTGCTCCTCATTCACACTCCCTTTTTACTTACAAGTCTGGTTTAGGTCTCAGCCCAATCCAATGGGGTGGATGGTGCATCTTTCTGACTTGTTCCATTCCCCTTCCTCTGGATCACATCCTAGTGCTTCCCAATCTCTGTTGCCTCTTGTTGACTCCCCTTTGGCCTCTGATGGCTCCACCAGTTCTCTCGTAACATCTACGTTGAGCTCCCTTCCTTGGATGTTGGTCCCACAGCAATACCCAGCTGCTTCAAAATAGGTTGCACCTCCTCTAAGCTCTGGTAAAACTTGGGCCTTCTCCAAGAATATTTTGAGCTGGGCTGGTGCAAAAATTTGTGCTTTCAGGTTTTTGGCCTTGATGTCTTAATCATCTGCAGGATCTTCCATTGTTAGTCCATGATTAGTGGTGTAAAGTTGTGCTCAAAGCAAAGTTAGACATTCCCCAAAACCATCTTTTTCTTACCTCAGGCTGTTCATAGTACCTTTATTTTGGTTGCAATGGAGCATGGGTGTGCCTTTGGGTTAGTTGGCCAGGGTCCTAGAGCACAATGTGCTCTCTCAATCAACAGTGGTGTTTTGGCTAGTCCCAGGATTCTTGCAGGAATCCTTCAAGGTAGGGCTCCATTTCTCCAGTGCAGTGCCTTCAGGGAGCCCATGAGTTCAGAGGTTGTTCCTCCAGGACTGTTATTCAAGATCGTCCATCTTTGCCGCCATTTCACTCTCCCTGTCAAAGAAATGCAACAGAGCCACGTTGTGGTGGTTGCACTGCTCTTCCAGCTCTTTTTGAAATTGAATATACTTTAGTTAGTTTTGCCATTCACCAACAATGCAGTCTATATTACAGGGGATGAAACACAGTACAAATACGTATACAATACAAAAGATACCTGTCCCATAAACCCCACCTTTCACCTCCCATCCCTCCCTCCTAGCTCCACCTCCACCCCCCCTTCTTGTCCCTCCCATAAATCCTCCCTCCCCCCGTTAAACTTCCCTCCCCAAAGCCAGTACATAAATTATGACATTACAGGTCATTCCCCTAACCCCACTAGGAGAAAACAGAAAAATGACAGACTAAAAAGAGTAATGAGGACATCACCACATAAAGAACCAATAACCTGCACCCACCTAAGAAGACAAATCACAAGGGATATAAAAATCCTCTGCCTCCTTTATTAATGTGGCTGAACAATTGACCATAGGTCATGGAATTTCTCCCATTTGGCGTTGAACCAGAAAATTGTATTTCTGTAGCTAGCAATAGTTTTCTCAATCCTTAAGTTGTATAATAAACCAGCAAGCCATTCCTGATAGGTAATGGGAATCTGATTCTTCCAGTGTTTTCACCGTGAGTGAAATTAGATTGATAAAGTATCTCCTTTCGCTCACAGCCACTATTGTGTAATCACCTAACAGACAAATCTGCAAGGTAAAAAGGTCTTGTAACTCTAGTAAAGGGTCAACTTTAGCCTTAATAAAGGACCATAGGGGAGCAACCAAGGGACATTCCCAAAATATATGCAACAGGGAACCTTGTGGCTGACCACATCTAAAGCAGTCATCCTTTGGCAACTTACCCATTTTACACAGCTTAACAGGGGCCAGGTGCATAGTATGCAAAATATAATATTGTTTCAATCTAAGCTTGTCATTGGCACTGTATGTATAAATTCCTTTCCATATATGTTCCCAATTAATACAACTGTTAGGGACAGTATCTATCCAATACTGAGAGTAGTCAGCTGTACCTGGATACAACTTTCCATGTAAAGCCGCCACTATACCCGAAACTGCATGTGGTTGCCCCGCGAGGGATTGAAATTCCAAAAAAAGTCCCTCCATAGTTAATGTCCCACTTATTCAATCCAAACCAAGTGATAAGCAAATGTCTAATTTGGTAAATATAGAAGGTGTACCTGGGTGATAAGTGGAATCTCCCCAATATTTCTGGTATCGAACATATGTTCCCTAGCTCAACTAGGTCACTAACGTTCATGTTTGGAGGTATTCCCAACCTATGCGGTGAGAGAAAAACTTTACCTACCTTAAAATTAGGGTTACCAAACACTGGTTGTGAGACATCTTTGGTATGCATAATCCCCAAAGACCTATATACCTGGTTATGAATCTTTACCGAAGTAAAAATAACCGTGGGCCTAAGTAAACTAGGTAAATCATTGGGGAGTATATACCAAAGACTGTTAAGTGACACTTTAGATCTTTTGATAAGATTCCTTTCAATTTGCAGCCATAGAGGATTATATTGAGATTGACTGTTATTTGAGGGGGTAATCGCCCACTGCATATATTTAGCAATGTGGCTCGCCAAATAATAATGAAAAAAATTCAGGAGCTTCAATCCCCCCAATGTTTTTGGAGCACTTAGACAATTATAAGATCTCCGTGGGGGGTTTATTTTGCCATAAAAATTTAGTGATCATGCTCTGAAGTTTCCGAAACCAGGATAGGGGGAGTTAGCTATTCAACATATTCAGAGGATAGAATACTCTGGGTAACACATTCATTTTGATGGCATTAATTCTACCCTGAAGGGTGATGTACTGTATAAAGGAGACCATCTAATTAAATCTTGATGAATGGTTAGGAGAAGGTTATCAAGATTGAGCTTCTTCAAAAGAGAAGCTGAAGTCGACAAAATAATACCAAGGTATTTAAGTCTGTTAGTCCAGGCCATCCTAAACCTAACCATGTCTCCTTTGTGAACATGAACATTAAGTGGCATAATTTCCATCTTATTAATGTTCATTTTATAGTTTGAAAACCTACTAAATTCATCCGTTATGTCCAACATTTTGGGGAAGACCTTAGTTGGGTCTGATACATGAAGTAAAATATTGTCCACGTAGGCCGACAGTTTCAACTCAAATGGACCAACTGGAATACCTGTTATGCTTGGGGATAACCGCAAACTGTGAATCAAGGGTTCCAAGTACAGACTGAACAACAAAGGTGATAATGGACACCCTTGACGCATTCCCGAATGTAATGGGAAACTATTGGAAAAAATCCTGTTGCAATAAATTCTAGCCCTAGGGTTAGAATATAAATATTTAATCCACCCAATAAACTCCAGGGGAAATCTGAATTGACTCGTAGGACTAAAAAGGAAAGGCCAACTAACCCTATCAAAGGCTTTCTCTGCATCCAGGGAGACAAGGGCCATTGGTACATTTGCCTCCCTGGATACAGAGAAAATATGGGAAAGTTTATGAAAATTATCTAAGGGATTTCTACTGCAAATAAACCCAATCTGTTCAGGGCTAATTAGGTTATCCCAAACTTTAGTAATCCTAGATGCCAAAATCTTAGCTAATATTTTAACATCGTAGTTCATCAAGGAAACTGGTCTACAATTTGCTACCTTATCTTTGGGTTTCCCTGGTTTAGGCAGAACAATAATAGTAGCTTCTAATAAAGTGGAATCGACAATGCCCTGGGCACAGATATGGGCATATAATTCTTGAAGGATAGAAGCAAGTTCCTTCTCAAACATATGGTAAAAGTTTAATGGGTATCCATCTGGCCCTGGAACTTTATTCGGTGAAAGGGATTGAATGGCAGTAGATATCTCTGCCGTCGAGATAGGGGAGATCAGCTGGGCCCTCTGTTCATGATTAAGGGTGGGAAGGAGAAATTTAGAGAGATAATGTCGAATTTCAGGTGCGTAGGACTACTGTCCGGATGACTATAAAAATTTCTATAGAACATTTCAAATTCTTCCACTATGGCTTTAGGAGTTGTCATTGGGTTACCCCCATCTGCAGCAGTTACACAGGAAACCAATCTAGACTCCTCTTGTTGTCTCAGTTTGAGAACCAAGAGGTGTCCAGCTTTATCTCCCTGACCCAAATACCTAATATGGGTTTTGAACAAGGCATATTCAGACTTCTCTCTTAGCGTATCTGCATATTGGTCTTTAAGAACTGTAAGCTGGATTAAATCTTCATTAGGAGGGCAGATACCAATCCTACCTTCTAGATCCTGAATAGAATCCAGTAGTGATTTTGCTACAGCCTCCCTTTTCATTTTATGGATAGCGCTCACTCTAATAAATTCCCCACTTAGGTAGCTTTTCAGGGAGCAGCAAAGTTTATTTACTGATTAATTAATGTACGGATCCTGATTACAATGTCCTCATGGGGTAACAATTGAATGTTAAGTTTCCACTGGGTGACCTTAGGAATTGCTTGGGGTATCCTGCCTTCAAACCATATCAGAGACTGGTCTGACAACACTCTAGGGGAGATTCCACAATCCATTGGGCCCATCAAGATGGCCTGATTCACTAAAAAAAAGTCCAGACGAGAATAAGATTTGTGATAGGCAGAGTAAAAGGTGAAATCCCTTTCATTGGGGTGAAGGAGGAACCAAGGGTCTGAGAGGCCCAATCCCTCCATCATTTCATGTAAAGTTTTCTGCGCAGGGGATAGACTCTGACCACTCTGAGTGGATCTGTCCAGCTTATTCTGGTATGTGAGATTCCAATCCCCTGCTAATATTATTGGCAATTGTTTCAATGGGGCTAACTTAAGGGCTATTTGGGAGAAAAATTCAAGAGAGGAGTGATTAGGTCCATAAACAGTGTCTAAAATAATTTCACTATGGTCAAACAACCCTCTTACAAATAAAAACCTCCCTTGCAGGTCTCCCATTTCTTGTAGGATTTGAAATTGTGTCCCTTTAGTAATTAAAATTGCAACTCCTCTTTGGGAAATAGAGTTGCCGGCTGCGTAAACATAACCAATTTGTTCTCTACAGAATAAGTTACCTTCACCGGCCAACAGAAGTATCTCCTGTATAAATGTAATATCTGAGTGCATTAAAGTCAAATGTTTAAGGATCTGATGACATTTCAATCTAGCTCTTGCCCCCTTAATATTCCATGAGGCAATTTTCATATCGATGTACCCATTTAATAAAGGCTAATCGAAATAAAAATCCAGAAATTAGACCTTTAATTTAAAGTATAACTTCAAAGACTGGATATACTCCTGCTCCCGGCCCCCTGATCCTCCACAATCCTAGCTACATTGGGCAGGTTAGAGATGCTACCCTTGTCCCCTAATAAATCCCTCCCGGGCATATTAACAAACCTATAAGGTATGCCCCTGTAGGCAAATATAGAATAAACCACCCCCAGTACCAATGACTGATCTCCCAACTGTGCATTCGGCGTGATGTTTGTCATGCTACCCCGATTGCTCCTCCCCTTCCCCTTCCCCATTTTGATTCTAACCCTGTAACACTATTAGAGTGAAATATATAGATTATAGAACCCCCTCAAACCACTTATAGTTCCTAATTCCTACCATATACTGTGAATAAAACTCTATAAAATCAAGCACAACAATAACACCAATAACCTTTAACATTTCAACCCCCCTTAAACATCAAGCTATTCAGCTACAAGGTATCATCACTAAACTCTAAAGAATCTACCAACAAGGGTAGCAGGAGTCCTTCTTCACCCCGTGGTCAGAGTAGTAATCGACTGTTACTTACGTATACATAAACCTATCCAGTTAAATCTTTAGCTTGTACCCTTAGAAAAATGATAGCTATTCCCAAACCTTCTTTTATGGCATCTGAGTTTACCATATGACCCCAACTTTGTATTGATAAGATTTGAGGGAGAGAAAAAAAAAGAATGCCCCTCTAATAATCCTCTACTAAGCCAGTTTAGCAGCTTACAGTTACCAATATAACAAAACACCATCAAATAGAATTTAGATAATAAAGTTTTATACAGACTACAATACAAAGAATTCCCCTTTAACAAAATGTCCATTAGGTGACAGTCTTTGCCACAAAATTGTAGTGGAGAGGGCTCATTTAATCAGATCAGGATACCACTTTTTGCATGCTTCTGTAGCTGATTCCAGTGTCTCAAAAGAAAGCCATTGACCATCCCTGTTGATCTGCAAAGTAGCCGGGTAGCACACCCTAAAATGTATTCCAGCAGATATCAACTTAGACACTAATGGATGGAGGGCTGAGCACTTCTGACGAACTGAATAGGGAAGATCCTGAACAATGCAAATTTGCTTTCTTTCCCACTGCACTTCTGCTGCCTCCTTTAATTTTGACAAGACATATTGTTTGTCCAGAAAGTTCAGCAGCTGGAAAAGAAAAGGGCGAGGGGGTGATCCTGATGGGGGCATAGGGCATAATGATCTATGGGCTGTCTCAATAATAAAAGTAGGCCCATTAGGGGAAGGTCCTGCCAGCTTTTCTCATAACTTTTGAGCGAAGATCACTGTCTGCCGCCCCTCCTCTCCCTCCGGAAGGCCCAGTACCACTAAATTATTTCTTTTCGAGCGACCCTCGAGATCCTCTAGGCGGTCCTCTGATTTCTTTATTCTTTGGTGTAGGGTAACCATTTCTGGCTCCATTCTCACCCACCAATTATCCAGTGAAGAGATCCTGGCTTCGTTGTCTTTCATGCATGTGTTCAGCTGTTCCAGTGATACTTTCATACCCCTAAGATCTGAGGCAAATGCGAGCAGGGTTTCCTTCATTGGTACCAACTCCTCCAGAAACCACTCCTCCGTTAAGGCAGCTTGTTGCCTCCGATCCACCCGCTTTTGCTCGTTTGGGGTTCTTATCCTTAGCTGGAGTCGGTGGGGGAGTGTGGCGGAGAGCCGGCGTCTTCATTTCAGCTTCCATTCTCAAACTGTGCGCCGATAAACTAAAAGTCAGTTTCCCCAGGCAATCAGCAAATCTTTAGCAGCCTTTGACTCACTGCTTAGGCACATGTTTACAGAAATTCAGCCACTTCATAGAGGAGGGCAGGGGAACTAACTGAGAGAGCTTCTCACTGGGCAGCCATCACGCCGGAAGTCTCACTACTCTTCCAGCTCTGACACTCCTTGTTTCAAATTGGTTGTCCTCTGGCTTACCATTGTAAGTTCTTTTCTAGTGTCTCCCAGGCATCCTTTCATTTCTTGCAGTGTGGAGTACAGTATATTTTATGCAGCTCGTGGAGCAATCATTTTGAGGTTATGGTGCAGTCTTGCCCTTCATCCTATGCCTCTCCCTCTGGTTCTCTAACTTCAGTCTCAGGGATTGGCTGGCCTGTGGCTCCGTCCTTCATGTAGCAGAGACATTTTTTTGGCACAGGGCTTTCAGACCCGAATTCTTTCAGTCACTGGCATGCTGCCATCTTAATCTTTTTAGGGTATCAATGATGGGGCTTAATTCCCTTGATTACCGGAAATTTTTGATTTGTCTTTGCCTTTGAGGAATGGAGCTGATCTCCTGAGCTGTTCATGCCACAGTGACATCACTTGAAATCCCCTGCATTTCCATATTATTTAATTTCCTATGAGATACTAAATGTTGTAGGAGCTGGAGCCCTTGACTTCTCTGCTGTGTTCCTTTGATTTTTCACTTTACTAACCTGCCTCAGACATGCTTTAGATACCTCCTGGATTCCCTGTTTGATGGCATCCAGTTTATTTCCAACCCCATCAATTTGGCCTGTCCCCTCTCATCTTCCATTGACCTCTTCTTCCATATTCCTAAAATCTACATATTGTTTACTCTCTTAATCATAAGTAACTTGTTTCTCACTTTATGGTGTTGTCAGGCACATCCAATATCATGTGCTTTGTTATTAAGCAAGACATCCATTTTCCATATTCTCTGAGGATCTAAAAATTGTATTTATTAATGTTTAACTACAGTAAATCTAAAAAACTCACTTTCAATGTGTTTAAACAATGTTACTTAAAACTAGCATTCTGTTTAGTGACTAATTGACCTAAACATAGATCAGAACTAAAGCTGGAAAGAAAAACTATCAGTCATTAACCACAGTCATGAAAAAGAGAAAAGAGAGAAACATCACTGAAAGCTGGAGTTTTATAGTCAAACTGTGCACAAATAAAATTTTCAGATCCTCAGAAAAGAGGCTCTTCACCTTGAAATGTTTTCCCTGTTAACACACAAACATATGTGTGGAACTGTAAGACTTTACTGTAGAAGTCTTTTGTACAATTAGTTATTGAAAATAACTAGTGGAAATGTGATGTATTGCTTAACAACACTACATATGATACTGGATGTGCCTAACAATACCATATAGTGAGAAACAAGTTACTTATGAATAAGAGAGTAAACAATATGTAGATAAATGTCTTCATACATTACAAGGTTATGGCACTGATGAAAAGTTTGCCATCTTCCAGTACTTGAAGTTGTCAGCAGGTGGCAGCAAAGACTAACCTTAGGGCCTATGTATTACAGCATGAGAATTATGTGCCAGAGGCACGTATCCTGCCCATGTAGCTCTGCACCTGTGGACAGGTGTGCACTGGCCATATTCATCAATGGCCAACACCTGTCTGTGGCTCTGCCCTCCTGGAATGCAGGACTCCACAGGGCAGCTGGGGGGGAGTCGCAGACCTCAGCAGGCATCCAATTGGATGCCCTCCTGGGTCCCAAAATGGATCCATAGTGCAAGAAGGTACAGGTCTGAGCGTGTGAATAGCACCAGCAGACACCCGGAGTCACACGGCAATGCCCCACCAGGCAGCAGACCCCTGGCCAAGCACCTGGGATAGTGAAGCCTCCCTCTGCACTGCCACACCCTCAGCACCCATGCAACAAGCCCCCACGCATGACTGCCCCTGTTCCCGTTAAGTACCAGCAGCACCCCTGTCACCCACACTTGGCTGCCTTCTTCCCCAGTGCACCACACAACAGCCCCCTTCACCCACTGCAGACCATCCCCAGTGACTTACAGGAGCCCTCTACAATTTACACATGTGCCCAGGTTCCACAAACTGGTCGCCCTGTACCCCAGTCCCAGCATTGGTGGTTAGTGGCTCCCTCCACCCCCATGGCATCGACCGTCCCTCCCCTGTACCTGCATAGTTTGTGCCGTGGCCTGGATGGCCTGCAGCACAGCCCTCCACACACCCCTCCATGGCCACCGGCCATCCAAGTACTGCTGGGAGCATGCAGCCTATTTATAGAGGCACGTTCCCAATATCACTTGGACAGCTGGTGGCCATGGAGGTGTATGGAGGGCTGTGCTGGTGGCCATCCCTGCCACAGCACCAACTATACAGGTACAGGGAGAGTTGGTCAGTGCCATTGAGGGTGCACCACACATCATCGTGGGTCAGAGGGACAGGCTTGAGAGATGGTGTATACCAGTATGGCTGCTCTGTGCCCACTGTGTGTGGCCTGTGGCTGGATGGACAGTGGCAGGGTGTGTCAATAGTTGCCCGCAGTGTATGTGGTGAGTAGCCAGTTTGTCAGGGGCCTGCTACAGGGGGTTTCTCAAATCTGTCATGGAGAGTTTTTGGACATGTATGGAGTTGGGACGCAGGGGTCTGCAGGGGGTGTGTGTGTGTGTGTGGTCTGCTGTATTCATGGGGCTGGTGTCCCCTTTTGTGTGGTGGGGGGCTGCTGTGTAGGGGATGGCCTCAGATGTGTGCTGGGTTTGATGGGTGGGTACGGGGAGCCAGATGCTGGGGCACAGTGTGTGGTGGACTGGGCAGTCTCCATGGACCAGGTGGGGCCATATGCATGGTGGCACATACAACAGTTATGCCAGGCTCCCCTTACCATAAACTGCAGACTGTTCTATCCCCCCTGCAGATGGTGCTATGTACCTTTGTGCATGGCGCATAGTGCTGTATCACCCCTGTGCCCACCCCTGGCACACTGCAGTCCATATGACCATTGGATCGGGTGCATAGGGGCTGTGTGCCCTATTTCAAGCATCCCACCTGGGGCATCGCAATGGGTGTGGAGTGGCTATGAGCTGTGGATCAGCAGCCACTCTGCCCATTCATGTATAGGGCCCATTAAAAGCAGTATAATGTGCTGAGATCCATCATAGGATTTCACCAGTAAATACCATGAATGTATAAAAATATACAAAACAGTACTGCATTGTACTAGGTGTAAATAGATCCCAGAAAGTACCACTAAAGTGGTAAAATAATTGATTATGACATATGTTTTTGATCGCTATATAAATAATTATTGTTCTTTACTATGAACATGCTTTAAAAAGTTTTGTTGAATTGATTTTATGTTAGATCCCAAACCCTGAATAAACCTAAAGAGGTGAAACATTGGGTTTTATGGGTGTCATATGATGACTATGGAATGAAAAAGAACTACATTTACTGGAAAAAGTTTTGGAGTGGCTGGTTCATTTTAGCTTTCTGATACTTTCCTTCCTACCTGCCCCCACTGAACATTGAATTGATGTATTTTGAAGGGAAACCACTCAACCCTTTGATTTATATGCACACTACACCCAAGGAGCCTTGTTTCCTCTCCTTGGTCCCTCAGCTGCCCATCTTTCTATATTCCTGATGATGGTCTAGCTTCTTGTTTATCCTAGTTAAAGAGCACCTGACATAATTAGGGCAGGTAAGTCACACCAGAGTGCTACATACTTCATGGCTAAAGAAGCACTTTGAAACATTGTCAAAGAGTATTTTATTAGATGAGAGTATTTTAAGGTCCTCGTTATATTCAGTAAGCTTTAAGTCTGAAACTGCTGCTCTAACCACAAAGTAGCATTCTGATGATTTGAAATGAAGGATAGGGCTACAGCATGTTCAATGTGAAGTGTATTAGAATTGCAATAGTGAGGCTGTATATAGTAATGTTACACAAATTAGCAGGCCACCTTTCATTTTAGAGGTAGTAAAGTACATTGGTTATTAACTTGTCTCTTTCCTCATCCTGGTTAAAGTGTATCATTATAAATAACCTCCTTGTATATATGTGTATATTATTGTATCTGTTCTTTTTTAAAGTCTTTGTTATTGTTCTCAATCTGTATTTGTATATATGTGAATTTACACCCATTATGTTATTTCTGACCAATCAGGTCCATCTTGTAAATGAGCTATGCTCAATGATGTTCACCTGAATAAATAAAGATTTTGATTGATTGATTGATGCCCATTAACAATTACTTTTCTCATTTTCTGTCTGCACTCACACGTTAGGCTCTATGCACTATAGTATGGATTGACTAAGCACTGCAGATTGGCAGCATGTAGGCAATCCTAAATGTAATTTCTGCATACTGGGGTTCAACAGACCCCTGCCCACATGCATGGAAGGGTTGCATGACACTTCCATGCTGGATCTCCAGCCTCAGTCATGCAGCTATGAACATGGAGGGTCTGGGGAAGTATTTGGTGAGTGCCTGCACTCTGTGCCATTCATGAAGGCACAGAGTGCAAGGAGACTGGGGGTGCAGGACATGTTGGCAGAGACTGGCCATATCCATTATGCACACCTCCAGAATTCAACTGCCTAGCCATTGCTGACACAACCCCCCCCCCACCATGCTACCCCAGGCTTCCAGTCAGGCAGGGAAAGTTGGGGGCAGCCATTGGGACACTTGCCTACTCTTTTCCAAAGATGGGACTCATACCATCCTACAATCTCCTGTTAAATGCAGAGCAGGTGATCTACTGCAGAAGAAGGTTGGGCATCAGATTAGTTGCTTACCTGTATCTTCTGCTCTACACCAATGTGTTACCCATGATCCTGTTAGCTGGGAAGGGGGGCTGGGGCTGCAGACAGGTGCCTGGTGATCATTAATGCCAGCCACCATGCACCTGTTCCCAGGTACAGAGCTGCATGGACTGGCTATGCGCCTTTCACCTTTACCTGGTCCGCATTACTGCATAGGCCCCATTGAGTCTATTTTATCCTCCTTTGCTCTGTGCTATGTGCCTTTGATGCCTATATGCGATTTTTAAGAAACATGATCCCCCACATCTTTTCTTGCTCTGTTTTTCTATAGAGTTTGTAGTCCTCAATCCCCAGTTCTCAGTTTTTGAGTTTCAAACATCAAGTGCCAGTTATCATCGCTACATCTATTTGGAAATACAGTAGTACATTACTTTCTCTAATTCCTCCCTTTTGTAGTTTAGACACTTTGCATTAATCAGCAAAGTCTTGCACTTTTTCTGGAATTTTAATCTTATTAGTTTTTTACCCTCATCATGTTATTTCCATCCTAAATGCACTTCTCTGTTTATACATTCCCCTCTTACTCCTCACCTTATTTGTTTAAAACCCTATCTATTGCCTTGTTAATTTTCTCCCAGTACTCAGCCTATACTATTTAAATGTAACAAATCATGTCTATGTAGATGAAAACTGTTCCAGACACTGTCCATGTTCCAATGAAAGTAAAATTATTGCTTTTAACCCAGTTATGAAATCAGGTAGGGATCGGTTTGATGGCTCACCATGGATTAGGACCAGCTCATAGAACAAGCAAAATCTCTGCTACCACTATTTTATCTCCGTCATCCTTCAAGTTCACTCAGAGGTCCTCAGAATCCTTTCAAATATTCTGTGGTGTCCTCCTATCTATACTGTTTGTGTCCACATGTGCTTCCATCACAGGCTCTTTACCCACTCCCCCCCAGCAGTCTATTGTACCCAGCCCAGTCCTAAGATCTTATACCCTTGAACCCAGCAGGCATTCTATTTTCTTTACCTGCTGAACATATGGTACTGTCTACAAGCCTTTTTACTGAATCAACATTTACCCTTGCTTGCCTCATCCCTGAAGTTTACTTACCCATTGGCACTGCCCTGAAGGATTCTCGTCATGGTCACTATTAGCCTGTTCATTTTGGAATTCCTCAAACCTATTATAGAGATCATTAAAAGGCTGATCTTTAAACACACATTCTTACAGTGGCAGCCAGAGATATGTCCCAGTAGTCTTAAGATATATCCAGGTTTGTTACAGAAAATCTCTTTGAAATTATTTGGGATTTCCTTGGAAATATCCTGATATACTGTATCTAGATGTACTGGGACATATCTTTGATTACTAGTGTAGTTCTTTTCTAGCCTTTCACTTTGTGAAAAGTATCACCTTTTTGCTGTGCGTCCTGGCCTTTCTTCTTCTTCACAGACAAACATTTCTGTCTAGGAAACCTTCCAGGTCGCTGACCTCATGCATATTCTCCACATTCCTCTCTAACTCCATTATCTCCATCTCCAGATACTGCACCAATATACATTTTGCACAGATCTAGGATTTCTCTTCATTTTCCTCTGGTGCCAGAGTGTAAATTTTACAGTCAACCCACCTGAACCCTAGGACCCCACCCTCCAGTCTTTAAGATCCTCGGATCTCCCATTATGTTTGTACTGTCATCCAGCTGCATTGGAATGACTATTGCAGTCATATAAGTGTAGTTCTAACCTTTTGTTGCTTATACCCTTTATGCTTACCATCATACACCATATTCTTCTGGCCTGCAGCCTCCTTCTCAGGACTTCAGAGACAGAATCCACCATTACCTTGTCATCTGCACTGCCCTTCACTTGCATGGAGAGGGGGCCTGCTTACCTGTAGCATCATGTGGCTTTTGTCCTCTTTGGAGTTTGGTTCCAGAACCAGATGTAAACATAGTGGTGGCTAATCCAAAACATTCAAATTATAAAATCCTGGACTCTTTTGTTTCTGTTCTTCTTGCACTCCTTGGATTTTGTTCTAATTGGAGGAATATTTTATAATTTATTAGTCCAAATCTGACTTGTGTTTTCAATCTTTATAGCTCACTACTATCCCTTTTTAGGTTTGCTGGGCATTCTGTTTATTCCACCATTTAGTTCTAGTCAGTTAACAGTGGGTAATTCTTGCTAACAACATGGAATGGCCAGGAAGCAGAACACTGGGTAGCTCAGTAAGTGTGTGGGGTGACATAACGTGCTCGATGGTAGCAACAGCTTGAAGTGAGAGCTCCCTTGGATCAGACTAACACAGAAGCTAAAAACAGACCAACCACTTCAGAAACATTATTCCTTCACAAAGCTTCACCTTAAATGAACTCTTATTAGTGTCCACACCAGATGTTGGAATGGTTCCTGGATTGTGAATCCAGTGGATTGTGTTCCACCCACAGATATAAGGAAATACAGATTTTGCATCCCAACAAAGGACATGTTAAGGAGATGGGAAGAAATTGGTTCTGTATAGTATGTCTACATGTGTCAAAAGGGCCAGGAGGAGGAGGAGGAGGAGAGAGGGCCAGGATGATGGAACCCAGGTACTGGAAGGGAAAGACCAGAATCACATCACAGAGAGATAACCTATGTTCAGTCATCTGTTACTAGAGAACCATGGGCAGAGACATTTTTGGGGGCTCAAGCAATATGTCTTGGGAGCCCTTGGCATACACAGGTGCATACTACTGTGGCTTATTAATGACTAAGTCATCAATTAAATACATATAGTACTGCATCATGGAACATTAAGGGGCTGAACATCCTAGTGAAGAGATCTACAATACTCACACACTTACTAAAACTAGGGGCCTCAGTTTTTAGCTGCAAGAGATCCATCTCCTGTGCAAAAAAACACATTCTCCATTTGAGATGCATTTGGATCAAACAGGTATATAGGGAAGAAGTGAACCTAAACAGGAGGGAGTGGCTATTTGTATTGTCAGAACAGTCCCCTTTTCAACTCCACAAGAAAATTGCAGACTCACAGAGGAGGTTTGTTATATTTAAAGGACAGCTATATTGAACTGAGGTAGTCTTAGCAAGCATCTATGGCCCATATGCTGATAGTCTCTGCTCACTTTACAGACCTCTTGACAACATTTGCACAGTGGTCTACATTACACATTCTGTTTGGAGGAGACTGAAATGTAGAAACTGATAATGGCATCAACAAACTAAGCAACCATAGGAAAGGTTTAACACTGAGGAAGCAATCTCTTTGGGAATTGCAGGATACTGGGTCTAACTGACCCATGGTATAAGCTAAACACAACTATAAAGGAATTTACTTTCCATGCTTTCACTTGTGACTCCTGGTCCAGAATATACTTTTTTTTCCAATGAGTTACATGGCACAGTCAGGCTTACTACAGGTGGACAGTCACCCAAGTCAATTCCAAGAATTTGCCCATTTTCCTTTCTCATTCATTTTTCAGTGGTTCACACTTGGACTAAGTTTATAGACTAATGCATAATCTGCTTCAAGATTCCTGTTCCCTAACACACCTCAAAACCAGCTGAGACATGGCATCCAGAAAAGATACAGTGTTGTGTACCTTTTGGTGGGAGATTATGACCATAGTCTCCAAAAACAAACTAGTTCATTAAACCATAGCTGAACATGTGCTATTGGAGATGAGGAAAATGGTGAAAATACTCTCCCAGTAGCTAGAACAGCAGTTTTGGATGTGCCTCACCTGTACTAGAAAATAGTATTATGACCAGAAAAGAGAAAAGGCCAAGTTAACTATTTTTAGATTCACATTAAACTACAAGACCAGAATAAGAAGGTGGGTAAGCTTCTTGTGCTTAGGTTTAAAAAAGCAAGAGGTGGTTAGAACTAGAAAAGATGTTGGGGACCCTGATACAGGGAATAGGTCAACTGACCAACAAGAGATAGTGTATCTCTTTCAGAAATTCTATTAAAATTAGAGATGCATGGATATCACTTTTACGCCGGATATCAGATCTGGATATCCTGCATCTACTATCCGACTGGATCGGTTCAACATCGGGTCGGATAGTAATTAGTGTGATATTAAAAAAACACTTCAAATATGCTCGCAGCCTCCCCTTTGCCGTTATCAGATCACCAGTGATGTGTTATATCGGTCCCCAAAGGAGTATTCTATCAACGAGGTAAAAGGATAAAATTCTGTCTGGCATGTCTCTTGTTGCTTGGTCATATACACAGTGGCAGAAGATCATAATCCAGGCTAGTATATATTAACTAAATCTGTCTCTCAGTTATTTACCTGCATTGTATAAAATAAAAAGTCGACTCTTATCTTAGGCAACAAGAATAATGAGATGCGGGGCAGTGCAATATAACATCTCTAAAGGCTGAGTGCCCCCAAAAGACCTAGAGGCAGGAACAGAGATCTAAAAGAGAGATACAGCAATTTTATTTTTACCTCAAAAAAACAAAAAACACAGAAGATGAGATATAAATGCAAACTCTGGACCTACCGTCGTTAAGTCAAAAGGAACACGGTGATTAGAAGAGTGCTCTTGCAGCTATTACATCAAAAATGTGCTTCATAACATACTGAGAATGCCAACACTTGTCTATTCATACTGATGGTCACACGATGCACTAGCACAAAAACATAATATAAAATTTATATGATGTGTTATAGTGGCACCTGGGGGGGTCAACTCTGACAACCTCTGGGGGGGAACAAAAGAAAATGTTCTCCAAGTGCAGACTGGCTTAAATATTTGCAAAAAAACAGAGATAAAAGGATAAAATTCTGTGTGGCATACCAGATGTTAGTAGAAATAGGACTTTTCAGCCAGCTTAACTGCACAGATAAATTTATTTTCTGGCTGTTCACCTTCACAGCATCTCAAGCAATCAGAGCAGCACTCGGGCGGAATTGTCACCAGGGAGGCAATGTATGGTTTTTATCAGCTCATCCACATGGAGTCCTATGACTGAGCACAATCCAAATTAATTTCTAGGTACCTAAATTGGTTAATTATTTCAAAAGGTTCACTGTCAAGGCTTTCAATGAACACTCAGTATTTCCTCCATTTCTTTTTGATTCTGCTAAAGATCATAAGGACCATCCCCGGGCATCGACCCGACCCAACCTAATAAGTAAATGAGCACACTCTCATGCCACGGTACTGGTGGCAATATCAGACTTGTTCCCTGATCACCACCACCCTTTCCCACATTCTGTCTAAAATGGTGCATCTATAATATAATCAACCCGACCTGACCTGATTAAAATTTAAAAACTGATCGGGTCGGATAGGTGTAAAAAGCCTGATATTCGACCGGATCGGATCTCTGGGTAGGATATCCGTGCATCACTAATTAAAATTAAATAACTAATATAAGAATCATAACACCCATGTAATAGACCAATTTGTGCCTATACTCTCCCTGCCAAAATTTACAGAGGCCCAACAAACATCTTAAAATGTATGTAATACCCCAGGAGAAGTGACTGAAGCAATTGACTCAATGGATAATGACAGTGCTCCTTGTCTCGACAGCCTCTCAACCAATTTTTACAACTTCATTAAAGATGCAGTTTCTACCCCTTTGGATAATGCTGCATTTTGAACCAGATTTATATTTTGTAGAATCTAGAGTGTACAATTCAACAATACACAGTGGGCCTTAAGCATGAATGGGCAGGGCATAAACACCAGAGCCACGTATCCCACCCACATAGGGCTGCACCTGTGGACAGCTGCACATTGGCAGTATTCAACACCCTGTGCCACCTGTCCATGGCCCCCTCCCAGTGTGCAGGACTCCATAGGGTGGCCAAGGGTTGGGCTGCTGACCTAGCCAGGCATCCAATTGGATGCTCAGTCAGGGTCACTCAGTGGATCCCTTCCACAGCAGGGTGCACATTGTCAATGCACCCTTTAGATGACCAATGGCTGGTGGATGTGGTGGAGGGCAAGGCTGCTGACCCTTCAATGCAGCACTGGAACAGTGCACAGGGATGTAAAGAGGGGTCTGTAGGTGGTGAAGGGGGGCTGTACCCCACATCTAGCTCCCACCCAAAGCAATGGGGGTTGGTGATGTGGGTGGCCCAGTGATGCCCTTTGGTTGTAGGGAGGCAGCATTCTTTGTCTGGTGCTCCTGGGTGGTTGTGTGTTGGGTGGGAGACTCACCTCATAGGAGCCCTGCATCAATGTTGACAGGGGCAGGTAGCAGAAGTCTGGATGGGTGGGCTGTCTGCTCTTTCCCAGTGGAGTCCTGATGGTTGTACATGGTGCATAGGGGGGCTCATGGCAGAGTTCCTCCTGGCATACCCTGCACCCCATCTGCACAGCAGCAGCCACCACTATGCATCTTTGTGCATGGCACACCAACAGCCCACCCCGGCATGGTGTGGTCACATACCCAGGAGGATTGGTGCATTGCTCCTGTACACCAGCCCTTAGAGCATCCTGTGTAGGTGGTTCCTAGGGTGTGGAATGGCTGCACTCCCCAGATACACACACAGAGCCACTCCACTCCAATAGTGCATAGGGCCCAATAACAAAAATCCACAAATGAGTAATAGATGCATCACAAGTAATTAAGTTTCAGACCCATATCATGATTCAACTTAAAAATACTGGGAGTCTGAATGCAGGGTGCATGGGATGACCCAACAGGTTCAGAACAGGTGAGGGTTATGGAGATGCTTGCCTTTCAATCACCAAAGGAAACTCTTTCACATACTTTCTGCATCCAAGGATGCTGACATCCTTGTGATGTTGGTGTCTCTGGAAAGCTTTTATCGGGTCTCCTGGAAGTACCAGTTTTGATTTCTGTAAGTAAATACTATCCAACAGGAATACATATGGTGGGTAAGACTTCTTAATTCTTCATCATCTGCTTAGGCCAACTGCCTACAGAGTCCCGTTTTTTGGCTTTGGACTTCAGAGTGGCACTGGGCAGAGCTCCACCATTACTGTTTCAGTTTAATCTACAGTATACCTGGCAGTGCTGGCACTTAAAATTAAACAGACAGTGGAGATGGAGGGAATCACATTTGGGGATATCCCATAGAAATTGTTCACCTGCATGGATGACATTCTACTACACCTAACACACTCAGCCACTTCCCTGCCTAGGGCCATTAAAATATTTTTTGAATATTGCTAGGCATGGAAAACAGTTTAGGAAGATTTCTCATTACAAATTCAGGCTAACTAAACACACTTTCATCCTCTCAACCACAGGGTCCAGAGACAGGAACTCTCCCTCTTCCCAGTCTTAACTGTTCCAAAGACAGCACTGTTTGTTCATGTTATGTCCAAGAGTATGATGAGTGACAGTGCAGAACATATAGTAGATTACCTGTGATCCACAATTTATTTATTTATTTATTTTAGTTTTTTGAACTGGATAGACCCACTGAGCCCCAAATGTCCCTTTTTCAGGGGTGACATAGAGTTAGTCACATAGAGTCAAAAACATTTTGCAGATACAGTGCATAAGAGAACAAACCACATTTGCTTACAGTCAGGACATTACACATCATGGAATCATACAGTCATCAGTAGACAATTCATTATGCAATCATATTTATACGATTAATAATAGAGGATCCAGAAAGATGGAATTATTCACTGCTGCTGCCACCCTGGAGATGTGTCAATGTAGTTAAAATGAATGTCCTTCCCAGCGTACTACAGCAGAGCCATCTAGGATTCAACACAATACCTTGCAGTATAACTGCAAAATGATGCAATATGCTGCAAGGGAACACTGCAGTTCAATGGCAATTAAGGCCTTTTGCCAGGCAGTATTTTGTCACATGTCATTTATGGCAAGTTACTGCATTGCATCATTTCTGGCTATGCTGTATATGCACTGGGCATGCTAACCATGCCTCTTCCTCTCTTGTGGTTTAAAATGCTACAATCCAACATCATCACATTTATCACATTATTTTAGGCTTTGGCTATGCAGCCCCAAAAGGGCTTACCTAAAACTGTTCACTGCATAAAACAAGGAGGCTTTAATTCCGAGACTTATGGAGGTACAATAATGCCTTATGGGGTGCAAACTGCTTATAGATAGTTCCATGATTTCTCTTTGCCATCACTACACTGCACACTGCAATGGATAGCACTAGAAATCCACCTGAGCAAGGAGCATAACATATCACAAAATAACTATCAAACAAAAAAGCACAGAGGGCTGCGGTGCTATAGATATACCAAAGACAATCAAGCACTCACCACTCAGAGTCATAAGAATGCTGCTTTCCAGAATAAATCATGCCCAAAATGTTTATTTGAGGTGCCAAGTAAAATATGCCTTGATGCATTTTGGATATTCACAATCCTTTTTCAAAAGGCCTTTTGAAAAAGGATTGTGACTATCTGAAATGAGTCAAGGCACCGAAACTAAACATTTTGGGCATGATTCATTTTGGAAAGCAGAGTTAGTATTACTCTGTATCAACAATTGCCATCCTATATACCAGATAATATTGAAAAAATCTCAATAATACCCCAGCATGTAGTTCTGCAGCCATACATAGGTAGCTATGCAGATTGCTGAGACACAGGCTTCTCTATGACATAGCTTAACCTCTTTGGCACAAGTATGATTTCAGAATCAGAGGGAAACCACTAATAGTCAAGTATGGATGAACAAAGGCATCAACACAGTAGATCAGCTCCTTTGTTTAAGCAATTTTGTCAGTTTTCAAAACTTAAAAGATTCCTATGCACTAGAGAACAACAACATCTATTGCATTTAAGTTAGACACATGCGAATGAAAGTACTGGGTAGGCCCCCTTGGAAGTATACAGAAAATGTAAGCAATCATTTGCTGATTAAGGCTGTTACTCACCCATATACAATTTCCACACTATATAAGTAGTTGGGCTCCTTGCTTCAACTTTGCTTAGGTGCTCCACCCACACATTGCAAAGAAACTTTTAACTGGGAATGCAATGCAGTGGATTGGAAAGGGCTGTGGGGAAATATATACCAGTTTATTATGTTCAATTCCTAGAGACGTATGCAACGTGTTACACCCATAAAAAAATCCAGCAGTGATATAAACTGAAATCCCTTTCATGTACTAGATGTGGCCTATTGTCAGGATCTCTGAAGCATATTCTTTTGTACTGAGAAAGCACAACCCCTATTGAAGGGGATCTTTGCTACACTAGTTCTTCTACTGGGTGTGGAAGCATACATTATTCCACAGATGTACATACTGGGGTAAGGATGGGGGTGGAGACTCAGAACAGGAAATGATGCACTCACGGAAACACCAACTCCAGTTACAACAAAGCAAGTCAGGAAGGCACTATGCTCAGGATATCCAAACCAGCTTTCACAGCCAAGCATGTACAATCACTGCAGGTGGGTGGATCCAGTTAAAAAAAGATGTATTGCCAGAAAACACAGGAGTGCTGTAATATCCAAAAGTATAAAACAAGTGCAAGTTGTTGGTTCCACAGGTTTATCTAACTGCAGTATTTCCTGTAAATTTGTATTTGAATGTTGAAAGCACTCACAAAATCTATGGTTTGGACATTACAGTATCCCTGTGATGTCGGTCAATCCTTGCTATTTCATTTTTATTTGTCTCTTTATTTTTTGCTGGATTGTCCTGTCTACAGTGCTTTCTTCTGCAATGCTGTGAAAGCTGATTCGGATATCCTGATGGCAGCTCCGTTGTATCTTGTTCTGGCATTGAGGCTCTCATGGGTAATATAGGAGATACCAATTCTGCCTGTTAACTATCATGTTAGTGAAAGTATTATTTTTACATGGACTTGATCAAGAAATACAGACCATTGAGAAATTATACCAAGAAATCATCCCAGCAGTAAGAACGTATAAGATTGTAGCCTTACTATGAAATGCTTGTAAATATGTTGGGATAATGTGAGAAAACATGCATGCATTATTGGGCATAGTGCCTGTCTAAAGCTGATATGTTTAACTGACCAAAATGCTTGTTTCTGACTATGTTGCATTCTGCAGTAATGCTGCAATATAGATATAAAACTGTACCATCATATTTTACCTGGGGACCTTGGGGTGAGTGAGGAGGGTCAATAAAGGCCATTGTATAAAGAGTTGCATGCATGCATATATGCCCCTTGTTTTTTTTTAAATATATATAAATGAAAATTAACTCATTGAAAAAGAAGCAGTAAACACTGTAAGACAGATCCAATGAGAAAGTTAAAGCATAACAGGTGAGCAAATACCACAGAAAGTGAGGAACCAAAGAGTATTTTAATGTACAGTATTTAAAATGGGATTATTGTGTTTTTAAATATTACATTTCAACAGATTCTTCTGTTTGTTCTGCTAAAGAAAATCACAAGTAGTTTTATTCCTCATAACATATGTAGTGAAATATGTTTGACAAATTATGGAAATATAATCAACATATATTAATACTATACCCTTAAAAGTGGCATATAGAAACCGCAGTTGGCAACAAGCAGAATTTGTAAGATCCTTCCAAATGATACAGATAAAGAAGAAACATTCTAATTGTTTGGTTTCACTGTATGTCCTGTCAACATGCATAGATTCTGAGGCCTCAACACTAGTGCAACTCATAACTGGTAACAGTATATAAATCTTTGTTGGGGTCAGTTTGGCAAGGCATTACCAAAACAAATGTTTTCCCCAAACTGGCTTTTATAAGGTAGAATGACAAAGAACCACTCCTGGAATTCATGGTGGTTAACTCAGAATTTACAGGAAGCAGTCAGCAGTCAAACAAAGTCTGGTCAGAGCCGATACAGCTGTGGTGTGCTTTTACCTTTCTAGGTAGTAGAGCTGCAGCAGCATGGCTCTCAGAGCAGCGGCTGGTCAGGTACTGGTGGTGGCGACAATGAAGCAGCGGTAGAGCAGAGGTGGTTTGTGGCAGAGCAGTGGTGATTTGCCAGTCACAAGATGGCAGCTGGGACAAAACTGTGCATGTGCACTACTTGCTTATGTGCAGTTGAACTGGAAGTGCACTCATGAAGTGTGCCATGGGAAGGGGGTGACCATGCTGCAGAGGGGAGTTCTGTCATGGAGGACAGAGCTTATGGCAGCAGCACTGTCCTGACATGGCCGCATCACTGTAGGAGAACACAAGTACACATCTTGAGCTGGCCCCTGTTCTCCTACTGGGATGGGATAATGTCTGTGGAGATCTTCCCACATAGCCATAAAAATTAAGGCTCTTACCCTACAGTGACCTTTGAGAAAATACACTTCGTGTGTGTGACATCTGTCAGCCTTTTTCTGTCTTAATGTGTTTGTCAAACACAACACATTTGGCCTGCTGAGGATCCCATTAAGCCATCCAAAACTACAACAATAAAATACACCTTCTCATGTTCATTACAAATACGGTACATGGAACCCAAATTTTGCTCATGCTACAATCCTCGGTTTCTGCATGAAGACCTGTATTCAGTAAGACAATGTAGACACCCACAAAGAGTCAAAAAGAAAGACAGACTTATGCTGCATGAGAGAGCTGGAAAGATAGTGAAAGAGAGAGAGAGAGAGAGAGAGAGAGAGAGAGAGGACAAAGACGGACAGAAACAGAAACATTGGGCTGGATTCACAAACATTTGCTGCAAACTCCGACAATGGCAGCTTGTGGCAATGGCCTCTGCATCCTAGACCCTGCTCCAGATTCAGTATTGGACAGGGTCCCAGTGCCTGCATCCTGTGGCTTGTGGTATCTTTCCCAGGAAGGACGCAGCTCCAGGAATACCATAAGCCACCGGACAGGAGGGCAGCTGAAGTGCCTGCTGAACAAAGTCTGGCATGTGTCTGTGCCCCCCATGCCCTCAGTACCCACAGTCTGATCAGTCCAATGTGGGCAATCAGCCCCCCAGGCCCAATAGTGCCACACCAATTGCCCCTATTGGCTATCAGAACACACCCACCCCGATGCCCAATCACCCGCACCCCACAATGCAATCTCCCCAACCCTCCTATGGGACTACAGGGCATCACCACAAAACTTATTGGTGGTCCATTTGCCCCCCCACTCCCATACACACACATGAGCAGGTGAGCTTGGTGATAGCACAGCTCACCTCTGCCTCCATAGCCAGCCACCAACTGAGCTTTGCTGAGAGCATGTACAGTAATAATATGTGCTCCATGAATGACAGCTGCTGTCATTCATGGAGTGCATATGATGATTGCATGCACTCCTGGTGGAGCTCGGCTGGCTGCTGGCTGTGGTGGTGAGAGATGGGCTGTGCTAGTAGCTGACTCACTCGATGGGTGTTTGGGGGTGTAGGTTCGGCTGTGGGTTGTGGGGTGGGCTAGCATTGTGGCTGGGGGGGCCACTAGATGACCAGGGCAGATATGAGTTGTTCCATTCTGTTTTCACCACTAACAGGATGGCATTTTGGGGGAGGGTTAATGGGGATTGGGGGGTCTGAAAGCCCATAAGGGCATCATTGTTTGTGGGGTGCATGTTTCAGGACTGGGAGGGGCATGGCCCACACCAGCACCACTTTCCCCTAATCAAATCAAATCTTTATTTATCCAGGTGATCATCATTGAGCAAGCTCATTTACAAGATGGACCTGCTGTTGTCAAAGACAGTTGTACATACATAGAATGAAGGTACAAAATACACAATGTGCAAAGAGGTACAAACAAAATTACAGAAAATGGTAGGTTCAAGGTATACATTCCAAGTGTTCTCATAAGAACATATGTGCATCACACAACATTATTTTGGTATGTACAACCTCCATGGATACAGAAATTGAAGTAGCATATTTATTCATTCTTAATCAAGCCTCTATCGAAACATACAATTCTTTGCATTTCAGCCCTCAGTGACCGTTTAACATGCTTGGGTGAGGATCTTAGGCTACAGAGGTGCCCCTAATGAAGTCTGTATCTCCTGCTTAAGTGGTGAGGAGAGTAGTATGGGAGAAAGTGGTGCCATGGGTGCTGAGGGCCAATATGGCAGCTGACTAGTGAACTTAGTTAAAATAAGGAAGGAAGGAATTAGATTTGTGGCTGAGTGTGTTAAGGATAAGGAGTGAACCATCAGCAGGACTGCTAGGAACTATGGAAACACTTACAGATTTTGGCAAACGTTTTGTCATAAATGGTTCTAAACAGGGAAAAACTGACAGGAGAGCTGAGTCTCAACGATCTTTGTATCCTATTCCAGAGTGTGGGCAAAGCATTGCTTATGGCAGCCCTACCAAAATGGGTACTGATCCTGGGGATTTTCAGAGAAATTAGCGAGTGGCTTCTTAGGGTGTAGCTACTGATTGGACTCAAGGGGAGTCAGGCAACAATGCAATATGGGAATTTGTTGGTAAGGGCTCAGAATGTCCAGAGGGCTGCATTTCTACACTGCCTGTATTGAAGGGAAGGCCACCCTACCACTGCGTATAAGGAGCAGTGGTGTGTGGAGGACGGGAGACCAGTTATAAATCTTAATGCACTATGGTACAGGACATTCAGTTTTGCAAGGTGTGAGACAGAGCATTGGCCATAAATAATGTCAGCGTAGTCGATTAATGAGAGGAATGTTGATTGAACAAGCTGTCTTCTTGTGTCTGTGGTCAGAAGATGTTTAATTCTGAAGAAGAGGCCAAGCCTCTGCCTAAGCTTTTTCAACAGTTCTTCTGTGTGCTCCACAAAGGAGAGTTTGTTGTCCAGCCATATGCCCAGGTATTTGAATTTAGGCATGAACTCAAGATTTTCATCTAGTAGAGTGGTTATGGGAGGAAGGGTACCAGCAGCAGCAGAATAGGCCCTAGTGCTAGATGGTGAAAAGAGCATGGCTTAGGTTTTTTTTTGCATTTAGCAGTAGCTTTTTGCTGAGAAGCTGATGCTGCAGTGTACTGAATTCAGTTTGTAGTTCTGTGCATGCGACTCCAGGAGAGTCAGATAGAGCACTGTATCATTGGCAAACAAGTGGATGCTGGCTTGTGTAATGCCTAAGTCCTAGTTGTTAATGTAGATGTCGAACAGTAGAGGGCCCAATATGGATCCCTGTGGGACTCCTCATTTTGTTGGTTTGAGTGGAGAGAGCTCTCTTTCAGCCTTAATTTGTTGCTGCCTATCAGAGAGGTAGACCTGGAACCAGTCCAATGAGGTTGAGTCCATGCCTACGGTTTTTAAGGTGGAGAGAAGTAAGCAGTGGTCAATGGTATCGAAGGCCTTGCTGAGATTTAAAAACACAGTGCAAACAAATTTTTTATTGTCAAGGTCCCATTACCAGTCATTTGTGACTTTGGCCAGCGCTGTAACAGTGCTATGCTTTGCTCTAAAGCCAGACTGCATAGGGTTAAGCAATGTAGAGTTTTCTAGGAACAATCTCAGCTGTAAATCCACAATTTTTTCCAGCATTTTTAAGAGTACAGGTAGAAGAGAGATTGGCCTATAATTGTTTAGGTCACATGGGTCTCCTGCTTTAAATAGGGGGATAACATGAGCAGTTTTCCATTCTATGGGGATAGAGCCCTGAGCTACGGACAGGTTGAATAGGTGTGATATAGGTGTGGCAAGTATGTGGTATGCTATTTTCAGAAAGTATGGGTCGAAAGAGTCAGCTCCAGAACTTTTTCTGGTATCTAGCCATAGCATAAGGTCTTCAACTTCTTTTTTATGGTAGTTGGGGAAAAGGAGAAGATCATATCTTTGTTACTCTGTTCTGGAGGCTGGATGTTGAACTGCGGACGGAGACTACTTACTGGTGCATTATCGAATGCCATGCCTGCAGTGGCAAAGTGGTTGTTGAAGGCTTGAAGAATCTCAGATTTATCACTGATAGTGACATTGTCAATGGTAATTTTGGAAGGTACACTACCTGAGGAGTGGCCAGACAGTTCTTTTATTTTGGACCAGAATTTGGTTGGGCTGCTGGATGCGGATAAGCTTGTCAAGACACTGTGACTGAAGAATCAAAAAGGAACCAGATCATGAGATAACTCCCTAGCAGGGATTTGAGAAAAATCACTTTCAGTGTTGCGCATGCAACAGGGACACCAAACATTGCACTTGCAACAGAGGACACAACAGGTGTTTAACTTGAAAACAAATGTTTCTTTTCTTTTCACTTTATTTTACTAAGCATTTCAAGACACTATGACCCAAGAGTGAAAAAGGGATTATGTTGTGGGATAACTCCATATCAGATGTTAGAGGAAAGCACCTTCAGTGTTGCGCATACAGTGGGGATACCAAATGTTGCACATGCAACAGTGGACACCACACAACTGTTTAAGTTAAAAAAGCATTCATTGTACCCCACTCTCTCACCAATGTCCTGCAGTACATTTAAAACCCCATCCCAAAAGAAAATCACATATTCAAAAAAGCTGAATGCTTTTGCTGAAAATTTGGGAACATGTGAAAAATACAGTTTTCTTGGACTCCACAGCTGCATGTGCCATGCAAAACTTTGAATGAACCAGAAATTTAATAAGCATTAAAAATTAGGGTGAAAATGTTTTCATTAACAAAGGACAACACCCGAGGCAGTTTTCAGCATAAATTTACTGAAGTGCAATTAAAATACAATCTTCAAGGAAGCAATGGAATGTATTGTGGTTTTGCATGTCACATTTTGCTAGGGAAAAGCTGTGACATTTTGGAGCTGGACATGGAATAAAAATAAAATGGTTGTACCTAGGTTTCTCAAACTATGAAATGTATCTGTACTTGTGGCTACCTTTTAAATTTACTTACCATGACTCTAGCGGCTGTTGCTACAGGAAGAATGCCCGAGAGGAAGGGTGTTATTCTGGGATAACATCCCACCTCGGGTGACTGGGCCCAAGGCCACTGTCTGATGGCATCCAACACCTGAGAAGGGATTTTTATCCCAGCATAACACCCACCCTGGAGGACATTATGTCTATTATATAATGATTAATGTTTAACTTGAAAGAAAAAAAATAAAAAGAAGTGTTTTGTAAGTTTTATTACTTGATTTCTGTGGGTGGAAGTGTATTTACACAAAAAGGAGTTCCTTTTCTTCTATCTGTCCAACAGGTGGCACTGTCTGTGTGCAGTACATAGATTTTGTTTCAGTACCTATGTTTTGGTCCCCATATGTGCTTTAATTTCTTTCCTTCTGCCACTGCATTCCCCCCGCCCTGGAACTGTGTTGTGGTTGCAGTTCACCGGGTACACTTTGCTACCGTATTTAAATGTTGTATCAGGATATTTTTTGACCACTGTATACAGCTCCTGCCAACAGCCCACTGCCACCACTCTCAACAGGATGCCTGCCAACCTAATTTAACAAGCTACAGGAAAGAAGGTAGGGAGGCTGTAAGGAGAATGTGTTTTTCACCATACTTGCTGATGCCGAAAATTAAAAATAAAAAAAGTAATACTAGTTTATGGTTACTCCGAGCGAGAACAACAGCCGTGCCCTGACTGGTCAATGATGTTGTTGAGTGGGGCAGGGACAGTGATTGTTAATGTAGTGGGGAAGTGCAGATGAAGCTGCTGAAAGGGATGGTTGCGGACCATTTTTTTTTAAATTATGTATGTGGTCCTGAGTGTACTGGGACTATAGCTGGGATGTTATGTTGGGATAACATCCAGGCTCTAGCCTCAGTCTGATCAATCAAGAAACAGAATTCTCTCTTGATATTGCATTTTTTTTTAAAACAACATACAAAGTATTGGGCACATTGGTACCCGCATTCATGAACTTAACCTTCTGACTCACACATTGCAATATATGCTGCTAAATAGAACAATTTTGTTTTTAATCATCTACTTGCCCTTCCACATGTGAAATACATAATCAGTTAAGCACTGCATCTACAATGCAGCTTTCTATTTCAAACAGTATTACAGTTCTGTAATATGAAACCCTCTATCTTCCACAATAAAGAGATAGAGACAGGGAAAGAGAGAAAAAGAGAAACACAGATTGATGGCAAGCATCAGGTTCCTTTTAAAGGACACTATAAATTAGGCACCCTATTGCTTCTGGCTTGAAATGTTAAAGGTTAGTCAAGATAGTTAAAAAAATGAAATAGACAGGGTATAGGAGATGCATGGGCTACGAGCCTTTTCCTCACCATGCCAGAGAATCTTCTGTATTATTTACACAACTAGGCTGCTTCATGATAGGAGTGTAGATGGACACTTGAGAGTACTGAAACTGTTCCACCCAGAAGGGTGCTAACTAGAGCACTTGATTGCAGTGCACCTCGTTGAACTGTGCAGCCCAAGGCTGAGCCCCCAATAAATGCTATAGCTTACACATTGTAATATATGGTAATACTAAATTGCTGTGTGCAAGATAGTACAGTGAGTATTATGTTTCTGGGTGCTAGTCATGCATACGATACTAATTTTAATACTGATACAAAAAACTAGAATATTTATTCTACTTTTCTTAGCACTTCTAATACTACAGAATACTTTCTGGTTCATTTACCATATAAAAAGGGGATAGACTGGTTTATGGGAAGTAAACAAGTTCTCCATCTACTGCATGTTTCAGCATTGGGTTTCAACACATATAAGGGAACCTAAATTTATTATGGAGTAAGCAAAAGTGCAAACAGACATTTTGACAAACACAACATTGCAGAAACAAGAAAACCTACTACCCAGATGTGCTCTTCTGAGTACCTTATTACAAACACAACCCAGAAATGTTATTTTACAGAGCATTAAAACATTATATAAAAAAGTTTAATTATTCCACAAATCTGAAACCAATCTATTAACAGAACATATTTCCAACTCCATGTTACAGATGGAATGTCTTTCATTGAAAAATATTCACTTACTTTCCTATTTGTTACTTTTTATTTTGTGTGGACCAAAATAGCATAACCTGACAGTACACTTATATTTCTGGTTAGCTATCACATTAGTACAATGCCTGTGTATTACAACTGTCATCTACCTTACTATCCTCCATTTTTCCTCAAGTTTCAATTTAACTGACCTGCAAGTTTAGTCACCATTCCTGTTCACCAAACTGGAATCTCAATCATTTTACATTATTTGTGCAAGCATGTCCTGCATATCTGGCTGCTTTAAAGCACTTTCCGCTGTCTTGGACCTCTCCATTGCACTGACCAATTGAAGTACCATTTGCTTTTCTGTAAGAACCATTACATTTTAAAAATGTATACTGGGATCAAACATACATATATCTGCTAGAAGTGGATATAATATATATATATATATATATATATATATATATATATAGAAATGGGCTTTTATTTGCTGAACTCTGATTGGATGGTACCCCTGCCAGGGGTACATTAACTTTCAATAGACACTCAGCAAATAAAAGTTCCACCAAAGTGCCCCTTAACTCATTCAAGTATCTTTGGGCCCACCCTGCTTGCCCATTGGCTGAAACCACCCCACTGAATTTGAAAATGCCACCATTTTTGTCTCTCGCTAAGCGAGAGATACTGCCCTACCAGTAACTCATCACTGCGACTCACTGTATGTTTCTTTCTCCTCTGGTTACCTCACTATTGTAAAACCCTTGTCTCTGACTCCCAGCTCAAACTTTGTAGCTGTCCCCCTGTCATCCTTTCCCCCTCTTAATCAGCCCATGAACGAAGTAACGAAGATTCTACTCCAGCCGCATGACTACAAGTACAGGAAGCATTTTAAAAAATATCTCATTTTACCCGCGTGCACCGGAAAGCCGAGCAGTACTGTACAACATAACAGCAGTGATAAAATGGCATTTCTTTCACTCGCTCCACTCACTTCTCACCCGCAAATGCAGCTCCCTCCAGCATCGACGAGACAACCAACGACCACCGCGCAACGGAAAGCCGAGCAGTACCGTACAACATAACAGCAGCGATAAATGGCATTTCTTTCACTCGGCTCCACTTGCTTCTCACCAAGTAAATGCAGCTCCCTCCAGCATCGACGAGACAACCAATGACCACCGTGCAGCCTGTCTCCTCCCTCTCCGCGGCGTTTCCTCCTCTCGGATAGTGTAGCTCCCTCTGAAGCCCCGGCTCAAAAACGATGTCCAATCTGCTGTCACGCACGCGCACCGTAACGCCTGATCATAATGGCTCCACCGCTACAGTACAGAATAAAAAAAAAAAATAAAAGAAACAGGTGGAAAAAAAAAAAAAACAGAGCCCAAAGAAATTTAAAATACAAGCCCTGTATAGCAGTAGCAGACGGGGTGAGGCGGTAGCCATGACAACCAACAATAAAACCAGGCAGAGGGACTATTTTTTTAACTGTACAAATACAATACTTAATATATTAAAAGTCTTGTTATGCAAACTTGTTTATTTAAAGCACATAAAAAGCAGTGCCATTTCTAACGCACATAATGCCTCTCCAGGGTGGGCGGTAGGCACAATCGACCGGCCAAGTACATAAGGGGCCCTCCACTGCTCATTATGCCTCTGGCCAGTCTGGTATTGCCCAATACCACCACCCTGTCAGGCATTATTGCTTACATATTATAGTGGTGCAGTCGCGACACTATATTTAGGGTTGAGATGTCACATCTATGTTAAAGTCAAACTTTGCACATTAATAACTTTGGACCCATTCAATGGATTTGCCTGAGCTTTGGTATACATGGTGGGGAGTGGTAGATCTCTTGATCTGCCAAATTTCATTTCAGTCAGACTTACGATCTTTGCAAGTGAAAATGCTGAAAAATGCAAAATTATCCATTTTTGGAGGCAGCTTTTGGGATTTTGTATGTGGCAATGTGTGGCCATAATGTGGTACGCTGCTCTATAAGATAGCTCATTTGAAAGAGCTTTGGTGGCCAAACATGCCACTTTTCATTTGGTGAAAAAATATTAAGGCATTCAAAAGTTATGCCACTTTCAAGTTCCCATTGTAAGTCAATGGGGAAATTGATATGTGTTTTGCGAACAAAGAATGGGGTTCTGGCCATCTGGTCCCACCTGGCAGTCAAAGAATTTGCAGCCTTGCAATTCAAGAATCTTTGTCCTTGAAAATTCTTTGATCGCAAGGTTCAACATCTTGTTTTTAGATTTCCGATCGCAAAAGCACAAATATCTCAGCTCAGGGGTCACTCCTTGAGTAGCACTTGGATGGGTTTTACTCAGGGGACTCCGATCTATTGAGCCATGCCTTTGGTTTCATCCAAAATGGTAAAAAAATAGAGTTAACAGGTTTTAAAATCTTTGATTGGGGCTCGCTAACAATCTTTGATCATGAGCCTGCAAATTCTTTGATCACGAGATTCTTTGATCGTGAGCTAAAAACACAATTATCTCAGCTCAGGGGTGGGCTAGGGACACAAATGAGGGTGGGGTTTGCTCAGGAATCTTCATTCTATTGAGGCATGGCATTGGTTTCATTTAAATCAGTCAAAAAATTGCATTTCACCATTGTTTATTCTTTGGTCGTGAGCGTGCAATTTCTTTGATCGTGACCTTGCAAATTCTTTGATCGCAATCGTGCATTGTGAGTGAGGGAGATGGCTGAATTAATAAATAAATTTTCTTAGCCAGGGGTGCCCTAGGAAGTCAAATGAAGGTGGGTTATGCTCAGGGGGCTTCATTCTGCTGAACCATGGTGGTGGTTTACCACAATTCCTTTTTTATTTTTGAATTACAGCATTTTTTATTCTTTGATCGTGAGCCTGCAAATTCTTTGATCATGAGCTTGCAAGTTCTATGATCATAAAATTCTTTGATCATGATCATGCATCACGAATGAGGGATGAGATGGCCGAATAAAAAAATCTAATTTGTCAGCCATGGGGTATCCTAGGAAGACAAATGAGATTGGGTTTTGCTCAGGGGGCTTCGTTCTGTTGAACAAATGGTGATGGTTTTCTGGAATTCCTTCTAATTTTTGATATACAGCATTTTTTATTCTTTGATCCACTGCCAAGGGATAAGGTATTGTAGGTGATTTCCAAATTTCAGTGTGACTGCCTGCAACTGTACGTACCTCCAGAAGTCAGTATGCCTGACTTTGCCTGTGTCTGTTGGAAAGAAAGCATTGTGTCCTTGCTAGGAATAGTGATATTCAAGAGTAGTTTATTGCACTTATCTTCACAGCTCTGCCACCTAATGGTCTGACCCTGATTTCAATATTCTGATTATGCTGTAGATATGTTTGTGGTCTGGGGAGGCCCTTGTGGACTTCAAAGTAGAGATATGGGCCATGCACCTGTTTCAGTCATGTAGAATCACTAGTATCATGGAGTGGGAGAAGGAAACCCCCTTAATAGCCCAATCCAGCAGGATGTTTAGGCACGGTACTTGTGCCACTCCTGATTCAAGCTTGATCCACTGTGGCCAGTTATCCAAGAGGGGGGCAAGCCAATTGAAGGCCTGAGCCATGGGATTAGCAAAGGCATACCTCTCGAACCAGGGGAAGCCCAACCACTATTTACTCCAGTGAGCCCTCTGTTTGGCTTTGCTCATCCTCAGGAGTTTGCCTTCCCACAGGAAATGACTGAGGAGTTGTTCCACCTTAGTGAAGGTCTTTTCTGTGATGGAGAGTGGTAGGTTGCCAAATATGTACACAACTTTTGTCAGGGTGAACATATGTATGGCCTCAATCTTTCTCATCAATGAGAGATTTAGTTAACAATCATGTGCAAAGCTGCCTTATGGAAAGTTGCAAAACTCTCTAATAAAGTTAAATCCCTCACCTATGTAAGTTGTGTTGTTTTATTATTTGTTTGCTAGCTTCCATATCCATCTGGTTTTTGATATTTAGTGAATGACTGTATGTTTTGTTCTGCCCCTCACGTACGAGCTCTCCCCGGCTTACAAAGCATCACCCCCACTGCCGAGACATCATTGCCGAGCGGCACTTAATTTAAATTGGCTTCAGCTGTGGGCACTATACTTATGTGATCGCTGCCTCAGCTTGGTTAGCCAGTTGCACACAATGTCATCTGACAAGGAGACCGACAACAACTGCAGTTGGGGGTCAGCATGCATTCAGCCCTATTCCTATGAGCCTTTGGTCCACCAGCCCCAAGTTATATTGATGTGGAGGTATTCGATAGCAGCCAGAGTGCCGATGAGGAGTCGGACTCCTAGCAGAATGTAGATGAATGGTAATTATTATTTTTTTTATGTTCTTTCATTTCTTGTGCCCGTGTCTGAATCTGATCTGAAATTTATTGTCAGCTGTGCCCTTACAGACAATGATCATGTTCACCTTATGTGCCCCAGCTGAAGGTGGGCAGTGCTTTTTCTGTGAATCCCCTCAGTACCAAAATGCTGCATCTGTTGTTTTTTCCTGCATGTTTGAAGGTGGGCTTTGCTTTTTCTGTGAAGCCCCTCAGTACCAAAATGATGCATCTGTTGTTTTCCCTGTGTATTATCACTTTGTCCTGGCAAATGGTAGTGGCAACACACCTCAACAATTGCTTAGGGCATGCCTAACCTACAGTACTCTCCACATTTATTCAAAATGATGCAGCGATTGTCTTACTGGACTGCGATCAGCTCTGGAGCCATCCACCTAACTTATGCTGTTGCAAATGTGCACTGTGTGGTACAGTAAAATTGCCTTCTCTAAGGCCATGTTGTTGCCCCTACATAGTGATCTAGTGTTGGTTCCTTCTGTGCATCTTTTTCTACCTGACATGCTCGTCCTCTTGCCAAATTGGTCTGCAATTCATTGTTTCTCTGGTCTCTGCCTGAAGACCTTTTCCCCCTTTGAAACCCTCCCTGCGTGTTCTCTATACGAAACCCCCATGTATCAGCCCAAGTTTGCACTGGCTGATCAAGCCATGAATTTATGCTGCTGTCTGACCATAATATGTGATCTCTCCATCAAGGAAACAATGGAAAATGGCTTTTAGGTGTTCTCCAGTGTTATTACTTGCCCGACACTTACATTGCACACTCTGTTTGTAGCCCCGTGTTGTGCAGTGGAGAAAACTGTAACTCATCCTATTTCATTATTTCACTCAAGCATGTAGTGGTTCCCACCCCCAAAACATGTCTGTTTGTGGCCAGTATTCCTGCTGCCATTTTAGCTGATGGTTGCCCACTGACCACATCACAAACAAGTCGAATGGGAGTGTGTAATGTGATTAACTTATGGGGCAGCACTCATTCAATGTGCGGGTCAGCAGTCTGCTGTTGTTATTGAACTGTATATTTTTGTCATGGATGCCACCAGCACTTTTTGCTGCTGTTTGTGTTGCTCATTTGTCCCTGAATAATTGTAGTGGCCCACAGTCAGAGCACAGGTACAAAATAAAGGCAATAGGTCATAATGAAAATATGCAGTGCTGTAACACGTACAATGCCATTTTATGTAAACCCTTTTATTATATTCCTGTGTGTGTGTGTATATGTATATATGTATGTTATCTCTTGCTTTTAGAGACACATATTGGTGACTGATTGCAGTGATTGTGCACCTATGTTGTGTCCCACTTGCAATACAGCAGCCCCTCCATATACCAATGAGTGTGGAACAAAGTTCATTGCCATGAGCAAATATATGCTGCCATTTAGTTTGTGCTGGCACTGTGCCTTGTATGCCCAATAAAAGTTGCCAAAAACACATCTCCCCCACCAAAAAAAGCCAATTCTTTCTGTGCCTCCAAACACTATGTGTATGTGCATAGTGTTGGGGGTCCATGTTGTGCGAGAAGCCCACTTGATGTGTAACCCGCTGGGTTGAATTGTCACTAGCTACACAGGTGCAGGTGCTACAACTGGGATCACGCTAGGATGGCATCCATTCCTGCTTTATTCCAACCATCTGCATCACAGTGGCATCAGGTCCTGTGGGGCAAATGCAGTATATGCAGAGCCATCTCAGACTGCTGCATGAATGGCATAGCCAACTCGCTGAACATAATTGTTTTATGTATATTTAATTCTGTACGTATGATGTAATTATTGCTGTGGCCGTCCCATCATGTCTGGGCTTCCTAGTGTGCACATGTACTGGGTTAAAGGGATGGTCCATTACCCTCTTATCCTCACCTAGTCTATCAGGGCACAAGCAGTACACAAGTATGTTATGGAGAACAGGGTATAGTGGTGTCCAGATGTGGCAATCATCTTATTTGACTGGACTATGCTGTTATGTCAACTTGCCAATGACACCTTTTTGCAAATGTTTGTGGTTCTCTTTCACCCAGGGTAAATGGCAGTGGGCCAGGAACAGAGTACAGGTGCAAAATAATGGTGATCTGTCAGCGTAATACTATATAATCTGCAGTCTGCTCAAACATAAAAAGGAAATGGTCCAGCACCTTGGTGAAATGCATGGGAATAAAAAAAAATATATATATATATCACAAAGAACAACATTTTCTAAATTGCCCTGTTCTGTGCGAAAGCAATAAATACTAGAGATATCAGTGCACAGTACCTGTTACCTTATCATGCCTAACTGTCATAATGTCATATGCATTTATTGCAGATGCACAGAACATGGCTTTTTGTAAGCCCTTTGTTTCCATGTCGAATTGTTTCTTTATTTACATGCACTTTGCCATCAAGTTGGAATGTCTCTTTTTCAGTTTGTGCAGGCTTCAGATTGTGGCATTATCTAACAGTGCCTGACTGCCATTCATTTGTGCCCATTCTCTGCCTACAGCACACCCGCAAAAGAACAAATAGTTACAACAGCAGTAAGATGTCGGTGACATTTTTCACAGAGACACAGTGCAGTAAGATGATCACCACATCACCCGTATGACAGGCAAACCTTCATGTCACTTCAGCACTACTGCTCACTGCCATGTTTCAAAATTCACCATCACATCAGTCGATTATGCCTTCACCTCCCCATCCACTCTAAAGACTAGCCACTGAGCCTGGGGTCCCCTCAAGCAATCCTCTAGCGACTGATCATTCCGTGCCATTTGCCAATGCTTCTGAATGCAGGGTTTTGTTCATCTCCTTTCAATACTGCATGTAGGGAATGGTTGGACTTTTTCTATGCCATGCCACTGTTATGCCATCGTTGTTTCATGTTTATGTGAAAGGAACATGTACGCTTGCAATATCCAGCCACAGCCATCAAACAGGGGTCACACAGCACCAGTGCCTCGCACAGCCAAACACAGCCCACAGCACTATGTGCTTACAGGGTGTGATAGGAGTCACAGGAAAAATTTCCATTTTTTGGGGGGTGGGGGTGTATTGTGGCAACAGTGACTGAGCCTACCAGATGACATGCCAGCAGAAATCCACTGCTATCCTATATTTGTACATGGTAATGGACTTTGTTCACCACTCATTGATATATGGAAAGGCTGTTGTATTTCAAATGGGGTAGGGACATCAAAGTGGTGCATGAGCATGGCTACCAGTCATCAATATAGCCAGTAAAACAAAACCATAAATAGTACAGATAGCTATATATATATATATATATATATATATATATATATATATATCATAGAATAAAACTTAAATTACAAGGGGTTACATAAAATTGTATTTTGCATGTTACGGGTTGAGATGTTACTGCAGTCATTCCCTGTAAAATGTTTGCAAAGTAATGTGCTTCTCCAAAACACCAAACATGACAAGGGACAGCAAGATGAATAAAATGCATTGTACACAGTTCTGTGTTGTGTTATGCCTAAATGGGATGACTGTGACATGTGGACCATGGTGACCAGAAGCTGTGATAGGCAAATTATTTTGAGCATAGATTTACACTGTTTGAGCTACACTACATCAGTAACACGAAATATACACTGATGCACAAGATAGACTGTATGGTGATCCCTTGGCCTATCATTGATATAGCGACTCTCAGTTTGCAGCCAGTGTTACAATTTGGTGAACGTGAGTATGTTACCGAGGAAAGGGCAGTGTTGATCACTTTGTCTTTCATTGAAAAATGCCACCCACACCTTTTTGATGGTGTTACTATTTGTCTATATCCTTGTGGCATGGGACAGTGAGGAGGCACAAAATAACAGCAGTTAGTGCATGGGAATAAAGAAACATAGAAACATAGAAATTGACGGCAGATGGGGACCAAATGATCCACCTAGTCCGCCCTTAGCCCTACCCCCTCTTTAGGATTTCTGTGACACAATCCCCTTGTGACGGTCCCAAGCTGCTTTGAATTCCCCTACTGTTTTAGAGTAAATGACTCCAGCTGGTAGACCATTCCATGGGTCAGCCACCCACTCTATGAAGAAAAACCTTCTCATATTGCCCCTAAATCTTCCTCCCCTCAATTTCATCTCATCTCCTCTTGTCCTACTGCTGCTATTGCTCATAAAGAGCTCCTTGGTGGAGACTCTGTTTATACTCTTCAGAAACTTGAATGTCTCAATCATGTCTCCTCTATCCTTCTGCTGTTCCAGGGAGTACATGTTGAGTTCCTGTAACCTGCTTTTGTATGACAGCTTACGGAGACCGTGCATCATTTTTTTTTGTCTTCCTCTGTACTGTCTCCAATCTATCTCTGTCCTTCCTGAGATAAGGTCTCCAGAATGAGATGCAGTACTCAAGGTGGGGTCTCACCAGAGCCCTGTACAGGGGCAGGATCACCTCCTTTTTCTACTTGTGATGCCCCTTCCTACACATCCCAGCATGTATAATGTGAAGGTATCACTACCTCTTTCTGCCCGTCCTGCTCCTGGCTCCAACCTTGACCCCTTCTCGCTACCTTCCCATAGCCATTATAAAGCTGCATCCTCTCTGCCTCCGCACTCTAATACACTTCTCCCAATGGCGTTGTTAGCCCTCTGCATTCTCCTACTCCTACCCACTTGCTACGTTCTAACAAACACCCCATGGGAACCCCCACGACCTTTAGGTTTCTCATGTTGTATGGCACAGTCCCTTTCTAGTATTTTCCACTCCTTCCCCAATGCAAACCCCAATGCCTGTTGGTGGGGGTGAGCTGGGAGGGGGAACAGGGGGTGGAAACCCTCAAATCAAATTTCCTCACTTTTTTCAATGTAGAAGAACCGTAACTGATGCAATAATGAAGTTTTTTGCATATAATTTCCTTACTTTTTAAGAAAGAATAGAAAAGTAGAAAGTTGCACAAGTAGGTGGGAGCACGGGGCTCTTCAGGCCTCGAGCTACCACCAACTTGTAAGTGTCAGGCCACATTACACACCCAATGACTAAAAAGTACATTCACAACAGCAAGGCCAGCCACCAAACAATTGTTACTCTAGTAGAACAATAGAAAACGCTGTCCACAAAACGTAAACTACACCACACAATATGTCCGCAACAAATATATTGTCTGACACATAAGCACCTCTATTAACAGCTACAGAACATGCCACCAACACTCCCCCCCCCCAAATTTCAAGTAAAAAGACCAAACTGTGTCCAAGATATAACACATCAAAATTTGAAATTTTCATTCATCAGACTGGCACAGTTCTGCACCTGTTGACGTTTAACACACACAATGACCGAAAACTACATCCATGACAATAAGGTTAGGTATCCTATCAATTTCAAGCCACCACCACGAGCAAAACACTGTCCACAGAAAGTAAACTGTACCACACAGTATCTGCACCAAAAAAATATTTTTTGACATGGAAACACTGTAATTTTCATCCACATGACATGCTGTTAACACCCTACAAATTTCAAGTGAAAAGACCAAACCGTGTCCGAGATATAACATTTTAACGTAAGAGATTTTTATTCGTAAGACTGGCACAGTTTCACACCCATTGACATTTAACACAGACAATGACTGAAAACTATATTCATGACACTAAGGCTAGGTATCCTATCAATTTCAAGCCACCACCACAAGCAAAACACTCTCTGCAGCACATAAAGTCTGTCGCACAATATCTCCACAAAATAAATTTTCTCCAACACATAAACACAACAATTCACATCTACAGGACATGCTGTAAATACCTTCCAAATTTCAAGCAAAAATACCAAATCATTTCTGAGATATTAAATGTTAAAATTTGGTAAAATTTCCCTATCTAATCCATTATTCAAAATCTGCCCATCTTGTCCTGTCCTCATGATCAAAGATGGTGATCAAAGAATCTCACGATCAAAGAATTTGCAGGTTCATAAAAAAAGATAAAAACTTTTATAATTAACAAAATTGAAAGAATTGAGGTAAACCACCACCATGGTTGAACAGAATGAAGCCCCCTGAGCAAAACCCATTCCTCATTTGACTTCCTAGCATACCCCTGGACTGAGAAAATTGATATTTTAATCTGGCCATCGTGTCCTACCCTCATGATGCACGATCACGATCAAAGAATCTCACGAGCAAAGAATTTGCAGGCTCGCAATAAAAGAATTTGCATGGTCACGATCAAAGAATAAAAGGTAGTGTAACTAACAAAATTTAAAAGCTAATAACTCTATTTTTGGACCAATTCGGATTGAGCCAAATCATGGTTTGATAGATCGGGGTGCCCTGAGTAAAACCCATCCAGGTTTTACCTCAGAAGTGACCCCTGAGCCGAGATATTTGTGTTTTTCTGATCTGAAAACTGAAAACAAGGTGGCGGACCTCGCAATCAAAGAATTAGAAAAAATCCTCAGGAACAAAAATTCTTGAACCACGAGGCTGCAAATTCTTTAATTGCCAGGTGGGACGAGATGGCCAGAACCCCATTCTTTGATCACATATAAATTTTCCCATTGACTTATAATGAGAACTTAAAAGTGCCATAACTTTTGAATGCCTTAATATTTTTTCACCAAACAAAAAGCAGCATATTCAGCCCCCAAAGCTCTTTCAAACAAGCCATCTTGCAGAGTGGCATGCCACATGACAGCCATGCAGGACCACATTCAGAATTTCAAATGGTGCCTCCAAAAATGGATAATTTTGAATTTTTCAGCGCTTTCGTATACAAAAACTGCCAAATCGACTGAAATGCAATTTGGCAGATCAAGAGACCTACTATGCCCCAATGTGTGTGCCAAATTTCAGACAAATCCATTGAATGAGTCCAACATTATTAAAGCCCAAACTTTTGACTTTAGTATGTAAATGACCGTTGAACACTAACTATAGTGGCGTGACTGTGTCGCTACTATATATATATATATATATATATATGTATAGAGAGAGAGAGAGAGAGAGAGAGAGAGGGAGAGAGAGAGAGAGAGGTCAGCCTTAGAAGAACATTAACCATTTCCAATTCTACTTTTCCATATTTGCATATTACATACATACATAAGCTATACACAGTAGTGCATTATGTACCCATGCTTGTGTGTGAGTCAAAATGACCTGGAAAAAAAAATGGTATAAACTCTTACAAGTCACCCACAGTTACATATCATAACTGCCTAAATTATGTAGTACTGTAGAGCAATTCCTACAACAATTCTATTGTAAGGTAAAGCTTTAGGCAATTTTCACTACACTGCTAACTTTGCTCTATAACAATTTCCATCACAACATTTTATCTCAATTCAGAATGTGAAGTTTTTTGTCTGACTGACAACTTGGTGGTAAATTAACCTAGCCATGAACAGACAGGATGTGTTGACACAAATGACTGTCTCAGCTATTTGATCTTATCTGTACATAATTAATCAATCAATCTTTATTTTTATCAGGTAAAATATCATTGAGAAGAACTCATTTCCAAGATAGACCTGGTCATAGTACAATTAATACAGTAAAGTCATAGGATAAAATCATCCAAAATACAATAATAGATGTACAAATAAGAAATAGTCATATAAATCTATAGACAGTAGTACGCTTAGGTCATCTGGTTAGCATACACATAGACATAGTCAACTAAAGGATGGTAGTACATGCTGATAGAAGTTAAAATTGGACAGGAAAAGGAATAGAGTAAGGGGATAAGGGACAGATGGCAGTACTTTGAAGAGATAAGTAGATTCTTAAGTCCTACAGCTACATATTTTGGTAACAGCTTGTTTGAACAAGGTTTTGAAGGTGGACAGTTTTGGCAGGATAGCAATTTTTAGGGTGTTCTGCAATTTGTTCCACAGGGAAGGAAGGAAATGGATTATGGCTGATTTGACAAAGCAGATTCAGACATTGGGAATAACTAGGGATATGTAGGAAAGGCTTCTCAATGCATAACTTCCAGGAGAACAAATTAGGCAATCAGAAATATATTGGGGTCATTTGTTTGTGATGGCTCTGAAGGTCCATCTGGCTGCATTTCTGTGGCATCTGTGACTGAGTGAGGTCCAATGAACTAGTGCATATAGACAGCAGTCATGTGTAGAATAGTGTGCCCATGTTATAAATCTTAGGGCCTGGTAGTATAAAGTATCATTTTTTTAAGGCAACAGCAGGGCCATGACCATAAATAATATCTGCATAATCCAGTGAACAGAGAAAGGTTGACTGGACAAGTCTTGTTTTGACTTCCACTGTTAGTAAGTGCTTTATACAGAAAAATATGCCTAGTCCCTGCTTGAGTTTTTTTGTGAGCTCCTCAATATGATCTGAGAAGGACAGTCTAACCATTCTCCCAAATATTTAAAATTTGACCACAAATTCTAGGGGTTCACCAAGGATGGAGAAGAACTGAGGAGCAGAACCCAATTAGGTAGTGTAGGATGACTTGGAAGAGGAAGATAAAAGCATAGCTTTTGTTGTTTGGGCATTTAGAAGCAACTTCAGTTGCAGCAAGTTTTTCTGCAGTTGGTTGAACTCTAGTTGAAGAGCTTGGCAGTTTTTTTTCAATGTAACATAAGAGACATGGTATTACAATATTAAGATTTTCTTATTCCTGTTTCAACAGAATTACTCATTTCCTGTAGCTAAAAATCTAAACATTGTTCCAACAAAACAATATTACATGACTCACAATGTTTCCTGAGGCAATAAAACATGTCATTTGCAGTCATGCACTTTTTTTCAATTTTTTTTTTTTTGGGGGGTGGGGATTACATTACACCAGCATAGTTACAATGCACATTTTTTCTCAGCTGAATCTCATTCATTATCTATATGAATTAAACATACGATTCCTTGAAAATGTATCATCTGATTGCAGTTTTCTGTATTTATGAAACTACATATGCAACACACTACAAAGTTTGCTGCACATTATTTTCAGATCTCGTCTTTTACTCATATTCATGTGTATAGCATCTGTCAGCATTGAAACTTTGCTTATCAATCCTTCTTACAAAACCTTATTCATTATACACACACACACACACACAAACACACACATAAATTAAGCCTGCTTTCATCTGTGAAACAAAAATATGCTGTGCACTGAGCCATTCCATGTATTACAACATACTAACTACCCTTGCTTACTTAATGTAAGTAATTAGAAAATGGAGGGAGGCACATGTTGTTCCAATTTACAAAAAGGGCAAAAAGGATTCCCTTGAGAACTACAGACCCATGAGCCTGACAACAGTGGTGGGTAAAATGTAAGACAGAATAAATAAAGGACCACATTATTGACCATCTGACTAAAAACAAACTGTTAGACCCCAACCAACATGGGTTCACTAATGCAAGGTCTTGCTGGACCAACCTTCTTCATTTTTATGAGAAGGTGAGCAAGGCTTTAGACTTAGGAAACTCTGTGGATGTGGTACAATTGGATTTTTGGAAAGCCTTCGACAAACTTCCACATCAAGAACTAACTGAATGCTTATACTCCCTGTAGATAAACAAAAACATTGTCAACTGGATAGCAGCTTGGATACATGGGAGGAGACAGGGTGGAGAAAATGGATAGCTATCTGATCGGCTTCCTGTGACTAGTGGGGTCCTTCAAGGGTCAGTATTGGGACTGTGTCTATTTAATTTGTATATTTCTTCTTTAAAATGTAATTCTGACAATGTCTGGTTAACAAAGTTTGCTGATGCCTGTAGAGTGGGGGCAGTAGTCAGCTCATTACAGGATCATAGCAAACTTCATGATACTCTCAGCTACATACAGGATTAGACAATCAAACATAAATTAAAATTAAATGAAGAAAAATCTATAATTTTACATATGGATAAAAAGAACTTGGAACTAACATACAATATAAATAATGGATGTCTAAAGATATCTGTGGAAGAAAGGGATTCTGGGGTCATCATCACCAAGGACCTTACTTTTAGTTCACAATATGATCAGGCTATAAAGAAAGCAAATAAAGTATTAAATCCTATCCTAAGGCATATTACATGTAGGAGTAGGGAGATCTTGATCCCACTGTATGGGTCACTGGTCAGAACTCAACTGGAGTACTGTTCCCAGGTCTGGGCACCTTACCTAAAGGGAGAGGTGGCTAGAGTAGAGCAGGTACAGAGAAGGGAAATAAGATCAGTAGAGGGGATGGGAGATAGAACCTATGAGGAATAACTGTGCTAGCTAAACCTGTACTCACTTGCTTATAGGAGATGGAAAGGGGATATGATTTTGGTATATAGATCTACTTCCAAGATGAAGGATTAAGAGCAGAACTGGGACTTGAACGAAAACAAAAATCCTATAATACTAGAACACATAATAAACAACTAAATCAGTCAAGGTGGAACTCCCGTAAAAGAAAGCATTGGTTCAGTGAAAGAGTGATTCAGCACTGGAATTAGTTCCCAATTGAGGTGGTGGAAAGTCCTACTTTGGAAACCTTTAAAATAAGATTGGACAAATGTAGTAACAACAAGGTTAGAGAATTAAAAAAATATGTAAAGTAAGCTGTGATGGACGAATGTCTAATAAAGCTTTGGAAATACTATGATACTATGATTAATATAACATACTGCTGCTCAGGATTACAAAGCACTGAATGTTCTCTGATAGGAAAAGCTGCATTAACTTGCAACCATGCCTTATTTACTGAACATCATCTCAATTTCCTGTAGGCCTCCCTATATCTAATATTTGTCATCTCATGCCAGGCTGAGTCTTTGCAGTTGGAATCATGAAAAATAAAATAATCAACATGAAATCATAAATTCAACATTCTCTTCTTTCCAATGACATCTTCAGTTATTGTGGCTGATGATTTTACAGAATCAGATGATTAGCTTTATACCTCACCAGAGCACATTATGAACAGCAGCCCCACAAACCTAACATGTACTACTGCTTTACTTCAACATAGAGATACCATATTACATCAAATTCATTATTAACAAGTAACGCTGTGTACTAAGTATTGTTCACATGCTTGTACTTTTTCTTCATCCCACAGATACATTGAGCACCTTAGTTGCCTTAATGTTTTCTTTCCAAACAGGATACATAACTGAGCCTACTAATTATAATCCACATAATATTTACTTATTATGCACTGGGACTTTCAACAGGCACCTACATCAGTTGAGCAAATGTACATTTATGAGCAGACAGTAAAAATATCCTGCGTCACCAAGTGCAGAGGTTGTTTTCTTATAATTCATTGCTTTTTATCATAGCAATTAATTACTTCACTGCTTCTCTCCAGTCCATGCACTTCATTCATTGCTACATTATTTTCTGTTTTTTTCTTAAAACTTTTCTGAATCTTACAGCTTGTCCCCTTTTCCAACATTTTCCAGCCTCTCTATAAAGTGCTATTTATGTTTAGTATTCTTTGGATCTAGTTTAGCAATTGTCATTACATTTCTGTAGGCTGCCAATACTCTGATGCTTTTTCTTCTGCTTCTCATTTTATTCATAACAAATGCACTATACTGTCAACTTCTACATGCAATATTTGTTACAATACAACTGTCATTTTTCAAATGTACTTCATAACATTACTTTTTGACAAACCTATCAAATAATTGCTATTTTCTAAAGACAGTACAGAATATTTACATAACTGTGATTTTGCAATTATCCTGTATTCACTGCCATACTTCATGGGAACTTCCTATTACAAATACAAATGCCCATGCACAAGATATTTGCTACAGACGCTTTTGCACATGTGCACAATTTTGGCTCCGATTTTAAAATGTATTTTATGGCAGTACCAGTGCTCAGTTTTGGTTTACAGACAACAGGGACGATTTGGATTAAGAACATCTACTGCATTAATAAGTTTTTAGAATGTGGTACTTCAGGACAGCGCTTTCTGTCAGACATTCATACTCAGGGTGGATATGCTTCTGGTTGGTGGTTTATGGACCGACCATAAAGAAAATAATGAAAACATTGTCAGAAAAATGTAACTAGGTCACTTTCTTGATACACAGGGGCATTTCAGAGTAAATAATTCATACGTATGTGCCTAAAGGCACACTCAAAAGAGGTGTTCTAAAACAGAGGGGCAACGCTGACAGTGTCACTTTAAACATTTCTTACTATTTGTTATCCACATACTCTTACATGTACAGCACATTTCTGCCATGTGGGTATAGGTCCTTCATGTTGCTTTGCTGTGATAGATCTATAATTCAGAGTGTTATCATGGTTTTCCTTCTCTCTATTCCTTACTTGTATTGCACAAAAGCAGCAGGATTTACAAAATTGCTGCATACAGAGCAATTGTATTTTCTATGATACATGTAAGAAGCCATATTATAATCCCATGATAACTTATTCTCTTTTCTACGTAACTTACTGGTATTGCCCAATGCTACACCTTTCCTTCACTGAAACAAACAGCCAGAGAGCAGCAATATCAGAGATATAAACCTTTTTACCCAGATAGGTACTATTGTCATGCGTAACATGTATTTTATGTTTCCATCACAGCAACAAACATACCTAAGCATAACAATTATAAGCATCACAATAGTTATTCATTAAGCACTGAGACTTATAACATCCACCCACTAAGGTCTATGGGCAGACTAGATGTGCCTAGCAGTCCTTATCTTCTGATAATTTCTATGTTTCTATGTATCTATGTTTCATGTACATCAAATGTGACTTCCCAAGCTTAAAATTTCACTCGATCATCAACTGTCACTGTACACCAAATACTGTGCCCATGATGAAAATAATTTACGCTACCACAGCTACCTTGTTATCCCTAGTTACCCTATGCCATTTCTCAAACATAGCTGTTACCATGTAAGGTTAATCAATTGATTGATTCTGTCCCCTTTATCAAAAAGTTTCAGGGGTCCATAACTTATTAAAGTGAGGAGGGTACTTTTCAAAAAGTCTGTCACGCTACTTCAGATATTGTCTCCATTTGGAATCTGACATCACAAGGAAGTTAAGTGACTTTCTCAAGGTCAAAATGGGCACTGTGCACTACTGGGCTGGAGTGGCTATGTGCACACATCTGGGGCACATAGCCAACCCATAGCTATTGTGACCCCCATGTGGCATTAAGTAAGGGGGTTCGCAGACCCACCATAGCCCCTATGTCTGCTGACAGCTCTGTGCAGGGGGCATTCCAGGGGCATGCCAGCAATATGCAGTGTGCACTAACCTGTGTAGTGCTGGCCACATGGGTATGGAGGGTGGCACAAGGTATGCCAGGGTACATCCTACCACAACCCACTGTGCACAGATGCAGCCCATTGGTCACTGGGGGACTGGGACAGGATACACCATGTTGCCCCTGACTGCTGGGCAGCAGGAAGTGGCAGGCACACCTGGATAGGTGAATGTCTGGTGAGTTTGGGTGCAGTGGCACCAGGATGGGATAGGGCCACATGAGTCCAGGAGCCTGCAATCAGCATGCAGAACCCTGGACCTGTGCCACCCTATGCTGTGGGATCCACTAGTGGATCCCAGGGGGGGTTGAAATCCTGAGCATGTGCAATAGCAGAATATTCACATGCATGCATGGGATCCTTCCTCATGTCACTTTTGTGCATGCTTGGGATTTCAGCTCCGGAGCTCATCAGTATGTTGCAGCTAAAGGGGTGCTCATTTTTTGTTTACAAATACGAGCATCTGATTAATATAATACAGTGCATTCATTTTTATGTTTGTTGGGGTGGGGATGTTAAAATATGCACTTTGGCACAGGACTCCTAGTTGACACATGTTCTCAACACAGGATCTGTTTTCAGTGACCTGGTGTTCAAAGTTTGGACTGACAGTAATGAAATTTAAGAAAATTTGCAAAAACTGGTAAACAGATCACCTTTTCTTTCATGCGGAGGTATTCTACAATATCAGCAAAACAGGTATGTGCATAGAGACCAACTGTGGTAAAATGCAAGAAAACTGAGGGGCAAAGCTGACAGTGCCCCTTTAAGTTTCATGCTTGCCAATACAAAGCCTGACGTCAGCTTACACATATTCCTGATAACATGTCTCTTTAAATACATAGACAGTGTCCACAGATAAGGGCCTATGGCCCACCTAGTCTGCCCATTTGAGTTTGTAACTTCAGTTTATGTTTTCCTAGATCTCTGTTGCCTCTTACCCTGAAATCCAGAATTCCTTTATGTCTATCCCATGCATTCTTAAATGCTGTGATTGTTTCAGCCCCCACCACTTCCTCCAGCAGGGTGTTCCACTTGTCCACCACACATTCTGTGAAGAAATTCTTCCTCACATTTCCTCTGAATCGTCCTCCCTCCAACTTCATCCCATGACCTGTAGTCCTGGAACATCTTTTTCAGTTAAAAATAGTGTATTCTTGCACCCTGTTCCTCCCTGTAAGATACTTGTATGTCTCTATAGATACATAGACAATGTCGGCAGATAAGGGCCTATGGCCCACCTCCATGACCTCCATGAAATTAAGATGCAACTGCCATCGAAATACTGCCATATTATTAAGTATAGCTGCTTATTCAGTGATAACACAGATGGACTTTAACTCATGTTTCCCAACATGTTGTATCACGAAAACAACATTTTTAACTATTTATTATTCACATGCTCTTAAATTCATAGCACATTTCTGTCATGAAGATATAGGCTTTTCATTTGCTTTATTGTGATACATATATAACACATGGTGCTATAAATTGTATGCTACAATAACTTCACTATTGTTGCTGTTATCCATGTGGTGTATAATCTACTGTGGCTGCATCTGCATTTGTATTTCAGAGACAGTTCTCCAGCATTCTGAAACTGATTGTTTGTCAATGCTGTTTTGTTATATTGTACTCTCCCAGGTTGTGCCTGAAAATAGGCAGGATTTTTGCCTAGTGCACTTACCCGGTTACCAAAAGCAAATAAATAAATAAATAATGATATTACTTCTATTTATGATTTAATTAAAAGGAGCATTATTTACAAAACTGATGGATACAGGGTCCTTCTATTTTCTATGCTTCGTATAATAAGCAGTACTATACACTCATAAAACCTTGATTTACTGTGTACATAACTGACAGCTATTACCAAATGCTATACCTTTTCTTCAGTGAAAGAAACAACCTGAGAGCTGCATTGGCAGATTTTGTTCACTAATGGGATATACTTTTTACACATAGATAATGATTCCATGCATGTCATGTATGTTACAACTAAAAAATGAAAATAAAAAAAAATCATCATCTATAACCCTGCAATACAGATCAGTTATTGCTAAAACAAAATTCACAATTTGAAGCAGACATATTCAGTTTCTGTATAACATTGTGCATCTTCCAACATTTTTATGAATGTAAACATTTTAATGCACATGAAATCAGCACTTTAATTTTTTTTATCCCTTTACAAGACCATGTCCTGTTTTATATATATTATTTATTTAATACTAGGATTACAAATACCCTTGAACCAGAGGTTCTTTTAGAAAGGTTCTGCTCCCCAACACCACTGATCGTGTTCTATTTCTTCCAAAAATACATGACAAAAAACCCCATATGTTGTCATTATTTGATATCTTCCACTTGTCATTTGCATTTCACACATCTGAGATCAAAAGTTTGTGAAGTGTAAAGTACTTCTTCTTGGAGACTAATAGTCTAAGAGCTGTTCTTAGCAATTCAGTTCCTTTCCATCTCACCTTTGTTGAATTATCCTTAAATCAGACTTGATTTTAACAATATATAAATATCACCGTTTTGCAAATATATCCCTTACAAATTGTTCTTATTTGCAAGACAGCATATATTTATTCTAACACATCTGTTTTACTGCTACATTCAAACACTATACCCTACCTACTTGCAATTTATAAACCTGATTATATTAAAACAATCTAGGCACTTTATCAACTGCTGTTTATTCCTCTGTCTCATTTACAACATTGCTACACTTACATCTATTACATACTTCTCAAACTTGAAAACACCTTATCAACTGTCTCTGTTCACCAAGTACTGTGCACATGATTACAATAATTTGACCCCCCAAAATTTTGCTCTCATATGAAACTTCTTTAACCCTAAAAAATATGTTAAAATGTTTTTCTACATGTATTACGAACACTGATGCTTACAAATTTTTAAAACTTCTGTCCCTGAAGTGCTGTTATACACTACTGTATCTAAAGTGAGCCTAGCACATACTTTCTGTTATGTGTGTTGCCGATTTGTTACACTCACAAACATATTGATACACATAAATACTATATCGGTTTTTCAACACATTTAATCACAGATAAAATGCCTGCAATGCAGATATCTGAATCCTCATGTTGAGCTGCTTACTTTATACATTTTATCATACTTCTCAACCACATACAGCTGCTCATCTCGATCAATAAATTAAGTAAGCAATAACCCGTGACAGAATGTCCTGGTATTGGGGATTAATTAATCTCCGGGTGCGTTGTGAGGCATGAGGATGAAGCCTGAGTGCCCTCACAGCACCTGGGGTGTTGATTAATTCCCAATACCAGCACACCCTGGAGTGGGCTATTGCATTTATAACATGGGGTGTCACCAAAGGTGACACAATCAGAAGGAAACTATGATTAAGTCATGAAACCAGATGACCTATTTTATGTGTTCTGCCATTAACAGAACTACTGTGCTGCTAACAGTGCTGTACATGCTACATATCCACTACTGACACTGTTCATATTATGTGAACACAACACAAGGATTGCAATCAGACAGCATGCAGCAGGTACTGGAAAGCTACACTTATGTGCTGTAGCTGCCACTACCAATCTCTCTATATACATACATCTCCCAATGACAGAGGGAGGAAAGAGAGAGAGAGAGAGCGAGAAGGAACATTTGTTGCAGATGAACAGCACTCTATCTCTATCTCTATCTCTCTCTTTCACACAGTTCTGCACTCTTTTAATCCTCCATCTTGCTCTCCCTCTGAATGAGTCTGTCACCAGATGTTGGTGCACAATTACTCACAGCTATCCTTGCAGGGCAAGGATCTTACTCTCTGTTTGCCACTTACCCCAATGCCACTGTAGTTGCCAGTTTCACTGTTTCCCATCACTGTCTCCTTTCCTGATCACCTGAAACCTGAGTACAGATGGAATGATTCATGGACATTGTTGCATGCTGTGCTTGGGGCAAGGATGTTACTGACTGCTAACCACAGTGGCCATTGCTCAAAACAGGACTACTATAGTACTGCAGATTGTGTGAGCTCATCCACAGGGCAGGTGGCTTGTGCAGGGCACAGAGGACACATAGAGTGCTGGGGACAGTGGGGCCAGATGGGCCATGAGAAGTGATCACCTCCAGTGCACACACAGAGATACAGAGAACACACAATAGTGGGTCACACAGAAAATTACAGAATGGAGGAGAAGAAGGAATGGAAAGTTTCTCTTTATGGGGGTGGCTGGGTGGGGGAGTCACAGGTGATGGGCCAGCAAATGTCAGTGGCATGAGCCAGCACTTTTACATTCAGTGACAAAAGTGCAGCTGCTGCTATTGAGATTGTGTGCTGATGGTCTGACATTGTGCAGGAATCCATGACCCCCAGTCCACCTGGGACATTTACTGCCTCTCAGCTCCATCTTCTGGTGATTTCTGGACTTTCATGGATAATATGTGTTTGGGGGGGTGGGCATGTCTAAATCTCTCATACTACTGCATGTGTTTCTCTCATGATAGGTGCATCTTACATGGACAGCACACTGCTGCAAGTTTGCCAATGGTGAAGCCTCAGTTTCTTGTGGGGGTTCAACTTGCCTGACAGACATGTTATGATTGCTGGTTGTCAGGGTAATACTGTGCAAGCTGCACTGTTGGCTGGGTCCTCAGAGGTCTTTGAGGCGTGGAGCCAAAAGCAATGAGGGGGAAATAATTCAGGATTTCTAATGGGCCAGGAGAATACTAATGGTTGAAGTGATCTGTGTCAGGTTCCTAAATGTTAAGTAGCTGACCTCCACCCTGCTTCTGCTATGGCACTGTTGCTTAGCTGAGGATGACTCTCTCGATTTCTGGGGGCACTGATGGCTGCCTTTCAAACTATATTTTGGGCCACAATAATAAGATCTGCCATTTCTTGATCTGTTCACCTACACCCCTTCACCACTTGCTGTGCTTATATTGTGGATAAATCAACAGTCAACTGATGGCTATGTACTAATCAGGTAACTGTGTTTGTCTTCCCCATGTTATAACTGCCACTATCTACCCCCTTTGCTATTTTCAATTTGTATTGTACTGCTATGTTTTCCTTAACTTTGCATTATTATTGCATGGCATCTTTATCATTCTCATAAGATGGGCATATTTTGATGCTTTGCTGCACTTCAGTCCCATTGTGCCACATCTTCACTGCAAACATCACTCCATGAATTGAGTACAGAACTAACCAGCTTACATTACTGTACTCAAAAATCCATGTGCTCATTGTGGGTACAACATAATGGATGGAGGATAAATTATGCTGTCATTTGATAAATAATGCTGATCTGTTGAGAACAATAGGTAACAAAATAAGTGGAGACAAATAGAAATAGACAGCAAATGCTGCTGATCCTGATATTTAGAAAATCAATATTACAGAGCTGACTGCCCCACAAAGAAAAGTTTGAAATACATAATATTTAAGTTCATTTCAGCTTAATTTCCATATACAGTATATTATATAGATATCTTCTACAAATTATTTATCACCGAAACATTTGCATGCATACATCTTTGTACCTTATATTTCATTTGTCTCTATAGATAACTTCCCACTTCGGCTCATAATCATCTGTTGAAACATCACATTCTGTTGCCATGGGAGTAACTGTGATATAATAACGGGCTTCCCTTTTTTCCCCTAGGGAAACTGTGGTGTAATTTGCCATTATAAAGGAGTGTTTATAATGGCAAACATGCACACAGTTTCCCTTTCTGTGTGCATGCTCACGCAGCAGCGCCACCACTCAACACTGCTGGCCAAGTCCATCTCTCCCAAAACAGCACCACCACCACCGCCAGAAGAAGTCAGTGGTAAATTCCCCCCCCCCACACAGAGAAAACCTCGCAAACCAGGACAAAAACAGAATGTTTTTAAATATGCCGATTCAAATCGCACCTGAGAAGCCACACGCGGATGCACGGAGCTTTTATTTATATAATTGCTGAGGCAAAAAAGGAAACCAACAATTATATAAAATAAAATATGGGTCAGATGTATATCAAGCTTCGATTTTATACACCCTCATTAATAGGATACTTTTCTTAAACCCTCGGGCTCGCCCTCGGGTTTATGCAGCATCCCACAACTCGGTATGTGTAAAATCCTGTTACATATCCCGAACCATACTTTATTCTCTATGTAACAAGCAGGCCATTATGACTTCAGGTATGGAGAAGCAAACAGGAAAAAATGACCTTTTTAGAAGCAAATATCATGTTTACCTGTACCAAATATCACTAAAACTAATATGCAAAAAATACAGCACTAATGAGCTACATATCCTGCACTGTGTCTAAATATTATGTTTTGTTACATTTCACCTGGACCCTTCACCTTGTTTTTAATGTGCTAAAAAATAATTATATTTTTAAGATTGTAAACAAATTAACAAACACATAAGAAATAAGTGTTAGATGCTGCCAAGACTGGAATAGGTTATTTCTGCCACATCTGGACACTGAAAACATACACCAACAATATTGGAAAACAGCTAACACCCTTATAAAAATGTGGGCAGAACCTACTACGGACATATAGACAGTGCATTGCTGCTATTACATTTTCTGGTTATATCTCTCACAGATATTAGAAAGTTAATGTCTCCATCCATTACTAGGGTACAGCTTATTTTACAGTATTAAAAGTTTTATTCCTGCAGTTTTCTACATTATGTAATCTATGGCTGAAACATTGTTTCTATTCTGTGGTTTATACATCTGCAACAATAAGAAACATGTTGAAACTCTGTAACACTACATATGTTTTCAGCACATTTCACCACAGATTTGATGGCTTTAATAAAGGTTACCAAAAGTTCATTTGGAGTTGATTGTTTTACATGCTTTATTATGCTCTCCATGAAAACTTCTGCACATTTTAGTGACTCATCTCTCTGCTCTCAACACATAGAAAGATCGAAGTTGATGGTAGATAAGGACTGCAAGGCCCATCCAGTCTGCCCATTTCTTTTTCTACCTTATGAATGTGCCATAGCCCTTTACTCTGTCAATGGAGTTTGCCCTTTTAGGGGCAGACCATGTTGTCCTGGTGCACCCCTTCCCTCCATTAGGGAATTGTTGTGCCCAGAAGGGAAGGGGAGAAGGAAGGGGAGGGGCCAAGAGCTAGAACAATGGGCAGGCAGCAGGAAGGGGAGGGGAGAAGGGATGTACATAAGGGACAGTAAAAGGGGGTCTCAGCCACTTTTTGCTGGAGTTTTGATTTGACATCAGCTGCAGCACGTCGGATTTGGCATTAATTTTGAGGTTTGCTCACAAGCAGAGGAAGGTAAGGATACAACAGTTGATTTGGGTAGATATGAAAAGTTGTTTTTAAAAAAAGAAAAGAAAAATTGTTGCAGCATTTAATTGAGAATGCGGTGATCTGTTAGAAGACAAGATGAAGCAAGGTTTTTTTTGATGGAAGCTCCTTAAATGGCAGAGAGGGCTAAGGGAGAAGTGCTTTGGGCAGCACAGAGTGGGAGACCAGTTTTCTGCAACTGTTTTAAAGAAGAGCATTTTATTGGAAGCTAGGACAAGGGGTGAAAATGTTTGTGGTTACTGGTTAATTTAGCAGGCCTGGAAGAGGCCCTGAAAAAAGTGAGTGAGAGCCAGACCGGAGGCCACATGGTGTATCGTCACTTGCCATGTGGTGCTTGCGAGGAAGGTTGCCCCTTTGTTTTAGGCTGCTTGCTGCTTTTAGGGCCGGTTTTGGATGGTGTTCTAATAAAATGGTAGGCATGGATTAGGCCTTGAGGTTAGGGAGTGAAGGAGCGACCCGAGACCTGTGGCGTGACATCACAAGCGGCTATGGTCACGATGAAGTTTTCCCTGTTTGTTTTTGGCTGCATGTGACATTTTGGGAGCCTGTTATTCTATTGCTGTGGTAAAATTTAGGCCTGTAGGGGCCCCGATGAAAGAGAGCGAGAGACACGTGGCGTGACGCAGCACACCATTGTGGTGCATTACCGAGGCCACGCGGTGACATCACACACCTCATGGTGCTAGCGAGGTGGGTTGCCCCTTTTTGTTTGGGCTGCTTGCTGCCTTTAGGGCTGGTTAGGCTGGTTTGCTAGTAGGAACAGTAGACCTGGTTTAGGTTTTGAGCTTAGTAAGTGAGGGAGTGAGCTGAGACCTGGGGCAGGCCGTCACATGCTGCTGGAGTCATGACGAAGCCTTTGCCATGTTTTGTTTTGGCAGGTGACATTTTGGGAACCTGTTTCTTATTGCAATGAAAATTTTAGGCCTGTAGAGGCCCCGACAAGAATGGGAGAGTGCACAATCCTTGGAACATGAGGCGTGGGGTAGCACGCCATGTGGTGCATTGCTGAAAGCTTGCTCCTTTTGTCTTAGTACTGCTCGTGGAGTGGTAGCCCATTTTGCAGGCTGGAGGAGGCCCTGAAGGGCTGGGAGGGAGAACACGGAACGGCGACCATGTGGCGTGACGTCACACGCCGCTTGGAGGGTCGCGATAGAGGCCTGTTCCCTCTGGTAAGTGGTGTACCGCAGGGCCCTACACAGGGCTGAGCATCAACAGGAAAAGGGGAAGTGTGATGCACATGCATGGCAGCTGGGGCATGGAGAGAAGTGGACACTCCCCCACCCCAAGGGAATCTTGGGGCTGCCTCCAGTGGTTGGCTTCCTGGGAGAGCATACCCCTCAGGAAGATGTGTAAATATAACCTGGCATAGCACATGATTTTGTGGGGGGCAGTGGATGGTATCAGCCCCCAATCAAAGGCAGGTGAGAGCAAGGGGAGGCAGAGTAGCATAGAGAGAGAGGTTAAGGATAGGTTTGTGGTTTTGGGAGCTGTTTTTGGTCCTCAAGGTCCAGGTTTTCACTATGGAATCTGCTTCATTTTGTGACCATAAAGCTGGCCACTCATTGTGCGGATAGTTTTTGGTCTATACATGATGTTGGATCAAGCATGCCACAACTAAGGTACCTTGATCTACATTATTGATCCTTATGAAGCTTCAAAAAATAAATGGGATAAGAAAGGAAAGGGGGCACAAAAAAAAGATATATATATGGGGGAAGGGGCCCTGGAACATAGGTGGGTGAGTAGACAAGGGACCTCACGGCGTGGGATCGCATGCCGCTAGGGGATATGGGATGGAAGCATGTGGGAGGTAGGGGATTTCCACGGGGAGGCATGCTAGGGGTATAAAAAAATAAATAAATAAAATGACTCAGAGAGCCCCAGGGCAGAAGGGAAGGAATCCCAACCCAGGAATTCATGGGAGACACCTCATGTGGTGAAGGGATTGCAGTGAGTGTGGGCCCATGCTAGGAGAGGGCAACCTGCCAGGCAGGATGGGGGGTCCTTCACGGCTGGCCTCGGTCTGTGTTGGCATGGGGGTGGTGCGATGGACAGGAGGAAGATGTACAGGGAGGTACTGATATACAAACAACCCTGTTTTTTTGTATCCTATAGTTGTTTTCACAGAGCACAAGATAAGACGGACATTGTACCCAAGAAGAGCAGGCCATCGAAGGAAGATGCCTACAAGGCTATAATTGAACTGGCAGAAAAAGCAAACAAAATGTGGGAACTGGTGGGGGGGGAGGAACTGGGGAGGCCCGGGGAGAAGAGAAAAGCGGGTACAGAAACGGTGGCAAGGGGAAGAGGCCAGCCGAAGGGCTACACAGTCCCACTAGGGTAGCACCGGTGACAGTGGGGCCCGCCAAGGCAGTCGAGCCAGTTCCCACCTGGCTGGTGGACCCAGTGATGCCAGCACCCACCCCATATCAAAGGGGAACCTCCCCGGTGGAACCTGGACATGAAGCCCAGAACAGGGGGTCCTGCCCACAGATCCCAGTAGCTCACCCTCCACCTCCACCTCAATCACAGGAAGAAGCAAGGGGACCTATGGAGGCCTCCAGGCAGCCCAGCCAGGACAAAGTTACAGGTAACACATCCAACATAGTGGGTGATAGTATGAAAGAATATATAGGGCAAATTGTTGAGGTACTGGGGACAGGAGTGCTGGGGCAGATGGAATCTGCTCTGGCGGAGATTAAGATGGGAAAAGAGGTGCCAGGGGATACTGTAAACGGAGAGGAAAGAGAGGGAAAAGGTACAAGAGAGGTAGGTGCGCCGGGGATGAGAATAGGCGAACATGTGCCTTTGACCACAAAGGAAAAAATATGGAAAGGGAAATATGTAGATATATTTGCTTTGGTGAGCCATGAGGTGGCGAGCAAATATGAAGAGACAGAGAGCATACATAAGAGTGAGATGGCAGCTGCCATAGTGCTCTTAGGAAAGAAAGAGGATGACAAGTTCACGAAAGGGAAGACCTGGGATGGGTGGTTTCTAGGTTTTGCCATCTTTTCAGCCATCGCTCTGGAAAAAAGGCCAGAGCTGGGCATCCTGCTCATTACCTATTCATTGATAATATGAAGAGCAAAAGCAAAAGGCGGGGTAGGATGGATATACTATGATGAATTTTTTCGGCACAGAATGGCAACATTTGGGGATGTAAGATGGGACACCAAGCAAATAGATTTATGGACGGATTACGTAACATATCAGTCCACACCTGAGGGTGGGTGGGGCAAAAAGGGGTCTACGCCACAGAGATGTTGCTGGGCATATAACAGGGCCTTCTGCTCATGGCCTCAGTGTCATTTTCAACATGCCTGTTCAAAATGCGGGGGGGGTGCACCCGGCAAGCAAGTGCAGAACAACATGGTCACAGGGTACACAAGGACATGTGGGGCAAGGATCAGGGAAACAGTTTTTTTGAGATGGCCAGGGGTTTAAGGGAAAACATGGACCAAGGGAGGGAGGGACAGGGGGAACGGGAATAGAGGGGGCCATAACCACTGAGGCAAGGAAGGCCAGACAGGAAGAAAGGGAGGGTCAGGGAGGGGGGACAGGTGGCACAACAAGGAACAATTTGGTATGGCCAGAACCCCCATCAAACTAGCAGCATGGTCAGTTTGCCTGGACAGATATCCGGACGCAAGCATGTGGGATATGATATTAAGTGGATTTAACACAGGGTTTTCATTGCAGTCTAGGGGACCCAGGCAAGCAAGGGAGGCACGCAACCTGTGGTCGGTAAAAGGAAAAGAGAAAATGCTAAGGCAGAAGATTGAGAAAGAAAAAGCAGCAGGCAAGGTGGAGGGCCCATTTAACACTCCCCCATTGGAAAACATGTGGATATCGCCTTTGGGCTTGGTACCCAAGAAGTAAGAGGGGGAATACAGGGTGATCCACCACCTGTCATATCCGGAAGGTGAGCCAGTGAATGACTTTATCAGTAAAGAACATAGTAGGGTGACATACATGACACTAGAGGATGCAGTCCAGATAATCCGGGCCACAGGAGATGTATGGATGGCAAAAACAGACATTGAGTCCACCTTCAGACTGCTTCCAGCCAGGAGGGAAGACTGGGATCTGTTGGGATTTAAAAGTGAGGGACAGTATTATTTTGACAAAGCAATGCCAATGGGGTGCTCCACAGCATGTGCCACTTTTGAGGCGTTCAGCACATGTTTGCAGTGGATATTCTAAGAAAAGATGGGTTATAGGTCAGTCATCCATTACCTGGATGATTTTCTCCTTATTGGGAAGGGCAAAAAGGAGACACAGAGGATGCTGGGTAAGTTTCAAGAATTGTGCCGGGAGCTGGGAGTCCCATTGGCACCAGAGAAAACAGAAGGGCCCAGCAAGGTTATGGAATTCCTCGGGATAGAGATAGATGCCACGAGCAGAGTGTTTAGGTTACCAGACAAAAAAGTAAGAAGGTTGAAAGAACTAATCTGGGTACATACCAGCAGGAGGTGGGTACAACTAAAATTGGTTCAGCAGGTACTGGGGCACCTGAACCTCGCATACAGGGCCATAGGACCAGGAAGGGCATTCACAAGGAGGTTAGCCAGAGCTACAGCAGGGGTCACCAGACCACATCACCGAGTGGATCTGACTCAAGGTGTCAGGGAGGATTCTAGTATATGGGAAGAATTCTTGAAGGATTACAATGGGTGTTCGTTCTGGCAGGAGGAGTGGCTGTACAACACAGACCTTGACCTCTACACAGATGCGGCTGGAGGTTTGGGCATGTGGGGTTACCTGAGGGGCAGGTGGTTTGCAGAACCATGGCCAGCCAGTTAGGTGAGGGATGGGAAAGTAAGAGACATAACACTGCTGGAGATCATGCCCATATGGGCATGCACTTTGGTTTGAGGGGAAGAATTACGTGACAAGAAGGTGACATTTTGGTGTGACAATAGAGCAGTGGTTGATGTACTAAACAACAAGGGAGCCAGGTCGGATACAGTCATGCAGGTAGTACGACAGTTAGTTTTAAGAGCTTTGCAGCTGAACATGTCCTTCAGAGCAAAACATGTAGAAGGGATACACAATACCCTGGCTGACAGCCTTTCCCGTCTGCAGCTGGACCGTTTCTGGAAGGTGGCACCAGCAACGGAAGAACAAAAACGCCCATACCAACGAACATCTGGGACGTTGGCAAGAAGAAGCAGAAATGCTGCTTCACAGCTCATGGGTGCCTCGGACTCTGAGGGCCTACGATGGGGCCTGGAGGGTTTTTCAAACATTCAGGGCAGAACACCAGATGGAGGTAAGTGGGCCTCTCTCTGAGGAACAGTTGGGAATGTTCACAGTGGAACAATGGCAGAAAGGGATTGCTCACGCCACAATGGGGGTTTATCTTGCAGGGATCAGTGTGATCTGCAGCCTAAAAGGATGGAATGACCCAACAAAATCAATGCTCATCAGGAGAATGATGCAGGGATGGGGCAGGTTGAAACAAGGGCCAGGGGATAATAGAAGGCCAATAGGTGAGCAGTGGCTAATAAAGCTAAAAGAGGTGCTCCCGGCAATATGCAGATCAAAAGGGGAGGCCCAGCTATTTCACACAATTTATGTGGTAAAGTTTGCAGGGGCTATGAGAGTGAGTGAAGTGGTAGGCCATGGGAAAGATGACAAGGAAGGAGGTGTGGAATGGGAGGATGTGAGTTGGGGGATAAGAGAAATATGAATCAAGCTAAAGAGGTCAAAGGCAGACCAAAAAGGGCAAGGGTGCATGATAACACTAAAAGGGGAGTCAGAGATTGCGATATGCCCAGTGCAGGCCCTGTGGGTGTTTACCACAGAGCAGGTGACCTGGACGGGGAAGTTATTTGTACATGGGGATGGGAAAAGGGTCACCGGCTATCAAATTACAGCAGTGCTGAAAAAGGGCATGCATTTTTTGGGGGAGGACCCAGCTAATTACTCTTCCCATTCCCTACGGATTGGGGCTGCCTCACAGTGGGCAGCAACGGGTGAACCCATGAAGGACATTTTGGAAAAAGGGCCATGGCGGTCAGCCAGTTATAAAAGATACATCAGAGCACTGAAGTAAAAAAAAAAAAAGGGAGAAGGGGAAGGAGCAGTGTGGTTTTTTCCAAAAAAAAAGGAAGAACGGGAAAAGAAGATGGAAGTATGGTGCTCATATGGAGGAGCACGGAAAAAAAAAGAAGTCGGGGGGATAATACAATGAGGACACTGAGAGTATGTGTAAATTAATTAATTTTCTTTGCACCCCATATGTAGAGGGAGGAGCACAGATGTCTGGATCTGCTGCCATTCCTATATTTACTGGGCTGGGAAGAGAGCAGAGAAAAAAGCTGGGGGAAAACAATTGTACCAGGATGTAAGACCGTGTAGATTGGTATGGCATGGCCTACGGGGGGATGAGATAGGCGCAGCTCCTGCCCGCTTTGAAAGAACTCAAGGGACATCGGCCCAGTCCAGACCTAATCATTATACACCTAGGGGGCAACGACCTGGCAGACAGAACATGGGTGCACACATATTTACAGATAAAGAGGGACCTGGTGGCAATAAGACAGTGGTGGCCTCAAGTATGCCTTGCCTGGTCAGATATGATACCACGAAGGGTATGGAGACAGGAACACAGCCACAGGGCGGTGGAGAAGGGCCAGAATTAAGATGAATAGACAGGTGGGGACATTGATAAGGCAGATGGGAGGACAAGTGATACTGCGGGGAGTAGAAGAATGGGTGGATGACTTCTACAGGTCAGATGGGGTACACTTGTCAGAGATAGCAATAGATATGTTTAATGTGGAAACAATGGGTTTCATAGAGGAATGGAGGAAACAGACAGAAGCTGGTATATAAAAAAAAGGGGGGAAAGGAAGTTTCATCCCTGAGGTAAGGGAGAGTGAGACCCTAAGTTGGGGGGGAGCCAGTCATCCAATGCAAGCTGGAGACTGGCTAGTGGGGAAAAAGGGGGGGGGACAGGAGGGAGGAAGAAAAAATGAATAACACAAGAGGAGGAAGAAGATGAAGGAGAAAGCGGTCTCGGTCTTCACCGTTACCTAACAGAAAAGGAGAAGAAGAAGGCACCCAGGTTTTCGCCTGGGGGATGGATAATCAGAGAGTGATATATGGATGGGAAATAAATGAAAATGATGGAAATATGATAATAAAGAAATGGAAAATGGAATATGGATTTATGAATACAAATAAATTAATTGCCAATCTGAGCACAACAACAAACAATGGTCTCTGTGTTTTTGTAAGGGGAAAAGGGGGGAATCTGGGACAATGGCCTATCTATTCATGCGCATCTGTATTGCTCCCTTATGCCTATACCATGCCTGTTTGAAGCCCTGCACTGTATTCATATTCACCACTTCCTGAGGTAGGCCATTCCATGCATCTACCACCATTTCTTTGAAAAAGAACTTCCTCACATTACTCCTTAATTGGCCTTTCTCTAATCTCATGCTGTGTCCTCTTGTCCTGCTATTTTTCTTATATTGAAACATGTTAGACTCTTTCACCTTGTTAATGCCCTCTAGATGTTTGAATGTTTAAATCATATCACCTCTCTCCCTCCTTTACTCTAGGAAATACATATTGAGTTCAGTTAATCTGTCCTCAAATGTCTTATGATGCAGTCCCTGCACCATTTTGGTTGCCCTTCTCTGGACTGCCTCAATTTGGTTAATGTCCTTGGTGAAGGTGTGGCCTCCAGTACTGCACGCAGTACTCGGATGGGGCCTAACCAGTGTCTTGTAAAGAGAGATTATTACCTCCTTCTTCCGACTTGTGATATCCCTATTAATACACCCCAACATCCCCTCTAGCCTTACCTACTGCTTTAGAGGTCTGCTTGGATGATTTCAGGTCATCAGTAATGATGATGCCCAAGTCTCTTCTTTCCAATGACATCTTCAGTTATTGTGGCTGATGATATTACTGAATCAGATGATTAGCTGTATACCTCACCAGAGCACATTATGAACAGCAGCCCCACAAACCTAACATGTACTACTGCTTTACTTCAACATAGAGATACCATATTACATCAAATTCATTATTAACAAGTAACGCTGTGTACTAAGTACTGTTCCCATGCTTGTACTTTTTCTTCATCCCACAAATACATTGAACACCTTAATGTTTTCTTTCCAAACAGGATACATAACTGAGCCTACTAATTATAATCAACATAATATTTACTTGTTATGCACTGGGACTTTCAACAGGCACCTACATCAGTTGAGCAAATGTACATTTATGAGCAGACAGTAAAAATAACCTGCATCACCAAGTGCAGAGGTTGTTTTCTTATAATTCATTGCTTTTTATGATGGCTTGCTGCACTTGAGCGCAGGTCAACATATTGGGAGAGTGGAGATTTGGAGGCGTGGCTGCTGTTGGGCGAATGCATGGCACGCATCAGTAGGTGCGTCCCTCATTCCTCAATAAGCCAGCATGCTAGCGCTGACACCAACATTATGTAAAGTGGACAAAAGCTGTAAACAAAGTGCCGCTGCAATCAGAGACAAGCTCATCATGCAGCGGCATAAAGACACGCTTCCCTTATGTGCCTTTCCAACCCAAACATTTCTAGAAACATGGTGCCGAAGCCCCTACATGGCAGGTGAAGCTGTACCCCCCTTGTGTGACACGCCCGATGGGGAGCCACGCCTCATCGGCATCACCCCCAACTGTTGAATGCCGAGTGTGCCCAATCCCTCAGCTCGCACTTCCCGACTTTGTTTGCTGGCGGGGTGCCCAATCCCCAGTGGCATTATCCCGTGTTGTGCCAATAAAGGGTGCCCAATCCCCCATCGCTAGTGACTCCCAAACCCACTTGGGTGGCATGCTGGGAGCCCACCCCAGCGTGCCAAAACAGTGCCAAGGCTTTGTTTGCCAGTGGGGGTGCCCAATCCCCCGGCGGCATTAACCCCCCGTGTTGTGTGCTGACAAGGGTGCCCAATCCACTGTAGGCTACTAACCCCCCCGCAAACCCACTTAGGTGGCATGCTGGGAGCCCACCCCAGTGTGCCAAAACTGTCCCGTGACATTTTCTGTACCTACAATACGAAAACGGTCCCTAATAGTCTAGGTCCGCCCTCCCCTACCTGCACCCACCCACTGCGCACCCTGCCTCCCCTCACCCCCCCTCACCCCATACTTACCTCCGGAGTCCAGCGCGATGATCTTCAGTGGACCGGGAACACGTCTGCACTCTTCAAAGCCAACCGCGAACTGAGGAAATGCCGGTAAGCTGTATAATGGAGTGAATAAGGTTTTTTCAACTTTGTTGCATATCTCAGCCATTTCTTGGACTTTTTGCACCAAATTTTCAACATGGGGTTTTTGGCCTCTCCTCATGAATTCTGTCACTGTCACAGTGTTTATTGGCCTCGAAAGGTGATTTCGCAGTCACTGCGTGAAATCACCTTTCGGGGCCCATGAATGAAATGACAGTGATGGTGTTCATGAGGTGCCCTCTAAAAAGCCTAAGTTCCAAATTTGGTGGAAAAAATCCAACAAATTCCTGTTTTGCGAGCGTGCGTCATGCATTTGCTATGCAGGCTCATAACTTCATGCATTTACAATATTTTACTGCTGGATTTTCAGCATTGTCATTTTTGTACACCTCCTTGTGAACAGTACAGCTGTCATTTTCCATATCCTGCCCGAAATGTGTTTCTGCACTTCCGGCGCACAATAGCTCAGTTGCTGTGGGAAATCAGTGTTTGAGCCAGACTATGAAAATGACAGTGACACAGTTCATGAGCAGAGGACCTAAAATGGCTATGTTGAAAATTTGGTGATGATACTCCATAAAATAACTGTGTTACGAGCATGCGTTGGCAGATTGCATGCACGCTCATACCGTTGTGCATTTCTGATATTTTCAGTCTGGATTTTCACCATTGCCATTTTTCCACACCTCTTGATGAACAGTACAGCCGTCATTTGACATATCATCCCCAAAATGTGTTTTCGCACTTCCGGTGCAGAATAGCGTGGTTGCTGTGCGAGATCACTTCTTGGGACATTTTGAGGAAATAACAGTAACACTGTACATGAGCAGAGGTGCTAAAATACCTATATTGAAAATTTGGTGCCAAACGCCCATAAAATGGCAGTGTTGCAAGCGTGCATTGCATATTTCCCATGCACCCTAGTAGCCTCGCAAATTTGGTATATTTACATGCCACATTTTCAACACTGGCATTTTTTTCCACCTCCTTATGAACTGAGCAGCTGTCATTTCTCACATCCTGCCCGATATCTTTTCCCGCACTGCACTACCAAACACCCAAAGGGACAGCCTACTGCTTGTCACTCTCTACAGGGTGGGGTGGGTTGGCATCAGTTCAATATTTCACTGCCATTCCTATGATGCATCTGTCTAACTCCTGCACTATCAATGCCAATGCCAGCAAGCCAACATTCGGCATTGACAAATGCTAGTTATAATAGCAATTAATTACTTCACTGCTTCTCTCCAGTCCATGCACTTCATTCATTGCTACATTATTTTCTGTTTTTTTCTTAAAACTTTTCTGAATCTTACAGCTTGTCCCCTTTTCCAACATTTTCCTGCCTCTCTATAAAGTGCTATTTATGTTTATTATTCTTTGGATCTAGTTAAGCAATTTCCACTACATTTCTGTAGGCTGCCTATACTCTGATGCTTTTTCTTCTGCTTCTCATTTCATTCATATCAAATGCACTATACTGTCAACTTCTACATGCAATATTTGTTACAATACAACTGTCATTTGTCAAATGTACTTCATAACATTACTTTTTGACAAACCTATCAAATAATTGCTATTTTCTAAAGACAGCACAGAATATTTACATAACTGTGATTTTGCAATTATCCTGTATTCACTGCCATACTTCATGGGAACTTTCTATTACAAATACAAATGCCCATACACAAGATATTTACTACAGGCAGCTTTTGCACATATATGCAATTTGGCCCGATTTTAAAATGTGTTTCTAGGCAGTACCAGTGCTCAGTTTTGGTTTACAGACAGCAGGGACGATTTGGATTAAGAACATCTACTGCATTAATAAGTTTTTAGAATGTTGCACTTCAGGACAGCGCTTTCTGTCAGACGTTCATACTCAGGGTGGATATGCTTCTGGTTGGTGGTTTATGGACCGACCATAAAGAAAATAATGAAAACATTGTCAGAAAAAGGTAACTAGGTCACTTTCTTGAAACACAGGGGCATTTCAGAGTAAACTTTAAACATTACTTACTATTTGTTATCCACATACTCTTACATGTACAGCACATTTCTGCCATGCGGGTATAGGTCCTTCATGTTGCTTTGCTGTGATAGATCTATAATTCAGAGTGTTATCATGGTTTTCCTTCTCTCTATTCCTTACTTGTATTGCACAAAAGCAGCAGGATTTACAAAACTGCTGGATGCAGAGCAATTGTATTTTCTATGACACATGTAAGAAGCCATATTATAATCCCGTGATAACTTATTCTCTTGTCTACGTAACTTACTGGTATTGCCCAATGCTACACATTTCCTTCACTGAAACAAACAGCCAGAGAGCAGCAATATCAGAGATATAAACCTTTTTTTCCCAGATAGGTACTATTGTCATGTGTGATGTGTATTTTATGTTTCCATCACAGCAACAAACAAACCTAAGCATAACAATTATGTGCACACAACTGGGGCACATAGCCAACCCACAGCTATTGTGACCCCCATGTGGCATTCAGTAAGGGGGTGCACAGACCCACCATAGCCCCTATGTCTGCTGACAGCTCTGTGCAGGGGGCATTCCAGGGGCATGCCAGCACTATGCAGTGTGCACTAACCTGTGTAGTGCTGGCCACATGGGTATGGAGGGTGGCACAAGGTATGCCAGGGTAGACCCTACCACAACCCACTGTGCACAGACACAGCCCATTGGTCACCGGGGGACTGGGCAGGATACACCATGTTTCCCCTGACTGCTGGGCACTAAGAAGTGGCAGGTGCACCTGGATAGGTGAATGCCTGGTGAGTTTGGGTGCAGTGGCACCAGGATGGGATAGGGCCACATGGGTCCAGGTGCTTGCAATCGGTATGCAGAACCCTGGACCTGTGCCACCCTATGCTGTGGGATCCACTAGTGGATCCCAGGGGGGTTGAAATCCTGAGCATGTGCAATAGCAGAATATTCTCATGCATGCATGTGTTCCTTCCTCATGTCACTTTTGTGCATGCTTGGGATTTCAGCCTCGGAGCTCATCAGTATTTTGCAGCTAAAGGGGTGCTCATTTTTTGTTTACAAATACGAGCGTCTGATTAATAAAACACAGTGCATTCATTTTCATGTTTGTTGGGGTGGGGATGTTAAAATAAGCACTTCAGCACAGGACTCCTAGTTGACACATGTTCTCAACACAGGATCTGTTTTCAGTGACCTGGTGTTCAAAGTTTGGACTGACAGTAATGAAATTTAAGAAAATTTGCAAAAACAGGTAAACAGTTCATCTTTTCTTTCATGCGGAGGCATTCTACAGTATCAGTAAAACAGGTATGTGCATAGAGACCAACTGTGGTAAAATGCAAGAAAACCGAAGGGCAAAGCTGACAGTGCCCCTTTAAGTTTCATGCTTGCCAATACAAAGTCTGACGTCAGCTTACACGTATTCCTGATAACATGTCTCTTTAAATACATAGACAGTGTCCACAGATAAGGGCCTATGGCCCACCTAGTCTGCCCATTTGAGTTTGTAACTTCAGTTTATGTTTTCCATGAACTCTGTTGCCCCTTACCCCTGACTTCCACATTTCCTTTAAGTCTATCCCATGCATTCTTAAATCCCGTGATTGTTTCAGCCCCAACCACTTCCTCCGGCAGGGTGTTCCACTTGTCCACCACCCATTCTGTGAAGAAATTCTTCCTCACATTTCCTCTGAATCGTCCTCCTTCCAACTTCATCAAAAGCCCTGTAGCCCTGGAACATCTTTTTCACTTAAAAAATAGTGTATTCTTGCACCAAGTTCCTCCCTGTAAGATACTTGTATGTCTCTATAGATACATAGACAGTGTTGGCAGATAAGGGCCTATGGCCCACCTCCATGACCTCCATGAAATTAAGATGCAACTGCCATCGAAATAGTGCCATATTATTAAGTAAAGCTGCTTATTCAGTGATAATACAGAAGGACTTTAACTCATGTTTCCCAACATGTTGTATCACAAAAAACAACATCTCTAACTATTTGTTATTCACATGCTCTTAAATTCATTGCACATTTCTGTCATGAAGATAAAGGCTTTTCATTTGCTTTATTGTGATACATATATAACACACGGTACTATAAATTGTATGCTACAATAACCTCACTATTGTTGCTGTTATCCATGTGGTGTATAATCTACTGTGGCTGCATCTGCATTTGTATTTCACGACAGTTCTCCAGCATTCTGAAACTGATTGTTTGTCAATGCTGTATTGTTATATTGTACTCTCCCAGGTCATGCCTGAAAATAGGCAGGATTTTTGCCTAATGCACTTACCCAGTTACCAAAAGCAAATAAATAAATAAATAATGATTTTACTTCTATTTATGATTTAATTAAAAGGAGCATTATTTACAAAACTGATGGATACAGGGTCCTTGTGTTTTCTATGCTACATATAATAAGCAGTTCTATACACTCATAAAACCTTGATTTACTGTGTACATAACTGACAGTTATTACCAAATGCTTACCTTTTCTTCAGTGAAAGAAACAACCTGAGAGCTGCATTGCCAGATTTTGTTCACTAATGAGATACACTTTTTACACATAGATAATGTTCCCATGCATGTCATGTATGTTACAACTAAAAAATGAAAATAAACAAAAATTATCAACTATAACCATACAATACAGATCAGTTATTGCTAATACAAAATTCACATTTGGAAGCAGACATATTCAGTTTCTGTATAACATTGTGCATCTTCCAACATTTTTATGAATGTAAACATTTTAATGCATATGAAATCAACACCTTAATTTTTTTTATCCCTTTACAAGACCATGTCCTGTTTTATATATATTATTTATTTAATAGTAGGATTACAAATACCCTTGAACCAGAGGTTCTTTTAGAAAGGTTCTGCTCCCCAACACCACTGTTTGTGTTCTATTTCTTCCAAAAATACATGACAGAAAACCCCATGTGTTGTCATTATTTGATATCTTCCACTTGTCATTTGCATTTCACACATCTGAGATCAAAAGTTTGTGAAGAGATTGTAAAGTACTTCTTCTTGGAGACTAATAGTCTAAGAGCTGTTCTTAGCAATTCAGTTCCTTTCCATCTCACCTTTGTTTGTTGAATTACCCTAAAATCAGACTTGATTTTAACAATATATAAATATCGCTGTTTTTCAAATATATCCCTTACAAATTGTTCTTATTTGCAAGACAGCATATATTTATTCTAACAAATCTGTTTTACTGCTACATTCAAAACACTACAGTATACCCTACCTACTTGCAATTTATAGACCTGATTATATTAAAACAATCTAGGCACTTTATCAACTGCTGTTTATTCCTCTGTCTCATTTACAACATTGCTACACTTGCATCTATTACGTACTTCTCAAACTTGAAAACACCTTATCAACTGTCTCTGTTCACCAAGTACTGTGCACATGATTACAATAATTTGACCCCCCAAAATTTTACTCTGATATGAAACTGCTTTAACTCTAAAAATATGTTAAAATGTTTTTCTACATGCATTACGAATGCTGATGCTTACAGATTTTTGAAACTTCTATCCCTGCAGTGCTATTATACACTACTGTATCTAAAGTGAGCCTGACACATACTTTCTGTTATGTATGTTGCCGATTTTTACACTCACAAACATATTGATACATATAAATGCTATATCGGTTTTTCAACACATTTTATCACAGATAAAAAGCCTGCAATGCAGATATCTGAATCCTCATGTTGAGTTGCCTACTTTACACATTTTATCATACTTCTCAACCACATACAGCTGCTCATCTCAATCAATAAGTTAAGTAAGCAATAACCTGTGACAGAATGTCCTGGTATTGGGGATTAATTAATATTCAGGTGATTTGTGAGGCATGAGGATGAAGCCTGAGTGCCCTCACAGCACCTGGGATGTTGATTAATTCCCAATACCAGCACACCCTGGAGTGGGCTATTGCATTTATAACATGGGGTGTCATCACAGGTGACACAATCAGAAGGAAACTATGATTAAATCATGAAACCAGATTACCTATTTTATGTGTTCTGCCATTAACAGAACTACTGTGCTGCTGACAGTGCTGTACAGGCTACATATCCACTGCTGACACTGCTCATATTAAGTGAACACAACACAAGGATTGCAATCAGACAGCATGCAGCAGGTACTGGAAAGCTACACTTATGTGCCGTAGCTGCCACTACCAATCTCTCTACATACATACATCTCCCAATGACAGAGGGAGAGAAAGAGAGAGAGAGAGAGAGAGCGAGAAGGAACATTGTTGCAGATGAACAGCAGTCTCTCTCTCTCTCTCTCTCTCTCTCTCACACAGTTCTGCACTCTTTTAATACTCCATCTTGCTCTCCCTCTGAATGAGTCTGTCACCAGATGTTGGTGCACAATTACTCACAGGTATCCCTGCAGGGCAAGGATCTTACTCTCTCTGTTTGCCACTTACCCCCAATGCCACTGTAGTTGCCAGTTTCACTGTTTCCCATCACTGTCCCCTTTCCTGGTCACCTGAAACCAGAGTACAGATGGAATGATTCATGGACATTGCTGCATGCTGTGGTTGGGGCAAGGATGTTACTGACTGCTAACCACAGTGGCCATTGCTCAAAACAGGACTACTATAGTACTGCAGATTGTGTGAGCTCATCCACAGGGCAGGTGGCTTGTGCAGGGCACAGAGGACACATGGAGTGCTGGGGACAGTGGGGCCAGATGGGCCATGAGAAGTGATCGCCTCCAGTGCACACACAGAGATACAGAGAACACACAATAGTGGGTCACACAGAAAATTACAGAATGGAGGAGAAGAAGGAATGGAAAGTTTCTCTTTATGGGGGTGGCTGGGTGGGGGAGTCACAGGTGATGGGCCAGCAAATGTCAGTGGCATGAGCCAGCACTTTTACATTCAGTGACAAAAGTGCAGCTGCTGCTATTGAGATTGTGTGCTGACGGTCTGACATTGTGCAGGAATCCATGACCCCCAGTCCACCTGGGACATTTACTGCCTCTCAGCTCCATCTTCTGGTGAGTTCTGGACTTTCAGGGATAATATGTGTTTGGGGGGGTGGGCATGTCTAAATCTCTCATACTACTGCATGTGTTTCTCTCATGATAGGTGCAGCTTACATGGACAGCACACTGCTGCAAGTTTGCCAATGGTGAAGCCTCAGTTTCTTGTGGGGGTTCAACTTGCCTGACAGACATATTATGATTGCTGGTTGTCAGGGTAATACTGTGCAAGCTGCACTGTTGGCTGGGTCCTCAGAGGTCTTTGAGGCGTGGAGCCAAAAAGCAATGAGGGGGAAATAATTCAGGATTTCTAAAGGGCCAGGAGAATACTAATGATTGAAGTGATCTGTGTCAGGTACCTAAATGTTAAGTAGCTGACCTCCACCCTGCTTCTGCTATGGCACTGTTGCTTAGCTGAGGATGACTCTCTCAGTTTCTGGGGGCACTGATGGCTGCCTTTCAAACTATATTTTGGGCCACAATAATAAGGTCTGCCATTTCTTGATCTGTTCACCTACACCCCTTCACCACTTGCTGTGCTTATATTGTGGATAAATCAACAGTCAACTGATGGCTGTGTACTAATCAGGTAACTGTGTTTGTCTTCCCCATGTTATAATTGCCACTATCTACCCCTTTTGCTATTTTCAATTTGTATTGTACTGCTATGTTTTCCTTGACTTTGCATTATTATTGCATGGCATCTTTTTCATTCTCATAAGATGGGCATATTTTGATGCTTTGCTGCACTTCAGTCCCATTGTGCCACACCTTCACTGCAAACATCACTCCATGAATTGAGTACAGCTCTAGCCATATTACATTACTGTATTCAAAAATCCATGTGCTCATTGTGGGTGCAACATAATGGATGGAGGATAAATTATGCTGTCATTTGATAAATAATGCTGATCTGCTGAGAACAATAAGGAACAAAATAAGTGGAGACAAATAGAAACAGACAGCAAATGCTGCTGATCCTGATATTTAGAAAATCAATATTACAGAGCTGACTACCTCCCAAAGAAAAGTTTGAAATACATTATATTTAAGTTCATTTCAGCTTAATTTCCATATACAGTATATTATATAGATATCTTCTGCAAATTATTTATTACTGAAACATTTGCATGCATACATCTTTGTACCTTATATTTCATTTGTCCCTATAGATAACTTCCCACTTCGGCTCATAATCATCTGTTGAAACATCACATTCTGTTGCCAAGGGAGTAACTGTGATATAATAATGGGGTTCCCCTTTTTCCCCTAGGGAAACTGTGGTGTAATTTCCCATTATAAAGGAGTGTTTATAATGGCAAACATGCCCACAGTTTCTCTTTCTGAGTACATGCTCACGCAGCAGCGCCACCACTCAACACTGCTGGCCAATTCCATCTCTCCCGAAACAGCACCACCACCACCACCGCCAGAAAAACTCAGTGGTAAATTCCTCCCCCCCCACATACAGAGAAAACCTCGCAAACCAGGACAAAAATAGAATGTTTTAAAATATGCCGATTCAAATCGGCACCTGAGAAGCCACACCGCGGATGCACCGGAAGCTTTTTATTTTATATAATTGCTGAGGTGAAAAAGGGAAACCCAGCAGTTATATAAAATAAAATATGGGTCAGATGTGTGTCAAACTCAATTTTACACACACCCTCATTGTGGGATGCTTTTCACAAACCCCTCGGGCATCGCCCTCAGGGTTTATACAGCATCTCACAACTCGGGTGTGTGTAAAATCCCGTTACACATCCTGAACCATACTTTATTCTTTATGTAACAGGCAGGCCATTATGACTTCAGGTATGAAGAAGCAAACAGGAAAAAATTACCTTTTTAGAAGCAAATATCATGTTTACCTGTACCAAATATCACTAAAACTAATGGCAAAAAATACAGCACTAATGAGCTATATATCCTGCACTGTGTCTAAATATTATGTTTTGTTACATTTCACCTGAACCCTTCACCTTGCTTTTAATGTCCTAAAAAATCATGATATTGGAAAGATTGTAAACAAATTAACAAACACATAAGAAATAAGTGTTAGATGCTGCCAAGACTGGAATAGGTTCTTTCTGCCACATCTGAACACTGAAAATATACACCAACAATATTGGAAACCAATTAACACCCTTACAAAAATGTGGGCAGAACCTACTACAGACATATAGACAGTGCATTGCTGCTTTACATTTTCTGGTTATATCTTTCACAGATATTAGAAAGTTAATGTCTCCATCCATTACTAGGGCACAACTTATTTTACAGTATTAAAAGTTTTATCCCTGCAGTTTTCTACATTATGTAATCTATGCCTGAAACATTGTTTCCATTCTGTGCTTTATACATCTGTAACAATAAGAAACATGTTGAAACTCTGTAACACTACATCCATTTTCAGCACATTTCACCACAGATTAGACGACTTTAATAAAGGTTACCAACAATTCATTTTGAGTTGATTGTTTTACATGCTTTATTATGCTCTCCATGAAAACTTCTGCACATTTTAGTGACTCACCTATCAGCTCTTAACACATAGAAACATAGAAGTTGATGGTAGATAAGGTCTGTAAGGCCCATCCAGTCTGCCCATTTCTTTTTCTACCTTATGAATGTGCTATAGGCCTTTTCTCTGTCAATGGCCTATCTATTCATGCGCATCTGTATTGCTCCCTTATGCCTTTCCCATGCCTGTTTGAAGCCCTGCACTGTATTCATATTCACCACTTCCTGGATAGGCCATTCCATCCATCTACCACCATTTCTGTGAAAAAGAACTTCCTCACATTACCCCTTAATTGGCCTTTCTCTAATCTCATGCTGTGTCCTCTTGTCCTGCTATTTTTCTTATATTGAAACATGTTAGACTATTTCACCTTGTTAATGCCCTTAAGATGTTTGAATGTTTCAATCATATCACCTCTCTCCCTCCTTTACTCTAGGATATACATATTGAGTTCAGTTAATCTGTCCTCATATGTCTTATGATGCAGTGCCTGCACCATTTTGTTTGCCCTTCTCTGGACTGCCTCAATTTGGTTAATGTCCTTGTGAAGGTGTGGCCTCCAGTACTGCACGCAGTACTCCAGATGGGGCCTAACCAGTGTCTTGTAAAGAGAGATTATTACTTCCCTCTTTTGACTTGTGATACCCCTATTAATAGGCCCCAACATCCCTCTAGCCTTACCTACTGCTTTAGAGGTCTGCTTGGATGATTTTAGGTCATCAGTGATGATGATGCCCAAGTTTCTTTCTTCCCTTGTAACTGCCAGCAACTCCCCTCCCAGCCTATAGGTGACTTCAGGTTTTCTCTTCCCTATGTGCATGATCTTGCACTTCTTTGTGTTAAACCACAGTTGCCAAACTTCCAATGATTTTGCTAGTTTATCCAGATCTCTTCTCATTCTGCCCACCCCATCTGGATCATCTACTCTATTGCAAATCTTGGTGTCATCTGCAAACAGACAAACCTTACCCTCCAGTCCATCTGCAATGTCACTGATGAAGATATTGAAGAGGACTGGCTCCAGGACTGATCCCTGAGGTACCCCACTTGTGACTTGCATCTCTTCTGACTGTATACCATTTACCACCACTCTCTGTTTTCTGCCCGTCAACCAGTTTTCCACCCAGTTGACCAACGTCTGACCCACCCCAAGCCTACCCAGTCTGTTAATCAATTTTCTATATGGAACAGTATCAAAAGCTTTGCTGAAGTCAAGGTAGGCAACATCAACTGCTCCCTCTTGGTCCACCACTCTGGTTACCCAGTCAAAGAAATCTATGAGATTAGTTTGTCAGGACCTTCCTTTTGTAAACCCATGCTGTCTTGGATCCTGTTTTCCTTTGGATTCCAGTTGTTGCACTATCCTTTCCTTAATGAGTGTCTCCATATTCTTGCCCTCTACTGAGATAAGACTGACTGGTCTGTAGTTTCCTGCCTCCTCCCTGCTACTACTCTTGTAAAGCGGGAACACATGAGCCCTTCTCCAGTCTTTTGGGACCTCTCCTGTGCTCAGAGACTCACTTAGCAGTTCTGATAATGGCTCTGCTAGTTCTACCCTTAGCACCTTTAGTACCCTGGGATGTATGCCATTAGGTCCCACTGCCTTGTCCACCCTGAGCTTATCGAGCTCTTGTAGGACTCTTTCTTTTGTGAAGGGACTAGTGCACACCTCCCTCCCCTCTTGTCCATGGTGCTGAGCTGTGGGCCCTGCCCTACCTTCTCTTCAGTAAATACTGAGCAGAAGTATCTGTTTAGGATAGATGCTTTTACATGGTCCACCTCCTCACACACCTCCTTATCCCCTTTGATCTTAGCAATACCCCCTCTGGACTTTCTCCTTTCACTAATGTATCTATAGAAAGTCTTGTCATCTTCTTTTACTGTTTGTGCTAGTGTTTCCTTGGTTTGGGCCTTTGCCTACCTTACTACCTTCCCTGTTTCCCTTAGGGAAGTTTGGTATGCCTCACTATCTTTATCTGCTGTGTTCCCTTATATTTCCTGAAGGCCAGCCTTTTGGCTCTGACCTTTTCTGCTACTGTGTTTGAGAACCAAAGTGGTTTCCTTCTTCTTTTGCACTTCCTTTTCTCACTAACACAATGGGATGTTGCTTGAAGTATTGCATCTTTAATGCTTGCCCACTTTGCCTGTACCCCCTCACCTGTATTTCTTTTTGCCAGGGCTAGCTTAGTTCTGTTGGCCAAACCCTGTATTTTGCTATTTTTTATTCTTATTATGCTGCTATTTCTGCCTATCCCTAACTTTCCCATTGCAAATTTATAGACTCATAATCTATCATTTTAAATCTGACAAATGTTGATGTTCTGTGCTGCTGTTACTTTATGTATATTATGCTGTATCTTATGTGATATGGTTCATGCTGATGTTGCTTTATGTTATCATTTACTTTACTGTTGTTAACTTGTACCTATGCCTAGGTCCATCTTGGAAATGAATCTTTGCTCAATGATGTTTTGCCTGGTAAAATAAAGATTGCCTGATTGACTGACTGACTGATTGATTGATTGATTGACATCACCTGGCAGCTTTACCCCTAACAGAACACAACTAATATGACATGTAACTATTTCTAAAAAAGGAGGGGGGGGGGCCAGGAATGGGAATGCGGTCAGTTGCCTAGAAACAGACTTTGATGGTAGATAAGGACCGCTTGGGTCACCTGGTCTGCCCATTTCTCTTCCCATTGGATAAGCTGCAGATCCTAGTTAACCAACAGCCTACTTCTTCCTAACCCCACAATACTAAGAATACTATGAATTTTCCAGAGCTAGGAGGATGTGAGACCCATAATTGCTCCTATGATTAATAGTAGCTAATTCTAAGGTCAGAAAGCATGAATTTGTCGAGAGTGCTCTTAAATGTTAACTTAGAATTACTGATAATCATCTCCAGGGGTAACACATTCTAGAGATTAATGGTTCTTATAGTGTAGAAATATTTTTGTGGCATTAGTTTAACATTTCTGCCTTGTAACTGTAAGGTGTGGCCTCTGGTGTTGTAGATGTTATTTTTAAATTCCAAACCCAGTATTGTCATTAAAAAGGGGTCCTGCATAATATCATATTTAAAAAGATAGTCCCCCCTCAGACGTCTAGTTGATAATGATATTTAATTCAATTATTTTAATCTGGATTCATAAGGGGCATCATACAAGCCTCTAATAAGTTTTGTGAATTTCCTTTGTACCTTTTCTAGTTGTGTAATGTCATATTTCCCGAATGGGCACCATAGTTATGAGGTGTAATCTAGATGTGGATGGACATATGCTCTGTATAGTGGCATCATGACTTTGTTGTCTCTTGAGTTAATGTTTCTTTTTATAGACCAAATTACCCTGTTTACTGTTTGAATAGTCTCATGTATCTGGGAACTGGGTAACAAGTCATTTGTGATATGAACCCCTAGATCTTTTTCCATGGATGTGCTAGTCAGTAACCTATCATATAATTTGCATGTGTTGTTTATGTTGTTAGGGCCCAAATGCGTAACCCTGCATTTGTTATGGTTTAGTTTCATCTCATATTTCTTGACCCAAAGGGAAATGTAATTAAGATTGTTCTGAATGGGTGCTGTTTGGTTAGAATTAGAACATGGTCCTCTGATTTTTATATCGTCAGCATATTTAATAGTGGTAGAGTAGCAATTATGTATAAGATCTGCTATGATGGCCTGGAACAGACATGGGCCCAGAACCGAGCCCTGTGGTACCCCATTAGTGATTGAACCAATGTTAGATAGTTGACCATTAATTAATACTCTTTGAGTCCTATCAATTAACCAGTTGGATATCCATTTCACAATGTTGTGGTTAATGTTTAAGGTGTATAATTTTTTATTAAAGCCCAGTGGGGTATAGAATCGAAAGCCTTACTAAAGTCGATGAAAACATCATAAGGGGATTTATTATCAAATTAATGGCTGACTTCCTTGTAGAAGCATAATAGATTAGTTAAACAACTACAGCCTTTTTTGAACCCATGTTGGTCATTGTCCAGAGTGTCAAGATTGGTAGAAAGTAGATCCTTTATAATGCTTTCTAATACTTTGCATAGTGGAGAAGTTAAGCTGGTTGGCTTATAATTTTCCCAGTTATTGTGTGGTCCTTTTTATGAATAGGAACTACGTATGTTGTCTTTCAAATTTCAGGAACAAAATTTGAATTAATGCATTGTTCAAACAATAGTCTAAGAGGTAATGACAGATTATCATCTAACAGAAATAACAGATTACCAGATATGTTGTCCAGTGAAGTACTAGTTTTTCCTTTAAGTGATGTTAGTTTGGTATGGATGTCCTTTTCAGAAATGGTATTGATTTTGTCGAGAGTATCTAACACTGTATTAGTTTTCTGATTAGCTTGAAATATTTCACAGATTTTGGTGTTAAATATATTGGCCACATCTTAGGGATCATAAATTATATTATCATTAATCTGCAGGGGACCCACCTTACATGTAGGATTTTTTAGTGAGTTAATATAAGAGAAAAAGGACTTCCTGTTGTTTTTGTTAGCTTCAGATGCTAATTTATATTCCCATTCTTTCTTTGCCCTTTGAATGCTTTTTTTGCACTTTTTTTGACTTTGTAAATAAGAAATTCCATTAGGTTGTGTAGGGGATTTTAAGTAATTTTAATGTTTTTATTTTTCTGTTGGCTCACGCATGCATAGCCAACATATTGTGGTAGTAGCAGATTTGGAGGTGCGGTCACTGTTGAGCGAATGCAGGGCATGCATCAGTAGGTGTGTCCCTCATTTCCCAATAAGCCTGCATGCTGGCGCTACACCATGCATACATAATGTGGTCAGCACAACTAAGGAAAGGTCCCCTGCAATGCGAGCAAAGCTCGTCATACTCAGCGGACCTCCCAACTTGCTTTCCCTGGTCAGAAAAAAAAATTAACATGGCAGCATACTGCCTGCCATAATGCTGAATTTGGTGGTGCCCAATCCCTCTGTCAGCATGCCCTGCCCCAATGTATGTGCTGACGGGGGGGCCCACTCCCCGTTGGCGTAATGCACCCCCCCATTTGTTGTGTGCCAAGGGGGGTGCCCAATCCCCCTCAGCTCTTGCCCCCCTGCTTTCATTGTGTGCTGACAGGGGTGCCCAATCCCCCATTGGCTACAGCATTGCCCCAAAACACTTAGGCGGCACACTGGGAGCCCACCCCAGCATGCCAAATCCCCTGAAAAATAAAAACCGTCACGTGATGTTATTTTATTTTTCTTTGTAACCTGTAAAAAAAGAAAATGGTCCCTCATGGTCTCCCTGCCCCCTCCCACAACCCAAGCACACCCTCTGCGCACCTTGTCTCCCCATACCCCCCTCACCCCATACTTACCTCCAGAGTCTGGCATGATGATCTTTGGCGAACCGGGAACACGTCTGCACTCTTCAAAGCTGACCGCGAAGTGAAGAAATGCCGGTAAGCTGTATAATGGCATAAATAGTTTTTTTTCAACTTTGGTGCATATCTCAGGCATTTTTTGGAATTTTTGCACCACATTTTCAACGTGGGGTTATTGGGATCGCTCCTCATGAATTCATTCACTGTCATGGTGTTATTTGGTCCCGAAAGGTGATTTCACAGTAACTGGACGGAATCACCTTTCGGGACTGAGTAATGAAACTACAATGCCACTGTTCATGGGGGGGGCTCTCAAAAGCCTATGTTGCAAATTTGGTGAAACAAAATCCCAAAAATGGCTGCTTTATGAGCATGCATTGCGCTGTTTCCACACACACGTGAAACTTCGTGAATTTGTAATATTTTCACTCCAGATTTCCAAAATTGGCATTTTTCCACATCTCCTGATGAACAGTACAGCTGTCATTTTACATATATTGGCCAAAATGTGTTTTCACACGTCCTGCGCAGAATCATGCGGTCGCTGTGCAAAATCAGTTTTCGGGATAGTTTTCAGAAATGACAGTGACACTGTTCATGAGCAGATGTCCCAAAATGCCTATGTTGTAAATTTGGTGCCGAAAGTTCATAAAATGACTGTGTTACAATCATGCTTTGTGCAGTTTCCGCGCACCCTTATAACTTTGCAAATTTGCAATATTTCCATGCCAGATTTTCAACATTGGCATTTTTTCACATCTCCTTATGAACAGTACAGCTGTCATTTTTCATATCCTGCCTGAAATGTGTTTCCACACCAGTGACGCACAATGGCGTGGTCGCTGTGGGGAATCAACTTTTGGGACAGATTAACAAAATCACAGCATCACTGTTCATGAGGGGAGGTCCCAAAATACCTATGTTAAAAATATGGCTAACAAACTCCAAAAAATAAATGGGTTATGGACGTGTGTTGCACAGATTCTATGAATGCTCATTACTTCACCAACTTTTCATATTTTCACTCCAGATTTTCAACGTTGCCATTTTATTATGCCTCCTTATGAACAATATAGTTGTCATTTTCCACATCCTGCCCAAAATGTGTTTTTGTCCCTGTGTCGCCAAATGGCATAGTGCTGTGCAAAACCACCTTTCACCTAACAAACTGATTGTGCAGCTTTTCATGAGGTGAGCTCACAAAAAGCCCATGTTGAAAATTTGGAGTGAAAATACCAACACACGCCTATGGTGTTAGGGTTTCCAACTGTAGCACCCAACCCTGTAGAGACTGACAGGTGTCAGGTGTGTGACATGGGATCATCGGCTGTAATGCTCACCCTGGTCCACCCCAACCCCCACCCTGCAGCCAGTGACAGGCAGTGTGGTGTGCCTTGCACTGTTCGGCCACAAAGTTCACCCCATTCTCCTATACTGCACCCACCTCAGCATATTTCCTTATGGAATGGGGTAAGTATAATACCCAAAGACCCCAAAGCACACCACAACATGTGTCAGTGTCTACAGGGTAGGGTGAAGTACAATGGCATGAGTGTTATAGCTGATGACCCAAAGGCACATCCCAATACCTATCGGTCTCTACCGGGTGGGGGTGGGGTTGGCGTCACTTCAATACTTCACTGCCATTACTATTATGTGTCTCTAACTCTGGCACTACCAATGCCAATGCCAGAGAGACAACATTCAGCATTGAAAAATGCTTGTTTTGTTTGATACTTTTTTAATTGATTTATTCATCCATTTAGGGTAAAGATATGTAATTGTATTTTTTGTTTTTGTAGGGATCTACAGTATGTAGCTCTTAGGTTACAGATAGTGCTATGTACCTTGTCAAAATAATCATTAACCTCTGAGGTAGAGAATATAGATTGTCAGTCAATGTTATTTAGTTGTGTTTTAATACTGGTAATGTCTGCTTTCTCCTATATATGTGTATATACAGTATATATATATATAGGCAAAAAAACTCTGTTTAATGCATTAGTTAGGGTTGTTCCACACTGACAAAAATGAGGAAATTCAGTGTTAGGGTTGAAAGCCACCCTTGGACCCCCACACCCACACCACCAACCAGCATCAGGTGCACATTAGGGTTGTCGGCCATAACTCTCACCCAATCACATGTGTAAAGATGCAGAGGTGTAGGAGAATGGGGTGAGAGTTAGGACTGACAACCCTAATGCGCACCACGATGCCGGTTGGGGGTGTGGGCGGGGAGTCCAAGGGAGGCTTTTAACCCTAACACCAAATTTCCTCGCTTTTGTTGCTGTGGAACAACCCTAACTAATGCATTAAACAGAGTTTTTTGCCTGTAATTTCCCTTCTTTTTGAAGATGATAACGAGAAATAGTGAATGTAATGCGGTGGCGGGAGTGCGGGGCCCAACCACATGATGTCTTGCCACATAGTAACATTGTGCCCACAAACCCAAATGGTAATGCGCATGGTGACACAAAGTGAAACAGAAAGAGAAACAGTAATGTAGACAAAAATGTTAAAAACAATGCAAAAGCAAGTGCAAATGAAAACATAAAGGGTAACGCACATGGTGGCGTAGACGTGAACGGTAAGTGAAACAGGAACAGAACCGCAAGCGGAAACAGTAACGGTAACAGTAATGTAAGTGCATAGGCTGGTTTTCCCCAAAAGCTGCATAGAGAAAGACAGTGAGTACAAAGAATGTATGGATAATAATTGTTCTTGGAGCAGAAAATGAGTAGTTGGAATACTAAATTGCTTATATCTCAGGAACCGTACGACGTAGAAAAAAATTTAAAAGTCTTATGATTTATGACTTTCCTGGCTAGTTTTGTACTTAGCCCCCAGGAGGGGGCTAAGCACTTTTCTGACAAAAAGTCTGTATCTCACACTGTTTCTGAGATACGGGCCCTGAAATGCGTGGTGCATGCCGTAATGTTAGCCTATGGGAAACAAAGAAAAGTTCAGAGTGCCATAACTTTGGTTCCCTGTAATATTTTTTCACCAAACTACAAAAAAGCACATCTGTGCAATGTTGGCTATGTTCCTTCCAAATTTTAGCCCAAAAGACTAAACCGTTATTTTGCAGCAGGGCACCAAAGGATTTCTGTAATGCGTCAGAAGCCGTAATGTTATCCTATGGGAAAAAGTGTCAACTTTGGAGTGCCGTAACTTTGCCGCCATGTAATATGTTTTCAACAAAACACTGAAAGGCACATCTGAGAGATGTCAGCTGCAATCCCTCCAAATTTCAGGCCGAAACACCAAACAGTTCTTTTGCAGCAGGGTGCCCAAGAATTGCTGTCATTTCCCAGCCTAGAAAAGTACTGCCTAAGTTTGAGAAAGCTTTGGGGCCTGGGACAGTGTCGCAAGGCGATAGTACTTGTGAAAGTACTTTTCCAGAAATTGAAAACATTTCTGGGTGTTTTACCCCAAAATAAAGACATGGCTAGCATCCTCAGGGTCCGACTAGGTGAATACAAAAAGAATTAGGTTGCTAGAGGGTCCCAATTTTAAATGCCAAGCATTTTCTGATCGCTAACTGAAAACAAAATGGCAGATCTGGTGACAGTAAAAGGCCATTTATGAAAGTAAAAACTGCATTTGCGACACTGTTGAACTTTGTTAACTTTTCTCATTGACTTATAATGGGAACTTGTGTTTTGAATAACTTTTGAACCGTTAAATATTTTTCACAAAATCTTCAAAAGGCACATTGGGACCCCCGGCCACACATTCCCTGAAGATTTCAGACTGGTCATGCAAACCGTGCGACCTGTAGAGATGACAGTAAAATTCCAGAAAAGCGTAAATGCACGTGCAGATCACGCCTAATAACTCCACAGCCGTATATGCGACCAGTACGAAACTTGGCAGATCCTAAGGCATATGGGTCTTGATCATGTATTCCAAATTTCAGGCAAATCTGTCAAACGGTTTCAGTTATTAAGGTGCAAGATTTTGGTTTTAACATGCAAATGGCTCCTCAACCCTAACTATAGTAGCACTACCGTGCCACTAATATATGTATATATATATAGATATATATATCTATATATAGATATATATATATCTATATATATATGTAGATATATATATATATACATATATACTTAAGTATTGTTGTTAACTATAGTTACTGTATGCTGTAATGTAAAACTAATAGCATGATGGTCTCTGTTACCGACAGGAGGTAGAATATTAATATTCTAAAGCACTAAATTTCTATTGTGGATATTATTGACTCAGGTAGGATGATTAATACTCTGGGTTAAGTTACATTGTTGATATATGTTAAGCAGTTGTTTTCCAGACTCAAATAAAGCCATTTGATCTTTCCAGACTATGGCCCAGATATTCAAAACTTTGTCCCTGGGCTGGAGTAGCACTGCCTGGCAGGCAAACTTGGCCCGAAGCAAAAAGCAAGCCATATTCAAAAGGAATAGCCCAGTGCAAAACCAGCTGAATATAGCATGCAAAGGAAGCCGGGCAAACAGGGCTAGGAGTGCAGGGCAAAATAAGCCAGGGAATAATACAGCATTGAATATGGCAAATAAGATAGCACTGAATATAGCACCCAAGGCAGGCAGAGCAAACACTCACAGAAACACAATGCAGATGGAGTCACAAGTCCCTGGAACACAGGCAAAGGAGCACAGGCTAGAAAGAGACCCCAAGAACAGACAGCGGTGCAGAACCCAGACACCAATACACACCCAGCCATTGGAAAGGCCAGTTGGCGCCAGTACCCATGAGCAGAACCAAAGCACAGAACAACCCTGTAGCAAAAGGCAGGCACCCAATAATGACACAGGACACAGTGCATGTATGAGAGGTATATATATATATATATATATATCTATAGAGAGAGAGAGAGAGAAATGCAAATGAACAGATACAGGCAAACAAAAGGTGAACAACAGAAATAAAAATAAACAGCAATGTAATATAATATACAGAAATACTAAAGGAAACCTACACAAAACACTACTACAAAGACAACCACTACACACACCAGAACAGGAACCACTACTACGACTACAACTACTACTATGACTAACACTACAACTACCACTAACATATCTACAACTAACTGCTACCACTACACACTACTCTACAACAGTGACTAAACCACATCAAACAATGACAAAGTGAACAACAGCAACCAAGGTTCATATAATGCATAACATATGTGCAGAGGTGGAAAAAATACACAAAAACATTGTCACAGTCGGGGACTGGAATGTGAAAATGAACAATGAGGGAAAAGGATGGCATCAGAAACAGCAGTCCAGTAAGGGGGGGCAAGGTAAACAAAGGTGTGCTGCAGATGTTCATGGCTGGGAGTATGCATTATCTGACAGACGTGCCTCCCGTAAAATGGCCACCATCTGGGTCTCAGAGATGAGCACCACCTGCTGCTCTATTAGTGTGTGTTGCTGGTGCGTGATCTGCTGCAGGAGGTCCTCAGTGCCTTCAGTCTCCTCTGGCTGCGTAGCCCACAATGTGGATCAGAGTGGACCTACAAGAGAAAGAGGGAGCATGTGAGGATGGGAAACCAGCCAGGAGGCATACTACAGCCACAGGTAGCCAGACAGGGATGGACAGCATGTACTGACAGCCATGCCCATGTGGTGCTGAGGAACACAATGGCAAGCACAACTGACCGATGCCCACGGGGCAGGCCTGGAAGACACAGGCAACAACCCAACACCCAGTACATATGGAGACACAGGCCTCGACAACACCATGGCATAGACAATACCACCCACCCCAGCACTGCAAAAAGTGAGACAGTGCAGGCACACAGGTGGTGCCCAGAATGGCGGTGGGTGTGGGCCACGCACCAACACATACATGGGAGACCAAATGTTGGGACAGGCTGCCCATAGACAGATAGCAATGTAACAGAGAGTGCAGTGCAGCATCACCCAAAATGGGCACTGGAGCAGCACAATGTAGGCACTGTGGGTGGTCAATGGCCAAACCATGCCAGGGCCAAACTGACAAACAGGAGATGCAAGCCCACAGGGTGCATACACTAGCAGAGGTGGGCCAATAGATGCTGCCACACATGACTCATGTACTGCAATGTGTGTGGTGCCCTGCAGCTGGAAAACACACATGGCAGGTGAACAGCCAAACATGCCCAGCGGCGAATGCGGACCTCATGTCAAGGCCAGCCATGCATGCTAACACTGGCCCATGCTGCCCCCTGCCACAGGGCATGGTAGCCAGCCAGCCAGACACTGGCAGCGCCATGCAACACTGGTGTGCAACACAGCACAATGCTGCACCAGCAATGGCATGATGCCCATGGTTGGCTGATCTGCCAGCACAGTCAATGTCAGCCCAGAGAAGGAAACACACAATACAGAGGCACAGCACATATGAAGAATGAAATGTACTCATGCAACAGGCCCCTGGACTCAGGACTACTCTCCTGTGCCTGCTGCGGCATGGCCGGCACCTTCAGGCTGCCTCTCAATGCATCCTGGGACACCTCCTGGCCCCCTCTCCTGTTGCTGGGCTGCACATTCCACTCTAAAGTGGACAGAGGTAACAGCAGCATTAATGCAACACACAGCATGTACCAAAAGCACCACAGCAAGATGCACACCCACCCCCACGACACTGCACACACACAGCAGCACAGGGACAGTGGCTGAACACAGGATACACCCACACAGAGAGCACCATGGCCCACAGAGGGTGCACCAGGCACACAGGGCATGTAGGCATGGGGGCACAGTGGTGCTACAGTGCCAGACGCAGGTGCACTGTGACCAGATACACACAAAGCTGTGTAGGCTGTCAGGGACCCAGGTGATTGCACCCCTGCACCACAGTGGTGTAGGCTGCAGGATGGTCCTATAGTAGGTCCTACCATCTGCAATGCCCTGACCCACCACCCACACCATGGCCATGTGTCACGGCTGCACATGACATGACTGTGGTGTCACCTACAGGGACACAGCATGCACCACACAGGAACTGCTACCACTGTGTGTGCCACCTGGCAACAGTGGCAACCATGCTCCCCCACACCCTGTACCATAGAGCCCCTCAAGGTGGCCAAAATGTGTGCCCCCAACCATTGCCACATGCACCCTAACACCGTGCATGCTAGCACACCAGTGCACACACATACGGGCACATGCACGCACTGACTGGCAGATCGAGAGACATGAAACAGAGGTGAGCAACGTGCAATGCCACTTACTTGGCACTGGTACAGTGCCCTCTCACACCATGCAATTGTAGCACTCCAGGTGCTGCCTCTGCCAATAGCTCATGTCAGTGTATCTATGCCGATACTTCTCGGCATCATGGGTTATGCCCGTGCATTCAGTGAGCCTCCGGGCAATGGAGTCCCACACCTGCTCACATGGGAGGTTACCCTTTCTGACCTCCCCAAAGAAGTGCCAGTGCCTTTGCTGTACCAGCTGTAGAAGGCTGGCTGTCTCAACCTCCCCCAGCACCTGTCCCTGTGTACCTCAGCACACAGTCTATGCCTTCCTGCCATGGTATATGCTGACTGATACCATGCCACAAGTGTGATATCACAGCCTGTGCCACTCCCAGAACTCACCAGCTAAGTGTGCTGTAGCACCATGCAGTCACATGTCATAGCATTGCGCTACCTGGAAGTTAGTGCACTGCACATGCATGACCCCACCACGACCCTGGAGTGGCGATGACATGCATGCATGTAGCTCCACACTAAGCGGCATAGCGTGGTGCTGATGCACACTACACTGAAGCACTAGCATGGCACAGGGGCCTCAGGCACATGCGTGGAGGTCACACTATGCTGCATAGTGCTGTACTAGCAGGACAGCATGGTGCTGGGCTACAACTAGCCCCGCACTAACATTTGCACGGCGCTAAACTGATTGCCCAGCACTAATCAGGCCCATATTCAACCGGCCTATGCAAATGAGGGCACTTATATATGCAAGATGCAAACAGTGTGATTGGCATTTCATTATCCACTCATTTACATGCCCAACAGGTTGGATTGCCCAGCTGGGCTATATAAGGACAAACAGTGCTCCACCAGTGTTGTGTCACAGAAGTGCAGCGCTTATCTGATGCAACAGACAATCAGGCACTTCAGACAGAGCCATGTCACATGAGGCAGAGCAGCAAGAGGAAGGTCTGTATAGCAGCCTGAGGCCTGGTGGTATGGCAGTGGGTATCTCCAGGCCGGGGCATACACATTGCACACCTGCAGTCAGCCACGGTACAGGCAAGGTATAGGGTGTCCACATGCAGGCCCACAGGCCAGAACGGTGTTGCATATTGGAGCACATGGCCAGTGGTCCAGCTGGCCAGTTGACAGGGCTGTGTGACATACCCATGTACCTGTGGCAGACACCTATGTGAGTGGACAGCCTGCACACTGTGGTGGCCAGTTACTGGACCGGGGGGCCACTGTAGCCTGCAGGCATGCCTCGCAACCATGTTACATGGGCCTGCGTTTGTACCTCAAGTAGAGGGATGTTGAGGGTTGCAGACCCTCTGACGGTGTTACACAGCCACAGCCCAGGGGATACAGGCTCATAACTGTGTGGTTCCCATTGTGCCAACAACAGCACCGCAGGGTCTTGGCCTAGTATCACACATTGGTATTCATATCACCTGTACTGATTGGATGTGTCACACATGCACTGTGTGCAGCACACAGGTCGCCTGGGGGTGGCTGGAGTAGGGTGCAATGCCTGGGGTGATGGTAGGGATGCCCCTCATACCTGGGAACACATGAGTTGTATGGTTGCTAATGACACGGGCCGAGTGGTGCCCGTGTGGGGGCCAGTGCATGCAGTGTGTCTGCAGTGTACGCCATTAGACATGCATTTGCACTGTGCACACAGGGGTGGCCGCATTGAACAGTGGCTGTGTGTGCTGTACACGTACATGCTGGCCTGGGCTTTCACCATGTCACAACAGGTTGGCCAGTGCAATCGTCAGGGTGGCATGCACCTAGTGTTCCACATGTGCCATGCCTCGCAGGCATGCCACAGCATGTGACACATATCCCTCTACATGTCTCCCATAGGTACCGCAGCACATCAAGAATGCATCTGAGCACATTGCTTCACCCAGGATTAGCTGAAGACGCTGGTACATGGGGTCAAGGAGAGGGAGCAGCTGCTATGGTGCTACAAGACCACAGACGCGATGGTGTACCAGATGTGGGAAGAGGTAATGGCAGGTGTGAACGCAGTTGGTGGAGGTGTCCGTACCATGGATGCAGTGCACAAGCGGTGGAGTGTCCTGCTGCACCAGGCCAAGGAGGAGGAGGCACAGTCACTCTGAGATCTAATGCAGACTGGAGATGGCCCACAATCCACACAACAGTGGCAGGAGGACCCACTAATTTCTGTGGTGGCATCTACCCTTCGGCCAGTGTCCATTGCTGGTGTACTTGGTGGAGTGTGTGAGACGCCACTCACACCACCTAGAACAGGTCAGTATCCATGTGTGTGCACCCTGCATGGCATCAGTGCACTGTTGCTGGGTGTTGGTGTTGCCATGGTGCCTGGGGTACACTTTGGGGGTGCTCCGCCATGCACGCTGTACACATTGGGTGGAAATGCATGCATCCACTGCCTCGGCAGCGCTGTCACTGCAGCCAACACCGCAAGGCATGTGCACTGTGGTATGGGTGTGTGCATGTGGCCATGGGCTATGTCTGTGGGACTGCTCTGTGTGGTGTGCTTGTCTGTGGCTTGTGGCACATGTCCTAGAGTGAGCATGTACTGGTGGTGGTTGTGGCACACTGTGCACATACCAGTCAGTGACTCTGTCCCTTCTTGTTCCACAACAGTGTGTGAAGAGCCTGCAGCATGCCAGGACCTGTAAGGATGGCTGCCATGGAGCTGGAGGCCAAGGAGGAGGACAACATGTCATCGACCTCTGGACTGGGTGCCAGTCATGGACCCTCTGCTGCGCAACATGTGTGGCACTCTGATGGACATGGGGTACACCTGCCGGGGGGGCTGCAATACTGGTGGGGACCTGGACTATGGTGCAGCCCTGGAGGATGCCCGGGCAGAGGATTTCAGTGGGGACCAGGTGATCCTCCTTACGGTCACCAGTGACGTCAGGTCAGATGTGTCAGTGGATGGTTACCTCCTGCCTGTGGATGGGCCTGTGGTGGGTGGCACAGGGATGGGGCATGCTGAGGTCCGCATCACGGGTGCCATGGGGGGATAGCCATGTCAGCTTGGATGGAATGGTCCTGCCAGTGGTGGACCATGAGTGGGCCACCTGTGCACTGCTGGACATGCGGTGCCATCCATGGGGTGGGGTGCAGGGCCCACATGGGACACAGCACACCATAGGTACCCTGCAGCAGCAGGACATTCAGCTGCTGCCACAGAGTCCACACCCTGTTAAGCAGCAGGCACAACCACCGGCTGGCATTGACATTACCGCTGCCATGGAGCCAGATGCCCTGGGGGCCCTCCCTTTGCTCCAGGCCACCCTCACATCCTGGCAGCAAGCCCAGATGGACCTGCATGGCCTGCGGTGTGAGCTGAGGCATGAGCTGTCACAGATGTGGGAAACTGTGTCCCTGGGCTTTGCACAGGCAGAACAGCATGCAGAGGACAGGTTGGGGTGTGTGGTAGCCATGCTTGATTGTGGCGTTGCGGGTCTCACAGCCCTAGTGGTCAATCTCACCACAGTGCTGCATGGGGTGCATGGGGGTCAGCAGGCTGTATGGGGGGACAGTGTACCTGTGGCACACAGGCCCACAGGCAGGCCACATGCGGCCTCAGGACAGGCACTGGCACCAGCACTACACTGCATTGGGTACATTGGCCGGCACCCAGCAGTGCCATCGGTGGCTGCCCACCATGTCTGGCTCCACTGGTCAGCATGGGTGCAGGCAGACCACCCTCCCAGCCTCACTGCAGTCTTCCCCGAACATTTCCTTGGCTCAGAGCACCTCTGGCTCTGTGTCCCGTGCACATGGTTTGTGTTATGTGTATGGTGGTAGCTGCCAGTGATAGGTATGGCTGCCATGCACATGTGAATTGTTAGCACCCACACGCACACACATATGCACTCACACTGCTGCACACACACACACACACACACACACTTTCACTGGCATGTTCACACAAGCACAGCCATGGTGGCCTTCCCCACCCTGCCACCACACATCAGGCATCATCTGCTTCACTGTGCCATTGCTGTGTACTCTAGTCACTTGCATGTACTGCACGGCCCACAGTTCACACTGACTTCATGCATACATTCACTCCCACTGTGTTGTGCACATGCTTTTGGTTGTCAGCACTCTTGTGGTTGTCTGTACATATTAAATTCATTTCTACTGTACTGTTTCTTGTTGCTGTGCTGTGTTTACTCACCTTCTGGCCTGTGACAGTGTCTTGAAGATGGAGGCCTTGTGCTCCAGGGCCCTGCAGACCATTCGAGGATCTCTCCTCTCGAGTTGCTCCACTATCCTCCTGACTGCTGGCTCTGGGTCACTGTCGGCCTGTTCCTCAGGTTCAGGTGCCTGTATACCATGGTTCATCACCATGTTGTGAAGCATACAACAGGCTGGGATGATACAGCCTACCTTCTGAAGCCTATACTGTAGGGCACTGCCTAACATGTCTAGCCATCGGAAGCACATCTTAAGTATGCCAAACACCTGGCGGCGTGTGCCTCATTGTACATCTCATCTGCCACTGTGGCCAGCCAGCGTACTGGTGTCAGCAGCCAGGGTCACAGGGGATAGGCACTGTCCCCTGTTGATAGATGTTCACCTGTTAATGTTGTTGTTCTGCTGTCTGCCCCTTGCTGTGGTGCATCACCTGTGTTGGTATCCTGTGCCCCTTCCTTGCTTTCCCCTGCCTATCCCCACCCCTGCTGTGCTGTGTCTGTGCCTTGCATGCTGATACTCATCAACTAGGTGCCCACTGGGTATCCTTCCCTACTCAAAGGCCTGACACAGCCAGGACTGATGCCAGATGAAGGCGTTATGGGCACTACCTGGGTACTGTGCAAAGACATTGCTGATGCATCCATTCGCATTGCACACCACCTGGCAATTGATAGATTGGTACCCCTTCCTTTTCACATATACCTCACTGCTATCGGAAGGTAGTGCATGGATCTGGATATGGGTACAGTCAATGGCACCAAGTACTGCAGGTAGGTGTGCAACTTGGTGGAACTGCTGTATGTTTTCTCTGCACTCTGCTGCCATGCTAGTGATTATTATGAACTCACCAGCATGTGGCAGGAAAGCATCAAGGAACTGGGTCAGAAGGCATGATGTGGCAGACTGTAATACCCTTATGGTTTCCCCCATTGGTCATTGGACTGTCCCTGTGGCTAGGAAGCACATCGCCGCTGTCACCTTCTCCTCAACTGTCATGGCATGGCTGCATCTGGTGTTTGTCTGCAGTTCTTCATGCAGGAGTTCACATAGCTGCCTCAACATTCCAGTGTTCATCCAGTACCGGCCAGTGATGTGCTTATTTGGCAGGGTCTCGAAGGAGACCCTGGGCTGGTACCACCTGTGTGCAGGATACCGTCTCCTTGGCCTACATTGTGGCCCATGTTTGCCCTGCTACCTCTTCTCCTCCTACACTACTGCTGCCATCAGTTGCAGCAACACAGCATTCAGCACTGCTGCCATGTTCACTTCCTAGTGTGATCCCTCTCCTTCTGTGTTTTGCCCTGGGATAAGACCAGCCTTTTATACGCGGTAGCTAGCACCATGCTATGTGTTGTGCTATGTGTCTTAGAGTGGCACTATGGCTCTGAATATCCCATAGCACGTGTATGCAGGTTCCCGCCCCCTCACTTTGTCCCTTGCATACATTATCGGTTTTCCCCACGCTACTGTGGTTAGTGCATGCCACCTGGTCTTTTGAATATCGTAGCTCTGTGCTATTCCTGAGCTACTGCCATGCTATTTGTTTGCTCGCTGCACTAAGTTTTGAATATCTGAGCCTATATCTCCAAGATTAAAATCACCCATCAATATACTGTCCCCAAATGAGCATGCTGTATCAATTTCTTGGATGATTGTATCTAGGTATTCAGGTGATACGTTTGGAGGGTGACAACAGATACCCAGGATAACGTATTTAATTTTATTTAAAATGACTTTAATCTAAATAGTTTCAGTAGAGCTGTTAGGGGGTTTTAATTTGATCAGACTTCTACTGTCTGTAGTGTGTCTTTTATGTCTATGGCTACACCCCAGCCTCTTTTATTTATTCTGTTAAGAATGTGTGTAGTATACCCTGATAGAAGACAATCCTAACTAGATTTATCATCTCCCCACATTTCAGTAACTGAAATGACATCTATTTTTTCTGGAGCTATTTTTACTTTTAGTTCATCAATTTCAGTTTGAAGGCTCCTAGTATGGAAGTATAAGCAGTTCAAGAATTGCCTTATGTCTGTCCCATGCATTCTTAAAACCCCCACTGTTTTTGACCCCATGACCTCCTCTGGAAGACCATTCCATGCATCCACCACCCTCTCTTTGAAAAAATACTTCCTCACATTGCTCTGAGCCATCCCCCCTCTATCTTCAAATTGTGTCCTCTTGTTCTTACACATCTTTTTTTTCTGAAAGATGCTACCCACTTGGACTTTCTTGATTTCCTTGAGGTACTTAAAAGTTTCTATCATGCCCCCCTCCTTTCCTCCAGGATATACATATTGAGTTCCTTTAGTCTCTCTTCATATGACTTCTGTTGCAGACCCTGCACTATTTTAGTTGCCCTCCTGTGGACTGCCTCAATCCTGTCTATGTCCTTGTGGAGATGGGTGTCCAGAACTGCATGCAGTACTTCAGGTGGGGTCTCACCAACTGTCTGTACAGAGGGATATCTACTCCCTGTTTTCTACTGGTGATGCCTTTCCCTATACATCCCAGTATCCCCCCAGTGATCTCTACTGCCATCTCACATTGCTTGATTACCTTTAGGTCATCTGATATCACTACCTACAGGTCCCTTTCCATTTTGTCATTGTTACTACCTCCCCCCTCACCCTCACCCCCATTGTGTACTATTCCCCTGGGTTTTTGTTTCCCAGGTGCATTATTCTGCACTTCTTTGCATTGAATCTAATTGAGCATGTGTTCCTTTGTTTTTAATTGTTTAACTGGGAGTGTTACACTAAGCTACAGCTCCTACCATGTTTCATGATCTGCACCCTAGCCCCTTTTCTACATTTTTGCAGGCTCTATGTGCTACTCCATTTTGCCTTTTTCATCTTTTTTTTTACTTTAACCACATTAGCCCTTTTCCTTACATTTCTGCAGTCTATGCATTCTATGCCATTTTTTGATCTGGTTCTGACTTTCTTTCCTCAAAACTGCACCAACCAGTCACCTCCTATATCCATTATATGCTGCATTAAAACTGCAATATGTCAGCTATCCAACACATAAAACCCCTACTTGGTGCTACACCTATCAAATAATTCATATTTTCCTAACACTGTACTACTTATGTCAACAACTTTGTTTTTGCAAAACTGCTGTATTCCCTTACAGACTTTATGAGACCACTCTTTCGCATCTACTTCCTTTAAGGATCCTGCTAACCAATGCAAAGCCGGACTTCAACTTATACATATTCCTGATAACATGACCTCTGTAAAATTAAGATGCAACTGCCATTGACATACTGCCATCTTATTAAGTAATGCTAATTGCTCAGATAACACAGACAGACTTTAACTCATGTTTCCCAACATGTTATATTATGAAAACAGCATTTCTATTAATTGTCTACATGCTCTTAAATTTGTAGCACATTTCTTTCATGTAGATATGGGCTCCTCATTTGATTTACTGTGATACATATATAACACACTGTGCTATGATGATATTACTTCTATTTATGATTTTCTTGACTTACTTAAAATTAGCATTATTTACAAAACTGCTAGGTACAGGGTCCTTATGTTTTCTATGCTTCATTTAGAAAATGGCTTCAAAAAATCCATTAATGTGATTGGTTGATATGGCACCGAATCTGGGCAATTATTTTTCCATAATGCCCACTAAAAATCAAGCCCCACAGCATGGCAACAGAAGTGCCACTTCACCCAATCATATCAATGAGAGAAATAAAACATTCCTTCAGTCACACACTGTAATCAGCGCGAAGCGCTGATTTTCCAACTCGCCTCACAAGAGCACAAGTAGTGATGCAAATGAGAATCCCAACTGACAACATACCTCCTATTAACTTCAACTTGCTGTCAGAGGAAGATGTCAATGACTTATTTAATCCACCATCTGAGGGAGATGAGTCACAAAATGACGAAAACCTGGAAAAAAGAACAGAAATCTCAGTCGGCAGTACAAAACGTCACATATCACTGACTACCACTCAGCTGACAGAAATCGAAGAGAACCAAGAAGAAATGAATACTCGTAAAACGACAACTTGGGCAGTATCAGTAATTCATGACTGGGCAAAAGAAAGTGGCATAACCATAAATTGGGAAACAGATAGCCCCACTACACTGAACGAGACGTTCCATAAATTCTATGCAAAGTTAGAAAAGCAATCGGAGACCAATATTCCGTTGCCGGATACTGCGCTCTACGAGCAGGGCTCAACAGATACCTAAACAGCCCATCAATATGCCGAAACATCAACCTCGTCACAGACCCTCAATTCAAAACAAGCAACAATGTCTTCAAAAGCATACTAAAGCAGTTCAGAAAAGAAAAAAAAGACCAAGCAGCACACCACCCACCGATCTCCGATACGGACCTGGCAAAGCTCAGAAAATCACCAGCACTCTCCATAGACACTGCACGGGGCTTGCTGAACCACGTTTGGTTCAAAATTCAACTACACCTAGCCCAGTGCAGTAGAGAAGGCCTGCAAGAGCTTACCCCCTCCTCCTTTCAACTTCAAAAAGACCAGCACAACTAAGAGTTCCTTACCCTGGCTTACAACCCTGGCAGCAAAAACCATAAAGACCCCCTGGAAACAAACAAAGAATTCCAGAGAGGCTGCATGTACTCAGATCCAGATAACCCTGAATGCCCAGTTGCAGCATTTAAAAAAATACATAACTCCCTCCCAACCCCAAAGCACTGTACCTCCACCCGCGATGAGCTCCACAAGAGTTCTTAAACACACAAACGATATAGTACACGCAGGAACTGCTAGGAAAAAACTACCTTGGTGACATGATGGAAAAAATCAGCAAAGCAGCAAATCTGACTCACATCTATACCAACCACAGCATTCATAGCTCTGCCATCCAAATCCTATCAAATGCAGGTCTACAGTCGCGCGAAATTATGACCATCACTGGTCACAGGTGTGAGCAAAGTCTGAAATCTTAATGGAGGCTAAAGGAAGAAGACAGGAACAACTGGAGTGCCCTCCTCTCCGGAAAAACTGCAACCAGCACCACAAGCAATCAAGAGAGCACCAGCAAACAACAAGCAAATGAACCAATGCCATCTACTGGAATAATGACAATACATAGCTCATTCAATGTAATGAACTGCACCTTCTCAGGTCCAGTAAATTTTATGGAAAACAAACGTTAAATATCAAAAAAGAGCTGCAATTCATTCTAAAAGTTTAAATGTTTAAAAGTTTTAAAAGTTTCATTATTAAAAAGTTAAAAAAAACAGTTTCAAACAGTTCCACTGTTAAATGAAAGCATTTTTCTTGTGCACTACTTTTCCTCTCACAGTATTTATTCATACAAAATAAAAGTTAACATTTTAAAAGCAATCATTTCTTTGTCTGACTATTTTTTAAAATACAGTGAAGCCATTTTCTAAGCGCAATAATACCCTCCAGGGTGGGCATTATTGGGAAATACTGGACCTTCCAGGGGCTATAAGGCCCTCCACCTATGGCTCCGGGCCTCATTACGCCCCTGGGCGGTCTGGTATTTTCCAATAATGCCCACCCTGTCGGCTATTATTGCTTACATAATAAGCAATACTATACACTCATAAAACCTTGCTTTACTGTGTACATAACTGACAGTTATTACCAAATGCTACACCTTTTCTTCAGTGAAACAAACATTGCCAGATTTTTACAAATGTGATATACTTTTTACACATAGACAATGTTCCCATGCATGACATGCATGTTACACCTAAAAAATGAAAATGAAAAAGAAAATCATCAACTCTAACCCTATAATGCAGATCACTTATTCCTTATAGAAATTTCATAATTGGAAGCAGACATGTTCAATTTCTGTACAACATTGTGTATCTTCCAACATTTTTATGACTGTAAACATTTTAATGCATGGAAAATCAACACTTTAATTTTTTTTATCACACTGCAAAACTATGTCCCATTTTCCCTTCCCCAATACCACTGATTGCTTTCTATTTCTTCCAATAATATATGAAAGAAAAACCCATGCGTTGTCATTACTTAATATCTTCCACTTGCCATTTGTATTTCACACTTCTGAGATCAAATGTTTGTAAAGAGACTATAAAGTACGTCTTCTTGGAGACTAATAGTCTGATAGCTGTACTTAGCAATTCAATTCCTTTCCACTATGCCTTTATCTGTTGAATTACCCTTAAAGCAAACTTTATTTTAACACTATCTAAATATCATTGTTTTGCAAATGTATCCCTTACAAATTTTTATTTGCAAGACAGCATACAGTATATTTATGTGAACAAATCTCTCCTACTGCTACATTCAAAACACTATTCCCTACCTTCTTGCCACTTATAGACTTGATTATATTACAAAAAAATATGAACAGCACTTTATCAACCATTATTCATTCCCTTGTCCCTTTTTAATGTTGCTACACTTACATCTATTACATACTTCTCAAAGTGAAAAAATACACTTTATCGTCAAATGTCTCTGTTCACCAAGTACTGTGCCCATGATTAAAATAATTTAAACCATGCAAAAAAATTGCCCTGACATGAAACTGCATTTTTATTTCTAAAGATATTTAACATGTATATCTAACACTGATGATTTCAACGTTTTGAAACTTCTATCCCTGCAGTGCTGTTACACACTACTGCATCTAAATTGAGCCTGACACACACTTTCTATTATGAGTGTTGCTCATTTGTTACACTCACAAACATATTGATACACATAAACACTTTATCATTTTTCTGTACAATTCATCACAGATACTATACCTGTAATAAAGATATCTGAACTCTCATGTTGAGCTGCTTAATTAATGCATTTTAAATCACTTCTCAACCTCATACAGCTGCACATCGCAATCAGTCACTTAAGTGCCCCTAAATACCTGCTGGTGCAATTTAAAAAAAAATATTATGCTGCTATTTCTCCCTTTACTTTGCATTAATATTACATGACATCTTCATTCTCATAAGATGGGCATATTTTAATGTTCTGCTGCACTTTGGTCCCAACTTCACTGCAAATATCATTCCATGAATTAAGTACCACTGTAACTAGCTTGCATTACTGTACTCAAAAAATGCATGTGTTCATTGTGGGTGCAACATAGCAGATGATGGATAAATTATGCTGCCTTTTGGTAAATAATGCTGATGTGCAGAGAGCAATAGGGAAAACAATAAGTGGAGACAAAAAGAGAGAAACAAATAGCAAATAATGCAAACAGTAACTCAGATCCTTATAGAGATTCAATATTACATAGCTGAATAGGCCTCAAAGAAAGCTTTGAAGTACATAATGTTTATGCTAATTTCAGCTTCCATTCCATATATATTATTTAGATTTATCTTTGGCATTCTTTATTCCTGACACATTTGCATGCATACATGATTGTTACACCATATAGTTTGTTTTGCTCTATATGTTACTCCCCACTTCCCCTCATAATCCTCTGTTGAAACATCATGGTCTGTTTTCATGGTAGTAACTGTGATGTCACAAGCAAGCCCTTATGACTTCAGGGAGAAACCAACAGGAAAACATTGACTCTTCAGAAGCAAACATCTTGTTTTCCTGCAGTTTATATCACAACACCACAATGGGGAAAAGGAATACAGAACTAATGTGCAATACACCCTGCACTGTGTCTAGCTATTATGTTTTGTTACATTTCACCTGAACATGTCAGCTTGTCTTTATTGTGCTACTAAATAATGATGTGAAAACTATAACAACAACTAAGCAAACACATAAGAAATAAGTGTTGTTTGCTGCTAAAAGTGGAATAGGTTCACGCTATCAAATTTTAAACATGGAAAACATACACCAACAATAGTGTAGAACAATTAACACCATTTCAAAAATGTGAACAGAACCTACTACAGACATATAGTCAGTGCATTGCTTCTACTATGTTTTCTGGTTATATCTCTCACAGATATTAGAAAATTAATGTCTCCACCCATTACTAGGACACATCTTATTTTGCAACATTGCAAGTTTCTTTCCTACCATGTTCTACAGCATTATTTTACATAAACAGAACCTGAAACTTTGTGTCCATTCTGCATTTCGTGCATTTGTAACAATAAGATACATATGAAAGTGGCACTGTCAACTTTGCCACTTGGTTTTCATTATTTTTTTATTAGTGGGTCCCTAGGCACATACATGTCCAAAGGATTCTGTGGAATGTCCCTTCATGAAAGAAAAAGAAATCTGTTTACCTGTTTTTTGGGAAATTTTTATTTTTGTATTCTGCCTTTCTGCACTCATAATCCCCTGCCCACAGGTAGCAGATCTGAGCATAGAATATGCCAAGAACACATGTCCATGGGGAGCACAGTGCTGAAGTGCACATTTTAACATCCATGACCCCAAAAACTTATAATCCAGCACAGTAAGCTAGAATAAAGTGCTCCTGGCATTTATAAAGAAAAAAAAAACAATCACTCGGTGAGCCGTGAAATGCTATGTAACTCTGGTGCCAAAATCCCTCACATGCACAATAGAGACACGTTCCTCCAGACGTGTGGGATCTTTCTTCAGGCCGCTATTGTGCATATGCAGGATTTCATCATCAGATTTAAATAGCATTTCACAGTTCAATGAGTACTTGTTAATTAATTATAACTTGCTATGCAGGATTACATGTTGGTTGCTATATGAATGTTAAAATATGCACTTCAGCACTGCGTTTCTGGTGGACATATGTTCTTGGCACATTCCCAGCTCTGATCTGCTTCTGGTGGGCAAGGGGATCGACACCAATGCAAAAACTAACAATAACAACAACAAAACTGGTCAACGCATTTCTTTTTCTTTTATGCAGGGGCATTCTACAGAATCCTTTGTACATGTATGTGCCTAGAGACTCACTATTAAAAAATGAAAGAAAACCAAGAGGCAAAGCTGACAGTACCCCTTTGATACTCAGTAACACTGTATCAGTTTTCAGCACATTTCACTGCACATTAAATAAAGATTGCTGAATATTCAGTTTGAGCTGCTTGTTTTGCATGCTTTATCGCATTTCTCAATAAAAACTTCTGCACATAATGACTCCCTATCTGCTGCTAACAAAAACCCTGCATTTTCCTATTTTTCATTCATATTATGCTGCTATTTCTGCCTACTCCTACCATTTCTATTATATGACAGCTTTCCCTCCTCACATAGCACAACTAATATGACATACACCTTTTTCTAGAAAGCAGGGTGGAGGGGTTCAGGAATGGGATCACAGCAATTTTCCTGTGTTTCTTTTTAAAAATGTTTTAACCATGAGTGTCACATTAAGCTGCAGCTTGTTTACAGGTGTTACCTGAATGCACAGGTAAGTTAAGTGACTTGCTCACAGATACACCGTAGGCAAGTGGGAGCTGTGGGGTTCAAATCCCCTACTCCAGATTTGCAGCTCAGATCCTTTAATCTCCCAAGTTTAATCTCCTACAAGGTATAGGGGGCTTTGCTTTGCCAAAACAAATTTGTATTTGGTTGAATTACCTGCTTTTTTGCTTTCAGGTTCACCAAGGACTGCACAAGAAATTAATTATGTGTTCTAACTTGATTTTATTTCCTATTTAATTTACTTCATTCCCATATTCCCACACTTAATCTGCAAACATAATTCCATGCCCTGCATCCAGTTCTGACAACTTTAAGTTTATTTTGCATGAAACATCCAAGTGAACTTTGCAGCTATTATAGAACAGAGGAAGGAGACATTATGTTAATTTCCAAAGACTGAAAAGAAACACAGTAATTGCCTTGAGACAAAGAGACACACAGAGCAAAATGCAACAGCTGCAGAATTTGTACCTGTGATACACAGAGTAACAGGATGATTTTATTATTTTTGAACATAAGGATATGGGGCAGACTGTCATAAATACCAGAACTGCACTGCAAACAACCTCTGAAACTGCAAGCATGGTAATGTTACCATTTGTTTCCCAGATAAGAGGTACTGTACTTTCACAAATACTTCTCTCAGCTTGTTAATATTGCACTATACTAATAAAACACTGATGTTAAGATCTTTATGTGCAGAGTTCTGGAAAGGCATTGATGCAGCACTTACAACATATAATCATACAAACTTTTTTTTTACTACAGCCTCTTACATCACTGCTGCTTGTTGTGACAACTTTCACAGGTTGGACCATTACTTTTCCATTTTTTAACCTTCTACCTATACCCTGCAACATATAATTTGTCATACTTAAAAATCCTAACCATCTTTTAAATCAGTGTTAGCCTAGCTTTCTATTGCTCATGTACCCAGTTGAACAGGGCAGTGTTTCACCTTTTCATTTCTTTTCCATTTATTGAACTTTACCACTGCTTTCTTAATATCTTTCACATTCTTTTTTAAATAAACCACACCATCTGTATGTACAACAGATTATCCCAACTCAGCAAATTCAGTCCCAGCATAGCCAAACTGAAGATTTACTCTACCACTATTTCTTTCTAAACTACAATGGCAGATATAGATCTATCAAACTGGAATGGAAAGGGAGGAATACTGGCTGGGGCAGGTCTCATCTATCATACTTTTAATTCCTTAACAACTGTAGCATCACTTTTATCTTGGTGTTCTGTTGCTCATTAACATCGTTCTACATAGTGGTGCTTCGCCTTTCCCATTTGTTTTCCCCTTGGTCTGCCATTGTTTACTGTACAGTTTTTGTATTACTGTTAGTGTAAGACAAATATTATTCTTCCTTTAATTAACTAAACATCTGTTAATTTAATGTTTGCTAGTCATTCACAAACCCCTACACACACACACACACTCACACACATACCCTACCTCATGCTGCATGAAGCATATCAAAAGTAACTTGCTCAGGTTCACACCATATGCAAGTGAGGACTGTGGAATTTAACTCCAGATCTTTAGGTTTGCAGCTCAGAGCCTTAAACCACTTTGTTATACTACCTCCTTAGTACCTAAATATTCCTTAAATGGCAGATAGGGGTACTGCCAATTTACTAATAATTTCCTTCTGTGCATTACTTTCTTTCACCTATAGTTACAACATTTACCCCAATAATCTTTACTAATGAAACTTTTTATACACCATGATACTGTTTCTGTGCGGAACTCTGCTGTTCAATGTATTTTGGGAAAACAACATCCTTGCTAGATTTATTTTTTATTTATTTATTTTGTAACCTGGGAATTTCAGAATACATACATGCCATAAATTGTTGATTTTACATGGGTAATCTGCCAACACTGGAAGTATTCATTCTAAGGATGACATTTTGTTTTCTGCCTTACTCTGGACTTTTCTGCAGTTTAGAGCCATCTTAAACGTCTGCATGAATTTTGTAATTTGAAATTCTTCTTTTTTTGCAACAAAATATAGTTATAAAGTTTGCAAGATGGCAACATGCTGAATTTTTTTTCAACAACTGGTGTCCTGTATTTCTTCTGGATATAATCGACACAGTGACAATAGTATTGCATGTTTTTAATATCTCTTTCTTGTTACAGGGAACTATATATCATTACTAACAGGGCTCCATGATTTTGAAATTACATCTGTACTGCCTCAGTTTTTTATTATCTGAAAAAAAAACTTTTTACTAAAATTGCCTTTCTTGTCCAACCAATATCTCAGTTGTTCTTTCCATAAAAATGCTAAAAAAAATCCTGTTGAAACTGGGATTTTGCTGCTAAATTGGATTTATCATTACTAATAAGGCTTGTTAGTTTTAGAAATAGTTCTTTACTGCATCATTATTTGTTATCCAAAACCCAATTTTCTTTTATAGTAATAATGCCTTTCTACTAAGAATATCTCAGTTGTTTTCCGCTATATACCCCAACCAAATTGAGAAAACTTTAATACCTTTTCTTTCTCTTTCAGTACTTGCATTTGCCATGGCCCTTGCAAATACATGATACTGTTTGCGTGGGGAAATGTGCTGTTTAATGTTATTTGGCAAAACCATCATCCTTGTTAGATTTTTTTTAATTATTTCTGTATTTTGCAACCCAAAAATTTCCTACTGGATGTGGCATGCAACACATTTTTCATTTCACATGAAACAGTTCAATTTTTTTTATTTTTATTTTCATACTGGCATTTGCCACAGCCCCTTCAAATACATGATACTGTTTCTTTCAGGAACTCTGCTGTTTAATGTTACTTGGGAAAACATAATCCTTGTTAGTTGTTTTTTTTTATTTATTTCTGTATTTCATAAATCAGGAATTGAAGATTGAGACCAGTTTAATTCATTTTCTTCATCTTTTAATACTGGCGTTTGCCACATCCCATGCAAATACATGATATTGTTTGTGTTGGGAACTGTGCTATATAGGGATCTTCTTTATGTCATGCCCCAAGGAGGCAGTATAGCACAGTGGTTTAAGACACTGAGATGTGAACCTGGAGACCTGGGTTTGACTCTCACAGCCCCCACTTGCATGCTGTGTGACCCTAAGCAAGTTACTTAACTTCTTTGTGCTCCCAGGTCACACCTGGAAAAAAGCTTCAGTTTACTGTGCCTTTCCTGGTTAAACAGTTTCCCCTTTCCTTTCCTTTTACCTGCATACTTTTTTCACCCTGTTGGTGCACGACATATATTACTACATTATTTATTTAACTTAACATCTGTTATTTTAGTGTTTGCAAGTCATGTACCAACCCTTACACACACACACACACACACACACACCTCATGAAGCAAACAATTGTTAAGTGACTTGCTCAGGGTCACACAGTATGTAAGTGAGGGCTGTGGAATTTAAACCCAAATCTCTGGGTTTGCAGCTCACAGACTTACATCACTAAGCTACACTGCCCACACCAAAAAACACAGTAACATGCTAAAAGGGTTCCATCCATATTTGTTATCTAAAATATAATGATCCATTTTAGTAATAATGGAAAAAACATCATTGTTTAAATTTTTTTTTTATTTATTTCTGTATTTTGTGACCCAGAAATTTCCTACTGCATGTGGCATGCAGCACATTGTTGATTTTACATGCACCATTCTGATTATTTTTAATTTATACAATCATTTGCCATGGTCACAATTCATAATACTATATCTGTAGGGTTCCAGTTGAAATTGAAATAATGCTGTTGAATTTTAAATTTATCATTACTAACAGAATTTGCTGGTTTTGCAAATAGGTCTGTGCTGCATCAGTATTTGTTAGCCAAAACACAATTTTTCTTTTTAGTAATAATGGAGAAAACATCATCCTTGTTAGGTTTGTTTATTTTTGCAGTTTATTTCTGTATTTTGTAAATTTCCTAATATATATTTGGCATGCAGCACATTTCGCTTTTACATGGAACAGTTTCATTGTTTTTCCTTTTCTTTTATACTGGCATTTTTCATGGCCCCTGTACATACATGTTACTCTTACTGTTGGGGACTCTGCTGTTTAATGTTACCTGGAAAAAAAATCTTCCTTGTTAAATTTGTTTTTCTTTTTATTTATTACTGTATTTTGTAACCCAGAACTTTCTGAATGCATGTAACATTCAGTACATTGTTTATTTTACATGAAAATGTTTAATAATGTTTTAGTTGTTTTCATACTGGCATTTGCCATGGCCCCTGCAAATATATGACAATGTTTGTTTGACAAACTCTGCTGATTCATTTTACTTGGGAAAACATCATCCTTGTTAGATGTCTTTTTTTAATTTCCCCATTTTGTAACTTAGCAATTTCAGAATACATGCTGCATGCAATAAACAGTACATTTTACATGGGTAACCCACAAACATGGAAAATATTCACACTAAGGATGGAATCTACTTGGTTTTTTTTTTTTGCCTTATGTGGGACTTTCCTTTTTACTAATCTGAAATTTCCACTTGCATTTTGCAATCTGAAATTCTTTTTTGGAACAAAATATAGTTTGCAAGTTTGCAAGATGGCAACATGCTATTTTTTACTGCAGCTGGTGTCTGTCCTGTATTTCTGCTGGATTAAGTCAGCATAGAAACAGTAGTAGTGTGTGTGTGTGTGTGTGTGTGTGTGTGTATATATATATATCTATAGTGGCACAGTAGTGCCACTGTAGTTATGGTTTAGTAGCCATTTACACACAAAACCTCAGATTTTGTACCTTAATGACTTTGTCACTGTTTGACAGATTTGCCTGGAAGTTTGCATGCATGGTCTGGCACCATAGAACTCTGGCTCTGGTAAGTTGCATTATGGTCGGATGCCTGGTTGCGGAGTTACTGAAAGACAAATCATGCAAAAAACAGACTTTTTGTGCATTTCTTTGCTTGCACCTACAGCCCACACAGTTTGCACATTTAGTCAGAAAACATCAAGGAACAGGCAGCCAGGGTCACCGATGTGCCTTTCGAAAATTAACAGTACAAAAGTTATTCAAAAAACAAGTTTTCCCACTACAGTCTATGGGAAAAGTTAACAACAGATACAAAAGTTTCACAAATGGCCATTTCTACTGTTGCAAATGACCCATTTACTTTTGTGAGTTGGCCATTTTGTTTTCAGTCACAGCTCAGAAAAATGCCTGGTGTTTAAAATTGGGGCCCTCTAGGAACACAATTTGTGTTGTGTTCACTTAGTTGGGTCCTGAGGATGCTAGGCATATCTATTTTGGGGGGGGTTAAACCCCCCAGAAATATGTTTTTAAATTTTTGGAAAAGTACTTTGGCAAAATAATTTTGCAAATGTGAAAGTTGCTTGATTTTTTTTGCAAAACCTTCATAATTTAGCGAAAGTAATTTGCAAAAGTATGGCCAAAACAACAGGATATCTTTGCTACCCTCCTCAAAACAACGGTTTGGTCTTTTGGGCTGAAATATGCAGGGAAGAAAGCCAAGATCCAACCGGTGTGCCTTTTTGTGGTTTGGTGGCAAAATATTACTGGGGTCCAAAGTTACTGCACTCCAAAATTGACGATTTTTCCCCTAGGATAACATTATGGCATCCCCACGCTGTTTGGGTCCTATATCTCGAAATCTGTTCGAGATACAGACATTTTGTCACAAAAACTCTTAGTCCCCCACTGTGGGGCTAAGTACAAAACTAGCCTGGAAAGCCCTAAATAATATGAAATTTTAATTTGATTTCTACCTCATGCGGTTCCTGAGATATAAGCAATTTACTATTCCAAGAGCTCATTTTCCTGTCCGAGTCCCACTATTATGCGCACACTCTTCATATTCACTGTGTTTCTTGATGCACCTCTTTCAGACACAATGCATGTACGCTAGCATTACCGTTACTGTTTCGGTTTGCATTTGCATCAATGTTAGTATTACAGCTAATGTTAGCTTTTGCATTTCCATTTGTGTTAGTGTTTCTGTTTGCAACACTATTAGCATTACCATTAGTGTTACCGTTTGCATTTGTGCTTGTGTTTCGTTACTGTCTGTGTTTACGTTTGCGTCACCGTTACTGTTACCATCAGCATTTGCGTTTATGTTACTGTTACCATTACCGTTTGCTTTTGCATTTGCATTTGCATCACCATTACCATTTGCATTTGTGTTACCGTTTGCATTACCATTTGTGTTTGTGTTACCGTAACCTTTAGCATTTCTGTTTGCGTTCACATTTGCGTTGGTGTTACCCTTACCATTACCCTTTACATTTGCATCACTGTTAGCGTTACCCTTACAGTTTGCATTTGCATTACCATTTACGCTTGCGTTTGCATTTGCATTAACATTAGCGGTGTCATTATCGTTACCATTACCGTTAGTGTTTGTGTTTGCATTTGCGTTAGCATTTGCTTTTGCATTTGCATTTACATTACCGATGGCATTAGCATTAGTGTTACTGTTAGCATTAGCATTTGTGTTTGTGGTACCCTTACCATTACTGTTACTGATACCATGAGCATTAGCATTACCGTTTGTGCTTGCGCTGGTGTTTGCATTACCGTTAACATTTGCGTTTGAGTTACCGTTAGCATTCACATTACCGTTACCAGTTGCGTTTGCATTTCCACTTGCATTTGCATTACTGTTTACATTACTGTTAGCGTTATAATTAGTGTTAACATTACCATTAGTGTTAGCGTTAGCATTTGTGTTTGCGTTAGTGTTAGCGTTTGCATTCGTTAGCATGAACGTTACTATTACTGTTATCATTAACGTTTGCAGTACCATTGCCATTAACACTACCGTTAGCATTAGTGTTACTGTTATGGTTTGCGTTTGTGTTTGTGTTAGCATTTGCATTACCATTAATGTTTGCATTTGCATTTCCATTCATGTTAGCATTACCGGTTGTGTTTGCATTTCCGCTTGCTTTTGCATTACTGTTTGCATTACCATTTGCGTTTGTGTTTCCATTTGCATTAGCATTACCATTAACATTAGCATTTGCATTTCCATTACCATTAGCGTTAGCGTTACCATTACTGCTACCATAAGCATTAGCATTACCATTACTGTTACTGTTAGCATTACCATTAGGGTTACCATTAGTGCCACCGTTAGCATGGCAAATCACTGTTGCAAGGTTTCCTTACAATACAGGTCTGCAGTATGGCTTCCTGCTTTTGTGTACATGGGAGCACAGGGCCTGGAGGGCCTGTTCTCCCACAAACAAATGTGATTATGAAGAAATGGGCAGCTTGGTGGGAGTATGAGGCCATTCCATTCACTATTTATAGTTCACATTCTCAAAAAAAAGGGAAATTCATGACAAAAAAACTCCATTAATGCATCAGTTAGGGTTGTTTCCACAGCAACAAAAGCAGGGAAATTCAGTGTTAGGGTTCAGAACCCTAAATCTGCATCCCCCCACTCCCACCATCACCACACACACACACACACACACACACATACACATATGCATGCAAGTAGGTGAAGGACCAAGGCAACACAACCAATCACAGACAACCGGCAGCAGGTAACAGAAATAACATACAACTCTCTAAATGTACTATAAGACACATCCATCATCATGGTCCACCAACTATATGTGTTCTGCTGCCATTCGAGTGCCACCAACACATACAATTTACTATTTATATAACACCTTTTCAAAAAGAAGGGAAATTCATGGCAACAAACTCCACTAATGCATTAGTTAGGGTTGTTTCCACATTGAGAACACTGTGGAAATGTGGTGTTAGGGTTCTCACCACAACCCCCAACCTCCATGCTGCCATCTTCCACACACCAACAGATGTTGGGGTGTGGCATGGGGTCGTGAGTCCTAACTCTCATCCCAGAGATTCCACACTCCCACAAACACATATCATTATGGGCAGCTGGTCAGTTTGGGCCCCATGATCCCACCAACACACAACACAGAGTAGACAAATGCTTTTTGGGGGTTTAGAAGCCCCAAATGAGCATTTCTGACATTTTCTGAAAGATACTTTAGTTAAATATTTTTGCAAATGTGAAAGTTTTGTGTCTTGCTTTGCAAAGAATTTCCTTACTTTTTGAGAAAGCATAGAAAACTTCAAAGTTGCACAAGTTAGTGGGAGCGTGGGGCCATTTGGGCCCATGCTCCCACCAACTTGCAAATGTCTGTCTAACAAAACAGTAGAAGTACTGAACATCATATGTATTGGTGGGAGCACGTACTGGTGGGAGAGTGGGGCCCTTTGGGCCCCACGCTCCCACGAGCTTGAAATAAAACAAATTGTCATTCATTGGAGTGGCATAATTCTGCACCTGTTAACATTTAAGATGCCTAGCCAGTGAAAATTACCTCTGTGGCAGTAAGGCTAGCTGCCTGATAAATGTCAAGCCACTACCACAATGGAAAATGCTATCCACAAAAGGTAAAGTGTGTCACACAATATCTCCACAGAAAATTAATTTTCTGACACCCAAATAGCATAAATCACATCTACAGGACATCCCCATAACACCTGCCAAATTTCAAGTTAAAATACCGAACTATTTGTGAGATATTTAATTTTAGTGTTAGCACCTTTAAAAATTATTTGATCGTGAAAATCGACTGTGAATCTTTGATCTTGAGCAGATATCTGGTCATAAAAATTGGGCTATCTGGCCCTCCAAATCTGGCCATTTAGTCCCACCCTCACGATTGAAGATTGCGATCAAAGAATCTCACGATCTATGAATTTGCAGGTTCACAACCAAAGAATTTGCAGGCTCGCGGTCAAAGAATTAAAAAACACTAAAACTCCATTTTTTCACAGAAGTATATTAAACCACATGCATGACTCAATAGAATGAAGCCCCCTGAGCAAAACCCATCCTAGTCTGAGTGCAGATGTTACCCCTAGGCTGAGATATTACATTTTTTCCAACCAAAAAATCCGGCCATCTAGTCATGCCCATGTGAATGAAGATTGCAATCAAAGAATTTGCAGGTTCACAACCAAAGAATTTGTAGGCTTGCTATCGAAGAATAAAAAAAGTTAAAACTCCATTTTTTCACAGACATATATTAAACCACAGGCATGACTTGCTAGAACAAAGCCCCCTGACAAAACCCATCCTAGTCTGAATGCAGAAGTCACCTATGGGCTGAGATATTACATTTTTTTCAACCGAAAAATCTGGCCTTCTAGTCATGCCCTCGCAAATGAAGACTGCCATCAAAGAATCTCGCGATCAAAGAATTTGCAGGTTCACAACCAAAGAATTTGCAGGCTCATGATCAAAGAATAAAAAATGTTAAAACTCAACTTTTTCAGAGAAGTACATTATACCACAAGCATGACTCGCTAGAACGAAGCCCCCTGAGTAAAACCCATCCTAGTTTGACTTCATAAGTCACCTCTGGGCTGAGATATTTGATTTCTAAACCTGGCCATCTCATCCCTCCCTTGCGATTAAAGAATCTTGCGATAAAAGAATTTGAAGGCTCGCGATCAAAGATCATTAGCAAGCCACGATCTAAGAATTTAAAAGTTTAAAACTCTATTTTTTGACATAATTACATTAAACCACAGCCATGGCTCAATAGAGGGAAGACCCCTGAGCAAAACCCATCATAGTTTTACTTCAGAAGGCATCCCTGAGCTGAGATATTTGTTTTTTTTTTCAACTGCAAACTGAAAACAAGATGGCGGCTGCCACGATCAAGAAATTCCTCACGATTCTTTGATCATGAGAAGTGACCAGATGACCAAAACCCCATTCTTCTTTGGCAAAAAAAAATATCAATGTTTCCATAGATTTATAATGGGAGTTAAACATTTTAATAACTTTTGAATGGATTAATATTTTTTCACCAAACAAAAAGTGGCATATTCCTTTACCCAAGCTCTTTCAATGTGCCAAGTTACAGACCAGCAAACTACATAATGGCCATGCAGCACCATGGACAAAATCCAAAAAACTGCCCACTAAAATGGCTAAAAGCATATTTTGCAGAATTTTGGTGCCCAAAAACCATAAGTCTGACCAAAACAACATTTGGCAAGTCAAGAGACCTATCATGCCCCACCACACATACCAAAGTTCATGCAAATCCATTGAATGGGTCCAATGTTATTAATGTGCAAAATTTCAGCCTCTGCCTCTCTCCACTATAGCACTTCCCACCTTCCTCTGTGAGGTGCCCCCTTACCCACTTACCCATTAGCTCTCTCCCTAGTAGCACTTAGATGAACCCACATTATTCTTGCCCTGTCCTCTGGGCTCGCAACTGTAGGGCAGTACTCTCCCTGCAGTTCGAGCCAGTCTTCACTGTGGTGGTCCTCTGGCTGTTTCCTCCCCCTCTCTGTACCCACTAGTACCCTACTGGCCTACTACACTGGTTACTCTCCCCCTTGCCTATTACCTGACAATCACCCTGATTGTGCACTGCTTACGCCCCCCCTTGGTTACCTGTTAATCTCCTGCCTCCACATGCTCCCATGTTACCCTGTGGTTATAACGCTTTCCTTATCGTATAGACAAGATGCAATGTCCTCTCTACCTTTTAATTCTAGTTGTAGTTGTATTCATGTTTGCTATCTACCATGTCTATATTTTGTACTCTGGCCCCACCTGTATGTGGGCACGTATGTTACCTTGACAATGTACCATGTTCTCTGTATTGAAATCTCTCTGGCCCCACCTGTAATGGGGGCTTGTATGCTACCATGACAGTGTACCATATGTTCTGTATTGTAACCTCCTGGGTCACACCTGAAAATAGGCACTTGTTGTCTAGTGTGCTTACCTGGTTAACAAAAACAAATAAATAAACATAGTGTCTTCATAACCCTAAATATAGGGGCATGACTGCATCCCTATACTATATATATATATATATATATATATATATATATATATATATATATATATAGATATATATATATATATATATATATATATATATATATATATATATATATATATATATATATATATATATATATATATATATATACACTGTATGTAGATTGATAGATAGATAGATATAGATATAGATATAGATATAGATATAGATATAGCTATAGGTATAGATATAGATATAGATATAGATATAGATATAGACATAGCCATAGACATACTGTCATGTTAAGGGACTATTGAGTTGACAATGGAGCAATTAATTACACATTATTTTTACTACATGTCTTCTTATTTCTACAGGGCTCTAATTCAAATGAAGTTTGCATCCAGAGCCACCTTGGAGGAGGCCTGGTCCTACCAATTAATATCCAGTATGCTCAAAATATCCCTCCAGTTTTCCTTGTCTATCCACATCCTACTACCACAACAGCCTCTAATAAAACCATAATAACCACTTCTGCTATGATGTCTGCACCTACCACCTCTGCTGCTACCACAACTGCTGTTATCACCACTGCCATTTTCCCCACCTCTGCTCCAACATGTGACAGAGGACACAGCAGATATTTCACAGCTGTAGGGACAAGAAAGAAGAGAAGCATTGTACACCAGTGTAAAGAGGTGAGAGACACTGCAGGGAAGTATTAGGTACAAAAAATTGTGTTAACTATGTGAGTAAACATATTGAAATGTATCTAACCATATTTTACTGTGCATTTATGTTGTTTAGCATACTAATATATACATAATTAAATATGGTGCATCCCTTTCACTGCAAGGGACATTTTACATTCTTGTAGTGCAGAAAGATTTTTTGCAATTAGAGTGCAATGAGCTCGCTCGATTCTTTGCTAATAAGGTGGCTGATATCAGAGCAGCACTTCAACTGACACACTGTAAGGGTGTTGCTTTTGATCAGTCCAAGGTCACTACACCTCGGTTTTCTTGGAGTACCTTCAGCCGACTGGAGTTCATGGACGTAATGTGGATTATCCAGGCAGTGTACCCTACGTACTGAAGTTTGGACCCTGGACCAACATCCTTAATTTTGGGTTGTATTGATGTCATTGGTCCGGTCCTTGCATCAATAGTCTGGTGCTCCCTGGAATCCGGAGAGTTTCCTAGCTCTCTGAAGGAAGCAGTGGTGACACCCCTCTTGAAGAAAGCTACCTTGGACCCAGACTGCTACACAAACTACAGACCTATCTCGAACCTTCCCTTTTTGGGGAAGGTGATTGAGATAGTAGTGGCATCACAACTGCAGAACCATTTGATCATCCATGAAGTCTATGAACCACTCCAGTCCAGTTTCCATAAGAGACATAGTACCAAGACAGCACTGGTTCGGGTGTTCAATGATCTCCTGATGGTCAGAGATCAGAAGAGTCATTCTATCTTAGTCCTTCTGGATTTCTCATCAGTGTTTGGCATCGTGGACCATGGAGTATTGCTGGGGTGCCTGTGGCACATCAGTGGACTGTCAGGCACAGTCCTCAGGTGGTTTACATTGTTCCTCATGGGTAGAACACAGAAAGTGGTGTCAGGAGTTTATTCTTCAGACCCCATCTCTCTGTCATGTGGAGTTCTGCAGGGCTCGGTGCTTCCCCCATGTTGTTCACGGTGTACATGCTTCCCAACAGAGATATTGTAAGAAGGTATGGGCTGAGGTTTCACTGCTATACTGATGATACCCAGCTCTACCTGTCTTTCATGCTCGACCAGGTTGGAGCTGTCTCAGTCTTTAACAACTGACTGAAGGAAATCCAGGAGTGGTTGGATACCAGCTGGCTGAAGTTGAACTCAGGAAAAACAGAAGTGTTGTTAGTGGACCCAGGTCACCGGGGTGGGGGGTTGAGAGCTGGTTCACCTTTGGGAATTTTTCTCGCTGGTGTCTCACTCCAGGCCTCTGAACAGGTGTGTAACCTGGGTCAATTTTTGATGAATGGCTGACTCTGCATTTGCAGGTGTCAGCTGTTGTCAAATCTTCCTTCTATCATTTTAGGAATATCTCCAGGATTAAGCACCTGGTTCCATCTGAAGACCTTCCCACCTTGATCCATACCTGTGTGTCCTCATGCTTGGATTATTGCAACTCCCTCTACCTAGGCTGCCTGGGGTACAACTCCACCACTTGCAGCCAGTGCAGAATTCAGCAGCCTGGATATTGATGGGGTCTCCTCGATCCTGTCATATTTCACTGGTTCTTCGTGAACTGCACTGGCTGCCTGTTCAGTGGTGGATCACCTTTAAAGTTGGCTTGCTGACTTTTAAAGCCCTACATGAACAGGGCCCTGACTACTGGAAAGAGCTCCTGTTTTTTTAGCACCCTGGCCAATCTCTCCACTCAGCTGATGAGGAGTTGCTAGAGATTCCAAGGGTATGTTTAAAAACATTAGGGGTGAGAACTTTTGAGTATGCTGCCCCTACCCTTTGCAATTCTCTACCTCACCGGCTTCAGGAGTGTACAACTGTGGAGAGAGTTAAACAATCCCTAAAAATGTATTTGTGGCTCCAGGCCTTTGGTAATTGATATAGCTGATTTTATTAATTGATGTTCTTCATTTTAATTGTTGTTTTATTTTTAAGGTGTGTCTACATATGAATTGTGAGGCATCTTGGTTGTTGATAAGTTGCTTAATAAATAAAAGGTTATTATTTATTATTATTATTGTGCCTTTTTATTATATGCTACAGTATATTATTTAAAATTAGAATATCAATATGTTCCCTTCACAGAAATGTAGGGAAACCATACATGTGCAGTATTTTATAATAGTAATCTGATCTTTTTTTGATTGTTTTCCCATTATGTTGTCAAATGAGCATAATATTCTTTTTTTGCAGTTAGTTTGTTTATCCACCTGGTCCCTGACAGTTTCCATCTCATTGGGCTCCCCCATCCCCATCCTCCACTCGCAGCTTACCCCTCCAGCTACCTCATGGTGGGGCGGTGGGGAACCCCTCTACCCACCTAACTCTGGATTTGATGCTGGTCATTCCCAAACACAGGTCGCCGGCATAGTACAAGGTAAGGCAACCAGTGCCTCAGCACTCAGCACCACCGGGCTGGCCAAATGAGCAAAGTATTCAACCTGAAATGCAAACAAACTTATTATTACAGATAAAGGATGCAGATCACTGGAAATCCATTACATTAAAATGAAATGGGAAAAACTGTTGATGAGGGCACTGTGCAAACAGTAAGAACATTGCATAAAATGGAGTCCTGCAAGTTGAAGTACAATGCTGCAGCATTATGCATCAGAGTTACTTTGGGAAACGGGAAATTTCAGCACCATAAACCCCTTTCATCATGCAGTAATCAAAGACACTGTACTGCATCCTGCCATGCTTCACTCTATCTATCTATCTCTCTCTCTCTCTATCTATCTATCTATCTATCTATCTATCTATCTTTCTTTCTAATATATAATATCAGTACATGAAATCATATGCCATTACTAACAGAGATTGTCTGTACTGCAACAGTCTTCTAATTTCTGTAAAACATTATCTTTTAAGTAATAATGCCTTTATAGACAAACCACTATCTCAATTGTTCTCTCCATATATTCCCTAAATGAAGTGATACAGGTATATTTTTTTATTTTTCTTTTCATGCTGGCATTTGCAATACCCCTTGCAAATAAATTATATTGCCTGTGTCAGTAACTGTGCTTTTATTCTTATTTGAGAAAACCATCACCATTGTTAATTTTTTTTCATTTATTTCTGAATTTTCTTAACCCTCCCTTTCATGTGGAGTGATGTAGAGTGCTAATTATACACACCCAACAGTCCTATGCTACACCTTGTTGTCAGTAGTTGACCATACTACAATATATGGCACGATGCTAAAAAATATTGATTTTGAAATTAGATGCCTAACTGAAGTGAAAAATATTTAATTTGTTTTTTCTTTTCATACTCCTGGTTTGCAAGATGGCAACATGTCTAATTTTTTTACTGCAACTGGTGCCCTGTATGTCTGTGTGTGTGTGCATATATATATGTATATATTATAGTGGTGCAGTCGCACCACTATAGTTAGGGTTCAGCTATCACTTACATACTAAAGTCAAAAGTTTGGGCATTAATAACTTTGGACCCATTCAATGGATTTGCCTGAAACATGGTACACTTGGTGGGGCATGCTAGATCTCTTGATTAGCCAAATTGTGTTTTGGTCAGACTTACAGTCTTTACGTACATAAGTGCTGAAAAATGCAAAATTATCCATTTTTGGAGGCACCTTTTGGGATCCTGAATGTGGTCCTGCACAGCTATCATGTAGCATGCTGCTCTGCAAGATGACTAGTTTGAAAGAGCTTTGGTGGCTGAACATGCCACTTTTTGTTTGGTGAAAAAATATTAAGACATCCAAAAGTTATGGCACTTTTAAGTTTCCATTATAAGTCAATGGGAAAATTTATATGTATGTTTTGTGAACAAAGAATGGGGGTTCTGGCCATCTTGTCTCCACCTGGCGGTAAAATAATTTGCAGTCTCATGGTTCAAGAGTCTTTGCCTCTGAGGATTGTTTCAAATTCTTTGATCGTGATGTCCGCCATCTTGTTTTCAGTTTTCCGATCGGAAAAAAACAAATATCTTAGCTTAGGGGTCACTTCTGAAGTAAAACTTGGATGGGTTTAACTCAGGGTTCCCCAATCTATCAAGCCATGCCTTTGGTTCCATCCAAATTGGTCTAAAAATAGAGTTATTAGCTTTTAAAATCTTCGTTCGTGGCTCGCTAATGATCTTTGATCGCGAGCCTACAAATTCTTTGATCTCAAGATTCTTTGATCGTGATCATGCATTGCGAGCGAGGGATGAGATGGCCAGATTTTAAATCTGATTTTTGTAGCTCAGGGGTACCCTATTAAGTTATAGAAGGGTGGGTTTTGCTCAGGGGGCTTCGTTCTGCCCCATGTGAATAAAGAAACAGTACTTTTCATTATCCCTGGTAGTCTAGTGGCCCCCTCCCCATCATAATGATGTACATTACAATGTCTGTTATCCCTGGTAGTCTAGTGGCTCCCCCCAATGAGTATCTTATTAATATGTTTATTTTTTATCCGTGGTAGTCTATTGGCTCCCCACCATGTGTGTTAATTTACTGTATATATTGTTGTCATATCTCTGGTAGTCTAGTCCCCCCCAATCTGTAGTTCATTATCATTATTATTGATATCCCTGGTAGTCTAGTGGTCCCCCCATCATAATAAAATAGTTGTGGATTTTCCATGTCCTTGTGGTCTAGTGGCCCCCCACCCAGCTGTGCCAGCCCACCGAGCACCCCTACCCTTCCCCAGCCACTGACTGGCACAGCCCACCTCTCACTTCCATGGCCAGCCGCTGACTGTATATTAGCAGCAGTAATTCAAACAGGTGCTCTGGAATTATTTCTGAATATTTATTTCATAAATGAAAGTTAGGACCAACAATCCCAACACACACCCCGATGCCTCTTGCTGGGGGCAGGGTTGGGAGTTGCAAGGGGTGGGAACCCTAATCTCGAATTTCCTCACTTTAGTCACTGTAGAAGAACCCTAACTGATACATTAATGAAGTTTTATGTATAGAACATATATATATATATATATATATATATATATATATATATATATATATATATATATATATATATATATATATATATATATATATATATGTGTTGGTACAGGGAACTATATTGTATATTATCAGAAACAGGGCTTGATGTTTTTGCAAATACATCTGTATACATCTGTTTTTTGATTTCTGCCAAACATTATCTTTTAAGTAATAATGTTGTTCTAGTAAAACCATTATGCCAGTTGTTATCTCCCTATATTCCCTAACTTAAATGATGCAGGTATATATTTTTTTTCTTTTTCTTTTCATCCTGGCATTTGCAACAGCCCCTGCAAATAAATGATACTGCTTGGGTCAGTAACTGTGTTTTTACTGTTATTTGAGAAAACCATCAGCCTTGTTAGATTTTTTCATTTGTTTCTCCATGTTTTACCCCCCTCATTTCATGTGAGATGACGCACAGTGCTAATTTTACACACCCAAGTGTACTGTACTACACCTTGTTGTCAATAGTTTGCCATACTACAATATATGGCAAGATGCTAAAAATATTCATTTTGACATTGTATGCCTAACAGAAATGAACAATATTTTTATTTACTTTCATACTTATAATTTTCTCCAGTTGCATTTAAAATACAGAGCAGATTGGTTCTTTCTCTTTTTATACTTTGAATACAGACTGTTTTCTGTATTGTAAAGCCAGTATTGTAGGATAAGAAGTTCAGATAATACAAAAATTCATAAACAACAAAGTAAGGTGATTATTTAGTACAACATTATTGAAAGGGGAACAATAAACTGGTTACAGTGAACACCAGACTTATTTTTATGTACTCTCCACTTCCAACATGAGTACTTCTGGGGCATTCAGAGGCAGAGGTTCTCCAAGGATACCATCTCCTTCCGGATCAAGAGTGTCCTGTGAACTGACAGGAGTGACCTCCTGAGGTTGTTTCTGTGCCTTCTCAAGCTGCTCCTTCACAGTGTCTAGTCTCTGTATATTTGTGTCTCAGTTTTCACTTTTGAATGTCTCATAACTGTGAGTGAATTCTTCCTTGAATGTATCACAGTCACCTTTTAATTCAGACTCATTCCTCGAGGGTCTAAATAAGACTAGGAGAGCAAAGTAATAATGCTCTCTGCTCTCAGATGGGCCTATATGTAATTTACAGTAGTCAATGAGCCAAGGTTTATGTTTCTTAATGAGACAGCCATCCACTCCGTTGACCTTGTAAATGTCATGTGTACAATCAGGTGACACATCCGTCTTGTAGTCATACCACTTAGCAACCTCAAATAAACACATTTGATCCATGTCTTCATGTCTACAGGGGTAGTATGTGTCAGTGAGGTTATTCTTCAAGATATGTCTTGAAGAAGGTCTGTTGAGAGCCAGTTCCTCAGTCTCAGTGTAAGGAATAAATATACTTTTTCACTTCTCTTTGTACTTTACACTGAGAAAGTGCACAGCATCAGATTTGCCATATAAATGTGTACCAATCGAGCGAGTGCTGGCCTTATAAGCACCACATTCACTGTGTGATAGGGTCTTCAATCCCAGTGACCACAACTGAGATTTCAGTGACTTGTTTGAGCTGGCAATATCTTCCCAAAGATCTTGCAAGCTAGTCTGTTCATGTTTGGTAATGTACGAAGTGACATACCAAACCACAGCCAACGAGTTGTCAGCCACAAACTGAACATCTATGTTTGCTTGCCACATTAGAAGAAGAGTGGGGTTGTGTTCATTGATGTACACCTCATTCTCATCCCTGGGTAACTCATATACCCTCTTGGTTGATTTTGCCTTCAAGTGGTGTTGCATAGGTGAAAACAGTTCATTCATGCAACCATCCTGACAGACACGGCTGGGAAATCCAAAACGACATCTTGTGTACCAATCAGATTTGTTCTTCACTATCTGGTGGCAGTATTTCACACAAATATGGCATTGAAACTTCTGCACCAACTTCCACAATGTAGGACTGTCATACTTGTCTGGAATGTGGCAAGTGAAGTATTGCTTAATGAATGCTAGCACTTGTGCTGCTTCATGTTTGCCTATGCATGGGGCATCCTTGTTCCACAGTAGCATATAAATATGAGGAGCACCTCTTGCCTGACATTCCATCCTCCAGAAGTAATGCTTCACAATGCCAAGAGGTGGATTGTTCTTTGACAAAATGAAAATCAGAATATCATGGAATCGCTTGTAAAAATGCCTAGTGACAGACACTGGGTCAAGTGAGCACATTTCTCTGAGATTCATTGATGAAATGCCCTCTACATCACAATGTTCCCACTTCAACAGTTCAATAACCTCATCTCAGGTATACTTGGCACAGCTGAGTGTGACAAACCATGTGGCTACACCATACTCTCATAGCATAGTCATCACCGCAGAGTGTCTGCGATACCAGTATTCTTTGGTGCCATGTAGACTTAAAAGAATGGAAGACAAATTCACTTGCACATTTTTCATCCTTCTGCTTTAATTTCTCCAGGAACTGTGTGGCTGTTATTCCATCAAGTGGAGTTGTGAGCTGAATAGTATGTGTAATAGATGCAGACAGTATGCTAAACTCACTCTCCCACAGATGATGAAACAGGTACTGTATGTTGCATCTGAATTTGCCATCCTTACTGAGCACACAGCTAGTACGGTACTCAGCACCTTGTACATGCACTTCTCTTTCATCTAGGTGTCCACTTGATCCTTTTGGGAATAAATCTGGGAAACAGCATGCTTCCAATGTTGCCTTCCAAATGCTGACAGATGCTCACCTTCCATCTGACAAATGCTCACCTTCCATCTGTTTCATTTGATAAAGATCAGTGTTGTCCCCTACTGGATCTCTGCCATGCAGTGGATGAATTGTGTACTGTTCATACACATTATCATTTGTCTCCACATTGACCTTCTCAATCATTGATTTTGTGGTTTTTGACACATCATGTTCAACAGACACACTTGTCAGGCTATCAATATCAAGTTCTGCTTAAAAGGGATTGTTGCTCTTCAAATAAGTAAACACAAGCTTCACTTTTTCTACATTGCCAACATTTTGGCAAATGACCTTTGACTTTGTTGGAACACCGTTGACAAGAATCACCAAAGTGTTCTCAATGGAAATCACCTCCACATATTCCTGCAGAGGAAGTGGAAGATACATAACAGAACCCTTAAGAGATCTAATGAGTTCTTTTTGTGGAATGTTCCATGTCTTTGTATTCAGACATAGAATAGTTTGAAATGGTTTCATTGTCTGAATAAGAATACGTTCAAACATATTCAATGAGGCAATCTCAGCTGGTGTAACATGTGCCTCCATATTGTTCAAGAGTGACCTTGGTGGCAGAATGTTAGCCTTCACTTTGGAGAAACAGTGCTTGCACATCACAATGATTGGGCCTAACTGAAAGTCACACTTTAACAGCAGAAATGCTGACAGTCAAAACCACATGTCATTGTACGGTGACAAGGTTTTCAGGTTCACTGAGACCGTTTGTTTTTCATAACAGAGGCAATCACATGACACACATACAGAGTCAAATTTCTCTGTCTTTGCCAACTCAGATTTGGCAATGGATTTCCAAACTGCTTGAGAGTATCAGCTTCTAAGTCAGAGACAGAATTTCAATCAGCTATTGAAGACTGATCAATCACAGTATCTGTCACACTGCTGACACATCGCAGCTGTTTCAGAAATGTCATGGTACCATGCATGTCACCAGATTGCAGTAACTCATTCAGACGAGTGTACTGTGCACGACTCATCACACCTCATAGACCCTGTACACAAAGTTTTGCATGCCTAATTGAGGGACTCCCAGGATCCATATGTGGTTAAATATACTGTCACAAGCACCACTATCTAGACATGCAAGCGAGTGACTCGTAAGTCCAGTATGTGGATGGACCTCACACAGGTCTATACTCTCAAACAGTTTATGTCTGTCTTTATGATCAGTAATGACAAACAGGTTGATAAAGTGCCCAACTTTGCCAAATGACAATTGCCTTCGGTTGCAAGTCACATTACACGTCCATGAGAGACAGTGACGCTTACAAGGCTGAGCAGTTGCCTCACACTCATCATCTGACTCTATTGCAGTGTCATCACACACACTCATCACATTACACAGTTTAGCAGACTCATCAATGCAAAAGTTGCTGTCCTTTTTCTGAGTAATATGGCTTCTCCAAGAAATACACCTCTGAGTGCTGTGTGTGCAGCCAGCGACCTGTGAAAACATCACAGAAATTGTGTTGGTTCAAGACAGGATACTGTTGTAGCCTCATCTTAATCTTCATACACAACTTTTCTGAACTGCTCAAGTACATGTGACATCTTACGCCACAAGCATTGAAGAACAAATACTGCTCTTTGAACAAATGTATGTATTCTGATATGCAATTTCATCAAAGAGAGACAACTCTTTAGTTTTTTGCACTCAAGTCTCATCACAGCAGCAATAAGTCTGTCAATCTTAGCTTTAGAAGATAGTGATCAAAAATACTTTTGCTTCCTCAGATGCCCATCAGCAGCCACAGGTTTACATTGCTGCTTGGTATGCTTCTTTGCGCTTGCCTTTGCAACACTGGTGTTCCATCTCAAAGATTTCTGCAACTGTTGCTGGGCTTCACATTTTTTCCTTGCAGCTGAGCAAGTACATACTTTTTCTGTGGAGTGTGCAACCTGTGAAGTCACTCCTTGAGTGGAATGCTGAATCGTTTTACATCTTGAACTACCATCAGTGGTTTTCGGACCATTCTTAAACAACAGTGAACTACTATGATACCTGTTTCGTCTCTGCATAGAACTCCATCTCTGCTTAGAGGGCATCTTTCTTCTCTGGAAATTCACAATAGTCTGGAACAATCTTACATAAGTATCAGACACCTGCATAAGAAATAAAGAAAAACAAACATTTAGTGTTGAACTGTTTTTTTTGTCCTAACATTACATAGTCATGCACACTGGCCATGTGTCATGTAAGAAGAATAAATAGTACTGCTTACAAAATATTGCACACATTATTATTCTAACAACTGGACACCATTAAAACCAATATACAATGTTTTCAAGTGTTGCAGAACAGAATGTCACTTATAACATGAGAATAAATATCTAAACATGTCAAAAGGAACTTATTGTCACAATCTAAAGCATCCACAGTTTTTATTTTAAAAAAATACTGTATATTAAAACATTTTCAAAAGTAGTGTAGAATGTGTGACAGTGTCACAAAATATGGAGTTGTGAGCACGAAAGTGTCACAAAATGTGGCATCATTAGCACGATACTGTTGAATATAGTGTTGCAAAATAGTGTTGTGAGCACGAAAGTGTCGAATAATAGTGTCGTGAGCATGAAAGTGTCAAATAATCACATTAAAATAACACCCTCTTTAAGGCTAAGCCAATCAGACATTGTTTTCTATTTGATGGGCAGACACTGGCACCAATGGAACGTAAGATTATTCAAGCCATATTAGGCAACCAATCACAAGTGCTGAAGACTGGAGAAGAAGGACACAGAAGCCATCTTAGAGAAAAAGAACATATCCTGCTTTACCACTGTAAGTACATCACATGTTCTAAACATTTTTTCCAGCATTATAGAAACTGTTAACAGCATAAAAATAGCATTAAACAAAATGTGTTTTACTGCACTATTTGTCTATGACAATGTAAATAACCTGTAATGCTGTAAAAAGAAGTTATTAGTGTTTAAAGTCAGAGTGTCAATTAGTACTTACTAGCACAGATAGAGCTGCAAATGGAGGCAGAAAGCAAGCAGCATGTGTATCTTAACACAAGAGGCAACCAATCATACACCTCTGTGTAGCTGTGATTGTTTGAACTAGCCTATAAAAATATAGTATTTTCCCACCTAGAAATCTTCCAACATTTCTGCTTGACAGGAGCTGCAGCCATTCAGTGTAGTCATAGTCAGTGCATCCACTGTATTGGTTAGCCATGAGAAAGCATTAACCAGTAACTTTCTAAATCACTGTGTTTTGGGACAGCCCACCAAAGCAATGTTGAAGGAGAGAGGGAAATTTCACATTCATATTCAGTTGTGACTAGACATTGCAGGAGAAACACTGATTTGTTTGGTAACTCTCTGTCCACTTCTCAGCTCAAAACCTCAGAATGTCAGAAAACAGCAAATGGACTGTGTGGGTCATCAGCAGAAGCATAATAAGGCAAGCTTCAGAGTATGCTCAGAGGAGTTATTTTGGCAAAGAGTTGCAGCTTCCAAATTGCTCTGCTAAGTGGGTTGGCAGGGGTGGCATGAGGTGGGAGCATCTCATGCCAACAATGCACAGACATCTGAGGACTCAAGCTCGGCCAGACATACTGCTGATTCATCTCAGATGCAATGATTTGGGCACCAAAAGATGGGTTGATTTAGTGTCAGAGGCAAAATTGGACCTTGCTTCTATTACAGTTATGTTACCTGCCTGTAAGATCATTTTTCTGATATTACAAAGCGTAGGGTCTGGCAAACAGAACAGCACATGTACCTGCTTGACAGAGCATGGAGAAAGGTTAACATACAAATATCCGGATATCTGTGCATGTCTGGGATATGCACCATACGTCACCCTGAAATTAAATATTGTAATGATTGGCTATACATATCAGACGGTGTGCACTTCTCGCATTCTGGCAATTGCCTTTTCCTGGGAGACCTTCAAGACGGAATCCTCACAGTCCTCTAAAAATATCAGACTGTTAACACAGATATCTTTACAAAAAAAGGCTCTTTTAAGAGCCACAAAACCTTGATCAAAAAATAGAAAAGCTGAATACATAACACACACAACACAAACGCATGCTATCTCAGTTTTACACTACTATACAAGCTTAGATGCATGAACATGTTCAGAATTGTGACATACATTTAGCTCCTGTTAACAAGATGTATTATAAATATCAAGCTATGTGGTATAAGTATCCATATAAGGCACAGTGAAACATGGCATCACGGATGCAGTACTGTGTTGTTAATCTCATATAATCTAACAATTAGTGTAGACATATAGCATTACTTCTTATAATAACTATAGAATCATAATAATTATGCTGCCTGTACATCTGTAGTACAAAAGCTGAGCAGAGCACAAGCACATACACGTAACAATATATCACAGTAACATGCTGTTGTCTGTCTTTATTTATTGCAGCTTCAAACAAGAAAACAGAGATAATGAGACTGTGGAGTCTGAGGGAGGTGTGCTGCCTGCTTGAGGCAGCTCAGGCCAGGGGTAATGCCAGGGTACTAATGAGGAGTACCAGTAGGATGTTGGATACTATGTGGAGGCACATAAATGGGTATATGCACATGATTCTTAAAGTGAAAAATAAGAATCATGTTATGTGCAAAAGGAAGTGGAAGCTGTTGCGCCAGCACTTCTATGTTCTGAAGAACAGAGGGAGATGCTGGATAATGATGCTTCCAGGTACTACCTTGCACACGAGATGTGGGAGGCTGCTGGAAAGCCTGCTGCAGGGAAGCACTTAACACACTGTGAGTAAAGAAACCATTTGTCAGTCACCATAGCATATACTAAACAGGAATCACTAACAAGCTGACTGTTGTGCTGGATAAGATCACACCTCAGGTAGTCAGGCATGAGACCACAGGCTGAGTACATCCATTAACTGAGGCGTCACATTATCCCACCACACCACACAGCTTCAAGGCTGTTATTGCCATAATGCAATGGTTTGTTGTAATACAGAGTGTAAAACATAATGTGAATTTGGGTGTAAGTGCAGTTACAGTGATGTTCCACTGATGTACATTGCCTCACTCTTACAATGGGTCTGTAGTCAGGGTGCAGTACCTCATCTTTAGGGGAAGGGGGTTATGGGCTGGTTGACACCATGAAATCGTAAGTGTCCTAACTTATATCTTCCTGAAATCAAGGTGATATTCCGTTGATGTCCATGGCCTTAGTTTTACAATGGATCTGTGCTCAAGATGCAGTACCTCTTCTGGGGGAAGGGGGTGCATTGCATGGCTGACATTGTGCAACTCCTAACTGTCCTAACTTGTGTGCCCCTGCAACCATAAAGGAGCACCATTGATGTCCATGGACTTTCTTTTCCTGTGTCTCTCCACTCACAATGCACTACCTGGGCTGGGGTCGGGGGGCATTGGCTAGCTGTCACCATGTAACGCCTAACTATCCCAACTAGTGTGTTACTGCAATCATGGAGCTGTACCATTTATATCCATAACCTTTCTTTCCTGTGAGTCTCCACTCAAGATGTAGTACCTGCTGGGGGGGGCATTGCCTGGCTGACACTGTACAATTCCTAACTGTTCCAACTAGTGTATTACTGAAATCATGAAGCTGTACCATTTATATCCATAACTTTTATGTTCCTGTGGATCTCCACTCGGGCTGCAGTACCTGATCGGGGGGGGCATTGCCTGGCTGACACTGTGCAACTTCTAGGTGTCCTACCTTCTGTGCCCCTGGAACCACAACCGGGAACCATTTATGTCTATGGACTTTCTTTTACTGTGACTCTGTATTCAGAATCTACTGCCTGACCTGGGAGAGGGGGAGGAAGGCATTGCCTAGCTGACACCGTCCAACTACTAACTGTTCCAACCAGTGTGTTACTGCAACCATAAACCTGTACCATTTATATCCATAACCTTTCTTTTCCTTTGTGTCTATACTCATGATGCAGTACCTGATATGGGGGGGCATTGCCTGGCTGACACTGTGCAACCCCTAAGTGTCCCAATTTGTGTGTCCCTACAACCAAGCAGGTGCACTGTTGATGTCTATGGATTTCCTTTTTTTGTGGCTCTCCACTTAGGATGCACTACCTGGGGTGGGGGGGGCATTGCCTACCTGACACCATGCAACTCCTAAGTGTCCCAACTAGTGTGTTACTGCAATCATGTACCTGTACTGGTTATATCCATAACATTTGTTTTGCTGTGAGTCTCCACCCCAGGATGCAGTACCTCCTTGGCGAGCGGGGGGAATTGACTAGCTGACACCATGCAAATCCTAACTATCCCAACTAGTGTGTTACTGCAATCATAGAGCTATACCATTTATATCGATAACCTTTGTTTTCCTGTGAGTCTCCACCCTATATGCAGTACCTGCTTGGGGGAGGGGGCATTACCTAGCTGACACCATGCAGCCCGTAACTGTCACAACTAGTGTGTTACTGCAATAATGGAGCTGTACCATTTATATACATAACCTTTGTTTCCTCTGAGTCTCCACCCAGGATGTAGTACCTGCTTGGGGGGGGGATTACCTAGCTGACACCATGCAGCTCCTAACTGCCCTAACTAGTGTGTTACTGCAATAATGGAGCTGTACCGTTTATATCCATAACCTTTGTTTTCCTCTGAGTCTCCACTCTTTATGCAGTACCTGCTCGTGGGAGGGGGCATTACCAAGCTGACACCATGCAGCTCCTAACTATCACAACTTGTGTGTTAATGGAATAATGGAGTTGTATCATTTATATCCATAATCTTTCTTTTCCTCTGAGTCTCCACCCAGGATGCAGTACCTGATATATGGTTGGGGGTCATTGCCTGGTTGACGCTGTGCAACCCCAAAGTGTCCCATTTTGTGTGTCCCAACAATCACGTAGGTGCACTGTTGATGTCTATGGATTTTATTTTTTTGTGGCTCTCCACTCAGGATTCACTACCTGGCGTGGAAGGGGGGGCATTGCCTACCTGACACTATGCAACTCCTAACTGTCCCAACTAGTGTGTTACTGCAATCATAGACCTGTACTGGCTTCATCCATAACATCTGTTTTACTGTGAGTCTCCACCCAGGATGCAGTACCTCCTTGGTGAGGTGGGAGGGGGATTGCCTAGCTGTCACCATGCAGCCCCTAACTATCCCAACTACTGTAGTACTGCAATCATAGAGTTGTACCATTTATATCTATAACATTTGTTTTCCTCTGAATCTCCACCCAGGATGCAGTACCTACTCGGTGGGGTAGGCATTATCTAGCTGACACCATGCAGCTCCTAACTGTCCCAACTAGTGTGTTACTGCAATAATGGAGCTGTACCATTTATATCCATAACCTTTGTTTTCCTCTGAGTCTCCACCCAGGATGTAGCACCTGCTTGGGGAGGAAGGGGAGGCATTGCCTGGCTGACACTACAACTCCTAAATGTGCCAACTAGTGTGTTGCTGAAGTCATGGAGCTGTACCATTTATATCCATAAATTTTAATTTCCTGTGGCCGTTCTCTCAGGATGCAGTACCTGATCTGGGGGGGCATTGCCCAGCTGACAGCGTGCTACTCCTAACTGTCCCAACTAGTGTGTTATTCCAATCATGGAGCTGTACCATTTTTATCCATGACCTTTCTTTCCCTGTGAGTCTGCACTGACCATGCAGTAATTGCTCGGGGGAGTCATTGCCTGACTGACACCATACAACTCCTAACACTACCAACTAGTGTGTTACTGCAATCATGTAGCCTTTATTTTCCTATGGGTCTCCACTTAGTATTCAGTACTTGACCGTAGGTGGGGGGGGCATTGCCTAGCTGATACCATGCAACTCCTAACTGTCCCAACTAGTGTGTTACTGCAATCATGGAGCTGTACCATTTATATCCATAAGCCTTGTTTCCCTGTGAGTATCCACTCAGTATTCAATACCCACTTGAGTGTGGGGGGGGGCAGCATTGCCTGGTTGACACCGTACAGCTCCTAACTATCCTAACTAGTGTGTTACTCCAATCATGTAGCTGTGCCATTTATATCCATAGCCTTTATTTTGTTGTGGGTCTCCAATCAGTATACAGTATCTCATCTGGGGTATCTTAAGTAGCAGACAATACTACCATTGTTGAAACAAATCTGTATAAAATAACTAAAGACACACATACTGCACTCAATAAAGATAATTATTATCTTTCATTCATAGGACATCAGAGATGCTCCCCACCACATCGTGAGGTAGTACCAGCCCAAGCTGAGGCTGTGGAGGCCGAACAGTCTGACTCAGACAGTGTCATCATTGTCGAGTCAGAAGGTAAGAAAATCCTAGTAAAAATTTATTGAATCGCTGCAGTCAGTACTTGGTGTGCATCGCATTCTTAATCCTCTGCAACCACTCAGCTTCTGTAACATTGCTGTGTAATACAGTAGTTTTGATCTGACTCTACACTCACAAACCAGAACCTTCTTGTGTAACATCAGAGGACATACCCTTGCTGACTCCATACAAGTCATAATTGTGCAAGCATATGTAACTCTGCAATCAGCAAGGTATTCTGTTAATGTAAATGTCAGCAGTTTTTTTGTGGCTCTCCACTCAAGTCACAACACCTGTTCAGTGATGAATGGTTCATAACCTGGGTGGTGCCAGGGAACTCCTAACTGTACAAATATCTATACCGTTCATGTCCATTACTGTACTTTTATTGCAGCACTACAGTCAGGCCACAGTACCAGTTTCCTTTTAACACCATTGCCTTCGTCAGTACATCCAACTACTAAGTCTCCTAACTCAGCCACATAACCTTGCTAAGCCCATGTGACTGAAATGACATCAGTTTGTGAAAACCTCGTATTACAGCGGTGTTCCATTGATGTACATGACCTGACTTTTCATGTACATCATTAGCTGGTTTTATCTGTACTACTCATAGATACATAGATACATAGACAGTGTCGGCAGATAAGGGCCTATGGCCCACTCAATCTGCCCATTTGAGCTAGTAAGTTCAGTTTATGTTCTCCTAGAAGTCTGTTGCCCCTTACCCCTGACCTCTAGAATCCCTTTATGTCTATCCCATGCATTCTTAAATCCCATGATTGTTTCAGCCCCCACCACTTCCTATGGCAGAGAGTTCCACTTGTCCACCACCCGTTCTGTGAAGAAATTCTTCCTCATGTTTCCTTTGAATAGTCCTCCCTCCAACTTCATCCCATGCCCTCTAGTCCTGGAATGTCTTTTTCACTTAAAAATAGTGTATTCCTGCACCCTGTTCCTCTCTGTAAGATACTTGTATATCTCTATCATATCCTCTCTCTCCCTCCTCTCCTCCAGGGAGTACATGTTCAGTTCCTTCAACCTGTCTTCATAGGACTTGTGATGCAATCCATGCACCATCTTTGTTGCTCTCCTCTGAACCTTCTCTACCCTGTCTATGTCCTTACATAGGTAAGGTCTCCAGAACTGTACACTGTACTCCAGGTGGGACCTCACTAGTGTCTTGTATAGTGGAATTATGACCTCCCTTTCCTGCTGGTGATGCCCCTGCCTATGCATCCCAGCATCCTATTTGCTTTACCTGCTGCCTTGTCACACTGTTTCCCTACCTTGGAGGTCATCAGGATGATAACCCCAAGATCCCTTTCCTGCTTGGTGCATGCTATATCCTCACCCCCAAGCTGATATATTGTGCCGGGTTTTGTGCCCCATATGCATTATCTTGCACTTCTTTGAATTGAATTTCAACTGCCAAACCCCTGACCATTCTTCAAGTTTCTGCAGGTCCCTTCTCATTCTGTCTATACCCTCTGGTGTGTCTACTCTGTTACAGAGCTTTGTGTCATCAGTGAACAGTGAAATTTTGCCTTCTATGTCCTACGCAATGTCACTGATGAAGATGTTGAATAGGACTGGTCCCAGCATTGATTCCTGTGGTACCCCACTGGTTACTCTTCCATCTGTGGAGTGACAGCCATTTACCACCACCCTCTATGTCCTGCTGCCCAGCCAGTTACCTACCCGCCACACTACTGTCCTGCCCACACCCATATTCCCCAGTTTGTGTAATAGTCTTCTATGTGGCACAGTGTCAAAGGCCTTGCTGAAGTCCAGATAGGCCATGTCCACTGCCCTTCCTTGATCCACCTCCCTAGTCACCCAGTCAAAAAATTCAATGAGGTTGGTCTGACATGACCTCCCCCTGGTGAAACCATGCTACTTTGGGTCCTGTAGTCCATTGACAACCAGATGCTCCACCAATCTCTCCTTCAGTAGTGCTTTCATGATCTTCCCCGCTACTGAGGTGAGGCTGACTGGTCTGTAGTTCCCTGCTTCCTCTTTGTTCCCACTTTTGTATAAGGGGACTATATCTGCTGTCCTCCAGTCTTTGGGTACTTCACCTGTTTCCAGTGATTGGCTAAACAGGATAGCCAGAGGTTCAGCCACCACCTCTCTTAGTTCTTTAAGGACCCTGGGGTGCACCCCATCTGGCCCCATTGCTTTATCAACTCTCATTACTTCCAGTTCCTTCAGGACCCATTCTCATGTAAAGGGACTTGTGTCCATTTCTGCACCATTCTCACCCCTTGTATTCCCTTTGGACCCATTACCCTCCTCTTCCTCAGTAAAGACTGAGCAGAAATACCTGTTCAATATGTCAGCCTTACTGTTGTCATCCTCCATGCGGCCCCCATCCTCCCCGTTCAGTCTCACTATCCCTCCCTTTGCCTTTCTTGTTTCACTTATGTACCTGTAAAAGGTTTTGTCCCCACCTACCCACTGATTTTGCAATTTGTTCTTCTGTCTGAGCTTTGGCTTCCCTTACTGAACTCCCTGCTTCCCTTTGCTTCTCCTGGTACTTCTCCATATCCCCTTCTGCCTGTGTCTTTTTGTATTGCCTGAATGCAATCTTTTGGCTTTCACTTTCTTTGCTACCTCTTTGGAAAACCATAATGGTCTCCTCTTCCTCTTGCTAACCTGCTTAATGCATAAGTCTGTTGTTTTTGTAATCCCCATTTTAAATACTGCCCACTGTTCCTCAACCCCTGATTCCTGCCCCATTCCCCTTAATACCTCTTTCAAGTATCTCCCCATTTTCCCAAAGTCTACTCCCCTAAAATCCAGGATACATGTTTTTGTGTGGTTTGGTTCTGCTCTTTCTGTGATTTCAAACCACAATGACTGGTGGTCACTGTTCCCCAGGTGCTCCCCCACTGTTACCCCCATCACAATGTCCCTGTTTGTGAGCACAAGGTCCAGTATTGCCTTCTGCCGAGTTGGTTCCATGACCAGTTGCTTGAGGAAGGCACCCTGAAGGGAGTCCAGGATAAATCTGCTCCTAGTTGATGATGCTGCTGGGATGCTCCAGTCCACATCTGGAATATTGAAGTCTCCAACCAGTACTACCTCACCCTTGTCTGCCATCCTTTGGATGGCTAGCATCAGCTCGCTATCTGTTTCTTTCTCCTGGACTGGTGGTCTATAGACCACACCTGTGCGGATGGCTGGCCCCATTTTCCTTTCCAACTTAACCCACAGTATCTCTCCCCCCATTTTGTTCCTCCTGCATCTCTGTGGCCCTTATGTCATTTTTCACATACAGTGCCACTCCTCCTCCCCCTCCTGCCTGCCCTGTCTTTTCTGAATATGTTGTAGCCAGGTATGGCCATCTCCCAGTCATGGTTATCATTACACCAGGTTTCAGTGATGGCCACAATGTCCAGGTCTGACTGCACCATGACAGCCTCCAGATCTTCCATCTTGTTGCTAAGGCTCCTGGCATTTGCACACATGGCTTTCCATGATTTGACCTCCCTAGACTGTTTTGCTGTTCTACTCCAGCCCCTTCCTTGGTTGTCCTTTATCCCTGGTTCTCCTTACTGTCTGGCCTTCTGCTGAATTTTGCCCCTTTTCTGCCTGTCCACCTCTTGGGTGCTAATCTCCATCTTTTGCACACTGCTTTGTAGAGATAGCCACTCCTCTGGTTCACTGGTTCCACTGCTAGCTGTGGGGGGGTGAGCAAGTAGGTACCCTCCTTGCTGGCCTGCCACCCCCCTTTGCTAGTTTAAATGCTTGTCAATGTAGCATTTAAACTTATCATTGAGTGCTCGGATTCCCTTCCAGGATGGATGCAGGCCATCAGGCTTGAACAAACCTCCATCCACCCAGGTGGGTCCCCAGTCACCAATGAATCCAAACCCTTCCTCACAGCACCAGTTCTTCAACCATGAGTTAAAGTTCCTGTTGCATGCAACCCTATGCTCTCCCTTGCCTCTCGCAGGTAGTACTTCTGAGAAAGTGACAGAAGTGGCTACTTGCTTGAGACCCCTCCCCCAATTTCCTAAACTCTTCCTGAACTTCCTTTGGCTCCCCATTTGCCAAGTCATTTAGTACCTAGGTGGGTAATGACATCCAGCTCACCCTCCTGTCTTGCCTTCCCAGTGATCCCCAGGATCTTCCTTCCATCCCTCCATGCCATGGCACCTGGTAGGCATCTCACCTCCCTGTCCTCCCCCTCCTGTGTTCCTAGCTGGATCCCTCTTATGATGGAGTCCCCCACCAACATTTGCTTCCTCCTCCTCCTCTGGGATCCACTGCTTTCCCTGCTGAGGTCACCTCCTATTCTAACCTCCACATCATTTCCTTCCACTTCTCTGGGTACCTCTATTTGGTTGTCCCTGTTTGCCAGTGTGGCATATGAGTTCTTGAGTGGAATAGGATCTGGAAAGTGCCTCTGCCTAACTGCTCTAACCCACCCTGAGCCCATTGTCATCCAAGTGCTCCTTGTTCTCGGCATCCTTTGAGGCAGTTGCATTGGACTGGGTGGTCTCTGGATAGGGGTGATGGTACTCCTGACCCAGTTTACTTCTGCTCTGAGTCTGGCTACCTCATCCTGCAGTCCAGAGAGATGCATGCAGATAGGATAGCACCTCAGTGTCCAGAAGGTCTGCCTGAATATGGGTGCCCCACAGCCACTGCATTGCACCACTCCCCACATTATACTGCAATTATACTGCTATTCCACTACTTGTCTGCTACCGAAGCTCCCCTCAGTACCTTAATTAAGGAATAAACCATGACAAGATGTGGGTGATGTTGAGTTTACCTATGCCTGGTGTGGTTCAGTCATGAGACCGCAGTCTGCGTGGCCAAACATCGAGCCGTGGGTAAATACCAGCATCACCCATATCCTGGAGTGGTTTATTGCACTTATATAATGTGTCCCTTGCATTTTTCATATAGAAAAATTAAGAAAAAGAAATGTTTTTCACTTTTGCAATGTTTTTTATTAACTTTATCCTTACACTGGAAACAATGGTTTTGTCATCCCACTGTCAGCTTTCTCTACAGTAGTCATGATGTTAAATTGGCCTCCATCCCCCGTCCTTCCACAGAGCCATGTGCCTCCCTCACATCTCTCGAGTCCTCCAGATAACCATAGTGCAAACACCGCTCTACTTGTACTATCGCTATATATTATTCTTGTCACATAACATCAGGAGGAATCTGATCACGTTGCCTGTCTCAAACAATACTAAAAGTAATTCTCCCATCTTGTACACATCTCCTATCAGAGAGATATGTAATGAATGTTCATGCCTCTATTTTAGTAGTGTTTATATACTAAGGAATTAGTATAGTATTTATTTAACCATTGGTAAAATCTCACAACTACAAGTTGTCAGCAGGCACATGATTAACTGTGGTACATTGTACCATGCCAGAATCATAACATTAATAGATATATAAGACAGCATTCTTTACCATGTACATATTCAGATGATCCATATTAAAAAATCCATTTATGTATTTTCTAGTGATCGAGGAGACTGCTGCCACACCATGGATGCAGGTGAAGCAGGAGTCTGGTACCAGTGCTGAACTTAAGTGTTGTAACAGAAACACATTCAGATGTTACTAACTGCTAACCAGACTATTAGTACATGTTATATCCTAGACTATGTTAACTCAATCATTAAAGCTGTACAGCTGATGTGCATGGCTTTATTTTTGATGTGATTTATGTCTCAGGGTACAGTATCTGGTCTGCAGTGAGCAGGACGCATTGCCCCACTGAGTCCACACAACTCCTCAGTGGGCTAACTTGTCTCTAACTCCAATCAAGGAGCTGTACTGTTTATTTCCATGCCCTTTGTCTTCCTGTGCCTCTCCACTGTAGTAACTCATCTGGGGTGGTACATTTTCTCTCTAAGACCATACAATTCCTAACAATACAAACTTGCATCCACCTGCAATCAGAGAAGTGTACCATTGATGTACATGGCATTAGTTTAGCTTTGGCTATCCACTCAGCATGCAGTACCTGATCTGTTGGGTTGGGAGCTATTCCGTAGTTGATGACATGCAACTGCGAACATTTCTAACTTGGCTGTTCCTGCAACCAGGGAGGCATACCATTGATGTCCATGGAATTTGTTTTCCTGTGGCTTTTCACTCAGGATGCAGTACCTGTTCTGGGATGGGAAGAGAGGATTACTTAGATCAGCCCATGCAACCCTTAACTATTAAAATCTACATAAACCTACAATCATGTATGGATACCATTCATATCCATGGGTCAGTTTGAGTGTGGTTCTCCATTCAGAATGTAGCACATTATCGTTGGGAGGGGGAAGGGTACCATTACATGGCTGACACCATCCAACTCCAAAATGGCTTAAGTTGTGTGTTACTGCAACCATGGACATCTACCATTGATGTCCATGGCATTCCTATTCCAGTGACTCTTCACTTAACATTCACTACCTAGTTAGAGATGGCACTAGGGAATTGCCTGTCTGAGCCTCTGCAACTACTAACTTACCTAACTTGTGTACAGCTGGAATCAGGCAGGTGTACCATACATGTTGTCTTGTGAATCTCCACTCAGTAAACACTATCTTTCCAAGTTCAGGGGTGGGGAAGGGGTAGCCTTGCCAGTGTGACACCATGTAACTCCAAACTATTCTAACTTGTGTCTTACTGCAACCACAAACATGTACTATAGATGTTCATGGCCTTTCTTTACCTGTGACTCTTCTCAGCATTCAGTACGTGGTCTGGGGGGAGGGGGCATTGCCAGTTTTACACCGTATAACTCCTAGGTGCTCTAACGTTTGTGTTGTTGATGTCCATAGCCTCAGTTCTGCTCTGCTTTTCCACTTGGGATGCAGAACCTGCTTGGAGGGTTGGGGGGGATTCCTGCCTGACGTAATACAAGTAGCAAGTCTCCTAACTTCTCTGTTCCTACAATGAGTGACATATACACTTAATGTCCATAACCTTTCTTTTTTTTTGTGGCTCTCCACTCAAGATGCGGTACCTGCTATGCAGCAGATGGCAGGGGGAGTGGTTGGGGGGGCCTTGCTTTCCACTACCCATACAACTCCTAACTTTAGTAATTTGTATGATTCGACAGTCAGAGACATGAACCATAAATGTACATGATGCCACTTTCCTGTGGGTCTTCACTTCAGATACAGTACCTTATCTTGTGGGTGGGGGATGGGAGTAAGCATGCATTGCATAGCTCAGGCCAGTGACTCCTAACTTTTGTCCCCCTACAATCAAGGAGGTGTACTATTCATCTACATTGACCTAATATAGCCATCACTGTATAGTCAAGATGCACTACCTGTCCACAGGGTGGAAGAGAGGTGAAGGGGGTCATTGCCTGACTGACAACAAATAAATCCTCATTGCCATAAGTTCTGTCTATCTTAAACAAAAATATGTATCTAGAACCATTGTAAAGATATCAGCCCCAGAAACCACATCTCACAAGATTATAGAGAACCAGCAAATGACACTTGTCACTATTACATGTTAATAGATCTTTTTTTTCTGTTTACAGATCTGCCATGAACTAAGCGGTGCACTGTGCACTGCCACTGTGTTCCGAGACTTGAGCGCAAGGTTGACTGTCTCCAAAAAGAAGTACTAGGCCAGCGAGGGGGACAGGATAAAATACTGTCCCTTCTTACAGCAGAGCAGGCGATAGCCAACCTTGTGCTTGAGCCTGTGGACACAGCGGCAGCTAGCAGTGCACGGATCAGCACTGCTTCACCTGTAAATGTTTCATCCAGTCTCCCTGACCACTGATGGATGGCCTCCACAGCTTTCCCAGTGTCTTCCCCTGGTGCAACAGCTTCCACTTCCAGTGCACCTCCACATGTATCCAGCTTCCTGCCTGAGCTGCCTCATGCAGCAGCACACCTCCCTCTAAAAAATTTACATGAAATAAATCTTTTGCCTTTAATAATAATTTTAATTTAACGTTTATTTTAAAATATAATACAATTTTTACAAAAAGTTTTGATAATGACTATTTATTTTATACAGAAGAAATATATATTTTTTCTAAATTTACAGTTTAAAAAAGGTTTTATAATAAATATTTATTTTTACAGAAAAAAGTTATTTATTTTTTCTAAATTATGTGAAGTTGATTATTTTATTAAATTTTTACAATCCTTTCTCAAAATCAAAGTTTACAAATGAATATTGATTATAAAATATATCTATTTTTTTCTAAATCATGCAAAAACATTATATTTTATGTTCTGCATTTGCAGATCACCACAGAATGTTATGCTGGTTCAACTTTAAGCAGAATTGCGTGGTGCCAAAAGGCCTCTCACACAGTTTGCAAAGGGTGTTAGGTGTGGAGACTGGTCACTTTGTCCCAGGGAAGCTGGATGCCACAGTTGGAGGTGGAGGTAAAGTGCTTGTACTAGCCATGGTGTCCCCAGCCGCTGTTACCACAGGCTTGAGCACAAGGTTGACAGTCTGCTGTTGCTCTTCCATGAAGGACAGCAATCTCTGCTGTCCTTCATGGAGCTCAACATTATCTTTAATCGGACTGTCAATCTTGCGCTCCAGTCTGCGGTAACAGCGGCAGTGGCCAGTACAGCATTTAACACAACAGCATCCTACAAAGAGTCAAAAAACATAAATCAATATATCAGCCTCAAAACAGTGATTACCTTTCTGTCATTCACCTTACAATATTGATATCTAATTCAATAATTGTTATACATTTTGTTGCCACTATTAACACTATATAGAACTGTGATACAAAGTATAAGTCCTGTCTTGTCAGTTCACTTATATTTTTTTTCTACCATATTATGTCTTTGTTGACAAGTTAAAAAGATTTATAAGAAGAGTACACTTTCTACACTATTCTTGTATTTTACTTACTATACGGCAACACTAAGTATATAAATGTTTCACCACAATAAACAACACAGTCTCATATACACTGATACTACCTCTTCATTGTGTATGGACAACTAAACTTTACCATCTGTGCCTATATTATTTCTTCACACCTGCAAGAGAATATTAGGCTACCTGTACACCAACAGTATGATTACATAATCCAATGTTTACATAATCATCTGTTTAATAACTGCTACTAAAGAGACACACATGTCAAATTGTTATTTACTCTGTGTACATATTTCAATTTATACAAATCATCTTTTACTGCTGTAACACTAATTGAGCAGCAAAGCATGACCAAGTGTTATTTTAATGTTCTCTTGATCACCTGCATGACTGTAGTGTGGCAGAAAGTGTAACCAAATACCAAAATGTCCTAGATGGTGATTAACTGACCACTGACACAATCTTTGTGAGTATCTTATTTGTACTATAATAAAACAACTTAATAACACTCTTAAACCTTCTTCACCATATGATCAATTTCTACATTAATGTTTGTGAAAGATGTACATAACCAGTTAGAATGTTTACAGAGAATTAGAAAACTCTATTTGTCACACAGTTTTTGTAATACTTGAAACCATCTTAGAGATTTACTAAGCAAGAGTTGAGTTACTTTAGTGACTACTTTATCTAATACATTCTTTGCACATCATGTAAATAAAGAGTAGGAGACATATTCAGAAGTGTTGTGCAAGAGGTACAATAGTGACACCATGCATAACGCACTGATGCATGCCAGTGTGATATTCAAAAGTGCTATTGGCCTGGCATAAATACCAATCAATGTAAACATTACAGTAATACATGCAACACAATTATCAGGTTCATTCCCATTCCATGTTACATACAACCCAATATTCAGTCCAGGATGTAGTAACACATACACTCACAAGTACTACTTGTACTTCACAGAGTAGATTCCCTCATTAAAATGGTCAACAGCTGCCACATCACACCTTGCAACATGACAGCTGACAGCTCTGAGTGGCCAGCCAAGCTACAGCAGCACCTTCATCCTGGCACCCCCCATGCTGACTGTGGGTGTTAATATAGTGATAATGGTGCTGTGTTCCTGGTGTTCCAGTGCAACAATCACAGGCCTATTGTAGGAATCCCTGAAACATTATATCAAAGTAACACATCCTTGGTTAAGTAGTGCTACACCCCACCTCTCCCAACCACTAAGCCACAACACATCCACTACCCCCCACCCCTGTCAGTGGGAGTAAATAGCTGCTTGTCAACTTGCAGGACTGATGCACAATCACTGACTCTGTGTAATAGGGCTGTACACCCATTGGTCACAACAGAAGCAAATGAGCATAAACCTTGTACCGTACTACGCAACAGAGATTTATGAATGGATTAATTTGCATTTCTGCACAATGTAATACTATACAGCCTTCACAACCATTGTTTAGGTTATGAAACAATGTTGTACAGTGCTACTGTATGAAGTCAGTACGCAATACCCTACCAAGCAGACAATGCACGTAACATACATTCTGGCTTCAGGATACTGTGACACTATATCTTGTATGAATATCTGTTGTGATGGTACTTACATGGAGAGCTGGTGCCTGGCTCCTGCTTCACCTCCACAGGTCTCACAACCACAGCTTCCCTGGGCTCTATAAAACATACAAGTAAAAAATATGATTACATCTACCACAATATATTACGGTAGCACTATACTTTTATTATGAAATCCATTGTTTTATACTGTGTCATTGTGTAATTAAACCATGTAGACACATTTCTCTTTGCAATGACACTTCTGTGTTTCTGTGATGTTCTGTCATTAAACAATAGTGACATGCACACATCAACTGTTCTCATCTGTACAGTAAGAAAGTGACTTACATGAACAGTAACAGCAATGTCACAGAGAATGTTACAGAAAAATTTCTACAACTTGTGACCACATCATCACTGTACACCCCACTGTAATTTGAAACTCTGTCTGTACATTACTGCACATGGCCATTGAGCTGTTCAGTGATGCCCACCCCATTTTCAGCTTGTACACCAGTGTTACCACAGACATAGAATACTGTCCATTCAGTCATTCACAGATTCTGGTAATATATAACAAGGACATAACAGGCACAAAATTATAATCTGTAACATATACATGGGTCATATCACCCAACCTCATAAACAAATACAATTATTATTACCTTGTCATATCACTATGTGCATAACAGAAAATTCTCTTGTGTATATTGTATCTGGTGACATCAGTACATCTCACATAAGGGAGTAGTATAGCAATATGTAATAACTCTTTTCATATACTATACAAGATCTAGATAACAGCTCTATTGGAGTGAGTACTTCTATTACTCATTTGTAAGATTACATGCCACAAAAATACAATTCAAATCTTTACAAATATCTTCTTACACTGGAATGAACACAACATTCACTTATTAAGCAACTGAAAAGAAATTCATAGCACTACAATATTTCATATGTCGTTCTTGTCAACAAATGTCACGGCCAGTTGTGGATCATGTTCAGTTAAACCAAACTGAGATGTGCATAACTGACGTACATCTGTCTATAATATCTGTTTCTTTTGAATCAGCATTTATATTATGAAGTACCACACTTTTTTTTTTTTTTACAATTCTCAAGCAACATACTCCAACAGGGTGTTTGTTTACTGGAGATGTCTCATGGCTGCTGTAGTTCAGTCACAAAGTACAGGTTAGAGACTTAACCATGCCACATGTGGCACATCCTACAGTATTCCACTCCCTTTAGCAGTACATTTCAATTACACAAATCCCAGATATTCAAGCTATGCCAGTCTGTGGTGCAAGCCTGGGTGCAGCTCAATTTGGCTGTGCAGTGGCATGGACTGGGTGATATTCAATGGAGCTGCGCCATGGCTCAGCATTATTGAATGTTGCACCCTGGCCACCATCACTGCATATGGCACAGTGGCACTGTGCTAGCACCAGTGGCCATAGTGGACCATGGGGATACAGTAGTGCTAGTTCCATTACAGTAGGTGCAACAACCATGATATTTGAAAGTCAACATGCAAATGGGGCCCTAATGTATGCATGGCACAAATGGGGCAATTTTCATGTCATTATGACCCCATTTCCATGCAGGTGCGCCAATCCACCCCTGACTTGCACCTGGCACCCTGCCAGGCAGCAGCCATTGTGGAACAAACCACCTGCAACGTGTCAATGTGCCCCACAGCCCAATCGCAGGCTGAAGTAAAATAACATAAACCTATATCCCTGGTGGTCCAGTGGACCTGTACGTCCAATTCTGCACTGAATTAACATAAAATGAATCGCTATCCCTGGTGGTTCAGTGGACATATCTGCTCAATCACAGGGTTAAAAAAAATAAACCTATTATACCTGGTGTGCAGTGGACACCCCTCTCCACCCACCCAGTAATCCCTACCAGCCCATTCCCCTCGCTTAGCGGTGGGCTGCATCACCACCCACCCCCGCCACCCGGCTGACTAACACCATCAGTAGGGCTGTGCGCCCATTGTCCCACAGCGTGATCCAATGGGCATGCAGCCCACACCATACTACACATTCCAGATATGTGAATGGATAGATACACATATCACCAATGTGTAGAACAATGTGTGCTGCACGACCATTGCCTTATGCTGTGGACCAATGGGTATATAGCCTTACTGATGGTGTCAGTAAGTGGGCGGCAGGGTGGCAGGTTGGTGGGGTGCTGCTGACTGTCACTGACCAGGAAGGGTGGGTGAAGTGGGGCAGTGAGGATCAGCGGGCAGTTGAGGAGGGGGGTCCATTGGAACACCACAGATAACGGCTTTCTGTGTTTTGTACTTCAGTCCACGATCGAGCACACAGGTAAACTGGACCACCATGGCTAATAGATTAATTTTATGTTAATTCTGCCCGCCATCAGTCAGACATCTCCACTAGATCACCAGGGATAGTGGTTAATTAAATATTAACTTAGCCTATGATCAGGCGTGCAGCCATCCACTGGACCACCAGGGATATAGAACAACTATTTTATTATAGTTAGCCTGCAATCAGGCAGGCAGCATTGCACTGGACCACCAGGAATGTTGGACAAATATTTTACTATACTTAGCCTGTGGTCGAGCAGGTAGTGTTCCATTGTACCATCAAGAATGTAGGACAAATAAATGTAGTTACTTAGCCCATGATTGGGCACAGGTTTGTGGGCGTCACCACAGAGGTTCAGCCGGAGCTTGGGTAGCCACCCACAGATGGCAGCTGCCATGTTGCACCCTGCAATACGACAGCTTACTTGTACATGACCAGCTCTGTATCCTTTTTTGGGGGGATCAAGTTTGTGTGGTGCAAGTATGGGTTGCACATGCATGGTTGAGCACATCCCAGGCTGAATCTTAGGCTGTGCAGAATATGCATGAGTACGCTCCCCCTATGTGTACCTGCATACATTGCTGATGCGCTCCAGCATATCGGGATTTGTAACACGCGCAATTCCTGTTTGAATATCATGCCAGGGTGCATCAGTGGGTTGCGCATCTTGCAACACTGTTGCAGCATGCATTAGCCTTTTGAATATCTGAGCCAAAGTGTTTTTTTAACAAATAAATAAATTTTATACATCCATTTGGTTTCAAACTTACTTCTCGTTTCTGTGATATGCATCCATTAGCTTTCCAGTGCTCTTTTTGCAATTAACATATACATTTGCCACAGAATTCCTGATGTGGCTGACTGGTGACTGGCATTTTTCACAACAAGTACACAGTATTATCTACAACACTAAAAACGTTCCAGGTACACAATCAAAACTCAGAATTCTACAGATCTCATTGCTGTACATTGTATTAATACAAATATTACATAGATGCTTCAAGTCATACTAACTTACTAAATAGTATTTCCTAAAAAGAATTGAGTTAAGCAGTGCAGGTTGCACCTTACATGATACCCTCATACCTCCCCAATTACATATTACAATTATTTCTGTCAGTATCTTGCCATCTGACTCAACAACAATGACACTGTCAGTGTCAGAGTGACCAGCCTCCACAGCTTCAGACTCTGCTGGTACTACCTTGCTTGCAGGTGGGGGAGCCCTACGTTGACCTGTGGAAAAAGATAGAAAATAGATCCACTAAGTCTTGCATGTAAATTTCATCACATCATAACACCACTTTATGTAACCATTAAACATGTTTCAGGTAGCTAACATTGCCTGTCATCAGGTACACCACAAGCATTGCAGGCACATATTAAATAACAAGTACTGCAAATATCAAGAATAATGCTTGTAGAGCAGGACACAACACTTTAATCACCTTAAATGGTTGTTTGGGTAACATGGACAACCTTGGGACTACAACTCAAGAGATTAACTGTTCCCTAGTAACTACAAAAGGTGATTTTACCATATTTTACATGAGATACCCAGACATCATGTTTCATACTGCATGGTCAAAAAACACTATTTGCATTCTATGGCCCGGATATTCAAACTGCACCATTCTGAGGCGCAAGCCCTTGCGCTGCTCAAAATAGTTGTGCAGGGATGTGACTGGGGCGATATTCAAAGGAGTTGTGCTATTGAGCAACTCCTTTGAATATCATCCCCCAGCCACAGCCACTGTGCATGGCGCAGTGGAACTTGCCCAGTTGTCAGAGTTGAGTATTAAACTTGGCGGTGGTGCAGTACCATTGCTTCACGCGCAATTCCGATATTCAAAAGGTGACATGCAAATGGGGCCATAATTCATGCAGTACAGGGGGCCATTTGCATCTGATTATGGCCCCATTTGCATGCCATTGCAGCGCCTTAGTGCGCCGATCCCGAGGACTTGCGCCTGGCCACCCTGCCAGGCAGCAGCCGTCGAGGACCGATGCACCCTGCGTAATCGCGGAGCAGTATGTGTGAACAACACCCCCAAACATCTCCGATGCCCGATCACGGGCGGTATGTATCTAGACACCTCCTCCCCCAAACAGCAGCTCCGATGCCCGATCGCGGGCGTATGTCTGAACACCTCCCTCCCAAACAGCTCCGATGCCCGATCGTGGGCAGTATGTATCAAGACACCCCCAGTGCCTGATCGCGGGCAGAGCGTGAATCAACCCCCAGTGCCTATCGCAGGCAGAACATGAATCAACCTCCCAGTGCCCGATCGCTGGCAGAATGTAAAAACCCCCAACCTGAATATCTCCCTGGTGGTCCAGTGGACCGTAATGCCCGATTGCGGGCAGAATGTCCAGTGACAACCCCCAAACATCTCCCTGGTGTCTAGTGGTTCATTTACAAATCTGGACTGTCATGTACGGTATGGGCTGCACGCCCATTGGCTCTAGCTCTGCACCAATGGGCGTGCAGCCCTGAACAGTCGGTCGTGAGCGATGGGGCAGCAGGCGGGTGGGATGCTGCCGCCTGTCGGGGAGCAGGGTGGAGGGCTTCATGGGTGGGTGGGGTGAGGGGACACTAGACACCAGGGAGATGTTTGGGAGGGTTGTCACTGGACATTCTGCCCGCGATCGGGCATTACAGTCCACTGGACCACCAGGAAGATATTCGGGTTGGGGGCTTTTTACATTCTGCCCGCGATCAGGCACTGGGGTTGATTCACGTTCTGCCAGCGATCGGGCACTGGGGGGGTGTCTTGATACATACTACCTGATCGGGCGCCGTGAGCTGTTTGGAGAGGTGTCTGCATATACAGCCCGCGTTGGGCATCGAGGAGCTGTTTGGGGGTGTCTGGATATATACTGCCCGCAATCGGGCTGGTGGGGAGCACAGGGACTGAGTTGGGGCCAGCCACGGGTGGCAGCTGCTGTGTTGCGCCCTGCAATGCAGCAGCTCACCTGTGGTGGCCCTCAACAGATCCTTTTTTGGCTCAAAGTTGTGCAGGCTCAGGTTGGGGTTGCGCCTGCTGCTCTGCAGCCCGACTGAATATCGGGTTGTGCAGTTTATGCATGGTTCCTCCCCCTCATGTTGAGCATGCATTCATTTGCATTGAGCTGTTGCTCAGCCTGTTTTCAGTGGCGCAACTGCCTCCTGCTGAATATCGCAGAATGGCACAATGTAGGACTTGCGCATGCGCAACCCTGTTGCGCGTGGAGCAACCCTTTTGAATATCTGGGCCAATGTGTCAGAATACTGCAACTCAGGTACATTCTGTTTTGTTATGCCAGTATTTAAAAGTTTAAAACTCCATTTAACAACTTGTGAAACTCCAAACTGTGCAACACTAAGTTGCATGACAGCTGATTATGGTGGTTAATACACACTAGCCATACATAATAAAATTTCATAATAGAAAAGATCATAAACTCACTCAGTACACAACACTTAATAGTTATATAGAACTTCACATGAAGTACAATTCTGCTTAGATAAAATGGATACTGCATAGTAACTGCAACACTATCATTTGCTGATTATTTTAAATCATTCTAAAATACATGTAATACAATGGGTTATGAAAATTTAGTAACCTACTTGTTAAAAACACATCACATAACAGTGCTAAATCCTCCAGTATACCCACTATTAAAGTTTCATATCAGTATTAACAAAACAACACAAGTTCAGCTTTGTATCATAGCAAAATGCCATGACAAGGACTGCATATGCAGGTGTATTTACTACTTGTGCGGTTGTTCAGTCACTCAGCTGAACCTCACAGCTGAACCACACCACGCATGGCAAATCAGCAATATACCACTAACTGTCATAGCATATTTCATAATTTTTATCTAAATCAGCATCAAGACACATGCATTGTACAAAGTTCTGTTGAGTAACTTACGATGAGTGAGGTGCTCCCCTGCAGCTGGCTTCCCTGCAGCCTCCCACAACTCATACGAGAGGTAGTACCAGCACCTATCGCTGCCTGGTATCTCCACCTGTTGCTTCAATACATAGAAGCGGTGGCGCAACAGCTTCCACTTCCTCTTGAACTGGAGCACGGTCTTATTCTTTACTTTTAGAATAGCATGTAGGAAACTATTTATGCACCTCCACATTGAATCCAGCTTACAGTTTGTGCTCTGCATTAAGATGCGGGTACTCCCCCGGCTTGGACTGCCACAAGCAGCAAGCACACCTCTCGCAAGGTCCACTGCCTCATGTTTTCTTTTGGTTTCTGCAATAGAAACACACAAAAACATTTCCATTACTGTCATGTCTCATAGTCTATGTATTGTATGAAGTTTTATGGCTAGAACATGACACGAACACATTTCACAAACACACCAAAGCCCTTAACACAGAAATAACTTTTCACATGCTTTGTTTAGTGGAATAGTATAACTATTATGCACACTTAAGACATTCTGGTATTGACCCTGTAATGACATGAGTATCTCCAACCATGACCCACACTTCTGCTGCACTGTTGAAGCTCCCACCCCCAAAAAAACATTTGTACTAATAAGAACCACAGTATAACTGCAGTATTGCACACCACAGTATGCAGTAACCAGCTTTGTGCTGAGAGCCAAAGTCCACTGTACCATGTGTTGTCATCACCCGTGCCTCACCAAGTATGATTTTGATATGAAAATATATCCACGGTGATACACTGCACCCCACCCCCTCACCCAATTATGTTTTTTCTGTTAAAAAGTAACCACTGTGCTGTACTGCAGCTACCACTCCACATCAGTTTAACAACAAAGTAGAACTAACAAGGCCACAAAGGATTACTTTTAAAAATGTAACCCATTATAACATAAAGGCAGCATTCCACTGTACCACCACCATTTATTTTTCAAAAAAACAAAGTCTACTGTTGAAATACATAACCACCAAGCTACTGGGGGGGTGGCATCAGTAGACAACAGATCCTGACTCAGACAATACGAGCAACAACTTATTAATAAAGAGCATACCTGCATACTAATAACGCAATGATAATATGAAAATAGCTGTGTTTATGCCTTGCATGTATTATGGCTCCATTTACATAGAAACACAGAATTTGACGGCAGATAAGGACCGCTTGGCCCACCCAGTCTGCCCATTTCCCTACCTACTGGATAAGCTGCAGATCCTAGTTAACCAGCAGCCTACTTCTTCCTACCCCAACCCCCCCGAACTGCCTTATGACTATCCCATGCATGCTTGAATTCCACCACTGATTTTGACTCCACAACCTCCTCCGGAAGGCGTTCCATGCATCCACAACCCTCTCTGTGAAAAATACTCTTAAATTACCTCTGAGCTGCCCCCATATCTTCAAATTGTTGCCCTCTTGTTCTTGCACACCTTTTTTTGAAAGATGCTACCCTCTTGGACTTTGTTGATTCCCTTGAGCTACTTGAAAGTTTCTATCATGTCTCCTCTCCTCCTTTCCTCAAGGCTATACATATTAAGCTCTTAAGTCTCTCTTCATAGTGTCTTCCGTGCAGACCCTGCACCATTTTAGTTGCCTCCTCTGGACAGCTTCCATCCTGTCTATGTCTTTGCGGAGATTGGGTCTCCAGAACTGCACACAGTACTCCAGATGGGGTCTCACCAGCTGTCTGTACAGAGGGATAATAACTTCCTGTTTTCTACTGGTGATGCCTCTCCTATGCATCCCAGTAACCCCCAACCCTCCTTGCTGCCTCTCACATTGCTTACCCATCTTTGGGTCATCTGATATGACTACCCCAGGTCCTCTCCATTTTGTTGTTGTTAGTATCTCACCCCCATTGTGTACTCTTCCCTGGGTTTTGTTTCCCAGGTGCATTACCTTGCACTTCTTAGCATTGAATCTAAGCTGCCATACATTTGACCATTCCTCTAACCTTGCCAAGTCCCTTCTCATCCTTTCCACCCACCCTGTGCATCAACTCTGTTGCAGATCTTAGTGTCATCTGCAAAGAGACATATTTTCCTTCAGTCCTTCTGCAATGTAAACTATAAAGACATTGAAGAGGACCGGTCCTAATACTGAACTCCCATGTGTACCCCACTTAGTAACCCTCCTTTCTTCTGAGTGGACTCCATTTACTATTACTCTCTGTGTCCTATTCTCCAGCCAATTCTTTACCCAGGCTGTCATCTTGGGACCCACTCCCAGGCTGGCTAACCTGTATATTAATCTTTTGTGTGGGACTGTGTCAAATGCCTTGCTAAAGTCTAGGTAGGCCATGTCCACAGTCCCTCCCTGATCTACTACTTTGGTCACCCAGTCAAAGAAATCTATCAGATTCATCTGGCATGACCTTCCAGCTGTGAATCCATGCTGCCTAGGGTCCTGTGCCCCTCTGGCCTCTAGATACTCGACAATTCTTTCTTTAGAAGTGATTCCATCATTTTCCCTATCACTGAGGTTAAACTAACAGGTCTATAGTTTCCTGCTTCTGCCTTGCTCCACTTTTTGAGAGGGAATCACATCTGCCCTCCCCAGTCCTCAGGTACCACCCCATCCTCCCATGATTTGTTAAAAGGGTAGTCAGTGGTGTCACTAGTTCTACCCATAGTTCTTTTAAATTCTGGGATGAATCCCATCAGGCCCCATTGCTTTGTCCACCTTCAGTTTTAAGAGTTCTTTCAGAACCCTTTCTTATGTAAATGGGCGGTATCAACTTCTGTATCCAGTGTGTTACTGCTGTTTGTTTTATGTAACTCCCCTCTTCCTTTGTAAATACTGAGCAAAAATATTTGTTTAAGTATCTCTGCCTTTCACAGTCTCCTCTGCCACCCTCCCTCCCTTTATTAAGCCTCACTTATCCCTCCTTGGTCTTCCTTCGCTCCTGATGTACCTATAAAGGTTTTATCCCCTTCTTAACTGAGTTGGCTATCTTTTCCTCGGTTTGGGCCTTTGCTGTTCTGACTGCCTTCCCAGCCTCCTTTTGCTTTAACTGATACAGTTATCTGTCCTGCTCCTTCTGCGATTCCTTGTACTTCCTGAATGCTTTCTTTTTCTCTTGAACCTTCACTGCCACTTCCTTTGAGAACCATAGTGGTTTCTTACATCGTCTTGTTTTGTTTATTTGCTTCACACAAAGGCTCGTTTGCATTTGCATGTATAGTACTAAATAGTGTAATACTTTAACCTACCACCACTGCACTTCAGTGTTGTAACACCCCTACTCCTCTCTGCCCACTTACACTTGTGCAGTGTCAGAGTAATATGTACAATGCACCATACAGACTGAAATATTTCACAATGCTAACCACACCACAACAGTGTTAAATATTGTACTAACAACAACCTGCTGCATTGCTATTGTACTTTCCCCAGTGTTGTCACACAGCATGGCATGAACTGAATATTCCCAGCCCATGTGTTACATGTGTGTGAGTGATGTATGCAGCTGTTCTAATTTTTGACCAATTTTTTTGGTTCTGAAAAGAACCTTTGTTAGCACTTTGATATTTGATCAGTCTGACATTCTTAAAGGACTTTGAGGATTGCATCTCAAAGGTCTCCCAGGAAATGGCAATTGCCAGCATGCGAGAAATGTACACCATCTGGTAGGAATAGCCAATCATAACAATACTTAATTTCTGGGTGACATATGGTGTACATTCCAGACATACGTAGAAATGCAGATATTTGCATGTTGACTTTTCTTCGGGCTCTGTAAATCAGGTACATATGGTGTTCTGCTTGCTAGACCCTACGCTCTGTAATATCTGAAAAAATGATTTTACAGGCAGGCAACATACTCATAATAGAAGCAAAGTCCAATTTTGCTTCTGTTACTAAATCTAACCAATGTTTGGTGCCCAAATCATTGTCTCCGAGATGTATCAGCAATATGTCTGGATCAGGCTGAGTACTCAAATGTCTGTGCATGGTTGGCATGAGGTGCTCCCACCTCATTCCACCCCTACCAAACCACTTTACAGAGCAATTAGGGAGCTGCAGGTTTCTCCCAAAATCACTATTTTGAGCATACTCAGATGTACGTCTCACGATACTGCTTCCAACTATCCACAAAGTCCTTTTGCTATTTTCTTCCATTCTCAGGTTTTAAACTCAGAAGTGGACAGAGAGCTACCCAAAAAGTCAATGTTCACCCTGCAGTGCCTAGGCGGTAGTGAACGTAAAACTGATATTTTCCTTCCTAACTTCAAGCCAGCTTCACTGGGCTGATTCATAACACACACATAAAAAAAATAATTGGCTAGTAATCTGCCTTCATTAACCAATTTAGGCTATGCACTGACTATTACTACACTTCTGCTACATCTACAATGTACAAACATTAAGAAGTGGGAAAAACGCATCCTTTCATAGGCAGTTTTAAACAATTACAACTGCAGAAGCATGTCTGATTTGTTCCCTCTTCTGTTATGGGTCCACTTGCAGCTTCCTATTTCCCTCTATTTGTAACTGTATCTGCACAAGTAAGTACTAAACTATTATCTGACTTTAAACAGCTTTACCCAAAGAATACAGCATCTTAGGGTATAACAATCAACATAATCAAATACAGCACTATAAAATGTTTTGATTAATAGTATTTACATGTTACTAACATGTTTTATCATACTAGGAAAATGCTTTATAAAATATAATGCACTTGCAGTTTTCAAAATGCTGTCTCTCAGTATCAACTAAGACGGCTGCTGTTGACTTCTTCTTCAGTGTTGTCCATCTCTGATTGGTTGTGGCCTGATAATTCTGACATAACATTGGCAGAGCGAGCTGTCACTCAAATACAATCAGATCTGATTCAATAATGAATGCACTTTCCACTCCCTAGTTTAAAATTTGCGACACTTTCGCACGCACGACACTACTTTTGCGACACTGTCGAATGCACAACAGTACTTTTTGTGACACTTTCGAATGTTCAACAGCACTTTTGAAATACCGTTGAATGCACAACAGTACTATTTGTGACACTGTTGAATGCACAACCCTACTTTTTGTGACACTTTCATGCACATGACACTACTTTTCCAAAATTTTCAATTTTCAACAGAATTTCATGATTTATGGCAAAAACAAGCAATATTTCAATGCCAAACATTGTCACACTGCATTGGCAGTGTCACAAGTGGAGATGTATAGTGTTGTGACTTTGTAAATGTACCCACAAAAGGTGATTTTGTTCAGTGAGTATAGCACCGAGCAACAGAGTTGCGGAAATGCATTGTTTGGCAGTTGTTAAGCACACTCACAAAACAGTCATTTTATGGAGTATTGTCACCAAATTTTCAACACAGTCATTTTAGGAGCTCTGCTCAACAACAGTGTAACTGTCATTTTGGTTATGTGTTCCGAACACTGATTTCACAGAGAGACTGCGCCATCCTGCGCCGGAATTGCGAAAACACATTTAGGGCAGGATGAGAAAAATCACACCTGTACAGTTCACAACAAACTGTGGCAAAATGTCAATGTTGAGAACCTGGCATTAAAATACTGCAAATACACTAACTTACGAGTGTGCGTTGTGCAGTTCCTACACACACTTGTAAAACAGTGATTTTATGGACTATTCACACCAAAATTTCAACATAGTACTTTTAGGACCTCTGTTCATGAATAGTGTCACTGTCATTTTTGTTATTTGCTCTCAACACTGATTTTGCATAGTGACTGCACTATTCTGTGCCAAAGTGCGAACACATATTTCGGTCAGGGTATGAAAAATGACAGCTGTACAGTTCACAACAAAGTGTGGAAAAATGTCAGTATTGACAATCTGACATTAAAATAGTATGAATACACTAACTTACAAGGTGCATTCATAGTTGCTACGTGCACTTGTAAAACATTTTATGGACTAGTCACACCAAAATTTCAAAATAGTAATTTTACGACCTCGGTTCATGAACAGTCTCATTGTCACTTTTGTAATTTGCCACGGGCACTATTTTACATAGTGACTGTGCCATTCTGTGTCAAAGTACAAAAACACATTTTGGGAATGATATCAAATATGACACCTGTACAGTTAACAACAAACTATAGGAAGATGTCATTGTTGAGAACCTGGCATAAAAACACAGCGAATATGCTAATTTATGAGTGTGCATTGCACAGTTCCTATGCAACTCGTTAAACACTCATTTTATGGACTATTCACACCAAAATTTTTACATAGTACTTTTACGACCTCTGCTTTTGAACAGTGTCACTGTCACTTTCATTATTTGCTCTGAACACTGATTTTACATAGCAACTGCGTCATTCTGCTGCACAGTGCAAAAAGACATTTTGGGCATAATATGAAACATGACAGCTGTACAGTTCACAACAAAGTATGCCTAAATGTCAATGTTGAATATCTGCCATTAAAACAGTACAAATATGCTAACTAACGAGTGTGTGTTGCACAGTTCCTACAAGCACTCGTAAAACGGTCATTTAATGCACTATTCACACCAAAATCTCAAAATAGTAATTTTAGGACCTCTGTTCATGGACTGTGTCACTGTCACTTTGGTAATTTGCTACGAACACTCATTTTGCATAGCAGCTGTGCTATTCTACGGCAAAGAGTGAAAACACATCTCAGACAGCATGTGAAAAATGACAGCCGTACAGTTCACAAGAAGATTTGGTGAAATGCAATGTTGACAACCTGCCATGAAAATAGTGCAAATGTGCTAACTTACAAGTGTGTATTTTGCAGTTCATACATACACTCATAAAACAGTCATATAACAGAGTATTATCACCAAATTTTATACATACTAATTTCCATACCTCTGCTCATGAACAGTGTCACTGTCATTATCACAATGTAATCTGAACAGTGGTTTCGCACACCGCCTGTGGCACTGGACACTGTAACTGCATAAAAACATTTTAGCAAGGATATGAAAAATGACAGCTGTATAATTTATAAGAAGATGTAGTAAAATGCCAATGTTAAGAATGTGACATGAAAATATTGCAAATGCACTAACTTTAGCTAAGTGTATAAAGTTGACTTATTAATGTGTTACTCATTAACAGAAAGATTATTAATAGAGTAATTGTGTAACCACCAGTGTGACAGCATTAGCTAAAAAAACAATATTCTGAATAATACTAATTGCTCATTACTGAACAGTGAAATCATACGGAACAAAATCTATATGCTATAGTGGTAATGATATACAAGACAATGTAACACAAATAAAATAAAACTTACAATGTTAATAACTAATGCAATTCAAATATTTAATTTTTTTTAAATATATGTACTACTTAAATCATATGTCTCAATGTACAATGTTAGAAGGCATGAACACATGCATATACTAATTTTGTATTTTGCTCTGTCTTTTATACAGGTGTCTGATACTTCTGTAAGATTGCTGACTGCCACTGTGAACAAGCATATCAAAAGATGCCTACTAAGTACAGACATAGATGTATAGGGAAATGAGACAGGTATCACAGTACTTCACTGTTGCTTAAGGGTGATAAAGAAAACACTTATGTGAGTTCAGAACATAAAAGAAAACAGAGTTCTACTGCAACAGTGAGCTCTACAACTCACTCCACATCAAAAGCACATACTTTCTCAAGAGCAAGTAAAAAATGCTTACCTCTGCAACAGTTGTGTAGATTTCTCAGATGAAACACAACTACTGCAACATCAATCATCAAGAGACCTCCTAAACAACACTGTAAACTCACACCAGGTGATTTTCATCTGAGAAAGCAAAAGTATTTTCGATCACTAGCAAGTAAAACTAAGATCGACAGACTTATCGCTGCTGTGATGAGACATGAGTGCAAAAAGACAAAGAGTCATCTGTCTTTGATGAAACTGCATCTCAAAGTACGTACTTTTCTTAACAGAGCAGTGTTTGTACTGCAACGTTTATGGTGTAAGATGTCTCATGTGCTTGAACTACTCAGAAAAGTTGTGTATGACATCAAACAAAGGCTACAACAGTATCCTTCTTTGACTGTGCACAATTTCTGTGATGTATTCACAGGTCACTGGATGCACACACAGCACTCAGAAGGCATATTTCTGGGAAGAAACTTATTATTCACAGAAAAAGGAAACCAAGTTCACCATCAATGAGTCCGTTAAGCTGATCAATGTCCTCAGTGTCTGTGATGACACAGCAATGGACACAGATGATGACTGTGATGCAACCACTGTGTCCCATAAATGGCACTGTCTGTCATGGGCATGTGATAACACCTGCAACCGTAGGCAATTGTCATTTGAAAAAGTTGAACAGTTTTTCAACCTATCTGTGATTACAGATCACAAAGAAAGATATAAACTGTTTAACAAGATTGACCATTGTGAAATCCGTCCGCATACTGGACTTATGGGTCACTCACTAGCATGCCTTGACAGTGGTGTTTGTGACAGTGTCTTTCACAACATGCGGATGCTTGGAGTGCATCAAACAGGCATGCAAAACTTTGTACACAGAGTATGTGAAGTATGGTGAGTTGTAAATCAGTACACTTGTTAAATGACTTATTGCAGTGAGGTGACATGCAGGGTGCCATCACATTTCTCAGACAACTGCAACATGTAACTTCTGTACCAGACACAACAATTTCTCAGTCAACAAGTTCTGCTGACACATCTGTTTCAGTGTTAGAAACTGACATACTGAGACAGTATGGCAAAGAAATAGCAAAATTTGAGCTGGCAAAGTCTCAGAAGTTTGACTGCGTATTTTGTGTGTCATGTGACCATTTGTGCTACAGTAAACAAACAGTCACAGTGAACCTGGAAACCGTGTCACCATACAATGACATGTGGTTCTGTCTCTCAGCATTTTTGCTGCTGAAATCTGACTTTCAGTTAGAAAACACCATTCTGCTGTGCAAGCACTGTTTCTCCAAACTGATGTGTAACATTTTGCCACCAAGGTCACTGCCAAATAATATGGAGGCACATGTTACACCAAGTGAGATTTCAACATTGAATATGTTTGAACGCATTCTAATTCAGACAATGAAACCATTCCAAACCATTCTACATCTGAACACAATGACATGGAACATTCCACAGAAAGAACTTGTTAGATCTCTAAAGGGTTCCATTATGTATCTCCCACTTCCTTTATAGGAAAATGTGGAAGCAATCTGTACGGAAAATAGTTTGGTGATTCTTGTAAATGGTGTTCCAACAAAGTCCAAGGTCATCTGGCAAGATGTTGTCAGTGTACAGAAGGTAAAGTTTGATCTTACTTATTTAAAGAGTAACAATCCCTTTTATACAGACCTTGACATAGATCACATGACTAGTCTCTCTGTCCAAAAAGATCTCTTAGAAACAAGTAAACCAATGATTGAGAAGGTCAGTGGACAGACAAGTGATAATGTGTATGAACAATACACAATTCACCCACTACATGGCAGGGATCCAGTAGGAGACAACATTGATATCTATCAAATGAAACAGGTGGAAGCTGATCCTGTCAGCATTTGGGAGGCAACACTAGAAGCACGCTGCTTCCCAGACGTATTCCCAAAAGGGTCAGGTGGATGTCTAGATGAAAGAGAAGTGCGTGTACAGGGTGCTGAGTACTGCACTACCCGTGTGCTCAGCAAAGACAGAAAATTCAGACTTAATATACAGTACCTGTTTCATCTCCCCGGGAGAGTGAACTTAGCTTTCTGTCTGCATCTATTGCACATACTATTTGTCTCACAACTCCACTAGATGGAATAACAGCTGCTCAATTTCTAGAGAAATTAAAGCAGAAAGATGAAAATGTGCAAGTGAATCTGTCTTCCATTCTTTCAAGTCTTGAGGCTAAGAATATTGCGTATCATGAACACTCTGAAGTGATGACAATGCTGCGAGTATGGTGCAGCCATATGGTTTGTCACATTAGTTGTGCTGAATATGCCTGGGATGAGCTTATTGAACTGTTGAAGTGGGCAAATTCTGATGTCGACGACATCTCATCAGTGACTGTCAGAGAAATGTGTTCACTTGATCCTGTGTCTGTCACAAGGCATTTTCACAAGTGGTTCCATGAAATTCTGACTTTCATTTTGTCAAAGGACAATCCATCTCTTGGTATTGTGGAGCATTACTTTTGGAGGACGGAGTATCAAGCACAGGGTGCTCCTCACATCCATATGTTGTTGTAGATCAAGGATGCACCATGCATAGGTGAACATGAAGCAGCACAAGTGCTATCATTCATCAAGAAATATATCACTTGTCACATTCCGGACAAGTATGACAGTCCTACACTATGGAAGTTGGTTCAAAAGTTCCAGCGATATATTTGTGCAAAATACTGCCATTGAGTAGTAAAGAACAAATCTAATTGATACACACGATATCAATTCGGATTTCCTAGGTGAGTTTGTCAGGATGGTTCCATGAATGCGCATTTCTTAGCAATGCAACACCACTTGAAGGCAGAATCAACCAAGAGGGTATACGAGTTACCCAGAGATGAGAAAGAAGTGTACATAAATGACTACAACCCAACTCTTCTTCTAATGTGGCAAGCAAACATAGATGTTCAGTTTGTGGCTGATAACTCATTGGCCCTGGTGCAGTACGTCACTTTGTACATAACCAAACATGAACAGACTAGCTTGCAAGATCTTTGGAAAGATATTGCCAGTTCAAGCAGAAGCCTGACATTTCAGCTCTGGTAATTGGGCTTGAAGACTATTTCGCACAGAGAATGTGGAACTTATGAAGCCAGTGACCATTTAATGGGTACACATCTGTACAGGAAGTCTGACACTGTCCGGTTTCTCAGTGTAAACTATAAAGAGAAACACAAATGTGTACTAATTCCCCATGCTGAAATTGAGGAGCTCGCTGCCAATAGACCTTCTTCAAAACATATCTTGAAGAATAACCTGATAGACACATACTACCCACGTAGACACAACGACATGGATGACATGTGTCTCTTTCAGGTCGCTAAGTGGTATGACTACAAGGCAGATATATCACCTGACTCAACACGCCAGACATACAAGGTGAATGGAGTGGATGGTTGTCTCGTAAAGAGACACAAGCCATGGCTCATAGACCACTGTAAATTGCATCTAGGCACATCGGAGAGCAGAGAACATTACTACTTTGCTCTCCTATTCCTATTTAGACCCTGTAGGAGTGAGTCTGAATTAAAAGGTAACTGCGATACATTCGAGGAAGAATTCAATCTCAGTTACGAGACTTTCAAAACAGAATACTTAGAGACATACATACATACAGAGACTAGAGGCTGAAAAAGAACAGCTTGAGAAGGCAGAGAAGCAGCTTCAGGAAGAAACTCCTGTTAGTTCGCAAGACAACCTTGATCCAGAAGGACAAGCTGTTCTAGGTGAACCTCTGCCTTTAAATGCCCCAGAAGTGTTAATCTCAGAAATTGAGACAGCCATGCAACATGGAACACACTCCACTGTAAACCCAACTGACTTGAGAGGAAGACTAAATCAGCAGCAGCATACAGTTCACTCTCAAGTAGTTGACACTGTTAGTCATGGCCTGCTACATGAAACAAAAAAATGTGACTGTTGTGACTATAAGCCACTACTAATGTTTGTTAGTGGTTCAGCTGGCACGCGAAAAAGTTTCCTTATTGAAGCCATCACTGCTGAAATATGAAGCCTGACAGGGTTATCAATGTCTGTTGCTGTTACTGCTCCCACAGGACTAGCTGCATACAACATTGGTGGAGTTACATTACACCATCTCTTTATGTTGCCAGTGGAACATGGCAAAACTGGAGAATATTGTAAACTGTCATTTGAGGTTGCATCTCAGCTCCGTTCCATGTTCACAAAGATGAAGTTACTCATCATTGATGAAATCAGCATGGTTTCCAGTGTCATGCTTGCCTGTATTCATCTAGGTCTGCAGGAGATCTTAGGTACTGACAATGGAGTACCATTTGGTGGCAAAAGTATAGCTGTTTTGGGAGACCTTTTACAGCTTGCACCAGTTAATGCAGAGCATGTCTTTACAACTCTAACTGTCAAGCAAGCCAAGAATATTCTTGGTTGCATTGCAGGGCATAACATTTGGGAGTTATTTACCTATGTTGAGTTGTATGAGAACATACGACAAAGTGGTGATCTGGCTTACAAATCACTTTTTAGATGAAGCTTGCACGGGTTCTCTATCACCCAGAACATGTTGCTATGTTAAACGATCGGAGAATTACAGTAGATACTGCATCCATAGAAGCAGCATGTAATGTTTTCAGTGATGTATACTCTACAGGAAGACACATAGTGTGCCTTATGCCACGACTAAAGAAATTAACTGAATTCAACAATGTTATGCTGCAGAGAGAAAGCCAAGAAATTGTAACTCTCCATGCTGTTGACACAGTTGATGGTGTCATTCTTAGTCGCAACCTAGTAGCAAAGATGACTGAACGACTCAATGAACTCAAGTCAGATGTTTCACACACAGCTGGCCTAGAAGCTGTTCTTACACATTGTAGGAATGCACGTATCATGCTACGATGTTATCTAGATGTCGAACGAGGCATGGTAAATGGTGCCATGGGAAACATCACTGACTTTGTCTACAATGTCCAGAAGACATACATTGAGACACTTGTGGTTCACTTTGACAACATGTAACAGCCTGTACACATAGAATGCACCTGCATAAAATTCCAGGTATTTAAGATATCTATGTAAACAGGAAACAGTTTCCATTATGTGTTGCATATGCTGTTTCTATTCACAAATCTCAGGGCTTGAACTTGGATTCAGCAATGGTGGACATACATACAGATATTTTCAAGGATGGCATGAGCTATGTGGCACTTTCATGTGTCTGCAGTCTTTCTGGGTTGTACATTTTAACTCTAGCACCTCAGAAGATACGAGCTGACAAGCGATGCATTCTTGAGTACAACAGGTTACATACTCTGCATCAGCCACAAATGTCTTTAATACCACTGCCTACATATCTGGCTGTCTCACATCATTCAGTCAAATCTACAGGTGTCACCAAATAGTCACAAGCTTCCAGAAGTGATTCAACTCAAAAGAGTTCAACAAAGATCTCAACTTCAACTAAACATTCAGAGCCAACAATTCATCAGAAATCAGTTGGTGTAGCTGCTGTACCAGTCCTTGACAACAGCACTAGAGTGAACTGCTATGCTAACTCAGCTATGTAGGTTTTTCTTCACATGCCACACTTGTGCAGGCAATATCTGCTTCACAAGACAATCCCCTATCAAACACTTTTAAGCAGATTGTCAACATGACTTCTGACCAGTCTAACAATGTACAGTCACTAACACCACTACAGCAGGTGTTAGGTACATATGACGGATGTAGTACATTTGCTGCTGACATACAGCAAGACACTAGTGAATTTACGATGGCTATCATAAACAACTTGGATGAAAATGGCACCCCAATGCGACACTACTTCACAGTGTCATATGTAACCAAATATGTATGTGTTTCATGTGGCCACTCACAGCGTGAAACCACAGAAGACATGCTGTGGATTACTCTTTTTGTCCCTCAAGCGTAAAGTGTCAAATTTTGACAGCTATTCACCAATGCTCAATGTAGTCCCTCCTGTAAAAGGTGTGGAGGCAGATGCTTTCAGTCCATATATCTCAGGAGTTCATCTCAATATCTGTTGCTTATATTGCACAGGTTTGACTCCAACAGTCTCAGAGTTGACACTCCTATCACAGATTACACAGCTGGTAGAATAGTTTTTAACCAATCAGTGTTTGACACTCATAGTATAATCTATCACCATGGTCAATCCATGCATTCTGGCCATTACACCTGTTTACTAAGGTACAGAAGTGGATGGGTAGAGTGTGATGACTCTATAAGCAGTTTTAAACAGAGACTGCCATGACACGTAAAAAATGCATATCTTCTGATATTGAAGAATTATGATGACCTTCATATTTCAGAAGAATAGGCCAGAACATGTTGCATTTTTTAAATGACTACTTTGTGACAGAAACAGTCGTAGGTCAGTACAATTGTTTCCAATCTACGACTCTCAAGAAACCATAGCATATCAACAAAATGCTATACTGGCAGACACATTTCATGCACTTTGACATCTAAGATCTTGTGTGGATCAGTGACAACATGGAAATTGTTGTAGTGGCTTCAGTCAGCGCCAACAGTATTCACAGTCACTAGAGAAACCATGCTTACATGTCTATCAAAGATTGTACATCTCAAAACAGAGGCCTTACTGCCTCTCCTCTTCTGTACATATATTTTCTTGTAGCTGTATCATACTCATACATAACTAGAAGTTGCTTCCAGTTTCTAACTTTTTCTCTCTGCAGAGAAACAAAAGTTCTCACTTACCATCGTAAAAAACTGTGCAACACGTCTCATTCACCAAATGGTACTGTCTGTCACAAGTTGTCTATCACCAGTTGTTTTTGTCTGTTAGCTGTTGACATGTAGACAACAGCATCATTTTTCACCATGCAACAGTGCTGAACTATGCCTGCTTTATTTGTTATACTGAAACTGTACATATGTAAAAATAGCAGTCTTTAGTCATAATGCAACAAGTTAAATGAAGCAAGAGTAAATACTTAACGATTGCATCTTATTATTAACTGACTTTGACAAGCCTTTGTAATTACATGTAAATAATATTTACATTCTTATTCCACCTTACCATTGTTGCTAACTACTTTTATTGTTCTAGTAAAAGTATTACTATTAGAGTAAAGTACAAATGAATGCTTAACATATAATACAATACTATACTGAATTTTTTCTTACTAGTTCAGAGCTAACAGAGAAACCAATATAACAATTAAAATAAATGTTTTTTGTACCTGTATAATATGAAATCTTTTTGTACTTGTCATACAAGTAATTCTAACCTATGGTAAAAATACTGACAATTGTAAATCAGACACTGTTACTGATCACAACGCACTTCATACCTGTTGCTGGCAATATTTATGATCACCTCTATTGAGGGGTCAGGTGGGAATTTTCCATATGCGCCTAGTCAGTGACATATCATTAAATATTTAACTGAACATATCAGTTATCTAATGTCACTGAAATTAGATTTTTTTTATTTTCTATTACTTGAACACTTAGCATCTGGTTTTTCGCCCACCCCAGGAGCATACACATTATCAGTCACACAATAACAACTGAACATTACTGTTTCATGCGTGTAATCACTACTTAGAAGCTCCCGACATACCTTTATTAATATAGGACACAACTAATGGATGACAAATAATTAGAAAAGTCATCAACTTAATACATATAAATAATATAGTTAACCAAAATCTCTTCAACCTCAGTAGCAAAAATATAATGAAGAGCCACAGGTTCTGCTTGAGTGTCACAAGATCAACAGGAATGTCAGAAAGCACTTCTTCCCACAAACAGTAGTGAACACTTAAAGTTCAGTGCTAAAACAGGACACCTAATTAAAGACAGTGACCCACTGTTAAAGAATCAGGTATATGCACAGAAGGAAGATAACAACCATGGCAACAGAAGATGGGAGAATACTGCAGGGATAGTCAACACTTTACCTAAAGATGTGAACCCTGCAACACAATCACATGTCATAGACCAAATAACCTTCTTATGCTACCTTCTTTCTATGCTGTATTACAGTATGTACATACAATTCATCGAACCTAGTTGCTATAAATGTGACACATTTAGATATATTCCAAGCAATGATTACACATATGCAAGGATTGTATTGTGAGACTGATTTTGTAAAGAAAATACAATCTTAATTGGACCTTTTTCAGTTTCACCAATTGGCAATAAATCTTTTTAAAACAATAACCACCTGTGTTGAGTTTTTACTGGAGCATAGCATAATGACATTAGAGTGTAACTGTTGTTTCTATTAAGCATGCAAATCAACTGCAATAAATAGTACCACAACTACGTACCATGTACTATTTTTGATGCTATGCTGTCCACTCAGTATCCAAAACATAGGCTACGATGTGGCACATTGTATGTCACACTTCCCATAATTCCTAACAGTGTTAGGAAGTCAGTAACACACTTACTTTTCCTGTGCTTCTCCACTCAGCATGCAGTAATTACTGTAGCAAGGTGTTGTACATCACTACCTAACACTATGCAGCTGTGGCTAAACAGTTAGGATGCAGTAACTGCTATGTCTACTGCAATTCCCTGGCTGAGCTCATGCAACTGCTAACTGTGGTAACTTCACTGTACCAACAATTACAGAGGTGTGCCATAGATCTCCAGTTCTCTATTGTTCCTATAGATAAACTGTCATAATGCACTACAAATTTTAAAAGGCACAACATCTCTAGCTGCCTAAATCCATGCAAATCCTAACTGAGGTAACTTCAGCATCCCTGCAATCACTGATGTGTACCATTGATGTACAAACCCTCACCTGTGTTCTGTATCTCCACTAAGATGTTCATTCCCTCACCTGTGTTGTGTATCTCCACCTACAATGTACTACCTGCTGTCACATTTGGAGACACATTGCCTGTCTGAACCCATTCAAGTGAGAACTGTGCTAACTGGATTATTCTTGTACTCGGAGAGCTGTACAGCTAATGTACATTGCCTATATTTTCCTTTGGCTGTTTACTTAGAATGCAGCAAGTCTTGCTGTGCATCAGTACTCATGATGCATTACAAATTTTGGTGAGGGTATAACCTCTCTGAGCCAACACAAACACTAACTGTGCTAACTTGAGTGTCCCTGCAATCACTGATGTCTATGAATGATGTCCATACCCTCAGCTCTGCTGTGGGTCTCTACTTAGGATCCAGTACCTGCTGTCACAGTTTTTCAAGAGACATTCCCTGGCTGAGTCCATTCAAGTGACAACAATGATAACTACACTTTACCTGTAATCGGGGAGGTGTACAACTGATCTGCATCACTCTTCTTTGCCTGTGGCTCTTCACTTCACATGCAGCAAGTCTGTGATTGTTACTGTTACCTTCCTCTCCCCCCAACTTCCATGTGTGTCTGTCTCTCTGTGTAAAATACATAATGTGCTAGTAATGGAAGTGCAGGGCCCTTTGGGCCCCGCGCTTCCACCACACAAAACACAAACATAAACAGTACTGAAATATACTAAATGTGATACAGCAGCGGGAGCACAGGGCTCTTTGGGCCCCGAACTCCTGCCACACAAAACACAAACATAAACAACACTAAAAAACACTGAATGTCATACAACAGCAGGAGTGCAGACCCCTTCAGCCCCCGTGATCCCACCACATAGAACACAAACATAAACAGTACGGTGAAATATTGAATGTAATACAGTGACAATAGTGCAGGGCCCTTCTGGCCCTGTGCTCCCACCACACAAAACGTAAACATAAACAGTACTGAAATATACTAAATGTGATACAGCAGCGGGATCCCGCCACATGATGTCTTCACACATAGTAACACAGTGCCATCAAACACAAATGTTAATGCGCATAGTACTACAAATCAAAACACAAAGATAAACACTACTGTAGAGACAAATAGATAAAATTACATAAACACAAGTGAAATGAAAATGCAAATGGCAACACACAAGATGGCATAGACACAAAAAAACTTACTGAAGCAGGTACAGAACCACAAAGAGAAGCACTAAACATAACACTTATATAAAAACATACAATAGTTTTTCCCAAAATCAGCATATAGAAAGAGAGTGAGTACAAAGAATGTTTGCATAATAATGGGTCTCGGAGCACAAAATGAGGAGTTGGAATACTAAATTGCTTATATCTCAGGAACCGTACAACGTAGAAAAAAAATGTAAAATTCATATGATTTATGACTTTCCTGGCTAGCATTTTTCCCATGAAAAGTCCGTATCTCGCACCATTTCCGAGATACGGGCCCTGAAAGTGTCTCCCTCCACTCTAGCCGTCCTTGCCCTCGAGCACCCAGTAAGTGCCGGGGCTACGCTCCGCCAGCGGGTGGCCGGCGACCGCAAGGCCGCCCAGGGGACCAGGAGGCCAGGAGAGACAGCCAGGAAGGTACAGGAAAGCCGCGACCAATCGGAAGGTGAGCGCTATCTGAGCCTTGCTTCCAATTGGTCCTCCTGCTCCATAGACTGCTGTTTTACTTTGCACTGCTGAAGCTGGCTGGGGATTGTGTGTTTTTTAAAGTAAATTACCTAAAAAGAGCTGTTTTCCTGTTACTGCTAAAATTCTAAGATTTCTGCTGTATTTTTACAATGCTTATGTGATTACAGTCTTTTGGTGGGACTTCTAGTGGGCCAGCGCTAGGGCTAACCCCCAGTCTTTTGTTGTGCAAAATAACTTACACTATTTGCAGAATCACTTGATTGCTGCAATTTTATTAATTTGACTGTGCTTTCCTCTGTCTCCCTCCACTCTAGCCGTCCTTGCCCTCGAGCACCCAGTAAGCGCCGGGGCTACGCTCCGCCAGTGGGCGGCCGACAACCACAAGGCCGCCCAGGGGACCAGGAGGCCGGGAGAGACAGCCAGGAAGGTACGGGAAAGCCTCAAAGTTTTTGCCCACCCCTTCCCCCCTCTTGGGTGTTTCTTTTATACGCATCTTCCGCCAAATTTTTTTTACCTCCGCCCACAGCAAAAGTCTATCCAATAATCTATCAGCAGCCCTGCGGTGTCACCTGCTCAGCAGTCCTCCCCTTGTCCTCATTGTTGTTAACCCCTAGTTATCGCATCATAATGGGGAAGCTCCTCTTACTGTTTCTCTCTCTCTCATCTATTGTATTCCTTGAGGATGATGCCATACTGATCCATGCCTTACTGTATAATGTGACTTGTCAGCCTAGCTTCCCTGTGATGCCTCCAGTGGATGCCGATCAGTTCCTCACATATGCCCTACCGTTGCTTCACCACAATCACTGGGGTAACCCCCAAAAAGGGTCACAACCTGTCATGTACTTTTTACGCTCCATGCTCCACTATTGGATCTACAGTGTCCCCTTATACCTGTCCACCAAATTAGCACTCTGTGACAGGTTACTAAGCCACAATCCAGAGTGGATCATCTCTAGGAACTGGCCACAGAGCAAGAAGAGAAGGCCCATTGACTGTCCCTTCCTCCTGTCCTTCAAAGCCCTCACAAAACTCTTCTTCTTTCTGCTGATCTGTATTGGTAATGTTGAAATCAATCTAGGACCTCCAGAGGGTATCACCTCCCCAGCAGATCTAGCCTCCATTAAAGGACTAAGCTTCCTTCACATCAATGCATGCAGCCTCCTGAAAAAGCTTTCATTAATACAAGCCTGGGTTGCCCACACCATGCCAGACTTTCTGGTAATATCCGAGACATGGCTCAAACCTGCAACAACTGATAGGGAGGTAAATCTACCCAACTACCAAATATTCAGATCAGACCGCCTGTCAAGGGGCGGTGGAGTAGCTATTTATGTAAAATCAAATATATCTGCATCTTGCCTTAGTGCAACATCATTGCCCAAAGAATTCGTATGTTTATCCCTTAAAATAGCTCTCCCCAACATGGCAGCTTTTCAACTAGTTGGATGCTATAGGCCCCCCTCTGCCAATCATAAGCTCCTAACCCACCTGGGGAACATATTCAAACTGGGTCCTGAAGATACCATTATCTTAGGTGATCTGAATTTAAACTGGCTCTCCAAGACAGCTGCACCCCTAGTATCTTTTTGTGATACTTTTGGGTTTACTCAACTAATAAATGAACTGACAAGAATCAATTTAAAGAACAGAAGTAGCAGCACCCTACTTGACATTATGCTGGTAAACAAACCCCACCTGTTCTCACACGCTGGAGTACTATTCAGTGACATAAGTGATCACCGTCTTATAGCAGGAATAAGATCATCAGACAAACCCGCTAACCCAGCAAAATTTCTCCCGAGAAGATCTAAAAAAAACCTTAATATAGAGGGATATCTCCATGATCTATGCCACTCTGCACCCTGGCAAGAGTTCTACCTTACATACTCTGTGGAAATAGCACTTCAGGTGTTAAACAGCATAATCATAGGTGCCCTCAATACTCATGCACCAATCATTAGTGTTAGAACGAAAAGCAAATCTTGCCGCTGGTTTTCAGCCGACCTTAAATCTGCACTGCTTGAGAGAGATAAGCTATGGAAAATGGCAAGAAAGACTAAGGAACCAAATGACTGGTTGCTGTTCAGAAAAGCCAGAAATATCTGTACCAAAAAAGTAAGGGATGCTAAGGCTGCTTTCTATACGGCTGAACTTGATGCCTCTTACCTCAACCCTGCTAGATTCTGGGGCACCATCAAGGGGATCTTAGGGCAGGACTCTAGCACTTCTCTGCCATCTCAAGTGCACCTCAATAAGGTTGCTATCTCCGACAAATGGGATGTACTAGATGCATTCAACAATCATTTCACAATGGCTGGCCTTGCTTTTGATTCCTCTCCAGCTAATCTACTGCGGGCACAACTTAAACCCCAGTCTACTGAGGCTCAGAGGGCTAATTCTTCATTCTCATTCAAACCAATTTTACTGAAGCAAGTAGAGGATCTATTGTTGCATTTGGACACTAAAAAAAGCGCAGGTGCAGACTCTCTTGACCCCTATTTTCTAAAAATTGCAATACATGTGCTTGCAGTTCCATTAACACATCTTTTTAATCTATCTTTAGCCTCTGGTTCTATTCCTTCACTGTGGAAGACAGCACAAGTGTTTCCCCTCCTAAAATCAGGGGACCCTATGGACCTCAACAATTATAGACCCATATCCATCCTGCCAGTGCTTTCCAAAATGCTAGAAAAATTAGTGAGCATCCAATTAAGAGACTACCTTGATGTTAATAATCTCCTAAACCCTGCTCAATCTGGGTTTAGGAACAGGCCTCTTTACCACTTCTGCACTAGCAAAAGTCACAAATGACTGGCAAACTGAGCTAGACAAAAATAACAGCGTCTGTGCTGTATTTCTTGATCTAAGCAAAGCCTTCGACACAGTGGATCATGAGCTGCTACTCTCTTCACTGCACTCCATAGGCCTAGATCCATCCTCTCTTAAATGGTTCAGATGTTACCTCACTGATAGAATGCAGCAGGTGAAAAATGAAGACGACCTATCCTCATCAAAACCACTCCTAAGAGGAGTACCTCAAGGATCTATCCTGGGCCCTATCCTTTTTGCCATTTACATTAACAACATTGACACTAATCTCACCAAAGCCAATGTTCACCTCTTTGCAGATGACACTTTCTTATATGTCAGTAACCCATCACCTACAAAGGCCTGTGAAATACTACATTCAGAGTTCTCCCTTTTGCAATACCAACTACTTGAAAAAAAACTCCTCCTAATGCAAAGAAGACAAAAGCTATGCTCTTCTCCACCAATTACTATACTAACGCCTTCTCACCAAGCATTCTTCCCCAACTATCCACCATCCTTGGAGAAAGCCTTGACTATGTTGACAAATTCAAATATTTAGGGGTATGGATTGACAACAGGCTTGATTATACTCAGCATATTGAAGAACTTCTGAAAAAACTTCACCAGAGGCTCGGCCTTTTCTTCAGAATCAAGCATTATTCAACCAGAGATTCAAGACGGAGACTAATCCAGGCCTCATTTCTATCACTTATCGACTATGCCGATTTCCTCTATGGCCACTGTACTATTTCCTATTTAAGTAAATTGGATACCTTGTACCATAGAGCTCTAAGGTTCATCACAGATCTTCCATTCAACACTCATCATTGCTCTCTCTATGCTGCAGTTGTTTGGACATCCTTACACCTCAGAAGGAACAAAAATGCTGCATTATGGATTTACAAAGCTCTGTCTAACAAACTCCCATCCTATATTTTAGATTGCTTTACACTGGCCACAGCTAGGTCATATGCCCTAAGAAGCAACAACTTCATCACTTTGAAGCTACCCAAAGCCTGCACCCGGCATGGGAGATCTGCAATCAGTTACTCTCTAGCAATGGCTTGGAATTCTCTGCAGAAGACCCTAAAGTTGACCACCTTTATACCTCTAACATCCTTTAAAAAGCTCTACACAAGCCTCTTCCCAGAGAAATGCAATTGCTTTCACAAGGCCTAGTCCAATCACATTCTTTACCCCCCTTTCTATGCAGCTTTGCTACCCCTTGCCAAGACCTCCTCTGCTACCCCTGGCACTTACTTCTACCCCATTCACTCACTACTAGTTGATTTAGTCCCTATCCAAAACTCCCACCAGCCCCCCCGTGTCATTTTTCAGAGGCTGCTTTCAACACTTTATTAGTCATCAATCATAACTGTCTGGTTTAGCTTGCCCTGGAGCCTGTATTCTCCGGCTACCCTGCTTGTATATATGTTTATATTATTGTAATCTGTTTATTTAGAAGTGTTTTGTATATGTCTGCTTTTGTACCTTCATGTTATTCCTCTACCTATCAGGTCCATCTTGTAAATGAGCTTTGCTCAATGATGTCTGCCTGAATAAATAAAGATTTTGATTGATTGATTGATTGATTGAAAGGCGCGGCGAATGCCTTAATGTTATCCTATGGGAAAAAAGAGAAGTTCAGAGTGGCAATAACTTTGTCTCCCTGTACTATTATTTCATCAAACTACTGAAAGGCATATTTCTGGGATGTTGACTTTCTTCCCTCAAAATTTCATCCCAAAAGACCAAGCTGTTATTTTGCAGCACAGTGTCAAACAATTCCTGTAATGCAACAGACACCGTAATGTAATCCTATGGGAAAAAGCCTCAATTTTGGAGTGCCGTCACTTGGCCATCGAGTAATATTTTTTTACCAAACCAGTGAAAGGCACATCTGTGACATCTTAGCTGTGTTCCCTCCAAATTGCAGCCCATAACACTAAACCGTTGTTTTGCAGCACAGTGCCAAAGAATTGCTGTTATTTTCACACATCCTGGAAAAGTACTGTCGAACTTTTCGAAAGCTTTAGCAAATTCACTCGACAGTGTCGCACGTTCGACACTACTTTGTGAAACTACTTTTTCCAGAAACTTGAAAAACATATTTCTAGGGTGTTTTACCCCCAAAATAAAGACGTGCCTAGCATCCTCTGGGTCCGACCAGGTGAATACAAAAAGAATTAGGTTGCTAGAGGGTCCCAATTTTAAATGCCAAGCATTTTTCTGATTGCTAACTGAAAACAAAATTGTGGATTTGTGACAGTATCAGGGCCATTTGTGAAAGTAAAAACTGCATTTGCGACACTGTCAAACTTTTTGTTAACTTTTCCCATTGACTTGTAATGGGAACTTGTTTTTTGAATAACTTTTGAACCGTTTAATATTTTTTCATGAAATCTTCAAAAGGCACATCAGGGACCCAGGCCACACATGCCCTGAAGATTTTGGACCGGTTGCACAAACCGTGCAACCTGTAGGCACGACCGCAGAATTCCAAAAAAGCATATACGTACGCGAACATCACGCTTAATAACTCCACAGCTGTATATCCGACTGAAAGAAAACATAACAGATCCCAAGGTGTGTTGGTCTTGATTATGTATGCCAAATTTGAGGCAAATCCATCAAATAGTTTCAAAGTTATTAAGGTGCAAAATTTTGGGTTTAACATGGAAATGGCTCCTCAACCCTAACTATGGTAGCACTACCATGCTACCATAATGTATTCTATGCAAAAAAACTTTGTTAATGCATCATTTAGGGTTAAAACATAAAAAGTCAGGAAATTAGACCTTTAGGGCTGCCCCATCCCCCCTCGTGGACCCGCCCATCATCCCAAGTTTGACAGCTGAAAGGGTGTGTCATTGGGGTTGTGAGGCCTAAATGTCACCTCATTCCATCTATAATCATATTCACAAGCTGTAGTAAAGAAGAATGGGGTGACATTTAGGCCTCACAACCCCAATGACACACCCCATCAGCTGTCAATCTTGGGATGATGGGCAGGTTCATGGGGGGGATGGGGCAACCCTAAAGGTCTCATTTCCTCACTTTTTGTGTTTTAACCCTAAATGATGCATTAACAAAATTTTTTGCATAGAATTTACTTACTTTTTGAGAAAGAATAGAAAGCTAGAAGTTGCACAAGTTAGTGGGAGTGCAGCCCTTTGAGCCCCATGCTCCCACCAACTTGCAAATCTCTGCCAAGAAAAGAGGTCAAGTACTGAATATCATATGTATTGCTGGCAGTGCATATGGTTGGGACTGTGGGGCACACCACCTTGAAAGAAAGCAAAGTGTCAGTCATCAGAGTGGCATAATTCAACACCTGTTTACATGTCAGACACCTAACCACTACAAATTACCTCCATGACGGTAACACTAGACACCCTATAAATGTGAAGCCAGTACCACAATGCAAAGTGCCATATGCAAAACATAAAGTGTGTCATGAAATACGGGTGCAACAAATAAATTTTCCAACACCTAAACATCATAATTCACATGGACAGCACATCCCCTCAACATGCTCCCAATTTCAATGTAAAAGACCAAACTGTTTCCGAGATATAAAATGTGAAAGTTTCAGGTTTTCATTCATCACACTGGCAGAATTCCACACCTATTAAAATTGTACACACCCAATGACTGAAAAGGTCATCCATGGCAGTAAGGCTAGCTACCCTAGTAATTAAAGCCACTACCACCATGGAAAACGCTGTCCACAAAATGTAAACTGCCTCACACAATATTTCCACAAAAAATGTATTGTCTGACAATAAATCACTATAATTCACATCTACAGGACATGCCATCAATACCCTCCAAATTTCAAGTTAAAAGACCAAACCGTTTCCGAGATATTTAATTTGAAAAATTGTTAAAATTGTGCTATCTTGTCCCTCCCAGTCTGGCCATCTAGTTTCTCCCTCATGATCAAAGATCACAATCAAAGAATCTCATGATCAAAAAATCTGCAGCCTCACAATCAAAGAATTTGCAGGCTCAGGATCAAAAATTAGAAAATGTTAAAACAATTTTCAGAGAAAAATACATGAAACCACAGCCATGACTCAATAGAACAAAGGCCCCATAGCAGATCCCACCCCAGTTTGCCTTTAGAAGTGACCCCTGTGCTGAGAAGATTTAATTTTTCATGTGGCCATCTAGTCATGCCCTCGTGATCAAAGATTGCTGTCAAAGAATCTCGAGATCAAATAATTTGCAGGCTTGTGATCAAATAATTTGCAGGGTCATGATCAAACAATAAAAATGTTAAAAGTCAATTCTTAGGCAGAAATGCATGAAACCACATCCGTGCCTCAATAGAATGGAGCCCCCTGAGCAAAACCCACCCACATTTGGCTTAATAAGCCAACCCTGATCTGAGAAAATTGATTATTTCAAGTGGCCATCTAGTCACACCCTCACGATCAAAGATTGTGGTCAAAGAATCCCATTATCAAAGATTTTGCAGGCTTGCAATCAAAGAATTTGCAGGCCACTATCAAACAATAAAAAATGTTAATCGTTAATTTTTAGGCAGAAATGCATGAAACCACAGTCATGTCACGATAGAATGAAGCCTCCTGAGCAAAACTCATCCTCATTTGGCTAATTGAGCCACCCCTGACCTGAAAAATGTATTTTTTTCAAGTGGTCATCTAGTCATGCCCTCAAAGATTGTGGTCAAAGAATCTCACGATCAAAGAATTTGCAGACTCATGATTAAAGATCAAAGAATAAAAAAGTTAGAAACTCTATTTTTTTACCATTTTGAAAGAAACCACAGGCATGGCTCAATAGAGGCAAGACCTCTGAGCAAAACCCATTATAGTTTCACCTCAGAAGTTCCCCCTGGGCAGAGATATTTGAATTTTTCTGACCGCAAACTAAAAACAAGATGGCGGCCATCATGATCAAAAAATTCCTCCTGAACTAAGATTCTTTGATCATGAACCTGAAAATTCTTTGATCATGAGGTGGGACTAGATGGCCAAAACCCCACTCTTCTTTCACAAAATAACCACATAAATGTACCCATTGATTTATAATGGGAAATTAAAACTTTAACAACTTTTGAACGGATTAATAATATTTCACCAAATGAAAAGTGGCATATTCCTTGACACAAGCTCTTTCAGCTGAGCAAATTTACAGATCGGCATGCCACACAATGACCAAGCAGCACCACGGACAAAATCAAAAAAGCTGCCCACATAACTGGCGAAAAGTGCATTTTCAGCATTTTGGTATGCACAAACTGTAAGTCCAACTGAAATGAAATTTGGCAAATCAAGAGATCTACCATGCCCCACCACGCATACCAAATTTCATGCAAATCCGTTGAAGGAGTCCAAAGTTATTAATGAGCAAAATTTTCAGTTTAACATAGAAGAGGCTTCATAACAGTAAATATAGGAGCATGACAGTGCCCCTATAATATATTCCATGACCGAGCATGCTGACATGTTACAGTAAAGGAGAATGGGAGAGATTTAGGCCTCACGACCCCAATGACACACCAAGGCATCTGTCAGACTGTGGAGGATTGGGGTGGTGTGTGTGAGGGGGTTAGGGGTTCAACCCTGTCTCATTTCCTGACTTTTTTTGCTTTAACCCTAAATGAAGCATTAACACAGTTTTTTGCATATAATTGCCTTACTTTTTGAAAAAATGTAATATAAGTAGCAAAAAAACACGTATTGATGGGAGTGCAGGGCCCAGCTCCCACCAAGTTGCCAATTTTTGCATAACAATATGCATCTGGGCCACAATCCCACTTATGCAAATCTACAGAGTTATGCAGCAGCACTATAGGGCACCAAACACTTGTAACAGTAATTTGCACATATCTTGGGAACCGTAAGAACTGGAAAAAAATTCTAGCATCATTGTAATCATGACAGTAAGTACTTCATGAAACATCTCGCCTCGTTTCTGAGATAACAGCACCGAAAGTCATGACACAGACTGCAATGTAATCCTATGGGAAAAATGTAATTTACATCATTGAATATCTCTGCAACAAATTATTTCCGCAGCACCTAAGCAGCAAAGTTCACATCTCTATGACATCCCCTCAATGCCCTGCAAATTTCAAGTAAAAAGACCAAACTGTTATTGAGATATGGTCATCTCAATTTGGGTCATCTGGTCTTTCTCATTAACATTCCAAAAATACATATACATTTTCCCATAGGACATAATGGGAATTTCAAATTGTAATAACTTTTGAACAGATTAATATTTTTTCACGAACAAAAAGCGGCATGTTCCTTCACCCATGCTCTTTATACATCCCAAGTTTTGGATCAATAACCTACACGGTGTCCGTGCAGCGCCACAGACAAAAAATTCACAAAAGTGGTGAAAAGTGCATTATTTGGCACTTTGCTGCACAAAAATCGTATATCCGACTGAAATGAAATTTAGTAAATCAAGAGATCTACCACACCAAACTGTGCATTCCAAATTTTGTGGAAATCCGTTGAATGGTTGCAAAGTTATTAACGTGCAAAATGTGAGGTTTAACATTAATAGTGCCTACCACAATGCAAAACGCTATACGCAGAATGTAAAGTGCATCACGCAATATCTCTGCAGCAACCTAATTTTCCAACACCTAAATAACATAATTCACATGCACAGGACATCCCCTCAACACCCTGCAAATTTCAATTTAAAAGACCAAACTGTGTCCGAGATACAACATTTTAAAGTTTGAGATTTTCTTTGGTCAGACTGGCAGAATTCCCCACCTGTTTACATTTTACACACCTAATGACTGAAAAGTATGTCCATGGAGTAAGACTAGCTACCCATTAAATTTCAATCCACTACCACAAATGTATTTTCTGACACCTAAGCACTATAATTCACATCTACAGGACATCCTGTCACCACCCTCTAAATTTCAAGTTTAAAGAGCAAACCTTTTCTGAGATATTTAATTTTATAAGTTGTTAAAATTGGGCTATCTGGTCCCTCCAAATCTGACCATCTAGTCCCTCCCTTGGAATCAAAGAATCTTTGATTTTGAGCCTGCAAATTCTTTAATCATGAGGAGGGACCATATGGGCAAAACCCCATTCTTTGTTTGCAAAATAACCATATAAATTTCCCCATTGTCTTATAATGGGAACTGAAAAGTGCTGTAAGTTTTAAATACCCCAATATGTTTTCATCAAATGAAAAGCGGCATGTTCAGCCAGTGAAGCTCTTTCAAACAAGACATGTTGCAGAGTGGCACACTACGTAACGGCTGTGCAGCACCATGGACAATATCCCAAAAACTGCCTCCAAAACTGGATAATTTCGAATTTTTCAGCATTTACGTGCCAAAGACCGTAAGTCCAACCAAAATGAAATTTGGCAAATCAAGAGATCTACCATACTCCATTGAGTGTTCCACATTTCAGGAAAATCCGTTAAATGAGTCCAAAGTTGTTAATGCACAACATTTTGACTTTAATATGGAAGTGACATCTCAACCCTAAATATAGTGGCACGACCGTGCCACTATAATTATATACACACACACACACATATATATGGTGTGTGTGTAAATATAGATAGTTAGATAGATAGATAGATAGATAGATAGATAGATAGATAGATAGATAGATAGACAGACAGACAGATTCTTTGCAAAATAACTGTGCTAATGCATCATTTAGGGTTAAAGCAGAAAAAGTCAGGAAATGAGACCTTTGGGGTTGTCCCCAACCCCCCTCATGTACCCCATCCTCCCCAGACTGACAGACACTGGGGTGTGTCATTGGGTTTGTGAGGCCTAAATGTCACCAATCATTCATTCATCAGAGTGACATAATTCTACACCTGTTGACGTTGTACACACCTAACCACTGAAAAGAGTCTCTGTGGCAGTAAGGCTAGTTACTCAATAAATTTCAAGCCACTACCACAATGCAGCATGCTAGCCACAAAATGTAAACTATGTCACACGATATCTCCAAAGTAAATTAATTTTCTGACACCTAAACAACATAATTCACATGTACAGGACATCTCCTCAACACCCTCCAAATTTCAAGTTAAAAGACCAAACCGTTTCAAAGATATTTAATTTTAAAGTTTGAAATTTCCATTAATTGCAGTGGCATAATTCTGCACCTGTTTACATTATACACACCTAACCACTGAAAAGTACCTCTGTGGTATTAAGGCTAGGTACCCTATAAATTTCAAGCCACTACCACAATGCAAAATGCTATCCGGAAAATGTAAAACTGCGTCATGCAATATCTCCACAGCAAATTAATTTTCTAACACCTAAACACCACAATTCGCATCTACAGAACATCCCCTCAACACCCTCCACATTTCAAGTTAAAGCACCATACCGTTTCTGAGATTTTGAATTCTAAAGTTTTAGCACCTCTAAAAATTCTTTGATTGGGAGAATCAATCGCGAATTCATGATCAAAGATCATCTTTGATCGTGACGGTACATCTAGTCATGAAAATTGGGCTATCTGATACCTCCAAATCAGGCCATCTCATCCCACTTTCACGAAAGAAGATCGCGATCAAAGAATCTCACAATCAAAGAATTTGCAGGCTCATGACCAAAGAATTTGCAGGCTCATGATCAAAGAATTAAAAAATGTTAAAACTCCATTTTTTGACAGAACTACATTAAACTACAGCCATAGCTTAATAGAGGAAACCCCCTGAGCAAAACCCATCCTAGTTTGACTTCGTATGTCACCCCTGGGCTGAGATATTTGATTTTTTCTAACCAAAGTATCTGGCCATCTCGTCCCTCCCTCATGAACGAAGATCACGATCAAAGAATCTCGTGGTCAAAGAATTTGAAGGCTCACTACCAAAGAATTAAAAAATGTTAAAACTCAATTTTTTGACAGGAATACATTAAACCATAGGTATGGTTCGATGGAGGGAAGCTCCTTGAGCAAAACCCATCCTAGTTTGACTTCACAAGTCACCCCTGGGCTGAGATATTTGATTTTTTCCAACTGAAAAATCTGGCCAATCTTGTCCCTCCCTCACAAACGAAGATCACGATCAAAGGATCTCATGATCAAAGAATTTGCAGGTTTGTGATCAAAGCTCACCACCAAAGTCAGACTGACAGGGCTGTAATTTCCCACCTCCTTCCTATTACCACTTTTGTGAAGTGGGACATCTGCCCTCCTCTAGTCACCGGAACTTCCACCATATCTAGTGATTGGTTGAACAGTGCTGTCAGAGGTGCAGCCAGCACCTTCTTGAGCTCCCTCAGTATCCTAGGGTGTACTTCATCAGGCCCCACTAACTTGTCCACTTTTAGTTGTGCTAGTCCCTTGAGGACTCTCTCCTCTGTAAAAGGACTAGTGCCACCTCTGTGAATTATTGCCCTTGACCCTTATTTGTGGCCCATCTTCTACCCCCTTCTTCCATAAATACTGAACAAAAGTATGCATTCAATATGTCTGCTTTTTTTGTCCTCTTCCACACAAACCCCTCTTTCCCCGGTTAGCCTTACTATCCCACCTTTGGTCTTCTGCTTTTCACTTGTATACCTAATTAATATTTGATCCCCCTTTTTTACTGACTTGGCAATATTCTCCTCTGTTTGGGCCTTTGAGCTCCTAGCAACTTTCCCTGCTTCATTTGTTTCTCCTGATATCTCTCCCCATCTTCCTTCTTCTGTGTCATCTTGTACCTTTTAAATGTTAACTTTTTACCCTTACTTTCTCTGCTACTTCTTTAGAGAACCATAGTGGTCTCTTTTTAGGACTGTATAGGTGGAGCCCTGCAATCCTCTTGCAAGTACTAGGAAAAAAGCAGCTTGCCAACAAACAGCCTCATGAAGTGACAAAAGTCACCTTCGTCTCTGTGCAACATGTCCCACTCCGAGCTCACACTACTCTCTTTTTAGCTACTGCACACTAGCAGTTGCTTCTTTTTACTTTAATATTGCTTTTCCTGAACCCTAATAATGGATGCAGAGTCCTGCGCATAGTAGAGAACAGACTGTTGTGACTGTTGCAGCATGCAGTCTGGTGTGTGTGTGTGTGTGTGTGTGTGAAAGAGAGAGAGAACATAAGAGACACAATGGCAACTTGAACACAATTGCTGCAATCTCCTCTCTCGCTCTCTTGGCATCCCTCTCTCTCTCTGTTTCTCTGCATGCAGTATACACAGATTGAAAAGCACTGTCACCAGCACTCAGTCCCCGTGGTCAGTGCATGTTTCTTTTTACTTTAAGAATACTTTTCCTGAGCCCTATTGTATACATGTTCACATTACACATACATATGTTTAAATTACAGCAGTGTTAGTGCAGTATTACAGTTTCTGTGTGTGAAGTATTGTAGGCAACTTTAGTGATGCCCTCTCTCAATTAAATCAAGTTATTTTTTTTCATTAATTAATCTTACCTCCAATTTAGTCCCTTTGAATGTGTCTTCCCTCCATCCTGAACCTGGCGCCAGATGATTTTAGGTTTTTAGAAATAATCCTCCCTCCCATACTCTCTGCCTGTGCAATCTGTTCCTCAACCCTTGACCTAGAAACTCTTCAAGCAGCTGTATTACTGCAGGTGGTTGGAAGTGTCCATGCAAGGATGCAATCCCCTGCAGTGTTTTCTGTTCCCCAACAATGCATCAACTTGGCCTTGTCCATACTGATCCAATGGAAGGGGATTGCCAACTCGGCACTTGTTTTCTGCTGCCCAACACTGCAGTGACTTGTCCCTGTCCCTACTGATCTAATGGAAGAGGATTTCTAACTTGCTACTGCTCACACCAGTTCAGATACAATATTCTAAACACACCTTTTAATTAAAGGTCAAGTGTTGACCTGAGCATGACTCTCCAACTAGGGAACAGACTCTAGCTGAAGACTTGTTTTTTTCATTTTCAGAAAACAAGCCACATAATCTATTACACTGCTATAGTTATTAAAGGTTTCACATCAGACTCAAGTTTATCCTGTGACTCCAGGGTGATTTTTCTCTTGTCTGTAAATTACAATTTCCAATAGTCCATGAATTCTCTTTTTTTGTGAAACAATACAAGCAAATAATGATATCCCCCCCCCCCACCAGTGGACAACTCAAATGTGCTGTTAAACACCATAATTTCTGAAGATATAAGAGCCATGGAACTATCACTGATGAAATTGTTCTGTAAGCCTATAGGGGGAGATGGGGTGTTCCTGTGTAGAATGTTTCTATTGCCTAATGGAAACAGGGACAAAAAAATCACACAGCAAAACAATTCTGCACAGCTGTTTGTTTCTTAAAGAAAATGCTGATGAAGACCAATTCTTGCTAGCAATAAAGGCAACAGTGTTATCATTTTCTGTTTTGAAACTAAACATTTGTTCTCAGAGCTCATAAACTAGAAAGCCTTATGTACAGCAGTAAGCGTTACACGAACAAATACTTGGGGTAGCATGCAGTAGGGAATTTCATGTAACAACATGGCTATGCTACATAGCTTATTTTGTTCCCTGTGGGAGGTTGGTTGAAAGGCCTAAACTCAGACAAGGACACAAGGGCATTCAAAAATGTAATAGGTAATAAGTTTTAAAAAAAATTAAAATTTTCGTATAGCTCTTTTTATAAATCAAAGGAAAATGTTGCCACTGTCACTGACAGCAGCTATGTTAGCCTACATTATGCAGGAGTACCATTAAAGAGTAAAATGAAACTTTAATTCTAGTTTGAAACTCTGATAAAGGATCATGCAACAAGTATATTTGTTCTTTATAGTTAAAGCATTATTATATGTCTGTTTTATGATTAAGGCTCATGGTACGGTGAGCAGCAAAAGTAACAAGCAAGTTAGCTTGGTGTCACAAACTGTGACAGTATCTGACAGTGTGCATATACAGTATTTGATAAACCTTAAGTAGACATTGTTATGGGAACAAATGGTGACAGATCAAACATTTTCTGGAGCTGTTAGACACAGCTACTTGGCAATACAAAGTATACTTACAAAAACTGTTTAAAAAAGGGAGGGTGCTGTAAATGAGTAGCGTTACAGCTGACATCAGACATTTGCTACACAAGAAGTGCCTGTTGTGATCAGCTGTTGGGGCATCTTTCTGGACTCTGCTGTCTGATCAATCAGTAAATTCATTTTCATTTTTTTATATTAGTAGTAAGACATGAATAGGTTTGTTATGGTAAATGCACAAGGAATAGCAAGATACCTCATACAGAAAGTCAGAATTGATGGAGTATAGCATAATTTTCATCTTGTGTGAGCAGCGCGCTATACTGTTGTAATAGTGGGGGAGCAAACCAGTGACATATTTTGACAGTGGCTCACACTGCATACTATTGTTCCACACATAATCTCAGCATGCCAAATATTATTGTGCATATACCTAAGTAGTATGAGAGGGTCTTTGCTTTGTAAATGCGCACTTTTCCACTGAATAAAAATATGTAAAAATGGTGAACTGAAAAAAAAATGAAAACAAACTTACTGAATGATCAGCCCCTGGAGTCTGAAAAGATGTCCAAACAGCTGATCACAACAGGCACTTCTTGTGTAGCAAATTTCTGATGTCAGCTGTAGCACTGTTTATTTGCAGCCCCCCTTTTTAAAACTGTTCTTCATTTGGTATAGTTTGTATTACCAAGTAGATGTGTCTGACAGCTCCTGAAAACATTTAATCTGTCATCATTTGTTCTCATAACAATGTTCGCTTAATGTATCGATACTGTCAAAATTTCTAACACCAAGCTAATTTGCTTGTTACTGTTGCTGCTCACCATACAATGAGCTTTATAATAATGCTGTAACTATGAAGAAGAAAAAATGTACTTGATGCATGATCGTTTGTTATCAGAGTCTGAAAAGACGTGAGAACAGCTGATTGTAAGGGCAGTTGTCTGTGTAGTGAACAGCTACTGCAATCTGTCATGCTATATGTTTTCTTATCCCTCTTTTTAATTAATTTTGATTTTGTTTCTGTCGAAATCTACCTGTGACCTGTGTGTAATGGCTCAGCAACATTGTCTGTCTGCTTCTAACCTGGAAATGGAACAAGATGCTCTCACTCTCTCTCTTGCAGTAAGGTTCAGATTGGACATCACTCCTTCTTTGGTGTAATAAACCGGCTCAAAAAGGAGCTGACTGTGGTAAAACAAATGTCATGGTCTAGGATCAGGCTGGTATTTTCACTTATTATAATGAGTGCCAAGTTAAAAAAACATGCATTGCAAGAGACATGTAATTGTTCTATCAGTTTAATAGTTTTATTCCACAGGCAGCTAGGAAATACAGGAGAGAGAATGTTAATACATTTGTAGTTAATCTTTAAGCATAGCACCTATGTGGAGTCCCCACTCCCTTAGGAGGCTTTACAGTGAAGCGTTGGGGCGACTGGGCTGCCTGTCTTTTGAGTTTCACTTTTTATGTACCTGGTTTGCATGTTGCTTTTGTAATAAATGGCAAAGTAAAACCAAAGGACAAAGAACACAAAAGAGATCTTTGGGAACACGTTTATACCGTCAATAGCAATATGAGAGGTGTTTTGCTTTGCAAATGCATAATTTTCCACTGAATAGAAATATGTGAAAATGGTGAATTAAAATATATATATATATATATATATATATATTGATTGATCAGCCACTGGAGTCTGAAAAGATGCCCAAACAGCTGATCATAACAGGCACTTCTTGTGTAGCAAATGTATGATGTCAGCTGTAGCACTGTTCATTAACAGCCCCCTTTTAAAAACTGTTCTTGACTTGGTATAATTTGCATTGCCAAGTAGATGTGTCAGACAGCTCCAGAAAATGTTTAATCTGCCACCATTTCTTCACATAACAATGCCTGCTTAATGTATTGATACTGTCACAATTTCTAACGCCAAGCTAACTTGCTTGTTATTGTTGCCGCTCTCCATATCATGAGCCTTTATCATAAAACAGAGACATTTAATAATGCTCTAACTATGAAGAAGAAAAAAATTACTTGTTGCATGATCGTTTATCATTAGACTCTGAAAAGGTGTGGGGACAGCTGATTGTAAGGGCTGTTGTCTGTGTAGTGAACAGCTACTGCAATCTGTAGTGCTGTTATGTTTTCTTACCCTGTTTATTTAATTTAATTCTGAATTTGTTTCTATCTAAATTTACCTGTGACCTGTGTCTGACAGCTCAGCAACATTGCCTGTCCATTTCTAACCAGGAAATGGAACAAGATGTTCTCACTCTCTCCTACAGTAAGGTTCAGATTAGACATCACTCCTTCTTTTACATCATGAACTGACTCAAAAAGGAGCTGACTATGAGAAAATAAATGTCGCTGTCTAGGATCAGACTGGCTTTTCACTTATTATAATGAGTGCCAAGTTAAAAAAAACATTCAATGCGAGAGACATGTTACTGTGTTATCAGTTTAATGTTTTTATTCCAAAGGCAACAAGGAAATAAAAGAGAAAAAATGTTACTACATTTGTCGTTAATCTTTAAGTGTAGCACCTACAGTATGTGGTATCCCCATCCCCTTAGGAGGCTTTACAGCAAAGCACTGCGGTGACTGGGCTTCCTGTCATTTGACTTACTTTTACAGTATATCTACCTGGTTTACATGTTGCTTTTGTAATAAATGGCAAAGTGAAACCAAAGGAAAAATAACACAAAAGAGATCTTTGGGAACAAGTTTATACTGACATTCTTGAAAAGTTGGGCCAGGGTCGCATTTGATATGGACTAAAATAATGGAGTGTACAATATGGAAGTAATGGTACCACAAATTGTCTGGGGAGCTGTCTTTCGAAGCCTATATAAAAGAATAGGCAGCATGATGAAAACTAATGAAAATAGATCTGCAGTAGAATGTGTTGCCCTTCCAGGTTGGGAGGCTGTAAAGCGAGACATCAGCCACACTCCAGATGGTAAGAAAAGGCCCCAGTAAATATTATGATGCTATTTATTACAGAAGTGATGTGCAAACCAGGTATATAAAAAATGAAACTCAAACGACAGTAAGCACAACATCACCCCAGTGCTTTGTCATAAGGCTTAACAAGGGTGTGAGGACAATACATGTTGAAAGTGCTGCAATGCCACACAGTACAAACTTGTAAAATCACAGTCACACTATCCCTTTATTTTTCTCCCCTTTTTCTCTCTTTTTAGATGCCAGGATTTATTTCTGTCATCATCTCTACACCACACACAGAACTGAATAAGACCTGTGGATCCCCATGAAAATGAGGACAGAAAAGGATAGGGTGAACATGGGTCATGTAATCACGAAGGCAGTGGTACATATTCACCTTTCTCTCTCTTTTTCTTAAATATGCACTGTAGCAGATATTGGGGGATTTAATTGAATCTTCTGAAGATTTATGAAATTCTGTATATACTGATATTTGCACTCTTTCAAAAGCAACTGTAATTTTAAAAGTTTGTACCATATGGCATTGCAGCACTTTCAAATTGTTCTTACATTGAGCACTTTGGAATGGCTTGATTATTTAATGATTACACAGTGACATCATGAATTCGGGATTACTTAATCATAGCACCTATGTACAGTCCTCACACTGTTATGAGGCTTTAAAGCAAAGTGCTAGGGTAATTGTGCTTCTTGTCTTTTGGTTACATTAACCTCAATAAATGTCATCAGCCCTGTATGCAAATAATGCTCTGTACTGTATTACAATGCCAAAGCTGTAACATAGTTAAATGCTCTGTCTTGTAACATTTCCATTTGCTGATGCAGTAGCCTATTATGTGTCATCATCACATGATGCCTGTCACCATGTTGGTAACCCTCCCAGGTCGTGTCTGAAGATAGGCAATTTTATTGTCTAGCACACCTACCCAGTAAACAAAAACTAAATTAAAGAAGTTTGTCGCAAACTGCCCCCCCCCCATGTGCACTGAATCTGAGACTGTACTTTCACTTTTTTAGTAATGATTTCATCTGGCCTTGTGTGGTCACACAAAATCCTAGAGGAATTGTTAAATCAGATTAAGGTTATATTTTGTAACAGACTGGATGGAGCAATAAAGGAACAAGCTGCGGTAATGGGACTTCACCAGTCAATGAGATCCCTATTAGCAGCTAATGCAGGCTTCACTACAGGAAATGTCATTAGCTATGTATGCAAATAATAAGTTCGTCACACACTGCCCTTCCCCCACTCGCTGGTGCTACTTCAACACTTTTCAAGTACTTTCTGCAGTGTCACAGTCCCTTACATTCTTTCTTCCTTTCAGTGTCCTACGCCACCACCAAAACCCTAGCCAATAGCCATATTAAAATAAAAATAGAAATATACTAATTTTTTTTCAGTCTCTGTTCTCATTCATTTTGTCCCTTGTCATAGCATAGTACATGCCATTCAGCTTCTGCCCATACTGCAGCACTGCCATGTACTCCACAGTTCATGAGCTCAAATTTAACTTCCGTTGCATTAGTTTTTTTTTATCTTAAAATTACCTCTATGCATCAGGATACACTGAGTCCTGACATCCTGCAAACAAAAGCACTAGAATGACTTTCTAACAAAGCACAATCCAAAGCTGCCTTCTGACTATGCAAGAGTTTCTCTGCAGAAAAACATTGACAGTTGCCAACTGAAACACCCCCACAAACTAATTGTGGACTTCCATCAAGACTTCTCGCACTCATTCACCCAGATCTTGTTTTAAATTGGTGGTGGTGCTGCTGCATCTCTTTCCTGCACTGGTCTTCACACTCACTCCCAGCTGCTACCAGAGACTATTACAGCTAACATTGTTCTAAGGATGTTCACGGTCATCCAGCCGCAGGTCCTCCCAGAACTATCACTACCTACTGGTGTGTTGTATTCACTAAACCCTAAACTTCTTGACACCCAAGCAATAAGGGAGTAAAACAAAAACTGCCATTTCAGTACTTTCAACCTAACAGCAGTAGGTAAGCAGGCGCGCTCCGACAAATAAATTAGCTGAGGTTGCAAGTCTATTTTACTGACAGAACTACTGATAAAAGAAAGGGCATCAGTAAATAAGTATTCAGTAAATGTGTAAAAAGGGAGTAGAACAAAAACTGCCATTTCACTACTTCAACTCGGGAGTTTTTTTTCATTTTGTCAGCACTGCCAATAACTTAAATAAGCTGCAAACAGATGAGCCGTTTAACCACGAACACTCCATCTGACAAAGCTGGCACTTGTCGGAGGGCACCTGCTGTCATGGCCATGGCTCACTAACAATCTTTGACCGTGAGGTTACAAAATAATCGTCCGTGACTGCGGCCGAAGATTTTTCAGGCTCGCAGCCAATGATCGTTAGCGAACTGTGACAGAAGATTGTAAAAATGTAAAAGGCAATTTTTTGACAAAACTAAAATAAACCAGAGTCATGGGTTGATAGAGAGAAGTCCCCTGATCTAAACCCATGCCTCAATTATTTCACAAGTCACACATGGGGTGAAATATTTACTTTTTTCCCAAACCCAAACTGAAAACAAGATGGCGGCTGTCACGATCAATAATTTTTTTTTTCTATTTATCTCTCCCACGTCCCTACCAGAGCTGCCCCCATCAGGAATTGCCAATGAAGCCCTTCCTTGCCAGAATCTTACCTGTCAGCCCAGATTCCTCCATCCAGCCATGGATTTCCCACCGGCAGAGTCAAGTTGGGGCAAAACACCCTGAATCTTACAATTTCATCAGGCTCCCAGGACCACAGGCAGATGCCAGCACATCAGGACCAGGCTCAGCGCTCCATCACCCTGGCTCCGGCAGGGATATTTTCCTTGTTTTCTATGAGGATGTTGCTTGCCCTTGATGTCAAGGCACAAGCGCCAATGTCCATAACATCCTCCCACACAATGATGCAACCCCTTGAGGTGATTGATCTACAGACCTCCACCCATGACCTATCAAACTCCTGAGGTGCTGATGTGCTGTCATGCTCCCAGCCTCTGCCAGGGGTCACTGCTTGCCAGGTTGGATCCCCACCTTCCCCACGGAGAAGGCGAACTGTCATCGGACACTCAGTCCCCCCCCAGCCAACCCCCGGTGACCTGAGTCCACTCCCAAATCCAGGTCGCCGGCATGGTGCAAGGTGTGGCACCCAGTGCCTCAACCCTCAGCACCACCAGGCTGGCGTGATCAATAAATTTCTCACAATCAAAGATTCTTTGATCGCGAGCCTGCAAATTATTTGATCGTGATGGCCAAAATCTCATTCTTCTTTCTCAAAATAACCATTTAAATTTTCCCATAGACTTATTTTTTTTTATTTTTTTTTGTAAACCATCTTTATTCATTTTCAATTAATAGACAGACAGACAGACACATACCTGGCATAGCCAGGGTACACAACCCCAAACTGGCTATGGGAACTATATACATCCCCCTATGTACAAGCACAGCAGGAAACTGCTCTACACTGTGATCAGGTTCCAAAGATCAGTAAAGCCTTAATGTAATAAGCTAACCGGTATAAATATATTCTCCTCCCTTTGACAGCCCAAATCCCCCTTTAGTTACCAGCTTATGAGCATATTCTGATCCGCGGCGCCCAAAAGGAGCCTTACTCTTACTGGGCAGTTTCCTGATGTGTCCCCTGGAAAGAGAGAGAGAGTCCCCCAACCCCTTAAGACCATGCAGACCAATACCATCCCACCGTTATCCTGGTAAAGGGCCAAATACAACCCCACTACCACTATCTGAAAAATTATTTGAAACAAACTAGTACCAAAAATAATAAAAAAAAAAAAGAAAAAGCAAGACAGAATATAAACAATTAAACATTCCAGCATCTTTTCCTTTGCTGTTCACAATCTGACAGACAGGCCTGTATTCAGAAGCTTGTGATCTGCAGGGAGTAGATCGCATCTAGCACTGCCCATCTTTTAACATATACCTCTTTTCTCCCCTCAGAGTATAGGTGCCTCTTTATCCTGCCCAGAACCCCTAGTAGTTCTCTCATCCACTGATCGTAGGCATAGGCCTGGTCATCCTTCCAATGTTTTACTAAAAAAGCCTTAACTACCGCCGCCATTAAAGAGAGGTGGTATTTGGGTGCAACCCCTACAATTTGGGAGAAGTCACCCAAAACACATACTTCTGGTGTTATAAATTCTGAGTAATCCAGCATTGGGTCCATGCCCCATTTAATTTCTCTTCATAAGGGAAAAATTTTACTACATCCCCACATTACATGCAAGAGGTCACCCACTCCCTTCTCACATCTAAAACACAGGTCTGTCTGTCTCAAGCTGCTATCATATAGTTTCAAAGTAAATATTAGAGACAACAAAAAAATGCATATTTCTATACTTGAGTATTACATTATATTTACTGCTTTTCCAAATATTTTCCCAAGTAAGGTTTCTGGGGGTCATCACTTTATCCCATTATGGAATTCTTATAGGAGAACTCGGGCCAAGAAAGTCCAAGAGAATTTTATATATTTGTGAGAGAGGGTTAGCTCTCTGGTTAACGTCACTTAATCTCCTCCACGAGAAGGAGTTGTCCATAGAATCACCCAACCCCTTCACAAACCCTGCCAACATTTGTTTGAGTTGTAACGTTTGAAAGGAAGACAGTCCATCACATTGTGGTGGAAGGGCTACACTATCACCCTGCATAACATCCCTAAGCCTTAGGCTCCGTAACTGGTTAGCCAACCGGTATCTGATTACCCAACCCCCAATTACTAAGTTAGGGTTACCCAATATAGGCTGATCTCTGGCCTTCATTTGATTCTGTTTTTGTACTGGAGTAAGAAATGACCACCACGCTTCTGCAGTTTTCACAATTGGGTTCCCGTACTCTGTTATAAAAAAACTTTTTCTTAATTTAGCATACAGCAATGATTCTGGAATGAGGCCAGAGCTTGTTAGCATTTGTTTCTCTATTTGCACCCAGGTTGGTAAAAAACTTTCTCCCTCAACATTCTCCGCCCATCGGACCATAAGGCCCAGCTGGCCCACCACATAGTAAATATGGAGATCAGGCAACCTGATGCCACCCTCTGTGTACGGCAAGTGCAACACATTATGTTTTATCCTAGGCGGTTTCCCATTCCACAGGAATCCCGAAATTAGCCTCCTGGTTATACTGAACCATTTATTATGGATACTATATGGGGCTAAATAAACCGGATCTAGCAGTCTAGGTAATATATTCATCTTAATAAGGCCCAGTCATGCCGTGTAATTCAAAGGTAGCCTGTTCCACCTTAGTATGTCCCCTTTGACCACTGATATGACCCCCCCAAATTTACTTCAGCCCCCATCTCCAGATTTGCTGTAATCCATATGCCTAGATACTTAATTTTATCTGTTCTCCATTGCATTCCAAGGGGTGCAAAATCTGCCCTATAAACATATGGTGTCAAGGGGAGAATTTGTGTCTTTGTCAAATTCAACTTGTAATTAGAAACCTTAGAAAAACAACCTATTACTTCCCTTATTCTCTCAAAGCTGGATGCTGGGTCCTGTAAATGGAGAAGTATGTCATCTGCAAAAACTGAGAATTTTAGCTCTAGTCCCCCTATCCTAATCCCTTTAACATTAACATCCCTATTAATAGCTCTCAGGAGGGGCTTTAAATAGATGTTAAATAATATCGGTGAGGGAGGGCATCCTTGATGGGTCCCGTTGTCTAACTGGAATTCCTGCGAGATATAACCATTGCATAATATTCTGGCCGTTGGCGCAGCATATAAGTTCTTAATGCCCCTAAGAAGACCTTCCGGGAATCCCATTTTCTCCATTGTAGCAAAAAGAAAGGAATGGGAAACCCGATCAAAGACTTTTTCGGCATCTAGGGAGATCAAGGCCAAAGGTATTTGAGAATCGGGGGCAGAGTTTAGAATATGATGTAATTTCCTAAGAGCATCTTGTGCCCCTCTCCCCGGCATAAATCCTACTTGTTCCTGACTAACTAGACTGGGGGCAATACTCAAAATTCTATTTGCCAAGATTCTTGTAAGAATCTTAATGTCTTGGTTCATTAAGGCTATAGGCCTGTAACTGCCTAGTGCATCCCCAGGCTTATCAGGCTTAGGGATTAAAGTAATATATGCCTGATATAATGGAGGATGATGAACCCCCTCCTGCATTATAGTAAGAAAAATCTCTTGGAGTATAGGAAGTATAGTCTGAATATGGGCCTGGTAGAATTTAGCAGTAAGGCCATCAGGCCCTGGCGATTTACCTGCAGGAAGAGATTGCACCACCTCAACAATTTCAGATGCCCTTATTGGAGCTTCTAATTCCTTAGCTTGAACAGGGTCCAAAACTGGTAAAGGAATTCCCTCTAGAAAATGCTTGGATTCCTCCTCCCCTGCCAAATCTTTAGCCTGGTAAATTTCTCTGAAGTATGACGCGAATGCCTCCGCCATCTCTTGGGGATCTGTTAGAAGCTTCCCTTCAAACTGGATAGATGTGATTGTTCTACTTGCTTCCCACTCCTTGATTCTTGCTGCCAAGAGACGCCCCGGGACATCACCCTGCAGCAAGAATTTGGCGTTGGTCTTATTCAGCCAAAACTCTACTTTCCCATAAACAATATCCGCCAGCTCCTTTCTCAAGCTTTTGAGTTCTGCATCTATTTCCCCTGAGGACCCTTCCACCTGTGACATGGACTTAATTGCCCCTAACAGATATTCCTCTTTAGCCCTTCCCAGCCTATTACTCTTTGCCACCAGGCCCTGGGCTGCTCAGCATAGAGAACCTTACAGGTAGGCCAAGCCAATCTTTTATTTTGCAGCATGGGCACTTGCAGTCTGATGATCTCCTGTAAAGCCTCCTCCAACTTGTCCCTTACTGTGGGTTCTGTCAAGAGAGAGTCATGCAGCCTCCATCGGTAAGGTCGGGGAGGTGTGTAACTTGGTTCCCACATCAACTGAATAAGAGAGTGATCTGAGAAGGTTCTCCCCTCCGTTAAAACTTCCCTGACCTCTCTAAGTGCCTCTCTGTTCACCAAAAAAAAATCAATTTGAGAATGGCTCTTATGGGCTGCCGAATAGAATGTCATATTACTACCCCCTCTCGAATAGGTCTTAATTGGGTCAACCAGTGCTGTAACCTCCAAAAACCTAATCATGGCTAGCTGAGCCTCAGTCAGTAGCCCACTGGATGGTGGTAGCCTGTCCTCCTGATTATTGAGATAAGTGTTCCAGTCGCCTGCCAAAACAAAGAGAGTGTGATGAGAGAGTGGCTATATCCCTCTCTATTGAAGCAAAAAATTCAGGATCAGAGGGAGTTGGCCCGTATATAGAGGCAACCGAGATTGCTTTGCCAAACAAATTACCCAACAGATAAATCCCCCTGCTGTCTTCCCTTACTAACACCTGCACCACCTCATATGGGCAGGTTTTCTTTATTAGAATCGCCAAGCCCACGGAGGCTCTATCCTTTCCTACCCCATAGACTTGTCCCACCCATCGCCTCCTGAGACCACTCAGCTCTTCTGTCAAGAAATGTGTCTCTTGTAACGCAGCAATATGAACCCCCCGTTGCTCGATGTATCGCAAAATGACCATTCTTTTGCGTCTACCCCTGAGTCCTTTAACGTTCCAAGAGATTATTTTAACACAAGACATTAATAAACATCAAGATTGTTTCGCATAGGCCCAGACATTGTGCCCTTTCAGGGTCTGCATCCTTGCTATTCCCAAACCTGGAATCTCTCACTTTCCAACTCCCAACAGCCCTCCTCCTTCCCCTCAACCCCCAATCCTTAGATCGTCCACCTACCAGGTATTGAGTCATGGATGAACCCATTCCTGTGCCACTCCCCCAGCCCCACCCCATGACAATGTAACTCCGGGACCTGGCCCATAGCCCCCATAGAGACCAAAGCATGGAAGCCCTGCATCTCCTTCCATCGTTCACTCTCCTTTCCCAGGGCTCTCCTCCTTTTATTTCCCAAAAAATGTTGCAGGTAACCCCTCTCAAAACTCTCACTTATAAAATGAAAATCAGGCCCAAACAGCCTCTCTTCACTTTCTCTTACGTCCCAGGGAGGTACCTCTTCAGTTTCCAGTGCTGCCTAAACCTTAATCCCTTTGGCTACTCCCCCTCCCATTCCTGCCCCAGTACTGGCAGGGAGACAACATAGATGGAAGACCGTGCCCTCTAACAGCTATAGTACGAGCTGTTTACTCCCTTTGAGATAATATTCCTTCGACCATCCCCATCTTACCGCTCGCTCATAGTGCTCCAGTCTCATGAGACTGTTCTTTAGGCCTGATGTTTCAAATAAAAGAAATCGGAGGCTCTGTGCCCACCGGGTGAGTACTAGATTTACTAAATCCCTGTAACCCACCACCTCGCAGCCCTTCTGTCATCTTACATCCCCCGATCCTCCCCCCGACAACTATGTTATCTAACTACTCTCCCTTGCACCTTAAGTTCCTATCTAGCCTCTATAAGGAGGGTCACCTTAAAACCCTAACAGTATTGCTCCTCCTAAATCCTCTCCTTTCCCACTGCTCAGTAACTGTGCCCCATCTCCCTGGGTAACCATTTACCACTTGCGCTATTCATCCCTAATTGCAATAGGTGGAGATCAAGGTTTCCCCTTCTTAAAGGCGGCCCTCTATACTCCCTGACCTATACATATCCTTTGAAAAAAAAACATGTTTAACAATAAACAATTAAACCAACAATCAATAACAGCTTTTAGGTCCTTTGATTCTCTTCCATCACAGCCCTTCAGGCTAACACTACCTTCTTCATCTCAGAACACAGTCAGGTTAAGGGCTTAAATAGTTCTGGGAGCTCAGTCCGTAACCCCTGTAAAGCGTCTTTTGCTGTGAGGAACCTCTTCTCTCCGGCCTGAAGATGAACCATCAAAGTTGTGGGAAGCTGTAATCGAAATTTGATTCCTGCAAGATATAGCTTTTTCTTGATTTCTGCATATTCTTTCTGCTTTTCTCTAACCGCGGGCGCTTGGTCCTGAAATAACCAAAGAGAAGCACCATTCCATTGAAGAGACTTCTTTTGCCTGGCGATGAATAACACATGGGACTTTTCTTTATAATTGAGAAAGCGCATAATTATCACCCGGGGTCTCGCCCCCGGCAGCGGCATCTCCCTTAATGCCCTGTGAGCTCTTTCCAGATTGTACGCTTCCCCAAATGGTGTAGGGCCCAGCAACTTCAATAGTAGATCCTGCATGAAAGAGACACAGTCCGGCCCTTCAGCCCTCTCTGGTAGCCCTGCTAGAATCAGATTATTTCTCCGGTTTCTCGATTCTTGGTCCTCCATCCTCTCCTCTAGCTTCTTAACCTGTTTTCTAACAGACACCATCTCCTGATCCAGAACAGATATCTTCCTCTCCTACGAGGAGATCCAGGCCTCTGCATCCCCCATTCTTTGTGCCAGTGAATGTAACGTCAGCTTTACCGCTGCAAAGTCAATCACCAGCCCCTGCAACATTGACTTGATTTCCAAGATGTCATCTGTAGTCGAGCTTGAGCCCCCTTCCTTCCCTGGCTCCTTGCCTTGTACAGTCAAGGTAGGCAAGTGAGGTTTCGGCCTCTTGGTGGCTGGGGCTCGCCCCGCCAGGGGCTCCACAGATTCCACTTCCATCTCAGTGCTGTGGTGCGGCCTAAACTCGCAACTGCACCCTCGCTGTTTCAGCGGTCACCTCACTTCTCTTCCTCTCAGGCTTTTAGCAATCCCCTTGAAAAACACACCCGCAGCAGTTCACGGGCTTTTATTGACTGCTTTTAAACAATTTAAGCCAGTCTCAGAGGATTAAATATATTAATATTAACTGCGGGGCCTCAGAGCAGCACAGGAGACGTCTGTCCCGATTCAGCTCATCACGTGACTCTCCTCCCATTGACTTATAATGGGAGCTACACCAAACAAAAAGTGGCATATTCCTTGACCCATGCTATTTCTATGTGCAAAGCTTCAGACCAACAGACCACATGACAGCCGCACAGTACCAGGGACAAAATCCAAAAAACTGCCCACAGAACTGGCAAAAAGTGCATTATTCAGTGTTTTGGTGGCCAAAAACTATAAGTCTGACTGAAACATAACTTGACAAATCAAGAGATCTACCATGCCCCACCACACATACCAAATTTCATGCAAATCTGTTGAATGGGTCCAAAGTTATTAACTTGCAAACTTTCAAGTTTAACATAGAAGTGCCTTCATAACCCTAAATATAGGGGTGCTACCGTGCCCATATTACATATATATGTGTGTGTGTGTGTATGTATATGTATATGTTTATTAGCTGAAAAGAACATCATTGGTGCATCAGTTAGTGTTGCACTGAAAAAAATGTTGGGTAATGTGCTGTTAGGGGTTTCCAACCCTAACACCCCACCCACACCCTGCAGGCAGCAACAGGCATGGGGATGTGCCTTGGGGTTGAATGTCAGCCCTAATGCTCAAGCCCAGTCCATAAGTAAATAAGCTTAGAATTTAACCTTATAGAACATGGGGTGAGCATTAGGGTTGACAACTCAAAGGCCCACCCCATGCCTGTTGCTGCCTGCAGTGGGGTGGAATTAAGTGTTGGATAAGTGACTATCACTTTTCCCAACTTTTGTTTAATGGAACTGTAACTGATGCATGAAATAAGTTTTTTGGAACTAATTTGCTTACTTTTGCAGATAGTATAATAGTAGCCTTATTTGCTAGTGAGAGGGCAGGGTCCTCTGGACCCTGCACTCCCATCCATGCATAGTTTTTGAGATAGTGTACTAGTATCCTTATATGCATGTTGGTATGGCCCTCTGGGCCCTGCATGCCCATGCCATACTGTACAGTGCCAAAGAAACACAGCACATTGCTATGTTATCCTATAGAAAACACAGTACCTGTGCAACACAACACCAAATTAATATAATTTCATGAAACCAGTGAATGGCACTTTGGCTATGAAAGTCCTTTGTACCCTGAAAATGACAGAGCAAACTTGCAAACCGTTTCTTCACAGCAGAGTGACAAAGAAACTACTGTGTACACCTCACATTGCAATGTTATCCTATGGGAAAAGAAGCAAAAAATAAACCACCCAGAACTCCAGAGCAACGTAATATTTTTTCACCAAATAAGCAAAGGGTGCATCTTTGTGGCAAGCCCTTTATACCATGAAAATTTCAGACCAAAATCAGAAATGGTTATGGAACTGGGGAGTGACAAAGAAACAGATAGTACCATTGTAGTCAATGGTAGAGCATAAGAAAGGATAATTTTTCATGAAACAGTATTCTAAATCATTCTATTCTCATTGTAGTCAATGGGAAAGCATGATAAAGGGTCCTTATTCATAAAACAGGATTCTTAATCGTGCTAATCCCATTGTACTCAATTGGAAAGCATGATAAAGAATCCTTTTTCATGAAAAGGGATCCTAAATCATGCTAGTCCAATTGTAGTATATGGGAAAGTACAATAAAGGATCCTTTTTTGATAAACAGGATCTGATATTGTGATAATATCATTGTACTCAATGGTACAATGTGTTCCCCCTCCCCAAGGATGATCCCAGTCTCATTATTTGAATTTAGATTGCAATACCGCTATTAAAAAAATAACCCTGGTAGTCTAGTGGTCCCTCCCTCCTCACCAGATGTCCAATCACCATCCCCTATAAAAAATAAATATTTCCTGGTACTCTAGTGGTCCCTCCTCCAATGTCCGATTGCTGTCCCCTTATAAAAAAAAATAATCTCTGGTAGTCTAGTGGTCCCTACCATTCCCCAATCCTCATCCCATGAAACCGACTGCAGTCTGTGATGGTCTAGTGGACCCCCACCCTGTCAAGTAATCACCCACCACCTTGCTCCCACCCATCCAGAGTTCTAATCGGTGACCCACACTGCCCTCTTCTCACCTCCATGGCTGGCCACCAACTGAGCTATGAGTAAGCGCATACTATCTAGCATGTCTAGCATGTGATCATTTATAGCAGTGGCCATCTATAGAGATAAGAGGGCTGTGCTGGTCACCGACTGGGACTCAGGATGGGGGAAGCAGGGTAGTGGGTGATTACCTGAAATGGTGGAGGGTCCACTACTCCACCACAAATAGGAGTGGGTTTTCATGGGACAAGGATTGAGCACTGGGAAAGACCACTAGAATGCCAGGGAATTATTTTATTATATGGGGACAGTGATCACTCTTTGGGAGAGGGGGGTGGACCACTAGACTACCAGGAAATATATTTTTTTATACATGGACTGAGACTGGACATTGAGGGAGGGTGGGAAGCTCAGAAGTGTTTAATAACCAGGGCATCCTAGACCACTTTCCTTCCATCAGTCATATTTTTGACAGATATAAATAAGGTAAAGAAGAGTTTGGTACATTTGTAAATGTAATCTAATTATTATTTTACTAGCTATCAAAGTGTATAATGCTGTTTTGCCCAGCTTAGCTTGCATTGCTGCACTTGGTCAAGTGCCCTCCCAGTCCACAAACTTCAGCTCTGAATGTGACCTATAAAATATTTTTCCTGGTAGTCTAATGGTCTCCCCCCATGTGTGATCACCATACCCATATAATAAAAAAAATGTCTCTAGTAGTCTAGTGATCCTTCCCCCTCCCCCATGTCCATCACCGTCCCTTTATAAAAAACATTCCGTGGTAGTCTAGTGGTCCCTCCCAGTTCCGGATCCCTGTCTCATAAAAATCCACTCCTATTTGTGGTGGTATAGTGGACCCCCCACCCTGTCATATAATCACCCACCACCCCGCTCCCTCTATCCTGAGTCCCAGTTGACAAACAGCACAGTCTTCCTCTCGTCTCCATGGCTGGCTGTCGACTGAGCTATGAAAGACTTCATGCTGGACAGTATGCACTCATTCATAGCTCAGTCAGTGGCCAGCCATGGAGGTGAAAAGAGTGATGTGCTGGCTACCGACCAGGACTTGGGATGGGGGAGCGGGATTTGTGGGTGATTATCTGACAGAGGGGGTAGGTCTACTAGACCACCATGGATTGCAGTGGAGTTTCTCAGGATTGGAAACAGTAACCAGGAGAGACCACTAGACTACCAGGGAATTTTGTTTTATATGGGGACAGTGACTGCACATCGGGGAGTGGGGAAGGACCACCAGACTACCAGGGTAATATATGCTTATACAGGGATGTGATCAGATATCAGTGGAGGGGGAGGGACCACTAGACTACCAAGAAATTATCCTTTTTATAGGGGGACAGCCATTAGACTTTGGGTGAAGGAACAATTGTCTACAAGGGAGATCATTTGCTGCAAATTGTGGCAAGGTTTTCGAGATTCCTTTGGTGCAATTTGTAATAAAAGAACATCTTTTTTTTCATCAGATTGGCATCTAAAGGTATGAAAGGGAGAAAACCACTGTGATTCTTGAGAGAGGTGGTGGTAAAGGTCAGGGCAAAAAGGAAAGGGTTCAGGAAAAATAAGGAGACCCAAAGGGAGGGGAACAGGGAGGAGTACCTAGAGTGTCTAAGGAAAGCAGGAAAGGCAGTAAGAAGGGCAAAGAAACAGACTGAGGAAGGCTTTGTACAGTCAGTTAAGAAAAGGGACAAGACCTTCCTCAGGTATATCAGCAAAAGGAGGAAAAACAATGGGGGATTGCAAGGCTCAAGGGAGAGGGAGGGAGGGAAATGCAAGGAGGGTGACATGAAAAAGGCAGAAAAACTGAATACGGTAAATATTTCTGTTCAGTATTCACAGAAAAGGGGGAGAGGCAGGGGCCACATAAGAATTGCAGTTGCCAAGGGAGTGAAGAGGTAGACAATAGTCCTTTTACAGGGGAAAGAGTCCTGCAGGAGCTCACTAAACTGAAGGTGGACAAAGTGATGGGATGAAGAGGTGATGGGGTGAGAGCTGGGCCTGATGACCCCATGGCACACCCCAATGTCTGTTGGTGCCTGTAGGGTGCGGGTGGGGGACATAGGGGTGGTAACCTAGCATTGAATTTCCAAACATTTGTCACTGTGACAACAACCCTAACTGATGCATTAACAGAGGGTTTTTTTTGCAATATATAAATACAAAATCACACATGCCCCCACAATGCAAAGCATCATAGGCTGCATATGCAAATCACCACAGAATATTATACTGGTTCAACTTTAAGCAGAAATGCATGGTGCCAAAAGGTCTCTCACACAGTTTGCAAAGGGCGCCAACAGAAGACATAGACATGTGTTTCATCCTACCAGGACTCATCAGTATGCCTCATCTGTTTGACACCCCAGTGGAATGAACCAGCTACCCTACTATGGGCAATCTGGGTTATGTTGTGGTGAACCCAATTAAAACAAAAACCAGTTTAAAAGACAAAGAACCTCTGTGTGCAAGCACTGAGGCAATGGTTACCCCAAAGGGCATTTGGCTGGGAAGCCAAATTTCAAAGAAATACAAAATCACACATGCCCCCACAATACAAAGCATCATGGGCTGCATATGCAAATCACTACAGAATATTATGCTGGTTCAACTTTAAGTAGAAATGCATGGTGCAGAAAGGCCTCTCACACAGTTTGCAAAGGATACCAACAGAAGACATAGACACGTGTTTCGTCCTACCAGGATTCATCAGTATGCCTCATCTGTTTAACACCCCAGTGGAATGAACCAGCTACCCTACGATGGGCAATCTGGGTTATGTTGTGGTGAACCCAATTAAAATAAAAAAATGGTTTAAAAGACAAAGAACCTCTGTGTGCAAGCACTGAGGCAATAGTTACCCCAAAGGATATATATATATATATATATATATATATATGATTGCAACCTCCAAATGCCGCTGCTAGGCTCCTGGGACCACCTCATGGTCATTTGAAGCCCACAGTCCAATATTACCCTCAGTGAGTAAATCATACTATGTAACGTGGCTCACACCCTCCTCTCACATTCTTCTTGTCTAGTCACATATTCTGCTAACTCCTGTACCCACCACAAATTTATACTGTTCTCATCACATGTAACCAGCTGTCTGTGTATTACTGTATAACTTGTATCATACTATATAATTTTCATCCATACTGTGATATTTACCAATGCTATGTAATCCCGGGTCGTGCCTGAAAAAGGGACCTCCGAGGCCCAGTGGGCTTACCCGGTCACCAAAATTTAATAAAGAAATAAAATAAAGAAAGAGCGAAAATAATCAGAAATAATTTCAGAGCACCTGTTTGAATTAGCACCCGTAATACACACATTCGGCAGCTGACCGTGGAGGTGAGAAATGGGCTGTGCCAGTTGCCAGCTGGGGAAGGGTGGGGGGTGCTGTGTGGGCTGGCATGGCTGAGTGAGGGGTTGGGGCCACTAGACTACCAGGAAGTAGCAAATGCTTATTTTTTTTTCATTATGATGGGGGGCCGCTAGACTACCAGGGATATGACTAATACTAATAATAATTAAATACAGATCGGGGGGGGCACTAGACTACCAGGGATATAAACAACAAATATAAATAAATAGACATGGGGGAACTAGACTACCAGGGGTAAAATAATGAGATATTAATAAAATACACATTGGGAGGGCCACTAGACTACCAGGGATACAGAGATCATTATGTATATTACCATGATCAGGAAGTAGGGGGCCACTAGACTACCAGGGATAATGAAAACTTATGTTTTGTTATTAACATGGGGCAGAACCAACCCCCTGACCAAAACCTACCCTCATATAACTGTGTAGGGCACCCCTGGGCTACAGAAAACAATGTAAAAATTTGGCCATCTCGTCCCTCGCGCGTGATGCAGGATTGCGATCAAAGAATCTAGCGATCAAAGATTTTGCAGGCTCGCAATCAAAGATTTCAAAACCTCAAAACTCTATTTTTGGACCAATTTGGATAAAACCAAAGCCATGGCTCAATAGATCGGGGTCCCCTAAGTAAAATCCATCCAAGTTTTACTTCAGAAGTGACTCCTGAGCCAAGATATATGTGTTTTTCCGATCGGAAAATAGAAAACAAAATGGCGGACCTCGCAGTCAAAGAATTTTTAAAATCCTCAGGGACAAAGATTCTTGAACCGTGAGGCTGCAAATTCTTTGATCGCCAGGCAGGACCAGATGGCCAGAACCCCATTCTTTGTTCGCACAACATACTGTATATATACATTTTCCTATTGACTTATAATGGGATATTAAAAGTGGCATAACTTTTGAATATCTCAATAGTTTTTCACCAAACAAAAAGCGACATGTTCAGTCACCAAAGCTCTTTCAAATGAACCATCACACAGAGCAGCACACCTCACAACAGCCATGCAGTGCCATATCCAAAATCCCCAAAGCTGCCTCCAAACATGGATAATTTTGCATTTTTCAGCACTTTCGTATGCAAAGACTGTAAGTCCAACTGAAACACAATTTGGCAAATCAAGAGATCTGCCATGCCCCACCATGTGTACCAAATTTCAGGCAAATTCATTGAGCGAGTCCAAAGTTATTAATGTCCAAACCTTTGACTTTAGTATGTAAGTGACCGCTGAACCCTAACTATAGTGTCACGACCGCACCACTATAATATATACGTATATATATATATATATATATATATATACCCCACCTGACCCTCCCTCAGCATCCACCCCCCTGAACCATTAGAGTGGCGCTGGTTGTGCCCAGTGTCATGATGAGGAATCCTCCATGCTGTGTTAAATTTTTTACGACCCTGCACAAAGAAAACCGTCCATTGATGTTTTTTGGCCATAACTGACCCCCATCTGACCTCAATAAAATAAGGTAAATTAAATTTTCCATAGCCACCTGCCTGTACTGTACATTGAGAAAGAGAGAGAGAAACAGTGGTAAGAACATCTGGATCGGGAGTGTACTCTCTCTCTCTCTCTCTCTCTCTCTCTCTCTGTTTCTTCACTTTTATTAGCTTGGGACAGATAGACAGGCAGGACACCCTGAGGGGCTGAGAGACAGAGTATTTGTGGGTACAGTATGTCACGAGCTCAAACCAGTAAATGAATACCAGTAGCTGTTGAAATCATATTGGCATGCTTTGACTACAAAACATGATTGAGATAAAAAAAAAAAGAAAGCTAACAAGAATGATAATTCACATGGGGGGCAATTCTCAGAGGGATACGGCAGGCATAACTTGACTTACACCAAAAGAAATGGTGCAAGTAGCAAGTTACGCCAATAGTTGCAACATTCAGTATTCTGCAAAGCAACCTGTAACATGTTGCAGGCTGCTTGCGCCAAAGTCGCAGGTATGCCCTAAACCCCCTGTGACATGGGACTATGGAGGTTACGGCAGCCATTGCACCCTATTCTGGGAGCACAGCAACAAAGTCTCCAATGTTACATATCTACAAGAACCCCTGGTGGACATCTATCAAAGAACAGTTGAATAGCTGGTGTAAATTGCATCCATCAGAGATGTGTGCAGACAGCCCAATCCATCAGTCTGTGCCACCTCCCAGCCCCATGCTTGCCCCACCAGACAGTCCTGCAAGGCTAGAGGCACCCCCACACACCTACTGCAGGTGCCCCCATGGCTATGGGACCCCTTCCTGAGTCGCCCAATACTGTACACTATAAGGCCCCTCTGGGCTATCAGACCCCTTCATGATCCCCAGAATGTATGACCACTAGCTCTGCAGGGCTGATTGCCCCTCCAAGCCCCAATGCAAGCTTCCAGCACATGGCAATGTCCTTTTAGTAATACTCCTGAATTCCTATTCCCTGGTAGTCTAGTGGCCCTCACCCTCTAACTGGCATTGCCAGACCACCCCGCACCCCCAACCCATCCCCTGCTGGGTGACTGGCACATACCACCTCTCACCACCATGGCCAGCTGCTGATTCAGCCCCATCTGAGCACGTACTATATATACGTCCTCAATGAATGAATGGCAATTCATTCATTCATTCTTTGAGCAGTGGCTGTGGTGGTGAGAGGTGGGCCAGTCACCAGCTGGAGATGGGTGTGGGATTGCAGGGTTGTCTGGTAATGCCTGGTGAGGGGCCACTAGACTACTAGGGAATAGAAATTTGGGAGTATTACTAACAGGACAGTGCCCTGTGTGAGCAACTGGCATCAAGGGATGTGGGGGTCATGATCAGCCCTGCGAGGCTAGTGGTCATACATTATGATAATCTGGATGGTGGGGGTGGCCAATAGCCAAGAGGGGCCTCTCAAGCTTGGGGACAGGGGCAGAGTGGGCACTTGCACCTCACAGACCTTTGGCTGTGGCTTGCAACATGCACCTCAGGTTCGTCCTGCATTTGGCATAACTTTGCACATGTTGCAAGTCGTAGGACTTAGCTGCAGAGACCCTGCCCCTTACAGAATCGGGTGCAGGGTCCTTGGCACAAGTGCACCCTCGAATGTCTCAACTTATGACATGCGTAGGGGTGCTTCTAGAATCAGGCCCATCATCTCTAGAACACTTCCCAAACTGATTGCAAATGAGGTGATGGTGGGGATTGGTGGATGTCTGTGAGTTCTGTGGTAGCCTGAATTTTTTTAAATCTAACACATGTAAGGCACTATTCCAATAATAATAATAATAATACTTTTATTTTTAAGGCGTCTTTCTAAAACCAAGGCGTCATACAGATTAAAATAAAAAAATCAGAATAAAACTGTCTTAAAATCAAACAAACACCAAAATACCATTACAACCAACTAATCACTACCATAACACTGGTGCCACAGATAAGTCTTTAAGGCTGATTTAAAGCTTTCCACAGTCATGCACTCCTGTAACTGATGAGGTAGAGAATTCCATAGTGTGGGAGCCATGAACATAAAAGATCTGTCCCCCAAAGATTTCAAATGTACCTTAGGAATCTCTAGCAACCCCTCTTGGACTGAGCAGAGTGATCACCCAGGGCAATAGGAAACCAGGAGCTCTTTCAGGTAGTCCAGGCCCAGTCCATGTAGGGCTTTAAAAGTCAGCAAGCCAACTTTAAAGGTGATCCACCACTGAACTGGCAGCCAGTGCAGTTCACACAACACTGGCGTAATATGACAGAACCGAGAAGATCCTGTCAAAGCCAGACAGCCGTGTTCTGCACCAGCTGCAGGTGGTGGATTTCCACCCCAGAAAGCCCTAGGTATAGGGAGTTGCAGTAATCTAAGCATGAGGACACAAAGGGATGAACCAGAACAGGAAGGTCACTGGACGGAACCAGATGTTTAATCCTGGAGATATTCCTTAGATGGTAAAAGGAGGATTTGACAACAGCCAACACCTGCAAATGCAGGGTCAACCCTTCATCAGAAATTACCCCAGGTTTCACACCTGGTTAAAAGTCTGGAGGGAGACATCCCCCGAGAACAAGTCCAGAGGGTGACTTACCTCCCAAACCTTCTGTCCAGCGACCAGTTTCCACAACCATCACCTCAGTCTTACCAGAGTTCAGTTTCAGCCAGCTCAAATCCATCCACTCCTGGATTTCTTTGAGACAGCTATTAAAGACAAAGAGCTCTACCCTGGTCGGGTGCACAAGAAAGGTAGAGCTGTTTATCATCGGCATAACAATGAATCCTCAGGCCATACCTTCTTACAATGTCTCCGAGGGGTAGCATGTACACCACGAACAACATGGGCGACAAAACTGAACCCTGAGGAACCCCACAAGGCAGAGAAACTGGATCTGATGAAAACACTCCAGATACCACTCTCTGAATTCTTCCAGTGAGGAACGATGTAAACCACCTGAGGACAGATCCCATCATTTCACAGATCTACCTCAGATGGCTAAGTAACAACCCATGATCCACAGTGTCAAACACTGATGATAGATCCAGAAGAACCAAAATGGAATGGCTCTTCCAATTTCTAGCCATCAGAAGATCATTTAGCACCAGAACCAGCACTGTCTCTGTATTATGTCTCTTTTGGAAACCAGACTGGAAGGGCTCATAGATGTCATGGATGGTTAAATGGTCTTCCAGTTGTGCTGCCACTGCTTTCTCAATCACCTTCCTTAAAAAAGGGAGATTAGAAATTGGCCTGTAGTTAACGTGGCAGTTTGGGTTCAAAGTAGCTTTCTTCAAGAATGGTATCACTACCGCCTCTTTTAGAGAATTAGGAAACTCTCCAGATTCCAAGGAGCACCAAACTATCTGCGCTAGGACCGGATCAATAACATCAAGACAACGCAAGATCAGGGAAGTTAGTCCCAGGTCCAAACTACAGCATGTAGGGTGCACATCCTGGATGATCCACATGACATCCATGAAGTCAGGGTGGCTGAAGGTACTCCAGGAAAACCGGGGGACAGTGACCTCAAGTTATTCACAAGCAATACCCAGAGAATGCGCTGGTTGGAGCCTTGTCCTGATGTCGGCCACCTTATCAGCAAAGAAATAAGCAAGGTCATCGCACTCTAGTTATGAAAATACGTTCCAGACCTGGAAACAGGCTGGGTTGCACAGTCTGTCCACAGTTTGGAACAGCTGAGCTGGTCAGCTCTGAGCTGCCACAATCTCCCTGGACAGGAACTCTGCCTTCTTACGGGTGATTGTGGATTGATAGACTTGATAATGGTCCATCAATCTAAGGTGGTTGGCATCAAGGGCAGATTTCCGCCAGTGAAGCTCTAGCCTTTGTCCTAGTCGCCACATCACCCTCAAAACCCCATCAAACTATCAGGAAAGAGGATAAACTCAGACTGGAGCAATAACATCCAGGGCCCCTGAGACAACCATATTATAGGCCAACATGAGGGTCTCTGGTTCACTGCTTGCAACAGAGAGGAACGATAGGTCAAGTACCACAGATAGGCTCTGAGAACTTATATCTCATAAAGGGCGGTACCTGACCATCTCCACAGGGGAAGGCCTATGCGGGGGTGCTAAAACTAAACCCTATGGTGTAGTGATCAGACCATGCAACTGGTTCCACCCCCAAGTTGGAGGCATTGATCCCCAGGAGGAAGACCAGGTCGAGGGAGAGTGTCCGTTTTTATGAGTAGCAGCAGTAACCACCTGTGTAAGGCCCAGAGATGTCATTAGCTGGAGGAAGTGCTGTCCAAATTGTGAGAGTTAATCATCAATCCAGGCATTAAAGTCACCCAGAACCATCAGTCTGGGTGACTCAAATGCCATGTCGACGGTGAAGTCTGCCACTTCCTGAAGGAATCATTTCTCATCGCCGGGTGGACAGTAGATGAGGGCAATCCGACAACCTACATCTGCTACAATGGTACACTCAAACGACTCTGTTTCCTCAACTAGTACATTTGTGAAGTTCAGTTTGGTCTTGAAATGGACTGCAACCCCCACCCCCATGATCCAATCTTGGGTGGTGTATCACTGAGTACCTGGCTGGGAGTTAAAGCCTCCGAAATGGGGCCAGAATTTTTATCCAGCCAGGTCCCGATGATGCATGCCAGGTCCACCGTTTCAACAAGATCTGCAATAATTGCAGTATTGTTTTTAATGGACCTGGCATTGCATAACACTGCCTGAGTTAGACAAACCTCTCGGGCTGTCCAAACCATCCGCCTACTATAATCGGTAGTGCCCTGGGGTATGGAAACCAAGCATGGAGCCCCATGCTCTGGATTCAATTTTGCCCGAGGGCATCTCCTGGATCCTACTACCCCAATGTGATGGCATCCCTCATTTTCCCTCCACTGTTCACACCCCCTCACCCTCCTCCAACTCCTATGCATGATACCCAAAGCCCTACACCGTTGGTAGGTGGCAAACTGGAGAGAAGGAAGAGAAAAGGGGTGGAGGACATGAAGAGCAGAGGATGAATAGTGCACGACTGTGGGGGACAACATCCCAGGCATTCAAGAACCCAAAAACTCACAATTAAATAAATATCACAAATAATCCAAACAATTAGCATACAAAGAATCCCAGTATCAACTTATCTAAATAATAAACCAATTAACAATAAATATTGCACACCCCAAAACCCAACAAATAACAACTAAAATTAAAACCTAAACTTTGAGTCATTCAGTCCCAAAATAATCTAAATAACCAGGTCTCACTAAGAGACAACCATTAAAACAAAAAACATTCAGGTCCCAAGGTTCTCACACTACCCAGGGAGCTAAAGGAAAAAATATATACTCAAAGTCAATTTATACAAATGAGACAGCAAACTTTGAATAAAGTAAGCTTCAGGTGCAGAGTAGAAGTGATTAAAGATATCCAAACCCTCTCACTTCTTGGAGAACAGACAAAAGTATAAGCACTCTCACTGCTTACAGAGTCAAAAACATAATCCAAGTCACCAGAAATAGGTAGGAATAAAAACATCTGACCGTATTTGCAGTTTATAGGGTGCAGGTAGCCATCAACTGAACCAATCCTTCCACGTCAACATCCACTACAGGTAGGCACAAAGAGAAACCTATGTTTTGGGGCTCGAGTCGAAAATATTCACCATGACAAAAGGAACCACCACCGGGATCCACTTATCAGTAGACCCCCAGGAGAATCAAAGAGGACCCTGAGCCCACCGGCCAACTCCCCAGCTGGTCTACAACTCAGATCCCCCAAGCCACAGCAAAATTTGACCCCTGACCCCCAGCACAAATTAAGGAAACCCGTGTACCACATTAATTTGGGTTATGGTTCAGCACAGTCCCTTAACTACAGCTTCGATTCCTCCATGGAGTTCAGAAATCCCCACGCAACACAGGTCAGAGTTCCAATTCCAGTTCCTCATCCATGTTTCTCCTCCAGAAGGGCAAAAAGTAACACCTCCAGCCAGAAAAGGAAGTGCAACGTATTCCCTGCTACTCCCTGACTCCACAGTCTGCCACACTGCAGTCAGGAAAGTGGTCAGGTAAACGCCAAAGCTCCCTTGGGGGGGAAGGTAGCACTATCAAATCAAATGTGGAGTCCTCTCACGCAACTTTGAGGTACTCAAACACAGCTCCAAATAAGCAAAAATCCTCCCCACAACTCCCCGATTCCACAGCACAGTAACCATGTGCAAGTGTTCCCTTTTAAGCAAATTAAATGTATTTTCAGCCATTTTTAGCAACATTATGGCAATGGGGCAGACTTTTAATTGCATGGAGAATCTTATGGGGTTTTGTATCAAATGTAGTGGTAAGGGGATGCAGAATACTGCTGTATTAGGTTAGGCTTTATGATTTCTTCTGCTGAGAAAATTTGAGGCTATAGTTGACCGGATTGCAGGAACATTGAATGCATGCATATCTACTGTCATTCAGGTGTATGTTTGTAAAACGTAGTTGACTGCCATTGTAAGTATGATTTGTTTCAAGGTAGGTAACGAGTGTGTTGCATCTGATTTTTTTTGTCTGATCCTATGTGTTATTTTAAATTTACATGTCTGGGCAATTTAGTTTACCAGACAGTACACATCTGATTTGGGTTTGATTGTTGATGTCCCTTCCTTGATTGATAAGAATTCTCAGTCATGCACAATTAGATGCGATGGCAGAAATGAAAAGTTGCTATAGCCATCAAAGCCAGCCAGCAAAGAGCAGTAATGTAGCTGGTAATGCTGGTGAAGGTGAATGAAAATATAACAGAGCAGCATAAAACTCTTACAATTTACAAGGCTGTGCATGTTCTCACAGGGTTATGCAGAGGATGACCTTGTGGATTTTGGAGAGGTGGAAAACAAGCTTTTAAAAGTCATTTCATAGTAACTGTAAGTCTGTGTGCACATCTTCTACATAAACTTGTTCCAGTTTATCATTTGCTGCTGACATTCAACAATTACCCTTCACCTGAGTAGTCACTAGATTAGCACACTCAGAATGTACCATTTCAGTAAGTCACAACACACAGCATGCATCAGAGCGAGAGAGAGAGAGACAGATAGACTGACAGAGATAGATAGATAGATAGATAGATAGATAGATAGATAGATAGATAGATAGATAGATAGATAGAGATAGAAAGATACATAGATACATCAATAGACAGACAGACACACACACAGACACAGATGGAGATAGATAGATAGATAGATAGATAGATAGATAGATAGATAGATAGATAGATAGATAGATAAGACAGAGAGGATGAGAGAGAGAGAGAGAGAGAGAGATCAGATGATCAGCAGCTCACTGCTCTCACTGCAACCAGTTTTTCTGCCATGAGGTTGTCCTTAGATGATCCTCTGGATGTTGAACTAAAACCTGTGAGCCTTGATAACTGTGCTGTTGCAGAACCGCAGTTCCTGACCGAGAGTCTGAGAGGAAGGACGTTTGAAGCTATGCGGTCCTGAGTCTGTGGAGGAGACTCAGGAAGCAGGGTTACACCCCTTAAATTTTATTTACAACAGGTATGCCACCATTGTCTGCAAGTAACCTTCCCAGAACATCTTATTGCTCCTAAGTCTTTGGTCAGTCTTTTTGCCCTGTCCTATCTTTTTTTGCAGGGATGGAGTGGTAACATTGCTGGTTGAAGTGCGGTTGAGCAAACTGTGCCAGCAGGCCATGTATTTCAGAACCTTGAGCACACTCTAGGATCTTGCAAGCACAAGAAAGCCAAAACCACAGAGCTAAAGAGCTAAAGAGAGAGAAACCAGTTGGACGGAGAGGAGAGGGCAAGAGTAACACAGAGATTACTAACTGACCATCAATTAAGGGAACGTATTCTGACTTCGTATAAATTTAAATGTATTTATTTGCACTTAGTTATAAACATTTTATAAAAAGTCTTGAGTTGTAGTTGATTCTGTTTTTAAAAATTTCCTTCTGGGTGTCAGTTATAGACTTATAGACTTATACTTTTTATTTTTATTTTTTTATATACTGGTTTAGGTATCCAAAAATAAGTGTGTTCCTTTTAAGAGCCAATAGTTCTTCCTAAGTTACTTAGATACTATATAAATACTAAATGAGACAGGGGTATGTATGAGAAATATATTACCCTAAGTAAGTAGAAATTTTATGCAGCTTTTATTGATTTAGTACTGCATTTGCAAAATAAATTGTGGGGAATAATGAGCAAAAAGGATTTTTTCCATGAAATCATAGCAATCATGGCAATTATAAGAGAACTATACACGGAAAATTGGGCTCAGATTAAACTGGGCTCTGAGGGACCGCTATACTCCACTTTTTCTACCAGTAAAGGAGTTAGACAGGGCTGTGTTCTTGCCCTACTTCTATTCTGTATTTATACTGCAATCTTCTGTTGGAACTTGGCAGCTCACTAACCGATTCATCAATTATTCTAGGTAAACATTGTGCGGTGCTAACATATGCAAATGACCTGGTCTTGTTTTCTGTTACTCAGGCTGGACTGCAGACTAAACTTAATATACTGAACAACAGTGCAAAAGAACATGAGTTGGAGGTAAATGATCAGAAAAGTCAAATATTGATTTTTGGAGGACAAAACAGGTTGAAAAAGTGGAGGATGGGTAAAAAAAAATGAAACATGGTAAAGGATTATACTTACCTGGGACTACAACTATCAAATGATGGGAAGTGGACAAAAGAGATACAAAATGTAATTCCCAAACTGAAAAAAACAGCAATGTCCCTACACATATTCAATAAAGAATATTGAGGGAACTCTATTAAAGCCTTTTAAGGCTAAATATAACACTCAAGCCTTGTATAATGAGGAAGAATGGCATCCAAGAGAACCAGATAAACTTAAAGTCCCCTTAAATATTTTGCTCAGAAGGAGCCTGGGATTAGGCAACTCAGCCCCAGCTTCCTTAGTATGGGTATAACTAGGGATTTCCAGTATAAAGTTCTTTTTCTCAATTAGGAAAGTCAGCTATTGGATTAAAATCCTACAAGATAAACAAAGTAGGTTTACTTCACTGTGTCTGAAAGAGAAATATACATGGTTGGACCTAGGGCGTTTGAAATCAAAGTGTCTGGCTTTAGTATTTCAGATCTTGCAGGAGATGGAACTAACTTATTTGGAGAACTATGTCAAAGCTGCCATCAAAATTAATCTTAAATACCAGCAATATGCCAAGAATTAAATTATTGAATATTATAAATATAAGGATCTTGAAAGTAATACCAGGCTGAAGATTTCACCTTGGTTCAGGATAAATGATAATGTACATTTTTTTAGGTATCACTATGAGATCTTAACAGATATAATACAAAGAGTACATTTCACCAAATATAGGTTAGAGCTGTTTCCTAGCAACATATGTGATGCTATTTATAAGAAGGATAACTCCAAACATGCTAAATTATGTTTCTGTTTGTCAAACACGAATGAAGATTTAAAGCATGTTATGTTTGTCTGTAGTTGGTATAAGACTCCAAGAGAGAAATGGATCCTACTGTTATATAATTCAATATTAACTTCAGATTTGGATATGTTGTTAAAAGCATTCTTTACCACTGATGATGTTTTAATTGTAAAAGCAGTAGCTAAATTAACATTGCCAGAATCCGTCTCTGGCACAAGACTAATAGACTAAATGACTAGTTTGATTAGCTGTACAGTTAGTAAGTATTGCTAGAATGAGTATTCTGTCATCTATGGACATCCAATAGAGATATGATGAGGCAAAATAATAATTGGAAATGTATGAGACAAATACTGAAATTATTTTTAAAAAGTTTGAACAGTGAGGCATATTATAAATGCTGTTTGATATGTATTTATCTATTGTAAATGTCTTTTTACTTGATTATTTACAATTTGTGAAATATCAAAATGCTGGATTTTGATTTTATATATTTATATGTGAAAAGGTCAAATGACTGATCAATAAATACATTTACTTACTACATTGCTGCCAGCGCCACAGATTTCTTTTTTAGAAATAATCTACATTTGTTCCCTTCAATATACTGCTAGTATGACAGAACAGCAATTAAGAGGCCACAGCTGAAAAGTCAAAACTGAATGTCCAGAAAAACATTGTGTGCACTTTACATCTTCATATTTTGTCGGACTGAATATAATTTAATTCTATAACTATCTGAATATTACAGCCATATTTCTGCTTAGTATACCCAGGCAGGACAGGAGGTATATATCACCAGCTGTTGAAATTTTTACTCATGCTGTGATGATAGATAAATAGATAGATAGATAGATAGACAGACAGACAGACAGACAGACAGACAGACAGATGGAGAGATAAGAGACAGTGATGAAGGGATCACTGGCTCACTGTGGGCTCTGCAGCTGGCAACACGCTTCCATCTGTGGCTGCAGATGTCAGGAAATTCTTGTTGTTCTCATGCAGAGAACTCAGGTGAATGGCTCCACTCACTAAACTGGGCACACTGGATTTTGTGATGCCCAAAAAAGATAATTCTTGCAATTTTAAAACAAACACCAGAATCTAGCTAAATGGGTGCCTAAACAGGTACTGTTTAGCTAGTTCTGACTCTTTTTAGGTATTCTATCATTTTATGTATTTCTAACATTTCTTAGTTTAAAAGAAACAACAAGATGGCAGCTGGCACAATCAATCAGTATTTTACACATGATTGGTATTTTGTTCAACACAACATGTAAATCTTGAAAACAAGCACTTACAGGGCCTGATTCTAGAAAGAGAAATATGCCTAACACAAAAAATGCAGTTACGTAAAGATACGTATCAGCAACTGTGACATGCGAATTACGTACAATTCTAGAACACATGAGATACGCCAAGCGCAACTGCATAAGTCACGACAGTCAAGATACACCATATAAAAGTGTGCAACACGCAGTTGCAGACCAACATACACCACCAGATATGCCACAGCAATGGCACAAACTGCAGCAGAACGCCAAAGGCAGAAAAGGAACCTTGGCCATGAGGAGCTGAACACCCTGGTGGAGCAGATAGATCACCATCATGCACTCTTCATGGACCATGGAGGGGATGCAAAAAAGAGGGAGAAGAGGAAGAGGGCCTTGGACAAGGTGGCGTGCAGGGTCAATGCCATTGCCACCCAGCGCAGGACAGTGAGGGACCTCCAGAAAAAAGGAACAACCTCAAGTGCCTCATCAAGTGCAAGCTGGTGTAAAATAGGTACAGGGCACAGGGGGTGGACCCACCCAGCAGGAGCCACTCAGTCCCATTGAGAGATGGATAGCAGCACATCTAAGCCAGCAAAGCATCACCGGTGTCACACAGCTGGACACATTCAGACTGCGGATGGCCACAGGTAGGGACAAACAACCAGTAATGTATGAGACAGGCCAGACAGGCAACAGCACACAGACCAATGGCATAGAAGGAGGTGTTGGGAGGCAATGGGTATGCAGAAGCAATGGTGGGGAGGCATGCCACACAGGACTACCACATGGCCACAGCTGGCCACTGGGTAGGCCAAGAGAACCAGACAATGGGTAGGTACATGCTAGGGACTGGCATATGTGCAGCTTTGCAAAGGATCAACCCATGGGAACAGTGGAGGGGCTGGCACAGGGCCACGTATCCAGAAGAGGGGGCATGCTGAGGGAAAGGATGGGCTGCACAGGGTGTTGCTCTGACCTGCACTGTGAACTGTATTGTGGGGGGGCATGCTGAGGGGATGGCTGGGCTGCACAGGGTGTTGCTCTGACCTGCACTGTGAACTGTATTGTGGGGGGCATGCTGGGGGATGACTGAGCTGCACAGGCTGTTGCTCTGACCTGCACTGTGAACTGTATTGTGGGGGGCATGCTGAGGGGATGGCTGACCTGCATGGGGTGTTGCCCTGACCTGCACTGTGAACTGTATTGTGGGGGGGGCGTGCTTAGGGATGGGCTGGCCAGCACCAGGAGATGTTGTGATCCACACTGTGTGCATGGGAGGGGGTGGCTTTGCACAGGCATGTGCTGGGCAGTAGGGATGGGGCATGGGCCACTGTCCCAGTGCCTGCTGACTGCAGGTGAAGGCCACAGGTCCAGTGCAAGGCTGGCATGGCACCCAGGGGTGCAGGCCCCCACCACACAGTGGGCCCCATGGCCGTGCCCATGCATGGTGCCACTGCACAGTGGTTCAAGTTTAAGTTCAAATTCAAGTTCAAGTTTATTGCAGGAAAGCCCCATTGAGCAAGCTCATTCACAAGGCAGTCCTTGGTGCATGGCTACAACAAATATACAATGCAGGCAATAACATAACAATACATAAATGGTGGAGGACCAGGTACTGCAAGGTACATGGGTAAGCAGTCCTGGGTGAAAAATAAAAACCGAAAAAAATATTTAGTACAAGTTGTTTAAGGAAGGCGGTGTAGTGAGAACAAACTAAGGAAGTAAGGAGAAAGCTAGGGAGGGAGTTTACAAAGAGTTATAGTTGTCCTTTATTTTTGAAGCCACCAGTTTTTGAAGAAATTTACTGAGACTACACTGGATAGTTTCAGAGTGGATTGCAGCTGGTTCAAATAGTTGGTAGGAGCATGAGAAGGCTCATCTGCCAAAGGAGTACTGAGTCCTAGGTGCGTCGAGTAGAGATAAAATCTGACTTCCTAGAAATAAGAGCTATGGGCAGTATGGAAAAGTGCTGCTAAATAGCTTGGTAATTTTTTCAGAAGAAGTTTTAGGGTCCAAATGCCAGCATGGAGTGTGCGTCTAATGATAGGTAAAGTCCAACCAACAGCTGCATATAGTTCACAATGGTGGGTTTGGTATGGGTAGTTTATAACGAAGCGCAGGCCGCGGTGATAGAGAATGCTCAAATTGTTTAGGTTAGTAATTGCTGCAGAAGTGTATAATATGTCCCCATAGTCAAGTAAAGGGAGAAAGGTGGTCTGAACGAGCCTGAGTCTGGTTTCCAGGGGAAAGAGGGACCTATTTTGGAAGAAGAAGAAGCCTAGTATAGCTTTTAGTCTTCTGGACAGCTTGTTGTCTAACCAAAAGCTGAGGTATTTAAATTTAGAAACAACTTCCAGTGGTTCACCTAGGGATGTAACAATGAAGTCTTTAGGTGGGACAGTGAAGATGATGGAGGAAGTATTAGGGTTGGAAAATCATGGCCTTAGTTTTTTTTAGCTTTTAGGAGTTTGGTATTGATGAGATTTGTTTCTAGCTATGCGATATCGACTTGAAGTGTATCCCTGACTTCCGATATTGTATGGCCGGATGTATACAAAACGGTATTGTCTGCAAAGAAATGCAAGGTTGACCTGGTTATTTGACAATCGAGGTTGTTGATATATAGGGAGAAGAGTATAGGACCTAAGATGGAACCTTGCGGGACTCCCCTAGTAACTGGTAAGGAGGCAGAGAACAGCCCACCAGCTTTGACTTTCTGCATCCTACCTGATAGGTAACTAGAGAACCATTTGGTGAGCATAACTGGGATACCATGGGACAGCAGGAGTTGCCTTACGAGGCTGAACAGCACAGCAAGAGCAGCAATGGTGGTGGGTCAGCACCAGTGGTAGTGGAGGCGAACAGTAGGTAGGGCAGCACAGGAGTGGGGTGGGTGCAATTCCAGAGCACCACGCTGATGCGGACCTAAGAGAGAGAAACACAGCTCTGGCAGGTCAGGGCATGCCGTGAAGCAGGGACACACTAACATGCTTCCCATCCAACAGGTGCAATGGCAGCTGGTGCAGGTGGCCCCAGTGGAGCCAGTGGGTGGGAGCAGCAGCGACAGGGCCTGAAAGGAACTGGCATGGCCCAGGCCACCGGCATGGTGCTGGCTGATGACAGTAGTCCAACGGACGCTGGAGGCAACCCTGCCACCAGCACACCTGTGGCAGGAACACCGCAGGTGATGTCTGAGCCTGAAGGCAGTGGGAATGGGGACAGCCCCATGTCCAAAGATGCGGCGGACAACAATGAGGGCGATGCAGCTGAATCACTGTGGGAACAGCAGGGGACCATCAAGTGTACCACCAGCAGTACCACCACATCTGTGGAGGCGGTGCACATGCCCGTGGTTGAGTAAGAGGCGACGGACCAAGAAGAGCAGATGGATGGTGCCACAGGCATAGGGATGCTCAGCCTGCTGAGTGACCATGGACTGCAGGACGAGTTGGACGAGGCCGTCTGGGCACTGCAGGCCCAGCAGACACCGGCGGCCTACATCAGGGAGTACTGCCAGTCATTGCTTGCCGGCCAGAGGGACTGTGGGCAGGAGCTTGCTATCATTCGGCAGTGCATCCAGGAGCACCACACTGGCATGGAGCTGCAGCTCACATGCATCACCGCCACCCTGGAGATGTTCACAAGGGACACAGCAGTATGCATGGCTGGCCTGGGGGGTACAATATAGGCCATCTGGCACTGTGCTGAATGCCAGATGGTCATCATGGGTAGTATCAGCACTGGCCTGGAGAACATGTTGGCACACCAGCAGTGCCAGGATGCAGCCATGGCCACAGCCATGCAGGACATAGCATGCACACTGCTGCCACTGCAGCACCTGCAAGACCCAGCCCAGTGTGCAGCACCCCTGGCCAACACTTAGGCCAGCACTCAGACACAGCCACCAGAGCTAGTAGTAAACCCTCCCCCACCCCCAGCCCAGGTGTCAGTACCCACCTGCCCGCCAGTCATGCTGCCGGTATTGCACTCACAGCCAGGCACCACACACCCCAACCTTGGCACAGAACAGCACCAGGATGTGACATGTGTAGCGCACACAGGCATGCTGGTTACACAGCCACAGGCTAGGGTGAGCACCATACACAGTACCACAGGTACATGCTCAGTCATGGGGTATGCACAGGGGGGTGGGCACACCGAGGAGGGTGTCCCGCAGACTGCACAGGTCTCAAGGCACTCAGCACAGGATGGGGTACACACCTGTGCAGCCCTGGCACAGCCACCGCCACATGTGACTCACAGGCACATAGGCCTGTGTAGGTGAAGGCATATCAGCCCACCAGTGGGGGCACATACAGGCCCACAGTGTGTGATCCCAGGCATAGTCCACCAGGGCACCACACAGCCTGCCAGAGTGGCAGGGTCCCCCACAGCCCAGCACCCAGCACCGGAGGGGTCGGTGCGAGGATGGCATGCACGTGGCAGATGGCTGTGAGTCGCCCGGGTAACCTGTGCAGTAGGGGAACAGGTGAGTGGGGATGCAATGGGTGTGTGGGGCCATGTGCATGGCAGGGGCACATGTCCATGGGGGCACTATGTGGGTACAAGGGTGTGTGCGGTTGTGAATATGCATGGGTGACTGTGGGGCACGTGTGATGGTTTTACCTGGGGTGCACGGGGCGATGTGTACATGTGTGTAATGCACACTGTCTCCAATAAACATGTTTACACCCTGAGCCAATGCTGTGTTTTCATTGTGTCAATGCAGTACTAGGGACTTACTGGTACCATGGTGGATTGGGTGTGCCCCAGGCGTGACACTGCAAAATGCATGCCATGGCTAGTGGTCAACAGCCTCCCAGCCCCCTCCGCCCACCCCCACACGACACACACACACAGACACACAGTTAATGCAACTGCGTTATGGCCTGATACAGCACACGCAGTTGTGTAACAGTATGTATGTCACCAAGCCACACTATGGATATGTGCTTCATGACTGTTGTCTCGCAGGCCACATATCTGTATCTGCGATGTGTGAGCTGCGCACCACATGCAAAATGCACGTGGAGCACATGCAACTGCAAGCAAGAAGCCCAGGCACTGTGTAGCACTAGACAGTGGAAGGAGTGCACACTCTGGGGATTGTGGAAGCTGCCTTTCTAAGGAGACATCCAGCCCAGGACAGAGACAGAGACAGATACCCAACAGACTGGTGAGTACTGGGCCAATGCAGGCCCTCCCCAACCCTACAACCTATATTGCTGGCAGGTGGGACTGGAACTGGCATGCATGACACTGTGCCATTTGTATCCCAAGGGTTGTACAGTGACTGTACTACTGTGGATCCCATGGCCTGCCTCTGGGGTACTGCAACATACAACACTGTTCCAGGGTACTATCATTGTGGCTAGTGAGTGCCACCTTGGGACTCTACTGACTGTACAGGAGGCAAATGCTATAGACATTGTAGGGCTGGTCTGGCTGCCTGTCACAGTGAGGCAGGTGCCATGCGGTGTTCACAGTGTACGTGGGTCAGGCTGGGCATGACGCTACTCACCTATTACAGGCATGGGACACCCTGCTGAGGGACACAGGCCACTGGTGTATTGCAGCAGACATGTACAGGGGTGTAGGCAGGAGTACACACTGTTGATGGATGTGTTCAGCCATGTGGTGTGCCAGCCATGTCCCATACTCTGCACACAGTGCCTCAGCACTCTGTTGCATGGTCTGATATTCTGCAGGCCACCACTGCCTGATGCTGTTGTTGTGTATGGGGGCCAGATGTATGTCCATTGTGGGCTGTTGAGGGGACATCTGACAGCATTCGTACATGTGTGGTGAGGGGGTGCATTTGGGAGGAAATGGGTTCTGTCAAAGTTGTGGGGGTGGGGTCATGGTGCTGGTGTAGGGGGTTATGGCACCCTGGGCCTGCTGGCCATGGTAGCATGCACAGCTGTATACTAACCCATGTCAGTTCCCTCCACAGTTCCATGGCAGACATCCATGGGACTTTGGTGAGTATTCGGCATTGTTCATCACACACATTCCCACCACCTGTCCAGCACTGTGTACCTGACAGTGTTGCTGTCTGTCCCCTGTGTAGGTTACAGCACCACTGCACAGGTCAAGGTAGGTACACACCACCACACTACAGCTGCTCCGGGGTCCCCGACTGTGCCACAGGCTTATGTTGTCCTGCTCTTTCCACATCCAGGAGTGCTCCATCCCAGCCAGTGACACCCACTTTGTACATCACACTGCACAGCACAGGTAGGTTACTGTCCTTCCCCATGCCAGCACCCATGGACTTCATTGTATCTTTCCCTTGTCCACCTGGTGGGTGTAGCTACATGCACCCCCTTGTGGGGGTGCTGGTGTGGCCATGTGGCAGGGCTGCATCTGGCACCCCATGCCCACACTGTGCAGGGCTATACCATGGCATGCCTCTGCCAGGGACGGATGCCGTGGTGGTGGTGCAGTGTAAGCACTGTGTGCCTGGCCACTGCATGGTGTGGTTCAGCACATGCACACTTTGTGCTGTGTGTGTCATTGCCATGGGGGTTCCATGTGGTGGTAGGGCCACAGTTGCAGGCCCATGGCCCAACACCAGCCCGTGTCCCACAGCCAGTGACCAGTGTAGTGCATGGTGGGTGGGGGTGGTGTGCACAGCCACGGTGGACGTCTGTTGTGATGCTTGTGCTATATCTTCCCCAGTTATAGATGCCACACAGTAGCCATCCCATCATGTCATTGGGCTCTACACTCAGTCTCAGAGGACGGGCCCCCAACTTCACTCCCCATGAGACGGCGCAACTAGTGAACTGTGTACAGCAGAGGGGCCATACGCTGCTGCCACCCAGGTGCCACAGGAGTGGTGCAGAAGGCCATGAGTGGGCCTGGACAGACATCTCTGCCCACATGGCCGTGGCTATGGGGATTAGGCGCACCAGCTGCCAGTTGACGCACAGCTGGCAGGACCTTGCACTCAGGGAACCCAGTGTACTGCAGCAGATGATTAGCATGGCCTGCTGCAGGGATGCAGAGATGTGGCCTGGCCAGGTGACCAGTGTTGGTATGTATCCCTACAGCTGTCAGTTTGTTGCTGCAGTGCCAGCGTGGTGGCCTTGGCACGTGGTGCCTACAACACACTCACCTGTCCCTTCACCCCCCAGGTTTTGCTGGGCATGGCACGCCAGTCAGCAGGGATGCCTCACCAGCTTCAGGCAGGAGGCACGTCAATGGAGGTCAGGTATGTACATTCCATGTTGCCCTTGGCACGTGGCCTTGGCCGGCTGTCACTGTGTGGCCTGTGCTGTGCTCTCACATTGCTTGCATCTTTGTGTGTGCACCCCTGTTTGGTCCAGGCACTGACTGTGTCCTTTACATCCCTACAGGTGTACAGAGCAGAGGGCCCTGCTGTGGGTGATGGCGGACATCAAGGCAGCCAATACAGAGGCATACTGGTTGCGCACACAGCGCAGGTGATGGAGGGCCAGGGTGCTGCCACCAACCACCTCCTCCTCCATCTCCTACTCCTCCGCCTCCTCTGCAGCTGTGTCTGACACTGGAGTCCAGGCACCACTGGGGGCACAGGATGATCCAGGGGACACTGCCACTGTTAGTCTTCAGGAGCTGGTTGGCCCAGTTCCGTTGGGCCGGTTGACTGTGTGCAGTGACACAGCCAGGGTCCCAACACCATCCACTGTTCCGACTACCGGGGACACAGGGGACAACATAGTGGAAGGGCCAGACATGTCAGACCCCGACAGATGACACAGTGCCTTGCCCCACTATCCCTGATGCTGAGGACACAGGAATGCAGCAGGGTGTGGACATGGACAATCTGCAGTGGGTGGAGCCAGTGCCCATGGTGGATGTGGGGCCTTTCACAGGACATGAGCAGGGAGGAAGTCCTGATCGGAACCGGCTGGTGTTGATTGTGTCGGCCATCTTCCAGGACATTGGTCACCTTCAGGGATCTGTGGTCACCCTTCTGGAGGAGCTCAGGTGCTCTTAGTGACCATGTGTGTGACAGCCACTCATGTGCTGGATTTACTGTGTGGGTGGGATTGTGTATAGGGGTGGGTGTTTCTGCTGTGTCTGTTCACCTGTTGTGGGAGTACGTTGGAGGGTTGTGTGAGATACTGCTGTTTGTTTAGGGGTGGGTTTGATTGTTGCTGTTGGTTTGTGTGTGGGTCTGTTGTTTGGGTGTTGGGCCAGTTTTGGGGTGTGCATGGGGGCAGGATGGTGGTTGGGATGGGTGTGAGTGGCTGTTTGTGTTTGTTATTCCTGTGCTGTTGCTCTTTGTTGTTCCTGCCTGTTGGTGTTCCTCATCCCCCTCCCATTATTACCCTGTATCCCTGTCCCTGTTCTGCACATTAAACTGTTTGCCATTTACACTGTCTCTGTGTCCATTATTGGTGTGCCTGGCTGTGTGTGTCTGTGTGAGTCTGTCACTATGCACAGGGGTGCACACTGGTGTTGGTGCCTGCTGTCCCCAGTGTTCCCTCCCTGTGCATCATATTGATGTGCCATTTGTTCTGCCCCCAGCACAGGCCACTGTCCACAGGCTGCATCAGCATGGTGGTTTGTGTGCTGCCGGTCACCTTGCATGCTTTGGTGTCCATGCCACCTCATATAGTACCTCACAGCTGTGTGGTGGCATGGTTCCTATGTTGCACCTTTCTGCCTCAGGGTGCCATTGTTCCCTGTAGGTGACACCACTTGCACGTACGTTAGTGTGTCTCACCACCGACTGTCCACTGGTCTGTGTCACCCAGTGCTGTGTCCCTGTTGTAGTTGCACTGTTTCTATGTATCAGTGACAATGGCAGGGGAATTGTGCCTGGTGGTGCCTTCAACCTTGCATTGTGTCTGTGGCCTCTGTGTTCCCTTTGTACCCTGTGCCACACTGCTCCTGTGTGCCTGCCTTACTTGGTCACTGTCTGCCTTTCTCACATGTGTGTTGCTGTGTGGCTGGCCTGTCTGACCCTGTTCCTTGCCTTGCTGTGTATGTTACACCTGCTCCTACCTGGTTTATGTTGCACCATCTGGTCTTGGTGTATGTTGTGGCACTGCTGCTTCTAGAATCCCACCCTGGTGTTGCTCTGCTTTTTCCTTGTATAACCTCACTGTTAGCTGGGGTTACTAGAATCCCAGTAAGACCTAGTGGTAGGCAGGGAAGGCAGCTTGTGAAACTCCAGTTAAATGGATTTCACACTGTCTCACTCTGTTCTCAGTCTCAGCTGAGACTGAGGGATGACATCATTTTAGAACTGTCACAGCTGCATAAGCCACACTGGAATGTTGCAGTTGGAGGTTAGAGTAGAATGTTGGGGAATTTGAAGCCAGTCTGTGTGCAGTCTTAGAGAGAGATTGTAGTGCAGCAGAGTGTATGCAGGCTCTCAGAGCTTTAATCTCTGTTTTAGAGCTATTTTTGGTAAGGTACGTGTTTCCACCTGAAGAGGAACACAGGAACTGGTAATTGAAGTGGTGGAGACCGCTTTCAATGGTTCAGTAGCCCCATCCCTGAGGGGGATGGTGGTAGGTGTTTGCTGTTTTCCAGGTGCAACCCCCCTGGGTCCAGCTAAGGGAAAGAAGCTGCCTGTTCAAGTTGTGTTGAGGCAGCAGAAGCTCTGAGAGGAAGATTCCTTGTGGAGGAAATGCCCATGGGGCACCTGCAACCAAAGGGTGAGTTCGCTCTGAAAAAGGGCCAAGTGTTTTCACCTGAACAGAAAGAACCTAAAGGGACTGTTACTGTGTGGTCAGGAAAAGACAGCCAAGTACAGTTGGAAGATGTAGGGATTGGACTGCTTAACTCAGTGGGAAGTCTAGAGTAATGGACAATGCCACTTATAAGTATGTTCAAGGCCAGCACAAAATGGAAAGAAAGAAAGTGGGGACTGGACTACTTAACTTTGTGGGGGGTCTAGAGTAATGGACAAGACCACATATAAGTATGTTCAAGTCCAGTACACATGGGAAGCAAGACAAGTAGATGGAATGTGAAATACATTTAGCAAGAATCTACACTGCAAAGTGCTAAAGGATGAGGTGTTTACTGTCCAGAGAAATGGCCGGGTATGAATAGTGGGAGTGAGAGGTGGGAGACCCCCCATGAGTAGTAACCAAATTCACCTCTACAGATTTGATTTGAGGCACCTTTGGCTTTTTCTCAGGTACTTGGCCAGTGCCTGAGGAAAGCACCCAGACACGGGATTGAAAGCAAGATTCCCTGATGGAGACGTGGTGCTCTTAGGTGGTTTAGGGAGCCACCAGAAAATGTTTCCATGAAGTATGGAATGTGTCCAAGTAGCTGGCAAGGGAGCAGAGCCAAGGAAAACCCAGAACAGTGTACAAGTTCGGGCTCTGTAACCCAAAGCAGTGTACAAGTCTGAGCTGTGTGCCCAGTGTGTGGTAGAGCCTGAGGGCTAAAGTGATGAGGATATGTTCTGGTCTCTTTTAATCTGCATTACCAGGAGTGTAGCCCCATGGGGGTCCATCTGTGCTTTGTTTATTCTGTTTGGATGTGAATTAAAGCCACACTTTAGAGTCCTACTTCTGGTATTGGACATTACAGTTATTGCTTCCTGTGTTCGGAGTTACTTGGGTTCCCCTGTGCAGAGTAGCCAAACCTAGCCTTTGTGCCGAGTGACCTATTCTTCCCCAAACCCAGCCCACCTAGTATTGCTGTCAGATACAAATGGCATACCAGTCTGGGGTTTCAAAAATGGAGGCACCACTGAGGATTTGGATTTGGAATCTAGGGAGGAATGCAAGAAACGTACTTGGGCAAAGGGCTAGCATTTTGGTTATCTGGCAGTGGGCAGCCCAAAAAGCAGAAGCAAGGTTAACTAATATGCTGCTGTGTGCTGTTGTCCATGTGCTGTTGTCAAAATGCCCACTGTTTACCAAGGAGCAGTAAAGCCTGAGAGTGTATGCCCTTGTCCTACATCAAAATTACAGTGTTTTGCCAGCTTTTAAAACTGTTGTGACAAAGAAGAGTGTGGAAAACTAGGGGTAGCAAAAGGAAAATTGTGCCCTGGATGTTGGAAATGCTTTCTTGTGAACTGAGAGACTGGTTGTGCTTAGTGGCCATGAAAAATGGTTAAAATGGGCTCCCACCGTGGAGTCAGTTGAGGAAAAAAAAGTGTGGTTTTGCGGTTTAAATTTGCCTGCTCGACGATCGCCGTGAGGAGAAGAACACTCGAGAGGAAAGAGGCTCATTTGCATGGCGTCCAGTGATTGGTGAGGCTGCAATCAGTCCCACCCCCAAGCCAGCTCTAGAGCGACTTCCCAGCATTCGAGAGGGAGTGTGAGTGGAGTGTGTGTACTGGCTTACAGGAGGAGTGTGACTGAAAGTGCTGTAAAAGTTCAAAAAAATGACTTTTCTGTTTAAATTCGGGCTCAATCCACATCTCAATCGACTGTACTATGAGTGTGGTGTTCAGAGGGACGATCAGCAGAACTGTCAACCCACTTCTTTCCAGAGGTCTCCAAGACTGGCTGCAGGCTGTTTTCCATCGCAGCAAACAGCTACTGATAACAGTGAGTACCAACATAAATAATTGCTCAAACTAAGTGATTTTGCCAAAAGCCAGCTGAATCTGAGTGCAGCAGCGTAATCGCTTTGCAAAAATGGACTGTGTTAAGTTTTACCAGCAAAAGCAAGCCTTTTAAGCCATCAACTGTGAGCATAATTATAGGTTCAGTGTCAGTATAAGTTTCAAAGCCATGAGATAGACTGTGAGTTGTATCCAATATGCAGCAAGAGTTACAGGCAATCCTGTGCTTTAAATACTGAGGCTTTAAGGGACTGTGAGCTACAGCAATGTCTTCAGCAAGTGAAAAGTCTGTGGTAAATCATATAAATGTGCTAGGAAAAAGAACAGTGCAAGTTTGTGCAGCTTGAGCGAAGTTATCAGTAGAGTGTGTAAATCGGATCCGCAGTGGCTTGACCCAATTCCAGAATGTTGATGCGTAAGGGTGCTGCCACCGCCATTACAGGGTGGGGTAGTAATGTAAACACAGCAGCATAGGAGCCATTTTGAAAGAGAGAGAAAGTGTTCAGTGAAATGGGACTTGAAATAACAGTGAGCGTGTTTGTATTTTCTCTGCAGTCACGGCCTCAGGACCAGCCCGCTACCCGGGTCATGCTTTGGCTGTGGTAGCAGTAGAAGTAAACAAGTTAAGGGACATTGAGAGATGTTACTATGGAGGATGACTGCCTCCTCATGTGGTGATTCCTGGATATTCAGTGCAAGTATGTTTGATGTGCTTGAATGCTGGAAGGGACGTCTTCATGGTACCTCACTGTTCTGGGTGCTTAGAGAAATATGGTTTATTTAAAGCACCCAAGATTCATTTGGCTCCCACACGGACAAAAGATCAAGAATCTGTAGTTGGCAGTACACAGCACCAGACAGAGCCTGTTGGAGGAGGCTCTTCAGGGGAGTGTGGCACAAAGCTAGAGGGTGCAGATTTACAGACAGAACAATGTGCTGATGTTTCGGATTCTGAGTCACAGAGAGACATCTCAGGAAGAGCATCAGTAGACCCATGGAGAGGGGGGGCCTAGCCCAATTCTCAAAGGAGAAGATGAGATGAGGGAGGCCTTTGAATGGGAGGTTTCGACCTCTGTGCCCAGTGAAGAGTGGATAGTCTCAGGAGTGAGGATGGCTGCTCACTTCTAGGCACAGATTCTCAGTGAGGAAGAAGAAGAGGGGGAACCTATGTGGCCTTGTGAAAAAGGAACTGGTACACAGCCTCAAGCTCTTGCTGCAGAGGAATGCATGGAAGAGAGTGGTGATGCCACTGCCCTGGCTGTTCAAGAAGAAGCCAGGGATCCATTTTTTGTGTCTTTGAGAATGCGTAGCTGGCAGAACCAAGACTGGCCACCCCCAAGCCAGGCCAGAGGTCTCAGGTTGACCAAAGCTAGTAAAAAGGAGAGACTGTTTCATAGGAAGGTGAATGAAATCTATGGGATGTCCTTTCCTACCTTTCCTCTGAGAGTCTGGGAGGAGATTGAACAAAACAGGAAATCCTGGATTTGGGCAGAAGCAATGAAATGTGTCCATCCTGGTGCAAACAAGCACGTCAGGAACAGAATGTTTCACAAAAAATACAGCCAATGGAAAAGAGGCAGGACACAGTTAATAGACACTATTTGAATTGTGGATGGAGAGGGACATGAAACCTTTCACAGTGTGAATTATGTGCACCCAGATGGGATAATAATTCAAGCATCTGACCCGTTGTGCTATTGGTCACAATGCAAAGACCTCTCTGCGAATGTGCCCATGCCTACCAAATGGAAAGCAGAGTAGTGGTAGCCAGTGCTGCCACTCCAGCCATTGCAGTGCCTATGTTGTTCTGCCAGTATGGACATCCAGGACTCAGGTGCCCTACATTCATCAGTTCTACAGTGTACTGACTTTCCAGAATCCATCGACTGGCCCACCAGATGACTTCAGATCCAGAGAGGACACCAGCCCAGTTGTATCCTGATTCATCGCCTGGTAATTGGATGACTTCAGACCAGCTGTTTTCCTTTTTGTTCCTGTTCCAAGGTTCCATCTCCAGAGATGACATCAATCCCAGCAGTTTCCAGATGTGCCCTCCTGTCATTCCCAGAAGATGTCTGCCCAGCTGTAGCAGAAGAATGCTGCCAGGGACAGTCTTTGGCTGAGGACCAGGTTGGTGCCACTGTCATTCTACAAGGGACTGGTAAGTCCAGACTTTTCTATTCTTATGATATTGCAGTACACATCCTACACTAGCAGACTCCAGAAGTTTGAACTGTCCTCAAAGACTCTCCTCTTCAGGACTTTGGCCTCCTAGAACTGTGCTTCATTGGGCTCCAGCCCAGGAGAGACTCTTTAATGGACTTGCCTTCGGACACTGCGGTCACTAGATTGGACTTTTAGGGCACTCCATCCCCCAAATGGTGTATTGTAAATAATGTCATTGTTTTCTACTGTTTTCTAATGTTTATACTGCTTTTCTACTTTTCTAAAAAAATATTTTTGGGATTCTCCAGTGTTTGATGGTAGGGGTTTAGATAGACTGTGTATGCAGATTAGGAGTGTGTGTTATCTTTCTTTTTCTTGCAGATGTTCCTGAAGAAGATAGAAGGGAAGACAAGAAGAGGAGGAGGGACTCATCGGAGTCCCTCACTAGTACTTTAGAGTGTAGTTTTTAAAGTACTGTTGTTGTTACTGTGTGTAACTTTTTCCTTCCACAGGTATGGTTGTGGGGGAGTGTGGGAGTAATGCATATGCTATGGTATTAGCTCCTGGTGTGTGGTTGCATGGTGTCCAGAGTCGGGGAGGTCCCCTGTTTGTTTTGTTTGGGATTTGAGTTAGAGGCAGACAGATTTTCCCTAGAGGGCTAGGGGGGATAGACAGGCTGTGGCACTGACCTGCAGTAGGGGTTGTAGTACTGATCTATTAGGGCTATGCTCTGGGCAATTCTACCGGAACCACTAGGTACCCATAGTCAGCAGGTAGAGTAGAGGTTAATGCATCAGCCAAAGGCCTCTAGACCCTTAGTGTTGTCTGCCTGTGCTGGCACATGGTAGGGGAGAAGGTAGTGCTACCTCCCCGTAGTCAACACATGGGGCGAGATGGCCTAAGCTGGGTGATTAATGGCTGCGGACAGTCATTTTCCTGGCCCAGGGTGAGTGTAACCCCCCTGTTACCCGGGGTTACTAGAATCCCAGTAAGACCTAGTGGTAGGCAGGGAAGGCAGCTTGTGAAACTCCAGTTAAATGGATTTCACACTGTCTCACTCTGTTCTCAGTCTCAGCTGAGACTGAGGGATGACATCATTTTAGAACTGTTGCAGCTGCATAAGCCACACTGGAATGCTGCAGTTGGAGGTTAGAGTAGAACACTGGGGAATTTGAAGCCAGTCTGTGTGCTGTCTTATAAAGATATTGTAGTGCAGCAGAATGTGTGCAGGCTGTCAGAGTTTTAAGCTCTGTTTAAGAGCTACTTTTGGTAAGGTGTGTGTTTCCACCTGAAGAGGAACACAGGAACTGGTAATTGAAGTGGTGGAGACCGCTTTCAATGGTTCAGTAGCCCCATCTCTGAGGGGATGGGGGGGTAGGTGTTTTCCTGTTTTCCAGGTGCAACCCCCCCTGGGTCCGGTCAAGGGAAAGAAGCTGCCTGTTCAAGTTGTGCTGAGGCATCTGAATCTCTGAGAGGAAGATTCCTTGTTTAGGAAATGCCTGTGGGGCACCTGCAACCAAAGGGTGAGTTCACTCTGAAAAACAGCCAAGCGTTTTCACCTGAACAGAAGGAAACTAAAGGGACTGTTACTGTGGGGTCAGGAAAAGATAGCCAAGTACAGATGGAAGATGTGGGGATTGGATTGCTTAACTCAGTGGGGGGTCTAGAGTAATGGACAAAGCCACATATAAGTATGTTCAAATCCAGCACAAATGGGAAGCAAGACAAGTAGATGGAATGTGAAATACATTTAGTAAGAATCTACACTGCAAAGTGCTAAAGGATGAGGTGTTTACTGTCCAGAGAAATGGCTGGGTATGAATTGTGGGAGCGAGAGGTAGGAGACCCCCCATCAGAAGTAACCAAATTCTCCTCTACAGATTTGCTCTGAGACACCTTTTGCTTTCTCTCAGGTACTTGGCCAGCACCTGAGGAAAGCACCCAGACATGAGATTGAAAGGAAGATTCCCTGATGGAGCCATGGTGCTCTTAGGTGGTTTAGGGAGCCACCAAAAAATGTTTCCATGAAGTATGGAATGTGTCCAAGTGGCTGGCAAGGGAGCCGAGCCAAGGAAAACCCAGAACAGTGTACAAGTTCGGGCTCTGTAACCCAAAGTAGCATACAAGTCCAGGCTGTGTGCCCACTGTGTGGTAGAGTCTGAGGGCTAAAGTGATGAGGATGTGTTCTGGTCTTTTTTAATCTGCATTACCAGGAGTGTAGGCCCATGGGGGTCCATCTATGCTTTGTTTATTCTGTTTGGATGTGAATAAAAGCCACACTTTAGAATCCCACTTCTGGTATTGGACATTACAGTTATTGCTTCCTGTGTTTGGAGTTACTGTGGTGCCCCTGTGCAGAGAGCCAAACCTAGCCTTTGTGCTGAGTGACCTATTCCTCCCTCAACCGAGCCCACCTGGTATTGCTGTCAGATACAAATGGAATGCCAGCCTGTGGTTGCACTTGTCATATGTTCAGTTATGCATTTGCGTAACTGCGGGTCTGTCGCAACTGCAGCATAAGTCATCGCTGGCATACTACGTTGCACCACTGCACATCTCACAATGTAGAATAGTATGTGGCATATGTGTGTGATGTATTTGAAACTTGTGACATACTCTTTGGCACATCTGCGTTTCGCATTGGCATATGCTTTCCAGAATCGGGCCCACAGTCTTTTTTTTTTTGTTACCATTTGCATTTCTCAGTTAACTAAAAAATCCTAATAACGCTGGAACATTATAATATTTTTTCAAACAACCTTCCAAAGGCACACCCTTGGCATGGGCTCCTTCAATCCTAAACAATTCCTGAAAAGATTCCTCACCGTACAGGCTGTGGGTGGTGAGAGCAAAACTACACAATGTTAAATATAGGGAAAACAAATGGTTTTTTTTCTGTTTTTTGGCACTCTGTATCTCAAAACCAAAACAAGATACTGTCATAAAACTTTTCATGTTTTGAGAAACCAGCAGTCTGACTGTACATGCCAAAATTTAGGCTATTTTTAAAAAAAACTCCAAAATTGTTAAGGTGTAACAATTGGAGTTTAACATTAAGCAACCTATTCAATCATAACTATAGGGGTGCTACTAAGCCCCTATAATATATATGTAGAGATAGACTTGGGTTTATGGGAATGGGAGATTCATTTAAATATTCAGCAATGGGTGGGAGAGTGCTAGAAGGGCAGGGGGGAATTTTTAAAGCCAAGTACCCAAATAACAAGTATCAAATACTGGAACATTTGGCAGTCGAATATTCAGCTGAATATTTAGGAGCAGGCATTCATACAACACTACTAATAACTTTAAAGCAGCTAATTTACTTGGATAGATAGGAAACAATGTCCTCCCCTTCCTGAAACAACCGTCAGAATTTTCCAAAAGTTCAGTGATTGTTCTTGTGTACCTTTCTCTGAAAAATGCTCTCTGTGTTTGTTCAACTCCAAGAGGAATTTATAGATCTCTGTCGGATTTTCCCCCTCCATCCTACATTCCAGGGTTTACGTATTGATATCCCTTAATCTCTTCCCATAGAAATTCTGATGCGGACCCTGTACCATTTAAACTGCCTTCCTTGGACAGCCTCTACCCCATCTATTTCTGTTACAAGCCCAGTCATAACAGAATTACAGTACCACTGTCACTGTTTTTCCTGCCCAGGTTCACTGATCTGACACAACAATGTAAGGAATTTTGCTTATTAAGAAAATAGGGTGGGGGATTGTTTGTACTGTTAGCTCAAGCTATAGTGGTCATTTGCATTATCAGCTTAGTCTTACAGTGTAAGGTCTGTGCCACCCAGTTAAAAATATCTGATTCTATGCTAAAGGGGTAAGTAGTGGCACTGGGAATGGTCAATATCTGTGCTGAAGCCAGGGAGGGGCTGGGGATAAAATATGGACTCAGTATGTGTGCTGCCTTAACCCGGGGGGGGGTTCTTCTTTTGCAACCAATAAATCCAATTTGCTCTGACTTCCCAGGTTTGCCCTACAAAGTTTATATTAATCTGCGTATGCTTTAGGATCAAGTCTATCTGTGCTGAAAGGGGGAAGGGGGTCATCTAACTGATAATTGCTGAATAGAATCAATATCCATGCTGCCTGAGGGGGGGGGTGTCTACTTTTGCAGCCCATCACTCTAATTTACACTGGTATGTTTGCTATGACCCGTCATCTTTCTAGTGATCTGCTTATGTTTCCTAAATGGGAAATGTCTTTCAGCAATACAGAAAGACTGGAAAAGAGGAACATACTTTTTTTAGCTTGTGTTACTTTATGGTGGGTGAAAGGTAAATTAAAGTTTCCTTTAGTTATTCATTTCATACATTAACTCATTCAGTGGTAATCTGTCTGAATTCTAATGCTATTCAGTCCATTTATTTAGTAGTTTCTGGTGGTAATTTAAACCATATCCCACAGTCTCCAAGTGTTTATCCTGAGGTGTTCACATATAAAAACAGCTTAAATAAATGCATGGAATAGCAATAGTGTAGGTATGAACTGTTTGGTGTCTAGTGCTCTGGAGGATTGTACCATGATAGGGAGTCATTGCTTTGTGCAAGCAATAAGACACAACTGTATACTCTTGTGCATTGTGAGGCACTTGGTTCAGTAATAGTAACCCACAGCCTGTAGTGTCTTATTGCACTTCTAAAATGGGTCTACAGTTAAAACAGATATGTTTAGCAGTGCAGTTACTATTCCTGAGCTTCACTGCTTTGAAACTTTCTCCAATAATCAAGAAGCAGGATTGATCTCACCATACAGGCTAGGGGAGCACTGGTGAAAAGCAGTGCCACTATGACAAAGTCCTGCCCTGTAGGCACTGTATGAAATAAAGATTTAGAGGCAGTCATGCCAGCTAAAAATGTGTCATATTCATTTAGATAGGAACATAAAAAAATAGCCAACAGGAAAAGGCTTTACATTCTATACAGTCTGCTCAGTTTTGCAGACCCCTCCCAGTATCTACTGAGGGATCTGCCCCACATCCCCACAGTCCAGTACTCCCTCCTCTTCATCACCCCCCTCTCCTCAAAATCCCCTCATGCAAATATTCCCTTTTATCATGAGTTTAGATGCTGCAGTATTGTGGAGGGTAGCAGTTTGGGCAGCAAGGCGTACAACTTTGAAATTCCTGGCTACACCCCTGACTATAGGTATAGAATCACCAGCGATCGACAGAGGGGCAGCAGTGACTCTTTCCTCCTACTGCAGTACCATCAACCTGAACATCCTAACATCCTGTTTGCCTTCCCAAGTCATCTGGTGCACTGGGTCACTGACTTGAGGCTGTCACTATTGATGATCCCCAAATTCCTTTCCTCAGTGGCTAGACTATTTTTTTTTACCCATTAGAAAATAATCCATGTCCACATTTTCCATGTCTCTGTGCATAACTTGGTACTTCTTCACATTAAACTTCAGTTACCATACCTTGAGCCACCCCTCCAACTTTCCTAGATCCCTCTTCATATTCCTGACCCTCTCCTTGGAGATTATCCTGCCAAAGAGTTTAGTATCATCTGTAATGAGTCAAATTTTCTCTTGATCCCATCCCCTATGTCACATATAAACACATTAAACAGCACTGATCCCAGCACTGACCCATGTAGTACCCCGATTGGGACCTCCCAGACCTCTAGCTGTTCCACACAGTCACCCTCTGGGACTTACATAGCCAGATTACTATCCACGGTGTTATCTTTACCCAAACCTCTAGATCCCCCAGCTTCTTGATAAGCTGTCTCTGGGGTACTGAGCTGAAGGCCTTACTGAAATTTAGATACAGCACCTTTTTTTTTATAATAATATGTTTTTTATTAAGCATATAGGTTCTTCACATACATTCACATTATTAATACAACTGTATATTAATCTACACATATCTGCAGGTATCATAAACATTTGAAGTACATTTCCATATATGAAACAAGTAAGTGCTTTGGTATAAGGGGCATTCAGGTGCCATTACAAAACACTTCCTCTCTTACTATCTATAAGGAATTTCATGGTACAAAGTCAGGATATGCATTTAATTGAAATAGAATCCATTTTCTCCATTCATTATCAAAGGCATCTATCTCTTAACCTGGCTGTCATCCTTTCCAATCCATAAATCTCTCTCACCACCTCAAACCAAGCTTCCTTGGTGGGCATTCTGCCTATGCCCCAAATTCTAGTGATAACCTTTTTTGCTGCCAAAATCAACAGGGTGATCTGCAGGTATGTCGGCCTGTCCACCTTTATTCCATATGGAGTTGTGTCAGTTAATATATAACCAGGTGTGAGCAAGTCTGGGGTTTCATATATAGTAACAAGTTCTTGTATTACAGCTTGCCAATAAGGGTCTAGCAAGCTGCATTGCCATAATATGTGGGCCTGATCTGCCTGAGTAGCCCTGCAGTTCCTCCAGCATCTACCCTCAGGTTCTCCCTCAAACCTAGCCACCACTACTGGAGTGTGGAAGTACCGATATCTTAACTTCCAAGCATATTCCTTCCAATAAGGAGATCCAGATGCTTTTAACATTACTGCAGAGGTGGCTTGCCAGTTTGTCTGTGATATATCTGTTCCCAGCTACTTAGGCCACCTAACCCAGATAGCTTAAGTGGTGTCACCAGGTCTCTTCCGTAAGGATTCCTTTGTACTGCTGATGCAATGTTCCATTATAGTTCCTTGCATGTGGGAATGGAACAATTTTATAATTAACGGGGGGCTCTCAGCTAATGCCGCTAAAGCCTCCTCTGAGGGTTGGAGATATGATTTTAATTGTAGATATTTATGAACTAGACTGGTGGGTAACTTATACTGTGACTGCAGCTGTGTGAACGATTGAATGCCACTAGGTCCTATTAACTGATTGATTTATTTAATATTGTATCTCCACCAATAGGTCATAGATTTATCCATTGCATTTTGGGGGAAAGAACTATTGGAAGCCAGGGATGTAAGAAATAGTGACTCCACTGGACAAAGTTTTTTATGTAGTAAGTGTAGCCACTGCTTAAAAGCCTCAGCAGTACATGAGGGAATTTTGAAAGGGTTAGGCATTCAGGAGGGTGGCCAGACAGTCTGTGAGATGTGAAATATCATTCCAGATCACCTCAAAATGCTTCCAGGGCATATCATAATTTGGATTAAACCAAGAGAGTAATACTTTTAACTGAGAGGCTCTTGCATATTCCAGAAGATTAGGTCAGTTTAGACCTCCCCTTTCCTTAGGCAATTGCAGGAGGGTATACCAGATCCTAGGTGGTTTTCCTTGCCAAATAAACTGGGAGATAAGCCAGTTCCAGGACTGAAAATAAACCTGAGTTGGCATTAGGGGTAGTGTTTGCAGAAAAAATAAAATCTGTGGGAAAATATTTTGTTTAATGGTTTCAATTCGCCAAGAAACTTAAAGGGGTATGTGACCATTTAGCTAAATCATCTGTTAAATTTTGTGTTAGTGGTTCATAATTTGCAATATCTGCTTGGATTAGGTTTTTAGTTAGTCAGATTCCCAGGTATTAAATCAACTGTTTATACCACTTAAAGGGATAACTTATTTTAGGGAGGATGGAGGGGTGTAGTCACATAGGACGACTTCTGTTTTTTGTCGGTTAATTTTATAACCTGACACCTCTTGATAACTTTTTAGTAACTCCCATACCTTAGGGATGGATGTTCTGGGGAGGTCAAGGAAAGAAGGATGTTGTCAGCAAATAATGAGATTTTGTACATTCTGCCTCCCATTGGTATACCCTCAATTTTTGGGTGTGATCTAATTGCCTTAGCCAGGGGTGCCAGATATAATGCAAATAATAGGGGTGAAAGGGGGCAGCCCTGGTGGGTACCTCTTTGCAAAGGGAAAGGGTCAGAGAGGGAACCATCTAATTTAAGATATGCCCTGGGGGTTTTATATATATTCTGTAGTTGTTGTATGACTTCTTTTGGGAATCCAAATCGGGACAAGGTAGTCCACAGATAGGGCCAGGCAACCCTGTCAAAGGCCTTTTCGGCATCTAGTCCCAAAAGTACCAGAGGAATTGATTGTTTAGCTGCATATTCTTTGAGAAGGTAGGTTCGATGTACTGCATCATGTGATTGGTGACTTTTAACAAAGCCTACCTGATCAGGATTTATTAACGGGGGAGGATATTCTCAAGTCCATGGGACAAGATCGACATATACATTTTGTAATCAAAATTTTACATTGAAATTAGCCTATAAGATGTAGGACACTTTGGGTCCATGTCAGGTTTAGGGATGGCAGATATTACCACATATTGCCTGGAGGGGGGGATCTCCAATCTGAACTTCATGGGCGGCTTTTAGGAAGGGTGGCAGTAGGTCTTCTTGAAATGATTTATAAAACTCTAATGGATATCCATCCGGTCCCAGGGCTTTCCGTGTTTTGGCTCTCCATAGTACTCCTTCCACTTCATTTAAAGTTATTGGGGCTTTTAGAATTTCTATATGGGAAGTAGTCATTTTTTGGAGTTGTATTTCATTTAAAAATTCCCTATCTTCTGGTTAAGGTTTACAGGGTCTGCCTGGTATAAGCTTCTGTAATACTCAGCCATTATTTGCCTAATTGCTGTGGGATGGGTTTCCAATTTCCCATACTTGTGATCTTGCATGGCTGTAACACATGCTCTAGCCTTGTGCATTCTAAGCTTACCAGCTAGGTTAAGTGCTCCGTTAGGACCTCCTTCATGGGCATTGAACTTTAAATAAAAGAGCTGTTGTTCTATTTTTTGGTCCATGAGCTTCTAGAGTTTTTGTTTTGTAAGCCGCATCTGTAGCCTTACCATTTTATTCCCTTGAGTACATAAAGATTGCAATTCCTTTAATTCCCCTTCAAGTTGGGTCATCTGTTTCTCCATCTCTCTGCATTTTTTGGATGTATAGGAAACTACCTCCCCACGAAGCACAGTCTTGAAGGTATCCCACAAAGTTCCCACAGGCACATCCATGCTGTCATTTTCCCTAAGAATATGTGGGACTCCCTCTTTGACCAGCTGACAGAACTCCAGGTCCCTGAGGTGCATCAAATTGAAACACCAAAATTAATTTTTTTGCCCATCTCTCAGATTAAATTTAGTGCATACTGGTGCATGGTCTGACAATAAGGTCACTCCATGCCACACATCTTGGAGGATTTTGAGGTGCTCTACAGTGGTAAATACATAATCGAGCCTCGATGCCACTCCTGAGCCCATGGTCATATAAGTGTAGGCTCTCTGTGAGGAGAAGTAGTAGCGCCACACATCGACCAGCCCCATGGTTAGAATCATGCCCTTCAAGTATTTTTGAAGAGGGTTAGTTCTGTGGGGGAGAAATAAACAGAAGCATATTTTACCAGGTTTAGAGTTGTGTTCAGGTCTCCACCCATCAGAAGTTGCCCTTGAAGAACCCCCAATAGATGTGTAAAAAATTGTCACTCCCTTTGATACCCCAGGGAGGAAATAGACTGAAGCCAAAGTTACTGGGCGGGCATAAAGTTTGCCCATGGCAATGGCATAATGCCCTTCCGGGTCTATTATTTCCTGTTGCAAGTCGAATGACACTCCCCTTTTGATTAGAATAGCTGCCCCTCTCCTCCTTCCGGAACTGTGAGAGGATGCTATAACCGTTGGGAAACCCCACTTAGTAAATCTTTTATGTTCAGGCTCAGACAAGTGGGTTTCCTGTTAAAAAAACAACTTCAGGATTGTCTCTTTTTAGGAATTGTAATAAATGAGATCGCTTGACAGGACTATGAATCCCATTAATATTTAGGGATAAAACTAATGAAGATCTAGATTGGTGTTATCTTTATGAATACCCATTTCCTTCCTTCTCAGTTTCCCTATCATTCCTTCATTACTACCCTGCCTTCTTTCCACTTCCTACTGCCACTTTGAAATGGTCACTATTCACTTCTGTGCTAAATGAATAGCTTTAATTTCCTGTGCATCTGAACCCCAAGTGGCTATATTTTGCCATGTCACTGTAATCTTAAGTAACAAAGTATGCCCATAAGATAGGGTGAATAAACATGGAACTTCTAATAACATCCAGATTCCAATGGTTAGCATATAGTAACATCTATTACCCTCTAGTGGTGACAGAGTGGTACTTCCTACCCCACATTGAGAGAAGTCAGACAAGATAAACAGTGTAATGTGTGAGGGTGATCTCCTCATACCAAAACAGAAATATTGTACAGGGAATCTTAATGGATTCTGCAAAATATCTGATGTCCAACAATACAAACACAACATTGAACTATCTACATTACGCAAGGGTACATGTAGTAGTGACTCCCAAGATGGAGTGGGATCTGTACACCCTCCTATATGGGAAAGAATGATGTTTCCCTGTGGGGGTAGCTCACGAATCCAGCATGGGCTCCCAGTGCCATGAAAACTCAGGAACATCATGGCACTAGCGATCAGCACACACAGCCTTGTGGATGACAAAGAGACTGACCTAGATCTTTGGTCATGGCTTCGCTGTGTCTGTGTGTAACTGCCACTCTGTGGTCGCCAAGGGCAGAGCATGTTTTCCCCTATTCCAAGGGTAATGAAAAGTACAGTATGCTGTGATTTTGTCTCCAATGGGGCTTGTAACATTTGAACAAGCTACATATAGAAAGGGGAGCCTAATGTTAAGCTGCACAAGCCACCTGTGGAGATAGGTGGGAGGAAGGGGGGTGGATGAATTCACAATAACCTAGGCCTACATACCTCTCAGTGGGTTATTCTCTTTGAAACTTTTGCATACGAGAGATATCTCAGGCCAACTCTTTTTTCTTTCCTTAACCCCTCCCCGTCCCTCAGTCTAAGTAAGCACGTCCATATGCTGTTACCTTTAGTAAGTCCTTATCATTTATACATATTAGACTTGCTCATGTCCCACCCTTTCCCTCAGGCAAAATCTGCATTATTGCTCAGTTGCAACCTCTTAGCAGAGAGCAAGCCACGACCCTCCTTGTGAGCAAAAATTAGTTATCAGCGTCCTCAGTCTGAGAAGTCAGTCAGGAACAGTTCTTTAGAATTTATGAAGCAATTTTTTAACATCCTGAAGTGTGGAATATCCTTGCTGCTTCCTGGATTGTGCTGAATGTGCTTTATCCCAAAGCCTTCCTTGTTGCTGTGTCTCCTGGTCTGGTGCTTCTGGTATGGGGTTGAATCACCATGATATTCCTGGCCTGTAAAGCTTTTGTCACTGCCTCCAGGGTTTCATAGGTCTGTGGGCCATCCCAAAACATTATTGTGAGCTTGGCTGGGTATGGAGTAAAGAATTGTAGTTGCTGCTGTTTCAGGATTCTGAGTATAGGTGCATAAGATCTTCATTTGGCCATGATTTGTGCTGAGTAATCATTATCGAAATACAGGTGTCAGCCTTTATACTAGATATCTCTCATGTGCCATGCCCATGTCAGAAGCTGCTGTTTTACTGAATAGTTGAGCAGTCTGAGCACAATAGAGCATGGTCTCTGGTCGGCCTGTTGGGGTTTGGGGGCAAGTGCCCAGTGGGCTCTTTTGATGTCTAATTTAATGGCTGGGTCAAGTTGTAGGACTTCCCTCAGCAACATGTCCATAAACTTAGTCATGTCCCCACCTTTCTCATCCTCTGGTACCCCATGTATGCGTAGATTGTTTCACTTCGAGCGATTCTCAAGATCCTCACATTTCTCATGCAGCAACTTCTGTTCATTCATTAAGTGCACCACCACTCTCTCTAAGCCATCAGTTCTTGAGTCTATTTCTGTATGCTCCATCTCTAGTTCAGTTACTTTTTAGCTAATTTTGTTTATTTCTGAGGATAGCTCATTGTGAAAGGAACAAACTTCATCTCTAAATCCCCATAGCTCCGCCAGCATCGTGGCATTGCTGGGTTGCCCAATAGGTGTCAGCAGGGCTTCCATCATGTCTTCCAGGCCTTTAGCACCACTCGGAGAGTTGACTAGCTATTACTTGCTGCCCAGCCACGGAGGTCGTTCTTTTCTTTTTTCTGGCTCCCATTCAGTTCCGCAACTCCCTGTTGCGTTTAGTTTAATTTTTAAGCTGTTTTGCTCTGGTTTGAGAAGATCTGATTATCGGGCTCCCTGAGTGAGGTCTCTTCAGTGCTGCATGCCTCAAGGTGGCTCAACCAGAAGTCTAGATACAGCACATTTTGATTACCTGGTCTTTCTCCACAGCTCTTGATACAGAGTTGAAGAACTAAATCAGATTAGTCTGTAACGATCTTCCCTTCCTGTCTTGGAGTTAACTAGCTTCAAGAAATTCAACCAGATATTTCTTGATGATAATCTGCAGGAGATTTTCCACCATAATTGTCAGACTAACTGGTCTATTGTTTTCCACATCTTCACTGTTCCCACTCTTGTGCAGTGGAACTACATCTGCCCTACTCCCATCCATTGGGACTACCTCAGTCTTCAGGAAGTAGTCGAACAAGACCATAAAGAGTTATGCCAGTTCCTGCCCCTATTCCCTCAGTACTCTGAGGTGCAACCCATTTGGCCTTTGACACATCCACCCTAAATACCCTTTGTCTCTTAAGTACACAATCCTCAAAGAACAGTCCGAAGTTCAGTTCTCTCTGCCTCTACCATAACCTGCATACTGAAGTCAGGGAGTGGGCCATTGCTTCTACCATAAATACCGAGCAATAAAAATAATACTCATTCAGGATATCAGCCTTCTCCCCATCCTCCTCTACATAGGTTCCGCCAAGATATAATAACAACAATGTTGCCGACATTGTGTACAATGACGGGAACAATGCCGACTGTCGGTATAGTTCCCGTCAGGAACAAAGTGTTTTGTATGCCCCCCCCCCACACACTCCCATCTCTAAATAACCAACTCCAAGTCAGAGTTTGTTCAGGATTGGGTCGAAACACCAGGAGACACAGTGCCAGTGTAAAGAGGGACCATCACAGTGACTTAGTGATATATGTCGCTGTGATGGTCTTCGCTGTAGAAATGTCGTTGTGCTGCCAATATAGGCTCTACATATATATTTTTCTGATTTTAGCCTCATAATGCACTTTGTGGTATTCCTCTTCTTTCATATGTATCTAAGAAGGCCTTTTCATTTCCCTCCACCTCCTCAGCTATACTTAGTTCTGTTTCTGTTTCTGCCTTTTACCTCTTGTGACTCTGCTTCCCTTCTTTATTTTCACTAAGTATGACTTTGTATTACCCTCAGATTATCCCCAGCATACTTTTGAATGCATCCATCTTTGCCTGGATTGTATCTCATACTGTTCTGGAGCATTCCTGTTGCTTCTTATGCTTTTTATTTTGACTTATCTGATTCAGACAGATTTTAGTCACCCTCAAAAGACTGCCTTTTATCAAAGCTTGCTAATTCCCACCTTTAACTTCTGCCTCAACACACGGTGCCATCCTTGCTCAGATGCTTAATATTCCTAGCAATCAGTGCTATTTCCAGAGCAAACCACAGACCTCCAGAAAAAGCCTTTTCCCCACACCAGTCCCTTACACCTGTTGAACTCCCTAATCTTCTCCTATACATCCTCACCCTCATATGGCACTGCTAGGACCTCAGTCAATCAATCAGCCAATCTATCAATCAATCAATCAATTTTATTTGTATACTGGAAAGTGTGTGAACAAAAATGTCTGTTTTTACAAATGTCCAGTGTACAAGTCCAACATGAGGGTAAAAACCATGTAACGGGGTGTAGTATATACAAAATCAATTAAAAAGAGTGGTGGTACAGAACAGTACAAAATGGTAGAGAACAGAGTATAGTCAAAGAACTTAACCTTGGAGAAGGTTAACAGCTCTGCTTCAACTCTTAACATCCTGCTTAGTTCACAGAAGCTGTTTTTCACCCTATCTATGCTGCTGCCTGCTAGGTCATTGGTGCATTAATGAATTATTGCACCGTGTCTGGCTTTCCATCCCCTATCTTAATGTACTACAGTATGTCAGGTTAGGGAGCACTCTGCAAACTGTTGCTCTTTGTAAGTAGTGGACAGTTCTTTCCTCCTAACAGGTGCTGCACACCAGTCTCACTGTAGGTTCATAGGTATGTGTATCAGGTGAAGCAGCGACTATAGCCATAAGAGACTCGCCACATATCAGTGGTGATAATCCCAGATTTTATTTCACATATGTTTATCTAGTCAATGCTTGAAATATGTCATACTTGGTGCCCCTACAATATCAGCTAGAAGTGCATTCCAGGTATCCATCACCGTCTGGTTAAACCATCTTGTTATTTTATATGACTCTCCTTTAAACTGATGATCATGCCCTCTAGTTAGTCTCTTGGTGAGGGTTTTTTTTTGGCAGACCTGCAGTTTTCCCACAATGCTTCATCCTCAAGGGGCCTGTACACAAAACAAATATTACCTCTAAGATTTTGGTATGCCATTGAAAAAAAAGTCCCACGTGCTGTAATCTTTCTTGATAACATTTTTTTTTTTACAGTTCTGATATTTTTTGTCATCCTCGTCTGGACTCTTTCAACCATTTTTCTGCAATCTATAGTCTGGGAGCAGGAAAAGGGTACCTCATATTCCAGAATTGGTCTGACAAGAGATCTATATAATTGTACCATAACCTCACAATGCCTATTCACAATGCCTACTTTCTATATTTCTTAAAATGTCCCCCATCACCTGAGTTGCTTTCTTTATGGCTTCCTAAGATTGTTTGAAATAAATACAGTATACCCAAGTCTCTTTCACTGACTTTACTAGATGTTGTTTTTTTATGGATTATATACTCAGCTTGAATGCTGTTTGATCCAAAGTGCATAACCTTACATTTACCAATATTAAATTTCAAGTTTTGTTTGTTAGTCCATTCCTCTAATTCTCTTAACTGTTGTTGAAATGTATGTATACACTCCCTATTGTTCACTATTGCACCAACTTTGGTGCCATCTGCATACTTCCTCAGCCAGGATCCTCCAGATACCTGCATACTGGATACGAATATAGCAAACAACAAAGGGCCCAATATTGAACCCAGAGAGACCCCACTGGACATGCTTCCCTATGCTGATAGATGACTCCTAATTTGTTCTCTCTGTGATCTGTGCAACAACCAAGATTGCGTCCATTTAATTAAGCCTGGATCAACTCCAGTACCGCCTAATCTGTCAAATAGCTTTTGGTGGGAGAGCGAGTTAAACACCTTTGTGTAATCTAGGTAGACTACATCCACTGGGAGCCCCTGATCAAGAGCATGACTGACTGGCTCAAAAAAATCAGGTAAGTTACTTACACAGGATCTTTCCCTTATAAAACTATGCTGAGTAATATCCACCAACCCACCAATCCTTTTTGTTTAAGGTTCTCCTCTAGGAAAGTTTTGATGAACCCCTCCATTATTTTCCCCAAAATGGAAGAGATACTGATTGGTCGATAGTTTTCTACCATTGCCTTATCTCCGATTTTATGAATGGGGGTGATATGAGCAACTTCTCAGTCCTGTAAAGCTGATCCCTATGCGAGAAAATTGTTAAACAGTAACACCAAAGGTCTGGCCAAATCTTCTGCCATTCTAGTCAGGATATAGGGGTGTATCCCATCTGGGCCACTCGATTCATGTTTATCGAGTTTTTTTAATTTATCATAAACTTTCTTTTCTTTTATAACAAGCTGTTGATCAGGACCCGTCTCACAATTTTTAGTTTTACTATTGTCTTGTACTTTCTGTTTGTGATACACACTCAGAAAAAATGTATTAAACTTGGTAGCCATTTCTGTTTCATTTGAAATGATTCTGCCTCCTCCTTAAGGTTAGATATGTGCCTATATCCATGTTTTAAACTTCCTACATAATTGTACCATTGGTTATTATTACCTGTTTTGTTACTTGCCAGCTTTGATTCAGCTTCCCCTTTTGCCTTCCTTATTGCTGTTTTGCATTTTTTAACATGGTCCTTATATTTCACCTCTCTTTCCTGTGTAAGTTTGGCCTTGTATTTTTTATAAGCATTATCCTTAGCCCTTATCATTTTGTGTAATCTTTTTGAGAATCATTTTGGTATTCGACTACATTTATTGTATTTCTTTACTAATGGAATGAATCTGTCAACACAAGACTTTATTTTATTTTTAATTTTTCTTTGAAGTATCCTCCAGTTTAACATTATGTAAGTCTTTTCCCCAAGCCCAACCCTGTAGATCTTGTGTGATTCTTTCAATATCAGCCTTATTATAGTTTCTTACTGATATCATTCAATTTACTTTTTTATAGAATTCAACTGGTAGTGAACATAAGACCGTATTATGGTCATTTGAACCCAGGGGGTGCAAGATGGTAATATTTCCTTGTTCCAAGTTTGATATTAACGAATATCAAGCCCAAAATATTATTCTCTCTAGTGCTGCTATTCATATGTTGCTCCATATTATTACTTAAGCAGATGTCGATGAATTTGCTCTCTGTATGACTTTTACCTTGTAGAAGGCCCCAATCAATACTAGGAAAATGAAAATCCCCCATTAAGACACAATTGTCACTAGCAATATTTCTGTTGAACATGTCCATAAACATTTTATTCTGCTCTTCATTTAAACTAGGTGAGCAGTAGCATAGCCCCAGAGTTACTGTAGAACTGATTTAATCGTGCTCCATTTATTTTCGCTATATTTGCTGTGTTGACTTTATAGTGAAAATAAACGGAAAGCGATTGAATTGAGAAATTTTTACCATCTGTAATGCAGTATTAACGCATGATCAGTGAATTAGAAAGAGCAATGAATTTTGTGCTGTTTTCCCAAGCTATGACAGCCCCATAATGCAAGTCCTTGCAGAATGCGTGCACATTCATGAAGGACTCTGCACATGTTCGTGCTGGAAATGTCTCCCGAAACAGAGCCACGGAGCTCTGAAGTTGAAACTCCTTGTAGCGGTATTATAAATAGTATGCCCATTCATTGGAGAAGGTCCACTGTATTCAGTGGCCATGGAGCTGTATTTTGCTCCACCCTCTGGTGCTTTGCAGTGCTGTGCTGGTATCCACTCCTGGTGTGTCCTACGAAAAGATACAAAGGTTTTTTTTTTTTAATGTAATTTCAGCCATATAGGTAGAGATCATGGCTGTAAGTTGGCTCCAGGCAAATATGAAAGGTTAAGCTGATGGTTGAAATTGCAGCCATTGGGTATGCTCTGTTAGAGACCGTATTTTACAATATTTTACAATACCACTGATGTGCTAATACAAATGGACGTGAATATGTGAGAGCTGTAGCGATCATGAATTCTGGAAACTGTGAATTCAATCAGTTCTACAGTATCATTCTATTTGTTTTAAATGTCAGCCATATTTGTTCAACCTCAGAGTTTTGCCTTCATCGATGTTGACTTCTTGTGCCCCAAGGGGAGATGCTGTATATATTCCCACCCCTCCTCCATTCTTATCACTCCTGGCCGTGTGAAAGAAATCATATCTCTCATCTGATCTATCCAGTCCCCCAGCCTTAGCCATGTTTCTGTTATTGCACAAATGTCCATGTTTTCTGTGCACAACAATTACCTTAATTCATCCATTTTGCTCGTTATACTTCTGGCATTAATTAAAACAATTTTTATATCTGTGCTTTTAACAGTTAACATATTTCTATATGTTTTGTTCCCATTATAACCATGAGGTGTGTTTGTTTTTTCCATATCAACAGAGTCGTTCGATTTGTTATTTAGTGATATACTTGGCATACTTTTTTCTAAATCTGTAGCCTTTCTCCCCCAAATCAGCCATTTAAATTCATATCAATAGCTTCCTTGAACATCCTTCCTAGTGTACTGCTTCCTTTTCTGTTAAGATGCAGCCCATCTGTACTAAACTGTGACAAATTGTCCTTAAATATTTCTCAAGTACTAACACATTCAAAGCCATGAATAAGACACCACCTCCTCAGCCAATTATTTACTCAAATTATTTTTTTGTTCAACTTATCATTACCCTTTGATGCCGGCAATATTTCTGAAAATATAGCTGTACCATTAATATCTTGAATAAATTTTGCCATTTTTGTAAACTCCAAATAAATTAGATCTTCCCTAGTTTGTTTTAAATCATTAGCATCTGCATGTATTAATATGACAGGTTTCCGATATTTAGAAGTTACTATTTTTGGTAATAATGTGGCTACATCCCCCAGTTTAGCCCCTTCTCCTTGTTATCCTTTGTGGTATAAGCATCAGTGTGCCTTACCATAGAGTCTCCCACTATATACACCCATTTGTCTTCTCCATGGTTATCAACCTCAAAGGCAATTTCTATTTGTTCCGGTGTATAGCCCTGGCTATCAGATGCAGTTAAGTGGTCAGTATTAGTTTCCAGTGTAGGTCCAGTGACATTGTTTTCCTGTGTTTCTGCATGCCCTTTATGGGACGCTTACAATGGAACCCCCCCAACTTCCATCACTACTACATGTATTGTCACCTAATGTCCCAGCAGCACTGCATCCGCATTTATTTGTATCATCTCTAATATTTCCAAGAAGGTCCACAGAAAAAAATTACAAAGGAAGAGGGGAAGGTACATAAAACAAACAGTAGTAACACTCTGGATACAGAAGTTGATACCAGCCCATTTTCAGAAGAAAGGGTTCTGAAAGAACTCTTAAAACTGAAGGTGGACAAAGCAATGGGGCCTGATGGGATTCATCCCAGAATTCTAAAAGAACTAAGGGTAGAACTAGTGACACCACTGACTACCCTCTTTAACAAATCATGGGAGGATGGGGTGGTACCCGAGGACTGGAGGAGGGCAGATGTGATTCCCCTTCACAAAAGTGGGAGCAAGGCAGAAGCAGGAAACTATAGACCTGTTAGTTTAACCTCAGTGATAGGGAAAATGATGGAATCACTTCTAAAGGAAAGAATTGTCACGTATCTAGAGGCCAGAAGGGCACAGGACCCTAGGCAGCATTGATTCACAGTGGGAAGGTCATGCCAGATGAATCTGATAGATTTCTTTGACTGGGTGACCAAAGTAGTAGATCAGGGAGGGGCTGTGGACATGGCCTACCTAGACTTTAGCAAGGCATTTGACACAGTCCCACACAAAAGATTAATATATAAGTTAGCCAGCCTGGGAGTGGGTCCCAAGATGACAGCCTGGGTAAAGAATTGGCTGGAGAATAGGACACAGAGAGTAATAGTAAATGGAGTCCACTCAGAAGAAAGGAGGGTTACTAGAAGGGTACACATGAGGTTCAAGTATAGGACTAGTCCTCTTCAATGTCTTTATAGCGAGCATTGCAGAAGGACTGGAAGGAAAGTATGTCTCTTTGCAGATGACACTAAGATCTGCAACAGAGTTGATGCACAGGGTGGGGTGGAAAGGATGAGAAGGGACTTGGCAAGGTTAGAGGAATGGTCAAATGTATGGCAGCTTAGATTCAATGCTAAAAGTGCAGGTAATGCACCTGGGAAACAAAAACCAGGAAAGAGTACACAATGGGGGTGAGATACTAACAACAACAAAATGGAAAGGGACCTGGGGTAGTCATATCAGATGACCTAAAGGTGGGCAAGCAATGTGAGAAGGCAGCAAGGAGGGCTGGGGGATACTGGGATGCATAGGGAGAGGCATCACCAGTAGAAAACAGGAAGTTATTATCCCTCTGTACAGACAGCTGGTGAGACCCCATCTGGAGTACTGTGTGCAGTTCTGGAGACCCAATCTCCAAAAGACATAGACAGGATGGAAGCTGTCCAGAGGAGGGCAACTAAAATGGTGCAGGGTCTGCACCGGAGGACATATGAAGAGAGACTTAAGGAGCTTAATATGTATAGCCTCGAGAAAGGAGGAGAGGGGACATGATAGAAACTTTCAAGTACCTCAAGGGAATCAACAAAGTCCAAGAGGGTAGCATCTTTCAAAAAAGAAGTGTGCAAGAACAAGAGGCACAATTTGAAGATAGAGGGGCGGCTCAGAGGTAATTTAAGGAAGTATTTTTTCACAGAGAGGGTGGTGGATGCATGGAATGGCCTTCGGAGGAGGTTGTGGAGTCAAAATCAGTGGTGGAATTCAAGCATGCATGGGATAGTCATAAGGCAATTCTGGGGGGTGGGGGTAGGAAGAAGTAGGCTGCTGGTTAACTAGGATCTGCAGCTTATCCAGTAGGTAGGGAAATGGGCAGACTGGGTGGGCCAAGCGGTCCTTATCTGCCGTCAAATTCTATGTTTCAATGTTTCCTGAGTTTAGGTTTCAACTACTTCCATTAAGTTTAATTAGAGAGAGTATTTATTTCCCAAAGACAGGTTCAAATTCATTGCCCTTCTTCCTTTTTTACTTTTGCTACTATTTCCAGCAACATCCCAATCATCATCATGGCCAATCACCACTCTATCTCGTTTAAGGCTCAGGTCCTTTTGGTTTTTAATTATTTCCCCATCTCCCCTTTCTGTGGCTGCAGCTTGTTTGTAGCATTTCAATTCTAGTTCAAGGCCAAGTACTTTGGCATTTAGCTCTTTAACTTCCACACACTGTTTACAAATATACTTCACTAAACTGGAGTTTTCTAAGGTAACATTTCCCCAGTCCTACATTTAGTACCCAATTCCCCAGTTTTTGAAGTTAGTGTGAACCTCTCCATGTGTATACAAGTATAAGTGTAAGAGAGAACACACTCTCAAAAATACAATCTAATCTAGCTTGCCTTACCTTAATGCTGATCTACAATATTTCAGTTAGTGTAGAGTGTTGGGGCCCCTCTCCCACCTCTACACCACATGCACTGCTTGTGCTCACGCCGCTCACTGAGCTTCCTGTTTAAATGGTGTACTGTGATACAGAAGTACCTCTGGGGGTCACAGTTTCACCAGCCAAGTCTTTCAGCCACCAAATTAAAATTGGACAGCAACTCACTGCCCTACACTGTAAAATATATTAACTGTTTACTCTGGTATTAAAAATCTGGAACTAGGACTATCCTATATTTCACCTTGCCCCCATGAACTACAGCATGCTTGATTCACTTCCTGGAGCTCTGCCCTCGGCTGTTGTATGGCAAAAATCACCCCAGATAGCAAAAGAAAACCAAGCCATCAGCAATCACACTAGCACCAACCCCATGTCCCATCTTTTTTGGTGGTCACACACGCTCAGTCAGTGCAAAATCTGTACCTTTGATTACAGAGCCTCCTAGTACAGTACTAGAATACTCGTCTTACTCCTGCCATGTCCCACTCCATGCTGTGCACACTTCTTTAGTGCAGAGCCCTGTTCTGGAGATTCTAGTGCTGCCTCCATTTTGTGATTAGCAGCGTGAATCAGCTCTACCAGAGGCACAAACCAGTTCCTGATCTTTATCCTGGGATCACCCCTTCCCAGTGATACACTTCCCCCTTCTGCCACCCCATACCACAAAAGTCATTCCACCCACAATGACCCAGGGAGGGCCTCTTGGGTGGAACTGCAGACCCCATGGCATCTTACCTTAAGATGCTCCACAGAAACCTAGTTTCATCCCTAAGAGAAGTGATCTCATCAGCAAGGGCCCCAATCATCTTGCACACTGGGCATTCTTCATGCAACCAGGGTAGTCTCTCATAGATGGCAGGATCACATCCCCTACAAAGCTGTATCTTAGAGAAGAAGTGTAATTGTTTTAATGAAAACTTGGAGTCCAGAGATTAAGCATTAGCTGTATGAATATTGTTTTCATGTATCTATATATATCAATACTATTTGTACCTATTTTGAAAGTATATTATCATTACATGTTTTTTTTTAGTTTTGACACAGCCAAAAAAACAGCAAAATGCATAGTGTCAATTAAGCAATAATGGATGCCAGGATGTGCATCATGCTGGGATAAAATAACTACTTGGGTCAATGGGCGTAAGGCCATATGCTGAGGGCATCCAGTGCCTGAGAAGTGACATTATTCTATCACAACATGCAACCTGAAGTGCATTACTGTGACTAGACAATGACTAGTTTTTTTTAAGAAAAAAGTGAAAGAAAAACATTTTCTGAAGATTTTATACATGATTTCTGTATGGGTATTTACATAAATGAAAAAAAGTTCACAATTTCTATAATGTTCAGTAAGATGTACTACTGCCAGACTGTGTCCTGAGCTAGCTGCTCTGTTTCTGTTCCTAGATCCTTGGCGGCATTACCACCATTTCTTAAAGGCCAGTTCTGTTGTATGCTATGATGTTAGAATGAGCTATTGAAGCTCGTGATCAGAAGGTGATCGGTAAGTGAAAGTCATCACTCAGCAGCTGCACATTTTGAGAAGCTCATGTACTGTTGTTGTTCACACCATCGAGCTATGAGTACTGAACTGTCCATAAAGGATTAAAGTGGTTTAATGTGTTCTTTCAGTATGGTCAGAAGCAGTTTGTACTGGGAGATAAAGGAACAAAAAAGTACTCTAGATCAGTGGGCCCTGGAGAATGGTGGGATTTTAAAAAACTCACACTCACTGTGCTCAGGCTGGGAGCAGGGGTTCCTGTACTTCTGAAGCTAATTACAATGACAGCTTCATTTTTAGGGTTGCAGGTGGGCAGAGCCCTGCTGACCTATTGCTTTGACAAAAAGAGCTCTGTGAACTAACAACATGATATGGTGCCCCATAATTTCCTCCATGGTGGAACAGTTCACTCACATTCAACTATTTTTTTGACTGTCATTTTTCTTCTTTTCTGTAACAGTCATTCCCCTCACCTGATCCTCCCTCTCAGCACCCACCAACCAGCACCCCACCCACAAACATAAGAGTGACACTGGGGGTGCCCATTCCCCCAGTTTCACGATTGGGACACCCTCAATGTTTTCTGATGAGAGATTAACTTACTTAAATATTTTACAAATTTACAGGACTGCTTAGTTTTGAACAAAATATTTTTTACTAATATACCAGAAAATAATCCAACTTTCTTGCAAAAAAGAAAATAAGTTAATGACCTTCAGAGAAGGACATGGAAGGAAAAGAAAAATAAAGAAACACATGATCTCTGTCCTCAACATACAAAAGCTGTGTAAATACTAAGTGTTGAGTTCCACAGGAGACTGATCCCACGTAAAAGTAGGATCAAGGGATTAAGTGTTAGGTAACTAAGCAGCAGAGGAGTATTCATATCTTATCCCAACTGTGAGGCCAACAAAAAAAGTGATTGCCTTGGATAATACAGAGGTTTGCCCTTATCTTACGAGAACATTAGTAATGGTCTAATCATTTAGAATTTAATTATGTTATTCATAGTGATTTCTCATGATCAGTTTTCTAGAAAAAAGGGTTATTTCAACAGCTGATTCCAATTATAGTAATTAACCAATTTGTCATGTGTAAAAATATTTAATGTCATTAACTTTAAAAACTTTCTCCTAATACTTAACTATTTGATCTCTGAAGTATTATAGTTAATCTACACATTTTTGCCATTTCTAATCATTCCAAGATTAATTTGCTGCACACCTTAAATTGTTGCATTCAACACAAGAATAACAAACAATACATGCAAAGTTTAACTGAACAAAATGATAATAAACTATGTTAAAGTATATTTAATATGCAATGCAAAATGCAGGAGGGGTTCACCTAAATCCTGGCTTTTGATTATATCTCATCTAACAAACATAGTGCTAAAAATACATTTATAGTGGGTTATTTGGATTTTTCAAAAATCAGGGATTTTACATCAAAATATGTGTTTATATAACATGGATACATACTGAATGGATGTAATAATATATAGAGTATTATTTGGATTGACAGACTAAAAAAGAGAACACAAAATTCCTCTATAAACACTGTTTGTCTTTCTCTGTTCTATCTCTCTCTCTGTCTCTCTGCGACTCATCCTGTAGGCAAGCAAATCATCTAATTCAGATGAGAGACAGAGATACACACAAAGACAGCATGTGTGTGTATGAATTCCACCCATGCAGTCCTACTGGCTCTGGACAGATTTTGTTTCAGAAAGTTCTTTTTGACTCCTGCTATTGAATCCAGCTTCTCACTTCTTCCAAGCTCAAGGCAGGTTACTAGTGAGCACTCAAAGGGTTAAGCCTTACTCTGATAGCTGCTGCCTTGTGGGCCACAGCTACTGTAAGACACAGGATGCATGGAAGTTGTGCTTTGTGCTTCCTGACTGTGATGGGGGGGCAAGACATTGATATTAATGGCCCTGCACTTCCCCCTGCTCTTCCCACTTTACACTATAAGAGATAAAGTTAGCTGAGCTCATGAGTAAGGTGAGTTGCCTGGCATTTTGGATGCCTTTGCAGACTGCAGAGGTACCTAAGAAAGAGAAAAAGTTCAGAGGGAGTTCTGACTGTCCTTACCCTCTCATGGAGTGGAGAAGGGCCCTCTGGAGGCCAGCAGAAGAGGGGGACCAAGAATAGTTCTGCCCTAAAAGGAAGAACCTCCTGAACCCAAAAGACCCCTGGGAGAAGTAGTGGGCCTTCTCTCAAAGGAGGTCACCGGGATTCTTGCAGATCCACTCCTGGAGTAGTATGCAATGGAGGGAGCAATGTGTAAGTTAACCTTCATGAAGTGCTCCAGAGGAGAAAGGAACTTTAAAATGTACTGAGCTCACCCCTTGGTAACGCATACTGCAATGGTAAATGGAAACAGTTTGTTAGTGAAAGGGAACTGCCAAGAGCTGGGGTAAGTCAGGTCCTGTAGAGTTGGGTCAGAGAATGGATTCTGTTGCTTTGGGTTACTAGGACCATCAGTGTGATGGTAGAAAGGAGACATGTGTGAATTAATTATATCTGAATATTTAGCATTATAAAATGGGTGAAAGAAATCCTTCGCCCTGATTGGTCAAAAGGTGTGTCCTTACCTGTCAACAAACTGAAAAGTGGCACTACTTTCCTAATACCTTAACCTCCATAAGTGAAAGGGCAGCAATATCATTGAGCAACTGATATCTTCCATCAGTTCCTCTGCAACCAGAACTGAGCTTCCATCACAAACATGGCTGCTATCTTTACACTGTAAAAACCTTCAACTGGGCCCTAAAAATAAAACTACCTTAAAAAGAAAACAAATTATGTAAACATTGTTTTCCTGATCATCACACTCTCCTTACAGACATAAACAAATTAGAAATATTAAGTATTGTTTATAGTTTTCATTACATCTGTTTCTTTACTAACAGTGAAAAATCCCCCTTCGGTCTTTACCTGCTCATCTGAGAAACCTCTTCTGCTTGCCTTGACAGTGAGATAATTGAGTGACTGGCTCTAAATCAGGCCTTTGTTGTCCCTGTGTACAGTATGTTGGGACAGTAACATTCTACCAGTGGAACAGAGCAGACTTTTGAATCCCTGTATTCCATGGTAAACATTCCATGATAGACATTCGGTGTCTTAAATGAGGGAAAAAATAGAAAAATAAAACAGAATGAAGAAAGTGGGCAATACAGTAATACTTTATAAACAAAAGGAAAAGGTGGGAAAACACAGTTGCAGAGCAGACCCAAACTGCTCAAATAATACATTACTGTCCCTCCAACTCACTCATTTAGCATTTTTCAGTGAGTTGCTGTTCAATCAATTTTACCACCCCTCTGCCCAAGTCTGGGGACTATTTTTCACCATATTTAAATAAAATAACATGCTATTATTAAATCTTTAATAATGCGTCCAGAGTTTTGTTTGATTGTTATAGAAATAATTGTTACCCATTTTATAAGAGCAATAAGATTCTTCAGGGTGTGGATTGTTGATTGATAAGAGCACTACCAAGCTGCTGTAGTCACTCGGCACAGGTGCCTCATGCCTAACAATGCACCTGGGGGCATGCTCTTATCAATCAACAACCCACACCCTGTTGTGTCTTATTGCTTTAATAATCTACATTCTGGTTGCTGATCCATAGCCAACCACCAAATAGAAGGGCAGTGTCTCACCTGCCTGGGGAGTGTGCCGAGATGCATTTGATCTTGTGGGTGAAAGGTCTTAAAGGACCCCATATGGGTCACAGTGAAGTAACTATCTGTGAAGCAGCAGTACTCAGTGTGAAGGAATGGCAGTAACAGTATTAGTAATGTCAGTAACAGTAATTGTATATATCATACCTGAGTTAATAATGATGCTATGGCAACAGTGATCCCAACAAGTATGATGCTTTTTAATCCTAGCAGACAGCACTAGCACCTAGGGGAAAAATGCTCTAACTTTGTTAATTGCAGGCATTTTACCCCTAGCAGATAACACAAGCACTTGGGGGAGGGTAATACAACATTCTTTATACATTCAAACCTGCTTTGTGGAAGCTTCTTTTCTGTTACGGGAACAGGAAGCCTTGGTTGGGGGTCCAGTCCCCACAGGAAAGGATGGTAAGACCTGGCAGCTACAAGGATCAACTGAGTGAGGTGAGGAGAAGTAGAATATGGGGATTTAAAAACAGGCAAGCAGGGAGCATTTTGGTGCACTTTTTAATCCCCGAAGATAACACAAGCATGTGGGGGAAGCCAATGCTCTAACTTTGTCAGTTCTAACCTGTCAGGGGTCTGGACTCCACAGAGAATGAAGACAGAACCAGGGATGACCAATCAGGTCATACTGGGAATCCCAGATAAGGAGGATAAAAGGCCATTCACTCTGGTGTGTCCCAACATGATCACATCCCAGCATGAGACTGGAACATCACAGAAGTGGAATAGATAACTACTGGCTTCTAAGACATTAGCAAGCAACCACAGGTGACAGTCAGCATGCAGGGAACTCTGCCAGTCCAGTACACTATGGTAAAGTACTGTACCTGTTTACTTACTGTTGTTTATGTAGAATGTACTCAATAAAGAGTAAGGGGTAACAGAAGGGTGGTAACAGTCCTTTCAAACAATAAGTGCTAGTTGTAGGGACACAGAAGAAAGTGTCCAGAGCATGGTATGTAATTGTTAAGGACAGGCAAGTGGAAGGTTAAGTAGAAGGAATACAGAGGTGTACAAGGACTGAAAAATGAAAACAAGAAAGGGGTAAAACAAAGGAAAATAGAGAAAATAAAAAAACACCCTATCTAGTGTAGTGTGACCAAGGACTTATTGGTAGAAGGAATAGGCAGAAAATGTCTAAAGAAGCAGGAATGGTAATGGGGGAGGCACAGTTAGTAATATTTCGGAGTGAAATATAAATAGAATAATAGATAGGTTCAAGTGAATTACAAGGCAGTAATTCCATCGAGAGGTTCTGGGGACATAGGTTACCTTGAGAGCGAAGCTCGAGAGGTTTCTATGTCCCCAGAACCTCGAGATAGAATTACAGCCGAGTGATTCACTTGAATCTAACTGTTATTTTTTGTAATATATGGATGCAAGATGCTGACGAGGTCTTACCTCTGGATTCCTTGTGGGACGGTTCAGTGCTGCTTGTAGTCGCTCCTCACTCACATCCCCCCTTCCCGCATGGAGTCCTGCTTCTCTCTCTCAAGAATAAAAAGAAAAGAAAGAAAAAAAAACTATGTTTGGACACTAGAAAAGTTGGTGATCGCAACGATAGTATTACGAGGACCAGAAGTATAATATTATTGGACTGGACGTATAGTATTACGGGGACCGGAAGTATAGTATTACGGCACTGACTAAGGTATTACCGGGATTTTTTTGTATGGGTTAGTATAGTATTATTTAAGCATCTCCATATATTACAAAGGTAATTATGAGAGTGATGCAGTGTAATGGCTGTGGAGTTGCTGTTTTCTGAGAAACTTTCTGGAGACTGGGATGCTGCCCCATCTACACGTACCTCTCTGGGCTAAAAGAGGAGATTGCTGGTCTCTGTGCTGAGCTGGCAAGGATCTGGAAGATCTCTTGCCCCACTGAGGGGCCAGCAGATCAACCATCACTGCCCCAAAGTGAGCCTAGGATAAGGAGGGTCAGCTGCACTATGTTGGGCTCCAGGAGGATAGGGTTGAAGGGTCAGAATCATGTTCCTTAACCTGTGCCAGCTCCCCCTCCTTTCTCTTGGTGCTAATGATCCTTAGGAATCACTGTCCATCCTTCTAAGTCATGGTTTTAGGTAGGCTCTGTATCTCCCTCTTTCCTTGCCATCCTGTTTCCAAACCAACTGCCCAAACAATTGAGTCCCCCAGCAGAAGTTGCTTCTTCCTCTGCTTGGGTCCTTTATCTTCCATCTTCAGGTCTCCTCTATGGTGATCCCCATATCCTCCCTGACAACTACCATGGGTGCCTCCTCCTGGCAGTCCCACTGTGGTGAGATGGGACTGCCAGGAGGAGGCACCCAAAGTAGCAGTCAGGGAAGATGTAGGGGTCTTCCATAGAGGAGGCCTATAGATGGAAGATAGAAGACCCCAACAGATAAGGAAGCAACATCAGGTGGGGGACTTGATTGTTCAGACAGTCGATTTATAAACAGGAAGGCAGGGAAAGAGGAAGGTAAGGTTCCTACCTGGTGCCACACCTCAGAGGGATGGACAGTGATTCCTAAGGATTGTTTGGGTGGTGGAGCAGTAGAGGGAGCTGCATGTATTTTTCCTCCTGGGAACTAATGACCTGGCTAGGGATGGAGTGGGACTGTGTAGGGAAATTTCAGGGAAATAGGGAGGGTCTCAAGCAGGTGGCATGGATGTTGACTTTTGCTGAAGTGCTCCCAGTCTATGACCGGGGGGTATAGGGTACTCTGCACCAAAAGCATCAACTCATGGTTAAAAGAATGGTGTGGAGAAGAGGCATTTGGCTACATGGGGAACTGGGAGCCATCCTGCAAGAATATGGGTTTGTACAGAAGTGATGACCTGCATCTATCTGGCAGGGGAATCACAGTCCTAAGTGGAGAGTTTAAATGTTACTTTGATGAACATTTAAATTAGCTGAAGTGAGTGACAGAAGAAAAGAGGAAGGAATAAATTGCTCCCCCATAGACTGAAGCAGGAAGAAGCAATGTCCCAACGTGAGGAGAATTCCCCAGGGAGCAGGATTATGAAAAAAGTAGTGCGGTAGAAGACAAGAGGGACAAGATCAAGGGTTGTAAAACACCTTCCTCTCTGCTGCACACACAGCTTCCACTCTACATCTATCTATGTGCTCAACCTGAACCCCTACTGCAAATCCAATCTCTGCTCTACCTCGTCCTATCCCATCCCTCTTATGTCTTGTACTCCTTGACAATGCCACCAGGGCTTATTTTTTTTAATCATTGGCAACCCTGAAATCTGTCATTTATGTTGTTGGTTTCTAGTGAATAAAGCACTTTCATCCTAGGTTCTACTAGGTTGCCACCCTAATGTCTTATCCACCATGACCCTGTATCCCCTAGACACTCTGTGATTATATTGTTCAAAAGTTTTTCTCACCATGTAGAATACTCAGATTGGTATACCCTGCACAGCTTTTTTTCCTATTGTATAACTTACAAGAACCTAATTTTCTATTTTTGTGTAGTTTTGTTTCTGAAACTCAATGCAGAACCTTTGTAAAAGAGTTCCCAGCTCAAAGGTATATTGTAATCCGAGAATTTGATAAATAAGTGAAAGGAGGAGAGGCAAAAGAGAAACAAACTCTAGCAAGAGTCAGTACAGCTGCAAAAAGATGGTGTTGTGGGCAGTGTTACGCGTGAAAAAAAAAGATATGAGAAATCACTGAGAATAAAATAATACAGTTTTATTATCGAAAAGCTGAGTAATGCTGGAAGAGATAATATCAAAATACTGTTTGTTATAAATGGTTTTGTACATGTTACAGGAGTGGATGCAACTATATATCTACATTGGTATCTCTTTCTTAGGGTGCTGTGATTAGCATGCCGTAAAGTGTATGCTGCAACAAAGGTGTGAGAGATAGGGGCGATCTGAATTTTAGATCATCCTGCACTTATGCCTTATTGGACGTCCCACAGATGTGTGCTCCTTTCACGGCATGAGCCCTTCCCCCGCAGTTTGTTGTATTTATTTTGGGGGGTAAAACTAACTTTTTCTGGGAACAGTCCTGTGGTGCTGTCAGTTTAGGATGCTGGAATGCCACCCTCAATAATTCCAGACAACATAATTCCAGACCACTAAACGACTTCACAAACATTGCCCATGCACCGTTGTGGGTGAACCATGTACATTTATCAAAGTTTGTGTCAGTGTGGTAAATAGCACTGACTATTGTTTTACATGTTTTTCAACTGTACTAGTAAGATATACACAGGAAGTACTAAGAAAAAGGGAGAAGGCTGTTTTTCTTTTGCTTGTTTTTTTTTTTAGTTATTCCAGTTTGTAGAGGTAGTGAGGTTTCAACCTGCAATGTCCCAGTTCCCATGTCGATGCACTAATCACACTACCTCTACATTATCTTCTCACTCTGAGGAAAATACTATGATTATAAACACTTGTTGTCAATGTATATGGTAACTATAGAAAACAGTTAACTTGATATGCACATCCAGGAGTAACGTGTCACAAGATGTTTCAATTTTATTTTTTTAACTATATATGCAATACAGTAACAATAAATGTCAAGGAAACAGGTTAATTACACAGGATGGCCCAGTTGAGATCTTATGTTATTGGGATTCTTTCTAGAATTTGGTGACAGAAGCACAGGAAGGTTAACAGACTTGCTGAAGGTCACAGTGGTATTTTTTTCAGCCTAGTGTGCATATTTTACACAGTGTCCCATTCAAATCACTAGTTCACTTTGCTACTATTTTGGTCTTTACACTTTTAACAAAGACAATAAAAACTGCAAGCAGCTGTAACTTAACCAGTACTGCATATTTGTAATTTTGTTCAACAAAACCAGTGTTCCGGGAGGTACTGTAGGCACTCTCCTTTGTTCATTCCTTCATCACTATATTTTGTAAAACATTTTAAATCAGGAACAGATCTAGAAATGCTGTGGGAGGGGGCTCAATGGATGGGGGAGGGGGACCACTGTATTTTCTATGACCGACACATTATATTTCCCATGTACTTAAAGAAGCAGCATCCCTGCATCAGCCTTTCTCCTGTATTATTAAATTGCACTCCAGTTACACACAATGAACCTGCAATGCCTGAAACAGGCCACTCTTTTCAGCATTATCCTGGTTACTGTATCTGACAGGCACTGACCACTGGATATTCCTTGGCTCTTTTCATGCAGATTTCTTTTAGATATAACAGTTTACAGCAAACCCTAGACATGTATCCCTCCATACAGCAACCACTGTAACTTGTACAACTGCAGAGACAACAAAAGAGTAAGAAGAAAGCAGTCCAGATAGGCAATGGTAGTGATTACTGTTGCTCAGATCTGCTCACTATTGTGCAGAGGGCCCTATGCTAACCAGCATCAATTTATAAAGATCATTTGAATATGCATGACCTACAGGAACAATAAATGTCAAGAGGCCAGTTTATTTACTTCAGAATGCCCAATTGAGACCTTATTTTGTTGAGGTTCCTTCTAGAACTTGGTGCCAGAACCACAGGGAGGGCAATGAACTTGCTAAAGGTCACAGTCGCATTTTTTAACCTACTGTCATATCTTACACAGTATTATGTTCACATCGCTAGTTCACATTGCTACTGCTTTGGTCTTCACATTTCTGAAAAATTACAAGAACAACTAAAACAGTCATAACTAAAGAAGTACTGCATATTAATCATTTCGCTTAACTAACACAGTGTTTCAGGAAGTACTGTAAGCACTCTCCTCTTCTTACCGCTGCATCCATATATTTGTTTAAAACATTGTAATCAAGGGAAGGTTCTAAAATGCTGTGTGGGGGGAATCAATGCATGTGGTGGTGTTGGGGGTGGGGTCGATGTATTTACCATGACCACACATCATTAACTAAAGGACATCTCTGTTTCATCCTCCTGTATTCTGAACAAATTGCAGTCCGGTTAAAACATGAGTAACTATATCCCCTGCGACCCAATTAGGGAAGCTCATCAAAATTGCTTATTGCTGTTCATCAGTGCAACTTGCATACATATGACTCCTCACAGTAACCAGGTTCTGTAGGGCACAGTCTTTACTGTCTGCTTAAAACTGCACCACTTGATTGACAGTGTTGCATTATCAGGCAATAATATGGACTAAAAAATAGAATAGCCGCTACAGCACCACTGTTTGAATAAAGTATTGTCTGGAGATCCTGGATGACAACATGTTGAGACCCTTGGACAATGGCATTTAAAATATGCTAAAAATAGAATAACATGACTGACTTAATGGTGCAGTGGTAGGGTTACTTCTGGTGACACCAGCAACCAGCGTTCAGGAGTGAGCAAGGGGCACCAGGAGCTGGCCAGGAGGAGGAGGTTTGAGTATCCAGGAGGATGCCCTCCTCCTCCAGGGAGGCAGGGATGCTGGCTCTACTGTTTCCTTGCCATCTGGGGGTCCCCAGGTGGTGGTTCAGCTAGTGAGAGGGATGGATGCTGATGGGTGCTGCGCACCATGCCCAGTTCCATGTGTGCACATGCTCACCTCTCCATGTCAGCATCCAAGTGGGAGGGACCCAGAAAATACAGAAAAAAGAGACAAGGTCCTCACAGAGATGATCACTGGGTCCCTGCAGGCCCTGCACTGGCAACATGGCACTCCTCCAGCTGGATCTGGTCTGGCTGGTGCAGGGCAAGGCCCCACCACCCCTAGCCTATAGCAGTTAGGTAGGGAGACAACATGTGGGGGCTGAAGTCTGAAGGCAAGCCCACAAGATGTCAGGAGATGGGGCTGGAGAAGCCTGTGAGATAGTGGGCCAGGGGACCTGAAGGAGAAGGAAAAAATAGACTACCATATTTTTTTCCCTAGTTACAGTGCTTTAACTCAATTGAGGGATTCTAGTGATATCATTACCTGAAAAGCGCAGCTCGATTGGTTATTGTTGTCACTAGAATCCGAAAATGCAATTGCAGCAACATAACAGATAGAAACCCAAATGTTGTGATAATACTGTGCAAAGTACATCTGCTAGTCTCATTACAAATACCATTATTTGTCATCACACCACCCATCCCTATACCAGACTGCAACTACAAAGCCAAATACCCAGACTTGCCGTCAAACCACCCGCCACAACATTGATCTTTGACCACAAAGCCACACGTTACTTGCAATCAAACAGAGAGAAAGTGAGGCAGTTACTTGTACATGTGCAGGGAGAGAGAGAGAAACAATTAATTGTCATGACACCACCCGTACTCATAGCAAACTGTACCTACAAACCCAAATTCTATGACTAGCTAGCAAACCGCCTACCCCCACACAGAACTATGACCAAAAATGTTTATAATTTTTCCTTGGTGTCTAATGGTACCCCCACCCTCCAATTGTCATCCCCATAATACTTACTTCTCTGGTGTCTAGTGGCACTTCCCAGCCTCTGATTCCCCTCCACATAAACAATATACAGTATGTATCCTTGGTGTCTAGTGACACCCCCCAACCTCCCATCCCGACCCTGTAACACATTGTATCTCTGGTGTCTAGCAGCACCCCCCCACCTTCAGATGGTCGCCCCCCTTGGTAGTTATGCTTCCTCTGGTGTCTGGTGACTCCCCCACCACTCTGATGTTCCTAGGATCCTGAACAGAGCATTTTTGAAGAACATTGCTGAACTTCTCATTTAAATCAGCAAAGACATTCATAAGGCTGAAACTGATATAGATAGAAGGGGAAAGTAGACTAGAAATTTTTGCACTAACCACCGAGCCACCTAACTGCACTTTCTAATTGTTGTGTTACACATGTAACCCCTTTGTTACCCGGGGTTACTAGAATCCCAGTAAGACCTAGTGGTAGGCAGGGAAGGCAGCTTGTGAAACTCCAGTTAAATGGATTTCTCACTGTCTCACTCTGTCCTCAGTCACAGCTGAGACTTGAGAGATGACATCAAGACAGAACTGTCGCAGCTGCATGAGCCACATTGGAATCTACAGCTCAGGGAGTGAGTTTAGAACTTTGGGAAATTTCAAAGTCATTCTTCTTCAGTTTGTCCTAAAGCAAACAGGAAGGAAGCATCAGTCTTCAGTTTGTTTCAAAGAAGAAGGAAGTGTTCCTGTGTTTACCTTTTTTTTTTTTTTTAAAGTGGTGGAGACTGCTCCCCTGGTCTCAGTGCCCCCCGGGAGGAAAAGTTCTCTGTGGGTTCCAAGGGCAATCCCCACCATGGAAGGAAGCTGCCTGGTTTTATTTAGTCTGTTCTTGTATAACAGCAAAGGTTATAGTACTTAGCCTGTGGGGCACCTGCAATGAATGGGTGAGTGTTTGGCTCCATTTGAAGGGCAAACAAATTGTTTTCTTCAGTTGGAAATGAATGTGGACTGCTATTTGGGAGGACTATGTTTACTAGGACAAACAAATGGAGCAGTCAAACAGTCTAAAGTTTTAAATTGATTTCAAGTAATGGGGACTGCTATTTGGGAGGACTATGTTACTAGGACAAACAAATGGAGCAGTCAAACAGTCTAAAGTTTTATTGGATTTCAAGTAATGCTGTAGAGGGGGTGCTTCAGGTCATCCACCATTCAATCTACATTTTAAAGTTCTAAAGTTTTCTGTGTGTATCCAGAGAAATGGCCGGGTATGGGCTGTGGGAGCTGGGCTGAAACCCCCATCTTTAGTAACCAGGTCCACCTCTACAGATTTCTTCTGTGTTTTGCTACTTGCCTCATGCACTTGGCCAGTGATGGGGTGGGTACCCAGACGTGGGTCGCAACTTGAAAATCTCTCTAGGAGTCGCAGACTGTAAGTGGTGTGGGGAGCCACAGGATTGGAAAATTACTCCTTGTTGAATGGGAGTCTCCTTGTTTGATGGGAGTTCGATTGGAAGTAAGAAAACAAATCTCTCTAGGAGTCACAGACTCTAAGTGTTGTGGGGAGCCACAGTTTGGGAGTCTCCTTGATTGATGGGATGTCTTTCCAAGTTAAGTTTGGGTTCATTCTTCAAGTGGACCATCAGTCAAGTGGCCGGCAGGGGAGCCGGGCCAGTCAGGCTATGTATCCAAAGCGCATGCAAAGTCCGGGCTGAGTGCCTGGTGGGTCCAAAGCCAGACAACAGTAGTAATGTGTTCATTCTTCAAATGGACTGCTTGGTTAACCTCTAATCTGCATGTACAGGAATGTAGCCCTTTGGGGGACCATGCAATGCTTTGTTTATGTTCAGTTAGTTAATAAATAAAGCCACACTGAAAAATCCCAATTCTGGTTCTGGACATTACAGTTATTGCTTCCTGTAGTTGGATTTACTTGGGTGCCCTGTGTGCAGAGTAGCCAAACCTAGGTCTCTTGTGCCAGGTAACCTCATCTCCTGAACCCAGGTCCCCACCAGGTATTGCTGCCAATGCCAACAGCATGCCACCTGTCATTTTAGTAAAAGGCAGAGGTGGGGTCCTTACAAAATGGAGGCACCACTTTGGATTTGTTCAGGAAGGAAGGTGCTTGGGCAAGTGGGCTAGCATTTTGGCTATCTGGCAGTCGGTAGCCCAAAAAAGTTGAAGCAATTTCCCTAGTGTGTTGCTGTGTGCTGTGAATCTTGTGCTGCTGTTTAAAAAAAAATGCCAACTATTTTCCAAGGAGCTGTAAAGCCAAAGAGTGTGCCCTTGTCCTGCATCATCAAAAAAGTTTACAGCATTTTTGTCAGTTTTAAGATGAATTTCTGTGAAGGAAAGTGTGGAAAACTAGGGGTAGCAACAGAGAAATTATGCCCTGGATGTTGGAAATGCTTTCTGTACAATGCTAGAGACTGCAGAGTTAATGACAATGTTACATGGTTGAAATGGGCTCCCGCTGTGGAGTCAGTTGAGGAAAAAAAAAGTGCATTTTTCAGTTTAAATTTGCCTGCTAGATGATCGCTGTGAGGAGAGGAGCCCTCATGAGGAAGAAGAGGCTCATTTGCATGGCGTCGTGTGGTTGGTCAGTTTGCCATTAGTCCCGCCCCTCAGCCAGCTTTTCAGAGTCTGCTGCAGCATTCGAGAGGGAGACAGAGAGTAGTGCGTGTACTGGCATTGAAGGAGCGTTCGCGAAATAATCAAAGCGCTGTAAACAGTAAAAAAGTGACTTTCTAGTTAAAAATCGGGCTCAACCCACATATCGATCGTGGGATCAGTGAATTGTGTGGTTAAAACGACGATCGCGGAGACTGCCCGCCCGTTTGCATTCTGAGGCCTTCAAAAATCTGGCTGCAGGCCGTTTTACCCCATCGCAGCAATCTGCTACAATAACAGTGAGTAAATAATTAAAACTGCTCAATCAGTGGTTTCAGTAATGCCATATAAAATGTGTGTGTGCAGCTGTTTAGTCGCTTTGCAAGTAGCGATTGTGTGATGTCCTGCTGGCAAGTGCAAGTCTGAAAAGCCATTAAATGTGTGCATAGCAATGAAAGTAGCCTCAGTTTAAAGTTTGCAGCCAGAGAGAGACTGTGGGTTGTAAAAGTGCAACACTAGTAGAAGCAGGCAATCCTGTGCTGAAACCTGAAGTTTTAAAGGGACTGTAATTAAATGAATGTTGCCAGCAAGTGAAAAGTCCAAGGGAAATCCTGTAAATGTGTGAACAGCCAGTTCAGAGCAAGTTGTGCAGTTTGAGTAAAAGTTATTAGTAGCCGATGTAAATCGGGTGCGCAGTGGCTTGACCCAGAGTCTGATTGTTGATGCACAGGAGTGCTGCAGCCGCCATTACAGGGTGGGGTGGTAAAGTAAACACAGCAGCAGAGGAGCCATTTTAAAGCTACAGAGTGTGTTCATTAAAGTGGGACTTTCAGTTACAGTGAACTTTTGTTTATTTTTCTGCAGTTATGGCCTCAGGACCAGCTCATTACCTGGAACATGCCCGGGTTGCAGTAACAGCAGCAGAAAATAGATTGAGAGATATTGAAAAGTGGTGCTATAGAGGGCAACTCCCTCCTGATGTGGCAATTCCTAATTATCTAGTGCGTGTATGCCAGATGTGTTTGAGTGCTGGAAGGGATGTCTTCATGATTCCTCACTGTGCTGGATGTCTACAAAAATATGGCTTGTATAAAGCGCCTCCAATTCGTTTGGCTCCCACATGGACAAAAATTCAAGAATCTGTAGTTGGCAGCACACAGCATCAGGCGGAGCCTGTGGAGGAAGGTCCCTCGGGGGAGTGTGGCACAAAGTTAGAGAGTGCAGAATTAGAGACTGAATCTGAAATTAAAGCATTGGATGCTGGATCTCAGAAGGCAAGTTCAGATAAAACATCAATAGACCCCTGGGTGGGAGGCCTAGCCCAAGTCTCGAAGGTGAAGATGAGATGCGGGAGGCCGTTGAATGGGAGGTGTCGACCTCCACTCCCAGTGATGAATGGATAGTCTCGGGGGTGAGAACTACTGCTCACTCCTGGGCTCAGATCCTCAGTGAAGAGGAAGATGAGGGGAACCTATGTGACCTTGTGAGAAAGGAACAGGTACACAGCCTCAAGATCTTGCCTCGGAGGAATGTGTTCAAGAAGGTGGTGATGCCACTGCCCTGGCTTCACCAGAAGAAGAAGTCAGGGATCCTTTTTTAATTTCATTGAGGATGCGAAGCTGGCAGAACCAGGACTGGCCACCCCCAAGCCAGGCCAGCGGTCTCAGATTGACCAAAGCAAGTAAAGAGGAAAGACTGGTTCATAGGAAGGCCAATAAAATCTTTGGTATGACCTTTCCTACCTTTCCTTGGAGAGTCTGGGAGGAGATTGAGAACTGCAGGAAATCCTGGATCTGGGATGAAGCAATGAAACATGTGCATCCTGGGGCTAACCAGCATGTAAAGAATAGACTGTTCCACGAAAAGTATACACAGTGGAAGAGAGGCATGACACTGTTTATGGACAGAGTGAGAATAGTGGACGGAGAGGGATGTGAAGTCTCCCACTGTGTGAATTATGTGCATCCAGACAGAGTAATAATTCAAGCCCCTGACCCCCTCTACTATTGGCCTCAGTGCAAGGACCTCCCAGTAATTAAGCCTGTGCCTACAAAATGGGGAGCCGAGCAGTGGTAGTCAATACTGCCACATCTAGACTGTGAAGTGCCTGTATTGATCTGCCAATATGAATAACCAAGGACTCAGGTGCTCCACATTCTTCAGTCTACAGTGTACTGTCTTGTTCAGCAACCATCTACTAGCCCACCAGATGACTTCAGATCCAGAGAGGACACCAGCCCAGCTGTTTCCTGTTCATCGCCTGGTAATCGGATGACATCGGACCAGTTGTTTTTCTTTTTGTTCCTGTTCTAAGGTTCCTTCTCCAGAGATGACATCAACCCAGCTGTTTCCATGTGTGCACTCCTGTGGGTTCCCGGAAGATGTCCGCCCAGCTGTATCAGAAGAAATGCTGCCAGGGAGAGTCTTCGGTAGGGACCAGGTTTGTGATGTTCGAATACTTCAAGAGGCTGGTAAGTCCAAAAAAAAAAAAAACCTTTCTTCTATCTTTATGACATTGCAGTACACACCCTACACTACAGACTCCAAAAATGTGTGAACTGTCCGCAAAGACTCTCCCCTTCGGGATTATGGCCTTAAAGAACTATGTTTCACGGGGCTCCGGCCCAGGGGAGACTCTTTATTGGACTGGCCTTCGGACCTTGTGGTCACTAGTTGGGACTTTTAGGGCACTCCATCCCTCCCCAAAGGTGTATTGTAACCAATGTCATTATTGTACTTTAATGTAAATACTATGTTTTTCTACCTTTCTAAAAAAAAAAAAATTTGGGGGGGTTGTTCAGTTTTTTCTGTATGGTAGGGGTTGTTGTTGTCGTTGTTGTTTAGATAGACTGTGCATGCAGATTGGATGTGCTTTTTGTTTTGTCTTTTTCTTTTGGGTGTTCCTGGAAGACAAAAGAGAAGACAAAAAGGAGGAGAGATACATTAGGTTCCTCGTCAGTACTATAGTGTAAATTTAAATGTACTGTGTTATTATTGCTAATGGTTGTAGTTGCAGGTTGCCCAAGGTCGGGGAGGTTCCCGGGTTTTGTTTTGTTTGGGAATGTTATGTTAAGAGGCAGATAGATTTTCCCCTAGAGGGTTAGGGGGGATAGACAGGCTGTGGTCCTCAGTGGCCATAGGGACTGCAGTGCTGATCTATCAGGGCTATGCTCTGGATGGTTCTACCAGAGCCACTAGGTGTCCATAGTAAGTGGATAGAGTAGAGGCTGATGTGTCAGCTATAGGCCTCTAGGCCCTTAGTGTTGCCTACCTGTGCTTGCACATGGTAGGAGGGGGCCTGATCAGCCCCCTCCGCAGGTAGCACATAGGGTGGGATGGCCTAAGGCCAGGTGCATAATGACTGGGGACAGTCATTTTCCTGGTCAAGTGTGAGTGTAACCCCTTTGTTACCCAAGGTTACTAGAATCCCAGTAAGACCTAGTGGTAGGCAGGGAAGGCAGCTTGTGAAACTCCAGTTAAATGGGTTTCACACTGTCTCACTCTGTCCTCAGTCACAGCTGAGACTTGAGAGATGACATCACCATAGAACTATCACAGCTGCATGAGTCACATTGGAATCTACAGCTCAGGGAGTGAGTTTAGAACTTTGGGAAATTTCAAAGTCATTCTTCTTCAGTTTGTCCTAAAGCAAACAGGAAGGAAGCATCAGTCTTCAGTTTGTTTCAAAGAAGAAGGAAGTGTTCCTGTGTTTACCTTTTTTTTTTTTTAAAGTGGTGGAGACCCCTCCCCCGGTCTCAGTGTCCCCCTCCCTCCGGGGGGGAGGAAAAGTTCTCTCTGGGTTCCAGAGGCAATCCCCTTCTCCCACCATGGAAGGAAGCTGCCTGGTTTTATTTAGTCTGTTCTTGTATAACAGCAAAGGTTATAGAACTTCGCCTGTGGGGCACCTGCAATGAATGGGTGAGTGTTTGGCTCCATTTGAAGGATAAAACAAATTGTTTTCTTCAGTTGGGAAATTAATGTGGACTGCTATTTGGGAGGACTATGTTTACTAGGACAAACAAATGGAGCAGTCAAACAGTCTAAAGTTTTAAATGGATTTCAAGTAATGGGGACTGCTATTTGGGAGGACTATGTTACTAGGACGAACAAATGGAGCAGTCAAACAGACTAAAGTTTTATTGGATTTCAAGTAATGCTGTAGAGGGGGTGCTTCAGGTCATTCACTGTTCAATCTACATTTTAAAGTTCTAAAGTTTTCTGTGTGTATCCAGAGAAATGGCCGGGTATGGGCTGTGGGAGCTGGAGGTGGGAAACCCCCCATCTTTAGTAACCAGGTCCACCTCTACAGATTTCTTCTGTGTTTTGCTACTTGCCTCATGCACTTGGCCAGTGATGGGGTGGGTACCCAGATGTGGGTCGCAACTTGAAAATCTCTCTAGGAGTTGCAGACTGTAAGAGGTGCGGGGAGCCACAGGATGGGAAAATTACTCCTTGTTGGATGGGAGTCTCCTTGTTTAATGGGAGTTCGATTGGAAGTAAGAAAACAAATCTCTCTAGGAGTCACAGACTCTAAGTGTTGTGGGGAGCCACAGTTTGGGAGTCTCCTTGTTTGATGGGATGTCTTTCCAAGTAAAGTTTGGGTTCATTCTTCAAGTGGACCGTCAGTCAAGTGGCCGGCAGGGGAGCCGGGCCAATCGGGTTATGTATCCAAAGCGCATGCAAATTCTGGGCTGAGTGCCTGGTGGGTCCAAAGCCAGACAACAGTAGTAATGTGTTCATTCTTCAAATGGACCGCTTGGTTAACATCTAATCTGCACATACAGCAACATAGCCCTTTGGGGGACCATGCAATGCTTTGTTTATGTTCAGTTAGTTAATAAATAAAGCCACACTGAAAAATCCCAATTCTGGTTCTGGACATTACAGTTATTGCTTCCTGTAGTTGGATTTACTTGGGTGCCCCTGTGCAGAGTAGCCAAACCTAGGTCCTTTGTGCCAGGTAACCTCATCCTCCCTAAACCCAGGTCCCCCACCAGGTATTGCTGCCAACGCCAACAGCATGCCACCTGTCGTTTTAGTAAAAAGGCAGAGGTGGGGTCCTTACACACGTAAACACTGACTAATATATATACACATATATGCATACATATTCCAGTATAACATAGCAGTGCACTGTCCACAAACAGAACATTGCCATACATACACTAACACATGTACACTGCCGTATATGGCATTTATTTACTTAAAGACAATGGACCTTAGTACATAAGCACCGAGGCAAGGATTTCCCCAAAGGGCATTGGCCAGGAAGCCAAGTTTCAAAGAAATACAAAATCACACATACTCCCATAATGCAAAGCATCATGGGCTGCATGTGCAAATAACCACAAAATATTATGCTGGTTCAAATTTAAGCAGAAATGCATGGTGCTGAAAGGCCTCTCACACAGTCTGCAAAGGGTGTCAACAGAAGACACAGACACATGTTTCATCCTACCTGGACTCATCAGTGTGCCACATCTGTATAATACCTCAGTGGCATGAACCAGCTACCCTAAGTTGGTCTATCACATTAGGGTGCTGGTGAGCCCATTAAAAACAAAAAATAAGCTAAAAAACAAAGAATCTTTGTACGTAAGTGTAGCGGGACTGTTGTTAAGGAGACAATTAGCAGGCAGACATCCAGAGTTAGTGCATAAAAAATGCCAGGCTAGCATTTATCATTTTATTATTTGTAGCATAAAATGATAATTATTCAGAACAGAAAATATGAAAATTGTCATTAAGTCCATAACATCAATGCTGTCTAGGGTATAGACACACGCCTTCTAAACTTAAGGTCTTACATCTCTCACAGTCAGTTCTAGACTGATGCCTTATCTCATAAATCCACCCCACTGGTAGGCTTACATACAGTATGTTTTTATCAATGACATCACTGTCATGAGACATCAATTCATTTCCAATTTAGTACATTTTTGAGTTTCTAGACTCACAACTTGCTCCTATACATAGTACAAGAAGTTCTATTTCTTTCCAACATCTTTATTACACACCATAATCCTGGTTAGAAAGTGACTCTAAATGCTTGATTATCTTTTTACTTACTGTAAGCTCCTCCCTCAATCAATAATTAAATCAGCTAGAATCTGAATAAATATAGGCCTCTAGGGGCCGCTGCTTCACTATAGCAACAGATTGAGTGCAGAAGAAAAGCTGGTGCAGCTGACACCCTGTCCTGCTGCAGAGAAGGCTGCAGCTTATCAAGCCACCAAACAGTATCTTTTCTCCCTCTTTTTACCCTCCGCAAGACTGTTTACAGACCAGCAAATTAATCAGAGGTAAGCTATTGACCCAGCATTTTGCTATGATGTGGGGGGCGGGCTGTCAGTTCTTTATTTTAATTTTGTGTAAATGAAATTACTTTAGTTTTTTTATCCATATCAGGCATTCCTGACTCTGCTCTCACAGGCTTGAAGGTGACAAGACTTTTAACAGAAACCCCAATTTCTATCCACAGCTACAATGCGTACTAGGGCTTAATGTAACTTATTTACTGTATCCATTTATTTTTAGGTTGCTGCATAGTGTGCTATGTGCGACAATTCATGCAGGCACAACAGTAGCACTATATAGACAGCATCTCTAGACACTGATACTTTTACTTCTGCAGAAAATGGTTTGTGCCTCGTTGTAAGACCCAAGGGCCTTCCTTTTGTTACTATTCTTTCTAGGGACATTACCAGCCACAAAAGGGAGTCACTCTTCCTATAGACCCAACAATACTGCTACTTGCTAACAGAGCATCTAATAATACTATATCTTGGTAATATCCCCACTTATGTTATCTTTGCATTACTAGCAAGGCAGCACAGGATGCATAATAAAGCAAAGGGAAAGGGAATGCTGCTTACTGGTTTATTTAATCCTGGGCTCAATTAACTAGCCATTAAGTAAAACACATATTGCCACTTGTGTTTTAGTTTATAACTACAAGGTTCCCTTACATGAACCTTTTTTTGCCTGGACCCAGAAGGAAGAGAACTTGAAAGAGGGTTCAGACAATGGAGGGAGGGGGTTCTGCTTAGAGTTGGCCTGCCTCCAACCAAGAAAGAAAGGGATAGCTGCACTAGAAAAGGAAGATAGAGGTTGCAACCATAGAAAACAGACAATACAGATGGGCCCTTACTCTGTGGTTCCCTTTCTATATATTTTTTATTACTGCAATTTAAAGGCAAAGATGTATTTTATATTTCTTACTTTCTTTCTTTGTACAGAAAGTACTATTCTGGTACTTTAACCATAGCATTTAACATATCCCTGCACTTTATTAGCTAGCACTTTTAATCGTTAATTGTTTTTAAAGCACTCTAGCACCTTCATCTATTACTTCCATGTACTTTATATAACATAGGCACAAGGTAGTTTAATGGGGGGGCAAGGAAAGAATCACATCTCTCCCTACCAGGGCACCTCACCAATGACAGGGGTTACCCGGTCACAGTAAGCTCACCACAACCCTAACCCAGAAGACCAACTTAGGGTAGCAGGTTCATTCCACTGGGGTGTCATACAGACGAGGCACACTGATGAGTCCTGGTAGGATGAAATAGGTGTCTGTGTCTCCTGTTGGCTGTGTGAGAGGCCTTTTGGCACCATGCATTTCTGCTTAAAGTTGAACCAGCATAACATTTTGTGGTGATTTGCATATATAGCTCATGATGCTTTGCATTGCAGGGGTATGTGTGATTTTGTATTTCTTTCAAATTTGGCTTCCCGGCCAGTGCCCTTTGGTGTAACCCTTGCCTCAATTCTTACGCACTATGGTTCTTTGTCTTTTAGCTTGTTATTTGTTTTTATTGGGCTCACCACAACCCTACCCCGATAGACCAACTTAGGGTAGATAGTTCATTCCATTGGGGTGTCACACAGACAAGGCACACTGATGAGTCCTGGTAGAACGAAACATGTGTCTGTGTCTTCTGTAGGCACCCTTTGCAGACTGTGTGATAAGCCTTTCAGCACCATGCATTTCTGCTTAAAGTTGAACCAGCATAACATTTTGTGGTGATTTGTATATACAGCCCATGATTCTTTGCATTATGGGGGTATGTATGATTTTGTATTTTTTGACTTCTACATCTAACCCTAAATTTTACTGTATTTTGGATAAGCAACATGACACACTAACATACATGCACTGCTTCATGTTCTGAACCATACACAGTACTACAGTATAGCATTACAGCCATTTACAAACTGACTAGGAAAAGGTTAATGTATCAGGAAAGTGTTGCTAGAGTACCACACAGGCAAACACACACACACACACACACTCTCCTCTCCATAATGTGAGCAGAATTTAGAGACCTTTGTCTGCCTGCATGCAACATCCCTTTCTTAGCCTTCTTTTTTGTACTAACTTTCACCGATTAATTTCAAAAATATTAATAATAATCAGAATAACCAATAGAAAAAAAAATCTCATTGAGTGATTTACATACATTAGTGTGTTATTCGCTGTTGTACTTTTTTAAAATCTTGCAGATCTCCTGAACTGATAAAAACACGTTACTCTGTGTTGATGTGCGGCCTTTCCCAATAGCATCTGAAATCTAAACCTCCTTCCTCAGTCTCAATTACAGTCTATGGCTGGGTAAAGCTGACAAAGTTGACATGTTTATGAGCTGTAAAACTTTCTTGAAAGAGAATACTACCCAGATTGAAGCTAGTAACCTCGTTATCACACAAAATAGTGTGGTGCAACACTGTTTAGCTGAATGAACACAGCAGACTGCTTCAATTAGTGGAGTGGTTGCAGGTAACCTCCATTTTTGTCTAGTCCATTGAGAGAGCTCCTTTTTCTACTGTGATAGCAAGACATCTGCAGAGCTCCACTTTGCAACCATAAAAAGGGGGATGCAGGCAAACAGAGAACAAGGTGTGGAAGGCCATGTGTGCAAATGCAAGGAGTCTTGGAAATAAAATCCCAGAGCTGGAGATCATCATGGTGGAGGCAGACCTGGATAATCTGTCCATTGTTCAGTGCTGGTGCACAGGAAACCATGATTTGGACATGTCCAATCCAGGTTATGCTTAGTTCAGGAAGGATATGGTGGGGAGCAAGGGAGGAGGGTGGTGCTGTAGGCAAGGGAGGGTATCAAAAGGACTGAAACATAAGGAACCAAGGAGGGAATGGAGGTGTCTGAGGTACTGTTGGTCACCCTGGAGATAGGAGCTTTAGTCATGATTTGCACTAGTGTGATCTACAGACCTCCAACACAGGGAGAGTAACTGAATAAGGCACTGGGAGAAACATTAGCACAATGACAAAAAAAGGGGAGCTGCTGCTCATGAGGACTTCAGTCTGCAAGATGTAGATTGGTGCCTCCCCGCTACGGCCTCAGCTAAAAGCAGAGATATCCTAGACTCCCTGCAGAGGGCATTTCTCAGGCAGCTAGTCAGGGAACTCATTTATAATGGGGCAATACTGGACCTGATGCTCACAAAGAGGGACAGTATTGCAGATGTCAAGGTGAGAGGTAACCTAGGGACCAGTGATCACTATACAATGTGGTTCAACATAAGGACTGCAGCAGATGAAAACCACACAAGGATGAAGGTCCTGGACTTGAGGGAAGATTTTTTTATAAAAACAAGTTGGGGAGTGGCTTGACCCTAGCCAAAATGGCTGCTTAATCTCATTAGTCCTCTCCATTTGGGACAAAATCTGCCAGCATCTTCAAATGTCCACACATTCTGCTACCCCTTTTCATCTCATTGGCTTGCTAATCCTCTAAATTCACCACTGATGCTGTTATTTCCTGGATGCTCCTACTATCTGCATGCTATTAGCATGCTTGTGTCCATCAGCTCCCCTTGAGACAAAGTGGCAAGTATGGTGACAGGAGGTTCAGCAGCTCCTGACCATGGATCTGTTGAAGATATGTTTGCCAAGCTCATTCAAGAAATGGCTAAAACAAAAGTTGCTTCTCTTCAATCAGCATAAGTGCTCACTCAGCTTGATAATAGACAGTGGCAAACTGAGTGAAAAGTTGACTCCCACTCTGTGGCCATTGATGAATTTCAGACATCTGTCTGGGAGAAAAGCAACATCATTCATTAATTGCAGAGCAAAGTAGATGACTTGGAGAACTACAGCTGTAGGAATAACCTACACATCATTGGATTCATGGAGGGTACAGAGTTTCATGACCCAGTGTCATTCCTGCAGCATGTCTTCCCAACAGTCCTTTAACTAAAAGGGGATATACAGTTTGGAATCAAGTGAGCACATCAGTCTTTGGCCCCTGCCCTGTGCCTTGCTGAACATCTGTGGCTGCTCCTTGCTAAGTTTTTGTATTTCTCCATGAAAGAAGTGGTACTGCAGAGAGCCAGAGAACTAGGGTGCATACTGTGGCTGGAGTACACTATCAAAATATTCTAGGACTTTTTGAAGGAGTTATCCATCCCCAGGTGAGCTTACATGGAAGCCAGAAAGATTATGTATAAGCTCAGCTTGTAGTTTTCTCTCCACTACATGGCTGCCATGCAGGTCATACATAATGGAATCCTACTGCTTTTCTCCACCCTAGATTCCCTGATGGACTTTTTGGGGATGTACTGGCTGAAAGAACTTTGTATTCCTTGATATGAATTCCTATCCAGTGATCCTGCCTCCATGGACCAAATGGACACTGGCATCTCCTCTACTTCCCAGGATGAAGGGAAATATTCCCAAATCAGGACAGTAACCCTGGTCCCTACCATCATGATCCCATAAGTGACAGCAGGCCTGCAGAGACCGAAGGATTCCCAGACCCACCAACACAGACTGCGCAGCTACAGCAGAGATGAAGAAAGCAGGTCTGGCAGATCATAAGGTGGCCTTAGAATCTACAGTATGCTGGATCACTTTGGTCCCCTGCAGCTCTGGTCTCCACACCCAGATAAGCTGTTTTGATGAGATTACACTGGCACAAAACTAGTGCCTTCCCCCTCCTACCGACACTTCTTTGATGACCCTGGAGGGCCACAGCATATCTTGGGTGGCAGTAGTAGGTGGTCTTATGTCAAGCACTTCCACTCCAGCTCCAGGCTCAGAGGCAGCAAGTCTTGACTCTGCACTATCAGTGCCTGGACCCTCAGCACAATGACAACTGGATCCACCCCAGTGCCTGGCCAGCTGACCTCCTTTATGCAGCTATTGTGCACTCACTTCTACTTTGTACCTTTTTGCATTTAGTTTTCAGTGGGTTTTAACCTGCTGAATATCTGGGACTTGAGACCATAAATCAGCTGAAGCCAATCTGATGTTTTCTTTCAATTGCTCACATGCCCTGGCAGAGCATTCCTCCCTGCATTATATCCTCTGCCTGCTGGACTGCTTGAACAATACTTTTTCTTACAGGCAGTCATGTGTCCCCTTCACTTTTGAGTTGTATGTTGTGACTGACACTGGCCCTGGTTGTTCTGCATTGCCACATTCACTGCATGGGGCTTTACATCTTTACGCTTGTACAATTTATTGCACTGTTTTGTCATTGGAGGGCTGCTCCCTTTCATTTCCCAGATGGAATTAAACTGGTGGGCTGTTATTATGTTGGACAATTCCTGTGTTGTATGGGGTTCATATATGTGGGATGGAGGGCCCTACTCTCCCCCTGATTTTTGTCTCCACGGAAATTATTTAGCAGTGTCATTATTTAGGGGGCTGCCCTTGTTTTGCACTATGTCAGTAACTTTGTTCGGGCAAGGGCTCTGACATTCACCATCTGGCTTCCAGTGGACGCACATGCCTGTGGTGTTCTGTTGAAGCAACAGGGCTATCCTGGGATATACAGACCTCTCAGGGTCTTTCTTTTCTATTTGTATTTGTGATCACAGTTTACCATAGCCCTCCTCCCCTTACACCCTGGAGCTCTTCTGGCCCATGTCATCCTGCCCCCCCTCCCCGCAGAGCGCTTCTCCCAACCTTCCTTCAGTATTGTAGAGGTTGTGGTGAAGAACTCTTACTCTGCTTGGCTCCTTCACCTGACTTAGAGGAGGTTGGATGTCAATGCCACCTGCCTCTTATTGCCCATTCTTTACCTTTTCTCCCCCCCCACCTGCAGTGGTTTGTATCACCCTTGGCTGTTTTTTTCCCCAGTGCAGGTGGGGCATTGTTATTGCTACCCAAGATCACAGTTGGTGACAGTTCACCTCAGCCATCCACGCCCCACTGGGTTGTTTATCATCTCCTCGTTCTGGGCTGACTGGATATATCCCAGAAACCTCATTGCAGATGAGCCCATTTTACAACCACTCCCCATGGTGTGATTTTTCTGCCTTTACCATTAGGGACATGGCACTGCAGTGAAATACTTATTTGGGTCTCAGCTTAACACTACAGCAAGCTTGACTTAGCAATTAGCTGCAGTGCCCACCTATCTGTATTGCCTTCACATGTGTTTCTTCTTGTTTCCATGTATTCAGGAAGACTTGGGGAAACCTTGGTCAGTTGTGTTGAGCCAATTCATACCCCAATCATTCCTACGAGGAAAATTCTCAGGGTTAATCAAATATGTTTTATTGTGATTTTAGCACTGAATTGATGGATTGGTATTGTAGTGTTACAGGTGTTAGTTGCTTTAGCTCCCAGTGCATTCCTTATTTCTTGTATGCCAGGTAGATGTGGAGAATTTAAAATTTGCCAGTGAAGTCACAGCGAAGTGGCCAATTTTGCCGCACTGAGTGATCTGCAAATTTCTCCTGTGTTAGCTTGATTTCGCCTGTGGAAAAGCAAAATTTCACCTTGGAAGGTGAAATTTCACCTCTAAAAGCTGAATTGTGCCTTGGAAAGTAAACTTTTTCCTTACAAGTTGAACTTTCACCATCCTACAGGTGGCATTTTGCATTTCGCTATGCAACATGGGCAGAATTAGTGGATTACTCTGCGTAGCAAATTTTTGTCACTTTGCCCACCTCTAGTGTCAGGTCCCTACTGTTTTCCATCTATCCTCTCCCATAAAGGACATCACTACCCTGTAGGGTGGGGCAGTCCAAACCACTGGATACCATAATATATTGGCTCTCATCATCCTGGTAACTTACAGACAGATCCCTCTCCTGGATCATGGATGATGTCATCTACCAATGTCTGTGGTCTGAACTCCTCAGCTAAGTGAAAACATGTTCTATTCTACCTTAAGAGCCTTAAGACCACTGGAACCTTTCTTTAAGAGACTAAATTGCCTTACAAAGACCATCCTCATCTCAAAATAGATGGGTGGGTCAGGTCCTATATGCCTCTGCATCTACCAAAAAGTGGAGTGTTGCTATCCTCCACCACAAATTCCTCCAGTGAGTGGTTTCAGCTGTGAAAAGAGACCCACACAGTAGGTGGAATTTAACCCTGTTGAACACCCCTGATGGTCTCATATTATTAGGAATTGTATATGCCCTAAACACCGATGATCCAGATTTTTTCATCAGTTCACTCTACAGGTTGTGGAACTCCTTTCCCCCAACACCTCCTTTTTAGTAGGTGGGGACCTTAACCTAGTATTGGACCACCATCTTAACGAGATCCAATCTCAGTTTGAATTGCATGTTAAGGGCTCCCAAGCTATTACCCTTTTCATGAATAGAGATGCAGCAAAATTAAATTTCACTGGCAAAATTCTGCCAAAATCATGAATTTCTCAAAATGTGTGGAATTTCGCTGATGAATTTCAAGGGTGCAAAATTCTGCCAGCAAAATTGCAAATTTCACCAATGAAATGTGGAATTTTCCCCCTGAGTTATGCGAAATTCCAACACTCGAGGGCAAAATTCTACATTTCGTGGGAGATATTTACAATTTTGTGGGTGATGTTTGCAATTCCACTGGTGGAATTTGATGAAATGTGCAAATTTTGAGAAATATTTCATGTAACGAAATTCACGGATTTCACACGTCTCTGTTCATGAAGAACTATGGGCTGGTAGACATTTGGCATCTTTTTCACCCTCAAGACAGATTACTCTTGTCACTTGATGGTACATAATAATTACAGCCCTCTTGATCTCTGGCTGACTTCCCTCTACATAACCCAAGTCACCATCAGCCCCATCATTCCTCTCATCATTTCAGACCATGCGCCTGTCCAACTCCACTTTATACGGAGTACGCTTACTCCTAAACCTCCCACTTGGAGACTTGATCCCTTGCTGCTTCAGGATCCTGAGTTCCTACCTTGGATCGAGGCAGGAACCATTTCCTTCCTGCAAGCTAACCAACCCAAAGACACCTCTGCAGGGTTTATTTGGGAGACTTGTAAATTCATGATGTAGGGCAAAATAATAATGTTTGCATCACATTGCAAGCATCAAAGAGATCTGGACCTGCACAGATTGGAGAAGGAACTTCTGGTCAAATAATCTGAATATAAGACTCTCCTGCACCCAGATCTAAACTCGACATTGCATTAAGACCATTTTTTTTATTATTTTTTTCAATTCTTTTTCCCTCCAGTCACAGCTCTAAGGTCCTCTCTCAGGCAACCTATCCGTTATCCTGCACACCTGTGAGTCCCCAAACTGTGCCTCCTCTCTTCCCTCCTCACCGATGCCAGTACCCCCGGCTAACCCTATCCGTGGAGGGTGCCCTCCACCTACTTTGGGGTGCTATTTCAAGTCAGACTCTGGCATAGGATGAGGGTCTGGGTAGAGGAAATAGAAGACCAGTCAAGAAAACTCAATGTTGGGCATGGAGGAAAGGTGCTTTCACCTGAGCTTTGGCCCTGGTGTTTTTCCTGTGTTCTGTTCTGCCCACTCCCCCCCACTTGTGCACCCCCACAATGCTGTAAGGCACACGGCAACCCTACCTTATGTCAGGCACACCATTACATGCAGCCCACACTACTGCAACACCCCTGATCTCCACCAGGGGCTGCTGGAGCACTGAGTTCCACAATGCCCTACCCCAGGACAGGAGAGCAGCCCAGCAGGCACTCAATACAGTCCCTCTCCTGCCAACCCCCGGCTCCCGAGCTCACTCCCAAACTTGGGTTGCCGGCGTGGTGTGAGGTGCAGTGTTCAGTGCCTCAACCCTCAGTGCCATTGGGCTGGGCAGCATTAAGCCATGCTGAAGCTGAGGCTACAGATTAACACACTCTTTTCCAGGAAGCTGAAATTGCAATCTTACACCTTAAACATACTGTAAATACTATGAGGGAGGGGAGAAGGGTGGCAAAGTGTTAACATACTGCCTCCAGAAGCAACAAGTGGAGAGACTTATTGCTGGCTTCAGAGACTCAGAAGGTATAGTACAAATTTCTCCCAAGTCTATTAACCACATCATGCTTCAATGTTATGTCACCTTATACTCCTCCCCTGCCCACACAAACCCCAACACATTCAAAGCTTTCTATCCTTTCTGCATCTCCTTAAACTTATGGATGAGCAAGCTGCAGCCCTACATGCACCCCCTTACCATAGAAGAAATATTAAAAGCCCTTTTACTCCTCTACTCTGGAAAATCTGCAGGGGGGAAATGGGTACCTGACAGGCTTCTTCAAGCCCCTGCCCCATTTATTATGTCCACTTCCTTGTGACGCATACAAAGAGGCTGAGCAGTCTGGATTCCTTCCCCTCACAATGTGAGAGGTGTTTATCACAGTGCTGCCAAAAAAAAGGGAAAGATGCTACTCATCCATCAAACTACTTCTCAATCCCTCTCATTAACATTGATAGCAAGATATATGCAAAAGCCCTGGCTTTCAGACTAGATCCACTTTTACCCTAGCTTGTTCATCCTGCCCAGGTGGGCTTTGTTAAAGGCTGTTTCAGTTCAGACCATCTGCACTCCTTGGTTGATCTCATCTACACTGCAAAATCTTCCTAAACTCCAGCAGCAGCAGTGGCCACTGACTTTATGAAAGCTTTTGATTTGACTAATTGGCAATATCTTCATCGTGTCTTAGCCCACCTATGGCTTGGCCCTGTTTTGGGTTCAAATCCTCTACACTTTCCCTTTAGCCAGAGTCCTTACCAACTCACTCCTCTCCCCTCCCTTTCCTTTAGCCAAAGGCATGAGGCAAGGATGGCGATTGTCACCCCTGCTTTTTGTCCTGGCAATAGCCTTTGGCAGCAGCAATCAGACAGCACACACGCATATTAAAGGGATCTCTTTTGGCAAGGAGGAGTATACTAATGTGCTGTATGCTGATGACCTACTGATCCTTCTCAGGGACCTGTCTAACACTGTACAACCCCTGAGGACACTCCTTTCCCATTTCATTCCCAGTTCACTATGCTGTCTGGGCTCTGGGTGAATCAGTCAAAAACTGAAGTCCTCCCTCCCTCTTAACCAAACTTGACAGCTGACCCCTTTCAAAGCCCTTGGTCTTAGGTGGTCACTCCAGTACATCACCTACCTAGGAATGCAGGTCACCTCAGACCTCACCAAAATGAGTGATGCTAATCTAGCCCCAGATGGCTGAACTCAAAATGGAATAAAGTTAGTGCAGGACACTGAGTCTTTCACTCCCATGTAAATCTGCAGTAATTAAAATGATTTCCAACCCTAAACCACTGTTGTGATACCACATCTTCCACTGGGGATACCTCAGAAATGGTTGTCCCTTTTAGATATGCACATGGGTCAATTTATATGGGAGGGCACCCTGACCCCATTACAACTGGGCTAAACTTAGATGCCACTGGTCATGGGGGGGTTGAGGTCTCCCCAGGATCATGGGTTACCTCTGAGCCATCAGGGTGGTGCAGACACTACAATAGTTCCATATTCAACAATCCTATCCCGCCCAATGGATTCAGGCTGAGAGACATTTAATAGGTGGAAATGCATTCACTGTCCTCTTCCTAAACATCTTATCTCTTACCCTGTGATTAAAACTGTGGTCTCTTGGCAGCTTAAAATGAACAAATGGCTGGGTAGTGATCCTAAACCTTTGGATTGCATCCCACTGTGGGATAATCCTTCAGCTCCAGTAGTTAACATACTGTACCTCCCTCCTAAGCCTTTTGCCAAAACAAAGGAAGCTGGTATATACGTGATATATTAGATGAAAATAGGCATATAGTCATCACCTTTCAAGAGCTGCAAAGTACATGGGGGTATTTCCAGATCTGATTTTTGGCACGTTCTGCAGATTTGCAGCTCAGTACAATATTTACTAAAATCCTGCATATCCAAACAGCCACACCTTCCTATTGAAAAATAGCTATCCTACAAAAAAGGCCTCTGTGCTCACATTTACCAGGAAATAAGAGATTGTATACCTAATCAGTCCCTTACTTCCAAAGCAAAGTGGGAATGTATCCTTTAACTGCCCATATTGGAGGAGGAGTGGGACAGCTGTTGGTCTTTCTGCCACAAGATCTTCGGTGAGTACATTTATCCAAAACAAGATTCTTAATTTCTGGTACAGGACCCCTGCAGTTTTACATGCACTTAAACTGTTACCAGATGACACCTGTTGGAGATGTGACTCCCCTGGGGGGCATCTTCTCCATATTTTATGGTCCTGTCCCAGGGAACAGGCATTTTGGGAGCATGTTGGGCAGCTAACATCTGTGGTCTTGTGTTGCCCTAGTCCCTTGTCCACTCCACTTATCTGCTGGGCCTTACCTCAGCTGCCCCATGCATCAACTCCTCTGGACACCACTGACTTGCTCTTCTCAGCATGCAAGCCAAGAGAATGCTGCTATGCAAATGGCTCTCAACATGTATGTCCTCTTATTTTGCATTGCTAGCAAGCTTAGCTCAGTTTGCTACCCTAGACCACCTATCACATTTGGCTAAAACTACCCTTCCCCAGTTCAATGGTTGCTGGTGACCCTTTTTACAATACCTTAACCTTAGAACTGGTGGGGACTAGTTTGCATCCAGACACGCACCATTTTTTACTATATGGAACCATGATTTTTCACCAAGGCTTGCATATGCCAGGGCCCCCTCTCTTTCTGACTTCTCTTAAAGTATTTTTTATGAATTCTTTTTGTTCTTGTATATAGTTCAACAGCTATAATGTTGTGTTCTGATTTACTTGATGTTTACACCTGTCTGATAATATGATGTGGTTGTCTTGTTAGTAAGCCAGCACCAACCTGACTACAAATTTTGCCATCCATGAGACCTTTAAATGCCTTAATAGTTTTGTTATTGAGCCCCGGAGTCTACATTTCTGGCAACAAGTTATGCTCCTTGTTATTATATGCTTCCATTAGCATAGTTTCCTATGTATGTATGTGTAATGGTTATACAAACTCAAATAAAACACATCCTCTATGTCACTAGGAGCTTTCAAATTTATGCTTTACTCTCACCTCTCAGCCTCTAGCTCCTGTGACTGCCTTGACTAATGATTCTTCCCTCATGGCTGTTTTTACTGTTTTTCATCCTCCTCCTCCTCATCTGCTCCTTTCTTGATAAAGGCATCTGAGTACCTCTAACTAGTCCAAGTCTGCTCCCTTCCCCATATCTCCTCCTACCCTTCCCATCTTGACCATTCCTCCAATGTTTTTTTTTTCCTGTGATGTACTGTATTATACTGGCTTATGGAAACCTTTATAATTTGCTGACCATTCTATGTAACATGTCTTGTTTGTTTGTACATTGATGACGTGGAACCTTTGTAAAAGCACCATTGGCTCTAAGGTAATAATTCCTAGAACAATAAACTAAACTAAACTAAACTAAAAAGAATAACTGCAAAAAAAAAAATTTAATGGGCAAATGCCTCAGAGATGACCTAGCAGGAGGGGTTAGCCTGGGTGGTGGGAAGGGAGGAACAGTGGGCCAATTTAAGGGTTAGCATAGTGAAGGCAACAAACCTTTCAGCAAAAAAAAAAATGAGCAAAAACAGGAGAAAAATAGACCACTATGATTCTCAAGGGAAGTGGCTGAAAAGATAAAGGCTAAAAGGGTAGCATTCTGAAGATACAATGAGATGCAGAAGGAAGAGGATAGGGAAGTGTAGCAGAAGAAGCAGAGGGAAGCAGGGAAAGCCATGAGGATAGCAAAAGAGCAAACTGAGGAAAGGATAGCCCAAGGAATAACTAAAGTGAACAGAACCTTTTTTAAGTACATAAGTAAAAAGAGGAAGACTAGGGATGGGATCATGAGGATAAGACAGGCAGGGGGCTGTGCACAGGAGGATCAGGAAAAAGCAGATATCCTGAAGAGAAACTTTTGCTTGGTATTTAAGAGGAAGGGGAAAGGGATAGACCACACTAAAGCTACCGGAATATGGGAGAGAGGGAGGGAGGGAGGTGGAAATCCATTTTCAGAGGACAGAGACATGAAAGGTCTTGCAAATCTGAATGTGGACAAAGCTATGGGGCTGGACGCGATACACCCCTGGAGTTCAGGGAGCTCAAGGAGGTACTGGATGCACCTCTGACAGCCCTATTCAATAACTCACTGGAAACATTAATGGTTTTTATTGGACTCAAGAAGAGCAGATGTAGCCCTGCTTCATAAAAGTGGGAAAGTGGAGGAGGCTGATAACTATAAGCCAGTTAGTCTGACATCAGTGGTGGGGACTTTAATGGAGTCACTGCTAAAGAAAAGGATGGTGAAGTATCTTTTAATCCAGTGGGTTACAAGACCTGAGGCAGCACAGATTTATGGGGGGGGGGGTCATTTCAGGCAAACCTAATAGATTTCTTTCACTGGGAGACCCAAGAAATAGATCACAGTGGCGACATGGATGTGGCCTACTTAGATTTTAGCAAGGCATTTGATTCTGTATCATGTAAGAGGCTCATAAGGAATTGGGGCAGATTACAGGTGGGTCTTAAGGTATTAAACTGGGTAAGAAATTGTTTAATGGATAGGCATCAGAGGGTGGTAGTAAAGAAAACTTACTCTGGGGGGGGGTTGTGACCAGTGCAGTACCTCAGGCTCAGTACTGGGACTTTAATATCTTTATAAATGGCATTGCAGATGAACTGAAAAGAAAGGTCTGCCTCTTTGCAGATGCCACCAAAATCTGAAATAGGGTGGACACTCCAGAGGGAGTGGAGAGAATGTGCAGATACCTGAGAAAACTTGAGGAGTGGTCAAGGGTATGGCAGGTGGGTTTCAAGGCAAAAAAGTGAAAAATCATACATTAGGGCACAGAACCTGGAGGTGAAGTACAAAATAGAGGAAGAGGTATTGACAGTCACCAAACAGGAAAGAGACCTTGGAGCAATCATATCTAATTACCTCAAGGTGGCAAGCAGTGTGACAAGACAGTAGGTAGGGTCTGTGGGATACTGCTATGGATCAAAGGGAAGGGAATCATCAGCAGATAGAGGTGGGAAAAATTAGCAAATTCCAGATTAGCAGAATTTTTGTGAAATTCCATGAAGTTTTGCAAAATGTCATGAATTTTTTCAGAATTTTCTGAAATCCTTTAATTGGCTATAACTTGATCTTTTTTAAAGCTAGCGGTCTGACATTTGTCATGTGTATGGTCCGATACAGGCCATATAATCTTGCTACATTTCATTACATTTGGAATAAGGGTGAAGAAGTAATGGGGCTCAAAGGCTAACAATTTTAATATGCATGTGAACATTTCTGACAATACTTCTATGCATACAACTAGCAACCTTTGGAGCTAGATAGTTGAAAACTTAGATGAATGCATTCTTGGAAAATTCATAGACACTGCTAACTAGAGATTGTAAGTTTTAGATATGACCTGCCTCCCAAGACAACTTACAGGGGCTCACTTTTGAACCCGGGTCATCAGCATTGCAGTGTGATGTTCTGATGCTGGATCAAGGTGGTTGCCTTCAAGCCTAATATTTACAGTAAATGAACCTAACAACATTGTTGATATTCTGTTCTCTAGTTTTAAACTTACAGGGGTTAAACATTTAGCAGTTTATATAATTATGAAAAGTAATTTTAATATTTCTGAAAGTTCAGAGGCTTATAATTCTGTCACCTTTAAAGCTATAGATCTGAAACTTGCCACGTGCATGTATGGGCATTGGTAATATCATCATACCAACTTTGGTACAATTTGCACAAATGCTTTTAGTTCACATAGTTGTTAACTGTAAATGTAAAATTTCTGAAAGAGTGGAGGTTTACAACTCAGTCATTTTTAAAGACTGAGATCTAAAACTTGGAACACTTCTATATGAGCATAGTTAACATACCAGCTTGGGTGCACGTTAGACAAATACTTTTAAAATTAGATGTAAATAACCAAAATCACAATTTTGGCAAAATTCCATGAAATGTTTGTGGAAGTTTCATGGCAGTGAAATCAGCATTTTGCCGGAATTCTGCTGGAAGAAGATACATTTGACCGATCCATATCAACAGAAGGAGGGAGGTAATGATGTCACTGAATAGATTATTGGTGAGACCTCACCTGAAATACTGTGTCCAGTTCTAGAAACCACATTTCAGGAATGATATAGACAGTGCAGAACCTGTCCAGAGGAGAGCAACTCAAATAGTGTAGGGGGCTGCATTAGAATCCCTATGAGCAGAGACTGAAGGAATGCAATACATACACCCTGGAAGAGAGGAGGCAGAGGGTGGACATGATAGAGACTTATAAATACCTTATGGTGTTGAACAAGGTACAGGAGGGAAGTATTTTTCAGATGAAAATATGCATGATGCATGAGAACAGGGGGACTTGGAATGATGCTGGAAGGGGGAAAATGTGAGGAAGTACATTAATTCTTCACTGAAAGAGTGGTGGATGCCAGGAACAATCTTGTAGTGGAAGCAGTGGAGAAAATACAGTGGTGGGCTTCAAACATTCATGAGATTGGCAAAAGAGAATCTTAGCTATGAAGCGTGGGGAGGTGGAGATCTGGTAGGGTGTGTGGTGACAGTATAGGCAAGAACAAATGAGCAGCCTAAATGGGCCAATCGGTCCTTATTTGCCATCATATAATATATATCTACGGTGAGGGTAATTTGCTTCAAAGTTGGGTAACACCAGACAGCAATAAATATGCAAGCTGCTGGACCCCAACTCCTATTATTAACCTTATTACTGTATGTGAATGGTCGCCTCTTTAATGATGCCCCCATCCATGCGTATGGTGCCCCTGGTTCCCATCTGCCCAGACCTGTGGTAGTGTGGCATGTGAGAGTTACTGGTTTCCTAGTGTAAGGCAGGCTTCCCTGGACTAGAACTGCCACTATAATAGCCTACACTTAGAGAGGATGTCTAGTCCTTACACCATAAACAAACAAACTTTTGTCAGTGTCAAATGTTGTCTTGTTGGCAGTGGCATTGGTAGTGCAGGAGTTAGAGAGATGCATAGTAGGAATGGCATGAAGTATGGAACGGAGGTGAACCCAACCCCACCCCACAGAGATTGAAAGGCATTGGGGGTGTGCCTTTGGGTCACTGGCCATAATGCTCATACCATTTCACCTCACCCTACTCTGCAGACATCGACAAGTGTCAAAGTGAGCCTTGGGGTGTTGGGGCTTTACACTCACCACATTCCTTAAGAAAATATGCTGAAATGGGTGCAGTATAAAAGAATGGGGTGAACCTTGGGACTGAAGAGTTCAAGGCACACCTTGATGCCTGTCAGTAGCTGCAGGGTGGGGATGGAATGGCATGATAATTACTGTCGACAATCCCAAGTCACACCACTGACACCTGTCAGCCCTACAGAGTAGGATGTTATGGTCAGAAACCCTAACACTCTGGACATTTCTTGGTATTTTCACACCAAGTTTTCAACATGGGCTTTTTGTGACCTCACCGCATGAACAGTTACACTATCAGTTCATTAGCCGAAAGGTGATTTTGCAGAATGGCTGTGCCATTTGGCACCACAGGTGCGAAAACACATTTTGAACAGGATGTGAAAAATGACAGCTGTACTGTTCTTGAGGAGGTATAGAAAAATAGTAATGTTGACAATCTGGAGTGAAAATAAAACAAAACTGGTGAAGCCACGAGTGTGCATAGAAACTGCACAACGCACACCCGTAACGCAATTATTTTGGGGATTTTTTACACCAGATTTCCAACATAGGCATTTTGGGATCTCTGCTCATGAACAGTGGCACATTCATTTCTTAATCTGTCCTGATCATTGATTTTGCACAGAGACCACACCCATTATGTGCCTGAGGTGTGAAAACATTTTTTCGAGCAGGATATGAAAAATGACAGCTGTACATGCTCAGATGATGTGCAAAAATAACAATGTTGAAAACCTGTAGTAAAAATTTATAAGATTGACGAAGTTGCAAGCATGCGTAGGAACTGCACAACACGCACTGGTAAGTCATTTTGGGGAATCTTTTCACCATATTTGCAACATGGGCTTTTTGGGACATCTCCTGATGAAGTCTGTCACTCTGGGTTTTTTTAGTCTATCCCAAACATTGATTCTCACAGTGACCATGCCATTGTGTGCCACATGTATTTCCAAAATTTAAGAATAAATATAGTAACATGCACTTTATTTATTTATTAGATCATCGGTTTATAGACCTTTGAGTCATAGACTCATTTACAAAGGCTCCTCATCAAGAGAGCAATACATCACAGCAAACAAACAGTACAGTACATAATGCTTAGATTAAAAAAGCAACCAGTGTTACAGGCATTCACTGGTGGTGCATGCTTGCTAATAGGTAGATCACAGTAGTCATAATATAGGTACACAAGTACCACATCAGGTAGCAACCAGAGATATTTTATTACATTAGTCAGCAGATGTTGCATGAGACCCCAGGTATATACAGCAAAAGTAGACAGGACAGACCCAGCCTAGGGGTGAAGGTAAGGGGCAGGTGGGGGATTATGTGCAGTTGCAACAGCGAGTGCTTGTCAGATGGCTTCTGAGGGAGACCTTGAAAGGACCAAGCTTAGTGGAGTCAGCTATACTGGCTGGGAGGGAATTGAACCAGGAGGGATCCTGATAGCAAAAGGACCTCTGGGCCATAGACGTCCTTACCCTGGGGACAATAAGGAAGGTTTTGACAGTGCTTCGGGTGGAGACTAAGGAGGAGGCACGCTGCAGGGAGGTGGCGACCCAAGGGGGAGGAGAGAGCCCTAGCAGGGTCTTTTTTACAAGAAGGCAGGTTTGGAAGTGGAGTCTTTCTTCAAGGTTGAGCAAGTTGGTGGTGGAGTACAGCAGGCACGTGTGGGTGCGCCTAGGAGTGCCCAGCATTAGCCTGCAGGCCTTGTTTATAGAGAACTGGATTCTTGCAAGAGCAGTCTTGTCAGCTGCAGCATAGATGGGTAGCCCATAGTCATTAGTGACAAGACAGATGAGGTGATTGCCAATCTAAGGGCCTCTTGTGGTAGGCAGTCCCTATGGTAGTATAACAGTCCAATCCTGACATTGGTGGCAGCAGAAAGGGCATTGATATGGGAATGGAAAGAGAGTGCAGAATCAAAGTTAATGCCCAGATACTTGTAGGAGGAAACCTGCTCAATGGGGTTTAGTGTGCTAGGCAGTATCACGAGAGGGGCACCACTGGCTTTGCTTTGGCTATGCGGGAACAGCATAGCTTTGGTCATTTTTAGGTTCAGGACTAGCCTTCGTGATGTGAATCAATGCTCAGCTCTATCAAATGTTTGTTGGAGGGTGACCTGGAGTGTGTTGCAGTTGGGTTGAGCGGCGAAGAGCACAGTGTCATCCGCGTAGAGGAGGATCTTACTTGGGAAGACCAAGGGGAGGGAGTTGAGGTAGAGACTGAAAAAGAGAGGGCCTAAAATGGAGCCCTGGGGAACCCCAGAGTGGACAGATCATGTGTCAGATAGGGTGCTACTGAGTTTAACACACTGAGTTCTGGCAGAGAGGTAGCTGGTGAACCATGCAAGGGGGCCAGGGGAGAAACCAAGACATCTGAGGGAGTCAAGCAGGAGAGGACGGCAAGCCATGTCAAAGGCCTTAGAGAGGTCAATGAACACGGCACCAGCAGGTCTTCCAGCATCAAGAGCAGAGTGCAGGAAGTTGGAGAATTCAAGTATTGTGGTTATGGTGCTGCGACCTGCATGAAAGCCATGCTGTTCAGGGCACAGGATATTGTGCATGGCCAGGTATTCGGCAAGCTGGTTGGCAACTACTTTTTCAAGGGCCTTAGAGAGTGGGGGAAGGATGGAGATTTGTTGCTAGTTACCCGGGGTCGCTCAATTACCACTCTTTAGGATGGGAGTGATGATGGCTGTTTGTCATGTGCTGGGGAACTGCCACAGGCACAGAAAGCAGTTGAGCAGCTCAGTAAGTGGGACTAGGATAGCGTCCAATGTCAGACGAAGTAGCCTAGTGTCCAGTAGGTTGGTGCTGGGGTTGTTACTACTAATGGCTTTTTGCAGAAGGCGTTAAGCCTCCAACGGGGAGATGGTACTTAGAAAGAAAGGAGGTCTCTGGAGAGTGGGCAGGGGTGCTACTGGGATGGAGTCAAAGACGTTACTGGGCAGGATTGAACTCAGGTCTGAGAAAATGTGGTTTTAGGCAGTCAGTAATGTCTAGGTGATCAGAGCAGACAGTTCCATTAAAGGAGAGTTGAGAGGGGGGTAGGGAGTGGGATTTCCCATTCAGCTCCTTTACAGTATCCCAAAAGTTTCTAGCTGACTCCCACAGGGAGACAAGAATGGATTGATAGTACTGGGCTTTGGCCTGTCGAATGGCCCAAGTACACTTATTGCGCTCAGCATTGTACGCTTGTCTATCAGCTGGCTTGCCAGATTCCATGGCAATGTGCCATAGGTTGTCTCTCATTTTAAGTTTGTGAAGGAGGGAAGGGGTAACCCAGGGCTTGGTTTGCTTTTTGGTGCTATTTCTAGTGAAGGGGATGTATAGGTCACAGGCAGTGTTAAAAGTGCGAGTCAAAAAATCCAATGCCTTGTCTATGGATGGTGCAAGCCTGACTGGGGATCAATCCAGTTGTGAGAGGTACAGTTTAAGGCTATGCAGGTCACCTGGGAGAAGGTGACATAACTGGGTGGTTTGTGGTGCAGGTTTGCTGTTGGCAGCGGACCAGGAGAATATGATCAGGAAGTGGTCACTAAGTGAGTTGGGAAGTACACTAATATTAAGCACCCCCTGGGGCGGTTGGTAATGGTGACATCCGGGAGGGTGCTGGAGCCAGTAGAGGGGTTGAATCTAGTTGTGGTGGTGACAAGCTGGGACATGTCAAGGAGGGCAAAGACATCTCTGGTTTGGGAGGCCGTGGCAGACAGCCAGTTGATATTCAGTTCACCAACAATTATCTGGGCCATTTTGGGTGGTAGGCCAGAGAGGTAGTCAGTAAGTGCCTGAATGGTGAGGTCTTGCTTTCTGGGAGGAATATAGGCAACAGTGAGAAAAAGTGGGCTCTTACAAGGATTGGGGGTGATTTTTAGTGTGAGGGCTTGCGCCCCGTTATCAAGCTTGAGTGGTAGAAGTGCATGTCCGAGGAGGGAGTCATGCATATACATAGCACAACCACCTCCATGCTTACCCACCCAATCTTCCCTGAAAAGGGTGTAACCAGGGAGGGAGACGAAGGAGTCAGGGGTGGATTTGGATAACCAGGTTTCAACGAGTGCTACAATGTCTGGTTGGTGCTGAGTAACCCTGCATTGGAATGCAGCAGCCTACTTCAGGAGGCTGCAAATATTCATAGAAGCTATGCGGAGTCCTTGAGCCTGGGCAGGCTTGTTCATAAGGTTAGGCACAGGGCCAGGGTTTTGGTGAATGTTACCTGACAGAAGCAACAAGAGGGTGATTAGGAGCACCAAAGCATGGTAGTGATTATGGCATATCACCTTGTGACTGGACACAGGGTTGGGAGCTGGAGTGTAAGAGGTGGGTAGAGTACGAAGGGTGGGAAAGGCATTGAGAAGAAGAGACCAAAGTATGACTGGGAAGTAAGAGGTAGCAGGGGTGGAAGTGTGGGGGGGTTACTGAGAGTGGGAGGTGATCGAGCATCAGGGGGGTCTGATAGAGGTGTTGCAGATAAAAGGAGGGTTATGCATAGAGGGCGATGGTCCTAAATAATGTGGGGCTGGTGTAGCAAGTAGATGGAGGGCCATAGTCAGTGTCAATGCATTTGATCCCAGATGCACTGAGGATGATAAGTTATTTAAGCACAAGAGATAATCACCCCTTTAAGAAGTTACAGAAAGGAGGGCCCCTTTCCATTAATCTTGGATGAAATATGGAATTCCTTAAAATTAGTAACAAATAAGCAGTATAAGGATATTAAATCATTTTCAACTGCTTTAAAAACTTAATTGAGGAATTGATGTGAGTGTTATGGATAGATTTTCGACTTATAGAGATGGGCATTTTGAATACAGCTGTTTAATGGAGTAATCCATTTTAACCTTGAATTTGTATTTGTAAGTGAAATGTATTGTGATGCATAGTATTGTCTGCTTACAGATGTATAATATGTTGTTAAAGTCTTTATACTGTCTCCTTTTTAAATTATTGATGTTATTTTGTAAGATTTTAGATGTTGGAACTTTACAATAATAAGACCATCTTGTAAATAGGATGGAAGTCCTAATGACGTGTTATTCCATCTGCTGTCCTGTATAAAATTAAAGGTTTTACTACTACTACTATATGTGCGAAAACACATTTCGGGACGGATGTGAAAAATGGCAGCTATACTCTTTATAAGGAGGTGTGGAAAAATGGGAATGTTGAACATCTGGAGTGAAAATATTAAAACTTCTTGACATTATGAGCGTGCGTGTAAACTGCACAATGCATGCTTGTAATACAGTCATTCTTTGGAATTTTTTTGCTAAATTTGCATCATAGGCTTTTTGGGAGTCCACCTCATGAACAGTGACACTGTTGTTTCGGGAATCGGTTGCAAAAGGTGATTCCAAGCAGGGACTGCAAAATCAGCATTCAGGACTGAATAACAACATGACAGTAACAGAATTCATGAGGTAGTGTCCCAAGAACCCCATGTTGATAATTTGGTGCCAAAAGTTACAAAACTGGCCGAGATATTCACTTACTGTAAGTTGCCCCCCCCCCGATGCCATTATACAGCTTACCGACATTTCTTCAGTTTGCGGTCAACTTTGAAGAGTGCAGACATGTTCCTAGACAGCCAAAGATCATCGAGATGGGCTCCAGAGGTAAGTATGTGATGTGGGAAATGTAGAGCAGTGAAGTGCACAGAGGGTGGATGTGGGTTGGGGAGGAGCCACCGGAGACAGCGAGTGACAAATTTCTTGTTTACAGGTTAAAAAATAAATAAATAAATGAAAAGGAAAGTTTTCCTTCTTCACAGGTAGTTTGGCACACTGGGGAGGGCTCCCAGCATGCCACCTGGGTGTTTTGGGGGGACTGGAGCTGACGGGGATTGGGCACCCCATCGGCAAAGAAAAAAGATCTCTGTTGGGGGGGACATTATACTGATGTGGATTGGGCTACACCATTGGCAAACAAACTGGGGAGAGGGCATGCTGACAGGGGGATTAGGCATCCCAACATTGGTTTGTTGGGGACTGTGAGAGGCGGATGGTAATAGCTGCCATGTTTATTGAAATGTTACACCAGGGAAGGCACGCCCTGCAATAAGGGGTCACTCCCTCATTGCAGCAGTGAAATCCTTTCAAGTTGGTGGCACACTTTTGCACTGCTGTCATAGACAGCATGCTATTTAATTCATGCCAAAGAGCCCAGCCCGAAAAAGCAGTGGCGCCATTGGCCACAACATAACCGCACCTCCAGAACCTGCTATTCCAAGCTACCACAATATGTTGCTTGCGAGTGCGCAAGACAACATAAAAAAACAATGAGTTGGATACTGGTAGTGCAAAGACTTCAGAATAGAATGGGTTTTGGTTTTGCACAGCAGAATTTATAAAACTGTATCCCACTCTTTTTAAAAAGTAATATCTGACATCCAGCCAATACTCCTCCCCATGAGCTTGTCATACTCCATCAGATACCTACATTTTGGGGCAAGAGCCCTGAAACATTTTCACCTCCAGCTCCTCAACTGCCAGAAGTCAATTTGGTGGGGAGGGCATGATGGACAGCTGAGTTGATCCCCTTTTCCCTGTAGTGGCCACTAGATAAGTAGCTGAGTAGCACAGAGGGGAGTTACAGGATTGATCACTAGCCTTAGCACAGACTGCACTAAGTGATTGGTTGTCATTGATCTAATCATTAATGAGGAAATTGAGACTTCACCCACATAGACCTACATGAAGTTTTTCCAATCCTGATTTCCCTGACAATCTTTAAAAAAAAATCCCACCTCCATCTACTGAGTTTGCCAGTACCCAACCCCTCCCACCACCCAGAGCCTTGTAAATTATGCCCCCAACCAATCCCCACTCTGCTGTACAAAAACAATCCTCCTCCCATCCTTTCAGTGAAGTTTGCCACTGCCAGTAAATCACCAAATCCTCCACCTGAACATCAAGCCCAGCTCCCACTGTTTCCCCCACCTGACCCAACCCCATCAATAAGTTAATTCCCTCCAGCACCCTCTCCCGCCAGCACCCAAAAATTCTTATTTGCGTTTATAAAACAGCAAATCATCCCACATTGCAGAGAGATGTCCTCTAGTCAGTAAATATTGCATGAATAAAGTAATAAATTTAAAAATAAATAATATATTTGCTTATAGTAACACTGAGAACACATTTTGGGGGTATTTAAAAGGTGTAACTTGTGCAGTTCTAAGGAAGGGTGGTGATTTGCAGATTAGTGACATTTCAATTAAAAAGTGTTAAAGTTAGGGGCTGGGCCATCAGTGCAGTGGTTGGATCGCTGGAGGGCTAGCCGGGGGAGATGGTTTGAGTGTCCCATGACTGCTTGCCATCTCCCGGGCAGGAGGGGTTTGCAATGCGGTGTTGGGCAACCGCTGGTGGAGGTAAGAGGTAGGGTAACATGTCGGAATGTTGCTCAGGGAGCATGATGGATGTCGGCTTGTGCCTAGACGTCCCGTCATCACGCCACCAATGGTGAGAAACCAGGAAATGCTGACTCAGTGTCACTGGAGGACCACTGCTTTGCCTCCAGCACCACTGAAGCCCTCCAGTGAGCCATCCCCCCACCTCAGCAGCCCCCTGGGGCCTAACAGTTAGTGTGCTAGGAACCCCCGCACTGGTGCCTTCCCTCTTGTAGATGGGGGACCAACCCAGTGAATGGTTATGCTGGGATACCCCACAGACAGCTTTGATGTGAGGATGTGGGTGGATGGAGTCAAGTGAGGCCATAGGAGTATAAAAAAAGTGTTAAAGTTATGAGCAAAACAATACTGAGCTGAAAAACTAAGATTAGTCTGTGCATACCCACAGTCTGTAGTGTTTTGGAATTGGCATTTTTCCACCTCAATTGTGGTTTGTTTCGCTAGATAGCAACCTGTTGAGGTGGAGGGAGGGCTGTGCCAGTTGCCCATTGAATGACCTGAATCTCTTTTTTTAGGGTGAGTTGGGGGAGTAGGGTGGTGGGTGCCACAGAGTTGTTGGGTGAGGAATTACAAGTGCTAGAGAGAGTGGGAGAGACTTTGATGTGACAGCAGCAGTGTGACACTGGTGGTGGGGATTGGCTCCTGATCAACAGTAAAATGGCAGACAGTCATCTGTAGGGGATGGGCAAGATGCACGCTGGTGACAGTACTAGAGGCAGGGATGGGTTTCTGACACAGTGGGAGCACTGGTGGCTACAAAGATAGCTCCAGAGCCCTGATAAAAGCACTTCAGATGCCTCTTGATGTTCTGCACGTCAGAGGCAGTGATACCTGAACTTCCCTTTGTTATGAAAAAGTTGGAATTATCTATTTTGTTTATTTTTTTTGCCAGTCTCTAACCCAAAACTATTGAACCAAATTTCTCCAAAACTGGTAGATCAAGAGATCCTGTACAATATTACATGTGTTTGAAAATTTTGTAAACATACTGTATGCCTGGGGAAGGCTGAAATACAAGTAGCTGAAAACTGCAGTACAACGTGAAGTGCCTAATCAATCATAACTGTTGTGCCACTATAATTTTAACACCATGCACCACTGGTCACCATTCTGGTGAAAATTACCTTTAAACAACATTTTCAGAAAATGTTAGGGCCTGTTCAGGATTTGAACAGTCATATTTTTTTCTGAAAATACAATAATATTATGTTCCCTTGTACTTATAGCAAGTTTAGTTTCCAAGCCATGCCATGAAGCTGCACTACAGTGAGTGGTCACTCCTGTGGTGTAGATGTTAAGTAACACATTAGAAAGCAAGTATACTACATCCTCTAAGTTGGAATCCAGGTAGTTGTTTTCAGTAAATCTGTCAGAGGTTGCCCTAAAGGGATCCTCAGGGGACATTGCAGTATAAAGTATTGCTATGTTACCTCTCCCCTTCTGTTGGTTTGGGCTCCACCAGTGCTTACACACCCTCTGCAATGCATACAGCAGATTGTTTTACTAGTAATTGTCTGACCAAAAAATGCACACTGAGTTGTGACAGCTTGTTTACATAAATATTGTGGGGGGGTGGGTTACATGGATCCATTTTCATGACATTAAGAATGTATGTCAGATCACAAGTGAAAAACTCCTGCTCTTACAAACAGTTCTATGGGATCTTTAACTTTCTCCTAAACAGTCACCAGAGATGAGCAGAAGGGAACTCAGTTTAATATTTCATCCAAAGAATGGCACGTCAACAGTGCCTCCCCCTCAATGCTGCTCTACAGTGCCAGTATTAGGTATCAGTCCTAGTTCCTAGTGAGGGACTAGACCCCAACTGGCTAACCTTCCAGCCTCAGAGGTGAGCATGCAACCTACAGGGCCACTAAGAGTCACTAGACAACAGGTACATTTCAGACAAGTTCCACAAATGAAAATACCCTCAGAGGACATGAAATGCATTCACAGTACTCTTACCTGGTCACTGCTGTGAGCAGTGCAGAACAGCTGCACCTTTAAAGACCGATCATTTAGGATGCACCAGGAGATGATGCAGTTTAGCTAAGCTTAACCACTATGAGGTGATCCTGAAATGCTGCTGGCACTTTCTGTCCACATGTGACTGCTCCTTAATGCCAGCAGTACTATCAGGAACAGGGTTTGAAAGGGAGCCAGCAGAGAAGGAAAGTGGGAGGGTTTAAAACAAACGAAACAACTAGCACCATGATTAGAAGAGGGAGCCACCAGAGTGAGGGAGCATAAGAAAGGGTTAAAAAAAATGTTTCCATGGCTATCCAATCTCCAGATGAAAGTGCTGTTGACAACCCTAGTTCAGGAGTGGACTTTCAGAGCCAGAAATGGGTAGCCAGGGCTAGTGAATGCTTCCGAGTGCAGTTCAATTCAGCCAAGGAGGGCGGAAGGGCAAAAAATCAGGCTCTGCAAGAGCAGTGACCACTTGCTGCTTGCCAAGAAGTCTACTCCCTCATGGTCAGGCACATGCAGAATACTTGGTTTTGCTTTGGTGTTGCCACACAAGCACTTAGTTAACATCATAGTGAAGACAGAAGCTAGAAAAATGGGGGGTTAAACATCTAACCACAATCTAAATGCTGGCTCCTGTACATCCAGACTGTCATCATAGGGTCTTCCGGTGGTCCGGTTCCTTGGTGTTTGGAGATCAAACTATGGGGGGACATCGATGTAACAGGTTAGTGGAGGGGAGAACAGAGTGGTTGAATGGTGTCAGATGGACTGATATGTGGCTGGGACACAATAAAATGCAATAAAGAAACAATCTGGGACAGAGATCAGGGTTGAGGGAGGTCATTACCAGAGGAAGGGAGTGTAAGTCAGGTTTATGTCTTACTGTAAAATTACTACACTAGGACTGGTGTAGAAAGAGGTAGCCAGTCCAGCAACAGCATTCCATAACTCTTATATATGAGTATTCACAAAAGAGCTACAGCCCTGTGTACCGCGTATGTAGTCTGAAATTCTGCCAAGAGGCACAAAGAGCATACAGCAGGGGTTCAACCTGCTTATCCTCCATTCCCTCCCTGAGACAAAAGCCAAGCTTTGGAGATATATACAGAGCACTGGTACACCCTACCACTTAGCTCCTGATGTGCATGGCCATCAATGTTATCTCTAGTGGTGCAAAATGAGTTAGGAGGAATCAAACCAGGGTATATGTGTGTTTTTGTCAGAAGGTTCTCAACATGTATTATGTGGTCACTCTGTCATCTAGAAACCCTCCAAACCCATGGCTGGGGGGGGGGCATGAGCCCTTAAATTGCAATGTCAACATCATTTAAAGTATTAAAACTAACATGACCTAAAAGGTGGACTGTGTCCTGTAATTTTATCTTTTACTTTTTAGTGCTTCAGACTTTAACTTCATGGACATTATTAAACTTAAATATCAGCTCCTAAGGGAAGAAATCATGCTTTTGATCAAAAAAAAGGGCAGGCATATTTGAAGGCCTGTCATCATATCCACAGCAATATGGTAATAGATACATATGATGCACAATGCTCCATCAGATTTTTTTATGAATTAGTAAAGACTTAAATTGTACTTATGCATGCCGTGCATAATCTCAGTCCCTGTGAGATTCTCCCATGCAGCAGAACTGGACTGGAAGTGGATAATGATTTATTAGGTATTTATACTATCAATATGTAAACCAGAGCTACAAATCATGTCAACAAAGATGGAATGGCAACAGAATCAGAGCAATCATTTAAAAAAAGGTTTCTGCATGAAATAAGACTTGCAGTTATAATTCAGTTTTCCTCTAATAACCATGATATAATTCATGTGGATTGCCAAATGAGTTTATATAAACAACATTCATAAGTATGTAGGAACTTGTATAATATGTTAAGTTCATATGCGATTACAGCCACTCAATTTAATCTGCAACCAAACTTGCTTTGATAGGTGACATCATAGTAATTGTAATACAAAATCACACATGCCCCCACAGTGCAAAGCATCATGGGCTGCATATGCAAATCACCACATAATATTATGCTGGTTCAAGTTTAAGCAGAAATGCATGGTGCAGAAAGGCCTCTCACACAGTTTGCAAAGGGTGCCAACAGAAGACATAGACACATGTTTCATCCTACCAGGACTCATCAGTATGCCTCGTCTGTTTGACACCCCAGTGGAATGAACCAGCTACCCTAAGATGGTTGATCTGGGTTATGTTGTGGTGAACCCAATCATAGTAATTGGCTTTGCTAAGCCACTGCTGTGATAAAGTCTACAGCACTGTCAGAGACCTGCCATTACAGTACTTGTGAGTTAAAAATATATAAGTAATAAAGAACAACAGAGTATGAGGAGAAACAAACTAATGATGAAAAACACCCTTAAATGAGACCACTACTAAAATTTACTGTGATAAGGTTTGAAAAAATATGCATCACGGCCCTTCCTAAGTTTTGTTGACATTTATGTCTTTCACTTAGGAATGTTTCCTTTCAGATGTGAATTTTCATTTTCTATTTTCTCCACTGTACTAACTTCAATTCTTTCAGGATTTTCTCAACATAAAATGGATCCATCTGTTAAGGGCTGCTTTCCTTGCAGTCACTCAAACAACTGCTAAGATACTATCTCTAAATATGTGCTACTAATCTCAGATGGGATGGTATGCCACAGTGCCAGAAGGCATGTGTAGGCATTGGGTTTGTGGGAAAAGCCAAATGTTAGTGTCTGTGAGATGACCTGCCAATGGGTAATATATATAGGTCATAGACTAAACAAATTTAGACAGTATCCAGGTCAACTTTCCCAGGCATTTCTTACTACCTGTCAAGTAGCAGCTTTGGGTTCTGTCAAATGGGGTCAGGTAATTTTCTACATAAATGGTGCAGTAAAAATAGAAATAAGATATCCACATAAGTTGAAAAAAAAAAACATTAATTGTATTGTACAGCTTACCGATGTTACACGAGGTCCCTGCACCCTAATTGATACCCTCAGAGATACACCATGGACAGCTAAGGCTTATGCATATGTTACACTAATACCTAGGGCTAGGGACATCTACCGTATAAGAGTAGATGCCAGGATATGAATGCATATTGTTGTAATCCACTTTGCTTGCTAATGCACACATATCATACCATGTATTTTCTGTCTTTTTCTTACTTGTCAGATGCCAAGACACCTGTCCTTGAAGTAATTATAGTATGTAAGGCAACATTGCCATCCTTTGGTGATGTGCACCACTACACTTCATTATGTAAGATTCTGTATAAGAACTTCTTTGTTCTAAAACTGATGACTTTACAGAATTGTATAATGTTATCTTGGACCGTGGAACCACCTCTAATTTAGCCAATAGGGCTCATCTCTGTAACTAGAAATGTTTCTATCTTACAGTAACCATAGTAATTATCATAGATATATAATGTAATGCACAGGCTCTACACCTCGGAGACCCGAGAGATCCCAAGAGACTACAGAGAAACCTCGAGGTGTAGGGAACGCTTAGCACTGGCTCCCGGTTCGTATTGGTAAGAACTGCTTAGGGCAACTGTGATTTAGCCCTTTTATAGTAATAAACTCGTTTATTACTTAAATGCAACTTGTCTGTAATTACTTGCATTTCCAATATCGTCAAGAATCTGAAGGTGAGGTTTAGACCTCTCAACACTGACATTTCTTCACCTCCGCGGTCAGCTTTAAAGAGTGCAGAAGTGTTCCTGGTCCACCAAAGACAGTCACGCTGGGCTCCAGAAGTAAGTATGGTGTGTGTGTGTGGGGGGGGATGTGGGGTGTGCAAAGGGTGGGCACAGGTTGGCAGAGGGGGCACCAAACTCAATGAGGGACCATTGTTTGATTTTACAGGTAAAAAAAAATAAAACAACACAGGAAGGTTTCTATTTTACAGGTACTTTTCCACACTGGGGTGGGCTCCCAGCATGCCATCTGTGTACTTGATGGGAGGGGGATCTGTACCCGACAGGCACTGGGCACCCCCATTGGCACATAAAGAGTATGGGCAGGGGGCACATGAGCCAAGGGGGATTGGGCACCCCCCATCGGTACACAAGAAATAGGGGAGTACATTATGCAGACAGGGATTGGGCACCCCTGTTGACAAATTAACTTAGATGGGGGCATGCCGACAGGGGGATTGGGCACCCCCGATGGCTTTCACAGGGACTGTGAGAGGTGTTGGCTGTCTGTATCTTCCCTAGGGACTGTGAGAAGCAGACGGGGAAGCAGCTGCCATGTTTCATGAAAGGGGACACTGGACAAGGCAAGCAGTAATTCGTTGCTGCAATCAGGGACCACCCCGGGGTGCTCCCTGACTGCAGTGGCAAATTTCCTTCAAGTTGGTGGCACACTTCTCATCTGCTGTCCTAGATAGCATGCTATGCCATTGGTGTCACAGAGCCCAGCCAGAAAAAGCAGTGGCACCATTGGCTGCAGCAGGACCACACCTCCCAAAACCTGCTTCTCCACTCCAAGCAACCCCAATATGTTGTCTGTGCTGTGCACAGAAGACAACATAAAAAGCAGTGCCTTATTTTGGGCCCTCAGGAGAAGAGATCATGGTAAGAGTTTGACATAGGTGGGGTCACATCAAGAAGTTGGGCAAGGGTCTATGGGCAATCCTCCCTCTTCTGGGAGAACGGAAAAAAGCTGCTGTGGTGGTCCACCAATTGTTCTGTCCTTCCGCTGGTGACTGCAGCAACAGTGGTTGATGTTCTTTTTTTTCTCCTAAGGGGATTAGCTGAATGTCATACAGTAGGGTGATCTGCAGCTTCCTTTGGATAATGGGTATTCTCACTGGGCCATATTCTGCTGGTTTAGTGTCACTGATGCCTTCCTCTGTTGTTGATCCTCTTTGGTCATTGTCGCCTTTCTGCTCATGTACAGTAGTTGTCATCGTACACATGCAACAGGCATACAGGCCCTCTTCTACCATTACCTATTTGCATACAGGGGCAGGCTTCAAGAATGCAGGTTCTAATCCCTTTATGCCATTCCAATGAGGCATTCTACAGTTGCTCCTCCCCCTCAAATGGAAGGTTCTCATGTGTTGTAACTAATCAGCTAACAAAACAAAAACAGAAACAATTACACTTTTCTCTTTTAACATTGTTTTACATTTTCATGCCCATTTCTCAGTCTTTTTTTAGATGAATTGCATTAAATAAATATTAAATGATGCTGCAGTTTTTTGGGGTACAATCTGTTCTGTGTTCCAAGTACCTAATGCCTCCCAAATACCAGACAGTGAGCCTCCACCTGCAACTAACAACCTCCCTCTCCTGTATCTAGGGGTATTGATGGCATTCTTGTCTACTTTGCCACCAAGTGTCAGGGAAATGGGGACCAGGAACAAGAAATACATCAGGGCTCTATTCATGCATAGACCACACACAAATGGTCCACACTTAGAGCTGGACATAAGTAGGCATGCATTTATTTAACTTTCTTCAGCAGTTACACAAGTCCCCAAGAAGATTACTTTACTATATCATCCATTATTAGTTCACTACATCAACCCCCCTTAACTTCATATTAGGGTTTGCACATGCAGTTACTATAGTATATGCACATCCTTACAAGACTGTCTTTAGTCTTTAGTCTACAGCTACCTCTATTATCATTCATTTACAGAAGGATCACTACTGTTTACATTTACAAAAATCTTATATACAGTTGCACATGGGGGAAGTAATCAGACTGTATTGCACGCTAGTGCCATCTTATTTGTTTATTTATTGAATTTTGTTGACCCAGTAAGCCCACTGGGCCAAGAAGTCCCTTTTTCAGGGTCAACCGGGGGGGCAAAGGGGGGATGCAGATGGTAACCAACTGGAATTGAACCAGATTAAGCTGTTGGTGGTATTTTTAGAGAATGGGAGCAATTGGCCAGGACACCAGGGAAATTACCGTACTCTTCTGTAGGGGAACCTATGTCCAAGATGGCGGTCATGACTGTGTTTGCTATGGAGGAGGGAGACTTGGTCTTGGCCCCTACCTTGACTGTGTTTGAGACTGCGGATGTGTCTGGAAACATTATCGTACCACGATTCTGCTGATTTACCTGTACAGCAGCAGGATGCTGTGCTTGAACCTGTGGAGTTTACTGCTGACGAGGCTTCTGAGAAGCTAGCAAATGCCTCCAGTGATGAAGAGGTTTCTCCTTCTGCTGCTTGTGATGTGGATACTCCTGAAATAAACCACATACAGGAACATCTAGCTTTGGAGGAACGCAGATTTGCAGTTGCAAAGATGAAACTGCAGCGTGAACTTCGAGAGATGTGAACTGGTAGTCCTGACATTGCTGTCAAAGCAACAGCTTGTGCTTCAAGTTTGGACATGGAGAAGGTCGGGTCTTGCTCGGCAGCTCCCGGTCAGGAGCAACCTGGTATTGCGCTCTTTGCTTCTCTAGCGCACAATGTGAGTACACCTCTGAATAAGGCTGAAGTTGTACCCTCTTTGTTGCCGAAACAGTCTGATGTTGTTGATTCTCCGGCAGTCCAGGACTGGTCTGTTGACACTGCTTTGCAGGGCGTGGGTTGGGTGTGGAAGACGTCTGATGGGAGGTGAGTCTCTGGCCCTTCCCCGATTCGATCTCCTCATCCTGAGGATTTCCCAGAGTTACAACATACTCCTAGTTGGGGTCTACCTGTTACTGACCCCTTATTGCTTCCCAAGGAACTTGCTTTGACCCAGAATCCGGTTCTCAAATTTTCTCAGTCCCCTTCACTGAAGGCCCCTACCTCTGTGCATTTACCTGTAACTAAGGACGTGGAATCAAATTTGCAACCACCCAAGAAGGATGGTCAGAACTGCACCTTTTCTTCACTATTCAAGTTTCCTGTTTTGGCTGCTAAAAGAGACAACGCTGTCCGTTTGTACTACATGGGTGGCCCACCTGACCCCCTGATTGTCTATATGTGGCACATAAGCATTTGAAAGATCCATTTAAGTTTTTCTCTCATGAAATCTATGCTTTGATTCACATATCGGGTGAATCAACCTTTGATGTCAGTTTCCAGACCTCTCATAGTTTGGAACATTTCTGGACTAAATATCAGGCTTTAAAATCCTCTGCATTATGGACCCCATTCATTGCCATCCCCCTGACTAAACCAGTTTACCGGACTATTACTATTCTCTTTCGTAATGAAGGAGTTGATATGTCAGATATGTTATACTGGTTGAAGCAACGTTGCATGGACCTGGGCCAGCCTGATGCTATTCTGGACTCCAAAAACCTTTGGACTGGGGGGTGGAAAGTGAAGGTTTTGCTGAACTGTCCTGAGTCTGGAATTGTGCACCTACCTAATTCTTTTTTCATTGGTCGTGATTTGGGGGGGGGGGTTATTTTATCCGGGCCAACCTAAGGCATGCTATAGATGTGGAGATCCCACCCATCTCAGTGGCATCTGTGATAAAATAAAATGTAACATCTGTGGAGAACTTGGCCATGTTGGGGCTCAGTGTTTAAATTAATGCAAATGCAATCTTTGTGAAGAGATAGGACATACTTTTCAAAATTGTCAATGGGCTGTCCACAATCAAGAATATTATGAGGCAGGTGTAGATCAGTGTTTCATCATTACTTAGGTGCAGAAGGCCTGCCTGTGTTCTAGACAAGAGGCTTCACCGCCTCTGGTTCTTCAGCCAGAGCCAGTGGTGCCTGTCAATGTTGAGGTGAATTTTAATGAGCCTCCCATGTTTCCTCCCCTGGTAGTCCCTCTTGAACAGGCTCAGCCTGTCCCTGATTCAGATAATTTACCCATTTTGGTTCATAATGCTTCTTTATCTGCCAGAACTATGCTGCCTCCTAGGGGACCTGCACACACTACTCGTAGGAAGTTGACCAGAAGTCACCCTCAGGCTTTGGCTCCCCCTTCTAAGACCTTGAGATCTTCTCTCTTAGCGGTGTCTAACCAGTATGAGCTTTTGCAGGAGATCTCACATGACGCTGCAGAGGACTCTGATTCTTCCTCCATTGCCCCGTCACACCTTGATGGTACCACTGATTCTGATTTGCAGATAGGTATGGGTGTATCTCAGAAACATAAGGCCAAGGTGAAACTGAAAGGTAAAACAGTAGTAGGAAAGAAAAAGTCTTGATTGTGTGTGCTGACTTATTCCTTTTTTTTGATGAATTTGTTTGTGTGCCACACTATTAATGCCAATAGTGTTAAACGCACATCTAAGAGGCAATTGTTTTTTTCTTTTTTATGTTTATTGCCTTTGGGGATATTTTTATTGCAGGACACCAGGTTTCACACCATGCATGACATACGTCAGGCACAGAAAGATTGGTTGCTTGGCCCTTCTTTTTGGTCCATAGGCCAGGATCTATGTTCTGGATTACGTATTTTGATAAATGCACTTGGATTTCGTCTGCTTAAGCTACATGATATTTTTTCTGGCAGGGTTCTTGCTCTAGATTTTGTTATTGGGCCCTGTTCTTATAGAGTCATTAATTTATATGCCCCCCAGACTGAGACTTCCTGGATAGACCTGTTTAACTTGGTTTGTCCATATCTACATACTTCAAGTCATCTTTTCACAGGATTTTAATTGTGGATTAAGCCATCACAACAAGAGTGTTTTTGCTAAAACCTGTAAATTATTTTGTGATTCCAATGAATTGGTAAAGTTGGTTAGAACTGCTCATCTTTGTGATGCATCCCTGACGTTTACTAAGCAACATACCCCAACTTTTCAAAAAAGTAGATTAGCAACTCAAATTGATTTCTTTTTATCTGAAACCCTTCCTATTTTCTCTGCTGCTGTTCAATCTCTGGCTTTTTCAGGCCATAAACTGCTTTCTGTTGGTGTGGGTTTGGATGTGCCTTTACGGAGGGGTCCTGGGATTTGGAAATTTAACACTTCGCTCCTACAAGATCCAGGGTTTTTGCAGTCTTTGATGTATTTTTTACTGGCACGTAAATCAGTGTTTATTTGTTATGAGGACTCCATCCAGTGGTGGGCGGATACAAAAAGTCTTCTGATAAGTTTTCTGAAGCAATATAGTCATAACAAATGTAATCAAGATTATCTTCATTACCTACAGCAAAGGGTGCATTTGCAGTCCCTGACGACGATAGCCTATACGACGGGGCAAGACTTGTTACAACAATTGCACCTTGTTCTGGCGGATGTGCTAAAATATCAGTCTAGACAGTCCCGTCAATTATATAATTAGCACAAATCTAGTATACAGGGTAAACAATTTGTGATTTGTCCATTTGAAAATAACTCTCAAATGATTTCTCAGAGAATTATGTCTTGTCTTCTGGATTCTGAGGGTGGCTTGCATACTTCTCAGTCTGATATTGGCAAGCTTGAGACGGAAAACACACTGGCCCTTCCCCCCCACCTGAAACTGATGGAGATCCTCTGCCTCTTTCTTTCTGGATTGGTTGTTCCAGTCCCCTATTACTGAAAAAGACATTGTTTCAGTTATTGGTTCTTTGCAAATGAATAAGATTCCTGGTCCCGATGGTCTTCCTAATGCCTTGAATAAGATTCTGGGAGTCCACCTGGTGCCTGACCTTACCTCTGTTTTTAATTCCCCTTTGTCCACAGATGTGATTCCTTTGGAGTTTACTAAAGGCCCACTGATATGTGCGTATAAAAAGAAAGGTGATGCTTGTTCACTTCACATTTGGCACTCTTTGTGTATGTTGAATACGGACGGTAAATTGCTGATGAAAATTCTGACTAAAAGATTGTTGCTGATTGTTGAAGTAGTGATCTCTCTGGTGCAATTTTGTTCGATTCTTCATAGACAGATATCTAATCATTTATTACTGCTATGGGAATTGTTTTCTCATGGTCATGCAAACACTATTTCAGGTAATGCTGTTTCTGTGGATCAGAAAGCTGCTTTTGATTCAGTTAGGCATGACCTGCTGTGAGAAGCTCTTCACTGTTTGCACGTACCCATGGGCATGATAGAGTAGATTTGTGCATTGTATAGGACTGCTGCTGTGGTCCTGGTGGTGAATGGCTGGGTGGGCCCTATGATTCTGATTAAGATGGGGGGTCCATCAAAGCTGTCCACTGAGCCCACTTTTGCATATTTTTTTCTTGATGTTTTATTGAGACACTTAAATACTCATCCCCAGATTAGAGCTATTTTCAGTACATCAATTGTAATGCAAGATAAGACCATTGCATATGAGGACGATATGTGTTTTTTGGTAGCTGATGAGGATTCTGTTGCCCTCTCCCTGATTGTGTGTACTGACTTCAGAAATGTTTCAGGTGCAGCTTTAAATTTTGACAAGAGCTTGGGTGTTCATTTGGGCCTTCCTCAGACCCTTTTAAGGTCAATTGGCCCATTGCAGATGATTACAGGTCCAATTAAAATTTGGGATATCCTATTCAGAGTCCCCAACTCTGATTTTCTGAATTGGGGGGCTAAACTGGTACAAGGGACTATTAATGTGGCACACTGGATTAGAGAGTAAGTGGGTAAACAGAAGCGTATCTTTTTGATTAAATCTTATTTGATTCCAACATTTTTATATTTGAGTATGTATTCCCCATTCCAAAGACCTTGGAAACCTGTGTGTTTAGTCTATTTTTCCAGGCTTTTTGGGTGAGCAGATTGAACCCCATTAAGCGGAATGTTACTTATCTGCCCATCACTGAAGGGGTTTATATATGGTTAATCCCTTGTTATTTTTCTCTAGTATCTTCTTTTGCTGTTAATTTGAGACCCTTATTGATTAATACATAGAAGGGATGGGAACTCTGGTTCTATGGTTCTTGTTGTGTGTGGTTCCATCAATGGGAAAGAAATTCCTTATCTGTCCTTAGGCAAACAGTAGGTATTCCTCCTTATGCGAAACATTTGTTTTTACATCTGAAGCAATGGAACATAACCACTCAGACTGTGTTGACCTCTTCCCATAAAACATTATATAGAAGTTTACTTCAGACCATTTATGGTGTATTGCAACCTTTTGGTAGATGCCCACTCCAGCATTTCTCCTCTCTTTGGCATCTTTTGAGATGTACTAGAGTGCCAGCTCATATGTGGGATTTCCATTGGCTTTCATGTCATGAACATATTAACATCAAGGCTAATCATAAACATAAACAACTGCAAGACCGTTTATGTTCTAGACCGTTGTGTAATACTGTGCCTGAAACAATTCCCAATCTATTTTTTGAATGTTCCTTTATCCAGGATTTGTGGTCTTTTCTAGCCCAGACATTGGCTGTTCCATTGTTTCGGACTGTTACATATCGTGTTCTTATGTATGGTGATTTTCCATTGCAATGGAATATTTGGCACAGGGCTACTCTGAATCTTATTTTTGTGGTTATTAAGTGGACTATGACTCTTTGTTTGTTTACTGTACTTTGCAACAAAAGCACTGTACTATTCTTGAATTGGAACATAAAATAGTAAAAGATTTACGGAAAATTTATGTTCTGGAATATATTTCCTTCCACAGGAATAAGATACTAGAACTCCGGACTTCTCACCCATGGATCATGGATACAGATGCTGCCATTACATTAACTTTCATCTGACTTTTTAGTGTTCTTTTCCTTTTTTTTAGCTTGGCTTGTTTTGCTGGGATTTTCATTTGTAATTTTTTCACTTTTTTTCTGTAGATTCTTCCTTTTTTGTGCCATCCTTTTTCTGTGCAAAGTATGTTTTTTTATTGTGTGCTTTGTTGATGGTTTCTTGTGCGATTTTCTGTTTCAATAAAACATTCCCCTACTGATACTAATAGATAGGAGAATTCTTTATTATATATGGGTTATTTACATATTCAAACTAGTAATGTAAATAGTATAACAATGGAATATGGAGGGATGTAGCTTTATAGGAATTAAGCTTGCTGAAGACATACATTATTTTGTTACAGGATACTAGGATTAAATCCTTTCAGGTCATTTCACAGTGCAATGCCAAATAGAAGCAGGGGGTCACATTTTGGTCTCAAGTTCAAGACCTATGTGATGGATTAGGGATTTTGTTTTCAAACCTGGATTTAAAGGTTTTCACGCTTATGGATTTAGAACCAGGCAGGGTTTTGATTCTGGACATTTCCTATAAATGGCATATGATTCATCTAATTAATATGTATGCCCCTCAGGGAAGGCTTGAAGGGTGGAACTTTTAAGGAAAATACAACCCTTTTTGTGCACAGCATGAACAATAGTATGGGGGAGTGATTTCAATTGTTGCATGCAAAAAGAAGATAGGGGTTTGTGAACCAGCAAAATGCTTTGTGATTTGAATGCTTTGAAGGATATTACAGTCACAGCACAGCTAAAAGATGAATATCAAGTGTTGTATGACTCTGGTGGTTTTATGGTTTGGAAAGGTACACTGAAGACAAGCATAGATTACATTTGGGTATCTAAGCTTTAGAGGTTAACAGGTCAGAAGTAAGGGATCTGGCCTTTTCAGACCATTCAGCTTTTTACATAGACTGCCAGTGGGATACTGAGCAGATTCATGGTAAATCTACATAGAAGCTTAACACCTCATTATTAGAACAGGAGGGGATAGTGAAGGAATTTAGGAGATTATGGGAAGTCAGACTTTCAGTGCAATGTATGTATGATTCTCTGAGAGAATGGTGGGTGGACACAAAAAGAGACTTTTAAGTATTTTTTTTTTCAAAAGTAGCGGGGGAAAAGGAGTAGGGATCCATATTTCTCATATTTACAGTATAGAAAACAGCTTCATAGTCTGGTTTCATTATCTGATACTACTGGCATGACTTTAGTTCACAAATTCAACAGGTTAAAAAGGATATGTATAGTCTCCGGTATGATAGAGCTAAAACATTAAAACAGGAACTACGATTTGGCACTGTTAGTAAAAAGCAAACCATTGACCCCTTTAAGAATGCCAAAATATTTCTAAAAAGAAAATTATTGAGGAATTAAAAGATGAGAATGGTATTTTACATAGGGGCACAATCTCAATACTAGACATGGTAAATAAACATGTGGAGAACACATTCAGTTTGAAACCTGATATATACAATAAGGATATATATATATATATGACAGTTGGAAAGGTAAACACTTAAGAACAAGAATTTATTTATTTATTTTTTGTCAGATATTCTTCTAATAGAACAAATAGATACTGTTCCCAATGCTTTTTCCTGCCATTTAGTTCTTAATGCCATAGTTTCCTGGGGGAAGGGCTGCCCCTTGATATAAGAAGAATAGCTGGAGACTAAATGAATCATCCCTAGAAGACTAGAAGATAAATATATTATAAGATCCTGGAAGCAGGAATGGAATGCTAGGCTTTCAGTAGCTGTATTATATTCTGATATACAAGAATGGTAGGAGGATACAAAAAATATGTGGCATCTTTTTTCCAGAAGAAAGGGCAAGGTAAAGCTCAAAAAGAGTATGCTCAGTATTTAAGATTGAAACATCAGCTACAAAAGCTTATCTCATTATCAGATACTACAAGATATGATTATAGTGAGCAAATTAGAACCATTAAAAGACAGATGAAAGAATGACAATATTATAGGGCAGAATCGCTACAATGGGAAAGTAGGTTTGGGACTCAGATGCAAAGAAATTCTTTGGATCCTTATAATGATTGTAAAGAAACAACAGAGAGTAGGATAATAGCTGGCCCGGTAGATTCTTATAGACACAAGGTTAGTTCTCCATGTGAACTTTCAGATGTAGTTGTCACTCATATTTCTAATCTTTTTGGTTGCCCCCTCCCCAAGAGGTAGATCTACTGGATACACTTAAGGCTCTGGGCCTCCCACAGGTCTCCGAGTTAGACAATCAGGAGATGACAAAGGAGATCACAGAGGATGAGGTAGAAGAAGACATTTCTTCACTACCTAGTCACACAGCTCCTGTTTCAGATGGTATAAGCTCTGGTTTCTACAAAACCTTTAAAACTGAACTTTCACCAGTGTCGGCTTTACTTCATAACCACTGTCTGCAAGAATCCAAGTACTTGGCTTCTATGTTAGAAGCAGTATTGATACTAATTTATAAAAAAAGGTATGAGGCAGGATATTAACAACTGGCACCCTTTAAGTTTGCAAAATACATATCTAAAGATTTTAAGAAAAATGTTACTGTCAAGATTAACCAATGTAGCAGACTACTTGGTAATCCCATATCAAACTTGTGTGGTGAAGTGTAAGAGGCAGCAAGATAATTTAGTCATCCTCAGAGAGCTTTTTGCTAGTGGGGATAGTGGAAAGGTGCAGGGGTATGTCCTAGAGTTGGATCAAGAAAAGGCATTTGATAAGATAGCTCATCATTTTTTTGTTTTCAGCTCTGAGAGCCTTTGGCATTTCTGAACTATTTGTCTTATGGTTACAGAGTTTATACCAGGGTTGCTCTTTATTGCCTAATGTGAATGGGTGGTTTGGGAGAAAAGTTAAGAATCGTAGAGGTGTTAAGCAAGGGTGTCCATTAAGTCCCATTTTATATGTTTTGAGTATAGACATTTTGATACAGATTATAATGGGACATGATGGGTTAGAAAGAATATGTCCCCATTTTCCTGCTATTAAAACATTAGCCTATGCTGATGACTTTGTTTTCTTTCTTCCACCACAATACAACAAAGAGATTTTGAGCACAACTTTGCAACAATATGCTTTAATGTCTGAATCTCAAATAAATATTAGTAAATGTAAAGGGGTTATAATGGGTACCACTCCCTTCCCCTTAACAGGACAGATTTCACTGGTATCCATCCTGAGTCCCCCATTTCTATTTTAGGTCTGGAGTTTGGGCCAGGGGATAACACTAAAAGAAATTGAGATAAGAAGTTAAGTACAGCTGGTAACTTAGTTAAAAGTTGGAAAGGGTCCCTACTATCAAAAAAGAGGAGGGTAATGTTAATCAAAACCTTACTATGTCCATGTTTTTTTTTTTATCTAAGTTACATTTATCCTCCCTCTTAGTAGTTTTTGCAGAACTTTATGGTATTTGTTTTTCAAGCTTTGTGGGGCTCCATGTCAAATCCTGTTAAATGAGAGCTCACATATCTCCCCATTTCTAAAGTTGGTAATAATATGATAAATCCAGTGGCTTTTTGTTACAGTATTTATTTTTTGGAATAAAATCTAAGCTGTGTTTTTAAACCTGGGTTGATAATCTGGAAAGACTTAGTTATATCCTGGGTGAAAATAGCATTACCCTCATGGGAATAGAAAAGACCTAGAAGTTTGGCCCAGGTGAAAACCATACCTCAATATGGTAAGGAAAGTATAAAGAATGTTATTAAATGGTGTTTTTCTCCAGAACAACTATTAATTTTAAATAAAAAAAAGTGACACAGGCAGAAATTCTACAGGTTGAAGGCCATGATAAAGTTGAGTTTCTGCATTGTTTGGAAGCTGACACTCCTTACAAATTACAACAAATACCAAGCTCTAGGATTCCTGCATATTTATGGGACTGTGTATGGCTAGGGACTTATGAGAGACTGGGAGTAAAAGCAAACCATAAGCACAAGCAAATTTTAGAAAGATACTGTCCCAGAGAAGGTTGTGGTGATATTTTAGAAACCCAACAACAATTATTTTTGGAATGTCCTTACGCAAAAGTGTTTTGGCATTTTTTGTCTCAGATTTGGGAAATACCTATTTTTTGAATCTTTCATATTCTGGAGTCATGTTTATACCAGATGATGCTCTCTGTGAAAAATATCATAAAGATACTATATACTGTATGTTACTCTTGCTGTAATTACTGTAGATATTCTATGTGGCAAGCAAGGTGTGTGCTTCTATTGCAACAAAAAATGGTAACTCATATAGAACTATTATCTAATATAAAAAAATGCATTAATTCAGATACAAAAGATGAATGAAAAGCACTTTTCACCAGAAAAAAATAGGCACTTATGGGTCAGCTATAAAAAAATGGTTTATGTAATTTTTTTGTTTTAGGTTTCTCTCCTTTTGGTTTCTTTTTCTATTGTTTACTTGAAGTTTAACTAAATGTGTATATGATTGTGGTTAACATAGTTGACATACAGTACTTGTATATTGTAATGAAGTCCACATTTTCAAATAAAATTCCCCTACTCTTTTTGATAAGTGCCATGGGATCTTTAACATCCACCTGAACTACCACTAATCCAGGCAGATGGGACCTCAGTTTAACGTCTCATCTGAAAGACAGCACCTCAGAATTCCAGCAACCCCTCATGCTGCACTACAGAGTCAGTATTGGGATAGTAACCCAAGTGCCAGATGTGGGAACTGAACCCACAGCTCTCTGATTTCCTGGTCTCAGAGGCAAGTGTACTACCTACTGAGCCATTGACACTGTCAAACAACTGACAGCATCTTTCTCAGGTAGGGAAAGACAACATCCTGGGAGTAGCAATGCCTGTGCTTAAATAAAGTGCAATGTACTGTCACTTATAAGGAACTTTTGAACCAGCTGATAGATCCCTTAGAATATAGCACAAAGCAGTCCAGCCCGTTCATGATGCCTTACTTGCATCATTCAGCCTTGAGCACTTGCTTTGGCTTCTCCAAATCGGACTTCATTGCTCAGCCCCACTTCTGTGAGACTTCACTGGCCCTAACTCTGTGGATAGCCATTACCCAAACACTACTTTCAGTTTGGAAAATGAAATGCCTGGCACCACCCCATAGGTTTTCTCTTGATCTTGCTTTAGCTGGATTACCTGGTTTATCTGCATTTCCTTGGAGGTGGAGTCCTACACTTTACTGTTGCTTATGGAGTCACTGGTAAAGGAAAGGATTATAAGTATCTGGAATCCAGTGGAACTGGGAGTTGCCGGCAAGAACCACCAGTGACCTCCTTTGAGAGGAGGAGAGGAGGCCTACCACTTCTCCCTGATACTTCTTAGGCAACTCTCAGGTGAGGAGAAGCTGGTATGGTTACTGGGGTCTTCTCCATGTTAAAATGTGAGAGCCTTTCCCCACCCTGAAGGGGTGAAGGAAAATAATGCTTCACTCTGGGTTACTACTCTCCTTCAATGATTTCTTACAAGACTCCAAACTCACCTGGAACTTTTCTGGGCCTAGCTGGCCTACTCCTTATCTATAAAAGAGGGTAGAGAGGCAAGGGAGAGACAGTGGAGCCATGGATATTCTTGTCCTGGCCTTACAGGAACAATTCATTATAATTCAACATCTGGTTTTACGTGCACCTGTAGAAGGAGCCAAGATGTGCTGTGCCACGATCTCTGAGTGTGTTACACTGCTCCCGATTTTTAGTATTTTAGTATTTTATTTCCGTATTTTAGCATTTTAGTTCAGTTTTATTAGTTATGTTTAAGTACGTTTTGAATTTATATTTTATGTTTTTGGGTTTTTGATCTTGAGTGCGTATTTTTTCGGGCAGTAGACAGTTTGTCTGTTGTAAGCAGCCCTTGGAGTCCCATTTTCCCCAATTCTGCCAAGTGCAGGCACCTTGAGACCTTGTGCAGCGGAGCAGAGTGGAGGACTGGATCAGAAGAATACTACCTGAGGACTGAGGAGCAGCACCTTGGGACATTGTGCAGTAGAGTGGGGTGGAGGATTGGAACGGAGGAACAGAGGAATACTATGGTAATTGAGGACTGAGAAGCTGTCCATTTGGAGGTTTTACCACCTCCTGGAGAGTCCGTTTACTGTAACCATCTTTTGGCGTTTTGGTTTCCTCAACCAAGTGCAGTCATCCACTTGCATTAGTGCAGCTCTGTTGTGGCCTGAAGAGGACTGACACCCTGAGTTAGGGGATAAGTTTTACTTTCCTGGGACACTGTGTAGTGGAGTGGAGCAGATGTTTGAATTGGAAGAATACGGCTATAACTGAGTACTGAGGAGCTGTGTATTTGGAGGTTTCGCCACCTCCTGGATTTTCCTGCTCCTGAGCGGGGACCTGTTTTTCTGGTGTGCAGATTTGTGCTCAGTTCCCCTGTCTTTGGAAAGAAGAGAGTTTGGGAAAGTAAGATCCTAGACTATTTAGGATCCCTGTTTGTGGCCGGTGGACTGCGCTTTGGACACCTATCCTCTCGTAGGTGGTGGGCTGGGAGGCTGCTGCTATTTGGCGGCAGGCCTCCTAGTACTTCTGACCCACACTGGAACAGCTGGAGAGATGACCAGGTGGCGGTAAGGTCCGTGGTGAGACTGATTGTTTCTGGGGTGAGTCCCTGGTGCAAGCAGTGGTTCAACTAGTCCTTTTTCCCTCCTTTGATTTATGCCTGGATGACTACAAGAAAGTAAGACCTCTGCTTCTTAAATTTATTATATGCTGCTGCTGACTAATTTATTTACTGGTGGAATTGATTCTGGTGGGGTTTTTTGAAGGATACAGTTTGGGTGTGATATTTCGTGGTGGTGAGAGCCCACGAAGGATTGCTATTGGTACTGTTCCTTCATTAGCTGCTCCTGGATCCTCCTACCTTAGTACATTATTGTGTCTTGGAGGGTCTCCTACCTGTACTGACCCCACCTGGGTGGTGAGAGTTCCTTGGGGGTTTGAACTGGGGGAGCACCTTTGGGATCTCTGCCTTAATTTTAACCTGCGTCCCCCTGGTTATTGGACCCATGGAGTGAGAGTCTGTGGCTCCATATTTGGACATTTTGGTTGTGGAAGGTGGGAACTCCACTGTCCTAAAAAGACATTCTAGAATTCATTCAGACTGGATATTGTCGTTAATTAATTATTTATGTTGCTGGATTGTGTAGCTCAATTTATGTTAAGTAGACTTGTGTCTGTTAAGTTTTGTTTTATTTATGATTTAGCTTTTTCCTTTGTTATTTCTATTGATTTCTAAGTTTGTATTGTGTTTTGATTTTATTTTTATAGGGAGTTTAGATATTATTGTCACCGGTGCCATGTCTGCGGATGATGATATTTATTGTTATTCCACCCCCCATCATGCACTATACTGTACATCCACCACTCTTCATGCCCTACACCCTTTCTTTCCCCTCACATTGCTTTTCCTTATTTACCAACATTGTAGGGCCTTGGGAATTGCTCATGGGGGGGTTCCAGAAGGCCGGGGGCATGAACAGCGGTGGATGGATGAGGGGGGTGCTCACATCTGAGTGGTTAAGTCCAGAAGATGCCCTGGGGTGAAATGGAGTGCTGAACATGGATCTCCCTGTTTGGTCTCCATACCCAAGGGCACCACCTCTGTAAATGGTGGGCAGGTGATTGGGGCATCCCCGGAGTCCTATCCAACCCGGACAGTGTTGTGCAATGCCAGGTCTGTTGTGAACAAGACTGCCATTATAGCAGACTTGGTGGGCACAACAGACCTGACTTGCATCACTGAAACCTGGCTGGATAGTAATGCTGGCCCAGTATTTGAGGCAGCAGTTCCAGCTGGGTATTCGGTGATACACCACCCGAGATTGCATCACAGGGGTGGGGGGGTTGCGGTCTGTTTTAAGACCGAATTGGATCTCAGTAGTGTTCCAGTGGAGGAGACCAGAACCTTTGAATGTGTCATAGTGGCTGGTGGGGCTATAGGATAGTGCTCGTTTGTTGTCTACCTGGTGACGAGAAGTTATTCCCTAAGGAAGTGGCGGACTTCGTCATCAACCTGGTATTTGAGTCACCCAGGTTTATGGTGCTGGGTGACTTTAATGCCTGGATCGATGACGAACTCTATCAATTTGGTCAGCACTTCCTCCAATTGATGTGTTCATTGGGCTTCTCACAGGTGGTTACCTCTGCCACTCATAAACACGGCCATTCGCTGGATCTGGTCTTCCTGCTGGGGCTGGAGGCCTCCGATGTGGGGGTGGAACCTGTCAGATGGTCTGACCATCACACTGTTAGATTCAATTTTTGCACCCCCCTGTGTAGGCCTACCCCTGTGGAGATGGTCAAGTACCACCCTTTGCGGGATGCTACTCCTGAAGGCCTAATTGCGGTTCTTGACCTATCAGAACTTCCTGGGATGAGCTCTAAGCCTGAAGTGCTGGTGCTAGCCTATAATAAGGCTGTCAACCATCTTAGACTCCTAGAGCATTATAAACTCTATCAGTCAACAATTACTCATAAGAAGGCAGTATTCCTGTCCAGAGAAATTCCTACTGCACAGAATCGACCAGCCCAGCTCTTTCGAACCGTAGACAGTCTGTGCAACCCAGCCTGTCTGCAGGTTCATCGAGCCTTTTCACAAATGCAGTGTGAGGAGCTTGCTCGATTATTTGCAGATAAGGTGGCCGACATCAGGGCTGAGACTCTCACCGCACTCTCCATGGGAGTTGCGGTGGTCCAGCCTATGGTTACAAGCACCCCATTTGCCTGGAGTTCCTTTGAAAGGCCAGAAATCAATGATGTTATAAGGATTGTCCAGGGTATGCATACCACAAGCTGTAGTTTAGACCCGGGCCCCACTGGCCTGATTATGGGCTGTGGTGAGGTTATCATCCCGGTTCTAGCTAGGATAGTCTGGTGCTCCTCAGACTCCGGTGAATACCCCAACTCCCTGAAGGAAGTGGTGGTGACACCAGTGTTGAAAAAGGCTTCTCTGGACCCAGACTCCCTAGCCAACTACAGATCTATCTCAAACCTCCCCTTTGTGGGGAAGATAATCGAGAAAGTGGTGGCAGCCCAGCTGGACAACCATTTATCCATCCATAACATCTACAACCCTCTTCAATCAGGTTTTCAAAAGAGGCATAGCACTGAGACTGCACTGGTTCGGGTGCTCAATGATCTCCTGATGGTGAGAGACCAGAAAAAATGGTCCATTTTGGTCCTCCTGGATTTGTCAGCAGCATTTGACACTGTAGACCATGGGTTGTTGCTTGAGTGCCTAAGATGCATCTGTGGGTTGTCGGGTTTGGTACACAGATGGTTTACCTCGTTCCTCACAGGTAGAACTGAGAGGGTGGTATCAGGGATATTCTCCTCTGATCCTACCGCTCTGATCTGTGGGGTGCCTCAGGGCTTTGTGCTGTCCCCCATGTTGTTCGCGGCGTACATGCTTCCCCTCGGAGACATTGTAAGATGATATGGGCTGGAGTTTCATTGTTATGCCGATGATACCCAGCTCTATCTGTCTTTTGCACCTGACCAGAATAGAGCACTCTCAGTGTTCAACAACTGTCTCAGCAAGATCCAGGGTTGGATGAGGTCCAGCTGTTTGAAGTTGAATTCTGGGAAGACGGAGGTGATGGTGGTGGATCCTGGCTGCCAGACTGAGGGGCTGGGGGCAAATCAAACCTCAGGTTTATTCCTGGGGGATGTGGAGCTCCCTGCCTCTGAATGGGTGTGAGACCTGGGGGTGATCCTTGATGATCAGCTGACACTGCGTGCGCAAGTGTTGGCAATTGTTAAAGTATCCTTTTACCATCTTAGGAACATCGCTAGGATCAAGCACCTTGTTCCATCTGGTGACCTGCCTACAGTGATCCATGCTTTTGTGACCTTGCACTTGGACTACTGCAATTCCCTTTACTTTGGACTTCCTGGGGTTAATATCTGCCGCTTGCAGCTAGTGCAGAACTCAGCTGCCCGGTTGTTAATGGGGACTTCTCGTTCTTTCAGTATTACACCTGTGCTGTGGGATCTGCACTGGCTGCCGGTTCAGTAGTGGATATCCTTTAAAGTCGGATTACTGACATATAAAGGCCTATACGGTTTGGGCCCTGACTACCTGAAAGATGTTCTGGTGCCTTACCTTCTGATGTGACCACTCTGCTCAGCCAACGAGGGGTTGCTAGAGATTCTGAGGGTAGTTTTAAAATCCTCCAGCACCTGAGCTTTTAATTTTGTGGCACCGACCCTCTGGAATTCTCTATCCCGTTGAATTAGAGAGTGCATGATGGTGGAGGGTTTTAAAAAAGGCTTAAAATCCTTTTTATGGAAAAAGGCATTTGTTGGTGATATAGATATTAACTAATGCTGTGTATTTTAACCTGGATTTTAACTTGTTTTATGATGTTTTTATGACTGTCATTTTTTGTTATGCGCCTTGATTTTAGAAAGGCGCAAACTAAATAAAGTTTATTATTATTATTATTATTATTATTACATGGCAAGCCAGGAAGCACAGATCACAAACATCTAGATACTCCATCTCTAGCTGGGTCCCAGCAGGAAAACAACCCTGAATGATCAAGTTAACCCTTAGAAGTATTACTGATACCTAGACTTGACCTGGGCATTGTTACATGACTAGCATCAAAGCTGGCTCCGTGGCACTGCATGGTAAGGGACCATCTAGACAAGATGGTGATCTGAGCTCATGCCTTGAGCAAGAGGCATCAGGAGATGAGACCAGCTGGAAGAATATAGGGCACCTAGAGGATGCTATCCTCCTGAGGTAGGGTGGGCTCCGTGTGCTGTTCAACTGATAAAACCTAGAAGATTGATGTAGTGGGTGATGAGGCAGCATCAGGCACCCCCCTCTGGAAGTTGTGTCAATGATGGGAGGGACAAAATGAGGGAAAGCCCTTCCTAAACTGACTACATGATGGCCCGTACTAAGGGCCACACGTATGCAATGGCCACAGGAATGAACCAGCCTAACTCCCAGGTCTGCACCATCCCCAGAGGCCTTACTTCCACAGAGAATGTGCCATCATGCTAAAGCAGAGAGTTCTAGCTTGAAGGCTAAGCCAGAAGTGAAAGTATCATGGGCAAGAGGTCTTTTTGTGGAAGGGACAATGGTTTTAGTACTCAAGATCCAGGATGGGCAGCAGATCATGTCAGACTAGAGGTAATGCAAAGAAGAAGAGAATGAAGAATGAATAAAAGAAAACAACCAGCCAAAAAAGATCAATGGTATCCAAATATTTTTTCATTACTTAATATCCATACTCCCCACCCAATTCTTGACTATTGTTAGACTGATATGAAGGGGACAACAATGTAAAACAACCTCCTAGCCCACCTTAGCTAGCCTGTGCTAGGTCACCCCTTCCTCACTGCCAGCCATCTCCAACTCTTCAAGTACCCCTCCCCCACCTTCTCATTCAATGATTGCTAAAAAAAAAAAAGTGACGTTGGGCCCTAAAGTAGTATCCAAAACAGTCTTTTAAATCAGAAGTATTTGTTAGTCACCCTATACTTTTTTCTACAACAATGTTTATCTGACAGAAATACCAAGACAACCATTTTTATGTTTGCTTACATGTGCACAATAAACATTTTGTTTCAATGAGTGGCATTTCAGAGGTGTGTCACTGTTGTTCGTATTCAGTGTAGGTCAAGCTACATTGGGCTTGTCAGTGATAGACCAGTGATCAAGCAAGCTGAGTATGACGCTGGTCACTGTTTGATGAGGGAAACTTTGTGTAGTTGAAAGAGCGGAAGCACTCTTATGAGAGAGCGCTTTGGTCTTTTCATTTGCATGAAGCTGTCCATCAGCAGCTAGGAGCTTTGTGATATTCTGATGTTATGCTGTGTCTTTTTCTGTGTGTTTTAAAGGTGCAGTCTGAAAAACAGTTGAGGAGTTGTAAATACAAAGCTTCTTGAAATATTATGTTCCACGTATGTGTTCAGCAAATATATACAACAGGAGTTGGGGTGAAAATGACGAGATAAAAAAAGATTAGATAGTGACATCAGTAACAGCAAGATATCAAAAAAAACATCATTGTTGCTTTTGTCACAATGGATATTTTTTCAGTTACTGTCATCAGAGTGGAATACTGAACCAATCAGAGAGCAGCTTTTACAACAGATAGACAGACAGATCATTTTATTTAAAAAGGCGCCCAATTCCTGGGACTCTGAGTGCCGTACAACAAGACAATACAATGATGAATTTTAAAATTATGCAAAAATCATTCTGTCAATAAAACCATCATGCCATTTATATTAACCATTCTATAATACATAACTCAAATTTAATTAGTAAAAGCCTGCTGGAACAGATACAGTATGTCTTTAACCCTTCTTTAAAGGCTTCAACCAAAGGGGGCATCCCTTAAATAGACAGGCATGGAATTCCACAGGGTAGGCAAACACCCTAATGACATCATAATGTCTAGTGCAGCAATGAAGCAAGCAGTTAAAATCAAAGAAAAGCAGCTACATTTTTAAATAAACTGCATATTTAAAAGCAATAACTTGTAAACTACTGTTGTATATATCAAATATAAAATAGCCTGACTCAAAATAGGCAATTTATCACCATTTGTGAGTGGGTAGGACTTTCATAACTCACTCGTGGCTCTGCCACTTGTGAATTATGGTGCTGCCCCCTCACATTTGAAGGTAAATTGCTTTTTTTAGTCAGCCCATTCTATTTCCCATATATATCTAACAGTAAACATTTCCCATTGGAAATAAACAATATATGTTAAAATGATATATATTTTTTTCTTTCCAACTTATTTTTCCCTTTGATCGCTGCTCCACTCAAACTCTCATGGATGTCCAGACTTGCTCCTGCCTGCCTGAGACCCCATCCTGAATCTCCCCTATGGTACTCTGGATCATTGCACTTACCTTGCAGTGAACCACCTGGCTTGTACTCCTCAAGGTGGGGCCACCTCTCCTACTGTGGTACTCCTTGAAATCCAATTAGCTGCAGGGAAGGGAAAAGGCAGAGAAAGTGAGGAGACCAGGTGGCGGTGGGTATGGAGGCCGGGCATCATCATCTACTCAGCAGTGCAGGGTGTTTCCTTGTTCATGAGCATGAGCCCCCACCCAGAGGCATGGACATGCAATAACATCCAGTGCGAGATGGGCACACTCCTGCACCAGACTGTAGGATGTCTGCCAATACCTCCTCCCATCTTGATATGGTCCCCAGGCTGCAGTGCACTCAGCCTCTGCTGGGTGTCGCTGACACCAGGGATCCACAATCCACCCACCCACCCACCCCAGGAGAGGAGAGAGTTGTCCTCCAGATGCTCAATCCTCTCCTTCCTGGCCAACCCCTGGCAACATGCGCTCACTCCCAAACCCAGGACGCCAGCAAGGTGTGAGGTGATGCATCCAGCGCCACAACCCTCAGCACCACTGGGCCAGCTTATTTTCTTTAAAAGTGATATGTCCACAGTAGCCTTTTGCTCTCTACAGTCTGCACATGAGGATGGAAGGTACAGTTCAATATAGACAGGTTTAGCAGCAGACTAATCTTGCATCTTACAAACTTAATAGAAAAGTCAGCCAGATTCCAATACTACATAAAGTTAAACAGACAGGGGTTCTGTGTTGGGATCAGTACCATTGCCAGAGTTTAAACTTCCAGACATTACTTTCACTGACACAGACTTGGCGACATTACTGATTTCCAGCAAAAAAACACATTTGCAGTAATCATCCCGTCATGCATTAATAGCGGTAAATGTGGAGGAAAGTTCAATACTGCATAATCAAAACAAGAAATGCTTACCAGATGCAGTTTTTTTTTATATACCCTCATTCAATCATGATCTGTCTCCCAATCCTCACAGCACTTAGTATGGCATGTGCTGCAACCGCCAGGTTGCCCCCCGAACCTTCGCTAAGGCAGCACTAAAGTATTGTTAAGCTGATTGCTTGTCTGCTATGGTTTGCCTCCCAATCACTCCCTGAATTGAGTCTTAATCTTTTAAATTGTGTAGACCCCTACCTAGCCAGAATGGTCGTGGTTTGCCTCTCAGACTTTTCTGTATTTTATAAAACGGCAGAACCTTTTTCTGTGTTAAGGTAAGATCCCAGTCAAGAATGCCAGGCAGCAATTTGAGCAACAGTCACAAAAGAGACCAGCGTTTACAGTCCTTACAAGAGTATGTAACTGCAAACCTCTTTCTGCTTTTGAAAACAGGCACCATATGTCCCAAAGTAGGAAGAGAGCCAATTTGGGCAGCAAACAGGGCAGTAGGCATGCATTTATAGAGGAGAGAAGTAGCGGCATTTTGGGCACAATCCACATTGGTAGGGTATTTGCTTCCTGGTGGATTAGAAAGGTGATTTTCTACTGTTCCTGTAATCCTGCATTAGACATTTAGGCAGTGACAGCCCCGTGATCCCTCCCAGCAAACATAGATGTTGAAATTAGAAAATATATATGTCGGGAGAATCAGTGTCTGTATAAAATCGATAGCATGAAGACTAGAAATGGGCAGTAAAATATGAGCTTTTTTTAGCTGGGAAGATTGATGTTGGGAGATCGTTCTAGACCCATGTCTGTGTTTTCATCCTTCACTGTCCCATTTAAGTAGTAATTTAATCAGACTGGGCATCATCACCTTCACTTGTTCATACATGCTCTTTTAATACAGCAACCTTTTGCAAAGTGGTATGTTGACCCTATATCTCTTATATTGCAACTTTTAACTATTTTAATATTATTTTTTGTTTGGTCCCAAAAGTGGCTGTGGTGGAATTCAAACTGCTATCGCACTCACTTGCAACATACAGCTTTTTTGTGATCAGAAATATTTTGTTAGTTTGGTAGGTTTCATACCTCCTTCCACTTGTTCACCCCTCTTTGGGCTGTTTCTCTATTACCAGCACAAGTATATGTCCTATTTACTGTGGTCCATTGTATTGCATACAGATACTTTTAGCACTATGAAGAATGAAGCTAAGTCCTCAATTTTCTACACTGACCATAGACTCTGACTCAGACACCACAGAAATTAATTATTTTTCTGTGCAAAATGAGACTGAAGTTTGCAGTGCCCATGTTTTATTTATTTATTTATTGAAATGTTTCACCAGGAAGGCACACTGAGCGACCAGTCGCTCATCTCCGGGTGTGACCTGGGAGGGAAGGGGTACATTAGGAATGAGACATTAAACATTTAAGTTATAAGTTCAACATTAACATACAGTTGTAAGGCAGATGTTACAAACAGTGTTACAACAGTGTTGCGTCTGATAGGTAGAAAGCATGGACAATAATAAGTGTTGGGTTAATAAGTAAACAAGTGCTTATGTGAAAGAAAAAGGGGAAGAGAGAGGCAGTGGTGAGGTGGGTGGGGAGTGGGAAGAGTCATGTCCCTGCAGACCATTTCAGGATGTGAGGAACCCTGCAAAGGGGCTGGTGTGACCAGAGAGAAAGGGATAAGCAAGTGTCCCAGAGAGACCCCTTCAGGATGGTAGAGGAAGGGAGTAGATGGGAGATACAAGTCCCTTTGGGGAGGTAGGAGAGGGACCCATGGAGATCATTCAGGGTCCCTTACTTTCTGTGAGAGATCAAGGGAGGCCAGTAAGAGGGAGCAATTTGGGAGAAGGGGAGGAGAGCTAGAAATTTGGGTGGGTGTGCACAGGGTAAAACAAAGGTGATAGTACAGGGGTAGGGTTTGTCCAGGGCTTAAAAGAAGGAGTTAGTGAGGGACATGGCAGGAGCAGTTAGGAGCAAGGTAATTATTGAGGGGAGAGCTGATGGAGTAGGCAGGGGATGAGTGCCGGATTTGAGGGGGGGAGAGAATTCCAAATGTTTGTGAGCTGGTGAGAGTAACTGGATTGGCGGATTTGGGTGGATCAGCGGGGGACTACCAGGGTGTGAGAGTAGATTAATCTAAGAGAATGAGAGGGTGGAGGGGTTTAATAAAGGAGAAGGTGAGGTAGGAAGGGAGCTCACCCAACCAGTGCTTGGAGGTGAATTTTACACAGTGGGAGAGCTGCCTGTTTGCAAGAGAAGTGAAGGATAGGGCACGATAAAAATCACAGTGGTGAGTGGAAGTGGGGGCATCCATGGCAAAGTGGCAGAAGAAATTGAAGAGGGTGTCCAGTCTGGCCAGGGAGGACTTAGGGGAAGCACCATAGACTATGTCACAGTAGTCATAATGGGCAGTATCATCTTCTGAACTAGTTCACACCTAGCCATAGAAAAGATGCAACTACAGTTCCTAAAAACGGCACCAAGCTTGGGGCTCAGTTTTTTCTGGATGATATCAATATATCCAGAGAAGTTTAGGTGTTGGTCCAACCAAACACCTAAGTACCTGAAGGAGGATGTGTCTTCAAGTAAAGTCTCATCAAGGGTGTGGACAATGGATAGGGAGAGAAACCTTGAGAGTCTCTGCCTTGTGCCAAATGTCATGGAGACAGTCTTCTTGGCATTGAGGAAATGTTGATGGTTATCAAACCAGAGCCAAACCTTGTCAAAGTCTTGCTGTAAGCTGGTTGTAACCTCATCAGGACAGGAGACAGATGCACACAGGACTGTATCATTGGCATACATATGTATAGTGGAGGATGGGGAGCAAACAGAGGGGAGGTTATTTAAGAAGATGGAGAATAGGAGGGGCCCTAATACAGAACCCTGGAAGACTCCAGTGCTAATTGGGAGGGGAAGGGAAGTGGCGTCCAAGATCTTGACTTGATTGGGTTCTGCCAATAAGGTAGGCCTTGAACCAATTTGTGACAGTGGGAGATAGGCCAGCTGCCAGGAGTGAGTTGAGGAGAAGGGAGTGAGAGACAGTATTGAAGACTTGGCCAGGTCGACAAAAATGGCAGAGGTAATTTGGCCATTGTTCATCCTGGTTAGGATGGAGTCTGTGAACCATAGGAGAGAGGTGGTGGTTGAGTGGTTTTTCCTGACACGGACTGGAAAGGGGTGAAAAAGGAGGTGTCAGATAGAAAAGAGGTGAGTTGGGAGAGGACAATGTGTTCTTGAAGCTTGGCAAGGGTAGGGAGGAGAGAAATGGGATGATGGTTGCCAGGGGATGAGGGTCACTCCCTTTGGGTAGAGGGAGGACCACTGATTGTTTCCATGAAGAGGGGACTGAGGCAGTAGAAAATGAGAGACTCAGGATTATTGAGAGGGGGTAGACAATGGCTGAAGCAGAAAGGGAGAGGAGTTTTGGGTCAAGGTCATCAGGAGAGGCACCTTTAGAGGGGTTGATGGTGATGAGGGCACTTGAGGCATCATTTGGGGTTATAGTAGTGAAAGAGAAGGGGAGGTGGGAAGGTGATGAAGGGGGCGCAGTGGTAGAGGGTGGGGAGGGAGATGAGTAGGAGGGGAGGGATTTCAGTAGCTCAGTGGCATAGGAGGTATAGTAAGAGTTAAATTCCACAGTTATGGCTAATGAGTCAGACACTAGTGAGCTATTTACTTTAATAATAATAATAATACTTTATTTATTGTGTGCCTTTCAGACATCAAGGTACAGTACAATAAGACAATAAAATACAACAGAATCAACATCATAAAACCAATACAGATCAACAGGCAAAACAGCCATAAGCTTTTTCCCAATGGAAAGATTTCAAGGCTTGTTTAAAACTCCCCACGGTCATGCACTCCCTAATCTGATGGGGTAGAGAATTCCAAAGGGAAGGGGCGAAAACATAAAAGCACGGGCCCCAGCAGATTTTAAAATCACCCTTGGAATCTCTAGCAACCCCTCATTGGCTGAGCAGAGCAGTCTCACAAGGTGGAAAGGGATCAGGAGTTCTTTCAGGTAATTTAAGTCCGGGGGTGGGCAAGATCGGGGGGTAAATAGGGTGTGGACTACTTTCCAGGACTTTGAAGGGGCATTTATGTTGGTGATGAAGGCAGATTTGAAGTATTCAGACTTGGATAGCCTTGTAGCCCTGGTGCAAGCATTTCAGAGCATGCGGTCATTTGCAAGGTCACTAGGATGCTGGGTAGCTTTACTATGCTTCCAGGCTCGATCTCTAGCCCTGAGGCAGGCCAGAAGTTCAGGGGCAATCCAAGGTAAGTGGTTACCTCTGACTCTGGCTTGCTTGAGTGGAGCAAAGGCATTCCCTTCAGGCCACCTATCAGTCTATTACCACACTGCATTGCCGTACAGCATCAGGAGCCACAAACTTGGGATCAGGTGAAACTTTTCGATAAGGAAAAATGTCTTCCACAACAGAAACTCCACAATTTGGAGGCCAAGTGAATCTTATTCAGATGCTGCCGAAAGCTTATCTCAGTAACAATATGTCAGGCAACATTCCAGCAACCTCAAGTTCTGCTTTACCAACTATTATTGAACCCCTTATAACAGCAAAAGAAAATTACCTTGCAACACAAGAGTGTCTCAGATAAGCCAATTCCAACAGGTGAGCACATGAGTGATATGTGGAACTGAAGCCTTGCAGTCAGTGAGTGGAAAAAGAAAGACCTGGGTCTATTTGAAGTTTTCCTGCACCCTGTATTGCTTACTCTCCGCTTGAGAACTACAGAAGATTTGGATGGCTTTGGAGGTCCCTGGTATTCACCCTTTTTGTCTGAATGTTGGTTACCAGTCTGTATTTACAAAATGCTGTATGTAACATGTTCTAAGTTTGTAACAATAACAATGTAAAAACAAGGAGGTATATTGTATTGCTGGGTCGAGCCAAGTACCACCACTGCTTGTTTTGTTCAGAAACAATGCTGCCTGCTAAAGACTTTTCCCACTCAATACTATAACAAACCTTTCCATTTAACATTCTCTTCTTGCAGTTGTATGTAGCCTGAAAAAAGGTTTAGTTCACCAGATACAACTTAGCTGAATATTTCATGATGTGCTGTGTGTTTCACTCTTCACTCTACAAAAGAAGTGGCTAGAAAGGTTAGGGAGAACAAACTGGCATTCAGAAAGTACAAGGAAATCCAGAGGGAGGGAGGGAGACAGGGAACTGTATCAGGCAAAGCAGAGGGAGGCAGGGAAAGCAGACATGGGTGCAAAGGCGCAAACAGAGGAAAGATTAGCCCAGTCAGTAAAAGAAGGAGACAAAACCTTTTTCAGTTATATTAGTTTAAGAAAAAAGGCAAAGGGAGGGATTGTGAGGCTAAAGAAATGGAGGGAGGGGGCAGAGGGGAACCTAGAAAAAGTAGAAATCCTGAATGAATATTTCTGCTCAGCATTCACAAAAGAAGGGGAAGGGAAGGGACCTCAATTAGGTGGTAGGAACACACGTGGAAGAGAGGTGGACACCAGTCTATTCATGGAGAAGAAAGTCCTAAAGGAACTCTGGAAACTAAAAGTGGACAAGGCAATGGGGTCCGATGGGATACATCCCAGAGTATTAAAAGAACTCAGAGAGGTAATAGTGGTAGCACTAACAGGCCTATTCAACAAATCGTTGGAGGAGGAAGTGGTACCGGAGGACTGGAGGAGGGTGAATATGGTACCGCTCCACAAAAGTGGGAGCAAGGTGGAGGCTGGAAATTACAGGCTGGTCAGATTGGACTCAGTGGTGGGGAAAATAATGAAATCAAAGTTAAAGGAGAGAACTGTGGCATATCTTGAGGCAAGCAGGGCAAAAGACCCAAGGAAACATGGATTCACAGTTGGAAGGCCTTGTCAAATGAATCTGATAGATTTCTTTGCCTGGGTGACCAGGGTAGTGGATATGGGAGGGGTGGTAGACATGGCCTAGCTAGAGTTTAGCAAGGCTTTTGACTCTGTTCCACACAAGAGGCTAGTAAGCAAATTGTGCAGTCTGGGAGTGGGTAACAAGCTGGTAAACTGGGTTTGAAACTGTCTGAGCAAACAGGCACAGAGGTTGGTGGTTAACAGAATTCAATCGGCGGGGTAACTATCAGGGTGCCACAGGGCTTGGTGCTGGGCCTTGTTCTCTATAATGTCTTCATAAGTGACATTGTGGAGGGGCTGGAAGGAAAGGTATGCTTCTTTGTGTATGACATTAAGATCTGCAATAGAGTTCACACTTCGGGGGGGGTGGAGAAAATGAGAGGAGACCTAGACAAGTTGGAGGAGTGGTCAAGAGTATGGCAGCTTAAGTTCAATACAAAGAAGTGCAAAGTCATGCACTTGGGGCATAGTAATCCAGGAGTGGAATACATGATCAGATGGAAGGAGGTTTGAAAACCCACCTCTCTCTCTCTCTGGGCTGGAACAGCTTTTAGAGAGGTGTATGTCCTCAGGTATTCACTGCCACCAGACAGAGTTCTCTCCAGTGCCCACCTCCAAGTTTACAAACTTGAGTAGTCAAACATGCAATTGCACAAATCAAAGTCTGGCAGTGTATCTCTCTCAGGTGGCGGATGCTAAACAGTGTTTACCTCAGCCAGCGGGAACCATGTATTACGTTAGAAAAATGATATCACAGTCACAACTGTTGAGTAAATAAATAGCTTTTTACTTACCAGAAAGTGAACAGAGATTACAGGATATCTATTTACAACACAAGAGAATAACACAGATACTGGAAAAGTATACAAATGTTTTTAAATAACAGATGACAAAACAGAAAAAGGTTATTACTGAGATATGCTAGTATTAAACTTACCCTTCGCCTATCCTTTCAAGAGAACACTGGACCCTATGCTAAATACCAGCTCCCACGGACATAGCTAGAAGGGTAAGGCTCAAACTTAGTTCTTCCTTCAACTCCCAGAGAGTAACCAACAACAACCTTCACTGTCTTTCAGCATCTTATGTACTCTCTTGAGAACAGATGATTCCTATTCCCCCTTTGAATGCACCAACCAGCTACCATGTATGTATGTATTTAATTGTCCCAATCAGATGGCACACCTATCGGTGCCCACTAATATTCATCCTTAATTTTGGGTTTATAATTGAATGATCCAATCCATTTAAACTGTGAGTCTGTGTGTGGACATGTCCACTCAGATTTATGACCCAACTCTTATCTGGCAGCTAGGGAGGACAGTGAGAATTACAGCTTGTGGAATTTCAGCTTGCGTTTTTTTTCCAGACTGCTAAAAAAATAACCCATCTACAGATTCCACCATTAACTCCGTCCTTCCTTCCCATTTCTGTCACGGGAGGTACTAGTGGAAACCAAGCTAGAAAGGGACCCGAGGGTAATCATAAAGAACAACCCCAAAGTGGCCAAGCAATGTTAGAAGGTGTGAGGAGAGTCGGAGGGATACTGCGGTGCATAGGGAGAGGGATCACCAGTTGAAGACAGGAGGTGTTGATGCCACTGTACAGACAATTAATGAGACCTCATCTGGAATACTGTGTTCAGTTCTGGAGGCCACATCTTCAAAAGGACATAGACAGAAATGAGGCAGTCCAGAAAAGGGCAGTGAAAATGGTGCAAGGATTGCACCAAAAACCATATGAGGAAAGATTGAAAGACTTCAATATGTATACTCCAGAGGAATGGAGGGAGAGGGGGGATATGATATGAACATACGAACATATGAAATTTGCCAGCAGATAAAGGCCTAGAGGTCTATCAAGTCTGCTCGAATGTGCAGCTAGCACCCCTTATTCTGCAGCTGCCCCTCCCTTCCACCCTTCCTCTTCATTAACCCTCCCCCTTGTCCTGTCCCATCCTCGTTTGAAGCAGTCCACTGTTCTACTGCATACCACTTCAGCAGGTAACGATTCCACCCAGCCACCACCCTCTGTGTAAAAAGTGTCCCTCATCTCCTCTCCTGAACCTTCCTCGCCCAGTCTCATATCATGGCCCTGGTGGTCCTCCCTCCTTACTTTGAACAGCTCCTCTGTACCCATCTTGTTTATTCCTTTCATGTATTTAAAGGTTTCAATCATGTCACCCCTGTCTCCTCTCCTCCAGTGAGTACATGTTCAACTCCTTCAACCTCCTCTCCTATGATAAGTCCCCAGCCCTTGATCATCTTTGTCGCTCTCGCCTGCACCCCTCCAGTAACTTAATGTCCCTCTTCAGATACGGATGCCAGTACTGCACGCAGTCGCCAGGTGTGGTCTAACTAATGACCTATACAGTGGCAGAATCACCTCCTCCTCCTCGAGGATATACCCTGCAATACAACCCAGATTTTGTTGGCCTTGCAGCTGCCTCTCTACATTGTGCCGAGTTGTTCACTGACCTGTAATGAGCACACCCAGATCCTTCTCCTCCTCTGTCTGGGCTAGTTGCACTCCCCTAGCTGGTAACTCCTCCTTGGGTTCTTCATCCCAAAATGCAGCACCTTGCACTTTTTGGCATTAAAGCCCAGTTGCCAGGTGTCTGACCAGGTTTCAAGCTTTTCCAGATCATCCTGCATCCCCTGCCATCCCCCTAGGCCATCCACCACCACACCTAGCGTGGTATCATCAGCAAACAGACTGATCTTGCTCTTGATGTCCCATGATATGTCTGCAATGAATATCCCAAACAACACTGGTCCCAACACTGAGCCCTGTGGAACTCCACTCATCACTGCCCTTGGGTGTGAGAGCTCCCCACCACCACCACCCTCTGTTGCCTTCCCTGCAGCCAGTTTCTACCCATCTCACCAGCTTTGCACCCGCCCGTGCCTACTAACTTCCTTCCCAGCCTTCCATGGCACTGGGTCAGATGCCTTACTGAAGTCCAGATACAGGACATCCACTGCATGGCCTCTGTCCAGTTGCCTAGTTACCCAGTCATAGAACTCGACCAGGTTGGTTTGGCAGGATCTGCCACATATGAAGCCATGCTGTCTGCTGTCCTGTAGTCCTTTGGCCTCTAGGAGGGCCACCAGCCTCTCCGTCAGGATAGTCTCCATTACTTACCCACGATGGATGTGAGGCTCACTGGTCTGTAGTTTCCCGGTTCATCCTTGGGGCCACTCTTGTGGAGGGGCACCACATGAGCCATCCTCCAGTCCTGAGGTACACACCCCGAATGTAGTGAGGCATTAACTAGGTCTGCCAAGGTCCTGCAGGACCTCTGCCAGCTCCTTCAGTACTTCTGGGGTGGATGCCATCTGGGCCTGGCACCTTGTCCACCCTCAGTGCCTTCAAACCCACTCGAACTCTGCTCTCCATGATTTCCCCATCTGTCACCACTTACCCCCCTGCTTCTGCCATTTCTCCCACCTTGGGTGTCACCCCCCTCTTCTCGTCAAGTAATACTGAGCAGAAGTACTCATTTAGTACTTCCACCTTATCGCACCCTGCTTCCACCCACCCCTCCTTCCTAATCCTTACTATGTGGTCCTTACAGCTCCTTTTCTCCCTGATGTACTTAAAGAAGTCCTTCTCCCTTCTTAATGCCTTGTGCCAGCCTGAGTTCCGTAGATGCTTTGGCTCCCTTACTGCCCTTGTCACCTCCTTCGACTCTGTCAAGTACTCCTCCTGTCCTCCCCGCCCTGTTTTCTTGCACTTCCTAAAGGCAGCTGTTTCCTCCTTACCTTTTCCATGACCTCCTTGCTCAACCAGATCGGGTTTCTTAGCCCTAGCCTTCTTGCTCTGGGCTTGCAGCAGGTTTTGTTGCCCACTATCCCCAGCTTTATGAGCTCCCACCTCTGGTTAGTGTCCATACTAGACTGAATTCTGGCCAGGTACCCTTTTACCACTTCCCCCATCCTCCCAAAGTCGGCCCTCCTGAAGTCCAGCACTATTGTGCCAGATTCCACTCCTTCCTTGCCCATATCCAATATAAGCCATACTGAGCGGTGGTCACTCCCTGACAGCGGTTCCTCCACTGTAAGTTCTCTCACAAAGTCCCCATTTGCCAGCACAAGGTCAAGGGTATTTCTTAACCTGGTTGGTTCACTGACCATTTGCTGCAGGAAGCTGTCCTGGAAGGCATCCAGCAGTACCTGCTCCCTTCTGTTCCTGGTTGTTGGGTGCACCAGTCCACTCCTGGCATGTTGAAGTCCCCCACAATCACCACACTACCCTTCTCGCAGGTCCTCCTGATCTGTCCCGCTAGTTCCCTGTCTAACTCCTCTGTCTGAGATGGTGGCCTGTACACCACTCCCATTCTAAGAAACCTATTCTTGGAATCCTGGATTTGCATCCAAATTGACTCCGTACTACCCTCCTCCCCTTCCTCCCTTACACACTTCAGTCCTTCCTTCTCATATAGTGCCACCCTCCCTCCTTTCCCAATCACTCTGTTCCTACGAAATAATCTGTACCCTGGTACAGACAGGTCCCAGTCATTGTATTGGGTGGCCCATGTTTCCGTGATGACTGCAATGTCCACCTCTCCCTCTGCCATGAGAACCTGTAACTCTGCAGTTTTCCTCCCAAGGCTCCTAGCATTAAGGGTAACCACCTTCCACCCTCCCCCATCCTGCCCTCCTTTCCTAGCATCACCAACAGTACTTGCCATTTGTCCTTTGTCACTGTTATGGGGGGTAAGCTCATATGGTTTCCCAAACTGTGGTCTCTGCATATCTCTTCCCAATTGCCACCCCCCACTCCTAGTTTAAATTCCCAACTTCCTCTATGTACTCCTCCACCCTCTGTTTCAACACTTTCTTTCCCTCCTCACTCAAGTGTAGTCTGTCCTTGGCATAGAGACTACTGTCTTCCCAGGTCCCTCCCCACCCCCTCCAACAGCCCATACCCTTTAGCACAACACCAGGTTCTTAGCCATCTGTTAAATTCCTCTATTCTCAGCTTTCTTGTTGTGCTTGCCTTTGGCACAGGAAGTATCTCTGAAAAAGTTACTGATCTTCCTGCCCCCTCACATAGTTGTGCTAGTTCCTCAAACCTCCTCTGCACTTTGTCTACTGTCTTGTCAGCCAGGTCATGATACAGACATTTAAGTACCTCAAGGGGATAAACAAAGTTCAAGAGGGCAGCATCTTTCAGAATAGGAGATGGGCAAGAACTAGGGGTCACAATATGAGGCTAGAGGGTGAAGACTCAGGGCAACATGAGGAAGTATTTTTTCACAGAGAGGATGGTAGATGCATGGAACAGCCTCCCTGTGGTGGTAGTAGGGCCAAAAATGATAGGTGAATACAAGAATGCATGGGCTATACTGAAGGCAACCTTAGTGGTAGGAAAGGGAAGATAAACTGCAGATCAATTAGCATCTGGAGTTTATGCAGTAGGTAGGGAAATGGGCAGACTAGGTTGGCCAAGCAGTCCTTATCTGCCATCAGATTTTATGTTTCCACATTTCCCTCAACTGCTGTTACAGCTGCTATAATGCTTAACTGAGATAACTCTCTCTCACAGGCTGTCACAAGGATGACTTGTCACAGGCAAACTCCACAGACTCTTACTTCTCAAAAGTGATTAACAGTTGTTTGTTATGCTATTTTTGGTGGAAGTTGACAAATACTTTATGACTAATAAAGTCAGCAGTCATCAACAGCAATTAAGCATTACCCATGACCCCCTGCAGGCAGTCTGGATGGTGTTACTTTCTAATGAGAATTCGTTGGAAATCTTTCCCTTTCATGACAGCAGCTACCAGTGACTGGAGTGTATATGGCCTCTGAGCTGCTAAACTTACAAATTCAGCCCAAGAGGGAGGGAGATAGTCATCATAAGTACACGGTCTGGCAGAGACCACCTGGTACAGTATGTGCACACTGCATGGAGGTAAAGCTCTGTCTTCAGTTCAGTTGCTGAGATAATGTAACTATAATTCTTTCCTGAGTTTGAGACATCTATAACTTATACCACGCTAACAAACACACACACACACACGCATACATACACACACACACACACACACTCACACACACTTCTCACTTACGCTAATCCTTTTCTTTGTTAGGCTTCAGTTGAACCTGAACGTACTGTTTATACAATCATGCTACTACAAGAACAGATCATTTCCAAAATGAATGTACATTTATATTTGTTAGAATCCCAAGGCAGTAAAATAATTTTGCTATGCTTACGTTGTTTGGGATATGGAAAAAATATAGAAATAGGTAAAAAAAAATCACTGGTAGTTGGAGCACACTACTTACTAGGTGGCACACCTTTGGAAAAGGAAATGTTATTTTCTTAGGTCCCTTAAATTGCTTTTTTTACTCTTTATTTGGTGAAGTTCTGTGTACTGGTGTGTACATTTTGTTTTATTTATTTGCAATTTCTGGCAGGGAAAGGCACACCAAGCTATTATAGCTATTATAGCTCATCTCCAGGTGCACTTGGGGGGGGAGGGGTTGCATGTACCTCTTTTATTGACACTGCAGCAGTCCCTCTCCTCTTCCTTTCTTGCACGAGTCAGACATATATTTTTGTTCTCCTTATTCCTTATTCTTGTGGATTTCGTCCACATTTTACCACTAAGAAAAATGAATTCTACTGTGACAAAGTCTCCAGGAAGACACTGGGACTGGCTTTTAATATGAATCTTTCTTACCAGATATGATAAAATTAGCGTCATCATGTCCAGTTGTGTCTGCATTTTAAAATGCCTCCAAAACACAAAATGTAAAAAAAAAAAAAAGATACCTTACAGAAAACAGTCAGCCAATTAAACAAGTGATATCAAAATGCTGCTAGTGACACCTTATGACTGCATTTCATTTTCACAACTTGGCTTCCAATCTTACACTCTGAAAGTTATTTTACTTATGTGCTTCATTATCCGATCACACTGGTATCCAGTTTTCTATACAACCCATTGGACATAGCATATGGAGTATTGTTAACCCAGCACCATTTGAAGAGTTAACTCCTGTAACTGGCTGGCTATTTTCTCAATTTGCTTGTTTGGACTTTTAAATATTTGTGCTCAGGCATCTTTTATGGTAAATATGTAATTGTTGCAGTAGTTAAATTTGTTTGTATATATTCATGTAAGAGAACTGATTAATTTCTGCTGCATGAAAATAAAGCAGATGTGATACTCTGTCACTTGCAGAGGGGCCAATACAGAAATGTGCTGCCCCTATAGCTAGGTGGACAGTGTAGGCATGTTTTCCCGTTAGTTTTCTAAACTGATGCGTGTCCTGGGATCAGAACTCATTCCCATTTTTTGGTTCCAGAGTACAGGTGTCATTAGCAACACCTGAGGATTTGAGAAGGAAGACAAAGACCCCATGACAGAATCACAGAGCGAGGATGCTTAGAATAGAAAACTTCAAAGGCTGAGGTTCATTCCTTTGCTGAGCAGAACAGGCATAAATATAGATTTTTGGAGTCACAGAAAGAATAGAACATTCTGAGCAGGACTTATTTTGGAAAACAAAGAGATAAAACCTACATTGCTGACACTGCTGTACCCCTTTGCTGTCCCATCATGATAAGCTGAGAAAGTTTTTCTGGGATGAAATTCATTGCTTATCTTGTCATTCTAATACATTCTGCTTGATAGGCAGAGCATGAAAACAATGATTTGGTGTGTTGGCATTCACTAGAAAGTAAAAAGCCCAACTCTTCACGTTTTTGATTCCTTCTGTGTATATTTACATTTATTTTTCTGACGCATTAAAGGAATTTTAGCTATAAGTTAATGTCTGTTATGCACAAATGGGTGGAAAGTATGCATCAGAGATGCATACCCTGCCCGCATAGCCCCACAGCCATAGACAGCTGCACTCAGGCTGGTAATCACTAATGGCTACCACCTGTCTGTGGCTCCACCCCTCCCCCCAGTGCACAGGATTCTGCATGGTTGCCGGGGGCAGAGTTGCAGACCCAGGCAGGCAGCCAATGAGATGCCCATCCTGTTTTGCACAGTGGATCACTTAAGTGGTAAGGTGTGGGTCCAGGTGCATGAATACCATCCGCAGGCACCCAGACCTGCGTGGCCCATACCCAGCACCCGTTGCCCCACTCAGGTCATGCCCATGTTGCACGGTGCCCTCTCAGTGTACGGATCAACCACAGCTGGTGGACTCCTGCCCCAGTCTGGGATGGCAGCCCACCCCACCTCACAGTATGCAGCAGTACCCCCCTCACCAATTCATTCCCATTAGTGTCCTGGGCCCAGTACCATAACACAGGACAACCCCCCTGACCCGATACCCTCGACCACCATTGTTATTCAGTGTGGCCCTCAACCCCCATAGTATTGACTACATCCCCCTTCCCCATACCTGCTCATTGGTGGCATAACTTAGGACAGCCAGACACACAGCCCTCAACACACCTACTCAGCTCCTGGCCATCCATGTGATGCTTGGAGCATGCTGCTTATATATAGGGGCACACTCCCAGAATCACATGGATGGCTGGTGGCCAAGGAGGTGGGTGGAAAGCTGTGCCACTGGCTGTTCAGAGCTGCAGAACTGATGTGCAGGTATTGGGAGGGGGGAGGATATTGTTGGTGCCACAGGGGAAGGGGTGTACACTGAGCATCAATGTGGGTCAGGGGCATCAGGTTCGGGCCGGGGGGGTGCAGCCATAGTCCTCTAGGCAATGACATGTGGTCATCAGGTTGGCACACCATGACCCTGCTGTGGATGGGCTGGGGGTGGAGGGACCTTGCCCACTGCAGGTGTTGCCATGGTCAGGGGCTGGGGCTGTGGGGCAGGGGCACCACTATGTGTGTGGGTGGGGGGGTGGCTTCCACAGAACCAAGATGGGGGCATCATCTGACTGGAGGCGGGGTTGCCACACTACGGGGGGATGGGGCAGCAGTGTGGTGGTGGCACAGGGTTGTGTGACACATTTAGGGTCTGGGCAGCTGGCCGGCCAACAGCCATGGGTGCGAAGCCATGCCACTGGGCACTGATGACTTACCATACAGGCACTCACCCAGTCAGCTGCCACAGTGCTCACCAACTGTTTTGTGGGCTGGGGTTGCACAGTGGGCTGTGTCCAATCCCACTAAGACTGGTGGATGATGTCTGTGGGGGAGCACAGTAGGTTACTTCAGGATCCCCCCACTGAAACCTTCACCCTCCTCTTTAACACTGTGGGCTACACTATGAACCTTAGTGAAATGGCACATAGTGCTGGCATGCCTCCCGCCCACCCCCAGCATGTTGCTGTGTGGGTTGCATGCCCCTTTAGTGCATCCTGTGTGGTGGACGCAATGGGTGTGGGGTGGCTATGTACCACAGATCAGCAGCGCATAGCCACTCCCCACTTTCATGCATAGTGCTCAATGGTAGTATTTGAGGAATTTTAGCTAGAAGTCAGTGGTAGTATTTGAGGAGTTAAAACAATTTATTTCTCCTGAAGTGTTGCTTACCTAAACATTCCTTACTACTAAGCAAACTGAAATATTTGGTCAGATTCACTTACAATACATAGTAATACAGTAATTTAAGGTCAGAAGGGACTCTTGGTCCATCACGTCATGGTGCAGCAGATGTGTGATACAGTATGTGTGCCATAGAAAAATATACCAATTTATAGGGATTCCCTACACATATATTATCCAGGGTGCCCAGTGAGGATGAATCGAGGGATGTCAGTAATATGTTTTTGCTAAAGAAAACTATTTGATTAAATTTGTTATTGACTGACAAATACTGCTGCTTGAATTGTTACATCCTAACCCTACTCCCTGGCAACAACAGCTAATTTCTCTCAAGCGGCATCCGCTCCTGACTCTCAGTCCATGATTTTTGTGAGCTAATAGTACACAAATTCCAGGATAATTCAGCAGTCATCACCTCCCTGCCCTGCAGCCCTGTTTGAGTGCTGTTTTTAGGATGTAACTGGAAGCAATTTGCATCTCATCTCAGTGTGTGTACCTGGTTTAAAATGTTTAGGAGCCCAGTCATAACCTGTGGGCAAGATATGTACCAAAGGCAGGTATCCTGGCACATGCAGTAGTTTCTGCACCCACTAATGCTGGCACACTTGATGGCCTTCATAATCCCTGACCACTTCACTCCAGGTGCTAAAGATACATGCAGTGGCTGGGGACATATCAGTGGCATTGTGGGAAAGGACAACAGGCATCCATTTTTGTCAATACAAGTGGGATACAGCAGTCCTCCAAAGAATGACATCTCAATACGTAAATGACATGTTTTAATAAAAAAATGTAAACATATTGCAGTTATGGCCCCCAGGTCTTTATGCTGCATGGGAGAGTTGGGGGCAACATGTTTGGGGACCAATTAGGCCCCAGGAAGATCCAGGGATGCCTTACATGGAAGAAATGCAAGCAATACTACTGAGTCGCCCCAGATGTAAGTCTCCTACTACTCACACCCGCCATGGTGTGTATTGTATTTCATATTGTAAGATACATGGATAAGCAATACTGCCCTTGTGCCCACCCCTGGCCTACCTGACTGCACAGATGTTCAAGGGGAGCAGATATGGAGGGGATATAACCCAGTTTGTAGGTTTTGTGGAGTACCCCTCATACTGGGGGGGCATTCCCTGATCTACATGGCCCCCACACTTGTGGCGGACAAGAAAAAGGTTTGTGGATCGGGCCCATCATAAATGCATAAAATGCATTGCACACCAACTCATCTGAAAACAGCTACACACCTGGAAGGAAGGGGAGAACTATCTCACACTACTGACTATGATAGACTGGTTGGTCAGTCTGGATAGAATCTTAAATAACACAAGATTCCCCCACCACCAACTCAACCAGGACTGCTATTGCAGCTGCTAGATAACTGACTGCATGGCACTCAGCACACCCTAGATTGGGGGGAGACAGCTGTGGTCACCTGGAACTGGAAAACAATTGCTCCCTCCGAAAAATAGTATGGCGGTCAGGAGGGTGTAGCCTGCTTGTGATAAAGGGCCCTTTGGATTTGGCAGGGTTGGAACATGGATTAGGGAATCAATTAAAATACACTGTTGTCTCATGGCCCAGTGCCAGAAACTAGGAAGATTTTTTAACAATCTCTGCTTGGAAAATGGGGTTACAGGGTAGGAGTTTACTGGGGATGAGGGAGACGGTCTCCGTGGGACTAGACATGTGACACATATTAGTTCCTGAAGCTGCTTGTAATGCATAATGGTAAATACTCTGTATTCAGGCCAGAGTCCCAAGTACCCCATTTTGGGAGGTATTCAAATATAAATATTTATTTATTGCTCAGCCATAGAACATACCATGATAAAGGCATCTGGATCATCACTGATGGTAAGTTGAAGCTGTCACTGCAATATGAAAGGGTAGAGGGTAAGACAAATAAAAAGCTGGGCTGCATTCAATGAGGTAAAACACGGTGAACATGATTTGATTCTACCCACTTGTAAGTCACTGGTAAGGCTACATTTAGAATACTGTGTGCAGATCTGGTCACTGCAGTGTAAAAAACATACTGCAGTAACCAAGCAGTGGCAGTGGAGAGCAAATAAAATTATTAATGGCACAGAGTGGTTAAGTTATGGGGAACGTTCAGATAGTAGGTATTGTTCCTGGGAAACAAAGGCTAGGAGGAGATATGATTTCAGTTTTTAAGATTTTAAAATGAATGGATAGGAAACTTGGCAAGGTGAGGGCACTAAAGATCTTGGAGTCCATCTAGTCTGCTCACAAACCCTGCCAGCAACTGCTCTAATGTGCCTCTGGTCCTAGGCGGATCAGGAGAAACGTTCTCATTTTTTCAAGATGGTACAAGTAGAGGTTAGGGTAATGTGAGGGAGCATTTCTTTCATCCGGGGAAGTTAAGCTATGGAACATGCTCCCAACAAAAGTTATGTAAGCGAGGAGTACAGAACTGTTTTAATTTTCTATCTCCAGTATAGCTTCTTGTGGCATGGGATCAAAACCCCACAAACAAAAACTGTGCAGCTATCAACTCTGTAAGCAAAATACTGTGTGCTGAAATATTGTCGCTAAAAACACTGACCATCATAATGCAGCAGACACCATGGGAAATAATGGGACCTTTTTGTTTTTGTGAGGGGCTCTGCCACTGCACACCCCAGACTTAAAAAATCAACTCTGAGGGGGTGTGGTCTTCAGAGATGTAGAGAAACTCGGTGGGGGGGGATGTGTTAATTTAACAATAAAAAAGTTGCAACACCAGGAGACCTGGAGGGAACTGAACCATGGTCCCAGATCTTACCTGCTTACCAATGACTAAAAAAATAGAATGCTGCCATTTGCTGGTGCCTTAGCTACCCCATCATGGGAGTGGCTCAACCAGGCACCACACCAATGGCATTTAGTTACCTTCCTACTGTACTTTCAGCACACAGCGACAGGGGTAGCTGTAATTCACTATCACTATTATACCCCTGTCACTCTAAATGTTTTTGTGTTTTACACAGTGCGTTTCTTGCCATGCTTTTCTAGCAGTGGCATATTGACCTGGTACCACTTCTTGTTGCTTTTCAGCTTTATCTATCCTTATCAGTGAGGCAGGTCCTCTTGTGACTCACTGACCACCCCACTATTAACTAAACACTATGCCTGCTTGGAATTCTCAAATTCTGGCAGATCAGAACTCCATGAAATACTGGTCAATTCTGACTAATTCTGTGGAAGTCCCTCAGAAGTGTCATACCATGAAATTCTGCAGTCTGCCCCCAAATTTTGCAGTTTCTTTTTTTCCTTTTCACAAAACACTTTTTCATGACCCTCGCATGTGAATTCCACTGAAGCAAATGGGTGAACTGTATCAATGATATACGCACTTGTTCCTAATGGTCATTACAAAATTACAATCTTATTTTGATGAGGTGGGGGAGTGGTTAACCAGGTTGAGGATGATAATGAACATTAAAAACTGTTGTATTTTTCCCTTAAAAAGAATACTGCATAGATTAAAATATCAACAAAGAAAAAGGAGCAATTAGAACAAGTTAATTGCTATTGTTATCTGGGTGTTACTTTTGAAGCTCAGCTGTCTTTTGCTGAGCACATTACTACAACAACAGGAAAGGTTAACAAAAAAATAGTGCCTTATAGCACACAACTAAACGTTTAAATAGAGAGAATAGGAAAAAAGTGGCAGAACAGCTTATTATGCCAAACTTAATCTATGAAGCTCTAGTCTATTGCACACCTAATAAACAACTGCTAAGTAAACTGAACAGAGTTCAGTGGTCTGTCCTATGATGCAATCTTAACACCCACCATTGCACACTGTTTACTATACTAAGTTAGCAGACTTCACATCTTAATCATGTAAAAACCTGGTTAAAAACTCTATAAATATCAGACACTCTACACCAATAACATTGCACAAACTGTTTGCAATGGAGATAGGAATTTTTTCTGAGGGATCCGTACATGTAAACAAAATTCATCTTGTCCCCAGATCCCACCAAATGAAAACTCAGACAAAGATGTGTGGGTGCCCAGTTCGGCAATTAATTTAATTAAAATCATTTCCACAATTCAGATCAATCCATATTGCCATTATTTACATATTGATAACACCATATATCATACATACATATTTGGCACTCTTTGTGTTCTATTTACTTTATATCACTTTCACTTTTTAAGACAATTAAAATTGTCTTCTTCTCCCCCCAGATGTACAGCAGGGGGTTGCTTTTTTCTTAATTCTCTGCTGGGATCCGAGTATATACTCATACCCTTCCATCTTCTTGGGATGTCCAGGGTCTTTTCTTATTATTTATTCCCCTTCCCCCCCCCACACACACACACCATTCCTAACCTCCTCCCTCCCTTATTTTCCTTATTTTCTCCCTGATTCATTCTTCCCCTGCCATCCACCTTCAGCAGGCCTGAGGTTACTGCGCTCCACCTACTGTATAGCCTCACTCCTTTTCCCATTACCATCCTTCTTTTCATAGAGTGGGTGGGTGGGAAAGTCTCTAAGTAGGAAAATGTGTGAGCTCTCCCTCTCTTATACTCCCTTATGTACCCCTATTGCTCAACCCTCTCTCTCTTTCCCTAGACAATTCTTCCACACCACCTCGTGTTCTATGACCTCATAGTCCCCACCTCTTGTGTGACATCACTAGGCCCCACCCCTCCCTTCCAACACCCCTCTCCTTATTCCTGCCTCTGAAAACCTGAGTCTCCCCACACATTGGCCTGGGCCTGCTGACAATGGGGTCTGCCCATTTAATGGGGCAAACCACTTTGTCCCCAGATCCCTCCCAATGAAAGCTCAGACAAAGATGTGTGGGTGTCCAGTTCAGCAATTAATTTACTTAAAATCATTTCCACAATTTAAATCAATCCATATTGCTAATATTTACATATTGGTAACAACTCCTTATGCTATACATACATATTTAACACTCTTTGTATTCTAGTTACATTATATCACTTTCACTTTTTAAGACCATCAAACATATCTTCTTCTCCTCCCCCCAGATGTCCATCTTGGGGCTGCTTTTCTCTTCATTCTCTGTCAGGGTCTGAGTGTACACTCCTACCCTTCCATCTTCTTGGGATGTTCAGGGTCTTTTCTTATTATTTTTTTTAGTCCCCCTCTCATCCTTCCTAACCTCCCTTCCCCTCCCTTATTTCCCTCTAGGACACCTGCTTGCAATGGATGGTGGCCTTCCACCCCCATGCTAATTTGTTTCCACATCCAGGGCTCAATCACGTGTTATTTTTGAATTAAAGAGGGCCAGACCCAACCCCAAGAGGTGTACTCCATCCCCCTCATAATATTCATTCAAATGCTCCTCAATGCCCCTTGGTATTGTTTGTCCCAGATAGGCCATAAATAACTTGCCCACCCTGGCATTAATGCGCCTTCTGGCCTTCTCTATTGCCTTATGGCTATAATCATGTCTCCATACTCTTCTGGGTATCATATCTAGAGATGCAGTGACATGTTACTACACGGGTGAAATTGCCGCAAAGTCTGAAATTTTGCCCTGCATAGTACTTCATGTAATTTTTTTAAATAACCCAGAATTTGCCATTTGTGACTTTGCCTTGCTTTGGGGGATTTTAAGTGAAAATTGCACTTAAAACCCCAAAGCAAGTTGAAGCTACAAATGATGAATTCCCCCCAACACCATCCCTGATCTATCCCTGGTGTCTAGTGGTCCCTCCCCCCATCCCACATATCACATGCCCAGTGCTCATTTGTAAAACAAAAATTAAACCCTTCCATGGTGTCTGGTGGACCCGCACCCACCTCCCTGTCAGGTAGTTCCCCCACCCCACTACCCCCCAACCATGAGACCATCCATGTATGTACACAAAAATATATATTTATGTTATCCCTTCCTTGGTATCTAGTGGACCCCCCAACCCCACCACCCTGGTAGATAATTCCCCCCACCTGCTCCCCAACCCCAAGTCCATCCATACTGTATGTAAAAAAAATATTTTATCTCTTCCCTGGTGTCTCGTGGAACCCCCACCCCACCATCCTGTCCAGTAGTGCCCCCCTGCTTCAAGTTCAAGTTCAGGTTTAATGCAGGAAATCTCCATTGAGCAAGCTCATTCACAAGGAGGTCCTGGGACGGGCATACAGTCAAGTGTACAACACATTAAGAAAATTACATAACAATACATAGCATGCATAACGAGCTCCCCAGATACAAAATGTTCATGATGAGAGGTAACACTAATTATATGACTATACATAACATACATTCCCCCTATGCACAGTCCCCCACCGGAGTGGGCCACCAGCATGGCCCTCCTCTTGCCTCCATGACTGGCAGCCCGCCAGACTGATCTCAATGAATGAATGTGTGCTTGTACAGTACAAGCATGCACTCATTCATTGACAACTTTCAGTGATTTACTCTGCAGATTAGGGTTGTAGAGGAGGGTAGGGGGCTGCTCTGGTGTATTACGTGGGTGGGTGGATGGGGGGGAATGGCATTGTGGACCCTTCCCACCTTACCTCCAATCTGCCTTCCACTTATCACCCCTCACCAGGGTGGGTGGGTCAGCAGCCTTCAGCAACTTATTCACCTTCTTCACCAACTCCATGACATCCTGGTAGCAAGCCTCCTTGTTCAGCTTCAACTTTCTGGGTGCCATTATGCTTAGTTGTACAAAGACCTGGTAATATGAAGCAGAATAGCGCAGGTTATCATCTCCCCCATTAATAACTGTTTTTTTCGGGGGGGTTTTCAGAGACCCCCATGCCCATAGCCTCTACCAGTTAGATATGGCACACACCTTGCAGAAAATCCCCCCATTGTATGTTGACCACCCCCAGCAGTGCCCCGTAGCTCATGGCCATCTGAGGCCTGTCCCTTTGGTCCACTGCAGCTGCTCCCAGAACTTGCTAATTAATTACCAAATCTGCAGTAAATGCATTAAACAGGTACATACTTGGGTGATTATGGCAGCCTGCAAGGTGTTCTGCAGGGCTGGCCCCCCTGCCTGTTATGGCAGGCCCTTGCTGCCTTCTTGACTGTGTGTGGCCACCTCCCCAAGTTTCCACCCTCTATCTGGAACAAGGGGCACTGCGGGGCTGTGGCCCTGTGCTCCTGTGTTTTGTCCTCCCCCAATCCAATAGGCTGCTCGCATCTGCAGTCCTGTCCTTGTGTTTACATTCCTTGAAGGTAAACTCCTCTTGTCGCAACATTCCCCCCCCGTCCTTCACTTCCCTGGGCCTTTGCTTCCAGCCTCTCCTATACCTCTGCCTACATTTGCTTGAGGAGCCATGCTGCTCTGATGCAGCTGCCCAGCCACGTGGTTTGCCTATGGGCCTTCACCCCGCTCTGCCCAGCTGCAATTGAGTTCCCAGTCACCCAACATAGAAATCTGGCTAAAACAACCCCAAAAAACATTGTCTCTCTCACTCTCTCCCCCCCCCCTTTCTCTGTTAATTTTTCATGCCCCACCTTTAGTGCATCTTCACGCTTCCAGCCCAGTCATGGGGTCCAACTTATGGACCATCTCCCTCTTGGCTCTGCCAAAATTGAAAAACCAACCACCCAACTGAGAATCTGGCAAAAAAGACTTAAAACTCCTGCACCAATCCCTTTTTCTCTTTTTACTTCAGTCCACACTCCTTGGCTTTTCCCCTGAGCTTCCAGCTCCAAGACTGACTATCCAGGCCATGGATCCACATGGCGATGATGTCAGATGCCACACCACATGGCCTGAACACACTAACTTTTTCCCAGCTTGGTTTGGCCAAGAAATCTGCCCCAAATGCTCTTTTTGGCCACAAACACTAACAGCCAGCCTACTTTCCAACCTAGTGGTAGCGCGAAAACTAATTCTTCTAGCAGGCTGTGCCTGAGGACAGATTCAGCTGAATCGTGGCTTGGAACTGGCCCATACGGCCCTCAAACAGCTTAGCCTGTCCAGTAACCAGCAACCCTCCTCATTTGGCTAGCTGCCACATCACGCATAAAGCTTGAGTACATTAACATCACCCCGAGAGACTGCTCAGCAGTTCCTATCTCCAAGCAGAATTAATTTATTTGCTTCTCTCAGTGCTCTGGCGGGATTCTTTGTTTTTAAAACAAAAACATACTTACCTTGACTTGTGCTGGCTGTATACTCACTTGCTTCCTTCAGCTGACTCAGACTACACAATCACTCCACAAAGTATCTTAAATTAACCTTAAAATTCAATTACAATTGTATCCTTTTCAAAAGATTGTATTTAGCTATATATTTTTTTTCATATGCTTGTAGATAAGCTACTAGCCAAACTGTAAAAAAACTACCAAAGGCCTAGCTGGCTAACTCTTAGCTACACAAAATTGCCCGAACTGGCGTGCTTCTTACAGAAAGTCTCTAAGCAGTAAAATCTGTGAGCTCTCCCTCTCTTACATTCCCTTATGTACTCCTTTTGCTCAGCCCCCTCTCTCTTTGCCCCAGCCAATTGCTCCATGCCACCTCATGTTCTATGACCCCACAGCCCCCACCCTTTTGTGACCATACCTGGCCCCACCCTTCCCTTCCAACCCCCTCTTATTCCTGCCTCTGAAAATCTGAGCCTCCTCACACATTGGCCTGGGCCTGCTGACAATGGGGTCTGCCCCTTTAATGGGGTAAATCACTTTGTCAAAATTAGAAATAAATATGGGGAAAAAACTTTGCTTTCCCAGGCAACTAAAGTATGGAATGTTCTACCTTATACAATAACAATGTTACCTTTCCATGGGGTTTTTACCATGAAATACCTGAACTACATCTTTTTAAATGTCATTGTAAATAGTTGTTCTTTGTTAATTTGTCCTAGGAGTATGTTGTTGATCATGTGAATTGTACTATAAGTGTATATTGTCCTTTTATAATATGTGTATACACAATGTTTGTATTTAAAACACAGCAAAGGTACAGACATGACTGTCTTGTAAACATGGTTGTGTAACACTAATGACGTGTGTTCCCTGTATAAAAAAAATATTTTATCTAGCTATCTATCTATTAGACACCTGCTTGTGGGTTCTGCTTAACGTTTTGGTGGACAGTTGTTCACTTAGAAACTGTCCCTGAGTTCCACAGTCTACACTGACTCTTCAATGTAAGTTGCAGAAAAATACGATATTCCTCCATTAAAAAACACACATAGAATGCAAATGGCAATTTAAACAGAAAAAAATTATAGTACTCATTCAGAATTCTGCAGAATTCACCAAAAAACATTTCAGAAGCTGAATTCTGCAGGTGGTATTCATCACTGTGCAAAACTCAACTCTACATCATTACAGGCTTCTTTTTGAGTGGTGGCTATCTCAGAGAAGAAAACAGGTAATGTCAGTCAGGAAGTTGTTTACTCAGTTCCTCATGCAGGATAACATTTCTGGGTGCAATATTTTCTTCATTAAGAAATGGTGGAGTCCAAGAGGAATGTAATATTTTACATATTATTTCATTTTTGCAGCTGCCAGGATCGCAGGAGATGAACACAAGAGATCCTTGATCTGTTTTCTCTAACATTTCCTATGTTCCATTTCCCTGTGTTTTCCTTTTCTAACATTAAATTCATGACTTTCCAAATATTTGACTTACCCATGTGATCCAGTTGTTGCATGGGAAGGAGGGTGAGGAGGTAAACAGGTCTGTTGTTTATTTCAACCATGCCCCCATGCTTGCAGTTCACTGGTAGGCAAAATATACAGTACTATTCAACCGGATCTGCTTTCATAGGCATTTGAGCTCCATTGCTTGAGACCTGGGAGTTCATGCGAGGCGATTCAGGGTAATGGATGCACACAGTGCAGACACCCTATTTTTAGATGCAAAATAGCTTTGTGTTGCTCAAGGATAAGTACAATACCTTGAGAAGGCTAAGTGTGAATCAAGGCAGGTTGGTATACTATGAAATTGGATTCATATCAGCTATGTAATTTTGATACAATTGTTGTACTTTTTTCATAGAGCTGTTCCTGTCCTGCTCCATAGCATACAGTGGTGTCATTGTAGAAACAATCGTAAGGGCTAAAAAGTCAATTTTGCTGTAATGACAGAGTGTGCAAAGCTCTGTAATCACCAATTTTTATGTAATTCAAGTCTTGAACAAACTTTGCTGTAGAGGTTGTACAGGACACACAGTAACCAATGTTGCAATAAAATCTTAGGAGTTCCAGCTATCTCTAAATCATACTCATAGTATCATTGCCTTGACCATCAGAGAGGTATCAACCTTAAAAAAAGGCTAAGTTAAGAATTCAAAATACATTTATTACCCAAATGGTGTGTTTATATCATGACCTCTGAAGAACAATTCTGCAAACTGTATTACTGGTTCACAATTGTAACTCCCCCATCTATTGATGAAAGTAAGACCTATATTGCAACATTTGTTAATGAACACTCATATGTTTCCACAACTCACTGGATGAGTATTGGTTTGGCAATTAAGCCCTGATACTTGCACACTTTGCTGTATCAGTTTAAAGTCTACCACAAAGTATAAATAATCCTGTAACTAACCACAGTTCCATAGCAGCTGTTAAATAGGATTAAGATCAATTCAGCTTTTGTTTCATAAACTGTTACCAAGGCATACAATCCAAGTTGTTACAACAAATTATAATCCACCTAAAGCTGAATAACTCAGTATACCACAAGTATTACACATAATAGGGATGGGCAAAAATTGGAAAATTTCTCTGACATGGAACTTTCCACAAATTCTATGATTTTCACATAATTCCATGGAGTTCATTCCATGTAGAAGCCTCAGATTTTAACAGAACATGGCAGAACTCAGCAGTTCAAATTCATAAGTTTTCTATGTGGGCTCTATTAACTATGTCTATGCACTTCTGGTAAAAAGCACATAAGCATAACAACATGCAAAAGTCATGCAATGGGTGTCCATCTGGACCCCAGCCGTATGAACTTAATGGATGAGCACCACTTCTGCACTCAATCCTCTGTCCTTCTACAGACCTTCCTGTGTGGATGGACTGTAGGAGAACCTGGGGGCTATACTATACTCTGCACAATGCATCAAAGTGCATAGTGCTGGGAGAGGGGTACAGTACAGGCTACATGAGCAGAGACCTGCTGCAGTTGCTGCACGCTCTCACCATCACAATCCCACCGACCATGCTGGGGCAAACAACCCCTCCTACCATTCTTCCCTAGACCTCCAGACATTTAGAAAGGGCTGGGGATAGCCATGGTGCACTCATGCATCATTGTCCCACTACCAGAACCTGCTATGCCCCACAATCTCCTGCTCCACATTGAGCAGGGAATGTACTCTGCTGCCAGGGCAGGCATCCAACTGGATGTCTACCTGTGTTTTCTGGCTCGCTCCCACTCACCAATGTGGCAGTGGGCCAAGGCTGCAGACAGACAGCATTTGTGCATGCTATACTCTACACACCTGTCTATGGTTGTGGATGTGCACAGGCCTGAATGTTACTCTAGAGCATAGTCAGGTCACATTTGTTTATGGAACCCATAGTGAGAAAAAATGCATAAACACAATCATGCAGTTTACCTTGACTCAGTAACAAAAAAATCTGCTGTCTGAGTGATATTTATTACATTCTATATGTGAAAAAGGCTGTGTGAAACATCTGGTTTACATTACCTTTAGTAAATATTGCACAGTTTACAATGATGTCTGTTATTTTTGTGGAAGAAAGACAGAAAAAAGTTTACTTCAACTTTAGTAAAAAAAAATTCTGCAGTTTATGATGTACATTAAAAATTCTTACAAATTTTTTACTGGCAGGATTTCACAGACTAAAAAAAACAGAACATTTCAGAAGCGTAATAGTTAATTTTAGGATGAGCTAAAGTCAGATCTGTACTTGGTGAACTTGTCAAAATCTGACACTTTGGACATTAATGAAGCAGACACAGACAAGCTCATTTTCCTTTTTGTATTTGACACTTTGACATCATGATGCAGTATATTGAGAGCACACATGAGCATATTTAAGCTGTTGGCAAGTGCTCAAGTATAAAGTTCGCCAGTAACGAAGTACCGAGGGTAGCGCTACTCCCAGGGTAGCCTCTCGGGCATGCCTTCAAGCCACAAATGCTATTGTCCTATTGGCTCCCTCCTGACACTTCTGGTTGGCCAATGAAAAGCACCCTTGGGATAATGCTACCCCCAAGGTTGCTGACATCACTACACCTCCTCTCTGTCCTTTTTTTAAATTCAAATTTATTAAGTTTTCCACAATAACAAGCCATAACATGGCATACATACATCAGCAGAAATGAAAATCTGACAGTCATCCCATGCCAGGCTCCAACCCCCCTTCCCTAATGCTGCCCCCCTCTCCCCTGGCATGGCATCTAATACACAAAAATAAGACTAATATTGAGGAGATATTATTCATTACACATTCCAAAAACGTTATGGAATCCATCCAATTCCTTAACCCGGAGAGGCAACTAGCGATCACAGTGCTGGAATTTGGTGGGTTAGACCTGCTGGGTTATATCACATATCCATCCATGACTTCACCCATTTGAAGCATGTAGAGAGTACGAAAGTCATCTTATAATCTCTTATATCGAGCCATCGAACCCCAAAGGTTGTCTTTCATTTGCTCAGTTTGAAGGTTAAAAAGAAGGTCCTTTAACTATTCGAGGTATGATATGGCCTTTCCATCCACCCAGTGATGCAGAACAAGTTTCTTCACAGTTAAAGATAGGAGTGCCATATAATACCTTCAAAGCCATACCGGGATCTGGGAGAAATCCCCCAGAAGACATATCTCTGGGGTAAACAGGTCTTCAATTCCCAACAAAGGGTTTGCCCTAATTCTGATCTGAACCCACAGTTTGTGAATCTCTGGGCATTCCCAGAAAATATGTTTAAGGGTACCTTCCTGCTGCCCACATCTGTTACAAAGGGCATCAAGAGATCTTCCTACTTTCTGAAGTTTTATGGGGGTCCAGTACATATAGTTTAAAATCTGATATTGGGTAAGCCTCAATCTATCTTGCAAGATATATATATAAGTGGCTTTCCAAATGCTGTCCCATCTCTTTGCCAGGTTAGGAAAATGGTTCGACCAAGTCCTGGGATTACCACCATGAGAATCCAGTGTTCTTTCCCTCAAGAGGGAATACATTTTGGAGATTGCATGAGGCTGACCACTTTCATTCACCAACAGATCAAAACTTTCTCTCATTTCTGGACCCGTAGTCAAATCTTGGGGGAAATGTACTAAAAGGTGACGCAATTGGAAAACTTTAAAAATCTGTTGTTTATCCAATTGTAATTTGGTCAAAATCTCCCTTGAATCCATACAACCCCCTCTGGGAAGAAGTCTATGACTCTGGAGTCCCTCAGGTGGGGTAACCACGATGGAGAGATAAATTTACCTCCCCTTTTGAGGTTAGGATTCCCTACCACAGACCGCCTGGGGTTCCTGTTATGTTTATAGTGCAGGAAGGTGCACAATTGGGCATGGATTCTAAGAGATAGGGCAATAGGGGAATTAGCCAGGGAGGCTGGAAGAATCCTTGCAGGTATGTGCAGCATAGCCTCTGGGAAAATCTTGGCCTCTGATAACATGTGTCTCTCTAACTTCAGCCATACCAGCACAAAAAGGGTAGAAACAACTTCTTCTTGGGGGGTGAGCCATCTCAGATACTTAGCTGCCTGACTGGCCCAGAAATACAGGTTAAAGTGGGGGAGCTTAAGACCGCCACTTGATGTGGAGGCTGCTAGCTTTCTATAGGCACATCTGGGCCGCTTTCCAAGCCAGGTAATGGAGGAAATAATGGTGTGTAACTTCTTGAACCAACCCAAGGGGATACATGAGTTAACATACTGAGGGGATAGAATAGTCTAGGTAATACATTCATTTTAATTATGTTAATGTGTCCCCAAAGTGATATAAGGAGAGATTGCCACCTGTTTAAATCCTGCTGAATGATAAGAAGGAGGGGATCCAAATTTAATTTCCTCATCAACATCTCCCTTCTGGCCAGCATTAAACCCAAGTATTTAATGTTTTGGGTGCTTCACTGTATACCTAGGGGTTCTATATTCTGCTTAGTCAGCCTATGATTGAGTGGAAAGACCGTGGTCTTCTCCAAATTAATCTTATAATTTGATACCACCCCAAACTCTGATAACAGGAAAAAGACTACAGGGAAGGTCCAGTTGGGGCATGCCAGGTGTAGGAGGACATTGCCAGCATAGGCCAAAAGTTTAAGTTCCTGAGTACCCACCTGGATACCCCTGACCCCGCCATGTTCCCATAACCTGGACAGTAAGGGCTCCAAGTAAATGCTGAACAATAAGAGGGAGAGAGGCAACCTTGCTTGGTACCAGATGATAGCTGAAACAAGCCAGAAAAGACTCTATTGCAATAAATGCAGGTCTGGGGATGTTGATATAAAGAACAGACCCACTGGATAAAACAATTAGGGAAGCCAAAATGGTGCATAGTTAAAAACAGGAATTGCCAATTCACTCTACTGAATGCCTTCTGTGCATCCAGGGAGAGCAACCCTGCTGGAGTTTCGGAGTCCCTGGATGCAGAAAAGATGTGTGCAACTTTACCAAAATAATCCGCTGAGTGTTGGCCCTCCATAAACCCTATCTAGTGAGAGTGGATTATGTAGGGAAGAACTCTCTTTAGCCGATTAACCAGGACGTTAGCCAAGATCTTGATGTCACAGTTTAAAAGTGTTATAGGTCTATAACTGCTAACATTTTCTGGATCCTTGCCAGGATTAGAAATCACAATAATCAGTGCTTCCAGCAAAGAACTATTCATGGGATTAACATTCAACATCCAATCATAAAGTCAGCTTAACGAATGGATCACAGAGTTAGAGAAAACTTTATAAAATTAGGGTATAAACCATCAAGTCTGGGAGCCTTATCGAAGACTAAAGAGGTTATGGCTGCTTGAAACTCCATTTCCAGGATTGGGGTGACCAAAGATTGTTGTTGTTCCTGGGTAAGGGAAGGAAGGGGGATGGTTCCAAGGTAGTTCTGGACTATCTCTTTCTCTGGGAGATTGGTCATGGGTCCATATAACTCTCTATAGTAAGACGCAAATTCCTCAGTTACTTCTTTAGTGGAGAGGTACAGGGAACTATTGACCTGGGATCTTATAGTCTGAACTAACCTTGAAGACTTGCCTTCTTAAGTCTTAGGGCAAGGAGGTGTCCCGCTTTTTCCTCTGACTCATGTACCTTGTACCTGTTTTTAAAATACCGTATTCCACTTTTCCATTTAAGAGACAGGAGTGTTCATCCCTAAGCCCTAATAGAATAGAATGTTCTTCATCCGTAGTATTGGGGGACAATGAAGCTCCTATACTACATATTTTAAATAATAAACTAAGTACTTTTTGGTCGCTTACTCTTTTACACTGTGACACCAACTTAATCAGAACACCTTGTAACATACATTTTAAAACGCCACATTCTAAGTCCGGTCCCTGTGTGGAATTTAATTTTATCCTCATATATTCATTGATTTCTGTATTTGTCAGGTTTACAATTCCCTCGTCCTTGAATAATTGGTTGTTCAATTTCCATATTGATTCCTTGGGGACATCCACATCTAGCATCAGGGAACAGGCCACTGCTGAGTGGTCGGAGATCACCCCAGGATCAATTTCAGAGTCCAATAGGCCCCTTAACAATGATTGATTAAACAGGAAACAGTCTATCCTGGACATGGATCCATGAACCCCAGATCTAAAGGTGAATTCCTTTAGAGTATGGTACAGGAGTCACCATAGGTCACAGAGCCACAAATGATTCCCCAGTTCCTTGAGAGCTCTTTGGGCTGGGTAGAGGCCCTTCTGTTTCACACCCGACTTGTCTATGTCAGGTGCAAATGGAAGGTTCCAGTCGCCCCGTAAGATTATCAGTATATCAGCGAAGGGTGCCAATACCTTGAGGAACTCCATAAAAACACTGGGTGTATCAGAGTTTAGACCATATATACTACCTAAGATTACAGTCTTCCTGTCTAAGATCCCTTTCACTAAGCTGTATCTACCAAGAGGATCCTCCAAGACTTGCTCACTAACAAATGAGGCACCCTGGGCTATTAAGATGGCTACTCCTCTGCACTGGGTGCTGTCCCCCGCATTAAATACGTGGCCCACATGTTGCTTCTAAAGTAGGTTCCCTTCAGCTTCCAGTAGGTGCTTTTCTTGAAGAAAGACAATTTCACTTTTAAGTAATTTAAGATGTTTAAACATGTGATACCTTTTAGTCTAACTTCTTCCCTCAAGAATATTCCAGGTAAGAAATCTTTTAACACTCAGCATAACATAGACATATAAGATGAGACTGTGGACATTACATCAGTCAGGTATAATCTTCTCAGTCATTGTACCCCCATGCCAAGCCAATCCCCAGTCCCCCCCCCGCAGCATATTCTAATACACATACCCCTACAACAACATCCCCAACTCATTACTGCTATCCCAAATACAGGAACTTCCCCCCTCCTGCGTACCATTCCAGTACATGATCCACCTTATCATGGTTATCCCCTCTCCCCTCTCACTCCTCCCCCTCTCCAAACAACCTGACACATTAAGCTAAAACCCCTCAGGAATAAATGAAATTAAATACGTTGAGGGATCAACCACCATTCCCCTCATTGAGGACATCATATGACAAAAATGCCAGCATTGCAATAGTCATGCACCTTTTGTACTAAATGAAATGAAAAAGCCTTATAGGCCAGCATCAAAAACAAGAGTCAAAAAAGTTCAATATCCACATTATGCTTTCCCCCTTGGGACTCGCAATTTCATTGAATTAGTCCTGGCAAAGGTAACAACAGTATCCAAAGATTCCTATGGGTGAGTAGATAAGCTAAAGCAGTGGCGTCATGCCCATAGGGCCTGAGAGGGCATGTGCCCCCCAATATCATTGCTCAAAACTAGTATAAAATACCCATATTTTATTTTCCAGAAAATCACAAGGTCTAAAACAATATTGACTTTTTTGAAGTCATAAGTGGTGGGGGCAGGGAACTGTTGAAGCCGCCATGCATCAAAGAGTGGATTTTCAGGCACCATCGTACTCTGTGCACTCAAGGAGGACAGACTGAGGAGAAGACCAGTATGAGAAAAACTAAGCAAAACTGCAACCAAGAAGGTTAAACATTCACCCATGGCAGGCCACGTTATTGAGTGAGATCGGCTGTAGGTGTGTATGTGCCGCTGCTACTTCCCAGGACAGGAGTACTAGCAGTACCAGCAGCAATAGGAGGCAGGTGAGTATGAATGTCTTCATTCGTTGGCCTGGGTTGGCTTGTAAAAGGGCTTTGTTCTTGGAGGATGTAGTATGTGACAGGAGGATGGGGCAAAGTGGGTGAGATAACAAGCCTAATTCTTCTGAGCTGTGCCCAGTGTCCATCAACTACTTGATAAGGCAGCATTGGCCCACAGACAAGGATTTCTGTGTTTGGAAGGCTGAGGAGTGGTATCCACCTGGAATGTGTTTTCCGTCCCCAATTTTTTTTTTTTTTTGCAAGTACCTTTTCTCCAAATTGCTGATCTGCTCCCCTTCCCCTTCCGACTTTCAGGTTTTGTTTTTCATTTTCTCAGGTGATGGACATGTGAACAGAGTTTTGTTTCATTTCCTTTCTGAAGCATCATGGAAAGGAAAGGAAATGAAACTCTACTCACACATCCATCACCTGGGAATAGGAAAAAAGTTGCATCAGACATGCTAGTGTCTCTCCTTTCAATGGTTAGCTTTCGTTCCTTTCACCTGAAAACTCAGAGACAAATTGTAACTTAGCCAGGTAAAAAGAAACCTGAATTTGATTTGGGGAATTCAGTTTTTAGCTTTGGAGTGTAGGCAGAAATGCTCATGGAACACAAAACTATGCAATTTCTTTTGTAACTCTGCCATGCTGGATTTTGACTTTTCTTTCTTGGCATGTCTCCTTATTAAAGATAATATATAATGAGCAACAGGGATCCAGGGTTCTCACTGGCTGTAACAACTACAACCCACATAATTATCTTCAGAAGCTTTTGTAGGCATACGGGGCCAATACACAGTGGCTCTTGGGGGACGATATATGGTGGCTGTCGGGGGTGATGGACTTTAGGGGCACACAGAGGCTCTCCATACTGCCATGCCATAAAAGTGCTTTACACAAAGCTCCCACTTAGTGGCCAGGCAACGAGTGTGTGTGTGTGTGTCTGGGGGGGAATGGTGAGAGTTGTTGCTATCAGTGGCCAGCAGGAATATTTGGGTGGGGATGGGGTGTTGGAGGGGCTGCCTCTGAATGCCACAGATACTTGGGCATGAGGCAGGGTGTGTTGGGGTAGCACCATACACCTGAGATACTTGGACATGGTGTTAGGGTGTCACTGGACTGTGCAGTCCGACTGGGAAAGTGGCAGGTGCCACAGTGCTTGGACCCAGAGCAACAGGAGTAACGGATGCCCCCCCAAACAAAGCAACATACTTAGTGGAAGTGACCAATGCAGACCAGCCTCCAGCATCTGCAAAAAGACAGTGGTCTATGCCATGAACTGAGCAGTTGTGGGGTCTGGGGAGCAAGAGAATCAGAGGAAATACTTGTGATAAGAGTTCTCCTAGGTTCAGTGTAGGGACACAGAGGGACACAACCATTGGACTACCCCAGACACCAACAGAAAGCTGTAAAAGTTTGGTTTTCAGGAATGAAAGGATCCCGTACTCAGCTGGAGCAGCAGGAGTGAACTGTGCCACATTCACCACAGTTTGATCCTCCGGGGATGCCCTGTGGTGCTGAGAGGCAGGCAGAGGAGCTGACCACCTGCCACCATGCACAAGCCAATCAAAGTGGGGCAGATGTTCATGCAGCAGCAGAAGTTCAGTAGGATAAGGGTTAAACACAGTGGGTGGGTTTGTTTGTTTTATTATTAGTAGTAGTAAATTGTAGTAATTTATTCATTGTTATTGGGCAGGCTGTGGATGCACTTTGCAAGAGGTTGAGTGAGCGTGTCTTGGTGCTGACTCAGAGGGGCAGCACAACACCTCCCTCCCTTAAATCATTAGCTTTCACTGTAGTTCAAGTGACTTCTGCTTGTTTGCATAGATAAGCCCCCTCCCCCCCCCAAAAAAAAGTTGGCTTTTGTTCAAATGTTAGGGGTGTGATTATTGTCTGGGGTAAGTTATTTCATCCACCACCAACCCTGGGTTGTCAGTCTGTGTTGTATTTTATTGTCATTCATCTGTTTCTGTTTTGAGGGTTTGCAAGATGAGGTTGCTCATCTGGGTGTGGTGTTACTACGAATACCACCCCTGTCATTTGTCAGAGTTGGAGGGTTATTAGTAAAGGCATTAATTTGTTGTTATTAGGCTTGCTCTGGTTTGAGAGCCTGTAGAATGTGTGACTTGGAGTGGGTTATCCCCCCCCCCCGGGCAGTAGGAGTTTGACAAGTAATATTAATTAGTATGATCCTTTATTATGCTGTTCTAACAGTTTTACTTTTGTTAGCAATACTAAGCAACATTTATTGCAAGCTGGCTTGCTCTCTTTGCAGTACTTCGTTTGGAGGGCCTGTTGGTAGGAAGGTGGTACTGATGTTTATTTATTTATTTATTTTAGTCTTTGGTAACCGGGTAAGGCCCACTAGGCACAAGTGCCTGTTTTCAGGGGTGACCTGGGGGCACTGGGTGGTTAAGTGACTTGCTCAGAGTCACACAGTGTGCAAGTGGAGGTTGTGAGAATCAAACTCAGGTATGGTCTGCTGGATGTATCACGCTGATTCACACCTCATTCCTCTAACCTCTAGGCTATACTGCCGGCTCAAATGTGATGGATTATTCCCACCTACATTTATTTCTGCCTTGCATTGCCCATCATGGTCTCTGTCATACCTGTTTGCAGTTTTTCTGGGTTGTTTGCAGTTTCGTAATAAAAATGTAACTTTTATTGAAACATACTTTAGCACTAGGCATAAGAAACCCACTATTTGTATATTGATTAAGAATGTGCTACACATTCAGACAGTTTGCTTGCAATTTGAAGACAAGTGCTGAAATGATAAAATGAGAGGTATAGTCCAGACTTCTGAGGTCAAACATCACTTGTGCAGACAAATGATGTATCTGACAGCTCACCATTGTATATTTCCTTTATATATAATATGGGATGCTTTCTGACACTGCAGGGACATTTGCTTTTGATGTTTTTTAAATGATAGGTTGTGTGACTTTTTGTCAACTTTCCAGCTAGCACAGTGGTTGCTGTTAAATGAAACACCACTCATTTTGTAGATAGTTTTGTGTTGAACAACTTGTGTGCTCAAAGTACCATGCTGTAATTTTTTTTGTTTTAAAGTTATTTGTATTTGTTTCTTGCAAAAAGTGAACACAATTGAATTTTCTGCTATTTTTTGCTAATTATAAAAAAAAAAACTAAAAGGTAACTATAAATTAAACACCACTCATTTTGTAAATATCTTTCTGCTGAACACCTTTCGTTCTCACAGTAGTATGCTATCATTCTTCGTTTTAAAGTTATTTGCATTTGAATAAGGGAATACGTGACATCACTACTATGCAGATAAATGATAATGACATAAATAATGTGTGGATAAATGGTGATTAAATCACTACTGCATATATGGCTGTGCAGATAAATGGATTTATTAAATGGGTTTTGTGTCCATGTAGGGTATTAAATAATCCAAAAAAATTGATTAGCAGTTTCACATGTGAAAGTGATAATCAGCTGTAAAAATGCATATTATATGGCACAGACTGGTTAGCAAAATGAAAAATACTTTGTTTTTAATGTGTTTTGTATGTGTAAACTTGAATAAAAAACATAAAAAATGTTTAGCAGTCTAGTGCTATACAGTTCAGAAAATACTGAATAGCATTATGCTATGCTATACTGGCTATTTAATACCCTGCCATGCCTATTGCATGAATAAGGCATATGCGGGGCGCTGTGTGATAAAGCGGTTATCTTATGAAGTTGCCATTGACCTCAAGTAACCTCATGAGTGGTGGAGTGTGATGTAATAACTGTGTGTATAAATGAAATTTATACACACAGTTACTCAAATAAATGGATTCATCATACTCTGTTTATCATCATCCCTATTGCATATATGTAAGTAATACATGGAAAGATTACACAGTAAACAAAGTATCAGCAAGAACAGGTGACCTGTGTCATTATTTTTCATACAAAACATTTATAGTAGATGACTGTAATAATTTGACTATTCAAATGGTGCATTTCTGGTTTTAGCAGGTAATTAGTCAGGAATGGACTGTAAATAGCTAGCTGATTCACTATATGGTAAAAGCCACCAAAATGCACAATTTCAGTTCAGTTTTTACCAAATTGCTTTGAAAATACAAGAGGTCACTGTCGCAGACTGAACAAAGAAAAAAAAGTATCATTGCGACAGCATTTAGCATGTTAAGGAAAAGCTTCCTGGCCTTCTAAAAGTCACCAAAATGCACCATTTGACCTCAATATTTCAAAATGTTCCCAGTGGAGCATGTCCCCAGACCTCCCAGAGAAATTTTATTTCATGCCCCTCCAAAATTTCTGGTTGCATGATGCCCCTGAGCTAAAGTAACCTCTGAACAAGCTAATGTAAAAATGGTGTAAACAATCTGAGCACACAGTTATTAGGCAGCATCCTTCTAGTCCAGAAACAAACCTCTGCATGCGGAAGAAGGTCCAGCTGAGCAAAAAAGGCCTAAAGAAATTTGCTGGCTGGTCTTAAATCAGGCCTTACCTGCCCAAAGCTACGAGTCCACCATTTCACCAATGACATGTGATGAAAGAAAAAAAAGAAAAAAACAAAACCCTGGATTGAGAACAGGGGTTATTGCACCAGTCCCAGTACAACTACAGAACACTCTTAACTAGTTTGGTTTTGCAACAAACACACAGCTCTTTGTTGAACATTAAAGCAGAGTCCAAGAGCTTATTAACAGATCACTGGGTAAGATTTTGTGCCCTGAGGATTTAGATTGCACGTCAGCGATCTTTAAATAACTCAGGAAAAGATTCTTTTAGTGAGTCGTCATCCATTTTCGGGTCGTGAAAGGATTGACAAGCCCTTGCTACCAAAACTTTGAATTGGGCCGGGTAGCCCATTCAAAACCTGATATTGGCCGCAATGAGCTTAGTGAGAGTTGTATGATATGCGGCCCGTTTTTGCCTTACCGACAAAGTAAGATCTTGGGCCACCCGAAGCACATTTCCCTCCCAGACAACTTCTTTTAGATCTTTTACCTTGGTCAAAATATGTTGCCACTCCTGATAGTTCAAAAACTTGAATAAAAAAGTCCATGGAGTGGCTCCAGGGTGAGGCATAGGCTGTAGGGCTCTGTGGGCATGCTCTGTCATGTGTCTTGCTCTGAAAGCATATGGACCAGCTAGTTTAGTAAGACATTTTTGAACAAAGCTCACTGGATTCTCTCCTTCCTCTTTTTCAGGGAGCCCAGTTAGAATTAGATTATTCTGGCTGCTCCTGCCTTCAAGGTCTTTGACTTTTGCCTCTAACTTGGTGATTCTATTTCTGGTAGCCGCCATTGCCAGGTTGAATGCTGGAATTCTATTCTCAGGCAATATTATTCTAGCTTCATTGTTACCAGTGCGTCTGGTAAGATCTTCAAGGGCTCAAGATAAGCTTTTAAAATTGGTGGTCAAGGAATGTAGCTCTTCTTTAAATAGTTTAAACTCTTCATGAAAGAGATCTAGGGTCAGGGGAGTTTGTTGCTTGTGTCCCGTGACCTGCGAGTGAGCTGAGTGAGCTTGGGCCTTGGATTTCTTTCTCACTTTCTCTAGAGTACTTGGCAGCATGTGGTGAGGTAGCACGGATCACATTTCTGCCTCCATTTATCCAATGTAGCTGCCAAAATTTCACCTGGAGTGTCTGGACTGTTGATGTTAGTAGCCCCAAGTTTTGTGATATACCAACTTTCTGTAACTTACTTATTTGGTTGTTTTAAGAGAGAGTCGAGCAGGAGCACACTGAGAAAGGTACTACCACATTGGCTGCATCACATGATCTCACTTTCTGTCTGTTCTAATTGGCTGTTTATGCTGCAGCCCTCACTGGCCTGTTTGGTGCGTCTGTCTTTCACGGCAAATTTTATTTTGCAGCGAAGGCTCAGAAGTGAATTTTTCAGCAATTTTGATATAGGTACTGCCTCCTTACAGAGATATGTCACTGTTGGATTTTATGTCAGAGGCTACCAAACTCCTCAATATGTGAGTCATGATGTTGATGTTATATGCATTTCTGTTTTTATTCAATAAAATGTTTCTGGTACGTAGTTTCTAGCCATGCAGACCTTCAGGTTTTAACCAGAATCTGTGAACATATGTTTGCAACTGTGATAGTCCCCTGGCATTGTTATAACCCTAGGTGTGTAGATGTTGTGTTGTGTGCTAGTCTTGTAGAGACCCGGACAGTGGTGCACTTGAAAAAAATATTTTGGCTCATGGATGTGGCAGATTACATGGCAGCTTTACACATATCCTGGAGATACAGGCATGTTTTGCATGTGGGCGGTGTGTAAATAGTAAGGTTCATGTGAGGTTCTTTATGAACAATTGTGCAAACTTTCTGGTTCCTGAAAGTCTATAGATAGACTCCCTCTGCATGTTAACAAATGACGCATTTTACTATTTTGGAAACTTGAATCCAGCAAGATTATTCAAAGAATATTGGAGGAAGTTCCTACTTGACATAATCTGACACTGAGTGGCCTTGAGATGCCAGATAGATCAAATTAAAAGTCTCCTTTGTGTGTGAAAAGTAGCACATCGTTAGCACTTTGAGATGCAAGTGCTACACATTGGTTGCACCAGTTTTAATAGTCTGGAAGGCTAGGGCATAGAAATATGTGATTTAATAGGTATCTAGTACAACAATTAACTGGCAAGGGTTTCTGTCTCTGCATTGCTGCAGAATACAGCATATTATTGGTGAAAAGTAAGTCATTGCAAGTGTCATTCAAAGCTACAGAAGGGAAGGACCTACAGCTTTAAACATAAGAACAGTGGCACTGACTTTATTTTTAATTCCTGAATGCACCTTGTGTCATGTTCTCCATGCATTTTAAATGAGAACTGTGCTGAACCAGTTAGTCTGTTTGTTTTACACATGGGGTTCTCAATCTATTGTTCTATATCTTTTTTTTTTACTGCTCTAAAAACATTGGATGTTTATGATTTGCACACAAGTGGTCAGAACTATTTTAGAACTGCAAAACTTGCAGAGGGAGCTGAGTGCTGTGCAGAGTCAGGGGCTCGCAGTTGGCTGCCCAAAGAGAAGTGGGAAACAGCAGCTAACTGCGGGCGATGGGCCTGGGGGGCTTGAAGTTGGCAGCCCTAGAGAAGTTGGAGAGTGGCAGGAGAAGGAGCAGTGCAGAGGAGGAGCTGGCAGCCAATTGGGCTGCTGTAACAAAGGGGAACAGGATTTTCTGCTCACCCACCCTGCCCAACCTCGACTGCTATTAAATGCAGGAGGTGCCTACAGTCTACAATCTTGTGATTGGCCCAAGGGAGGTGGACTTTTAACCAAAAAGTGTTTTTTAAGAAATCTATGGGCGCATTATATGAATCTATGTACTTTTAATCAGGGAGGGTTATATGTAACCTGATATGGACTTTTAAACCATGCTTCAAGAGGGATATGGTATTTTAACAAGGGAGTGTATATGAAAACTGGTATAGACTTTTACTGATTCAAGGGCTGTGAAAGGAGGCATAAGGCAGAGTGCTGGACAGGAGTCCCACCCCCTTTTGAGAGATGAGCAGCAAATCAGGAAACCTTCCAAGCTGCACTGAGTGGGCTAGGGTGACACACTACAAATCCAAAAGACTGAATGGGAGTTGGACTGGGGGTGGGAGAGAGCTCTGGAGGTGGGGCTGCAAGCTTTGGTGAAGCTGCGTTGGGGGTTGACTTCTACAGGGGGCCTGTATCTGTGCTTTGCTGTGTATGGGTAGCTTTATACCACATCTGTAAGGGCAGTCTTTATTTGGTAGCTGGCCCAATGGGCATAAGTGGGGGGGCAAATGAGCTCAGGCACTGTTAGGTCAATTGAGGATGGGAAAGCCGAATGGGGGAGAGTCCACAGAGCACAAGGGCAGGTATCTTTGGAAGTGAAGTGGGCTGTGTAGGGTGCAGGTCAGCAATAGTGCTAGCCCTGGAGTGGAGGATGGAGGGTTGTATGGTGTGCCAGCGGTTGGCACACATCAGGGAGGAGGTCAGGAGACTAAGGTGGGAGTCAGGGTGGAAGGAGGGTGTAAAGGAGGGTGGCTCTGAGTCGGGGTGGGTTGGAGTATGAGCAGTACATGGGAAAATGGTAATGAGCCAGTGGACTCAAGTAAGGCACCCCAATTGGAGGGAAACAGGCAGGAGAAGGATGAGTGTAGGAGACTGCACCCCCAAAATGTGTGTGTGTGTGGGAGTGGACCCTAGAGGACAAAGGGGAACACCAGGGATTGGAGGGACCCTGGGCAATGCAAAGGCCAGGGGGACTGGCACAAGGTTTGAATGAATAAGAAACAGGGGCCTGGCAAAAGGACAAGAGAAGGGTGTTGGGGTATGGGCAGAAGAGAATGGATAGTCAGGGTGAGTAAGCAGAGGGAGGCCAGACAAATGGCATAGAGCACAAAAACAGATTCATACCCCTGACTCTGACAAATAAGGGAAAGGAATATAGAGAGGAGGAGGCTCCTCTGGAGTCAGGTAAGCAGGGGATGGTAAGGGAGAAGAACTAGTTGCTCCAAGGTGTAGAGGCTTGAGGAAGACAGGATGCAGAGGTGGCACGAAGCACCGGCAGGAGACAAGGGAGTCAGGGCATGGGGGTGGATACCAAGGAAGAAAAACTCAGAGTGGGGGGCCTGGGGAGGGGGGACAAAGTAAAGGATGTGGGTATAAAACGGGATACAAGGTTATGCAGGGAGAGAGAGGGGCAGATACAGAGGAAGGAGAAGAGGGGGCAGTGCATTACCCTGGGGGGCAGGGGGAGTCCCATGTTCCTATGGGAATACTTAACTGGATCTTGGGACAGTAGGAGGAAGTGAAGAGGTGCTGGGGGCAAGGCTGAGTGGGAAAAGAGCAGGGGCAGGGTAAGGCCCTTGCTCCTAAGGAGATATTGGATTGGTCCTGGATATAGCTGGGGAAAGGAAAGAGGCTGAGGTGGACAGGTCAGTGAGGAGGAAGACCTGGGTTGGGGGAGTCCTTGCTCTTGGGAGAAAAACTGGAATGGACCACAGTGCTGAAGCAGAAAGGGAAGAGGCCAAGGTGGACAGGTCAAAGAGAGCTATGGGTTGGAGTGGAAGGGATGGGCCAGAGTTTGGCATCAGGTGGAGGGGAAGTGCATGGTAATGGGGGAGGACTGGGATAGCAAGCAGGTCTAGGCAAAAGGAGGCAGTAAGGGTGCTACTCTTGAGGGATGCCATGATTATGGGGATCAGGTGGAGAGGGAGCGTGTGGGGGGACTTCCTGTGGTGTTATGTCCAGGAGTATATCTAGCTTGACAGTGCGTCAGGCGAAACATCACATCTGTTCTCTAGTACAAGAGTATTGTGGGACCTCTGACATAATAGTGCTTGAGGGCACTAACTATATAGAGGGGGAACAATGAGCTACAGGGAGATACAAGCGAGGTTTATGGAGCTAGCCCGAGTCTGTCAGGATGTGGGGTGCTTGGTCTCTTTCTTGGAAATTGTACCGGTGCCTAGGGCCAGTGTGGAGAATAAGCAAAAAATAAGTAATGTAAATGTATAGCTCTGTAAATGGTGCCAGGCCAGGGGGTATGAGTGGGTGAGAGACTGGGGAGCAACCTGGAAGGACAAGGAACTGTACACAAGGGACAAGCTCCACCTTAGCTCAGAGGGAAAAGAGGTCCTGCAGCTTAGACTGGTAGAGTTCATCCATTTCAGGTGGGGTATAAACTTGTGAAGGGGGTAGGGAAAAGGCTCCCTGGCAGGCCAGGGAAGCCCTAGCCTTCTCCCACAGGTGGGAGGAAGGGGGCACAGGGCAGGAGCTCATGATAGTGCACAAGATGGTCTTTGTAGGCAGAGGTAAGGTGGGCTCACGGGAGAGGGAGGGAGGGCAAGGGGGCAAGTTTGATGTTGGTCCTGATAAATGACAGAAGCATGGGAAACAAGATGCCAGAGCTTCAGGCACTGTTGGTAGGGGGATGGGTGGATGTGGCGGCAGTCACAGAGACTTGGGCCACATCCAGACATGATTGGGACCTAAACTTACTAGAGTACACCACATGCAGAAGGGACAGGCTGGAGGAGAGGGGAGGTAGCATTTATCATTAGGGATAGCATAGGGATAAGCAGCGTGGAGGAAGTGGGGAATCAAGTATAGGCTCTTTGGGTCACCCTGCAGGCTACAGGGGGCAAATGGGTGAAGATGCGGGTAGTATATAGACCACCCAGGCAGGAGGAGGAACAGGAGGAAGGCCTGGTAGCTAACCTTAGGGACCACAGTGGTAGGAGAAAGGACAACACTGTGGTGCTTGGAGACCTGAATATGCCAGGAGCAGATTGGGAAACTATGTCATCTTCATCAAGGAGGGAACAGTGCCTGTTGGACATTTTCCAGGATGTGTTCCTTGCCTCAGTTGGTGACTGAGCAGATGAGAGAGAGGCGCATCCTGGATTCATTCTTGTCAGACAGGGAGCTCATCAGGGACCTAGTTGTTTGGGACCCACTGGCAGGAAGGAACCATGCTATGGTTTAGTTCTCCATAGAACTAGGGGGTGGGGTAGAACACTCAAGAACAACAGTGGTTGATTTTAGAGGGGAGAACTTTGGAGGATGGAGCAGATGCTTGGGGGCTACCTAGAGGAGATCAGGCCAAGCATGGGCATGAAGGCCCATTGGGAAATTATAAAAAAGGGGCTCCTGGAGGCTACCAAGGCCTGCACTAGGGAAAGATGAAGGTGGGGCAAAGCTAGGAGGCTGAGCTGGTGGATAAGGGAGGTCCAGGATGTGGTGAGGGAAAATAAGGCGGCTTTTATAGCTGATATAAATGTTCTCTGGGAGCTATATCCAAGAGACAGTACAATAAGATAGCCAGGAGGGTCACCAGGGTGGTGAGGTTGGCCAAGTCAGGGACGGAGCTGAGATTGGTACAGGGGATTGGAAGGGGGAAGGGGTTCTTCAGATATATCAGGGAAAGAAGAAAACAGATGGGGCATATTAGTCTGCTTAGGATAAGGAGTGGGTGGGTGGAGGAGGTGTGGGAGAAGGCAGAGGTACTAAATGACTTTTTTGCCTCAATATTTACCAAAGAGGATTGGGGGGGTGGCATGGGTAGGAGAAGGGGTAGGGGGACTGGCAGATGAAGTGGGGGGAAATGGATGTTGAAATCCCCAGTGGGAGGGTGTGGGATGCCCTCAAGGCCCAAAGAGTGAATAAAGCACTAGGCCCAGACGGGATGCATCCCAGGGTGCTCAAGGAGATGGCTGACACCCTGGCCACACTCCTGGTGGACCTTTTTTTAACTCCTCCCTGCAGTTGAGGTGGGTGCCTCAGGACTGGAGGATGGCCCATATTGTGTCTATACCTAAGGGTGGCTCGTGAGAGGATCCTGGTAACTATAGGTTGGTTAGCCTGATATTAGTACTGGGCAAAGTGATGGAGGTCATCCTGAAGGATAGGATGGAGTGGGTTCTGAGGCTGCTGGGTCACCTAGATGATCACCAGCATGGCTTTGTTTGGGGCAGATTGTGTCAGACCAATGTGGTGGTGTTCTATGAAGGGGGTGATGAGTGTGCTGGACCAGGGCAGGCCATTGGATGTCCTCTTTCTGGACTTCAGCAGGGCATTTGACTCTGTTCCACATTGTGGGCTACTGGGGAAGCTGGAGAATATGGGGTTGGGGGGTAGATGGTCAGGTGGCTAGGAAACTAGTTAGCAGGGCATGTACAGAGGGTGAGGGTGGGGGTTCTCATACTCCAGATTAGTCACTAGCAGGGTGCCACATGGGTTGGTACTAATCCCAATCCTATTTAACACCTATATCTCAGACATCAGAAGTGGTATTAAGAGTGGGATGAGTTTCTTTGCAGATGACTCAAAGCTGTGGGTAGTGGTGGATGGGGAGGAGGGAATGCTGGATCTCCAGAAGGACCTGGAGACTCTGGGGAGATGATCACAAGCCTGGAAGCTAAGGTTTAATGCTGGGAAATGCAGGTCCCTGCACCTGGGAGCCACAAATCTGACTCATGTATATACCTGGGGGGCACTGCAGGTTTCTAGGGGAGAAAAAGACCTCGGGATGGTAGTGAATGCCAAAATGAATAACTCAGAGCAGTATAGAAGCCAAGGGCTGTGGCCCAAGGAAATAAAATGCTGGGGTGCATAGCCAGGTGGATAATCTCAAGGAGTCTTGAGGTGCTCCTTCTGCTGTACGATTGCCTGGTTAGACACCTTGAATACCGCATGCAGTTTTGGTGACCCTACTTGAAGAGGGACATTGCGTTACTGGAGAGGGTGCAGAGGAGAATGACCAGGATGATACTGGGGCTAGGGAAAAGGCCCTATGAGGAGAGACTGGGGGAGCTCACCCTGTACTCAGAGGAGAGAAGGAATGGGGGATATGATAGTGATCTTCAAGTATCTCAAGAAAATGAAAAGGGTAAGCTTTGAGGGGGTCTTTCAGCTGAAGGAGGTAGGGGCCACCAAAGGACACTCAATGAAACTGGATGGTGGGAATGCTGGGGGGGAACAAGGAGGTGCTACTTCACCGAGAGGGTGGTGGAGCCCTGGAATGTGCTGCCCAGGGAGCTGGTGGCTGCTACTACTGTGGAGGGGTTCAAGAAAGGCTGGATCAGGTATAAACAGAGGGTGCATCTCGGAGCCCCACTGGGAAATGGGGGGCCTTATGGGGGCACTACTAATGGTGCCCTGGGAAGGCACTGACCATCAAGCAGACCTGATAGACCACAGGGCCTAATTTGCCGGCTTCATAGTATGTTAGTATGTATGATGTAGTTTACTGGTATGTCTCTTTTAGCTACCATGATCTTTAGTAGAGCAGAAAGCACTGTCAACAATGGAAGAGCTCAGCAATGACCAACTGCATCATATAGTTATAAAATAGACCTACTGCTTGTTAATCAAAAGCACCTATTGTGCTTACTAAAAGGCCAATAAAGATGAAGCAATAACAGAATGGGAACCAATATATGAAAATTGGCTTCCACAGAAAACACAGGTTGAATGTAGCATTCCTGCTGGCAGCAAACACAGCAGAGCCTCATTCTGCAGTGTTCTAATACCATTTCAATTTAACTACTGAGGATGATTATTCAAACTCCCTCTTACTGTACATCTATAGCTGGAACTTTTACTTGATTGAAGACAAAATGTAGTACTTGTGGCATAGGCTTGGATTCAGGAATCCAAATCACTCTTCCATAATTAAGGGCTGAACTGGCACTGCCTGTGTACTGTGGAATTTGGAACCCTGTGCCATGGTGGTAGCAGGCAACAGTTGACTGTCTGTGAATCTGTCAGTTTGCAACATGCTGATACTTAGAATTTGACAACAGACAAGGAATGCTAGGCCCATCTAGTCTGCCTGTATTCCCTACCTGTATCAGCAGCTGCTGATCCTACTTGGTTATTGGCTTTATCCTCTCCCTCCCACCTCTAGGGTTCCTTTATGCCTATCCCATGCATGTTTGTATCCCCCCACTGTACTTACTCCCACCACCTCCTCAGATAGGCTATTCCATGCATCCACCACCCTTTCCATGAAAACTGCCACTGCACATTTCCCCTTATTCTGTCCGTCCTCCAGTCTCATATTGTGCCCCCTCATTTTTGTACCTGTCCTGTACTGAAAAATGTCACCAACTTGCACCTTATTTGTGTCCTTGAGTATGGAGACTGATTGGAGCCAAAAGGGAGGGGGTAGTGCTCTAGGTTGTGGACTCTGGGAGCAGTGTTCTCTGGGGCTGAGGAGTGGCTGCTGTGTGACCAAAGAAGGAGAGAACCGGGGAGGACAAAAGTGGTGGAAAAAGAGGACAGAAAGGGAAGTGCTTTTCTCTAATATTGACAATGTTTCCTCCAATATTTTGTATTACAAGCCTGGGGAAGGGTGATTACTTTCATCCAGCAGGGTGGTGGAATAGGAGGCACATGGTGAGGAGTAGCAAGGTGTGCAGTGTCTTTTAGGGGATGTTTGTTTCTGTCCAGCAGTGTAAGCTTGGAGTATGGGAGTTGGGGGACTGCAAAATAGTGCTCGTTTGCTCAGCTGGAGGAAAGTGAGATATTTCATCCAACAGAGCAAGAGGGGCACAAGGGAGCTTGATTGGAGAGAGCAGCAGAAGGCATTTAGAGCATGAAGGTTGCTGTAAGGGAGGGTGTACTGAGTGAGCAGGGGAGGAGTGCAGCTCCACCACCAAATTGAACTGCAACAGGGGAGGCAGCAGTGTGGGAAGGACCGAGAAGCACTAGGGTGGAGGGCTGATTGACTCCTGCAAGAGTCGGAGTGACCCTATTCCCACCCTCCTCCATCCCTCCCTGCCCCAGATACACCTGATATATAGGAGTGTGAGGCCTTGGCCATTGGGGGCTGGCTACTAATTTATGAGGAGACTGGGGAGTCTGTGGCATTCTCCAAGGTGCTCCCAGTACCCCGCGCAAGCACAGTGAGAAAGGAGAGGATTAGGGAGTTGCACACATGGTTGGTAGAATGGTGTCAAACTAAGGGATATGGGGTTGTGGGTGGCTTGTGCAGTATCTGGGATAATAACAATCTGTTTGCAAGGGATAGGCTGCACCTAAGTGGAGAGGGAAAGGAGGTCTTAAAGCAAAGACTGGGGAGTTATATTGTGACAAAGGTGGATTTAAACTAGATAAGGGCGGTGGCAAGAGGACAACAGGTAGACAGGGATCCGATAGAGTGGAATCACAGCCTAACCCCCCCCAGGTTAGCAGGGAAGGACTCGGGGCGGCCGAAAAAGGAGGGAGTAGAAGAAAGGAAATGGAATCCAATGAAGGGAAGGGGGCAGGATAGAGGGTGGTCTCGCTGAATGCAAGAAACTTAGGCAACAAATCAGCTGAGCTACAGGCAGTCTTAGTAGTGTGGAGGGTGGATATTCCAGCTGTCACAGAAATGTGGGCAACTGAGCACCGGGACTGGGATCTGGTGATCCCAGGATACAAAGTATACAAGAAGGACCGTAAGGAAGGGAGGGGCGGTGGGGTGGCAGTCTATGTGAGGGACGGGATCAAACGTACAAGGGAAGAGGAGGAAGAAAGGAGAACAGAGGCAATCTGGCTGCAGCTCCTAAACTCAAGGGGTGGAAAACTGAGGCTTAGGGTGGTATACAGCCCACTGTCCCAGTCTGAGGAGCTTGACAGGGAATTAGCAGGACAAATCAGAAAGGTATGTAGAAAAGGGAAGGTGGTCATCATGGGGATTTCAACTTGCCGGGGGTTGACTGGAGCATTCTGGTCACCTTCAGTGCAAGGGAGCAAGTACTCCTGAACATGATCCAATAGGGTCTCCTGACACAGTTGGTTAGTGTACCTACTAGGCTAAAGAACACTTTAGATCTGGTGTTGTCGAATGGAGGGGCAGTAAGGGAAATAAAGGTGGAGGACCCACTAGCCGACAGCGATAACCGTACAGTGTGGTTTAATATCACGATGTGCGGGGAGCTAGAGAAATCAGTTACTCAGGTGGCAAACTTCAGGGGGCAGACTTTGGGAGGATGCAGGAAGTACTGAAAGGGAAAGTAGAGAGCATAAGGCAGGAGATGGGTGCAGAGAGATATTATTAAATGGGGGATTACAGTGGCAACAGAAGCCTGCACCAAGACACAGAGTAAGAGGAGTTGAGGAAGAAAATCATGCTGGTTGAACAGCGAGGTAGTGGAGGTGGTGAGATCAAAGCAAGAGGTGCACTAGAGGAATAGGAGGATGGGGAAAGAAGTGAATAGGGAGGAGTATGCAAGACGGTCCAGGGAGGTGACCAGAAAAGTGAGAGAAACCAAGGCCCAGAGGGAGCTGAGATTAGCGAAGGGAATTAATGGGGTTGGGGGAGAAAGACTTTTTCACATACATCAGGGCGAAAAGGAAGTGCAAGGAGACAATAGTGAGGATAAAAAGGGGTGAGGAGTGGACAGAAAAGGGCGAGGAGCAGGCAGAAGCACTGAATGAATACTTTTGCTCAGTGTTCATGGAAGAAAAGGGAGGACTGCTACCACAATGGGCTGGGAGGGTGGGGACAGGGGTTAGGAGGCAACAGATGGAAGAGTTGAGGTAAATAGAGTCCTTGAGGAACTGTGGGCTCTGAAGGTAGACAAGGCACCAGGGCCAGATGGTATCCACCCCAGGGTGCTGATGGAGATGGTAGAGTTGTTGGTGGAGCCGCTGGTGGATCTGTACAGCACCTCACTGGAGTTGGGATGTGTGCCACTGGACTGGAGGATGGCACATGTAGTACCATTACACAAGAGCAGACCAAGGGATGAACCTGGTAAGTATCACCCAGTAAGTCTCATCTCCATGGTGTGCAAACTCATGGAAACAATGCTAAAGGAAAGACTGGTGTTGTACGTGGAGGACAATGGCCTTCAGGATGTGATGCAGCATGGGTTTGTTTCAGGGAAGTCTTGTCAAACCAACCTGATACAATATTATGACTGGGTGACAGGTGAGCTGGATAAGGGTCATGTTGTAGATGTTCTTTACTTGGAGTTCTGCAAGGCCTTCAATTCTGAGCCTCTTGGGCAGCTTGGACGGAAGCTAACTGGTGTAGGGGTAGGGGCAAAAATGATGAACTGGATTACAAGCTGGCTGAGTGGGAGGCTGCAACAGGTGTTGGAGAGAGGGGAGCTCTCAACTCCAAGGCCGGTGATGAGTGGGGTGCCATAGGGCTCTGTGTTGGGACCAGTATTGTTTGGGCTCTTCATATCAGACATTGCACATGGGGTGGTGAGCAATATATGTCTGTTCGCTGATGACACCAAAATCGGAGCAGTGGTGGAAGGAGAGGAGGGATGGAAGCAGATGCAGGGGGACCTAAGCAAGCTAGAGGAGTGGTCAGAGAGGTGGCAGCTGGTGTTCAATGCAAAGAAGTGTAAGGTTATGCACTTTTGGGTGAAGAACCTAAGGACAGAAAACTGGCTGGGAGGGGGTTAAGCTGGGGATCACTGAGGAGGTGAGGAGGAGAAGGACCTGGGGTAATGATAACAGGACCATGAACAACACTTCCCAGTACAGGAGAACGGCTACAAAAGTGAACAAAATGCTGGGGTGCATAGCGAGGGGGGTTTTGTCCAGGCGAAGAGAGGTGATCTTGCCCCTCTACAGGTCTCTGGTAAGGCCGCACTTGGAGTATTGTGTGCAGTTTTGGAGGCCATACCTAAAGCGTGATATCAGGCTACTGGAGGGGATGCAGAGGAGGGCAACAAAGAAGATATATGGAATAGAGGGGAGAGACTATGACAGCAGTCTGGGAGACCTGAATATGTACACCCAGGAGGATAGAAGGGACAAGGGGGACATGATAGAGACATTCAAATATCTGAGGGGAATCAATAAAGATGGGGCAGATGTGGTCTTTATGTTAAGGAGGGGGAGGGTCACCACAGGCATGGGATAAGAATAGAAGGGGGAAGATACAGGAAGGAAATGAGGAGACACTATTTCACAGAGAGGGTGGTAGTAAAATGGAATGCCCTACCAGAATGGGTGGTGTCATGTAAAACTATGACAAGCTTCAAAAGGACATGGGACAGGGAACAGTGGAGAGTGAGGGTGGGGATGTGGGAGGGTGGCAGTAGGATGACAAAGGGAGAGGGGTGGGGCAGCTGCAAACTAGAGGTGCTAGCTGCACACTCGAGCAGACTTAGATAGACCGGTTGGTCTGTTTCTGCTGGCACATTCACATGTTCGTATGTCCGTATTGGAGCACTATTGGTGGATAGCACAACCAGGTGCTGGTAGTAGGTGTTGAGAGATCTTTAATCCTCGCTGGCTGGTATTCAAGGGATAGAGAAACCTAGGACAGGGGAATGCAGCAGTACAGGGAGGGATGTATTGAGGGAGGGAGGGAGCAGATATCATGGGTCGGAGGGTGGAGCAGGGGGCAGAAAGGAGTGAGAGGGTGCACCATTGATAGGATAGTGGGTTGCAATGGGTGTGGAGCAGCTATAGGGATAAACATACTATGGAGGCTAGGAGGGTGTCCTGTCTGCCAAAGGCTAAGGTGGCTGGAGGAAAGAGTGCAGTGGCCTAGTAGAGAGCTGGAGAGGGTGGGGGCAGAGGGGATAAGGAAGTAGGCAAGAGGGTCTCTCCCAGTGGGTAACAGGAGGACACATCAAAGAAGGACATTAATTTGGGGAGGACGGGAGTGCGTTACATATGTGGTGGGGGGGTCAACCAATGAGGAGGGGCAAGGGACAGGGAGTTGAAGCCAACACAGGATTACATAGGGGGTGGGCAGTAGGGATGCAGTGCTGGCATCAATGGTGGAAGAGGGGGATGTAGGGGAGCACCAGTGGATGGAAGTAGGGGAAAGGGGAATTGAGGGAAGGGGGATCAGGCAGTTGGAGGAGGGGAACAGGGGGCAGGCAGGTAGGGGCACAGCTGCATGGGAATGAGTTGGCAGCAAGGGTGTAGGGGGAGTGGGGCAGTGTTGATAGGTTGGACAAAGGCGCATAGCTAACTGGGGACAGGGGTCAAGGGAGAGAGGGGAGGAAGTTGATGATAGCAAGCGACCAAGGGGATGGGGAAGACAGGTTGGGGGAGAGTGGGGGTCAAAGGAGAAAGCGGAGTGACATAAAGAGGTAAAGAAGGGCAGACTTTAAGGGACAAGGAGGTAAAAGAGGGAGGGGTGGAACTCGACGGGGTGAGGGGGGAGTGCTAGTTTTGGGGGACTCCATACTGAAAGGGATCAGATGGAGCAGTAAGGGAGAAAGGCATAGTTTAATATGGGTCGAGGCTATTCCCAGGGTGATGGCAGGCTGGGCAGGGCAGGCCGTTCCCAAGACCACACGGAAGGGGAGTAAGAAACGGCATGTAGTGGTGCACATAGACATGAACAACCTATTGTGGGAGACAGGGGAGGTAGTAAAGAGAAGATTTTAGGAACTGGGGAAGCTGTGAGGGGAGGTGGGGAAATTGGTGTCCTTCTCTGAGATGATTCTATTACCCTGTGCAAGTACTGCAAGGAAGGGTAGGGGAGTTCAACACCTGGTTGAGGGAATGGTGTCAGTCTAACGGGTATGGGCTGGTAGGGGTCTGGGGCACAACCTGGGACAAAAATGACCTGTATGCAGTGGACAGGCTGCACTTGCGTGGGGAGGGGAATGGGGTATTGAAGCAGAGGTTGGAGGGATACAATGAAAAAAGGGTAGCTTTAAACTAGGATAAGGGGGGTGGCAAGTGGAAAGCTGGCAGGCAGGGTTTCCAAAGAGGGGGAGCCAGATGAGTCTACCCCCCAAGCTATAGGGGAGGGCATCAGGGTGGGAGCAAAAGGGAGGAATAACCGAGGGGGAGAAGAATGGGAGCAGGATGGAGGTTAGTGTCGCTAAACACAAGGAGCCTGGGAAACAAATCAGCTGAATTGCAGGCTGTCTTGGCAGTGAAGCAGGTGGACTTTGCAGCCATAACAGAAACTTGGGACACCTAGTACCAGGAATGGAATATAATGGTCCCTGAAAACAGGTTGTTCAGGAAGGACAGGGCAAACAAGAAAGGTGCAGGGGGTCAATCTATGTAAGGAAGGGAATAAGGTGCATAAGGGAGGAAGGCAGGACAAAGGCCCTGTGAATACAGTTTCAGGATGCAAAGGGCAGGGTACTGAGAATGGAGGTGGAGTATAGGGTGCCAACTCAGGGGGAAGACCTGAACAGAGAGTTTACAGACTAAAATTAGGAGGGTCTTCAGGAAGGAAACACTGTGGGGGTGGGGGACTGCAACCTATCTGGGGTGGACTGGAGCACACCAACCGCCACATGTGCTAGGGAGCAGGTAACACTGGGGTCATTCCAAAATAGCTTTCTGGTACAGTTAGTGCAGAAGTCAACTAGACTGGGAACAACCCTGAACCTTGTACTATCAAACGGGGAGGATATAAGGGACTTGGAGGTGGAGGACCCTCTGGTTTGGAGTGATCACCACTCAGTATGGATCACACTCAGAATGGGGAAGCAAACTGGTGGTTCAGGTACCAGGGTGATTTGCTTCAGGGGGTAGAATTCAACAAGATGGGGGGAATCCTGATAAGGCATCTGTAGGCACTCTAACCCCCCATGGATGCCAATAGAAAATGGAGTATTATTAAGAAAGGGTTGACACAGGCTACTGGGACATGTACTAGGAGACAGAGCAAGAAGGGAAGGGCAAAGAAGCCCAGTTGGCGGACCAAGGAGGTAGCAGATAGTGAGAGACAAGAGGAGAGCTTTCCAAAGGTTCAAGAGATCAGGGAGGGGGGAAGACAGGGAGGAATATATACAGAGAAGTCCAGGGTTATTACAAGACTGGTCAGAGCCACCAAGGCATCCAGAGAGCTAAGGTTGGCACAGGGCATTAAAGAGGGATAGAAGGACTTCTTCAGATACATTGGAGAAAGAAGGAAAAACAGAGACCAGATAGTGATAATTAAGAAGGATGGGGGTGGGTAGACAAGGGAGAGGAGCAGGCAGAGGCACTGAATCAGTACTTCTGCTCTGTATTCACTGTGGAAGGGGGGGACAGATGCGTCATGGGAGTGGTGGAGGGAGCAGGGGAAAGGAGGTGGCGACAGATGGAGAAATTACAGAGGAAGAGTACTGAAGGGGCTGAGGACACTGCAGCCAGATAAGGAACCGGGACCCAACAGCATTCACCCTAGGGTACTCAAGGAGCTGGCAGGGAGCCTGGCAGGACCACTGGCTGACATGTTCAATATCTCTGTGTGCACAGGATGCATTCTACAGGACTGGACAGTGGCACATGTGGTGCCCATTCACAAAGGAGGACCAAAGGATGATCCAGTTAACTACAGACCAGTGAGTCTTACATCAATTGTGGTTAAGCTCATGGAGAAAATACTTAAAGGGACATGGTGACTTTTTTGGAGGGCAATGATCTCCAGGACAGGCAGCAACACAGGTTTGTCTCGGGCTGGTCCTGCCAAATAAATCTGATTGAGTACTATGACTGGGTGGCCAGGGAGCTGGACAAGGGCAATAAAGTGGATGTCCTGTACTTGGACTTTAGCAAGGCTTTCAACTCCGTGCTACATGGGAGGTTTGGGGGGGGAGCTGGAAGATGTAGGGGTGTGTACAAGGATGGTCAGATGGATCACAAACTGGCTTAAGGGCAGGCAGCAAAGGGTGGTGGTGAAGGGGAAACTCTCATTGCCAAGAGCAGTAAGAAGTGGGGTGCCACAAGGATCAGTACTTTGGCCAGTGCTGTTTGGAATAGTCATAGCAGATATCTCACACAGTACCCAGAGTGAGATCAGTCTGTTTCCAGATGATACCAAGATGGGAGCTATGGTACATGACATTGAGGGGTGGAGAGGACTGCAGGGGGACCTGATTAAACTACAGGAATGGTCAGAAACATAGCAGTTGGTGTTCAATGCCAGGAAGTGTAAGGTAATGCACTTTGGAGTTAAGAACCAGAGGAGGAGTTAAGAACCAGAGGAGGTGCTATCAGCTGGGCAGGGTACAGTTGGGGAGCACAGAAGAGGAAAAAGTCCTGGAGGTGATAATAACAAGGAATATGAACAACTCAGCTCAGTGCAGGAAGGCAGCAGCAAATGCCAACAGGATGCTAGGTTGCAGAGCAAGGGGGATCTCCTCTAGGTGTAGGGAGGTGACCCTTCCCTTATACAGGTCACTGGTCAGGCCTCACCTGGAGTGCTGCATGCAGTACTGGCACCCATTTCTGAAGAGGGACATCAGGCTGTTGGAGGGAGTGCAGTGCAGAGTGACAAAGATGATCCAGGGTATGGAAGGGAATTCATATGAAAAAAGGCTGAATGTGCTTAACGTGGACTTGCTGGAGGAGGGACAGGGGAGATACGATCGAGGCCTATAAATACCTGAAGGGGGATGAACAAGGCTAATACAGGAGAGATATTCTGGATCAGAAGAGGGTGGGAAACTACTGGGCATCAGATGAGGTTGGAGAGGGGGAAATTCAGGAGGGAAAGCAGGAGACACTATTTCAAGGAGAGGGTTGTATACAAATGGAATACTGTACCCGAGGAGGTGTTTTCCTGTAGGACGGTAGACAGCTTCAAGAGTGGGGGGGTGGTGATGAGGGGAGAAGGGTGGGGCAGCAGCATGCTGAGGGGCTAGCTGCAAAATCAAGTGGACTCAAAAGAGCGTGTGGCAGGTTTCTTCTGCCAATTCGTATGTGTGTGGTCTCAAGATACAGTCTCAAGATATGGTAAGGTGGACTGGTGGAAGGGGGTAGACTAGATGGGCTGCAATGTCCTTTTCTGCCATTACCTTCTGTGATTCTGTGTCTCATATCTCCCCGTTCTCTTCTCTCTTCCAGTATATACATATTGAGGTCTTTTAATCTCACGTCATATGTCATCTGGTGCAAGCCCTGCACCATTTTAGTCGCCCTTCTTTGAACTGCCTCCACTCCATCTATGTCCTTATGAAGATGCAGCCTCCAGAACTGTACACAGTATTCCAGATGAGGCCTCACCAGTGTTTTGCACAGTGTTATCACCCTCTCCCTTCTTCTGCTAGTTATTCCCCTTCCTATGCACTCCAACATGCCACTGGCTTTCCCTACAGCCTTTGTACTCTGCTTCGCCACCTTTACGTCATCTGAGATGATAATCCCCCAAATCCTTTTCTTCCCTGATGACCATCAGCATCCAGTCTCAACCTGTCGCTCTCTGCAAGGATTTCTACACCACGGGTGCATGATTTTGCACTTCTTTGCATTGAACCTCAGTTGCCACTCTTCTAACCAATTTTCAAGATTTACTAGGTCCTTCCTCATTTTCTCCACCCCTTCTGGAGTGCTACCCTGTTGCAGATCTTGGTGTCATATGCAAACCTTCTCTTCCAGCCCTTCTGCAATATCACTAATGAAGACATAATAAAGGACTAACCCCAGGATTGGTCCTTGAGGTACCTCATTTGTCATGCCTCTTTCATTGGATTGGATCCCATTTACCATCACCCTCTGCTTCCTGTCTCCCAACCAGTTTCTAACTCAAAACACTGTAAGATTGCACTCATGGAAAGAAACTGTAGACTCTGAGTATTTTAAAGCCATTTATTGCAAGCTCAAAAAATTATAAGTTCACTGCCCTTCGCAGCCAGTATAATGTTATGCTTGTGCAACTGTGTTAGTTTGGTTTTGGCCATTCACAATCTCTATTCCAGAGGAATTACCATCCTGTAGGGGTACAATGGCAAGGAACTCTCAGAGAGGGTTCCACCCCTAGAGGTGCCACGGGATGTTTCCCGTGGCTAAAGGTACCTTAGGAATTCCCCTAAGGAGAGAGTGCTGCCGCTGGAGGTGGAGAGGAGGATGGTGGGGCAAATGAAAAATGCTTCAGAGAGAGGATTAGAGGAACTGCTGTTATTGTAGCTCAGGAAGTGGGAGTGGCTGGCTGATTGGCCACTGAACTTTAGGCACAGCTTTACATTTCACTGACCTTCACAGCCAGTATAGTGTTATGCTTGTGCAACTGTGTTAGTTTGATTTTGGCCGTTCGCACTCTCTATTCTAGAGGAATTACCACCCTGTAGGGGTACGACAGCAAGGAACTCTCGGAGAGGGTTCCACCCCTAGAGGTGTCACGGGACGTTTCAATGGCTAAAGGTACCTTAGGAATCCCCCCAAAAAATGTAGCATCTTCCCCAAAAAGGAGGCAACATGAAGCATAATGCAAGCAGTAACAGTGACGTGGAAGCACTAAACTGTAACGTAGTAGTAGAGAAGTACAGGCAGTTTGATAGTTCAATGACAAGCTCAGTTGTTGTAGTAACAACCCAGGTTTAAGTAGCATGATACTGATGGCTTGCATTGAGAGAAGGTGATCCCCTAAGGAGAAAGGGAACAGCAGCACATCCTCCACCTCCATCCAGCAATGGAACCTGCCTAAAAAGACTAGGGAAAACAACTATGCTAACTAAGAGTTATGACCTGAGGCAACAGAGGAGAGAAAAAAAAAAACCCTATGAGAAGGAAATCGCTGGGGATCCAAGGCCTAGGTCACCTTCCCTCCAGGCTTGGGAAAATGTATTTAATGATAGCTCTGCAGCTGCAATTTGGAAAACTCAGTTAAAGGGAGGTGGAAAATATTCCAAATTGGAGGGAGACTCTCACTCAAACCCTCTAGTGGGAACATCATGGAAGGTTGCGAGAAAACTCTGCAACAATACATGCATCCAAGGCACAGGAGGAGAGCAACAACTGCTGAGGCACTCACCTGGCCTGTCTGCCCTAAATGAAACCAGGTGAACCAGAGGCAGTTGTGGGGAGAATGCGGTGAAGGTGCCCTGCTTGGGAAACCACTAAAGTCAATGGCCAGCTGTTATAGTGGAACACTACAGCCAAAGGAGATTGTTATAACCGCCCTTCACTGCTAGTCTTAAATTCTACACCAGGAGCTGCTGTCGCATAGCAGGCAGCTAAAACCAAGCCCAGGGTGAGGACATTCCCAACTATGGGCCAGGTGAGAAGGATCCCACCCCAAGTTGGACACGCTCAATGATGCGGACTAAATGCAGAGCGAGACCGTCAGCTGCAGGAACCCTGCGCCAGATCAGAATGGCTGGCATGCTCCAGAAATTGATTGAGCCAAAAGCTGGTGAGCTGAATGAGCACGGCATGCTGAGATCGTAATGAGCATGGAGTGCTGAGACCTTGCAAGGTCGAATGCAGATAGAGTGCAGCAGAATCCCAGGCTGAAGCCGAAGGGATGGCAGTATGCATGAAGTAATGGATTGCTTAAGTAAGGAATAACAGCTGCGTAAGCAAGTGTAAACCTGTACATAGGTCAGATAGCAGTAGTCGTGATAGGTAAACCAGCATATCAAACTTGTATAGCAATTAAACAACTGAATTGGGAGCAAGCCAACCAGACAGTACAAGGCCAAATCAAGGTGACAGACTGAGGATTTTCGGTGGTGAAGACAGATTTTTAATATCAAGCTAAATTAACAGCCTCAGCAGGAGTTAGGTGGCTGTCCTCAGAGTTAGAAGTGAATAAAACAGGGAGACAATGCTTGAAAGCAAGTGTAGCCAGACAGTGCAGGGAAGCTGCAAGTAAAATGAGAAGCACAGGCAGGGTCAGAGTAAACTGTCAGGTGAAAAGAATTGAGTATGCAACATAAGCAGCTAGGGCTGAGCTGAAACACACAGGTAATGAATGCAGTTGCATTTCAGTAGTTTGAGCGTGGTGAGCACAGTGTTAAAACACAGGCACTGGGTACAACAATAATTAAAGTAAACAGCAGTGGCAGCAATTGTAGGTAACTGAAAGCAGTAACATGAGCTCTGAGTGGGTTTGCAGTAGCAGAGCAAGTAATTTGAGAGTTGCAAATGAAGGCCAGCAGTATGCTAGGAGTTTAGAAAATAAAAGCCCCCAAAAAGACTAAACCAAAACACAGCAAAACAGAACAGGGAAAGGCCCCCCAAAAAAGAAACAAAACACACAGGGAAGCACACAGCCAGAGGAATACAAACCAGAAGCAAGAAAACAAACACCGAAGTCCAGCAGGGACACACATAAACAGCAGGCAGGGGGGGCGGGGCCCCAGCCAGCTCAGATGACAAACCAACATAGCCTCCGGCATCACAGAGAGGCTTAGAGGAACTGCTGCTTATATAGCTCAGGAAATGGGAGTGGCTAGCTGCTTGGCCACTGAACTTTAGGCATAGCCTTACATATGTGAACTGGCTGCCCCAACGCTTTGATCATTAGGTCTTTCTCAGGGAATAACCCCTGAGGGAGACCTAATAGTTGAAGTGCTGGGGTAGCCAGATGGCATCTTATAATTTTTTGAGCATGCAATAAATTGCTTTAAAGTACTCAGTCTCGTTTCTTTCCACTAGGGCAATCTTGCTGTGTTTTGATACTGTAGTTCGTGGGTTAGCAGCCCATGATTGCACTGACCACCAGAATCTTTTAAGCACACCTGCACCTTCTCTGCTTCAGTTTCTAACCCAGTTCACCCCAGGCTACCGAATCTGTTTGCCAGTCTTTTATGTGGAAAGATGCTGAAGGTCTTGTTGAAATTCAGGTAGGCAGTATCTACTGCTCCCCCATGGTCCACCTCCTTTGTCACCCAGTCAAAACAATCTATCAGATTTGTTTGACATGACCTTCCTGTTGTGAATCCATGCTGCCTCAGATCCTGTGCTTCATTGGATTCCAAGTGTTCCACAATCCTTTCCTTAAGCAGTGCACCTCCATAATTCTACCCACTTCTGAGGTGAAGCTAACTGGCCTATAGTTTCCTGTCTCCTCCCTGCTTCCATTTTTGTGAAGAGGGACTACATGTGCCCTCCTCCAATCCTCTGGAACTACTTATGTGTTAAGTGACTCACTGAACAGTGCTGACAGTGGTGCTGTTCGCTCTATCTGTAGTTTCTTTTATACCCTGGGATGTATGCCATCTGGTCCAATTGCCTTGTCCACACTCAGTTTTATGAGCTCCTCTCATCTGTAAATGGACTGGTATTCACCTCCCTCCTATCTGATGCCTAGGTGTGGTCCCTGTACCTCCCCTTCTTCAGTGAATACTGAACAGTATTTATTCAGTACTGATGCCTTTGCCAGGTCTCCCTCCACATACTCCCTTTCGTCCCCTCTGAGCCTAACAGCCCCCTCCAACCTTCCTTCTTTCTTTCACTGATGTACCTATAAAATGTCTTGTCCCCATTCTTCACCATCTGTGCTTATCTTTCCCCTGTTTCTACCCTTTCACTCATAACAGCTTTCCCTGCTTCCCTCAGGCTATTTAGGTACACCACCCTATCCTCTTCCTTCTGTATCTCTTTATATTTTCGGAAAGGCAACCTTTTGGCCCTTACTTTCTCATCAACATCTTTGAGAACCATAGAGGTTTCTTCCTTCTCTTGCCTTTACACAGGCACATACAGATCATTGCACTGATCCCTATCCTGCCTGTACAGTGTAGTCTCCATATCAGGGCACAGGGTCATTCTGCATACCACAGTCATCACCCCATCCCTCAACAGCCACAGTGGCACTGGACACAACCAGATGGCAGGTAATTCAGTCCTGCACATCTAGTGCCTGTGGATTCTGGTCTAGTGCTACAGACATTTGTCTGTCCAGGTGCCCTGCCATCTGATTCCTGTGTTATGTAGGTGGGCTCCAGGTGGTTGGGGCTGGCAGATATCCATCAAAGTCATAAAATATTCTGATTCCACTTCCATCTAAATGTCAATCAGCTGGCCTGGGAGATGAAGCGCTCTGCTGTGGAACACATGCAAATGAGCCCAATGGTCCTGAATGCTCTCTTAGCCGCTGCTGTATGCAGCTCACAGCCCAGGATTGTTGCTGGGGGCCTGCACTGGACAGGTTTTGGCCAGCAGTGGAGGGACTGGTTTGACTGGAAATATCAGTGGTAACCATTCTTGAATCCAGCCTGTAGTTTTTAACCCAATAAGAGTGATGTCCCAAGCAGGGCATTATGACTTCTTCTCCAGCCTCTGACGAAAGTAACCTGGTAAGGACAAAGATTCAGTTATTTAAATGAAAAAGAATGGTTTAAAATCCAAATATTTTGGCCCCCAACCCCCAACTGAGTCTTAACATTTCCTTTTAGATTGGAAATTATGAATGCGTATCATATGGCTGTCTCAAGGTTTTCATTAATATTCTCAGCTGCATTTAAGCATTACTTTTCCCATGACCAAGATGGACTATCATACAAGACACTGCTCCCTACCCATATGGGACACTGGGAAACTGGACTAAGGAGGGGAGGGAGCAGGTAGACATGGTACCCTTCATGTACTATTAAAGATATGGGTGGGGGCAACATCTTCCAAAATAGAAGTACAAGAACAAAGGGGCATGATATGAAATGTAAAGGTTACGGTTTAAGGGGAAATGTGAGGAAATTTTTCTTCAAGAAAAGGGTGGTAGACACACAGAATAGCCTGCCACAGGAGGTGGTGGGAGTGAGCACAGTGCAGGGATTTAAGCATGCATGAGACAGGCATAAGGGAACCCTAGAAGTGGTAAGCTGAGGAAAAAGCCGCTGATCAAGTAGGGTCGAAGTCCACAAACAAGGGTATGACTTACGTGCAGACTGGATGTACCTAGCGGTCCTTATCTGCTGACAGTTCTATGTTTCTAACTTCAGACCACAAATATAAGCTCTAACATGGTGTAATTTAAAATGACATATGATGTCCTATAAATAGGTAATAAACAGCATGGATCCACATTGGGGGATGCAGTTGTAGCACCCCAGAGTCCTGGTGCCCTCCAAATATGGGCAGCCAGGTGCTTTAGGGCTGGGTAGGCAGAGAGGCATCCTGTCTAAGGAGGTGCCCTTGGACCCCATAGGAATCCTTCAAATGTGAAGCCTCAGCTGGGCTCTGTTTTAAAAAAATAGTTTCAAACTAAGGGATCCATGGTCTGTAAATGGCGCACTGTGGTTACATCCACTCTGGGTGAAAGCGTTGCCTCCCTCCTTCTCATAGCCAGTGGCCTTAGACAAGCTGTACCACCTCCGGAAGTCCCAAACGGTCAGGTTCCACAACTGCTGGGGCCCCTATATCTGTTACATTAACCCCCCTCCAGGGTGGGCTGAGATAAGCACCCCACTGATTGGCTTTTTCCTCACTACATAGGTGCAGTCCACCATGGATGGTGAGCAGATGCCGAATAGGCACCCCTGCATTGTGGAGAGGTGTCCCCTACACCTACACTTACTCTTACACCTATACCCACACCATCATTAAGCAACAGTTTTAAGGTTGTAAACCAGCAGTTCAGACCTACTACAATGTTGTAAGGAGGCCGGACTGCTGCTGCTGGATTAAACCACTGGGGGGGGCTATCATAGAGCGTACACTCCCACTTCCTTATATACTGGGCCTCTTTCCTTTGTGGTTTCATTTTTAATTTTTCAGACCCATTGCGACTGCCTAGACCACAAATGTTGAACATGCTTCTATGTGGGTTCTCTTTGGAGGCCTTGGGGGGTTCAGATACTCAGCTATGAAGGAGATACAACTTGGATGAAGGTTTAGGTCCATCCTCCCTGGTACAAGTAAGTACCCTCATGTTTTTCCCCACACTCATATATCCCCTATTCCCACCAGTCACTAGTCCACAGGACCCATCCTGAGCTGTGTACTATGTGGGTGGCACAACAAAACTACCAATCTAGGCCCCCCACTTCATATGTTTATCCTACTTGTATATGCTGTTCCCAGTGTAGTGGTTCTTACCTTTTCATATGTTAATGTTAATGGCCAGACTTTGACCTGTGTTTTGTTAGGATAGTTATACACCTTCCCTGCTGATACCCCTCCATCCCTTTCTTTCCCTTCCCCCTCCTTTATTCCTCCCCTTCCCTGGTTATTTTTGTCTGTACTATTTAACACACGAGATGTATGTACCGTTCTCTGTGTAAGTTGAAAAAATTAATAAATTCAACAGAAAAAAAGGTTTCCTGCTCATTTTTCCCTATCTGCAGCGTGCTAGAACACCCCCTCCCCGTTACCTCATGTCAGGCACCTGCTCTCGTGGGCACGGTTGCAAGGGCTTGCAGGCAGGTATGGGCTCAAGAGGATTCTGATCGGAACTCTCAGCTCTTTTAAATGGCAATAGATGTTCCATTAGTCTATGGAGTGAGCAGCAGAAGAAGCAGCAGTGAGGAGAGGAGAGTGCTAGGCCAGTTGGGGCTTGGCCAAAGGGGGAGGGACTTACCTTTTGTCCAGGAGTCCCTCCCAATGTCCAGGCTGGTCCATCAGCGATGGCTCCCTCTCCTGAATTGGTGTCTCTAGTCCGTCGGGTTCTTCCCAGTGCCACGGCAGTGAAATAATTGAAAGGCTCTGCCTGTAGGTATAAGGCAGAAGAGCTCCTTCCCCATATCCTACCTACGCAGCAGAAACCTGCTGCTCTGCTTAGAGTGAGATGCACTCACTGTCGTCTCATGCTGGACTGAAGTTGCCCCCATTTCTCATGCCTTCATTGTTTGCTGTTTCCCCGCTTCCTTAGTCCCTTTCCCTGAGCTTGTTCGTCCGTTGCTTTATATTTTTGGGAGGAGGGGGTTCTCACTCAGTACCTGATCTCTGCATTTTCTCTCTGCATTTTCTCCCTGTTCTTTAGCTCGGTCCGAGTGCCTGCTTCTCTCTTTCTGCTCTTTCTTCGAGCAGCCCCGGCTCCACTTCAGTTCATCGCCACTCTGCTCTCCTTTGTATCCTCAACTTCCAGTCTCAGTTCCCACCACCTGTGGGGTTTCCACTATCCTGCTGCTCGACTACCAGCTTTGCCCCAATGCCAGCTTCAGTCTCGCTGCCTAAGAGGGTTCTACTATCCTGCTGCTGTGACTACCGGCTTTGCCCCAATGCCCTCACCTGCTTACTTTGTCTGCCCCATTTGTCCACTGTTTCTCTGCAGGTGTGGCCTACTCTACCAGAAGATCACACAGCGTCCTGGTGCATGCGGGCATGTTCCAGATCAGCGATCATCCTTTCATGATGCTGCTTGTACTTATGCTAATTACATGTGTATACAATATGGAATCAGACTAGATCCTGCACCCAGTGGCTTTAAAGTGAACTAGGTTAAAGCTGAAGTCCTCAACAAAGCAGTATTCTCAGACATTATACTGGAGCCACATACATGACACAGAAACATATCAAATAGAATTGAGGCCATGTTCTGTAGGCTTGTTGCTGTTTAAAGATCACTAGGATCTTGCTTCCTGTTTTGGCTGCATGCAATCATTGCTGCTTGGTTGTCTACTAAACGACCTTTGGGAATGATCAGACTCATTGCCTGCTATTCCATTTCCATTGGTCCCCACTATGTACCTTGTATTATTTAGTACTACTTCGTGCCACCTCGCATGCATTACTGCTCTCCACTGACTACTACTACTACTACCGGCCTACGTACAGGTCCGTGCTTACAACTCATTACCTATGGCTTGCACTATTCACATTCCTGTCTTCTGCTCTTCCCTAGCTGCCTGGAATCTTCTAACTATACCAAACCTGCAAGGTCCTTGCTCAGTGCTCATTCAGCAGCTGCCAAGGTTGCTTATTCCATCTGCCTCACCCAGCATCGGACCTGCAGATTCATGAATTCTCTCAGCCTGACACGGCCAGTAAGGGCTTGGAGGTTAGTATACTCCTAACTCCTACCTGGCTTTCTACCTTACTTGGCATTGATTCCAAGATCATATTCTCCCATTGGATTTCAGTTATTCGCTCAAGCTCTTCTCCTCCTCCTCAGAAGATTTCCTCATCTGCTAGAATTACTTGACAGTACAACTTCACATAACTGGATTGCATATGCTCGCCTGTGGATCTCACTATTTCTCATAGGGGTCACCCCAGAAATGCTGTATACTCTCAATTCATTCATTCAGAGGTTGCCAAGAAGGAGGAGTGGTTGGACCACAGTGGGCTCAGGGAGGGTGAGGGTGGTGGAACAGAGGAGCATCCCTCCAGTTGTACCTCTCCACAATTCCTATGCCATTCTGGCAAAGTGTGGTTCCTCTACGGAGGCACCCACAGTGGAGACCAAAGAGGATGCTGGGAACCTCCACAAAGAAGACCCACAGGAGGGTGGCAGGGGACCCCGCAAGGGAAGGAAACAACTTCTGGTGGGGGACTCCACTGTTAGGAAGGTAGAACTGGGAGAGGAAGGGAGAAGGAGGTAAGGAGCCTGCTTGGTGCCATGGCTTGGAGGGACAGGGAGCGAATCCTCAGGATTGCCGGAGCAGCTGCACAGGGGAGGGAGCTGGATGTCATTGTCCACCTAGGGACAAATGACCTGGCTAAGAAAGGGATTAGAGAAGTACAGGAAGAGTTTGTGGAATTGGGGAGGGGCCTTAGACAAGTAGCACGCACAGTAACCTTCTCGGAGGTGCTGCCCATCTATGGCGTGAGAGAGGCTAGGGGTGTTCCGCACCATGGGATTCAATAAATGGTTGAAAAACTGGTGTGGAGCTCAGGGATTTGGCTTCATTGGGGACTGGGGTCCACCTGGAGTGATGCAAGCCTACACTGGCATGATGGGCTGCATCTGTCCAGGAGGGAGCCAGGATCCTAGGGTGATAGGTTTAAATGCTTCATTGGCAGGCATTTAAACTAGCCAAGGGGATGCATTGAAAGACCAGGAAAAATCCTAACTCCCAAAAATTATGGTAGTGAAGTGGTAACACCAACATAGAGGTGTCGATAGGGAGAAGGGCTGGGGTAAATGGAGAAAGTGACAAAGGCAAGAAGGACAGGAATGGGGCAAAAAGGAGTAAGGCCATCAGGAAATGGAGGGTAATGAGTACCAATGCACGTAGTCTGGGCAACAAGCTCCCTGAGCTGGTGGCCTTGATGGAAGAGGGATGCCTGGATATTGTAGCAGTCACAGAAATATGGTACACAGAGAACCATGACTGGGATGTTAACATACCAGGGTACATAACCTACAGGAGAGAAAGGCAGGGGAGAAGGGGGGGAGGAGTAGCTCTCTATGTAAAGGAAGGGATAAAAGCAACTGAACAAAAGAGTAAACAGGGAGGAGAGGAGGCACTGTGGGTCACCTTGGAGACTGGAAAGGGCACCACAATCTGCACAGGGGTTGTGTACAGACCCCATGTCAGGGGGAGGGAATGGACAAGGATATGATAGAAGGCATTCTTAGAATGGCAGAGAAAGGGGAGATACTGTTGATGGGAGACCTGAATATGCCAGATGTTAACTGGAGCACATTTGCTGCAGCCACATCCAAGAGCAGGGCCATTCTTGATGCCCTACAGGTGGCAGGCCTCAGACAGCTAGTTTTGGAACCCACTCATGAAGGTGCAATCTTAGACCTCGCACTCTCAAATGGGGGCAGTGAGAGGATCTCAGATCTAGAAGTGGGTAGCCATCTGGGAACAAGTGACCATCAAACAGTGTGGTTCATGATAAACTCAGCTACAGAGTCAAGCCATACAAAAGTGAGGGTACTGGACTTCAGGAGGGCTGACTTTGGCAAGATGGGAGAGTGCCTCAGAAAAGCACTAGCAAACAGACTAGAAGGAGGTGTGGAGCAACAATGGGGAATCGTCAAAACTGCCATCACAGAGGCATCAAGCATTTGTGTGAAGCAAATAAACGAATCAAAACAAAAGAAAAAGCCACTCTGGTTCTCAAAAGAGGTGGCTGTGAAAGTCAGGAAGAAAAATATAGCATTCCGGAAGTATAAGGAAACAAAGAAGGAGCAGGACAGAGAGCTGTACCAGTTAAGGCAGAAGGAAACAGGGAGGGAAGTCAGAATAGCAAAGGCGCAAACTGAGGAAAAGATAGCCAACTCGGTTAAGAAGGGGGATAAAACCTTTTATAGGTACATCAGTGAGTGTAGAAAGACAAAGGGAGGGATAGTGAGGCTGAATAGAATGAACGGTGGGTGGGCAGAGGGGGACAGTGAAAAAGCAGGGATACTGAATGAACATTTCTGCTCAGTATTCACAAAAGAGAAGGGGGAAGTGCCTAATTAACAGAAGCTCTCTTGATAGGGGGTCGATCCCAGTCCTTTCACAGAAGAAAGGGTTCTGCAAGAACTCCTAAAACTGAAGGTGGACAAAGCAATGAAGCCTGATGGAATTCACCCCAGAATTGTAAAAGAATTTAGGTGGGAACTAGTGAAACCACTGGCTACTCTTTTTAATAAATCATAGGAGGATGGTGTGGTACCCGAGGACTGGAGGAAGGCAGATGTGATTCCCCTTCACAAAAGTGGCGCCAAGACAGAGGCAGGAAACTACAGATCTGTCAGTTTGACCTCTGTGGTAGGGAAAGTGATGGAGTCACTTCTGAAGGAAAGAATAGTTGAGTACCTAGAAGCCAGTGGGGCACAGGACCCAAGGCAGCATGAGTTCACAGCGGAAAGGTCATGTCAGATGAATCTAATAGATTTCTTTGACTGGGTGACCAAAGTAGTAGACCAGGGAGGGGCTGTGGACATGGCCTACCCAGACTTTAGCAAGGCATTTGACACAGTCCCACACAAAAGATTAATAGTCAAATTAACCAGCCTGGGAGTGGGTCCCAGGGTTGTAGCCTGGGTAAAACATTGGCTGGACAACAGGACACAGAAGGTAATTGTAAATGGAGTTCACTCTGAAGAAAGAAGGGATACTAGTGGGGTACCACAGGGTTCAGTATTGGGTCCAGTCTTTTTTAATGTCTTCATAAGTGACATTGCAGAGGGACTGGAAGGAAAAGTATGCCTCTTTGCAGATGACACAAAGATCTGCAACAGGGTTGATACACAAGGAGGTGTGGAAAGGATGAGAAGGGACTTGGCAAGGTTGGAGGAATGGTCAGAAGTATGGCAGCTAGGATTCAATGCAAAGAAGTGCAAAATAATGAACCTGGGAAACAAGAACCCAGGGGAAGAATACACAATGGGGGGTAGTAACAACAACAAAAAAGGAAAGGGACCTGGGGGTAATCATATCAGATGACCTTAAGGTTAGCAAGCAATGTGAGAAGGCAGTAGGGAGGGCTGGGGGTATACTGGGATGTATAGGGAAAGGCATCAGCAGCAGAAAACAGGAAGTTGTTATCTCTCTGTACAGACAGTTGGTGACACCCCATCTGGAGTACTGCATCCAGTTCCGGAGACCCCATCTCCGCAAGGACATAGACAGGATAGAGGCAGTCCAGAGGAGAGCAACTAAAATGGTGCAGGGTCTGCAAGAGAAGCTGTATGAGGAGAGACTAAAGGCGCTTAATATGTATACTCTTGAGGAAAGAAGGGAGAGGGGGGGACATGATAGAAACTTTTAAGTACCTCAGTGGAATCAACAAAGTCCAAGAGGGTAGCATTTTTCAGAAAAAGAGAAGTGCAAGAACAAGGGGACAAAATTTAAAGATGAGGGGGTGGTTCAGGGGCAATGTGAGGAAGTATTATTCCACAGAGAAGGTAGTGGATGCATGGAACAACCTTCCTGAGGAGGTTGTGGGGTCTAAAACTGTGAGAGAATTCAAGAATGCATGGGACAGACATAAGGCAATTCTTGTTGGGGGTAGGAAGAAATAGGCTGTTGGTTAACTAGGATCTGCAGCCTATCCTGTAGGTAGGGAAATGGGAAGACTAGATGGGCCAAGAGGTCCTTATCTGTTGTGAAAGGCTATGTTTCTATGCTAATCAGCTAACCTATATGGGGACCAACTGCACACACTAACCTTTGAGGGCTAGTTGCCACTCTACCGACTTACCAGCAGACTATAAGGATCTGGCTGTGCTTACATGACTACATGGAGCTAGTCGCCACTTTTCTTTCTATACCAGCTGATCTACAAGGGTGTAGCTGTGCATCTTAACCTTGGGACTAGCTGCCAATTATACTACTTATTAACTTGCCACTCTATTTACTTACCAGCTGACCTACGAAGGTCTGGCTGCACTTTCATGTTACCTTGAGCTAGCCACCTCTCTACTTACCTCACCAGCAGATGGTTATGCTGCGTGTTTCACCCGAGGGACTAGCTGCCACATTCTATTACTTATCAACTGACCAACTTGGTGCAGTTACTTGCTACTTACTACCTCATCTTCTAACTTATGTGGTCCACCCGCACATACTTACCTGCTGGATTCACCCTGTTATACTTTCTGAATGCTTCCTAACCTCACACCAGTGCTTCAGATTTACTACCCTTAAAGCCTGCCAAGATTCAAGATCAGCTCTACAGCCGTTGCCTTCTACAGCATGACCTAAGTATATATTCTACTCCTATCGCACTTTACCGGAACTGGGTTCATCAGTCAGTAGTCTCATTGCAAGCCTTCTACCATTCCACGTATTAAATAAGCCCTCTATTAACAGAAGCCTGGAAGTTGAACTACTTCTATTTTCATCCTGCCTCACCTGAGTCAAAGCCTGGATATAATTACTCCATACACCTATCTATCATTTGCCAGCCTCAGGAGCTTCTCACTTCCAGTTCTATCCTGAACCTTGGACATGTTCTACAATGCTCACCTCAGTGCTCATCTAACTGGATGCCGCACGCTTTCGTAATACTACCTGCTTCGGTCATGCAAGACTTGGAAGCCTGTTCTTGACCTTTCATCTTTGCTACAAACTGTTTCACTGAATATGTAACCTGCAAACTTGGACTAACCAATAATGAATTAATGTAGGATTATGCTCCTTTAGTATGCCCAGAAGGATGGGTGGGTCGGTAGCCCTGGGTCCTCAGAGGTTTCCCCCTAAGGGGTTTTTCCTCTCCTGCATGCTGCCGGCCATACTCTCCGGAGTTGAAGGAGATAATTGTGGATATCATTTTCTTTTTTTTTTTTTTGAAATTCAATGTTTTATTAATTTTGACATAATAATGAGTATGAAATACAAGTACCAGTACAGAACAAGACAAAACCCCATCAATGTGCAGAAACATGGCAATATCATGGCTCCGAATATACCAACCCACCCTACCCACCCCTGAAGGTGCCACCTCCAACTCAGGTTAAACCTGAAGGACATTTATCCGGTACCATGGAGCAATACACAGTAGGAATCATTAAGCCACATAGAAACATCTCATAAAGAAGAAACAGTCAGAGGATTCCAAATAGAAAGTTCAGTGAAGGTACAAAGCGTATAACTTGCCCCATTTTTTATGAAAAGTAGGCATAGCATGTCTGGAACTAGCTATTAGTCTTTCCATCTTGAAACAAAAGGAGATTTCCTCCAACCACTCCTGGTAGGAAATAGCCACATGATCTAGCCAATGTCGGAGGACTAGCCTTTTAACTGCCATTGAGATTATGGCCATGTGAAATTTCCGTTCTTTAATCCTAATGTTCGAATACAGGCCAATTACACAAACTTCAGCTGTGAATAGTTCCTCCAGACCCAAAATCGGATCTAGACTATCACGAATTGCTTTCCATAATGGGGCAACTTTAACGCATGACCAAAATATATGTAGTAGTTCCCACTCCTTTACGCACCTTGTGCAGCTAACAGATTTTAGATCTGTCAAATTTAGCCAGCTCATATGCATAATACATGTTATTTAATATGTAGAACTGTATAAGCCTATTCCTGTCCAAAGTAAGGTATTTGTACAATATCTCAGCAGACCTGGTTCCAAGACATGGAAGGCAGAGACCAGAGGCATCCATATATTGGAACCAGTTAGGGATTCAGGGAATTTTGTAATCAAGAGATGATTGTATAGCCGAGCTATACTATGGGGATTTGTGGCACAGGTCCTGAGTTGTTCCAGGAAAGGCCTAATTCGAGAGGTTAAACTCACCAGCCCAAATTCTTTACCTATAAGGTGTCTCAATTGATACATCTTGAAGATATTCTGGGGAGGAATATTCAGTTTTGTTAGTAATTCACCAGAAGAGCCAAGGGGATCCCTGAACATAAAGATCTTCCACCGAGCAGTCCTGAATTTGTGGGAGCCATGTCAATGACAGTCTTTGACCCCCGATTTTAATATTAGGATTAAGTACTAGTGGTTGGCCTAAATCCTTAGTATACGGGATTTTAACAGAATTCCAGTACTGATTTAGAATTTTAATGGACAGCCCCATTACTGAGTCGCAGATATCTTCCGGTAAAGCGGAGTAGCTATAATAAAAAAACATGTTGAGGATCTATACTGTGTTCCTCCAATAGTTTGAGCTCTAGCTCTAACCACTTGGGCATGTAATATTCATTTGGAGGGCAAATCCATCTGCCCAGTTTAGATAAATGACTGGCCCAGTAGTAAAATCCAAAATTAGGCAAACGAAGGCCTCCCTTATCTTTAGGCAAGTAAAGCTTGAGAAAGGATCTCCTAGGTTGCTTACCTCTCCAAATAAATTTGTATACCATTGAATGTATTTTCTGGAAGAAAGACTTAGGAAGCCATATATTGAGAAGGTTCAGAGGATAAAAGATACGTGGAAGTACGTTCATTTTGATTATGCTGATACGCCCCCCAATAGCAAGGGGAAGGCTGTCCCATCTGCTAAGATCCTTTTGGATTTTATCCACCAAGTCATCCAGGTTAAGCTTCCTGATCATCTCCTCATCCCAGGCCAGATGAATACCCAGATATTTAAGGTGGTTCGGGGCCCATTTCATACCAAACTGAGATACACTGGCTTGGAGCAAGAGTGAATTGAGTGGAAATATTTCTGATTTGGATAGGTTCAACTTATAGTTAGCTACTTTACCAAATTGACTCACAATTTGCAGCACCTCCGGTAAGGACGTTTCTGGGTTTGCAAGGTGTAAAAGAATATCATCTGCAAAAACAGAAAGGGTCAATGCCCGTTGAGCAATGACACACCCTGAGATCTTGGGTGATGTTTTGATGAGCATCAACAGGGGTTCTAAGTATAAGTTAAATAAGTAAGGCGACAGTGGACAACCTTGTCAGGTGCCGGAATACAGGGAGACGCGAGATGAGAACACCCCATTACAATAAACCTTAGCAGAAGGCGAACCATATATTGCCTTTATCCAGTGAATAAACTTCTCTGGAAAACCCATTTTATTTAGAGTAGACCACAGGAACTCCCAGCTGACCCGATCAAAGGCCTTCTCTGCGTCTAAGGCAACTAAAGCCATGGGGAGCTGGGACTCCCGGGCTGCACGAAAAATGTGGGTAAGTGTACGCATGTGATCCATTGCTGACCTCTCCTGGACAAATCCTACCTGTTCCGAACTCAGCAGAGTTTGCCAGACCTGCTTGATTCTCAAGGAAAGAATTTTAGTCAAAATTTTTATGTCGTAATTAAGTAATGAAATTGGTCTATAGCTAACTGGGTCCAAGTTAGGCTTGTCTAGTTTAGGAATTAAAATTATGGTAGCCTCCAGCAAGGAAGGATCCAATGGTTCGGAAGAGAGAATATAATTAAATAAATTAAGGAGGGCAGGCGCAATCTCTTTACAGAAGGTTTTGTAAAAGTTGGGGGGAAGGCCGTCAGGTCCAGGGGATTTGTCCAGGGGTAGGTTTTTAATAACTTCCTCCACTTCTCTTAGAGTTATCGGAGATGAAAGTGAGTCGCATTGATGCGCCTGCAATCTTGGAAGGGGGGACACCCTCCAGAAAAGCTGCTGCCTCTGAAATTGATGTTGAGGAAGCCTTGTTACCATACAAATCCTGGTAAAATACTTTGAAAACCTTAGCTATGTCCCTTGGGGCAGTTTTAATTGAGCTGTCCTTCGCTTTTAAGGCAGGAATTAATCTGGAACTTTCTACCTCCCTTAACCTGAGAGCAAGTAATCTCCCGGGTTTCCCCCCCGGTCAAGGTATTTTGTTTTAGATTTTAAAATTGCATATTCTGTTTTTTTCTTTAATCAGGTCTTCATACTCATTTCTGAGTCTACAAAGATTCTCTAAATCAATTTGAGAGTTAGTGGAAGAAAGAACACTTTCAGCCTTTTTAATCTGGTTAGCCAAAGAGGTAATTTTTTCCTCCCTCACCCTCTTCCTTCTAGAAGCCACTTTTATAAATTCTCCCCTGAGAAAACATTTTAGCGCTCACCAAATTAAATCATCTCTGGAAATTGAACCCTGGTTAATTTCAAGAAAGGACGAGATCAAAGACTTGAAGTGAGAAGTTGTGTGCTCGTCCTTCAAAAGCTGTGTATTGAGCTTCCAGGAGGTATCTCTTTGACCTGGAGGGCTAGGTGATAACTTGATCCATGCCATTGAATGGTACGAGATAACAATCGGCTCAATACCAGTAAGGGAAATATTGGCTAGAAGTACAGTGCTCACCAAGATGTAATCCAATCTTGACCAGGATTTATGAATTGGAGAGTAATAAGTGTAGCTACGATTAGAAGGATTCAGTAGTCTCCAAGGGTCATCCAGACCCAATAAGTTGCAAAAGTCATTGAGCGCCATTTGGGCGGGCGTGGGGGATTTTAGGGGTCTATAGGTTCTATCTAGGACCTGTGAGGGAGCAATGTTCCAGTCCCCCCTAATATAAATACCGTTGGCAAAAGTTCACTTAATCTAGTTGTTAGCTGCATAAGGAAGTTAGGATCACCCCCAACTGGACCATATATGGCTCCCAGAACCACATCCATGTTATTGAGTAACCCTTTCACTAATACAAATCTGCCTTCTGGGTCTTTAGTACATTTCTCCGGTACAAATGACACATTTCGCTTTATCATGATAGCCACTCCCTTACTGACTGTAGACCCTTCAGAAACAAAAACCTGAGAAAAACCGTGGCACCGTAACACTTTAGCTTCTGAGACAAGAATGTGTGTTTCCTGCAAAAAGAGAATGTCCGCACCTACCAGAGAGCAATTTAGTAATATTTGTCTTTTTTTGATTACCTCTCTAATACCCCTGACGTTCCAGGTAGCAATTTTAATGTGGCCTAAAGCCATTTAACAACAGTAAAAGGATACGACTTGGTCAAATTGTACCCCATGGCAATACACTTCAATCCCCTGAGTGGTGACACCTTCCGCCCACACCCCCAGTACCCCCCTTCCCAAACAAATAGATCATGACAAGAAAGAGTGTCCATTTGTAGAATTGAGTCCACATATCCAGTAACTGTATTCAAGATTAGTACTAAGTCGAGACAATCAACATGAAAAATAGAGCCTATCTCCCCCCCACCCTGTAAACTTGCACCCCCATCCTCCAAAGTCCTCCCTAAACTATTTACACTGGGTCCCCATAGTACCAAGACTAGATATTACCCAGCTAAAACACTATATCGGGAACCCCCAGAGAAAATTAATGATAATCTTGAAAAAGTGGCCCCCTTCCCACCCCCATACTTTGTAAACCCTCCCTCCCGCTACCCCTGAAACTATTTACAAATAGTCCCCAAGTATCCAGAAGCAGAAAACACCCAATTCTGCCATACGAAAGGGACCCCCAGGATACCTTGGTCTGCCACAAACCACCTTAGAAATAGAACCATGGCCGGGCCATGAAACCCTGCTTGAGTTGAAACTGGACCACCAGAGAAAACCTAGCCTTTTTGCCGTGATGCGACCATGCCTCATTACCCACTACGGCCGCGAGATGCCTCGGAGCTACGCTCCTACCCGAGCCCCCAACCCCCAACCCAACAGTAAGATTGTGCTGTAATCGCACTGATCAATTCAATTTAGCTAAACTCTGGACCCAAAGGTTAACGGGGAATTGGCTACCTGAGTGGCTCTAACACAGTATTCCTTCGAACCCTCATGGTCCTGGTATACTAAAAAGGGGTAAATACCTGGAGTACTCCAGACCCGTCTTCCAAAAACAGCCCAGAGATTTTTTGAGGGTCAATGGGAAAGACCCAGGAATCCTCGAACCGGAAAAAACAAAGTGAGGGGAAGTTCCGGTCGGAAGACGCGCGAACGGACCAAAATGGTCCGACCGCAAAAGGGAACTACTGGAAACCGCTACCCCTCTCACTAGTACCTAAACTACCAGTGGAGATGCTCGTTCATGGCGCTACGAGTCTGCTAGGCCGTATAGGCCTCAAGGCCTACCAACTCGCCACGCACCACCATCCTGACTCTACGCCCTCTCCCCCCAAGGAAACCAGGTAAGCCAGCACAAGTAGCTGCCCAAAAGAGATATCCTATTCGAAAACAATCCAATTCAAACTGAATGAAGCATTGCAAACAACTACAACCAACTCAGTGAAACTTTTAGTGAGTAGTCCCCTTGAAAAAGTCAGTCTCCTTTGAAGAGGTTCGGGAGCATCGTGGCGAGGTCGGATAAAGCTTGCTCCGGGTTGTCGTAAGCATGCCAGGTGCCATCCAGAGAGACCAGTAGTTTTGCCGGGTAGTTCATTTTGAATTTCTTGCCTGCTGCAATTAGCTTCTTTACAATCGGGTGGAAGGCCGCTCTCTTTTGCCGGATTTCGTATGGGAGGTCCTGGGTGATTCTGATTTTAGTGTGGTCCCATTGGATTGACTCTAATTCCTTGACCTTCACCAAAACGTGTTGCCTCTCTATGTAGCTGAGGAACCTGATGATAATCGGTATGGGGGGGCACCAGGCGAAGGCTTAGGTCTTAAGGATCTATGTGCCCTCTCGATATGGTACTGTTGATTAATGGGTGAAGGGCCAATGATTTCATTTATAAGCTGTTGGACAAATCTTATGGTGTCCCCCCCTTCCTCCGACTCAGGCAAGCCCAGGATTAAAATGTTGTTCCTCCTGCTTCTGCCCACTAGGTCTTCAGTCTTGGTCTGTAGTTTCTGGACTTGCTGCCTTAGTTTGACAATTTCTGGATCTGTCTTGTTTTTCCAATGCTTTAAAGAAGATGCTCTTGCCTCCATATCCCCCACCCATCTCGATAAGGTGGTGAAGTCACTTCTTATTGATTTAATCTCGCTTGAGATTTCTTGAAGCGTTTCCCTGAAGGGCAGAAGCTCTTGAAGGAATCGATCTTCCGTTAACAAGCTGCTTTGTGAAACAGGGGGCGATTGTTTTGTTGACTGCCCTGAGTTAGCATTTCTGGCTTTTTTGGATGATTTCTCTGGAGATGCGGGTGGAGTATGCTTCACCCCGGCTGCTTTCATCTCCGAATCCATTGCCCCAAACAGCCTATGAAATGAACATTCCACCGCAAGGTTTGGTTCAGGAGCATCCCAAACGATCAATGTCACTTCAGCAAACAGAATCTTTGTGAAAGAGTGCTGTAGATCAGTAAAAATAGGCGATTTAATAGGGTGGAGGGTGGGAGCTCAGGAGAAAGCTGCTACCAGTCACTCTGCATCACGTGACCTCCATCATTTTCTTTTGGGGGGTGTCACATCCTAAACAACTAACCTTCCTTCCTACAGTGGGATACAGAGTAAAGCCACACCATCAACTTATACCGATCAACTCAATTGTTCCAGTTTCAGCACTATCGTACTGTCAAGTTCATCATGAACTATAATCACTGACTTATTCATGTCTATGTCCAAGTACTTCAGCACTATCCGTGCATATAACTATACATTGGAAGCATCATGATACCTACTGGTCTGGCCTCTGTACCTAAACTGAAATCTACATTATAAGATGCAGTATGTAACACAAGCACAGAGTTCTAAACCACATATAATTGAAAGGCTCTGCCTGTAGTTATATGGGGGAAGAGCTCCTCCCCATATCCTAATTAAGCAGCAGAAACCTGCTGCTCTGCTTAGAGCAAGACTCACTCACCCTCCATCCTCCTCTTACTCCTCCTCCTCCTCCTTCTCCTGCACTCTTATCCCACCAGGGGAGTGTCACATCCTAAACAACTAACCTTCCTTCCTACAGTGGGATACAGAATAAAGCCACACCATCACCTTATACCGATCAACTCAATTGTTCCAGTATCAGAACTATCATACTGTGTGTGATTTTGTATTTTCTTGAAACTTGGCTTCTCAGCCAAATGCCCTTTGAGGTAACCCTCACCTCAGTGTTTGCGCACAGAGGTTCTTTGTCTTTTAAATAGTTTTTTAGTTTAATGGGTTCACCACAACATATCCAAGACACACTGTCTTAGGGTAGCTGGTCCATTCCACTGGGGTGTCAAACAGACGAGGCATACTGATGAGTCCTGGTAAGATGAAACACGTGTCTATGTCTTCTGTTAGCACCCTTTGCAAACTGTGTGAGAGGCCTTTCGGCACCATGCAATTCTGCTTCAAGTTGGACCAGCATAACATTCTGTGGTGATTTGCATATGCAGCCCATGATGCTTTGCATTGTGTGGGCATGTGTGATTTTGTATTTTCTTGAAACTTGGCTTCCCAGCCAAATGCCCTTTGGGGGTAACCCTTGCCTCAGTGTTTGCCCACAGAGGTTCTTTGTCTATCATACTGTCAAGTTCATCATGAACTATAATCACTGACTTATTCATGTTTATGTCCAAGTACTTAAGCACTATCCATTCATATTACTATACCTCGGAAGCATCATTCTACCTACTGGTCTATCCTCTGTATCCAAACTGAAATCTACATTATAAGATGCAGTATGTAGCACAAGCACTGAGCTCTGAACCACATATAAAGTCCCATTGGGAGGGGTGGCAGCAGCAACCCCAAGCACATGTGCTCATTGGAGAAGGATGATGGCAGCAGATGAGAGCCATCCCCTCCACCCAGCAGCCCAGCAGATGTTCATCAGGAGGGGTGGCATGTCCTGGCTGGCCCCTCCTTCCAGCAAGCCAGCAGCTCAGTCGGAAAGGGTGGAGAGGTATACCATCCCCTCTAGTCCTTGCAGCAGTTTGAGGAGGCCTGTCAGAGGAGGTGGGTCCAGGCCTCCCCTCTGATCTCTTCAGCAGCAGTCTCCTGCCCAGAAACCAATGGAGGGTGGCAGGGTGAGTGGTGATAGCATCAGCTTCGGGTGCTGGCAGTCAGAAACCAGTAGGAACTTTTTTGTTTTTAATTTAAATAAGATCTTGGGTGCTCCAGGAGCCAGGATTGACTGTAGGGCAAGGGCAAGGGCCCAAATCAAGGACCACACATGGGGTGGGTGAGCAAAAGGCTCAGTAGAGTCAGGAAAATGTGGGGGCAGGCAAGACCCAGTGAAAAACTGTCTACAAGGCAGAACAAGGAGGAGGATCCCCTGAGCCAGTGATTGGGAGGGCGGAGCAATGGTGGAGCAGGCCAGGATGATTGACAGCAAGGCCCCAGCCAGGCCTAAAAGATTTAAAGAGCAACAACAGATTCACCAAAGTTAAAGTGACAACGACAAGCCCATCCAGTCTCAAAGGGGCCAGGAACTGTACAAATGAATGGTGACTGTTATCAATGCCTGTGGATGGAATTTTAAGTGGCATGTGCTAAGTTTAAAGGGGTCAGGAACTTTATAAGGACTAAATGAATATTTGTTATTGTTTTCAAAATTGGCTTAAAGGGTTAGAATAATTGCCAGGCTCGGTAGAGCAAGGAACTGTACATAAGGAACTGCATACCTTAGTGTGGGTTAATGCCTGACACCTGAATCCAAGTAGCCTGCACCAGTGCCCAGGTTTAAAAGGGACAGTGCACTCTTGAATGTAAAACTGTTTGTAAAACAAATGTACATAATTGTGTTATTGCAATGCTTTTGGGCCTCTGTGCTGAGATTGTCCCTATGCCAGTATCTGTGTGCCAGCTGACGATGGCCACGAAGTGACAGTGCCCCATGCGGTTTTATGTAATCTGATAACCTGAATTGTTTTGACTATTTGTAGAGTGTCTTAAATGAGTACTGTTTGTTAGAAATAAAGACACAGGCACAAGGCTTTAATAGAAATGTTTATTGTGCTGCCACCCTCCAGCCTGAGTGTGATCCCTGGTGTCCTGATCCTGTTTTTCCCAACCAGCTGTCATGTCCTTGTTTGTCCTTGTGTCCCAGCAGTTCACGTAGGGGCTGTGGCTGGGTGGAATTTGGCAGACTTTTTCCTGGAGGGGTGTCATTTCTGGTGGTCTATAGAGACCTTTGTGCCAATGACCAACACTACCTCAGGATAGTCCTGGCCTGCATCCTGTTCTATGTATTCCCCTGCCCTGGACAGCTAGTTCCCTGTCTTGCTTTTCCCATTTCCTGTTTGGACACGCAAGGGTGGCTGGCTTAGTATGTTTGCAGCTGATTTGTGTCAGCGTGGCTCAGTTGGTAGCACATCCACCTCTGGGCCAGAAGGTAGTGGGTTCTCGTCCCACACCAGCATTGGACTTGCACCTAAAACACTGGCATCTGAGTGCAGTATTAGGGGGATGCAGTACTGCTGGGGTGTGCTGTCCTTTGGATGAGATGTTAAACTGAGGTCCCTTCTACCCATCCTGGTTGCTGTCCTGGTGGGTGTCCAGGTGGAAGTAAAAGAACCCAGGGCACTCTTCGCAAAGAGTAGAGGACATTTCTGGTGTCCTGGCCAAGATTTCCCTTCCCATAAACCGGTTTGTGCAATTGTCCAGGCTGTGTATGAGTGTTGATGTGTGATATGTCTGCCACTACACATTCAGTCACTTCACTACCAGTCTAGCATTGCTAGTGAAGCACTTTGGGATACTCTGTGTATGAAAAGCACTATATAAATGCTGATTCTTCTTCTTCTATAATTTAGTTATCTTCTAGAGTTCTGAATTTAGAAATGTTCTAGCCTGTTATAGTTTTAGAGTGCAGATATTTAGGATATTGTTATTGTCTAGTCATGTTTAATAAACTTTTACATTGTTCCTTGCATTTGAGTCAACTTCACACCTCTACTTGTGTTCCCAGTAGTGGTATTTGAACTTGAGCCCCCTTCCCCATAATGTTCCCTTGACACCCACTGGCCGGGCTTTGCACAAAAATTCATCTCTGGGTAGTTGGCATAGTCAGATTACCTTGTGTTTTCCTCCATTCCAAGTTGTAGCTGGGGTGGACCTGTGCCCTGACCCAACCAGGCCATTTTGAGAGCAGTTGGTGTCAGGAGCAACCCTCATCTATTACACAGTTGTGTGCATAATGTATGAATAGCTGTTTTATTGCCTGACTATGCATGTATGGATTCATCTGCGATTTTAAAAATGTTTGCTTTGTTTTTTTAGAATCCATATGCATCACAATGGAAGAACCCAGCACTTAGTGAAGTAATTTGTTTTTCACAGGAAAGCCATTTCTTGGATTAGTGGATCCCTGTAACCAAACTGCCAGAACAGTGATGGGGGCCTTCCTCTGCATTCTCAACAGTGCACTGGATTTTAAAAGAATTGTGTAATTGCTGAGGAAGACATTTTCCACATTGAAACACAGAGTTACAGTGGTGCTCATAGAAAAGTTGACCTTTACCCCAGTATGCCTCTCATCATTTTCTCAGTACCACGACATGACTCTCAGCATGAGGCTCGGCATAATGGCAGTGGTGCAGTGCCCATGGCAGCACAGTGTTCAATCTACAGTAAAATAGCAGTATTTTAACTGCTTAATTGCACTTCATGACTTATCCACTGGATGGCAGTGTGTGATTGTGTCCATTTTTTTTTTAAATTTCCTGATTCATTCGCCGGTAGATGGCACTGCATTTTCCAAATTCTTCTACAGTATCTTATTGTTTTTTCTCACTTGACTTGCACTGCTACTGATTTGAATTCTACATCAATCTGAAGCTGACTGCTTGCTGTCAGCAGATATGTTCAATAGGAAAGTACCTTGAAGGGACATAGATCTGCTGCACAGCATATTAAATATGTATGCAGACTAATTGTAAAAAAAGAAATGCAAAGTGGCTGCCAGCTTGCCCGATCACCTTTTTCTGTAATTGAATTCTCCTCTGCTTGAGATTAATCCCCAGTCCCACCCCCCAACTCACATTCACATGCATCCCTGATGCACCGTGTTTTAAAACAGTTTCTATTTCTAAAGTGGCCATCGCTCCCATGCTCCACTCCCCAGCCCCAATCCCCACAGTACTGTATGATACATTTTTGCCTCCATCTTGATATCCCGTTTTCACCCTTCCTCTGTTCCCTGTCTTTGGTAAGATTTATTGACCCCTTTATGCTGATGACAAGCAATTTTAATTTCTTTAATGTCGATCACTTGTATAAAAAATTACAATTATTTTTAGTCCTCCAGTTGCCCCTCCTCATTATACTCACTCACAACATTACCTTAGCTTTCTGCAGCCACTCCCTGCCCCAATAATGTTTTTCAATAAAGCAAAAAATAATAACAGAATCTTTAAAATTTTTTTTCTACCATATTTTATTATATATTCAGTATATAGAGATCAAAACATACATGAAATTAAAATAATGAAAACCTGACTTACACAACTTATGTAACAGTCACTAATTGCTGGGGGGCTCTGGGTGATTATAGCAGACATGGGTAGAAACATGCCTAGGTACAGTATACTGGGGTCACAAGTTAGGGAAAGGAGGCAGAGACTCACAAAGGTAGCCCCCCCAAAAAAACATGGCGGAGAAATAAAAGCAATCAATCAAGGTTGTCAAGTGGTTTGCCAATCCCAATACCCACTGCAGCCCCTACTAAAAAAAAAATAAAAACTTCCCTTGTTAGTTTACTGCCAAAAAATCAAATATATTGTAAAACAGCAGCCCCGGAATTAAAAACATGCTCTGCTGTTCTTGCACACCTGCCGGCAAAGAAGATAGTGGGTAGTTATGCCCATTACTATAGAGGGAAGTGTAAACCCCACCTGTTGTACACAGGCATACGAAACATACCATATATTGGCTTATTATTTTGTATTGTCCCTAAATAAAGTTGCAGTCACACTCCTCTGGCAATCCCATCTCAGTTCCCTGTCAGAGGTCCTGGGATGTTTTATGTTTTGCTCTATATATTTATCTAAATTATAAATGCACACGTTAAAAAATGCAAATCATAAACATGGTTTGGATGTTTAGTTTAACTGTATGCTATACTAACTGTCTTCTTTACTTTTGTTTTACACTATACTCACTTCAGCCCATGAAATACTGCCGTTTATTTCCACCTGAATTTTTTAGCTGTTATAAATCCACTTACTGTGCACAGGGCTTTATTTAACTCTAAAAATTGATTAGCGTTTTGCTCATAAAAGTTCTAAAACATTGTGAAAAGGCATAGCACTTGCCTCACTGTGTTTAACAAACATAACACCTCTAGAAACCCTATATAAATGCTTTCTGTACAGCTAGTATTGTCCCAAGAAAAAAGTGCTAATCAATTATTTAAAACCCTGGTGCATCTCAGAAGCAACTCAGTCAATTACAGCCCCAAAGTCATGTTGCCCTCTACATACAGTATGGTGAACAACAATTTCTTAACATGCAAACTACTGTCTGTTTGTTAATGATGCTGGGAAATGAGGCGGACATACAGTATACTGTAAGTATGTGTACTGAAATCAGAATTATGTGTGCTGACATCAGGGGGAAAAGTCAGTGGCTCCATTAGGGAGCGGATATGTTTGGGAGGCATAGTGAACAAAATAAGATACTGTATAATGCCATCAGGTCTGTTTACAAGCCCCTCCCCCACACACATTTTTATTTATTGATTTTATTTCAAGCTGCACATTTTTCCAGGAAATTCACAAGGATTAAACTACCTGCATGTGCACTGCTAATATATTAGAAATCTTCATCCACAGGCTCTTAGTTACAATAGCAGATACCTCTTTCTGACATTTACTGGGACAATGTTCAGATAAAAAAAAATGCATATTAAATGCAGTGGAAGTTGTGAATGCCACTGGTTGCGACTTCATCTGGCTGAAAATTAATTAACAAGGGCATACTCCATCCAACTTAAATAGTAACAAAAAAGTATCTTCCATCTAACTTCTGTAAATAGTAACAAAAAAGTAACCACTATTTAACTTCTGTAAATAGGAAACAAAAGCATAATCCATGTAACTTACTGTATATACATAGTAACAAAAAGGGATCTTCTATCTAACTTTTAGGAATACAGTAGTAACAAACAGGCATCCTCCATTTAACTTTTATAAGCAGTAAAAAAGGCATCCTATTGTACATCCAGCTTTTATAAATATCTTCACATATATTTCTTTTTTAGCTGCAAGGTGCCCTAAATCAGAAATATTTTCATCATCTGTACTTTTATCTACTGTGCTGACTGAGACACACTGTGGCAGTAATTATGAAATTTGATAATAGTCCCTGACCTTGCTCAGACCCACTCAGCCTTGTGGATGAACCCTGCTTGGAGCAGGGACTTTAAAATTTAGAATGCCCTCCCTGGCTGAGACCCACTATAAGGGGGAACACTTTGTTTAAATGAATTCCCACAGGGCTCTCTGGCGCTCAGATTGACAAGCCTGGGTTGCACGGCAGGCTTAACTCTAATTCATTAAAATAAAGAAGATCTACTGTGCCAAATACATGGCATACAGGTACAGTAGTTTAGAAAAGGTTTCCTTTGAAAACCCATACAGATACAGTATACTGTATATGACAAAATGTTCACTTTTTTTTCCCACTGAGTATAATGACAGAGACCAACCCTGCATGACAGAATCCAGCCTGGCCCTTGATTTCATCAGTAAAGGATAACACAAACTTAAACTGGAGTTGTAGGCTGGACTTCATAGCATGTTACAGTAAGTCATATCCAGCAAATGATCATTGATCTACATGTGAAAGCAGAAGAGAATCCTTTTTCTCATATGCTGTATAAGACACAATGTACACATCTGTTTTTTTCTCTGCAAGGTGCCCTACATCAGCCTTTTAAAATAGGGTGCCTGAGTTAGCACCAATGAGATGAAAGTGATGGGGCTATATTTTTCAAGGTTAGGACACTGAGGAAGGGCCCATTTTTCAGTTCAAGATGTACAGTATAAAATGTTCATAAGCATAATGATTATACTACAAAATAAACAGAAAAATATTCAGGGCTGCATTGGTGGTAACTGTGAACCCACAACAGACAAAATGTTGCTCATTTAAAGTAATGTGGGGATCAGATAGATAGATAGTAGCTTGTATACAGCATTTCTTTATTCCCTGCTGCTGAGATCATAACCCTGCCCATGCCTCTGATTGACATAAAATTACTATCAAAATGTCTGCTGTAGGTAAAATACACACATAGGGTGGGATATTCAGACTGCACCAAAAAGATGCGCAATAGTGGGAGCAGGTGCTAAAGCAGTGTGCCATTGTGCAACGTGCATGATATTCAAACCAAGTGCAGGCCAAGGTGTGCCTGCGCAACACAGCTGAATATCACGCCCCATGCACCATGGTGCAACCAGGAATGCATAGTGGAGCAGTGTTGATGCACAGTAGCACATCCAGTGATTCACAGGGACAAGGACAGGAAGCAGGGGTGCACCAGCCATGGAAGTGCCATGGGCGGAGGTGCATGCAGCAAGCCAGACAGACCAACCCCCCCAAGGCCCCCCATGAATTGCACAAACAGCGGTGAGCTGGATGGACCACCAGCCCATGAACCCCAGCACTGATTCAACAACGGAGGCATGGTGCCCCAGCACACTCCCCTGGCAAACAGTGACTGCAACACAAGGAGGGCCAGACCCTCCAATGCCACTGCACCCCATCCCACCAATGCTGATCACCCCTGTACAGTGATCCCAAGACACCCAGCCCAGAAGCAGCACCAAACAGTGCATAGCACCGAAGGCATGCCACCACCACCACCATCATGATAATGCAACCCTGTGCTCCATGGTGACATGCATGACAGCCCCACCATGATCCCCCTACAGGAGGTGCCACCAGCCACTGATGCGACTGCAGCATACACAATGCCCCCCTGTATGGCCCCCCACCATGGCACACCATGTCAACCCTGTGTCAGTACCCAAGGGACCCCACATGTGACAAGGCCTGCCCTGCACACCACCACCAGCAGGACAGCACCCCGCACACCCACCCATGCACACACCCTGTCCCAGCACTGGCCCCACCAGACAGCACAGCTGCCCACTGTGGTGCATGGAGGCATGCACCACACAGGATGTAAAAAAGGGTACGAACAAATCCCCCACCCTGTCCCAAGGGTACCCCGTTACAGAGCCACACAAAGCGGGGCAACAGATGCCACTGTCATGTGTCCAATGATGTACCCACAGCCTGTACATCACCATGGCGCTGGTGAGCTAACCATGTGGTGCATGCACCATGAACTTGTCCACCGCCAGCATGCTGCTGAAGCACATATGACAGACAGCAAACCACAGGCACTGCCACAGACACCAGCAACAGCATGGAGGGGGACAACAACAGCTCCGCCCGCAGTGTCACCTGATGCAGATGTGCAATAGACCTAGAGACAGGATGCCAGCTGCCATAGCACCGTTCCCAGAGTGTGGCTAGCATGGACAGCCACCAATGTCATGCAGGCAGACATGCATGCATTGTGGGGGTCGGCACGACCGTATATACCACAGACATGAAAGGGGCTCAGCCGCATGGGCTAGGCACACACTGACAGGGGGACTGGGACACAGCGCATGCACCTAGGACCACTGCACACAGGCATCCAGTGCACAGGGCACAGCACACATACCACAGACAGGGACCATGGCCCCCACTCACACCAATTTATTGTTTTATGACTGGACATTATCTGTGAGGCATAACACACAGCTGCAATTCCCCATCAATACAAAATAGCCATAAAAACTTCCATTAATTCCAGAAATATAACATAGCCCTTTTGTAGTTTCATTTGCCACAGACTGAACATCAGTATGCTGCTTGTGAGTTCTTAGACTTGTTGTCTGAAGTAGTACTTACACTCGACTGGTTGGTTGTGATCTGTTTAGTGGTCAGCAGAAATATGGTTGACATGCATACTAGCCACAATAATATCATAACATCTACAATCAGTGAATGTTTTGGTGTGCACCCTACCACCCTATCACACTTAAACACCCACGCACACACAAAAAACCCTAATAAGTGCATGGAGAGGTCTCATGGCTTGCAATGTCAACCTCTCACTCACAAGGACAGTTGAAGGGTTGCACAAAGCTTCCCATGCCCAGAACATGATGGTTCACTAATTCTTTTATGTGGCTAGAAGCACTTATGTTGGTGTTGGCACCTTGCTTTGTCAGTATCAGCTGATGGCCCACCTATGTTTAGACATATTCTAGATTGAGGCAATCTCATCTGTGTTACCCTTGCCAAAATCCATGCACTGCATGATTAGCAACATAATTTATGGTCGCATTCAAAGGAAGATGCACCTCCACAATAGCATTGTTGCATTGCTCCAAAACTGTACTCCCTCTGGATTGGTTCCCTGTGTATATGTGTATATATTATATACTGTAAATACAGTATATACATCTATATATTTGTCCTTATGTGTGCTACACACTTAGCTATACATTATTTGTTCACCAGTGCTTCTGTCTGCTGCACACTGAAGCACTCACTTATTGCAGATGGGAAGGGGGAATGTTGCAGTACAATACCTATTGTGCCTGTCTCACCCCTCCCTTCCCCTCCCTTCCCCATGCTCATGGTCTACATGGGCAGCCTGCGACAAATTAGATTTCTAATGGGATATATTGTATTATAAGAAATAGGTACAGCCTCATGGTATCTGACACATGCCTAAATGTCCTCACTTGCAGTAGAAACATTCCTTAATCATCTGCAACCCAAAGGGGTGCAGACATAACTGTAGCTACTGTTCATTACTGGTGATTTCACAGCTTTGCCAAACAACTAAGGCAACAGCTCATTCACTCTACCTCTCCGTCATCTCCCCTTGAGCTGTCATAGTTATTACATCTACCACCCCATGACATGGCAATCTTTTCTCTATTAGCCAGTTGGCCTGAGCAGACTTCTGATCTCAGACTATGGGTCTCAGTGTCACATACTCCTTGTCCATATCATCCTGACAGTTTACACACATCACAGAGTGGAACAGCTGGTGAAGTACATGACCATAGCAGGGTAGCAGTGGTAAGTTATGTACTTACAGCAACATCCACTATGTCGACCATGAAGCACTGAAGACAGAAGAATACCTTGCCATAGTCACACTGGCATAATCTATTGGCTTGGAAACTGTGCTTTCAGATGTAAATGAACTACACTTGACATTGTGGCAGTTTTGAGCATTGCTGTGGAACTTGCTAGATGCACAGGCTCATGATTCCCTGCACATAACTTCCAATAATAAATGCATTTTTTTTAAAGCTGATTTTGTTGTCCACTGTACCCTGTTCTGTACTTTCAGACCACGGTGCATGGAAGTGGGCAAGGGACGGAGAGTTGGCACAGGATTGCAGCAATGCAAGCAATATCTAAGCATAATATACGTGTCATCTGCATGCAAAACAAACACCCCCCAAAACACCAAGGGGAATTACTGTAAGTGCATGTAAAGAGATCAACCAACACTAGGAAAACACAAATGCTCCCACAACCTCCCCCCCAAAAAATGGTTTCACAGAACTAATGTATTGTGTATGACAAGGCAGCATATGTACATGCATCTATTTGTTATTTGTTAAATGTGTTCATTGCAGAGCTTCCTCAATCAAGAATTAATTTCCTTGAATAGGAGCTGATAACAGCCTAAGGGACTGTGCCATAATTTCCATTATTACTGCACAATTACTGGACAGAATGCCATAGGGTGATGGACAACATATCTCCTGCTTTCTGACCACTCATAAACTGTGTGATGTGTTCAAGTGCAATTTTGGCAATTCGTGACAAAGATGAGAATAATTTTTATGATTGCATCCTTGTGTATTACTCTGTGGGGTTCTGTCTTCTTGCATGGAACAAATATTGTGACTGATAGTATGGTCCAACAGAGGGTTCACAACTCATATGCCACCAATTATTAAATTACTGAGTGACCAATATAAGTAAAGGCAAATTCAAATATATTGCCATGTCATACCCAGAACATGAATGATGTTGTAGAACAGTGGTCATGAAACCTTTCTTTTATTTTTATTGTAATTATGGGGTTGGATTCGGGTGGGATACAAGCACTTCAATGGCTTTGAAACACTGTTTTTTTTTAAATGCAGATTGCAGGTTTATACTATGATTACTAATTGATGGCATCTTGCACCTGTTGTTGGGACCAACCCCAGTCAAAGGCCACATCATTCACATTGATGCCATTCTGGGAAGTGATGTTGAAATCAGCTACTGGGAATGCAACACATGATGCCTCATACACATTCCTTATAACTCTGAACAGCGTAGAAGGTGAACTGCTGGCTGAAAAACTTTTGTGTGTGTGTGTTTTGTTTTAATTGAGCAGACCAAGAGAATACTTAATTCAGAGAGACATAGACACATAGATGAGACACTACTGTATGTACAGTATGTTCTCTCTGCATTAGCCTGATCACATTTTGGCTGATTTCTACATTACTGATGTTTTTATATACTGTAGCTCTACATTAAAATTACAGAAAAGAGGTTATTAAATAGAGCATGTTGTCAGTATCCATGCATCAAGGTGTGTGTGTGTGTGTGTGTGTGTGTGTGTTGAATGGGGGGGGCATTGCAATTATCAGAACCTGCTACTGCAACGTAGAATGTGTCCATTAATTGATAAGAGAATCTGACAAAAAAAATCGATATGTGGATGCTGTCAACAATGCTGCAAAATTACCCTTTTTCTGTCATTTAATATACAGCCATGTAGCACTATATAAAAAAATCAGTAATGTACAAATCACCCAAACTATGAACAGGCTAAAGCAGAGAGAACATACAGTATAGTGTCTCATCTATGCTACTATGGTATGTCTCTCTGAATTAGAGAGCTAGTGTATCAAGTCTGGCTAGGCACTGTAAGCTTATCAGAGAAATTAATTACTTCAGTTTTGAGTGTTATTTAATTTTTTTATTTGATGATACAACAGTTTTAACACAAAACTCAACCTCGTAGTCCGCATGCACCAGACAACTAGGAAGGAAGTGACCTTGTAGGGGGGAAGCTGCTCGGTGTTTTTGAATACCTGCACACAGTGACGGTGAATGTGAAAACAAGTTTCTAAGCTGGAAATCTAATTTGCAATGGTAGCAGTATGTAACTGCTTGATTTGGCTTTTTTTTGCTTACTTAATTGGTGTGTGTGTGCGTGTGTGTGTGTGTGATATATACCTATAGATGGATTTTATAGTTTATATATTTTTGTAGATTAGATGCGAGCAGTACAACTCATGTGGGAAGGCTGTCACTGGAAAGTAACTGGCACACAGGATTACTTCAGATCTATTTTGAACATTTACTAATTCTCTGATCACCCAGCCCCACTGTTTATGTGTGAATATCTCAATGTCCATACCATTACAACAGTCTGGATGATTGTACCCCCCCATCACTACCCTACCCAAAACACTCAAAACATCCATGTCCCATACACTAATGCACTGTAAGCTCAGCCATTAAAGGCATCAAGCAAAACTGCTGTAATAATTCAATGTGATGTTGTCATTCATCACATTTTTAATATTTGTGCACCCGGTCCTTGACATCTCTACTACAAAAAAACAAAAAGCGGGCTCAATAGAAAATGGGAATGACACACTTGCAGCTAAAGAATAAATGCTGTGCAAGTTCATTTGAAACAAGTGAATGTTTGGGAGTATGCACTCTGACTATGTTTCAGATAAAGTTACGCAGCATTTAATCATTAGCTGCAAGTGTGTTATTTCCATTCTCTAGTGGGCTTGGATTTTATTTTCTCCTCTTCAGTTTTTACCTGCACTTCAATTTATTGGTGGCTTTTGTTGTACACTCCTCAGTATACCAGTTATCTGGATCATTTTTGGTACTGCTAGCTGGACTGGTACTACACACAGTGCTTTTGAAGCTGCAGAAGTCTTTGCTAACATCTCCAAGACTGGGACCACTATACAGGGAAAGGCAATAAAATCTCCAGGATCAGGACAACTCATCAGTGTACTGGGATCAACAGTCCCTAATCTGCTAGAGGCACTCAACTGCCACCAACTACACTAATGGTTAACATAATCTGGGAACACAGGTAACCACCCCGGGACACATAGAGCAAAGCAACGTGATATGGATGGGGATGGGGGGGAATGCTTGTACATTTTTTTTTGGGGGGGTGCTATGGGCAGTCAGGAGGAAAACAAAACAAGGAGGAAGAGGGAGAGCTTATATGAGCTTGCATGAGCAGATGTTGTGAAATCAGGAGCCTTAAACTGAATAATTGTAAAAGCTGAAAGCAGAGTGTGCAGCAACAGAGCTATAAATCCTTTACAATTGAAATACATGGTGATAGCAAAAAAGGATGTCAGACATCCAAAAGACATAAACAAAAAATACTGAAGGATTCAGGGGGATTGTCCAGGGACACCTTCCACACAGATGTGTTTTTTTTTCTTACAGTACACCCAATCTGCATTGTGGACTGTGGGGACACCTGCTGGAATATGGAAACTATGGCAGATAAATGTAACTGCAAGCAGTGCCACTGGGTGTTTTAAGCAGATAACTATTGGGATTACAAGAATTAAACATCTACCACACTACCAGCTGTACAATAGTACTGAGTAACGTGTTAGTGATGCGTCAGCACCTACTGATCTGTATTACCATGCCTGCCGAGGTATACCGGGTACCAGTAAACATTTCTAGGAGCAGCAGCGTATAAAGAAGTCAAAAATTTTTGTTGTAGTTAAACACCATACTAAGGCCCAGATAGTCAAAGCTTTGCACCTGGCACAAATCTCTAGCACTGGAATAGCGCTGGATGTGCGCCAGGCTGCAATATTCAAAAGTCCTAATAGCACCAGCACTGTGTGGTAGAGCTGACACTAAAAGATAATTGTATGCAGGGGTGGGGGTTAGAGGAGTGGCCAGCAATGCTGGCTGTGTGGCATATTCAAACATACAGCACCGCACTACAGGCATTAGCGCGACCTGTAGCATGGTGCTAAATAGCACCAATAAAAAGCTGGTGGTAATGTGGTGGTGCCCCTCCAGCATGATTCCTGACCCCCAGTAGCTGTTCCATTAACCATTTTCCTGGTAGTCTAGTGGTCCCCTACCCCCCAGCAAGATTCCCAACCCCTGGTAGCCGCTCCATTAATCCATTTCCCTGGTAGTCTAGTGGTTCCCCACCCCTCAGCATGATTCCTGACCCCTGGTAGCTACTCCAGTAATCCAGTTCCCTGGCAGTCTGATGGTCCCCCCATGCCCCCAGCATGATTCATGATCCCTGGTAGCTAGTTCATTAATCCATTTCCCTGGTAGTCTAGGTGTCCCCCACCCAGCAGTGATGCCTCCACTCCTCCCAATAACTCCCCATGAATGGAGCCAGTGACTGGCTCAGCCCTCCTCTCACCAACACAGCTCAGAAAAATGCCTGTCATTTAAAACTGGGACCCTCTAGGAACACAATCCTTGTTGTGTTCACCTAGTCAAGTCTTGAGTATGCTAGCCATATCTCTTTTGGGGCATTAAACCCCCCAGAAATATGTTTTTAAAATTTTGGCAAAAAGCACTTTCGCAAAATACTGTCACAAATGTGACACTTTCATGATTTGTTTTGCAAAAGTGTTGTGATTTGAGAAAGTAATTTGCAAAGGTATGGCCAAAACAATAGGAAATCTTTGCCACCTTGCTGAAAAACAACAGTTTGGTCTTTTGGACTGAAATTTGCAGGGAGTAAAGCCAACATCCCACAGATGTGCTTTTTGGTGGTTTGGTGGCAAAATATTATAGGGCTGCAAAGGTACCGCACTCTGAAGTTGACAATTTTTTTCCATAGGATAACATTATGGCATTCACCACACCTTTCGGGTCCCGTATTTCAAAAATGGTTCGAGATACAGACTTTTTGTCCCAAAAGTTCTTAGTCCCCTACTGGAGGGAGTAAGTACAAAACTAGCCTGGAAAGTCATGAATAATATGAGATTTAATTTTTTTTTTCTGTGTCGCATGGTTCCTGAGCTATAAGAAATTTAGTATCCCAAGTGCTCATTTTCCAGTCCGAGGGCCATTATTATGCTCACATTCTTTGTATTTACTGTGCTTCTGAATGAACCTTTTTTGGACACAAAGCATGTGCATTTCCATTACTGTTACCGTTAGCGTTTGCGTTTACATTTCTGCTTGCGTTTCTGTTATCGTTTACATTATTGTTTCCATTTGTGTCACCGTTTGCATTACCATTTGCGTTTCTTTCTCTCTTTTTTTGAGATAATAATTTTATTAGAATTTTTATATATTCCATACAGTGCAACCCCAGTTCATAGATTTTCTGCAACCATTTCCATGTACAAAGTTATAGAGCTTCGGTATGTAAAGAACATGCAAACCATCCAATGTAGATATCCTTATTGTTATTCTACCATCAGTGATCAAGTCACATGCAATAAATACTCCCTGTTATATACTACATAACTGGTTGCATGAGCTTAATTTTTGTAGTTATTCAGTACAAGCAGCTACGAGGTGTTCATATGTTGGAAATGTTGAAACATACATGGAACTCTTTAAACTTAACGTCTGAAAGCCGCAGAACAAAATAAGCACAGAAAAAGAAAAAAGAAAGTATAACAAAGAAAATAGCTAAAGGAAAAAGAGAGAAAGCAGAAAAGAGGAGCATAAGAGAAAAGAGGAAGAGGAAGAGGAGATAGAGATAAAATTAGAGTATGAGCCAGAAAGTATGGATGGGCAACCAGGTGGGTGGGGGGGGCAAACCCAACAGAACATTTCTGTGGAGCAAGGTTTAGCAATCCACTAGTTCTACTGACACACAACTTTGATATCTCATGTTATGTATTAAGACAGATCAGCGAGGATCTGCAAAATATCTTTTTGTTCTCTGAGGGCTCGAAAGTGTAGAAAAGGCAGCCATCTGGCTTTAACTTTATCCAAACTTAAACTCAATTTAGCTGTAAGATACTCCATCTGCATAATATTCAAGCAGATGGAATACCATAAATTCTCTGTGGGTACAGTAGGGGATAACCAGCACTTAGTAAGGGCCTTCAGGGCAGCCACCAATAACATATGGAATAGAAGAGTTTGTGATGTTGTCAAAGCTGCATGGGGTGCTAAACCAAATAGCCATGTTTCTGGTGACATATTTGTATTTTTTATTTTATTTTATTACAACTAGGATTATAAGTACCTTTGAGCCAGGCTCTTTTACAAAGGTTCCACGTCAGTGAACAAATACAATGCAAGTTACAGAAATAGGAACAAAACAATAAATAAGTTGGCACACTAGGTTACAATGGTAGATCAATACAATAGCTAGAATAAGTAGAATGTATACATGGGAACACAGATTAACAGAGGGATAAGTAGGAAGAAGGGTGGAAGATGAAGATAAACGTGAGGAGCGAATTTGGAGAGGGCAGGAATTGCAGCCAAAAAGCATGGTCATCAACTGGGAGCAGGCTGAAACTAGTCAACTAAAAGGGAAAGATCATTGAGGGCTCAGAAGAGGCGGAGAGTGAATGGTGGAGAGTCAGGAGTGGTGAAAAGAAAGAAGAAATAAAAAAGTAACAGAGGAAAAGAAGGGGGTGGAGATGTGGTAGGTGACAGTTGGAGGGACCAAAAATGAGAGGGCTGAGGTGATTATAGGTTGCATTCACAGGAGCTAGAGTTAGTAAGGTGGAGGTGGAGTTTATGTTTGAATGAGCCATGGGTGGTAGTGGAGGAGATGTCAGGATTGAGTGCATTTAACCAGTTGGGCACTCTGACGGCAAAGGATCTTTGGCCTCGAGAGGTGCAACGGTGGGGATCATGAAGGAGCTGGTATTCAGAGCCCCTGGTGTTATGAGGCTTTAGTCTAGAACTAAACAGTGCTTGGACTCCCAGCAGAGTGAAGCCCATGGTTACTTTCTTTGCCATAATGCAGGTTTGGTATTTTATGCGATTTGAAAATTTAAGCCAGCCAGATCAGGCATACAGGTCACATGTAGGAGTGAGACGATGAGCACCAGAGATAAGCCTGCAGGCTTTTTTAAGTGATGTTGAAATTTGTCTCAGGGCAGTGGCAGAGGCAGAGCCATAGATTATAAGTCCATAAGCAATGATGGAGACCACCGAACTTTGGATGGCAATTTTCAGTGCTTCTGCAGTAAGGTGATGTCTATGTCAGTAAAGTAGGCCTAGGCACTTAATTGCTGATTTGGCAACATTGTCTATGTGTGCCCCATAGCAGAGATTTGAGTCCAGGGATTACCCTAGGTATTTGAATGACTGCACTTGCTCAAGGGTGTTGCCTCTGCTGGTAGAGATAGCTAGGGGTGAGATCTATGCCTGTTTTGAGAGCTGTTAAAGAGCATTACTTTGGTTTTCTTTATGACTGAGTACAAGCTTATGATGAATGAACCAGTATTCCACTGCAGCAAAGTCTTGCTGAAGATTGGTCAGTAGGAGCACAGGGTCCTTGTGGGAGGAGAAGATAACAGCATCATCAGCATGGAGGATAATCTGTTCAGTGCAAGATTTCAGGAGCGTGTTAAGAAAAAGGCTGAAGAGTAACAGACCCAGGATGGATCCCTGAGGGACTCCAGATCAGACCGGTCTGAGGTCCGAGAGGGTTCCAGCAATTTTGACTCATTGAAATCTGTTTTGCAGATAGCTGTTTAACCATGAGACAGTGTTAGGAGAGAATCCTAAATGCAGGAGTTGTTGGATCAGCAGACGATGATGGACTGTGTTGAAGGCCTTGGCCAGATCAACAAATACTGCCCCGGTTAAGTGACCCATATCCAATGTGCCATGCAGTGCTCCAGTGAACTCCAGTAATGCAGAAGAGGTGCTATGACCTTTTCTGAAGCCATGTTGTTGTGGGCATAAGAGACTGTGTTTGTCCAGGTAGTCTGTGAGTTGGATGGATACTATGCATTTGAGTGCCTTGGAGAGAGGTGGTAGTATTGAAATCGGTCGATAGTTAGCATGGCAGGTCTTATCCCCACTTTTGTGGACTGGAGTAACTGTAGCCACCTTCCATTTGTCAGGGAACTGACCAGTGCTAAGGGAGAGATTGAGAATGTGTGTTAATGGGACTAGAACCTCAGCCATAGTGTGGGTTAGGAGTTTTAGATCCAGCTAGACTCCACTTGATCTAGACTTTGAAATTGCTTTGGTGATGTGTGTTCTGGCATCGTGCAGGTTAATTTCTTTGAAGTGGAAGGGTGGGAGAGTGGTAGGAGGATCATCGGGGATAGCGTGGGTAGTGTCAAGGAAAAAGTCCAGAGGAGGGATGCTGCTGAGATGCATCATTAAAGGTGTTCACAATGACCAGAGGATCCAGGGTGATGGCCTCATCAACCTTTAGCATGGTTGGGGAGGATTTAGGTTATTTCCCTGTAACTTCTTTGATATTCTTCCAGAAATCCAATCCCTTTCCCCAGGAGTTTGAGAAAAGCTTCTTTGTAGTAGGCATTTTTCAGTAGTCTCATGGATTTAGTGCAGTTATTGCGAGCACATTTGTAGTTCTGTATGTCATGCTGGGCACCAGAGTCCCTAGCCAGGGCTCAAAGGTGGTCCTGAGCCTTTAGCTGGGCAAGTAGCTCTCCAGTTAGCCACGGGTTGCAAAGTGCTTTGACTTTTCATTTTTTAAACAGGACGTAGGTGTCACAGGTCGAGTTGAAGGAGGAGATAAAGAGGCCAAGAGCTGTGTTAACATCTGTTGAGAGGAAAATGGGAGACCAATCAAACTGACTAAGGTAGGATTGAAGGTGTCTTAGCTGTCCACGTGGGAGCAGTCTGCCAATGATGACTTTGGGTGGGGGCTTATGGAATTTATTTGACCATTCACATATAATGGGTGAGTGGTCGCTTAGTGAGTCAGGAAGGACAGAGGTTCTGGCGATATAAGAGGGATGACTGGTAAGGACCCAGTCCAGTAAGGTACTAGTGCCTGTTTTATAGTTCTTTCTGGTGGTGGTGAGAACCATTTGTGAGAGGTTTGCTGATGATATGGCATCCCGAGATATAGCAGCATCTGATGAGAGCCAATTAATATTGAAATCACCTAGTGTAATTCTCTCCGCACCTACTGGTTGGGATTTGATGAAGTCCAGAACAGTTGTGAGGCTCTTCCCTTGGTCTTTGGGGGGATGCAGACTGTGATTACTGTGAGGATTTTGTTGTGTGCTCCTAAAAGTAGCTTAATAGGTAAGATCTGAGCAGTGGAGTCATGGAGAGGAGTAGAGATGGGACAACCTATGAGATAGTCTTTGGTGTAGATTGCACAACCTCCACCTCTTTTGGACATGCAGTCCAGTCTGTAGATGTCATATCCTGGCAGTGCAATTGCTGAGTCTGGGATTTTTGGCAACATCCATGTTTCAACAATTGCTAGACTATCAAGTCTGTGCTGGTTTACAAAGACTTGGATGGCATCAAGCTTAGGGATCAGGCTACAGATGTTAATAGTGGTGATGGTCAGGCCCCCAGTAGATTTGTACAGCCAGCATTGGTGGTAGTAGAAGGGCCTGGGTTAGGGTGCACATCTCCTGATATCAGAAGGAGAACATAGGAACAAGATTTTGAAATGTTGGTTAAAATTTAGTTGCATTTGGTCCCAATAAGGTCTTATCTGATCACAGGACCAAAATATATGTATATGTAATCCCACTTCACCACACTGTCTCCAAAATAGATAGATTAGTAGTAAAAGAAACACAAAAAAACAAGCAGCAACTGGTGGCAGCAATAAACAAATCAGACGAAAATCAATGCATAAATGCAAAGGAGCCCGCGGCTACTATCCGCTGCACTTCGGGTCCAACTTATGACCCTTTCTCAAGGGGGTGTGGCCTGAGTGCTACCTGTGCTCTTTTTATTCATTTTGAAATTTAAAGTAACAGTGCATAAATACAAGCAACAATGTTTCCTTAAGTGACCATATCACACACAAAATCACTTGAATATAAACATCTGTTCAGTCGAACTCATGCACAAAACAGTGTAGGCACAATACTTACTAAACATTCAAAACTCCAAAATTTGATGTAATATATTTATAAAAGGCAGCTTGCTGAAAGAACTTGCAATGTTGAAAATACTAAAAGAAAACCAGATACTTCCAAGAGTGCTTAATATAAATATCCCATTTGATAAATGGTGGGTCTAATCCCACCACTATCTGGAAGAAAAAAAAAACATGTTCTTTCTTTTTAAACAAATACAATATGACTTTTTCAATTTCATTTAGATTCTCCAAGTGGCAGGTTCTAATCCCACCACATGCTGAAGTTATTAGAAAAATTCCAACTATTAAAGAAGGGAATTATTTTACCTCCTATTTTCTCTTTATTGCTAGACTTATGGAAGTTAACATATAATTCACTCGTATGAAGATATATCCATCATAATGGGCAGGGGAGGATAAATAAGGGACGTTTTTTTACAAACATACTGTGACATCTAAATTATCATTCAAACCATTAGGGTACAAAGCCCTCTTGGTATAGCTCCATCTTTGTTCACATTGGGCTAATGCATTTACTCTGTCTCCTCCTCTATTGTTCTCTGGGTTATGATCCACCCCCATGAATTTAAAATGCTTTAAATATTTTTGATGAAATTTCTCAAAATGAATCCCAATTGGCGTAATAGCCTCCTGTTTTTGAATTGCTCATACATGTTTCTGCATCCTTTCGATTAATGTTCTTTTTGTCTGTCCAACATAAATGTATGGACAGGTACACCCAATGACGTAAACAACATATGTCATAGAGCAATTAATGAAATATTTGATTGTGATACTTTTGCTGTCTAAGTTTGGCTGTTGAAACTTAGTTCCCTGTTGACAAAACTTACCAATATTACAATGGCCACACTTGTGGCATCCTAATGGCTTCTGAAGTAACCATGTTCTAGTCCCTTCAATGTTTTTTGCACAATACTGTGTGTTAGAAGATCTGATAGATTACTACCTCTTTTGTAAGATATAACTGATTTCTGTCCTACATCTCCTTTTAAATTTATGTCTGCTTCCAACACATTCAATGTCTTTTCATACTCTCTGTAATTTTATTACTAATCCTATTGTACTGTGTGACAAAAATTATAGGCTGAGCATCCAGTACTGCATTTCCTTTAGGTTTCAAGAGGATGTCCTTATTCATTGATCTAGCTTTTAAATAAGCCTGTTCAATTTGTATTTCTGAATAACCCCTTGCAAGAAATCTACATTTCAATGCCATACTTTCCCTTTCAGAGTTGTCTAGATTGCTGCAATTTTGTCTAAGGTGAATAAACTGCCCATAAGGAATTCCTTTTTTGACATGCATTGGATGTGAACTAGTGGCATGCAGTAACATATTGTCTGCAGTTGGCTTTCTGTATGTACAGCTAGAAACCATAATGCCATCTGTGTCTTCCAACTCTAGATCTAAAAAAGAAATAGCGGAATTAAGTGCATGTGAAGTAAACTGAAGACCAATGTCATTTGTATTCAAGAAATCAACAAACAAGAAGGCAGGTGAAGTAGTCCTTTGCCATACAACCAAAAGGTAATTAAGGAATCAACCCCAGAATATAATATTCTTACTATATGGATTCCTAAAGTTATTCAAAATTAAAGTTTCCTTCCACCATGCCATAAAACTATTTGCATAAGATGGAGCCATTATTGTTCCCATTGCTGTACCGGTAGTCAATAAATAATTTTTTTTGTCAAAAATAAAACAGTTATTGTGTAAAATAAAACACACTGCTTTAATCAAAAAATTAGAAGAAAAACCAGATGCCATCCTATTATTGTGTAAATGATAATCCAAAGCTTGATTTCCCAAATGATGTTCAATTGAGGTGTAAAGGTTAGTTACATCAATTGTAAGCCAAACATATTCAGAGGACCAGACCAGACCCCCTATTTTAGAAAGGACATCCATGGAATTCCTAATACAGGATCTTTGCAACACTACTAGTTGTTTTAAATAAAAATCAACAAAGGTAGAAACCTTTTCTGTTGGGGAACCCATTCCCAAGATTATTGGGCATCCAGGGCTTCTGGACTGGTCCTTATGAATCTTTGGCAAACCATAAATTGTTGGTATTACAGGAAAATCAACAGTCATAAACCCTTTTTCTTTTTCAGTAATGGGGCTACTACGTACAGATTCATTTAAAAAATGATCCAGCTTTGTTTTAATTGCTCGAGTTGGATGTTCTCTGAGCTGTTTATAGCTGGCCACATTATCCAACTATCTGTAAATTTCAGCTTCATACATCATTTTGTCCATCATGACAACCCCACATCAGCTTCTTTAATTTCAATGTTTTTGATATCCCTCAGTTCTTTCAAAGCTATTTGTTCTTCTTGTGTCAGATTATTATGCAAGAAGGGCCATTTTGATGAAATTAGACTTTCAAAGTCTTTCATTTCTAGTGCTTCATATGTATTGAAACCTGGGGAAATGGGAGTTGTGGGGTTAAAAGTAGATTTTAGTTTAAACTATGCTTTGCTTGCCATATTTGTTTCTGATGATGCTTCTGTAATTTCTAAAAGTTCATCATTATGTGATGCTTCATTCCAAAGTTGTTCCATATATCTAGGGTGTCATCATGGTTTGAGGCAGAATTTTCACATTCTGTTGGTCCCTGCAAAATATGTTTCTTTTGTGCAAAAACCTTTTTTAAGCATAGTTTTCTGATCAATTTTTTAATGTCCATATACATTTCAAATTCATTAACCTTGGGTTGAGGAACAAATGATAACTCCCTTTGGAGAACACTGGTCTGTGCTAGAGTTAAACATACATTGGAAAGATTTATTATTTCAAGATCTCGCTTCACAAATTCACTGATACTCTCTCTGGTGCCCTTCCCCCTTCTGCCATGTCTAGTTTTCCTCCCTATTTTGAGCTTTGCTTAGTGCTGGAATCAAAGGTTACTTGTTTCTGATGGGCTTGGTGACTCAACAGTGCATTTTGTAGGGTATTAGACCCTGAATTACAGGTACTACTGGAGGCATCTAAGGGATTATTCACTTTTTACTTGTTGGTAGTCTTAGTGTTTTTCCTATGTTTAGATCTTCTGCGTGATTGAGAATGCCCCCTAGAGTTACTTTTATGGGGTTTCTCAGGTCTCTGCCATGAGAAAATTTGATTCAGTTCATAGTCACGTTTGTCCCTTGCTGTTTTCACCTCTTCCCTACTGATAACCTCTTTCTCATGTTCCAGTAATTTTTTATTAAGGTTTCCTTCATAATTTTGAAACAAATGATGATCTTTGTGTTTCAGGACTTCCACAGTTATATTATCACTGTCTGTTGATACTGTTTGATGCAGCTCACTGTCCATATCCACTAAAATATCCACTAAAGTGCTAGAACATGCTGTGAGGGCTGATTCCCATCGCATTTGATATATGTATTATTTAGAAAGCCCCCATTAGGCACTTTTTCAAACCGCAACCCTTGTGGTGCCCAACCTTTGCTTTTGTAGTTACTAAGATTGCACTTGTTGTAATATACATTAATTTAATTAAATTTTAGCTTTTCTAGCTGTTGAGAAAACATCTTGAAATTGGTATTAATATCAGAAGTTACAACAGTCTGACCTTCATTGTTGGAGCCCTGTAACTGTCAGTGTCTGAATGATGCAGCCACGGACTCAAAACAGGAAAATGCTGAATGCTCCATTGCATCTGAAGCTCCCTCCATCTGGCATTAGCTCTGAATCACTGATAATTTACTGTCTTCTTGTGTTTACAGCATCAGAAAGAAAACACCCAAAGTCTTACTCGCAAAAACACGGTTGAAATTTGAGGTCCCGCTGCGAGAAAAATAGACTACTCACAAAACGTGGTCATTTAAATCAGAAAATCCCACTGCGAGAAGATGGAGCAAACAAACGAGCAATAATAACTGCCGATCGTGCTGACATGCTCCGTCTACCCTGTAGATGTGAACGGGTTGCGGCTGCTCCCAAATAATACAACACCAATTGAGTTAATAATACTAATTAAACACAAAGAATGAGTGTGCACTGCTAACAACAGGTGCTAGCTTCTTAAAGCATCAAAAAACAAAACAACAAGCAGCAACTGGGCCCCACGCTCCCACCACCACATTCCATTCACTATTTATATTGCACATTCTTAAAAAGAAGGGAAATTCATGACAAAAAAATCAATTTAATGCATCATTTAGGGTTATTCCACAATGACAAAAGTGAGGAAATTTGGTGTTAAGGCTCAAAACCCTAATTGTGCATCCCCACACACACACACACACACACACACACACACATACATGCAAGTAGGGGAAGGACCAAGGCAACACAACCAATTACACACAACCAGCAGCAGGTAACAGAAATAACGTACAACTCTCTAAACAATGAATCACACACCCATGCTTCCACCAGACTGTGGCATGGAGTCGTCACTGCTAACTCTGATCCCAGATGTTCTACGCACCACAAAACACATATCACTATGGACAGCTGGCCATCTTGGGCCACACACTGCCACCAACACATAACACAGACTACACATATGGTATTTTGTGGTGTACAAGACCCAAAACAGGATTTTCCACATTCCCTGAATGGGTCTGTTACAAAATATCGACTCTCATTATCTCGACACAGAAAAGATTGGCTCCTAAATACCGACGCACTCACAAGATCACCAAAACAAATAACGAAAAATGAATGACCGACAGGCTGTACTTTCCAGGTGTACTTACGAGCACACACACAGCAAAAAACAGCTTCGGAGAAACATACAGTATTTCCAGTTATGGCTCCTTACATGCTGGAATAAACCGCTACTTGAATAAGCCTCACCTCAGCAGAGGTTTCAACATTAGAGAATTGGCAACTTTGGTTGGAAATGCTTGCTGGCAAACAAAAACCAATTAGTACCTGTTGTCCTGTGTAGAGACATGCATAATCCTGTATCCTCCAAAGATGAAAACAGCCGGCAGCAGCAACATGGAACAGCAGAACAACCCTTGACTAGTACCCACGATGTCTTCATGCACCCACAAGCTGGCATCCAGTATTCTCCTCTTACTTCTGAAAATCCCTAGCACCAAATGACAGCACCATCCACCTCCATAACAGCAGAATGCAATCTGCAAACTGGGCCTGAAACCAACACAACTGAGCCTGGAAATCCTCTGTGTAGCCAAAACAGGGAGCAGCACATGCAAGTGCCAACAGAAGTAGAAAAAGAAGATGCAAACCCATTCATAATCCCAAACTACAAGAAATATGTTTCAGTTGGAATACTCCATGGCAACATACAGCTAAATGTTTATCAATATGGCTCCAAAGACAGTCTAGCTCAGTGAAAACCTATTCATGTTGTGAAACCCTGATCCCTAACAGTCACCTTCCAGCCAAAGGAAAAGAGCTAACTGCTTGAGTTTTACAGTTGCTGTTTAAAATGTTACCCAAGTTCATTTATTCTGGTTATGTTAATGACTGCTGTCAGTAAATCTTACATTTATAACATTTTTAACACAACAGATCTCTCACCATTGCAGGTAATTGTTATAATTTAGTGAACTGCAGCACAACTAAAACAGCACAGTGAGTGCAGTCAATGCAAAGTTTCTAGCTCTACATTCATTTTTCATTATTTATGTTTATTTAAGTCATCAGGCTGTGGTGCTATTTTCAGCTCAATAGTTCAAGGGAAAGTTTCTCGCTCTCTCCCTGTCGGTCATTCATTTTCGTTATTTATGTTGGCAATCTTGTGAGCACGTTGGTATTTCAGCGCCGGTCAATTGATTGTCGACATCCTAGCAGTCGATATTTCGTACTGCTCCCCCCTGAACTACTTTCAAAAATCACTTTTGCAAATGCAACAGTGTCATGCTAAGCATTTGTGACACTTTTGTGTTTGCGACAGTATTTTGCAACACTATTTTGCATGCTTTCACAAATGCGACACTGTCATGTGTTCCGTTTGTGACACTTTCATGTTTGCAACAGTATTGTTCAAAAGTATGCTCCTAATGACTGCACATCTTTGCCATCATCCTGCAAGCAAACGGTTGGGTCCTTTGGGCTGAAATTTGCAGGGTGGCAAGCCCTGGTCCCACAGATGTGCCTGTTCCTGCTTTGGTGCTAAAATACTTAAGTATGGCAAAGTTATACTCTTCTGAAATTGAACAATTTTCCATAGACTATCACTGCAGCACCCATGATGCCTTTTGCCACCCATATGTCGAAAATGTAGCAAGTTACACAGTTTTTGCTACTGCCACCTTGTTTCACCCTTAGGTGAACTAACCTCTTGAAACAAGTTTGGAAATAATGTATGATACCTGAAGTTAGATTTCTTACCTACTTGTATTGGTAACACAGGTATACACATCCTGCTGGTTGTGTGTGATTGGTTGTGTTGCCTTGGTCCGTCCCCTACTTACATGTATGTGTGTGTGGTGGTGGTGGGGAGTGGGGGTTGGGGGGATGCACAGTTAGGGTTTCCAACCCTAACACTGAATTTCCTCACTTTTGTTGCTGCGGAACAACCCTAACTGATGCATTTTATATATATATATATATATATATGTATATGGCTATATTGTTCTGTTGTCCATTCTGACCAACAGGGGATGCTGTGTGCATGCCTTTGCCTGCAGCATTCAGCCTGTACTTCCATTCCAACCAAAAGGTGGAGCTGTGTGCTCCATGTAGTAGCACCGGGCAAACTGCATGGTAATGTATGCTAAGAAGCACATAATGAGATGCAAATGTGCTTGTTTGCCCATGGATTACCTAAGTAGGCTCATTTGCATGGGAGCTTTGAATATAGCTCACATTTTCCTTGGGCTAACCAGTTTGCTCTGGGCTATTGTGTTAGCACTGTGCAATCAGGTTATCCCCGGATGAACCACACTTCAGCATAACACAGTTCTGCAGTGTGTGGCTTGCATTGTTTGCAGTAGATGTGAGACATCTCTGCTCAATCACACACAATGTTCTCCACCTGCAACACTGGCTTGCTCCAGTGTCTACTGAGCCTCTGTTTCAGTTTTCACTTCCCTATTGCTATATTCAGTGCTGTCTTATTCCCAGGCTATTTTTGCCCTGCACTCCCAGACCAGTTTGGCCGGCTTTCTTAGCATGCTATGTTCAGCAGGATTCGCACCAGGCTATTCCTTTTGAATATGGCTGGCTATTTGGTCCAGGCAATTTTTGTGTGACATGCAGTGCTAATTTAGCTCAGGGAAAAGTTTTGAATATCTGGCCCTCAGGGTGGTGCAGTCATTTGGATGTTTTCATTCTTTTAAAATAAAACAAAAAACAAAAGGAATACTGCTGAAATCTACAAACTATGAACTGTTGTACTTCCTATTGATATGTTGATTCTCACAGTTTGTTTTTATTCTTTGTATTACAGTGGGATAAATTATTATAAAATATACAATATTTATGTCATAAAATGCTGCAATATCTGAATACCTGTATGAACTGGCATGACTCACATTTGTTTAATAAAACTTTTTGCAAAATCTAATTAGTGCACATTATTAAGATGGAATTTTAATTTTAGTTATTCAAACTTAACACATAATAATTCTTTATCAGACATAACTTGTTAATCTCCAGCAGTAAGTGAGCATTTTATGGTACTATGAGAGAAAATGGGGAAAATGTATACAGTTGTAGTTTTCAGGGAAAATTAGACATACCAAGGCAAAGGCCCATTCTGTCTCCATTGGGGGGGGACATAAAAAGGGGAGGTTTTGGTTGCGCCACTATACTGCAGGATGCAGAAGCATTATTAATAAAGTTTGCCCCACATTGTGCCTTGAAAGGGGGTCCCTACAGTGACATGAGACACAATCCAAATTGCAAACCCAGCTGTTAATGATAAAAATAGCTTTCTTCCACTAACGGTGGACATCCATTCCAAACAGGTCCAAGCATTCCAAGGGTTCCACCAGGTCCTTGGCACAATGTCATGCTGAGATCCATTCACAATGTACAGCACATAGTTGTCTTCCTTCCTTCCTCCCCTTCCCCATCTCATGGCTTGTTAGATGGTTGAACAGTGGACCACACTCCCAAGCCATAATTAATTCTCAGTCAGAGCACTGCACCCCACCCTCCTATTATTGCCTGGGAGTAACTCTGGGGAGTAGCAGGAGGCTGTGTTTGGATTTGAAGAGCAACATGCCCTTCTGTATGGTGCCCGGGGGAAATTTGGCCAGAACACCTGGGGAACTAGCCATACTCTTTTCAGAAGTGCCATTAGATCTTTAACATCCATTAGAAGAGACGGTGGGACCTCAGTTTAACATCTTATCTGAAAGTCAATACAATGTCCAACAGCACAGTGTCTCCCATACACCTTACTGTGGCTGTTCACTATTGTTTTAGTATGGAGAGCCACCACCATGTTTTTTTGTTACCACCATTCCATGTTTTTGGTCATCACCTTAATTAAAAAAAATACAAAATGGTATTTTATGATCATCCTTTATTGCATTAGTTCCCCTGTTTTGATAACCGTGCTTTGTACCATATTTATAAAATGGGAAAAGAATTTCAAGCAATCTGATTGGCTGGTAGTTGTATGTCAGCTACACTAACACACAGCTAAAACTAGTCCTGTTAAAATGGGTGCAGTACATCTAAGAAATCCATGTGCCAAGATGACAGCAAAACAACTTTCAAAATGGAATATCGCTTGTGACTAGGTTGCTGTCCCATCCACTCTCCCACTCACTTCTTGAAGTACTCACTCCGAGAACAGTCGACAACAGCAACCAAAGTCAGCCGGGGAGCTATCATTTATTTTCCTTCTCACTTAGAGTGACCTGCTCACTATTGTGCTTCAAGCTGTGTCAGTGGCTCAGTATGTAGCACACTCACCCCTGGGGCAGGGAGATCAGAGGGTGACTAAGGTGCTGGCTACATGCTGCACAGTTATTTGTCTGTCTTTCATCATCATTTTATGGACTGTGTCAATGTTCTCCTCAGTGGTCACCTCCCTTAGGCCCCCTGACCTGGGATCATCTTCAATACTTCTGCCACACTTAAATTCAGCAGGCCATTTCTTGACAGCTGAGTACGAAGGAGTTTCTGTCCCAAGTATGTTGACCATATCCTCATGGATGTGCATTGGAGTCATTCCTTCAATAAGGAGGTATTTGATGATTACACTGATCTCAGTTTTCTCTGTTCTTCAGATATCATCACCCATCACACTTTCTCCGGCATGTACCTACAAAAGAAAACATTTGACTGTTATTATACCAGTTGATCTTATTATTTTCATATCAGTGTAACTATTCATTGACAATAATACTAGGTTCATAGTGCATTTCTTTCTGTGTCAGGCCATGCACTTTTTGATCAACCCTCATAGACTTCTAGCATTTGCACACATGGCCTTTTTTGCCCTCCATCCCCCCAATGCTCCCACAAAGTTTCCATGGTGCTTTGAGAGAACAAGCCCTCTTCATCAGGGTTCCACCTGATGAGAGGATATTCTCCATTGCCACCATGGAAACTTTTATAATGACCTGCAAGAAAAGTTTTGAGGCTGAATCCCAGTGGGTAATGCTGCTTCTTTGTTTTTCATGGATTTGTCCTTCCTCAGGTTCTCATTACTCTTGACTTCAATCTATAGTTGGTGAAGGGGGAGTTTCTGACTTTCTGATTCCTCAAAGTAATATTTAAACATTCCACTGTGGTTTCCATCCTGGATGGATACAGGCCATCACCTCCGTATTGGCCCTTACCCTCCAAGGTGTGTCCACAGTCCCCAGTGTAGCAAACTCTTCTTCTCTGCACCACTTCTTCAGCCATGAGCTGAAGCTTCTAGTGTGGAGATCCATCTCCTATCCCTTGTAATAGACAGGCAGTATCTTAGCCAAAGCCACTGAGTGAACTGTCTAAGATGCCTCTCAAGCTCCCCAAACTCCCACTTAACTATTCCAGCCCTGTTCCTAGCCTGGCCATTAGTCTCCTGGTGGACAAGAACATCCAGCTCTCCATCCCATCCTGCTGCCCTAGTGATCCTTAGGATCTGCTTACTGTCCCTTCATGCAGTAGTGCCAGGTAAACTCCTAACATGTCTCCTCCCTCCTTTTCCTATTCCCAAATCTATCCCCCTCAGAACTGTGTCCCTCCCACCAGAAGCTGCTTCCTTCTCCTCTGAGGTCCTTTACCACCTTCCTTGAGGTCTCCACCATGGAGGAACCTCACATCCTTCCAGGTCGCTACTATGGGTGCCTTCTACTGGCAGACCCATAGGCTCTACTCTGCTGGCCCTAAAACATTTTGGTTTCCCAAAGCTGCACCATCTCCAGCCTGCCCTTGTCTTTCTTCAGGTGAGGACTCCAGAATGGAGTACAGTACTCCAGGTGTGGCCTCACCAGTGATCTATAGAAAGGCAGTGACACCACTTCCCCCTTTATGTCAAAACCCCTCCCAATACATCCCAGTATTCTGTTTGCCTTACTGTAGGCCCTGTTACACTGATTAGATTCACTTACAGTATCTTCTAGGTCCCTTTCCTCAGAGGTAGTGCCCCACTTAACCCCTTCCATCCAATACTTCATTCTCGAGTTCTTGTTTTCTATGTGCATTACCTTGCACTGTTTGGCATTGCATTTCACCTGCCAAACCTTGGACCACCTCTCCAATCTTCACAGGTCGCTCTACATCTTCCTTACACATTATTCACTGTCTACCCTACAAAAGAACTTAGTGTAATCTGCGAAGAGACACACCCTGCCCTGAATTCTCTCTTTTTTTGTTAGTAATATTTTATTGAAATTTAAGAAATACATCAGAGATACATGAGGCCCCAGCACCCCTATTGGTATCCCCAGAGGTACACCATAGACAGCTAGCATTTAGGCATATGTTATTCTAACATATAGGGCTTAGGGCATCTACCGTGCAAGAGTAGATGTCAGGATATGTATGCATATTATTGTTATACACTTTACCTTCTAATACTCATGTGTATTTCTTGCCTACAAGATGTTAGGACATCTGTGTCCTTATAATGATTATGATATATGAGTTGGCATTGCCACCTTTTGGTGATTTGTACTATTACACTGATATATGTATAACTGTACTCCTTTGTTTTACAAAGTGATGACTCTTACAGAATTGTATAATGTTATTTTGGACTGTGGAGCCACCTCTGATTTAGCCAATAGGGCTTATCTCTGTAATTAGAAATGTTTCTATCTTACAGTAACCATGGTAATTATCATAGGTATATAATGTAAGACATTACATCTTCTACCTCGGAGACCCCAAGAGACATGGAGAATCCTTGAGGTATAGGGGACACTCAGCATTGGCTCCCAGTTTGTATTGGTAAGAACTACTTAGGGCAATTGGGATTATCCTTTTGGTAGTAATAAACAAGTTTATTACTCTTATGCAATGTGTGCAACCCAGTGGAAGAATACACAATGGGTGGGGAGGTAGTAACAACAACAAAAAAGGAAAGGGACCTGGGGGTAATCATATCAGATGATCTTAAGGTTAGCAAGCAATGTGAGAAGGCAGTAGGGAGGGCTGGGGGTATACTGGGATGTATAGGGAGAGGCATCAGCAGCAGAAAACAGGAAGTTGTTATCCCTCTGTACAGACAGTTGGTGAGACCCCAACTGGAGTACTGTGTCCAGTTCTGGAAACCCCATCTCCGCAAGGACATAGACAGGACAGAGGTAGTCCAGAGGAGGGCAACTAAAATGGTGCAGGGTCTGCAAGAGAAGCCGTATGAGGAGAGACTAAAGGAGCTTAATATGTATACCCTTGAGGAAAGAAGGGAGAGGGGGGACATGATAGAAACTTTTATGTACCTCAGTGGAATCAACAAAGTCCAAGAGGGTAGCCTCTGTCAGAAAAAGAGACTTGCAAGAACAAGGGGACACAATTTAAAGATAAAAGGAGGGTGGTTTAGGGGCAATGTGAGGAAGTATTATTTCACAGGGAGGGTAGTGGATGCATGGAACAGCCTTCCTGGGGAGGTTGTGGGGTCTAAAACTGTGGGAGAATTCAAGAATGCATGGGACATACATAAGGCAATTCTTGTGGGGGGGTAGGAAGAAATAGGCTGTTGGTTAACTAGGATCTGCATCCAATCCTGTAGGTAGGGAAATGGGCAGACTAGATGGGCCAAGCGGTCCTTATCTGCCATCAAAGTCTATGTTTCTATGTTTCTATGACTGTGATTCCTTGCATTCCCATTATTGCCAAGAATCTGATAGTGAGGTTTAGACCTCCTGACAATTGACGACCATGTGCAGGCAATATTTGGTGTTTGCAAAGTTTCACTTGTAGCTTCAAACTATTCCCTTCCCAACGGGGACTGTAGAGTGCATTCCTGCATCACCTTTCCCATTCTACAAACACTTTGTAATAACTTGCAAAGTCTGGCTGCTTTCTGGGTATGGTCAATGCCGACTTGACCCACACCACAGCAGTTTTGAATTGCAAGCTTACAGGTGCACAGTAGCCCGACTGTGAATAAAGTGCTCCTGCTGTGGATCAATACACAGCACAACGCCTTTTTCACGGCTTGATTTTACACTCCCTTCCACACAATGGCCACCGTATCAAATATCTGCTTAGAACTGAGACTTAATGTCTCAAATTTCCTTGTCTCCCATGGAAGATGGGATGACTTCATGTGGGATGCAAGTCAATCCAACAACCCTGTACTGGGGATTTCAACTCCATACTCAGAGAAGAAACAAACAGCCAAAAAGTGAGAAGCTAAAGGGCTGTTGGTCACGGCTCTCTACGCTGCTCTGGAAGCCTCCGAGGCAAGGTTTTGAACCCTTGAACTGCAAATCTCATCTCTTAAGCAGAAGATGGGGTTGCAAGAACAGAATGTGTGAGACATGAGCAGGATTTGGAATCTGAACTCCAAACTCTGCGCAATGAAAAGGATTCCCTTTTGCATCATTCTGCATAGGCAGTCAAGCAAGAACTTTGTATGTTGAAGCAGGAGTGTGAAAGTTTGAGACAGGATAAGGGACAGGCTTTGCAAATGAATGGCTTATTAAGCAGAATGAATGAACAATTGAGTAAGGAGCTGGGAGAGATACAGGATGAGATAAATCAGGTACGTAATGACTTAGAAGTGGCTTCTAGGGACAATCGTGAATTGAGTGCCGAGTATAGAATGCTACAGAAGCAGATACAGGATGGGGTAGATCTGAATGTTGCAAACATGAATCATGCTGAATGTGAATCCAAGATGGTGAAATTGTGCCATCAGCAGGAGGTACTGGCTGGCCATGTTAAGGCAATGGTAGGTGTTGCCCCCGCCTTAACCACATCATCTGAAGGGGAGGTATCAGATGACACCATCTCACAGTACAGCATCCTGTCACACCTCTACTATGGACTAGACACCTCACCCCACCATCCACAACATGGCAGACACCCGTCATATCCAACCCATGTCATACATCACTGACGTTATGACTTACATCATGGGTAATGCCAACATGGCAGCCCCCATGATGGGAGGGAGCAGGCCCAGGCCTCGTCCCAATGGCACCACCGGTAGCCGTTATTTCTGTGGATGATAAGGAGGAGATTGAGAAAATTATAGATGCCACTTTAGGCAATGTGACCCTACCCTACAGAAGCAAATGGACCCTCTAGACACAGATTAGAAAGATGCTGCAGGAGGCTGCTACTCGGGAGGGAATAGTCTGTACTGTGGTGGAAGTGCAGCTCAGGCAGCCCTGGATAGTGCCTGAGGGAACCTACCTCCACCTGATCATCCCAATAATCCTCTACAAATGGCCTACTCTATTCAGCAAATAGCTGACAGCATTGGTCGGATGAGCCCATCCGATAATCTCATCTGCCACTTGGAAAAGGTGCATGCTACATGTGAAATGCTTAGTCTCACTGCAGACTACTAAGTCCAGACCATTGATACTGGACTGTGGGCAAAACTCCCTGATACCATCCACCAGGATGGAACCACCACCTTTGACGAGGTCTCAGCTGAATTCATTTCTTCACGCACCCCAGGTGTAGTAGAAGTGATGCTCGCATACCCTGTGAAACAGAATGCAAAAGAAAGCCCAGTGACTTACCACCAGAGGCTCTGGTTGGCCTACCAAGCAGGGAAGCACCTTGCACAGGAAGCTGCAGATGTGGACCTGATCGAGTATAAGACCCTGTTCCTTAGGAACATAATCCCTGCAGTAAGAGAAAAGGTAGAGTCAACCACCTATCCCACCATGGAGAGGTTTGCCGACATTCTTCAGAAAACTGAGAGAGTGATCTGGACTCCGGTTCCAAGAAAGTAGCTGCAATGGAAACTACTCCGGAGACCACAATGCACTACATGGTGGAAGGGCAGGCCCAAGAGAAACAACCCCTCCCAGCAGACAACCAACACCCCCAGCAGGCCCAACAACCACAACAACAGCAGCAACAGCAACAACAATGGGGTGGGAACTGAAATTACCATAAGAATGAGAAACACCACAAGAATAACAAGGGTAAACAACAGAGACCAGGCCCTTCATATAGGGAAATAGCTGAAGAGAATTGGAAATTCTGAGAACTTCTTTGGCAAGTGCATTCCGTAGCAGATGCTGTTCCCGCTTGGGCCATTGTGGCCATGCAGCTGGGAGAACAGGCCTCAACAGGCCATGGAGACACCAAAAGTACAGGCCCTTGGGCCCATACAGGCCTGAACCCAGAAGTGGCTCTCTCTATATAGCATTAGTGCAGCATGGTGAAATGGTTCAAAGGAGTTAGGCTGAAACCCTCTATGCCTCCACTGGTACAGACTGACAATTACAGGTCCCAGTACGTATTATAAACAAGCTGGTCTTGGATGCAAACAGAAGGCCCTGTACTGAGGACAAGGTTGGGGACCACCTACTGACAGTACTATTGGATACAGTGTCTATATTACATGATGACCACCCAGAGACATTTCCATGGTCCACCAGATGGACGATCAATATGTCAGGAGTAGACGGAACTAGGTTACCTGCATACCGTTCCCTACCACTACTTGTGGAACTAGGACACTTGAAGGCCTACCACACCTTCCAGCTAATGGTATTGCATGATCACCCTAGTATAATCAGAACTTGACTTCCTAGTACCATACGGCTGTGTAGTGGACCTAGCCAACATGTTACTGATACAGATTCAGGAACAATACCACACCATCACGATTCCTGATACGCATGTGGTGGCAACAATATCTGCAAACAATAAAGAGTATGACGTCGTAGATTTGTTCAAAACCATGAGCTTTTCCCAAAGCTCCTCCCCATTCTACAAAGGCATCTGGAGGTATCTATCACCAACAAGCATGATTGTGGCAGGATGCACACTGTCATTGAAGTGACAGGCCCAGCACATGAAAGGCAACGGCAATACCCTTTTCCAACAGAGACCTTGCCTTCTCTTACAGAAACAATAAAATCACTCCTCAAACAAGGTGTAATCAGGACATGCGTTTCTACTGCCAACTCCCCAGTGTGGCCTGTGAAGAAACCCACAGGTGCCTAGAGACTTACTATTGACTACAGGAGACTGAACCAGGTCACCCCCAGTTGTGCTCTAGCTGTGGCATCAGCACCTGATGTGCTGCAACTTTTGACCACTGACCAAAAATGGTTCAGTACCCTGGACATCTCCAATGGTTTCTGGTCATTAGCATTAGCCCCCAAGAGTAATTGTAAGTTTGCTTTCACCTTTGAGGGTAGACAGTACACATGGACCTGCTTACCTCAGGGATTTCATAACAGACCTTCCCTGTTCCATTTCCACATGATGGATGCCCTTGAGGGTTTCTCTACCCCCCAGTGTCTCTTGCAGTATATGGATGACCTGTTGTTGGCAACAACCACATAGGAACAACACTTGGATCTCTTGGACAAACTACTCACCCTAATTCAGGGGGCAGGCCTCAAATGCAACCCAGCAAAAGAACAACTATATCAGAAAGAGGTACTCTTTCTGGGCCTGAGAATAACTGATCAAGGCCGAAGCCCTACCTGGAAGAAGATACAATGATTGCAAGACTTGCCATTGCCCAACAGTGTGGTCACTCTTAGGAGATTTTTAGATATGGTAAACTATTCTAGAGATTTTATTTGTGACTTTGCTCAGAAGGCTGCCCCTCTGTATGAATTACTGAAAAAGGACATCCCCTGGAGTTGGGGCCCCATTCACACCCAGGCTGTGATGTCACTGAAACAGGCCTTGGCCTTAGTTCCAGCTCTGGTCAACCCCAATCCAGCCTTGCCATTCCATCTGGAGTGTGCCACCTCTGACATAGCTATGTCAGCAGCGCTAGCTCAGAAGGTTCATGGCACTCTGAGACCCATTCCATATGCATCACAGCTCTTGACCCCAGTGGAACAGAAGTACAGCCTTTGTGAAAGGAACCTTCTGGCTACCTACTGGGCTGTCAAGCACTTCTTGTATATCATTGGGTACTCTTCCCTGATCATTAACAGAAACCACACCCCAACTACCTTTCTGCTATCAGACAGAGTGAAAGATGGGTCAGTCTCTAACCCCAGGCTGACACACTGGTCACTTCTTCTCCAGGATAGAGACATTCAGTTCCACCCAACCAAAATGCATTCATGATGGCACATGGCCTCCTTTTCCAAGGAGAACCCCATTACTGTACACTGCAGCCACCTGATCTTCCAGATCCAGGTCCTTTCCTCCCTGCCACATCACAGCTACTTGAGAACACCTCATTATGTCATGTCTTTGCAGATGGTTCAGCTTCCTATTATCAGAGAGAACAAATTGCAGGGATGGGCATCTTAGTGATTTATCCTTAGGTAACACTGTCAAAATTTCTAAGCGTTGCAGTGTGGCATCATCACAATATGCCGAGATGGCAGCGGTGGCCTGTGCCCTTGAGTTCATGCAACATGGAACCGAGGATACCATCATCTTCACAGACTCTAACTGGGTTTGTTATTCTCTGACAGAATTTCTCCCCTTCTGGCAGAAGAACTCCTTCCTCTCCTCTGATGGCAGCCCAATGAAACACAAGGAACTGATAATATATATACATACATTCACTGGCACAAAGGCTTGCACACAGACTTTATGTACACAAGGTTAAAGCTTACTCCATATATGTCCCCTATCATGCCTTCAATGATACAGCAGACACCCTTCCCAAGGAAGGGGCCCAAGGGGGGGACAACTGGATGACGGACCACCCAGAAGCCAGAGTGGCTGTACACAGTGCAGCAGTCGGAAAGAAACCCGAACCCTTTCCCCCTTAGACCTGTCAGCAGCCCAGCACTCTGACTGTGTGCTCAAAGATGTGTTCAGATTCCTTGACAAGAGTACTGAACAAAACTTACCTACCCACAACCCCTACTGGAGGCATGAAGGTAAGTTCCACCTGTCCCCAGATGATAAGCTCATCTGGTATCAGACAGATGACACCCTCACCAAGTTGTGGGTGGTTCCCAGACACCTTAGGTCCAAATGTTTGCACCAAGTGCATGACACCCCTACTGGTGGACACCAGGGAGTGGATAACATGCTTCAAAGGCTCAAGACCACCACCTGGTGGCTGGTGTCACCAAGGATGTCAAACAGTACATAGATAATTGTCTTGTTTGTGCATAAAACAATCCCATTCCTACCAAACGAAATGCCAAACTACGACCACAAAGGCATTCTGGCCCTTGGCATGCCATACAAATTGATTTTATTGGTCATTGACCAATACCAGTAGAAATAACAAGTACGCCCTTGTGGTAACTGATCTTTTCTCTAAGTGGGTTGAAACTTTTCCCACTAAGACATGTACCACTAAAGCCACTACCAAAATCCTCGTGGAACAGATTTTCTCCAGGTGGGGACTACCTCTCAAGGTAGACTCTGATAAAGGACCAGTTTTACAGGTGAGTTGATGAAAGAAGCACTTGAACTGCTTGGAGTTAACCAGAAATCCCACATATCTTACCACCCGCAATCTTCAGGTCAAGTAGAAAGAGCCAACAGATGGATTAAGCAAATGCTTTCCAAATTCACTGAGGACAATCCCAAGACCTGGGATTCCCCATTGCAATTACTCCTTATGGCAATCAGGGGTACACCCTCAGCCACCACCCAGTTAATACCATTTGAGGTGATGACTGACAGACAGATGAGATTACCCGAACACTTGTTGTTTGACCTACATACCCCCACGGCAGACTGTGTGTCTAACATAGAAACATAGAAACATAGAATTTGATGGCAGATAAGGACCGCTTGGCCCACCCAGTCTGCCCATTTCCCTACCTACTGGATAAGCTGCAGATCCTAGTTAACCAGCAGCCTACTTCTTCTTACCCCAACCCCCCAGAATTGCCTTATGACTGTCCCATGCATGCTTGAATTCCACCACTGATTTTGACTCCACAACCTCCTCCGGAAGGCGGTTCCATGCATCCACAACCCTCTCTGTGAAAAATACTCCTTAAATTACCTCTGAGCCCCCGCCCTCTATCTTCAAATTGTGCCTCTTGTTCTTGTACACCTCTTGTTTTGAAAGATGCTACCCTTGGACTTTGTTGATTCCCTTGAGGTACTTGAAAGTTTCTATCATGTCCCCCTCCCTCCTTTCCTCGAGGCTATACATATTAAGCTCCTTAAGTCTCTTCATATGTCTTCGGTGCAGACCCTGCACCATTTTAGTGCCCTCCTCTGGACAGCTTCCATCCTGTCTATGTCTTCATGGAGATTGGGTCTCCAGAACTGCACACAGTACTCCAGATGGGGTCTCACCAGCTGTCTGTACAGAGGATAATAACTTCCTGTTTTCTACTGGTGATGCCTCTCCCTATGCATCCCAGTAACCCCCCAGCCCTCCTTGCAGCCCTCTCACATTGCTTGCCCACCTTTAGGTCATCTCATATGACTACCCCCAGGTCCTTTCCATTTTTGCAGTTGTTAGTATCTCACCCCCCATTGTGTACTCTTCCCCTGGGTTTTTGTTTCCCAGGTGCATTACCTTGCACTTCTTAGCATTGAATCTAAGCTGCCATACATTAGACCATTCCTCTAACCTTGCCAAGTCCTTCTCATCCTTTCCACCCCACCCTGTGCATCAACTCTGTTGCAGATCTTAGTGTCATCTGCAAAGAGACATACTTTCCTCCCAGTCCTTCCAGAATGTAAACATAAGGACATTGAAGAGGACCAGTCCTAATACTGAACCCATGCGGTGCCCACTAGTAACCCTCCTTTCTTCTGAGTGGACTCCATTTACTATTACTCTCTGTGTCCTATTCTCCAGCCAATTCTTTACCCAGGCTGTCATCTTTGGACCCCTCCCAGGCTGGCTAACTGTATATTAATCTTTGTGTGGGACTGTGTCAAATGCCTTGCTAAAGTCTAGGTAGGCCATGTCCACAGCCCCTCCTGATCTACTACTTTGGTCACCCAGTCAAAGAAATCTATCAGATTTGTCTGGCATGACCTTCCCGCTGTGAATCCATGCTGCCTAGGGTCCTGTGCCCTTCTGGCCTCTAGATACTCGACAATTCTTTCCTTCAGAAGTGATTCCATCATTTTCTCTATCACTGAGGTTAAACTAACAAGTCTGTAGTTTCCTGCTTCTGCCTTGCTCCAACTTTTATGAAGGGGAATCACATCTGCCCTCCTCCAGTCCTCAGGTACCACCCCATCCTCCCATGATTTGTTAAAAAGGGTAGTCAGTGGTGTCACTAGTTCTACCCTTAGCTCTTTTAGAATTCTGGGATGAACCCCATCAGGCCCCATTGCTTTGTCCACCTTCAGTTTTAGAGTTCTTTCAGAACCCTTTCTTCTGTAAATGGGCTGGTATCAACTTCTGTATCCAGAGTGTTACTACTGTGTGTTTATGTACCTCCCCTCTTCATTTGTAAATACTGAGCAAAATATTTGTTTAGTATCTCTGCCTTTTCACAGTCTCCCTCTGCCCACCCTCCTCCCTTTATTAAGCCTCACTATCCCTCACTTGGTCTTCCTTTGCTCCTGATGTACCTATAAAAGGTTTTATCCCCTTCTTAACTGAGTTGGCTATCTTTTCCTCTGTTTGGGCCTTAGCTGTTCTGACTGCCTTCCCAGCCTCCTTTTGCTTTAACTGATACAGTTCTCTATCCTGCTCCTCCTGCGATTCCTTGTACTTCCTGAATGCTTTCTTTTTCTCTTGAACCTTCACTGCCACTTCCTTTGAGAACCATAGTGGTTTCTTACATCGTCTTGTTTTGTTTATTTGCTTCACTCAAAGGCTTGTTACCTCTGTGATGGCAGTTTTTATTATTCCCCATTGTTCTTCCACCCATCCTTCCTGCCCATTTGCTAGTGCATTCCTTAGGCACTCACTCATTTTGACAAAGTCAGCCCTCCTAAAGTCCAATACTTTTGTCTTTGTATGGTTTGACTCTATTGCTGTGTTTATTGTGAACCATACTGTTCGATGGTCGCTAGTTCCCAGATGGCTACCCATTTCTACATCTGTGATCCTCTCTCCATCTCCATTTGAGAGAATCAAGTCTAATATTGCTCCTCTTGAGTGGGCTCCAGTACTAGTTGTAAAGGCATGCCCCTGTAGGGCATCTAGAATAACTGCACTCTTCGAAGTGGCAGCTGCAACTGCACTCCAGTTAACATCTGGCATATTCAGATCACCCATCAGCAATATCTCCCCTTTTTCTGCCATTCTAAGTATACTTTCTATCATTTCCTGTCCATTTCCTCCCCTGAGAGAGAGTCTGTATCTAACCCTGTGCGTATTGTGGTGCCATTGCCTGTCTCCAAATTTACCCACAGTGCTTCTTCTCCTCCCTGTTTACCCTTTTGTTCTGTTGCTTTTATTCCTTCCCTTATGTAAAGAACTACTCCTCCTCCTCTTTTACCCTCCCTGTCCCTCCTGTAGACAGTGTATCCTGGTATGTTTATGTCCCAGTCATGGTTTTGTGTGTACCATGTTTCTGTGTCTGCCACGATATCCAGATGTTCCTCCTCCATCAAGGCCACTAATTCAGGAAGCTTGTTACCCAGACTACGGGCATTAGTACTCATTGCTCTCCATTTTTTGATGGCTTTACCTTCTGTTGCAGCATCCCCCACTGACCGTTCTACCTCAGTCTTTTTCTCATTTAGTACCCTGTTTTGTAGGGAGGGCTGGGATTTTCCTGCTGCTTGTCAGTGCCTCCCCCTTTGACTAGTTTAAAGCTTGCCAATTAAGCATTTAAACTGATTGCTCAAAAGACTTGTTCCCTTCCTGGATAGATGCAGACCGTCCTGCCAGTATAGGCTGGTGTCCCTCCAGGTGGAACCCAAGTCCCCAATGAAGCCAAACCCCTGTGCTCTGCACCATTTTTTCAACCATTCATTAAACTGCATGGTGCCAATTACCCTCACCTCCCCCATGCTTTTGACAGGCAGCACCTCTGAGAAGGATACAGTGTGTGCTACTTGTCTTAGGTCCCTTCCCAACTCTGCAATGTCCTCCTGCACTGCTCTAATCTCATGATGAGCCAAGTCGTTTGTCCCTAGGTGGACAATTACGTCCAGCTCAGAATCCCTTGCAGCTGTTCTCATGATCCTGAGGATGCACTTCCTGTCCCTCCAAGCCATGGCACCAGGCAGGCACCTTACTTCATTTTTCCCAGCTCCCCCCCAGTTCTATACCCCTAATAATTGAGTCCCCCACCAGGAGCTGCTTCCTTTCTCTGTGGTGTCCTCTGCCTCCTTCCTGTGGGCCTCCCTTGTGACAGTTATCATCAGTCTTCTCTGTGGGTGCATCCATAGGGGAGCTATGCTCCCCCAGAATGGTGTATGGATTGTGGAGTGGAACAATTGACTGGGTGTGCCTCTGTTCCACCCTCCTCACCCTCCCTGAGCCCACTGTGGTCCAACTGCTGTGCTTTCTTCGCAACCTCTGAGGTAGTAGTGGTGGCGCTAATGCTCCCTGGATGGGGTAGGTTCCCTTCCTACTGTCCAGTGTGGCCTGGGGGAAGGTTTCCTTACTACTGTCCAGTGCAGCCTGAAGATGGGCAACTTCCTCCCTCAGGGCAGATAGTTGTCTGCAAATAGGGCAGCATCTCAGCCTCCAGTCTGTACACCAACATGTGGAAAAACTCAGACAAGACCTCATATACACACACACACACTTGCATGCTGCCAATTGCATGGGCAAGGCCCAGCAACAATCCAAGATACAGTTTGGCAAACACTCACAAGTGATGGATTGGCAAGTTGGAGATCAGGTAATGGTCCTCAGATTTGCACATTCCACACACTCCTTCTCCAATAAGTGGGAAGGCCCCTACCACATTTTCAACAAGCTCAGTCCGGCAGTCTATCAAGTTAGACTAATGCACAACAACAAACTGACTGACAAATGGTTACATGCAAACCAGCTGAAACTGTATAAAGGAGTATAATTACTTTTCCTCACCCCTTCAGGCAGAATAGTACTAACTTACTAATGGTTAGCTTTCCTTTACAGATACACTGACAAGATGGCTATCTTGTTCCACTTCCTCCTCATCTCAGGAGTTACCCCCTGCATCCAAGGCACAGTAAAGCACCTCCTTCCTCACCTTGATCCTCCAGCTTCTACCCCAGAGGGAGTTTCCGTTGATGTATCTGACAATTTACTGTCCAGGAAGGTTCCGATGCCTACCTCACTGCCTCGGTTGTTGCTCCTGATAAATCTACCCTACAAATTGTGTGGCAAATCATGTGTCAAGGACAAATTCTCCTTGTGGCCAAGCTTTCCAAGGGAACTTTCCACGGCTGCCCCAATGCAAAATTAACCCCTAATGGTTCACTGTCCTTGCTCCAAATTGCTCTTAGACATTCTGGTTTATACAATATTACTGCCTTAATTGATCCTTCATATTGTAATTCCTTGTCTAAAGACTATGCCAGGAAATTGTGTGCTGTACGCAACATGGCTTCTGCTGCCATGTATCTTTCTGTGTTACCCCCCACTGACAAACAACTTTTGGAATGTCCAAAACATACCCCTGGTCCTCATAGTGGTCTGACAGCCACTGCGTTACCTGGTACATTTATTAACAATTTACAATTTATGCATATACCTGTTCTGTTTAATTTGACTTACTGGAATATGAAAGAATTTGGTATGTGTCATACTGCTAACACTTCAGCGTTTTACAGTACTTTATTGCTTGATAGTCTAGCAGCTTTTCAAATCCATACTCAAGACCCCATTGCCAGGGTACACACCACCAAGCATAGAGGTTATTTCAGGAGAAAACCTAACCCTGGTGATCAAAGTCATAAATGTAATACACTTGAAGTTGACAGTTCTGATATCACAGGTGCCACTGGCACCGTCACAGGTCTTTTTCGTACAGCCATGTCTATTTGGAATAAGGCCGACATTGCTGCTATCAAATCACATTCACAGAAATTCCAAACTGGTTCGGTAAATTATATCATACCCCCATTTTTGCATGGTGTGGATGGTCTTAGTCAGGAAGAAAGATACACGGTATACAACGTACACAACATTCCTAAGGCATTTACAGATTTTAAAGATAAGATTAACACCCTCATTGCACAGAACAGCAAAGAATCAGATAGACAATATATTGCCCGTGAGATATTGTCTTCAGCCTATGGCTCATACATAATCACTACCATCAATAATTTTTTCCGTGATCTAGAATCCGGAAGGATCCCTGATATCATTCATGACAGATGCATCTCTAAATGGTATTGTCTTGAGTGCAAATCCCCTAGCTGTATTTTTTTCAATTATTTAATCAGGTGAGACACACTAATCTGTAAGCTTGTTTACAGGTGCAACCTGGGAGCACAAGGAAGTTAAGTGACTTGCTCAGGGTCACACAGTATGCAAGTTGGGGCTGTGGGATTCAAACCCAGGTCTCCAGATTTGCAGCTCAGAGTCTTAAACCACTGCACCATACTGCCTCTATTGCAATGTGTATGCAACAAACTCTAACTATTCCACTTTCTACAGCTAGGAATTTGGGTTTTGTGACCAGACACCCTAACACTGGTCCATGTTTTACTTCTAAGAAATGTTCTATTAAGTATACAATGTTTGTCTCTTTTACTGTCTCTTTACCATGTTTTGATCCTACTACAGCTTTATTTGACAAACTCACAACTGTACATTCAATTAGGCACCTAGATGAAGATGTCTACAGAGAACACCTTGACTTGCTCCTCTACTGGTCTTCCATCCTATTCTGGATGCCTGGGTCTCTCTGCACACAGATTACTGCATGAAGAAAGGGTACATTTACTTGTGCTTATGTGATGTATTTGATGTTATTAAACCTGTATGTGGCTATTCCCCAGACAGTATTGATTAGTCCTTTTGCCATGGATGATGACATCAGCACTAATGGCACAGACTTTCAAGACTCAACATCGGCTTCAGACAAGCTATACCAATCTTATCGAGAGGAGGTTCATCGTCTGTCAACACAGATTTCCAAGATGACCTACACCTGCCTGGTACAGTTGCAAAAATGGAGACTGCCTACTGTTAAAATGCAATATAATTCAGATGGTGAATACTGCATCGTCACAAACTTTACGAGTTACACTTCTGGAATGAAAACATGTGCTATAGATAGCCCCAAGTTCTGTTTCATTCCCCATCAAAAGTCAGTTATTGGACATACCGTTATTACACCCGTCCCTCTTATGGACGCTGATATCATTGATGGTAACCCTGATTATCTTCTCACCCTTTCTGAATATTTACCATATTTTAATGTACATATAGATCCCCTCACACTGACATTAAAATCACTTTTAGAGAGGAAAGACACACATCTCATCCACATCAGCAATCATATTACTAAAGCTAATGAAGCTGTCCTTGCACTAATTAATAGTGGTGATATGAACAGTGCACTAACACTTGGTTAGAGATTACATTCAAAGGTGTTGTTATTATACAAGAATTTTTTATATTTTTTCTGATTATTATGCTTTGCTGCCTATGGCGCACACTGCATCAACACCGTGAGTAGCTGTATTTCCTTTACAATGCTCGTGCGTAGGATCTGTAAATGATCCCTGCTCCCTATCCATTTCCCTATTTTGCTGTGTTGCCCTGAGGAGGCAACAAGGGGGGGATGTTACATGAGGTCCCTGCACCCTTATTGGTACCCCCAGAGGTACACCGTAGACAGCTAGCATTTAGACATATGTTATATTAACATATAGGGCTTAGGGCATCTATCGTACAAGAGTAGATGTCAGGAAATGTATGCATATTATTGTTATACACTTTACTTTCTAATACACATACATATTTCTTGCTTACAAGATGTTAGGACATATGTGTCCTTGTAATGATTATGATATATGAGTCCACATTGCCACCTTTTGATGATTTGTACTATTACACTGATGTATGTATAACTGTTCTTCTTTGTCTTACAAAGTGGTGACTGTTACAAAATTGTATAATGTTATCTTGGACTGTGGAGCCTCCTCTAATTTAGCCAATAAGGCTCATCTCTGTAATTAGAAATGTTTCTATCTTACAGTAACCATGGTAATTATCATAGGTATATAATGTAAGACATTACATCTTCTACCTCGGAGACCCCAAGAGACATGGAGAATCCTGGAGGTATAGGGAACACTTAGCATTGGCTCCCAGGTCGTATTGGTAAGAACTGCTTAGGGCAACTGTGATCATCCTTTTGGTTGTAATAAACAAGTTCATTAATGTTATGCAATGTGTCTGTGATTCCTTGCATTCCCATTATTGCCAAGAACCTGAGAGTGAGGTTTAGACCTCCTGACATCAGAAACAAAAACTGTTATGCAAAGATAACATATCTAACACAGAAAAACAAATACTTACTATATTCATCTTGTTTCTTCCAGGGGATCCCTCAGTATGCTTAAACTAATGCAGTCAGCCTCCTGTGTTGAACTGCCCCAGAGAGAGAGAATGGAACATGCGTAAATGATGGAACCCTCATTGTCTCGTGCCAATGACAAACTGCTTCCCCTAGTAGCTGCTGTATTCTGACAAGCACTCAGATTCATTACAAAGTCTAACAGGGTGAAGGCCCTCTAACTAGCTTATCTAAATAAAAAACTAATCCCACAATAAAAGACCCCCCAAGTCATGGGTCCCATAACAAGGGACAAGGACTACAGTACCAACTAGTTAAGAAGTCAAGTGACCAGAAAAGGTACAGAACAGTTAGTGACCAGCAGGGGTGCAGAATAAAGACTCCTTTTTTCCTGGTTCTGGAAGGGGAGGCAGGGTGGATGTTTTAAGCATTTTGAGGGATCCCCAGGAAGAAACATGATTACTATGGTAAGTATTTGTTTTCTTTAAACCCCAGAAATCCCTCAGTATGCTTACATGAATGCAGACTACCAAGCAGTACATTTGAAAGTTGGATACAGAACCTATTTAGGAAAAAGGTTCTGCTGAACTGCTGTGCTAACTTCCTGGAAGCTGGTTTATCTTTACCTACTTCCACATAGGTGAGAAACAGCTGAGTGTGCTCTGACCTGGAGACTTTGGTCTGGTCAAGGTAGTGGTTGGGTGCCCTCTTGACATCCAGCCTATGTAACTTCCACTCATCTGTGCTACAACTGACAGAGAAAAAGACTGGCATTGTTATGGATGGATTCAGATGAAAATCTAAAACCACTTTAAGAAGGAATTTTCTATTCATCCTGAGCACCGACTTACAGTATATCCGTGGAAGGAAATGTAGTTCCCATCTGTCTTTAGGGCCTGTAACTCACATACTCACCTAGCTGAAGTAATTGCTACCAAGAAGACAGCCTTCCAGGTCACATGTATTAGGTATACAGTTGCCATAGGCTCAAAGGGGAATTCCATGAGCCTGGCAATACAAATGTTCTGGTCACAAGATGGGACTACTTCAATAAGAGGAGGATGTAGGTGAAGAAGTCCTTTAAAGAACTTCCAGAAGACAGGGTGAGATGCCATAGACCTGTCCTTACCAGTCAAAATGTATGCTGAAATTGCAGCTAGGTGTTCCTTCAGGGTAGAAGGCCTAAGGCTGAATGAGTGTAAGTGAGTCAGGTAATCCAACAGGACAGGTAACCCAGCCTGAGAGGGCTTGACACTACTGTGTCCACACCAGATAGAAAATCTTTTCCATTTAGAAGCATAGATTTTCCTCATCAAGGGTTTCCAAGACACCCTGAGGACATTCAGGACATCTTCAGAGGTACAGGTTAGCAAATTCTAAGTCTTCAAGAACTAGGCCTTCAGACAGAGAGACCTGAGTCTGGGATACAGCATTCTACCTTGTGAGGATATCAGGCTTGTTCCTGTGGGGAGAAGAATCAACTGTGATACTGTTAGGGCTAACAGGAGGGAGTATCATGGCTGTCTTGCCCAACCCAGTGCCACCAGGATCATTGTAGATGGTTGTGACCTTAGTTTTATTAGACCTCTGAGCAACAGGGGGAAGAGGGGAAGACATAAAGGAATCTTCCAGACCAGTCCAACACTAGGGCATTGACTGGAACAATCCCCCATCTTAGAGGTCTGTAAAAGAACTGTCACTACCCTGGAGGTGGCACATACCACAGTGCCAATAGTTGGTGCCCTGGAGGTAGCACACACACCATATTTGGTCAAAGACAGCATGCAGCATATACAGGCTGCTTACAAGAAACTTGACATGTGCCTGTTATGCAACCTACATATGACTGTGCAGGGTCATAAAGGGGGTATGCACCAGGATGGGGCTGCAACATCCCCTTAATGGGGATTTTAAAAGGCCCACCAAGGCCACAGAACTGGGCACAACTTACACCAACCAGGAAGTGGCCTAAGTGGTATGCACCAATGGAACAACATGGTTATTGAGCTCACAGGGGCATTTCAATGGGGGGGTATGTTGTGGGAGACAGATGTGCCTATTGAAATGGGAACTGTCACCCAGTAGGGTGCATATACAGCACATTACAGCATTTACATGCCACTATGTCCATATAAGGTACTGTAGAGTATCATCATACAATGCAATATGTTTACATAAAGGCATTTAAATGCTGTAGTATGCTGCAGATGCACCCCGCTGGGTGCCCATTTCAACAAGCAAGTCTATACACCACAACAGATCCTCTGCCAATCCCTTGTCCATGTTGCTGCCTGCCCCCCTCCTGGCAGTCAACCTCATCCCTTCCTACCAGGCACTGGTGGAGTAGCACCAAGTAGGGTGGCTGGGTGGGTCAGAGCACTGCATCCAGTCCTTCATGTGCACCAAACCATAAACATATACCTTTAGTTGTAAAAAAAGGTGCCTTTTTAACTTTGGAGCTGCAAGACTTCTATGCCACTCTTTTGATAGCTCATTTATATATTTTTTTCCTTTGAACTGCAGACTAATATGTTTCGATTTTGATAAAAATATATAGAGAATAGTAGATGGGCAACTGTGGGCAACTAGCCTGAGATGCCACTGAGAGATTCTGATTCTGTAACACTTCAAAAGCAAAGCAGGAGAGGTCACACAGAATCAAACCCCCTGAGGTGGTAGCTCTGGCTGGTTGGACACAGTTGCTGAGGTTGTATTTTTTATAATGTATACTGAGTCCACAAAGAAAAAAAGAAAATAATAGCAAAAAAAACATTTTTTCTTTTTGGGGACTATGCTTGGTAAACTAGATAGGCACTAGGCACTAGGACTGTACCATCTGTCTCTTAGCATGACATCTGCAACCCACTTAAAATCAAGAAGTGCTTGTCTAGCCTTTGAAAGAAAAAAATGTATTTGCCTCTACTACCTCAATTAGAAGACCGTTCCATGAGGGCATAATTCTTTCTGTAAAGAGATATCTCATTAGGTTCTTTTTAGGATATGTTACCTTTTGTTTGTATCCCTGATTCCTTAAATTTACATTCCTGTTGGCATATATTGGACCCCTTGAAATGTTTCTGACTTTAATGTGCTCCTCTGCCATTTAAAAAAAACACTGCAACCATCCTGTTATAAAATTTATCAATTTGAATTTTGAGATGTGTGGTCAGTGGTTTTTACTTTGACAAAACTGCTGGCTCATGTACTGTCAAAAACATTTAAGATATTGTTGTACCACAGTATGGTAATAATGCATTCCATTAACTTTGAACTACGCTGCAACAACATTTTGCCTGTGAATGATTTGTATGCAGAACAAGGGGTCAGTATACACTATATACCTTTAATACTGCAAGAAATGCTTTTTATTAACTACAGAGATGATAAATTGATGTAATCCCTATTATGTTTAGGTCTTTAGAGCTGATAAATTGCTATGCTCATAAGTACTTTTAATATCTCCAGAGCTGATAAATTGCTGTACTACAAAGTGGTTTTATGGACTTCAGAGCAACAAGGTGTGTTTAATGCCTCCAGAGCTGATAAACTGCTGTAACCCAAAGTGCTTTCAGTGGGTCCTATGCACAAAATGGTGTACAATATGCACCAAAAATTCATACCCGACCTGAGCAGATCCACACCCAGAAGCGCAACAACTGTTATGCACTAACACTCATCACCTATCCATGGACCTACCCACCCGGTATGCAGGGACACATAGAATGGATGGGGGTAGAACTTCTGACAGGCAGGGATCCAATCGGATGCCTGGCATAGATCCAGAAGTGGATCCATTACACGAACGGGCATAGGATGGATTTTTGCATAGCACACTTGGAACCCGGACACATGTCCCATATTTCCTGGAGGACACATGGAGCCAACAACCTCCTCGTTGTAGTCCCTCACCCATCCAAGGCCCCTATGTAAGGACACACACAGGGATCACATACCCAATCACATCACTGCACCATCCACAGTACCTGTGTCCCGTGGTATTGGGTAGCACCACCCCTCATCCCGGCACCACCACAACCCCCCATCTCCACCTCACTGTGTCCCCTGTGGGATGGCCAGCAGCACTTCCCTACACACACACACACTTCAATGGCCACCAGCAATGCAAGGGATGCTGGGATCACTATGCTATTTCTGTGCAGTGGGCACACAGCCTCCCTGGATGGCCACTGGCCGGGGCAGCTTCTGGAGGTATGTGATGCTGAGCGTCCCACAGGGGACACAGTGAGGCAGGTACAGGGAACAGGGGTGAGGGTGCAGGGAAGGGAGGCCACAAAACATTGCCACCATGGCCAAGGATCTCTGGGTGGACACACACTGACAGGTTAGGGCAGGGGCACTGATGTGTCAGAGACAAGTACCCCACCCAAGCTATTCCACACCTGTGAACAGGTGCAAGACAACTGTTATGTGCTTACATTCACCACCTATCCACAGACCCGCCCCCAGTGCACAGGATTGCATGGAGCAGACCGGGATGAAGTTGTAAACACAGATGGTGATCCAATTGTATGCCAGGTCTGGGTCCCAGAGTGGATCCCTTATGTGAACGGGCACGAGATGGGTTTTTGCATTGCACACTTGGCACCCAGACACATGCAGTGTGTCTACCAGAGGACACATGGAGTCGACAACCTCCCCATTGTACTCCCCCACCCATCCACTGCCCCACAAGGACATTGCACAGGGCTCACATACCCAACCTCAACCCTGCATCATCCATGGAGCCCATGCCCTGTGGAACTGTGTGGCTTCCCCTCACCCCAGCACCACTACAACCCCCCCATCCCCATCTCAATGTGTCCCCTGTGTGACAGCCAGAAGAACATCCCTACACATACACACTTCCATGACTTCCAGCTGTGCAAGGGATTCTGGGAGCACTACACCCTTTCTGGGTGGTGGGCACTCAGCTTCCCTTGGAGAGCCAGTGGTCATGGCAGTTTCTGAAAGTATGTGATGCTGACTTTCCTACAGGGGGCACAGTGAGGCAAGTACAGGGAACAGGGGTGCTGGTGCAGGAGAGGGGGTCCACAAAACACTGCCATCATGGCAGAGGATCTCTGGGTTGGCACACACTGGTGGATCAGGACAAGGCACCCATGTGCCAGGGACACGTACCTAGAGACCTGTGTTTTTCTTAAATAAGAAATAGTAAGAAATAACAAGAAATTAAGGCATAAAAAATAACGAGAAATTGAAGGTATAACAAGAAATTCTAAACATAACAAGAAATAGCAAGAAATTCAGCATACAAAAGGAATACAATGAAAACAACACATGAATAAAGTGAAAACAACTGCTTTTTGGCAGGCAAACTCTAAATAAACACTTGCAGCAGCTGTTGTTTAGGCTCCATTGTTACCACAGAGATGGTCCACAAGGAAGCAACAGCCTAATTGTTTCAGTCACAAAACCTTGCAATACCACAGCATACTGCTGCTTAACACAATGTAGTATACTAGGAATGTGATTTCTAGTGTGTATAAGGTCATTTTGAAGTAGTTTATGAATGTAAATGTGATAACAAGAAATACAACTACATTTTAAATGAATAAAAAGAAATAACAAGAAATTCCAGAAATTTAAAAATAAAAAATAAAAATAATTTCACGGGTCTCTACACGTACCCCATGCAAGCCGTTCTCCACCCATGTGTCTTATGGTACTGGGTAGTGACCCCTCACCTCGGCACCACCAACACAACCCCCTTGTCACTGCCTCACTGTGCCCCCTGTGGGATGGCCAGCAGCACATCCATACACACACAACCACGGCCACCAGCTGTGCAAGAGTGTTGGGAATGTGCTGCCACTTCTGGGCGGCAGATGCAAAGTCTTCCTTAGATAGCCAGCAGTCATTGTGATTTGTGGAGGGATGTGCTGTTGACCATTCCACAGGGGGAACAGTGAGGTGGGGACATGGGTGCCAGTGCAGGGGAAGGGGTCCATGGACCACTGCTACCACAACACAGAATCAGTGGGTAGGCAAACATTGACAGGCCAGGGTGGGGTCACCAATGTGCCATGGGTGGGTGTCACATCAGTGGTCAGACTGGGACACTCTTGTGTGTGTGGGGAGGGTCTCTTATGTGAATGTGCAGGGGTGGTGAGGTGTGTTTGGGAGGTACGGCTTGTACGGGTCCAGAAGGAGGATCTCCATCTGCAGGACTTGGTGCACTGGGCATTTATTTCAAGCTCACCTCTGCATTAGCCTCCCCCCCCCACATGCAGCACTAAGGGCCTTCATGCATAGCACTTAGTGCTGTCATGCCCCCCACCCACCCCCAGTGCATTGCCATTGCACAACTGGGGGCGTGGGCATGTACTTGTCTTGCACATCACCAAAGTGCTTTCATTACCTTCAGACATGATACAGTCAAAGTGTGTCCCAAAGTAATTTAATGCCTTCAGAGCTGATGAATTTGTGTGCCCAAAGCTTTTAATGCACATGGATCTAACAAACTGATGTACCCCAAGGACCTTTTATTGCCTTCAGAGCTAATGGTGTTATGGGCCCCAAAGTGCTTTTATTGCCTTCACAGCTGATAAATTCATGTCCCCAAAAGTGCTTTTACTGCCTTCAAAGCTGATAAACATTTGCACCCAAAGTGATTTCATTGCCTTCAGAGCTGATCAACTTCTGTACCACATAGTGCTTTCATGGACTTCAGAGCTCCAAGGTGGTTTTAATGCTTCAGAGCTGATAAATTGCTGTAACAAAAAGTGCTTTCAATGGGCCCTCTGCATGAAAGGCCATAATGCACACACCAAAAATGCACCCCCTGAAGCAGATCTGCACCTGCGGACACGTACGAGCTGATTGTTATGTACTAACACCCGTCACCTATCCACGGATCAGCACAGGGATGCATGGAGCAGAAGAGGGTAGAGTTGCAGACACAGGTGAGGATCAAATTGGATGCTGGGTCTGGGTCCTGGACTGGATCACTTATGCGAGTGAGTGATGGGTTTGTCTGTAGCACCCATGGCACACAGACATGCACCACCCATCCCACAAAGGACACATGGAGCCACCAACCCCTGTTGTACTACCCCACCCATCCACTGTGACCCTGAAAGGTCACTGCGCAGGACTCATGTATCCAACCACATCCCTGCACCATCCACAGCATCCATTCCCTGTGGTACTGGGTAGCAACACCCCTCACCTCGGCACCACTACTACAACCCCCACATCCCCACCTCACTGTGCCCCCTGTAGGAGGGCCAGCAGCACATCCCTACACACACCAACACTGCAGCAATCTGTGCAATGGTGCTGGGAGAAGTGCACTATTTCTGGGAGGCATGTGCCCAGCCTCCCTTGGACAGGCAGCAGCCATGGCACATTGTGGAGGGATGTGCTGCTGACTGTCTCACAGAAGGCACATTGAGGCAGGTAAGGTGGACAGGGGTACCAGTTCAGAGGAGGGGGTCCATGAAACTCTGCTGCCATGGCATGTGATTGGTGGGTAGGCACCTGCCTACTGGTCTAGGTGGAGCCATCGATGTACCAAGGATGTGTACCTCACTGAAGCTGTTCCACACCCACCGGCAGGTGCGAGCAAACTGTTATACACTAATACCTACCACCTATCCACAGACCTGCCAACTCCAGTGCACAGGGACCCATGGAGCACAGGAGCAGAGCTGCAGATACAGGCAGGGATTGAATCAGATGCCCAGCTGGGTCCTGGAGATGATCCCTTACATGGATGGGCATAGGATGGGTTGGTGCATAGCACCCTTTGCACCTGGACATGCACCGCATATCCCCTGTAGAACACATGGAGCCACCAGCCCACCATTGTACTCCCCCACCCATCCACTGCCCCCCCATAAGTGCACTGCACAGGGTTCACGTGCCCAACTACATCCCTGCATCATCCATGGCATCCATACCCTGTGGTACTGGGTAGCACTCCCATTACCCCAGCACCACCATGACAACCCCCCATGCATGCCTCACTGTGCCCCCTGTGGGATAGCCAGCAGCACATCCATACAAACACCACCACTGCTGCTAGCTATGCAAGGGTGCTTGAAGCACACTGCCATTTATAGATGGCAGGCAACCAGTCTCCCTTGGACAGCCAGTAGCCACGTAGCTTTGTGGAGGGATGTACTGCTGACCATCCCACAAGGGGTAGAGTGAGGCAGGTATGGGGGACAGGGCACTGGTGCAAAGGAGGGGGGCCATGAACAACTGTCACCACGGCACAGGATCAGTGGGTGGGCACCTTCTGATGGGCCAGGAAGGGGACACAAATGTACTGAGGGCAGGTGCCACATAAGCAGTCAGACTGGGGCAATAATGTGTGCAGGGGTTCACATGTGAACCTTCAGGGGTACTGAATCATGTTTAGAGAGGAGTATGACTTCTACGAGTCCAGGAGGCTGATCTCCATCTGCAGGGCTTAGCTCATTGGGCTTTTATGGAAGGGTCACCCCGCCATAGTCTGCCCCCCATGTGCAGCACTAAGGGTCTTCATCTATAGTGCTTGGTGCTGGCATGCCCCCCTCATCCAGACCCAGCGTGTTGCCATTGCACAACTGGGGGGCAGGCACATACTTGTCTTGCTCACCTACAAAGTGCTTTTATTACCTTCAGACATGATACAGTCAAAGTGTGCCCCAAAGCAATTTTAATGCCTTCAGAGCTGATAAGTTGATGAACCCATTTGGATTGCTCACTTATAAGGAACAAAACCATTAAGATAAATTGAGTTCTAAAAAATGCTTTTATTGCTACTAAGTGCTTGTAATGCCTTTAGAGCAGACCAGAATAAAGTTGCTGTGCTTATTTTTGTTGCCTTATAAAAAAACTGATGTGCCCGTTTTTGTTGCCTTAGGAGAAAAAATGCCAAATTGCTGTTGCCCAGACCTCAGCTTCCTATACTCATCTATCACAAATGAAAATAAGTTTGACTATTAAATTTAAAAAATACCTTCCGTGATGCAAGAGCTTTGAAAATCAGCTTCAAAAGGGTCAAAGAATTGCCAATAAATTCACTCCAGTTCTCTTCTACAAAATCAAAATTTGAGGGAAAGACTGAAGCGCCAAACACGCCAATGAGAGCTGCAGCATAAGCAGCCAATCAGAACCGAGAGGGGACGTGGTAATATCGGCTCCCTCGGGGGTAGTGTTATGCTATATCTCTAGAGAGGCAGGAAAAATAATGCTGAAAGGAAACTGAGAGGCAAGTTAATTAAAGTCAGTCACTGTAAACATTAATTTTCTGAAGCTTTACACTAAATTACAGTATCAAGCTCCTTTTAAACAGCTATACATTTTCAAACATGTGCTCTAATTTGCACTGCAGATTTGCAGTTCACCTACTCTGTCCACAGTTCACCTACTCTGTCCACTCGTCTGAGTATTAGGCTTTTGTACACTTTATTTTAACCGAGATGCAATGGATGTATCTGTTGAAGGAGCTTGTAACAGGAGTTTTCTGTGAAGCTCCCAAAAAATAAAAGCACGTATGAAGCCTGTTTTAATTTTTTAATGACCTTGCTGTTTCTTCACTCGTTAGTGTGGCTCAGAGGATTCATGGAAATGTGAGCTACCTTGGGGGTAGTGATACCCCAGGGTAATTTTCCATAGCCAATAAGAGCAGTCAGGAGAGGGCCAATAGACTTCTGTGAGAGGAGTGGTAATGTGAGCTACATTAAGGGTGCTTTTCCACAGCCAGTAGGAGGCATCCGGAGGGGGCCAATAGACTTGTTGGAGAGGCATGGTAATGTGAGCTACCTCGGAGGTTGTGCTACCCTGACAGTGGTTTCCTGCAGCCAATAAGAGGTGTTGGGAGGGAGGCCAATAGGAAAGAAGCACTTGTGAATCAAAGGCATGTCCAACAGGCTTCCCTGCAGGTAGAGCTACCCTCAGGGCTCCGTTACCAGCAAACTTTATGCTTGAGCTTGGCAAACCATGTGGCCTCCTGCAGCAATCAGCAACAATAGAGACTAAGAACACTTCTCTACATGCATATTTATGTGCAGTTTTCATCTCTCTCTCTCTCTCTCTCTCTCTCTCTGTCATAGAGAAGGATTTGGGTAATAAAGAAACTCCTTTAATGTGGAAAACAGTGACTTTTAATCAGAAAACTTGTGAAATCCTAGAGATTATTCCAATCAGCTAATTCTCTACATTAAACTGTGACTTCAGGTGGGCAGGTTGGTATATTTGTACTGTTGAAGAGAGGAGAGTGCACAATGTGAGCCTGCTCTGGCAGCTGTGGGCCCTGTGATAGGTACTGTTCTGGGGAATTTAGTTAACTGGTAAAGGTGCAGGGGGAATTTGGCAAACTTTTTTTACTTAGTTCTAGTGGTGTAGCGGCCACAAACATTTGCATTTCTTTAGTTATTTATTTATTGATTGCCCCTTCCAGTAACAGGGCTGAGTAAAGTTATCAGACTGGGAGCGGTGTATGAGGGAATTTTGAAGGATTTATTTGACAAACATTTTTTGGGCTGCAGGTAGGTGGAGCCTGCAGCCCTCTTGCATGGGCTATAAAAATGAGCTACTGGGTTCAGACCATGGAACACTTACTTTGGAGTGTTCCAGTGATCCTTCCAAGTCTTTGCAGCCCTTCAATTTAACCCTTGCAGTGCTGCAGACTGAACATCTGTCCAGAGCTCAATCAAATAGATTCATTCTAGTTGTTTCAGCAGCCTTGTAGTGCTTCAGTGAGTACAAGAAACACATTTTACTTTTGAATCTAACTTGGTAAACAGCATTTTTAGAGTAACTGCAAGACAGATAACAGCATCTAACTGCAGAGCAGTGTGTGTGTGTGTATGTGGAGAGCAATGATTTACAGTACTTGCTTTGAAGAGTTGATTTATATTAACCTTTTCAGGACCTATGTAATTAGGAGCATTGGAACACTCATGGTTTTATGCTTGTAGGAATGGTAAATAAATGCTAGGCAGCTAATGCTTTAGGGGTTTTCAGAGGTTTTATGGGGCATCCTAGGGAGCTACAAAGAATCATAGCGGTGTCAACTGCAGTGTTCCCAGATTGAACAAAGCATTTCCTTGTAAGGCACCCTACTTTTTGTTGTATTTTCCATGTAAATCTGGGACAAAACTTCTGTATATTTTCCTGCATGCTCAAATCAGTACATGTACTCAACTGACTTCATTATGCCTGTTAGTATAATCACTATAACTAATGTTAAGGCTGTTCCTATTTATTTGAAATGGTAAAACACACCTGTAACATATTACAAAGGCTCTGGAAAAATGTTGGAATCTCTCAATGCTCACATATCTCCAGAACCTCTTGATGGTATTATAGCACTGCTGCAATGCACTGACACAGCTGAATAGCCTGGCTGAGATGCAGTATGTCATATTTAGTGGGGTCATCCTTTTATCCATTTTGGCAATTTACTGACATGAGACAGCATCAATGAGATGGAGAATCTCATTTGCATAAGGGTCCTAATGTTACCCATTTCTACAGTGTACTGATACAGGTTAACCTGTCTAAGATGCAGTATCTCATTTTTAATGGGGGCTTACTTTTACCCATTTTGAGTTCCAACAGAGCATACAGTATCTAATTGCAGAGCAATTCCAAATTACATTCTTGGCCATCTCTTCCAATGTGTATATGTGTGTAGCAATGATTTACAGTTCTGTAATCGCAGCCATATCAGTTACTGTACATCTGACTCTGGGGTGGGGAGAGCATGGTATATTCTTTTCAACATTCTTGCACTCCTAAAAGCTCTCCATAACCATATCGGCCCAGTGCTGGCAAAAGCTAAAGGATGGGTAACACTGGAGGCTACTGAACTGTCTTCATGTACACAGTCTCTATTGGCAGGTCATTTTAGAAGGCCACCACCTTCTGGAACAAAATATGGATCCTAATGTTACCCTTAAACTTGCCATCTGTGACCTTCAGGGCATGTCCCTGTGTCCTGCTGGAGAACATATCCATATGTTCAGTCCTGTCAGTGCCCCTGAGAATGGGATGACGGAGCTCATGTCCCATCTCAGTTTGCTGTTCCACAGGGACAAGCAAATTGATGAGGAGGCACCCACATATGCAGAAAGCACCAGGACCACAAAAATATATTCAAAGTCCTTTATTAAACTAAAGTGCATTGTGCACCCACACATAGTGAGCATAAAAAAGTGGCAGCTGAGCCTTTCTGCAACTATTATTTCTCCTGATCCCTGCCTGGTGTCATCAGTGTGATTCACTCTGATGATGCCTGGCAGGGGATGGGAGAAGCATTACTTTCAGAATGGCCCGGCTGTCACTTTTTTTATGCCCACTATGTGTGGGTGCACTATGTACTTTAGTTAAATAAAGAATTCTGAATAATATTTTTGTGATCCTGGTGCTTTCTGCATATGTGGGTGCTTCTGTTTCAGTTTTTTTTATTGCTGAGCACCATATTACTTGTTCCGCCACTCCAAATCCATTTTGCTTTGTTCCACAGGGAGAGGACAGTAGCAACTACTAGTAAACATACATGTGAATATTATCTGTTAGATCCTTCCAGGTATTTCTGTTTTGAAAATGCAGCTTCACCTTAGCAATGGTATCTAAGCAGAAAGCCCACCAGAAAACGTATGTTTATTTTTAGTACTGAACACACTATCTTTACTCATTCAGTTAAATATAAACATTGGTGGAAATATGAAGAAACTGATAGAGGGAAGCTTACAAAGGATGTCAGTAAGCATTTTGTTTGACTGCATAAACATGCATAACTAAAACTGCTACATACATTCACTGCCACTAAGTAAGTGGCAGATGGGGGGGGGTTGTCAACACAAAAAGGAGGCTTGGTTTGCACTCAGACAGGAGTGAGAATTTTAGTTTCCTATGTGGGACAGTGACCCACAGTATGTAAAAAGTTGAAGTTATTAAAAATATGATGGATCATAATGATCTACCTAGCCCATTTTCTTAAAGCAGCCATTTTGTCATCAAAGAAGAAAAAGGTGGATTGGAATTGACAACCATCTGACATTTTTCACAACCCCCCCACTCAAAAATTAATACAGACACATTATGCCAAGCTCCTTACCTTATCCTCCCTTCTACCGGAATGCACACTAATCCCATTTCTGCACTGATATAATGATATTTAGGGCCTGATTAAGTAAAGCCATATCCAAAGTTCCTCCCCATGAACCAAGTTAACTTTTTCAATGCCAGAGAAAGACTAGTAATGCACGCCATGGCTTTGAATAAATTTAATATGGGGTGGTATTATATTCTGCACGTTCTTGTATTATATGACTCTAGTATATTCACCCATTAAGTTATGAGGGTATGTTGAATTTTGCAAATGCGAGCTCATAACTTTTGTACTATTCATATTTTTCCCACAACTTTTCAATATAGCCATTTTGGTACAGCAACTCATGAATGTGACAGCTATCATTTTTCAACTCCTGTCCAATATGTGTGTTTGCAGACAAAAGTTGATTTTGCAGTCCCTGCATGAGATAACCTTTAGGCCAGGAGTTCAACACTTTCTCTGCCCTTCTCTATGAGATAGGTTCATCACAAGGCTGTTTGGTATAAAAATATTTAAAAATAAATAATTTTCAATATTTTAAACCCAGATTCCTCTCCTGCAGCCCTATTGGCTCTGACCAGAATTTGTTTTCTTTTTCTGCTACTTACTGTAGGACTGGTGGCCTACAAGGCACATAAATTAATTTATTAATTTAATTAGTTCCCCCTCTCCCCATTGCAGCAGGACCGAGTAAATTTATGAAACTGGGAAAAGTGCATGGGGACATTTTAAATGATTAATTTGACAAATAATTTGACTGGAAAAAGAACTAGCTAAGAAAGGGATGCAGGTGGGGAAAGGAGCAGAGATGGATCCTATGTCAGGACAGGTTCTGAGAGTCATAGTGGTGGGGCAGATTGTACAGCTGAGAGGAGAAGGTCTATGGTTAGGTGCATAATAGTATGGGCAGAGACACTATAGTTCATTATTCCACAGATGTCCGCTGGTTCCATTCCAACTGAAAGCAACTTTTTCATTCATTTATCCAGTATGTCTGGTGATGAAACCTCTCAGAACAATTCAGAAGCACAGGTGGTCTCCCCCACTTCTTTCTTCTAGTTTTCCCACCCAGGACAGATTAGAACCACCCAGATTTATAAAGTCAAGCCTAGTCCATGTCAATCTTGTACAGACAAAATGACAGTTGCCACCACAGCCAGCTGTGCATCTGTGTGGGCATGGACAATTTCCAGTCCACCTTTAAGCATAGTACTAAGCTCCCAACCCCAAATCACATCAGCAGCATTACATACAAACCCTGTTCTGAAGCTTAGTCATCATGTAAAGAATGTGACAGCAAATCTTAGTCTTTCATTGGCACTGTGGATATCCTGTCACCATAGGAAACTGAAGTTGTACAGAGTAAAATGGATCAGGTCTGGTGTAAGGCAAAGTATAACAACCCTGCAATGCTACAGCATTGCACTGCCAGGCTAATGACTTGGGTTTGGAAGTGAGTCTGGGAAGTAATATAAGGAGGCATGCCAAGGCCAAAACTGCTGCTGCTGAGCTCATTGACTTCTCCAGCTTGGCCAAGGGTCTTTCTCCTGTCAAAGGTCAAGCTTTGGCTCTGTAAGGTCAATCATAAAAGTGCCCATGCTAGGGGAGGAGCAGAGGAAGAAGGGAGGAAAAGAAAAACCCTGGTAATCTGTCTAAATGATGCCTTGGTTCAGCCCAATCTGGGTATATCCTTGTGAGAAGGGAATCCCTGAGATATGCTACCAGCTGTTGAAGGAAAAAGATACAAGAAAAATAAAACATTGCTGCATCAAGTGAAGTCCAAATGAAATATGCAGTCATGTTTTACATGTTGCAGGTATGTTCTCCCTAGTATGTATGATGCAGTGAACATGCAGATGATGACTCTTCTGATGGATGAGGAGGGGGTTTATGTGCATTTCCCTAGTGGTTGCCAGAACAGATAGCTAGAACAAAAGTGCAAAACATATTTTCATTCATCTCACTCAACATTTGGTTGTGTCCAAATTAAACCCCACCATCATTTATTTCCTATATCCAACACACCTAACCCTAAGGAGTTATACCATACAGACTCAAAGAGGTACATGAGTAAAGTAAGTGCCTTATTTAATGTGTTGGTCAGTGAATATAGTGATGGAGTAATGCATGGTGACACCATTATTCAATTTGAGTCATCATAGCAGCAACAGGATGTAGTATTCATTAAAGAAGTGGCAGAGATGTTTCTGTCACAACTTGCAGACTGATTTGGCAGTATTAAACCATCACACACTCTATGTGGCATGGGACCACTACTAAATCCCTGATAGTTTGCCCCCCCGGACATATGGAGTATACGAAACAAAATATGTGAATACTTCTGGTGAATCAGCAAAGACAGCTCAAAGAAACTGGCAAAAGATGTGCAGCAACAACCTTCATGTTGTACTGTTCCTCTTATTCTGTTGACTTTACTTGGTGCCAATGCTTGTCATCCATGTAACATTCAAGAAGAGTTGTATACTGATGATCCTGAGACAACCAAGGACATATGGGCTATTTTTTACACTGAATGCTGGTGCTGCTAGGACATTTTAGAGGAAGGCTCAGACCTGTTACCATAGCACAGAACAGGCTTAGCAAGCAGAGTCACTGACTAATAGAAAGAGTGATGCAAGCAAATTCTGGCAAGACATGCAAGTCATTTGACCTGCAATGGCTAAAGTGGCTTTTTTGTTTGCTCTCCAACAGTGGTCACATCGGAAAGATGTTTTATTACAACTGATTATATTACCTCATCACATTGCTCACAGTTTGATTCAGAAACTCTTGATGTCTCAGCTTTTTAAGTTTAACTTACCAGGCTAACTTTAAGTATGCATTCCATTATTTACATTTCCAACAAGTGACATCTACTGTTACTCCCACCCACTCCCCTAACCCCCTGCCATTAAGTATTCCTGAACCCCTCTCACTAGCATTGACACCATTGTCATGCTCAGCACTCCCAGAAGTAACATGTTCATGTCTTCAACATATGAATAAAGGAATGGGCAGTTAAAGTTGATCTGTGGTAAGTTGATCTAAAAAGGCTAAGTGCTAAAATTCTCAGGCTGTAACCATGAGCAATGTAATGATAGCAGACCCCAAGTTGACATGAAACATTGTTCTGAAGTAATGTAATGTTTGATGGCATCCAGCATATGGGAAAAACATGAAGTAATTTAGATACCAGTGGCTCCATTTAGACCCACATCTGACACAGATCAATTATTTGGACACAATATCAAAAACTTAAATTAAACATGTTTTTGTATGGAAATAAAAATGCATTAACCACTGAGGCCCAGAAAATATTTAAACAAGTAAAAAATGTCCTCCAGCCCCAGACTATGAGAATTATTTATTTTATAATTCTGAAGTTCACTTATCACCAAAATATCAAACATATTTAAGCAAGTATAAAACGTCCTCCAGCCCCAGACTATGAGAATGATTTATTTTATAATTCTTAAGTTCACTTATTACCAAATTATGAAATATTATGTTATTTTGTTTTACTGGTCCCCTGACAGACACCATTGTGATTTTTGTAAAAATGTAATACCTTACAGTATAAAGACAGAATATAAAAAAATAACATGCTAAGCTTCATTTGCCAGGCCCGTAGATGTGAATCTCTGACACTCTTAGTGAACAGATTTGTGTTAAATGAGAAACAGTATGAAACAACAAACAGACCACTGTTCAAAGCAAAAACTTCAAGAAAAGAGCCTGAAGAAAGTCATTTGAATATTATAACCCCAAATTGTTTAATAATTTGCCCAGTGATGTATTGTAGGCAGATAGGTAATGTGCTTTATTTACTCAACCAATTGGTTATTATAAATTAATTTACACACATGAAACAGAAATAAAAAGAACATTTATAGCATTTCATAACATTCTTTAAAAACATACAAGGATATTAAAAACACAGATAATTACAGAGGTAAATAACTTGAGTGCACTTGATCTTAAATGTCAAAGATTTGGAAGTGGGTAGGTCTACGATGAGGCTTAAGGGTATTCTAAGAAATTTTGCAACTAAATTATTTTGTGTTTATTTTAAAAATCATTAAACTGGAATTTTGTAATAATTTATATCAAATTAATAATGTTCTGATATGTAAAGCATATTGCATGGTATATTTATAATGTGAAATGCCTTTTCAAAATTTGTCTCATATATTGTACTGGTTGTAGTTGATTATCAAGGGATATGATTTTCCCAAATTACCTCATGGTAAAACAAAATTATAAAAAAATATATATATAAATACTGTCATTGCTAAGAAGGTCAGTAAAATGAGTTGTGCTACTGAGAGCACCAAACACACTGAGTGGGATGATGACAGAATGAGTGAATGACCTAACGCATACAGGCATGTAAAGTTCTCCAGTATGACCTCTCATCAATAGTCAGAAATAAGCATTTGATGCAAGTTAACAGTGTCTGCATTAAAACTAAGTTTTATTAATGTAAAAAAGTATATGTTAAATAGGAAAACAGAAAATGAAAGAGAAAAATCAAACAAACAAAAAAATTATCCATCCATGATTGGAAAATATTCTGATGGGATATGTAATGTCCAACATTTCATGCTTTTCATTCATTTACATTATGTATTTGTTTTGTGATGCATAACTTGCTTTTCTTTGGGAGTATAGCATCTGAAAATTCATGGAGCCAGAGAAAATATAATAATTGGTATGGAGGTAAAGCAGAGACTTCAGGGGGACAGATGGATTGAGATAACCAAAAACGAATAACTATTATAGTAACTCACACTGGACCATGGCAATCTGAGTGTGTTTTACACACTCTGTCATAATACCATTAACCTTATTACCCCAACCACAGCAAATGGGATGATGACAGAATGAGTGACCTGACCTGACCTGACAAACAGGCATGTACAGTTCTCCAGTCTGACCTCTAGTCAGTAGTCAACATAAGTTTTTGGTGCAAGTTAACAATGACTGTGTTTGAACTAAGTTTCATTAATATAGCAAGCATTTATCAATGCTGAATGTTTGCTACTGGTATTGATGTTCTGCTAGGTCTTGCTTGTACATGTTTTACTATATATTTACCCAGGAAAGAGTAGATGAGAGTCAATATCTCATTCTCAGTTATGTACTGCTTTTACACACTGTTAGATGGTAATTTCTCAGGATAGGAGAGTTGAGAGGCAATATTTATTTTTAAGTGGGCTACCGCATTTTTATTACAAATGTACAACAGTCTTTTTATGACCTAGCATTATGATCAAGAGAGGTGGAATTTTTAAAATCCAATCTGAATGGTGAGTTTACTGTGTGACTGTGGAAACAAGTTTCTGAAGGGATTTGAAAAATGACACCTGCCATGTTCAGCAGGTGGGGTAGCACAAGGGATATGTTGAACATGAGGGGTCAAAATATGTAAAAAATAAAGTTATGAGTAAATATTGGAACAATTTAATATTTCCTCCTAAGTTAGTTGGTTTTTCATATTTTTACCCAGAATTTTAAGCATAAACCTTTTATGAACAGTCCTGAGCATGACAGGTGTCATTTATAAAACAATGGCTGAAATGTCAGTTTGCCCCACAAGTGTGAAAATACAGTTTTGGAAGGGTTTGAGAAATGACAGCTATCACATTCATGAGGCAGTAGGAAAAACTGACAATGTTAAAAATCAGGGGTCAAAATACTGAATATTACCATAGTTATGAGCATGTATTGAAAATTCTCAACGTACACTCAGTTTCTGTGATTTTTTAGTATTTTTACCCCAGATGTTCAACATAGCCTTAATTTTGTTGTTTTCTCTTATTTGTACCCCACATTTTCAAGACAGCCTTTTGGAATATGCAGTCTTGCATGGCAGCTGTCTTGACATGCCAAGCTGCATTTCGATCAGACTTGCAGTTTTCATGCAGTGAAGTGCCAAAAACATGTTTTTTGCTTTTTTTGCAAGTTTCTGATGATTTTTGACTTTCGTGCTGTGGCCACAATGTTTGGCATTTTAGTCTGACAGTTTAAGGTAGAAAGAGGTTTGGTAAAAGAATAATCCAACATTGGTTTGGTGAAAAAATATTAATCTGTTCTGAAGTTATTTAATTTTGAATTTTCTGGTTCTGAGCAGGCTCAGTGTAGTCTAAGATTTATATGTATGTTTTGCAAAAGGGGATTGGGCTTGTGCTCAAGGATTTTGTCACTTTGTGAAAGGGGGTTTATAAAATCCATGTTCGTGAGAAAAAATTCCTCGTTCATGAGCCATCATCCTTTTTTTATTTCCCCCCAAACAAAATGTTGTAGCTTGCCCCATGGCTGATTTCTTTTGCAAATGAAATGTGGGTTTTGTTCAGGGTGATACCCTCAACAAACCCATGCCTTTGGCTTTCTTCATTTTGGCCAAAACAAATGCCATTTTAAAGTTTGCAATTCTTTGTTTGTGACTTGCTTCCAATTCTCATACACAAGGTGACAAAATCCCCTTTCGTGAACCAATCCCCTTTCACAAGGTAACAAAATCCTTAATTGTGACTTAGGGACCAGATGACCCTATCTCTTGAACAAGGATCAGCTCACGAATAAGGATTTTGTCAGCTCGCGAAAGGGGATTGGCTTGTGAATAGGGATTTTGTCTGCTCATGAAAGGGGATTGGGTTTTTGAATTCCCTTTTACAAGCTGACAAATTCCTCTTTTGTGAGCTGATAAAATCCCCTTTAGCAAGCCAATCTCCTTTTGTGAGCTGACAAAATCCTTGATCGTCATTTCCTGACCAGATGGTCCTTCTTGCAAACAAGGACTGACTCTTAAATCAGGATTTTGACACATCACGAAAGGGGATCAACCCTTGAAAGGGAATTTTGACAGCTCACAAAAGGGGATAGTTTTTTTAATTTCTCATGCGTGAGGTGACAAAATCCCCATTTGCGAGCTGTCAAAATCAATTTTTGCAAACCAATCCCCTTTCACAAGCTGAAAAATCCTTGATTGCGACTTCCAGACCAAATAGACAAAATCTGATGATTAAGGATATCTTGTGAACAGCAGTTTTGACAGCTTGCAAATGGGGATTGTCCTCGTGAATGGGGATATTACCACCTCATGAACTAGGAATTTAAAAACTTTGCCAGTGCATTGTAAATAAACAGTTTGGTCATTTGGCTTGAAATCTACAGGGTATAAAGGGGGTGTCCCAGAGATGTGAATTATGCTGTTAAGGTGTAAAAAAGTTGATCAGTTCCATAGATATGCAATCATGAAGTTGAGATTTTTCTTTTAGGATTACACTGCTGTGCCCACTGTGACTTTAGGTGACCATATCTCAGAAACGATGTGAGAAACAGAGTTTTCTCTACCTGCAACCTAAGCACACATGGTGGTTTTGAAGCCATGATTACAACTGAAGTGGAGCATTTTTCATGGCTTGTATGGTTACTGAGATAGTGACAAATTACTTACAAATTAGTGTTACAAGAGTTCCTTTTCAGCCCTATAGGGCTACTGTATGGCTCTCTTATTATGTGTAAGTGGAGCGCAGGGCCCAGAGGGCCCGTGCTCCCACAGATGCAAATTGTTGTGCACAAATGGTCAGCTTAGTGGAAGCACAGGGCCCGGAGGGCCCGTGATCCCATCAACACATACCAGATAGCAGTTACATTAAACTTTCGCAAAAAGTAAGGAAATTGATTAGAAAAAAACTTCATCAGTGCATCAGTTTGGGCTAAAGTGAAAAAGCAGGGAAGTGAGACATTAGAGTTGAGCTCCTTACCCCCACCCTACCACCCCACCCCATCCTCTACACACTGACAGGCATCAGGTATGCCATGGGGTTGTTAGGGCTAAGTCTCACCCCATTCTCCTATGCTGTAGCATGTCTGCCTGTTTACACATGGAATGGGGTGAGAGTTGGGCCTAATGACCTGTAAGCCCCCCCAGTCCCATAGAGTTACTAGAAACCCATCTGCATCAGTGCTAGCTAAGAAAGGTAACTGGTGAATAACTGGTTAAATGTTTTTATCTCCTGCTCACTCTCTATTTACATGGTCTCAGCAGAGTTGAAAAAGGTGATGTCATATAGAACTCTTGCAGCAGCATAAGTCATGGCAGCTGCTGTGAGTGGGGAGTTTTAGAATCTTCTGGAGTCTGTGAGTGGAGTTCAGTGTGAGCAGTTGGAGGAGTGGGGAACTGCAGTGTGGGGTCTGTGAGGAGAGCCTATCTTCTCACCCTTGTGCTGAGAAACATCTGCCTGCCAAGAGAAGTGGTGGAAACTGTTGTCTAGACCAGGAGTTCCTGATCTTCCACCCACATTGAGATGAGAAGGCCTGCCAGAATGGATCCGAGGGGCAATCCTCTGATTTGATCCAGAACTTTGAAGCTGTCTATTTACCAACTAAAAGTAATCTGACTTTGTGTTTCCCAAGAGGAAAGTACCTGTTCTTTCTTTGGATGTGCTCTGACAAAGGGAATTTTAGACCAGTTCTGTGCTAAACTGAGACTGTTTTTATGTTTTTAAAGTTGGCTGACAATCATGGACTTCCCAGAGAGACTTCACACATTGTTCAGGACTTTAGTTCTATACTCAGAAGTAGTGTTTTTCTTATGCAGGATGTGAAAGACATTCTAGGATGTGTGCTGCTAACTGTTCTGACAGAAAGTTTGAGGTGTAACTCTGAAAGAATGGTTGGGTATGGATGTGGAAGCAAAAGTTGGGCAGCCCCCCATCTGGAGTGACCAGTTCAGAACTACAGGTTCCATAAGGGTGCCCGGTTATTTATGTTGTGGTGGCCAATGCCTGAAATGAAAATTTACCCCCTGGTGCGGGTTGTTCTAATTTTGAGCACCAGTGTGCTCTGTCATGGCAAGTTGCCACAGTGCAAAAATGTAAATGCTATGCTATATTGGAATTGTGTGTTCAGTTATGGCCTGTGCCATTAGAAGAAAATGTGTGTTCAGCTGAGGCCATTGCAGGTGAAGAGAATTCAAGGTCCTATGATATATGGGAGTTTTAGAGTTTATGTCTGCTGCAGATTTCTGTTGTTCTGCCATTGCCTTGTACCACAATGTGTAAACCTTGGGGGTCCACCTTTATCTTAGTGTGCCATCTTTGGAATAAAGTCACACTTTAGAACCCTAGCCTGGTTTGGATATTCATGCTACTACTTCCTGTGGGGAATTACTGGGTACTCTTCCAAAAGTATAGACCTAGCATAGCCCAAGGCAGAAGTTCTCTCTTCAGGACCTGGGTTAGTTTGGTCACATCTGTAGTTTTGCTTTTGTATACCTCCACCCCTTTCTGACCTCTAAAAATAACAAGCCTGGTATTCATTCCCAAAGCTACGGAAGGTACCGATTGTTCTGAAGTAGTTTGGTTGCACAGTTGAGGGTACCAAGTGGTTGCTTACTGTGCAAAGTATCGGGGGGGAGTGGTTACAAATAATGGGGGCTAGTCCAAGGATGTTGTTTAATTTGGGGAGAGAACTAATGTTTTTTGCTGAGGGAATGGCTAGTGTTTGTCTCTCTGGTAGCATGGTAGCCCAAACAAGAAAGGAAGCTTTGCACAAAAGGATTTTGCCCAGGAAAGTGCCATCTGAATGTGCTGCTTGTTTGCCTGCTAGTACAGAAAGAAAAGAGTGCTGCTTGTGTGCTGTGCCAACATACAAAGGACAGTAAAGCATGGATGTGTATGTCCTTGTCTCTGCATCCAGAATGTTTACAGAACTTTTTTACTTGCAATTTTCAAATGCCAAAAGTAGTGTGGACTTTAGGAAACAGACAGAGAAGTGTGCCCCGAAAGTTTCATGTGCTTTGTGCACAAATTGGGGGAGTCACTGTAGAAATTGCCTGAATCTGTGGAGAAAATGGTTAAAATGGCACTCCTGCCACTAAAATTGCTGCCGAGAAAAAAAGTTACCATTTGCAGTTTAAATTTGCTCTTGCTCGATGATCTCCATGAAGGAAAAGTGAGCAAGAGAGAGAGAGCCATATTTGTGTAGCATTGAGTGACTAGTATGACTGCAATCAGTCCCACCTCCAGCCAGCTTCAGTATGCAGCCAAGTGTTCAAGGAAGAGAGAGTGAGTGATACTATATGTGAGCTGGTCAGACCAGGATCAACCATTGAGGGGCTTGTGAATGTTCTAATCTGTAGAAAACAGACTTTTGCTGTGTAAATTCAGGCAGCACTAAGAGAAATAGAGAGAAATTTCTATGGTGGAGGGTTGCCTCCAGATGTAACAGTCCCTAGCTATCCAGTGAGACTGTGCATTTTGTGCCTCTAGGCTAGAAGGTATGTGTTTCTGATACCCCACTGTTTGGATTGCCTTGTGAAGTATGGTATAAGCAGGGTGCAGTGCCAGAAAGAGCATCACAAATTTGATATGCTCCCACATGGACCAGAGTAGGAAACTCTGCAAGAAGCAACACATAGCACCAAGTTAAAGCTGTTGGGAGAAGCCCCATAGAGTGTGGCACAGAGGTAGAGAGCAGTGTTGATTTACTGCAGGGGCAGACACAGTAAAGGGTTTCCACGCCCATGTCCCTGGTGGTCAGTGCAATGGAAGGATCCATGGACCCAAGGAAAGAGGATCCAAGTCCTAGCCTAGTAGGGCAAGACAAACTGCAAGAGACACTGAACAGGGAGGTGTCTACCTCCGCATGCTGTGAGGAGTGGACTGTCTTGGGAGTGAGAACATCTGCTTAATCCTGGGTTCAGATCATGAGTGAAGATGAGGAGGATGAAGATATGTATCTTTATGTTGAGGATCCCCATGCATCACCTCAAGCTCTTGCCTCAGAGGAGTCAGAGAGAGAGAGAGAGAGAAGAAGAAGAAGAAGAAGAAGCAGGCTCCAGTAACCTGCCCACAGAGATGGTCGGGGACAAGTTATTTCATTCTTTAAGTATGTGGCACTGGCTGAACCAGGACTAGCCACCCCAAGCCAGGCCATGGGCCACAAACGTGTGAATAGCAGCAAGGAGGAGAGACTGATAAGTAGGAGGGCTGACGCCATCTATGGGCAGTCCTTTCCTACTTTTCCTCATAGAGTCTGGGAGAAAATTGAGCAGAACAGGTAATCTTGATTTTTATAAGAGGCACACAAAAATTTGTACATCAACTTTAAATGCCCAGATGGTGTCATAGTCCTCACACCTCACCCTGAGTGGTACTACCCTTAATGGTGCCACTCCCTGTGAATACGCCCAGCATGCCTAGAGGGAAGTGAGTAGTGGCAACCCAGTGACTGTCATCCTGCAACAGCAGCAGTAGTATCCAAGGAGGAAGATGCAGCTCTACTATTATTTCAGGATTCTTCGGATGCATCTAGATTCATCAACCCAGCAGTGTTTTCCCATTTCCACAGCCTGGCCTTCCAGATGACATGAATTCAGCAGTTTTCCTGTTTCATTACCTGTTTTTTTCGATGACATCATCCCAATTGTTTTCCTGTTTCATTGCCTGTTTTTTTCAGAGGACATCAGGCCAGCAGTATCTGAAGATGCCACCTAGTCTGAAAGGAGATGGTCCTCAGCTCGGAGAAGTAAGGTGATCCTTTGTTTTCAGTCTTCAAGGAACTGGTAAGACCAAATTTATGTTACTTAACTGACTTTGCACAACACACCCTACACTTAAAGACTGTCCATGGAATTGTAATGACTATCTGCAAAGACTCTCCCCATGAATTTCAGTGCTATACAGACCTTGTCCTGTTCCAGGACTGTTCTTAAGTAGGATCTGGCCTAGAAGAGATATTTAATGGAACTTGCCTTTGGGCAACATCATCCTCTCACTAGTATGGACTCTTTAGGGCCTTCCACCCCCCAAAATGTTCTGTATTAAAGTCTGTTTTCCATTTTTTAATTTTGTACTTTTATAGAAAAATATTTGTGTGGTTCTCCAGTGTTCAGGTGGAGGGTTAGGCACTGTGTGGTATGCAGAATACGTTTTTGTGTTTTATTCATTTGTAGGTGTGCCTGAGGAAGAAAAGAAGAGAAGAAAAGAAGAGAAGAGGACACTGGAGGTCATCTGAGTTCTTTTTCTTAAAGTTTTAAGATTGTCTGTGGTTAACAGGATGTTAATGTGTTTTCCTTTAAAGGTGTGAGGTAGTGGGGACAGTTTGGGAAATGTAATGCATTGCAATGTGTTGTTTCCTTGCTGTTTTTGTTTGTAGGTACCCTGGGAGCTTGGAGGGAGGTTCCCTGGTGGGCAGCCTGGTCAGATAGATTTTCCCTAGAGGGCTAGGGAAATAAACAGGCTGTGGTCCTGATCTGCAGTAGGGTCCTCAGTTCTGGTCTATTAGGGCATGCTTCAGGCAGTTCCTTGGAGCCACTGAGTATCCATAGATAGATCATAGGACAGGGGCTGAAGTTTCATCAGCTGGCCTCTGTGCCTTTAGTGTAGCCTGCCTGTGCCTTGCACATGGTAGGGGTGAAGTAGCGCTACCTCTCCATGGGTAATACAGAGGGTAGGATGGCCTGGTGCTGGGTGAAGAAATGAGTGCAGACAGTCATTAACCTGGCTAGAGGTGAGTGTAACCCAGCCAGTGCCCAGGGGTTACTAGAATCCCATCTTTGTCAGTGCTAGGTAGTGAAGGCTACTGGTGAATAACTAGTTAAATGGTTTTTCAACTGCTCCCTCTCTGTTCTCTTGGTCTCAGCTGAGTTGAGAGAGGTGATTTCATATAGAATTGCCAGCAGCATAAGCCACTGTAGCTGGCTGTGTGTGGAGAGTTTTAGAATCTTCAAGAATTTGTGAGTGGAGTTCAGTGTGAGCAGTTGGAGGAGGAGGGAGCTGCAGTGTGGGCTCTGTGAGGAGAGCCTATCTTCTCTCCCTAGTGCTGAGAAACATCTGTCTGCCAAGTGGTGGAAAACCATTGTCTAGAGCAGCAGTTTCTGATTTTTCATCCCTAGTGAGATGAGAAGGACTGTCAGAATGGATCTGAGGGACAATCTTCTGATTTGATCCATTATTTTGAAGCTGCCTGTTTTGTTTACCAACTGTGAGTAATCTGACTTTGTGCTTCCCAGCAGGAAAGTACCTGTTCTTTCTTTGGGTGTACACTGATAAAGGAATTTTACAACGGTTATGTGCTAAGCTGAGAATGTTCTCATGCTTTTAAAGTTGCATGACAATTGCAGAGTCCCCAGAGAGACTTGGCACATTGTTCAGGACTTCAGATTTACACTCAGAAGTGATTTTCTTATGAAGGATGTGAAAGACATTCTAGGATGTATATTGCTAACTGTTTTGACAAATGTTTTGAGGTACGACTCTGAAAGAATGGTTGGGTATGGATGTGGAAGCAAAAGATGGGCAGTCTCCCCATCTGGAGTGACTAGTTCAGCACTACAGGTTCCATAAGGGTGCCTGGTTATTCATGTCATGGTGGTCAGTGCTTGAAGAGAAAGTTTACCGCTTGGTGCAGGTTGTTCTAATTTTGAGCACCAGTGTGCTCTGTCGTGGCCAGTTGCCACACTGCAAAAATGTAAGTCCTATGCCATATAAGAATTGTGTGTCCAGCTGTGGGCAGTGCCACTAGAAGAAAATGTGCATTCAGGTGATGCCATTGCCACTGAAGAGAATTCAAGGTCCTACGACATATGGGATATTTTGAGTTTCTATCTGCTACTGATTTCTGTTGTTCTGCCATTGCCTTGTGCCATGATGTGTAAACTTTGGGGTCCATCTTTGCTTTAGTGTTCCATATTTGGAATAAAGTCACACTCTAGAACCCCAGCCTGGTTTGGACATTCATGTTACTGCTTCCTGTGTGGAATTATTGGGTACCCCTCCAGAAGTACAGACCTAGCATTGCCCTAGGCAAACGTTCTCTCTTAAGGGCCTGGGACAGTTTGGTCACATTTGTAGTTTTGCTTTTGTACACCCTCACCCCTTTCTGACCTCTAGAAACAACAAGCCTAGTATATATTCCCAAAGCTAGGGATGGTACTAATTGTTCCAAAGTAGTTTGGGTGCCCAGTCGAGGGCACCAAGAGGTAGCTTACTATGCAAAGTAGTGGATTGGGGTGATTACAGATCTCGTGGCACACCTCGATGCCTGTTGGTGTGTGATGAATGGAGGGTAAGGTGGTAGGCTGTGGGGGTTAGAAGCGCAATCCTAATGTCTCATTTCCCTACTTTTGTCACTTCAACCCTAACTGATGCATTAACAAAGTTTTTGCAATGAATATATATATATATATATATATATATTATAGTGTCACGGTCATGCCACTATAGTTAGGGTTGAGCGGCCAGTTACATACTAAAGTAAAAAGTTTGGACATTAATAACTTTGGACCCGTTCAATGGATTTGCCTGGAATTTGGTGCACTTGTTGGGGTGCACTAGATCTCTTGACTTGCCAAATTGTGTTTGTGCTGGAGTGCTGGTCTTCATATCTGAAAGCACTAAAAAATGCAAAATTATCCATTTTTGGAGGCACTTTTTGGCATTCTTAATGTGGTCCTGCATGGCCATTGTGTGACGTTCCACTCTGCAAGATGGCTTGTTTGAAAGAGCTTTGGTGGTTGAACATGCCGCTTTTTGTTTGGTGAAAAAATATTAAGGCATTTAAAAGTTATGATACTTTCAAATTCCCATTCCAAGTCAATGGGAAAATGTATATTTATATCTTACATAGAAACATAGAATTTGATGGCAGATAAGGACCGCTTGGCCAACCCAGTCTGCCCGTTTCCCTACCTAAAGGATAAGCAGCAGATTCTAGTTAACCAGCAGCCTACTTCTTCCTACCCCCACCCCCTAGAATTGCCTTATGACTGTCCCATGCATGCTTGAATTCCACCAGTTTTTGACTCCACAACCTCCTCTGGAAGGCCGTTCCATGCATCCACAACCCTCTCTGTGAAAAATGCTTCCTTAAAATTACCTCTAGGCTGCCCCCACTATCTTCAAAATGTGCCCCTTGTTCTTGCACACCTTTTGTTGAAAGATGCTACTCTTGGACTTTGTTGATTCCCTTGAGGTACTTGAAGTTTCTATCATGTCCCCCTCTCCCTCCTTTCCTCGAGGTTATACATATTAAGCTCCTAAGTCTCTCTTCATATGTCTTCCAGTGCAGACCCTGCACCATTTTAGTTGCCCTCCTCTGGACAGCTTCCATCCTGTCTATGTCTTTGCAGAGATTGGGTCTCCAGAACTGCATGCAGTACTCCAGATGGGGTCTCACCAAACTGTCTGTACAGAGGGATAATAACTTCCTGTTTTCTACTGGTGATGTCTCTCCCTGTGCATGCCAGTATCCACCCAGCCCTCCTTGCTGCCCTCTCACATTGCTTGCCCACCTTTAGGTCATCTCATATGACTACCCACAGGTCCCTTTCCATTTTTGTTGTTGTTAGTATCTCACCCCCAATTGTGTACTCTTCCCTTGGGTTTTTGTTTCCCAGGTGCATTACCTTGCACTTCTTAGCATTGAATCTAAGCTGCCATACATTTGACCATTCCTCTAACCTGCAGTCCCTTCTCATCCTTTCCACCCCAACTCGTGCATCAACTCTGTTGCAGATCTTTGTGTCATCTGCAAAGAAACATACTTTTCCTTCCAGTCCCTCTACAATGTCGCTTATAAAGACATTGAAGAGGACCGGTCCTAATACTGAACCCTGCAATACCCCACTAGTAACCCCCTTTCTTCAGAGTGGACTCCATTTACTATTACTCTCTGTGTCCTATTCTCTAGCCAATTCTTTACCCAGGTTGTCATCTTGGGACCCACTCCCAGGCTGGCTAACTTGTGTATTAATCTTTTGTGTGGGACTGTGTCAAATGCCTTGCTAAAGTCTAGGTAGGCCATGTCCACAGCCCCTCCTTGATCTACTACTTTGGTCACCCAGTCAAAGAAATCTATCAGATTCATCTGGCATGACCTTCCCGCTGTGAATCCATGCTGCCTTAGGTCCTGTGCCCCTCTGGCCTCTAGATACTCGACAAGTCTTTCCTTCAGAAGTGAGTCCATCATTTTCCCTATCACTGAGGTTAAACTAACAGGTCTGTAGTTTCCTGCTTCTGCCTTGCTCCCACTTTTGTGAAAGGGTGTCTCTGTTGAATTCCAGAAGATATTTTCCCCACTGTATCGATGACTTCTGACTACTCCTGCCTAAAAAGCCTTGGGCATTTTTGCACCCATTATTGATCCACGGTCATAGGCTAACCATGACATATTGCACCTTGGTCACTTGGTAGAAACTTGTACTACCAAGTGTTTCTGTTTCTGTCTAACATGTGCATATTTAGAAAAATGTGATGAGCTGTATATACCTGTCCACGATCCAACTAGCCTAGGAGGTTTATACGACAATGTTACAAGTTATATTATGATCAAGCCAGTCCTTGAGCTAAGCTCCACTCCTATGTATGATGACCTGTATATATCTGTCAGTTGAACTAGCTAGTCTAGAGTGTACAATCTGAAATGTGCTTACTACTATATGCTTCCCCTAGCGTCAAATGATGTATTTCCCACATGTTTATTTACTGTGACAAAAAACTGTACTCTCTTTGCCATGTCTCCTTGACTGTTGTTCCTCATGTTGTACTCTCCCGGGTCATTCCTGAAATTAGGCATACTTGTCTAGTGTACTTACCTGGTAAACAAAAGCTAAATAAATCTGCCCTCCTCCAGTCCTTGGGTACCACCCCATCCTCCCATGATTTGTTAAAGAGGGTAGTCAGTGGTGTCACTACTTCTACCCTTAGTTCTTTTAGAATTCTGGGATGAATCCCATCAGACCCCATTGCTTTGTCCACCTTCAGTTTTAAGAGTTCTTTCAGAACCCTTTCTTCTGTAAATGGGCTGGTATCAACTTCTGTAATGAGTGTTTCTACTGTTTGCTTTAGGTCCTCCCCCTCTTCATTTGTAAATACTGAGCAAACATTTTGTTTAGTATTTCTGCCTTTTCACAGTCACTCTCTGCCCACCTCCCTCCCTTTATTAAGCCTCACTATCCCTCCCTTGGTCTTCCTCCGCTCCCTGATGTACCTATAAAAGATTTCATCCCCCTTCTTAACTGAGTTGGCTATCTTTTCCTCAGTTTGGGCCTTTGCTGTTCTGACTGCCTTCCCAGCCTCCTTTTGCTTTATCTGATACAGTTCTCTGTCCTGCTCCTTCTGTGATTCCTTGTACTTCCTGAATGCTTTCTTTTTCTCTTGAACCTTCACTGCCACTTCCTTTGAGGACCATAGTGGTTTCTTACATCTTTTAGTTTTGTTTATTTGCTTCACACAAAGGCTTGTTACCTCTGTGATGGCAGTTTTTATTATTCTACATTGTTCTTCCACCCCTCCTTCCTGACCATTTCCTAGTGCATTCCTTAGGCACTCACCCATTTTGGCAAAGTCAGCCCTCCTAAAGTCCAGTGCTTTTGCCTTTGTATGGCTTAACTCTATTGCTGTGTTTATTGTGAACCATACTGTTCGATGGTCGCTAGTTCCCAGATTGCTACCCACTTCTACATCTGTGATCCTCTCTTCATCTCCATTTGAGAGAACCAGGTCTTAAGTTGCTCCCTCTTGGTGGGCTCCAATACTAGTTGTCTAAGGCATGCCCCTGTGGGCATCTAGAATAACCCCACTCTTCAAAGTGGCTGCTGCAACTGCACTCCAGTTAACATCTGGCATATTCATATCACCCATCAGCAATATCTCCCCTTTTTTTGCCATTCTAAGTATACTTTCTATCATTTCCTTGTCCATTTCCTCCCCCTGAGAAGGGGGTCTGTATCCAACCCCTGTGTGGATTGTGGTGCCATTGTCTGTCTCCAAATATACCCACAGTGCCTCTTCTCCTCCCTGTTTACCCTTTTGATCTGTTGCTTTGATTCCTTCCCTTATGTAAAGAGCTACTCCTCCTCCTCCTCTTTTACCCTCCCTGTCCCTCCTGTAGATAGTGTATCCTGGTATGTTTACGTCCCAGTCATGGTTTTGTGTGTACCATGTTTCTGAGACTGCCATGATATCCAGATGTTCCTCCTCCATCGAGGCCACTAATTCAGGAAGCTTGTTACCCAGACTATGGGCATTGGTACTCATTGCTCTCCATTTTTTGATGGCTTTACCTTCTGTTGCAACATCCCCCACTGACCTTTCTACCTCAGTCTTTTTCTCATTTAGTACCCTGTTTTGTAGGGAGAGGCTGTGATTTTCCTGCTGCTTATCAGCAAGGCCCCTAGAATTCTGTGGTCACAGAATTTTGTGCAGAACTTGCAATCTACTGCAGAACTTCTGCAGTGCCGCAGAATTCACTCTTCTTGTTGATTTTTTATTACTATTTCTGTTTTTCCATAGAATCTGGTTCCCTTCCCCTCTTTTTATATCCTAAACCCCTATATGCTCAGAATATGATGTTATCGCTATAACATCATACATTACCTAATGAAATGGCTGCATTCTGCAACAGAAATGAACAGTCACTTATCTACCACAGCTCCCACTGCCAGAGACGGTGGCACAGCACATCAGGCATGGTGATATTTGCTTAACCTGCACTATAGCTTAATACAATTTTCAGTCTTATATTATTGCACTAGGGCCAACTTAAACAAAACCTTGTCAATAGCACAGACCTGTTAAGTCCATACCTCACTTTGTACAAACCTATATGTACCTTTAAGGTATAGAGATGCCATCTGAAATAAATAACTGGTAAAATGAATTTAACTGTCATTTTTAAGAAAAATAAAGTAATTATGCCCTGAAAAGTGGAATATAATAATGTGTAGACCTGTTGAAAGAATAGACCTGTTAAATAAATAATTGCACTGTACGCATTTTTGCCAGGGTTATTGATTACATATTGTCATTGGTTGATAGAATCACCTAAAAGTTATGGAGAAATGTTGTGTGCAGGGACAGCTGTTGGGCCAGAAGGTAGCATGCTGTGTTTCCTTGCCGGCAACTCAAGTTCAGAGATTAGTTCTGAGATCTGACTGGGCAGCACAAGGATTGGTGGAACACATCATTGCTCGGAGCCTGGGAAGGTATGGTGCAGTGTTCTGTCACATGGTGGACACATTGTGCTGGTCTGGAGAGCTCTATCTCACAATCGGTTCACATGCATGTCATGGCCTGATGGTGTTATGCAGTGTGTGTCAGGGAAAGCAGGTTGACATGAAAAATGAGTTTTGCAATAACTCCTCTATTCCATTTCTAATGGGACCTGTAAGAATGAGGATGCAAGTTCATGGAAATTAAATATATATATATATACACACACACACACACACACACATACACATATACAGTATCTCTGTCTCTCTCATCACACACGCACACACACGTGTGTGTTACAGATTGCATATAAATATATAAGTGATACACAGTGGGAACCTCATGAGTGGTGTAGAAAGCACATACAAATATATAAGTGATAGACAGTGGAGACCTCATTAGTGGGATAGATAGCATGAATATAGAAGTACCTTATTTATCACATAAGATCCCCTCTGCATATGTCATTTATTTAACAGACTAGGACCTTAAGGGAGAGACATTTGTTTTGCTTTTTTAGGCATAAAATAATTTTTATAATTCTGTTATTTTTTTGAACTAGTGTTACTCTGCTTTCCACCATCCTGACTGCTATAAAAACTGCCATGAAAGTGAAGTCAGGATGACAAGCTGACACTGTGGTATGGTAGTTTGTTAGTGCCGCAGAACTTCCACGGAGATTACATACCACCGCTGCAGAAGTTCTGCAGCAAATGGTAGTCTTGCTGCAGAACTTGGTCCCACTGTGCCACAGAAAAGTAGGGGCCCTGCTTATCAGTGCCTCCCCCCTTGACTAGTTTAAAAGCTTGCCAATGAAGCATTTAAACTGATTGCTCAAAAGACTTGTTCCCTTTCTGGACAGATGCAGACCATTCTGCCAGTATAGGCTGGTGTCCCTCCAAGTGGAACCCCAGTCCCCAATGAAGCCAAACTCCTGTACTCCACACCATTTTTTCAACCATTCATTAAACTGCATGGTGCAAAGTACCCTCGCCTCACCCATGCTATTGACAGGCAGCACCTCTGAGAAGGATACTGTGTGTGCTACTTGTCTTAGGCCCCTCCCCAACTCTACAAAGTCCTCCTGCTCTGCTCTAATCTCATGATGAGCCAAGTCATTTGTCCCTAGGTGGAAAATGATGTCCAGCTCAGACTCCCATGCAGCTGTTCTCGTGATCCTGAGAATGCACTTCCTGTCCCTCCAAGCCATGGCATCAGGCAGGCACCTTACTTCAGTTTTCCCTGCTCCCCCCAGTTCTATCCCCCTAATAATTGAGTCCCCACCAGGAGCTGCTTCCTTTCCCTGTGGTGTCCTCTGCCTCCTTCCTGTGGGCCTCCCTTGTGACAGTTGTCCTCAGCCTCCTTAGTCTCCTCTGCGGGTGCATCCATAGGGGAGTTATGCTCCCCCAGAATGGTGTATGGATTTGGAGTGGAACAACTGACTGGGTGTGCCTCTGTTCCACCATCCTAACCCTCCCTGAGCCCACTGTGGTCCAACTTCTGTGCTTTCTTCACAGCCTCTGAGGTAGTGGTGGTGGCTCTGGTTCTTCCTGGATGGGGGAGGTTCCCTTTCTACTGTCCAGCGTGGCCTGGGGGAAGGTTCCCTTACTACTGCCCAGTGTGGCCTGAAGACAGGCAGCTTCCTCCCTCATGGCAGAGAGTTGCCTGCAAATAGGGCAGCATCTCAGCCTCCAGAAAGACTCCCAGAAGACTGCTGCCCCGCAGCCATTACATTGCACTACTCCCCACATGTTTATCTACTTTTTTTTTTGTGTGTGTGTGTGTGTGTGTGTGTGTGTGTGTGATTGGTTTGTTATATAGAAATATATATATTATACAATGTGTCTACTTATATTGTCAGTGCAGTGTGCTAGAGAGGATATGACAGTGATATGCACCTTGCACTCTTGAGGAAATGATGTCAGAACCCCAGGTATAAAGGAACTATTTCCAGGGGTGGGTGGAGTGAGGGTGGGCAAGGGTTGGGCCTAAACTGTGCCCTCACGAAACAATCAGCTAAAAGCTCTGACCCACCGCTGTGATGAGTGCCTTCCTGTCAGCAAGATGCCCTACACAACAATCTGACAGAAAAAATACCCTGCTTATCAAACAGAGAAAAATCCAGACATCCAAGTCAGACACAGGTAAACCTCCCCAGCCCCTAAACAGCCTGGTGGTTTGTGCTCTGAAAGCAGTCAGCCCCAAAATAAGTCAGCTGTGCTTTAAACTCTTCCTGCATTGAAAATCTTAAGAATTATAACAAAAGTAAAGCAAGATCCACCTCCCTCTGTTGCTTGAAAGACTATTTCCTGATAATTCTAAGTTCCTTATTTCACCTTTCAGTTAGAAGTAGCCTCCATCTGCAGCATATCTGCTACAAACCAAAGACAATTGTAAGGTTCACCTCCCTCTGTTGTGAGTACAACTCGCTTTCTTGCAAATCCTATTTTCAGTATTGCAGCTTCCAGTCAGAGGTAGCTTCACCTGAAGAATATTAGCTGTGCTGATGAGTTTGCTATACAACACTTGCTTATAATACTGTTGTTCTCATGTCTGTAAGATTCTTCCAAAGCTATTGGCTGATAAGTAGCTATGATGTAAGCACTTCCTGACACACTCTGGCCTGATTTTTTAAGGCACACACAGATAAACACAAAAAAACAGTTTCTACCCCCTGGGGCAATGTCTGGGTCACATACACAGTCTGTACCTGCACTTACTTCAAGACTTATGACAAATTCTTAGCCCAGGGTTTAAATTCTTCCTGCACTGAAAATCTTAAGAATTGTAACAAACATAAAGCAAGATCCACTTCCCTCTGTTGCTTGAAAGACTGTATTTCCTGATAATTCTAAGTTCCTTATTTCACCTTTCAGTTAGAAGTAGCCTCCACCTGCAGAATATCTGCTACAAACCAAAGACAATTGTAAGGTTCACCTCCCTCTGTTGTGATCACAACTCGCTTTCTTGCAAATCCTATGTTCAGTGTTGCAGCTTCCAGCCAGAGGTAGCTTCACCTGAAGAATATTAGCTTGTGATCAAAGAATGGGGGTTCTGGCCATCTGCTCTCGCCTGGCAGTCAAAGAATTTGCAGCCTCACAGTTCAAGAATCTTTGTTCCTGAGGAATTTTGAAAATTCTTTGACCGCGAGGTCCACCATCTTGTTTTCTGTGTTCCAATCACACAAACACAAATATCTCGTCCCAAGGGTCACTTCGGAAGTAAAACTTCAATGGGTTTTACTCAGGGGGCCCTGACCTATCAAGCCATGGCTTTGTTCCATCCAAATCGGTCAAAAAATAGAGTTATAAGCTTTTAAAATCTTAATTCGCTGCTCACTAATGATCTTTGATTGCGAGCCTGCAAATTCTTTGATCGTGAGATTCTTTGATCGCGATCTTGCATTGTGACCTAAAACACTAATATCTCAGCTCAGGGGTGGGCTAGGGACACAAATGAGGGCTTGTTTTGCTCAGGATGGTCTGTTCTGTCGAACCATGCCATTGGTTTGGTTCAAATCAGTGAATAAATTACATTTCATCCTTTTTTTATTCTTTGATCGTGAACCTGAAAATCCTTTGATCATGAGGCTGCAAATTCTTTGATCATGAGATTCTTTGATCACGATCCTGCATCGTGATCCAAAACACTAATATCTCAGCTCAGGGGTGGGCTAGGGACACAAATGAGGGCTTTTTTTTTGAAATTCAAGTTTATTAAGGTTTTCTCCCAATACAGAGCAAGATGCAACAGTACAGGATGATCCAAACATCAATACCCACTTGTAACAATATGAAGATATCCAGGTACATTATCAGGAGCACCGTGCCCTCCCTCCTTCCTCCCTCCTTCCCTCCCCAGCAGACAGAATTATAAGGTGATGTACCATATCATTAAACATCTTTCATCTGATATTAGGTAATTAAGGGAATAAGCACCCGTCTGAAGAAGATACAACTCATGTAACTTTCCCAGAACCCTATCATACTTTAACAAACAATTCTTATGAATTGCACTAAATGTTTCCATGTTCAGGTTAAAAAGCAACTCCTGTAACCACTCTGTGTAAGTAAGTAAATCTCCATCCATCCTATGTCTCAAGACAACCTTTTTAAGTGATGCTGAAATGATGGCCTTATAATACCATTTGGCTTTAACCTTAATTCCAGAGTAATCCCCCAATAAACATACCTCAGGACTAAATACGTGATCGAGCCCCAACAGCAGATCTGCCCGTTCCTTAATATTCTCCCACAGCAATCTGACCCTAGAACATTCCCAGAAAATATGAAGTAATGTTCCATCCTGCTGATGGCAGAAATTGCATTTTGTGTCTGAAGTACGGCCAATCTTGTACAACTTTTGTGGAGTCCAGAACATATTATTTAGAAATTGAAACTGCATAACTCTCAGCCTGTCCTGGGATATATACCTGTAAGTATGCCACTAGATTGCACTCCAGTCCCTCCCCGGTTCCCCAAAAGTGGTGTTCCAGTAGTGGGGGATGCCATCGAACTGCTGAAATGCTCGCTTAACTAAGCGTTTATAGAATCTGGAAACTACATGCGGCAATGAAGGCTTGTTTTGCTCAGGAGGGTCCGTTCTGTTGAACCATGCCATTGGTTTGGTTCAAATCAGTGAATAAATTACATTTCACCCTTTTTTTATTCTTTGATCGTGAGCTTGCAAATCCTTTGATCATGAGGCTGAAAATTCTTTGATCATGAGATTCTTTGATCACAAACTTGCATCGTGGGAGAGGGACGAGATGGCCGCATTTAGAAATCAGTTTTCTAAGCCAATGGGTGCCCTAGGAAGTCAAATGAGGGTGGGTTTTACTCGGGGTGCTTAGTTCTGTCAAACCATGGTGGTGGTTTACTGCAATTCCTCCAATTATTTGATTTATTACATTTTTTATTTTTTGTTCATGAGCCTGCAAATTCTTTGATCATGAGGCTGCAAATTCTTTGATCATGAGATTCTTTGATCGCGATCTTGCTTCGCAAGCGAGGGATAAGATGGCCCAATTTAAAATTAAATTTTCTTAGCCTGGGGTGTCCTAGGAAGTCAAATGAGGGCGGGTTTCACTCAGGGGGCTTCAATCTGTAGAACCATGGTGGTCATTTACTGCAATTGCTTCTATTTTTTGATTTATTAAATTTTTTATTCTTTGTTTGTGAGGCAGCAAATTCTTTGATCGTGAGGCTGAAAATTCTTTGATCATGAGATTCTTTGATCGTGATCTTTGATTGCAAAATAGGGACAAAAGATGGCCAGATTTTTTTATAATGGAATAGATAGGTAAATGTTGCCAACCTTTGACATTAAATATCTCAGAAATGGTTTGGTCTTTTTACTTGAAATTTGGAGGGAAGAAAGGCAACATCCCACCGATGTGCATTTTCATGGATAGGTCAGTAAATATTACAGGGCGGCAAAGTTACGGCATTATGAAGTTGGTGATTTTTCCCATAGGATAACATTACGGCGTCCACCATATTACAGGAATTCTTTGCTGTTGTGCTGGAAAAGAACGGTTTGGTCTTTTGGGCTGAAATTTGGTGGGAATAAAGCCAACATCCTACAAATGTGCCTTTTTGTGGTTTGATGAAAAAATATCACAGGGTGGCAAAGTGACAGCACTCCAAATTTGAAAATCTTTCCCATAGGATAACATTATGGTGTCCGTCGCATCTTTCAGGGCCCGTATCTCAGAAAGAGTGCGAGATACGGACTTTTCTCCAAAAAAATGCTTAGCCCCCTAATTGGGGGCTAAGCATAAAACTAGCCAGGAAAGTAATAATTCATACAAATTTTTAATTTTTTTTCCTACGTTATACGGTTCCTGAGATATAAGCAATTTAGTATTCCAAGTCATACCTTTCTGCTCCGAAGTCAATTATAATGCACACATTCTTTGTTTTCAATTAGTTTTTCAATGCAGTTTTGGGGGAAAAGAATGGTGTGCCCTTTTGTTACTGTGACAGTTAGCATTTCCAGTTGCGCTTCTGTTACCATTCGAATCACCATTCCTCCTGTCTATGCCATCGTGTGCGTAACGGTTTGCATTTTCGTATGTGCTAGCATTTCTGTTTCTGTTGTCTTTACTGATGCTGTTACTGTTACCATTTACATTTACTATTGCGGTTCCATGACCTTATGTGCAACAGTTTGCATTTTTGTATGCACTTGCGTTTCTGTGTTTATTGGCTTTATTGTTGCTGTTACATAACCATTTGCATTTACAATTGTGGCTCCATGAGAGTGTGTATTATGGTTTGCGTTTTCGTACGTGCTTGCGTTTCTGTTTACTTTGGTGTTATTGTTGGTGTTACTGTTACCATTTGCATTTACAATTGTGGTACCATGAATGTGTGTATTACAAGTTGCATTCTCTATGCACTTCTGTTTGATGTATACATTTACGTAACTGTTTGCTTCGGCATCACTTTACGCTTGTGTTTTTATTAACATTTGCTTTGCCATTTACACTTGCTTTACCATGTACATTACCACTGCCACTTGCATTTGCTTTGCAGTTCCTGTTACTGTGTAGCAATACATCATGGTGGAGGCTGAGACCCAAAAGCGCCCGCTGCTGCCCACCATTCTTTCATTATTAATCATCCTCATTCTTAAAAAGAAAGGAAATTAGAGGCAAAAAAATTCATTTAATGCATCAGTTAGGGTTGTTACACAGCAAAAAAGCTAGGAAATTCAGGGTTAGGGTTGAAAGCCCCCCTTGAACACCCCAGCCCATCCCCAACTGGCATTGGGGTGCACGTTGGGGTTGTCGCTCAACTCTCACCCCATTCTCCTATATCTCAGCTTCTTTACACATGTGATGGGGAGAGTGAGTGATAACCCCAATGCGCACTTAATACCGGTTGGGGTAGGCTGGCTGTCCAAGGAGAGGCTTTCAACCCTAACCAGATTTCCTAGCTTTTTGCTGTGGAACAACCCTAACTGATGCATTAAATGGAGTTTTTGCCCCTCATATATATATATATATATATATATATATATATATATTATAGGGGCGCAGTCACACCCCTATAGTTAGGGTTCAGTAGGCACTTTAATGTTGAATCTCAGTTTGTGCACGTTAATAACTTAACACCTGTTCAATGGATTTGCACAACGCTTGGAATGAATGGTCTGGTGTGGTAGATCTCTCAATTTACCAAGTTGTGTTTCAGTCAGACTTACGGTTTCTGTGCAGTAAAATGCTAAACAACATGCTTTTTGCCACTTTTGACATGTTTTTTGCCGATGGTACTGCTGTCACACTGTATGGTCTTTTGGTCTGACATTTGGAACATAGAAAGAGGTTGGGTTAGTGAACAATCCAGGGTTGGTTTGGTAAAAAAAATATTAATCCATTAAAAAGTTGTTACATTTTTAATGTGTGGGTCCTAAGCATGCTCAGTTCACTCCAATATTTATATGGTTATTTTTCAGACAAACGTTGGGCCCAAAGTCAAGGATTTTGTCACTGGTGGACTAGGATCCAGGTCAGCCAGAAAATTCCTTGTCCATGAGCTACCATCTTGTTTTTGAGTTTTGCCCACAAAAAAATGTTGTAGCTTTGTCTACAGGTGACTTTTGGGCCAAATGAGGCATGAATTTTGTTCAGGATGATGCCCTCTACAAAGTCATGCCTTTGGTTTGGCTGGTTTTGGTCAGAAAATAGCTTTTTAAAACATATAATTCTTTGACCATGACTAGCTATAGAATCCTAGTCCGTGAGCTGTCAAAATCCTAGTCCATGACCTTGTGGTCAAGGATTTTGCTACCTCACGGACTAAGATTTTAAGAAACATTAGCATTGCATAGCTAATGAACAGGTGTTTTGCTCAAAATTTTCAGGGTATTCATGGGATGCCATACATGTGTGAATTATGCTATTTAGATGTTGGGGAATTAAACAGTTCCAGACATATGCCATCACAAAGTTGAGATTTTCCCCATAGGATAACATTGTGGTGGTAATTGCATTTTTGTGGCACCTATATCTTGGAAATGAAGCAAGATACAGACTTGAAGGACATTGCTGTTTTGAGATTGGTAGGTTGGTGGCTCCATGCTCCCACCAACATATGCTATTTGGCAGCTATATGAGAATTTGCTGAGAAAGTGAAGAGTTTTGTAATTTATTAGTTATAGTACACTTTTACAAAAAAGTAAGAAAGTTCTTTGCAGAAGAAAAACTGTGTTTGATTTATTAGTTAGGATTTGCGTTAGAAAAGTGAAGAAATGAGACATTAAGGTTGAGCCTCTAACACCCTCCCTCCCAACACCCTGCCATGACATGCTCCACAGTCAGAGAGATGGTGGGGTGTGCTACGGGATTATGAGGACTCTCACCCCATTGTCCTTTGCTGTTTATGTACATTGATGCTTTGAGATTGGCAGGTTGGTGGGCACAGGGTCCCACCAACATCTGCTATTTGGCAGCTATAGGAGTATTTGCTGAGAAGGTGAAGAGTTTTGTAATTTATTAACTACATTACACTTTTGAAAAAGTAAGGGACTTCTTTGCAAAAAGGAAAAACTCTGTTTAATTTTTCAGGTAGGGTTTATGTTAGAAAACTGTCACTACATTCTCCTTTGCTTTTGACAGACATTGCAGGTTTGAGATTGGTAGGTTAGTGGGCCCCATGCTCCCACCGATATATGCCATCTGGCAGCTATATGAGTCTGCTGAGAAAATGAGGAGTTTTGCTATTTACTAGTTACTGTATATTACACTTTTGCAAAAAGTAAGGCACTTCTTTACAAAAGAAAAACTGTGTTTGATTTATTAGTTAGGGTTTGTGTTAGAAAAGTGAGTAAATGAGAAGTTAGAGTTGAACCCCTAACATTGTCCCTCTCAACGCCATGCCTTGCTATGCTCCACAGTCAGAGAGACTGTGGGGTGTGCTACAGGGTTATGAGGTCTGTCACCCCGTAGTCCTTTGCTGTTTACGTACATTGATGTTTTGAGATTGGCAGGTTGTTTGGGCCCCAAGGCTCCCACCAACATATGCTATTTGGCAGCTATTTGAGTCTTTGCTGAGAAAGTGAAGAGTTTTGCTATTTACTAGTTATATTATACTTTAAAAAAAGTAAGGGACTTCTTTGCAAAGAAAAAATCTCTTTAATTTATTAGTTGTGGGTTGTGTTAGAAAACTTTCACTCCACTTTCCTTTGCTGTTGATGAATATTGCTGTTTTGAGATTGGTTAATTGGTGAGAACGTGGGGTCTGAAGGGCACTATACTGTCAGCAACACATGCTGTTTACTACTTTTAAAAAGTAAACGGATTTTCTTTCTGGCTACCATGGTGTATTAGGCAAGTACTATGTTGTACACTTTTTTAGAGAATTCATAGAGAATAGTGGATGGGCATCCATGCACAACCAGCCTGTTATGCCACAGAGGGGTTCTGATAACATCTGACCTCAAGAGTGAAGTGCGAGAGGTCCAATGGTATCAGAACCCTGAGATGGCACAAAAAGGCTGGTTATGCATGAGGATGCCAATTCACTATTTTATATAGTGTATAGTGCCCCCGAAAATCACTTACAGTTTTATTTTTAGAAGCCTTTTACTTTGTGTGTGCGAAGAAATGTTCAGTGGTAAAGGGTGATTGACAACTGGTTGCTAAGCTGGAGGCATGGCTACATGTCTAATGCATCTTCCTATTGGCTGGCAGGTACATTAGGAGGGTAAAAAAAAAAACATGGTGACCATAATGCTCGCTAAGCGAGAGAGCTGTGGAGTAGGGGGTCATTTTTTTTATTTTAATTTTATTTTCAAGTCCAAATATCTGGTTGATCCTGCATCTTGTAAGGCTCTGATGTGACTGTCGCCGTGGGAGCATGGATCTGTCCGTTTCTGCTACTATGGTAAGTGATGCGCGTGGAACCTCTTGAGGTTTTCAAAATGTTATTCTGCTGCAGTAGGGTATTATCACATTCCATGACTTTTTGAACTGTAGCAGAACAACATTTTGAGAACCTCCAGTTTCCATGCACAACTATGGTCCACTATACATTATATTACAGTTTGTCTGACATACTCATATCTTACCATAATATGATGCCTCTCCCTTTGTGTTCTTGACCTCTTCTTGTCTTCCTGATGTCCAAGTGTTTTCTGGGAACACAGTGCATTCGGTGACTCCTACACAGTCCTTTGTTGTGGTCTCAGATATGTGTATTTGTATTGTCAGATTGGTAGGTTGGTGGGAGTGTAGGATTTGAAGGACACCACTGTCCAGAAACACTTGCTGTTTACTACTTGCATAACACTTTTCAAGAAGGAATGGCATTGCTTTTTGTCGATGCTATGAAATATTATAATTATCTGTGGTTCAGAGCTCAGTGCTTAAGTTACATACTGTAGCTGAATGATGTAGGTTGTGCTTGGATACAGAGGCCAGACCAATAAGTAGGACAATGCCTGTAAGGTACTAGTTTTATGAAAAGATTAGTGCTTAGGTGCTTTAGCATAGACATGAGCAAGTCAGTGATTATAGTACATGTGAACTGGATAGTATATGCAAGGTGCTTAGATGCTGGAGCTGATGAGTCACTTGTTATAACTTGATATTTTGGCCTTTCTCTGTATCCCACCATAGGAAGGATGCTTAGACCAGTAGTATGAGACCCCTCTGGTGGGATAAGAGTGCTGAAGAAGGAGGAGGTATCAGGGGAGGATGGAGGGTGAGTGTGACTCACTCTAAGCAGAGCGGTAGTCTGCTGCTGACTGAAATAGGATGTGGGTGAGGAGCTCTTCCCCCACATAACCACGGGCATGCGCCCTTCAAAGGTCGCAAGGATGCTGAAATCTGATTGTCTGTAAGCATTGTGAGAGCCTAATGTTTATCTCTTTATTAACATAGTTGTACAACCTGATTACTGGAGTATTGATTTAAAGAATCAAGGTGTTGCTTACATTTGTAGGATTGTTTGCCTGGAACTGATGGCAACCATTACAGCAAAGCTGGCAGTGCCAGCAATCATCTTCCCATGTTTATAAAAAAGGTCAAAATTAAAACTGATCTGTTACTTTTATCTGTTTTTTTGGATGAAGCATGCTAGATGATGGGATACAGCATTTACTAAAGGAAACTGTTTGGTGCGACAGGTCTTTGAAGTACTGTTATTAGTGGGGATAAAAAAACAGGGTTTTGATTTTAAATTTTGAAAACGAGAGTTGTAGCATTGGTGAGTAGAATGAAGTTCCTCATCCCCAGCAGACAGCAGACTCACTACTCACTCACAGTCAAAGAATGGATTTTTTCCTGCCATGTAAGCCTTTGGTGTAGGGATTATTTTATGTCAAGGGCTAACAAAAACTAAAATAAATACTGTGTATCATTAGAAACTGGTAAGAATAGCTGAACACCATTATAATAATAGCGGTAAGATACTTTCAGGGGTTATGTTGATGTTCAAGTTAATCATCCTCTGGGGGAAATATGGCATTCGTCTGTGCCTTCTGCCACATTACACCCCAAGGGGGCGATTAAGTGGAAGATTGATATAACATCTGGTTGTACCTTATTGCTTAATTATTTGGCAAGCCCCATATTGTATGTTTGTTTTTCTTGTGGGCAACACATGACAGTTTGCATTACATGTTGGCATACTTTTTGTAAATGAATTTCCCCCTGCTCCTCTTCTTCACCTCATCATGTCTTCCTCTTGTCGACCCTCTGGTAGTCTTATTATTATGTTGTCTTGTGATCCCCTCCCCTCAACACCCCATCCTTCCTTCCCCATCCCCCGTCTTGTGCTGAACTCTCTAGTAAGACATATTTGTTAAAGCAACAGTGCTGTCTGAGGAAAAACAAGTGTTTTTTGTCAACTTATTAGATGTGCTCTATTAAAGGTTTGTTTGTTACTCTTTCCCAGTGGTTTATATTTGTGCTCAGCACAAGGTTGTACTGCAGCAGCCAAAAAAACAGTTGATGTGAACCGAAGGGAAAGTGCAGCTGAAAATTAGTCAGCTGCTGTATTTATTGTAACAATAGAATTCTTCAATTTGTGAATATCTAAAAAAAAGTAAGAATTGTTAGAAGACCTATTTTTGCAGATATGGGGATGTAGCTCTGGCAGCATGTTTATACAGAGAAAGCAGTGTTTTGATAAACTGCTTCCTGGATAGGTAGTACTGTTGCTTTAAACTGAACATTTCAGCCTTACAGAAAAAAAGAGACAGGAAACTTTATTGCAGTTTTAACATTTTTTTTTGTTTGAAAAGTGAATAATTATAACAATAAGAATAAATAAGGAATACAAACAGTGTTTTTCATATACAGCATATGTGAAAAAGTACAAAAAGACTGGCAGAAAAAAATCTAGATTTTATTATGAAACATAAAGAAAAAGTGGTGTTTTCACACATTAGAGTGTGGGGTAGAAATGTTATAGGGAACAAAAATATTTAACAAAATGGGATGACAAGATGGAAAAGAATTGTGCACAACATAGGAGAGAAAAGATAAATATAGAGCTATGATATCTACGGTGTTTACACATTTTAACTTTTATTTACATAATATTAACAGGAAAGCAATATATATATATATATATATATATATATATATATATGAATGTACTTTTCAATATTTAACACAGGATGAGGTGGGAGAAGCTAATCAAAGGTAAAAAAAGAAAAATGCTGTATTATTTTCACACAGAGCTGGGGGGAGAAAGTAATGTGAGGTAAACTAGGAAAAAATTAGTCACTGCAGTAATCTTCTTTTTTCTAAGGGGTCCTTTAGCATCAGTAGCTTTAGCAGACTACAGAGCAGTACCAAGCTGGAGATAGACAGAGAACCTACTAGGAAAGAGGCTCTGCCAAACTGCTCTGCCAAATTTGGCATCAGATCTGGTCTGCACATCCAATCTGTAGAGATTCACAAAGGTGTGTACAGATTTTCAGGTAGCTGATTTTTAGACATGCAGTAGTGGAATTTCCCTTGCTGCTGCAAATGAGGCTGCCATGCCCCTGCTGTTGAGGGCTGTGAGCCCCATTGGAGGTTGGTGAGAAGCCTTTTTGTAGGAGATTTTAATGCAAGAGAGCTACCACGGGAAATAGTTGTCTTGGTAGCTGGTCTTCCGCTGCCTGCATATTCGTAGGTAGGGGACAACTGAAAGGAAGAGCTTCTGGAATGTCTAGTATGCCCTAGGCAGTAGAAGATGGCTCTTTTGACATATAAAACTGCGGAGCATTATGCTTTCCAAGAGTATATTTCTCAGTAAAGAAGAGAGGCACAGTAATGGACTGGTCCAAGTGGAAGTCTGAAGCCATCTTTGCATAAATTCCTATTTGTCCTGAGCCTAACTTGATTGTTGTGAGAGAAGATGTTTAGTGGCTCAGTGAACAGACGCTATAGCTCTGAAAACCTCCTGGCAGAGGAAATGGCTACTAGGAAGCCTGTCTTTCAAGTTAACTAGATGTGGGCCATGGGCATAGGCTCAAAGGGTGGCTTCATAAGCATGTCTGTGCAAAGGTTAAGGCTCCAAGGAGGAAAAGAACACCAGATTGGAGGCTGGGGGTGCTAGAGGCCTCTGAAAAACTGTGTAATATGGCATGGAAAAAAAAAATCTTGTTTTCTCATTGAAAGGTATGCCGAAATTTGCGCCAGGTGTAGGCTGAGGGAGATGGTTTCAAGGGTGACTCCTGAAAGAGTACCAGGCAATCTACACAGATACACAGAAATGTGATGGCAGAAAAAGGCACCACGGCCCATCTAGTCTGCCCAACACCCTACCTCCCCCTTCTGTTATGCTTCCGCCCTCTTTTGCCAACCCCTTAAACCTATTCCAAGCCCTCTTGAACCCCTCCACTGTTTCAGCTGCCACTACCTCCTCCGGCAGCTCGTTCCAGGCCTCCACCACCTTCTCCATGAAAAACTGTCCCCTTGACATTACCTTTGTATTGCCCACCTTCCAGTTTGAGGCTATGTCCCCTCATGTTCACTTCCTTCTTCAATTTGAACAAGCTGTTACCCTCTACCTTATTTATTCCCTTCAGATACTTAAAGGTCTCGATCATGTCCCCCCTCTCCCTCCTAGTCTCCAGAGGGTACAAATTCAGCCCTCTCAGTCTTCTCTCATAGGGTACATCCTGCATCCCTTGTACCAGTTTGATTTCCCTTCTCTGCACCTTCTCCATCAGCTCAACATCACTTCAAAGGTGAGGCCTCCAGAACTGCACCTCATACTCCAGATGCAGCCTAACCATGGTTCTGTATAATGGCATTAGCACCTCCCTCTTCCTGATATTAAAACCCCTCACAATGCAGGCCAACATTCCATTTGACTTTCCCACCACCCTGCTACAGTGGTTGCCCACCATGAGGTTACACTATACCATAATCCCCAGGTCCATTTCTGTTTCCTTCTCCTTAATCACCAACCCCACAAGGGAGTAAGTTTCCTTCCTATTCTTCCTCCCCAGATGCATCAGTGAGCACTTTTTTGTATTAAACTTAAATTTCCAGGTGTCAGATCCTCTCTTCAGCCTCTCCAGGTCCTGCCTCATGGCTTGTACCCCACTAGGTGAATCCATCCTATTGCAGACCTTTGTATTGTCTGCAAACGGGCACACCCACCCTCCAGACCCTCTGCTAGGTCACTAACATAGATGTTAAAGAGTATTAGTCCTAGTACTGACCCCTGTGGCACCCCACTGGTCACCGCCCATTCCCTGGAATGTGTCCCATTTACCACCACCGTCTGACTCCTTCCCTTCAACCAGTTTTCCACCCACCTGGTGATCCTGTTGTCCACCCCTAGTCTGTCCAGCTTATGTACCATTCCACCATGTGGAATGGTGTAGAAAGCCTTATTGAAATCCAGATAGGCCACATCCACTGCTCCTCCCTGGTCCACTATCTGTGTCACCCCATCGAAAAACTCTATCAGGTTAGTCTGACAGAGCCTTTCCTTGGTGAAGCCATGCTGCCTGTCATCTTGCATGCCATTCAACTCCAAGTATTCTATCAAACTGATCTTAAATAGTGTTTCCATTACCTTCCCCACCACCGAGGTAAGACTAATAGGATGGTAGTTTTTTACCTTGTCCTTCCGCCCCCCCCATGTAGTGTGATCACCTCTGCCCTCTTCTAGTCCATTGGCACCACCCCTGCGACCAAGGACAAGTTAAACAGCCTCACTAGATGTGGCGCCAGTTCATCCTTCACCTCCTTGAGAATCCTTGGGTGTATTCCATCAGGCCCCATTGCCTTATCTACCCTAAGTCTACCCAGCTCTTCCCTTACTCCTTCAGCAGTGAATTCTGCCACAGCCACCTGCCTGTGGCTGTCACCCTCCCCACCCCATCCTGGTCCACTACCCTCCCTTTCCTCTGTGAAGATTAAGGCAAAATAGCTGTTTAGTGCCTCTGCTTTTTCAAAGTCCCCTTCCAGTATTGTTACACTTTCTCCCCTTATCCTTCCAATCCCATGCTATGCCCTCCTTCTTTCTCCAACTTACCTAAAGAAGGTTTTGTCCCCCCTCCTTGCCTGCTTCACTATCCTCCCTCAGTGGCCTCCTTAGCCCTCCTTATCTTTTGCCCAAACTCCTTTCTTTTTCCCTGTAGGTTTCCCTGTCTTCATCCTTTTGTGTCCTCCTGTACCTCTTGAATGCTCTAGTCTTCTCCTTGACCCCTAATACCACCTCTCTAGTCAACCAAAGAGGTATTTTCTGTCTTATATTCTTTCTTACCCTTCTTATACATGAGTCAATGGCTTTAAATACCCCTCTCTTGATGGCTGCCCATAATTTCTCCACCCCCTGCACATCCCCCATCCTCAACATTTCTTCCCCAACTACCTTCCTCATTCAATAAAAGTCAGCCTTTCTGATGTCCATTACCTTGATTCTTGTCCTAACCCTCTCCCAGCCCGCTCTCACCCTGAACCTGATAGCTCTGTGGTCACTGGTGCCAAGCTCTTCCCCCACCTCCACCTCCTCCACACTGTCCCCATTTGTGAGGACCACATCCAACAGGTTTACATCCCTAGTGGGCTCACTGACCCTTTGTTGCAGGAATATGCCCTGAAGAGCCTCTACGATGCCCCTGTTCCTTGCAGAGATTGCTGTCTGGGCCTCCCAGTTGATGTACCCAACTAGCACAGTTTCCCCTTTTTGTGCCATCCTCACTACTGATTCTACAAAGTGTCTATCCCCTTCCTCCCCTGCATAAAAGGCCTATAGACTACCCCAATGTGCAGGTTTTCCCCCTGTCCTAGGGTGACCCACATTATCTCTGTTTCCCCCTCCTCATTCTGCCCTTCCTTGGCCTCAATCCCTTCCCTGATATATAGTGCCACTCCTCCCCCCTTCCCCTCCTGATCTTTCCTAAACAACCCATACCCTGGGATCACTGTCTCCCAGGTATAGTGCTCATTCCACTAAGTCTCACTCACTGCTACAATGTCTAGGTTCTCCTCCTTCATGGTGGCCTCCAGTTCTCCTATTTTGTTCCCGAGGCTCCTGGCATTTGCAACCAAAGCCCTCCAACATGTAGCCCCATCCCGTCCTTCCCTGCTGCTAAGTGTTCCCTTGATGAGTGTTGTGACTTGGGGGGAGGTTAATGGGAATTTAATAGCCTCTCTGCTCTACCTCACATAAGGCTGACCCTGTCCTTATTCACCCACCCATTTAGTTTAACTTGAAATTCCTTGCCATGAAGTCCCACAGTTTACTCTTTAGTGCACCTGCCCCTGAAGAGCTCAGGTGCAGCCAGTCTTGGGCATACAGCCCCTTCTCCTCCCATGTACAGACCCAGTCACCTATCCAGCTAAACCCCATCTGACTGCACCAACCTTGTAGCCAATTGTTGAATGCCCTTATCGTCTCCTTTCTGGGTGTACTCGCTCTTGGTATTGGCAACACCTCAGAGAAGGAAATGGAAGGAAAAACAGAGTTACTCCTACAGACCCTAGCAAGTTCCTCAAACCTTGCCTGCACCTCCATCATACTGTTCCCTTCCAAGTCATTTGTGCCCAGGTGAAACATCAGATGTGTCTTTTCATCCTGCTGCTTACCCCAGGAAGAAATGTGATGCCTCACCTCCAGCACCATCATCCCTGGCATGCACTGTACCCATGCTGCATTGTTTTTTGCTTCCTTCCTTCCCCATTTTAACCCCTTAATTATTGAGTCCACCTAGAGTACCACTCTACTGCCCCCTGCTTACTGGGTGTCCTTTTGGCCTCTAGCTTTGTGTCATGGGGTTTGGCTCCCTTTGGACTCCTCCTCATGTTCCATCCTGACTTGGTTTCTGCCCCTGCTCATCTTTTGTTCCCCATCACCTAGCCTATCCTGATTTTTCCCCACACCCAGCATCTGTACCTCTTCACCCTCTCCCTTTAGCCTTTCATCAGATTCACCCCCTCCTGTACCTCTTCATCCCTTGTTCTTCTGCCTGGCTTCCTTCATCCCTGCAGACCTCTCCTGCGTCTACCCCCTCTAGATCCCCTTCCATCCTCTCCCTCCCAAGCCCTTGACTTCTGGAACAGTGTATCTGATCCTCCAGCAAATCCACTCAACCCTTCCCACTCTTTCCTTGGCTTATAACATCCCTGTCTCTCTTCCCCTTTTTCCCAGCTTCCCCCCATTTAACCCCCACCTTAGCCCCACCACTTCCTCTCTCAGTTGAGTGAGCTGCTTACACATCATTCAACCCCCAGCCTCCAAGCCCATTTTAGGATCATAGCCATTCCACAGCCACTGCACCCCACCACCTTGCCAAAGATCCCCTTCCCTTGGTCACCTCTCCCTCTGTGCTGCCCTACCATTTCTTCTGTGATACTTAGATACAATCCTAAAATCACCCGTATGTATTTTTTGGGCCCTGACCATCACCCCTTCTTCAGCCCCAACCCACAGTCAAGACTTTTTAGAAATAATAAAGCATGTGCAAACCATAAGCATCAAGAATTAATAACCATTGCCACCATGTTCAAGTCCAAGTCACCAAGTTCAAGTCCAAATCCCCAGAACCTCCAGTGTCAGTAGTCCAAGATCATGTTTCCAGCACCTCTGGTGTCAGTAGTCTCAACCCAGTTCATTTCATCTCAAATCTAGTCCAAATCCCCAGCACCTCCAGTGTCAGTAGTCCAAGATCAAGTTCCCAGCACCTCCAGTGTCAGTTGTCTCGACCCAGTTCATTTCACCTCAATTTCAGCTCTTTTGTGAAGGATTTGTAAGTGTCTATGTCAATTTCCCATATCCACCGAGGTTGAAGTCCAAGTCCTGTGTGGAGAAATGCAGGACCCAGTTCCTTTACTGCAAACCAGCTCCTCGCAGTGATTTCCTTAGCTCAGGACACTCCTTGCTCCCACTTTTATTCCTTCCATTGGTCTGGTTGGCTATTTTTAAAGCCTACCACCTTGGTGCCTCTCTCCCCGATTGGTCTGATCCTACTCCTTGCTTCAGTCACTGGACTGCTACCTGTGCCCCTTGCTAGTTCAGATCCAAACAGCTCAGCTCTCTTTCCTCTGATCACCAACCTCGACCCTGCTGCCGACTGCAGCAACAACTCCATGCAACTCTCCACTCTCCTTTCTCTGATTTCTGACAATGACCCACGCCTAGCAGCTAAGGGTCTGAAACTGAATGGGATTTGACCTTTTTGCCCTAGCACCAGAGAGAAAATCTTTACATTTGCCTGCATAAGTTTTCTTAGTGTTTGATTTTTTTTTTACCATGCTCACTATACTAAGGGCCTGTTTGTGAGGATACAGACTGTAGCTGTTCTAGAACCAGGCATTGAGGTGAAAGGAGTGTATGCATGGATACTGCACTCCTGTCTGAGAAAGATTCAGCAGGGTGTGAGTTGGAGGCAGGCAAATAAGAGAAGGAGAGGGTACCAGGCTTGCTTGAGCCAATCTGGACCCACCAGGATCCTAGTTGAAGGTTGTTGCAAGAGTTTCAGAATTACCTTGAGAATCAGGGGAAAATGAGGGAATGCATCTAAGAAACTTCCTAACCAGACTAGGATCAAGGTGTCCAGAAGAGGCACTACCAGGATTGGAGCCTGCAATGGAACTGATGAACCTGGAGACTGAGTGGAGAGGCAGACAGATTCACTTCTGGGTGCCCAACCACCTGAAAACTGTAACTAGTATTGTTTTTCCAGAGTCCATTAACTCTGGCCTTGACTGATGTGACTAGAGCCTCTGCCAGAGCATTGTGTTTGCCTGGGAGGTGAATCACTGAAAGGCGAACTCCCAAGTAGAAGGTGAGAGACCAATTTTGATAGCTCCTGTGAACAGAGTACTCCTGATTTGGCCATTGCAGTAGTGTCTGTTCGAGTCTGTAGGTCTGTCCTTTTATGAGAGAAGCAATTGCTTTGAGCTAGAAAAATTTCTCTGCGTTCCAAACGAGATATGATTAACTGTGACTCTTGGAGAGTCTATGTGCCACTTATTGAGGCACTGTTCAGATGTGTTTTCCAGCATCGGAGGAAGGCATCTGTGGAACTGCTCCGTCTAAGTTTTCAGGTTAGAAAATTGTTGCTTTCTGAGACCAGCAAGATACAAGGAGACTAGCATATGACGCATCCTGTATCTCAACCATGGGACCACTGCAGGCACAGAAGCAATCTGTCCCAATATCCAGAAGACTGTCAAAGTTATATGCTTTTCTCAGGACCGCATCATATACTGTACCAGGAGGGTTAATGATTCAAAACCAGTCAAGTGGTTGCTGGCTGGTCTCGCTATCCCTGGATGAAGAAAACTGGCAATGAGGTACATCTTGAATTCTTGCCTGTGGAAGAAAGGCATATTCTTGCTGGATGCTGGGAGGCTTCCAGGTGAAAATTTGTTTAGATTTACCTGGGAACCCTGAGACTACAGATACAGCCCTGCAAGGGGGAAAAAAGGGGCTCCTTGACCCGATAAGGAGAATTTGGCAGGCTAATCAGCAAGTTAGGTGTAGCTAGAGATGCCCAGATTTCTGAAGTGTGTTGCTACCACTGCCTAGGCCTTTCTAAAGTCTCTTGGCTGAGGGAGGCTGAAGGGACACAGTGAGCCCACCCTTGTGTGAGACCTCATTATTAAAGGCATATGGGGGAAAAAAGGGGACCTTTTTTGAACCAGGAAGGTTAGCGTGTCTTCCTACTTTAATGGCTGCGTGAATAGTAACCGAGTGACCATCTTGAATTTGGGTTTTAACAGCAAGGTGGGAGCCAGTCCCCAGTTGTCCTTTGCGTCAGTTATCATGTGAAGCTGAGGCCCTTTCTTCTTTTCATGACCAGGGGAGCACTCCACTATTTGCAAAGATAGAATGTTTGTTGCCTCCCGCTATAACAGTGACGTCTATGTTGGGGGTAGAGTCTTAGACACCTGGATACGCATGAGGTATGCCCACACTAAGTTCAGGCTTTAGTCTGTGAAAACACCCCTGGATTGAGAGAAGGTTGGGAAAAGAACTCTGCTCCAATACCCTTTTGGTCAGAAAAGAGAGGAACCGTCAAAATTAAGCATCTGTGATAAATGTAACATTTAAAATGAAGAGTTGTGGTAAAAATAAAGGCAGAATACAGTGGTTGCACTAACAATAAAAAAAAATTAGCTCAGCACTGATGAATCTGTAATACTTTCACTCTGCAGACTATTGAAACAAAAATATGAGGAAAGCTTTACCCAGATAAGCACTACAAGGCTGTCAACCAGGAAATTTGAGAGACACCTCAGGGACTATGTTGCTTAGACAAGTGGAGAAAAAATTCTGAAGAGTTTAATAGCTCTCACTCAGCTCACTACGATTCCTGTTTTCTGATTGGCTATTTCCTAAGCTCATTTGCATTTTCTTATAGGTACACCTCCAGGGCAGTTGCAGATAGCCAGCAAACTGCTAAAATTACTGATGCTAAAGGACTCCTTGAGTAAGAAGAGTTTAGTATTGTGTTATTTTTCACACAGTATAGACAATGGAAGAAAGAAATCAAAGGCAAAAGAAATACAAAAACAATTGCTGCGTTTTGTGTCACGCATGCTCTGGGGTTGGTAGTGATGCAAGGTACACAAAAAATAAAAATGTGTTAGCCAGTGATGAAAAAAAATTACATAAAAAAATAGAGTATTTTACATGGTTTGGTCCACTTTTGCAGGCATGCTAGCCCTCATGATGTGATGAGGGTGCCTAGGGGGGGTTTAAGTCTCCCTAGGAGGATGTGGTGACATGAGGAGTTCCTGCCCCTCCCCTACTGATGTTGTTGTGGGAAGGGCAGTTTGTGGAGGCTCCTAGTTCTGCTGAGGCTGCTGGAGGGATGGGTCCTGGTCTTGATACAGCTGCAGATCCTGTAGTATTAGATGGTGGATTGCTTCTGTGGCATCCAAATGGTTTTGAGCCAGGTGCACCATGAGGCCTTGGGTGGTCTCTTGGGCAGCAACATTGGCCTCTTCCTGCTAACACAATTGCTGTATCGCATGGTCAATGCCTCTGTTGCTGCCCTCAAGACCACGTATGGCAACCATGGCTGCGTGACCAATGTGGCTTTGTTGTTGTAGCAAGTCAATCATCTCATCTTGTTTTTGCAACATTTTCTCTTGATTTGCTACAGTGATAAGGCCACACTGTTGTGCTGCCCAGTTGCCATCCTCAATGGCCTCAAGCACTGAGCTGAGAGACTGCTGAGAGTATTTCAGCTGTTGCAAACAGTCTGTAAGAGAGAAAAAGAAGGAGAATACAGCAAATTTTACTTGTGTCCATGGTTTGTTATTCTGATGTTGGAGTCTATATGTGACTGGGTGATTGTGGTGTGGAGTTAATATGTTTTAGAAAATGAGGCATTTAAAAGCTGCTATCCTATTGTTTAAATCATGCTACCACTGGGCTGTTATTTCTTAACAACTTCTGCAGAAAATCAAGAAGAGACAGCTACTCACCACTTGGCTATCACATCCCAAGAGTTGCAAAAACTAAGAACATCCCCAGCATTCTCACCCAACACTGGGCACAGATTGATAAGAAAACTTTGTTTCAATATTGAAATTCACTTGGCAATGTGAAGGCGAGAGGGCTTGAAAGAGGTAATGCCACGGTCATCTCAACTAAGAATGAGTGAAAACAGGCACAGATATATCACATTGAGGCACAACCCAGAAACAAAAACTCACACAAACCCTCTAGAGCCCAATAAACAATCACAAATGGGTTTCATTTATAAGAGACCAGACAGACCAGTCTGTCCTGTCAGAACATTCCTCCAAAATCTAAGCAAAATTCTTGAAGATGAAAAATCATTTTATCTTCACCCTAGAAGATTGCCACAGTAATGTCTACACAAGGAAAAAACTGCTATAACCATAAGCCCATGGGCAAAACCTTCCTGAGCTCATTAATGGCCAAACTGAGTACTGAAGGTCAATTAGGGCAAACATATACCAAACACAGTATTTGGGTGACCGCAGTGCAATTTCTATCCAATGCAGGACTGGCTTTAAGAGAGATTGTGTCTGCTACAGGACACCACTCTGAAACAAGCTTAGCAAATTACTGGTCAGCTTTGCCACTACACAGAGAACAGTGGCGCGGTATTGTGGAAGGACACAAGAAGACTGCAGGACACCAAGAAAACAAATAGGAGGCTTCAGCATCACAAGGAACATCAGCATTGCCAGCTGCAGGACCCAGCATGGAAGCACCAACTTCTGCAGCAGTAAAAGGTATAACCACTAATAAATTCTTTATTTCCTTCTATATCTTTACTTTTATCTGTATTGTTCACTACACTAAGACATATATCACTTTTCTTTTTTTACAACATATTCACAGAATCCATTCAACTTGGTGCAGTGGAGCTTTACAGGACCAGTCAAGTTTATCAACTATCAGAAAATAGTTTTTATTTTAACTACTGAAAGTAAAAACTACAACCCTGCGGTTTAACTGCGTTGCAGTTTATTTCTGCACCCCAGCTTCAAAAAAAGGGGGATATTTTTCGAATCCTCATTTCAAAACACATTCAATGTTAAACAAATTTACTGTCATAGTTATTTTAACTTCTTGTCTAGCAGTCTGTGTTTCTTCGAAAGCACAGACCCATATTCTAAGTGTAATAATACCCTCCAGGGTGGGCGTTATGGGATATGATGTACCTTCCAGGGGCTGTAAGGCCCTATGCCTGTGGTGTCAGGCCTTATTGCTTTCCTGGATGGTCTGTTATGTATCCATAATGCCCACTCTGTCAGGTATTATTACTTACATAGATGTATAATGTGTCCTGCTTTTGAATAGCATTTAGTGCCATTGCTATGCATGAATGTTCATAAGCACAATGTGTCACTGAGATGCATTGCACCAAGGATGTGAAAGTTTAAATTGTATGTGTGTCGAATGTCTTAAAAGGAGACAGTATGCTTGTTCTACTGAGTGCTGTGCAAGATCTTAATATGATGGCAGAGTTCAGATAATATGAATGTCCTACCATTTCACATTGCACTTCTTTTGACTTAAGATAACAAGGTGAGATTAAGGTGGTGAGAGGAAATGTATACACTTCATGCAAATACAGTAGATTGCTGCATAGAGTTCTATACTACACATAGGGAATGTTATAAAGAGAAACATGCACACAAACAATTAAGTCTCTTGGTCAGCTAAGCATCTATGCAGATAAGGACTGTATACTCAAAGCTGCTTTATTACTAGTGCAATTTTTTTTTCCTGAAATAGTGGTGGATTTCCAGCAGGTTGGAATGTTAACAAACCCAAGGAGAGAATAGTGGTTGGGGGATGGCAGGATGGGGAGCACTGTGGAGGAAAAGGACTTCTGGATATTGATAAGATTATTGTTCTCACAAGAGGCTGATCAGTTTGTACATGGTGTGTTACTTGTGAATTATTTTTCGATCCAGTGTTGTGGTGAATTTTCAATGTGGCAAAGCTTTGAATATGTGTCTAGGTAGCATTGCAGTGCAAGATTTCTACTGAATAACACATATAATCCTTACTGTTCAGTTTTTTTCTGTGTTTTTTGTTGTCTCCAAAGAATATGGTGTCATGGAAGGAAAAACAAACACTGCTAAGCAATTGTAGTTTCATGGCTGTGCTATCACATAGAGTCTTGCTAAGTATTATTTATTGCCAGTGTTAAGCTGTCTTCCTGTTTTTTACTGACTTCTTGAGATACTTTAAACACTATGAAACATGCTGAACACTGTTGACTGTTTCATTTTTTTATGTTACTGTTAGGATTACCTAGCGTAGTAAGATACTAACATACCAGCATTGTACACCCTAGGTACTTTTTGGTCTGCTTTATAGTTTTGGACCCATGGTGGAAAGTGATTCAGGTCTCACTCCTACTTGCAGCCTGCTCCCTACCACCTCTGTGTGGCCTGAGTCTTGTTTAAGTTGTTTCTGCTGGACTGAAGTTATTTAGCTGAGTCTACCCTTATGTGTGCAAGAGGTACTGCTAGACTCTTACAGTGCATATGCCACCAGCAGCTTGTTCGATTGTGCATTTTTGTGGTTCCAGCACTGTATGTAAAAGTAACTGCTCATCCTTTTTCACCTAAATGTCCAGACCCCTCCGCCCCCCCCCAACATACTCAGGTTCAAAGTATGTGTTGTGTGCATTGCCAGCGCACTTCTCTTCCCTATCCCAGCATCTGTGTTTATTGTAACGATGGCCATATTGCATTGATGTAAAACATTTAGATGCAAATTTTTTGGTGAAACTATTCTGTGTAGTCTGTTGAGAGATTTGGCTTGTGTACAGTGTTGCAATAGTTGAAGTGTGCACATGAGGAAATTGTACTGTGCTTGTGGGGTGGGGTGCAATTCGGATGGGGGGGCATTAATAGAGCATGCCAAAAACAGGAACAAGGTTGGGTGTGTTGTTGTGCAGGTAATGACTATAGTTAGTCTGATGCAGTGGAAAATAAAGGAATTTTATAAAGGGAAAAATGAACATGTAGTGTCGTTTTCAATGATGTGAGGCTGTGATGTTGGAAGCATATAGAGCTGTCAGTTTTTTTACTATGAAAGAGGTTATTTTGTTGCAACTATGTTAACCGATTGGAAAATAATGGGGTGGTGACTGTGTTTTATCTCTGCATTATACAGTTGTAACTTTTTATTAAAATGACTAGGGTTAAACAGCAGTGTCAAATTTCATCTATGGCTGCAGTGCATTGACAATACTTACCAGCACAGAGTCTAAGTTTTTTTTTAGATTTTTCCACACATTCTTTGACAAAGTCTGCCATGTGTCACTGTTCTGTGAGTATATAAGCGGTGAATAAATCAACTAGGAAAAGACAGACTGTCATAGGTTGATACATAACCATAGTGCAGGACATGTCCCATTATTTGGCTAGTAAGTATGCAGATTTGTTACACATAATAATACAATGACAAGAACATTTCCTGGTGCATGCTTGGTGAACTTGTCTCTGCCACAGTTAGGTTATTCCAGTACAACATCCATGTACGTTTTGTTACATTGCTTGCTTCTTCTCTCAAGAAAGAAATATACAGTATATTGAGGCATTAAAATTCTAGTTAACACATTTTTTTTTATTATTTTTGTTTTTTATAGTGACAAGACATTATATAGGAGCAATAATGTAGTTCAGGGTGTCTGTTGTGTTGGGTAGTGTCACTTCTGGGATGTTGGATGCACTTAGTCTGTGATGTCATGCCCAACAAGCCAGGCATGAGGTTATCCCAGCACAAGCTACACACTCTTATGCATTATTGCTTTGTTATGAAATGGGTAGAAAGAATGATGTATTCTGATTGGCTGAGAGCTGCTTTTATCTGGGCTGTTATCCCAGCACAACAGCCCAGCTGAAAGCATTATGCTTTAAAAATGCATAAAATGTACTAAGAATGACCAATTTCATAATTGCAATAAGGCACTCCAGGGGATGTGTTACGGTGGGCTAATGGCCCTTCTTGGGTGGTGGAAGCCCTAGGCTACACCTCATGCTTCAACCCACCCCAAGGTAGGCAGTTACCCCACCATAACACACCCCCTATCATGCCTTATTGCTTAATTTGTGTCATATGAAGGTTGTGATATCTATCTTATTTTATTGCTCTGTTGCACAATGGATATATGGTAGATGAAAACAGTAAATGTTAAATTGCATTTGGTTGCCTGCCACATTTCTTAGTTTGTGAAAACATGTCTAATGCAGCAAATACAAGATGTGTCAGCTGAGAATGTGCCATATCCATTTATGGTGTATAGTGGAGTGTTCCTCTGTATAAAATTGCATCCCTTTTAAAACTGGTGTTTTATCACAGTTACGAGGTTCTGGAATGTGATTCTACCTCTACTGTGGTAGGACAGCATTCTAGAACCTCTAGAGACTGCTGAGTTAGTCTCATTTTGAAAGCAAAACAACTCACAAAGCACATGTTTGACACAGTGGTGTAGTTGCCCATCCAGCACTGTCTATGTCTGATATGAATCAAGCTGACATTGGTAACCTGCAATCTGCAAAATTTGCACAACAACAATATAGCATTTTAGGTGGCTAGCATATGAGTTGATTCAACAGTTGTGATGTGTTTTAGCTAAGTGATCATGGTTTGTGGCTTAAAAACATCACCTGTGTTGAATAGACTCATATGCTCACTCCTTAGACAGGAATACTGCTTACACATGGAATGGTTAATGGCAGAAATGTCTATGGAGTTATAAAACTGGCTTATACTAATTGTAAATGTTAAGTTGGTTGCTGTGTTGTGAATGTGTAACTGGTTTTCTTTCCAGCAGAGTCGACCACAAGCATGTAGCTGACTACAGGAGCCTCTCTGTCCTCACACTCAGGATGCGGTATAAGATGTATAAGATGCAGTCTGTGTTCTGTGGCAGGGAGCCTTTCTGTGCTGTTTTGGGATACAGAAGTAGGAAATATTAGTTGTTGCTTAGAAAAGATGAAGTCATTTCTATATAGAAACATCAAAAAACAAGCATTTGTTAATCCTGAATGTTTGCTTGCTGGCATTAGCAGTGGAAGTGCAGGAGTTAGATGCAGTATAGGAATGGCAGTGATGTATTGAACTGACACCAACTCCACCCCCACCCTGCAGAGATGGACAGGCATTGGGGTGTGCCTTTGGGTCATCACCCATAACGGTCACAACATTTCACCTCACCCTACCCTGCAGACACTGACAAGTGTTGATGTGTGCCTTGGGGTGTTTGGGCTTTATACTCACCTTCTTCCATAAGGAAATATGCTGAAATTGGTGCAGTATAGAGAATGGTGTAACCCCAAATAAAGAGTCCAAGGAAAATCTTCAATGCCTGTCACTGGTAGCACGAGGGTGGGGGTGGAATATCATGAGCATTACTGTCGACAATCCCAAGTTACACCCCAATGCCTGTCAGTCCCTACAGGGTAGGGCATTATGGTCAGAAACCCTAAGGCTCTGGGCATGTCTTTGTATTTTTACTCTAAGTTTTCAACATGGGCTTTTTTGTGACCCCACCGCATGAACAGTGACACTATCAGTTTGTTAGCGGAAAGGTGATTTTGCACAGTGACTGTGCCATTAACACCACAGGTATGAAAACACATTTCCAACATGATGTGAAAAATGACAGCTGTACCGTTCATAAGGAGGTGTAAAAAAATGGTAATGTTGAAAATCTGGAGTGAAAATATAAAAAAACTGGTGAAGTCACGAGCATGCATAGAAACTGTGCAATGCACACCCGTAATGCAATTATTTGGGGGATTGTTTTCACCAGATTTTCAACATAGTCATTTTGGAACCTCCACTCATGAACAGTGTTACTGTGATTTTCTTAATCCTTCCCAAACACTGATTTCCCTCAGTGGCCTCGCTATTCTGCTCCAGAAGTGCAAAAACATATTTCGGCCAGGATGTGAAAAATAACAGCTGTACTGTTCATAAGGAGGTGTGAAAAAATGCCAATGCTGAAAATGTGGAGTGAAAATATTACAAATTCATGAATTTACGAGTGTGCGTGGAAACTGTGCAACGCACGCTGATAACACAGTCATTTTTGGGAATGTTTTCACCAAATTTGCAATGTAGGCTTTTTGAGAGCCCACCTCATGAACAGTGGCACTGTCATTTCATTAATCACTCCTGAAAGGTGATTCCGTGCAGTGATTGCAAAATCACCATTCAGGACTGAATAATCAAATGTCAGTCACTGAATTCATGAGATGGGGTCCCAAGAACTCCATGTTGAAAACTGGGTGCACAAATTCAAGAAAATGATCGAGATATGCACCAAAGTTGAAAAAACCCTATTTATGCCATTATACAGTTTACTGGCATTTCTTCAGTTTATGGTTGGGTTTTTAAGAGTGCAGACGTGTTCCCGGTCCACGAAGATTGTTGCACTGGCTTCCTGAGGTAAGTATGGGGTGGGAGTGTGGGGAGATGGGGTACGCAAAGGGTGGGCATGGGTTGCAGAAGGGGGCAAGAGAGCCAACGAGAGACTGTATTCTTTTGTTACAGATTTTTTTTTTTTTATTTTACATGGATGACATGGGACTTTTGCCACACTGGGGTGGGCTCCCAGCATGGCACCTGGAAGTTTTGGGGGAGCAGTGGAGTCAAAGGGGGATTGGGCACCCCCGTTGGCCATACAGTGTGGGGGGGACACATGAGGATGCTAGACTTCTGCCATGTTGGGGTGGGATCCAAGTGTGGCACCTGGAAGTTGGTTTTTTTGGGGAGGGGGCACTGGAGCAGACAGGGATTGGGCACCCCCATCGGACATACAGTGTGCTTGAGTGTGTGTGTGCATGAGCTGAGGAGGATTGGGCACGCCCTCGACACACAACAAAGGGGGGGCGCATGCATACAACCACTGCTACAATCAGCGGTGGTGATGTGGAGGCAATTTGCATACTGCTGATGGCAGGACAGTATGCAAATTGTCTACAAGTTACCACTGCTGATTGTAGGGGTCATTTGCTTTCAACTGTATGCCACTGCAATCTGAGCTGCTGTCATAGACAGCTGGAACATTCATTGGTGCAGTGTTCACTGGTGCAGTGTAGCCGCACCTGCAAAAACGTTGTGGGCATTGGAAGCGGGGTGTCACATCTATGAAAACTCGTATGGTGGCACTATGTTTCTTGCACATGCGTGCAAACAAACATAAAAAGGAAAGAGTAAACATCACAGGTAATTGCATGAGACAAGTATGGTAATGTCATATACATATATGTATACAACAGGTGTCAGGATAGAAAAACAACACATAAGGTGTCTTATCTGAGTCACTGCATAGGTAAATGGGTTATGATGCAACACTATGTGGATAACCTCAAGTTACCCACTAGTGATTACATCATGACCCATTTATCCACACGGTGGCGACATTACTAACCACCAGTGCCTGTGCTGCTTGCTTAGCAGTACTGTAGCGGACTTTCACTCTAATCTTGACACAGTGCTCTTTACAACCCAGGCTATTACAGTCACAAAGAGTCACAAAACACATGTGTTTACCAAATCTCTTACCCCCACACACACACACATATACACAACCTGGAACCATGTTTAAAATGGAAACAAACTTACAAAAAAAATAAACATTTTCCCTTTTTTCAGCACAGGAACACTGCAAACCAAAGACATAAACCAGGGACAGAGAAAACCAACAATGATTGAAAGCATGGTGTTTTAAAAGAAAAAAACAGTGGTCTCAAAATGGTTTAGGAATTCAGTCCCTAGCTGGGCAAATGTCCTAGTGACTGAGATGACTTTTGAATGCATCTGCTACTCCTTTTTAGTATAAACTGCAGCAACATTGTATCAATAATATTACTCCTGCATTGGTTAGCTATACTGTTACTTTCTTGACACATATGGTTTTACTGACCATTTAAAAAAATATTCTTTCTGGCTTTTGTGAGGCTGTGAGAATGTTAAAGATTGTTTTCCAGTATGTGCGTGGTGTGATGGTCAGTAAGAACACATGCTTTGTGAGTCAATATTATATTTCTATATTTCTGAGTTAATAGTGTTAACAGATGTGTATATACAGCCACGGTGTTGGTCGCCAAATTCAGGCTTTCCTGCCTCTTCCACATTTGCTATGCAATGTCATACCACTCCCAGATCCTCCTGGGGATGTCAACTGACATTTTTGCTCTATAAAATGCTTGCCTGGTGAACTTCCACTTCATCCAGCATTCCTGTGGGTCTTTGCAAATGCCTTGCCTCCCTGAGAGTGCAAAAAAAAAAATACTTGTTCTATTGGAAAGATATCACACTATTGCTTATGGGAAAAATATTTTAGTTACAGTAAGTCACAGAGTATTACTGAGCTACTTTTCTATGAACAACTGTAAGCTAGTTACCTCATTGTGTTACAGTATTCGTCACAGATGTTCATAGATAAAACATATAATTGGGAGAGCTATTTATACATATCGGACAACCTGTGTCATTGTTCCTTCTGCAAAACATATCTGTTTCAAGGTCCAAGGTTTTATAAAACATAATGAAACAAGCATTTGTCAATGCCGAATGTTGTTGTGCTGGCATTGGCAGTGGTGGAGCTACAGGCGCATAGTAGGAATGGCAGTGAAGTATTGAAGTGGTGTCAACCCCACCCCCACCCTGTAGAGAGCGACAGGCAGTGGGGTGTGCCTTTGAGTTGTCAGGTATAATGCGCATGCCATTGTACCTCACCCTACCCTGTAGACACTGACAAGTGTCATGATGAGCTTTGGGGTCTTTGGGCTTTATACTTACCCCATTCCATAAGAAAATACAATGATGTGGGTGCAGTATAGGAATGTGGGTGAAGTTTGTGGCTGAACAGTGCAAGACACACCATGAGGCCTGCAGTGGCTGCAGGGTGGGCATGGGAGGGTGGAATGGTGTGAGCATTACATCCGATGACCCCAAGTCACAGCCCTGACACCTGTCAGTCTGTACAGGATGGGGTGCTGCAGTTGGAAACCCTAACACCGTAAGCATGTAGTGGTAGTTTCACTCTACATGTTCAACATGAGCTGCTTGTCAGGCCACCTCATGAAAAGCGGCACAATCACTTTGTTAGCTGAAAGGTGGTTTTGCACAGCGACTGTGGCATTTGGTGACAGAGGGACGAAAACACAGTTTGGGGCAGGATGTGGAGAATGAGAACTGTAATGTTCGTGAGGAGGCGTAAAAAATGGCAACACTGAAAGTCTGGAGTGGCAATATGAAATTTGGTGAAGCAATGAACATGCATACAAACTGGGCAGCAGACATCCGCAACCCAATTATTTGAGGGAGTTTTTTAGGCACATTTTCAACATAGGTATTTTGGGACCTCCCCTCATGAACAGTGGTGCTGTGATTTTGTTAATGTGTCCCAAAAGGTGATTTCCCACAGTGAGCATGCCATTGTGTGCCACAGTTGTGGGAACACATTTTGGGCAGGCTGTCAAAAATGGTAGCTGTACTGCTGATAAGGAGGTGTGCACAAATGCCAGTGGTGAAAATGTGGCATGAAAATATTACAAATGTATGAAGGTACAAGGCTGCGTGGAAACTGTGCAATGTACGCTTGCAGCACAGTCATTTTCTGGACTTTCGGCACCAAATTTTCAACATAGGCATTTTAGGACCTCTGCTCATGAACAGTGTTATCGTCATTTCCTCAAACTGCCCTAAAATCTGATTTCGCACAGCGACCGTGCAATTCTGGGCCGGACATGTGAAAACACATTTCAGGCAGGATATGTAAAATGACAGCTGTACTGTTCATAAGGAGGTGTGGAAAAATGCCAGTTTTGAACATGTGGAGTAAAAATATTACAAATGCATGAAGTCACAAGTGTGCGTGTAATCTGCGCAACAGATGCTTGTAAAACACTAATTGTATGGACTGTCGACCCCAAATTTTCAACATAGGCATTTTAGGACCTCTGCTAATGTACAGTGTCTCTGTCATTTCCATAATGTGTCTCGAACATGGATGTTCCACAGCGACCGCGCTATTCTGCGCCGGAACTGTGAAAACACATTTTGGTCAGGATGTGAAAAATGACAGCTGGACCATTCATAAAGAGGTGCAGAACAATGGCAATGTTGAAAATCTGGAGTGAAAATACTATAAATTTGCGAACTTACGAGCATGCAAACTGTGCAATGCATGCTTGTAACACAGTCATGTTATGGAGTATTGCCATCGAATTTTCAGCATAGGCATTGTAGGACCTCTGCTTATTAACTGTGTAACTGTCATTTTCATAGTCTGCCCCAAACACTGATTTCCCACAGCGACCGCTGTATTGAGCGCCAGAAGTGCGGAAACACATTTTGGCCAGGATGTGAAAAATGACAGCTATACTGTTCACAAGGAGATGTAGAAAAATAACAATGTTGAAAATCTGGCATGAAAATATTGCAAATTTGTGAAGTTACAAGCTTTCGTAGCAACTGTGCAATGCACGCTCGTAAAATAGCTATTTTTTGGATTTTTTCCACCAAATTTGCAACACAGGCTTTTTGACAACCCACCTCATGAACACTGCCAATGTCCTTGCATTAATCGATCCCAAAAGGTGATTCCACACAGTGACTGTGAAATCACCTTTCAGGACTGATTAACATCATAACTGTAACAGAATTCATGAGGAGGGGTCACAAAATCCCGATGTTGAAAATTTGATGCAAAAATTCCAAAAAATGCCCGAAATATGCATCAAAGTTGAAATAAAATGTATTTATTCCATTATACAGCTTACCGGCATTTCCTCAGTTCGTGGTCAGCTTTGAAGAATTCAGACGTGTTCCCGGTCCACCGAAGATCATTGCGTTGGACTACGAAGGTAAGTATGGGGTGGGGGTGTGGGAGGCAGGGTGCGCAGTGGGTGGGTGCAGGTGGTGGGTAGGGAGACTACGAGGGATCGTTTTTATGTTACAGGGAAAAAAAACTAACATCATGGGACAGTTTTTTTTTTTTCAGCAGACTTGACACGCTGGGGTGAGCTCCCAGTGTGCCACCTAACTGTTTGGGGGGTTGCTGCAGCTGATGGGGGATTGGACACCCTCGTCGGCATACAACAAAAGGGGGATTAATTTATGCCAATGGGGTTGAGCACTCCTGTCAGCACACAAGGAAAGCGGGAGGAGGCAACAGCCGAGGGGGATTGGGCACCCCCCCTCAGCATATAAGAAATGGGGGGGACTGCTTTATGCCGACGGGGAGCGGGCTCCTCCATCAGCAAATTTTGGCAGCCTGAGTAATCCGGCAGGGGGATTGGGCATCCCAAAGTTGGCATTTGGGTGGGCGGCCACCCACCATGCTGACAATGTGGCAAGCACGTAGGAAGGATCCACTGCATCTGATGAGCTTTGCTCAGATTTCAGTGGACCTTTCCATAGATGTGCTCGTCACATTAGTACGCATGGTGTGGCACCAGCATGCAGGATGATTGTGGAATGAGGGACGCACCTACTGATGCATGGCCTGCATTCGCCTAACAGCCACCATGCCTCCAAATCCCCACTGCCACAAGATGTTGGCTGTGCAAGTGTGCCAACATAAAAAGGACACCCGAGCAACACTTCTGGTTGTTCAGTGGCCCCCCTGCTCCCCACAATGCTACCCCCATCAGTATCACTTTTCTACAGCACAATCTGATGTACAAGTATATATAGTCATATGAGAGGCTGCAGAACGCAACTCTATACGGCCATGGCTGTTCGCTAACTGTACATAGTGTGACCTTCCAGTACATTGGAACATCACATTGCCCAATGCACTGTGACATGCACAGAACACTATGTTAGTCAGATACAAAAGTAGGCAGACAGTGGTTGTGTTGTGCAGGTGGGCTGTATTGTTTGATACAAGACAACATATGCTTGGAAATGGGATCGGTTTGGGATGTCTGTGCCACAGCTGCTGGGAGGGTGAGCGTGGGGGGCAACTGCAACAATAGGGTCTTGGTAGTGTGTCCTTTTGGTTTTTTTCATCCTTTTGTATTTGGATTTTTTCATACAAATTGCATATGGAGGTTTTAATTTCATATCTGTATTAAAATTTTATAGACATACAGCTAACTTTCAATAGATGTTGAACAGAGCTAATATGTTACTTAGATAGCATAGTGCAAAGAGTTCATTTGGGCACCCTTTCAATGTGTTTTTGCCAGGCATTTTGGGGAGGGGGGATTTGCTATGATGACATGGGCTTTATGTAGGTCTGTGAAGCATGTACAGTCCAAGAAGCTTATAATGGGCACATCTGTGTAAGCAGATTCTGCCCATTATACCGAGTGGGCACCGTATCCAAAAGCACTTAATTCCAGGTTCAGCATGGTTCTCCATAACTGATGTAGTACTGTACTGCAACAGTAAATCAGCCTTAAAGCCTTAAACCCAATGCATAGGGTACAGTACTGTCAGTACGCAATGTTAGATTCAATCTGTATGGCAGCTGTTTATCCAACTCCCCCCCGCCAAGCATTCATCTGCAGTTTGTAGCCTACCTTAATGTCAGGTCTAATTGTTCAGCAGCATGGAGCATTAATACTCCCAATTCTCACACAAGATCACTGTTGGGATCTAGTTAAAGCTGCATGGTGGCTCTTTATCCAACTCGAATGAGCAGCAAGCAGTGAGCAGTGTGCCAAGGTAAAGTACAAGACAGGATTTAATTTAAGCTTTAAAGAGTGATTAGCCATGCAATCTGCAGTTTAAAAAGTGCTGTGCATACCAGACACACGAGGTGTTAATGGGGGTGTTGGGTGTTAATTAGCCCTATTCTTGCACCAGATCACTGCCGGCTGCCCTGAATAGCAGGCACTAGTAAGTCATTATAACCATTGGTTTTAAACAATACACCTATGGGAGTGTCAAATGGCAAATGAAAATTGCCCGCTATAACCGACTGCCCATGGTAACTGAGGGTGGTATAAGTGGAGTGGACTGTATTGGCATGCAGGTGGGGCATGGGGAGCAGTATGTCAGCAAGTCGTGACCATTGACTATGGTTGTGGTCAGAGTCTGGAAGGGTGCCCTGTGTAGTGTACATGGTTCATTGTTGTGTAGCACATGAACATGCACCCATAATATTATGAAACAGCTGCATTGCAGCTTGTGTTCCTGATGGGCCCATTTGCATGCGCATACCTCTAATTGGTGATTTTTGGTGAGAGTGTATCATAACATGCACACCTATGTTGAATTGCCAGCCCAATGTGGGAGTTGCAGTGCTGCAGGCACGGCTGGGTACAACTGTGGTATTTACAGACTGGATGCGACTTGGGGCATTTTATTAGTCCAAGTTCTGTGAATACCACAGTTTGTGCACAGCTTATCTCCTCTGTGCTGGGCCAGCTGAGATAAACTGAGCACAAGTGTTGTCATGAAACATGCACATAGTTTAGTTTTGTTTCTTACCTTTCACCATGTTCCTGTAAGGGTAAGGTTAGTCATCCTCATCACAACCATCGGATTCGCGTAGTGCTGCATTGCTTTTACAAGGGCTAGCACATCTCTGTCACACCAGTTTTTGGGCATCTTCTGTTTTTCTGTTGAGGTAATGTGAAGAAAGATACCATGGATGTAATCTCACAGGCTTGCACAAATAAGAAATCACAGACGTAATGCTATTACTGTGTCAAGTAAGGGGCATGTGGCATTTCCACATGGGGATACATATATTTGCCATTAGAAATTTGGTTTCTTCTTTTAGTGGGTTCTGATTGGATAGTGCTCCTGCTGGGGGGGCACAAGAACTTTCAATGGATGCCCTGTGCATGAAGAGTGCCAGTTGTCTGACCTGATCAACAGCTAAAGTTTCCTTTTTCTTGCACACTCTGCATGCCAGTAGGTGAAAACATCCTCAGTGAATGTGAAATCGTGGTCATTTTTTTCTCTTGTTTAGCAACCATCATTTACCCCTCTAAACTCTGTAGGTCAGTGCTAGTGTCTTGACCCTAATGACAGAAGCACCATCCCCCCCAGAAGATTCCTGAAATACATTAGCAGGTCTCTTTTCATGACAAAAAATCTACCAGTTTAAGAGTCAGCCCACTAGGCAAAAAAACTTTCATTTTCAAATCTCTACTAGTAGGAATGGCACCCCAAATATCCTGTAAAGAGCTGGTTTTAACTACCAACAGCTGATACTTTAATTTGTTCTCTAGCTGAAGATTTACTTGCAGTAAGCTGTTATTTAGCAATGACCTGATTGCCTGTTTAATTAGTTCTTAAGACTCTCAGTGATTTTCTGATGAGTTTGAGCTGTTTGGATCTGAAAGCTCACCTTAATTGTAGTGTAACATCCCAGCCCTGTCTGCTTCTTGGCTGTAATTTGAGAGCCTGGACTCCACATCTCTGTTCACCCCACCTAGCCTGTGTTTACCATCCCCCACCATAGTCTGGCTTTTGCCTACATTGTTCTTACCTCCTCTCCTGTTCTCCACAGCTTGAAGGGACTGACCAGTGGAGGGTCCCAGACGCAGAGGTCAAGAGGGCTACGGTGATCTCGCCCACCCCCCAGAACAAAATCAAGAGCTAAGGTATGCAGCTTGTGCAGCCCCAAGCAGTGAAATATCTGTGGACCTGTTGAGGGGAAAGTGAGGCTCTGCTGGCCCCACCACCAGCCTTGGTGAACACGCCCTTTTATAGGGACTTGGCTGCTGGCTGAACCAATCAGTCCATTTCTCCATTTGCAGCCTATAGAAGTTCACCACTAGAGGCTGCTCAGCTCTATGCCACATACAGATAGTGCACTATGAGCAAGAACTTCAGGTCCTGGCTCACATAATACTGTTAAATATAAGCTTTTCTTTACTAATTCCTGTGTGCTAATTTTTATTAGCCCTTCCACCCCTCCTCTTCTGGACTTATTCCTTTCCTTAACCAATTACTACTGCTTCAGTATTCCCTGCTGTTATCCCTTCAAAATCTCTCCCCCCCTCTTCTAAAGGGTCTTCCAAATTCTGACACCATGTTTAATATTGTGATTCTAGAATATTATTTTCCCTGGCACACCTGTCTTCTGGCCTTACTCATCTCCCCCCCCCCCGGCCAGAATTACTAATGGCAAACATAAAGAGCCCCAGCCTAGTGCCATGCATTCACTAATTAGCACTGTAGCTAACAGATATGGTACATCGGAGCACCTGGATTCTGGATCCAGCAACCCCTGGAGGTTCTCTTTCCAAGAAAGAATGAACCAGACACCCCCCTAACTCCAGAGGTTGCCATGGCCCTGATGTGCACATATACCACTAAACAGCAGATACCAAACCAAGACAATACAAGGCACAGAAACTCCCGAATCACTAAAACCTGGTGGAAGTGATACCTCTCCAGGGTGATCATTATACTGTTACTGATTTCCGGGAACATTCACCCCAACCCTGGACCTCCTGGCACTGAATACCCCACAACCAACGGATGCCTAAAAAGTGCATTAACTAATATTAGGAGTCTCCTTCCCAAACTACCCCAATTCCAGGCATGGGTTGCTGTCCACAAACCGGACATTATCTGGCTCACTGAAACGTGGCTGTCTCAGAAAATACCTGATTCCTCCATCTCACTTGATGAATACACCTCCTTCTTGCTAGATAGACAAGCCAAGTGTGGGGGTGGGTGCTTGGTCTATTTGAGTAACAAAATAAGTGGCCAGGTTATGCCAGTCAGTTTAATCACTACTGAAGGTCAGCTTCTCTCCATCAAGCTATCTATTGGATGGCAAGGCAAAGCAATGTCTCTGACCACTGTCTACATACCCCCAGGCAAGCAAGCCCGTGGACTTGACCAATTTTTCAACTACCTTAGCAAGATCAATAAAGAATGTGAGCAGGTCGTCCTAGGGGATTTTAACACAAATTGGCTTGCCCAGGATTCTGTTACCATGAGGGACCAAATCCATGGCCTATATCTCACTCAAATGGTAACGCAGGCAACAATACAGAACTACCACACCGGCACATGTACGCTCATAGACTGGCTCCTTGCCACCAACCCTAAGCATATCAAAAACGTTCCTGTCCTGCCCAACACCTTAAGCGACCATTCACCAGTACTATGCTCCTGGACTAATAAGGGCCCTAAAGACCCCCCCCAAGGTCTCCAAAAACCACTACCTCAAACAAGGGCTTGTAGGCAATTGTAAGAGGTATCTGAAAGAAGCAGACTGGTCCCCCTTAGCAAGCTGTAGTGATGCTAATAAAGCCCTTGACTCCCTCATATCAACTTTAACAAGGCTTGTGACATATTTGCCCCATCAGAACTGTGAAAATGAAAGGAGTCTTTAACCCTTGACTCACTGGCCCTCTAACTGCCCTGATGAAACAACGGGACAACCTCAGGCATATTGCTAGGGAGACAGACAGGCAATCTGACATTTCTGCTTTCAAGGAGGCTAGGAATAAGTGCACTAGGCAAGTAAGAAATGCCAAAGCTACCTACTTTGGAGAACAACGTAAGAGAAACTGCGGCAATGGCAGGGAATTTTGGATTAGCATTGAGGCACTCACTGGCAAAGAATCCAGAGCTCCACTGGATCTTATAGTAACCACATCTGGCCCATTACAGCAACCAATTGAAATGGCCAATGCCTTCAATAATGCCTTCACATACCTCAGCTCTGTCCTGACCCTTGAATTTCTCCACACCCTGCCAGTAACGGAGTCCATTGACCCAAATCCTCCTCTCACCCCTAAACTAGGCCAACCACCGTTCTACTTTAGGCAAATAACTAGGGCCCAGACTACAAAATATGTAAAAAAAATCCTAAACAAAACCAGGGCCGGGAGTGACTCGCTAGACATGAAGTTGATAGCTCTAGCGTTGGATGAAATTGCCTCTCCACTAACCATACTTTTCAACATCTTCTTGTGCGCTGGAATCTTTCCAGATAGGTGGAAGACCGTCTTGGTCACCCCAGTGTTTAAAAATGTGGACAGAACTATCAATCAATCAATCAATCACTTTATTTAACCAGGTATAAACACCATTGAACAAGCTCATTTTCAAGGTGGTCCTGGGCAACTAACCTGGGAAACTACTGTCAAATCTCAATACTACCACTTTTATCTAAAGCGTTAGAAAGGGTTGTTTCAGATCAGCTAACTGAATACTTAAACAAGTATAATCTGCTCTGCCCATAGCAACACGGGTTTTGTATCGGACACAGCACCACCACAGCTTTAATTGACTTTACCTCTCACATCTATGAAGCCCTTGACACAGGCAAAATGGTGGGGTCTATTTTTATAGACCTCACTAAAGCCTTTGACACAGTCAACCACCAAATCCTGCTCAGACACCTGAGGACCCTGGGACTATCAGCAGATTCCATCTCCTGACTTAATAGCTACCTCTCACACAGGACACAGTGTGTGAGGATAAGAGGTGTAACCTCCAAACTTAAAAAGATACCCTTGGGGTTCCCCAAGGCTCAATCTTAGGGCCACTTCTCTTGTGCCTCTTTATTAACTCCCTTCCCAAAGCCTGTCCCGCTAAAATGCTGCTGTATGCAGATGATGCAGTTATCTCAGTGCCTGGCAGCCACACATCAGAAATAGAACAAAACCTACAGCATTACTTTGCTATGCTTGAGAACTGGTTTACCCAAAACAGACTCCTTCTAAACTTTAAAAAAACAAAAGTTATGCACCTACCTTTGCCATATGCCAAAAGAAATTCTGAACACCTGACTATCTATAGCCAGAAAGGGGATGGCATTGAACAAGTCACCATATTTAAATATCTCATGGTACATATTGATAGCACCCTTTCCTTTGTACACCATATAGACCATGTAGTCAAATCTGCTACTATTAAGTTAGGAATCATCTACAGGCACAAGCAAGCCATGACCCAAGAGGCTCTAAGTCTAGTCACTCGAAGTTCCATTCTGTCGATCATTGACTATGCCCTCATGATCTACAAAGCTGCCACAGACTCAGCCCTAAATTGAGTAAAAGTACTACTTAATAAGGCTTGCTGCCTGGTCCTGGGGGCTAAACACCGAACCCATACCTGCGCCCTCTACTCCTCTACTGGCTGGCTCCCCTTACACCTAAGAGTGAAGTATCAGGCTTGTTTAATAGGCAAAAAAACCCTCCTTGGACTCACTCCTACTCCAGCACAGCTCTGTTCCAGCGCTCCAACTCCTCAAAAGTCACCAGGAGCTCAGCTAACGGTGTGCTCCATGTACCTTTCAAAAGAACTAGCCTTGCACAGCATTCTCTCTCCTACTGATGGCCCACCTGGCTAATGAACTCCATCCTACCACCCTGGAACACACAAAAATTGGACCCTTTAAAAGAGATCTGCTAACCCTTCTAGCACAAAAGAACCAATGTAAATGTGATATATAAATACCTGTGACTAATCACGATCAAAACGTTTCATCCCTCTGCTTACCCCCCATTCCTTCCCCCCCCGACAAAACCTCTTGGGGGCTACCCCTACCCCTGCTCTTCCCCTCACCCCTATCCCCTTATACTGTGACAAAGCCCCCTCAGGCTGCTCCCACCTTGCTATGTAGTTCTTATCTGTTTGACTCCTTTTCCTGTTTTTTAATGTGTCCCATTTAGAATGTCAAATTGCACTCCTTGCCTTGTAACACTTCTGATACTGTTATTAGCATGTTTGCCTGCTACCTGTACAGCCTGTGACTTTTATTTTTGTTTTTTTATTTAGTTTTTTGTTGACCAGGTAAGTGCAGTAGACAAATCCTGCCTATTTTCAGGCACGACCCGAGGGAGGGGGATACAGATGAATGCCAGCTGTCCTTGATCCAGATTAAGCTGGTTAAGCAAACTAATTGTATACTCTGAATGTTTTGCAACCTGTTTATGTAAATTTTGTCTCTCGTCCACTTGACATGGAACCTTTGTAAAAGAGCCTTCCTTGCTCAAAGGTATTAATCTGCAATTGAAATAAATGAATAAAAATTAATAAACCATGTGCTCAGCAGTACCTAAGAGTTTAGATATCAATTTTTTTCTTTATTTCTGTTTCTTTTTATTGTGAACTTTTTTAAAGAGTACCTATTTACTTTCTTCAATTGTATGTTTTTTTTCCCATAACTGTATCCCTACCTTGCAGCTTGTGGTGTCATCAAGGTGCACTTTGTGTATCTCAATAACTTATTGGGATACCTGCTCCACACAGCCCCTCTCATGTCATGCAGTGGTTGTCAGAAACAGTGAGGGGGGCATTAGTCGTTATAGAAGCTGCTTTCTTTTTTTTTAACTTTTACACTTAATGTTTAAAAAACTGATGTCATAGGAAAGGCCTACCCTCTTCCCTACTTAAGAAACCATTAGGAACAGCTGACAGTTGGCCAGAATTCCCCAGTCATCTATGTGTCTGCATTACCAACTGTTGCAAGCTGGCAGTACGTCTCCTTATGATGGAGCTCAGATAGAGGTTAAATTGAGAAGGAACTGCCTGGGTGTTAGTTGTGTGTCCTGTGATACCTTTCTGCATTCAGTATTATTGGAGAGTTTCACTGGCTAAGGATGACTGTTCTAGCTGCTGTGAATGTAGTATTCTTGAACAGCATTAGGTGTTTTTAGAGGGTAGTGGACAACCACAGTTCAAGTGCAGTAGGGCGGTGAGAACATTATTTTTTTGCTATGCCACTATGTAAGGGTGCGGTTCTTTCTATTTTTTGACCCCACTAGCAACGGATTCCATTGACCCATACCCTCCTCTCACCCCTAAACCAGGCCAACCACCATTCTACTTCAGGCAAATAATTAGGGCCCAGACCATAAAATATGTCAAAAAAATCCTAAATAAAATCAGGGTCGGGAGTGACTCGCTAGACATGAAGTTGCTAGATCTAGCGTTGGATGAAATTGCCTCTCCACTACCCATACTTTTCAACATCTCCTTGTGTACTGGAATCTTTCCAGATAGGTGGAAGACTGCCTTGGTTACCCCAGTGTATAAAAATGGGGACAGAACTAATCTGGGAAACTACCACCCAATCTCAATACTACCACCTCTATCTAAAGCATTAGAAAGGGTTGTTTCAGATCAGTTAACTGAATGCTTAAACAAGTACAATCTGCTCTGCCCACAGCAGCACGGGTTTCGTATCGGACACAGCACCACCACAGCTTTAACTGACTTTACCTCTCACATCTACGAAGCCCTTGACACAGGCAACACGGTGGGGTCTATTTTTATAGACCTCCCTAAAGCCTTTAACACAGTCAACCACCAAATCCTGCTCAGACACCTGAGGACCCTGGGACTATCAGCAGATTCCATCTCCTGACTTAATAGCTACCTCTCACATAGGACACAGTGTGTGAGGATAAGAGGTGTAACCTCCAAACTTAAAAAGATACCCTTGAGGTTCCCCAAGGCTCGATCTTAGGGCCACTTCTCTTGTGCCTCTTTATTAACTCCCTTCCCAAAGCCTGTCCCGCTAAAATGCTGCTGTATGCAGATGATGCAGTTATCTCAGTGCCTGGCAGCCACACATCAGAAATAGAACAAAACCTACAGCATTACTTTGCTATGCTTGAGAACTGGTTTACCCAAAACTGACTCCTTCTAAACTTTAAAAAAACAAAAGTTATGCACCTACCTTTGCCATATGCCAAAAGAAATTCTGAACACCTGACTATCTATAGCCAGAAAGGGGATGGCATTGAACAAGTCACCATGTTTAAATATCTCATGGTACATATTGATAACACCCTTTCATTTGTACACCATATAGACCATGTAGTCAAATCTGCTAATATTAAGTTAGGAATCATCTACAGGCACAAGCAAGCCATGACCCAAGAGGCTCTAAGTCTAGTCACGCGAAGTTCCATTCTGTCGATCATTGACTATGCCCTCATGATCTACAGAGCTGCCACAGACTCAGCCCTAAATTGAGTAAAAGTACTGCTCAATAAGGCTTGCTGCCTGGTCCTGGGGCTAAACACCGAACCCATACCTGTGCCCTCTACTCCTCTACTGGCTGGCTCCCCTTACACCTAAGAGTGAAGTATCAGGCTTGTTTAATAGGCAAAAAAACCCTCCTTGGACTCACTCCCTACTCCAGCACAGCTCTGTTCCAGTGCTCCAACTCCTCAAAAGTCACCAGGAGCTCAGCTAACGGTGTGCTTCATGTACCTTTCAAAAGAACCAGTCTTGCACAGCATTCTCTCTCCTACTGATGGCCCACCTGGTTAATGAACTCCATCCTACCACCCTGGAACACACAAAAATTGGACCCTTTAAAAGAGATCTGCTAACCCTTCTAGCACAAAAGAACCAAAGTAAATGTGATATATAAATACCTGTGACTAATCACGATCAAAACATTTCATCCCTCTGCTTACCCCCCATTCCTTCACCCCCCGACAAAACCTCTTGGGGGCTACCCCTACCCCTGCTCTTCCCCTCACCCCTATCCCCTTATACTGTGACAAAGCCCCCTCAGGCTGCTCCCACCTTGCTATGTAGTTCTTATCTGTTTGACTCCTTTCCCTGTTTTTCAATGTGACCCATTTAGAATGTCAAATTGCACTCCTTGCCTTGTAACACTTCTGATACTGTTATTAGCATATTTGCCTGCTACCTGTACAGCCTGTAACTTTTATTTTAATTTTTTTATTTAGTTTTTTGTTGACCGGGTAAGTGCACTAGACAGATCCTGCCTATTTTCAGGCACGACCCAGGGGAGGGGGATACAGATGAATGCCAGCTGTCCTTGAACCAGATTAAGCTGGTTAAGCAAACTAATTGTATACTCTGAATGTTTTGTAACCTGTTTATGTAAATTTTGTCTCTCGTCCACTTGACATGGAACCTTTGTAAAAGAGCCTTCCTGGCTCAAAGGTATTAATCTGCAATTGAAATAAATGAATAAAAATAAATAAATTGTGCGCTCAGCAGTACCTAAGAGTTTAGATATCAATTTTTTTCTTTATTTCTGTTTCTTTTTATTGTGAACTTTTTTAAAGAGTACCTGTTTACTTTCTTCAATTGTATGTTTTTTTCCCATAACTGTATCCCTACCTTGCAGCTTGTGGTGTCATCAAGGTGCACTTTGTGTATCTCAATAACTTATTGGGATACCTGCTCCACACAGCCCCTCTCATGTCATGCAGTGGTTGTCAGAAACAGTGAGGGGGCATTAGCCGTTATAGAAGCTGCTTTTTTTTTAACTGTTACACTTAATGTTTAAAAACTGATGTCATAGGAAAGCCTACCTCTTCCCTACTTAAGAAACCATTAGGAACAGCTGACAGTTGGCCAGAATTCCCCAGTCATCTATGTGTCTGCATCACCAACTGTTGCAAGCTGGCAGTACGTCTCCTTATGATGGAGCTCAGATACAGGTTAAATTAAGAAGGAACTGCCTGGGTGTTAGTTGTGTGTCCTGTGATACCTTTCTGCATTCAATATTATTGGAGAGTTTCACTGGCTAAGTATGACTGTTCTAGCTGCTGCAAATGTAGTATTCTTGAACAGCATTAGGTGTTTTTAGAGGGTAGTGGACAGCCACAGTTCAAGTGCAGTAGGGCAGTGAGAACATTATTTTTTTGCTATGCCACTATGTAATGGGGATGTTCTTTCTATTTTTTGACCAAGCTGTTTGGCTCTTAAAAAAGCCATTATGATGTATGAGAATGCCACATTTTCCAGAGAAATACAGGCACACATTCAGAGTACTGCTAGGATGACATCTCAGAGGTCCTCAACAAAATATGTGTTGCCAGCATTTGAGAGATGCACACCATCTTTGAGAAATAGCCAATGTTTATAATGACAAATGTGGGGATGGTGTATAGTGTGCATTCCCATAATGTGAAGGAATCCAGATATTTGGATGTTCACCTTTCTACGTGATCTTTCAAGTCCAGGACAGTACTCCTCGCCTCCCCAGATCATCTGCTGTGTAATATCTGAATACAGAATTGTACAAGTACGTAACATCTCTATCAGATACTGCAGAACAGAGTGTGCAGCTTCAATTAAATCTACTGCCCTTCTGTACTCCAAATTATTACCTCTGAGGTGGATGAGCAGCATGTCCAGTGCAGGGTGTGTCTGTAGTAGGTGGCACATGGTTGGCATGAGCTGCTCCCATCTCATGTCACCCTTACCAAACCATGACACATTGCAATTTGGTAGTTGCAAGTTATTACCAAAATAGCTTGCACTACTAAATGTTGCTGCTCGTCATACCAGACTGCTACCCATAATCCAAGCTCTTACTCTGGAGTTTTCTACCATCCTTAATGTTAGAAAGTCTTTCCACAGAGGCAGCAAATTTCACAAATGTGTTTATCTCTGGACAGTCCTTAAGCAAATGACTAGTAAAGGTACATAGAAGTCAGAAAGAAAGAAACAAAACACAACTGTGAGGCAGCATCAGATAGTGTGGACACATCTCATTGGTTGCAAGCCCTTGTTGTGCCTACAAAAAATGTTTACCATTTGCCTTTTGTTGATAAAACATTTTATTTTTATTTTAGTGGGATAATGCTGAGCACTAATTGGTCATTTGCTGTGATGTACCAAAATTCAACATTTCTATTGGGCACTGCTATTTCTCATACTCTGATACAGTGCCTCTGTTCTCTCTCTTTTTAAACTGCCATTGAGACTAGTAAGAACTCATTAACCCATGCTTATCTTTATTATGATTAATAAAGCTTTTTAGTCTGAAAAAAACTATTAGAACTGCTTTACTGACACATTGTTTTAATATACTGGTACAACATATCTTGTACTTGTATTAAGACTGATTCAAACGAAAAATGAATTCTATGTATGATGGCTTAGGATGTGTAGGTGTGGCACTGAGTTGTGCTTGTAGTTGTCAGAAATAATCTACTAGCAAAGTTGATCATGGATATCTTTTTCAGCATAGCCAGCATTATGCTAAGTGCTTGTGCAAGCTGCAGTTCAGTTACTGAATTTTAAGTATGCAATGTTAACTTTTATGTGTGCAGTGGTTGAATGAACAGAACAAACCACATGGGAGAAGGACATTTCTTGGTACTGGGTACTTATTCAGAGGAGTGCACTTTATGCATTCCATGGTCTGTAAAACAATGAAGTCTACATGACACAGTATACAGGAGTTTGTGTTTGGTTTGCATGCTGTCTGTGAAAAAGTTTGGGTATTCGGACACAGTTTGAGAGATCTGCTGTAACTGGTTTGGATACTGATATAAAATACATCATAGCAATAGCTGATCATGCTTCCTTTTAATTGATATTTATAGCTAGGTGCCATACAACCTTGAAACATGCTCAGATACATCTGAATCTACACAAAATCTGATTTTATTATATGTTATTTTTTGCCAGAGATTTCACCTGGAAGTGATTTAAAAGTTACATATTTTAAAATGTTTACTCACATTTTTTGGGTCTGATTTGCATTGTGCCAGCTCGGTGGTTCAAGATGTCCAATTGTCTGATGTTTTCTGCATTCCTATTGGTCGAGAAAAGTAATTTCTTGTTGTTTTATAATTCTTTATCAGTGAGCGTGCAAAATCTTTGTCCGCGACTCGTCAGCAAGCTGTCAAAATCCTGGTCCATGAGATTATTGAGCATGAAAATGGGATTTCATCACTTGTTTTAAGCTAATGAAGATAACTGACAAGCAATATCAACTCTGAGATTTTTTTAAAAAATTTCAGTTTACAGTATTAGAAGTGAAAAATATTCATTATTTTAATTTGCTGGTGATTTTGTCCGGGTTTTAAAAAACAAAAATGGCCCTTGAAGTTTTTGCTTCATGAGGATGCAAAATCCTTGTCTGCGACACATTACAGACAAGAATCCTTGTCTGAGAGCTGTCAAAATCCTAGAATGTGAGATTATCGAGTATGAGAACAGGATTTCATCACTCATTTAAAGTTAATAAAGATAATTGCCAAGTAAAATCAAGTTTGAGATTTTTAAAAAAACACTTCAATGTACAGTATTACAAGTGAAAAATGTTGGCAATTTACATTTGATTGTATTTTTCCCATTTTTTTAGAATGGAAATGGCTGTTGCCTTTTTTGGTCCATGAGCGTGCAAATTCCTTGTCTGCGACTCGTTACGGACAAGGATCCTTGTCCTCGAGCTGTCAAAATCCTTGTCTGCGAGATTGTTGAGCATAAAAATAAGATTTCATCACTTTTTTAAAGCTAATAAAGATAATTCACAAGAAATATCAACTTTGAGATTAAAAAAACACTCAAATTAAGAGTATTAGAAGTGAAAATGTTAGTTATTTACATTTGGTGATAGTTTTCCCATTTTTTTAATTGAATATGGTGGTTGTCATTTTTGTTTTGAAAGTGTGCAAAATCCTTGTCCGTGACTCGTTGGGACAAAGATCCTTGTCTGGGAGCTGTCAAAATTCTAGTCTGTGAGATTATTGAGCATAAAAACAGGGTTTTATAGTTTATTTAAAGGTAATACAGATAATTGGCAAAGAATAACAGCAGTATCAGTGGCTCAGAAGGTAGCACACTCACCTCTGAGGCTGGGAGATCAGAAAGCTGTGGGTTCAGTCCCCACATCTGGCACTTGGATTAATAACCCAGTACTGACACTGTAGTGCAGCATGAGAGGGGTGCTGCACTTCTGAGGTGCCATCTTTTGGATGAGACATTAAACAGAGGTACCATCTGCCTGGATTTGTGGTAGTTCAGGTGGATGTTAAAGATCCCATGGCACTTATCGAAAAGAGTAGGGGAAATTTTTATTGAGAGAAGCTGAACAAGTATATACAATTAATACATTATTACATTTGTAATACAATCATAACAAAGGAGAAACAAATGAAAAATATAAAATTCATCCTATTTTGTCCTTTAGAAAAGGGACAGACATTCAATGGAGAACCCATACACTATGAGACATATGTTGATGTTCAAATTGACATTGGTTACATAATTCCTGCTCAATCAAACTGATAACAGTCTTCTGATCTTGGCACACTTGTTGCAATACAAATTTACATCAAGATTGCCATAATGTAAATTTAATAAAAGAAAATGCCAAACATATCAGACTTTTATCTATACCCAAGTTTTGTAAACTAAATCATCCAATCCCTTCTGCATATGTCACAGTCTGCCAATACTGATTGCCCTATAGGTGCGCCAATGTAGTCCATATTTCACAAACATAGGGACACTGAATGAGAAAGTGTAGCATAGTTTCTTCTTGTGCCACACAACCTAATCTGGGGCACATACGTTCCTCCATGCATTTATGCTTAGCATTCCCCTTAACAAACAGATTCCCATGGGAACATAGCCACGTGACATCTCAAATCCTAGGAGGGATCAGTTTATCTTTTAATGATTCCAATACTTATTTCTTATATATGGGTTCAATGGCCCAGATATTCAAAAGGGTTGCACCCCGGTGCGATATTCAAAAGGGAAGAGTGTGCAGCACAAATTCTGATGCGCCAGAGCACATCAGTAATGCATGCAGGCACAGGTAGGAGGGTGTGCCCATGCATACTCTGCACAGCCTGATATTCAGCCCGGAATGTGCAGAGCCATGCATCCACAACCCCTACCTGCGCTAGCACAAAGTTGATAAAAAAAAGGAACAACGGAAGGCCACCCACTGGTGAGCTGCCACATTGCAGGCTGCAACACGGCAGCTGCCACCTGTGGGTGGCCACCCGAGCTCCAGCTGCACCTGGTGGCACTCCCTATGCCCAATCATGGGCATTTGTAAAAGAATGCAGTTTTCTGTCAAATATCCCTGGTGGTCCAGTGGACAGCTGTGTGCCTGATCACGGGCATTAGTACTAAATAAATAAAAATATCCCCAAACTCCCTGGTGGTCCAGTGAACTGCTGTCTGCCCGATTGCTGGCATTTGTAATAACATAAAGGAATTCCATCCAATATCCCTGGTGGTCCAGTGGACCGCTCGCTGCCCAATCACGGGCATTTGTAATAACATAAATGAATCCCATCCAATATCCCTGGTGGTCCAGTGGACCACTGACTGCCCGATCGCAGGCATTTGTAATAAAAAAAGTCCAAAATCCCTGGTGGTCTACCAGTACCCCCCCCACCCACCCACTGAGCCCCACCACCCCACTCCCCTGGTCAGTCGGTGAGCGGCAGCACCCCGCCCGCCTGCCGCCCCACCGCCGCTATACTGACACTATCGGTAGGGCTGTATGCCCATTGGTCCACAGCGTGAGCCAATGGGCATGCAGCCCATACCATACTACACATTCCAGATATGTGAATGGATCCCATGATGAAGAGGCATAAGCCATGGTTGATAGACCATTTAAAACTGAGTTTAGCTACTACTGAAAGTAAACAGCATTACTGTTTTGCTCTTCTGTTCCTCTTCAAACCTTGGAGAGATGAAACAGGTTTAAAAGGTGCATGTGACACTTTTGAAGAACAGTTCCATTTTTCAGAAGTGACACGTCTACTGCATATATACAAAGACTGGACCTTGAGAAAGAATAACTTAAGAAAGCAAGGCAACAATTGGAAGATGATACGCCAGGCAACTCAGAGGAAATGCTGGATCCTGATGGAGAAGGTGCAGTTGACGCACCATTGCCAGCAAATGATCTAACTGTGCTGATATCAGAAATTGAAAGTGCTATGCAGCAGACTGCACATTTCATGGAGAACTCACTCAACATTGTTGATGAATTGAACACTCATCAACAAGATATGCATACTGCTGTGATGCATGCTGTTGAGCATGGAATGAAACTCCAGAAAAAAGAATGCTTCTGTGATAAACATGTGCCACTGCAGATGTTTGTCAGTGGTGCTGCTGGCACTGGTAAAAGCTTCTAAATGACGCAATGAGTGCAGGCATTCGTAGACTTACTGGGACACCAACATCGGGCTAGTAGCTGCTCCAGCAAGACTAGCAGCTTACAACATAGGTGGTGTTACTCTCTATAGATTGTTCATGTTGCCAGTTGAGCATGATAAGACTGGAGAGTATAGGAAGTTATCTTTTGAAGTTGCAAGTGAGTTAAGGTCCATGTTTGACAAGATGGAGATTACTGATAATTGATGGAATCAGCATGGATTCTAGTGTGCTCCTGACCTACATTCACCTGTGTCTAGAGGAGATTGTGGGTTGTCACAATGATGTTCCATTTGGTGGGAAAAACATTGTTGTTCTTGGAGATCTGTTGCAGCTGGCTCCAGTCAATGGACAATATGTGTTTTCTAGTCTTTTAGTGGAGGAGGCTAGAAAAACAATTGGATGCATACATGGAGTGAACCTCTGGGAGTTCTTCTCCCATGTTGAACTGTTGCAGAACATATGACAGAGAGGAGATACATCTTATAAAGCATTGCTTGATGAAGCTCGAATTGGTATCTTGTCAATTTGCCATCTACAAATGCTAAGAGAACATGTTATCTTTGCAAAAGAGACATCTATGCAGGAAGCATGCAAGTTGTTTGCTGAACTGCAGGTCAGTGGATAATGCATTGTCTGTTTGTTGCCAAGACTGAAACAATGTGTTGAGTTCATTCAGATTATGTTGCAGAGAGAGCATCCACATATTGGTACTCTTACATCACTTGATGCAATTGATGGTGTTAGCTTGACATGCACAATGGTGACAAAAATGGTTGAATGACTGAAAGAACTGACAAGTGATGTGTCACACACTGCTGGCCTTGAAGCTGTACTAACAGTATACAAGAATGCATGTGTTATGCTGCTTAGAAACCTTGATATTATTCATGGGTTGGTAAATGGAGAAATGGGCTTCATTGTGGATTTTCAACATAATGCACAGAACACATTTGTGGAATTTGTTAGGGTCATATTTGACAGTCATGAAATCCCTTTACCTATTAATAGAACAACTGTCAAATTTCAGGATTATTAAAGACATCTATATTATGTGTAAGCAGTTCCCACTGTGTCTTGCTTATGCTGTCGATTCACAAATCACAAGGACTCAGCCTTGACACTGCTATTGTTGATATAGGAAAGGGACTCTTCAAGGATGGTATGGTGTATGTTGCTTTGCCACGCATCAGATCCCTTTCTGGTGTGCATATACTAAATCTTGCAGAGAGCAAAGTACATGGTGATGTAAAATGTATCGTGGTATACAACTGGCTACACACACTGTACCAACCAAATCTGGCTCTAATCTCAGTTCCAAGGTAGATACTCATGCGAGATGTGCCAATGGAAACAAGATGTACAGTAAGTTGAAAAGGAAACAGAGTAAGACTTCAGTTTCCTCACCATTTGCTGTATGTGGTAATCAGTCTCTTGCTGATCAAGTCAGGTCACCACCTGCAAAAAAATTTATTGGTCTTCAGAGACTATCAATCTTTGACAATAGCACTGGAGTGAACTGCTATACCAATGATGCAATGCAAACTTTTCTGCATATGCCAGAGTTCATTTATGTGTTGAGTACTGCAAAGTCTACAGCTCTGTCTGATGCACACACAAGAGTAATAAGAGGTAGTCAAGATGAAGTGCCTAGCTTGCAGAATTTGACCCTTCTGTGGCTTACTCTGTCCATCTATGCTGGGCTAACTATGTTTGCTGATAATGCACAACAAGATGTGACTGAATTCATGATGGGTGGAATTCAACTTAGAGAACACTTTAGAGTTAGTTAAGTGTGCAGGTACACTTGATTGTCATGTGGGCACATAGAATCTGAGACAACCAATGACATGCTATGGTTGTTTGTCTATATTCCTGAAGAAAAATCAGTTAAGTTTTGTAAATTGTTTTTTAAAGCTGCAACTGGTTGGCAGTGTCATAGATGTGGGCAAAGTACTGTTCCTTCTTTGAGGGTGACTAACTTCAGTTCATACATTATTATTGCCCTGCAATGATTCAACTCTTAAGGCATGAAAGTCACAACAACTATTATTGACTTCATTGCTGGAAGAACTATGTTCTCAGGAGCTCAGTTTGACACACATGCCATCATTTTCCATCATGGACCTTCTATTCACTCAGGACATTATGTGACATGGCATAGATTTAGAAGTGGATGTGTAGAGTACAATGATGTAGTGTGCACTATGAAAGAGTGATTACCAAGGAATCTAAATGATGCATACTTAATTATTCTGCATAACACAGCTAATGCTGGACATGTTAAGGAGTGATTGTTTGAAAGAGAGACCCACAGAATCCTACCATGTGCTACACATTCATTTACATTGTGTGTATTGTGACTGTTTGTTACTACAAAATCATTATGAATTAGGGGATACTATGGGCCAGATATTCAAAAGAGTTGAGCCATGCGCAATAGGGTTGCACCTGCGCAAGTCCAAAATTGCACCATTCTGCGATATTCAGCAGGAGTCAGTTGTGCCCCTGAAATCATGCTGAGCAACAGTGCAATGATAATGAAGGCATGCACAACTGAAGGGAAGGAACAATGCATAAATGGTGCAGTGTGATATTCAAAGACTTGCGCAATGTGCAACAGTGGAGCAAGCATAAGTTGCGCCATAGCGGAAATGAGCCAAAATAAAAAGGAGCAAGGAAGAGGTGCAAGAATGCTACAGGGAAGCCACATGAGGCAGAGGCAGAGGCACAGACAGGGCAAGTGGCAGGAACAGGGCAGGCCAGGGAAAGGCCACAGCAACAGGCAGGCACAGGGAAGGTGTGGGGAGCCACACAGCTCAGAGGCCAGCACAGGCAGGTGTACCCGGTGCAGGGGAGGTAGCAGCCAGGACAGTGGGGGAAATGAAGTAACAGCTGCCAGGGGGTGTGAACGCAAGCCAGAGACATGGCCAGTGCCACCGTCCACATGGAGGCCATAATGAGGGCGGTGAGAAGGTGGGCAGCAGGGGGACATGGCCATGGAAGGTCCTGTCGGTGGTATGCCCCCAACAGGCAGTACCGAGCCTGCACCAGCTTTGAGCTGTACACAGATACTGAGATTGTGGTCCGGTATCACCTGAACAGGGCAATACTGAGGCAGCTCTGTGAGCTGTGCAGTGATGTAATGCAGGCACCCACATGACGGAGCCATGCCCTGTCAGTGGAGACCAAGGTAACAGCCTGCATGTGCTTGCTCGCCATGGGTACCTTCCAGAGATCAACTGGGGACACCACAGGCATAACCCAGTTGGCCACATCACGCCATCTCACTCAGTTCCTCAGTGCACTGCTGTCACATGCTGAGGAGTACATCCATTTCCCCAGCACAGCGGCGGAGTGCACAGCAAACATACAGGAGTTCCACAGGGTAGCACGTATGCCTGGCGTGCTAGGGGCAATAGATTGCACCCATGTGGCCATACGCACACCACCTGGCCATGAGGCGGCTGCATACATGAATCGCAAGGGCTATTCCAGCATCAACTGCCAGGTGGTGTGCGATGCCAGGAGGCACATCATCAATGTCTGTGCCATGCACCCTGGGGGAGCACATGATTCATTCATCTGGCACCAGTTGGCACTGTGCCACAGATTTGAGAGTGGGGACATCACCACTGGACACCTAGTGGGTGAGTATGCAAACCAAATGGACAAATCTAAGGCCTGGGGGGGCATGGCCAGAGGTGCCATGGGTAGTGGCCTATATGGCTTGGGGCAGGGCGATGCTGATCACCAAACTAACCTCCACCCTCTACACACAGGTGACAGTGGATACCCACTCCATCCCTGGCTGCTCACACCCTACTGGCAGCCCACGACCCCATCGCACCAACGCTACAATGAGGCACACGCCACCACACGCAATGTCATTGAGTGGGTGTTCGGAATGCTGAAGGCACATTTCCATTGCCTGGACACCTCTGGCGGTGCCCTACAGTACAGCCCCTCAAAGGCCTGTGGGATATTCCTGGTCTGTTGCATCCTGCACAACATGGCCAATGAATGTGGGATAGCCGTACAGGTTGAAGTGGGGGACAGCAATGGGGACGATGAGGACGCCGGTGACAATGGTGATTGGCAGCCCCCCCATGGCTGACGGAACCCCCGACTGATCCGGCTGGCACAGCTGCACCAGGACACCATCACGGAGGAGCACTTCAGCCAACCCAGGTAAGTCATGGGGCCATGTGCAACCACCAGTGGCTAAGACACAACCCACAAACACACATGGACACACACCAGGGGTGCATGCCATCAAGAGAAGTGGCAGGGCACAGAAGCACACACAACCAGGGATGGGTGAGGATTAACATGCCACGTGGATGGACACACACACACACGCACACACACAACACACCAAACATGCAGAGAGGGCAGGAGGCACACTGACCCAGAACACCAACCCTAGCAACACACATGTCCACAGGCCACCACGCGCACTGCCTGTCCATGTGCGTGTGTCAGATGCTGGGCACCATTGCACTTTGGTGTACAGCGCAATGCAGGCATCATCATGCACACATAACTGCAGCCAGCAGCCGAGAGGGTGTGCAGGTGGACTGTGTGTCCACGTCCAGGGCCGGGTACCCACCCGTGTGCACTGCCCACTGAAACACACAATGCACACAGGGCAGCACCAGACAGTAGCCACACTGGGAGACTGGTCAGTCTCACGACACAGTGCCACGGCGGCCACGGATGCGTGGGTGGCCCCACCGAGACCCACCAGCACTGGCAGGCTGACCACTGGCCTCATGGGGTGGTACCAATGGTCCCCAAGGGGTTCCACTGCGTGAACACGACCGTGCCCGCTCAGGGGCCTGCAGCACACCGAACATGCCTGCACCAGGAGTGATCAGGATGCCCACAGCTGAACCTGGATTCGTCAGGATGGGAGTTGCATGACGCCGGGAATGGGGGGGTGGAGAGTGCACTGAGTGGTGTCCGTGATGCATGGGCTCCTGACTGTGTGCCCATTGTGGCCATGACAGCAATGAACACCTGTACATGCCTGCCAATGGCAGCGGTCACATCCTCCTGCAAATGGTCCATCCGTGCCAGGATCCAGTCAGTGTCCCTGCTGCGACACTCCTCTGCCCACTCCAGAGCCACACACAGTGCTTCCACGGACATTGCAAGCCACATCTGCTGCTGGACAGATGCTCGCAGTAGGCAGGTGTGCTTGTCCAAGAGGTCATCAGCCTCCTCGGCATCCTGTCCCTCAGGGTGTGCAAGGGCCTGATGTTCAGCACCCCTTGAGGGTGGGTGCTGCGCACCAGGACCAGGTATGGGCATGTCCACAGGTGGTGCACAGATGCTGCCGCTGAACCCTGTACCCCCAGGCCCAGTGGGTGACTGCTGATGCTGCTCCTCCGGCTGCCACACCCCAGGGCTCAGTCATGCTGCTGCAGTGGCTGCAACAGTCCCACTGTCCTGAACAGACACCAGTGCTGCCCCACTGGTGCTGACAGGCACAGCATGGGACTGTGCTGGCACGCAGGCCCTCACGGCGGCACCAGCCACAGCCATGGGCACGAATTGCCCTGCTGTGTGTCCATCTTGTGGCACAAACGTGTCACTACCCATGACGGTCGTGTCATCATCACTAGTACCAGACTCTGCCCCAGCCACAGCCACAGTGTGCTGGCATCCATGGATGCCAGCACACTGGGACACAGGCAGGGCTTCCTCCACACCTGTCTCAACGACATCAGTGTGGACAGACAAGCGGCCCCACTGTCATATAGACCCACACATACCAGTGGAGGTGGATGGTCCCACCTCCGACTGCGTCCAACTGTCTGCAGTGGACAGGTCCACCACCGCTGACCCATGTAGATGCTCAGGATCTGTAAGGGAAAGCAAAGTCATGTTACTGTGTGTGAACTAACCGCCCCCCCCAGACAGACCATGACTTACCATGCAGAGATGGGCCACCACCCGTCTGGAAGCCACCACCCAGAACTCCCTCTATGGCACTTCAGTGCATGCTTGCAGCAAGCCAGTCCTCAGCTGGGGTGAGCTGTACCACCTCCGGCTGTCCCCCACCTGTTGCAGCACATGCCACCCTGATGGCAGCCACCTTCTCCTTTACCCTCCTCCTGTCTGTACCCATCTTCTTCTTACACTCCTGCACGGAGAGCTGGTGGCTGCCATGCAGGTTCAAGGCACATGCCACCTCCTCCCATGCAGCAGCACAGGCCTGAGTGGTGCCCCGCCGTCCACTGAGCAGTGACTTCTGAGCTAGGTAGGCCTTGAAAAGGGCCTCGGTTTCGGCCTTAGTAAAATTCGGTCTCCTTCTTCTCCCACCACTGTTGTCCTCCTCTCCAAGAATGTGCTTGGTCATTATGTAGCCTGTAAGAATGGAAGTTTTTACCTGTGACTGTGCAGTCCCATGCATGTCCCTGAATCCACAGTCCACACTCCCACACAGCATGCAACTCACCAATAAACTGCAGCCACTATGCATAGCCACTGCAGCACATTGTCCACCTTTATAGTGCAATCCATGCAAATGAGGTGAGGAGCAACTTTAATTAGATGCAAATTGCAGTGCTGCACCATTGAATGGCTGATTGGATGATTTGCATATGACGGCTGAATATCGCGCTGTTGCGCTTTGTGCAATTGTGATGCACATGCTGAGCCAATGGTGCAGTTCTGTCACATGCGTAGTACACCTCACTGCGCATGCCCAGTTGCTGACACAGGCGTCTGCCACACTGATGATGTGCTGTGCGCGGTAGGCAATGCAGGGCATGGCCACCATTGTGCCAGTGGTGCTATCATGAAGGTCACTACATGGCACTGTGGCAATGAGCCTTCATAGGTGCAATGGCCCAACTGCCCGATAGTCTGCTGTGGCGCTGGCACACAGGCATCCAATCGCGCTTCACGCATTGTCATCTGATGGCGCTGTGCGTGGCCTTGTGCCAGGGACCCTTGATCCTGTGCCCGACCTTTGCCCCCTTGGTGCCATGCGTCAGGCATAGGTGCACCTCTATCACGCTGTTCAGTAACAGCATGATAGGGAATGCAGCGCCGTACCATGCAACATCTACACATGGGGTACCGCACTGCACAGTGCCATATTGCCTACTATAGCAAATGCAATGGCGCGGAGAAGGGCTGCTCCGTGGTCTGCCATTGAATTGGCCAATCTGGTCGGCACAGTCGAGCCACACCATGGGCCTCTCTTTGGGGAGGCCCCCCTGGATAAGGCAAGGCCCCAGGTGTGGCAAGAGGTGGCCACAGCCCTTGAGGCGGTGACAGACAGGGGCAGGACAGCGGAGCAGTGCAGGAACCGATATGGTGACCTGCAGAGGAGGGAGCCGGAGCTACTGTCCAGACTAAGGTCACATGCCAGGAGGGGCACGGTACCACATCCAGGTAGGGGTTCCGTCAACACACTGTTATCATCCATATGAGTCACATTGTTGTTTGTGTCCAGCACATGGGGAGGACCGTATGGGGTTAGCCATGGCGGTGTTCACAGGGTGTGGTGTGGGTGGGTCTGGCTGGGTGGGGGGCACACTCCTTGGGGCAGGGGGACTTTGCTTCAGGACTGCACTGATGTTCTTCTCACTTTTTTGTCCCCACAGGCCCAGATGAATTACGCTGCATACGTGCAGAGTGGAGGGTGGTGGAAGCCACAGCCAGGTGGGTCGAGGGTCAACAACGGCCACCCGACCAGCCTGATGAGGGTGAGTGACAGACATCCATGATTACTATTGCACGCTGTGTGGCAAGGTGGGCAGCGGGACATGGCCACCTTTCATTGACATCACTGCCATGCATGCCACCGGTTACAGTCAACATTATCCAGTGGCAATGCATGTCTGGGTGTGCGTCACTGGTGGTGCATGCGTGCACCGGGTGCATGGCTGTGCCACTGCCTTTGCACCACATAGCCATGTCACTAGACAGCCACGGTGGTGCTGTGCGTGACATGGCTGGTGGGTGTGTGCAGTGTTCCGCATGGCTGTATGTGCCTGGGTGGGCAGGTCCTGTGGACGTGATCACTGTGGTTGGTCACACATCACAGTGGTATGTCCATGGCTGTATACCATGCACAGTGGGTGGGCTGTATGGGGTTGTGCATTCACACCTGTTGACTGTGCTCCCTTGTCCTAGGTGTGAGACATCTGAGGGATATTAGGGACACCCTGCAGGAACTCCTCACTCTGGCACAGGAGACGGTGTCAATCTTGAGATGGATTGATGAATCAGGGGTCCTTCGGAGGCACAGAGCGAGGGGGAGCCAGAGCCTGGACCAGCGTGGGCAACAATAGTCCCTTGATCCCTGACCTCCCATCCCCCCGGACCCACCCTCACACCCCTCCTATCCCATCCCATTTGTCCATCCCTTCTCCCTGCCCACCCCACCTTTTTGTGTCCCCAAAAACATGTATATAGTTCTTGTTCATGTAAATAGTTGATTTCTTTATTTTTATAATACATATTACTTTTCTATGAATACCGTGGTGGTCTCTGATTTGCAGTGGGCTACAGGTGCTCAGCTGCAGTGGTGTGCATGGCATCAGGGGTGGTGCAGTCATGGGTATGTGTGTGTCTGTGTGGAGGTGTCTATGGTGTGGGGGTTGTTCCCTGTGCACTGGATGACTGTGTGCAGTGGTCCATGGCGCGTGCTCTGTGTCCATGGTGCACCCATCGGCCCGTCCATGGCCTGTGCAGCCGACACACGTGCCTGTCTGTGACCTGCATGATCTGCTGGCATGTCAGTGGTGGCATTCCCTGCAGGGCGGACACTGTACACGTTGCTTTGCTGGGTTGCCCATGTCACTGGTGTTGTGCATGCCTGACTCAGGTGGCACTGTGGGCAACACGGACATTGTCCCATCTTCATGCTGTGGCTTGTGTGTGTTGCAGAGGATGTGCCCCACTGTCTGTGGCTTGTGCTCTGGATGACACGTGGTGGGGTATAGGTCCATGGTGCCTGTGCAGGGTGGTTGGCACTCCAGTGCCATGGTGGACTGCAGGTTGTGTGTACATGGCCTACATGGGCACACAATGGGGGCTTGGTTGCCCCACCACTGCGTCCCTGTGTTGTTGTGCCCTTGGGTATGGGTGGGTGTCTGTCCAGACCCTGTGTGGCGTCTGGTGTGGTGCATGCTTCCACACACCACTGTGGGTGTCTGTGCTGGCTGTTGTGCCAGTGGTGGGCCAGGGTGTTACTGGAATACTGTGCGGAGCGCTGTACCACTGGGGAGGTGTCACCACACAACCGGCCCAATATGGGGTCACTCTGTGCCAACGCATGGTCGGTCTCCAGCAGTACTGGGGACTGTGCATGGTGGCACTTTGCTCTGCCATTGTTGCATTGCCATGTGCTGCAACCTGCTGATGGGTGCTCATGGTGAGGCTGGCTTGCATGGTTCTGTGGTTCACAGGGCTGCATTGACACTGTGGGGTGTTGGCATGCATGGGGATTCCTGCAGTGGTGGTCACTGCTCATGGGGGTGTCTTGGGGTCACGGTGCAGGGTGTGCAGTGCACTGGGGATGTGTGGCAGCAAGGTGGTCTGCCCTCCCTGTGTGCCAGTCACAGCTTGTCGGCAGGTGATGGGGCACCATGGCCAGGCTGTGGGTTGCTTGTCTCCATGGACCAGTGGTTGTTCCAGCCCTCCCCTGGTTGTGCAGTGCTTGGGGTGTGGGGGGGCAATGTCTGTTCTGCTGTGTGTTCCTATGCCCATCTGTGGTATGGGTGGTGGGCCCCTACCTCCCTGATTGTGCTGTTACATTGCTCTGCAGCTGGGGGGCTCCCTGGTTGTGCTATGGTGCCTCTGGACTGCTCAGCTGAATATCCCTTGTTGTGCCATAGTGCATCATATCTGCTCAGCTTCCTCCCGAGTTGGCTTCTGTGGCTACAGGTTGTGCTGATATTCAGACGTTGGCTGTAGGCTTAATTTGGCTTGCTTTTTTGAATATTACGCCATTACATGGGCGCAATAGACTTGCACTTGCTCCTGCTATTGCGCACTTTTGGGTGCAGTTTGAATATCTACATGTGTTTTGTCATTAAACACATGTAGAGCAGTGCACTATTTTTTGTACTACCTTTTTGGCATGCTTGAGTTACATATATATTTGGGAGACTGAATTTGCTCTTGGCTAGAGGTACTTTATCCCAGTTATTGTAAACTATGTCAGACTTTCTCTTTGTGATTGTGGTACTGTGGGATGCCCACAAAAAACACTGTGTAAATTGTGTTATTAGCATGGTGTGTCATTGAGACAGATTTCATGCTCATTTGTGTTTGTTGCAAATTCATTTTGCCAACTACTAACAGTTAAAGCTGTTATTCATTTCACTGTTATGTTCTACATATGTAACTTTGATGTGCTCACTAACATGACTGTCATGAGTACAGGCAAAGCAGACTAGAGGGTGTTGGGAAGTAATCATTTGACAGCCAGTAAGTAATATCTTTTTACATGTGTTTGAAAAGTGCTGCTTAATTCTAATTAGCAATGTCATGTTTACGAAGTTGACTTGAGTGTGCTGTTATATTTAAATTACTACTGACACAGAAGAACTCTGTTTGCATATGTCAGCTGTTATACAGTGATATGACAAATGATGTGAGTTCATACCAAATTATTTCAAGACTTTGTAGCAGGTTAAGCGTTCGTACTTTCTCCTGTTATACGCTGCATGACTGACCTTGATGGCTTGATTTACAAAACTGTCATCCGCACAATCCAAGCAGACTCGAGGGTGCTGGATATCACCTGCATGTCAGGAAGTAAGTTATGTCTTGGCACATGCAGTTCTATCATTGTTAATTTCTCTATGGCTTTGTCTTTAATAATGCCAAGGGTTTATAGTACAATGGAACTGTGAAAACACATATTGATCTATGAAATCTTCCTACGATGGAAATATCATTGATTCAATGGACATGGCTATACAAACCTGAAAAATATGACTCAGTATTGTATATATGCAGATACTGCTGACATTGAACTTAGTAGTATCATACTGATACAGTTTCCATTGCTACTTTATTTATTTGAAAAAAAAGAATTGGTGTTGTTGTACATGCTTTACTCTTACTGTTCTACTATGTCAGTATTGATGCATTTAATGTCATTGCATTACATTAAGTGCTCACCAGCATATTAGTGCTGGTAATATGTATGTGCATGCATTACAGAAATGTTTATACATCACTGTATATGGAAGTATATATGTATCTATGTGTAAATTTGCACAATTGATACTTTCAGACTTTAACAAAGTAATGCTTATGCATTTCTATGCTACAATGCAAACTAGTGGTATGTTCCTGCTCTTTAATAGGATTGCCTTTATTGAGGGGGTGGATGAGGAATTTTTTCCAGTTCAAATAATATTTTTCAAATCCTGAGGCATGCAGTTTTGAAATCCCAGCTATATTCCTGTATATGCTGTATACTGTCATGTGATACCATGGACACCACCATTTGAAAAGCATAAGAAGTTGCTAATTCACAGCATATGTCTTATGCAGTGTCTGCTATAGTAACAGGACACTGACTTCTGCACGTGATCTGTAGTGCAACAATGTATGTGCAGTGTGTTATTTGTATACTTCATATATGTATACAATGAACCATTGATTACCATATCTGCATTGTGGTATGAAAACTACCTACACTTAATGCAGTCTTTGCTATGAATGTATTGATGCAGTATGCTACAACTTTTCAAATTTATTTACATGATGCTGTGCTTTATTGTTAGCTGTGATTTCAAAGGCATGTCTCTTTTCAAAGAGATACTCTAGCTATGAAATATACAGCTATAAGAAATATATTTAATATTATAAAATACTGTTATGATAAATAGGCATAGTGAACTTACTTCTAAATAAGACATACATCAATGTAGATTAGTTTTATTCGTAGTAAAAGTTAGAAACATATATTGTCTCAGGCAGCTGTAGCATAATATTACTAAATGTCTTACCATCACTGACAATACTCAAGTGCCAAAAAAGTAATTAAGTATATATCTAACCTATCATATTGGGTCAAAATACAACACAGCTCTAATAGTAATGTTGTAATGTAATTAACTAAATAAAAAATAATGTATTGTATTTTTTAATTAGATTTACTATTTCTAAACCTTTGCAAATAAATTTACACTTCAAAAATAGTAAATAAAGTAGTTAAGACTATATTTCTTTAAGTTGCTTTTAAAGACTAAACGATAGATTACAATTTGAACATTATGTAATACCTAATTTAAGATCGCACTAACATTCTTATGTATTTATGTTGGTAATATACCCATACAAAAAAACTAAGTTAGCAAATAACTAGTGATTACCTTTTCATTAGGTAATGACTAACTAAAAAGTTAAGCATTATGCCTGATCATTGGTTGAGGAGTTTTTCTCAATTAATGTTTAACTTTTGCCATCTAGCAATTAGTTGGGAATTGTTTCTGTTTACTTATTAGTTAGTTGAGAAATGAGACTAAAAATACTGTAGCTAGGAATTAATTGAAGTTTTCTACTTAAACATAATCCAGCTTGAGAGTTAGTTGTTTATATGACTTAGAACATTTCTCAGTTGTTTTACTTGAAAAGCAAGAAATGGCTCAGTTATTAATTACTTGAAATTTTAACTTAGCATATTTTGCAGTCACTAGCTACTTGATAATGGACTCACCTGTCCAGGAGTACTGTCCACTCCAGGGGCAGGAGTCACAAAAAGGATGCACGGATGTGCCGATGCAACTCCAACTTGTGCACTGGTGCAGTTCTGGCAAGGAATCGATGCGCATCACACACCACCCTTAATGTTATGTACTGCATCTGGAGGAGTTGTGCAGGGGGCATGCCCATGCATATGGCGTGCAGCCCCATTCACAGTCCACATTGGAGGTGCATCCCTAGAGCAAGTCCAGAGATGTGCCTCCTTAAGATAAATCTACAATTAGAATAAGTGGGTGTTCACTCACTGGCAGGCAGGCCGCTGTATTGCAGACTGGAGTTGGCAGCTTTCCCACTCTGGCAGTCCAGTGCCCCCTTCCCTGCCTGCCATCCCAATTGTATGCCACACACTGTAAGAGTAAATAAAACATATGTGAACCCAGCTCCCAGCCCACCACTCCGATTTGATACTGCACACTGCGCTGGTAAAGGAATAATAGCTGACCCCATTCCCACCAGCTTGACCTAATCACACATTCGCCGTAATCCCTTAGGTCAACCCGGTGGTCCAGTGGACCACCCATCCACTCAGGCACCCCCACCCACACCGCCGCCCCATCATGGCATGGTCCTAATGTCAGTGGGCAGCTTAACCCACCCGCATGCTGCCACTGCTGCCTGCTAATAGAGCTATCTGTGTATTACATTTATTGTACACCTAGAAGCCCATTGGTGGATCCTGCCAACCAATGGACTTGCAACATGTACTGTACCCTGTAATTCACAAAGTTTCCCAAAGTCTTGATAGAATGGAACTAAGATGGAACACCAGCATGCACAACATTCACTCTATCTGAACAATGTTGGATATGCCTGATCAGTGCTAGAACTGCCTCCACCCTCAGCCACCAGAAGGAACACCACCATCCTACCTGTGCTATGTGGTGGTGGGACTGCAGTCTTAAGCTCTGGTGACTGCCAAGGCACTGAATGGCAGGAGGATCAGGGGATGATTTCTATCTATGCACCCCAAACCACTTCCTTGTTACAGAATAGCAGTTGGGGTGGGGGATTACTAGTCTTATACCCTTGATCAATACCTCTGCCCCGGGGCAGCCATATTTTCACCAATCAATGCCCCAGTACTGAAAGACACGCTTCTGGGGGATATTGCATAGCCTTTGTGATTCCAGTTGCTGCCCATTTACTGCATAGAGTTTGGGGAGGATAGGTGTTGCCAGTATTCTTTGTTCAACTTTAACAATTCTGCCCCACCCCACGCAGTCTAACCCTGTTGGGCACTTTTATATTATAGTTTAGATTTTGATCTGTTTCATGCCTGCCCTGACTCTCATTAGCACTCTTGCACAGCAAACGCTTCACACCCTGTCTGCCAGATTTCTTTTCCACACCCTAGACAATGTCCTATAATGTTTGCCTGCATAAATCATTAAATAAATATTAAATGATATTCTATGATCCACTGAGACTCATGTTGTGGACAAGATTCCAATTTGTCAGCCTGGAACAGCACAATTACATATCTGGAGTCATCTTTTTTATATTATACTGGTGTAACCTCCCCCCACTAATGGTGGTTCCTAAAATGTCTTCCTGGGCCTGCCTAAGGCCCACTGCCAGGCTGGTGTTCTGTGTCTAAATCATTTGAATGTGCTTGCATGAGAGTGCCCTGTTAGCTTATGTGCCTGGTTCTTTAAGAGATATCTTTCTCATGGGTTATAATTAATTTGGGTGGGAACCGAGTGGTTTCAGGCTCGAGTCCCACCCAGGCAGCATTACAGCTGCTTCATTCTGCCATCTATAAGTGCACAGAGGAAGCCCTAATAGGATCTGTGACTGCTTTCTGATTATCTGCTTTAGTAATAATAATATAATAGTTTGTCTAACCTGCTTTCCTTTGCAGCATGGACTTTCTGCCAAGAAACACCATTTTGGTACTGGACTGCCAGTTTGGACCAATCGGTACCATGGGGACCTTAAAATGGAGACTGTCCCCAGATGTCTTGTGGGAGTGAATTTCTGTAGGAATTGTAATTTTTACTGTCTGTCACCTAAATGGACCTGGATTGGCCCTTTCTGTGACAGTCTGATGGACCAAACAACCAAACCTTTTGGATCACTGGGAAATCCCAGAGCTGCCTGCAGCAGTGTGTCAGTGTAGAGTTGGAGTTGAGAGAGTGAACTGCTCAAGTAATTCAAGCAGCTGCTCCTGCATGGTAGTGCTGGGATTTGGCAGGAAGGCTGTGTCTAGCCTGCTTGCTACCATCTTCCAGTGTAAAGAAGTCTGCAATCTGATATCAGACTTTGTCCTGATTGTTGTTATTGAGACAGGAATCCTGAATTGTGAGAGAGTAAATTTTGCCTGGTGTGGACCAAAGACTTACTCCTGGAGAGATTGGCCTGTCAGGAATTGGAGAAAACCACAGAGCGTATGGTTTGCACAGAGACACTGCATTATTGCAACCGGACTGTCATCCAAACTGTGGTATCTGGCTGTTTTGGTTATAATTGTGCTGACTGTGTAGTGTGGGCCATGATTTGGTTCCCTACACCCCTGAATGTGTTGCACTAGCTGGACATTGCATCCGGCACCTAAAATGGACTGCAATCCAAACTGTTCACCTGGTCTGGACCTCTCCATCTCATCCTTGACTGCCACTCATGCGGCAGAGATTCATCCAATGAAAGACCCACTCGGGGCTTTGGCTCCCTTCTCAACACCATCAAACAGGATTGACCATCATGGTGCATTGTGTGGGCCCTGCTTCCCCTGGCAAACAGCACACCATCCCGAGGTTTTCATTTTGTCAGTCCTGCCTCTTGGTCTGGGTAACCTGAGTAACCATCAGGGTAGTTCCCTGCAACAAAGTTCAAATCTTTGTTGGTCATGGGTAATGGGTGCTCAAAATCTGCAATGGAGGGGATAGGGGAGGGGTTGTAAATCAGCAGGAGTGGAGGGAAGATTGATAGGGAAAGCCCAATAGGCAGAGGTCAGGCTGGTAAGATGATTGGGGGATGAGGAGCAGGGCAGAGACAGGGAGTGAGGTAAAAACAGGGGGAGTGGTTGAAGGAGACAAAGAGGGTGCAGCTGGAGTGTGTAAGGGGCAGGGCAGTATGTACTCTGGAGTAGAGAAAAGGGTAAAAGAGAGGAAAGGGGTAATGGACAGGAACAGAGGGATACTCGTGCTGGGGGATTTTGTACTGAAAGGGGTCAGATGGGGTGGAAGGGAGGAAGACACAGCCATATTTTGGTTGAAGATATTCCTAGGTTGACCAAGAAAGGGCAGGGCAGGCACTGCTCAAGTGCCCATCGAAGGGGAGGAAGAAACCTCACCTGGTGTTGCACATGGGTACAAGCAGCTTGGTGGGAGAGTCTGTAAAAGTGGTGAAGGGGAGGTCTGAGAAGTTGGGCAGGCAGTGTGGGGGTTTGGGAGTCGGTGGCATTCTCAGAGGTACTCCAGGTACCATGTGCGAGCATGGGAAAGAAAGGAAGGATAGAGGAGTTCAACAAGTGACTGAGAGAATGGTGCCACACCAATAATTATGGTTTAGTGAAAAACTAGGTAGGATCTGGGGGAATAGTGACTTGTATGCAGGGGACAGGCTACACTTGAGTGGGGAGGGGAGGGGAGTACTAAAGGGTGGAATTGAGGGGTATATATCAACTAAGGTAGATTTAAACTGGGGGGGTGGCAAGAGGACTGAGAATAGTAGAATGGTCCAGATTGGGGAGCCTAGTGAGCTCACCCCCCTAGATACGGATAAAGGCAGAGGTGAAGTGACTCAGGGAAAGGGCATGCAGGGTAGCCAGTGTGAATTGCAGAAGGCACCACCAACCTGTAATAACAAGATGAAAAAAGGGTGTGGACTGCTGAAAGGAGGGGAGCAGACCAAGGAGAAGAGGGGAGAGGGAAAGGAGGGGTATGGATGGAAGGTGGTCTCCATAAATGCAAGAAGCCTGCCAAACAAAATTGCAGAGCTTCAGGCACTCCTCTCAGAGGGGAATGTGGATGTTGCTGCAGTAACAGAGACTTGGGCCACTAAGTACCATGACTTGGATCTAGCAATCCTCGAGTACAGTATATACAGGAGGGGTCAGGGAGTTGGAGGGGGGTAGCACTCTATGTGAGAGAAGGGATCAAATGTACGAGGGATGAGGGGGAGGATGGGAGGACGGAGGCACTTTGGGTGCAGCTTCTGGACTCCCAAGGGTAGAAAACTGAGCCCGGGGTGGTGTACAGACCACCAACCCAGTCAGGGGAACTGGAATGGGAGTTGGCAGAGCAGATAAGGAGGGTGTGTAGGAGGGGGAGTGTGGTGATAGTGGGGGATGACTCGAGCACACCTGCTATCAACAGTGCCAGGGAGCAGGTGCTCCTGTATGCGATCCAGGATGGCCTCCTGACACAAATGGTAAGTGGGCCTACAAGGCTTGGTAACACACTGGAACTGGTACTGGCAAATGGTGAGGCAGTGGGGGAGGTAAGGGTTGATGACTCACTAGCTGGTAGTGACCACCAAACAGTGTGGTTCATACTCACATTGGGCAGGGAGGATGAAGGCATGGGTATGAAGGTGGTGAACTTTAGGAAGGTGGACTTTGGGAGGATGATAGAAATACTGCAAGGGAGACTCCAGGATATAAGGCCAGGGATGGAAGCAGAGCAAAAGTGGGAAGTTATCAAAGCTGGGCTAATGGAAGCCACAGTAGCCTGCACTAGTGCTAGGAGTAAGAATGGTAGAGCCAGAAAACCATGCTGGCTGAACAGTGAGTGCTGCAGGGGGTGAGGGAAAAGAGGGCTACGCATTAGAAGTACAGGAGAACAAGGAAGGAAGAGAATAAAGAGGCTTATGGGAGTTGGTCCAAGGAGGTGGCCAGGCAGGTGAAAAAAGCCAAGGCCTCCAGGGAATTAAGGTAGCACAGGGCCTAAAGGGAGGGGTGAAGGACCTTTTTAGATATGTCAGTGTAAAGAGGAAGTGCAAAGAACATATAGTGAGGATAAAGTGGGAAGGGAAATGGGTGGAAGAGGGAGAGGATCAAACTAAAATACTGAATAAGTACTTCTGCTCTGCTTTCACTAAGGGGAGGAATGGACGCCCTACCATTATGGACTGGGGGGGTGAAAGAAGGTGGGGGAGGAGGTGACAGACAAATGATCATAGAGAATAGAGTGCTAGAGGGGCTGAGGGTGTTAAGGGTGGACAAGGCACCAGGTCCTGATGGCATCCACAATAGGGTGCTGAGGGAGATGGTGGAGGTGTTGGCTGAGCCACTGTCAGATCTGTTCAACACCTCCCTGGAAATGGGGTGTGTGCCTCCAGATTGGAGGGTGGCCCACATGGTGCTCATACACAGGAATTGGCCTAGGGAAGAGCCAGGAAACTATCAGCTGGTCAGTCTCACTTCCATAGTGGGGAAGCTTATGGAGACCATACTGAAGGAGAGGCTGGTGGCATTCCTCAAGGGTAATAGCCTCCGGGATGGGCAGCAACACTGGTTTGTCTTGGGGAGGTCTTGTCAAACAAACCCAATAGAGATTTACGACTGGGTAACAAAGGAGCTAGATGGGGGTCATGCAGTAAAAGTCCTGTACTTGGACATCAGCAAGGCCTTTGATATAGTGCTTCATGGGAGGCTGGGGGAAAGCTGACTGCTGTGGGGGTGGGAAAAATGCTGACAATGTGTATAGAGATCTGGTTACAAGGGAGGGTGCAGAGAGTGGTTGTGGGGGGGAATTCTTGACACCCAGAGCATTGACAAGTGGGGTGCCACAGGGTTCAGTGCTGGGCCCGGTGCTATTTGGGCTCTTTATCTCTGATATAGCCACATGGAGTTGGGAGCAGGGTTAGTCTGTTTGCAGATGATACCAAAATGGGGGTGGTGATGGACGAAGAGGATAGATGGAAACAATTGGACAGGGACCTCACCAAATAAGAGACATGGTTGGAGAAGTGGCAGCTATGATTCAGCGTGAAGAACTGTAAGGTGATGCACTTCGGGGCAAAAAGCCATAGAAAGGACTACTGGTTGGAGGGGTGAGGCTAGGGATCACTGAGGAGGAGAAGGACCTTGGGGTGTTGGTAACAGTGAGCATGAACAACTCTGCCAATGCAGGAAAGCAGCGGCAAAGGCAAACAGGATACTGGGTTGTATTGCAAGAGACAAAGAACCTCTGTGTGCAAGCACTGAGGCAATGGTTTCCCCAAAGGGCATTCGGTCGGGAAGCCAAGTTTCAAAGAAATACAAAATCACACATGCCCCCACAATGCAAAGCCTCATGGGCTACATATGCAAATCACCACAGAATATTATGCTGGTTCAACTTTAAGCAGAAATGCATGGTGCCAAAAAGCCTCTCACACAGTTTGCAAAGGGTGCCAACAGAAGACATAGACACATGTTTCATCCTACCAGGACTCATCAGTATGCTTCATCTGTTTGACACCCCAGTGTAATGAAACAGCTACCATAAGATGGTCTCTCTGGGTTATATTGTGGTGAACCCAATTAAAACAAAAATTATTTAAAAGACAAAGAACCTCTTTGTGCAAGCACTGAGGCAATGGTTACCCCAAAGGGCATTTGGCTGGGAAGCCAAGTTTCAAAGAAATACAAAATCACACATGCCCTCACAATGCAAAGCATCGTGGGCTGCATATGAAAATCACCACAGAATACTATGCGGCTTCAACTTTAAGCAGAAATGCATGATGCCAAAAAGCCTCTCACACAGTTTGCAAATGGTGCCAAAAGAAGACATAGACACATGTTTCGTCCTACCAGGATTCATCAGTATGCCTCACCACAACATAACCCTGATAGACCATCTTAGGGTAGCTGGTTCATTCCACTGGGGTGTCAAACAGACAAGGGATACTGATGAGTCCTGGTGGACGAAACACGTGTCTATGTTTTCTGTTGACACTCTTTGCAAACTGTGTGAGAGGCCTTTTGGCACCATGCATTTCTGCTTAAAGTTGAACCAGCATAATATTCTGTGGTAATTTGCATATGCAGCCCATGATGCTTTCCATTGTGGGGGCATGTGTGATTTTGTATTTCTTTGTGTTGCAAGAGGTTTATCATCCATGCATAGGGATGTGATCCTGTATCTCTACAGATCCTTGGTCAGTCCGCATTTGGAGTACTGTGTGCATTACTGGAGGCCATACCTGCAGAGAGATATAAAATTAGTGGAGGGGGTACAAAGGAGGGCAGCAAAAATGTTAAAGGGGATGGAAGGAAAGGGCTATGAAGTCAGGCTGCAGAAGCTGAATATGTACACACTGGAGGAGAGGAGGGATGGGGATATGATTGAAACATTCAAATACTTGAGGGGGTGTAAATAAACCTAGCACTGAGGGGGTGTTTAAACTGAGGAAAGGTAGGGAGATGAGGGGGCATGGACTAAGGTTGGAGGGGGGACATTTAAAAGGGAGATGAGGAGGCACTACTTCACTGAGAGGGTGGTGTCTAACTGGAAAGTGCTACCAGTGGGGGTGGTAACATGTATGACAGTCACAAGCTTTAAGAAAGAGTGGTACAAAGCAAGAAGTAGGATCTAGGAGGCAGGGGCTATGACAGCTATGAGAGGGATAGTGGGGGAGGAGGCTGGTATAGCTGCAATCTAGGGTGCTAACTGCACACTCAGGCAGACTTTGATAGGCCAGTTGGTCTGTACTGCTGGCAGACTTGTATGTTTATATGTATTGTGTGTCATCTGATTTGTTTTGGTTGATCATTATGAACTGAGCCATACAGCTCCAGAATACAAATTGTGGGTTAAAGTGCATGTTGCTTGTTTCTTTTCTAAGGGCCCCAACAACAGCTGCAATGCCAGCTTATCCAGGGCAATGCTTCTAGCCTGAGTAACAACTGGAAACCCAGGGTGTGTGTGACTGTGCTAGAGGGACTCTTAGTGTGTGCATGTTTAAACTGACTAAATCAGATAGGAAATAGAATGTCAGATTGCTGCCCTACCCTTGTTCATGTCCCCTGAATAAACCAGATTCTGTTTTTTCCTGCATTTAACTTGGCTGGTGTGTACCTTTGTGGAGGGGATACTGTACTGCCATTGCACTGTTTTATTTCAGGTCCTGTTTTACAGGGGGTCTCCAGGTCCAGTGCAGCTGAACCAGCCCTGGTGGTAAGTGTGCCAAGAATGGGTTCAACATTGTATTCTGACATTAACGGTGATTGTTTATCTGCTGGCCAGCGCAAGCCATTGGGGGGAGTATCAGTGTCCCAGAGGGCTATACCCAGAGCAGCTACACTACCCTTAAACCAACCCTTCTGGTGGAGGCACCCATTTACTGAGCTCAGGCCACTCAGCCTGTGTCTAGTCATGCAGGCAGGGGTAGTATCATTTGGGATAGTGCCACCTAGGGGTTACACTTGTTTCTCACAGAACTTGAAAGAAGGATTGATCAGGAAGCTTTGCAGTGTTAGACTTCCGAAAACTCCAAGACTGGTCAGGAAGCATTGCAGCGTTAGGCTTCTGGTTCAGTAGCCTGTGAAACACAGAACTTAAAAGAATGTGGTAATGATTGGTGAAAATGGGAGGACATATGGGACATAGTACACTGGTTTAATGCAAAAAATCAACCTCAGGGAGTTACATAAGCAGTGACCAGAATGAGTGGAACTAAGACAAGTGGAAGTGACACCAAGCTTTATGTAGGTGAGTAAAAGCAGAAAGGAAGGAAGCAGTGTGGCAGACTGCAATCCTTGATGTATGGCTGCACATCAAATTATGGTGAGAGTATCATGCTGTTCCCTCATGTAATGGGGAATTTAATGCAGGGACATTGACAGCTGGTGTTCGTATGAACCCCTCCCCCTTTCCTTGGACTTCTGCTTTTTTTTTATACTTAACCACCAACTGTGATTCCCCCCCACTTTGCCGTAGGCTCCCAGAGCCATCCCCTATCCCATGCTGGGGACTCTGCGCATTGCCCACTACACATGGATGTTAATGTGGTCATTTCTTGCTCTGACAGTTACAAGAAGTTGGCTCAACATTCATCAGTGTTCATCAAACACAAAGGACATTGCTGTGGTGCAGGACAGTAATTACATTTACTGAATTCAACATACAAAGAAGTGTGTATAAGCTCCAAAACGCACTGAAGAACTTCTGAGGTCACAGCAGTCCCCAAACCGCCAAGATTTATATAAACTATTTCCTCCAGAAAATCTCCTGAAAATGTTCTATAATAATCTAGCAAAGCTTCAGACCTCCCTTGGAAGGTATGCAGTATTACAATGAGTTACAGTAGAATTAGTACTTCAGTAATGCTGGAAAACCAAATTGCTAATAAATTCAAAGGTGACGCTGGACACATGTGTAAGCAGGCAGCAATGCTCACATGCCTTTCCAGTTTAACCAACAAAAATTAAATGAAATGGAAAAAAAATGGAAAATGAAATTCAAAGGTGATCAGTTCATTCATTCAGTGCTGACGTATGGAAACAGATTATTAAATCTATGAGTCTGTGATTTTTTTTGAGGAAAACTACAGGTATGTGACCCAATCAGTACTGAAAGAGGCAATACCTCAGGACTGAGGTACAATGGATTCCATGCACTGACATTCTAAATAAAAACTAAATAAAGAAGTGCATGCAGCTTGCGATACAGAAGGAGATATGAAAACTGCACACAACACAGATCATTTGTTTACAGTATTTATTCATTTAAACATTCTCTGTGTTAAGCATACGCTGTCATCAACAAGTGTTCAGAAACTTTATAGCAGCACTCTGACACATTGCACTACCCACTGGAATGAATGCGTGTGTCACTTATTTCTGTCCCATTTACTGACAGGTGGAATCAATGTTAGCAGTAGTCGCACAATGTGGGACATTATTCAGTGTGACACCAGAGGACTGTTGTTGTGATGACACTTTGAAAAGGACCTCTTCAAGCTCAAATGGATGGTAGAATGCATATTTATTTACTTTATTAATAAAAACTTTACCAATCAACTGATTTTTATTTTAAACGCAGTGTATAACAAGTGAGACCTCCAGGAACAATCACAGCTGACCAGGTGAGGAAAACAAACTCCTAGAGTGTACAAGAGGCTTCTCCTTTACAAAAAGAATGTCAGGCCACTGCAACCCTTCTTTGCCATCCTGTCTGCAACACTGCAGACTAGGGTTACCACCTGTCCTGATATTCACAGGACAATCCTGATTTGGGCAGCTGTGTCCTGCAAAATCACATGAAAAAATACTACATGTCCTGACCGTTCAGTAAAAACATTTTTTTCTAACTTCCCTCAAAATGTTGCAGAAAACAATAATACCTTAGCTAAAATGTCTGAAAAGAGTAAGAAACAACAAAAAAACTACAATATTTAGTCTTGATTCTGATTATTAGAGAAAACAAGTCTGTTGCACTGGCTGAGGTCACAGATTGTCCTGCGAAAAATCATGTTTCAGTAAGAAATACCCACTTTGGGCTTCTGAAAATGTAGTAACCCTATTGCCAACACATATCAAAGGTCAATCATTCTCATTTACTGCAGTTTTTCTTTTAAAACCTGTGCCAGTTTGAACTAAAAAAAAATAGGGAGCTCACCGTTTGTCTGCTGGTTGTGTTGTGGCATGGGGGTCCTTATTCTTCATATTGACCTATTTTCCCTTATATGTCCACAGGTCTGACAGGATGCTGACTGGGTGAAGGAGGACACTGACCGCATTTATCAGATAAGTATTGTTTTTTGTTTATCCTACATTGTTTGTCATTGTTAGTTCATAAAGAGCTGCAGATCCTTTGTGACCCCATTGCTGTTTTTGTTTCACAGGTACAACTGGATAGTCTCCTGAGACCCCATTATCCCAGACTCCACAGGAATCCAATAAAAGATCTCTTATCTGTGCTAGGATGTTAACCTGTAATGGTGCTAAATGTAAACTTTCACTTGCTAGGTGGTTGGTGATGCAGAGTTTGATATCTCTAAACTGTTCTTTTACTAGTCCACCATCATGAAAAGAGGGAAATTTATTGGAGTTCACTGGTGGCTGGAGAGCACTCGGGCTTTACCCTCATGCCTCACAGTGCATCCAGGGCATGCATCAAAGAGCAGGTTCCTACTTTCAGCAGTGCTACTGTCCCCTAGCCCATTTGATTCCTTTCCTAACTGGAATTGAGCTACTGACATTTGGCATAAAAACTCCTTAAATTAGCAAAGTCAAATCCCTCGTAATTCTGGAAATCATAACAGTGCCAAAAAGACTTACTTCCTGGTTGAGACAAACACACGCCCCATAGTACGCAGCACTGTTTTGTGATGTCACAAACTGAAGACTCGGGTCATCATTCAGTATTATGGGCTGGTATTTTCTAATATATTTAAACCCTTTAGTGTTGGGATTTTTTCATGTCAAAGCAATTGATCAACTAATAGGATCCCTATTTGTCAATTGATCGCTTTGATATGAAAAAATCCCAACACTAAAGGGTTTAAGTATATTAGAAAATACCTACCGCATAGAACTGAATGGGGCACACTCCCACAGCCTTCATTTTGTGACATCACAAAACAATTCTGCATGGGCCGACATGGGAGCGTGTTTGTCTAACCGGGAAGTCTGTCTTTTTTTTCAGCACCATCATGATTTCCAAAATTTCAAGGGATATAACTTTGTGAATTTATTGAGTTTTTATGCCAAACATCAGTAGCTCGATTCTAGTCAGGTAAGGAATCAAACGGGCTGGGGTATGCAGCTACTGGGAAGCTGCTGTTTAATGCCCCAATTCTCCATTGTGGGCAAGCTCATGAAGACCATACTAAAGGAAGGGTTTTTGAAATATCTAGAGGAACATGGTCTCCAGGATGAGAGGCAGCATGGGTTCATAGGTGGGGAGATCATGTCAAACAAATCTAATTGACTTCTTTGACTGTGCCACTAAGACAGTAGACAGGGGCCAAGTGGTAGACTTCCTCTATCTTGATTTAAGGTTGATCAGGAAGTTGGTGGATCTTGTAGTTTGGGAAACAATGGCTAGATGGGTGGAAAACTTGCTGATGGACAGAACCCAGAGGGTGGTTGTCGGGGGAGAGTTATATGGCACTAGAGAGGTAACCAGTGTGGTCCCACAGGGCTCGGTGCTGGGGCCTGTGTTGTTCAATGTTTTCATCAGTGACCTTGGGGAAAATGTACCTATTCGCAGATGGCACCAAGCTCTGTGGGAGAGTGGACACAGCTGAAGGGATACCGGACCTCCAGAAAGATCTGGAAAAGCTGGGGAGGTGAGCCAGGATCTGGCAGCTTGGCATTAATGCAAATAAATGCAAAGTTATGCATCTTGGAGCCAAGAATCCTACGACAGAGTGCTACCTGGGTGGAGCTTGAGTATCTGCATCTGAGGAGGAGAAGGACCTAGGAGTGATGATCACTAGTGACTTGAAGCACTCCACATAGTGTAAGAAAGCAGCAGCAGCAAAGGCAAACAAGATGTTGGGATGCATAGCTAGGGGGATTAGTAGTAGGAGAGAGGAGGTTGCACTGTCCTTGTACAGGTCACTGGTAAGGTCACATCTAGAGTATGGAGTTTAGTACTGGTGCCCACACCTCAAAAAGGACATTAACCTGCTGGAGAAGGTCCAGAGGAAGGCTAAACAGATGATAGCTGGTCAGTAGGGCAAGGCATACAAGGAGAGGTTAAGGGCACTGAACATGTATGCCCTGGAAGACAGGAGAGAGAGGGGGACATGACTGGGACCTTCAAGTACTTGAAAGGGATAAATAAGGTTGATAAGGAGAGTTTCTTTAATCTGAGTGGTAACCATAACACGAGGGGGCACAGTCTTAAGCTGGAGGATGGGAGGTTTAGAAGGACGTCAGGAAGCACTTCTTCACAGAGAGGGTGGTGGACACTTGGAATGCACTGCTAGAAGAGGTCATCTCATTGAAGACAGTGGGCAGCTTTAAGAGAGTCTGGGATAGACATGGGTGAAGGTAAGAATCATGGGTAGGGAGAATGGGAGGAGTGGGAAGGGAAGGAGGCAGGGCAGGGGCATTAGCTCAAGCTGTGGACCCTGTAATACAAGCAGACTTGACAGACCAAATGACTTTCTTCTACTGGCTTCTTTGTATGTTCATATGTAATTCACCCACAGTCTGTTGTGGGTTATTGCTTACTTTAAGTTTGGCTATCTCCTATTGGCTACTGCTTTTCAACTCAAAGAAATTGAAAAGGAGAGCCTGGGAACCTTAAAAGAATACTGGCATTTTTTTTTACTTTTTAAATAGCAGCTGATGCTTTCAGTAGAACTTAAAAAAAAACAATATTTATACACAGTTCAGATTGTATTTCACATTAATTCTGTATGTTTCCTCCTCATTATTTATTACTGAGGTCAGCTGCATGATAACAAGATCTTTGCTCCTGAATCATCTATCCTTGCTGCTTTCTCCCTACCTGAGGTCATAATGCACTGATTTGACATCACATTTTCTCCCATGACAACAGTTTGTTATGCCACAACAGAGGATTATGAGTTGAAGTAGGGAGTCAGCTGTAGAGATAGATGAACTCTAAGAAATAAAGATCATGTATTCATGCAAATGTTCTCAGTAATAAACAATGGACAGGAGAACTTTATAGAATATATACAGAATGCCAGCTGAATTGCACCCACACAGTATGTTTTTCAAAGTTTTGAGGCGTCTGTAGTTCTTTCAGCTCCCTTCCCCCAAAGCTTTGTTTACATTTGCAGTGCTATTGCTGGTGGGGAACTGTTGTCTGGGCTGCCGAGGCCACACAACGCAGCGGGGCACTTCCTTAGAAAGGTACTTTGGCCCCACCTCACTGTGAGCTCTCAGCTGCCCAAAGACATCATTTCCCCACTGGTACTAGCGCTGCAGTTGTAAACTACACTGTGGGTGAGGGAACATTTAAAAGATAATCAAAAAATGAAAATTGCAGCATATATTTAAACTAAGCATGGTTCACAGACTTTCATTTCCATTTCTTTGAATTAGAAAGAAATACCCAATAGGACATAGTCACTTTAGAAATATTGGGCAGGCCATGCATTTATGGGGGACAGGGTTGGGGGGGAGTTGTGCGACTCTGAAGTTTAAGACAAAAGTCCAAAGGCAAAGTGCTTTCAGCAACCAAAAAGGTTAAATAATCCTCGTTGTATACCTAGAGTATTGAATGGAATGTCTTAGTGCGCTACCTGGCTATGCAAGAAGGCAACTTCACAGAAGGAGTCTGCTAATGTAAACATATAGTCTAAGCATGCACTCCAGCCACTCACACTGTTTAAAATGCACCAAAAGGTGAGTTTCCAAAAATTCTTACACTAGTAGTATTACCCTCTAAAGTGTAGGGTATCTTCGGGAACTATTGACCTTGGAAAAGGGTAGGGCCTTTGCTTCACCTCGTGTCCTTTGACAGCTTCCAAGTCAATAACAGACCAGGAGAAGCTCACTTCATCAGGTAATATTGCTTAAATTGTGTGTCAGTTTCTAGAGTTTCAAAGTTGTAATTGTACTCCTTGTATTTAGCTATAAAATATTGCCGTGTTGTATACGCAGAATAACTAGTAAGCAAAATTATGCGAATTACAGTTAGCTTATTTAAATAACAAAATGACAGATTAAGACATTTTATCTGAGTGAGAATTTTCTTAAAGGGACACTCCTATACAGGCCCAAGTGCAGCAGCTGCTGTAGAAATGCCTGATTAGGGTTTTTAGCATAAAATAAATTATTTTATTTACCTGCTGTCTGGTGGTTTTAATTAGAAAGACCCGCTCCATCTATAATGGCTGCAGAGCCCTTGGTGGACATTTCACACACCCAGATGGCTTCCACCACAAAGGTTACACTAAAGAGGACTACCAACAAATGTCAGAGTTGGCAGCTCTCGTTAGCATAACCTTCATGGTGGAAGCCACCCGGAGTGTGCGAGATGTCCACCTGGAGCTCTGCAGCCATTTAAGATAAGGCGGGTCTTTCTAATTTCATAGGAGTTTCCCTTTGAGTCTTGTACTCAGATGCATGCTAGTTGGTATTTATCTTGTGTTAGGCACGTTCTTTTAATTATTGTACATTTTAATGCAGCAGTACTACCTAACCAGAGAGTGATTCGTTACCGACCGTTGTAGCGCCACAGAAAATATGGCGGCTGCTGTCTAGTACTACTGCTGTCAATGCGGCAGGCAGCAGAAATGTTATCAAAAACATAGGATAACTGAACAAATTACAGGGTGATAGAACAATGCTGGTGGGAAGCGTATCAGGTACATGCTCAGCAGAGCACAGAGAATAAACTGTCAAAAAAGCACATTTTATTTCACATTGTACTACTGCTTTAAATTCAAAGAAACATCATAAATGCAAATTTTTGTTTTTATTTTCTTTCTTGAAAGGTATTAGATGCATCATATACATATTGAGGAAACCAAAAAGCTTAAATGTCACAAGAAAGGGTAAAAAGTGTTTGGGGGGGGGCTGTGCCACCCCGCACATTTCTGAATATAGATTATCAACTCCAGTGGGATGCAAGTCAGGCAGGGGGCAAAATTCCATATCACACAAAAATTAAGTGCCGCAGGCAGCAGTGGAGTTTCAGCACACCTGGTCCAGAACCCTGTACCTGAGTTATCCACCCACACCACCACACCACAAGGCTATCTCAGTGGCAGCAGGCACACCCATCCCTCAAAACCCTTTCATTGTCCCTTCCTTCCCCTCACTATCCCCCCCTTCTGACACCGTCTACTACCCTCACATTTGTGTACAGTTGCTACCCTTGAAGGGTAGACCAAGAGTATAGCACCCAATATGAGTCGCCGTTTTTACCTGTTGCCCATATTCTGTTTCTGTACTCATAGTATACCCTCCTTTCCTCCAGTGAGTACATATTGAGGTCTCTTAGTCTCTCCTCATATGTTTTGTGATGCCAGCCATGCACCATCTTTGTCACCCTACTCTGGATAGCCTCCACCTTGTTAATGTCCTTATGCATATGTGGTCTCCAGTACTGCATGCAGTTCTCCAAGTGAGGCCTTACCAGTGTTTTATAAAAATGGCATCACCCCATCTCCTACTAGTAATACCTCCTGCCTATGCACCCCAGCATGTCACTAGCCCTCCTTGCAGCTTGTGTACACTGCTTTGGTACCTTAAGGGCATTAAATATGATGACCCCAGGTCACTTTCCTGTTTGGTGACAGTACCTCCTCCCATCCTGTAGCTCTCCCTAGGGTTCCACCTACCCAGGTGCATTATCTTGCACTTTTTTGCACTGAAGCTCAGTTGCCACACCTCCGACCATCTTTCAAGCTTCTCCAGGTCCCTTTTCATTTTCTGCACTTTTTCTGGAGTATCCACCCTGTTGCAGATCTTGGTGTCATCTGCAGATAGGCAGACCTTTCCTTCCATCCCCTCTGCAATGCCACTAATGAAGACATTGAACATACTGTAGCTGGTCCCAAAATTGATCCTTGTGGTACCCTGCTGGTCACCCCTCTCCCTGGATTGGATCTGATTTACCACCGCCCTCTGCCTTCTGTTTGTCAATCAGTTTCTAACCCAGTGTATCACCTTATGCCCCATGCCCAGACTACTCATCTTGTTAACCAACTTTCTGTGTGGGATGGTATTGAAGGCTTTGCTAAAATCTAGGTAGGTGACGTCTATGGCCCTTCCCTGATTCAATTTCCTAGTCACCCAATAAATAAACTCTGTCAGATTCATTTGACAAGACCTTCCTGATGTGAATCCATGCTGCCTTAGATCCTAGGCACCAATGGATTCCAGATGTGCCACTGTTCTTTCTTTCACCAGTATCTTCATGATCTTCCCCACCACTGAAGTGAGGCTGACTCACCTGTAGTTCCCTGCTTCCACCCTACTGCCACTTTTGTGCAGTGAGACTACATGCACCCTCCTCCAGTCCTCTGGAACCACACCTGCGTTGAGTGACTCTGTGAAAAGGGTGGTCAGAGGCACTGCTAGTTCCCTGTGCAGCTCCCATAATATCTTCAGGTGTATGTCATCTGACCCCATGGCTTTATCCACCTTCAGCTTTGCGAGTTCCTCCAGAACTCTCTCCACTGTGAATGGACTGGTGTCCACTTCTCCCCTCAATTGCCACTGCTCCCTAACTGTGGTCCTTGACCCTCTCCCTCCTCAGTGAATACTGAACAGAAGTATTTGTTCAGTATTTCAGCCTTGTCTAAATCCTCCCTGTTACATTCTCCTTCCTCCCCTTTGAGCCTCACAATCCTACCCTCATTTTGTTTATGCACCTGTAGAATATCTTGTCCCCATTTTTTCACAGTTTGTGCTAAACCCTCCTCTGTCTGTGCCTTGGCTTTTTTACAGCCTACCCTGCTTCTTTTCCTTTTGGATTCCCTTATGCTTCCTGAAACTTGCTCTTTTAGCCCTTACTTAGTCTCCCACCTCTTTAGAGAACCATAGTGGTTTTGTTCTTCTTTTTCCTTTGGCCACTATCCTAATGCATTGGTTAGTTACCTCCATAATGACTCCTTTTAGTCTCCCCCACTGTTTCTCCACCCCCTCTATTACCCGGGCTGCTCTTAAACATCTACACATTTCATTGAAAGATGCCCTCCTGATATCTAACACTTTTGCCCTTTTGTGGCTTAACTGAGTCCCTGTCTCCATGCCAGACCATACCACAGTGTATAGATCTCCATACACAATGACGCTCCACCATGCACTATAGTATTTATCATAGAGATGGAGGTTGGGGCCACCGGACACCAGGGGATGGCACAATATTGGGAAAGGCAGACAAATGCCACTAGACAACAGAAAACTTTGCATGGGGTGGTAAGAAGATGCCACTAGAAACCAGGGAGTGGTCCATATAGGATGAGTGGAAAGAGGGTGCCACTGTACAGCAGGGAATGCCTGTTACAGTATGTGGAGGAGGAGGAGGCATCAGTCTTGTGCAGGGGAAGGCTGCCCAAACTGAGGGGGGGTGTTGTTTGCGGTGATGGCCATGCCAGAATTCCACAACAAAACTCTTCCCTGCTTGCTAGTGGTTTTAAAATGATGCCCAAAATGAAACAGGCATATTGGTATGCAATCAAAACTGGGTAATTCAGCATATAGAAAATGCTGAATGGGTAACTATGTATAGCCAGTGTGTTCTGCCACAGAGGGCATGTGATTCTCTCTGACCTTGAGGATGAAGCTTGAGTGATCCATGGGAATCAGAACCCCGAGGTGGCACAACACACTGGTTATACATAAAGTTGCTCATCCTGTGTTTTTATAGTGTATATTATTATGTGAAATATGTGCATTGTTGTTTTTATATTTACTGGTTAGTGGTTATAAACCACTCCCAATTAGTGCCCAACAGCTTCTTAAACCACATGTGTTGTTTATGTAGCTCCATAAACCATGGACAGAACAGTATCACAGCATCACCTGAAAAACCACCGAACAAGCTGTCCTCGTGCTGGACATTCAGAAGCGCTACACAATCAGTCACTCAGTGTGAGACAAGCTTGTCAGCGGTAACAGTTACCCTCACAAAGCATCAAAGACAATTTAAGCCAAAAAACAGTAAATGAAAAAATAAAACATGGAGAAGTGTGGTTCTATGGGAATTTTATGCACCACTTCAGTGTGTGTGAGGTGCCCATATAAACCCCTCAGGCTTCATGGGGCATCACACACCTCATAGTGCATAAACTCCCCATAAACCAAACTTCTCCATGCACTATTTTATATTTCACTTTCACAATGAATTGAACTTGTGCATGTCTCTGGAGGGTTTAGAATGCTATTTTACCACAGAAGGGTACAATCGCATTCCATGGTATTTGAACTGTGGTACAACAGCATTTTGAAAACTATGGATTTCTGTGTAGTACAATGCTTTACAACACACTATCACTGCTGCTGCTGTATGCTTAGCCTTGCTCTTAATCCACCTGTGACCAGGCCTGTTGAACCCCATATGGTATCCAACCAAGCAGCTGCTTCTATTGCAGCTTTATCTGCATGTTCCAGCTTGCTGTTTTCCACATGGAAATGGAAGGGTCTGCATTTTTTAGGAGCAACTGACACTAGTTCCAGGCAGGCAACCCATAACATGATGGTGACTACCGCAGAAGCTATTTTAACCATATATCACATTTTTTGGCTTGCATAAAGAGTTTAGTTCATAAAGCCTGGCTTTTAATATCCTTGTGCGAGTCAAGTGGCCTCCAAGCACTGTAGCCGTAGCCCTAAAACAGCATGATGATTATGCTAGGCAAATAGCCCCATACATGTATACCTGCCAGCAAAGATGAGTCAAGTATATTTAGGTGTCCCCCCTCCCTGATCCTACTGCAATGCCCACAGAGTGCCTGCAACCCCGTCCCCTACCAAAAGTCATCATTATGGTGTTTTTAGGGGGTTATTTAATGACTGTTAGGGTTCCTGGGCAATAACTACCAGTTTACAAAAATGCACCAGATAGGATCTGGGGCTGCAGCAGTGAGTAGGGAAATTGGCAGACTACGTGGGCCATATGGTTCTTGTCTGCTGACAGATTCTGTGTTTACTAGTGCAGAAATAGCCACAAAAAATAAGATGGCAGGACCTACTACTACGCATGTGGATGCGCAGACCGGTTACATTTCACAGATCTTAGATTTTTGCAGGCCCACCATTGCAGTGATGGTGTTGTACTTGCAGTGCAGAAGACCCAAGTTTCAAGTGTTATCTTGGGAGTTGGAGGGTCAGCAAGAGGGAAGCAGATTGAGTTCTTGCTGGATTGCTCATCTCAGGGTGGGGTGGAGCAGAGTTTGGTGGTGCTTACCAGATACTATCAGTGGCTGAGGATAAGCAGGTTGAAACCACCAGAGTTGGGAAGAGGAGAGGCAGATGTCAGGTGTACAGTGTATGGGGGCATGCTGCACTTTAGGGGGAGTACTAGGAAAATCTGTACTCCAGCTGCAGGATGACTCCAGCTGCCTACACGCCCTGCACCTGATGACCCAGACTGTGCTGCCTCTGAAAGATAGCAAGTCATGGGGGGTGTTGGCTGGGATGGCTGGTATAATGGAGGCTGCCAGTGCATGGGGGAGAAATAAGGCTACCTGGAAAAAAAATGCTGTGTACAGTAAAATTACTTTTTAAAGTTTTGTTGTTTGACCATCACATACCCATTTTGGTATACAGTTGGTATTAAATGGACACTTGTCAATCCTTTTTGCATTATATTATATATAATTGAAAACATATATTTAATCATTGCTTACCTTCTCTGCAATTCATTCAAGTTGTTGGTTGTTTTAACCGCTGTGCTTTTTTTTAGCTTAACTGAAATGCATGCAAATAGTGTATTTATTACCAACATTTTGTTTCAGATCCTTGTTCTACTCTTGTTGCATGCTTCCTGAACATTAGGAACATCCCCAAAGAGTGCATTTACTCATGATACAATAGTCTCCTCTCCTTCCACTGCACCATGAGTGTCTATGCTGTATTGGGGCAGTGTTCCCCATTCATTGTTTTAGTGCGATGGGCCACCATCCCATTATTTTTTACCACCTCTCTATATTTCTTACCACCACCCTATATTTTTATCCATTATTTTTTTTATAAAATCCTCCAAAATTGTCTTGTATTGACATCGTTTATTGCACTACTACCCAGTTAATACCAATACACTATATGTTACTTAAAATCTACTTATGCACATGTACAGTGCATATTGAGGTTCAGAAAAATAGCGTACCTTTTGACCCGATCACCACTGCCACCGCCCTATATTTTCAGAGAGTGGAGAACCCTGTGAGGGTATTCACAATTTCTAGAAAGATGCAAAGAGAGTTGAGGACGGTGTCTGTTGAATTTCATGATAGAAAAATATGGTTTAGTATGGCCTTCAATTGCATTTCTAAAGAGTGTTTATGACCAGTTCCTTTCTTTACGGAACACATTCAGGATTTAACTCCCAAGAAATTATGAAAAAATGTTTAATGTTTGAGAAAGATGAAGATTTCACTGTGTTTAATTCAGTGAGCAGAAATGAAAGTACACCAGTGGCCCCCTGAAGAAAGCCCCACCACCAGTAAGTAAATGTCCTAAGATATGGAAGGGGAGGTGTAGTGTTGAATTGTGGTTAGTTGGATCAACTTTCCATCAAAATATTGTCTCTGAAACTGTGAAGCAGGATATCTTCGTTCAAGCCTAGCCACAGCCTCTGACTCACTGTGTGTCCCTGAGAAAGTGATCTTGATCTCTGTTGAGATTCTTCTCCAAGTTGTAAAATTAAATGAAGATGGATCCCACTGAAAAGTTGCATCTCTAGGGTTTTCTTGGTCATTATGTGATAAAACACTATTTGACACCATGCTGCTGACTGGGGGATCAGCTTGAAAAGGAATATGAATAGTGAGTAGTGAATAGCAGAGTATTTGAGATGCAGAAGTATTTCCAGTGAAAATTTGAAAAAGGTACTTGTACACCCCTATGTGATGGCTTCCAGGACTCCCTAACCCTCATTTAAAAAAAAATAAATGCATACCCCATCCCCTTTCTTAATCCTGCTCTGCTTGTAGATTTGTGTGGCTAGTCAGGTCAGACGCTGAGAAACTGACATGAGGGCAAGAGCATGTTCTGAGTACCAGATTTACCTTGTACAGTTCTCTGGGAGGGCACTGAAGCTATACGGGGATGGGTCCACACCCGATCGTGGCACACGGGCTCTTCCAGAAGTTTTAATTTGCAATTGTGCCCTGTGAGAATATTTTACACTGAAAGATTGAAGTTTACTCAAGAAGGTACTTAAATTGCATTTTAGGTGCATTTGTAGAGTATGGGTACTCAATTTGAAGTGTACTGTATATACTATAATTCCAAGGCACTTCAGTAACATTTTTGGAACACACTCTAAAGTTGCTATTCTGGAGTAATGCAGGTGTGTCCCAACTGAGAAGGTACTCCATTGGAGGTGTATCAGGAATAACTATAAGGCACTTCCTTAGCATTTCTGCAACACACTCAGTTTACTCAGCACTTATCAGTCGATTGCTTGATAGTTACCATAAAGCTGCTTGAATTTTTAGTGGCACATTTGGAGCATGTACCCAGTCTATGTGCTAGTAGGTGACTACACAATTTAAAAACAAGTGACTCCAGTTGGGAAAGGGAGTCTTTTCTTGCATAAATGCAGTCTATTTCAAATAGTCATTTGGGACTTAACTCTGCCTCCTGTTTAACACTCTGGCCAGCCCCCAGGGCTGTACTGGCGGGATGGAATCTACCTCAGACAGAGACTAGGTTCTGGCTTTGGGGGGGTGGATGGGTGCCTCAGGGTGCTTCAGTAAGATGTGTGGCACCTTCAGTGAGGAGTGGATGTGCTACTGCAGCTTACCTGGACTCCCAGCTGGGTAGTTTCTAGCAGCACTGCTCAAATGAGCTCGTTAAGAATTAATTATTCTTAACTAATAACTATGCTACTTACTTATCAGCTAATGCTCAACAAGTTGAGTATTGATCATAAATTATTTATTACATAAGCTCAACTAGTAATTGATGAATGCTAGACTAATATTCAATTCATGGGGATTAGTTTATTCTTAATTAGGAAATAGGTCAATGACTACTGAAACTGTTAAGAATTAGTTAGCAGTAGGTTGAGTCAAGAGGAGGAGTTAGCCACTAACTCATTTGCATGTGAAAAAATCAACCAAAGCAAAACTGAGGAATAATTAAACATTAACTAATTATTAGTGATTTGAGGCAGTTGAGCATTTGGCCTATTTTTTGTATAAGCTCAACTAGTAATTAACGAATGCCAAGCTAATACTCAATTTATGGGGATTAGTTAATTCTTAATTAGGGAATATGTCAATGACAAACTGCTGAAACTGTTAAGAATTAGTTAGCAGTAGGTTGAGCCAGGAGGAGTTAGCCACTAACTCATTTGCATGTGAAAAAATCAACCAAAGCAAAACTGAGGAATAATTAACCATTAACGAATTATTAATAATTTGAGGTAGTTGAGCATTAGGTTTATTTTTTGTATGGGTGGTTCTTTAGGTGTCACTCTTAACAAAAAATATTTTTTTGTTAAAAGGACCATATGTAATGTGTGTTGATGGCAAAGAAAACCAAACAACACAACTACAACAAAATTGTTATATAGTGCTGAGAGAACTGTTTTTTTTGCCCATCCCAGGAACAACCACTCATTTTGGCCTCACTGCAATTTGACTTTCTTAAATAAATTCTTTAAACTTATCCTCTGTGTCTTGTATATTATTTTTGCATGAAAATTTTGTACAATGTGTACCATGTACAGTAGGTAATGCATTTAATCTTATATAGTTTTAGTGGAGTGCTGTTCTGTACAGAATTCCACCCCTTTCAAAATGCTGTTCTACCAGAGTTCCATTGTCATGGAATATAACTAAGGCCACTGATTTACGGTGATTAAAACAAAGAAATTCTGTTTTTAAGACTTCAGATTCCTGAATTGCACCAGTGATTGCTACTCTAATTTCCAGATTGTGCCGGGATTCTGCTATCATTCTTTTAGCATTTGCATAAAAAATCAGACTGAAAGAAGGCTTACTATACAGAGCATTAAATAAAGCAAATTAAAAAGAGTACAGGAAGTTATTAAAAGAAAAATAAAGTTTTTGTAGATTTACTGATCTGATATAAAATGTCAGATTCCATGAAATCTTTCTTTTTACTGGTGCTTAGGCAGCCCGAATTCTGGACTTTTACCGGGTTTTCCAGTAAAAACCGAAAACCAGTGGCCTTGAATATAACTCTAGCCTACTATGGTAGAACAGCATTCTAGAACCTCTAGAGACTGCATGAGTCAGTTTCATTTGGAAAGCCAAAGAACTCACAAAAGACATGTTTCACACAGTACTACACACTATGAAAAATACAGGATGAGGAAATCTATGCACAACCAATGTGTTTTTTTGCTATCTTGAGGTTCTAAGTCACATGGCCCTCTCGAGCTTTGCTGTCAAAGTCAGAGGGAATCAGAATCCCTCTGTGGCAGAACAGACTGGCTCTGCATAGTTGCCCATTCGGTATTGTCTATGTATAGTGTATGTAGAGATGTATGCATTACTAATTGTGTTTATAAGAAACTACAAAGATCAAGGGAATGTAATTCCATTGCTCCAGGAGAGCTGTAATCAAGTGTGTATTCAGAACAGTGCTTCATATGTTATGTTTCTAAAGAGACTAATTGTAGTGGGGTGTGGGGGGATGCACACAACTTGTTTCAGGGCCCCTGCCAAAGTAACAATTGCATGTTCTAATGATCTTCACATATGGTATTTTCTAAAGAGAGCTATTGTGATGGTTGTAGGTTGTGTTTGTGGGTGGGGGAGAGGGGACCAGACCAAGTCATAGTCAGCTCTGACATGCTGTAATCATATAAAAGAAAAACAAATAGTTTATTGTATATAGTGGAGTACTGTTCTGTGTAGAAGTGTATCACTCTTAAAATGCTGTGGTGCAAGAGTTGAAAGCCAATGGAATCTTATTGTGCTCTTTCATGATACAATAGCATCACAGAGCATCTAAAGACTACATGAGCCAGTTTTATTTAGAAAACAAGATAGCTAAGAAACACATATCTCTTGCAAAGTGCTATGTAGTATTTAAAATTCAGGATAAGCAAGTCTATGCACAACCAGTGTGTCTTGACAGTTCAGGATTCTGATTACTATGCCCTTAGTCAACTTTGCTATTGAAGTCAGAGGGAATCAGAGTCTGTATGTACAGTATCAGAACACATTGTTTTTACATGGCTACCCATTCAGTATTCTGCATAACTATTTACCACATGTTGTTTATTATAATGAACAAATGTCTATCACAAACAGTGAAGGGATGTTGCTCGAACATGTTCGGCTGTTTAAATACCTGGGGGTTACCCTCAACAGCACCTTGTCTTACTCTGAACACATTGAGAGCATTGCCAAGATTGTGAACACCCCCATAGGACTTCTCTTTAGACATAGGAGCTGCCTCACCAATGAAGCCCTAAGCATTGCCATTCAGAGCTCTGTTCTATCAATAATCGACTATGGACTTGTGATCTATGGCTCTGCCACTGACACCGCACTTCGACGAATAGCCATTGCCCTTAACAAGGCATGTCATCTACTGACCTCTGCTCCATGCCTCTCACATACCTGTGACATCTACAAGCAAGCAAACTGGCTCCAACTCCCCAGCAGACTCAAGTACCAGATCTGTATGCTAGCAAAAAAGATTACCTTAAATCTCCTACTCTCAAGGGTTCAGTCCTTACTGGTCCCCTGCTGTGGCCCCCGCCTAATCAGAAGCTCTGAATATCTTACTTTTTCTGTTCCACGCTGCCACACTACCCAAGGACAATGCTCCTTTACATACAGAGCCTCATCCTGGTACAACTCGCTTCCACCTGCTGTTACCAATGACACTACCCTAGGCACTTTCAAGTGCTACCTGGGTTAGCACCGTGTCACAATGGCCTCCTGTGAATGTTTCTCCAAACTAAACTTACTCTTCTTCCCTCTAATTCCCCCTGCTAAGTCCCTCCCATGTTTACCTCCCACCATCTCCTATCTCTTCCCTTTTAATTTCACCACTATTATCTACATTCTCTCCCCATAGCTTCCTCTACATTTATCTGCCATCTTTCCTAGCAGTTTCTAATTTATTCTAGTGAACCACATTACAACTGTGTTTTTTTATTGTACATGTGGTCTTGAATAATATACACAAATTACTGTAACTTAACATACATACTGTGAATCATTGCACATATTACAGTAATTCCATATGAAAGCATTAATGTATCCGCAAAGCCTATGGCTGCTTGAAACTACTGTACTTGTTATTGTCCTCACTATGTACTGTATTGTTTCCCTGATGTGGAACCTTTGTAAAAGAGCCTTGGCTCAAAGGTGTCTTCCGAAATAATAATAAACATAAACATAGTGATACTCTTTATGCTGGTGTTATGCAGGAAAAAAAGGTAAAGATTTTTCATGTCGTTCTCAAAAAGTAAGGAAATTCTTTGCAAAAAACTACGTTAATGCAACAGTTAGGGTTGCTCCACAGTGAGAAAAGTGAGGAAATTCAGCGTTAGGGTGTTCAACCCTAACTCCAGATCCCCCTGGCTGCCCACACCCACACACACACAGACATACACATACAAGCACGGGATTGTACAGGGCATCACAACCAATCAGAAACATACCATAAGGTAACAGAAAGAACATACAACTCTGCAAACATGCCACAAGAGACATCCATCATCATATTTCAGCAACTGCTTCACTTCTGCTGCCATCCCAGTGTCTTGGGGGTGAGGAGTGCATCCACATGCTGTTTGAATGTGTGGTGAGGTGTTAACAAGGCTTAGTAAAACATTTTCCATGAAAATGTTCTCAACATAGAGAGATCTTGCCTATTCCTACCATGTTGATAAACATGTGCATTACTTAATAAGGTGAAGCATAGGTGTCACACTCTAGTGTATAGTAATGTGTTAATATGTTCCAATATATGTGGGGGGGGATAGTAATTCTATTTCTAAAAACCAAAAGGGATACAGTATGACTGCTACATATACACATTGTACTTCCACATATTAATGACTTGTTGTGCTTGCTGCAGCAATAGTTAGCATTTTGGCTGATCCTTTCTAGTGTTCCTGCTGTGCTAGCAAGCAGCCTAGATTTTAACACTGTTTACATCATTTTTATATCAGGTATTGATATCTATGAAAGGACGATGTGCCAGTTTGATATCAGCACACTGGTATGCTGTTCATATGTTACATTGCACATGTGTTACACTTAAGGAAAGAGTGTTTAACACAATGCAGTGCCATATACCTATTGACACAGCAGTACATGATAGAAGAGTCATGCCATGCATGTGTGGCATTTTTTTAATTGTGTCTTATGGTTACTGTTACTTGCATTATGTATTCTGTACCACTGGGTCGATTGAGAAATTGTACAGGTGAACATAAACTCTGTATAGTCTCACTGTGACATATTTTATGCATAGTGTGACATATGCATTATTTGTTGTTATATGTTGATGGAGGGCTGGGAATGTACTATCTTAATAATCATAGCATTGTGCTAGCACATATGGCTCAGTGACACACTGCTACAGGAATAACAGTATTACATGATATATGTGACAATGTGGTTGCACACATATATGTAGTGTTGTTCTAACTATAAGCAGCAAAAGCAAAAGAAATTACTTCATCATTTGCTCCTATGATGACTTATGGGCATTGTATGTGTATGGGTATTGCTCTACTTTCTACATGCATAGAGATATTTATCCTGTAGCCTTCTTACATTGCTGCACAGCATGTGGTTGTACCCCCCAATGCACTGGGATGGTAGCAGAAGTGATACAGTTGCAGAAACATGATGCTGGATGTCTCTTGTGGTATGTTTACAGAGTTGTGTGTTCTTTCTGTTAACTTATGGTGTGTTTCTGATTGGCTGTGTTGCCTTGTACCATCCCGTGCTTGCATGTGTCTTGTGCGTATGTCTGTGGATGTGGGGAGCAGGGGGGAGTCGGAGTTAGGGTTGAAAAGCATAACACCAAATTTCCTCACTTTTGTCACTGTGGAGCAACCCTAACTGTTGTATTAACTCAGTTTTTTGCAAAGAATATATTACAGGGGCATGGTCACACCCCTATAGTTAGGGTTGAGTGAGCACTTTAATGTTAAACTCAAAGTTTTGCACTTTAATAACTTTGGAACAGTTGAAAGGATTTATACAAAATGTGGTATGTACCTATCTTTTGGGTACAGCTCTTGATAGTACAAGTTTTATTATGGTCGGATGTGCAGTGTCTGAGTTATGGAGAGGTGAAAATACATGCTTTTACACATTGACTTTGCTGGAATTTTTCTTGGAACTTGCCTACAGCGGAGAGGGTTTTTTGTTTGGCATGAAATTTGCAGGGTAGAAAGGGAATAACCAACAGATGTGCTGTTTGCTAGTCTGGTGTAAAAAGAATAAATAGTTTTTATGTTATTGCAATTTAAAATTAAAAAAAATTGTTTCTGAGCATGCTCAGCAGGCACTTCAAGATATCTGGTTGGTACGAAATAGAAATCCTGCATCGTATGAAAAAATTCCTCTTTTGCATGGCCAGCATCTTGGTTTCACTATGTCTGAAATTCAGAATTAGAAACATCCCAAAATTATATTATGGTGAGGAACCAACACAAGTAGTTTGCTTATTGGGACCCCCTTTGGTGCATTCTGCACTTTCCCCAGTGAAATATGCCCCTTAAATGTGTTCATTATATCATTTAAATCCTATTTCATATTCGTGTAATACGACCTAGGATCCTAGTTCATATGCATGAGATATGACTTAGAATCCTAGGTCGTGAGTCGAAAATAGGATAAATGATGAAAAAAACAATTTTTGCCGACATGGGGTGCGCAATACACATGTCACCACTACAGCCTCCCCCTAATGTGGGAAATATTGCTCAACTATAGCTTGCTTATTAGGACCCCCTTTTTGGTGCATTCTGCAGTTTACCCTACGAAATATGCCCTAAGATGTGTCTATTTAATCATTTAAGTCCTACTTCCATATGACCTAGGATCCTAGTTTGAATACATGAGATACAACCTAGGATCCTGGTTGTGAGCCGAAAATAAGATACATGATTAAGCACATTTTGCTGACATGGGGTGCCAAATTCTCATGTCAGCACTAGAGATCCTCCCCCATGAGGAGTACTGCTCACCTAAATCTTGCCTATTGGGATCCCCTTTGGTGCATTCTGCAGTTTACCCCATGAAATATGCCTCTAAAATATGTTTATTTAATCATTTAACTCCAACTTCATATTAGCATGATACAACATAGGATCCTAGTTCGTATGCCTGAGATACGACCTAAGATCCTATGTCGTGAGCCGAAAATAGCAGAAATGTAAAAATAAATATATTTTGCTCATATGGGGTGCCCAATCCCCATGAAAGCACTACACCCCCCCCAGTATAGGGAATACTGATCTGCAGAACTGGGATGCCCACTTCTGGTGTCAGATGATGTCTGCCCTCTCACCCCACCCCCCAAAAAAGCTGTCCTTTACAATTGCTGACTCAGGATACTCAATCTCCAAGTCAGCATTTATGCACCACACACACTAATATACCTCATGGGGAGCCCATCCCAGTGTGCCCAAATACATATAATAGTTTTATATACCTGTGAATACAGAAAACCATCCCCTGATGTCTTAAATTGATTTTTAAACCGGCAAAAAATAAAACGGTCCCTCATCATTTCACGAGTACCCCTCCCCCATCCTCACCCTCTCACTGAGCACCCACTTCCCCACAGCATCCCTTTCCCTAATACTTACCTACAGATGTCAGGAGCAGCGATCTTCTCGGGACTGGGACACAACTGTACTCTTCAAAGCCGAACCGCAAACTGAAAAATCAGAGGTAAGCCATTTTAGCTTATGTTGATATCATGGCCATTTTTGAGATTTTTACACCAGATTTTCAATTTGGGTTTTTTTGGACCCAACCTCTTGAACAATGTCACTGTCATCTCATTACTCCATCTCAAAAGGTGATTTCACGGTCACTGCACAGAATCACCTTTCGGGTCCCAGTCACAAAATGACACTACTACTGTTCATGGGGGGGGGTCAAAAAAAGCACATGTTGAAAATCTGGTGCAAAAAATCCAAAAAATGGCCATGTTACAAGTGTGCGTTGTGCAGTTTCTATACACACTCGTAACTTCACCGATTTTTTATATTTTCACTCCAGATTTTCAGCATTGCCATTTTGTCACACCTCTTCATGAACAGTAAAGCTGTCATTTCTCATATCCTGCCTGAAATGTGTTTACACACCTGTGGCACAGAATGGCACTTTTGCTGGGCAAAATCAACTTTTGGGGTGTATTAACTAAATCACAGTACCACTGTTCTTGAGGAGATTTCCCAAAAAGCCCATGTTTTCCATTGTGGTAGTGGCTTGACATTTTTAGAGCAGCTAGCCTTACTGCCACAGAGGTCATTTTCAGTGGCAGGTGTGTAAAATGTAAGGAGGTGTGGAATTATGCCACTCCAATGAATGAAAATTTGTTTTGTTTCAAGTTGCTGGTACATGCTTTCACCAACACATATGATATTCAATACTTGTTCTGTTATGTTAGGCAGAAATTTGCAAGTTGGTGGGAGTACGGGGCCCAAAGGGCTCCACGCTCCCACCAACTTGTGCAACTTTGTACTTTTCTATGCTTTCTCAAAAAATAAGGAAATTCTTTGCAAAAAAAACTGTGTTAATGCATCATTTAGGGTTAAAGCACAAAAAGTCAGGAAATTAGACCTTTTAGGTTGCCCCCTACCCATCCGTATACCCCCCCATCCTCCTCAGACTGACAGATTCCAGGGTGTGTCATTGGGGTTGTCGCCCCATTCTTCTTTACTGCAACATGTCAACATGATTGTACATGGAATGGGGTGACATTTAGGCCTCAGAACCTGACACACCCGGCATCTGTCATTCTGGAGGGTGGCATAAGGAGGTAGGGGTAACCTTAAAGGTCCAAGTTCCTGACTTTTTGTGCTTTAACTCTAAATGATGCATTAACACAGTTTTTTGCAAAGAATATATATATATATATATTATAGCGGCGCAGTCGCACCATTATGATTAGTGTTCAGCGGTCACTTACATACTAAAGTCAAAAGTTTGGGCATTAATAACTTTGGACCCCATTCAACGGATTTGCCTGAAATTTGGAATGTGCTGCGGGGCATGGCAGATCTCTTGATTTGCCAAATTGCGTTTCAGTCAGCATTACAGTCTTTGCGTATGAAAACGCTGAAAAATGCAAAATTATCCATTTTTGGAGGCAGCTTTTGGGATTTTGGATGTGGCCCAGCACAGCCATCATGTGGCATGCCACTCTGTGACATGACTTATTTGAAGGAGCTTCACTGGCCGAAGATGCCACTTTTTATTTGGTGAAAAAATATTGAGGCATTCAAACGTAATAGCACTTTTAAGTTCCCATTATAAGTCAATGGGAAAATTTATATGGTTATTTCGTGAACAAAGAATGGAGTTTTGGCCATCTGGTCCCTCCTCATGGTCAAAGAATTTACAGGCTCACAGTCAAAGATTCTTTGATCCCTTGGGAGGGACTAGATGGCCAGATTTGGAGGTACCAGATAGGCCAATTTTAACAACTTTTAAAGTGAAATATCTCAGAAACAGTTAGGTCTTTTAACTTGAAATATGCAGAGTGTTGAGGGGATGTCCCGTACATGTGACTTATGGTATTCAGGTGTTGGAAAATTAGGTTGCTGCAGAGATATTGCATAACACGCTTTACATTTTTTGTATAGCATTTTGCAGTGTGGTAGGCACTTTTAATATTAAACCTCACATTTTGCACGTTAATAGCTTTGAAACCATTTAACAGAGTTGCACAAAATTTGGAATGCACAGTCTGGTGTGATAGATCTCTTGATTTGCTAAATTTCATTTCAGTCAGACATATGGGTTTTGCACAGTGAAGTGCCACAAAATGCACTTTTCACCACTTTTGTGCATTTATTGTCTGTGATGCTGCACAGACACCATGTGGGCTATTGGTCTGAATCTTGGGACTTTAAAATAGTGTGGGCCAAGGAACATTCTGCTTTTTGTATGGTGAAAAAATATTAATCTGTTCAAAAGTTATTACAATTTGAAATTCACATTATATCCTATGGGAAACTGTATATGTATTTTTGAAATGTTAATGAGAAAGACCAGATGGCCCAAATTGAGATGATCATATTTCAATAACAGTTTATTCTTTATACTTGAAATTTGCAGGACGTTGAGAGGATGTCATAGAGATGTGAACTGTGCTGTTTAGGTGTCGGGGAAATAATATGTTGCAGAGATATTCAATGACGTAATTGAAATTTTTCCCATATGATTACATTGCAGTCTGTGTCATGACTTTCGACGCCGTTTTCTCAGAAACGAAGTGAGAAGCAGACTTTTTACTACAGATGGCTTAGATCATCTTTGGGTGATCTAGTCATTGGAAAAAGACTTGACATTGTAGAGTCAGCCTGCAGTGGAATTTTGTTTGTATGTTGCACGGTTCATGAGATATTGTGAAAGTACTGTCACAAGGGTTGAAAGAGTGCCTGTCTAGTGCTTTTTAGTGCCCATAGCTCAGAAATTATGTGTGATATGGGTGCAGTCTGTGATAGTGGCATAATCTTCTCACTGTCATGGTTACAATGACACTTGAATTGTTTTTCTAGCTGTTACGGTTCCCAAGATATGGACAAATTGCTGTTGCAAGCATTTGGTGGCCAATAGGAATACTGCATGACTCTGCAGCTATGCATAAGTGGCAGCACAGGCCCAGAGGGCCCACACTCGCTCAGATGCATATTGTTATGCAGAAATTGGCAAGTTGGTGGGAGCACGGGGCCCTTTCCCACCAGAGTGGTTATTATATTATTATAGTGGCCCAGTTGTGCCACTATAGTTAGGGTTCAGCGGTCACTTACATACTAAAGTCAAAAGTTTGGGCGTTAATAACTTTGGACATGTTCAATGATTTGCCTGAAATTTGGAATGTGCAGTGGAGCATGGTAGAATTCTCGAGTTGCCAAATTGCATTTCAGTCGGACTTACAGTCTTTGTGTATGAAAATGCTGAAAAATGCAAAATTATCCATTTTTGGAGGCAGCTTTTGGGATTTTGGAAGTAGCCCTGCATGGCCGTTGTGTGGTATGCCACTCTGCAACATGACTCATTTGAAGGAACTTCACTGGCAGAACATGCCGCTTTTCGTTAGGTGAAAAAATATTGAGACATTCAAAAGTCTTAGCACTTTTAAGTTCCCATTATAAGTCAATGGGAAAATTTATATGGTTATTTTGTGAACAAAGAATGGGGTTTTGGCCATCTGGTCCCTCCTCATGATCAAAGAATTTTCAGGCTCACAGTAAAGGATTCTTTGATCCCGAGGAAGGGACTAGATAGCCAGATTTGGGGGGACCAGATAGGCCAATTTTAACAACTTTTAAAATGAAATATCTCAGAAACGGTTTGGTCTTTTAACTTGAAATTTGGAGGGTGTTGAGGGGATGTCCTGTAGATGTGAATTATGGTGCTTAGGTGTCAGAAAATATATTAGTTGTGGAGATATGGTGTGGCACAGTTTACGTTTTGTGGACAGTGTTTTGCATTGTGGTAGTGGCTTGAAATTTATAGGGTAGGTAGCCCTACTTCCATGGACATACTTTTCAGTCATTAGGTGTGTAAAATGTAAACAGGTGTGGAATTCTGCCCCTCTGACCAATGAAAATCTCAAACTTTAAAATGTTATATCTCTGACACGGTTTGTGCTTTTCAATTGAAATGTGCAGGGTGTTGAGGGGATGTCCTCTACATGTGAATTATGGTATTCAGGTGTTGGAGAATTAGGTTGTTGCAGAGATATTGTGTGATGCACTTTACATTTTGTGTATAGCGTTTTGCATTGTGGTAGGCACTTTTAATGTTAAACCTCACATTTTGCATGTTAATAACTTTGCAACCATTCAACCATTCAACTGATTTGCACAAAATTTTGAATGCACAGTTTGGTATGGTAGATCTCTTGATTTTCTAAATTTTTTTCAGTCAGATATATGGTTTTTGTGCAGTGAAGTGCCACATAATGCACTTTTGCCACTTTTGTGCATTTATTGTCTGTGGTGCTGCATGGACACTGTGTGGGCTATTGGTCTGAATCTTGGGATGTAGAAAGAGCTTGGGCCAAGGAACATGCTGCTTTTTGTTTGGTGAAAAAATATTAATCTGTTTAAAAGTTATTACAATTTGAAATTCCCATTATATCCTATGGGAAAAGGTATATGTATTTTTGAAATGTTAATGAGAATGGCCAAATTGAGATGACCATATCTCAATAACAGTTTGGCCTTTTTACTTGAAATTCGCAGGGTGTTGAGGGGATGTCATAGAGATGTGAACTATGCTACTTAGGTGTTGGGGAAATAATCTGTTGCAGAGATATTCAATGATGTAATTGACATTTTTCCCATAGGAGTACATTGTAGTCTGTGTCATGACTTTCAGCGCCGTTATCTCGGAAACATAGCGAGAAACAGACTTTTCGCTACAGATGGCTTAGATCACCTTTGGGTGATCTAGCCACTGGAAAAAGACTTGACATTGTAGAGTCAGCCTGCAGTGGAATTTTGTTTATACATTGCACGGTTCATGAGATATTGTGAATGTACTGTCACAAGGGTTGAAAGAGTGCCTGTCCAGTGCTTTTTGCTGCCCATAGCTCAGAAACAATGTGAGATATGGGTACGGTCTTTGCAATGTTGCGTGAAGTACTTACTGTCACAATTACAATGATGCTAGAATTCTTTTTCTAGCTCTTATGGTTCCCAAGATATGTGCACATTGCTGTTACAAGTGTTTGGTTCCCTATAGTGCTGCAGCATGGCTCTGTAGCTTTGCATAAGTGGGAGCATTGGCCCAGATGCATATTGTTGTGCAAAAATTGGCAACTTGGTGGGAGCTGGACTCCGCACTCCCACCAATGCATGTTTTTTACTACTTATATTAAATGTTTTCAAAAAGTAAGGAAATTATATGCAAAAAACGGTGTTAATGCTTCATTTAGGGTTAAAGCAAAAAAAATCAGGAAATTAGATATTAGGGTTGAACCCCGAACCCCCTTCACACACACCACCCCAATCCTCCACAGTCTGACAGATGCCTTGGTATGTCATTGGGGTCATGAGGCCTAAATCTCCCCCCCTTCTCCCTTACCTGTAGCATGTCAGCATGCTCGGTCATGGAATATATTATAGGGGTGTGGTCACGCCCTTATATTTTCGGTTGTGAAATCTCTTCTATGTTAAACTCAAAATTATGCCCATTAATAACTTTGGACCCTTTCAATGGAGTTGCATGAAATTTGGTATGCGTGGTGGGACAAGATAGATCTCTTGATTTGCCAAATTTCATTTTTGTTGGACTTACAGTTTTTGCACACCAAAATGCTGAAAATGCACTTTTGGTCAGTTATGTGGGCAGCATTTTTGATTTTATCCATGGCACTGCACGACTGTCATGTGCTGTGCTGCTCTGCAACTTTGCTCAGCCAAAAGAGCTTGGGTCAAGGAACATGCCACTTTTCATTTGGTGAAAAAATATTAATCCATTCAAAAGTTATTAAAGTTTTAATTTCCCATTATAACTCAAAGGGAAAATTTATACGGTTATTTTGCAAAAGAAGAGTAGGGTTTTGGCCATCTAGTCCCACCTCATGATCAAAGAATTTGCAGGCTCATGATCAAAGAATCTTAGATCATGAGGAATCCTTTGATCATGACAGCAGCCATCTTTTCATCATATTTTCAGAGCGCCTCTTTGTATTAGCATTCATAATGCAGACAGTCGGCGGCTGGCTGTGGAGGTGAGAGGTGGTCTGTTCCAGTCACCGGCTGGAGAAGGGTGGGGGTGCTGAGTGGGCTGGCATGGCTGGGTGGGGGGCCACTAGAATACCAGGACATGGAACATACTTATTTATTTTATTATGATGGGGGGCCACTAGACTACCAGGGATATTAATAATTATTAAATACAGATCGGGGTGGCCACTAAACTACCAGGGATATGAAAAAGAAATATAAATAAACACACATGGGGGGCACTAGACTACCACAGATAGAAAAGAGACATATTAATAGAACACTCATTTTGGGGGCCACTAGACTACCAGGGATACAGGGATCGCTATGTACATTATTATGATGGGGAGGGGGCCGATAGACTACCAGGGATAATGAAAAGTAATTTTTTTTTATTCAGATGTGGCAGAACGAAGCCCCCTGAGCAAAAAACACCGTTATATAACTTTGTAGGGCACCCCTGGGCTACAAAAAACTATTTTGAAATCTGGCCATCTCATCCCTCACTCTTTGTTCATGAGTGAGCAATTTCTTTGCTCGTGAGCCTGTAAATTCTTTGATCACAAGATTCTTTGATCGCGATCGTACATTGCGAGTGAGAGGCGAGATGGCCAGATAAAAAAATACATTATCTCAACTCAAGGGTGTCCTAGGAAGACAAATGAGGGTGGGTTTTACTCAGGGGGCTTCGTTCTAATGAACCATGGCAGTGGTTTACCACAGTTCTTTGAATTTTGTAAATTATACAAGTTTTTATTCTTTGGTCATGACCCTGCAAATTCTTTGATCGCAAGCCTGCAAATTCTTTGATTGCAAGATTCTTTAATCGCGATCGTGCATAGTAAGGGTAGGATGAGATGGCCAGATTAAAAAATCAATTTACTCAGCCCAGGGCTGCCCTAGGAAGTCAAATGAGGGTGGTTTTTGTTCAGGGGGGCTTCGTTCTGTCGAACCATGGCAGTGGTTTACCGCAATTCTTTAAATTTTGTAAATTACAAAGGTTTTTATTCCTTGTCTGTGAGCCTGGAAATTCTTAGATTGTGAGATTCTTTGATCACCATCTTTGATCGTGAGGGCAGGACAAGATGGCCAGATTGTTTATAGTGGAATAGATAGGGAAATTGTACCAAACTTTAAGATTGAATATCTTGGAAACGGTTTGGTCTTTTTGCTTGAAATTTGGAGGGTGTTTATGGCATTTCCTGTACATCTAAATTACACTGACTATGGGTCGTGAAAAATTCTTTTGCTGGAGTATTGGCGTTGCACAGTTTACATTCTGCGGGCAGCATTTTGCTTGTGGTGGTGCCTTGAAATTGATAGGATACCTAGCCTTAGTGTCATGGATGTAGTTGCCAGTTGTTGTGTGTGTTAAATGTCAACAGATGTGGAACTGTGCCAGTCTGACGAATGAAAATTTCAAATTGTAACATGTTATATCTCGGAGGCGGCTTGGTCTTTTCATTTGAAATTTGGAGAGTGTTGCTGGGATGTTCTGTAGATGAGAATTGTGGTGTTTACGTCTCAGACAATTTATTTTTTGTGGAGAGATTGCATGGCGCACTTAATGTTTTGTGGACAGAGTTTTTTATTGTTCTGCATTCATACTTGTTTAGCAGTTGGTTGTGCTGTTGTCACTGTACTTTTTAGTCATCAGCTGTGTTATGTGGCCAAACACTTACAAGTTGGTGGGAGCATGGGGCCCAAAGGGCCCCACACTCTTACCAATTTGTGCAACATTCTGCTTTTTATTCTTGCTTAAAAAGTAAGGAAATTCTATGCAAGAAACTTCATTAATGCATCAGTTAGGGTTTTTCTACAGTGAAAAATATGAGGAAATTCAATTTTAGGGTTCCCACCACTTGCACCTCACCCCCAGCCAACCCCCACCAACAGGCATCGGGGTGTGCCTTTGGCTCATTGGCCCTAACTCTCACCCCATTCTCCTACATTGCCACCTCAGCTTGTTCACACATGGGATGGGGTGAGAGTTAGGAGCCAATGACCCCAGCACACCCCAGTAACGCAGTGTAGACGAGCTAAGGGTCGGGATGCAAGGGTGGAACCCTAAAATCGAATTTCCTCACCTTTTGCTGTAGAAAACCTAACTGGTGCATTAATGAAGTTTATATATATATATATATAGATATATATATCTATATATATAGATATATATATATATAGATATATATATATATATATATATATATATATATATATACACATACATATATTTATTTATTGCAGAAAACTGCGTTAATGCAAGAGTTAGGATTTCTTTGTAGCGACAAAAGTGAGAAATTTGGCATTAGGGTTTCCAACCCTAACTCCAGCCCCACACCACACCACCCCCACCACCATCCCCACTGGCACACACACACAGGCACAAACATAGACACACACACACACACAGCACACAACTATGGGGGCAGTACAAGGAAATACAACCAATCACAGACACACCGAATCTCTGCAAAGACATCAACAGAGTGCAAGCTGTTCCGAGGAGGGTAAACAAAATGGTGCAGGGTGTGCAGCAGAAAAGATATGAGGAGAGACTAAAGCAGCTTAACATGTATACTGTTAACAAAGTAAAACAGGATAGCATCTTTCAGAAAAACATATGTACAAGACCAAAGGAACACAATAACATCTAACTTCTTCCAGGAGAGATGGCTTAATGAATTCTCAGGAAGACTAAACATACATATATATTTTTTAATCTTTGGTAACAGGCTGACACTAACTAGGGACAAGTTCCTGTTTTCAGGAGTGAGCTGGAAGCACTAGGCACTTAAGTGAATTCCTCAGAGTCACAGATTATGTAGGTGGAGCTTGTGAGAATCAAACTCAGGTCTTGTCTGCTAAGTGTATCAAGCTCATTCAGAGGTAACAACACTAACCTATAGGATATACAGGCATCTGGCTTCTCAAGGGCAGGTATATATCCGGGTCCAGTTGATGCTGCCTAACTCTAGTAAGAATGCTTGGTCACAGAAGAATTGAAAACACGTTCTGTTCAGAACTGATATGGCTGTGGATAGCGTTTAGAATCACCAACAGTGTAGAAAAGAATATGCAGGATCTTGTTACAGTGCAGTCACATATAACAGATACTGCAGAAATTGCAGAACTGGGCATGCATGATAGAAACATACATAAAAACATAGTATTTGACAGCAGATAAGGACTGCTTGCACAGCTACACTGTCCATTTCCATATCTCATCAGTAAGCTGCAGATTCTAGTCAATCAACAAATAACTTAAGCAATAAGCCAAGAGAGGGTGTGGGTTATCGGGGGATTTACCATGACTAGAGTGGTTTGCCCACAAGGTGCAGCTGAGTGGGTAAATCCTCACCAGCCATGGTAAATCAACCGGTAACCCACATCCTCCGAGTGGCTTATGCGATTATACTCAAGTTCATTTTTACAATAATAAAATACAACTTTTTAAGAAATTGCTTTTTTTTAATTTTTATTCTATTTATTCCTGGGCTGCAGGTGATATGAATGATGATGATGAGCACCAGGATTACCACTATTTTCTCATCAACCAGGGATTATCATAGGATTTACACCTGTGGTAAACTGCCAGTCTGACCATTTCATTGGCTGTTCACTTAGGTCCATGGAATAATTCCTCCTTGCCCCCACTAGAATTGTCTTATGTCTCTCTCATGTATTCTACAATTCTGGCACTGCTTCTTACTCCACAACCTCCTCAGAAAGCCTGTGCCATACGTGCAGAACCCTCTCTGTGACAAATTTCTCTTTAGCATAACCTGTAAGCCATTCCCCTTCTGTCTTCAAATTGTTCCATTTGTTCTTGTACATCTCTTTTTGAGAAAGATGGTATCCTCTTGTACGTTGTTAATTTCATTGAGATTGTTTAAACTTTGTACCATGCCCCCCCTTTCCTCAAGGGTATACATGTTAAGCTGCTTTAGTCTCTCCTCGTATCTTTTCTGCTGCACACCCTGCATCATTTTGTTTACCCTCCTCTGAACAGCTTGCACTCTGTCTATGTCTTTGTGGAGATTGGGTCTGTCTGTGATTGGTTGTATTTCCTTGTACTGCCCACATAGTTGTGTGTTTTGTGTGTGTGTGTGTGTGTGTCTATGTTTGTGCCTGTGTGTCTGTGTGTGTGTGTCTATGTTTGTGCCTGTGTGTCTGTGTGGGGGGGTGGTGGTGTGGTGTTGGGGGGAGCTGGAGTTAGGGTTGAAAACCCTAACGCTGAATTTCCTCACTTTTGTCACTACAAAGAAACCCCAACTCTTGCATTAATGCAGTTTTTTGCAATAAATGTCCTGACTTTTTGAGAAACAAGAAAACATTTGATTTTTCTCCTTGAAAAAGATAATGTAAGCTTAACATAAGACTTTTTATAAACAATATCTTACCCATCTTCAGAGGACATCTCTGCACCGCAGTATTGCATCATGCAATTCTAGTCATAGACATTGACATCTATTTCTAGATATTTCAAGAAATTTCTGCACCATGTCCCTCTGCTGACTGTACTATTAAAATGCAGAAAGCAGAATATATCTCTCAAGAAATCACAGAAATTTCAGAAATAGGTAGCACTGTGTGTGGCTCCTACTGTTATGCTAAAATAATAACCCAAAGGAAACCACCATCATTAACACTATATTACTTTAATAGTATGTATTAAGTTGCTGTGACATTCATGTTTACTATACTGTCAAGAATGCTATTACCTCAAGCCTTTCTAGCCAATAACTCTATTATATACGTATTTATAATAACGACACAAACAAATTCTTGAAAAAGTATTATTTTTAATATTAAATTTGTATACAAAAATATAAAACTTTTATTTACAAAAAATTTAGAAAACACAAATACAAAAATAAACACATGTTTCAGACACACAGTTGGAGGAAGGGAGAATACATAAATAATACATTAAATACAAGTTTTGCTAAATAAAATAAAAGTGTTCCTGCACACTTAAAAAATAAACAGTGGGTGGGGACATATAAAAAAATAAATAATAACTTGTTTCAAAAAAAGTATTTACAAGAACTGGCCTGGAGTGATAGAGGAATGCTGGCCATTCAGGCTGTAAGGACTTGGGGAGATGACGGTGACGAGGAAGTGGAAGGCTACTTGGGAGTAGGTGCGGGTAGGTGCCCCTCTTCTGCAGCAGTTGTTGATGGTATTGTTGGAGGGGAACCTTCGAGGGGCTCTTGCTGAGGCACTTCAGAAGGCTGGTCACCCTCTAGGTGCTGCATGTCCTGGTGCAAAAGCTGGTGGATTGCTTCTGTGGCCTCCAGCTGATTCTCAGCCAGCCGCACCATGAGACTGTATGTGGACTCCAATGAAGCAACAGAGGCCTCCTCCAAATCCCAATGTGACTGAATCACTTTGGTGAGGCCCCTGTTGCTCTGCTCGAGCCCATGAGTGGCAACTAAGGCCGCATGCCTTACACGCCTGTGGCACTGCAGCAAATCAGTTGTTTCACCCCCTTGTTTAATGATTTCGTTGGTCTGCCCGACCAAATAATTAAGCTTTGCTGCAGTGTCATGGGCATGTTCAGCAGCAGCCCTGTTACCACTCTGCACAGTCTCAAGCAGCTGGCTGAGGGTTCTGCTGATGGTATTCAAAATGGCAAGTTGCCCTGTGGAGACAAAATGAAAAGAAAGAATACACGTGTCAATAGACGAAACTCTTCTGCAGTTTTCTAAAAATGGACTACATAAAACTTTGTGTTTGTAATAATAATACCTCAGATGTATTTACATCTATGGTACTTCAAAAAAAAAAGCTGTGTTGACTTAAGAATACTGTTATCTATGTTTGTTATAGACACAGCTATCCTCACCATTTCAGATACTACAATGACAGACATATTGCACTAGAACTAGATTCTGTTAATCCCAGCATAGGTGCCTATTAATGCTTTTCCTTAAACCACTATATAAATGACTATATGTAATGTGTGCAAAAGTTGTACAATAATGAAGCATTAGCACCTGTACATACTTGCACTTTTACCAGCCTACTGTACAATGATGTATTCTAGAACCACATCTTTGAACTGTGATACTATTGTCACTATGGAATGTACCGTGACACACAGCACTACATAGTCAGTAATACACATTCATGGTCACTCTGTTCTAAAACTTGTTCAAGAAGACACCAGATTTGAAAGTTGACTACTTAAAGCACCACAACCCTGGCACAGCTAGACAGATATAGTCTACTTCAGTCACATAATACTGCACTGTTATACTCCATGCCCATTTTATGTCTCTCAGCACCATTTCAGTGTGGGTCTGTAATGGTATGGTGTACGTGAGACATTGTAGCCCAGTAGGACTAGTAGAGACATGCCATATTGTGAAAAGACCATTAGTGCAGTACTGTATGATCTCTTAACACCTCATCATATTTCTCAACCTCATACAATACAGTTCAAAAAATTACACTGTTACAGTATTTAATGACACATATCACAGATAAAGACACAATAACTGTAGCTCAACAGTAAATTTATGATCATTAAAGATGAATAAATAAATCACTGTATACTCCCTGGTTCTGCATACTTGCCCATCCAGTATTCTCTATGTGATTCAACTTGTTGAAGAGAAATATATACAAGCAAATATGAAATTGATAAAAGCCACACAAGTCACCATCAGGCAGACAAGTAACATGATTTACCATATCAACATATACTGTACTCCTTATTGCATACTTCATAAGAGCACATTCAGCACTTCATTTAGCATTGTCCATCTAAGAATAGCTATCAATGCAGTACATATGCAAACTAAATAACATTTTTCTTCCGCCTTTTTTCATGCACAGTCTTCGCAGTAAAAATGTTCATATCTGACACATAACATTTAGTATGCTGATTTAACATTGAACAATCCTTCCACATACTACTGTCTTATGTAATACTGCTGTCTAACTCTTTCATAAGTGCATCCTCTATACTGTGTGTGTGTGTGATGTGTGGCTGCTACTTACTGAATCCATCACTGAGCTGGGAGGGCACTAAATCATGGGAGGCAATCCAGGAACCATATGTTCTCAGTTTATGAAAGACGGATCTTCTACTGGCTGCCTGATCACCAGGCTTGACCAGAAAACACTAATCCTGTAACACTAAGGGGTAGAAGGAATGGAGCAAAGGGACACACATTTGGAGCCACAGGTTGCAGAGTGAAGGGATGTGGAGCAAATACAATCAAACCACACAGAAGAGGCTGCACCACAACCAGGTACGATGAAGAGCTGTGCATGGCATATGAAAAAAAGGCACCAGGACCAGGCAGCACAACCAAGTATATTCTTATAACTAATGATGACATGACCCAGTGACAGTTCAGGAAAAGCATATCACTTGGGGTTGTGCACAAATTGCAGTACAACCATCAGTGAAAATCAGTATACTGACCACACTGTACTGTTCTTTAAAAAGAAACTCAGAAAAATAATAAAAAGTACTTTCGTTCCTCAGCTGGAGGCCCACCTGGACCTGCAGCTGTTGAAGGATGACCTGCTGCTGGAGATTCTGGCATTACCTCCACAGAGGGTTCCAGCTCTACAATTTCAATACCCTCTGTGGAGTCTTCTCCTCCAGCAGCACCCTCTGCAGATGGTTCATCCTCTGTAAAAACATAGTAAAAGAAAACAATTTACTCATCTCTGAATATTAGTATCAGTATATATATATATATATATATATCACCACTACCACTTGTACACTATCCATTATCTTGACAACTATGATACTATATAGTGTTGACTTCATTACAGTATATACATCTGGTCTGTTAATCAGTACAGTAACTAGAATTTTTAGCAGCTCTATACAATCATGTGCTCTTCAGTGTATACATTGTGATGCTCTCTTACTTAAAAAAACACCTTAACAAGCATTATACTAATCATAATACAAAAGACATAAATAATCAGTTCTTCTGAAAACAGTTTCTGTTGAAATATTTCTCCTACTACATACTATAGTCTAAAAACTTTCCTCGCTTGGAATTCTCCAATCTAAGGATGAAATTCCCCAATCTAAGGATATTTTTTGTAATTACATGATACAATGTAGATCCATGAATAAATTACCTCAGCAGTGAGCAACACACAATCTTCTCATACCATATGACAGACATACTACATATTCACTTAATATATAATAATCAGCACATTACTCAAACTCACGAGCAGAGTCGAGCACCAGTAGCTGCTCGACTGGAGCCCCTCGAGCTGCACCTTCCAGGAGTGGTTGCAGCTGCACATGATGGGAGGATACAGGTTCCATTGGTGTTGTGGCTGAGTGAGAAAACAAAAATTAATATGATTTTTAGCTATTTCAGCATTAACATCAATATCACTATATTGTTTTATTACTTTGATTTGCAAAATAACTTTGCACCACTTCTTTTTGCTATCCTCACCATCAAGTAATTGGCCAACTCAAGATCACATACAGACCACAAACCTATGGTCTATCCCTAAAGTACCAGTTTCAAACTGTAGTACAAGACAGCTACCATACAATCAGTGTTCAATACAAGGTAGTGTACTGATCTTCTAGAATTGCAAAGCTATTTTTACTGCCCTGTCTTGCCCTCTAATAACGTTCATTATATACTACCACTTAGGCTAAGCATTCAGAGCTGTGACATGATTACATACATCTCCCCTATCATTTGACACACAATACCCCATCTCTGATTTCTAAATAATTCAGCAAAACTTCAACATTTGCAAGTAACAACACCCTCAGCTTGCAACATGACTATGAACACTGTGAAAAACATACAGTATGGTTCAGACTGTCTCCTACTGTACTCCTCTAATACATACCCTAAACACAAATTACATGTTTCTATCTTTCTAATTAATATATTGAGAGCATTTAAATGTTAGTACATGTGATGTCTTCAACATTTCATACATTACCATACCACTAGACAAGTCTCATTATCTGTTTTCAAGGAACTAAGCAAATGTTTGCTCTTGCCTGTTATTTAAAATACAGTATCACCACAAATACAGTCCTCAGTTCATAATTACTTAACTGTACTTGTGATACACTCTTTCTTTACATATCACTACTTTCAGAAGTATAATACAACAAATCATATGCTTTAAACTTCTAAAAAAATGTAAATACATAATTTAAATACAAAATAAAACAACCTTGCTAGTTACACACTCACAAATGATAGATATTCGGCACGGAGGTGTTGAGGGTTGAGATGCTGGATGCCACACCTCGCGCTATGCTGGTAACCGAGGTTTGGGAATGACTCAGGTCACTGGGGGTTGGAGGGGAGAGGGAGGATTGAGCATCCCAACAGATGCTCTCCTCCTTCTGGGGTGGGATACCAGGGGTGCTTCTAGCACCCGATGCCCCTGAAGCCAGTGGATGCATGGGCTTTCAGGGCAATGGTGGCTCTACTGGAGTTGGGGAGGGGGGGACGCTGCTATGTGCGTGGCTGTCGGAGTATGTCAGCATGTTGGCAAGCCTGGACATCAGCCCTAAGTGCAGGCGTCTCAGGAGGATTGCGTAAAAAACAGGGGAAAAATGAAACACCCCTGACTCTATGAGCAGATGAAACTAAGGGATGGGATGCTGTGGGGATAGCCCTGATGGATGGAGTAGGATGAGGCACAAGGCTCCTCTGAAAGCCATGGGAGCCAGGTGAATTACAAAAACAAACAAATGATAGATACAGCATATTAGCCTGTATATTAACATCACAACAGTTACAGAGATAAACTCACAGGTGTGATGACGATCACCAAACTCCGGTTTCCCTGCATCCTCCCACATAGCATACGCTATGTCGTACCACTCCCGGACTCTCCTCCACATATCACCTGCTGCTGCCTTCACCTTAAAAAAGGTCTGGTGGGTGATATTCCACTTCCTGCAATACTCGTCTGGAGATTTTGTCATCTCCTGTCTCCCCAAGGTAGACTAACCTGAAAAAAACATCAAAAAGAAAATAAAAGTATGCTGTGCGTTGTTTCTAACACAAAAATAAATAACTTTACAAAGATCACAACCTGACAGCTAATTCACAAACTGTAACAATATGGACTTATATGCACAGTTTGTTACATATGAAAGGAATAATATATGTCATGCTTTGTGGCAGTACTATAATGCCAGACATGGGGAAGGGGGGTGACATTGTGCACGAGGTGAAACAGCAGCTCCATCCAATGACCCAGTTTAACCACTTTTCCAGAACAAGAGTCACCCTTTACTCCATTTTCTTACACAACACAATACCTTCTAGGTATATATTAAATAAAAACATTTTTGCAATAAATATGTATATAAATATCAAACAATTGTATTTTACTGGAGATCCTCCATATATACAGCTACATCTCTACATCTGTTCACAGTGCTGACAGTAAATGTGTCTCATCATAGTTCAATAATACCATGGTCCAGATAGCGACACTGTGCCAGGCAGGAGCACAAGCCTACGCATAGTGTAACTGTGAAGCACTGTATCGTGGCCTGGGTGATATTCAACAGTGCAGCGCCATGGCTCAGTACCACTGAATATGCCATCATGGATGCCCACATTGTACATGCTGCACTGGCACCACACCACTACAAGTGGCAAGAGATTAGTAGGGTGCTGTGCCGGCAGAACTGCAGCTATGATAGATGCAGAAACTGCAATATTCAGTGATGGATATGGGCATGGGGCCATAATATATGCAAGTCTCACATGGGGCTATTTGCATGTCATTATGGCCCCATTTATATACAGCTGCACCAATCCCTGGTGATTTGCACCTGGCACCCTGCTAGGTTTCAGCCATCAGGGATTAACAGCCCCTGCACTCAGCAGCAAAGCACCCCAGTACTCGATTACAGCTATATGTATAATAGAAAATAAACAATAATATCTATTGCTTGTGCTGCAGCAGACTATACCCAGCCCAATCAAGAGCATATGTATAATAAAAATAAAATAAATTTATCCGTAGTGCTCCACTGGACTGTTGCCAGACCGATCGCATGTTTTGTAAAAATAGAGTTATTCCCAGCAGTCCACTGGGCCCGCTCCCAAGCCAAATTGCAGACACTGTAAAAGGAAAAATCTGGTGGTACAACAGTAACCCCCTCCTCACCTGCCCACTCAGACCCACCACTGTGCTGCCACCCAGTCAGCAACGGGCAAAAGGTTCCCATCCACAAGCCACTCAGCCACCCACTGACTGACAGAGTACAGTACAGCTGTATGCAATAGGTTCAAAGCATGGAACAATGGGTGTGCACACCATACTGTACAACACAGTCTCAATATGAGAAGGGATCCATTCATATATCGGGACTGTGTTGTACAGTTCAGTCTGCACACTCATTGCTGCATGCTGTGGACCAATGGGCACACAGCCATAATATACACTGTGAGTCAGCAGCCAACCAGATGATTTGCAAGTGGGGAGCTGCTGCCCACCACTGACCAGGTGGGAGCAGGCTAACGGGTGTCAATAGCTGGCTGGAGAGGAGGGGGTACCACCAGGTTTTTTTCATTTTAGAATGCCCATGATCAGACTGGGCAGCGAGTTTACTGTACCAGCAAGAATATGTTTATTTTACTTCTAGTATACAGAAGACCACAATCAGGTCACGTATGGTCCACTGGACCAACAAGGATCGATTTATTTTATTAATATTATACATAACCCACAGTTGTCATTGATCACATCTATATGTGTGGAAAAAAACACTGAACTCTCAATCAAATAAAAGACCTACCTTGTCCCATGTGTGTATCAGGCTGAGGCATGCTCCCTAACAGCCTGAACAAGGGCCAGCACCTTTCTATCACTCCAGGATTTCGGCATTGCATATCTGTAATAAGAAAAGACAAAAAGACATATCAGAAAACATAATTAGATATAACATTAATAGTGCTGTATCTCACACCTGCTTCTCTTTCTTAACACTCAAAATGAGGCATGGGTAATAACTAATAAATTCCGAAGTTGCAATGACTCTATTATTGAAACACATCAAGGCGACCCCCTCCCTGACATAAGCAAAACAGTATATTAATCAAATATTGACAGCTGTATTTACAGCTGCTGTAGTATCTCCTTTAAAATTATGCAAGGTCTATTATTCATATACTAACTACATATTGTCATAGGGCAGACCAAACACTTGCACAAGATGCAGGCACACTGAGGGTAATTCCCAGTATTCCCTAAACAACAGAAACAGTCCTACGACCAAGTATTAATACCCAATAGGGTGGACAATATTGCAGAACACCATACCACCAAGGGGTGCAATTACACTCGACTGACCACCCTGTAGAGTATTATTGCACTCTCAAAATGGTGACTGTGTGTGATGTATAAAAAATATATATGTTAGTAACTTTTGATACTGAAATATTTTATTTACTTCTATGTAAAACAAGTAATCCCTCCACCTGTTTTTTTGTTGTCTTCTACACATCCTGTTTACACTCACAACCACTCCCCCCAGCCAGCACACACATACGCACTGTACTGACACTTTTATTTGCAATAGTTTGCAGACAGGTGGTAGTAGGCAATCAGCAACATCAGAGGTCGTCATGATAACATTCACTCCATTCCCCTCCCCACTAGCAGACAGACACACAAGCAGTGTTGTAACTGTTAAATATTTTTTTCACTGCTTTTGAAGTTTGTTTCTTTGCAGCTATTGGACAACCAGTAGTGAGGAGCTGACTAATTGCCTGAAACCTAACAAGATGTTAATACAACATCACACTTTACAAATGAACAACCAAAGGTCAGAGGAGTTACAAAAAAAAATACTACACTACAAAGACAAAGCAACCGAAGTTAAAAGTAAGAAATCTAATTTTTTGGATCTGCACACTACCATGGCAGTTGGTGGAAAGTGGTACATTACATATTAAAGATGTTACATGCCTCAGTAACTGACAGCCAAAAAATGGCGCCACATCAGCACACCAGTTCGGGGTGCCCAAACATAGTGTTAGATAATGGTGCACCTTGAATTAACAGTTCTTTCAAGGTGGGTGTCTATGGTAGCATAATCTACCCATCTTCTGCTATTGCTATGAGGCAATGAGAGAGCTGATAGTGTCTACAACATTTTCTAAGAGCTCAATAAGGAAACATTGGACAACACAATGGGCCCTCATAAAATACATACTACGATACTAGAGCATTATAGTGTATAGTGGAGTGTTGTTATGTATAGAATCCCATCCCTTTCAAAATGCTGTTCTACCACAGCTCCAAGGTCATGGAATGCTGTTATACTCTACTGTGGTAGAACAACATTCCAGAACCTCTAGAGACTGCATGAGTCAGTTGCATTTTGAAAGCAAAAGAACTCACAACACACATTTTTCACACAGTACTATACACTATACAAAATACAGGATGAGCAACTCTATGCAGAACCAATGTGATTTGTCACCTTGGGGTTCTGATTCCCATGGACTTCTTGAGCTTCACTCTCGAGGTCAGAGGGAATCAGAATCCCTCTGTGGCAGAACACACTGGTTCTGCATACTAGCCCATCCAATATTGTCTATATTCACTTTAGCATCAATGTAGTAACCTCCTGAACACACAGCTAATAAAAAAAAGAACAATACTTACTTAATAGTAACGTATCTGAGCAAAGTTCCATGGAATATATGTATCTGTTGAAAGAAATACAGAAAATATGTTTCAGAACTGTCATACAACATATACATTTTTTACAACAAAAAACAATCACTGAGTTACCCAGTGAAAACATCCCTACCAGCACACTGGATAGAACAACAATAGCATACATGCTTTAATATCATTACCCTCCCCTTTCTTTGCAGTTCATATTCTGAAACACAAAAACATTCTCATCCATACTCAGAAAATACATCCCCCCTTAAAACCAAGCATACTCAACCATCACAAAAAATTTATATCCCCCCAAAAATGTTAAATAGTAACAGTACATGCACACCATATCACATGAAGAGATAACACAAAAAACACCATTTGCACAGCAACAACCAACCAATATGTCACGTAACTCCTCCCCTTAAAAAACACCTATAACATCCCCAGTAAAAATGAACATCCCAATCAACTGATGATTATTATAACACCTGTGTACTGAGAACACCACCGAATCTAAGTTTCCCACAAACTCACACTCTAACATACAGACAACAATGTGCAAGATGCAAAGTTTTCTATTTTTTGACCATTCATATTGGCTCTAAAAAGAGCCGTTGTTGCCAGTGCATATGTTATATGCTTGAGAGGCACACTTCTACAGGTACACAATCACAGAACTGTAAGGATACCATCTCAAAGGTCCCCAGTAAATATTTTATTACCTGTATTAGAGAGATGCACACCATCTTTTAGATATAGCCAATATTTTTCATAAGTAATTTGGGGGTGACGAGTGGTATGCATTCCCATAACATGAAGGAATCCAGATATTTGTATGTTTACCTTCCTGCATGATCTTACAAGTGCAGGCCAGTAATCATTACCTCGCCAGACCATGTGCTGTGTAATATCTGAATACAGAATTTTACAAGCTGGTAACATACTCATAATATGCTGCAAGTCATACTGTGTAGCTTTAATTACATCAATCACCCTTTTGTTCCCCAAATCATTACCTCTGAGATGTATGAGTAATATGTCTGGTTGCGGGTGTGTCGCTAACAAGTAGTACATGGTAGGCATGAGCTGCTCCCACCTTATGCAACCCTTTCCAAACCAAGACACTGAGCATCCAGGTAGGTGTAAGTCATTGCCAAAATGACTACCTCTACTGAACACTGCTGCCCTTCTCACCAAACTTGATCCCACTATCCATACAGTCAATGCTGATTTTTCTGCCATGCTGATTGAGAAATCTCAAAAAAACTCAGATGTAGATGTATCAAAATTGTGTCTGTCTGACTACCAAGCACTACCAAGTCTAACCATCACAATGACCAGTATTCAGTTGTATCATAAAGATAAATCTAGTCAAAACAATCACAAGTAATAACCTGATCCCAGATTGGCTCTACAGCCTAAAACATCTAGCTATGTATGTAAAGCCTCTTTCTATTGGCATTATGTTTATAAACATTCTTTTTTGTTTTGGTGGGACAATACTGTCTGTTCATTGGTTCACTTCATGACTTTCCAACAATACAAATATTCATTGGTCTAACTTAGTGGTCATTATGGTCTGTCAAACGAAATTCCCTCTCTTTCTCAACCATCAGCTTGAGTGGTGAGTGGAACTATATTTATGTACTTCACAGAGATAATGTGCAACAGGTTAAAACTCTACTATATTAATTAACCTACTGTAGTATAATTACAGTAGTTAAAATTAGCAGTTAGCATATTTCCACTAAGAAGTACTGTCATTCTATATGTAAAGTAAAGTATATTTAACTGTCTCTGTGTTTTAGCAATTCAAATGTACTAGCATATTAACCAGGATGATGCACAATTTGTTTCTCAAATAGGATTGCACATCTGTAAAAACACACACTTATTTAACCAAATATTACTAATGTTGTCACATTAGCAAACAATTTTCACAAATAAACCACCACTAAAATGCAATGATCTGCTTTACACAATAACTGTTAACTGGTCAAAAAGTGTCACAGAAAAATGGTTAAGAGTAACAGGCAATACTAAACCTAAAGCACTGTTATCAGCCATTAAATAGTAATTGTAAGAGTAACACTTTTGACAAAACTCCCAATCAACAGGGAAAAACATACTAGTTAAATATATAAATATCATAGCACAAGGTTTAAAATCATTACTTAGCAGCTTTTTTGTCCTGGGACAATTCTAACTCTTGAGAAACTATTAATATAGGTTTTCTAGAAGCCATGTGTGTAAAACACATGGAGGCAAATATTATCCATTTTCAAAACATTTTAGCACTTTTATTAGCAAAATAATATAACATGTTTAGACAGAAACAAAACTCTGTGCAACACAAAGAAAGATAAACAATCTCCAAAAATCAAACATTAAAAATGCCACAGTCCTTCCTAACTTCCTAATAAGTAAAATGCCTTCTACAACTAATTAATAACATCAGTTTATTTGTCGTAGAAAAACACTCATTATTTTCTCCTGGAGTGTCTACTTCTCGAATACTGAGAACAAAATGGCTCAGAAAAATCACATGACAAAGTTAGCCATTTCTTTGATCGCGAGCATGCAAATTCTTTGACCATCACTCACTTTGACCACGAGGATTATCCACGAGTGGAAAAATCTTGAATCGCGAGAATAACATGAGACTTTGTTATCAGTCTCCTTGTTTGTAAAATACAGTAGATTCAATTCATGAGCATGCAGATTCTTTCACTGTCACTTGCTTTGGCCATGAGGATTGACCGCGAGTGTGCAAAATCTTGAACTGTGAGAATAACATGAGACTTCATTATCAGAGTGTCCCTGGTTGTAAAATACAGTAGATTAAACAGTTTTTCAACACAGTACTCAGTCATAGGCAGTTCTAGAACTAATAAATATAATGGAAATATTTACTTTTCTTATATTTTATTAACTTACCCATGTTTTTGACGGTCTTTGATCGCAAGCGTGCAAATTCTTTGATCACCACTTGCTTTGACCATGAGAATTTTTCTCGAGTGTGCAAAATCTTTGATCGTGATTATAATGTGAGAGTTTACCCCTAAATGTGTCAGAATGTTTAAAAAAGTGAAATCTATTAATTTTACAACAAACTGAGTACTCCTGAGTCATTATAGCACCCTGCAGATATATATAACCATGCTAAAAAAGCATAAATTGTTACTTCTCAATATTTACACATTCTTTGTTCGTGACTTTGCAGAATCTTTGTTTGTGACTGTCTTTGATCTCGAGAATTGGTCATGAGACAACAAATTCTTTGGTCGTGACAAAAAACGTGAATTTTGCGATTTTAAACTCATGTAGCTTTCTCTGGCTTTAGTTTGCCACACAATTAACATCCCATTAATATAAATATGTTATCTCATCAAACAAGATACCTACAATATTATACCTCCAACACAATGTTAATTATGGCAGTTGCACCTTTGTAGAAACTCATACCACTATCATAATCACCATTCAGTACTACTAACCTGCCTATCCCATCATTATTAATGTTAGCATAAGTAGGTGACAAGTTTTTACAACCACCATGTAACAATTCCGCAACTTGTGCCTTCGTAATAGACAGATAGATGTACCACACATTTATCTTTTTACAACTATAAGTGCTTGAAAATCTCACCTAATATTCAGATCACACTGTTGTGCACAGAATCAGTGAATCTCATCACACAGTGTGATACAAATGTCACCATTAGAAAATAGCTCCTTTTTAAACATACTATCTTGTCTACAACTTATACAGTATGTGATTTTTAGTACCTCATAGTACATTTTTGTTACTGCTTGATGTTTTGTGTTCACATTTTAAGGAGACAACAACAAAGAAGATATTCAAGGTATACTTCAGCTCTTTCATCATGGCCATTTGTCGTAAAGTAAGAGCGTAAACCAAAACTGCTAGCTGTACTGGTTGTTCATCATCATGCCATGTAATCACTAAAGGTAATACACCTCACCAGAAGAGAAAGATAACTTCTTCTGTTCCAACTACATATAGCATTAAACACAGACAAGTAAACAAAAATAAAACCTCCTCAAGTAAAACTACAACAAGTAGAGTTTGTAGAGGAGCTGTCCAGATACAACATCCAGCACTGTCCTCAACAAAGCACAGACATGAGAGACAGAAATAAAATACTGGATGTACCAGTTCTGCGACAGTACAACACAGTAAGACATTTTTTTTTAAATGGCCATAGAGCCAAAACTGAACATGTGGTCTCTAAAATAGTGAGACACAAAGGCAACAGACTGTGTAGTAAGCTTGCATTAATGAAATTGCACTTGAGAGTGAGACGATTTGTTAATGTGGCTCTAGCATTCCTTTCCCAATTATGGGCTGAAATGATGTCAGCTATTGATAAATTAAGTCTAAAGATTGAGGAGATGCACAACAAAATATTATCTTTTGAACAGTTGAACACACAAAATATCTCTGTGGTGTTTCAAGGAGACTGGTTTCATTCAGAATACTCAGAAGCATTCTTCTGGAAAGAGACATACCATGCACACAACCGAAACATCAGTGTAACAATTGATGAACACGGAAAAGTGCAGAATGTCTTACCTCTACCTCATGAAACAGTTGACTTGCATGATGATGATGAATTAGAACAGGCTGCTAGTAACCCAAAGTCATCAGCTAAGAAATGGGCATGTGACACTACATGTAATGTTAGAGAAGAATCAATATTCTTTATTGAAGTTGTCTGTCAACATTTCTAACCAGAAAGAGATGTGAACGACACACACTGATTCACAGCATTGACAAGTGTGAGATTCATTCTCACACAGGTCTAATGGGTCACTCCCTTGCATGCTTAGAGAGCAAAAACTGTGATAGCACATTTCATCACTTTCGCATGCTGGCAGTGCATAACTCTGGGATTCAAAAATTTGTACAAAGATTATATTGAGTGAGATCTGTCATTTGAGACTATATGCACATTCAAGCATTGATCGATGATGGAGATGTGGAAGGACTTATGTCCTTCATTAAAGACTTACAAAGTAGCCATAGATTAAGGTAAAATGCTACTCTTCCAGAACACACAAACACAATGTGCACATCACTGGTGCAAGAAGCTCAGCTTCTAAAAGCTTTTGGCCATGATTTTGTTAAATTTGAAATCAGCAAGACACAAAAATTCGATGTATCCTGTGAGCGCCTGTTCTACAAACACCTGCGTGTTACTACAGACCTGCAGAACATTCCACACTGGAATGTTATGTGGGGATGTCTTCATGCATACCTTCTCTTAAAGTCTGACTTTGGAGAAGTTGGAACTGCATCACTCTGCTCTTACTGTTATAACAAGATTAAGAGTGACAGTTTACCTCCTCGATCTGTACTTAATAGCATGGAAGTTGAACCTACTCCTCCTGAGATAGCAGTCTTGAACTTGTTTGAGAGGACTCTGATCTAGACCATGAAACCATTTCGAACAATTATCAGGCTGAATACAAAGACAAACAAAGTCCTGGCACATCTTTGAAAGGCTCTGTTGTATATTTGCCTTTACCTTTGCAAAAAAACCTCAACACTATTTCTCAGAACAATAGTGTAGTAATCTTGGTGAATGGTGTACCAACAAAGGCAAAAACAATATGGCAGGACTTAGTCAATTTTGACACGGTGAAGCATGCTTTGCAATACCTAAAAGAGCATAATTTTTTTTATAGTGACATTGACACATTTTGCTGGTCTTTCTACAGATATTGCTGTTGAGAACTCTGGCAAAGCAATACTGAAAAAGATTGACATTGCAACTGTACACAATGCTTATGAGCAATTCACCATACATCCATTGCATGGAAAAGGTCCAGTAATGGATAACATTGATTTATATCAAATGAAGCAAGTCGAGGGCAATCCTGTAAGTATATGGGAGGCTACGCTAGAAGCTCATTGTTTTCCTGATCTATTTCCACTTGGCTCAGGTGGTCAACTAGATGAATGAAAATTTCTTGTCCCAGGAGCTGAATATAGGACCTCATGAGTTCTCCACAAGGATGGCAAGTTTTGAAGAAACATTGCATACCCATTCCACCTTCTTTGGGAAAGTGAATTTAGTGTCCTATCTGCTACTATTGCTCATACATTGAGACTTGGTACAGAGTTCAACAATATAACAGCTGCACAGTTGCTACAGAAGTTGCAGACCAAAGATGAAGCACTGCACGTCAGTCTTTCTACAATTTTGCCTAGCATGTGTGGTACCAAGGAATATTGGTGCAGATGACACTCTGAGGTGATGTGCATGCTGAGAGAGTTTGGACCAGCAACATGGTTTGTTACATTGAGTTGTGCTGCATATTATTGGGATGATCTGGTTGACCTTCTCAGATGGGCAAACTCAGACACTGAGAACATACAAACTATGACTCTCAATGACGTATGTTTACTTGACCCAGTGACAGTTTCACATTACTTCCACCACCGGTTCCACAGTCTTTTAAAGTTCATACTGTCTAAGATTAATCCTCCTCTCTGCATTGTCAAGCACTACTTCTGGAGGGTTGAGTACCAAGATCGTGGAGCTCCACACATACATATGTTGCTGTGGATCAAAGATGCCCCACATATTGGAGACAATGACACAAGTGACATACTAAGCTTCATACTGAAGTATATCACATGTCAGATTCCAGACAGGTATGACAGTGCAACCACTTTGGGAACTGGTTCAGAAATTCCAATGACACCTGTGTGGCAAGTACTGTCATAGGAAAGTAAAGAACAGGGGACAGTGGCACACTCAATGCCATTTTGGCTTCCTAAGGTGAGCTTGTATGGCTGCTTGTCTCAATGATGTCTTTTCAGCCATGCGACACCACCTGAAAGCAAAGTCCACAAAACAAGTGTATGAACTACCTCGCACAGAATCAGAAGTCTATATCAATGACTATAGCCCTTCTCTTCTGTTGATGTGGCAGGCAAACATTGACATTCAGTTTGTTACTGACAACTCAATGGCTCTTGTAAGGTATGTCACATCATACATCACTAAGCATGAGCAAACAAACCTGCAAGAAATGCGGGAAGAGTTGTCAAACTGTGATAAGTCAATGTCTTCTAGGCTTTGCTCACTGGGACTTAAGACTCTCTCACACTGTGAGTGTGGAGCCTATGAAGCAAGTGACCAACTTACAGGTGTATGTCTATATAGCAAATCAGACTCCATTTGTTTCTTGAATGTGAATCACAAGCAGAAAATGAGTCCTTAAAAGCCATGAAGAGATTGAGGATCTGGCTGCTACAAGGCCAACATCCACAAATATTCTCAAAAGCAACTTAATTGACAATTACTATTTACAGCACCACAGTGCTATGGATGATCTGTGTCTCTTTGAAGTTGCTCAATGGTACGATTACAAGTGGGGTGTTTCTTTTAACCAAAAAAAAGGCATATATAAAATCACTAGGTTTGATGAGTCACTTGTTAGAAAGTGCAACCATGGCTAACTAACCACTGTAAGCTCACATTGAACACAGCAGAAAGGAAAGAACATTATTATTTTGCTCTGTTGTTTCTGTTCAAGCCTTGGAGATCAGAATCTGAATTGAAAGGATTATCTGATACATATGAACAACAGTTCATGGAAACGTATCATATCTTCAAGAGTCATGTCTCTGAGAGTTACATTGACAGACTTGAAATTGAAAAAAATAAACTGGAGTAAACTAAGGAAATTCTGGATGATGATGACACCCCAGTAACATCACAGGAAATGGTTGATGTTGAAGGAGAAGGGCCTCTTGGTGCTCCACTTCCTCCTAATGACCCATCTGTGCTGATGTCAGAGGTAGAGGGCACAATGCAACAAAGCATGCAGTTCTCAGAGTCAGCTACAAACATTGTTGACAACTTGAACTCACACCAAAAAGTTGTGTATCAGTGTGTGATACATGCTGTGGAACATGCTGTTCAGTACAGTACCAAGCCCTGTGTTTGTGATGCACACATACCAGTAAGGATGTCTGTTAGTGGTGCTGCTGGGACTGGTAAAAGTTTCTTAATTGAAGCTATAAGCAAAGGTGTACATGACCTTACTAATGCGCAACATCAGTCATTTTTTCTGCTCCAACAGGTTTGGCAGCTCATAACATAAGTAGTATCACACTTCATAGGTTATTCATGCTGCCAATTGAGCATGGGAAGAGTGTTGATTACAGAAAATTGTCATATGACGTTGCCTCTGAACTGAGGTCAATGATTGACAAGATGCATTTGCTGATAATAGATAAGATCAGCATGGTTTCAAATGTTCTTCTCACATATGTTCACCTACATCTACAGGAGATACTAGGTACCAATGATGATACACCATTTGGTGGTAAGAACATTATTGTTCTTGAAGATCTCCTTCAGCTGGCTCCTGTAAATGGCAAACATGTTTTCTGTAGTCTTTCCATTGAAGAGGCAAAGAAAACAATTGGATGCATAGGTGGAGTCAATCTCTGGGAGTTCTTCTCATATGTTGAACTGCCACAGAATATAAGACAGCAAGGTGACGAGTCTTACAAAGCATTGCTTGATGAGATGCGCATTGGTGCACTGTCACCCACCCATGTTGAAATGCTAAGACAGCGCAGACTTAAGCAGTGAGCAGAGTTCAGTCAGATCATGATGCAGAGAGAACAGCAACCTATTGTCACTCTCCCATGCATAGATACCATAGATGGTATTAACCTATCATGAACAATGGTATCAAAAATGGTTGAGCATCTCAGAGATCTCACAGGTGATGTGTCATGCACAGCTGGCTTAAAAGCTCTGCTACCACTGTGTAGAAATGCATGCATCATGCTTTGCAGAAACATTGATGTTGAGTGAGATCTGGTCAAAGGAGCCATGGGGTACATCCATGACTTCCAGTACAATGTGCAGAACACAGCTGTGGAATTTGTAGTTGTTAAGTTTGACAACTGTTAAACTCCTCACCCAATAGACAGGACAGTCACAGTCAAGTCTGAGCTTGTCAAAGACACATATGTGACAAGGAAACAATTTCCATTGTGTTCTGCTTATGCAGTGTCCATACACAAGTCACACTGGCTCAACCTTGACAGTGCCACTGTAGATATAGGCACTGGTATATTCAAGGATGGGATGTCTTATGTTGCTCTGTTTCATGTCAGACAATTGTCTGGGGTACACATAGTAAATCTGGCAGAAAGTAAAATGCGTGCTGACACAAAATGCATAGTTAAGTACTACAGATTATGTATATTGTGCCAACCAAATGCTCCTTTGCTACCAGTTCCCAGATATGCGTCTGGAACAGCTATCACAATGGATGATGGATGGAAACTAAAAAGAAAGCACACAAAGACTCCACAGTCATCATCTCACCAGCACATTACAGAGCACCATCTTCATAAACAAGTCACATCTCCACCTGTGAAGAAATGTATCGGGGTTAACACACTGCCAATATTTGACAACAGCACAGGAGTAAACTGTTATGCAAACACAACTATGCAAGCACTTCTCCACATCCCTGAGTTTGCTAATGTGTTAAACTCAAGTCACTCGACACCTCTGTCAGGAGCATTAAAGAGAGTAACTAGAGGTAGCCAAGACCAGTTTCCCAGTTTACAAAGCTTGACTCCTCTATGACTAACTCTTGGAAAATATGCAGGATGTTCAATGTTTGCTGACAATGCACAACAAGATGTCACAGAGTTTATGATGGCAAAGATAAACAGTTTAGCAGATGATGGTATTGATCTGCATCAACACTTTAAAGCCGAGTATGTGTCCAAGTACACATGTTTGTCATGCAGCCACAAAGAAACATAAACAACTCAGGACATGCTCTGGCTGTCTGTCTTTGTCCCTGAACAGAGAACTGTGAAGTTCCACAAGTTATTTGCAAATGCAGAAACTGGTTGGTTGTGCCGAAGATGTGGTCGTTCTTGTGTTTGTTCTCTGAGAGTTACATATTCAAGTTCATACATAATGATTGTATTGCAACATTTTAACTCTCAAGGCATGAAAATCACAACACCAATTTCGCACTTCATTGCTGGGAGAACTATGTTCTCAGGAACTCAATTTGACACCCATGCAATAATCTTCCATGACGGGCTATCCATTCATACTGGCCATTCACTTGTCGAATGTTCAGAAAGGCATGGGTAGAGTGCAATGATACAGTATGCACTCTCAAAGAAAGACTCCCAAGGAATCTGAAAGCTGCATATGTCACCATTCTCCGTTCAACCAGTGTTACACGACATGTGGAAGAGTGATGCCATCTTAACACAGCATCTCACTAAACCAGTATCTCTGCAACAATAACATTATGTGTGCATATTTCATCCAGATATAACTTTTTTCCAAACAATGTACGTATTTTCCTTTAACAGAATATGTTACACCTTCATCTGAAACTACTGATATACAAAAAACACCCATGGTGATCCATGTCTTCCACTTGTCATACAGTATCACCACAACCCATATTAATTGCTCTGATTTCTCTGCTATTGCAGAAGAGAACACAATAGTACAGCAGTGTTCAACCTGTGATACACAATTACTTGTTTATCACACTGTTGTTCTCATACATTACATGCAAAACAACACTGTTTTCTTCATTCATTGCAATACAATTAAAAAAACATTTGTATTGTAATATTGAGCATTAGCAACTTTGATATACTCACTATAAAAACTGCAATGCTACTGCTCAAGTAGACTTGAGGGTATTGAGCTGTAATCATTACACAGTCAGTGAGACATGTCTTTTTGCAGATGCCTCAGTTAAGTCTCTGTGTCTTAGCACATGTCACTGTGTATTCAGTTGTTTCACAGTACAATCTTGCATGGCAATGATAAAGTCAGTAATCTAGCAACATGCTTATCAGAGTTGCAACCACTGTTCTCCACATTTTGTGTTCAGAACTATACTTGTTTGAACAATACACATCAGGTTAAGTTCTCACTCCTTTTTCTGTCGTTGCCTACATTCTTGACCTTGACTATTATACTTACTAAATTGACTTCTGCCAAATCCAAACAGACTCGAGGGTGCTGGATATTATACAATGTCAGTTAGTGAGTTATGTCTTTGCAAATGTAATTATTACACCCACGTTAACAGCATGACTATCAACATTGTAGTGTCATCTGCTACCACTAAACCACAATTGTTGAAAACAATCTGACAGAATTTTCTGCCACTGTTCTTGGACTTCAAAACCTGAGCATGATGAACTCCACCCAAAAAATGTGACTCAGACTTGTACATATACAGTATATATATATATATATATATATATATATATATATATATATATATATATACACTGTATATATATATGATGCTGAGCTTCTACTTGAATGTATATAACTTAAGTAGACTTTCACATATTTATGTTTCTTTTTAAAAAAGAAAATAGAAATTACATGTATGTATTTATTAACTGTACAGGATTATCTGTCACTGTTGTAGGAGTCTCAACACTAAATATGATGAGGTATATCAAAGAAATGCGACTCAGACTTGAGCATATGTGTATAATGCTCAGCTTCAAATTTAATGTATATAAGTTAAATAGTCTTTGAGATATTCATGTTTGTTTAAAAAAAACAGAAAAATTATATGTATTCATATATTCACTGTGCCAAACCTGCACTATCCATGCATTTAATGGTATTGCATTGCATTAAGTGCCACAGTTCATATTACTCATAGCTCATTATAGAGATACATACTTGTGATTATCTGGCCTACTTTCACTGTACAATACATATCTATATATCTGTGCAGATGTGTACAACTTAAAAGTCAATACAAAATGTTAACAATGATTGTGTACTTCTGCTCCACAATGCAAACACTTGGTGTGCTCTTGCTTTTACATGATCGTCCATATTTTTGGAGGTTGGATGAGGAGTTTTCCCCAATTCCAATAATAATAAATAGTTTAAAAACTTATTGACTAGCAGCTTAATCAACCTTCTTGCCACCACTCATAAAATGGATGTGAAATTAGTATTCTCGCCACTCCATGAGATAGTTAAATATGTTAAATATTTTTTAATCCATTCTTTTATCTTTACTTCTTGATATTGGTAGATCCACTTTAAAATAAATAACTGCTAGTTTAAGAAAATCAGTAGTAAGACAAATCTAGACATCACTAATAAAATACTATAGTACACAAATAGCAAATGAAAAATGTCTGTCATTTAATTAAAACATAATAAATACAGATGAACAAATAAAAAATCATAATGTGTTTGTTGCAATCAAACTGAAACTGTCCATTCACATGTAAAATATTGTAACCTACTTTAATACTGTTGCAATCATCTGCACATGTGGTTCTTCCATAGAAAACGGTATGAATATGCTCATCAGAACCACCAAATGTTTCTTACTCTCTGATGTGCAAATGTACTCAATAACTAAATGGCTTTAAATATCAATTAAGTAAAAGTCTAACTCTATTCTAATCAGTTGCCTGAAATAGTTGTCAGATGTTGATAACCACATGTAAAATAATGTATTATTAGACTACATTCTCTTAATATCTAAGTGCTCAGTGAATGTCATAAAAAATAGTATCAATAGACACATAACTAATACCACTCAGCAATTAAAGTACAAAGATAAAGATTACCTCACTATATGTTATGTACAGTAACATAAACATCCATATGAAACCACTTACCAAGTCTATATACAGTCTTAATTTTAAATGTTATGTATATTGAAAAGATACAGTGTAGATGAACTCAGTGAAATACCAAGAAGTAAAAACATATCAACAAATTATCATGGATACAAAGAATGAACTGTTTTTTTCCCATCCCAAGAGCAACCAAACAATTAGGCCTAAAGATATAAACATACTAAAATAATAAACTAATTATTAACCTTATCCTATGTCTCCTGAGTTTTATTTTAAAGCAATTACTGTAACAGAGGTATACTACTGATCTACATGTGGTTTATTGCACTCTGACTGTATGGTCCTGACTATGCAGATAAACTACAACACTTGACAAATGATCTTCTGGGGGGGCATGGACAGCAGGTACAGGAAACCTGCCACTGTGCAACTCTTCTGACTTCTAAGTAATTTGCAACTGAACTGAAGTGTTTATATAATGTATGGAGACAGTCAATTAACCTGTGTTTTCTGCAGTATTACAACCTGATAATCCCATCAATGTGATGTCACATGCCGTAAACCTTGCATAGAGATGTCACATCAATGGGATTACAGAACAGAACAGAGCAGGTGACATGATTCCAAAAATGGAACGCTAATCAGTTAGCATTCAAAAAGTAAACAAGCCCACTCATTCAGTCCATAAAGCACCGCAGCACACGTTGCAATGGCTACCAGCACAGCCCCCCCTGCCATAATCAGACAGACAGGCCTTTATAGATGAGCAGGAGAATAAACGTACTGCAAAGAAAACTGCATCTGATATCCGCATGATAAAATCTTACCTTGCAGACGTACAGGAAGTCCGCACCATCGCTTCCATTCCAGTCACTGAGCTTGCTCTTCATCTTGCTGAGTTCCTATATAAAATAAAAAGAAATGATGGCTCAGAATATGAGCCAGGAACTTTGAGGGGAATCATTGGCAGTGTCGATAGATATTTGAGCCGGCACAATTACAGACATTCTGTGTTCCATGGAAGCACCAGGGATTTCAAAGAAACACTGAAAACATTGGCAGCAAAACAAAAATTTTTAAAGAAACAGGGTAAGGGAAGCAAGCCGAACAGGGCTGATGCACTGTCTCCCAGTGACATCGACAAACTGTATGAAACACATACACTCGGCCTGCATAGCCCAACTGCCTTGATACACATGTTATTTTTCAACAATGGGCTTTATTACGCACTGTGTACAGCAGAACAGTATAGCCTAAGGTGGTCAGACCTAACAGTCCTACAGGACAGTGATAGAAATGAATATCTAGAATATGCAGAGCACCAGACAAAAACTTGTACTGGAGAGAATCCCAGAGACATTAGGGCAGTAAAGCCAAGAATGTACGGAACCAATGCGATGCCAGAGCGGTGTCTCATCAGGGTCTACAAGTTGTACAAGTCACACTGACTACCCGATATGCTACATCCAGATGCCCCCTTTTACCAAACGCCAAACATTAATTTCAAGCCTGTACTATCCCTCTGGTTTAGACGTATGCCACTAGGGAAGAACAAGATTCGCAATATAATGCATGTAATAAAAACAGCAGCTGGGCTTCCAAGTGAGAAGCACATAACTAACCACTCCACAAGAAAAACAGCAAACCAGTGTCTTGTAGACAATGACATGCCCCCGACTGAAGTTCAACAAGTGTCGGGGCACTGCTCACTACAATTGATAAACAATTATTCTCTCCTCAGTGATGCAAAGCAGAAGAGAAATTCAGAAATATTTGGAGTTCAGACTCGCAATGACCACAGTCAGCCCTCCACCAGCAGTGCACATCCCAAACCAGTTGTAGCACATGAACCCACACCACAGAGAAACCCACTGAGTGACCTAGGTGTTAACTTTAATCTTTTTGGAGAAGGAATCACTGTAATAGTGAATAACAACTACTACGGCAAGCAAAACCATAGAAGAACCGCAGTTGTTAGTGACTCCTCCTCCGATGAATCTTATTAAGTATCAGCCCCATCGCACACCAAAAGAACCTTCTTATTTAATAGATAAGATGTGTACCCAGTAAAAAAGCTCAATTTTTTGCTTATTTAATCTCCCCAGGCCTACCTCCTGCTGTTCCCACAAGCTCCATGTCTGACCCATGCACATCAAGAGGTGAAGTCGCAGATGACTACGTTGCGCACATCCACATGACAAAAACTGACCAACCACAAATGTGCTGGATGTAGCTGACTCTTTTATTAACCCTTTAGTGATTTTTTAAATAAAAGCAAATGTCACAATGTCATCCGTTGCCATGAGTTGCATGTTCACAGTGTATTCAATAAACGTAATGGTAAGTTTTACATTCTATCAGCCTCAACGCTGTGTTTTTTCTGGGATAATGTTTTTAAAATCACCCACTCCATACACATTTCTGCAATCACAACAGAGTTTTTTTCCACTCCACACACTATAAAGAAAAATGCCTAGAAAGTGTCTGTTAACCACGGAGGTAATCACCTCTCGCGGTTGCCAGCACAACTGTAAACCTCTCGAGCTACACTCTCGAGGTTTATTTAATTGTCCTAGCAACCGCTCTAGGTGATTACAGCATGGTTAACAGTCACTTCCTAGGCATTATCCTCTATATAATCCATGTTCATGTTATTATTTGCATTCTTCATCTGTTCTCAAAAACACATTTTTGGGCTATAACACTTCACACACCACCTTGTTAAGGCTGTACAACTGATCAGGTTTCTAACATCTTAACAACTACAATGAAATGTGTAACAAATAACACATAACATGGGCTTGATTAAAGTACACTTAACACACCTTGAGTGGTACCTTACAAGCAACAGGCAACTGAGTTCTGTACAGAAGCAGTGTATTAATTAATCAAAAAGTCACAACAGGATGTGGCTTATTTGGGATTAACTCATACCTTGTGTGGTGTGTCACAAGATGCAGCCAATTAACTTAACCACACAACAAGCGAGTACATCACCCAATAACTCACACCCTGAACTGTATTACTGTGATTATACAATGGACCCATGTGGAAAATAAGTAACAAATGTGTTTATTAATATTTTGTAATAAATACCTTTCCTCAGTCATTGGTTATACAAGATTTACCCACATTCATGAGACATGCTTTTACCAATGAGGTAACAGAATTTGTTCACACCATTCTATTATTCACAATAGGTTATATGCTGAACTGCATTTTGCAAATTTGTCTCTCTGTCTGTGTAGGGGGGGTGGCAGGGTGGAATATTCTCTAACTTCACCCTGCACCCTATTATAAATGACATTCCCCAGCCATGAGTAATGCAGCATGTACCCACCATCATCTGACATCTTTTGGCCAATTAAGCTACATCATTTTTACACAACATTGTATAATCAAGGTATAACCCACAAGGCAATGTGGCTTCTCGGGGCAGTCATCATGTTTGCAGTGGTTTCCCCATGAGACACAGCAAAGTGGGTAAATCCACACCAGCCATGGTAGATCCCCACAGAGCCCACATCCCCCAAGTGGGTTATTGCAATAACAGCAAGTACTGTTTTTTTTCATAATACTAAGAAAAAAACAATACTTAGTATAATGCTTAAATAAGTGAGTGAGTATTACAACAGTCTTTTTTTCTTTTGCTAACTGAATTATGGAGCTGGTGTTTTACAATCTCTGATTACCATGGAAACAAGAAGGCACTCATGGTCCCATAATTTCACCATCAGATTGCTTTTTTCTTTAAGATACAGCTCACTGGCACCTTTTCCACTGCTAAAAATAGCTTTTACAAAGGTGGTAACATGCCACCTTGCTGTTCTAATTGGTGGTTTTCAAACATCCATGGTATAATCCACAATAAGTGATACACTGCACAGTAGTTTGCACATGTGTCTATCTGTGTGTGTTTAGCAGAAGTGAATATTCTCTAAATTCACCCTGCACTCTATTCTACAAGACACACACACACTCCACAGCTAAGTCCTACAACCTGTGTCATGCAACCATGTACACCAGAGTCTAGATATGTCTGGCAAGCATGTCACAATCTGCATATGCTGCACTGCCTTTTGCATATGTCTGTGTGTGTGTGTGTGTGTGTGTGTGTGTGTGTGGGGAGTGGAGAGGTATTGTGTAACTTGACCTTGCACCATACTCCACAAGATGCAGACACTCCACAGCTAACTTCTACAACTTCCATCATGCAACCATGTCCATGAAACATCAGAGGTGCACTGTAACAGTTGCTGTCTGCAGAGAACTCAGTGTGTGGTGATGCAGGTGTCACATGAGTGCAGTACCACAATAGTATCAGCTGTTGTCAAGTTATTTGTTACATTCTCAGTCACCAACTTGAGGATTAGAGGATAACTGCAAGCAAGAGAGTGCACTCTGAGGCTCATTTTGCAAAGGAGCATCTCCAGTACTCATGGTGTGAGTAGCTCTGTAGGAGCAGTAATTGCACATTTTGCATGGAGGAGTTAGGTAGCCCTTAACAAGGTTTTTTTTCATAGAATTTCCTTACTTTTTAAGGAAGAATAAAAAAGTAGAGAATTGCACAACTTGCACCACACCATATCTACAGGAAAAAAATTTCCAACATATAAACACTGTAATTTATATCCACATCACATGCCGTAAACACCTACCAATTTTCAAGTAAAAAGACCAAACCTTTTCCAAGATTTTAAATGTAACGAATTCATTAAATTTCCTTATCTATTCCATTATAAAAAATCCGGCCATCTTGTCCTATGGTCGCGATCAAAGATGGCGATCAAAGAATCTCACGATCAAAGAATTTGTACCCTCATGAACAAAGAATAAAAAATGTTAGAAAACAAAAATGTTGAAGAAATTGCAATAAATCACCACCATAGTCTGACAGAACACAGCCCCCTGAGTAAAACCCACCCTCATTTGACCTTCCTAAGGTACCTCTGGGCTGAGAAAATTTATTTTGAAATTGGGCCATCTAGTCCCTCACTCACGATGCACAATCGCGATCAAAGAATATCACGATAAAAGAAACTGCAGGCTCACAATCAAAGAAACTGAAGGCTCACGAACAAAGAATTTAAAATGATATAAATCATAAAATTAAAAGAATTACAGTAAACCACCACCATGGCTCAACAGAACGAAGCCCCCTGAGTAAAATTCACCCTCATTTGACTTCCTAGGACAACCCTAGGCTGAGACAATTGATTTTTAAATTGGGCCATCTTGTCCCTCAATCACGATGCATGATCACGATCAAAGAATTTGCAGGCTTGCAATCAAAGAATTTCCAGGCACACGAACAAAGAATTTAAAATGTTATAAATCAAAAAATTGAAGGAATTGCTGAAACCACCACCATGGTTCAACAGAACAAAGCCCCCTGAGAAAAACTCACTCTCATTTGACTTCCTAGGACACCCCTGGACTGAGAAAATTGATTTTTACTTTGGGCCATCTCGTCCCTCGCTCATGATACATGATCACAATCAAAGAATCTCACGATCAAAGAATTTGCATGCTCGTGATCAAAGATCATCAGTAAATCACAATCAAAGATTTTAAAAGCTTATAACTCAAGTTTTTTACTGATTTATATTTAACCAAAAACATGGTTTGATAGAAGAGACCCCCCTGAGTAAAACCCATACAAGTTTTACTTCAGAAGTTACCCCTGAACCGAGATATTTGTGTTTTTCCAATCGGAAAACTGAAAACAAGATGGCAGACCTCGCAGTCAAAAAATGTTTAAAATTCCTAACGGAAAAAGATTCTTCTACCGAGAGGCTGCAAATTCTTGAACTGTCAGATGAGACCAGATGGCCAAATCCCCATTCTCTGTTCTCAAAACATACATATAAATTTTCCAATTTACTTTTAATGGGAACTTAAAAGTGGCATAACTTTTGAATGCCTTCATATTTTTTCACCGAACAAAAAGAAACATGTTCAGCCACCAAATCTCTTTCAAATGAGCCATCTTGCAGAGGGGCAGACTACATGATGACCATGCAAGGGCACATCCAAAATCCCAAAAGCTGCCTCCAAAAATGGATAATTTTGCATTTTTCTGCACTTTCATTCACAAAGACCGTCAGTCCAACAGATATGCAATTTGGCAGATCAAGAGACCTACCATGCCCCACCTCACAATACAAATTTCAAGCAAATCCGTTGAATGGGTCCAAAGTTATTAATGCCAAAAATTTGATTTTAGTATATAAATGACCGGTGAACCCTAACTATAGGCGTGACAGCCACTATAATATATATATATATATATATATATATATATATATATATATATATATATATATATATATATATATATATATATATATATATATATATATATATATATATATATATATATATATTTAGTCATTACAAAAAATCATTTTTGCAAAAAACAGGGTTTGCATTACACCTTTAAAAGCATGGAAATTCAATGTTAGGGTTATTACGTGTATCAGCACAACAACACCAATCTCTGCAAACGTTAGAAAAAAACAGTTATTTGATATATGCCTTGGTGTCCTTCCACCTAACTCATACAACATACAAATATATTGTTCTATACCACATGATTAACAGCTAAAATGGTGTATGAGTTAGGTGGAAGGACACTCAAGGGATTATCAAATAACTGTTGATGTGTTGCACGTGATCGTTGAATCCCTAACATTAACTTTCCATCATTAAAGGTGTAATGAAATCTAACTAGTTTTGTAAAACAGAGTTTTTTGCAATGAATTTCCTTATTTTTTGAGATAGGTGTGTAACAAAATTGCAATAAATACTCATAAATTTGTCATTTTTTTCATATTGTGACCCCGAATTTTCAACATAGTCTTCTTATAACCCCACCTCATAACTCTCATACTGTAGGTGTAAATGTCTTAATCCATGGCAAAATATCATTCTGTGCCACAGCAGTGGAAACACATTTTGGTCAGAATGTAAGAAATGACAGCTGTAGTATTCATGAGGTGCTGTGAAGAAATGGCTAGGTTCAAACGTTGGAGTGAAAATATAAACGACTGGCAGTTACATGCATGCATAGGAAAATTTCATTGATTATGTGTAACTAAAGCATTCTTTGTTACTTTTGCTCCAAAATTTTAACATTGTCTTTTTGGGACCCTACATTACAAAAATTGGTACTGTCATTTTGTTACTCAATCCCGAAAGGTGATTTTGCACATCTACCATGCCATTCTGCACCACAGGTGCAAAAGCACATTTTGGGTAGGATGTGAGAAATGTAGCTGTACTGTTCATGAGGTGGTGTGAAAAGTGGCTACTTTGAAAACTTGGAGTGAAAATATAAATAGGCAAAGTTACACATGTGCGAAGGAAAATTTCAATGACCATTCATAACTCGGGCGTTTTGGGGTATTTTTGCACCAGATTTTCCACATGGGCTTTTTGTGACCCCTCCTCATGCACAATGATATTTCTATTTCATTACTCAGTCCCAAAAAGTGATTTCTTTCAGCCACAGTGAAATCATCTTTCAGGACAGTGCCAGTGTTCATGAGGTGGGATCCCAAAAAGTCTATGTTAAAAATTTGGTTCATGCCAGATGGTGTAGACAGAATGAAGAGGGACCTGCAGAAACTTGACAAATGATCAAGGGTTTAGCAGTTGAAAGTCAATGCAAAGAAGTCCAAGATAATGCATATGGGGCACAAAAATCCTGGAACAACATATCAGTTGGGGGGGTGTGAGGATTTAGCATGCTTCAAGCAGGAAAGGGACCTTGGGGTTATCATCTCCGATGACCTCAAGGTAGGGAAATAGTGCAACAAGGAAGCTGGTAAATCAAAAAGGATGCTGGGATGCATAGGAAGGGACACCACCAACAGGAAAAGGGAGGTTATAATTTCAATATACAAGACACTAGTGAGGCCCCACCTGGAGTACAATATGCAGTTCTGAAGACCTTACCTACATAAGGACATAGACAGGGTAAAGAACGTTCAGAGTAGGGCAACAAAAATGGAACAGGGATTGCATCACAAGTCCTATGAGGACAGGCTGAAGGACCTGAATATGTACTCCTTGGAGGAGAAGAGGGAGACAGGTGATATGATAGAGACATACAAGTACTTTGCAGGGAGGAACAGGGTGTAGGAATACACTATTTTCCAGTGAAAAAGATGTTCCAGAACTAGAGGGCATGGGATGAAGTTTGAGGGAGGGTAATTCAGATGAAACATGAAGAAGAATTTCTTCAGAGGAAGGGTGGGGGAGTGGAAAACCCTGCCAGAGGATGTGGTGGGGGCTGAAACAATCACGGGATTTAAGAAAGCATAGGATAGACATAATGACATTCTGGAGGTCAGTGGTAAGAGGCAACAGGCTTCTAGATAAGCATAAAGTGAACTTACAAGTTCAACTGGGCAGACTGGGTAGACCATAGGCCCTTATTTTCCAACAGTGTGTATGTATCTATGTAAAATACTTACAAATGTCTGAGATATTAACATACAGTATGTTCAAAATGCCACTGACTGCCTCGATATGGCACGTACCTTTATTCTTCAGTTCTCTGTTTGACTTTGGAAGAGTGCAGATGTGTCAGTCCACAGAAGATGACAGCCACTGACCTCAGTTGGTAAGTATAGGGCAAGGGGGTGTGGGGTGGTTGGTTGCTCAGTGGGAGGGTTGGGATGTGAGAGGGAGATGAGGAAACAATGAGAGACCTTTTTTACAGGAGTTTAAAAAAAGATGTGAACTGCTTTCTTTTTTCACAGGGACAGCAGAACCATTTCTCAGGGCACTGGGGGTGGGTTCCCCAGTGTCCCACACTACTCTGGGGTTACAACATAACAGGGTACACTATGTACACTGGAAGTGGGCTCCTTAGAGTCACACACTGCTGGTGGGGGGAGTGTAGTGCTGACATATGGATTGGGCACCCTGCTGTTGACAAAATCATCACATACATATTTCAGGACACTGGAAGTGGGTTCCCCAATGTCCTACAGTGGGGTGAGGGGTGATTTATCTGAGACACTAGAATTGGGCTCTGCAGTGTCCTACTGTGCTGCTGCTGGTGGTGGTGGTGGTGGTGGTGGTGGCTGTGAGGGAGGAATAAGATATTGAAATAGCAAAAAGCACAAAAGACAGCAGCTCAATGGCACAACACTTTTAGCCTTCAAGCATATGGTGCACTTACCAGGGTGTTAAACTCAGTTGAAAAGCACCGAGCTAGAAAATCAGCAAAAAGGTCAGCACTTAATTCAGTCCTATAGTAAGCTTAAATCTCAATTCACAGTGTTGCAGAAAACAAAGCCTGGCAGATCACCCCAGAGTGGAGATTATGTTTTAAAAGAACTCTAGTGGATTTATGTAGCCTGGGGTGGGGTCCTGGGGGCTCTAAAATAAGCAGGGTTGGTTGCATGTTTCATTTCAGTTCAGTTCAGTTCAAGTTTATTGTTCAGCATTTTATGCCATTACTGTCATTACAAATCAAGACATAAATAACAAATTAAAACTCACTTTAAAATGACATATTATAAAACAGTTCTCAATATGAGAGTATATTGACAGTACATAAGATCATATAATATCAAATTATCATAAACCCATTCCAATTGAGTTTTCACATTTAAATCCATTTACCATATAACTTTCTTTTTTTTATTCTAATTTAAATTGTGCTTACAACATAAATGGTATTCTGTCACCATCAATTACACAATGTCACATTGTTTAGCATAGGTAATGTTTTTAAATGGAGGCATTTAAGTTCCATGTATCTTAGGAGGGAGGCCCCAGGGATAAGCACTTCCTTTGTTTGTGTTTTTAATAGAAAATTAGTATATGGGTTGGTTGGTAAGTAAATTTCTGGAGTAGACCACCCAAAATAGAAGTCCTCATTTTATTATATAGAGGACAGAACAGAACTACATGTAATAAATTATCTTCACTTAATCCATATTTGCAATTAGTATGCATGTTTTTATTTTTCTCGAATTTTCCTCTCCTAATGTTACTAATAAAACATTCAAATCATAATCTAATAACTGCTTTCCTATGACTAGGATTTTGTAATATTTCCAAATATGATTCGAATTCATGAGATCTTTTATTTTCAGCTAGCCATGGACATGCTTTTGACAACCTATAAAACTCTAAATCCTTTTGTATATATACATTAATTATCCTATTATTGATTTATTTTTTTATTTGGACTAGTGAAAATCTTAAACTATCTGTTATGATTGACATTAACCCTAATGGTTTGATGATATTTTCTACCACTTGCATACAGGGGAAAGATTTATAAGAACAAAAATTTGTTAAACCTTCCTCTAAACAAATTCTAGGAAGTCTATTCTGACTCATTCTGAAAACTTTTAACCAATAGTTTACCAGCCTTTGCTGGATAACACTCAAGTGAAACCCTACCCAATTCAGCTCTAACTAATGAAGATGGTGCAGAAATTGGAAGTCCCAGCATCTTCTTATAAAGTTTATTCAAAGTTGAGTCAAGTCCCCTTTTATTACTATAATTAATTCCCCTGATCTCAGCTCCATAAAGGAGTTGTGACCTGACTTTGGCATCAATAACCATCAGGTTCCCTTTGATAGAATTCTCACCAAACCTTGAAAAAAAAGACAAGATAGTAGGGACAAATTTCTCTTCCTTTACCTTAGTCTCTCTCTCTCTGATGTTTGTTCCAATTCCCTTGTTTACTAAAAGTTATACCCAGATAGCAGAAACTCTTTACTTCTTCTATTTTTTTATGATTTATATAATATTTATATTTATTCTTATTGTCACCAAATACCAATATCTTAGTTTTTTATATAATTTATCTGAAAATCTGCACTAACACAGTTTGTATGAAAATTATCCAGACTTCTCAAAAGACCTAAATGACTAGTTGATAACAAAACTACATCATCGGCATAAGCTAAATAGGGTAATGCCCTTTGACCAATTTTGGGAAGATGAAATTCTTCATTGTACATTTTATTCAGCACAGTACAGAAGAATAAATTAAACAATTGTGGTGCTAATGAACAACCCTGTTTAACTCCTATATTTGAGTTAAACCAGTTACTGGTTTCACCTCTATTATTATACCTGATACTTGCGTAATTATCCTGATGCATTAGCCTTATTATTTCCAGTAATGAGGGATCTACTCCAGAATCTAAAAATCATTCCCAAAGCAAATTTCTATTTACTTTATCAAGTGCTGATTTAAGATCTATGAATGCACAGTATAATTTTTGTTTTTTAACTATTTTATATTTATGGACTAAATGTGCCAAGACAAAAATCTGATCAATTGTTGAATAATTATATCTAAATCCAGCTTGTGCGTCATCAATTATATTATTAGACTCTGCCCATAAATATAGCCTTCTGTTAATAATTTTGGTAAATAATTTCCCTATAGTGTCGAGTAAACTTATTGGCCTGTAAAAGCTAGGGTCATTCCTATCACCCTTCTTAAAGATGGGGACTATAATACTTAAATTCCAACTATTCGGAAATAATCCATTTGTCCACACATAATTATATAATTTGTAAAGAAATGGAATCCAGTATTGTTTAGTCCTCATTACAACATCCAAAGGTATCTCATCCGGTCCTGGTGCCTTTCTTTTTTTACATGAATCCAATGCATTTTCTATCTCCATTATGGTTATCTCATTGGTGGGTCTATATTTTCGTTCACTAATCTTTGATTGAGTCATTTTTAAGATACAATCAGGATCATCCCTGCAAAAAATTTGTTTAAAATAAATTTCCCAACTACTGGGTTCAATGTGTGCCTCAATTTTATCAAAAGTTTTAGTTCCAAATCTGACAGTTTGCCAAAATAGTTTATTATCCTTTTGTTGAACCGCCTTTTTTAGTTCCATCCACAATTGTTTAGTATAATTCCTTTTATTTTTGACTAACACCAATTTATAAGTTCTTCTTATTTGATTCATTTTTTTGTTGTTCTCTTTATCTGGATATTGTTTTAATAGTCTAAATTCTTTATTCAGGAGTTTTCTAGCTTGTTTACATTCTGTATTATTCCACGGTTGTCCTTTTTCCTTTTTTCTTTTTATTTCCTTCATTATTGTATGGGCTATAGCATTTATAATAATAATATAATCAGATATTATTTGATTAGTACTCACTTTACCAACTGACTCTGATAATCTTTTTAAGATGCCTGCATTTTGTAAGACCTCTTCAAAGTTTAGTGCTTCAATCATGTCCCACTCAATGCTATTCTTTCTTAGCTGAATCATTAATGGTTCATCTTTAGTGGGTTTAATAATACCAGATTTCCTAATTAAGCTAAATTCAACCCCTAAATGTTGACTCTCAGGTCTTGGATTCAAATACAATGAATAACACTGATCAATTAAATTAAGATCTACCCATACAAAATCAATCGTTGATGAGCCATTACTTCCCCTAAATGAATATTTACCCTCTAAATCCTGTTGTACCCTTCCATTCAATAGACACAGGTTCCAGTCCATCATTAACCTATGTAACTCGATTCCATGTTTATTTATTACCATATCTTTTGCATTCCTTATCATCCGGTTGCCTGTTGGTGACTGTTCCCCCACTCTGTTGGTTCTGTCTGCCAAAAGGGATTTAGTACTGCAAAATAACATCCTTATTCAGTGCAGATTCCCTTTCCATAGGGCTCATACAAAGCAGAATCCTAGATCAAAGCAGAATCTAAGTTTGAAGCAGAATCCTAGGTTGAAGCACATTCCTGGATCAAATCAGAACACTAGTTCAAAGCAGAATCCTAGTTCGAAGCAGAATCCTGTGTTGTGTGGGACATCTATTTTTCCCCATATGAAATAATGGGAAAATCAACAAGTCATAACTTTGGAACAAATTTATATTTTTCCACCGAATCTTCAAAAGGCACATCTGAGAGGCCAAGACCTTCTACCCTAACAAAATGTCAGCTGAGAAGCTAAAGCTGTGTCTGAGACACAGGTGAACAAAAACATGTCAATCCCCCTCAAATCTTTTTTTTAACACTCTGTATCTCAGAAACAGTTAAAGCCATTAAGATAAAATGTATCATTTACAAACACCTCCCCTGGGTAATTATGTTTGCCAAATTTTGTAGAAATCACCTTAACCATTGCAAAGTTATTAAGATCAAAACATTGCCCTTTAACATTAATAAACAAACAGCAAAACCCTCACAAATCTGTTTTTTTTCAACACTATGTATCTCAGAAACCAAAAAAGGGATTCAAACCAAATTTGTCAAGAGACCTGTGTCATAGGCTGATGCTTGTCCAATTTCCTGCAAATCTGTTGGAGTGTTGCAAAGTTATTCAGGTACAAAGTATGCAAAACTGGATTACAGTGTGCAAAAATCACTTGCACTTTTACATCTATTTTCTCCCATAGGAAATAATGGCAAATTCAATGTGTAATAACTTTGGAATGGATTATTAATGTTTTAACAAACCTTCAAAAGGCACTTCTGTGAGGTCAAGGCTTTCTATCCTGAAAATTTAAGTCCAGCACCTAAAGCCATTTCTAAGATACTGGTGACCAAATAAACAGCAAAAAACAGGGAAATCTCTGTATTTTCAACACTTTATATCTCAACAATTTCATAACTGATTCAAACCAAAGTTTTTACATTAACAGACCTACTCCAGCAAATGATGCATGATAAATTGCAGGAAAATCTGTGAAACCAATTTAAAGTTATTAACCAGGAAAATTTGCCCTTTAACATTAAACACTCATACAAACCCTAACTAAATGACATTCACAAGCCACAGTAAATAAGAATGGGATGACATTTAGACCTCATAACCTCAATAACACACCTCATCAGCTGTCAATCTTGGGATGATGGACAGGTATGGGGTGAGAGGCAACCCTAAAGATTTCATTTCCTGCCTTTTTATGTTTTAACCCTAAATGATGCATTAATTAAGTTTTTTGCATAGAATTTCCTTACTTTTTGAGAAAGAATACAAGACTAAGAACTTGCAAAAGTTGGTGGGAGCATGGGCCCTTCGGGCCCTGCACTCCCACCACCCTGCGGTAGTTGATGGGACTGCGGGCCTTTCAGGCCCTGCACTCCCACCAACCTATGGAAGTTAGTGGGAGCACAGGCCCTTATGGCCCTGTGCTCCAACCAATTTGTAAACATATGTGCATCATCAACACCCTCCAAATTTCAATGTACAGCACCAAACCGTGTCCAAGATATAACATGTAAATGTTTGACATTTTCATTTGTCAGAGATGCAGAATTTCACACCTGTTAACATTTTACAGGCACAATGCCTGAAAACTACATCCATGACACTATGGCTATGTACCCTATCAATTTCAAGCCACCAGCACGATGCAAAACACTGTCCACAACACATAAATTGCATCACACAATATCTCTGCATGAAAAATATTTTCTGACACATAAACACTGTAATTCACATCTACAGGACATACCGAGAACACCCTCCAAATTTCAGTACAAAACACCAAACCGTGTCTGAGATATAACATGTTAAAGCTTGACATTTTCATTCATCAGAGTTGCAGAATTCCACACCTGTTAACACTTTACAGGCACAGAGACTGTAAACTACATCCATGACACTAAGGCTAGGTACCCTATCAATTTATCTGACACATAAACACCATAATTCACATCTGCAGGACATGCTAAGAATACCCTCCAAATTTCAAGTAAAAAAAACAAACCATTTCTGAGATATTTAAACTTAAAGATTGGTGAAATTGCCCTATCTAATGCATTATAAAATCTGGTCATCTTATCCCTATCTCGCGATCAGAGATGGCTATCAAAGAATCTTGTGATCAAAAAATTTGCAGGTTCATGATCAAAGAATTTGCAGGCTCATGATCAAATAATAAAAAATGCTGTAAGTCTGAGTTTTGGGCAGAATTACATGAAATTGCCACCATGCCTTGATAGAATGAAGCCTCCTGAGCAAAATTTGTGTTCCTAGGCCACCCCTGGGCTGAGAAAATAGAATTCTTAAAAGAGCCATCTTGGCCCTCACTTGTGATGCACTAATCACTATCAAAGAATCTCACTATCAAAGAATTTGCAGGCTCACGATCAAAGAAATTGCACACTCGTGATCAAAGAATATAAAAATGCTGAAACTTGACTTTTAGGCAGAATTGAATGAAACCACTGCCATGCCTCGAAAGAACCAATCCCCCTGAACAAAAACCCACCCTCATTTGTGTTCCTAGGCCACCCATGAGCTGAGAAAAATGTCTTTTTACCTCACCATGTGAGATCACAATCAAAGAATCTCGAGATCAAAGAATTCTCAGACTCATGATCAAAGATCGTTAGTGAGCAGCGATCAAATATTTAAAAACATTATAACTCTATTTTTAAAACCATTTTACATCAAACCAAAGGCATGGGTTGATACATCAGAGTCCATTGAGTAAAAGCCATCCAAGTTTTACTTCAGGAGTGACCCCTGAGCTGAGATATTTGATTTTTTATGATTGGAAATGCAAAAACAAGATGGCGGACCTCGCGATCAAAGAATTCTCAGGGACAAAGATTCTTTGACTGCAAGGCTGCAAATTCTTTAATTGCCAAGCAGGACAAGATGGTCTAAACCCCATTCTTTATTCACAAAACAACCATCTAAATTTTCCCATTGACTTATAAAGTGAGCTTAAAAGTGGCATAACTTTTGAAAGTCTTATCATTTTTTCACCAAACGAAAAGCGACATGTTCAGCCAGCCAAGCTCTTTCAAGATGAACCATCTCACAGAGCAGCACACCACATGACAGCCACATAGGACAACAGACAAAATCCCCAAAACTGCCTTTAAAACTGGATAATTTTGCATCTTTTAGCATTTTTGTGTGCAAAGATGGTAAGTCCAACCAAAACAAAATTTGGCAAATCAAGAGATCTACTATGCCCCACCATGCATATTAAAGTTCAGGCAAATCTGTTGAATGGGTCCAAAGTTATTATTGCCCAAAATTTTGTCTTTAACATAGAAGTGCCTTCATAACCCTAAATATAGTGGCACTACTGCTCCACTATAATATATATCTATATATATGTATAATGTAATAGATAACCCACTCTGAGGTGTTCAGTCACTCTGTGATATACAGTATGCACATCTTGGTGTGCATTGTGTCGCATGAAGCAGCAGGCTGAGTGCATCAATCACGCAAGGTGTGCGTACATCAGAGCATGACCACATACACTAGAGTGGGTTATCTGTCTTACAAAATGGCAAAATTGTTTGGGGGTGAAAGTGCAGGTGTTTGGTAGTGCTTTGATATATGTACAGTCATGTGATGTGTTTCATTTAGTCAAGAGGCAGCACTTTTGTTAGCTCTTCTCCCCCATTTTATACATATATATATATATAGATATATATGTATATATATCTATATATATATATTAGAGGCAAAAACTCTGTTTAATGCATTAGTTAGGGTTGTTCCACAGCGACAAAAGTGAGGAATTCGCTGTTAGGTTGAAAACCCTAATCCGAGATCACCCCCAGCACCACACACACACACACACACACACACACATGCAAGTATGGGGAGGACCAAGTCAACACAACCAATGACAGACATCCAGCAGCAGGTGACAGAAATAACAAACAATTGTCTAAATGTACTCGAGACATCCCCACCCACCTGACCAGGTACTGCATGCTCAGTGGAGATCAACAGCAAAACTGAGGCCATGTACACCAACGTACACATCCCTGATTGCAGCTGCACAACATGCACACTTAGTAGTTGCATGGCCTTACCTACACGATGCCCCACACCAGACCACACCACATGTGGTGGGCCACCTGAGCAATAGAGTTCAGCTAAACCAAGGAGTTGTACAGGTATAATATCTCTGATTATAACAAGGGTTTGAGAAATGCAGCTTTCTAATTGACTGTAAACATTGTAACAGCCTTATGTTTAGTTTTTATTAACGTACATGTAGAGCCTAACCATATGATGAACATGCTTTAATGTTGTTTAAAAAACAGTTTTATTATGATAGCAATAAGCCACTCCCAGGTATTATGTTAATGGTCAGTTTATCACTGTCTAGCGACATGTGGCACTCGGCTATGCCACATTCAACATTAAACCCCTACAGGGTGATTAACAGACCATTTATCATAACTGTTGGTCATGCCTTATTCCTTAATTGTCTTTATGAGTAGAAACCATCCCTCTGCTAGGCACTGCAGCAGCTTTGCAACACAGTGTCCCACCCAATTACATCATACACTGTCTAGTTACTGGAGAATGGCTGTGAATATGAACTCATGAAGATGAACAGTGTAACTTGATCATTACAGTCATCGAAACCTTAGTGTGATTATAACTGACAGAGACAGTGATAGAGAATAACCCCTGCTGTCCTAGTACACTTACGCCATTGTGAGTTACATCAATACTAAAAGACATTCTGTTTATATCTACACCATACATACTTAATTCCTGTTGTACCACAATTAACATAGTTATCACTTTGATAGCATCAGTGACAGAAGTGTGGCAAACCCAAACACCAGGCATACAGCCTGAGTATAAAACAACTTTTAAAAAAAATTACACTGTGTCCACAAGTGGCATAGATCACTCATTGCAACAATAGTAAATGTATTACTATTTGAATAAGTTCGTCATCACAGATGCAATGAGATTGTCTTTATCAGGTACAACATAGTCAGTAAGTGCCTACAGGAAAATCTATCCTATATACATCTCTGATACAGGTACGTCATTGTTGGCTCAGTAGTGCTATCATATTTAGAAGTTGCTTGGCCTGATCCATGCAATTACACTGTTTCTTACAAAGAATACTTACTGCATCTTTAGTATTGAAACACACTGAAGGTCTATGTATGTACATCAGCAGTACACTTTCATCAGTAAGAATGCATGTGATACTGGCAGTACGAATTTCACAGCGTTGAACAGGCAATGCTTTTCCATACGCTTACATGCCTCTCATCTTGAGTAAACCGTTGCAGTAAATGTACTACTATGTAAATCACATACTAATGTAACACTACTTTTATCTTGAGCATGCTAGTGTCTTGTAGTTAATTTATGTACTTCTCTTAATTAATGTATACTCACTAGTGTTAAAACTTTTCTACTACTGTCATCATGCACCTTCAGCATTTATATTGACTAACGGCACAGTACCAGTTGTGGTGTGGTGTGGGGCATCGGTAGGTAAGGCCATGCAACTACTAAGTGTGGTACATTGTGTGTAGCTGCAATCAGGGATGTGTACATTTGGTGTACATGGCCTCAGTTTTGCTGTTGATTTCCACTGAGCATGCAGTACCTGGTCAGGTGGGTGGGGATGTCTCGTAGTACATTTAGACAATTGTTTGTTATTTCTGTCACCTGCTACTGGATGTCTGTCATTGGTTGTGTTGACTTGGCCCTCCCCCATACTTGCATGTGTGTGTGTGTGTGTGTGTGTGTGTGTGTGTGGTGCTGGGGGTGAATTCGGAGTTAGGGTTTTCAACCCTAACAGCGAATTTCCTCACTTTTGTCGCTGTGGAACAACCCTTACTAATGCATTAAACGGAGTTTTTTGCCTCTAATTTCCCTTCTTTTTGAGAATGATAACGAGAAATAGTGAATGTACTGCGGCTCTGGGAAAGGGCCCTGAGCTCCCGCCACATGATGTCTTGTGGCATAGTAACAGGAGCAGCAACACAAACAGAAATGCTAACAGTGGCACACATGGTAACACAAGCGCAAATGAGAACAGAAAGGGTAACGCACACGGTGGCGTAGATGGGAACGGTGTGCCATGTGATGTCTTGTCACATAGTAACATGGTGCCTGTAAATGGAAATGTCAATGGGCATGGTGATGCAAAGTGAAACAGAAAGAGAAACAGTACGGTACACACAAATGGCAAAAAAGTAACAGAAATGCAAGCGCAAATGGAAACGCAAAGGATAACGCACATAGGGCCCCGTGCTCCCGGCATGTAATGCAGCAGAGGGAGCACGGGGCCTAAAAGGCCCCGCACTCCCGCAACATGATGTCTTGTGGCATAGTAACAGGAAGAGCAACGCAAACAGAAGCGCTAACAGTGGCGCACATGGTAACGCAATCACAAATGACAACAGAAAGGGCAATGCACATGATGGCATAGAAGGGAACAGTCTGCCACGTGATGTGTTGTCACATAGTAACATGGTGCCTGCAAACGGAAATGTCAATGGGCATGGTGACGCAAAGAGAAACAGTACTGTAGACACAAATGGCAAAAAATTACAGAAACGCAAGCGCAAATGAAAACGCAAAGGATAACGCACATAGAGCCCAGCGCCCCGCACGAACGCAGCAGCAGGGCGCACGGGCCCAAAGGGCCCTGCACTCCCACCACATGATGTCTTGTGGCATAGTAACAGGAACAGCAACGCAAACAGAAGCACTAACAGTGGCACACACAAGGTAATGCAAGCATGAATGAGAACAAAAAGGGTAACGAACACGGTGGCGTAGACGGGAATGGTCTGCCACGTGATGTGTTGTCACATAGTAGCATGGTGCCTGCAAACAGAAATGTCAATGGGCATGGTGACGTAAAGTGAAACAGAAAGATAAACAGTATTGTAGACAGAAATGGCAAAAAATAACAGAAACACAAGCGCAAATGAAAACGCAAAGGATAACGCACATGGTGGCGCAGACGTCAACGGTAAGTGAAACGGGTACGGAACCGCAAGCGGAAAGGGCAACAGTAACAGTAATGTAAGCACACAGGCTGGTTTTCCCCAAAACCTGCATAGAGAAAGACAGTGAGTACAAATAATGCATGCATAATAATGAGTATCGGCGCAGAAAATGAGATCTTGGAATACTAAATACATTATATCTCAGGAACCGTACAACGTAGAAAACAAAATTAAAAGTCATATTATTTACAACTGTCCTGGCTAATTTGGATCTTAGCCCCTATTTTGGGGCGAAGAAATTTTCCGACGAAAAGTTTGTATCTCGCACCGTTTCCCAGATACGGGCCCTGAAAGGTGCGGCAGACGCCATTATGTTAGCCTATGGGAAAAAAAGAAAAGTTTGGAGCGCCATAACTTTCCCTCCCTGCAATGTTTTTTCACCAAACCACTGAAAGGCACATCTGTGGGCTGTTGGCTGTCTTCCCTCCAAATTTCAGGAAAAAAGACCAAACTGTTATTTTGCAGCAGGGATCCAAAGGATTTCTGTAATGCGTCGGGCGCCGTAATGTTATCCTACGGGAAAAATCGTCAACTTTGGAGTGCCGTAACTTTGCTGCCGTGTAATATTTTTTAACCAAACCACTGAAAGGCACATCTGTGGTCTGTTGGCTGTCTTCTTTCCAAATGTCAGGAAAAAAGACCAAACTGTTATTTTGCAGCAGGGATCCAAAGGATTTCTGTAATGCGTTGGGCGCCGTAATGTTATCCTATGGGAAAAACTGTCAACTTTGGAGTGCCATAACTTTGCCACCATGTAATATTTTTTCAATACAACACTGAAAGTCACATCTGTGAGATGTCTGCTCCGTTCCTTCCAAATTTCATCCCAAAACTCCCAACGGTTCTTTTGTAGCGCAGTGCCAAAGAATCGCTGTCACTGTCCCACAGATGGAAAACTACTGTCGCAATTTGCGAAAGCTTTCACAAAAAAGTTCAACACTTTCGTGAGCACGAAAGTAATTTGTGAAAGTACTTTTTCCAGAAATTTGAAAAACGTATTTCTGGGGTGTTTTACCACAAAATAAAGACATGGCAAGCATCCTCAGGGTCCAACTAGGTGAATACAAAAAGAATTAGGTTGTTAGAGGGTCCCAAATTTAAATGCCAACAATTTTTCTGATCACCAACTGAAAACAAAATGGCCGATTTACGAAAGTAACAGGCCCATTTGCGAAAGTAAATATGCATTTGCGAAAGTGTTGAACTTTTTGTTAACTTTTCCCATTGACTTATAATGGGAAACTGTTTTTTGAATAACTTTTGAACCGTTTAATATTTTTTCATGAAATCTTCAAAAGGCACATCGGGGACCCCGGCCACACATTCCCTGAAGATTTTGGGCTGGTTGTTCCAACCGTACGACCTGTAGCCACGACCGTAGAATTCCAGAAAAAGCGTAAACGCGCGCACAGATCACGCTTAATAACTCACCCCGTTCTCCTATACTTCTGCTGCTTTACACATGTCATGGGGTGAGAGTTAGGGCTGATGATCCCAATGCACACCCCAATGCCACCACATGCGTCATCCTTTGCATTTTCATTTGCGCTTGCGTTTCTGCTACTTTTTTGATATTTGTGTGTACCTTACTGTTTCTCTTTCTGTTTCACTTTGCGTCACCATGCCCGTTGATATTACCATTTACAGGCACCATGTTACTATGTGACAAGACAACATGTGGTACACCGTTCGCTTCTACGCCACCGTGTGCGTTACCCTTTCTGTTCTCATTCGCGCTTGTGTTACCATGTGTGCCACTGTTAGCATTTCTGTTTGCGTTGCTGCTCCTGTTACTATGCCACAAGACATCATCACGCTCCCGCCACCGCATTACATTCACTATTTCTCAATATCATTCTCAAAAAGAAGGGAAATTAGAGGCAAAAAACTCCGTTTAATGCATTAGTTAGGGTTGTTCCACAGCGACAAAAGTGAGGAAATTCACTGTTAGGGTTGAAAACCCTAACTCCGAATTCACCCCCAGCACCACACACACAGACACACACACACACACACATTCAAATATGGGGAGGACCAAGTCAACACAACCAATGACAGACATCCAGCAGTAGGTGACAGAAATAAAAACAATTGTCTAAATGTACTATGAGACATCCCCACCCACCTGACCAGGTACTGCATGCTCAGTGGAGATCAACAGCAAAACTGAGGCCATATACACCAAATGTACACATCCCTGATTGCAGCTGCACACAACGTACACACTTAGTAGTTGCATGGCCTTACCTACCGATGCCCCACACCACACCACAACTGGTACTGTGCTGTTATTCAATATAAATGCTGAAGGTGCATGATGACAGTTGTAGAAAGGTTTTAATACTAGTGAGTATACATTAATTAAGAGAAGCACATAAATTAACTACAAGACACTAGCATGCTCAAGATAAAAGTAGTGATACATTTAGTAGGTGATTTACATAGTAGTACATTTACTGCAATGGTTTACTCAACATAGAGAGGCTGATGTAAACGTATGGAAAAGCATTGCCTGTTCAACGCTGTGAAATTCGTACTGCCAGTATCACATGCATTCTTACTGATGAAGGTGTATTGCTGTTGTACATACATAGAACTTCAGTGTGTTTCAATACTAAAGATGCAGTATGTATTCTTTGTAAGAAACATTGTAATTGCATGGATCAGGCCAAGCAACTTCTAAATATCATAGCACTACTAAGCCAACAATGATGTACCTCTATCGGAGATGTATATAGGATAGATTTTCCTGTAGGCACTTACTGACTATGTTGTACCTGATAAAGACAATCTCATTGCATCTGTGATGACTAACTTATTCAATTAGTAATACATTTACTATTGTTGCAATGAGTGATCTATGCCACTTATGGACACAGTGTGATTTTTTTTAACAGTTGTTTCATACTCAGGCTGTATGCCTACTGTTTGGGTTTGCCACACTTCTGTCACTGATGCTATCAAAGTGATAACTATGTTAATTCTGCTACAACAGGAATCAAGTAGGTATGGTGTAGATATAAACAGAATGTCTCTTTAGTATTGATTTAACTCACAATGGGGTAGTGTACTAGGACAGCAGGGGTTATCCTCTATCACTGACTCTGTCAGTTATAATCACACCAGGGTTTCGATGACTGTAATGATCAAGTTACACTGTTCATCTTCATGAGTTCATATTCACAGCCATTCTCCAGTAACTAGACAGTGTATGGTGTAACTGGGTGGGACACTGTGTTGCAAAGCTGCAGCAGTGCCTAGCAGAGGGAGAGTATCTACTCATAAAGACAATTAAGCAATAAGGCATGACCAACAGTTATGTTAAATGGTCTGTTAATCACCCTGTAGGGGTTTAATGTTGAATGAGGCATAGCTGAGTGCCACATATCGCTAGACAGTGATAAACTGACCATTAACATAATACCTGGGAGTGGCTTATTGCTATCATAATAAAACTGTTTTTTAAACAACATTAAACCTTGTTCATCATATGGTTAGGCTCTACATGTATGTTAATAAAAACTAAACATAAGGCTGTTACAATGTTTACAGTCAATTAGAAAGCTGAATTTCTCAAACCCTTGTTATAATCAGAGATATTATACCTGTACAACTCCTTGGTTTTGCTGAACTCTATTGCTCAGGTGGCCCACCACAAGTGGTGTGGTCTGGTATGGGGCATCGGTAGGTAAGGCCATGCAACTACTAAGTGTGGTACGTTGTGTGCAACTGCAATCAGGAATGTGTACGTTTGGTGTACATGGCCTCTGTTTTGCTGTTGATCTCCACTGAGCATGCAGTACCTGGTCAGGTGGGTGGGGATGTCTCATTGTACATTTAGACAATTGTTTGTTATTTCTGTCACCTGCTGCTGGATGTCTGTCATTGGTGTATTGACTTGGTCCTCCCCCATACTTGAATGTGTGTGTGTGTCTGTGTGTGTGTGGTGCTGGGGGGGTGAATTCGGAGTTAGGGTTTTCAACCCTAACAGCGAATTTCCTCACTTTTGTCGCTGTGGAAGAACCCTAACTAATGCATTAAACGGAGTTTTTTGTCTCTAATATATATATATATACAGATATATATATATCTATATATATAAAATAACCCCAAAGCAAATGCCCTGAAGCATGGGTTATGCCAGAGGATGTCGGCCATACTGCCAAATTTTAAAGAAACCTCTATTGCTCATATCCCAATAATGCAAAGAATCATGGGAAACATATGCAAATCCCTGTGACAGAATTTGGACTGGTTCTACTTTAAGCAGAATTGGATGGTGTCAGAAGACCTCACAGTGCAATCAGCAAAGGCAAAGGACAGAAGACACATACACATAAGTGTTTCATCCTCATTCGGACTCATCAGTGCATCATATTTGTGTCTTAGGCCTTAAGGGGTGGCTGACTCCCTCTCCCTGGACTAAGACACAGATATGGTGCACTGATTAGTCCAAATAAGGATGAAACACATGTATGTTTCTGCTGTTCTTAGCCTTTGCTGATTGAACCGTGAGGCCTCCTGGCACCATACAATTCAGTTTAAAGTAAAGCTAGTCCGAATTCTCTCATGGGATTTGCATATGACTCCATGATGCTTTTCATTATTGAGGTTTGTGCAATTGTGGTCTATATATATATATATATATATATACTGTACATATATATATATATATATATATATATATTAGATGCAAAACTTCAGTGCTTATTGTTGTTAGCTCATGACGACAGTGAGGAACTGCTGTTAGGCTGGAACCCCTTGACCCCTGCCCACCCCCCAACCGGCATTGGGGTGCGATTGGGATCACCAGCCCTAACTCTCACCCCATGACATGTGTAAAGCAGCAGAAGTATAGGAGAATGGGGTGAGAGTTAGGACCCATGATCCCAATGCGCACCCAATGCCAGTTGGGGTGGGCGGGTGGTCCAAGGGGGTTTCAACCCCAACAGTGAATTTCCCACTTTGTCGCTGTGGAACAACCCTAACTAATGCATTAAACGGAGTTTTTGCCTCTAATTTCTTCTTTTGAGAATGATAACGAGAAATAGTGAATGTACTGTAGCGGTGGGAGCGTAAGCCTCCCACGAGACATTGTGTTGGCGGGAGCGCCGGGCCCAAAGGGCCCCACACTCCCACCACATGATGTGTTGTGGCATACTAACAGGGACAGCAACGCAAACAGAAATGCTAACAGTGGCGCACATGGTAACACAAGCACAAATGAGAACAGAAAGGGTAACGCACATGGTGGCGTAGACGGGAATGGTCTGCCACGTGATGTGTTGTCACATAGTAACATGGTGCCTGCAAACAGAAATGTCAATGGGCATGGTGATGTAAAGTGAAACAGTAAGATAAACAGTACTGTAGACAGAAATGGCAAAAAATAACAGAAACGCGAGCGCAAATGAAAACGCAAAGGATAACGCACATGGTGGCGCAGATGTCAATGGTAAGTGAAACGGGTACGGATCCGCAAGCGGAAAGGGCAACAGTAACAGTAATGTAAGCGCACAGGCTGTTTTTCCCCAAAACCTGCATTGAGAAAGACAGTGAGTACAAATAATGTATGCAAAATAATGAGTATCGGCGCAGAAAATGAGATCTTGGAATACTAAATACATTATATCTCAGGAACCGTACAACGTAGAAAAAAAATTTAAAAGTCATATTATTTACAACTGTCCTGGCTAATTTGAATCTTAGCCCCACTTTGGGGCTAAGAAGTTTTCCAATGAAAAGTCCGTATCTCGCACCATTTCCGAGATACGGGCCCTGAAAGGCGCAGCGAACGCCGTAATGTTATCCTATGGGAAAAAAAGAAAAGTTCAGAGCACCATAACTTTGCCTCCCTGTAATGTTTTTTCACCAAACTACTGGAAGGCACATCTGTGGGCTGTTGTCTGTCTTCCCTCCAAATTTCAGGAAAAAAGACCAAACCGTTATTTTGCAGCAGGGTGCCAAATGATTCCTGTAATGCTTCGGGCGCCGTAATGTTATCCTATGGGAAAAACTGTCAACTTTGGAGTGCCATAACTTTGCCGCCGTGTAATATTTTTTCAATACAATACTGAAAGGCACATCTGTGAGATGTCTGCTCCGTTCCCTCCAAATATCAGCCCAAAACTCCCAACGGTTATTTTGCAGTGCAGTGCCAAAGAATTGCTGTCATTTTCCCACAGACTAGAAAATTACTGTCGCAATTTTCGAAAGCTGCAGATTTGGACACTCGTGAGCACGAAAAGTAATTTATGAAGTACTTTTTCCAGAAATTTGAAAACATATTTCTGGGTGTTTTACCACAAACAAAGACATGGCAAGCATCCTCAGGGCCCGACTAGGTGAATGCAAAAAAATTAGGTTGCTAGAGGGTCCCAAATTTAAATGCCAACCATTTTTCTGATCACCAACTGAAAACAAAATGGCCGACTTAAAGTAACAGGCCCATTTGCGAAAGTAAAAATGCATTTATGAAAGTGTTGAACTTTTGTTAACTTTTTCCCATTGACTTATAATGGGAAACTGTTTTTGAATAACTTTTGAACCGCTTAATATTTTTCACGAAATCTTCAAAAGGCACATCAGGGACCCCGGCCGCATGTTCCCTGAAGATTTTGGGCCGGTCACACAAACCGTACGACCTGTAGGCGCGACCGTAGAATTCCAGAAAAGCGTAAACGTGCGCACAGATCGTGCTTAATAACTCCGCAACCATATATCTGATCAGTACGAAACTTGGCAGATCCCAAGGCCTGTGGGTCTTGATCATATATTCCAAATTTCAGGCAAATCCATCAAACAGTTGCAAAGTTATTAGGGTGAAAAATTTTGGGTTTAACAAGGAAATGGCTCCTGAACCCTAACTATAGTGGCACTACCGTGCCACTATAATATATGGGATATACATTGGTGAGCTGTCAGATAAATGATGTATCTACACAACTGCTGTTTGACCTTGGGTAACCTCACGAATGGCTTAAGCCACGAGTGAGGTGTCCGAGGTCAAACAGCACAAGTGTAGATAAATCATTTATCTGACAGCTCACTATTGTATATTTCATTTATGCAATAGGGATGCTTTCTATCAGTGTAGTAACATTTGGTTTTGACTGTTTATCTTTATTTTAAATGATAATTTCTGGGAGTTCTGGTTAACTTTCCTAGAGTATGTCTGCCTAGCATAGTGGTTTTTATTAAATGAAACACCACTCATTTTGTAAAATACTTCTTGCTGAACAAATGTCATGCTCACAGTACTATGCTACCTTTTTCATTTTAAAGTTATTCACATTTGTTTGTCAAAAAAGGGAAAAGAAAATTGAATTTTATGCTTTTTTTGCTAATTATAAAAAAAAACTAAAAGGTATCTATAAATGAAACACCACTCATTTTGTAGATATTTTTGCGCTGAACATTTTTCGTGCTCACAGTACCGTGCTATCATTTTTTGTTTTAAAGTTATTCACATTTGTTTGTCAAAAAAGTGAACAAAAAAATTACATTTTCTTCTGCTTTTTTGCTAATTGTAAAAAATCTATAAGGTATCTGTACATGAAACACCACTCATTTTGTAGAGAAGTTTGTGCTGAACAATTTTCGTGCTCACAGTACCATGCTATCTTTTTTCGTTTTAAAGTTATTTCTATTTGAATATGGTTAGTACTGCTTCTGAGGCCGAACATTCTAAATGAATTCTAAAGAGATTTGTGACATAGTAACTGTGTGTATAAATGGTCACTGTATGTATAAATTTATTTATACATACAGTGACTCGGATAAATGCATTTATCACACTGAATATATGTCCACCCCATTGCATAAAAAATATATATATATATATATATATATAAAGGGCGTGGTCAAGCCCCTATATTTAGGGTTATGAAGTCATTTCTATGTTAAACTTGAAATTTTGCACATTAAAAACTTTGGACCTGTGTGATGGATTTGCATGAAATTTGGTATACGTGGTGGGGCATGGTAGATCTCTTGATTTGCCTAGTTGCGTTTTGGTCAGACTTATGGTTTTTGCGCACCAAAATGCTGAAAAATGCACTTTTTTCGCCAGTTCTGTGGGCAGTTTTTTTTTTGGATTTTGTCCATGGTGCTGCGTGGCCATTGTGTGGTCTGCCAGTCTGCAACTTGGCACTTAGAAAGAGCCAGGGTCAAGGCATATGCCACTTTTTGTTTGGTGAAAAAACATTAATCCATTCAAAAGTTATTAAACATTTTAGCTCCCATTATAAGTCTATGGGAACATTTATATGGTTATTTTGTGAAAGAAGAATGGGGTTTTGGACATCTGGTCATTCCTCACAATCAAAGAATTTGCAGGCTCATGATCAAGGAATTTTTGATTGCAAGGAATTTCTTGATCACGATGGCCACCATCTTGTTTTCTGTTTGTGGTCAGAAAAAAACAAATATCTCAGCTCAGGGGTGACTTCTGAAGTAAAACTATGATGGGTTTTGCTCAGGGGTCTTCCCTCTATTGAGCCATGGCTGTGGTTTAATGTAGTTATGCCACAAAATAGAGCTGTAAACTTTTAAATTCTTTGATTGTGGCTTGCTAACAATCTTTGATCGCGAGCCTGCAAATTCTTTGATTGCGAGGTTCTTTGTTTGTGATCTTTGATTGCGAGGGAGGGACAAGACAGCCAGATTTAAAAATCAAATATCTCAGCCCTTCACTACTCCCCCCCTTCTCTGCTTTCCCTCCTTGCAGATTTTATGAGCTACTCTGGCCTAAAAATCAACAGGTCTAAAATGGAAGTACTCCCCCTCAATAGCTTGTGCACTTTAGATCAGGTAGCCCATCTCGGCCTTCATTGGGCCCCACATTCCCTTGTGTACCTAGGGATACGGCTAATAGTAGATCTTACTAAAATATGGGATCTGAACCTTAAACCCCTTCTTGAAGATATCAAGACTGAGTTTGTGCGCTGGTGTGGTCTTCAACTTTCACTAGCAGGTAAAATAGCTGCAATTAAAATGGTGGCAGCCTCTACACTTTTATATGTCATCTCACATATACCATTTACACTACCGGCCTCATGGGTTAAAGCCATAGCCCAGGTCTTTTCCAATTTTATTTGGGAAGGCACCAAACCCTGTTATAGTAGAAATAAACTTAGATCCCATTGGTCACAGGGAGGCTGGGGCCTGCCTTGGCTGGAAGGATATAAAAGGGCCTTCACTGCAGCCAGACCTTAAACTGGTTCCTCCCACAGACATCTGAGTGACCACAATGGATACACATGGAGGTGTATATGGCCCAGACCCAATCCCTAGCAGTTTTACTTTACAATTCCCTACCCAAACATTTGTCTTCCTGCCAAGCAATAGCAGGCTCAGTACTGACATGGCATTTAGTGGAAAATAAATAGGAGGCATATTTATGCTCCCTTCTAGCCTCCCCTATATGGGGGAACATGTTCACAAAAGTGGATGGCAAACCTTTGCACTGGCCTCTATGGCAGATTAAATGAATCTTTACACTAAAGGACTTGATGACAGATGACAGTCTCACTATCAAAATGTTTCAAACACTGGATCATGAGTTCCACTTAGGTAAGCAAGCCTTTTGGCAGTACTTGCAGCTCAGAAGCTCGGATTTAGCTTATATTAAACAACATCACAAGACTGATATAGCAAGATCCCATTTGTTAATTAAATGGCTGACTTAAAAGGGGGTAAAGCCAGTCTTATATATGCTGATCTTAGGAATCATCTCCCTGCACAATCAGCTCAGGCTAAAGGTAAATGGGAGCAAGTTCTTCAACAATCTGTTTTGGATGCCCAGTGGAAGCAATACTGGAAATATGCTCATTCTATGTATCCAGATATGAGAAGTAAACTTATGCAAAACAAAACAAGATACTGCTGCATTGGTATCGCACTCCTGTTGTCTTATACAGAATACATCTCATGGACAATAGTCATTGCAGGCAATGTCTTTCAGGAGAGGGAGACCTTTTGCACATACTTTGGCTTTTCCCACTCCTCATTCCATTCTGGACAGCTGTTTTGGGTCTGCATCAACAGGTCTCAGACTCTGTTCTGACTCTAGATCCCCTAGTTTGGATTCTGGGCCTTTCTCCTGTGCTGAGAACATTCACTCATCAACAGCACAGATGGCTGACACTTCTTAGCCTCCAAGTTAAGAGGCTTATCCTCTGAAGGTGGAGAACCACAGAGGTACCAACTATCTCTGAATTTTGTAATGCCCTATCTAATGTAGCAGCACTGGATTGTCAGTCCCACTTACTTACCAACACTCTTTCATAATATTATCTTACCTGAATCCCTTACTTAGCTTATCTCTCCCCATGTGCAGTGATTGGCTGACTTCCCCTGTGAAATGATCTGGACCAACATAGTAGATACACCAGTAGGAAATGGTTTGGAACACCAAAACCCAACACCTCCCTGCAAGGACTGGTATCTTTTATCCTTATAGGATAAGAATTCAGATCTGGACCTTAACGTTGTTAGTATTTTGTTATTATATCTGTGATTTTCAGGCTTTTTCAGGTATCAGGAGACACTTATGTATTATGCCCATTTTAGATGCCTTAACTAACCTAGATGCAGTGGTAATAATGCAATCTCTCATACTTTTCTTTTCTTTTCTTTTCTTTTCTTTTCTTTTCTTATTTCTTGGGCACAATACCACAATACAACTTACTGAATAATTTCTTACTGTATCATTAGTTAGCAATGTGCCTTTCTATGGGCTAGACTTTGTCAATTATATAATGACACTGCAGTCAATGTGTATGCATATGTGTCATGCTGTATCTTCTCTATGTTCCTGGCTATGTCTGATATTATCTTTAAAATGTAATAAAAATTATTAACTACTAAATATCTCAGCTGAGGAGTGACTGATGAAGTCAAACTAGGATGGGTTTTAGCATCTTGTTTTCAGTTTGGGGTTGGAAAAAAAGTAAATATTTCACCCCATGGGTTACTTGTGAAATAATTGAGGCATGGGTTTAGATCAGGGGGCTTCCCTCTATCGACCCATGCCTCTGGTTTAGTTTTGTCAAAAAACAGCCTTTTACTTTTTTACAATCTTTGGCTGTGATACCTGCAAAATCTTTGGCCATGGTCGCGGTCAATTATTTAGCAGCCAGCCTCGCAGTCAAAGATTGTTAGCAAGCCACAACTGCAGCTGAAGATAAAGAGGACAGGAAAATTTCTGTCATTTTTTATCAGTATCAGTCATGAATAATAAAAATAAACATGTTTTCACTTGGAAACCATGATATTTATTCAATTTAGGTAGTTTTATTTACAATTTTGACTGCTAGATCTGTTATGTACCTAATGTTCTAAGCAAGCATGAGAGACTGAACAGATGTTGATCTAAACCACTGCATGTTTAAAGGGGACATGCCATGGTTTTGACCTATTCTTTACTCCAAACAATGCTCAATTTGTTAATAAAACTATTTTTTACCTCTTAATAACTCCTGTCTTTTTTATGATGTAACTTATTTAATTAATTCACTAACCCATTGCTGCTCTGAGACTTAGAATTATTTTTTGTATGAGAGATGCTTGAGAATATGTAAGTTCTAAATGAGGTCTCTTTGAGTGAGAGGTACTGTATACAGTTGGGCTCAAAGTTAAATCTGGTTTAACTGTTTATAAATGTGTGGTTATTGCCTGATATGTAATGTTTTTTTTAACTGCTCTTGACTGTGCTATTGTACTTTACCTGCCAATCATGGATCACATGGTTTCATGTATGAAAAATCAGTTCACCGATGATTGTCATCTGATTACCTAACCAAATCAACTTTTTAAAAGGCTGGCAATGTTACTTTGTAGCAAGACATCACAAACCACTGTCTTCATTCTGAAGCAGTGTTGCTTAAGTTGTATCTGGTTAATTTAGCTCAAGATACTCTTTTTTCATGCAGCGATGTGTCTCTATAGGGAATGGAATAGATGCTGAATTTTATCTGCCAAAAAATGTAGTGAGTTTGCCAGTAAAAATGAACCACCATGCCTCTGACTGATCTCCAACTGGTAATCCTAATGTCAGAACTGTTGCATGCAAAAGTATGAACACAGAAATGTCATTGATACTTTTGTGTGATCATTCCCTCTAATGAGCATCAAGTACCTGTCTGCCAGTTTTAAATACACATTTTCACTGTCAATACTGAAAAGTCTGTAAAGTTGGCATAATAAGTGCCTATTTACATTTCTGTTCCGTACATTCTCCCCCCATGTCATTCAATAGTTTTGATACTGAAAATATTCTACACTCCAGTTGTAGAAAATCACACCATTATTTTTGTTAATTTGTGGGATTTTTTTGTCTTTTGGGGGTATTTTTGTACCTATTCGACTGTCAAGTTGCCCCATGACTAACTGCTAGTTTCAGCAAATATTATGTGAAATTCACAAGGATGATGCCAATCAAAAGTCAGTGCCCAACTGATAATTTTAATAAACTTAAGAATGAGGGAAAATAATTATATTTTTGTTTCTGTTTGTGTACTGAACGACTAGCTAATCTGGAGTCCTGTGCTAATAAAAGATTCATCTTCTCAGTGGACATGAAAGCAAACATTCTGTGCTTACAAATTCTTGTTCACTTACTATATATTTGTATTCAGTCACAGAGTGAAGAGCAGAAACTACAGTGTGATTCTGCACACTAGCAAGCATGGGCGGTCATGGAAGTAACTGTACAGACAAGCACTGGCAATTTACACTATCCCTCCATTGGTAAATTAATGTTAAATCTGCTTGTGGAGCATGAGGTTTTGCCACAAGAATTTTTAAGCATAATTTAGTATAATTACTATACTGTCTAAACATTTATTATACTGACCTGCATACTACAGACACATGGCATCTCTAATTATTTTAATAGTGTTTTTAATATCAAATGGGTGATACATTTTAGCCATGATGGTTACTGTATTACAGTTCTTGGTGCTGTGCAGCAGAAGTAGTACATCATGTGATTCTGATGATGCTGGTTCTGGAATGAGTCTGGTGTTTAGAAGAGCTGACAAGGGGAGAGGGGGTGAAGGTTAGAGTGTCAGAGGGAGATATGTCCTCCTTTGGTTAGAGGTATATGGATCTTGGCATCTGCCTGACCATAGCAGTGATTGCTAGGACTAAGAGATTTGGAGCAGAAAAGCAGCAAAGATGATGCGGCACCATGTGCAGTGGCATGCTGAAGTCACAGTTTCTACACAAACTACCCAACCTATACAGATGGGGTGGTATTGGTAGTGGACGCTGGCACAAAATCAAACTAACCTCTTGATTTGAATTTTTTTATTTTTTACTTTTTTTCCCAGCAGTTCAGCTGGTGACCATGGATTTATTCTCAGTTAGTCTATGGTTGGTCCTGCATTACTGAGAATGTCCACTGTCTGTCTAAGTGGCTTTCTAGTCCCCATCTTACAATGGCAAAGTAGCAGTTGGTGGTGAGCTACTGGCCTTCACTAATGTGTCCAACAGCACAATATAGTCATAGTGCATTCTATTATCTTTCCTGACTGCAGTGTCCCTTCCCACATGCCCCATGAACCTCTGCAAACAGATCACAAAATGAACCCATGTAACAATAACGCATGTATCGTCCCACTCTACAGTTGCACAATACACCCAGGAACCCTCCATACACAGTGATTGTCCTGATGTACATTTTGCAGTATACTGTTCTTCCCTCGGTGCTGTCTGATGCCCCACCCATCCACCCCGCAGAACTCCATGGACTGACTGCAAAATGAAGCCATGTAAAATTACTGCAAGTGTGTTACGGTATCTGTTTGACATCTGATTGTGCCACTTGTAATGCTATTTTAAAGTTGCATCACAGTTGGGAATTGCAGCATTTGTGTATCCCACCCACTGTTTCAACTTACAGCTATCTGTTACATTGTGACTGTGACCGGTGCACTTCTCAAGATGGCTGCAATTCAAGCTTGGTCTACCAAATGAAGGAGGACAGAGGACCATGAAGCATAGTTGCAATTGCTGCAGTTATCACACTGCATGCAATTTAACCACACACCTATGTGCCCTATTGATCACAGTGGCTGCATTTCAACCATTGTTTAATGTATAGAGCAGGACAGAGGGCCATGGTGCAATGGTGTGATTGGTCAACTTGTTACAGTGTCCGCAATTAAACCCCAGAGCTATGAGTGCCATTGTGATCCCTGCACTTGTCACAGTCTCTGTAATTATACCACAATTAAGTTTTTCAGGAGTACAGAGCAGCATGCAGCATGCAAGCGATCACTACAATACACTCACAGTAGCCGTAATTGAACCCCATGGCTGTATTTGCAGTGTGGCTTTCTCACAACCTTCAGAAAAACTCTTATTTGAAGTGCATTGTTTTTTAAAAGTACTTAGTAACCACTTAATTAGTGTAGTAAAGTATTGTAAATGTGGTGATAAAACAAAAAGTGCTGCAGTACTAATGCACATTTTGAATAGAAACAACTGTGTCATGTGAGGCTACCAGTGCATCTTTAAAAAGACTACTCTATAATGTATTCAGTTTTCTTTTTTGGGGGGGTAACTGAATTGGTGAATTACAAGATAAAAAACCAAGCACCTTTATAACATGATGGAACACTAGAGATGAACTGTTTAAAAGAAAACACCCAATGAAATTGCTCATCAGTGCCAGACACTCATGCAGACTAAAAATTAGTTTATTTATTTTGATTTTATTGAAAAGTTTCACCAGGAAATTAAAGATTACTGATTCATGGATTACATAAACACAGAAGCTAGATCAAGATGAACAAGTCTTTTGTTGCTTAGCTGTCACGGTGATGACAAGACACATGTGACATGTATTCTGCGGAAACAGATTAGAGGACATGAACAGAAACTTCCAGCTAAAAAAAAATTGGGGAGAAGGGTGAGTGGTAGCGGTAGTTTTTTAGCATATTCTTGCAATCAGAAATGTGAAGAATGCAGTTAACTGTACAGCAGGTGTGAACAGAACTGGAAAATTTATCAAAATATCACTGTAGGCTAAACCAAAATCACAGCTTCAAAAATGTATACTTACAGTGGCGTGAAAAAGTATTTGCCCCCTTCCTGATTTTCTCTATTATTGCATATTTGTCACACTGGATGTTTTCAGGTCTTTAGACAAAATATAATATTAGATAAAGGGAACCTGAGTGAACAAATAACACTTTTTTTTTTACTTATTTCATTTATTTAATGAAAAAAGTTAACCAACACCAACTGGCACTGTGTGAAAAAGTAATTGCCCCCTAGTTAAATCAACCCAATTAAAGGGATAATTAGAGTCAGCTGATTGAACACAGCCAGGCTTGATTACAGCCAGCCCTGCTCAATATAAACCTCACTTATTTTGGCCCTTACCATCAGAGTCACGTTGCCAGCACAAAGATTCAACAAGCACATTATGCCATGATCAAAGGAAGTTCCTGAAAAGATCAGAAAAATGTGTTGCCCCTCATCAGTCTGGAAAGGGTTACAAAGCTAGTTCTAAGGCTCTGGGACTCCATCGAACCACAGTGAGAGCCATAATCTCCAAATGGAGAACACTTGAACAGTAGTGAACCTTCCCAGGAGGGCGGCCTGCCAAAATTACTCCAAGGGTGCAGTGTAAAATCATCCAAGAAGTCTCAAAGGATCCTAAAACAACATCCAAAGAACTGCAGGCTTTCTTGCCTCAGCTAAGGTCAGTGTTCATGACTCCACAATCAGAAAGAGACTGGGCAAAATGGGCTTCATGTGAGAGTAGCAAGGTGGAAACCACTGCTAACACAAGAAGAACATAAATGCTCGCCTCTCGCTTGCCAAGAAGCACCTGGATGATCCACAAGCCTTTGGGAAAATGTTCTATGGACAGATGAGTCCAAAGTGGAACTTTTGGACAACATGGATCCCATAATGTCTCCGCAGAAAGCAAACACAGCATTCCACAGTAAGAACACCATACCAACAGTCAAACATGGTGGTGGTAGTGTGATGGTGTGGGAATGCTTTGCTGCCTAAGGACCTGGATGACTTGCCATAATTAAAGGAACCATGAATTCTGCTCTGTACCAGAAAATTCTTAAGGAGAATGTCCAGTCATCCTTCCGTCAGCTGAAGCTGAAGTGTAGTTGGGTCATGCAGCAAGACAATGATCCAAAACACAAAAGCAAGTCCACATCAGAATGGCTAAAAGAAGTAAAATTAAAGTTTTGAGTGGCTTAGTCAAAGTCCAGACTTAAACCCAATAGAGATGCTGTGGCAGGACCTGAAACGAGCAGTTCATGCTCAAAACCTACCAAATGTTACTGAATTAAAGCAGTTCTATGAGGAAGAGTGGGTTAAAATTCCTCCACAGCGATGTGAAAGACTGATATTGAATTATAGGAAGTGTTTGGTTGCAGTCATTGCAGCTAAATGTGGCATAACCAGTTATTAAGTGTAAGGGGCAATTACTTTTCACACAGTGCCAGTTGGTGTTGGTTAACTTTTTCATTAAATAAGGAAATTAAAAAAACAAGTGTTATTTGTTCACTCAGGTTCCCTTTATCTAATATTACATTTTCTCTAAAGACCTGAAAACATCCAGTGTGACAAATATGCAATAATAGAGAAAATCAGGAAGGGGGCAAATACTTTTTCACGCCACTGTAACACAACATTGTAATCTGTTTCCTGGTGAATGTCGATTCTGACAGCTGCAGGACTCCACATCACAACATGCTTGAGAAAGAGTGACATTATGGAATGCATGAATGAACATGTCATCATTTAGACTGCATGCTCACACACCAGATACCAACACCGGAAAGATAAAAACGGGCTGCTCCAGTAACAGCCATATTTACTGTTTCTGCTATGTTGTAAATATAAAAACACAAAAACTCAAACTTACAGACATGGATTGAGAAAATCACAGCTGTTTTATTAGAAATAACAACAGCAAACAGAACATAGAGTTGCACTGTTTTATTTATTTTCTGTTGCACAAGAAGACTTTGATTGGTGTGCTGTAGTTCGTTGCACAGTCGGTGTTTTAACAAACAAACAAAATCTGGATGGAAGAGAAAAGTGAGTTAAGCTAGGAGAACTGAATTCTTACCCCATTCTCCTTTACTGTATCATGTCCACCTGCTTAAACATGGAATGGGGTGAGATTTTGGCCTCACAACCCCCATGATACACCCCATCATTTGTCAGTCTGGGGAGGATGGTGGATGGGGGTTAGAGGGCAACCCTAATGTTCTCATTTCCTGACTTTTTCTGTTTTAACCCTAAATGATACATTAAATGTAGTTTTTTGCAAGTTTTATGTATATATAGTATGTGTATATATATATATATATATATATATATATATATATATATATATATTACCCCAGATTCTCAACATAGTCTTACCCCACCTCATGCTGAAGGCTGGAGAAAATATTGAAATCCTGCCCAAAAGGTGATTTCACACAGCAACCAAGAAATCACTGTTTGGGGCAGATTTGCCTAATTTCACTGGCACTTTTCATGAGGTGGGGTCCCAAAAAAGGCATGCTGAAAATGTGGGGCAAAAATATTCAAAAATAATCAAGTTATGAAGACAAGTTCTTTTTTTTTTGAAACTTCTGTTTTATTTCATGAAGTGCTTTGCATATGATAATTGTACATTCATTTGATCAGGTCTTCAGAATTAGAAGAGTTAACAGAATGAGTTAATATATTAGTTAGAATAGTTTAACCAACTTGTATAAATGTCTCTTGTTTTCCATGTGCTGTTAACTGGAACCATTGATCTGCAGTTCATCAGTGGATTCTGCTTTTTCATTTGACACCTATAAAAGGTCAACTGATTTCCACTGAAAAGCATATGCTCAGACATCCATAAGTCATAAACAAACAAATGTATAATAAAAATATCAAACAAAAGTAACTTAGTGTATGGGTGGTTCCTACAAAACTGTGGTACTAAGGTTTACCTAAAGAAGGAGGATTCACTAAGGAGGCCACAAAAGGCCAAAGTTTATTTCAAGTGGGAATAATAGGCTGCCGGGGACCATTAGGGGATAACAAGCCAGGGATAAATGTTGCATCCTCTTTATTAAACTCTTGTCTAGCTAGGGGGCCATCCTTAGTTTAATGTCCTAGGGCTAGAGGAGGAGGTTGTTGCACAGCAATTATATTATTTCTGGTTTTAAGAAAAGATATTACCTGAAGGTATCTGAAAAAGTGGGAATTGGAGAGCTGGAAATCTTGCTGAAGAGCCTGGAAGATTTTGATTTGTCCTGAATGAATACATTGATTAAATAATCTGAGACCTTTTCTTTTCCAAAGGGTGAAAGCCAGATCCATCCTTGGAGGGTCGAAGTCAGTACAATAAATAATGTCTGCCTGTTGGACAGTGTATCCCTCATAGTCAGATATTTCTTGATTTCATCCCAAATCCAATAAGTTTGCCTAGTCCAGGGGTTTCCTATGTTTTTTTTTTAAGGTAAGCTGGGGATCCATTGAAATCTAATGTTGGACTTAAACCTGGCTCACCTTGTATTTCCTGAGAAACCCAGGTATTATTGGGGGCATTCACTAGGTAATTTACCCAGGCTCCCAGCTGTGCTGTTTAATAGTAGGTTCTAAGATTAGGAAGCCCAAGAGCTCCTCCCTCCCTGGTCCTCTGTAATGTCTCCCAGGTGATTCTGGCCCTTCTTCCACCCTAGACAAACTGGTGTAAAGCTTTGGTGATTTTTTCCACTCCATACTCAGAATCCGCAGGGGAAGGGTGTTACACAAAAAACCAAAAAACAAGGGAGTATGTTCATTTTAATAGATACCGTTCTCCCAAGCAGGGACAGGGGAAGGGTATTCCATCTCTTCAGGTCAGTAGAGACCTCCTGAAATAATGTGTTATAGTTCACATGATATAATTGTTTGAGGTCAATGGGATTATAGATGCCCAAATACCCAATTTGGGAGGTGACCCATCTAAAGAGAATTAATCATTCCAACTCTCTGGTGCTTTGGCCTCTAACTAGAGTCACTTCTGTTTTGTCATTATTTATTTTAAAACCAGACACCTGACTATACTCCACTAAAATCTGATTTAGTGGAAGAAAGGTTTTCAAGGGGTCTCAAATATAACATAGTATCATCAGCATAAAGGGAAATTCTATTTTCCTCTCCCCCTACAGTGATACCAACCATGTCTTTGTGTACACTGATTAACTGGGCTAAGGGCTCCATACTGAGGGCAAAAAGGACTTGGGACAAGTGGCAACCCTGCCTGGTACCCCTATTGATCTCCAGTGTCTGTGAGATTGTACCATTCACTTTAACTCTGGCCAAAGGATTGTTTCCTTCTATTGATTCTATAAATTGGTTTCCAAATTCAAATTTAAGTAGTACTTCCAGAAGGAAATACCAACCTAAGCAATCAAACACTTTTTCTGCTTCAATTGCTATGGCCACCTGCTGTTCTTTCCCCTGCCTGCCTGTGTGTAGTATATTCAGGCAACATCTGATATTGTCCTTAATATACCTATTCTGTATGAATTCCACCTGGTCTTGGTGAACCAAGTCAGGGAGCACAGCATTGACTCTGTTTGCTAAGATCTTCATAATGATCTTAGAGTCCACGTTCAGGAGTGAAATCAGTCTATAGGAGCTGCAGGAGTCTGGGGGCTTCCCTTCCTTAGGGATGACTGTTATATAGGTTTTCTTCCAGGATGCTGGATATCCTCCTTCCTTCTTTTGTTTATTAAAGACCTGGACCAGGGTGGGAACGAAAGCTTCACTAAATCTTTGGTAAATTTCAGCATTGAACCCATGAGGGCCTGGGGATTTACCTCCCTTCATATTTCAGATTACCTGGGCCACCTCAGTGGATGTAATGGGGAGTCTAACTGCATCCTGTTAGATTAGGGAGGGAGACCTTATCCAGAAAACTCTGGATTGAATATTTAGACTCTAAAGTCTTAGGGGGTGGGTCATATAAGTTCTTATAATATTCCCTAAAGGCTTCAGCAATATCCATGGGTGTATATATCTGGGACGGGGAACCATGTTTAATTGTTTTTAGAACTTTAACATATCTGTCAGTCTGAGCCTTTCTTAACCAAAATGTAAGCAGTCTGCTGACTATATTGCCATGTTCACAATACTTTTGATTCCTGTACCTTAATTTCCCTTCTATCTGAAATTCTAAGATGTTCTGTAGCTGTTTTCTTGTTTCTTTTAATTCTTTATTTAAATACTCCCCATTAGGTCCTCCCTGTTTGGCCTGAAGTTCCAGTTGTTTTAGTTTAGTCTCGAGATTTGTTTGTCTTTCTAGCTGAGTTTTTTTGAGATGGGATGCAAATGAGACTATTTGTCCATGTATCATAGGTTTTAATCCATCCCAAAAACATTTTGAGTCTGGACTTATCACAGGATTATGTGATTGATAAGCTTTAATTATGTCTTTTATGAAGGATCTACAGTAAACTCTTCCCTGTCCAGCAGAGAGGAATTTATCCTTCACTGCGATATTCTTTTCCAGTTTCCCAAATCCAAAGTCAGTGCCACAGCAGAGTGATCAGAGACCAAATGAGGAAGGATGACACAATTTTTAACCCTGTGGAAGTCTAGACTACTGCATGAGAAATAATCAGTTCTGGAGTGCACGCCATTTGGAGAGGAATAAAAAGAGTTGTCCCTGGTTACCTTATTAAGATCTTTCCAGACACCCAATTCATTCATTCCTGCCCTTATTGCCCTACTCATACCTTTGTTTGTTGTTGAATGTTGGGAGCAGTGATCATACTGTGGGTTTGGAACACAATTGGAATCCCCCATCAGATTTATTCCCTCCTCCAGTGCTGCTATCTACTCAAACATCCTAACAAAGAAGGAGGGGTCATCCCTATTAAGTTCATATATATTTATAATATGAATCACCTGGGAGAATATTTTCCCTGTTACTATTAACCCTCTCCCATTCTCCATATTAAGTTCTGAGGTGATTTCAAGTGGTAATTCCCTCTGGAATAAAATTCCTAACCCTGTTCATTTGCCCAAGGGATGGGAGGAGTATATCAACTTTTCCACCAAGCTCTGCTTCAGTTTCCCGTGCTCCAGGTCTGAGAGTCTAGTCTCCTGGATAAGGCTAATATTGGTCTTTATCTGTTTTAAGTAGTGGAGTATCTTTGTCCACTTAACTGGGGAGTTAATACCCTGAACATTCAGGGATGTTGCCTAAAAGGTAGCCGTATCTAGAGGTGGTGTTATCCTCTACTGTTAAAATTCTCCACATTGTCTGTTTACTAGGCCATACATAGGAACCCCTATGCTCCTCAATTTCAGTTATTTCCTCAGGGAACCCCCATCCTACAGTTGAAACTGCCATGTTATCAGATAAAATATTAACTTGGTAGGTAAATATACCTCAAACCAACTCTTTGTAAAATGTGTTATAAGCACAACTAAACACAGTGAACTGTTAACTGTTAAAACTTTTAACTTGCTTCCTAGGTGAAATAATTTGATGATGTTACCCCACAGCTGCAGGGGAAATTGAACCTTAGCTCAAGTTGCTACAACTTGTAGGTCTGATTCCATGGAATCAGTTGGAGGAGAATGTCACTGCCCAATGGGGGACTGAGGGTAGCTGCACAGCTTTAAAACCCCCTCTGTTCTCTGTGGTCCACCCATTGGCTCCTCAGGGGCTGCTTATGTCCTTTAATTATAAGCAAAAAGAAAACACCTAGGGGGAGATGGGCAAAGCTCCCCCCTACCTTTAACTAGTGGTATAATTATGTCTTTTCCATTGGTTATTTACCCCCCCCGGAGCACGATTATTTTACTAGGAGGCTGTCCCTACCTCTCATGCACCCAAGCATGTAACCCTTACTCGATAGGTCATAAAGCAACAGGTCCAGGAGGGAAATTATAATATAAATATTGTGGATCCTCACCCAAACCAAAGAGCAGCTGCCCCCCCACCTGATTTTAAATTCAAGTCCCCATCGGCAGGCAGTCTCATAAATCATAAATGTCCATACAGATTAGTGTCTTGCCAAGCTTCAGATAGGGCATAATTATTAGATTCAAATCAGTTCTGAGTCATTGTTAGGTGTTAGCCATCCAGGTTTCTATAAGTAGAAGATGCATGTAGATTGGATGAGAGGGCCACTCCTAACAACTCCAAGTCCTCTGTAATGTGCAGGACTGTATCCATACAAGGTGAGAGACACAAAAATCAAATGTGGTTGTAGAGGTAAATGTAGAAACTATAAGTACCTTTTAAGTGTTCCAGTCGAGTTCCATGCTGTTGCTTTTCTTCATGTCATGTCATCCGAGAGGAACATTTTATTCTTCTTGCCCAGGATTTCCTTCTGGTCTAAGTTTAAATGAGATGGCCAGGTAACCGTGGAAGGTTGTGCTCATTTGGGTCTTCCAGCCCTCTGTCATGCTGAATGGGAGATTTCATTCTTCAGTGCGTCAGTGTGCATTTCGGGGCAGTGAAGGCCCAGTTGTTTTAGCAGAGGTGCCGAATCTCTCAGAGTGTCAAAAAGAACAGGGCCCTTTTTAGAGTGCATGCGAAGCTTTGTGGGATAATAAAGCTGTATACATACTTTTTTTTTCTTTTGCTTGTTTTATGATTTCTCAAACAGCTTTCTCTTCTCACTGAGTAGGTCAGAAAAGTCTTGGTCAAAGAACAGTCTCTGGTTATCAGTTTTAACCTCCTTTAATTTCCAAGCTGTTTGAAGGACCATTTGGTGCTCTTGGTAGTTTAACATGGGGGCTATTAAATTGAACAGAGCTGTGCAGTTTGATCCTTCGACTTGGGGGCCAGTGAGCAGTGTGCTCTCTCAATAGGGAGAGGGCTACCTTCTGAAATTTTCAGTACTTCCCATTGCATATGTAATACAAATGCCTCTACTGACTCGAAGGACTTTTCCATGCCTTCAGGAACTTCGTAGATACAGAAATTGTTCCAACATGCATGATTTTCTTGATTGTCCAATTTTAGTTGAAGCTCTTGTTCCCTAGTCAGCAAATAAAGAATGGCCCAGTCGTGCTGGCCAGAGTAATCAACTAGGCCCCCAATACATTCCTCCACTGCTGTGGTCTGTTTGTCGATGGCTCTTAAGTCCACTTTAAGATCTACTACCTATGATTCAACCCTGTGAATGGCTTTGATAATACCATCTAATTTTGAGAGAATCATCCCCTGATCACACCCATCAAAGTTATCTTCTGAGTCGGCAAGACTACTCACTGGGGAAGCTGAGTGAATGTCCAGGAAAGGGCCTATATTTTTATCTGAATCCATCAAAGTTTTTAACTTGGTGGCCTGTGAGTTTGTGTCGAGATCTGTTGGTTGTCATCTCCCCTCGATCTAGGTAGGAACATTTTCCTTTTTGATGGTGAATTACCACTTGATGATTTTAATATGAAGTGAACAGCCCCAGAGCACTTCAACTGGACAGTCATCACTGCAGTGACATCACCAGAAGTCATGAAGACAAGTTCTAAACCCACTGAAATACACTTAATAACATACCTGATTTCCTCAGTTCACGGTCCAGTGATGAAGAGTGAAGATCTGTTTCAATGCATAGATGATTACAGCACTGCACCACAAGTAGGTAAGAAATGGTTTAGGGGTGGGGTAGTGGATGGTGAGTGGGAGGCTTGGGTGGAGGGGCAGTAATAGTGGCACCAACAAACATCAATGGACGGTTTTCTTTTTTAAAGGGTACATTAAAAAAACAATTACAAGGGATGTTTCTCTTTATTTCAGGTACCAAGACTGGGGATTGGGCACCCCAGTGTTGGTGATTTGTTTGGCAGTGGTGGAGTGGGATCCCTGTTGTCACACAATCAAAATGAGCAGTGTGGGGGATTGGGAACCCTGTGCTCAAAAATAGGGTGGGAGAGATTGAAGGAGTTTTTTTTATGTTTCGTGGCACTGTAGGTGAGCTCCCTGGTGTCATGTGAGAGGGAAGAGTTTTTATTGTGTTTGGCTGCGCTGGGAGTGCACTCACCAATGTTGCACAATGAAAATGCATGGGGTAAGGGTTGAAGTCAGCACTAGGAATGATGCAGGGGGAGAGGAAGGACCACAACAGCCTGATCATGACAGATCAGCTGTGCTTCCTGGACAGCATTATGTAGCTCAAAGGGAAGAGCTGCCTAATGATTGGGCTGACTCTCTTCTTTGAACTACACAAAGTTTCTGCCCAGCATGCCAGAACAGTTTCATGATCAGCCTGGCTGATGATTGGTGTGATACTGACAAGCCCCTTACAGACTGCTCTGCATTGGACTGACAGTGTCACACCTCTCAAAACCCACTCTCATAACAATACATTTGCTGTGCGTGTGCACTGCAAAAATAAAAAGTATATGTTAAATACAAAATAATATCAAAGGTAGAAATCAAACAAAAAAAAGCATCCATAATTGGAAAATATTATGAAGGGGTATATAATGCCCAATATTTGATGTCTTTTCATTTTTTTATTTTTTGTTTCGTAAAGCATAATTTTGCTTTTTTTTGGAAGTATTATTATATCATTTTTAATTTATGGAGCCAGAGAGAATACAATAATTTGCATGGAAGTACATCAGAGACTACAGGGTGAGAGACACTTGAGACAACCAACAATTAATATCTATTACAGTAAAAAAAAATAAACAAAGAAACTCAGTGCTGAAGAACTGAGGAAAGAGTTACCCTAAAGGGCATTGGCAGTAAAGTCAAGTTTCAAAGAAATACAAAATCACACATACCCCCATAATGTAAAGCATCATGGGATGTATATGCAAACCACAAAGCAGTTTTAGGCTGGTTTAGCTTTAAGCAAGTATGCATGGTGTCAAAGGGCCTCTCACACAATATGAAAAGGGTGCAAACAGAAGCCACAGACACATGTTTCATCCTACCCAGGCCTCATTAGTGTGCCTTATCTGTATGACACCCCAGGGAATTTAACCAGAGCAATAAGTTGGTCTTACTGGTTTAGGTCATGGTGAGTGCTGTGTCTATTACAGTAGCTCACACTGGACCATAGCAGTTCTTTGTGTCTTTTGCCCACTAGGTTACAACACCACAAACAGTAATCCATGGCAGATGTATGCCAACAGCATCTGCCACATGTATGCTATCATAATTAATAGGTTCTACATCATAAAGATGACTGCAGAATGGCAATCGCCATTTGGGCAAGTGTACATTGGTGAAAATAAATAATGGCAATGTACACTCACAGCAATGTTAAAACCAGCAATGGAAGTACATGATATGTAGGGGGCTTTACCCCACTGCACCCCCCCTTAAACATTCTCAACTCCGGGGGGGGTGCATGCTGGGGGAGTGTAAAACTTATAAAAATTAAAAAACAGGCCCAATGCAAAAAGCGATCCTGCCCCAAATTCAAATCTGGCACCCTCCCAGTCCCAGTCTGCCACCCTACCCACCATGTCATGCGGCCAGATTGGCAGCCAACCACCACACTACCGCTCACATACCCTCCCTCACCTTCTACCCATCACACAGTGTGGTCCCTCCATGCATGTGTATATATACAGACATCTTGTTGCCATAGTCACCCTAACTCCATATCCTGTTGCTACCCTGCCAAGTAGCCCAAAACACAGGCCCCGTGACTGGGTTGCACTTTCTGCAATCACTCAGTCATGGTCATCGTGTTCACAGGATACCACTTTGCCTCATGCCAGTTACTGCAGTAGGATTTGAAGTGGTTCAGCTCTGTTCTCAAAATGAAACCAAATTATTGGCCTCAACTGAAAGCCCAAAGTTGCCAACTGCATAGCTTGCTTAATTCCTTAAGACTTTTGTTGTTGGAATTTATCATTTCTAACTTTTCTAATACAGCCTCTAGTAGTTTTACTTAACAAAGATATCAAAAACACCTTTGATCAGTCATTAAATATTAGTAGATCATTAACACAGGAAATATGCACTCCCCATAAATAGGGTGACCATTAGTTTTAGGCAGATTCATTTCTAGCTACATGTTGTATATACCAAATCCATTTACTAAGGACTTTCCTGAATCTCCAAGAGGCTCTGAAATGTAAAGGGCAGCTGACTTTAGAACAAATCTTTAAAAAATCTAATATTGGACACAACTCCAGTTATGTTTCATTTATAAAATGGATAGGGAAATTCAAGTGCTCTGATATGTTAGGAGGACTGGTGCAGTAGGAAAGCAAAGCCAATGGGAAAATATGTCCCGCATTCCATAATGCCCCACCTAAAACAAATGTTCTGCCAGCTTTCATAAAATTTATCTCAAACTGTCAACCATTTTCTTCTTCTCATAACAACAGGCAGGAAAGCAAAATGGCCATTTAATGATATCTCAAGTTAAACAGAAAGCCAGCGTCCCTCCACAGGTTGTACCCATTCTGTCAGATTTTAGAATATATAACCTTTGCTATGACTTCCTTGTGCTGCATGTCATGTTAATCTGACTGGAATTTGGGTAACAACATGGTTTAACAAACACATGGCCATTTTTCTCCATAGCACGATATATGCCTCACTCTGTTCAGGTGCAGGGAAAGGTAATGTGGCCTACTAAGACAATAAAGATCTAGCCAATTATATCCAGTGGCTGATGTGTAGTGCTTGCACGTCTTAAAATTAAAATTATATTAAGTGTGAAATTCACTGATGTTAAATCATTACCCAGAAAAGAAACTTGAAACATACAACAGTACCATACAAAATGCTAGTCCAGGAAAAATCATATAAATTAATGTTTGCACTCTAATCATCTTCAGGGTTTATTTAAGGGTTGTATGTTAGATCTGATGTGCATACAATTCTATATTTTTCTGGGAAATACAACTTTAACTTACTTAATTATTGTTAATGGCAGCATCTTGAATATTATAAATGTTTGTCGAGTATAATGTGCTTGGTGATTTTAATGTTAATTGGGGACAGGAACAGGTTAACGGGGTTACAAATCTTTTCTTGGATCTTCAGGACCCAACAGCTTATCACAGATGTTACCAGATGCAGTCATAAAGCAACAGTGGAATGGATTATAGTCACATATTCCTAAAAGGCTGTTATGTCTGGAATATCATCTGATACCATCAATTAATGCTGCCCAATTTTTTTTGTGAATGGACAGTTAAGTGTCCCAGCAGTCCCCGCCTACACATTCACTTAAGGAATTCCAAAACTCTTAGTTTAGAAGTCCTGGAAACAGCTTTTAGGAGGTTTCTTGGTCCTTGCTTGAACCAATTGTCAGCATAGGTAACTCTCTGGATAGGTTTTGTTGACTGTTTGTTGAAATCTGTGATAAGATTTCCCCAAAGAGAACAATGAGAATAAAGGACAAAAACAAGAGAGAAGTGGATTAAACCAGAACTACTAAATCTATTGAAAGATAGGGATACAATGTGGGGAAGGTTTAGGACCACTAAGGACCCTGTGATACTCCAGAATTACAAGAGACTGTGTAATAAATGTAAATCAACAGTGAGAACAGTTAAGATATTTTTGTTTAATCAAAACAACTTAGCGGTCAGGGTGAACCTAGGAAGATATTGCACACACTGAAATCCATATTAGGCAGCTAAGCTAAGAATAATTCCATTGTACTTAAAAGCAAGTCTGGGTTTGTTGAAGATCCTAGTGATGTAACCAAATATTCAATGATTGCTTTGGAAATCATGAGAGATCTAGGGATCAATTTAACAGTGTGGTTCCTTTGGCACTTGATGAAACCACTGTAACGAAAAACTATCCCAAGTTCTTATTTTGCTGTTTTGCACCAGAATTGGTCCAGAACTGTGTTACAAAGTATGATCCTCACCCAAATGTCAGTCAAAATAATTATAATTATAGAATATTGACAGCGGCAAATTCATTACTTGCTAAATCCTTAGCTACTGTTTTGAACTATTCAGTGTCATGCATTTTCCCCAAAAACTGGAAACTGGCTTTAATTTGGTCAATGTATAAAAATGGGAGTAGAAAGCACATTTCTAAATACCATCCCATCTTCATTGTGGCCCCCTTTTGAAAATCCTAGAGAACATGGTTATTGATCAAGTGATGACTTACCACGACCAACATCGGGTGTTAACCAATGCTCAACATGGATTTTAATCCATGCACAATGCGAGACAGTCTTGGTGAGGTTCATCAGCTGTGTGCACAGTGCTCTTTGCAAAGGTCACTGTGCCACAGCCGTTATTGTGGACCTTACCAAGGTATTTGTGGTTGATCATGATTTATTACTGGAATCCCTATAAAACTGCAATATTTCTCTAGCTGTCATGATATGGTTTTCGAGCTACATAGCTGATAGATCCCATAAAACTACAATTGCTGGTTGTTTATGAAATTCTTATTCTATTCAATGTGCAGTTCCACAGGACTCAGATTTGGGCCTCTTTATTTATTTTCCCAGTTTCTAAATCTGGTACTTCAGTCCTATACTCTAAGTCATCAGAAACCATCTTGTACACAGGTGATGTAGTTATTTTAGGTTCAGGCCCAGATGTGAATAATGTGTTAAAAGGTGTTCAGGATGAATTCACCTCCTTTCAAAGATGGCTAGTGTCAAGAAAAATGATACTCAATACTAAAAAAACAAAGGTAATGATATGTTCAGGGTTAAGGAAAGAAAGAGAAACTAGTAACTCTTTCGATTCCCCGAACTACACCGAAACTGCATTGTGACTGAAATGCAGTTACATGCAACAAAAGTGTAATTACTTCTGTTACATGTAATTAATTATTACCTACCCCAGATTTACATTGAAATTGACACTTAAAATAATGTGTGACCAAGAAACTGACTTAGTCATGACTGACTTGAGGGGAGAGCCCTTAGAAATCATAGACAGCTTTTAATAGGCCAGCAGTATAGCTAGAGGTTAGAGTATCAAGCTGTAAAGGAGCTTGGTACATCCATCAGAACAGGGTTTTGACTCCCACAACCTCCACTTGCATACTGTGTGACTATGAGCAAGTTACTTAACATCCCCAGTGCTCCTGGGTCACCACTGAAAATGCATTTGTGCCTAGTGGGCCTTATCTGGTTACCAAACAATAGCAAAAACAACAATTTGTCAGTGCTGAATGTCCACTGCTGGTATTGCTGTTGCACCGGATCTTGCTTGAACACATTTTTACTATATAGTTACATAGGCTAGAGCAGAAGAAATGAGATATCTCATTCTCAGTGGTGTTCTGCTGTGATACATTGTTCGATTGAAATTACCCAGGATACAGCAGCTGAGAGGAAATATTTTACTTTTAAGTGGGCACCCACATTTTGACCTCAAATGTCCAACAATGTTTTTATGGACTGACATTATGATCAAGGCAGGTAGAATTTCTTAATTCCCATCCAAAAGGTGATTTTGCTGTGTGACTGTGGAAACAAGTTTCAGAGGGGATTTGAAAAATGACACCTGCCATGTTCAGAGGTAGGGTAACACAAGGGATAAGTTGAACATTAGGGGCAAAGTCTGCGAAAAATAAAGTTACGAATAAATGTTGGAACTACTTGTTTCCTCATAACTTATTTGTTTTTTCACATTTTCACCCCAAATTTTCAACATCATTTTTTTATGACCACTCATTCCGAACATGGTGTATGTTATTTATAAAACAATGGCTGAAACATCAATTTGTGGCACAAGTATTAAAACACATTTTGAGTAGGATTGAGAAATGACAGCTGTCACATTCATGCGGTGATGTGAAAAACATGGCTATGTTGAACAATTGGGGTCAAAATATGGAAAATTACCACAGTTATGAGCATGCATTGAAAATTGTAATGTAGACTCATAACCTTATTGTTTTGCCATATTTTCCCCAAATTTTTACCACATAGCCTTCTTATGACTCCACATAGCCTTCTTACATAAGAACATATGAAAATGCCAATAGAACCAGGCCTGACAGTCTATAGAGTCTACTTTATTGTGCAGCTACCCCCTCAACTTGCAGCTGGGAGCTGGCAGCTTATAAGCCCATCTCAAAGACAAGAGAGAAGAAAATTTTCAAATCCTGCCCAAAGGTGATTTAACACCACAAGTGTGAAAACACATTTTGGCCAGGATTTGAAAAAGAGCTATCACATTCATGAGGTGCTGTGAAGAAACTGCTATGTTGAAAATGTGGAGTCAAAATATCGAAAGTTACCAAAGTTACAAGCCTGTGTTTGTAAATTTCAATGTAGGTGCATAACATTGTTGTTTTTTTAACATTTTTAACCAAATTTTAAACATACCCTTCTGACCCCTCATCATGAACAAGGGTGGTTAAATTTCCAGCTTCTGCCCAAAAGGTGATTTTATGCAGCAACTGCAAAATCACCTTTTGGGACAGATTTATCTAATTTCATTGCCATTGTTCATGAGGTGGGATCTCAAAAAAAACATGTTGAACATTTGGGGCAAAAATATTTAAAAATGGCAAAATTATGCCACTAAGTTCAAAAACCCATTGAAATACATTGAACCACATACCCGATTTCTTCAGTCTGCATTCCAGCATTGAAGAATGATGATATGTTGATAGTCCAGAAAGGATTACAGCATTGGACCCCCAGTGGGTAAGTAAGGGCCTGGCGGGGTGTGGGTGGTGGGTGCTGAGTGGAAGGCTTGGGTAGAGGGACTAACAGCAGTGGCAGCAACAGACATCAATGAACAGTTTTCTTTTTTATAGATTATATTGTTAAAAAAACTATGAGGGACAGTTTTATTTCAGGTGGTGACAATGAGGATTGTGCACCCCCAGTGTCTGCATTATGTCTGTGGGTGGGGTGCAGGATGCAGAGTGGAAGGGTTAGGTGAGGGACTAATGACAGTGGCAGCAACAGACATCAATGGATGGTTTCCATTTCTACAGGGTATATCTACATCCATCCATCCAGCCATCCATCCATCCATCCATCCATCCATCTGTCTAGCTATCTATCTATACAGATACTGTATGTATATCTATCTATCTATCTTCATTGCAAAAAAAAAACTCTGTGTATGCATCAGGTAGGTTCATAGCACAGTTTGGAAATGTGTTGCTAGGGTTCAAGCTCCTAACTTCACATTGTCACCCCCAAACACACACACACACACACACACACACATATGCAAGAAGGGGAAGGGCCAAGGCAACACAACCAACCAGCAACAACTATCATCAGGTTAAATGCACAGTATGTCATCCACAGATCATTTATTGGAAGTGATAGTTTGGATAAGCCTACCAACAGCCATTGGATGTTTGCATTTTTTTTCTGAAAGTGTGAGTCAGTCCTAATAACAAACAGTAGTAATAATAAAAGTAATGTTTTGTACTATAGTTTACAAGTAAGATGTAAAAGTAACACTTTTAACATCTAAAGCTAACCATAACATACTGCTAATGAGTATTTCCAGGTAACACAACAGTCAAACAACACATGATGCTGTTAGTTTCATGCCTGAGCAGTATCTGAAAAGTACTATGTATGTGTCAGCTGATGATGTAGGACCACAAGCAGTGTGTGGAGGATCTCCATGAGAAGTACTTGGCCTTGGATAGACTGGTGTGATTCCTGTTGGGTAGCTTGGATGTTGACTATGGTAGACTGGAACAGTTACTTGCAGCCGGCTCAGATGTGGGTTCTTCACTGAACTGGAGGCCATAGTCTTCAGTAATGCAGGTGCTGCTGGTAGCACTGGCCTTTCCAGTGGGGGACTGTCACACTGTAGCACACACCTCAGCATCTGGTCATCCCCTGTAATGTGGGCACATGGATGCCCAGAACAACCACCACAACTCCCATGGCATCATGTTGCAGGCAGAAGCCACAAGCCCCTGGCAGTATAGAGTTGATCATACTGTATTTGTATTTTCATCAGATAGTGTTATGTGAAATCAGTACATTGTTGTGATTATTGTGCTTACATGTGTATGTGCATATGCATATGTGTGTGTATGTGTGTGTGCGTGCGTGTGTGTGTGTGTGTGAGGGGCGTGGGGTGGGGGAGAATGCAGAGTTAGAGGCTTGAACCCTAACAGCACATTTCCAAACTTTTGTTGCTGTGCTATGAACCCTAACTGATGCATTAATGGAGTTTTTTGCGATGAATTCCCCTTTTTTTGAGAAAGTGTAATGTAACTGGCAAGTGGTATGAGTTAGTGAGGTCGCAGGCCCTCTGGGCCCTGCACTCCCTTCACATTGTCCATTTGGTTCATAATGGTATCCATATGTGAGGAGCTGCAGGGCCCAGAGGGCCTGCACTCCCACTCACACGTAAGTACAGAGCCATACAGCAGCATTACAGGACAAGGAACCTTTGTGCCATTAATGTGCCAATATCTCAGCAACCGTAGCAGCTACAAAAAAAAAATTCAAGTGTCATTGTAATCATAGCAGTGAGTTCTCCCAAAAATATAAATTGACTGAATCTTCATCTCACATCATTTATGAGATACAGGCAACGAAATGCACTGAAAAGCACCCTTGAAACATGTTTTTGCCAATATCTCCATAACCATAGTAAGTAGGAAAACATTTCCAATGCTGATGTAATTGAATGTTTACAAAATTGTTTCTGCAGGTCAGCTCACCTTTTCTAAAGGTGAACTAAACTGTGGGTAGTGAAAAATCCTTAGCTCACTTCATTTTTGAGATACAGGCACCAAAATGCGTTACGGGCTCTGCAATGTTATCCTATAGGAAATTTCTCAGATTTGGAATGCTGTAACATTGTTCACCTTGAATGTTTTGGCACCAAACCACCGAAAGGCACATCTGTGGGACAATGGCTTGCAACCCTGAAAATTTAATCCCAAAAGAACAAACCATTCTGTTGCAGGGTGATAGCAAAGATTTGCTGGGTTTTTTTTTAAATACTTTCGCAAATTAGAAAGTTTCGCAAAAATTAGCGCAAAACTTTCACATTTGCAAATGTATTTTGATAGTTTCTTTAGTGATTTGTGAAAGTATTTTTCTCTGATGTTTAAAACAGCATTTCTGAGGGGGGGGTTTACCCCCCCCAAAAAAAAGATAGGGCTGGCATCCTCAGGATCCGACTAGGTAAACTCAACAGTCAGTGTTTACCTTGAGGATCCCAAATTTAAACACCAGGCATTTTTCTCTCTAACTGAAGACAAGATGGCAGCAGCATGAAAGTAAAAGGGCCATTTGCGAAAGTAAAATTGCATTTGCGAAACTTTCATGAGACACATATATTTTTCACCTTTGACTACAATAGGAAATTTGTTTTTTGAATAACTTTTGAATGGTTTAATATTTTTACACCAAATCTTCGAAAGGCACATTGGTGACCCAGACTGCATCTTCTCTGAAGATTTTGGACCAAATTAACTAATTGTGCGGGCTGTGGACATGAGCAAAGAAATGCACAAAAAGTCTGTTTCTTTTGCATTTTTTGGCGTTCTGTAGCTCCACAATGGTACATCTGACCATAACACAAGTTGCCAGATCCAGAGATCTATAGTACCAGACCATGCATGCAAACTTTCAGGCAAACCCATCATATGGTGGCAAAGTTATTATGGTGCATAATTTGAGGTGCTTACTCAACCCTGACATACATCTCTCTCTCTCTCTCTCTTTCTATATATATATATATATATATATATATATATATATATATTATCGGCAAAAAACTCCATTTAATGCATCAGTTAGGGTTGTTCACAGTGACAAGCGAGGAAATTCGATGTTGGGTTGAAACCCCTGTGCACCCTCCAGCCCACCCCACAACTGGAATCGGGTGTGCATTGGGGTCATCGGCCCAAGTGTCACCCCATCACATGTGGAAAGAAGCTGAGGAATAGGAGAATGGGGTGACAGTTAGGACCATGACCTCAATGCACACCCCAATTCCAGTTGGGGTGGGCTGAGGGGTGCAAAGGGGGTTTCAACCCTAACATCAAATTTCCTCACTTTTGTCACTGTGGAACAACCCTAACTGATGCATTAAATGGAGTTTTTGAAACTTGAAGAATGGTCAGGGGTTTGGCAGTTGAAATTCAATGCAAGGAAGTGCAAGATAATGCATATGGGGCACAAAAACCCTGGCACAATATATCAGTTGGGGGGGTGAGGATATAGCATGCACCAAGCAGGAAAGGATCTTGAGTTATCATCTCTGATGACCTCAAGGCAGGGAAACAGTGTGACAAGGCAGCAGGTAAGCAACTAGGATGCTGGGATGCATAGGCAGGGGCATCACCAGCAGAAAAGGGAGGTCATAATTCCACAATACAAGACACTAGTGAGGCCACACCTGGAGTACACTGTGCAGTTCTGGAGACCTTACCTACGTGAGGACATAGACAGGGTAGAGAAGGTTCAGAGGAGGCAACAAAGATGTTGCATGGATTGCATCACAAGTCCTATGAGGACAGGTTGAAGGCATTGAACATGTACTCCCTGGAGGAGAGGAGGGAGAGAGGGGATATGATAGAGACATACAAGTATCTTACAGGGAGGAACAGGGTGCAGGAATGCACTATTTTTAAGCGAAAAAGATGTTCCAGGACTAGAGGGCATGGGATGAAGTTGGAGGGAGGACGATTCAGAGGAAACGTGAGGAAGAATTTCTTCACAGAACGGGTGGTGGACAAGTGGAACACCCTGCCAGAGGAAGTGGTGGGGGCTGAAACAATCACAGGATTTAAGAATGCATGGGATAGACATAAAGGAATTCTGGAGGTCAGGGTTAAGGGGAAACAGACTTCCTGGAAAACATAAACTGAACTTACAAACTTAAATGGGCAGACTGGGTGGGCCATAGGCCCTTATCTGCTGACACTGTCTATGTATCTATGTATCTATGTATTAAATGGAGTTTTTTGCCTCTAATTAACCTTCTTTTTGAGAATGATAATGAGAAATAGTGAATGTAATGCAGTGGCGGGAGCACGGGGGTGATGTCTTGTCGCATTGTAACATTGTGCCCACAAACGCAAATCGTAATGCGCATGGTGACGCAAAGTGAAACAGAAAGAGGAACAGTACTGTAGACAGAAATGTTAAAAACAATGGAAATGCAACCGCAAATGAAAATGCAAAGGGTAATGCACATGGTGGCATAAACGTGAACGGTAAGTGAAATGGATACGGAACCGCAAGCAGAAACGGTAATGGTAAGAGTAATGTAAGCACACAGGCTGGTTTTTCCCAAGAGCTGTATAGAGAAAGACAGTGAGTAGAAAGAATGTATGCAAAATAATGACTCTCGGAACACAAAAATCAGTAGTTGTAATAATAAATTGCTTATATCTCAGTAACCGTACCACATAGAAAAAAAATTTAAAAGTCATATGTATTATCACTTTCCTGCTAGTTTTATACATAGCCCCTGGGGCTATAATTTTATGACAAAAACTCTGTATCTCGCACCGTTTTCGAGATACGGGCCCTCAAAGGCATGGCGAACGCCATAATGTCATCCTATCGGAAAAAAAACAGAAGTTCTGACTGCCATAACTTTAGAACAGTTTAATATTTTTTCACGAAATCTTTGAAAGGCACATCGGGGACCCCAGCCACACATTCCCTGAAGATTTCGGGCCAGTCGCGCAAACCGTGCGACCTGTAGGCGCGACCGTAGAATACCAGAAAAGGCATCAACGCATGCACAGATCACATTTAATAACTCCACAGCTGTGTATCCAACTGGTAGAAAACGTGGCAGATCCCAAAGTGTATGGGTCTTGATCGTGTATTTCAAATTTCAGGCAAATCCGTCAAACGGTTGCAAAGTTATTAAGCTGCAAAATTTTGGGTTTAACATGTAAATGGCTCCTCAACCCTAACTATGGTAGCACTACCGTGCTACCATAATATATATATATATTAGAGGCAAAAAACTTCGTTTAATGCATTAGATAGGGTTGTTCCACAGCGACAAAAGTGAGGAAATTCACTGTTAGGGTTGAAAACCCCAACTCCGATTCACCCCCAGCACACACACACACACAGACACACACACATTCAAGTATGGGGAGGCCAAGTCAACACAACCAATGACAGACATCCAGCAGCAGGTGACAGAAATAACAAACAATTGTCTAAATGTACTACGAGACATCCCCACCCACCTCACCAGGTACTGCATGCTCAGTGGAGATCAACAGCAAAACTGAGGCCATGTACACCAAACGTACACATCCCTGATTGCAGCTGCACACAACGTACCACACTTAGTAGTTTCATGGCCTTACCTACTGATGCCCCACACCAGACCACACCACTTATGGTGGGCCACCTGAGCAATAGAGTTCAGCAAAACCAAGGAGTTGTACAGGTATAATATCTCTGATTATAACAAGGATTTGAGAAATGCAGCTTTCTAATTGACTGTAAACATTGTAACAGCCTTATGTTTAGTTTATATTAACATACATGTAGAGTCTAACCATATGATGAACATGGTTTAATGTTGTTTAAAAAACAGTTTTATTATGATAGCAATAAGTCACTCCCAGGTATTATGTCAATGGTCAGTTTATCACTGTCTAGCGACATGTGGCACTCGGATATGCCTCATTCAACATTAAACCCCTACAGGGTGATTAACAGACCATTTAACATAACTGTTGGTCATGCCTTATTGTTTAATTGTCTTTATGAGTAGATACTCTCCTCTGCTAGGCACTGCAGCAGCTTTGCAACACAGTGTCCCACCCAGTTACACACCATACACTGTCTAGTTACTGGAGAATGGCTGTGAATATGAACTCATGAAGATGAACAGTGTAACTTGATCATCACAATCATTGAAACCCTAGTGTGATTATAACTGACAGACTCAGTGATAGAGGATAACCCCTGCTGTCCTAGTACACTTACCCCATTATGAGTTAAATCAATACTAAAAGACACTCTGTTTATATCTACACCATACCTACTTGATTCCTGTTGTAGCAGAATTAACATAGTTATCACTTTGATAGCATCAGTGACAGAAGTGTGGCAAATCCAAACAGTAGGCATACAGCCTGAGTATGAAACAACTGTTAAAAAATCACACTGTGTCCATAAGTGGCATAGATCACTCATTGCAACAATAGCAAATGTATTACTATTTGAATAAGTTAGTCATCACAGATGCAATGAGATTGTCTTTATCAGGTACAACATACTCAGTAAGTGCCTACAGGAAAATCTATCCTATATACATGTCCGATACAGGTACATCATTGTTGGCTCAGTAGTGCTATGATATTTAGAAGTTGCTTGGCCTGATCCATGCAATTACAATCTTTCTTACAAAGAATACTTACTGCATCTTTAATATTGAAACACACTGAAGGTCTATGTATGTACATCAGCAGTACACCTTCATCAGTAAGAATGCATGTGATACTGGCAGTACCAATTTCACAGCGTTGAACAGGCAATGCTTTTCCATACGTTTACATCAGCCTCTCTATGTTGAGTAAACCATTGCAGTAAATGTACTACTATGTAAATCACCTACTAAATGTATCACTACTTTTATCTTGAGCATGCTAGTGTCTTGTAGGTAATTTATGTGCTTCTCTTAATTAATGTATACTCAGTAGTGTTAAAACCTTTCTACAACTGTCATCATACACCTTCAGCATTTATATTGACTAACGGCACAGTACCAGTTGTGGTGTGGTGTGGGGCATCGGTAGGTAAGGCCATTCAACTACTAAGGGTGGTACGCTGTGTGCAGCTGCAATCAGGGATGTATACGTTTGGTGTACATGGCCTCAGTTTTGCTGTTGATCTCCACTGAACATGCAGTACCTGGTCAGGTGGGGTGGGGATGTCTCGTAGTACATTTAGACAATTGTTTGTTATTTCTGTCACCTGCTGCTGGATGTCTGTCATTGGTTGTGTTGACTTGGTCCTCCCCATACTTGAATGTGTGTGTGTCCTGCGTGTGTGGTGCTGGGGTGACCCGGAGTTAGGTTTCAACCAACAGTGAATTTCTCACTTTTGTCGCTGTGGAACAACCCTAACTAATGCATTAAACGGAGTTTTTTGCCTCTAATTTCCCTTCTTTTTGAGAATGATATTTAGAAATAGTGAATATAATGCAGTGGTGGGAGCGTGGGGCCCGCTCCCGCCACATGATGTCTTGTGGCATAGTAACAGGAGCAGCAATGCAAACAGAAATGCTAACAGTGGCACACATGGTAACACAAGCGTGAATGAGAACAGAAAGGGTAACGCACACGGTGGCATAGATGGGAACGGTGTGCCACGTGATGTCTTGTCACATAGTAACATGGTGCCTGTAAATGGAAATGTCAATGGGCATGGTGACGCAAAGTGAAACAGAAAGAGAAACAGTACGGTACACACAAATGGCAAAAAAGTAACAGAAATGCAAGCGCAAATGAAAACGCAAAGGATGCGCCGCGTGGTGGCATTGGGGTGTGCATTGGGATCATCAGCCCTAACTCTCACCCCATGACATGTGTAAAGCAGCAGAAGTATAGGAGAATGGGGTGAGAGTTAGGACCCATGATCTCAATGCACACCCTAATGCCGGTTGGGGGTGGGTGCAAGGGGTTTTCAACCCTAACAGTGAATTTCTACTTTTGTCGCTGTGGAACAACCCTAACTAATGCATTAAATGGAGTTTTTGCCTCTAATTTCCTTCTTTTGAGAATGATAACAAGAAATAGTAGATGTGAATGCGGTGGCGGGGAGATGCGGGGTCCTTTGGGCCCCGCGCTCCCTCCACATGATGTCTTGTGGCATACTAACAGGGACAGCAATGCAAACAGAAATGCTAACAGTGGTGCACATAGTAACACAAGCACGAATGAGAACAGAAAGGGTACCGCACATGGTGGCGTAGACGGGAATGGTCTGCCACGTGATGTGTTGTCACATAGTAACATGGTGCCCGCAAACAGAAATGTCAATGGGCATGGTGATGTAAAGTGAAACAGAAAGATAAACAGTACTGTAGACAGAAATGGCAAAAAATAACAGAAACGCAAGCGCAAATGAAAACGCAAAGGATAATGCACATGGTGGTGCAGACGTCAACGGTAAGTGAAATGGGTACGGAACCGCAAGTGGAAAGGGCAACAGTAACAGTAATGTAAGTGCACAGGCTGGTTTTCCCCAAAACCTGCATTGAGAAAGACAGTGAGTACAGATAATGTATGCAAAATAATGAGTATCGACGCAGAAAATGAGATCTTGGAATACTAAATACATTATATCTCAGGAACCGTACGACGTCGAGAAAAAAATTTAAAGTCATATTATTTACAACTGTCCTGGCTAATTTGAATCTTAGCCCCATCTGGGGGTAAGGAATTTTCCGACGAAAAGTCCGTATCCCGCACCGTTTCCGAAATACAGGCCCTGAAAGGCGTGGCGAACGCCGTAATGTAATCCTATGGGAAAAAAAGAAAAGTTCGGAGCACCATAGCTTTGCCTCCCTGTAATGTTTTTTCACCAAACCACTGAAAGGCACATCTGTGGGCTGTTGGCTGTCTTCCCTCCAAATTTCAGGAAAAAGACCTAACCGTTATTTTGCAGCAGGGATCCAAAGGATTTCTGTTATGCGTTAGAATCAGAATGTTATCCTATGGAAAACCATCAACTTCGGAGTGCCGTAACTTTGTCTCCCTGTAATATTTTTTCACCAAACTACTGAAAGGCACATCTGTGAGCTGTTGGCTGTCTTTCCTCCAAATTTCAGGAAAAAAGACCTAACCGTTATTTTGCAGCAGGGATCCAAAGGATTTCTGTAATGTGTCAGGCGTCGTAATGTTATCCTATGGGAAAACCGTCAACTTTGGAGTGCCGTAACTTTGCCGCCATGTAATATTTTTTCAATACAATACTGAAAGGCACATCTGTGAGATGTCAGCTCCGTTCTCTCCAAATTTCAGCTCAAAACTCCCAACGGTTCTTTTGCAGCGCAGTGCCAAAGAATTGCTGTCATTTTCCCACAGACTAGAAAACTACTGTCGCAATTTGCGAAAGCTTTCGCAAAAATTTGCGACACTTTCGTGAGCATGAAAGTAATTTGTGAAAGTACTTTTTCCAGAAATTTGAAAAACATATTTCTGGGGTGTTTTACCACAAAATAAAGACATGGCAAGCATCCTCAGGGCCCGACTAGGTGAATACAAAAAAAATCAGGTTGCTAGAGGATCCCAAATTTAAATGCCAACCATTTTTCTGATCACCAACTGAAAACAAAATGGCCGATTTGCAAAAGTAACAGGCCCATTTGGGAAAGTAAAAATGCATTTGCGAAAGTGTTGAACTTTTTGTTAACTTTTCCCATTGACTTATAATGGGAAACTGTTTTTTGAATAACTTTTGAACCGTTTAATATTTTTTCATGAAATCTTCAAAAGGCACATCAGGGACCCTGGCCGCATGTTACCTGAAGATTTCAGGCCAGTCGCACAAACCGTACGACCTGTAGGCACGACCATAGAATTCCAGAAAAGCATAAATGCGCGCACAGATCACACTTAATAACTCCACAGCTGTATATCCGACCAATATGAAACTTGGCAGATCCCAAGGCCTGTGGTTCTTGATTATAAATTCTAAATTTCAGGCAAATCCATCAAACAGTTGCAAAGTTATTAAGGTGCAAAGTTTTGGGGTTTAACATAGAAATGGCTCCTCAACCCTAACTATGGTAGCACTACCGTGCTACCATAATATATATATATATATATAGGCACAGTCACACCCCTATAGTTAGGGCTGAGTAGGCACATTAATGTTAAACCCCAATATTCGCACGTTAATAACTTTGCTACCATTCAGTGGATTTGCACACATTTTGGAATGCATGGTCTCATATGGAAGATCTCTTGATTTACCAAGTTGTGTTTTGGTCAGACTTAAGTCTTTGCACAGTGAAGCACTGAAAAACATGTTTTTTGCCACTTTTGACACATTTTTTGCCCATGGCACTGTGACCACCCCATTTGATGTTTGGTCTACAATTTGAAACATAGAAAGAGTTTGTATCAAAGAACAATCCAGCATTTGTTTGGTAAAAAAAATATTAATTTGTTCCAGTTATTTAATTTTTAAGTTTTGGGTTCTGAGCATGCTCAGTCCACTCCAAAATTTATATTTATGTTTTGTGACAGAGGATTGGGCTCATGGTCAAGGATTTTGTCAGCTTGTGAATGATGATTTAAAAAGTCCTTGTCCATTAGACAAATTCCTTGTCCATGCGTGGCAATCTTGTTTTCATTTTTCCCCCCAAACAAAATGTCATTGTTTCCTCCACACGTACCTTCTTGTTGTAATAAGGCATGGGTTTTGTTCAGGGTGACACCCTCTACAAACCCATACCTTTGGTTTGCTTCATTTTGTCCCAAAAAATGGCCATTTCAAATTCCACAACTCACTTCCGATCCCCTTTCACAAGCTGACAAAATCCTAGTCTGCAAGCTGGTAGGAAAATCCTTGACCATCACTTTGTGACCAGATGACCCTTCTCATGGACAAGGATTGAGTTGACAGACAAGGATTTTGCTACCTCGCAAAAGGGGATTGGTTGTCAGACTGGGATTTTATCAACTCACATAAGGGGATTTTTTTTTGTGAGGAGACAAAATCACAGTCCACGAGCTGTCAAAATCCTAGTCCATCACCTAATCCTCTTTCACGAGGTAGCAAAATCCTTGACCATCACTTAGGCACCAGATGACCAAAATCTGACAGTCAAGGATTTCTTGTGGATGGCGATTATGGCAGCTCACGAATGGGGATTGATCTGATGGTTAGGGATTTTGTTACCTCACAAACTAGAAATTTTTAAAGGTTTAAAACCCTTCCCACTGCATTGTAAATTAACGGTTTGGTGTTTTGACTTAAAATTTGTAGGTTATTAAGGGGATGCCATGAAGATGTGAATTATGCTATTTAGGTGTTCCTTTTCAGTGCATATAACTCATAAACAATGTAAGATGCAGATTCTGTTGACTTATTTTATGTGGAGGTCTCGCTGTCACAATACGATGACACTTGAATTTTTTTTCCTTGCTGCTATGGTTCCTGAAATATTGGCAGATTTGTGTCACAAGTGTGACTTGCCCCAAAGAGCTGCTGTATGGCTCTGTAGCTATGTGTAAGTGAAAGTGAGGGGCCCAGAGGTCCCATGCTCCCCCTAACACATGCTATTTACTAGTTATATTACACTTTTCCAAAAAGTAAGGAAATTCATTGCAAAAAACTTTGTTTAATGCATTAGTTAGGGTTAAAGTGACAAAAGCAGAGAAATTAGATGTTAGGGTTGAGCCTCTAACCCACCCAATACCCCACCCCCCATCCTCCACAGACCTACAAATGCTGGAGTGTGCCATGGGGTTGTGAGGCCTACCTCTCACCCCATTCTCCTTTAATGTAGCATGTCAACCTGTTTACATATGGAATGGGGTGAGAGCTGGGCTTCATGACCCCATGGCACACTTCAGCATCTGTCAGTCTGTGAAGGATGGAGAGGTGGGTTTTGTAAGTTAGCTCAACCTATCATATTTCCTCCACTTTAACCCTAACTGATGTATCAAACAAAGTTTTTAATGAATATATATATATATATATATATATATATATATATATATACACACACACACGCACACACACACATATATATATATGTAATATATATATATTTATTTATTTAATAGTTATACCAGGAAGGCATGTATTATAAGGGTGTGGTAGTGTCCCTATATTAGGGTTGAGTAGGCACATTAATGTTAAACCTCAAATGTTGCATTTTAATAACTTTGCAACTGTTTGACAGATTTGCACATCATTTCGCATGTATAGTCTCCTTGGGTTGATCTCTTGAACTGCCAAGTTTTGTGTTGGTGGGATCACAGGTTTTCATGCTGCGCACAGTAAAAAAATTTGAAAATGTGTATTTTTTGCAGACTTTTTGTCATCATTCTGCAGCCACCTGGTTTGGAATTTTGGTCACAAACTGTTAAGGTAGAAACTGCATGCCCCTCAGAGTATGCTGGCATCGGTTTGGTGAAAAAATATGAATTCTTCCCAAAGTTATTTAATTTTGAAATTATGGGTTCTGATCTTGCTCAGTTCAGTCTTTAGGATAGAGGAATGGAACGAAAAAGGATTTTGCTCTGATAAACAAGGATCCTTTTTCTTGAGGAGCCAATCCTTGTTTGTCAGAAAAAAAATCTTTTTCATGAGCTGCCAATCTTGTTTTTTGACTTTGACCAAAAGAAACTGTCATAACTCTGTACAGGGATGTCTGTTTTAGACATGAAAGTACTGTATATATTTTGTTCCTCGGGAGCTGATGAGCAGTGCTTTGTGGTTTCTGACATCTATATGCCCCAGAAATATTTTTTTAAGGATTTAAATTCATTTTCATCACTCACTAAATTGCTTTTTTGCCATTCCTTTTTCATCATGGCAAAAAAGGAAATTGGCAAACGAACAAGGATTACCAATTTGGCCATCTGGTAGTGAAAATTTCACGACCAGATGACTAGAACATGAATCCTTGTTCACCAGCCAATTTCCTTTTTCACCATGATGAAAAAAGATAGTGAAATAGGAATGTGACTGATGAAAAAGGATTTTAAGAGGGCCATCTGGTCATGAAAATTGCATTTCTGAAGATCGGTCTCCAAAATCATGGTCATCTGATTGGAAAAAAGGATTATTTTTCACCAGACTGAATCCTCTTCTGCCACCATAGGAAAGCTTTGGCAGAAAAGGAATGTGCCTGGTGAAAAATGAAAAATTATCCTTTGTTGTATTTCCTTTTTTTTCCCCCTGATGTGACCATCCTCAGTGGAAAAAAACAAAACAAAGATGTCTAGTGGCACCTTAGCCTATTATATATATATATATATATATATATAGATATATATATATATATATATATATATATATATATAGCGTGTGTGTGTTTATTAATTGTTTCCCGTAGTGTCTAGTGGTACCCCCCCACATGTAGTGGTATCCCTCCTCACAGTCCCTTTTAATTTTTAATTTTTGTTACCTGTAAGGAAGAAAATGTCCCTCAATGTCTTTTGTAGAGTTAAACCTGTAAAAAAAAACAGTCCATCGCCGATCATGCCTGCACCCCCTACCTAGCCACTCACTGTACACCCATATCTTCACATCCCCCATGACATCCCTACAGACTGCCACACACCTATGGAGGTCCCAGGTTAGAGACCAGCTCCACAGATTGAAGACACGTCCTGCTACTGGAATCGGCTACTACAATACGATCTAAGGTAAATGCAATTCAATATATTTCAATGGGTGGGTAAACGTTTGATCATAACTTCATCATTTTTTATCATTTTGACCCAAATTGCCAACATGGTGTTTTGGGGATATCATCTCATGAACAATATGACTATCATTAGGCAACTTCCACCATAACAGTAATTTTGTGATCAGTTGGAGAAAAAAAATCACCTTTCCAGTGGGATTTAGATAACAACATTCATATTGTTCATGAGGTGGGGTCATAAAAAGGCTATGTTAAAAATGTGGGGTCAAAATTTCAAAAAATGGCTACGTTACAATCATTCCTTGCAATCTCTCTAGGCACGCTCATAACTTTGGAAATGTTCAATATTTTCACCCTGTATTTTCAGTATAGCTTTGCTATTATCCTACCTCATATATGTGACAGCTGTTATTTTTGAAATCCTGGCCAAAATGTGTTTTTGAACTTGTGGCATGGAATGGCATTGCAATTCCACAGAATTTTGTTTTGGTGAGGATTTGAACATTTTTCACAGTGGGTACATGTGGTGATGTCATAAGAAGGCTATGTTGAAAATGGGGCCGGCCCATTGGCGCAGCGGTGGGATTGCCACTGACGCCGGCGCAATCCGGGTCGGAATGGACTCGGGTCGCTGGAAGGGTCGGCCGGGGGGAGAAGGATTGAGCGTCCTATGGGCTGCTCTCCTTCTCCAGGGGGGAGGGTGGGTTGATGCCCGGAGCACGAGCAACCCCCAGCAGAGGCTGGGAGTCGCACAGCTACCAGCACACGGAGACACTTTGGAGGCGGGACAGGACGTCATGCATCATTGCACGTCCCGCCTCCCAGAAAAGCAGAAAATGGATGGCTGCCGGTCACCCTCTATGAAGCCCACCGCGGCTTCAATTAGCCCCCCAGGCTGGCCCTCCGACCTATCACAGGTTCTGCGGGGTGTTGGCCCCTCGCATCCCATAGCCCCACTGTTGGGGGTAAGCCACGGCGTATCGGAGGGCTTGAGGCCATTCTGGGGGGTGGAAGCCGTCGGCCCGTGACCGGGCTGATACCCTGGACAACCGGCAGCTAGGGAAAGAAAAAGCAAAATGAAAAAAAAAGGCTATGTTGAAAATGTGCTGTCAAATGATTAAAAATTGCAGAGTTATGACTATTTGTCACAATTTCACTAAGCCTGCTTGTAGCTTTGGAGATTTAAATATTTTGAACCCAAATTTTCAACATATCCTTCTTATTACACCACCTCATGTATTTATCACAGCTGTCATTTTTCAAATTCTGCCCCAAATGTGTTTTCACACTTGCACTGTGGATTGGCATTCTGCTTCTATGGACTTACATTTTGGTGGGGATTGAAAATGTTTCTGCAACAGGAACATGAGGTGGAGTTATAACATGGCTATGATGACAATTTGGTGACTGTTGTGCTATGACTGGAAGTACAGGGTCCGGAGGCCCCTATGCTTCTACATCTACATACATATAAGCATCTATGGAGGGATGGTAACTCAGGGTCCAAAGAACCCTGTGTTCCCACCATAAAATAATAGAGTTTGCCCTTTAAGGGGCAGACCAAGTTGTCCTGGTGCACCCTTTCCCTCTTGTCTTGGAATGGTTGGCTCAGAAGGGGTTGGGAAAGGAAGGGGAGGGGCTAGGAAGCAGTACAATAGGCAGCCAGGCAGGAAGGGAAGGGGAGGGGCAAAAAGGGGGTACAAAAAGAGCAGCACAGTGGTGGTTCAGCCACTTTTGCTGAAGTTTTGTTAGTTACAATACTAGTAAGACTACAGCACATTGGATTGGCTACATTGAAATCATGGAAGCAGTGGTCGGAGGTTTGTGCAAGATGAGGAAGGTAAGGGCAGACAAGCATTGTAAAGCAACAGTGATATCAAAAAAAGGTGCTAATGTGTTTATAGTTCGTAGGTTACAATAAGATGCAGCGTGGTACTGAGGTCTGTTAATTTGGCTGTGAAGGCGAGAAGTGCCTGCGATGATGTTTAGGGCTGCTGGGGTGAATAAGCTTCCAGAGGGAAGGCTGCGCCATGTTCCAGAAAGAATGGTTTGGCCGGTACAGCGGAGCCTGAAAGCGAGCAGCCTGGGGTGGCCAGAGTGTAGAGGAGAGAGAAGAAAAGTGCAAAACATTGTTGGGAAGGCAGGGAATTGTGGTTGGAAGAGGGAGTGAAGGCCATAGGAGCCCAAAAGCCATGAGGCATGTTGTCACATGCCGTTGAAGTGTGAGGCCTGTTTGGTAGGCCTAGAGAGGTGGAGAGACTGAGTGAAAAGAACACGCAATGTTTTTGGCTCATTCTAGTAGGGCCCTGTCTCCGTAACAAAGACTGTGGGGTTTAAATCTCAGAGGATAAGGTTTTAAGGGTGGAGGAGAGAGGAAGGATGCCGTGGTAGGTGAGGGATGCAGGGGTGGCCTAGCGAGTATGAGGAAGTAAGAAAACAGCTTGGGAGAGCAAGCAACCTTGAGGAAAAGGAAACCGAGAAATGTGGTGCCCTGTATGATAAGATCCAAGAGTTGGTGGCATTAACATTTGACCACTTAAATGGTTTGTGTTGAAGAAAACAGAGGGTGGTGATCAGAAGCCCTGGATGAATGGGTTAGTAAAGCACTCACGATGGCGGCCCCGTGGTGTGATGTCAGATGTTATACCCCCAGCAACATTTTTGGGGAACTCCCCCTCTTTTTCCCACTTCTCCCTCAGGGCTGGATTGATTGGTTACATAGTCTGTCCATAAATCTAACTGCTTTGTATCCCACCGCACATCACCATACATTGCCATTCTTTGGCAAAAAAATTTGTCATAGTATATCCACCCTACTCCCGCTTTTGCCCTTCTGATAATTAATGAGTACGTAATCAGTGGAATGTCCAAGTCAGGCTTCTTTTCCATTACTATCGTGGAGTACTTGGCAAACCCCACTAACCACCCATCCCACGTTTTTCCTTTTAGAAATTTATTCTCCTCTTTCTTTCCCAGTAAAACTACTGCTACTATCATCTCGCTCTTCCCAATATTGTCAGCCTACTCGTATTTTGTGTCTGACTCCCTACTGACTAGATAAAAAATGACTACATACTCCCCTTTCCATATTGTTTCTTTTGTAGCCAGTGGTACATGCTCCCCTATTCCTTTGTTATATATGCATGCCAAAACCTGGCCCCAGTGCAGGTTTTGGCATGCATGCTCAAGATGCAGGGGGGGCATACCCAGTGAATATATGCACAACATCTTGGACGCAAGGGGCCCAAGGGGGAGGGGGGCAGGGAACAGCCCAACAGACCTCTCAGGAAGGTCAGGGTTACAGGGGCCAGGCCTGGAATAGAGATTCAAAAGGAAGAGGCTATGGTAGTAGGGGCAACCAATACTACTGAATAAATGAAGGAACGAGAGTGGGAGGGAGGTGGAGGGGGCAGAGAAGAGGGGGAGTAAGGAAACAATTTCAAGAAGCAAAAAAACCCATAAAATTAGAGGCATGGGAGAGGTGGTTGAAAGAATACCCAAACAGAGAGGTGGCGGAAGTGATAAGTGAAGGTTTTAGAACCGGTTTCTCACTACAGTGTGAAGGCCTCAGAAGGGATAGAGAAGCTAACAATCTGAGGTCAGTTAAAGGGAAAGAGGATATTCTGAAGCAAAAGCTAGAGAAAGAAAGGGTGGCAGGCAGAGTAGAAGAATCATATCCAACTCCCCCATTAAGAAATATATGAGAGTCTCCCCCTTGGGCCTGGTGCCCAAAAAACAAGAAGGGGAATATAGGGTGATTCACCATCTGTCATTCCAGAGGGGGAATCAGTCGATGATTTTATAAGTGAGGAACACAGCAGAGTCACCTATGCCACATTAGAAGAAGCCGTACAAATTATCCGGGTGACACCTGATGCATGGATAGCCAAGATGGACACAGAGTCCGCATTCCGATTGCTCCCAGTGAGAAGGGGGGATTGGGATCTATTGGGCTTTAAGGTGGCGGACCAGTATTATTTTGACAAAGCCATGCCTATGGGTTGTTCTGTAGCCTGCGCTACTTTCAAAGCATTCAGCACCTGTTTGCAATGGATATTTCAAGAGAAAACAGGTTATAAGGTGGTCATACATTACCTAGATGATTTCTTGTTAATAGGCAAGGAACAAAGAGAGACAGAGAGGATGCTGACTAGTTACCAAGACCTGTGTGCAGAGCTGGGGATACCATTGGCACCGGATAAGACTGAGGGCCCTAGCGGGGTGTTAGAATTCCTTGGAATCGAGATAAACACACTGAGGGAGGTGTTTAGGTTACCAGATAACAAGGTGGCAAAGTTGAAAGATCTGATCCAGGTGCACACAAGCAGGAGATGAGTACAATTAAGACAAGTACAGCAAGTCATGGGGCATTTGAACTTCACCTGTAGGGCTACTGATCTGGGAAGGGCATTATCTAAGTGGCTAGTGAGGGCTACAACAGGAGTGACCAGACCTCACCACTGGGTGGACATAACAAAGGGAGTAAAAGAAGATTTTAGGGTATGGGAAGAATTCCTCAGCAGCTACAATGGTTGCTCATTTTGGCAGGATGAGTGGGTCTACAACATGGATCTTGATTTATATACAGATTCAGTGGAAGGGATTGGGATGGGGGGGCTACTTGAGAGGAAAGTGGTTCTCAGAGCCTTGGCCAATAAATTGGGTGTCGGGGGTAAGGTGAAAGACATTACGTTATTGGAAATTATGCCCATTTTGGCCTGCACCCTAGTGTGGGGGGAGGAATTAAGGAATCAATGGGTTACATTTTGGTATGACAACAGGTCAGTGGTAGAGGTTTTAAACAACAATGAGGTCAGATTGGAGACGGTCATGAGGGTGCTGCTACACTTAGTGCTAAGATCGTTACAGCTGAACATGTCAATCAGGGCCAGGCACATAGAAGGGGTTAAAAACATCCTAGCCAACAGCCTTTCCCATCTGCAGCTGGATCATTTCCTTATGCTGTCACTGACAGCAGAGGAGTGGAAAACACCCATACCAATGAGCATCTGGGATGTTGGCAGGAGGGAGCTGAGATGCTGTTTCACAACTCATGGGCACCGTGGACCTTGAGGGCCTATGAAGAGACATGGAGGGCATTGCAAACATTCAGGGAAGCACACCACATGGAGGTAAGTGGTCCATTGACTGAGGAACAACTAGGGAAGTTTACAGTAGACCAATGGCAGAGAGGAATGGCTCACACCACGATGGGGGCATACCTAGCAGGGATTAGTTTAGTCTGTATCCTAAAGAGGAGGAGAAACCCTATGAAGTCAATGTTGATAAGAAGAATGATGCAGGGGTATGGTAGATTAAACAAGAGACCCAAGGATGGTAGGCAACTAATAGCAGACCATTGGCTAGCAAAGTTGGGGAGCATTTTACCAGTGATTTGCATCTCCAAGGATGAGGTGCAGTTATTTCACACTATTTACCTAGTAATGTTTGCAGGAGCCCTAAGAGTGAGTGAGGCAGTAAGGCATGGCAGGGAAGATGAAGAGGGAGGTTTGGAATGGAGAGACATAATTTGGGGACAGCAAGAGATACAGGTCCAAAATGGATCAGGGACGTAATGGGTGTGCCATAACCATTAAAGCACATAGAGACGACACAGTGTGCCCAGTAAAGGCTTTATGGGCTTACGTCGCAGAGCGTAGGATAAAAAAAGGGAGGTCATTATTCATCTCACTCCTTTCGAATAGGGGCTGCTTCACAATGGGCAACGATGGGGAGACAGTGACTAATATGTTGGAAAAGGACACTGGTGGTCAGCCATCTAAAAGAGGTATATACGAATCCTGGAAACTTGTGATTAACATGTCAATGTCGTTTTGTCTTGCAGGCACAGAACCGAAAGGGGAGAGGGGGTGGTATGGGTTTGTTTTAAAAAAAAAGAGAAGAGAAGAAAGGATGAGCCCATCATGCAGATGATTAAGGTGTATATTTGCTTAAATCCTATAAGCAGGGGGAGAACCATAGAAGTATGGATCTGCGGGCACTCATACATTTATTGAAGAAGAAGAAGAAGAAGAATCAGCATTTATATAGAGCTTTTCACACACAGTATCCCAAAGCACTTTTCAAGCAATGCTAGACTGGTAGTGAAGTGACTGAATGTGTGGTGGCGGCCATATCGCACATCATCACCCCAACACAGCCTGGATAATTGCATGCACCAGTTTATGGGAAGGGGAATGTTGGCCATGACACCGGGAATGTTCCCTGCTCTTTTGCGAAGAGTGCCCTGGGTTCTTTGACTTCCACCTGGACACTCACCAGGACAACACCAGGATGTGAAGAGACCTCGGTTAAATGTCTCATCCAAAGGACGGCACACCCCAGCAGTACAGCACCCCCCAATACTGCACTCGGATGCCAGTGATTTTTAGGTGCAAGTCCAATCCCAGTGTGGGACAAGAACCCATGACCTTCTGGTCAATAGGCGGATGTCCTACCAACTGAGCCACACTGACACCTATTGGGCAGAAAGGAGAGTGGAGAAAAAAGCTGGGGGAAAGCAGCTGTACCAGGATGTCAGAGAATGTAAGCTGGTTTGGTGTGGCATCCAAGAGATGAGATGGGCGCAGTTACTTCCAGCCATGAAAGAAATAAAAAAGCTACGGCCCACCCCAGATTTAATTATTATACACCTGGGCGGTAATGAAATTGAGGGGAAGCTGTGCGTGGACACGTATATGCAGGTAAAACAGAACTTAGGGAAGATACAGCAGTGGTGGCCTAAAGTAAGCATAGTGTGGTCAGACATGATACCAAGGAGGGTGTAGAGACCCAAGCACAGCCATGCAGCAATTGACAGAGCTAGGAGGAAGATGAACAGAAGAGTGGGAACATTAGTAAGAAATATGGGGTGGGGCACATCATCCTACGAGGGGTAGAAGATTTTTACAGGTCAGATGGGGTCCACTTGTCAGACTTAGCAATAGACATGTTTAATATGGAAATGATGGGTTTTATTGAGGCTTGGAGGAGACAGATAAGGAGGTAAAAAAATGAAAATGGAGAGGGGAGAATCCTAAAAGGGGGGAGCCAGTCATCCAAAGCAAGATGGAGACAGGCTATGGGGAAAAGGGGAGGGAGGAGGGGAGGGTGAAGGAAAAAGAAATATGATGAGAAGAAGAAGAAACTGAAGGAAACAAAGTGGTCTCAGTGCTCACCACTACCTACCAGAAAAGAGAAGAAGAAGGCACCCCGGTGTTCACCCGAGGAAGCGAGAAAACAAGAGAGAGATAATCAAAGGCTGATATTTGAATGCAATAAAAATTAAAATTGTGGAAGAAAGATTAATAAATGATTATGAGAATGGAAAATGAAATTTGGATATATAATAAATTAATTGCCAATCTGAGCACAACAACATACAAGTGGTTTGTTTTTTGTTAGGAAAAAAGGGGAAAATATGGGACAATGATACTGTTATACTATCTCAAAAAGTAAGGAAATAATTTGCTAAAAAATTCTTTAATGCACCATTAGGGTAGCGTCATCAGAAGTAAAGAAATGCGAACTTAGGGTTCCCAAGCCTAAAACCCCACCTCATCCTTGGTTTCCAACCCTAAGACCCTAGCCACACCCTTGACTTTCAACTGTAAGACCTCACTCCCACCATACTTGCAGAGGCAGGTGTGATGAGTGTGCCTTTCGGTTGGGAACCCTAGTGCTCACCCCATTCCATGAGCGAGTACAGTATAGGAGAATGGGGGAGTATTAGGGTTCACAATCCCAAGGTACATCCCTAACACCTGTTCCTGCATGCAGTGAGGTGGTGGGGTCTTAGGGCTGGAAGCCAAGAATGGTGGTGGAGTAATAAGGTTGTAAGCTGAGGGTGGGAGTGGGGTCTTTGGCTTATGAACCCTAAGTCTGTATTTCCCTACTTTTGATGCCTCAACCCTAATGGTGTATTAATGAAGTTTTTTTAAATATATATATATATATATAAATATATATATATATATATATATATATATATATATATATATATATATTAAGGGTGAGGTTGCCCCCTATATTTATGGTTATGAAGGCACTTCTATGTAAACTAAAAATGTTGTGCATTAATAACTTTGGACCCATTCAACAGATTTGCATGATATTTGGTATGCATGGTGGGGCATGGTAGATCTCTTCATCTGCCAAATTTCATTTCAGTTGGACTTACGTTTTTTGTGCACCAAAATGCTGAAAATGCACTTTTTGCCAGTTTTATGGGCAGTTTTTTGATTTTGTCCATGGTGCTGCATGGCCATTGTGTGGCATGATAGTCTGTAACTTAGCACACAGAAATAGATTGGGTCAAGGAACATGACACTTACAGTATTGTTTGTTGAAAAATTAATAATCCATTCAAAAGTTATTAAACTTTTAGCTCCCATTATAAGTCTATGGGAAAATTTATATGGTTATTTTGAGAAAGAAGAATGGAGTTTTGGTCATCTGGACACTCCTCACAATCAAAGAATCTGCAGGCTCACAATCAAAGAATCTTTGATCATGAAGAATTTCTTGATTGTGATGGACGCCATCTTGTTTTCAGTTTGCAGTTGGAAAAAAACAAATATCTCAGCTCGGGGTGACTTCTGAAGTAAAACTATGATGAGTTTTTCTCAGGAGTCTTCCTTCTATTGAGCCATGGCTGTGGTTTAATGTAGTTCTATCAAAAAATAGTTTTAAACTTTTAAATTCTTTGATCGCAGCTCGTTAACAATCTTTGATCACGAGCCTGCAAATTCTTTGATCGAGAGATTCTTTGATCACGATCATTGTTTGCGAGGGAGAGAAGAGATGGCCAGATTTAAAAATCAAATGTCTCAGCCCAGAGGTGACTAATGAAGTCAAACTAGGATGGGTTTTGCTCAGGGGGCTTCGTTCTATCTAGTCATGCCTGTGGTTTAATGTACTTCTCTGAAAAAATTGAGTTTTAACATTTTTTATTCTTTGATCCTGAACCTGCAAATTCTTTGATCATGAGATTCTTTGATTGTGATCTTCGTTCATGAAGGCACATTTAGATGGCCAGATTTTTTGGTTGGAAAAAAATAAATATCTCAGCCCAGGGGTGACATTTGAACTCAGACTAGGATGGGTTTTGCTCAGGGGTCTTCGTTCGATCGACTCATGCCTGTGGTTTAATATACTTCTGTGAAATATTGAGTTTTAACATTTTTTATTCTTTGATCAAGAGCCTGCAAATTCTTTGGCCGTGAACCTGCAAATTCTTCTATCATTAGATTCTTTAATCGTGATCTTCATTCACGAGAGCAGGACTAGATGGCCAGATTTGGAGGGACCAGATAGCCCAATTTGCATGACCAGATGTCCGCTCATGATCAAAGATGTTCTTTTATCATGAATTCATGGTCAATTCTCGTGATCAAAGAATTTTTAAAGGTGATAAAACTTTAAAATTAAATATCTCAGAAATGGGTTGGTGTTTTAATTTGAAATTTGGAGGGTGTCGAGGTGATGTCCTGTAGGTGTGATTTATGGTGCATAGGTGTCAGAAAATTAATTTGCTGCAGAGATATTGTGTGACACATTCTACATTTTGCAGATAGCATTTTCCATTGTGGTAGTGGCTTGACATTTATCGGGCAGCTAGCCTTACTGCCATGGAGGTAATTTTCACTGGTTAGGTGTCTAAAATGTTAATAGGTGCGGTATTATGTCACTCTGATGAATGACAATTTGTTTTGTTTCAAGCTCATGGGAGTATGGGGCCCAAAGGGCCCCATGTTCCCACCAATATGTCCTACCCAGACTGATAGACACCAGGGTGTGTCATTAGGGTTGTGAGGGCTAAATGTCTCCTCATTCTTCTTTCCTGTGGCATGTCAGCATGATTGTACATGAAATGCAGTGACATTTAGGCCTCTCAACCTCAATGACACACCCCAGCGTCTGTCAGTCTGGGGAGGATGGGGGTATATGAGGGGGTAGGGGGCAACCCTAAAGGTCTAATTTCCTGACTTTTTCTGTTTTAACCCTAAATGATGCATTAACTCAGTGTTTTGCAAAGAATATATATATATATATGTATATATTCGGTGTTAGGGTTGAAAACCCTAACTGCACATCTCCCCCAACACACACACACACACACACACACACACACACACACACACACATATACATGCAAGTAGTGGAAGGACCAAGGCAACACAACCAATCACACACATCCAGCAGGAGGTGTATAGCTGTGTTACTGTAGGAAGTGGAGAAATCCAACTTCAGATATGATACATTATTTACAAAGTTGTCCTTCGAGGTTAGTTCACATAAAGAAGAAACAAGGTGGCAGTAGCGAAAATGGTGTACCTCACTTCATTCTCAAAATATGTTAGTCTATGGCAAATTGCACAATTTTGGAACAGTGTAACTTTGTAATTATTGTAGCACAACAGCAGGAAAAAGCACATCTGTGGGACCAGGTGTTGTCACCCTGCAAATGTCAGCCCAAAGGTCCCAATCATTTGCATGCAGGAAGACGACAAAGATGTGCAGTAATTAGGAGCATACTTTCACAAATTACTGTTGCAAACATGAAAGTGTCATATCATGATATGTGTTTAGTGGTGCATGGAATGTCCAGGATGACAGTTAGCAGTGATGACCCTATGCCACAGCCCGATGGGAGCATGTGTATGGGGCTTCATGGTTTAGATAGTTGTATGTTATTCCTGTTACCTTCTGCAGGTTCTGTGTGATTGGTTGTGTTGCCTTGGTCCTTCCCCTACTTGCATGCATATGTGTGTGTGTGATGGTGGGGGTGGGGGATGTGCAGTTAGGGTTTTCAACACTCATACCTAATTTCCTTGTTTTTGTCACTGTTGAACAACGCTAACTAATGCATTAAACAGAGTTTTTGCCATGAATTTCCCTTCTTTTTGAGAATGTGCACCATAAATAGTGAAGTAACAGTAATACAAATTCAAGGGCAAGCAGTAAAGCACATGGTGATAAAAACATTAACAATAACAGAAACAGTAATAGAAACACAAGCGCAAACGTTAATGAAAACAGAAACACAAATGCAAGTGCCTACACAAATGCAAATCAATATGTGCACGTTTATGGTAATGCAATTGGAAATGCAAACGCTGACGGTAACACCAACGATGACGTCAAAGAAAACACAGACGGAAATGCAATCAGAAGTGCTTATGCAAACACAAATGGTAATGCACACGGTGATGCAAAAGGAAACACAAATAAAACCAGTAATGGAAATGCAAATGTTAACGGTGTCGTCTAAGGGAACGCTAACATAACCGGTTACGGAAACTCACGTGGAAACACTAATGTAACAGTAATGAAAACGCACACACTTTTTTCCCCCAAGAGCTGCACTGAGAAATACAGTGAATACAAAGAATGTATGCGTAATAATGGGCCTCAGAGCAGAAAATGAAAACTTGGAATACTAAATTGCTTATATCTCAGCAACTGTATGACATAGAAAAAATTATTTGTCACTTTCCTCGCTAGTTTTGCACTTAGATCCATAGTGAGGGGCTAATCATTTTTCTGACAAAAAGTCTGTATCTTGAAGCGCTTCCAACATACAGGCCCCAAAATGCACGGAGGGTGCCGTAATGTTAGCCTATGGGAAAAATAATCAAATTCGGAGTGCCGTAACTTTGGAGCCCTCTAATATTTTGTCACCAAACCACTACAAGGCACATCTGTGTGATCTTGGCTTTCTTCCCTACAAATGTCAGCACAAAAGACCAAACCGTTCTTTTGCAGTAGGGTGGCAAAGATTTTCTATTCTTTTGGTCATACTGTCGCAAAGTAGTGTCGTGATTTATGGCACCGCGCACAAAAAGCGTCGAATGTGCGACACTGCTTTGCAACACTACTGTTTAAAAAAATATCAAAAACATATTTTTGGGGTGTTTAACCCCCCAACAAAGACATGACTAGCATCCTCAGGGCTTGAATAGGAGAACACAGCAAGAACTGTGTCCCTAGAGGGTCCCAAATTTAAATGCCAAGCATTTCTGTGACAACCAGCTGAAAACAAGATGGTGGACTTGCAACACTACGGGGTCATTTGTGACACTAAAAACTGCATTTGCAACACTGTCAAACTTTTTGTTAACTTTTCTCATTGACTATAATGGGATTTTTTAATTTTTTTATAACTTTTGAACTGTTTAATATTTTTTCATGAAATCTTTAAAAGGCACGTTGGGGACCCCAGCCATATGTTCTCTGAAGATTTCAGACTGGTCGCACAGACCATGTGACCCATAGGCATGAACAAAGATTGTGCAAAAAGCATAAATACCACATACTATGGCACTATGTAGCTCCATGACCATATATCTGACCATTACGAAACTTGGCAGATCTAGATCTCTGTTGCACTGCTCTGTGCTTGCCAAATTTCAGGCAAATCTATCATATGGTGGCAAAGTTATTAAGCTGACAATTTCACACTTTAACCTTAAATAGGGTACTCAACCACAACTATAGGGCTGGCAGTATAGCCTAGAGATTAGAGGAATGAGGTGTAAACAAGCTTGATACATCCAGCAGACCAGACCTGAGTTTGATTCTCACAACCTTCATTTGCATACTGTGTGACTCAGAGTGAGTCACTTAACCACTCAGTGCTCCCAGGTCGCACCTGAAAACAGGCAGTTGTGCCTAGTGGGCCTTACCTGGTTACCAAAGACTAAAATAAATAAAAATAAAAAAATAAAAATAAAAAACTGGCACTACCATGCCACTATAATAAATAAATAAATATATATATATATACAGTGTATATATATATATATATATATATATATATATATATATATATATATATATATATATATACACACACACACACATATATTATCTTATAGTGGAACGTTTGCACCACTATAGTTAGGCTTCAGTAGGGTGTTTAACGTTAAATCCCAAATTTAGCACTTTAGTAACTGCACAACAGTTCAATGGATTTGCATGAAGTTTTGTATGTGTGGCCTTGTGGGGTAGATCACTTGACGCGCTAACCTTCATTCTGATTGGATGTGTGGAGTCTGAGATCCGAATAGTGAAAAAGTGATTTTTTCCAGGATGTTTTTGCTGCTTTCTTTGTCCAATGCTAGCACCTAGATAGTTACGAATCTTTGTCTGAAATTTTCAGGATAGAAAGGGCTTGACCCACAGATGTGCATTTTGTTGATTTGGTGAACAAATATTAATCCATTCCAATCTTACACATTTTTTAAAATGTCTGTTCTGTTCATGCTCAGTAGTGACTTTCGAGGTAGATGTTGGGAATGAAAAAGAATTGGATCATACAAAACAGGATCCTTTTCCATAGGAGTGAATCCTTTTTCATGCGAAAAAAATCCTTTTTCATATGCCACCATCTTGGTTACCATTTTTCCCCCCAAAAATTTAAAAACACACAAAAATGACATTGTGCAAAGAGACACCAACACATGTAACTTGCTCATTGGTACCCCTTTAGGGGAATACTGCATTTTGTCTAAAAACTACCCCCAAATGTATGCTTTCTTTAATTTTTACATCTTTTTTTTTGCGACTCACTTCCGCTTTTTTCTTATGATCAAACAAAAAAAAGAATTCAGCCATACAGAAAAGGATCCCAAGCCATAACTCCCTCTTTTTTCCTGGTGTCTACTGATACCCTCTACCCTCCAGTTGCTGTACCTTTCTTACAATGTTTCCCTGGTGTCTAGTGGCACCCCACCACTCTGATTGCTGTCCTGTTATTTTGTAATGCTTCCTTGGTGTTTAGAGGCACCCCTCACCCCCTGATCATTGTTACCATATGCTTTACTGTTTCCCTGGTGTGTAGTGGTGCCCCAACCCCTCTGATCACCCTCCCTGTACTTTTTAATCTTTCTCTGTTGTCTAGTGGCACCCCCACCCTCTGATCAGCATCCATCTTAGTTTTTTTCTTTCCCTGGTATCTAGTGGTACCCACCACCCTCTGATTGTCACCCCATTATTTTGCAATGTTTCTCTGGTGTCTTGTGACACCCCTACCCAGCCAACAAGCTCATCTGTGACAGACCAATGTCCAGGCAAGCTAAGGATGACACTGTCTACTGTTTGATGGGCAGAAACTTTGTATAGTTGAAAGGACATAAATGCTCCTATTAGAGAGCATGCCAGTTCTTTCATTTGCATGAGGCTGGATGGCAGCAGCAGAGCAGCTTTAGGACATTCTGATGTCATGCTATTTCTTTTTTCTGTGTGTTGTAAAGACATGATCTGACAAATAGTTGAAGAGTTGCAGATGCAAAGCCTCTTGAAATATTACGTTCCAGGTATGTGTTCAGCAAATATACCCAACAACAAATATTTCCCATTCAAAATAAGCAATAACTGCAGTCTTTTTTTTTCTAACTCTATTTTTGCACTCTCCCTTGGGAAACTTTCTCTGATATCCTCCAACCTCTAGTCTCTACCTCCCCCCGAGACATTACACCCACTCCCTCACTCCATTCTGACATGTCTCCCCAGATCTGATCCCCCCCGGTGAGGGCCACCATATCCACCCAGTGCACTCTATCTATAGTATTGTGTGTCAGGCCAAACAAGCAGAGCATGGAGAGGAGAGCATCCAGTGTTGGGAGTGTGGTCCAGGGCCAAGGTGCCTTCACCTATCTATGAGGGAGGTTTTTGTTATCACTTGTAACTACTGGGAGTGTGTTCATTCATTGTCGTCCAGAGCAACATGGGCGAGATCCTGCACCCACTTGCAGGACATCTGCTGAAACTCCCTTACCCCTTTTATGTGCTCCACATCATGCTGCAACTGTCAGTCTCTGCTGGGGGTTCTATAGTTGCAGGGAGCTGCAACCTCCCTCCCCACAGGAGAGGAGAGCAGTCCTCTGGATGCTTGATCCTCTCCTTCCCCAGCTGACCCCCCAGCACTGGTGTCCATTTGTGAACCCAGGTCGTCAGTGTGTCGTGAGGTGTGGCATCCTGCACCTCAACCCTCAGTGCCACCATGCCAACCAACTGTGGTCTAATATGTCATTTCTGATGGAAGTCAGCAAATACTTTGTGACTTACAAACTCAGCAGTCATCCTCTTCAGCTGTAATTAAGCATTCCACACAACCTTCTTCACTCCATCCAATGGTGTTACTTTCTAATGAGAACTCCTTAGAAATCTTTCCCTTTCATGATAGCAACTACCAGTGGCTGGACTACATGTGGCCTATGAGCTGCTACACTTAAAAAAGCTCCCAAGAGGGAGGGAGTCAGCATAAATCACACAGTCAGGCAGAGGCTACCTGGCACATGTACACTTCATGGAGGTATGAAGCTTGGTCTTCAGTTCAGTTGCTGACATACTGTAACTGTAATTCTTTCCTGAACTTTACAGACATGTATAATAAAGATATACCATGCGTACACACACACACACACACACACACACACACACACCTGACTTCCAGTTCAAAGCAGCTGAAAATGTACCATAAAAGTATGTGGCTTGTGCCTGGATATGGCAATTTCAGGTAACAGTAAGTCAATAATATTTGGAACAGCTATCCATGTTAATGTAATTATTATTCAGGTCAAGAAAACATATACAGCCATGTACAAGAGTGCATGCACATGCTTGCACAGACATGCACACACACACATGCATGCATACACACACATTCACATTCCCCCCCACACAGAGACGCACATACACACACACACACAGACAAACACACACTAGCAGTTTTTTAGTTGTGCTAAACCTTTTCTTAGTTTGATTTCAATTGAATCTGACCTATTGTTTATGCAGGCATGCTACTACAAGAACAGATAATTAATTTAAAAAAATGAATGTACATATTGGTTCCTCGTTAGAATCACAAAGCAGTAATTGCTGCTATGCCACCATAGTTTGCAATCTGGAGAGAATAAAGAAATAGAAAAAAAAATCACTGGGGTTGGTGTACAATAATTACTTGGTGCAATACCTTTGGGATAGCAAAATTGTTTGTTTTTAGATGCCTTCATTTTTTTTTTTTTTACTGTTTTTTGGTGAAGACCTGTGTGTTTAGGCGTACATTTTTATTTATTTATTTTATTATTTGTCATTTTTGACCAGGAAAGGCATACTGCGCTATTGCAGCTTGTCTCCAGGTCTGTTCTGGGGGTTGGTTGAATGGACCTATTTTACTGATATAGCAACATCACCTCGCTCTACTTCTTTTCTTGGAAATAAGTCAGACTTTTATTTGTCTCCTCACTCCTTGTTCCTGTGGATTCATTCCCATTATTGCCCTTAAGAAAACTGAATTAGATTGTGACAGAACCTACAGGAAAGGACTGGCTTTTAGTAAAAAATGGTTTACTAGATGTCGTAAAAATACAGTAGATTGCTAGTATCATCAGATCCAGCTGTGTCTGTATTTCAAAATGTCTCAATGCAAATATCTAATCCAAAACACTAAAATGTAAATAGAAAAAATATACCTTACAAAAAACAGTCAACCAGTTAAAGAGGTGATATCTAAATGCTGCCAGAGACACCAAGCACTTGTCTTTCATTTTCAAAACTTGGATTCCAATCTTACACTCAGAAAGTTATTTTACTTTTGTGCTACATTATTTGATCACACTGATATCCAGTTTTCTATACAACCTGCTGTACACAGCATATGCAGTATTGTTAACCCAGCACCATTTGAAGAGTTAACTCCTGTAGCTGGCTGACTGTTTTCTCCATTTGCTTGTTTGGACTTTTAAATATTTGTGCTCAGGTATCTTTTCTTGTAAATATGTAATTGCTACAGTAGTTAAATTTGTTTGTATACATTCATGTAAGAGAACTGATTAATTTCTGCTGTATGAAAATAAAGCAGATGTGATACTCTGTCACATGCAGAGGGACCGATACAGAAGTTTGCTGCCCTTATAGCTAGGTAAACAGTGTAGGCATGTTTTCCTGTTAGTTTTCTAAACTGATGTGTATCCTGGAATCAGAATCCATTCCTATTTTTGGTTCCAGAGTACAGGTATCTTTAGCAACACCCGAGAATTTCAGAAGGAAGATGAAGATCCCATGACAGAATCACAGAGTGAGGATGCTTAGAATAGAAAACTTTAAAGGCTGAGTTTTACTCCTCTGCTTGGTTAGAACAGGCATACATATACATTTTCGGAGTAAGAGAAAGTATGGAACATTCTGAGCAGGACTTATTTTGGAAAACTAAGAGATAAAACCTATGTTGCTGACACTGCTGTACCCCTTTGCTGTCCCATCATGATAAGCTGAGTTGTTTTTCTGGGATGAAATTCATTGCTTATCTTGTCATTCTAATACACTCTGCTCAATAAGCACAGCATGGAAACAGTGATATGGTTCTGCTGGCATTCACTAGAAAGTAAAAAGCCTAACTCTTTAGGTTTTTGATTCCTTCTGTGTATATTTTCATTTATTTTTCTGATGCATTAAAGGCACTTTAACTAAAAGTCAATAGAAGGAATTTGATAGAGCTGTGCAGAATATACAATTTTTCATACAGAATGCCCAAAGAATGACCATTCCAATTCCACAGAATTCTGCAGAAGTTTCATGAAAATTCTGCAGAATTTTGTAAAATTTTAAATGTCAGTTATTCCATTATAATTTTAAAAGTAAGCATCCAGAGAACACCAAATGCGGTATGCAACAGTACCCAATGGCTTACAAGACTGTACCAAATATCAGAGTTCTAGACTGAAATAGAGTTGAGTTATGGGTGGCCAAACATTTAATTAAAATTTAATTTTCAGTTATTTTGAGATAATTTTAACATTTCTTATTCAAATTTATCCACAATGTCAAGATTTAGAGAAGCTCATAGAATGTGTATATGCACCATGTTTTAAGTCTCAACCTTCAATAGGAGCTGAATTATAGTTAGGCAAATAGTTTGCCAAAATTTGGATTTCTGTAATGTTAGTATAATTTTGATAGTATTCATTGAAATGTTACAAAAACTGACAGGTTTACATGTTATCAATACATTTGTATATGCACATAATTTCAGATGTCTAGCTTTAAATAGGACTGAGTTATAGCCTGCCAAACATATTGCCAGCATTTAAATTTTGATTAGTTCCCTGTAATTTTAAAACTACATATCCATATTTAACCAGAGTTGAAACATTCAAACTACTATATCACATGACCATTTCTGGAAAATGATATTTGCAACTTTAACTGGGATTGTGTTAAAAGTAGTTAAACTTTCACAACATTTTAAAATGTAATTTTGTAAGAATGTAAACAACAAACGTATAAATCCCTGAAACTTTAAAACTAGAGAATTCAGTACCATTACATTTGGCAAGTTCTTAGACCTTACAAGGAGACTATGTGTGCCAATTTTATTAACTGCTTGCTGAGAAAAATTGCAAAATAACATGTGTACTTAAAGTCAAATCCCATGAGTCTTTGTGAAAATTGTAGAATTTCAGGGAAAATTCCATAAAACAAACTGGAATTTTCTTATTTCACTCAGCCTTATTTAGGGTTTCTATTTAAAGGATATGGGTATAAGAGGCAGGTATCACAAAAGATGACCAGGCTCTGGAGTTAGATGCACCGTTTCACCAAGAAATGGACAGCTGAGCTGGATAGCACAACAGTGGTAGAACCCAAGGTTGGAGCAAGAAAGCACAGTGTCAACAATTCCAACCTGAATGCAGGATATTAAAGGATCACATCCAGTAAATTTATGATCTGAGGAGTCTAGTGTGCATGCAAGTCTAGGACTCAAATGTACTCAAAAAGATGTTGTGGGGGAAGACAATGGATTGGGCAGCAGGATGAAGGAATACTTGCTATTCCAACAGGGTAGGTTGTGAGGAAAAGGAGTAGGTGACTCACTTTTAAGGGAGTTTATCACTGTAAAAAGCAAAGTGAATATCAATGGCATCAGAAGTTCTACTGAGTCAATATGGCTATGCCAACAGAGAAGGGGGGTTACTCACCCAGAGAGGAGCAGCAGGACTACAAAAAGCTCAGCTCATCAAATGAAATAGTGATATGGGCATTGTTAATGTTAAATTCCACAAACAAGAACATTCCAGATGCTTCATCTACAGTATATGCAATCATAAATATGTGAAAAAATGTTACTAACAAATATTTTTTTCTGCAAAATTAAAACTGATTAACCAATTTATCCAGTTGTGTTAGATACCAGGATATGCTGACTGTGGATATGCATGTCAAATGTTAACTCTATGCAAGCAAGAGCAGAGAAGTTACAAACATCCACATTTTTGATAATTTTCACAAAGTTTTGCAAATATTTACATAGTAACATTCTGAACCTCCGGTAACTTAAAACTCTCTTATCTAATTCTCTCCATATTTAGATAATTCAATAAGCATTACAAAAAAGTTATCTATACTAATACTCAGGGTGGGTCAGAAGTTAGTCAACTGGATGGCAAACTAGTTGACAAGCAGAAAACAGAGAGTGGTGGTAAATGGTATACAATCAGAAGAGATGCAAGTCACAAGTGGGGTACCTCAGGGATCAGTCCTGGGGCCAGTTCTCTTCAATATCTTCATCAGTGACATTGCAGATGGACTGGAGGGTAAGGTTTGTCTGTTTGCAGATGACACTAAGATCTGCAACAGAGTAGATGATCCAGATGGGGTGGGCAGAATGAGAAGAGATCTGGATAAACTAGCAAAATGGCCAGAAGAGTGACAACTGGGGTTTAATGCTAACAAAGTAAAACTTCACAATATCTCTAGCCCTGGCAACCCTCACTCACAACTTTAAAAAATTTCCAATGTGTTGACCCCAAATCTTCAACCGAAGCCATATTTTTACATGTTTTTAAAATCCTGGCTAAAATGTGTTATCACACTTGTGGTGCAAAATGACATTTCAGGTAGCATTATACATTTGTTTTTATTTTGTTGATTGGGTAAGATACACTGGCACCAAAGGCACCTTTTACAGGTATGACCCGGTGTACAATAGTACAACAGACAACTTACTATATGAGCATGCAATACAATGCACAATTAAGGCATAATTGTGCAACAGAACAGGGTTCAAGCATAAACACACTTTGTACATTAACTAAAAAATAAAAATCTTCAGCAAATTGCTTAATAGGTAATTATAAAATACTATGGAATTCAGAAAGAACACAAGCAGTCATTCAGTGTTAAGGCATGATTTTTCAGTTCTTTAGAAGAAGAGATGAAACTAATCAGTGCTCGGATTGGTGCAGGAATAGTGCTCCACATAGAAGGAGCCCAGACTTTAAAAAAATTTTGGCCCATGCTTATAGACATATGAGGAACTGATAAGCAAAGATTTTGGATTGATCTTGAATTGAAATTTGGTGTGACGGGTTGTTGCAGACATGCTAGGCTAGCAAGTTGCTGCTTATCCAACAATTTGAAACTGAAGTTCGCCAGAGTCTGCTTCAATTTCATTTAGATAATACACTATCCTAAACTTTCTAAAATTGAGCAGAGGTGCATCTTATTGATACTTTGACAAATAAACTTTGCAATTTTATGGTATAGACAGTTTTTTGTATTAAGATTGACTTTAGGTGCTGTATCTGCAACCAAGGAGCAATAGTCTAATAAGGAAACCAAATAGTGTCTTGCAATATTTAGCTTGGCATCATGCAGTATGTCAAAAATGTGTCTGTGCTTTAGAGCTGACCTAGTTTTTGATGCAATGTTCACATTAGGTTTTTAAAATGAGGCCAGTTCTAAGTTTTGGATCTATACATACACCAAGATATTTAAAGACATTAACAATCTTGCAGCGTTCACCCCTGTAAGTTCACACTAGCAATTTATTGGCATTTGCTCTAGTTTTTGAAGCTGAACCCAGTAACACTGGACATTACACATTATGCCTACACACCATGGAAACTGGGTGCACATGCATAGCTACTCATAAATGCCACACAGCGGGGTCCCATGGACCCCTAGTGGCATTTATGAATGGTGCATAAGGCAGTTACATGTGGAATCCCCCAGCCACATGGGCAGCAATGTGCCAGAGCAGTTGGGGTGTGTGCCGGGGGCATGCCTGTACTATGTGCCATTCATTAAGGTGCATAGTGCTGTACACAGGGGGACATAGGAGGGCACCGGTTATGCGTCGGGGGACCCTGTCATAACCACTGTACATGCCCAGCTCCTTGCACACAGGACCCCCACCCAGACCCACCAGGAGTATGGCAGCACCCATACACAACAACATACCCGCACAGGATACAGCAGTAACATTCCAACATCCCCAGTGCAACTGGTCCCCACCAAAGGCCTGTATGTCAGACTTCCCACACGCATCTGCCCTGTCCCCATTGTTCCTATGCAACCCTCCAACATACAGTGAAGCCCTCCAGGATGAAGCACAGCACTGCAGAATTCTTCAGTAGAGTTACTGCAGTAAACAATGCAGTTTCAATGGGAGTTAATCCCTTTTGTCATGTAGTAAACCTGTGGCACTGCACTTCATCCTGGATGGCTTATCTGTATGTCTGTCCCATCCCCATATGTACAGTGCATTCCCCAACACGTGTCTGTCCTGTCCCCCATATGTACAATGCATAAAAGCCTCCCAGTACATGTCTGCCTCTCTCCACTGTAGAATAAGTCATCCCCCTGCAAACACAGAAGTGCCCCGGTCCACTTAGACCTGATCCCAGATCCCAGTACCCAAGCTGCATCATTGGTGGCCAGTTGATCCACCCACCTGCAGCACCAACAACCCCCTAAACCCCATACCTGACAGTCAGTGCCATAAGCATAGACAGCTACCGGCACATCCCTTCATACACCTTCTCAGCTGTAGCTGTCCAACTGCATCATCATCATGAGCATCAGTTGGGGGGTGTTATGCATTGTATGTATGGGGATGGGGCAGACATGTGTTGGGGGTGTTATGCATTGTACATACTGTATGGGGACAGAGTGGATGCGTGCATGGGGGTATTGGCATATGGGCCTGGGGCAGGGGTCCTGCTGGTAGCAGTTTGGCTGTGCAGCAGGTGGCCACATTGCAGCATGGGCTTGAACAGGGGGTCCTCTGGCCAATGGGGCATGGCCGCGTATGTCTGGGTGCCTGTATTATCTATGCATGAACCCTGATCTGCACTATCACATACAGGTGATCCAATATGGGACCCAGGAAGGGCATCCAATCAGATGACAGCCAGGGTCCACTACTCCATACCCAGCTGCCCTGCACAGTCCTGCATGCTGGGGAAGGGCCATGAACAGGTGCCCCCTAGATACATGCGGTAGTGAATACCGCACACCCTGTGCCTGTCTGGGGCTGTGGAGATATGTGAGTGGGCAATGTGCCTTTAAGGTGTACCTTCCACCCCATTTGTGCATAGCCACCATTGTTTGTGTTTTTGTTACATTTATGATCATCTTATTTTCCTCAAACCACCTGTGCAGAGAGCAAAATTTGTCATTTAAATTATTATTAATGACTTCAATCTCCTTTGCTTAGGTAAATAGTACTGCATCATCTGCATAAAATATTATACTAGCATTATTGCAGACTGCTAGTGCATCAATTATGAAAAGTGAGAATAACAGTGGTCCTAGTATGGACCCCCGCAGCACCCCACAAATGACCATCCTTGTATTTGACAATGCTGGTCCAAACTTAACCAGTTGCATAATGTTATTTAAGTAAGTAGTATTATAAGTCTTATTTAATTACTCATGACCATAACTAGCTCATTGATTGGCTGCTGTGCTGGGCTGAAATCTTTTAGCAGTGGCAGCCACTCAGCTGTTCACCTGAAGCTGACTGTGCTTTCAAACTTTTGGCGCCACATAAACAACAATTTTATAAAAGACTTAGAGAAGAAAATTGCTCCCAAAAGATCATTGTTGCTATTAGACTTATAATTACAATAACAACATCAGAATCATTCATTTCCAGTGGTTTAATGACCAGTGGGGTGAAGTTGGCCCTTGGCTGCCTTGGGCCACCCTTTTCCCCAGCCAGTCGTTAATCCCCAGGAAATGACCAGCTTTTCAGTCATTATTACTTAAAACCAGCTATCTACAGGAGGTGCAAAACCCAATTGTTTTAGTTTAGCAATCAAACAACTATGGTCTACCAGGTCAAATGCTTTTGGGAGGGCCACAAACACCACTTCTGTTATCAATCCTTTGTCTATAGCTCTATATACAGTGTCTGTGAAACCCATCAAGGTAGTATCTGTTCTGTGATTATGATGGAATTCATTCTGCTGTTCTCTCATAAAATGGTGCTGCTCTAGTTGGTCAGTCATTTGAGTGCGAATGATATTTTACTGGACCTTTGAGAACACGAATGGAACAGATATGGGTCTATAGTTCTCCACAAGTCTCATATTGCCCTTTCTGAATAATGGAACTACCTGTGCATACTTCCAGAGGTCAGGTACTTGTTGAAATTTAAAGAAAGGTTGATTAAACTAGTTATTGGACAGGCTGTGGCTAGAGAAGCTAATCACAAGAACTTAGGGTGTAGACCATCAGCCCCAACAGATTTGTCAATTTTAATACCCTTTAATCATTTGTATACTTGTGCGCTGGTGACTGTCTTAAAATTAAATAATGGTTGGTCAACAATGGGTAATTCTATAATTTCACCTATGTATGAGGGGTTGCAGTTTAGGCAAGAGTGATGTTTTACATAATCACAAAAGTAGTCATTATAGATATTGAATATTTCCAAAGGGTCGGTCATACTAATGCTGTCGTGTTCCAGGCTCATCTGAGGCTGTTCTTTGGTAGAAACATAGAAACATAGAATTTGACAGCAGAATAGGACCGCTTGGCCCACCTAGTCTGCCCATTTCCCTACCTAATGGATAAGCTGCAGATCCTAGGTAACCAACAAACTACTTCCTCCTACCCTCCATTAGAATTGCCTTATATCTGTCCGATGCATTCTTGAATTCCCCAACTGTTTTTGACTCAATGACCTCCTCAGGAAGGCTGTTCTATGCATCTAAAACCCTCTCCATGACTAAATACTTCCTCACATTACCTCTGAGCCACCCCCACTCAGTCTTCAAATTGTGCCCCTTGTTCTTGCACATCTCTTTTTCTGAAAGATGCTACCCTCTTGGACTTTGTTGATTCCCTTGAGGTATTTGAAAGTTTCTATCATGTTCCCCTCTCCCTCCTTTCTTCAAGTCTATACATATTAAGCTCCTTTAGTCTTTCTTCATATGTCTTCTGGTGCAGACCCTGCACCATTTTGACTTCCCTCCTCTGGCAGCCTCCACCCTGTCTATATCTTTGCAGAGATGGGGTCTCCAGAACTGCATGCAGTACTCCAGAATTGGTCCCAACAACTGTCTGAACAGAAGGATAACAACTTCCTGTTTTCTACTGGTGATGCCTCTCTCTATGCATGACAGTATCCCCCCAGCCCTCCATGCTGCCTTCTCACATTGCTTGCCCACCTTTAGGTCATCTGATATAACTAAACCCAGGTCCCTTTCCATTTTTGTTCTTGTCAGTATCTTACCCCCATTGTGTACTATTCCCCTGTGTATTTGTTTCCCAGGTGCATTACTTTGCACATCTTTGCATTGAATCTAAGCTGCCAAACAGCTGACTATTCCTACAACCTTGCTAAGTCCCTTGTCATCCTTTCCACCCCAACATGAGTATCAACCATGTTGCAGATCTTTGTGTCATCTGCAAAGAGACATACTTTTCCTTCCAGTCCCTCTGCAATGTCACTTAAATGTCACATTAAAAAGGACTGGACGCAATACTGAACCCTGCGGAACCCCACTAGTATCCCCCCTTTCCTTGCTGTGGACTCCATTTACTATTACCTTCTGTGTCTTGTTGTCCAGCCAAAGTTTTACTCAGTCTACCACCCTGGGACCCACTCCCAGGCTGGCTAATTTGTTTATTAATCTTGTGTGTGAGACTGTGTCAAATGTCTTGCTAAAGTCTAGGTAGGCCATGTACACAGCACCTCCCTCATCTACTACTTTGGTCACCCAGTCAAAGAAATCGATTAGATTTGTCTGACATGACTTTTCCACTGTGAATCCATGATGCCTCGGGTCCTGTGCCCCACTGGCTTCTAGGTACTCAACAATTCTTTCCTTCAGAAGCGATTCCATCATTTTCCCTACCACTGAAGTCAAACTGACAGGTCTGTAGTTTCCTTCCTCTGTCTTGCTCCCACTTTACATCTGCCCTCCTCCAGTACTCAGGTACCACACCATCATCCCGTGATTTGTTAAAAAGGGTAGTCAGTGGTGTTACTAGTTCTCCCCTTAGTCATTTTAGAATTCTGGGGTGAATCTCATCAGGCCCCATTGCTTTATCCACCTTTAGTTTTAGAAGTTCTTTCACAACCCTTTCTTCTGTGAAAGGACTGATATCAGCCTCCCTATCCAGAATGCTTCTATTGACTTGATTAGTTACCTCTCCCTTCTCTTCCTTTGTGACTACTGAGCAAAAGTATTCGTTCAGTATCACTGCTTTTTCACTGCCCCTCTCTGCCCAACCACCATCCTCTTTATTCAGCCTCAGTATCCCTGTCTTAGTCTTTCTGTGCTCCCTAATGTACCTATAAAAGATTTTATCCCCCCTCTTAACCAAGTTGGCTATCTTTTCCTCAGTTTGGGCCTTTGCTATTCTGACTGCCTTCCCCGCTTCCTTCTGCTTTAACTGGTAGAGTTCTCTGTCCTGCTCCTTCTGTGTTTCCTTATACTTCCTGAATGCTATCTTTTTCTCCCTAACCTTCCCTGCCACTACTTTTGAGAACCATAATGTTTTTTTCCATCATTTTGATTTGTGTATTTGCTTGCCTCTGTGATAGAAGTTTTGGTGTTTACCCATTGTTGCTCCACCCCACTTTCTTGCCTGTTCGCTAGTGCTTTTCTGAGACATTCTCCCATTTTGACAAAATCAGCCCTCCTGAAGTTCAGTACCTTCACTTTGTAAGGCTTGACTCTACAGCTAAGTTTATGGTGAACCACACTGGTGGTCACTTGTTCCCAGCTGGCTACCAATTTCTAGATCTGAGATCCTCTCTCCATCCCCATTAGTGAGTACCAGGTCAAAGATTGCTCCCTCCTCCCAAGTGGGTTCCAAAACTAGCTGTCTGAGGCATGACCCCTGTAGGGCATTGCAAATGGCCCTGCTCTTGGGTGTGGCTGCAGCAAAGGTGCTCCAGTTAACATCTGGCTTATTCAGGTCCCCCATCTGCAATATCTCCCCTTTCTCTGCCATCCTAATTATGCCTTCTATCATTTCCTTGTCCATTTCCTTCCTCTGAGATGGAGGTCTGCATTTGACCCCTGTGCCGATTGTGATGTCATTTCCAGTCTCCAGGGTGACCCACATTGCCTCCTCTCCTCCCTGTTTACACTTTAGTTCTGTTGCTTTGATCCCTCCCCATACAGGGAAAGCTACTCCTCCACTTCTACCCTCCTGTAGATTGTGTAACCTGGTATTTTGACATCCCAGTCATGGTTCTCTGTGTACTATGTTTCTGTGACTGCCATGATATCCAGGCATCCCTCTTCCATCAAGGCCACTAGTTCAGGGAGCTTGTTACCTAGACTATGGGCATTGATACTCATTACCCTCCATTTTTTGATCACCTTATTCCTTTTTGACCCATCCCTGTCCTTACTGCCTTTGTCTTTTTCTCCATTTGCCCCTGCCCTTCTCCCTATCAACTACTCTATCATGGTGTTTACCTCACTAACTACCTTGATTTTTTTTGGGGGGTGGCAGGATTTCCTTTCTCCTTTTCAGTGCCTCCTCCCCTTGGCTAGTTTAAATGCTTGCCAATAAAGCATTTAAACCTATCACCTAGGATCCTGGTTCCCCTCCTAGACAGATGCAGACCATCGTGCCAACATAGGCATGTATCCCTCCAGGTGGAGCACCAGTCCACAATGAAGCCAAAACTCTGAGCTCTGCACCAGTTTTTCAACCACTGATGTAATCCCATGGTGTGGAGTACCCTAGCCTCACCCTTACCATAGACAGGCAGCACCTCCGAGAAGGTTACCATGCATGCTGCTTGTCTAAGGCCCCTCCCCAACTCCACACTGCTCTGATCCCTTTCCCAGCCAGGTCATTTATCCCTAGGTGGACAATGACATCCAGTTCCCTCCCCCTTGCAGCTGCTCCCCCAATCCTGATGATTCACTCTCTGTCCTTCCAATCCATGGCACCAGACAGGCACCTTACCTCCCTCTCCTCCCTCCTCTCTCTATCCCTCCTCCCTCCCTCCCTCCATCAGTTCTTCCCTTCTAATAATGGAGTCCCCCACCAGGAGTTATTTCCTTCCCCTGTGGGGTCCCATGCCACCTCTCCATTGTGGAGGTTCCCAGCATCCTCCTTGGTCTCCACTGTGGATGCCTCCATAGACGAACCACACCCTGCCAAAATGGCATATGAATTGTGGAAAGGTATAGCTAGAGGGATGTGCCTCTGTTCCACTGCCCTCACTATCCCTTAGCCCACAGTGGTCCAGCTGCTCCTCTTGCTTGGCAACCTCTGAGGCAGTGTCGGTGGCCCTGGTGGTCCCTGGTTGGGAAAGGAAGTCCCCCAAATCCTGGCCAACTCAGCCTGGAGATGAGCAATCTCCTCCCTCAGCCCAGAGAGGTTCCTACAGATGAGACAACACCACATCCTCCAGAATGTCTCCTGGAAGACTGCTGCTCCACAGCAGCTGCACTGCACCACTCCCATCATGCCTTTATTTGTGGTCCCTTAACTGTTGTTTTGTATACTTACTCTTCGTCTCTCTGTTTATTTAATATATATATATATATATATATATTTATATTTTTGTCCCTATTTTCCTACTGTCTTCATGCTCTTAAAGCTCCTGATCGTCCTGTTCTGGGACAGTAAGTTCCTATATTCCTCAGTAGTATCCTTTTTACTTGCTTACAGTCAGACCTCCAACAGATAGACAGTGATGGAGAGCTACTCTTTTCATTCTAGGATGGTGATTCTTTTGTGCCTCTGTGATCACTCCCTTCCTGTTCCCAAACAGGGATGGAGGGCAATATAGTCCCAGTAGAGCAGTATAGTTCTAACAGCCCCTCCTTCCTCTTGCTGTTCTCTGCCACAAGCTATCTAGGTCAGTTTTTAAATGCAAACACCTGGCTTCCTGCTTTCTAAGCCACTCACCCTAATTAACAGTTTGTTTCTTCACCTAACTAACTGCACAGATAACAATTCCTTCACCCTAATTCATAGTTTTCTTTCTTCACCTAAATAACTGCACAGATAACAATTCCATCACCCAACTCTTTTTTTTGTTTTTGTTTGTTTTTATCCTAAATTGAAGTTCCTAGTAATAGAGTTCTAGTTCTTTAGTCCAGTAGAGTAGTATAGTTCTAACAGCACCTCTTTCCTCTTGTTGTTCTGGGAAATTATTCAAGAACTTTCAGAAAACTTTAGGATCAGATAAGTTAGAGGTCAGCTGCTCCCTGGGGAGATGCCTTTTAGCTAAGTGTATTGATTTTTATGTTTGCTTGCTCACATGTGCAAGAAAGATATTGCGGCAGCTTGCTGTAGTAGTGAGTTGTGGAGATGTGACAGTGTTGTGGCCAATACCAGCATCCATTTGGGGGCTGGTCTCTGTGGCACTAATAGAGCAGCATGCTGTCAATGACAGCAGTATTGTAGCGTGCCACCAACTTGAAAGAAATTTGCCAATGCAATAAGATAGCACCTTGTCATTTAACAATCAACTGTATTTGCTGCTAGGGTGGTCCCTGATTGCAGCGGCGAATTGCAGCTTGCCTTGTCTGGTGTCACATTTCAATAAACATGGCAGAGGTAGTCGCCGTCCACCTCTCACAGTCCCCATGGAAGCTGATGGGGGTGCCCAATCCCCCTGTTGGCATGCCCCCTCTCTAGTTATTTTGCCAATGGGGTAGCTCAGTCCCCATCAGCATAATGTCCCCCATGTAATAGTGTTACATGCCAAGGGGGTGCCCAATGCCCCTCAGCATCATGCAACCCCCAAACACAGACCCATTTTCTGTGCTGATGGGGGTCCCAGTCCCCATCAGCTTCAGTCTCTCTCCCCAAAAAATGCAGGTGGCACAATGAGAGCCCACCCCAGTGTGCCAAAAACAAACGTGTAAAGGAAAAACCTTCACATGGTGTTTTTTTAACCTGTAAAGGAAATAAATTATCCCTCGTTCTCTCTGGTACCCCTTCCTCCAACCTGCACCCACCCTCTGCTCACCCAACCTCCCCTCACCCCCCTCACCCTATACTTATCTCTGGAGCCTGGTGCGATGATCTTTGGTGGAGTGGGAACACGTCTGCACTCTTCAAAGCTGACCACAAACTGAAGAAATGCCGGCAAGCTGTATAATGGCATAAATTATAATTTTTTTTAATTTAGGTGGATATTGCACCCATTTTTGTGAATTTTGGCATCACATTTTCATCATGGGGTTCTTGGGACCCCACCTCATTAATTCAGTCACTGTCATCTGGGTTTTCGGTCCAGAAAGGTGATCTTGCAGTCAAGGCGTGGAATCACCTTTCAGGACCAAATAATGAAAGGAAAGTGTCACTGTTCATTAGGTGGGCTCCCAAAAAGCCTGTGTTGCAAATTTGGTAAAACAATTCCAAAAAATGACTGTTACGAGCATGCACTGAGCAATTTCCACGCATACTCGTAACTTAGAGAATTTGTAATATTTTCACTCCACATTTTCAACACTGGCATTTTTTTACACCTCCTTATGAGCAGTACAGCTGTCATTTTTCACATCCTGGCTAAAATGTGTTTTTACACATCCAGTGCACAATAACACAGTTGCTCTGGGAAATCAGTGTTTGGGACAAATTAAGAAAATCACAATGACACTGTTCATAAGCGGAAGTCCCAAAATGCCTATATTGAAAATTTCATGACAAAAGTCCATAAAATGACCATGTTATGAGTATGCATTGTGCAGTTTCCACGCATACTCATAACTTTGAGAATTTGTAATATTTTCACTCAAGATTTTCAACATTGTCATTTTTGCACACCTCCTTATGAACAGTACAGCTGTCATTTTTCACATCCTGCCCAAAATGTGTTTTCACACATCTGGCACAGAATGTCATGGTCACTGCAGGAAATTAAAGTTTGGGACAGATTAAAAAAATCATAGTCGCACTGTTCATGAGCAAAATGCCTATGTTGAAAATTTGGTGAAATATTTCCACTAAATGACTGTGTTACGAGTGTGCATTGCGCAGTTTCCACATATTCTTATAAGTTCGAGCACTTTTAATATTTTCACTCCAGATTTTCAACATTGCCATCTCTTCACACCTCCCTATGAATGGTACAGCTGTTATTTTTCACATCCTGCCCAAACTGTGTTTTTGCACATCTGGCACAGAATGGTGTGGTCACTGGGTGAAATCAATGTCAGGAACAGATTAACAAAATCACACTGCCACTGTTCATAAGCAGAGTTCCCAAATGCTTTCATGAGGTGGGGTGATAAAAAGGCCATGTTGAACATTTGTATATGCAAATACCAACAAAGGCCTGGGGCATTAGGGTTTCTAACCATAACGTCCCACCCTGTAGAGACTGACAGGTGGCAGGGGTGTGCCTTTGGATTGCCAGCTGTAATGCTCATGCCATTCCACCCCACCCCCGCCCTGAAGCCAGTGACAGGCATTGAGGTTGCCTTGGACTCTTTGGCCCCAGAGTTCACCCTATTCTCCTATACTGCACCCATTTCAACATATGTCCTTATGGAATGGGGTGAATATAAAGCTGAACACCCTAAGGCACACCTCAACACTTCTTGGTGTCTGCAGGTTAGGGTGAGATGACATGGCATGTGCATTATGGGTGATGATCCAAAGGCACAGTCCAATGCCTGTCCATCTCTGCAGGGTGGAGGTGGGGTTGGCGTGAGTTTAAAACTTTACTGCCATTCCTATTCTGCATCTGTCTAACTCCTGCACTTCCAATGCTAATATCAGCAAGCAAACATTCAGCATTGACAAATGCTTGTTTACATGTATTTTGTAGCATAATGTATTGCTCCCAGTCAGATTTCAAGCCAGCATGTTTGAATTTAGCCAATGCCCGATTGCTATCTTTCATGACTTTAAAATGTTCTTTTGTTAGTCACCTAGAGAATAAGCCTTTAAACCTCCTTCTTGTTAAAGGTGGATGTTTATGTACTACCTTGGAGAATTCAGTAATGAAAACAATCTAGAGCATTATGAATATCTGGCACTAAATTTAAGTAAGACCAATCAATGTTGTAGAAATCTAGAAATTCAGGGAGGACTAACTGAGTAATCATGGAACCATCAGACAGCTGGTTTGGGTCTCCGTTCTGCTCCCCTGGGCCACACACAAAAGACTGTAGCATGATCACTAATGGAATCTGACAGAGTGCCATACTCCCTGACTCTGCTGGTTTGGTTGACCATTATCCAATCTAAGAGTCCCTGTAAATAGCTGTGTTGCTCATCCAATGCAAATTTAGATCACCAAGAATGGTAATCTCTGCAGTACCCAATTTAGATGGCATAGCTAGTAATTCTTTTAGTCCTTCCTCACCAATTTTTGAAGTATTGTAAACACAACATAAATAGAGCTTTTATGTGCCCAATTTTAAATTTATGACCAACCACTCACAGGCAGTCTTTGCCGAATAATCAAGGGTAACAATTCTGGCAGTCACATTTTTATTCAGATTAAACATGCTACCTCCAACCCTCTTTAGTGGCCTATCTTTTCTGCAGGTAACATTATTTTGCATCATTACCTTGTGACCTGAAGCTGCATATTTGAGACAACTCTCACCGATAGTAAAAATGTGTGGCTTATACATCACTATTTGTGACTCAGACTCTGCAATTTTTGAGGCAAGGCTGCAAATAGTTAGATGTGTAATGCACAGGCCTTTAGTGTTGGACCAAATATTTTTGTCATTGCCTGCATAACTTTCAGGGCCAGGATTGTGTTTGACATCCCCAAATATCAATATTGATATCATTAGTAACTTGGGCTAGGGGCAAATACTTTCTTATAGACTGAACAGATTTATACTTTCTTATAAACTGAATGGATATTAATGAAAGAAAAAACATGCTGTAATACATTGCTTTTTGCAAATAAACCCATTGGAGACATTGCTGAGTATATTAAGATTAATTGTGGATCTGAAAACAGAGAAAGCATCATGTGAACAGACATTTGTATGACATGGGTTACCTGAAAAAAATACAGTCTGCCACAATAAAGAGAGTTCATATCACAGTGCCCAGGGTGCAGCCTAGTAAGGCCAATTTAATGAGAAGGTAATACTACGATGAAATAGTTCAAGATTGACGAGGTCTGTGAAGCTATGTGAAAAAGTTCAGGACTAAGATCAGAATTCCTCGCAAATCACCACCCTTTTTTAATAAGAGCTTTAAATCTGTAACACTGCTTATGTAACACAGTCCTACCTATTCACATACATCACCCCAGGTTTCAGCTGCTGTCAGTCAACTCTGGCAACTATTCAATAGTTGGGAGGGAGGGTCAGAAATTCAGGCGGATGCTTCTTCGGCGAGAGAGCAAATGTTCTATGCAATTTGCAGCAGCTACAGGAGGAGGTTGGTTCAGAAAGGCACATAAAAATACTCTGTTGAAAATTTGGGTCAAAAGTTATGAAGATATGTTGTCTGCAGTGCTAGCAGGTAGCTGGTTTTATTTCTGTGCCAATGACACAAGTTCAGGGAACAAGCTCGGGGAGCAGCCTGGGTAGCACAAGGATAGGGACCCTCACTCTCTTACACCACCACTCCAAACCTGGGAAGGTATTGTGCAGTGTTGTGTCACACAGATGACATCTTTTGATAGGCAAGGGTACCTTCCCTTACAAGGGTGGCAAGTTGTGTTTCTGTGCCAGCCACACAAGTTTGGGGAACAAGCTCAGGCAGCCATCTGGGTAGCACAAGGATAGGGACCACCACTGTTAGACGCCAACACTCTGAGCCTGGAAGGTACTGTGCAATGTTGTGTCACACAGGTGACACTCTGTGACAGGCAGGGAGCCTTCCCCCACAAGGCTTTGAAATATGTGTCATGGCCTGATGAGGGCCATGCAGTGCATCACATGTAGGCTGCCATGAAAAATGAGGCTTCACATATCTCCACTACTCTGTTTATTTCATTTCTAAAGAGACCTTCATGACTGAGGATGCAATTTCATGATCACAAGAAGTGAAATGCATTAAAAATAATTGTGGTAATGAAGACAATATCAAGAGTATAACTATAGTTATCAATGTGTTAGCTGTCTTTGTACTAGCTATACCCACCAATTACACAGCAAATACAAGCAAGCAAACATTCAGCATTGAGAAATACTTATTCTTTTTTTTTCTATTCCTGAACCAAAACATTGAATTATGGAGTTTTTAAAAGTTTTCACTCCCATGCCAGGCCCTTCATGAGTCAACTAAATATTGTTGTACAGTAAAATGCTATTTACTATCAAAAACATGTGTTAGCACCATACTAATGCATCCACATTACGACTTTAGCAAGTGCATTCAAAAGGTATATTCAAAGGAAGAGATTGTTAACAATTGTGAGTGGTGGTCGTCTTTAATAGTGTGAGTCATTAAATAAAAAAAAAATACTGTAGCTATAAATGTTGTTTTAAAATATCTGAACAAACTAAAAACATATTGAGGATAAATTTAAGGATGTCAGTAACACATTTTTGCTAAAAAAAAAATGATGTGATGACATTTTTTGCTGACTAACAAATACTGCTGCTTAATTGTTGCCTCCTAGCTCAACCCCATGGCAACAATGGCCAATTTCTCTCAAGTAGCATCCCCCAGTCCATGATTTTGGGAGCTAATAGTATACAAATTCAGGATAGCTCCAAGGTCTTCACCTCCCAACCTGCAGCCCTGTTTGTGCACTAATTTAGGATGTAAATGGAAAAAATTTGCAATTCATCTCCTTGTGCCTACTAGGTTTAAAATATTTAAGGGACTGATCACAACCTGTGGATAAGATACATGCCAAAGGAAGGCATTCTGGCACATATAATAGTTTCTGCACCAACTAATGCTGGCACACTTAATGGCCTTTGCAATCCCAGCCACTTTACTCTAGGTGCTAAAGAAACATGCAGGGCCAGGGGGCACTGTGGGAAAGAACAACAGGAATCCAAATGTGTTAGTACAAGTGGGATATGGGAATCCTCCAAGGAATTGCATCCCTATGTATAGTGACATTTATTAGTGAAAAATTAAACAATGTTGCACTTATGGCCCCCAGGACTCTATGGTATGTGGGAGATTTGAGGCAACATGCTTGTGGTCCAGTCAAGCCCCAGGGAGGTGCAGGGATGCCTAGCATGGAGGAATGCAGAAATTACTGCTGAGTCCCCCCACTACACACACCCTCCCTGGTGTGTACTGTATTTCATATTGTAGGATGCATGGAGGGGCATTCCTGTCTCTGTGCCCACCCCTGACCTGCCTGACTACATAGATATCTGGCGTGAGCAGATATAGAAGCAGCATTACCCCATTTGTAGGTTTTTCAGAGTACCTCATATGTGCAAGGGGCAATCCCTGATCCCACATGACCCTCACACTTGTGGAGGACAAGAAAAAGATTTGTGGATTGTGCTCTTAATAAATATATAAAATGTACTGCAGACTGACTCATCTGAAAACTGCTACACACCCAGAAGGGAGGTGAGAACTATCTCACATCACTGAAATGATAGAATGACTGGTCTGTCTAGATAGAATCTTTAATGACACAAGACCACCCCCCAATCAGAAGAGCTGTTGCTGTTAGACTAACTGACTGCATGGCACACAGCACGCCCTAGGTTGGGGGGAGGCAGCTGTGGTATCCTGTAATTGGAAATCAATAGCCCCCCTCCAAATATAGCATGGTGGTCAGGAGGGTGTAGCCTACTTGTGATAAATGTTGGCAGGGTTTCAACAAAGACTAAGGAATCAATGTAAAATACGATGTTTGCTCCTGGCCTAGTGCCAGGAGCTAGCAAGTTTTTTTAACAATCTCTGCTTGGGAATATGGGCTTACAGTGTAAGAGTTTACTGGAGATGAGGGTTAGGGTGGCCATGGGATTATAGATGCTGAACATGTTATTCTCTGAGGCTGCTTGTCATGAAATACTCTGTATACAGGCTACAGCACCAAGTATCCCATTTTGGGGATATTCATGCTACAGCCATAAAACATACAATGACAGAAGCATAAAAACACATAAATTGTCAGCAGAGAAGGACCACAAGGCCCATCTAATCTGCCCATTATCCCTATACTTGACTGTATCTGGTTAAGTGGCTTCCAATCCCTCAGCCCTACCTTCAAGATTCCCCTATGTCTGTACCAGGCATGTTTAAATCTCTCAACCGTGCTTGCTCTCACACCTCTTGTGGCAGACCATTCCATGATCCACCACCCTCTCCATGAAGAAGAACTTCCTTACATTTCCTCCCAACCTGACACTTTCCAATTTCATATCATGACCCCTCATTCTTGTACTCCTCCTGTATTGGAAGCTGTCTCCTCCCTGCATCTTGTTTATGCCCTTTAGATACTTGAATGTGTCTATCATGTCCCCCCTATCCCTCCTCTCCTCTAGAGAGTACATATTGAGGTCCCTTCAATATCTCCTCATAAGTTTTGTGGTGCACGTCATGTATCATCTTAATCACCCTTCTCTGGACCATCTCCACCCTGTCAATGTCTTTCTAAATGTGCAACCACCAGAACTACAGACAGTACTCCAGGTGAGGCCTGACATGTGTTTTATACAAAGGCATTACCACCCCCACCTTCTACTAGTAATAACCCCTGCCTATACTACCCAGCATGCCACTGACCCTCCCTGCAGATTTGGCACACTGATTTGACACTTTCAGGTCATGAGAAATAATAACCCCAGGTCACTTTCTTCCTTGGTGATAGTCAGCAACCCCTTCCCATTCTGTAGCTTACCCCATTGTTTCTTTGTCTGCAGTGCATAATTTGTACTTCTTAGCATTAAACCTCAACTGCCACACCTCAGAATCTTGTTCCAGTTTCTCCAGGTACCTACTAATTTTCTCCAGCCCATCAGGAGTATCCATCCTGTTGCAGATCTTGGTGTCACCTACAGACAGGCAGACCTTTCCCTCTAGTCCTTCTGCAATATCACTAATGAAGATATTGAACAGAACTGGCCTCAGGACCCTGAGAGACCCTAAGCTACCCTGCTGATCACTCCACCTCTCCCCAGACTGAATCCCATTTACCACCACCCTCAGCCTATTAGCCAGTTGCTAACCCAGTTTACCACCTTGTACCCCATGTCTAGACTATTTATTTATCAAGTCTAGGATTACAAATACCTTTGAGCCATGGCTCTTTTACAAAGGTTCCACGTCAGAGAAATACAAATTATGAGGATCATCAAGACAGGCATTACAACAATGTGGACATTGCAAACAGAGTACAGATTAATACAGTTCAAGGGTAGCACTGTAACAAGGCAGCCAGCGGCATTTGTCAGAGAAAATAGACAACAGATAAGAAGTGCCAGAGTCATAGGGAGAGGGAAGAGGGTTGGGGGGAGAAGGAATGTAGGAAGGGTGGCGAGAGGGTGAAAAGTGCAGCACTGGGTATACCAAGATGTGAAGGTAGAATCCAGTGAGGAGGGGAGGAGGGGGGACAACTAGAGCAGAAAGGGAAGTGGAGAAACAAGGTTAAGTTGGGCAGTCACAGGAGCTGTTGGTAGTGAGATAATCCCGGAGCCTAGTTTTAAACATACCAGTAGTTGGGGCAGAGGAGATGGTTGGGCTGAGGCCATGAACCAGAGTGGTGCTCGATAAGCAAAAGAGCGTTGTCCCTGTTAAGTGTGACAGTGGGGGCCTTTCGGTAGCTGTAGCGTGGATCTCCTAAGGCACCATTTGTTAATTCGGTGTTGTAACAGAGTTGAGACCCCAGAAGGTGCAAGGCCAAGGTAGATTTTTTTGACCATGGAGCAGGTGAGAAACTTTATGCGGTTTGATAGTTGGAGCCAGACAGTCTGAGTGTACAGGTCACATGTGTGGGTGAGACAGTGAGCACCAGTGATGAGCTGACATGCTTTATTTAAGGCAGTTGAGAGGCGTCAAAGGGTTGTGGTTGTGGCTGAGCCATAAATGATGAGACCATAGTCTATTACAGAGATCACAGAGCTCAGGACTGCAACCTTCAAAGCTTCTGGCGTGAGGTGTGGTCTGTGTCTGTAGAGGAGACCAAGCCATGTATTAGCAGCTCTAGCTACATTATCTACATGAAGTCCATAGGAGAGATTAGGGTCAAGCTGAATCCTAAGAGTGAAGGACACCACCTGATCTAGAGTGTTCCCCTGGGTGGTGGAGATAGCCAAGTGGTGTAGCTTGTGTGGGTTATGAGAGCTGCAGAAGAGCATAGATTTGGTTTTCTTGTCATTGAGGACCAGTTTATGATTAAGAAACCATGTCTCTACAGAACTGAAACCAAGTTGAAGGCTGTGCTGAAGAGTTGCAGGATCTTTGTGAGTGGAGAATACAACAGCATCATCAGCATATAGTATGATCTGCTCAGAGCAGTGGTAAGGGAGGGAGTTTAAGAAAAGGCTAAAAAGGAGGGGTCCCAGTATGGATTCCTGTAGGACACCCGAGCGAACAGGCAGGGTGTTAGAAAGAGTGTCCGCAATTTTTACTCTCTGTGACCGGTTTTCTAAGTAGCTTTTAAACGAGACAGAAGAGTCAGGTGATAGCCCGGCATTCAGTAGTTGGTGTATTAGTAGTCCATGGTGTACTGTATCGAAGGCCATGGAGAGGTCGACAAAAACGGTCCCTGTGAGAAGGTCGTTGTCAAGGGATTTGTGAAAACTCCAGTGAACTCAAGAAGGGCTGTGGTGGTGCTGTGACCTTTCCAGAAGCCGTGTTGTTGTGGACAAGGTATATTGTATTTATCCAAGTGGTTGATAAGTTGATCAGCCACGATGCACTCAAGTGCCTTAGAGAGTGGGGGCAGTATGGAGATAGGCCGATAATTTGAGTGAATCATCTTGTCCCCACTTTTATGGATGGGTGTCACGGTGGGTGTTTTCCAAAGGTCCAGGAATTTTCCACAGCTGAGAGGTTTAGGATTTTTGTTATTGGATGAATTACCTCATCGAGGGTGAGCAACAGAAGCTTAAGGTCCAGGGTGTCGCTACTAGATCTAGATTTAGAGATAGCTGCTGTAATATAGCAGCGAGCTTCATTCAGCCTTACCTTCCTGAAGTAGAAGAGGGGATGGTTAGACTGAGGGGCTGAGATATTTGGGGAGTAGGCCCTGTTTTCGAAAAAGTCATGGGGTAGAACAGCACTAAGGTCTGAAAAAGCCGTGTTAAAGATGTTTGCGATCACCTTGGGGTCAAGGGTTGAGGATCCATCAACCATTAACATGGCCAGGGAGGTTTTTGGCTGCTTCTCTGTGACATTCTTGATATTGTCTCAGAAAGCACGACCATTTCCCCATGTATTGGTGAGAGCGTCTTTGTAATAGGTGGATTTCATTAGCCGTATGGCTTTTGTGCAGGCATTTCATGCTTGTTTGTTATTTTGGATGTCCAGTTGTTTGCCAGTGGCCCTGGCAACTGCCCAGAGGTGATCCCTTAGTTTCAGCTGTGAGAGAAGAGCCGCAGTGACCCATGGGTTAGAGAGAGATTTTGTTTTGCGCCTTTTAGCAGGGGCAAAGAGGTCGCAGGCTTTGTTGAAAATTGGGATGAAGTGATCAAGAGCCAAGTTAACATCTGTTGCTTCATAGATGGGTAGTCAGTCTTGTAGAAGCAGGTGTTGTTTGAGATGTGGAAGTTTTCCACAAGGAAGGACTCTGCTAGCGATAATTTTTGGAGGGGGCTTAAGGAATTTGTTAGACCATGCACACATGACTGGGGAGTGGTCACTGAGTGAGTCTGGGAGAATGGTCGTACGAGAAATCCTTTTGGGGTGAGTGGTGAGGACCCAAACCAAGAGGGTACTGGCACCAGTCTTGTAGTTAATCCTAGTAGGGGAGTTTACCATTTGCATGAGGTTAGCAGTTGAGATGGAGTCTTTATGGGCACTGGCACTCGATGCTAACCAGTTTATGTTGAAATCCCCTAGTAGAATAAGTTCAGCTTTGGAAGGATGAGAGTTGATAAAGTTTAGGACATCATTGAATCCATGTTAAGGGTCCCTGGGCGGGATGTATACGGAGACAATAGTCAGGGCGTTATGGTTGGGACCTAGGACGATTTTTATTGGCAGAATCTGGGCTGAGGCAGAAAGTGATGGAGTTGCTACAGGGTGCCAAGACAGGGAGTCTTTGATATAGATTGCACAACCACCACCTTTTTTGGATATCCAGTCCAGCCTGTGGACATTGTAGCTCTGTATTGTTACTGCTGAGTCAGGAACTTTAGGTGTCAGCCAAGTTTACAACACTGCAAGGATGTCAGGGTTGTGTTGGCATATGAAGGTTTGGAGTGCATCCAACTTTGGTAGTAGGCTGCAGATATTAATGGTTGCAAGGATAAGGGCACCTGGAGTCTGTGTGTGGCCTGAGCTTCTAGGGCCAGGATTGGGATGGACACTGCCTGAGATAAGAAGGAGGAGGAGTAGGAGTTTTAAGGAGCAGAGTCACAGCTCTTTGACAGATAGTTTTGATTTTGTTTCCTGAAGTAGAAGTTGCAAGGTTCCAGGCGGAGTCCCATACGGACTGCAAGGTGGTACAGTGTAGAGAGGTGGCCACACTTGTTGAGAGTAGTGGTCGGGTTAAGAAACCAGGAATATCCAAACAGTGCACCAAGCACAAGACTCAAGTGGAAGTGGAGTGTTCCCTTGGAGTAGCAGAGGAAACCAGAGTAGAGGGTGGCGGGTGGGGTGGGGGTGGCTAGGACCAGGGAGAGAGAAGAAGGGGGCCAGTGCAAGGGGGAGGAGGACAGGTGAGAGAAAGGCAGACAGAGCCCACATGGCTTACGTACTAGATAAAGAGATAGAGATATAGCCCTCTAGTGGTGAGAGGATATAATCTGCTAATGGAAAAGCCAACAGTTAAAAAGACTACCCATCATGTTAACCAGCCTCTATGTGGTACAGTGTTGAGGGCCTTACTGAAATCCTGGTTGGTTATATCCACTGCCCCCACCCCGATTTACTTCCTTCATCACCCAGTCAAAGAAATCTATCAGGTTCATCTGACATGACTTCCCTGCTGTGAATCCATGGTGCCTCGGATCCTGGGCCCCGATGGATTCCAGATTACTCACTATTCTTTCTTTAAGCAGTGTCTCCATTTTCTTTCCTCACTACTGAAATGAGGCTGACCAGCCTATAGTTCCCCACCTCCTCCCTACTGCTGTATTTGTGTAGAGGGATTACATGTGCCCTCTTTCAGTCATCTGGAACCACGCCTGTATTAAGTGACTCTGTGAACAACTGCCAGAGGTGCTGCTAGCTGTTTTCACAGTTCTCTTAATATCCTTGAGTGTATGCCATCTGGCCCCATTGCTTTTTCTGACTTTAGTTTTGTGAGCTCCTCCAGGAATCTCTCCCTTGTGAATGGATTGGTGCCCAACTCTTCCCTTCGCATCTGTTGCCCAGCTGTGGTCCCTGACCTTCCCCCTCTTCAGTGGACACTGAACATAAGTATTTGTGCAGTTTTTCTGCCTTTTCCAGGTCTCCCTTCCTACACTCCCCTTTATCCCCTTTGAGTATTATAATAACCCCTGTGGTTTTTCTTCTTTTGCTGATGAACCTATACAATGTCTAATCCCCCTTCTTTGCCATGTGTGCTAATCCTTCCTCAGTTTGTGCCTTAGCACTCCTAACAGCCTTACCCACTTCCATTAGACACTCTAGGTACACCTCCCTTTGGGTCTCTTTATATTTCCTGAAGCCTGCCCTTTTAGCCCTGCCTTTGTCTGCTACCTCTTTTGAGAACCATAGTGGCTTCTTCCTTTTCTCTCCTTTGGATACCAGTCTCATGCATTGATTTGTCACTTCCACAATGGCTCCTCTTCGGTGCCTCCACTGCTCTTCCACCCCCACTTTCTCCCTTTTCCAGGCCCAATTTGATGCATCCCTCCATTTCTGCGAAGACTGCCTTCTTGAAAGCCAAATCTTTCACCCTCATGTAAATTGGCTGGGTCCCTGTTCCCATGCTAAATCACGTTATATGGTGGCCGCTAGATCCCAGTTGCCCCTCCACCCAGACATCTGTGATTCTGTCCCTACTGGAGGGGACATGTCAATCATCATTGATAAGAAGCATAAACTGTCCCTACTGTAGGCAGTGGTAGAGGGTAAGATAAATAAAATGCTGGATTGCATTCAATGAGGTGCAACATGCAGTGAACATGATTTAATTCTGCCCATTTGGAAGTCACTTATAATGCTGCACTTAGAATACATGTACAAATCTCAACTCAACTCAGTTCAGCTTTATTTCTTTCAAAGTGCAAATCAGATTATCTAAGCACCTGTACAAAATTAAAACACAACAAAATAAAACATCTCACAGAATAAAACATATAAAAACAGTAAACTTCGTAAAAATAAATTATCAGAAATCTGGAAAAGCAAGTCCAAAAAGATAGGTCTTCAATGCAGACTTGAAACTCTCCATGATTGGGTGCTCCATTACTGAACAAGGTAGAGAATTCCACAGGGTCAAGGCAGCAAATGAAAAAGCCCTAGCACCAGATGATTTCAAACAGACCCTGGGAATCTCCAGCAATCCCTTATTGGTGGAGTGAAGTGGACGGAGGGGGCAGTAAGGACACAAGAGTTTTTGTAGATAGTGCGGACCATGTCGGTGAAGGATATTATAGGTCAGCAGACCAACCTTGAAGGTGACTTGCCACTGCACTGGCAGCCAGTGCAGGCCATGGAGCACAGATGTGACATGGCAAGACTGAGGTAAACCAGTCAACAACCTGGCTGCCACATTCTGCACTAGCTGCAGTGATGAATGTCAACCCCAGGAAGCCCTAGGTATATAGAGTTACAGTAATCAAGGCATGAGGTCATGAAGGCATGGACCAAAGTTGAAAGGTCATCAAGTGGTAGCAGGTGTTTCACCAGGGCAATATTCCTCAGATGGTAAAATGAGGCTTTAATGACAGCCAACACCTGTGATTTAAGTGTCAACCCTTCATCAAAAATAATGCCCAGATTACGCACACACTCTGAGGTCTCTGAGCCATAGCCTGGAAAGCTGCCCAGCCAGTTGTCTCTCAACCCAATGACCCAGGTCCACAACCAACACCTCAGTCTTGTCTGGATTCAGCTTCAACCAGTTGGCACTCATCCAGTCCTGGATTTCAGTGAGGCAATTGTTAAACACCAAGACCACATCACCCTGCCCAGGTGTGAAGGACATGCAGAGCTGGGTATCATCTGCATAGCAGTGGAAATCCAGCCCATACCACCTCACAATGTCCCCCAATGGCAGCATATGCACCATGAACAACGTGGGTGACAATACAGAACCCTGAAGGACCCCATAAGGCAGGGAGACTGGATCAGAGGAATAAATCACCGACACCACTCTCTGAAACCTGCCAGTGAAGTACAAATGAAACCACCTGAGAACTGTACCAGACAGTCCACAGATAAACCTTAGTCTCTTCAGAAGCACAGCACGGTCCACAGTGCCAAATGCTGCAGAGAGATCAAGGAGAACCAAGATCAATTGGGTTTTCCGATCTCTTGCTATCAGGAGATCATTGAGTGCCCGGACAAGTGCTATCTCGGTGATATGCTTCTTCCTCAAGCCTGACTGGAGAAGATTGTAGATCTCATAGATGGTAAGATGACACTTCAGCTGCAGCATGACTGCCTTCTCAATAACCTTTCCTACAAAAGGAAATTTAGAGACAGGCCTATAGTTTGCAAGACAATCAGGGTCAAGAGAAGATTTCTTAAGAAGGGGTGTTACCACAACCTCCTTCAGGGTGTCTGGAAACACTCCTGTTTCTAAAGAACACCAAACTATCTCTGCTAGGTCCACGCCAATGACCTCAACACACCCCACAAGGAGGCGAGTTGGGCCCAGGTCCACACCACAACATGTTGGCTGCAAACTTTAGATGATCCTCATGACATCCGCAATCACCAACCATTTGAAAGCTGACCAAACAGATCGAGGAGCAGAGACCTCCCACCAATTGCTACAATCTCCACTGGAGAGAGCCACGCAGATATCTGATCTAATGCCGGCAACCTTATCTGCAAAGAATCAAGCAAACTTGTCACATTTTGCTTGTGACAGTGCTTTCTGTGGCTGGAGACAGACTGGATTGCACAGTCTGTTCACAGTCTGGAAGAGCTGAGCTGGTCAGTTCTATGCAGCAGCTATCTCCCTGGACAGGAATTCTGCCTTGTTATGGGAGATAGCCAACTGATAAGCCTTATAATGGAACATCAGTCTAAGCCTGTCAGCTTCAAGACCAGATTTCCACCAGCATCGCTCCAACCTTTGTCCCAATCACTCCAACTCCCTCAGGCTCCCATTAAACTAAGGGGACGGAGGACAGAAGTGAGTGAGCAAACACAGACAGCAGAAACAGAATCCAGGACCCCCTGCAATGCCCTATTACAGGTCTGCAGCAGGTTTCCTGGATCCCTGCTTACACAACATACTCGATAGATCCAGCACCGCCATCAGGCCATGTGGAGGTCAAACCCCTCAATGGGTGGTACCAGACCATCTCCACAGGGGCAGACCTATTGGGGGAGCCAGGAGATTGAACCTTATGATATGATGGTCCGACCACCCAACTGATTCTACCACCACATCTGAGGTCTCCATTCCCAGTAGGAAGACCAGATCCAATGAGGGATTGTGAATATGTTGTAACAGACTAGGTAGAAGCACACAGAAGTTTGTGCAGTTTTAAGATTGTGTGAGCAGAAAAGTGGTAAAACGCACTCGTCCCAGTATAAAAAGGCAGTAAGAAGGCATTTCTTTAGGAAGTTCCTGTTGCCACCATCAAACAAACACGTTGCAACAAAAGTCTAAACATATACACAGCCCCACAGCATTCCCTGGAGACTTCCTTCAGGAAGCCTCCAGGGGAGGTGAACAAGAACAGGGCTGTGGCCTTCATGTTTGTACTTTTGTTTGCAACTTTGCTTGCTTGATGGTGACAATAAACTAGAAACTTCCTAAAGAAATTGCCTTCTGTACCTCCTTTATATACAGGGGTGAGTACGTTTTACCACTTTTCTGATCATGAATATGGTTCACAGAGGTAATCACCTGTGTAAAGCCCAACAAAGTCATTAGTTTGAGGAAGTCTTAACCAAACCTCAAAAGTTCATCATCGACCCAGGCACTGAAGTCCCCTAGTACCATCCATCTGGGAGACTCCAACACCATATCGACGATGAAGTCCTGCAGAAACTGTTTCTCACTCCTGATTGGATGGTAAACAAGAAGGATCCTGCACCCCACACCTGCACTGATGATACACTCAAAGGACCTGGTCTCACCAACTGGCACATCAATAAGGCCCATTTCCACTCTAAAACAGATTTCTACACCTCTGCCTCCATGATCTATCCCCAGGCGGTGTATCATAAAAATACAACCAGAACTGCTGACTCAAGAATTGGCCAGCATTCTCATCCAGCCGGGCCAGGTCTGATGACCCAACAAGATCAGCAATTACTGCTGTCTTGTTCTTCATAGACCTGACATTGCATAACAGCACCCGAGTAGGATGAGCAGCCAAGGTCAGCTACACTAACTGCCCATTTAAAATGGTGCCCTTGGGTATGGGGACCAGACAGGGAGGACACCTCTCTGGAACCCATTTCGCCCCAGGGTGACACCTGGGCCTCACTATGTCTAGTCATCCACTCTGCTCCACTCTCCCTCCAGGTCCACAGCCCCCAGCCTTATGCCGCTTTCTCACAATCCCTAGAAATCAACAACGCCCATACACCTCACTAGGCAGGGGGGCAATCAAAAGGCTGGAGACCATGGAGCTCAGAAAGGGGGGGGTAGCACCTAACCAGGGGAGCTGCAGCCTAACACATCTTAAAATCAGACTACCAGCACCCTCAACAACAGTCCAATGTAAGACAGAACAACCACCCAACATAAAACCAAAATGAATAAAATATCCCACCCCACCAATCCCCACAAAATAAATACCTCCCAAATAAACAAAAACCTACAAAAGAACAAATAAACACTTCAAGGACCAGTAAAATTATTGAACCTATAAGATCTGAATGGGGCTAAGCTTGCTGTGCTAATAAATCAGTCTTGAGCAAGATGGGTCTCTCATCCCCACCAGCCACCAAAGTCTGTCCAAAGATCTGTGCTATCACCACAGTATACTAAAAAACAGTTCAATGGATAAGTTTAAGGGCTCTGTTACTGCCCCACCAGAACAGTTTAAGCACCTCCAACAAATTTTGAGCACTGAAACAGACTCTGATCAAAGTCACACAGGATTCTTCAGATAGTTACAAAGCAGCTTCGACAGAGCAGCAGGTGAGAGTGTTCATCCCCACAGTCAGTTGGGCATCCCCAACAAGGGGTCCTCTGACCCCCCCATCAGGTTACCCCAGGTAGTTAGGACTCCACTACCCCCGGCGGTGAACCCAGCTCCCTCTTCATTTGGCCATCCACCCCCAACCAGCCACTCTATCCAGTCCAATAATCCAGACAAGGAGACACCAGGCAAATCTTCGATGATTCACAAGGCAGACCAAGACCAGGCCCCCAACTCACCTTCTGGTTTCCGGGAAAACCAGGGTGAGCCACACAAAGGACAGGACCCCAGCCAGACAATGCCTCTCAGCGAAGCCCCCTGAAACAGCCCCTGGGCAAATGAGAGCTCTGTACCCTTCAGCACACTGCTGTGTCAATAAACTCTGTTCAGAGCTAACAGCTTCTATGCAGCCATTACCACAGTTATGAGTGTGTAGTGCAATGTATACTCATGAAGGATTGAACAACTGAGAAAGAAACACAATTTAAGTAATCAAATGTACTCTTTTGTAGTGTCCAAAGTACTAATAGTTTAGTTGCTATATATACTCATGCACCTATTTGTGACATGCTTAAAACCATTAAGCAATAAGGCATGATCAGGTGTTACATTAATGGTCTGTTAATCACTGTCTAGGAGTGTAATGTGTCACAAGGTGTAGCTGAAAGTCACATGCCCCAAGAGGGTCAGAATCTTGACCAGTAACATAACCCCTGGGAATTTATTTATTTGTTTTTGTTTATTGGGTAAGCACACTAGACAGCCAAGTGCATATTTTCAGGTGCGACCCGGGAAGATTACAAGGTGCATACATACAAGAACAGCAGGAAGAATCAAAGTTGTCATACAAGAACATTTGGCAGAACAAAGACTAATAAGCAGCTAACTAGAGAAAGACGTCAGGCAAAACTGGTTAAATGTTAGAATACCATTTTGAGATATGCAAAAGATAAATTAGTTAGATAACAGCATAATACCAAATAGTACCACCATTTACAGCACAGCAGACAATATAGGGTAAGCCTAACCCTGGATGGGGGGTAACAGGAGAAGTACAAAAGTGCAGGAATGCCTTATTTTTATTATTGGCTATCTGTTGCCAAATTTCTTTTTGGTTCCTGTAGTTACCATTGAGTTTAGATTTCATGTATTTATAAGATATGTTCATTATTTACAAAAAATAAAAACAAAATTTGCAATGTACTGATTTAAAAAATAAATCTTAGTAGAAGGTGGGAGGGACAGCATTAATGAGAGAAAATAATAGAACTCCAACTCTTTCTCTCTCCTCACCCCCATCCCTACCACACACCAGTGTTATCGCAATGTGTATTGTACAGTATGTGAAAATATTTCTCTGTTGACAATTGTTTAATCACAGTCTTGTCTTTTTTACTGTCTGAGGGAATGCGTTTAGCATTGAGCACTTGTCAGAGTGTCAAGTGCTACCCCTCCTTACATACTGAAATTCTCATAAAATGAAAAGAAGTTTCTGCAAAGTACATACTTCAGACTTTATTGAAATGTTATCCCTTAGAGTGACTACGTGGCTGTGCTAGAAATAGTAACTGCAGGGCTAAATGTTATCATTTTGTAGTATATGGATAAGTAAAATAACAGTATTGAAGGTTATATAAAAAAATCCCTGTAATACACTACTCTCTTTCCCATAATACTACCCTTCCTCAAGTGATAATACTATCGTTCACTGCTGATAATATCATCGTTCACTACTGATAATACTATCGTTTCAGCTTTCAATGATAATATCATCACTCAAATCCCACAGCGCATGCACCACTCTGCCTGCCACACAAATGCGGTTGCCATGGTGTCACATTCCATCCTGTGCACCCAATGTAACAATGTCCAATCCCATTGGTGGACTTTCTCTGTAGGCTGGCAAAGCAACTTCAAAAACATGGTGGACATCTACTCTCTCTTTTCCAAGAGAAATGCGGGTTGCAGCCAATTCATTTCTCCATTTTTTTTCAGTTTTTTTACATTTACAGTGGATTACCTACTAAATCCTCCATTCGCTGAACTATGAAAACAGTAAAAGGTAGCACTCACTACCAAATTCAAATGAAAACTTTGACATGTGTGAGGTAGAACTTCAGTACTGCAGGTGGTCGGCCGAGAGTGAGAGCATCTTCAATGCGGCAGGCGACCAGCCCGTTTCACAGAATTTTAAAAACTGCGCATTTCCCCAGTCAGATCCATATTTTACAAAAAATAAAAAATAGGTTACAGTAAATTACTCAGTTGAAATTCCATCTTGTGATTCTGGGGACAGAAATCTCTTGAGCTTCGCTCTCGAGGTTATCTATGTCCCCAGAACATCTAGATGGAATTACAGCCTTGTAATTCACTGTAACCTAGCTATTATTCTATTTGCAAGCCTGGATAATGTCATGGATCTGCTAGTTCTATTGAATCCCTCACCCTACACCCACCCCCTACCCACAACCAACAGATACCTGAACTACATTCATACATTATAGGTCACACAGGGAATCAATATTCACAGTATTGTAACTCCCTTCCTTCTGTCTTACTCTCCATTTCCCTTCACAATCTCATTTTTGCACTTTCCCTTTAAAAAAAAAAGTATTGATCCACTGACCCAGCCTCTTGTTCCCATCCATGCCAAGCCTCCCACCCCCACTGGTGGATATGCAGCTCTGTGTCTTTTTTGCCATTCTCTCCAGCCGATCTTCCCTTTGGCTTCTAAAAATGTTTACTTTTCTGCATAAGGAGGGGGAAAAAAAAGAGACATAACCAATACTTTAAAACTTGATTGCCCAACATGTTTTCAAATGTTAGTTGCTATTATAATAATTAGCTGTGGTCTCCCTCTGTAATCCCTGAGATTTACTGCATCACAGCCTTGATCAATTGTATGTTAGCCGAACTCAAGATTGTGTCACTTCTGAAAAAAATAAACATGGCTCTGTTTTTAAAACATTTCAGAAATGCAAATGGAAGAGTTCTGATGACATAGCAACTAACATTTGAAAGCATATTGGGCAATCAAGTTTTAAAATATTAGTTATAGCTTTCTGTCTTTTAACTCCTCCTTTTGTAGATAAATGCACATTTTAGAAGCATAAATGGAGGATCAGCTGGAGAGAGTGACAAAAAAGATACAGAGCTGCATATCTGCCAGCTGGGTGGGGGGCTGGGCATGGGTGGGAACAAGAAGCAGAGTCAGTGGATCCATCATTTTGTTTTCAAAAGGGAAGGTGCAAACATGAGATTGTGAAGGTAAATGGAGAGTGTGGGAGAGGGAAGGTGTTACAACACTTCAAATGGTGGTTCTCTATGTGAGCTATCATGGACAGATCCAGCTCTGGTGTGTGTTGTTTAGGGGTGAAGGGTGGATGTGGGAAGGACAACAGAACATGCCAATCCATGATATCAGTCAGGTTTTCTACTTTACCTTCTTTTGCCACAGCAATTGCAGTTAGAGAATTGCAGGCTGGATGGATGGCATTAGCATGGGTGGCATTGAGGAAACCAGATTAGGGATCCAACAACTATAAGATCATGGCTGGCTTGACTCCCAGATGACAATAATAATTTTAAATAACATTGCTGGTTAAAAATGTGAGTGAGTCAGCTCAGAGGAAGCAAAACACCACAAGAAACAATTACCAGATTACTCCTGATCAGGCAGGCATTTTTGCACTGCCAATAAAAAGATTGCACTTACTTTTTAAGGCTACAGTAGGCATAGCCCTGCAGACCTATTGCTACAGAAAAGCACCTCGGCAACACCCACATTCCTTGCAAATGCATAACCTCATGAGGTGTCAAAAGTGCCTCCGAGACTGTGCACAATGGTCCCACTCTGCTGCAGCACTACTTTTTAGGGCCGCACTGGGGTAGCCTTGCAGTTCTCTTGGAAAAACTAAGAGAAAAGCACTCCCACATTTCTTGTGAATGTACAACCGCATGAGGTGACAAAAGTTGCCTCCACCTCTGTGCACCATGGACCACTCTGCTGCTCACACTACATATGTGTGTGTGTGTGTGTTTGTGTGTGTGGCTTTACTAAATTGAAGCTTCTTGATGCTCTCTCTCCCTCCCACTTTTAGTTTGCCATGGTGTGGCTTCACTCAGCTGTGGCTCTGGTTGCCTGTGTGCTCTTTAGGACCAAACCTGATCCCCCTCTGCTGTTGCAAGGTGCAGCTTTACTAACTGGTGATCCTGATCGGCACACTCCTCTCCCTGCTGCACTACTCTGGCAGTGCCTTGCTGCTCTCTGGACCCTTTCAGCCCCTTGACTGCTCTATAAGGCCCTTTGTGGGGCACACAACTTGCAGCCAAGAGAGAGAGAAAACAAGCAAAACAAGATTTGGTAAAAGCTGCTATTATTTATTTATTTGTGTGTACTGCTTTAATAGACCGTGAAAAGCAGGGTTAAAAAGTGTGTTTTTGAAGCCCATAGAACTGTGTCACAGCTACCTGGAGAGAGCAAGAGACTGTGCCCTTTCTGTCTCAAATTTGAGTGTCTCTCTCTCTTCACTTTTTCTTGCTACTAAAAGTATTTCTTTTTCCAGTCTGAGCTATAATAGCTGTATTAGCAGAGGATAAGCGATAGATTTGAGGGGGGAGGGAATTCCAAATTTTTAGGAGGTGGTGAGAGTAACCCGATTGACTGATTTGGATGGATCTGCGGGAGACTACTGGGGTGCGGGAGTTGGTTGATCTAAGGAAATGTGAGGATAGGGGGGTATAAAGGAGTAGGTTATGTAGGAAGGGAGCTCACCCAACCAGTGCTTGGAAGTGAATTTAGCACAGTGGGAGAGTCGCCTGTTTGTAAGAGGGGAAGGATCGAGCATGATAAAGATTGCAGTGGTGGGTGCGAGAGGGGACATCCAGGGCAAAGTGTCAGAAGGAATTGAAAAGGATGTCCAGTCTGGCCAGGGAGGACTTGGGGGCAGCACCATATACTATACTATACCACAGTAGTCAAGAATAGGTAGTATCATCTTCTGAACAAGTTCACGCCTAGCCGTAGGAGGGATGCAACTATGATTCCTGAACAGGGCACCAAGCTTGGAGGCACAGTTTTTTCTGGATGGTGTCAATATGTCCAGAGATGTTTAAGTGTTGCTCCAACCAAACAACTAAGTACCTGAAGGAGGATGTGTCCTCAAGTAAAGTCCCATCAGGGGTGTGTGGAAAGTGGGTAGGGAGGAAAGTCTAGAGAGTCTCTGCCTTGTGCCAAAGGTCATGGAGACTGTCTTCTTAGCACTGAGTAAAAGTTGATGCTTAGCAAACCAGAGCTGAATTTTGTTGAAGTCTTGCTGTAAGCTGGTTGTAATTTCAGCAGGACAGGAGCCAGATGCATACAGGGCTCTATCATTGGCATACATAAGTATAGCAGAGAAGGGGAAGAAAACAGAATAAAGGCCATTTAAGGAGATGAAGAATAGGAGGGGCTGTACTACAGAGGCCAGTGGGACTCCAGTGCTAATCAGAAGGGGAGGGGAAGTGGCATCCAAGATCTTAACTGATTTGGTTTGGCCAATAAAGTAGGTCATGAACCAGTTTGTGGCTGAGGGTGATAGGCCAGCTGCTGGGAGTGAGTCAAGGAGAAGGGAGTGAGAGATGGTATCGAAGACCTTGGCCAGGTCAACAAAAATGGCAGAGGTGATTTGGTCACTGTCCATCCTGGTTAGGATGGAGTCAGTGAGCCATAGGAAAGAGGTGGTGTTTGAGTGTTTTTTCCTAAAACCAGACTGGAAAAAGGAAGTGTCAGATAGAAAAGAGGTGAGCTAGGAGAGGACAATGTGTTCTTGAAGAATGGCAAGGTTAGGAAGGAGAGAAATTGGGCGATAGTTGCAGGGGATGAGGGGTCAATCTCTTTGGGTAGAGAGAGAACCACTGCATGTTTACATGAAGAGGGGACTGAGGCAGTAGAGAATGAGAAATTTAGGATTATTGAGAGGGGTTAGGCAGTGGCCAAAGTGGAGAAGGGGAGGAGTTTTGGGTTGAGGCCATCAGGGGAGGCACCTTTAGAGGAGTTGATGGTGAGGAGGGCACTTAGGGCATTGTTTTGGGTTACAGCAGCAAAATAAATGGAGAGGTGGGAAGGTGGTGGAGTAGGAACACTGGTAGAGGGTGGAAAGGGAGGGTGGGTTGGAAGGGAGTGATTTCAGTTGCTCAGTGGTGCAGGAGACATAGTAGGAGTTACATTTGGCAGCTACTGCTGGTTGGTCCAACACTAGTGAGCTATTTACTTTAAGTACCAGGGGCTGGGCAAGATGAGGGTTAAACAGTGTGTGGACCACTTTCCAGAACTTTGATGGGGAATTTATGTTGGTGATGAAGGCAGATTTGAAATATTCAGACTTAGCTAGCCTTGTAGCCCTGGTGCAAGTGTTTCAGAGCATGCGGTAGTTCATGAGAGCACAAGGATGCTGGATAGCTCTATGATGCTTCCAGGCTTGATCTGTGTCCCTGAGGCAGGCCAGATGTTCAGGAGTTATCCAAGATAAGTGGTTGCCTCTGACTCTGGTTTGTTTGAGTGGGACAAAGGCATTCCAGTTTACAAGAAAAATTTCTTTGATGTTGGCAAGGGCCTTATCGACTGAGGGAAGGGAGGTTGGGGGGTACCAGTCAGAAGTGGCAAAGTTACTCAGGAGAGATTCAAGGTCAAGAGACTTGAAAGAGCATAGTTGTATAGTTTTGTGTGGTGATTTAGTTCTGAGGACTTTTCTAACTATGAGTATTTGGTTGTGGTCACAGAGAGCATTGGGGAGGATGCCAGAGGTGATGACTCGGTGGGGGTGGGAGGTAAGGGCCCAGCTGAGTAGAGAGTGTTGTTGTGTCTGGTGGTTTGGGTGGGAGGGCTCTGAGATCAGTTAGGAGAGGTTTAGGGCTCCAATTTCACTTTTAGTTTTGGTGGTTTTAGGTGACAATCAATGTATATTTAAGTTTCCTAGGATGAATAATTCCCCAGAGTGAGCAAGGAAAGTGATAGAAGTTAAGAGGTCTAGTGCAACCAAAGGATGGACATTTGGGTGGCAGTATATGCTGGCTATGAAGCTAGGAAGCATGAAGGGGAGGGTCACATGGATAGCTAGGCCGTCATGGGTCTCGAGATTGGAGGATGAGTAGACGGTTGAATATTGGATGGAGGCTAGGACATAAATAGCTACACCATCACCCCTGCCAGCATGGTCTTGCCTTAGCAGTGGGTAGCCAGGAATGGAGACTGAGTGGTCAGGGATACTACACTTTAGCCAAGTTTCTAAGATGATTACAATGTCGGGTTTTAGTGTGCACACCATGGTCTGAATGTGGTCTATTCTTTGCAACAATCTGCGTGTGTTTAGATGTAGGGTATTTAAGCCATTTGGGAGGGCTGAGAGAGAGAGAGAGAGAGAGAGAGACAGCAGGGAAAGGTAGTAGAAGAGGAAACGCCAGAGGAGCTAGAGGCAATAGAGCCTGGGTTGGGGTGGATATCCCCAGTGCGGAGCAAGAGGAGAGTGAGTATGAGAAAGTGGAGTTTAGGGGATTTTGAAGGGGCTGGCAAGTAGGATGGGAGCTTTGAGGAGAAGGGAGTTGATGAGTGAGGAAGAAGGTGAGCAACCACAGTGAATGTAGACACCGTTAACAAAGCCACATGAGGAATAGTGGTAGAGTAAGACCATATTTCAAGTTGGGGAAGGGAGTGATAGCATATATGTGGGTAGGGGATTGAAGAGAATAACTGATGGGGGTTAGAGAGAGTTATCAGGAATAGATGAGTGGTGAGCAAGTGGAGGTGGTAAAGAGAGGGATATGAGCAGAACAAGAGGAAGAGTGGAAAGTATGGAATGCATTGTTCATAAAGGTGGAGGAATTAGTGAGCAGTTGACTTACGAACAGGAAGAATTTGTAAGCTGGAAGAGTTGGGGGCTGGTCAGATGGAGAGGGTAGCTGTAGTTTAGGAAGTGATCAGAAGGGAAACCCAGCTAGTTATAATCAATGTAGTGCCCTCTTGAGGCAGAATAATGTAACCTTAGTGGATACTTATTTATTCACATGTAATTTAGTTATTCACATGTAGTTTGGTCACCTGACACTCAAGGGCTATAAATAAAAGTGCTGAGATAGGGTAGGAGTGTGGGGAGCTAGCACGGCCCAACAGTTGGAACCTGCAATCTATCAGTTTCACTCAAGAGCTGTAAACACTTGATAGTATGAGTGCCAAGGCAGATGTGCTTAACCATCAACAACAGAAGAACTTAATTCACAATAGCTGTAGTAACGAAATTTTGAGATTGCCGAGGCGGCGCTGCTAGTATTCACACAGAGAATCTAAATGGCAATTAATTCTCAAATTCTTTAAAACAGTTATGAACAATCTTTATTAATAATATTAAGATTTGCCAGAATTAAGCAGTACAACTTTGAATGAGAGAAGTTTGTAGTGTAGAGCCAAGGTAATTCAAAAGAAACTGGCCAATAGGAGTGCACAGTCAGGGAGACCAACCAGCCAGGTTGCGGAGGTGAGAGAGAGCTGCTTTTCAGTTGGTCAAAAAGTCACTGTACATGTCTTTGTTGCTGACTGGAAAGGGTGGTGCTGGAGGGGCTTCAGAGGTGCCAGTCACCCTACTAAAGGTCCTGGAAGCCTGTGATTGCTTGCAGGCTTTTGCAGTCTCCAGTTTTGGAGGTGCCGGTCGGGCCACAGACAGAGGCACAGTTAGGATGGAGTCTGAAGGGCTTGGATGGCAGCGAATCACCCACTAAGGGGCTTCTCCAAGGAGAAAGCAGTAAATGGGAAAAAAAGGTAGCCGGATCCAGTGGAAATGATGAACTGCTGAGGTTCAGAGTTACAGAAAGTGTTGCATTCCTTTAATGTGATGAACTCTGGCCTGGGCATATGCAGGACGTGAAAACCTTTGTTTGTGTGTTTCTTTTGTTTACAAAGTGGTTGTAGAGTAGCCCTTTAGAGACAGGTACATTCAAAGTTGATTTAAAAATGAAAATGTTGATACCTGATGGTAAATTACATCCAGAGGAAATGATGAACTGCTGAGATCCAGAGTCATAGAATGTGTTAAAATTCATGAGAAGTGATAAACTGTGGCATGGGCATATGCAGGATGTTAAATCTTTTTGTTTGTATGTTTTCTTTATTATTGAAAGTAGTTGTTGACTAGACAAAATACAATACCTTTAGGAGCAGGTCAGATGAAAATGTTGATTCAATCACAGGACCTAGCATCACCAAGTTTGTCAGACTTAGTTGCTAGAATTATTTTTCCTTGGGATGACTTCCAAAAAAGTTGATTAAAAATAAAAATGCTGATACCTGGTGGTGATGTTTTGCAGAAATTAAGTCCAGGAGACTTTCAGAGATGCTGTGTGTAAGAAAGGTGAAGTTACTCCAAGCAGAAAAATATGTAAATCCACAAAAACTAACCTACAGACACAGACAAACACAATCATCCACCTACTGAAGACCAGGTGAGTAGCCAGGGTGAATCCAACAGCTACCAGGAAAAGAAAGGTGCCTTTTGTTCTTTCCACGACTGGGAGGAAGGAACAACTAATCTGTGAGTACAGAATATGAGACTGTTCTCTGAGGGAGTTGTCTGAAGTGTGTGTGCCCTAGATAAGGCTAGATCACACCGGTCAGGACCCCTTTCAACACAACTGTGCTGAATTTAAAGTTAAAGTTAGGAGACTTTAGCAATTCATTGGGGATTGGAGACTCATTTGGTGTAACCCTGAAGGAATGGCAGAGGCTGGTTGGGGCAACGGATGAGGAATGCCATCTGGAGTTTCAGGCAGGGCTAAGTGGTTTGTGGATGGACACCAGTGCTCCCTGGGCAAGGAACATGCACCTGGAGGATTTTAAAGTGTGTGGCACATCCCACAGATATTCACTTTGAAAATGGAAATGTGTGGGAAATGTTTAAAATGTGTGACAACACATCCCACAGATATATACTTTGGAAGAAAGATAGAGATGTTTTTTGTGGAAAACAGTAATGCCTAGCAATGTGTCTTGCAAAAGATAGTGTGTCTGTATTGCAATGATAAACATTTGGGGGACCACCCTTTCTTTAAATGGCATCTGTAAACAAAGCCATACTGCAGATTCCCAGTTACTGCCTTAGACATTCTGCTTATTGCTTCTAGTGTGAATGTTATTGGGGCCCCTCAGCAGTTAGGTCTAACATATGCCTAGCATCCTCTCCCCTGAACCTGGCTGTAAATAAAAAAAGTCCATTTTAGTATGTACCCTCACCCCCCATCCTCTAAATAATAAGCCTGATATACACTCCAATGCTAGGGGTGGTACCATCAGTGTAGCTCTTGATGAAAGAAAATTGAATGCCTTGTAGTTGTCAGTAGTTCTTTTAAGAGGGGAGCTAACTTGTCAAGGATGGTGTGGGGGTTACATACTCATGCTTGCATAGTTTAAGTCTGTGCCACCATGTTGCACACAGCGGCCATCACGTCTGCACTTGTGGAAAGGAAAAGTAGTGTGCCAGGAAGTGGGGCTGTTTATGCAGCCCACAGAGGGGAAGGGCTGCATAAACAGAATCACTGGAAACTAAGCTGGAACATTGGTACAGAACATCAGTCTGGTTATGTGCTTCCACAGTGCTCTTTTACAAATCTGATGATGGCATAGCATCTGTGGAGCTTGGCCCACACAACAGTAAAAATCAGACTCAGGAGGAAATTAATAACAAACTACAGATCTGGTCTCGGAATTGCTCATCATCACAGTCACTTTCTCATTCTTTTCTAAGCAGTAATTTCTGGTAAATGTGCCTTAACCATATTGATCTCAGTGGTGGTAAACTGCTTCTGGTTTTCCCTAATTGTATTAGGAGAAGGGAGTAGCAGTCTTGAAGTGGTTGTTGCCAGTTGTGACATGCTCTGAAAAAAGTTGTCCCCATACTCGTCTGCATATTTTAGAAATTACCCCTTGATTTAAAGGGGAGAGGAATTGATTACTTATGTAAAGCTGTTTGAAATGTCTCTATTTTTATAAACTATATTCATACCTCTAAAGGATCCCTGTTTTAACTCTACCTGAATAAAAACTGAGCACATAAATTCCCTGGTTCTAAGATTTCACCAAAATCTAAGGGCTGCCTACAGATACCAGCAATACCTCACCCCTGAGGCCCACCATGCCATCATCTAGGGAAACCTGCTACCTATCCTGGACTACTGCTCTCCCATCTACTCCAGGACCTCCACATCCACTATGGCAAAACTATCAGTGGCATACAACAGTGCCTGCCACTTCTCCCTGCTGGCCCCTTTCTCCATGCACCACTGTGTAATCTATACTACACTGGGGTGGCTCCCACTACAAGCCTGCTTTGACCTTGCAGTGTAGAGTTTTATTGATTCTGCCATCCGTATTGGCCAGAAATCCCCTCTTGCTCCCCTTCTCACCACCCAGATCTCACACCACTGCCTACGCTCCTCCAGTATCCCCTCCCTAAAAATCACCAGGGTAGCCATGAACATGACAGCTAGAGCCCTGTCCATAGCAGCCCCCACAATATGGAACAAGCTACCCACTGAACTGTGCACCATAAACACCCACCACCAGTTCAAGACTCTCCTTAAAGACTGGGTCCTGTTGGCATCCACCTGCTACTGTTTTAAGGACTAGTACCCCCATAGTTTCCAGAGGTAGCACCAAATAGGTTCACTTATTTACTGAAACTGTACCACCATGAGCCTCACTTTGCTTTGTTATTTGTTGTCCCTCAACTACTGCCACCATGTATTTCCAAATGTAACTGCTGTAACCTTTCACTATGTATTATCTGCTCCTGTTATGTTCTTGTTATTTTGATGTTTCTACTCTGTGCTGCCTTACGTGGGCTGGGTCATGCCTGAAAATGGTCCCTGGGATCAGTGCACCTACCTGGTTAACAAATTCATAAATAAAAATGAATAAATAAAAGCTATCAGTTGTGTTTTGTTATGATTTTAGATTTATAGAGCTGTTATTTAATACAACAGCAGATTAGGTACATATGGACATATGGCCATATTAGGATAACAGTATCTCAATTACAAGTGGGTCTGCATTAGGTTTAAGTTTTGAATGTACACATACACTAGTCACCTGTTACAGAACTGCGGATATATCATGCTTAAGTTAGAATAAGTTTGACTATTCATGAGTAATACGGACTTATTGTACACAGAGATTAAGAAAAATGTATCTGAACAGTACACTGTGTAAAATTTGATTGAATCACTGTGTGAAACAGCTGGTGAATGCTTAACTTACAGTAGAGTAGGTTGTTTTCTAACCTGTTTTTTACTAAGCACATATATATTTTCATATTTATAAGACTTTTAACATTATTCACTATGTATTGCTTAAAGAGCTACTGATGCCTCAAAGAAAATTTTGAAAAACATAATTAAGTAAAATTCTGCTTGTATTCCTTATATATTCTAAATTTCTCCTCCTCATTATTTATTACTGAGAAAATGTGCATGATTACATGATTTGTATCCTTTGCAGTTGCTTAAAAGTTAATTTGCTGCTATAGCTTACCCCTGCTTCAAGTCATAATGCTCTGTTGTGACATCATAATCTGTTGCCATGAGAGTAACTGTGGTGTCACAAACAGTGCATTAGGACCTCATGTAGTGAAAAAGCAACAGAAATAGGTGAACTCTTCAGGAGCAAAAAGCCTGTTTCAATGCAAATGACCTCTGCAATAAATAATACGGAGAAGGAATAAAGAACTAATGTGAAATACAAGCTGAACTTTATCAACATATTATGTTTTATTAAAGTTCTCTTGAAGGTGTCAACTGCTCTTTAAGCTTATTTTTCCTTGTGTTTGTAATCATTGTCATTTACTAATGCTAGCACAGACACATAGATGCTTTTAAAATGAAGCCTCAGTTGGTTTATAGAATGTGTCAGGGAGTGAACTTTAAAGTCAGTGAAATTTGACATTGGGATTGCTTTCTTTTGATGGAACTAATCCTGTCTTGGTGAAGTAATTTGTAAAGCTGAAGCTGTTTAGAAGTACACTAGGAGTTATGACAAACATCTAAAAATATATCTAAAAGTATACAACTTACAGATAAACCTTATGAAAGTTGTTCAGGACAACAAGACCTCTCAAATGAGCCTATTTATTAAGCTGAACAAATTACATTTTTTAAACTATGGCCATCTGATTACCTTAATTTTCATTTTTCATAGGAGTTATGCCAAAAAAATGTAAATGTCTGTAAAAGTATACAAGTTATGCATAAACCATCATATGAAAGTTGTTTGGGACACCACAACCTTCCAAATGAGCCTATTCATTAAGTTGCACTAATTATGTTTTTTTAAACTATGGCCATCTGATTATCTGACTTTTCATTTTTCATCACAATTTTAACCTTTTGGATGACCATATTTTAAAAAAATCTAATGAACTCAGAATAGTGACTACCTTCATTTGAGAGGTAATTTTGTCCTGAACAACTTTCATGTTGGTTGTAACTTTTATACTTTCCGAGATATTTACATTTGTTTGGCATAACTCCTACTGTGTTCAGAGAGAGAAAAAACATGAGATTGTTTGTAAGACCATATTTTACAAAATATAAAGAATTCACATTAGTGACTACCCTCATGAGAAAGGTCTTTGTACCCTGAACAACTTTCATACTTGTGCACCTTTAATAGTTTTAAAGATATTTAGATTTGTTTGGAAGGTGTGCACATTTTCTCTCAGAAAAAAAGCAGCTTGGAGTTCTGTGCCCATCATTCTAATTAAACAGAAAGAAGGAGGTATTTCTTTAACTGCCATGGAGATTAGCAGAATGGAAGGATACATTGAAAACTCCTAAAAGATGTGTTTCATGAAAATACCTTTTTCAAATGAAAGCAGGATGGCTGTAGACTCCACCCACAGCCATAAAAAGGAATAAACAGCCTCACTGAGCAACAGCCTGTTGGGCTATTCTGAGATTTGGAAAACAGGCTTTACTGCAGTAAGAGCTCTATGAGGCATCTGCATCTGTATTGTAAGGCACCAAAAAGGAGGATAATAATATTTCTTTAACGGGAGAATAAAGTCCAGCTACTTAAAAAAACAAATAACTGTCAGCAAAAAGTGTCTGTGTGAAATGCAGGACACATGGCCGCAGCAGCCACTCAGTTGTATGCACATTCAGGAAACAGGCTGCTTAGAGAGCTCCATAAGTTAGTTTCAGGGATATAACAAAAGAAAAAGAGCAGGCTATGTTTACTGACTGGTGGTCCTGCCCAGTGCACTCTTCTCCCCACTCCACTGTCATGGCAGCACCTTGCTGCTCTCTGGCCCCTTTCAGCCCCTAGACTGCTCTATAAAGCTCTTTGGGGCACACATCTTGCGGCTGAAGAAGAGAGAGAGAGAAAACAAGCAAAACAGGATTTGGTAAAAGCTACCATTATTTATTTATGTATTTGTAATGTTTTGATAGAGTGAGAAAAGCTGGGGTAAAAAGCGCATTTCTGAAGCCCATAGAACTGTACTACAACTACCTAGAGTGAGTGAGAGACTGTGTCCTTTCTGTCTTAAATTTAAGTGTGTCTCTCTACTCACTTTTTCTTGCTTCAAAAAGTATTATTTTTCTAAGTAAAATGAGCAGGCTATGTATACTGACTGGCAGTCCAGTCCAGTACACTCATCTCCCTGGTCCTCTACCATGGCAGCACCTTGCTACTCTCTGGCCCCTTTCAGCTCCTGGACTGTTCTATAAAGCTTTTCAGGGCACACAATTTGTGACCAAGAGAGAGAAACAAGTAAAACAGGGTTTGGTAAAAGCTGCTTTTATTTATTTATTTGTGTATACTGCTTTGATAGGGTGTGAAAAGTAGGGGTAAAAAGTGTGTTTCTGAAGCCCATAGAACTGTGCCACAGCTACTTGGTGTGAACGAGAGACCGCACCATTTCTGTCTTAAATTTGAGCAATGGTCTCTTCACTTTTCCTTGCTACAAAACGTAGTCTTTTTCTCCAGTGGGAACTATATCATCTGTATTAGCAAGCAAAAAAATGTATTGGCATAAACTAGTTTTATTAATGCTTGTATTTGGTTTGAAAGGTTGGGAGCAAGGGAGGGAAAGCGAGAGAGAGAGAGAGACCGCACTTTTGTCAGTTTCAGTGACTGCCTCTCTCTCTCTCTCTCTCTCTCTCTCTCTCTTCTCTCTGCTTTACAGTGAATTTATCATCCTGCATGTAAGGGAAAACATGAAGGAAAAGTCAGTTTACACCAAAAGAGCATGGTCTTTCTTGTATGTTTTACCTTTTCTTGGGAGCTACACACATGGCCATAGCAGCCACTCAGTTATATGTAAGTTCAGGAAACAGGCTGCTGAGAGAGCTCTGTGTGTTAGTTTCAGGGGTATAACTAAGGTAAAGTGAGCAGGCTATGTTTTAATATAATCTGAGTTTCTGCAATGCTTTTTCTGTATTTATAAGTACTTGTTCTCATCAGAAGTGTTGGAATTCTCGGGCTCCTAAGGAAATAATAATAAAAGAAAAAGCAAGAGAAAAAACTCACACACTGCTCTATAAAGCCCTTCAGGGCACACACAACTTGTGGGAGAGAGAGAGGAAGTGAGGGTGAGGGAGAGAGAGAGAGAGAGGGAGAGAGAGAGGGAGAGAGAGAAAACAAGCAAAATATGATGTGGTAAAAGCTGCTGTTATGTATTTATTTGTACTGCTTTGATAGAATGAGAAAAGGACGGGTAAAAAGTGCATTTCTGAAGCCCATAGAACTGTACCACATCTACAGTACCTGGAATGACCAAAAGAGAAACAGCAGCCTTTCTGTCTTAAATTTGAGCATGTCTCTCCTCTCTTTGCCTTGTTACAAAAAGTATTCTTTTCTCCAGAGGGAGCTGTAACAGCTATATTAGCAAACAAAAAAAAATTCTTGGCATAAACTTGTTTTATGTTGTTTTATTAATGCTTGTATTTGATCAAGGACACTCCTTTGAAAAGTCTAGAGTGGAGGACAGAGAGACCGCACTTTTGTCAACTTCAGCGACTCTTTCTCTCTCTCTCTCTCTCTCTCTCTCTCTCCTCCACTTTACAGTGATTTTATCATCCTGTAAATTAGGGAGAACTTGAAAGAAAAGTCAGTTTACACAAAAAGATAATAGTTTATTGTGTTCTTTCCCTTTTCTTTGATAGTTCTAAATAAATAATAGTTAAAAAAAAACAGCAAGCTATCTCGCAGAGTAACCTTGCTGCTCTTCAGCCCCTTTCAGCCCTAGACTGCTCTGTAAAGTCCTTTGAGGCACACACACAACTTGCAGCCATAGTTGAGATTTGGGAAGGTGTGAAGAGCCGCTTCATCCCATGCCTCCTTCATCTCCCACTGACTTCTTTTTGGCTTCCATCTCTCACCCATGTGGTGTAGGCTGCAGCTTATGCTCCGTGTGGCCTGTTAGTTTAGAGCACTGTCAGTCACATTCCTTTCAGCATGGTTGTGCAACACACAGGCTGCACAGCAGCCACAGCATATCCGCCTGCTGCTGCCACCGTCACAATAATGCCCACAGCATAAAGTATCTCAAGGAGTCCCCACTAGACTCCAGGGAAAATTATTAATTTATTTTAACTAAATGCTGGCCCCAGCCATTAGGATGGTAGTCCACTATACCACCGGGGCTACTATAACATTGTTTCCCCAAGGGCATTTCCAAGCCCCACTGACCAGCAATTCCTACTTTATTTTTAACAAAAGGGCAACTAGCTCCCCACTAACCATCACTAACCACCTAGGCTACTAAATAAATTAATATTCAGTCAGTCACCATTGTGGGTAAAGGGATTTTAACTGAGCCCCCTCCCCAAGCCACATTCCCTTTACTCTGCTTTTGCTCTTTTACATCTTTTTTCCTCTTAACTAACTTAATTCTCTTTTACTGTATCTCTACAGGTCATCCTCACCATGCTGGCCAACAAGCATGCCCCTTTGATCAATGTCAGGGTGCGTAAAACATCCAAACCATGGTTTAACTCAGATCTCAAGGCTGCACCCCTATGTCATGATAAACTCTGGGCTAAGGCTAGAAAATCCAAAAGCCCAGCTGGCTGACAAGCACTCAGAGCAGCTAGAAACACCTGTGTTAAACAAATCTGTGCAAGCATAGCCAACTATTATGTCTCCACCCTTGAACAGGCAAAATGGAATTTCCAAAACATCTGGAAGACACTCAAGTCCATCAAAGGTCAGGCTATAGCCCCCTCAATCCCTCAGAAGATCCTCAGCAATGGTCGGGCTGTGGAAAACAGTTGCCTAATCCTCAATGAAATCAACAATCTCTTTGTAACTGCTGGCCTAGCTTTCGACTCTTCGCCTTAAGCAGCCTGTGGTAACAACTAAGACTGTAATAACACTGACTGGCAAACTTCAACCCGCCGACTCCAGTTGTGCCCGCTTAGCTATAAAGAAGTTTAAGATTCACTTCTTAACATAGACATTCAAAAAAGTGCAAGGGACGATGGTCTAGAACCTTTTTTTCTTAAACTAGGCTATCTCGCCCTCATCTCCCCTATCCTCCACATATTAAAATTTTCCATTTCTACTGCCACTGTTCCCTCCTGCTGGAAATCTGCCCACTTCCTTCCATTATTCAAGTCAGGGGACCCATGTGATCTAAACAACTATAAGCCCATCTCAATCTTACCTGTAATCTCCAAAGTCCTCAAAAAGCTAGTTTACTCCCAAATGAAACTCCATATTGAATAATCTTCAATCCTCACCCCTGCTCAATCTGGCTTCTGGCCCAACCATAGTACAGTCACTGCTCTAGCCAAAGTTACCAATGAATGGATCACAGCCATGGACTCCAAGAAAGTTAGTGGTGCAGTATTTTTAGATCTCAGCAAAGCGTTCAACACTGTTGACTGCAATCTGTTAGTTTCAAGCCTAATAAAAGTAGGTGCCACCCCCTTGCTGCCCAGTGGTTTACCAGCTACCTATCTGGAAGGAACCAGAAAGTAAGAGCTGGTGGCCTCTTTTATGCATCCTTCCAAGTTGTCAGGGGAGTTCTGCAAGGCTCCATATTAGATCCCCTCCTCCTCACCCTGTACATCAATAACCTTGACACACATATATCCCAGTCCCATCTGTATTTCTTTGCTGATGATGCTGTACTGTATACATCAGACCCTACACTGGCTGAAGTGAGGGATGTACTCCAAGCCAACTTTGCACAACTAGAAATCAACCTAATCAATGCCAAACTACTCCTCAATGCCAAGAAAACTAAGGCCATGATCTTTGCCCCAAACACCACCTCCACTTCACTTGCAAACATGCAAAAAGAATTCAACACTACCTCCCTAGGTGAACCCCTTGAAATCACCTCCAAATTCAAATATCTTGGTATGTGGCTAGACAACAAGCTTTCCTTTCATGACCACCATGACGATCTGGCAAAGAGGCTAAAAATTAGACTAGGTTTCTTCTTCCATAACAAGTCCCTCTTTCCACTGGATACCAGAATTAGGCTGGTCCAGGCCACTTTCTTGCCACTACTCGACTACGGAGATCTAATCTATTCCTCCGCAGCAGCCTCAGGACTCAACAAACTAGATGTCCTCTACCACCATGCCATACGGTTCATGACAAACCTACCCTATCAAACCCACCATTGTGATTTGTACCTAGCCGCTGGCTGGACATCACTCTCAACTAGATGCACACATCATGCTGGTATCTGGAATCTTAAGCTACTCCTGAACAAGCTCCCAAATTATCTCACAACCCTTTTCTGTATTTCCCATAGTGCCTACTCTCTTAGGAAAAATGACTCCCTCCTTCTCAATGTACTGAGAACTTGCACCTCACTCGGCAAGTGGGGTGATATCAAGTGTACTCTCAACTATCTGGAACCAGTGCCATGGCACGCTGAAGCTTCACGGTACTGTCCCTGTCAGCCTATTTAAAAGGTTGGCTGCAGCAAAAATAAAAGATACCTGCAGCTGCTTCTAAATCCTAGCTCACTGCTCTAACCCTATCCCACTGCTTCCTCTTACTTACCTAGAAATTAGCTGCCTTGATACTCTGAAACAAGCACTTTGTACCTTTTTTCTGTACTTGTATTTTTCTATGTCATTGTCATTTTTATGCAACATGTTAATGCTTGCCCATAATTCTGTACTTGAATTTGTACTGTTTTTTTAATTCTGCAATCTGTAACTACCTGTCTGTGTCAAAGGACCTCCTTGCGAATGAGCTTGCTCAATGGAGATTTCCTACAATAAACTTGAACTGGAACTAACAGGACATAGACTCTGACCCTATCAGATAAGTACAGTATACTTTTATTTCTGTCCTGTCCCTTCCACCCTTTTGGACCCCCAAAGAGCTATGAATCCTTTGTGACCCCTTTTCTAGTCTTTTTTATAGGTGTGGCAGAGGACATCACTTCAGGACTACCCCTTGGCACACTGCACTCAGCTAAGCCCCTTTCTTATACATTATTTTGGTTGGCTGACTGTAATGGGGCAGCCAAACCAGTTACAATCTGGGTCACTGTGGGTTGAAGAGATGTCAGTGTCCTAGTCATCTGAAAAAGTGAGGGTCAAAATATAAAATCCTGTTGGATCAATGTGACCCAAGAGAACAACTTTTCACAGAAAAGTAGTTAACAGTTATCATAAAAAAAGTATTTTGATAGTTCTGTTTTACTTTCTTGTGATATTGTTACTCTTCTTTTCCCACCTTTTGGGTGAGAAAAGGTTAAATCACTTTCAGACATGAGTTAAAACTTTTCTCTGCCCTTGTTCATGAGGTGTGGTCTTGAAAATTTGGTGTAAAAATATTAAAACTCAAAGTTATAAGCCTATGTTGAATTTTTCGAATGTTGACTTGTACGTTTGGTAATAGTCAATATTTTAACCCTAAACTTTCAACATAGCCATTTCAGCACCTCATGAATATGACAGCAGTAATTTTTTAACTCCTGCCCAAAATGTGTTTTAATGTTCTGAGAGTTGATTTCACAGTCCCTGCCCAAAATCACCTTTAAGCCAGGAACTGAACATTTTCTCTGCCCATCTTCATGAGACAGGTTCATAACAAGGCTGTGTTAAAAATTAAGTGTATAAATATTGGGAAAATAATTTATAATATTTTTACCCACAGTTCCCTAGCTGCAGCCCTATCGGCTCTGGCCAGAGTTTGTTTACTTTGCCATTTAATATCTTAGTGTGCACTCTCAGGTTTAGCGTTGTCTCACAGGTACAGTATAGGTAATAGACAGTAGCAAAAAGGGACACTACAGGGCTGGCAGTACACATGGCAGAACAAAGCCGGTATCAAAAGATAAAAGCTGGGCGACATACACACCAGACACACAGTGAGTAGATACAGGCTAAAAGTTAATTTTATTTAGAATGCAAGTGAACATGCAGGAGCCTGCACAACCAACCCAGCATTTAACCCCATGCCCCTAGGTTTTGTCTAGGGTACTGGCCACTAGTGACTGATTATAACGGCAATAGATCCAGGTAAAATGTAATGGTAAGAAGCATGACTTTTACAAAGGGTACAACTATTAGGATGTGTGAGATCTCATTTTTAAAGATGTCATGCTTTCAAAGATCACATCAAACAGCATGCCTAATTTTTAGGGATCGTCTCCCCCGACAGCGACACCATTACAGCAAACAACGCTGATGCCAACAACATTGACAGTTTACTGTAATAGTGCACCCAAGACTCCGGCACTCTGTCTCCTGGTCCTGCACCCCATCCCCAAATCAACTCCAACTCAGAGTTGATTATATTCAGTACTGGGGGTTCTGGGGTCAAAGGCCCCTGATAGAAAAATGGACTGGGTTTCCTTATAGAATTATGTCAACTGCAACTTGCGGTCAACATAATATCCATTGCTCTGATGCCAATCAACAAAATAGTTGTTGAACTGGCATTGTAGATCCAATTTTTAGTACATTAATAACATAAAATACATAAAAACATTGCAAATACATTTTAAATACTCACAAGTCCTCTGGAAGTACAATAGAAATTAAAAGGCTGCTACAGCTGGTTGAAATTGGAGGGAGTTAGAGGGGCTAACTTCTGGGGTACTATTCCGCACCAGACAGCCTTTTTTGTACTCCTAATAATAGAAAATACTTTGTTTTTTTTCTTAGCAAGTGCTACAAGCTCCAGTTGTGCTGCTTGTCTCACATGAAATATAGTATAGCTATCTGCCCCCCCTTTCATGAGCACAAGCACCCTGCTACAGTCAGCCAGCAGTGCTTTTGGCATGTTTTTAAGTATACATTTTAATTTTGTCACAGGATGCAAGTGTATCTCAGCAGCAGTGAATACTCACAGTATAGTGCACCACTGCCCAGTTCCTGCTAAATCATGGGTCATTGACTCTAACCTTTTTCCCCACCAAACAGCTTCTGACCATCAACAACCTCCAACCCCAGCAGCTAACTTTGGTACGGTAGAGATATGTGGGGAGAGAGGCAAATTAGAAATGTACTACAATGAATGTGATCTGGTTTGGACAGTTGAACAAACCCCCTTGTCACCCGAACCAAACAGTTCAGGTTTTAGCATGTTTTTCCCTCAATACTTTCTTCCATATCTGCGCCTACCATTGTGCTAAATAAGATGCCTTGATTGCATGGACATTCCTCTACCTGGCCTTTTCATTTTTACCAGCAGGCACCCATTCATCTTGTTGCTGTCTAAGTTGGATGTTAGAGCAGCAGACTTTGGATGAGAATTTGAGTCATACTGTAGATGGTCTGGGATACACTGCCTGCCCACCATCCATAGTCCATGGCTAAATAATACACTAAACACTGTTGTCTGAAATGACTGCTCCATTAGTTTTGGTAAAGGGAAGTCATAGTCTGGAGTTGGGATGGATCTTGGGCTGGATCTCAGGCTATAGCATGGACTGTACCATCCCCCACACCTCCAAACAATAACCAGCAGCTGCATTCTGAGCTTTGTATGCAGTTAGAAAGGGAGTCAGGACTGGGACAAGTGTAGATGCCTCGTTTTTCCCAGTTAACAAGCATCCCCAGCCCATCTTGTCCTGAGTCCCAACTGTGATATGGCATATTTTCAAATACAATTTGGTGACTCAGTATTGCAGATACACTTATAGAGGCTCACCCTTGACTTGCAATCAAACATGGTTGTTTTCTTTTCTTAGATCTTACCATACCTTGTCCTTTACTGACATATTAGTAGCTTTAGACCAGGAGTGAAGGGTTTGTTTGTTGTTGGGTGTTGGATAGTAGATGCCATGCCATGTGTACAAGTCTCCTCTCCTCTCCTCTTCTTTCCTCTCCTCTCCTTATTAATTTGGCTCACTGCCTGCAACTGAATCCAAGTTGCTCAGCATCCATTCTGGATCTCATTTTTTTAATGATGGACTGCATGTATTCTAAAATTCCCCCACTTTAGTTGAAATAAAACCCTGCAGTGAATCATACCCCAAAAGCAGTGGTCTAAACCTGGAAATGAACCAGAAGTGAGAACATAGCTAGAAAATAGTGCATGGTGGAGGGGATAACAGCACTGTAGTGAATGACCAGGACCACATGCGGTTCAATGCCACTGTGGAAGGACACAGTCTAGGTATCCAGTTATGTGCTTCCAAAGCTCCTTCTTCTGTTATGTAATAGCAATATGTCAGCACTGCTCCACCCATGCAGCCATAAAAAGGATGTAGCAGAAATCAAGCAGCGGCAGAAGAGAGCATAAGAAATGATTATGGACACAGTGTGGTTAAGCTACTGGGAATGTTCAGAGAGAAGGTATTGTTCTGAGAAATAAAGACTAAGTGGGGCCATGATTTCAGGGTTGTTTTTTTAGTATTTTAAAAGGAAAAGATAAGAAACAGGGAAAGGTGAGAGAAGAAAAGATATTGAAGCCCATCCAATCTACTCATGAACCCTGTCAGCAACTCTTTAATGTGGCTGTGGTCCTAGGTGGATCAGTGTAAACGTTTTCACCTTTTATAAGATGGTACTGTACAAGTAGAGGATGTACCCTCTGCTTATGGAGGGATGAAGTTCAGGATAATATGAGGGATCATTTCTGTCTGCAGATGGAAGTAAACCTATGGAACATGCTTCCAGCAAAGGTTATGTAAGTGAGGAGTGTTGAATTGTTTTCATTTTCTATCTCCAGCATAGTTTCTTGTTACCTTTTGGCTTTATCCATCCACCTCAGTGAGGTTGATTTCCCTGTGACTCACTGACCACCCCACTATTGACTAACCACTATGTGTGCATGGAATTCTCAAATTCTGGCAGATCACAACTCCAAGAAATATTGGCCAATTCTTGCAGTTCTGTGGAATTCCCTCAGAAGAGTTATAGCTTAAACTTCTGCAGTGTGCTCCTAGATTTCGCAGTTCTCTTCTTTTTTTTTTTTTGACAAACACATTTTCCTGACCAATACATATGAACTGCACTGAAACAAATGGGTGCATTTTATCAGAGATGCACTTGCTTGCTTCCTGATGGTCATTACAAACATTCCTGTGGGTTCCACCTGATGTTTTGATGGGCAGTTGTCCACTTAGAAACTGCCCATGAATTCCACAGTTTACACTGACTCTTCAGTGTAAGTTGCAGAAAAAAAACATATTTCTCCATTAAAAAACACACATAGATACAAACTGGCAATTTAAATAGAAAGAAAACCTGCAATACTCATTCAGAGTTCTACAGACTTTACCAAAAACATTTCAAACGCAGAGTTCTGCAGCTGGTATACATTATTGTGCAAAACTCAACTCTACACCATTTCAGGGCTCTTTTTGGATGGTGGCTATCCCACAGAGGAAAACAAGCAATGTTAGTCAGAAAGTGGCATGTTCAGTTCTTCATGCAGGATAACATTCCTGGGTGTAGCATTGTCTTCACTAAGAAAAGGTGGATTCCAAGAGAAATTTAATGTTTTACATATTATTTCATTCCTGCAGCTGCCTGGATTGCTGGAGATTTTTAAAATGTTTGTTTTTATTTATTTATTTTGTTAACCAGGTAAACATATGAGCCAAGGCCCTTTTTCATATGTGACCCGAGACTATAAAATAGTCACAAGATGTTATACAAAAAGATAACTTTTACATTCACTTGATACAGAAATACAAATGCATGACATATTAGACAAACTTTATAATACAAATTATTTAAAATAGCAGTGACATTGCAAGTTACTCAATAAATGATGCTTCAATTTATTTTTGAATAAATTATGACTACTCATAGTTCTCAATTCAATTGGTGGATCATTCCAGAATTTTGGTGCTTGGATAGAAAAAGCTTGAGCACCCATTTTAGTTTTAGTGACGTTCAAATTTAAACAAGAAAGAAAACTTGATCTCAAGTTTCTCAGAGCTTCCCTTACAGATATCAGAGACTACAAGGGAGAGAGACTTTTTTGTCTCAATACATTATCCGTTTTACAACAAAGAGTGTAAATGGAACTCAAGTTAGGTGGTAGAAACCCTGAAACTTGATATAAAGTACAATGATGTGTACTATAAGGCAATCTATAAACAAATCCACAAATACTATGAAAAGTCATTGTTAAGTTTTTTACCACATGTTTAAACAAACTAGTAAACAAAAAATGAATTATAATTCAGTTGAGAAAGTCATATACTTTGGGCTATATGTTTCCTGGCTTGTAAAGTTAACACATTCTGTTGTCTGAATAAAACCACTAATTTTTGATTTACTGATTTTGTTAAAGCCAATACATGATTTGAAAATGTTAAATTTGAGTCCAAATTCATTCCCAAATAACTAAAACATTGCACCTGCTCCAAATTAGTTCAATTTTTACCAAACATATTCAGTTTCCCTAATTTAACCAACTTTTGTTTGAAGGCAAATATCATACTTTTGGTTTTTTAAATATTCAATGATAATTTTAAGTCCAACAAACAATTTTCTAGACTCTGAAAATCTACAGTCAAATCTTGGGCAATTTTATCTAATGCATTAGAGCTACTATATAATATTATATCATCAGCATATAAGATTGTCCTAGTCTTAAGAATTTTACTTGGTATAATATCCACAAATATGGAAAACAATAGGGGTCCCAAGATCGACCCTTAAGGTACATCCTTTTCTAAAATTCTACTCTTTGACACTGAACCCTCATAAAGAACTTGTAGTTCCCTACCTGGTAAATAACTGTCCACCCATTCTAATGACTATCTGGATAATCCCTTGGCAGCTAGGCTCCTGAACAATGGCGATGGTCAACAAGGTCAAATGCCTTGGACAGGTCCACAAAAACAGCACCAGTGAGCTCACCCTTCCCCATAGCATCACTGATGTGGTTTGTGAACCTGGCCAAGGCAGTTCCTGTACTATGAAATTTTCTAAAGCCATGTTGCTCTGGAGCATTAAGCCTAGTCAATTGTAAGTAATCACTAATTTGTACCTCTGTTATCTTTTCTAAAATTTTACCTAAAGGATGGAGAAGAGAAATAGGGCGGCAATTCCCCAAATCTTTACTATTTCCCCCTTTAAAAATTGGTCTTATTACATTTTTTTCCATTGTTGTGGAATGATCCCTATTTCTAAGGACAAATTAAATATTTTTGTCAAAGGCTTATAAATGTATGAAGATATTAACTTCAAAAACCTTGGCTGAATATCATCAATTCCAACATTTTTTAAAGGAATTTTCTTCAAAATTGTCAGTACCTGATCAGGCTTTATTTCTTTAAAATGAAATATTAAATCATTTTGAGATGCTATAACTGTGTTCAAGTTCTGATCATCCTTATCTACACTATATTTACCCATAGCCAAAAATTGTTGTAAAAAGGCTGTGCTTATTTCTTGTGGATCTTTTATTGTAACTCCTTCAACAAGGAACTCACCTGATTGTACATCTATGGGAGAAGACACCAAAGATTTGATTGAAGACTGAATTTTTTTGGATTTGACAAATTTAGATCTTGTTGTTTTGTATAATAATCAGATTTACATAACCTTAATTTTATCTCACATTCATTTCTTAATTTCCGATAGCTTTGAAAATCAATAATATTTTTACTCAAGCAAAATTGTTTAACACAAGGGTTTCTTAGACTGCTTTGTCTAGCATTTTCTATGTCCATTTTCATGTGTTTTCTTTTCATTTAAATTAATTTCATGACTTTCCAAATATTTGACTTACCCATGTGATCCTCTGGTTGTGTGGGGAAGGGGGAGAGGTGAGGAGGTAAACAGATCCATTGTTTATTTCATCCATGCCCCCAGCTATCCAGTTCACTGGTAGGCAAAATGTACTGTTCATCCTGACCTGCTCTCATAGGTATTTGAGCTCCATTGTTTGAGACCTGGGAGTTCATGTGAGGTGATTCAGGATAATGGATGTGCACAGTGCATACACCCTATTACCAGATGCCAAGTGGCCACATTGGGTCTACAAATTGGGAACACTCCTTTATTTCTTTTATATATTGGGATCCCACTGTTTGAGGTTTGTGACCTAGTATGTGAGAAGAGCATCCATGCAATATATTTTCATAGGTTTGTGTTGTTCAAGGATAAGTGCAATACCTTGAGAATGCTAAGTCTGAACCAAACCAGGTTAGTTTAGCATGAAACTGGATTCATATCAGCTATGTAAATTTGATACAATCGTTTTTCATAGAGCTGTTCTGCTCTGCTCCATAGCATACAGTGGTGTCATTGCACAAATAATCATAGGGGCTGAAAACCCATTTTTCTATAATTACAGAGTATGCAAAGTTCTCCCACAGCCAATGTTATGTAATTCAAGCCTTGGACAAACTTTGTTGTGAAGGACAACAGGACATACAGTAATAGGTGTTGCAAAGAAATCTTAGGAGCCACACCTACAACTTCTGGGAACCTCTAAATGATGTCTGTAGTATCATTGACTCAACCTTTGGAGAGGTAACAACCTAAAAAAAGGCTTAATTAAGAATTCAAATACATTTACCATCCAAAAGGTGCTTTTATATCATAACCTCTGAAGAACAATTCTGCAAACTGTATTACTGGTACACAACTGTTGACTCCTCCACCTATTGATGAAAGTAAGACCTATATTGCAACATTTGTTAATGAACACAAATATTTTTCCACAACTCACTGGAGGAGTATTGGTTTGGCAATGAAGCCCTGATACTTGCATACCTTACTGTAGCAGTTTAATGTCCACCACAAAGTATAACTAATTCTGCAACTAACCACAGTTCCATAGCAGCTGTTAAATAGGATTAGGATCAGTTCAGCTTTTATTTCATAAACTGTTGCCAAGGCATACAATCCAAGTTGTTACAACAAATTATAATCCACCTAAAACTGAAAACCCAGCATACCACAGGTACTACACATACTGTGCTAGAACGGGGCAAAAATTTAGAATTTCTCTGATATGGAACTTTCACAAAATGTTATGGTTTTCACATAATTCCAAGGAATTTTGTCAATGTAGAAGCCACAGATTTGAACAGAACATGGCACATTTCAACAGTTTATATTGATGCTTATTTTATATGGGCTCTAATCACTGTGCCTATGCACTTCAGGTTTGCATTGTGTGGGTATAGCTAGGTGCAAAAGTCACACAGTGGGTGTCTGTCTGGACCCTAGTGGCATATACTATATGGTTAAGCACTCCATATGCACTTGATCCCATTTCCATCCATAGATCTGGGCACATGGATGGTCTGAGGGACTGGCCAGGTGGTGGTTCTACACTCTGCGCCATGCATCAAGATGTGGAGTGCTGGGAGTGGGGGTGCAGGCTATGCAAGCAGGAATTTGCTGCAGCTGCTAAATGCCCCCAGCATCATAAATCTGCCAACCATGCCATGGCAAACAATCTCTCCTGCCACTCTGCCCCAGCCCTTCAGACATGCAAAGAGGGCTAGGGGTTGCCACTTGGGCACTTACCCCTCATTGTCCCAGTACCAGTACCTACCATGTCCTACAATACCCTGCTCCACACAGAGCAGGGGATCTACTCTGCTGCCAAGGTGGGCATCCATTTAGACACCTGTCTGCATCTACTGGTTCACCTCCATGCACCAAAGTGCCTAGGGGGCAGGCCCATGGACAGGCAGACCACATTCAAATATGATGTGCCCTGAGCACCTGTCCATGGGTGTGGATGTATGCAGGCTGAGTACATGTCTCTCATGTGTACCCAGTCCGCATTCTTCCGTAAAGACCATTGTGAGAAAAAAATGCATAAACATAGTAATGGAGTTTACCTTGACTTTATGCATAAACATAATTATGCAATTTACCTTGACTCTTAGTAAAACAATAAATAACAGCTGATTGATTGATATTTATTATATTCTATATGCAGGAAAGCCAGTGTGAAAAATCTGGTTTACAGTAACTTTAGTGAATACTCTGCAGTTTGTAATGATGTCTGTTATTTAAGTGGAAAATGGTGGAAACAAATATATCCGAGAGCCACCATTGGCCATTGGAATCATGGGCCACAATTCAGGGCAGTTGCAGTTAGCTGGAATTGTCTTGAGTTGCAGCTGTAATTAAGTGGACTCACATTCTACTTCAGTTGATGACTCCATTTAAGCATACTTGGTTGTGCTGCTCACTCTGACAGTCTCCTTCTCATCTCCCCCCCTCCCTGTACCATCCAGGAGCCTAGCATTAATTCTCAAGCTCCTCACCACAACCCTTCTATCCCCCTCCCAGCCAATAGCCTCAGCCACCAACTAAATTGTACCTCTGGCTCCTTGATGCCAATCCTCTTCCAATAGAGTATGAGAGCAAAGGAGGAACCTGAAGTTGCACGCGCTGCATGTGAGCTCAGTGAAGTCAGTTGGCAGGGTGGCATGTGGCAGAGAATGAAACTGGTAGAAAGAGTGTGGAATGGGAGGGTTCATTCATTGTTGAACTGAGCAATGCATGGGGTTCCTGAGTCAGAGTCCCACCATCACCCTAATCCACTGACCACTGGACAGACAGCAGGAGGAAGGACCAAGACAGGAGAGAGGGATGGAGAAGAACTGTCAGGAGATAGAAGAACAGTTGGGGTGGCAGAGTGGGATCTGAGAGTGAGGGCGCCTGACTGAGTGGACATGACAACAGATGGCCATGGGTGGGCACAATGGGCCTGCACTGAGGTGAGTGACTGAACTTCAGGATGGGCAGCAATACAGGGCTGCAGGATCTAGATTTGGAGGCACTTTCCTTAGACTGTATCGGTTTACCCTGCATATATTAATAAAAAAGGTTAAATCATTCTGAGGTGTTGGTGAGTACCTGCAAAGGAGAAAGCAGCTGGTACCATAGTTATTGATGGCACCTGGTGCCCAAAGCCCTGGTATAGGCACCACTACCAAGAGAGAGACAGTGAGAAAGGGAAAGCTAGCTACACTTTCACAGCCACAGTCAGAACTCTGAAAGTTCTGAGCTGAGTGTTTCCCTCTTCAATTTCATCCATTTTACCTTCTTTTTCTAACTTGCAGCTCTGTGAATGTGTGTCAGGGTGTGATGCCTACTAGCCTACTTGTTAATTTTTGATGTGAATTCGTTGGTTTGCACTGCAGCAGCAGGCTGCCTCCATCCAGTGTGGCACTGTCATAATTGCACAGTGGGCAGGTGGCAAGACAGTAGGTGACTGCAGGATGAGTTTTTCTGCTTGTAGTGCCAGGATCCCAGGTAGTAGTCATCTGTGGCCACTAAAATTGCTTTCCATAGATGCTAAGGTACTAAGACTGAGTAAGAAAATCAGTTTCCAAACACTGCTGGCACCTGTAAAAATATGTTTTTAGCATTAGTTGTGTGATGTAACTGCAGCAGTTTGGAAGCAGAAGTCTGCGATATTAGGGGAAAGCAGCAACTAAAGGCAGAAAAGCAAAGCAGAGACTGATAGACTAGAGAAGCTGCAAGGTATCACAGCAGCTGACCATTTGTCTGGAGCTCTCCCTCCCTGGACCTGGAAAGAATGCAGGCCACCTCCCCTGGGGTGTACAGATGACATGGCAATGCCATGAAGGGAGGTCCCACAAGGTTGTCTGGAAGTAGTGGCTTCGGTGGAGGGCAGAGAAAGAAGAGTCAAGAGAGCGGAGGGCCAGAGGCTCTCCCTTTTTTCCTCTCCATTCATCAAACTGCAAACATCTCCTGTGACCAGCAGTCAGACAGAAGTAAGGGCCTTGATCTGGGCCTTGCAGTTGGGGAGGGGAAGAGCATACAGCAGAAGCTGTATTGCTATAGACTAAGGAGCTTCCTGTAGTGCTGAGTATACCGATCAACTGCTATGAATTTTGCATAGCGCAATGATTTTAACACTCAAATTTATCCTTGCTCCACATAGCTTTACTGATGATCTCAATAATGTTAGTGGGACCCATTATTTGTAGATGTATTATTGCTTAAAATAAGAAAGTTCCTCACATTCTGGCCTTTGCTTTGATCCTTGAAGGCCAGTGCTATAATTTTAATGCTGAGAGGCTGAGAGGTATGGTTCTGAGCCCTGTGGAGGCTGTGGGTTTAAACACATAAGGGATAATTCAGTCAGTGATCTGAAGAGTTGGTCTAGGCTTGAATGGCTAAGATTGAAATAGCCGGGTCAATTATTTTCTGATTGGGCAGCAATGGCAGGCCACTGCCCGCATGGCTTTTGACCAGTTGTCAGCATGTTGCTGGGGGAGCATGGTCTAGAGCCCAGTGGTACAATGGGGCTTCCATTCTACCGGTCAATGCAGGTTCTTTACCCCCGCTGCTCTACCACTGTTCCCCATCTTAATTGGTGGTCCCCTTCCTTGGAGTTGCTCCCATGGTTGTGGAACTGGTGTCATATGGCTCAGCTCCTTGGGGCCTCCTGAGGAAAGTTCAGAGATGTAGTGGGAGCAAGACTCTTGGGGTCAGGTCAGCAGTAGGTGAACTGCTAATCTGTGTTCAGAAAAATAGTAGCAGTTTGGCACCCTCATTATATAAAAACACAAAAAAACCTATGAGTTCTCACAATGGGAGCTCCTGCCACCCCTTCACTCCCACTAGTACACCAGTGGCTCTCTATCTGCCTTTAGGTCAATCCATCCCCTCTGAGGATGCCAGGCATGCATTGGCTCTGGGGGTGGTTGGATTCTGGTGATCCAAGACAGCAGCGGTAGTGATGGGTGGGGTGGGGCTTCACGTAGTGCCTCTAGGAGGACAGCATGGACCATGTTGTGTGACCAGGGTCTGTGTGTGTGGCATCTTCAGATGGTTGGGCTTGTGGGTCTTGTCTTCCTCCAATGCTTGGGTCGCAGACATCAGCCCAGGTCCACAGGTTATATGTTGAATGCTGTGAGCATGAAAACTCATGGTCATGAAGTTCCTGATGCTATACAGCCTTTGGTACTAGTTGTCCCAGTGGCCATTTCAGTCACAGCAGTTCAGAGTCTTCTGATCACTCCATGGGCCTGCGGATAAGCATAAATAGTGAATACGATGTGATCACCATCATCCTGCACAGTTGTTGTCAATATCAGGGTCATGGAGCAAGGCAGGTTTTCAGGTCAAGCATCCACCATGGCAGTGGTATCTCGCAGCCTCCAGTTTGTGTGTGGCAACAGTGCCACGCATATCACACTGTTCACATGGCATTTAACTGGTACCCATATCAGATGCAGTGATAGGAATTTTCATAAACAGGACTTCATTTATACAAAACTTTAAAAAAATAAATGAATACATAAATAAAACAAATGGAATGTTTGTGGCTGGAAATACACACCAAGCAAGGTCCGTAGCTGGCCGAAAGTAAGGAATTAATCAGCACGTTTTCCCTACACTCAAGTGCACTGGCCTCCTGGGATGCTGTGCCACTAGCACTCTGTGGTAGGGCAGTCATAGTTTGCTAAATGGGATGCTGACACATACCTGTCATCACGAGTGGTCTGTCGTTAGGCTGGCACGTCTCTCGTGCGGATTGATGATACAGCGGTTAGTGTGGCGTTGTGAGCAGTGTAGGACCATGGCACAGCCAACAAGCTTAGGTTGGATCCAGTCCCACTACCAGTCTTTTGTATGACTCTGAACATTCAGCTGTGGTGCGCACCACTGCCCAGAGGTTAGGGTTACTGGCCAGGGCGGAGTTGGGTACATCCAGCAGGCATACCTGGGTTGTATTTGGCTGTTGCAGTGGTCACTGTGGGGTACAGACATATCTGTTCATCACAGGAATGAACTGAGTGAGCCACTTTCAGGGCTAGTAGCTAGAGCTGCTGCCTCTGTTGGCATTAGGGACCTGTGGCTGGGGTTCAGTTCTCCCCAGGTCTTACCCTGAGATTAATTTATCAAAGCCATCATGTATTGTAGATCAAATAGCAACTTATTAATTTTGCCCAGATCACCACCTGAGAATGTTAGGTGGGCAGGCAATATTGCTTGATGGCTAAAGGCACTGAAAAGCAACTGGAGTGGCGATGTTGCTATTAGAATTGGAATACGGGAGGAGTTAGCTCATTTACCATGGACATTTTGTGTTGAGTATGAATAAACTGTATTCTTTCTTAACACAGCGACAATGATTGAGTAGGGGAGAGACAAGGCACAGTTTTCTAAAGGGCAGGCAGGAGCCATGTGAGCCCATAGTTTGGTAGTGTGGAGCACAGGGATGGTATTCTGGGGGCCTGTGTTTAAATCCCAACTTGTACTGCTCTGTATCTCCACTTGACTTTATGTAGCTAAGCATTGGGTTCTGCCTTTGCTGAGCCTTGCTCTCATCACAGCAGAGTGGGAGTCAGTGAATTACCTTCCAGTCTCTGGTGCATAAGGTCCTGGGTTTGATTCCCAGTGGGCACACATTGGGTATAGACAGATACCCCACCCCCACCCTTCTGGAAGCTTACCACAGAGTCCTATATTGGAATGTTGCAAGATGACACTCACATGTCTTCAGGAAACTGTACTGCATGGCATAACAATGACTATCTGATAGGAACAGATGAATATACCTTTAATTTGCTAACATGTGCCACTTATATTGTACATAAAAATGTCAGAGATTTATTTACCAATCAGATATTATTGAGATACTAGTAATGTATAGGTAGACAGTGAGATTCTGTATAGGTCTTGTTCCTAATGGCAACAAATCAAATTTATTAAGACACACTGGTCTTGGGGGGGGGGACTCTTCACCATTGCCCATGGGGCTATACATCAATAGGGTTCTGTTCTCATCTCACCCTGGTGGCCGAATTCAGTTCACCAGGTGGAAAGTCAAATAACAACTTATATTAGATCATTTCAGAACAAGCAGAGTATGGGAGTATTTTACTCTCAGCCTTACAGGATCTCTGTCCCCTTTCTGTTTTTGAGAAGAGTTTTCCCAGTGGGTATGTTCATGGTGTGTTGGTCCCTATGCTCATATGGGCATCGGCATTCACACTGATTGCCATGGATCTGCGTACTAATAGACTCTCACCGGTAGATGTAGGGCCTAAGCACAGCATGGCTGTCAGAGGTGTGTGAGGGGTGGAGTACTGGAAATGTCTCTAATTCAACCACCTGAAAATTCTGATATTGTTCTCTCACAATGTGTGCAATCCAAGTAGCCCATGTACTGGAGTCATTTGTGCATTTTTGGCCCTACCCACCCATATTCTAACTATAAAAATGTTCTACATGAAAGGACACAGTGGTCTGTGAAGGAAAAGGACAGGCCATCGTAGAACTGAGTGAACAAAAGATCACTTTGCGGATGTCATATTCCTTATGTACTTTGTTAAAAAATAGACAGTCATGGTAGGAAACAACACAATGTGCAGTTTTCCATTGGTGTTTTCTGCTACAGAGTACAAGCTTTGCTTCCGGAAGACTAACAAGTGCACCTTGAATAATTAGATCCTTTGCAAGGTTGTTATTTAGCAATAAATTTTACAGTTCACATAAGTCTAGTGACTGGGACCATGAGCACAACAAAGGCAAGAATCAGTGAGAGCAACATGATTTATGCAGTACAATATGTACCCTTGATCACTGCAACAGACTGCCTTAAACAATCGCAATGGGGACTAGGTGCTGTAGTTTCTTAGCTGTTTTCATTTTTTCTTATCGTTTGAAGATTTTTAAGTTAAGGTACCATTGTTGCAACATTTAGGGGAAGCCAGAATATCTGTCTCGACAATAATGTCGGGACATAGGATATATATTCCAGGTCTTGCAGGACACAGCTGCCCAAATCAGGACTGGTCTGCGAAAATTGGGACAGGTGGTATCCTGCTTACCTTTATGGGGTTCCCACACTGGTATAGCTAATGTGATAAAATATAACCCAGTAAGCAGTTAGCATTAAATACTCCCAGGCATAACAATGATCTGGATCTAGAGTACAAGGAGAACTATTTGGCTCGGGGCCCCATTTTCCACAGATAAGTAGCAGTAAGGTTCATGTCAGGGCTGGGCCCCCTTCCCCTGGTCATGGCTTGATTGGGGCACTCCCATTGGTATACAGGAGACAAACAGATACATGAACAATCATAATAATAATGATAAACAAATGAATAAATACACACATAGGGTGTGGGAGCAACTATGGGTTTGGGGCTACAAAAGCAGCATGCCCCCACTTTACATTCATAGGGTTCTTTAGCCAAGCAAACAGTGTTGATGATGGTGACAACATTGACAGTTTGCTGCAATGGTGTGCAAGAGACCCAGGCACACTCTCTCCTGACCTGCACCCCCTCCCCGAATCAACTCTGGCTCAGACTTGATTACATATAGCACAGTGGGTGTGGGGGGCAGAGCCCCTCTCATAGGAGGTTGGAGTGGCAAAGCCCACCGATAGAAACAGGGACCAGGTTCCCATATGGATTTATGTCGACCAAAACTTGCAGTCAATATAAATTCTGTCATTGTGATGCAGGCTGATTAAATTGTTGTTGAACAGGTATCGTAGAGCCAAGGGCCATGGCGGGGGCTGGCCCTCGGGCATAGCCCAAAATGTAATGTGGACACCATGTAGGTTCGTAATGGGTAGTCAAGTAGGCAGGATCCTATCAGTATTCTGGAAAGAGGATTTCCGGCAGCCACACAAGACCATTAGAATTTCAACATCATAGTAAATTATGCAAAATTACAGTGCCAGCTGCAAGCCAGAACATAAACAGTATTCAATGTATCAGTGGCTTAGGCTAGCTTGAATAGATGAGTTTCATTCAAGACAGGAAAGTTATTTGACATGCACTGGCTAAAGTGACTTTTTTGGTATGCATTGCAAGAGTGGTCACTTCAGAAAGATGTTTCATTACAACTGATGAAATTGTCTCATCACACTCACAGTTAGAGTCAGAGAATCTCTAATTCTTACCATTTTTTTGCATTCAATGTACAGTACCAAGGGTAACTTTAACCATGAATTCCATCATTCATACATATGACAAGTGACATCTACTGTTATTCCCAACCACACCACTACACCCCTTGGTATTAAATCTTCCAGGACCCCACTTACATTCATTAGCACCATAGTCAAGCTCAGCACTCCCGGCAGTAACATGCTTATGTTTTGGACATATGTATGAAGAAATGGGCAGTTAAAGTTGATCCTCATTAAGTTGAGCTTAAAAAGGCTAAGTATTCAGGATTCTCAGAGTCCATTCTTGAGCAATGTCAGGATACCAGATCCCCAGTTGCCATGAAACATCTTTCTAAAGTGATTAATTTTTGAGGGCTTCCATCCTCTAAGAATGTGGGGCCAAATATTCAAAACTTTGCCTCTGAGGAAAATTAGACTAGAACTATTTGCACATGATATTCGGAGGAATAGCCCTGGGGCTAAATCTGTTCAATATAGCATGCAAACAAAGCCATGCAAACAGGGCTGAGAGTGCAGTGCAAAAATAGCCTGGCAAATAAGACAGCTCTGAATATAGCAAGCAGGAAGGCCAAACTACAGCAGCAGCCCAGTGCACACAGAGGTAGAGTAAGGCAGAGTTCCAGTAGATGGCCAATGTGCATGATAGCAATGAAGTGGTGCACAACAACTGCAAACAACATTGCAGGCAAAACACTGCAGAACTGTGGTATGGTTTTGACAGGTTTACCCAGGGCTAACCAGCTTGCCCTGCACTAACACATTAGCCCAGTGCTAAATTTTGTTATATTCAAAGCTCCTATGCAAATGAGCCTACTTAGGCAATCCATGGGCAAATATTGTAGCCACAGTAGCATGTCATTATGACCTGGCTTGCATGCATTACCATGTAGATTGCCCAGAGCTACTGCATGATGCACACAGCTCCACCTGTATGTGAGACTGGACCTACAGGTCAGTAGCTGCAGACTGGGTGTGCTCACTACTGCACCTGTATGTCAGACATGATAAACAGTTTGGTAGCTACAGGCTGGGTTTGGATACAGAAGTACAGACTATTGTGGCCCAGTAGACTAGCACCACAGGAATGGGTGGTTGTGCTACATGCCATAGACATATTGTTATTCCTGCTACAGCGTGTATCAGACATTACAGTGCCATAGTAGCTGGTATTGTGAGGGACACAGCAATGCCTACAGCGTGTCAGGCAGCAATAAGTCAGGCTCTACAAGGGAATTAATGCCTGATTGGTGTTTGGATGTACTCGGCCTGCGTCCTTATGTCCCAACCCCCCCCCCAACCAGGCATTAATTCCCCAGTAGAGACCTCCTTTGTCTTGGATTAATGCTTACATGTCATTTAACTTTATTAGCCCTCCAGCAATGTAACCATTGCGATCTTTACTAAAACTGATTACTTTAAAACATAAAGACAGACTATTACATGATAAGCTAAACTTCTTTTGCCATGTCCCTAGAAATGAATTTCTGATACTCTTAGAAAATACATTTGTGTTAAATGAGAAACAGTATAAAACATTTTTCAAAGCAAAAACAGACTGGAGAAAGTCATTTGAGTACTATAGCTCCAAATTTTGAATAATTTGCCAGTGATGTACTGTTGGCAGGTAGGTAATTTGCTTTATTTGACCAACCAAATGGTCATTACAAATTAATTTGCATATGTTAAACAGAAATAAATGAAACACATATGACATTTCATAATATTATTTAAAAAATGCAGTGATATTAAAAACAGAGATAATTACAGAGGCAATAAACTTGAGTGCAATCAATCTTAAATATCTAACATTCAGAAATGAGCATGTCAAAAATTAGACTTAAGATTACTGTTCAAATAAATTTTGAAAACTCCTTTTCTGTCTGTTTTACAGATCAGTGAACTGGATTTTTTAAACACTAAGTTATATCAAACTAATCATGTTTATGATATGTAATGCATATTTCAGGTATAATGTGGAATGTATTTTTCATATTTTATTTCATGTATTGTATAGGTTATTGTTATCAGGTTTGACTAAAAAGGGATGTGGTTTGCCCAAATCACCTTATGGTAAAACAATAAAACTATCAAAAATAATATAGACATAGTCATCATCAAAAGCTCAGTACAATGAATTGTGCCACTGAGAATGCAAAATCGGTATGCATTAAATAAGGCTCGTTATGCCCGACTCCAGTGAATGGGATCATGACAGAATGAGTGACCTGACCTGAATACACACAGGCATGCACAGTTCTCCAGTCTGTCCTCTAGTCAGTAGTCCAAATAATCATTTGGTGCAAGTTGACAGTGTCTGTGTTAATTCTAAGTTTTATTAATGTAAAATGTATATGTTAAATATAAAAACAGAAAATTAAAGAGCTAAATCAAACAAAGAAACAAAACAAACAAACATAAAAACAAAATAATCCAACCATGATTTCAAAATAGTGTGATGGGTTATGTAATGCTCAACATTTAGTGTCTATTCATTTTTTTTTTTGTTTTTGTTTTTGTTTTGTGATGCATAACTTGCTTTTCTTTGGGAGTATTAGTATATGATTTGAAAATTAACAAAGCCAAAGAAAATATAGTAACTGGTATAGAGGTAGAGCAGAGACTACAGGGGTATAGATGCATTGAGATAACCAATAATTAAGAATAGATTAACCCACAACAGAGCATGGGTTTACAGAGCATTAATACATGCCTGGGGGGTAGTTTGTGAGGCATGAGATCACAGGCAGAGTGACTTCAACCACCCAGACGTAGATTAATGCTCAGTAAACCAATCCTCTGAAGTGGGTTAATCCACTTATAAAATGGGCAACTTTATTTTAGAGGTTTACCTAAATAAAATTAAAAAGAACACTGTTTACATGCATTTATAATAAAATAGTTCTGTCTAATAGGTTTGTCCTTCTGAGGATGCCATAGTCGTAGTTCTCCAGTAGGTAGATTTGTCCTATGAGGATGCCATTGTTGTAGTTTTTTACATGTTTCTCTGGTGAAGTGATCTGAAAAGGTTATCTTACATTGCTGTCACTCAGGATTTTGTAGTGAGGCAATGCAACTGTGGGTTTACAGGGGATAAATCTATAGTCAGGTGACTTGTTTTGATAAATCTGAATACAGGATTTTAAGCACCCATTTTATAATAACTATTATAGTAGCTCACACTGGACCATGGCAGTCTGAGTGTTTTTGTACACTCTCTCACAATACCACAAGACTTTTTACCCCAACCAGAACAAACAGGATAATGGCAGAGTGCATGACAGGACCTGACACACAGGCATGAACAGTTCTGTAGTATGACTTCTGGGGCCAGATTCACAAAATTTTGCCCCAGCTCATACTGGGTTTTGTACAAAGGTGGTATTCACAGCAACCTGGTTTGTGCACAGAAATCATGTTTGCACTGGAACAACGTGAGGAGGGGGCCACAATGCAAATGAGGGGGAGGGGACCTGCATATTGGCACTGTCACATTCACAAAGCATTTGCTCCACACAAGGGCCTTTTGTGGGTCCTCTTACATGGAGAAAATACTGCTGACTGAAACATTGCTTTAATACCATGCAACCCTAGTGGTTGGTGAAGGTACTGCAATGCCCTCCCTCATTACCAATTGCTGTACCGTTGGTAATAAAAATATATCCCTGATAGTCTAGTAATCCCTCCCGTCCCACAATCATCGATCACCATCCCATTAATAATAAAAAATATGTCACTGCTGATCTTGTGGTCCCTCTGAGCACCAATCACCATCCCATCTGTAAAACAAAAATATGTCCCTGGTGATCTAGTGGTCCCTCCCCTTTCCTGATCACCGATGACTATCCTGTTGATCATAAAAAAAATGTTTTCCTTTCTGGTCTAGTGGTACATCCCCTTCTCCGTTCATTGATCGCCATCCCATTGATTATAAAACATACTTTTTTTCTAATGGTCTAGTGATCCTTCCCCTTCCACAACTGCTGAGCTGATCACAGTCAACTGATAAAACTCAAAACATATCCCTGGAGGCTAGTGTTTCCCCCATCCCCAATCCACCAGATGTATAAGACGTAAATGTCCCTGGTGGTCTAGTGAGCCCCCACCTGATGAGAAGTGCACCAACAGACCACTCCTCCATCCAGAAACTAAGCTGGCGACTGGCACAGGCCTCCTTTCTCCACCACTGCCAGACACCAAATGAGCTGTCATGGAGGATGTACTGTATACAGTACACACCCACTGATTGACAGCTCAGTTATTATTCAATGGGCGCATACTGTATACAGTATAAGCCCAATTACAGCTCAATTAGTGGCAGCTGTGGTGGAGAGTGGAAGGCTGAGTTGGCTGCTGGCTCCATTTCAGGATGGTGGGAGTGGGGTGGTCTGGCACTACTTGCTGGGGTGGCAGGTCTACTAGACAACCAGGGATAGTTATTTCTCATGCAAGTGGTGGATCATGGATGGGGGTACCACTACCCAAGAGGGAGATCGTTTAAGTTTGATCATGGAGATGGTGATCAGTGATCAGGGAAGGGGAGGGACCACTAAAGCACCAGAAAAAAAATTTTTTTATGATCAAGGGGATGGAGATCAATGATCGGGGAAAGGGAAGGACCACTAGACTGCCAATCACATATTTTTTATTATTGATGGGATGGCGATCAGCAATAAGGGTAGGTGAGGAACCACTAGACCACCATGATTGGGGAGTGGGAGGGACCATTTGACCACCAGGGACATATTTTATATTATCAGTGGGACAGTAGTCAGTGATTGGAGGTGGAATGGGACCACTAGGTCACCAGGGAGATTTTTTTTAACAAGGGGCCAAGAATCAGCAAGGGGGGGTGGACACTAGCCATCATGGATTGTTCAGTTATTTATTTCTTGGAATGGTAATGGGCAATTTAGGGGCTTGCTACACTCTTTGCAGCCTATGCAAATGGTCCTATAATGGGCATTAAAATGGCCACCTAGCACCTTGCATGCCCAATGGGCTCATTTTCATGTCTTCCTTTCTGAATAGGAAAATGTACCCCCACCACACTATTCCTTGTGGGGCCATGCTCATGGCTGCATGTCTGAGCAGTGTTACTGGGGTAGTGCTGATGCTACTGGGGTTTCTGCTGCCTTCGGACTACCCCTATTCAGAGTCAGACAGCATGGAGCACTATCCAGCTGTTAATAGCAATTTTGGATGCCTGAACAACTGCGAAGTACAACAATAATGTTGTGTTGCCTTTGTAAGTTTTTGTGAATCTGGGCCTTGATCAGAAGTCAACATAAGCAGTTGGTGCAAGTTTACAGTTTCTGTGTTCAGATTAAGTTTAATTAATGTAAAAAGTATATGTTAAATACATGCAGTCAGCTTTACCTCATGCCAACTACTATATTAGGAATTGAAGTGCTTCAGCTCAATTCTCTAAGTCAAACCAAATTGCTGAGCCCAACTGAAGGCCCATCTGAAGTTGTCAATTGCTTAGGTTGCTTAATTCTTTGAGACTTCAGTTGTCATAATTTATGATGTCTAACTTCCCTAATACACACTCTGACAGCTTTACTTAACAAAGATATCAAAAACTAAAACATATTGAGAAAAAATTGCACCTTCGCTCAGTCATTAAGTATTAGTAGATCATTAACACAGGAAATGTGCACTTCTTATAAATAGGGTTACCATTACTTTTAGGCAGATATAGTTCAAGCTACACACAGTACATTCCAAATCCATTTACTAAAGACTCTTGACCTTCCAAGAGTCCCTGTAACCTAAAGAACAACTAACCGCTAGAAAAAACATGCATTTGTCAATGCTGAATGTTGATTGCGTTGGTCCCTTTGAGCTCGCTCAGTGGCCCTCTGTCACTTGCTTGTTCAGTTTCACCCAGTGCTGCATGCTGCTGTTTTGTACTGAGCTCCTGCCTGCATTGGCACCCTTTTCTGTCCACAAAGAAATCCGCAACTGGTCTGACAGAGCTCCGTTGAGGTGGGTCACTCCCCCTCTCTGACTCGCTCATTCTGTTTCTCCTTGTGCTGCAGGCTGGCCTTTTCTACTGGGCTTCTGCCTCTGTTGGTAGCTTTTTCTGCCTAAAAGGAAATCTGCAGCAGTCCCAACACAGGTCCGTTGAGATTGCTCACTCCCCTATGCCACTTGCTCGTCCGTGTCTGCCAACGCTGCAGGCTGGCCTTTTGTATTGGGCTCCTGTTTGCATTGTCACCTTTTTCTGCCCACAAAGGAATCTGCAGCAGTCATGATAGAGCTCCGTTGAGCTCGCTTACTCCCCCTCTCTCACTCGCTCATTCTGTTTCTCCCACCGCTGCAGGCTACCCTTTTTTACTGGGCCTCTGGGTGCATTGGTTCCTTTCTCTGCCCACAAAAAAATCCGCAGCAGTCCCAACAGAGCTCCATTGAGCTCACTCACTCCCCCTCCCTCTCTAGCTTGTTCTGTGTCTATCAGCGCTGCAGGCTGCCCTTTTGTACTGGGTTCCTGCCTGCATTGGTGCCTCTTCTGTCCACAAAGAAATCTGCAGCAGTCTCGACCGAGATCAGTTGAGCTCAGTCATGCCCCCCCACTCACTTCATCCTAATCTGTCCCTAATACTTGATTTCCGACAGCAACTGCGGTATTGTGCGCCGGAAGTGTGAAAACACATTTTGGCCAGGATGTGAAAAATGACAGCTGTACTGTTAATAAGGAGGTGTGGAAAAATGCCAGTGTTGAAAATATGATGAGAAAATATTACTAGTTTGTGAGGTTACAAGGGTGTATGGAAACTGCACAATGCATGCTCATAACACAGTCATTTTATGGACTTTGATCACAAAATTTTCAGCATAGGCATTTTAGCACCTCTGCTCATGAACAGAGTCAGTGTGATTTTCTTAATGTGTCTCAAACACTGATTTCCCATAGCAACCGCACTATTGTGCACCTGAAGAGCAAAAACACATTTCGGCCAGGATGTGAAAAATGAGAGCTGCACTGTTCATAAAAAAGGTGCAGAAAAATGGCAATGTTGAATATCTGGAGTCAAAATATTGTAAAGTTGTGAAAGTATAAGCGTGCATGGAAACTGCACACTGCACACTCATAGCACACTCATTTTATGGACTTTCGTCACCAAATTTTCAACATAGGCATTTTAGGACCTTTACTAATGAACAGTTTCACTGTCATTTTCATAATGTGGCTTGAACAGGGATTTCCCACAGCGATCGTGCTGTTCTGCATCGGAACCGCGAAAATACATTTCAGCCAGGATGTGAAAAATGATGGCTGTACTGTTCATAAGGAGGTGTAGAACAATGGCAATGTTGAAAATCTGGAGTGCAAATATTATAAATTCGTGAACTTACGAGCATGCATGCATACTGTGAAACACATGCTTGTAACACAGTCATTTTATGGAGTATCATCACCAAATTTTCAACATAGGCATATTAGGACCTCTGCTCATGAACAGTGTCACTGTCATTTTTGTAATCTGTCCCTAACACTGATTTCTCACAGTGACCATGCTATTCTGCACTGGAACTGTGAAAACACATTTCGGCCAGGGTGTGAAAAATGACAGCTATACTGTTCACAAGGAGGTGTGAAAAATACCAATGTTGAAAATCTGGGGTGAAAATATTGCAAATTCGTGAAGTTACGAGCTTGCGTAGCAACTGCACAACACACGCGGGTAAAGCAGTTATTTTTTTGGTTTTTCCCACCAAATTTGCAGCATAGGCTTTTTGAGAGCCCACCTCATGAACACTGGCACTGTCATTTCATTAATCAGTCCTGAAAGGTGATTCCGCACAGTGACAGTGGAATCACCTTTCAGGGCAGATTATCACCATGACAGTGATAGAATTCATGAAGAGGGGTCCCAAAAACCCCATGTTGAAAATTTGTTGCCAAAATTCCAAAAAATGCCTGCGGTATGCATCAAAGTTGAAAAAAACCTGTTTATTCCATTATACAGCTTACTGGCATTTCCTCAGTTCACCGTCGGCTTTGAAGAGTGCAGTCGTGTTCCCGGTCCACTGAAGATCATCGCGCCAGACTCCAGAGGTAAGTATGGGGTGAGGGGGGTGTGGGGAGGCAGGGTGCACAGTGAGTGGGTGCGGGTTGTGGAAGAGGGGGCAGGGAGATGGCCAAGAGACCTTTTTTCTTTTCACAGGTCAAAAAAAAAGACATTGTGGGACTTTTTTTTTTTCAGGGGCATGTGGCATGCTGGGGTGGACTCCCAGCATGCCACCAGACTCTTTCTTTGGGAGAGGCAGCTGTAGCTGACAGGGGATTGGGCACTCCCATTGGCACACAAAAAAAGGGGGTGACATTATGCCGATGGGGATTGGGCACTCCAGTCGGCAAAAAACCAAGGAAGGGGACATGATGCCAGGGAGGACTAGGCGCCCACACAGCAAACAATCAGACAATGCAAGGGAGCCCTGCAATGAGGGGTCGCTCCCTCATTGCAGTGGATGACTCTACAATGATGAGGCAGCCCCTGATTGCAGCGGCTATTTTTTTAGAAGTTGGTGGCACATTGGCTGAACTAGTGTCAGCAGCAGTGTGCCACGGCATTGGGGGAAGCAGGCCAAGCCTTTTAAGGCTGTGGGGGCATTGGCCACAACAGTGCCGCACCTCCACAACCTGCTTTGGAGAAAGCTGCCACAATATGTTTCTTGTGCATGTGCACAATCAACATAAAAATTAAAAACATGATATTTAAACACAACACTAGTTATATTTCATTTATAAAATGAGTAGAGAAATCCAAGGGCTCTGATTTTTTAGGAGGACCTGTGCATTGAGAGGGCACAGCCAATGGGAAAATGCATCCTGCATACCATAATGTGTCACCTAAAACAATCCTTCTGCCAGCTTTTGGAAAAATTCATCCCAAAGTCTCAGCCATTTTGTTTTTCTCATAGCAACAGGCAACACAGCAAAACAGCCATGTAATCATATCTCTAGTTAAACAAGAAGCCAGAGTCTCTTCTGAGGCTGTACCCATTCTGTTGGATTTTGGAACATATAACCCTTGCTACGGCTTCCTGCTTCACACATAACACTGATTTGACTGTAACTTGGGTAACAACTTGGTTTAATAAATGCATGGTCATGGCCATTTTTTATCCATAGCATGGGGAATGACTCAGGCTGTTTGGGTGTGGAGAGGGGCATTGCACCCTACTAAAACAATAAAGGTCCAACCAATTATTCCCAATGGCTGCTATATAGTGCTTGCACATCTTTAATTTATATTCTTTAAGTGTGCAATTTCACTTCATGGCATTCTTCATTAGTACAAGAGATGTTAAAAATAAATTTTATCAAAAAAAAAGAAATTTTAAACATATAACAGTGCCATACAAATGCTAGTCCAAATACACAGTCTTACTCTAATCATCTTCAGGGTGTTATTAAGGGTTCTGTGTCAGATCTAATATGCTTAAAATTCCATATTTTTCTGACAAGACAAAACTTTTATTATTTAGCTTTCATTTAACAGGTAAGCACTCTAGACAAATATATGCTACAACTGCAAGAGCATATTGTCCTCTCCCAACCCCCCCATCTTGACCCCACCTCCTTTTTCACCCCTTACCAGCCTGGATTCAAGAAGTCCCACTCCACTACCACCTCACTCATTCTTTATTTATTTATTGGATTCTCAGAATTACAGACCTTTGAGTCAGAGACTCCTTTACAAATGCTCCATGTCAGAGAATAAATTTGTGTATTTATTTATTTCAAACATTTCACCAGGAGAGACATACTGAGCCATAAACAACTCATTTCCAGAATTGTCCTGGGGAAGATGGGAGAGGGAGAAATACATAGCCATACAACATAAAAATATTTCTAGAGAATGTACACTCATATTAAGGCACACTTTTATACAATATTTCATAAATGCTTACAGGCAGGTTGAAATACAACAAATGAGATAGATTCCAGTACATAATAATACAACATAATAACATAAATTGAGTAAAAAAATGCAGTTTGCGCTGGCCCAGTGGCACTGACAGTTGAGGCACTGGATGCCACACCTTGTGCCATGCCAGCGACCCAGGTTTGGGAAATAGCCCGGGCTGCTGGGGGTCAGCAGGGGGAAGAGATTGAGCATCCATAGGACTGCTCTCTCTTCCTGGGGGAGGGTTTGGGATGCGATCACTCTCAGAGCGGCCTCTGGTGGCTGTCAGGGGCACCTGATATAGTGACGCTGTGAATGCTAGGAGTGGAGTTGAGGCATTACATTGCCTTGACAAGATGCACTCCGTGGGGGTCAGGAAAAAACATGGAAAGAGAGAGAAAAAAACTATTCCTGGGGATAGATGAAGGCACCTCATCTGCCTAACAGCCCATACTTCCAATACTGGGCTATCTCCTCTATACAGGGCCACTCGTGTACCAGGCACTTTGCCCTATAGATAGAGCACCCTGGTCGGATAGGGCGGCCCTACCTCTGGAGGGTTCAGAACCGGAGGTGATGCTCGGTGGCATGAGGGAGAAGGACTAGTCATGGGGTAAGATAGAGGATGGGTACCCGAGGATGCTGGAAGGAGTTCTCCAGGAGTGGAAATAAGTAGAGTTAAAAGCAAAATTCAGTTTGCAAATTACAGGCAAGTTCACCAGGTACTATAGTAGGCAAATAGAAATCATTCAATAGTGAAGGAGTTTAGAGAGCAGTCAGAGATAGACTTTGTCATATCAGCAAGACGGAGCATACTGATTCCATACTCTCAAGTATGGATCAGGGGCAGATCACTTTTGCAATAGTTGTCAACCTGGACAAGGCATTCAAAACAGTTTCACACTTCCTACTACTTCACAAATTTACAATCTCTGGTCTCTCCAACTCAGCCACCACATGATTCTGATCCTACCTACTTCGTAAAATGCAATTGGTCAGGATCAGTTCCTCCTTCTCCCCATCCCCATCAATACTGAAGTCCCACATGGTTCAGTTCTCAGCCCCTTACTAGTATTAATATTCTTGAATGATCTTCTTGGTATCTGCTCATCTACCAATATACACATATATGCAGATGACACAGTACTTTACACCTCTAGTACATCTCATTTAGATGTGGTAACAATACTACAACAAGAATTCAACAACGTACAGCACTGTTTCCAATCCAACCAACTGTTGCTAAATGCCAAAGAGACTGTCTCCATGACCTTTGGCACCAAGCAGAGACTTTCCAACCCAACCCGCACACCTCCTTCCACACCTTGGATGGCACGCTGCAAGACAACTGCCCTTCCTATAGGTTCCTCAGCATCTGGTTACACAAGGACCTGGACTTCTATGTACATGTGAATGCAATGATAAAGAAATTGCACCCCAACCTTGATGTGCTTTACCAAAAAAAGGAATATATTCTACTACTGACTCCCCATGCACTTGTACAGAAAATGTTCCTTCCCACCTTTGACTATGGTGACATTGGCTAAAATGCCACCCCCCAAATCCATCATGACTAGATTGAACACCCTGTTTCATTCTTTCTATCATTTTGATCTATCTTGCTCCCTACAGTCATATCACTGTGATCTTTACAAAGTTCTCTCCCTCCCATCTCTGGAATCCAGATGCCTCATCCACTCCACAAACTTCACAGCCAAATTCTGGTTTGGGTCACTCCCCCCCCACCTCACCTCTACTTTATCTACCCCCACAGAATGGTACCCCCTCCATAGCACTGGGCCAAGACCCCAGGCCCTCCCCTTCAGGTTCACCACTTCTGGACAATCTGTCTTCTCTTATCATTGTCCAAGGCTGTGGAATGCCCTCCCCACCTCCATGCAAAATGCACCCTTATCCACAGCCCTATCCTCCTTCCTGCATAACTGTTTGACCTGTCCCTAATTGTTTCCTGACTCCCCTTGCAATCCCAGACCCCCAGAAACTGTACTCCTACACAACAATTCCAAACCTACGTTTCACTTATGTTGATTCCTTCAAATTCTTTCCTTCATCTAGCTCTAGGCTAATCTCCTGAAACCTATACAAAGCCTTCTCACTCCTATCCATGGAGACCAACTCCTCAGTCACTCTGCTACTCTCACAGACAGCATTCCACTCTTACCCCACCACTCCTTTACAATCCCCCAGTCCACTCCCTACCACCACCAGACTACCTACGGGACACTTTGCCTGCTTTCTCTTCTTTTTCTGTTAACACTGGTTCCGCCTCCATTTTTGTTTATTTGTTTATTTGAATCTAGGATTACAAGTACCTTTGAGCCGAGGCTCTTTTACAAAGGTTCCACATCAGGAGGGATACAATGTAACACAGGACAATAAGTACAAGATTTGTAATAAACATTGGGTTACAAAAACATAGAGGCTTAAAAAATGTTGTCAATGCAGACATGCATATTGGGACAGTACTAGGTAGGATACAATAGGGAGTAACAGCCAGAGGCCTTGTCAGCAGTGCATTGGAAGTGCAGAGGTGAGTGGGGGATGGGTGGACATGGGGAGGGGAGATATGTAGAGAAGAGAGTAAGTGCTGAGAGTAAGGGGCAGGGGCAGCTGACAGAGGTAGAGGGACAGGATGGCTGTTAAGGGAAACAATCGCAGGTGCTGGAGGCTGAGAGGAATAGATGCAGCCTAGATTTGAAGGGGCCAAGCTTGAGAAGGGAGGCGATGTCACTACTGAGACCATTCAACCCGAGTGGTGCCCTGTAGGTGAAAGTTCTTTGCTGCTGTGAGGAACGGCAGTGAGGGATCAGAAGGCATTGAGAGACAGTGCCCCTAGTATGGCATGTGTTACAAGCAGGGGAAAGGAGAGCATGGATGCCAAGAGGAGAAAAACCCAGGGTTGTCTTCTTGGCCATGAGGCAGATTTGGTATTTTATGCAGTTAAAGAGTTGTAACCTGCCAGTTTGAGCATAGAGGTCACATGTATATGTGAGACAGTGGGCTCCAGAGATGAGACGACAGGCTTTGCTGAGGGCTGTAGCAATGCATCGGAGTGCAGTGGCAGAGGTGTAGATGATAAGGCCATAGTCAATCAGTGAGACCACATAGCTCTGAACTGCAACCCTTAAGGCTTCAGGAGTAAGGTATTACCCACGCATGTAGAGAAGTCCAATACAATTATTAGCAGCTTTAGCAATGTTGTCAATGTGTAGACCATAGGACAGGTGACTGCCAATTGTGACTTCAAGATATTTAAGGGAGTGTACCTGTTTGAGGGCAGCACCATTGCAGTTGGAAATGGTAAAGGGATGGTGCCTGTACTTGTTGTGGGAGCCACAGAAGAGCATTGACTTTGTTTTTCTGTAGTTGAGGACTAGCTTGTGTTTGGTGAACTAGTTTTCAACTGAAGAGAAGCCAAGCTGTAGTTTGCACTGTAGGGGATGGAGTTCCTTGTGGGTGGAGTGGATTACGGCTGCGTCAGCGTAGAGTAGTATTTGCCCAGGGCAGGACTGTGGGAAGCTATTCAGAAAGAGACTGAAAAGAAGTGGACCTAGAAAGGATCCCTGAGGGACTCCAGAGTGTGCTGGTCTAGCATCAGAGAGGACATCACCAATTTTGACTCTTTGGGATCGGTTTTCAACTTAACTTTTAAACAGTGTCATCACCACAGGCGAAAGCCTAGCATTTAGCAGCTGGGCTATCAGAAGGTGATGATGGACAGTGTCAAAGGCCTTAGTTAAGTCAATGTAGACAGAGCCCATTAGTAGACCATTATCCAGGGAACTATGGATTGCTCCAGTGTACTCCAGTAGGGCTGAGATGGTGCTGTGGCCCTTTCTGAATTAGTGCTGCTGAGGGCACAAGATATTATATTTATCCAGGTAATCCATAAATTGGTCTGATATAATCCTTTCAATTGCCTTTGAGAGGGGAGGCAAAATGAAGATAGGCCTGTAGTTCAGGTGGAGGGTCCAGTCTCCACTTTTGTGGATGGGGGTAACAGTTGCAGTTTTCCATCTATCTGGGAACTGATTGAGGCTGAGGGAGAAGTTGAAGGTTTTAGTTAGAGGAGTAGAACTTCAACAGTGAGGGACAGCAGTTTAAGGTCCAGCATGTCCCCACTTATTCGGGGCTTGGCAACTGCTTTTCTAATGCATGTGTGTACATCATGCATCTTGACTGCCTTGAAGTAGAAGGATGGATATTTAGAAGAAGGGGGTGAGCTGGTGGCATGTGCAGTGGCATCATCATTGTTGAAAAAGTCTGAGGGGAGAACACAGCGGAGGTCTGTGAAGGCTGTGTTGAAGGTATTTGCTGTTGCTAAGGTGTCCAGGATAGTTGCCCCATCAATATTCAGCATGGTGGGGAAGTTTTATGCTGTTTCCCAGTAACTTCTTTAATATTGTTCCAGAAGGATTTGCCATGTCCCCAGGTATTTATGAGAGCTTTATTATAATAGATGCTTTTCGTTAGATGAATTGATTTTGTGCAGGCATTATGGGCACGTGTGTAGTTCTGGATGTCAGCTTGCATTCCTGAGGCCAGAGCCTTCATCCAGAGAAAGTCCCTGGTTTTTAGTTGAGCAAGTAGATCAGTAGAAAGCCAGGGGTTGCATAGGCCTTTGACTTTACATTTTTTGAAGGGGGCATAGGAGTCATAGGCAGAATTAAAGACGCTAATGAAAAATGACAGGGCCGAGTTGACATCGGTGGCGTTGTAAATAGGAGACCAATCTTGTTGTCTTATGTGGGTTTTAAGGTGTTTTAGCTGCCCTTTGGGGAAGACTCTACTGGAGATGAGTAAGGGCGGAGGCCTGCTGAATTTGTTAGACCATTAGCAGATGACTGGGGAGTGGTCACTTACAGCATCAGGAAGGATGGCGATGTTTGAGATGCGAGCTGAATGGCTAGTTAGTACCCAATCTAGGCGGGTACTAGTACCAGTTTTATAGTTGTGCCAAGTGGGGGAGTCGACTAACTGAGAAAAGTTGATGGCAGAGATCGCATCCCTGATTCCACCTATATCTGTTGCCAACCAGTTAATGTTGAAGTCACCCAACAGAACTGTCTCAGAGCCGGGGGGGAGGGTTTATACGAGGTCTAGGGCAGCGTTGATACCTATACCTTGTTCTCTAGGGGGGATGTACACTGCAGCAACTGTCAAGGCTTTGTTATGGGCCCCTTGAATGATTTTGACAGGTAGAATCTGTGCAGATATATTTGAGACTGTGTATTCTATATAGTGATCCAGTAGAGGCTCTTTCAGGTAAATTGCACAACCCCCACCTCTTTTTGTCTTTCTGTCAAGTCCAAAGATGCTATAGCCTGGGAGGGTAATAGATATGTCTGGGATTTGGGGAATGAGCCAGTTTTCAACTATTGTGAGTATATCCAGGTTATGGAGGTTGGCAAATACTTGCAGTGCATCAAGTTTTGGGAGAAGGCTGCAGATGTTGATTGTTGCAAGGGTGAGAGACCCTGTCCACTTTACTTGGGTGGTTGAGTGGGTGGTCATAGGTCCTGGATTGGGGTGAATATTACCAGACAGCAGGAGCAGGAGGAGCAGTAGTTTCAGGGTCTACCATCATATTTGTCTGGAAGAGAGTTTATTCGACCCCTTTGTTCGTGAACTTAGCAGGGGTGTTGTCATTAGCTCCAATGGGATGAAGTGTGTGCCAGGGATGGAATGGCAATCAATTGGGCCAGTCTCCCCCAGTCAAGCTTATTTAAGTGCATCCCGATAATGTCAGGGAATGGTGTGGTTGGGGAGCAAGGAGCAATGGCTGAAGTGCCTGAGTGGGTGTAGAGAGAGTCGACTAGGAAGCTAAGGGGAAAGGAGGGGTTACAGGCTCCAGGCAAAAAGCTGAGAGGTACCAGAGATGCGAGGAAAAGTAGAGAAAAGAGAAAGAAGGACAGCACCTTTGTGCTCTGAGAAATCAGAGATCAGGAAGAGGGAGAGACACATGTGAGGGAAGAGCTGGGTAGAAAGTGGATAGGATGACAGTGTGAGGGCACTGGGGAGGAGAGATAATGTGGGCTGTAGAAAGAAGATGTACTAAGGTAGGGATCCAATAGGTAACAGAAAGGAGGTCCCTAAATAAAGGTGGGATGAGCTAAGACTTATTTAATTAAGGAAGGAGGTGGGGAGCGGGCGCATATTTTCAGCACTTCACTAAGCTATCTTATGGGTGCAGAAGCCCAGGAAGGCAGATACAGAACAGAAGGAGCGTGGCCAATCAGTGGCCATGAGAGGCACATTAGTCCAATCAGCAATCGGCAACAGCGAGCAGTGGCCAATGGGGGCTGCTTAGTGCTTACCAGTCAGGCCACGGCTCTTACCTAGCTGAGGAGAGGTTGGAGGTGGCCTGTGGAGGTGGCGTGGGTGGCTGGCTGAATGAGTTAAGAAAATGAAAATTGCATACTCTCTACTTTTAAAATGCAAAATCATTTACTGAAACAAATCCATACATTTCCAAATTGCGTTTTACATTTATACTTCTTCAATAAAAATAAATGTCCATTTCCAAAATGAATTGAAAGCACTTGTATTTGTTGATTGCTTTAGTATATTTAGAATGGTGAACATTTTCTGAACATGTGTGTTCCTTCCTCAGACCATAGTACCTTCCAAGTGCTGTAAATATAAGTAAATCATTGGTCAAATTATAATTGATAGTTTCAAAATTATCATAATTATCAAATTATTACTTTTGTCAAAGACATGGGGAACACACCTGTGCATAACTCCAATGAAATAAATATATTTTTCCAGGCTGGCACTAGAATAACATAAAAAAAGATGGTTATACATTTTAAAATGATATATAGTAACACTTCAAATGTAGATTTTTTTTTATACAAAACCCATTAAATTTACCTGGGTTACTAAAGTATTGTGACTCTACGGAATTCAAACCGCAATGATCTGCAGAATATAAAAAGGTAAAAGTCTGAAACCCAAAATTAATCTCACATTATCATTAAGTTTTAGATTAAAGTATTACAAGGTTTTTTATCATGTATAGCCTTACCAATGTGTATTCGCATCCAAATAATAATCTTAATGGTAGAGTTGAAGCGAAAACCATAACCAGCGTGTATCCCACGTTAGGAGAGTAATAACCAGCTTTATCTCTTAAACTGTGCCACCATAAACTCGGACGCTGAAACTGCCTCACCTTGGAGGATCAGGTGAAGAAGGGTCTGGGTTGCTATTTCATGTTACCTGGAGGGTATGTGATGATGTCACCAGGTGACTCACTTAGCAGCCCAGTCTGTAATAGAAAACCAACAACTTAAAAATTTATTGTTTATCCCCCTTCCTAATCATGCTTTTCAAAGCCACATTAGTCAGGGAACAACTTGAATTTCTATAACAGCACCATTCCCAATTGGCATTAAAACGAAATTGCATGCCGACTCAGATCAGAATTTAAGTGGTTCTGGTGGGATAAGAACCCAAATTACCTTAAAGCTTAAATCCTATTACAAAATAACCAAAATAGCATCACATCATTTCTTATTGTAGAAATTATTTTTTATAATGGCACTGTAATGGGATAAGAGCCCAAATCACCTACCACATTAATCAGAAAACAACCTGAATTTCTATAACAGTGCCATTCCTAATTGGCATTAAAATGAAATTGCATGCCTATTCAGATCAGAATTTAAATGATTCTGGTGGGATAAGAGCCTAAATTACCTTAAAACTTAAACTCTATTGCAAAATACATTGTTTCAATAACCAAAATAGCATCTCAGCATTTCTCATTGTAGAGATTAATTATTGTAATGGCACTGTAATGGGATAAGGGCCCAAATCCCTGAAAACTTGTATAATCTTACTAGATATGTTATTACAGTGACTGAAAAACATCATTTCACATATCATGAGGGAAATTAGTGACTATAATGGAACTTAGTTATTATAATGGCACTGTAGTAAGATGGGAGCCCAAATCACTTGCAAACTTACATCTTCTTACTAGATGTGTTATTACAACGACCACAAAACATCTTTTTGCATCTCATGAAGAAAATTAATAATTGTAGTAGGACTCATAATTGCAAGCCTTAATTTTTCAAACTTTAAGCAGTAAAACCCAGTCAGCACAGGATTCTAATGGTCAAAGATTAATAAATGAAAGTTAGTAACCAAAATTACAATATAAAACTAAAAAGGTTAACAAAAAGAAGTCCAGAGTAAATTTTCATTTAAACCATATCGTTTTTGATATGTCCGTAATGTATAAATCCACCAAGCTTCTCTTTGTAATAGCTTCATTTCCCAATTCATCCCTCCTAATGGTTTCACTACTTTCTCAATCCCAAAAAATTTTAAACTAGAAATCTGATGATTGCATTGTAAGGAATGTCTAACTAGTGGAGAACGTTCATTAGCTCTTCTGATGTTGCTCTTATGTTCGGTGATTCTCACTTACAGTGGTCTTGTAGTTTCCCCTATATAATATAGGGAACAAGGACAAATGATGCAATGTATGATGTGATCTGTACTGCATTTAATGAAGTCTTGAATAAGAAAAGATGTATCTTGATGTGTGCTTTTGATATGTTTACTTTTAACTGCACTGCTACAATGTGTGCAGTTACCACATGGAAAAAAAACCTTTATGTTGCTTCTTAACCAGATACCATGCTGTATAGTTGGTTTCCAGTGTTGTGTTCGAACCAGTTCATCATTCAATGTTTTAGTTTTTCAAGCTGTAATCCATGATCTTTGTTCAAAAACCCAATGTCCATTATCTGTGCTTTGTAAAATATTCCAACTTCCTGTAATCACTTTCTTGATTTTCTCATAACTGGAGGAATATTGTGTAGAAAATGAAAGCTTTTCCAGTGTCTTTATCTGTTTAGGAATAGTCTGGATCAATGCATCACATGCCTTAGTTTTGAGCTTAGATTCTGCTTGTTTTAATATACCAGAAGAGTAGCCCCTTTGCCTAAACCTAACTTTAAGATCTGCTAAGTTTTTCTCAAAATAACTGAATCTCCACTTTTTCTTCTGACTCTTAACATCTGACTGTATGGGATACTATTTTTTAAAGCTGGAGGGTGGAAACTCGTGGCATGTAATGTTGTATTTTTATCTGTTGATTTTCTATATAAATCAGTCTTTAAATGATTTTCTTGTCAAATAATCTTAAGATCCAAAAAGGATATCTCAGTAGTGTCATAATTTAATGTAAATTGCAAATAAGGAAATATAGAGTTAATATAAACATGAAATTCTAATAACCGTTCTACCGTGTTAGACCAAATCAAAAAAATATCATCAATAAAATGTTTATATAATACCAATGAATTCCTGTATTGATTAGTTGCACTAAAAATATGCTCCAGTTCAGATACGGCCATGTACAAGTTTGCATATGTTGTTGCCAATGAAGCTCCCATAGCTGTTCCTGTAATTTGATGGAAATTTCTATTCTCAAACTGAAAAAATTATTTTCTAATACAAATTGTGTCAATTGTAAAATAAATCCTTTATCTGGAAAATGTTCATCCCTTAAGGATAAAAAATGATTCAGGGCTCTTAATCCCTGGTCATGTGGAGTGCTAGTGTACAAACTCTTAACATCTAAAGTGACTGATTGACAATATTGCAAATCAATGTTTTGTGTACTAAGTTCTTCCAAAAGCTGTATACAATGTTTATTGTCCCTTAAATAAGATGGAAACTACATGATGAGATCATTGCAATAATAGTCCACATAAATGGAAAAGAGTTCTGTGATAGAATGAATTCCAAATATAATAGGTCTGCCTGGATGGTGTATGGGGACCTTATGAATTTTCGTCGAACAATAAAAAAGAGGAATGCGTGGTGTCTTATTAACAAGAGCTGTGGCTAGCCAATCAGATACAATATGTTGTTCTACTGCTATTGTGACTATAGAACATATTTCTTGTTGTAAAATTTCCAAGGGAATTGTAGTTACTTCCTTATAAGTAGAAATGTCTTTTAACTGGTTTAAACATTCAAGTTGATAGTCTTAATAATTCATAATAACTATTGCTCCTCCTTTGTCTGCTTCCTTTATAATAATAGTAGAGTCCTCCTTAAGACTCTTAAGAGCTTGCCTTTCTTGAAAACTTATTGTAAATAGGTTTCTGTTTTTCACTGAATTTGATTATATTCTCAATTTCTCTATCAACTTTCTCAATAAAGGCCATTATGTTGGGGGGTTGTAAAAAAAATGGGATCAAAAGTGGATTTCACATGAAGAGCCCGTTTTAACTATAATCTGGATTTGTCATTATGTCACCATCTGAACATTCGCTGTCCCTATTAAAAAATAATTTTTAAGCCTAAGCTTGCGATAGAATTGTTCTAAACCTAATTTTAGTTCAAATGCATGTAATGGCTCAGCCAGATTAAAGTTAAGTCCTTTATTTAATAAACGTGTTTCAACTTCAGAGAGATTCTGGTGGGATAAATTGTATACTATTAGTTCATGTTGTCCCTGGATCTGATGGAATGTACCTTTCCTGTGTCTCTTTTTTCTCTGCCTCCTTGATCTCTTGGTTTTGTCATAACTGACGTGGAAGGTTCTGGGGGTGTAGTAGGTGTAGAAAGTATTACATGGTTTTTTATCATGTATAGCCTTACCAATGTGTATTCACATCCAAATAATAATCTTAATGGTAGAGTTGAAGCGAAAACTTTAACCAGCGTGTCTCCCGCGTTTGACTTCATGTTATTATTAATTGAAACACTTACTACTGAACAGGCGTCTCTGTAACAAGAAATTAACTTGTTAGAATATGAAATACAAAGTAATTCAGAACTAAGTCAAATAAAGGTTCAGTTAGAACAGATAGAACACCCTTTAAAGGATATGATACACAAATTAAAAATATCAAATTAAGTAAGTTTAAAAGAGATATTACTGACTATAAAGAAGGTAGAATATAATCTTGGAAAAAATCTGGTCAACAGTTATTTGTTTATGATTTAGATGAATCAGAAATAACAGACACCACAATGGACTCAGATACACAAGATAATTGGCACAACAGAGGTACAGCTAACTTTAGATACCAAAATAGATATAATAGACGCCCCTATAGACCACGCTATTATTATAGGAGGCCATATAGAGATAATTACAATTTTCAGGGACAATATAGAGAGGTCTATTATGACTCCCATCAGTCACAAAGGACAAGGGGAGATAGATTTCAGGGACAGGATTTTTCTCCACCTACTACACCCCAGAACCTTCCACATCAAGTATGGCAAAACCAAGAGATCAAGGAGGCAGAGAAAAAAAGAGACACAGGAAAGGTACATTCCACTAGATCCAGGGACAACATGAACTAATAGTATACAATTTATCCCACCAGAATCTCTCTGAAGTTGAAACTCGTTTATTAAATAAAGGACTTAACTTTAGTCTGGCTGAGCCATTACATGCATTTGAACTAAAATTAGATTAAGAACAATTCTATCACAAGCTTAGGCTTAAAAATTATTTTCTTAATAGGGACAGCAAAGGTTCAGATGGTGACATAATGGCAAATCCAGATTATAGTTTAAAATGGGCTCTTCATGTGAAATCCACTTTTGATCCCATTTTTTTACAACCCCCCAACATAACGGCCTTTATTGAGAAAGTTGATAGAGAAATTGAGAATATAATCAAATTCAGTGAAAAACAGAAACCTGTTTACAATATAAGTTTTCAAGAAAGGCAAGCTCTTAAGAGTCTTAAGGAGGACTCTACTATTATTATAAAGGAAGCAGAGAAAGGAGGAGCAATAGTTATTATGAATTATCAAAACTATCAACTTGAGTGTTTAAACCAGTTAAAAGACATTTCTACTTATAAGGAAGTAACTACAATTCCCTTGGAAATTTTACAACAAGAAATATGTTCTATAGTCACAATAGCGGTAGAAAAACATATTGTATCTGATTGGCTAGCCACAGCTCTTGTTAATAAGACACCATGCATTCCTCTTTTTTATTGTTTGCCGACAATTTATAAGGACCCCATACATCACCCAGGCAGACCTATTATATCTGGAATTCATTCTATCACAGAACCCTTTTCCATTTATGTGGACTATTATTGCAAAGATCTCATCATGTCTTTTCCATCTTATTTAAGGGATACTAAACATTGTATACAACTTTTGGAAGAACTTAATACACAAAACATTGATTTGCAATATTGTCAATTAGTCACTTTAGATGTTAAGAGTTTGTACACTAGCATTCCACATGACCAGGGATTAAGAGCTCTGAATCATTTTTTATCCTTAAGGGAAGAACATTTTCCAGATAAAGGATTTATTTTACAATTGACACAATTTGCATTAGAAAATAATTATTTTCAGTTTGAGAATAGAAATTTCCATCAAATTACAGGAACAGCTATGGGAGCTTCATTGGCAACAACATATGCAAACATGTGCATGGCTCTCTTTGAACTGGAACAGATTTTTAGTGCAACTAATCAATACAGGAATTCATTGGTATTATATAAACATTTTATTGATGATATTTTTTTGATTTGGTCTAACACGGTAGAACGGTTATAAGAATTTCATGTTTATATTAACTCTATATTTCCTTATTTGCAATTTACATTAAATTATGACACTACTGAGATATCCTTTTTGGATCTTAAGATTATTCGACAGGAAAATTATTTAACGACTGATTTATATAGAAAATCAACAGATGAAAATACATCACATGCCACAAGTTTCCATCCTCCAGCTTTAAAAAATAGTATCCCATACAGTCAGATGTTGAGAGTTAAAAGAAATAGTGGAGATTCAGTTAAATTTGAGAAAAACAGCGGACCTTAAAGTTAGGTTTAGGCAAAGGGGCTACTCTTCTGGTATATTAAAACAAGCAGAATCTAATGTCAAAACTAAGGCATGTGATGCATTGATCCAGACTATTCCTAAGCAGATAAAGACACTGGAAAAGCTTTCATTTTCTACACAATATTCCTCCAGTTATGAGAAAATCAAGAAAGTGATTACAGGAAATTGGAATATTTTACAAAGCACAGATAATGAACATATGATTTTTGAACAAAGACCATGGATTACACCTCAAAAAACTAAAACATTGAAGGATGAACTGGTTTGAACACAACACTGGAAACTAACTGTACAGCATGGTATCTGGTTAAGAAGCAACATAAAGGGCTTTTTTTCCATGTGGTAACAGCACACATTGTAACCGTGCAGTTAAAAATAAACATATCAAAAGCACACATCAAGATAAATCTTTTATTATTAAAGACTTCATTAACTGCAGTACAGATCACGTCATATATTGCATCATTTGTCCTTGTTCCCTATATTATATAGGGGAAACTACAAGACCACTGTAAGTGAGGATCACCGAACATAAGAGCAACATCAGAAGAGCTAATGAATGTTCTCCACTAGCTAGACATTTCTTACAATGCAATCATCAGATTTCCAGTTTAAAATTTTTTGGGATTGAGAAAGTAGTGAAACCATTAGGAGGGATGAATTGGGAAACAAAGCTATTACAAAGAGAAGCTTGGTGGATTTATACACTATGGAAATATCAAAAATGATATGGTTTAAATGAAAATTTACTCTGGACTTCTTTTCGTTAACCTTTTTAGTTTTATATTGTAATTTTGGTTACTAACTTTCGTTTATCATTATTTGACCATTAGAATCCTGTGCTGATTGGGTTTTACTGTTTAAAGTTTTAAAAATTAAGGTTTGCAATTATAAGTCCTACTACAATTATTAATTTTCTTCATGAGATGCAAAAAGATGTTTTGCGGTCATTGTAATAACGCATCTAGTAAGAAGATGTAAGTTTGCAAGTGATTTGGGCTCCCATCTTACTATAGTGCCATTATAATAACTAAGTTCCATTATAGTCACTAATTTCCCTCATGATATGTGAAATGATGTTTTGCGGTCACTGTAATAACATATCTAGTAAGAGTATGCAAGTTTGCAGGGATTTGGGCTCTTATCCCATTACAGTGCCATTACAATAGTTAATCTCTACAATGAGAAATGATGAGATGCTATTTTGGTTATGGAAACAATGTATTTTGTAATAGAATTTAAGTTTTACGGTAATTTAGGCTCTTATTCCAAGAGAACCACTTAAATTCTGATATGAGTAGGCATGCAATTTTGTTTTAATGCTGATTAGGAATGGCACTGTTATAGAAATTCAGGTTGTTTTCTGATTAATGTGGTAGGTGATTTGGGCTCTTATCCCATTACAGTGCCATTATAAAAATTAATTTCTACAATAAGAAATGATGTGATGCTATTTTGGATATTTTGTAATAGGATTTAAGCTTTAAGGTAATTTGAGTTCTTATCCCACCAGAACCACTTAAATTCTGATCTGAGTAGGCTTGCATTTTCATTTTAATGCCGATTGGGAATGGCGCTGTTATAGAAATTCAAATTGTTCCCTGACTAATGTGGCTTTGAAAAGCGTGATTAGAAAGGGGGATCAACAATAAATTTTTAAGTTGTTGGTTTTCTATTACAGACTGGGCTGCTAAGTGAGTCACCTGGTGGCATCATCACGTACCCTCCAGGTAACATGAAATAGCAGCCCAGACCCTTCTTCATCTGATCCTCTGAGGTGAGGCAGTTTCAGCGTCTGAGTTTACGGTGGCATGGTTTAAGAGATAAAGCTGGTTATTATTCTCCTAATGCAGGAGACACGCTGGTTACGGTTTTCGCGTCAACTCTACCATTAAGATTATCATTTGGATGTGAATACACATTGGTAAGGCTATACATGATAAAAAAACTTGTAATACTTTATTCTAAAACTTAATGGTAATGTGAGATTAATTTTGGGTTTCAAACTTTCACCTTTTTATATTCTGCAGATCATTGTGGTTTGAATTTCATAGAGTCACAATACTTTAGTAACCCAGGTAAATTTAATGGGTTTTGTATAAAGAAATCTACATTTGAAGTGTTACGATATATAATTTTAAAATTTTATAACCATCTTTATTTATCTTATTCTAGTGCCAGCCTGGAAAAATATATTTATTTCATTGGAGTTATGGACAGGTGTGTTCCCCGTCTTTGAGAAAAGTAATAATTTGATAATTATGATAATTTTGAAACTATCAATTATAATTTGACCGATGATTTGCTTATGTTTACAGCACTTGAAGGTACTATGGTATGAGGAAGGAACACGCATGCTCTGAAAACGTTCACCATTCTAAATATACTAAAGCAATCAACAAACACAAGTGCTTTCAATTCATTTTGGAAATGGACATTTATTTTTATTGAAGAAGTATAAATGTAAAATGCAGTTTGGAAACATATGGATTTGTTTCAGTAAATAATTTTGCATTTTAAGAGAAGAGAGTATGCAATTTTCATTTTCTTGACTACGTGGATTCTCCAACTGGCACACTGTCCTCATTTATTTAATTAGAAAAGAAAAAAAGGGAACTGAGGGTGTTTCTACTACATTATAATATGGCTGACTGAATGAGCCATGGCCATGCTGCTTCAAGCCCAATCAGGGGCTGTAATCTGCACTACGTCTACACTAATAATGCTTTTTTCATTCACCTCATCTTGTCCTAACTGTGGATTTACTATTTAACCAACACATACTTATATCCATTGGATAGCACTATAAAGGTTGTCCCATATTGTAGTGGCATGTTCTTGCAACCTGCATACCTTCTCTCAAGGCATTGTTTTATCCAAATGTATTTTTCTTATATTAATTGTACTGTGTGCATCTAATGCTGTATATATTATATATGTGTGCATGTATGCATAATGTTGTTTATGCTGACACGACTGCAATCTGCTGCCCCTTCCCCTTCCCCATCCCCCCAGGATGCACCTGGAAATGAAGTACAGATCAGCATGCCTTCTTGGTGAAACATTTAAATAAATAAGAAAATATCTCTATTGTCAGGTATGACCCTGGATGTTACATATAGAATAATACATGGGGGAGTGCATAACAAGAATTTAATGCACACCCAAGCTGTGAGATGGTACATAAACTCTGAGGGTGAAGCCCAAGGGATTTATCAAAGCATCTCACACTGCAGGTGTGCATTAAATTTGAGTTTTGCGCTCCCCCATGTATGGTTTTTAATTGCTGTGGGACATTTTTTCTCCAGCTAGATTTCATTAAATAAAAAAGTGTTTAAGAAACAGTGTGTTGTGTCTTATTTTTATTCAGCAGAATGTAACAGAGCAATACACAAGAAAATGGATGCACACTCCACATTCAACAACATTCTATGTGTGTTTCTGTGAATAAATCATTTTTTGAAATAAATAGGAATTGCTTTCTTTCACTAAGACTGTGGGAATGGCAAAGCTTTGATCCCGATCTGAAAGCCACAGTATACAAAATCAGCACTTAGGAAAACAGCAATAGCATGACAACAGTTGCAAATAAAAAGAAATATGTTTAAAAAAAATGAGACCTGGAGGCAAGAAAGTTTTTTGTTTGAGTCTGAATTTATTTCAATTGCTGCAGGTTGCCATTGCCTAGGCATAAGCTGCAGACATCAGAGTTCATGGCAGTTTGTGTGGAGATAAGAGAAACAAAGAATGATTGTAAGTTTCAGAACTAGGGACTATGAATTTCCATGGTGCTGAGTCAGTTAGTAAGGCTCCCATTTAATTTTTGTGGGTATTTTCATGTTGTAATACAGTTTTTCCTCACTTGGTATATCTTTCACTCAAGCGTTTATTTTTCTGGCGATTGATGGCATTTTTTTAGGTGCAGTGAGTGAATGTGAGCTGGGTAGAGGAGAAGCTGGTACGTGTTCACCATTATAACCTGTGGGTTAGAGTGGTGAATTACAATTAGTTTTTAGTAAGAGAAAAAATGTCCCCCCCCCCAGTTATTACCTAGATTTAGTATTTGCCATATTGGTCCTTGTAAGAACAGATCCAGAAGCAAATGATTTGATACCTTTTAATGAACCAGCATAGATGGGGTGGGGTGGGGATTGTTTTTCAGTAACTGCATTCTTATACACATTGTGGCACTCATAATTTGATTTAAGAGCCAGCTGCTCAAGTAGTTGTTATCTTATATGTCAATTTAATATATAAAGAGTAGAGTACTTTGTATGTCTTCTGCTCTAAGGACCTCTGACCCTGAGACTCTCCCAGCTGAAGGTGACATGGTACTGTTAAGTATCTCTGACAGCATCTTTAGTTTTTTTTTAATGAGTATTTTAAACCAATGGGGACTTTTTTCTGTTTTTTTCTGCATGATCTGGGTGTTAAAAGTATTGTTTTTTCTAAATAGCTGTCATTACGCTTCTGACAAAGGATTTGTTGGTCTGAAAGCTAAAGCACTTTGTTCTCCTTGTTACATCTATGTTGGTCCATTCAAAGGTACCAAATCATTTGCTTCTGGATCCCCAGTTATTACAAATATACAGGTAAGGCAAACTTTAAGGTTCCATGTCTTGTGATCACTATTATGATGAGTGTAAAAGCAAATTGGTGATATACACTTCAAGGCAACCAGACATCTGGATTTTAAAAAAGTGTTTTTGTGGGTGGGGGGCTGCACCCACCCAGCACCCATTGAATGAATTTCCTCTACTCAAAGGGGGGGTGCATGTCTGGGAGGGTGCAAACTCTGGATGTTGGCAAAATATTAATCCTGCATGTGCAGGCAGTGGCACAATGTGCTCAATACTGGTCCCAAACCCAGTCCCAGCTGTGCCAGAGCTAGCCACTAACACCACCATTCCACATGGCTTGCTCAGCAGCAGCAGGTACACCAGGTCCCTAAAATTCCTTCCCTGTCCCTCTCCTTCCCCTCACTATTCCCTCTTTTCATTCACTCTTCCCCATGGTTGCTGTCCCAGTCACTCACTATTGTGCAGGGTAGCCCAGAATAATAGTACCCAAAATTAGTCACTGTTTTTGTAGTCATTCATTTTGGGTCGCTATTATCACTGGATACCAAACTTTAACAGCGAGAAAGATAAACACCATATACGAAAATTTAAACAATTAAAGATCACAGCAGTTTAAACAGTATATAAAGTAGGCACCGTTATGTCAAAGCATGGACCTGAACAGACAAAGGCTAAACAGTGGATTCCACCATTAAACTGGAGAGAGGAGATACCAGGAATCAAGTGCAATTACAGACAGAGTTAGACTTCAGATGATCCCATATAGATCTCCTTAAAATATAATGGGAGGTGGCACTATGAAGAGGCACTAGGAGGGAGTTCCATATCCTAGGTGCACAGACAGCAAAGGCCTGGTCCTGCATAGCCTTGCTTGTTTTGAAATGGAGAGCAAAGATGTACCATCAGACCTGAGGGGGTATGTAGAATTAGCAGTCCTTAATTGCTCCACCAAGACAGAAGAGGTAGACGTTCTGACAAATTTATCAATAAAGCAACTCAAGGCAAAGGTAGGATAATTCACTGGGATAATCAATCCCAGTTTATTATAGCGTTCACAGTGATGTGTGAGGTGAGCAGCAGAGGAGGAAAACCAACATATCTTAGTGTAAGCTACACCCTACATGGATATGATGGATTTAATAGCATGGGTAAAAGCAAGAAGCCCATAACCAAGTGTGGGATGGAGCATTCCTTTAGCAAGGGCAAGACATGCAGCTGGTGTAAGGATGTGTTTAGCCCTGTTGGTCAGGCCCATCTTGCAGTTTACTTCCTTACAGTATATACATAATGGATATGCAAGGATAGATCTAGCTGAGGATCAAGAGTTGCTCCCAGATATTTTAAAGAGTCAGAAATAATTACAGAGGATCCATCAACACTAGAGACATCGAGGTGTTCAGAACAAGTTCAGATTTTTGCCCAAGAGCCAAGGAACATGGCTTTTATTTTCCTAAGATTAAGGCTAGTTTATTCAACATAAGACAAGATTTAACTTACTTAAATATTGTTAATGGCAGTATCTTGGATATTATAAATGTTTGTCAAGTATAATTTGCTTGATGATGTTAATATTAATTGGGGATGGGACTAGGTTAATGGGGCTAAAGACCTTTTCTTAGAGATTGAGGGTTTAACAGCTCATAACAGATGTTACCAGACACAGTTATACAGCAGGAGCTGGCACCACACTGGACTAGACTGTGGTCACACATCCCTCAAATGTTGTTAGGTCTAGAATATTATCTGATTCCATTAATAACCACTGCCCATTTTTTGGTGAATGGATGGCTAAGAGTCCCTTATATGTTCACTCAAGGAGTTAAAGAAAACTTAGTTTAAAGAATTTAGAAATGGCTTTTAGGGAGGTTGATTTTTTTTTAACTCAATTACCAACCTAGGTGATGCTCTTGATAGGTTCTGTCAACTCTGTCAATTATTTGTTGAAACCTGTGATAGGATTGCTCCAAAGAGAAGGCCCCAAAAAGAAACAGATTGCTTCAGAACTACTAAATCTAATGAAAGATAGGGATAAAATGTGGAAACAGTTTTGGACCACCAGGAACCCTGTGACACTGCAACATTACAAGAGACTGTGTAATAAATGTAAATCAGCAGTGGGTACAGCTAAAATATAACTATTTTTTTATCAAAAAAACTTAACCATCTGGGTGATCCTAGGAAGACTGTCAAAGGTACGTGGGTATGAAGATAACACTGGACACAGTATTAGGGTTCAACACACACAGTGTTTTATTTTACACAAATGTAAAAAAATAAATAATTTGAAATAAAACAGTTAAAAGAGAACAAGAAAATAATCAATAGCTCAAGGCTATTTCACCTTACATCAGGTATCTCAAAACAATTCATCAGCTTTCCTGCTGATAGAGATAAATTCCTGTTCAGGCAAAGGTCCTTCTGCTTACCTTTCTTCAGATAAGTGAGACTGGCTATGTACTGTAGCTAATCTAATTCTTGATGTTTGAGGAAGGCTTATATACCCATCCCACTTATGGGAAAGTCCCTCCCGTAACATCCAGTTAGTTCTAGAATGGTCTCTAAATAGGGAAACTCCTCCTCTATTACATAATGAGGCTTCACTTATGGGAAGTCATTCTATAGGAAACCCCCTTCCTGAGGTTTAATTTATGGTAAGTCCCTTATTTTCTATATATTGCAAACAGTGCAAACATTTATTGTATTTATACATGTGCTGTATTGTTATAGTATATGGACACTAGACCTTTAATTTGTATCTCAGGGCTCTATACATAATGGGGCTCCTTTAGAGACCTGCAGTGTCTCTTTATTCTTTAATTTGTTTAATTTCTTTATTGTGTTTAGTTTATCTTGTAGCCCCCTCCTTGTTGTGAGAGATATTTCAACTGCATAGCATTTCCACATACATAGGGACATTCCTGTTCCTTTAAATCATTTGTTCTCTATGTTGTAGCAGAGTAGCAGATTGCTAGACAATCATTATCTAGCCACTCTACTTTGAGGCTCTGCATAGCTTTGGTAAGCCCCTTTTTATGACTGTGGGCAGAGCCTACAGGAGTACTGCATCTAAAAAGGAGTGATGTCATGTTTTCTGTCCGTGGAACTGACTGAAGGTGTAAATAGTCTCCTCCGCCTTACCCTCCTCCAAGAAATATTTTCCACCCTCAAATAAATTCACTTTCATGTTAGTCAATGGTTTCAGGGTACTATTTTGTTTCTTAAATGGGTGGTACAAGAACTGGAACCTGAGTAGTGGGAGGCAGCATTGTTTTTTGGGGGGAAGTAAGGTCCACCCCACCTCCACCCAAAAAGCTCCAAAAGTCCCTTCCCACCTTTTTTTTATTCATGTAGGAGGGGAATGAGGTGCATCTATTATCCTGAAAGAAGACTCAAATGTTTGGGATGTGAACCAAGGAATAGATGTCTATTGAGGCCCTGCATTTTGTTAAGGACTACAACAAAATATACTTAAATGCCTTCAAACAGACTTAAAAAAACCTTGGAACAAATGATTATCAGGGTCACCTGCAGAAAATACTTAAAATGCCTTCAAACTGACTAAAAAACCCTTGGAACAAATGATTATCAGAGTCACCTGGTGTCTCAAAAGGAAAGACTAAGAAGTGTCTAAAAACTAAGGAAAACAGACAGCTTTCAGGTACTTCTTAAACATTTATATACTAAAAACAAAGTTCAGCTTTTGGGATTAGCAATATTTGTTTTCCATATTTTATCTATCTATCTATATAGATAGTTTGTCTTTTTAGTACTTTCAAAATCTCAAAAGCACTGGTGTTACAAGTGCATTTAGAAATAAATTGTTTTAATCATCTTTACAGATATTTCATGCATGTTCATGTGAGGGCATATTTGTTTGGGGGATGGGGTTCAAATTATTTTAATCATAGGTGCAGTGCTTGGTAAACACAGTCTGTGATGAAGTGTATTTTTCTTTTTAAGTTTGAGAAGAGAAAGCTATGAGAAGTAGAATGGATTAAACAATTCCTGGAACTTTCTGCATAACAAGTTCCCCATGGCACCTCAAAGCATTTGACACTAGGATCCTAAGAGCAGTCAGTGTGTTACTTTCTAGGACGTTGCACAACAAGAGACTAGCCTTCCTTTTTCCAAATAATATACCATCTTCATTCTCAGGCAGGCAGTTCTGAGCTACTTTTTTATATTCTACTGAATCTCCTCAAAGGAAAAATGCATGTTAAAATCAAAAATATATGTATTACTACCAGCTTTGAGTTTTCACTTCAATCCAATGTTTTGTTTTTGCCTAGGCTGTTAGAGGAGTTTTTCTAATTTTCCCTCTGTGTTTTATGACACATGGGGGCTGTTATTGAAGTTTGTTTTATTGCATCTTCTCAAAGTTAGTCTTCACAGCTTACCTTTTGGTTTGATTTTTAATAGCCCCTACAGCAGGCCAGTGGCTTGTTACAATGTCTTGCCACAGGAGAGAAAAAACACTGCAGACAGGATTCACAGTACTATACAATATACTATAGAAAGTTATGTGTTTAAATGCACACACACACACACACACACACACACACCAAGCAGAACACAGCTGGATAAGGTACCAGTATTTAGGAAACTTGTCATACTTACCCAGAGTCTAACAATGTGAATCCTGGCTGTGACTACAGGTGTTTACAACTGAATGATAATAACCACATTTGCTTCACTTGCAAATAGGTGGACATTTGTGTCAAATTTCTGTTTGACTTACTGTAGGTTACACATAGAATCTGAAAAATTCATAACATGCTGTATTGTGCGTCAATGAACTGATAAATGGGGATTGTGGTTTCTTTTACAAATTCATTTTTCCTGACCATGGATATACTGAAACAAACATTTCTTAACAACATGTTTTTAAATAAAGAGTTTAACTCACAGCAGCAGAAGAAGCATGTTGGCATTAAAAGCTTAGTGGTGTGGATGTAGAGGCACCAATATTTAAGCATGACTTTGGTAGAGGATTAATTGTGACTGGGGAGTGATGTAGGAAGCGAGTCTTGATATTTATAGCATAATGGTTTTCTGAAACTTCAACCTTCAATGGGTTAGACTCTGCAGCCATCTGTACAGTATATCACTAAGCCATATGCAATGTGGTATGGGTAAAACCCAGATCACCAGACCAGGACCAGTGTTGTAAAATCTGCACTGGGCACAGCTTGTGCAAATATTGCTGATTCAGTGGATCAAATAAATACATGCAAATAAATAAATAATCAGCTTCACCTTGTGCTTCAAACCACCCCAGGAGTGATGTTATTACATGATAACACACAGTCTGTCATGCCTTATTGCTTAAATATGCCCTTTCTCAGTGTACTATGCCTTGATTTAGTTAGTGTATGAAACAGCCTTCATGTGAGCACTCCAGGCTTCTCTTTGTCTCCTGATGTATATTTGCTTTAGCTATTGTATATTGTTTGAACTGCTTTGGTCTTCTTGATGTGGTGCCTATGTGCCTAAACTACGTAATCTGTTTATCTACTGTTACCCATGTATCTTCAGTGAATGATTGTTATAACTGTCTGCTCTGCGAGCCATTGTTTTTGGACTTGTTAACTGTGCTGTCTTTGTAGTAGTTTCAACAAGGAGCCTTTGTAAATGAGTCTCTGATGCAAGGGTTTTCAAATCTGATATTTTTTAAAACAAATAAATGTTTATGGTTAAGACCATGAAACACCCTTATCTAGTTAATGCATTCACAGTCGTAGTGGCTCTGCCAGACCTTGTTAATTATTTGTTTTATTCTGGGCTGTAGCTTTTATGTCCAGGAACAGCACAGTCCCTTTTTATGCTCAAGCGCTCACTTTTCAGAGTGCACAGATTACTCAGAGAAGCCTGCCTCTCTAGCAGCCTGGACTGCCTCTCTAGCAGCCTGGACTGGCTGCACACATGCAACAGACTCCTTCATAGCTAGCTGGCACAATTCTACAACATATTTTATACAAAGCCAGCAGCTGGGAGTCCTAATAATACAAGGGCATCAGTAATTTTTTTACATAGATACCGAGCAGCAGAAAAAGTAAAAGTTAAAGTCTGCTGCTCGGTGCAAACAGTTCCTGCATCAGTGGAGGATTTCTTCGGCATAACACTCTACATAATAACGGAGAGGCAGAAAAATAATCCAAACAACACAAGCATAATGCTGCTTCATTTGGATCCATAATCCACCTATCAGAGTGGATGTTATTTTGTATGTATTTGCCTTTTTAAACATTTCAAAACATTCCTGCACCATATAGTGTACATAAAAATGGCATAAGCATTAACTTAATTAAGCACTGCAGCACTTTAAACTCATAATATGGCACAAAATGCACTCTATGCACTTTGTTTATTCTTAAGCATTTTATTCAACCAGCACTTTATTTCATTCCTGTCAGCTAGTTTTAGCCTGGTGCATGATTTGGGGGCATTCTTGGTGAGGGATAGAGATATAAGAACAAGAAATAAAAGTAGTAGGAAAAAAGTTTTAATGAGAGATAGAAAAGAGAGATGTAGCTGGCCAACCTATGCCAGAGGTGGAAAAAGGTAAAGCATAGTATAAGAGACTGTTGTACAACAGATTTTGTTAGAGAAAAGAAGTTAAAAACAGTATCCCTCCACTGGGGTTAACGGACTGCCAGAATGCAGTTCTGCCACATTCCCCCCCTTAAGAAGAAAACAGTAAATTTTACCACACGAATTTTAGCAACAAACCCACAGAAGGTATGTACATTCTGTACTAATGGGGGTTTGGGTTGGAGCTCCCACCCATCCATGCTTTAGAAGATCCACCCCAGGGTCCCTTTAAGGAATAAACAAATTACAGTACAGTCTTTACTGTAAGTACTGTAATTACTTCATTACCATGGGGTTTAAAACACATTACACTATTAATCATCATAATACATCATTAAAAAATTGGGACAAATTACCTCTGGAAATAATTGAGATTGCTGATTTGCATTAATTCAAACTCAAGTTGCACAATTTCTTGAAGGTACGATGTCAATGTTTTAGATAATCTCCTTGGTTCTTCAGACTCTGTTGTTATGTTCGTTGTATGTAATAATCATGTATTTTTTATTTCCTTTTTATTTTTATTTTATGATCTTGTATTGTTCTGTTGTTATAGAAGTTGCAACTTTTTAAAAAAATCCAAAGGAATTTGTGGTAAATGGGTTTTTCCCCAACAACTCAGCCTGTATAAAAATATATATTTTTTTATCAATCAATCAATCACAGTTCAATATACTGTATATAAGCATAATCATATGTCTGCCTCATGTCATGACAAAAAATCTGCATTTTTGTGTTGCCTTTCTGATCTATGTTTTACCACAAAATAATAAGATTGCAATGTCAGATACCACCACATGATGTGGGCATTTTGATCTTTCATTTGATTTATCCACACAAGAGGATTGTGACCAGTAAGGAGAGTAAACTCTGCACCCCACAAATAAAAGTGCAAAGCTTCAATCATCCACTTGATGGCTAGGCATTTTTTTTCGATTGTCTCATACTTTTGCTCCCTATCATGCAGTTTCCTGCTGATGTATATTATAGGGTGCTCCTCTCCTTGTACTGTCTGGCTCAACACTGTTCCTATCCCTGTCTCAGAAGCATTGATGTGTACATCAAAGGGAAGGCTAGCATCAGAGCACTTCAATACTGGGGAAACACACAGGGCTGCCGTAATGGCCTGAAAGGCTTCAACACACTCAGAACTCCATTTAACTAGGTTACTTCACCTTTTCTTGGTTAGATCTGTCAAAGGTGTGGCCATGGAGGCAAAACTGGGAATACATCTCTGATAGTACCCAGCCAGGCCTAGGAAAGATCTGAAATGCTTCTTGGTCTTGGGTACAGGGTTATTAGCTGCTGTCTCTATCTTTTCAATCTCAGGTCGTACACACCCATTATACAAAAGAAACCCTAAGTACATTGTCTCAGTTATTGCCAGAGCACATTTTGCTGGAATAATGGTAAGTCCAGCCTTCTGTACAGAACACAACAGAGTGGTCAATTGTGTTATGTGTGTCAACCAATCGGCACTATATATTACAACTTTGTCCAAATAGGCAGCACAATATGTAGTGTGTGGAGTCAGAATTTGACCCATTAATCTCTGGAAAGTTGCAGGTGCACCATGCAGGCCTAAGGAAGTAGCTGTGAATTGGTACAGTCCTAGTGGCATGCTGAAAGCTGTCTTTTCCTTGGAGTCAGTGGCTAAGGGAATTTCCCAGTACCTCTTGATTAAGTCTAGCATAGTGCTATATCTAGCATTTCCCATGTTATCAATGATGTTCTCTACCCTGGGCATCGGTTATCCATTAAAATGCGGCACATTATTGACCTTCCTAAAGTCCACGCAAAGTATTATGACACTTTCCTTTTTAGGACCACCACTATGGGAGATGACCAGGCACTGGTAGATGGATCAATAATGCCTAGCTGTGTAAACTTCTAAATCTCCTGCTTTACCCCTTCTCTGACTTTTAATGGGAGTCTGAAAGGCTTCTGTTTTACAGGGTCTGAATCAGTCAGGATATACTGTATAGTACCTTGTATTCGCGTCCCATTTATTTCCCTGTGTCCGCTGTTCTCATGTTATCGAGCCACTTTGATTTAGAACCCGAGTTTCCGGGAACAACTGATGGTTTAGCACTTGAATTTTCATGAACAGCTGATGGTATATAAGCTCTTCAAAGTGCACTCTGTTAGCTTTACACAGCATTGCACTGCGAAATACTATGTGAGAACATGTGACAAAATGTCTGTTCTTACCTGGCTAAACAGCAAGAGAGGGTTGAAACGAGAGTACCCAGTTGATCTTAGTAATGTAAATCCTGATGAGCCATCAGCAAGCTCTGATATTGAACTGAATGTTGTTTCTGCTGTTAGCTATGAGCTCGCTGCCACTCAATCACCTCCAAGAAAGAAAAGAGCCACTTTATACCAATATTATAGCCCTGAGGTCAGGTATGAGCTTGGTTGTTATGCAGCAGAAAATGGTGTCATGTCTGCAGTTTGCTACTACTCCCTCAAACATAGTGGTACAGTTAATGAAAGCACTATTAGAAAATTTAAGTATGACTACTTAACAAAATTGCAGACCACACCAGATCGGACACCGCTCCCTCCCATGCTACCCAGAAAGCCAAGAGGTAGACCAACAATACTGCTGACAGATTTGGAGGAAAAACTAAAAAATGTTGTGCACAATTTGCAGGCTGAAGGGGCAGTGGTCAGTGCTAGAGTTGTGCAGGCAGTGGGTCTTGGTTTAGTTAAAGCTACCAGACCACACTTGCTATCAGAGAATGGCGGTCATCTCAACCTGTCCCTCAAGTGGGCCTGGAAATTCCTTAACCGAATGGGATACAGCCATAGAAAAGGGAAAAAAGTTTGCAGAAAAACACCTTCGAACTTTGCACAACTTAAAACTGACTTTCTTGAAGGAATTGCGACTGCAAGTGCTCAGGAACTCATTCCAAAAGAGTTGATAATAAATTTGGATGATACTGGGATCAACATGGTCCCAGTTTCTGAGTGGACAATGCCTGCAACTGGATCAAAGCAGGTGTCAGTTACTGGGCTTGGGGATAAGCAGCAAGTGTCCGTTGTTCTGCTGCACACTGTCCTGGGATTACCTGACCCCTCAAGTACTGTACAAAGGCAAGGCCATCGCCTGCCACCCCCTGCACAAGTTCCCTTTAGATTGGCACATACACCACTCAGTTAATCATTGGGTAAATGAGTCCACAATGCTGGAGTATGTGGATCATGTTCTTGTCACTTATTTTGAGAGCACCAGACATCATTGGAACCTACCGGACGAACAGAAAGCATTGCTGCTAATGGATCTTTTCTGTGGATATACAACTGCCCCAGTACTGGCCAAGCTGCAGGATAGTAACATTATCCCTATTTTCATCCCAGCATCATGTACTGATCACTTGCAGCCTTCAGACATTGCAGTCAACAAAATTTTCAAGGACTACTTAAAACAGCACTTTACCAGCTGGTATGCTGGGCTGGTGGCAGACCAACTGTCAAGAGGGGATGCCGAAATTAAAGTGGATCTAAGCTGCAACAACTAAAGGAGAAACATGCACAGTGACTTGAGACAAGTTTCTCAGAGCTAAGGGGTAGAAGAGAGGATTGCGTTCATGGCTTCTTGCAGGCTGAAATCAGCGACATGCATGATAATTGTTTAAATCCTTGTAAGCAGAAAGTACAGTAGTACCACAATTTCTTCTTACTGTACATCTGTTTTTTAACTATTAATTGTCTGTTTGTTGATTTCAGGTTGCATGACAACCGGAGGAGAAGAAACTGATGATGAGGAGGATGCAGAATGATGTGACAATGCCAAACTACGTGGTTTAGGGCGGAAGGGCTGAATAACCTCATTGTCTCCATTTGTTTAATTTAGCTTAACATTTTTAAAGCTAATCAGAAATAAAGATTACTAAATAACATTCTATCATAGTTCTGTCATATATACTGGAACTAGAGGGGATGTGTACTGGTGAGAGAATGTGTTGACTAGTGTACGAGTGAAAGGCTGAGTGAGTTAGCTTACTGGATGTGAACTTACTTAGGGAACAGGAGTTTTTTTTTTAATGTAGTGCATACAGGATGTGAATGAGCTCGGTGAGTGGGCTGAGTGGAACAGATCATGACAGAGGTTGATTTTAAATTTTGTGCTGCAATACATACGAAACTTTGCTACCCTATTTATTTCACAGACTCCTTAATTTTGCTGGATATTACCATATAAAGAAAATAGCGAAATATAAATTCTAGCAAAATAAAGCTACTATACAGTAATGTTGTACCCCAACTGCCTCTCCAGGGATACTTGCAAAGATGGGGGGAAAAATATGTACTAGCTGTAAGATCTCCTCTCATTGTTGTGCATCTAACTCAGGGTTTATCCAGTATGCAGACCAAAAGTTGACACCCCTACAGCAAAATCTCACACTGCAACAATTTTGACAAGTTTTGAAATTGTCACTGTGGGGGACCCATTGGTGAAGTTTCACCCTTTCTGACCCTCGAGTTGTACCTGAAAATAGGCAGCCATGCTGTCTAGTGTACCTACCCAGTCAGCAAAAACTAAGTAAATATGTATATAACCTATACAAAATGTTCTTTCATATTTATGCACAGGGGTCCCTTGCGGCTTTTTCTGGTCTACCTGTTGGAATAAAGCAGCCACTGACATATCATTATGCTGTTCCTGAGCAATATCACATTGTGTAAACAGTTTGACAATAGCTTCATTTGGTTTTCCATTTTGTTTTTTCCTCCATAACTTCTGCTCTTTCTTCTTTCCCCCATTTGTTCTCCTGAGGGCATTTGGTGTATCAAATAAATCCCCCTCAAAAGGAAATGCATCTCCAAGGGTTCATAGGTTCATAGCTAGAATCAGGTCCATAAGCTACAAGAGCCATATAAGGACCTGCCACTAACTCAGTGAACATACCCCAATTTTTCTTCTCCCATATACTTTTCCAGTAAGTACTTAAAACTGGACAAGCTTCCAGTTTCTACCGCTTGTTTGGGGAGACCATGCCAAGCTTTTACCACCCTCTGATTAAACCACTTCTTTCTTCTACTTGTTCTGTAATTCTCACTTCACAATTGCCTATCATGAATCCTTGGACCCAACCTCAAATTTTCCTTCTAATTTAATCTGGCTGCTTCATATAGCATACCATCACTCAATGATCTATACACATAGCATAAATCACCCCTTATCCTTCTATAGGCCATTGAATACAGTCCCAGATTCATCAATCTGTATCCATAATCTGAGCCATCTACCTCCCAAATCTTTCTTGTGAAACTCCTCTGTTCTTGTTCCATCATTTTTCCTCCCATTACACTCTGTACTGAACAAAAAGGGGCTCTATATTCAAACACAGGTCTCAGCAGGGATCTGTACAGGGGTACCATAACCTTCTCACTTCTACTTCTTATGTTTCTCAACAAGTTGCCTATAATGCCATTTGCTTTACTTGTACTAGCTTTATTATGCCGGTCAAAATCTTATTTGTCAGTGATTATTATCCCTAGGTCTTTCTCACAGACTGTTGCTGTAATCACCTTTGAATTTAGTTTATTCTGTGCTCTAGCATTATTCTGCCCAAAGTGCATAATCTTGCATTTGGGGATATTAAACTCCAACTTATTTTTTTGAGCCCAGTTTCCCAAGTGTGTCAATTGCTCCAGGAATGTGGCTACACATCATTGTTGTTTACAATAACCCCTATTTTTGACATAATCATTGATTGCCATCCAGGTTTGGCCCTGTGCTTCCTCTCGAATTCCAGTCTGGGGAACAGCTGTTGACCTGTCTGCTCGGCCTGCACTCTGGTCAGAGCGGGTCGTACAGGGGTCATCATGATGAAGAAAAGTACCACCATGCCATGGTTTACCTTGGTATCAGGTCTGACACCTATTTGAATCAACCCTGCAGCTAGGACTTCTGGTATCCAACTTCTAAAACCATATGTCACAAGTACAGGGGTATAAAATAACACTGGATGTAGTAATAGGGTACAACACACATGCAGTGTGTTTTATTTTATACTAAAGTAGAAAGAAAAAATAAATAAATAGAAATAAAACAGTTCAAACAGAAGAAAAAAATAATCAATAGCTCAAGGCTGTTTCACCCTACATCAGGTATCTCAAAACAATTAATCAGTTTTCCTGCTGTTAAAGATAAATTCCTATTCAGGAACTGGTCCTTCTGCTTTCCTTCCTTCAGATAAGTGAGACTGGCTATGCAGCTAATCTGAATCTTGGTGTTTGAGGACAGCTTATGTATTGTAGCCCTCCCATTTATTGGAAATACCCTGCTATAATATCCAGTTAGATCTAGAACAGTCCCTAAATAGGGGAACTCCTCCTCTATTATATAATGAGGTTTTACTTATGGGAAGTCCCTTATTTTCTATATATTGCAAACAGCACAAACATTTAGTAAGGAATAAGATACAACAAGGTGTGGTTTACGTCCTGGTAAGAGCACGCCTCAGGTGCAAAATGAGGCATGAGGCACTTGTGCCAAGTGCCTTTAGCACCCGAGAAGTGCTCTTATCTGGCCATAAACCACACCCCAGAGTGTCTTATTCTGTTTATAAAATGTCCCCAAAGTAAAAATTAAAGATTAATAAAAATGGTGGAAAGGGGGAAAATAGTTTTTTATAGGTTTTTACTGCTAAAGCAGAAAAAAATAATTTCCCTATCTAGAGTATAAAGTGCATTCTCCTTGGTCTGCAATAGAGATCCCCCTTGCCGAGCTGAGCTGGACAACACTCTCCCCCAACAAAGACACACATTGGCTGGACAATGCCACTCCCAAACAAAAGTATACACTGTTATTCACAGAGTTCAGCGTTAATTTGAAACAGCCACAGTTTCATGTTCCGAGCAGTTTCTCAGGTAGCCAGCGTGTACTTGTTAAGCCACAGTACTGCAGTGCTCAGTGTTTTCCTTTTCAACAATCTTTTAAACAGTTGCTGCATGTCTTTCTGAAATCATGTCACAGTCTGTGAGGGGCAGAGGGGGTGTGGGACCAGAAATATAGCAGGGAACAGAAATTAGTTGAAGGGTGAGGAACACTGCAGGTAACCTAGATGAGTTGTGGGAGTGATCATATCCCCCAGCACAAAAAAACATGCACTGTCTCTAATTATCAGCCTTACATCGAAAGAGCCACAGTTTCATATCCATTGCAGTTTCACTGGGAGCAAGGGTTCCCCTGATATGCCCCAGTACAGAGTATTTTCTGCCTTTCTTTTCAGCATGTCTTTCAAATGGAAAAAGCATCCCAGCAGTGCTTGCCATCACTCTGTGTCATTGTGGTCACCTTACCTTACTAATATAGCAGCACAGGTCAGTGTTTTATTTTGAATGTTTTCCCTTGAAGTTACTTTTCAGCACCGAATGCTGCATGTGTGTGGTTGGGTGCGGGAAAGGGGGTAAGCTGTTCTGCAACTCTGCCAGTGAGGTTCAGATGATTTTAAAATGTGAACTTCAGCATACCGATGCAATGATTTCTGTGGTAGAGCATCCTGGCTGGCTGAAGAGGTGCCGGTTGGCACAATATGCCCTGATAAGGACATGGCCAGAGATACCTCTAAGCCAATCATGATGCAAAAAATTTGAGATCCATTTTTTTATTGTATTTATACTGTGCAAGTGCTGTACTGTTACAGTATATGGATACTAGCCCTTTAATTTATGTCTAAGGGTTCTATACATAAGGGGGCTCCTTTAGAGACCTGCTGTGTCTATTCTTTAATTTGTTTCATTTCTTTATTGTGATTTTTTTATCTTGCAGCCCCCTCCTTATTCTGAGGGCTACTTCAACTGCATAGCATTTCCATATACATAGGGACACTCCTGTCTCTTTAAATCATTTGTTTTTCTGTTGGTTTGTGCTTGCACACCTGCCAACATATTGCATTAGTAGCAGATTTGGAGGCACGGTCACTGTTGGGCAAATGCAGGGCACCCATCAGTAGGTGCATCCCTCATTCCCCAATAAGCCAGCATGCAGGCACCACACCAGGAATACATAATGTGGTTAGCATATCTAAGAAAAGGTCCTCTGCAATGAGAGCCAAGATTGTCATGCAGCATCACCAAAACATGCCCTCCCTATGTGCCTTTCCTGGTGAAGCCCTTCAATAAACATGGTGGCACTGACTGCCGCTGCGCAGAGAGTCGACTTCAGGGATGCCAATCCCCTGTCGGCATGCTCCAACCCACTTCATTTGCTGACAGGGGAGCCAACTCCCCATCAGCATAATATAAAGTGTGTACCAAGGGTGTGCCCAATCCTCTTTGGCGTCATGTCCCCCCTTCCCAGTTTAATTTTCTGATGGGGGAACCCACTCCCCATCAGCATAATATCCCCCCATTTGTTGTGTGCTGACGGGATGCCCAATGCCCCATTGGCTACAGACCCCCCCAAAAAAACTTTCAGATGGCATGCTGGGAGCCCACCTCAGTGTGCCAAATGCCCCAGTAAAATGAAAACAGTCCTGCATTTTTTTTTTACATCCTGCAAATCAGAAAATGGTCCCTCAAGTCCAGTGGCCCTACCCTAGCCTGCGCCCACCCTCTGCGCACCCTGCCCCCCCACACTCCCCTTCACCTCATACTTACCTCTGGAGCATGGTGTGACAATCTTCGGTGGACAGGGAACACATCTGCACTCTTTAAAGCTGACTGCAAACTAAAGAAATGCCGCTAAGTTGTATAATGGCAAAAATAGTTTTTTTTTCAACTTTGGTGCATATCTCAGGCATTTCTGGGAGTTTTGGTACCAAATTTTCAACATGGGGTAATTGGGACCCTTCCTCATGAATTCAGTCACTGTCATGGCATTATTCAGTCCTGAGAGGTGACTTTGCGGTCACTGTGTGAAATCACCTTTTGGGACCGATTTACAAAATGACAGTGCCACTGATCATGAGGGGGGCTCTCAAAAAGCCTGTGTTGCAAATTTGGTGGAAAAATTCCCAAAAATGGCTGTTTTATGACCGTGTGTCACACAGTTTCTACGCACACTCATAACTTCGTGAATTTGTAATATTTTCACTCCAGATTTTCAAAATTGGCATTTTTCCACACCTCCTTATGAACAGTACAGCTGTCATTTTACATACAGTATCCTGGCCGAAATGTGTTTTCACACGTCTGGTGCAGAATTGCGCAGTCGCTGTCCGAAATCAATTTTCAGGACAGTTAGCAAACATTATGGTGACACTGTTCATGAGCAGAGGTCCTGAAATGCCTATGTTGAAAATTTCATGATGAAAGTCCATAAAATGACTATGTTACAAGTGTACATTGCACAGTTTCCACTCACCCTTGTAACTTTGCAAATTTGCAATATTTTTTATGCTAGATTTTTAATACTGGGATTTTTTGGCACCTCCTTATGAACAGTATAGCTGTCATTTTTAATAGCTTGCCCAAAATGTGTTTCTGTACCTGTGGCGCACAATGGCATGGTCGCTGTGGGAAATCAACTTTTGGGATAGATTAACAAAATCACAGTGCCACTATTCATGAGGGGAGGTCCCAAAATGCCTATGTTGAAAATGTGGCTAAAGAAATCCCAAAAATAATTGGGTTACGGTTGTGTGTTGTGCAAATTTGTCCAAATTTTTCATATTTTCACTCCAGATTTTCAACGTTGCCATTTTTTTACACCTCCTCATGAACAATACAGTTGTAATTTTTCATATCCTGCCCAAAAATGTGTTTTCATCCCTGTGTTGCCAAATGGCATAGCTACTGTGCAAAACTACCTTTCAGCTAACAAACTGATTGTGCTGATCTTCATGAAGTGGGATCACAAAAAGCCTATGTTGAAAATTTGGAGAGAAAATACCAACAAACACCTATGATGTCAGGGTTTCCAACTGTAATAATCCACCCTATAGAGACTGACAGGTGTCAGGGATGTGACTTGAGATCATTGGCTGTAATTCACTAAAAATACCACCAACAGCTTAACCTGGTTCAAGGTCAGTTGGCATTCATCTGTATCCCCTTCCCCCGGGTCATGCCTGAAAATAGGCAGGATTTGTCTAGTGCACTTACCTGGTCAACAAAAGCTAAATAAATAAATAAATAAAAAAATGCTCATGCCATTCCACCCCCACCCCCACCCTGCAGCCAGTGACAGGCATCGAGATGTACCTTGGAGTGTCCAGCCCTAAAGTGCACCCTATACTTCTATACAGCACCCGTCTCAGTGTATTTCCTTATGGAATGGGGTAAGTATAAGGCCCAAAGGCCCCAAAGCACACCATGACACTTGTCAGTGTTTACAAGGTAGGGTGAGGTAAAATGGCATGAGCATTATAGCTGACAACCCAAAGGCACACCCCAATGCCTGTCAGTCTCTGCAAGGTGGGGGTGGGGTTGGCATCAGTTCAATACTTCACTGCCATTCCTATTATGCATCTCTAACTCCTGTACTACCAATGCCAATGCCAGTGAGACAACATTCGCCATTGACAAATGCTTGTTTTATGTTGTAGCAGAGTGGCAGACTGCTAGACAATCATTAACTAGCAGCTCAGCTTTAGGGCTCTGCATAGCTTCGGTAAAACCCTTTTTAATTACTTTTTTTCATACTGGGCTGTAGTGTTTATATCCAGGGACAGCACAGTTCTTTTTATTTTCAAGAGCTAGCTTTTCAGAACGTACAGATTACTTGGGGAAGCCTGCCTCTCCAGCAGCCTGGACTGGCAGCACACATGCCACAGACTGCTCCACAGCTAGCTGGCACAATTCTACATCATAATTTACACAAAGCCAGCAGTCGGGAGTCCTAATAATACAGGGGCATCAGTAATATTTTATACAGATATGGAGCAACAGCAAAAGTAAAAGTTAAAGTTTGCCACTCGGTTCAAACAGTTCCTGCTTTGATGCAGGATTTCTTTGGCATAACACACTACATAACAACAGAGCAGCAGCAAAATAGTTCAAACAACATAAGCATAATGTTGCTTCATTTGTTTCCATAATCCACCTGTCTGAGTGGATGTTATTTTGTATGTAACTGCCTTTTAAAACATTTCAAAACATTCCTGCACCATATACATAAAAATGGCATAAGCATTAACGTAATTAAGCACTGCAGCACTTTAAACTCATAATATGGCACAAAATGCACTCTATGCACTTTGTTTATTCCTAGGCATTATATTCAACCAGCACCTTATTACATTCCTGCAAGCTAGCGTTAGGCCGGTGCATGATTTTAGGGAGTTCTTGGTGAGGGATGGCAATATAGAAACTAGAAATAAAAGTTGTAGGACAAATGTTTTAGTGAGATAGAGAAAAGACTGATGTAGGTGGACAACCTATGCCAGCGGCAGAAAAAGGTAAAGTACTGTGTACGAAGAGACTGCTGCACAACAAATCTCAGTAGGGAAAAGAAAAAGATAGAAAAGGCATCCCTCCAATGGGGTTATCAGACTGGCAGAATGCAGTTCTTCCACACAAGGACATGGCAGACAGTGAACTCCATGTTAGGTAGGGAAGCTTAGAATAATTCAAGAGTGCTTAAAATGAGTTTGATTTTGTTGTTCATCCTAGTGATATAGCCAAAATATTCAATGATTGCTTTGGGAATCGTGAGAGACTTAGAGATCAGTTTAATAGTATGGCTACTTTGGAAGTGGATTAAACCATTGTAGTGAATAGCTATCCTAAGTTCTACTTTCACTGTTTTTTTTATTAGATAAACTTTGCTGAGAACAGTAAATCTAGCAGAAACAAGAAACACTCTAACTGGTAAACTTATAAATGACCACCCATTCCCCTCACATTCCCCATCCCATAGATACCCCCCATTGTGGAGCTACCAACAGACAAAGATCTAAATTAAATACCATAGAACCATTAAAAGGGAAAAAAAAACATAATATCCACTCCAGGCATATGACAAACTAAGTGAACCAATCAGTGAGGCATAGAAATAGAAGCAATACTTCAGGAAATTTTATAGTATACAGTGTATAAAGTTTCCCCCATTTCTTATCTAAGCTAGGAAGTGTATGGCAGAGACTCACTATCATATGTTCCACTCTAAGGTTGAACAATAATTTGTGTAGTCATTCCTGGTGGTAATGGAGTTCTGGTCCAGCCAGTGCCTAAGGATCACCTTCTTCAGGGAAAGGGAGATGAGGGCCATGTATTATTTGCATTCATCAAAGCAGCTGTGCAAGAAAATGGTATAAATGCTGACCTATACTCTTTCATTTCTATTTTAGAGTGCCCCTTATCTACTAACTTGTTTGATACCCTTCTTCCCACAGTTTGAGTCTACTTTACTACTTTTTTTTCACATCTGAAATAATAAAAGAAGTGCTCCTTTTAATGTGGCTTAGAGCAGGTTTTCATCGGTGTTCTCAGCTGTTTTTGTACATCACCTGTCTAAAATCATATTCTGTTGTGTCTAGAATGGAAGTGCTCCATGACCTTATTGAACAGCAGGTGTTGTAAAGCAGCTGGGAATAGTGATGAACAACTGGTCTGAGCCACATTAAATGGAGTGCTCCTTTTATTATTTCAAATATGAAAAAAGTACCAAAAAGACATAAATTGTGGAAAGAAGGGTGTCTTACAAGTCAATAGATAATGGTTAATCTAAACTAGAATAACAAAGTTTAAGTCAAAATGTTCACCATTTTCTTGCACTGCTGCTTTAAATAAACCTTGCAGCCCCAACAGAGGATCTACCCTTGCCTCAATTAAGCTCCAGAGAGAAGCTATTTTGGGGCAGTTCCAAAAAATATGAAACATAGCGCCCTAATCTTAACCACATCTCGTGCAGTTGGATGATGACAGCCGCCTCATATGTACCAACATCTGTGGGGTAAAATAAAGGTGATTCAGAATATTACACTGAGTAATCCTCAGTCTATTCTGGGTGACATACTTATACAAATCAGTCCAGATAGACTGCCACTGTGAGGGGGACATAGAAAACAACTGATCCCAATAGGCAGAAGAACCGTTCAGTTCTGGGGAGATCATGGAAAGCAATAACGAGTACAAAGTGGACACTACATGAGGTTTAGAGTCCAAATCTGTAATAAAAGAAAGGAGTCAGTGTCCATGAGCCCAGCCCACACCCATGGGTCAGGATTTGTCTTAGCTTGACAATTTTAAAAATAATCCTATTTCCCAACTGCAATCATTCCAAAATATTCACAGACAATAGTAATATCCCTTCATTCAGCAGATCACAGACCCTGACATCAACCAACTGGGGAAGCCAATCTATCTTAATAGTTTGATCCCCAAATTTAAAATTAAGGTGATAAAGTATTGATTGAGCAATATATTTGGAGATAGGATGTTTAATTAAAGGCCAGAACTGAGAATATACAGAAAAAGAGATCCCCATGATTGTGTCCTTTAATTCTAAGGGAAGTGATTTCCAAGGAGAAAACAGTGGGGATGATAGGGACAATCCAGACCCCTATAAAAACTTTAATTTTAACTCAAGCTACAGGAGGCTATATCCAAGAGTAAGGTTTAATGGGGAAGGGAGAAACCCCCTACAAAACTTACTAAGGTGGCTAGCAAAATAATAAATAAGAAAGTGAGTGAACTTAAGAACCCCTAAGATTTTAGGGGCAGCGAGCTTCTTATAAACATGCCCGTGGTCTTTTTTTAACCAAATTAATTCCACAAATTACAATCATTCTATGGACACACTTTAACCATGCAAAAAGAAGTCAGAAATTTAGCACGTGAACAGGATAAAATAAATAGGGAAGGACATTCCTTTTGACAGTAGAGATTCTTCCCCAGAGAGTCAAAGGAAGAGCCTGCTATGGCTGTAGATCCTGCTGCACACAGACCACCAAATCATCTAAATTAAGCTTAGGCATAAAAGAAGTGTCTCTTGTAAGATTCAAGCCTGGATATTTAATATTGTGGGGGGACCAGGTTTAAAGGATCGTGTATTCAGCCCTCTCCCTCAAGAGGTCTGCATACCTATCTCACAAAATTGTGAGTTCCCACAGTCTAGTTTGTGGAGTTTGTGGGGAAAGTGTCTGTTTGATAGCAGTAACCTGCTTAAGAAGGTCAGCAGAAACCTGCATATGGATGCACTGATACCTAGAGGTGAGCCCAATAAGCTCCTTCTTAAGGAAACATTTACAAGCAGACCACTCTAAGTCAGCCGTCCAATGGAGCTTGAATTATGCAGTGTATAAAAAGCAATCTGATCCTTAATCCGGTCAATGACAAATGTGTCACTAAGGAGCTGGTTATTAAGCTTTCAGATCATGTCCTTTTCTAGATTGGGATTAATGAGAAGCCTGACCCCCACTAGAAAGTGGGCCAAGAGGACCCTGGCACCAATCTCCCCATCCAGAACCCCACCAAAAAGAGAATAACTGAAGAGAACATAATCAATCCTGGAGTGAGAACGATGGGTGGGAGAGTAAAATGTATAAATTTTATCTGGCAGACGTAGAATCTGCCATGGATCACATAACCCCAGGGAAAGGATCATGTCCCATAAGGAGCACTGGACAAGAGAGAATCCTACCATGGGCCCTCCCATCCTATCCAAGTCTGGTGTGGGGGAGGTATTAAATATTCTCCAATAATTAATGGAATAGGGGAAAATGAGGAAAGAAGGTTTGTCAGGTCAATGAAAAAGGATGGATTGGCCACAGTGGGACCATAGACACTGCCCAATATAATACCTGTATGGTCTAAGATCTCCCTGACAAATACATATCTTCCCTGAGGGTCTAAAAGGCACTAACATCTTTGAAAAGTAGCACATTTTGAGATCAGAATGGTCACACCCCTGCTAGCCCTAATACAACCCTCTGCAAAGACCTGTTCTACCGATTGTCTCCAGAATAAGATGCCTTTCGATGACAAAAGGTGAGTTTCTTGTAACAAGGTTATATGACACTGGGTATGCTGCAAGTGTTTGAGGATTTTGTGTCTCTTAGTGGGAGACTTGGCCCATTTAACATACCAGGAAGCAAATTTTAGTCCATTAGCCAAGATCAAAATATAACTCAGTGTCTAGTGCAAGTGTTTTAGCAGGGAGGAAGCAGGGAACTACAGACAGTCAGTCTTACCTCAGTAGTGGGCAAGATTATGGAGGCACTCCTTAAGGAAAGGATAGTACAACACCTAGAATCCATAGGAGCACAGGATCCAAGACAGCATAGGTTTACAACAGGAAGGTTCTGTCAAGCTAATGTCATAGATTTATTTGACTGGATAACCAGAGTGGTGGAACAAGGGGGTGCAGTTGATGTCACCTATCTTGACTTCGGCAAAGCTTTCGATATTGTTCCACATACTGTAGAAGATTGGCTAATAAGATGGGTGGGCTTAGGATGGGTCAGAAGTTGGTCAAATGGGTGGAAACTGGTTGACGGGCAGAAAACAGAGAGTGGTGGTAAATGGTATACAGTCAGAAGAATGCAAGTCACAAGTGGGGTACCTCAGGGATCAGTCCTATGGGCCAGTCCTCTTCAATATCTTCATCTGTGACACTGCAGATGGACTGGAGGGTAAAGTTTGTCTGTTTGCAGATGACACCAAGATCTGCAACAGAGTAGATGATCCAGATGGGGTGGGCAGAATGAGAAGAGATCTGGATAAACTGGCAAAATGGTCAGAAGTTTAGGGTATGTTCATGAAAATGGTGTACCAAAGTTTGACATGAAGGTCACATTTCTTTATTCAGAATAGATCAAGTTTTGAATGTATTTTGAGATACCATGATCAAATCAGTAAAAACTGGCAGTGTTGTAAGATAACTGCCTTGATGGTTTCTGTGAACAAGACAGCTCACCGTGGTGTATGTACATGGACACAAAATGGTTGTGATGTGTGTACATTGACACCAATCAGCTGCTGTAACTGAAAACAAATATTACTAGTAAGAATCACATTGATACATTTCACTGTGGTTTGAGATACCATGATAAAACTGGTTAAAAGTGGACATGTGGTAAGATAACTGACTTAAAGATGCCTGGCAACAGGACTGCTCACTGTGGTGTATGTACTTGGACACTGTGGTGTATGTACTTGGACACCGTGGTGTATGTACCTGGACACCAAACATTTCAAAATAAACATTTCTGAAAAAACACAAGAGGCAAACAGTACAATCCAGCCCTTGGCACTCCTGGTCCTCCAGTCCAGCAGTATGATTGAGAAACTCCCTGAAAAAGGTGGTGTTTGTATACTAAAGGCAAGACCGTGGTGTTTGTACGGTGGATGCTGGCAGTGGACACCAAGCTCTTTCGGCGCGATAGTCCAGTGGCTAGAAGGGCTAAGAACTCTGGAGGGGAACCTTTTAAGCAATGTTCTGAGCACTCCCTACCACATCACTGTGAGGCTTTCATAGGTTACTAAGGCCGGTTCCCAACTCCTGACCTTGGTGTATGTACAAGTACATCTTTGGAGCTGGATACAATGGTTGGGGTGTGTCAAAAGTCATTCGGGAGGAGATGGAGATTAGGATAGTAAAACAACAGGAAGGGTGTTTACACAGTATGGGGTGGGGGGAAATGAGAGAGAGAATTGAAAAAACTGCAATTTTAGAGCAAACAACTGCAACCTAAATCAGAACCATGCCTTGCTTTGTGGACACCGTCAGTACATTCACCAAGGGGAGTTTGGCTGCAAAACATTAATATCCCTGTGAACACTAATTGGGCTGTAAACTAAACTAAATAAATAAAACACAAGCCACCTTGGATTTCAGCACTGATTTATTTACAAATAATGATTATTCACAGGAGTACGTACAGTACAAATGTCATGGGTTCTAATGTCACATTTCAGCCTAGAAATACATGACATCTTTTGAATATCACGTATAAAAAACAAAAACGCTGTTGTGCTATGATTTTTATTTTATCTTTTTTATCTCTGCTCAGTATCAGCAACAACTCAGTATATTAATTTTTGCTACTAACCTCTTGTTGTGCCAGTTATAGGCTGGAGAAGTTAAACTCTAAGTTGGTACTTTGTTTCCATGAAAATACCCTTTAATGCAAAGAATTGCGAGATCATGCACATAGGGAAAGAAACCCTGAAGCCACCTATAGGTTGGGAAGGGAGTTGCTAGGAATCACAAAGGAAGAAAGAGACTTGGGCATCATCATCACAGATGACCTGAAATCATCCAAGCAGACCACTAAAGCAGTAGGTAAGGCTTGAGTTATGTTGGGGTGTATTAGTAGGGGTATCACAAGTCGGAAGAGGGAAGCAATAATCCCTCTTTACAAGACACTGATTAGGCTTCATCTGGAGTACTACATGCAGTACTGGAGGTCACATCTTCACAAGGACATTAACCAAATTGAGGCAGTCTAGAGAAGGGCAACCAAAATGGTGCAGGGACTGCATCAGAAAACATATGATGACAGATTAACGGAGCTCATTATGTAAACCCTAGAGCAATGAAGGGAGAGAGATGATATGATTGAAACATTCAAACATCTTAAGGGCATTAACAAGGTGAAAGAGTCTAATATGTTTTAATATAAGAAAATTTGCAAGACAGGAGGACACAGCATGAGATTAGAGAGAGGCCATTTAAGGGGTAATTTGAGGAAGTTCTTTTTCACAGAAAGGGTGGTGGATGCATGGAACTGTGTAGTTCAGGAAGTGGTGGATATGGATACAGTGCAGGGCTTCAAACAGGCATGTTATAGGCATAAGGGAGCAATACAGATGAGTTTGAATAGATAGACCATTGACAGAGTAAAGGCCTATGGTACATTCAGAAGGTAGAAAAAATGGGCAGACTGGATAAGCCTTGCGATCCTTATTTGCCATCATCTTCTACAGCATGTTTTTATGTTTCTATGCCTAGCAGTGAATTGAGACAGAGAAAGAACCCCATGATAAGCTCCACCAGTCTGATAAACCTCCCCTCCCTCCACCCAACAACCCAAAAAAACCCCACCAAAACCACTACCTTCCCCTAGTCTCAAGCACCCTCCCATCCCAAAACTACTCCCCTCCAGAATAATAAACCTAACCAGCAAGACAGGGAACAAAATATTGTCAGGGAGAGAACTACCCCAACATCTCGGCTCCTGCTGACCCCATTTGCGGCAGCTTCAGCAACTGCATCCCCACTCCCAACCCCATTCGTAAGACTAAGAACATTTAAGTAATCCTCCAAAATTGAAATCCAGCCTTACCACCCAAAAATACCAACAACCCCACTGATCCCACCTCAAGAAATAGGGAAAGAACAAGAGCTATCGTACCATCTCCTTTTGAGTCCCTCGTTCATAAATCCTAGAAAGAATGGTTTCTCATCAAGTGATCACTTACCTGGACCAACATAAAGTGTAAACCGATGCTCAATATGGATTTCAATCCATGTGCAATACAGAGACAGCCTTGGTGCAGTTAATCAGCTGTATGCACAGTGCCTTTGATAAAGGCCACTACGCCACAGCATTTTTCGTGGACCTCACCAGGCTTTCTATCTGATTTAGCATGATGTAGTATTAGATTCTCTGCTTGATTGCTATTTTTCTTTAGATGTTATGAGATGGTTTTCAAACGACTTAATTGATAGGTCTCAAAAAGTACAATTGCTTGTTGTTTATTACATTTTACACTGTTCAATGTGGGGTTCCACATAGCTCAGTTTTAGGTCCCCTTCTTTTTTCCTTGTTTCCAAATATGACACATTGATCCTGTAAGTCATCGGAAGCTGTCTTGTACACTGATGACACAGTTATTTTAGGTTTACGCCCAGACTTGAATGATGTGTTAAAAAGTTTTCAGGATGATTTCACCTCCTTTCAAAAGTGGTTAGTGTAGAACAAAATGACATTGAATACTAAAAAATAAAGGTAATGATATTTTCAGGGCTGTGGAAAGAAAAATCAACTGGTAACCCTTTAACTTCCCTTAACTACACTGTAGTTACAGTGTAATTGTACTGTAACTGAATTGCATTTGCAAGCAACAAAAGTGTAACTACTCCTGTTGCATGAAATTAATAAATACCTAGACTGCAATTACATTGAAATTAACAATTTAAACAAAGTGTGACCAAGAAACTGATTTAGTTTTAACTGCACGAGGGGGGATCCCTTAGAAATCAATAACATCTTTAAATAGGCTGGCAGTATAGCCTACAGCTGTGTTGGGCAGCCTAAGATAATCAGAAGGTCAAATGTATGAACTTCAAACATCCCCAAGGGCCTCAAGACCCATATTTACCACAATCACAAGCCAAAGTTCTATATTTGAATTAAAAATGAGCTACATACATGTCCCTCACAGCCTTCAGCCTATCTCCCTTGTCCACCTTTGCACAGAAAGCCCCGGTGTATTTTTGAATGGGTGAGGGAGTCACAGGTTAACAAACTGGAGGGGCCACATGTGGTCCTCATGCCTCAGATTGTCCACCACAGGCCTAAAAGCTAGAGTAATGGGTATGCCTCCCCAACAGTGACACCCACACAGAGACCTACCTCACTGTCGATGAAATCAACAGTTTGCCGACAGGTCACAGTGTTGGCGTGCCTGAGAAATGGGCACACTGTCTCCCAGTCCTGCAACCCCTTCCCAAATCAACTCCAACTCAGAGCTTATTATATTTAGTACAAGGGGTGTGGGGTGCAGAACATGGGGGGCTTGGGAGGCAAAGCCCCCAATAGAAAAACAGACAGGGAGACATTTGGGATTTATATCAATCACAACTTGCAGTCGACATAAATCCCATTGCAGTGATGCTGGTTTCACGCAATTTGTGAAGTGCAATTTGTGAAGCATGGATCAATCACAAAGTGTGAGGTTTTGCTACAAAGTGTGGAATTTTGAAGGTGAAAAGCCACACTTCACGGAAAAATGCCACGCTTTGAGGCAAAAATGTCATGATTTGGGTAAAGGTGAAGTTTCTCAGATCAGAGAAAACTTCAGGAAGCTCTGTGAAGCATGAAAAGTTGCCACTTTACGCAAACATCACTGGCGAACATAAATATCACCACATTTTTAGTCCATTAGAATCCCCAGTGTTCTGGGATACCCATGAAAACAGGCACTTGTGCATATTGGGCCTTACCTGGTTACTGAAGAATAAAAAAAATCATGAGTAATCTTAGGCAGCACTCTTTCCCTTGAGCCCCTTGTCAAATTCTTATCTGGAGTAATACATCAGAGATTGGTAATCTTATTTAGAATCCGCAATTTTTTGGTCCCTGAGTCTCAAAGGCTTTTCATTTTATGTAGCAGGCTATGGGCTATCAGTCTATGCTGCAACTGATAAGAGAAGTTTGTCAAAACTAAGTGTCACTTACAACAGCATATGCCACTTTATCACTAAACTCCCAGGGCTGAATTGCCACCATATATTGTACACAGCTGCTGGATGACTTTCTTTGAATGATAGGTGTAATATGCTAGTGGTAGAGCTAGGACAAAGGGGGGAGTGGAGGCCTTCGATGAGGAAACTGGGCTTTGGCACAGCACTTCTAGGCTATCAGCCTCCACCAAGGTGAAAAATCTGGGACTCATTCTGGATAATGAGCTGGCACTGGAGGCTCTGGTGGTAGCAGTAGTTCATTTATTTATTTATTGAACTGTTTCATCAGGAAGGCACACTGAACAACAAGTCGCTCATCTCCTGGTGTGACCTGGGTGGGGGGGGGGTTACAATTGGAATGAGACATTAAATGTTCAGATTACAAGATCAACATTAACATACAGTTGTAAAGCAGGTGTTACAAAAAGTGTTACAGCAGTGTGGCGCATAACATGTAAAAAGAGTGGACAATAGTAAGTGCCAGGTTAATAAGTAACAAGTGCTTACCTGAAAGAAAAAGGGGAAAGGGAAGGAACGGGTGCGTTGGGATGGGAAAGAGTAATGTCCCTGGAGACCCCTTCAGGATGTGAGGATCCCTGTAAGGGGGCTGAGGGAACCAGTGAGAAGGGGATAAAGCAGGGTCCCAGAGAGACTCATTTAACATGGTGGGGGAAGGGAGTAGATGAGAGATACACACCCATTGAGGGATAGGAGAGGGATCCATGGCAAGCATTCAGGGTCCTTTACATTCTATGAGAGATCAAGGGAGGCCAGTAAGGAAGAACAATTGGGGGAAGGGGAGGAGGACTAGAGTTTTGGGGAGTGGGTGTGCAAAGGGTAAAATGAAAGTGAGTGTAGGAGGTAGGGTTTGTCCAAGACTTAGAGGAGGGAATTAGGGAGGGACATGGTAGGAGCATCTAGGTGCAAGGTAATTATTGAGGGCAGAGCTGATGGAGTAGATGGAGAATGAGCACCAGATTTGTGGGGGGAAGATTCCACATATTTTAGGAGGCAGCGAGAGTAACCAGATAGGCCAATTCTGGTGGATATGCAGGGGACAACCAGAGCACAGGAGTCGGCTGATCTAAGGGAATGGGAGGGTGGGGAGTTATAAAGGAGGAGGTGAAGTAGAAAGGGAGCTCCCCCAACCAGTGCTTGGAGGTGAATTTAGCACAGTGGGAGAGTAACCTATTTGTAAGGCTGGGGAAGGATAGGGCACTATAAAGATCACAGTGATGGGTGCAAGGGAGGTGGCATCCAGGGCAAAGATGCAGAAGGAATTGAAGAGGGTGTCCAGTCTGGCCAGGGAGGACTTAATGGCCAGTAGTCCAGAGTTGCTTTCATTATCTTTTTTATATCAGCTGGATGAAGTCCCTTGTCCTGCCTAATGATCTAGTCACACTAGTACATGTGTTAATGACCTTGAGGCTTGACTACTGTAATGCTTTATACCTTGGGGTCAAGGCATTGTGATGCCTACAGCTTGTGTGGAATGCTGCAGCCCCACTACCAACAGGCCTTTCTAGATCCTGTCATGTGTTGCCAGTGCTGCACAAACTGCACTGGCTGCCAGTGAAGTGGTTTATCTCCTTTCAAATGGATCTTCTGACCTACAAGGCCCTATGTGGGCTGGGCCCAGGTTGTCTTTTAGAGCTACTGCACCCTTATGTCCTGGGATGTAAACTCCATTCTGCCAAGAAGCACCTCCTAGTTGCCCCAAAGGTGAGATTAAAATAATCTGGGGACTGGGCATTGGAGGTGGCTATCCTGGTCCTGTGGAATTCTTTGCTCAGTAATCTCAGAGAGGTCCCCTTGGTAGAGGCTTTTAAACAAGGTCTAAAAACTTTTCTGTTTAAGGAAGCATTTGGGGATTAGATGGAGTTGATTAGTTATACATATTTATTTTTGTGATTCAATTATTTGTTTTTATGTATTGAGTAGAGTCTGTATAGTTGGGCATTTTATAATGTATGTTATTTTTTATAATGTCTTCTTGAGCCTCTGGGGAAGGGTGCCAGAAATAAATAAAGACTGCTATGACTACTACAACACCATAAAAGTGGATATGTTACTTCATAAAGGTGTAATAGACAACTTCCATATTTCGTTTCCTATCTATTTAATAGGGCAGTTAACATTCAAGGCACCAGATCCCAAAGAAGAAAGATCTTTAAAATCCCAGTGTTTAGAAAATCATTCAGACAGAAATCCATTTTGTTCAAAGCTCCTGCCTTTTACTGCTCACTTCCCAGTGCAATTGCAGATTGTCATAGGTTGAAAACTTTTAAGGTCAGACTTAAAAAACAGCTATTTAACAGGAATACTTACTGTTGCTGCAACATTTTTGTATATGTTATGTCAATCTAATGTATACTTGTAGCTTTTTTATACTACAGTAGTTCACTGTTTATTGTTTATATATTTGTCTGTTGTGTGTGAAAACAGGCATTGTATGTCCATCAGACCACAAACAGCTTAAAATATGGTACATCTTCAGTTGGCATCCATCTGTATCCCCCCCCCCCCACCGAGATGAGGCTGAAAATAAGGAAAACATAGTCTAGTCCTCCCTTACAGTCAACTAAAACTAAACAAATAAAACACATAAATAATACAAAAGTAAAAAAATAAAAATGAAAAATTGAAAATGAAATAATTACATACATATGTGTAAAAAGATCCCAGTAATAAAATCAATATAATTATCACACAACCAAATCAACAAGCAAGCTTTTTTTTTTTCAAAGAATCCAAAATTTGCAAATTCAAAGACACCTACACATGTGAACTTTCAGCAGCATTGTAGGATGAGGTCACAAAAATAGCAAACTTTAGAGCACATATAAATTAAAATAAAGCTGGATAGAAAATAACAGCCATTTATTGTAGAAAGTAAAACAGAGAGCCTACTGTACATCAGATACTGTACAACCTCAGTGCTTTGAATCCAAACTGATACTTCAGAAGAAACACAGTACACAGGCTTTCAGCCTCCGTCATTGTGATGATAGCTGGCTAAGGTAGTGAGAGGAGGGTCTGTGCCAGTTGCCATCCATCATTTTGCTGCCACATCATGGGCTTTTTAGGGTAAGTAGTGTGCTTAACAGGGAGTGGAAGGTGATGGGTGCTGAGTGGGTGGACTGGGCAAGAGAGGGGGGAAATCATTTATTAACAAGGATCAAGATGGAAGAAGTTATCATTGGACTACCAGGCTGCTTTCTTTTCATAATGGGGGGATGAGATAAGAGTAGGTACCACTGGTCTACCACAGTCATTTCTTCTCACATCAGGGATTGGGGAGGGAGGGGTTGCTGACAGACTCCATGGATAACTTCATTTCACAATGGAGATCAGGGAAGGAATGGGTACCACTGGACAGCTAGGGAAATTTAATTTCACAACAGGGACTTGGATGGTTGTGGAGTACCACTGACTGCCAGGGATTTGCACAAAAGTGTACACAGATTGGGTCAGGGTGGGGGCAATGAATAAAGATCTGCAAAATGCTTCCCTGCACACATAAAGCAGAGCTAGCCAGGATTCAAAGCAGTACTCTGCAGCCATTGATGTATCAAAAACTACTGCATCACAAAACAGCTTAATTGCCATTAAAATTCATTGTTACCTGAAGTATACAGCAGCATTTTGTAGTAATACTGCAAAGTATTGCGTTCCATCCTGGCCGAAAGCACTGGATGCATGTGGACATTCTGCAGAGCTGCTAATGGCCACATAATGGCATGCAAAAGGCTCCTTGTCACATTGCATGTCATACAATATGTGATGATTAGCATGCAGGCCTCTGAATATGGCATCCAGGAGCACAGGTGCTACTCAATTTGTGGCAGGCTATCACCCTTTGTTACTAAATGTGTGTTACAAACAGGTAGCTATAGAGTACCATGTTCATGCACTTTATGCAATTTTAGTACAGCTTGATTTTCACACTTGCTGTCTTAGGAGTATGCCTCCCTGATGGCTGTATGCTATTTTGCATGGCTCCACTGGCCATGCCTGCATAATGGTGCCTCAACCTCAAGTGCGTGTTTAATGAGATGATGGGTGTTCAGCTACCAGGACTGACTACTAAAAATGTTGTGTTTTTCAACAGTGGAATATATAATAGGTATTGAGTTGATCAGTAAACATAATCATGCACTTCACTAGTATCAGTTATCCAATGTTGCATTCTCTTTGTTGTTGTTTTTTTGTTCCGTTTCCTTTTGAGTCAAATTTTAGTTCAAAAAAGGGAAATATTTAAAAACAAATAAATAGGACTTCAGAGATGTCTCTTGGATAGTTAAAAGCATCCTACTGTAACTTTATGGAATCTAGAACCTCTCAGCTTTGCTTTTTGGTTCATAATCCTGAAGAAGTCACAAGGAGACACCCTTGATTAGCCAAGAGGCATTGCCCATTTAACTGCATTATTAAGCAAATCAAAACCTTTTTTTTATTTAACAGTGTTTCCTTTTTGGTCTGTCAGTATCTTTAGTGCCTAATGCAATTTTGTCAAGATTAATGTTAACTTTTGTTTGAATCAGCCATGCATCAGTTGTGTGGGCTATGTAATTGTGCTGTCAGTGGACTGGAGTACTACCTGGCACTTTTTCCTTAATGCTTACACAGCATGGCATCAGCACGCTTATCCAACATACACTCAGAAGTTCCAGACTGGAGCATCTTAATTTATTTATTTTATTTACTTCTTATTTTATTTTTATTTTATTTTAGTCTTTGGTAACTGGGTAGGGCCCACTAGGCACAAGTACTTGTTTTCAGGGGTGACCTGGGAGCACTGGGTGGGGAAGTGACTTGCTCAGAGTCACACAGTATGCAAGTGGAGATTGTGAGAATCAAACCCAGGTCTCATCTGCTGAATGTACCAAGCTCATTCACAGCTTGTTACTCTAACCTCTAGGCTATACTGCCAGCCCAGTCTCACTATCAGCTGCTTACCATGCTGCTCACAACATAGTTCTCCATTACTCCCGCTGTCCTTCAAACTTTCCAGGGATGATTTTACCAACCAGGAAAATGTACTGACAAATGATATCAGGCAATATGTTTTTGAGGGAAGAGTTGTTTAGGTAACTGCCAGTCAGGGGAGTTGTCCCAGCAGATTGCAACATTTAATATGTCCTCTGTGGCTGTGAGCCCCAACTGCTGGTACAAAATCAAGAAAGCCATCTGGAACAGAAAACCCAATACATATAGTATTACAACATCAATGAAGCCCCTCGGGTGCAAAGCACTGCCACTGAAAGCAATATTGCCACTGAATGCTGTAATGTACACATGTGTGCGTGCATGTGTGTGTATGTGGACAAACTGTTATTCTGACTTTTACAAGGCCCAGTACCATTGGTGCTTTCATTAGGTGCCAGCAAGCATACCTTGTCAGTACTTATTGTAGACATATTTGTTCTTTACTGCATTTGGTAACATTTAAGGTTCCATTCACTGTGAGTGATTTGTATGCAAGATGTCAATGCTGATATCAGTTGTAAGGCATTCAGGGCTTGACATACAATTTCAGACCCACACAACCCTAGTTTCTGTTATAAAGGGGATCTTTTTTTTATTCTTACTACAATTTATGTTGTATAAAAGAAAATGTTCAATGTCATTGTTGATGTCAGTGATAGGGCTTTCAGGGCTGGGAGCTGGGTTTCAGACCAGAGAACTGCTTTTTTTTTCTCTACTGTATGTTGCAGTCAGCTTATCTAGTTCCAGCTGGGGTTTTGAGGCTTGTGTAGGTTTGAATGCAACTTCATGGGAAGAAGTCCTTTCAGTTGCAAAGAGTTAGTTGATAAACTGTTCTGCCACTATGTATGGGTGGTTTTTGGCATTTATTTATAATTCATTTCATTGCAAAAAATGTTGTTAATGTACTAGTTAGGGTAAAACTGACAAGAGTAGGGGAATGTGGCATTAGGGTTCCAGATCCTAATGCCCCTATCCTGAAAGCAGCAACAGGAAAGAAAAACATTACTATTTGACATGTCCTGTGTCTTTGCAAATCTAGTGTGGGGTGTGCTTTGGGGTTGTCAACTCTAATGCTCAACCCATTTTATTGGTAAATGAGCTGAGATGTGTACAATATATGAGAATGGGATGAGTGTTAAGGTTGATAACCCCAAGGCACAACCCACACCTTACTTGCAAAGATGCAGGACAGGTCCAATAGTAATGGTTTTTACTTTTGCTATCCATAGGGTGGGGGTGGGCATTAGGGTTGGGAACCATAAAATCACATTTCCCTACTTTTGTCAGTTTAACCCTAACTATTGCATTAATGAAGTTTTTTGCAATTAATTTCCTTACTTTTTGAGATACTACTATATAATCCTATCTTCAATTGCATCCATCCGTCCTCAGATGCATACATGTAAGTTGTTGTGAAAGCACAGGGACTTCTGGGCCTTGTGCTTCCATTTCTACTAATACAGCATTTTTTCCTATGTTGTATGGATTATTAAAGCTCCAAAGTTTTCCTAAAGAACTTAAATTTTTTATTTGTTTAACGTTGCTCCTAAACGTTAATGGGGGGGTGGGTGTATGTATTATTCTTGTAGTACTCATTAGGACCTTTGTGTTTAATATATGGGTCATCCCTTAAGTCTAAATATTGAGGGAAATATGGCTTGTTGAAGTTCTAATGTTATCTGAAGGGAACTTTCATTTTTTTTTATTTCTTTATATTACCCATAAATGTTTAGGGGGTATTATGTGTTATTCTTGCAGTACCCACTAAGACCTTTGTTTAGATATAGAGATTGTCTTATCAAGTCCAAAAACTGAGGGAGTTATGGCTTGCTAAATTTCCAATGTTATCCCCTGTGAAATTTCATTTTTATGTTTCTTATCTGAGCCCTAAACTTCTTTAGGGGGACTATATATTATTCTTGTAGTACTTATTATGACCTTTGTTTTCGTATATGGATCATCCCTTAAATCCAAATATTGAGGAATTTATGGCTTGTTGAAGTGCTGCTGTTATATAAAGGGAATTTTTATTTTCTTATTTATTTTTTTTATATTGCCCATAAAAGTTTAGGGGGTAGTATGTGTTATTCTTGCAGTACTTGTTAAGACCATTGTTTACATATATACAGTAGACTGTCTCTTAAGTCCAAATATTGATGGAGTTATGGCTTCTTAAATTTATAATGTTATCCTATGAGAATTTTCATTTTTATGTTTTTGTATGAGCTCTAAACTTCTTTAGGGGGATTATGTAATAGTCTTGCAGTACTCATTCAGACCTTTGTTGTGCTGTATAGATAGTCTCTTAAGTCCAAATATTGAGGGCTATATGGTGTTGTGTGAAACAGATAAAGAAAACAAAGTGGAGTAAAAAAAACACTATGGTTCTCAAAAGAGGTGGCAGGGAAGGTTGAGGAGAAAAAGACTGCATTCAAAAAGTATAAGGCATCACAGAAGGAGCACAACATGGAACTGTATCAATTAAAGCAGAAAGAAGTGGGGAAGGCAGTCAGAATAGCAAAAGCCCAAACTGAGGAAAAAATAGCCAAGTCAGTTAAGAAGGGGGATAAAACCTTTTATAGGTACATTAGGGAGCCTAGAAAGGTTAAGGGAGGAATAGTGAAGATTAATAAGGGAGAGGGGAGGTGGGCAGAGGGAGACAGTGAAAAGGCAGAGATAATGAACAAATACTTTTGCTCAGTATTCACAAAAGAAGATGAGGAGGAGTTACCTAAACCAGACAATAGAAGCACTCTGGGTAGGGGGGTTGACACCAGTCCATTTACAGAAGAAAGAGTCCTGAAAGAACTCCTAAAACTCAAGGTGGACAAAGCAATGGGGCCTGATGGGATTCACCCCAGAATCCTAAAACAACTAAGGAGGACCAGTGACACCACTGACCACACTTTTAACAAATCATGGGAGGATGGGTGGTACCTGAGGACTAGAGGAGGGCAGATGTGATTCCTCTTCACAAAAGTGGGAGCAAGGCAGAAGCAGGACACTACAGACCTGTAAGTTTGACCTCAGTGGTAGGGAAAATGATGGAATCACTTCTGGAAGAAAGAATTGTTGAGTACCTAGAGGCCAGAGGGGCACAGGACCCAAGGCAGCATGGATTCACAGTGGGAAGGTCATGCCAGATGATTCTAATAGATTTCTTTGACTGGGTGACCAAAGTAATAGACCAGGGAGGAGCTGTAGATATGGCCTACCTAGACTTTAGCAAGGCATTTGACACAGTCCCGCACAAAAGATTAATAATCAAGTTAGCCAGCCTGGGAGTGGGTCCCAGGGTGGTAGCCTGGGTTGCAAACTGGCTGCACTTGGATCCAAGACCATCACCTCAGTCTTCCCGAGGTTCAACTTCAGCCAGCTGGACTCCATACAATCTTGGATTTCAATGAGGCAATCATTAAATACCGAGACTGTTCCATCTTGGTCGGGTGCAAAAGACAGATAGAGCTGGGTATCATCAGCATAGCAGTGAAACCTCAGCTCATATCGTCTTACAATGTCTCTGAGGGGCACCATATACACTGCAAACAACATTGGGGACAACACTGAGTCCTGGGGAACCCCACAAGACAGAGAGCTGGGTTCAGAGGAAAAAACCCGGACACCACGCTCTGAGTTCTATCAGTGAGGAATGATGTAAACCATCTGTGTACCAAACCAGAAATCCCACAGATGAATCTCAGGAGCTCGAGTAGTACCCCATTGTCCATGGTGTCAAAAGCTGATGACAGATCAAGAAGTACAAAAATGGACCGTTTTTTTCTGATCTCTCGCCATCAGGAGATCACTGAGCACCCGAACCAACGCAGTGTCGGTACTGTGCCTCTTTCGGAAACCAGACTGGAGAGGTTCGTAGATGCTATGGATGGTCAAATGGTTCTCCAGTTGTACTGCCACTACTTTCTCAACCACCTTCCCCACAAAGGGAAGGTTATAGATAGGTCTGTAGTTCGCGAGACAGTCTGGGTCCAATGAAGCTTTTTTCAACAAAGGTGTCACAACTGCTTCCTACAAAGAGCAGGGATATTCTGCAGAGTAAAGGAAGCACCAGACCATCTGCGCCAGAACCGGGTCAATGACTTCCCAACAACCCACAATCAGGGCTGTTGGGCCTGGGTCTAAACTATATTCCACTGGGGTGTCAAACAGATGAGGCATACTGATGAGTCCTGGTAGGACAAAACACGTGTCTATGTCATCTGTAAGCACCCATTGCAAACTGTGTGAGAGGCCTTTCGGCACCATGCAATTCTGCTTAAAGTTGAACCAGCATAATATTCTGTGGTGATTTGCATATGCAGCCCATGATGCTTTGCATTGTGTGGGCATGTGTGATTTTGTGTTTTCTTGAAACTTGGCTTCCCAGCCAAATGCCCTTTGGGGTAACCCTTGCCTCAGTGTTTGCGCACAGAGGCTCTTTGTCTTTTAAATAGTTTTTCATTTTAATGGGTTCACCACATCATAACCCAGACAGACTGTCTTAGGGTAGCTAGTTCATTCCACTGGGGTGTCAAACAGACAAAGCATACTGATGAGTCCTGGTAGGATGAAACATGTCTATGTCATCTGTTAGCACCATTTGCAAACTGTGTGAGAGGCCTTTTGGCACCATGCAATTCTGCTTAAAGTTGAACCAGCATAATATTCTGTGGTGATTTGCATATGCAGCCCATGAAGCTTTGCATTGTGTGGCCATGAGTGATTTTGTATTTACAGCATGTAGGGCACATACCTTGGACAATCTGCATAATATCCACAATTTCAGGCCTGTCGAAGGAGCTCCAGGAGAAAAGAGGGACAGTGGCCAAGCATCAATCATCAGCAACTCCCATAGAGTGCGCTGAACGGGTCTCCAGCCTGACGCCGGCCACCTTATTAGCAAAGAACCAAGCAAGCTCATCACACTGCAATTGTGAAAAATCTCTTTGAACTTGCAGACAGGCTGGGTTGCACGGCCTGTCCGCAGTTCAAAAAAGCTGAGCTGCTTGGTTCTGAGCTGCAGAAATCTCCCTGGACAGGAACTCTGCCTCCTTACAGGAGATTTCTGACTGATGGTCTCAGTAATGCTCTAGCAGTCTAAGATGGTCGGCATCTAAGCCAGATTTCCACCAGCATTGCTCTAACCTATGTCCTAGTTGCTGCAACTCCCTCAAGGTCCCATCAAACCAGGGAAACTGAGGGCAGAGGGAGAGAGAACATACACGGACTGGAGAAATGGAATCCAGTGCTGAGGTAATGGCCTGGTTATAGGCCAAAACCAAAACCTCTGGATCCATGCTCGCCACAGAAAATTCTGATAGATCAAGTACCACTGCTAGGCCATCAGGAGTCACATCCTGTAAAGGGAGGTACCTGACCATCTCCACGGGGGTTGGCCAATAAGGAAGGGTGCAAAAATTGAATCGCACAGTTTAGTGATCGGATCATGCAACGGGTTCCACCCCCACATCAAAGGCCTCAATCCCCAGGAGGAAGACCAGGTCAAGAGAATGGCTGCACTTATGAGTAGCAGAGGTAACCACTTATGTAAGGCCCAGTGAAACCATCAACTGGAGGAAGTGCTGTCCAAATTGCGAAAGTTCATTGTCGATCCAGGCATTGAAGTCACCCAGGACCATCAACCTAGGTGACTCGAATGCCAGGTCGATGATGAAGTCCACCACTTCCTTAAGGAATAGGTTCTCATCACCGGGTGGACGGTAGATGAGAGCCATCCTATAACCCACACTTGCTACAATGGCACACTCAAATGACCTGGCCTCCTCAACTGGTACACTTGTGAGATTCAATTCAGTCTTAAAACAGACCACAACCCCCCTTCCCCTGCGGTCCAATCTTGGGCAGTATATCACCGAATACCCGTCCGGTACTGCAGCCTCCAATATGGGGCCCGCACTACCATCCAGCCAGGTTTCGGTGATGCACGCCAGATCTGTTGTCCCAACAAGATCTGCAATAATTGCAGTCTTGTTCTTGACAGATCTGGCATTACATAACACCGCCCGAGTTGGACAGAATTCCTGGGCCACCCTGACTTCCTGCCCACCACCAATGGTGGTGCCCTTGGGTATGGAGACTAGGCATGATGGCCCATGCTGTAGACTCCATTTCACCCCAGGGCATCTTCTGGACTTAATGACCCTAATGGGAGCACCCCGCCCTTACAGCCACCACTGTTCACACCCCACACCCCACCCCACCCTCCAGCGAGCATTACCCAAGGCTCGACAGTACTGATAGGTGGAAAAAGGCAACTATGGGGAAAAGAAGGGGCAGAGGGCATGAAGCACAGAGGCTGGGTAGTGCATTTTTATTTATTTTTTTTTATTTAGTTTTTGTTGACCAGGTAAGTGCACTAGACATATCCTGCCTATTTTCAGGCACGACCTGGGGGAGGGGGATACAGATGACTGCCAACTGACCTTGAACCAGATTAAGCTGTTGGTGGTATTTTCAGTGAATGAGGGAAATTTGGCCAGGACACCGGGAAAATTCCCCTACTGTGGGGACAGTAGGTGGAGCTGCTGGCCATCGTCATGGCCACTATGCTGAGTTCGTTGGAGGGTGAGGACGTCTGTGAGCCAGGGGAGCGAGCCTCCTCCTCGGGACTTGAAAATAATGAAGGTTTCCGTTCCGCAGTACAAACGGGAACTTTTTGTGTGTTTCAAGAAAACGCTGCAGTTACAAACGAGCATATGGATATAATAATGGCTGGTTCTATGGAAAAAATGATTCCTTTACCTCACGAATCATCAGTGTCTCTGAGTTCTTCTAATTTTTGTGAAGGAGCTGAGGACAGTTTTCCTTCGGGTAATCTTGCATCAAGTCTGATTGTTAAGCCTGTCATTGCAGAGGATACAGTTGCTTCGGTCGGTGACACCGCACAGGTGGAGAAGAACTTTCCGGTTTTACAATCTTCTCAAAATGTTCAAAATTGGGATTTATCTGGAAGAATTTCGGCTGGCAGTGTGGTCGCTGGGTATGGCGAGTGCCAAAAGCCGAGTCCCGATGGTGAAGTTACTATTTATGGAACTTCTAATGAAAGTTTGTAAGGTCAGTCTAAAGTTTTAAACCTTTCAAACATTCCTGGTGCCAGTGCATTGCCTAGTAACAGGCATACAAAGCTTTTTACTATTGGCTCAGGTTCCTCGATAGTGGAAGAGTCAAAACAACAAGCTGGTTGCAGGCTACAGGAGGAACTGGTATATCAAACAGACGCCTCCAGCCAAGTGTTTGCTACATCCTTTTCCTTTGTGAATAGAAATAAGGCTTCCCCAGATATAATTAAAAATAAAAGAGCTGCCTTAACAGCAGCAAATCGGAACTTGCACATGGATCACATACAGCAGACTGGTAATAACAATAAGCTCCCTCAGAAGATTTCCACTTCTAGGCTAATTCAGCAAGCATTTTCCATACGTGCTAAAAATATAACTGAAGATAAGGATTGGGCTCCAGAGGAAGCACTATTAGATTCTGGATGGAAATTAAACCCTTCAGGAACGTGGATCCCAGACCCAGATTGGTCGTCAGTTTCGCCCTTGTCTTCTCTCCCTTCAGAGTGGTCTCCTGCACTCCAGAAAGTACCCGAGCCTCAGATAATGCAACCTGAAACTGACAAATTAACTGATCCCTTACCATCTATTCTGGAGAAAATGGGAACTAATGTTATAGTGGACGACAAAAATCTTAACAATCCTCCAGTGAACCCCCCCCCCATTAGACCTCTTCTTTCAGATATCTTTACACAATCTCGGAAAGACTCAGCCCCTCGTAGAAACCCTGTCCGCATACGTTATAAAGGGGGATTGGTTGATCGGCCTGACCGTGTGTATGTGGGGAAACTTCTTTTAAAAGAATCTCTGCAATTCTCACCTAAAGACGTGTTTGCCTTCATTAATATTTCAGGGGAAGACAATTATGATGTCAGCTTTAGATCTGTTTTTCTGTTGGACTTATTTTGGCAATGATACAACCAGTTGAAATTCTCCCCGTTATGGTCTCCCTTTGTTGTTACTCCCCTCACTCCATCATTAATTAAATATATGACTGTAATGTTTAGGAATGAAGGGGTTCACGTTGATATTTCTTTTTGGCTCGCTCAGAAATGTGAGGTGTTAAGTAGCCTGAGGCTGTATTAGACTCTGAGTTATTTTGGAATGGTAGTTGGAGGTATAAGGTGAAACTACAATAAGTTAATAATGAAATCAAACACATCCCAAATTCCTTTTCTTTAGGGAGAGATAGGGGGGTATGTTTCTATGCTGGCCAGCCTCAGGCATGCTGTAAATGTGGGAATAGGACACATCTCTCTAGTTCCTGTGACACCACCAGATGTGAGATATGTGGGGAACTTGGACATGGTAATTTTCAGTGTGGTAACCTGGTAAAATGTGATTTGTGTGAAGAGTCCGATCATGGGTACAGGAATTGTCCGTGGGCGGCTTCTAACAAAGCCTCTGTCAGTAGTCCCGAGTTAATAATACAAAAAGCTCAGGACGAAGCCCTTTCTAAAAAACAGAAAATAGGTCTTCACACTAAAATCACAAAGTATGAAGGGGTAGAGGAAGAGAGAGGGGTCTTGGGGTCTGAACCTGCTGTTCCTTCTAAAGCAGGGTGTGAACCTCCTGACCCCTTTGATGTTAAAGAGTTTCCACCAGTATGCTATCATGATAGTGTAAAAGCTAAACCTCTTAGTTCTAGTACTGCGGAGAAAAGAGTTACTAGAAGTTCTAAACCCTTATCCCCAGTCCCTCCCCTCCCCCCAAAAAAACATCCCCCCCTCGACTTCAGTAGACATCCCTAATTTTGAGATGGAAAATTCGTATGCTATTTTAGATACTGTTACAAGGGACTCTGATATGGATACTGGTATCCCTGTCTTATCACAACCCCATGGGAGTAAAACTTCTTCCACAGATTACAAATGGAAGAAGAAAAAAAGGAGGAAGAAAACCTAAATATCTATGATTCCCCTTAATGTTGGATCTCTAAATTGCAGTAGTCTTTTAAACAACTGTAAAAGAAATGCTCTTTTTTACTTTTTTCATCAGTTTGGCCTTGATATTTGTTTTCTACAAGAAACATGGGCCTATACTTTAGACCAGTGTCGGTCCTTTAAATCTGAATGGATTTGGGGACCCTCCTATTGGTCCTTTGGATTAGATAGAGCAGACGGTGTGGGGATCCTTTTTGGTTCCTTTAATTTCACTCTTAAAAAATTGGTGGCTCTTATACCAGGGAGGTTACTTATCATTGATGGTTTATGGAAACAGGCTGATTTTCGTTTTATAATAGTTTATGGGCCACAGACAAAGGCGGGTAGGGTGGCAATGTGTAGAGCCCTTGCCCCCTTTTTGGCTACCTCTAGTTACATTATTTTGGGGGGAGATTTTAATTGTGAAATTTCTGGGTTTAGTAGGGGTAAAGCAGGGAAGAAAAGGTATTGTGACACTATTGCCTTAGAGAGGGTTATTAATTTAGCAGTGTTAAGGAATGGGAGGAATTATCAGGATAAGGGGTTGAATTATACATTTAGAAAGGGATCCTTGATATCTACAATAGATTATTTCTTTTTTTCAAGGAATTTATCCCTTCCGGTCCATAAAACTCATATTACTGAATTTTCTGACCACTTGTTTATCACTCTTTCCTTTAACGACTCCCTATATAAATCTATAAATAAACCACGTTGGAAATTAAATACTTCTGTTTTGCAGGACCCAGGGGTTGTAAAAGGTATGTCCTCTTTATTGGCTGCCTGAGTATCTGTTATGTTTCTATATGAGGATTTATGGGATTGGTGGGTGGACACAAAAGAGGATATCAGGAAATGTTTCCAAAAATATGGGAAACAACGAGTCACTGCTAAATTTCTACGATATTTAAATCTTAGGATGAAACTTCAGGGGCTGTTCTCAGTGGCGAATACTTCTAGAGGGGATTTTCTTCTCAAATCTCCCTTACAAAGTCTGCTATGAGGGAGTGCCAGTATGATAGAGCACAGACTTTACGTTCTGAGCTTTCCTTTGGCACTCAAAGAACGCCTTTAGGTGACCCCTTTGAGGCCTTTAAGGACAAAAGAAGTTCTTTAGGATTAGAGGTGTTACAAAACAAGGATGGGAACTTTAAAACTTCTCAGGATGATTTATTTTCTATTATTCAGGATTATATAAAAGAACAGGAAGGGCCTAAGACCCCAAGTTGTGATGTTCATCAGTTTTTTCAGGATGTTACTATAATTCCTTCAACTGGGCAGGAAGTGTATAAATTAGCTGATTCTATATCCCAGCAAGAAATTTTGGAAGTTTTTCTTCCTTAAAGGGTGGCGTTTCCCCAGGATTAGATGGGTTGTCATATGAATTCTTTAAACAATTTGGTGAGATTTTGGCTCCTGTTTAGAGAAGGTTTTTTCCTTTTTACATGGCCTTCATTGTTTGCCTGTGCAGTTTTCAGCAGGATTGATGATATTCCTTTTTAAGGGTGGTGATAGAACTCTTCTATGCAATTGGAGACCTATAACCAGTTTGAACTCAGATTTCAAGATATTATCTCAAATTTTAAATAAAAGGTTAAGATCAGTGTCAGCTGAGTTATTATATCCTCTTCAGTTTTGCGGCATTCCAAATAGGAAAATTCTGTCGGCAATTACTATTATTAGGGAAATAATAGAGTTTACCAATAGATCTCCTAATTGGCATTGTATCCTGTCGCTTGACCAAAATAAGGCCTTTGACAGGGTATCTCATTCCTATTTATTTTTAGTATTAGAGAAATATGGGTTACCTCATGATTTTGTTTATTGGATTAAATTAATGTATAACAAAGTGGTAGTATATCCTGTCATTAAGGGTCAGTGTTCCCTCCCAGTTTTAGTTAATTCTGGGGTACGACAGGGTTGCCCTTGAGCCCCTTATTATATGCTTTTTCTTTGGATCCATTACTTAAAATGTTAGATCAGAAGGATGGATTACCAGGCATTTCTGGGTATCTGCTTTCAGATTTAGTGATTGTTCAAGCCTATGTGGATGATATTTGTATTTTTTGACTGCATTGGCTCAAATCCCTATTGTTATAAGTTGTATCTCTAAATATGAGAAGGTTTCCAACTCAAAAATTAATACAAAGAAATCTAGAGGGTTGCTTTTAGGGCCTATTGATTATGATCAGTTTACAGTATCTAATATTGTGTTTTCCTCCCTTCCATGTAAAATTTTAGGAGTAATTTTTGGAGGCCATAACCTCCCTGTGGATAATTAGGAAATTGCGTTGAAAAAAGCAGAAGAGTAGGTTCAGAGATGGAGATTATCTAAAATAAAGAGGATTTTGGTTATCAAAAAGTTTATTATTCCTGGGCTGTTATATATTGCTTTGGTATACCCTCCCCCGCTAGCTCAGGAAACACGGTTGTATGCATGTTTTTTTTCAATGCTCTGGGGGAGTAGGCTTAACTGCATTAAACGTTTCTATACCTATCTCCCTATTTCTAAAGGGGGGTTGGGCATGATGGATCCTCTTAGGTTTTTTTATGGGCTTTTTCTTACTCAGAACTTCAATTTTGATCCTTCCCTTCCATTATTAATGCAGCAAAAATGAGTAATGAATAACTTTAAACCCTTTTTGGGGGTTTGGAGGGCACCCCTTATCTCACAGATTCCCAAAAGTATATATATCCCAGGGTTTTTTACACCATGTGCTCAGAAGTTGTTTAGATGGTCCCTTTCTTATCAGTGTATTAAAGAAAATATAATGGGTGGAGTATATTTCTTTCTCCTGGGAAAATTGTATCCAAGTGAACCTGTATTTGTTAATTGTCTTTCCTTTTGTACTGAATTTGTTCTTAAACAACTTAATTACCATAGGATTCCTTCTCAAATGTGGGAGGTGCTATGGCTGTCAGTTTATGGAAGGTTATATGTCAAGGGGAATGCTAAGCATAAAATGATTGGCGAAAGATATTGTCCATATATGCTGTGTCAGGCGAAGGAGGAAACTATGGATCATTTTTTATTTAAGTGTTCCTATGCTTCAGGGTTATGGGGTTTTTTAAGCACTAAGCTACAGCTTCCATGGTTACAAAATCTGGACTATCAGGCCTTGGTTTTTGGGTTTTTTCCTCACTTGTTGGGTTCTCATGATTGGGGTACCCTAGTTGTGTGCTTTTGTTGTTTAAAATATTATCTGTGGCAAGCTAGATGCCAGTGGGTACTACAAAAAAAGTTTATGTCATATGAAACATTTTATGTAACTATTATGGAAGCAATGAAATCTGTCCATATGAAAGATAAACACTTTGGGACTGCTGGGAAAATATTCAAATGGTGGAAAGGATTCCAGATTTTTATTAAATATAAATAAAGGGGATTGGGGGTAATATATATGATGATGGTTTGGGTAATTAATTTTTCTTTTTAATTATGGTAATATATAACCAATATATGTGTTTCTGTTTTTGGTGTTTTCTTTGATGTATTATGATGTATTTTCAATAAAAACTCCCCTACTCTTTTCGATAAGTGCCATGGGATCTTTAACATCCACCTGAACTACTGCCAATCTAGGCAGGTGGGACCTCGGTTTAACGTCTCATCCGAAAGACGGCACCTCAGAAGTGCAGCACCCCTCTCATGCTGCATTACAGTGTCAGTATTGGGATATTAACCCAAGTGCCAGATGTGGGAACTGAACCCACAGCTCTCTGATCTCCTGGCCTCAGAAGTGAGTGTGTTACCTACCGAGCCACTGACACTCATGACCAGGGGGTAACCCGGTAACATAGATCCCAGGCCCAAGACATAAAGCAAAAAATCAATGCAAATAAATAAAATGGATTTACACAAATCCACAGCAATACAAAATATACAGTCCCACAGATCTTAAACCTTTCCTGAGATTCCCCACTCACTTTCCCCAAAATATTCCACAATTCACACCCAAAACTAGTAATAACAGATAACTAACATAAATAACTAATTTAATTAACTAAATCCAACAACAGACCTTAAAACATTAATCAGCCCAGGTCCTCTCTTTGCCTAAGGCCTCACAAAGCCTAAGCTAACCAATATTAACTAAAATCCTAAAACAATTAAACAGCACACAGGTCGTTACACTACCCGGTGCCACTTAAACTAAGTACTCTCACTACTTGACACATACAATAAATACACAAAATAAAAAATTAAAAGTGGGGGGGACCAAGGAAATAATGTGGAGAAGCTGCCCCCAGACAAATCTCTCACACCCCCATACCCCTCTCACCCTATCAGGGTTGCAATGGGCCCCCCCTTCCATTGTGAACTCTGAGCAGAAGTACTCATTCAGTGCTTCCGCTTGTTCATTCCCCTTTTCTACCCACTCTGTCCCCTTTTTATCCTCACCATACTGCCCCTGCACTTCCTTTTCTCCCTGACATATCTAGAAAAGTCTTTCTCCCCTCCTTTAATTCTTACACAAATCTGAGTTTCCTAGTGGCTTTTGCACCTCTTACCCTCTTTGTCACCTCCTTGGACCATTTGGTGTACTCCTCTCTGGCCTCCCCTTTCCCCGTTATTTTGAACCTCTGGTACGCTGCTCTTTTGGCTCTCACCCCCTTTATCACCTCCCTGTCCAGCCAGCATGGTCTCTGCCCTGTTCTTCTTACTCTGCATGCTGGTGCATGTTTCCGTAGCCTCTGTGAGTCCTTGCTTTATTTTCTACACTGTCTCCATCTCCCGCTTTATTCTTTCGAGTCTAGCCTTCAGCAATTCCCTCATTTTTCTGAAGTCCGCCTTCCTGAAATCCACCACCTTTGTTGAGGATCCCTCTGGCTCCCTGCTCATTGTGATGTTAAACCACACTGTCTGATGATCACTGTCAGTTAATGGATCCTCCACCCTTATGTCCCTCACTGCCTCACTATTAGATAGTACCAGGTCCATTGTGTTCCACAGTCTTGTGGATTTGGCAACCAGATGTGTCAGGAACCCCTCCTGGAATGTATCCAAGAGTACCCTCTCCTTGGCACTGGAGGTGACCGCCATGGTCCAGTCCACCCCCGGCAGGTTGAAATCCCCCACTATGACCACCTTCCCCCTCCTACATACCCTACTGATTTGATCCACTAGTCCACTGTCTGGGATGGCAACCTATACACCACCCCAACCCTCAACTTCCTTCCCTTGGAGTCCAGCAGCTGCAACCACATTGCCTCTGTATCCCTCTTTTCCTTTTCATCCCTTGCACATTTGATCCTGTGCCGCACATAGACAGCCATCCCCTTCCCCATGGTCCTTTCTGTACAGTCTGAACCCTGGGATTGCCAGGTCCCATCTCAGGACTCTGTGGCCCACATTTCTGTGATGGCCATGATATCAACCCTCCATACAGCAAAGAGCACCTGCAGCTCCACCCCCTTGTTACCAAGGCTTCTCTCAGTAATGGAGACAACCCTCCACTCCATCACCCTTCCCTCCTTTTCCAGATCCCCGTCCCCCTTCATTAACAGTGGCACTGTGATTTTGTTAATCTGTCTCAAAGGTTGATTTCCCACAGTGACCTCACCATTGTGCGCCTGATGCACAAAAATACATTTTGGGCAGGATGTGAAAAATGACAGCTGTACTATTCAAAAGAAGGTGTGAAAAAATGGCAATGTTGAAAATCTGGAGTGAAAATATAAACATTTTTCGCAGTTATGAGCATGCGAGGAAACTGCACAATGCACGCTTGTAACAGTCATTTTTTAGAATTTTGTTCACTAAATTTACAACATAGGCTTTTAGTACCCCACCTTATTTGCACTGTCGTTTCTTTAACCAGTCCCAAAAGGGGATTCTGTGCAGTGACCGTGAAATCATCTTTCTGGACCGAGTAATGAAATCACAGTGCATGTGTTCAGGCGGAGGGGTCCCAATTACCCCATGTTGAAAGTTTGGAGCCAAAATTAAAAAAAATACCTGAGATATCCACCTAAGTTGAAACCCCACATTGATGCCATTATACAGCTTACCGTGATTTTCTTCAGTTCATGGCGAGCTTTTGAAGAGTTCAGACGTGTCCCACTCCAGAGAAGATCACAGCATCAGACCTCCAGAGGTAAGTATGGGGTGGGGGGGTGCAGGGAGGGTGTGTGTGCAAAGGGTGGGTACAGGTTGGGGGAGGAGGGGTGTTCTGACAATAAGGGACCATTTTCTATTCTAAAGGGCAGAACAAATGGACATCAGGGGAATGTTTTCTTTATTTACAGGTTTTACAAAAAAATGCTTTTGGGCACAATGGGGTAGGCTCCCAGTGTGCCACATGAGTTTGGGGGGAACTGAAGTTGATGAGGATTGAGCACCCCCATCAGCAGTGAAAGTGTGGGGGGAGGGGTCATGATGCCAATGGGGATTGGGCACACCCGTCAGCAAAGAAAGTGTGCTGGGGGCATGATGCTGACAGGGATTGGACACCCCCATTGGCAAACAAATTAAACTGGGGGGAGCTTTTTCCAATGGGGATTGGGCACCCCATCAGCAAACAAATTAGTCATGGGGGGATACATTATGCCGACAGGGATTAGGCACCACATCGCAAACAAATTGAACTGGGGAGGTTATGCCAACAAGGGGATTGGGCACTCTGGGGAGTGTGTGGCGGACAGCAGGATCTGCTATATTTATTGAAATGCTTTACCAGGAAAGGCAAGTACGAGCTTGTCTCTGATTGCAGTGGCACATTTCTTTCAATTTGGTGACACTTTACAAAACTCTTGTGTCACCGTTAGCATGCTGGCTAATTGGGGAATAAGGGACACACCTACTAAAGCTTGACCTGCATTTACCAGTACTGACACACCTCTGCATTTCTCCTACTTCCACAAGATGTTGCTTGCACACATGCAAGACAACATAAAAATGAGGCACAATATTCATAGCTGATAGTAAACTTCCCAGATAAATGTCAAGACTGATATATTTTTGGCAGACAAATGAAAGTTTTAGTTGCAGTCCCTTTGCTGCAAGATAAGGTACACCAATGACACTTGTTTGTCCTTTAGCACACTATTTATACAAGTATTACTTGTAATCTTTTAAGTAATTTTTTTACAGGTTCTGCAATAAATAAGTCCCCTTGGGTCTCAAAAATGCACCGGATGTGTATTATCACTTCATGATCACATGCCCCATTTGAGATGGGAAGTACTTGACTGCATGTTGGGCCCCAAAATGCACCAGATGTGTTTGACTATGTAGTAGGAAAATGGAATATGCACCCTTTTGTGTCTTATTACTTGCCTATAAGACATGCCAAGGTGTGCATTCCATGTTTCTACCACATTCTGGTGCATTTCAGGATCCAAGACACCGCCAGGTGCTTCCCACCACAAATAAGTCATGTGGTTATGAATCCATAATGCCATTGTGGTTTATTACTTGCAAAATACATAGATGGTAGGGCTGCTTTATATGCATGTTGCAACTCTCCAGTGCTCCCATGCATGACCTAGCCTCCCCTAACCCCATGCCAAGTCTCCGGGTGCTTGACACTTGTCCCCCCCATCATTGTATACAGTACCTCCTTCCAGCTGTCCTAGCTACAAACGTGTCTAGTGCCTCGACCAATTCACACTTTACCAGCTGTGGCAGGCACCCCTGCTCTATCCTTTTTCCACCCCTTATGTACACCACATCCACTATGATTATCATATATGCTTCTTTCTGCCCCAACCACACCTACTTACCACCACCATCTCCTTCTTGTCCCAGTCATTGCAAAAGGACATGATTTCACCTGCGATGGCTACTGTTAGGTGCTCTCACAAAACTCCTATTCTTGTTACTAGTTTGCGCAGGCAGTATTGAGCTCAACCCTGGCCCCCCTCTACATATCCAGGCTCCCTTCACACTCACTGGTTTAAAGGGGCTGAGTCTGATTCATATCAATGCCTGTAGCTTATTAAAAAAACTAGACATTATTCAGTCATGGCTTAACTTTGCCTCCACTGATAGCGTGGTGATAACAGAAACCTGGCTGAAGCCATCTACTTTAGACTATGAAATAAACATCCCCTCATATGTTGTTTATAGGACTGACAGGCTAACCGGGGAAGGGGAATGGCCATTTTACATCTCAAAGCCTCCATCATTAACTTTGCCATGGTGCCTCTGGAATTCAAATGCATCACACAAAAACCTCAAATATCTCCTCAACCTCCATCCACATCTTAGGTTGCTACAGGCCCCTTTGGCCGAGCACAGGGTGCTAAATCACTTATCCAACACCCTAACCTCCGTATCACCCGAAGTGATGATTGCAGGGGACCTCAACAAGGACTGGGTCTCACCATCCTCACAACCACTAAAAGAACTACGTGACAGCTTTGGCCTGTCTCAGCTCATAACGGAGACCACATGGCCCAACAAGAAACACCCTAAGAACAGTATCCTGCTTGACATTATTCTGGTCAATAAACCACACCTATACTCACACTCCGGTGTGTTCTTCAATGACCTTAGTGATTACTCCATTATTGCTTATGTGTGGACCTTCCCCAGACCTGTTTCCTTTTCTAGATATGTCCTTAAAAGATCAAAGTGACATTTTGACCCCAATGCATTTCTCTTTGACCTACAATACGTGAACTGGCAGGATTTCTATCTGGCCCAGACGGTCGACAAAGCTTACAAAGTCTTCCAAAGCATTGTACTCGGCGCCATCAATAAACATGCACCTCTCGTAAAAACTCGTACTAATAAGAAAAACTGTCCTTGGTTTTCAGCCAGCCTGGTGGGGGACAGGAAGAGGGAGGACGGATTGAGGTTTTGGGGTCCAGTTGATGCCCTGGGGTGAAATGGGGATAGGATAGAGGTCACTCTTGCCTTGTTCCCATACCCAAGGGCTCCGATGTAATTGGACAGGTACTGAGGTCTTCCCCAGTAGTTCATCCCGCCTTGGCGGTGTTATGCAATACCAGATCAATTAACAACAAGACAGCTATTATTGCTGATCTTGTTGGATCATCTGATCTGGCTTGCATCACCGAGACCTGGCTGGATGGAAATCCAGGCCCTGTATTGGCCTCGGCAACTCCAGCCGGGTTTTCGGTGATACACCGGCCAAGGCTGGATCATAGGGGCAGGGGTGTGGCCATTATGTTTAAATCTGAGCTGGGCCTTGTGGATGTGCCATTGGGAAATACCAATTCCTTTGAATATATCCTGGGAGAGGGTGCAGGCTACGGGATTCTCCTCGTCTACCGTCTACCAGGTGACGGTGGCGTATTCCTGCAGGAGATAGCAGACTTCATCACCGACCTGGTGCTGAGGTTTCCCAGACTCATACTTCTGGGTGACCTCAATGCCTGGATCGATGATGAACTCTCTTCTTTTGGTCAGAATCTCCTCCAGCTAATGAATATGCTGGGCCTGACACAGATTGTTACCTCCTCTACCCATATAGGGGGTCATTCATTGGATTTGGTTTTTCTCATGGGTATGGAGATCACTGATTTGGGGGTGGAACCTGTCAGTTGGTCTGACCATCACACCATAAGGTTCAGCTTCAGGGCCCCCTCTAATAGGTCTGCCCCTAGGGAGATGGTTCAGTATTGCCCTTTAAGGGATGTTAATCCCAATGACCTAATGGCGGTCCTAGATCTATCGAGCTTTTCAGGTGAATGCATGGGTCCAGATGATCTGGTATTAGCCTATAACAAGGCTGTAGGAGATGCTCTGGACAAAATTGCTCCTGTTCGTGTTCGGCCTCTCACCCTCCATCCAAGGAGTCCATGGTTTGATGGCTCCTTGAAGGAGTTAAAGCAAGTTGGCCGAAGGTTGGAGAAATTTTGGCAGAAATTGGGCCTTGATGCCGACAGGCTTAGATTGATGGCACATTATGATAGCTATCAATCAAAAATCACTCGTAAGAAGGCAGAATTCCTGTCCAGAGAGATTTCTGTGACACAGAATCGACCGGCTCAGCTTTTCCGGACTGTGGACAGACTGTGCAATCCAGTCTGTCTCCAGCCCAGAGAAGCTTTTTCTCAGCTAAGATGCGAGGAGTTTGCTCGGTTCTTTGCAGATAAGGTTGCCGACATCAGGTCCGGTATCCGTCCAACCTTTCCTATGGGGGATTGCGGTGGTCGACTAGGAGTGGCTTGTCCTTGGTCTGTCTGGTTAGATTTTCGCCGGCCAGAATTCGGGGACATTGTGAAGATCATCCAAACAATGCAACCAACTAGTTGTAGTTTGGATCCGGGTCCTACACCGCTTTTATTAGGTTGTGTAGATGCCATCTACCCAATCCTTGCTGACATTATCTGGAAATCCTTGGAGAGGGGGGGTTTTTCCTGACCCCCTTAAGGAGGTGGTAGTTCGACCACTCCTTAAAAAATCCTCCTTGGATCCAGATTGTCTAACTAACTACCGGCCTATCTCTAACCTGCCATTTGTTGGCAAGGTTATTGAAAAGGCAGTTGCGTTGCAATTGGATGATCATCTTATATCTCACAATGTCTACGATACTCTCCAGTCTGGTTTCAGGAAAAGGCATAGTACAGAGACTGCCCTTATCCGGGTATTGAGCGACCTCCTTATGGCCAGAGATCGAAAGGCGCGTACCATTCTGGTCCTTCTCGATCTATCTGCTGCATTTGACACTGTGGACCATGGAGTGCTATTGGAGTGCCTGCGGGTTTTTTGTGGACTGTCTGGTACAATCCTCGAATGGTTTTGATCTTACCTCACAGGCAGGTTTCAGAGAGTTGTCACTGGAATTTATTCCTCTGGCGCTCACTCCCTGTCCTGTGGGGTACCGCAGGGCTCCATTTTAGCCCCCATGTTGTTTGCAGTGTATATGCTACCATTAGGAGAAATCATCAGGTGATACAGCTTGGGCTTTCACTGTTATGCAGATGATACCCAGCTGTATCTGTCCTTTCTCCCCAGTCAGGATGATGCACTCTCTGTACTTAACAACTGCCTTTATGAGATCAGACTTTGGATGAGTTCGAGCTGGTTGAGACTCAATCCGGACAAGACTGAGGTATTGATGGTGGATCCAGGTCATCTGGGGTTAGGTGTGGGAGCTGGACAACCATCAAGTTTATTACTTGATGGTGTACCACTCCCTACCTCTGAACGGTGTGAAATCTGGGTGTTATCTTTGATGATGGTCTGACTCTGAAATCTCAGGTGTCAGCTGTTGTCAAATTCTCTTTTTACCATCTGAGGAATATCACCCGGGTGAAACATCTGGTTCCCCCGGGTGACCTTCCAACATTGGTCCACGCCTTTGTCACTACTTGTCTGGACTATTGCAATTCTCTTTACCTAGGGCTACCTGGGGTTGATATCCGCCACCTTCAGCTAGTGCAGAACGCAGCAGCCAGGCTTTTGACTGGGACTTTTAGAACCAGTCATATTATGCCTGTGCTCCATGAACTGCACTGGCTGCCTGTTTGGTATCGGATCACCTTTAAGGTTGGTTTACTAACCTTTAAAGATCTACATGATCAGGGATCCGGTTACCTGAAAGATCTGGTTCCTTACTGCCCCCTCCGTCCTCTCCGTTCCACCAACGAGGGATTGCTGGAGATTCCCAGGGTCCGTTTGAAGTCATCAGGATCTCATGCCTTTGCTTTTGTGGTACCAACCCTGTGGAAGCCTCTACCTCGTTGGTTAAGAGAATGCCCAACCGTCGACAAGTTTAAGATCGCCTTAAAAACATATCTTTTTGAATTAGCATTTTTAAATTGAATTATTGTTTATAAGTGATTTGTAACATCTTGCTTAATGTAGATTTAATGTTTTTTTCTGTGCTTTTAATTCTGGTTGATTTTAAATTTATAATTTATAATTTTAATGTTGTACAGCGCCTTGATTTTGAAAGGCGCTTTATAAATAAAATTGAATTGAATTGAATTGAAAGCAGAGTTAATTGTTAGAGACTATCTTTGGAAGAAGGCCAGGAAGATTAAGCAGCCTAATGACTGGGCAGTCTTCAGAGTTGCCAGAAATTGTTGCACCAGACTAGTTAGGGATACAAAAGTTAGTTACTATCGTTCTGAACTTAACTCTTCCTCTAATAACACAACTAAGTTTTGGAAAACCTTAAAAGAAATCCAAGGCCACAGCTCAGCTAATCTATTCCCACCTAAAATCTCAGCCGGCAACTCCGTTATTACCGATAAACAAGAAATCCTCGAACTCTTTAATAACCACTTCACCACAGTGGGTCTAGCGTTTGAAAATCCCACCGCCCATAAACTACACACACAACTATTTACCTCAAGCGCTACTTTCCCGGGTCCTGCTGCAGCCTCTCCCACACCTTGCAAGACATTTTCCTTCTCCTCTGTCTCAGTGAAGGAAGTCAAGGACTTTCTGCTCCATCTGGACAGCAGGAAGAGTGCAAGTGCGGACCTGATAGAGCCTTTTATACTCAAACTCGGCTTTCACGTATTGTCACCCCCAATCACCCATCTCTTCAATATGTCTCTTGCCCAGGGTTCACTCCCGGTCATCTGGAGAACCGCCCACACCATCCCTCTCTTCAAATCCGCCAGTACTAGTGACCTAAAAAACTACCACCCTATCTCCCTACTCCCTGTCCTCTCAAAGCTCCTTGAAAAAATAGTAAATACCCAGCTTCGACAGCACATCAATGATGCAGACTTGTTAAACCCAATACAGTCTGGCATTTGGCCCTTCCATAGTACCACCTCAGTGCTAGCCAAGGTCATGAATAACTGGTTGAATGCTCTGGATGCCAGAGGCTATGTCTGCGCATTGTTTCTCGACCTTAGCAAAGCTTTCGACATGGTGGACCATAGCTTGCTTTTGGGCACCCAGCATAAAAATTGGCGTTTGTAACTTGTCTCTCGAGTGGTTCTCCAACTACCTAACTGACAGCCAGCAAAAGATCAAGGTGGGGGGACCTCTCCCCCATTAGAACCCTGCCAAGAGGTGTCCCACAAGGGTCCATCCTGGGCCCTCTCTTCTTTGCCATCTACATAAATGACTTAAACACTGGTGTCATGGCAGCTGATATCCACCTCTTCACTGATGACACTGTGTTGTATGTAGCCAGACCTTCACTAGATCTTGCATGTAGCGTTCTCCAATCTGAATTTAACAAGCTGCAGAACAATCTTCTTTATTCTAAGCTTCGGTTAAATACCAAGAAAATGAAGGCCATGGTCTTCCACCCAACTGCTAACACTCCCAATCCAGGTACTGTGGGGACAGTCCCACATAGCCACACGCTAATCGATGAGCCACTGGAATACATCAAATCCTTCATATACTTGGGGGGATGAATAGACCATAAACTTACCTTTAAAGCCCACATTGATGAAATCTCCAAAAAGCTTAGACAGAGGATTGGGATTTTCTTCAGAATCAGGCACCTGCTGACGACCGAGAGGAAATTAAGGTTGGTACATTCAACATTCCTACCCATCTTTGATTATGCAGACCTTCTGTATGGGCGTAGCTTAAGCACAGCCCTTGACAAACATGGCACCCTGTATCATCGAACACTTAGGTTCATCACTGGTGCCCCTTACTCAATGCACCACCATTCCCTGTACAAGAGTATAGTATGGGGCTCCCTTACTGTCAGGTGACACATAAATGCTGTGATCTGGACCTACAAGGCCATCGCTAACAAGCTGCCTCAATACATCAAGGATTGTCTGCTCATCTGCAACTCTGGCAGCTACTCACTAAGAAGTCAGTCCCAGATTTCCCCTTTCATCCTCAAGGTAAGGGCGCATTTCGGCAGCACAGCAATAAGTCATGCCCTGTCTGTCCTCCAGAATGTTGCTCAAAAAAAACACTACAACTTGGCATACTTTTGCTACTGACTGCCTTTAAAAACCTGGTGAATCAATCCTTCCTGGAGACTTGCAACTGTTTCAGGCCTTGACACCTTCTAAATCAAGCTGTATTATACTACTGTATATTCATTGTCTGTCCCTTTCACCTCTTTTTCGCCTCAGACCTGCCAGGATTGCTGGTTAATAAATATGCCCCCACTTAGGTACCCCATCTCTTCCTCATCCCATGCTGTGCATATCTTCCCCCTCCAACCTCCTCCTACCTTCCATAACTTGTGCGCCTTGTGCTGTCACTGTCCTCCATTACTGTCCATCTACACTATCTTACCAAAGGTGATGAACTACCCGACTTGTTCAAACCTCCTGTTCCACACACAGTTTTGTAAGCCATTGTCTACTTGTACTTGCATTGCTTAGAACTGTTTGTAACTGCCTTCTGCCTGTGTACCAATTGTATACCTTCTACCAGCACACCCACGTTGACAATGATTCTGCTGATGTGCTCTTCATTTGTCTGTCATGATGCCATCATGTCATATTACTTGCAATTATTTGCATCTCCTGTATAATTGACAAAGTGCTTATGTCTAGATCGAATTGTTGTTGTTGTTGTTTTTATTGTTGTTATTAATCATTGCTGTGTAATTAACTCAAGTCCATCTTGTAAATGAGCTCAATGGTGTTCCACCTGGATAAATAAAGATATTGATTGACTGATTGATAGATGTGTGGTTACCTAGATGACTGTCACAACAGATGTGCATTATTGGTTTATAGATTCATTGGTTCATAGGTATTTTATGAGTTGGCAGGTCGATGAGCTATAATAACTCATCACTTATTCAGTGGTAGTGCCTGCATTTTTCAGTGCCCATATAATCATCTAGAGATTTCTTAAATGCTTCTACAGAACTACTTGTTACAACATGTTCTTGTAAAGAGTTTCACATTGAAACCACCCTTTGGTTGTACCATTTACTTCTCTTTACAGTATTTACAGCTTCTCCCTTTAGTTTTAAGCAGTGTGACCTCATAGACCTCTGGTTGTTATGCATACATAGTCCAATACTTTCCCATATTATGGCATTGTTAATGGCACTGTATACTAGGCATAGAGCTCCCCTCGCTCTTCTGTACTCGATTGAGTACAGCCCTAATTCCCCTAATCTGTCACCATATGATTTGTGTTGCATATTTCTGATTTTTTTGGTTGTTTTTCTTTCTACCCTCTCTATCAATTTTGCACAACTGGAACTTTGTTGAAAACAAAAACGAGAACATTATTCCAAATGGGGCTGAACCAGCAATGAATACAGTGGCATAATCACAGATGGATCCCTACACTTTGTGTTTCCAAATATACACCCCAGGATCCTATTACATTGTTTAACTATATTTGTTTCAAAGGGTAGGTTTTCGGTAATTGTCACACCCAAGTCTCTTTCACTTGTTGTTTTCTGCAATGTCATATTGTCTTATTTATAGCCTTTTCTTGGATTATTATACCCAAGGTGCATAACCTTGCACTTATCTGCATTAAATTTTAGTTTATTTCTCTCTACTCAATGTCCTAGTCGGTTTGGATCCTCTTGTAATCGTCGTGTTACTTGTTCGTTATTTACTATGAATTTTTGCCATCATCTGCATATTAACAGACTCATGTGCTGTCAGATGATTGCATATTTGCCACAAATATATTAAAGAGGGTGTGTCCCTTTACTGACCCCTGAGGCACTCTGTTGGTTACCCTACCCCAGTCTGATTAGTATCCCCCGATACCCACTCTCTGGTACCTCTTTCCAACCATGACGCAACCCATGATATTTTTTTGGGATGCAATTTTATATCCACCATTTTCTCTAACAGAATTGAGTGGGATACAGAGTTGAGTGCCTTTGAATAATCCAGGAATATAATGTCAGCTAGCAGTCCCTTGTCCATGGCTACACTAACTGGTTTAAAAAAAATGAAGCAGGATAGTGAGGCATGAGTGACCTGACATAAAACTGTGCTGTGTAATATCTATGTGTCCTTTTGGTATCCCATCAATTGAGCGCTACCAGAATACCACCACACTATATGGTGCCAGTCTGGTAAGCGCTCAGATGGACAGTGACTGGGGACTTACAGCGCATGCTGTAAGCTGTCCCCTGGTTGCTGTCCATTGTTCTGTGTTCAGGACAAAGGAAACAGAAGCCATGAGAATAGCCAAGCTGCTCCCATGGTGTGGAGTGCTGGGGCATCGAGCAGCTCAGCTGGCAGTGGTGGAGACCAGGGTTCTAATCCCGGTCTCCGATTGTCTTAGCACACCTTGGGACATTGTATTTTTTTTTTGCATGGGGCTGTAATGGCCCTGAAATATTTAACTTTCCCTGGGTCCACTCCTCCTCAGAGTGAGAATCCAAATGACAGGGGTGTGTGGGGGCAGAGCCACCCATGTTGGGGGTGCAGGGGGCATAGCCCCCCCACAAAAAAAGAATCAGTACACTTTCTCCCACGCGCACCATGCAGACGCTTTTGTTGTCAGTGCTGTTTGGATCCAGTGCCATCCATTCTGTCTGATGTGTTAAACAATAAGATCTTGAATTAGTCCTTCCAAAAACCTTCCCAGGATAGACGTCAAGCTGATTGGCCAATAGTTATTAATGTCCGATCTCCTTTTTATGTTGTATTGCACATGTGCAAGCAACATCTTGCTGTAGTATTAACACAGTGAGAGGTGTGTCAGTGTTGGTGAATGCAGGGCATGCTTTTATAGATGAGTCCCTCATTCCCCAATTAGCCACCATGTTAGCGTTGATACAAAAAATATGTAAGGTGCCACCAACTTTAAAGAAATATGCCACTGCAATCAGAGACAAGCTCATCATGCAGCAGCAGAGATGACATGCCTCTCGTATGTACCTTTCCTGGTGAAACTTCTCAATAAACATGGTGGTGGCTTCTGCTGCAGCCACACAATCCCCAAACAAAGCTGACATCTGGGGTGCAGTCCCCGTGAAGGCATGTCCCCAACCCCCACATTGTGTGGCACCCTGGGAGCCCACACCAGTGTGCCACCACTCACAGAAAGCTGAACATGTTGGCATGTTTCTCCTGCCCCACCCCCATTGTGTGGCACACTGGGAGCCCACCCCAGTGTTTCCAACATTCCTCCCCTAAAAATCATAGGGCACACTGGGAGCCCACCCCAGTGTGTCCAACATTTGCTTTATTTCACCTGTATATAAAGAAAACCTTACCTAAATGTCTGGTCCCTGAAAAAAGGAAAATGGTCCATCATCCACAGTGCCCCCATCCCCCAAGCCACACCCACCCTCTGCGCATCCCACCTCCGCACACACCCCTCACCCCATACTTACCTCCGGAGATCTGGCGCTGCAATCTTTGGTGGACAAGGAACACATTTGGACTCTTGAAAGCTGAACTACAAAATGAACAAATGTCAGTAAACTGTATAATTGCATTAATGGGGGGGGTCAACTTAGGTGGATATCTGAGGCATTTTTTTGAATTTTGGCTCCAAATTTTCAACATGGGGTTCTTGGCACGCCACCTCATGAACACGTGCACTGTCATCTCGTTATTTGGTCCTGAAAGATGATCTTGTGGTCACTGCACAGAATCACCTTTCAGGACTGATTAACAAATGACAGTGGAACTGTTCATGAGGTGGGGTCACAAAAAGCCTATGTTGCAGATTTGGTGAAAAAATTCCAAAAAATTACTTTGTTACGAGTGTGCATTGCACAGTTTCCACCCACAATTTTTAATATTTTCATTCCAGACTTTCCACATTGCCATTTTTCACACCTCCTTATGAACAGTATAGCTGTCATTTTTCACATCTTGCCCAAAATGCGTTGTCGCATATCTGGTACACAATGGTGCGGTTGTTGTGGGAAGTCAACTTTCGGGATAGAGTAACAAAATCACAGTGCCACTATTCATGAGCAGAGGTCCCAAAATGCTTATGATGAAAATTTGATTAAAAACATCCCCAAAATGATTGCGTTACAGGCGTACATTGAGCAGTTTCTATGCACGCTTGTGACTTCACCAATTTTCATATTTTCACTCCAGATTTTCAGCATTGCCATTTTTTTATACCTTCTCATGAACAGTGCAGCTGACATTTTTCACATCATGCACACAATGTGTTTTTGTACCTGTGGTGCCAAATGGCGCAGTCACTGTGCAAAATCACCTTTCAGCTAATGAACTGATAATGCCACTTTTCATGAGGTGGGGTCACAAAAAGCCGATGTTGAAAATTTAGAGTGAAAATACCAACAAATGCCTGGGGTGTTAGAGTTTCCAACCATGACGCCCACCCTGTAGAGATTGACAGGCATCAGAAGTGTGACTTGGGATTGTCAACTGTAATGCTCATGCCATTCCACCCCCATCCTGCAGCCAGTGACAGGCATAGAGGTGTGCCTAGGACTCTTTGGCCCAAAAAACTCCCCATTCATCTATACTGCACCCATTTTAACATATTTCCTTAAGGAATGGGGTGAGTATAAGGCCCAAAGACCCCAAGGCACACCGTAACACTTGTCGGTGTCTGCAGGGTAGGATGAGGTGAAATAGTGTGAGCATTATGGCCGATGACCCAAAGGCACAGCCCAGTGCCTGTCAGTCTCTGCAGGGTGGAGGTGGGGTTTTCCTCAGTTCAGTACTTCACTGCCATTCCTATTATGTATCTCTCTAATTGCTGTACTACGAATGCCAGTGCCAGCAAGACAACATTTGGCATTGACAGATGCTTGTTTGTAAATAGGTGTCAGCGTTGCTCCACTCTGGCAGTGTAGCTCCTTCATTTAGTGAAGCTATAAATAGCAGGTTTCAGTTTGTTAACATTCTCCATTACATCTTGCATTGCGATCTTTAATTCATTAATATATGTTTGTTCTGTGTGGATCTTGATGCTTTCCCTACAGTCTTTTTGCTGATAGGTACTTAAGAAGTAATTATTACATTCATTTGCCATATCCTGCTCCTCTCCAGTTACCCTGTTTCCTTCTTTTAGTGGTCCACTAATTTGTTGTTTACCCCTCAGGGAGCCGACTCAACTGAAAAACTGTTTCTTGTTGTTCTTTACTACAGTTGCTAGTTTAATTTCTATCTTGCTTTTGGCTCTTTTAATCAGTGTTTTACATTTATTTGCCTGTTTTTATAGTTCCTCCAATTTTCCTCAGTCAGTTTTATATTTTTTGTAAACTTCTTTGTTATGTTGTGTTTAATATTTTTACCGAACCAAGCTGGCACTCTGCTGGATTTATTGTATATTTTTTGATCTCTGGTATGTATGTTTTGATACAATGATCCACCTTCTGTTTTATTTTGGACAATATTAATTGCATATTTAGTTCCTTTCGATCCTCTTCCCAGTTCCATGACTTTAAGTACTGTCTCATTTTATTGTATTCAGCTCTGTTATAACACTTAAGAAGAGTTGATCCCTTTGTTACCACACTTGCTGCATTGAACACCATACCAATCATGTTATCACTGTTCTCGAGGGGGTCTAGTATCTTTAAATGTCTAATGCCTCCCCCAAAGTTACAGAAAATGAGATTCAGTTTATTGTTCCCACTTGTGCTTTTTTGGACTGTTTGATCTAGAGTTTTTTGTAGGTGGTCTCAATATACCTGTTCTCCATGGGGGATGATCCTTCCAAGGTAGTCCAATTGATTTTGGAGAAATTATAATCGCATGCCCCATTTGAGGTGTGAAGCACTTGGCTGCACGTTGGGCCCTGAAATGCACCAAATGCATTTAACTATGTAGTAGAAAAATGGAACACAGGCCTTGTTGTGTCTTATTGCTTGCCTATAAGACATGGCAGGGTGTGAATTCCATTTCTCTACCACACAGTTGCATACCTCTGGGGCATTTCCAGGGTCCAAGAGACAGACATGTGCTTCCTACCACAAACAAGGTATATGATTATGAACTTATAATACATATCCTGTTATGGTTTATTCTTTACAAGTTGCACAGGTGTACGGCTACATACATGCATGTCATGGTAGGATGTGCATAAATGGTTCCTAATCGCATGCCCCATTTGAGGTGGAAAGCACTTGGTTACACCTTGGGCCCCAAAATAAACTGGAGATGTTTGCCTATGTAGTAGAAAAAATGGAAAGCACACCCTGCCTACAGGACACAACAGTGTGTGAATTTCATTTTTCTACCATGTAGTAACACATCTCTGTTGCATTTTAGGGCACAGGACACAGCCAAGTGCTTTCCATCACAAAAGATGGGTGCACTTATGCATGCATAATGCACATTATATTGTTGTTTATTGTTTGCAATTTCTAAAGATGTGCAATTACATAACTGAATGTAACAACAGGGTGTACATTATGGGTTCATCACATGACTCATTTGAGGTGGGTAACACTTGAATGTGCCTTGAGCCCGATTGCTTAATTATAAGACACAACAGGGGTGTGGATTCAATTTTCTACCACAGAGTTACATGATTACAACACATTTTGGAGCCTGAGGTACAGCCAAGTACTTTCCATCCCAAATTGGATGTGTGATAATGAATCCATAATACACACCATATAGTGGTTTATTGTATGCAGCTTGCTTATGTGTGCAGGTACCTAAATGAATATAACAACAGGCTGTGCATTGTGGGTCATAATCACATGCCTCACTTGCAGTGATAAGCATTTGTCTGAACCTTGGGCCCCAAAATGCACCAGAGGCATTTAGCTATGTGATAGAAGAAATAGAATGCACACCATATTGTGTCTTGTTGCTTGCATAATTAATATTGTTCTTCATTATCCAAGAAAGTTACTTAAACGCTGTGCAATTTTTTCCAATATACTGTATATCTAAAAAATGACTAAGTCAACATTTTATTCATTTCATGCAGCATTGTGTTGGAGCAATCATTGGTGCAGATGCATACTAAGAAAGAGAAGCCCAGAAAAATCTGTGTCTTTTTGTTTGCGAGCAAACATGCAGGTGATACCTTTCCCTTAAAAAAGGTAAGTCCTATCAACCTTTGAATATTATATAAATGTAGTTCATAACATAAATATTCAGCTTGAAACAAAATGCCTGTTTACAATTTAAAGGCCAGTTTAGAAAGTTACATACAATAAAGTATGGACAACCATGCACTACAAGACTGTTTTCCCACCATGGGCTAACATGACAACAGGGTAACATCAAGAGTGAAGCTCAAGAAGTGCCTGTCATCATGGCAACCCTGAAGTGGGAAAATGGCCTTGACATGTATGGTTTTCAGCATACCTTATTTTATAAAGTGTATAGACAATCACCAAATATGAAGACAGAACAACACAGTGATTTGTACCGCTGTTTTTTACTTACATTATGCTGTCATGAATTGAACTACATAGGGCAGGATTCACAAAGGACCTGCGCTCAGTGCATCTCAGATGCCCCATTGCAAATGAGATGTGCCGAGCACCACCTGTGGTATTCACAGAAGATTTGCCAGGGATGTCCCTGGTGCATCCTCTCTATGAATACCACATTTGCACACAGCCAAGGATGTGCCGGCGCAACCCCCTGGTCAGGCTGGGATTCCAATGTCCCAGCACATCTCATGATGTGCTGCTCCCAATGTAGCCATTCAGAACCATTAACACACAGATGGGGCCATAAGGCATGCAAGGCACAATGGGATCATTTGCATGTCATTATGGCTACATTTGGATAAGTATTGCAGGGATGTGCATGGTGGAATGTGCCTGGCATCCTGCCTGTGCAGTAGTACAGCAACCAACCCAGCACCCCTGTGTGTCTATTGCCCCCTCCCTGCCCAGATCCCTGATTGACATATGTACAGCCCTGTACTCAGCCCTGGTGGGATCATGGTTCCCTATTTCCTGCCCATAGTACCGTATTGTTGAGATTCTGAAGCCTCACTGCCCTGGTATGAGATTTCATTCCCCCCTCCCCAAACCCAATAGTGGCATAAACAGTGGTACAGGACACTCCCTGATAGTCCTGTGGATCCCCTCCCACCCCAAGCCATGTCTGCACACATTACCCACAGAGCAATAACCTAGTAGTCTAGTGGTGCCCCTCCTGGCCCCAATCATCCAAAGGTGGCAAGCCCACATATCCCTGGTAGTCCAGTTGACTCCCAACTCCCCCCTACACACACACACACACTGAGGCACCCCTACCCCACGCAGCTCCCCATCCCAGCATGGCCAAGGTTGTTGGCAGGCAGCTCAACCCACACACACACACCACCATGGCTGCCTACCAACAGTGCTGTCTGTAAATGACAGCTACTGTACAACTGTAAGCCCATTGGTAGACTGTGTTGACTAATGGGCTTACAGTGTGTATTGTACCCTGTCAGTCACAACTTTGTGAATGACCTGTGTTATTCATAAAGTTGTGCATGACAAGGTACAGTACACATTGCAAGCCCATTTTTCAACACGGTCTACCAATGGGCTTACAGTTGTGCAGTAGCTGTCTTTCACAGACAGCACTGTCGGCAGGAAGCCATGGTGATGAGTGGGTGGATTGAACTGACTGTCGACAACCTTGGCCATGCTGGTATGGGGTGAGCAGTGTGGGGTGGGGGTGCCTCAATCTGCTGGATCACCAGGGTTATGAGTGGATGTAGCTTGGATGGGTGATTGGGTCGGGGTGGGGAGAAGGGATACAGATGCATACAGTGGCATGGTGCACTTAGTCCTGTACAATGGGGCTACAGGCAGGAAGGGAGGGAGTATACAGATGCATACAGTGGCATGGTGCACTTAGTCCTGTACAATGGGGCTACAGGCAGGGAGGGAGTATACAGATGCATACAGTGATGGGGCACTCCAAACTGCTCTACAGGGCTATGGGCAGGGAGGGGGGTATAGCAGCATACTGTGGCAGAGGGAGCATATTTCTTCCATATGGGGCTGCGGGCAAAGTGGGGGGATACTAATGCCCACTATGGCAGAGGGTTATTTCACTGGCATTATGTGGATGCTGGTGGGGGGGGTATTGGACAGCCAGGGTGGTCAAGCTGCCATGCTGCTGTCTACAGTATGACAGCTTGCCTGTGGCTGGTAACTCACTTACATGTACTTGTTGTAGACTTATTTTTAGGAGGCACATCTCTGGACTTGCCCTGGGGATGTGCCTCCAAGATGGGCTGTGACTGAGGCTGCACACCATATGCATGGGCATGACCCCTGCACTGCCCCTACAGATGCATCTCATATCATTATTGGTGGTATGCAACACATCTGCAATGCATCAGTGCATCGGGGATGCGACAGTGCATCGTCCCCCTTCCACCTTACCACTGCGCAAGTCAGGGACATACTGGCATATCTTGGATGTGCTGGGCGCATCCCTTTTGAGAATCCTGCCCTTAATATAGAAATTCAGTTAGACAGTATATGACCCCCATTCCCACCCTATAGCCTGTTATTCTCTGCATCAGGATCACAAAATGGAGGATACTTTTATGTCTAATTGTGGTGGTCCTGCTGGAAAGTCCATGTTTGGTGGTATTGTATAGCTGAATGCTACCTAAAATACCTTGCTGCACGCCATTTTGCAATTTTAATTTGTATGTACTCACATTCCTCAGATGCATTTTTTTCAGTTCTTTGGTGACTGAGTAAGGCTCACTGGGAACAAAAGCTTGTTTTCAGGGGTGACCCAGGAGCTCCATGGAGGTTAACTGACTTGTTCAGATTCATACAGTATGCAAGCAGAGGATATAGGAACTGGACACAGGTCTCCTGGATATCACAAGGTCATTTGCATCTCGTTACTCTAACCTCTAGGCTGTACTGCCCCATTCTAGGGTCCTGAGGCACAGCTAAATGCTTCTCAACACAAATGAAGCCTGCAATTATGAACCCATAAAGCACAAGCTGTTGTGCATTATTGCTTGCATACTCACACACCTCAGTCATTGCAAGGTTCAAAATTCAGCCAACTTCTATTCATCATACAAAACGATATCTGATTATGTTAGAAAAATCAAAATCCGCACCATTTAATAAAAGTGTTGCTTGGATATCACCTTTATAACTCTGGACAAAAGTAAATGTATATTATTTTATTTTATCCACAGGATTCAAGAAATCAAAGAATCTCCCAGTAAGAGAAAAACACAGCCACGAATGACATCCCACTAATGAAAGTTGACCTACCAGGAGGCATGCAGCAAGAGGTTTGGTTAAAAGAAAATGAGCGATCAAGCAAGTAGAAAACAATGCTTGACAAATGCCATGCAGAGCTGAACCCAGTACAGTTAAATAAGTTTTAGGATGAGAAAAATGAAAAAAAAATGAAACAGACATTATGAACTTTGTCTGTATTCACAGCCTGGTTGAGTAATAAAAACTAACAGCTGACTTTAAAATGATATCAACATTTGATTTAAATGTAGTGTTGTGTCAAATGTTATGATACTGTGAGAAACACAAAGGAAGAACAATATGGTCTCTCAAGTTTCTCATCTCTAAGGGCTGCACTGAACAGACACATTAACTCTTCAGAATAGAACAGTCAAGCTAACTTGATTAGTGATCTAGCCTTTAATACATTGAACAATGTATTTCTCAAAGTTAAAAAAATACAGAAAAGGTGCCTCTGATATCACAAAACATTACCCACAAATCACAAATTCAGACCTCTCAAAACTAGAGTGTAATTCTACCACACAGCATGTACCAAAACTGCCCATTGGCTAGTGAGGAACGTTTGGTTTGATGTACGATTGTACCTGACATGTCAAGAAAGGGAGGGTCTGTGAGATTTAAACTTAGTTGATATGTTGTTTAAACTGATGAGAATGGCATTAATTGCATTAGTCTTGTCTTCAATGAATAGACATAACAACAAAGCCAAGAATGAAAGAAATAAAGAGGATATAAGTGGGGGTTATTTTCTAATGTCCTTGAGACCCATGGGCTCAATTTTAGAATTGGCCCTTAGAGCAGCACATGGTGCTACAATCAAAAGAGGCAGCAGCATCCGGGTGCATCAGGGACCCTGCATCCTATTTTATTGAGGTCCCTGTGTCACAGTCCTGAGAGTTGCTGCAGCTGTAGGATTGCATGGAAAATTAGGTGCACCTGGGGAGTTTGACAGATGGTCCCATTAAGTCCTCCCACTCATGGTGTGTGTGTGTGTGTGATATGCCTGGATGGTGGGGATTGAGGGCAGATGGAGCAGTGGGTTTGCCATAGGGGGTGATGGGGCCACAGTGGCAATGAGAGGGATCTGAGGAGGCACCCAGTATAGATGTCATGCAATCTGACCCGGAGCCAATTGGCCAGCGTGCAGGGGGTTGCCAGTGCCAAAGCAAAGCCTGACCACCAGGTGGCAACAACCCTGGCATTTGCCCCATAAGATCAACAGTCCCTGGCACTGTAGTTGGGCATCTACTAGCCACCAAGTGGGGGGCTGTGTACCAGGGGTGTGTCACGGTGCCTGGGGCAAGTACCCATCCACTAACTGCACCATGCAACCTGCACCCACTGCCACCCACCACATATGGTGGACAATGGCACCTGTGAGACATGTGACAGGGGTGTTGCCACCGGAGGTCTGGGTCATGATGCTGTGACTGTGCCAATTCCCATATCTGGGCTGATTGGCTCAGTGTCACTGTGCATGACACCTCTGCCAGGTGCCTCCACAGATCCCTCTCACTGTCACTGTGTCCCCATCATCACACTTGGCACCCCACACTGCTCCATGGCCCCCCAGTCTGCACCTTCCATAACCCCCCAATCACTGCCTTGCTGGGCAATGGTCAGGGCCCTTAGACAAGCTCCTGGCTGATTTAACCCAAGCCTTCTCTTGCAACCATAATGGGTCTTTAGGAATTCAAAACAAGGGGATGGTGCAGCCCTGCCATGGTGCAAGCCCCTTGCGACCTTGAGCAGGGGCACTTCTGCCACAAGGGTGGCAGAGGGTGGCTTTGGTGCACAGCATCCCATTTTCAATGCAGTCTATGCTCAAAAATTGGTTTGGCTGCAAACTTTGATGCAAGATGTCATTTGCACCAAAGCCATTTGGCACTGGCAGCTTGTGCCAAAGTTTTGGTTTTGAAAATCGAGCCCATAATGTCCAGTGGTGAGTATTTTAAAATATCAATCAAAAGTCCAGAAAGACATAACTTTTTATCTATAGCTATTTTGATTGTCATAAGACATATTCAACATAGAAGACACATTGTCCAGGGCACTGATTTTCAGTTTTATTGGAAACTCAGTAAAATTTAGGAATTTGGACTGCCTGGACACTGGTACAAAAAAAAGAACGTCATGGTATTTGCCATTTTAGGTCAGATCCGTAAATTTGCAGAACTTGTATTTTTTCTTATAATTGTTTCCTGTACTAGCTTCAATTTGCTTCATGTAATGTTTTGTATATCAAGCCTTCTTTTATTCTGAGTATTTATACACATTCTAAAAGAATGACAGTAGAATCACTGTAAAATCTGGAAATTAGACTTACAATCACCGGTGCAGTTCCTGGAATTTTAAATCATGAAAATGGAATTTCATTATTTTAATAATTGTAAATATGTGGCCTTGCACATGGTACAGTAGAGATCCAATTGGTATCAACGATCTGGGAGGAATGGTGGCAAGAATATCAGAGGACACACTTCTAAAACAGAGGTATACAAACCAACCTATCAGGAGCACTGTAGTGCACCTTTTGACAGATGGAGGCCTTGAGGTGAGGCAATTATGTCAGGGACTGGACATAAGTCTGAGACATCACTCAAAAACTATTGGAGTACATCTTTACAAGACAGGAAAAAATGGAGTAATATAGTGTCAGGAAAAAAGAGCAATCAGAAAATGATCGAATGATATTTGTTCAATCAGATACTGTAGATCAGCTCATGAAAAATTGTTAACTGGTGGTAAACCACAAGAATCCCATTCCGTTAATCAAATCCATGGGAATGTATTTGATGTAACCAACAATTACCGTATTATAAATAAATTAACATAATTAGTTTGTCAAATTTTGCATCTGTAAGGCCGCACTGCTTCAACATGCTCCAAAAGATTGTAATAAGTAAAGTTTAAATTCTATTTCAGTGTTAATAAGCTTATTGTGAATGTAAACAATTCCAAACTGTATGTGATTAGGTGTGTCCATAGGGCCTATTTTTTGCAGTGAAGGAATATATAGCAAAAATATTATTTTGACAATAAATTTGTTTTCATTTGTTTTCTTGGTACATTTATGGGCCATTTTATAAGAGCACTAAGACACACCAGGGTGAGCATTTTGGGTTTATAATGGCATGCCCATGGTGCAGTTAATGGCACTCAGCTGCACCCTGTGCTGAACGTGGGCCACAGGCTTGCAATTATGATCCCATAATGTACACCCTGGAGTGTCTTATTGCTTATGCATTTAGTGACAACAATGATGACCCATGTATTAATGGGGCTATGGTTGAAGTGTGGCTATTAAAAAAGACGTGAGGCAAAGTAGCCATTTGAGTCCTCTATTGTTTGTCCTAGCTATAGATCCAGATCTTAGACATACTTAAAAAGAAAGACAAGTAGTAGGAATGGTTGACCAGTCAAGAGGATGCATCTTAAAATGCCTAGCCTATGAGATAATCTATGCCTCTGTCTAAATAATAACAGACTCTGTTCAGAGTCAAAATGGCTGTTAATGCAGCAATCTGACAAGGGCTACGTAATTATTTGTGTGGATTGGACTGGATTTGTAGTGGACAGTCACACATACACACACACACTAGTATTTTTATTACCCCATCTTATCAAGAAAAGTTGAATTTTTTAAATCCTGTCTGAAAGCTGATTTTGTGGGGGGTCTGCAAAATCATGTTTCTGAGGGGAACTGAAGAATTACACTTGCCTAGTTCATGAGGTGGGTTAAAAAAAGACTATGTTCTGGCATGAATTACTAGTGAATTATTAGATCTGAAACAATGCCTCATATGTGAGTTATTGACTATAACCATATAATCTACTTAATAATCAAGCTATTTCCTTGTCAAAGATTTCAGGCATACCTTTCTTTCTGATAAAGATTCAAATACATATTTTGGCCATAGAACATTCCTTGCATATGACAGCTTTAATTTGCCCCCTACCTTTAAAGGGAGGCAGTTCTTCAATTGCAAATGCTATGTATTGCACAGGAAAGTATTTTCAGCTATTCTAACTAGTAGTGTAAACTGTGGAGCTGTGAAGCCATTGCTTTTTTGAGTTTCTGTAGCGAATTTCAAATGAGTCTGACCTTCTGTTTCTATAAAATGCCATATGTCTCTTTCTTACAAAGGACCAGGTGTATAGTTCTGCTCTCTCTAAACAGCCAGCACTACATGCTGCAGCTAATCCAAATGCAAATGATTTACTCTTTCAGGAAACAAATATCCCAATTCATCAATCATCAGCAGCAGCTCAATTTAATCTGAGGGTCAATATTTTGGAGTTGACAGTGTTGGATATACTGTACACCATTGCAGTTAGGTAAAAAAAGTGAGTGTGTGTGTGTGTATGTGAGAGAGAGAGAGAGAGAGAGAGCATGAGAAAGAGATAAGGAGCTCACTACAAACAAGTATATTTTTTTCATTTACTACACTTTTTGGTGGTACCTTGGCCATCTGAAGAATCTACCCTGATCATGGACCCCTGGGACCTCCACCTCCGATCATGGCCTGCGCTCTTCCCCAGTCATCCCTGGCTTACCCTCCAGAGGGCGGGGTTGAGGCACTGGCTCTAACGCTGCAAATCTGGTATCTGATCTGGGGGAGCCGGCATCGAAGGTGATGAAAGGCAAGGGTCAGGGCACCATGAAGATGAACCAGGCCCAAAATTTTCTTTCCCCTGTAAGCAGGGGCAGTGACGTGCAATGACAGACAGCGTCCACCCCACCCCTGAGACATCCAGCCGTAGGTGTGTTTACGGCAACCCAGCCTCTGCTGAGGTGTTGCTAGACACTGAACACACACACACACCCACTCTCCCCCAGGAGAAGGAGAGCAGTCTAAGGATGTTTGATCTTCCTCCATCCGGCTGGCATTCCGAACCGGGGTCGCAGGCATCGCAAGCAGAAATCAACCGCTGTACCGGTGGACTGGCCCAAACAAGGGTATAATTTAAAATATGGATTAATTTAGGATCACCTAAGTCCTCCTTTGTTTCTGTATCACACTAATGCTGATATACAAGCCTATTAAATACCAGACAGGAAAAGTGAGTTAGACCCCCCTCCCTTGCAGAGCTGTGTTTGCCAAACACAGAACATCTACTTTGATCACAGGCAGAGGCCCTGTTAATCCCTGTCCTGTAGTTGTTCATGTCATGGAATATTATTGGAACAACCAATGCTCCACCCACTTGCCAGGCACACAGATACACACACTCACAAAGACACTGCAGACAAACAGTGACACACAAACACAATGCAAAGCAATGGCATGCAGCAGGGGAACAACAAACCCAGTGCAACAATGCACATTGACCCGGACAGCTCTTCCTTCATTAGAAAACACTCTGCCAAGCCAACTGGAAACTTTGGCTTGCATGGAGCACATTTGAAATAATTGGCTCACCCTGTTTTGCTCAGCAGCCGGGCAAATTCTCCAAGTTGTTATACAATCTGCCCTAATCTGCATATTAAAGCTGGGTGCTCCTCACATTTCCTAATCACATAAACACTCAGGAAGGGATATCTTTAGGTCTTTTCATTCAAAGTCATATCAGCTTGGGATCCACTATCCAAATGAAGTGGATAGGTCTCTGCTGGGTCTATAACTCACAAATGTAAATCCCCCAAATTGTGAGAATGCTTAGTGTCAGCATCAAAGTGAAATTTGACATGCTATAAGTTGGTGACAGCATGACATACCAGTACCAGTACCAGTACCACTTGTCAAGATGGGTCCCAGCCCCTGTTGAGCTACATCTGACATGGTTTTGTATTTTGTGTCACATGATGTGGGGTGTTGACAAAGTTCCATTCCTCTTAAACTTGTAGAGAGCATGCCTCGGTACTGAGATCTGCTGCACCTGTTGAACAAGATGGCTCTCTTGCTTGCTTGGAGAGAGCCTGTGAGTTGCAGACAGATGGATTATTCATGGCATTACTTCACAGAATAGAAAAAAAACAGAACTGACTCCATGATATCATCAGATCTCCCAGCATATGCTTGCGATAGAGAGAGAGAGAGAGGCCGAACTGGCCTAGTCACTGTAGGGCTGCACTCTGTGACTGTGGGGCACTGAGGAGGAGAAGCACTGGGGCTGCCCACCCAGTTCTGTACTCAACAACAGAATGCAGCAGCAGAAAACTCCCTAAATGACTAGGAGTGGATCAACTTGTGTGTGCACCTTGTGACCCAGTTCAATAATTTCCTTGAAGAATGTGGCATACCTCCATCTCCTTCTCTCCTCCATTTTCAAACTATTCACTGAAACTGCGTATTGTTCATCTAGTTTTAATTTTTTCTAGTGTCAGTAGCAAGAAAATAGTGTTGTGGGGGGAGGTAGGAAGTAATCTCACTGTATTGAATGGAGGGGATGTGGAGTGATGTGCTTCAGCTCCACTCATTTGAAGTGGACAACTGTGGTGCATTAACAGTCACATACCTTCAGAGCCCTCTTGTCACTGTAATAGCATTATGTCTCACATTGTTCTCACTATGCAGCTGTAAAAAGACAGAATTAATCTATTGTTTAAATGCATTGTCCTCCTCAGGTTTATATAAAGAACTGGATGTTCACTCTTTTTTTGTAATTCTTGTACTATGGAAAGGACATTAAACTTGTTTCTAACAGTTTATGATCTGCGGTTTTTATGACATTTAACATCTATCATGTGCTTCTACAGTATGTAGTCATCTGTATAATAGTATAACAATGCTTTGCGTTTATAAGTAGCTTTTTTCATATTTTCCAATTTGATCATTAGATTTTGCCCTCTTTTTTCCTCTTCCTTTCCTTTGCTTTCCATAGCCTGTCTGTTCCCTACTTTTTGTATATCCACTACTCTAGCTTTTGGGGTTTGCTCTTCCTATCCCTCCAATCCCCTGTGACAATACATTAGTTTATGTATTTGTTTTATCTCTCACATAATATACATGTTCTTCGTTTGGAGTTTACTTGTCTGTTGTGACTCTGGTCTCCTGATACAGTCAGTGTCTATTTTATTTAGGCTGCTTTTGAACCTGAGTGTTGTTTACTAAATTATTTGTAATATATGGCCTCTCTGTTTTTACTCAAACAGTCCAGATTGCTAAATTAGTCTTATGAAAACAGCGTTATTATGGGATGTGGCCAGTGTTTTATATCCTGAAAATAGGCATACCACTTGTCTAGAGTACTTACCCGGTAAACAAAAGCTAAATCTGGTTTGAATAACAATTTAATTTTTGCCCACAGTCAGCCCTCATCGAATTCTCCAATTTCATTCACTCTGCCCTTGACTGTAAACATCTTGCCAGAGCCATCTTCGTAGACCTCTCTAAGGCCTTTGATATTGTCTCCCACCCCCCTCCTCCTGGACACACTCCACCACACTGGTCTATCATGTGGACCACTTTCTTGGTTCAATAGCTACCTTACTTCTAGATCCCAATGTGTTAAGATAAATGACACCCTATCTTCCACCCTGCCTGCCCACTCGGGGGGTCTCCCAAGGATACATATTGGGCCCCCTACTCTTCAGTATCTACTTAAATGCACTACCCAAATCCTGCTCCAGTAACTTACTGCTATATGCTGATGATGTGGTTCTCTATGCCGCACACCCTTGCCCTGACGACCTACAGTCCTCCCTCCAAGACTTGTTCAATCAGGTCAAAAGTTACAGTAGTTCACCAGTCACAGACTTGTGGTCAACATCAAAAAAACAAAAGCCATGCTATTTGCCCACCGTCAGAGCAAGGCCAAGGACACTGAACTAAAAATCCTCTCCCATGCTCACCTCCCTCTGGAACAAGTACTCACTTATAAATACCTTGGCCTTACCTTTGACACCTCCCTATCCTTCCATGCCCACATTAACATCCTGACCTCTGCCATTAATACCCGCATCGGTCTCCTATACTGGCACAAAGACTGCCTGATGCCAGAGGATCTCAATCTGGCTGTCACCTCTTCTGTCCTCTCTCTCATTGACGATGGGCTATCCATCTGCTCTGCTGTGGACAACACCACCCTAAACAGAATTCACATAGCCATTAATAAAGTGTGCCAACTCCTCCTAGGCACAGATAAACACTCCCATACTTGCACCCTCTGCACTCTTACTAACATTCTCACCCTAGAGGAAAGACTACAATATCAATCCTGTCTTCTCACCCAAAAAATCCACCTAGGGTTAACTCCACTGAGGGTCTCGGCCTCACTACTCTTGTGTTCCTGCATTGCGACCACTCATTCTGCCAACAAACATCTGTGGACTGTGCTCAGGGTCAGAACCTCCCTAGCTCAGAGATCATTCCTCTATAGAGCTCCTGCCTGGTATAATGAGCTCCCCCCATCCATAACCTCCATTCTCAAACTAGGACACTTCAAGACCATCCTAAAAAAACACATTGTCTCCTTGCGCCAATGCCAGTGCAACTGCTAATCCTCCTAACTGACCTGCACAGAGCTGCACTAGGCCACTCCCCATTGACATTGCAACCTACTGTATAGGACTAACTGTATAGGAATCTTTGCTGCTGATCTCTGTCTCTGCTATATGACAATGCCCTAGAGGCTGCACCCACACTGTAAGTATATCACCTGTACTAATACCAATACCCTAGCTACTAAATGTATAGATCAACGGTCACCCAGGCTATTATATGTAAATACTTTGCTTAAACTCTGTTGTCTCACTAATGTATTGATCACTGTTCCTACTATATGACAATGCCCCAGAGGCTGCACTTGCTCTGTAATTGTTTCTCTGTACTAATATCAATACCCTAGCTACTACATGTATAGATCTTCAGTCACTTTGGCTATTATATGTAAATACTTTAAATGTGATGTCTCACTAATGTACTGTCTCTGAATGTATGACTATGCTGACGTGGAGCCATTGTAAATCAGTCTGTGACTCAAAGGATTGTAATTCTTATGACTGACTAAATAAATAAATAATACTTTTTGATCATTCAATATTATTATAATCATTCTTTTAGCTTGGAGTGCCATGTTCATTTGTAAGCAGTGCAGGAAAATGTTGGTCACTTCTTCCGGTTGTGAGAACCTGCTTTTGGAACATCATTTTAGTCAAATTGTTGAAAACATAGTTTACTGATGTGTTGTTTTTCATTAATGATTGCAGGACTTTAAATAATGTTAAATTCCACTACTGTGCTCTACTACTACTATAGGTCTTCTGTACTTATTTCAGTTTAAAACTATAGATTAAACATTTTCCACTCCACCTGTGGTTCTGATGGAAGTCAAGCCTATTGCTAACATGAATCAGATTCATCAGAAACATCATTGAAGATTTGTCAACCACAATATAAATGTGTTATATCTTTAGCAATGCTCAAGATCAAAGACATACAGATTTTTTTATGCATTTCCACTTGTCTAGATTGGCCCCAGCCCCTGTTGAGCTCCAGCCGACAGATAGGTATTTTGTGTTATGGTGGTAGGATGGTGAAAAAGTTCCATTCCTCATAACCTTATAGAGAGGACCAAAATACTGAGTTTTGCTACAGCTGCTGAACAAAACAGCTCTCTCATGCTCATTGAGAGCTTGTGATCTACAAAGAGATGGGCTATTCCTTGCTGTACTTCCCAAAATACAAAAGAACAGAACACTGACTCCATGATGTCATTGTGTCCCCCAGTGCATCCCTGAGATAGAGAGATAGAGAGGCTGCACCAGCTGAGATAAAGGAAGGCTGCCCTCTGGGACTGTGTGGCCCTGAGGAAGAGCACTGGGATTGCCTCATCTCCCTCTTCACTCAACAATAGAGTACATCAGGGAACTCCCTAAAGCACTGGGAGTGGAGCAACTTGTGTGCACAACTTTTGACCCAGCTCTAGAATTTCCTTAGCGGTTGTGGCAGACCTCCAGCTACTTCCCTCCTCTATTTTTCCACTCATTCCCTAAAATCACTTATTGTTGCTCTAATTTTAATTTTTTCTAGGGTCAGGAGCAAGAAAATAGTGTGGTGGGGGAGGATGAAGAAACCACACTGTACCGAATGGAGAAGACGTGGAGAGATGTACTTCAATTTCACTCAGTGGAAAGAAACAGCCATGGTGCATTCACAGTCACATGCTACCAGAGCACTCTTTTCAATGTAATAGAAGCAGTGTCACATATAGCTCTTGCTATGCAGTTGTAAAAATCAAAGGAACAAGCATTAGATATTATAACAGTAAATGGGAGAACCTCAGGAACAAAACTTAATTTAGACAAATATAGTATGGTTTATATTCCCTCACTCCACTTGTCGTGAATTAGTCTCAAAGACAATTACTCCAATTTTTAACTATGCTGATGTAATTTATAGTTCACACCCAGCAGTGTCATAAAATAACATCCCAGTACTGACACTGCAGTGCAGCATGAGAGGGGTACTGCACTTCTGAGGTGCCACCTTTCAGATGAGATGTTAAACTGAGGTCTCATCTGCCTGGACTGGTGGTAGTTCAGGTGGATTTTAAAGATCCCATGGCACTTCTTGAAAAGAGTAGGGGAATTTCCCCGGTGTCCTGGCCAAATTCCCTCTTTCACTAAAAATACCACCAACATCTTAATCTAGTTCAATTTCAGTTGCTTACCATCTGTATTCCCCCCGCCCCGGTCACCCCTGAAAAAGGTACTTCTAGGCCCAGTGGGCTTACAGGGTCAACAAAATTAAACATAAACAAGAAGAAGCCTCCTTGCTTTCCTGCCTTGACATCCTACTAAATTCCTTCTGCCATTTCACTTCAAACTCCCCCCAGAGCTCATCACTGCCACCTTTATTTCTCCCTAGGCTTTGCACTGCGGTCACATAGATGCATTATCCAGTCTTTATGTCTCATAGCCAAATACTGGTTCAGCCTACTTCCACTGTACCTATAAGAAATACTGTCTCCCGTAGTAATCTCACCATATAACCTATGCAACAGGGACACCTGCACTTTCTTCCTCCCCAGCCCCTCATCATCTCCTGGTAAACCTGCCTTCTCCTACAGACTTCCAGCTTTATGATATCTCCAGCCATCCCAACTTTGGAATCTTCCTTCTTACCTCCCTCAAGCAGCACTTATGCCCCCCCTTCTCATGTACCTATACATCACACTTGCCAACAGCACAGTACTCAGTGATAGGGCTATAGACTGTCTTGTTCCCAACAAACAACTATGATGTCAATGTATACTTTGACTCTGCTCACATTGTTATGACCCCATAAATCTGCCTGTAACCACCCAAGATTATATGCTGTAGCTATTGTCTTGCACTATACCATGTGTTCTGTTTTGTACCCCAACCCCCGTGTCTCACCTGGAAACAAATCTCAGCTCTGTGTGCCTTTCCTGATAACCAATTTTTAAATAAATAAATACTGGAAACTATCCTGTGAGAGAACCAGAAATGGGGAATGTTGCTGTATTATCAGACCAGATGAAAGTTTTGGGAATCTGCTTTGGTAATGGCTAATTACTGAAGTGAAACTGGGAAGACAAAATTGGCTTAGCAGAACTCAAAGTATAATTTTGACAGACATGGAACCTATCTCAGCAGCAAAGAGTTGGTATCATCAAAATGTTCATTATACCAATACATGTATTTCTGTTTCACAGTTATTTATTTATTTATTTTATTTAGTGTTGTTAATCAGGAAGGGAGGACTAGACAATTCTGTCTATTTTCAGCCTTGACCCGGGGGGGGAGGGGGATACAGATGGAAACCAGCTGACATGGAACAGGATGAAGCAGTTCCTGGTATTTTCAGTAATACATACCCCCAACAGCAGAAATGGAACTAAAATTGTTCAGGCTCTTATTTAGCAGAACATAACTTATTTAGCTATAAAAGAAGGTGAATTGAACATGGTAAATCTGTTTTTTTGAGTATTTTCCTTTTCAGGATTTTTTTGGTATCACAATCTAGTGAATTAGAACAAAATCTATATGGAAATTAGTCACAACCATTCTAACAAGACTGGCATTGATACTAAATAAAATTTGCAAACTATGCAGGGAAGTAATCCTTTAAAAAATGTGCCTTTTAGAAAATTAGAAAGTGGGGTATTAAGGATACCGTTGCTAACAGGAAAGCCTTATATGGGCAGATAATGCTTAATCTTTCAGCAGTAAAAGGTTTACAACAGTGTCCATTGATATGGCAATAAAAAAGCTATTAAATGAAAGTGTCCCCCATAATGATTTGGGACATTATCTGGCTCATTAGTCACAGCAGACTTGGGGTAAGAAATAATCATAATTATAGACAGATTTTACAATGACTATACAATATTAAAAAAAATGGTTATATTAAATGCATGCTGGAAACAGAAAATAGAGCTAAAAATCTACATTTTGACCTTAGATCTTCTTCAGGAAATATCTAAGAGATAAAAAAAAAACAAAGTTAGTGTAGACAGGAGGTAAAATGATGGATATATATATTTGGGGAAAGAAAAAAGGGAAGGCTCAGGGAAAAGAAGTGATAAATGGCAAGATTAAGAGAGAATCTGTGAAACAAAAAGGCGATGATGGGAAAGATAAAACATAACAGTACTGTTCAAGTTCAATGCTTTAATTGATCAATCAAGATAACAAGTAACTTGATTATTTCAACACATACATATAACAAAGTTGGACATACAAACCATATGAATATACAAACATAAATAACATTTTATCTAAATAATTTAAAAACTTTTAACATTCCAAATACATTAGTTGCTTCACTCTATAATCATGTTACTGTTCTGAAATTAGCTGCCTATAATTTTTCTTTTTACTATTAATAACAACATTTGAAAATTTTGCAGACAGAATAGCATCTTCAACTGTTTGCAGATGTAGCGGAATAAATATCACATCATAACCTGAATCTGCATAAATTAACAGATAATTCTTTAAAAATGTATTTCTGGCCTGGTTATACAGAGGACACAGCAATAGAATATGCTTTAAAATTTATTCATGTCCTTTATTACACTGACATAATTTTTCTGACCCTATTACTTCATCAGCTGCACTAACTACATTAAAATATGTGTACTCTGAATTTACTAGCCCCATCCTCATCCAAGTGATAGTTTTTCTATATGGCGAGATCATCCGAAAGGAAAGATATAATTCCAACTCATGATCAATTTTGTTCTCCTTATACCATCTTGCACATTTTAGTTTTCTTATTTGTGCCATATCTTTACTTTTGCCTCGGGAATACATTTTTGGCCAGTTGTCTATATTGAGGAAGAATCATAATTCCTCTGGAAAAATCTGACCACAAATGACCCACATTAATTTGATCTAATTTACTTTGAAGTCCATTGAGCCATAATGATGGTAAATCTCTATCTGCTCATTGCATTTTTTCTTTTAAACATGTTTTTGGAAGTATATTTTTCTTATGATTTATTATTCTAATCCAATATGAGATCAACATAAGGTCTTTAAGAAAACAAATTGGAACTCTACCTAACTCAGCTTTTACCATGGTGTTTAGGGTAGAGGAGGGTACCATTAAAAGTGTTTTGTAATAATACGACAGAGGTTTCTCCAGACCCTTCTTACTTGCATATCCACATACTTCTGAACCAAACAGCAATAATGGTTGTATTTTTGCCTCACCAGCAATTAATGCTGGTACTACTGTATTTCCTCCATACACAGAATTACATTTCAAAAATGCTCTTGTGGCTAATCTAGCTATATTTATTTGATTATTAATATGAGCCATCCAAGAGCAAGAGGAAGTAAGTTGTACCCCCAGATAACAATATTATTTTATTAACTCAGTATTAACATTTCCTAGTTTTAAGCTCAGGCCTTTTACATTATTATTCCCCTTTCTAAAAACCAATTTTTTTTGTATTTATTCACAGTTCTAACACTTCACATTTCTGCTGCAACATATCAAATGTCCCCTGTATCCCAATTCTAGAAAGTGAGAATATTACCAAATCATCTGCATATGCCAATGAATGTATTGATATATTATTTATTTTAGGAGAGTCAAATATTTCTGTATCTTGAACTATTAATAGTTCATTGATATAAAAATTAAAGAGAACAGGGGCCAATAGGCAACCCTGTTTGACTCCACAGTTTGACTCAAATGGATCAGACAACCTGCCCTCGTTATCTTACCTAATATATGTAAGTGTATCTGAATAAAGTTTCTGAATCAATCTAAGAAGACATGGGTCCATACCCTTCTTATATAATAGTTCCCATAATTTTAGTCTATTTACCGATTCAAAAGCTGATTCAAAATCTACAAAAACTGTGTATAACTTAGACTTTCTAAGAAATACATATTTTCCATCAAATGGGCAAGAGAGTGCAAGTTATCAGTTGTGGCAAAACCTTCCTTAAAACCAACCTAATCAATTGATATCTGTGAGTATAGTTCAGTCCATTCATTTACCCTATTCAATAAAAGTCTTGTAAATATTTTAGAACTTATATCTAATATACCAATAGGACGAAAATTTGATGGATCATATAATGATCCCTTTTTGTGAATTGGGACTATAATATTATGTTTCCATGAAATAGGAATAAAGTTATGTTTAACACACAAATTGAAAAACATTGTAAGCGTAGGAATCCAAAAATCTTGATATTCTTTATATACTGCTGAGGGAATGTAATCTGGACCAGGTGCCTTATTATTTTTTAATTTCATAATGCTCTCTTCTATCTCCTCAAGAGTAAACATTATCATAGATTCTACTTTACACAAACTAAATGGAACTATACTATTGGGGAAGAGGGAGTCTTACTAAATATTTCCTTAAAATATTCTACCCAAGTGTCTCTTGGTACATATACTGAGATAGCTGACTGATATTGATTAGTGTCCTTTGCTACCATACTCCAGAATGCTTTAACATCCTTATTCTTAACAATCTGAAACATTTCATCCCAAGTATCATTTTGAAAGGATAACTTCTTCATCTGCAAAAATGTATTATATGACTTCCTAGCCCTGTTTAAAAATGCACAATTTTCCTTTGAGGGATGATTTTTGGTCTTTCTAATGAGTTTCTTAAGTATCCTTTTTCATTTTTACATTCTTTGTCAAACCATGTTATATAAGATTTCTTCCATCCAAAATTAACATCTGTATAGAGTGATGCTCTTAGGTCCAGATTAAGTTTATCCAGTTGTACAGTTACCCATTCTATGTTTTCCCAAACATAATTTTGCATTTCCCTTTTTTCCAAATTCTATCAAGATATTTTGAACCTTATTCCCATAAATAGCCTTGTAATTCAAACACTGTTTCCCTTTTAGATATAACTGTACCAATGGCATGCAAGTGGGCTGTTCAGAGAGAAGAATATCTTTATCTAGCTTCATTTGTAAGCTTAAGGCAGCATGATCACTTTCTGCTCGAGTAAGGATTTTTAATGAGACAAAAGTCTTTAGACTCTCAGGATTAATTATAACATCATCTTTTATACTTTGGCCTACACCGGAAGAGAAAGTAAATTCACCTTCACAGTCCCCCTCAAGTCTTTCATTCAGAATCATTAAAGCATTTTCCTCAAGGAATTTAATTAAACGTCAACCTCTATCATTTACGCCTTTATCTTTACTGACTCTCTTTTTGCAAAACTTAAGATCTAACTGATTATCTAAGTTTGAAAAATTATCAGGATCTGCAATATGAGCATTAAAATCCCTTAATATACAGTAACAAACTGACCTCTAGGATATTTAAGAAGAAAAACATCTAAATCTGCCCCCAATGAACTCCAAATATTACCAAACTGCTCCAATTTATTAACTTGAGGAAGATATACATTGACCAAAATTAGCACAACCTGATCTATTTCTATAATGGCTATGATATAATATAGCACATTTTTTAAAAAGTCTAATATTGTTATACTAGATCCAATTTTGACATACAGGGCCAACCCTCCTTTTGCTCTACCAAATTTATTTTCTCTAGTTGCTGAATTTAATATTACTTGACATCCATTAATATTTATATTATCTAAAGCCCATATCTCGTGTAGGGCCAGAATGTCATATTTGGAAAGAAAGTCCATACATTCACAGTCTACTAACTTATTACAAAATCCAGCAATGTTCCAAGTTAATACTTTCAACAAATAATTATTTTGTGTAGAGTTGAAGGTAATCTCTATAGAATTTTCTTCTGTAATTCCTAGTCAGTGTTCTGTATCCAAACCTCTAATCCTTTCATCATTCAGATTCACCATGTCCACAATTAATATACCAACACTATCAAAAATATCCACATTCCTTTTTATCAGAGAGAATAAATCTGCTGAGATGCATGATATATCTATTTGACTTTTTTCTTTATCTGAAAACACTCTCTTTGCATATCTGATACATTTTTCTCCCTTTGGTTTTTGAAGGTATGACCCTATAAGGGAATTTATATAAATATCCAGGATTTCCTCGTTTTCTCCCAAAAACTTGTCTATACCAAATAGAGATGGAATAAAAGGGTTGGAATCCCCACTAGAATCTATTGAAAATGTATTAAAATCCAACTGAAGTTTAAATAACTTCCCTTTAAAATGAATCAAGGTTACGTAGTCACCAGTCTCACAATACTGTTTAGTGTGGGCTATAATGGTCTTCCATAAAATAGGGGTCCATAAACTTAACTCTAAAGAGGAAATCCTGTATAATTTAGCCCAAATGGATTTTGCTGAAGACATATCAGAAACTAATACATACACTGGTTTATTCTCCATTGTTTAATCCCTACAGACCATAGTAATGTTATCCTTGGCTTGAGGGATACCTAACTCTACAGCAGTTAAATATTTAATAAGGTCCTCTAATGATTCTGGAGATTCATCAGTCTTATGATACACACCATCAATTCACAGACAAACTTCTTTTCCATCAAGTAATCTTTCAGTTTCTTCATATACTTTAGTGAACTTGTTAATGAGCCTATTATTGCAATCTGTACATATAATTTCTACAGGCATCTCTCTCACTTTTCCTACATCATTGTTTACTGAACTTTCTTGATTCTTTAGATTTTATTTTTTTACTAGATCAGGCATTACATGTTGTTCTACACTACCTTCTTTCTGATTTTCTGTTTCCTTTCTTACTTTTATTGTTGCTTTCTTTCTACCCATTTTCCTTTCCTTTTATTTCTTGAAACCTTTCCTTTTCTTATTATTTTTTGGTTGATTATCTGGGATACAAATTGATGAAAAAGATAACTTATCAGACTTTTTTTGGCAAACAACTCCATCCATTTTTTCCTCTAGTTGTTGCAATTTTACAAATAAAGTGTTAATAGAGCTTTCCAAAGTCGATTTTAATTCCCTTAATGCCTCTAGCAGCACTACATTTGCCATAACAGGATGTGTTAATGCCTTAAATGTATACTTTGACAATGTATATGGACATTGAGCAAATAGATCCTCATTTATTATTATTTGTTCAACTTCTCTATCCATTTTTTCAAATATTGTATTTGGAGAACCTGTTAATACAGAGCAATTAGCTCTAATTGCCCCTACATCATTCACTAGGTCTTGACTGAGGTTTCCAAAGTGATCATCTAGTCCTGATGAAATTTTTAAGGGGCTATATAATTCAAATCTTGAGTCCTGTGCTTGTTGACACTTCCTGCAAAGAAGAATTGAGTTCCTGAGCTTTATTTTCCCCTCAGTTACAATTGGTTTTAAGAGTAAAGAAGTATGTGATATTTGTCTGCCTGACCCGTCTGTCTGGAATCTATGAAGTCTTGTTATTACTAGTGTGTATATTCAATTTTTATTTTCCCCTTATGAGAACTTTGAGTCTTTATATTTAACTCTTGAGAATCTTGAATATCATTACTAGTTACTGTACATGAAAGTCCTTTCCTACTCTGTCTATCTCCTTTTTTGCTTTATCCTCTATATAATCTGACTTCTCAATGGTCAATTTTGTAGTATTTTTTAATGCCTCAGCATAAGTAAAGATTTTATGCTCAGTGGGGGTGGATGAATTACATAATGTATCATTAAATATACATCCATTATTTTCATACCTTTTCTTTAATCCATCCCCTGATATTTTTCCCTTTTGCCCCATTTATCCCCCCCTTTCCTATAAGCATTTTACTTCTTGTAAACATTGAGTGAAACTTTTGATAAAGTGCAAAAATAAGTTAAAAAAGGGAGAATAAATATATATTTATAAAAATCTTCAAATTTAAACGTCCAACTATACAGCCATTGAAACTTTGAGTCCCTAAAAAAATGTTTCATAATCACCACACATCCAGATGAAACTGTTCGCACAGTTCAGGAAGTTCAAGAAGATCCCACAGTCTGTTCTATCCATTCCAAGTATTCCAATTGTTCAAACCATAATCCTGCTCACAAAGTTCAAGCCTGTAGGCACCACAAGTTCCACAGATTATATCCCATCCACTTCTTACAGTCTTCATAATGAATTTTCCCAAAAAGTCCCACGTAGTCACTGTTTGAGTGTAAAAGAAAAACCAAGCTGTAATAGCAGTAATAGCAGTGAAAAAAATTATTATTACACCTATCGCTACTATAAACACATTAAAATAGAAAAAATTTAACTTAATCCCTACGTCACTAATGTTATATCTGTAATTTACCTATAATAAACCAATATAGAAAACTAATAATAATCTCAGGGCAATAACATAACACGACAATAATATTACCACAGTGTGTATTACTAAATTAGATATTTAAACAAAAAAAATTACTTGTCAGAAATAATTTAACCCTCTACCATGCCTCACCGTGGTACTGCTTTTCAATGAAGGTGATATTTGATGCTCACTTATTTAAAAGGGTAGTAGTATAGGAATTCACTGATATCCCAAAAGAATCTTGCCCAATACCTGAAAGTGGAAGGTGAAGCATATATTTATAAAACTGGCAATGTTTTCAAATCTCCTTTTACTATAGAGCTTCGTAACTTTGAAGGTTCAAGATATTGCACAATAACACAATCCAATAGTGATTTGATTAAGCCAGAAGAAGACACGAACGTTGCAGGCAACAGAGCTCACACTGAATGTCTGAATGTCTGAGTGTCCAAAGAGTGTCTGAAGGAATAATCAAATCAGATCATCAGGAGTTTTTAAACCTGGGTACTTATTGCCTAATTGTCAGGCACATTACTTTAAGTATATTAATTCTAATTTACTTTGATTAACTCAACATTCACGTGAAATTCATGGTGCGCATAACGCTCATGACAATTAAGCCAAACTCGAATTAGACTCAAGTTAATTTAATAATGTGCCTGATACTAGATTAAATAGCATCTCAATAACATCAAGTATCTCATTTAGCCATATGTCAATCTCTATAATAATCTCTGTAGTAATTATCTTTCTCACACTATACACGGATTTCCAACAGCTCATTAGAAATGTTTACAGTACTAACCAGTGCAACTAATCAATTAAACCATAACACAACCTGAATCTAATCAAAATAGCTATTGGGATAAACAGACTAACTTAATATAGATGCCTTTCAACTAGTGTAACTTAAATAAATAACTAAATGGGTAATTAGATTAATTTTTATATGGACCTTTGTGAAATGCTACATAAAAGTGTAAAACACTAATAAAAAAACTAAGACAACCTTGCAACCTAATAAAGGCATTATAAAATATTACAAAAAAATGTGTAATTAAAATAAATAAATTTAAACACATAATCTTGTATATCCATGATTCAGATCCGTAAATCAATTCTCAAATTATACACTTACAATGTTTCACTAGTTCTCATATATTTCACAGACACAGCTTTTCATAAAATACGTTATTTAAAAATACCTCTAAACTCTGTAAAAATGAATACAATGAAATACAATGGCCACTAAAATAACATGTAAAAACATGTAAAAACGGACGAGAGCACAAAGACCAGAGTGTATATTACTGGAGAGCAGGAACACAAAACCAAACACGGGAACTGAGGAATAAACTACAAGCCCCTGAAAACAGAACAGCAGTCTGGATATCAGCAGTCCGAATGCAAACCACACTCTCCAGGTGGAGCGGGCCGCCCCGTTGCCATGGCACTCCTAGCTTTCTCTGGAGTGGTGGTTCAATTCAGACTGTAGTTCAAAAATCTGGTAGACAAGTTGTTCTAAAAAAATTTGAATTTTGTCACAGCTATAATCTAATGAGGCAACGATAATATACCTGTTATAAGCAACAATAGAGCATAATACAAATCCTACTTTCTCAGCTTCTCCTAAGCCAAGCAGCATGCAGTACCTCCTCCTCCTCTCTCTCCTTCTATTGCAATCTCTCTCTCCTCTCTCCTCAACCAATCTGTCCTCTAATAGGAGTGAAAGAGCTAGAGAAGTCCACAGGTGGGGAATAATTAACAGGGCTTAGTAAGAAGGCTGAAAGGTGACAAATGTGTGGGGAGGAGACAGAGATGAAGACGCATGGTGATAATGAAAAAAAAATTAAATGTGAATAGATACAAACAGACTTTAGGGAAAATAAGGGGTAGCTGAAAGATGTTAGTGGAAAATAAGTATCATTTAAACCAGATGGCTGCTGGGAGCGAAGGCAGAAGATCAGCTTGGCTTCCATGTTTTTTCAATGGTCAGAATCCCAGAAGTCCTGCAGAAGGACACAAACAGAAAGGTCATTGACACTGTGGGCCCTGGAGATAAAGTGGGATACAAGGGGTTTAGCAGTGTCACCATTCCTGACTGTTCGGTAATGTTCCCTGAAATGGTCAGCAAGGCGTCTACCAGTCTCTCCAATTTAAAAAGCTGTACACTTCCAGAAAAGAATACAATATACCACATTAGTGGAGGTGCATGAGAGCTCCTTGGTGATGTGAAAAACACCTGTAGGCCCCCGAATTTCAGTCACACTGGAAATAAATTTACAGGTGTAGCAGTGAGTCCTGTTGCAAGGTTTGGAACCTGGTAGAGAGGAAATGTTAGCAGTAGGTAGGCTGCTTTTAACCAGGAGATTCTGTAGGTTAGGTGGCCAGTAGCAGGAGACAATAGGTGGTTCTGTAAAGGAAGCACCAATGTTAGTATCAGTCTGCAAAATAGGAAAGTTACTGGTGATGATCCTGTGAAGAGAAGGTGTGCTCTGATGGAAAGGAAGCATTAGTGGAATTCACCATTGTTCTTGCGTGACAGTATCTTTCATGCAGGGTTCAAGGTTATGAGGCGTGTTACTGACCCAGGAGAGTGCTCTGTCCACTGTGCTTTTAGGGTTTCCCCTGTTGATAAAAACCTATGCATTATTTGGGTCTGCTAAGCAAAATCATCATCTTCACTGCATAACCTATGAAGTCTAAGAAACTGTGAATAAGGCAGGCCATTCTTGACATGTTTAGGATGGAAGGTGCTGTGGAGGAGGAAACTGTGAGAGTCAGTGGGTTTGTAATAAATTGATGTCTTCAGATCAGTGTACTGTACTGACAGTTAGATATCCAGAAAAGGCAGTGTAGAGGAGGATACTTCAACAGTGTAGTGAAGGGAAGAATGGGCCATGATAAACCTGTCAAGGAAGACTTGGAGGGTCTCCCTGGAGCAGGAGGTGGCCCCCACACAGTCATCTATCTAGCATTTTTAGAGTTCAGGCACAGTCCCTGTGAATGAGAGAAAAATAAATTCTCCATCCAACCCACAAACAGATTAGCACAGCTGGGACCCATCTTGGTACCTATGGTAACTCCACTGACCTGCTGAAGAAAAAACTGTTATTAAAAGAAAAAGCATTGGTGTAAGAACAAGTTCTGCCAGATGAGTTAGTGTGTGAGTGGGTGGCTTCTGGACTTCTTGCTTATTCAAGAAATGCTGCAGAACTGTCAGACCATTATCAAGGGAGATCACCGTGTAAAGAGATTTGATGTCCATGGTGAAAATGAGCTGATGAGAGTCACTGAATCCGAACCTGTCAAATAACTGGAGAGCATGGTTAGTGTATTTAACATAGGAATGCAGGGACTCAGTGAGGGATCTCATGATGCTGTCCAAAAATGCAGAGATGTGGAATGTGGGGTAGGAGCAGGCAGACACAATAAGATGATCAGAGTTACCTGTTTTGTGGATTTTGGAAAGGAGATAAAACCTGGATGTCTAGGGATGCTGAACTATGAGTCTCGTAGCAGAAGCAGGGAGATCTTTGTTTTCAATAGCAGAGGTGATGGTGGTGGTGACCTCAGTCTAATAGTCAGCAGTGGTGTCCTTTGGAAGAGAAGAATAAAACTGGTGTTGGAGAGTTGGTGTGTGGCTTCAGTGATGTATAGCTCCTTTTGCCAGACCACAACGGCACCTCCCTTATCAGCTGGTTTGATAACAATGTCATTCCTACATTGCAGAGATCTGAGGGCTGCAAGCTCACCAATTGTCAGGAATGGTTGTGCCTGCAATGAAGATTGAAGTTAGTGGTGTTTTCCATGCATTGGTTAACAAAATAATCAACAGCAGCAAGACATCCTGGACGGGGTGTCCATGCACTTCGCTGGGGATATATATCATTGATTGTTCTGGTGGTACTATCATCATCTGCAAGAAGAGGAGTCTCATTAGAAAAATGAGCTGTAAGGCATACTGTATGATAGAAGCAATGGAGATCAACTTGAACCTGGGGTGCATCAAGATATCTGGGTGTGGGCACAAAAGAGAGACCTTTGCTAAGGAGTGATTGCTCATCTTTTGTCAGGGAAAGATCTGGAGGAATACAAAATACCAAATTGTTAGGTTGTGTCTGACTTGAGGGCTCATGTGGGTTGCTGATCTGTTGGGTGAGAGACTGGAGTTTTACATATTTGATGTCCCTGAGGAACTTAAAGAGAGCAGAGTTAAGGTTTTGGATGCAGTGCTTAATAAAAGGAAGGTTATGTGGAGCTATTTGCAGCCTTATTCACAGTTTCTTAGACTTCGCAGGTTATGCAGTGAAGAGGAAGATTTTGCTGAGCAGACCCAAATATTGCATAGTTTTTTCATCAACAGGGAATACCTTAAAAGCACAGTGGACAGAGCATTCTCCTGGGTCAGTAACATGGCCTGTGAACCCCTCAAGAAGGATATTGTCACGCAAGAACAACGGTGAATTCCACTAGTGCTTCCTTTCCATCAGAGCCCACCTTCTCTTCATAGGATCATCACCAGTAACTTTCCCATTTTGCAGACTGACCCTAACATTGGTGCTTCCTTTGCAGAACCACATATTGCCTCCTACTGCTGGACACCTAACCTGTGGAATCTCCTGGTTAAAAGCAGATTACCTACTCCTAACAGTTCCTACCTACCAGGTACCAAACCTTGCAACCAGGACTTACTGCTACACCTGCAAATTTATTTACAGTGTGACTGAAACTTGGGGGCCTACAGGTGTTTTTCACACCACCAAGGAATTATCATGCACCTCCACTAATGTGGTATATTGTATTCTTTGCAGGAAGTGTACAGCTATTTAAATCGGAAAGACTGGTAGACGCCTTGCTGACCATTTCAGGGAACATTACAGAGCAGTCAGGAATGGTGACACTGCTAAACCCATTGTATCCCACTTTATCTCCAGGGACCACAGTGCCAATGACCTTTCTGTTTGTGTCTTTCTGAAGGGTTTCTGAGGTTCTGACCATAGAAAAAACATGGAAGCCAAGCTGATCATCTGCAGTGGTTTCAAGCAGCCCTCTGGTTTAAATGATACTTATTTTCCACTAACATCTTTCAGCCACCCCTTATTTTCCCTAAATTCTGTTTGTATCTATACCCATTTAATTTATTTTTCATTTTCACTTTAAGTCTCCATCTCTGTCTCCTTCCCACATTTTCACCTTTCAGCCTTCTTACTAGGTCCTGTTAATAAGTCCCCACCTGGGGACTTCTCCAGCTCTTTCACTCCTATTATGCTTTATCTTTCCCATCATCACCTTTTTGTTTCACAGATTCTCTCTTAATCTTGCCATTTATCACTTCTTCTCCCTGAGCCTCCACTTTTTTTCTTTCCACACACACACACACACACACACACATATATATATATATATATATATATATATATATATATATATATATATATATATCCTCATTTTACCTCCCCTCTACACTAACTTTTTTTTTCCTCTCTTAGATATTTCCTGAAGAAGACCTAAGGACGAAACATAGATTTGTAACTCTATTTTCAATGTGCATTTAATATAACCATTTTGTTTTCCTTTTAGACCACATGCTGATGCAGCGCCTTGTTTTTGTTTTTTATATTGTGTATACAATGTTAAGCACTCACTACCTCCATATTTTAATTTAACACCACTGGACCACACTGAGATTTCAAACTGCAAAAGTGCAGTTTTTAATTTAAATGATAAAGAAAAAAAAGTAGGCAGACTCCCGATAGTCACCTAACGTGTTTCAAATCTTAGATAATGATCCTTTTTCAAAGGGATGAAAATAAGTGGTTAGTCTGTTTAAATAGGGCCATGTATTATGACATCAGAAGAACATCATAGGTGACAGTCATGGATAGCTATGCTTAACTAACCAAACTCTATGTTAATACAAATACTAACCTAAATAAAAAGGTGCCAAGTGGCTGGTCCACTGGTGCAGCAGCAGGGTGTCCATGTGTGATGCAGACTCAATGGGTTCAGGAATGAACCTGAGGAGTCAAAAGGGCCAGCCGGGAGGATCAAGCCTGAGCAACATGTGGACTGCTCTCCTGCTCTGCGGGGGCAAGCTGGGTGAGCATTTGGTGCTTGATTAACCTCTAGCAGAGGCTAGGAGAAGAGGAGCTGCCAAAACTGAGATGATAGGGAGGCATGCCAGGTGTCAGCTCTTCGGTGCACTATGTCATTGCATGCTATGCCTCCCAGGGGATTACAGCAGCATTAAGACTGGCCCCGACAATGACACCCCACTCCTCTAGGCCTCTGTGCCCACCCGCAGACCTCCACTGGTATCCTTGTTCAGTCCTCCTTTGGGACTGCCTTGCCTCTGTGACCTCTCCCTGGGGGCTAAGCCAGGGAGGAACGCCTGTAGTGCAGCTCTACTGGGAACTAATTTCAGTCTCTGTCGGGGCATGCCTACTCTGTGGCCCTGCCTAAGGGGGCAAGCCTTGGAGGCAACACTGGCAAAAGGTAAATCCCAGGGGGTGAGTGGGGGCAGGAAGGAGTGGGGGCTGAACTCTGGAGTACTGATGAAAAAATAAGGTGCCAATTGCCAATAGTACAAACCAATTTAATTAACATACAAAAACATTTAACATTTTATACTGCTGGTATGTAATTGCCATTATGGCACCGATATTGACTCATCTTGAAGAGTAAAAATATCTCTGTTTTTGCTTGGTTAACTCTAGCAGTAGTGCAGTATTTTCAGTCTTTTTGTATGGTAATTAAATTGGATTGCACTGTTACACTCAACCCATTTTTACCTAAGTTTGCTCTCATATTTCCCATGAATGGAAAGAAAAATAATTTTATTTGCTCACCTATAAAGATAAAATAACATGTGCATTTCACAGAAAATTAACAAGTGCAATGAAGGTACATTACAATTAATAACAAGCTTTGACCAGAGCCGATAGGACTGTGATGAGCTGCCAAGTGACCAAAGTTACACATGTACATAGAAATTATTAAACACCCGGGTGTAACTTGACCATTTTTTGGAGGTATTGCACCAGTTTTTCAACATGGCCTCTTTGGACCTATCCTCATGAAAAGTGCCAGTGTCATTTTATTCACATGTCCCAAAAGGTGATTTTGCAGAGCGACTCTGCCATTCTGTGCTACACGTGCAAAAACACATTTGGGCAGGATGTGAAAAAATGACAGCTGTGCTTTTAAAAAGGGGGTGTGAAAAAATGGCAATGTTGAAAATCTGGAGTGAAAATATAAAAAATTGGTGAAGCTAGAAGCGTGCATAGAAACTGCACAACACATGCTCATAATGCAGTCAGTTTTGGGAATTTTTTTCACCAAATTTGCAACATGGGCTTTTTGGGACCCCACCTTATGAATAGTGGCACTGTTGTTACATTAATCAATCCTAAAATGTGATTCTGCACAGCGACTGTGAAATCACTTTTTAGGAACAAATAACGAAATGACAGAGATACTTTTCATAAGGTGGTGTTCCAAGAACCGCATGTTGAAAATGTGGGCCAAAATGCAAAAAAATGGCTGATTTATCAACCTAAATTGAAAACCCCATTGAATGCCATTATAGCACACTTACAGTACCTTTGAATCTTCAGTTTGTGGTTTGGCTTTGAAGAGTGCAGACGTGTCCCGGTCAAGAGAAGATGACAGCGCCGATCTCTGGAGGTACATAAGGGGTAAGGGGTGTGTGGGGAGGTGGGTGCTCAGTGGGAGGGTGAGGAGGGGGGACTGGGGTGATGACAAGGGACCATTTTCTTTTTAACAGTTAAAAAAAACACATTAGGGGAAGTTTTCTTTATTTACAGGAAAACAAAAATACATTTGGGCACTCTGGGGTGGACTCCAGTGTGCCACATGAGTTGAAGAGAGGCACATAATGCTGACATGGGGATTGGGCACACCAATGTCAGCACAGGGCAAACATATAAATACAGTTGTGCACACTGCAGTGGGCTCCCAGTGTACCACGAGTTGGGTGGCTACATAATGCTGACATATGGATTGGGGACCCTGATGTCAGTCCAGGGATGGGAAGTGAGGAAGACAGCAGCAGTGGGAGGGTTTTCTTTCCTGCTGGTGCTGGTGATGGTGATGCAACTGTGCATGTACGGCACCCACACATGCGTAGTTGAGGTGAGTGGCATTCGCAACATGATGGTGGCAGTGGAATTGTGCAATGCGCACGAGTCACACACGCACAGTTCATGCTGCAGAATGCAGAAGTAATAGCCAAAATAGTACAGCTGTTATTCCGAAGCAGCCAAACATGAGGCTGGGTTTCAAGTTTTGTTAAACATTTGAAAGGATACTTCAAAATGTCCAATGGAAGGTTCCACAATCAGCTGTTTTTTGTAAGATAAGATTGAAACCAAAAGGGCTGTAGGCTCTGCCCACAGTCCTAAAAAATAGGTATATTATTTTTTCTATGAACTTACATTATAAATGAATCATTCAGAAGGGTTACAAATTTGGGCAAGATGTGACAGACTGCTTCGAACAATACCTAAATGTAGGGTTGGTCAAAATGTATATTCTGCTAGTGAAATTCTGGTAAAAATGTGGATTTCACTTCCATGAAATTTCATGAAATGTTCTTGAAAATGGTGTAAAATTTCACCAAAATTGTGATTTCAGTTATTTCTATCTACTTTCATTACATCAAGTCTGATAGGGTGAATGTACCAATCCCCATACAGAGGTATACAAAGTTTCAGATCTCTATCATTAGAGGTGACTGAGTAATGAGCCTGCAAATTTTCAGAAATATTAAATTACATTTCACAATTATGTAAACTGCAAAACTTGAGAAGAGAATATCACCAATTTTGTTAGGTTTATTGACCCTAAATATTAGGCTTTAAGATCATCCCCATGGACCAGCAGAAGAGCATCATGTTGCCATGCTGATGACCCGGGTTCAAAAGCAAGCCTGGAATGTCATGTCAGGAGGCAGGCCATGACTAAGACAGCTGCTGCTCAGCAGGCGCATCTCAGTTGGGGAGGGCGGCAGTAGGTTCCACTAAAATAGCAACCCCTGTGGCTGAGCCAGGGACCTTTCTCCTGCCACAGTGAAAGCTATGCCTCTGCGATGTTAACAGAAGCACCACCCCACCAGCGAAAATGCGAATGAACAAAATTTTAGAGAAAACCCAATAGCCAGCTTAATGATGTCTTTGTTCAGCCTGATCAAAGAATGTTCCTGTGAACAGGATATGTCCCTGAGAGTCAAGCTGTTGATGAGGAGAAAAACAAATGTGAAAAAAGAGAGTATGTGTGTGTCAACTCTAATCTCTTGCTTAAGGGCTGGCCAAAATAAAAGCAGCCAAAGATTCCAAAATAACATCAGTAATTAAAGTTGAATTTCATGAGCTTTTGAGAAAAAAAAGGAATGTTGAGATACTTTTGTGAAAGCAATTTCCATGCATTTTTCCTAGTCATACACTTGAGTTGCCAGTGTACAGGAAGGTAAAGGTTGGGTAAAGTAGCAAAGAGGTAGCATTCAAAGTAGGTTCATTGTGTCAGGCCACTATCTTGATTGTCAAACCATGAAGAGTAATCATGGGCATCACTGTGCATTATCCTGAATTCTTGCAATATGACAGATATCTAATAGAGCTCACTGACTTATTGACTTATGGCAGCACATGCAAATGCAGCATTGTTTCTGTACAATACCACCTGCTGACACTTTAACAGCCATGTTGATAACTATGCATATTTTTACTGTTTGAAAACAGTAGCACCAAATGATGTCAAGCCTTACAAGTAGTTATGAATTATGCTGTTGTGAAACAATCCCCTCCTCATCACAAACAAGTTGGGTTCTCCCCTGGAGTGGGTGCAAAACTTTAAATATCCGGGTATCATGGTTGACAGCATGACATTTGCCAAACACATTGACATTGTTGCAAAGGCAGTCAATATGTGATATGGACTGTTCATGGGCACAAGCACAGTCTGACCCCGAGGCAGTCAAACTAACTGTCCACAGTTCTTTGGTATCACTCATTGATTATGGGTTGATAACTTATGAGTGAGCCACAGACATTGCCCTTCACTGCATAAAAATGTTGCCCTAAACAAAGCTTGTCATCTCGTTACAGGATCTCCTTGATTGATGCACACTTGTAACCTTTTCAATCCAGACTTACTGGCTGCAGTTCTCAGGCAGACTCATGTTCCAGTCCTGTCTTCTGGCAAAAAAAGCTAGCCAAGGCTTGATGCCCACAGAGGTACAGAATCTCCTCTCCCCTTGTGATAACGCATTCTGCACTCACAAGTCTGAAAGTTAAGTCTTCAAAATCCCACGTTATAGGACCTCTTTGGATCAAAGATCTTTCACTTATTGTGCCCCACGGTGGCTGAACTCTCTTCACCCTGATATCTCCTCTGTCACCTCACATGGCTTTTTTAAAGGAAATCTGAGACAGCAGCTAGTTCTGAGTTCCAGCTGTGACTGTTATACTTAACCATAGTTCTCAGTTATCTCCGCCCTTCCTCCATCTCAACTGCTTTTAGCCTTCTTTCCCTATGAATCTGTTTGCATCAGCCTTGCATGCCCTCCTTACCATCTACCCCCACCTCTTTATCCCCTTTCAACCTCTACCTATCTACCACAACCTCTGCATCATAATTTCTAACAGTCTGGTATTTCTCATTGCCCCTCCAACTCCCAAGACTCATGCCTCCTTCTTCAGTCTCTTAACAACTAGATGAATCCTCTTGCTGATGTATTCCCCCAGGAAGTATTTGTTTGTCGTCTGTTGTCAGCTGTCAATATTTGTGTGTTTTGACTTGGATGCCCTCCTCAGCCTGTACTAATGTGGCCTAGCCTTACTTGCACATTCCCTTTAATCTCTCCATATTATAGCTCTGTTTTGTATTTGAGAATAGTAGATGTCCTTATTTGAATTGCATTGCTTATTTTTTGTATAATTTGCATTGTTTATTTTTATGTTGGCTTGCGCTTGCATGCCAGCCAACATCTTGCAGTAGTAGCAGATTTTGGATGTGCAGTCAGTATGGGCGAATGCAGGGCATGCATCAGTAGGTGCATCCCTCATTCCCAATAAGCCAGCATGCAGGCGCTTACACCAGCAACATTTAAAGTGGTCAAAACCTCTAAGAAAAGTGCGACTACAATGAGAGGCAAGCTCGTCATGCAGCGGCACAATAACACGCCTCCCGATGTGCCTTTTCTGGTGAAGTATTTCAATAAACATGGCACCAACTGCCACACAATGCCGACTTCAGGGGTACCAAATCCCCCTGTCAGCATGCCCTGACCCAGTTCATTTGCTGACAGGGGAGCCCACTCCCCATCAGCATAATACCCCCCTCCCATTTCAGTTGTGTGCCAATGGGGGGCCCAGTCCCCATCGGCTTCAGTCCCCCCTTCCCAGTTCCAGCTGCAAATGGGGAAGCCCACTCCTCATCAGCATAATTGCCCCCCAATGCTTTTGCCGAGGGGGACCCAATCCCCCACGTCATCATGCGCATCCCCTCCCATTTCTGTGCCAACGGGGAGCCCAATCCCCATTGGCTTCGGTCCCCTTCCCCACAAATACAGGTAGTACATGGGGATCCCACCACAGTGTACCAAGCACACCTGCAAAAAAAGAAAACTGACCCGCGTTTTCCATTTGTTTTGTTTTTTTCCCCCTGTAAAATGAGAAAATGGTCCCTTGAAGTGTTCTGGTTTCCTTCCCCCAACCCGCACCCACCTTCTGCATACTCTACCTCCCCACCCGTTACTTACCTCCAGAGCCCCGCACAATGGTCTTCAGTGGACTGGGAACATGTCTGCACTCTTCAAAGCTGACTGCAAACTGAAGAAATGCTGGTAAGCTGTGTAATGGCATAAATAGGATTTTTTAAACTTTGATGCATATCTCAGGCATTTTTGGGAATTTTGGCACCAAATTTTCAACATGGGGTTATTGGGGCCCCTCCTCATGAATTCAGTCACTGTCATGGTGTTATTTGGTCTCAAAAGGTGATTTTGTGGTCACTAGATGGAATCACCTTTCTGGACTGATTAACGAAATGACTGTGCCACTGTTCATGAAGTGGGCTCTCAAAAAGCCTATGTTGCAAATTTGGTGAAAAAATCCAAACAACTACTGTTTTACAAGCATGCGTTGTGCAGTTTCCATGCAAACTCATAAATTTGCAAATCTGTAATATTTTCACTCCAGATTTTCAACATTGGCACTTTCCCACACCTCCTTATGAACAGTACTGCTGTCATTTTACACATCCTGGCTGAAATGTGTTTCCATGCGTGTGGCACACAATGGCGTGGTCGCTGTGTGAAATCAAAGTCCTGAACACATTAACAAAATCACACTGAGACTGTTCATGTGTGGAGGTCCTAAAATGCCTATGTTGAAAGTTTGGTAAAACAAATACCCAAAATAATTGCATTATGGGTATGCATCACACAGTTTTTATGAACGGTCATGACGTCACCAATTTTTCAGATTTTCACTCCAGATTTTCACCACTGTCATTTTTGTACACCTCCTTATGAACAGTACAGCTGTCATTTTTCACATCCTCCCCGAAATGTGTTTTCACACATGTCACACAATAGAACAGTTGCTGTGGAAAATCAATTGTTCAGGCCAGATTAACAAAATCACGGTGACACTGTTCATGACTGGAGCTCCAAAAATGCCTATGTTTAAAATTTAGTTAAACAAATCCCCCAAATAATTGTATTATGGCCATGCGTTGTGCAGTTTCTATGCATGCTCGTGATAGCACCAATTTTCAATATTTACACTCCAGATTTTCAACAATGCCATTTTTTTACACCTCCTCGTGAACAGTGCAGCTGTCATTGTTCACATCCTGCCTGAAATGTGTTTTTGCACCTGTGCCACCAAAATGCACAGTCACTGTACAAAATCACCATTTGGCAAACAAACTCACAGTACCACTGTTCATGAGGTGGGGTCACAAACAGCCCATGCTGAAAATTTGGAGTGAAAATACCAACAAATGCCCTTAGCATTAGGGTTTCCAACTGCAATGTCCCACCCTGTACAAACTGACAGGTGTCAGAGGTGTGAGTTGGCTTGTCAGCTGAAATGCTCATGCCATTCCACTCCCCCAACCTGCAGCAAGTGACAGGTGTCAAGATGTGCCTTAGACTCTCCAGCCCCAACGTTCACCCCATTCTCCTACACTGCACTCATGTCAGTATGTTTCCTTATGGAATGGGGTAAGCGTAAGGCCCAAAGACCCCAAAGGCACATTGCAGCACTTGTCGGTCTCTGCAATGTAGTGTTCGGTGAAATGGCATGAGCATTATGGCTAAAAACCCAAAGGCACATCCCAGTGCCTGTCACTCTCTGCATAGTGGGGCTGGGGTCGGCATCAGTTCACTACTTCACTACCAATCCTATTGTACATCTCTCTAGCTCCTGCACTACCAAAGACAGTGGCAGCAGGCCAACATTCGGTATTGACAAGTGCTTGTTTTGTATAAACTTTGATCAGGAACCTATGTAATGAGCTTGTTCTCAAAGGTGTTACTCCATGATCATAAATAAATAAATAAAAAAGTATTTAGATATATTTAGTTATAATGCAGCATGATGCTGGGCATCACCGTTGCAGGAGTGCTGAAGGGGTATTGCAGAACCATTGATGCTAATGCAGGCAAGGTGTTTCTGTAGTGATAACTGCTTTGTGAAAATTATAATTTCCACCAATGGAATGCTAGTGTCATTGCCTGTTATGCTTTCTCAGATTCTGGAGCAAATTTTTACAATTAGTAATTTCTAAAGTATCCTCAATAAATTGTCATCTACTAAACTACTTTTATCCAACTTAATTAGATTCAACGACAAATTTACTTTTGCTATGCATGTCATATCTTGAGCACATACCTGCAATTGCAGTGGAGCTATAAACATCCAAATATTTTGACATTCTTTACTCAATTTAACAAATAGTTACGTTGTGGAATTTTGAACACCTATAACTTACAATTTACATAATAAATTACCTTTTGATATAACAGTTTCTATGACTGATCCATGAAAGTATGCAGATACATTTTTAATAATATAATTCTGAAGGCTGCTAAGTTGTAAGCATAGAAATATTTTCCAAACTTTTCACATGAATAATAAATTCCCACATTTTTAGCCTCATAACTTCCCCACTCCTCATCCAAATGTCATGAAACGTGGGATCCAATTAGAGCCTCTTAGGAACGATACGGTTGAAAGCTTTCATAACCCTACCTATAATACCTACTGAATTATAACCAATTAAAGAACTGTGGAAAATCCAAATAAATTTTGTGAAATTTCACAAAAATTCCACCGAATCAGCATTTGCTAATTTTTCCCAGCTCTACCTGAATGAGATTTGAAGGACTGAATAGCATTCTTTGGAAATCACTTTCTTTAGCAAACTATGGTTAAATATACTTTTTTTGGAGGGGTGGGGTAACTGGTTAAGGCCCACTAGGCACAAGTGCCTGCTTTCTGGGGCAAACTGGGAAGACTGGGGAGTTTAGGTGACTTGCTCAGAGTCGCACAGTATGTAAGTGGAGGCTGTCGGAATCAAACCTGGGATTGCTGGATCTAACACTCTCATTCACAGTTCAAGACTCTAACTTGTAGCTTATACTGCCAACAAACTTTGCTTATAAATCTAATTTTTGATTCTGTGGCATGGAAGAGGAAATTTGCTTTCATATGCTTATGGTATAGTGCAATATTAGATTTTCGTTGTTGTTGCTTTTTGTTCTTCTGCTTTTTTGAAATTGTGATCTCTCTCCCTCTCTCTCTCACTATGCATTGTAAAATGAACCAATATTGCCTAATTTTGTATACCATTTTTAATTTTTTTCTCCTCTTTGTTTTGTAATTTGATCACTGTATATGCCGTTTTTTTTTATTTTCTGTATCATATTTTTCCCAATTAAAAAATTCTCCTATTCTTGCAAAAAGTGCATTTGGTTCTTTTACTTCCACCTGGAACACCAACCAGGACATGACCAGAGATGGCAGAAGGGACTTTGATTTAAATCTCAACCATAGGACAGCACAGAATCCCTCTAATACTGTACTCTGGTGTCAGCATTGATGGTATACATCCAATTACAATGTGGAACAAGAACACATAACCTACTGAACCTGAAGCAGATATGCTATCAGCTGAGCCATTCTGATACATAGTAGGACTGGTATCTACTACTAAACAAGCATTTGTCAATGCTGAATGTTTGCTTGCTTGCATTAGCAGTGAAAGTGCAGGAGTTAGACAGATGCAGTATAGGAATGGCAGTGATGTATTGAGCTCACACCAACTTCACCCCCACCCTGCAGAGATGGACAGGCACTGGGGTGTGTCTTTGGGTTGTCACCCATAACGGTCATGACATTTCACCTCACCCTACCCTGCAGACACTGACAAGTGTCGAGGTGTGCCTTGGGATGTTTGGGCTTTACACTCACCTCATTCCATAAGGAAATATGCTGAAATGGGTGCAGTCTAAGGAGAATGGTGTGAATTCTGGGGCCAAAGAGTCCAAGGTGCACTTCAATGCCTGCCACTGGGTGTAGGGGGTGGGAGTGGGGGGTGGAATGGCTTGAGCATTACTGTCAACAATCCCAAGTTACACCTCTGATGCCAGTCAGTCCCTACAGGGTAGGGTGTTATAGTCAGAAACCCTAAGGCCCTGGGCATGTCTTGGTATTTTTACTCAAAGTTTGCAACATGAGCTTTTTGTGACCCCACCGCATGAACAGTGACACTATCAGTTTGTTAGCCGATATGTGATTTTGCACAGTGACTGCGCCATTAATGCCACAGGTGCAAATACACATTTCCAACATGATGTGAAAAATGACAGCTATGGTGTTCATGAGGAGGTGTAAAGAAATGGTAATGATGATAATCTGGAGCGAAAATATAGAAAAACTGGTGAAGTCATGAGCGTGCATAGAAACTGCGCAATGCACACCCGTAATGCAATTATTTGGGGAATTTTTTGACCAGATTTTCAATATTGGCATTTTGGGACCTCCACTCATGAACAGTGCTACTGTGATTTTCTTAATCTGTCCCAAACACTGATTTCCTACAGCGATTTCGCTATTCTGTACTGTAAGTGGGAAAACACATTTTGGCCAGGATGTGAAAAATGACAGCTGTATTGTTCTTAAGAATGTGTGGAAAAATGCCAATGTTAAAAATCTGGAGTGAAAATATTACACATTTGTGAAGTTATGAGAGTGCGTAGAAACTGCACAATGCACGCTCATAACGCAGTTATTTTATGGACTTTTGTGACCAAATTTTCAACATAGGCATTTTAGGACCTCTCCTCATGAACAGTGTCACTGTGATTGTCTTAATCTGTCCTGAACACTGATTTTCCACAGTGACCATGTTATTCTGCACCAGAAGTGCGAAAACACATTTCAGCCAGGATGCGAAAAATGACAGCTGTACTGTTCATAAGGAGTTGTGAAAAAATGCCAATGTTGAAAATCTGGAGTGAAAATATTACAGATTCATGAATTTGTGAGTGTGTGTGGAAACTGTGCAACGCACACTCATAAAACAGTCATTTTGGGGAATTTTTTCATCAAATTTGCAACATAGGCTGTTGAGAGCCCACCTCATGAACAGTGACACTGTTGTTTTGTTAATCGGTCCCGAAAGGTGATTCCATGCAGTGACGGCGAAATTACCTTTCAGGACTGAATAACCAAGTAACAGTCACTGAATTACTGAGATGGGGTCCCCAAAACCACATGTTGAAAATTTGGTGCAAAAATTCAAAAAAATGAGCGAGATATGAACCAAAGTTGAAAAAAACATATTTATGCCATTATACAGCTTATTGGCATTTCTTCAGTTACAGTTGGCTTTGAAGAGTGCAGACGTGTTCCTGCTCCACCGAAGATCATCGCGCTGGGCTCTGGAGGTAAATATGGGATGAGAGGGGGGTGTGGGGACATGGGTTACGCAGAGGGTGGGCGCGGATTGTGGGAGGGGGCAAGAGAGCCAATGAGGGACCGTTTTCTTTTGTTACAGACGTTTTTTATTTTACATGGATGATGTGGGACTTTTTCCATATGGGGTGGGCTCCCAGCGTGGCACCTGGAAGTTTGTTTTTTGAGGAGGGGGCACTGGAACAGATGGGGATTGGGCACCCCCATCGGACATACAGTGTGCTTGTAGAGGGAGTGTGTATGAACTGAGGGGGATTGGGCACCCCCTTGGCACACAAAAAAGGGAGGAGTACGCATACAACCACCGCTACAATCAGCAGTGGTGATGTGGAGGCAATTTGCATACTGTTGATGGCAGGGCAGTATGCAAATTGCATACATGTTACCACCGCTGATTGTAGCGATCATTTGCTTTCAACTGTATGCCACTGCAATCTGAACTGCTGTCATAGACAGCTGGGACATTCATTGGTGCTATGTAGCTGTGCCTGCAAAAATGCTGAGGGCATTGGAAGCGGGGGTGCCACACCTACGAAAACTCATGTGGTGGCACTATGTTTCTTGCACATGTGTGCAAGCAAACATGAAAAAGCTGTGACACAACTAGTTCACTGAGTCATCACAGAAGCAACAGGATGCAATACTCCTTAAGGAGGAGGCCAGAGTTGGAATTAAATTGGGGGGGTAGCCAGGGCTCAGACCCCCTAGCTCTTCAGTGAGCCCCAGTAGTTCACACATCACTGCCACTGACTTATAATGGGAAGGGGGGCTCAGTTTAAAGATAGGAACTTTATAGGCCCCTGTAGCTGCCAAAGCTTATGAAGTTTAATTCCAACATTGGAAGAGGCAACTATAGAAACACAGAAACATAGAATCTGATGACAGATAAGCACCACTTGGCCCACCTAGTCTGCGCATTTCCCTACCTAATGGATAAACTGCAGATCCCAGTTAACCAGCAGCCTACTTCCTCCTACGCCTCACTAGAATTGCCTTATGTCTGGCCCATGCATTCTTGAATTCCCCCACAGTTTTTGACTGTACAACCTCCTCAGGGAGGCCATTACATGCATCTACAACCCTCTCTGTGAAGAAATGCTTATGAACATACGAACATAAGAAATTTGCCAGCAGATAAAGGCCTAGAGGTCTATCAAGTCTGCTCGAATGTGCAGCTAGCACCCCTTATTCTGCAGCTGCTCCTCCCTTCCACCCTTCCCCGTCATTAACCCTCCCCCTTGTCCTGTCCCATCCCCTTTTGAAGCAGTCCACTGTTCTACTGGATACCACTTCTGCAGGTAACGCATTCCACCCAGCCACCACCCTCTCTGTAAAAAAGTGTCTCCTCAACTCCCTCCCAAACCTTCCTCCCTCCAGTCTCATATCATGGCCCCTGGTGGCCCTCCCTCCTTACTTTGAACAGCCCTCTGTACCCGTCTTGTTTATTCCTTTCATGTATTTAAAGGTTTCAATCATGTCACCCTGTCCTCCTCTCCTCCAGTGAGTACATGTTCAACTCCTTCAACCTCCTCTCGTATGATAAGTCCCCCGCCCTTTGATCCTCTTGTTGCTCCTGCGCTGCACCCCTCCAGTAACTTAATGTCCCTCTTCAGATACGGGTGCCAGTACTGCACACAGTACTCCAGGTGTGGTCTAACTAATGACCTACAGTGGCAGAATCACCTCCTCCCTCCTCGAGGATATACCCCTTGCAATACAACCCAGCATTTTGTTGGCCTTTGCAGCTGCCTTCCTACATTGTGCCGAGTTGTTCATTGACCCTGTAATGAGCACACCCAGATCCTTCTCCTCCTCTGTCTGGGCTAACTGCACTCCCCCCAGCTGGTAACTCCTCCTTGGGTTCTTCATCCCAAAATGCAGCACCTTGCACTTTTTGGCATTAAACCCCAGTTGCCAGGTGTCTGACCAGGTTTCAAGCTTTGCCAGATCATCCTACAACCCCTGCCATCCCCCTAGGTCATCCACCACCGTGCCTATCTTGGTATCATCAGCAAACAGACTGATCTTGCTCTTGATGTCCCATGATATGTCTGCAATGATTATCCCAAACAACACTGGTCCCAACACCGAGCCCTGTGGAACACCGCTTGTCACTGCCCTTGGGTGTGAGAGCTCCCCACCCACCACCACCCTCTGTTGCCTTCCCTGAAGCCAGTTTCCTACCCATCTCACCAGCTTTGCACCTGCCCCTGTGCCTACTAACTTCCTTCACAGCCTTCCATGCGGCACCGAGTCAAATGCCTTACTGAAGTCCAGATACAGTACATCCACTGCATGACCCCTGTCCAGTTGCCTAGTTACGCAGTCATAGAACTCCACCAGGTTGGTTTGACAGGATCTGCCATGTATGAAGCCATGCTGTCTGCTGTCCTGTAGTCCTTTGGCCTCTAGGAGGGCCACCAGCCTCTCCTTCAGGATAGTCTCCATTAGCTTACCCACGATGGATGTGAGGCTCACTGGTCTGTAGTTTCCCGGTTCATCCTTGGGGCCACTCTTGTGGAGGGGCACCACATGAGCCATCCTCCAGTCCTGAGGTACACACTCAATGTAGTGGACGATAAATAGGTCTGCAGGTCCTGCAGGACCTCTGCCAGCTCCTTCAGTACCCTGGGGTGGATGCCATCTGGGCCTGGCGCCTTGTCCACCCTCAGTGCCTTCAAACCCTCTCAAACTCTGCCCTCCATGATTTCCCCATCTGTCATCCCTTCCCCCTGTTTCCTGCCATTTCTCCCACTTTGGGTGTCACCCCCCTCTTCTCTTTAGTAAATACTGAGCAGAAGTACTCATTTAGTGCTTCTGCCTTATCGCACCCTGCTTCCACCCAACCCACCTCCTTCCTAATCCTTACTATGTGATCCTTACAGCTCCTTTTCTCCCTGATGTACTTAAAGAAGTCCTTCTCCCCCTTCTTAATGCCTTGTGCCAGCCTGAGTTCCGTAGATGCTTTGGCTCCCCTTACTGCCCTTGTCACCTCCTTCGATTCTGTCAAGTACTCCTCCCTGTCCTCCCATCTCCCTGTTTTCTTGTACTTCCTAAAGGCATCTCTTTTCTTCCTTACCTTTTCCATGACCTCCTTGCTCAACCAGCTCCGTTTATTAGCCCTAGCCTTCTTACTCTGGGCTTTGCAGCAGGTTTTGGTTGCCTCCACTATCCCCAGCTTTATGAGCTCCCACCTCTGGTTAGTGTCCATGCTAGATTGAATTCTGGCCAGGTACCCTTTTACCAATTCCCTCATCCTCTCAAAGTCTGCCCTCCTGAATTCCAGCACTCTTGTGCCAGATTCCACTCCTTCCTTGCCCATATCCAATGTGAGCCATACTGAGTGGTGGTCACTGCCTGACAGCGGTTCCTCCACTGTAAGTTCTCTCACAAAGTCCCCATTTGCCAGCACAAGGTCAAGGGTATTCCCTAGCCTGGTTGGTTCACTGACCATTTGCAGCAGGAAGCTGTCCTGGAAGGCATCCAGCAGTACCTGCTCCCTTCTGTTCCTGGTTGTTGGGGTACGCCAGTCCACTCCTGGCATGTTGAAGTCCCCCACAATCACCACACTACCCTTCTCGCAGGTCGTCCTGATCTGTCCCGCTAGTTCCCTGTCTAACTCCTCCATCTGAGATGGTGGCCTGTACACCACTCCCATTCTAAGAATCCTATTCTTGGAATCCTGGATTTGCATCCAAAGTGACTCTGTACTACCCTCCTCCCCTTCCTCCCTTACACAGTTCAGTCCTTCCTTCACATATAGTGCCACCCCCCTCCTTTCCCAATCACCCTGTCCCTTCAAAATAACCTGTACCCTGGTACAGACAGGTCCCAGTCATTGTATTGGGTGGCCCATGTGATGGCTGCAATGTCCACCTCTCTCTCTGCCATGAGAACCTGTAACTCTGCAGTTTTCCTCCCAAGGCTCCTAGCATTAAGGGTAACCACCTTCCACCCTTTCCCCCCTCCCATCCTGCCCCCCTTTCCTAGCACCACCAATAGTATTTGCCATGTGTCCTTTGTCACTGTTATGGGGGGTAAGCTCATATGGTTTCCCAACCTGTGGTCTCTGCATATCTCTTCCCCAATTGCCACCCCCCACTCCTAGTTTAAATTCCCAACTTTCTCTATGTACTCCTCCATCCTCTGTCTCAACACTTTCTTTCCCTCCTCACTCAAGTGTAGTCTGTCCTTGGCATAGAGACTACTGTCCTCCCAGGTCCCTCCCCACCCCCACAACAGCCCATACCCTTTAGCACAACACCAGGTTCTTAGCCATCCATTAAATTCCCCTATTCTCAACTTTCTTGTTGTGCTTGCCTTTGGCACCGGAAGTATCTCTGAAAAAGTTACTGATCTTCCTGCCCCCTCACATAATTGTGCTAGTTCCTCAAACCTCCTCTGGACTATATCTACCGTCTTGTCAGCCAGGTCATTTGTCCCCAGATGTATAATTAAATGAGGCTTGTCCCTACCCCTTCTAGCATATTTCAGAACTGATTGTCCCACCCTTTCTTCTGTCATTCCTGGCATGGCCTCCACCCAAATGCGACTATGCCTCTCCCCCTTGCTACCCCACCTGACTCCTCTTAGTATTGAGTCCCCAGCACTAAGATTCCACCCCTCTTACTCCCTGCTTGCTTCCATTCATCTCCCTCTCTCATTTCCAGCTCCTCTTCTTCCTCCTGCACATTATTTCCCCCTTTTACCCCTGTTGCAATTCTCCCAGCAGAATTTCCCCCCACTCCCATTTGGTCCAGGCATTTATCAATTACTCCTCTAATTTCATCATTTCTCTCCTCCACCTTCTTCCTCTCTAGCAGTGCAAAACTATTTTCTGAAGACCCTTCACAAATGCCCGCTCCCTCTCTCTTCATAGTAACCTGTTCTCTCCTTTCCACTCCATGACTTTTGCCACTTCTTCGCCTCCCCTCACAAGTCCCTAGCTCCTCCTTCCATTTGTCTTTTGTCTCCTGACCTGGTTTCCCTGGCAATCGTTCTTCCTGGCCTGGGCCCCTTAGTCTCTGCTTCCCTTCTTCTGACCCTCTCCTCACCACTGTTGGCTTAAATCGCCCTCCCTCATCTCCCCTTCTTCCTCCCTCCAGTATTGGGCTAAACCCACCCCCAATCTGCCTTACCTGTCTTAGTTCGTCCTGCAGACCCTCAATCTCCTTTCTAAGTTTTTCTATGTGGTTGCACACTAAACATCCTCCCACACTCCAGGCAATTTTTAGAAAGTTTGGTGCACTGCAGTTGTTGCAGCCTACCACCCTACCCATTGCTGTCATTGCCGACCAACGACCCCCCACCCTTCCAGATGCAGGATACCAAACACTCCCCCAAGTCTCTCCCCTCTATCAGTGCAAAACATTATTTTCTTTATTTCCCTTACCTCCTTAGTTGTACACGTTTAGGTATATTGAGCAACTGCTTTTTATATTCCTATCCTTCCTATCCACACTCAAAAAGAGAGATTAAGTAGCCATTGCACAACCTTCTTCAAACTCCTACTCCTCCTTTCCCCAATGCAATATCAATGTGAAGAAGTAATAATGAAAGCTCCTATATTTGCATTTACTTCCCTTCTGCTGAGATAGCAGTCACCTCTTCACTTGCTGCTGTTCCTTTCCTGGATGTCTGCTTCTGCTATGACAGGTGCATATCCCTTGCCTGTTTGCAGAAGTGATGTCAGAACCCCTGGTACAAAGGAAATCCTGGACCAGGGGTGGGACCAGCCCAAGTCTTCCAGAAACAATCAGGTAGCTGAGGCCTCTGGTCAGACCATTAGCACCCTTCCCCTACTCTGCATAAAACTTTGCAGCTAGTGAAGCCAGCAACAATGAATCACAATTCTACTCAAAGCCCCCCAAATAGGTTTGCTACCCAAAGAAACAAGACTCTAATTCAAACAGCTTCACCAACAACACATCAAAATAGGCTTGGAATTAGAAGATATAGGTCTCCAATTCAAAGAAACAGATCCAGTTAAATCACACCAATTATTTTCTAAAACAGAAGAAACAGGCCTCTACAAATGCAGCCTGCCACACAGTGAATCATCAAACAATGAGCCCACTTATAGCTACCAAAACAGGTTTCAAAATTCTAACAGCCCCAAACAATACCCTGCTAGCCCCTTAGTAGTAAGAAAGGAAAGAAATAACCTTCTACCACGTAGAATCCACAAGAAACAATGTAAAAAACAAGAAGTTACTGTACTGTAGATCTGATCCTGTCCCCCTTCTAGTTCCTTCCTCACATTACCCCGAGCCGTCCCCCCTCTATCTTCTGATTGTTCCCTCTTGTTCTTGTACATCTCTTTTTCTGAAAGATGCTACCCTCAGACAATGCAGAACAAGAGAACCTTGCACTGTAAATAGAGATCAACACTGATTCCTTCAATCACAGAAATGTTGACCTCACTTTCAAACCTTGCCAAACTAGACAGAATTTCCCACCTTCAAACATACCAAATTCCACATTTAGACTCTGCTGGTCCTCTACTTAAGTTATGTTCACCCCCAGACTGGCATAGGATGAATACCTTCTCACCCTGCTGAATGTATTTGGGTTAATATCTTGTTATCCCGAGCAAATTGTTGCTCAATGTACTCAGGGCACCTACCTGTCAAACCTCCTCAGTGTCAAATCTAATAAAGCCCTCACTCCTCTTTCTCTTAACCATACAAACTTGCTGTTTTTCAGAGTTTTTAAAAATATACAACTGTCTGTTCCTGATTACTATTCTTATATCACAATTGTTATTCATGTTACGGACTAGATTCTCTGGGATTTTTTGTTTTGTCTGTTCATATTCTAGATTAAGGACAGAATTTGAAGAGCATACACATGCTCATAGTTCATCTCCTCTTATGAAGCCTTGAAAAGGGACTTGATTGACTTGTATAGACACAGAGGATATCTCTGGTGTGCTCTTGTTCAGCAAAGACTGTCTAGAAACTCTGTTTTCTGGTGAGTACACTTAGACTTTCTTGGTTTGCATCCTGCTGCATGATAGGACTGTTTCAGGGCTCCCTTATCTGTATTGACCCTCCCATAATACCCAGCCCTTTTCACCCTCACTCCCTTCTAGGTAGTTGTAGACAGGTCACACACAGGTCCTATATCTCTCATAATGGGCAGTCTTATATGTAAACTAATTTTATTTGGACTCACCTGTACACACTTAAGAAAGTAACCTGTTTATTCCTTTCCTTTTCCCTTCCCTCCTCTGAATTAATTTTAATTTTGTTTCCCTCACCCCCTTCCAAACTCTTCTGTCCCAATATGTGTTTTTTATTTCATGGTTATTGCTTTCAAGCACCTGTAGAATGATCCATATTTAAAGGCCTCAACCTTACTGATGTAAGTTTTGTTCTACCTTCTTTTGTTGAAAATCAATAAAATGTTACAACAAAGATGCTACCCTTTGGACTTTGTCGATTCCCTTGAGGAATTTGAAAGTTTCTATCATGTCCCCCTCTCCCTCCTTTCCTCAAGGCTATACGTCTTAAGCTCCTTTAGTCTTTCTTCATATGTCTTCTGGTGCAGACCTTGCAGCCTTTTGGTTATCCTCCTCTGGACAACCTCCACCCTGTCTATGCCTTTGCAGAGATGGGGTCTCCAGAACTGTGCACAGTACTCCAGATATGGTCTTACCAACAGTCTGTACAGAGGGGCAGTTTCCTATTTTCTACTGGTGATGTCCCTCCCTATGCAACCCAGTATCCCAAGCAATGTGAGAGGGCAGTAAGGAGGGCTGGGGGGATACTGGGATGCATAGGGAGAGGCATCACCAGTAGAAAATAGGAAGTTGTTATCACTCTGTACAGACAGCTGGTGAGACCCCATCTGGAGTACTGCATGTAGTTATGGAGATCCAATCTCCACAAGGACATAGACAGGATGGAGGCAGTCCAGAAGAGGGCAACTAAAATGGTGCAGGGTCTGCACTGGAAGACATATGAAGAGAGACTTAAGGAGCTTAATATGTATAGCCTCAAGGAAAGGAGGGAGAGGGGGACATGATAGAAATTTTCAAGTACTTCAAGGGAATCAACAAAGTCCAAGAGGGTAGCATCTTTCAGAAAAAGAGGTGTGCAAGAACAAGTGGGCACAATTTGAAGATTATAGGGGGGTGGCTCAGTGGTAATGTAAGGAAGTATTTTTTTCATAAAGAGGGTTGTGGATGCATGGAATGGCCTTCTGGAGGAGGTTGTGGAGTCAAAAACAGTGGTGGAATTCAAGCATGCATGGGGCAGTCATAAGGCAATTCTAGGGGTTGGGGGTAGAAAGAAGTAGGCTGTTGATTAACTAGGATCTGCAGCTTATCCGTTAGGTAGGGAAATGGGCAGAATGGGTGGGCCAAGTGGTCCTCATCTGCTATCAGATTCTATGTTTCTATCTCCCCAGCCCTCCTTACTGCATTTTCATATTGCTTGCCCTCCTTTAAGTTATCTAATATGACTACCCCCAGATCCCTTTCCATTTTTGTTGTTGTCAGTATCTCACCCCCCGATTCGTACTCTTCTCCTGGGTTTTTGTTTCCCAGGTGCATTACTTTGCACTTCTTTGCATTGAATCTAAGCTGCCATACATTTGACCATTCCTCCAACCTTGCCAAGTCCTTTTTCATCCTTTCCACCCCACCTTGCATATCAATCCTGTTGCAGATCTTTGTGTCATCTGCAAAGAGACATACTTTTCCTTCTAGTCCCTCTGCAATGTCACTTATATTGACATTAAAAGGACTGGCCCCAGTACTGAACCCTTCGGTACCCCACTAGTAACCCCCTTTTCTTCAATGTGGACTCCATTTACTATTACCCTCTGTGTCCTGTTGTCCAGCCAGTGTTTTACCCAGGCTACCTCCCTAAGACCCACTCCCAGGCTGGCTAATTTGTTTATTACTCTTTTGTGTGGGACTGTGTCAAATGCCTTGCTAAAGTCTAGGTAGGCCATGTCCACAACCCCTGCCTGGTCTACTACTTTGGTCACCCAGTCAAAGAAATCAATTAGATTTGTCTGACATGACCTTCCTGCTGTGAATCCGTGTTGCCTTGGGTCCTGTGCCCCACTGGCCTCTAGGTACTCAACAATTCTTTTCTTCAGAAGTGATTCCATCATTTTCCCTACGACTGAGGTCAAACTGACAGGTCTGTAGTTTACTGCCTCTCTCTTGCTCCCACTTTTGTGAAGGCAATCACATCTGCACTCCTCCAGTCCTCAGGTACCACACCTTCCTCCCATGATTTATTAAAAAGTGTAGTCAGTGGTGTTACTAGTTCTTCCCTTAGTTCTTTTAGAATTCTGGGGTGAATCCCATCAGGACCCATTGCTTTATGCACCTTCTATTTTAGGAGTTCTTTCAGAATTCTTTCTTCTGTGAAAGGGCTAATATCAACCCCCTATCCAGAGTGCTTCTATTGACTGAATTAGGTATCTCCCCCTGCTCTTCCATTGTGAATACTGAGCAGAAGTATTCATTCTGTATCCCTGCTTTTTCACTGTCGTTTTCTGCCCAACCACCCTCCTCTTTATTCAGCCTCAGTATCCCTGCCTTAGTCTTACTTTGCTCCCAAATGTACCTATAAAAAGGTTTTATCCCCCTTCTTAAATGAGTTGGCTATCCTTTCCTCAGTTTGGGCCTTTGCTATTCTGACTGCCTTCCCCACCTCCTTCTGCTTTAACTGGTACAGTTTTCTGTCCTGCTCCTTCTGTGTTTTCTTATACATCCTGAATGCTATCTTTTTCTCCCTAACCTTCCCCACCACTTCCTTTGAGAACCATAGTGGTTTTCTTTTTTGTTTTGATCCTCTGTGATGGTGGTTTTGATGTTTCCCCATTGTTGCTCCACCTCTCCTTCTTGCCTGATTGCTAGTGCTTTTCTGAGGCACTCTCCCATTTTGACAAAATCAGCCCTCCTGAAGTCCAGTACCTTCACCTTGTATGGCTTGACTCTACAGCTAAGTTTATTGTGAACCACACTGTTTGGTGGTCACTTGTTCCCAGATGGCTACCCACTTCTAGATCTGAGATCCTCTCTCTGTTCCCATTTGAGAGTACCAGGTCTAAGATTGCTCCTTTCTGAGTGGGTTCCAAAACTATGTGTCAGAGGCATGCCCCATGTAGGGCAATGAGAATGGCCCTGCTCTTGAATATGGCTGCAGCAAAGGTGCTCCAGTTAACATCTGGCATATTCAGGTCCCCCATCAGCAATATCTCCCCTTTCTCTGCCATCCTAAGGATGTCTTCTATCATTTCAAAGCTTTTGACACTGTTTTGCATTCCCTGCTTCTTGATTCACTCTTCTCAGCTGGCCTTACTCTGTCAGCCATCAACTAGTTTAAATCCTACCTCATTGGCAGGACCCAGTCAGTGAGAATCCTTGATTCCATCTCCCCTCCACTCCTCATCAACACTGGTGTCCCTCAGGGCTCAGGGCTTGGTCCTCTACTCTTCTCCATTTTCCTTAATCATCTTCCCACAGCCTGCTCATCCTCTTCTATCCACATGTATGCTGATGATACTGTTTTGTACAGTTCCGGCAAAAACCCTGCTGCTGTGCAAACCAGCTTACAGCATGACTTCAGCCAAGTTCTGCTCTGGTTTACTTCTCACCAGCTTTTTCTACACGTCAAGAAGACAGTCTCAATGACCTTTGGCACCAGGCAGAGACTCTCTAGGCTCCCAGACCTATCCACCTTCCACACCCTTGATGGGACCATCTTGGAGGACACCTCTTCGTTTCAATATCTGGGAGTCTGGCTGGACCAGCACCGCAACTTCTCTGTGCATATTGATGCTATCCTGAAGAAACTGCTCCCCAAGCTTGGTGCTCTGTACAGGAATTGTAGTTGCATCCTGCTGACTGCGAGGCATGAAATTGTCCAGAAGATGATACTCCCCATCTTTGACTACTGTCACATAGTCTATGGTACTGCACCCAAATCTTCCCTGACCAAGTTGGACACTCTCTATAACTCCTTCTGCCGCTATGCTATTGACTCCCCTTCCTACTCCCACCACTGTGAACTCTATCACTTTCTAACCTTCCTTCCACTATCTCATAGACGCATCTGTTACTGTGCCAAACTAACCTCCAAATTCTGGTTTGGGGGGCTCCCCTCCTATCTCTCATTGTCTCTCTACACTCCACCTCCTCCCCAACCCTCTCTCATTTGTCAGACTGTTTTTTGCCCATCATTTCCCTAAAATGTGGAATTCCCTCCCATCTCTGAAATACGTCACTCCTCCTTCAACTACTCCCTTACCTCTGCCCTACATAATTATCTTTCCCTAAGCTGTTCCTGCTTTAACCCACCTTAATACCTATCCCCAGTTTCTGCCTTCCTACCATGACCCCCCCGGCAGAGTTCTCAACATCTTGAAGGGGGAAATCAGGAAATGGCTACCCCGTCTCCTCATATTCAGTTCTTGCCTCTCCCCCCTCTTTTCTTCTCCTGCCCTTCTTGGTCACCAGTGTGCACAGCCTAACCCCATCCTTTTTACTCCAACAGCACTTGCTTACTACCTCGAGCCTGCTCCTGGTACACGTTCTATTGCATTATTACTGTTTTGTACCTTCATATGTTCTTTTGTATGATTTTGGACATGTGATTTACCCAATATTTCACTAATGCTTATTGTACAATACCTTGTGTTCCAGCTGTTGCACAATCTTACAATGGTGTATTGTTTGTACTACCCACATACTATTGTAACTGATCATCCCTCACAACCCTATGTAACCCCTCCACCCAGGTCACACCGTGGGACAAGCAACTTGTTATTCAGTGTGCCCTCCTGGTGAAACATAAATAAGAAAATATCCTTGTCCATTTCTTCCCCATGAGACGGGGGTCTGCATACAACCCTTGTGCGGATTGTGGTACCATTTCCAGTCTCTGGGGTGACCCACAGTGCCTCCTCTCCTCCCTGTTTACCCTTTAGTTCTGCTGCTTTGATCCCTTCCCTTACACAGAGAGCTACTCCTCCTCCTCCTCATCTACCCTTTCTGTCCCTCCAGTAGATTGTGTACCCTGGTATGTTGACATCCCAGACATGGTTCTCTGTGCACCATGTTTCTGTGTCTGCCATGATATCCAGGCATCCATCTTCCATCAAGGCCACCATTTTGGGGAGCTTTTTACCTAGAATACAGGCATTGGTACTCAAAACCCTCAATTTTTTATGGCCTTATTTCTTTTTGCCCATCCCTGCCCTTACTGCCTTTGTCTTTTTATCCATTTACCCCTGCCCTTCTCCATATCAACTGTTCTAGCTTGGTGTTTTCCTCACTAACTACCCTCATTTTTTTGGGGAGGGGCTAGGACTTCCCTTCTCCTTTTCAGTGCCTCCTGCTTTGCTAGTTTAAATGCTTGCCAATGAAGCAAGTAAACCTGTCACCCAGGATCCTGGTTCCCCTCTTGGACAGATGCAAACCTTCACACCAGTATAGGCCTGCATCCCTCCAGGTGGAGCTCCAGTCCACAGTGAAGCCAAATCCCTAAGCTCTGCACCAGTTTTCAACCAGTTATTGAATGCCATGGTGTGGAGTACCCTAGCCTTATCCAAGCCATAGACAGATAGCACTTCCAAGAAAGTTACCATGTGTGCTTCTTGTTTAAGGCCCCTTCCCAACTCCACAAACTCCTGTTGCACTGCTCTGATCCCATTTTCAGCCAGGTCATTTGTCCCTAGGTGGATAATAACATCCTGCTCACTCCCCCTTGCAGCTGCTCCCACGATCCGAAGGATTCATTTCCTGTCCCTCCAAGCCATTGCACCAGGCAGGCACCTTACCTCCCTTTCCCCTCCCTCCCCCAGTTCTACCCATCTAACAACTGAGTCCCCTAACAGGAGTCATTTCCTTCCCCTGTTGGGTCCTGCACCACCCTCCTGTGGGTCTCCATTGTGAAGGTTCCCAGCATCATCCTTGGTCTCCACTGCAGGTGCCTTGATAGAGGAACCATGCTCTGCCAGAGTGGCAAATGAATTGTGGAGTGGCACAAGTGGTGGGATGCACCTCTGTTCCCCCAACCTTACCTTCCCTGAGCCTATCATGGTCCAACCATTTCTCTTTCTTAGCAACCTCTGAGGTAGTGCTGGTGGCCTGGGTGGTCCCTGAGTGGAGGAGCAGGTTTCCTGAATCCTTGCCAGGTCAGCATGATCAGCATGGAGATGAGCAACCTCCTCCCTCAGACCAGAGAGGTGCCTGCAAATAGGGCAGCAATGCAGTCTCCAGAATGTCTCATGGAAGGAAGCACGGTGTTAGCCCAACAGCAAAAATGCTGACATCTCCCACAGCAACAACAAGGAAATGCTGCATAGGATCCCAGTACACTCCAACATGAACACCATAAACCCGACACCACAGACACACAGGATGCACCGACGACTAGCATGGCAGTGTATGACTGAGTTCCCCAACAGAAATGCTGACCGGCAGCACACATCACGAACAGCCACCCGACGGACAGGAGAGGCATGACGGTGAAGACTGTGACAGAACCTCGGCGGTGAACCCCCTGCACAGGGGTACAGTGGGCAGTAACAGCACCACAGGGATCAGGGGGATGCACAGTGCACCGCAGAAGGGTATGGTCTGCAGCATGGGGTGCAGACACCAGATAAGGATGCCCATGGGTTTCCCCTGGCCCAGGGACCTACACCTGAAGGCTGATGTTCAATGCCAGCCCCATCAGGTAGTCCCTGTTGCTCCTGACACTGTACACACTGACAATGTCAATGATGCACCAAGCTGACTCCCTCCAGTGCCTCTGGGACCACCCCACAGCCTGGTCAGACAGGACCTGCTGCAGCTTCACCTCTGTCAGCCGCTGCTCCCCCTTCAGGACATCCAGGAACTGGTTGGGTGCACCGCACCAAGCAGAGCATTGAATGCCCGGTGCCTCCTCTCTATGGCATTATTGGTCCGGGGCATGCCATCCAGTACAGTGGCATGGCAGTCCCACATGAGGATGGGGAACAGAGGCTTGCGGCAGTGGCCACTGCGGACAGGTCTGCCCAGCCAGGTGTCCTTGAAATAGTCGAGGTCAGGAGCAAGAAAATCCTTATGGGAGGTAAAGTACTCCCAGCCACGGAGCTCCTTGTAGGTGGTGCACACATCCACAGAGGGCACAAATGCAAGGGCTGGCAGCATGCAGAGGTGCATGGCACAGACATCATCTGACCAATACAGACATGCCAGCTTTGCATGCTACTGAATGTGCTGCCAAACACACTGGCACAAGTGGAAAAAGTACCCGTGGACATCCATGTCTGGCAGCACTGTGCGGACATCCCTATAGTTGGCAAGCTCAAAATCAATGAGTATGTGGCAGATACTGCCTGCAGGGCACAGCTCTGTGATCTTCATGAACACGGCAATGTAGTCTGCCACCATTGTCCTCACCATCAGCACATATACTGCAGGGAGTACAGTTGCCTCGTCTACCCCATGCAGCGTGTACAGCTGCTGGAACAGCCTGGGGAAACAACGGAATGTGCCATCCCCAAGCCATGCTAGGCTAAGGCCCAGGAATTCAATGTTCCTCTTGGTGCTGAAGAGGAGGAACCTGTGTTCCATGCTAGCTTCAGTGCCCTGTCCAAAATCGTAAAGCAGGACTGGCTTACCTGCTAGAGTTCTGGTGCAGTCGTCGGGAATGGTGAGCTTGGACAGCTGTTGTGGGTCCACCATAGCATGCCTGCTACCCCTCTGGACACATTGTGCTGACTGCTTCAGGAGTGTTACAGGGTGTAGACGTCCCCAAACTGCCTGATTGACACTGGAGCAGCATGCCACTACTAGCTGTTAGCTCATCTCATTCGTGTCTCTGGCCCTCCACTTCACCGCTGCCTATACCTTGTGGACACCAATGACTGTGGTGTCAGGCACATGGTTATGGGTGCCCATAAGCACTGGCGTTTCCTCACCCACGGTGAGCGCATGGCCCCTGCATCCGTCTGCTGTGTATTCGCAGCATTTCCAATACGTCCTTTCTCCCCTTTACCATTCACACTGATAGGTGTACCCAGACACCACCAGTAGTCTGCGCCCCTTAGCACTCTTTACATATTCCACTGACATGCCTCCTTCCACAGTGGACCTGTATGTGCAGGTGCAGCACGCCTCTTTCATGTCGCCACCGGCATGCCTGCTGATGCTGTGGGGAGCCGGTTGCCCTCCTCATTGTGTTGCTGTGGCAGCATGCACACTGGCTGTGCACAGTGTGGAATGTAGCATTGTAGTGTCGACCTAACACCTTGCTTCCCTCACAGAAGACTACTGCTTCAAACTTGTGCCCTCCAGAAACAACCAATTACAACTCTGACCCTCCACCCTGGGGAGTACCTTCCTTCCTTTCAGACACCTATTTCACAGAGGTTAAGTAACAGGGTCTAGTCACAAATAACTGCAAATATCTCCCAGATAGAGTTCCTCTCTGGCAAATAAAAGTTAAACTAAGAAAAGTCAACCCCAAAAACAGAGACTCAAAACTACTTATCAATCAACCAATCAATCAATCGATTCTTTATTTTTAAAAAGCACCTTTCCAAAACCAAAGCGCTTTTACAATAAATAGATCAAATACATATAATTAAAACAGTATCATAAAATCAGTCACTAAAATATCCTTAAAAATCTGAGTATGCCAGGCTAAATAGGTACATTTTTAATGCTGATTTAAAACTTTGGACGATCAGGCAATCTTGCACCCGATGAGGTAGAGAATTCCACAGGGTCAGGGCCATAAAACTAAATGATCTGGCCCCAGATGTCTTCAAACGGACCCTGAGACCCTATGTACACAGGCCCAAAAATTAATCATTCAGTTCGGTGTAGTCTATTAAATTACCTCCTTGATTTAAGGAAACTTTTGGCTGCTGTTGATCTCTCTCTCTCTCTCTCTCTCTCTCTCTCTGTCTCTCTCTGTCTCTCTCTGTCTCTCTCTCTCTCTCCCAGTGTCAGTTCCAGACACAGCTTGAGGAGAGGTTTGTCAGCATTGGCTAGGATACACAGTTTGGCTTGGAAACAGCTGGATCCCAGATACAGTATAAAGACATTTTTAATAATTTTGGATACACACAGACTATAGTAAACAAAAACTGTTGCATATACCAATGATTAAGTGGCAAAAGCAGCTTCAAAACTAACAAGAATGTATATACTTAGCCTCCTGGTCATAATTCTCCTTCTCCTTTGCTGACTTCAAGTTAATGCATGATCATAAGAATCTTAAATTATTTGTCTTTCTTAGACTCAACCTGCCAGGGATCAATTTTAAGTACTGATGTGATTATTCACATATCCAATAAGTGACATTACAGTAGTCCCTCACTATAATGAATGGCTTGGGAGCCATAGCTAATGTTCATTATAGTAAGTCATTCATTAAAGCTACTTTAGCTTCAGGTCTGCTTCCAGTTGGTACGATCTCATGTGCATATTGCTGTGTGTAATACAGGGACATAACCGTGAAGCTGTGTAATGGTAGGTTATATGCTGTATACTGGTCTTTTATGCTTGTTTCTATACATTTATTTTTTGGTTTTTTAATGAAAGTTGGCATTTGGCAGTCGGCATTGTCATCAGACTGAAGTTCTAGGGAACTGTAAAGCAGTATCAAGGGGACCAGTGGGAATATACAGTATTTACTGCATGCTCCTGTGCTTGGTGACAGTATAGTACAAAAATGTTCATCTACTTGTTTACTTATTTACAGTTAAAAAAAATTCCATCATTTTGATCTAGCGCTGCTGTGCTACTTTCCCTGTCACCTCCTTTGCAAAAGAAATCAGTTGTCTCAGCTGAATCACCTTGACTGGATCAACCCCCTGTGTTTTTATCCAAGCCAGTCCCAGCTCTAGCCCCTGGATCGCATCTTTAGTAGTGAGCAGTGGCTCCTCATCCTCTTCCTTTTCAGAATCTGAAGAGTCAGCTTCCATGATGTCAGCATCACCCCTTTGGAGCACAGCATCCACAATGTCTGTTTCCAACATGCATTCGCTTGTTTGGACTGTCACACCATCATCATAGGCCAGCCATTCATCAATGATGTCCTCTGCCTTTGCATCCTGAACAACCGGGAGTTGTAGCCTGGATGCCAGGGCTACAATTTCATGTGTGTCATCCACCTCTGGATCCTCATGTGCAGCAAGCTGTTCTGCAAATGCAGGACCTAGAGTCGATGTCCAGCAATGGGTGATTGTGCTCGCACACACACTAGCCCACAACTCTTCTCTCAGGTGAGCAACATCCTGGAGTGTGATATTTTAACTCTGTAACTTGTCCCAGTCTCAGCAGCCACCAGGTCACCAAGTAACTATTTAAGGTGCAGTTTTTTAAAGGTAGGGATTATGCCACCATAAAGAGTATGAATATGGTAAGTTGTATTCTTTGGCAGGAACTTTGCCCAAAAGTCTCTTAGTGCACCCTCTTGCTTTTTTCAGGTGCAGATCATACTTTTTGAGAGCCCTGTTTTTTGATTGTTTTTTTACAAGCTTTCTCCACCTTTCAGCCTGTTCAGTATGGCTAGATTTTATTCTATGGCATACCCAGAGTGCTTCTTGATTACACATTGAGGTCAGTTGTCACATATGTCAGAAGTGCCTTTTATGATGATAGAATTTGATTGACAACCTCTCAGACTTTCAGCCTGCTGTAAAAGACATTGGTGACTGAGGCTCACAATGTATGATTTTTAATGGGAGTCATGATGACCATTTGTTATAGCCAGAGTTCACTGTAATGAGATTTGTTATAGTAAGGGACTACTGTAACTACTATTCCCATTCAAGTGGCAAGTCTCCCTAGATTCCTCCCATTGGCACCCCAGTTCAGCTCAGCACTCCCAGCACTAGAGGTACAACTTCTCCTCCTCTTCCTGATGATCTTACAACAACTTTCACATTGTCGTCTCAATCAAGCTCAGTATGATGGGGTGTGCAATTGAGGACACACAGCATACAGAATCAGTATCACTTAAATGAAATCATCACAGGCAATCTAATTCTCTGTATTTAATGTCTTATTTATTTTCTTGTGCTTTTTGATACATAACTGTTTTATTTAAGGGGTTATTAATATATCACTTGAAAATCAATGAGGACAGAGAGAACATAGTAATTGTCAAGGAGGCAAAACAGAATGTATGATTGTAGATACTTTGAGCTCTGCAATGAATTATAACTTTTTCTGTAGCTTATACTGATCCATGTCAATCCTCATGGGTTTGCCAGACTCCACACAACACCACAAACATCATTGTACAGCAGATGCATGCCAAAACTACCTGTCACAAGTCAGCTACAATAGTCTGTATTCATTGTTGAAATTAAGATATTTTATTCCTCTGTTTTTAGTCTGCTTTACTCCATACCAATTATTGCAATAGAAGCTGAAATAGTTCAGCCACGTTCATAAAGCTGAACCTAATTTGTGGGCCGTATCTCAGAGCTAAATCACAATAGCCACTGGCCTACTTATCTCACCCTTATTGCCCAATCCACAGAGCAGTCACTGATATACACAGTGCACATGTAACCCAGCCACGTTGCTCCATAACCCAATACTTGTCTGCATTGATTGGTATCCACGGCATCTGAACACAGTTGTTTGTGTGTGTGTGGGAACAGGGGGTAGTAAGGAGCAGTAGAGCCCAACAGTACCAGCACCATTCTGACATGCACCCCAGCTTTTATTGCTTGTATTGCTCCCCCAGGGTGCTGCTACTTCATGCAGCCCATTGCAGAGTCCACTGCATAGTGAAGTTCCACCTTCAATAAGTGAAGACTACAAGCACCATTTAATGTATCACTTCCCAAGGTGAAGACTATGTGAAGTGACACTTCATCTGTGAAGTGCATCTTTGCTGACTGCTTTTTTTAATTTTCCTTCTTGAAGCACCCTATCATCCAACTCCCACCTAGTCCTTTTTGTGTTTAATTAGCAACAAAGCCCCTTCCCCCACCTCCTGCAGCAGCAGCACATACCACCCTCCTCCACCCAATATTGCAGAAAGAACCATTTCCCCACCTAGTCCAATTCACCACCTCCTCCCCCAGTACTCTTGCCCAAATTAAAAGATACCCCCTCTCACACCCACCGACCACAACACTTATCCAAACTACATCCCATATGCTTTCCTGATCAACCCTGTCACCAACAGAAAAATGATATCTTGTTCCAACAGAATGATAAACAGCACAGATCCTCCTCTCAACACTTCATCAAGACATCATCTGAATGAATAGGAACATATGTCTATACTAACAAGCATTTGTCAATGCCGAATGTTTGCTTGCTGGCATTGGCAGTGGTAGTGTAGAAGTTACAGAGCTGTGTGATAGGAATGGCAGTGAAGTATTGAACTGAAGCCAACCCCACCACCACCCTGCAGAGAGTGACAGGCATTGGGGTGTGCCTTTGGGTCGTCAGGCATATCGGCCACGCCATTTCACCCACACACCCTGCAGACACTGACAAGTGTCACGGTGTTCCCTTAGGGTCTTTGGCCCTTATCTTTCCATTCCATTGGGAATACGGTGAGATGGGTGCGATATGGAGAATGGGGTGAACTTTGGGGCCAAAGAGTCCAAGGCATACCTCGATGCCTCTCACTGGCTGCAGGGTGTGGAATGGTATGAGCATTACAGGCAAGAATCCCAAGTCACACCCCTGATGCCTGTCATTCTCTACAGGGTTGGGCATTATGATTGGAAACCCTAATACCTCAGGCATTCGTTGGTATTTTCACTCCAAATGTTCAACATGGTTTTTTTGTGACCCCACCTCATGAACAGGGGGAATATCAGTTTGTTAGCCGAAAGCTGCTTATGCTGAGCGACTACGGCATTTAGCACCACAGGTGCAAAACATTCCGAACAGGATGTAAAAAATAACAGCTGTACTGTTCATGGGGAGGTGTAAAAAATGGCAATGCTGCAAATCTGCAGTAAAAATATTTAAAAAAATGGTGAAGTCACGAGAGTACATAGAAACTGTTCAACGCACACCCATAATATAATTAGGTTGGGAATTTTTTTACAGCACATTGTCAACTCAGGCATTTTGGTGCCTCCGATCATGAACAGTGTCACTGTGATTTTCTTTATCTGTCCCGAACAATGATTTCCCACAGTGACCACGCATCTCTGCAGTGAAAGTGTGAAAACACACTTCAGCCATGTTGTGAAAAATGACAGCTGTACTGTAAATAAGGAAGTGTGGAAAAATGCCACTGGTGAAAATCTGGACTTAAAATATTACAAATTCATGAACTTAAGAGGCTGCTTGGAAACTGCGCAATGCTCACTCGTAACACAGTCATTTTATGGACTTTTGTCACCAAATTTTCAACATAGCCATTTTAAGACCTCTGCTCATGAACAGTGTCACTGTGATTTTCTTAATTGTCCCAGACATTGATTTCACACACGACTGCGCCATTGTGCGTTACATGGGCGGAAACACGCTTTGGGTGAGAAGGAAAATGACAGCTGTACTACTCATAAGAAGGTGTGGTAAAATGGCAATGTTGAAAATCTGGAGTGAAAATATTGAAAATTTGCGAGCTACGAGTGTTAACAAGTAAAACAGTCGTTTTGAATTTTCACCAAATTTTCAAATAAACTACAGAGCCACCTTATGAACACTAGCAGTGTCATTTCATTAATCGGTCCCAAAAGGTGATTTCGCCGCAGTGACTGCAAAATCACCCTTCGGGCCTGAATAACGCCATGACAGTGACAGCATTCATGAGAAAGGGTCCCAAAAACCCCATGTTGAAAATTTGGTGCAAAATTCCAAAAATGCCTGAGATATGCAACAAAGTTGAAAACACCCTATCTATCCCATTATACAGCTTACCGGCATTTCCTCAGTTCGTGGTCATCTTTGAAGAGTGCAGGCGTGTTCCTGGTCCACCGAAGATCGTCGCGTAAGCTCTGGAGGTAAGTATGGGGTGAGGGGGTGTGGGAGGCAGGGTGCACAGTGGTGGGTGCGGGTTGTGGGGAGGGGCAGGAAGACTGCGTGGGACCTTTTTCTTTACAGGTATTTAAAAATAAAAAGACAATGCGGGACGTTTGCTGCATGTGGTGGGCTCCCAGCATGTCAGAAAAACGGCTGGGGGGGCACGTGGAGCTGGCGATTGGCACCCCGTTGTCCGTGGCATTGTTGCCACACTGGGGTGGGCTCCCAAGGGCACCCTGTACTGGGGACAAGTAGTCGAAGGGGATTGGGCACCCCCTGGGCTATTATAGAGTGTGTGCGGGGGGCACGAGTATTCATGCGTGTGTGTGTGTCTGTGTGTGTGTGTGTGTGTGTGTAGGAGGAGCTGCGCATGAGCAGGCGATATCTTATCGCTGCTCACTGAAGCGTAGCTCTCCCTTTCAACTGTATGCCACTGCATTTTGGAGCTTGTCATAAACAGCTCCAGCATGCATTCGTGGACAGGGGCCGCGCCTGCCAACACACTGACTGAATTGGAAGAGGGGGTGACACACCTCCAAAAACTCGGATGATGACACTATGTTTCTTGCATATGCGTGCAAGCAAACATAAAAATGGCAGATTACTATAAATGTGCACACCTGTTCATTCAGAGATTAGCAGCCTAAGGTGGCAAAAGGAGGTTTTGTTACAGTCACATCCCTCTGGAAAAGGATATCCCTTTCCTCTTGGAGACAGTGTAAGATAGGGAAGCATGGGATGGCGCAGTCAAACAAACAACATTCTTGGGATTTAAAAATGGGTTGGATGTCTACATCAAATCAAAGCTCTCTTTAAAATAATTCACCCACTAGGAGTGAGAGGCAATCTCGATAGCCAATTCACCTACCTTTGTGTTCTTTCACCTAGTAATACCAAGCAATTGGGTGGAGGGTAAATGGGTGCATCAGTGGATAGGTGAAGAAAGGGGTACAATGTATTATAATTTTGGCATGGTGGCTGGAAGAGGTTGGGAATGGGATTGGGTTTGTGACTGAGTGGGGTAGGGTTCTTTTTGTCATGGTGGGGTTAGGAAGGTTGTGGCTGATGCTGCAGTGTGTGTGTGGGAGGGGTAGGTTGTTGTTAATTAAACATGGGAACAGTAAGGGGAGGCAGGAGACAGAGTGCTCCTAAAGAGTGGGGGTATGGGACATTTTTATTAATATAAAGAATTTTCAAGTTAACCTTGTGCTGCCAACAGCTAGTGAAATGCCAACTTTCTACCTAACCAACAATTCAGAGGCAAAGTTGTAATTTGCAACACTCTTAGCTGCTAGCTCAGGTTTCTAGGTGCACATGTGCAGTTATGTGTGTGACTGCACACAAGAGGCATGCTATGGCCCCTCCCCATCTTCTTCAAGCTACACCACCCCTGTGGTCATCCATGTGACAGTGTGGTGGCAGGCAGTGCAAGCCTTGCTCCCTGGAAGTGGTGGCATACACCAGGAGGCTCAGTCCTGTTCCTCTGGCTAGCCCACAGCATCCCACACTCATTGCTGAATCCGGGTTGTCAATGTTGGGATACAGGAGCACTACTGGTACACCCTGTCATGCCACTTCCCCTCAAGTTTAATTGTTTTATCTGAAACCATCATCAACATTAAAGTAATGGTCCACATTGGGGACATATTAATGAGTGAGATGGTTTTAGGATGCAAGTGGACAAAAATAAAACATTTTCTTCAGTTTGCGACAGATTTACCTTGGTGATATGCAGGAAAATCAAAATATTTACACTGCCCTAATTTTGGCGGTGTCAAACAGTTGTGTCATTTTAATTTCAGATGTCCACTGTTTCTGAATGTTCACTTTTAATATCCTGATGGTAAGGTCATTGATAGAGTGGCCTGGTTTTGAGAAATGTTCACAAACTGCTATCTCTGTGGGTGGCTGCCATTTTGTAGAGCTTTATTTATGTTTTGAGTTTTTGACCTGCTTCACCAACATACAGTAGCAGTGATTATCACATTTCTTACATTGTAATATGCATACGACATTGCTGGAGGAATATGAATAGGATTTTGAGTGCTGAATATTTTTCCATATGAGTAACTCATGTCTCATACAGCGTGTGCACTCATTTTACAAAGAGGTGTTTTGTGTAGTTTTGTACCCTGCTTAACCTGGTGGAGCACTGTAGGTAGTTTACTTCACGCCAGTTTCTGCTTTAGTTTTGGTGGTGAATGAAAGATAAGTGCTGGTTGTGTGGGAAATGTATTTGTGAGTGTTTCTTCATCAAGTGATGGTGGTTAGAAATATTGTATTATTTATTTACAGCTTTTCAAGATATGGATTGTATGTTTCAACCAAAGGTCTCTTTCCCTCTTTCTCTCTTCCTTCCCTCCTTCTTTCCTTCCTTCCTTCCTTCGTTTGTTCCTTCCTTCCTTCCTTCTTTCCTCTGGAATTACTCTAACCAGGACAGCTCCATGACATGTAGCATCTTCTTTTCGTAGGGGTCCCAGGGAGGGTAGCAGTAGTCGACAGGTTAAAACAGTCCAGCAAAAACAGTTACTGCAATTCTAGGCTAAAATATGCACCAGAAAGCAAAACTGGAAAGGTAACTACATCCAAACAGCAACTGAGTCAAGCTAACAAACTGTTTTCAACTCTAACAAAGAGTATGAGCATTACTATGCAACTTGATCATGGTCAGTTAGATGTGGATTCTGGACAAAAACAAATAGAGGGAGTTCTAAGGTAACTGGGAAGACTGTACTTGGACACTCCCAAGCTGGAAACTTTCCTTAGCTTGAGAGGAGTTTATTTCATGTATCTGGTGTTGCAAATCTAAAGGCCTTTCTTTCAAATTCACATTTCATCATGGGAAATGAGGACGGTCAGTGAGTGCTGCAGTTGAATGGAGTGAGTAGACACTGCTTGTCTGTGGGAGGTGGGCTTGCTTTAGTTTGTACTTTAATACGTCACCTCTTGGTATTTTTTTTGTTTGTGCTGGTCCCCCAGTATGCTCAGCCCCTGCACCCCTGGTCCACCACTCAGCCCCTGGGACTTACCCTGGGTGAAGATCCTCCCGGGCTTGCCCTCCAGGGTGGGGACACTGAACAGGCACACCCCCAACAGAATTCTGAAACCGGATTTTCCCCTATTACTGGGATGACTCACTGGTTTGCCCCCCATGGCAGGGCCACAGGGTTGAGCCACCTGACTGAACAGTAAATTCGGTCACCAGTTGAGTGCCATGGGCAGGCGGACTAGGACCTGCAGAGTGGAGTGTCATTCATACGGGCTGGTGTTTTCAATGCTTTAGCCCAATGGGAGGTGTGGTGTGCAATTACGTGAGGTGCTGACGCACCAATGTCTGGCACACCTCCTCACAGTGTAGGCTCTGGCAGCTGCTCCTGCTGGCCTCCACCAGAGCTCAGTCATGCACCAGACACTCACTCAACCTTCCCCCACTGCAGTGGGAGAGTGGTCCCTCCGATGCTCAATCCTCCTACCCCCAGCTAACCATCTGACTCCTAGGGTCCAACTCCGTTCCTGAACTTGGGATGTTGCCATCACAAGCGAAAGCTCTGCCAATGAGCCAGAGGACCAGCTCTATCATCTCTGTGTACTGGAGCTGAGCAGAATTTTCAGATTCAACCTACACAGAATTCTGCCCATTCTGCAAAATGCTGATAGAGCTGGATTTTTCCAAATTCTGACAGTGGCATTTAAAACAGCAATGAAAAATGTTTTTTTTTCAAAAAGCTAATTTTAGCTGCAGTTAATAAAGTAGAAACATAGAAATTGTTGGCAGATAAGGACTGCTGTGCCCATCTAGTCTGCCCATAAACTCCATACTTGATTATGGCTTCTGACCCTCCCTCTGCTTTACCACTATGGTTCCTGTATACCTGTCCCATGCAAGTTTAAATCCAACTACAATGCTTGCTCCCACCACCTCTTGTAGCAGACCATTCCATGCATCTGCCACCCTCTCTGTCAAGAAAAATGTCCTCACATTCCCTCTTAACCTGCCATCTTCCGATATCACGTCATGCCCCTTCTTTCTTGTACTTCTCCTGAATTGGAAGATGTCTCCTCCCTGCACCTTGTTTATGCCCTTGAGGTACGTGAATGTTTCTATCATGTCTCTTCTCTCCCTCCTACCTCTCCTTCAGAGAGTACATATTGAGGTCCCTTGATCTCTACTCAAAAGTTTTGTGGTGCAAACCATGTACCATTTTAGTCACCCTTCTCTTGACCTTCTCCAGCCAGTTAATGTCCTTTTGAAGGTGTGGCCTCCAGAACTGCACATGGTTCTCCACGTGAGGCCTGACTTGGGTTTTATATAACAGCATCACTACCTCCCGTCTTCTGCTAACGATACTCTTGCCTATGTACCTCAGCATGCCACTGGCTTTCCCTGCTGCCCTTGTACTCTGCTTTGACATTTTCAGGTCATCTGAAATAATAACCCTAAGGTCCCTTTCTTCCTTAGTGACTGTCAGCAACTCCCCCCCCCCATCCTGTAGCTCTCTCCAGGGTTTCTATACCACAGGTGCATAATTTTGCACTTGAATTAAACCTCAGTTGCCACTTCTCACATCATTTCTCAAGTTTCCACAGGTCCTTCCTCATTTTCTCCACAATTTCTGGAATATATACCTTATTATAGATCTTGATGTCATCTGCAACAAGCAGATCTTTCCTTCCAGCCCCATTGCAATGTCACTGATGAAGACATTGAACAGAACAGGCCCAACAACTGATCCTGAGGTACCCCACTGGCCACCCTCCTCTCCCCAGATTGCACCCATTTACCACCACCATCTGCCTCCTGTCTGTTAGCCAGTTCCTAACCCAGTTTGCCACCTTGTCTCCCATGCTCAGATGACCCATCCTGTTAACCAGCCTCTTATATGGGACAGCGTCAAAAGCTTTGCTGAAGTCGATGTAGGTAACATCCACCGCCCCCTCCCCAATGATTTACTTCCTTCATCACTCAATCACAGAAATCTATCAGATTTGTCTGACATGACCTACTCACAATGCACCTGGGCACCGATGGCTTCTAGATGTCCCACTATCTTTTCCTTAAGCAGTGCCTCCATGATCTTCCCCACTACTTTTTTTTCCGTAATCATTTTAATTTTCCAGAAAAAGAAATAGAACAATCAGCAATAAAAAAGGCAATATGATAACATAAGAGAGAATACAATATTCACAGTAAACCAATCACACTTTCATAGGAATAAATATTGCATCAAAAAGAAATTACTCAAGAAGCAGCAACAGAAGCAGTAGTTAAGAGAAAACCTCAGCAAATAACACTAATCTTAAATTGTAACCTCACTAAACAGTAAATACAATTAATCAAATCATCAGGACAATTAAGAATTATTATATCTTAAGATGTAGGAAGTGGCCCCCTATCTCAAGAAACTTGTCAGATTTATTTAAAATATAGTGACTGATTTTTTCATTACTTGCAATATAACTCATCATACTATACTACTCATTAATACTGTAGTGGGGAAGAGCACTGATTCTCCAAGGATCTTCCCCACTACTGAGATGAGGTTGATCTGCCCATAGTTCTCTGCCTCCTCCCTACTGCTGGATTTGTGTAAAGGGACCACATGTGTCCTACTCCAATCCTCTGGTATCAATCCTGTGTTGAGTGACTCTGTGAACAAGGCAGCCAGAGGTTCTGCAAGCTCCCTTTGCAGCTCCCTTAATATCCTCCAGTGTATGCTGTCTGGTCTCATTGCTTTATCCACCTTCAATTTAGTGAGCTCCTGCAGGACTCTAGCTCCTGTGAATGGTCTGTTGTCCACCTGCCCCCCCTCCCAGTTGCATTTATTGCATTGCTTTGGTCCCTGTCCCCCACATGGATACTGAGCAGAAGTATTTATTCAGTATTTTTGCCTTATCCATGTCTTCCTCCTTACACTCCCTTCCCTGCCTTTGAGCCTAACCCCCCCCCAGTTATCCTGCTTTTGCTGATGTATCTTTAGAATGTCTTTTCCCTTTTTTTACTGTCTGAGCTAATCCTTCCTTAGTCCATGCCTTTGCTCTCCTCACAGCTCTTCTTGCTTCCCTTATATACTCTAGGTACAATTCCCTGTTCTCCTCACTTTGGGTCTCCTTATATTTACTGAACCCTGCCTTTTTAGCCCTTACTTTGTCTGTCATCTCTTTTGAGAACCATAGTAGCCTTCTCCTTCTCTTGCCTTTGTATACCAATCTGATACATTGGTTTGTCAGTTCCACTATGGCTCCTTTAGGTGCTCCCAATGCTCTTCCACCCCACCTTCTATCCCCATTTCTCTAGGGCTATTTTGCTAGCTCTCTCCATTTCAGCATAGTTTGCCTTTTTGAAATCCAAAACCTTTGACCTAGTGATATGACTGAGTCTCTGTTCCCATGCTAAACCACACTATGTGGTCATCACTGGATCCCTGTTGCCCTTCTGCAATTCTGTCCCCATTGGCCATCACTAGATCCAGAGTCGCTGTATCCCTGGTGAGAGCAAGCACAAGATGCTTGAGTCCTGCCTCCTGTATGGAATCTAGGGTGTCTCTGATTCTGGATGAAGCCGCTGCTTGGATGGTCCAGTCCACATCCGGCATATTGAAATCTCACATTAGCAGAACTTCACCTTTCATTGCCATCTCATGTATTTCATCCACTAGCTCCCTGTCCACTTCCTCTACCTGTCCTAGAGGCATGGATACATAGATACATAGACAGTGTCAGCAGATAAGGGCCTATGGCCCACCCAGTCTGCCAATTAGAGCTTGTAAGTTCAGTTTATGTTTTCCTAGAAGTCTGTTGCCCCTTAACCCTGACCTCCAGAATTCCTTTATGTCAATATAGGCCATATACAAAATATAAGCACACCAGTCAAATCTGCTTTTCTAGGTACATCCTACGATATGCACTGTGATTTTGTTTTTCATTTTCTCAATACTGACCCTTGTTCTGTATACAGTGCTATTTCTAAGCCAAATGCCTTTTTTCTTGGGTAAAAACCTACAATAAATAATTTATAAAATTTATATAATACTAAAATGGTTCTAGAACTAGAACATTTTACCAACAAAAGAAAACAACAAAAAACAAACTGGGAGATGCTTGGAATCTTTTACAGTGTAAAGCGATAGGGCCACATTTGTTGCCAAATTTCATTGCAATGCTTCTTTGTAGAACTAGTAGCACCAATAGCCAGCAGGTAGAACATTTTTGTAATTATTAAAAGCAGTCTCTGATTATTTTTATTTCTGAAGAGTTTTTTCCTATGTGCTCATTGGATAGTGCTTTACCTAGAAGCACAGTTGTATTCCTCACACATCATCAGCCTATGATCTCACTCATTGTTACATCACAAGCCCTGCTGCCTGACTGGCAACATGTGCCATGAGTTACTAATAAAGCAACAGGAGATTGGCTCTTCTAAGATACTAGTGATGTCACAGTCATTAAGGTCACAGTACTAGAGACATAGAAGGAAGAAAAGCACTGAATATGTCAGCCTCCATGTAAAGTGCTGTTTCATACATTGCCCCTAGTACACTCAGATAGAAAATCTTCTAATTAGGAAAATAAAAAAAGGAAGACTTAGTTTGTGCAAACAAGACCAACCTCACTGTTCTATGTCATTCTCATGGCCTCAATGTCTCACCATTCTAACTCTTAAAAACAACTCACAACAATTTTACAGATGTTTTTGGGGAATACAATGCCCATATGAAGGGCTTTGATGCAGCAACACTGCTTTTCAATAATGCTCCCTACACTATACAGAGTGGGTTAGTTCTACCCAACACCAGACAATTAGTTTCATCCCCTCAGCAACAAACTCACTTATAGTGCTTGTGACAACCCACCTCTCCCTCTGGGCTGAAATAGCTTTTAGAGAGGTGTCTGTCCTCGGGTATTCACTGCCACCAGCCGGACTTTCCTTCCGGCACCTCTTTCAAGTGTACAAATATGAATAATTAAATGTGCAATTGCACAAGTTAAAGTCTGGTAATGTGTCTCTGTCAGGTGGCGGATGCTACACATAGTTTACCTCAGCCAGTGGAAACCAAATATTATCTTAGAAAAATTACATCACAGCCTCAACTGCTGAGCAAATAAATAGCTTTTTACTTAACAGAAAGTGCACTGAACATATACAGGATATATCCTTACAACACAAAAAAATAACACTCATACAGGAAAAGTAAACAAATGTTTTTAAATAACAGATGGCAAAAGAAGAAGACTATTACTGAAATATGCTATTACTAAACTTTCCCTTTCCTGTCCTTACAAGCTACACTGGACCCAATTCTAACTGCCAGCTCCCATGGACATAGCTACAAGGTAGGCTCCAAACTTATGTTTCCCCATCCAGCTTCCCAAAGCAAGAGAGCCTTCTCTGTCTTTCAGAAGGTTATATACTCTGTGGAGAATAGGTCATTCCTATTCTCCCTTTGAATGCACCAACCAACTAACATGTATGTATTTAATTGTCCCAATCAGAGTGAACACCTATCAGTGACCAATTATATTCCCTTTTCACCTTAAGTGTATATTTGAATGATCCAATCCATTCAAACTGCCCTGTGTACGTGTCTGTATGTCTGTGTGTGTATGGAGATGTCCACTCAAGATTTATGACCCAGTTCTTATCTAGCAGCTAGGAGTTACACAAGCTGGATGCTACTGGACAGAGGATTTTAGCCCAAGTGTATTTTTTCCAAACTGCTAAAAAATAAGGCACCTACAGAATCCAAACCATTAACTCTTTCCTTCCCATTTCTGTCACAGTGCTCCCTCTGTATCACATATTTTCCTTTTTATTCAATGATGGTGTCAGTTGGACAGCAGAACTGTCAGGTAGTTGGCAGAAGAGGGCCTTTTTTGTTATTCCCTGACAGGCCAGAATGGTTACCAAACCAGTCAGGAAGTTTAAGGGAGGGAGACAGATTTTGTTTTATTCACTGACAGGCTGGGGCGGGCTTGGGTTTGATCAGACTGTTGAATGAAGGCAGAGAAATATTTTTTTTTATTCACTAATGGCCTAGGATAGACCCTGGCCTCATCAGGTATTTGGGTGGAGGAGTGACAGATTTTTTATTTTAATTCTTTAACAGGTCATGATAAGGCACTGGACCCATTAGGTGGTTGGGAAGGGGGCCAGAGTTATATTATTCCCAGATAAGCTTGGTTGGGCACTGGACCCATCAGGCTGTTTCTGGGAGAGGGACAGATGTTTTATTATTCCCTAACAGGTCAGATTCAGCCCTGGATCATTCTGCTACACAGCAGGCTGGGTTGGTGAGAGCATGGCAATGTGATCTATCTGTGCATTTTGGGCACAGTTCAGAGATGAGATTGAGCAGCAAGAGAAAGAAGGTGTAAGACAGGGAGAGTTGGGTGATGGATTACTGGCACTTGGGGTTACAGCCTTGGAAGTGTGCATCATTGGTCCCCCAGGCTCCATTCTTCTGTGCTAGTGTGCTGTGGGCCAGAGGAGGTTAAGATGCCTTTACAGTGTGGTAGCAGCCCCAATCATCTCATACAGTGTTTGAGTCCCTCACTAAGATGTGAGGGGATGGGATTGAGAAAGGCAGTTTTTTAGTACACTACCCATTCCACCTTTTACTCATCACTTTGCTGCTGCTTCTCCTTATGTCTGTTTGGCTTAACATATGAGCTAAGGTGATCCATCCGGTAGGCAGAGGGATGGCAACAACTGTTTTATTTTTTCTTGATGAGTCAGGTTGGGCACTGGACTGGTAAGAAAGTAAGGAAGGGAAATTGACAGATTTGTTTTTATATCCTGACAGGTAGGGTTGGGCACTGGACCTTTCTGGATATTGGAGAGGGTCAGATTTCCTTTATTTCCTGACAGCGCAGGTTGAACAGTGGACTTGTCAGGTTGTTGGAGATGGTTTTGTTTTCATTTCCTGTGATTTCAGGTTGGCCACCAGATCTTTCAGGTTGTTAGGGGAGGTGGACTGTTTTTTTAATTCTCTGAAGGGCAAGTTGGGCACTGAACCTGTTAGGCAGTTTGGGTGAGATGACATGTTTTTGTTTTAATTCTTTGATGGGCCACATTGGGTACAGGATCTATCTGAATGTTGGGAAGAGGGGGAAACATGTTTCAATCCCTGACAGGCTGGGTTGAATACTGCACACATCAGGTAGTTTAGGAGAGAGGGCCATATCATTTTTCTTATTCCCTGATGGGTAAGGTTGGGTATCAGATCAGTCAGGTAGCAGGGGGAGGGCAATTTTTTTGTTTTTTATTATTATTCTCTAATGGGTCAGCTTGGGCACTGGATCTGTCAGACTGTTGAGGGAGGGGGAAAGATTTGTTTTATCCCCTTATGGGCTGGGCTGGTCACCTGACCCATCAGGGAGTTGGGAGAGTGGACCAATTTTTTTTATCCCATTGGGCCAGACTGGACACCAGAAATTATTTTACATTGCACATTTCTTGCCCAACTGGTATGGAACTCATGTGCTTTGTAAAAATTATTTGGGAAACAGTGTGTATGAAAGTCATAATATAAAACCAAATTCTATTATATCATTAGCATAGTAGAAAATGATTTCTAATTGCTTACATATTTAGTCTAAGCAGTTCACTGAAGACCTGGCATGTGTGTGAGACAGTGATCATCAGACAGTGTCTGTAAAGGTTAAAAAGACAGTGTAAATCATAGATTTGCTGGGAAAGGGTGACATTTATGAGGTACGAATCTTTCTTGAAAGACAATACGTTACCAAGTGAAACTAGTATCAAGAAGCTGTTTAAATGCTAAGTATTTAAATGTGCACTTTGTTGCATTCTGAAGTCGGTTAACAAATCTCCAGTTTAATAGGCAATCAATATTTAACAAATGTTTAACAAGCTGTTTCAGTTTCCTAATGACATCTGATATGCAGCTTAGAGTTATGTCTCCAACATTCTTAACAGAAAGAAGGGAATATTTTATTTCAGTTGGCATGGAAGGGTACATTGAAACATCCAAAACATGTTCCACAATACTCCATTTTCTAGCTACTGATAGCAAGATGGTTGTAGGCTCCGCCCACAGCTATAAAAAGGAATGGCAAATAGTTTTAATTAGTTTCAGTGCTAAGGTACGTTTATCGGCAGCGAAGTTCCCAGCCATCAGAGTTAAAGTGTCAATAAAGTGCAAAATGTACTTTGATGAGCCATGGTCAGTACATCAGATTAACACCCTAAACAATTCTTTGGCCTCAAAAGGCCACTTCATCAAGGGGTAGAGTTAAACCATGGAAAGTTCCCTGTTAAATACACAGCTTTTAAAGTGATATCACCCTTCATGTAAAATAACTCCATCAGCCAAAACTCATGCATTTAAGTCCTACTTCATAAGTCTTTCTGTCACTTTTCCCTGCATTACCCACTTAGCACCCAACTTTGCTCCCTCTACTCTGAGCTATCCCTCCCCTCCATTAAAGGAAAGTTCAATTTCCACTCTGCTACCGTAGTATCTAAATTATCTTCTGGTTCTCAGTCTTATCATGCTACCTCTCCTCTCACCTCTCTTTCTCAACCTCCCCTACTTGCTTTACTTGCTTGGGCACTCTAACACTGATTAATTCAAATCATCCCTTTTACAGCTGGCCCATCATCGCAGTGGTTGGATTTCCACTTGTGATGCTGGCAACCCGGGTTTGGGAATGGACCCAGGTTGCTGGAGGGCTGGCTGGGGAGAAGGATTCAGCGTCCCTTGACTGCTCTCCTTCTCCAGGGCGAGGGAGTGTATGTGTGGTTGGCGCAGTAGTGACACCCAGTGGAAGCTGGGTTCACTACATGCACCGATGCCCACTTGAATCGGGGCAGGGAGGATGCTGGCCATCATTGCAAATCCCTACCCCTGCCAACAGGGGAGAAAAAACACCATGTCCCTTGCTGTCTACATGAAGTCTACATGAAGTCCTGCCCCCAGGCCTCGATTAGCCTCCACCGCCGACTCCCTGACCAGTTACTAGCATTGCGGCACTGGAAAGGCCACAGTGCTGTGACCCCACCCTCTGGGGGAAAACCAGGGGTGACTGGGGAGTGCAGGCAATAGGCAGAGGTGGAGGAGAGGGGTCCGTGACCAGTGTGGACACTGATGGCTGGAAGGGCACACAAAAAGTATAGTAAATAAAAAAATTAAAAAATCATCCCTTTTCCAATGCTCCATTAGGTGGTCTTTTTTTCTGTCTGCAGTATCTTTGAATACATGTCTTCCTCCTATTTGCACATACCTGCTCTTTTCTCTCAGAGCCTTACTCTGTATATTCATGGCTTACTCCAGCTCCTAAAGCAACCGTATCTCCTCTCTTCCTGTGTGTCCTACACCTGCTCTCCCTCTACTGGAATTTTTTCCTAGTGCCTACCGCTGAATCCCCTACATGCATTCTACTGTCCCAGGCAACCACTTCTAATCTCTGTGGGCTGTTTACATAGTACATTGTACTTGGTCTACTGCCTTAACTGTATATCATCTACTGCATTACTGTAACTTTTTGCACCTGTTGCACATAAGTGCCTAAATGTTCCATGCATAGCCTAATTTTCTTTCAGTACACTGCCTGATTTGTATTTCTGTGCAGTATATTGCCTATCATTTAGTTCTGTTTTTTGGCTAATTTGTATCTGTACATTACCAAATTTGTGGATTGTATCACCTGCTTCCTTTTCCCAGCCTGCACCTGGAAACAAACTCTATCTCAGTTTGCTATTCCTGGCCAATATTTCCTGATACATAAATGAGTACTGTTCATGTTTGCACACTACACTTTTAAAGTCTTGCTTATGAAGCCTTAGAGGGGTGGGGCAATCTACATAAAGTCTCTTCTGACCTTAAATTACTTTAGTACTATGTAATTACTTGTATGGTGTATATTAGTATTTAAGTGAAGGTAGCAGGAACTGTCTTAATATGTTATCTGCCATTATAATAGACACAGTATGTACTTCCACAGAGTAAACCATGTTTTTTGTGGGATGATTTGAAAATGTATGGAGTTAATGATATTAATCCATGCATGGTGTTGTTTTTAACTAACTGCACAAAAAAAAACTTGTATGAAGAAGTACAATTGGCTAACTACTCCATTTTTACAAGAGACAGATTAAAAAGAAGGTGAGGTGTTGTTTATTCTACATATCTGAACATCTAAGGGTTACAGAGTCCCCCTCCTCACAGACAATGGACCCCTGTGACTTCATCTGACTTGATAGTTTATTTGGTCTGGACAAGATCCTTACAGTTAGCACCATTTACATCCCCCCAGGCCATGCTAAGAAGGGTTTGACTGCCATCACTGACTCCAATATATCCCTTCACAAAAGCAGAAAAGGATACTACCTGGAGATTTCAATTTGAATGTGTCCTCTTGTTAAGCTAACATTACCAGTGATCTCTCTCTGAACCTTCAATGGTCTGCTAGATTACCACAGGCCCCCTACTTTTCATCAGGGCTTGACAACTCAGTGATCTAAACCAGAAGGCTTTTAATCTTGCATTATATTCCAGCAATTGATCTTTCATAGAAAATACTGTAGGTATTGATACTGGATGTGATGGCTTTTATAAAAATTGCATTAGCATCTATGATCGCCTCTGCCCTTCAAAACCACATGTGATAACAAACATGACAGGGGGTCCAATTCCAAAAGAAGCCCTTGGAGTGACACAAGTTGTGCCACCCCAAGGGCTATGGCAATACTGGGTGCACCAGGAACCCTGTGCCATATTTAAAAAATATAAAGAAGGGTCCCTGCCCTAAACTCACCAGGACTGCACAAGTGCAGTACAGTGCCCAAACAGCAGTGTAGCAGCAGTACATTCTACAAGTAACTGGCACCCCTCTTGCCAGTGCAAAATATTCAGCACTGGTTGTGGTGGTGAGGAGGGTACACATGTGCCCAGAGGGGATGAGGGGGCAGGAGGGGACATAAGGTGGGTTCACATGCCAACAGGGAGGTCGGGTATTGATTCAGCACCTGGCAGGGTACATATGCCTATGACCTCTATATATAGAGAGAGAGGCATATGCACTCCCCAGATGCCAAAGCAATCCCTTACATTGTGACTGCAACACCAACCCTCCCTATGCCCCTCTGTGCCACTCCTGCCCATGGACCCCACTTGTAGCCCACCCAAAACTGTGTCCACTCAATAGTAAGGGTCTTAGACCATCTCCTGGCAGGTCTAAGTGGAGCCTCTTGTGACGGCCATGGTGGGTTGTTGGATTCAGAAATGTGAGCCCTGCTGTGCAAACGGCATACCCAGATGCAGGTCACAAGCATGGTACAGTGCCTGTTTGGTGCAGCAGCCTCCCTGTCCTGTGTGGCACACATTCCAGAATAGGGAAAGCCACAAAAGAGGATGCATGATACGACTTGTGTCTTTGCTGTTTGGCACATGCACCTTGTGTCTGACAGAATGCATTCGGAATCGGGCCCCAGATCTCCAGGGAGGTCCTAAAACTTTTCAAGGAGACAGACAAGAAATGGTCCCTATAGAAGAAATTTCAGTACTCTGCCTGTCTGCAGGAATACAAAATCTTCTACAATAGCTGTAAAACAGCAGTCTACAGAACTAAAATTAATCATCTTAACCTTTTAATGATTTCTAATCCAGGGACCCCAAAAAAAAAAATCATGGAAAAACATTAACAACTTAATTAGCAGATCTGTGGGCCCTCAGTCTTGGACCATTGAGGGTAAAGAAGGGATAACCTATAACCCAAATGCTACTGCCTCATAGTTCAGCAATGATTTGGCAACCTTGATAATTACAGAAATTTCACTCCAGGTCCTCTTTTCTCTGGACTCACATGCTACTTCACCCAGTCCCACCTCTCCATTTTTATGTTGGCTCACAGATGCACACCAGCCAATATATTACACTAGTAGCAGATTTGGAGGTGAGGTCACTGTGGGCGAATGCAGGGCATGCATCAGAAGGTGCATCCCTCATTCCCCAATAAGGCAGCTGCAGGTGCTGACGCTAGGCATACATCAGGTGGCCACCTGATCTAAGAAAAGGTCCACTGCAATCATGCAGCAGCACAATAACACGCCCTCCTGATGTGCCTGGTGGCAACACCTGCAAAGTGCCCTGACACACTACTTTTGCAGATGGAGAGCCCACTCCCCATTGGCATAATGACCCCCCTCCAATTTACAATGTATGCTGAGGAGGTGCCCAATCCCCCTTGGCATCATGTGCCCCCCCAGCAGTCTTTCTTTGCTGATGAGGGGCCCAATACCTGTCAGCTTCAGTCCCCTCTTCTCCGTTTATTTTGCCGATGGGGGAGTCCACTCCCTGTCAGCATAATGTCTCCCCCTCACTTTTATTGTGTGCTGAGGGGCAGTGCCCAATCCCCCTCGGCTCTTGTTGTCCCCCCCTTCGGTATGTGCCAATGGGGGTGCCCAATGCCCATTCAGCTACAGCACCCCACCAAAAAAAAACACATTGGTGGCATGCTGGGAGCCCACCCCAGTGTTCCAAATCCCTTAAAAAAGAAAAACCATCCCGCAATGTTTTTTTTAAACCTGTGAAAGAAGAAAACAATCCCTCGCAGTCTCGCCTGCTGCTCCCTCCCCCACACCACACCCACCCTCTGTGTGCCCTGCCTCTCCACAATCCCCTCACCCCATACTTACCTCTGGAGCCCAGCACAATGATCTTCAGAGGACCGGGAACATGTCTACACTCTTCAAAGCCTACCATGAACTGAAGAAATGCTGGTAAGCTGTATAATGGCATAAATAGGTCTTTTTTTCAACTTTGGTGCATATCTCGGACATTTCCGGGAATTATGGTACCAAATTCTCAACATGGGGTTATTGGGATCCCTCCTCATGAATTCAGTCACTGTCATGGTGTTATTCGGTCCCGAAAGTTGATTTCATGGTCACTGCACAGAATCACCTTTCGGGACCGATTAACAAAATGGCAGTGCCACTGTTCATGAGGGGGGCTCTCAAAAAGCCTATCTTGCAAATTTGGTGGAAAATTAAAAAAAATGGCTGTTTTATGAGTGTGCATTGCACAGTTTCCACTCATGCTCATAACTTCATGAATTTGTAATATTTTCACTCCAGATTTTCAAAATTGCCATTTTCCCATACCTCCATATGAACAGTACATCTATCATTTTACATTTCCTGGCTGAAATGTGTTTTTGCATACCCAGCACACAATAGCACTGTTGCTGTGTGAAATCAGTTTTGGGGACAGTTTGAGGAAATGACGGTGGCGCTGTTCATGAGCAGAGGTCCTAAAATGCCTATGTTGAAAATTTGGTGACAAACGTTCATAAAATGACTGTTATAAGTGTGCATTGCACAGTTTCCACGCACTCTTATAACTTAGCAAATGTGCAATATTTTCATGCCAGATTTTCTACACTGGCATTTTTCACAACTCCTTATGAACAGTACAGCTGTCATTTTTCACATCCTGCCCAAAATGTGTTTAAGCACCTATGGTGCACAATGGCATGGTCGCTGTGGGAAATCAACTTTTGGGACCAATTAGCAAAATCACAGTGCCACTGTTCATGAGGGGAGGTCCCAAAATGCCTATTTTGAAAATGTGGTTAAAAAACATCCGAAAATAAGGGGGTTATGGACGTGTGTTGCACTGTTTCTATGCACGCTCATGACTTCACCAATTTTTCATATTTTCACTCCAGATTTTTAACGTTGACATTTTTTTAAACCTCCTCATGAACAATACAATTGTAATTTTTCACATCCTGCTCAAAATGTGTTTTCATTCCTGTGTCACCAAATGGCATAGCCGCTGTGCAAAATTACCTTTCAGCTAACTAACTGATAGTGCCACTCTTCATGAGGTGGCATCACAAAAAGCCTATGTTGAAAATTTGGAGTGAAAATATTAACAAACACCTATGGCATTAGGGTTTTCAACTGTAGCTCCCCACCCTGTAGAGACTGACAGGCATCAGGGGTGTGTCTTGGATCACCGGCTGTAATGCTCACACCATTCCACCCCCACCCAGACCCTGCAGCCAGTGACAGGCAACGAGGTCTGCTTTGGAGTGTTCAGCCCTAAAGTTCACCCCATTCTCCTATACTGCACCCATCTCAACATATTTTCCTATGGAATGGTGTAAGTATAAGGCCCAATGACCCCAAAACACACCACGACACTTGTCAGTGTCTGCAGGGTAGGGTGAGGTAGAATGGCACAAGCATTATAGCTGATGACCCAAAGGCACACCCCAATGCTTGTCAGCCTCTGCAGGGTGAGGGTGGCATTGGTTTCAGTTCAATACTTCACTGCCATTCCTATTATGCATCCCTAACTCCTGCACTACCAATGCCAATGCCAGCGAGACAACATTCGGCATTGACAAATGCTTGTTTTACATGTCTTACTGTAGAACAGGAGGCTAAATACCTGAGTCACTCTTATCCAAAAACTGTTCTTGGTACTGATGGTATTGACTATCACTTAGTTAAATTGGAGTTGGCTTATCCCATCTCCAAAATTGTTTTTTTTCTCATGCACTAGTACCTACCCTAAATTGTGGAAGATGGCTACAAATATTCCCATCCAAAACACCTCATTTCCATGTCCAATCTCACTTCTTGCTTCACTTTCTATAGTTTTTGAAAGATTAGTATCTGACCAAACCTCTGAATTTATCTTGCAAAATGGCTTGTTGACCAGTGTTGCTCCTAAGATCATCATGGCCCTGATGTGTACCTTCTCCACCACCAATGACAACCCAAAACCTAGGCTCACTAGCCATAGATGAGCTCAGACGTTAAGAACATGGCGGAAGCACTACATCACCAGCCAATTTATTATCCTCCTGCTATTATCTAGGAATGTACACCCTAATCCTGGCCCTGTTAACTCTCACAACCCACCACCTTATGGACTAATAGAAACTGCGTCTATTAACATAGGAAGCCTCCTGCCCAAACTTTCTCAGCTCCAGGCCTGGGTAACAATTCACAAGCCTGATATTATATCACGTACAAAAACATGGCTCTCTCCCAAGATTCCAGATTCTTCAGTATCTCTGGACAGTCATATCACCTTCTGTTTAGATAGATTGGCGACCAAATGAGGAGGTGGATGCCTTGTCTACCTGAGCAATGGCATTAGCAGCAAGCCTTGCCTGTAATACTAATGCTAAAGAATCCCAAATACTTTCTATTAAACTTTCAATTGGTCTGCAAGGTAAAACACTATTACTGAAAACAGTTTGCATACCCTCCGGATAAACAAGAACCTGGACTTGAACTGTTTTTCTACCACATCATTAAGACTAAACAGGGCTGGGAACAGGTTGTCCTAGGGGACTTTAACTCAAACCGGTTAGCACAGGAAATGGTTGCTGTAAGAGATAAAATACATGGCCTCTACCTGATGCAGTTGGTCAATCAAATGACTAGGATGATTTGTTGTTATTGTTTCTTTTCCAGCTTAGTGTAGATTTCAATTGGTACCAAGTTGCTTTTCTGGCTTCATTTGGAAAGGTACCAGTTTAGGGGATTTTGTAGTGCAGCTGAGTGTTTCTTGATGGGTTTTTCTGGTGTAGGTGATTGTCTCAGGAGGTCAGGAGGGTCCCAACTCCCCCACACCAACCCCCCTTGTGCATCACTTCCTTTGTACCATTAACTTGTGACATCATATGGTACCAGCTGACTGCATACATATACTGTTAGCAATCTTATTTCAGTACACAGAACAGCCACACACCACACCCTGGCATAAATTGAGTAGAGACTTTACTGTGAGCTACTGAATAGGTGAGGTCATGAAGTAAATTATGGTACTACTTGACAGCCAGGGGTGCAAGGAAGATGTGCAGAAAAGAAGGAACCAATCTTAATGGGTCTATGATCACCAAATTTGTCTGGACTCCCTCTGGGATCAAGGTACTGTTTCATTTGAACTGTGCAGGAAAATACTGGATCTTTGGGGTGAAACTGAGGTACTGTGGCTCTGTGATTTTGGGGTTTGTCAAATGAAATCAAGATAATACGATTCTAGAACTGTTACTAGAGTATGATATCAATAACTCCTGGAATCTGAGAAAGATTAATGTGGCATCAAAGAACTGTGATGTTGGGGACTTGGGGCTGAGTAAGTAGAATCAAGGTACAGGGAATCTAGTACTGTGAAAAGTGAAATCTGGGAATTTGAAGCTTATTAGGTAATAACTGTGACTCGTATACCATTGTAATAATAAAGAGGGCTAGGACAGGATTACAGAAGGAAAATGGAGCAGGACAGGAAAGGATGTACTATATGGGGGTATGGCAACTTGTGGGGTGATTGGGGACAACTGAAAGGTAGGTGGGCCAGGGGGGCAGCAGGACACCTAGAGGGCCAACATGGGTAGAATAGCTGTGGGGGAGCAGGGGGGCACAAAGAAGAGACAAGATAATGAATAGGGGAAAATGATTGTGGAAGTCAGTGGAAAGGACAGGGAAGGGTGATGCACCAGGTGTAGGGACAATGGCAGCATAAGGGGAGGGTGATTAGTGGCAGGAGGGGAGTAGCCGATACAGAAGAGGGAGGATTGTTGTGTATAATAACTGTGGAGTACCCCTATTCATGGGCACCCTGTGGAGGCTGGGGAGAGTGCCCAGTTTGTCAAAGGCTTGGGATGCTGGAGGATGAGTTTTTAAGGTTAAAGATGGAAATGTCTTGGACAAAAAGAGAAGAGGAAATGGGAAGCACAGACTGTAACCGAGTAAACAGAAGAAGGGACAGGGGTAGGAACTGGAGATGAAGAGAACAGTCCACACTGGGGACAAAGGGGGATGCTACAAGATAAGGAGATAGGGAGCCAAAATGAATGGGGGCCAGAGTTACTGCACATAGGCATACAATAGGCTCAAACAGGTACTGGCCATTGATGGGAATGATGGATGGAGGAGAAGGTGCTGTGGAAGAACAATCCAGGGTAATAGAGAGAAATAAGACAGAGATGGGGGGCTGAGAAGGGAAAAGAACCTAATGTGTGTCAAGATAGAATGAGCACAGGAAGGAGTACTGGTGAGGGTAGTATAACAGGGGCCAAAGGGGGGAATAGTGTACAGGAAGAAGAAGGAGTTAGAACAAGGAGAGAAAGGGAGGATGGGAGGGGTGACAAGGGAGAAAGGGTTGAGATCTTAGTGATAGGGGACTCAATACTGAGAGGGGTTAGGTGGGGGTAGGAAGCTAGAGAGGCATAGTCAGGTCTGGGTAAAACCATGCCAGGAATGAAGGTGGAAAGGGTGGTGCAATCAGTACTTAAATATGCCAGAAAGGGCAGGGAAAAACCACATCTAATTCTGCATCTGGGGACCCATGACCTGGCTGATGGGACAGTAGATAAGGTGAAGAGGAGGTTTGAGGATTTAGGTCCAGTTTGCGAGGGGGCAGGAAGATCAGTTACCTTCTCGGGGGTACTTCCACTACCAAGGGCAAGTACAGCAAGAAAACTGAGGATTCAGGAGTTTAATGAATGGGTGGTAACCTGGTGTGAGGAAAAAGGGTATGGACTGGTAGGAGATTGGGGGGTGACCTTGGAGGACAGCAGTCTATACGCTAAAAATAGACTGCACTTAAAAGTAGAGGGGCAGAAAGTAATGAAGCAAAAGCTTAGGGAGTATACTGAGGAGAATTTAAACTAGGAGAGGGGATGGCTGGCCTGGTGGAGCTGAGGGTTGAGGCGCTGGACACCAACCTCACATCACACCGGTGACCCAGGTTCTGTAATGGATTTGGGGTGCCGGGTTCTGGCAAGGGAGAGGAAGGATTGAGCGCCCCATGACTGCTCTCCTTCCTCTAGGGTGGCTACGGGGTATGTGGTGTGCTGCAGTGGTGCCTAGCAGAGGCTAGGCATGCTGCCAGTGGTGTGCATTCCAAGGGGAGAGAGCACGGCGGACGTCTGCAAGCAGGTGCATCAGACATCATTGCATGTCCGGCTCCCTGGGGCAGTAACAGCGTAAAATTGCGGGGTGACCACGGCAGCTCATGGCAGAGCCCTGAGCCCCCAGACATGAGAGACATGGCCACCTGGTCACGGGAGCCCGGGGGGGTATCCCGTTAATTTAATCGGGGCCTGTCTGAGTTAGGCGCATGCACCATACGCCAGACCTGGTCCGGGAGCTCATGTGCCGGTAGCCGGCGGTCGTTGTGGCCTGCTCCGCAAATGGAGGAACAAAAAGTATTAAATGATAAAAAATAAACTAGGAGAGTGGGGTGGCAGAAGGAATCGAGGTGAACAGAGGCCTCGGAAAGGGAAACCATATGGGCTTACCCCCTATAAAAGTGAGATAGGGCGAGGGGCAACCAATACAGGGAGGGCCATAAAGAGTGAAGAAGAACAAGGGGGAGAAAGAAAGGGGGGTGCGGGTTGTATCTTTAAATTCTGCAAGCCTGGGGAATAAAAATGCGGAACTACAGGATCTCATGGCGGGAAGGGGGTTGGACACAGCAGCCATCACCAAGACATGGGCCACCCAAAACCATAACTGGAACCTGGCGGTTCCAGGTTACAGACTATTCAACAAGGACAGAGTTAAGTGGAAAGGGGTTAGTGCTTTATGTGAGGGAGGGGCTAAAGTGTGTTAGGGAAAAGGGGGAGAAGGGAGATACAAAGGCTCTATGGATGCAAATCCAAGATCCAAAAAATAAGACACTACTGATGGGGGTGGTGTACAGGCTGCCCTCCCAATCAGAAGAGACAGTTAGGGTATTGGTGGAACAGATACTGAGGAAATGTGGGAAGGGTGGGGTGGTGACAGTAGGTGACTTCAACCTGCTGGGAGTAGAATGGGGAACACCTACCACCAAGTGTAGAAGGGAACAAATAATGCTAGAAGCCTTCCAAGATAACTTCCTGATGCAGTCGGTCAGTGAACCAACTAGGGAAGGGAATACCTTTGACCTTGTACTGTCTAATGAGGAGTGGGTGAGGGACCTGAGGGTGGAGGAACCACTGGCAGGAGTGACCACTAGATAGTATGGTTCCAGTTGTAGCTGGGTGGGTGGGAGGGGCATCTGGCACAAGGATCTAGACTTTAGAAAAGCTGACTCAAAAAGATGGGTGAAGCGGTGCAAGGGTTCCTCGACAGAATTCAGCCTAGTACGGACACAAATCAGAGGTGGGAACTCATTAAGCTAGGGATAGTGAAGGTAACAAATTCCTGCAGCAAGGCACAAAGTAAAAAGGCTAGGGTGAAGAAACCTAGCTGGATGAGCAAGGGTGCCATAGACAGGTGAGAAGGAAAAGAGTTGCCTATAGGAGATACAGGAGAACTGAGAGGGGGGAGGACAGGGAAGAGTACTTAAAGGAAGCAAAGGAGGTGACTAGAGAAGCAAGGGCAACAAAGGCATCAAGGGAGTTCAGGCTGGTGAAAGGAATTAAGGGTGGAGGGAGACTTCTTCAGGTACATCAGGGAGAAAAGAGATTGTAAGGACCAAATAGTAAGGATTAAGATTAGGCATGCCATCTGGTCGTTGGGGCTGACCATTTCACCCATGTCTGCACCCTATACAAAGAAATTGAATGGCTCCCCCTCAAATCCAGGCCCAATACCAGACCTGCTTGTTGGTAAAAAAATCCTTACTTGGCCAAACCCCTGACTCAACCTCCTCCTTTTTCAAATATGGGCATTCCAGTGTCAACACTAGAAGTGCAGCTAAACGGGGGCTGCTAATGCCTTTCAAGCACACCACACTGGCTCATAGATACATCTAATTTCTAGGACCCAAATGGTTCAATGACCTGCCATTTGCACTCTGCAAATGTGAAAAACTCAGTCAATTCAAATCGGGGCTTCGCTCGCACCTTGCACTTGAAAATGCTTGTTACTGCAATACAGTACATAACTCTAGCTAGCCTAAAGACTCACTATTAGCATGCCACCAGCTACCTTTGGCCAACTCCCATTCCATCTTTATCACCCCTCCCATACCTGATCTAACCTGCCTCTTACCTCCTGCCCCCATTCCTACCCCCTCCTCTGTCCCTCCCACCCACACTTCTCTGCCCTGCCCATTTGACTATAGCATGACAATGCCTTCTCTGGCTGCTCTTGCTCCTCCTTCCACTTCTCCTGGAGACTCCTCCTACCTTAATACCTGGCACTTATACAAGGGATGTACCACACTGATTAGGTGTTGTTTATTGCTGCATCCTTCAAGTGGTAACTCTGCATTCATTTGAAATTGTGTAATATTCTTGTTCTTTGTCAACAACTGTATCTCAGCAAAAAATCTTATTTGATGATTATTCCTCCAACTTGATCTGTAACCCATGTATTGTACTGTACTGTAATGTTATGTAATATATTGTATTGTATTGTATTGCACTGTCTCTCTCTGACTTGGAACCTTTGCAAATGAGCCCTGGCTCAAAGGTATTAATCCAAATCTGAAATAAATAAATAAATAAATAAGAAGGAGGAGGAATGGGTGAAAAAAGAGGGCAAAAAGGCAGATGTGTTTAATGACTACTTTTGCTCAGTTTTCACTAAAGAGAAAGGAAGGGAATACATAAGGTTGGGGGGGATAGCATCAGAGGGAAGGGGAGGGGTGACAGAAGGGGAAATTACAGAAGGTAGCATGCTAGAGGGGTTGAGGGCACTGAGGGAGGATAAGGCACCAGGACCGGATGGCATACATCCTAGGGTACTGAAAGAGCTGGCAGAGGTCCTGGCAGGCCCATTGGCAGGCCTATTTAATGCCTCTGTGGACTCAGGGTGTGTATCTCAGGATTGGAGGATGGATCACGTGGTTCCAGTCCACAAGAGTGGTCCCAAAGATGAACCAGAGAACAACAGACCAGTGAATCTCATGTCCATAGTGGGGAAACTAATGGAAACAATTCTAAAGGAGAGGCTGGTGACCCTGCTGGAGGTCAGTGGGGTGCAGGACAGTTGGTAGCATGGCTTTGTCAAGGTCAGATCATGCCAGACCAACTTAGTGGACTACTGTAACTGAGTGACTAGGGAAATGGACAAAGGGGATGCAGTGGATGTCCTGTACCTGGACTTAAGTAAGGCATTCAACTCAATGCCACTTGGAAGACTAGCATGTAAGTTTAGGGGCACTGGGCTAGAGGCAAAATTGGTGGGATGGGTGCAGAACCGGCTGCAGGGATGGCAGCAGAGGGTGGTGGTGGGGGGAGAATTATCATCTCCAAGGGCAGTGATGAGAGGAGTCCCACAGGGGTGGGTGCTGGGGCTGGTGTGATTTGGGGTATTTATGGCAGACATCTTGGTAGGCACAGGGTCATAATGTCACAAGAAATTATGCTGCAGCAATACAGCATGCCGCCAATACAGTGCGATATATTGCAAGAGGCATATATTTTTCTTTTGTGGGGTGCTCTGCCCATTATGGGGGGCCGTGCCCTCCGAACCCCCCCAACTAAAATATCTAGCTCCGTTAAGACTTAACATCACACAAACTGCAAAGAATAAAAAATTCCTTGCTCCTGGGACTGGGAATCAAAATCTGGTCCCAAACGTACTGCCTTCCTCCCTTGCTGCCTGTGGCTTATCCTGTCAAGCCACAACAGCTGCTCACCTGCCCCACCTCCCAGCACAGGTCTCATCCTATACCTGGGAGGAGTGAGACAGTCTGCTACTGCATATACAGCCTTTCACGGTTTTGCATTCTCTTGCTCTACCCTACCACACTCTTCCTGTTGCACAGTTTTAACTTACACTATTAAGCATATGAGATACTGACCCGGTAGGATTTTGGTAGGCATAAATAGCAAGATCAAGTCTATTTGTGGATGACATGAAGATGGGAGCAGTGGTGGATGTCCAAGGGAGATGGCAGGAATTGCAGGAAGATCTAACAAGGCTTGAGACAAGGTCTGATACCTTGCAACTTGGTTTCAATGCCAAAAAGTGCAAGGTGCCACATTTCGTGGCAAAGAATCCAAAGAGCAGCTGCCATCTTGGGGGGGTGCAGCTAGCTGTGACTGAGGAGGAGAAAGATCAGGGGGTGCTCATTACGGCAGCAATGAACAACTCGGCACAGTGTAGGAAAGCAGCAGAAGTGGCCAACATGATGCTGGGTTATAGTACAAGGATTATAACCTATAGGAGAAGGGAGGTGTTTCTGTTGTTATATAGATCGCTGGTTAGACCCCACCTGGAGTAAATGCATTCAGTTTTGGCACCCTTACCTAAAAAGGGACAATAGATTCCTGGAAGGGGTGTAATGCAGAACAACAAAGATGATCCAGGGTCTGGGGGAGTTACCATTTGAGGCTAGACTGAGGGAATGGAACAAAAACAAGGCCCAGATGCCAGTCTCTGACACACAGTTCACCCAACTTATCTCTTTGCCCACAAGACATAACTCAAAAACAGGTACTGCAACGCTGTTGGATTGGTTACTATCTAATTGCCCACATAGGATCAAAACAGTCAGTGTTTTACCAGATTGTATTAGTGACCACTCTCCTACCTACTGTGTGTGGCATAATAATTTTGATGTCCCACCACCCATAATACATGAATTCAAGAAAATGCCTAAGTTTAACGTAGACCATTTCTCAATGTCTATTAGTAATGCTGATTGGACACTCATTGTTCACCTCCCCTCAATAGACCAGGCACTTGACTATTTTATCCTTACCTTTAAAAACATTATCAAGAGACATGCTCCACTTACTAGGCGTAGATCTAAGGGTATTAAGGCACCCTGGCTCTCTACTGAAATCAGGACCCTCATGAAGAGTCATGATGCAGCCTGGAAGACTTATAAACACAGCCTCCTTCATTCTGATTAGCTACATTATTGACAGCTGAGAAATAAGTGTAAAAATAAGATACAGGGTGCTAAACGTACCGATCTCCACGCACTTCAGACCGAGAATCTCAGCAAACCCAAAGAATTCTGGAAACACATCAATTCTTTGATCAAGGGTAAATCAACCCAATGTCCAAGCTTCATATCGTCCAGCAGCCACCTCCTTCAAGATCCCCTTTCCACTGCAGAAGGAATTAATCAGTCCCTCACTGACCTTGAAATGTACACAGTTCACCTGCTGCCAGTCTCGGATTTCTCTATCCCTACTCAGCATCACGCCACTCTTGGCTTCCAACCCCCTTTCCACCCAAAAATAGCCACTAGAAGAGTAGTCCTCAGGCTGTTATCAAATCTGAAGTCAGAGAGCTCCCCTGGCCATGACACATTAGAACCCAGGTTTCTCAAACCAGGTGAAGCAGCACTCACCGCAACTGTCTGATCTTCTAAATAGATCCATCCTCTCTAGTGAAGTGCCAAGTCTTTGGAAAGTGGCTGTGGTGGTCCCCATCCTTAAGGGGGGCACCCGCGCTGTGGAAAATTATAGGCCTATTTCAATTCTCTGCCCACTGGTTAAGATCCTGGAATGGATCCTGCACATTCAGATATAATCCTTCCTAGACTTGCATCATCTTCTCACAGACTGCCAGCATGGCTTCAGAAGCAGTATAGTGCAGTGGTTTAAGGCTCTGAGCTGCAAATCTGGAGAACTGGGTTTCAATCCCACGGCCCCCACTTGCATACTGTGTGATACTAAGCAAGTCACTTAACTTCCCTGTGCTCCCAGGTTGCACCTGTAAACAAGCTTTCAGCTTAGTGTGTCTCACCTGGTTAAACAATTGGAAAGGAAAAAGGGCCATAGTACTACCACAGCCCTTGTCAAAGTCTTGACTGACATTCTTAATACAAGTGATGCTGGTCTTCTACCCAGTGGAGTATTCATCAACTTGACTAAGGCCTTCGATCTAGTCAACCACCACCTTGGTAAATTGCATCAATTAGGTCTAGATCACTTAGCACTCACATGGTTCCATGACTGCCTCATTGGAAGATCACAAAGGGTAACATGGTCTGGTTCTCACTCCTCTTCAAGGCCTATCTCACACAGAGTACCCCAAGGTTCTATTCTTGGCCCGATACTATTCTCGTTTTTTATCAATGAGCTCCCCAACGTCTGTGGTGGTGCGTCCATGCAATTATATGCTGATCATGCAATCTTATACTGCTCATCTAACAATATAGACTGGCTTAACCAAAGCCTTAACTCTGATTTAATTGCGCTTGAGACCTGGTTCTCTGACAATCAGCTAATTCTAAATATGAAAAAAACAAAAGCTATGTTTTTCCATAACTTGCCCCCCAAACCTATTAATCAGCTCCAGACCAGTACACAGTCAGGAGACCCCATAAAGGTGGTTAGTACTTTTAAATACCTTGGGTTCACTTAGATGCCTCCTTCTCAATGGAGCATCATGCAGCTCAGCATATCAAAATGGTAAACAAGAAGCTCGGGTTATTATACCACCTCCACCCTCTTTTATCAAACGCCGCCTGTAAAAACATTGTGTCAACATCCCTTCTCCCTATTTTCTTCTATGGTGCCCCTCTACTACTCTCCACCCAATCCTCTTCCCTTGTACAGGTGCATCAACTCTATCATAGGATTGGACATTTTGCTCTTGAAGCGGACTCCAGAAAACACCACTGTGTGGCCCTGTATTCTCTTCAATGGCCTACTTATGACTCAAGGTTACAGTTTCACACCTTATGCCTTGCATTCAAGCTCACCAAGCGCTTTAATCCTCCTTGCCTAAGGGGAACAGTTTACAAAAAAGCACCCACATGCACGCTTAGATCTACTTCCTCACCCTTATTAGCAATCCAGAAGATGCAACGCCTATCAGGTAAGCACTCGTTCGCCTTCTCAGCTCCCTCTACTTGGAATTCCCTCCCACCCAATTTACTCTCCTGCCCCACCCTATTCTCTTTCAAAAAAAAGCTTACCACTTTCCTACTAAACCCCCTCCTCTGCAATTGCTTTAAATAACCCTTATGTAAGCAATAATAACCAACAGAGTGCCCCTTATTGGGAAATATTAGACTGCCCAGGGGCTTAATGAGGCCTGACACCATAGGGGAGGGCCTTATAGCCTCTAGAAGGTCCAGTATTTCCAAGAAATGCTCACGCTGGAGGGTATTATTGCACTTAGAAAATGGCAATCTGTCTAAATGTTCAGGAAGTTGTGAAAAAATACAGTAAATGACTGTGAAAAATGAATACAGGACTTAGAAATTAATGTATTGGTAAAGTAGTTCATAGGCTGTTCCTGGTGCTATTGCTCCTCCCTGCAGCATTCTGGTGGATTGCTCCCCCCCCCATGAGACAGAGTCACACAGACACCGATTCCTAAAGTACAATGACAGTGTGCTGTGAACATTATTTTTAGGACTCTCTAGCAATTAAATTTTTCTTTTTTGGTGCAGGATTGTGTTTTTCCTTTTTTTCAATCTGTCATTGTATCTACGTGACACACGACCTCTGAGCATGATGTGCAAGCAAGGAAAAAAGAGACATTTGACCACAATGTATTTGGAGAGAGAAAAAAACAAAAGATTTCTTTTTGCTTTGTAGTGAGTGTTTCTTGTTTTTTGTTTTTTTTTTCATACAGGAGGGTCCGTGATTGTGGGGACTTGTGATGAGTGATCTCTAGATTTCTGTTTGTGGTCACCACGGAAGTGCGAGACTACGGTCAGGAGACAGTTAGTGTGACACTGCGGTCAGGAGAGTGGTGCCATTGTATAATCTTCAGAGAGCAAGATAACTGAAGTTTTTGTTTTGTTTTGTTTTTAAAAGAGGGAGTGGCTGCAGGTGAATACTGTTTGCTTTGGGCTGGGGGAGACCACTACCTCTCGTTAAGCGACAGAAAAAGATGGTGGGCATTTTAAACTATCTGTGGTGTGACCAGCCAATTAAAATGCAGGCTGGGCACCAATGTAGAATGCTGCGCAGTGAGGTGCCACTTAGACTGACACTTATTTTTTACTGGGCATCTATTGAAAAATAGATTCCCAGGTTGCAAATAGTTTCAGCCAATCAGGATAGAGAATCTAGTCTGGCCATTTTCTAAAGCGTTGTTAATGCCTAGTCTATGTTACTCTGATAGATGTATCTAGTAATACACCTGCTCTCATGTTCCTGCTATGTATATATTGTATAATATTAGTTATTCTGTTTATTTATATATGCTTAATGCCTGATCTGTTTTAAGTTATTTACCTGGCTTTCCACTGTAATAATTTTCACAGCTTTGTTAAATCTTTCTGTATCCTGTATATTATTATTGTATTTATCTATTGTACTGTGTTCATCATTGCCACCCGGGTCATCACTGAAAAAGGAACTGCATGGTCTCAGTGGATTTACCCGGTTACCAAAATTCTAATAAATAATATAAATAAACATGTGATCTCTGGAGGAGAAGACTGACAGTGGGGATATGACTGAGACCTTTAAGTACATGAGAGGAATAAATAAGAAAGGCACAGAGGGCCTGTTCAAGGGGAGGGTAGGGAAAGTCACTCAGGGTCATGACATGAGATTGGAGGGTAGAAGGTTTAGGAGGGAAATCAGGAGGCGTTTCTTTACAGAAAGGGTGGTAGCAGAGTGAAACCCACTACCAGCAGAGGTGGTGGCCTGTAAAACAGTGGGATGTTTCAATAGGGGCAGGGATAGGGTAAAAGGGAGGGTCATGGGAAGGGGGTAGGGTGGGAGGGCAGCTGCAGAGTAGTGGTGCTAGCTGCAAAGTCAAGCAGACTCGATAGACCAAATGGCCTTTTGTCTGCTGGCAGTTTCATATGTATGTATGTTCATAAACAGCATGCTTATAGACTGGCTCCTAACCACTTGACATTTTTTTTGGCATTGAGGAAGAGCTGATTTGAGCAAAACCAGAGCTGAACATCATTGAAGTCCTGCTGCAGTGTGGTCGCCACATCAGTGGAAGTAGGGCCGGATGTATACAGAACCATATCATCTGCATACATGTGAATGGATGTTTGTGGGCAGGCTGAGGGCAGGTCATTATGAAAGACGGAGAATAGGAGTAGGCTAAGGACCGAGCCTTGTGGTACACCAGAGGTGACAGAGAGGGAGGCAGAGGTGGTGTTGCCCATTCTGACAGATTGGGACCTGCCTACATGATAAGAGTGAAACCAGCTGGTGGCCTCATTTGAGAGCCCTGCAAGAGCTATCTTGGACCGGAGGAATGTATCTGAGACAGTGTTGAATGCCTTTGTCAGGTCAACAAAAATGGCTGAGGTGATGTGGCCATTGTCCATACCAGTAAGGATGGAGTCGGTGAGTCTTAGGAGGGACGTGGTGGTGGAATGGGATTTCCTAAATCCAGACTGGTAAGGTGTGAAGTAAGAGTAGGAGTCGAGATTGGAGGATAGTTGAGAGAGGGCTAGGGGCTCCTGAAGTTTGGCTAGTATGGGTAGAAGAGAGATAGGGTGATAGTTGCTGGGAGAGGAGAGGTCCCCTCCTCTGGGGATGGGGATGACTGTAGCGTGCTTCCAGTCAGATGGTATAGAAGCTTGGGAGAAAGAGAAGTTGAAGAGTGAGGCCAGCGGACTGAGAATGGCAGAAGTCGATAGGTAGAGCATTTTAGAGTCCAGTCCGGAGGGGCATTTACCCTTGCTAGGGTTTAGGGTAAGCAGGGCTGTAAGTACCTCAGATGTGGTAATTTGGAGGAAGGTAAAGGAGGAGTCGGGGGCTTGAGAAGGGGTAGTTGTGGTATTGGGGGGGTTGGAGAGAAAGAGGACAAGAGTGAGGAAGTACAGCTTGTGAAGAAGGTGTTACATCCTGAGGCCACTGTGAGGGGTTCTGCAACAGTGAAGCCTCCTACATTTAGAACAGGGTTGGGGGGCTGGGATGGAGGGGAAAATAGTGTTTTCATGACCTTCCAGAATTTAGCAGGGTGGTTTATGTTAGTGTGGAAAGGGGTTTTGAAATAATTGGCCTTGGCCTGTCAGATCAGTCTTGTGCAGATATTTCGTAGCAAGGGATACTTTAGGTGATCCACGGGGGAGCCTGACAGCAGTATAGCGTAGTGGTTAGGGGCACTCAGCTGCAGACCTGGGTTTGAATCCCTTCAGCCCCCACTTGCTTACTGTGTGATTCTGAGCAAGTCACTTAACTTCCTTGTGCTCCCAGGTCACACCTGGAAACAAGCTCCCGCTTAGTGTGCCTTTCCTGGTTAAACAATTTCCCCTTCCCTTCCCTTCCCTTGTGGGAAGGAGAAATTGCCAGGACCTGAGCTCTGAAGTTAGCCAAAATGTCCGCTGAAATCCAGGACAGATGAGGGCATCTCACCAGAGTCTTTCTTAGTGGGGTGTGGTTTTCCCAGACAGCGAAGAACCTGGACTTGAAGTAGTGGAGGGTGAAATCAATAGAGGTGGCTCGGTGGATGAAAGACCAGTCTGTGTTTGCCAGGTCATTTAGGAGTGAGGTGAGGTCAAGGAATTTGTAGGACCTGGTCAGGAGGGTTTTGGGGGGAGGAGCCTTAGGCATAAATATTTTCCTTACTGAGTAGATCATGTGATGATCACTTAGGGAGTCAGGTATGAGGCCTGTGGCAAGTAACCTATGCAGGTGAGAGGTAAGGGACCAGTCCAGTACAGATTGATTCTGTGATTTGGGGTTCAAGTGGGTGGGTTCAGAGATTTGTTGATGCAGGCTTAGTGCAGCTACCTGGTTGCAAAACTTGGCACTAGTACTGGAGAGCCAGTTCAAATTGAAATCCCCAAGGATATTAAGTTCACCCCCCCCCAGCATATGCTTATAGGGTACCTAGATGGTCCAAGATAGAGGGCAAGGGTAAGCAAGGGGGCAATAGGAACCTGCTATAAATATGGGAATAGAGTGGGGGAGAGAAAGTTTTATCAATGAGGCATCGGTGGGCAGTGATAGCGGGATTGGGGTAAACTGGAGCAAGGATGGGATGTACATTGCTATGCCTCCACCTCTCTTATTACCAGAGTGGCCATGCCGAATGACAGTGTAGCCAGGAATAGAGATTTTGGCGTCCAGGTTGTGAGGCTTTAGCCAGGTCTCGGAGATACCATTACAGCTTGTATACCATTACGCACTGCAAAAACACCAAGAAAGACTGTAACCTATAAATTATCCATATGTACTCTGTAACCTTTTTCCTGTTTGTATTTCTCCATGTAATATCTTTCCAGGTCACCCCTGAAAAAGGGACCTTCAGTGCACAGTGGGCCTACCCGGTCATCAAAATTTAATAAATAAATAAAATGATCAAGATATGTGGCCTTTGGGATATGACCAGCAGTTGCAGCAAGGTTAGTTTGTGTAGGAGGCTACAGTTGTTCAGGTGGGCTCATTTTAAACCCTGAGGAAGTTGAAAGGGAGGGGGAAGGGGAAGGAGTTTTGCTGGGTGGGGGGGCTCGGTCCAGGATTTGTCTCGACATCCTCTGATAGCAGGAGCAAAAGTGTTATCAGGATTTTTGCTTTGGGTGTGATCCATAGTAAGTGGTTGGAAGGTGTGAGCTGTGGTGCCCTGTGCTGTCAATTTTAGAGCTATCAACCCAGTGTGGAAGGTGGGAGGAAGGATGTTAGGTCCAACCAGTGAAATAAAGGTAAGGGCTACAGGAGACTGTCCCCAGGAGAGGTAGCAAAGCAGGGCGGGAGGGCAGACAAGTTGTTAATCGCTTGAAAACAAGTCAGTGATTCAGGGAGGATTGAGGGTGGGGGGTAAGCCAGAGGTGTAAGAAGAGAAAGTATTGCAATGCAGAGAGGCAGCATGTTGAGGAAAGGGATTTGGGATTGTAGCGGCCACTAGTGGTGGTGAGTATAAGCTGCAGATGGAAAAATTGGCTGATGGTTTTACAGAGCACGTGGATTTTTTTTTCAATTGTTTAACCAGGAGTGGCACATTAGGCTGAAAGCTTGTTTACAGGTGTGAACTGGGAGCACAGGGACGTTAGGTGACTTGCTCAGAGTCGCACAGTATGTAAGTGGTGGATTTTTTTTTTCAATTGTTTAACCAGGAGTGGCACACTCAGCTGAAAGCTTCTCTTAGCAGGTGCCACCTGGGAGCATAGGGAAGTTAAATGACTTGGTCAGAGTCACACAGTATGCAAGTGGGGGCTGTGGGATTCAAACCCAAGTCTCCAGATTTGCAGCACAGAGCCTTAAACCACTGTGCTATACTGCCTCCCATGATCATGTGATCCAACCTATATAAGGCCAACCTATATAAGATAAAGTTCACCAAGGGTGGGGTGGTGGTGGGGCAGTAGGGTCACAACGTGGGGCCACAACTCCTTTGAAAAAATAAAAATTGTCTGCTCCTTGGCCAGAACTCTATACCTGTTTTTTTTTTGGGGGGGGGGGTCTTGCAGCTCGGGAGAGGGCACAATCTGAGTGGCCCTTGTGACCTCCGTTGGACAGCTGTTTGGAAAGAGAAGAGAGGTGTGTTATAATGCGGTAAGATGGAGAAGGGGCTGTGAAGAAGGAGGGGAACAACTTAATCCTTGTAGCCTGAGTGAAACAGCTAGGGTCGGACCTCCAATTAAAAAATGTCTCTTTCTCCTGTTTCTGGCTCAAGCTACACTTTCCTAAATGGCTATGGGTAGTGCATCAGATTGAATTATTTCAGTAACAGTGGAGCTTTAGATTAAACTAAAATTATCCAGGCGCTCCGTAGCAGAGGAACTTCAAGAAGTTTAAAGAAATTACACTCCTGAATTCAACTTCAGCTACTGTAGGTTTCAGTAACAGTGGAGCTTTAGGCTAACTAGGTTTCAGTAACAGTGGAACTTTAGATTAAAACTAAAATTATCCTGGTGCTCTGTAGCAGAGGAACTTCAAGAAGTTTAAAAAAATTACTCTCCTGCTGGATATGAGCTCCCAGAAAGCAGTGGCAATTAAGGCTAGCACAGTACATTAACAAGTTCCTACTCAGGGAATACAGAATATCTAAAGGTAACCAGAAACAATGGGCAAAACAATTACAAATTCAGTAAAATCATTTAAAGCACATTACAGAACAGGAGAGAAAATCAGCACTAAAAGTGTGGAGGGCTGTAGAAAAAACATCTCATTGCTCTGCTGATGGACATTTTTAAGCAGACCAGATTTGAAATTGGTGCCAAAGATAACAGCCATAACTCAGTTGAAAAAAAATTGTCTGCTCCTTGGCCAGAATGCCATACCTGTTTCGGAGGGGGGGGGGTGTTCTTGCAGCTTGGGAGGGCAGTATCCTAGTGCGCATAATCTCCGTTGGACAGCTGTTTTGGGGGTTCTTGCAGCTTGAGGGGAGGCAGAATCTGAGTGGCCCTCGCGACCTCCATTGGACAGCTGTTTCGGGGGTCTTGCAGCACAAGGGAGTGCAGAATCTGAGTGGCCCTCATGACCTCCGTTGGACAGCTGTTTCGAAGGGGGGTTCTTGCAGTTTAGTGGACAGCAGAATCCGAGTGGCTCTCACGACTTCTGTTGGACAATTGTTTCAGGTGGGGGTTCTTGCAGATAGGGGGAGGGCAGAATGCAAGCAGCCCTCATGACCTCCATTAGACATGAAGCTACATGCCTTCATATTGGAAGATCTTGCCTATCCTCTCACAAAGCTTTTTAACTTATCCCTCAATACTGACATATTCACTGATAAGTGAAAAACAGCCCTAGTCACTCCAGTCTTCAAAAATGCCGATAGAACTAGTTTGGGTTGTCACAAACCCACTTCTGGGGTCAGGTCCACTGGGTTCACAGTGCCTACCCCTTTAAGTGCAATTCATGATAGGGGACAAACAGGGATGCCCTCTTGTTTACTTTGGATCAGGGCACACTACCAGTCTTGAGTCTTGGGGTTAAATATAAACCCTTTCCTGGCTAGTACATCCAGGTAAAGGATCAAAGTTATCACATTCTCTTCGGGGAAATCAGTGTGACAACCTGAACTGGCCTTCTCCCTACAGGGCATACACCAGCCTGGTTCACAACCCCCTTGTGGCTCAATTGAGACTCTAGTAATTTTCCCTCAACCTGCCAGATCAAGACACAGATCCTTCATAGTTTGGCTGCATAGTGCAAGTGTCTGTCTTGGAAGACCAAACACAGAAGCATGCAATGTCCCCCAAGTAACTCGAAAATATTTGATAGAAAAGTGTCCCAACCAGCTTGTGAGGTCACAGCTCTGTGATGATGCTAGCTGCAAGGACACCCTCATTCCTGCATATTTAATCAGTCACGTGTCACTGCACAAGGCCAAATATTTCCAGTCCACTACCTCTTTGAAATCTTCAGCCTCAGCAATATTCCAATGTAAAAAAAAAAGTATTTTTTCTCAGAAGTGAATCACAGAACATGGTTTATGGCAAGTTAGAATTAGCCCATTTTATTGTTTCAGAAAAACATCCTGATGAGTTATTTTAGATAGTTGGGTAAAAGTTGACATAGGTCTGACAAAAACACAGCTTCTCTTTTGTTACCCCGTAATCCTTACCAAAATATCCGGAAAACTATACCATTACCATTTGTCCACCATTTCCAAACCATTGTAAATTCCATTGCAGTACCATTGTAACCCCTTGACTGGTAACACATTGAATTTGCTTCAATTCCATTGTAATACCATTGTTGCCATTTTGGTACCACATAGACAGTGGTATCACAATGAGAATGTGTACATGGATGATACCACAATGGCTCATCCAACACACACCATTGTAGTCCCACTACTGTTGGAAACACAATGGATTTGTTTCAATTCCAGTGTACTACCACTGCTGTCACTGTGGCACCATGTACTGCGGTGGGAACACAGGGGTGATTTCCATATTCAGTGGTAACACAATGAGCTACCATTGCAGCACCATTGAAATAGGTCTCACAATGGATGCTTAATAATAATAATAATATTTATATTTATATTGCGCCTTTCAAATGTCATGGTGCATTCCAATAAAATAAGATAAGAATACAGAGACAAAAATACAGAAGTAATATTATAAAAACACATAAAATCAAATTAATGAACAGTAAAACCATATGCCTTTTCCCACAAAAAGGATTTAAGATCCTGTTTAAAACTCCCCACGGTCGTACACTCCCTAGTCCAAAGGGGTAGAGTTCCAAAGGAAGGGGGCAGCAAACATAAAAGCTCGGGCCCTAGGAGATTTTAACATCACCCTTGGAATCTCTAGCAACCCCTCGTCAGCTGAGCAGAGCGATCTCACAGGGCGGTAAGGAATCAGGAGTTCTTTCAGGTAATCAGGGCCCAGATCACGCAGGGGCTTTAAAAGTCAGTAATGCGACTTTAACGGTGATCCGCCACTGGACTGACAGCCAGTGCAGTTCTGCAGCACCGGAGTAATATGGGAAGATCTAAGGGTACCCATCAATACTCGGGCAGTGGAATTCTCTACACCAGCTGCAAGCGACGGATATCAACCCCTGGAAGCCCAAGGTAAAGCAAGTTGCAGTAGTCCAGACATAAGGTCCCAAAAGCATGGATCAAAATTGGCAGATCACTGGACGGAACTAGGTGCTTGATTCTGGCGATGTTTCTTAGATGATAAAAAGATGACTTTAACACCGCTGACATATTGGATCAAAGAGTCAGCCCCGCATCCAATATCACCCCTAGATCTCACACCCATTAAGAGACCCATAGTTCGACATCCCCAAAAAACAATCCAGATGGGGTGCCGGCCATAGGTCCCCCTCTCCGGCAATCTGGATCCAATACCAACACCTCCATCTTTCCAGAGTTCAACTTCAGCCAACTGGACCTCATCTAATCCTGGATTTCATTTAGGCAGCTGTTAAATACCGAGATAGCTTCTTCCTGGTCGAGTGCAAAGGACAGGTATAGCTGGGTATCATCTGCATAACAGTGACACCTCAGCCCATACCATCTCACAATGCCTCCGAGGGGAAGCATGTACACTGCAAACAACATGGGGGACAATATAGAGCTCTGAGGAATCCCACAAAATAGGGAGATGGGATCAGAGGAAAAAAACCCTGACACCACCCTCTGAGTTCTTCCGGTGAGGTATGAAGTGAACCATCTGAGAACAATCCCAGAGAGCCCACAAATACATCTCAGGCACTAAAGTAGGACCCCATGGTCAATGGTGTCAAATGCTGATGACAGATCTAATAGTACCAAAATGGACCATCTTCTCTGGTCTCTCGCCGTCAGATCATTGAGCACCCAAACCAGCGCAGTCTCAGTACTGTGCCTCTTTCTAAAACCTGATTGGAGAGGTTCATAGATGCTATGGATGGTCAAGTGGTTCTCCAAATGGGCCGCCACCACCTTCTCGATCACCTTCCCTACAAAGGGAAGGTTTGAGATAGGTCTGTAGTTGGCAAGACAGTCTGGGTCCAAAGATGCTTTCTTCAACAAGGGTGCCACCACTGCCTCTTTCAAGGAACAGGGATATTCACCCGAGTCAAGGGAACACCAGACTATATGTGCTAGAACCAATTCAATGGACTCCCCACACACCAAAATTAGGGAATTAGGGCTTGGATCTAAACTACAGCAGGTAGGACTCAGCCCTTGGACAATCCACATAACATCCATGATTTCTGGGCTGTCGAAGGTACTCCAGGAAAATGAAGGGGCGGTGACCCGATCCTGGCCACTACCAACCTGCATAGAACATGTCAAACAGATCTCTGACCTAATGTCAGCCACCTTATCAGCAAAGAACTGAGCTATCTCATCACACTGTAATTGTGAAAATGCTCTACGGAGCTGTAGACAGGTTGGGTTGCATAATCTGTCCACAGTTCTGAATAGCTGAGCTGGTCGGTTCTGAGTGGCAGAAATTTCCCCGGACAGGAACTTTGCCTTCTTACAAGAGATTTATGACTGATAGAATTGATAATGTTCTAACAGTCTAAGGTGGTTGGCATCCAGGCCAGATTTCTGCCAACAACGTTTTAACTGGTGTCCACATCACCGCAACTCCATGAAGGCTCCATCAAACCAGGAGGCCCGAGGTCAAAGGGAGAGGGGACACACACGAACTGGAGCAATAGAATCCAGGGCAGAGGTAATGGCGGTATTATAAACCACAGCCAATGGCTCTGGAAATTGTGATAGGTCAAGAACTGTAGCAAGGCCATTGGAGGAAATATTCCTCAAAGGGCGGTAACTTTACCATCTCCACACGAGTCGGCCTACAAGGTGGGGTGCCAAAATTGAATCTCACAGTGTAGTGATCTGACCAGCTGACTGGTTTCACCCCCACATCAGAAGCCTCGATCCCCAGGAGGAAGACCAAATCAAGGGAATGGCCACCTTTATGTGTAGCAGTGGTAACCACCAGTGTTAGGCCCAGTGAATCCATTAACTGGAGGAAGTGTTGTCCAAATTGCGAGAGTTTGTCGTTGACCCATGTATTAAAGTCACCCAGGACCATCTGCCTGGGAGAATCAAGAGCCATGTCGACAATGAAGTCCGCTACATCCTTAAGGAATTGCTTCTCATCTCCTGGTGGACGGTATATGAGAGCAATTCGATAGCCCACACCTGCTACAACAGCACATTCAAAAGGGATGGTCTCCTCAACTGTTACCCTAGTGAGAGCCAATTCGGTCTTAAAACAGACTGCAAACCCCCGTGGTCCAACCTCGGGCGATGTATCACCGTATACCCGGCTGGAACTGTAGCCTCCAATATTTTATTTATTTATTTTATTTATTTAGCTTTTGTTGACCGGGTAAGTGCACTAGACAAATCCTGCCTATTTTCAGGCACGACCCGTGGGAGGGGGAATACAGATGAATGCCAACTGACCTTGAACCAGATTAAGCTGTTGGTGGTATTTTTACTGAATGAGGGAAATTTAGCCAGGACACCGGGGAAATTCCCCTACTCTTTTCGATAAGTGCCATGGGATCTTTAACATCCACCTGAACTACCACCAATCCAGGCAGATGGGACCTCGGTTTAACGTCTCATCCGAAAGACGGCACCTCAGAAGTACAGCACCCCTCTCATGCTGCACTAGTGTCAGTACTGGGATATTAACCCAAGTGCCAGATGTGGGAACTGAACCTACAGCCCTCTGATCTCCCGGCCTCAGAGGCAAGTGTGCTACCTACTGAGCCACTGACACTAATATTGGTCCCGCATCATTATCCAGCCAGGTCTCGTGATGCAAGCCAGATCTGTAGAACCAATAAGATCTGAAATCACAGCAGTCTTGTCCCAGACAGATCTGACATTGCACAGCATCGCCCGGGTTGGACAAAACTCCTGGGCTGCCCCGACTACCTGCCCATCACTAATGATGGTGCCCTTGGGTATGGGGAGCAAGCAAGGTGGTCCACGCTCCAAGCTCCACTTCGCCCCAGGGCATCTCCTGGGCTTAATCACCCACTTGCCTCCATTGTTCACCCCCCAAGCCCCTCCCCCCTCCTATGGGCAATACCTAGAGGCCAACAGTGTTGGTAGATGGAAAAAACCAGAGGGGGGTATGAAAAGGGCAGAGGGAGTGGAGAGCAGAGGCTGAGTAGGGCACGACTGGGGGACAACAGGTAGGCACACCTCATAAATTACAAATCCTCAAATCTAAACAATTTTAAGAACAAAATAATATATACCTAAAAATCAATCCCTTATACAAGTCAATCCAACTAGATAACTAAAATTACTAAACTACTAGTTTAACTCAATCTAAATTAAAAATAACTACGATAATAACAACTAAACAAACCGGTGGCTACATGGACAGCTATGGACAGGGTCACCTTGCCCCCAAGCACGGCACCCACCAGATTGCTCCTACACTGACTGCACCTATGGCACTTGTGGGTGACAAGACCGGGGTGAGGCTGTGGGGACTGGGGCTGCCCCCATGGTGCAGCAGGATGCTGTGCATCATCAACATCCTGCTTGTGCTCATAACATGACTATACCAGGTCCCACAATGCCTGCCCACACACAGTCCCCACCCAAACAGCGGCCATTCATGCAGCATCCACTAGCCATGGATGTAGCACTATAGGCCTGAACACCCCCCCCGTCCATCAGCAACCTCTGCAAAACAGGTCCCCTGCTGACAGGCTGAACAAGCATACCTGGTGCCTGCAGACATCTGTGGAGCACCAGGGTGTGCTCAGTGAGGCATTTCAGGCCCTGCATGTGCAGGTGGGCATCCTGGATGACCATGTGTCTGTGGTGTGCTCCCAGTTAGTTGGCAAGATACGCCAACTCCAGGTGGAAGTGGTCGGTAAGATTTGCCAGTGGTGGGCAAACATAACCACAGGCTTCAAGAGGATTGCACAGGCCATTCAGGTGGGCTGTGCTGCCCTGGAACCATGTAGCTGCAGGAGTGCCCACTGCACCCTGTGTAGTGACATCACCCCTCCCACCACATGGCATCATGTGACCCCATTGCTACTGATGCCATTCCATGACTCGGGTATTCCCAACTCTCCTAGGTCCCATCTGAACTTCAAAAATGAAGCATCCATGAGCACATGGTCATGGTCCCATGAGTCTACCCCTGCTTGCACATTTGGGCCACTGACTGAGTTGTGTGATACCCCAGAGCGGGTCCCCCACCGTGGGCATGGCCGTCCATGTGTCCGTAGTGGCCATGGTGGGACACAGTAATATTACCTGTGTGAAGTCATCATGGCACAGTCCCCATCCAGGCATCATTAGCCCACACACCCAGTCGACCATGCCCAGTTCCACATGCCATTGTGGCATGCATGTCAATACTGTCCATGTGGTATTTGGGACATGTGCTGGGGCACTGCTGTTGTGTTATCTGGCATCGGCATGATGAGTGCAGCCCTGTGTGTCTGCTATGCATGTGTGCAGGCAGTGTTCTCTGATCAATGCCAACCATCACAGTGACCCCATGTACCCTCATACCTGATGGAACCTCAGTTGCCACACCATTATGGGTGTGTGCTTCCACCACCGTGATCCTCTCAACCACGCTGCATCAGCAGCCCCACGCATGTGGTCCCCCCATTCCCACCAGCCATTGCACTTCCCCCTGTGATCCCTCTCTGGTACCCACCTGCGATCTCAGAAGTACTCCTTCATAATCGTGTCCCTGTGCCACCATGCCCTGGCAGCCAGCTATGGGTCCCTATGATCATGGAGTGCCTGCCCACCTCCGGACAGCTGTCCCTCATTCTCGGAGCTGTCGCCCACCATGACCAGGACATAGATTCCACAGTCCATGACCATGTTCTGTAGCATGCAACAGGCCAGGAATATACCACAGGTGTGCTATGGGCTCTACTGTAGGGCACCACCAGACCTTACCAGGCATCTGAAATGCATTTTCAGCATGCGTTACACATGCTCAATGATGCTGCATGTCACAGCATGTACCTCATTATACCTACCCTCTGCCTTGGATGAGGGCTGGCCTATGGGGATAAGCATCCATGGCCATAGGGGTTATGCACAGTCACTTGTGGGGGATAAACAGCATTTAGTGTACATCATGAATTCCCAGGTGTGCAGGGTCCCTATGCACATTCATGTCAGCCCCAGGTCCAGGTGGCCCCTGCACTGCCATTCCCACCCTGCCACCCAAGCCATGCCCGCACCATCACTTCAGTGGGTGTCTGTGTGTGTGTGTTGCATATAGGGCACATGCTGGGCAGGACATAGCATCCCACAGTCATGCCCTCTCTTGCAGGCACACTGCCCCTGTCCTGTCCAACTGTGGGTCTCTGAACCACCACTGCATCTGTGCCAGGCCCAGGCCCTGTGCCACCACATGCCTGGACACATGTGCATGCTGTGTGTGTCCCCAGCCCTGTCCCCATAGTGCACATCCCCATCCTGGCACGAGTGGTTCACAGTGCAGTGGGCAATCGTGTGACATGTCACAATATGCCTTTTGGCTGTGGCAACCCATGTTGGTGTCCCACCCAGCAGTTCCACCAGCTGTATTGTGTTTCACTGTGTGCTGTGTGGGGCAATTGTCCAGCCCATCTCACCCACCAGGTAGCTGCCGGGTGTCTCCCTGCTCTCAAACAGGTGGCACAGGGCTGACTGGTGCCAAATGTTGGCATTGTGTGCACTTCCAGGGTGCATGGTACAGACATTGATGATGTGCCCCGTGACATTGCACACCACCTAGCAGTTTACAGAGTGGAAGCCCTTCCAGCTGACATATACAATTCCCTCAGGGCCAGGTGGTGCATGCATTGCCACATGGGTGCAGTCTAAAGCACACCTGGCATGTGTGCCACCCAGTTGAAGTGCAGCATAGTTTCTGTCCACTCTGCCTGTGTGCTTGGGAATTTGAGGTACTCCAATGTATGTGGCAGCACAGCAGTGAGGAACTGGTTGAGGAGACAGAATGTGGTGAACTGTGTGATGCCAGAAGTGTCACCCATGAGCATCTGGAAGGTGCTCATGGCGAGCAGGCACATTGCTGACTCGTGTATGTTGTTGTCTGTAGGTCATCATGGAACAGCTCACAGAGCTGTCTCAGCAGTGCCCTGTTGAGTCAGTACCAGACCATGATCTCTGTGTCACTCAGCTTTTCAAATGTGACAAGGGCATGGTATCTTCTCTGCTTGGCATACAGCCTATGGGCCCTTCCACATCCACATTGTTTTTCCTCCCGTCTCCTCACTCCCCTCATGACTGCTGTCATCAGAAATGCAGACCCATCCATGGCTGCTTTGTGGTGCAATACTGCTCTGTGCCTGTGGGAGGCTTAGACTTAGGCATGCTTCTTATATGCCTATCTTTGCACAGCACATCTGCATGATGCACTGCAGATGCGCAGACAAATTTGGCTAAATATGGAGCTGCGTGACACATTCATGGGAACGCCCCCTCCACATGTGCCTCATGCATTAAGGTTGTGCTCAGGCACAACTGGTATTGTGTTGCACATCCCTGTCCTTTCAATTTGACCCCATGGAGCATCTTCTGGTTTGCCCCGGCACATCTTGTGTTGCGCTGCACATCAGCTTTGTATTTCCTTACCAGAATTTTTTGAAAGGTTACTCAGAAATACTGTAGATCCAGAGGGCGTTGTGCTGTTAAGTTTGTTTTGTTTGTTTCTATGTTTTCTGATTATTTAGTTTAAAGTAGTTGTTTCATTTTGTTTAGTGAAGCACTGATGTGTTAGGGAGCAGATGTGTTTCGGTTAGCAAGGCAACACAGAAAAGTCAATAATAGTATTTTTTTACTGTGCGACACTAGTTGTTTGTAGCAGAAGTCTCCTGTTTGTTTTCTTTGGTCTTTCTTGTTAATTATTTTGTGTCTGTAGTCTGAGATTTTTTAAATTTTTTTTTTATTTTCTTCCCCGAAGTTCAGTTTGGTATGGCCAAATGAAGTATTGTGTCAGTCTCTTTCTATATTAGCTGTAGTTATTTTGTTTGTTTTTTAAAGTGAATGTGTTCTGTCATTTATGCTTTCTTGTTAATTTGAAACATAGAAACAGACTCCTCCAGTTTCATGGGCATATGCGGTGATCTCAACAATCCCTAAACCCCAGGCATCCAGAATCATACAGGCCCATTTCTATTTTAAATTGTGACTATAAATTGTATATGTCGGCCCAGAGACTTGAGGATATGTTACCTGATTTAATCTATCAGGACCAAACTGGCTTCTTAAAAAACAGACAAACTTCAGATAACACACTTAGAATCATACATTTTTTGTCCTATATCTCTAAGTCCTCGCTCCCTGTTGTGGTGGCTAGTCTAGATGCTTACAAGACATTCAACTGGGAGCTTTGGAGCTATCTCTGCCAGGTACTGGGAGCATTTGGATTCCCGGAGGAATTTGTTAAATGGTTTAGTAATCTACATGCTAATCCCAGGGCTTCTATCAGGGTTAATGGCTCTCTGTCGTCCCCATTAGGTCTGAAACGGGGGACCAGGCAGGGCTGTCCCTTGTCGCCATTGTTATTTGCCCTTTACATAGAGTCTTTGGCTCTGGCAATGAGGGCTTCCAGAGAAGTATATGTGGCTGAAGTAGGAGGGGATTTCTACTGTATATCACTTTATGCAGATGATTTACTGTTAACCTTAACAGACCCTGAGATATCATTAAAAGGAGCTTGGCAAACTCTGGAAGATTTTGCCCCGGTATCTGGTTATGTTATTAATTCCTCAAATACTGAGGTTCTGGCTCTGACTCCCCCAGCTTAAACAAAGTTTACCCCTTAAGTGGTGAACCAAGAAGTTAAAGTATCTTGGTATTCAACTACCACTACAAGTTTCTAATGTAAATTATGGTAAACTTTGGTAAATTATGAACCGATAACACAAGTTCTAAAGGCAGATATACATAAATGGTCTCTGATGAAACTCCCCTTCTATCTGAGAATAGCTACAGTATGATCTAATGTTCTGCCTCGATTATTATATTTATTTTAAACAATCCTTTTCCTCCCCCCCCAAAATGTATTTTGATACATGGAATAAGCTCTTATCTAGATTTGTGTGGGACGGACGCAGGTCACGTGTCCGTTGGTCCTTGCTACAGTTGTGGAAAAGACAGGGGAGGGCTAAATGTCCCAGATTTGAATCAGTATACAATGTCAGTGAGAATAACTCAAACTCTCACTTGGGTGAACCCCAGCCTACAACCCTCTTGGAAGAAAATAGAATGTTTTCTCAATGATATGCATGATCCACAAAAAGTCATTTTTGCTCCTCTTGCTAACATACCAGCTTTAGCAGATTCTGATATGGGGGCCCGACAGACCTTGCAAAGCTGGTATAGATTTAAAGCTGTACCTGCCATGGAATCTATGTTTTATTTTTTGTGGCTACTTTTTGCAGAAATGATTTCCTACCCACTCAATTTGATTTAACATTTCACATTTGGCACCAGAAGGGTCTCACATTTATTTTTCAATTTCTTGACCCACCAGGGATGGTCCCATTTGCCAAGCTCAAACAGGAATTTAACTTATTAAATTTGGATCATTACAGGTACCTACAGGTACGCAATATTTTTTTTTTTTTGCATAAGGGCCCTTTGAGGAATTGTCTTCCTGATCCCATGCCCCTATTCCTGCAGCTGGTAATTAATGTGATTTGTGGGTCTATCCAGTTACATTTAATTAGATTATTATATAGAGGAGTAAGGGAACTTGACTCTGATTCATCTGAGTCAGTGATGGAGGCATGGAACAAGGAATTGCCTTCTCGGGTGACTTATGATCTCTGGGTTAAATACACTCGCCCCTCATTAGGGATCTCTCTGGCCCCTTATTGGATAGAATTTGCATGGAAATCTCTCATTAGATATTTTAATACACCAGTTCAATTGGTCAAGATCTTCCCTGCACTGGGGGCTGACTGCTGGAGACAATGTGGGGAGGGGCGGGCTGACCAGGTACAAATCTTCTGGCAACAAGTTGAGCAGACATTACAGATGATTTTTTCATCAGATGTTGTATTAAGCTCACAGTTTGCACTTTTGTCAATCCCTCCAGAAGGGCTCAAACTACAAAAATGTCCCTTATATAATGATGGGCGAAGTGGCCCCAATTAAGCTCCAAATGAAGTGATTCATGAAGTGAAGGCAAATTGAAAGTCTCCATAATGCGAAGAGTACTTCACATTATAATGGGTAACGTGAAGTCCATTGAAAACAATGACTTTGTGTTACTTCGCCTTCCACTTAGCCTCACTTTGCCTTGTTTTTAAGCTCCAAAGGTGAATTTTACAGTGATTCATGGGATTTCAGGTCACATGGGCTCTAGATTGTTCTGCACAGCCTCAGTTTGGGGTAGTGTGTGTAAGAAACTGTAGGAGACAATCTGCTCTGAGAGCTCTCTGTGATTCCAACCTCCAAAAAGCTGTTAAAAAAGCCTTTTTGAGTCAAGTTTTTTGCTGAAACTTTAGTTCATCGATTATAGGAAACCCTCCTGTGCTCATATCATCGAGCGTTTATTGTTTGTGAATGGATTTTGAATGTTAATGTACAACATTCAGTCTGAATACTGAGAGACAGTGGAAGTGTGCTTTGGGGAAGGGGCATATCTGTGGTGTAGGTAAATAAACTTGGAGAAAAAGACAGTGCTTTCTGTTTTGGTGATATTTTTCTTGCATAACTGTGTTAATGTACACACAGTAATATTTTCAATATTTCTTGCCATTTTTTTGCTGATTATTGTGGTGCAGCAGTGCATAATTTTAGTTTGTTTAAAATATGTGGTTATATTAATGAAGTTTTCAATTTGCTATGCATTACTTAGTGTGTGTGTGAGTATGTGAGTGACTCATGTCATCAAATCAGACACCTTTTATTGTGCCACATAATAAGTTCAGCAATGTGAAGCTGCCATCCACTGCAGCTCTGTGATTTTTGTACTTCTTTGTGGTATCTTTACTGGTACTAGTACTAGTGACTGTTACTGCCGCAGTGCATAATTTTAGTTTGTTTAAAATATGTGGTTATATTACTGAAGTTTTCAATTTGCTGTGCATTACTTAGTGTGTGTGTGAGTATATATGTGTGATGCGTGTCATCAAATCAGATGCCTTTTATTGTACCACATAATAATTTCAACAATGTGAAGTTGCTATCCACTGCAGCTATGTGATTTTAGTACTTCTTTGTGGTATCTTTACTGATACTAGTACTAGTGACTGTTACTGCAGCAGTGCAGTACACTGCCCCCCCCACAGCCCACCCCAACTGGCAAAGGTATTCTTTTCCAGATTTGAATTTCTGATGGTCAACACTGGTTAGGTGTTGTGCCTTTGTGTCTGCATCTCTTCAGTGCACAGCGCAATCTTAATCTGTCTGTGCATTTGCATCTCTTTAGGGCCCAATCTCCATCTGTAACTAAAGTCACAGTTATTTCTTTGGCTTCCCTTCAGAGTACTGGACAGGTGTGGTGCTTAATTCTGAATGAACATTGTACTCCTTAATTTGCGTTTTTAAGTCAGGACCATCATCACAAGTCACTTGTGATACAAATCACGTTCTTCATCATCACGGTCACAAATGCAGTCACAAATCACAATTCACGATCATTCACGTTACAAATCACAACATTAATTTTTTTTTCTAGTTACTTGGATGTATTGTAAGCCTGTCTTGTAGTATCTTTCCAGGCCTCACCACCCCACCATTGTACTCATTGATATGTGTTTTTAAGTCTGGGAGTTTTAAGCTACAGCTCATCGGGGAAGTACAGCCATAGGCATTCGTGTCCCCAGTACAGTTTCAAACTGGTTATCTCACACCATCGACACCGAATCACGTTCTTCATTTTCATAGTCACAAATGCAGTCGCAAATCATGATTCACGATCATGCAAGTTACGAATCACAACATTAATTTTTTTTCTAGTTACTTGGATGTATTGTAAGCCTGTTTTGTAGTATCTCTCCATGCTTCACCATCCCACCATTGTACTCATTAATGTTTGTTTTTAAGTCAGGGAGTTTTGTGCCACACCTTATTGGGGCCTGGGAAGTACAGCTGTAGACTTTCACATTTCTTCATCATCATGGTCACAAATACAGTCACAAATCACGATTTACAATCATGTCACGAATCACAACATTCATTTTTTTTAATAGTTACTTGGATATATTGTAAGCCAGTTTTGTAGTATCTCTCCATGCTTCATCACCCACTATTGTACTCATTAATGTTTGTTTTTAAGTCAGGGAGTTGGACAGTGTCTGCAGTACATACACAGACTGGAAAGAAGACTGACTGCACACATGCAGTTTAGCACAGTACACTTGCACTGCTCGGAATACAAAGTGTCACGCATTCGGATGACAAGAAAAAAGGGCATAATTACATACAAGGGTCGGGGATGGTGGAGGAATACATTTTATAACACAGCAAGGAAGGTGTGGGGGGCACATGGTGTGAAGAAAAAAAAAACTAATGTGGCATCCCATGGTGATCCAGCAGCTGTTCCAGCATGGACATAATTTGCAACTGATGTTCCTCTATGTGATCCAGCCACTGCTCCACAGCACTCACTTTCTTATTGTTCTCTTCGACAGCGCTCCAGAGAACTGCCAAGTCAGCCTGTGTTACACACAGTTCTCTGGGGTCCCCACGTTCTACAGGCTGGCCTGCTGCTGGTGGTGGTGGTGATGGTGGTGGGGGGGTACTGGTGGAGCAGCAGGTGCTGCTGTGGCCCTCCTCTTCTTAGGGATACCACAATTCTCAGCTGCACGCTCTGCCACAGAATGGCCAGCAGGTGCAGGCATGGTCTGTTCTGTGGCAGCCTGCCACTCCAACTGCTGGTGATTAAGCATATGGGTGTGCTGGCCCCCAGTCCACGGGTGAGTCCACTGGGGGCCACAGCACACTTCCACCTCACATAGGTGGCACTTGACCACACTGCTGTCCCCCTGACACAGTCAAAAAACTGCCAAACAATGGAGGTGCGGGGAGGACAAGGTACAGGCAGGTGATGGTCAGATGAACTGGCAGCTGGCTTGTCACGGTGCTGAACAGGGATGGGATCCACACCTGGGCCTGAGAGAACAGGCACATCCTGCTCCAGAGGACCTGTTGCTGGACTTGGTGGTGGTGGTTCAACTGCCTCAGAGTCAGGACAGGAGGTGGTGCTGGTCCTGTTTCTGGGGGGCATTCACAAATTTTGAGCAGTCCTACAGGAATGGGCACCCATGCCCTCTACACATGCACACAGTACGACGCTTGCCACTACCACACTCTCCCAGAGCTGCCCCACCCCAGACATTCCCTTACCCTGGTTGATCTCTTCTACTGAGCTCCCTCAGTCCAAGCAATCACTACTCACACTGTCACACAACACACTCACATAGTCACACAAACACAGACAAACAGCTAACTACTTATAAAGGTAAGAAGAATAGAATTTACAGAAAGAACAAATTAAAAAAAAAAGAGTACAGAAAAGACAAAAAAATGTAGCTTTTAAAAAAGCTGTTGGGTCTAAATCAAAGTTTAAATCTCCTCCTCGCTCTGATCTCAAAGTATCAGCAGTCACAAAACACACTACTCTCTCTCTGTCTGCACAGGAGAAAGTAAAAGTGTCTGCTTGTATGACTCACTTTCTTCCTGCCTAGCTAAACAGCATGTGACTTACAGTACTGTAAGCCATGTGATGTGTGGGGAGGGGGCTGCCAAATCTGAAACGCTAAGTGGATCACTTAGAATCATGATGAGGAACACGAAGTCCATTAAAAAGAATGACTTTGCCTTACTTCGCATTGCCTTTCCGCCTTAATGCGAAGTGGTAATGACAAGTCGGAGTGAGCACTCTGCATTGCCCACTCAGCACAGCGGAGTGGCAATGCAAAGTGCCCACTTTGGGTTCACTTCACCAGTGGAATTTAAATTTGCTGCATCTCTACCCTTATATTCACTTTCCTCCTTTTTTTATTTATTTAGTTTTTGTTTACTGGGTAAGTACACTAGCCAGAAAGACTATTTTCAGGCATGATCTGAGAGAGTACAGAGACAAACTTCATAAGAACAATCATGAATACAAAAGTTACATGTAGATATTTGAGCATAATAATGGAAATTTTGACAAAGGAATTTTAGGTAGCAAAAACCAACCGAGCAAACAAAATACAGTATTTAGGTTACATAAGGCAATAAATCAAGCAAATTAAAACATACAGACAATTTTTTAAAAAAAGTAGTATAAACTGCTAAGGAGTGATACTAGTTTGGCAGAAGTGGATGAGGTGGAGCTAGAGAGAGAGGTAAGAGGAGTAAGGAGGCAGCAGTGTCAATGGTATAGACAATGAGAGATATAGAGTTTGAAGAGGAGAGAGTAACTAAGCTTATGTTGGGGAGGGAAGGGAAAAACAGTGGATGAGAAAGTAAGAGATAGGAGGTGAAGCTGAGAGGAAGTGTACCAGGTTGGGTAGACCACAGCACCCATGGTGACAACTGATAGGGGGGTGGGTTTATAGAGTAAGGGCTATGGCAGTTTAAAACAGGTGCATATGTGGGATGAGATGAGGTAGTGTCTAAGTTCTCTCTTAAAGAAGATATGGGAAGCAGATTGACAAAGTGCTGGAGGGAGTGAATTTCAGAATTGGGGTGCATGATAGGCATAGGCACTACTACCTTTTTTTGTACAATGTCTCGGGATAAGGACAGGAGTATTTTCTACAGAGCATAAGGCATAATTGGTTTTCTGGTAGGGAATGAGACAAGCCAGAGGTTTGGGTGTGTGAGATCTGATAATGCTATCAGTGATGGATCTGACTGCAAAGGTTCTTAGTTCTTTAAGGGGGAGACAACCAAGATCTATGTAGAGAAGTCAGTGATGTTTCAGCCTCTGGAAGCTGGAGGCAAAAACGACAGATGTTATTATAAGTAACATCCCACTTACAAAGACACAAGCTGCTGGCAGTCACATATGTAGCAACCCCATAAGTGAGAGAGGGAAGTAATACACCCCGGGCAATGGCAAGTCTAGCTGAGGAAGTGAGAGCATAACTAGTCCGGTAGGCAATCCCAAGCTTGGAGTTAACCTGCTTACAGGTACAGTAGATTGAATATGAAGGTCAAAACTCAGGGATGGGTCAAGGGTGACCCCTAGATATTTAAATGAGGTCACCACCCCAAAAGATGTGTCATAAAGGGAGGAGACATTTAATTGAGTTTGGGAGTGTTTGAGTTTGAGACTGGAGCCAGATAGCATGGCTTGGGTCTTTGTTTTATTTAGAACAAGTTTGTGGTTTGTAAGCCACAGTTGGATAAGTTGATAATCGTGGGAGAGTTTAGAGTTTATGTCCTCAGTGCTATTTGAGCTTGAATACAGAACAATGTCATCTGCATAAAGTAAGGAGAAAGTATTAAGGAGATTAGTGGTAATACTATTGATGAAAGTGGAAGAAGGCAGAGGACCTAAGATAGACTCTTGAGGTACACCAATGTTAATGGTGACCTTGTCAGAGAGAGTGGAGTTAAATTTAATGTATTGTGACCTATCTGTTAGATAGCTGTTAAACCATTTTACATTTGGTGAAAAACCTAGAGAGTTTAGGGTAGCAGCTAGATTGGAATGGTCAACTAAATTGAATGCTTTGGTCATGTCAATAAAAATGGCCCCAGTGAGCTTACCAGAGTCCATAGTCACTATGGTGTCAGACAAAAGTTTGATTAGGGCAGTTGTAGTACTATGTCCCTTGTGGAAACCATGTTGAGCATCTGTTAGGAGGTCATGTTGCAGGAGAAAGGCAGTAGTTTGGGTGACCAAAAATTTCTCAAGAATTTTACTGAGAACAGATAGTATGGCAATGGGTCTGTAATTAGATGGGTCAAGCGGATCACCTTTTATAAATACCGGGGCATTCTCACTGTTTTCCAGATCTCCGGGACAGTGCAGTTACACAGAGAGAGGGTAAAGATCCTAGCCAGGGGAGCAGCTATGTAAGGGGCAGCCAATCTAAGGAGCTTAGGTTCCAAGTTATCAGACCCAACTGCTGCGTGCTCTGAGATGTTACTAAGGAGTTGAAGAACCTCACTTTTTTGGATAGACTTGAAATGGAGAGTGGGTCCCGTGGTATTTGCTGGAGAGACAGGGTCTGATGGTGTAGTGAAAGATGCAGTGTAAAGAGTAAGGTCAACAAATTGCCTATTAAAGAAATTAGCAATTGTAAGGGGATTGTCGAAGTGGATGCCATTGAGAGACATATTATTCGGGGTGGTGGACTGGCTAGATCCAAGGAAGAATTTAATAAGGGACCAGCATTTTTTGGATCCCCCTGGGAGTTAGTTAGAAGGTCTCTGCAGTATGAACTTTTAGCTTGTTTGATTTCCTTTTTACAGGAATTTCTCAAAGATCTGTAGACATTGAAGTCAGCAGGAGAACCAGATTTCTTGTAATGAAGCCATGTCTTGTCCCTCTGCTGTAATTTGGATAATAGGTTAGACTTTAACCAGTGAGTCTGTCTATTTCTAACCCGCCTGGTCACAAGCTGACAATGGAATTCTTGTAAGGCTAGGGAATTTGGACAAGAAAATATTCAGAGCAGTCTGAACATCTGATGAGCTATAGAGAGAATGCCAGTCAATGCAGGCAATGTCAGACAAGAAGGCCTCCGGGTCAAAATTTGCATAATTATGGAAAGTAATGAAGCGAGGCTTCATCGGATCCAGCCTGCCTTTACCCCAGACACAGAAAGTAGGGGAGTGGTCAGAGATGACGTCAGCTAGGACTCCTGCATTAACAATGTTTTTGGGGTGGTTAGTCATGATCCAGTCCAACAAGGTACTAGTATTTGAATGAGGTGCAGTATGAGTAGGTACAGAGATGAACTGATGTAGGTTGAAACTCTGTAGTTTAGTCAGGGGTGTCATTTTGTGTTTTTCCCAGTCAGTTATATTAATGTCTCCTAATATAAGAACTTCATTATTTCCAGAGTAAATAGCTGATTGGTCAAGTAGCTCTTCCAAACCTTTCAGGCCATGGGTAGGGGGATTACATGCTCAGACAATATTTAATTTCTTCGAGCCAAGGGTGAGGAAGACTTCAAGTACCTCACAGTAATTTAAGGGGTTGGAGCTAATTTATGTGAACTGGAGGTGTGATTTGAAGTAGATGGCTTTACCTCCCCCTCTTTTTGGGTCAGGTCTATCATTCCTCAGAAGATTATAGGATGGCAGGGAGTAGCGAGAGTCAGGGATGGATGGCTTCAGCCAGGTTTCAGTGAGGCACAGTATGTCCGGTTTGTAGAGCGCGGTCCAGGATTCAAGTTCCAAGAAGTTTCGCTCAAGGCTCCTGATATTATGGTGGGTTATAAGTAGGCCTTTTGCATTTGAAATAGGAGCAGTTTTAGGGGTCAAGGGCCCTGGGTTAGGCTATGCATCCCCAGATAACAGAATGGCCAGTAAGAGTAGGTACCAGAGCTTATGATGTAGGTAGGGAGATAGGGTGTGAGTTCGCAGGGAGCTACATTTGGGGGCATAGGCAGCCAGATCGATCCAGGCCTTGTTTGGGAGTAAAGGATTGGGATCACACCACATGGCAGGTACCACTTATAGATTTGAAAAAAGTAAAATCATGTTTTAGGGTGGGTGGAAGAACAGATTCCACATAGGGAGCTCTCAGAATTGATAGGTGTAATAAATGCAGGGTAGCTAGGAGAAACAGGAGCATCAACTGTTTATTCATTTTAATAAGCCCTGGAAGTAAGGATTCAGAGAGGAGATGAGGCTAGCAAGGGTAAGCAACAATGACGGGGAGATAGGACTGACACAGACAGGTCAGAAATTAGAGAATAGTAGTAATATTAGAGCTAAAGTGCCTGAGAGGGAAGGCGGCGAGGGAATCAGAGCAGTACTAGGGGAAAATAGCCCAGGCTGTCTACCAGGATGGGTAGGAAGAGATGTGAGATAACCCAGCAGTCTACAGGGCCGGTAAAGAACAGATGAACTGCAGAGGCAGTTTGACAGGAACAGATAAGTAGCCCAAACAAGTAAATTCCTGGGTCACATTAAGAGATTTGGGGATCAGGTAAACTGAAAGAGTGGTAATCTAGAGACAGCGCAGTACATCCACTTAAGGCTCAGATAGACACCACGTGGTGGGGTGGGAGAAACAGCAAGAGCAAATAGAAATTTGGTAAGCCGAGATAGGCGGGGACTGCTAGAGTATTTAATAGGAGGCCTGGGTGGGGGTGGGGGGCGGGAGAAAAACCCACCGCTATACTGTGATGTCCAAACCCCTGGAAAAATGCATCTTTCAGTGGGTAGATGGCAGTCTGGAGAGCCGGCTTGCAGGCACACCAATCAGGAGCCTTGCCATAACCACTCAACCTATCAGGAGTTACTGGAAAAAAGGCGCTCCAATTGGAACGCCCCCGTAAGCTAGCCAACACTAAGCAGTAGTACCTTGGAGCGGTGGCCATAGATCAGGACCAGGAGGGTGGCAAGAATCCAGCACTTTCAGTGGCGGTAGCGGCAGTGGCCAAGGATATGGCTGGAGGTGCCACCTGATCCACGAGCGCTGCTCAGGGCTATCGAATCTAGAGGGAAGGAACAAGAAGCGGAGTAAATAAGCACAGCTACACAATAGATCAAAACAGGGGTTAGAAGACTGGTGACAGACCAACAGTGGGGGTACTTAAGAAGAGAAAAAGGCAGAAAATTTGCAATTTAGGCGAGGGGTGGGGAGGGGTTGCAGAGGAACAGAGAAGTAGGTACGTCAGGAAAAAACTGATTAGATTTACAGCTCAGAAAGGGGGGATGGGGTAGCGGTCAAGTCCAGGATAGAAATAAACAACACGAGCAGGGCTCAGGGAGAGAAGAGTGGTTATTAAAAATAAGCAGGGGAGAGGCAGAGAAAAAATTAAGGAGTGCAGCCAGCAGTATTAGGAGAGTTGTTTGTCCCAGTATAAAGTATAGTCCAGACATAAGTTACAAAACAGGTAAAGTAGATGATCCAGATGGGGTGGGCAGAATGAGAAGAGATCTGGATAAACTAGCAGAATGGTCAGAAGAGTGGCAACTGGGATTTAATGCAAAGAAGTGCAAAATCATGCACATAGGGAAGAGAAACCCTGAAGCCACTTATAGGCTGGGAGGGGAGTTGCTAGCAGTCACAAAGGAAGAAAGAGACTTGGGCATCATCATCACTGATGACCTGAAATCATCAAGCAGACCTCTAAAGCAGTAGGTAAGGCTAGGGGTGTTAGGGTGTATTAGTAGGGGTATCACAAGTCGTAAGAGGAGGTAATAATCCTCTGTACAAGACATTGGTTAGGCCCCATCTGGAGTACTGCGTGCAGTATTGGAGGCCACACCTTCACAAGGACATTAACCAAATTGAGGCAGTCCAGAGAAGGGCAACCAAAATGGTGCAGGGACTGCATCAGAAGACATATGAGGACAGATTAATGGAGCTCAATATGTATACCCTTGAGCAAAGGAGGAGAGAGGTGATATGATCGAGACATTTAAACACCTTAAGGGCATAAACAAGGTGAAAGAGTCTAACATGTTTAAATATAAGAAAAATAGCAGGACAAGAGGACACAGCATGAGATTAGAGGAGGCGATTAAGGGGAATGTGAGGAAATTCTTTTTCACAGAAAGGGTGGTAGATGCATGGAATGGCTTACCACAAGAAGTAGTGGCTATGAATACAGTGCAGGGCTTCAAACAGGCATGGGATAGGCATAAGGGAGCAATACAAATGACTATGAATAGATAGGTCACTGACATCGCAAAGGCCGATGGCACATTTATAAGGTAGAAAAAGAAATGGGCAGACTGGATGGGCCTTGCGGTCCTTATCTGCCGTCAACTTCTATGTTTCTAAGTTTGGAAAGAATTTAGCAAAAATGGCTAGAAATACAGAAGTTAAGTTTTTGGCAAAGAAGACCATTACTAAGCTATGGAGGCAGGTCAGATGCCCCGTGGTAGACACCTGGCATGATTTGATAGTGGAGCATTATTTACTAGAGTGCATGATTTCAGGGGCTATGGGGCACAGGGAACAGTTTGAAATAAGGTGGAGGGCTTGGGTCCTTTTTCATTCAGCAAGAGACCCCTCATTTATTCCATGATGGAGTCCAAATACTTGGATGCTAGGAGCTGTAAATGGCACTTTGAGGGAGGACTCTTATTTCTGGGTAGAGGAAAGCCGGAGAGAAATAGAAGGAAGGGGCGGAGGAGGGTGCTTACTGGGGTCAGGATTATGATATGCTGTGAATTCTGTCTACTGAATGTGATGAAAACACTACCACTACTACCGTTGTATTACCACCTATTGATTGATTTGACGCTGTGTATACTTATGTATGTCAGCTATAACTTATCTGCTGTGTATTAGACCTCCTATGAAAATAAAAGAAAAATAAAGTATAGAAAAAAAAAGAAACATAGAAACATAGAAATTGTTGGCTGATAAGGACCGCTAGGCCCATCCAGTCTGCCCATAGGCCCATTACATTGTATGTGGCCAGTGACCCTATGTGATCAATGGCTTTTCATCACTCCCTCCCCTCTCAAGCTTCCCCTGTGCCTGTCCCAGGCATGCTTAAACCCCTCCACTGTGCTTGACCCCACTACCTCCTGTGGCAGACTATTCCAAGCATTGACTACCCTTTCTGTGTAGAAAAACTTCCTCACATTACCTCTTAATCTACCCCCTTCCAATTTCATATTGTGCCCCCTTGTTCTAGTACTTTTTCTACATTGAAAAAGGTCCCCCACCTGCACCTAGTTTATGCCCTTGAGGTACTTGAACATTTCAATTATGTCCCCCCACTGTCTTCTCTCCTCCAGTGAGCACATATTGAGGTCTCTTAGTCTCTCCTCATATGTTTTGTGATGCAAGCCCTGCACCATCTTTGTTGCCCTTCTCTGGATAGTCTCAAGCTTGTCTATGTCCTTGTGCAGGTGTGGCCTCCAGAAGTGCATGCAGTATTCCAGGTGAGGCCTTATCAATGTTTTATACAATGGCATCACCACCTCCCACATCTTGATATTGATACCCCTGCCTATGCACCCTAGCATGCCACTGGCCCTCCCTGCCACCTTTGTGCACTGCTTTGATATCTTAAGGTCATTAGAGATGATAACCCCTAGGTTCCTTTCCTCTTTGGTGACAGTCAGCTCCTCCCCCCAACCAGTAGCTCTGCCCTGGTTTCCCTCTTCCCAACTGCATTATTTTGCAGTTCTTTGCATTGAACCTCAGTTGCCACATCTCCGACCATCTTTCAAGCTTCTCCAGGTCCCTCTTAATTTTCTGCACCCCTTCTGGAGTATCCACCCTGTTTTAGATCTTGATGTCATCTGCAAACAGGCAGACCTTTACTTCCAACCCCCCTGCAATGTCACTAATGAAGACATTGAACAGGACTGGTCCTATTACTGATCCCTGTAGTACCCCACTGGTCACCCCCCCTCTTCCCAGATTGTACACCATTTACCACCACTCTTTGTCTCTTGTCTGTTAACCAGTTCCTAACCCAGTTTTTCACTTTCTCTCCCATGCCCAGACTGCCCATCTTGTTAATCACCCTTCTACATGGGACGGTGTCAAAGGCTTTGCTGAAACCTAGATAGGTGACATCTGCCACCCCTCCCTGATTTATTTCCATAGTCACCCAATCAAAAAAACTATTAGATTTGTTTGACATAATCTTCCCTCAGATTCTGAGCACTGCTGGATTCCATATGTGCCAGTATCCTTTCTTTCAGCAGTGTCTCCATGATCTTCACCCCCACTGAGGTGAGGCTGAGTGGCCTGTAGTTCCCCACCTCTTCCCTACTGCCGCTTTTGTGCAGTGGGACTACATGTGCCATTATCCAGTCCTCCGGAATGACACCTATGTTGAGTGACTCTGTGAACAGGGCTGCCAGAGGTGCTGCTAGTTCCCTTCACAGCTCCTTTAATATGCTCAGGTGGATGCCATCTGGCCCCATGGCCTTATCCACCTTCAGCTTTGTGAGTTCCTCCAGAACTCCCTCCACTGTGAATGGGCTGGTGTCCACTTCTCTCTCCCCCATTGTCTCTGCAACCGAACTGTGGTCCTTGACCCCCTCCCCTTTAGTGAGTACTGAGCAGAAATATTAGTTCAGTATTTCTGCCTTGTCCATATCCCACTCCTTACACTCTCCCTTCTCCCTTTGAGCCTCACAATCACCTCCCCCCTGATTTTTCTTCTTTCACTGATGTATCTATAAAATACCTTATCCCCTTTGTTTACAGACAGTGCTAAGCCCTCTTCTGTCTGTGCCTTCACCTTCCTAACAGCCTTCCCTGCTTCCCTTAGACATTCAAGGTACACCTCTCTGTCCTCCTCCCTTTAGCTTCCCTTATATTTCCTGAAACTCAGCCTTTTAGCCCTGACTTTGTCCCCCACCTCTTTGGAGAACCATAGTGGTTTCCTTTTTCTTCTATCCTAATCCATTGGTTTGTTATATCCACTATGGCTTATTTCAGTTTCTCCCATTGTTCTTCCATCCCCTCTATTACCTCTCCCTTCCCCAGGAGTGCTTGTATTCAGTACATCTACCCATTTCAGTGAAATCCTGTATTGTATCCTGTAACTCTGTCTTGTCTATCTTGTTAATCCCTGCAGTGAAAACAATCTTAAAAATAAAAAATGGGGTTAGTTTTACTGTAACTACTAACGTTAACTCAGTGATCTCTTTTGTTCAGATCACACTACTAATCCACAGCACGGGGTCATAATGTTGTAAAACATATGCCACATGTAAAAAGCACGCTACCAAGACAGTGTGATTTCTTGCATGCGGCATAAGTCTTTTACATCCCGTTATGGGGGACTGCGCCCCCGAACCTCCCCCAATAAGGATTCTCAACTCCGGGGGGGTTAACAGTAAAATTGCACAAAGTGCGACAAAGGAAAAAAAATGTTCTTGAATTTGGGACCAGGAATCAAACCCGGTCCCAAACATTCTGTATGCATTGCCTGCTGGCAGTGGCTCATCTCGTAGAGCCACAGCAGCTACTCAGCAGAAATCTGTCCCGGCAGAGTTCTTATCCTCTTCCTGGGACAGCGAGAGGGTGCAATACCACAAACAGAAGCTTTCTTGGTATTGCACCCTCACTCCCACTTACGGTGCTATTTCGGTTTAGCGCTCATGTCGTATGCTATTAAGCATATGACACATTGACACAGTAGGACTAATCCCTTGGGGGAGGCATTGTGTGCTTCTATTATTTAGTTGTACTGCTGGGTTTCTTTAAACCTGTTTTCTTCACAATATTATAATCTAAATATATAAAATGACTGGGAAGAGACAGTTGACTAAAAGGAGAGGTGTCTGGTAGGTGGCAAAGAAGAGTGGAGGTTATGTGGGACAAAACGGTATTGCAGCTAAAAAGGAAACCTACATCCACAGCACTGTTATCTATAAGCTGTGGGTCTGGTAGTTATAGTAAAGGGGTAGTTGGTAGCAGTGGCAATTGAATTAGTGTGGCCTAATTTTTTTCTGCCACATTATGCTGGTGAGGGCTGGGGGAAGCGGTGACAAGAGGGACAGTCCAAGAGGTATCAAAATCTTTCTGTCCGTCACAGTGGTCGAGTCGGAAGTTGTTGGTGTCACTCTGACTCCTGGTGGCAGTGATGGTGGTGGCACTAAGCCTGATCACAGTTATATAAAGCACAACATGAAACTGAACAGAAACTAGGTGTTGCTACTACCTTGCATGGTAAACAAGCTAATAAAATATGCGAGGTAACAGAAAGAATAACAACAAATCCACATTGGGATGTTTTGTACCAGGTTAGGGTTACCACCTTTTAAGAAGCCCAAAGTGGGACATTTCTTACTGAAACATTATTTTTCACAGACAGTAAGTAACCTCAACCGATGCAACAGACTTGTTTTCTCTATATAATAAGAATTAAGGCTAAGTGCAGTAGTTTCCTAGTTGCTTCTATTGTTTCTTATTCTTTTAAGGTGTTTTAGTTAAGGTATTGTAGTTTTCTGCAACATTTAGTGGAAAATTAGAAAATACTTGTTCTACTATAAAATCAGGACATTTAGTATTTTTCATGTTTTTTTTTTGCAGGACACAGCAGCCCAAATCAGGACTGTCCTGTGAAAATCAGGACAGGTGGTAAACCTATACCAGGTAGAGATTGAAGACGTGGTGGAAAAGGAGAATGATGAGGTGGTTTATTAGGCAGCAGGATTGTGGGCAGTGCAGCACATGTGGGATGTATATCTGGCAGACACCAGGCACCTTATCATGATGGAAGAGCCCGCACTGTACTGGAGCAGGAAGGTCACAAAATGGCTTACTCTGACCTCAGTAGAAATCAAATGCCTGAGTTGTTCACCCTCAAGTGCCAGTGTGGATTGGGTATTGAGATCAGAAGGGGCCCTTGTGCAGGACAGGCATACAGACCTATCCACTAGAAATGTTTGTATGCTAACATTTATTAAAATAAATGTGGAGCCTATTCCATTCAATACAATCGTGTCACTATTCCTTCTACATGAAAGTGGTGGTGGTTTTGAAAATGGACAGAAAGAGCATGTGGTTGTTGAAATTGATAAATTGCCTTTTACTGAGGTAGATGAAGCATGGATGGAGAAAGGATTCCCATGTTGGGAGAACTCCAGTCTGGAAGACTGTGAGGGCTGCTTCCTTGATGATGATGATGATGATGATGAGGGAAGCATTATAAGAAATGTGCTCTGTCCATCCATTCCTCCTCATCATTTGAAATATTTTCTTTACACAGTAATTCAGTTTTGTATTCCTCTCACTTATTTTTTCCTCAGATTTTGCTGTTGTTCCCTACATCCATCCATCTACCTACCTTCATCCTCCCTCTCCTATGATATGCCTACAGACAAACTAGAAAATCATTTAACACTGCATCATTAAATGCCAAGTTTGCAGCAGTAACAGCTACCACTAGAGGTGTTGTGAAGTTAAACTTCGCAAACGCAGTTTATGCGAAAAGCTGAAAATTTGCGCTTCTTGAAATTCTTGGAGTTTGGAACACTCCAAAACTTTGATTCACATGATCTGCATAAAATGTTCAGTGAAAATTGCCTTTTTTTAATGTGAAGTGTGAATTTCATGGGTGAAGTGTGAAATTCACAGACAAAATATAACACTCCACAGCAAAATCTATGAAATTCACAGTCGCGACTTTCATGAAATCACTCTGCAAATTCCATGAATTGACTCACAGAGTAATTTCATGGACTTCACAGACCTCTAGATACCACCACTTCCATCACATATTTCCAAACTAAGAAATCAGAACTCTAAAGCCACCATAAATGTCTTTTCTACCCATGCAGACCATGAATCCTCCAGCAATCAGAACACGGCCTCCTCCTGTGGCTTAAGTATGTGCTTGACATCCATCAACAACATGGACCACTGCCACCACTGTCACAGTATGCATCCAGACTGGGAAACCGGGACTCCTAAACCAGTATATAATTCTGTTGCTAGGAAGACTTAGGGCCTGCCAGCCAGCCTGCCCTCAATCCAAGCCTCCAGCCAGCCAATCCATCAGGGCGGCATGAACTGAAGTCCAGAAAGGGACCCCTTTGTCTGCTGTGATGGTAAAGTAACTTTCACTGTTGATGACACTCTGTATCCTCACTGTTTGTGAAGACTGTCCTTGCATAGGAGGGGCTTCCACCATGTTTTTAAGCCATTGAAATGTGTTACCTTGTTTTTGTCTCCCTCTTAGTGCAGGTTTGACCATTCATAGGGACAACTGGAAAGCCAAATGCAAAGCCAGACAGCCTGCATTGAACAGAATAAAGTCACCTCTTCTTCCACCACCTTTTCCTGTGGCACAATCATGCCAGTACATGGTATGGCACTCACTAATGTGATAGTAAATATTATCACATGACTTTTTTGGAACATGAGAACACTGACTACATTCAGGAGAAAATTTTGGAACATGAGAACAACAAAAAATGTGGCTGTGTGAAGGGAGGGAATTAGTCTGACAGACCAGGGTGACTGGGCAACTGATATAGTGCAAGTATCAGCTATTGGACTGAAAACAAATATTCAGGGACCAAACAAATTTTTCATATGGTACTTTTCAATGCAGTATTCATGTAAACAACAGTGCTTTACCCAGCTAGTCTTTTTGGTGTCTGGAAGGCATACATGGCATTGATTGCAATCATGACCAAGGTAATCATGTTACGACATTGGTTGTATCGTGCCATCCATTCTTATAAAGAATGGCACCAAGAGATTCTTCAGGCATTATTAGTAAAAAAGCAGATTGCTGTCTCTTAACACAGGGTAGAGCTTTTTCATACTAGATGGGAACCACTACACTGTATGCTTTATTGTCTGTTGTCATTTAATCATAATGGGGAAAGACTGGCTCTTATTTTAATTTTAATCTCACTATCTTGGGTTTCCTTTCTCAGTATTGTTTTCACTGTTTCATTCTTACGATTTTGTTCTTTTCCTTATGTGAGATAGACATGCTCTGGTTGGTGGGATGGGAGTGGTGGGGGAGGGATTCTGGTACTGGTTTGTGTTTTATTGAGGGTGAGACATGCTCTGGGTGGTGGGATGTGAGTGGTGTGGGAGGGATTTTGGTACTGGTTTGTGTTTTATTGGGGGTGTTTTTGTGCTTTGTATTAGTTGTTGTTTGGTCCTTGTTACCCATTCTTAGTGTTTTGTATTTTTAAAAATTGCAATAAAGTATATTCAATTACAAACAAAACAATAGTACATACCATGCAATTAAAGAAAACACAGATTGAAAGCAGGCCTTTTTTTTTTTGAAGGAGAACATTTAGCTAGAAATCAAGATGAGAAATAATGGAATCTAACAGAAAGAAAGACAGGAAAATTTTTTTTTTGGCATTTTTAAAATTTTTTTATAGTTTGTTTCTCATAAACAAAGGGTGTGAAGAAAGAGTAAGAGGAGACAGGAAGGAACACCTGATAGTTAAAGCTAAGGATGTGGAGTAAAAAAGATGGATCAGTGAGGAGAATTTGAGAAGAAAAGATTGAAAAAAGCAACATTTGGGGAACATTTTTAAGAACTAGATGGAAGAGGACACCCACCTCCATGATGGAGCTAATTCATTCCCTCAAGAAGCATTTTCTGTCTGTCAGACAGCTTCTGTAGAGTTTCTTCCATGGAAGAAGTTCTGCAGCAGATTTCCCCATCTCTGCTCACAGCCTCACAGCTGTGCCAACTCCCCTCTGGTGACTGCTGATGTTGGCAATGCCATTGCTGTCCCATGACCCCACCATTCACTGTGGCTGCTGTTTCTAGGCCACATGATCATCATAGATATGGTTTACCTGCTCTACCCTATCAGTGGCAAAGAAGGACCACAGCCACCACCACCATCACTCATCACCTCCTTTTAATGGCCTCCCATTGACTCAAGCAGCTGAATTTCATCTGATTACATTGCCCACTGGTACCTAGAAAGGTGCCCATCTTCCCACGACTGACAAGTGTGTTGCAGAGATTACACTATTATTAGTGCCATCCATGGCAAAAATTCCCCCATGAGGAAAGACCTGGACTGCTTCCTTGAATATAAAGCTGAGGAGTTTGAAGACAAGGAACAGGCACACAGCTCCTCAGGGGGATCAGCCTCTAGTGGTGGTGGTGGTACTATGGGGGCACATCAGGTTCAAGCTGCTGCTGCTGCACCGGGGGCTGCTACCATGGTGCTGTGGAAACTGGGGGCTACTGTGCAGTTGGGGGTTGCTGTGGCTTCTGCATTGGGTGCTGCTGCTACAGTGCTGTGGAGAGGGATTCTGTGTCACCCTTTCTGCTGCTCTTACCTCCTCTGTCTGGACCTGGTGATGTCCACAGCAGTTGTATGGCTCTATTATGAGTCTGAACATGACCCAGTCTATACTCCATCTCTCAATAAACAAATGAGTTAGAAAGCATGGCAGAAAAGTCAAAAGCAAAGGGAAAGTACAGATCTATAAGTAAAGGTTACAACTAAATATATACAAATAACACAGCAGAAAAAAAAAACCAAAGTACTTCTAAAAACATAAAGAACTAAATCAGAATAAAACAAGCATTTGTCAATGCGAATGTTTGCTTGCTGGCATTAGTAGTGGAAGTGCAGGAGTTAGATGCAGTACAGGAATGGCAGTGAAGTATTGAACAGACACCAGCTCCACCCTCACTCTGCAGAGATGGACAGGCATTGGGGTGTGCCTTTGGGTCGTCGCCCATTATGGTCATGACATTTCACCTCACCTTACCCTTCAGACACTGACAAGTGTCAAGGTGTGCCTTGGGGTGTTTGGGCTTTACATTCACCTCATTCCATAAGGAAATACTCTGAAATGGGTACAGTATTGGAGAATGGGCTGAATTCTAGGGGCAAAGGGTCCAAGGTGCATCTCAATGCCTGTCAATGACTGCAGGGTGGGGGTGGAGTGAAATGGCATGAGCATTTCTGTTGACAATCCCAAGTCACACCCCTGACTCCTGTCAGTCTCTACAGGGTAGGGTGTTATGGTCAAAATCGCTAATGCCCTGAGAGTTTCTTGGTATTTTTACTCCAAGTTTTCCACATGCATTTTTATGGCCCCTCCGCATGAACAGTGACACTGTCAGTTCGTTACAGAAAAGGTGATTTTGCAGAGCGACTGCGCCAGTTGTTGCCACAGGTGTGAAAACACATTTCAAACAGGATGTGAAAAGTGACGGGTGTACTGTTCATGAGGAGGTGTAAAAAATGGCATTATTGAAAATCTGGAGTGAAACTATACAAAAACTGGTGTAGTCACGATCGTGCGTAGAAACTGCTCAACGTACACCAATAATGTAAAAGTCTGGAGATTTTTACAGCAGATTTTCAACATAGGCATTTTGGGACCTCCATTCATGAACAGTGTCACTGTGATTTTCTTAATCTGTCCGAACACTAATTTCCCACAGTGACCATGCTATTCTGTGCGGAGGTGCAAAACACATTTCAGCCATGGTGTGAAAAATGACAGCTGTACTGTTCATAAGGAGGTGAGAAAAAATGTCAATGTTGAAAATCTGGACTGAAAATACTACAAATTCATGAACTTACGAGGGTGCATGGAAATTGCACAATGCAAGCTCATAACAGTCATTTTATGGACTTTTGTCATCAAATTTTCAACATAGCCATTTTAACACCTCTGCTCATGACCAGTGTCACTGTAATTTTCTTAATGTGTCCCAAACATTGATTTCACACTGACCGCACTAATGTGAGCTACATGTGTGCAAACACATTTTGGGAGAGATATGAAAAATGACAGCTGGACTGTTCATAAGGAAGTGTGGTAAAATGGTAATGTGGAAAATCTGGAGTGAAAATATTAAAAATTCTCAAAGTTATGACAGTGTGTAGGAACTGCGCAATGCACCCTGGTAAACCAGTCATTTTGAGGAATTGTTCCACCAAATTTTCAACATAGTGTTTTTAGGGGTCTACCTCATGAACTGTGACACTGACATTTTGTTACTCAGTCCTGAAAGGTGGTTACACGCTGTGACTGTGAATTCACCTTTTGGGACCGAATAACAAAATGACAGTAACTGAGTTCATGAGGTGGGGCCCCAAAAACCCCATATTGAAAATTTGGTGAAAAGAGTCATAAAAATGGCCGAGATATGTACAAAAGTTAAAAAAAAACAAAACATTTATGCCATTATACAGCTTACCAGCATTTCTTCAGTTCGTGGTAGGCTTTGAAGAGTGCAGACGTGTTCCAGGTCCACCGAAGATCATCGTGCTGGCCTGCAAAGGTAAGTATGGGGTTGGGGGTGTGGGGAGGTGGGTGTGCAGAGGGTGGGTGTGGGTTGGGGGAGAGGGGTGAGACAGTCAATGAGGGAAAGTTTTTTTTTTTTCCAGGTGTTTTTATGTTTCTTCAGACTACACTGGACTTTTGCCATGCTGGGGTGGGCTCCCAGCGTGGCAGCTGGAAGTTTTTTGGGGGGGCAGTGGAACCGATGGGGATTGGGCAGCCCCCATTGCCCATACAGACTTCTGCCATGCTGGGGTGGGCTCCCAGCATGGCACATGGAACTCTGTTTTTTTGGGGGGAGTAACAGTGAAGCTGATGGGGATTGAGCACCCCAGTCTGCCGTACGGACATTTGCCACGCTGGGGTGGGCTCCCAGGTACCTGGAAGTCTGTTTGGGGGGGTGGCAATGAAGCTGATGGGGGATTGGGCACCCCTGTCGGCCATATGGTGTGTGGGTGTGCTCCCAGCGTGCTACTTGGGTGTTGGGGGGGGGAGTAGATGAAAATGAAGCTGTCTATGACAGCTGTATAGATGCAGTGCAGAGTGTAGGCACTTTGCAATTACCTGCAGATGGCAGTATGCAAATTGCCTACACATTACCACTGCTGATTGCAGCAGTTTTTTGCTTTCAACTGTACGCCTCTGCATCTGAACGGCTGTCATAGACAGCTCCGACATTCATTGGCGTGTTGCGGCCACACCTGTAAAAGGGAGCAGGGCATTGGAAGTGGGGGAGGCACACCTACGAAAACTCGTATGGAGGCACTATGTTTCTTGCACATGCATGCAAGCAAACATAAAAATCAGAAACAAATGTTAAAATAATGTAAATTATTGATTTACATTAAACAAGTTGCTTGAAAAGGTTGTCAGATTTCTATCTCCTTCATTAACACTACAAAACCAACAAAATCTGTCCAGAGCCGACAGGGCTGCAGGTGAGGAATTTCGGGTAAAATATTGAAAATAGTTTTAATTACTATTTTTACATCAAAATTTCAACATAGCCTTGTTATGAACCTGCCTCATGAAGAAGGGCAGAGATAATGTTCAACTCCTGCCCTAAAAGTGATATCGGACAGGGACTGTGAAATTAACTTTCGGGATGCAAAAACATATTTTTGGCAGGAGCTGAAAAATGACAGCCGTTACTTGCATGAGATGCTGTAACAAAATGTCTATGTTGAAAACTTGGGGTAAAAATATTAAATATTACCAAAGTAATGAGCATGCACTTGCAAAATTCAACATAGCCTCATAACTTTTTTTTTTTTTATATTTTATACCAAATGTATAACATGTTCTTATGACCTCGCCTCATAAATAAGGGCCGAGAAAATGTACACCTCCTGTCTGAAAAGTGATTTCTTGCAAGCACCATGAACATTCTCTATTTCTACCTGCCTACCATGCCAATGTACGTATGTGTTTTCATCTACTTATTATCTGAATTGCCACTTAAGTGTACTAAAGAGCACACTTTGTGTCCATGTGTGTAAATACCTGTATATGCCTTTAAATTTGTAAGCATTCTATTTTTGTTACCATTATTTACTGTATTCTGTAACTGTATCATGCTGTACTCCCTTCTCCCCATCCTCATATGATTCATCTGGAAATGAGGTGAAACTCTTTACATAAATAAATAAATAAATAAAATAATGGCCCCTGTGCGTTAAGGGGTGGGTTGCCTATGTGTTGTGGATCCATGGCACTTAGGCAACCCTACATCTGAATGTAGCGAAATAGGGATTTTGCAGATCCCTGTCCACATTTACAGAAGGAATGAATGACCCTTCCACACAGGATCCCATAACCGGTCATGCAGCTAGGCACACAACCAGTCTAGGGGCATGTTTGGAGGCATACCTGTACTCCACACTATTTATGGAGGTATGGAGTACTGGGTAAGTGGTGCAGGATACAGCAGCAGGGCTGCTGCTGTATATTTTGACACCCCCAGTTAAATCCAGAAAGCAGCAGGAGACTTGCAAACCCTCTATGATGCTGCCCCATCCCAGCAAGCTGACAGGTAGGGCTGGGGGCAGACATTCAAATACTTGCCCATACTTTGACATTTTTCCTGTCCCAAACTTACCCAGAATCCTCTGCTCAGATGGAGCAGGGAATCCACTTCAGTCCACAGGTCAGGCATCCGATTGGATGCCTGCCTCTGTCCCATAATGTGCCTCCCATGCAGCTGTGCACTGGGAGGGGGCACAGACAGGCACCCTGTGGAGTAGTGTGGTAGTCTATATATTGCACCTTTCACCTGTTCACTAGTGTGGAGTTATGTGGGCAGGGTTGTGTGATCTGTGCATACCTGGCTCCACAATAGTGCATAGCCCTCAATATTTATTTTTCTTTATGAATTTTTTATTGGTTTTCTCTTGGACTGGACTAGTCAGTACGAATTTTCAACTACTGATGCAGATTCTAGTACAGAAGGGGGCCAGAGGTTAAAGTCTCTGAAGTTGCCAAAACTGCTCTGGTGTGGCAAACAACTTGTGCATGGGAGGGCATCGATGGAGGCTGATGTGGAGGTGCATCAGACCAATGGCTGCATCACAAAGATGGTTGACCACTGCACAGAGGCTGCATAGCACACAGGGCTGGTGGAGCTATGCGATTAGCTCTGGCAGTCCAGCCCTATGTGTATACATGACTCTCACATGGCAGCTGCACTGTACAACCTGAGAAATCCATGCATGATTTCAGTTGAGACAATAGTGGTATTATATACAGTACCAACTGACATTCCCATGATAAGACTAAAGCTAAGTACAGTAGGACGGCAGAGGTCTTAAGGATCCCTGTGCTAACCATGCACCCTATTGCTCTATTAAACTGTGACCATCGTTACTATAGTATTGTGTTTGCCTGAAATTCAATAGAGCTATAGGGAGACCAACAGGCTGCTCTGCAGATCACTGGCTGTTAGATGACCTCTGCTTTGTCTAATGACTAGTGATTCCTGCTGCCTTACGGGGCCTTGGGAAATCACACCTTAGGGGATGTTGCAGCACTCCTTGTGGCACAAGCCCCTTCCCACCATGCTACAGTTATGAATCTGGTGCAAGCCTGGAGCTAGCCCCATTGGTACAGGCAGTCCATAATTGGGAGCAGCCTGTGTTGGACAATTTGGAATGATGCAAGGTGTGGTGCAGTGAGCCCCTTGCTCCATTTTTGAGCGTTTGAAAATACAACCTGTGGTATTCTGTGTAGTTTGAATAGTGCTGCAGAATAGCACATGTAATGATGGAAAATGCACAAAACTAAAATATAAAAAAACTCCTGATTTAGGGTTGTAATAACAGAAAATAGCATTAATATTATTCATCATAGTAAAGACAACCAAATCATATACACCTTTGATAAGGATAAGATTTGTCAGTCAACCCCCACACATGTAGTCCTTCTAGGGGTAGGATTGGGAGATCAGGTAGATATTGGTCATACTAGTCTTTAAATACAATAGTGACCTGCGAGCGCCTGTCTAGTACAGCTTGAGTGGAGATGCCGTTAACAGTCACTGTGATTTCCATGGAAGGGCCCACCATTTCGGACCAGTCTGGGGAGGTCTGTTGTGCAGACTGGCCCACAGCAGTTTTGGAGGAAATGATTTTCTTGGTGGGCCTGGCTGAGGTTTTATATTAATCTATCGACCAGATTGAGCAGTTTGGTATTGACTTTCCACAGGTCCTCAGGAGAATTACAACTTTGTCAGGTATGCCTGTGTTCTCCACATCTATAGTAGAACATCTTTTCTCTGTTATCACTAGAGCAGTTCAGTTCCTCATGGAATTTGTAACAGTCAGAGGAGGGAGTTCTACCATCCTCTTTTGGTTTGGGCTTGGGCTCCCTTTCCCCACAGTTCTGCCAGGAGCAGAGATTCGGGTGGCATATATGAGGTCTCTCACTAAAGCTCACAGTTCTCTCATTTCTTCCACCAGTTTGGATTTGGCTCGAGGTTCAGTGACAAGAGCATGAGCCCCCACTCCCACAGGTGGAGTCTCACTGACGATTTCAGTCTTAGGAGGGCAAAAGTTAGAGTTTCTGGTCATTTCAGCTGTGGCGTGTTGCCTGGCTCACATCTCTTTTATCTCTTTCAACAGCTCTCAGAACAGTTGTGTCTCAAGGTCCTCCTCCTTCTCATCAGGCCAGTCTGGTGTCAAGGTATTGCATGCAACTCCAGCATATGGTTCTCAGCCATCCTCATCATTCTCAGCCTCCTGAATTTCCTTCATCAGCCAAGAGTATTTTCCATAAGTCTCTTGTGCTTCTCCCCCTTGGAGCACTGCCACTCTTGGACCAGGGGAGTAGCATAGTCCATCCAAGTTTCCAAATTGTCCTCTCTCACTGGCACAAGAACTGCACCAGAGAACAATCTGAGCCTGTGATAGGAGTATAGGTGTGCAGAGGATATCACAATGGGGGACGTTACAATAAAGGATGCCTTGGGGGTGGACAAAGAGGCTGGAGGAGATTGCAAGGGAGTGGTCTCCTGTGAATCCTCCAAAGCTTTTCACAAACCCTTAATTGTCTGCCCTTCAGCAGTCAGAAGTCTCAATAATTTGTCCTTAAACTCCTCATCCATCGGGTACCCCCAAGGGGAAGACAGGTCACTGTGTAAATGAATCTCTCTATACCCCTTCTGGGATCCTTCCGGCATGATAACTAGGGGTACTGCCTCAGAGTCTATGGGGAGGCTGCAAGAATGGAGGTCTTCCAAGGTCTGTACAAATAAATCTGAGTCCTGCTCTCAAACTTCAACCTTCCCCAGACACTTAACCTTCCCCATTGTTTCTTCAATAGTTTCATTAGTGGTCCCCACAGGGATATCGAGTAGTAATATGGCATGGTGGGGGTCTACCCCTTCAGCCTCATTACAGCCCAACATACAGTGCATGACCAGTTAGTGGGGGAAATTTTCCACTTAAGCACAGTAAGCACCTCCATTTTAAATCCTATCCTAGTTTTGCACTTGGCTGAAATTTTAACTGTTAACCACTAGAAGGCGCTAATCCCAGCTGTGCTTCTATGACGTAACCCCTAGGCAGAGCAATTCTAAGGCTACTACCCCTGCCTGTATAGCAATACTCAGGTTGAGGGGTCTGAGTTCTCTAAATGGGTGCCTCCACCCAGAGGAATGTTATTGGGGTAGCTTAACTGGTCTAGTATAGCCTTGGGGATGCTATAACCACCCACCAATGCTTCTAATAGCCTGAGAATAACACAATAGTACATTTACATTCAGTAGGTAGCAGTAATAATAAAGTGCTCACAATCTTTTCACTTACCACCAGGGCTGGATCTGTGGCAGCTGCCCTGGACACTCCCTGGAAAATAAGGTTAGCAACGCAGCAATACAACCTTAATACTGTAACCCAACTAATAATATGCACACTAGCCAGGTTAAATGTGAAAAAGACAATCAGATTTATTTAGGGGCAGTGAACAATGGAGGGTTGTGACTCTAGCAGAAAGGTGGAGGATCCATTAGCTGACAATGATCGTCAAGGATCCACAACAAAGATGGTGGATATCAGGAAGGCAGACTTCAAGAAAATTGGGGAATTGCTGAAGGGGAGACTCGAAAAAATAAAACGGGGATGGGGACAGTGCAGAAGTGAGACATAATAAAGTAAAGAATCATAGAGGTGACAGAAACATGCACCAGGCTACAGAATAAGAAGAATAGGGCAAAGAGACCATGCTGGCTGAACAGGAAGGTGATACAGGGGGTGAAAGCAAGAAGAACGGTTTACCAGAAGTTTAGAAAGACAGGAAGGGGGCAGGACAGGGAGAAGTACACCAAATGGTCCAAGAAGGTGACCAAGAGGATAAGGGGTATGAAAGCCACCAAGGAACTTAGATTAGCACAGGGAATTATGGAGAGGAGAAAGACTTTTTTAGATATGTCAGAGAGAAAAGGAAGTGCAGGACAATATAGTAGGGATAACAAGGGGGAAGGAGTGGGTAGAAAAGGTGAAGGAACAAGCAGAAGGACTGAATAAGTAGCTCTGCTCAGTGTTCATAAGGGAGGAGGGGTATCAATTACTACCCAGGTCAGGGGGAGTGGAGATGGGAGGTGAGTTAACAGATGGTAGGATCGAGAGTAGCAGAGTCTTGGAAGGGTTAAAGGCACTGAAGATGACTAAAGCACTGGGGCCAGATGGTATCCACCCAGGGTGCTGCAGGAGATGGCAGAGGTTCTAGCGGAACCACTGGAGGACCTGTTCAGCACCTCCTTGGAAATGGGGGAGGTGCCTCAGGACTGGAGGATGGCCCATGTGGTACCATTGCATAAAAGAGGTCCAAGGGATGAGCCAGAGAACTATAGGCCTGTCAGTCTGATGTCCAAAGTGGGAAAGCTCATGGAGACAATACTAAAGGACAGGTTGGTGGCATTTTTGGAGGGCAACAACCTGCAGGATGGGAGGCAGCACTGGTTCATTTCAAGAAGATCCTGCCAGACCAATCTTACACAGTACTATGACTGAGTGATGAGGGAGTTGGATGGGGGCCATGCTGTGGATGTGCTATACTTGGATTTCAGCAAGGCCTTCGATTCATTGTCCCATGGGAGACTAGGGGTGAAGTTATCTGGGGTGGGATTGGGGACAAAAATGGCATGTTGGATCTCAAACTGGCTAAGGGAAAGGCTGCAGAGGGTGGTGGTGGTGGGCATCTTGGAGCCTAGATCTGTGATAAGTTTGGGTGCTGCAGGGCTCGGTCCTGTACCCAGTGCTGTTTGGGTTATTTATCTCAGACACTGCGTAAGGGTTGTTGAGCAGGATTAGCCTGTTCGTGGATGACACCAAAATGGGTGCAGTAGTAGACGATGAAGAGGGATGGGTGCAACTACAGAGGGACTTGTCCAAGCTGGAGGAATGGTCAGAGAAGTGGCAGCTGGGGTTCAATGCAAAACAATGCAAGGTGTTACATCTTGGGGTAAAGAACCCAAGGAAAGAATACTGGCTAGGGGGAATCAAGCTGGGGAGCACTGAGGAGGAAAAGGACCTGGAGAAATTGACAACAGCAAGCATGAACAATTCTGTCTAATGCAGGAGGGTGGCAGTGAAAGCAAACAGGATGCTAGGGTGCATATCACGCAGATTCACATCCAGGTACAGGGAGGTGATTTTGCCCCTCTACAGGGCACTGGTTAGGCTTCACTTGGAGTACTGAGTGTAGTTCTGGAGGCCGTACCTGAGCTGGAATGTCAAGCTGCCAGAGAGAGTGCAGTGAAGGGCAATGAGGATGATTTAGGGGATGGAGGAAATGTATTATGAGATGTGGCTAAAGGAACTGAATATGTATGCACTGGAAGAGAGGTGGGGGGGCATGATTGAGACATTCAAGTACCTGAAGGGTGTAAACTAAGGGCGGTGAGGGGGTGCTTAAACTAAGGAGTGGCAGGGAGACTAGGGGGATGGGCTTAGAATAGAGGGGGGATTCAGGAGGGTGATGAGGAGGCATTACTTCACAGAAAGAGTAATTGAAAGGTGGAATGGGTCACAAACACACTCCACAGGTCAGGCCCTCTGCTCCCACAGTGCCAACCTCAGAGCACAATAGTATGAACAGGTAACATACAGGATAACCCTCCTGTTTGATTTTGGGTCCGAATCACATTTAGTCTCACTTTCTGGGGGGATTCAAACTGTGAACCTTATGCTAGCGCACCCAAATGTACAGGCTCAGATAATATTCTCTTCAGGGGAATGCTATGTATATTTCGCCCAAGGACACCTAACCAGGTATCCAAAATGAACCCTTAAAATTCTATAAGAGACCTTAGGTATATTCTTACCTTTTACCAAGCTTAGTAACACCATCAAGTCCTTGAACAGTTGTCAGACTTAAAAATACAGGCACTCCACATGCAAAAATGATGGAAGAGACCCAGGCAGGATCTTAAGGAATATGTTTACTAAAAATGGATAAAAGCTGTCAGATAAAATACAGAACAAATATCAAAAAGCATCACAATCCCATAAAAGGAAAAAACAAGGAAAACTACAGAACAAACTCCGAACACAATACATTTAGATCTTTACTATCTAATGTATTGCCTCTGTAAGTGCAGTTAAATTAGAGATCTTTGTTTCTTAAGAGCTCCAAAAGATATGACCTACATTTCAGACACAAGTATCAGTTTAAATTCCGTGTCTCCACACCCCATCCGTGAGTTATTTAGCTCCTCCTTTTAGAATATCAAATTACAAACATGATTTCCTGCCAGGAGGTATGTTAAATAATGCGGCATCATAAGAAAAAAATACATTTCCTATATATAACTCCTTAATTAACCATTTTTTGTTTGAACTTAGCAATCTCAGCATTTGCAGTTTAGGTGTTAAACTTGATAGGAACAGCCAAATTACCCTTTCTTTCCTGACATCATAAACTTTGGATTTTGTTTCCACTTCAAACGCCTGAGCCTGTCACAAAAGGTAATAAAATGCCAACTGGAAGGAAGGTAGTTAATTAACTGGTTCCCTTATCAGTTTTAATTACATCAAGTGGTTTCAGCTGCTGACACCTTGTAATTTAAAGGGCCAAATCTCACGGACTTGCATTCCATACACTGACCATTTATTTATAATACCAATATGATACAATAATCATAACCAGCTGGCAAAGCATCACAGAATGCACTATCAGAAGGGGTGATATCATGCAAAAATGTGTCTGGCTTTAAGAATGCTTTGGCCAGGGTACAGGGGTGGGTAAGGGTGGATAAGAAGGATAACAATGGGAGGTTAAGGGGATTGGTGGGAGAGGAAGCTGCCTGCTAGGGAGCTAGCTGCCCAATCAAGCAGACTTTGATAGACCTGTAGGTCTGTTCTGCTGGCACTTTCATTTGTTTGTATGTTCATATGTAAGCTTGTTCAGCATGCAGTGTTAGTCCCGATTAGACAGTTCAACAACCCTGGGTACACAGTATGTCATGCAGGCTAACCTGGAGCATTGCCTTGGGGTGGCCGGGGTTGTAGCTGTCGTTGGGACCCTTAAGAAAGGAAAACAGTTACACATGCACACAACCCAATCATTTGTAATCCAAGCCGGCTGGCTCAGTTCATTGCTAGAACCAAGTGAAAAGAACCAATTCAATGGTACCACAGTGATAGTTGCTTTTGTTACAGGGAGCTACCCTGGTCTGTACTTATGCTACCAGAACCTGGATGTTGGTCAGGCAAGATGTAGACCTTGTGATGAAGATGATCTGGGAGGCCAGGGGAAGCAGGGATGACACAGCTCACCTCCAGGTGGTCACTACCCATTCAATGACGTTGAACAGGGGGCTGAATTCCCAGGCTGGTCTTTCACCGAAAAGGTATCTGGAACATGAGTAGTAGCCTAGGCCAAAATGGCAGGGCCCAGGCAGGATGAGCAGTTCTGCAAAAGTTTGTAAGCTTCTGCTGGTGAAGCCTCCAGCTGGCATAACCAATCTGACCATGGGGAACCAAATGGTGACCCACAAAACACATTCAGTGTATTTAATTGCTCTAAGTGACAGTTCAGATATAGTCCATTTGAGAATGACAGCTTCACTGCGCAAACCTTCAAATCTGAGCAAAGTTCTCTCACAAGCTGGGCCAATCACTTCTGGAGCAAGTCTTCGGTCCAAATCACAAGTCGCAATGACACTTTTCCTTTTCCTTTGCTGCAGTTCCAAAGCTGGAAATCGGAACAGGTCCAACTTCTGCAAAAGGCAGTTCAGTTTGCAGGAGAATGTGGTAGGAAGGCCAGCTTAGCCTCTTCCTGCCGATTCCTCTACGCTCATTCGGGGAGTAGCTACTCAAAAGCTTAAGTTGTTCACTCTTCCACCTCCAACTCTAACTGATCGAATGCTTCAGGCAATTCTCAGCATTTCACTTGTAATCCAAAAGTTTCAGTTGGCTGAGGGAACTTTCAATCATAGTAAGGCATCCCCCCAGGTCCATTTGGGCACCAACACTTAAAACTACAAAAACTACAGAATTCCTTCCAACAAGACCCCGGGGACAGTCTCTATATTAGATCCCGAGTGGTTCGATTGGTTCAAATACTGGAAGTCCAGAACCTAACATGGTAGCTCCCATTCAAATGTTCGAGCTGCAAAGAAAGCAAGTTAGACACACTTCATCTTTACTATAACAGTGAATTAGCAATAAACAATCACAGTTCCTAAGAGGGCTCCCTCTGCATAAATAGTGATGGCAGAATGGAGCAAAATAACAGACAGTCTGGCCAGTCGCAAGCCTTTAATCATTTGGACCAAGTCCAGACTAATTTCTAAACACAGATTAGTTATTTCCTTAAAGAGATAGGAGCAGAGGCTCACTAAAGCACTCTCACATAGACAAAATAGAACTACTGAAGACATGACACCAGCCAGAGAGTGGGCATTAGACAGCCCAGGAAGACATTATATTAAACTCTAGTTTGTGGGGGGGGGGTTACATATACAATAAATAAAATAACAATATAACATATAATATTACACTAATGTAATTTAGTTGTAGATTGGGTTAACAACAACTGCTAAGGCATTGAAATGAGCATGTGCAGATACATCAGTTAAGCGGGGTGGGAGAAGAAGAAGAAGCGGGATGAGTAGGCTCATAACAGAGAAGGATTAAAAAAACATTTCTTGGGTGGGTGTGGTTTGGCCACCAACATGATGGCAGCTTTTTCTGCGAGCTCGCTCCTGCCTGAACCCTATCCGAGCTTGAACGCCATGATCCCATGGAGTTTTTCCCCCAAAATGTAACTTAATACATGGGTAAAGTCTTGCCTACCAGGTGTCGCGCTCCTTTGGGAAAGCTTCGGCGTTATTTTGCAGATTGCAGTGCCGTGTCTTGCACTACCTCTGGCCTTGCTAGGCTGCACAGGCCGCGACTCTCACTTTAAGGTTGCTACTAACTGAATCGCACTCTTCTGCTTAATCAAAGTGTCAAAACAGACGGGGATCAGACCTCTCCTTAAGTTTTGGTCTTTGCAACCATGGATCCACTGACAAATATGTTGACTGCCAAGTCTGCTTGCCCTAACAATTCAGAGATACCTCAGCAAGCTTCAGTAGGTGACTCTTTACAATACATAACAAAAATGTTGGAAACAGTCCTTCTACGTATAGATGATATTAATCTTACTCTATCAGGTACTGTTACTGTTCGTCAGCTTCAAGATCACATGAATGTCTCAGGGCAGAGAATGGAAACTTCTGAGATGCAGCAGCAACAAATGTGGCAACCCCTGCACCAACAGGAGGAACACCTGGCAGCTCTTTGGGACAGAGCCGAGGACCAGAAAAACAGAGGCAGGTGTTACAACTTAAGAATTATCGGTCTGCCCGAAGGGGCTGAGGGACAATCAATGGAAATGTTTCTAAACGACAACCTTCCACTTCTCTTAGGGGATTGCTGTAGGGGTCCTATTGATGTAGAATGGGCACACCGTGTATCTATGTGGCCTAATAAGTCTGTGAACTCACCAAGACCAGTGGTTGCCTATTTGCTCTGCTACTCCACGAAGAAGCGAATTCTTCGAGCTGCCAGGGACATTGGGGAGCTCTGCTGGCAAGGGGCCCAAATCTCATTATACCAGGAGTTTGCACAGGAGACTGCAGTCAAAAGAAGGGCTTTTGGTCCTATTAAACATTTCCTGTATCAGCATTGCTTCAGGTTTAAATTCAAAATCCTTACCAGATTGCAAATATCCAAGAAGGGGAGAGATGTGACTGTTGATCAGCCGAAAAAGCTGGAACGTTGGCTAGCAAGGTTTTGACCTTTCCTGTCACCCCCTACTACATTCCCCAGAAGGCTATGGGAACTGTCCCCTACAGATCTCTCTAGTAGGAACAATTCTTCTCTTGCAAGGACCCCCGGGACTGCTTTACCTGATGGACCAGCCAATCCGGTCCTACCCCTCACTGGTCCCCCACTGCTAATATTCTTTTTTCCAACTTTGCACACCTCAGCTGCATCCTCCAAACCAAAACAACTCCTTCCAGGATCTCTTCCTCAGTGAGCTACTAGCACCTCCACTAAATCTCACCAATGTGCCAGAAGTGGGCCACAATGTTCGCCCAGTAAATGCCTCGCAGATCCTCCTGCAAAAATCAGCAGAGATGACTTTCCCCCTGCTCTGGCATTAAGGGACCCAGACTTGCAGGACATGGACATCACACACCCGGTGGATTACGTGGACTTTTCAGATGCCTTCCTGGTCAAAGTGCTAGATGAAATCTCACCAATCAAATCTGGCTTGATCACCTATGCTGCACCTGCCACAAGTGGTACTCTGAACTCTGAAAACTGCCCAGGTTATCCCTGAGCAGGTCGAAGTATCGGTCACCTATTGGACTTTACATCACCATTTATAGGATCATTCTCACCCTTTGTTGTGGTCAAAAATCTTTTTTAACTGGCTTTGGGTGCACCCCCCATCTCCCTTTCCCTTGTACCCATCTTATCCTCCCCCCAGTTGAATGTTGTTTAGGGAAGTTACCTGGTAATCCCTCCTTTCCCTATGGCTGGAACCTTCTTCTTCTTCCCGCCTTTCCACTCCCCCCCCCCATAGTATAACAATGTGGCTATCCACACAGTACCTCCATTAGCCCAGGTTGTAGTTTAGTATTGGGCCTGTTGCCTGACAGTTATATCAGAAGCATACTGGTAGGTGGGTGAACCCACCACCCTCCTCACTTCTCACTGCCCAAAACTCCCTCTCCCTCCTTCCCTTCTCCCTCCCCCTGAGATTGAGAGGCCTGACCTTTGGGGGGTTCTCAGTGCAGGAGGGTTCCTCTGATTAAACTTCCACATTATACCCCATTTTGAGTGCTGAATCGAGCATAGCTGAAGGGTAGCTGTCTATCCTCATTTGCTTTGACCTCCACACTCATAGCATCATTGCTAGTGAACCTAATTGTTGGACATTTCAGTCCTCATAGTGTACTAACTGCTTTTTCTTGTATTTACACAGTTTGTTTGGTGTCTCGGACAGTGCCTGTTCATTGATTCAATAATGCTTACACATCCTTCTGGCAGGTTCTACAGATTTGTCGTGTTACTTTGGTTTAGCTGCTGTTGTCCTGCAAGATTCTGGGTGAGTTTATTTTTTCCCCCTCGTTGGCTCACAGTAAGTACATTCTCTCACTTATCATTTTGCAATATGGCATCAGATACTCCCGTACCAAATGCGTTCTGCTGGGTGTCATGGAATGTTAAAGGGATGAACCACCCAGTCAAACGCACAAAAGTATTGCAGCACCTGCGCTCCTTTTGTGCAGATATTGCACTATTACAAGAAACACACCTTTTGGCTTGTGCCACTACATGGCTCAAGAAATCATGGGTAGGGGAAGTGGTGGCTAGCTCTGCTGTAAATAAAACTAAGGGGGTGGCTATTCTTCTTAGATGTGCTTCCCTATGGAAAGTAGAGAGTGTTAAAAAGGACACCCAGGGATGTTGGATAGTGGTGAAGCCATCCTCCACGGGGAGTTCCATGTTGCTAGGGAATATATATGCACCAAACATTGATCACATTGATTTCTTCCCTGAAATCAGCCAAGCTCTCTCTGCATTAAACCCTGATGGCACCCCTATCCCCATGGTAATTGTTGGGGACTTTAATATGGTTATCGATATCACTTGATAAATCCAACCGCACACCCCTTGCTGCACCCAAAGGTAGACAGTCGCCGCAGAACATGATGGAGGAATGGGCTTTTGTGGATATCTGGCACAGAGACCATCCCACAGGCTGGGATTATACTTTTTACTCTGCACCTCATGGTTGCCACAGCCGTAGTGATCTCTGGCTAGCCGATGATTTGGTGGCCTGAGGCATATCAGACTCATCCATCATCTCAATATGTATTTCAGACCATGCAACCATACAAATCTCATATACTCCCCCTGACAGCCTTCCACATCAGGGCAGATGGCATTGTAACCCTCTTCTCTTTAAAGACTCAAACTTTCATTCCGTGCTAATGAAAGCAATGAAAGATTACTTTGCCCTTAATTCCAATTGTGGAGTTTCCCACGAAACAGTGTGGGAGGCATTTAAGGCTGTTATATGGGGCCATATCATTGCTTTCTCTGCAGCCCAGGATAGGGCCCACAGATTACAGTTATCTAAGCTGCAAACAGACTTTATGCATTAGAACAATGTTTTAAAAAAGTCACTCTAACCCCAGTAGACCATACCCTGCACCAACAAATTGTAGGACTAAAATATAAAATCAACGTCATTCTTCATCATAAAGCAGAATGGCTCCTACTTGGGTCCAAGCAAGCATACTGGGATGGGGAGAAAAAACTGACAAAATTCTTGCCTTTCGTCTTCAACAGCAATGGCCAGCAACAAAAATCCATGTCTTACGCTCTCCCTCTGGAATACCCATTTCAAACCCACAAGGCATCAATGACATCATGGAAAGGTTTTATGACAACCTATACCAATCCTAGATGGCTATAACTGAGGCTCAACTCTCCCAGGGCTTATCTGCCTTTATAGCATGAACCCCTATGCCAGCTGTTGCCGCAGACCAAGTGGCCCTCCTTGATGCCCCTCTATCCTTCAAACAGCTTCAAGCTGCACTCTTCAGTATGGCCCTCGGCAAAGCTCCCGGACCAGATGACATGTCCATGGAACTATATCAAGCTATGGAGCCGGTTATTTTACAACACCTTAACCTGGCTCCACAAGCCTCCCATGTGACCGGATCTCTCCCAGCATCGATGCGGGATGCCCTGATCACCTTGTTCCCCAAAAAGTCGCTCAACCGTTTGGACTATGCTAATTATAGGCCAATATTCTTAATTTCAGTCTACACTAAAATCTTGGCCAAGACATTGCCCTCCAGAATGATGACCATTCTCCCATCTATCATTCACTCAGCACAAGCGGGTTTTATGCATGGTAAATTGGACATTGATAATTCTAGTCTTCTACTTAATCTGAAGTGGTTTGCATCAAGATTAAGATCTCCCACGGCGGCCATGGCGGCAAATTTCTCGAAGGCATTTGACTCTATTGAGTGGCCTTTTCTCCACAAAGTACTGAATATCTATGGTTTTGGGGCCCAATTCCGGCAATAGATCCATACATTATACTGCTCCCCTACAGCGTGTACACTTACTAACAGCGACATATCTTCTCCTTTCCTACTCAACAGAGGAACAAGACAAGGATGCCCCCTTTCTCCTCTCCTGTTTCTGGTGATGCTGGACCCTCTACTCCGGGCCCTGATAGCTTCCCCCCAGATTCATGGTATTAGGGTTGCAAAACACACCTATTTGGTGGCAGCCTATGCGGATGATTTTGTTTTAACCCTGTCCAACCATCTTCAGTTGATCCCTGCTACTCTTAAGGTGCTTGAAGATGCTGTGATCTTATCTGGCCTAAAGGTTAACCATAAGAAAACCACCGTGGCCCCTCTTAATTCTGGATTCACAAACACCCGTTTGCAAGGCACCAACCTAACATAGGCTGCTCAGGGTTTTACTTACTTGGGGATTTGGATCCCCACTAATTGGTCTGCACTCAAATCCACCAATTTCTCCCCACTACACACCCAACTTACAACAGAGATACAGAGGTGGTGTAAATTACAGCTCTCTCTCCGAGGTCGAGTGGCGGCTGTTCGTATGCTCATGTTTCCCCGACTCCTTTATCTTTTCAACAATCTGCCCATTTCTCTCTCTCTCTCTCTCTCTCTCTCTCCTAAGCTATTCACCTCAATAGAACAGAGAATTTCAGCATATCTCTGGGATAATCAACCATCTAGATGGAGTAAACATAAAATGAGAGCACATTGGTCCCATGGGGGCCTTAATGTCCCCTGGTTCTTCGGCTACCACCTTGCTTGTATGGCAGCACATGCAACAAAATGGTTCATACCTAACCAAATGGGGCCACCAATCTGGGTACAACTAGAAGAGGACATGGTTGGAAGAGCTCCTCTGTTCTATTTTCTCATGTTCAAATCCCCTCTTTCATTATCCTTACCTAACACGATTGCCAGCACAGTCAAGGCATGGAAGATGCTTAAACTCAAAAAATTCTCATTAAAACAAGCATGGCCTCCCCCCACTTAGATATGCCCCACTTTGGCATAATACCCAATTTCAAATTGCTGGAATCCCGTTCCACTGGCCTGCATGGGAAAGTGCTGGAATAAGACTAGTACAAGACATATGTTCACCTGGGGCATGCCAGATACTGTCCTTTGCACAACTTTAGACTAAATTCTCTATCCCACAAAGAGACTTTTGGAGATATCTCATAATTTGCAGTATCCTCCAGTCCCTCATTAATATCCAATGTCCAACGGCACCTTGGCAATGGCTGAACACTCTACATTAATATTCCACAACCAAAGGCCTGTTGGGGCATTTCTATACCATGTGGAGAGAGACTCACAACCACCTGTCACATTGACATGTAAATAACTTTGGGAAATATATCTTACTTCCCTCATCTCACAGAATCAATGGGACTCCTACCTTAAAGATACTCATCGGGTATATAGAGACACCAAAAGTTGTTTCCTACAACTAAAAATACTGCTGCTGTAGCATCGCATCCCAGTACCCTTGCATACAAAAGGCTTGCTTAATCATATACTCTATTAGATATGCTCCCAGCCTAATGCCCTCCTCCTACACATTCTCTGGACATGCCCTCATCTCACATCCTTCTGGAACATGGTCTCTGCAGATCTCTCCAAAACACTTTAGACATCTGTGACTCTCAACAATCCTAAACTCCTACTAGGAGATACCACCTCACTGTCCCACCTCCCTAAACCTCTCCAAAATTGGACTCTCTCAGCCCTCCTAGAAGCTAAATGCCTGATACTCTCACACTGGTGCCAAATGACTCTTCCCAATCTGAAGTCATGGCATGCTGCATTGGCAAGACTGTCTATCTTTGAATGGTTATCATACATGCAAGGGGAGAATCTGGCTTACTACCTATCCAAATGGGAGCCATATTTGCAATCTGATCTCTGTAAAATTCCCTCTCCACCTGCAAATCCTCCCACCAGCGACTATCCACTTGATATTTTAATCAAAATGTGTTGCTCCTCTACGGCCATTATAGAAGATGTAAGCATCTTATTCCTTGGATATAACATATTATTGTACACTGTATACTGACTAAAGTCAGCTCTGTAGTACTGTCGCTCAGTCTTAGATCTGAAGGAACATATAGGTGGCATTGAAGTATAATCCTTATACTGTATATCTCTATGTCAAACTGTAATGCATGCAGCCTCTTTCTAATGTGAAAAACTTTTAGCTCAATAAAATCTTACACAATAAAAAAATACATTTCTTGAAGCAAAGACCTTTGGTAAAGAAGGAGGAAGAGTGGAGACAGGGAGGGAGGATATTCAAGAGGAGAGGGAGGCAGAAGGAGAATGCATCCTGCCCAGTGGAGGTTTTATAGTGCAGTATTATGAATGAATGGGGATCAGAGAGCATAATAGGAAGAGGAGGAGGGAGCAGATGAGAGCAGGTAGGAGGTATAGCTTATAGCAGATGAGGTAGCTGGACCAGTGTTTAGGAAAAAGGGGGCATACTGAGATAGGTGCTTGCCTTTCTGTGAGATAGGTGTAGGAAAACAGGTACTATGTAAGCAGCTGGCTGTATAGCCTAGAGGTTAGAGTAACGAGCTGTGAATGAGCTTGGTACAGACTAGTCCTTGGTTTGATTCTCACAACCTCCACTTGCATACTGCGTGACTATGAACAAGTCACTTAACTGTCCAGTGCTCCCAGGTCGCCCATGAAAACAGACACTTGTGCCTAGTGGGCCTTACCTGGTTACCAAATAATTAAAAAAAAATGGTTTTCAAATGAATTTTAAGAGGCAACATGCTGCCCTAACAAAAGTGTGTATTTTGTCACAAATTCTGATGTTATAATATAATATTTTCTGCTCTATGTAAGCAAGCTACTATGCAAATGCATACAACTGAGCACTGCAGTGATGTACACATTTGTAGAACAGCAAACAGGGCGCAGCTGGGGCAACAGACAGGCCTGATCTGGAAGCAACAAACAGGGTAAAGGGTAACAAACAGGGGCACATGTACATACATGTGATATCACCCTCTTCTCGCAGGAGACTCCTGTTTTTTGGCTGAACTCCCTCCCTCCCTCCCGGGAAACAAAATCTCCTGGTTAAGTAAAATTCTGTTTTTTTTGGGCAGATAAAGAAACATAAAAAGTAAATTAGTGATGAACAATGTATCTGATAACTTTGTACATCTAGTTGTTAATTATGTTAGTGCTTATTGTTGACAAAATGAAATATATTAAATGTTTTTAAATGCTTTTTTTCTTATTTTTTGTTGCTATTTAAGGACAAACTCATAACATTACGGCATCTCCCTACTAGCAGGCCAATCTCCCTACTAATTTGACCCAACTCTCCCTCTTAAGCAAGTTGGACATATCACATATACGCATGTACAAAATGCTGTGCAAACTTCATTGTCCTAGCTACCCCCATCAGTTTGAAAAGCAGCAGAAAAAGTGGGAGAGAGGCTTAATTTACATTTTATTATTGATATTAGTGTTACATTTATTCATAATTTGTATATTTGGAAAAACAGAAGTAAATACAAACTTACAAGACTCACAAGTTCTCTTCATTAGGTATACTACAGGGTCTTGAATGTTTGTATATCTAAATTATTCATTAGCTGAACAATTCTATCAACTCTAATGAACAAAACATTATGTTTTTGGGTCACTGTTATGTTGGCTAACACAGACCTCTCCCCACCCCCACCAAGAGAATCAAGAGGAAAACAGTAAGTAAAACAAAGTACTGTATACTCTTGTACTGTGGATAGCAGTACCATTTATTTTTTTATAATTTGCTAATGCCTGCCTGACATAGAAGTTTGTATTGCAGTGAAATGAATTCTGCCTTTGTGAAAGTATGGGTGGGATAAAATGTTTCACAGTTTCCTTCCATAGACAAATGTGCAAAATAAAGGACGTGGTTTGGCTGGCTAATATGACAGAGTTTGTATCATTATGAGATTTAGGTGCACCCTGTATGGTAAGGTACAATGTACAGTCAAGTGACATAAACCACATGAGATGTGGTGAACCTGCACAATGATACAGACCTTGGGCTGTCTAATCTTGATTATTGAATTAACCCTGTTCCACAATAAGAAAAATATATGGTTATTAAAAACCAAAAAGCAACTGAATAAAAAGAAGTAAGAAGAATGCAAGATTCCAGACTGTGTGTCATGTTAAGATTTACAGTGTACAGAAGCAGACTTAGTTTGGCTCAGGAAGATTTACCTTTCTGTTGCTGCTTAGTTTGTGGAGGGGCAGGAGTGGAGCATTTAGTTGCTGGTAAGCTTGGAACTGTTTGTACTCATTTGAGTCTGTTACCTTTAGGACAGTAGTGCAGAGTTTGTTTAATGCAGTGTATTTTTTGTGTGTGTAATCTAATGTGTGAGCTGGAGGTTCATTTATTTTTTTCAACAGGCATTGATAGCAGCTTTCTGGAAGGTTCTGTTCTCTCCCTTCAGCTAGGATCTATTTACAGCTAACTGTGGTTTAAATACCAGTGGGTTCTCTTACACAACAGTAGTGCAGAAGCAGACTTAGTCTGGCTCAGGTAGATTTACCTTTCTGTTGTTGCTAAGTTTGTGGAGGGGCAGGAGTGAAATATTTAGTTGCTGGTAAGCTTGGAATTGTTTGTACTTGTTCGAGTCTGTTACCTTTAGGGCAGGTCTCATATTTCAATGAATTTGGGGGATCTGTTTTGTTTGTTTGGCCTTGTTCTCTGTGAACATAGTGTAAAGGGATCCTCGGTTGATTGTTTCTGGACTCAGCCACAAGGTAATCCCACTCACCCCTAATCCCACCCACCCCTGTACCAGTCCTCCTTTTTATAGGGTGTGGGCCCAAGGTGTTACACCTTCCTATGCCACAGATGAAGTTCCACACTGAGGAAAGGGAGGAGCATAGGGGTTCATATAGATGGTGTACCTAGATTATATTGCAGGCCAGGTCACATCAGACATGACAGGAGTAGTGCAGTGTAGTGGCTGTGGAGCAGCAGTCTTCAGGGAGACAGTCTGGAGGCTGCAATGCTGCCCTATCTGCAGGCACCTCTCTGGGCTGAGAGAGGAGGTTGCCTGACTCTGTGTAGAGGTGGCCAGTTCACAGGCAGCATCCACCCCCACTCAGAGAACACTGGGTCCATAGCATCAGCCTCAATGGTTGCCCAGGTAGAAGGATGACTGGACAACAGTGGGCTCAGGGACAATGGGGAGGGGTCAGAGACACATTCTCTAACCAGTCTAGCTTAATAACTCCTATGCTTTTTTGGAGGAATGGGATGGCCCCACACAGGTACCCACAGCTGGGACCAGAGAGGATGGTCAGGATCTCTAATCTGGAGTCTCAGGGAAGGGGGGCAGGGGACCCTGGAGGAGAGGGAAGCTTGTCCTAGTGGGGGACTCTATTGTTTGGGGTGAGAAATTGTGGACAACTAGCACGGGGGGGAGAGGCAGGTCAAGTGTCTCCCAGGAAGTGCTGCATGGAGAGATGGGAAGCGCATCCATAGGATCTCTAGGGCAATAGCCAGGAGGGAGGAGCTGAATGTCATTGTCCACCTGGGGACCAATGACTTGATGAGCATAAGGGTGGAGTTAGCCAGAGTCCAGGAGGATTTCAGTAAGCTAAGAGAGGACCTGAAACAGGTAGCACATTCTGTGTCATTCTTGGATGTGCTACCTGTCCAAGACATGAGGGAGGCCAGGGCACTCCATATCCAAACCTTCAACACCTGGTTGAAGAATTGGTGTGGAAGGAAAGGATTTGGCTTCGTAGGGGACTGGGACCCAACCTGGGCAGATGCAAGCTTGTAACAAGAGGATGGCTTGCATCTGTCTGGAAATGGGAACTCAGTCCTTAGTGAGAAGATGCAATGCTTCAGCAAAGAGCATTTAAACTGGCCATGGGGGACAGCCAGGAGATCCAGGTGGCTTAGGAACACTCCCCCCCCATGAGAACATGCAAAAGTACAGGAACAAAGCAAGTGAACATTGAGGGGCAGGCAGTAGAAACCTTTATAAAGGGGGATGGGGGCAATAGAACATGAACATGATTACTGGGGTGGGGGAAGAGGCAAAGTAGAGAAAACAGGAACAGAGGGAAGGCAGAGAGTAAAACATGGGAGGTCATTTTCACAAATGCCTGCAGTCTGGGAAACAAGGTTCCAGACTAGGAAGCCTTGATGATGGATGTGGACCTTGGCAAAGCAGCAATAACAGAGACATGATATTCTGCTACTCACAGCTGGGATGTCAATGAACCAGGCTATACACTGTTCAGAACGGACAGGGAAGGTAAAAAGGGAGGGGGTGGCCCTGTACATCAGAGAAGGCATAAAGACTACCGAAGTACAGGGAAGGCAGGGGGAGGCCATGGCAATGTGGGTCACCCTTGAACCAGGAAATGGCACAGCACATCACTGGCCACCCCATTTCCACTACCCCCCAAGTCTCTACTGCACAGTTTCTCCTGATCAAATTACTCCTTGGAGCCCACAATAAAGTGCTCACAGTCGTCTCAGTCTACATTCCAAAAGACCAAGGGACTGGGCTCAACGCTGTCCTGAACTTTGTCTGATCCCTACCTCCTGTCTCTGAGATCCTCCTTCTCGGGGACTTCAATATCAACTGGCTCACTGCTGAAGCAGGACCTTACAAGGATGCTATAGATTCCACTAACCTAACACAGATGGTTACTACCCCAACAAGAATGAACTACAAATCGGGCACCACTACACTCTTGGACTGGGCTCTCGCCAGCCACCCAACCCCTATCATCAACACCTCCATCCTCCCAGATTCTCTCAGTGGCCATTCCCATCATCTACGAATGATCAAATAAGTTTTGTAAGCCTCCTCCCAAAGTCATAACCAGTCGAGTCCTTCCCCGTGGCAAGTTGACCCATCTCAGATCCTGCCTTAGTCAGCAAGACTGGACCCCCATCTTCAATGCAGTGGATGTTGACTTGGCCCTTAATTATTTCATCACCACTTTCAATGTGGCCTGCAACACCTACACCCCTGTCAATAAGTGCAAATTAAAATCTCTCTCCAATCCTTGCCTCACTGCTGAGCTTCTGGCTCAGCTAAAATCAAGGGATCACCTCTGGGCAATAGCTAGGGCTACAGGCTCTCAACCAGACATCCAAACCTACAAACAGGCTTGCAACAACTGCACTAAACAAATCTGACTGAAGAAAAGTGCCTACTACAGGGAAACCCTAACTGACACTTGGGAAATGGTAGGGTGTTCTGGGACAATATTAAAGAAGTCAAGGGAAACAGCCGAATTCCGTGCCTACTCTACTAAATATTGGCAGGACTACCATCCTTGACCCAATGGTCATTGCAAATACTTTCAATGCGGCCTTCACTGATCTCAATAGTGTTCTTCCTCAGGACTTTTTTATGGACAACTCCCCTACTCCCAATACCTTCCCCTCCCCTTCCAAACATCTGTCATTCCACTTCAAAGCAGTCAAGGTGTGTGAAGCCCGTAAATACATTAAAAAAACTGTCTTGAAGACCAGAGCCAGTGGTGACTCTCTGGATCATAAATTACTGTCCCTCACTCTTGAAGAGGTATTATGCCCACTAACAAGAATTTTCAACCTCTCTCTCAGCCTCAATTAATTCCCTGGCAAATGGAAATCAATTATTGTCACCCTGGTACATAAAAGTGGAGACAAGTCCATCCAGGGTAACTACCAGCCAATCTCTATATTACTACCCTCTCCAAGGCACGTGAGCGGATTGTTGTGGACCAGCTTACTGATCACTTGGACAAATGTGGCATCTTGTGTATTGAGCAACATGGGTTCAAGCAAGGTCACAGCACATCAACTGCCCTTCTGGAATTTACTGGAGTCCTTCACAACTCGTTGGACAAAGGCCACCTAACAGGAGCAGCTTTTATCGACTTGACCAAGGCATTTGATACTGTTCACCATGGCCTGTTAACGAAACAGCTGCTGCATGCTGGTCTCTCCCATGACTCTACTGCCTGGTTCAAAAGTTAGCTAGAAAATCGCTCTCAAAGAGTAAAAATCACTGGTGTACTCTCTGACTCTAAACCTGCTTGCTCCGGTGTCCCCCAGGGATTTATCCTGGGCCCTCTACTTTTCTGCCTTTTTCTGAACTCCATTCCACTATCCTGCCCTGAACAAATCATCCTTTACGGTGATGACACAGTGCTCCTCACCTCCCACAAAGATCCACTAATCTTACAACACGACTCACAGCTAGGATTCACCGCAGTTGAGGATTGGTTCGGTGACCATAAACTGGTCCTAAACCACAAAAAGACCAAGTCAGTGCTTTTTTGCAGCTCCCAAAACAAGCACAGGCTACACCCCCTGGTCATTACTACAAGTCTTGGAAATACCCTGGAACAGGTGCCATCCTTTAAATACCTTGGAATTTCCCTTGATCCTAACCTATCCTATGGGACACACATTGATAATGTTGCCAGAGGTGCCAACTCATGCATCGGACTCTTCTACTGGAGTAGACATCTCACCCCGGATGGCCTGAAGGCTGCTGTACATAGCTCGGTTGTCTCCATCATTGACTACGGCCTCATTATCTATGGCTCTGCACCTGCAACTGCTCACAAATGTATTGTGACCTCCTTAAACAAGGATTGTCAGCTCATTACTGGAGCCCACCGACTCATGTATAAATGTGACCTATATGGCCAAATGGGATGGCTACAGCTTGCTAACTGCATTAAGTATCAGACCTGCCTGATGATGAAAAAAATAACTTTAGGCCTTGCTCCCCCTGGTGTCTGAGCTCTCCTGTGCCCCAGTATAAATCCATGCAACACCAGAGGGTCTGAACATCAGCTATTTCAGGTACCCCGATGTTGCACCACACAGGGCCAAAGATCCTTTGTTCCTTCTGCTCCTAGCTGGATGAATGCTCTTAGTTCTGACATCCCCTCCACCTCCACTCTAGGTATGTTCAAAACCAGACTACACCTCCATCTTGCTGCCTCCAGCTCCTGTGACTGCCACCCCTAACTGTCCCCCCCTTCCCCAACCTATAACCTTGCATTCCAGCCTGCTCTCCCCACTGTTTACTTGTCCTCTCTCTTCCTTGCCCCTACCCCTCCTGCTATCTCCTCTCTATGTAGTCCTTTGACAATGCCTTTGTGTTGCTCTAGTCTCTTCCTTGTGTGCATGTCCCCTATATTCTCACCTATTCTCATTTCCCCCAGCTGCTCTCTCTGGGCACCCCCCCCATGTTATTTCACCTGGTTGCAACATAATTGTAACTACTGATTTGTGTATTTGATTGCTGCAAATTGTTGTAATCCTGCTTACTTTCATGTATGTACTATCTCTGACATGGAACCTTTGTAAAAGAGCCTCAGCTCAAAGGTACTTGTAATCCTAGACCTTAAATAAATAAAAAATTAACAAATAAAAAAATATGTACAGGGGTGATCTACAGACCTCCAGCACAGAGGAAGGAAGTGGACATTGTACTAGTGGAGGAAATTTACAACATGGCAGCTAAAGGCAAAATCCTGTTGATGGGAGATTTCAGTATGCTGGATGTGTATTGGACAACCCAGGCAGCTACTTCAACCAAAAGCATGGCTATCATTGAATCCCTACAAGGAGCTGGACTCAGACAGCTGGTGCATGAGCCAACCAGGGAAAAATCAATTCTAGACATGATATGGATCAATGGGAACGGAGTTGAAAGAACCCAGGTGGTAGGGCAGCTGGGATCCAGTGACCACCACATGGTGTGGTTTAACATGGAGACAGGTACTCAATTAAGCCACACAAGGGCAAAAGTATTAGGTTTCAGGAGGGTGGATTTCAGTTTAATGGGTAGATGTTTACAAGCGGCCCTGAAGAAGGTAGAGGTAATGGAGGGAGTGGAGGAACAGTTGGGGGAGACTAAAAGGAGCCATTCTGGGGGTAACTAACCAGTGCATTAGGATAGTTGCCAAAGGGAAAAGAAGAAATAAACTGCTAGGGTTCTCTAAAGAGGTGGGAGACAAAGTAAGGGCTAAAAAGGGCAAGTTCCAGGAAATATAAGGGGATCCAAAGGGAGGAGGACAGGGAGGTATACCTTCAATGTCTCAGAGAGGCAAGGAAGGCTATTTGGAAAGCAAGGCACAGGCAGAAGAGAGTTTAGTGTGGACTGTGAAAAAAGTGGACAAGACATTCTGTAGTTACATCAGCGATAGAAAAAATGGAGGGGATTGTGAGGCTTAATGAAGAGAAGGGAAAGTGTAAAGAGGAGGATCTAAACAAGGCAGAAATACTGAACAAATACTTTTGTTCAGTATTCACTGAGGAGGGAGAGGATCAAGGACCGCAGTTGGGAGAGCAGAGGTAATCAGAGGGAGAAGTGGACACCATTCTAGTCACAGTGGACAGAGTTCAGGGGAAACTCACAAAGCTGAAGATGGATGAAGCCAAAGGGCCAGATAACATACACTCAAGGATATTAAGGGAGCTGCAGAGGGAACTAGCAGCACTTCTGGCCACCCTGTTCACAGAGTCACTCAACACAAGCATTGTTCCAGAGGATTGGAGGAAGGCGCATGTAATCCCACTGCACAAAAGTAGCAGTATGGTGGAAACGGGGAACTACAGGCCAGTCAGCCTCACCTCAGTGGTGGGGAAGATCATGGAGACACTGCTGAAAGAAAGGATAGTTGCACACCTGGAATCCATTGGTGCCCTGGATCTGAGGCAGCATGGATTCACATCAGGAAGGTCTTGTCAAACAAATCTTACAGATTTTTTTGATTGGGTGCCTAGGGAAGTGAATCAGGGAGGGGCCATAGATATCGCCTACCTGGATTTCAGCAAAGTCTTCAACACTGTCTCACACAGAAGGCTGGTTAACAAGATGAGTAGTCTGGGCATGTGGCATAAGGTGATACAGTGGGTTAGAAACTGGGTGACAGACAAAAGGAAGAGGGTTGTGGTAAATGAGATCCAACCTGGGGAGAGGTGGTGATCAGTGGAGTGTCACAGAGATCAGTACTGGGACCAGTCCTGTTCAATGTCTTAATTAGTGACACTGCAGAGGGCCTGGAAGGAAAGGTCTGCCTATTTGCAGATGACACTAAGATCTGCAACAGGTTGGATACTCCAGAAGAGGTACAGATAATGAAGAGGGAACTGGAGAAGCTTGAAAGATGGTCAGAGGTGTGGCGACTGAGGTTCAATGCAAAAAAGTGCAAGATAATGCATCTGGGCAGGGGGAACCCTGGGGAGACCTACGAGATTAGGGGGAGGTGCCAGCTGTCAACAAAGAGGACAGGGACCTAGGAGTTATCATATCTGATGACCTGATGGTATCAAAGCAGTGTGCAAAGACTGCAGGGAGGGCCAGTGGCATGATGGGGTGCATAAGCAGAGGTGTTACTAGTAGGAGGCAGGAAGTGGTGATGCCATTGTATAAAACAATAGTAAGGTCTCACCAGGAGTACTGTGTGCAGTACTGGAGACCACACGTACATGAGGACATAAACATGATGGAGGCTGTCCAGAGAAGGGTGACAAAGATGGTGCATGATTTGCACCACAAAACATAGGAGGAGAGACTAAGAGACTTCAATATGTACTCACTGGAGGAACGGAGAGAAAAGGGCAACATGATAGAAACTTTTAAGTACCTCAAGAGCATAAACAAGGTGCAGTTGGGAGATCTTTTCCAATGTGGAAAAGATACCAGAACAAGGGAGCATGATATCAAATTGGATTGGGGTACATTAAGAGTTAATATGAGGAAGTTTTCTACATGGAGAGGGTGGTGAATGCTTAGAATAGTCTGTCACAAGATGTGGTAGGGGCAAGCATAGTGGAGGGATTTAAACATGCCTGGGACAAGCACAGAAAAACCTTGGGCATGAAGGGAGTGAAGAAAAGCCATTGACCACTTAGGATGAGTGGATTCATAAACGTGATTCTATGTGATAACGGCAATCACCAAAGGGTGATTGCCATTATACTTTAAAGTCAGAGAACTTAAATCAATTTCAGCACTCTGACTCCGAGCTTCTAACAAAATGGTGCTAGGACTTGTATTCTTACGCTTATGCCCCTCACCTCCCCTCGGGGCTTCACACTTCTGCACCTCCCTACCAAAGGATTCTCAACTCTAGGGGTGCATGTCGGGGGGCAAACGTAAAAAAATAAATAAATTTGGTCTGGGCAGCAATAACGAACCCACGCCCGGACCCTAACCTAGCACCCAAACCATGAGCCGAACCTCTATACCATGGGGCCAGCTCAGCAGCCTATTGCAGTGCCACCCCTCACATCCCCTCCTACCCCTTGCCATGCGTGTTCACTCCCACCCCCTCACATGTGTGTACATGTAGTGACTTCCTGTCTCTACAGGTTGCCAACCCCCTCCATCCGGTCGCACTCCCTCATCGGTAGCCTCTGTGATGGGCGCCACAATTGAGTCGCCCTTTGGTGGATCACTCAATTGCAGTCACCCACATCACAGGCTACCCATGTATAGGGCCAACAGGCAGACTGGATGGGACTAACGGTCCTTATCTGCTGACAATTTTTATGTTTCTGTTACCCACAGAATGGATGGCAGGGAGGCATGGAACCATAATGACCAGGTACTGGTGCGAGCTTCATTCTTGGCAGCCAGCAGTTTTTTGAGTGTGCTGCCCCAGGGGTTGGGACATGCAATGATGTCCAGCATCTGACCCGCCCCTCAACATACTGGTGCCAGTCACTTGCAGATCCCCCGGCCTCCTCTAGGGGTCTGTCAAGTGCCAGACACTCTACTCATCCTTCCCCCTCAGAGAAGGAGAGCAGTCAATAGGATGCTCAGTCCTTCTCCCCAGGAAAGCCCTCCAACTCCCCAGGTCCAGTCCCGAAACTGGATCATCAGTGTCGCAAGTAGAAATCCAACCACTGCACTGGTAGGTCAGGCCTGCCTATATTTCTGACCACAGGTTGAGGGGCCTGGATTCAATATGTCGGTGCCTCCACCCAGAGTTACATTAGTGGGGGTATAAACCTAGCCAGTTATAGCCCTCTGGAAAGCTATACCCACATACCAACCCTCCTAGATTCTTTGTACCTTTAACAGCAGTTAACACATAGTCCACAATCAGCATTAATAATATGCACACACCATTTGCACTTAAAACCAGGGTCTGGCCTTCAGCAAATTTCCTGGATCCCCTTGTAAAGGCAAGGTTAGCAAAGCAAATACACACTATCAGTACTGCAACTCAACTAATAATATGATCCTAAGCCAGGTTAAACATGAAACAACAATCAGGTTTAATAAGGGGGGTTGTGAACAAGGAAGGGGAATGGATTTAGTGGAAATATTACTATACTGATTGAATTCAGGTTATATGGCATGCACTTTTAGTCCCAAATAATCAGTTCCACATCACTGGGTACCCAGGATGTTATACTGGCTAGCCAGAGGCATTGCTCGGGGTTGGCCGGTGTTGCAGCTGTTGTGGGGGCCCTTGATGGAAAAGAAGGCAGTTAGCATGCATAACAGAGATCTGATTATTTGTAAACCTGGCCAGTTGGCCCAGTCTCTTGTAACCCAAAAAATTACTAAAGCAATCAGGTGGTACCACAGATAAGTAAGTGACTTGTTGCAGGGAGATGCCCTGGCTTACGTACATTACCAGTTGGCTGTGATGAGTCTGGTGATATGGAAGCCTCATGTTGATCATGGATGAGCATGGGGAAGCAAGGCCATCATGCCATATGTCCACTTCATGGCCTTTCCCTCCAGGTGGCCACAACCTGTGAGTTGTCTCTGCACCCGGGCTGGATCCCCAAAGCTGGTCTCTCGCAGAAGACTGTCTATGGTGCAACATAGTTGGTCTGGACTGTATTGATAAAGGCTCCGGCTTGATGAACACCTTGGCAAAGTTAATTTTGGTCTGCTGGTGAAGCCTCCAGCTGGCATAACAATCTGATCATGGGCAAACAGACCTCTACTCACGATGAACATTCAGCACATTTAACAAGAACAGCATAACTTTTCTTCACACAGTTTGGTTCTGTACCAGTTGCTATTGCAGTTGATTCACTGAGCAAATTTCCTGAACATTAGATCACTCTCAAACAACCTCTGGACTGAACACTTCACAGGAGCTTCCTCTCAATCCAAATCTCCTGTACCTTCAAATATCTTGTAGCTTTCTGGCTCAAGTAAGGGTTCTTTTTCAGATTAGTCCAATTACCTGAAAAAGGAGCTGTCCAGTGACCCTACCCGGTTAACAAATTTATAAATAAAATAAATGAAAAACTGCAATCAGGCAGTCCATTGCAGGAGAAACAGTAGGAGGGAAGCAAGTCAGGCATCCTCTGCCAATTTCTTCACACTCCTTACAGGGAGCAGCTGCTTGAATGCACAAACTGCTCACTCTTCATGCTCTAACTAACTGATCCCACTGTCTCTAACAATTCTGGGGCTTTCCCTTGGTTTCCTGAGTTCTGGTTGGCTGGGGGTGATTTCAGTAGCAGGTTGGACTCCCCTTCAGTTCAGTTTAGGCACCAACCTAAAAAACTACAAAAAATACAGATTTCCTCCCACTAAGCACTTAGCCTATGGACCTTTCAAGGCCCCCTGAGTCCTTTTGTCCAGCCACTAGAAGTCCTGGACCTAACATGGTGACTTCTATCTATATGAACAAAGCTGGATGAAGGGAACTTAGAACAAATTCACTATTTCAAATATAACTGCAGGTTAACAGCAAACAATCACAGTACTAATTCAGGTTCCCCCTGCTCTACTATCAACCATAGAGCAGAGCAAATTATAGCAGTGTCTAGCCAGTCGAGAACTTTGATGCACTTGGACCCAGCCCAGACCATCCACTATACACATGCAGGTTAAAGTCTTACAGGTACAGGCATGGAGACACAGCATGGCACTCTCACATAAACCAATAGGATCCATAGACAAAGGGCATCTGTCTGGCAGTGTGTGCAGATAGAGTCCAGGAAGACATTATAGTAAAACCCCAAATTAGTAGGGGGGTTACATAAACTAGTGGTATATTTTTTTAATAATTGCTATTTGTGTAACCCTGTTTCCTCTCACCTAGGACACAACTTGAAATGAGCTTTAGTCAGTGTGCTTTTCCCAGCCACCAAATATTAAATATATAACAGGCATTGTTTTTCCAGAACTGGAATTACATGAACGACCTCTGACTATTATCAGAATAGTTGAAACTGGAAATTACCTGAAATGAAAACATGATAAAATACAGTGAGATCAGAAGGAACTCTAGGTTCATCAGGTCTGTCCCTGCATCATAAGCAGGCAAAAAAGTATGATGTGCAAACATGCACTAATGTAACGTGGTTCCGTACCAATGACACTAACCAGGGTATCGAGTGATTCCCTTGATAAGCAGAAATTTGCTCAGACTTACCTTGTAGAACTCTATTGTCTGTATGTCCACTGCCTCCCATGGAAGGCTGTTCACATAGAATAGCCACCATCTGGGGGAATATGGGTTTCCTAACATTACCTCTGACTTAAACAATTATGTGCTTCAGAGTCTGTCTCCTGGTAATGCTGGAAAACATCAACTCAGGAAACTCTGTTGGGTCTTGTCAATGACATGAGTATGCAGGAAATTGAGATCATGTGCTTTCATAGCTTCATTTTCTCCAGTAAGAACATGTTATGGGCCACTAGATTCCCTCATAGCTTTTGTCTCCCATTACCCTGATCATTTTGACATCCCTGCATTGTGCTCTCTTCCCTTCCCTCAGTGTCCTTTTAGCATTGAAAATCCCAGAACTTCAAATGGTACACTAACTGTGGCTTGGTCAGGGCCATGTAAAGATGAAGGGCAACTTCCTCTGCCCAGCTCATCATCCTCCATTTGAGACACCACTACTGCTGTGAAGAATTTTAAAATTCTGTCAGAATAGAATTTTGAGGAATTTTCAAAATTCCACCAAATGTCCACTGCTTTTCCCAAGAAATGGAATGGCAGATTCCTGTGGCATTGTATTACATGGATCTCAATGTTTTCCACAGAAATTATTGTAGAATGATTTTTCATGGAAGAAATGCTGTTCCATGGAATATTATTCTGTTGATTTCAACAGTTTCTGTTGAAATAGTTGTAGGACAATTTTCCACAGATTTGAATACCCCCACCATTGTCACTGACTCAATTTGTAACCTTGAGTAAGTCCATTGACCTAGACCACAGTTTACCACATTCAGATTGTGGCGATAATAAGCAATTCAGGTAAATCCAAGGTAATTTTGCCCAGTGTTCTTCTTTTATTGAAAATAAATTGAGAGAGACAAAGAGCTCAAAACCACAACAGAGGTCCACAGTTACTCCTGTGCTTCACTCAGTAGCACTTCTATGGGGGCAGTTAACTGTTGCAAAGATGGACCTTAAATACCTGTAGGTCAGGAATCACATGACCTCGGGATTTCAAATACCATGATACAAAGCAAGATGTGGCATCACAATGGTTCCATTTTGACCAATTCATGACATCACAATAGTTCCTGAGTAACGTATCTGTAACTGTACATTTAAATGCATTAAATAGCTAAGTAGCACCATGAGTAACACCCACCAGGGTCAGGAATAAAAACAATTTCAAAATAACAAACCAAAAAATAAATGCAACAAATGAAAGGCAATTAGCAATTTGCAGAACATTGCATAATTCACAAGTGCTTGTCAATGCAACTGTACGTGAGTTTTGTAAATTACTGAGGGTAAATATCAAAATATTGGTATAGCAAGCCACTACAATAAAAAAATTGGATAGTTATTGCTATGAAATCCAAACATTTTTTGAATTACGGATAAACCAGGATTACAAATGGGAAGATTTCAGAACCAAAGGTAGAGAACAGTCTGAGTAGGAAGCAATCACAATATTTCTGTAAAAGCAGGATCCTCCTGTGCACTACCATGCTCAAGCCTGTTAGGGGAGAAAAGAAAGAAAAAGGAGAAGTGAAAACTTTATACAATAGATTGCTAAGAGCTTATCAATACACTAAGCAGGGTATTACCTACATCTGTAATTATCACATCAGTCTGCATTTTTTGTTATTATTAATCATTTCCAGATCATTGCTCAGATAGTTAATAACATGGTATTATATGTATTAGTAAATTCTCATAATCCAATGTAGGTTGTCTTGCAACACATACCACCTACAACTTATGCATGTTTCCAACACACCTGATTGGCTATCAGATATAAGAACCCAACTTTAAAAGGCAGTAGTGTAGTGTAGTACAGATATCAGGCTTCAGATCGGTAGCATAACAGATACAATATATTACTGAACAGAATCTCAGGTAGGAGTTTACAGCTTTGTACTTTTATATGTGTTCACTGTTGGTTGTCTGTATTCCACCACAGTTTTCTGGTTGCTCTACTAGCAATATTTCTAGTCATCTTTTGAAAGGTGGTTTATAGAATTTTCACTGTGCTTTTGACATAGTAATTATTTTTAATGATTTCAGAAATAGTATAAAGAAGCTGTTAGTGTAGATTGTTTTGCATGATTGTTTCTTAATTATCACTCACAGCTTGCCTTTTACCATGATACATATTAGTAGGATTTCATCCCATCCTTTGAAGAAACAATGGCTAGAAAATTATTTAAATGTAAATAAAATATTTACTGCTTTTATGGTTCTTTAGAAATAAAAGTACATATGCATGGAAGATAAATGAGTTCATTTACTGATTACTACTGTAGGTAATAGACAGTCATATGTGAAGGATACAGGGTAAAGCCAAAGACCAGTGCACAAATGTTCAGTGTAAAATTTGTGTGAGTCATGGCTAGTGATTTACAAAATGTTGAAAAAAGAAGCCATGGTCATACTCATATCAGGAATGAAACATTATAGGGTATGCATTATATGTGATAAATGCACGACTATGTTCATTGCAAGACATGGGATGTTTACGCTAAGTGCATTCACCACCTGAAAGTGCTATAACTACAGGACAGCTGACACTCTGGAGAACCTTACTGTGTTCATAAAATGTCTTAACTGAGAAAAAATTATTAAAATAATTTTTTTGTTGTTAACAATAACTTGTAACATGGTTGTTTCTCCTCACCTTTCAATCATCTGTCTTCAAATACATTGAGTTTGGAATGTTTGATTACCATGAAATTTAGGATTTCAAAATTCTGTAGACTTGTACTAGCATAATGTTCACATCAGCACCACACACACACACACACACACACACACACACACTCACTCTCACACATACACACACACACGCATGCAAGCAGATACACACGTGCACAGGCACCAGAAGGCCTCATATGGAGCCAAGACCTCAGTTTTATCTGTGGCAGGCTAGCAACAGAGATTCTCCTGATAAACAGGTAAGGATTTTTTTTTAAGGATCAGCAAAGAAGCACCAGAAAATGAAAAAAAATGTGACTTGTACTACTTTTTTAATGTGTGCGTAAATGTATCAGTGTGTGTGTGTGTGTGCATGTGTATGTACATACAGAGGGTATTATGATATTATGAAGAGGAAAATTAGTAAGTAAAACAAACTAAAGAAGTTTCATTTTTTTGTCCTATATAAAGATTTTTAGTGAGTAAAGTGGTGGTTATGTTTGTTATGACCATTAAGAATTCTCCTAGGATGCACTGATATGTGTGTGTGTGTGTGTGTGTGTGTGTGTGTGCACGCTGTGCCTTCGTTTCTGAAGAAAGTCTAGTGCCACTAACTGTTGATCTCTAAATATGTAACTTTAGAATAGTTTTGACCAATCAGGATGCAGTGCATTGCCAGTCCATTTTACAATAGACGTAGGCTTCAGTGGGTGTCAGGATCATGAAAGGCCACATGGATCTGCATAGGGAATGGATTTTGGTTGCTGAACGGTAGAGGTTGGGTCATTATACTGCATGCAGCTGAGAGACACACCATTTTGAATGCTCTAAATGGTAATGAGCTGAGGACTGGGCAACAAGTTTTTCTGTAAAAATTGTGAAATTCATTGAGTATTTGTAAGGATTTCTTATTGGTTATTTGGTCTTAATGTGCAATATTTTAGCTAAGGTGTGCAGGCATGAGCAAATATTCAATGGTCATGTGAAATGTCTAGATCAATCAAAACAGGAGACTATCTTTCTCCATGGTAATTGTTTATTAGGTATGCATAGTTACTGCATATCTTAATGTTATGAATGACTTCTCAAGATCCCTGTGTGCCACAACTGCTGAGTGTTGCTTCATAATTCTGTCACCTGAAGAATTGGAAATACTGTAGCACTCCAAACATAAAGAACACTGGAGGGGCAACAATGCACAACCAGTGTGTTCTGCATAAGGTGCTCAGATTCCCTCTGACCACGAGTGAAGCCTGAGAGGTCTGTGGGAATCAAAAACCCAAAGGTGGCAGAATACACTGGTTGTGCATAAAGTTGCTTATCTTATAGTTTTTTTTATAGTGCATAGTAAAAAATGATCCAGACATTTTTTGGCAGTTCAGCCAAAAAAAAACAACTTTTTAGTTTCTAATCCCATGAACTTTCTCTCATGCCCCTCTCTCCCCCCGCTCAGAAGTTATTGTTTGTAAATGTTTTTGTATGTAAACAATGTTTAAGAATTGCTTGTTCTTCCTTTGCTGCTGTTGTTAACTCTTCCACATGCAGCTTCACTTTTTGTCTGTGTGAAATGCCACACAGGCAAGTCAAATGTGTGCATGGTGGTGCGTTCCCTTTCAAAACAAAACTAACTTGTGGAGTTTCTACAGGTTTCAGAATGCTGTCCTGCCACAGAAGGGTAAAGTCATGTTCTATGATCTTTCAACTGTGGTACAACAGCATTTTGAAAGGAAAGGAATTCTATAAAAAATAACACTCTACGATACAAAATAAGAGAGACAATATCTACTGTACTTAACATATACAGTATAAATGGAGCCTAAGGATGTGATAAATAACAAAATATATAGGGTTAAAGTGCAAGCAATGGCATTATTACTAGGATTCCCAAACCAGCCAAGTCTGCCCTACCAAGACTAGAAATGCAGTGATATTTTACTTCACCATCAAAGTCAGTGCAAATCGTGGAAATTCACACTTTGTAACTTTTTTGAATTTTCTCATGGCTGCACCAGTTTTGGTATGTGAATTTCTTTAAAAAAAAAAAGCCTTAAACTGAAAAGAAAAAATATTTACCTACTGTGCTGCAACACTGCTCCCTCCATCCTTCCTTCAAAGTTTCTAGTTATGAAACCCTTCCCATCTCTCCCTGTATCTTTCTCCCTCCTCCCTTCCCTGCCCTGGTGAATTTAATTAGTGTGAGTGACACTTAACTTCATAAGCAATATACAGTTTACCTTTCCCTTAGCTGTGCTCTGCCTCCAAACACATCCTCCACCTGCCCCACCAAGTATCACAACCAGATCAATCATATAAGATCCCCCCACTCAACCATCCTCTGGCCCTCACCATCCTCCCCCTACCAGCAGCCAGAACAAATGTGACCTGTAATAAAGAAAATGGTCCCCAGGTGTAATCATCTACTCGATTCAGTGTACATCTCAGTAATGGTACTGACACATGAATATATGGTTACTTCTCTGCCCCTAGTGAAACGTGATTGAATTTTTAGACAATCAGGAACACTCTTTATTGGGTGAATGGTTTTCTTTTTAGCAGATCACATTTTTTTCTGAGTGCAGGTGGGGAGACAAGAGTGATGGGGGCCAGGGAGTGAGTGGATGGGGAGGTCTTATATGATTGACCTGGTGGTGAGACTGATAGGGGAGTTGGGGAGTGGGTTTGGCATGGGGTTGGGAGAAGGGTAATCCACTTATTGATTGGGAACTTAAAATGCCATTCACACTATTCAAATTCACCAGTGCAGAGGGGGAGGAAGGGAGGACAGTGCCAGCGGGGGATGGGAGGATGGTATTATAACTAGAGCATTTTTGGGAGGTGTGGGGGCAGTATTACAGCACAGTGGGGAGGGGAGGTATTTCTTTACAATTAAAGGCACAATTGATTCAATTTTTCACCTGCAAATTGTACAGATTCACATGAAAACTATGCAAATTGCATGATTTGCCAGCAAATTTACAATTTGCATAGATTTGCCACACAAACGTGGCCAGCTTGCCAAGTGGATAACTACACAATTGCAGTTTTCACCAAAATGAAGTTGCCAAATTACAAAGCAAATTTTGTCAACTTCACCCATCTCTAACCAAGACCTACACTGCTATAAATACAGTTGAGACCTCACATAATGCTTATAGAGCACTATCTTTATAGTAACTAAAATATATGCTCTTTCTTTATAAATTAGAATTGGCTGGAAAGCACTGAACAAAGAGGCTGGTAATAGTTACTGAACCCACAGCATTTGCTGGCTAGCTGGCAAACTGTGTACTGTATTTGCTTATAGATGTCTCTACCCACATTTCCCCAATTATGTCCTTAAATAACTTATGATACAACAGTTAGCACTGGTATTTCATAGCAGCAAACAGTATCTCAACAACTGTCAAGTTAAAATAATGTACAGGGTGATGTATACTCAACATCAGTCACTGATTAGTGTGTGATTTGTTTGCAGGTTCCATAATACATGATGAAGACAGTAATTCTGCTGTTATGCCTCTTGAGCATTAATCTCTGTGCTTCAGTAAGTCATGAAAATATTTTTTTTTGTTCTTTCTGAGAAGCTGAGGAACCTGTTCCCATTCAGTTGTTAATTTGCTTGGAAAATCCTTTCATTGAGATTAGTATCACAATGTAAATAAAGTGTCACATTTTTAAACAACTTGCTGTATAATCCTCCAGAGCATTCTCATGCACAAATCTCCAAAAATTGGAAAATGTATACAAACTATTACTCTTGAAAAAAAAATATATTATTAAAAAAATTATATAACATAAAGGACACAGAGAAAAATGTGTTTTGGAAACAGAAACAAACAAAAATACATGAAAATGGTTCTCTTTGATAGAATAACTTTAGCATCTTTAAATGCAGAGGCCAGTATTATATCAGGCACTGCTCATTTCCATTTATAGTTGAAAACTGGTTACACTTCATTTTTGCTAGAATGAAAGTATGGACATAAGTTGACATATATATGAATTTACACAAAAAACTGTCAACGGAGGTGTAACCAATAACATTTTAGTTGAAAGTGTATTGTCATCTATTGAAAAGTTTGGATACGTATTAATCAACATATACTGTATTAATGGGACACAGCTGTGTTGCCCAACTCCACATTTTTTAGAAAGAAAACTGTGTTCTTACCCAAATAGTTGACGAAGTTAACAATTTACAATGACAGTATTCTAAGAATGGCGTAACTTTTGAACTGCAAGAGCAAGGAATTTAAATAGTTTTCTATGAAAGCTTGGATATTGGCCTACGTGGAGGCAGCTCTGGTGGTCATAATAGTGCCAGATCTGGTCACCTAAGAGTATAGGCAGAGGTTGCTTTCATGAGAACTGTGGCTAATGCACAGGCTCAGATGGCCTCCCAGCCGAATTTTATAAATGCCTTGGTGAACTGGTTCAGCCTCTGCTGTTGGATCTCTACAGGGGGGCTACTGGAGGAGGGTGTGCAGGTTCCTACTTCTTGGACTGGGGCAATAATCTCAGTTCTACCCAACCTTGGAAAGGACCCAATCTTGTATGCCTTTTTCTGCCCAATCTCCATCTTAAACATAGAACTATAAAATATTACCATCAATTCTGGCCCACCAGGTTCAGCTCATTCTCCCCATCAAATTGGCTTTGTCCCATGCCATCAGGTCCAGGACAATTTAAGGAGGACAATTCACATAACTGACTATGTTACAGGGGCAGCATCGCCTACCTTTCTTTTAAGCCTCGATGCCGGAAAAGGTGTTTGATAAAATGTCCTGGTTTTATCAGTGCCTGGTTCTTCCTGATTTGGGTTCCCACAGGAGTTCATCTTGGGTCTATTCAGATTATACATAGACCCCAGCTTACATTCGTGCTAACAGGCATGTCTCTGGGTCTTTCATTTTGGGAAGGGGGACCTGACAGGGTTGCCCCTTTTCCCCATTATTGTTTGCGCTCTATATAGAGCCATTGGCTCAAAGCATAAGGCAAAATCTTGAGGTGAAGGGTCAGATTAGGGGGTCAGGAGCATAAGTTGGCATTGTATGCTGACAATGTTCTTCTCTATCTAGCAGATCCTGAGGCCCTCCCTCCTTGCTGTGTTCCAGCAGACAGAGGAATTTTCATTGCTTTCAGGATACATGCTCAACAAAAATAAAACAGAAATGTTTTGCTTCCATTATATTCCACTAGCCAGATTCTCAAACTGGTTTTTGAAGTACTGAAGTAGGGTAGCACATCATTGTTTGATTTGGGCAATAGGATGCCATGTGCAATTACCAAATGAACTTTGGGAGTTAGGTTTTGCCTAACTCTGTTCGCAAGTCCCTGTCGAGCTCACAGACCTATAGCCTATATCTATATGTGAAGAGAAATCAAGAGTATGGTCAATACTGTGGGACCAGCTCAGTATTACAGTCATCCAATCAGGTAATCAAGCAAAGTGGTTAAATGTTGGTGACCTCAGTTCATGCCTAAAATTTGATTTATTATGCTTTCAATCTTCAGCTTTCTCAAACAGGCTTGAATTGAAAGTGGAGTAAAATGTATACCTGCATTAAATAACAATTTGCTGAATAAAAGGCATGGTTATGTTGAGAGACTAATAAGCAGGCAGCAAAGCAAGTAATTATTCATTATTTTAATATACCTTTCTTATTTCCATAGGGTTCTGGTTCAAAGGAAGATGACAGGAATAGATCAAAACCCCCCAGTAAGGAGGCCTGGCCGTCCCCATTATCCCTTTCCTAAAACCAGCACAACCATTGCATCTACCACCACTGCAGCCAGCCCCACTGCTAGCACCACTAATTCTGCTACCACCATTTCTGCTACTACCACTATTGCTGGCAAAAAGAAGAGAAGCATTGTGGAACAGAATGTAGAGGTGTGAGAGACACGATACAAGATTACAGTGTACAGCAGCATTGTGAACAAAGCAGAGTTTCATGTATTTAAGATAACATTTTCCTCTGTACTGTATATAGAAGACAATTGCCATTTATGTAATACATTTCACATACAACATATACAGTAGCTTTATGAGGTATGTAAGCAAGAAGAAAGTAAGGCAGAAATTGCATGCAGGCAAAAGGAGAAGACCTAATATGCTCAGCAGTATCCCATACTCTATAGTCATGATCAACTGCAGCTGGACCTGTCTTTAGAGAAGGAATTCTGAGTTTGACACGCAGACTATCATGTACTCCATAAGTGAAAAGCCACTGGATACCTGATTTCTAATTGCTAAATGTACAGAATATAACACAATGCTCATTTGGGACTGATATTCGAAGATTTGTTGCCATCTGCAGTTGGAGGTTCATCAAATGTTCTTCTTTATGCATTTTACAAAGGTTAAAACATTTTTATATGAACATATGAACATATGAATGTGCCAGCAGAAACAGACCACCCGGTCTATCCAAGTCTGCTAGAGTGTGCAGCCAACACCCCTAGTTTGCAGCTGCCCCACCACCTCCCCTTTGTCATCCCACTGCCACCCCCACCTCCCCCACCCTCACTCTCCCCCATTCCCTGTCCCATGCCCTTTTGAAGCTGTTCACAGATTTATATGGTACCACCCATTCTGGTAGGGCATTCATTTTGCTACCACCCTCTCTGTGAAATAGTGTCTCCTCATTTCCTTCCTAAATCTTCCATCCTCTATTCTTAGCCCATGCCCCCTGGTGACCCTCTCTCACCTTAACTTAAAGACCCCATCTGCCCTATCCTTATTGATTCCCCTCAGACACTTGAATGCCTCTATCATGTTCCCCCTATCCCTTCTATCCTCCAGGGTGTATGTATTCAGGTCTCCCAGCCTGCTATCATAGTCTGTCCCCTCCATTCCACATATCATCTTTGTTGCCCTCTTCTGCACCCCCTCCAGTAGCCTGATATCACACTTTAGGTATGGCCTCCAAAACTGCACACAATACTCTAAGTGCGGCCTTACCAGTGACCTGTAGAGGGGTAAGATCATCTCTCTTCACCTGGATGAAAACCCCCTCGCTATGCACCCCAAAATTTTGTTCACTTTTGCAGCCACTCTCCTGCACTGGGCAGTGTTGTTCATGGTCCCTGTTATCATTACCCCTAGGTTCTTCTCATCCTCAGTAATCCCCAGCTTACCCCCCAACCAGCCAGTATTCTCTCCTTGGGTTCTTCACCCCAAAGTGCATAACCTTTCACTTCTTTGCATTGAACCCCAGCTACCACCTCTCTGATCACTCCTCTAGCTTGCGTAGGTCCCCCTGCAGCTGCTTCCATCCCTCCTCTCCATCCACCACTACTCCTATTTTAGTGTCATCAGTGAACAGACTTACCTTGCTCACCACCCCGTGTGCAATGTCTGATATGAAGAGCCCAAACAATACTGGCCCAAACACAGAGCCCTGTGGCACCCCACTCGTCACCGGCCTTGGAGTTGCGAGCTCCCTTCTCACCACCACCCATTGCAGCCTGCCACTCAGCCAGTTTCTAATCCAGTTAATCATTTTTGCCCCTACACCTCCACCAGTTCGCTTCTCCCCAAGCCACCCATGAGGCACAGAATCGAAGGCCTTGCTGAAGTCCAAGTAAAGAACATCCACCACTGGACCCTTATCCAGTTCACCTGTCACCCAGTCATAATATTGGGTGAGGTTGGTTTGACAAGACTTACCTGAAACAAACCCATGCTGCCTCACATCCTGGAGGCCATTGTCCTCCAGGTACAACATCAGTCTTTCCTTTAGTATCATTTCCATGAGTTTGAACACTATGGAGGTGAGACTTACCGGATGATAATTACCTGGTTTATCCCTTGGCCCGCTCTTGTGTAATGGTACTACATGTGCCTTCCTCCAGTCCAGTGGCATGCATCCTGACTCCAGTGAGGTGCTGTACAGATCCTCCAGCAGCTAGGCCATCACCTCCACCATCTCCCTCAGCACCCTGGGGTGGATAACATCTGGCCCAGGTGCCTTATCTACCTTCAGTGCCCTCAGTCACTCTAGGACTCTACTTGCCTCAATTCTTCCATCTGTCGCCTCCTCTCCCACTGTCCCCACCCTTCCAGCCCATGCTGGTAGTGGTCCCCCCCCTTTCTTCCATGAACACTGAGCAAAAGTATTCATTCAGTGCTTCTGCCTGCTCCTCCCCCTATTCCGTCCACTCCCCACCCCTTTTTATCCTCACTATTGTCTCCTTGCACATCCTTTTCTCCCTGATATATCTGAAAAAGTCTCCCCCCCATTAATTCCCTGTGCTGATCTCAGCTCCCTCTGGGCCTTGGCTTCTCTCACTTTTCTGGTCCAGTCCCTGGACCATCTTGCATATTCCTCCCTGTCCACTTCCTTCTTCATCCTACTAAGCCCCTTGTGAGCCACTTGTTTTGCCCTCACCACCTCCACAACCTCGCTGTTCAAACAGCATAGTTTTCTTCCTCTGCTCCTCTTATTCTGTGCCTTAGTGCAGGCTTCTGTAACCCCCCATTTAATAATATCCCATTCCTGCTCCACATCCATCTCCTGCCTTATGCCCTCCAGTTTCCCTTTCAGTACTTCCTGCATCCTCCCAAAGTCCACCCTGAAGTTTACCACCCAAGTAACTGATTTCTCTGGCTCCCCGCACATCAGGAATTCTTCTTAATGGAATCAAACCTTAATTTGGCTGGTAGAGCAACCCATTTTCAAATGCTTTCTGCCATCATCAGGGGCCACTGCAACACAAAGAGGTAGAATTATTTTGGATCAGTAAAATACTGCATGCCCATTAGAAAGCCAGGAAAAGTTGCAAATATTTAAGAAAATACATAACCTTTAAATATAATTCCTATTTTTGAAAATGAAGCATTGGAAATATGAGAAAGGGAAAACACAAAACAGGCCTTGTTTGTCTAGTTAATGATTTCTTATGGCTCTTTTAATGTAACATTTACTTTTAGAATCCCAGTCCTTAGCAGCTGAAATACTGTATATTACAGTTGAGGTTAGTAATATATAATAATAGTAGTAGTAATAATCCTGGCCTATTGACATTTTCCAAGTTAATGTATATCTAGAGGAACCTAGGCATTCACAACCAGAAGACAGGACAATATTCATAAATGTCCTAATTTACAGCATTCTGCACTCCCACCAGGCACAGAGTTATTTGAGGATTGAAAATGTGGCAGCTTGCAATGCCCTACATCTAGAAACAGTCTTTGGAGTATGTGTGCAGAGTGTATTCTTTTGATTGGAAAATCAAGTACATTCTACTGTATGAAAAATGTTAAAAAATACATTAAGGCAATGGTCAGATCCATATATCTGTATAAGTTGCACATATACTATAACATCATAGTGTTTGTCTTTTTCAGACTCCTGAAGATCATGATCGTGTAGTTAGAAGTCGAGTAAGTTTCTTTTTATTTGTCTTTAAATAATTTTAATCTAGTTATAGCTCATGTTTAGTACAACCAAAACTGAGAATGCTGTTCTTAGAAACGTGCATTTTTGCATAATTAAGATGTAAATGTGTGTCAAAGAAAATGATATTGCTATTCTGTTTAGCCATGTACACTTTATTAATCTAGCTGTAGTTCACGTTTAATGCAACCAGAACTGGGAATACTAGTCTCAGAAATTTGCCCATCCAACCCATTTTACCCATTAACACCATATGGCGTCAGAACTATCCATTGTTTAACCTGACCCAAAATGGCGGCATCGGACAGAATAAGTTAAGATGTAAAAGTGTGTCAAAGAAAATTATGTCAAAATCCTGTTTAGCCATATAGACATGCCTGTAAATGATACATTTACTGAAAAGCTACCTTTTGCAGTGTGAAACAATGTTTCACTTACTGAGAAGGCTTTCCTTGGATTATTTAAGCATACAACAGCCAGCTGCGTTGTGCTGAGTGATGAATGTTCGCTCGACATGCTAGCAACCCAGATTTATGCCCTGAGCCTGGTTGTGAGAAGTGGAGTCCAGCAGGGAGGAACATATAAGCACCCTATCGATGCTTTCTTCCATGAGGTAGAAGACAATCCTGGACCACTTGTTAGATGGCTTTTCATGGTGGCGCATTGCTGGTGTTCATGGTAGTGTAAAACCTCAATACATTGTCAACCCCCCCCACCACCACAGGGTACCACCATGGTTGGATCAACTCATGGTTGGGGGTGGGTTGGGGTGAAAAGCAGGAAAAACACAGCTACTCAGATGATAAGATGATGGTGGCCGGTCCCTGTTTACCACAAAGCCTGAAAGTTTCTGCACTGACCTCTCACTATGTGTCTGGTGTAGAAGGAAGCCTTCTGGCAAGTCCTCTCTCCCAGTTCCCCTGCAATGGGAAAGGACCCCCCTACATGTGAAGTGATATGTTGGGTCAGCAAGGCCATGGCAGTAATGAGGGCGGTGGGATGGTGATGGTGACTGGTGGTAGGGCCCTAGGCCACCTGAAGTAATGGTTGGACAGGGGCTCGGGGAGCATAAAGAAATAACACAAGAAAAATAAAACATATAATGACATTTATATTTTGGAGTAAACTGCTTGTCTACAAAACCATGAGGATTATCACCTTTATGACTGAAACATTGATGGAAGATGAATAGTCAATAATGTCAGCATCTTAGGAGGCATATCTTAATTATTAAGTACTGTATGCTGGATAATTTCAAATTCAGTGCTGCCCACCTGGGTGACACACTCATTTAGATGTCACAATGTCCTTGTAAAAAACTAGAGTAATGATCATTTCATTACATTGGATGAAATGTTATAACGCACTTCATCCTTGGGTATGTCACTGCATACATCGGTGCCTTTGGCTTTTTCCATTCATGAATTTTTTTCTTTCAGAAGGCATCAGCCGTCTTTCAGAAGGCATTCTTTTTCATAGTGCAGGATTTTTTTTTTTGCCACAAGCTGAGCTTGACTTGTAGCCTCCCTCCTCACTGCTCACTGCTACTTAGCTTTAGACTTGCTGGTCATCTTGTCATGACTGTTCCACCCTTTGGTGTAATTTAGTCACCACAGCAACCATGTAACTAACATTGTGGAATGACTAGAATGAGCAGAAACAGCAATGGATATGGAAGAGGAACACTGTGAGACAAACTGTATCTGTGACAGTGTAACATAGAAACACAGACCATGACAGCAGAAAAAGACCATCAGTCCAGCCAATCTGCCCATATTCCCTATAACCCATGGAACCTTCCCTGGAACCTATTCTTCCTCCAGGGTACTAACCCTCCCCATCCTATCCCCATTCTCCTCCCTGGTCTTGTTGCCACAGGTGACCACTATTTCCGTCATTCTATTTCATCCCTGCTTAAATCTCCTGACTGTATTTACACCCACCACTTTGGCTCACAAACTGTCTCAAGGTTCCACCACTCTTTTTATAAAGCAGTACTTCCTCATGTCCCTCCTAAGCCACCCTCCTGTAAATTTCTACTTGTCACCATGCAACCTCAAGTTGGTATTCAGGGTAAATAATTCCCCACAGTTAACCTTTTAATTATTTTAAGGAACTTGAAGGTCTCTATCATATCTCCCCTCTCCCTTCTGGTTTACAGTGAATACATATTTAGTGGTTTGAGACACTTCTCATAGGATCTGCTGAGACGGCCCTGAATCATTTTTGTCACTTTGCACTGCAGTGTTTACAACCTATCCCTGTCCTTTCTGAGATGAGGGCTCCAGAACTGGATGCAAAACTCCAGGTGATGCCTCACCAGGGATCTGCATGGGGAAGTATTACCTCTTTTCTTCTACTATCAATGCCCCTCCCGATAAATCCCAGCATCCTGTTAGCCTTGCTATGGGGTTTATTGCACTGGCTCATTTGTTTAAGGGAGTTACTGATGATAACTCCTAGATCTCATTCATCTTCTGCAGTGCTAAGTGTCACCTCACTCATCCAGTACTCTGTCTTTGGGCTCCTTTTCCCTAGGTGCATTACCTTGCATGTTTTGGCAATGAATTTTAACTGCCAGACCTTTGACCACCCCTGTAGTTTTTGTAGGTCCCTCTGTATACAGTATCAATGTTGCAGATATGGACTACCCCAAGAACACAGTGCATCTGAGTTAGTGTACTGTAATTTAAGACAAGCAATGCAAAAGAGACCCCTCACTTCAGCTCACTACCAATAATGTGCTTTAGTCAAACTTTGGAGATAAAAGCATCAAATGTACTTACGGCAATATTTGAAAAGTGCAGTTCTATGCAGGAATGCATTAAAATCCCCATGAGGACCACTAAACAGAGCTCTCTGATGCCTTTTCCCACCCCTGTGGGTGCTTTTTCAAGGGTTGAGAAAGCATGTGCAGGGGTACAAAATGGCATCAGGGAGACTCAGCAGTGATGTCATAAATAAATGTGATGTTTTTATCTCCAAAGTTGGAATAAAGTGCATTGTTGGTAATGAAAGCAAGTATGGGGTCTCTTCTGTGTTGCCCTTTGCATATCCCTTATTCTGTCATCACTATCCACTCTCTCACATAATTTTGTGTCATCTGAGAAGATACACATCCTGCTCTGGATTCCCTCACCAATGTCACTAATGAACATTTTGAAAAGGACAAATATAGTGTGTAGTACAAATGCTTTCTGTTACAAAAATATGCTCTTTAGTTTCCATTTAACTGCAGCTTCTCTTTGGGGGCTGTGAATAATTTTGTTTGAAAAGCATTTTTATTGTTTTTTCCTACCTTACTCTGTTTGTGTCACAGAAAATGTTCAAATGCCCTCAAAGCCATATCAATCATTAATGGTAAGCAGCAAATAGGAACAATGTAAGCAGGCAATGACAAAAAAGAAATAGCACAAAGTATGCATTTTGTTAAAAGAAAGACATAGGAAAAAAACAACAAAGGAGTGGATACCTTAATGGAAAGGAAGAGAAAATATTTAACAGTATTTAAAAACTGATCTGTTTTAATTGTTGCACTTTTATTGAGTCTCCCAATTGTCCTGCAAAAGAACATCATAGTTTTAATTTCTTTCCATAGTATTTAGAGGAAAATTCCAAGATGATCCTAAATGGCTTGGTTATGCTTTTACTTTCATGGTAGCCTACAGCAAAAATAGGCTTCAATTGAAGCTGGAGTCAAAGTACTTTGCCTCAGCATTATAACACAATCAGTCACCATTAGACTGAGGGGCTAATGAGCCGGCAGTGGCACAAATAATTACACATCATGTTTTTCATATACTTCTCATTTCAACAGGGTTCTGGTGAAAGGAAACATGGTATGAGACCAGGCCGTCCGCAGTTCCCCATGCCAGGCTTTCCAAATCGTCCAAATTTTCCTCTATGGTGGTGGTGGTTGATTCAAACCAGCACAACTCCCACCACAACGACAGCCAGCACAACTCCAACCACTACCACCACAACCACAACCAGCACAACAGCTCCCACCACCACCACCACAACCACAACCAGCACAACAGCTCCCACCACTACCACCACCACTACTACTACTACGGCTGCAGCTACCACTGCTGCTGGTAAAAGGAAGAGAAGCATTGAGGATGTTAATGTAGAGGTAAGAGACACTGTAAAGTGTATAACGTACAAGACTAGGGCTGCATAGTGAACAAAGCAGATTTATGAATTTCATTAAAATAAAATTTGCTCTCTGTATACAGAAAATAATTAGGATTTCATTGGTACCTTTCACATACAAAATGTAAAACTGCTTTACAAAGAACGTGAACAAGAGACAGGTAATGTAGGGATTGCATAATAGAGACAAAGGAATCATATCTGATATGCTCAGCATTGTCTCACTGTATGGTCATGATCAGTTGCAGCAGAACTTGTCTTCAGAGAAAAGGAATACTGGGTCAGATACACAGATTATCCTGTTATGCTAAACAAGGTGTAACACTTTTAAAAAAATATATTTTTATTATAGTATCAATATGGTAGTCCAAGCAGTTATTTTAACAGTGAATTAATTACCCTGTAGATGTGTGTGGTACTTGGCTGTATCTCAAGACACATTACACCCCTACAAGGTAATTAACAGACAATTAACATAATCCCTGGTTGTGCCTTCTTGCTTAATTATGTGGGTGAAAAGCCACACAATATTTGATTTCTAATAGGAAAATGACAGAAATTATCAAAATGCATTCTGATGTACTGTCATATCCAAAATACGTAAATTCACACAGTAATTCAAAATCAGTCTGAACTTTGAACTCACTTATGTACAGATCAAGCTTAGTGATAAAGCAAACAGTTCTTTATTAAAGGTTAAAAAAAGTGTACCAGTCAGTGACAACACTGGTGCCACACAGAATACAGACATTTTGCACCATCACCGGGGACTGCCTGAGGATGGGGGAGAGATGCCAGTCATGAAGTGATGCTAGTCAGGTGTCCCTTTTCAAAATGCAGTATGGCATCAGTATTTATTGCTCAAGCAGTTGAAGATTCAAGCCTGAGCACTCCAACTAACTGAATGCTGTAGCGGGAGTCTGTGACATGAGCTTTTCAAAGCTTGACATGAGCTAACTCTCTATACAAATGCACAGACTATCAAGTTAATGGTTTGTCAACATAATGATCACATAAAGAAAAGTGCATTCTAAACATTAACATACAAAAACACATACACTCACAGATGCCACTGTTTGGTATTTATAAGTTAACAGTTAAAAACAGCAAGAAATCATTTCATATTTTTTTTACCAAAGATGCATGGATGGTTACGACAGGTATGGACCTTCATGCATCTAGTCTGCCCTGTTTTTCTAACTAATTTAACTAGTTTCCCGTTTACTGACAGTTTATAACCCAGCTCCCAACAACACCTTTGCAGCTATCTAATTTTGCTCAGAGTCTGATGTATAACTCATGTTCACAGCTTCCATATAGTGTATTGTGGAATGCTTTTATACATAGTAATCCATACCTGCAACAGAGCTATTGTGTTGCAGTAGGTACATCATTCTGCTGTTGTGCTGCATCAGCTACGTATCTACTACAGCACAACAGCAAAGGAATGTTAAGAATGCAGCCTCTAGACAACCGTGGCTGTTGTCAGTAGCACTATGTGATTCAAATGGCAATCTGACAGTTCACACAGCACTACATACTGAGACAATGGCAGCCATGGGATTCTTGAAGGAGCTGACAGAAAGAGAAACGTTTGTGCAAGACCAGGAAAATGTCCGTACATTTGGAAAAACTGAAGCAGATATGAAAGTGTTCAAAAGTTTCCTAGCAGCAGCTGGAGAAATCCATATAATTACATAAATACCAGTAAAAGCTTTAGACAACCTAGTTGCCGAATTTATATTTAAAGTGGAGCGCATAGACAGTAGACAATATGAGCCAAGTACAATTTGTGACATAATTGGCAGCATAGACCGCTACCTAGTAAAAGAAAGTTAGTCATTCAATATTTCATGGAAACACCTCTGACTTCCATGAAACCTTAACAACACTAGCAGCAAAGCAGAAGTATCTCAAGAAAAGGGGGAAGGTAACAAACCCCATCGATCAGAAGCACTGTCCCAGCAAGATATAGATACGTTGTACAGTACTGGCACACTTAGTCTCCACAATGCCATATCCTTGTTAAATATGATTTTTTGGGGGGAATGGCTTATTCATTGCACTCCAAACAGCTGAACAGTACAGTCTAAGATGGAGGGGACCTGCAGCTCCTGACAGACACAGAAGGAACACAGTTTATCCAGTTGAATGAGCGACAGACTAAAACTAGAATGGGTGAAAATCCAAGAGACATTCGTGCCATTAAACTCAGGATGTTTGCCAGCAAAGATAACCCCAATAGATGTCCTGTAGCAGCCTTCATAAAATATACCTCAGCGAGACCATTAAACATGTAGCACCCTGATGCACCATTTTATCTGGCACCCTACCTATTCCACAAACAAGGAATGTCCAAGTGGTTTCAAGCAATGGTTGTGGGGGAGAATAAAATAAGAGGTTTGATGCAGGTCCTAAAAAAACAAGCCAGTGATCTACAAGACAAAAGGATCACAAATAATTCCACTTGGAAAACTGCAATACAGAGTTTGATTGATAACGATTTGCCACCCACAGAGGTGCAACAAGTCTCCGTGCACTGGGCACTGCAGTCAATAAATAATTACAGTGTTATGTCCAAAAAAAAACAAAAGAGAAATTGTGTCACTTTCAGTGGAGTGAATGTTCGGCCATCAACATCGTCCACCTCTGAATGACTCTCCACAGACACTGAACTTCAACTTCCTAAGCCCAAAAAAACTCAGCATGGTGACCTGCCTAACTTCTCTTTTGGAGCCAATTGTATATTTCAGCAAGCATTCATCATTAAAATAGTCAAGTACCTTAGTGGTCCGAGGAGAAGAGTTGAAGTCATCCATGACATGAGTAGCTCAGACTCCGAATAAGGTGTCAGTTCTAGCAGAACATAGAAAAGACTTCCAGTTCACGGTTTACCCTGTGGTTCAAATATTTTTGTTTTCTTTTGTTTTCTTTCCGTAGGGTCAGAGCTAGTCATGTGGACAGAATGTGGCATCACACTTCTGACATTGGGGAATAATTTGAAAGCTTTCTGTGTTTTTTATAATTTTCCAGGTCTTTTTCTTAGCAATCAGCTGAGTTAGATTTGTAATAATGTTTTATCTTATACCAGTACAACTGTTTTTCCTGTACGTGCTGCCAGCCTTTTGCAAGAAATATACCTTGTTCTATAGTGAGTGTAATATTTGATTTCTCTTGAGATGTGAGTGTGTGGGAAGGGAGTGTGCTACACAATGCTGATAGTTGGTGTGTTACAGTTATATGCAAACTTGGAGCCCTGTTTTATGTTTCTTATAGAGATACAGCACCATACACTATATAAGACAATGTATGGTTCTGTATCTGCGACAGGCTTGAGTAGCCACCTTGAGGGTGCCATGGTGTCCGAAACCTCTAGAGCTTCACTCTTCAGGTTTGAACGGGTGCCATGGCACCCTCTCAGTGGCTACACAGGCCTGTTACAGATACAGAATCATACATTATTCTCTATATTCTGCAGCTCTCTCAGAAAAGAAAAAAATCCTGATGTTGTTTCTAACTTTTCCTTTTGCCAGTTTGTGTTTATGATGACCCGTGGTATTTGTCTGACTGTTTAGTTTCAATTGTTTGTTGACAGCCATCTGATTCTATACCCCATGAATGTGAATACCTCTGTCAGGTCTACTCTTTCCTTTTTCACCTCAACATTATTTATGCAATACAATATTTACTTGGGGAGTCCTCTTGCCAGTATGCATTAATTGACATTTTGTGGCATTACATTTAAGCTACCAGGCAAACAAATACTGTATTGTCTGTGGCACTCCCCATCATACTGCATACTTCTTATCCCTTTTGTGTCCACCCTTCCAAAAAGCTTTGTGCCATCTGCACCTTGCTGTTCAGTCCTTTCTGTATATCAGTAGTGAACACATTGGACAAGACCAGTTCCAGCACTGACCCCTGCATGGCAGATCCACACATCACCTTTCTTACGTCCAAGTGCTTATCATTTATACAACTGTATGCATCATGTCCAATTACCAGTTACTGATTCATCATTTAAGTTTCTTCCCTAGCCTTATTTTAATGTGTTTAAAAGAGAAAAAATGTCATGGAGGAGGAACCCTCACACAATGTGGTAAAAGGAAAGGAATTTCAGATCCTGAGGGTTCCTGCCCAACTTAACCTTTTGTTGTAATCCTACCTTATTGAAGATCATTTTCATTGTTTGCTGATTAATTTGGCAAAGAGGCGACTCTTAACCAATTATGATTATCTTTTTAACCTCTATATCAGTAATTGTCCTCATTTGTGGCTGTGAATTTCTTGTACTGTACATAACTTGCATGTGTGTGTGTATCTTTTAGGAACTTGCTCTTCTGTATCCTACTGTACTGCAAAAAACAACCTAAGCACTGGTTGTTCTTTGCTGTACAAAGCACTACCCAGAACTGAGATACTGTATCTCTTTAGGCCATCCTGCAAGTTTTTGATGCTAACTTTAAATGAATAAATCATTAAATGCATATTTGATGTATTTTCAGTTTCTATGTTACTGGTTTATTTTTATTTGTTTTTCTATTTTGCCTGGATAAATTTCGGAACCCTGTTTTATGCCACCCAGTTTAGATATCCTTCTCCAAACAATAATAAAATTAAAGATGTGTGAAGTGCCAAAATCTTCAGTTCATGGCAAATTCACATTTTCTGTACTTCCCAAAGTTCTTTCACTTGATGAGGTTGGTACTTTGCTGACAAAAAGTGATGTTCTGAGGAATATTCTGCAGTATGTGAATTTGTCTGTGATGTGAAACATACCTGTTTTGTGAAAACTTTGTGAAGCATGCCACTTGTCAGGAACTTTGCATGTAAAGCTTAAATTCCCTGCATCTTTAATGGAAAGATATGATTAGTTAACAGCAACATTACTGAAAGTTTCATGAAATACTACAGAATCAGGAAAGAAAAAAGTAGGTAAGTGAAAACTTAAACAGGATAAGAATAACAAGTGTAAATAAATTACTAGACTTGAACAGCCTTCTTTGAGTAACCAGGGCAATCATGAATATTCAATATGAAGCAGCACTATGTGACCATAACCCCACAAATTAAATGGGAAGAAAACAAGTGAGTGAAAATAAAAAAGAGTAATACAGGATATATCACAAGAAGAGAGGTGTGGAGATAATGTGGAAAATTAGAGGGGAGTAACTGATGTCACATGACTGATGATGTTTGCACTGAAGGTAACTATAGCTTGATTCTTCGTTGCTCAGTTTGGATACTAGGAGATCTGAACTGATTCAAAATCTGTTCACTCCACTCAACGCATCACCTGTAATCATTTGATTTATTTTTGTTCAATAAACCTTCCAGAAATACTCCTACTCCCCTTTCCAGGGTGACAAAAGTCATCCAACTTCTGTTAAAAAATTATCAGTCTCATTTGTAACTACTTCTTAAAGCAAATGCACTAAAGTACCAACACTGAAATTCCCTTTAAGCAAGGAATTGTCTGATCAATATTTTCTTTATCACTCTGCTGATTGCTGTAATTAAATTTGCAGCAGAATGCTGCCTGGCACATGTTAAAAAAGTCCCCAACCTTAAAAGACAATTGCCTTGAATCTGCAAGCCAGTGTTTTCTATAGAAGCTGTGTTTCTAATACTGGTTTGTATTTGTTTTTTGTTTCATCTATGCCAGTCTTATAGTACATTCACTGGGTGTTTCTGCTTTACACTGTGGTGGGCAGTACCATTTTAGAATGGTATGATGTACTTTATAGCTTTGTTAAAGAAATTACATTGTTTTCACAATCCATTCATGTTCCAGTCTGGAACTCTATGGCTCAAAGGGGACATGAACTACATTATACAGTTCTAAAATTACACTTACCCACACTGTGTTAATCAGAAGCATTCACTGTGTTTACTAAAAGGCCAATACAGATGGCACAGTAACAGAAAGAGATCAAATATGTGAAAAAAAGCATCTACTGGGAAAAAATGACTTACAGGCTCAGTGCAGTTCTCCTTTGTTCAGTTTTTGAGCACCAAAACTGACATTTAAACCGGTCTGCCTTAAGTCCCTTGAGGGATCTATTACTTCCTTAATTTGGGCCAATCAGAGACCTAGGATCAGGAAGGAGGTGTTGTGGCAGTCATTTCATAGAGGGGGCCTGACACTTCCCAATTTGAAGTTATATGCTTTAGCGGCCCAAGTAGCATATATTATGGATTGACAGGAAATAGGAGGAAGAGCGAGAGCTTGGGTCACTATGGAGTCACAATCTAGGGTGTGCTCCCCCTATGCCTTATGTCTCCTCCCATCAGGATTAAGGGAAGGAGAGGGTGAGAAGCCTAAGAATCCATTCACCAAATGTATGCTTAAAGCCTGAGGAAGGGCTTCACTGTTGATGGGGGACAAGGGAGGTATGTCACCAGAGGGGTCCATCTTGTTTAGTTTGTGGAGGGATGGAGGGGCTCCCCCCTCGATCAAACAGGCTCTGAGACAGTGGGAGGGGAAGGGTCTCTTTCTCCTGTCTCACTTATTAAGTGGTGGAATCTTTTCTAGCTTTTCCGAGTTGAGACAAGCATTTGACATTCATCCATCACACTACCTTATTTATGTGGCAATAAGATCCAGGATGCTTAAGTTAACTGACATAAAGGGGGTGGGAACCTTCCTTGAGCAGAACATCTCTGGAGGAAATTTTTCAATACTGTAAAAAACAAGTGAGAGTGAAACCACTGTCTGTACTATACATATAGCTTTGCTGGGAGCTCAACAAGACAAGCTGCAAAAGTTAAAAGACAGCTGGGAAAGGGATTTGGGTGTGGTCGGGTTAACAGGAGGGGACTGGAATTTGGCCCTGCAGAGTAGCAAGGCTGTTTCAGTAAATAACAGATTGCGAATAATTAATAACATTGTGCATAGAATCTATCATACCCCTGTCTTGGCACACAAGATTAATCCCTAAATTTCAGACCAATGTCCTAAATGTTATGCTCAGAGATGTACTTTTACCACATGGTTTGGGCGTGCCCAAAAGTGGGAACATGCTGGAATAAGATAAATCATATCTTAAATAAGGTTTTAGAAAGTGAGATTCAATTAGACCCTGTGGATATTTTACTCAGAGTACCAAGAAATGGAGGGGGTCAGTCAGTAGCTTCCCATCCTTTGAGAGGACTGGCAATAGTAGTGGGCAAACAGACTTTAGCTCAAAATTGGATTGCTCAGGCCATGCATACCATTGTTCAGTGGGCAAATGCCCTCCTAAGCAACATGAAGCTAGAACATATCCAGTATAAATTTCTGGAACGATTAGACAAATATGATAAGATCTGGTCCCGCCTGGAAAAGGCCTTGGGGAAAGAATGGTTTCTGTTCTTGTAGGTAACCACATGTAATGAAGGCATTGTTTTCAGAAGGTGGAAGGGAGTTCCTCTGGCGCTGGACTGGGCAGGGGTCTATAATAAAAGGGGGGGTTGCATTAATATCCTCATATAAAAATCGGAGAATTCCAGGAATAGAAAGTAATGGCAAGAACACAATGGCTACAGATGATTAGTTTCACTGTATAAAAAGGTGTTTCATTATTTGGATCAAGGACTGTACCCAAGCTGTGTGTACATGTATTATATTGTAACTGAACGAGATGTCACTGATTATCTGACTATGCAGAGCTCTCCTCTCCCCGATGGCTCTTCTATAAATAAAGTTTAAAAAAAACTGACATTTGAATGAAAAGGGAGTTGAGTGTCTTGTAAAGCACTTAAACTGCTACAACATTTAATTTTCTCTTTCAGATTGATAAACATTTTGAATGATACCAGTCAATCAAGACCTTCACCGTGGGATCAGAAACAAGGCACATGTAGGTGAAATTTCAAAACATTATTAAGGATGGATTAACTAGATAATTTATGTTGCTCCTCAAATTGCATATTTTCCTTAAGCAATAAGCCAAAGGATGTAATGTTTCTTACACAGCTTTAAATGTGTTAATTAAAATAAAAAAACAGCATATATTTTTTTTTATCCAAGGGAAAAAGTGGGGTTACAAATTCCATGTTGAAATCGCTTGGCATGATAATCCAGTAAATACTGAAGCCAAATACAGTCAAAGTAAAGAGAAAAGTATTTTATTTTTAATTAAGTAGAGACAACTCCTGAGTCTCTACACAGTTCTTTTGTTATTAGATCATACAGTTATGCAAGAACTACAGCAAAAATGCATGTATTGTACTTTATTGGTAAATTATGGTTATCTACCCCATGGAACTTCATATTTCTATGTACAGTAATCTATGGTTAGGGATAATAATGACGACGAAGTCATATAACAATGTCCCTGTAATTCCAGGTGTTGCAAGAGTGAATTGCCTTTGCACTATCAGTTTTAGTTATATTGTCAATACTGTGAATTATACAAGTAATTTATAGACTGACATTACAGTGGTGAATTTTCAATCGGGATGTGACTATGCTTAGTCAAGCTTAGAGGAGGGACATAAAATAACTGATGGGCAAATGTGGGTTATGAGGAAAACATGTTTTCTCAGGGGGTTTAGCTGACTTTACACAATCCCACTGATTAAAAATTTTCTTGCATGTAACTCACTGTTGTCCAATATTTATTATATATGTGTATATGACATATTAGGATAACAGTACTGATATTCATTCATTTGAACTACCTATGTATGATCTTTTTTCTCATTTTCTAGTCAAATTACTATTGTAATTTGAAAGACATGGTGACAGTCAGCTTTTGAATACTTAAATTCAGTTACCTTTAATGGTATACAATAGTTTTACTTGTAACTTTTGGGGCATTTAATGTTGCATTTGTGCCATCACTATAAATGTAGCCAATTAGAGCCATGGTATGTACCAGATAGTTTATTCTTGATGATAATACTTTAAAACCTTTTAAAATAATATTTTCATCTCATTTTATTTTCTAGGCTCCACTGCTATGAGAATTGCCAAATGAACCTCAGAGTATCTCCCATTTTCTTTTACTTTTAACATCTAGCTTAACTATTCATCATGTATATTTGATTTCTAAATAGGCACAGTCATGGAATATATTTCATATAATTTGCAAAGATGTGTCTCATAATTTTAAACTGTGTATCTATCCTTGCATTTCACTTCATTTCAGATTAATAAATCAGCTTTTGCAAACAGCAATATTGTGCTTATTTATTTGACTCTTTACCAATATAATATAAAAAACATGAGGTATCAGACTATGAAAGATCCATATCTGTGTTCATGAGATTGAATGGCTTCACAAGGGTATATGATGCATTTTAAGAATGAATAAAGAGGGATCCTTTGCTGTTCATTTCTGTGTTTAATTTAGGTTTCCTTTTTTAATGATCCAGGGTTTGATCATATTATTTTTGATGCTGTAGAGGTCCGTTGTGAGGCCACATCAAGACTGCTGAACACAGTTTGGAGCCCTTACCCCAGAAAGGAGTGTGACCACTTATAGAGGATCCAGATAAGGACCACTACAATGATAGGGGTACTCAGAAGAAGATACATGATGAGCAGCTGTCTAGCCTCAACATGTATACAATCAAGACTAGAGAAGAGGGGGTGATACTGATACATAGAAACATAGAAACATAACATAGAAACATAGAAACATAGCATTGACGGCAGATAAAGACCACTTGGCCCATCTAGTCTGCCCATTTCCCTACCTAATGGATAAGCTGCAGAGCCTAGTTAACCAACAGCCTATTTCTTCCTACCCCCCACAAGAATTGCCTTATGTCTGTCCCATGCATTCTTGAATTCTCCCACAGTTTTAGACCCCACAACCTCCTTGGGAAGACTGTTCCATGCATCCATTACCCTCTCTGTGAAATAATACTTCCTCACATTGCCCCTGAACCACCCCCCTTCTATCTTTAAATTGTGTCCCCTTGTTCTTGCACGTCTCTTTTTCTGAAAGATGCTACCCTCTTGGACTTTGTTGATTCCACTGAAGTACTTCAAAAGGTCAGAGCCAAAAGGCTGGCCTTCAGAAAATATAAGGGAACACAGCGGGATGAAGATAGGGAGGCATACCAAACTGCCCTAAGGGAAGCAGGTAAGGCAGTAAGGCAGGCAAAGTCCCAAACTGAGGAAACACTAGCACGAACAGTAAAGAGGTGACAAGACTTTCTATAGATACATTAGTGAAAGGAGAAAGTCCAGAGGGGTGTTGCTAAGCTAATGGAGAAAAGGAGCATGTGAGGAGGAGGACCCTGTAAAGGCATCTATCCTAAATAGATACTTTTGCTCAGTATTTACTGAAGAGAAGGTAGGGCAGGGCCCACAGCTCAGCATCATGGACACAGGGGGGAGGGAGGTGAGCACTACTCCCTTCACAAAAGAAAGGGTCCTACAAGAGCTTGCTAAGCTCAGGGTGGATAAGGCAATGGGACCTGATGGCATACATCCCAGGGTACTTAAGGAGCTAAAGGAGGAACTAGCAGAGCCATTAGCAGAATTGTTTAGTGAGTCTCTGAGCACAGGAGAGGTCCCAGAAGACTGGAGAAAGGCTCATGTGATCCCACTCCACAAGAGTGGTAGCAGGGAGGAGGCAGGGAACTACAGACCCAGGTCAGTCTTACCTCAGTAGTGGGCAAGATTATGGAGGCACTCCTTAAGGAAAGGATAGTGCAACACCTGGAATCCATAGGGCACAGGATCCAAGACAGCATGGGTTTACAAAGGAAGGTCCTGTCAAACTAATCTCATAGATTTCTTGACTGGGTAACCAGAGTGGTGGACCAAGGGGAGCAGTTGATGTCGCCTACCTTGACTTCAGCAAAGCTTTTGACACTGTTCCACATAGAAGATTGATAAATAAGCTAGGTAGGCTCGGGTGGGTCAGAAGTTGGTCAACTGGGTGGCAAACTGGTTGACTGGCAGAAAACAGAGAGTGGTGGTAAATGGTATACAGTCAGAAGAGATGCAAGTCACAAGTGGGGTACCTCAGGGATCAGTCCTGGGGCCAGTCCTATTCAACATCTTCATTAGTGACCTCGCAGATGGACTAGAGGGTAAGGCTTGTCTGTTTGCAGATGACACCAAGATCTGCAACAGAGTAGATGATCCAGATGGGGTGGGCAGAATGAGAAGAGATCTGGATAAACTAGCAGAATGGTCAGAAGAGTGGCAACTGGGATTTAATGCAAAGAAGTGCAAAATCATGCACATAGGGAAGAGAAACCCTGAAGCCACTTATAGGCTGGGAGGGGAGTTGCTAGCAGTCACAAAGGAAGAAAGAGACTTGGGCATCATCATCACTGATGACCTAAAATCATCCAAGCAGACCTCTAAAGCAGTAGGTAAGGCTAGGGGGGTGTTAGGGTGTATTAGTAGGGGTATCACAAGTCGTAAGAGGGAGGTAATAATCCCTCTGTACAAGACATTGGTTAGGCCCCATCTGGAGTACTGCGTGCAGTATTGGAGGCCACACCTTCACAAGGACATTAACCAAATTGAGGCAGTCCAGAGAAGGGCAACCAAAATGGTGCAGGGACTGCATCAGAAGACATATAAGGACAGATTAACGGAGCTCAATATGTATACCCTTGAGCAAAGGAGGAGAGAGGTGATATGATCGAGACATTTAAACACCTTAAGGGCATAAACAAGGTGAAAGAGTCTAACATGTTTAAATATAAGAAAATAGCAGGACAAGAGGACACAGCATGAGATTAGAGGAGGCCGATTAAGGGGAATGTGAGGAAATTCTTTTTCACAGAAAGGGTGGTAGATGCATGGAATGGCTTACCACAAGAAGTGGTGGCTATGAATACAGTGCAGGGCTTCAAACAGGCATGGGATAGGCATAAGGGAGCAATACAAATGACTATGAATAGATAGGTCACTGACAGAGCAAAGGCCGATGGCACATTTATAAGGTAGAAAAAGAAATGGGCAGACTGGATGGGCCTTGCGGTCCTTATCTGCCGTCAACTTCTATGTTTCTATGTTTCTATGTTTCTATGTTTCTTACTTAAAAGTTTCTATTATGTCCCCCCTCTCCCTTCCTTCCTCAAGCGTATACATATTAAGATCCTTTTGTCTCTCCTCATACGGCTTCTCTTGCAGACCCTGCATCATTTTAGTTGCCCTCCTCTGGACTGCCTCTATCCTGTCTATGTCCTTGCAGAGATGGGGTCTCCAGAATTGGACACAGTACTCCAGATGGGGTCTCACCAACTGTCTGTACAGAGGCATAACAACTTCCTATTTTCTGCTGCTGATGCCTCTTCCTATACATCCCAGTATATACCCCCAGCCCTCCCTACTGCCTTCTCACATTGCTTGCTAACCTTCAGGTCATCTGATATGATTACCCCCAGGTCTCTTTCCTTTTTTGTTGTTGTTACTACCTCCCCACCCACTGTGTATTCTTCCCCTGGGTTCTTGTTTCCTAGGTGCATTATTTTGCACTTCCTTGCATTGAATCCTAGCTGCCATACTTCTGACCATTCCTCCAACCCTGCCAAGTCCCTTTTCATCCTTTCCATGCCTCCTTGTGTATCAACTCTGTTGCAGATCTTTGTGTCATCTGCAAAAAGGCATACTTTTCCTTCCAGTCCCCCTGCAATGTCACTGATGAAGACATTAAAAAGGACTGGACCCAATACTGAACCCTGCGGTACCCCACTAGTAACCTTCTTTCTTCAGTGGACTCCATTTACAATTACCTTCTGTGTCCTGTTGTGCAGCCAATGTTTTATCCAGGCTACCACCCTGGGACCCACCCCAGGCTGGTTAATTTGACTATTAATCTTTTGTGGGATTGTGTCAAATGCCTTGCTAAAGTCTAGGTGAGGCCAAGTCCACAGCCCCTCCCTGGTCTACTACTTTGGTCACCCAGTCAAAGAAATCTATTAGATTCGTCTGACATGACCTTCCCACTGTGAACCCATGCTGCCTTGGGTCCTGTGCCCCACTGGCCTCTAGGTACTCGACTATTCTTTCCTTCAGAAGTGACTCCATCACTTTCCCTACCACAGAGGTCATACTGACAGGTCTGTAGTTTCCTGCCTCTGTATTCATCCCACTTTTGTGAAGGGGAATCACATCCGCCTTCCTCCAGTCCTCGGGTATCACACCATCCTCTCATGATTTATTAAAAAGAGTAGCTAGTGGTTTCACTGTTCTTCCCTTAATTCTTTTAGAATTCGGGGGTGAATTCCATCAGGACCCATTGCTTTGTCCACCTTCAGTTTTAGGAGTTCTTGCAGAACGCTTTCTTCTGTGAAAGGACTGGGATTGACTCCTCCTATCAAGAGTGCTTCTGTTAATTAGATTAGGCACTTCCCCCTCCTGTTTTGTGAATACTGAGCAGAAATATTCATTCAGTATCCCTGCTTTTTCACTGTCCCCCTCTGTCCACCCACCGTTCATTCTATTCAGCCTCACTATCCCTCCCTTTGTCTTTCTATGCTCGCTGATGTGCCTAAAAAAGGTTTTATCCCCCTTCTTAACTGAGTTGGCTATCTTTTCCTCAGTTTGGGCCTTTGCTATTCTGATTTCCTTCCCTGCTTCCTTCTGTCTTAACTGGTACAGCTCTCTGTCCTGCTCCTTCTGTGTTTCCTTATACTTCCAGAATGCTATATTTTTCTTCCTGACTTTCACAGCCACCTCTTTTGAGAACCATAGTGGCTTTTTCTTTCATTTTGATTTGCTTCACACAAAGGCTTGTTGCCTCTGTGATGGCAGTTTTGATGATTCCCCATTGTTGCTCCACACCTCCTTCTAGCCTGTTTGCTAGTGCTTTTCTGAGGCACTCTCCCATCTTGCCAAAGTCAGCCCTCTTAAAGTCCAGTACCCTCACTTTTGTATGGCTTGACTCTGTAGCTGAGTTTAACGTGAACCATACTGTTTGATGGTCACTTGTTCCCAGATGGCAACCCACTTCTAGATCTGAGATCCTCTCACTGCCCCAGTTTGAGAGTATGAGGTCTAAGATTGCTCCCTCATGAGTGGGTTCCAAAACTAGCTATCTGAGGCCTGCCACCTGTAGGGCATCAAGAATGGCCCTGCTCTTGGATGTGGCTGCAGCAAATGTGCTCCAGTTAACATCTGGCATATTCAGGTCTCCCATCAATAGCATCTCCCTTTTCTCTGCCATTCTAAGACTGCCTTCTATCATATCCTTGTCCATTCCAACCCCCTGACATGGGGGTCTGTACACAACCCCTGTGCGGATTGTGGTGCCCTTTCCAGTCTCCAAGGTGACCCACAGTGTCTTCTCTCCTCCCTGTTTACTCTTTTGTTCAGTTGCTTTTATCCCTTCCTTTACATAGAGAGCTACTCCTTCCCCTCTTCTCCCCTGCCTGTCTCTCCTGTAGGTTATATACCCTGGTATGTTAACATCCCAGTCATAGTTCTCTGTATACCATGTTTCTGTGACTGCTACGATATCCAGGCATCCCTCTTCCATCAAGGCCACCAGCTCAGGGAGCTTGTTGCCCAGACTATGGGCATTGGTACTCATTACCCTCCATTTCTTGATGGCCTTACTCCTTTTGTCCCATCCCTGTCCTTCTTGCCTTTGTCACTTTCTCCATTTACCCTACCCTCTCCCTATCGACACCTCTATGTTGGTGTTTGCGCACTTACTACCATGATTTTTGGGGACTAGGATTCTCTGCTCCTTTCCAGTGCCTCCCCTTGGCTAGTTTAAATGCTTGCTAATGAAGCATTTAAACCTATCACCTAGGATCGTGGTTCCCCTCCCGGACAGATGCAGCCCATCATGCCAGTATAGGCTTGCATCACTCCAGGTGGACCCCCAGTCCCCAATGAAGCCAACTCCCTGAGCTCCACACCAGTTTTTCAACCACTGATTGAATCCCATGGTGCGGAACACCCTAGCCTCTCCTATGCCATAGATGGGCAGCACCTCCAAGAAGGTTACCGTGAGTGCTACTTGACTAAGGCCCTTCCCCAATTCCACAAACTCTTCCTGAACTTCTCTAATCCCTTTCTTAGCCAGGTCATTTGTTCCTAGGTGGACAATGACATCCAGCTCCCTCCCCTGTGCAGCTGCTCTGGCAATCCTGAGGATTCACTCCCTGTCCCTTCAAGCCATGGTGCCAGGCAGCACCTTACCTCCCTCTGCCCTTCCTCTCCAAGTTCTACCTTCCTAACAATGGAGTCTCCCACCAGGAATTTTTTCCTTCCCCTGCGGGGTCCCCTGCCACCCTCCTGTGGGTCTCCTTTGTGGAGGTTCCCAGCATCCTCCTTGGTCTCCACTGTGGGTGCCTCCATAGAGGAACCACACTTTTCCAGAATGGCATAGGAATTGTGGAGAGGTACAACTGGAGGGATGTGCCTCAGTTCCACCACCCTCACCATCCCTGAGCCCACTGTTGTCCAACCACTCCTCTGTCTTGGCAACCTCTGAGACAACAGCAGTGGCACTGGTGGTCCCTGGATGGAAGAGGAGGTCCCCCAAAACCTGGCCAACTCATCCTGGAGATGAGCAACCTTTTCCCTCACCCCAGAGAGGTGCCTGCAGATGGGACAACACTGCATCCTCCAGAACATCTCCCGAAAGACTGCTGCTCCACAGCCACTGCACTGCACCACTCCAATCATGTCTTATTTCTGGCCCCTTAACTGTTTGCAATCCTTACTCTTTCCTCTGTTTTTTTTCTCTCTCTCTCCTTACTTTCTGCCTGTGTGCCCTTTAAGCTCCTGATTGTCCTGTTCTGAGACAAGAATATCCTATATTTCTCAGTAGACCCCTTACTTGCTCAGAGGAAGACTTCCAGCAGCTAGAGGGGGCCGGAGAGCTACTCTTGCCCTTCTAGGATAGTGGGTCTTTGGTGGCTCTGTGATCACTCACTTCCTGCTCCCAAACAGGAAGTTCCTATTGTCAGTCAAATCCTGTGCCTATACTATTTGCCCCCTTCCTGATTTTCTCTATTATTGTCTATTTGTCACACTGGATGTTTTCAGGTCTTTAGACAAAATGTAATATTAGATAAAGGGAACCTGGGTGAACAAATAACACTTGTTGTTTTTTTTTACTTATTTCATTTATTTATTGAAAAAAGTTAACCAACACCAACTGGCACTGTGTGATAAAGTAATTGCCCCCTAGTTAAATCAACCCAATTAAAGGGATAATTAGAGTCAGCTGATTGAACACAGCCAGGCTTGATTACAGCCAGCCCTGCTCAATATAAACCTCACTTATTTTGACCCTTACCATCAGAGTCACGTTGCCAGCACAAAGATTCAACAAGCACATTATGCCACAATCAAAGGAAGTTCCTGAAAAGATCAGAAAAAAAGTTGTTGCTATCTATCAGTCTGGAAAGGGTTACAAAGCTATTTCTAAGGCTCTGGGACTCCATTAAACCACAGTGAGAGCCATTATCTCCAAATGGAGAACACTTGGAACAGTAGTGAATCTTCCCAGGAGTGAGCGGCCTGCCAAAATTACTACAAGGGCACAGCGTAAAATCATCCAGCATGTCTCAAAGGATCCTAAAACAACATCCAAAGAACTGCAGGCTTCTCTTGCCTCAAGTAAGGTCAGTGTTCATGACTCCACAATCAGAAAGAGACTGGGCAAAAATGGGCTTCATGGGAGAGTAGCAAGGCTGAAACCACTGCTAACCAAGAAGAACATACATGCTCGTCTCTCATTTGCCAAGAAGCACCTGGATGATCCACAAGCCTTTTGGGAAAATGTTCTATGGACAGATGAGTCCAAAGTGAAACTTTTTGGATGACATGGATCCCATTATGTCTGGCGTAAAACAAACACAGCATTCCACAGTAAGAACAGCATACCAACAGTCAAACATGGTGGTGGTAGTGTGATGGTGTGGGAATGCTTTGCTGCCTCAGGATCTGGACGACTTGCCATAATCGAAGGAACCATGAATTCTGCTCTGTACCAGAAAATTCTTAAGGAGAATGTCCGGTCATCCGTCCATCAGCTGAAGCTGAAGCGTAGTTGGGTCATGCAGCAAGACAATGATCCAAAACACAAAAGCAAGTCCACATCAGAATGGCTGAAAAGAAGTAAAATTAAAGTTTTAGAGTGGCCTAGTCAAAGTCCAGACCTAAACCCAATAGAGATGCTGTGGCAGGACCTAAAACAAGCAGTTCATGCTCGAAAACCTACCAATGTTACTGAAATAAAGCAGTTCTGTGAGGAAGAGTGGGCTAAAATTCCTCCACAGCGATGTGAAAGACTGATATTGAATTATAGGAAGCATTTGGTTGCAGTCATTGCAGCTAAAGGTGGCATAACCAGTTATTAAGTGTAAGGGGGCAATTACTTTTTCACACATTGCCAGTTGGTGTTGGTTAACTGTTTTCATTAAATAAAAGAAATAAGTAAAAAAAAACAAGTGTTATTTGTTCACTCAGGTTCCCTTTATCTAATATTACATTTTGTCTAAAGACCTGAAAACATCCAGTGTGACAAATATGCAATAATAGAGAAAATCAGGAAGGGGGCAAATACTTTTTCATGCCACTGTACCTTTGGGTGGGACGGTGCAGGGGAGGGAAGGAGGGCAATATAGTCCCAGTGGAGAAGTCCAGTCACACAGCAGTCCTTTCTCCTGGTATCTTCTGCCAAGCTATATTATCATACCTTTAAGTATCTCCATGGTGTCAATGGGGGTAACTGATCAATTCTGTTCTGAAGTACTGAGGCATCTGGCACTGGTGTCTTGCGAAAGGCTACATTAAAAAGGGATATAAGGATGTATTACTTCACACTGAGGGTGGTGAACAAGTGGAACAGACTACCATCTGAGCCGATGAGAGCAAAGTCTGTACAGGGGTTTAATGTGGGATGGTACAGGCGCAGGGACCTAGTGTCAGTGGGTTCAGGGAGCATGTACTGTAGATGGAAAGTGTTACTGTGCAGTGGAGTTTCCATCTGGATGCTCAGCCTTACAGTACTCAATGATAGGCTGCAGTGGGTTTAGACAGTAAAATACAGACTCGGTGGACTCCAAGTTTTCTGCCTGCAACACTTCTCTATTTATTTGTGTTTTGTTTTTCTATCTTTATATTTTTCTGTTATTTTTACTTGCATTGAATTCAAAATAAATAGTAGCTTGAAATGTGGGCTGATGTTCCCTTTACAAGCTAGTATTGTCAGCAGCTGGCCCCTGCCTTGGTGCATCACATTGCCAGCATCAGCAAGAGAGGCCTGTGATACCCTACCCCTTGCCAGCACACATTCTCCTCAGAATCCCCTAGGAAGCCTCCAAGAATGTCAGTAGTGACTGATTAGCCATCGGCATTGTAAGGTCTAGGAATAAAATTCATGAAAGTGTCTTGTGTCCTTCTGCAGTAGTAGTAACAGGCACATAAAAAAGTGGTTTTAGTGGTAGGGGGTTTGGCTCTTTTGAATGACATTGTAATAACAGCTGTACAGCTGGCCAGACATGCTGGATTTCCTGCTAGAGAAATAATCTATTACTCCATTCCAAAGGGGAGAGGGTTGAATGTGCAATGAACAGCTTTCTTCTCCCAGGGAGGGAGGACTGTTACCTCCACTGCAAGACTGCCACTAGGTGAAGGCCTGGTGGCAGTTTGGGTCTGAGAGACAAGAAGGGAGGAATGAATCTGTGGGACTTTCACAGCATGTGTGTACCTCCGCACTGATGCACTGATATGCATGCCCCAGCAGGGTAAGACAAAACAATCAGAGAGAAATGGATGGTGGCAAAGATGTGCATGGCACTATGTGTGCTGATCCTCCACCCACGCAACTGCCAGGACTTGGCCAAACAACACTGGATGCGAGACTTTGAGGGGGGGGAGGGGGCCATCAGCCTCCTGACCCCACCACTGGGGAAATCCATGGTGGTATGAGGCAGACAGGTAAGTCCTGTGGAGGTTGTCATTAATGGGGAGGCAGGAACAGGGCTGAGGTGAGCTCAGCATCTCCCTGACATGAGTAGTGGAAACACTTTGAAAAAAAAGAGTTTACATTTGGCACACTGGATTTGTTTCCAGAGCATCATGTCTGCATTCCTTGTTTTTACCACAGTATGCAGGGCAGATTCCATTTGATACTAAAGTTATGAAAAGATAATTATTTGTTTCAGTTAAGAAATTCTAATTAACTGTGTATGGTAAACTTCCCTTTGTAAAGTTGCAAGTGCCTACTAAAACTAACATGATGACTGAACAGATGGACTAGAAAACATTCCAACATAGGTACTAGAAACATAGAAGCATAGAAACTGATAGCTGATAAGGACCGTTACGCCCATCAACTTTGCCCATTTTCCCTGCCTACTGTAAAAGCCACATACCCTACTTGATCGCCAGCTTCACCTCCTCGTTCCTGTTGCTATGGTTCCCCATGCCTGTCCCAGGCATGCTTGTTTCCCCCCACTGTATTTTCTCCCACCACCTCTGCTGGGAGTTCTTCCATGTATGTACCTCCCTTTCTGTGAAGAAATACTTCCTTACACTACCCCTTAGTCTACCCCCTTCCAATCCCATGTCATGCCCGCTCATTCCTGGACATCTCCTTTTCTGAAAGATGCTACCCTGTGGTACCCTATTTATGCCTTTAAGATATTTGTAGGTTTCTATCATATCTCCCCTGTCTCTCCTCTCCTCCAGGGTATACATATTGAGGTCTTCCAGTCTCTCTTTATATGACTTTTGGTGCAGGCCCTGCACCATCTGTGTTGCCCTTCTTTGAACTTTATTTATTTATTTATTTAGTTGTTTAACCAGATATAGCACACTAAGCTGAAAAGCTTTTTTACAGGAGCGACCTGGGAGCACAAGGAGGTTAAGTGACTTGCTCAGGGTCACACAGTATGCAGGTAGAAGCTGTGGGATTCAAACCCAGGTCTGGTCTGCTGGATGTCACCAGATTTGCAGCTCAGAGCCTTAGACCACTGCGCTATACTGCCTCCACCCTGTCTACATCCTTATGGAGATGCAGCCTCCAGAACTGGATACTGTATTCCAAATGAAGCCTCACCAATTATCTGTACAGTGGCATCACTGCCTCCTACCTTCTGCTGCTAATACCTCTCCATATGCACCCCAGCCTCCCACTGTCTGTCCCCACAGCTTTGGCACACATTGTTTGGCCACCTTTAGGTCATCTGATAAGATTACCTCCAAATCCCCTTCCTGTTTGGTGACCATTAGTTACCCCCCCCCCATCATGTAATCCTCCCCTGGGTTCTTGCACCCCAAATGCATGGTTTTGCAATTTTTCACATTAAATCACAGCTGCCATACTCTGGACCATTCCTCCAGTTTATGTATGTCCCTCATCATTTTTTCCACCCCACCTGGAGTGTCCACCCCTGTTGCAGATCTTAGTGTCATCCATAAAGAGGCACACCTTCCCCTCTAGCCCCTCTGCAATGTTACTTATGAAGACATTAAACAGGATTGAGCCCAGGACTGATCCCTGCTGCCCCACTGATCACCATACTTTCCTCAGATTGAGTACCATTTACCATGATCATCTGTCTTCTATCACTCAACCAGTTCCTAACCCAGTTTATCACTTTCTTACCCACTTGCAGGCTGCCCAGCTTATACACAAGTCTTCCGTGTGGAACGGTATCGAAGGCCTTACTGAAATCTAGGTAGGCCACATCCACTGCCCCCCCATCCAGGACCTTAGTCACCCAGTTAAAGACATCAATTAGACTTGTTTGATATGACCTTCCCACTGTGAATCCATGCTGTCTCTGATGCTGTGTCCGCCAGATTCAAGTTGTTCCACAGTCCTTTGTTTAAGTAGTGATTTCATAATCTTCTCCACTACTGAGGTGAGGCTGACTGGTCTGTACTGTAGTATCCAGCCTCTTCCCTACTGCCACTTTTGTGAAGAGGGACTACATCTGCCCTGCTCCAGTCCTCTGGAACCAATCCTGTATCGAGTGACTTATTGTACAGAGGTGCCACTGGCATCACTAGCACCTCCCGTAGTTCCCTTAATATTCTAGGATATATCCCATCTGGTCCCATTGCCTTGTACACTTACAGTTTTGTTTGTTCTTTTAGGAGTCTCTCTTCCATAAATGGACTGGCAATGAAGCACAGGGCGGGCATGATGAAAGGCGCACAATGACCAACGGCAGTATCCTGGTGCCTGCCCCACCAGCGGGGGATGGAGACATCTGTGTCAGAGGACAATGAGAATCCAGGATACTAGAAGGCCCATTAGCTATTTGACATTGTGCACAGCATTACACTAAACATTGGTATTGTGAATATCATGCTGAGGACAATGCTTAGAGATTTCACACGCTGGCTGAGGCTTCCCAGAACAGCAGTTGCTGCACTTGCAATGGCGGGGCAGACACTGGGATTTGGCTATTGGTCATTGTGCGCCTTTCATTGTGCCAGCCTTGTGCTTAATTGCCAGCATGATCTGTTATCTGTACATATCCTGCTGGCACTGTGGGACTCTGGCAACACACGGCAGTGTGGCGGCCCACAGTATTCTGCTCCGCAATGTTGTGGCCAGGTGGTCTTTCCGTCCACGATGCTATGCCTACGCTGTTGTGTCCTGCTTTATTATGCAGGTGCTGTTATCAGCCAGAACCCATGTGCACATTCTCATTCATTCATTCATTCATTCATTCATTCATTCAATCATTCAGTCATTCATTCATTCATTCACTTCTGAGCTCATTCATTCATTCGCACCATGGAATAATTTTTTTTTTTTTTAAACTATGGGGGGATGTGTGATGGGTCAGAGGGAATGACCGCTAGCCACTAGAATTAATTTATTTATTTATTTTATATTCCTGAATGAGCACATGCACAGCATAGCATGCGCTCATCATATGTCAGTGGGCTGCTGGCTGTGGAGGAGAACAGAGGGCTGTGCCAGTGGCCTGCTCTGTTTTGGGACAGGGAGGGAGCGGGTGGACACTAGCTGCTGGTGTGGGGGCAGGGGACCACTAGACTACCAGGTAAGGTAAAAAAACATACTGGGGAAGGGGTCTATTGGGATATGAAGGGTGGGGGGGTTCACTAGACCAGGGAATATTTGAAAAAACTTACATTTTGGGAAAGAGGGATGAATTGGGCATAGGGAGGGAGGGGGTTACTCTAGATCACCAGGGATAATATTATAAATGTGGGAACTTGATGGGATGGTCGGACAGTACTGGACATGGAGGGGGGTAGTCTCTGTCATACTGTGCATAGTTACTATCTACTGATTTCCAGTGCACCAATATGCTCCCTCCCCTTCCGTCCCATATACCAGAAAAATAATCTCTCCTAATAGAGGTAAATATAATGAAACATTCATTTGTATTTGATCTACTATTGTTTCAATGATTTTACAGCCTCCTAAATATCCATTCAACAACACAGAGACAGAGAAAGATGGAGACAGAGAGAAAAAGATTAAGAAAAAGAAAGAGTGAGAGTAACTGAAGATGCACAGTGGGCAGCTGAAGCTTCCATTTCAGTTTATTTCAATAGCAAGATGACAGTTGGGTACTAGTTTGTGATTAAAACAATGAGACAACCAAAATGAGGACATGAAGTTTCAAAACACCCTGTCTTATTATAAAGATATTTTACCTCAGGTTACCTATGTGCCTGTAAGAACAAAAGAGATGAAGCTCACAGGACTAAGATGATGTTACATAGTGCAACGTGTGCTATTACATACATGGAGTGATGTAACATTTCAGGCGACCACTTAAAAAAAAAAAAACAATCTCGCACTGCCAGTGTGGTACCACAAATATGGCAGCAAGGAATAGTTACGCAGATTACGTCTTTCCTGGTCATCATTTCAAAAAAAATTACATTTTACATGTAATACTGCTTACTAAAGCAACTAACATATGTTAAAACAATCACATTCACAAAACTGTAAATAATTAGGGTAGACAGTGTCCCATTAATGACTCCTTACCTGCGACACATAGAAAATCATAATAATTACTGGTGCCCCCCTTATCACATGGACATCAATGCCACATTTCAAACACCATAATAACTCATAGAATGGATTATTAAGGCATTTAGTGTCAATCATTTGTAGTGTGCCACCTCATTTGATGTTTAAAGATGCAGCAAATTTAAATTCAGTCGTCGAAGTTGCAACGAAGTGGCTGGTTTCACCGCATGGAGTAATCCATGAAATTTCCCGCATTTGGTGGAATTTCCCCACAGCAAAATTTTGCATTCTGCAGGCAAAATTTCACCTTCCACGGTGAAGCAAAATTTCATCTACCAAGGCGAAATGTTGCCATTCTGTGGGTGACATTTTGCATTTCACTCCATTATATGGGTAAAATTTGCATATTACTCTTCGTAGCACAGCTTTGTCACTTCACCCACCACTATTGATGTTACATGGTTTGTGGGTGGGACAAATACCTGAATGAACATTGTGGCCCCATTTTTCCATTACAGAGGACACACACTGATATTGCCTCACACTCCCAGTGCAGGTAACTTATTATTTTTCATTATTCATCTGGCTGATCCTGCCTATAAAAGATAAAAAAAATCTATCTGGTTGATCCCACTGTTTGCATGCTTTGGACATAGCTTTAGCAGACAGTCAGAGACAGTAATATGACTGGGAATAGTGGCTGAGTACTCTCGTCATCAGCGTTGGAGTTCCACAGTGTAACCAAAAAAAAGAAAAAGAATAGAATGTCTCTACTGGAGAGCCAGATACAGACTGTGAGTTTGTGTGTGTGTGTGTGTCTGACAGCTGACAACACTCAAATGTTGAAGGGAAAAGAAAATTGCACCAGTAATTATAAAAAATACTGGCTATTTAAATGTAGTGTTATGGCTTGTTTTTACATACCCTTGGAATGTGATGACCTCATAAACCTCTTCCGCTTTGATCTCAAGGTTTATGGATCATCACACACCCCGAGTGTGTAAAAAAAGCCATAACACACAGTTGCATAGCCATTATTCTCTATATAGAACATTGCTTCTTCTTCAGAATCAGTCCTTGGTGGCTAGTGGTTCCTTCTCCCATCCGACACCCATCCCGTACTCTGTCATAATTGTCTTTGGTCCTTGGTGGTCTAGCAATCCCACCTCCCACCTGATACCCATTCTGTAATCTTTCATAAATCTTTCTGGCACTCTAGTGGTCCTTCACCAAACCTGCTACCATCCTCTTAACCTTCCAAAATGTCCCTCATAGCCTAGTGGTCCCTTCCCTTACCTGACAGCTACCCTGTTGACCTTCCAAAATGTCTCTGGTTGTCTAGAAGTGCCCCCCAACTGCTTCCATGCCCAAAAATAATGAACATCATCCCTGGAGGCTAGTGGTCCCTCCTCCCACCCACTGCCATACCCGACAATACTGAACATCATCCCTGGTGGCTAGCTATCCCTCCACCCACCCAATCACTTGCCTGGCAGTGCAGTGAATATTCCCTGCTGTCCAGTGGTCCTTCCCCCTGTCCCCAGTGTGACAATTTCCCTCTTGGCACCAGCAGCAGCTGCTAGGAATCTCTCCTCCCAAACATAGAGCTCTGGCTCTGTGTCTGCAAAAAGCTTGCCACCTCTCCAGACCATTTTTCATTGGTGGTAGTGGGGACCCCTCACTCTAGCAGCACTGACACCCCCCATATCTGTCCCCTGTACCTTCACATCTGTGCTGAAGATGCCAGATGATGAACAGCATAGCCCTCCACACTCCACCATGGCCACTGGATGTCTGAATAATACTGGAAGCATGCAGCTTATTTATAGGAGTTAAATAAGCTGTGCAATCCCAGCATCAGTCTGATGCTAGGTAGCCAAGGTGGAGAGTGGAGGGCTGTGCCACTCACCATCCGGTATCTGTAGCACTGCCGTGATGGTATGGGAGATGGGGGGTGGTGGTGTTAGTGCCACTGTGGGGAAAGCCACTGCCACCACTGATTGATGGACTGGGGGGAGGTATCACTAGACCACAAGGGACATTTATGATAGTGTACAGGATGGGTATTGAGTGGGAGGAGGAACCACTAGACTACCTGGGACATTTTGGAAGGTTATCGGGATGGCTGTCAGGTGGGGGAAGGACTGCTACACTACCAAGAACATTTTTGAAAGATTATGGGATGGGTATCAGGAGGGATGAGTGACCACTTAACTACCAGGGATACGTATGAAAGATTACAGGATGGGTGCTGGGTTGGAGAAGGGACCACTATACTACCAGGGACATTTATGACAGTGTATGGGATGGGTGATGGGTGGAGTGAGGGACCACTTGTTTGGGATATCACTTTTATTTGCACTGTAAGTGAAAAACTGATACTATATGTGCCTCAATAGTATAGTATGGTATAGTTTAGTAATTCAACTGTTTCCAACTAGCAACAGAACTGAATGACAACCACAGTGTATAACAAAACCTCCATGAGGAGATCCACTTAGTAAATGCTATGTGGCTGCTATCCAAAAAGCTACAAATAACCTCATGCACAATTTAACAAGCCAACAGCAATCAGTAGAAAAGCCAGGCAGGCAGTGAGGGGTAAAGAATTAAGACAAAAAATCAGTAAAAACAAATCTTAAAAATGCAATTAATGGTAAACCATCAATAATGTCATACAGTGCACCAGAACAACAGGAGGATTCTGGTTGTGGGAGACTATATGTTGCAAGAAGTGGAGGCACAGTTCATCAGCGCGAAGGGAGCTGACAGCATGGTGAAATGCATGCCAGGAGCATCTGCAAGGAGAGCTAAGGAAAGAATAGGATGGCTGATGAGAAGAGATCAGAATTTCATGGGGATAATTGTGTACCTTGGGACAGATGGCATAGCAAATAGGACTGTGGAAGAAGCCAAGGCAGACATGAAGACCCTGGGGGAGAGCCTAAAAGAGTAGACAATACATCTGGCCTTCTTAGAGGTGTTGCCGGCTTAGAGGAAGGGTGAAAGTGAGGACAAGATAAGGAACAAAGAGCTCAGGGAATTTAACCGGTGGCTCCAGTGTTGGTGTGCAGACAATGGGAGACTGGGTGACCTTCTGGGGCAGGAAGCTCTTCAGGCATGGTGGTCTGCATCTTACTGGAGAAGGAGCTAGAGCACTGAGACAGACGTTGTAGTCTTCTTGGATGGTTTAAACTGGAAGGTCTCCAGCACAGAAAAGAAGACCTGAATGAGGATGCAGCACAAAGATATGAAGGTAGGGGATTGGCGAATGGAAGGGAACCCCTTGATATTGGACTAAAGGAAAAGGCATGGCAAAAAAGCAAGAAGTGGCCATAGGTAAAAAAGGATGGACCACATGTAAAGTACTGGAGGGGCAGACACAGAAAAGGGGAGATGGTACTGGGGTTATAGCGGGTGGGGGGGCATGATTGGAAGGCAATGTGCATGAATGCCCACAGCCTGAGTAACATAATCCCAGAACTTGTGTAATTGGCCTCCAAGGACCTGGATATCATGGCAGTCACAGAGACATGGTGCAATAGCAACCATGCCTGGGAGCTAGCCATTGCAGGGTACACACAGCACAGGTGGGAGAGGGAAGGCAAGAAGAGGGGAGGGGTGGCACTGTACATCAGGGAAGGAATAAAAGCAATAGTCCCAACAAACAAGGGGGGAAGCAGAGGTGCTGTAGGTAACCCTGGCAGTTGGGAGGGGAAAGTACTTAGAATGGGAGTGATATATAGGCCCCCAGGTCAGGCAGAAGATGTAGACAGAGAACTGCTGGAAACTATAGAGAACATGGCAACAAAGGGTGAATTGCTGCCGAGGGGTGACTTCAACTTGCCGGATGTGGACTTGAGCATCCCAGTGGTAGCCTCAGTCAGGAGAAAGAGATTCCTGTAATGCCTGCAAGGGGTAGGTCTCACACAGCTAGCTAGGGAGCCTACAATGGAGAATGCAATTCTGGATCTTGTCCTAAGCAATGGGGACAAGATAAATGAAGTCACAGTGGGGGACAACCTAGGGACTAGTGACCATAGAGCTGTGTGGTTCACCATAAGAATGTAGCAGGAAGCTAGCCACACAAGGACTAGAATCCTGGATTTCAAGAGGACAGATTTCAGTAAGATGAAAGACAAATTCAGAAAGGCTATACAGGGATACAGTGACATAAGGGGAGTGGTGGAACAGTGGAATAAGATAAGGGAAGCCCTGCACCTAGTAGCAAACCATTGTGCCAGGCCCTGCAGCAAGAGCAAAAGAAAGAGGAAACCGCTGTGGTTCTCGGGAGGAGTAACAGCACTAATAAGAAGAAAGAAGATGGCATTTCTGAGGTACAAGGCAACACAAAGCAAGAAGGACAGGCAAGAATACTTGGGAAAATGAAGGGAAGTGAACAAGGTACCAAGGGCAGCAAAGATCAATACCAAGGGAAAACTAACTAAATCAGTGAAGGAAGGAGAGAAGGCATTCTTTAGGTATATTGGGGGGGTTGTGAGACTTAGGAAAGAGGGAGGCAGGGTAGTGGAGAAAGACATTGATAAGGCGACTGTCCTGAACAAATCCTTCTGCTCCTTATTCATGGAAGAAGGTAATGGGGATGGTCCCCCATTAATGGAGATGGGCAAACAGGGAGAAGGGGTGGACATTAGAATTTTTTCAGAGGACAAAGTAAAAAGAGCACTAGAATGACTTAGGGTGGATATAGCTATAGGGCCTGATGGGATACATGCACCCGAGGATCTTAAAGAAGCTCTGGCAGTAACTAGCTAATCCTCTGGATAAGCTGTTCAGTGAATTACTGGAAACAGGCATGGTTCCGAAAGAGTTGTGGAGAGCACAAATGGTCCTGCCCTGAGGAAAACCACACCTCTGATCGAAGCACTGGGGAGTGAGTTTGTTGGCGGGCACACCTGTTTGAACAAGAAGCAAGCACGCTGTATGTATTGAACCGTTTGTGAAAGAATACATTCTTTTGAATGAAATACTGAATTGTTCAGTTCTTATTGCACTTGGAGGGCTGAGCTGATTTTGGTGGACAACATGGATTCACAGCTGGGAGGTTATGCCAGACCAGCATGATTGATTTCTTCGAGTGGGTGACAAGGGAAATAGACCAGGGCAGAGCAGTAGATGTGGGCTATCTGAACTTCAGGAAGGCCTTCGACACAGTCCCACACAGGAGACTAATCCACAAGCTGGCAAATCTTGGGGTGGTGACAAAGGCAGTCACATGGGTTAGAAACTGATTGGGTAACAGAACGCAAAGAGTGATGATAAATGGGGTTAACTCACAGGAGGGAGGGGTAGCAAGTGGCAAACCCCAGGGATCAGTGTTGGGACCAGTGCTCTTCAATGACTTAATAAACAATATTGCAGAGGGTCTAGAAGAGAGGGTTATCCTGTTTGCGGACCATACAAATCTATGTAACAGAATAGATACACAAGAAGGCATAAAAAAATGAGGAGAAATCTGAAGAGGCTAGAAAACTGGTTCAAGGAATGGCAGTTGGGTTTCAATGAAAAAGAAGGGAAGGATTATGAACCTGATGAGCAGGAATCCTATGGTCGAGTATGAACTAGATGGGGTAACACTGGAAGCTACACAGAGGAAAGGGATCTAGGGGAAGTCATAGAAGACAACCTCAAAGTGACTAAACAGTGTGACAAAGCAGTCGGAAAGGCTAACAGAATACTATGGTGCATAGGGAGGGGTATAACAAGTAGAAGGAGAGAAGTAGTGGTATCATTGTACAACTACCTAGTAGGGCCTCATTTGGAGTACTGTATTCAGTTCTGGAGGCCCCATTTCCAAAAAGACATAGATAGGATGGAGACAGTACAGAGGAGGGTGTCCAAAATGGTGTCCAGGATGCTGCATAAATCGTATGAGGAGAGACTCAGAGCTCTCAATATGTACTCCCTGGAGGAAAGGAGAGGGGGGAAATGTGCTAGACCTTCAAGTATCTGAAATGATCAGCAGGGTACTAGAGGGGAGCATCTTTCACATGAAAAGAAATAGCAGAACAAGGGGGCACAGCATGAGACTAATGGGGGGAAATTTTGAAGAAACTTGAGGAAATTGTATTTCACTGAAGGGGTGCTGGAGAGATTGAACAGACTCCCCCAGGAAGTGGTGGGAACAGCCAGGGTTCAGAGATTCAAGAATGCATTGGATAGGCTCATAGGAATTATCAAGCAAGGGTGGGGGGGGGATGTTGTAGCATCTAGCGTGCCTTAAAGTAAGTGTGGAAGTTAAATTGCATTTTAAATGTCAGTCATGTAGTAATGCAGTGAGTCATTAGATATGCAAGAAAAGAAACAGCATGTCAAAATGGCTTACCAGGCAGAGCTATGGCAAATTTCATGTGAGGATCGCCCTGCTGACAGCAGCATTGTTAACATTCTGAAAGCAATCCCATAATGCAAAGCGCAGACACTGTGATGTCATACCAGGTAGTTAGCCAACTACTAAAAAGCAGAGAGAACAGCAGAGGGGCTGGGAAAATGGTAACAGGACCACTGAAAGCCGAACCCGCAGACCCGTCCTGCATTGAACAGTAGTCCAAAGCCATCCGTGGACACAGAAATGGGAATGGCTTCCTGACTGACAGAGAAAGATTAGCAGCTGTGGCCCAGAGGAACACAGGGCCCCCCTCCCCAAACAGTGCAGTAGCTCAGAGGGTGTCATTGTGTGGGAGAGACTGAGCTGCAACAAGAAGATGATACGGTCCCAGAAAGGAAATCACCACACCCCAACAGGGTGGAAGCAGAGGTGCATCACAAGCATAGAAGAGCACTGCAGCGTAGGGACCAGTCCTGAGGCGTGACACCCAGCAGTCACACACAGCCCACACTGAACAACACATACATGGATGTGTCGGGGTCTTGATGTATGCTACTCACACTGCTGTTCCGGCCATGATCAGTGCAGTGAATGATGTGCCACAGGCACAAGAAGCACAACCATGGCTTATGAGTGTAGCAGGACTTCAGATGCTGGGCATGTGGCAGACAATGTGTCCGCAACAGTAGTGCACTGAAGGACTACACACACCTAGTTATGCAGTGCCTTGTGTCACAGAGATCATGTACAGCTAACTGATATGTGACTGATGATCCACAAGTGCACAGGTATGTCACAGTGATGCAGTAGTCACTGAGTGCTGCAATGCAGTCAGATATGCCACATTGGGCTGATTCACTTACAGTCTGGCGTTGCTTGTACATCGCTTTGTCGTACATTGTCTGGGGGATGCTTCATGTCTGCTTGTTGTCTGCCCTCTTGCTGTACATAACAGTGTGGCACAGGATACACTGTGTGGCATCCTGTTCCCGTGTGTCGGCTGCTGTTTCTCTGTCAGTGTCCAACACTTGCAGTACTGTGTATTCTACGTTATTTGACAATGGGTGGTATCTCAGTCTGATGCATTTTAGACAGTGTAGCATTCAATGTCCCTATGTCATTCTGTGTCTATCGCTCACAGCAGTGTTGCCTGGTATCAAGTATCATCTCCCTCTCTCTCTCTCTCTCTCTGTCTCTTTCTCTCTCTCTCTCTCTCTGTCTCTCTCATACTCAGTGTTGGGAACGGGTGTTCTCTGTTATTCAGTCTTTCTGGGGGGGGGTGTCATCTGCATAGGGTTAACCTGCGGGTGTGCATGGGGACATGAACACACCCTGTCTGTGTGGCCTGGATGCACTAGGACATTACAGTGGCTTCGGTTTGTGCCTACATGCTCAGCCATTTCACTGGGCTGTGAGAGTGCAGTATTATGTGGATCATTCATGATACAGCTATGCCAGTTGCATATGCATGTTATGCTGCCGTCCACCACACTGCCATCATGCCCTGCAGGTTGTTTGGCCATTTCCATTTCCATTGTTTGTGTGGCATGCCCTACTATGTTTTGCCAAGATGATATTAGTTTGGGCACTGTGCTGTCTGCAGCTACGGGGGGGGGGGTACAGAGCAGGTTTGTTTTCCAGTCCCTTGGCCACACTTGTTGTTTGGGAGTGTGTCTTTGTGTCATTTGGGGGTTACAGGGTTTGTCTGCAGGGTGACAATGTGCCTGCATGGTGGCAGGTGCTACAGTTCAGGTCCAGGGGTGGGCTACTACATCTTACTGCAACTGTGCTGTGCTTGTCTTTAGCAGCTTTCTGCAGCACAGTTCTGTCAGCACCTGACTGTGCATCTTAAGGTCCACTGTTTGGGACCTGCACTCTTGTGGTTTGGAACCCCTGTCCATTCTCCAGGGGTCATAGTTGGCATCTCTGATGATGCTGGGGTTCCTGTGCTCTGTACTAACTCTGTGCTGTTCTACCCACACAGCCTCCTACATGCAGTGTGTATGGTGCACATTTCCTGTGTTGACTTCCATTGTGCTCTGTTCTTCATCTTGTGGTGCACTTAGTTGGCTTGCTGGGGTGCTAGTGGACTGCTGCCTGTATTACTGTGGCTGCTGTGGCTGCCCATGCCGTGTGTGTGTGTGAAGGGGAGGGTTGGATTGTGCTTTGCATGCAGGGGTGTGCAGGTGTGTGTCTGGTGCCTGCATTCTGCTGTGTGGTCATTGGCTGCTGACTGGTTGCCAATGATATTGCACATCCCAGTCGCACAGTTGTATTGCCATGCTGGCTCCTTGTTCTGGCATTTTGTGCTGTGCTGTGGGGGGAGGGTTGCCTGATTTTCACTGTATGTCTCTCATGCTTGCCCTGCATTGTGTTCATGTCTTTGGCATGCTGTCAGACATACATGCAGATGTTCTCAGCTCTGCACTTTGTGGCTTTACCTTGTTCTCCTACTTGCTCCCTCCACCATTCTTTTGCATGTTCCACTGCCCCCTAATTCACATTGCTGCTGGTTTCCACTTGTCACCTGTCCACAGTGCTGCACTTGTGTTCACATCTGAAACTGTGATTGCTTTTCTGTCTCTCAGGCTACATACATACATTCATTATGGCAGTTTTGGAACATTGCTGTGGGAACTTACCATTTATTATATGCCAGACATTCTTCTCCCCCATATGGCTCAGGATCCTCCACTGCACTACCTTCACTTTTGCCTGACTCAGAGGTGGTAGATGCATCTGTCTCATAGGAGTTATCTCTATATGGATTGAATATTGAGATCCCTGCCTTCAGCTCACTGCCATTGCCACTCAGAATCTTTGCCTCCATTCCCTCTGGCTCCACTTCCAGTTGCCATACTTTCAGATGGTCATCCCTGGTATGACACCACGCCTCAGTTCTTGCAAGACTTTATGTGATCTGCTACTTGAAGCTTCCACCGGCTTGCACTTCCTGTTTTTTTGCTGGTTGTTTTCTCATTTTCTTCTCCTCCTAGTTAGCGTTTGGATGGCTGGTGCAGTGTTTCATTGTTTTATGCCATTTGGCTTTTGGTGCTACAAAGTTGCTGATAGGTTCCACACTTACTTTAAGCATTAGAAACAGGAATAGGGCAGACTGGATGAGCCCCAAGGCCCTTATCTGCCAATAGCATCTATGTATCTATGTAATCCAGGCAGAGGTCCAGCTATAGTCAAGAGCTCTTCAAAAACAGTTTTAACTAAAAAGTAATATACTGTAGTGTGATCACTAATCATAAACTGTTAAAACTTGTGAACAGTTAGACTGAACAATATTGTCATAAGCTTGTGCTTCTCGCCACAAGTACCCATATTTGCCCAGTAAATTTCTAAATTCTAAGACAAAAATTGAAGCAAGTATGTGACAGATACCTAAATACATGCCTTGTTCATTCATTACCAAGCAGTAAACCATTTAAACATTGGAAAAAAAACAAGATGGCTGCCATCATGAACACTGTTTCTCTTAGCACGAACAGTAAATCATGACCTGTTAACAGTTTAACCATTTTTTTACCTGCCTGTTTGGTAGTTTTCACAAAAATTATTAAAATTCAAAAATGGTATGACATTTTTTCACCAAATCATCCAAAGACCCATACTTGGCACAGACCCCATCATCCCTGAACATTTCAGGAAAAAATGTAATACCTGTAGATGAGGGCAACAAACCTATGTTAAGTATAGGAAAAAATGTGTTTTCTTTTTATGTTTTTTACCACTCCATATCTCAAAAACCATACAATATGCCGTCACAAAGCGTTTCACATTTTGAGACCCTGGCAGCCTGACTGCGCATACCACATGTTGGTCTATTTCATCACAGTATGCCAATGTTATTAAGGTGCAAAAATCTTGGGTTAAAATAGAAGTGCTGATCCAACCCTAGGTATAGGGATGATATGGATATACTGTAGATATAAAAACACACAAAATTGCAACTGAGTGATTAAATGCCTTTACTATAAGGTATCAATGATGCAGATTACATCCCCCACCTTTGCTCATACCCCCTTTCTGTACAGTAAGAAGAGATAAGAGGAGCAGATGCACTGGGACTTCAGCTACTATTGCTTCCACCCCAATTCATGGATCAGCATAATAAAAGTGTTACATATGGAGAACAAGGGCAGGTCGCTCTCTGGAATAAGGGGTGTTTGAAAAGACACTTAATTTCTGGCTTCCTGGCACAGTGCTATTAGCTGACTTTTCCATTTTTTTTTAACAAATCAAGTGCAGGAGGACAAAGAAGAGAGGTGAAACTCAGGAAATGACAGCAATGGGGAGTGGGTGGCCAAGGTATTCGTGCTAGTCATCTGGGTATTGATACTACATTATTCTGTCAGAGTGTCCCAAAAAGATTTGTCACATTTTGCCCCCCACCCCCCATGGTCATATAGGAATAGGAGAAATATTGCAGCAATTTGAATGGGCCAATTCACAACACCCCTACCACCAAAGTAGACTAAAACTAGATGCATAGCAAGTACAGCAATTACTATATGTAGTATAGTTTTGTGTAGCAGTTGAAAAAGTTGCGTCATTTTTTGTTAAACTAACCAAGGTAACAGAGCAGCACAGTCAACATCCCTGAGCAGCACTATAGTGTTTTCCACGAGCAGATGGTCTTATTTTTCCTCGTCAAGAGCTGGACATCACCACTCAAGCCAGTATCATTATGCTGCTGGGTTCTTCATGAAAAAGAGGCAACAATGTTAATACAGCCCCTCAGGAAGCCCTAGATCTGTGCTTCTGCTTTGGATGGGAAGAGGATGTCACCACCCACATGCCCTGCAGGAGCCACCAGAGATTGTCACACAAGATAGGAATCTGGAGATCACACAGAACTCATCTGGAGATCCCAAGAATTGAGACAAATCACAGCTTTCCTCTAGTGTTAGCTGACAGATTCTCTATCCTGATGTATGTCACCGCCAACTACTGCCAAAAAACAGGGTCATAGTGTTCCAGATTTCAGTGCTAATATTAAAACTTACCCCTTTTGGAAGTTCCTCCTCGGGAGCTTTGCTGCCCATGTCCCAACACAAGCCGAGGGGGGCAGAAAGGTGTGTGGGGTATAAACATCTGATCCCATGATGATTGGTGGAGTGCTGACTAATACTACTGGGGTCTGGTCCATTGGATCAGGGTGGGAAGGGGACCTAGTTAGAAAGTATAGTAGAGGTTTTTTTTTCCATATTTTACTCAAGTCCCACATTTTGAGTTCCGGCAGTGTCCAAAATGTTCCCCTACAGTTTGTGTGCCACATTTCAGCAACAACAGGTTATAGATATGCCCTCAATAAGTAATGCTCTTTTTCTGACCCCATCTAACTTCAGTCCCCTTCAAGAAAATAACTGGTGCCTAGTAATTAGTTCCCTTTCCAGTTGTGATCTTCCAACAACCCCATTAACTCTATGGTTTAGTCTCAATCACTTATTTAATGTCCCATTCACTTACCAAATTCGATCTTCATTTATAAATACAGCAAACTGTTTGCAGTTACAATCTCTGTACATAAATCTCTTTTTGTCAGTTATTTGCAAGATGAGGTTGACTCCATGTACAGTATATTTATGTTCATAGCTCTTACGTAAAAGCTAAATGGGTAGCATTCAGAAGGTAAAGGAGATGCAGAGAGAGGAGGATAAGGAGGTGTATCAGGTGAAACAGAGGGAAGCAGGTGGAGCAGTAAGGAGTGCAAAGAAGTAAACTGAAGACAGAATAGCTTAGGTGGTGATGAAGGGGGACAAAACATTTTTAGGTAAGTAAGAAAAGGAGGAAGGCCAAAGGTGGGATCATAAAATTAAAAAAAAAGGGGGGCTATGCGGGGGGGGGGGCAATAAAAGGTAGATATTCTGAACAAAAATGTTTGATCCATGTTCACAGAGAAGTATAAGGGGAGGGGGTACAAAATGTAATAGGAGCATCGGAGTGAGGGAGGGAGGGAAGGAGGTGGACACTAGTTCATTTTCAGAGGGTAGTGTCCAGAAGGGATTCACTTATCTGAAGGTGGACACAGCTATGGGGTCAGGTGGGGTGCATCCTAGGGTATTGAGTGAACTCAGGAAGGTACTTGCTGCACCTTTGAAAGTCCTATTTAACTACTCATCGAAAATAGGACTGCTTCAGGAGGACTGGAAGAGGACAGATGTAATCCCACTTCACAAAAGTTGTAGCAGGGAAAAGGCTAGCAGTTATAGGCCAGCCATTCAGGGCTTTCACTGCCAACATTTCGGATATAGACACTGCACTTAATCTGTTCTGGCAAAAATTTAGTGATCTGCAACTTCCTCATACCTTTTAAACAAATTAAAGTTAAGGGTAATAGTCAGAAATGGGTTTCACCAGACCCCCACAAATTAATGAGACAGAGGGACAAGGCATGGTCAACACATGAAAAACTCTAACACCCCTATCTCCTTCAACAGTACAAAACCCTGAGAAACAAGTGTAAGTCTGTCATCAGGTCTGCAAAAACTTTCTTTCTACTGGATAAACAGGAGTGCTACTGGAAACTCCAGAAAGACCTGGAACATTCCGAATCACCTAATCGGTAATAGTACCTCCAAGGAGCGTATTTGCCTGACCTCTAATGATTCTACCATCACCAGCCCCCATGATGTTGCCGCACTTTTTAACACCCACTTTTCTGACCTTGACAAATACAAGCCTATACTCCCACATATCCTTTACCCACCATGCCCCCACATCTAACCCACACCCCACTTTCTTATTTAGACACCTCTCTCCTCAACAAGTTGTTAAACGTATAAAGTCCAATGACCCCAGCCCTTCTGTAGGTCCTGACAGCAATGATTATAGGATTCTACATCTTGTGTGCTAATCGGTAGCCATCCCTCTCACTAATATTTTAAATTTCTTATCTCGCACTGTCACTATCCCCACAAAATGGAATACAGCCCACTTTAAGCCCCTTCACAAATCTGGACCTAGAGATGATATTGCTACCTACAGACCTATCTCCCTCCTAGCCCCTCTCTCCAAAATACTCAAAAAGATAGGCCACAAGCAAGCTACTGACTTCCTCAGTAAATACAGCCTCCAGATGGAGGCACAGCACAGCAGTAGGCCTAAACATACTTTAACACTGAAACAGCACTCATCAAACTCACAAACTACATTAATAGGTCTTTTAACAATGGTCTATACACCAGTTCAGTTTTTGTGTACCTAACTAAAGCCTTTTACCCGATTGACCACGACATGTTCCTCAGATCCCTCTCCAAACTATATTTCTCCTCCCAGGTTGTTAATTCCTTCAGAAACTATCTCTCCAACTGAACTCATTGTACTATCATAAATGGGGCCCTCTCAGACCCCTGCACCTTTAAGTATGGTGTCCCTCAAGGATCAATACTTGGCCCCCTACTTTTCCCCCTTGCCATTAACTCCCTTCCCAAAATCTGTACCAATACAGAGCTCATTCTCTATGTGGACGACATGGTTCTCTACTGTAATGATAGTAACCCTGCCACCCTAGCACACAAACTACAACATGACGTCAGCAGACTCCACTCCTAATTTTCCTCAAACGGTCTGGTGCTCAATGCTTAAAAAACAAGGTCATGGTCTTTTCCAGCACCAGAAAACCACTACATTTTGACTTTCCCATATATGATCAGGCTGAACGCCACCTTGCCACTGTGGCAGCAGCTGGAGAAGCCAGCCAGCCATGCACCCTTTGACTGCCCACATCGGAGCCTTCTGAACAGGCTCCAATAGCCCTTGATTGGGCCGAATGCCACCTCACCTCTGTGGCAGCAGCTGGAGAAGTCAGCCGGCTGCACACCCTTTAACTGCCCACATTGGAGCCTTCTGAACAGGCTCCAAAAGCCCTTGATCGGGCCGAACACCACCTTGCATCTGCGGCAGTGGCTGAAGAAGCCAGCTGGCTGCATGCCCTTTGATTGTCTGTATTGGAGCCTTCTGAACAGGCTCCAATAACCCTTGATTGGACTGAACACCACCTCGCCTCTGCGGCAGCGGATGGAGAAGCCAGCCGGCCATGCGCCCTTTGACTGCCTGCATTGGAACCTTATGAACAGGATCCAATAGCCCTTGATCGGGCAGAACGCCACCTCGCCTCTGCAGCAGCAGCTGAAGAAGCCAACCGGCCACGCGCCCTTTGACTGCCTGCATTGGAGCCTTCTGAACAGGCTCCAATAGCACTTGATCAGGCTGAACGCCACCTCACCTTTGCGGCAGTGGCTGGAGAAGCCAGCTGGCTGCATGCCCTTTGACTGCCCACACCGGAGCCATCTGAACAAGCTCCAATAGCCCTTGATCAGGCCGAACACCACCTCACCTCTGCGGCAGTGGCTGGAGAAGCCAGCTGGCTGCATGCCCTTTGATTGCCCGCATTGGAGCCTTCTGAACAGGCTCCAATAGCCCTTGATTGGGCCGAACGCCACCTCGCCTCTGCAGCAGCAGCTGAAGAAGCCAGCCGGCCATGCGCCCTTTGACTGCCTGCATTGGAGTCTTCTGAACAGGCTCCAATAGCCCTTGATCGGGCCGAACACCACCTCGCCTCTGCAGCAGTGGCTGGAGAAGCTAGACGGCTGCGCACACTTTGACTGCCCACATTGGAGCCTTCTGAACAGGCTCCAATAGCTTTCAGTGGGCCGAACACCACCGACTCTGCAGCAGCTGGAGAAGCCAGGCGGCCACGCGCTTCCTTGATTGCCCACATCGAGTTTTTGAAAAGGCTCCAGTAGTTCTTGATCGGGCCGACGTCACTTATTCTCTGCAGCAGCAGCTGAAGAAACCAGCTGGCCACGCGTCGTTTGACTGCCCACATGGGAGCCTTCTGAACAGGGTAAGACTGCCTTGGGGAGCTACATTGGAGCCCTGATTGGCTGAAGCCTGCTCCAGAACACGGATGATTGGCTACTGCCATATGGCTTTTGCTGTGATTGGCCGCCAAGGGATTTGTCTTTCTGCAGCTCTTCTCCGCTCGCTCTTTTACCAGCTCTCTGTTTTTATCCCACACCACCCACCCCAACCCCAGCCTCTATTAAATGCTCTTTCCTTCAAGAAATGGGCCAATCCCCCTGAGCTGTCATTAGTTGATGCTCACTGGCTCCACCCAACTGCTCTTTTCTTCTCTCGCTAGCCAGTCCTGCTTTCCAAAATTAACTCCCTCCACCCTGGTTATTGCTCCCTTACCATTGCTCTTTGACATTGGTTTGGCATTGCAACAATACCTCAAAAGGATTCCTTGCTGGTTGCATGCTGTATTCTGCCATCCTACGTAGTATACTACACCCCAGTTACCCACTTACACCAAGACCAGTCCCCCCTATTAGTGGGATACATGACTCAGCTATCGCAGAACATCACATGGCACTACACCATGGGGACGTCCGCCCCCCTGCCCCACTTAACTATGTGCCAAGCAGTGCACAGCGCATGGAACAGAGCACCCCTGAACCTGATTGTCAAACCTCTAATACTTACGCTCTCTACAACAAATTAACCTAGTTGCCAGGTCTTAATCACAGCTAAAAATAACTATTCCAAATGGAATAAGATGCGTTTACTCTCTAGACTAATCCATCTCCTCAGAAAACTGCTATTGCTCCTCCTACTTTGTTCTGGAAGTGTTGAGCTAAATCCAGGCCCACCCACCTCTCCATCAACCCCTGAGGCTCTCCCTCAATATAAGAGTATCAGCTTCCTCCACGTGAACATCCGTAGCTTGACTAAAAAGCTCGACCTGATCCAAATTTGGATTCTTCATGCATCACCTGACTTCTTTATGATCTCAGAATCCTGGCTTATATCCACAACCTCAGACAAAGCTATTAACATGCCAGGCTACAGCACCTTCCGATGTGATAGACTAGCCGGGGGGGATCTTAATCTACGCTAAGAGTAAATTCTCTGTCTCAGTTGTAGACTGCACATCCAAAACTAATGAATTTGAATGTCTAGCTTTAAAGCTAACACTTACCAATGACAAGGTGCTCCTCACTGCCACGTGCTACTGACCACCATCTGGCGGCACAGCCCTCTTACCTCATCTTCAAGGCTTGTTTGACTCAACAAACTCGGAGTGCATTCTTATGGGGGCCTTCTATGTTAATTGGAATAATGACAGTTAGAAGAAGCTTAAAGACCTCTGTGACACACCAGGGTGTTCTTCAATGATATGAGCGATCACTGTGCCATAGCCTGTATTAGACACTCTCCTCAGGTAAAGTCAGCCCCCAGTACTACATTGAAGAGATGCCTGAAAAGTTTCTGTCTAACCACATTCCTGCAGAAGCTGGGCAATTTTGTTTCACAGGACTTTTACCTAGCCCCATCTGTCAATGAGGCTTTCAACATCTTCCACAAACTACTAAAGGAATTGCTAGACAAACACGCCCCCCGCCCCCAAGGCTCTTCAAATCCAAAAACAGACCACCTGGCTGGTTCTCTCCTTTACTGAAGAAAGCTCTTAAGGATAGAGACCGCCTTTGGAAAAAAGCCAGGAAATCTCACTCAGAAGCTGATTAGCTCACATTTTGTGCCACCAGAAATGCCTGCACCAAACTTATTAGATACGAAAAAGCTAGCTTTTTCCAAGCAGCATTGGAAGATAACAAGTACAACGCTGCCAAGTTTTGGAACATCCTCAAAGAGGTTGAAGGCCACACCACTATAGTCTCCCTCCACACCAAAATAGTGTCTGGGGACAATGTCTTCACTGACAAAGCTGAGATCCTAAAACACCTTAATGATCATTTCTCTACTGCAGGGCTAGCCTTCGACACCTCCCCAATCAGCAAAATAGATCCAATGCTAACTCCATTCAGCGTCACTCTGCTACATTCAGCTTCTGACCTGTTACCTTCAAGCAGGTTGAAGACCTTCTATTGGCGCTAGATACAAAAAAGAGTGCTGGTGCAGACAACATCAAACCTTTTTCCTAAAAATTGGTTACTGTCACCTGACCGCCCCCATTACCTATCTATTTAACTCCTCCCTTATGCAAGGCATGCTATCCAACCTATGGAAAACTGCACACATGATCCCCTTGTTTAAATCTGGGGACCCGAGCAACATGAATAACTACCAGCCAAACTCCCTACTACCCACTCTCTCACAATTACTTAAAAAAATTGTCAACATCCAAATCAGGGAGCACCTGGACTCACAGAATCTGCTAGACACCGCTCAGTCGGGCTTTAGAGCTAAGCACAGCGCGGTTTCTGCCCTTACCAAAATTACCACAGATTGGCAGATGGCCTTACACTCCAAGAAGTATGTGTTTGCTCTCTTCCTCAACCTCAGCAAGGCATTTGACATGGTGGACCACAACATTATGCTTAATGCTTTAAGTGACATCGGCCTCGACAGTGCCACCTTTAAATGGTTCACCTGCTACCTTACTAGCAGACACCAGCAAGTCAAAGCCTCAGGTGATCTGTCTCCTCTGAAACCATTGCTATGAGGTGTCCCACAAGGCTCCATTCTTGACCTAATTCTATTTACAGTCTACATCAACAATCTTGACTCAAATCTGCGCACAGCTAATGTTCACCTATTTGCAGACTACACTGTCCTTTACACTGTCAACCCCACTCTAGACTTGGCATTTGAGGACCTACAGTAGGATTTTATTTCTCTACAACATAATCTAATTAAACATAAGCTCCTACTCAACGCTAAAAAAACTAAAGCTTTGATTATCTCAACCAAGGCAGCCCCTGTCCCCTCTAGCAATCCCAAGATCCTAACTCTGCTGTGTGAAACCCTTGAAACTGTGGACAACTTTAAATATCTCGGGTTCTGGCTGGATAATAAACTCAACTTTCTATTTCACCTGAATGAGGTCTCCAAAAAACTAAGACAATGCTTAGGCATATTCTACTGCATCAAACACCTCCTCACCAAAGATGCCAGGAAGAAGCTAATGCAATCTACATTCATGCCTCTCCTGGACTATGCCGATTTCCTGTATGATAACTGTCCCTCCTCAGCGCTTAGTAAGCTTGACACTCTCTACCACAGGACTTTGAGGTTCATCCTTAATCTACCTTCTTGCCCTCATCATTGCCTGCTCTACCGTGAGCTGGGATGGTCCTCCCTTCCCACAAGGAGAAAAAGAAATGCTCTTCTCCTGCTCTACAGAGCACTGTCAGATAGTCTTCCGGTGTACATCTTGAGCCTCTTCAAGCATGCCAAGGGTGCTTACAGTTTGCGATGCTTCTCCTTACTTTGCATTCAGACACCAAGAGTTAAAACATCCTATGGCTTGACGGCAATCACTTTCTCCTTACCTGCCATATGGAATACCATGAAAATCTTTAAAACTTTATACCCTCCCCGGTCCATTCACCTTCAAAGCAAAGATAACTGAATACCTGAAAGATACCTGTAACTGCTTTAGGTGACCTAACTTCCGCATCCTCCAATACTTTTTGTGTTTATTCTGGCACTTAGATCGCCTAGTTCCCTAGCTAGGGAGCTCATAGTAGTTGCCCTTCCCTTCTCCTGTTCCTCACTCTTTCTCTCCCTCTGTCATTCTCCCTCTCTCTCTCTCACTCCCCCACTCTCTCTCCCTCTTTCCCTCCCTTTCTCTCTCTCTCTCTCCCCCTCTCCCTCCACACTCTCTCATTCCTTCTCCCCTCTCCTCACTCTCCTCTCTCTTCCTCCCTCCCTCTCTCTCGTTCTCTTTCATGCTCCTCCCTCTCTCTCTCCCTCTCTCCTCTCTCTCTCTCTCATTCTCCCTCCCTCTCTCTCTCTTTCTCTCTCTCTCTCACTCTGACTCTCATCTATCCTTCTCCGGCCTAGTATATATATAATAATACAAATATTTCTTATTGTGATGTCTTAGCAAACTGCGTGTTTTATGACATCTGTATTGTTACGATATGTTCGATCTACTCATGTACTCCTGTGATTCTCTACCTGTGTCTGTATACTGTTGATGTCCAGGACCACCTTGAAAATGAGCTTGCTCAATGGTGTCTACGCCTGCTTAAATAAAGTTGATTGATTGATGACAATTTGGGTAATATGATTTACAGGATTCAGGAATTCAAGTACCTGGGCATCCACCTTGACTGCCATCTCAAGTTTGAAGCCCACATCGACCAGACTATCAAAAAAGCACATCAGAGAATAGGTATGCACTATAGAATAAACCCTACTTGACCTTTGATTCCAAGGTTCTCCTTGCCAACAGCTTCCTTCTACTGCTCTTTGACTTTGGAGCTCATGTCTACTGCCCAGCACTCTCCATGAAGAGCCTGGAAAAGTTCCACATCACCTACCACAATGTTATTCACTTTGTCACAGGCCTCCCTAGATGCACTCACCACTGTGAACTCTACAAAATATCCATCTGGGTCTCTGGGTACCCCCTTGAAAGCTGCCTTGACAGCAAAATTGTCACTTTTTTTCAGAAACTTTTCCTTAATCTCCTTCCCAGTAGCATCACATTGTTTTTTCCCACAACATGCAACCCTAGAACCACCAGAAGGTCTGCATTCCATTCCTTCTCTGTATCCCTCTGTTGGACCTCATATGGTCAAAACACCTTCACCTTTAAGGAACCCAAACTTTATAACTCCCTTCCCTCAGAGCTCCTCTTCTGTTCATCCATTTTCTCATTTAAGGCTAATGTTAAGAAACACTGCTCCCTTCCCCCCGCACCTGCCTCCTCCCCTAAATTTGTATTTTCTTTCCAGTCCCAGACACATCCTCCCACCACATCATTTTCTTTGCTTTTAAACCCACCCTACCCTCTCACACTTACCTACCTCCCTCTTATTTCCCTATTACCCCTCTACTCCTTTTCCCCATCACCTGTCCCTACTAGCCCAAAACCCTCCACCCCCCAAGTATCCAGAAAGAAAATATAAGCACTTATGTATGTTAGTTTGCTTTAGGTGTACCTGCCACTTGATTTGTTGCCAGATTTGTATCCTCTGTCTACCAGTGTCTATAGGTGTATGCTACTACCTTGTATTGTCAACCTAAGTTACTATGTTTCTCCTACAACTGTGTTTGCATCCCCTGCTGTTTGTTTTTCTGTAACTGGACGCTTGTGAAAATGGGCATTTCTTGCTCACATGCCATTTCCAGTATAATAAATAAACTGAAAGTGAAAACTGAAACTGAACCTGACTTTGAAGTTGGGAAATCCAATGGAGTTACTGTAAAAGGAAAGGACTGCTGAATATCTTGAGTGCAGCGGGTTACAAGACCTGATGCAGCATGTATTCATGGTGAGGGGGGTAATTTGAAATGAATCTACAGGAGGGACAGGGAGGGTAAAAGAGGAGGAGGAGTAGCTCTTTACATAAGGGAAGGAATCAAAGTGACAGAACAAAAGAGAAAACAGGGAGGAGAAGAAGCACTGTGGGTAAATTTGGAGACCGGCAATGGCACTACAATCCGCACAGGGGTTGTATACAGATCCTCTTCTCAGGGGGAGGAAATGGACAAGGAAATGATAGAAAGTATACTTAGTATGGCAAAAAAAGGGGAGATATTGCTGATGGGTGATCTGAATATGCCAGATGTTAACTGGAGTGCAGTTGCCACAGCCACTTCGAAGAGTGGGGTTATTCTAGATGCCCTACAGGGGGCATGCCTTAGACAACTAGTATTGGAGCCCACTCAAGAGGGAGCAATCTTAGACCTGGTTCTCTCAAATGGAGATGAAGAGAGGATCACAGATGTAGAAGTGGGTAGCCATCTGGGAACTAGCGACCATCGAACAGTATGGTTCACAATAAACACAGCAATAGAGTCAAGCCATACAAAGGCAAAGGTACTGGACTTTAGGAGGGCTGACTTTGCCAAAATGGGTAAGTGCCTAAGGAATGCACTAGCACATGGGCAGGAAGGAGGGGTGGAAGAACAATGGGGAATAATAAAAACTGCCATCACAGAGGCAACAAGACTTTGTGTGAAGCAAATAAACAAAACTAAATGATGAAACCACTATGGTTCTCAAAGGAAGTGGCAGTGAAGGTTCAAGAGAAAAGAAAGCTTTCAGGAAGTACAAGGAATCGCAGAAGGAGCAGGACAGAGAACTGTATCAGTTAAAGCAAAAGGAAGCTGGGAAGGCAGTCAGAACAGCAAAGGCCCAAACCGAGGAAAAGATAGCCAACTCAGTTAAGAAGGGGGATAAAACCTTTTATAGGTACATCAGGGAGCGAAGGAAGACCAAGGGAGGGATAGTGAGGCTTAATAAAGGGGAGGGTGGGCAGAGGGAGACTGTGAAAAGGCAGAGATACTAAACAAATGTTTTTGCTCAGTATTTACAAAGGAAGAGGGGGTACCTAGAACAAACAGTAGAAACACACTGGATACAGAAGTTGATACCAGCCCATTTACAGAAGAAAGGGTTCTGAAAGAACTCTTAAAACTGAAGGTGGACAAAGCAATGGGGCCTGATGGGATTCATCCCAGAATTCTAAAAGAACTAAGGGTAGAATTAGAGACACCACTGCTACCCTGTTTAACAAATCATGGGAGGATGGGGTGGTACCCGAGGACTGGAGGAGGGCAGATGTGATTCCCCTTCACAAAAGTGGGAGCAAGGCAGAAGCAGGAAACTACAGACCTGTTAGTTTAACCTCAGTGGTAGGGAAAATGATGGAATCACTTCTGAAGGAAAGAATTGTCAAGTATCTAGAGGCCAGAGGGGCACAGGACCCAAGGCAGCATGGATTCACAGCAGGAAGGTCATGCCAGACAAATCTGATAGATTTCTTTGACAGAGTGACCAAAGTAGTAGATCAGGGAGGGGCTGTGGACATGGCCTACCTAGACTTTAGCAAGGCATTTGACACAGTCCCACACAAAAGATTAATATACAAGTTAGCTAGCCTGGGAGTGGGTCCCAAGATGACAGCCTGGGTAAAAAATTGGCTGGAAAATAGGACACAGAGAGTAATAGTAAATGGAGTCCACTCTGATGAAAGAGAGGTTACTAGTGGGGTACCGAGGTTCAGTATTAGACCAGTCCTCTTCAATGTCTTTATAAGCGACATTGCAGAGGGACTGGAAGAAAAATATGTCTCTTTGCAGATGACACAAAGATCTGCAACAGAGTTGATGCACAGGTGGGTGGAAAGGATGAAAAGGACTTGGCAAGGTTAGAAGAATGGTCAAATGTATGGCAGCTTAGATTCAATGCTAAGAAGTGCAAGGTAATGCACCTGGAAACAAAACCCAGGGAAGAGTACACAATGGGGGTGAGATACTAACAACAACAAAATGGAAAGGGACCTGGGGTAGTCATATCAGATGACCTAAAGGTGGGCAAGCAATGTGAGAGGGCAGCAATGAGGGCTGGGGATATTGGGATGCATAGGGAGAGGCATCACCAGTAGAAAACAGGAAGTTATTATCCTCTGTACAGACAGCTGGTCAGACCCCATCTGGAGTACTGTGTGCAGTTCTGGAGACCCAGTCTTCAGAAGACATAGACAGGATGGAAGCTGTCCAGAGGAGGGCAACTAAAATGGTGCAAGGTCTGCACCGAGACATATGAAGAGAGACTAAAGAAGCTTAATATGTATAGCCTCGAGGAAAGGAGGGAGAGGGGGGACATGATAGAAACTTTCAAGTACCTCAAGGGAATCAACAAAGTCCAAGAGGGTAGCATCTTTCAAAAAAAGAGGTGTGCAAGAACAAGGGGGCACAATTTGAAGATGGGGGCGGCTCAGAGGTAATTTAAGGAAGTATTTTTTCACAGAGAGGGTTGTGGATGCGTGGAACGGCCTTCCGGAGGAGGTCGTGGAGTCAAAAACAGTGGTGGAATTCAAGCATGTATGGGACAGTCATAAGGCAATTCTAGGGGATGGGGGTAGGAAAAAGTAGGCTGCTGGTTAACTAGGATCTGCAGCTTATCCAGTAGGCAGGGAAATGGAAGACTGGGTGGGCCAAGCGGTCCTTATCTGCCGTCAAATTCTATGTTTCTATGTTTCTATGTTTCTATGGATCTGATAGATTTTTTCAACTGGGTGATCAAGGAATTAGATCAGGTAGAGCGGTGGACATATCCTACATAAATTTCAGTAAGACTTTCAACACTGTTCCATATAGGAGTCTCGTGAACAACCTGAATAGTTTAAGAGTGGGCCCAATGGTGAAAAGAAATTGTTTAGAGGATAGGCAACAGAGGGTGGTGGCAAATGGACTTCACTCAGAGGAAGGGAGCATGACCAGCAGGTGCCTCAGGGATCAGTGCTGGGATGGTGCTCTTTAAAGTAAATGTTGAAGGTTTCCATAGTAAATGGGAGTAGTAACCGATAAGTCAGAATCAGTCTCCTACCAATCAAACTCCCAAATAGTGCTGTTTTCCATTTAAAAAATTCTTTCATTTTGGTACTCTGCTTCATTTGCATAACCCATCCCTTTTTTCTCAGTGCTGCAACCCCCAACTGTGACATCATACCAGGGAAAAAAGTTAAAGGGAGACTGTCAGTCTTTAGTTTTAGATAGACTCATCAACTATGTACTGTACCCACAATACCTCACTATGTAAATAAGTAAACAGGATAATATATCTCTGTGCTCACTGCAGAAATAAGAGACTACATCTCTCAGTATACAAGTCTTGTAGCTAGAAACGGTGTTCAAAATGCCATGTTGTGAAAATTAACTTATAAAAGCTTATGCTCTAGAAACCACCTGGGGTGACGGGAGATCCTTCTGGGACAATATATGTAATATTACGGGCAAACAGTCTAAATCCTCTCCCATGGCAATGAACATTGATGGCTCCACTACCCGTGACCCTAAGACGATGGCCGATGCTCTAAATAAAACCTTCACTGACCTCAGTAGTGTCCTTTCACCAGACTTCTTCCAGGACTTGTCAGTTCCAAAACTTGTATCCCAAACCACCTCGCCAGACAAACCACTATTTCACTTTAAAATAGTTAAAACATATGAAGCCTACAGATACACAAAAAAGGCCTGCTCTAAATCTAGAAATAGCAGTGACATTATTGATCTAAAACTTCTGTCCCTCACCTTGGAAGAAGTGATCCACCCCCTCACCAAAATTCTCAACCTCTCCCTGTGCCAAAGTCAATTCCCCAACATATGGAAGGCCGCTATAGTCACACCAGTGCATAAAGGGGGTGACAAATCCACACCAGGGAACTATCAGCCCATATCTATACTTCCACCCCTCTCCAAAGCTCTTGAACAGATCGTGGCAGATCAACTATCAGACTACCTAGAAAAGTACAATCTACTCTGCATTCAGCAACATGGATTTAGGAAAAGACACAGTACATCGACGGCCCTACTTGATTTCTCTAGTGAAACTCACAAAGCCTTGGATAAGGGTTATTTAACCGGAGCTATTTTCATAGACCTCAAAAAGGCCTTTGACACTGTTCACCATAGCCTTCTAATCTCTCTTCTGCTCAACATTGGGCTAGCTGAGGGACCTAGATCATGTGTAAAAAGTTACCTGGCACAACGTTCTCAAACAGTAAAAATCTCTGAGGTTCTCTTTGACTCCAAACCGGTCCTCTCTGGTGTCCCCCAGGGCTCAATTTTAGGTCCTCTCCTCTTCAGCTTATTTCTAAATTTGCTTCCCAAATCCTGCCCTGAAAAATTAATACTCTATGCTGATGACACTGTAATTCTCTCCTCCCATAAGGATCCAAATCCACTACGACAGAGCTTGCAGCTTGCTTTCTCATGTGTTGAAAAGTGGTTCCTTGAGCACAAACTGGTCCTAAATAAAAAAATAAAAACAAAAGCCATGCTTTTTGCCAGTCATCAAAACAGAAATAGGCATACTCCACTCGTCATAAAAACTTCTCTTGGAAATACACTAGAACAAGTGAACACCTTCAAATACCTTGGTATCACTTTTGAAGAATGTCTTACTTTTGCAGCCCATAACGATAACACTGCAAAAACAGTGCAGCAACGCATTGGAATTTTGTACCGGAACCATCAAATTTTCAACCAAGCTGCCTTGAGGATTGCTGTTCAAAGCTCCATCATCTCAATCATAGACTATGGTCCAATTGTCTATGGCTCAGCTACTACCACTGCAAAAAAGCGCATCTCAACAGCACTAAACAAAACCTGTTGACTCCTCACTGGAACACAGAGATGGACCCACACTTGTGACCTCTACATGGAAACCAGTTGGTTGCATCTTTCCAATCGCCTCATGTATCTCACCTGCATGCTGGCAAAAAAATCAATCTTGTGACTCACTCCTCCATGTATCCAACACTTGCTCTGCCTGAACAATGGCACTCATACCACCAGAAGATTTGACCACCAACCTTTCCTTGTCCCTAGATGCCGGACTGCTCAGGGACAAAGATCTTTTACATACCATGCCCTGACCTGGTACAATGCCCTTAACCTTCCCTCCCTATCCTCCACAACATTGGGAGCATTCAAATCCATACTTTATGCTCACCTCACAGCTTCCAGCTTCTGTGACTGCTTTGACTAAAGTCTCATCCCACTGAGAGCACTTACATTTGTTTCACTCAACCACCATGGTCTCCTCTTTGACAAAGACAACCTGAGTACCACTAACCTGGTTCTGTCTGCTCCTAAACGTCTTATTTCTCCCTCTCTTCCCTCTCAAGCTCTCCAATCCTTATTCCTTGCCCTTGACACTGCCTCTGAGTTCCTTTTTCTTTTCTGTACATAAATGTTACTGTTTAAGTTGTGGACTTGTTAAATGGCTTACTGATTGTTTGTAACACTGTCTACTATGTTTTTGTACTTAATGACATGGAACCTTTATAAAAGAGCCTTGGCTCAAAGGTATCAATTCCTAGAACAATAAACTTCAAACTTCATATATTTTGTGACACCACTACAGAAATATGGGACAGCATCTCACAGTATGGAAACTGCAAAACAGGCTCTTATTTTATCCACAATGCCTTGCTATGTACATTTATATATTAGTGCTCAACATTACAAACATATGGGGATTGTACTTCTGAGTAAGGCACATATAAGTCAATGTTATAAATTACCCACTAGGCCTTGTTGCTGTATGTAAAACACTGACAGCTCCCTGGTATGACATCATTCTGTGGGTGTGGCAGCACACAGAAAACTGGAGGACAAAACGCCGATAAAACATTAAAAAAAGACTATGACAGACTTTTTTACAAAACAAAATGCAGCTTCAGCATCTGAAGCATGTCTGGGAATGGCATACTATGTGAAAAAGGCATTTGGGGAGCCTTCAACATTTATTGTAATATCTTTATAAGTAACATTGCAAAGGAGTTGAAAGGGAAGGCCTTCCTCTTTGTGTATGTCACCAAGATCAGCAATAGTGCTAACACTTGGGGGGGGGGGATGATGAGCAGAGACCTGAGAAATCTTGAAGAGTGGTCAAAGGGATGGTAGCTGGATTTCAACACAAAAAAAGTGCAAAGTTGTGCACTTGGGGCACAGAAACCAGATGCAGATTACAAAATGGGAAGAGTGGTACTGACAACCACCAAGCAGAAAACAGACCTCAAGGTGATCGTATTGGATGACCTATGGTGGGCAGGCAGTGAAACCAGGCAGTTGAGAGTGCTAACGGGATACTGAGGTGCAAATGGAGGGGTATCACTAGCAGAAAAAGAGAAGTGGCATTGCCTCTGTATAGACTGCTAGCAAGATACTGCCTGAATTACTGCATCCAGTTCTTTAGACCATGTCTCAAGAAGGTAGGCACAGTGGAGGCAGTCCAGAGAAGGGCAGCTAAAATGGTGCAGGGTCAGCATCAGAAGCACCATAAGGAGAGACTTAAAGACATTAATATGTACACCCTGGAAGTGGGGTGGCTATGATAGAGACCTTTAAATACTTCATGAAGGGTGAATAAGGTACAGGAGGGAAGTATTTTTCAGAGAAAAATGTATTCAAGAATAAGGGGCACAATGAGAAGCTGGAGGGATAGATTCAGGAGGGCTGTGAGAAAGTATTTCTTCACAGAAAGGGTGACAGATTCTTGGAACCTTCCAGCAGAGGTGGTGGGGGAAAAACTGTAGTGGGGTTCAAGAATGCATGGGATAGGTAGAAGGGAATCTTAGGGAAAGGAAAGAGGAGTTAAGCAGGGTTTAAAATTCAGTTTCATCTCTAGGGGGGGAATCCCTGATTTAATAAATGGGGGAACCAGCATTGGGGGGGGTGCATTTTGGGGGGGATATTGCTAAAAAAAGATATTTCATTTGCTGATGTGTGTGATTGTTAATAAACATTGTAATTAAAAATCTGTGTCTTCTGGTCTTCCCTACTTCCATTTTGTGGGACTTATAACTTTTTTCAGAACAGAGTCAGTGTTGACAGCAGGCACAATGGGCAGTAAGGAAAGACTAATTACAGAGGCGAAACACAACAGAACAGTCATTCAGTGAAATAGCAGCCGGATGAATGTAAAAACAAAATACTGAGCTAAGACATCCCTCCCTTAAACATAAATTTATCCCCTTGGTCTGGCGACTTGAGTGAATAGCCTGAGACCTACTGTATCTCTTGTTTCTTCTGCTCTTCATGCTTTACCACGTGTGTGCAGCTCATTCAGAATCTACAGTTCCTCTACTGCTACTCAATTGTGGGATTATCATTATGTTTTTATTTTTTATTTTTATTGTTTGGAGTTCCTGAAATTAAATTGCATTCAATTCTGAGTACTGAAGCCACATTCACAAGCTACACTAGCCAAAGGTATGACCATTGGAATCTGATACAGCTTTTTGAACTCTAGAAACACACCTATATGTCCTTTCAGTACACTTTCAGCAAACTGCTGGAAAAAACAGAGATTGGTAGTAATCGTTTGAGACCATGATCCATTTTCATGAAATAAATTCCCTTTTTGCAGATTCTGTAGCTAGGACAGAAAAGTGGAAGTGTGTCAGTGTTCTGTCTCCATACATACTGAAATCACCTGGATGTTGCTGTTTTGATACTGCAGCTCTCTTGAGCTCAAGAAGGGAGTAACAGCTTAATATGTCTAAGGACTCTTGGGGGAAACATCTGTCCCCTTAATAAATTAATGTACTTCTTTAGGTTGTCAAAAGCTGGTCTCCAAGTATGAATGATGAACAATTCATCGCCTTTGAATTTATCACATCTTTAAGATCAGTTTCAAAAAATTGTCTCTCTGATGGACCTGGGTTCTCAATTAAAGACCTGATAGCCTCTTTAGTACTCATGACCATTGGTAGTACAGTGGAGAAATCTTGATTTTCCCTTTGAAATTGTTTTGTAAGAGACACAGTATGTGACAAGATATTCAGCATTACATGAGAAAGAGTCACAAAGTTGAAGTGACATACAGACAGTAACAGTCCTTCTGCTTTGTCACCATCAGGTGAATTGAAAGAAGACATATGTTCTAACACATCTCTTAATGATTTAAGTGTCCTGCTTGAAACAGACGCTGCACCATAAATGGACAGCCACTGAACAGCATGGGGCTGATAGTATTTCAGAACTACCTCTAACAGCTGTTTCAGTAGTTCATGCAGTTCACTGCTTCTAATAGCAGAACCACTGAAGAAAATGAAAATGAACTTCGAGTCTTGTTGATAATTTCTCACTTGTTAAGCAAATTGAGCTGCATCACTGGCACACAAAGCCAACTAATGGACTATACAATGTACTCCATTTAATTCAGGGATATAATCAGTTCATCATTTTTGCACTTCACTTTGAAGACAACCAATCGTAACTGATGTTCCATCAGTACAGAATGCAGCAACATTTTTACCAGTGATGCCCATGTCATTCAGAAGTTCACAAACTGCCCCATAAATAGTCTCAGCCTTTCCATCACTAACTTCTATGTTGCAATAAAAGTGAGTTTATGGAGTATTGTTGTCTGAGGATCAGTATCACATGTAAACTATGAGTCCCTTGCTGTTGCTGATGTATGCGGACTCATCCAGTGTCAAGTTTACCACTGGGCTATTCACAGCAGCATCCAACTTCTCCATCATGGTCTGTGCAATGATCTCATGCATTTTGGACAGTCCAGAAGCATGTCGTTTAGGTGCTGTTAGCCCCTTCTGTTTTGAAGTCTTTCATGAATGGACATTCTACTTCCTCTGGAAACATTTGACAAACATTGCATTAGGCAGTTCATTTTCAGCTATATGTAGTTCTCAAAATCCCATTAAGTTGCTCATCAGTCTCTGCAGTAGCCTTATCTGTTGCCTTTGCCATTACCAACCGATTTGGTTCACAGTCCATTTTTTTTAAATGTGTTAGTATGAGCACTGCTATCAGAACGTTCTTATTATGGTCGATGTCTTGTAACACATGCTTTTAAAAGGAATGGATGCTTAAGACTTACAAACAGAATAGCTTATCTGACCTGTGCCTTTGTCAAACAACAATCAGCTGTTTATGGTTATGCACCTTTGCTGGAATTCAGCTTGTTTTTTTTAGAAAAGCTGCTGCAGGTTGGTGACATGTATGTTGTGTCTGGCACATCAACTGTTAAGTCTTGTGGCTTGAGTTCGGGTGCAGGGTCTTATGCATCTACTACTACTGCTTTGTCTTGTAACCTTTATCTGGTGCTCATTCTTCTTCAAAGACCTTTTGCACATCTGGTTGCATTTACTTCAGCCAGGTCAATAAGGATACATGTGCCATGTCACTGTCTGCATTTGGGTAAAACATGGACCTTCTCACCCACAGTTTCTCAGAATCCCCCCTTCTTTTTTTTTTTACAAAATATGTCTTGGTACTCACCCAGGTAAAAGACCCTCCCACACAGATGCTTCTCTGAGTCAAAAAAGCGTGTGTGTGTGTGTGTGTGTGTGTATATATATATATATATATATATATATATATATATACATATAGGAATAGCAGGTAGTGCTATTATAGTTATGGTGAGAGGGCAGTTTAATGTTAAGGTGGAATCAGGAGTGCCAGCTTTTATGACGTTCTGCAGGTGCTCACTGCCAGTAGGGAGTACTTTTCCTATGGCCAGGTTCCCATTTAATCCTTTTTTGCAGGCCACCCTCAAAACATTAAGGGTGCTTAAGTTAGTTTTTTGAGTGCTTCATCAGCCCAGCACCAATGGAGTCAGCACCTATGAGTGGAATTGTTGAATGTTAATGACTTTTGACCCACTTAACAGATTTCTAGAAACTTTGGCATAAAGAGTCTCTAAGGTTAGATTTGTTGATAGGCCAAATTTTGTGTGTATCCATTGAATGGTTTAAAACTAAATTTACCAAGCTTTTGCTGTTTCTTTGTCAACCTGTATATCAGAAATGGCTTCAGGTTTTGTTGTGAAATTTTCTGGGAACACTGCATGTGGCCCACACTTGTGTCTTTCAAAGTTTTGGTGAAAAAAGTATTAATCTGTTCAAAAGATATTTAATTTTGTTTTTCCCATTATTTCCTAAGGGAAAAAGACGTCCCAAGTGAAAGTTTTTGTGAGATTGCATTTTGCACATGGTTGGTCACATTCAGCCATTTCTTCACAACAAAACACTATCTTTTCACAGCATGTAGGGTCACATAGAGCCTGATTAACTTTCGCAGAGCTCTGTTGTGGCCACTATTTTGTTTTCTTGTGAGCAACAGAGAAAACAAGTACAAAATACATGCAATATGAAAAATAAACATCATGTATGTAGCCTAATGGGACCCGTTCATTCCAAAGTTTTTTTTTAAGTACTGTGACCTGATACACCTTTGCTCTTCACCTGAAATTCATGGGTGGCAAGCTTAGTGAGAGGATTGCTTCAACCCCCATTCTCTGTTTGAGGACACCAGGGTTTTCTTAATTTCTGCAGTGGAAGCTGAAACTTGTGCTGCCAGCTGCAGAGTTATTTTTCATCCTGCCATGTCCTGCCCTTACCTGCAGGAGAGAGCCAGCTGTGTAAGTCAGATTGGGTGGTGGACTGCGAATGTGAGACCATGATTTTAAACAAATTAAAACACTGACTTTTTAAAAACAGTGATCTGTGCAGTGTGGCTAGATGTTCACAGACTGGGAGAATATAATTGTAAATAGAACCGAGAAATGGAGTGAGAGGCAGAAAGCTCAATGTTTGAACCCACTGATTGATCACAGGGATGGGTACAAACTGAGATCCTACCCCATGCCTTCATTGTCACCAAGGAGAGTGCCTCCTATAATGAGAGTATCACAGCATGGCAGGAATCAAATCTGGATCTGGGATATAACAACATGGGTCTAATCTTTCCCTGTCAGATCATGGCTGAGCAGTACCAAGCACAGCAAGTTTGGGGACACTGTGGCACAGTTCTGTCTCTGAATATCACAGAGAGATTTGCATACTTTCAGCACATTAAGAATAAACTTGAGCTCAAGTCATGGCTGAAGCATCAACTTGTGGAGCCAATCAAATTCTGTCAGAGGACAATACAGAGTTATGAAACAAAAGGGGGTGGGGAAGCACTTTGGAAGCCTGCCTGCTGTCTGAGTTGCCTTCTCTATTTTTGCACCAATCACTGTTTTGTCATGGGCATTTCTATACAAGCACTATTTGTGTACTCGCTGAAATGCACTCGCTATTAAATCGATTGCATTTTTTGTGTGTGTGATTTTTATATGGAACCATCTTCTCTGGTGTCTAGTGGTACTTCCAGCCTATTGCTCTTTTTTTTCCCCTGGTGTCTAGTGACATACCCCCACCCAGTCATGTATCCCCTTCCCCCAGCAGTGTGAGCCACTGGGGAGCCCACTCTGAGTGTCCCCAAATATTTATTTCAAAAGCCAACATCGGGGTGCCCAATCCCTGCATTGGCTGTACAACCCCCCACTGTCTCCAGTAACATCATGCCCCCTCCTAGTACTGTGGAGTACTGGGGAGCCCATCCCCAATGTCCTAAAAATTGAGTACTGTTATTATCTGTGAAAAGAGAAAACAGTTCCCCAACGTATTTTTTGCTAAGAAAAAGAAAATTGTCCCTCATCCTGTCCCCATCCCCATCCCCCTCCCCATCCTGACCCTCCCTCTGAGCAACCCACCACCCCACACACCCCATTGCCTTATACTTACTACTGGAGGCCATCCATTGTCATCTTCTGTGGACCAGGAAATGTCTGCACTCTTCAAAGCTTAGCTGCAAACTGAAGAATCAAGGAAAGTGCTATATAATGGCTGTCAATGGCATTTTGAAATGATGCTGATATCTCAGCCATTTTAAGGTCTTTTTCATAACATTTTCAAAATGGACTTTTTGGGACCCCTCCTTATGAATGCTGTGACTGTTGTTTTGTTACTTGGGCCAGAAGGTGATTTTGTGGTTGCTGCATGAGATCACCTTTTGGGATGGATTAGGGAAATGACAGTGCCAGTGATTATGAGGAGGAGTCCCAAAAAGGCCATGTTGAAAATATGATGGAAAAATTTCTGAAAATGGCCGACTTATGTGTGTTCTTTGAAATTTTCCTACTCACGTGCGTAACTTTGGTAATTTTTCAGATTTGGAATTCAAATTTTCAGCATAGCCATTTTTTCAAGCCACCTCATGACCAGTACAGCTGTCATTTTTCACATCCTGCCTGAAACATTCTTTCACACCTCTGGTGTGGAATGGCACATCTCTATGCCCAATCGTATTTCAGGATCAACTAACAAAATTACAGTGAAAGTGTTCATGACATGGGGTCCCGAAAAGCCTTTTGCATGTTGAAAATTTTGGCAAAACAATTCCTAGCAATGGCCAAGTTACACGCACTCATTGATATTTTTGTACACAGGTGCATCACTTTGAAAATGTTTAATACTTTGACTCCAAATTTTCAAGATAGCCATTTTTCATACAACCTACTGAACAGTATACCTGTCATTTGCCACATCCTGTCCAAAATGCGCTTTCGCACCAGTGGCACAGAATGGCATTTTCACACAGATTTGAACATTTTCACATACAGAGTTTATGAAGTGGGGTCAAAAGATGACAATATTGAAAATCTGGGGTCAAAATATAACATATTACAAAGTTGTGACTATTTATTGCAATTTTGGTATGCCCGCTACTGCTTCACAAATTTTAAATATTTTTACCCCAGATTTTCAGTATAGCCTTCTCATTACCCAGCCTCATGTATGCTATGGCTGTCATTTTTCAAATCCTGTCTGAAATGTGTTTTCACAGTTGTGGCACTGAACACTGTTGCAGTTGTGAAGATTTATATTTTGGCGGGGATTTGAAAATGTTCTCTGACACGTACATGTGCAGGGGTAATAAGATATTTATGATGATAATTTGGAGATGCAACTATGGGGTTAAGCCTGTACAGGGTCTGAAGGACCCTGCACTCCCACAGTAAAATAAAGAAAATCACAGAGCACGGGAGTGCAGGTCCTGAAGGACCCAGCCCTCCCACTATGACATAAGGACAGGTAAATAAGGATAAAAGTAAATTATCTAAAAAAGTAAGGAAATTAATTGCAAAATACTTTGTTAATGCATCATTTAGGGTGAGTACTACAGGGCCAAAAGGAGGGAAATGAGGCGTTAGGGTTTCCAACCCTAACACCCCACCCTGCAGAGACTGACAGACATCGAGGGTGTAGCTTGGGGTCTTCAGGACTAAGGGGATCAATGCAAGAAGCAACAACTCAGGTAATTATAACATTGTTACTGTGTACATGAAAACTCTAAGTACAGTACAAGCATTAAAGGAGAAGACTCTTGTATATTTATGATTTGGATATGTCTGATGTGTTTATTATACATTACATCAAGTACTGTACATATGTCAATAAGAGATCAGCCATTTCTTCTGTTGCAACACATATCTAGGGTTTGAGGCTCTGACACAAGGTAGTAAAATGTCAAGCAAGCCTCCATTTACATGCAAATGAGTCACTTGTAATACAGCCCCTCTCATTCCTTGATGTCACTGCAGCAACAGTGAAGAACAAAACATCAGGGTATCAATGCTGTCTATCCTGATTTTAGTTTAAGTTTGCAATGGCTTAAGACAGTTCTGTCATGCAACTCACACAGGGAGTGGTACTTGTAGCCTTAATACTGCATATGTAGGGCAAATAATACATCTAATAGTATTGCATTCACAGGAAACAAAAGCTGTTCATGTGTACTGCTCATTTCTCTCTGTGAGACAGTTGTAACATGTTGTGGAAAGCAGTAGACTGAATCAGTTAATCAACCAATCAACCAACCAATCAATCGAGCATTCAATCAGTCACTCTGTAGTGAACCAGGTGAACACCCTTGAGAGGATTCATTTACAAGGTAGGCTTGAGCAGTTTCCCAAAGGATCACAGAAGACTGAATTATTCCTTTGCACAATTTATACACTCCCCTTTCATCAGCCTGAAAGTGGAGAGCTAGATCACTTACTTCATAAAGTGTATTGTTTTACATTTCAAATGCTCCTAACATCTGGGTTCTGACTGGAAATACCAAGACACAGAATGCATATGAAATGGGAAGAATGAGCTAAGCAAATACAGAGTACTATAAACACTGAGACTGATTAGATTGTTTACCTGCAACAGCTGAAGTGTAGCATCTGATTTGTAAGGGACATCCTACTTGAAATGCTGGCATTACAAAGGGGAGGCTGCCACAGCTTGTTTTCAGTGCCTTCAAAGTGAAGTGCTGTAGCTCTCACATCACTGCTAATGATTTATAATGGGAATGGGGGCACTGTTAAAGTCATGGACCTGAGGGTCATCACGGTTCCCAAGGAGCTTAGGGGAACTTGTTAAGGGTTAGAGAGCAAGGGACTGTAGTAGAATTTGAACCAGAGCTTCCCAGTTCTTGTGCCTGTGCTTTAACCACTAGATTACTGTTCTTCCATATGCTGCAGCTGATGTTCTGGTAACCTATTCCTTATTATAGCTGAACTCTTTATTGCCTTACATCAGCCATCCAATCACTGACTGCCTAGTTACAAAGGGAAAGGGGCATTTTTGCAAGATTGTGTCTCACTGCTGCTGTCAATCAAAACAGAGAATGCTAACACACACACAACATAATAAAACAGCTATATAATGCCACTTAAGACTCTTCTTGTACCCAGAGTCATGTATTAGGTAAACTATTTTTGCTAACAGAAACATTAACACAACTCATACAGGTGCTTCCTTATAGGCATACTGTATATACATGTCAAATCAGTGCTGAATCACACTCATGTGGTCCTAGTCTCTATTAGACCTGCACTTCAGGATGTGCATAGCACTTAGAGTTCCCCCATTACTCAAGTGGGGGACCAAAGATTGTGGGTTCTGTTTACTGGTGGAACAGCATTTAGTGCAGTACCATTATCTGTTGCTCTGATGACATCAACCTCCAACAGCATTGATGGTAAAATGGAGGACAAACACATTGCTAACTTCTGGGGGCTGTATATTTTTATTTATAATCTAGATTTGGACAGTAGTAGGACTGCTGGCAACTAGAGGAGGAACACAACAGTTACACACAAGGAGTTGGGAAAATATGGGTGTGAAACTATGGGAGGCTTCCCTTTTAAACAAAAATATAATTATTATAGTCAAGCCACACTGACAAAAATAATTCAAGTAAAACACCTGTTACAGAACTAAATTTACAAACCACAGAAAACGGGAAAAATAATCCACACAAAATATTGACTATAGCAGCACTTGAGCTGCTCAGACAGAAAAGGCTACCTAGACTGCCTTTTTGTGTGCTGCCATCTAGTTCCTAACACAGATCATCTCCCCCACAGCACTGCTTTACTGCATACAGTACAGAAAACACAACTTTAAAGTAATAAAATCAGAAAAAGTATCACAAACAATTGATAATCTGGAGGCACAAGGTATACTAGACACTTCAGGGAGTGGTTTGGTTACAAAAACTGAATGTTTCAAATGCTTTTCATTGTTAATCATTTTTATTGCTATTCATAAAAGAAAAGGACACAAAACAAGTACATGGTATGCATATTTAAGTGATGCAATACAGAGTCACCAGACACCTTACAACCTGTTGTCGAGATCCTAAGGGTAAGAAGGGCCAGTCTAATGGACCTGTGGGGTACCAATATACTGTTAATACGGCGACTGAAATTGAGTGACTCAAATATGAGCAACTCAATCTCAGTGCCTGTGTTCTGTGTCAACCTAAAAGGGTATTAATGTGGAAAAAGAAGGCGACCGGCGGTCTAAAAGGAAGACATCTGGAACCACCATGGGGAATGGAAGAGGAGGGAAGGTATGTAGGAGGCAGTGCAGCAGATGGCTGCCAAGCTGTCTGTGTGATGTAGTGGGGAGGGTGCAGGGTTCTAGTCTGAGGAGGTGCGAGTAGTTCTGCAGTCTTTACATGTTTTTTTTATCAAGTTTCACCCCATCCCCAACATGAACCTACTAGAGTTGATTATATTAAGTAAGGGGAATGCAGAAGTGCAGCACCCCATGTACATAGATATGTGTGTTCACCCTGTTGTCTTCGCTGTTAGTGTATATCGCTGTTTTTATTTTCAGCAGTGCACACTTGCCCTAACAGCAATCACCGTTATGACATATAACCTGTGTACCCAACCCCCTGATTTGCATGGGACCAAGGTGGTGTAAGAGAAGGAGCTGCTAAGCATTACTTACTTATAAACAGGTACCTGGTAAATTTTCCTTAGGGTTTAGGTTCATATGTAGGTAGAGTATCTTCATGGCTTCTAGAGTGATACTGCAAGGAGGCCTATTGTAGTTGGCGCACCAGAGAATCACGATACTGCGAACAGAGTAAAAAAAAAAACACACACAAAGTATCTGGTGTAACAGCTAGAACACTTCAAACAGCATAACAACTCTGACTGCACTAATTGCCTATCATTAAACCTAGTTTGCAGTAGATAAGGGCGGTGGAGTGTCGGGGGGGGGAGCTGACCTAACAAAGACTCCTGACCTAGGACGCCCATGTATACCCAGGGTGTTCATATTGTCTGGTCTGAAGTAGAATCCCAGGACCTTAAGAAGTGCTAGGCCCAATTTGTATTCTCCCCACTCCAGCAGGGAGGCATAAGAAGGCCATGTAGGGGGACCTGCACTGATAATATCAGTGACACACTGGATGATTGCTTGCTTTACAAGCAAAACGTAAGTAGTTCGATTCTAGGTGAGGAATCTTATTTACCATTTGCACTCATAAGGATTAACCTAGTCATCAATAAAGTATGCAGGTTAATCATGGGTACACACCATCTCACCCACGAACAAACAAATTGGTTAAACCTTATGGGACGAGTAAAATACCAGACCTACCTTCTGGCAAAAAAAGCCTTTCTTGGACAAACCCCCCAGTAATACAAGATCTTCTTAAACAAACGATCAACCCACATACAACTGGAAGTATGTCAAAACAAGCGCTTCTCATACCTTTCTGCTGCACTATGCTGGCACAATGCTCTTTTGCTTACCGGGTGCCCTCCTGGCCAAATGACCTACCAGCCACTATCCCGTCAGTACCCAAGTTGGGCACTTTCAAATATAAACTTTGCCTACACCTCACTGCACTTAGCAGATTTGACTATCTAGTCATGGGGAAATCTCACCCTATTGCCTCTATTGCCTAAGGTCGCCTATTATTTCTCTGTACCCCCTACCCCTCTCTCTGTGCTACTGCAACCCCACCGCCTATCTCCCTACCACTTGTTAACATAGACCTGTATTCTGTAAACCATCCTCATCCTTCTCCCACTCCTCTTTCTCCTCCCTCCACTGTCAATGCCTCCCTAGACAAGTCTTCTCTCATGGCCCCCCTTCCACCTCCTGTCCTTTTTTCCTTATACCCCCTGACACACACCCTCCCCATTCCTTTTTCTCCTCCTTACTCTCAAATAATAAGGCCATTATTGGCTGATCTATGTTCACCAATTTCATATTTATTCCAAAATATATTTTTATTGTCTACCCATTAGTGCCTATCAGAACATTGTCCTCTCATTATTGTAACACTCTGGTGCTAATATTTTAGCATATTTGCAGGGAAGGTTATTGAAAAAGTGTTGGCCATGCAGCTTGAGAGACATCTTGCCTCTTCCTCCACCTGTGAGCCTTACCAGTCTGGGTTTTATGCAGGACATAGTACAGTGACCACCCTGGTGAGGGTGCTTAATGACCTCCTGGTAGCGAGGTACAGGACAGACCAGACCATCTTGATCCTCCTGGACCTCTCTGCAGCATTTGACACTGTGGACAATGAGGAACTGCTTGACCGCCTGTGGTATTGGTGTAGCCTGTCTGGTATTGTCATCAACTGGTTCAGGTCATACCTGACAGGCAACATGCAGAGGCTGATGATGGGGTTAGCCTCATCCAACCCGAAACCTCTGTGCTGTGGGGTACTGCAAGGTTTGGTCTTGTCGCCCTTGTTGCTCACGGTATACATGCTACCACTGGGGGACATTATCAGGTGGTATGGGCTGGGTTTTCACTGCTATGCAGATGACACCCAGCTACCTTTCCTGTATGCCTAATACCCGGGCATCAGAGTCAGTATTTGACAGCTGTCTCGATGAAATCCAGGCTTGGATGACTCAAAACTGGCTTAGGCTCAACCCAGAAAAGACAGAGGTAATTGTTGTGGATCCAGTTCATCGGGGTGGAGGGTGCTGTGAGGGGTTACCCCCCTGACCTTGTGTCGGGGGGTGTTCCCCTTACTCCATCTAGCCAGGTGAAGGATTTGGGCATGATCCTTGATGACGGTTTGACACTTGATGCTCAGGTGTCAGCCATCGTCAGGAGTGGATTTTATCGTCTAAGGAACATTGCCCGAATCTGAGCCCTGATTCTGCTAGAGGATCTGATTACACTTGTACATGCTTTTGCCACTTCCAGACTGGACTATTGTAATACCCTGTACCTAGGGTTGTCTGGGGTAACCTCTGCAGGCTGCAGCTGGTGCAGAATGTGGCAGCAAAGTTTGACTGGGGTGAGATGAAGTGATCATATTACCCCGGTCCTCTGTGGACTGCACTGTCTGTCAGTCAGGTGGAGAATTGTTTTCAAGGTAGGGCACCTGACCTATAAATCCCTACACAAATGGGGACCTGTCTATCTGCAAGATCTTCTTGGCCCCTACTGTCTGCCCTGGGCACTCCGTTCTGCTGGGGAGTGGCCTCCTTGGAGTTCCCAGAGTGAGGCTGCGGCATTCTGGAGATAGAGCATTTTCAGTGGCCGTGCCCACTGTGTAGAACTCCTTGCCTGATTATTTAAGGGAGGCCCCCTCGGTAGAAGCCTTTAAGAAAGCATTAAAAACGTATCTGTTTCAGCAGACTTTTAATGACTGATTGGTTTTAATGGGATGGATAGCATTTTAGTTTGTGTTTAAGCTACTGCCTTTATTTATTTTATTAATGAATTGTTCATGCAGCGGTAAGAGTCTATGGAAATGGGCACTTTATAAATACAACTATCTATGTGTCTATCTATCTATCTGCTGTATTATATTGTGTAATGTTATATTATATTGTATTTCTCTTTCAAAATGGAACCTCTGTAAAAGAGCCTCAGGCTCAAAGGTACTGTAATCTGAAATCAAATAAATAAATAAATATAGGTTAATTTTGTTAAGTATAGAGTGTGAGTTCCTGCCCAGTCCAGCTACTTTAGTGAGGGACAACAGGATTTCATTGGTAGATAGTATTAGAAGATCTCCAGCTGCGCAACAGAGCTCTCTTGACCTGCATGGTCAGATGGAACAGCCAATGGAACTCAGGATGAGTTATAGCCATTGTAACAGGCTTTATTCCTAGTCAGAGGATTGAGAGGAAGAGTGGGAGTTGCTTCCCTAGTATCTTCCTTCCCATGTAGTAAATTTATTTCCATTATGACTGAAGCTTAGGCACGACCACAGTGTATGGAGAAGATCCCGCTGTCTGCGAGGCATCTCCAACATTCGTTATTCTCTAATATGTCAGCCTTGTGGAGAACCACAGGGTTCTGTACAATGAATGGAGTATTTTGTCTTGTATTAATCTGCTTTGGGAATCTTTGACAATGGAGTTTGCATTGTTCCAGGCCTCAGTCCACCGAGCTTCAGTAATGGGGCATCTCAGCATCCTCTTCAACCTGATTCTAGCTTTATCTGATTGACTGCATATCGTATCTCTGATGTTTGAGTAGTTCTTACCTGCTAGACATCTAGGGACCATGAGCCAATTCTTAAGCATTGCCTCAGCTGTATGGTAAGTTGGGTCCAAGAGCAGTAGTTTAACTGCTTCCCTTATTTGCAGATACAACCAGAACTCCTTATGGAGGAGTGCCCAGCTTTCCAGCAGGCACTGGTAAGTAGCCACACAGTCCATACTGGGATCAAGAATGTCTTTGAGCTGGAGAACACTTTTGTTGGCCCACTGTGGCCAGTTAACTTTTCATCTATCTGGACTTGAGGGTTGTTCCAAATGTGGGGTAAAGAGTTGTGGGGAGTGGGGAGCAGGGAGAACCCAAACAACTTGTGGATCCAGTTCCAGCGTGTAACTAATGGGTGGAGTGTGGCGTGGTTAGAGCGCTGTTTCCCCAGGGATGAGCATAGTATGGAGGTGAGAGTAGCTACACCAACCATAGGTTTTTCCATGTAAACCCATTGCAGGGATTGATCTGAGCAAAGACTGAAAAAATGTAGAGTCTGAGCATCTTGAAAGGCATAATTGTACCCTTCCATCCAGAGGAGATTCCATCCACCCATTTTCCAGTTGGAGTGGAGTTTGTTACAACTAAATCCAGGTGTCTTCCCTCCCTCAAGAAGTCTCCAAGCAGTTTATCTGTTCTATGGAGCCACACCTGATTTGTGGCCGGGGGATACTGGTAAAGTGATCATCTTTATAGCTGCTACTTTCCCAGCCAGTGTGCAATTTAAGAGTTTTCATCTGTAGAACTCAACCTTACATGGTTGTATTAGTGGCTAGAGGTTTTCATCCCACAGTTTTTCTAGTTGGGGTATTTTTTTAGATCTAAGTACCGTATGCCCTTTGTAGTCCAGTGGAGTCCTGACTCCTGTGCCATACTGGACTGGCGGTGATGATTGAGGGGTAAAATCTCAGTTGTTGATTAATTAACTTTTAGGTCTGAGAGAGTGGCGAAGGTGTCTAGTAAGGATAGGACTGGATTTAAGGAATGCTGTAAATCTGCTATCAGTATTAGTAGGTCAACCATGTACATGAATGTTGGTTATTCCCTGTCTCCTACCCCCAACCCCCTGTTCTCAGTATGTTCATGGATGGCTGCAGTTAAATGGTCAACTGTCAGCACAAACAGCAAGGGGGGAGAGAGAGGGCATCATCACCCTGTACCTCTATCTAGCTGGAAGGGGGAGGACACTAAATGATTTGTGGTGATCCTGGCTGAAGAGTCTGAGTGTAGTGCATGCATCCAGGCCTAGAAACTATCACCAAGGCCCAGATGGCAATGTACCAAGTGTAGGTAGTCCCATTCCAGGAAGTCAAAGGCCTTTTCGAAGTCCACTGCAATGGCTGCAGCAGGAGATTTAATTTCTTTTGCCTTGTGCATCAAGTCCAGCAGTGATCTAACATGATTGGCACTATATCTACCCAGTATGAAACCCACCTGAGAGGAATGTATTTGGGTACCTAGCAAGGAGCAAATTCTATTGGCCAACACTTTGGCATATACCTTGCTGTCTTCATTAATATGTGAAATGGGTCTGTAACCGGAAGCCTGAGTTGCATCTTTGCCCTTTTTTGGCAAGACTGTGATGATCATTTCTGGTAGTATACCGGGCAGGGAGCCAGATTCCTTGTCCTCTTGAAACACCTGTGTGAGCAATGGAACTAACCTCAGAGCCAGAGCCTAGTAAAAATCTACCGGGAAATCTCCTCTACCCTGGTGATTTGCTCTCATGTAGGAATAAGTGCGCTTTTTGCACTTTGTTGTTATGGGAGTGTTTAGATTTTGTGTTTGCTGGGGTATGATCTTGAGTAGAGACAGACCATCAAGAAAAGGTTATATCCCAGCTATGGGTTTGTCTTTGGGGGAGGTGTTTAACTGTGCATAAAATGCTTGCATTATGTTATTTATTTCCTAAAGGTTAGATTTTACCTCACCTTGGGAGGATTTTAGGCATGGGATGTGCCTATCCACCTGCTTCTTCCTTAGTTGATAGGCCAGTACCGTAACCCCTTTGCCCCCCCCCCACCAGAACCTGTGGCATCATTGAAGGACAGCAATTCTGGCCTTTGTACTTATCAACTTATTAATTTCTAGGCAAATTACTAGGACTTTTCTACCCAGCTGAGAGTGCGGATCTAGGGAGTGCTGGGCCTTATATTCAGTTTCAGTCCCCTTTAAGTCAGCTTCCAGGAGAAAAGACACTGCTCCCTTTCCCTCCTGAGCCTTCCAGCGTACCCCATGATCTTACCCCTTATGGTGGCGTTAAAGGTCTCCCACTTCACCCCAGCAGATATATCCGAAACTGGGGTTTCTGATAGGAATAGTGAGATCTCTTCTTGTGCCCAAGGAATAAAGTCTGGATCCCTTAATAGTATGGAGTCGGGTCTGCAGTGTTTGGAAAAAGCTTTTTTGGGGCCCCGGTCAATATATAGCTCAAAAGGAGCATGATCTGAGATCAGCATGGGGAGAATCGAGGAGTTATGTACACTTTGAGTTGGGGGGGATGGCGTAAGCCAGAAATCTAGCATACTGAAGGATTTATGTACTTCTGAGTGGTAGGTGTAATCCCTCTCCCATGGATGGAACATGTGCCACATGTCAGTGAGGCCATACTCTGTCATTAATTGTTTCAGGGCTAGGCCAGCCCTAATATGAGTCTCCTTCCCAGTGGCACTTCTATCTAGCAGGGGAAGGAGAGTTAAATTGAAATTGCCTCCCAACAGTAGGGGGCATTTGGGGGGATGATTAAACCGATCTTTTTGGCTAACTCATGGAAGTATTTGGGGCCATCCTGGTTTGGGGCATATATATTACATTATAGTATAGGGCCTGTTGGTGTTCTATAGAAAGTCATTTCCCATCTGCCTAGGGGGCCTGAGAACTGAGCCATGACAGACTAACAGAGACTCTTGTGCAGAAGTATCATGACCCCACATGTCATGGAAGGGGCGCTTGAGTGGATTTCTTGGCCCACCCACTCCTTTACCAGAAAAGCATGGTCATTTTTCATTAGTTTGATTTCCTGTAAGAAGGCTATTTGGGTCCTCATTTTCTTCAAGTCTGAAAGCACCTTCTTCCTCTTAACTGGGGTGTTAAGCCTCATAACATTGCATGGGTGGCAAGCCAGATCATCTGACACTTGAAAAGACAACTTTTCTCGGAAACTACAGAAACTCTGTTAGTTCTTTCAGATAGTAACAACTGTATTTAATGATTTAAAACAGCTTCCCACAACTTCCACTTTCTGTTGATGGCAGCAACCATTTCCCGAGCAGCAGTGAGTTTCCTGAGCTCACTGTATGTTAATATGTCTGTTTGAGCTCTGCTATTGAATCATATACTCTCTACTCACTCTTGCCTGTGTACCTCCCAGTGAACCCAAGTCCACTGGGCCCCTCCTCCATCACGACTCTGAGTCTATGACAATGGCTTCTTAGCCAGCTTAATCAGTCCTCAGTCTCAAAATTGGTCAACTAGCAAGTTTGATAAGTGTACTTAGCTACCTCAATGTATAGGCCCGTAACCCCACTGTATACAAGTTGTAACAGTTCTTGAAATCCTGATGTGTTCCTACTATATCTGTACCCTGTATCCCTGTATTTTTTATGTCTATAAGGAATGCTCGTATGTAATTGACTGTACTTCTCTGTAACTCTGACATGGAGCCTTTAGAAATGAGTCCCTGACTCAAAGGGTTGTAATTCCGATGACTACAATAAATAAATAAATAAACTGGTTGGCAGGACATATTAGCATAACATGAGCTCAGGAAACTCACTGCTACTCATGAGATGGTGGCTGCCAGCAACAGAAAGTGAAAGTTGAAGGCCACTGTTTAAATCACTAAAAACAATTAGAGGTAATATTTTAAAAAAATGTTAGTGTCTGAAAGCACTAATCAGGCATTTTTGTAGTGCCTGGGTAAAGCTGTGCCTTTTCCAATGTTTCCCATTAAAGGGGTGTGGGAAGTTTTTCTTTTATATGGAATATCAAACTGAGATGATGATCCAGAGCCTTTGTGCAGGAAGATACCAGCAAAGTCATTGTGCAACATAGGTTCTCCCTTGGAATGTCATGCCATATTGAGCTTCCCTAAACTCCCTTCGTACTGCCCCTTAGCTCTTAAACCCATAGCATGCCATACCATACATATCATACAAGCAGTGAACAGTGACAAAAACTGCAGTATGCAACATATGAATCAACACACATAAACTATATACAGTTACCCATCTCAGTTGCTTCAGGGTTATAGCCACGTAAAAGGCCAGGGGCAAGTGGTGCCCACTAGTCTGCTTGACTCCCATGGGAGGCATGGGGGAGTTTGAGGTCCCTCAAAATAGGGGAACAAGCCAGCACTTTTTGCCAGTGCCCAAACACTAACCTGTGGGTTTGGGAAATAACTTTGTCAGGTCAACCTAGTGGAAGTGCAAGCTAAAGTCATTTGGATGCCCAAAGAATGACCATGCACTCTGTACCATGGTGACTGTTGCCCTATGCTTGCTGCATTCAACATACATGTATCCCAGAGATTGCTGTTCTGGGAAGTATTGTGGGGTGTTACTACACCTTGTATGTGAGGGACCTGGAAAGTTGTCTCTGTTTAAATTAGGTGACAGCTGACCAGCCTCTGAGGCACCCAAGCTTCCCATGGGAGCATACATTCTCACGCTTCAAACAATAACCCCCATGAGAGCCCTGGTAAATGGAGGAAGGATGGAGAGGCAGCAGTGTCCTCAGTGACCCCCTGACTTGAAGAATTGTGGTTACTGGGGAGGGGTCCGAAAAATATTTACTCTGCAGTTAGGGCTCAGCTTTGCTTGTGGCCCTGTGCACCAAAGAGGCAGCACTATAGGATGTTGCTGGTCCATTACTTTTGCATATTAGGCTTACTCTACAGTGATGGGCCATCATCCCCCTCACTGCTCCTGCATTCTCGTGGCTCAGACCATATAAACACAAACCTAGAGTCAAAATCTGCAACCTTCATTTGCTGCAGCATATCACTTGAGAACAGCCCAGAAAAATTATTTTGCTTTAGTGAGGGATTTTATTTATTTATTTATTTACAAGATTTACCAGGAAGGCATACTGAGCAACATGCTCGATTCCAGATGCGACCTGGGGCCGAGGCCCAATACATGACGGACGTTTGCACATTACAATACAGTATTAGAATACAGAAAAGTTTACTCCTGGCAAAAATAAGTCAGGAAGTTTACAGACAGGGATAGATATACAATCTCATATACAACTGAACAACACATTTTAGTAGAGAACTGTTAGATTTGCAGGAGCAGCTGGAGGAGAAACGTGCCTTGTCGGGTACGATGATAAGGATTTTGTGCATGTCTTATGGGGGCAGGAAGGGCATTCCAGATCTGTGGGATTCTGTAGTTAAAAGCTGCCTGACCTTTGGTAGTGCGCATAAATGGGACGTGAAGTAGTCTAGGGTCCATGCCTCTAAGGGAGTACACAGAAGGAGGTTGTTGGGAGAGGGTAGATGCCAGGTAGGGAGGAAGGGAGAGAGACCAATATTTGGCAGCGAACCTAGCACAGTTTATTAATCTACGATCAAGGAGGGATGGCAGGGTTAGGGAGCTGTATAAAGTGCAGTGGTGAGTGGATTATGGGCAGTTGAGGATGAAACGGCAGAAGAAGTGGAATAGGGTGTCTAGGCTTGCCAGGGCAGACACGGGTGCGGTAGTGTGTACTATGTTGCCATAGTTGAGTACGGGAAGTATCATTTTTTGGACAATGGCACGCCTCATTTGTGTGGGGAGGCAGTTTTAGTTATGATATAGTGCACCCAGTTTAGGGAAAAGCCTCTTATGTAGGGAGTCAATGTGAGAGGCAGAATCTAGGTGCTGGTCAAGCCACACACCGAGATATCTGTAGCTAGTGCATTGCTCCAAGGGTGACCCTTCCAGGGTTTTGAACAGAGGGCAGGGGGTTTGGCAGGAGAGTCTTTGTTGGGAGCCAAACATAAGCAATACAGTTTTTTTAGGGTTTAAAAATAACTGGTTTGACCTGAACCAGTGCTGGATGGCAGAGAAATCCTCCTGAAGGAGAGATGCCACACTGCTTGTTGAGGGTCCGGAAGCGTACAAGACTGTGTCATCCACATACATTTGGATGGAGGAATGGGAGCATGCAGAGGAGAGGTCATTTAGTAAAAATGGAGAAGAGTAATGGTCCTAGTACTGATCCTTGCGGGACACCAGATGTGACTGGAAGGGGGTTTGAGGTGTGTGAGGCAAGTCTGACCGCTTGTTTCCTGCCCACTAGGTAATCTTGGAACCACTCTATGGCTGGGTGCAAGAGCCCTGCTTCAGTAAGTTTGGAGAGGAGTAGGGAATGAGAGACGGTATCGAAGGCCTTTGCTAGGTCAATAAAAATGGCCGAGGTGATATGTCCATTGTCGATACCAGTTAGAATGTCACCAGTGACTCGAAGAAGGGAGGTGATGGTTGAGTCTTTTTTGTGGAAGCCGGATTGGAAAGGCATAGAAAAGGAGGAGGCTTCCAAGTACGGAGTCAGTTGGGACAGGACAAGTAAGTCGCTCCTGGAGTTTGGCCAGAATAGGGAGTAGGGTGATGGGTCTGTAATTGCCTGGGGATGAGGGGTCATCACCTTTTGGGAGGGGTATGATGATGGCCATTTTCCATGCTGTTGGTAACTTGCCCAATGAAAAAGAGAGGTTGAGAAGGGCGGCAACAAGGTCGGCTATGGTCAGGGCTGACAGGAATAGCATCTTGGCGTCCAGGGACATCAGGCATTTGCCTTTGTTTGGGTTCAGTGCCCATAGGGAGTGGAGGACATCTGCTGGGGAAACTAGTTGGAATGAGAACGGCAGGACTGGGGTGTGTGTGTGGGGGGTGTGGGGACAGTGGAGGTGGGCTGGGTGTGCTTGTACTGGAGGAGGATAGAAGGTTGTCTGCGCAACTGGAGAAATGGGCGTTGGCTTCAAGCCTCTACGAAGATGGGGTGCGGAGATGAGGGTGCCCTGAGCTAATAGTGTTGGGGTGGGGGATGGGTTGGGGACGAGAGAAGGGATTTGAGTGATTTCCAGAAATTCGTCGGATTGTTAAAGTTTTTACTAAAGGATGATAGAAGTAGCTCTTTTTGGCTTGGCAAATGATGTTTGTACAAGCATTTCGAAGGGATCTGTCGGTAGTAAAGGAGGCCTGAGTGCCCAGTTTCTTATATGCTTTCCAGGCATGGTCCCTGGAGTTGCATTTTCTGATTATGTCAGCTGTGATCCATGGGACATGAGCCCCTCTAACTCTTTTTGTATGCAGAGGAGCGTGCTTGTCCCATACTTTTAGAAATCTGGATTTAAACGCATCATAGGCATTGTCAATGGAGGATGCCTCGGTGATTCAGTACCAGTTTTCATGTCCCAGGTCCACCAGGAGAGATTCTAGGTCTAGGGAGTTATAGGACCTGGTGCACAGTGTCTTGGGGGGGCCTAAGGGGCTATGTAACTTCCTGATCAGGTAAATCATGTGATGATCACTTAAAGAATCTGGAAGCAGGCCTGCGCTCAGAATACTATGTGGGTGCGAGGTGAGAGCCCGGTCCAGTAGGGAGTATTTTTTTTGGCTTATGGTTGAGTCTGGTGGGCTCTTTTATGAGTTGAGTGAGGTTCAGGGCCTTTATTTTGGTCTTCAGGTGGGCTTTACTGGTACTTAACCAGTTGGAGTTATAATCACTGGTGGCATGGAGCTCACCAACTACAGCTAGGGACTGTAAAGTGATTAGATGGGAGAGGATATCATCAGTGGGTGTGCATGGGGACAGTAAGAGCCTGCCACATATACAGGGGTGGTATATGGTAGTGATAGTTTAATGAGTGTCGAGTCGATGTTTGCTGGGAGAGAGGGGATATCCACAATAGTGAACTGATGACTGTTGGAGATGTACATTGTCATACCTACACCTCTCTTTTTGCTTTGCCTGTCATGCCTGATGATTGTGTATCCAGGTATGGAGACTTCGGCATCAGTATGATGTGGTTTTAGCCATGTTTCTGAGATGATTAGGATGTTGGGGTGCAGAGTTAAGGCTATTGGTTGTAGTAGCGAGATTTTTGATAGCAGGCTACAGGTATTAAGGTGCAGTATTCGTAGGCCTTGGGAAGAGTGAAAGGGGTGTGGGTATTTGTTGTGTTGGGGCCTGGGTTAGCCTCTCTGTCCCCTCATAGGAGCAGGAGTAGGGCAAAGAGATGCTTTGTTTTAGTCCTGGGATAGTTTGTGCATGAGGTAGGGTTGCGGCGAGGAGAGGAAACAGGTGGGTGTCGGAGGGCTGAGGTGTGTAAGACCGAGGGCCCCGGGTGAAATGAGGGTGGCAGGATAGAGGCACCGATATGCCCATAGTGGACATGAGCCAAGGCTTGTGCAAGCGTGTGTGAGGAGGCAACATAGTATGGCTGAGGGGTTAGCCGAGGGGGCAGGGCCAGCAGGGGTTCCCTATTTGGGAGGTTGGCGGGTGGCAAGGTGGTTTATGATGCCATAGAGAGGAAAATGTAGGTAGTGAGAAGCAACATCCTGGCCAAGTACGTTATTTAGCTGAGATAACAGGTTGGTGCCCTCTAGTGGTGGCAGCTGATAAGCTGCAAATGGAAAAATGGGCTGATAGGTTTTACTCAGTCATGTGACATCAGCCTATAAAAGGAGGAGCTCACCAAGGGCGGTGGTGGGGGTGGTGGGGAGCCAGCGTGCAGCACCGGTGGGGCAGAAGCACACAAGTGCTGAAAAGCAATGGAAGCACTGTTTGTGGTTTTAAAATGCAGTCGTCAGTTTGAAAATGGTGCTAGAAACCGCACTGTGCCTCCGTTTTTTCTCGTACCTGGGTGCTTCGAGGAGGGGGGGTTCCGTGGATGAGAATCTGCAGGGGAGGGCTGGGCATCTTTCCTGGGGCCCTCATGACCCTTGTCCTAGCATCTGTGGAAAAAAGAGGGGTTTTTATCAGCAAACGGTGGCAGGAGTAACTGCAACCTAGGAGGTAAAAGAACAATGCAATTGATACAGGGGATAGTGACTGAGAGACTGTACATTTGGGATAAAAAGATTTGTTTCTGCCTTTGAATTGCATTTGCCAGGTAGCGGGGGCACTGGGGGCCCTAGTGACCGCGTGGTTAATGGCCTCAATGACCCTAGAACTGGCGTGGTCACGCTGTAGAATTCCTTTTGTTTGCGATGGGCAGTACAGCTAAACTGGTGCAGTGAGGCACGTGGCCTGCTTTAGAGCGAGAGCTGCTTGTTACCAATTTGAAGCTGGGCTTTAAGCACTGAAACTGCGTATTGTTTTTTCCAAGGGGACAGAGTTGTTCATTGCTGGGGGCTCACGAGAACTGCAGTGTGGCCAGAAATGCAATTATCTGGGCAGACTCCTCACTTTAGCTGTGCAGGTAAGAAGTGTTTAGAGAGTAGCAAAATAAGGTTACGATCGTATTCTGTGATCTCTAGTGAGCTGCAGTGTGGCCAGATTGCTACTTAAAAAGGGCAATTTCTCCTCAGCAACAGGGCAGGTACAAATGACTACACTACAGTTAAAATAGTTGGAATTCCTTACAGTCAAGTGTCTAAGGGACTCTATGGGTACAAAATGTATGGAACAACCTTAAAAGTCCTTAATAGCTGTAATTTAGCCTATTATGCACTCGGTCTCCTAAGAAAACTAGCTGTACCAGAGGCAGCCTATACGAACAGAATTGCAGTGTACAAGGGAAATAAATCATACGATCAATAAAGCTCCTGCACATGCTCCATTTTCTGTGGGGTATAGTCGGATAGAATTAAAGCTCCAACTCAAAAGGGACTCTATGGGTACAAATGATGGGAGAATCCTTAAAGTCCTTAACATTGCTAAAAATTGGCCTATTGTTCACTCGGTCTCCTTAAAGAAAGCTCGCTCTGTACAAGAGGCAGCCTGTAAGTGCAGATTGCAGTATTGCAGTATACCAGGGAATATAAATCATTCGGTTCTACACAGGTTGCAATTTCTGTGGGGTACAGCGGGATAGAATTAAAGCTCCAACACAAGTTACAAATTCTCATCTGGATAGAATTAAAGCTCCAACACAAGTTACAAATTCTGTGGGGTGCAGCAGGATAAAATTGAAGAATACAAAAACTATCAGCACTGCTACGCCGACAACAAGTAATAAGCACACAAGCACTGAAAAGCAATGGAAGCACTGTTTGTGGTTTTAAAATGCAGTCAACAGTTTGAAAATGGCGCCAGAAACTGCGCTGTGCCTCCATTTTTTCTCTTACCTGGGTGCTTTGGGGGGGGTCTGTGGATGAGAATCTGCAGGGGAGGGCTGGGCGTCTTTTCTGGGGCCCTCACAACCCTTGTCCCAGCATCTGGGTGCTTCGTGGGGGGTTCTGTGGACGAGAATTTGCAGGGGAGGGCTGGGCATCTTTCCTGGAGCCCTCACGACCCTTGTCCGAGCATTTGGGTGCTTTGGCGGGGGTTCTGTGGATGAGAATCTGCAGGGGAGGGTTGGGCGTCTTTCCTGGGGCCCTCACGACCCAGATTAATAAGTTTGTGGTTGCCAAAGGTGACGGCAGACAGTGTTATTCCAACTGAGTCTAACAGTAAAATGAGATGGGGAGGAGGGAATGAAGACATCGAGGCTGGGGATTACAAGGTCAGTCCTGGCCTCCATGGCTGATAATCCAACCCTGTGCCCCCCTCCCAAAGTCCCATCTAAACCTCCACCCTGCAGTCCCCCACAAAAGAATCAAAATCAACATTTATATGAGGCAATTATTGTCAGTTGACCAATGCCTGTGCAGCAGGAGAAGACTTGGCCACCGCTGCTTGGTGGTTGGCACAACTGGATCAGGCATCTGCAGCTTTGAGCCCTCTCATCTGTCTCCACTGGTGTCTTCAAACTGCCATGGAAAGCTTCTTTCTGTGGCCCAGGATTCATTTCTCTTCATGGAGGCTCTGGTTCTGTCGGGTGTGGGACTGGTGATGTCCATATCTGCTGGTGAATTAAAGGAATCGGAGTGCAGTGGAGTGAATCAGTTCTGCGAGAAATATGGGTTAGTGTTCAGTGCAGGTACATCTTCTCACCAGTTGGCCCTCATGGACGGGCTCCTCGTACTGGATTTTTCAACTGGGTGACTGCGCCTATTGAGCCTGGAGTTTTGCTGTCTCTTCTTGACCTGCACTGTCATCCCACCTGACTGCAGTGCTGCATACTGTACCACATTTTTCTGCATTGTGTGATGCATTTCTTCAGAACTGGGGGTTTGAGACCTTCCCCCACCACCTTGCACCCAGCATTAATGGGTCCTTTTGGAATATTTCTATTGATTTGCAGCCAGGTGCGGTGGATATAGTCCATCAGCGAGTCTGGTGTTCCAAAAACCAGTGGGCTACCTTTCACCACAATATTGATGGAGGCTGGATATTTGGGGAAGAAAGAGACACCCAGATTATGCAAGGTATGTCTGGAATTGGTATACTCTTTTTTGCACTCTGATAAGTCTTTTGAGTAATCTTGGAATAGCATTAATCAGTGCCCTTGCCACTCCAATGTGCCCAACTCCCGTGCTGTTGCCTGGACTGCTTCCTTTTCTGCAAAATTTAGGAAGTGGGCCAGAATGGACCTTGATCGCTCACCTGGCTTGGTCCATGGTTGTAGAGATCTGTGGGTTCTTTCAATTACAAAATGTGTATCACCCAGCAGCATGAGGATATGGGGCAGCTCTGATTTAAAGAAGTTCTTCACACTGCCTTGCTCTGCTCCCTCAGGAATGCCATGGAGCTGCAAGTTGTTGTGGAGGCTCTTATTTTCTAAGTCATCTACTTTTAGTTGCAGGGCCTGTATTGCTTGTGCTTGTTCTCTTATGGTAGCAGAGAGTTCAGCCATTGCAGCATCTTGTGTGTCAGTTTTCCATTCCACTGGAAAAATACTAACATCCATTTAATGTAAATCTAATGTGGCATTGTTGGAGGCGAGCATCAGCTCTGCCAACTGCTCCAACAGGGCTGTGAACATGTGGTTCAAAGAAGCTGAGCTCATTTCAGGACTGTGTAGTACAGTACAGTCTGCATGCCCATTGGATCACGCAGTGGACCAATAGGCATACAGCCATACTGTACACTGCCAGTCAGCAGGCGGCCAGGCAACTTGTGATCAGGGAGCTGCTGTCTGCTGCTGACCGGGGGGATGCAAGGTGGCAGGGTCACAGTGGGTGGGTGGGGGAGTAACACTGGCACACATAGTGATTGACTACCACCCACGAGCAGGCAAAGGAGATCGGTCCACTGGACTACCAGGGATCAGTTATGTACATGCTCATGATCGAGCAGAGGATTGGGTCCACTGGACCACCAGGGTCTATTATTATTATGCCTGTGATCGGGCAGGGGATTGGGTCCACTGGACCACCAGGGTCTATTATTATTATGCCATGATTGGGCAGGGGATCAGTTCCACTGGACCACCAGGGATATTTCTTTCATATGCCCATGACCGGGTATATGATAGCGGTCCACTGGACCACCAGGGATCATTCTACACATGCCTGTGATCGGGCAAACGGATGTGGTGCCTGCAAAGGGGCAGTGGGGCATCGGTCCCTGTTGGCTGCAGCCTGGCAGCACTGTTGAATATCGCCCAGACCATGCCCTTGCTCATCCCAGTTGCACTGCACCCAGGCTTGCACTCCTGCCTGGTGCGGTCTGAATATCCCACCCCAAATGTATAACATAGCCTTCTTATGACCCCTGCTCATGAATATGGGTGGAGAACATTTTCACCTCTTTTCTGAATGGTGATTTCTTGCAAAGACCGCAAACATTCTCTATTTCTACCTGCCTACCACACCAATGTACATACATGTTTTCATCTGCTTATTATCTGAATTGCAACTTAAGCGCACTAAAGAACACATTTTGTGTTCACTTGTGTAAATACCTATATATTCCTTTGAATCTGAAAATTTTCTATTTTTGTTACCATTATTTTCTGTATTCTGTAACTGTATCATACTGTACTCCCTTCTCCACTTCCTCCCAGGATGCATCTGGAAATGAGGTGAAACTCTTCAAATAAATAAATAAATAAATAATGGCCCCTATGCTTTAAGGGGCAGGTTGTCTATGTGCTGTGGATCTGAAGTGCATAGACAATATCTGAATGCAGTCAAATGGGGATTTTACAGATCTCTGCCCCTATTCATGGAAGGAACGCATGACTCTTTCACACAGGATCCCATGACCGGTCATGTAGCTAGGCACAGTCAGTTGAGAGGCATGTCTAGGGGTGTACCTGCACTCCACACTATTCATGGAGGCAAGGAGTACTAGGTGAGGTGGGGCAGGACAGTAGGACACCTGCTGTATCTATTTGTGCCCCCCAAGTTAAATCTAGCAAACTGTAGGAAACATGCAAACCCTCTATGGTGCTGCCCCAGCCCACTGAGCTGACAGGGAGAGCTGGGGGCAACCATTTGAGCACTTGCCCAAACTTTGAAATTTTTCTGTCCCCTAGCTTTCCAGAATCCTCAACTCACATGGAGCAGGGAATCCAATTCAGGCCCCAAGACAGGCATCTGATTGGATGCCTGCCTATGTGCCTCAATGGGCCCCCAAAGCAGCTGCACACCAGGAGGTGGGGCTGCAGACAGTCACCCTGTGGAGTCATGTGGTAGTCCATATTATGAACCTTGCACCTGTTCACTGGTGTGGAGTTAAGCGGGCTGGGTAATGTGATCTGGCATATCTGACCCCACAATAGTGCATAGCCCCCAACATTTATTTTCCTTTATGAATTTTATATTGGTTTTCTCTTGTACTGGACTAGTTGGGACAAATTTTCAATTATTAAGGCAGATTCTTGTACAGGAGGGGTCCTGGCATCAAAGTCTTTAAAGTTGTCACAACCTCTCTGGTGCAGTAAACAACTTGCACATGGGAGGGCATCGATGGAAGCTGGTGTGGAAGTGTGTCAGACTGATGGCTGCATCACATAGATGGTCGACCACTACACAGAGGCTGCATAGCGCACAGGGCTGGTGGAGCTATGCAGTTAGTTCCGACAGTCCAGCACTATGGGTATACATGACCCTCGCATGGCAGTTGCACTGTACAACCAGAGAAATCCATGTAAGATTTCATTCGATACAACAGTGGTATTATATACAGTACCATCTGACTTTCCCATGATAAGACTCAAGCTACGTTCAGCAGGATGGCAGAGGTCATAAGGATCCCTGTGCAAACCGTGCACCCTATTGCTCTGTTGCACTGTGACCATTGTAATTACAGTATTTTGTTTTCTTGAGATTCACTAGAGCTACAGAGAGACCAACAAACTGCTCTGTAGATCACTGGCTGATAGACCACCTCTGCCTGGTCTAATGACTAGTGATTCCTGTTGCTTTAGGGATCCTTGGAAAACTCTACCTTAGGTGATGCTGTAGCACTCCTGGTGGTGCAAGCCCCTGCCTGGCATGCCGCAGCCATGCATCTGGCATCAAGCCTGGTGCAAGCTTCATTGATGCAGGTAGTCCATAATCAGGAATAGGCTGTGTTCAAAAATTTGGAATGATGCAAGGTGTGGTGAAGTGAGACCCTTGTGTCATTCCTGAGCGTTTGAAAATTTGACCAATGTTATTCTGTATAGTCAGAATAGTGTTGCATAGTAGCACATATAATGATGGAAAATGCTCAAAACTAAAATATAAAAAAACTCCTGATTTAGAGTTGAAATAATATAACATAACATTAATATTATTTATCATAGTATAAATATATGGAAAAAATAAAACAAAGCATTGATGAGAAACAAATATCAAATTTTACCTAAGTTATACAAATAGTGAGTATATGGTGTTATGTATATTTATCATTTATATATCTTGAAAAATATAAGAAATCCTCAGTAGGCAAGACAGGAACACATACATAACAGTATATGTTAATTATTTAAAGATTTTTTTCAAGAAATGGTACAGTGAACAGAAACTTATTTCCAGGTAAATCTTGTGTGTACTAATGAAATAACATTTTATTTCTTTATTTTTTTATTCAGCTTTTGTTAACTGGGTAAGTACACTAGCCATAAAATGACTATTTTCAGGCACGACCCGGGAGAGTACAGACATGCAGAAACTTAACAGGATAACAGATTATAAGTGCTTTACATACAATGAGTTAAAGGATACAATATATCAGAACATACAAAGTAAAGTGCTTTACATACAACAAGTTAAAGTGGATGCAATATATCAGAGACATACAGAGTAAACCATTCATAAGTTCATAGGTGCCTGCCTATCCAATAGATAGAGAGGACCCTGGACAATAAATTATCAGGTGACATATCATATGAACAGAACAAGGTACACAAAAACAAAAACAGATAATAAAAAATGAAGAAATAACCATTGAGAGCAGGGGGTGTCATAAAGGAAAAGGTCGGTGAGTGAGGAAGAGGGGAGCAAGTCATGAAATTAGATTATATGAGTGTATGTAAGTCTAAGGGAGATGCCTGCAGTGTAAGATTGTATATGGGCAGGGAAAGGGAGCTGGGACAGGCTGAGGCAGTAAGAGGGTTATATAGAGGTGAGGAAATACTATTGTATGGCCAGAGACATCAGTCATTAGGTAGGGTGAAAGCAGGAGCAGGTATCAGCAATCAGCAGGTTCGAGTGCAGTTTTCTCTTAAAGCATGTGTGAGAGCTAGAAAGTCTAATGTCAAGGGAAAGGGAATTCCACAGCTGTGGAGTCACATGCCCAAATGCAACAGTTCCTTTCCTAGTGCGGCACCTCGTCAAATTCAGAAAGGATTAATCAGCTGATCGTAGACATGGAGTGTGTCCTGAGGAACAAGCATAGCTGCAAGACACCTAGGGGTTTGATTTCGAATTATCGAATCAATAAGAGAGCCAAGGTAATATTTCCTACTAGCTAATGGAGAGAGCCAACCAAGATCATTATAAAGCTGACAGCGGTGTTTAAGCCGAGGAGCAGAAGAGGCATATCGACATATGTTGTTATACGTAATATCCCATCTGAGTAGGTCAGTTTTATGAGCAACCCCAAATAAGGGAGCCCCACGGGTTAGGGTGGGGAGCAGAATCCCCCTCACAATGGCCATTTTAGACGATGACATGAGCATATAACTAGTCTTATATGCAACACACAGTTTGGAGTTGGCAGCTCTGCAAACAGACTGTACATGAAGATTAAGAATAAGAGATTGATCTAGCAGGATGCCCAGGTACCTGAAAAAGGTCACACATTCAAGTAATTGACCTTCTAAGTCCTGCACCATCAGTGCTGTTGTACAAGCCTGGAGCTTTGGAGCCGATCCAAGCAGCATGGCTTTAGTTTTGTTAGTGTTGACAGCCAGTTTGTAGTCATATAGCCAGTTTTGGATATTGTTAAAGTCAGAGGAAAGGATTGTGTTGATAGTGTCTACATTAGTAGAACTTGTATAGATGACAAGATCATCAGCATATAGAATAGCAGAGCAGGATTTTAGAGCAGCTCTAATGTTATTTATATAAAGAGAGAATAGAAGGGGCATAGGATGGAGCCCTGAGGTACACCATTGTTAATGGTGGTACTGTTTGATATAAAGGAATTCAATTTCACCACTTGAGTTCTATTTGTCAGGTTGCTTTCATATCAGCCAACAACAGAGGAGGAGAAATGCAGGTGTTGAAGTGAGGAGAAAAGCAAAGTGTGAACAACAAGGTCAAAAGCCTTTGTAAGGTCAATAAAGACAGCCCCAGTCAGATTGCCAGTATCCATTTTTGAAAGAGTGTCTGTGGTGAATTTAAGGAGTGCAGTCATTGTGCTATGTCCTTTAATGAAGCCATGTTGGGTATCCGAGAGCAGGTTGTGCTTAATTAGATAGTCAGTTGTCTGAGTTGCAACAATTTTCTCCAGGATTCTGCTCAGTACCAAGAGTATGGCAATTGGTCTGTAGTTCATGACAACTTTAGGATCCTCTTTTTTAAGTATAGGTGTGATCTGAGCAGCTTTCCAAAGGTCAGGGACCACTCCACCTGAAAGTGATAACGTATAAATTTTGGCCAGCGGTAATGGAATAATGGGAGCTGTAAGTTTCAAGAGGCGGGGTTCAAGGGAGTCTGAGCCAGAGATGGTATGATCAGAGATGGACCTCAGGAGCTTCAGGACTTCCTTTCTAGACACAGCCTTAAAATAGAATGGAGGAGTATAAGGAGGCACAGGGGACCAACACTTCCAACTTATCCAGACAGGTTCTTGATGAGGAGTGGGAGGAAACTGCAGTGGGATAGAAGGAAGAGGTGTATTGGGAGAGATCAGAGAAATGCAGATTGAAAGAATTAGCTATGGTTTGTGAGTCATTGCAATGCACATCATTTATCAGCATATCACCAGGGGTAGTTGACTGTGAGGATCCTAGGAAGGATCTGATGTGTGACCAGAAGTTTCTGGGATCATTGGCCGAGTTAATCAGCAGGTATTTACAGTACTTGCTCTTAGCAGCTCTGACTTGTCTTTTACATGAATTCTGTAGCGTACATTAAACGTTGAAATCTGTTTGCTGGCCTGATGTTTTGTAGCACTTCCAGAGTTTATCTCTAAGGTGCTCATTTTTGAGCAAGACTTTGTTTAGCCATCTTGTTTGGTTACCCCTCACTCTCCCGGTGATCTTTGGGGCATGTTTACATTGAACCATAAGGAATTTAGTGATGAAGAGGTTAAGTGCATCCTGGGAACTGTGTGATAGATAGATCTCTGACCTATCAATCCTGGAGACGTCATACGGAAACACCCAGGTGAGCAAAGTTTGTGACAGTGATGAGACATGGTGGAGGAGATGGAGGTGCGCCCAAGGACAGGATGCCGAAAGTAGGAGAGTGGTCAGTTACGGCATCAGCAAGAGTACCAGCAGCAGAGATATTTTTGATCCAGTTTACCAGCACCAAATCCAATAGTGTGCCTCGTGGTGATGAAGACAAACTTCTAGTTGGCACTGTCACCATCTGATGCAGGTTGTAGCTATGAGTCAGAGATTGAAGAGAACTGAGAGCTGCCCCAAGCCAGTTTAAGTTTAGGTCCCCTAAGATGACAACCTCATTATGATTAATATTCTGAGAAGTATTTGCCAACAGGTACTCTAGACCTGCAATCCCTGCCACTGGGGGGTTATGTGCACAGATAACATGCAGTTTTTTGGCTCCCAGCGCAAGGATAGCATGTAAGTATTCACATACCGATTGAGCATCTGGGATAGTGAGAAGAGAGACTGTCAGATTATTTTTGTAGTACAGATCAACTCCACCACCACGTTTGTTCAATATCCTATCCCTTCAAATAATAGAGTAATTTGGCAGGGAGCAGAGGGAGTCAGTAACCAGTGGTTTTAGCCAAGTCTCAGTGAGACAGAGGATATCAGGATTGTACAGTTTGACCCATGACTCCAGTTCCACGAAGTGACACATCAAACTTCTCATATTCAAGTGTGCAATTAACAGCCCATGTTTGGACATACTATGTATGTCATCTGCTGAGAAATAAGCATCTAGTGGCCCAGGATTTGTCTCTGTATCCCCAGATAACAGAATGGCAATGATGACAAGAAACCACAGCCCCACATTTAGAAAAGGATGGGATAATGCAGACTGGTTCCATAGTTTCCTAAACATATAGAGAGAACAGTAGGGACAGTCCTTTTAGTTGAGAAGAAAATTAGTTTATAGTATCCTTGTATTATAAACAATAAGGTTGGAGAAAGTAAAATTATAGTGCTCGGTCCTAGATTTATTTGAGCCATCCTTATTCCATAAGGATAGTGTAATTCTGTCAAGGCAAAGTAGGACAAGAAAAGTTATGAGGGAAACCTCCAGACAGCTGTTGGACATGGTGTGACTTTTGGTACAACATTGGTTCAGTGCATGACAGAGGTCATCCAGGGTCACAGCTAGGCAGGGATTGACAAGAGGCTTTAGCTATGCAAAACCTTGCAGACATGCACTCCCCAGCCCCATTACATTGATAGCCTGGGGCACACCTACTCAAGTACAAGTGCAGGATTTAAAATCCTTTTGTCCTTGTGCTTCCTTTGTTATTTAAAGAGGTTGTTTAAAAGCCCACAAAGAGATCCCTTGGGAGCAAGCCAGACGAAAATGTGGATTTGAGCAGGACCCAGAGTCACTGGAGTTTGTCAGACCTAGTTGCTTGATTTCTGTTTTGCTTGGGATAGCTTCCAAAAAGTTGATTTTAAATTGAAAATGCAAATACCTTGTGGTGAAGTTTTGCAGAAAAATCCAGTCCAGGAGACCTTCACATATGTAGTGAGCAAGAATGGCGTAGTTACTCCAAGCAGAAGATCTTGTAAATCCCAAAAAACTTAGCTACAGACACAGACAAACACAAACAGCCACCCACACTTCCAGTCCAAGATGCTGGGATAGAGTGGAAGCAAGAAAATACAACACATCATAACAAATACACTATAAACATTAATCATATGTAGCAACACCCTCCCTACTCTTGTGGTCAAATTTTTTTCCAGCAGTACCCATCAGGGTCATGGGTTCCTTGGCATCATTGGTCTGTCTTTAGTGGGTTGAGGTTAGACTAGGGACATGGATATAAGAAGGTTTAGTCAGGGAGTTTGTTTTTTGGGATCCTGAATAAGCACATATTAGAGGCCTTGAAGTCTCACTTTGGTCCACTGTGGGTGGCTGTAGAGGTTCCGACAGGTGGCTTGGTGTTGTGGCAAGGCCTGGGTCTAATGTGGCACTGGAATGCTCCAGCCACCATCTGCTTTTAACATCAGAGAGATGTTGTTGTTCCTGGCTTTTAGGAGCCCATGTATTTATTGTGTAAAGGGGACTTGGTTGCTGTGCCTTGTGCCAGACTAAGTCAGCTTAGTGGCTTAGGGTGGTGGGGGGGAGACAAAAATGAGCAGGTGATCACAGTGCAGGCACCTCTGGCTTAAAAGCTTGATAACACTAGAAGGGAAGGCACATGAGTTGTCCATTTGGTGGCTGGTTTTAGGACTAAGGCCAGGGTGGCATGGCTCCTTGTTGTACAGGATTCTCACACATGACTAGGGTAAAGTGAGGTTTTTGATGGGCTTGTACACTGATAGTTAGGATCTCCAAGGCACCAGGACTATAAATGGAGTAGTGGGACCAAGTTGGTTACCCAGGTAGCCACCCTCTCAGACAGTGTGCAGCAATGACTTTCAGGCCTGTAAGGATCCCCTGAAGAGTCGGGTACACCAAATCAACAATCATGAGACCATAAGCTCTGAATATGGTAACTATCTGTAAGACAAGATAAAGGGCACATTTTAGGAATGACTGTTGTGAATTAGGGCCGGCTGGCTGGCTGATTTGATTGTTCATCTGGGTGGGAGATCCCTGAGGACTAGTCAGTAGTGCTGGTACCTCATACCCTAGTGGGAAAGGCTCTGAAGCCCCACATAGCATATGGGGGCCTATAATTCATGGGGCAACAAGGTATAGGGGAGAAAACATGTCTGGTGTGTGGTTCTAAACAGCAGTGATTCTGGATATTGGAACATTTACTGATGTTCGATTTTCATGATTTTTCCAGCTCATGCCAGAGTAGGGTCCATGTGAAATAAATGTTAAGTATGTGTATGCAGGAGAAACTCTTTACTGGCCACTAAGCCATGCTTTGGGTAAAAGGATGGGAGAACCCACACAAAAAATGTGTATATTTGGGTCAGGGACCCCAAGTCAGCTGCAGCTGTGGACCTCCATCTTACCATAATGAATGATATGCAATATTTATTTATTTATTTGTTTGTTTATTTATTTAAAAAATGGTACCAGGAAAGACATACTGCACTGGCATCAGCCTATTTCCAGATGTGTCTGGGCAGAGGGGGAAGAGAGATTACAGTGCATTTTCAAAATGCAATTTTCAGAAAAATGTAATTAATACAAAAATAAGTACAACAGAGTGAGAAAATCACAGGCAATGCTTCTGAGCAGAAAATGTGCAATACAATAAATACAGAAGAAGAACAACAAAAACAATAAGGACATAGGTCCCTAGGCATTAAGGAGCAGGTTGCCTACCTGTCATGGATCCATTGTGCATAGGCAAAAATATGCCTTAATGCCATAAACTGGGGACCAGTGAATTCCTAATAATGTTCATGGAAGAGAAATGCATTCCTTCTGCACAGGATCCCCTGGCCAGTGGTGCAGCTACACATGTGGCCGGTGCAGTGGCATGTCTGGGGGCATGCCTGCATTCTGCAACATTCACACGGGGTGCAGAGAGCTAGGCAAGGGGGGATGCAAGATATGGTAGCAGGGATCCTGCCATATCCACTGTGCCACGCTCCCCCCAGTTAAACCCCACAAGCTGTGAGAGACCAGTATACATCACTGTGGTGCTGCACCAGCCCACCAGGCTGACAGAGAGGGCTGGGGGAAGTCATTCAAGCGCTCACCTTTACTTTGACAATTTTATGGTTCTGCACCTTCCCAGAATTCTCTGCCTGCATGGAATAGGGGATCCATTTCAGGGCCCAGGACAGGCATCCAATTGGATGTCCCCCTGTGTCCCTTGATCTGCCCCCTACAAGCAGCTGCATTCCTGGGGGCTAAAGCCACAGACAGGTGCCTTGTGGAGGCATGTAGTAGTGCATATCATGCACCTTGTGCCTGTCCATTAGTGTGGAGCTATGTGGGCTGGATAAATGTGATCTGCGCATACTCAGCACCACAATAGTGCATAAACCCCATTATGCAGTGTTCAACAAATGCACTACTAAGGAGTGCTGGTAGTGGCTGAAACTGGGAGAGAGGGGATGTACTAGCAACAGTGCAGTGCAGAGGCAGCAAAGTCCAATATGATTAAATGCCAGAGCTTCTTGGCTCTATACTGTGAGTAATGACCTTGTACCTAAATGAACTGTTTAGACCAAGTCATCCATGTAAAAGACCACAAATGAACTGCCACTCTGGGTGCTGTGTGATTATTTTTTAGTTGCATTTAAGTTATCTGTCCTGGTGAGAGCATAGAATCTAGTGGTACCTAGTGTGACTGTTTACAATGAGACTGCCTGTGAGCTTTGGCACCAAAATACCCCTAGATATTGGAGTTACACTGGGCCATGCAACCCTCATCAAGATATTTGTGGAATCTGCTGGCAGGCCAAAGGATTGTTGCACATACAGTATATGCAGTAAATAAAATAACAATATATCATACAGTATTACACTAATGTAATTCAGTTATAGGTTGGGGTTAACAAAAACCGCTAAGGCACTGAAATGAGCATATGCAGATGTATCAATTAAGCAGGGAGGGAGAGGAGGAGGAAGAAGAAGAGGAAGAGGAAGAAGAAGAGGCAGAAGAAGAAGAAGGCAAAAGGGGAAGGGTGGGCTAGTAACAGGAGCAGGAATAAAAATACATTGCTTGAGGTAGAAGAACGAAGAGAGGAAGGGAGGGAGGCAGAAGGAGAACGCAACCTGTCCATCAGAGGTATCACATTGCAGTATTATGAATGAATAGGAGTCAGAGAATCAGAGAGCATAGTGGGGGGGGCAGGTGAGAGGAGAAAGGAGATATAGCATATAGCAGGGAAGGGAGCTGGATCAATGTTTATGGAAAGGGGGGCATACTGACATAGGTACTTGCCTTTGTGTGAGATAGGTGTAGGAAAACAGGCAACATGTAAGCCATGGTGTGCAAATTTATGTTTGAGAGGCAACATGCTGCCCAATCAAAAATACATTTTTTGCCACAAATTCTGATGTTATAATACAACCGGTGTGCTCTGTGTAAAAAAAGCTACTATGTAAATGCATACAACTGAGTGCTGCACTGGTGTACACATTTGTAGAACAGCAAACATGGTGCAGCTGGGGGCAACAGACAGGCCTGATCTGGAAGCAACAAACAGGGTAAAGGGTAACAAACAGTGGCACATGTACAAAATTATGTGCAAACTTCATCGTCATAGCTATCCCATCAGTTTGAAAAGCAGCAGGAAAAAGTGGGAGAGAGGCTTAAGTTTTATTTTATTATTTATATTAGTGTTACATTTATTTATAATTTGTATATTTGGAAACACAGAAGTAAATACAGACTTACAAGACTCCCAAGTTCTCTTCATTAGGTATACTACAGGGTTGTGGATGTTTATATATCTAAATTATTCATTAGCTGAACAATTCTATCAACTCTAATGAACAAAACATTATGTTGTTGGGTCACTGTTATGTTGTCTAACACAGGCCCCTTCCCTCCCTCTGCCAAGAGCCTCAAGAGGAAAACAGTAAGTAAAACAAAGTACTGTATACTCTTGTACTGTGGATAGCAGTACCATGCAATTTTCTAGAATTTGCTAATACCTGCCTGACATATAAGTTTGTATTGCAGTGAAATGAATTCTACCTTTGTGAAAGTATAGGTGGGATGTTTCACAGTTTCCTTCCATAGGCTCAAGTGCAAAAGATAAAGAATGTGGTTTGGCTGACTCATGTGACAGAGTTTGTATCATTATGAGATTTAGGCGCACCCTGTATGGTATTTCACATGGTGCAGTCAAGTGACCTAAACCACATGAGATGTGGTTAACCTGCACAATGATACACACCTTGGACTGTCTAATCTCAATTATAGAATTAACCCTGTTTCACAATAAGAAAAATATATGGTTATTAAAAACCAAAAAAGCAACTGAATTAAAAAAGTAAGAAGAATGCAAGATTCCAGGCTGTGTGTCATGTTAAGATTTACCCACAGAGTCCAATCCTTATGAGTCAATCAGATTACTTTACAGATATATACAATATAGTTTTATAGTGCATGGTGCAGGATATTAAATAGCATTGTACATTTTAAACTAACTAAGGCCAAGGGGTTAGATTATCAAAGAAAATTCAGTTCTAGACCTAAGTAAAGCTTCTGTTTCATTATACTCCAGAACTGATTTACAATGATTTTGTAGCGTGTACCTTCAGTTATCAAAATTGCCAGCAGTGCTTGCAGCAGAAAAAAAGTATACCTCTTTCTTCAGTTCACAGGCCAGCTTTGAAGAGTGAAGATGAGTTGGACCCCAGATGGGTAAGTAAAGACTGTGTGGGGGGGGGGTGCAGTGTGGTGGGTGCTGAGTGTTACGGTTGGGTGCATAATAGAAATGGACGCAAAAGACATCAATGGATGGTTTTCTTGAAGCCATTGGCAGTGATGACCATAGAATGAGGGGAGAAGAACCTACAAGAATCCCTAAGGGAAAAAAAGGTGACTTTCTTCTTCAAGTGAGAGGACAATGTTAACTCTGTGACAGAATCCACTGAGAACACTAAAAGTGGCAATGTCACTCTCATCTACTTCATCCAATGTTCAGCCCTGGAAAGAATTATATTCCTCTGTGCATAGGAGTGAATCTTACTGGAACTGAGAAAGTGGTGAAACTTTTTTAAATAAATAAAAATTGAGAGAAGGTCTGACTGTACAGATAGTGGGAGGGGTGTCAATCAAATAGGGGTTTTTCTCATTGGGGCTACTTTCATCAAAACCTTGCATTAAAAAAAGTATTTAATGCATAGCTACACAGGAGCTATACACCGATGTGGTTCCATGTTCCTGCAAACCCATGTTTTAACTGTCAACTGATAGTGCTTCACAGATGTGGAGGTGGCTGTGTTGTCACTCCAACATGTTGTTCATTTACAGAGGAATGCAAGAGCCATTTTCTCATAGCAACAGGACTACAGGGCTATACCCACCACACTTCTAAAATTATGCAAGTTCACTGTATACAGATGTACTATGTGAGCAGCTGAAGCTCCTCCATGTGACCTTGACAAAATTGTTTACCAACAAAAATTGTAAAAATTCACAAAGGTGAAGCTAGAGAATTAAGCAATCATACACAACAGGATGTAGATTGTACTATGATAACTTAACATCTGGGGTGATCGGGTACAAAGCCACAGGCCAAGTGCAACCAATACTCCAGAAGGAAGATTATCTTAGCACAACCCACAATCTGGCATGCATTATTGCTAGTATACAATGGCTCTTATTTATTAATATTGTGGGGATAAAAATGAACACATGTAGATGGCTATTAGGTAGAGAACAAGTGTTGGAATGTCCATTTTATGTGTAGGGACATCTGTTTTATAGTATCAGTTGTACAGTTTTGTTTTTTATTGTTTTATTTATTTATTTATTTTTTTGAGGAAACCCTCCACATGTGAAAGCACTGCATCGTGGACATGCAAATAATCAATTATCTGGTATCACTGTAGTGTGTTATGCTATACCAGGTATTTAGGTATGTTTTACCCATGATGCAGTGTGGAGTGTTTACTCATAAAAAAAAAACTCTAAAACTGTTACTATAAAAAGAGTTGTTCCCACACTATAAGGAAGATGTTCTGACACTCATTCTGTGCCTAAGTATGAAATGTTTTAGCCATAACAAATATTTTGGTCCTCACAATATAAGTAAATAAGGTTTTTATTTGAAACTAAGCTTATGCTACTTTAATTGCAAAACATCAGAATGTGGCTGGTTATTTGCTGTTAGGATAATTTAGTTTTCTTATACAGTCATGAATATCTGGATGTAAAGATGAGCACAGATAACTTAACTGCAACAGTCACACACTGACCAATCGGAGTCCAGGAAATTTTCTTGCTGTTGTATAATTCACCATAATTTTGCTTGCAAATTAAAACTTCACATTTCTGTGCATGACCAAGATATCGTAAAAAGATATGAGCTTTTAAGATTGTAGTAACTTCCCTGTTTTACTTAAGTCTCTATCTTCCCTATTCTCTCTAAATCCCCTGTTCAGGGCTGACATAGACCATTCCTGTTTCTGCCCTTAGCCCTTCCCCACAGACTGTGGTTCTGACTACTGCTGATTGGTGACCCCAGTTGCAATTGTTTATACTTTACTGTTCCTGCTATTATACACAATTCTTAACTCTTGTACTTACAGAATTTTGCACAGTACTCACTGTCAATTGCCCCTGCATAATAAGCAGGTCTGGACAAGTATGTTGTGCAAACATGTACTAATTTAAAGAGGTTCCCAACAATGGTATCCAGTTATTCCCTTTATAAACAGAAAGTTGTCCAGACTTACCCTGAAGAACTCTCTTGTTTTAATGTCCACTGTCTCTTGAAGGCTTCTTCCTGTTTTTCATTTTCATGTTGTGAAACATTTTGCTGATATCACTGATAGTTGTAATTGTACCCTATGGTCCAGATATTCAAACTGTGCCAGGCTGCGACGCAAGCCTGGGTGCAGCGCAACTTGGCTGTGCAGGGGCATTGACTGGGCGATATTCAACGGAGCTGCGCCATGACTCAGCATCACTGAATATTGCACCCTGGCCACCCACAGTGTGCATGGCACAGTGGCACTGCACCAGCGCAAGTGGCCAGAGTGGAGCAGGGGGATGTGCTAGTGCAAGTTCAATTGTGCTAGGTGCAACAACCGCGATATTCAAAAGTGTACATGCAAATGGGGCCATAATGTATACAAGGCACAAATGGGGCCATTTGCATGTCATTATGGCCCCATTTGCATGCAGATGTGCCAATTCCCAGTGATTTGTGCCTGGCGCCCTGCCAGGCAGCAGCCGTTGGGGACCGACATCGCCTGCAGCATGGCAATGTGCCCGACAGCCCAATCGTGGGCATTTTAAAAATCAGAAAGAATCCAAAATCCCTGGTGGTCCAGTGGATCTCTGTCATCCTGATCACGGGCTTAAGTAAAATAAATAAGTATCCAATATCCCTGGTGGTCCAGTGAACCCCCCCACCTGTCCACTGATCCCCACCACCCCACTCCCCCCAGTCAGCGGCAGGTGGCAGCACCCCATCTGTCTGCTGCCCCACAGCCCACCAACTGACACCGTAGGTAGGGCTGTAGGCCCAGTGGTCCACAGCGTGAGCCAATGGGCGAGCAGCCCATACCAATGGAATGGATCATTCACATATCTGGAATGTGTAGTACGGTACAGGTAGCCTTGTAATGCACAATTATACCTTGTCAACTATTGGTAGATTTTTTCAATAATTGTTATTTATGTAACCCTGTTTCCTCTCACCTAGGACACAACTTGAAATGAGCTTTGGTCAGTGTGTGTTTCCCAGTCACCAAATTTTAAATATATAAAAAGCAGTGTTTTTCTAGAACTGGAATTACATGAAAGAGCTCTATTATCAGAATAGTTGAAACTGGATAATACCTGAAACAAAAACATGGTAAAGTACAGTGTGATCAGAAGGCATTATATGTTCATCATGTATGCCTATGCATCATAAGCAGGCAAAAAAGTATGCTGTGCAGACATGCACTAATTTAATGGGATACCCTACCAATGACACTAACCAGGGTATCCAGTGATTCCCTTGATAAGCAGAAATTTGCTCAGACTTACCATGAAGAACTCTATTGTCTGTATGTCCACTGCCTCCCATGGAAGGCTGTTCCACAGAATAGCCACCATCTGGGCGAATATGGGTTTCCTAACATTACCTCTGATTTTAACACTTACGAGCTTCAGAGTCTGTCTCCTGGTCATGCTGGAAAACATCAACTCAGAAAACTCTGATCTCGTCAATGATATGCATTTGCAGGAAACTGAGATAATGTGCTCTCAAAGCTTAATTTTCTCCAGTGAGAACATGTTAAGGGCCACTAGAGTCCCTCATAGCTTTTGTTTTCCATTACACTGATCATTTTAATGTCTCTGCATTGTGCTATTTCTCTCTCTCCCCCCTCCCTCAGTGACATTTTAGCATTGAAAAGCCTAGAACTTCAAACTGTGGCCTGGTCTGGGCCATGTAAAGATTAAGGGTAACTTCTTCTGTCCTGCTTATCACCCTACATTTGAGACACCACTAGTGCTGTGCAGAATTTTCAAATTCTGTCAGAACAGAATTTCGTGGAGTTTTCAAAATTCTGCCAAATTTCCACTGACTGTCACCAGAAATTGAATGGCAGATTTCTGTTGCATTTTATTCCATGGATCTCAACATTTTTCACAGAAAAGGTTGTGGAATGATTTTGCATTGAATAGATGCTGTTCCATGGAATATTAATCCATGGGTTTCAATATTTTCTGCTGAAGTAGTCGCAGAACAATTTTCCACGGGAAATAAATGCTGTTCTGCAGAATAATATTCCATGGATCACAGCAGGTGGAATTCCACAGAAAAACTCTGCGCTAATTCTCCGGGCAGAATTCCACATTCTGCATAGCACTAGATACCACATTATTCTGCTGACATTCTTAAAGGTGGCTGCACACTGCTTATGCTACAGCGCTTATCTTTTATGACTCCCTAGTCATTTTCTTCCTCCACAGCAGCAAGAAATACCCTGCCCAGTATGGGGTTCCTACCTTCTTCTTTCTTCTCAAAGAATAGCATCTTGCATTTGACTAAATTGCATCTAACACTCTAGAAGACTTACCAATCTCCAAGCTTGTTCAAGTCTTCCTGAAGTTCATCACTGTTCTCAGTAAAGTTCATTACCCTGGCCAGTTAAGTACTTACCATGACTTTAAGAAGACTGCTAGAGACGACAGCTTCCTGATCATTTATAGTACTGTTCACAGTGCAGTAGTGGCCCCAGTATGGATTCCTAAGGGACACTTCTGAGTTCTCCTCTCCACTCATGGTACTCCTCATTCATCACAACCCATAGGTTTTGTTTGCAAAACATTTCTGCTTAATTTAGAGACTACTAAGAACCCATCCATTGAAGTATCCTAGATGGAGCATTGGGCTTTAACCATCATATATTTTTATTCCTCCAGACAGTAGCCTTTTGAAAGTAATGGATTTCATATAGTGGAACTTGAAGTTTTAATACTTAATGGTTAACCTATAACTAAGACTATTCTTTAAAGATAGCGGCATACTCAGGTGATTACAACAATAACCTAAGAAACAGATTTGAATACCCCAACCATGGTCACTGACTCAGTTTATAACCTTGAGCAAATCCCTTGACCTTTCTGTACTACATTACCAGCTAAAAATGGGTAAAAGCAGGACCCCACTGAAATCAAGATAGTGTATCTCAGTTGATGTAGTGTGATTGAATAATCTTTAAAATGTTATCAAAATTAAATAATGAAATCCCTCTTTACTTTCTTAAATAATACATTTAATACATTTTATCTTTATCATATTCTCAAATCAAATTTAGTTTTTGATTTGTATTTAAGTTGTTTAAAAAAAAAATATGCACTTATGCCTGTAGTAATTCGGGCATTCGCATGTATTAGAAATGGTCATATACTAAGTCAAAGAAAGTTGTTGGTCTAAGAGCAGAATATACTGTGATATGGATCCATATACAGTAATGCCGAAAGCTAGATCCTCAATGTATTTCTATTAATTTGAATATAACACGTTTCAGGCAAATGTGGCAGGGTATTACCTACATCTGTAATTATCACAGCAGTCTGCATTGTTTGTTATCATTAATTATGTCCAAGTTATTGCACAGATACTTAATAACATGGTATTAGATGTACAGTATCAGTAAAGTCTCATAATCCAACGTAGGTTGTCTTGCAACACATACCACCTACAACTATGCATGTTTCCAACACACCTGATTGGCTATCACAGATAAAAAGCCAACTTTAAAAGGCAGTAGTGTAGAGTAGTACAGATATCAGGCTTGAGGGCAGTAGCACAACAGATACAATATATTACTGGTCAGGATCTCAGGTAGGAGTTTACAGCTTTGTACTTTTAAATGTGTTCATTGTTGCTTGTCTGTATTCCACCAGAGTTTTCTAATTGCTTTACTAGCAATATCTCTAGTCATATTTTGAAAGCTAATTTATAGAATATCCACCATGCTTTAGACATAATTATTTCTAATGATTTCAAAATTAGTATAATGAGGCTGCTAGTGTAGATTGCTTTGCATGATTGTTTCTTAATTATCACTCAAAGTTTGCTTTTTGCCATGATACATATTAACTGGATTTCATCCCATCCTTTCTAGAAACAACGGCTAGGAAAGTATTTAAATGTAAATAAAATATTTACTGCCGTTATGGTTCTTTAGAAATAAAAGTACATATGCATGGAAGATAAATGAGTTCATTTACTGATTAGTATTTTAGGTAGTAGATAGTCATATGTGAAGGATACAGGCTAAAGCTGAGGACCAAAACATAAATGTTCAGTGTGAAATGTGTGTAAGTCATGGTTAGTGATTTACAAAGTGTTGGAAAAAGAAGCAATGAGGATTTCCCCCTTCATCACACTCATGTCAGGAATGAAACATGATAAGGTATGCATTTTATGAGATAAATGCATGACTGCATGCATTGTAAGGCAGGTGATGTTTATGCCAAGTGCCTTCACCACCTGGAAGTACCATTATTACATGACAATTGACACCCTGGAGAACCTTACTGTGTTTATAAAATGGCTTAACTGAAAAAAAATTATTAAAATAATTATTTTATTAACAATAACTTGTAAAATGGTAGTTCCTCCTCACCTTTCAATCACCTGTCTTCCTATACATTGAGTTTGGAATGTTTGATTACCATGAAATTAAGGATTTCAAAATTCTGTAGACTTCTACTAGCATAATGTTCACATCAGCACACACACACACACACACACACACACACACACACACACACTCATACATACATACACACATGCACAGGCACACATGCACAAAGACACCTCATATCTGTGGCAGGCTAGCAATAGAGATTATCCTGATAAGCAGTTAAGGATATTATTTTTCTTTAAATGATCAGCAAATCAGCACCAGAAAATGAAAAAAATGTGATTTGTACTACATTTTTAATATGTGCAGGTCACTTTTTTTCTGGGTGTGGGTTGGGGTAGAAGAGCGGTGGAGACCAGAGAGGTGTTGGATTGGGAAGGTCTTATATGACTTGATTTGGTGGTGGGACTCTGGTAGGGGGAGGTAGGGGAGTGTATTTCGCAGGGGGTGGGGGAAAGGTAACTCACATACTGAGTTGGAACCTATAATGTCATTCACACTATTCAAATTCACCAGTGCAGAGGGGGAAGGAGGGATGATGGTGCCAGGGGGCAATGGAAGGATGGTATTATGACTAGAAAGCTTTTGGGAGGTGGGAGGGGCAGTATTACAGCACAGTAGGAAGAGGAGGTATTTCTTTACAATTAGATGCACACTTTATGCAGTTGTGCACCTGTGAATTGCATAGATTCACATGGCAACTATGCAAATTGCCTAATTTTCCCACAAATTTACAATTTGCATAGATTTACCACATAAATGTGGCCAGCTTGCCAGGTGAATAACTACACAATTGTAGTTTTCACCAAAATGAAGTTGCCAAATTACAAAGCAAATTTTGTCAACTTTACCCATCTCTAACCAAGACCTACACTGCTATAAATACAATTGAGGCCTCACATAGTACTTCTAGAGCACTATCTTTATGGTGGCTAATATATATACCGTATTTCTTTATAAATTAGAATTTGCTGGAAAGCACTGAAGAAAGAGACAGGTAATAGTTACCCACAGCATTTGATGGCTAGCTGGCAAACTGTGTACTGTATTTGCTTATAGATGTCCCTACCCACATTTCCCCAATTATATCTTTAAATACCTTATGATCAAGGCCACTGTTTTTTGGTGTTTTTACTGGAAAATCTGGTAAAATTCCGGAATTAGGGCTGCCTGAAGACCGGTAAAAGCAAAGATTTCATGGAATCTGGCATTTTATATCAGATCAGTAGATCTACAAAACTTGTATTTTTCTTTTAATTCCTTCCTGTACTATTTTCAATTTGCTCTATTTAATGCTCTGTATATTAAGCCTTCTTTAATTATGATTACTTATGCACATACTAAAAGAATGATAGCAGAATCCCGTAAAATCCAGAAATTAGAGTAACAATCACCGGTGTAATTCCGGAATCTGAAGTCTTGAAAACGGAATTTCATTATTTTAAGCACCGTAAATCAGTGGCCTTGCTTATGATACAACAGTTAGCACCGGTATTTCATAGCAGCAAACAGTATCTCAAAAAACTGTCAAGTTAAAATAATGTGCAGGGTGATGTATACTCAACATCAGTCACTGATTATTTTGTGATTTGTTTGCAGGTTCCATAATACATGATGAAGACAGTAATTCTACTGTTATGCCTCTTCAGCATTAAACTCTGTGCTTCAGTAAGTTGTGAAAATCTTTTTTTTTTTTGGTTCTTTCTGAGAAGCTGAGGAACCTGTTCCCATTCAGTTGTTAATTTGCTTGGAAAATCCTTCCATTGAGATCAGTATCACAATGTAAATAAAGTGTCACATTTTTAAACAACTTGCTGTATAATCCTCCAGAGCATTCTCATGCACAAATCTCCAAAAATTGGAAAATGTATGCAAGCTATTACTCTTGAAAAAAAATTATTTAAAAAATATAATGTGCAGAAAGAAAACTGTATTCTATAAAGAGAGACAAACAAAAATAAATGAATATGGTTCTCTTTGATAGAAAAACATTACCATCATTAAATGCAGAGGTCAGTACTGTATCAGGCACTTCCCATTTCCATTTATAATTGAAAACATGTTAAACTTAATGTTTGCTAGAATGAAAGTATGGACATAAATTGGCATAGATATGAATTTACATAAAAAACTGTCAATGGGGGTGTAACCAATAATATTTTAGTTGAAAGTATTTTGCCATCTATTGACAAGTTTTGATACATACTAATTAACATATACTGTATTAATGAGACACATCCATGTTGCCTGACTTCACACTTTTTTGTAAACAAAACTGTATTCTTACCTAAACAGTTAACAAAGTTAGCAATTTAAAATGCTATTATTCTAAGAATGGCTTAACTTTTGAACTGCAAGAGGAAGGAATGTACATTGTTTTTTGTGAAAGCTTGGATATTGGTCTACATGGCTGAGGCTCTGATGGTCACAATAGTGCCAGATCTGGTGACCTAAGGGTGTAGGCAGAGGTTACTTTCATTAGAACTGTGGCTAATGAGGTATGGATATCAATGAGGCAGGAATGCTGGACAGAACCTGTGAATTCCAACTTTGTAGAAATCTTGCAATGTTGTTCAAGTTTTCGTGAAATTTTCTGGAATTCTCATTTTGGGGAAATTCGAGTCCTCTGAATGTGTTGGACATTTTTTTTTTTTACCCCATTTCACAAAATCATCTGCCTAAATTGTGAAAGGATACACATGAACTGTGGGAATGACAGTTCTGTGGAATTCCAATCCTTGCTTTAATACATCAGTCTGAAATATATGCAATCATTTCACAGTTTACTGATTAATTTGGCATAAGTTCTTTCCACAGCTTAATACATTATTGCAAAATTCATGCATTCATTCTGCTGGTCTTAGTCCAAATTTTGTGAAAGTTGCCAAAGAGTATTTTGAAGTCTCTCAGAAGCAAAATGTTTACTTTTGTGGTAATTTCACAGGGGGAATTTTGTTTTCTCATGGCACTATGAGACATCCAAAGTTACTGACTCTATTCTCAGTAACATGGATAAGGGCTTACCCACCAGAGACATACTCCACCTATCTAAAGCTTTCAATATAGTAGATTGTGCTCTTCTGCTAACCAAACTCATTGCGTCAGGACTCACCTACACATCTTTTCCTTGTTCTCTTCTTAAGTCTTAGGCCAAAACAAGTCTGTTGTTACAGGCTTAGCCTTCTCTGCCTGTACACAAATTAGTATGTGGGTTACTTAGAGCTCTGTTCTTGGACAAATTCACTTTAATATTAATTATGTATTATTATATCCTGCCATATCCATTTGTATGCTCATTATACTATCCTGTACACTTTTGGTCACAGAGCTACTGGTATCTCTGCTACCATGCAATTCAACTTCAATATATTATCAGCCTGGTTCAATTCCATATGCTGATGCCAGTTTGAAATTTCTGCTGAGAATGACGTTACAGCGACAACAGCCACAGGTCACTGTAATGTCACCATGGGATCCTGGCACAGCTTTCTTGTGGTCTTCCATTCCTCCCTGAATCAACTCAGAGTGGGGGGTGTAGGGGCAGAGCCCTCCACATGAAGGGTTTGGGGGAAGAAGCCCCCCCAGAAAGTGTTTTCAGATGGATTTATGCTGACTGCAATTACAGTCGACATAAATCCATCTCTGTAATGTTGGTTGACAACGTTGTTACCGAATTGGCATAGTAGATACTTTCAGTTGTAACAGCTGAGCCTTGAACCAGTCCAAAACTGTTTCCATGTTGTTAGTCACCAGACAAGGTATGGTGGACTGCCTGACCTAATAATCAAAACCTCAGATGTCTCTACTTTGCAATCAGTGACAAAATATAAGTAACCCTCCCCCCCCCGGGATAAATCACTGAACATTTCCTCCCATATTTGCTCACTAGTTTCTAAGTGACACTGGAAGCTCTGTATAGATTGGGAGACTGCCTCTCCCAGGGAATGAAAGTGCCTGGTTGAATACCTTATTCTCCTATTAATTGACTTCTGTTATGCAGTACAGCATATCACATTGCACCTAAATGCCAGCTATCAAAACATGACACCTTTATAAATTCCCTTTGTAGATTTAGCCTTCTCTCCTCCATCCAGACACACCACTGCATGCTTTAAGTTCTCTTGAGCTGGCCCTCAATGAATGATAGATGTGTATAACACCTCATCCCTATGGTTTCAAGCATTGGTTAAATACTCTGTACAGTTACTTAAGAACCTTACCCACTTTTACTGCTCAGTCCACCCAAAAACTTCTATAACACTCTCATAATAGATTTCTCATTCCCAGAAAAAAACAGAATTCTGATCAACTTGATTTCAGTCATAGACTCCTTCAACAATCTGGTCTTAAGGACTAGCCCACCCTTTAATATTGTCTCTGACAAATAGTTACTCAGACAACTAGCTGTATCCTAAGGTGACTGCACCTGACATTGTTTTGCTCCCATGCTGCTTCAGTTATGGTGACCATAACTGACCTCTCCTCTTCTGTTATGCTTGTAAATTTTATGTATTGTGACACAATGGGCCTGATTCCAAGATAGCGGTGAGAGCAGGGCACAAAATACGCCAGTGCTTAAAGTTACACCAAAAACCCTATGACATGAGAGCTGCACCATATTCCAAGAGAATTGCCAGATACTGTATGATGGAAAATGCAGAATTAGGCATGTCACAAGTTATGCCTGCAAGACATGGAGTATCTCGCAATAGCAGCATAGCAGTATGCATGTCGCAACTTGGCAATACTGTCAGCACTACATACCTCTGACTGTTCCACATTACATGGCACAGTTCCCCTAATGTATGTCTCATCACTTCTCTGTTCCACATTGTGATGCCTTGTCCCACATGCTGTGTTTGGTTATTGTGCTACATGCTATGGCACATTTTGCACCAGGTATGCATGTCACCTACTATTGGCCTATCTGGCCATGCCGCTACCTAAGTCACTGTGTCCTGGGCTTCCTAGGGCACATTCGTGTGGGTGTTCCACAGTTTGTCTGTTAGTTCCACATTCAGGGCCTACTGGTTGGGGGTATGCTGCAGTCTGGCTTTGTGGGGAGGGGTGGTGTTTCTATGACCTGTGCTCTGCATAGCTTAGCATAGCTTTTCCCTGTTCTAACTTATGTTACCATCCTCTGGCATGGTTCGTTATGCCACCTGTTCTGGAATAGCAGTTCCATGGTGCTGGTAATTTACTCATATCATAAGCAACATTACACTGTGACATAAGCTTTCTTTGGCATAACTGCATCTTAACTTGTGTTTGTTGTAGCAGTTGTGGGTTGCAGCGTAAGTATTCTTTTGGAATTGTGCATGTCACAAATTGCTGGCATAACTTGCAATTTGCACAATTAGGACTAGCATACTGCATTTATGCCTGGAATAACTGTCTTGGAATCAGGCCTATATTTGTAATACATCTGCTAATCTGTAAGTAAGGGTCATTACTGTATCTCTGAATATTTTACCTGGTTAAACAATTTCAAATAAATAAATAATATTGTGATGGACAGAGTCAATCCAGGCCAGAGTAAAGTAAACAATATTGTGTTTGATGGGTGTTATCCAGAGCAAAATGGCGTATAGTTGCAGGTTACTTGCCACATTTTCAGACTGGTTTTTGAAATATTGAAGTAGGGTAGAGCATCATTGTTTGATTTTGGCAATAGGATGCCATGTGTAATTAACAAATGAACTTTGGGAGTTAAGTTTTGTCTAATTCTGTATGCAAGTCCCTATCTAGAGCTCACAGACCTACAGAATATATTTACATGTGAAGAGAAATTAAGGGTACGGTCAATACTGTGGGACCAGCTCAGTGTTAGAGTCATCCAATCAGGTAATCAAGCAAAGTGGTTAAAAGTTGGTGACCTCAGTTCATGACTAAAATTGGATTGATTTTGCTTTTAATCTTCAGCTTTCTCAGATAGGCTTGAACTGAAAGTGGAGTAAAATGTATACCTGCATTAAATAACAATTTGGTGAATAAAAGGCACTGTTATGTTGAGGAACTAATGAGCTTGCAGCAGAGCACATAATTATACATTATTTTGATACACCTTTCTTATTTCCATAGGGTCCTGGTTCAAAGGAAGATGACAGGAATAGGTTAAAACCCCCTGAAAGGAGGCCTGGCCGTCCACATCACCCCTTTACTAAAACCAGCACAACCACTGCATCTACCACTACTGCAGCCACCCCCACTACTGGCTCCACCAATTCTGCTACCACCATTTCTGCTACTACCGTTATTGCTGGCAAAAAGAAAAGAAGCATTGTGGAACAGAATGTAGAGGTGAGAGGCACGATACAAGATTACAGTGTATAGCAGCATTGTGAACAAGGCAGGGTTTCACATATTTCATTAAAATAAAGTTTTTCTTTGTACTGTATATAGAAGACAATTGTTATTAATGTAATACATTTCACATACAGCTTGTACAATAGCTTTATGAAGTATGTGAGCAAGAAGAAAGTAAGAAAGTAATTGCATGCAGACAAAAGGAGCAGACCTGATATGCTCAGCGGCATCCCATACTCTATAGTCATGATCAACTGCAGCAGAACCACACTTTAGAGAAGGAATTCTGAGTTTGACACACAGAGACTATCCTGTGCTCTATAAGGAAAAAAGCCAGTGGATGCTTCATTTCAAATTGCTAAATGTACAGAATAATGCGAAGCTCATTTGGGATTGATATTCAAAGATGTGTTGCCAGCTGCACTAGTAGGTTCATCAAATGCTCTTCTTTATGCATTTTACAAAGTTTAAAACATTTTCATCAGAAAATCATCTTAATGGAATCAAACCTTAATTTGTCTGGTAGAGCAGCCCATTTTCAAATGATTTCTGCCATCATCAGGGACCACTGCATCACAAAGAGGTAGAATTATTTTTAATCAGTAAAAAACTACATGCCCATTAGAAAGCCAGGAAAAGTTGCATGTATTTTTAAATATATATATATATCCTAGGGTTGCCACCTTTGGATGGGGCAAAAACCAGATCCTAAATTCTGCCCCTAGCCCCACCCCTTTTCATGACTCATCATGCATCGTTTCTCCTAGAAGGCCATTTGTTATATCAATAAAGGACAACACTTAAAGCAGCAGTTCAACTAAAATGTTAAGATGCTGTACTGTACCTGTTAAAGTTACTTTCCTAGGTTCTTCCTAGTCATCCATTTACTTATGTATTTATTTATTGACATTGGTTTACCAAATAAATATACAGAGATAAAAGAAATATCATTTACAGATATGATCTGGGGGGAGACAAGGGAAAGACTGTAAATAGCACACGACAGTATACATGGTCTATAGTAATACATAATAAATTGTTTCCTGTAATGTGTACGTTGTATCTTTTTCTGGCACCTTTCCCTGTTCATGTCCACAGTACTATTTCAAAGCCAAAGAAGTGACCATACCATTTTCTTGAAAAAACAAATTATTTAAAACATTTAAAAATGTCTACATTCTGTTGGAGATGAAAATGTTTACCAGCAAATGAAACTGGAAGACGACTAGCTCTGTTACTGTTACAAAAGGTGGGGACAGTTGGACTGCTGTGCCACTTTAAGGTGTAGAGGAAAAGATTAGGTTAAGTAAGTGCTAATGGTGTTAATGGCCATACTTTACACCTCCCAGGCTGACTGCTTTCACAAACAAAGGGCTATATTGACAAGAGAACTTGTCTGTAACCTGGCTATGTAGCTAAAACAATGAATGATATGACAAAATCTGTTTCAAAAGTTTGTGAGCACTCAAAATGGCTCAAAAACCTGACCAGCACAGAGCAAAACCGGATTACCTGATAGGGACCCTGAAAACCTGATCACCAGGTAAAAAACCTGACAGGTGGCAACCCTAAATATATCCTTCAAATATAATTCCTATTTGTGAAAACGAGGCATTGGAAACATGGGAAAGGGAAAACACAAAACAGGCCTTGTTTGTCTAGTTAATGATTTCTTATGGCTCTTTTAATGTAACATTTTCTTTTAGAAGTCCAATCTTGAGAAGGTGAAATACTGTATATTACAGTTGAGGTTAGTAATATATAATAATAGTAGTAGTAGTAATTCTGGCCTATTGACATTTTCCAAGCTAACGTATATCTAGAAGAACCAACAGTATGAATTCACAATCAGAAGACAGGACAATATTCATAATTGTCCTAATTTACAGCAATCTGCACTCCCATCATACACAAAGTTGAAAATATGGCAGCTTGCAATGCTCTAGAACTAGAAACAGTCTTTGGAGTATGTGTACAGAGTGTACTTTTTGGATTGGAAAATCAAGTACAGTCAGACCTGGTTAATCCATGCCTCATTAGTCCATATGTCTGACATTCCGAATGAGACACAATGCAAATGGGTTTTTTCTCAGGTTAATTACCTCTTTAATACGTAAAACTGAGATTCTGAATCCGTTTGCATTTGTCTTTAACTAGGCTCATTAATTCATATTAACTGTGACCTCCTTAATCCGTTTTTGATGAGCTCAACTGGAAGTGTTAACAGGGTTCTAACAGAGTGCTAATTGCAAGCACTCTTAATCCCCACTAATCCTCTGGCTTGTTACCTCGGCGTACAGCTACGATTCCAGACTGCCCACATTTATTCTCCCACTGCTGCTGCTATTTTAGGTAAACAGCTGTTCTCCCCAAGTCTGGAGTTAAAGTTTTAATGTGGCAGTTCACATGACTCCTTATTCCCCATCCCTATAACTCCCTTCTTGTCCCCTGACCAGCTCCGTTTCATCAATGGAAAAAAAAAAAAGATTCAAACAGCTGCTCTCCCCAAGTAGCATGACTTCATATTCCTCGTTCTGCTCCCGGTTTAAATTAAAATGTTTCTGGTCCAGAGCATGGTAAATCAATGCACATCCTTCTGCTCCTGCTCCTGTTCCTTGTCTGCATTTGGAGAAAAACAAACCTAAGAGCCATGCTCTGTTGTGGTCTGCTTCCACCCATAACTCCTTTCTGGTCCCAGCTCGTTTTCATCGGTGATGGAAAAAAATGATTAAAACAGCTGCTCTCCCCCAAGTTGTGTGACTCCTTATTCTCCTTCCATGCAAGCTTGTCCACTGACCTGTGGTTCTGCTCCCAGTTTTAAGTGGTCCTGGCTCCTTTTCATCGGTGAAGAAAAGAAAAGATTTAAACAGCTGCTCTCCCTGATAGAGCTTGTTGATTGTACACGACCGCTACGTTCTGCTCCCTGGCAAGCTGGCTAACAATCAAATTGTCCCAGTCCCAGTCCTTAAAGCGACAGTTTACCTTATTTTAATAAAAATTAATATGTTTTAAACAATCTTTCAAACAATCTAAATAAGGGGTAGAATGGAGAAGCAAGTAGCACTGAAAATTAAAAAACAACACGATTTACAGTGCACCAATTGTTCTTTCAGAATCTGCCTGACCCCATTGTTCTGCTCACCGGCTTGCTGTCAAGCTGTGAGCCCCTCGTTCTGCTCCTGATAAACGCTGCTGTTGTGATAAACTTAATTACTGAATTACACCTCTGACCATGAATTACAACTCTGATCATTTATAACCCCTCTTCCCACACTCTGTGATTCTTATCATGCTCATCACATCATGCTTAATTATGCTAAAATTTGGATGCTTTTTCTGTGTGAGAGAACATTACATTTTAAATGACAGAGATGAATTCAGATGCAGGCTAAGTCTCTAATTCACAGAGTGTTGCATAGCATAAAATGCAACTAAAAAGTAACTGAAATATAAATACTGTAAAACAGTACACACATATTTTGCACTGTACAGTATTTAAAAAGTTTCATTTTTACAGTGATATTTTTACAGTGATAAATCTTTGAAAATAATTATCTGGTTAATGTCTGGTTACTACGTAGATTTTTATTACGTAACAAATTGTGCTAACACAAATGCTTATGGATTAACCAGGTCTGACTGTACATTCTGCTTTATGAAAAATATTAAAAAAGTACAGTAAAGCAAGGGTCAGATCCATATATCTGTATAGGTTGCACATATACTATAACATCAACGTGTTTTTGTCTTTTTCAGACTCCTGAAGATCATGATCGTGTAGTTAGAAGTCAAGTAAGTTTATTTTTACTTGTCTTTAAATAACTTTAATCTAGTTATAGCTCATATTTAGTTCAACCAAAACTGAGAATGCTGTTCTTAGAAACGTGCATATTCACATAATTAAGATGTAAATGTGTGTCAAAAAAATGATGCTGATATCCTGTTTAGCCATATACACTTTATTAATCTAGCTGTAGCTCACATTTAATATAACCAGAACTGGGAACACTATTCTCAGAAATGTACCCATCCACCTAATTAAGATGTAAAAGTGTGTCAAAGAAAATTATATCAAAATTCTGTTTAGCCATATAGACTTGCCTCTTAATGGTATGTTTACTGAAGAGCTACCTTTTGCAGTGTAAAACAATGTTTCAGCTACTAAGAAGACCTTCCTTGGTTTATTTAAACATATACAGTAGCAGTTGACTTTGTTTTGCTGAGATATGGGTGTTTGCTTGGCATGCTGGCGACCTGGGTTTGTCCCCTTAGACTGGATGTGAGGAGTGGAGTCCAGCAGGGAGGGAGATATGAGTGCTCAATGTGCGCTTTCCTCCATGGTGGGGGAAGGTTCTGGACCACTTGTTAGGTGGCTCTTCATGGTGGCTCATGGTTGGTGTTCATGGTGGTGTGAAGCCTCAACACATTGTCAACCCCTCCCGCACAGGTTGCCGCAGTGGTTGGACCAGTTCGTGGCAGGGGGTGGGTGGCTTGGGGAGAAAAGTAGAGAAAACACAGCTGCTCAGCCGATCAGATGACAGTGGCTGGTCCCCATTGCCCATGAAGCCTGAAAGTGTCCTCGCTGACCCTTCGCCGTGTGTCCAGCATAGAAGGAAGCCTTCTGGCAAGTCTTCTCTCCCAGTTCCCCTGCCCCTGGAGGGGGTCCCCACTGGTGAAGGGATACATCAGGTCAACCAGGCCATGGCAGTAATGAGGGTGGTGGGATGGTGCTGGGGACTGGCAGTAGGGCCATAGACAGCCCCAAGTAGTGGTTGGATGGGGGCTTGGGGAGCATAAAGAAATAACGCAAAAATAAAGAAAACATATTATCACATTTATGTTTTGGAATAAACTGCTTGTGTACCAAACCACGAGGATTGTTACCTTTATAACTGAAACATTGATGGAAGATGAATAGTCAACACTGTTAGCATTTTGGGAGGCATATCTTTATTATTAAGTACTGTATGTTTGATAATTTCAAATTCAGTGCTGCCCTGCAGGATGACACACTCACTTAGATGTCACAATGTCCCTGTGACAAATTGGAGGGATTACCATTTCATTACATTGGATAAAATGCTATAATACACTTCATCCTTGGGTATGTCACTGCATACATGAGTGCCTTCTTGCTTTTTCCATTCATTAGTTTTATTTCTTTCAGAAGGCATTATTTTTCATATTGCAGGGATTTTTTTTGCCACAAGCTGAGTTTGACTAGTAGCCTCCCTCTTCACTACTCACTGCTACTTAGCTTTAGACTTGTGGGACATTCTGTCATGTCTGTTCCACCATTTGGTGACATTTAGTCACCACAGCAACCATGTAACAGACATTGTGGAGTGACCAGAAAGAACAGAAACAGCAATGAATATGTAAGAGGAACACTGTGAGACAAAAACTGTATCTATGAAAATGTAACATAGAAACACAGACCATGACAGCAGAAAAACACCAGAGGTCCATCCAATCTGCCCATTTTCCATATAATCCATGGAACCTTCCCTGGAACCTATTGTTCCTCCAGAGTACTAACCCTCCCCGTCCTATCCCCATTCTCCTTCCTGGTCTTGTTGCCACACTGAGTTTAATTCATATTTCTTCACCATTACTTCTTCTCTACTCTCCTCCCATCCCCATCCCCCACCCTTTGTGCCCCCTAAAGTATCCTCCCCAGCCTCCTTCTCGCTCCGCCCAGTTTCTCTTGGCCAGGTGCTAAATACACTGCAGTCACTAAACCCATCCAAAGGTAAATGTCCATCGGGCCTTGATTCCAAAATGTTCCTACTCTCAGCACCAGCCATAGCCCACCCTCTAACCCTGCTCTATAACCTGTCCTTTAAACTTGGGGCACTCCCCAAAATATGGAAACAAGCCACAGTCATTCCCCTACCCAAAGGAGGGGACCTCTCCTCCCCATCCAACTACCGGCCCATATCTCTGCTCCCCATCCTAGCCAAAATTCAAGAGCGCCTTGTATTATCCCAGCTCCACCATTATCTAGATACCATATCATTTTTCACCCCATACCAAGCCAGCTTCAGAAAAAATCACTCCACCACCACCTCCCTCCTTTGCCTCACTAACGCCATCCTTACAGGCATGGACAAAGGGGAAATAACAGCAACCATATTTATCTACCTGGCAAAAGCCTTCGACACAGTTTCTCATACCCTGTTGCTGGCTAAACTTGCCCAAGCTGGACTGTCTGTGAATGCAAATAACTGGTTCCATTCATACCTGCCAGGTAGGTGCCAATCAGTCCATATTGGCTCGGTTAGATCCACGTCACTTCCTGTCACCAGTGGAGTCCCCCAAGGGTCTGCACTCAGCCCGCTGCTGTTCTCTATCTTTCTCAATGACCTGCCTGCTGCCTGCCCACAAACGGCTATCCATATGTATGCAGACGATACGGTGCTGTTCACCTCTGGCCCATCTGCAAGCGCTGTGACAGCCTGTCTACAGAAGGACTTTGACTCCATCCAACGTTGGTTCCTCACAAACCGACTACTCTTAAACTAAAAAAAAACAGTCTCCCTCACCTTCTGATCTCGGGCCAAACTAACCCAGCTTACTGCACCACCCACATTCTACACTTTGGACAGATCTCCACTTGAGGCCTGCACCTCATATCGTTATCTCGGCATCTGGCTAGATCAGTACCTTGAATTCTCAGTGCATATAGAAGCTCTACACAAAAAACTGCATCCCATGCTGGGAGTCCTCTACCGGAACAAGAACTGCATTCCTCTACCAACCAGACTAGCTATAGTACAAAAAATGATCCTCCTGATTATGGATTACGGCGATGTTGTCTACTGTGCCACCCCCCAAACTTCCTTAGCTAGGCTTGATCCCCCTTTACAACTCCTTCTGCTGGTTCTCTTTGGACCGTCCTCCCAATACCCATCACTGTGACTTCTACCAGTCCCTGGACCTCCCCTCACTACCTAACCGATGATTGCTTCACGGTGCTAGAACCTCTGCAAAGTTCTGGTCACAGACACTCCCTTCCTACCTGTCATTCTCCTTAACCGCCTTCTCCCCACCTGTCTACACTCTCAGAAACAGAGACTCTAGGCTCCTGCACATTCCACACAGATCCATCTGCTTTCAGCTTCAGGTTGCCCAAATTATGGAACTCCCTGGCAGCTTATATCAGACACACCACAAGTACTCCTCAACAGAATGCCCTTCTTAAAATGCACTTCACTACCAACTGCTCCTGTCCTCCCCCCTGTTGAACCCCATCTCAACTCCTACCTATCAGCTGCTAGCACCAGTCTGGTTTTCCATTCTCGGTCTGCACCTAATGTTATTAAAATGCTAATGAAAATGTACCTGCTCTATTTGTATTATGACTGCTTCACCCATTGTCTGTAACAAACACATTATGTAAGTTTTGTTTCTTCTGTACTGCTGTACCAATGTAAACTCCCTACCCCCAGGGGCGCATCTGGAATCGAGCAGTACTCCACTCAGCATGCCTTCCTGGTAAATCTCTTAAATAAATAAATAACAGGTGACCACTGTTTCCATCATTCTGTCTCATCCCTACTTGAATCTCCTGACTGAGTTTACACCATCACTTTGGCTCACAGATTGTCCCAAGGTTCCACCACCCTTTCTATGAAGTAGTACTTCCTCATGTCCCTCCTGAGCCACCCTCCTGTAAATTTTCACTTGTCACCATGCAACCTCAAGTTGGTATTCAGGGTAAATAATTTCCCACAGCTTACCTTTTAATTCTTTTGAGAAACTTGAAGGTCTCTATCATATCTTGCCTCTCCCCTTCTGGTTTACAGTGAATACATATTTAGTGGTTTAAGGCACTCCTCATAGGATCTGCTAAGACGGCCCTGAATCATTTTTGCTGCTTTGCGCTGCAGTGTTTACAACCTATCCCTGTCCTTTCTGAGATGAGGGCTCCAGAATTGGATGCAGTACTCCAGGTGAGGCCTTACCAGCTATCTGCAGGGATCACCTCTTTTCTTCTGCTAGCAATACCCCTCCCAATAAATCCCAGCATTATATTAGCCTTGCTATAGGTCTTGTTGCACTGGATAATTTTTTAAGGGAGTTACTGATGATAACTCCTAGATCCCATTCATCTTCTGCAGTGCTAAATCTCACCCCATCCATCCAGCACTCCATCTTGTGGTTCATTTTCCCTAGGTGCATTACCTTGCATGTTTTGTCAATGAATTTTAACACCAGACCTTTGACCACCCCTGTAGTTTTTGTAGGTCCCTCTGTATACAGTATCAATGTTGCAGATATGGATTACCTAAAGAAAACAGAGCATCATGGTACCCTACAGCAAAATAGGCTTCAATTGAAGCTGAAGTCAAAGTACTTTGCATCAGCATTATATCACAATCAGCATAAACAGTCACCATTATGTTGAGGGCTAATGAGCCGGCAGTGGCACAAATAATTACACATCATGTTTTTCATATACTTCTCATTTCAACAGGGTTCTGACGAAGGGAAACTTGGTAGGCTACCTGGAATGATACCTGGCCGCCCGTTTTCAGGCATTCCATCAGTTCCAAATTTACCTCCATGGTGGTGGTGGTGGTTTCTAACCAGAACAACTGCCACAACCACAACCAGCACAACAACTCCCACCACTACTATCACTACTACTACTACTACTGCTGCTGCGACTACCACTGCTGCTGGTAAAAAGAAGAGAAGCATTGAGGACCTTAATGTAGAGGTAAGAGACACTGTAAAGTGTATAAGGTACAAGACTAGGGCTGCATTGTGAACAAAGCAGATTTATGAGTTCATTCAAATAAAATGTGCTCTCTGTATACAGAAAATAATTAGGATTTCACTGGCACATTTCACATACAAAATGTAAAATCGCTTTACAAAGAATGTGAACAAGAAACAGGTAATGCAGGGACTGCATAATACAGACAAAGGAATCATATCTGATATGCTCAGCATTATCTCACTGTACGGTCATGATCAGTTGCAGCAGGACTTGTCTTCAGAGAGAAGAAATACTGGGTCAGATACACAGACTATCCTGTTATGCTAAACAAGGTTTAACACTATTAAAAAAAAACATTTTTATTATAGTTTCAATATGGCAGTCCCAGCAGTTATTTTAACAGTCAATTAATTATCCTGTAGATGCATGTGGTACTTAGCTGTGCCTCAAGACACATTACACCCCTACTAGGTAATTAACAATTAACATAATCCCTGGTTGTGCCTTCTTACTTAATTATGTGGGTGAAAAGCCACACAATCTTTGATTTCTAATAGGAAAACTTCCAGAAATTATGAAAATACATTGTGTTGCATTGTCATATGCAAGATATGTAATTTCGTACAGTAATTCAAAATCAGTCAGAACAATGAACTCACTTACGTACAGATCAGGCTTAGTGGTAAAGCAAACAGTTCTTTATTAAAGTTTAAAATAAGTGCATCAGTCAGTGACAACACTGGTGCCACACAGAATACAAACACGTTGCACCATCACCAGTGACTATCTGAGGATGAGGTGGGTGCCAGCCACCAAGTGATGTTAGTTGGGTGTCCTTTTTAGAAATGCAGTATGGCATCAGTGTTTACTGCTAAAGCAGTTGGAGATTCAAGCCCGAGCACTGCAACTAATTGAATCCTGTATCAGGAGTTTGTGACAAGCTTTTCATAGCTTGGCATGTGCTACTGTAACTCCCATTACAAAAACACAGACTATCAAGTCAATGGTCTGTCAACATAATGATCACATAAAGAAAAGCGCATTCTAAACAATAACATGCAAAAAACACACACAGATGCTACTGTTTGGTTATTATAAGTTTATAGTTAAAAACAACAAGCAATCATTTCATATCTCCTTTACCAAAGGTGCACAGATGGTTAGGGCAGGTACAGACCTTCACACATCTAGTCTGTTCTGTTTTTCTGATTAATTGAATTAGTCTCCCCTCTACTGACAGTCTGTAACTCTGCCCCCCCAACAACACCTGTGTAGCTATTTAATTTTGCTCAGAGTCTGATGTAGAACTCATGTTCACAACTTCCATATTCTGTAACTCTCTCAGAAAAGAAAACATTCCTGATGTTGTTTCTAAATTTTCCTCTTACCGGTTTGATGACCCTGGTATTTGTCTGACTGTTTAGCCTCAATCATTTGTTGATATCCACCTGATTCTATCCCCCATGTATGTGTATGCCTCTGTCAGGTCTGCTCTCTCCTTCTTCACCTCAGCATCAACTGTGCAATACAATATTTACTTGGGGAGTCCTCTTGCCAGTATGCATCAGGACATTTTGTGGCATTACATTTAATCTGCTAGGCAACCAAATACTGCACTGTCTGAGGCACTCCCCATCCTACTGCATACTTCTTATCCCTTTTGTGTCCACCCTTCCAAAAAGCTTTGTGTCATCTGAAAACCGACACACCTTGCTGTTCAATCATCTCTGTATATCAGTAATGAACACATAGAACAAGACCAGTCCCAGCACAGACCCCTGCGTGGTAGAACCACACTTGTCACCTTTCTTATGTCTAAGTGTTTACCGTTGAAATAACTGCATGCATCCTGTCCAATTACCACTAACTGATCCATCATTTAAGTTCCTCCCTCTCATCCCTTATTATGGTGTTTAAAGAAGAAAAATATCATGGAGGAGGAACCCTCACACAATTTGGTAAAAGGAAAAGAATTTTAGATCCTGGGGGGTCCTGTTGAACTTTACCTTTTGTTGTAACCCTACGTTATTAAAGATCATTTTTATTGGTTGTTGATTAATGTGGACAAAGAGACAACCCTTAACCAATTATGACTTTTATCTTTGTAACCTCTGTATCAGTAATTGTCCTCTGCTGTGGCCACAAACCTCCAGTACTGTACATAACTTGCATGCATCTATCTTTTAGGAACTAGCACTTCTGTATCCTACTGTAGCGCAGAAAGTAGCCTAAGTACTGGTTGTATTGTGCTGTACAAAACGCTGCCCAGAACTAAAATATTGTATCTCTTTAGGCCATCTGCATTTTTTATGCAAATTTCAAATGAATAAATCATTAAATGCATGTCTGATGTATTTTCAGCTTCTGTGTCACTGTTTTTTTTTTCTATTTTGCCTGGAAACATTTCTGAACCTTTTTTTATGTCACCCATTTTAGATACCCTTCTCTAAACAATATTAAAAATTAAAGATGTGTGAAGCGCTGAAATCTTTAGTTCATGGCAAATTCAAATTTTTTGTACTTCCTGAATTTCTTTCACTTTGCGAAGCTGGTACTTTGCTGGTGAAAAGTGGTGTTCTAAGGAATATTCTGCAGGATTCGGATGGATAAACAAGATAATTTATGTTGATCCTCAAATTGCTCTGTTTTCCTTGAGCAATAAGCCAAATGAAGTACTTTTTTTCTTACACAGCCTTAAATTTGTTAATTAAAATACAAAAACAGCATATATGTTTTTATTCAAGGGAAAAAGTGGGGTTAAAAATTCCATGTTGAAATCACTTGGCATAATAATTCAGTAAATACAGAAGCCAAACACAATCAAAGTAAATAGAAAAGTATTTTATTTTTAAATAAGTAGAGATAACTCCTGAGTCTCTACATAGTTCTTTAGTCATTAGATCATACAGCTATGCTAGAACTACAGCAAAAAATGCATGTATTGTACTTTACTGATAAAAAAAATGATGGTCATCTACCACATGGAACTTCATATTTCTATATACAGTAATCTGTGGTTAGGTATAATAATGACCCCTAAGTCATATAAAATGTTCCTGTAATTCCAGATGTACCAACAGTGAATTGTCTTTGCACTGTAAGTCTTAGTTATAATGTCAATACTGTGAATTATACAAGTACTTTATAGTTTGACATTACAGTGAAGAATTTTCTATCTGAACATGACTATGCTTTGTTAAGCTGGGAGGAGGGACATAAAATAACTGATGGGCAAATGAGGGTTATGAGGAAAAAAATTTTTCTCAAGGGGTTTAGTTGACTTTACATAATTCCACTGATTAAACAATTTTCTTGCATGTAACTTACTGTTCTCCAGTATTTATTCTATATACGTATATGAAATATTAGGATAATGGTAATGAATTTAATTAATTTGAACTACCTTTGTGTGATCTTTTCCTCATTCTTACTCAAATTACTATTGTTATTTGAAAGACGTGGTGACAGTCAGCCTTTGAATGCTTAAATTCCTTTACTTTTTTGGGTACACAATAGTTTTACTTGTAACTTTTGAATATTTAATGTCATATTTGTACCATCACTATAAATACATTTAGCTCATTAGAGCCATGTTATGCGCAAGATAGTTTAATTTTCTTGATAATATTTTAAAACCTTTTTAAATAATATGTTCATCTCATTTTATTTTCTAGGCTCCACTGCAATGAGAATTGCCAAATGAACCTCACAATATCTCAAGTTTTCCTTTACTTTTAACATCTAGTTTAACTATTCATCATGTATATTTAATTTCTAAATGGGCACAATCATGTGATATATTTCCTATAATTTACAAAGATGTGTCTCATAATTTTAAACCATGTGTTTATCCTTGTATTTCACTTTATTTCAGATTAATAAATCAGCTTTTTCAAACAGCAATACGGTGCTTCTCTTGTTGACTCTTTTCCAAATATAATATAAAAAACATGAGGTATCAGACTATGAAAGATCCATATCTGTGCTCATGAGATTGAATGGCTTCACAAGGGTATATGATGCATTTTATGAATGAATAAAGTAGGACCCTTTGCTGTTCTTTTCTGTATTTAATTTAGGTTTCCTTTTCTAATGATCCAGGATTTGGTCATATTGTTTTTGATGCTGTACAGGTCTCTTGTGAGGCCACACCTAGACTACTGAACACAGTATTGGAACCCTTACCCCAGAAAGGACTGGACCACTTAGAAAGGGTCCAGATAAGAACCTCTACAATGATAGGGGTATTCAGAAGAAGATATATGAGGAGCAGTTGTCAAGTCTCAACATGTACACAATCAAGACTAGAGAGAAGGGGGTGATACTGATACCTTTAAGTACTTCCATGGGGTCAATGGGGGTAACTGATAAATTCTGCCCTGAAGTACTGAGACATCCAGCGCTGGTGTCTTGAGAAGGGCTACATTTAAAAGGGATGTAAGGATGTATTACTTCACACTCAGGGTGGTGAGCAAGTGGAACAGACTACCATCTGAGCCGATGAGAGCAAAGTCTGTACAGGGGTTTAATGTGGGATGGTACAGGTGCAGGGACCTAGTGTCAGTGGGTTAAGGGAACATGTACTGTAGATGGAAAGTGTTACTTGTGCAGTAGAGTTTCCATCTGGATGCTCAGCCTTACAGTACTCAATGATAGGCTGCAATGGGTTTAGACAGTAAAATACAGACTCGGTGGACTCCAAGTTTTCTGCCTGCAACACTTCTATATTTATTTGTGTTTTGTTTTTGTAACTTTATATTTTTCTGTTTTTTTACATGTTACTTTGTTACACTTTTACTTCTTTGCAAGTTTCAAAACACCCTGTTTTATAATAGAGATATGTCACCTTAGGTCACCTATGTGCCTGTAAGAACAGAAGATATGAAGCTCACAGGACTACAATGATGCTACACAGTGCATCATGAGCTAGTACATACTTGGAGTGATGTGATATTTCAGGTGACCACAAATTAAAAAAACAACAATAATAAAAACAAGCTTGCAATGACAATAAGGAACAGTTATGCAAATTACGTCTTTTCTGGTCATCATTTCAAAAAAATTACATTTTACATGTAATACTGCTTACTAGATCAACTAAAATATTTAAAAAAAATCACATTCACAAAAATGTAAATAATTAGGGTAGACAGTGTCCCATTAATGACTCCTTACCTGTAGGGCACATAAAATCATAATAATTAGTGGTAACCCCTTTGTCACATGGACTAGAGCAGCATTTCAAACACCCTAATAACCCACAGAATGGGTTATTAAGGCATTTAGTGTCACCAGTTTGCTGTTGAGGTTTATGGATCATCACACACCCAAGGTGTGTAAAAAAAGCCATAACACTCAGTTGTATAGCCATTATTCTCTATATGCAACACCACTACCTCTTCAAACCCAGTCCTTGGTGGCTAGTGGTTGCTTCTCCCACCCGACAACCATCCCGTACACTGTCATAATTGTCCTTGGTCCTTGGTGGTCTAGTGGTCCCACCTCCCACCTGACACCCATTGTGTAATACTTGGTAATACTTGGTAGAGTAAGACAAAGTAGGCTACAAGGCCCATTTAATTGTCTCCCACTCCTAGTGGAGTCAGTTACCCAACTGATTTTGAATCAAGTAATTGTCTAATCTAGTCTTAAATTGCTCAAAGCATAATGCTGTTACAATATTACTAGGTAGGTAATTCCATAATTTAGATGATCTTCTAGTACAAAAATGTTGTCTTTTAACAGTTTTTACCCTTGTAACATATAATTGTCTCTTATGTGATCTTAAATCCATTGCTAATATATATTTATTAGGGAAGCCACATAACCTCATCAAGTTAGAAATTTGTAATATCGTGTAGGTCAGAAGTAAATCACCTCTCATCCTTTGAGTCTCCAGTGTAAACAAACTTAGTTCATTTATTCTAGACCTATAATCCTTATTATTGAAACCTGCTAAGGATTTAGTTAATTTCCTTTGTGTTTTTTCTAATAAACTGATCCCATTTTTTTCAAATATGGGCTCCATAAAGGAGAACCATAGTCATGGTGCAGAATTATATATGATTTATATAATTTCATTAAACACTCCTTATCTCTAGTAATGAAAGTTTTCTTTATAGTTCTTAGCAATCTGTTTGTGATATTGGAGACATGGAGAGTATGATCAACAGTGGCTAACTCAGTATTTACCCAAATTCCCAAATCAAGTTCCTTCTTGGAAGATTTAAGTGTTTTTCCATTGAGTTTATATTTATATTTTGAATTTTTTTTACCAAAATGCAACACTGTGCATTTTGAGTCATTAAATTCCATTTTATTACATCTTCCCCAAGATTCAATTACTATAGTTCCAGTTCATGGCAAAAAACTAGATAGTTCTGTTTAGAATCCACTCCATGTTCTATCTTGGTATCATCTGCAAATTTTGAAATAACGCCCTTTATACCTCTCCCCATGTCACTAATATATAGTGAAAATAACATTGGACCAAGCACTGATCCCTGGGGTACTTCACTGGTGACACCCTCCTCACTGGACAATACACTACTAATCCTAATAGACTGTTTGCGAGGTGTAAGTCAGTTTTTAATCGATCTAACAATATATTTGTTGATTCTGATTTTATTTAACTTGGATATCAACAAATCATGGGGTACTATATCAAATGCTTTTCTAATATCCAGGATGATGACATCAGTGGAGACATTTCTATCTGGTTTGTCACTTACAAACTCATTAAAAGACAGAAGATTTGTCACACATAATACTCCTTCGCAAAAACCATGTTGTGATGAGTCCAGAAGATGTAATGCCTCCATCTCACTTTCAATTTTATTTTTTACTATTCTTTTCATCAGTTTAGAGCAAATAGAATTAAGGCTAATAGGCCTATAATTAAAGACACTAGAATGACTTCCTTTTTTGTGAATTGGGATCACTGTTGCTCCCTTCCAATCATTGGGAACAACACCAGATAATAATGATGTGTTAAATTACATGGTGAGTGGATAAGAAAGTGGCTTCGCAAAGTTTTTTTTTAAATTACAGCCCTCAGGTTATCAGGCCCAAGTGAGGAAGATGTTTTTATATTTAATAACACATCTAGCACTTCTTCTTGCTGAATTTCAAATGGTTGACTACCTTCCACAGAGAACACAGAATCTGAACTGGTAGCTCAATTAAATATAGAAACAAAATACTGGTTAAAGTTAAGGGCTATTTCTTCAGCATCTATGATTGATTTCCCATTATGTACAATTGAGGTAATTTTTTTTTTTTTTTTTGTTTATTGGTGTTTATGTAAGCATAGAAACTTTTTAAATCCTTTTTACATGGAGAGCTGATTTTGTTTGTGTTTGTTTTGGGAGCTGCAGAAGATCATGGTCTTTGTTTTTTTTCTGGTTAAGTATAAGTCTGTGTTTTGTGAACCAGTTTTCGACTGTGGAGAAGGTCTGTTGGAGGTTACCTTGTATATGGACTGGATCATGGCGGGATGCCAGGTTGACAGCATCATCCACATAGAGTAGGATCTGTTCAGGGCAGGATTCTGGCAGAGAGTTCAGAAAAAGGCTGAAAAGGAGGGGGCCCAATACTGAGCCCTGTGGGACACTGGACCGGACTGGTCTTTGGTCTGAGAGTGTGCCAGCAATTGTCTCTCTTTGGGAGCGGTGGTCTAAGTAGTTTTTGAACCAGTTCACTGAGTTAGGTGAGATCCCTGCTTGTCAAAGCTAGACAAGTAGGAGATTGTGGTTGACGGTATCAAAGGCTTTAGTTAAGTTGATGAAGGTGGACCCAGTAAGATGACTGTTATCGAGTGAGTGATGGATTGCACCAGTGAATTCAAGTAATGCTGTGGAGGTGCTATGACCTTTTCTAAAGCCATTTTGCTCCTTGCACAGGATGTTGTGATTGTCTAGGAAGTCAGTGAGCTGGTCTGACACAATCCGTTCTAGGCCTTGGAGAGTGGAGGTAGGATGGAAATTGGACAGTAATTCTCAGTAGCTGTTTTGTCACCACTTTTATGAATTGGGGTTACCGTGGCAGATTTCCGTAAGTCAGAGAACTGGCTGAGGGAGAGGCTGAAAATCCTGGCCAGTGGTCAGAGTACTTCTTCAAGTGTGAGTGATAGCAGTTTGAGGTCAAGGAAGTCACTGCTGGCTCTGGAGTTGCAAATGGCTTTGGTAACGTAACTGTGGACTTGATGCATTTTTACTACTTTAAAGTAGAAGGGAGGGAGGGTGGCTGGAGGTGGCTGGGGGGGGGCAAGGGGAACCACCTCATCAAAAAAAACCCTGTGGGAGTACAGCACTGTGGTCTGTGAAGGTGTCATTGAATGTATCAGCAATGAGTTTCTGGTCAAGTGTAGTTTCACCATTTATGCTGAGTACTGACGGGGGGTGATTTAGATTGCTTCCTGGTGACTTCTTTAATGTTATTCCAGAAGTCCCTACCATTGCCCCATGAGTTAGTGAGAGCATTATGGAAATAGGTTTCTTGAGGCATTTCTCTGGGGTAGCAAAAAGCAGCACCTCCGGAGAAAGGCCTAAGTCCTATAATATTTGCCTCTCAATTTGTAACCATGTGGGAATATACAACTTAAGGGGGGGTGGAGTCTACCTCGAAGTTGTTATCAAAAGTCTACAAGGTGCTAATTGACTACCTTTGTCCAGCCTCCCCTACACAGGTTATGTATTGGGATCGAGTCTTGGCCCCTCAGAAACCTGATTGGAAAGAAATTTGGAGAAGTAATAAGTATATACCTGTACATAAGTACAAGATGATGCAGTATTTTATTACTTCTGATATGTATTTTACCCCTAGGAAACTATATGATTTCCGCCTTGGACAGGCAGACCTGTGTTTTAGATGTGGAGTCACTGGAGGGGATATAAGACATGTGTTGTGGGACTACACTAAAATTAGACCTCTCTGGGCTGAAATTAAACAATCTATGGACCCGCTACTAGACTATTCAAATCTTATCTTACCCAGAATTTGTATATTAGGTGATTTGTCACCAATAGCAGGTGCCGCACCCAAATATCATATATCCTTGATGTCTGCAATGGTTAAATCCTTTATATTGAAACATTGGAACGATAGTCAGAGCATTATGTATATGCAATGGGTGAGGGATCTGAATTGGGCTTTGGGGGAAAATAAAGAGACAAATATACTCCCAGGGTAGAAGAGGGATATATTCTAAAAGATGGTCGACACTAGAAGCTATATATTCATTGCAGGTTCCTAGCACTCAGATGCAGGTCTGTCTGTCGGGTTGTGATTAGTGGGGAACTATCAAACTGCTGATCTAGGCGGTCTTATACAGATATCTTTCATTTATGTTGAGTTGAAATGTGATGTCATCTATAATTGATTAATGCACAAGCTGGTAGTATTGAAATGGTTTTGGATGGTTGCTTTGGTCTGCTAGGCCTTAGAGGTGGGGGTGGGACTCTCTCTCTTTACAGGGGACACAACTGGGAGTCATTTCCTGATTGTCTATTTACCTAGACGATGGCCTAGGATGTTATGATATTGGGGGGAAACATATCTCAGGGTTCAGGATTGCCCTGCTGAGGCATAGTTACATTAAGAAAGGGGATGCCCCAAGACATTGAAGTTAGCTGAGTTGGCCTTTTTTTTGTTTGTTTCCTTGGAGAATGTACCTTCTGGCTGTGCTTGTATATAGTTGTTTTGTATATAAGTTACACAACCAGTTTCAAGGGTTGTGGCTCCTGAGTTTCACTCAGGGTGGATGTATGTCTGTCTTTACTTAAAGGAAAATCTAATAAAGATATTTAAAAAAAGTTTAGCATAAAATATAGTAATATATTCCCTTGAGACACTATTGTCAAGGCACTTTTTGCACATATATATAGTGTTTGTTGGTAACTGAGTAACTAGGGGGTACGAGACAATTTATTCATTTTAGACCAATGTCTCCATCAACAGTCATTATTGTATCAGGTAGTGGATTATTGGACACTGAAGCACAAGTCAGAGGGGCCTGGATAAATTCTAGGACTCCTGTGTCGCCCATGTTTACAAGGTTCACTAATGTTACTATAGTGCTTGAACTTATTTGGCACAAACTATAAAGGCAATACTATCATACAGATATGACTGCTTGTTTAAATCCACCATTAAAAGTACCCAAACCTATATAATCATTCAATGTTTCCCCCACACCCAGCAGTCCCTGCTGGATACTCTAGGCATGTGCTAAGATGCACTAGTCTCTGCATGCAGCTATGTGTGTGCACCTGGCACGCGCTCACCTGGCTCACTCGGATGAGTGCTTTTAAGCCCGGTAAACCCGGAAGTCTCTCAGAGGTCACATGACCCAACTCAGAGACCACAGGTAAACCAGCACATAGGTTTAAAATTAGATACTGGAGAAATTAGTGACTGTGTGCTGTAGAACATAAACACAGCATAGCCTGTATCTAGCTGGTATCCACAAATGTCACACTCAGTCACTCCCCTCTAGTTTCATTTAGTAACTACACTCAATTAAGAGGATTGTAAGCATTTGGAGCTGCAGTGTTCTATTAGTGTGAAACAGTGCACAGAGTCTGTAATCTTTCACAAATGTCCCTGGTACTCCAGTGGTCCTTCATCCAACCTGCTGCCATCCTGTTAACCGTCAAAAATGTCCCTGGTAGCCTAGTGGTCCCTCCCCTACCTGACAACCATCCTGTTAACCATTCAAAATGTCCCTGGTTGTCTAGAAGTCTCCCCCTTACCTGCTGCCATGCCCAACAATAATGAAAATCATCCCTGGTGGGTAGTTTTCCCTCCACCCACCCAATCACTTGCCTGACAGTACAGTGAATATTCCATGGTGTCCATTGGTTCCTCCCCCTGTCCCCAGTGTGACAGTTCCCTCCCCACATGGCACCAGCAGCAGCTGCTAGGAATCCCCCTCCAAAACATAGAGCCCTGACTCTGTGTCTCCAAAGAGCTTGGCACCTCCCCAGACCATTTCTCAGTGTTGGCAGTGGGGCCATCCTCACTCCAGTGGTACTGATACCCCCATACCTGTTCCCTGTACCTTCACATCTGTGCTGTAGATGCCAGATGGTAAACAGCACAGCTTTCCACACTCCACCATGGCCACTGGCTGTCTGAATGATACTGGGAGTATGCAGCTTATTTATATGGGCTAAATAAGCTGTGCAATCCAAGCATCAGTCTGAGGGTGGGTAGCTGAGGTGGCGTGTGAAGGGCTGTACCACTTAACATCTGACATATATGGCATTTCCATGATGGTATGGGAGATGGGGTGGGAACATCAGTGCCACCATGGGAGGCACTGTCATCAATGAGTGATGGGCTGGGAACATCAAGCACTTTAAAGGCATGGGGCTGGGGCTCTGTGTTTCAGGGCAGATTCCTAGCACCTCTGGCTGGCAGCATGGGGGGATTGTCACACCTGGGATGAGGGCAGGGACCACTGGACACAAGGGAATATTTACTATACTGTCTGGTGAGGGATCAGGGTGGGTGGAGGGGCTTCTTGGCACCAGGGATGATGTTCATTATTGTCAGGTGTGGCAGCATGTGGGTGGAGGGACCACTAGACTACCAGGTCAATTTCAGTAGGTTAAGGGGATGTCTGTCAGGTGACAAGGAGAGACCTCTAGACTACCAGGAACATGTAGGAAAGATGGAATGGGTGTTGGGTCAGGGGAGGTATTGCTAGACCACAAGGAACATTTATGACAGTGTACAGGATGGGTGTTGGGTGGTAGGAGGAACCACTAGACTACCAGGTCAATTTCAGTAGGTTAAGGGGATGTCTGTCAAGTGATGAGGAGGGACCTCTAGACTACCAGGGACATGTAGGAAAGATTATGGAATGGGTGTTGGTTTGGAAGAGGTATTGCTAGACTACAAGGGATATTTATGACAGTATACTGGATGGGTGTTGGGTGGTAGGAGGAGCCACTAGACTACCAGGGACATTCTGGAAGATTAATGGGATGGCTGTCAGGTGGGGTGAGGGACTCTTAGAGTACCAGGGATACTTCAGAAGGTTATCAGGATGGCTGCTGAAAGGACTGCTACACTATCAGGAACATTTATGAAAGATTACTGGATGGGTATCGGGAGGGAAGAGTGACCACTAAACTACCAGGGATATGTATGAAAGATTACAGGATGGGTGTTGGGTTGGGGAAGGGGCCACTAGACTATCAGGGATATTTACAAAAGTGCATAGGATGGATGATGGGTAGAGATGCATCAAATTTAAATTCCACCGGCAAAGTGCCCACTTTGGTGCGCCACACTGTGAAGTGACCACTGTGAAAGGCTCACTTTGCCTTTTAATTATTACATTGCGTTGTCATTACACTTTAATGCAAAGTAAGGTGGAGTGGCAAGTCTATTGGCAGCCCTCCCCACTCATCACATGGCTTACAGTACAGTAAGTCACATGCTCTAGCCAGGCAGGAAGGAAGTGACTCATGCCAGGAGAAACTTTGACTTTCTTCTGTGCGGAGGGAGGGAGAGAGAGGAGGCAGTCAGAGCAGTCATATAAAGAGAGAGAGAGAGAGATCTCCATGCACCTCCCTTATTTGGGAGTTCTTTGATTGTGTGGGAGTGACAGAAGCCTGGTGAAGTGCCACGCTTGTGGGGTGGAGTTGTACCGTGGCCCCCCAGGGTGTCAAGTGGGGACCTGGGGCCAGTGCACCCACATGATCAATCACCACTCAGTGCAGTGGCAGGTTGCTACAGAATGGGCCAGGCCTGCACTTGCTGGCCCTTCTGTGGTAGAGGGGGTGGCTTTGAGTGTCCCTAAGAGGAGGAGGGCTACAGCAGCACCTGCTGCTCCACCAGCATCACCCCCCCACCACCAGCTGCAGCACATCCAGACCCCAGAGAACTGCCTGTAAGTCAGGCTGACCTAGCAGTTCTCTGGAGTGTTGTGGATGTCTCAAATGAGAGGGTCAGTGTTGTCAAGCAGTAGTTGGACCAGATAGAGGGACATCAATAACAGATGATGGACATGCTCCATCTGCTGCTGGACCACCACAGGATTCTGCACTAGTTTTTTTCCTTCCACCATGTGCCCCCATGTCATAAAAATGTATTCCCCCACCACCCCCTGTATCTTATAATTATGCACTTTTTTCTTGTCTTCTGTTCTATATGCATTACAGTTTGTATCCTGGCCTCCCCTTTCCTTCTGTTAAGTGTGTGTGTGTGTGCACTGTTTTGGTTTTCCTTGTTTAAAGTTAAAATGGGTTGTCCCTACCATCATTATTTAAACTAAAATGAGTAGTAAACCCAAAATTTGAAATAGCATATGTTATGCAGAGCACTTTGATTTGCATGTAAAGTCCTTCTCCTAGTGTGTTCTTCCCTCTGTCTGCTATTAGGAGTTTTTACTAAATTAACCTTCAAGCTTTATAGTAGTTTTATCACCCCTGTGAATCTTCATGTTAAATCGGTTTATTGCCTTTATTGCTCTGACAATGCACCCAGTGTCATGTGACAGTGATGTAGCATAGCCCATAGATTTAGCAAATGCACAGTTCAGAGCTCTGTAATTGACTAGCAGCTTTCCTACAGAAATCCCACTCACCTAGCTGTGAGGCATATGCTAAAGTGTAACAGTTGCCACTTGGTCTTACTGCATAACAACAGTTACACAGCTCTGCTGTTGTGCATATGGTAAATCTATGGGCTATCCTACATCACTGTCACATTACACAGGGTGGATTGTCAGACTGATAAAGGCAATAAACATATTTGACATGAAGAAGATCCACAGGGGTCTTAAAACAGCCATAAAGGTAGCAGGCTAATTTAATAAGAACTGTTAATAGCAGACAGAGGGAAAGATGCACTAGGACATTACATACAAATCAAAAATGCTCAGCATAACATATGTTTTTTCAAATTCTGTGTTGACTACTCCTTTAACAAAACCAGAAAACGATAACTCCACATGAATAGATGTCATTAAAATATTTTCACTGCTACTGCAACTGTATTTGTGTACCAGCAGCTGTCCACATAGTGCAGTGTGCTTCCTATTGCCCTGTTATATTCCAAGTTAAGAATGTTTACCCTGACATTTTTTTGGTGCCTCAGTAATGTTTACTTCTGGCATGGAGAGTCTGTTAAAAAGCAGGACTGAGCAGTGCAATTATACTGTGCTAAACTGCATTTGTGCAGTGTAATGTCCTGTGTTTGCAGATACTTTCCAGCTTCTTGCAAACATATATATGCTGACTTGTTGCAGTGTTTATGGTATAAAGAATAAAGATAAGAATATATAACATATATTTTATTTGTACCATTGGCAACAGTGGATAAAGTCATATAATATGTTTTCAGAGGTCTTGGGGCAGTATGCACCTGAGTCACAGTGCACACATGACTTTTAGGAGATCATAGCACAAAAAGCTCATGCTTTTCAATAAACTACCCAACAGACATAAATTATTGCTGAGGCACCCCCAAACATTTATGGTATACAGACATTATGAAGTCAAGAATATATAACAGGTCCAGTCCACTGCCATCACACTGTGCTACCACTGGTGCCGTGTCATGCTATGGTGTTCAGCAACTTGCTGCAAAACTGCCACTGCCAGTCTAAACTAGAAAAACATCACTTAGTCCAGAACAAGAAATGCAAAGAAAAAATTTGGTAGCACACAGTGGTGGCAGTGAACTAGACCTGTTATATATTTTCTGACATTATAATGTTTGGACACAGTGAAATATTTTGGGTACCTCAGCAATATTTCATGTCTGTTGGGTAAGGTTTGTTGAAAAGTAGGTGTTTTTTGTGCTATGATCTCTTAAAAGACATGTGTGCACTGTGACAAAGGTGCACACTGCCCCCAAGACATCTGAAAACATATTATATGACTTTGTCATCCACTGCTGAAGATGGTACAAATGGAATATAGGTTATAAAGATTTATCTTTATTCTTTATACCATAAACACTGCAACAAGTCAGCATATATATGTTTGCAAGAAGCTGGGTAGTGTCTGCACACACAGGAAAGTATACTGACTGCACACATGCAATTTAGCACAGTATAATTGGACTGCTCAGTTCTGCTTTTTGACAAACACTTCATGATACCATGACAGAAAGTAAATATTACTGAGGCTCCAAATAAATTTATTTTTGGAAACAGACATATGACATTATATGTGCTCACACACAGTCACCAGAATTAATGTGCATCCCTAAAATGCTACTCCATTGTGTCCAGAAAATTCCTCAGTGCTGATAAAGTGAAATGAGAAAATAACAACAAATGCAAAGTCTTCCAGAATTAATGGTGCACTCAGCCATGCATGTAGTGGTCACACACAGCCACCAGAATCAATCTGCATCCCCAAAATGCTACTGTCTTGTGTCCATAAAATTCCCCAGTGCTAATGAAGTGAAATGAGAGCATAATGAGAAATGCAAAGTATCCAGGAGTTAATGGTGCACTCAGTCATGCTCACAGTGTTTACAAAGTCACCAGAATTAATGTACATCCCCAAAATATGAACATACGAAATTTGCCAGCAGATAAAGGCCTAGAGGTCTATCAAGTCTGCTCGATTGTGCAGCTAGCACCCCCTATTCTGCAGCTGCCCCTCCCTTCCACCCTTCCCCTTCATTAACCTTCCCCTTGTCCTGTCCCATCCTTGTTTGAAGCAGTCCACTGTTCTACTGCATACCACTTCAGCAGGTAACACATTCCACCCATCCACCACCCTCTCTGTAAAAAAGTGTCTCCTCATCTCCCTCCTGAACCTTCCTTGCTCCAGTCTCATATCATGGCCCCTGGTGGCCCTCCCTTCCCTTACTTTGAACAGCCCCTCTGTACCCATCTTGTTTATTCATTTCATGCTAAAATGCTAGTATCCTGTGTCCAGAAAATTCCCTAGTGCTCACTAAGTGAAATGAGAGTGTAACAAGAAAAGCAGTCTTCCAGAATTAATGGCACAATCAGTCATGCATGCAGTGCTGACACAAAGTCACCAGAATTAATGTGCATCACCAAAATGTTATTGAATTGTGTCAAAAAAATTCCCCAGTGCTGATGAAGTGAAATGAGAGTGTAACAAGAAAGGCAAAGTCTCCTAAAATTAATGGTGCACTCAGCCATGCGTGCAGTGTTCACACATAGTCACCAGAATTAATGTGCATTCCCAAAATGCTACTGTCGTGTGTCCAGAAAATTCTCCAGTGCTAATGAAGGGAAATAAGAGGAACAAGAAATGCAAAGTCTCCCATAATTAATGGTGCACTCAGTCATGCATGGAGTGCTCACTTCCAGTCACCAGAATTAATGTACATACCCCACAATGCCACTATCTTGTGTCTAGAAAATTTCCCAGTGCCGATGAAGTGAAATGAGAGCGCAAAAAGAAATACAAAATCTCCCAGAATTAATGGCACACTCAGTCATGAGTGCAGTGTTCACACACAGTCACTAAAATTAATGTGCATCCCCAAAATGGTACTATCTTCTGTCCGGAAAATTCCCTAGTGCTGATGAAGTGAAATGAGAGCATAACAAGAAATACAAAGTCTCCCAGAATTAATGGTGCACTCAGTCAGGCACATAGTGGTCAAACACAATCACCAGAATTAATGTCCATCCCCAAATGCTTCTGCTTTGTGTCTAGAAAATTCCCCAGAGCTGATGAAGTGAAATGAGAGTGTAACAAGAAACTCAAAGTCTCCCAGAATTAATGGCGCACTCAGTCATGCACACAGTGTTCACACACAGTCACCAGAATTAATGTGCATCCCCAAAATGCTACTGGCTTGTGTCCAGAAAATTCTTTACTGCTGACAAAGTGAAATGAGAGCATGACAAGAAATACAAAGTCTCCCAGAATTAATGGCACACTCAGTCATGCACAAAGTGCTCGCACACAGTCAGCAGATTTTATGTGCATCCCCAAAATGCAGCTGTCTTGTGTCCAGAAAATTTCCCAGTGCTGACGAAGTGAAATGTGAGCATAACAAGAAACGCAAAGTCTCCCAGAATTAATGGCACACTCAATGTTGCGTGCAGTGCTCACACACAGTCACAGAATTAATGTGCATCCCAAAATGCTACTATCTAGTGTCCAGAAAATTCCCCAGTACTCACTAAGTGAAATCAGAGTGTACCAAGAAATACAAAGTCTCCCAGAATTAATGCCACACTCAGTCATGCATGCAATGTTCACACACAGTCACCAGAATTAATGTGCAACCCCAAAACAGTACTGTCTTGTGTCGAGAAAATTCCCTAGTGCTGACAAAGTGAAATGAGAGCATAACAAGAAATGCAAAGTCTCCCAGAATTAATGGCACACTCAGTCATGCACACAGCAGCCACACACAATCATCAGAATTAATGTGCATCCCCAAAATTCTACTGTCTTGTGACTAGAAAATTCCTCAGAGCTGATGAAGTGAAACGAGAGTGTAACAAGAAATGTAAAGTCTCCCAGAATTAATGGCACATTCAGTCATGCACACAGTGCTCACACACAGTCAGCAGAATTAAAGTGCATTCCAAAACTGCAACTGTCTTGTGTCCAGAATATTTCCCAGGGCTGATGAAGTGAAATGAGAGCATAAAAAGAAATGCAAAGTCTCCCAGAATTAATGATATACTCAGTGTTGCATGCAGTGCTCACACACAGTCACAGAATTAATGTGCATCCCCAAAATGCTAGTATCTAGTGTCCAGAAAATTCCCCAGTGCTCACTAAGTGAAATGAGAGTGTAACAAGAAAAGCAGTCTCCCAGAATTAATGGCACAATTAGTCACTCGTGCGGTGCTGACACAAAGTCACCAGAATTAATGTACATCCCCAAAATGTTATTGTATCGTGTCCAGAAAATTCTCCAGTGCTGTTGAAGTGAAATGAGAGTGTAACAAAAAATGCAAAGTCTCCCAGAATTAATGGTGCACTCAGTCATGCATGCATTTTTCACACATAGTCATCAGAATTAATGTGCATTCATAAAATGCTACTGCCTTGTGTTCAGAAAATTATCCAGTGCTAATGAAGTGAAATAAGAGCATAATGAGAAATGCAAAGTCTCTCAGAATTAATGGCGCACTCAGTCATGAGTGCAGTGCTCCCACCCAGTCACCAGAATTAATGTGCATACCCCAAAATGCTACTGTCTTGTGTCCAGAAAATTCCTTACTGCTGATGAAGTGAAATGAGAGCATAACAAGAAATACAAAGTCTCCCAGAATTAATGGCACACTCAGTCATGCACACAGCAGTCACACAATCATCAGAATTAATTTGCATCCCCAAAATGCTACTGTCTTGTGTCTAGAAAATTCTCCAGAGATGATTAAGTGAAATGACAGTGTAACAAGAAATGCAAAGTCTCTCAGAATTAATGGCACACTCAGTCATGCACACAGTGCTCACACACAGTCAGCAGAATTAAAGTGCATCCCCAAAATGCAACTGTCTTGTGTCCAGAAAATTTCCCAGGGCTGATGAAGTGAAATGAGAGCATAACAAGAAATGCAAAGACTCCCAGAATTAACGATGTACTCAGTGTTGCACGCAGAGCTCAAACACAGTCACAGAATTAATGTGCATCCCCAAAATGCTAGTATCTAGTGTCCAGAAAATTCCCCAGTGCTCACTAAGTGAAATGAGAGTGTAACAAGAAAAGCAGCTGTCCAGAATTAATGGCACAATCAGTCACACATGCGGTGCTGATACAAAGTCACCAGAGTTAATGTGCATCCCCAAAATGTTATTGTATTTTGTCCAGAAAATTCCTCAGTGCTGTTGAAGTGAAATGAGAGTGTAACAAAGAAATGCAGAGTCTCCCAGAATTAATGGTGCACTCAGTCATGCACACAGTGCTCACACACAGTAACCATAATTAATGTGCTTCCTCAAAATGCAACTGTCTTCTGTCCTGAAAATTTCACATTGCAGATGAAGTGAAATGAGAGTGTAACAAGAAAAGCAAAGTCTTCCAGAATTAATGGCGCACTCAGTCATGCGTGCAGTGCTCCCACTCAGTCATCAGAATTAATGTGCATACCCCAAAATGCTACTGTCTTGTGTCCAGAAAATTTTGCAGTCCTGATGAAGTGAAATGAGAGCATAACGAGAAATGCAAAGTCTCCAAGAATTAATGGTGCACTCAGTCATACACACAGCAGTAACACACAATCACCAGAATTAATGTGCATCCCCAAAATGCTACTGTCTTGTGTCTAGAAAATTCTCCAGAGCTGATGAAGTGAAATGAGAGTGTAACAAGAAATGCAAAGTCTCCCAGAATTAATGGCACACTCAGTCATGCACACAGTGCTCACACACAGTCAGCAGTATTAAAGTTCATCACCAAAATGCAACTGTCTTATGTTTAGAAAATTTCCCAGGGCTGATGAAGTGTAATGAGAGCATAACAAGAAATGCAAAGACTCCCAGAATTAATGATGTACTCAGTGCTGCATGCAGCACTCACACACAGTCACAGAATTAATGTGCCTCCACAATAATGCTAGTATCTTGTGTCCAGAAAATTCCCCAGTGCTCACTAAGTGAAATGAGAATGTAACAAGAAAAACAGTCTCCCAGAATTAATGGCACAATCAGTCATGCATGCAGTGCTGATAGAAAGGCACCAGAATTAATGTGCTTCCCGAAAATGTTATTGCATTGTGTCCAGAAAATTCCCCAGTGCTGTTGAAGTTAAATGAGAGTGTAACAAAAATGCAGTCTCCCAGAATTAATGGTGCACTCAGTCATGCATGCATTCTTCACAATTAGTCACCAGAATTAATGTGCATTCCCAAAATGCTACTGTCTTGTGTCCAGAAAATTATCCAGTGCTAATGAAGTGAAATAAGAGCATAATGAGAAATGCAAAGTCTCCCAGCATTAATGGCACACTCAGTCATGAGTGCAGTCCTCACACCCAGTCACCAGAATTAATGTGCATACGCGCCAAAGTGCTACTGTCTTGTGCCCAGAAAATGTCTCAGTGCTGATGAAGTGAAATGAGAGCATAACGAGAAATGCAAAGTCTCCCAGAATTAATGGTGCACTCAATCATGCACACAGTGCTCACACACAGTAACCAGAATTAATGTGCTTCCTCAAAATGCAACTGTCTTCTGTCCTGAAAATTTCACATTGCAGATGAAGTGAAATGAGAGCATAACAAGAAATGCAAAGTCTCCCAGAATTAATGGCACCCACAGTGTTGTGTGCAGTGCTCACACACAGTCAGAGAATTAATGTGCATTCCCAAAATGCTACTATCTTGTGTACAGAATATTCCCAAGTGCCCACTAAGTGAAATGAGAGTGTAACAAGAAAAGCAGTCTCCCAGAATTAATGGTGCACTCAGTCATGCATGCATTCTTCACAATTAGTCACCAGAATTAATGTGCATTCCCAAAATGCTACTGTCTTGTGTCCAGAAAATTTCCCAGGGCTGATGAAGTGTAATGAGAGCATAACAAGAAATGCAAAGACTCCCAGAATTAATGACGTACTCTGTGTTGCATGCAGCACTCACACACAGTCACAGAATTAATGTGCCTCCACAAAAATGCTAGTATCATGTGTCCAGAAAATTCCCCAGTGCTCACTAAGTGAAATGAGAGTGTAACAAGAAAAACAGTCTCCCAGAAATAATGGCACAATCAGTCATACGTGCAGTGCTGATAGAAAGGCACCAGAATTAATGTGCTTCCCCAAAATGTTATTGTATTGTGACCAGAAAATTCCCCAGTGCTGTTGAAGTTAAATGAGAGTGTAATAAAAATGCAGTCTCCCAGAATTAATGGTGCACTCAGTCATGCATGGATTGTTCACAATTAGTCACCAGAATTAATGTGCATTCCCAAAATGCTACTGTCTTGTGTCCAGAAAATTATCCAGTGCTAATGAAGTGAAATACGAGCATAATGAGAAATGCAAAGTCTCTCAGAATTAATGGCACAACTCAGTCATGAGTGCAGTGCTCCCACCCAGTCACCAGAATTAATGTGCATATGCCAAAGTGCTACTGTCTTGTGCCCAGAAAATGTCTCAGTGCTGATGAAGTGAAATGAGAGCATAACGAGAAATGCAAAGTCTCCCAGAATTAATGGTGCACTCAATCATGCACACAGTGTTCACACACAGTCACCAGAATTAATGTGCATCCCCAAAAATTGTACTGTCTTGTGTCCAGAAAATTCCCTAGTGCTGATGAAGTGAAATGAGAGCATAACAAGAAATGCAAAGTCTCCCAGAATTAATGGCACACTCAGTCATGCACACAGTGCTCACACATAGACACCAGAATGAATGTGCATCCTCAAAATGCAACTGTCTTGTGTCCAGAAAATTTCCCAGTGCTGACAAAGTGAAATGAGAGCATAACAAGAAATGCAGGGTCTCCCAGAATTAATGGCACACTCAGTTATGCGTGCCATGGCATTACACTATTACCAAATTAATGTGCATCCCCAAAATGTTATTGTCTTGTGTCCAGAAAATTTCCCAGTGCTGATGAAGTGAAATGAGAGCATAGCAAGGAATGTAAAGTCTCCCAGAAGTAATGGCGCACTCAGTCACGCATGCGGTGCTGATACAAAGTCATCAGAGTTAATGTGCATCCCCAAAATGTTATTGTAGTTTGTCCAGAAAATTCCCCAGTGCTGTTGAAGTGAAATGAGAGTGTAACAAGAAATGCAGAGTCTCCCAGAATTAATAGTGCACTCAGTCATGCACACAGTGCTCACACACAGTAACCAGAATTAATGTGCTTCCTCAAAATGCAACTGTCTTGTGTCCTGAAAATTTCACAGTGCAGATGAAGTGAAATGAGAACATAACAAGAAATGCAAAGTCTCCCAGAATTAATGACGTACTCAGTGTTGCATGCAGAGCTCAAACACAGTCACAGAATTAATGTGCATTCCCAAAATGCTACTATCTTGTGTCCAGAATATTCCCAAGTGCCCACTAAGTGAAATGAGAGTGTAACAAGAAATGTAAAGTCTCCCAGAATTAATGGTGCCCTCAGTCATCTGCACAGTGTTCACACACAGTCTCCAGAATTTATGTGCATCCCCATAATGCTACTGTCCTGTGTCCAGAAAATTCCCCAGTGCTGATGATGTGAAATGAGAGCATAACAAGAAATGCAAAGTCTCCCAGAATTAATGGAGCACTCAGTCATGTGCACAGTGCTCACACACAGTCACCAGAATTAATGTGCATACCCCAAAATGCTACTGTCTTGTGTCCAGAAAATTCCCCAGTGCTCATTTAGTGAAATGAGAGTGTAACAGGAAAAGCAGTCTCCCAGAAGTAATGGCACACTCAGTCATGAGTGCAGTGCTCACACACAGTCACCAGAATTAATGTGCATCCCCAGAATGCTACTGTCTTGTGTCCAGAAAATTCCCCAGTGCTGACTAAGTGAAATGAGAATGAAACAAGAAATGCAAAGTCTCCCAGAATTAAAGGCGCACTCAGTCTTGTGGGCAGTGCTCACACAAAATCACCAGAATTAATGTGCATCCCCAAAATGTTACTGTCTTATGTTCAGAAAATTCCCCAGTGCTGCCAAAGTGAAATGAGAGCATAACAAGAAATGAAAACTCTCTCAGAATTAAAGGTGCACTCAGTCATGCATGTAGTGTTCACATATAGTCACCAGAATTAATATGCATCACCAAAATGCTTCTCTCTTGAGTCCTGAAAAGTCCCCAGTGCTGACAAAGTGAAATGAGAGTATAAGAAGAAATGCAGTCTCCCAGAATTAATGGCGCACTCAGCCATGCACACTGTGATCACACACAGTCACCAGAATTAATGTGCATCCCAAAAATGCTACTGTCTTGTGTCCAGAAAATTCCCTAGTGTTGATGAAGTGAAATAAGAGAATAACAAGAAATGCAAAGTCTCCCAGAATTAATGGCGCACACAGTCATGTGCACAGTGGTCACACACAGTCACCAGAATTAATTTGCATCCCAAAAATGCTATTTTCTTGTGTCCAGAAAATTCCCCAGTGCTGACTAAGTAAAATGAGAGCATAACAGGAAATACATTCTCCCAGAATTAATGGTATACTCAGTCATGCACGCAGTGTTCATTCACAGTCACCAGAATTAATGTGCATCCCCAAAACGCTACTGTCTTGTGTCCAGAAACTTCCCTAATGCTGACGAAGTGAAATGAGAGCATAACAGGAAATACATTCTCCCAGAATTAATGGTGCACTCAGTCATGCACGCAGTGCTTACACACAGTCACCAGAATGAATGTGCATTCCCCAAAATGCCACTGTCTTGTGTCCAGAACATTTTCCAGTCCAGACAACATGAAATGAGAGTATAACAAGAAACACAAAGTCTCCACACTCCACACTCGAATTAGAATTAAGTACCCTGCTGCCACTGTTGGAATTACATGTAATGCTGCAATTGACCTGCCTTTGATGGGATGATGCAGAGTGTCTTGTGAAATGGTGTGCCAGAAGGATAAGCTGACCATTGAGTTTACTGTCCAAGATGATGAGACTGAAAACGCTGTTGGTTGCCCAAAGTGGGCTGCATTGACCACAACAGGAAGGATGCCATTTGTGTGTACACTAATACTACCCTTGATAAGTTGATTAATGTACCTGCCTGGCACTATCATTGTTTTCCTCAGAGCCTGATCTTAACTGTATGATATACATATTTATATACATATATGTATGGGATATGCAGGGAGCAACTGTGTGATAAAGCATTTATGTTGGCTAGTTGCCATTGACCACAAGTAACCTCATGAGTGGCAAAGCCACGAGTGATGGTTACATGAGGTCAGTTGCAACTAACCAACATAAATGCTTTATAACACCGCTGCCCTCAGCATGTTTCATTTATACAATTGGGGAACAAAATGTGAGTTACTTTATTTTTGTGATAAAATGTTATGTTTTTGTTGTGTTTTTGTTTTATTTAGGGGTTTATTTTTAAAAAAAAAAAGCTGGTCCGCTTCTTTGTGCCATTTCCATGTTTGTTAGATCATGAATCCAGGAGTGATGCATAAGGCATTTATGGTGCTTGGTGGAGAGGCAAGTTTCTAAAAACGTTTGAAAAAAAATGGCAGCTTACTTTAGCGAGGGAGCAAGTGTATGTACTGGTAGCTTTTGTTTGATTTTTTTTTATTCATTTGTGTTTTTATAGTTATGAGGTATTGCAGATAGTTTTAGTTCTGGAGTGTGGGAGTGGGATAAGGAAGAAGTGGCACAAGAGTTATATACTGTAAATATATAGCAAGTTGAAGCGAGAGCAGTGTGAGCAGAGGGAGCCAAAGTGAGAACTGTTCTGAGGAGAGAAATGCTTCCTGAAAATATTTCAGAAGAATTACCAAGGTAATTATTCTAGTAAATCAATTAAGTTGGAAGTCTGAAATGCCAATTTGCTGTGTGTGCCAGCTCTCCCCAGTGTCGTGTTTGCCGTGGGTTAAGGAGTGGTGATTGCAGCAGTGAAGGTGTGGACTCTCAGAGCCAGATGTAGGAAAGAAGATGCTGCCTGCCTTTGGTGGTGAAAAGTAAAGATGTGTTTTTGTGGTTTCGCTGGGCACTGGTCTGGTGAGGAATTAAGCAGGAGCGAGATTGTGTTATGGGGAAGTAAAAGTGATAAAGTATGCTATGGGTCAGTGTACGTCAGACAGGGAAACTGAAAGCCACTGAATGTAGTGCCGGCAGTGGGGGGATGTAGAAATTGTGTGAATAAACGGGTTTTCACGTTGTCACTGTCTGTATAAATAAATTTATACATACAGTAACTCAGGTAAATGGATTTATCACACTGGATATACATCCACCCCATTGCATAAATATATATATATATATATATATATATATATATATATGTATATATATTATACTGGCGCAGTCACGCCACTATAATTAGGGTTCAGCTGTCACTTACATACTAAAGTCAAACGTTTGGGAGTTAATAACTTTGGACCCTTTCAACAGATTTGCCTGAAATTTGGAAAGTGCACTGGGGCATGGTAGATCTCTTGATTTGCCAAATTGCATTTCTGTCAGACTTATGGTCCTTGCATACAAAAATGCTGAAAAATCCAAAATGATCCATTTTTTGAGGCAGCTTTTGAGATTTTGGATGTGGCCCTGCTCGGCCGTTGTGTGGTGTGCCACTCTGCAAGATGGCTCATTTGAAAGATCATCGGTGGCTGAACATGCAGCTTTTCATTTGGTGCAAACATATTAAGGCATTCAAATGTTATGCCAATTTTAAGTTCCCATTATAAGTCAATGGGAAAATGTATATTTATGTTTTGCGGACAAAGAATTGGGTTCTGGCCATCTTGTCCCGCCTGGTGATCAAAGAATTTGCAATCTCGCGGTTCAAGAATCTTTGTCCCCGGGAATTTTTAAAATTCTTTGATCGCGAGGTCCGCCATCTTGTTTTTGATTTTCTGATCAGAAAAACACAAATACCTCGGTTCATGGATCACTTCTGAGGTAAAACTTGGATGGGTTTTACTCAGGGGGCCCTGATCTATCAAGCCATGCCTATGGTTTGATCGAAATCAGTCTGAGCTTTTAAAATCTTAGTTTGCTGATCGCTAACAATCTTTGATTGTGAGCCTGCAAATTATTTAATCGCGAGATTCTTTGATCGTGATCATGCATTGCAAGCAAGGGACGAGATGGCCAGATTTTAAAATTGTTTTTCTCAGCCCAGGAGTGCCCTAGAAACTTAAATGAGGGTGTGTTTTTCTCAGGGCACTTCGTTCTGCCCCATCTGAATAAAGAAATCTTGTTTTACATATCCCTGGTAGTCTAGTAGCCCCCCCATCATGATAACATATATAATGAGCTCTAGTGGCCCCCCAATGTTCATAAATATTGTTTTTATATATCCCTGGTAGTCCAGTGCCCCCCCAATGTGTATAAAATATTAACTGTTATTCATATCCCTGGTGGTCTAGCACCCCCCATCATAATAAAATATATAATTATCTGCAATTTCCTGATAGTCTAGTGGCCCCCCATGTGTATTTTATACATATTGCTTTTTCAGGTCCCTGGTAGTCTAGTGGCCCCCCGATCTGTACTACATTATAATTATTTTCCATATCCCTGGTAGTCTAGTGGCCCCCCATCATAATAAAATACATAAGGATTTCCAATTTCCTGGTCATCTAGTGGCCCCCCACCCAGCCGTGCCAGCCAACCCAGAACCCCCCACCCTTCCCCAGACGGGACTGGCACAGCCCAACTCTCGCCTCCACAGCCAGCCACTGACTGTGTGCATTACGATCGCTAATGCAAAGAGGCAGTCAGAAATAATTTCAAATATGGATATAGATAAAAAACACACTCAACTACAACCAAGTGATTAAATGCCTTCATTGTAAGGTATCAGTGATGTGACTTGCACCCCCCACTTCGCTCATACACCTTGCTTGTACAGTAAGAAAAGAGAATAGGAGCAGATGCACTAGGATTTCAACTAGTATTGCTTCCACCCCAGTTCATGGATCAGCATAATAAAAGGGTAACATATGGAGAACTGGGCAGATCGATCTCTGGAAGAAGGGGTGTTTGAAAAGACACTGCTAACTCCTGGCCTCCTGGCACAGTGCCAATAGCTGAGTGCTCCCTATTTTTTTTTACAAATCAAGTGCAGGAGGACAAAGAAGAGAGATGAAACTCAGGAAATGACTGCAATGGGGAGTGGGTGGCCAAGGTATTCATGCTAGCCACATGGGTATGGATACTACATAATTCTGTCAGAGTGTCCCTAAAAAAATTTTCACATTTTGCATGCTGCACCCCCCCCTTGTTCAAATAGGAATAGGAAAAATATTGGCAACAATTTGAACGGGCCCATGCACAACACCCCTACCACCAAAGTACACTAAAACTGGATACATAGCAAGTACAGCAATTGTTAAATGCAGTGCAGTTTTGTGTAGCAGTTGAAAAAGTTGAGTCATTTTTTGCTACACTAACCAAGGTAACAGAGCAGCATAGTTAACATCCCTGAGCAGCACTACAGTGTTTTCTAAGAGCAGAGGGTCTTATTTTTCCTTGTTGAGAGCTGGACATCACCACTCAAGCCAGTATCATTATGCTGCTGTGTTCTTCACGAAGAGGCAAAAATGTTAACATAGCCCCTCAAGAAGCCCTAGATCTGTGCTGCTGCTTGGGATGGGAAGGGGCTGTCACCATTCACATGCCCTGCAGGAGCCACCAGAGGTTGTCACACTAGATAGGGCTCTGGAGACCACACAGAACTCATCTGGAGATCCCTAGAATTCAGGCGAATCACATCTTTCCTCTAGTGCTAGCTGACAGATTCTCTATCCTGCTGTATGTCACCTCCAACCACTGCCAAATAACAGGGTCATAGTGTTCCAGATTTCAGTGCTAATATTAAAATTTAACTCTTTTGGAAGTTCCACCTCGGGAACTCTGCTGCTCATGTCCCAACACAAGCCAGGGGGGCAGAAAGGTGTGTGGGCATGAACATCTGAGCCCATGAGAACTGATGGCATGTCAAGACTAATACTACTGGGTCCTTGTCCATTGTATCAGGGTGTTGAGGAGACCTACTTGGAAAGTACAGTTGAAGATTTTTTCCATGTTTTACTCAAGTCCCACATTCTGAGGACCTGCAGTGTCCAAAATGCTTCCCTACAATTTGTGTGCAACATTTCAGCAACAACAGGTTATGGATATGCCTTCAATAAGTAATGCTCTTTTTCTGACTCCAACTGCCTTCAGTCCTCTTTAAGAAAATTGCTGGTGCCTAGTAATTAGTCCCCTTTCCAGTTGTGATCCCTCAACAACCCCATAACTCTGTGGTTTAGTCTCAATCACTTATCTGATCTCCCATTTGCTTACCAAGTTGGATCTTCATGTGTAAACACAGCAAACTGTTTGCAGTTAAGATCCCTGAACATAAATTTCTTTTTGTCTGCTACAGTATTTGCAAGATGCACTTGCTCCATGAACAGTGTGTTTACGATCATAGCTCTTAGGTAAAAGCTAAAAGGGTAGCATCCAGAAGGTAAAGGAGATGCAGAGGGAGGAGGATAAGGAGGTGTATCAGGTAAAACAGAGTGAAGCAGGGAGAGCAGTAAGGAGTGAAAATACATAAACTGAGGACAAAATAGCTTAGAAGGTGATGAAGGGGGGAAAAAACATGTTTAGGTATGTAAGAAAAGGAGGAAGTCAAGAGGTGGGATCATAAAATTTAAAAAGGAAAGAGGGGCTTTGCAGAAGTGGACCAATAAAAGGCAGATATCCTGAACAAATATTTTTGATCAGTGTTCACAAAGCAAGCACTGTATAAGGGGAGGGTTTTACAAACTGTGACAGGAGCATCAGGGGAGGGAAGGAAGTGCACACTACTCCATTTTCAGAGGGTAGTGTGCTGAAGGGACTCACTTATCTGAAGGTGGACAAAGCTATGGAGCAAGGTGGGGTGCATCCAAGGGTATTGAGTGAGCTCAGGGAGGTACTTGCTGCACCTCTGAAAGTCCTATTTAACATCTCATTGAAAATTGGACTAGTTCAGTAGGACTGGAGGAGGACAGATGTAATCCCAGTTCACAAAAGTTGTAGTGGGGAAAAGGCTGTCAATTGTCAGTTGTAGGCCAGTCAGCCTGACTTTGGAGGTGGGAAAGTCAATGGAGTCACTGCTAAAGGACTGTTGCATATCTTGAATTGAATATGTTACAAGACATGAGGCAGCATGGATTCATGGGGGTGGGGTAATATGAAATGAAACTGATAGATTTCTTCAACTGGATGACTAAGGAATTAGATCAGGTAGCACGGTGGATGTGTCCTACTTAAATTTCAGTAAGGCTTTCAACACCATTCCACATAGGAGGCTAGTAAGCAACCTGGGTAGCTTAAAAGTGGGTTCAAATGTGAAAATAAATTGGTTAGGGGATAGGCAACAGAGGGTGGTGGCGAATGGAGTTCACTCCGAGGAAGGGAGGGTGACCAGCAGGGTGCCTCAGGGATCGGTGCTGGGATGGTGCTCTTTAATGTCTTTATAAGTGACATTGCAGAGGAGTTGGAAGGGAAAGCCTTCCTCTTTGTGTATGTCACCAAGATCAGCAATAGTGTTAACATTGGGGGGGGGGTGATGAGCAGAGACCTGAGAAATCTTGAAGAGTGGTCAATGGTATGGTAGCTGGATTTCCACACAAAAAAGTGCAAATTAGTGCACTTGAGGCACAGGTTACAAAATGGTAAGAGTGGTACTGATGACCACCAAGCAGAAAAGGGACCTAAAGGTGATCATATTGAATGCCCTATGAGGGGCAGGCAATGCGACAAGGCAGGTGAGAGAGTTAGTGGGATACTGGGGTGCAAATGGAGGGGTATCACCAGCAGAAAAAGGGAGGTGGCATTGCCTCTGTATAGACTGCTAGTAAGACACCACCTGGATTACTGCATCTAGTTCAGGAGACCATGTCACAAGAAGGACATAGGCACAATGGAGGCAGTCCAGAGGAGCGCAGCTAAAATGGTGCAGGGTCAGCATCAGAAGTACCATAAGGAGAGACTTAAAGACATTAATATGTACACCCGGGAAGTGGGTGGCTATGATAGAGACATTTAAATTCCTCATGAAAGGTAAATAAGGTACAGGAAGGAAGTATTTTTTTGAGAAAAAGGTATTCAAGGATAGGGGGCACAATGAGAAGCTACAGGGATAGACTTATGAGAGATGTGAGAAAGTATTTCTTTACAGAAAGGATGATGGCTTCTTGGAACAGTCTTCCAGCAGAGGTGATGGGTGGAAAACCGTGGTGGGATTCAAGAATGCATGGGATAGGTAGAAGGGAATCTTAGGGAAAGGAAAGGGGAGTGAAGCAGGGTTTAAAATTCAGTTTACCTATAGAGGGAATACCCCTTCCCCTGGTTTTACCAAATAGGGAAACCCACATGGGAGGAATTTGGGGGGGGATAGTCCTATAAAATTTATATTTCATTTGCTGATGTATATTACTGTTAAAAAACATTGTACTTAAAAATATGTGTTTTCTGGTCTGCCTGTCTTCCACATTTTGGGGCTTCTAACTTCTCTCAGGTTAGAGTCAGAGTGAACAGCAGGCACAATGGATAGTAAGGAAAAACTAATTACAGAGACAAAACATAGCAGGTCAGTCAGTCAGTGAAACAGCAGCCAAATGAATGAAAACACAAAATACTGAGCTAAAACCTCCATCTCTTACACTAAAATTGACCTCTTTGGTCTGGTGAGTGAATAGCCTGAGGCCTAACTCTCTTTTCTTCTGCTCTTCATGTTTTGCCATGTATGTGCAGCTCATTTAGAATCTACGGTTCCTCTACTGCTACTCAATTTTGAGTTTATCATTCAGTTGTTTTCCTTAATCTTTATTGCTCAGAGTTCCTGAATTTAAATTTTATTCAGTTCTGAGTACTGAAGCCACATTCACATTCTACACTAGCCACAGGTATGACCACTGCAATCTGATACAGCTTTTTTGAACTCTGAAAATGCACCTAGATATTCTTTCAGTACAGCTTCAGCAAACTACTGGAATAACAGATACTGGTAGTAATCATTTGAAACCATGATCCATTTTCACAAAAGGAATTCCCTTTTTGCAGATTCTGTAGCTAGGACAGAAAAGTGGAAGTGCTTCAGTGTTCTAACTAGAGACTCTGCACTATACGTACTGAAATTATGTGGATGTTGCTATTTCAACACTGCAGCTTTCTTGGGTTCAGAAAGGTAGAAACAGCTTAATATGTCTATGGTCTCTTGGTGGAAACATCTGTCCAGTTGATCAATTAAAGCACTGATGTATGTGCTTCTTAAGGTTGTCAAAAGCTGGTCTCTGAGTACGAATGTTGAACAGTTTATCACCTTTGAATTTATCACATCCTTAAGATCAGTATCAAACAATTGTCTCTGTAGCTGGCCCGGTGGAGCTGAGGGTTGAGGCATTGAAAGCCACACCTCGCTCCACACTGGCAACCTGTGTTCGGGAATTGACTCGGGCCACTGGGGGTCAGCAGGGGTGGAGAGGAATTGAGTGTCTGATGGACTGCTTTCCCTTTCAGGTGTGGGGGGCTTGCAGCTGTAGGCACAATTGTGGCCCCTAGTGGAGGCCGGGGTGGTGTGCTGACACTGTACATTTCAGGGGGGTGAGTTGGGGCACAGCACTGGGAAGGAGCATGTGTGGAAGCATGCATGCTCCTCCCATTGGCATCATTGCATGCCCCACTCACAAGGGGCTAAACGGGGAAAATGGCAACTGGTCACGACAGTTTGATGGCTGTACCACAAGACACCCGGCTTTGGGGGCATTGCTGATCACTGGATCTGGTCCTGGTTGGGCAGTGTGGGTGCTCTCCACCACTCTGCCGCAGGGGGCAAGCCACGGGGGTAGAGCAGCGAGGGCCTTACTGGGATCTGGGATGAACTGGATGGCGACTGGCTGAAGGGGATGAGTGGATGCAGTAGGCAGACCAGGAGCCAGGTAGGAGAAACAAATCAACAAAAAATAAATTGTCCCTCTGATGGACCTGGGTTTTCAGTTAAAGACCTGACAGCCTCTTTAGTACTCATGACAGCTGGTAGTACAGTGGAGAAATCCTGATTTTCCCTTTGGAACTGTTTTGTAAGAGCCACAGTATGTGACAAGATATCCAGCATTACGTGACAAAGAGTCACAAAGTTGAACTGACATACAGACAGTAACAGTCCTTTTACTTTGTCACTATCAGGTGAATTGGAAGAAGACATATGTTCCAACACATCTCTTAATGATGTAAGTGTCCTTCTTAAAACAGACACTGCACCATAAATGGACAACCACTGAACTCCATGAGACTGACAGTAATTCAGAACTTTCTATTCCAGCTGTTTCAGCAGTTCATGCAGTTCACTGTTTCTAATAGCAGAACTACTGAAGAAAATGAAAATGGACTTCAAGTCACGGTGATAATTTCTCACTTGTTAAACAAACTGAGCTGCGTCACTGGCACACATAGCTAACCGATGGACTGTACAGTGTACTCCAGTTAATTCAGGGTTATAATCAGTTCTTAATTTTTGCACTACACGTTGATGATAACCAATCATAACTGAAGTTCCATCAGTACAGAATGCAGCAGCTTTTTTGCCAGTAATGTCCTTGTCACTCAGAAGTTGACAAAGTGTCCCATAAATAGTTTCAGCCTTTCCATCACTAACTTCTATGTTGCAATAAAAGTGAGTTTATGGAATATTGTTGTCTGAGTATTGGTATCACATGTAAACTATGAGTCCCTTGCTGTTGCTGATGTATGTGGACTCATCCAGTGTCAGGCTTACCACTGGGCTATTCACAGGCAGCATCCAACGTCTCCATCATGGTCTGTGCAATGATCTCATGCATTTCAGACAGTCCAGCAGCATGTCGTTTAGGTGCTGTAAGCCCCTTCTGTTTTAAAGTCTTCTTTTTTTAACCTTATCTTTATTCCTCCCTACCGCACCGTCGCTCCACTCATTCAGACACGCTAAATGTTGCCATCCACACGTTCCCACAGTACCCCCAGGAGTCTGCTCCTAGAGTGGTCACCTGCTCAATGGATCCCTAGGTATCCCGGTACACCCCTCCCGGGTGGGCCGGGGAAGGAACTGCCCAATCCTCCCCGTAACAACTGCAGAGTTGGCGATTCACATTGGAATCTGCCCTGGTGAGCACCTGGTGACAAGGTCTGGTGTTGGAGGACTAATCACCTAGGAGTGAGGGGGTTCCATTTTCTCCTGTTCTGCCTATCCCCTGCAGTGCTGGCACACTGGGAGAGCCAATGAAGAGGAATACGTACACACGCCACTCCTCCCCGGGCTCTCGGCTAGTACTGCCCCTTTCCATTGTGTGTCTCGACCCACATCGCCATTCCCGGGTTCACCCAGGAGGTGGCGATATAGCAGCTGGACAGACTGGTAATCCTCCACAAAGAGGGAGAGCTGCCATTGGGTGCTCAATCCCTCTCTTCCCCTGCTGACACCCGATGGCCCAAGCTCGTTCCCAAACCCGGGTCTCTGGCGTGGACCTAGGTGTGGCGTCCAGCACCTCAACCCTCAGCGCCACTGGGCCAGCTCAAAGTCATTCAAGAATGGACATTCTTCTTCCTTTGGAAACTGAACACATTTGACAAACATTGCATTAGGCAGTTCATTTTCAGCAATATGCAGTTCTCAAAATCCCTTTAAGTTGCTCATCACTCTGTGCAGTAGCCTTATCTATTGCCTTTGCCTCTGCCAACTGATTTGGTTAACAGTCCATTTTTTTAAATGTGTTAGTATGAGCACTGCCACCAGAATGCACTATAGTGCTACAGTCATGGACCTAAGATGCACAGACTTTGACAGATGTAAATTTAAAAGTGCCTTCAAATGTCAGGCAGTTGTCTATATCTGACAGTTCAGAAGTGGTATTTTTAAATTTAAAAATAAAAAGGGGAATTCTTCTTTTAGATGTGCCGTGATATTTTGAAGTTACTGATTGACATATGGCACCTATCTGCACAGCACTATGCCTTTTGAGCTAGCAACAGCTGCTAGAAGGTGGTGTGTGGTTAAGTGTATGACCTTGTATTTGCAGCCTTTTAGGGTTATACTGGGCTGTTTACAGTTGCAGGTTAGAAATAAAAAAATACTTATATCAAAATGTTTTAAAACAGGCATTTAAGACCCTTAATCTTTAGCACATGTTCTAAGCATTAATGATTGTTTATGTCTAAAGCTGTGTTAACCCCTTAATAGCTGACACAATGTACTGTAAGTAGATGAAGGCAAGTACTTAAACTCTTAACTTTAAACACAAGTTCTAAGCATTTAATAATTGTTTGTGTTTTATGTTTCATTATTTTGAGTAAGTAAAAAGTCCATTAGGTCTTGTAATGGCTGGTCCAGCTGTTGGGTATCCAGTGATGGCCAGCCTGGCAGCACTTGATCCAATGAATGAGAAAGGCCAGTTTGGCTAGGAACATATTGCCCAGTTTGGGACAGAGGTGGGTTGCTGGTCTGGCTAGAATTATATTGTCCAGTTTGGGACAGAGGTGGGTTGTAGGTCTGCACTTACAAACAGAAGAGCCCATCTGGCCTGTGTTTTTGTCAAATAACAACCAGCTATGTATGGTTAGCCACCTTTGTGGAATTTTTTTTTTTTTAGAGAAGCTGTTTCAGGTTGGGGCACGGGGTCATTACCACACACAACACTATGCCACATGGCACAATCGCACTGCCGATACAGCACAATTTTTGCCATGTGGCATACCTTTCTTTACACCCCATTCCAGGGGGATGCACCCCCCAATATAGATTCTCAACTCGGGGGGTCAGATTGGGGAGCACACAAAGTTTGGAAAAATAAAATTTCTTTGACTGGGAATCAAACCCAGTCCCAGAAGCACTGCCTGGGTTCCCTGCTGCTGTAGCTCAGTCTGTTCGGCCACAGCAGCTGGTAGGCGAAACCCACTCCCAGCAGAGGTCTTATTCTCTGCCTGGGAAAGTGGGAATGGTGCAATACCGAGTACAGCGAGTATACATGGTATTGCACCATTTGCTCACTAGTGCAGCGCTACTGGTTAGGCATAACAAGGCGCTATTGCTGGCGTGACATTGGCGACCCGGGTACATCAGGCTGGTGATGTGTATGTTGTGTCTGGCACATCAACTGTTAAGTCTTGTGCCTCGGGTTCTGGAGTAGGGTCATGTGCATCTACTACTCCTCCTTTGTTTTGTTGCCTTTTTTCTGGTACTCGTTCTTCATCAAAGGCCTCTTGCACATTTGGTTGCTTTCATTTCAGCCAGGTCAATAAGGATGCATGTGCTATGTCACTGTCTGCATCCGAATAAAATGTGGACATTCCCACCCCTCAGTTTCTCAGCAAAAAAACCTTTTTTTTTTTTTTTTGTTACAAAATATGTCTTGGGACTTACCCAGGTAAAAGACCCTCCCACCCAGATATACTGGCACAGTAGCACCACTATAGTTAGGGTGAGAGGGCAGTTTAATGTTAAAGTGAAATTTCTGAACATTAATAACTTTTGACCTGTTCAACAGATTTCTAGAAAATTTGGCTTGAATGGTCTCTAGGGGTAGGTCTGTTGATGTGCCAAATTTTGTATATATCCATTGAACCATTCAAAAGTCATTAAAGTGTAAAAACCCCTAAATTTACCAAGTTTTTGCTGTTTCTTTGTCAACCTGGATCTCAGAACAGCTTTAGGTTTTGCTGTGAAATTTTCAGGGAACACTATGTGTAGCCCACACATGTGCCTTTCAAAGGTCTGGTGAAAAAATATTAATCTGTTCAAAAGGTATTTAATTTTGTTTTTTCCCATTATTTCCTAAGGAAAAAAGATGTCCCATGTGAAAGTTTTTGTGAGGTTGTTTTTTGCACATGGGGGGTCAAATTCAGCCATTTCTTTGCAACAAAACACTGTCTTTTCCTAGTATGTAGGGTCACATAAAGCCTGCTTAACTTTCGAAGAGCTCTGTTGAGTCCACTATTTTGTTTTCTTGTTAGCAAGAGAGAAAACAAGTACAAAATACATGCAATTAAAAAAATAAACATCAGAAGGTAGCCTAACAGGACCCATTTATTCCGATGTTGTTTTTATATGCTGTGGTCTGACACACCTTTGTTCTTCACCCAAAATCTCAAGTGGCAGGCTTAGCTAGAGGACTGCTTCTATCACCGTTCTCTCTCTGTTTGAGAACACAGGGGTTTTCTTGACTTCTGCAGCTGTAGCTGGAACTCATGCTGCCAGTTGTAGAGTTATTCTTGATCCTCTAGTGTCTTGCCCTTACCTGCAAGAGAGAGCAAGCTGTGTAAGTCAGAAGGGGTGGTGGACTGTGAGTATAAGTCCATGATTGAAAACAAATGAAAACACTGACCCTGTCAAAGTACTGATCCGTGCAGTGTAGACAGATGTTCACAGACTGGGAGTACATAATTGTAAATGGAACCGAGAGATGGAGTGAAAGGCAACAAGTTCAAAGTTTGAACCCACTGATTGATCATATGGACAGATACAAACTGAGATTCTACCCCATTCCTTCAAAGCCACCAAGGACAGTGCCTGCTATATTGAGAGTAGCACAGCATGGGAGGAACCAAATCTGGATCTGGGATATAACAGAATGGGTTCAATCTTTCCCTGTCAGATCCCAGCTGAGCAGTACCAATCAGAGCAGGTTTGGGGCCAATGAGGTACAGTTCTGCCTCCTAATATCACAGAGAGATTTGTACACTTTCAGCACATCAAGAATAAACTGAGCTGAAGACAGGATTGGAAGCATCAGCTTGTGGAGCCAATCAAATCAGATCAGTGTGAAAATAGCGCAGTGCGATTAGTGTTTACAATAAAGGCGCATTAAAAAAGCTGCAGCAGTTTATTAGCGCTGTTACTGTTAAGCACCGCGATATAGTAGCGTGGAGTCAACTACATTTTGCCATACTTTTCTGACATACCAAAAACAACAGCAACATGGACACCATCATTGTGTTCAGGATCTGGACTTTATTTAATACAATAGTAAAGACTTGAGTACAAATACAGCCATATAGCCATTTTATGTTAACTATTAAAACTATAAAAAGCCTTGCTGTATTTAATAATTCTAAAAAAAGGCATAATAAAATGAGTTAAAATATATACTTTTGACGTAACTATTAAAACTATTAAACTATTAAAATCCTGGCTGTATGTAATACAAAATAATGTCGTGTTTCACGGACTTCATTTTTTAAAACACAAAAACTCTACACTTGTAATTGAAAGTTGTATGCAATCCTCTTAAGGTAGTCATACATCGACCTTTGTCCATACTCTGCCACTACCCTCTCAATACGTTTGGCGGTGTCCTTGTATTTTTTTTTTTTGTGCCTGCAATCACCGAACCTGCTATTAATTGCTCAAGTCTGACAGTATTGTACTTCTGCTCACATTTAATAAAATCAATAAATCGCCAGATTGATGGGTGGTGGGCACCAACAAAGTGATTGAATTTACGGTGCCATGCTTCCACTGCATTGATGGTTCTTGGCAGTTCCAATTGCACAGAATCGTAGCAATTCCAAAGATCAGTTGTGAATGTTGGTCTCTGCCGCCCTCCTCTGCAAAGTGGTCTACCCAGCCAAGTGTCCTCGTAATAGTCTAATAGAGGCACAAGTATGTCAGAGTTACTAGTAAAAAAGTCTTGACACATAAAGTCTTCAAATGTTGAGATAATGTCAACTGTGGGGACATAAGCTAATGCTGGCAAGCATCTAATGTGGAGGGCAAATACCGGGTCGGACATATAGCGACTGCAAATTTCATTATGCTGCTGCACTTTGCGCCATACTGATTGGCAAAGATGAAAAAAACAGCCACGCAGCTGTGCTTCAGGGAAACACTGCCTAAAAGATTTAATAGCAGCCAGCACAAAGTCAATCAACACACTTTCTGGTTTAAGTGGAGAACACATAGCAGTTATCTCTGTAAATACTTTAGTGTAAGTCGATGCACTGCGACTAGTCATGAGTGCATACACTAGGGAGATAACATTGCACAATTTTATAGCATGTATAGCATACAGCTGATTAAAAATAGATGGGCAGCTTTTAAATGTTCCATCAGCAAATAAATGCTTACATTGCTTGAGCATTTCCAGATCTCGTGAAGTGGAGAATATAAGAAATCGGTCACTGACAGGTCCTGAATCGAAAACCAAGAACTTTTCACCATTTTCAGTAACACAGTTCTCAGATGGAAGTACAAGGGACATAGCATCTAAGGGTTCAGGTGGTGGACGACTCGTCACTCGTCGTGTCCTACGAACAGTTCTTTTCAGCAAAGGCAAGCTGGAAGCTGTGCTGCGACTTCAGGAGGGAGTTGAGTAAGGCCAGCAACAATGATCTGGTGGGTGGTTTCAGTGGTGGAAGCAGCTTTGCATTTCATCTGAGCAATCGCTTCTTTCTGCATGACAGTAACAGGGTCTGGCACATGGTTGTGTTCACCCATATTTTTAACAATTATATTGCCAGTGATATGTACCTTAGCAGTACAGTGTCCAGTTGCATACTGCAAGCATTTCCAGTATGACTTGTCACCACAAATGCGTTCTCTGTGATACAGAAAACCCTGCCACACTGCAAGTTCGCCTCCTTTCTGACTTTTGAGGTAATGCACTTCCATGCTGCCAAACACAAGTGCTACACTAACAGTGCTGCTACGATGGAGGTAATTAAGATAAGCGGCAAACCTCTTAACACACCTGAATCTCGTTACTCACTAATTCTTCCATACCAGAAAGCACTAACAGTACTCCTAAGATGCACCTGAATCTCATTACTGGCTAATGATTACAAATTAAAATTGACACAGAACTAGGATGAAAACTGCTGAATCTTGTAATGATCACTTGTGGTTAGAACACGCAGTGAAATGCGCTATTTAAGCTGCATGACAATTTATGCTACATGCTTTTATGTACCGCGCTATTAAGGTAGCGCTCTTTTTTACAGCGCTATGTTATCTGCGTTAAAATCACCGGATACCATCAAATTCTGTCAGAGGACAATATAGAGATATGAAACAAATTGGGTGTGGAGGAGCTTATAGGAAGCCTGCCTGCTGTCTGATTTGCCTTCTCTATTTTTACATGGATCACTATTTTGACATGGGCATTTCTGTACATGCACAATTTGTGTACTCTCTGGAATGTACTCCCTATTAGATCAATTGCTTTTTTTTTTTCATGATTTTAACATGGACCTGTTTTTTTCTGGTGTCTAGTGGTACTCCCTGTCACAAATCCACTCCAGTGATCAAGTCCTCTGCTCCCACAGTGTCCAACTTTGAAGTGTGATTTTTGAACAGGGGACAAACAGGGACACCCTCCTGTTTGTTTTCGGTCTGAGCAAACTACCAGTCTTGAGTTCTGCGGTCAATTATGAACCCTTCTTAGTTAGCACAGCTAGGTAACAGGTCCAAATAACACACTCTCTTTGGGGAAAGCAGCACAATACTTGACCCAGCGGGCATACAACCAGCCTGGTTAACAACCCCCTGCTGACTCAATTGAGATGCTGGTATTTCTTATCTTGCTGGACCTTTACACAGTTCCTGGATAACATGGCTGTATATGGTGACACCCAAAGCAATTTAACAATTATGGCAGAATTATCAATAATGCCCCACCATTCACACTCAAAATGAACAAGTCCCCAGGCAGGTTTAAGGAAAAAGAAGGTTTACTAAAATTTAAAATAGTAAATAAATACAGAACATATATACATTAAGGGTACAGTCAGAAAATAAATGGACAGTTTTCAATAAAGCACCTTACACTGAATAACTAATTGCTACCTCAGTCTTTCAGTTACCCAATGGTTTAGGCTGAAGTTACCAGTCTTGGCAGATGTGTCTAAAATACCAAGATAACTCTTAGAAGTACAGTAAAGAGTGTGCCTTCCAAGTTTAGAACAAATGTGCATCTTCCAAGTTCAGAACAAGAGTGTGCATCAGTCCCTTCACCCAGCTTGGCAATATCAGAGTTCAAGTCGCACCCTCCTTGTGAAGTCACAGCACATGAGGTCACTTTTAGTCCTGAAATTAATTTGCAACGTGCAGCTGCATAAGCAAGCAGGTCAGATTGCTACTTAATTGGAATCTGCAAATACCACAATATTTTTAATTATAACAAGTCTTCTTCATCAAAGCATAGTTTATGACAGCATTCCCTTTTGATCTCTCAGCAAAACATAATAAAAATACCTCATAGCTGGGTGAATTTTCACAGGTATTTATCAGAAACTACTTCCCTCTTTATTCACTGTAAAAGGCAATATTTTACCACAAACTGCCTGGGTTAAAAGCAGTGGTTGGTGTATGACCTTGGTTTTATTATAATCCCAGGAAGTCAGCTTTTACAAGCTAGCTGTGACAGCAGGCAAGGCTGAAACATTTGTTTTTCTTTTAAAAATCCAGTATCCCATGATGCCTTGTGCTGACTGCCATGTTTCACAAGCAGAATTCTAAAACATATATTCATATCAAAATTATATACTCATAATGGCAGACGATGATTCCCATCACACTCCCAGCCAATTGTCCTTTATTTATCCATGGTGTCTAGTGGCATGCCTGCGACCCAGTAATGTATCCCCTCACCTCAGCAGTGTGGGACACTGGGGAGACCACTCCCAGTGTCCCCAGTCATATATCCCCCCACAGCACTGTGGCACACTGGGGAGCCCATTCTGAGTGTCCTGAAATATTTATTTCAAAAGCTGACATACTGGTGCCCAATTCCTGTGTCAGCACTATAGCCCCTCTGCTGTCCCCAGTTACATCATGCCCCTTCCCAGTACTGTGGGACACTGAGGAACCCACTCCCAGTGTTCTTAAATATTGAGTAATGTTATTACCTGTGAGAAAAGGAAACAGTCACCCATCTTTTTTTCATAAAAAAAAAAGAAAATTGTCCCTCATTATCTCCCCCATCCCCCATCCCAACCCTCCATCTGAGCAACCGCCCCCCCAGCCCTATACTTACTACTGGAGGCCATCCATTGTCATCTTCTGTGGACCAGGAAACATCTGCACTCTTCAAAGCCGAACCGCATATTGAAGAATAAATGTAAGTGCCATATAATGGCTGTCAATTGTGTTTTGAACATATCTCAGCCATTTTATGGTATTTTAGCACCAAATTTTCAAAATAGGCTTTTTGGGACCCCTCCTCATGAACACTGTGACTGTTGTTTCATTACTCGAGCCAGAAGGTGATTTTGCAGTTGCTGCACAAAATCACCTTTTGGGACTAATTAGGGAATGACAGTGCCAGTGTTTATGAGGTGGGGTCCCAAACAGGCCACGTTGAAAATTTGGTGGAAAAAGTCCTAAAAATGGCCAACTTATGTGTGCTCATTGAAATTTTCCTATGCATGTGTGTAACTTTGGTAATTTTCAATATTTGGTCCTCAAATTTCTGACATAGCCATTTTTTCACACCACCTCATGAACAGTTCAGCTGTCATTTTTTACATCCTGCCAAAATGAGCTTTCACACCTCTGGCATTGAATGATGTGGTCCCTACACAAAATCACATCTCAGGACCAATTAACAAAATCACAGTGACAGTGTTCATGAAGAGGGATCCCAAAAAGCCTATGTTGAAAATGTTGGCAAAAAAATAAATGGGCAAGTTACACACGTTCATTTAAATTGTTGTACTTATGTTCATAATTTTGCTTACTTTTAATACTTTGACTCCAAATTTTCAAGACAGAAATTTTTACACCACCTAATGAATAGTACAGCTGTCCAAAATGTGTTTTCGCACCAGTGGTGTAGAATGGCATTTTCACACAGATTTGAACATTTTCACATAGAGAGTTTATGAAGTGGGGTCAAAAGAAAACAATTTTAAAAATTTGTGGTCAAAATATGAAAAATACAAAAAAAAAATGACAAAGTTGTGACCATTCTTTGTAATTTTGGTAGGACCGCTAGTGCTTCAGAAATTTCAAAGATTTTTTACCCCAAATTTTCAATATAGATATTTTATTACCCAACCTCATGTGTGCTACAGCTGACATTTTTTAAATCCTGTCTAAATGTGTTTTCACAGTTGTGGCATGGAACATTGTTGCAGTTGTGAAGATTTATGTTTTGGCAGTGATATGAAAATGTTCTGTGCCGCGTACATGTGCAGGGGTAATAAGATGGCTATGGTAATAATTTGGTGATGCATCTAAGGAGGGATGAGTGTGCAGGGTCCAAAGGACCCTGCACTCCCATAGTAAAATAAAGAAAATCATGGAGTATGGGACTGATGGTCCTAAAGGACCCAGCCCTCCCACTATGACATAAGGGCAGGTAAATAAGGATAAAAGTAAATTATCTGAAAAAGTAAGGAAATTAATTGCAAAAAAACTTTGTTAATGCATCAGTTAGGGTGAGTGCTATAGCAAAGAAAGGAAAGAAATGAGGCATTAGGGTTTCCAACCCTAAAGCCCCATCCCCACCTTGCAGAGACTGACAGGCATCGGGGTGTGGCTTGGGGTCATCACCTGCAATGCCCACGCCATTCCACACCCAATCCCATCCTGCATACACTGATGGTATTTTTATTATCTACCCTTTAGTGCCAGTCAGAACATTGGACTCTTTGTTATTGTGACACTCTGGTGCTAATTGCTGTATTACATTGTATAATGTTATATTGAATTGTATTTCTTTTTCAGCATGAGACCTCTGTAACAGAGCTTCAGGCTCAAAGGTATTGCAATCTGAAACCAAATAAATACATAAAAAATAAATAAATAAATATGAGGTCATTTTGTTAAGCTTAGAGTATGAGTTCCTGTCCAGTTTGACTACTTTAGTGAGGAATGACAGGATCTCATTGGTAGATGGTATATTAATGGATCTCCAGTTGCATAACAGAGCACTCTTGACCTGTATGGTTAGATGGGACAGCCAACGGAACTCTGGATGGGTTATAGCCATTGTATTAGGCTTTAACCCTAGTCGGAGGAGGGAGAGGGAGAGTGGGAGTTTTTTCCCTAGTGTCTTCCTTCCCATGTAGCAAATTTGTTTCTATTGTGGCTGAAGCTTAGGGCATGACCACAGTATATGGAGAAGATCCTCTGTATGTGAGGCATCTACAGCATTTGTCATTCTCTAGTATGTGAGCTTTATGGAGAACCCTAGGGTTCTAGTACCATGAATGAAGTATTTGTCTTGTATTAATCTGCTTCAGGAATCTTTGACAGTAGAGTGTGCATTGTTCCAGGCCTGAGACCACCAAGTTTCAATAATGGGGCATCTCAGCATTCTCTCCCACCTGATTCTAGCTTTATCTGATTGACTGCATACCGTATCTCTGATGTTTGAATAGATCTTACCTGCTAGACCTCTAGGGGACACAAGCCAATTATTAAGTATTGCTTTTGCTGTGTGGGAAGTGGGGCTCTGGAGGAGTAGTTTAACTGCTTCCCTTATTTGCAGATATCACCAGAGCTCCTTATGAAGGAGACAACAGCTTTCCAGTAGGCATTGCTAAGTAGCCACTCATTTCATACTGAGGTCAATAATGTATTTGAGATGGAAAACACCTTTGTTGGCTCAGTGTGACCAGGTAACTTTTTGTCTATCTGGACTAGGGGTGGTTCCAAATGGTGATAAAAGGTTGTGGGGAGAGGGGAGGACCATAACCACTTGTGGATCCAGTTCCAGCCTCTAACTGATGGGGGAATTGTGGGGTGGTTGGAGAGCTGGTTCCCCAGGGGTGAGCATAGGATGGAGGCAGGAGTAGCTTCCCCGACCATAGGTTTTTCCATGTAAACCCATTGCAGGGATTGATCTGAACAGGGATCAAACCAATGTAGAGTCTGGGCATCTTGGAAGGCATAATTGTACCCTTCCATCCAGAGGAGATTCCATCCACCCATTTTCCAGTTGGAACAAACTTTGCTATGACTAAACCTAGGTTTCTTCCTTCCCCACAAGAAGTCTCCGATCAGCCTATCTATTCTATGGAACCACACCTAATTTATGGCCAGGGGGATATTGGTAAAGAGATAGAAAGTTAAGGAGCCATGACCATCTTTATAGCTGCTACTTTCCCAGCTAGTGTGAGATTTAAGACTTTCCATCTGTTGAACTCAATCTTACATGGTTGTTTTAGTGGCTGGGGGTTTTCATCCCATAATTTTTCTAGCTGTGGTATTACTTTTATGCATTAGTATGTTATGCTCTTTGTAGCCCAGTGGAGTCCTGACTCCTGTGCCATAGTGACCTGGCAGTGATGACTGACGAGTAAAATCTAATTTTTAATGAATTAACTTTTAGGTCTGAGAGAGAGGCAAAGGTGTCTAGTAAGGATGGGACTGGATTTAAGGAAAGCTGTAAATATGCTACCAGTATTAGAAGGTCAACCATGTACATGAATGTATGGTATTCCTTGTCTCCTACCCCAACCCCCTGTTCTCAGTATGCTGACAGACGGCTCTAGTTAAATGCTCAACTGCCAGCATGAACAGCAAAGTGGGGAGAGACGGCATACTGGCCTTCTACCTCTCTCTCTAGATGGAAGGGGAAGGACACTAAACAATTTGTGGTGGCCCTGGACAAAGGGTCTGAGTATAGAGCATGCATCCAGGCCTGGAACCTATCATCAAGGCCCAGATGGCAATGGACCAGGTATAGGTAGTCCCACTCCAGGAAGTGAAAGGTTTTTTCAAAGTCCACTGCAATGGCTGCAGCAGGAGATTTAATTTATTTTGCCTTGTGCATCAGGTTCAGTAGCAATCTAACATGATTGGCACTATACCTATCCAGTTTGAAACCCACTTGAGAGGAATGTTTTAGAGTAACTAGCAAGGGTCTTAGTTTGTTGGCCAGCACTTTGGCATAGACCTTGCTGTCCAAATTAATAAGTGAAATCGGTCTGTATCTGGAAGCTTGAGTTGGGTCTTTGCCCTTTTTTGGCAAAACTGTGATGATCACATCTGGTAGTGTACTGGGCAGAGAGCCAGACTCCTTGGCCTCTTGAAACACCTGAGTGAGCAAAGGAACTAACCTCAGGCCAGGACCTAGTAAAAATCTACCGGGAAGCCTCCCCTCCCTATGACTTGCCTGCTAACAGTGATAAGAGCTCTTTGTGCACTTAGTCTGTTGTTATGGAAGTGTCTACACTTTGTGTTTGCCAGGGTGTAAGCTTGGGTGGAGATAGACCATCAAGAAAAGGTTGTATCCCAGCTCTGGGCTTGTCTCTGGAGGAGGCGGCATATAACTGTGCATAAAATACTTGCATTATGTCATTTACTTCCTGAGGGTTAGATTTTACCTTACCTTGGGGGGGATTTTAGGCATGGGATGTGCCTATCTGCCATCTGCTTCGTTAGTTGATAGGCCAGAACCTTACCCCCTTTGCCCCCCCCACCCCGAGAACCTGTGGTGTAGTTGAAGGGCAGCAATTTTGGCCTTTCTACTTATCAACTCATTAATTTCTAGGCAAATTACTCAAACTTTTCTACCCAGTTGAGAGTGCAGATCTGGGGAGAGCTGAGACTTATACTCAGTATCAGCCCTCTTCAAGTCAGCTTCCAGGTGAAGGAGGCACTGCTCCCTTTCCTTCCTGCACCTTGTGTCATACATCATGATCTCCCCCCTTATGGTGGCTTTAAAGGCCTCCCACATCACCCTGGCAGATGTATCAGAAATTGGGGTTTTCTGTAAGAATAGTGAGGTCTCTTCCTGTGCCCCATGAATAAAGTCTGGGTCCCTTAATAATATGGGATTGAATTTCCAGTGTTTGAAAAAGGCTTTTTTGGGGGCCCCAGTCAAATATATAGCTCAACAGGAGCATGATCTGAGATCAGCATGGGGAGAATCGAGGAGTTATGTACACTTTGAGTTGGAGGGTGGGCATAAGCCAGAAATCTAGCATACTGAAGAATTTATGTACTTCTGAGTAGTAGGTGTAGTCCCTCTCCCATGGATGGAAAAAACACCACATGTCAGTGAGGCCATACTGTCATTAGTTGTTTCAGGACTCAGCCAGCCCTAATATGAGTCTCCTTCCCAGTGGAACATCTATCTAGCAGGAGGAGGAGAGTTAAATTAAAATCCCATCCAAACAGTAGGGGGCATTCGGGGGGATGATTGAACTGATCTTGTTGGCTAACTCATGGAAGTGTTCGGAGTTATCCTGGTTAAATGTATTACATTATAGTATAGGGCCTCTTGGTGTTCTGCAGAGCATCATTACAGATCTGCCTAGAGGGCCCAAAAACTGAGCCATTACAGACCAAGGGTACACACAGAACCATGACTGGGACGTAAACATACCAGGATATACTATCTACAGGAGGGACAGGGAGGGTAAAAGAGGAGCAGGAGTAGCTCTCTACATAAGAGAAGAAATCAAAGCAACAGAACAAAAGGGTAAACAGGGAGGAGAAGAAGCACTGTGGATCAATTTGGAGGCAGGCAATGGCACCACAATCCGCACAGGGGTTGTATACAGACCCCCCTCTCAGGGGGGAGGAAACGGACAAGGAAATGATAGAAAGTATACTTAGAATGGCAGATAAAGGGGAGATATTGCTGATGGGTGATCTGAATATGCCAGATGTTAACTGGAGTTCAGTTGCAGCAGCCACTTCTAAGAGTGGTTATTCTAGATGCCCTACAGAGGCATGCCTTGAACAACTAGTATTGGAGCCCACTCGAGAGGGACAATCTTAGACCTGGTTCTCTCAAATGGAGATGAAGAGAGGATCACAGATGTGAAGTGGTAGCCATCTGGGAACTAGCGACCATCGAACAGTATGGTCTACACAAACACAGCAATAGAGTCAAGCCACAAAAAGACAAAGGTACTGGATTTTAGGAGGACTGACTTTGCTAAAATGGGTGAGTGCCTAAGGAATGCACTAGCAAATGGGCAGAAGGAGGGTGGAAGAACAATGGGGAATAATAAAACTGCCATCACAGAGGTAACAAGCCCTTGTGTAAAGCAAATAAACAAAATGAAACGAGGTAAGAAACCACTATGGTTCTCAAAGGAAGTGGCAGTGAAGGTTCAAGAGAAAAAGAAAGCATTCAGGAAGTACAAGGAATCACAGAAGGAACAGGACAGAGAACTGTATCAGTTAAAGCAAAAGGACGCTTGAAAGGCAGTCAGAACAGCAAAGGCCCAAACCGAGGAAAAGATAGCCAACTCAGTTAAGAAGGGGGATAAAACCTTTTATAGGTACATCAGGGAGTGAAGGAAGACCAAGGGAGGATAGTGAGCCTTAATAAAGGGAGGGAGGGTGGGCAGAGGGTGACTGTGAAAAGGCAGAGATACTAAACAACTATTTTGCTCAGTATTTACAAAAAGAGGGAGAACCTAAAACAAACAGTAGAAACACTCTGGATACAGAAGTTGATACCAGCCCATTTACAGAAGAAAGGGTTCTGAAGAGCTCTTAAAACTGAAGGTGGACAAAGCAATGGGACCTGATGGGATTCATCCCAGAATTCTAAAAGAACTAAGGTAGAACTAGTGACACCACTGACTACCCTCTTTAACAAATCAAGGAGGATGGGTGGTACCTGAGGACTGAAGGAGGGCAGATGTGATTCCCCTTCACAAAAGTGGGAGCAAGGCAGAAGCAGGAAACTACAGACCTGTTAGTTTAACCTCAGTGGCAGGGAAAATGATGGAATCACTTCTGAAGGAAAGAATTGTTGAGTACCTAGAGGCCAGAGGGGCACAGGACCCAAGGCAGCATGGATTCACAGCAGGAAGGTCATGCCAGACAAATCTGATAGATTTCTTTGACTGGGTGACCAAAGTAGTTGATCAGGGAGGGGCTGTGGACATGGCCTACCTAGACTTTAGCAAGGCATTTAACACAGTCCCACACAAAGATTAATATACAAGTTAGCCAGCCTGGGAGTGGGTCTCAAGATGACAGCCTGGGTAAAGAATTGGCTGGAGAATAGGACACAGAGAGTAATAAAATGGAGTCCACTTGAAAAAAAGGGGGTTAGTAGTGGGTTACCAGAGGTTCAGTATTAGGACCGGTCCTCTTTAATGTCTTTATAGTTTACATTGCAGAGGGACTGGAAGGGAAAGATGTCTCTTTGCAGATGACACAAAGATCTGCAACAGAGTTGATGCACAAGGTGGGGTAGAAAGGATGAGAAGGGACTTGGCAAGGTTAGAGGAATGGTCAAATATATGGCAGCTTAGATTCAATTCTAAGAAGTGCAAGGTAATGCACCTGGGAAACAAAACCCAGGGAAGAGTACACAATGGGGGTGAGATACAACAACAACAAAATGGAAAGGGACCTTGGGGTAGTCATATCAGATGACCTAAAGGTGGGCAAGCAATGTGAGAGGGCAGTAAGGAGGGCTGGGGAATACTGGGATGCATAGGAGAGGCATCACCAGTAGAAAACAAAAGTTATTATCCCTCTGTACAGACAGCTGGTGAGACCACATCTGGAGTACTGCGTGCAGTTCTGGAACCAATCTCCTCAAAGACATAGACAGGATGGAAGCTGTCCAGAGGAGGGCACTAAAATGGTGCAGGGTCTGCACCGGAAGACATATGAAGAGAGACTTAAGGAGCTTAACATGTATAGCCTCGAGGAAAGGAGGGAGAGGGGGACATCTTAGAAACTTTCTAAGTACCTCAAGGAATCAACAAAGTCCAAGAGGTAGTATCTTTCAAAAAAGAGGTGCAAGAACAAGGGGCACAATTTGAAGATAGAAGGGGGCGCTCAGAGGTAATTTAGAAGTATTTTTTCACAGAGAGGGTTGTGGATGTATGGAACGGCCCTTCCAGAGGAGGTTGTGGAGTCAAAACAGTGGTGGAATCTAGCATGCATGGGACAGTCATAAGGCAATTCTAGGGGTTGGGGGTAGGAAGAAGTAGGCTGCTGGTTAACTCGGATCTGCAGCTTATCCATCAGGTAGGGAAATGGGCAGACTGGGTGGGCCAAGCGGTCCTTATCTGCCATCAAATTCTATGTTTCTATGTTTAAGGGAGACACTTGTGCAGAAGTATCTCCACCCTACATTTCTAGGAAGGGGGCACTTGAGTTTATTTCCTGGCCCACCCAATCTTTTGCCAGATAAGCATGGCCATTTTTTTATTTATTTGGCTTCCTGCAAGAAGGCTATTTGGGTCCTTATTTTCTTCAAGTCAGAAAGCACCTTCTTCCTCTTAACTGGGATGTTAAGACTCCTAACATTACATGGGTGGCAAGCCAGATCATCCAACACTGGAAAAGACACAGCTTTCCTCAGACACTACAGAAACTCTCAGTTAGTGCTTTCAGACAGTAACGACTTTTTTTAATGATTTAAAACAGCTACCCACAACTTTCTGTTGCTGGCAGCAACCATCTCATGAGCAGCAGTGAGATCCCTGAGCTCACTTAATGCTAATATGTCAGTTTGACCTCTGCTATTGGTTGGCAGGACATATTAGCATAACATGAGCTCAGGAAGCTCACTGCTACTCAAGAGATGCTGGCTGCTGAAAATAGAAAGTGAAAGTTGAAGGCCACTGTTTAAATCACTAAAAACAATTAGAGGTGATATTTTAAAAAAAATGTTAGTGTCTGAAAGCACTAATCAGGCATTTTTGTAGTACCTGGGTAAAGCTGTGACTTTTCCAGTGTTTCCCTTTAAAGGGGTGTGGGAAGTTTTTTTTTTATATGGAATATCAGACTAAGATGATGATCCAGAGCCTTTGTGCAGGAAGATACCAGCAAAGTCACTATGCAACATAGCTTCTCCCTTGGAATAGCATGCCATATTGAGCTTCCCTAAACCCCCTTCATACTGCCCCTTAGCTCTTAAACCCACAGCATGCCATACCATACATATCATACAAGCAGGGAACAGTGACAAAAACTGCAGTATGCAACATATGAATCAACACACATGAACTATATACAGTTACTCATCTGAGTTGCTTCACGGTGACATCCAGGTAAAAGGCCTTGGGCAAGTGGTGCCCACTAGCCTGCCTGACTCCCATGGGAGGAATGGGGGAGTTTGAGGTCTCTCAAAATAGGGGAACAAACCAGCACTTTTTGCCAGTGCCCAAACACTAACCTGTGGGTTTGGGAAATAACTATGTCAGGTCAACCTAGTGGAAGTGCAAGCTAAAGTCATGTGGATGCCCAAAGAATGACCATGCACTCTGTACCATGGTGACTGTTGCCCTATGCTTGCTGCATTCAGCATGTATCCCAGAGATTGCTGTTCTTGGAAGTATTGTGGGGTGTTACTACACCTTGTATATGAGGGACCTGAAAAGTTGTCTCTGTTTAAATTAGGTGACAGCTGACCAGCCTCTGAGGCACCCAAGCTTTCCATGGGAGCATACATTCTCGTGCTTCAAACAGTAACCCCCATGAGAGCACTGGTAAATGGAGGAAGGATGGAGAGGCAGCAGTGTCCTCAGTGACCCCCTGACTTGAAGATGAAGCTAGGATTGTGGTTATTGGGGATGGGTCTGAAAAATATTTACTCTGCAGCTAGGGCCCAGCCTTGCTTGTGGCCCTGTGCACCAAAGAGACAGCACTATACGGTGAAGCTGGTCCATTAATTTTGCATATAAGGCTTACTCTACAGTGATGGGCCATCATCCCCCTCACTGCCCCTGCATCCTCAAGGACTCAGACCATATAAACACAAACCTAGAGTCAAAGTCTGCGACCTTCATTTGCTGCAGCATACCACTTGAGAACAGTCCAGAAAAATTATTTTGCTTTAGTAAGGGATTAATAAGTTTGTGGTTGCCAAAGGAGAAGGCAGGCAGTGTTATTCCAATGGAGTCTAACAGTAAAATGAGATGGGGAGGAGGGAATGAAGACATCGAGGCTGGGGATTACAAGGTCAGTCCTGGCCTCCATGGCTGATAATCCAACCCTGTGCCCCCCTCCCAAAGTCCCATCTAAACCTCCACCATGCAGTCCCCACAAAAGCAAAAACAGCACTTATCTGAGGCAATTAATGTCAGTTGACCAATGCCTGTGCAGCAGGAGAAGGCTTGGCCACAGCTGCTTGGTGGTCATCATGACTGGTTCAGGCATCTGCAGCTTTGAGCCCTCTCATCTGTCTCCACTGGTGTCTTCAAACTGCCATGGGAAGCTTCTTTCTGTGGCCCAGGATTCATTTCTCTTCATGGAGGCTCTGGCTCAGTCGGGTGTGGGACTGGTGGTGTCCATATCTTCTGGTGAATTAAAGGAATCGGAGTCCAGAGGAGTGAATCAGTTCTACGAGAAATATGGGTTGGTGTTCAGCGCAGGTACATCTTCTCACCAGTTGGCCCTCATGGATGGGCTCCTCGTACTGGATTTTTCAGCTGGGTGACTGTGCCTATGGAGCCTGGAGTTTTGCTGTCTCTTCTTGACCTGCACTGTTGTCCCACCTGACTCCTGTGCTGCATGCTATACCACATTTCCCTGCATTGTGTGATGCATTTCTTGAGAATTGGGGATTTTAGACCTTCCCCCTACCACCTGGCACCCAGCATTACTGGATCCTTTTGGAATATTTCTATTGATCTGCAGCCAGGTGCTGTGGATATAGATAGTCTATCAGTGAGTCTGGTGTTCCAAAAACCAGTGAGCTGCCCTTCACCACAATCCTGATGGAGGCTGGATATCTGGGGGAGAAAGAGACACCCAGATGATGCAAGGTATGTCTGGAATCAGTATACTCTTTTTTGCACTCTGATAAGTCTTTTGAGTAATCTTGGAATAGCATTAATCAGTGCCCTCGCCACTCCAAAGTGCCGAACGCCCGTGCTGTTGCCTGGGCTGCTTCCTTTTCTGCAAAATTTAGGAAATGGGACAAAATGGACCTTGATCGCTCACCTGGCTTGGGCCATGGTTGTAGAGATCTGTGGGTTCTTTCAATTACAAAACTTGTATCCCCCAGCAGCTTGAGGATATGGGGCAGCTCTGATTTAAAGAAGTTCATCACGTTGCCTTGCTCTGCTCCTTCAGGAATGCCAAAGAGCTGCAAGTTGTTGTGGAGGCTCTTATTTTCTAAGTCATCTACTTTTAGTTGCAGGGCCTGTATTGCTTGTGCTTGTTCTCTTATGGCAGCAGAGAGTTCAGCCATTGCAGCATCTTGTGTGTCAGTTTTCCATTCTGCCTTAAAAATACTAACATCCATTTAATGTAAATCTAACGTGGCATTGTTGGAGGCGAGCATCAGCTCTGTCATCTGCTGCAACTGGGCTGTGAGCATATGGTTCAAAGAAGCTGAGCTCATACTGCCTGTGTCAGTGGTGGCCTTGCGGTCTCCGATTGCTCTGTGACCAGACATTTGTTTAAGCGGTCACTGAGGATTTTGCCAGGAGAGGAGTATAGCAGAAGGTGCCCGGTCAGCAAGCATCTTTTTTAATTTGATCTACTGATCGGGCTTTATATATGGAGTGAAAAATAATTTAGTCCCCTGGTATGTTCCTGTTGGAAACACAGGTGTCTATCTTGTTTAGCAGTTAAGCCACACCCTGCTTTTTAAATGCTTTTCAAAGGCTTTTGGGACCAGAGATTCAGAGCAGACTTAATAACAAACCTGCCTTTATAAGACTGCACTTAATTCTTCAGCCTGTGCATGTCAATGCAGTTCATTGCAGCACCATGTGACCTTCAAACTCATGGATCATTGAAAAGTTCTCCTTAGAGGCACAGTCCACAGGTGAACTTGCCAAATTCAGCATTTGTGAAGTTCTTGCTGTAAGGTGTAGTTTAACTTTGCCTTCCAGATTAAATTAGCTATTTTTTCAAATGCACAAATTTCTCAGTGAAGCAATGTTTTATAAATTTTCCCATCACAATTCCTAAAAGCTGGAACCAGATAACCCCTGACATTAGGAATCTGACAAAATTCAATACTTTCAAGTTGTCAATTAATGAAAGTATGAGGTTTGACTGTACCTGTTATTAGTCTGCAGAGTTACACAGCTTTATGATTGTTAACATGTTTTATGTCAGAGAAGATTGATTGATATATTTGGTTATGTGTTATTAGTAGTGTTTAGTATGTTAATTTAAATATGTAACTGACTATGTAATCTCACAGGACAATCTTGTAAATAAGGCTTTAGGGTCCTAAGCATTTTATCCTGTTTTAAAAATAAAGATATTTACTACTTTACCACTACTTAATTGAGCCTTTTTCTATAAGTCAATAGGTCCTTCAATGGATGTCTCTTATGGTATTACAGACTCTGAGCAAGTGGTTTGAGTGAGAGGACAAGAAAGAAAAATGGAGCAGTTATGTCTTCCCAACCTTCGCGAGAAGAGTCTGTAATCCACCAAGACACATCCTTTGGAGGCCCTGTTATTACAGTGGTGTGATAGCACCACTATAGTTAGGGTTGAACAGTGGTTTCTATGTTAAACCTCATATTTTGCACTTTAAAACTTTGCAACCATTCAATAGATTGCAAAAAAGTTTGCATGCACAGTGTCATGGGTTAGATCTCTCAATGTTCCAAATTTTGTTCAGGTCAGATGCACAGATTCTGAGATTCAGATAGCTCACTGCACCACCGTCTGACCTCCAATCCCATGAATCACTGAAAACTTCTCCTTAGAGGCACAATCCACAGGTGAAGTTACCAGATTCAGCATCTGCAAAATTCTTTCAGTAAGTTGTAGTTGAACTTTGCCTACAAGATTGAATTTGCTAATTTTGGCAAATTCTAAATTTCTCTGACAAATTTAAATGTTGGGAAACTATGTGTCAGGAATGTGGCGTTGGGATTCTGAAAGCTGGGCAACAGCTTTTCAGTCTTTCACAGTAAATCCCTTTTTTCTATATGGACCATGTGCTCCCACAGAAATATACTTTTTCCATACTATGCCAGTGCTTGATCATGCGTGCCATGTACTCTCAGAGAAACACAATTTTTCTGCAGTGTATGAGTGCAGGATCCACTGACAGACCCTGTCATCTCACCCATACATCATTTTTCTATGCAACTGTATACATCTTAACAAAAATACAGTCTATACCTCTCTGGGAGAGGTTTGGGGTGCAGTGCATGCAGTTGGTTGTCCCCCATGGTTGTCCAGCACGTGGGTCTACCCCAAGACACTGGCATGGCAGCAAATCTCATACAGTTGGTGGATCATGATGATGGATGTCACTTGTGGTATGTTCAGAGAGTTTTACATTCTTCCTGATGATTGCTGTCTCTGACTGATTGTGTTGCCTTGCTCTTTCCTCTGCTTGCATATGTGTGTATGTGTGTGTGTGTGTGCATGTGTGTGTGTGTGTGTGTTGGCGGGAATGCGGATTTAGGGCTGAAAACCCTAACACTGCATTTCCATACTTTTGTATCTTTAATATGAACCCTAACTGATGCATTAGCAAAGTTTTTTGCCAGTAATTTCCTTCCTTTTGAGTCAGTCTAATCATAACATTATTCACATCTTGGCGTGCAGGGCCTGAAGGGTGCATGAAATTGACCATAATTTTGCAGATATTATAAATGTGTCATTTGTACTGCGTGTAGCCACAGGATTCTTTAGGACCTTTACTCCAATTCATCTATAATAGAAACCATATTTTGCATAAATCAGAACATAGACCTTTAGACACTGTACTGAGATACAACAATAGCAACACTGCTCCAGTCACTGTACAATGATTCATAATTGCGTGTAACATTACATAGTACCACACAAAAGTACTTTTTCATGCATTAAATGTTAATCCCTACTCCCACAGAGACCAGAATTTGTCATAGCATGTGTGGTACAATCACTACAGAATTCCTCTTGTGATTTACAATGATGTCTCAGCCTTTGCTCTGAAGGTCAGACAGCGTGACATAGTATGTGTCAGTTATTACACTATTTAAAACCAGTTGGATATTTACTTGTATCCATTCACAGTACTGACTGTATCTGAATAATATAACATAAAATATGTATTTCAGTACTACATCAGATTTGTAGTTTATGTATGTATTAAGAAGTAATATGTTCTGTGAAATCATGTCTGGCAAGCATAGTTGAATGTTGTCCGCTACTCATTACCTATAATGTCAACAAATTCTGCATAACCACAGCATTTCAATTCAACTTCAGACTGTGACATTATATCAAAGTAAGACACAAGACACAGGTAAGTACATCTGAAAGAAAAATTATTTGAAAAAAATCCATTTCAAATTGGATCAAATTAGTAAATGTTCCTGAAGTGGAAAAAAAATGCCTGAAAAAAAAAAAGAAAAACTAAGGAACCAGGCTACACTGGAGCCACATATAACCTGTGATGTTGCTATTATGAATGAGTATTCAGAGTATTGCATTTGGAAAATTCCACAGTCCGCCCCTTTATTAAAGGTGGTCCTATGAAAAAGCAAGAACATAAGTTGAGCTGCATATAAGATAAGCATCTGTTTTTTACAAAAGGGTGTTGATATGTATTTCAAAAGAGAATGAGCAACATTAAACAGTCATTTATAATGCAGAACAAAATCTGTTGCTCATCATGAACCCAACAAGCACAGTAAATAATAACAATTGCAACATATCATGTACACATGGCAGACAACAAGAAACTCATGCAGCTTACAGAACCACGTACAAAATACTATTACTGAAACATTAGTAATGATATGCAATGGAAAAGGCAGGCTTTTCAGAACAATAGCAGTAACACTCAACAATCCATTATTAAATACAGTATGTAATCTAAATGTCAGTACAGTATTGATGTTAATTGCTTACTATATGACACTAACTAACAATACATGCTACAAATACTGTATAAGAAAGAACATATATACTAACTTTTAATTAAAAACTCAGTATACTATAAACATATAATGTACTTCTATATACAGATGAAAATATAACATGTCTTTACATGCTAAAAACTGTACATTTTATGTTCTGTATTTCTACAAGCACAAGGATATTTACAGTAGTAGTAGTACCTAAGAGACATGGTAAAACATCAAAGAATAGTGTTGCCATCATGAAGAAATGTGATCAGTAAGTCTGTCACCTGTTACAAACAACACAAAGCTACATTTGAGTAGAGTGGTTGTGTTGTATAATTAACAATAATGCAGACAGGGTGTGGTATATGGGGATATCGTCACGCCCGGGTGGTTGGGCACGAGGCCGCAGGGCCGAAAAGGCCCAACCCGCCTGGGAAGTGACGATATCTCACGATACACCACACCCTGGAGTGCATTATTGCTATTATGAACTAGGCTGTGAAGAGAAAGTGGTTAGTAAATTGAAAGAAGAGTCATTTTGTTTTTTTTAACATTTATTTCTTGTGTGAATACATTTCTTTTAAAGAAGAGAAAAAATAGTCCCTTTTTTTGAGACAGTATAGAGGTGTATACATAGATACATAGATACATAGACAGTGTCGGCAGATAAGGGCCTATGGCCCACCCAGTCTGCCCATTTAAGTTTGTAAGTTCAGTTTATGTTTTCCAGGAAGTCTGTTTCCCCTTACCCCTGACCTCCAGAATTCCTTTATGTCTATCCCATGCATTCTTAAATCCCGTGATTGTTTCAGCCCCCACCACTTCCTCTGGCAGGGTGTTCCACTTGTCCACCACCCGTTCTGTGAAGAAATTCTTCCACACGTTTCCTCTGAATCGTCCTCCCTCCAACTTCATCCCATGCCCTCTAGTCCTGGAACATCTTTTTCGCTTAAAAATAGTGTTTTCCTGCACCCTGTTCCTCCCTGTAAGATACTATAAGGTATCTAAATGTCAGTACAGTATTGATGTTAATTGCTTCAATTTGAGTGTTATTGCTATTGTAATAGTACAGTAATAGTAATACTGTAAGATAGTATAAGGTAGGTTAGGGTAAGCAAACAGTGAAGCAGGAACATGTTTCACATACTAACAGTGGTAACAGTTATAGTAAAGCAATAGCTTTTGAACAGTAGCATATATATATGTTTTTAATTTTTCATTTTCTTTGTCTTTATAGTTATAAACATTAAATTGGATATTGCCAGACATTGTTCCTACTTGTATGTAAGGGAAGAAGTGTTTGCTTGTCGGCGGTATGCAGACGTCTTCAGTGAAGGTTTCCAGTCGGGTTTGTTTTGCTGCATGTACAGTCGGTGGATTGACTGAGCTCGTTGAGGGGATATCCTGTTCTTGTTGCTGTGGGTGGAGCTGTAGGAAAGACAAGAGACGTTACTGTTATGCGTAGCTGAGTTTTTTTGTGAAGAGAGGACAAGTTCAGCCTTGCTGTGGAGCGTTATGGTGTGTGGCCTACCGTCGTGTGAATTTGTGCTGCTTTAGAAAGGTGAGCGGTATGTAGGTTTTGGGAGCTGCATCGTCGACTGAATGTTTGTGGGCCACAAGTTCGAAACTGCTGAAGTGCGGGCTGATTTTGCTGTGTGCGAGTTTTTGGGCAGATGTACAGATTGTTTTCCACTTACCAGAGATGATGGTGAGTTGATGTGGGATGTAGTCATGTTTTCTTCATCTTCTGTGGCTGTTGACATCTGTGGAGAAGAAAAAAAGGATGTTAGACGTTATGTCACTGAATGGGGGGGTTGATGTACTTACCAAGTTGTGGTGTATATTTATATTTGGGCTTGACTGCTGGGTTGATTTGTATTTTTGGTAGGGACTGCTGTTTCTTCCGTGGGATTGTGGGTGCTGATTTCTGTGTTGGTATGCTGGCTAATTTCTAACAGATTGAAGAGATGTGTCAGGAGTTCTGTGTTGCTATTAACTGTAGTTAGGATTTTGCTCCACTGCTGTCTGTCCGTTAAAGAGGGCTGCCAATAGCTTAATTGATGTTTGGTTTGTGGCCAGTAACGGAGATTATTTCTTTTGTTTCTAGTCCGGCTTTAGAGAGAAGTTGCACTGCGGTGCTTCGTAGGCTGTGGTTTGTGTATATTTTCTCGAGGTTTACTTCTTTACAGATTCTGGGGAGCAAAGAAGCCAGGTAATTTACACCTAAGGGTTCTTTACTGTACCATATAGGTTGCTGGTCTAGGAAGGTTTGTGGTAGTCATTTGGGATAGCAGTATAGCGCAGGGGCATCCGGTGGCAGTTTTCTTAGGTACAGCTCGAGGCTTCTGACAGGACACAGTGGGTCAGTGGGATTTTCAAACATGAATCCTCGTGTGCTTTCTTTATTCCTTTCCAATGGATCATTGTGATTTTTAGTGTACTCATTACACGCTAGAGATACATATCGCAAGCCGTGTTTGTTGCTGTGGATTACGAAGCTACCTGGTTTTAACTGTCGGACTCCCTCTTTCCCTCGTCTAGCGAAATGAAGCTGTAAATCTAGCCAAACCTTGCGTAGTAAACCTGGTGCTGTGTTTGGGTTAAGGGCTGCTGAATTTTTTATTTGAAGCAGATGGTTTTCAGATAACGCTGGGTGGTGTTTTGTTATATCCTTTCCTTCACGCTTTATGTTTTTGATAACTCCAGTGAATACGTTGTTTGACGTTGTGAAGGAAGGGTCAGTCATTAAGCTGAAATTTCTGTTGAAGAGGCGGTTCATTTAAAAAATGGTTCAGACCAGCTCGTATTCCTGTGTAACTAGTTATTCCATATTCTTGCCCATTTGCTGTTCTAACGCTGCCATAAAATTCATGAAGCAATGTATTTAAATTTTCAGGTGTTACTGTTGCAAAGTCAATGTCTATTTCTTTTTCTGTCAGTCAATCTTTTAAAACATTCACTGCTCAAATGGTTTGACGTTTTGTATTCTGCTCGTTTTTATTCATTTCTATTGAGTTTAACTGCTCAGGTGTTACCTGTATATGGCGTTTTATGTCCTTTCTTACAGTTGGTTTATTCATTTTTTTTTCAAATTTTTTCAAGGTGTTTTCAATGCCCAAGTTGAAATTTACTTGGTGAGATGCTGCTTCTCTTTCCATTTGAGGTAAGTGCTGAGTTCTGTCAGTGGTGCAGTGATATGCTAATTAGAAGGTTTGGTCTGTTGCTGGGTCTTTTTTTTTGGTGTGAAGATGTGGCTAGATATCATCACACCTTTACTGAGGAACTGACCAATCAGAGTTTAGGATTTTTTTTCCCTAGTTCATAATTAAATTTATAACATGGGGTAGGATAAAAGAAGTCAGTTGGTCAAAAAGCATCATCTGACCATTGATTAATCTTCAATATATGCACAGTTGATGAGAGTCGCCTTCACAGAGAGAATCAGTGAGCAGAGCAGGACTTGTTTAACAGTAGAGGAAACCAATGTAACAGGCAGCCATTGCAGAAGAGAGATGAGTGGCAAGCACTCCTGTGGATCTCCGTTAAGTTTCACCAGTGTAGTGACTGAGAGCTCCTGTACTAATAGACATTCCCCCCTGCAGGTCAATAATGAGACCTGATGATACTGATATTGGGCAGTGTGTCCTCCACTCATATGGTGGCCCCCCACCTCATTTCTGCTTCAGCTGCTGTTTTGTTGTGAGAATGTAGTGACAGCAAGTCACAGATATTGACAGCAGCGACCCACTCTCAGTCCCTGGTGTGAGCCTGTGCACTGTTCCCTCTCTTTGTGAGATGGACAGAAAGGGAGAGAACAGCATGACAAAGCAGGACCATGACATGCAAAGAAGTAGTCAGTGTGCCCTCTCCCGCAACCTGACCTGACGCTTTCTGCTTTCTGACCTCCAATCACTGAAAGAATGAAAATGAAGAGACGAGGAAGGCTGAGTCAGTTATGGGCATAGTGACAACCCATTCTGCAGCATTTCTTGCTGCTGTGCGCCTTGGCTGGCTCTTGATTCACCTCTGTTTTGCAGCATTTCATGTATTCTGTGTCCCCAATGTTGCAAACTCTCAGCAACATCCTCTTGCCCCCAACATATGTCTGGTCCCCATCCTGCTATCATAGCAGCATTTGCTGGCCCCCCCAATGTTCGATACCAATCAACATGTACTGTTTGTCATCCCCCTCCTGTGTCACTGACCCCGTCTTTTTCATTTTTTGGCACAGCAAATTACACTATGTGAGAAGAGGGAGGAATAGTGGGGGTGGCTGACAGGGAGTGAACCTGTGCTGAAGATGTCAGTGAGAACATGATCGCTGTGTGATCAGGTAGAGAATGAGCAACAGAAAGAGAGAACAGCACAGGATTAGGTCCTGGACCATTTGGGGGGAGCTCTCTAAGTGCTCTGCTGGGTAGGTTTGAAAACAAGCATACAGTGCAACTTCATCGTGGTTTCCTCCCCCGCACTTGCGACAGTAGGTTAGACTTAGTGAGCAGAGTTGATTAACCCTGTGCTGGGAAGAGGGAGTGAGACAGTCCCAGCCAGCCGAGAGAGAGAGAGCAGCAGGTGCTGGCAATCGGCACCCAGTAGAAAAGTAAGTTTGCCTTGTCATTGTGCTCCAAGATATATTACTCATTTTTTTTACAGAGATTTCTCAAGTCCTCTGGCCACACAGCCACACTCTGCTCTATATCTCAGGGGCACTGCAACTGTGGTACTATTTAATGTGGGGAAAGTATACATTCCAAAATGCAGAGATTTTAATCCTTTTACATGACATTCCTTGAATTCTTTTAGCAGTGGAGTAACCCAATATTATAAGCCCAATAACCCACTTCCAAGTATGTGGTTATTGGGGATTAATCAATACCCTGGGTGCTGTGAAACCACTCAGCCTGTGGCCTCATACCTCATAACGCACCACAGGTGTTGATTAATCCCCAATAACCATAACCCTGTTGTGTGTTATTGCTTACATATGGTGGAAACATAGAAACATAGAAACATAGATGTTGATGGCAGATAAGGACCACTTGGCCCACCTAGTCTGCTCATTTCCCTATCTACAGGATAAGCTGTGGATCCTAGTTAACCAGCAGCCTATTTCTTCCTACCCCTAACAAGAATTGCCTTATGTCTGTCCCATGCATTCTTGAATTCTCCCACAGTTTTAGACCCCACAACCTCCTCAGGAAGGCTGTTCCATGTATCCACCACCCTCTCTGTGAAAAGTACTTCCTCACATTGCCCCTGAGCCATCCCACCTCTTTCTTCAAATTGTGTCCCCTTGTTCTTGCACATCTCTTTTTTTGAAAGATGCTACCCTCTTGGACTTCATTGATTCCACTGAGATACTTAAAAGTTTCTATCATGTCCCCCCTCTCCCTTCTTTCTTCAAGGGTATACATATTAAGCTCCTTTAGTCTCTCCTCATATGGTTTCTCTTGCAGACCCTGCACCATTTTAGTTGCCCTTCTCTGGACTGCCTCCATCCTGTCCACGTCCTTGTAGATATGGGGTTTCCAGAACTGGACACAGTACTCCAGATGGTGTCTCACCAACTGTCTGTGCAGAAGGATAACAACTTCTTGTTTTCTGCTAGTGATGCCTCTCCCTATACATCCCAGTAACCCCACAGCCATCCCTACTGCCTTCTCACATTGCTTGCTAGCCCTTAAGGTAATCTGACCTGATTACCCCAAGGTCACTTTCCATTTTGTTGTTGTTACTACTAGTAATCAGTACACTGACATGGTAAGTCTGCTATGGGACATCTGCTGCACTTAAATTGTAACAGTAGTAAAGTCATGAACCATTACATCAACTTGTACCATTATCTTTATCATATGTAGAAAATGTCTTAACAAATAACATATGACAAAGTATGACAGAACACCTTATTTATTGATGCTTTTCAATACTGTTCATTTAAAACACATGAACACAGTATGGTGAAGTAAATAATGACATGGCAATGTGGGAGACATATTAAATGGGCTAACACCTTCTTCTGTCTCAAGAACCAAGTACTAGATCGAGTGAAACCCCCCCCCCCGTTACCCAGGGTTACTAGAATCCCAGTAAGACCTAGTGGTAGGCAGGGAAGGCAACTTGTGAAACTCCTGTTAAATGGATTTCACACTGTCTCACTCTGCTTTCAGTTTCAGCTGAGACTGAGGGATGACATCATTTAGAACTGTCGCAGCTGCATAAGCCACACTGGAATGTTGCAGTTGGAGGTTAGAGTAGAACGTTGGGGAATTTGAAGTCATTCTGAGAGAGAGTCTGTAGAGTGCAGCAGAGGTCCTCTGCTGACTGCAGGCCCTGAGAGCTCTAAGCTCTGTTAAAAAGCTACTTCTGTTTTTTTAGGGTGTGTTTCCACCTTAAGAGGAACAAACACAATAACTGCAAATTGAAGTGGTGGAGACCGCTCTCAATGGTTTAGGGCCCCATCCCTGCGGGGATGGGGGGAAGATATCAGCTTGCATCCAGGGGCAACCCCCTTGGTCCAGCTAAGTGAAAGAAGCTGCCTGTTTAAGTTCATCTTGAGGCACCAGAAGCTCTCAAAGAGAGTTTCTTGAGGAGAAAATGCCTGTGGGGCACCTGCAACCAAAGGGTGAGTTCGCTCTGCAAAAGGGCCATGTGTTTTCACCTGCATCAAGATGAAACTAAAGGCACTGATACTGTGGGGTCAGGAAAAGACAGCCAAGTACAGTTTGGAAGATGTGGGGAGTGGACTGCTTAACTCTGTGGGGGATCTAGAGTAATGGACAAAGCCACTTATTAAGTATGTTCAAGTCCAGCACATATGGGATGTAAAGACAGTAGATTGAATATGAAATACATGTAAAAGAATCTACACAGCAAAGTGTTTTAAAGGATGAGGTGTTACAGTCCAGAGAAATGGTGGGAGTATGAATTGTAGGAATGAGGTGGGGAGAACCCCCATTAAGTGTGACCAATTCACCTCTACGGATTTGCTCTGGAACACCTGTTGCTTTCTCTCAGGTACTTGGCCAGTGCCCGAGGAAAGTACCCAGACATGGGATTAATGAGGAAGATTCCCTTATGGAGCAGAAGTGCTCTTAGGTGGGTGGGGAGCCACCAGTAAATGTTTCCATGCTATATGGAAAGTGTCCAAGTGGCTGGCAAAGGAGCCAAGCCAGGGAAATCCCAGAGCAGCTTACAAGTTCGGGCTGTGTGCCCAGTGTGTTTTAGAGCCTCAGGGCTAAAGTGATGAGGATGTGTTCTGGTCTCCTTAAATCTGCATTACCAGGAGTGTAGCCCTGTGGGGGTCCGTCTATGCTTTGTTTATTCTGTTGGATGTGAATAAAAGCCACACTTTAGAATCCCACTTCTAGTATTGGACATTACAGTTATTGCTTCCTATGTTTGGAGTTACATGGGTGCCCCTGTGCAGAGCAGCTAAACCTAGCCTATGGGCTGAGTGACATATTCCTCCCCAAACCCAGCCCACCTAGTATTGCTGTCAGATGGAAACAGCAGACCAGATAGGGGTTACACAAGTATTAGATTTTTTTTTTCAGGCACCATATAACTGCAAAATAAAGAGATTGTAAGTACACTTCAGCATATATCCTACCTGAAACATGGAAACATAGAAACATAGACTTTGACTGCAGATAAGGACCGCTTGGCCCACTGAGTCTGCCCATTTCCCAACCTATTGGATAAGCTGCAGATCCTAGTTAACCAGCAGTCTACTTCCTCCTACCCCCTCTAGAATGGCCTTATGTCTGTCCCATGCATTCTTGAATTGCACCCTGGTTTTTGACCTCATGACCCCCCCAGGAAGGTCATTCCACACATCCACTGCCCTCTTTGTGAAAAAATACCTCCTTGCATTGCCCCTGAGCCAGTCCCCTGCGATCTTCAAATTGTGCCCCCTTGTTCTTGCACACCTCTTTTTCTGAAAGATGCTACCCTCTTAGACTTTATCGATCCCTTGAAGTTCTTGAAAGTTTCTGTCATGTCCCCCCTCTCCCTCCTTTCCTCAAGGGTATACATATTAAGCTCCCATAGTCTCTCTTCATATGGCTTCTGGTGCAGACCTTGCATCATTTTAGCTGCTCTTCTCTGAACTGCCTACATTCTGTCTATGTCCTTGCAGAGATGTGGTCTCCAGAACTGCACACAGCTCTCCAGATGGGGTCTCACCAAATGTCTGTAGAGAGGGATAGCAACTTCCTGTTTTCTACTGGTGATGCTTCTCCCTATGCATCCCAGTATCCCCCCAGCCCTCCTGACAGAATGCACTGATACAACCATTCTACAACTCAGTAAGTGTGGTATGACAAGTGATAACGTACACAGTGTGTGCCAATTTGTAGGCCTGCTTCAACCATACATATTGCATACATCACTAACACACCATCAGAGTTTGTAGAATTATAAGGACATGTTAAGGTAAGTCACATTTTGATTTTTCTGTGTTACTAAGGTAGCAAAGACATCACTCACATCATGTGCACAGGCTATGTCTGCTTGAAACTGTTGATAGTGCTGCAGACGTGTAAGTCACATATGATGTGAGTACTCTTCTGCTCGATGAAGATTATTGTAATTCCTCAAAACCAAGACATATACAACTCTTAGACTACAAGGCAATCTGTGTTTAAAGGTGCTTATGGAGTCACTGCATTCGACCCAATCAATATTGCACCTGAGCTAAGTGACATAATGGCCAAAGTGCACAGATGGTCCATGGTGCAAAATGACAGCACGAGTATCAAAATGTGTTTGCCCAGATGATACTCTTAGCTGCTGTAAAGTTAGTGTTAGGTGTCTCAGCTCTTAGTCCATGAGAGCCAAATCTGAGCAAGACAAGGACAAGTACTGAGAAGACAATTTAAGTCTTATAGACTGAGTTCACTCCCCTCCACACCTCCTGCACTGCCAGCCACATTGTGCATTTCTAAAGCGCTCTCTGTACTTTAGAGACTGGGCATGGGGAACATACAGGAAATCCAGAGCATGTCATCTGTGACTTCCCTGTGTGAATGATTGCATGAGAGGCAAATGTACATTCTCATGTAAGTGACAGTAAAGTACTGCTGCACAGCAATCTGTTCATCATCCAGAATGTTTATGGCAGCCATCATAAACTCAGTGACGTCTTGCTAGATGTTATCAATGGCTAGCACTTACTTTTTCTGTACTTACTGAAATCTTTTTGCTATGTTATACCATTGTTGTTCCCTATTCCTCTGTACCCTTCCTTACCCCCTCCCCGCAGGACACATCTGGAAATGAACAATATTTGCCCAGTATGTCTTCCTGCGAAAACTTGTAAATAAATACACACACACCCTACATAGTTGTAGGATCAACCAGATGTACACCAAAATACATTTCCGCAGCTGTACGATGTACAATAATCATTAAGCACACGCCTTGAAAGTTTAGACACTAAGCAGAACCCTCACTAACGGTCATTTCTTTTTTCAGAAAACCCTCCCAAATCACCACAACAGCCAATACAACATCACAACTCAATCATACACACTGCAGGTTCATAGCCACAACAAGAAGCACCCAAGCAACAACAGCATACACATTTAAAATGTTTGTTTCCTTTTCTGTCATTGTTTTCAGAAACAAAACAGAATGAAATTAATAACAAAGAGATAACTGCATCATAATATCCAGTTATACAAGTAATAAATAGCATATAAGACATCTCTTAAAACAGGATGCATTATTTAAAAAAATGGGTGGAACATAAACAGGAAAAGTAGCAAATCATCAAATCAGAAGGCAGCTTTACTATAGAAGAAGCAGGAAGTCTGCAATCTTGCCTCTATACCACACTGTCAGAACCAACAGTGTTGTAAGTACCCACTTTTAAAATGCATTTATTTCATTACTATTAGCAGTTAGCAATACAAAATTGGCATTTTCACAGAGTAGATTTAAACCTCTAACGGACATTAGAAGTACTAGAAATTCCCTCTCTGCAAAATAGCATATACAATTGTCTAAGGAAAGAGCCAGATATGCAGCTTACCACCAAGGATGCCAGATCCCCCACCCCAAAAAAAGGGAGCACACAGTGTAAGGGTGCATACATAAGAATATGCAGGTAACATGTAATAACAGAGAATACAGAATAGCTAACCAATAACAGTGACTCAATAATAGTAATGCACTAAATAGCGACTGGCACATTAGAGCAACTGTCACATAAGAGCAAATAATGAATATGTGTGACTGGATGTTGCCGATACCCCCACCATCAGTGAGTGGCATGGAGTAAGAATCCTAGAGATGGGGGGGTTGGGGGCACAGCCCCCCATGGGGGTTGTGGGGGGTGAAGCCACTCACATTAAATATAATACAAAACAGCTGGTTGGACTGATATAAATGTTGCTATGTGAGCTGCAGTAGCTGTTATGTGCTGCGCTATCATGTATATATGCTGTTGTTGTTGCTATTTTGGATTTGCTGTTCTGAGGCTCACTCTTATCGATATGCTATTATTACATAGTGCTGAATATGCTCACCAATAGGATAACAGAATATAATGATGTAATGATGTGTATGAAATGCAGTCAATGAGGTATCAATTATTCTAAACAGTTGCCTATGTTGCCTATGTATACCAAGCAAATGTTACAGACTGTGCCCTGCAAACTGTTGTTTTTAATTGGCACAGATGGAACAATGCCAGCCAATGTAAGTTGTTAACAAAAGTTGGTGCTGACTCAGCAAATCTTCTGTATACAGTAAGAAACACAGAGTGTCTCATTCATTTCTCACAGGCTGCTAAGAGACACAGACACATACTTGAGGTAGCTGTCACTTGATCTGTCTACAAAAAGGTACAGGGTGGCAGAAAGGTCTGGAGCAACTGTATGGCTGGTTGGCAGTAATCTGATACATTGGGCATCACAGTTTGCTTGATCAAGTCATTTCGGGAATGATTTGAACCTGCCAAATTGCAAAGTGTGCTGATTTGGTAAAGGAGGCATGAGATGGGTGCAGTTTATGCCAACCATATACCAACTCCTAGACACCTACCCTTGGCCAGATATACTGCTCATCCATCTCAGAGGTAATGATTTGGCTGACACAATATTTGATTTGGTATGTGAGACTAAATCAGAATTTACTTGACTAGTCAGAATGTTGCCTGCCTGTAAGATTCTGTTTTCAGATATTACAGAGCATGTGATCTGGAGGCAGATCAACATATGAATCTGCTTGACAAATCTTGTAGAAAGGTGAACATTCATACTATCTATCTTGCTTCTTTCACGTTTTGGGAATGTACACCGTTCACCACCCACAAATTAAGTATTTCAAATATTGGCTGTACCTAAATATGTTGTGCACTTCTCAGACACTGGCAATTGCCTTTTCCTGGGAGGCCTCCTACATGGTATCCAAGCAATGCTTTGATGTGCAGCATGTCACATAATCAGTGAAAGCCTACCAAAGCAGTGGCTCTTTTAAGAGCCAGCTGTTACTTTGTCAAAAAATAGATGAGCTACACCTACACACACACACACACACACACACACACGCATGCACGCACGCACACACACACGCACGCACGCACACACACATACACACACATAACATAAACATACTTTTTCTATTTTTTAATTTTTTTTGGTGTACAATATTCAACTCATACGTACCAGCAATTTTGCAAATGGCTTAACCATCTCATCTGACTTGTTGTCACACAGGCAGGCAACCTAGAGTCAAGATAAGGGCCTCAGAGCACGGTGGACTGTCAGAAGAAAACTATTTAGCAGCCAGTGCACTACTGCCCAGCTCTGTAGCAATACTTGCATTCTGCCAACCACTTCTGCATCTATATCTAAGCCACTTTACAGTACCATATAATGAGATGTGGCACAAGTTAGGACATGCAGTAGCATATGGCAAACAGATTTATGCCAACAGATGGCACATGTCCAGAAGTTTCCACTGCAGTGGATACATAAAAGGAAACTATTAAGTCATACTGTCAAAGCAATATCTACTCTGTACTGAACTACGACAATACCACAGCAATCCCTGCAGCAGTGTGTCTGGGCAGGAGTGCAGTGACGGTGAAGGGGAGCAGAAGATAAGAGGGACAGAACTAGGCACATTGTAAAACAACTTGCAGTAGTTGTAGCACACATTAGTGACAGTGTTCTACACCACCCTTATTAATTAAAAAAACACTCAGTACATTTGGCAATATATTACAAAACAGCCTCTGCACCCAACCACTTCTACAATCTATATTTAAAGGTAGGCAGATAGTGACGAGATGACGGGGGGGGAGGAGGTGGGTAAGGTTGATGAAGGTGATGGGAAACATTAGGCAAGCATAGTACAGCTGCTGCAGTATCATATTCCAATTAAAGAATGATCATTTGTCAATAAATTTAATGTTTTTTTTTGTTAATATATATTTGTAGTACTACTTCCAGTTAGTACTGTAAGTTAACACCCTATTGAAAGTACCTATTGCCAAATAACAAACCATCATTCCTTTTGTAGCAATTTAATAATAGTGTTTGTATTCATGATACAGACATGAGCAAACACAAAAAGCAACTAAGCAGAGTACACATACAGTATGGTCATGTACATTTTATACAATCTAGTAAGAAGTAAGACATAACCACCTGTCATAATGTTATACAATGTTTTTGTTTTTTTATAGAAAATGCCAAATATCTGGACAGATGAGGAGGTGCCTCTGTTGCTAGAGGCAGTAGAAAGATTAGTTGACCCTAAAGTGATGATGAGGGCCACAAACAGAAAATTAATGGAAAATTGGAAGGAGATAGTCAAATTTTTTTGAAGAGGAAAAAACAACTGGATAAGTAATTTGGTACACGCAAAAGAAACTGGAAGCTGGTATGACAGGGATACTATCAGCTAAAGCAATAGTTCTTAGAGTTTGTCATAGTGAGCCTCCCCAAATCCATGGAAAAGATTTTGAGCCTCCCCCAAAAACTGAAATAATCTTGGGCTTCCCCAAAGAAAAATAACATGCTGTACTTTGTGCAGTACACCATGAATAAATTGAAACCCCTTTGAGTACTTGACTCACATTCAGTACTTTCATTCAGTTCTTTGTCTTATACTGATGTGGAACATTTGAAAAAGAGTTCTTATGCTCAAAGGTGTTATCTGAATAACAAATAAAATAAACAAATATTATTATTCAGTTTATTGTACCCCCGGCCAGCCTACTTGCTTTACTATTTTCATTCTTGAACCATTGTTACCCCTTGTTGCAGTACCTTCATGGGTCAGACTACTTTCTCTGTTTCCTCTCTACTGAAATAACCTTCCTACATACTTAGTCTCTCCCCCTCCTTCCCTGCTCCTAAGCAACTTCTCTAAGATTACTTTGCTCCTTCCTGCTATTGCTCTTAGCACTTCTATGCTCAACCCTTGTATTTGGGCTGTTCTGCCATCTATCTACAAATTGATCAATTTACCACCACTCATTATTAGTTTATTGTTCATATTTGTATGCACTATTGTTCATTGTGTATTTCTTGATTGTTTTGCAGTTACCTTTTGAAATGTATTCCCTACCTATCCTTCCCCGGGTACACCTCAAATGAGCCTTGGCTCATTCACCCTCCCTTGTCACCTATTAGTAAATAAATACATAAAATTCACCTGTTATTATCCTCTTTCAGTTTGCTTCATCTCTTCACACAAAATACATAAAACTCAAAATTTAAATACTGTACTTTTTCAGACTTGCTTGAACCTCCTTTGGAATAGGTTGGGGCCTCTCAAGGGAGGCTGGCCTCACCATTTGAGAACCCCTGAGCTAAAGCAAAACGGGAATGACTGAAGTAAGAATGAGGCAAGGTTCAAGACTGTGGACCGGCTGTGGGAGAAGGCAGGCAAGCCACAGCCAGGAGAAAGAGTGGTACAAGGTAAGTACAACATGAGCATTATGAGCACAAATATAATAACATTGTAACCCACTTACTATTTGTTCTGCATAGCTACAGTATAAGAACTTATTCACAGCAGGACCTAATAGACGAATACATATTGCTAAAAATAATTACCTCACAATTTCCAGAAGCTATAATGCACAAGTCAAGCAACATTTACTTACATATTTCCATAATAACCATGTAAAGTAGTGTGATGGAAATACAATGTGAAAGTGGGAGTTGGGAGGGGGCTAGAGGACCAGGGTGTGTGGGTTAGTTGGGGGGGGTGGTAACCATGCTACATAGTAACAAAATATACATTTCTTTTGTTATACCTTGATAACAAAGAAATTCAAACTGCGCCAAATGGCAGGTAAGACAAAACATGTTATATCCATAAGAAAAAAACTAGACCGAGTACTTCAGAGAGTTGCATTTCATTTCACATTTGTTGCTTGTTGTTTTATTTGCCACATTTTTGTTCACTGTTTTTCCTCTTCGTGCAAATGCACACGTTTGATACAACCAATAACAGAGGTAAACCATCACTTACTCTAAATTTAGCTAACAGTAAAATAAACAATTACAACAGAAAAAACCAAAATATTCCATCTTAATCATGTTTTATAGACCCTGTGCACTTTCCTGAGAGTACTCTTGCACAGAAGGATCCGGAGCCAGGACTTACTGAAGCTGTGGAGGAGGAAGAGCAACAGGAGCCAGATGGCATTCATCTTTGTGAAGAGATTTAGCAAGCAACAGTTACTTGACACATTGTTCACCACAAAGGCTAACTATTTACTTAAGCAACAAATTATGATAGGACATGGGTTATGCTGAAATTAATCAATGACTGATGTGGTTCGGTAATGTGGCCACAGGCCGAGTGACCAAACCACACCAGAAATGGGTTAATCCCAGCATAGCCCTCACCCTGAAGTGGTTTATTGTGACTATACAATTGCCTTCTTCACTTTTTATATCAAAAACTAAATGAAAAATACAGTTTGGGGCCAGTTTTAACAACTTTTATCAAATGTATTGATCTGCCAGGTAAAATAATCCTCTGTTGTAAGTAGAATTAATATATGGGATTCCCCACCTTCCCAACAGACACACATGCCTACCCTGAAATCTGCTTGCTACATCATCACCCCTTAAGCATAAATACAGTAACAAGCTCTTGGGTGGAAGTCGAGATGAGCAGCTGACAGATTGACAGTGGGACTCTGAACAGCAAGTGATCATGCAGAGCGGCTGGGACCTCAGTCTTGCAGCTCTAATGTTATATGTGTTTTATTTATTTATTTATTAAATGATTTCATCCTTGCCACTTACCTGAAGATCATTGGGTGTTTTGTACCAGGATTGGAGAGGCATCAGAATTGATAAATAGATAAAAAGGTTGCTCCACACATATAATAGGCTATAGTAGTACTTTCACAAAAGAAAATCCTATTTTGCAAAATAAGGATCCTTCCTCAAGGTATTCCATACAGTACAATGCTACTTTTGCAAAGCAGAATATTTTTTTAGTGAAAAATAAGCCTTTTCAAGGCATACTATAAGCTATAATGGTACTTTCAGAAAACAGAAATGTATTTCTCAAAAAAGGATCCTTGCTCAAGCCATGCCATTGACTATAATGGTGCTTTCACAAAAGATAATTTTTTTTTGGTGAAATAGTCATTCTTGCTGACTCATATCATAAACTCAATGGCCCAGATGTTCAAACTGGGCCCAAAAAGTGTGCAACAACAGGAGCAAGCGCAAGTCCACTGTGCCCATGCGCAAGAAGCGCGATATTCAAAAACTGTGCAGGCCAAGATGCGCCTACGGCCGACGACTGAATATCACACCACCTGCGCCATAGTGCAACTAGGGAGGTGAAGCTGAGCAAATCTGACGCACCATAGCGCAACAAGGGATGTTCAGCTGAGCAGTCCAGATGCGCCATAGCGCAACCAGGGACACCCCCAGCAGCAGGGCAGCAATACAACAGCACAGCAAGGGATGCAGGGGCCCACCACCCATGCCACAGATGGGCAGAGGAACACACAGCAGAACAGACATCATCCCCCCACACCCCATGCACTGCACAACTGGAGGAGGGCTGGAATAACCACTGGCCCATGGAGACCAGAAACCAACCCACAGCCGGGCCATGGTGCCCCATCACACCTCCTGGCAAGCTGTGACCGGCACATAAGGATGGCCAACCACCCCATACCACACCATCCCACAAATGCAGAGCACACCCTGCACCATGATCCCCATGCATCCTGCCCAGGAGTAGCACCCAACAGTGCAGGACACTGCATGCATGCCACCACCCCCACTGTGACAATGCAACCCTGTGCACCGTGGAGCCATGCAAGATAGCCCCACATGATGATTTCGTGGCGGCAACAGACAGTGATGCAACAGATGCACACACAGTGCCACCCTGCACGCCCCCAAGGTACAGCTGAGGCATCTCAATCACATGTCAGCACACGAGGTACCCCACATGGTACGGGGCATGCCCTGGACCCCACCTCCAGCAGTACAGCACCCTGCACACCCTTCCAAGGACACATCCCATCCAAGAACTGGCCACAGCAGCCACCACTGACACGCCAGCAGAATGTGCGTATCACAGACATGCAAGGGTGTCAGCTGCACAGGCCATGGATGGTTTGACAGGGTGCCATGCACACAGTGCAGGCCCCATGGACCACTGCACACAGGCATCCAGTGCACAAAGTACAATGCACAAACCACAGACAGTGACTGATCCCCCTGCCCACACCATAGGTGGTTCACCTCTGCACACACACACACACACACACACACGCCCATGCATGCACCACCCCTGACGCCATGCACACCACTGCAGCTGAGCACCTGTAGCCCACTGCAAATCAGAGACCACCACAGTTGTTATAACAAAATGTATGTATTGAAATGTAAGAACTGTGAAACATATTTACAAATATATACAAAGGTGGGGGGGAAGGGCCACAGACCAGGGGGGTGGGCATGGGGCAGGGGTGTACAAATGGGAGAGGGAAGAAGGGGTGTGAGGGTGGATCCAGGGGGTATGGGTGTCAGGGGGTCATGGAGGGCCTATTCTCTGCCCTGCTCTCCACTCCTGTGGCACCTCCAGGTTCTTCTCCTCTGGACCCCATGTCACTCCAATCTCTCCAATGCTGTCAGGGATGCCCGAGTCAGCTGAAGAATCTCTTGTATGGCCTATTCCAGGGCCATCCAGCATTGTACACCTAGGACAAGGGAGCAGAGTCAATACGTGTGACTGTCCAGTCCCCTGCAGTAAACCCATTGTACATGGCATACAGCCATGTGTCACGCCCCTGTGATGGTGTGTAACCACCCACAGTGACCATGTCCACAAGACCTGCCTACCCAGGCAGCCACAGCCATGTGGACCACTGCACACACCCACTGCCCATGTCCTGCACAGCACCACCGTGGCCGTACAGTGACTTGGCTATGCGGTGTGAAGGCAGTGGCACAGCCATGTACCCGGTGCACACATGGACCACCATTGCCGTACTCCCAGACATGCAGTGCCGCTGGACAGTGCTGACTGTAACAAGTTGCGTGCATGACAGTGGTGTCAATGGATGGTGGCCATGCCCCACTGCCTGCTCTGTTACACAGCATGCAATAGTAATTATGGATGTAAGGCACTCACCATCATCAGGCTGGTCCCTGCATCTCTGTGGACCTTTGCCCCTCCCGGCCTGATGGTCCTCCTGGTGGCGCCTCCTCTCCCTCACCAGCCTGCACTCTTCTGGGCCTAAGGTGCAAACATGGAGAGAGGAACATCATGTACAATCCTGTAGCAAAGTCCTCCCACCCCCATGTGTGTACAATCCCACACAGCCAAACCCACCCACCCCACACCCTGATAACACCACCACGGCCAACATTGGATGGCCCCCATGTGCCGGACACATGCAACCGTGATACCCATATGGAAGTTAAAAGTGTATGGATGTTGCACCTACCTGGCCATGGCACCATGCCCCCCCGGCACGTGCATGCAGGCAGGCAAGCAGGTCCTCGTCCCTCCACCTCAGGTCCCCCTATTGGTGGCAGCACTGCTTTGCAGTCTGCCCCATACCGGTGGCCTCCTTCAGGGCGTCGGCCACCTCCTGCCACACCTGACTCCTGGCCCTGTCCAGGGGTGCCTCCCTAAATAGTGGGCCAACATGTGGCTCCACAATGGCAACCAGGTTTGCAAGCTCCACCTGGCTGCACTGCACAGCTTGCCTCCGTGCCATCTCTGCTGCTCAGTTAAGTCAAAATGGCACTCTGCAGCACGGATCTGCAATGTGCAGATGCTGCATGGCACAGTGCTGCCATTCCCTATTGCATTGTCACCGAACAGCTCGATAGTGGTGCACCCATGCCTGACGCATGGCACCTAGGGGGCTAAGGTTGGGCACAGGGTCAAGGGTCTCTGGTGCACGGACAGCCACAGCGCAATTGGAACCCAATGTGTCTAGTGTGATTGGGTGCCTGTGTGCCACCTCCCTGCCAGTGGTTTCTGGCGCTGTTGCCCCAGTGCGCCTACGATGCCCCAGATGCCACAATGCCATCTAGGTGAACAACGCTAGTAGTGCCACTGGCACATGGTGGCCGCGTTCTGCACTGGCTCCCGCACAGCACGTCAGCAGTGTGGCAGGCACCTGCATCATCAACCCGGCATGCGCAGTTAGGTGTGTACCGCGATGTCACAGAACCCGCCTCTTGGCTCAGCACGTTCAACACAATTGCGCGAAGTGCAACAGAGCAATATTCAGCCAGTATATGCAGATCAGCTAATTAGCCATTCAATGGTGCAGTCACTGCATTTTCATCCACTTAAAGATGCGCCTCACCTCATTTGCATGGGTTGCATTATAAAAGTGCGACATTGGGCTGCACTGGCCATAGTCGGTTACTGCAGTCTATTGGGGAGTTGCATGCTGTTTGGGAGTGTGGACTGTGGATTTTGGGACATGCGTGGGACTGCACAGTCACAGGTAACACCTGTCATTCTCACAGGCTGAATCATGACCAAGCATGTTATGGAGGAAGAGGAACAGAGTCATGGGAGGAGGAGGAGGCCAAATTTCATGAAGGCCAAGACGGATGCCCTGTTCGAGGCCTACCTAGACCAGGAGCTGCTTTTCGGCAGGCCCGTGCTGTTGCATGGGAGGAGGTGGCGCTTGCTGTAAACCTGCATGGCAGCCACCAGCACTCCATGCAGGAGTGCAAGAAGAAGATGGGGCACAGACAGGCAGAGGATTAAGGAGAAGGTGGCTGCCATCAGGGCAGCATGGCCTGTGACAGGTGGGGGACAGCCGGAGGTGATACGCCTGACCCCACAGGAGGAGAGGGTTGTTGGCAGCCTGCAGCATTGCGCCATTGAGGGTGTTCCAGGTGGTGGATTCCAGATGGGTGGTAGACCATCACTGCATGGTAGGTCATGGTCTGTCTATTGGGGGGGGAGGGTAGGTCACATACAGTAATGCAACTTTGTTTTCCCTTACAGCTCCTGAGCATCTGCATGGGTCAGAGGTGGTGGGCTTCTCCACTGAGGCTGGTCAGATAGAGACAGAGGAGGGCCCATCCATCTCCACAGGAATACTCAGTTCAGGGTGACAGTGGTCCCGCCTGGACGTCCAGACTGATGTTGGTGGAGCAGGTGCGGAGAAGGCCCTGCCCATGTCCCAGCGTGCCAGAGTCCATGGATGCCAGCATGCTGAGACTCGGGCTGGTGCCAGATCCATCACCAATGATGATGATGTTGCTAACATCATGGGCAGTGACACGAGTGTGCCACAGGATGGTCACACAGCAGGTTACGTCGCAGTCATGGCTGGGGGTGGTGCCACCGTGGAGGCCTGCGTGTCATCACAGTCCCAGCCTGTACCTGTCAGCACTAGTGGGGCAGCATTGGTGTGAGTGCAGTACAGTGGGACTGTTGCAGCCACTGCGGCAGCACCATTGAGCCCTGGGGAGCGGCAGCCGGAGGGGCAGCATCAGCAGTCGGCCAATGGGCATGGGGTACAGTGTAAGGGGGCGGCTTCTGTGCACCACCTGTGGACATGCCCAAGCCTGGCCCTGGTGTGCAGCGCCCACCCTCAAGGGGTGATGAGCATCAGGGCTGCGAACACCCTGAGGGACAGCATGCTGATCAGGCAGATGACCTCTTGGATGAGCACACCCGCATACTGCAAGCATCAGTCAATCAGCAGATGCGGCTTGTGACGGTGGTGGATGCACTGAGTGTGGCTCTGCACAAGGCAGAGGAGCGTTGCAGTAGAGAAACCGCTCTGCTCCTGGCAGGGATGGACCGGATGCAGGAGGATGTGACCGCTGCCATTGACAGGCTGACACAGACAATCACAGCTGTCATGGCCACAGTGGGCACACAGTTATTTGCCTATGCATCACAGATGCCGCGCAGTGCAATGTCTACCCCCCATTCCTGGCATCGTGTGACACCATCCTTGTCAACACCGGGTTCAGCTGTGGGCATTCCGAACACGCCTGGCGCAGGCATGTTCGGTGTGCTGCAGACCCCAGCATGAGCATGGTCGCGTTCACACAGTGGAACCCCTGAGGGACCATTGGTGCAACCCCATGAGGCCAGTGGTCAGCCTTTCACTGCTGACAGGTCTCAGTGGGGCCACCCATGCATCCATGGTGGCTGGGGCACTGTGGCGCATGACTGACCTGTCTCCCAGTGTGGCTACTGTCTGATGCTGCCCTGTGTGCATTGTGTCATTCAGCGGGCAATGCATGGGTGGGTACCCAGCCCTGCACACACACACACACATAGTCCATCTACACACCCTCCCGGCTGCTGTCCACAGTTGCACGTGCATGATGATGCCTGCATTGCGCTGTACACCAATGTGCAATGGCGTCCAGCGTCTGACACGCACAATGACAGGCAGTGGGTGTGATGGTCAGTGGACATGTGTGTGACTAGGAGTGGAGTTCTGGGTCAGCTTGCCTCCTACCCTTTGTGCATGTCTGGTGAGTTATGTGTGTGTGTGTGTGTGTTTCTGACCACATGCCATGTTAGACCTCACCCATCCCATGTGGCATGCACACCTGTGTGTGTCCATGCATGTTTGCGGGTTGTGCCTTTGCCACTGGTGGTTGCACATGGCCCCATGACTTACCTGGGTTGGCTGAAGTGCTCCTCTGTGATGGTGTCCCAGTGCAGCTGTGCCAGCCAGAGCAGTCAGGGGTCCCGTCTGCCAAGGGAGGGCTGCCCATCACCATTGTCTCCAGTGTCCTCATTGTCCCCATAACTGTCCCCCTCTTCAACCTGTATGGCTATCCCACATTCGTTGGCCATGTTGTGCAGGATGCAACAGGCCAGGAATAATCCACAGGCCTTTGAGGGGCTGTACTGTAGGGCACTGTAGGAGGTGTCCAGACAATGGAAATGTGCCTTCAGCATACCAAACACCCTCTCAATGACATTACATGTGGTGGCATGTGCCTCTTTGTAGCATTGCTGCAATGGGGTCACAGGCTGCCGGTAAGGTATGAGCAGCCAGGGACGGAGTGGGTATCCACTATCAGCTGTATGTAGAGGGTGGAGGTTAGTTTGGTGATCAGCATCACCCTGCCCCAGGCCATGTAGGCCACTACCCATGTCACCTCTGATCATGCCCCTCCCAAGCCCTAAGTTTGTCCATGTGGTTTGCATACTCACCCACTAAGTGGCCAGTGGGGATGTCCCCATTCTCGAATCTGTGGCACAGTGCTGACTGGTGCCAGATGAGAGGTATCATGTGCTCCCCCAGGGTGTGTGGCACAGACATTGTTTATGCACCCTGGTACCACACACACCACCTGGCAGTTGATGCCAGCATAGCCCTCACGATTAGCATATGTGGCCCCTCGGGGCCAGGTGGTGTCTGAATGGCCATGGTGCAGTCTATTGCCTAGCATTGCCAGGCATATGTGCTACCCTGTGGAACTCCTGTATATTTGGTGCGCCCGACTCGTGCTGGGGAAATGGATGTACCCACAGCATGTGGCAGCAGTGGCTGAGGAATTGGGTGAGATGGCATGATGTGGCCTACTGGATTATGCCTGTGGTGTCCCCTGTTGGTCTCTGGAAGGTACCCCTGGTGAGCAAGCACATGCAAGCTGTCACTTTAGTCTCCACTGACAGAGCAAGGCTCTGTCATGTGGGTGCCTGCATCACATCACTGCACAGCTCACAGAGCCAACTCAGAATTGTCCAGTTCAGGTGGGACCGTCCCACGATCTCAGTATCACTGTACAGCTTGATGCTGGTGCAGGCTCGGTACTGCCTGTTGGGGGCATACCACTGACGGGCCCTTCCACGGCCGTGCCCCCTGCTGCCCACCTTCTCACCCCCCTCATTACTGCCTCCATCTGGATGGTGGCACTGGCCATGTCCCTGGCTTGTGTTCACCCCCCCGGCAGCTGTTTCTGTGTTCCCCCTGCTGTCCTGGCTGCTACTTCCCCTACACCGGGAACACCTAACTCTAGTGGCCTCAGTGCTGTGTAGCACTTCCCCCTTCTGCACTGTGTCTCCCCACACCTTCCCTGTGCCTGTGAGTTCCAGGTGCCCTTTCTCTGTCCTGCCCTGTGTGTGTGTGTGTGTGTGTGTTGCCTGTGTGGCTGGCTATAGTTCAGCAACATGTGCCTTCCCTGTAGTGTTCTGCTCCTCTCCCTTGTTCCTTTTTATTTTGGCTCATTTCCGGTATTGTGCACATTCCGCTTGCTCCCCTATTGCGCATGGCGCATGTTGTTGAATATCACACTGTGCCATTTATGCATGGTTCCTCTTCTTCAGTTGCGCATACATTCATTATCATTGCACTATTGCTCAGCGTATTTGGGAGGCGCACCTGCCTCCTGCTTAATATCGCAGAATGGCACATTTTCGGACTTGCACTGGTGCAACCCTATTGCGCATGGTGCAACCCTTCTGAATATCTGGGCCAATGTGTATACATATAGTACATCTTCAACAAACACCCTTATTTCAATAAATAGGATTATCTTTCAAAAATTCCAGTATAATGTATGCTATGTCTCAAACAAGGATCAGTATTTCGCAAAACAATAATTCTCTTTCGGGACTTCCAGTTCCGCCACGGACGCCTAGGCAGCGCAAGAGAGTAGCTCCCTCCAGCATCACGTAAAATTTAGTTTTAAAAACCCATTTTCAGAGCTATTAGAAAAAAAAGAACCCTCAAATATGTCAAAAGAAGCCAGAAAGAGGGACCGGGGAGTCACCCCGAAAAACAAATAGCAGTTTAAGGTGAGAGATGGAGATGGAATGGAGCCAGATCACAGGCCCTGAAGTTGTAGCAGCACACTGAATAGTATGCATGGCTCTGACTATGATACAGATGGAAAGCAAGATAAATTATCGAGGAACCGTTTCGAAACTATAATAAAAGAGATACGAAATTCAAGGCTGGAGACTAAAAAAGATATACAAGGATTGGTGCAGCAGATAACAAAACTTGATAACCAGATCAGGGAAGCTGAAGCTCGAATCGCTGTGGTAGAGGATACTTCATCTACCCTTAACCAAGTAATGGGAACCCTGATCCAACAAACGATATGGCTACAGGCAAAAACCATTGACTTGGAAAGTAGATCTCGTCTAAACAATTTAAGGCTGTACGGATTGGCAGAAGGCGCAGAGACAGCCCCGATGTCAGCGTTTATAAAAAACCTCCTTACAGATATATTGGAGCTCCCACCAAATTATGGGCTAAAGGTAGAGCAGGTCCACTGATCGCTAAGCCAGAGACCGCAAGACCCAAAGCACGCCTACGCTCCATAATAATCTGGCTCTCGAGTTATCAAATAAAGGAAGATCTATTGTGCAGAGCAAGGGCAAAAAGGAACTGACTTACTTATCATCCAAGCTGACGATGGATCACGACTATCCGATGGAAATTCAGCAGGCGAGACAGCAGTACACTCCGATCCTGAGAGCACTAAGGGCGAGAGGTATTAAATTCCAGACCCCGTTCCCAGCAAAAATAAATGTGCACTGGTTGGAGGGGTGGCAGCTGTATGGTTCGCTAAGCAAGGCATTGGAGGCCCTAGCACAGAAGGGAATACAAATATCCTTGGAGGAAAGGGAATGGATTAACAAGAGTCAGAGGTTCCAACCGGACTTTTTTCAAGTGGTAATGCAACTTAGAGGAGCTCCACCAATAATAATGCTCAAAGAAACTCTTGAGAAACTGAGAAAGATGGAGAGAGGCAATGCGCAGAGAGATGAACATGGGAGCTCGGGAACAGAAAGCTGAATGTTAAACACTTTTGCAAGGGCGTTCAGGTATTGTTGACTGGCTTGGAACTAGAGCAGAGGAGAGACAGTGCGAAATGTGTTGCAAGTATGAGAACGTGAAGAGACTAAACGTCAGGATGGAACTGGACTTTGAAAAACCGTGGAATTTTTAAAATTGATTATTGCAAAGTTAAGAGGGTCCCTGAATGCTCTAGAACTATAATTTAAACAGATGAGGTTATAATGTACGGGCGTTCAGTAGAGGCGGATAGTAATGAAGGAAGGACCCCGCAAAGGAAACAAACAGCAAAGGGTAAAATTAAGGGGGAAGACACCAGAAAAGCCTAAGGGATGGTATTGGGAGAGAGCTCAAGGGGGATGATATGGAAAAAAGATGGGAAATAATGCCATCTCTGCAGCGAGGGGGCGAGAGGGTTGGTAACATAAGGGAGGGAGGGAGGAGATACGAGAGGAATTAGAATGGGAATAGAAAGGGCAAGCTGGTAAAGACCTCCGCATAATGCCGGGGTTGGAAGCATGCTTAGAAATAGGAAAGATGAAACAGACTATGCTAGATAGGAGAGGGGGGACAACAGCTGAAAGAAATGCCTGGGAAGTGGGGGATAAAGGTAATTTAGTAAACATAAGAAACAGTTCTAAGACAAGTTGGAGACGAGTTAAATAGAATAATTCTCACACTAATGGAAATAAGATAAACGTGGGGGGGGTCTCCTTGGTATTAAAAGGGATGATAATAATGAAGGGGGTTTGAGCGCACAATGAATCTGGGAATGCAGAAAAGAAGGACATACTAAAGGAATCGATGCGGGAGGGAGGGGCTGACAAGAGAGGTATTCAATTTACTATACTCAAGCAGTGCTGGTAGTCGATCTGTGGGGGGTAAAATAGATTAAAAGCCACTCTGTACAGAGAGCTTTTTTCGAGGGAATGCCCCGGGAGCAACGGGATTAGATCCACTCGAGACTGTCCTCAATTACAGCTGTAGAGGGCAGTGGAAGGGAACCACGACATTGGGATCCCCTGCCTTGGAAGCAATAAACTAGTTACTCCCTTCTTTGATAAGAGGAGAAAAGTTGTGGTTTGTTTTAGGGTTAATATAAATGTTTATATCCTGTTTGTTTAAAGGAATGTTTACCAGGTCGCACTGGGAGATCAAGGTGGTCGGATCACCAGATGGGCTTGGAAATTGTTACTTAGTTATGCAACAGTTAAATAAGCCTGAAGTGTGTGAAATGAATGTATATTACCGATGGGGGCTAGAGAATTTCAATCCAGGGAAGGGTAAAAGAAGTACCTGGGGTAGAAAGGGGGAAAAAAAACTAAGATAAACAAAGATGGATAAGGTAACATTATTTTGCTCATTCAATGTTAATGGGCTGACCAATCCTATCAAAAGAAGCAAAATATTGGCCGCATTGAGAAAGGAAGGGCCTGATTTTGTTTTTCTGCAGGAAACGCATCTAACGCAGGAGGAGCATAATAAAGTAGGGAGAATGGGCTTCTCTTACGAGGTCAGTGCCTCATATAAGAGGGGTAGAAGGAGGGGGGTTTCGATACTCATACCAAAGAAAACAGTATTTGAAATAGTGGACAAATGTATAGACAGGGAGGGGAGGTATGTATTTCTTAAGGGTAAATTCCAAGGAAGAATGCTAACCCTGGTGTCGGCTTATGTACTGCCTGGCTCACAATACCAGGTATATAGATCGATTCTGCTGAAGTTGCAGAAATGGGCAGAAGGACAAGTTATACTCGGAGGGGATTTGAACATAGCACTGGACCCTTATATGGATAGCACGGCCATGGGAGGGCGGAGAGAAAGGGGAACCTCGAAGAAACTAGCAAATTTATTGGGGGAGATAGGATATGTGGACGTATGGAGGGTAGGACACCCCAAACAAAGGAACTTTGCCTTCTTTTCATCTCCTTGTAAGAGTAATTCGAGATTAGATTATTTTTTTATGCCGAAAGAAAAGATGGCCGAGGTAAAGGATAGTTGGATAGGTAATACAGTATTATCTGACCATGCCCCAATTTATTTACAAATGCGACTAGGAGATCTTAGAAAGAAAACATTTTGGAGGCTAAACGTCTCGTTGATACAAGATAAGGAAGTCAAGCAGGGAATAATAGATACCATAAAACAGGCTATAGAGGAAAATACAACACCAGAAACAACAACAGCTGTACTATGGGAAACGTTAAAGGCCATCCTGAGAGGGATGCTGATAGCTATTGCAGCACATAAGAAAAAGCAAAGGGATAGGAAAATAGAGATACTAAAGGGTGAGCTGGATACTATAGAAAATCAACTTAAAAAGAAATATAACAAGGAGCTGGCTAGGAAGTTAAGTAGAGTCAAGGAAGACTTGAATAGAGAACTAGACTATTACATCGAACAAAAGTTAATGTTTGTTAAGCAAAGATTCTATAAGGGGGGACCAAAAGCTACTAGAGTGTTGGCAGCTAAATTGCGTACCCAAAGAGCAAGAGCACATATATCCAAGGTAATACATCCCCAGACTAAAAAGAGGTAACAAAGCACGCATGAGATAGTAGAAGCATTTAGAGAATATTATAATGATCTGTACACGGCCCATACTAATCGAAAGGAACGGGATATGGTACAATACTTATGTAATATCCAGTTGCCTAGGGTTTCGGAAGAAGAGCAAAGACAGCTGATGAAACAGGTGACTAGGGAGGAGCTGCTAGGGGAAATATCTAGACTAAAAACAAACAAATGCCCAGGGACGGACGGGTTCTCAGCAGAAATGTACAAACACTTCCAAGATCAGTTTGTACCACTGCTATTAAAAGTCTTCAATTAAACTCTCTCAACAAGCAGGCCCCCTCCGGAATCTTGGTCACAAGCCATAATCTCAGTAATACACAAAGGAGGTAAAGACCCCAGTCAGTGTTCCTCATACAGACCAATTTCCCTCCTTAATACGGATTATAAATTATTTATGTCAATCCTAGCCCGAAGGCTACAACAAATACTTCCCAAGTTAGTACAAACAGATCAAACCGGCTTTATCCCAGGGAGACAAGCACAGGATAACTTAAGGCGAACTGCACAAGTATTGAACCCTTTGAATTTGACTAAACAACCAGCAGTCCTTCTTAGTTTAGATGCCGAAAAGGCTTTTGATAACGTAGATTGGAGATTTTTGAGGGTGGTGTTAGAGAGATTTGGTTTCCTGAAACAATTTAAAAAAACTTATGGGAAAAATCTATGAAGCACCCAAGGCTTATGTAAGGGCAAATGGGCATCATTCAAACCCATTTAGTTTGGCAAGAGGAACAAGGCAGGGCTGCCCGTTATCACCACTAATATTTGCATTATATTTGAAACTGTTGGTGCAGGGTATCAGAGACAACCCAGCAATCAAGGGGGTGGAGGTAGGAGGGATGCAACAGAAACTAGCACTCTACGCCGATGATATACTTCTGTATATGACCGAACCAGAGGAAACTATACCACATCTATTTAAACACTTAAGAACATTTTTGGAGCATGTGGGCTACACTTTAACTGATAAGACTGAAGTTCTGAAACGAAACTATTCCCCATCCTCGCAGATTAAGAAATTATACCCAATGAGATGGGACTTACCCTACATGAAATATTTGGGAGTTAAATTAGATAAGACAGTTTCTAGGATGCAGCAGATAAATTATCTGTCACTTGTAGAGCAGATACAGAAAGATATTCAGAGATGGCGGCTTCTCCCTCTGACTATATCCATGAGGATACAGTCGGTTAAAATGAATGTACTCCCTCGTTTGTTATTTTTGTTTCAATGTGTCCCTGCCCCCATATCCCCCAAACAACTGGGAACATGGCAGAAGTTATTGGATTTTATTTGGTTAAGTAAAAGGTTGAGGGTTAAAAAGCAGACTCTATACCTCTCTAAAAGAATGGGAGGACTGGCGGTCCCCATGTTAAAGGGATACTGGATAGCAGTACAGACTAGAATAATACTTCTACTGCAACATCAGACTTATATGGCCAGATGGAAAGAAATAGATCTCGAGGTTCCCCTGTCTCCTTCACTATTAGCACAATGCACAGTGCTAAACCCCAAGGCAGAATGGACAGGTACGCCATATCTAGGCACAATAACAGCAATGCAGGGATATAGGCAGGGGTTGGTGAAAGGCTCTACCAGAGTATATGTGTGGAAGTACATATGGTGAACTATGAACAAGGGTTTTCCCCCAGCAGCTGGAGATCCCTGGTATAGAAAACAAGAAGGGCTAGGGTGTAGAGACCCATGGCAATTCCTCAAGGGGGAAAATGTAATCTCATTTGAGGAAGCACAAAACAAATTCAATTGGACGGGGAAGGAGCTTATTCAGTATTATCAGATCAGAGACTTTATAGGGGGACAGATGAATAACTCAATTAGAAGAGCGGGTGGGTACTCAGTTCTTCACATTTGAGACAATATGGAACACGAGTAGAGGCGAAAGAGCTATTGCAATTTTATACCAAAACTATATTGGGGATCTCCAGTACACGATGGACTACATTAAAACTAAGTGGGAACAAGAGTTGGGGTTCAAATTAGATACGCGGGAATGGATAGCGATATGGCAAAATACATGGTGCACCACGTCCTCACCGGAGTGGAGGACATTCACATGGAAATTGAGATCAAGATATTTTAGGGTACCAAAGCAAGTAGCCAAATGGTGTAAGGCCAGTACAGGTGACTGCTGGAGAGGATGTGGCGCACAGATGGCCAATCAAGCACATGTGTTTTGGGATTGTCCGGCGTTGGGAGAATACTGGGAAGGTATACGGGGGGATGTGTGTAAAAGATTTAACTTAATGGTACTGCTAGGACCAGAACACATGTTGTTGGGGGTCTACCCATCAGAGCTGAAAGGAAGTGAAGCTAAATATCTCTGGAGGATATTGATAGCAGTGTCAGGAAAGGCCATAACAAGAAAGTTGCTTTCCCCAAGCGTGCCTACAGTGAGATAGTGGAAGGAGGTGGTAGAAAGGATAAAGATGATGGAAAAAATTACACACTCTCTGAGGCAAAGAATACCTCAATACCAAAATAGATGGCTGCGGTGGGAAATGGACCAGGATTAGAGAGGAGGAGTTTTCCCGGAGCTGAGAAGGAGAAATGGGAAAGAGAGCACCGAATTTTGGTACCTCACTAACAACACAGAAATCTAACTTAAATTAAATTATAAAATGGACCTCCTCCCCATCCCCAGCCCCTCCTCCCTCCATATTTTTATGTACCCCAGTGCATAGAAAGTGTACAAATTGTTAGAAAAGAGGTATAGTGAGTGCCAATGAGAAGAAGCCTAGCCCTGGACTAAATAATAGTATATAAAGAGTAAAAACGAAAAATAAATTAGTAGGGAAATACATTCAATTAAATAAAACTTAAAAATAGCAAGTTGGAGGATGTTTAAAAGAAAAATAGACACACAGTAATCAGGCTTAAGTGTTTTTTTTATTTAATATTGTATAACATAGACTAAAATGGGAAAGAAATGAAGTTTTTGTTTTGAAATTTGATAATGCCAGAGATAATAATGTAATTGTCTTGAAAAGAGATACAATGTGAATTTGACTGTGTTTGTATCTATTTGTGAGGTAAATAAAGATGAAGTATAAAAAACAATAATTCTTTTTCATGAAAGTTCCATTATAGGTTATGGTATGACTCAAACTAGTACTATTACAGCCTTTACCATATCTCGAAGGGTCCTTATTTTGCAAAAAAGGATTCTCTTTTGCAAAAGTGCCATTGTAGCCTATGTCATGTCTCCAGAAACATGCTTATTTTCATGAAATGGGATTCTCTTTTGCAAAAGTACCATTAGAGCAAATAGCATGCCTTGAGCAAGGATCCTTATTTCCCCAGAAAGGATTCTCTTTCATTAAAGTACCATTATTGCCTATGGTACACCTCCAGAAAGGTATCTATTTTCAAAAAATAAGATTCTCTTTGCAAAAGTACAATTTTAGGCCATGGCATGCCTCAAATAAGGATTCTTATTTCCTGAAATAATATTCTGTGTCACAAAACTACCATTATAGCCTATTATACAATGGGAAGAAAAATGTCAGCAACCTGCTTGGCTGCTAACTCCTAAACACAGTGCTGTTATTTGACAATAACATCACTGTATCTAGGGCAGTCACAGAAATGGCCCCATATCCACATTTTGAATCACTCCCCACTTGTGTAGACACAAAACCCAGATGGGAGCCAAATGTTTCCAAACAGCAAACAGAGCCATCATGGCAATTCTGTATTTTGGTTCACCAGGCACACCAAATACTGGATTTAAATATTTCACAGTATGAAACAAGTTACATTTTATGCCACATTTGTTTTCCTGTACCAAGCAGCTTCCATTCACCGCAAGACAGTATCGACCAATCACACAGTTCACGGAAGCTGCTGAGTTCCGAGAAAAAGAAACACTAAAGCAAAATCTATGTTCTGTGCTTAAATCAAGCCTTAACACAGATCCTCTACTCCTGCCATGCTCCACATGTACTCACTGACAAAACCTTCAGTCAAAAGAAATGGCAATTAAATCTCCTTCCCTGAGCCAAAATCATGTAACTGCGTGCACACTTCTGTGTCCTGCGGCACAGATACAGAGCAGTTCAGTGACCACGAAAAGAAACAGACACAATAAAAAAAAAGAAATCTGAAATACAGACTGACTTAATGACTAGACTAACAGTGGGGAAGGGGGGGAGTGTGGCAGATGTCAGACACCACAGCAGTAGAAGCTCAGTAATGAAGCAATGATTAACTGTTGGGGACTCGATAATTCAGGTAGCAGCTCAACCTATTGGTGAGTAACTATAACAGACTTTTTTGTAAACATATACCTCCACACAAACAAATAGGGGAAAAAAAACAAAAATGATTTTGCCCATTTCATTTTTCTTTTTTTATTAAAAAAATGAGCCTTTGGGCCGGCCCACTGGCACAGTGGTAGGGCTACTGCTCGCGATGCCAGCAACCTGGGTTTGGGAATGGACTTGGGCTGCTGGAGGGCTGGCTGGGGGGAGGAGGAATGAGCTCCCACAGGCCGCTCTCCTCCTCTGGAGAGCGTGGGTTGCAGGTCCCGCTGCTCTACCACCACCTGGGTGACCACGGGTGGAGCTGCAGTGAGACAGGCAAGAAGATGGAGGGAGGACGTCAGCCAGGAGTTGGAGCATCTGCATGTTGTGACATATACTTCCCTTTGGATCCCCAAGTGTGCCAACGCCCTGAGGGACAGCACCAGAACACCATTGTGGCAGACGTAGATGGGATCCGGCAGCTCCAGATCCTACAACCGGGCTCCCAGCAAAGACCACCAAGGACCTCCTGACTCACACTACAATGGACTGGAGTGGGGGAGAGGGAACCCCCCTCCTCCCCACCCAGAAGGCAGGGCGAGGCACAATGGAGGTAGGTCCTGTGACTTTATACGAGAGGTACCAGGGAGGAACTAGGAGATCCACAGCCTAGGACACCCAGAAGGGAACCACCACAATGGAGAGAAGGGGGCAGTACAAACAATGAATAAAAAAACAAAAACAAACGAGCCATTGTATAGTAGCTGGTGACTAGGAAAGTCTCTGACAGAGAAAGGATCAGCCCACCCTCTGTCATCTAATGTTGCCTGCTGTTGGGCCTGTGGCAGTGCACTTTGCTGTGGAGAAGTCTTCAGTGTTTGGTAAGGTACAGCAATGCTGGCCTGACAATGTATATGTTCTAATAAGTCTTACCTGTTGTGTCCTCCTGTGTGCATTGTATTTCTTGAGCCACTTCCATGGTCACCGTCCTGTAAACTGCTCAGTTGTGAGAAAACCTCTAGCATCTTTAATGTCTTGAGTGTAAAGGTGTTTTACTTTCTGTTCTGAGAAAATCCAGCTTCATTCCTGAGTGTTCTGGGTCACGTACCTACCTGGGTCATGACCTCTGCTGTGGGCAGTGGAGATGAACAATGTCTCGGTTTGGCAGTGCCGTGATCAGCTATGCCAGTAAGTATGTGGCTGAGTGAGGTGTTTATGTCTGTTGGTACCATGGGGAAGGCTCTCTGATGTACTGTTCTCTGGTAGAGTTCCTAAGAAGGCAGTCTGGGTCCCTGCAAAGGCAGGCCATGATGTGCTGTTTGCAGTGTATTCTTTATCGGTTTGCATTTGTACGATGCGGTCGTGCATGGCCGTTCCAGCAAGTAAGTGGCCAAGTGAGGTGTCATGTGAACAGGAAGACTATGAGGAGTCTGTCAATACCACAGGAAAGGCTATATGATGTATACTTCTCTGGCAGGATCCCTCAAAAGGTAGTCATAGCCCCTACAAATGCAGGCTATTCGGCAGCTATGGATTGTCCATCAGTTTACATGGGTACGATGGGGACTTGCACAGCCATGCCTCCATGTGTCGGGCTGAGTGAGGTGTCCTGAGAATGGGGAGACTGTGAGGAGTCTGTCAGCACTAAGGGGAAGGCTGTCTGATGTATGGTGCTCTGACAAGATCCCTCAGAAGGCAGTTTGGGCCCCTGCGAAGGGAGGCCATGCTGTGGTGTTTGCAGAGGATTCTTCATCAATCTCCATGTGTATGATGCAGTCATGCATGGCTGTTCCAGCAAGTATGTGGCTGAGCAAGGTGTGCAGAGAATAGGGAGACTGTGAGGAGTCTGTTGGTACCACGGGGAAGGCTGTCCGATATATGGTTCTCTGGCAGGGTCCCTCAGAAGGTAGTTCTAGCCCCTACGAATTCAGGCCACTTGGCAGCTGTGGATTGTCCATTAGTTTAGATGGGTATGATGGAGTCAGGCACAGCCATGCCACCATGTATGGAGTTTGTTGGTACCAAGGGGAAGGTTGTCTGATGTATGGTTTTCTGGTAGGTTCCCTCAGAAGGCAGTATGGGTTCCTGCAAAGGCAGGCGAGCTGTGGTGTTTGCAGAGGATTCTTCATCAGTCTGCATGTGTACAATGTGGTTGGGCACAGCTGTGCCCCATATATGCAGCCAAGTGAGTTGTCCAGAGGATGGGGAGACTGTAAGGAGTCCATCAGTACCAGAAGCAGTGTTGTCCAATGTACAATTCTCTTGCTGGGTCCCTCAGAAGTCAGTCCGAACCCCTCTGTAGACAGGCCATGCTTTAATGCTTGAATTCTCCTTCAGAATTAAGGTGCCCAGAGACTAAGTCCCAAAGTAGGGTGGAGAGGGGTAGCTGTGGTTTTTCTGCAACTGGGTTTGAGGCACCTCTCCATACATCATTCCATAGGGGCATTGGTGGTCTGGTGGTAGCCTGGTGACAGTTGCTCCAGAGTCTAAGTCCCAATGTAAGGTGGAGAGGGGGCAGCTGTAATCTCTCATCACACATTCTCGAGTTGCCTCCCCTGGACCTCATCTCCCTGATCCCATAGGTGGAGGCTAGGAGCATTTTGTTCATCTGGTCAGAGCTTGCCCTCTGGAAGTTGGGAATGGTTTCCTCGGGGACTGTCTCTGCCCAAGTAGGAGCTGCCTTCCATGGGCCTCCTCCCTCCCAGTGACCGTGGTGATGGAAGCCTGGGTTTAGGCATTCCCAAGACTAAGTCCTTACTTGAAGGTCTAGCCAGCACAGCCTGCTCTCTGGAAGTTGGGAATAGGTTTGAATTTGATCCCCTGTGTCCAGGCTGAGTTCCATGAGGTCAGGTTCAGGGTATATCTTCACCTGGGCAAAGGGGTAGAGGAGCCTTTTGGGCATTACACTTGCATTTTGGCTGCTCAGAGACTAAGTCCCCACCAGACAAGATGGCCAAACCTCGCTCTTAGGAGTCCAGCATGAAACTGAATTTGCCTGCCTCAGTCCGAACAGAGTTCCATGAATGAGGTTGAAGTGGCTCTGGGTGAAGTTCCAGGAGGTGAGCTTCAGGGTCTACCTTCATCCCCTGAAAGGGTAAAGGGGCCTTTGGGCATGACACTTGTAGGCAGGTTCCTGAATATATGTAGGTGCAAGAGCAGAGCTGGGATGGATGTGTGGAAATTTTAAGTCTCAACTTTTCTACGGTCTACACAGAAGTCACCGGGATCCATTGGAGACTGTTTCTACCCAGGACAGGGTGAATCCCTTGGGTCTCATTGGCAGGAGACCCTGGGCAGTGGATTGGAGCCTGTCAAAAAAACTAAGTCCCTACAGAAGTGGCAAGGGATTCCTAGGGATTGCCTCTGCCCAGGCTCGGGGAGCCTTTCCTGGGCCTCCTGAGTCAAATACCCTGGGTTGGTTGCTGCTTGGGCTCTGGATGTCCGGCATGAGTTCAAATTTGCTCTCCTGTGTCCAGGTGGATTTCCATGAGGTAAGCTTCAGAGTATGCCTTCGCTTGGGCAAAGGGGCTTTTGGGCATGACACTTGCATTTTGGCTGTCCAGAGACTAAGTCCCAATGCCAGAAGACATGGTTTTACCTGCTCATGGATGCCTGGCATGAGATTGAATTTGCTTCCCTGTGTCCGGGTGGAGTTCCATGAGGTCAGCTTCAGGGTATGCCTTTGCCTGGGCAAAGGGGTCAAGGGGCCTTTGGGCATGACACTTGCATTTTGGCTGTTCAGAGACTAAGTCCCAGTGCCGGATGAGATGGCTGAACCCTGCTCACAGAAGTACGACATGAGATCGAATTTGCTCACCTGTGTCTGGGCAGAGTTCCATGAGGTCAGCTTCAGGGTCTACCTTCATCCCTCTGAAAAGGTGAGGGGGTCTTTGGGCACAACACTTGTAGGCAGGTTCCAGAATATATTTAGGGGGGAGAGCAGATCTGGGATGGATGTGTGGAGATTCTAAGCCCCAACTTTTCTCCAGAGACTAAGTCCACATGGAAGTTGCCAGGGGCCATTGAGGTGCCTCCCCTAGGCCTCATAGGCAGGAGACCCTGGGTGGTGGGTCAGAGCCTGCCCAAGAATACAAAATCCCAAAGGAAGTGGCCAGGAACTCCTAAGAACTGCCTTTGCCCATGCTGGAGGTGCCTTTCCTGGGCCTCCTGAGCCAGGGACCCTGGGTGGGGCTTGGAACTCGGGCTCTGGAAGTTGCGAATGGGTTACAATTTGCTCCCTTGTGTTTGGGCCAAGTTCCATATTTGGCTCAGGGTATGCCTTTGCCTTTGCCTGGGCAAAGGGATGAAGGGTCTTTAGGCATGACACTTGAATTTTGGCTGTCCAAACTAAGTTACAGTGCTGGACGAGGTGGTCAAACCCTGCTCATTGAAGTTGGGAATGGGTTTGAATTTGCTCACTTGTGTTCAGGCCAAATTCTATGAGGTCAGCTTCAGGGTGTATCTTCACCTCAGCAAAGGGGTCTAGGGGCCTTTGGGCATGACACTTATAGACAGGTTCCCAGACCAGCTGGCCTAAGTTTAGAACAGATGGTCAAACCCTGGCTACGGAAGTCTGCATGAGATCAGATTTGTCCCTCCTGGGTTGAGCTGAGTTTCATGAGGTCGGTCTCTGGATGTACCTTCACCTTGGCAAAGGGGTAAAGGGGCCTTTGGGGATGACTCATGTAGGCAGGTTCAAGGAGATTTTCATCAACATGGTTTTTTGATCATAATCCAGAGACTAAGTCCCTATGGAAGTGGTCAAGGACTCCTAGGGGCAATCTGGATCCAAGGGCAAAGCACCTTGCTTGGTTAGTCCTTGGAGGAGTGCCCTGTGATTAGAGGCTGGGTTCAGAGTTGTTACTTTGCTTCAAAAATGCAAAGTCTGGATCTCCTCACCTTTAGGGCCTGGTGGCGCCCTTCAAGTTGTGGTTGAGGCCTTGCTGCTGGGTTGTGGAGATCCTTGAACACCCTGAACTGAGCTCCTTCCTCTGGATACTACTCAGATCAAACAACTGTGGCCGGGGAGTCCTGGTAGCACCAATGCTGACACCAACTAAGCTGGATTTGGGGAAGTCCTTTCTGGTCTCTACCTTTGATGGGGTGCCACCCCAGGACCTCATCTTCTGGAGAAGCTGGGCTTGGTTTCAGCTGTTCAGATTCTAAGTTCCCACTTGTCTCTAGAGTCTAAGTCCCTATGGAGGTTGAGAAGGGCTCCTGGGGACTGTCTCTACCCAGGACGGGGTACACCCCTGGGCCTCTTGAGCCTGGGTCCATGGGTGGTGGGTCGGAGCCTGCCAGAAATTAAGTCTCTCAGGAAGTGGCCAGTATTCAAGGTGACTGTCTGTACCCAGGTTGGAGGTGCTTACCATGGGCCTCCTGAGCTTTGGTCCCTGGGCGGTTGTCAGGGCCTGCCAGAAACAAAGTCCCGCCAGAGTTTGAGAGGAGCTGTTGGGTACTGTCTGTACTCAGGCTGGAGGTGCCTTCCCTGGGTCTCCTGAGCCTGGGACCCTGGGTGGTGGGTCAGAGCCTGAAAAAAACTAAGACCCATTGGAAGTGGCCAGGGACTCCTGGGGACTGCCTCTTCCAGGTAAAACGTGCCTCCCCGGGCATCCTGAGCCTTGGACCCTGGGTGGTGTGTCAGAGCCCGGGCTCTGGAAGTCTGCATGAGATTGACTTTGCCCCTCCCAGGCCAAGCTGAGTTTCATGAGGTTGGGTTCAGGGTGTACCTTCACCTTGGTAAAGGGGTAAACTGGCCTTTGGGCATGACACTTGCATTTTGGCTATCCAGAGACAAATTCTACACCAGACGAGATGACCAAACCCTGACTACGGAAGTCTGCATGAGACTGGATTTTCCCCTCCCAGGCCGAGCCTAGTTCCATGAAGTCAGTCTCAGGGTGTGACTCTGTCTCAGCAAAGGGGTTAGGTGGCCTTTGGGCATGACTCTTACAGGCAGGTTTGAGGAGATTTTCATCAACACATTTTTTTGATCAAACTCCAAAGACTAAGTCCCTATGGAAGTGTTCAAAGACTTTAAGGGGCACTCTGGATCCGGGGGTGATGCACCTTCCTGGGCAAGTCATCTTGGGGAGCACCCAGTGATTGCAGGCTGGGTTCAGAGTTGATGCTTTGTTACAATAATGCAAAGTCTGAATCTCCTCACATTCGGGGCCTGGTGGCACCCTTCAAGCCAGAGTTGAAGCCTCACTGCTGGGTTGTAGAGATCCTTGGTTATCCTGGATCAAGTTCCTTCTTCTAGACGCTGTTCAGATCAAATGACCATGGCTGTGGTGTCCCAATATAAACCTTCTGGCTTCGGGGACCAAGAGCACCAATTCTGACACCCACTAAACTGGACTTGAGGAGGTCCCTCCTCATCTCTACCTTTCATGGGGTGCCACCACTGGGCCTTATTTGGTGGAGACTCTTGCCTGGGTGTCAGAGGTTCAGATTCTAAGTTCCCACATGTCTCTAGAGTTAAAGTCCCTATGGAGGTTGACAGAGCCTGGGAAGGAGTGTCTCTACATAGGGTGGGATGCCTCCCCTGGGTCTCATCTGTCAGAAACCCTGGGAGGTGGGTCAGAGCCTGTCAGAGACAAAGCCCCTATGGAGGTTGACAGGGGCTCATGGGCAGTGTCTCTACCCGGTGTGGGGGTGCCTTCCCTGTGGGTTGGATCCTGCTGGAAACTAAGTACCACTAGATGTTGGCAGGGGCTTGTGAAGTCTGCCACTGCCCAGGCTGGAGTTTCCTTCCCTTGGCCTTCTGTGCCTGGGACCAAGGGTGGTGGTTAAGGACATCCCTCTGGAAGCCGGGATTGCATTTCAATTTGCTCACCTGTGTCTGTGCCAAGTTTCACGAGGTTGGATTAAGGGTATACCTTCACCTGGCAAAGGAGTAAAGGATCCTTTGGGCATGACACTTGCATTTCAACTCTCCAGTGACTAAGTCCCTGACTGTCAAGATGGCCAAACCCTACTCATGGAAGTCCTGCATAAGTCTGAATTTTCCCCTCTGTGTCTGAGCTGAGTTTCATAAGGCTGGCTTCAGGGTCTAACTTCATGCCCCCTTGCATTTCGGCTGTTCAGAGACTAGGTCCCTATGGAAGTGGACAGAAGCTGGTTGGGACTGCCTCTGTGCAGACTGGGGGTGCCTTCCCTGGGCCTCCTGAGCCTGGGATCCTGGGTGGTGTGTCATACCCCAGGATCTGTAAGCCAGGAATGGGTTTGAATTTGCTCCCTTGTGTTCAGGCTGGGTTCCACGAAGTCAGCTTCGAGGTATACCTTTGCCTGGGCAAAGGGTAAAGGGGTCTTTAGGCATGACAGTTGCATTTCAGCTTTTCAGATACTAAATCCCCAGGGACATGGACAGGGACTAGTGGGGACTGCCTCTGCCCATGTCAGAGGTGCCCTCCCTGGGCCTCCTGAGCCTGGGACCTGGGACCCTGGGCAGCGAGTCAGATCCTGGGCTTAGGAAGCCAGGAATGGGTTTGAATTTGCTCCCCTGTGTTCAGTCTGAGTTCCGCAAGGTCAGGTTCAGGGTATACCTTCTCCTGGGCAAAGGTGTAAAGGGGTCTTTGGGCACGACACTTGCATTTCAGCTCTCCAGAGACTAAGTCCCTGCCTGACAAGATGGCCAAACCCTGTTTATGGGAGTGCTGCATAAGTTCTAATTTGCTCCTCTGTGTCCGGGCTGAGTTCCGTAAGGCTGGTTTCAGAGTCTCCTTTCGTCTCTCCTGAAGGGGTAAAGGGGCCTTTTGGCATGACACTTACAAGCAGTTTCAAGAATATATGTTCAAGAATATCTTAAACTCCCTCCCTCCCTTACTACTGCTCTGAGCAGATCATACTATGTGCCAATGATGCTGTTGTATTCTCCACTCACAAAGATCCTGCAACTTTTCAACACAACCTTCAACTTGGTTTCAGTTCTGTAGAAAAATAGTTTCTTAATCATAAACTGGTCCTCAATGACAAGAAAACCAAATCTATGCTCTGCTGCAACTCTCATAACCCACACAAGCTACACCACTTGACTATCTCCACCACCCAGGGGAACACTCTAGAACAGGTGGGGTCCTTCAAATACTTAGGGATACAGCTTGACCCTAATTTCTCCTATGAACTTCATGCAGATAATGTAGCTAGAGCTGCTAATACATGTCTTGGTCTCCTGTACAAACACAGACCCCACCTCACGCCAGAAGCTTTGAAGGTTGCAGTCCTGAGCTCTGTGATCTCTGTAATAGACTATGGTCTCATCATTTATGGCTCAGCCACAACCACAACCCTTAGATGCCTCTCAACTGCCTTAAATAAGGCATGTCGGCTCATCACTGGTGCTCACCGTCTCACCCACACATGTGATCTGTACACTCCAGACCGGCTGGCTCCAACTATCAAACTGCATAAAGTTTCTCACCTGCTCCATTGCGAAAAAAATCTACCTTGGCCTTGCACCTTCTGGGGTCTCAACTCTGTTACAACACTGAATTAACAAATGGTGCCTTAGAAGATCCATGCTACAGCTACTGAAAGTCCCCCACTGTCACACTTCACAGGGACAATGCTCTTTTGCTTATAGAGCACCACGCTGGTTCAATGGCCTCTGCCCCACCATCTCCTCTGCCCCAACAATTGGAATGTTTAAAACTAGGCTCTGGGACTATCTCACTACCAACAGCTCCTGTGACTGCCCAACCTAACCTTGTTTCTCCACTTCCCTTCCTGCTCTAGTGGTCCCCCTTCCCCTCCTCACTGGATTCTAACCTCACATCTTGGTATACCCAGTGCTGCACTTTTCACCCTATCCCCACCCTTCCTACATTCCTTCTCCCCCCCTTCCCTCTCCCTATGACTCTGGCACTTCTTATCTGTTGTCTATTTTCTCTGACAAATGCCGCTGGCTGCCTTGTTACAATGCTGCCCTTGAATTGTATTGATCTGTACTCTGTTTGCAATGTCCACATTGTTGTAATGTCTGTCTTGATGTTCCCCATCATTTGTATTTCTCTGACATGGAACCTTTGTAAAAGAGCCAAGGCTCAAAGGTATTTGTAATCCTAGACTTGATAAATAAACAAATAAATAAATAAAAAATGAAGGGGTGCGAGCAGAGCTGGGCTCAATATGTGGAGATTCTAAGTCCAAACTTTTCTCTAGAGACTAAGTCCCTACAGAAGTTGACAGGGGCTCCTGGGAACTGTCTCTATGCAGCATGAGGGGCCTTCCATGGGCCTCATTGGATGGAGACCCTGGACAGTGTGTCAGAGCCTCACAAAAACTAAGTTCCCATGGAAGTGGACAGGGGCTGGTGGGGACAGCCTCTGACCAGGCTGGAGGTGCCTTCCCTGGGCCTCCTGAGGCTGGGACCTTGGGTGGTGGGTCAGAGCCTGCCAGAAATGAAGACCCACTGGAGTTTGAGAGGGGCTGTTTGTACTGTCTGTATTCAAGTTGGAGTTGCCTCCCCTGGGCTTCCTGAGCCTGAGACCCTGGGCGAGGGGTCAGAGCCTGCAAAAAAGACTATAATCCACTGGAAGTTACCAGGGACTCCTGGAGACTGCCTCTGCCTAGGTCAGAGATGCCTTCTCTGGGCCTCCTGAGCCTGGGACCCTGAATGGTGGGTCAGAGCCTGCCAGAAACGAAGTCCCACCGGAGTTTGAGAGGGTCTGTTGGATACTATCTGTACTCAGGCCAGAGGTGCCTCCTCTGGGCATCCTGAACCTGAGACTATGGAAGGTGTGTCAGAACCCGGACTCTGTAAGTCTGCATGAGATTGACTTTGTACCTTCCGGGCAGAGACGAGTTCCATGAGGTTGAGTTCAGGGTGTACCTTCACCTTGGTAAAGGTGTGTAGTGGCCTTTGGGCATGACACTTGCATTTCAGCTGTCCTGAGACTAAGTTCACACCAGAGAAGATGACCAAACCCTGGCTATGGAAGTTTGCATGAGATCAGATTTGCCCGTCCCAGGCTGAGCTGAATTCCATGAGACAAAGTCACACCTCAGGGGGTGTTCATCTCAGCAAAGGGGCCTTTGGTTTTGACTCTCATTGGCAGGTTCAAGAATATTTTCATCAACATGACTTTTTTAACCAAACTCAAGAGACTAAATCCCTAAGGAAGTGTTCAAGGACTCCTGGGGCACTCTGAATCTGGGGGCACAGCACCATCCTTTGTTAGTCATCAGGAGAGTGCCTGGTGATTGGGGACTGAGTTCACAGTTGACACTTTGATATAACAAATAAAGTCTAGATCCCCTCGCCTTCAGGGCTTGGTGGTACCCTTCCAGGCAGGGTTGAGGCCTCACTGCCAGGTTGTGGAGATACATGGTCACCCTGGACCAAGTTCTTTTCTATGGACACTGCTCAGATCAAATGACCCTAGCTGGAGCATCCCGATAGACATCTACCAGCAGCAGTGGCCATGAGCTTCAATGCTGACACCTACTGAGCCAGACTTGGTGAGGTCCCTCCTGGTCTCTACCCTTGATGGGTGCCTCCCCTGGGCCTTGTCTACTGGAGACCCTTGGCTGGGTATCAGCTGTTCAGATTCAAAGTCCCCACTTGTCTCTAGAGTCTAGGTTCCTACGGAGGTTGACAGGGGCTGGTGGGGACTATCTCTACCCAGTGTAGGGTGACTCCCCTGGGCCTCATCCACCAGAGACCCTGGGAGGTGGGTCAGAGCCTGTCAAAGACAAAGTCCCTGTGGAGGTTGATAAAGGCTGGTGTGGGCTGCCTCTACCCAGGGTGGGGTACCTCCTTTGGGCCTCATCTGCCAGAGTCCCTGGGTGGTAAGTCAGAACCTGCCGGAGACTAAGTCCCCACCAGAGGTTGACTGGAGCTCCTGGGGTCTGTCTCTGCCAGTGTCAGGGTGTCTCCCTTGGGCCTCATCCATCAGAGACCCTGGGCAGTGAGTCAGAGCCTGTCAGAGATAATGCCCCTATGGAGGATGACAGGGACTCCTGAGGACTGTCTCTACCCCTGGCAGGGTGCCTCCCTTGGGCCTCATCTGCCAGAGACTCAGAGTGGTGGGTACAAATCTACCAGAGACAAAGTCCCCACCAGAGGTTGACAGGGGCTCCAAGGGAATGTCTTTACCCTTGACATGGTGCCTCCTCTGAGCCTTGTCTGCCATAGACCCTTGGCTGTTTGTCAGCTGTTCAGATTCTATATCCCCTCTTGGCTTTAGAGTCTAAGTCACACTGGAGGTTGACAGTGGCTAGTGTGGACTTTCTCTACCCAGGGTGTGGTGCCATCCCTGGGCCTTGTCTGCTGGAGACCCTGGTTGGTGGGTCAGAGCCTGCCACAGCCTAAGTCCCTATGGAGGTTGACAGGGGCTCCTGGGGACTGTCTCTACACAAGGAGGTGTACCTCACCTAGGCCTCATCCACTGGAGACAATGGGCATGGTCCATGGTTGCTCTGGACTGAGGCCCTTCTTCCAGAGACTCTGCAATGCTAACTAGTTAAGTGGCCCTGTGCATTCATCTCCAACTTCTTAGAGGGACAAGTGGCTTTCAGCCACGTGAAATTAAGTAATAACAGGTCTGTGATGCCCTTACATGTCTGGGGCTGCACATGTGCAACACTTAAAGGATCAGTCTGTATCTACCCTTGGCCAACAGGTCCAGGTAATCCCTTCAACCCCATCCATGAAAGAGATTCAGGATTGCAATTATTTTGCATGAATGTGGAATTCCCACTAAGTGCAGGTCAAAAGCTCACGTTCATTAAACCTTTGCCCTTTGTACGCACCACCCATCACTACTACTGATTGAATGGTTTAGTGAGGTCCTCAGATCTGTCCTACTGGAGTGTGTGTCATTGTCCCAGTGGTGCACTAAGAAGAGGATCAAACATGACTGTCTAGAGAAGTAATAGTGAGAAAAAGGTGAACCTGCAGAAGGATCAGTAATGGATCAGGCCAGTGGCACCCTGGGTAGTGACAGAACCTGAGCCCAGGAGGCTCCTGGGGTGAACTGTGGGACCGAGCCCTCTCCGTTTGGGCACCCAGGTGGCCAGGGGTTCCACCATCTGCATACAAAGGGTGACAGGACTCCCCTCTTTGGATGAGGACCTAGCCACAAATGACTCCCCACTGCAGCCCTAAGAGGGGACTACTGTGGATTGGTAGCCATAGCATGGTGCCATTTAGTGGGTACCAACCTGGAGGAGTTAGCCCCCACGGGAAGGGAGTTGGTGATACAGGCACTGCGCCACCCTCCCCCTGTGCTGGGGACACCCTCTTGGATCAGTCACTGTCCCCTCATCTGTAGTCTTGAGTTCCTAGCTGGATGTTCTGGTGTCCACCTGCGGCATCAGTTTAAAGACTCTGGTGGCCCCTGTGGACCCTCATTGCCAACCTGCATAGGTCATTGCGGAAACCCTGCTGTCCCATGGCATGGGACCAGTAACCCCAGGCAAGACATTCTGTGAAACCCCAGCCTTTTTTTTGGGTGGTAACCCAGTCTACTCCACAGCCCTCCAGAGTCAGAGGCATGGCTCCCCCGTGTGGGGAGAATGGGCAAGAGACTACTACTGATCATGTTTTCTGGTAATAGTAATCCCGCGCAATACTGGAGGAACCACAGGTTCAGACATTTGGTGTATCTGCTTGGCTGAGGAGCCAATGATGCAAAGCTACCATGTGTGGGATTGTGACTGAATGCCTCTAAGTCAGAATCCCACCTAAATGTAATGATATCATAACACTGTGAATCTTCAGTTGGCCAGGGATAGCCTGCTTTAAGGTTGGTGTGAAGAGCCATTCATTTACTCATTTGGAATGTGGAAAGAAAGGGGCCACCTCTCTCCAGTAGTGCACCACCTGTTCATGGGGTACCAGGTGCTAAACAATTAGTAAACAACCCATTTCTGGGTCAGGGTTTCATACTTAGCAGAGCAGTAACATGCTGTGATCTATTGAAAGTCAGCCCTCGAGCAAAGCTTTTGTCGCAGGTCCGCCAGCTGGTGGGCCTAGGAGCCCTCGCTGGAAGGCTTTGGACATCTGAGGGCTGGTAGCAGATGGGTTCACCCAAAGGAGTGGGATGTCACTGCTGGGTGCCCTGCTTGAGCCCTGGGACCCAACCAGATTGCTCACATTGGACTTTGATGCATAGCCACCAGTACACCCCAGGTCCTGACCAGATGGCCCATGCAAAACTTTGCTGTGTAGCTGCTCATGCACCATGGAAACAGACCAGATGGCCTAAATCAAACGGCCCAGGATTTCTTTAAAATAATGGAGATCAGGCTTAATAGTTGGTCCAGTGAGTGTTTCTTGAAGCTATGGCCAGGCCTGGATATGTGTCAGTGGGAATGGTTTCAATGGAGGGGTGGGCTGCTCTCCTAGGGCAGGAGGCAAGATGTGAGCCTGAGTCAGTGGATCCCAGAAGTGGGTAAGTAGTGTGAGCGACTGTGGGGTCTGAGGCCAGAAAGTCTGTGGAGCTGGCCTGAGAAGATGCCCAGTAGCTGCAAGGTCCTTCCCCAGTGCCACGGTTATAGGTGAGGAGAGTGAACCCGGGGCAGGCAGTTGAACCCAGGGAGGTAGCCGTCCTTATCCAACAGCCATGGGCTGTGTGGGGAAGCTGTCCTGTGAGATTCATCCTCCCAGCCCCTGGAGAAGCAGAAAACAGGCATCGGACCATCTCGAACCCAGAACCAGCTTGGGAGGGATCCATCCCAACCCTACAGCCAGGGGCTCTGTGAGGAAGCTGTCCAGTGAGTTTGGGCCTCCCAGCCCTTAGAGAAGCTGAGCAACAGGCCACTGACTGTCTCCAACTCAGGTCCAGCCTGGGGAGAGTTGACCCTACTCAGAATCATGGTGGGTGGTACACAGAAGCAGCCCTATGAGTTTGGGTTTCCCAGCCCCAGGGGATTGCGAGCAACAGGCCCCCAGACATCTACTTCTGAAACCCTGGTCCAGGGGCCAGGCCTCTGGGGGGAGGTATCTCTCTACCTGTGGATTCATCAAAGGATTGGGGAAAAGCATCCCTATGAGTTTGGGTCTCCTAGCCTGCTGGGAATGGCTTGAACCAGGGCTTCTGGAAGTCCTGAATGAGATCAAATTTGCCTGCCTCAGTCCAAACAGATTTCCAGGAGGTTGTGTTGAAGTTGCTTGACCTACTACTGAAAAGGTGAAGGAGTCTTTGGGCATGACACTTGTAGGCAGGTTCTGGAATATATATAGTGGTGAGAGCAGATCTGGGCTTGATGCATGGAAATTCTAAGCCCCAACTTTTCTCCAAAGACTAAGTCCCTGCAGAAGTTGGCAGGAGCTCTTGGGGACCGTTTCTGCCTAGCACAAGATGCCTTCCCTGGGCCTCCTCACCAGGAGACCCTGTGCCGTGGGTCAGAGCATGCTAGATACTAAGTCCCACCGGAGGTTGACAGGGGCTGGTAGGGACTGTCTCTGCCCAGGCCAGAGGTGCCTTAGCTAGGCCTCTTAAGCCAGGGATCCTGGATGTGAGGACAGAGCCTGCCAGACACTAAATTCTTATGGAAGGTGTCAGGGACTCCTGGGGTCTGTCTCTACCCGGGCCTGAGGTGCTTGCCCTGGGCCTCCTTAGCCTGAGATCTTGGGCATGTGGTCAGAGCTTGCTGGATACCTAGTCCTTATGGAAGGTGTCATGGACTCCTGGGGACCGTCTCTACCCAGACCAAAAGTGCCTTCCTTGGGCCTCCCAAGCCTGGGACTCTAGGCAGTGGGTTGGAGCCATCTTCTGGAAGTCAAGAATGGATTTGAATTTGCTCTCATGTGTCCAGGCCAAGTTCCATGAGGTCAGGTTCAGGGCATGCCTTTGCCTGGGCAAAGGGCTGATGGGCTTTTGGGCATGACCCTTGTGTTTTGGCTAGCCAGAGACTTAGTCCCAACATCAGATGAGATTGCCAAACCCCAAGCATGGAACTCAGATATGAGTTCAAATTTGTCCATCTGTGTCCGGGCTAAGTTCCATGAGGCTGTCTTCAGCGTGTACCTTCATAGCACTGAAAGGTTGAAGGGGTCTTTGGGCATGACTCTTATAGGCAGGTTCCGAAATATATGAAGAGGTGAGAACAGAGCTGGGCTCAATGCTTGGAGATTTTAAGTCCCGGCTTTTCTGCAGAGGCTAAGTCCACATGGAAGTTGCTAGGGGCCAGTGGGGGCTGTCTGTACCCAGGCCAGAGGTGCCTTCCCTGGGACTTCTGAGCCTTGGACCTTGGACATAGGATCAGAGCTTGCTGAATACCTTGTCCTTTCAGAAAGTGATAGACTCCTGGGGACTGTCTCTACCCAGGCCGGAGGCGCCTTTCCTGTGCCTTTTAAGCCTAGGATGCTGGGTGTGTGGTCGAAGATTGCCTGATTCAAAGACCTTATGAAAGGTGTCAGGGACTCATGGGGATTGTATCTAGACAGGCTGGAGGTGCCTTCCCTGAGCCTCCTAAGCCACGCATGCTGGGCATGTGGTTGGAGCCTGCCAGATGCTAGCTCCTTATGGAAGGTTTCAGGGACTCCTGGGGTCTGTTTCTACCCAGGCCATAAGTGCCTTCACTGACCCATCTAAGCCTAGGACCACAGATGTGGGGTCAGAGCATGCTGGATACCAAGTCCTTATGTAAGGTGTAGGGACTCCTGTGGACTCTCTGTACCCAGGCCAGAGGTGCCTTTCCTGGACTTAATAAGCCTGGGAAGCCTGGTGTGTGGTCATAGCCTGCCAGATGCTAAGTCCTTATGGAAGGTGTCAAGGACTCCTGGGGACTGTCTCTACCAACCCCGGAGGTGCCTTCCCTTGGCCTCCTAAGTGAGGGATCCTGGGCATATGGTCAGATCCTGCCAGATGCTAAATCTTTACAGAAGGGACTGTTTGTACCCAGGCCATAGGTGCCTTCACTGGTCCTGCTGAGCCTGGGACCCCAGGCATGTGGTTGGAGCCTGCTGGATAATATGTCATTTTTGAAATTGTCAGGGTTTCCTGGGAACTATCTCTATCCAGGCCAGAAGTGCCTTCCCTGGTCCTCCTATGTCCAGGATCCTGGGCATGTGGTCGGAGCCTGCTGGATGCTAAGTCTTTTTGGAAGTTATCAGGGACTCCTGGGGACTGTCTGTACCCAGGTGGTAGGTGCCTTCCCTGACCTTCTGAGCCAGTGACCCCTGGCATGGGGTCAGAGCTTTCTGGATACCAAGTCCTTAAGGAAGGTGTGAGGGACTGTTGAAGACTACCTCTACCCAGACCGGAGGTGCCTTTCCTGGGCCTTATAAGCCTGGGATGCCTGTCATGTGGTCGGAGCCTGCTGGATGCTAAAGTCCTTATGGAATTTGTCAGGGACTCCTGAGTATTGTCTCTACCCAGGCTAGAGGTGGCTTCACTGAGCCTGTTAAGCATGGGTTCCAAGGCATGTGGTCAGTGCCTGCCAGGTTCCAAGTCCTTATTGAAGTTGTCTTGGACTCCTGAGGACTGTTTTTTTCCCAGGCTGGAGGTGCCTTTCCTGGTCTTCCTAAGCTTGGGATGCCAGAAGTGTGGTTGGAACTTGCCAGATGCAAAGTTCTTATGGAAGGTAAGGGCCCTTGGTGACTGTCTCTACCCAGGCCAGAAGTGCCTTTCCTGGGCCTCCTTAGGCTGGGATGTTGGGTGTGTGGTTAGAGCCTGCCAGATGCTAAGTTCTTATGGAATTTGTAAGAGACTCCTAGGGACTTTCACTTCTCAGTCTGGAGGTGCCTTCCCTGGGCTTCCTATCCCTGTGATCCTGGGTGTGAGGTTGGGGCCTGTCAGATGCTAAGTCCATTCGGAAGCTGTCAGAGACTCCCTGGGGGATGTTTGTACCCTGGCTGGAGGTGCCTTCCCTGGCCCTCCTGAGCCCGGGACACTGGGCATGTGGTCAGAGCCTACTGGATGCTAAATTCTTATGAAAGGTGTCAGGATCTACTGGGGACAGTGTCTACCAAGGCTGAAGGTGCCTTCCCTGGGCCTCCTAAGCCTAGGATACTGGGCATATGGTCAGAGACTGATGAATGGTAAGTCCTTATGGAAGTTGTCATGGACTCCCGGGGTCTTTCTGTACTCTGTCCAGAGGTGACATCCATGGGCATCCTCAGCCTGGGATCACAAGCATGTGGTCAGAGCTTGCTGGATACAAAGTCCTTACAGAAGGTGTCTGGGACTCCTGGCGACTTTCTCTAACCAGGCTGGAGGTACCTTCTCTGGTCGTTGTAAGCCTGGAATGCTGGGCATCTGGTCAGAGCCTGCCGGATGCTAAGTCCATATGGTATTTGTTAGGGACTCCTGGGGACTGTCTACCCAGGATGGAGGTGCCTTCCCTGGGCCTACTAAGCCTGGGATCCTGAGCATGTGGCTGGGGCCTGCCTGATGTAAAGTCCTTACAAATGTTGTCAGGGGCTCCTGGGGACTGTCTCTACTCAGGCCGGAGGTGCCTTTCCTGGTCCTCCTGGGCATGGGACCCTGAGCATGTGGTCGGAGCCTGCTGGACCTAAGTCTTTATGAAAGGTGTCAGGGTCTCCTGGGGAGTGTCTCTCTCTCCAGCCTGGCGGTAACTTCCCTGGGTCTCCTAAGCCTGGGATGCTGGGCATGTGGTTGGAGCCTGCTGGATGCAAAGTCCTTATGCAAGGTGTCAGGGACTCCTGGGCACTTTCTCTATACAGGCCAGAGGTGCTTTCCTTGGGCCTCCTAAGCCATGGATGCCGTGAGGTCAAAGCCTGCTGGATGCTAATTCCTTATGGAATTTCCTATGGACTCTTGTGGACTGTCTCTATACAGGCTGGAGGTGCCTTCTTCTGGGTTTGCTAAGCCTGGGATCCTAGGATTGTGGTCAGGCCTGCCAGATCTGAAGTCCTCATCGAGGTTGTCAAGGATTTGAGGGGACTGTCTGTACCCAGGCCTGCAGTGCTCTCCCTGGGCCTCTTAAGACTGAGATGCGTGATGTGTGGTCGGAGGCTGCCAGATGCTAAGTCCTTACCAAAATTGTTATGTGTCTCTTGAGGAATGTCTCTACCCAGGCCAGAGGTGCCTTCCCTGTGCCTCCTATGCCTGTGATTCAGGTCATGCAGTCAGAGCCTGCCAGATACTAAGTCCTTATTGAAGGTGTTAGGAACTCCTGGGACTGTCTGTACGCATGCCAGAGGTGACTTCCCTATGCCTCCTAAGCCTGGGTCCCAGGGATATGGTCGAAGCCCGACAGACACTATATCCTTATGGAAGTTGAGAGGAACTCCTGAGGACTATCGTTGTCCAGGCCGGAGGTGACTTCCATGTGACTCCTTAGCCTGGGACCACAGGTATTTGATCAGAGCTTTCTGGATACCAAGTTCTTATGGAAGGTGTGAGGGACTGTTGGGGACTGTCTCTTCCAAGGTCAGAGGTGCCTTCTCTTGACCTCCTTAGGATGCCAAGTCAGAGCCTGCCAAATGTTAAGTCATTACCGAAAGTGCCAGTGTCTGTTGAGGACTGTCTTGACACAAGCCAGGAGGTGCATTCCCTGGGCCTCCTAAGCCTGGGATGTCTGGAATGTGGTCAGACCCTTCTGGAGCTAAGTCCTTACAGAAGGTGTCAGGGTCTCCTGGTGAGTGTCTCTACCCAGGTCTGAGGTAACTTCCCTGGGCCTACTAAGCCTGGGATGCTGGGTGTGTGGTTGGAGCCTGCTGAGTGCAAAGTCCTTACAGAATGTGTCAGGGCTCCCAGGGACTGTCTCTACCCAGGCTGGAGGTACCTTCCCTTGACCTCCTTAGGATGCCAAGTCAGAGCCTGCTAAATGTTAAGTCATTACCGAAAGTGTCAGCGTCTGTTGAGAACTGTCCTGACACAAGCCGGGAGATGCATTCCCTGGGCCTCCTAAGCCTGAGATCTAGGTCGTGTGGTTTATTTATTTATTTTAGCTTTTGTTTACCGGGTAAGTACACTAGATAAGTATTATGCCTATTTTCAGGAATGACCCAGGAGAGTACAACATGAGGAACAACAGTCAAGGAGACATGGCAAAGAGAGTACAGTTATTTGTCACAGTAAACAAACATGTGGGAAATACATCATTTGACGCTAGGGGAAACATATAGTAGTAAGCACATTTCAGATTATACACTCTAGACTAGCTAATTCAACTGACAGATATATACAGGTCATCATACATAGGAGTGGAGCATAGCTCAAGGACTGGATAGGTCATATAACTTATAACATTGTCGTATATACCCCCTAGGCTAGTTGGATCGCGGACAGGTATATACAGCTCATCACATTTTTTTAAATATGCACATGTTAGACAGAAACAGAAACACTTGGTAGTACTGTACAAGTTTCTAACAAGTGACCAAGTTGCAATATGTCATGGTTAGCCTATGACCGTGGAGCAATAATGGGTGTAAAAATGCCCAAGGCTTTTTAGGCAGGAGTAGTCAGAAGTCATTGATACAGTGGGGAAAATATCTCCAGGAATTCAATGGAGACACCCTGGGGAGGTTCAGACAAAACAATTTGACACTTTACTCTAGGGAGGTTTGGGGCAGTCACACTCTGATGCTAGTTTTAGGAAACCCCACAGGGAATTTCAAAAACTCAGATAGGAGGGGGCAGCTCAGATATCCACAGGCAGTGAATTCCAGAGTCTTGGCACTCTTATGGCAAAGTCCTGATCCTCCATGAGGGTCCGGGTAGGAGGGACTTTGAGCATCCCTGATGTGAGAGACCTAAGTTGGTAGGGGGTTGGATTCAGTTTAGGCAGAAGCCGGCCAGCCCCTGGGGGGTGCTAGTTCTGATCACTTTCCCAGACAGGCATCCCAAACCAAAATCAAGGTATCTAGCTGGTGAGAGCCAGCAGAGTTTCTCATATAGCTCACAATGGTGGGTGAGTCAGGGGGCAGCCAAGGTAAAATGACAAATGTTATTGTAAGCAGTGTACCACCAGGTGAGATGTGTCTTTAGAGAGTGAGCAAATAGGTGCAGCCCATAGCTGAGGGAGGGAAGGAGCACACCCGTCGCTAGGGCAAGCCTAGCTGCCGGTGTAAGGTTATACTTGGCCCTATAGGCCAGACCCAGTTTGCAGTTTGCCGCCCTGCAGATGTTAAGGATATGATTGCCCATGTCAAGTTGGGGGTCAAGTGTTACCCCCAGATATTTGACAGAGCTCACTATGGGTAGTGAGGATCCATCTGCGCTGCTGACATGTAAGCAGGCCGATGAGGCTTTGATTTTAGCCATTGAGCCAAAGAGCATAGCCGGTGTCTTGTTCAGGTTCAGGACCAGCTTGTGACTAGTAACCCATGACAATACCCTGTTAAAGTCATTGGTCAGGTTCTGGTTTAGGGTAGTGGCATTCTGGGAGTGAGCCAGGATTACCAGATCATCTGCATACATGGTGGCACTACAGCCGGTAGTAACCATGGGTAGTTGATTGATGAAGAGGGAGAAGAGGAGGGGACCCAGTACCGAGTCTTGGGGCACTCCGGAGGTCACTGGTAGGGGCTCAGAGAGGACTTTATTGAAGTAGGTACGCTGCTTTCTGCCATGTAGATAACCCATTAGCTATTTCATGGCATGGGGGGAGAGGCCAAGTGACTACAACTGTGCACCAAGCAGTTTGTGGTCAACGAGGTCAAAGGCTTTGGACAGGTCGATAAATATTGCACCAGAGAGTTTGCCCTGGTCCATGGCTGTCCGGATACTTGATGTAACTGAGATTAAGGCTGTGGTGGTGCTGTGTCCCTTACGAAAGCCATGCTGGGCTGGGAACAGAAGTTCATGAGAGTAGATATATTCTGAAAGCTGCTCAGCCACTACCTTTTCAAGGAGCTTGCTAAGGGTTGGGAGAATGACAATCGGTCGATAATTGTCAGGTAGTTTGGGATTTCCTTGCTTCAGTACAGGGACAATCCTCGCCTCTTTCCAGATGTCTGGGATGGTCCCCAGACCAAGGGATAGGTTGAAGATAAAGGCTACTGGTGAGGCAATGTGTGCAGCACCAAGTTTAAGGAGTTTAGTCTCCAGGTTGTCTAGGCCAGGACTGGAGTACTGGGAGAGGCCAGCTAGGCATTTCTGCAAGTCCTGAACTGATACAGCCATGAGGTGGAACATTTGATGAGGAAGGTAACTCTCCAGCAGAGTGGAGGGAAGGGGGTGGAACAGAGCCTCATCAGGTGAGAATAGGGTTGTGAAGGCAGAGAGTTCAGAGAAGTGATTATTTAGGGAGTTGGCAATAGTATGGGGATTATTGCAGGAGACTCAGTTTATGACCATGTCCGCAACCCCCGGATGGGAGGATGCGCTGACGAGGGATTTAATATCTCTCCAGAACCTCCTGGGATTACTGGCAGATCTTAGTAGGTGGACTCTGCAGAAGTCACTCTTTGCTGCCCTGATGGCCTTTTTGCACTTGTTCCTGAGGTGTCTGTACCTTTGAATAATCATGGGATCACTGATACCTTTGAATGAGCCCAACACTTATCTCTCTCCCGCATCTGGGCTAGGAGATTCCCATTTAACCAGAGGTAGCGGACCCCTCATCCCATGGGTGACCTGGGAGCATGCTTGTCTTGCAAGGCCCCAAAGGTGGAGAGGCAAGAGGTTGCTGCCGAGGGGTCAGTGGCACCATACACCCTAGACCAGTCAGTAACTCTTAGGTCTTCCAGGAACTCCTCAGTATCGAATCTAGAGTAGTTTCTGACATGCATAATTTTGTGTGGAATTTTGGGGGTGGGAATTTTCCATACACAGAAAACCGGTGAGTGGTCAGAGATGGAGTCAGATAATGTACCCGCTTATGAGATCCTGTCAGGATGGTTAGACATGATCCAGTCCAGTAAGATGCTGGAGGATCCATTTGCTGTCTGTCTAGTTGGTTCCTGGATGATCTGGGTCAGGGCAAGGTTAGCAAGCAGAGGCTCAAACTGCTTAACATTACCACTATCCCAGTTAAGGTTTACATTCCCCAGGATTATGAGTTCATTATCCCAGACTCCGGGACCAATTTTGTCCATGAAGTGAGTTAATCCAGGTAGCCCACCTCTTGGAGGATTATAGGTGCACACCAGGTGCAGTTTCTTTGCGTCCCCAAGTAGCAGTAGCACATGTAGCAACTCACAGGGGGACACGTTTGAATCCTGGTGGGCAATTTGGGAGATTTTTAAGTGGCTCTTATGGTAGATTAGTATGCCACCCCCTGTCCCCAGCTCTGTCCAGTCAGGTGAATTCATACCCAGTGAGTTCACAGGCAGAGTCAGGGACAGAGGGTTTCAGCCAGGTCTCCATCACTCCTAGGATGTCAGGTTTGTAGAGTGCAACCCATGCTAATAGCACATCACGATTAGGTAGCAGGCTCCTAATGTTAAGATGAGCTATTTTTAGCCCCTTATCCATGCCCCATATGGGAGGGATTTTGTGGGTCAGATTTAATGGGCCAGGGTTGGTTTCAATATCACCGGGCCAGTAGTAGTGCAAGTAGGAGGAGCCAGGGGAGATACCACCTCCTATGCGCTTGACAACCTGGGAGTTTTTTAGCATGGGTACGCTTTACCATGCTTGTATACATAAGGCACCGAAGATCTAGACAGCAAGTAACACTGCGGTGCACTTCAGAGATCACAAGGATATTGGAGAAGGTGTAGTCGGGGACCACGTAGGTGGACGATCATCCCCAGTTGTCACCCAGTGTTATTGGGGGGAGATGACCATATGCAACAAGGAGAGTCCCACTAAAAGACCTACAAGGCCTATATCCCTGCAGATGACAGCCAGCACCCTCTCTCTACCTTTAATATTTGAGTATCCCTATCCTCACTAAATGGATGGGAGGGGAACCACGTCCACATCTTGGCTGGAGGCATAGTACTAGCCTGTGAGATAATTATCAGTCAGCTAACAAGAACTGTTGTGAAAGAAGGAGAGATGGATGTACTAAGGCTGGAAGTAAGTTAGTGAGATTTGTTATTGGCATGTGCCAAGTAAATAAAATAAGGCCTGCACAGTGCAACTCAAGGCTACCAGCTATGGAAGCAGGGGCTGAGGTTTATTTCTGGGAAGGAGTTCCTGCCCTCACCATTTGTAAGCACACTTACCACCTGTCTACAGTTATATGAGGACAGGGTTTAGGCAGCCAACAACCAAGCAGTGCAAGTCGGGTTAGGACTGGTACAGTGATTTGTGTAGAAAGACCAAGAATCCCTCTAGTGGCAGGTCTATATAACCTGCTAATGGAAAACTAATTCTATTACACAGTTAAAATGTGCTCAGTTCAATCGAAAATCTACTTGTTAAAAGTGCCAGATGGCCAAAGCAGGGAAAAAGTCCTGGCCAATCAGAGCGGGTTTGCTGGAAGCACCCGTGTTCCAATTGGCTGTGCTGTCCCATACCTTCCAAGGAGCTGCAGGCGGGCGTCCTGGTCTCGGTCGGTGGCTGGCTGGGTGCCGGCCGACTGTGGGGAGCTGAAGCAGCCCCGTTCAAGGGCAGGCAGCTGGAGAGAAGAAAAAAGAGCAGGTCTTAAATAGCATAGAGGTTAAGATGGGTTAGATCTGAGCAGTTTAGTAAGACAAAAGGTAGTTAGACTTTTTGGCACCAAGGCAGAGTGCCTGGATGGGGGGCTGCAGGAATAGCACTCAAGAGGTATAAGCACTTTAAAACTCTAGTAGAAATTACAATCAAGCTAATACAGTTGACAAACTTCTATTACACAGTTGAAATGTGCTCAGTTCTATCGAAAATCTACTTGTTAAAAGTGCCAGATGGCCGAAGCAGGGAAAAGGTTCTGGCCAATCAGAGTGGGTTTGCTGGAAGCACCCGTGTTCCAATTGGCTGCGCTGTCCCATACCTTCAAAGGAGCTGTAGGTGGGTGTCCTGGTCTTGGTCAGTGGCTGGCTGGGTGCCGGCCAACCGTGGAGGAGCTGAAGCAGCCCTGTTCAAGGGCAGGCAGCAGGAGAAGAAAAAAGAGCAGGTCTTAAATAGCATAGAGGTTAGGATGGGTTAGATCTGAGCAGTTTAGTAAGACAAAAGGCAGTTAGACTTTTCGACGCCAAGGCATAGTGCTTGGATGGGGGGGGCTGCAGGAAGAGCACTCAAGAGGTATAAGCACTTTAAAACTCTAGTAGAAATTACAATCCAGCTAATACAGTTGAAAAAATTTTATTACACAGTTGAAATGTGCTCAGTTCTATCGAAAATCTACTTGTTAAAAGTGCCAGATGGCCGAAGCAGGGAAAAAGACCTGGCCAATCAGAGCGGCTTTGCTGGAAGCACCCTTGTTCCAATTTGCTGCACTGTCCCGTACCTTCCAAGAAGCTGCAGGCGGGCGTCCTGGTCTCGGTCGGTGGCTGGCTGGGTGCTGACCAACCGTGGGGGAGCTGAAGCAGCCCTGTTCAAGGGCAGACAGCTTCCAAGGAGCTGCAGGCGGGCTTCCTGGTCTCGGTCGGTGGCTGGCTGGGTGCCGGATGACCGTGGGGGAGCTGAAGCAGCCCTGTTCTAGGGCAGGCAGCTTCCAAGGAGCTGCAGGCAGGCGTCCTGGTCTCGGTCAGTGGCTGGCTGGGCGCCGGCCGACCGTGGGGGGGCTGAAGCAGCCCTGTTCAAGGGCAGGCAGCTCAATGAATTTGTTTTTTTGGCAATTTGCCAAGGGTGGGGGGCAAACCACCAACCTCTCTGTCCAGGGCTAAGCTTTCTCTGCTTTAACCTACTCAGCCACTGGAGGAACTTCCTGTCTGATGCTAAATCCTAACTGAATGTGTCAGTGACTCCTGGAGACTGTCTGTACCCAGGCCGGAGGTGACTTCCCTGTGTCTCCTAAGCCTGGGATCCCGAGCATATTATCGGAGCCCGCCAGATGCTACATCCTTACAAAAGTTGTTAGGGACTCCATTTCCTTTATGTTATTAGATATTCAATCCCTCGATCTATCTGGAAAAAATGCATACTTATAGTATGATATAATTTCTGAATTCTCTGATACATTGTGTATCTATGTATGTCATTTGTAATGTATGTAGTGAAACTGTTTGTTATACGTGTAAGATTTGTCCCTGTAATATTTTATTACATGATGTTCTTGTTCCTTTGAAACTGTATTTTTAAAACAGGACAACTTTGATAAACAGGGCCTTCGGTCCTAAAAGTTATTATCCTGCCAAAAAATAAAAGTTTTTATCTATCTATCTATCTATCTATCTATCTATCTATCTATCTATCTATCTATCTATCTATCCTTACCAAGGCAAGAGATGACTTCCCTGTGCCTCCTTAGCCTGGGACTGCAGGTGCGGTGTCAGAGCTTGCTGGATACCAAGTCCTTATGAAAGGATTGAGTGACTGTTGTGGACTGTCTCTACCCAGGCGGGAGGTGCCTTTCCTTGGCCTCCTAAGCCTGGGATGCCTGGTGTGTGGTCGGAGCCTGTTGAATGCTAAGTATTTATGGAATTTATCAGGGACTCCAGGGGACTGTCTCTACCCAGGCCAGAGGTGACTTCCCAAGTCCTCTTGAGCCTGTTACTGCAGGCATGGGGCCAGAGCTTTTTGGATACCAAGTCTTTAGGGATGATGTCAGGGACTCCTACGGACTGTCTCTACACAGGTGCCTTCCCTGGTTCTCGTAAGCCTGGGGTACCTTGTGTGTGGTCAGAGCTTGTTACACGTTAAGTTCTTAAGGAATTTGTCATGAACTCCTGGGGACTGTCTCTACCCAGGCTGGAGATGTCGTCTCTGGACCTCCCATGCCAGGAATCCTGGTCCTGTGGTTGAGGCCTGTAAGATGCCAAGTCCTTACAGAAGTTGTGTTGGACTCATGACAACTGTCTGTACCCAGGTGAGTTGATGTCCCAGGTTCTCCTGAGCCTGGGAACCACAGGTGTGGGATCAGAGCTTGTTGGATACCAAGTCTTTATGGAAGGTGTCAGGGAGTCCTGTGGATCATCTATACCCAGGCTGGAGGTGATTTCCCTGGGCCTCCTAAGCCTGGGATCCAGGTAGTGTGGTTGGAATCTGCCAGATGCTAAGTCCTAACTGAATGTGTCAGGGACTCCTGGGGACTGTCTGTACCCAGGCTGGAGGTGACTTCCCTGGTCCTCCTAGGCCGGGGATCCCAGGCATATGGTCAGAGCCCACCGGATGCTATATCCTTACAGAAGTAATGAACTAACTGTACCTAGGCAGGAGGTGACTTCCTTGTGCCTCCTTAGCTTGGGACCGCAGGCATGGTGTCAGAGCTTGCTGGACACCAAGTCCTTATGGAAGGTGTGAGGAACTACTGGGGACTATCCCTACCTAGGTCTGAGGTGCCGTACCTGGGGTCTCCTAAGCCTGGGATGAATAACATGTGGTCAGAGCCTGCCAGATGCTAATTCCTTATGGAATTTGTCAGGAACTCCTGAGGACTGTCTCTAACCAGGCCAGTTTAGCTTTCCCTGGGCCTGCTAAGTCTGGGTTCCCAGGCTTGTGGTCAGTGTCTGCCAGATGCCAAGTCCTTACTGATGTTGTGTTGGCCTCCTGGCGACTGTCTCTAACCAGGTCAGAGGTGCCTTTCCAGGGCCTTCTATGCTTGGAATGCCGTTCATGTGGTTGGAGCCTGCCGGTTGGAAAGTCCTTATGAAAGGTGTCAGGGCTCCCAGCGACAGTATCTACCCAAGCTGGATGTGCCTTCCCTTTGCCTCCTTAGGCTGGGATTCTGGGTGTGTGTGGTTTGATCCTTCCAGATGATAAGTCAATACTGAAACTATCAGTGTCTCTTAAGGACTGTGTCAACACAGGGAGGCAGTATAGCGCAGTGGTTTAAGGCTTTGAGCTGCAAATCTGAAGACCTGGGTTTAAATTCCACAGCCCCCACTTGCATACTGTGTGACCTTGAGCAAGTCACTTAACTTCCCTGTGCACCCAGGTCACACCTGTAAACAACCTTTCAGCTTAGTGTGTTACCCCTGGTAAAACAACTGAAAAAAAAAAAACGGGAAGGAGGTGCATTCCCTTGGCCTACTAAGCCTGGCATTCAGGTCATGTGGTTGGAGCCCACTGGATGCTATGTCCTTATGGAAGTTGTTAGGGACTCCTGGGGATTGTCTATACTCAGGCCAGAGGTGGTGTCCCTGGTCCTCCTGAGCCTGGAACCACAGGTGTGTTGTCAGAGCTTTTTGGATAACAAGTCTTTTCTGAAGCTGTCAGGGATTCCTGGGAACTGTCTGTACCCAGGCTGGAGTTGACTTCACTGGGCCTCCTAAGCTTGGATCCGGAGCGTGTGGTCGTAGCCCGCCGGATGCTAAGCCCATACGGAGGTTCTCTTGGACACCTAAAGACTGTCTCTATCCATGCCTGAGGTGCCTGCCCTGGTCCTCCTGAGCCTGGGACCCCAGGTGTATGGTAGGAGCCTGCTGGATGCCTTACAGAAAGCGTCGGGGACTTCTGTGGACAGTAACTTCTTGGGCCAGAAGTGCAGTCCCTTGGCCTCCTAAGTCTGGGATGCTGGGTGTGTGTTTGGAGACTGCCAGATGCTATGTTCTTATGGAATTTGTCATGGAGTTCTGGGGACTGTCTCTACCCAGCCCAGAGGTGCCTTCCCAGAACCTCCTATGACTGATATCCTGGGCATGTGGTCGGGGTCTGCCAGATGCTATGTCCCTTCGGAAGCTGACTCCTGGTGTCTGTCTGTAACCAGGCTGGAGGAGCCTTCCCTTGTCCTCCTGAGGCTGGGACCCTGGGCGTCTGCTGAGAGCCTGCTGGAAGCAAAGTCCTTATGGAAGGTGTCAGGGTCTACTGTGGATGATCTCTACCCATGCCAGAGTTGCCTTCTCTAGGCCTCCTAAGGCTGGGATCTTGGACATATGGTAGGAGCCTGCCGGATGCTAAGTCCATATGGTATTTGTCAGGGACTCCTAGGCACTGTCTCTACCCAGGCCAGAGGTGCCTTCCATGGGTCTGCTAAGCCTGGGATCCTGGGCTTGTGGTCAGGGCCTGCCAGATCCTAAGTCCTTACTGAAAGTGTCAGTGTCTCTTGAGGACTGTCTCTACCCAGTCCATAGGTGACTTCCCTTGGCCTCTTAAGCCTGGGATCCTGAGCGTGTGGTCAGAGCTCACCGGATGCTACATCCAAATGGAAGTTGACATGAACTCCTGGTCTGTACCCATGCTGGAAGTGGCTTCCCTGATCCTCCTGAGCCTGGGAACGCAGACATGTGGTCAGAGCTTGTTGGATTCCATATCTTTATGGAAGGTGTCAGGGACTCCTGTGGACTGTCTCTACGCAGGTCAGAGGTGCTTCCCCTAGGCCAACTAAGTCTGGGATGCAGCGCATGTTGTCGGAGCCTGTCAGATGCTAAGTCCTTATGGAATTTCTCAGGGAATACTGGGGACTGTCTCTACTCAGCCCAGAGGTGCCTTCTCAGGGCCTCCTATGCCTGGGATCCAGGGCGTGTGGTCGGGCCTGTCAGATGCTAAGTCCTTACGGTAGTTGTCTTGGACTGCTGAGGACTGTCTGTACCCATATCAGATGTGCCCTCCCTGGTCCTCCTTACCCTAGGACACTGGGTGTGTGGTCGGAACCTGCTGGGGTTAAGTCCTTACAGAAAGTGTTCCGGTCTCCTGGGCAGTGTCTCTACCAGGGCCGAAGGTGACTTATTTGGGTCTGCTATGCCTGGGATGCGGGGCATGTGATTGTAGCCTGCCTGACACAAATTCCTTACGGTAGGTGTCAGGGACCCTGGGGGCTCTGTCTTCCCAGGCATGAGGTGTCTTCCCTGGGCCTCCTAAGTCTTGGATGCCAGGCATGTGGTCAGAGCCTGACAAATGCTTAGTCCTTACTGAACATGTAAGTGTCTCTAGATTGCTGTCTCTACCCTGGCCACAGGTGCCTTCCCTCTGTCTCCTAAGCTTGGGATCCTGGTTGTGTTTTTAGAGCCTGCCGAATTTTAAGTCCTTACAGAATGTGTCAGGGACTGCTAGTGACTGTCTTTACCCATGCCTCAGGTGACTTCCCTGGGCCTCCTAAGCCTGAGATCCTGAACATGTTGTCGGAGCCCACCGGATGTTAAGTCCTTACAGAAGTTCTCAGTGACTCCTGTAGACTGCCTGTACGCAGCCTGGAGGTGACTTCTCTGGTCCTCCTGAGTGTGGTACTGCAAGCATGGAATCAGAGCTTGTTGGATACCAGGTCTTTATAGAAGGTGTCAGGAACTCCAGTTGACTGTCTCCACATAGGCATGAGGTGCCTTCCCTGGTCCTCCAAATCCTGCAATGCATGGCGTGTGGTCGGAGCCTGTCTGAAGATAACTCCTTATGGAATTTGTTAGGGACTCCTGGGGACTGTCTCTACACAGACTGGAGGTGCCTTCCCTTGGCGTCCTAAGCCTTAGACTCCTGGGATGTGGATTGAGTGTGCCGGATGCTAAGTCCTTATGGAATTTTTCAGGGAATCCTGGGTACTGTCTCTACCTAGCCAGAGTTGCCTTCCCTGTGCCTGCTAAGCCTGGGATCCTGGGCATGTGGTCAGGGCTTGCCAGATGCTAAGTCCTTATGAAAGTTGTTAGGGACTCTCGGAGACAGTCTGTACCTAGGCTGGAGGTGCCTGCCCTACTTCTTCTGAGCATGACATACCAGGTGTGTTCAGAGCCTGCTGGACCTAAGTCCTTACAGATGTTGTCAGGGTCTCCTGTGGAGTGTCTCTTACCAAGGCTGGAGGTGCCTTCCCAGGGCCTGGTAAACCTGGGATCCTGGGCTTGTTGTTGGGGTCTACCAAATGCTAAATCCTTACAGACGTTGTCAGGGACTCCTGGAGACTGTCTGTACCCAGGCCAGAGGCGCCTTCTCTGGACTTCCTGAGCATGTGACACTAGATGAGTGGTCGGAGCCTCATGGAGCGAAGTTGTTACGGAAGGTGTCAGGGTCTCCTGGGAAGTGTGTCTGCCGAGGCCAGAGATGACTTCCATGGACCTCCTAAGCCTCAGATGCTGGGTGTGTGGTTGGAGCCTGTCGGATGCAAAGGCCTTTCAGAAGTTCTCAGGTACTCCTGGGTACTGTCTGTATACAGGCCAGAGGTGCCTTCCCTGGGCCTCCTAAGGCTGGGATGCTGAGCATGTTGTCAGAGCCTGCCAGATGCTAATTCCTTACTGAAAGTGTCAGTATCTCTAGAGGACTGTCTCTACTCAGGCCGGCGGTGCCTTCCCTGTGCCTCCTAAGCATGGGATCCGGGTTGTGTGGTTAGAGCCTGCAGGATGCTAAGTCCTTACTGAAGGTGACAGGTACTCCTGGGACTGTATGTTCCCAGGCCAGAGGTGACTTCCCTGGTCCTCCTGAGCCTGGAACCCTGGGCATGTGGTCAGAGCCTTCTGGATGCTAAGTTGTTATGGAAGGTGTCAGTTCCTCCTGGGGACTGCCTCTACCCAGGACAGAGGTTTCTTACATGTGTCTCCTAATCCTGGGATCCCCAGCATGTGGTCGGTGCCTGCTGAATGCTAAGTCCTTATGGAAGAAGTCAGAGACTCCTGAGGACTGTCTCTAACCAGGCTGGAGCTGCCTTCCCTGAGTCTCATAAGCCTGGGATCCAGGGCATGGTGTCAGTGCTTACTGGATACCAAGTCCTTATGGAAGGTGTTAGAGATGCCTGGGGACTGTCTCTAACCTGGCTGGAGGTGACTTCCCTGCAACTCCTAAGTCTGTGATGCTGGTCATGTAATTAGAGACTGCCAGATGCTAAGTCCTTTTGGAATTTACAAAGGACTGCTGGGGGATGTCAGTACCCATGCCAGATGTGTCCTCCCTGGTCCTCCTAAGCATGGGACCTTGGCATGTGGTTGGAGACTGCAGCATGCTAAGTCCTTATGAAAGGTGTCAGGGCCTCCTGGGGTGTGTCTCTACCCAGGCCAGAAGTGCCTTACCTGAACCTCCTAAACCATGGATGTTGGGCATGTGATTGGAGCCATCTGGATGCTAAGTCCTTATGAAACTTGTCAGGGTCTCCTGGGGACAGTTTCTAAACAGGCCGGAGGTGCTAAGTCCTTATGGACTTCTGTTGACTATTTCTAAAAAGGCTGGAGGTGCCTTCCCTTGGCCTCCTAAGCCTTGGATGCTGGGCATCTTGTCTGAGCCTGCCAGATGCTAAGTACTTATGGAATTTCTCAGGGACTTCTGGGGACTGTTTCTACACAGGTTGGAGGTGCCTTCCTTGCACCAGCTAAGCCTGATATCCTAGGCATGTCATCAGGGCCTGCCAGATGCTAAGTCCTTACTAAAGTTGTCAAGGAGTCCTGGGGACTGTCTATACCCTGGCTGGTGGTGCCTTCCCTGGTCCACATGAGCAGGTGACCCCATAGGTGGGGTCGGAGCCTTCTGAAGCTTAGTCCTTACAGAAGGTGTCATGGTCTCTTGGGGAGTGTCTCTACACAGGTCAGAGGTGACTTCCATGGGACGCCTAAGCCTGGAATGCTTGGCACATTGTTGGATTCTGCTGGATGCAAAGTCCTTACGGAAGGTGTGAGGGACTCTTGCTGACTGTCTCTACGAAGGCTGGATACCCTAGGAATCCTAAGGCTGTGATGCCGGGCGTGTGCCTTCAAGATGCGAAGACCTTTTAATGAAAGTGTCAGTGTCTGTTGAAGACTGCCCTCCTGAGGCTGGAGGTACCTTCCTTGGGCATCCTAAGCCTGGAATCTGGGTCATGTGGTTTGGATCCTGCTAGATGCTATGTCCTTACTGAAGGTGTCAGGGACTCCTGGGCACTATCTGTACTCAGGCAGTGGTGGCTGCCCTGGGCCAAATAAGCCAGAGATACCAAAGTTGTCAGGGGCTCCTGGGGACTGTCTCTACCTAGGCCAGAGGTGTATTCCCTGGGATCCTGGGCATGTGGTCAGGGCCTGTAAAATGCTAAGTCCTTATGGAAGTTGTCTTGGACTCCTGAGGACTGTCTCTACCCAGGCCAGAGGTGACTTCCCTGGTTCTTCTGAGCCTATGACTGCAGGCTTGGGATCAGAGCTGTTTGCATACCAAGTCTTTATGGAAGGTGTCATGGACTCCTGAAGGCTGTCCACACAGGCCAGAGGTGTCTTCCCTGGTCCTCCTGACCCTGGGATGCCTGGTGTGTGGTTGGAGCCTGTTGGATGCTAAGTACTTATGGAATTTGTCAGAGACGCCTGTGGACTGTCTCTAAACAAGCTGGAGGTGCCTTCCTTGGGCCTTCTATGCCAGAAATCATGGGTGTGTGGTCATATCCTGTTAGATGCTAAGTCCTTTCGGAAGTTGTCTTGGACTTCTGAGGACTGAGGACTATCTGTACACATGCCGGAGGTGCCTTCCCTGATCCTCCTGAATCTGAGACCCCGGGTGTGTGGTCAGAGTCTGCTGGACCTAAATCCCTATAGAAGGTGTCAAGGTCTCCTGGGGAGTGTCTCTACCCAGGCTGGAGATAACTTCCCTGGGCCTTCTAAACCTGGGATGCCGGGTGTGTGGTTGGAGCCTGCCAGATGCAAAGTGCTTAAGAAAGGCGTCAGAGCTCCCAGGGACTGTCTCTACACAGGCTGGAGGTGCCTTCCCTGGGCCTTCTTAGGCGTGGATGCCTGGCATGTGGTCAGAGCCTGCCAGATGATAAGTTCTTACAGAAATGGTCAGTTGCCTCTTGAGGACTGTCTCCACACGGACAGGAGTTGCCTTCCCTGGGCCTCCTAAGCCTGGCATCCGGATTGTGTGGTCAGAGATTTCTGGATGCTAAGTCCTTACTGAATGTGTAAGGAACTCCTGGGGACTGTCTATATCCAGGCAGAAGCTGACTTACCTGGGCCTCCTAAGCCTGGCATCCACAGCGTGTGATCAGAGCCCACCAGATGCTAAGTATTTACAGAAGTTGTCAGGGAATGCTGTTAACTGTCTTTACTGAGGCCATAGGTGACTTCCCTAGTCCTCCTGAGCCTGGGCCCACAGGCGTGGAGGCAGAGCCTGTTGGATACCAAGTCTTAATGGAAGGTGTCAGGGACTTCAGTGGACTCTGTCTATACAGGATGGAGGTGCCATCCATGAGTCTCCTTACCCAGGGGTGCCTGGCATGTGGTCAGGGCCTGTAAGATGCTAAGTCCTAATGGAAGTTGTCAGGGACTCCTGGGGAATGTCTCTACCCAGGCCGGAGTTGTCTTCTTTGGGCTTCCTATGCCTGGGATCCTGGGTTTATGGTCAGAGTCTGCTGGATGCTAAGTCCTTATGGAAGGTGTCAGGGACTCCTGGTGACAGTCTCTAATCAGGCCAGAGATGCCTTCCCTGGGCCTCAAAAGCCTGGGATGCCATGTGTGTGGTAGGGTGTGGGTAACTCATAACTCATCTGAAAGCACAGCAAAGACAGGACATAGGTTTGTCAGGTATGGCACACAATAACTTATAGTGAGCCATTTATTAAGAAACCAAATTAAACTTCAGACTTCACTTTTAAGCTGAGGAAAACAATAAAACAAAGAAATAAAATTTTCTTTTAGCTCTAAATAGCCATCTAAATCAATAGAACATAGTGTGGAAGAAATCAGAGGCAACTATCTTCTATATTCAACAGAGACGCACTAGATCCACTCTCTTCTACTTCAACTGAGCACTGCATGTTCTAATATGCTTAGAACCATGATGAAAGGGTCATGTGAGCTAGTTTGATCCATCACTATTTCTAATAACATACAATTTCTACATTAATACAGGCTTTTGGGGGAATCGGAACAGCTTTATAATCAAAATATATGTTATTTAACATGAGTCTAGCTTTAAAACAAGTTTCATTATAAACAGACCAAGATATTCTATCTGAATAACTAACAATCTCATTATCAAGAAGAAGCCCCCTCCCTTTATGTGAGGTCACTCTTCTCTTGCTCTATAAATAAGCCTCTTTCTGGGCCGCCAGACTCCATTAGGAACCAAAATCCCAGCCTAGCAACAGGGTCCAGGTAAGGCCTTTTCTAAAACAGCTTTAAAATGAACTCGATTTGTTGCTCTTTAAACTTTTCTCTCCACTAAGACAGCTGTAACTTTGTGTTAAAAACATTTTGGGGCATTTTAAACAGCTTTGCTGCCCAACTGCTGTACATTACAAAAGCTGGTGGAAATGAATAAACAAGTCTTGTTTTATTTTCGTTAGAAATGCTACAGAAGAGAGACAGTTTTCACTCCCTAGTGCTTTTTTAAACAATCCTATGAAAGAACTAGCTGTGCAAAGCAATTTTGTTTTAATGTTCTGGGTCTTTCTTACTTTCTTTTCAGGTTCCTGCTTTTTGGCTCAGCACACTCAGTGTTCAGGCTGTGTTTGCCCCACGCCCTTTCAGTTACTGCATGTTTCAGCAGCTAAAGCCATTCTAATGCTATGAGGAACATTGTAACAAGAAAAGATGTTTTTTTTTTAAACTGCTGCCTGCTAGCTACACTGATACAACAGAAAGCCAATTAGCTAACCAGCGGTGCACAGAAAAACAGAAGATCTGCATTAATGAATTAGTGCTAGAAGTGCTTTACATTTGCTTTTGCCAGCTTACCAAGCATCTAGCAGACTTTTGGACTTTTTTAACCCACAAACAGTGTTTCTTACAGACACGGGGGTGGGGGGGGTCCAGGCACATATTGTCAAATGGAACACAAGAAGGGCACTCAAGGCAAAGAGGAATGTAAAAGAGGGGCAGTGATGGAAGTGAGATACCACAGTAGGAGGCCACCCTACTGCAGTAAAGATGTGAAAATTAAAGAAAAGGAAAGATGTATAGCTGCTGCAGCAGATTGGAAAAGGGGGACAGATAAGAAGGAAGCCTCGAGTTACCTTTATTTGAAAAATGGGGGATGGGTAACTAAACCTATCACAGTGTGGTTAGAGACTGCCAGATGCTGTGTCCTTATGGAATTTTTAAGGAACTCCTGGGGCTGTCTGTACCCAAGCCGGAGGTGCGTTCTCTGGTCCTCCTGAGCATGGGACCCTGAGTGTGTGGTCTGAGCCTGGGAAACAAAAACCCAGGGGAAGAGCACACAATGTGGGTGAGATACTGACAACAACAAAAATGGAAAGGGACCTGGGGGTAGTCATATCAGACAACTTAAAGGTGGGCCAGCAATGTGAGAAGGCAGTAAGGAGAGCTGGGGGGATACTGGGATGCATAGGGAGAGGCATCATCATTAGAAAACAGAAAGTTGTTGGCCCTCTGTACAGACAGTTGGTAAGACCACATCTGGAGTACTGTGTGCAGTTCTGGAGACCCCATCTCTGCAAAGACATAGACAGGGTGGAGGCTGTCCAGAGGAGGGCAACCAAAATGATGCAGGGTCTGCATCAGAAGACATATGAAGAAAGACTAAAGGAACTAAAGATGTATTGCCTCGAGGAAAGGCAGGAGAGGAGGGACATGATAGAAATGTTCAAATACCTCAAGGGAATCAACAAAGTCCAAGAGGGTAGCATCTCTCAGAAAAAGAGATGTGCAAAAACAAAGGGGCACAATTTGAAGATAGAGGGGGGACAGCTCACAGGTAATGTGAGGAAGTATTTCTTCACAGAGAGGGTTGTGGATACATGGAACAGCCTTTCTGAGGAGGTTGTAGAGTCAAAAACAGTAAGGGAATTCAAGAATGCATGGGACAGACATAAGGCAATTCTAGTGGGAGCTGGTAGGAGGAAGTAGGCTGCTGGTTAACTAGGATCTGCAGCTTATCCATTAGGTAGAGAAATGGACACACAAGGTGGGCCAAGCGGTCCTTATCTGCCGTCAAATTCTATGTTTCTGTGTTTCAATGTTGGATACTAAGTCCTTTTGGAAGGTGTCCTGGTCTAACAGGGATGGTCTCTACCCAGGCCAAAGGTGACTTCCATGGTCCTCTTATGCCTGGGATTCTGGGTATGTGGTCAGAGCTGCCGGATGCTAAGTCCTTACGGAATTTCTCAGGGACTTTTGGGGACTGTCTCTACCCATGCTGCAGGTGCCTTCCCTTGGCCTGCTAAGCCTGGGATCCAAAGGCATGTGGTCAGGGCCTGCCAGATGCTATGTCCTGACACAAGTTGTCAGGGAATCTGGGGGACTGTCTGTACCCAGACCAGAAGTGACTTCCCCGGTCCTCCTGAGCATGAGACCCTGGGCATGTGGTCGGAGCCTGCTGGAGCTAAGCCCTTACAGAAGGTATGAATTTCTTCTATGAAGTGTCAGTCCTTACAAAAGGTGCCAGGGAGACCCGGGGACTGTCTCTTCCCAAGCCGGAGGTGCCTTCTTGGGACTCCTAAGGCTGGGATGTCAGGCGTGTGGTTGGAGCCTGCCAGATGTTAAGTCCTTACTGAAAGTATCAGTGTTTCTTGAGGACTGTCTCTATCCAGGCCAGAGGAGACATCCCTGAGCCACCAAAGCCTGGGATCCCGAGCATGTGGTCAGAGCCCGCCAGATGCTAAGACCTTACTGAAGTTGTCAGGGACTCCTGGTGACTGTCTGTAACAGGCCAGAGGTGACTTTGTTGGGTCTGAAGAGCCTGGGACCACAGGCTTGTGGTCAGAGCTTGCTGGATGCCATCTCCTTACAGAAGGTATCTAGGACTCCTGAAGACTGTCTGTATCCAGGCTGGAGGTATCGAGGTATCTTTCCTGGTCATCCTAAGCCTGGGATGCCTGGCATGCGGTCGGAGCCTGACAGATGCTAAGTCCTTATGGAATTTGTCATGGACTTCTGGGGACTGTCTTTATCCAGGTCGGAGATGCCTTACCTGGCCTCCTATGCCCTGGATCCTGGGCATGTGGTGGGGCCTGTGAGACACTTAGTCCTTATGGAAGTTGTCTTGGACTCCTGAGGACTGTACCTATGCCAGAGGTGCCTTCCCAGGGCTTCCTAAGCCAGGAATTCCGGGTATATGATCAGGTCCTGCCAGATGCTAAGTCCTCACAGAAGTTGTCAGGGACTCCTTTGGATTGTGTGTTCCCAAGCCGGAGGTGTCATCCCTGGGTCTCCTGAGCCTAGGATCGCAGGCATGGGGTCAGACCTTGCTGGATACCAAGTCCATACCGAAGGTGTCAGAGACTTCTGGGGAATGTTTCTACCCATGCTGGATGTGCCATCCCTGGGACTCCTAAGCCTAGGATGCTGGGCACGTGGTCGGAGCCTGCCAGTTACTAAGTCTTTATGGAATTTCTCAGGGATTCCTGGGGACTATCTCTACACAGGCTGGAGGCACCTACCCTGGGCTTGCCAAGCTGGGGATCCTGGGTGTGTGTGTTCTGGGCATGCTAGATGCTAAGTCCTTACAAAAGTTGTCAAGGACTCTTTGGGACTGTCTGAACCCAGGCTGGAGGTGCCTTCCCTGGTCCTCCTGAGCATCAGACCCCAGGTGTGTTGTCAGAGTCTGCTGAAGGTACATTCTTACAGAAGGTGTCAGGGTCTCCTGGGGAGTGTCTCTACCCAGGCCGGAGGTGACTTCCCTGGTCCTCCGAAGCCTGGGATACTGGCAGCTTGGCTGTAGTCTGCCAGATGCAATCTCATTACAGAAGGTGTCAGTGACTCCTGGGGACTGTCTGAGCCTAGGCCAGAGGTGCCTTCCCTGGTCTTCCTAAGGCTGAGATGCCGTGCATGTGGTTGGAACCTGCTGGATGCAAAGTCCTTATGGAAGGTGTCAGGAACTCCTGGGGACTGTCTTTACTCAGGCCAGAGGTGCCTTCCCTGAGCCTCTTAAGCCTGGGATGCCTGGCATATGGTTGGAGTCTGTCGGATGCTAAATCCTTATGGACTATGTCAGGGACTCCTGGGATTGTTTCTACCCAGCACAGAGATGCATTCCCTAGGCTTCTTATGCCTGGGATCCTGGGAGTGTTGTTGGGACTGCTAGATGCTAACTCCTTACAGAAGTTGTCAGGGACTTCTGGGGACAGTCTATACCCAGGCCAGAGGTGCCTTCCCTGTCCTGCTGACCATGGGACCCCAGGAGTGTGGTTGGAGCCTACTGGAGCTAAGTCATTACAAAAGGTGTCAGTGTCTCCTGCAGAGTGTCTGTACTCAGGCTAGAGATGACTGCCCTGGGCCTGCTAAGCCTGGGATGACGGGAATGTGATTGGAGCCTGGCGGATGCAAAGTCTTTCCAGAAGGTGTCAGGAACTCCTGGGAACCATCTCTTCACAAGTCAGAGGTGCCTTCAATGAGCCTCCTAAGCCTGGGATGTGGGTCATGTGGTCAGAGGCTGCCAGATGCAAAGTCCTTACTAACGATGTCAGGGAATCCTGGGGACTGTCTCTACACTGTCAGGAGGTGACTTCTCCGGGCCTCCTAAGCATTGGATCCTGAGCATGTGGTCTGAGCCTGCCAGATGCTAAGTCCTTAAGGAAATTGTCAGTAACTGCTGAGGACTGTCTATACTCAGGCAGAAGGTGACTTTCCGGGTTCTCCTGAGCCTGGGACCGCAGTTATGGGTTCAGAGATTGCTGGATACCAAGTCTTTACGGAAGGTGTCTGAGACTCCTGTGGACTGTCTCTACACAGGCTGGAGGTGCCTTCACTGGTCTTCCTAAGCCAGGGATCCTTGGCATGTGGTCGGAGCCTGTCAAATGCTAAGTCTTTATGGAATTTTTCAGGGATTTCTGGGGACTGTCTGTACCCATTCCAGAGGTGTCTTCCCTAGTCCTTCTGAGCATGGGACCCTGGGTGTGCGGTTGGAGCCTGCTGGATGCCAAGTCCTTATGGATGGTGTCAGGGACTCCTGGGGACAGTTTCTACCAGGGCTGTAGGTACCTTAACTGGGCCTCCTAAGCCTGGGATGCTGTGTGTGTGGTTGGAGACTGCCAGATGCTCAGTCCTTATGGAATTTGTAATGGACTCCTGGGGACTGTCTTTACCCAGGCAGGTGGTGCCATCCAGGGACCTCCAGTGCCTGAGAGCATTGGCATGTGGTCAGGGCCTACCAGATGGTAAGTACCTTTTGAAACTGTCAGGGACTCCTGGGCACTGTCTGCAACCAGGCTTGAGGTGCCTTCCCTGGTCCTCCTGAGCCACGGACCTCGGGTGTGTTGGTCAGTGCCTGCTGGATGTTAGGTCCTTATGGAAGGTGTCAGGGTCTACTGGGGTTGGTCTCTATCCATGCCAGAGGTGCCTTCCCTGGTCCTTCTCAGCTTGGGACCCCGGGTATGTGGTTGGAGCCTGCTAGATGTCAAGTCCTTACAGAAGGTGTCAGGGACTCCTGGGGACAGTCTCTACCAGGTCCAGAGGTGCCTTAACTGGGCCTCCTAAGCCTGGGATGCTGTGTGTGTGGTTGGAGACTGCCAGATGCACAGTTTTTAGGGAATTTTTAAGGGACTCCTCAGGACTGTCTCTACCCAGGCAGGTGGTGCCTTCCCAGGACCTCCAATGCCTGAGAGCATGGTGTGTGGTCAGGACCTACCAGATGCTAAGTGCCTTCAGAGGCTGTCAGGGACTCCTGGGCACTGTCTGTAACCAGGCTGGAGGTGTCTTCCCTGGTCCTCCTGAACAAGATACCCTGGGCATATGGTCAGAGCCTGCTGGATGCTATGTCCATATGGAAGGTGTCAGGGTCTACTGGGGACGGAATCCAAAGACACGCCAAATACCAACATGGAAAAATTTATTGCAGAGAGTACCAGCAACACATGGAACTCCCTCACCCAGCGCTTCAACTTCTCACAAGTCTTCCTCAGTGGTGTGGTTAAGATACAGAAAAAGTCACCATTTAAATACACCAATTAATTAATTATACATGAGCTAATAAAGTTAGTTCCAAAGATAAGTAAACAATAAACAGTGTACCAATAAAATAAATTAACAGTGTACTAACAAAATAAATTCTGTTCCCCACCAGAAACATGTAAATCACTTTCTAAACATTATTGCAACAACATTTTTGCAACATTTTATACAGTTAATTATTGGAGGCTGCCAATGGCGCACTCCCAAATGTAACATAGTCTCACTATGTATGAAAGTGATTAGCCGACACACATTCATTATATCATGGTTTGCAAGGACAATGCCTGTATCTCTTATGCTTTTCTGGTAGATGAAAATTCTAAAAAAGGGAGAGAGAAAAGAGGTTATACATATCTACAGTGGCAAACACAATACATATTTGATTCAAGCATATTTACTTGTTCAAAAAGGCTTGAGGTCCCATCTTTCATTTAGGCCATAAGGTTTAACACAGTTAAGTTTAAAAATCCAAAAGCTTTCCGTCTCTAGCAGTCGGTTAGATCTGTCTCCCCCTTGAGTTAAGGGAGGAACCCATTCCAATCCCATAAACTGTACATCTTCAGGTTTAGAGGAATGGTATGTTAAAAAACACAAACCAGCTGGTGTATCCTGTCTCTTATTCAGGATAGATCTAATATGTTCTTGGATTCTCTGTTTCAATGGTCGAACTGTTTTTCCAATGTATGTCAGCTTACAAGTACACCATAGTGCATAGACAACATAGCTGGTATTACATGTAATAAGTTGTCTAATATCAACACTAGCATTAGGCTCCATGGGATGTTAAAATGTTTTCCCTGATGTACAATATTTACATATATTACACCTAGAGCACTTAAAAAAAACAGATGGTCTCTGAGGCAACCATGTAGTTACAACCTCTATTTGTACAGGTTGTAGTCAGCTATGTACTACAAGCTCCAAAATCAGAACGTTTAGTTATACTTAAAGGTTCTTCAAGGTCTAAAAATTCAGTCCTGGTGGTTTGTATAGCATCATTTAAATAATCGAGATTATCTGGATGTCTAGGAGTCCAGTGTTAACATGTTCATCCACAGTTCCAGATGTCAATATAGCAGGAGAGAAACACATTGTGCTTATATAGTTCTATCTGCAGTTCGTTTTTGCAGAAAAAATAACTTAAGTCTCAATTTTCTAAAGAATTCATTAACTTTATTAGCTCATGTATAATTAATTAAATGGTGACGTTTTCTGTATTTTAACCACACCCCTGAGGAAGACATGTGAGAAGTCGAAGCACTGAGTGAGGGAGTTCCATGTTGCTAGTCGGGACCAAGCACCAGGGTTCAGATTCAAGGCCTGACTGTTTGCACGGGTATGGCTGCATGCCCATTGGCTCTTGCCTGCACCAATGGTGCAGCCCTACCGGCAGTCAGTCAGCGGGCGGCGGGTGGCAGGGGGTGATGCTGTCGCACGAGGCCGCCGGGGGAAGGGTGGTGGGGTTGCAGGTGGGGTGGGGGGACACTAGATCACCAGGGATATGGTCTTGGGGTGTCACCATTATATGCAGCCTGTGATCGGGCTTAGCAGTCCACTGGACCACCAGGGATATGTCCTTGGGGGGTTGGACTTGTGCTGCCCGCAATCGGGCCAGTCGAGGGGTGGGGGATTCTACAATTATGCCCGCGATCGGGCTGGTGGGGGAGTTATTTAAGCTTATGTACATGATCAGGCTAGTGGGGGGTTATTTAACCTTATGCCCGCGATCGGGCCAGTCAGGGGGTGGGGGGGTTTTTACACTTTTGCCCGTGACCGGGCTGCAGGGGGGGCACAGGGAGTAGGTTGAGAGCCAGCCACAGGTGGCAGCTGCTGTGTTGCGCCCTGCAATGTGGCAGCTCACCTGTGGGTGGCCCTCGACTTACTCCTTTTTTTTGGCTCAAAGTTGTGCAGGCGCAGGTTGGGGGTTGCTCCTGCACAACTCTGCACAGCCCGCTAAATAGCAGGCTGTGCAGTTTATGCATGGTTCTTCCCCCTCCAGTTCAGCATGCATTCATTTGCATTGCGCTGTTGCTCAGCTTGCCTTGGGGGGCACAACTGCCTCCTGCTGAATATGGCAGAATGGCACAATTTCGGACTTGCGCAGGCACAACCCTATTGCGCATGGGTCTACCCTTTTGAATATCCAGCCCAATGTGTTTCTCTCCTGCTATATTGACATCTGGAACTGTGGATGAACATGTTAACACTGTTAGTACTGGGAACACCAATCAAGTGGAGACTCCTAGACATCCAGATAACCTTGATTATTTAAATGATGCTATACAAACCACCAGAACTGAATTTTTAGATCTTGAAGAACCTTTAAGTATAACTAAAGGTTCTGATTTTGGAGCCACCAGTTTAATGATAAAGGACTTACAATGAAATAATGGTGGGTCATCAGATATACAGTATGAATGTGATACAGTAAGTGATTTAGCCATTGAAACTATTTATCGTGATGATGATTCCACCATTCTTGCTGATGTGGGAGCTGATCATTTTGATCAGCTTTCTACTGATTTAGAGGCTCTAGAATCTTTATTACAGGAATAATACATTGACTCTGACTTTTTGACCTCCCAACAACTCCCATATTGAGGTATTTTTGAAGCTAGAGAACATTTGCTAAAGTTGAGAAAGTCTTTATTCAAACCAAAATCTACATTTTCTCCTAACATTTGTAATACTGCTATTAGCACCTTTGAAAAAGTAGTGTGTCAACAGGTCAAAACAGTATTGAATGAAAATGTTTCTCCCAGGTTTAATATCTCTAAAGCTAAACGCCAGGCAATAGATGTGCTATCTAAAAATACTTCAATTGTTATAAAACCTGCAGATAAAGGAATTAATATAGTTATACTTAGTAGAGAACAATATAAGAATATTGTGTTGAAACTACTAGACAATAGTGATAATTATGAAAAACTAAAATCAGATCCAACACTGGCTTTTAAAAAGGAACTTCAATGTTTCCTTTCACACTATTTGAATAAAGGTGATAACTCAGAGACAGAATATCAATATATCTGGTCAGAACATACTGTTATCCCTAGTTTGTACATTCTGCCAAAGATACTCAAAAATAAAGAAAATCCACCGGGTAGGCCTATAGTTTCAGGCGTAGACAGTTTGACCCAGAATTTGGGTAAGTTTGTTGATTTCTTTCTCCAGCAAAGTGTTTTAGGATTAGAATCCTACATAAAAGACACTAAGGACTTGTTATATAAAATTAAGGACTTGGATTGGAATGAAGATATGACATGGTTAGGTGTAGATGTTGAGTCTTTGTATACATTAATTAAACATAATCATGGTCTGTTAGCTGTACAATATTTTTTGGTAAGTCTATTTTGGATGAGACTATTCCTAGGGAATTTGTGGTAGAGGTCCTTGAGTTTATATTAAAACACAACTATTTTAAATTTGAGAGTCAGTTCTATTTATAAAAGTGTGGCACTGCCATGGGTGCGGCTATGGCACCTAGTTATGCCAATCTGTTTTGGAGACATTGGGAAAAGAAGGTTATTTTTAACCAAGAACTAAACCCATATTATTTATATATAAAACACTGGTTTAGGTTTATTGACGATGTTCTATGTATTTGAAACATAGAATTTGATGGCAGATAAGGACTGCTTGGCCCACCCAGTCTGCCTATTTCCCTACCTAATGGATAAGCTGCAAATCCTAGTTAACCAGCAGCCTACTTCTTTCTACCCCATCCCATAGAATTGCCTTATGGCTGTCCCATGCATGCTTGAATTCAATCACTGTTTTTGACTCCACAACCTCCTCCGGAAGGCCGTTCCATGCATTCACAACCCTCTCTGTGAAAAAATACTTCCTTACATTACCTCTGAGCCAACCCCCCCGTCTTCAAATTGTGCCTCCTTGTTCTTGCACACCTCTTTTTTTGAAAAATGCAACCCTCTTGGACTTTGCTGATTCCCTTGAGGTACTTGAAAGTTTCTATCATGTCCCCCCTCTCCCTCCTTTCCTCAAGGGTATACATAGTAAGCTCCTTTAGTCTCTCCTCATATGTCTTCCAGTGCAGACCCTGCACCATTTTAGTTGCCCTCCTCTGGACAGCTTCCATCTTGTTAATGTCCTAGTGGAGATGGGTCTCTAGAACTGTACACAGTACTCCAGATGGGGTCTCACCAGCTGTCTGTACAGAGGGATAACAACTTCCTGTTTTCTACTGGTGATGCCTCTCCATATGCATCCCAGTATCCCCCAGCCCTCCTTACTACCCTCTCACATTGCTTGCCCATCCTTCAGTAATCTGATATGACTACCCCAGGTCCCTTTACATTTTTGTTGTTCTTAGTATCTTACCCCCCATTGTGTACTCGCCCCCTGGGTTTTTGTTTCCCAGGTGCATTACCTTGCACTTCTTAGCATTAATTCTAAGCTGCCATACATTTGACCATTCCTCTAACATTGCCAAGTCCCTTCTCATCCTTTCCACCCCACCTTGTGCAGCAACTCTGTTGCAGATCTTTGTGTCATCTGCAAAGAGACATACTTTTCCTTCCAGTCCCTCTGCAATGTTGCTTACAAAGACATTGAAGAGGATCGGTCCTAATGCTGAACCCTGCGGCACCCCACTAGTAACCCCCCTTTCTTCAGAGTGGACTGCATTTGCTATTACCCTCTGTGTCCTATTTTCCAGCCAATTCTTTACCCAGGCTATCATCTTGGGACCCACTCCCAGGCTGACTAACTTGTATATTTATCTTTTGTGTGGGACTGTGTCAAATGCCTTGCTAAAGTCTAGGTAGGCCATGGCCACAGCCCTTCCCTGATCTACTACTTTGGTCACCCAGTCAATGAAATCTATTAGATTCATCTGGCATGACCTTCCTGCTGTGAATCCATGCTGCCTTGGGTCCTGTGCCCTCTGGCCTCTAGGTACTTGACAATTCTTTCCTTCAGAAGTAATTCCATCATTTTCCTATCACTGAGGTTAAACTAACTGGTCTGTAGTTTCCCGCTTCTGCCCTGCTCCCACTTTTGTGAAGGGGAATCAAATCGGCTCTCCTCCTGTCCTCAGGTACCACCCCATCCTCCCATGATTTGTTAAAGAGGGTAGTAAGTGGTGTCACTAGTTCTACCCTTAGTTCTTTTAGAATTCTGGGATGAATCCCATCAGGCCCCATTGCTTTGTCCACCTTCAGTTTTAGGACTTCTTTCAGAACCCTTACTTCTGTAAATGGGCCGGTATCAACTTCTGTATCCAGACTGTTTCTATTGTTTTTTTAGGTACCTCCCCCTCTTCATTTGCAAATACTGAGCAAAAATATTTGTTTAGTATCTCTGCCTTTTCACAGTCATCCTCCCCTTTATTAAGCCTCACTATCCCTCCCTTAGTCTTCCTTCACTCCCTGATGTACCTAAAAAAGGTTTTATCCCCCTTCTTAACTTGGCAAGGCAACACTGAGCTAATACCAGAATTCATGCATTGGCTTTATGATAATGATTTAAATCTTCGATTTACTTTTGAAGTGAACAAAAAGACATTACATTTTGGGGATTTGACTCTTACAGTCAGTGAGGACTGTAGGATCATTAACACATCAGGCTATCGCAAACCTACAGCCACAAATTCAGTATTACATGCCCATAGTGCCCATCCTCAAAATCTTAAAGATTCTATAACTTATAGCCAGCTATTAAGGATTTGAAGGAATTGTAGCTCTGAGGATATGTTTAATACACAAGCTGAGGAATTAATTAACAGATTTTGGAAAAGAGGGTATGATTATTCATTATTAAAAACACTTAAAGAAAAAGTGAGTAACCTTGAATGGGCAAAACTCATTACAGGAATGAAACCAGAAACTACATTGGTTAACTCAGTACCATGTACATTCATAACAGAGTATAATCACAAAGCAGGTAGAATTGGTAATATTATTTACCGTAATTGGCATATCTTGCATTCTGATGAAGTAGTAGGTACAGCAGTAGGACCAAGCCCTTGAGTATCTTTTAGCAGAGCTAAAAATCTTAAAGATCTAGTAGTATTTAGCAGACTACAGCCTGTACAAACAGAGGTTGTAACTACATGGTTGCCTCAGAGACCATCTGTTTTTTTTAAGTGCTCTAGGTGTATTATATGTAAATATTGTACATCAGGGAAAATATTTCAACATCCCATGGAGCCTAATGCTAGTGTTGATATTAGACAACTTATTACATGTGATACCAGCTATGTTCTCTATGCACTATGGTGTACTTGTAAGCTGATATACATTAGAAAAACAGTTCGACCATTGAAACAGTGAATCCAAGAACATATTAGATCTATCCTGAATAAGAGACAGGATACACCAGTTGGTTTGCATTTTTTAACATACCATTCCTCTAAACCTGAAGATGTACAGTTTATGGGATTGGAATGAGTCCCTCCCTTAACTCAAGGGGGAGACAGATCAAACTGACTGCTAGAGAAGGAAAGCTTTTGTATTTTTAAACTTAACTGTGTTAAACCTTATGGCCTAAATGAAAGATGGGACCTCAAGCCTTTTTTGAACAAGTAACTAAGCTTGAATCAGATATGTATTGTGTTTACCATTGTAGATATGTATAACCTCTTTTCTCTCTCTCCCTTTTTTAGAAATTTCATCTACCAGAAAAGCATAAGAGATACAGGCATTGTCCTTGCAAACCATGATATAATGAATGTGTGTCGGCTAATCACTTTCATACATAGTGAGACTATGTTACATTTGGGAGTGCGCCATTGGCAGCCTCCAATAATTAACTGTATAAAATGTTGCAAAAATGTTGTTGCAATAATGTTTAGAAAGTGATTTACATGTTTCTGGTGGGGAACAGAATTTATTTTGTTAGTACACTGTTAATTTATTTTATTGGTACACTGTTTATTGTTTACTTATCTTTGGAACTAACTTTATTAGCTCATGTATAATTAATTAATTGGTGTATTTAAATGGTGACTTTTTCTGTATCTTAACCACACTCCTGAGGAAGACTTGAGAGAAGTTGAAGCGCTGGGTTAGGGACTTCCATGTGTTGCTGGTACTCTCTGCAATAAATGTTTCCACGTTTGTACTTGGTGTGTCTTTGGATTCTTTCTACTTTGTATGCAGTGAGAGACCCGAGTGACACCACTTTCTGGACTTTTAATTCATAATTACCAGCTGGCCGCTCATTGTGGTGAGCACCAATTTGACAAAGCTGAGTCGCAGCATTCCTTTGTTGTTTTTTGTTTCTACTGGGGACAGTCTCTACCCAGGCTGGAGGTGCCTTCCCTGGTCCTCCTAAGCCTGGGATCTGAGTCATGTCATTGGAGCCTTCTGGGTGCTACCTCCTAACTGAAGGTGTCATGGTCTCCTAGGGACTATGTCTACCCAGACAAGAGGTGACTTCCATGGGCCTCCAAAGCCTAGGATTATGAGCATGTGGTTGGAGCCCGCCAGATGCTAAGTCCTTATGGAAGTTGTCAGGGACTCCTGGGCACTGTCTGTACACAGGTGAGAGATTACTTCCTTGATCCTCTTGAGCATGGGACTGCTGGCATTTGGTCAGAGCCTGTTGGATATCAAGTCTTTAGAGAAGGTGTCAGGGATTCCTGTGGACTGTCTCTACACAGGAAGGAGGAACCATCCTTGTTCCTCCTAAGCCTGGGATGTCTGACATGTGGTCAGAGCCTGTCAGATGCAAAATCCTTATGGAATTTGTTATGGACCCCTGGGGATTGTCTCTACCCATGCCAGAGGTGCCTTCTCTGGGCCTCCTATGCCTGGGATTCTGGGCATCTGGTCGGGGCCTCTAAGATTCTAAGTCCTTACAAAAGTTGTCTTGGACTCCTGAGGACTGTCTCTACCCATATCAGAAGTGCCTTCCCTGGTCCTCCTGAGCCTGGGACTATGGATGTGTGATTGTAGCTTGCTTAGTGCTAAGTCCTTGCAGAAGGTGTCAGGGACTCATGGGAACAGTCTCTACATGGGCAGTATGTGCCTTACCTGGGCTTCCTCAGCCTGGGATGCAGGATGTGTGGTTGGAGACTTCTGGATGCTAAGTCCTTATGGAATTTGTAAGGAACTCCTGGGGACTGTCTCTACTCAGGCCAGAGGTGCCTTCCCTGGACCTCCAATGCCAGAGATCCTGGGTATGTTGTCAGGGCCTATAAGATGCTAAGTTTCTTTGAAAGCTGTCACTGACACTTGGGGACTGTCTGTAACCAGGCTGGTGATGCCTTCCCTGGTCCTCCTGAGCCAGGGACCCCAGGTGTGTGTTTAGAGCCTGCTGGATGCCATGTCTTTACAGAAGGTGTCAGGGTCTACTTTCGAGCATATGGTCGGTGCCTGCCGAATGCTAAGTCTTTACTAAAGTTGTCAGGAACTCCTGGGAACTGTCTGTACCCATGTCAGATAAAACATCTCTGGGTCTCCTGAGCCTGGGACCTCAGGTGTAGGGTCAGACCTTGTTGGATGCCAAGTCCTTATGGAAGGAGTCAGTGACTCCTGGGGACTGTTTCTACCCAGGCTGTAGGTGCCTTCCCTGTGCCTCCTAAGCCTGAGATACCAGGCATGTGGTCAGAGCCTGCCAGATGCTATGTCCTTATGAAATTTCTCTGGGAATCCTGGGGACTTTCTCTACCCAGTCCAGAAGAAGAAGAAGAAGAAGAAGAATCAGCATTGATATAGAATAGATTATTTCCCTGTGCCTGCAGTGCTAGGGATCCTAGGAGTGTGTTCGGGTCCTGCCAGATGCTAAGTCTTTACAAAATTATCAGGGTCTCATGGGTACTGTCTGTACCCAGGCCAGATGTGCCTTCCCTGGTCTCCTGAGCATGGTGCCCTGGGTGTGTAGTCGGAGTCTGCTGGAGTGAAGTCCTTACAGAAGGTGTCAGGGTCTCCTGTGGAGTGTCTCTACGCAGGCCGGAGGTGATTTCCCTGGGCTTCCTGAGCCTTCAATGCCAGGAGTGTGGTTGGAGCCTGCTGAATAAAAAGTCCTTACAAATGGTGTCAGGGACTCCTGGGGACTGTCTTTACCCAGGCTAGAGGTGCCTTCCCTGGGCCTCCAAGGGCTGGGATGTTCGGCATGTGGTCAGAGTCTGCTGTATGCTAAGTCCTTTCTGAAAGTGTCAGTGTCTCTTGAAGACTTTCTTTACTGATGCTGGAGGTGCCTTCCCTGGGACCCTTACTGAAGGTGTCAGAGACTCCTGGGCACTGTCTGTACACAGGCTGAAGGTGACTTCCCTGGTCTTCCTGAGCCTGTAATCGCAGGCGTGGGGTCAGAGCTTGTTGGATACTGAGTCTTTATGGAAGGTGTCAGGGACTCCTGGGGACTGTCTTTTCCCATGCCTGATGTGCCTTCTCAGAGCCTCCTAAGGCTTGGATGCCAGGTGTGTGGTCTGAGCCTACCCGATGCTAAGTCCTTACTGAAAGTCTCAATGTCTCTTGAGGATTATCTAACCAGGCCGGAGGTGTGTTCCCTTGGCCTCTTAATCCTGGGATCCAGGTCATGTGGCCAGAGCCTGATGGATGCTAAGTCCTTACTGAAGGTATCAGGGACTCCCAGGGACTGTCTCTACCCAGGCAAGGGGTGCCTTCCCTTGTCCTCCTGAGCCTCAGACCCCGGGTGTTTGTTCAAAGCCTGCTGCATGCTAAGTCCTTATTGAATTTCTCATGGAATTCTGGGAACTATCTCTACACAGGCCAGAGGTGCCTTCCCTTGGCCTGTTAAGCCTGAAATCCTGGGCATGTGGTTGGGGCCTGTCAGATCTTAAGTCCTTACAGAAGTTGTCAGGGACTCCCGGGGACTGTCTGTACCCAGGCCAGAGGTGACTTCCCTGTTCCTCCTAAGCCTGGGATGTTGGGTCTGTGGTTGGAGTCTGCCTGATCTTAGTCCTGTACTGAAAGTGTCAGCGTCTTTTGAGAAGTGTCTCTACACAGGTGGGAGTTGCCTTCCCTGGCACTCCAAAGCCTGGAATCTGAGTCGTGTTGTTGGAACCTGCCAGATGCTAACTCCTTTTCAGAAGTTGTCAGGGACTTCTGGGGACTCTACCCAGGCCAGAGGTGACTTCCCTTGTCCTCCTGAGCATGGGATCCTGAGTGTGTAGTCGGAGCCTGGTGGGGCTAAGTCATTACAGAAAATGTCAGATTCTCCTGAGGAGTGTCTTTACGTAGGCCAGAGGTGACTTCCCTGGCCTCCTTACCCAGAGATGCTGAGCACATGGAGACTGCTGGATGCAAAGTCCATACAGAAGGTGTCAGGACTCCTGGGGCTGTCTCTATCCAGGGTGGAAGTACCTTCTCTGAGCCTCCTAAGGCTGGGATGCCAGGCATGTGGTCAGAGCCTGCCAGATGCTAAGTCCTTACGGAAGATGTCAGGTAGTTCTGGAGACTGTCTGCACCCAGGCTAGATGTACCATCCCTGGCCTCTTGAGCATGGTACCCTGGGTGTGTGTTTGGAGCCCTTACAGAAGTTTTCAGGGAGTGTTCAGCACTGACTGTACCCTGTACAGAGGTGCCTTCCCTGGGCCTACGAATGCTGGGATACCGGGTGAGTGGTTGGAGCCTGCCAGATGCTCTCATTACTGAAAGTGTAAGTGTCTCTCATGGGCTGTTTCTACCCAGGCCAGAGCTGGCTTCCCTTGTCCTCCTAAGCTTGTAATCTGTGTCATGTGGTCAGAGGCTGCTGAATGCTAAGTCCTTCCTGAATGTATCAGGGACCACAGGGGACTGTCTTAAGCCAGGCCAGAGGTGACTTCTCTGTGCCTCTTATGCCTGGGATCCCGAACGTGTGGTCAGAGCCTGCCAGATGCTAAGTTGTCATGGAGTGCTGGGGACTGTCTGAACTGTGGCTGGAGGTGACTTTCCTGGTCCTTCTGAGCCTGGGACCACAGTTGTGGGGTCAGAGGTTGTTGGATACCAAGTCTTAATGGAAGTTGTCAGTGACTCCTGAGGACTGTCTCTACATAGGCCAGAGATGTCTTCTCTGGGCCTCCTAAGCCTGGAATGCCTGGCATGTGGTCAGAGCCTGTCGGATGCTAAGACCTTACAGAATTTGTCAGGGACTCCTGGGCACTGTCTCTACACAGGCCGGAGGTGCCTTCCCTGGGGATCCTATGCCTGGGATCCTGGGCATGTGGTCAGGGCCTGTAATATGCTAAGTCCTTATGAAAGTTGTCTTGGACTCCTGAGAACTGTCTGAATCCATGCCTCAGGTGCCTTCCCTAGTCCTTCTGGGTCTGGGAACCTGGGTGTGTGGTTGGAGCCTGCTAGATGTTAAGTCCTTATGGAAAGTGTCAGGGGCCCCTGGGGACTGTCTCTACATGGTCCATATGCGCCTTCCCTGGGCCTCCTAGGACTGGGATGCTGGGTGTGTGGTTGGAGACTTCCAGATGCCAAGTCCTTATGGAATTTGTTGGGGACTCCTGGGGACTGTCTATACCCAGGCCAGAGGTGCCTTCCCTGGGCCTTCTGACCCTGGGACCCCAGGTGTGTGGTCAAAGCCTGCTGGATGCTAAATCCTTATGGAAGGTGTCAGGGTCTTCTGGGGGTGGTCTCTACCCAGGCTGGAGGTGCCTTCCCTGGGCCTCCAAAACATGGGATCCCTGGTGAGTGGTCAGTGCCTGTTGGATTCTAAGTCCTTATGGAATTTGTCAAGGACTCCTTCGGACTGTCTCTACCTGGCCGTGGAAGTGCACCTCTGCATGCACATCAATGCATACTCAGCGGTCAGTCCGGTCCCATCACTAGAGTCACTGTACCTATGACTGCACTGTTCCTCAGTGCATGGAACCCCCATGTGTCTCACCAGCCAATGAGCAATGGTGGCCCACACATGTGACCTGGGCATGTGCAGGCCCTCATGTACGAACTGCTGCCCCTCCACAGGAATCACCAGATCCACCAGGTGCAGCAGCTCCACCTGTGCCCAGTTCAAGGCCCTAGGCCCAATTGTCCCCACCCTAGGCATCACTGTGTAGTACAGCTCATTGGAACAATCTCTGGATGCGCAGCATGAGACATAGTATGCGCCATGTGCAATAGTACGCACAGTGTACAATTGTGTGAAGCTTGATTGGGCCAACAGACCACAGTGATACATGTGCAAAGCAGACTGCCAAGGAGTGGCAGGGGTCACATCCGGGTCACACATGTGTGATGCGCATGCAACCACCATGTTATGCACGGCAGGAACGGTCACATAGAGCAACCATGATGCACTGCAGCAAATGATTGTGCACACTGCACTGATGCGCGATCAGGGCACAACAACCTCCATTGACAACATAAGCATTGCACAGGTGGTTGGGCAATGTGCGTCAGGACGCACTGCACAATGGTCGGCAGCCATACAGCTGCACTTCATACCACCAGGACAGACACACACAGGAGAGGATGCACCATGGTTGTTGTGAATGGCACATTCGTGGGATGTGCACCATGTAGGATCCGTCCGATTCAGACACATGCGCCAAACACTATGCACATGCGATGGAGATGCGCAAATCAACTGATGCGCCTTGAGGATTGAAATAAGCTGGGAGCAATTATGCAATTCACAGACAATGCACCCAGAACAGCCACATCCTGCATGCATGGGCATCTCATCTGTTTAGCATCTCATTAACACAGTCCCAGACCTCATTTGCATGCCCTAAGCCATAAATGCTCCCAATTCAGCAAGCTGAGACTAGGTGACTGAGAGGATTCACAGCCTTGAAGGTGAGTACACTGCTATTCCTACATGATCTCCAGCAGTTACTGTGGTGTTTCTCCATGACTATGGGTGTCTCTGACCACACCACAGCACATCCCAGGTGTGGGGGAACCAGTGGTGTGCAACAGGACTGTCAGAAGCACACAGCAGCATCTGTTCAGGCACAGTGGCAGTGTTGCAATGCCACAGTCTGGGGCCCGCTGGTTGACACACAATGGCAGCATGCCATGTGCTGGTACTGCTGGCTGCCATACTGGCTTCCCACAGGGGGAACCAAGGGGGGAGAGGCTTGACGATGTGGCTGCACCTACAGTGATGTGTGCCTGGGGTGTGTTTGGGTGGATAGCACTGCATTCCTCCAAGGACATGCAGCACCAGTGGTCCTGCCATGGACTGGAAGCCATCTGTGGCATGTGCACTATACACAAAGGACACAGTCACAAAGAGCATTGTGCAGGGCCATGCACATGCATGCCTCCCTGTCCCTGGCTGGCAGTTGCTGGGGTGGCAGACACCACATGCAGCCTGTTGGACTCAGGCACGAGGGTCCCCCACATGAATGGCTAATGGCTGTATGCTTTCTTCCACAGCAACCATGATGTCGGAAGGCAACAGTGCCACCAGCAGGCAGAGATCACACTTCATTAAGGATGAGGAGAGGGCACTCATTGAGTCATGCAACCTGTGCCTGGATGTCCTTGCTGGCAGGGGTGGCAGCCAGACAGCATGGGCAGAGGGCTGGGGGGAGGAGGCCTGCAATGTCAATGCTGTGGCATCTTACAATCACACTACACCTGAGTGCCGCAAGCACTGAAATGATGGGCGCAGGAGGGCGACGGAGAAGGTGTGCCACATTGAGGCATCCCTCCAGTGGACCAGGGGTGGGCCAAACATGGATGTCCGCCTGAGCCATAATGAGGAACTTCTGGCCACTACCATAGCCAGGTCCACTGTGCAGGGCATCCTGGATGGTGGCTTCCAGGTCAGGGGTAGCCTGTCACAGTACTGTAAGTAGCCATGGCGTGCCTAGCCCCATGTGTGCCATGGCTGCCATGCCTGTCACTGTGTGCATTGCAGTGTTACTGCATACCTAGGTGCTGTGCCATATGCCTGGTTGCACATGGCCGGCCATGACATGCATCATGGGGACACAGCCCCCATGCCACTGTTGCATATGGGGGGTGTACCTGCCAGCAGCTCCTCTGCATGGCAAATATGGGTGTGCATGCCCGTGTCGCCGATGCCATGCATTGTGCCATAGGGCAACTGCCTGTCACTGCACAGTGCCTGTCATGGCAGGCACATGGCCTGTGTGGCGTGGTGGTCATGGCACAGCCCTGTAGTGGACAGGCATTCACACCCGTGGTGCCATGGCATGCGCTGCTGTACATGTATGCATGTCTGATATCCACTGAATTGTACTGTGCATTAATCATGTTCTCCCTACTTCTTTCCACAGCTCCATCATGCCACACAGCTGCATGGGATGCCATAGTGGGTGATGATGTGGGTCTGTCACACATGGCCGCTGGCACTACAGTGGATGGCACCATATCTGGACCATCCATTGCATCAGACACAATGGTCATGGCCCCAGTGGTGGCTGGCGCCTCGGGCACCAGGGCCATCACTGGCACAGGGGCCAGCGAGGACAAAGCATGGCTGGGGTGCCTGTCAGGGTACTCTGATGATGACCATAATGGCACGGTGGGCATAGTGGATGCCCTCCTTGTGCTCATACAGTGGCATGCTGGGAGGTGGAAGTGCTTCCACTGCAGACATCAACACCACACACCCCAGCAGGGACATGGCCAACAGTGGTACATGCAGCACACAGGTGCCTCTGCAGGTGGCCTCAGACACCACTGATGTCCCCGCTGTGTGTAGTGCAGCTCCAGTAGCTGTGCACCCTTCACATGTGCCCTGTGCATTGGCGGGAATGTCAGGGGCATCCAGTCAGGGTGCTGTGGTGCATGCACCTGCGCAGTTGGACCACGATGACACCTGTCGTGGGCGTACAGTGGCTGTGCATGACCATGGCCCACCCATGCTGCAGCCTGCTATGGTGCAACCACCACCTGTGGATGCACTAAGGTGGGTTGTTCCATCCCCCGCTCATCAGTGATGCCACTGCGACCCTTCACCCGCCAATGACCTGGAGGGCTATCTCAACCTCCTGCATGCCACTGAGGAGGGGCAGGTAGCCCTCCATGCAGAGTTCCATAGCCACAAGACTGTGAAGGTCCAGTAGCATTAGTCCACGGCCGCTTGGTGTGCGATGCCAGATGGACCCCCTGCTGCTGGCACCATCACTGCTTGCCTCCAAGCCCAGCATCCATGGCATGAATGTTGGCAGTGGAACGACAACACCATTGAGTATGTGTTCACGGTCTTGGTGCAGTACCCCTGCTGGGTTGGTGAATACATCCCCTGTGGCTGTTGGTGGCACAACTGCAACCACCAGTCATGGTAGAGGCTGCCCATGTGTCTGTGGCAGCTGGGGTGCCACCCTGAGATGTCCAGGTCCCTGGTCCATTGGCGGAGGCATGTACCACCTGTGTGCACCACACACCCTGCTGCTGGTGCCTGGGGCAGTGTGTGTGGCAGGCACCCACCCCGGGATGCCACCGGCTCCACCTCATGGTACCTGTGCAGTACCACCTGCATGTCTGTGTGTACCACTATTGTGCCATGTGTCATTGGCATGATAAGTGCATTCTGGTGTCTACCGTGCCTGTGCACCGGTTGCAGTGCACATTGGCCCATGACATCCCTGCTATGGTCCTGGTGGTACAGGTGTGCTGCTGGCCCAGCATGTGTGTGTATGTGTGTGACTGTGTGTGTATCTGTGTGCATTACTGTCTGTGTATTGTCCAGTGTCCACTATGCACAGCATGGCCCATGTCCACACCATGCTGCACCCCCAGAATACATACCTCCTATACTCAACTGCAGTTCCTGAAGTTCTCATCCACCAGCCAGTTTCTATATTGCCTGGCCCATGCTGCCAGCCACGGGTCCTGCCAGCATTGTGTGGCATTTGTGCCATGGTCCTGTGGTGTTGTGCCATGCTCCCCTCCTCCTCCTGCCTGGAATTGTTGCCCTCACTGGCCTCAATGGGTATTCCATGGTCTAGAGCCATGTTGTGAAGCATACAATAGGACAGGAATATGCCACAGACCTTCTCAGGTCTATACTGCAGGGCACCACCTGACCTACACAGACACCAGAACCGCATCTTCAGCATACTGAAGACATGCTCAATGATGGTGCATGTAGCACTGTGTGCCTCATTGTACCACTCCTCCACCTCTGTTCTAGGTCATTGGAAGGGGGTGAGGAGCCAGGGCCTGAGCGTGTATGCCACATCACCTGTGGGAGGGAATGTGTGTCCATTAGTACATTGGTAGCTTGTGTGGCATGCACCCTGTCCCTGCTGTTAGCCTCAGTGGTGTTTGTGCGCCTGTCATGCTCTCCGGCCTGTGCTTCCCCCTTCTCAGCAGTCCTGTATCCCTACACTGGCGGCTGTTGCATGCCCCATTCAACTGTGGTGTGAATGTCCCTGCCACACATGCACCACCATAGCAGTGCCCCACATCTGGCGTGCATTGCTCTTGTACCACATGGTGCCTGACAGTGTCTGCCTGTGTCCTCTTGCACACCTCCACTGTCCCAAGGCCCATGTGCCTACTGAGCATTGTGCATGTTGCCCCCTGTCTATACCTCATGTCCTGGCAGTGGGGCCCTGTTGTGCTTTTGTGTACTTGTCACATGCACTTAAGAGATGGCCACTGGGTATGTCCCCTGTTTTGAACCTCCTGCAGAAGGCCGATTGATGCCATATGAAGGCATCATTTGAACTCCCAGGGTGTGTGGCACAGACATTGCTGGTGCACCCTGTGGCATTGCATACCACCTGGCAGTTCACAGAGTGGTAGCCCTTCTGGTTCATGTAGGTCATGGCCTCATCGATAGGTGGTGCATAGATTGCCACATGGGTGCAGTCTATGGCCCCTATGATGCCTGGCATGCGTGCCACCCTGTAGAACCCCTGCATGGCTTCTGTCTGCTCCACCAGCATGCTGGAGAAATGGATGAATTCCGAAGCAGGTGGTAGCAGTGCAGTGAGGAATTCTGTGAGGAGTTGGGATGTTGAGGCCTGTGAGATGCCAGTGGTGTCCCCAGTGGGTCTCTGGAAGGTTCTCATGGTGAGCAGGCACAGCACTGTTGTCATCTTGGTCTCCACTGATATAGCATGACCAAGTGCGGTGGGTGCCTGCATTTCATCATGGCACAGCTCACAGAGCTGCCTCAGAATGGTGCTGTTCAGGTGGTATCAGTGTACTGTCTCCATGTCTGTCAGTTGCTCGAATGACAGCCTGGCATTATACCACTGTGGGACCGGCCACCTACGGTGTCTTCCACCTCCCCATCTCCTCATCCCCATGAGTACACCAAACATGGTGACTGGTGCTGGGTAAATGCTGCTGGTGTTGTGCTCTCTGGCAGTCTAGCTCTATCTCTCTCCCTCTCTCACTGTCACACACACACTGGCCCCCCTCTCAGACTGTGTGCAGGTGCTGCTATTCAGCCAGTGGTCTGCAGGTGACTTGCACTTAAGTCTGCTTCTTTTATACTTATCTTTTCATGGCGCATTTGGTATTTGTGCTGGGATTGCTCTGCCATTGCACCGTCAATTTGCACTTTGAATCATGATGCATGGGTACGCTCCCTGTTTATGCACCACATGACATTATGATGCCCCTGCGGTACTTCACCCAGTGTATGAATCACTCCACAGTGCATTTTCAGGCTGCGCCGGTGCATCTCACTTGTGCCCAGTGCATCTCTTTTGTGAATCCTGCCCTGAATGTCATATGCATGTTAATTATGTGTGTCAGGATTTGATTTTTGATATTCTCGGAATTTTGGAAACAGCAGAACAGTGACATCTCCTGGCCAAACAGAATAGTTGCTCTGACTCACCTGATAGGTGAAAAAAACCCTGTTTTTCTAGAACTTGGATAATTGATGATACTGCAAGTTACGGAAGGTATTTAAAGCCCTCAGCGTAGGGCATGTGACACACTTTTCCTTTGGACTTCACCTGACACACAAGGAAACAAAACTGCTGAGACCCAGTGTGGCTGCCATGACTAAGGAAACTGAAACTTTTATTTACTATTCTGGACTTCGACTTACTACAAATTAACGTAGACTTTAGACAACAGTTATAGTGTGTTTCATCTGTATTTTTCCATTTTTATTTCTGTTATTCTGTGACCAATTTAGTGTATCTTTAGTTGTAACTGTATGATTATTTACATAATTTAGTAAAAACATTTGTTTTTCTAAAGAAAACCTGCCTGATGTGAGATTTATAATTGTGTGTGAATTGTGGGACAGTTATAATTAATCAGTGACAAACTGTTATCACTAAAGGGGTGCCTCAATAAGCAAGGGTCTGTAAGGGGTCTGGATAAAGATAGAGAGAATACCAAAGTCTCAGGGCACAGTCTGTGGGGTTTTGAACCAGGTTATTACATGTTCTATGGGAGAAGGCAAACTCAAGGTCTCATGGCTACCCCATGAAGAGTGAGGGATGCCTGGCTTCTTCCACCTTTGTGTAATAGCCAAAAAGGGGTTCATATTTGTCTGCAAGACTTGAGACTGGTATTGTGCTCTTGTCCAGAGTTTAGATGGATGCCCTGGGTCCTCATGGTGGGTGTTCAGATGTGACCTTGGTGAGCATTCTAAAAGGACATGAGGAGGGTATCCCTCTTCCCTCACCATCATGCATTGCACTTATGGGTGGGCACTGTGAGCTCAGTGGACCTAACCCCCCAAGAAGTGGGTGTGTGATATCACTTTGATACAAAAATGCAAAGTCTGGATCTCCTTGCCTTTAGGGCCTGGTGGCACCCATCAACTGGGACTGAGGCCTCGCTGCTGGATTGTGGAGATCCTTGGTCTCCTTGGACCAAGTCCCTTTCTCCGGATGCTATTCATATCAAATCACCATGGATGGGGTGTCCCGGTAGACTCCTCCCAGCTTCGTGGTCCTGGAGCACCACTGCTCACATCCACTAAATCGGACTTGGGGAGGTCCCACCTGGTCTCTACCCTAGACAGGGTGCCACCCCTTAGCTTCATCTGCTGGAGAACCTGGGCTGGGTGTCGGCTGTTCAGATTCTAAGTCCCCACTTGTCTCTAGAGTTAAGTCCTTACAGAAGTTTAGAGAGGCTCCTGGAGATTGTCTCTACCCAGGACGGGGTGCCTCCCCTGGGACCCTGGGCAGTGTATCAGAACCCGGGCTCTGGAAGTCTGCATGAGATCAAATTTTCCCCTCCTGTGCTGAGCCGAGTTCCATGAGCTTGGGTTCAAGGTGCACCTTCACCTCAGTGCAAGGATGAAGGGACATTTGTGCATGACACTTGCATTTCAGCTGTCCAGAGACTAAGTGCCCACCAGACAAGATGACCAAATGCTGGCTGTGGAAATCTGTATGAGATAGGATTTGCCCTTCCTAGGCTGAGCTGAGTTCCATGAGGTCAGTCTAAGGGTGTAACTTCGTCTTGGCAAAGTCCCTTTTTCCAGACACTGCTCAGATCAAACAGCCCTGGCTGAGGCATCCCAGTAGACATCTTCCAGCCACAGGGGCTGCAAGCTCTGATGCTGACACCCACTGAGCTGGACTTGGTGAGGTTCTTTCTGATCTTTACCCTTGATGGGGTGCCTCACCTGGGCCTCATCTACCAGAGGCCCTTGGCTGGATGTCATCTGTTCAGATTAAAAGTCCCCACTTATCTCTAGAATCTAAGTTCCTAATGAGGTTGATGGGGGCTGGTGGGGAATATCTCTATCCAGGGTGGGGTTACATCCTTTGGCTTCATCTATTGAAGACCCTGGACAGTGGGTCAGAGCCTGTCAGACAAAACCCCAATGGAAGTTGACAGGGGATCTTGGGGACTGTCTCTACCCAGGGCAGGGTGCCTTCCTTGAGCCTCATCCCCCAGGGATCCTGGGCAGTTGGTTGGAGCCTGTCAGAGACAAAGTCCCTATAGAGGCTGACAGGAGCTGGTGCAGACTGTGTCAACCAAGGGCGGGGTGCCTCCTTTGGGCCTCATCTGCTGGAGTCTCTGAATGGTGGGTCAGATCCTGCCAGAGACTAAGTCCTCCCGGAGGTTAACAGGGCTCCTGGGGACTGTCTCTACCATAGTCATGGTGTCTTCCCTGGCCTCATCTGCCAGACAGTGTCCCTGAGGAAGTGCAAATACACAAAACCAGTTGGGCCTTTTTAGTGTGAGGATTACACTGTGCACTGCATTGCACTTTATGTTTCTAATCTCAGAACTGTGAGTAATAAACATTTTTGCATTTATTTCAGTAGTTGGTGTCGTGCTTTTTTGGACATCTCGTCTGCCAGTGATGCTGGGTTGGGTGTCAGCTGCTCATATTCTAAGTCCCCACTTGTCTCTAGAGTCTAAGTCCCACAAGAGGTTGACAGGGTCTGGTGTGGACTGTCTCTACCAAGGTTGAGGTGCCATCACTGGGCCTCATCTGCTGGTGACCCTGGGTGGTGGATCGGAGCTTGCCATGGGCTAAGTCCCCATGGAGGTTGACAAGGGCTCCTGGGGACTGTCTCTGCCCAGGGTGGGGTACCTCCTCTGGGCCTCATCCACTGGAGTCCCTGGGTACAGTCTTTCATACACTGATCAGCTCAAATGACTGTGGCCAGGGCATCCTGGTAGACACCTCCCAGCCGCAGGATGAGAAGCACTGATGCTGATACCAACTGATCGATCTGGCAGATGTCCTCTGACTCAATGAGGGCCATGGCTTCTCCCCCTCAGAGTGAGACTGAGTAGCCCAGACTGGACATCAGAGGCCCTGTAGGGCAATGTGGCAGGTCACACCCTGGTTGCCTGCCAGTTGGGTGCCAGCCCCATCCCCTCATGGAGCACAACCATTTCTCAGATCACTAAGGTCTGCAAGGGACATCCTGCCTCTCTATCCTGAGGCTGCTGTGCCCTAGCCCTCTGGAGTGGCTCTCATCTCGCACCCAGGGAGTCCTCCCTCAGAGGCCCCTACCCAGTGAGGAGGACTGGGCCCTGGCCCCTCCTCTGGCTGACCCTTTGGTGTAACTATCAGCTTGATCCTGCCAGTATCATATGCTTGTCTCAAAGATTAAGCCATGCAAGTCTAAGTACAAATGGATGGTACAGTGAAACTGCAAATAGCTCATTCAATCACCTTTGGTTGCTTTGATTGCTCCATTACTTGGATGACTGGTAATTCTTGAGCTAATACATGCTGTTGAGCACTGACCTCTGAGGATGCATGCATTTATCAGATCAAAACCAATCTGCGTGTTGGCTCAGCAGCTTTGGTGACTTTATATATATTTTTTTTTACCTGGAGAGACACATTAAGCTGAAAGCTTGTTTACAGGTGCAAACTGGGAGCGCAAGGAAGTTAAGTGACTTGCTCAGGGTCTCACAATATGCAAGTGGGGGCTGTGGGATTCAAACCCAGGTCTCCAGGTTTGCAGCTCAGAGCCTTAAACCACTGCTCTATACTGCCTCATTTGGTGTGTGAATATATATATATATATATATATATATATATATATATATATAGACACACATACATATATATTTTGGATGTGTTTGGGCCAGTCACATGCCCTTATGTCGGTGATTCGACATGCAAATGTCTGCCCTATCAACTTTCGATGGTACTACTTGTGCCAACCATGGTGACCACTGCTCCCCCATTTACTCTCAAGACTCTTCTGTGCTCTGGGCTAGGCTCACATCTGCTTACAACAGTACATGCCACTGTGCACTGTCAGCCCCTTACTCCATTCACCACTGTGACCGTTACCAATCTCTCATCTGGCTCTTCCTACAAGGTAACTTTGATTACTCACTCGGATGCTTCATTGACATTTTCTTCAGATGTTGCCCTGCTTCCCCTCTCTACTCTCTCTGTACCCACTGCACCATGTTTAGGTGCCTCCTCTCCCCTGCTGTCTCTCCCCTGTAAGTACCATGAACCTCAACCAACATGGGTGGGAATGCCCTCTCTGTCGTACCCCTTCAAATTCTGGAATTGATTACCCTCACCCTTCAGAGCCTCCGACACCCATCACTACTTTAAACTCGATCTCAAGTCATTCCTTCTCAATATGCACATGCCCCAGATTATTCCCCTCCCAAGGAACATTTTATAAATCTGCTTGTCCGCTCTATTGTTGTTTCTGACCCTGCACCTCCTATTCTGCACATAGTTTGGTTGATGCATGCTGGGACTGTTTTGGGGGCACTGTTGTTCTACTCCTCGGGACTTACTTACCTCTGCTGCCTGTATATACCTTGTGTTGCCTGTATATATAACTTTTGTGATTACCCTACTGCTTCTGCAACATTCACTGTCACCACCCTCATTGTACTTACTCATGTCACTGACTTGTACCTGATTTTGCATGAACCCATTGTATATTTTATGTGGATGTTGTACAGTGCATTGTACCAATATATGTTTGTAGTGTCTGCCACGCCTATTGACCCGGGTTGTGCCTGTAAACGGTCCCCTGGACCAGTGCACCTACCCGGTTATCAAAGACATAAATAAAATAAATAAATAAAATGGGTGATAAGGGTACAGTTGCAGACAGAGAGCCTGAGAAATGGCTATCACATCCAAGGAAGGCAGCAGGTGCACAAATTACCCACTCCTGACTCATTAGAGCCCAGAAGTAGGTAAGTGGTGTGAGTGATGGTGGGGTCTGAGGCCAGAGAATCTGTGGAGGTAGCCTAAGAAGATGACTCACACCACTTACCCACTTCTGAGCTCCACTGATTCGGGCTCTCCTGTTGCTTCCTGCTCTGGGAGAGGGTCCCACCCCGCTGTTAATACTAGCCACACCAACATGCACCCAGGCCTAGCCATGGCTCAAAGGAACACCTGCTGGACCAAGTATTAAGCCCTACTTCCATTATTTTAAAGAAATCCTGGGCCATGATTCAGATCATCTGGTCTGCTCCCAGGGTATGCAAGCAGCTTTGTAGCACAGTTCAGCACAGGACATCTGGTCTGGTCTCAGGGCTCAGGCAGGGCACCCAGTGGTGGCATTCTTCCCCTGAGGCAAACCCATCTTTTGCCATCCCCCCTGGTTTCCCAAGCCTTACCACAAGGACTCCCAGGCCCACCCACTGATGGAGTGTGACAAAAGCTTTGCTCAAGGGCTGACTTTCAATAGAGTGCAGCTTGTTGCTGATCTGCTATGTATGAAACCCTGACCTAGAATCAGGTTGTATATGAATGATTTAGCATCAGGTTCCCCACAAACATGTGGTGCACTGCTGGAGAGAGGCAGCCCCCTTCTGTCCACACTCCAACCCAGTAACGAACAGCTCTCCACACCAACCTTGCAGCAGGCTATCCCTGGCCCACTGGAGATCCACGGTGCTATGGTATTGTTACGTTTAGGTGGGATTCTGACTTAAAGGCTTTCAGTCATAATCCCACTGATGGTAGCTTCACATCATTGGCTTCTCAGCCAAGCACATACACCAAATGTCTGAACCTACAGTTTGTCTCATACGGAGCAGGATTACTATTGCAACAACACATCATCAGCAGTAGTAGTCTCTTGCCCATTCTCCCCAAGTGGTAGGAGCTGGGCATCGAACCCTGGAGGGCTGTGAGTAGACTGGTTTACCCCTAGAAAGAAGGCTGGGGTTTCACAGACCATTCGGGTGCCCAGACTAGGGTTACTGGCCCCACGACATGGGACAGCAGGGTTCCTGCGATGACCGACATGGGCTGGCAAGGAGGATCTGCTTGGGCTGCCAGAGTCTTTAAATCAACACCCTGGGGGGACCCCAGAGTGACCAGCTAGGTACCCAAGACTGGGGTTGGGGGGGACAGTGACCAGTCCCAGAGGATGTTCCCAGCACAGGGGGAGGGTGACACAGTGCTTGCGTCACTGACTCCTTCCCTCATGGGGCTCACTCCTCCAGATTGGTACTCACTGGAAGGCACTATGTCATGGCCACCCCATCTATGCAGTCCCTTCTTTGGACCACAGTGAGGAGTCACACATGGTCGGTTCCCCATCCATAGAGGGGGACCCCCACCCTCATCAGACACCAATGGAGGAACTCTTGGCTGGAGCCAGGTACTGCCTGGGTGTCCCAGGCAGTGCAGGCTCAGTCCCACAGGCTACCCCAGGAGTTTCCCAGGCTCCAGTTCTGTCATCGTTCTGGGCTGCTGCTGGACTGATCCATTAATGATCCTTCGGCAGCTTCACCTACAGAAATGTTGTTATGAGTTTTGCTTCCTCTAAATAGTCAAGTTTGATAGTCTTCTCAGCGCACCACTGGGGCAGTGACTGACTCCAGCAGGACCGATCTGAGGACCTCACTAAACCATCCAATCGGTAATAGTGACAGGCGGTGTGTACAAAGGAAAGGGACTTAATCAACATGAGCTTATAACCCTCACTTACTGGGAATTCCACGCTCATGGTAAATAATTGCAATCCCCAATCTCTTTTATAAATTCAGTTGAAAGGATTACCTGGACCTGACAGCCAAGGGTACACACACGCTGAACCATTCAGTGTTTCATGTGTGCAGTCCGGTCATATAACGGCATCACAGACCTTTTATTCCTCAGTCTCATGTGGCTGAAAGCCACTTGTCCCTCTAAGAAGTTTGAGATGACTGCACAGAAGTACTTAATTAGTTAGCATGGCAGAGTCTTGTTTGTTTTCAGAATTAACCAGACAAATCACTCCACCAAATAAGAACGACCATGCACCACCACCCACGGAATTCAGAAAGAGCTATCTATCTGTCAAGCCTTTCCATGTCCGAGACTGGTGAGGTTTCCCTTGTTGAGCCAAATCAAGCCACAGGCTCCACTCCTGGTGATACCCTTCCATCAGTTCCTTTAATTTTCAGCTTTGCAACCATACTCCCCCAGGAACCCAAAGACTTTGGTTTCCCAGAAGCTTCCTGGTGGGTCATGAGAATAACACAGCCAGATCGCTAGTCAGCATCATTTATGGTCAGAACTACAATGGTATCTGATCATCTTCTAACCTCTGACTTTCATTCTTGATTAATGAAAACATTCTTGGCAATTGTTTTAGCTTTTATTCATCTTGCACCAGTCCAAGAATTTCACCTATAGTGGCACAATACAAATGCTCCCTCCGTCCCTCTTAATCATGACCCCAGTTCCAAAAACCAACAAAATGGAACCAGAGTTCTAGTCCAATATTCCTAGCTGAAGTATTCAAGTGACTGGAGTGCCTTGAACACTTTAATTTTTTTTGAAGCAAAAGCTTTGGACCCCCAGAACACTCAGTTGAGAGCATCAAGGGAGCACTGAGAGGCAGTGGCTGGGACAGATGGAAGCTCACCTCTTGGAGGACCACCCACCTGACCCCAAGATCCAACTATGAGCTTTTTAACTGGAACAACTTTAATATACACTACTGCAGCTGGAATTAATGTGGCTGATGGCACCAGACTTGCCCTACAATAGATCCTCATTAAAAGACATAAAGTGTACTCATTCCAATTACAGTGTCTCGAAAGAGTCCTGTATTGTCATTTTTTGTCTCTACCTTCCTGAATCAGGAGTAGGTAATTTTCATGCCTGCTGCCTTCCTTGGATGTGGTAGCCATTTCTCAGGCTCCCTCTCCAGAATAGAACCATGATTCCCTGTTACCCGTGGTCACCATGGTAGGCACAAGTAGTACCATCAAAAGCTGATACAGCAGACATTTGAATGTCATGTCACTGCCACGAGGGCACACGATTGGCTAAAGTTTATCTAGAGTCACCAAAGCTGCTGGGCAGAGACCCAGATTAGTTTTGGTCTGATAAATGCATGCATCCTGAGAGGCCAGCGCTCATCAGCATAAATTAGCTCAAGAATTACCGCAGTTATCCAAGTAATGTTGGCACAATCGAAGAATTCATATGTGATTTAATGAGCCATTCACAGTTTTGCTCATCCATTCATACTTAGACTTGCATGGCTTAATCTTTGAGACAAGCATATGCTACTGGCAGGATCAATCAGATAGTCACACAAAAGGGACCAGCCAGAGGAGGGGCTGTGGCCTGGATCTCTGTGCTGGGCTGGGAGCCTCTGAGTGAGGACTCCCTGGGTGCAAGTCAACAGCCACCCCAGCCCTAGAGGGCTGGGGGCAGAAGCCTCAAGATAGAGATGCAGGATAGCACTAGCAGACCTTAGTGCTTGGAGAAACAGCTGTGCGCCAAGTGGGGATGTGGGCTATCACCAATCCAGCAGGCAGCCAGGGTGCAGCCCACCCCACTGCCCAAGAGGACCCCTGCTGTCCAGCCCAAGATACTCAGTCTCACTCTGAGGGGGAAAACCAGGGACCATGGTCCCCAGCCCTCCTCTGCTCCATGCGAGAAGAAGCAACTCTGCTCAGTGATTGGATGAGCCAGACCTGAAGGGCCCTCCCTGAGTCAGAGGCCATCTGCCAGATCAATTGGTAGGTGTCAGTGTCTGTGGTCCTGGCCCCCATGGCCAGAAGGTGTCTACTGGGATGCCCTGGACACGGTCATTTGAACTGAGCAGTGTCTAGAAGGAAGGCATCCATCCAGGACAACCACAGACCATGCCCATGGTCTCCAGCAGATGAGGCCCTCTGGTGACACCCCACCCTGGGTAGAGACAGTCTCCAGAAGCCCCAGTCAACTTCCATGGGAACATTATCTGAAGCAGGTGTAACAAACCCACTCCTGGGTGTCAGGTCCACTGAACTCTCAGTGCCCACCCTTAAGTGCAATCTGTGACTTGGAGACAGGGATATCCTCCTCGGCCTTTTAGAATGCATGCTGAGGTCACGACTGCACATATGCCATGAGGACCCAGGGTGTCCCTGAAGCTCTGGTAAAGGGCACAATTCCAGTCTCAAGTATTGTGGAAAAATATGAACCCTTCCTTGGCTATTACACATAGGAGGAAGACCCAGGCATCACACTCTCTTTGGGGGTGGCAGCGTAAGCCTGATTTGGCCTTCTTCCTACAGAACATGCAGAAGCCAGTTCAAAATCCCCACAGACCTGTCCCTGAGACTCTGGTATTCTTCCTGTCCTTCCAGATCCCTTACAGACCTTTTTTGCTCAGTTTGGTTGCTATGGTGACACCCCTGTTGGCAGTAACAGTCTGATCACAGATTATTAATGCTGTCCCAAATTCACATATATATATATATATATATATATATATATATTAGAGGCAAACAACTCTGTTTAATGCATCAGTTAGGGTTGTTCCACAGTGACAAAAGCGAGGAAATTCGATGTTAGGGTTGAAACCCCTTGCACCTCCAGCTCACCTTCACCACCTGGAATCGGGTGCCCATTGGGGTCGCCTGCCCTAACTGTCACCCCATCACATGTGGAAAGAAGCTTTGAGGAATAGGAGATCGGGGAATGGGGTGACAGTTAGGACCGATGACCCCAATGCACACCCTGATTCCAGGTGGGTGGTTGGGCTGAAGGGGTGCAAAGTGGGTTTCAACCCTAACATCGAATTTCCTCACTTTTGTCACTGTGGAATAACCCTAACTGATGCATTAAATGGAGTTTTTTGCCTCTAATTTCCCTTCTTTTTGAGAATGATAATGAGATATAGTGAATGTAATGCGGAGCCGGGAACATGGGGCCTGCATGTGATGTCTTGTCACATAGTAACATTGTGCCCACAAACGCAAATCGTAATGCACATGGTGACGCAAAGTGAAACAGAAAGAGAAACAGAACTGTAGACAGAAATGTTAAAAACAATGCAAACGCAACCGCAAATGAAAACGCACAGGGTAACGCACATGGTGGCGTAAACGTGAACGGTAAGTGAAACGGCTACGGAAGCGCAAGCAGAAGCGGTAATGGTAACAGTAATGTAAGCACACAGGCTGGTTTTCCCCAAAAGCTGTCTAGAGAAAGACAGTGAGTACAAAGAATGGATGCAAAATAATGACTCTCGGAACACAAAAATGAGGACTTGGAATAGTAAATTGCTTATATCTCAGTAACCATACGACATAGAAAAAAAATTTAAAAGTCATATGAATTATCACTTTCCTGGCTAGTTTTTTTACTTAGCCCCTGTAGGGGGCAAATAATTTTTTTGACGAAAAGTCCGTATCTCACACCGTTTTTGAGATACGGGCCCTGAAAGGCGTGTCGAATGCAGTAATGTTATCCTATGGGAAAAAAACAGAAGTTCGGACTGCCATAACTTTGCGTCCCTGTAATATTTTTTCACCAAACTACTGAAAGGCACATCTGTGGGATGTTGGCTGTGTTCCCTGCAAATTTCAGCCTAAAAGATCAAACCGTTATTTTGCAGCAGGGCGCCAAACGATTGCTGCAATGCGTCGTATGCCGTAATGTTATCCTATGGGAAAAAGCATCAAATTTGGAGTACCGTAACTTTGCCACCATGTAATATTTTTTAAATCAAATACTGAAAGGCACATCTGTGAGATGTCAGCTGCATCCCCTCCAAATTTCAGCCCAAAACTCCAAAGCATTCTTTTGCAGCGAGGTGCCAAAGAATTACTGTTATTTGGGGCATAGTGTCGCAAAGTAGTGTCGTGATTTGCGAAAGCTATAGCAACAATTTGCCACACTTTCGTGAGTGCGACACTACTTTGCTAAAGTACTTTTTCCAGAAATCTGAAAAACATATTTCTGGGGTGTTTTACCCTAAAATAAGGACATGGCTAGCATCCTTAGGGCCCAACTAGGTGAATACAAAAAGAATTAGGTTGCTAGAGGGTCTCAATTTTAAATGCCAAGTATTTTTCTGATCACTAACTGAAAGCAAAATGGCAGATTTGCAACAGCAAAAGGGCTATTTGTGACAGTAAAAAGTGCATTTGCGGCACTGTCGAACTTTTTGTTAACTTTTCCCATTGACTTATAATGGGAAATTGTTTTTTGAATAACATTTGAACAGTTTAATATTTTTTCTTCAAAAGCACATCGGGGACCCTGGCCACACATTCCCTGAAGATTTCAGGCCAATCGCACAGACTGTGCGCACTTTAGTGCTACTCAGAATTCCAGAAAAGTGTGGAACGCACGCCAGAGATCACGCTTTAATAATTCAAGTCGTATCCGATCGGGTACGAACTTGGCAGATCCCAAGGTGTATGGGTCTTGAGCATGTATTCCACATTTCAGGCAAATCTGTCAAATGGTTGTAAAGTTATTAAGGTGCAAAATTTTGGGTTTAACATGTAAATGGCTCCTGAACCCAAACTATAGTGGCACTACCGTGCCACTATAATATATACACACACATATATATATATATATATATATATTTTTTTCGTGGCAAAAAACTCAATTTAATGTATCAATTAGGGTTGTTCCACAATGACAAAAGTAAGGAAATTCAATGTTAGGTTTGGCATCTCACCCCCACCAACAGGCATCGGTGTGTGCGTTGGGGTCGGCGGACATCTCTCACCCTGTTTTCCTATGCTGCACCACCGCAGCTTCTTAACACATGGAATGGGGTGAGAGTTAGGCCAATGACCCCAACACACACCCTGATGCCTGTTGGTGAGGGTGGGTTGGGGGTGGGATGGTAGGGGTGCCAAACTTAACACCAAATTTCCTCACTTTTGTCACTGTGAAACAACCCTAACTAATGCATTAAACAGAGTTTTTTGCCATGAATTTCTCTTCTTTTTGAGAATGTGCACTATAAATAGTCAATGGTATGTGGTGGTGGCCCACGCTCCTACCATGCTTCCCATTTTGTGTAATAACTCTTACAGTAATGGTAATCCTAATGGGAACATTAACACTAACAGTAACACCAGTGCTAACGGTAACTGTAACAAGTATAGTAATGGTAGTGAAAATACACATGCAAATGGTAATGCAAACAATAATGAAAATGCAAATGGTAACAAAAACATAAGTGGAACCGGTAATGTCAATTGTGATGTGAAAGGAAACAGTAACACAAACACAAATAGTAAAGAACACGCAAATGGTAATGTAAGTGGAAATGCAAAAGGTTATGGTAACACCAGCAATGATGCCAAAGGAAACAGTAAAGCAAATGGAAACTCAATTGCACATGCAAACGCAAATGGTAACACACAAGGTGATGTAAAAGTAAACGCAAACAAAAATGGTAATGATATCACAAATGGTAACAGTAACACAAACGCAAGCACAAACACAATGGGTAGTTCACACAGTGATGTAAATGGAAACACTAACGCAAACGGTAACAGAAACGCAAGCAGAAACACTAACAGTAACGCAAACGCCCACCCTTTTTTCCTCAAAAAGTTGCACTCAGAAACATAGAAGCATAGAATTTATTAGTAGATATGGACTGCTTGGCCTATCTTGTCTGCCCATTTTCCTACCTAACGGATAAGCTACAGATCCTAATTAACCAACAGCCTACTTTCTTCTACCCCCAATAGAACTGCCTTATATCTGCCCCATGCATTGCTGAATTCCCCCACTGTTTTTGACTCTATGACCTCCTCAGGAAGGCCGTTCCATGCCTCTGCAACTCACTCTTTGAAGAAATACTTCCTCAAATTACCTCTGAGCTGTCCCCCCCATCTTCAAATTGTGCCCCCTTGTTCTTACACATCTCTTTTTCTGAAAGATGCTACCCTTATGGACTTTGCTGATTCCCTTGAGGTATTTGAAAGTTTCAATCATGTCCCCCTCTCCCTCCTTTTCTCGAGGCTATACATCTTAAGCTCCTTTAGTCTTTCTTCATATGTCTTCTGGTGCAGACCCTACACCATTTTGGTGGCCCTCCTCTGAATAGCATCCACCCTGTCTATGTCTTTGTGGAGATGGGGTCTCCAAAACTGTACACAGTACTCAGACGTGGTCCTACCAACTGTCTGTATAGCAGGCCAACAACTTCCTGTTTTCTACTGGTGATGCCTCTCCCTATGCATCTCAGTATCCCTCCAGCTCTCATTATTGCCTTCTCACAGTCCTGGCCCACCTTTAGGTCATCTGATATGACTACCCTAGGTCCCTTTCCATTTTTGTTGTTGTCATTATCGCACCCCCCGTTGTGTACTCTTCCCCTGGGTTTTTGTTTTCCAGGTGCATTACTTTGCACTTCTTTGCGTTGAATGTAATCTGCCATACATTTGACCATTCCTCCAACCTTGCCAAGTCCCTTTTCATCCTTTCCTCACCACCTTACGTATAAACCCTGTTACAGATCTTTGTGTCATCTGCAAAGAGACATACTTTCCTTCCAGTCCCTCTGCAATGTCACTTATAAAGACATTAAAAGGACCGGCCCTAGTACTGAACCCTGTGGTACCCCACTAGTAACCCCCTCTTCACTGTGGACTCCCTTTTACTATTATCTGCTGTGTCCTGTTGTCCAGCCAGTGTTTTACCAGGCTACCTCCCTGGGACCCACTCCCAGGCTGGCTAATTTGTTTGTTAATCTTTTGTGCAGGACTGTGTCAAATGCCTTGCTAAAGTCTAGGTAGGCCATGTCCACAGCCCCTCCCTGGTCTACTACTTTGGCCACTCAGTAAAACAAATCAATTAGATTTGTCTGACATGACCTTCCTGCTGTGACTCTATGCTGACTTGGCTCCTGTGCCCCACTGGCTTCTAAGTACTCAACAATTCTTTCCTTCACAAGTGAAGCACAGTGAATACAAAGAATGTATGCATAATAATGGCCCTCAGATCAGAAAATAAGCACTTGGAATGCTAAATGCCTTATATCTCAGGAACCATAGACTGTAGAAAAAAATGTAAAATCTAATTTTATTTATGACTTTCCAGGCTAGTTTTGTACTTATCCCCCTAGTGGGGGACTAAGCATTTTTCTGACGAAAAGTCAGTATCTCGAACCATTTTTGAGATACGGTCCCCGAAAGGCATGGTGGATGATGTAATGTTTTCCTGTGAGAAAAATCATCAAATTTGGAGTGCCAAAACTTTGCAGCCCTCTAATATTTTGTTACCAAACCACCAAGAGGCACATCTGTAGGATCTTTGCTTTCTCCCCTCCTAAGTTCAGCCCAAAAGACCAAACCGTTCTTTTGCAGCTAGGTGGCAAAGATTCTCTATTGTTTTGGCCATAGTGTCGCAAAGTACTTTCGCAAATGAAATCACAAAAATTTTAAAAACATATTTCTGTGGTGTTTTACCCCCAAAAAAGACATGGCTAGCATCCTCAGGGCTTAACTAGGTGAACACAACAGGAATTGTGTCCCTAGAGGGTACCAAATTTAAATGCCAAGTTTTTCTGTGACCACCAACTGAAAACAAAATGGCCAATTTGCAACACTACAAGGGTCATTTGCAAAAGTAAAAAGTGCATTTGCAACACTTTTGCATATTTTGTTATTTTTTCCCATTGGTTATAATGGGAAACTTGTTTTTTAATAACTTTTGAACCGTTTAATATTTTTTCACAAAATCTTCAAAAGGCACATCAGGGACCCTGACTGGATGTTCCCTGAAGGTTTTGAACTAGTTGTACAAACCGTGCGGGCTGTAATCGCAAGCAAAGAATGTGCAAAAACATGTAATTTATGCATTTTCTGGTGCCCTGTAGCTCTGCAACTGTACATCTGACTGTAACGAAACACAGTAGATCCAGAGATCTATGGTACCAGACCGTGCACTCCAAATTTCAGGCAAATCCGTCATATAGTGGTAACGTTATTAAGCTGCCAAATTGCAGATTTACCCTTACATGGGGTTCTCTACCCTAACTATAGTGCTACTATAATATAGATAGATAGATAGATAGATAGATAGATAGATAGACAGACAGACAGACAGACAGACCTCCTGCAGGCAAAATTTCTTTAGGAAAACATATGTTTTACTAAAATACTTAAATAAATACAATTACAACTAAAAAGAGTATATACTAATTTGAGTTACAGTATACAGAAACAAAATAGAAACATTATATACAGAAATTGAACTAAAACTTTTAGCTAAGTCAACCTTAGAATTGCAGTGAATGGAAGTCCAGAAATATTGGATGAAGGTTTTGAGTTCCTTAGTCCTGGTCAGGAGAATGTCCAGAGGAAAAGTGTGTTGGCAGCCATTGAGTCTCAGCAGTTTGGCTTCTTGTGTGTCAAGTGGAGTCCAGATGAAAAAGTGTGACAAAATGCCCTGAGCTGGGGCTTTTTATACCCTTCTTTAATCTTGTTGTGTCATCAATTTTCAGTTCAGAGCAACTACTCCATTTTACAAGGAGATGTCACTGTTGCACTTCCCCACCACAATGTTCTGGCTCATATAATAATCCAGGAACATGACTTCAAAATTAAAACTCTGAGGTCTCAGTATAACACCCTGTAAGCTAATTCACAGTGTCCTGTTAGAATTTCACACAGGTCTGCTAGAAGGATGTGTTCTTTCCTTTCCATCATAAAATGTGATACACTATAATAGTTTCCTGGAACAAAGCATGCTGCCTTTGAGTGCATGGTTTTATGATATACAAATGGATTTTGGCATATCTCTGTTAAAAAACCTGGGAATGAAATCTCAATTCCTGGCAAGCAGCTGCCTTGCAGGTCAAAGGAAAGTCAAACTTTTTTTTAGAAATCTAGTCTTTTCCCTAGGTGCCTTTGTGCTGACCCTGGCATGTCTTATGGCATGCACATATACACAGAATTACATTAAAAAAACATATTTACAACAGACTCATATCTACAAATAAGGACTGGCAGCCTGGCAGTTCACAACACCCCTTTCCTCCTAGACTGAATTTGTACGAATCCATCCCTAGGCATGGTATGATTTTCACAAATTCTGTTCACTGCTCTAACTGGCAAGATACCCCATCTGCACTGGCATTGGCCAATCCGGCCCGTGGGTAATGGTCATATCGTAGTCCTATAAGGCAATACTCTACCTTAAGAGATGACCATTCATTTTAGCCATCTGCATTAGCCTCACTAGGGGGTTTTGTTTGGTCTGTACCTTGAAGTGCCTCCCCTAGAGGTATGGCTCTAATTTATTCAGGGCCCATACCAGTGCAAGGCATTCCTTTTCAACTGTGGATTAGGCCTGCTCCTGGGGAAGCAACTTTTTGCTAAGGTACACTATTAGGTGATCTTAACCTTGGTTAGAAGTCTGACTAAGGACTGCTCCAATCCCCACATCTGAGGCATCTATCCAGACTACAAATGATTTACTGTAATCTGGACTGGCCAACACAAGGACACTGCAGAGTGCCTCCTTTATCCATGTGAGGGCTGGCTCCCATTTTACCTTTTGGGGTATTCTTTTCTTTAGCAGATCAAACAGGAGAGCTGACAGGATACTGTAATTTGGTACAAACATATGATAGTACCCGGTGGTCCCTAGGAAACTCTAAACCTGTTTCTGGGTTGCAGGCCTGGGCCATGCCTCTATCACCTCAGTCTTGGCTTGACTGGGATGAAGTTGCCACCGCCCATGTACATGCCCTAGGTATGCCACCTCTGCCATGGCAACCTGGCACTTCTCAGCCTTGACAGTGAGCCTGGCACTCTGCATCCTGCCAAGCACTTGCCTCAGATGCGACAGATGTTCCTTCCAACAGGCACCGAAGATGGCAATATCCTCCAGATATACCACTGTGTACTCCTCAGTACCATGTAACACCTGGTTGACCAAACTTTGAAAGGTGGCAGGGGCATGCTTCATTCCAAAAGGCATTACCCTGAACTCGAATAATCCTACTGGAGTGATGAAGGCCAACGTCTCCCTAGTTCTGGCAGTTAACGCCACCTGCCAATACCCTTTGGTCAAGTCAGTGGTGTTAAGATAAGTCACCCCTCCCAACTTGCCAGGTAGTTTGTCCATCCGTGGCTTTCAGTGGGTGTCAGACTTTGTGACTGCACTGAGTCCACAATAGTCCACACAAAAGTGAGTAGAGGCATCTGGCTTGGGAACAAGGACTATGGGTGATGCCCAGGGACTGTCTGATTTTGGGTTTACCCCTAAATCCAACATTTACTCCACCTTCCTCCTAATAGAAACATAGAAACATAGAATTTGACAGCAGATAAGGACTGCTTGGCCCACCCAGACTGCCCATTTCCCTACCTAATGGATAAGCTGCAGATCCTAGTTAACCAGCAGCCTACTTCTTTCTACCCCCACCCCTTAGAATTGCCTTATGGCTGTCCCATGCATGCTTGAATTCAATCACTATTTTTGACTCCACAACCTCCTCCGGAAGGACGTTCCATGTATCCACAACCCCCTCTGTGAAAAAATAATTCCTTACATTACCTCTGAGCCACCCCCCTCTATCTTCAAATTGTGCCCCCTTGTTCTTGCACATCACTTTTTTTGAAAGATGCTACCCTCTTGGACTTTGTTGATTCCCTTGAGGTACTTAAATGTTTCTATCATGTCCACCCCTCTCTCCTTTCCTTGAGGCTATACATATTAAGCTCACTTAGTCTCTCTTCATATGTCATCCGGTGCAGACCTTGCACCGTTTTAGTTGCCCTCCTCTGGACAGCGTCCATCTTGTCTATGTCCTTGTGGAGATTAGGTCTCCAGAACTGCACACAGTACTCCTGATGGGGTCTCACCAGCTGTCTGTACAGAGGATAACAACTTCCTGTTTTCTGCTGGTGATGCCTCTCCTATGCATCCCAGTATCCCCCCAGCCCTCCTTACTGCCCTCTCACATTGCTTGCCCACCTTTAAGTCATCTGATATGACTAACCCCAGGTCCCTTTCCATTTTTGTTGTTGTTAGTATCTCACCCCCCATTGTGCACTCTTCCCCTGGGTTTTTGTTTCCCAGGAGCATTACCTTGCACTTCTTAGCATTAAATCTAAGCTGTCATACATATGACCATTCCTCTAACCTTGCCAAGTCCCTTCTCATCCTTTCCACCCCACCTTGTGCATCAACTCTTTTGCAGATCTTTGTGTCATCTGCAAAGAGACATCCTTTTCCTTCCAGTCCCTCTGCAATGTCGCTTACAAAGACATTGAAAAGGACAGGTACTAATACTGAACCCTGTGGCACCCCACTAGCAACCCCCCTTTCTTCAGAGTGAACTCCATTTACTATTACCCTCTGTGTCCCATTCTCCAGCCAATTCTTTACCCAGGCTATCATCTTGGGACCCACTCCAGGCTGGCTAACTTGTATATTAATCTTTTGTGTGGGACTGAGTCAAATGCCTTGCTAAAGTCTAGGTAGGCCATGTCCACAGCCCCTCCCTGATCTACTACTTTGGTCACCCAGTCAAAGAAATCTATTAGATTCATTTGGCATGACCTTCCTGCTGTGAATCCATGCTGCCTTGGGTCCTGTGCCCCTCTGGCCTCTAGGTACTTGACAATTCTTTCCTTCAGAAGTGATTCCACCATTTTCCCTATCACTGAGGTTAAACTAACTGGTCTGTAGTTTCCTGCTTCTGCCCTGCTCCCACTTTTGTGAAAGGGAATCACATCAGCCCTCCACCAGTCCTCAGGTACCACCCCATCCTCCCATGATTTGTTAAAGAGGGCAGTCAGTGGTGTCACTAGTTCTACCCTTAGTTCTTTTAGAATTCTGAGATGAATCCCATCAGGCCCCATTGCCTTGTCCACCTTCAGTTTTAAGAGTTCTTTCAGAACCCTTTCTTCTGTAAATGGGCTGGTATCAACTTCTGTATCCAGAGTGTTTCTACTGTTTGTTTTAGGCACCTCTCCCTCTCCCTCTTCATTTGTAAATACTGAGCAAAAATAATTGTTTAATATCTCTGCCTTTTCACAGTCACCCTCTACTCACACCCTTCCCCTTTATTAAGCCTGACTATCCCTCCCTTAGTCTTCCTTCACTCACTGATGTACCTAAAAAAGGTTTTATCCCCCTTCTTAACTGAGTTGGCTATCTTTTCCTTAGTTTGGGCCTTTGCTGTTCTGACTGCTTTCCCAGCTTCCTTTTGCTTTAACTGATACAATTCTCTGTCCTGCTCCTTCTGTGATTCCTTGTACTTTCTGAATGCTTTCTTTTTCTCTTGAACATTCACTGCCACCTCCTTTGAGAACCATAGTTGTTTCTTACATCATTTTGTTTTGTTTATTTGCTTCACACAAAGGCTTGTTACTTCTGTGATGGCAGCTTTTATTATTCCCCATTGTTCTTCCACCCCACCTTCCTGCCCATTCGCTAGTGTATTCCTTAGACACTCACCCATTTTGGCAAAGTCAGCCCTCCTGAAGTCCAATACTTTTGCGTTTGTATGGCTTGACTCTATTGCTGTGTTTATTGTGAACCATACTGTTCGATGGTCGCTAGTTCCTAGATGGCTACCCACCTCTACATCTATGATCCTTTCTCCATCTCCATTTGAGAGGACCAGGTCTAAGATTGCTCCTTCCCGAGTAGGTTCCAATTCTAGTTGTCTAAGACATGCCCCCTATAGGTCATCTAGAATAACCCCACTCTTAGAAGTGGCTGCTGCAACTGCACTCCAGTTAACATCTGGCATATTCAGATCACCCCTTTATCTGCCATTCTAAGTATACATTCTATCATTTTCTTGTCCATCTCCTCCCCCTGAGAGGGGGGGTCTGTATACAACCCCTGTGCAGACTGTGGTGCCATTGCCTGCCTCCAAATTGACCCACAGTACTTCTTCTCCTCCCTGTTTTCCCTTTTGTTCTGTAATGTCCTTTAGGATGGCCTCAGACTCCCAGTATGCTGTCTGCCATATGGGCACTTGCATCTCCATGTCTACATCATGTGTCACTAAGGGGGTTAGTCCAGGCTTGGCCATAAACAAAGGGGCAAAGTCTGCTAAAACCTACCTCACTTCCTAGGTCTGTTCTGGGGTCAACTTGGGTGACAGTCTGATTGTCTCCACAGAGGACTCCCACTTGCTTTCCTCCAGAAAGTCCAGTAGGGGGTCTTCTTCAATCATCCATCCCTTCCCCAAGACTACACACTGCAAAGACCATTTCAATTCTATTTGCATATGGCTTCATCATGTTGACATGATAAATTCTATGGGTATGTCTCCTGCCAGGCAGTTCTACAATATAGTTCATGTCATTAACCTATCAGACTATCTTGTATGGTCCCACCCACCTGACCTGCAGCTTTTACTTCTGGATCAGAATTAGGACCATGACTTTCTGACCTACACTGTATGAGCAAGCTCTGCCTCTGCAGTCATACCAGACCTTTTGCTTCTGCTGGGCGGCTGACAAGTTGCTTTGGACTGCTCCCATAAGCTCATTTAGGTTTTCCCTAAACTTTAGGATATACTCCACTATGGGAGTTCCCTGGGTGGTGTGCTTTCCTCCCAGTCTTCCTGGATCAAGTCTAGGGGCTCACATGCCCTAAGTCCATATAAGAGTTCAAAGGGGAAAACCTTGATGACTCTTGGGGCACCTCTCTGTATGTGAACAGCAAGTGGGATTCTTGTCCAGTGCGGGAAAAGAGGAAGCCACTTTGGCATGAGTGGGCAGAGAAGTCACCTTATTAATCAGCAGCATGCAGAGTGGGAGGCAAGGCTGCAGGTGGAAGCAAGAAATCCTGTTCCTGCGATTGTGACTGTAGCAGTACAAGACAGTGCTGGGCAAGGAAAACATGCCAGAAAGAGGAGGAGAAGGACTGAAAGCAGGCCTACAAGTCAGAGGGCAGCTCAATTTGCATCATCATCATCTGCACAATCCACCTCATCTTCCTGACCTCCGTGACTCAAGTTCACATTGCCATTGTTTGGTCTGAGATAGATGATCTTCCCAAGGAGATCATGGTACAATGTGCAAACACCCAAAGGGTCCTGGAGAACAGGAGACAATGGTAAGTCTCCTGAGAGAAATTTGTGATTGACTTTAGTTTTTCTTTTGTTTCTTTACATATGTGTCACATTAAGTTATTTTGATTGTTTTTGGTGTAGTAGTACTGCAAGTTGCAGTAGTACTGCAAGATATAATTTTGTTATTCTCACTTCCCTTCCTTCCTCTTCTGTCCCAATACCACAAAATAAAAACAGCAAATGAATAAATACACATGTTTAATTCTCAAACTTCTTTCATTTCTGACGTATTTGCTATTATATCTTCCTTATCCTTCTGAAGTTTCATTTTTTGAGTGTTGTTGAGAGTTGTACTCCCCACCCACCCCCAAAAATATCAAGCAGCAGCGCATAAATGTTGTAAAACATTTTATCTATACTTTTTTATTCAGTATTATATTTCCCCTTACCTACTGACTTGTTATATGTGATACCGTTCTTTCTCAGTTATGAGTATGCCTTCTATTTTGGTTTCCATTTGAAATATTAAAGTAAGACTCAGTTCAATATGGCTCCGGCATGGTTTTCATCAGTCTTTGCAGCAGTTTTTGAACATGTATTGTCCCATATAACGTGATGGATCAGTGTGTGCTGCATAGTAGTTGATTTTCTTCAAGGGTACTTAAACAAGCAGTTTTTTGAAACTGCAAACTCCAAAATCTGGCTTCAGAGCAAGGTAAAGTAACGGCTGCTGTTTACATTTATGCTAAAACTGCAAATATGTAAATAACATAAATGCAGCATCATTGCTTTTGAAAAGTGTAAACACCAGCCTTTCACTTTCAAAAAACAGTCTTGGTTTCTACCTAAGATGTCTGCCAAGTGTGTTAAGTGATGAGTCATGATGACATCATCTGAGCCAGAGCCAGAGATCCACATATATTTCTATAGTGCTAACTAGTTCTTCTTTCCCTCTTTATTTTGAATTGTTGTACCAGAATGATCAACACCATGTATTAATTTGTGGATTATTTTGATCAGTACACTTCTTAGGCAATGATTTTGTTTATTTTGCTTACTTTTACTTGCGGAAAATATTTTGCAATCCAGCTGACTTTTTCTTTGGCAAACTGCTTTACAGTGGAACACTTCAAATACCTGATGATCTAGTGGTTATATGATGCACTAAATTTTGTTTTTTGTTAACCAGGAGAGACATACTAAGCTGAAAACTTGTTTAAGGACGTGGCCTGGGCGCACAAGGAAGTTTAGTGACTTGCTCAGGGTCACACAGCAAAGTATGGGTCTTGTTCAGTTCCAAAGCTCATGCTGTCTTGTTAATCCACAAATAAGGTTTTCTTTTCCCATGTGAACCCCTGCGCCTAGCCTGCCTTCTGTTGAACACCCCACTATCCATACCCTGTCCTTAGTATTGCCTGGGGCCGCATATGAGCTTGCTGTCTCAAGAAGGGAATTATCACACCTCAAATTATAATCTTGTACCTCAGAGAGTTGCGCACACCTATACTGATATGCATCATTAGCTAGCACTGTTAAAACATGCCTCCCAAATCACTCTCCAGTCCACATTCTGAATGTTTGACTTCTGCTGCCACAGTAAACATTGAGTGGATCATTACCTATCTGCACAGTGAAGGTAGTATGTACAGTGTTGTGTTTTTTCCCCCACCTCATTAACCAACAACTAGGTCTTCCTGGAGGGCCAGGCAATAAGCATCATGACCCATCAGAAAAACTGCTGTTTATGCCCTCATAAGGGCTGCACTTACAATGGATAAGAATATTATTAGCAGGAGAGGCATACTAATACCTTGAGCGAATCCACCTGACTTCCAGTGTCAGTTTTCTTCTTTACCTGTGATCTGCAGAACCCCGCAGGACAGCTCCCAGCAATTCTTCTCCAGTACTTTTCTGTGCTCTACTTCTCAGTGCAAGTTGGCTGGCTACCACCCTTCCAAATCTTGAATGAGCTATACACAACTCCCTCAATACTGTCCTAACAAACGTCAACATCCCCCCACCCAAGGGTAATCTTCCTACTCTGAATTCAAAAAACAGTTTAGGTGCAGCCCTGCCACTCTGAGTATTTGTCATCACTGGCTACTCTCATCCACAGTCAGGTAATGATCATGATGTTGGCAGACCTACATTTTAGATATAACAGTAATCTGCTCAGCGTCCTCCTTCATGTCCTCAACTAACCTGAATATAGCTGTACCCTGCTGGAATTACCTCTTCAGTCCCTCTCTGGCATTCATTCTTCTCAACTGCACCCTTCACCAAAAACTGATGAGTTCACTACCCTTCCGCATCATGAATTTGTTTAGTACAGTCTCCAATGTTATATTTACATATTAATAATGAACATGATCTTCTGGTAAGCCAGGCTGATAGCAGCATAGCACAAGTGGAAAAATAGACATTCCTACCCATATAAGATCTAAGCCACCTATGATTAGGTACTATTATATGACGTGCATAATGAAGTGCTCACCCATTATTTAATAGTGCCTAATCAAAGGTAGCCTAGATCTTTTAAGGATAGGAAAGCCCATCATTCCCCTTGTTTCCTGCTGCTATGAGCCTGACTTATTGGAAAGATATGTTTATATCTGATATGTCAAAATACAACGTGGACTGTACTACTTGCATTCATGATGCAGAAGGGTGATGAGCTCACCAGTTTTTGGTGTGAGGAGGAATAGTGAAGAATGAATACCAGAGGGGGACTGAGAAGGCCATTCTTGCAAGGTACTGCTATATTCATGGAAGGGGGAAGACAGAAGGAGAGAAATATGAATAGAGTACTGTGAGAAATAAGATGTGGGGCTGCCATCACCTTGATCACTACCTGACCCCTTTGTCCTGTCCAGCATTCCTCTTCCCATAAAACCAGTTCATGCAATTGTCCAAGACTGTGTGCGGATATTAATGTATGAAATGGCTGCCACTACATGTTCAGCAACGTCACTACCTGTCTAGTATTGCTTGTAAAGCATTTTGGGATACAATATGTATGAAAAACACTATATAAATGCTGATTTCTATTCTTCTTATTATTTCCCATGGGAAAAAGAAGACAAGACAAGCATATATTTGAGTTTTGAGAAAGTGTGAAATCTAACATTGGACTGCACAAAAACTTTGCTACAAATAAGTGGTGGATCTAGGGGGTGGTGAAGGGTGTGGCTGCAAACCCCATTCCACATAGTAACGTAATTGCTTGCTGCTGCTGTTGCATTTCACTTTGTTGAAGAAGTCTGATTTATTGATTGTACAAATATTTACATTCAAACTGTGGACTACATTTGTAGGTTCTGTCACAAATGTACGAGAAAAGAATAATATCACAAAATATGAAAGTTTAATAAAAATGTTAAAAATTGCATACTAAGCATGCACACCCCAGCACCCACATTGTAGCATCCTGGATCCACCATAACAACTAGATCACCAGGTTATTCAAGATTTGTACTGCACTGTGGTTTGCCACAGAGAAAGTTGGTTGGAGTAAAACACATTTTCAGCATGTTAAAGTAAACAAAATGAACAGAAGGATAGCCTAACATGTGCATTATGCAAAATAATGCATATTGTTTTGACCATTTGGGTGAAACAATTCTAAATAAAGGGGAAAAAATAGCTAGTTAGCACTATAGACAGCTATATATCTCTCTTCTGACTTTGGCTCCAGTGATGTCATCACATAACATATTTGGCAGCCATTTTAGGAAGCAGGTAAGAGAGGTTTTTTTTAAATTAGATGGCTGATTTTACAATTTTCAAATGCTCTGGAACAACATTTAGGTAAATATGTAAATGTAGTTTTAGTATTAATGAATACAGCAGACTTTCCTTTCGTCACCTACAGAGTCAGATTTTTGAATAGTTTGTTGTCAAAATGTTGTTTAGGTATCCTTTCAATGCAGAAGTGAGTTTCAAAAATTCATGTATAGAAACAGTTATTAGAACTGCTGAAAACCTGGTCCTGGCCATATTCAATTGAGTGTTCATGTTTTGTTTTTCTTTATTTCAGATGTGAAAACAAGTTCTGATGCATACTCAGACTGGGTGAAGAATGGTATCACAGGACTCTAATTAGTAGATAAGTGGCAATTTAAAATAGAATAACAAATTATAGGTAAATATGTTTTCATATTTCCTTAATTCATTGCTGTTGTAACCCCCCCAACCCCCCAAAAACACAAACAAAATTCCTGTCTTATGTAAACTAGACATACCACCACATCGGGCAGCATGCCGCCCCAGTTGTTTGTAGTGTGTAACAGGAAATGACAACCACTAAAAGTAGTGTAATGTTTAAGAAGCCATTAACTAAAAATAATTTTGTTTTTTACCTTTGGGTCATGCAACTATCTGACAATATACAGTACATTACTGTAAACACCTGGCACTAGCCTGTCACAAAATGCACACACAATACCCATAAATACCATGCACCTCCTTATGTTGTACTGTGCAACTGCCCAGAGAGGTTGAGAAGACCCAAATGGCAAAATGACACAATAAGTAAAAATCAATTTTGCAGAGAAGCCACCTTATTTGTCATCACTGTGCATAGTGGGATACCGGGCTGGCAGTGGGAACAAGAATGTCTTTTCCTTTGGCAGTGGCAGTAGTCAAACAAGACAATGACTGGTAGGAAAAACATGCCAGGAAGAGAAGAATGACTGAGAGCAGATCTACAAGTGTGATGGTGGGCCAATCTGCATCACTGTCTGCTCCATCCACCCCATCGTCTTGGTCTCCATGCTCACCAAGGAGTATCTGTCACACAAGCTGACCTCACCATTCTTGGGTTTGAGCTAGATGATCTCACAAGGAAGGTCAGGGAAGAATGCAGAGACATCAAATGGGTACTGGAGAACCAGGATACAATAATAGGTCTCCTGAGAGAGATCCATGACTGTCTATAGTTTTTCTGTATTTCTTTGATATACTGTATGTGTCATATTACTTCGATTGTTTTTGGTGTAGTTGTACATTATAATTTTTTTTTATTATCACTTCTCTTTCCCCTTCATGTAAGATTTTTCCGGCTTGCTTCAATAACAGACAAGTCGAGAACACACCCATGAGAAAATGTTTTATTATGTGAAATACATCGTTGAAATTGTAATGCAATATTTCCCATTAGCCACATTCATCAAGTGCATTCCCAAGTAGCCTAAATTAATTCCTGTGGCTGCGTGCCTACTGCTGCTGTGCTGTGTAACTGTCCAGAAAAGTTGAGATGACAAACGTGAGAAAATGTCTTAAGAAGTGACATAAATTGTAGAGTTTAAGACTGCAAGATGGTAACACCAAGAGTTCTACAATGGGAAACTGATGATCAAATGTCAGGTTGCTGTGCTGCCTGCAACTACTACTGCTGTTGCTAAGTGCTGCTGTGAAAGTATGAAGACAGCACATTATCAAGCCATGGGAATGTAAGAAATGGTTACTTACTTGCATGGTGCAGGTTGTTGTTATTTGTACCCATATCCATAGCTCATTAGTGTCTTCCTTTTTCAGTTACTGTTCATATCATGAGCAATGAATAGACAAAATCATCCAGACTACATTACATTGTGCTTCTTGGTACCTGGAAGGAAGTTGTTTTTAACCACATCACAACCATGGTATGGTAAGTATGTATTCTTTCTATGTTTCTTATTTGGGGGCTGTTCTTTTTTTGGTGTAATAACCATGTATGTTTACTTTTTCCATGTCCAGGTATGATTATGGCGACATATGCCACTCTGCATCTTGTATCTCTATGAATTCAGCAACAACCACATAAAGGTAAGCATTTTTTTTCCTGGGGAGGGGGTGTCTGGTCAGATTATACATAGTTTTTTTTAATGTCAAATTCAAAGTTATTCAGGTCTTAGTAAATGTTTCATGTTTCTGTGGTTTGATTTCAGCTACTTTCCAAGATGTTTCTGTGTCACGTTGTCTGGCTGGAAGAAGACGTAGATGACGTGCCAAATGCAGATAGGAATGATCATGATGAAGCAGAAGCACAGTCAAGTGGACCTGTAAAAAGCAAAAAATATTATTGCAATACAGTGAAGAAGATGATTAAATAATACTTGCCATTACTTGAGTAATAGAGATGCTGGCTGTGATCTCATATGTCATTGTCGCGTGTTGCATTTGGAACAGCTGTAGCTTTGCAAAGCTGTGTAGTAACACAAGGGAAGAAGGGAAAACATGTGAGTGTGTTTCTGAGGAACTTCAAAGCCTTTAGTCCTTTTGAAGTACTCTACTGTCTACTATCAGCCAGACCTTTCACAGTAGTGATATCTGCCGGTCACATCTGAATTTAAAAGAAACTGCAGTAAACACTGAAAGTGTCTCACCTTCACAGCTAACAAGGACTGGCCTGCTGAAATGTACATCTCTCTGTCCATATGTGATAGTGTCATTCTGGCTACAGATGGAACACTTCATGAGGGTGCTTGATGATGTCACTCATATTAGTCTGAAGAGCAGTGACACAACTGTTTTATTATTGTGATGTTTACAAATTGCATTTTGATGCTGCCTCACACTGTATGCAGCTGACAAACCACCATGTTTCTGCCTAATCATGAAGGAGCAACACAAGTAGGCCACAATAGAGGAGGAGGCTGATGAAGCAGTGATATGTCCCACTGTATGGAGCAGGTACGCTATGTGGACATCACATTCAGGTGGTGATAGAGAGTATGCCATCAGGAGCAATAGTAACACCAGAAGCACAGTTATTTAAGGATGGAGACTGGTGGTGAGGAGCCATTTATAATGTTGCATCACTGAGGATTGGACAATGCTGTTTCTTGCTATATATGAACACCGCAGTTCACTGGAGGAGGAGGAAGAGGAATAAGTGTCATGCAATTCGTTGCTGTGTGGATCTGCAAGAAATGTCAGTGGTGTTAGAGATAACACTGAATTTGGCTGCAGGCAAAAATAGCAGAACATTTTGCATGGGGAGTGTTTTGACATTAATGAAAGTAAAAAATTACTTATCAAGACATCAAGACATAAAAGAAAATAAAGTAACAGAATAATTAAGTCGTAATTAAAATGATTATACTGCAGAGGACCAATGAATGAAAAATCATGCCATGTTTTAATCAACATCCACAAGGAAGCAGACCTCAAAATTCTCCAGACTGGAGCTATCACCAGATAGAAACTCTCTCTCTCCAATGCTGCTCCTCCCACCTCACTTTAGCTCCTCCTACTGAGTGTGCTGACAGTACCTTCCTCTTCCTCTTCCTTTTACTCTTCAGTGCTGTCATGTGGCTTGAACACAGACATTACTGACTTTGTTGAAATGTGTCCTTGATTCATTTTAATAAATGCTAGCAAGCTAACATTTTTTGGTGACAGACTGGTGCACCTGTACCATTCTTATCAGAAGGTCTGTCAGCTTCTTTACCTTCTGGCACCCACCTTCAATGATACAAGCCACACCACTTTTATATCTTGGGTCAAACCTTGTGGAAATGCCAAACTCTTCAGAATGCAGAATTCTGTTAATATATGTGTTGCACATTGCACACATTAAGCATGTTATCCATCAAGTCACAAGTACCAGTGTCAATACCAGCTTCAAGCTGTTGCTGGAAATTCAAGTGTTTGCCTCAGCACGCGCATAAGTGGAATTGCTTTACTCATACAGGCACTGTCGGCACTCACTGCCTGAGTGACACGTTCGAATAGCCTGAGAATCATGATAAGTTGATCTATCTGCCACCACTGCTCCACTGTGAGACTCATGGATGCACCAGCACTGTCCAGGCTAGTATGTACCAGCATATATTCAGAAATTGCCTTGTACTGCTAGTATAAGGCATCCAACATGCACATAGTGGAGTTGCATCTTGTCACTACATCCATTTTCATGAGGTGATGAGGTAAGTAGTTGCAAACTTGCAGCTCATGGAGCAGGTCATATGCCTTTCCAGACATTGCAATGTGCACACAGATGCGGTGCACAACAGACAAAATCTCCCTGACATCCGGATGGGTAAGAAACCGCTGGATGATGAGATTCAGACATTGCCAAGCATGGCAACCTGAAAAAAACACCATCACTAATCCACTTGATGACTTTAGATCCATTATTACTGGCAATAAAACCTGCCTTCAATGAATGTGGGTGGAGCCATTCATCAGTTTCTGAAAGAAGTGCTTCCAGCATCTTCTCAGCCATATGTGACCCCGCTGTGCTTTTCATCCTCAGTGTGGCATGCTGATGAAGACCCAGAATGCTGCTACCACCACAATTCACCTTGCTGCAACTTTTGCCACTGCCCAAGTCAAACAGTACCACAAATATCTGTGCCCAGCGAGCTGTAATACACAAATATGAACTGCCATCTGTTTTGCCACTGGTCAACATATCCATACTCATATGTATATAAGGCATTGCTGAATGAATAATGGCATGATATAACATATCTGATACTCTACCATACAGTTCTGGAATAGCACATCTTGCAAAGTACGTTCAAGATGGTATCTGCCATCTAGGACATGTACGGCCCATGAATCACTTGAAACCTGCATTATCAACAAAGGTGTATGGCAAGCGATCAATTGCCAACATTTCGGCAGCTGCTGCATTGAGCTCCCTTGCAGTCATGTAATTTGGTGGGAATTTTAAATTACGATCAAGCATTACATGGAGAGTGGGCTGGACCTTTCTTTGGGCAGTTGGAGTAAACCACTTGAATCGTCGTTGTGGCATTGCTAGGGTGCTATGGCTTGTTGCTTCAATACCAACTTTAGCTGTGTTCTGCAATACAGTGATTATGCTTCTGTGACTCACAGGAGTGGTACTAGTAGCACTACTGTTATGCTCCTTACTACTAGACAGAATTAAATCATGCTGCTCTGTTAAGTAGTCCACAGCATTTGACATTATGAACCCTCCAACCACTTTTTCAACTGTACTGACATTGTCAGCTCCACCATTAGCTTTCTTTTCATGCTGATACCAGTGTGCAGGGTGTCTGTTTCTGTTCTTTTTTTTTTTTTTTTACTTTATCTCCTTCAGGACACCTGGAACTCTCTCAGGCCACTACACTTCCCCAGCTCTACCGCCCACTGCAGACTCCATCAACCTTTGAGATGTTACAGTACCTGCAGAGCCTCCTGGGGCACAGCCCCAGAGGATATCGAAGGGGCGGAGATGGAGGTCCAGCATTGGATGTGTGGCCAGTGGACCTGCGAGCCATTGCCTATCCAAGGCCCAAAGGAGTTTTCCCCCTTAGTTTTCCTTTCTTTTCTGTCCTTCCTCCCCCCTTGCGTGGGCACCCCTGATACCCTGGCGCACAGCAAGACCAGCATCAGCCACGTTGCAACATGCAATCCAGATTTCTGCAGCACCCCCGATTGCAACCTGGGGCTGCTGGAACTCAGGACACCACCTAGCCCTCTCCTGGGAGAGAGAGATGCCTATCGGACACTCGATCTACTCCTTCCCCTGCCGACCCCTGGCACCCGAGCTCGTTCTCAAACTTGAGTCGCTGGTGTGGAGCAAGGTGTGGCATCCAGCGCCTCAACCCACAGTGCCACTGGGCCGGCCAGTGTGTCTGATCTTGAGGGGGGTGAATTACCCACCAGTGCCTCGATGACTTCCCTTTTATACCCCTGCTTACCCACACTTGACACAGCTGACAGATTGCAACTGAGTCATCAGCAGGGTCTAGAACACAGAAATCCCACACAGGGTATTTAATTACCCCTCTTCTTCCATGGTGCCAGGAGGACTGTGACAGCAGAGGGAAAGGTGTGGAGACATTATTTTTTTGAGATGATTTCAACACATCAAAAATATTAGGTGTGCTTTCTTTACTAGCTGTGATGGTACTGGATGGAACATCCTCCTCAACAACATCTGAATCATATGACTTATGTTTCTTACAATCAGACTCCCAAAGTGGATCATGCACATCATCATCATGATCATCAACAATGTTCTCCTTCTCTTCAGCATGCATGTTCTCCTCAACCTCCTGAACCTCTATGTGTGCAGTCTCAACCACATTCTCTTCATCTCTAGTATTTACCACTGTCTAACACTGTCTGCCTCAGAAGCACAACCATTATCACCACCCATGGGTACCCAGACTACATTCTCCTCTTCCACTGTTTCCTGCCTGCTGATAATTGTGACACTGCTACTGTTCTCCTCAGGTGTCACCTCACCCACCAGCATTGCTGCCACTGATTTAACTTTGAAAACGTTTGTAACAGATATGCCCCCGCTACTAACAACTCCAGTAATCTCACTGCAATTTCCCCCTGAACCCACAGGAATTGTTGATGACATATGCTCAGACATTGATTATGGTAGTGGAGTATTAATTGGTGCCTTTGATATACCAACCCTCTTCCCTGATGCATGGGCGCCCATTCCTTTTCCTGACCTATTTTTGCCAGCCATGATTCCTGTTTGTGTTTTAATGGTAAGGATATTTTTTTTATAGGTCATAACATGGATAATAGTATTTTATATGCCCAAAGTAAAGGTCTTGTTTTCTAGCACAGGGAAATCTGGCAAGTGAAACTGAACCCTGAATCTGTATTGTATATGCCCAAAGCACAGGTCTTGTTTTCTAGCACAGGGAAATCTGGCAAATGAAACTGAACATGAATCAGTATTTTACACGCCTAGAGCACTGGTCTTGTTTTCTAGCATGGGGAAATCTGGCAAGTAAAACTGAATACTGAGGACCCAATTTTAGAAGGGTAGCACAAGTCACAGCCAAAGATGACTTGCACCATACCTCATTATGCCAAGGACTCTGTGCCCAATTCTATAAGAGACAGGCTCCCCGCAGCTAAGTCTTGTGACTCGTGACATTCCCACAGGAACACCCAACAAAAGGCATACCTGCAGGATATGTCGCAAGCCACAGCCCTGGATGTGTAGGGTGCAAGTGCCCCCCATGCCATGATCCCCATCACCCCAAAGGGCTTGCTAATGCCCCTGAACCCCAGTATCCACACAATAGACCCCCCACCCTGTTCCTGCATTACTTGCCCACAGGGCTGGATGCCCCCAACCCCAGTTCCATAGCAAAATATACCCATAAAAGCTGTAGTAGCCTTTAAGGGCCCCATTCCTGCAAAGAGTATGTCCCACAGAATGTTGCCCTTATCCTGAGTCTCTGCAAGTTGGAACCCACCCAACCCAATCCTCTCAGTGTCCAAGATGCAACAAATCCCTGGTAGTCTAATGGACCCCCACCCGGTAGTGTCTGACCACCCCGCTCCCCATCCCCACCCATTTCATGCTGGTGACTGGCACAGCCCCACCTCTTACCACCATGGCCAGATGCTGACTGAACAGTGAAACATGTAGTACTGTACATACAGGTACATGCTTATGTACAGTAGTACATGCTTCACTATTCAGTCAGTGGCTGGTTGCAGTGGTGAGAGGATGGACTGTGCCAGTAGCTGGCATGAAACGGGTGGGTGTGGGGAGTGGAGTGGTCAGGCACTACCAGGTGGGGTGGTCGAGGCCACTAGACTACCAGAGATTTCTACCATCTTGGACACTCTGGGAATAGGGTTGGCTCAGGGTTTGCTACTTGTGGGGGTTCAGGGGTGAAATGCGTACATTTTTGCAGGAATGGTCAGGGCACATTCCAGCCCTGTGGGGCATTTTTTGCAGAAATGGGGTCAAGGGCATATTCCAGCTGCCCCAAGGGACATATTTTGCAGGTACGGGGTTAGATACATTCCTAGCCCTGCAGGGCATTTTTTGTAGAAATGGGGGTCAAATGCACATTCCAATCCTGCGGGACATATTTTGCAGGAATGAGGGTTGGGGCACATTCCAGCCCTGCGGGGCATATTTTGCAGGAATGGAATTCAGGGGCATATTCCAGCCCTGTAGGGCTATCATGAGTGTAATGGGGTTTGGGCATGCAGCAACCCTGGGAGGCTTTTATGGAATATTGTGGGTTGTGGGGATGGGGACCTGCATGTACTAGGGGATGACCTGGGGGGCACATTTGCGCAACCCCCGGAGGGCTTAGGTACACTTACACCAGCTAAAAGCTGGTGTAACTGTACATTGGCAGTTGTCCTCTGGGGTTGTTTGAGAATTGCAAACTGGGGGACTTGGTTTCTGCCCTTCCAGAACAGGGTGTCATGTCACAAGGGGTTTAGGGCATAAATGGTGGTATATGTCCACTTTGTCGCAACCAGCTTGCAGCATGTCACAGGTTGCTTTGCAGAATACTAATTGTCACAACTGCTGGTTTAACTTGCTACTTGCGCCATGTTTTTTTGGCATAAGTCAAGTTAAGCCAGGTGTAAGTTTTTGAGAATTGGGCCCTGAATCTATATTTTATATGCCCAAAGCACAGGTCTTGTTTTCTAGCACAGGGAAGTTCAGCAAGTGAAACTGAACACCTAATCAGTATTTCACACCCAGAATGCACAGGGATTTACTTTAGCAGTGGGAAGTATGGCAAGAGAAGAAACAGAAACAACATATAACAGAAAAAATGCTGCTTAACTAAGAAAACAAGCATTTGTCAATGCCGAATGTTGTCTCACTGGCATTGGCATTGGTAGTGCAGGAGTTAGAGATGCATAATAGGAATGGCAGTGAAGTACTGAACTGACGTCAACTCCACTCCAACCCTGCAGAGACTGATAGGTGTTGTGGTATGCCTTTGGGTCATCATTTATAACGCTTAAGCCATTTTACCTCACCCTACCCTGTAGACACTGACAAGTGTCATGGTGTGCATTGGGGTCTTCGGGTCTTATACTTACCCCATTCCATATGAAAATATGCTGAGACAGGTGCAGCATAGGAGAATGGGGTGAACATTAGCGCCGAACACTCCAAGGCACACCTTGATGCCTGTCACTGGCTGCAGGGTGGGGTTGGGTGTGAAATGGCATGTGCATTAAGTCAGTGATCCCAAGTCACACCCTTGATGCCTCTCAGTCTCTACAGGGTGGGGTGTTGCAGTCAGAAATCCTAATATCATAGGCGTTTGTTGGTATTTTCACTCCAGTTTGTCAACATAGGCTTTTTGTGACCCCACCTCATGAGGAGCGGCACAATAAGTTTGTTAGCTGAAAGGTGGTTTCGCACAGCGGCTATACCATTGGGCGACACAGGGACGAAAACACATTTTTGAGCAGGATGTGAAAAATTACAACTGTATTGCTCATGAGGAGGTGTACAAAATGGCAACGCTGAAAATCTGGAGTGAAAATATGAAAAATTGGTGAAGTCATGAGCATGCATATGAACTGCGCAACACATGTCTGTAACCCAATTATTTTGGGGATTTTTTTAGCCACATTTTCAACATAGGCATTTTGGGACCTTCCCTCATGAACAGTGGCACTGTGATTTTGTTAATCTGTCCCAAAAGTTGATTTCCCACAGTGACCACACCATTGTGCGTTACAAGTGTGGAAACACATTTTAGGCCCGCTGTGAAAAATGACAGCTGTACAGTTCATAAGAAGGTGTGAAAAAATGCCAGTGTTGAAAATTTGGCTTGAAAATATTGCAAATTTGTGAAGTTAAAAGGGTGCGTGGAAACTGCACAACACACGCTTGTAACACAGTCATTTTATGGACTTTCGTCACCAAATTTTCAACATAGGGATTTTAGGACCTCTGCTCATGAACAGTGTCACCGTCATGTTCTCAAACTGTCCCGTAAACTGATTTCACACAGCGACTGCGCTATTCTGCATTGGACATGCGAAAACACATTTTAGCCAGGATATTTAAAATGACAGTTATACTGTTCGTAAGGATGTATGGAAAAATGCCAATTTTGAAAATCTGGAGTGAAAATATTACAAATTAACAAAGTTAAGAGCGTGTGTGGAAACTGTGCAACACGCGCTTGCAAAACAGTCATTTTTTTGAATTTTTTTCATCAAATTTGCAACATAGGCTTTTTGAGAGCCCACCTCATGAACAGTTGCACTGTCATTTTGTTAATTGGTCCTGAAAGGTGATTCCGTGCAGTGACCGTAAAATCATCTTTTGGGACCGAATAACCCATGACAGTGACTGAATTCATGAGGAAGGGTCCCAATAACCCCATGTTGAAAATTTGGTGCCACAATTCCCCCAGATGTCTGAGATATGCACAAAAGTTGAAAAAAAAACTATTTATGCCATTATACAGCTTACTGACATTTCTTCAGTTCATGGTCTGCTTTGAAGAGTGCTGACATGTTCCCAGTCCACCGAAGATTGTCGCACCGGGCTCCAGAAGTAAGTATGTGGTGAGGGGGGAGATGTGGTGAGGCAGGGTGCACAGATGGTGAGTGCAGGTTGGGGAGGGAGCAGGACGGACCACAAGGGACTGTTTTCTTCTTTTACAGGGAAACAAAAAAAAAAAAACACTACGGGACTTTTTTTTTTACAGAGGCATTTGGCATGCTGGGATGGGCTCCCAGCATGCCACCTGAGTGTTGGGGGCTAGCCGATGGGGGATTGGGCAACCCGTCAGCACATAGCAAAGGGGGAGCAAGAGCCAAGGGGGACTAGGCACCCCCCTCGGCACAGAACAAATGGGGGGGTCATTATGCTGACGGGGAGTGGGTGCCCCTGACGGCACATGAACTGAGTGATGGCATGCCGACAGGGGAATTGGGCATCCCTGAAGACAGATCTCCATTTGGCGGCAGTCAGCGCCGCCATGTTTCTTGAAGGGTTTCATCAAGAAAGGCACGTAGGGAGGGCATGTTTTGTTGCCTCTGCATGACGAGCTTCGCTGTCATTGCAGCGGACGTTTTGTTTGATGTGCTCACCACATTATGTATTCCTGGTGTGGTGCCTGCATGCTGGCTTATTGGGAATGAGGGATGCACCTACTGATGGATGTCCTGAATTCGCCCAACAGTGACCGCACTGCTAAATCTGCCACTAATGTAATATGTTGACTGACGCGCAAGCACGAGCCAACATAAAAATGACAAAACTACTGATCTTGAACCTAGCCTCCTACAATGCTGCAGCTCCCTTCCCCCATACAAACCACAGAAACCTCCAGCAAAATGCAGAGGCTGAAAAACATATTTTACACTATTTAATCAATGACTGAATAACAAAAAAAAAAAACAGTACAGTGTATGTGCTAGGCACTCACAAACACATTTTGATCAAAATGTTATTCAATTGAAACTTTTTTTTAATGTTTATCAGGTTTTTCTGATCTACTCCCCCTGACATAATTGGTATCTCAAAAACATGGCCAAAGCCAAATGTACTTCCACACGAAGTGGAACTGCAAGGATTTGATACATTTAGGAAAGACAGGAAGGGAAAGAAGTGTGGGGAAGTTCTTCTCTATGTCAGATCCCAACTCAATGCAACAGTGGTGACTACCCCAGATCTTGAAGGGGGGGTGCGAAGCAATATTTATCAAACTTCTCCTGGGGTAATAAAGTCACTCCTTGTTGGTTGTACCTACAACACACCAAAGAAGGCAATGGAAGCCCTAAAAACACTCCCTGATACCATACTTACTCTGCCTAGTAGTGAAAAAATTATACTAGGGGACTTTAACCTAAAGTGGGGTGAAAAGCTAAATGGGGAAGTCAAGAACAGCCTAGAGGGAGCTAACCTAACACAGCTGATAAGAGAGCCTGCAGGGATCAACCAAAAGAAAGGAAATCACACCACCCTAGACTGGGTGCTAGTGTTCAACCCAGACAGGGCCAAAATGGTAGGGATGTGTGCAGACTCAGTGACCATATGCCGATCTTTCTGGTGTGGAGGAACAATTTCCCCAAACAACCCCCAAGAACCTTCTGGACCAGAAATTACTGGGCACTAAACAAAGGCTCTTTCCTTCAGTCCCTATCAGAAGTGGACTGGACTCAGGCCTCGGTACTCCTAATATAGATGAAGCCCAAGAAGGTTTCACCAAACATTTTCTGTTGGTTGTTAACAAGCACAAACCTCTAACAAAGATCAGGGTCAAAGGTCAGGATGCCAGGTGGCTTAAGCCAGGTCTAAAGAGGAGGAGGATGAAGGAAAGGGACAAGAAATAGGGGAAATATAAAGACTCAAACATGCAACAGGACTGGGTGAAATAGAAACACAGAAACATAGACTTTGACGGCAGATAAGGACAGCTTGGCCCATTAAGTCTGCCCATTTTCCTACCTACAGGATAAGCTGCAGATCCTATATAACCAACAGCCTATTTCTTCTTACCACCCACAAAAATTGCCTTATGTCTGTCCCACGCATTCTTGAACTCTCCCACAGTTTTAGATCCCACAACCTCCTCAGAAAGGCTGTTCCATGCATCCACCACCCTCTCTGTGAAAAAATACTTCATCACATCCCTCCTCTATCTTCAGATTGTGTCCCTTGTTCTTGCACATCTCTTTTTCTGAAAGATGCTGCCCTCTTGGACTTTGTTGATTCCACTGAGGTACTTAAAGTTTTATCATGTCCCCCTCTCCCTCCTTTACTCAAGGGTATACATATTAAGCTGCTTTAGTCTCTCCTTGTATGGCTTCTCTTACAGACCCTGCACCATTTTAGTTGCCCTCCTCTGAACTGCCTCCATCCTGTCTATGTCCTTGCAGAGATGGGGTCTCCAGAACTAGACGCAGTACTCCAGATGGGGTTTCACCAACTGTCTGTACAGAGGGATAACAACTTCCTGTTTTCTGCTGGTGATGCCTCTACCTATACATCCCAGTATCCCCCAGCCCTCCCTACTGCCTTCTCACATTGCTTGCTAACCTTAAGGTCATTAACCAAAAACAAACTGGTTCTCAACCTGAAAAAAATGCAGGCTATGCTATTTGGTTCAGCAGCCAAAATCAAAGCTTCGCCAGTACCACTGGGTATCACAAGCCAGGACGGAACTTCTCTCCCTACTGTGAACTCTGTCAGATACCTTGGAGTAACACTTGACCCCCAACTCAACATGGGGAGTCATATACTAAATGTCACGAGAGGTCTACTACTCCCTTCCCTTAGTTATGCCCTACACCTATTTGCTCGTACCGCCAAATCTCATCTTACCCGGTGGCATACGACGTACAACGACATCTGCTGTTTTGCTCTGGCCACCCCCCCGTCTTACCCATCACTGTATGCTTTATGAAAATCTCAGCTGGCTCTCTTCATTCAGCTACCTGGACTTTGGACTGGGATGCCTCGTGGGTAAAGTGATTAGAACTGGCACCCCACTGGGGCTGGCTCAGCTCCTATCACCTGCCAACCACTCCTCCTACTCACTCAGATCCCCGGGTTGCTTAGAGTTCCCCCCACTCGAACCCTCATGGGGGACAGGGACTTTGCTGCAAGCACTCCTAGACTCTGGAACTCCTTTCCAGTGCAGGTTCGATCGGCCCCCTCCCATCAGTGCCTTCGTAGATACCTGTGGGGTTTTCTGAAGCTGGCTTCTGTGTGTGACTGTCCCAAACCCCCCTAGAGCAATGCCCTCATTCAACCTGAGCTTTGTGCTTTAGAAAAGTCCTGCCAGTGACACTTTGCTTGTCCCTACGACTCAATCTCCAATCTTGGCACTTGACTGAGTTATAACTGTCTAATTTGCATAATTAACTGGTGATTTTATGTACTTTACCACTATTGTGTCACCTTGATTAATGTTTCTTTTTCTATGTTGACTTCCTGTCATGTTGTTTCTGTATTATCCTGTACTATTCTGTATTCATTATGTTGTACCCTCCCAGATCGTTCCTGAAAATAGGCGTATTACTTGTCTAGTGTACTTACCCGGTAAAAAAAAGCTAAATAAATTACTACCTCCCCCCATTGTGAAATCTTCCCCTGGGTTTTTGTTTCCCAGGTGCATTATTTTGCATTTCTTTGCATTGAATCAAAGCTACCATACTTCTAACCATTCCTCCAACCTTGCCAAGTCCCTTCTCATCCTTTCCACACCTCCTTGTGTATCAGCCCTGTTGCAGATCTTTGTTTCATCTGCAAAGAGGCATACTTTTCCTTTCAGTCCCTCTGCAATGTCACTTATAAAGACATTAAAAAAGACTGGACCCAGTACTGAACCCTGTGGTACCCCACTAGTAACCCCTCTTTCTTCAGAGTGGACTCCATTTACAATTACCTTCTGTGTCCTGTTGTCCAGCCAATGTTTAACCCAGGCTACTACCCTGGGACCTACTCCCAGGCTGGTTAATTTGACTATTAATCTTTTGTGTGGGACTGTGTCAAATGCCTTGCTGAAGTCTAGGTAGGCCATGTCCACAGCCCTTCCCTGGTCTACTACTTTGGTCACCCAGTCAAATAAATCAATTAGATTTGTCTGACATGACCTTCCTGCTGTGAACCCATGCTGCCTTGGGTCCTGTGCCCCACTGGCATCTAGGAACTCAACAGTTATTTCCTTCAGAAATGATTCCATCACTTTCCCTACCACAGAGGTCAAACTGACAGGTCTGTAGTTTCCTGCCTCTGTCTTGCTCCCACTTTTGAGAAGGGGAATCACATCTGCCTTCCTCCTGTCCTCAGGTACCACACCATCCTCCCATGATTTGTTAAAAGGGGTAGTCAGTGGTATCACTAGTTCTCTCCTCAATTCTTCTGGAATTCTGGGGTAAATTCCATCAGGCCCCATTGCTTTGTCCAGCTTCAGTTTTAGGAGTCGTTTCAGAACCCTTTCTTCTGTGAAAGGACTAGGATCACCCCCCCCATCCAGAGTGCTTCTGTTAATTGGATTAGGCACCTCCTCCTCTTTTGTGAATACTGAGCAGAAGTATTCGTTCAGTATCCCTGCTTTTTCACTGTCCCTCTCTGCTCACCCACAATCCATTCTATTCAGCCTCACTGTTGCTCCGTTTGTCTTTCTACGCTCCCTAATATACCTATAAAAGGTTTTATCCCCCTTATTAAATGAGTTGGCTATCTTTTCCTCACTTTGGGCCTTTGCTATTCTGACTACCTTCCCTGCTTCCTTCTGCCTTAACTGGTACAGTTCTCTGTCCTGCTCCTTCTGTGTTTCCTTATACTTCCTAAATGCTATCTTTTTCTCCCTAACCTTTCCCACCACCTCTTTTGAGAAATACCGGGAAGCTAGAAACAGCTGCAAAAGGGAACACAAAAAAGTGAAAAAGAATTACCTGCATGGGCTGCAATCTAAGAACCTGTCTGATCCAAAGAAGTTCTGGGGGCACATAAACTGACTTGTAAAGAGGAACAGGAGTATGCAGACCGGGGTAATAAAGGCAAAGGGGACACCTCTTTCCACCCCAAAGGTCACGGCCAATGCCTTTAATGACTTCTTGGATCTACAGAGGTTCAGAACTAGCAATCCCAGCCAAGGCAAAGGAAGCCAAGTGAACCCAGGGAAGACCCCTCAGGGTCATGAATTTCACCTTAAACTGGTCTCAGCAGGAGTTCTAAAACTGCTCAGGGGGTTGAAACCAGAAGAAACTGTAGGGCATGACAATCTTGAGCCCAAACTGCTGAAAGTTGGAGCCTCTGTTATTGCAGCACCTGTAACTCAGCTATTCAACAGGTACCTGGATGAAGGGAAAACACCTGCCCTATCGAAGGTTGCACTGGTGACCCCAATCCCAAAAAGTGGGCGGCATAAAGACATGGAAGATTTTAGACCAATCTCCATTCTTTGTACCTTAAGCAAGTTGCTGGAGAAGGTGGTCTACCAACAGGTTAATAGCTATCTGGAAATGCATAACCTGCAAGTGGATCAACAGCATGGCTTTAGAAAGAAACATGGTACAGAAACAGCCCTGATAAGCTTCACCACTGATGTGTACAAAGCCTTTGACCAGAACAAAATTCTAGGGTCAGTCTTCATTGACCTAACCAAGGCTTTTGATCTAGTTGACCACCAGCTACTACTAGAATGACTAAGGGGACTAGGTCTGGATACACAAACCCTAAAATGGTTCAGTGATTACCTTCATGGCAGGATACAAATGGTCTGGAGGTGTGGAGCAAAATCAGAAGTGTGTCCAATATTAGATGGGGTTCCACAAGGGTCTATTTTAGGCCCACTCCTATTCTCCTTGTTCATCAATAACCTACGCCTACACTGCAGAGGGGCAAAGGTCACGCTATACGCTGATGATACAATGCTGTACGGAACAGGGAAGGACATGGGGACCCTAAATCTGGAGCTGAAACAGGATTTCACAACCCTAGAAGAATGGTGTCAGGCAAACAAGCTGGTCCTAAACAGCAAGAAGACCAAAGCCATGCTATTTGGACATAAAAAAACTAGGCCCAAAGAGCTCAAACCTTCTATCTTTCTCCACCTTAAATGGAATAGGGATCAAAGTAGTGGACAGCATCAAGTACCAAGGAATGTTTCCAGATCAGGAGGTCTCATTCAGGAAGCATATGGACCACCTCACAAAGGTAGTAAACCAAAAACTGGGCCTCCTCTATAGGTTAAACCCCTTCCTGAACAAAGAAACCAGAATAGCGGTCAGCAACATGACAATACTACTCACTTTGTTCTATGGAGTGACCCTGCTTCATTCACTGAGGCCAATGGAAAGGCTGTGTCTAAGCACACTCTACCATAGGATCAGCTGGTTTACCACCGGGGTGCAAAGAATGGAGCATCACTGCAAGGTGCTCCATGCCTTAGATTGGCCATCCCTTGAAGCTAGATTGGTATATTCCTCCCTGTGCCTGGCTTTTAAATTACAGCAACCTGGTGCCCTCCCCCCCAGGTCTGCAAGACCTGCTAGCCTCTAAAACAAATAGAAGAGTGCTCAGGTCTGCCAATTATAAATTACTCAAAATACTTAGAGCCAAATCATCCCTAGGTCAACGGTCTGCCAGGGTAGCCCTACCCAAACTCTGGAACAATCTCCCAAGAGAGTTACAGGATAGCATCTCGCTTGAGGGCTCTAAGAAAGGGCTAAAATCACACCTAAGCACTGGGTCCCAGTGCTGCTGCCTCAAGTTAAGGCCTCCTAAAGGATCTTGCTAACGGTTATGTTGCACAAGAACAGTCAGAAGGGAGGAAGGGATTACAAAGTGGAAAAGTATGTACTGGTTATTACACTTAGCTATGTTGATAATCATTACTTGTCTGTTTCTAACTAAAATGTGTGCACTATGTTGTGAGGTACTCGATGTTGCGATGTATATTCCTATTAACCGTGTACACCTTGCTGTATTGTCCATATCAAAGCATTGGTTTTCTTTTCCCTTTAGGTACATGTAACTAACCTTGGATCGCACCTAAAAAAGGGACTGTCAAGGGCTCAGCGGGCCAACCCGGTTACCAAAATTTATTTAAATAAATAAGTCAATCTAGCACAATGTGCTCTCTGAGATACTCTTAACTACATTGCACTCAGACATGACCTACGCAGCTTCCTATAGGCTCTTCAGAAACCTGTGACCCTCTACACCATCATATGACATCCTATCCCATACTGTAGTGCTAATTTTACATGAACAGTAAATTTTGCCAGTGAAATTGTCATGTTACGTAACAGTAACAACCAAGATAGTGGCACAATAGAAGCTAAGTCAGCAATTTTGCAAAATCACTGGAAATGGCGAAACTGGGATTTTACAGGGCGTACAATTTCGCTGAAAGAGGAAAGTCAGCGAAATATTACACGCAGTGAAATTTTGCTGTCTTTGCAGACCTCTACCCAAACCGAATTCAGTGTGTGAGACATGTTACAGTTCAGGAGCAGCACATAAATGTCTGATTAAATTTAAAGCTAAAACTGTTTGAATTTAGCAGCAAATTTTAGCACTGATGAATGGCCCCACCACTAACGCTGTCAGCAATTATGATGGAACATAAAACAAAGTAAGGATGTATGGCTCACAACTCCAGCCCTGACACTGCTGGGGTTTAGCAAAGTCAAAGGAGATTCAAATAGCAAACATAAACAGAAGAGAGAAAATAGTCTGAGCCGGTTGGCTGTCTCACCGCCACCAGGCCCAGTCCTCTGGTTGATGATTGAATAATCCCAGTCTATTTGCTTGTGGGAAAGCAGCTGAAGATAATCCACTTGACCTCACAGGGACCTGAAAACACAGATCCTGCGATGTCTAATAGCTGCACTTCCAGGAGAAGGCTATGAACTTAAAGTCAGCCCCAACTGCAACCACACCAGCTGCTGTTTGCAGCTCAAGATCTCAAAGGTGGTTAATTGACTGCAACAGTTCTGGTTCCTCACCCCCACACTCCCGAATCTTGGCACTAAGTCATTCTCAATCCAGCACTCACCACTGCAAGTTGGGTATACTGATAGCATTAATACAGCAAAGATCCAGTCAGCACCTCTTCACTCCAGTCCACCACTTACAGAACAGTGAGTTTATGATCTTCTGTGACTCTAGGCACCAAGTGTTTAAAGCACACACTCCTATGGCACCAGTCAAATAGACAGAAAGTCAATGTTTGCAACATGATGCTTTCCAGCAATAAGGTCACCTTTGTTAAATAGAAGAAACTGTAGACATGTCAGTTTTGAAATCTGGATTAAATCCAGAAAACTACCGTTGCTGCGCTGGTCTGCACCTCCAGAGTAAGATGGCTAAGCACCTTCTTGTTGCTTATTACCAAAAAAATAAATGCTCAGAAGGCACAGCTTTTTGCAATATAATGCAAAACACTACACTTGAAGTACATCCCTCCCCCAAAAAGCTGGCATAACACTTAGTAAAACATTTTCCTCTGAAGAGAGAGTTGCCTGTGCTAACAGACCCACCCACTTAGGCTAGCACACATTGTCTTTTCTTTGTAATGCAAGGCACTTTAATTCTGTATCCCACAACATCAGTGGTTTCATGTGTTACATTAATTTCACTGCCATGTATGGCATGTCACTTTTTTGGTCACATACCCAACATTGTTTTTTAATGTTCTTCTTTTCTTCTCATACCCCGTCCCATTACATACATGTAGCCCAGGTGCCATGTGCCAATGGGCTACCACCCCTGCCTGTTGACTACCATATACTGTAGGTTAAGGGGCCTGTGTCCTGCTATGATGGTGTTCAGGGGTTCTATCCCAAATTGTCAAGAAAGTTGCATGGTGCCTCCACACAGAGTAGAGAAACAGTGGGCCAAGTGTTTGCTTAGTACAACCCCCTGGGATGCTGTACTTACCAACCCTCCCTTCTAACCATCCTACATATTAAATACCACATTGTACCCCAGTACTAAAAAGTACATAAACTTAACAGCTGTTACCAATAGCTTGATCACAATACAGGACTTGCAACAAACAAACCACAGCTTTATGTTTAAAATGGGAGGGGGTGGCCTAGGGAAAACGGTACCAAGAACAGGATAGCTGTGAACAGAAAAATATTTTGTTATTTTTGAATTAACAGAGCCTGTGGACACAAACACACAGTAACCCACACCCACTGGTACCAGTGAAAACCCTTATGTCCTGACTGGGTACCTAGGTTTTTGCAGGTCTGCTTAGTGTCATGGGTTGATCAGCATTGGGGCCCTTAAAACAATTCTTTCTGAAGTGCTAACAGTTTATACCTTTACTCCCATTTTATCAGACCAAGCACTGGGTTACTTATGGTCCTGAACCTATGTTTTCAGTCACTGGCAATGTGGGCTCTGGCAGTTTGGGTTCCACCAGTCAATCTCAGAGGGCAGTAAGCAGAGGAGCCAAAAGGATTTGTTGGAACAGCCTTGGACTTGCTTGAAGGTCTAGTCACTTATCCCTTGCTGACTTGCTTGAAGATCTGGCCACTTGTCCCCTTCAGCCTGTTTCCAGGCCCATTGCAGAGCCCCAAGTGCAAGGCCTACCAGGACACAAGAAGCCCAGACCCAGGAGCGGCTCCACAGTCTGGCTCCCTTGATGGATCTGTAGTGCTCTAACACTCAGGCACATGCCCATGCCCAATGAAGCCCAGTCTGCCCCACTTGGTAAGGGTTAGCAAGTTCCCTACCTGGCTCTGAATAATCCCAAATTCTGCCTTTCCTTTGAACAAAGCAAGCAGCTCTGATGTGCAGCAAGACAGGTTCTCAAGACTTTCTACCTTCCCAGTGGCTGTTGGCTGAAGGCTTTCAGTCTTTCATATGAGCCTCCACCCTTTTCATAGCTGGCTTTCAGCAGACCACAGGCTCCTGAAACACTGGACACCTGCAAGCCTTTCCCTTCCTTTGTCCTTTACATCAAATAACAGTGGCCTTTTGGCACTGGCACTCTCAAGTCCAGACCACTTCTTTCACTGCCTAAGGGGTTTTAGCCTGGTAATCAAGTGATTAGAGGTGCCACATCACACATTTTCAGAGTGGACAGTATTACTGTATCCTTGTGATAAAATGTATAACAAATCTTTTATCACATTTTATCACAAAGTCACATTAATACAGTCCGCTCTGACTGTTCTGCTTGCCTCCCTCAACCCACGTTTTCCTCAGCTCAGACACACAGACAGTGCCCCTATCACTCTTTATCATTCCATCTGACACTGAACCTGCGCTGGCTGGTGAATAATCAGTGGAATGCCTCAGTCCAGGCTACTTCACAAACAGAACTCACCATGGCATAGACAGACCTTGCTGCTGCTGCCTCCTTCATCTAGTGCTGCTCTATCTGTCAGCCTGCAGCTGTCTAAAAACAGCTTCACTTCTGCCCTGGTGGTCAGGCCACCTAACCACTGCCCATTTGCCTAGTGCCCACAAATAGATCCAGAACCTTGCTCGCTTTCTTGCTCCACTTTCTCCCTCTCACATCAGAATGCAGATGTCCATGACTGTGTGCAATGTGTTTACGAGCACATACTAACTTCACCTGGCTGCACCACCAGTCTAACTCTCCACAAAAGCCCTGCACCTCATCAGGATATAAAAAAAGTGTTGAGATGAATTTTATAAGAAATGTGTCAAAGTGCAATTTATAAAGTACACAAGACTTCAGCAAGGTAATCCCTAATGTACAGGTTTTAGAGCTCTTAAGTTTCAGTATTAAAAAAACAAGTAACACAAGGGAAAATAATAAATTATTTCTGCAGAAATGTTGTATGGAAGCTGCTTTAAATATACAAGTCATTTTCACTTTTATGAAGGATTCATGCCAGATGTCTTGATGTTGGTCTGCTCTCCCAGCAGATCACAGGTTAGAGTCCTCCATCCCAGCTGACCCCAGAATCAATCACCTCAGCTTCTGATGTCAAGATTCCCCACCCAGACGATCAGAGGTGCGAGTCCCTCACCCCTGCCCCCTCCTGCAAGATCGCAGTACCGATCATCCATCTTGGTTGATCCCAGAATCAGTCATCCCAGCTGGTGATCTCAAGACCACTCCCTGCCTGGACTCACTTGCCCAGCTCCTTCAGAGACATCTCACTGACCCGTTCCACTACCCACAGCAGGGATTTGAAGGTGGCCGTTCTGTTCCAAGCAATACCAGTGCTACACTGACAGAGAGAGGTTCAAGCCCTGGCTTCGTTCAGGTTTACCTGCATTACGTCAGCGGCAAGCCCCACTGCCGGTATTTGCATATCACTCTGCCCAACTGACATCAGTTGCACGACCCGCCCCAGTAATCCTTGTATACATGTGGACTCCATGCACCGAACCCACAACTAACGTGTCAACCAGAACACACACACTCATACCATATACTCAGCAGTAGGATGCTAGTAGAATAAAGGGCTTGATCTACAATACATTTTCTAAAGAATAACATTCCTATAACTCCATTGTTTGCTAATATGTTGTGCTTACATTCCCTACTGTTCAGCCATGGAAATACAAAGTTTAGTAATGACAGAGGTACATTTTGAAGCAAAAATCAGAGATTGTTGTGAGGTATGACAAACTGCCATTTGACCCACTACTTGTCCCACGTTTTGATGATGAAAAGCTGTGCTTTGCAAGTAGGGTAGCATACATCCACCCCCCCAAATACTCACTTTATAAGTAATGATGCCAAACAATTATGTGCAACATCTCAAAAATTATACGTGGAAATACAAATAAATTCCTCTCCAGTCAGTGCCAAACCAACTAGGCAAGGAGCATTTTTTAAGAGGTTCGCTTTACTCCTCGGGCAGCTGCAAAAAAAGCTCCCAAAATATTTTTTTCCATGCATAATCCACCTTTTACTCTGTCGACTGCACTTAAGCCTGCTTGAAACAGTACTTGGCAAAATCATTATAAGTAGACCACGCCACAAGCCGAAAACTGCAGATGCACCATTGCCCCTGCCCCATACAGCTGACTCCACACATCTCAACAGAAGTGCAACAAAAAAAGTTTTTTTCCTCAGGATTTTCCTACCTTCCTAAAGAGTCCAACCGTACATTGTGGCACCCAGCCTAAGCAGCAGCAAGACTACCAAGTTAGGGAAGACTGACCCTGGACCAAGGCAGTGCTTTTTTTTGGAGTGGGCTAGCAGTGGCAATGCGTCTCGCTCTTTCATGTGGCGGTAAGAGGTTTGAAAGCAAAGCTTTTTCCCATTGTTATATCTGCTCTGCTGAGCCGATGGTGGTGGTCCATCCCATAAATGCCCTTGAGTGCCCCGGTGACTTCTGGCTCATAGTGCCCATGCCAAGCCCCAGGCTAACAAAAAAACAGAAAACCTTCCAAGCCATGGAACTCTATCTTTCTTGCTGTGATCTGTCTTGCTGGGGGGTAATCCAAACTCCTGACCCCCAGAGTACAGACCTGTGAAACAATATGAATTAAAAAAAAAACTCAGAGGCTTACACTCCTCATAGCTTCAGAAGTCTCGGACAGTCCGGATCTGAGTGAAGCTGCCCACCTGCCCCCCTTAAATCTACGCTACTGGTCAAAGGGTTAAAGATAGCTGCCACTGTATACAATCCCACAGAGTCACACAGCAGTCCCAACTTTACTGCAGCCAAAGAAAACAGTTTATATATATATTTCATTTAAGAAATGATAGTCAGCACTGTGTGTGCAGTGGTGTAGCTTGGCACACTCTGTCACGGGATTGTAGTGAATACTGCACTCACCCTTCACATGAAAGACATCAAGAGCTGTTGCTTAAGGAAATATCCTTTTTATTTTTGGCTTAATCACCACAATGCCATGGAAACAAACAAACAGAAGACGATTGGTGGCATATCACCACCTCCTACATTTCACCTCCACCAATAGGGGTCTTCATCAGAGGATAACTGAATGTGTACAAGGTTGTCTTTTTAAATTTCTTACAGCCAATGGTGTGCTTACAATCTCTGCATGTCATTGGTATGCACATTTTCAAACCTTAAACTAATACTCAGCAGTGCATCACCATTTAAGATCCCAGTGTGACAGATTCTTGTAAAATTCCTTTAGAAGCACTTCTCGAATGGTAACTAAATCATCCAATAATTCTCAGGCTCAGACCATAGGAGACAGCAGAGATAAGACATCAGCTAAAGATGCCTGAAGCATTCCCTCGAATATTCAATACTACTAATTTCTATAGTGGTATTAATCCTGCCTGATCCTCACAGGGAGGGGTGGGAGTTGACAGATATTAAAATGGTCTGAAGATTTACAACATTGTGTCCTTATAAGTATTAATTAATTCCACTTTTAAGATGGATAGTCATGCTGCACTTTGCTTTTATGCTTTTTTCATTATCTTTTATGCAGTAAGTGTTTTATCTCAAATCTGCCATTGAGTCCTGGTTTTCTCAGGGCTCCCAGCAGGAAAATGTGATGTTGCCCTCTACTAAGCAACCACACATTTATATTTATCAGAGCCCCCTGCAGACAGTCACTAGCTCTGACATACAATCCCCATAGGAGCAGTAATCCAACTCATGATTATTCAGGGAGCCCTGTTAATATTCATGAAGCCCCTATATAGTATCACATAATGGCACTTTTAAAATAAACCTCACCACCACTTTTTAAGCCCGTCCCTCAGGTGTCTGACCCCTGATTAATTCATAGCTGGGGTGAGCCCACCGGGGAGGCATTTGGAGGACCGCTACTGGGGTCCAAAACAATGATGCACTCCTGCGCATGCATGAGCCACTGCTGTACAGAGATGCAGAGAGAGAGTGGTAGCCCTGTGGTCCAGCTCCTCTGGCCCCAATTTGGACTGCAGAAATGATGCAGGGGCTGGATGAAGACCCAAGGGGAAAACAGAACTTGTCCCAACAGGAATGGACTCTACGGGGGGGGGGGTGTAGCTCAAGGGGAGCTGGAGACTTTGAAAGTAAGCCTGCACTGGGGGGGTTATACTCCCCCCCCCCAAAATGCTTTGCATCCACGCCAAGTCCATAGCAAGGACCAGTAACCATTAAAACATTAAACCATAATATACAACACATTTTAATCATTTCTGTCCAGACACCTGATTCTTAACTATCATGAAACAGTTGTCACTTTAGTATAAACCAACAATTATATACAGTCATCATGTCATTTTGTATATCATGAACCATATGTAGCCCCCTTTTATTTCACCTTTTGTTAAGGATTAATAACACATGTACATTAAGCACACACTCATTAACCCTCCTTTCCCGCAGATGCCATTCTTTTTTACCATCCCCCTTTTGTTTTATCAACTTCCCTCCAGTTCTGGGGGGTTAGCATTTAAGGGGCACATCAAGATTTTAGCTAGTGTCCTGGGGGTAATATAGACACTCTTATGGGCCACAACTAGGAGCAGATCAGTGGGTGCTCCAGGAGAATCATATGTCTGCTTAAGCAGGTGCTTAACAGTTCTCCTGGAATGTCTTGGTGGTGCTTGCTCTTCTTCCTTGGTAGTCACCATCTATTCCAAGGTGTGGTTAATGTCTTTTGCCTCTGGTTCCATGCCTTCTTTGGCCTCTCCAGCTGTGACGTGTTCGGTCACCATACTTGTATCTCCACTTGGATCAGGGGCACTGTCTTGTGGCCACTCTAAAAACTCAGTCAGACCAGTGTTCAAGTTCAAAGTGGGCTTTCCAAGAGGCATTGTTTCCTGGGAGCTGCTCTGGAACCACTAAAAGACTCCGCTGGTATAATGTTCAAGTTTAGGGTGGTCCCTTCAAGGGGCATATTTAAAGCAGCTTCACATTCAGTGCCCTTTTTGGTAGGCACACTTTGGTCCACTGCCACAGGCCCATCATTGCCTCGAGCCTTGATCTCTCCAGAAGTAGGCTCCACTTCCACAAGTGCAGTCTTTATCACTTCAGGTTGCTCTGCTAGAGATGTGCCAGCCCCAGTGGTGCTCCCTGAAATAATCTGGCCAGCTTGGGACTGGGGTAAAAACAAGCAGGATAAAAATCAAGCTCTCCCTCTGAGTCACCATCTGAATCCTCTCCCTCTGGAGCCACGTCTCTCTGAACAGGATAAGCCAGTGAATGATCACCTTTCTGTTTGCTGTGATGCCTGTATGTAGCAGCTCAAATAATTGGAGGTGTTGGAGGGTCTGATGCATCTGGTGCTGGGCCGATCACCTTAACTCCAATGGGCAGGAAATTATTTCTGAATGGCCCTGGAGTCTCCTTCGTGCTGAATTTTGTAGACTGGCAGTTCAGTTTCTCCAGCACCACATAGTGGTTACTACCCCACCTATGAGCAATTTTGTGTTTCTCTGGGATGTCCAGGCTCCTCAACAACACTCTGTCCCTTGGCATTAGCTGCTGCACCAAAATTTCTAGTCGTACCTTTCTTTGTTGGCTTGATTTTTTCTGGCAGCCACTTCAGCCACTATGCAGTAGGTATCATTCAACTATTGTCTGAATTTCTGTACATACTGCAAATAGTGTCTTTCTCTAACATCGTCAGCAGACACCCAAAAGCATGAATCTACTGGAAGTTGGGTCTCCCTCCCAAACTCAAGACTGTATGGGGACAACCTGGTTGGATTATTTTGGGTGCAGTTTTAGGCATGAACCAATGTGCTGACTCTCTGGCTCCAGGTGCATTTAGCTATGAGGTCCAAGGTGCCCAGAATGTCTAGCAGGGTTCTGTTAACCTTTAAGGTTGGGAGTTGCCTTTGGGATGGTAAGGTGCTGTTTTTGACTTTTGGACTCCCCACAGAGATAGTATCTCACTTATCAGCCTACTTTGAAAGTCGCCACCCTGGTCCGAGTAAATCCACTGAGGTGCCTCATAGCATATGAAAAACTTTTCAACCAACACCTTTGCCACTGTGGATGCCTTCAGATCTTTTGTAGCGTTGGCCTGTATGTAACACGTGAAATGGACCGAAACCACCAGAATATTTGAGATGTTCTTGCAGTCTGGTTCCGAGCTGAGGAAGTCAGTACAAACTAGCTTCATAGGGCCTTTTGCAGGAGAGCTTTCTGCTGAATGCACCTGCGATATGTTTTGCAATATTGTCAAACACCCTGCCCTATTTTGGGCAGTAGAATCTGCAGTGAGTCAGGTCCAACCTGCACTCACTGCCTAGGTGACCCATGTAGTCGTAGAGAGCTTTCAACATTGTCTCCTTAAATCTTTCTGGCAGCACCAATTGTACTGGGAGTGCCCCCTGCTGGTCCTGCACCTCATGATACAGCAGGCAATTCTTTACCTTTAACTTTGACCATTCTCATAACATCACATGAGCACTGGAGTCTCTTGTGTTTCATCACCCCCTCTCTGCAGGACTCACAAGATTTCCCCAATAGCTGCATTAGACCTTTGCTCCCTCATCAAATTTTGACTGGTGAGCTGGGGTAAGGATCTCAAATCCAAAGCAGTCAGGTGGCAGTATGCTACAGGAAGACAATCACAAGGAGCTCCAAAACTGTCCACTAGCCTGGGGGCAGCATCTGATGTTGAGGATTCTTCAGTGTCAGATTTCTTACACAGTGCCTTTTCAGTCTGCTCAGATCTCATTACCCAACTTGAATTTTCTCCAGGGAGGACCATGGGGCATTGGGACAAAGCATCATCATCTATGTGATTTAACCCAGGGCAATACTCTACGCAATAATCATAAGAGGACAAGGCTGTCAGCCACCTATCACCAGCTGCGTCAAGCTTGGCTGTTAAATGTAAATCAGTGGGTTGTTCTCAGTTCTCAGGGTAATCTTGACCCCATATAGATAATCATGGAACTGGTCTATGATGGCCCACTTGAGCAAAAGGAATTCCAGTTTGTGCACCGGGTACCATCTCTCTGCTGGATTCAAACTCCAACTAGCATAAGCAACTGGTGCAGACCCTTTGGATAGTTCTGATACAGAACAGCTCCCAGGCCACTGAAACTGGTGTTGGTCTGTAAGGTGTAGGGTTTTTGAGGAAATGCATATGCCAGGACTGGAGGATGGGTTAAACAATGAATGATGTCTTCAAAAGCTATCTGACAATCCTCAGTCCATCTGGGCCCAAACGGCTTAGAGAGTTTGAAGTAATGCTGCTTGTCACCGGGAGCCCCTAGTGGTTTTGGTCATTTACTTTGGTTGATTGGAGGGTAGCCTTGTAGCAGATTTAGAAGTGGTCTAACTACCTGGGTATAATCCTTTATGAATCTTCTATAATACCCACAGAAACCCAACAGGTGCTGTAACTCTTCCATATTCTGGTGCCTGGGCCATGTGGTGAGTGCCTTGACCTTACTGAAGTCCATTTGGATGCCTTGGACTGACACTATATGCCCAATGTACTTGATAGAGGCTTGAAAGATCTGGCACTTGTCAATAGATAGCATTTGACCAAACTCTTCCAAACAGTCTTTCAGTAACCTCACCTCGTGTTCTTCCAGAGTCTTCCCAAAAACTATTACCAGTATATCATCCAGGTATATGAGGCATTCCAACAGATTCATATCCCTGACGGCCCTCTCCATAAGGCACTGAAATATAGCAGGAGTGACAGAAATGCCTTGGGACATCCTAAGAAACTTATAAAACTAGAGGCAGCATATGAAATCCCTCTTTTCACGATCTTGCAGAGCCATGAGGATCTGGTAATACCCACTCTTCAGGCCAACACCAAAAATCATTTGCTGTTGTTCAAGCAGTCCAAAGCATCCTGAATTCAAGGTATTGTGCACTGATCCAGCATGGTCCACGTGTTCAGTGTCCATACACATCTGTACAACCCCACTTTTCTTCCTCACTGCCACTATGGGCAAGGCATATGGGCTCCTGAACTCCTGAATAATACCTGCAGCCAGCAGTTCTTGGAGATGCCACATTACAACATTAATATCTGCTGGGGCAAGTCACCAGGACCTCTCCCTAAAGGGGTGCTGGTCAATGAGCCTTATATGGAGCTGCTCCCCTGCCACACAGCCCACATCCCACTCATGCAGGGAAAACACATTAATCCTTCTTGACAGTTTTTGTCGAATCTGAAACACAATTTTGAGGAGGGACAAAGTAAAGTTTTGAGGTAAAATCAGGGATGTCCCTGAAAATCAGGGACAGTTGAGAGGTATGACCCCTCTAGTGGTTGCAGTTCTAGGTGGGATAGGTGTTGATCATACCAGGCCTTAAAAATTATGGTCACATAGGAGGCACTATCTAAGACGGCACAAGTGGAACCCTCTATTTATGCTGATAATAGTCTCGGTAGATGGTCCCACAAATTTGTCTCTATCTGGTATGGAGGGCTTAGCAACTTTTGCAGAGGATCTTCTCACATGCACCATGGAGCTGAACTTGGCCAGGGCCCTGGTAAGCTCCCTTACCAGGCACCATTGAAGTTTCCCTGATGTGGGTGTTTCTCTGTCAACAGCCAGTCCCTCACTTGAGCTGGATCTTCACAGGATCAGCATTCTTTGTGAAGATGTCCATCCCTCCCACACCTATAGCAGTACATGTTTCTTAGACTCTGTCTTGCTGTGTAGAGGTCTTCAACATCAGGCCTGGGTTTTGTTGACTGGGTTGTCCACGATACTCTGGAGAGGCCGGGGCAATTGCTTGGGACATAACCACTCTTCATCCTGTTTCTCCCTGCCTTTGCAACCCTTGATTTCTCAGTTCACTGACAGCTTGACAGTTTGTGGAGGCAGGTTTCAACAGGGGAAAACCACGGTGGGGGCACCTGGGCCTGTACCCCCAGGCCCATCACTGGGAGGTTGGCAGGGGCTATAGGGTTAGACTAACTGGGAGAGGTATCAGTATTTTTATTACAGCCAGAGGTAGCCGTATCAAGTTCTTTCCTGCATTCTCTGAGAAGTGTCTTAAAGAGCTAGTGTACTGCCTCAAACTAATATTAGATTTTAAAAGCAGCCAACCATTACCTTTTATATCTGAGGTACTTTTTCTTTTCACTTTGTTTAATTAAAAGATTGTTTACCTGATGTGAGTAGGTGAGATGTGTGGAACAGTTTTTAGCCTGGCAGCTGATATATCTTGTACTAGTGCCCCACACTATATCATCGACACTGTGACATCACAAACTGTGACCTCACTGCTACTTAGGAACAGCAAGTGAGTGACTGCCAGGTCATTCACCTGTGATGTCACTGTCAATGAGATCATAATGCTGACGATGTAGTGTGGGGCAGTAGAGTTAGATATGTCAGCTGCCAGGCTAAGAGTTGTTCCACACATCTAGCACAATATTAGCCAATAATAATAATACTTCCTGATAAGCAAAAGGAAAAAGAAAAATACTTCAGAAATAAGAAGTTACAACTGACTACTACTTAAAATTTGTATTATTTTCCTGTCTGCCCACCTGTTTTGGATCCACTAGCTGTTTAAGCGCAGAAGCCTCACCGGAGGGGTATCCTCAACAACCTGGGTAGCTGCTACTATAGCAGAGCCCACTCCCCAATGAGCATGTTGCTCCTCCACCTCCCGAACTTCCCTGAGGAGGACCCAGAAGGAGGGGGGGATCACCCAACTTAACCTTTGGACCCATCTTCAATAGCAATAACTCAGAGTTCTTGGCACCCCTCAATAGGCAAGGCAACTTTATTTTATATAGCGCCCTATCCAAAGGCTCAGAGGGCTTTACATAAAACAGTAAAATAGGAAAACTATAAATAACTAAAAGAAGCTCAGCATAAAATCAGATTAAATGAAAAACCTTTTCAAATAAATAAGGTTTGAGATAGGATTTAAAGGCCTCCACCGAGCTGGTTGCCTTAATATGTGGAGGAAGGGAATTCCAGAGGAGTGGGGCAGCCACTCCAAAGGCCCTGTCTCCAGATCTTCTCAGACCTCTCGGTGGAATAACCAGCAGGTCAGCACTGGCAGATCGTAGGGGGTGGAGTATGGAATCAGGAGTTCTTTTAGGTAGTCAGGTCCCAGACCGTCTAGGGCCTTAAAAGTTAACAAGCCAATCTTGAAGATGATACACACACTCACAGGCAGCCAGTGCAGAGAACACAGAACAGGAGTGACATGGTCCATCATAGAGGTACCAGTTAACAACCTAACTGCCACATTCTGCACTAGCTTCAGGCATCAAATAAAACTTCCAGATAACCCTAGGTGTAGGGGCGTTACAGTACTCGAGTCAACTGGTGACAAAGGCATGGATAACCATAGCCTGGTCCATACGGGACAGGAATGGTCTGATTCTAGCAATGTTTTGAAGATGAAAAAAGCTAGCCCTGATGACCGATGCAACCTGTTTTTGCATATCCAACCAGTCATCAAGAATGACACCCAGAACCGTCACCATCCCAGTTACTGAGAGAGGACAGCCATCAACCATAAGAGGAGGCAACATCCCATCAGTGAGAATACCCCCATGACCCGGTTTGATCACCATAACCTCAGACTTGCTTGGGTTGAGACACAGCCAGTTTGCAAACATCCAACCACTTATCTCGGGCTAAACTGTGACTCAGTGTATATGAGGCAGAAAAGTCATCAGGAACACAAGACAGGTACATCTGGGTATCATATCCATTGCAGTGAAAATCTAGATTGTACCATCTAATGATCTCTTCAAGTGGAAGCATGTACATGGAGAACAGCAGAGGTGTCAAAATGGACCACTGAGGGACCCCACAAGACAGTGCAAAAGAACTCAAGGAAAAATTCCCGAGAACCACACGCAGTGATCTACCAGTGAGAAAGGAGCAGAACCAACATAACACAATGCCAGTGGCATGTACACACTCCTGCAGTCGATCCAGCAGCACCTCGTGATCAACCATGTCAAATGCAGAAGAAAGGTTCAAGAGCACGAAAATAGTATAATGCCCCCGGTCCCTTGCCATGAAGAGATCATGTACTACCCGGACCAAAGCCATCTCAGTGCTATGCCGAGCCCAAAAAATTGACTGGAGAGGTTCAAAGATAGAAAGTGATTCCAGGCATTCTACAATTTGGTCAACCACCACCTTCTCAACATTTTTTCCCAAAAAGGGGAAGATTAGAGACAGGCCTATAATTTGTGAGAACATCAGGATCAAGAGAAGCTTTCTTAAGGAGGGGACTCACCACAGCCTCTTTTAGAGTTGTGAGAAAAACTCCCTTCCTTAATGACCCCTGGATTATCTCAACAAATACAGGACCCAGCCAGTCAATGCTACTGATGATAAGCCATGTCAGACCTGGATCCAAGGCACAGGTGGTGGGTCGCACACTAGTGTGAGCCCATAGAACCTTCTCTGCTGAAACCGGCTAAAACTCAGACTGTTGTCTCCCAGAAGGCCGACCACCCCTGGTAAGAACTGGACTGGAGGAGGAAATGCACACCCTGATACAGTATTCTTTGTCACAATGCATTTGTCATGTGGAGTTCCACAGGGCTTCATCGTATCACCAATGTTGTTCAAAGGGTATATGCTGCCCTTGGGTGAGGTCATTCTTTAAGACAGTGTGGAGTTTCACTGCTGTGTGGATGACACCCAGCTGTATTTGTCATTTGCTCCCAGAACAGCTGGCGATGTCGACATCAGTCTGGCTAAAATCAATGACTAGATGGTTTCCAGATGGTTGCGACTAAACCCGAATAAGATGGTGGTGCTAGTGATCAAGCCAAGTCGAGGGCATGATGGGTTGCAACCTGGAGTAGACACAGGTCTTTTCCTGGGGTCTGCTCCATTGGTTGCTTCCCCAAGGGTATATAATCTAGGTGTGATCCTGGACAGCAGGCAAACTTATGAAGACCAGGTATCGTCTGTGGTTAAGAGCATTTTATACCACTTGCGAATCATCGCCAGGATCAAGCCCCTCCTTCCTCCCGAGGCTCTGCAGACCCTGGTACATGCATTTGTTACCTCTAGGCTTGACTACTGTAATGCTCTTTACTTCAAGGTCATGAGAGGGACCCTCCTCAGGCTGCAGCTGGTGCAGAATGAGGTAGCTCAGTTGCTGACAGGCCTGCCCAGGTCTTTTCATGTGACCCCAATCCTGCGTGCTCTGCACTGGCTGCTGGTCAGGTGGAGGGTCCTTTTCAATGTGGGCTTGCTCACCTATAAGAACCTATATGGGCTGGGTCTTGGCTTCCTGTCGAAGCTCCTGACACCTGCGACCTCTGCTCACTTCCTCCGCTCCTCGTCGAGGGGCCTCCTGGACTTTCCCAGGATTTAGCTCAAGACATCTGGTGATCGAGCTTTCAGTGTCTGTGGGCCAACCCTGTGGAACATGCTTCATCTGCAGTCTGGGAGGCCCCCTCGATTGGTGTTTTTAAGCAGAGGCTTATGGCCCACCTTTTAAGCCTGACATTTACAGCATAATTTGCACCAAATCCGTTTATTATTATAGTTAATTTTAACAACTGAGTTTTTATTTTTTGTAATTTTTATATTTCTGGATTGTAATTGTTGTTTATCATGTTATATTTTGTTAGGCGCACAGAGCCTCAGGGATTGGGTGCCTTAAAAAAAATGCTTTGCCTTGTCAGCAAAGAAGTGCACAAACTGCTCACATTTTTCTGTAGAAATTGCTGTCCTGGACTGGAGACAGGCAGGATTTAACCAACTGTCAACAGTATGGAACAGCATAGCAAGGCAATTCCTTGTTGCATCAATTGACCGTGATAAAAATTCAAACTTCCTAAGATCAGTTGCCCACTGATACTCCAGATAATGGAGTCACAGCACCAAACTGTCCTCCTCAGAATGTGACCATCTCCAGGAACACTCCAACCTACACCCCTTAGTATTCAACTGGTGCAATTCAGCACAATACCATGGTGAGTGGCAGTCAAGAGGCAAACACGGTAAGTTGCAATCTGGTCCAGAACTTTGGTCAAGGCCATGCTATAGGCATCAACTATGGCTTCTGCACCTTGAGCACAAGCTAGCAATAAGTCCAAAATGACCAGTGGGCCCTGGAGCTGACAAGGCTCCAATTTATTCCTCAGTCACCGGCAGATCACTTCCACAGAGGTGGTTAACTTATACCCAGCACTGGAACTCAACCACATGACGATCCGACCAAATGACTGGATCAACCTTGACCACCAATATGTCAAGTCCAAACGAGAAGACCAGGTCCAAACTGTGACTGTGAATATGCGTCCCAGAGGTAACTACCTGAGTCATTCCCACCTGAGACATCAGCTGGAGGAGCTCTTGACCAAAGGGACTGGATTCATCATCAACCCAGGCATTGAAGTCCCCCAGGACAAGAATCCCAGGGAACTCTAACACCTGTTTGATGATTAAATCTGCTAGCTCCTTTAGAAATAGACCCTCACCATCGGGAGGCCGGAAGATGAGAACTATTCTGCTATTGACTCCTGGTGTGCATCTCATGATGACACACTCAAAAGAAGCCAGTGTTCAATTTTTGAAGGCAGTGAGGCTCAGAGCAGATCTAAAACAGATGGTCACCCACCACCTCTGCAGTCCCTCCTCAGGCAATGCAGAACCGAGTAGCTGGGAGGGACAGATGCCGCCAGCACAAGGCCAGCATCATCACCCAACCAGGTCTCAGTAATGCAAACAAGATCATCTGAGCAATCAGCAATGAAAGATTTCATAACTGCACTTGTATTCATTGTACAAAGAATGGCCTGAAGGGGATGGGCAGAGCAGCCTGGATGCACTACCTGATGCCTGGTGACATCTGGCAGAGCCCTAGGGAGGGGGACCAGGTATGAAGGTCCTCTATCCTGGCCCCTCCGATTCCCTGGGTGTCTCCTGATCTTACTACCATGATTCTGCCCCCCACATTACCTTACTGGTGACCCTCACTATGGTGATTGCACCACGCCCTTAGGACTCCCAGCTCCCATCAACAGCTGAGAACCCCTGCTGGTAGAGACAGTGGGAGCCCTGGAAAGGGGTAGAGTGACTGTAGGAAGTCAACTGAATAGGTAAACCTGATAATGGGAATGCCTCTACACATTTCGATTACTAAAGTTCAAATCTCAAATAAACAACAATAGACACACTCACCCACTAAATAACAAACACACCAGAATAACACACAGATATACAAACACAACCACACACACCATTCACACCAGAACTGTTAAAGTTAAAAACAGAATAACAAAACAAAAAGCCTCACCCCAACACAACACAACAGAGAATCCACTGCCTGTAACAAAAATAGGAAAATGTCCATCCAAAAGCACAGTCCACTTAAAGCAGTTCACATTATTCAAATTAAACAAATTTATTTATTCGTAGCATTTTGGTAACTGAGTAAACCTACTGAGACCAGAGGTCCCTTTCTCGGGGTGATCCAGAATTAGTTACATACAGCATATATAGTACAACAGCTAAAACATTCATGAACAGAGGAGCACATCAGAGATGGGTACAGAGTTACAGCATAATCACAGTATGTATTAATAAGTCACAAAGGAAGGTCATATAGTAATCAACAATATAGTCCAGATCATCATTTCCATAGGGTCTTACATTACTCTATAACCATGATAGTTCATTTAGAATAGGAACCAGTACACTATAGCATACCTCTAGGGGCAAGGGTAGTGGTTCAGTGGTAGCAGCTACAGTGGAAGTGATCCAAAATGTACACCTTTATACCAGCCTTGAACCCTTCTAGTGCTGAGCTATTGGTCTGGTTCTCTGGGAGTGAGCATCAGTAGTAGAGTGCTGAGTACCTGAAGGATCTTTTACTTAAGTTGGTGCGTACATGCAGAATTTTAAGTAGGTTGCTACTTGAGGTGCGAAGGTTTGATCGGGAAACCTTAGGATTTAGCAGGCCTACCAGGTTGGGGGGTAGACCCTGGTGAGTTTGTAGATGAAAAAGAGTAGGGGATAAGAGAGCTTGAATTCCAAGGAGGGCCAATTTAAGTCAGCAAGGACTTCACAGTGGTGTCCTTGAGGAGGAGAGTGAGTTGCAAAATGAGTAATCTTGTTATATAGAACCGTCAGTTTGCAATTTTCACTATCCCTAACAAAGTGTAGAAGCAGTGCACCATAAAGCAGGGTGAGGAGTAGGGTGCTCTTGGCTATGGCAACCCTTGAGTCATCAATCCTGTAGAGAAGGCTAAGTTTTCTGTGTATGGTCTTGGTTACATGCTCTACGTGTGACTTGAAGGACATTTCTTGGTCTAAATAGACACCAAGGTATTTAACCTTGTCAACGACTTCTATCTCTGAACCCAATGCAGTGTAGAGTGGTGGTAGGTGTTGCCTATACTCAACCCGATGACTGGTACCAAAAAGGACTGCCTTGGTATTTTTGTCATTCATAACTAGTGAATTAGATGCAAACCAGTTTTCTAGGGAGTTGGGAAAGGCAGCTAAGCATGCAGTAATGGCACTAGGTAGGGGGTCACTCCAGTATACCACAGTGTCATCTGCATACACAATTAAGTTCCCTATGGCATTGTTACAACCCATGTCATTAATGAAGAGGATGAATAATAGCAGGCCTAGAAAAGATCCCTGGGGTAAACCATCAATTACTGGTCAGCAGCCTGAGTGCACCCCTCTCCACTTTACCTTCTGCTTTCTGTTCACCAGATAGCTTGTGAACCAGGTGTTTGAGAGGGAGTCAAGACCAGGGAGTTGCAGCTTGCTTAGAAGCAGCCCATGACTGACCAGACAAATGCTTTTGACAAATCAATGAATGAGGCCCCAGTGGGGGATCCATTGTCTAAGGCACTCAGGGTATCAGTTGTAAACTTAATCAAGGCCAACAAATAGAGCAAAAATAGAAGATGCCAGAGCTCTCACCCCCCTTTGACTAAAGAGTCAGAGTTCAAATGGAGCTCCCTTAAGCAAATAGAAGAAAATGGTCCAAAAGCTATTTAAAACAGATTCAGAGGTAATAGGCCTAAGGTGCTCTCACTGCCAGAGGCCCAAACCACATGTAGTTCGTCCAAGACTGTCTCACCATCCTATCCTGCATTAAACAGGGTGGATAAGAAAAAGAGCCAGTTAGGACCGATGACCCCAATGCACACCCCGATTCCAGTTGGGGGGGTGGGCTGGAGGGGTGCAAAGGGGGTTTCAACCCTAACATCGAATTTCCTCGCTTTTGTCGCTATGGAACAACCCTAACTGATGCATTAAGCAGAGTTGTTTGCCTCTAATTTCCCTTCTTTTTGAGAATGATAATGAGAAATAGTGAATGTAATGCGGCAGCGGGAACGCAGGGCCCGTCTTGTCACATAGTAACATTGTGCCCTCAACGCAAATTGTAATGCACATGGTGATGCAAAGTGAAACAGAAAGAGAAACAGTACTGTAGACAGAAATGTTAAAAACAATGCAAACGCAACTGCAAATGAAAACGCAAAGGGTAACGCACATGGTGGCGTAAACGTGAACGGTAAGTGAAACGGGTAGGGAACCGCAAGCAGAAACGGTAATCATAACAGTAATGTAAGTGCACAGGCTGGTTTTCCCCAAAAGCTGTATAGAGAAAGACAGTGAGTACAAAGAATGGATGCAAAATAATGACTCTCGGAACACAAAAATGAGGACTTGAAATAGTAAATTGCTTATATCTCAGTAACTGTACAATATAGAAAAAAATGTAAAAATCATATGAATTACAACTTTCCTGGCTAGTTCTATACTTAGCCCCCTTTTGACAAAAAGTCCGCATCTCGCACCGTTTTCGAGATACAGGCCCTGAAAAGTGCGAACGCCATAATGTTATCCTATGGGAAAAAAACAGAAGTTCAGACTGCCATAACTTTGCTTCCCTGTAATATTTTTTCACCAAACTACTGAAAGACATATCTGTGGGATGTTGGCTGTGTTCCCTGCAAATTTCAGCCCAAAAGACCAAACCATTATTTTGCAGCAGGGCGCCAAACAATTGCTGCAATGCGTCGTACGCGGTAATGTTATCCTATGGGAAAAAGCGTCAACTTTGGAGTACCGTAACTTTGCCTTCGTGTAATATTTTTTCAACCAAACACTGAAAGGCACATCTGTGAGATGCCGGCTGCGTTCCCTCCAAATGTCAGCCCAAAATTCCAAACCATTCTTTGTAGCAGGGTGCCAAAGAATTACTGTTATTTTGAGCATAGTGTCACAAACTAGTGTCGTGATTTGCGAAAGCTTTCGCAAAAACTTGCAACACTTTCATGAGTGTGACACTACTTTGCGAAAGTACTTTTTCCAGAAATCTGAAAAACATATTTCTGGGGTGTTTTACCCCAAAATAAAGACACGGCTAGCATCCTCAGGGCCCAACTAGGTGAATACAAAAAGAATTAGGTTGCTAGAGGGTCTCAATTTTAAATGCCAAGCATTTTTCTGATCACTAACTGAAAACAAAATGGCAGATTTGCGACGATAAAGGGCCATTTGCGACGATAAAAAGTGCATTTCGCGACACTGTCGAACTTTGTTAACTTTTCCATTGGCGTATAATGAGGAATTGTTTTGAATAACTTTTGAACCGTTTAATATTTTTTCACGAAATCTTCAAAAAGCACATCGGGGATGCCGGCCGCATGTTCCCTGAAGACTTTGGGCTGGTCGCACAAACCGTGCAACCTGTAGGCGTGACCATAGAATTCCAGAAAAAGCGTAAACGCACGCACAGATCACGCTTAATAACTCCGCAGCCATGTATCCGACCAGTACGATCCCAAAGTGTATGGGTCTTGATCGTGTATTCCAACTTTCGGGCAAATCCATCAAACAGTTGCAAAGTTATTAAGATGCAAAATTTTGGGTTTAACATGTAAATGGCTCCTCAACCCTAACTGTAGTGGCACTACCGTGTCACTATAATGTATATATATATATATATATATATATATACAGTATATATATATATATATACACACATACATTTATACATATATATATATATATGTCCCTGCCCTTATCTGAAACCCGACACTTTCCTCTACTAAGTGACCACACATTCATATTCATTAGATCCCCGTGCAGCCGGTCACTGGCTCCAAAACACAATCCCCCTAGGAGCAGTCATCCAGTTCACGATGATTCAGGCACCCAGCATACTTGGGCTTTTAAAATAAACTTCAGCATCACTTTTTAAGCACCTCCCTCAGGTGTCCAACTCCCAATTGAGTAATAGCTGGGGCAAGATCACCAGGGAGGCATTTAGAGGACCACTACTGGGATCCACAGCAATGATGGCTCCCATGCATTCATCCGTCACCACGGTGCAGAAATACAGAGACAGAGCAGTGGCCTCATGGTCCAGCTCCTCTGGACCCAGTGCGGACTGTAAAAATGATGCAGGGGCCAGATAGAGGCCCCAGGGGCAAACAGGAAATGTTTCAAAATGAAGGGACTCTGTGGGGAGAAACGGAGTCCTGGGGGAGTGAGAGACATCGAAGGTAAGCCTCCGCTGGGGGGTTATATACAATATTTCTCCATTTTTCTCCCCAAATCAGTACATATTCTGGCTCTGTTCTCAATAAAAAAAGATATAGTTCACAGTTTGTTGATCTTTTTCCATTCAGTTTGGTAAGGGAGTCAACAGGAGACCCACGTATGCTCAGTGACTCATCCTCTTGTCCTACTCAGCTGCTCAGTGGATCAGATTCTATCTGTTCTAAATCATTGCTCCTGACAAGGTAAAAACACCATATAACCAGAGTCTGATGAATGCCAGATCCCCCCATAATGAACAGACTACAATACCTAGATGTGCAACCTGCTACCATCAACCTAAGTGATGATGCATGCAACTCGGAGCATAACTAAACAAGCTTTCCTGCCCTGACTAGCTACTGTAAATAAACAGTGAACATGATATATAGCCTTCCTCGGCCAGCCATTAAGATCTTCCAGAGTTTAGTAGCTTCTGTTTCAACAGTGCTCTTCATGGTGGGGACAGAGCAGCAAGGCTCAGAGGGCTTTACTTTTTGTTGTCTCTCAGCTGGTCAAAATGTCGATTGCTGCAGCACATAGACTTTTATCAGCTGGGCTGGCTTCAAACTAAACTCTCTCTGCACAAGTTCAGTCTTCACACCATGATCATGCACTGCTCATCCTACTGGGTCCAGCCTCTTCTCCTGTGTGCGCCTTACTTCTTTTGCTCTGCTTGTGGACATGATCAGATAGGGATGGGTACTCTTTTAACCCACCCTACTTGCCAAATGACTGAAACATCTGCTGTATGGGGGTGGGGCTTCAGATAGCAGATTATGGACATACGGGGGGAAGTAAGGGATTTCTAAGTCATGGAATCAGTTTCCACTAATGCAGAAAAAAAGTGGGCCATTTTCAAATCACAACCTGTACTAGACATTGACTAGCAATTACTACTAATCAAGTCTGCATTTGATTCTCAAATGCCATTTTTTGGGGTCATAAATTGTGATGAAAACCCACTTATTTTATTCCTTGCAAAAGATGAATGAGCCTGTTTGTGATCATGGTGGGATTCCTCCAGGTGAGGAGAGCAGAGCTATAAAATCCCCACAGGGCAGCTCCAGTCCTCATTGGTGGCAGGCTTATCAAATGGGTCTGTGAAGAATTCCACCTCTTGGCTGTCATGTGACCTCAAGCCAGTGCAGCTTCCACAACACACTCAGGGCTGATGACAGGCCTAGATCCTGCTTCCTCCCCATCACCTGTGCCACCCTAGGTGTCAGGGCCATCCCCAACCCCAACACCTTGTATGGCATCAGGAGCCAGCCCAGTGCTGTGAACAGCACCAGGACCAGGGACGGCCCTAGAGGCAACTTTGTCACTGGTGCTGCACCTGGTATAAAGCCCAAGACAAACACCTTGGCCAGTACCACATCTGTTGCCGGAGAGGTATTGCCCTCCTCCCCTGGAGACACTAGGACTATCCAGGGAAGAGATTACTACCACTGCCTTCACAGCCTGATGCTGCATGGTTGGTGCTAGTCCATCTCTTGACACCATGGTGTCAGGATGGGACCTGATATTGCATCCAGTACCAACCCACTCACCAACACAACACCATGAATGGTATCAGAAGCCAGCATGGCACCAGGCCACAATATCATACTGTCTACTGGTGAAGGCACAGCATATGGCCTTGACCTCACTACCAGGGATATGTGCTGTCCAGGACAGATAGATCTGGGTCGAGTGTGTAGCAGGCCATCCAGAAGGAGATGGATGTCTACCAGACTCACCCTCAGGGCCTCCAATGTCTTGGTGAGGCAAGGTTGAGGAGGATCCTGTGCTTCTCAGCACCAGAGGTGCTGGGAAGAGGGGCCTAGGGGAAAGCCCATAGGCTGTGCTTTGGTCTAATGTGTGCAATGCCTGCCTCCAAAAAGTGGGTATTGATTGACCCACTTCATTGTATCAATTTTGAAGGTACAGTGGTCCATTGAGAAGCAGGCATCACATACATCCATGTTGTGAGAAGAGCCAGGGTAGGTCCAGTAGCACTGATGCCAATTCATCGCAGTGATAGGTTTCCCAAAGGACAATGATGCATGATGGGAAGGTGCTGGAGTTTGACTTCTTCTTCCCCTTATTTTCTTTTTGGAGCTCCATCATTGCAGAAAACAAAAAGAACAAGTATGACAGCACCATGACAGCTACTTGCAGTAATGCAGAAGAAAATTCAGTGGTGCTGGAGAACTGAGGTGCTGTTGCTTTCACGGTGTGCACTTGCCATTGGGAAGAACAGAACTGAGGTGTGTGAAGGCAACAGTTATTGGTTGTCATGTGCAACACCATGTAAAGTGAATAGGTGCAGTCAGTAGTGCCTCCTGCCCTGAACCCATCAGTGGTAGTCAATGGTGAAGCTTGATTCTTGGATGATTCTAGATTGTGCTGGGTGGACCCCTTAACTGCCCTGCCATGGGGGGTGAGGGATCACTGGGGGGTGCTCACTGAGGAAAGATAAGGATTAGGGAAGGTGGGTGATGGGCTGGGACAGAAGGGAATGAACGCTGCTACCTATAGTAAGGAGTATAAATAATTAAAAAAAATCAATGGCTTTCAGTGGTGCCCCATCAAGAAGTGCTACCTCTCTCTCCCTTACAGAAACAAAACAGTAACATGTCTCAGGGCTCACTCCCTTAACCTGTCACATGTGCATACACCTCTCTCACCATATCACTACACCAGGATAGCATGCCCCCCAACCAGAATTACAAACAAACACCTCTCACACATTATCACTATGCCACCCACCACCACATTGCATGTGATGCCCTACATACCCTTAGACAGCAAGCAAGCACCTCACACCATGTTAAACACTATGCCCCCCCCACCCTTCATTACGGCAATATTGACAGCATGCATGCACCTCTTACACCACATCCTCCACACCTGGACAGTATGCATACCCCTCACATCCTTTGTGCACAAAGTTCCTACACTCCAGAAAACACACAGAAACCTCTCTCACTGCATTACACACTACATGCTCAACACATTTACCAACACTGCAAATAGTCTCTCTCTTTAGCACTGTCAGAGGATACCCCAATGCATAAATCTACTGGAAGCTGGGCCTCCCTCCCAAAAATGAGACTGTATGGAGAGAACTTGGTTGCATCATTTCAGGTGCAGTTATAAGCATGGACCAAAGTGCTGAGACTCTGGCTCCAGGTGTATTTATCTCTGGGGTCCAAGGTGCCCAACATGTCTTGCTGGGTTCTGTTAAATCTTTCAGATTGGGGGTCACCTTGGGGATGGTTGGGTGTTATTCTTGACTTTCAGAGTCCCCACAGAGATAGCATCTCTCTTATCAGCCTACTTTGAAAGTCACCACCCTGGTCTGAGTGAATCCTCTGCTGTAGCCCATAGTGTATGAAAAACATCTCAACCAACACCTTTGCACCACGGAAGCCTTCTGATCTTTTGTAGGGTAAGCTTGTGCATAATGGGTGAAATGGTCGATGACCACCAGAATATTCAAGATGTTCTTACAGTCTGGTTCCGAGCTGAGGAAGTCAATACAAACCAGCTCCATAGGGGCGCTGGTAGTGATATTTACCATGGAGGTGGCCTTTTGCAAGAGAACAATTTGCTGAATGCACCTATGGTATGTCTTGCAATATATAAGGAAGCATGTCCTTCCCAATTTTGGGCAGTAGAATCTGCAGAAAGACAGGTTCAATGTGTGCTCACTGCTCAGGTGACCCATGTCATCCCGGAGAGCTTTCAACACTGTCTCCTTAAATCTTTCTGGCAGCACCAATTGTACTCAGAGTGCTCCCTGCTGATCCTGCACTTCATGCTACAGCAAGCAATTCTTTATCTTTAACTTTTACCATTCTCATAACATCACATGAGCATCAGGGACTCTGGTGGTCACTTGTGTTTCATCGCCCCCTCTCTGCAGAACTCACAAGATTTCCCCAATAGCTGCATCAGACCTCTGCTCCCTCATCAAATCTTGACTGTTTAGCTGGGGTAAGGATCAAAAATCCAAAGGAGTCAGGTGACAGTATGCTACAGAAAAACAATCTCCAAGGGCCCCCAAACTGTCCACTAGCTGGGGGGGGGCAGTATCTAACATTGAGAATTATTCAGTGTCAGATTTATTGCACAGTGCCTTTACAGTCTGTTCAGATATAATTACCCAGCTTGAATTTTCTCCAGGGATGGCCATGGGGCATCAGGACAAGCATCAGCATCTACAAGATTTAACTCAAGACAATACTCAATGCAATAATCATAGGTGGACAAGGCTGACAGCCACATAGTACCAGCTGCATCAAGCTTGGTTGTTTGAACATAAGTCAGTGGGTTGTTCTCAGTCTTAAGGGTAATCTTGGCCAATATAGACAGTTATGGAACTGGCTATGATGGCTCACTTGAGCACAAGGAATTCCAGTTTGTGTACTGGGTACCTTCTCCCTGCTGGATTCAAACTCCTACTAGCATAAGCAACTGGTGCAGGCCCTCTGGATAGTTCTGATACAGAACAGCTCCCAGGCCACTGAAACTGATGTTGGTGTGTATGGTGTAGGGTTTTTTAGGGTCTGCATATGCAAGGACTGGAGCATGGATTAAACAATGAATGATGTCTTCAAAAGCTATCTGACAATCCTCAGTCCATCTGGACCCAAATGGCTCAGAAGGTTTGAAGTAATGCTGCTGTGCACCAGGAGCCCCTAGTGGTTTTGGTTGTTTGCTTTGGTTGACTGGGGGTAGCCTTGTAGCAGATTTAGAAGTGGTCTAACTACCCATGTATAATCCTTGATGAATCTTTGATAATAACCACAGAAACCCAACAGGTGCTGTAACTCTTCTAAATTCTTAGGCTTGGGCCAGGTAGCAAGTGCTTCAATGTTACTGGGGTCTTTTTGGATGTCTTGGGCTGACACTATATACCCAACATACTTGAAGGGGCTTGAAAGAACTGGCACTTGTCAATAGATAGCTTTAGACCAAACTGTTCCAAACCCTCTTTCAGTAACCTCACCTCATGTTCTTCCAGAGTCTTCCTCAAAACAAATATATCCTCCACATACACAAGGCATTCCAGCACATACATATCCTGACAGCCCTCTCCATAAGGCACTGGAATGTAGCTGGAGTGACAGAAATGCCTTGGGATATCTGAAGAAACTCATAAAACCTGAGGGGGCATATAAAAGCTATCTTTTCCCAGTCTTGCAGAGCCATGGGGATCTGGTAATACCCACTGTGGTGAGCTACCCCACTGCTAGTCCTTATTTGTAGATATAATTCTGTTGTTTATATGTTTTAATGTAATTTTGTGTATATGCATTGTGTACATGCCATAAGACATGCCATTGTCAGCACAAAGGCACCTAAGGAAAAGACTAGATTTAAAAAAAAAGGTTTGACCTTTTTCTGACCTGAAGGCAACTGTCTGTCAGGAACTGAAATTGCATTCCCAGGTTTTTGAACAGAGATATTCCCAAATCCATTTGTATGTAAGGTAACAGGAGAAAAACATGCTTCCTAGAAAACCTGTGTGAATTCTTAACAACCCAATGCCAATGGTGTTACTGTGGGACCCTAAGCCTTCAAAGGGCTTAGACTTTAAATGTCATGATTTGATTTTTGGAAATAGTGTAACAGTGCCATCTCCTGGCCAAACAGAGTAGTTGCTCTGAACTGGAAAGTGATGACACTGCAAGCTTACAGCCAGGCATAAATAGCCCCAGATCAGGGTATTTGGACACACATTTTGTTTGGACTCTCTCTCTCCCCTGACCCCAAGAGAACAGCTTCCAGCACAGATACTGCCTAAGAGTCACTGGCTGCTATAGAAAGAATGAAATATTTTGCAAACCAGCAATGCTCTGGACTTTGAAAACTTTAAACCTAGGGTAGAGACTTAGCTAAACAGTGTTAGTGCATTTTTCTGTGCATTTGTTTCCTGTTTTGTTTTTTATACTGCTAACTAAATTAGTATATGTTCTCTTTTATTTGTAACTGCATTTATTTAATTATTTTAGTAAAAACTTTACTTTTCAAAAGAAATTCTGCCTACGTGAGATTCCTTATATTATATGTGGGACTGTAGAAGGTTTATTAATAATCTGTGACAACTGTTACTTACTTAGAGGGGCCACTGTAAGCAACCAAATTGAGAAAAGGGTCTGTAAGGATAGGGAGAATACTAGAGTCTATTAGATTTTGAACCATGCTGATTGCATGTCCTGTAGGAAGGAGGCCAAATCAGATTTTTATGCTGCTACCCTGAAGAGAATGCAATACATGGGTCTTCCTCCTGTGTGTAATAGCCAAGGAAGGGTTCATATTGGTCCACAAGACTCAAAACTTGTATTGTGCCCTTGTTCAGTGCTAGAGGGATGCCCTGGATCCTAGTGGCAGAGGTGCAGGTATGACCTCAGCGAGAATTCTAAAGGACGAAGAGGGTATCCATGTTCTCCCCATCATGGATTGCACCAAAGAGTGGACACTGTTGACTCACTGGGTCTGACCCACAGGAGTAGGTTCATGAAAGATCTGGTGTACAGCATTGGGATCTGAGAGATTTGATTGCATACTGTTGTGATTTGAGATATTGGTGGCACAGGCATAGCAGTTAGACTCGAGCCTAGTTTATCAGATTGATAAACTGTAAACAGTCCAGACACAGTTTAGGCAGAGATTTAAAAAAATATATATAATTTGGTTACAATATAAAGTCCCCTACCTGTTTTTGTTTTTTCTTTGGTGCAAGCTAGTTTAAAAGTAGTCAGGGAAGAAGATGCCTTCCATCTACAGTGAATACACTGCAGACTACCTGAAGGACTTGTGTCAGGAAAGAAGAGTCTGGTGTGAGGGGCAAACCAAAAAGCACCTTATGGAGGCTCTAGTGGTTGCTGATGAGTAAGCAACTGCCCAGGACCTCTAGTCACAGCCGGTGACTGAAAGGGACCAGATCCTGGGCATGAGGCTGCCAAGGGATGTCACAGAGTCTAGTCCCATAGAGGAGGACAGCAAGACCAGAGGGAACCCAGAGCCACAGTACCAGAAGAAGGTCACCACCATGCTAGATCTTGAAGGGATCAGGCTGTAGCAAGAGTCAAGGAGATTGGAGCTGGAGTTCAAGCAGAGGATGTTCCAGATGGAGCTGGATATGCAGGAAAAAGAAAGCCAGCATTGGGAAGAGGCTGAGGAAAAAGAAAGACAGTTTCAAAGAGAGGCCAAGAGAGAGGAAAAATATCACCAAAGGTATTCTGAACTGGTGAAGCTAAGACTCCAATGACCAGTGTCAGAGGAGGTAAATGGCAGGGGTGAACCTAGAACTCCAGGACTGGTGTACAAATTAAATTCTAAATTAATAGCTAAATTTAAAGAAGGGAAAGATATAGATGCATTTTTGAATTTGTTTGAAAAGGTCTGCATCCAGACTAAAATATCCAGGGAGTCCTGGAGCTTCAAGCTATCCCTGTTACTTACTGGGAAAGGCCATGAAGCACTAGACCAAATGGACAATCAGGACAGTAGTAATTATGATAAACTTAAAGCTGCATTGCTTAAAAAGTATGAATTAATGCCTGAAGCATGCAGGTTTAAGTTCAGTAGTCTCTGGAGAAGCCCTGACATGAGCTATGAGGAACTCGCCATAAACCAACATCAGTTTTTGAAACATTGGTGGGATGAAGTGGAAGCAAACTCTGTAGAGAAAATTGAGGAGGTTGTACTTCTGGAGCAATTATTTTGGGATTGCCCAGCAGAGCTAAACACCTGGTTAGAGGACTGAGACCCCAAAACAGCACAGCAGCCTGTAGAGATCTCACATTGCTATGCCAGCAACAGGCCTGCTCTGAAAGTGAGTGTGGCGGGTGTGGCAGCACAGAAGAGAAAAAGTGTACCTTCAGGGCAGCTAAAACCTTCAGTGCCTCAACAGAAAGGGGGAAGCTCAAAGTTACAAAAAAGGGATTTCTCAGATAAAAGAAATGATGACTGTTGTTTTTTTTTTTTAAAACAGCCAGGGCATCTTGCTAGACAGTGCCGCAAAAAGGCAAAGAGAGGACAAGGCAGTCCTGGAGCAGAGTTGGGTGCACTGTGTATCTCTGAAAGCATGCCTATAAACATGAGGGAACACATACACCTGGTTACTGTAAATGGGGTTCACACCAATGGATTAAGGGACACAGGGGTGACTCTTACCTTAGCAAAGGGGGATTTGGTTGAGCCTGAACAGCTGCTACCTAATCAGTCTGTAACAGTAAGGGGATTTGCCAGGGAAAAAAACTCTGCCACTAGCTAGTTTTCTCCTGGACTGGGGTGAGACCAGAGAGAAGGCGAAGAAAGTGGCCGCAGCAGGCAGCCTTGCCCTGGATGTGATTATAGGGAACAATCTCCAGAAGGGGGTGGTGTGTGCAGTTACCTGCAGTCAGATGGCAAAGGCAGATTGTAGTTCCCTGGACCTCATAGAAGCCCCTGCGGAAAACAACAGGAGGTTGGTTTCCCAGTCTGTGTCTCCTGAAATGGAGAACAGTGAAACTGAGTTAGGACTTCCCCAAGTAGCAGTTCACAAAACAACTACAAAAGGTTACTCGGGGGGGGGGGGTAACCAATGTTCAGAATGTTATGGATGACAGTGACCCTGAATGCTATTACACTAGAGCTATTGATCTCAGTTTAGTAAATAACGGGGACATATCCCATGCCTTGGGAAAATGTGAAGAATTTGCAGCTGCTGAGGACTGATCCTAGTTTGGAGAGGCTGAAGGCTTGTTCAGAATCTTATGGGACACCGAGAGGTGATGTTTAACATAGAATATATTGGGACACTGGTCTGTTGTTTACTCAGGACATGAAGACAGAAGGAGGGGTGATGGGCAGGCAGCTTGTTGTTCCTCAGGCGTACAGAGAGAGGTTGCTCAAGATTGCTCATGGTATCCTGATGTCTGGACATCTTGGAATTGGGTGCACCACACAGCGATTGCCCCAGAATTTCTATTGGCTTATTGGCCCAACTTTACACAGCAAAATGAAGGAATATTGCAGGTCTTGTCACTGGTGCCAACAAATAGGGAAGGCAGATATTAAAACCAAAGCCAGGGGTGCTAATGAGCATGATAGAGTAAGGGTGCATCTCTCCCTTGCTCTGCAAACCACTGCAATTTAAAACATTTTAAGTTAGTTTTTACATCGCCCATTACTACCAAACTGAGACCTAATCTGCCTGGAGAGACCATGGATTAGTACCTTGCATCCAGTTCGGCCAGGAGCTCACATGCTGCAGTTAAGAATGAAAAAGAGCAACCACCAGCCTCCCAGGTTGAGAGTGTTTGGCCTGTCTTGCTCTCTGCTGCTGAAGTATGCGCCTTAGGCCTTGAAGTAACGCATCAGGTCCTACCCACCCTCGAGCCTCATCTTACCAGTCTGGCATCTAAATTTTAACTGTAAACTCCAGGAATTAGTGGACCTGAATGCTTCTCATGCAACACATTTAACCAAAATGGAGCAACGAATCTCTGATGTTGAAGATGCCACAGCACTGGTACCCGACCAGAATGCAGCCCTACAAAAAGAACTGCAAGATTTTAAAGACCAGTTTGATTACCAAGAAAATTATCAAAGGAGGTTGAATTTGTGACTCTGGGGGCTTCTGGAGGGATTGGAGGGAGTCTGTGTACTCCAGTTCTGTGCAAAGACCTACCTGAGATCCTGAGACTTTCTCTTAAAAATAGTTTGCTCAAGTTTGAGAGACCTCATAGGGCTGTGCTTCCTAGACCTCTTCGGGACCAACTGCCATAATAGATAGTGATGCTGTTCGACAACTTCCAAGACAGGGAGCTGATCCTGAAAGTCTATAGAACCACATCTTCTCTTCAATATGAAGGCCACAAGCTCTGTTTGTCCCAAGATTATTCTGCCCACCTCCTAAAGCGACATCGCACCTTTAATTCGGTGATGGTGCAGCTGTGAGAAGCCCAGAATGAATGCTTTATTCTCTACCCCACGACCCTCAAAATTAAACATGAAGGTACCACCTATTCTTTTTGGGACATGCAAAAGACAGAAATCTTCGTGAAGGATCTAAAGAAGAAAAAAGTGTTGTGAAGCTGCTTAATTCTACCAGGCGGTGTCTCATGGCACTGATGGAGGGCTCGGGCTTACTAATAGGGCCAGATCTACACTCGATTGTTCCTTCAAGGTACAGTTATGCCTGTTGTGAGCATTGGGAAAATTTGATTATTTGAACTGTGGGTTTTGTGGCAAACTGTTCTTGCCTGCCTCATGCATCTTTAGGTTATTGGTACAAACTGTTTCCCCCCTCTTCCTTTTTGCAAGAGACATATTTATTTATTTATGTTTGGTACTGTATGACTGGCTGCACATAGATTGAGAACATCACTCACCTCACCGAGGGTGCGGGATACCAGAAGCCTGCTTATTTCTTTTATTTTGATGGACTTTCTTCTTTTAAGGGGAGCAGATGGCACTTAGCTTTAGATGCTCCTTTATAGATAGCATTTGGGGCTTCTGTGGGACTGGAATATGCTGGGATGAAAGTAGGAGCATGGAGGGAGAAGAGGAACAACTCTTATTTTAACTGACTGAATTTACAGTAAAGTGAAGTTTCTAAACAATCTGTGGAGGGTTGGGGGAGCATCCTTGCTAAGCTGAGGGTTGGGAGTGTAAAATATTTGCTATATACAGTTCCAGATACAAAGGGGAGGGAAACTCATTACGTACACTGGTTCAAATGAGTTGGGGGTATGGAAGATATATATAATTGCTGTTTACTGTTTGTTGGTTTGTTTTTTGCTGACTATAAGATCCAGACATGTTTTAAGAGTATTACATGAGCACTATTTGGTATTGGAGGGAGTTTGGACCTGGGAGGTCTGGACTCTGGGAAAAAGCTGCTGCTGGGATAATGGCTAGTCCTGTGGAATTAACAGTAGCCTTATGGAATGTTCGAGGGATATCTACCCCTGTCAAATGTGCCATGTTATTAACTATCCTCAAATGACAGAATGTGAATGTTGCCCTTTTACAGGAGACCCACCTTACTGATAAAGAACATGTCAAATTAAAAAAAGGGATGGGTGGGGGAATGCTATGTGGCGTCATACACCTCCTATAAAAGAGAGGTGGCACTTCACCTACACAAACATCTGCCATTCAAGTTAGATAGAGTGGTGGTCAATCCTGAGAATGGTCTCTATGTATTTGCAGTAAGAGAACTTTATGGGGAAAAAACAACTTTTTGGGAGTGTGTATGCGCCTGCAGGGCACAATCCTGTGTTCTATTGGTCCCTTTTGGTGCTCCTTATGGCAGAACAGTTCCTAGGTTTGATCCTGGGTGGTGATCTGAACTGTCTGTTGAATCCCACACTGGAGCACTCTGAGGGCAAGGGTACTACTAGAGTGACCATTCACAGCTGGCAGGCAGGGATGCTAAACTTAGATCTAATCGATAGATGGTGGCCGGCCAACCCCACCTTGCACGAGTATACTTTTTTCTCACACCCTCACTGGACATGGTCAAGGTTGGACTACTTATAAATCCCTAGGGCCTGGTACTTCAGGATGACCCAAGTTAAGGACGGTCCAATCCACGTTTCTGACCACGCAATGCTGTTCATATCCTTGACACTGTAGGAGGAAATGGCAGAGCCCCGGATGTGGAAGTTCCCTAATTATTTATTGGTTAATAAGGAATTCAAAGAATACTTACAAGATCAATGGAAACAGTATGTACAGGCCAACCTTGAAACAGCTCCATCCAGGGTTGTTTTTTGGGATGCCGGAAAAGCATTTATGAGGGGTTCTATTATCAGCTATGTGGCACACCTTAAAAGAAAGGTTTAGGAATGGAGGGTAAATCTTGAGCAACTCCTCAGAATGTTGGAGATGTGGGTGGCTCAGGGGGAAGGGGTGATGATTCCCCAACATGCTTGTTGTGGCCAGAGAGGCCTTAAATAATCTACTGCTAGGAGAAGCCAGAAAAACATACCTATTTGTTTGAAAACATTTTTATGAATGGGGGAACAAGCCCAGCACTTTGTTGGCAAACCTGATTCTAGGGAAGCGGAGCTCACATTTGATCTCTGTCATTAAAGGGCCAGATGGTACACTGCAGAAGGACAAAAACCTCATAAGAGATAGGTTCAAGTGGTTCTATCATGAACTATACCAAACACAGAATGGGGATGTGAAGGCTAGTATGCAGGCATTGTTAAATGGCCTGGACCTGCCTAAGCTATCTGACCCACAACGAGATTGGCTGAATTCCACGATAATGAGGGAGGAAATAGCCATGGCCATAGAATATATTGGGACACTGGTCTGTTGTTTACTCAGGACATGAAGACAGAGGGAGGGGTGATGGGCAGGCAGCTTGTTGTTCCTCAGGCGTACAGAGAGAGGTTGCGGAGGTTAAAAGGAGGCAAGGCTAGTGGTCCAGACAGTTTCACTGCAGAATATTATAAGGTTATGAAAGCCCATATCCTTGACCATTTAGGGGCAGTGCTTAGTGAAGCCAGGGAAGATTATGTTACTCTGAACCTGGAGGGAAGCGGTGATCTGTTTGATCCCTAAGGAGGGTAAGGATTTGCTTGAATGCACATTTTTCAGGCCTATCTCTCTTTTAAATTGTGACTTCAAAATCCTTGCTAAGGTTCTGGTGAGCTGCCTAGATAAACTCATGCCAGAGTTGATTCACCCAGACCAAAGCAGTTTTATTCCTATTATAACATGAGAACCCTGCTGAATATGATCTGGGGGGGCCTCAAATGGATATGAACCAGTCCACATTTTGTCAATGGTTGCAGAAAAAACATTTGACTGGGTTGAATGGCAATATTTAATGGAGGTTCTGACCCAGTTTGGTCTGGGTGATGAGTTTACAGGATTGATGCGGGTGATGTATAGTGCCCCTACAGCTTGTGTTCTTGTTAATGGCACCCTTACAGATAGTTTTGTTCTGGAAATGGGGACTAGGCAGGGTTGCTCCTTGTCACCTCTCCTTTCCACCCTAGCCCTGGAACCCCTTGCTGTTGCAATTAGAATGCATCCTGCGATAGTGGGTGTCTTGTGCCAGTCGGCAGGGCACACAAGCTCTCTCTTTGTATGCAGATGGCATGCTCCTTTATGTAGTCAAACCTGCCCAGTCCATGCCCCCACTTTTAAAATTGATTGACCAGTTTTCTAAATTTTTCAGGCTATAAGCTGAATGTAAGCAGATTGGGGGAACTATGATTGGGGGAGGCCCTGGGAAGACAGGATGAGCAGATCTTAGACTGAGGGTTCAGGAGAGTTCAGGATTTTTTTGTATACCTGGGTATTAGAATTGGGAAGGACATCAGGACCTTACATGATCTGAACTATACTCCACTATTGTGAGTGATTATAGCTGACTTGAGAAGATGGGATAGGTTACCTATTACATGGCTGGGATGAATCAATCTGCTCAAAATGAACATCCTCCCTAGAATCTTGTATGGCAAGCAAATTCTCCACATGGGGCTAACAAAGGCAGACAATAAATGATTAGAAAAGGCCTTCTCAGTCTTTCTATGGCAGGGAAAGTGGCCACATGCAGGCCTCACCCACCTAAAGGCCCTGATTAAGAAAGGGGGCTTGCAGTTTCCTGATCTGGGTATCTATCACCTAGCCATACAATGCTGATGTTTATAAGACTGGGTGGGCAGATCCCAAGAGGCAGGTTGGCTGGACCTTGAGGAAAGGGGCTGTCCTATCTGGGTGTTGGCGTATTTATCTGAGAGGGGCTGGATAGGCATATGCAGGACTATTCAGACCAAATCCACTGGTTATGTCAGTTCTGGACAGCTGGGGGTGCCTGGCTCACCAAAGAGGACCTATACAGGAGGAAACTTTGCTTCTTCCTGTAGCAGGAAACCCCTTTTTTGTTCCCAGCCTGGCAGACTCGGGCTTTAAGGAATGGGAGATTGGTGGCATAATGTGCCTCTGGGATCTGTATACTAAGGATGGGCTGGACTCTTTTGAGTGCCTGCGGGCTAGGACGGGGTTGGGGCACCAACACTTTTTTTGGTATTTGCAGATTAGAACATTTTGCAGAACTCTAGGGAAAAAGCTTGACACGGAATCCATTTTGGGCCAAATTGAACAATTGATACAAGGTGGGCGGAGGAGCTCCAAGGGTACCATATGCAGAATAGCCAAAGTGGGTAGACACCTACTCCCAGACGTGACACAAGAAACTAAGCAGCTTTGGGAAAGGGACATGGGGATTCCTAATACGGAGGATACCTGGAAGGTGATGACCCAGCTTCATCAGTGCATCCTGATTTGTAATAACTATACGGAATCCTTCTATAAATTTTGTCAAACCATATTGCTCACCTCTGATTGTCAATAAGTTTAACCCTATGATCTCCCCAGTGTGTCCCTGATGCAATACTGGTATGGCCTCTTACTATCATTATTTGTGGTCCTGCCAGTCCTGAAGGAGTTCTAGAGGGAGGTGAGACAGAAGGTACAGGCACTAGCAGGTAGACAAATTCCACAGCTACCTATAGTAATGCTGTTTGGGGTAGAGGATGTAGGAGATACGGATTGGACCCCTCTCCCAAGATAGCGCAGGGTCATACTAGTTATGACATGACATTTTTAACATGTCGGTTTCCACAGTCAGGCCTACCATACAACAGTGACAGACACTGATGTTGCAAGCTCTTGCCTTGGAAAGGTTAACATATGTCATGCAGGAGGGGGAGCATTTCTATAATACCTGTCAACAATACCTAGCTGTCTTGTCACCTGCAGAGACTCTGACACTTGGGGAGGGCTGGTTATGAAAGGTGGGCAAGCAAGCAAGGAAGCACAGGGAATATTATCATTTATGTCTTTGATTACAGATGGTGCTCTACTGAATTGAATAAAATAGTATTAACTTTGTTTTAAATAACTTAACTTTCTTTATAAATGACTTTTCCTTTGTATCCTATTTATTAGGATATTACACTCAGAGATCTGGTTCTTTATGTATATAAGTTATGAAATGTTGTTGTATGTCCTTGTCTTCAGTTTAACTGGTTTGTTTATACTTTTACTGAAAACTTGAATAAAGATATGATGCAAAAAAAATAAAACAAACAAAACCACCCTAATTCCCTTACCCATTGTGGAGGAGCCATTCCAGAGGGTAGGAATGGATATTGTGGGACCTTTCAGTACCCCAAGCTCCTCTGGAAGGAGGTTTATCCTAATTATGGTAGACTATGCCACCTGATACCCACAGGCAGTTGCCTTTTCCTCACTTAGGACAGACAATGTGCCAGATGCCTTGCTCTGGATTTTCTCTCATGTTGGATTTCTGCAGGAGGTTATCACTGATCAAGAGGGTACCTTCATGTCAGACCTAATAAAGTGTTTGAGGGAAAAGTGTGGGTGGTGCAGAGACGTACAACACCATATCACCGTCAAGCCAATGGGCTAATGGAAAGGTTTAATGGTGCCCTAAAATTGATGCTCCAAGCATTTGCTGAACAGCATGGGAGGGACTGGGAGAAATACCTTCCACACCTATTGTTTGCATACAGAGAGGTGCCCCAAGAGTCAACATGGTTTTTCCCCTTTGAACTCTTATATGGACATAGGGAGCACGGACCCCTAAACTTGATCTGGGAAGAATGGGAAGGTAAGCACACCACCCAGGGAACACCCATTGTGGAGTATGTCCTAAAGTTTAGAAAAAAGCTGAAGGAGCTTATGGGAGTAGCCCTGAGCAACCTGTCAGCCACCCAACAGAAGCAAAAGGTCTGGTATGACTGCAGAGCCAGAGCACGCTTGTACAGTGTAGGTCAGAAAGTCATGGTCCTAAGTCTGGTCCAGAAGGACAAGCTGCAGGCCAAGTGAGCTGGACCATACACGGTACTCTAACAGATAAATGATATGAACTATATTGTGGAACTGCCTGACAGGAGACATACCCATAGACTGTACCATGTCAACATGATGAAGCAACGTACAAATAGGACTGACATGGTATCTGCAGTGTTTAGTCCTGGGGAGGGGAGTGACAAAGAAGACACCCTACTGGACTTTCTGGAGGAAAGCAAGTGGGATTCCTCTGTGGAGGCAATCAAACTGTCACCCCAGTTAACACCGGGATAGATCCAGTAAGTGAAGGAGGTTTTAGTGGACTTTGAACATTTTATTACGGCCAAGCCTGGACTAACCCCCTTAGCGACACACGATGTAGACAATGGGATGCAAGTGCCTATACAGTGGACAGTCTCCTGGGTGTCTGAGGCCATCCTAAAGGACATTAGGAGGGAGGTGGAGGAAATGCTGGATTTAGGGGTAATTCAGAAATCCCACAGCCCCTGTGCATCACCCATAGTCCTTGTTCCCAAGAGTAATGGATCTACTCACTTTTGTGTGGACTATCGTGGACTCAACACAGTCATGATGTCTGATGTCCACCCAATGCCATGGACAGATGAACTACTTGACAAGTTGAGAGGGGCAACATACCTTATCATAATTGACTTGACAAAACAGTATTAGCAGGTGGAGTTAACTACCGGAGTTAGGGAGATATCAAACTTCATCACTCCAGTAGGATTGTTCAAGTTCAGTGTAATGCCTTTTGGAATGAAAAATGCCCCTGCCAACTTCCAAAGGTTGGTCAACCAGGTGTTTATGGTACTGAAGGGTACACAGTGGTGTATATGGATGATATTGCCATCTTCAGTACCAGTAGGAAGGAACACCTGTCCCACCTGAGGTAAGTGTTGGGCAGGATACAGAGGGCCAGGCTCACTGTCAAGGCCGAAAAGTTAGAGGTGGTCATGGTGGAGGTGGCATACCTAGGACATGTAGTAGGACGGGGGCACTTTGCCCAGTCAAGCCAAGACTGAGGTGATAGATGCATGGCCCTGGCCTAAAACCCAGAAGCAGGTTTGAAGTTTCATAGGGACAACCATATACTATTGAAAGCTTGCACCAAATTGCAGTACGCTGGCAGCCCCCCATTTAGCCTGCTAAAGAAAAGAATGCACAAAAAGGTAAAATGGAAGACAACCTATTAATGAGCCTTTGCCTGGCTAAAGGAGGCACTGTGCAGTGTCCCTGTGTTGGCCAGTCCAGATTACAATAAGTCATTTGTAGTCCAGACAGAAGCTTCAGATGTGGGGATTTGAGCAGTCCTCAGTCAGACCTCTAACCAAGGGATAGATCACCCAATAGTGTAACTTAGCAAAAAGTTGCTTCCCCAAGAGCAGGCTTATTCCTCCATGGAGAAAGAATGCCTTGTGCTGGTATGGGTCCTGAAGGAATTAGAGCCATACCTCGATGGGAGGCACTTTGAGGTACAGACTGATCATAACCCCCTCATGTGGTTGACACAGATGGGGAAACAAATGGTCATCTCTTAAGGTGGAATATTGCCTTACAGGGCTATGCTATGACCATTACCCACAGGGCTGTATTGGCCAATGCCAACACAGATGGGCTATCTCACCAGTTAGAGCAGTGAATGGAGTTTGTGAAAAGCATACCATGCTTAGGGATGGATCCCTACAAATTCCATCTTGGAGGGAGAGGTGTTCAAACTCCCCCACTGCTGTTCCTTATCTGTAGATATAATGCTGTTGTATATTGTTTTTTATGTACTTGTGTGTAGGTACAGGCCATAAGACACACCAGTGTCAGCGCAAAGGCACTTAGGGAAAAGACCAGATTAAAAAAAAATGTTGACCTTCATTTGACTTGAAGGCAGCTGTTTGCCAGGAACTGAAATTGCATTCCTAGGTTTTTTAACAGAGATATGCCCAAATCCATGTGTATGTCATAAACCCATGCACTCAGGAGCAGAATGCTTTGATCCAAGGAAGTTGGTATAATATGCTACATTTTTCGAGGTAACAGGAGAGAAACATGCTTCCTAGAGAACCTGTGTGAATTCTTAACACTCTAATGCCAGTGGTGTTACTGTGGAATCCTGAGCCTTCAAAGGCCTTAGACATTAAATGTCTTGATTTGATTTTTGGAAACAGTGCCATCTCCTGGCCAAATGGAGTAGCTGCTCTGAACTGGAAAGTGATGACACTGCAAGTGTACAGACAGGCATAAATAGCCCCAGATCAGGGTATTTGGACACACATTTTGTTTGGACTCTCTCTATCCTGACCACAAGAGAACAGCTGCCAGCACAGATGCTGCCTAAAAGCCAAAGAATGCTGCAGAAAGATCTGAAATATTTTGCAAACCAGCAATTCTCTGGATTTAGAAAACTTCAGACCTAAGATAGAGACTTAGCTAAACAGTGTCAGTGTGTTTTTCTGTGAAATTTTTCCCCTTTTTGTTTCTCATACTGTACCCTAAATTAGCATTGTTTTCTTTAAGTTGTTACTGCATTTATTTAATTATTTTAGCAAAAAATTTGCTTTTCATAGAAATTCTGCCTGCACGAGATTCCTTATATTGTATGTGGGACTATAGAAGGTTTATTAATAATCAGTGACAATTGTTACTTGCTTATAGGGGCCACTGTAAGCAACCAAATTGAGAAAATGGTCTGTAAGGTACATCTGTAAGGAGAGGGAGAATACCTGAGTCTAGAAAGATTTTGAACCAGGCAGTTGATGTCCAGTAGTGAGACAGCCAAATCAGATTTTTAAGCTGCTATCCTGAAGAGAGTGCGATACCAGGGTCTTCCTCCTGTGTTATAATAGCCAAGGAAGGGTTCATATTGGGCCACAAGACTTGAGACTGGTATTGAGCCCTTATCCAGAGCTAGAAGGATGCCTGGGATCCTCATAGTAGAGGTGCACTTGTGACCTCGGTGAGCATTCTGAAGGACAAGGAGGGTGTCCCTGTTCCCCCATCAAGGATTGCACTTAATGGTGGGCACTGTAAGCTGAATGGGCTTGCCCCCAGGAGTGGGTTCATGACACCCACTCCTCAGGTCCAACACCAAAAACCATTTGCTTTCATTCAAGCAGTCCAAAGCATCCTGAATCCGAGGCATTGCATACTGATCAGGTAAAGTCCACTTGTTCAGTGTCCGATAATCCACACACACATCCGTACAGCCCCCATTTTTCTTCCTGACTTCCACTATGGGCAAGGCATATGGGCTCCTGGACTCCTGAATAATACCTGAAGAAAATAATTATTGGAGGTGCCACCTTACATGATCGATATCTGCTGGGGCTAATCGCTGGGACCTCTCCCTAAAGGGGTGCTGGTCAGTGAGCCTTATATGGTTCTGCTCCCCTGCCACACAGCCCACATCCCACTCATGCAGGGAAATTACATTAGTCTTTCTTGACAGTTGTTTGTGAAATCTGAACCAGCCACTCCTCTTGGATGGGGAAGTTACTAAGATCAAATAAACTAGGATCCACACCAGGCGAGGCACCTTCTCTGGGGAAAGCTAGCAGCACTTCTGTGTCTGCACAGTATAACTCAGCTAGAGTGCAGCCCTTCTTGACAACTTCCAGCTCCATCACATTTTTCACTTTTACCATGACCCTTCTAACAGAGGTGTGTGCCCTGGCAGGTAGCACACTGGGCTTTAGGCCAGCCAGCAATCCTTGCTATCTGTGACATTAAACATGAGGATCTCATTCTTTATTCCTTCTTCAAATGAACCACTCTACTGATATTATACACAGCATTCAGGGAAAGTACTATTTCCTCCCCATCCCACCTCCAAACTATGCCAACCGGCTCTTCTGGATCTTCAGCCAAAGTTTGTACTTGTTTCCTGTAGGCTTCCCTTACTGTTGAGTGAATGGGCAGGGCCTTCCCCCTTCTTATCAGCCTCCCAAGCCAGGCAGAGCTGTGCCAATGGCCCAAACATAAGGGCCATTGTACCCACCAGCACAAGCACCCCATCATATGTTCCAGTTTTTGGACAGATCAAAGCTAAGGTCTCGACTGCGTCTCCCACTCTGGTTACCTTAAATGGAAATGCCATCCATACTGTGACATGACCAGACTAAGGATAGGATTTGTCACTGAGGCCCCACACATTTAACCCCTCTAGTGGTTGCAGTTCCAGGTGGGTCAGGTGTTGATCATACCAGGGCTTAAAAATGATGGTCACATATAAGCTACTATCTAAGATGGCACAAGTGGAACCCCCTAGTTATGCTGACGGTAGTCTCAGTAGACAGTCCCACCATTTTGTCTATATCTGGTAGAGAGGGCTTAGCAACTTTTGCAGTTTATCTTCTAACATACACTGTGGAGCTGAACTTGACTGGGGCCCTTATAGGTTTCCCTGATGTGGGTGTTTCTCAACCAGCAGCCGGTCCTTCACTTGAGCTGGATCTTCACAGGATCAGCATTGTCTGCAAAGATGTCCATCCCTCCCACACCTATTGCAGTACATGTCCCTCCAATTCTGTCTTGCTGGGTAGGGGACTTCAACGTCAGGCCTGAGGACTTGTTGACTGGGTTGTCCATGATACACAGTGGGAGTTGGTGCAACTGCTTGGGTCATAACCACTCTTCTCCCTGTTTCTCCCTGCCTTTGCAACCCTTGATTTCTCAGTTCGCTGACAGCCTGACAGTTCCTGGAGGCAGGTTTCAATAGGGGAGATCACAGGAGGGGCACCTGGGCTTGTATCCCCTGGTCAGTCACTGGGAGGTTGGCAGGGACTATCAGGGTAGACTAACTGGGAGCAATATCAGTAGAGCTATTACAGCCAGAGGAAGCCCTCTCAAGTTCTTTCCTGCATTCTATGAGAAGTGCCTTAAGCTCAGAAGCCTCAGCTGGGAAGATACCCTCAACAACCTAGGTAGCTGCTGTGGCAAGCTTCCCAGCTGCAAGTCCTTATTTGTAGATATGATTTTGTTGTATATATGTTTTTTCTTGATGTAATTCTGTGTATATGTGCCTACCACAAGAAAATACCAGTGTTAATTCAAGGGAACATAGACTGGATTTTTAAAAAATGGTTTGATCTACTTTGACCTGAAATACAACTTGCTTGTCAGAAAAATGACAAGTACTTGTCAAAAAGCTTGTGGATAACTGATCAGAGAGTATTCCCATAAGTTAAATAAAAAATGAAAACATAAGTAATAAAAATGATCTTGTATAATCATAAACCTTACAGGATCTTTCTTGTAACTAATTAAATTAAGCCAGTTCAAAATCTAGCCAGGAATTGAACAGCAGATGACCATTCTAAGAGGAGAGTGTAAATTTTATCTTACAGGTGCCAACTGTCTACAGGGGACTTCAAAGGCTTAAACTCTAAATTACAGGATTTGATTTTTGGAAACAGACCTGTGTGAGATCGTACTTATTGGTGTCATAAATGTAAGGCTGGGTGACATCACAAGGTGGCCAGAAAATTCTGCTGTTGGGAAAAAGTGCTTTCTACTGGCCTAAAAGTTGTGGGATTTTCAGTCACTATTCCAAAGGCTGAAACAGGAGGTATAAATAGCCCCAAATCAGGGCATTTACATGTACTTTTTCATCTGGACTCCACCTAACACAAACAAGAAGCACAACAGTTGAAATCCAGTGTGGCTGCAAGGATTAAAGGAACTGAAAACATTCATCTACTTTTCTGGACTTTAATTCACTGCAATTTCAAGGTAGACTTTTAGCTAAGAGTTTTAGTGCATTTACATGTGTATATTTTCCCCATTTTGTTTCTGCTTACTGTAACTCAAATTGGTGTGATTTCCATTTAGTTGTAACTGCATGATTTATTATTTAAGTATTTTAGTAAAACATTAGTTTTTTTCTAAAGAAATCTGCCTGAGTGAGACTTATCTATATTTCTGTGTGAATTCTAGAACCATAATTATTAATCTGTGACAACTGTTAATTGCTTAGAGGTGCCACCATCAGCAACCAACTCAAGTAAGGGGTCCATAAGAGATCTAGAAGGATAGGGAGAATACCAGAGTCTGCAGGGATTATGAACCAGGCTGTTGCATGTCCTGTAGGAAGAAGGCCAAATCAGGTTTTTACACTGCTACCCTAAAAAGAGTGTGATGCCTGGGTCTTCCTCCCTTGCATAATAGCCAAGGAAGGGTTCATATCTGGCCACAAGATTTAAGACTTGTGTTGTACCCTTATCCAGAGGAAGAGGGATGCCCTGGGTCCTCATGGCACAGGTGCAGGTGCAGTTGTGACCTCTGTGAGCATTCTAAAAGGACAAGAAGGGTATCCCTGCCCCCATCATGGATTGTTCTTAATGGTGGGCATTGTATGCTCAGTGGACCTCACCCCCAGGAGTGGGTTCATGACAGATCTAGTGTGCAGTATTGGGATCTGAGAGATTTGGTTGCATAGTATTGCGATTTGAGAGATATTGGTGGCACAGCCATAACAGTTGGATTCAAGCCCAGTGTATCAGACTGACAGGCTATGAACAGTCCACACACAATCAAGGAAGAGATTTAAAAAAAATATTTCTGTAATTTGGTTACAATATAAAGTTCTCTACCTGTTTATGTGTGTGTTTCTTTCAGGTGTAAGCTCTTGTAGCAGTAGTTAGGGAAGAACATGGCTTACATCTACAGTAACTGCACTGCAGGCTACCTAAAGCAGTTGTGTCAGAATGGAGGAGTCCAGTGTGAGGGATGAACCAAAAACACCTCATGGAGGTTCTTCTGGCAGCTGATGAGCAAGTGGCTGCCCATTACCTCGAGTCACAGCTGGTGACCGATAGGGACCAGACCTTGGGCATGGTGCCAAGGAATGTTGCAGTGTCCAGTCTCATGGAGGAGGACAGCAAGAGCAGATGGAATCCAGAGCCACAGTACCAGGGGAGGGTCACCATAAAGCTAGAGCCAAAAGGGATCAGGAGGCAGCTGGAGTTGAGGAGATTGGAGCTAGAATTTGATCAGAAAAAGTTTGAAGCCCAGCAGCAAAGGGAATTCAAGCAGAGGAGTTTAAGCTGGAGAGGCAGGAAAAATTAAACCTGCATCAGAGAGTGGCCAATGAAAAACATCATCAGAGGGACTTTGAACTGGAGAAGCTAAAACTCCAACGACAAGTGCCAAAGGAGATAAGTGGCAGGGGTGAACCTAAATCTTCAGGGCTGGGGTACAAATTCAATTCCAAATTAATAGCAGAATTTAAAGAGGGGGAGGATATGGATGCATGTTTGAATTTGTTTGAAAAGATCTTTATCTAGGCTAAAATACCCAGGGAGTCCTGGAGCTTTTGGGCATCCCCGCTGCTTACTGGGAAATGGCGTGAGGCACTAGGCCAAATGGACAATCAGGACAGTAGTAATTATGAGAAACTTAAGGCTACTCCACTTAGAAAGCATGAATTAATGCCTGAAACATACAGGGTTAAGTTCTATAAGCTCTGGCGAAGCCCTGACATGAGCTATGAGGAACTTGCCACAAAGCAACGTCAGGTTTTGAAATGTTGGAGGGTGGGAGTGGAAGCAAACTCTGTAGAGAAAATTGAGAAGGTTGTATTTCTGAAGCAATTTATTTGAGCTTGTACAGCAGAGCTAAAAACCTGATAGGAGGCCAGAGACCCCAAAACAGCACAACAGGCTGCTGAGCTCTTGGACCACTATGCTAAGAGCAGGCCTGCTCTGAAAGGGAGTGAGGTGGGCATGGCAGAGCAGAACAGGAAAAGCGTGCCTTTTGGGCAGCTAAAACCCTCACTGCCTCATTAGAAAGAGGGAAGCCCCAAGTTACAAAAAGAAAATTATCGGATAAAATAAATGATGATTTCTGTTTTTTTCAAACAGCCAGGGCATCTTGCTAGACAGTGTCCTAAAAAAGGCACAAAGTGGTGCTCAAACAGAGTTGAGTGCACTGTGTATCCCTGAAAGCATGTCTATAAACATGAAGGAGCACATACACCCTGTTACTGTAAATAGGGTGCACACACATGGGTTAAGGGACACAGGAGCTTCTCGTATATTAGTAAAAGGGGATTTGGTTAAAATAAAATAATAATAATACTTTATTTAGCGCAATTCTAAAAATCAAAGCACTGTACATACTTAAAAAAAGATCATGAAACAAACAGTTCAATTTAAAAGTTTCACAGAATAATTTAAATACTTAAATTAACATTATCCCAGGATCCCATATGAAGTACTAAGTGCTAAATGTCTGTTTAAGCAAATATGTTTTCAAGCCTGTTTTAAAGCTCCCCACGGTCCAGCACTCTCTAATCTGATGAGATAGAGCGTTCCATAGGGATGGGGAACCAAACATAAAAGCCTAGGCTCCAAATGTTTTCAACCACACCTGAGAACTTCTAACAACCCCTTGTCAGTTGAGCAGAGATGATGGCAAGGGCTGTAGGGAGTTAGAAGCTCTTGCAGGTAGCTTGGTCCCAGTCCATGCAGGGCTTTGTAGGTTAGAAGACTGACCTTGATGGTGATCCACCACCGTATAGGCAGCCAGTGCAGATCATTCATATGACTAGAATGAGACGTCCCAGTCAACAATCGTGCTGCAGGATTCTGCACCAGCTGCAAGAGATGGATATCAATCCCTGGAAGTTCCAGGTAGGGGGAGTTGCAGTAGTCCAGGCATGAAGTCACAAAGGCTTGAATCAACATAGGCAAATCACCAGATGGAACAAGGTGCTTGATTCTGGCAATGTTCCTAAGATGATAAAAGGAAGACTTGATGACTGCCGACACCCACACATGCAGTGTCAGCCCACGGTCAAGAACCACCCCCAGATTGCAGACCCATTCAGAGGAAGATAGTTGTGCACCCTCAAACCAAATCCCCGAGGGTAAACCCACTGCCGACCTCTCTATCTGGTGATCTGGATCCACCACCAACACCTCATTCTTCCCGGAATTGAATTTCAACCAGCTGGATTTCATCCAGTCATAGATTTCCACCAGACAGCTGTTAAACATTGAGACTGCACCATTCTGGTCAGATGCAAAAGACAGATAAAGCTGTGTATCCTACGCATAGCAGTGAAACCTCAGCCTATATCATCTTACAATGTCTCCGAGGGGCAGCATATACACTGTGAACAACATAGGGGACAGCACCAAGCCCTGAGAGACCCCACATGGTGGAGAGAATGAATCAGAGGGAAACAAACCTGATTCCACCTTCTGAGATATTCCAACTGAGAAAGATTGAAACCATCTGAGAACTGGACCAGCCAGGCCACAGATAACCCTAGCCACTTGAGCAGTACCTCATGGTTCACAGTGTCAAACACTGAAGAAAGGTCAAGAAGCACCAAGATGGAATGGCGCTTCTTATCTGGTGCCATCAGGAGATCATTGAGCACTTGGACCAGAGCAGTCTCAGTATTATGTCTTTCCAGAAACCAAACTGGAGAGGATCGTAGACATTGTGGATGATAAGATGGTTCTTCAGTTGTAGCGCAACCACTTTCTCAATCACCTTCCCAACAAAGGAAAGGTTAGAGATAGGTCTGTAGTTGGCACAGCTGTTTGGGTCCAAAGATGCTTTCTCAAGAAGCGGTGGCACCACTGCCTCTCTCAGGGAGCTAGGGAACTCACCTGAATCTAAGAAGCACCAAACCAATCTATGTAAGGACCAGGCTGATGGACTCCATACATCCCAGTAATAGGTGTGTAGGGCCCAGATCCAAACTACAGCATGTTGGCTGAGAGTTCTGGACAATCCACATGAAGTCCATGATCTCCAGCCAGTCAAAAGATATCCAAGAAAACCTGGGTGAAGTGACTGTGCACTGACCACGAACAACCCTCACAGAGGGCGCTACGTGGATCTTGGCCCTGATGTCGCTCACCATATCTGTCAAAAATTGAGCAAACTCTTCACACTTAACTTGTGAAAATGCACCTCAAACCTGTAGACAGGATGGGTTGCACAACCTGTTCACGATTCGAAAGAACTTCCCTGGTCGATTCTGAGTAGCAGCAATCTCACCGGACAGGAACTCTGCCTTCTTACATGTGGTTGCTGATTGATAGCTTTGATAATGATCTCTCAAACTAAGGCGGTCGGAGTCAAGAGTTGATTTCTGCCAGTGATGCTCTAGCCTTCATCCTACTCATCTCAACTCCCTCAAGGTCCCATCACACCAAGGGGACTGAGGGTGGAGAGAGAGAGAGAGGATGAACACAGTCTGAGGTGATTGGATCCAGAGCCTCAGTAACAGCCTTATTATAGACTTGAACTAGACTGTCTGGATCCCTGCCTACCGCTGAGAATCCTGATAGGTCTAATACTGCCACAAGGCCTTCTGGGGTCACATCCCTCAATGGGTGATATCTGACCATCTCCACGGGGAAGGCCTATAAGGGGAGGCCTGGAAATTGAACCTTACTGTGTGGTGTTAAGACCATATGACTTGTTCCTCCACCAAGTTGGAGGTCTCGATTCCCAGGAGGAAGACCAGATCAAGTGAATGACCGTGACTATGAGTAGCAGAGGCAACTACCTGTGTGAACCCCAACAAATGCATAAGTTGGAGAAAGTCTTGCCAAACTGTGAGAGTTCATCATTGATACAGGCGTTAAAGTCACCCAGGACCATCAGTCTGAACTACTCAAATGCCATATCAATGATGAAATCTGCTACTTCCTGCAGGAACAATTTCTCACCTCTGGGTGGAAAGTAGATGAGAACAATCCTGCAGCCCACACCTGCTACTACGGTGAACTCAGATGATCTGACTTCATCAACTGGCACACTAGTTAGGCCCAATTATGATCTAAAACAAATTGCTACACCCCAGCCCCTGCGGTCCAGTCTTGAGCGCTGTATCACTGAGAACCCGTCCTGGACCACTGCTTCCAAGAAGTGGCCCACGTTATCATCAAGCCAGGTCTCGGTGATGCACACCAGGTCTACTGTCCCAACAAGATCAGCAATAATCTCTGTCTTGTTCCTCATAGACCAGGCATTGCATAACACCATTTGAGTCACACAGGATTCCAGAGCTCACCGAGCTATCTGCCCAGAAATACTGGAGCCCTTGGGTATGGTAACTTGATATGGAGAACCATGTTCCTGAGACCATTTCATCCCAAGGCATCTCCAGGTCGGTTCAACCCTGATGCGGTCACCCTGCTCCCCCCCGGGGTCCAAGACCCCCAACTCACCTCCATCTCCTGCTGACAATATCCAATGACCTGCAGTAGCTATAAACTGCTGTGGGCAGGGGAGGAAATAAAAAGGCCAGAGGTCCCAGAGTTTGGAGGGGGAGTAGTGCTGACCAGGAGAGCAGCTTGCCAACACATCTTCAACCCTTAATTTGTCCAGAGGTTGAGCCTGAACAGCTTATACCTAATCAGTTCATAACACTAAGGGGATTCACTGTGGAGGAGAAAACTCTGCCACTAGCTTGTGTTCTCCTGGACTGAGGTGAGACAGAAGAGAGGGTGCAAAAGGTGGCCATGGCAGACAACCTCACCCTGGATGTGATTGTAGGGAACAAGCTCCAGAAGGGGGTGGTTTGTGTGGTTACCCGCAGTCAGACAACAAAAGGCTGATTGTAGTTCCCTGGACCCCAGAAAAGCCCCTGTGGAAAACAATTGGAGGCTGGTTTCCCAGCATGTGTCTTCTGAAATGGAGAGTAGTAAAAGGGAAGCAGGACTTCCCCAAATAACAGTTCACAAAACAGCTATGGAAGATTACTCTAAAGAGGGAGGGGGAACCAATAGATTGAAAGTTAGGGATGGCAGTGACTCTGAATGTCCTGATGCTTGAGTTATGGACCCCAGTTTAGGAACTGAAGGGGACATGTCACATTTCTTGGGAAAATGTAAAGAATTTGCAGCTGCTCAGGGGACTGATCCTTGTTTGGAGAGGCTGAGGGCTTGAGCAGAATCTGATGGGACACAGGGTGGTAACATGAGACAAAGAGCATTTTCAGACAATGGATTTCTGTATATACAGGACATAGGGACAGAGGGATTGGTGATGGGCAGGCAGCTTGTCAATCCTTAGGGTACTGTAAGTGGTTGCTCAAGATCACTCATGATATCATTATGTCTGGACATCTGGGAATTACATGCACCCTGCAGCAACTGGCCCAGAATTTCTATTGGCCAAACTTCACCAAGCAGATGAAGGAATATTGCAGGTCTTGTCACCGGTGCCAACAAATTGGAAAGTCAGGTAGTAAAACCAAAGCTGCCCTAATTCACTTTCCCCTTGTGAAGGAGCCATTTCACAGCATATGAATGGACATTGTGGGATGTTTGAGAACCTCAAGCTCCTCTGGGAAGAGGTTTATCATGAAGGTAGTAGATTACGGCACCTGATACCCAGAGATGGTCTCCCTCTCCTCACTTAGGACAGAAAAAGTGGCAGATGCCTTGCTAGGGATTTTCTCCCATGTTAGGGTTCTGCAGGAGGGTATCACTGACTGAGATGAGTACCTTCATGTTGGACCTGATGAGGATTCTCTAAAAATACCACTAACAGCTTAATCTGGTTCAAGGTCAGTTGGCATTCATCGGTATCCCCCTCTCCCTAGTTGTGCCTGAAAATAGGCAAAATATTTCTAGTGCACTTACCCAGTCAACAAAAACTAAACTACAAAAAATAAATAAATGAAAAGTGTTTGTGGGAGAAGTATGGAGTGATGCAGAAATGCACCACACCTTATCACCCGCAAGCCAGTGGTCTTGTGGAAAGGGTTAGTGGTATCCTAAAGTTGATGATCCAAGAATTTGCTGAGCAGCATGGGAGGAACTGGGAGAAATACCTTCCTCACCTGTTGTTCTCACACAGGGAGGTGCCCCAAGAGTCAACAGGGTTCTCCACCTTCAAACTCTTATATGGACGTAGAGTGTGTAGGCCCCTAGACTTGATCTGGAAAGACTGGGAAGGCAAGCACACCACCCAGGGAACTCCCATAGTGAAGTATTCCTAAAGTTTAGGGAAAAAGCTGAAGGAGCTTATGGGAGCAGCCCAGAGCAACCTGTCACCTGGCCAGTAGAAGCAAAAAGTCTGGTATGACCACAGAGCCAAAGCTCGGTCGTACAGTGTAGGTCAGGAAGTTATGATCCTAATTCTGGTCCAGAAGGTCAAATTGCAGGCCTAGTGGGTGGGACCATACACAGTAGTCCAACAGTTTAATGATGTAAGCTATATTGTAGAACTGCCAGACAGGAGACATACCAATAGAATGTACCATGCCAACATGATGAAGCCATATGCAGATAGGGCTGACATGGTCTTTGCAGTGTGTAGACCTGGGGAGGGGATGGACAAATGAAGAAGACCCCCTACTGGACTTGCTGGAGAAAAGCAGGTTTCAGGCCTCTGTGGAGGCAATCAAGCTGTTGCCCCCAGTTAACCCCAGAACAGACCCAGGAAGTGAGGGAGGTTTTAGCAGATGTTGCCCCTTTGTTTATGGCCAAACCTGGACTAACCCCCTTAGCAACACATGATGTAGACATGGGGATGCAAGTACCCATACAGTGGACAGCCTACAGTGTGTCTAAAGGACATTACATGTGAGGTGGAGGAAATGCTGAATTTAGGGGTAATCAAGAAATCCCACAGACCCTGGGCCTCTCCCATAGTCCTTGTTCCCAAGCCAGATGGCTCTACATGCTGTTGTGTGGACTATCAAGGACTCAACGCAGTCACAAAGTCTGACACTCACCCAGTACCAACACTGAGATGATGAAAGGGTATTGGCAGGTGGTGTTAACTGCCTGAGCCACAGAAAGGTCATCCTTCATCACTCCAACAGGATTATTCAAGTTTAGGGTAATGCCTTTTGGAATGAAGTGCGCACTTGCTACCTTCCAATGGTTTGTCAACCAGGTGTTACATGGCACTGAAGAGTATGCAGTGGCATATCTGGAAAATATTGCCATCTGGAAGGAACACCTATCCTATCTTAAGGAAGTGTTGAGCAAGATACAGAGTGCTGGACTCACAATTAAGGCTGAAAAGTGCAAGGTGGCCATGGCAGAGGTGGCATACCTAGGACATGTAGTAGTAGGGGGGAATCTAAATCCCAATCAAGTCAAGATTGAAGCAATAGAGGTATGGCCCTGGCCTGAAACCCAGAGGCAGGTACAGAGTTTCCTAAGGCCTGCCGGGTACTATCGAAAGCTTGTACCAAATTACAGTATCCTGGCAGCTCCCCAGTCTGGCCTGCTAAAGAAAAGAATGCCCAAAAAGGTAAAATGTGAGCCAGCCTATGAATGAGCCTTTGCATGGCTAAAGGAGGCATTGTGCAGTGCCCCTGTGTTGGCCAGTCCAGATTACAGTAAATCATTTGTAATCTAGACATATGCATCAGATGTGGGGATTGGAGCAGTCCTCAGTGAGATGTTTAATCAGGGAAAAGATCACCCAATAGTGTACCTTAGCAAAAAGTTGCTTCCCCAGGAGCGGGCATATTCCACAGTTGAAAAGGAATGGCTTGTGCTGGTATGGGCCATGAAGAAATTAGAGCCGTACCTCTATGGGAGGCACTTCGAGGTACAGACTGATCATAACCCCCGGTGTGGCTAACGCAGATGGGTAAAGCAAATGGTTATATCTTAATGTAGTGTATAGCCTTAGAGGCCTACGGTATGACCATTCCCCACAGGGCCGGAGCAGACAATGCCAATACAGATGGTCTATCTTGCCACTTAGAGCAGCGAACAGAATTTTTGAAAATCATACCATGCATAAGGATGGATTCCCTCAAATTTAGTCTAGGATGGAGGGCTGTGTGATCTGGTTGGCTGCCAGCCCTTATTTGTAGATGTGATCCTGTTGTATATATATTTTTTAATGTAATTCTGTGTTTATGTGCATGCCACAAGAAACTACCAGTGTTAATTCAAGGGGACATAGATTGGATTTAAAAAAAAAAGGTTTGACCTACTTTTGATTTGAAATCCAACTTGCTTGCCATACAACTGACAGGTTATTGTCAAAAAGTAGAAAAATAAAGGTGTTTAATGATTAGGATCAGCTGTTTGTATAGAATCTAGCCAATCACCATATAATGTTTGGTATACATCAGTGTAATGTCATGGCATTTGTTTGGTATTTAAATGGTGCTCTTGATACAGTTTTTAGCCTTTGATAAAGGATTCAGTACATGATCTGAAACACATCAGGCATACTTTGCTTTTAATAGTAAAATAATGTAATTTAAACTCTCCAGAGTCCATGTAATGTGAGGTGCTGAGTGCTCAGCTTTTTAATTTTTCTTCTCTGCAATTTGTGTCTGAGCTCTAGCAACCCAGTGTGAAACCTTAATTTGCTACTCGATTCACTTTTTTGGTAGAATGCACACGGGTTGTGACCATGGTCATGTGAAACCTCTGACAGGATACGCCATTTGAAGATTTTTTTGTGACAAGTTTATCCAACTTCTGAATAGGGCATAATTAGCCCTTTATCTTTCAATTCACCCTATGTCTCTTGAAGCAACACGTAATTTAAGTTTCACAGTGTCACCTGAAAACCCATTGAGCTATGGCAATCAGCTCTTGGCTGCAGCAACAGCAAGAAATCCATTTTTACAAGAACAACACAGAGCTGATAAACTTTTACCTGAGGCATGTTCCCTGTTTGATGCCTTTAGAAATCTAGAGGAGATTATGACCCAGTTAAGGAGAATCTGCTGGAATACCACCAATCTGGAGGCACAGATCCAGGTAAATAGGATACCAAGGGGAATTAGACTGATCAAAAATCCTGCCTATGGGGCAGAGAATGTAGAATTCATGAAGCTATGACAATACATGTTATCAGAAGCTAGTGTGAAATCGATGCAGTTAATTATTTGTTTCAGGTGAGAAAGAGGAAAATAAATTGAAAGATGAACTAAAAATGATTGAAACAGAAGTTTTAAGATATGAAGGACAAGCAGAGTTTAATAACCTAAATGCCAAATTAAAAGACACCATAATAAAACTTGATAATGAGCTTAAAGCAGCAAAATTAATCTAATTTCACAGATACATTGGCGATTATGAAAGCCACGGTTAATAGTTGGAAAAAGAATCAGATACAGCCAAGAGGGATTTTACAAAGAGAGCATCATGTTTCCACCAGTTATAGTACAGAAGCTAGTGAATCAGATCATGAAATTGAAATAAATTACCAGAATGTCAATGAGAGGATACCTCCGCTTTTCAACAGTCCAGGCCAAACCCCGACCCTCCATTCCAACCAAGAAGCAGCCCAAAACTTCAAACGGGACCCAACACCTACAAGGTAGGAGGATGAATGCTAGATGGGTCAGAAGGTGACAGAGGAGATGGCTACCAAGACAACTGGAGGGGTAATTTCAACAGGAGATGGAACAACTTCAGGAGCAGGAGGTAATATCACCCCTAAAGGTAATTAACCTATCTCAGCATTGTTTAAATGAAAGTGAACTCAGTGTTTTGAGTAAAGGATTTGGGTTTGCATACATGAGCACCATAAATAAATTTGAGGCATTAATGGACCTTAATATAGCTTGCAGAAACCTAAACATTGCATCTTTTTTTTATCAAAACCTACAAAATACTGACATTAATGTACAAGAAAGCAGAAACAGACCCTTCCGGCCAAAATCCGACTTCTGCCCACCCCATCTCCAGCCATACAAGTTCACAGAGAATTGGTACAATGTGACTTGGAAAACCTGTGCAAGGAACTGCCAAAGACAAATTTTCAAAATTTAAGTACTTCAGAAAGAGCTGCTATTAAAACTCTACAGGATGATATTAATTAAATTATCAAGGAAGCTAACAAGGATGTTTGTGTGGTCCTACAAGCTCAGGACAATTATGTTGCAGAACCATTGAGACAACTGAATAATGAGACTTTTTATTTGAAGCTAAACACAGATCCAACATCTGAGTTTAAAACCTCTGTTGATGAAACCCTCCAGTCAGCATTCAAAAGTGACTACATTGATAGAGAAAAACAAAGAATTTTTAACAACAGACTACCCCGTCTGAGACACATTTTACACATTACCAAAAGTTCACAAAACTTCAGAACACCCTCCTGGACATCCTATTGTCAGTGGACTTGGATCACTCATGGAACCTTTTGTCGAAATTTGTTGATTTCTATTTGCACTCATATGTTCAAACATTACCAACCTATTTAAATGATACTAAAGATGTTTTAAATGTGCAAATAACATTCAGCTACCTGCTGATACCATCTTCACAATGCTTGATATAGAAGTACTTTACACAAATATCCCCCATGTGGAGGAATTAGATGTTGCAGCAGAATTTTTGAATCAGTGTGATCGTATCATTGTCACACCTATAGATTTTGTTATAAAATTGCTTCAATTTGTATTGAGGTTCAATGTTTTTCTGTTTGAGAAAAAAATATATTTACAGACAAAAGGAACAGCTATGGGGGCCACATGTGCCCCCACTATAGCTAATCTGTATGTGGGATCATGGGAGAACAAATATGTTCTAAATGCAGCAGAAAATCCATTTTTCAATAACATATTGATGTTCAGATATTTTATTGATGATATATTATTAATATGGGCTTGTGGTGAGCTATTGTTGCAGGAATTCAATAATTACTTACATAGCACTATGGAGTGTAATCCCCAAAGCTACTTTTTAACTAGTGAGTACACCCCCCTTTAAAATCTGGTACACTGGTACCCACATTATGGCATACCATTTTACTTTACAAAAGGTTGGTACCACCCTTGGCGTTAGGAGGTATAGCTGGCTCATTTTCTAGAGGAAGAGAGGGTTGGGGGAACAAGAACAAAACAACATGAACTTTGTGTAAAAATCACAACCCAGGTCCTGGGTGGAGGCTGCTAGGCATATGCTAGATCTAACCTGTTGAGGGGCCCCAGTAAATCCAACAACCAGAAACAATAATCAGAATGTCCAGAGCAGTAACTGGGATTGTGCAGTATGGCTTTATTCAACAGATGGGTAAAAAAATGGGATTTCAGGATGTCTCCACACCTTTAGGTGTAAGTTTTGTAAAATATTGGGTTACCCACTAGCACCAATATATGAACAAACAAGGAAATGAATGGGTAAACTCCACTGAATCAGTCTGATTCAGTGGAGTTTACCCATTCATTTCCTTGTTTGTTTAGTGAACAGATGGAAATTTAAAGCTGAAGTGGACCCCAAAGTGTCAGTCTAGGCAGGAAGGGTAAATTTCACAAACTCTCTCTGCATGCAGTACAGTTCATGAACACACAAAAGAACATCTTCTCATTGCCCTGTGGTGCATTTAGTGGACACCTGTCCACACACCCAAACATTTTCTTCCCATAAGTGTCATTCAGTGAATCTAACCCACACACTCAGAACTCTTCTTTGAACATAGGTGCAATGATGTGAAACTCAGCCACACACCCAAACCTGCAGCACTGGCCCTTGCTCAGGTATAACTGGTGCCCTTTACAAACTAGGAAGCCCTGCCTTGTAAGCTTTAGATGGTGTTCCTCCCACCCTTCACCCCAACTGACAGTCTCTGCCATTCTTCAGGGTTGCACCATTGAAACCCCCATTTCCCACTGAAATGCTAGAGGTTCCACACTTCCCATATCCATCACTCACTGGAGTGATCAAAGAATAAACTGTCCTCCATGGGATGAACAGTTTAACAGAACATTCACTCTTCTAGGTGAACTAGGGGCACTGACAGGTGCCATCCAGCCTTATCTACGGGTACACATACCACAGACTATGATTCCCCTAAAATATGTGGCAATCCTGTCTCCTAGAACAGTTCCCACAACTGGTTGTCCCATCCACTGGGCATGGAAAAATAAAAAGGCATTCTCTTGGGTAGCAGATCAAATAGTCTCTCAAAGTTCCTTTCCAAGGCAGCTGAAACACACACAGACCATTTAGGGTATTGCCCCATGAGTTCACTGAGAACAAGCAGTTCCTTCCACTTCACTGGGAGTAGAAATCAGGAAATCCTGCTGTAGAACTGGTCTCCACCACTTAACTGGAAGCTGGGAATGGCACACCACTCAGGTAAGAAATGCTGGGGCCTCACCTCTTCTGCCACTCTCACCTCCTCACCAACACTCCACTATTACAGATTCTGACTGACAGAAACTGAACATTCTAAGCTCCCCAGAGCAGTTGTCCACACAGTGGGGCTTATGCTGCTGCAAGAGTTCTGAAAGACCTACTCATTATTCCCTCAGGCTAGCTGTGTAAACAATGATATCATTATGTAAGAAGCTCCTTATGAGCTCCCTACCAGCTGCCTGCTACCTTCATAACAATAATACTGATAGGATTCTAGTAACCCCAGGGGATTTGGTGGTTACAGAAGCATTTGAAATTCACCTATATTGCATACCATTCTGCTATTAACTTTTTAGATTTCAGCATTTATTTGACACCAGAGGGGTTTATTCAGACTGAAATGCACAGAAAACCCACAGATGGAAATACAGTACTCCTGGCCTCAAGCTGCCACCCCAAACACACAATTCAAAATATACTGAAGGGGTAGTTTTTGAAAGGCAGGAGAAACTGCAGTACACAGACACAAATGGAAAACAATATGGATGAAATGACCCAAAGATTTCAAGAACAGGGATATACCCAGCATGTAGTGCAACAGGCTAGAACTTTTGCAATTGGACAAGACAGAGATCAACTATTACAAGATCAGACTAGGATGAATGCACCAAAAAGAAAATAGATTTAATTTTATTACAATCTATTCTCTACATGCTGTAAGTTTAGAAAAAAAATTAAAACTACATTGGCCAGTATTGTCTAGTGATCCAGGGTAACGAGACCTGGTATAGCAACTTTCAAGAATGGCATATAGAAGGGCTAAAACCCTAAAAGATGTTCTTGTACATAGCCATTATACTGAACCAGAGCCATCTCATTCTTGGTTCAACACAGATGTTAAGGGATGTGTCCCATGTAAAAGATGTCTACCCTGCAAAGATATTCTAAGTAGCAAAGACTTTTCTCATGTGAATACTAGAAAAAGATTTAAAATATGACATCTGATCACATGTGACACTACCGGAGTCATATACTTGCCCACCTGCACATGCTTTTCTTTTTATGTGGGTAACACCACCAGCAATTTTAATACTAGGGAAGGTGAGCATGTGTGGGCAATTCAGAGAGGTGACTGTATATATGATACAGCAGCACATGTTGAAAAATGCAGAATATGGTTTTATTTTCAGGCATCAGAAAAAATTGTCCCTCCTAAAAGAGGGGACAATTTTAATGATCCATTTTGCAAAGAGAAAACTTTTGGATTTTGATGTTAGATAATAATAAACAACCAAGGTTGAATACAATACTAGATATAAGACCACATCTCAAAAAGAGAAAGTAAAACAGTTTCTTTTTTTGTTCTGCTTCTGCAACAATTGTCAAAGGTTTATATGTTTTTCTTTCCCCATTTAGCTTTCCTTTCCTTTTGCTATTTTCCCATACCTTCTTTTTATTCTTCCCTTCTCTTCCACACCCTTTCACTTAGTTTTTTCAAAGCCCAAACTGCAAGTTATATGTATTAATTTAAATAAATACATATTTATACAATGGTGGGATTAATAAAGAAAGGAATCATGTTAGTAAATATATGAATGTATATGTTATTGTATGTTCAACACACTGTTTTTTAAGGTGTTTTATTATTAGGATCAGCTATTCGTATAAAATCTTGCCAATCAGCTTATAATGTTTGTTATACATCTGTGTGATGTGATGGTGTCTGTTTGGTATTTTTTTTTTTATAATTCAAATTTTATTAGCAAATTTTTCACATTAAGAGGCAGTTAACATGAAAGTAAGACAAGAATACAGCAACTTATTACGTTAAGACTGCCCCTACCTCCCTTCCCCCCCATGCAGCAGTTGCATATCAGTATGTCACGTAAGTTCAAAGCCATTATACTGGGGTATACAGGGCTTTCTGCTCTGAAACACTACTAAATCTGAGCAGCTAGAATTAGGGAATGAAGGGGATCTCATATTTGAGTATAAACAGATAATCTGTTGTGAAGGCTGGCAATCGCCTTTTCCATACGCAGGTTAGCAAGGATTTCATTCACCCATTCCTGTAATGTCGGAGTAAACTTGTCTTTCCAGTGATGTAAAATAAGCTTCTTGACAGATAGAGCTATCATAGAAATATGAAACCTTCTCACTTTGACTCTAATAGAGGACATGTCCTCGAGGAGACAGACATCAGGCGTGAAGTGCTCCTGTAAACCCAGGATAGGATCTAGGGAAGCTTTGATAGAGTCCCACAACTGGGAGATTTGGGACAGGACCAAAATATGTGAAGGAGTGTTCCCTCCCCCTGAGAACTTCTAACACATATGTTTGAGTCCAACAGACCCCACTTCTTTAACTTAAAAGGAGTATAATACATATTATGCAGAATATGATATTGCATAAGGGCAACCTATCTTGGGAGACAAATTTATGGCAGGACCTCCACAAAGCTTTCCAATTAGGTGAATAATGAGGAAATAAGAAGCTCCAGAACCTCGTCGGTCCAAAAGAGTCCCCATATCTTTTGTGAAACAAAACCTGATATAATTTGCATACACTGCCTGAAAATCCAAGTAGAGAAGAAATTTCTGGTATCAGGGCCCCAACTGTCTGATTGGGAGGGGTATTACCGATCACTATTGTGAGTAGGTGTCTTATCTGAACTGCTTTAAAATGTGAGAATGCCGGGATGCTAAATTTCTGAATAAGATCACCTACAGATAGCCATTGCCCCTCCTCATCCACAAAAGAAAGTATTATCCCATCACCCAATTGGGACAACCAAGTGCGGGGAATCTGCTGCTTGTTCATAGTGAAAGATGAGGAATTCCAGATAGATTGAGCCAGATCTAACTGAGGAATTTAACGCAGGAAAGAGCAAAGTTGTGCATACACCCTTAAAGAAGTGGTAACTATGGGACATTTCTCAGCAACATGCACCTGAGACACTTTTACATAGAACAGAGTTAGGGGATCCAGATTCATGGACCGAATTGAGTCCAACTGTATTCTAAGCCATGTCGGCTGCACCTTTTCAGGACCCGGACTTACCCATTTCCGACATTTTGCCAGATGGCTAGCCCAATAATATATGGCCAAATGTGGAATCTGCAGGCCCCCCTCAGAGTTTGGAGCAGCCAACTTATAGTAAGCCAGTCAGGGGTATTTGTCAGACCAGATAAACTTGGTAAAAATACCATGCAATTTCTTAAACCAGGATAACGGGATAAAAGTATTGAGAAGAGATAAAGGGTAGAAAATTTGTGGGAAGATGTTCATCTTGATAATGTTAATCTGGCCTCAAAGTGAGATAGGGAGCTTAGACCATCTGTCAAGATCCTGAATTATAAGCTGGGAAAGGGGGTCCAGATTTTCCCTAAACCATACCGAGGGGTTATGAGTCAGTTTAATGCCCAGGTATTTCAATGACCTGGGGGGACCAACATATACATAAGGGGGCGATATCAGTCTTAAATATCTTGTGATTTAAAGGGAAAAAGGAAGATTTGTTAGCATTAAGTTTATAGTTGGATAAGGCGCTAAATTTATCAATTTCACCGAACAAAACCGGGAAGGAAGATACCGGGTGGGATAAGTACACAAGGAGATCATCCGCATATGCAGTGATCTTGACCTCATGACGCCCCACCCAGATGCCTTGTATTACTGCATTAATGAGAATATTTTGAATGAGAGGTTCAAGATATAGGTTAAATAAAAGGGGAGAAAAGGGACAACCCTGTCTGGTACCAGAATGTAATGAAAAGGACTTAGAAAATGCACCATTTCCCAAAATTCTTGCTGTAGGTGTTTTGTATAATGCAACAATCCAGGATATAAAGACAGGAGGAAACTGGAAGGCCTCAAGAACTTGGAACAGAAATTTCCAGTTCACACGATCAAATGCCTTCTCAGCATCCAGGGAGACCAGTCCAGCGGGAAACGCAGCATCCCTGGAGACCGAGAAGACATGAGAAAGGGTATGCAAATGGTCTGATGAGGAACGTCCCTTCATAAATCCAACCTGCGCCATACCTATTAAATCAGGAAGGACTACAGTTAATCTGTTGGCCAATATCTTTGGAAGAATTTAAAATATCTTGATTTACGAGAGATATGGGCCTGTAGCTTTGAACTAACTCAGGATCCTTGTCTGGTTTAGGGAGAAGAACCATCAGGGCTTTGAACAGGTAAGGGTCTGCCTCTACCCCAGATAAAATGTACTGAAATAGGCAATAAAGTACTGGCAATAAGAAGTCATGAAAAACTTTGTAAAATAAAGAGGAGAACCCATCCAGTCCTGGGACCTCGTCTGAGGGTAGCCCTCTAATAACCTCAGAGATTTCCTCCTGGGATATAGGAGAAGCCAGAAAACTCTGGTGTTGCTCCGATAGAGAGGGCAGGTGGGAGTCTCTTAAGTACTCCTCTAGAATCCCAGGACAAGGAGGACTCTCCATGTCCCTGTACAATTTTTCATAATATAAAGCAAACTCCTGCACTGTCTCAGTAGGGGATACTCTCAGAGACCCATCTACCATTGCCTGAATTGATGGGATGAATCTTGTGGATTTCTGTTGTTTTAAGCGCAATGCAAGTAGGCACCCTGCTTTCTCTCCCTGATCTGTATAACTAGCCCTAGTTTGGATTATAGCTAGTTCTGCCTTTTCCCTTAGCAGCTCTAGATATTTATCTTTGGCCGCCAGTAGTCTCTTCTTGTCCTCATTAGAGGAACTAACAGAGAGATTCACTTCAAGGGATTGAATTTGGGATAATAGTGATAGCAGCTCTTCCTCCTGTGCCCTTTTCCTTTTAGCTGCTATACTGATAAGAACTCCCCTCATGTATGCTTTAAAGGCCCCCCCCCATAGAATGTCCGGCTTTGCACTGTCTAATGGGTTAGATGAGAAAAAGAACTCAATTTGCTCTCTTATAAGCTTACAATACTTGGCATCCTTAAGGAGCTGCTCATTGAGCTTCCATCTGGTCTCCCTTTTAGGTGAATTAAGGAATGTCAGGTTACATACCACAAGGGAGTGGTCAGAAATTGGACCAGGTTGGATCGAGGCCAACTTGACCCCGGGCAAGAGACCCTGAGAGATAAATATGAAGTCAATGCGAGACTGCGAGACGTGAACCATTGAAGTGAAAGTGAACTCCTTGGAATCAGGATGCAACACGCACCAGACATCACAGAGCCCACACAGATCTACCAGATCTTTAAGTGCCCTCTGCCCCGGGGACACCCCTCTCAGCCCACTACCTGACCTATCCAGGTCAGAGTCTATAACCTGATTGAAGTCACCCCCCCCCATAATAATCCTGATGGGAAGCATTGGAAGCATAATAGTTATCAGCCTCATAAAAAACCCTGGGTCATCAATGTTGGGTCCATATATACTGCTGAGTAGAAGTGGTACTGACCAAAAAGTGCCTTTGACTAAAAAAATCTGCCCCCCCCGGATCCTTGATAACCTGCGCGGAAACAAAGGGAATGCTTCTATTAATGATTAGCATGACCCCACAACTTTTAGTGGAGCCCTGAGCTTCATAGACCTGACCCACCTGTTGTCTCCTTAATTGTAAAGCTTCAGATTCTAGTAAATGGGATTCCTGCAAAAATGTTATCTGAAACCGCAATAAAGTTAAATGTTTAAGCACCTCATATTGTTTGGATTTTTTCCTGATCCCCTTAACATTCCAGGTAGCAAAAGTCACATCATTAGCCATCTAACTAAGATTAATGAGCTTAATATCCTCAGACCCATATAAGAATATTGAGAAATATTCCGACTAGATTCCAATTATTACTGCTGTATGGCCCTCCCTCTCCCCAACCCCTACACAATTATCCTTTCCCCCTCTCTGTATATTAGGACAAAGGATCCTGTACAATAACAACAAAGGGAAATTATCCAGATTCCATTAAATACTGCTGAGTCCTCCCTCGTACCCCCATCCCCCAAAACAAACTGTTCCCTCCTCTATCCCCATAATACTCCCCCCACAATGAACATAAAAGTATCCAATCCTTTAAGCACAACTTCCCACCCCCTTCCCATCCACCCCAACTGTCACAAACAGTGCTCAGCAAAGTACCATGTCCCTTCCTCCCCCCAAGCCTCCCAAAGAAGCCCTTCAGCCCCAAACAAGTACAACAACCCTTCCCCCCTAACCAGCAAACTTTAAGTCGACACCGAGAAAACTCTGCTACCTAAACAGTTCTTGGTAGTTTAAAAATAGAAGCTGGGCTTATAACATAGGAGCGCAGTGAGTGTGCTGCTATAATTAACTGGATGCCTGTGGCCTGCCAAGAGAGTGAGACCCAATGCACAGAGTTCTCAGGTGACTAACATAAAAATAAGGTTCTTGACCTCGGTGTCATGCCAGCATCAAATCAAATAATACAATAAAGGTAAACATCAATTAGCCAGACATTAAAGGAGGGAGCCATACAAGTGAGACTTATCCCTGATTCACAGGATTCATATAACCTGCTGAATGAACACAGCTACCCCGAGATCCTAGGAAAATAATGAGAGAATTAGGGCTCTTTTACCTTGACATCTTACCGTACAAGAACCAACTAGCGTATTAGTGGGTATGTTTATTACCCCAGACTTTGGGTTATCAGCTAACACTGAACTAATAATCCTATGTGCTGAGCTCCTTCTTGTGCCCACGGAGTAAAATTCAAATGCCTAGCACTCCTCCTGGATTAGTCTACCCCCAGAACTAAATCATGAGCCTGAGTGATATTATTTTACCATCCCCTTTATACTGACAAATAGCATTCCTAAAAAGACCAAAACACAGAACACCTTCCCCCAATTGAGCAAACTATATGTTCAGAACAAATCCAATATGTGAGCTGCAGCCCCATGTTTGAGTTCAAAGCAAGAGTCTCATATCGAGTTAAGACAGCGAGATAACAGCTCTGCTTCTCCCAACGAGATCCTTTGGATTCCATCAACACTGGTTATCCTATTCAGCATTCTACATAAAAGGTAGACCCATCTTGAAAACACAGATCTCCCCTTCATCATAGACAGAAGGCTCCTCATGGGTCATGAAACAGGTCAGGTAGCGTAAGCTTGAGGCCAGTAAGAGCGGTATCAGGATCTTCATATGCTGACCAAGATCTGTTCACTAAAACTTTCAGCTTAGCTGGGTACCCCATCCTAAACTTGAGCCCAGCAGCAATAATCTTGGTCACAGTGGGATGGAATGCTGTACGCTTCTGTTGAACAGATCCCGGCAGATCCTGTGCTATTCTTATCTTTGAGTTTTCCCAATGGACCTCTTATAGGTCTCTCACTTTAGACAGAAAGTGTTGCCTTTCCAAAAAATTGAGAAATTGGCATATAATAGGGTGGGGAGCAGCCCCTGAAGGAGGTTTTGGTCCTAAGGATCCATGCACCCTCTCAATAATATATGCAGAGCCGAAGGGAGAGGGACCGGCCACTCGTTCTACCAACTTCTGTACAAAAATGATAGCATTCTGGCCCTCTTCACCTTCAGGTAGTTCCAGTATTACAACATTATTCCTGCGGCTACAGCCCTCGAGGTCCTCCAACTTTGTTTCAACTTGAGAGAGCTTCTGCTGTACTGCTGCTAGCCCAGGATCTACACTTTCCAGATGCTTCTCCAGTGACACAATGTGAGCTGTTTTATCCGAGGCTCTTGTAGTGACCTCGTCCAGCTTTTTAGACAGGGCTTTGAGCTCAGTTGCCATTTCTTTGATTTCCTCATGGAAGGACTTGAATTCTTCAAGGAACCTGTTCAGGGTTAAAGGCTCTTGATCCGATACTTGGGTAGGATGGCCAGGCCTGTCTGATACACTCGAGGCCCTAGGTTTCTTCGGGGCCTTCTCAGGGTAACTGGCGGAGTGTGCTTTTGTGGGGCTTTTTTCATGTAAGCCTCCATGAATGCTCAAACTTATGGCTCCAAATCCTGAGGTGGTTAGAAGGCAGACTCAAAGGATACCAAGGGGTTTTAGGTGGTTTAGCAGACCGAAACAGTCAATTTTATAATTGGGAGGCTGAAGCTATATGGAGGAGCTTCTATTCAGCACTCTGCATCACGTGGTCTCCCACCATCTGTTTGGTATTTTAATGGTGCTTTTGATACAGTTTTTAGCCTTTGATAAAGGATCCAGTACATGATCCAAAACACGTCAGGTGTACTCTGTTTTTAACAATAAAATGATTTAATTTAAACTCTCTGGTTTCCATGTAATGCGAGGTGGTGAGTGCTCAGCTTTTTAATTTTTCTACTTTGCAATGTGTGCCTGAGCAACAGCATCCCGGTGCGAAACCTTCATTTGCACTTTATTGTCAAAAAGCTTGTGGATAACTGAACAAAGAGTATTCCTTTAAGTTAACTACCCAAGGGAAACAGAAGTAATAAAATCAGATTGTATAGTCATAAACCACACAGGATCTTTTAGTCATAAACCACACAGGATCTTCCTTTAAACTAATTTAAGGAAAGCCAGTTCAAAAGCCCAGGATGTTTTAGCCAGGAATTGAACAGCAGATGACCATTCTAAGAGGACAGTGTGAATTTTATATTTTGGGTCCCAACTGTCTACAGAGGACTTCAAAGGGCTTCAACTCTGACTGTCATATTATGAGTCATGATTTGATTTTTGGAAACAACAGAACAGTGACATCTCCTGGCCAAACAGAGTAGTTGCTCTGAACTGGAAAATTGATGATACTGCAGATTACAGACTGCGACAGCCATCCCTATAAAAAGCCCAAGTTCAGGGCATTTGCACACTTTTTCATCTGGACTCTGCTTGACACTCAAGAAGCCAAACTGCTGAGACTCAGAGGCTGAAAACACACTTTTCCTTTGGACATTCTCCTGATCAGGACTAAGGAAACTGAAAACCTTCATCTACTATTTCTGGACTCCCATTCACTGCAAATTATAGGGTAGACTTAGCTAACAGTTTTAGTGCATTTCTTTGTATATATTTTTCCCATTTTGTTTCTGCATACTGTAACCCAAATTAGTATTCTCTTTTAGTTGTGACTGTATTTAAGTATTTAAGTAAAAACTTTTGTTTTTCTAAAGAAATTCTGCCTGTATGAGATTTCTATATTTGTGTGTGAATTGTGGAACTATAATTATTAATCTGTGACAACTGTTAATTGCTTAAGGGTGGCACCATAAGCAACCAGCTGGAGTAAAGGGTCCGTTAGAGATCTGGAAGGATAGGGAGAATACCAGAGTCTCAGGCATGGGTCTGCAGGCATTTTGAACCAGGCTGCTGTGTGTCCTGTAGGGAGAAGGCCAAATCAGACTTATGCTGCTGAGCCAGTCCACTATAATAGGGGACATATGTGGGGCATGGCTGTGCAAAAAAAAAATATAATTTCTTTCTTCTTTCACCATCAATATATTACCCTTAAGGGCCTTTACTTAAACTGTAAACAGGAAGATAATATCAGTTGTGGTTTTCCCGGTACAGTCCCCAGTGTTTGGAAACAGTAACCATGTAGCGTATGTAACAGGGACAGAGAATATACAAAATGAAAAAAAATGATGTGTAAATATTTTGTGGTCTTCACATGAATTTGCAGTACTTCACTTCATTTAGTTAATTCACTAAGCAACACTAAAATATTTGCATGCAGCTGTGTGTGATGACCACCAATCTAACTCATAGTGCAATTCTATGGGGTGAAGTAATTTTCAAAGTTTTTCCTTACCCAGAATTCCTGGGTATTCATAGATTAAAATGCATTTGGGTATAAATGGAAATAAGAGTTGATAACATTTACATTTTTTTTGATTATTTTACAAATTAACTAACCAAAACCAGAGAAAGAGCAGTATATTAATGTATGTTATGAGGAGACCAGGTTGGATGGAAATGCTGGTCCTGTTTTGGCTTCAATGATTCCTCCCACGTACTCAATGATACACCACCCGAGGATCGATCGTAGGGGTGGGGGTGTGGCCCTTCATTTTAAATCAGAACTGAACCTGAGGGAAATCTCAATGGGAACTACCCACTCTTTTGAATGTATTGTGGGAGAGGGACTGGGGTGCAGAATTCCTCTTGTCTACCATCCACCAGGTGACAGGAATGTTTTCTTGTGGGAAGTTGCGGACTTCATTGCTGACCTAACATTGGGACCCATAGATGGTTGATCCTTGGGTATTTCAATGCTTGGGTCGACGATGAACTCTCACAGTTTGGACAAGACTTCCTCCAGTTAATGAATGTAATGGGCCTCACACAGGTTATTTCCTCCTCAACCCATATTGGTGGTCATTCATTGGACTTGGTGTTCCTCCTGGGGATGGAGATATCCAACTTGGTGGTGGAACCAGTCGGATGGTCGGACCATCATTCCATCAGATTCAGTTTTGAGGCCCCCCCAAAAGGTCTGCCCCTATGGAAATGGTCAAGCACCACATTTTGAGGGGTGTATCCCCAGATGGCCTGATGGCAGAGCTTGACCTATCGTGCATGCCGAGAGAATGCATGGATCTAGAGGATTTTGTGCTTGCCTATAATAAGGCAGTGACAGAGGCCCAGGATTCCATTGCTCCAGTTTGTGTTCATCCACTCTCCCTTCACCCTAGGTCTCCATGGTTTGATGAGGACCTGAGAGAGTTGAGGAGAGATGGACAAAGGCTAGAGAGGCGATGGCGAAGATCTGGCCTGGAGTGTGACAGGCTTAGTTTGATGGACCAGTATTTGGTCTATTAATCAACAATTTCCCATAAGAAGGCAGAATTCCTGTCCAGGGAAACTGCTGCCATGCAGAATTGACCAGTCCAGCTTTTCCAGACCGTGGACAGATTGTGTAATCCACTCTGTCTTCAGCCCAGAAATGCTTTTTCACAAGAGCAGTGTGAGAAGATTGTTCGATTCTTCATGGATAAGGTTGCCACGATCAGGTCTGAGGTCCACATGACCCTTTCTCTAGGGAATAGCAGTGGTCAGCAAGAGATATCGGACCCTTGGTTTGAGTGGTGTGACTTTGATCAGCCTACAATCAGTGATATTGTGATGGTTATCCAGACTTTACATCCTACCAACTGTAGTTTGGATCTGGGCCCTATGCATTTGCTTGTTGGCTGTGTTGATATTATCAGCCCGGTCCTTGCTGAGATTGTCAGGTTATCCTTGGAGAGGGGAATTTTTCTAGTTTCTCTTAAGGAGGCTATGGTTCGGCCTCTTCTTAAGAAGCCCTCCTTAGATCCTGACTGTCTTAGAAACTACAGGCCTGTCTCTAACCTTCCATTTTTGAGTAAGGTCATTGAGAAGGTGGTGGCTTTACAATAGGATGACCATTTGACCAGCCACAATATCTATGATAATTTCCAGTCTGGTTTCAGGAAGAGACATAGCACCGAGACGGCTCTTGTTCGGGTACTAAATGACCTCCTGATAGTGAGAGATCGAAAAACTCGTTCCAGCTTGGTCCTTCTTGATCTCTCTCTGCAGCATTTGATACTGTGGACCATGGTGTGCTGCTGGATTACCTATGGTTATTCTGTGGACTATCAGGGGTTGTCCTGGGTTGGTTTCAATCCTACTTCACGGGTAGTTCTCAGAGAGTGGTGTCTGGGGTTTGTACCTCAGCTCCATTATCCCAGCCCTGTGGGGTTCGGCAGAGATCCATTTTAGCACCCATGTTGTTTGCAGTGTATATGATGCCGTTAGGAGTGATTATTAGATGGTATGGCTTGAGTTTTCACTGCTATGCAGATGATAATCAGCTATACAGTATTTTGTCCCTGAACAGGATGATGCCATTTCAGTGCTCAACAACTCTCTGGCTGAAATCCAGGCCTGGAAGAACATGAGCTGGCTATGGTTGAACCCTGAAAACACCAAGGTGTTCGTTGTGAACCTGGGCTGTTGTGAGGTGGGTGTGTTGGCAGGCTCACCTTCGGGCTTGTAGCTCGGAAGTGTCCAGCTAGCTACCTCAGACCGAGCACGGAACCTGGGCGTTATGTTTGATAACTGTCTGACTTTGAAATCACAGGTGTCAGCAGTTGTTAAAACCTCTTTTTACCATCTGAGAAAATATCGCCTGGGTGAAATATCTGGTTCCTCCCGATGATCTTCCAATGTTGGTTCATGCCTTCATTACCTCCCGCCTTGACTACTGCAATGCCCTTTACCTAGGGCTGTCTGGGGTTGATATCCACTGCTTGCAGCTGGTGCAGATCACGGCTGCCAGGCTGTTGACTAGTGCTTCAAGAGCCAGTCACATAACACCTGTGCTCCGTGATCTGCACTGGCTCCCGATTAAGTGGCGGATCACAGTTAAGGTTGCTTCGTTAACCTATAAGGCCCTACACGACCAGGGACTGAGCTTCCTGAAAGATATTCTTTGTCCGTACTGTCCCTCCCGTCCTCTCCGATCCAATGATGAGGGATTGCTAGAGGTTCCCAGGGTACGTTTGCCGACATCAGGAGCAAGAGAATTTGCTCCGTCCCTGTGGAATTCTCTACCTCATCGGGTACAAGGTTGCCTAACCATCCAGAGTTTTAAAACTGCATTAAAAACCTATTTTTTGACCTGGTGTTTGGTAATTGAAGTGTTTTTTTATGTGGTTTTATATTTATTGGAATTTATATAATGTATGCACTTTTAATTTGTCTTATTTTGTTGTACAGGCACATTGGTTTTGGAAAGGTGCCTTTTTTATAAATAAAAATTGATTGACTGATTGATTGATTGATGATTGATATGAAACAGGATGGAGAAAAATCCAGAAAGTGCAAGTTGTCACTGAAAACATTGTGGAAAATATAAAATTAGGTTACTGAAGTTGTTTATTTTTTCCAATTAATATTTTTACTGTTTGAGGCCATATTATTAATGTATTAATTAGAGGAAAAATTATAATATTGCATACCACCACCACAAAGGAAGTTCATCATACAACAGATCAACACCATTACTAAACAAATAGTAGATACACGCAATCGATTTCTATTAATGCCTTAACCAAAACTCTACACTATACACAAACCACACTAAACACACTATATACATTCTCAGTCACATCAGTAAATGTTCATACTGCCCAATTGCTTTACAGCGTCATTATTTTGAAGGCTTTGTTGACAGTTTCTATTCCTTATACCACAAAAGGCCCATCTCCCACAATGACCAGTGGTCCACATATTATATAGTTTACATCTACTTTGTCAATGTTCTGTTGTACTCCTCATGCAGACCCACCAGGGCCATAAAGAAAACAGACCAAGGACCTGGAAGACCACAGGTGATGGTGTAGATGAATCCACCAGATGAGAACATGGGCGGTGGCCTATAGTGACATAATTGGGCAGGTGTGTACAGTACTCCTCATGCAGACCCACCAGGGCGCTAAAGAAAATGGACCAGGGACCTGGAAGACCACAGGTGATGACGTAGCTAAATAAACCAGATGAGAAAATGGGTGCTGGCCTGGCCAACAGTGACATACTCATGCAGGTGTGTACAGTACTCCTCATGCAGACCCAACAGGGCCCTGAAGAAAACAGATCAGGGACCTGGAAGACCACAGGTGACAGCAGGCACAGCCCTCCACACCATGCCTGTGTCCCAGGGGACCTTTTGTCACCTGCTTCCCTCTGCCCAACCCAGTCAGCTTTTCTGAGGCCTAGTGGCACCCATCTACCCCTCCACACCCTACATGCTGTCCCAGGTGACCTGATGGTGCCTGCTTCCCTCTCCCCAAACCTGTCAGCCTTTCCTGAGGCCAGGTGGCACCTGTCTGCCCCTCCACCCCTGTGTGCTGTCCCATGGGACACAGTGGTGCCTGTTACTCTCTTCCTAACCCTTTCTGCCTTTCCCAGGGCATGGTGTCTCCCATCTCGCACCCCACAACCTGCCAAGCTGTCCCTGGTGACCAGTTGGCACCTGCTTACCACTCCTTAACACTTCCAGCATTTCTCGGGGTCTGGAGGCTCCTGTCTCCCACCCCACAACTATCCTGCAGTCCCAGGGGACCTGGTAGCACCTGCTTCCCTCTTCCCAACCCAGTCAGCCTTCCTTGAGGCCTGATGGCTCCTGTCTCCCACCCCACACCCTTCCTGCTGTTCCAGGGGACCTGGTGGTGCCTGCTTCCCACTTCCCAACTTGTCTGCCATTCATGAGGCCTGGTGTCACCTGTCTGCCCCTCCACACCCTGTTTGCTGTCCTAGGGGACCTGGTGGTGCCTGCTTCTCTTTCCATAACCCTTTTGCCTTTACTTGAGCCTGGTGTCTCATGTCTCCCACTACACACTCTGCCAAGCTGTCCCTGGTGACCTGTCAGCACTAACTTCCCTCTTTCTAACCCTGACAGCCTTTCCCATGGCCTGGAGGCTCTTGTCTTAACCCCACACCATTCCAGCTATCCCTGGTGACCAGTTGGCACCTGCTTTTCTCTCCCTAACTCTAACAGCCTTTCCCAGGGCCTAATGTCTCCTGTCTCCCACCCCATGCCCTGCCAGCAATTCATAGGAACCTGGTGGCATGTGCATCCCTCTCCTTAACCCTTCTAGCTTTTCCAAGGGTCTGGTGACTCCCTTCTCCCACCACATATGCTGCTAGCTAACCCTGTGGACCTAGTTGTACCTGTTTACCTCTCCTTAGCCCTTCCAGCATTTCCCAGGGCCTGGAGGCTCCTGTGTCACACCCCACACCCTTCCTGCTGTCCCAGGGGACCTGGTGGTGCTTGCTTCCCACTCCCTAACCTGTCAGCCATTCCTGAGGCCTGGTGGCACCTGTCTCCCCCTTCCACACCCTGGTTGCTGTCCCAGGGGATCTGGTGGAGTCTGTTTTTCTTTCCCTAACCCTTTCTGCATTTCCTGGGAGCCTGGTGTCTCCTGTCTCCCACCCCACACTCTTCCAAGCTATCCCTGGAGACCTATCGGCACTGGCTTCCCTCTCCCTAACCCTAACAGCCTTTCCCATGGCCTGGAGGCTCCTGTGTCACACCCCACACCATTCCAGCTCTCCCTGGGGTCCTAGTGGTGACTGCTTCCCTCTACTTTACCCTGACAGCCTTTCCCAAGGCCTGCTGTCTCCCATCTCCCACCCCATATCCTGTCAGCTATCCCTGGGACCTCATGGCACCTGCTTTCCTCTCCTTAACCCTTCCAGCCTTTCCTGGGGCCTGGTGTCTCCTGTCTCCCACCCTATACCCTGTCAGCTATCCCTGGGGACCTGGAGGCACCTGCTTCCCTCTCCCCTACCCCGTCAGCTTTTCCTGAGGCATGGTAGAACCTGTCTGCTCCTCCACACCCTCCACACCCTGCTTGCTCTTCTAGGGGACCTGGTGGTGACTGCTTCCCTCTTCTCAACCCTGTCAGCCTTTTCTGAGGCCTGGTGGTACCAGTCTCCCCTCCAAACCCTGCCTACTGTCTCAGGGGATCTAGTGGTGCATACTTCCTTCTCTCCAGCACTGTCAGAATTTTCTGAGAACCGGTGGCACCTGTCTGACCGCCACACCCTGCCTGCTATCCCACTTCTACCTCCCTAACCCTTTCTGCCTTTTCTGGGGCCTGGTGTCTCCCATCTCCCACTGCACACCCTGCCAAGCTGTCCCTGCTGACCTTTTGGCACTGGCTTCCCTTTCCTTAACCCTTTTATCCTTTTCTGGGGCCTGGAGGCTCCCTTCTCCCACCCCACACCCTGCCTGGCATCCTAGGGAAGATGAATACACCTGCTTCCCTCTCCACAACTGTGTCAGCCTTTCCTGAGGCCTGGTGGCACCTGTCTGCCCCTCCACACCCTGCTTGTTATCCAAGGGGACTTACTGGCACCTGTTTCCCTCTCCCCAACCCTGTCTGCCTTTTTCTGAGGCCTGGTGGCACCCATCTCCCCTTCCACACCCTGCCTGCTGAGCCAGGGGACCTGGTGTCACCTGTTTCCCTCTCTCCAACCTTGTCTACCTTTCCTGAGGCCTGGTGGCACCCATCTCCCCCTTTCACACCCTGCCTGCTGTCCCAGGGTTGGTGGCATTTGCTTCCCTCTCCCTAACCCTTTCTGCCTTTCCCAGGGCCTGGCATCTCCTGTACCCCACCCCACACCCTGCCAAACTGTCCCTGGTGACCTATTAATATTGCTTTCCCTTGCCACAACCTTGTCAGCATTGAGGTTCCCATCTCCTGCCCCACACCTTGCCAGCTGTCCCTAGGGACCTGGTGGCACCTGCTTTCCTCTCCCTAACCCTGACAGCCTTTACTGGAGTCTGGTGTCACCCATCTCCCACCCCATACCATGCCAAGCTGTCCCTGGTGACCTGTTGGCACTGGCTTCCCTCTCCCCAACCCTGTCCACTTTGAGGCTCCTGTTTCCCACCCCACACCCTGCCAGCTGTCCCTGGGGACCTGGTGGCACCTGCTTCCCTCTCCCTATACCTGACAGCTTTTCCTAGAGCTTGGTGTCACCCGTCTCCCACCCCATACCCTGCAAGCTATCCCTGGGGACCTGGTGGCACCTGCCTCCTTCTTCTTATCCATACCACCCTTTCCCAGGGCATGGTGGTTCCTGTCTCCTACCCCACACCCTGCTGGCAGTCCCTGGGGACCTGTTGGCACCAGCTTCCCTATCCTTAGTCCTTTCAGCCTTTTCCAGGGCCTGATGCCTCCCATCTCCCACCCCACACCCTTCCAGCTGTCCATGGGAACCTAATGGCACCTTCTTACCTCTTTCTATCAGGACAGCCTTTCCTGAGGCCTGGTGGCACACTTTCTCCCTCTCCCCAAAAGAGTCAACCTCTTATGTGCCCATGTAGCACTCGCCTTTAACTCACAAACCACCCCAATGTCATTTTAATTTTTAATAAATATCTTGTTTGTAACAGGGATGGATGTTTACAGTTCTGTCTCTGCCACAAACAGGATTGAACTGGAGAGGGAGCTTTTAAGTAACTTTTTAAAAGCAAAAGATACATAAATAGCTTTATGCAGCTTAAGCATGTTAGGAAATTGTTGTAGCAGTGTGTATTTCTAGAGTTTAATAACATATTTGGAGTCAAAAGTACATTTTATATTTTTCTTTGCAGTACCAGCCAGAACCCTCCCCCCCGGAGCAAGCCAGTGACCATTTTAAAACCAAAGGCAGTTTGTTACACCACTGAAATAAATTCATACTAAAATGAATACTGAATACTGTAATAATCACACTCAAAAAAGGGATGTGCTAAAAGTCTGGTTTGTAACAGGGACGTCGATTCACAGATTGTCTCCAGTTACAAATCTTAACATGAAAACTCTGTTCCTGTTACAAACAAGATTGAACTAGGGGGAGGGCTTTTAAGCTAACTTTTAAAATGCAAACAAGACATAAATAGCGTTCTGCAGCTTAAACATGTTAGGAAATTGTTGTAGCAGTGTATGTTTCTTGAGTTTAATAACATTTTTACAGTACACATAACATTTTATACTTTTGCAGCACCTGCCACTCTCTCCCCTCAGCAAGTCAGAGGTCATTTTGAAACCAAGAGTACTTTGTTACAACCACTGAAAAAATGCTTCTAAAATGAACCCCATACACTATAATAATAATAGGACAAAAAAAGGGGAAGCACTAAAAGTACTGTTTGCAACAGGGATGGATATTGATAACATGTCCCCAGTTATAAACCTTAATAAGAAAAATCTGTCCCTGTTACAAACAGGATTGCACTGGGAAGGGCGCTTTTAAAACAACTTTTGGACATTAAAGCAAGGTTTAAAAGATAAACTGACTTTAAACTCACTGCCAGATCGTAGCATCACAGCATCTTTACAGTGCTTACATCACTAAACATTAGTTTTCCGTACTTTGCCCAGGACAATTATTGCCACTTTTGCCATTTTTATCATAAGATGCAATTTTCTGACTTAATATTATTTATTTCAATGGCAGTTATTAATTACATTGAAATAAATAATATAATGCTGAATTGTGCTACAAAAAAAGTGCCCAATGTTTATATCCCATTGTAACAGGAACAGATTTCCTTGTTACAAACTGCTGTCCTTGTTACAAACAGGAATGTCCTTTAAATTCAGGCACTTACATTCAAGCCTACTAGCATTGGCTGAATTGGCTGAATGGGCCAAACATGAACTTCCTTAGTTAAAAAATAGAGCCCTAAACAACTTCCTTCTGTAAAAATAACTATACTGCCCAAGAATGTGCTGCAATTTAAATAAACAGAGTATCTCAATGTAAATGATCCTGTATGTAACAACTCTGGAGTGCAGGAGATGAAAAACCTTTTACTGTTGCTACCGAGGGCAAAATGGCCCAGGCTTGTGGGCAAACACTTGAAAAGGTTCAGGGTCCATGGATGATTGGCTATAGATAATCCAATTTTTTCTCCTGCAGTGATCATGCTCCCAGGGCATGAAAGGGGACCCTTACATACAGGAATGGGGAAGGGATGGAATCAGAGATGCCCAATTTGAAAATGGGACTGCTTGGGCAGCTTGGAGCTCCGGGGGAAACAAAGAGCAGCAATCTTCCAGTAAGCACTTGGATTTTAGTGAGCAGGCATCGGAAGCATCGAAATATTACTGACTAGAAGGAATTTGCATTGCAATCACGTATGTAACCAAGGGGGATGGAGTAGGTTACATACGTGATTGCCATTTTTGGTGGCATTTAAATTAAAAATTAAAGGCAGCAAACTGAGAAACACACACACTGTTTGTAAGTATGTGTCTCACCAGTCTACATGCGGTCTTTTGTGTTTGGCAGTGCAGGCTGAATGACAGAAATAGTGTGCACAAGACACACTGCATTTAAATGTCCCACTCAAAGCATGAAAAAAGGAGGGGACATTTATGAAATTTTTAAAAATAGAACAGATTTGGCTAGTGTTGCCACTCCAAGGTTATAAATCCTGTGTAAGCTTGTTATATAGCACAGTGCAGTGCAGTTTTTTAGACTAGAATTGCTATATTATGTAAATTAATGGCATGTAAAGAGGGTATGGCATAAATGTACCCATTTATTGTGGACAGACCCTGCTACCCCGAAGAGAGTGTGAAGCCTGGGTTTTCCTTCTTTGTGTAACAGCCAAGAAAGGGTTCATATCTGGCCACAAGATTTGAGACTGGTATTGTGCCCTTATACAAAACTGAAAGGATGCCCTGGGTCCTCATGGAAGAGGTGCAGTCATGTACTCAGCAAACATTCTAAAAGGATGAGAAGGGTATTCCTGTTCTTCCCACATCACAGATTGCACTTAAGGGTGGGCACTGTGAGCTCATTGGACCTGACACTCAGAAGTGAGTTCATGGCAGACGTCACCTGACACACATAAGAAGCCACATTGCTGAAACCCAGTGTGGCTGCAAGGACTGAAGGAACTGAAAACTTTCATCTACTTTTCTGGACTTCAATTCATTGCAATTTCAGGGTAGACTTTTAGCTAACAGTTTTAGTGCTTTTACATGTATATATTTTTCCCATTTTGTTTCTGCATACTGTAAGTCAAATTAGTGTAATTTCCTTTTAGTTGTAACTGTATGATTTATTATTTAAGTATTTTAGTAAAACATTTGTTTTTTTCTAAAAAAATCTGTCTGAGTGAGACTAATCTATATCTGTGTGTGAATTGTGGAACTGTAATTATTAATCTGTGACAACTGTTAATTGCTTAGAGGTGCCACCATAAGCAACCAACTCAAGTAAAGGGTCCATAAGGGATCTGAAAGGATAGGGAGAATACTATAGTCAACAGGGAGTTTGAACAAGGCTGTTGAATGTCCTGTAGGGAGAAGGCCAGATCAGGTTTTTACACTGCTACCCTGAAGAGAGTGTGATGACTGGGTCTTCCTCCTTTGTGTAATAGCAAAGGAAGGGTTAATATTTGACCATGAGATTTGAGACTGGTATTGTGAACTTATCCAGCACTAGAGGGACACTGTGGGTCCTTGTGGTAGAGGTGCAGTTGTCACTTTGGCGAGCATGCTAAAAGGACAAGGAGGGTATCTATGTCCCCCTCCCCATCATGAATTGCACATAAGGGTTGGCACTGTGAGCTCAGTGGACCTAACCAGCAGGAGTGGGTTCATGACAGCTGCCACTATAGCAGCGCCCACTTCCCACTGAGAATCTTGTTCCTCCACATTCTGAACTTCCTTGAGGAGGACCCAGAAGTAGCAGGGATCACCCAACTTATCCTTTAGACCCAGCTTACAGCTAGCAGTAACTCAGAGTTCTTGGCACCCCTCAGTGCCTGTTGTAAGTGTGTTTTTTTCATATCAGCAGATTGCACTATCCCTTTATGGTGCAGCTTTTGTAGGGCCCTCTCCAACCTTTGGATATACTGTGAAAGGGGTTTCCCTATAACCCTACCACAAGTCCTCACTCGACTCAGTGCAACCAAATGCACTATCCAAGGCAACAACATAATCCTCCACACTGGCTTCTGGGTCAATGTCCTACAAGGACCACATAGCATTGAGGGCAGGACCCTTCAGACTTTCCATAACCTTTTACGTTTTCCCCTTTGCTACAATGCCAGTCCTGCAACAAGGGAATCACATAATTAATCCATGACTCATGATCCTCCTCCCCATGGTGGTGAGCTTTACCTCAGAAAACATCCTCAACTTCCAATACAAATCTGAAAAGGTGGGCACATAACTGGGCTGAGGCCTCTCACTGGGGGGGGGACAGTTTGGGCTGAGGCCCTCCCTCTCCAGGAGGAACCACACTTAACATAATTACAATAGACCAAGCCTCCAATAACCCTTCCGGAACCAAGCCCTGTGGTACCCAAGAGACTTCTACAGCATTTTTACATCCAATCAATAGTCAATGTTCCTGTAACAGAGTCTAGCTTCTGACCCTGAACTGCCACTTGACCCAGCATCTTTATAATGGACACATGACCCTCTATAGCTTCTGTTTCTAACTCAGGGGGCACCTTCAAGAGTAAGATTGATTTCTGGAGGTCAACCTTCTGCTCTCCATTGCATGCAACAAATTTGACCATATCTGTCTCTTTTACCCTGACTTTGGACTTGGGGGGAGTAGACCTGGGCTTGATGGAATTGACAGTGATCTTTCTGTTGGTGGCATCCATGATGGGGATTACTGGTGAACAGGAGATCCAGTGGTGCCTCCAAAGATGTAACCAAGGCACTGAGTACCAATGGGCTACTAACCCTGCCTCCTGGCTATGACACAGGTTAAGGGACCTAGGTCCTGCTACGGTGGTGTTTGCGATGTTCTGTCCCAAATTGGTAAGAAAGTAGCATGGTGCCTCTACACAGAGTAGAGAACAGTAGGCCAGGTATTTACTTGGTACAACCCCCTGGAGGCTGTACCTACCCACCTCCCCTTCCAACCACCCCACACACTAAATACCACGTTGTACCCTATTACTAAAAAGTACATAAACTTAACAGCTGTTAACAATAACTTTATCACAACACAGGAATCGCAACAAACAAACACAGAATTATTTTTAAAAAGGGAGGTGGCCAGCCTGCCAGCATAGTGGCAAGGTGTTCATCTGTGACACTGGATGTCCTGGATTTGGGAATGGACCCAGGAAGTCAGAGGGCCAGCTGGGGGGGAGAAGAATTGAGCATCCCATGGGAGGGGGGATGTGTGTCTGGTGAAAGTCGGACCCTAGCTGAGGTTGGGGGTCTCACAGCAACCTGCACCAAGACACCATGGGAGGTGTGCAGACACTGGCATCATTGTATGCATGCCTCCTCCTTCTAAGGGGAATAAAAATTAGTAGCTACCACTGTGACACTCCATCCACTCTCCCAGCTTTAATCCTTGGCCCCTGGCACTCCTGATCAATTACCTATCCCATTGTCTGCTGTATCCAGCCGACTCCATGCCCCACCATGGGGAGGGCAAGCTATGGAGGCAATGCTAATTGATTCCCCTGTCGGCACCCTTCTCCCATCATTGCTGGTCACACTGGTGAGGTGGCCCTGCCAGGGGGAAATCCAGGGCATATCACCAGTCAGGTAAGTCACACTGGGGTGGGGACAGAGTCTGGGGGTCAGCAAGGGCTGAGGTCTGGCAGCAGAAAAAAAGAATAGTAAAAAAATAAATAAATAAAAGGGGAGGCTTTGGAAATGGTACCAGGAACAGGACAGCTGTGAATAGAAAAATGTCTGATTATTTTTGAATTAACAGAGCCCATGGTATCAAACACACAGTAACCCACCCCATTAGTACCATTGAAAACTGCTATGTCTTGACTGGGTGCCCAGGTTTTGGCAGGCCTGCTCGATGCCTCAGATTGGCTGGCATTGGGGCCCCTTAAACAATTATTTTTGAAGAATTAACAGTTTATACCTTTACTCCCCTTTTTATCAGAGCAAGCCCTGGGTTACTCATGATCCTGAAGCTGTAGTTTCAGTCACTGGCATTGTGGGCTCTGGCAGTTTAGGTTCTTCCAATCACTCTCAGAGGGCAGCAAGAAGATGAGCTGAAAAGATTGGTTGGAACAGCCTTGGACTTGCTTAAAGGTCTGGCCAATTGTCCCCTTCCAACTTGCTTGAAGGTCTGACCACTTGTCCCCTTCAGCCTGTTTCCAGGCCTGTTGCAGAGCCCCAAGCACAAGACCCACCAGGCCACAAGAAGCCCAGAACCAGGAGTGGCTTCACAACTTTGCACCCTCTATGAGTCTAGAGTGCTTTAGCACTTAGGCACATGCCCATGGCCCCCTGCAGCTCAATCTGCCCCCACTTGGTAGGGGTTAGCAAATTCCCTATCTGGCTCTGAATTGCAGCTGTGAATAGTCTCAGATTCCACCTTTCCTTTGAACAAAGCAAACAGCTCTGATATGCAGAAAGACAGGTCTTCAAGACTTTCCACCTTCCTAATGGCTTTTGGCTGATAGCTTTCAGTCTTTGATATGAGCCTCCACCCTTTTCACAGCTGGCTTTCAGCAGACCACAGGCTCCTGAAACACTAGACATCTGCAAGCCTTTTCCTTCCAATGCCCATCACTTCAAATAATAGTGGCCTTTTGGCTCTGGCACTTACAAGTCCAAACCACCCTTTTTAATGCCTCAGTGGATTTTCTCACACTGGTGCAGGATCACTGCAAAATCCTGGATCTCTCACACTGTCAGGAGCTTTTTGCCAATGAGTCTTAAATATTCAGGTGCAGAATCACAGCTCTCTCCACCAGAATAAAGGCATTCTCATATTCTACAGACACTGGAACAGTTTGCCAAACTAAGGCCTGGAAAATACCTTCTCCCTTCTCACAGGCACAGCCTAAGTCCTTCTTGACTTGAGAGGGGCCCAGCAAAGACTTACTAAACTGCCTAAAGTCCCAGGGGTTTCTCCCCAAAATTCAGCTCCCTGATTGACTGAATCCTGGTATCAGTCACAAATATTAATACTTATTAGCCCAGCTTGGTTACTAATTGGCAAGGGTCTTTGGCACCTGAAATTAGTTCACACCTCTTTCCCATAAACCATCACAACCAGTTTTTGGGTGCCTGACTAGATAGTTGAATGGCTGTCCTTTGGGGTGAAAGGGCTAAAGATGGCTGCCACTACATACAATCCCACAGAGTCACACATCAGTCCCAACTTTATAGCATTATTGCCTCAAAACAAAACAGTTTATATATATATATATATATATATATATATATATATATATATATATATATATGGTAGCACAGTAGTGCTACCATAGTTAGGGTTGAGAAGCCATTTACATGTTAAACCCCAAATTTTGCACCTTAGTAACTTTGTAACTGTGCAACAGATTTGCCTGAAATTTGGAATACAGAATCAAGATCCATACACCTTGGGATCTGCCAAGTTTTGTACCAGTTGGATGTACGGCTGCGGAGTTATTAAGCATGATCTGAGCGTGCATTTATACTTTTTTTGGAATTCTACGGTCGTGCCTACAGGTCGCACGGTTTGTGTGATTGGTCCGAAATCTTCAGGGAACATGTGGTTGGGGTCACCGATGTGCCTTTTGAAGATTTCGTGAAAAAATATGAAACGGTTCAAACGTTATTTAAAAAACAAGTTCCCATTATAAGTCAATGGGAAAAGTTAACAAAAAGTGCAACACTTTCACAAATGCACTTTTATTTTCGTAAATGGCCCTAGTACTTTCACAAATCCACCATTTTGTTTTCAGTTGGTGATCAGAAAAATGCTTGGCATTTAAATTTGGGACCATCTAGGGACACAATTCTTTTTGGGTTCACCTAGTCGGAGCTTGAGGATGCTAGCCATGTCTTCATTTTGGGGTTAAACACCCCAGAAATATGTTTTTCAAAGTTCTGGAAAAAGTACTTTTGCAAAGTACTTTCGTGCTTACGACACTTTTGCAAATCTGTGCGAAAGCTTTCTCAAATCACGAAAGTACTTTGCAACACTATGGCCAAAATGAGAGGAGTTCTTTGCCACCTTGCTGCAAAAGAACGATTAGGTCTTTTGGCCTAAAATTTGGAGGGATCGCAGCCAACATCTCACAGATGTGCTCTTTCATAGTTTGGTGACAAAATATTGCAAGGATGCAAAGTTACAGTACTCTGAAGTTGACACTTTTTCCCATAGACTAACATTACGGCGTCCGCTGCATTACAGGAATTCTTTGCCACCCTGCTGCAAAATAACGGTATGGTCTTTTACACTGAAATTTGGAGGGAAGAAAGCCAACATCCCCCAGATGTGCCTTTTGGTGGTTTGGTGGAAAAATATTATAGGGCGGCAAAGTTATGGCACTCCAAACTTCTCTTTTTTTCCCACAGGATAACATTACAGCATTCGCTGTGCCTTTCAGGGCCCGTATCTCGGAAATGGTGCAAGATACGGACTTTTTGTCAGAAAAACACTTAGCTCCCTATCTGGGGACTAAGTGAAAAACTAGCCAGGAAAGTTATAAATCATATGACTTTTTAATTTTTTTTCTACATCGTACGGTTCCTGAGATATAAACAATTTAGTATTCCAACTCCTCATTTTATGCTCCAAGACCCATTATTATGCATACATTCTTTGTACTCACTGTCTTTCTCTATACAGCTTTTGGGGAAAACTAGCCTGTGTGCTTGCATTACTGTTACCGTTACCACTTCTGCTTGCAGTTCCGTACCCGTTTCACTTACCGTTCCCGTCTATGCCACCATGTGCGTTACCCTTTGTGTTTTCATTTGCACCTGCATTTGCGTTATTTTTACCATTTGTGTCTACAGTACTGTCTTTCTTTCAGGTGAATAGACAGTTTTGCTACATGCTTGTGGGACACTGTTCATTTTGCCTTCAAACATTGTGCCTATCCTCCCTAAGTGTTCCAGTAAAACGCTGCGGTACCAAGAACAGCTGAGAGGGGGTGGCAACCAGAGTATCATGTCACCACCAGAGGAGGGGCAGGACTGCATATAAGAACTCACGCTGCTACTGCAGCTGAAGGTGAATAGACAGTTTTGCTACATGCTTGTGGGACACTGTTCATTTTGCCTTTAAACACTGTGCCTATCCTCCCTGAGTGCTCCGGTAAAACACTGCGGTATCAAGAACAGCTGAGAGGGGGTGGCAACTGGAGCGTCATGTCACCACCAGAGATGGGGCAGGACTGCATATAAGAACTCACGCTGCTACTGCGCGAGCGCCACTCGGTATCAAAAAGTGAAGGGTTGGAAGGTAAATTTGAACAGTATAGCATAGAATTCAAATTGTTTGAAGGTTTTGTTATATAAATGATAGTATTTTATGATACACACCATTAAAGATATTTCGAATTGCTGGTACATCGTGTTGAACATGCTAATTAATATGTACACAGCTGTGAACAAGCTTGTAAAGGTTGTAAATTTGTAATTCCCCTAAACACTAAGTATAAATAATAGATATAGGTAAAGATTTGGGGATTATTGTAAGTTTTAGACTGTTTGTGTAGTTAAAATGAAGCTGTTTTACAGGATGTTGGCATATATTTGCACAACAATCTTACTTTATGGAAAGTTAACATGTGCATGTCAATTAGAGACAACTAGCACTTTAGCAATAGTAATAGGGACCACTATTAGTGGGGGATACATTTTTATGAATGAGGGCCCGAAAAATAAGGGAAGGGGTAGGAATTATTTTTCAAAAATAAAGATTCAACTTAAAAATAAATATCATCCTTTAAGGCTATTGGGACAGGGATCTAAAACATAGAAAAATTGCTTATTAATTTCGCTACTCTTGGGAGGAGATATTGAAATTAACCCTGGTCCAGGAAATTCTGGATCTATTAAGATTTCTCATGATAATGCCAGGAGTTTAAGGAAGAAAATTGACTTATTTAAAACTTGGACTAATGCTGAATCTCCAGATATAGTCGCCCTGACAGAAACATGGTTAAATGATAAGATTGTAACAGAGGAAGTAAAGCTGGAGGGCTTTTTTAGCCATCGACTTGATAGGACTGGTCGTAGAGGAGGGGGTGTTATCCTATTTACTAAATTCGAACTTGGTCAAACAACAGTGTTATTTGCAAACCAAATAGGTTTAGTAGATTGTTTATTGGTAAAAATTAATAAAATGGATTTAGTCCTAGGAGTAGTTTATGCCCCCCTAAAAACAGTTCTAGGAGAATTTGATAATTTAGCTTCAGTAATCCAAAAGTGCTCAATGAGCTGTGAATTGCTAATTATTGGGGATTTTAATGCAGCCTGGGGCAAGCCACGAGGATTAGCTTTGGAAAATAGTTTTAAGTTGCTAGATGTAAATCAAAAAATACTTTTCCCTACCAGGAAAACTACTCAACAAAGTAAAGGAAACATATTGGATTTAATTTTTGTATCAGCGAAAATTCTGATTGAATCAATTGAAGTAAGTCAACCTATAATGGGGGATCACAGTTCTTTAAGCTGTGTCTTTGGACTTGGGGGAAGAAGGCACAACCAAATATTAAATCCTTCATTAAAAATTAAGTGTAGAAACTTTAAAAATTATAACAAAGAGGCTTTTGTAGCAAGATTATCTCAAGTTAAGTGGGATAGACTATTTCTAATACCATCTGTAGATTTAGCAGTCCAAGAATTCACAAAGTGGTTTCTAGATGTATGTAACAAATTAGCCCCTTATAAAATGTGTGAACAAAGAAAGTCTCATGTGCCCTGGATTACAGAAACACTGAAGAAATTAATATGTTTAAAAGATCGGTTGTGGAAAATTGCTGGTAAAACATTAAAAACTGAGGATTGGGATAAATACAAAAAGGCTAGAAATAACTTGAAATTACAAATAAAAAAGCAAAAACAAAAGTACTATGAAGAGAAATCAAATAACACTACAGATAATAAAAAATGTTGGTCTCTGATAAAGTCTTTTGAATTTCCACAAATTCAGGGCCCTCCTATCCAAATGATAAGTAGAGGTGTACTTCAGTCAATTAAACAGTCAGCAAACATATTGAATGACTATTTTGTAAATTTGCCTGATTTGAATTTTTCTAGTTTGACACTTACAGACTCTGGTAAAAGGATGGAAAACATGAAAGCACCCAAATTTAGATTTAAGGGTATTACTTGTAGACAGATCAAGAATGAGATTAGAAAATTAAGATCAAAAAAAGCTTATGGGCTGGATTTGATAGAAAACCATTTTCTTAAAGATGCTATTTAAGTGGTTGCCCCAATATTAACAAAATTGTTTAGTGGAGTTTGTGCCAGGAATCTTTCAGAGGTTTGGAAAAGCATAAAAATCATACCAATATATAAAAGGTTACAGGATATATATCTACTCACAAATTACAGGCCAATAGCTCTATTACTAGGTATATCAAAAATCCTAGAGAGACTGGTTCAGAAGAAGTTGACTGATTTCCTGGAGAAGCATTCTTTGTTAACAAAATATCAATCTGAGTTTCGAAAAGGTTATTCCATGAGCACCACACTCACCGTCATGATCGATGATTTAGCCACAAGGTTGAAAGATGACTTGTCGGTGGCTGCAGTGTTAGTGGATTTATCGAAAGCTTTTGACACGGTGTCTCATAGACTTTTGGGAGAACGGTTAGTAGAGATAGGCTTAATTAATGAAACACACAGTTGGTTTACATCTTATTTAGAAAATAGAAAACAGCAAGTAAACATAAATGGGGTCCTATCTAACAAAATATCTGTACTGAGAGGAGTCCCCCAAGGCTCCATTTTGGGGCCATCATTGTTCTTGATTTATATAAACAATTTAGTAGATGTAATACAAAACTTGAGTATAAATCTCAATGCAGATGACACCTTATTGATTGCAGATGGACGTTCCCCTGGAGAAATGGAACAAAGGTTGCAGGTAGACTTTACCAGACTATGCACATGGTTGGCCAAATCAGGATTAATAGTTAATAGTAAAAAAACAAAACTCATGTTTTTTTGTAAAACCAATCAAAGGTTGAATAGTTGTAAGGAAAAAATAATCATAAAAACATTACAAAATGAAGAATTAGAACAAGTATTAGAATATAGATATCTGGGGGTATGGATTGATCATGCTTTAAAATTTGATAAACATATATCAGATTCAATACTAAAGGTAAACAAAAGACTGGGAGTTTTTAGACGGACAAGCTTTTGTATGAATAGATCAATAAGGGAAACTGTAATAAAGCAACTTCTTTTACCTATACTTGAGTACGGTAACCATGTGTATGGCCTGGCATCTAAAGGTCTCTTGCAAAAAATTGACTCAATGTATAACAAGATGGCTAGATTCATATTGAGAAAGGGTTATAGAGTGCATCATTGTGAAATCCTAGAGGAATTAGGCTGGCTTTCTCAGGAAGCAAAGAGGCAGCTCTCATGGGCTATGCAAATTTATAAAGTTATAAATCAAAAACAGCCAGAGTATTTAAGTGACAAATTAGAGAAGAAAATAATTTGCGAAATATAAATTTAAGAAATTATTATCTTCCCAAACTAAAAAATGCATATAGTTATATGCGTTTCCCAGTTATTGTAGATAGAACATGGAACAAGATAAAATCAGTAGTGAACAAAAAATTTAAAGATGTGAAAGCAATTTCATCAAGCTTAAAGTTGGAATTAAGTACTAGGTGTGAATGCTATGGTTAGCTTTGGTAATTTTAGTATAGTGATGTGTAAAGAATGTTATATTGTCTAACAATAATTGTATTTAGTGTATTTATTATTTTTATGTTATTTCTGTTATGTTTGTGAATGGACTGTTTGGTTATTATTTTGATTGTTATATGACTGCACTAAATGTAAAATTTTATACAACAGGAGCATCTTGCAAACAGGACTTTGTCCTAATGATGTATCTATGCCAACATCTTTTCCTGTATAAAAATAAAGGTTTTTACTACTTTTTACTACTCTTTCTATTTTGCTTTGCATCACCATGAGCATTACCATTTGGGTTTGCGGGCACTGTGTTACTATGTGACAAGACATCACATGGCGGGAGTGCGGGGCCCAAAGGGCCTCGCTCCCACCGCCACATTCCATTCACTATTTCTCATCATCATTCTCAAAAAGAAGGGAAATTAGAGGCAAAAAACTCTGTTTAATGCATCAGTTAGGGTTGTTTCACAGTGACAAAAGTGAGGAAATTCAGTGTAGGGTTGAAAACCCCTTTGGACCCCAACCCACCCCAACCAGCATCAAGGTGCGGCGTTGGGGTCTTTGATCAAACTCTCACCCCATTCTCCTATACCTCTGCTTCTTTACACATGTGATGGGGTGAGAGTTAGAGCCAACAACCCTAATGTGCACCCGATGCGGTTGGGTGGGAGGGTTGGGGTCCAAGGGGTTTTTCAACCCTAACACCGAATTCCTCACTTTTTTCCACTGTGGAACAACCCTAACTGATGCATTAAATAGAGTTTTTTTGCCTCTAATATATATATATATATACATTATGGTAGCACGGTAGTGCTACCATAGTTAGGGTTGAGGAACCATTTACATGTCAAACCCAACATTTTGCACCTTAATAACTTTGCAACCGTTTAACAGATTTGCCTGAAATTTGGAATACTCAATCAAGACCCATATGCCTTGGAATCTGCCAAGTTTTGTAATGGCTGGATATAGGCCTGCGGAGTTATTAAGCGTGATCTGCACATGCGTTTGTGCTTTTTTTGGAATTCTACGGTCGCGTCTACAGGTCGCACGGTTTGCATGACTAGTCCGAAATCTTCAGGGAACGTGCGGCCAGGGTCCCCAATGTACCTTTCAAAGATTTCTTGAAAAAATATTAAATGGTTCAAAAGTTATTCAAAAAACAAATTCCCATTATAAGTTAATGGGAAAAGTTAACAAAAAGTTTGACAGTGTCGCAAATGCAGTTTTTACTTTCACAAATGGCCCTTTTACTGTCGCAAATCTGCCGTTTTGTTTTCAGTTGGTGATCAGAAAAATGCTTGCCATTTAAATTTGGGACCCTCTAGCAACCTAATTATTTTTGCATTCACCTAGTCAGACCCTAAGAATGCTATCCATGTCTTTTTTGGGGGGTAAAACACCCCAGAAATATGTTTTTCACATTTCTGGAAAAAGTACTTTCACAAAGTACTTTCGCACTTGCGACACTGTCGAATGAATTTGCAAAAGCTTTCACACATTGCGACAGTACTTTTCTAGGCTGTGGGAAAATGACAGCAATTCTTTGGCACCCTGCTGCAAAAGAACAGTTTGGTGTTTTGGGCTGAAATTTGGAAGGAACGCAACCTACATCTCACAGATGGGCCTTTCAGTGTTTCATTGAAAAAATACTACATGGCAGCAAAGTTATGGCACTCCAAAATTGATGCTTTTTCCCATAGGATAACATTACACCGTCCAACGCATTGCAGCAATCCTGTCGCACCCTGCTGCAAAATAACGGTTCGGTCTTTTGGGCTTCTTTACACATGTGATGGGGTAAGAGTTAGGTCCGATGACCCCAACGTGCACCCCAGTGCATGTTGGGGGGTGGGCTGGGGGGTCCAAGGGGGGTTTTCAACCCTAACACCGAATTTTCTCACTTTAGTCACTGTGGAACAACCTAACTGATGCATTAAACAGAGTTTTTGCCTCATATATATATATATATATATATATATATATATATATATATGTATATATAGATATACACACACCTACCTATATCTATATTATGGTAGCATAGTAGTGCTACCATAGTTAGGGTTCAGTACCCCATTTAAGGTTAAATGGTGAAATTTGCACCTTAATAACTTTGCCACTGTTCAACTGATCTGCCTGAAATTTGGCTGGCACAGGGAGTAACCATAGATCTTGAGATATGGTAACTTTTTTACTGGTCAGATATAAAACTACGGAGTTATTAAGCAACATTCCAGGGTGCATTTACATTTTTATGCGCATTCTTTGCTCTTGCCTACAGGTCACACGGTTTGCGCGACTGGTCCAAAAACTTCAGGGAACGTGTGTCCAGGGTCCCCGATGTGCCTTTTGAAGATTTCATGAACAAATATTGAATGGTTCAAAAGTTATTAAAAAATCTATTTTGCCATTATAGTCAATGGGAAACATTAACAAAAGGTTTTTAGTGTCACAAATGCCCCTAGTAGTGTCGCAAATCTGTCATTTTGTTTTCAGTTACTGATCACAGAAATGCTTGGCATTTAAAATTGGGACCATCTAGGACATAATTATTGTTGCGTTTACCTAGTCAAGCCCTGAGAATGCTAGCCATGTCTTTATTTTGAGGTTAAACACCCCAGAAATATGTTTTTCAAATTTTGGGCATAGTAGTGTCGCACCTGTGACACTGTAGCACTTTTTTGTGAAAAGTGTCGCAAATCACAACACTACTTTCCTACACTATGGCCAAAATGACAGGAATTGTTTGCCACCCTGCTGCAAAAGAATGGTTTGGTCTTTTGGGCTGAAATTTGTAGGGAAGGCAGCCAACATCTCACATATGTGCCTTTTCATGGTTTGGTGATACAATATTGCAGGGATGCAAAGTTACAGTACTCTGAAGTTGACATATTTTCCCATAGACTAACATTGCAGCACCAGACGAGCCTTTCAGGGCCCGTATCTCTGAAATGGTGCAAGATAAGGATTTTTCATCGGAAAAATGGTTAGCCCCTTTGGGGGCTAAGCACTCAGTGAAAACCTAGCCAGGAAAGTCGTGAGTCATATGACATTTTTATTTTTTCTCTACATCATACGGTTCCTAAGATATAAGCAATTTAGTATTGCGACACCTCATTTTCTGCTCCTAGGGCTATTACTATGCATACATTCTTTGTGGTCAGTGTGTTTCTCTATACAGCTGTAGGGGAAACCAGGGTGTGTGCTCCAGTTCCTGTTACACTTAACGTTTCCACTTGCATTTCCATACCCATTTGCTCTAGCGTTCCCGTGTACGCCACTGTGTGCGTTACCCTTTGCGTTTTCTTTTGTGCTTGCATTTGCATTACTGTTAGCATTTGCATCTCCACTACTGTTTCTGTTAGCATTTCTGTTTGTGTCACCATGCGAATTACCATTTGTGTTTGTGGATGCCCTTCTGTTTGTGTTTGTCTTTTGTTTGCGTAATCATTGTTCTTACCATTACCATTTCTGTTTCTAATTGCATTCCCATCCCCTTGCGTGTTACGGTTTGCATTTCCACATGCGCTTGCATTTGCATTTCTGTTTCTAACATACTAATTGCCAGCAGATTAGGCCTTACAGTCTATCGAATCTGCTCGAACCTCAGATCCCTAGTTGGGTGCCGATGCCCTCCCCCCCTTATGTTCCAGAAACGCCCTATCATCCATCCTCACCACCCTGGGCCAGGCCATCATCTGATACATCCACTTTCCATGTCTGTCCCACTCTCTGTTGAAGCCCTCCACTGTGGATCTCTGAACCAGCTCTCCAGTCAGTGCATTCCAAGGGTCCACCACTCTCTCAGTGAAAAACCTCCTCCTCTTTTCACCCCTCACCCTTCCACCTTCCAACTTCAAACCATGCCCTCTGGTGATACCTCCCTGCTTTAGTCTAAAGATCCCCTCCGTGTTTACCCTATTTATTCCCTTGAGGTACTTGAAGACCTCAATCATGTCCCCCGTCTCCTCTCCTCCAATGAAAACAGGCAGAGCTCCTCAAGTCTGTCCTCATACGTTAAATCTCCTAGTCCTCATATCATCTTAGTTCCCCTCCTCTGTACCCTCTCCAGGAGCTGTATGTCCCTCTTTAAGTGTGTTCTCCAGTACTGTACACAGTACTCAAGGTATGGTCTAACCAGTCCATTGTACAGCGGCAGAGTCACTTCCCTGCTCCTAGAGGTGATCCCCCTTACGATGCATCCCAACATCCTGTTTGCCTTGCTAGCTGCTCTACTGCACTGCTCAGAGTTATTCATACATGCATCCACCATGACCCCTAGGTCTTTTTTCCCTGTTGAGGACTCCAGCGCTTCCCCTCCCAGGGTGTACCTGTGTTTAGGGTTTCCCCACACAAGATATAACACCTTGCACTTGGTGATATTGAAATTTAATTTCCATGTGTGAGCCCAGCTTTCCAGGGTGTCCAGGTCCCCTTGCAGGGCCAACCGCCCCTTCCCCCTCAACTACTGCTCCCATCTTGGAGCCATCAGCAAAGAGACTCATTTCACACCCTATACCTTCCCTGATGTCTGATATGTATGCATTAAGCAGGATCTGACTCAGGACCGAGCCCTGCAGTACCCCACTACTGACCTCTCTAGGGTTTGAGAGCTCCCCACTGACCACTACTCTCTGGGTGCATCCAGCTAGCCAGTTTTCAATCCATCTGACCATCAAAGGGCCTACTCCCAACCCCGTCAGTTTCTCCACCAGACCATTGTGGGGGACAGAGTCAAATGCCTTGCTGAAGTCCAAGAATAATACATCCACAGGCTTTCCCCTGTTTCCTTTATCGTTATTGTTGCTGTTACCATTACCATTTGTGTTTACTATTGCGATACCGTGACCATGCGCATTATGGTTTGCATTTCTGTACATGATTGCCTTTGCATTTCTGTTTCCTTTGGCATTATTTTGCTGTTACCATTACCATTTGCATTTACAATTGTGGTACCGTAACCGTGTGCATTACAGTTTGCATTTCTGTACACGCCTGCATTTGCATTTCTGTTTCCTTTGGTGTTATTGTTGCTGTTACCGTTACCATTTACATTTACAGTTGCAGTCCTGTGACTGTGCGCATTACAGTTTGCGTTTCCGTACGCAAGTGTATTTGCATCTCTGTTAACATTGCTGTTCATTTTGGCCTCACTTTGCACTTGCTTTTCTGTTACCGTTTGCATTACCATTTATGTTTCTGTCACCATGTGCTTTACTGTTTGCGCTTGCTTTTCCGTTGCAGTGACCGTTACTATTCCAGTTAAAATCACATGGTGGGAGTGCTAGCCCCCACCACTACATTTCATTCACTATTTATTGTCCTCATTCTCAAAAAGAAGGGAAATTCATGGCAAAAAAACTCAGTTTAATTCATCAGCTAGGGTTGTTCCACAGCGACAAAAGCGAGGAAATTTGATGTTAGGGTTGAAATCCCTCCTTGGACCCACCCCACACCACCACCCCAGCCGGCATCAGGGTGTGCATTGGGGTCATCGGTCCTAACTCTCATCCCATTCTCCTATAGTTCACCCCCATAGCTTCTTTACACATGTGATGGGGTGAGAGTTAGGGTCAATGACCCCAACACACACCCTAATACCGGCTGGGGGAGTGGGGTGGAGTGGGTCTGGGGGGTTTCAATCCTAACATCGAATTTCCTTACTTTTGTTGCTGTGAAACAGCCCTTATTGATGCCTTAAACAGAGCTTTTTGCCATGAATACATATATATATGTTTGCCCCTTATCTGATACCTGACACTGTCCTCTACAAAGTGACCACACATTTATATTCATCAGATCCCCCTGCAGCTGGTCACCGGATCCAAAACACAATCTCCCTAGGAGGAGCTATCCAGCTCACAATTATTCAGGGTGCCCTTTTAATATTCATGAAGCCCCTACATAGTAGAGCATACTTGGGCTTTTAAAATAAACTTCAGTACCACTTTTTAAGCACCTCCCTCATGTGTCCAGCCCCATTTGACCTAAAGTGGGGGCAAGATCACTGGAGAGGCATTTGGAGGACTGCTACCAGGGTCCACAACAACGGTGCACTCCCACGTATTCATGGGCCTCCGCTGTACAGAAATGCAGAGAAAGAGCATCAGCCCTATGGTCCAGCTCCTCTGTACCAATGTGGACTGCAAAAATGATGCAGGGGCCAGATAGAGACCCATGGGGCAAACAGGATCTGTTCCAAGAGGAAGGGACTCTATGGGAGGCAACGGAGCCCCAGGGGAGTGGGAGATATTGAAAGTAAGCCCCACCAGGGGGTTACATACAATACTTTTCCATTTTTCCACCCAAATCAGCATAGATTCTGGCTCTGCTCTCAATAAGAAAGATATAACTCACAGTTTGTTGATCTTTTTCCATTCAGTTTGGTAAGTGAGTCAATGGTAGACCAGCGTACGCTCAGTGACTCATCCTCTTGTCCTTCTCAGTTGCTCTGTAGATCAGCTTCTAGATCTTCTTAATCATTACTCTTGACAAGGTAAAAACACCATATAACCAGAGTCTGATGAATGCCAGACCCCCTCTCCATAATGAACAGACTACAGTACCTAGATGTGCAACCTGCCACCATCAACCTGAGTGATGATGCATGCAACTAGGTGCATAAACCAAACAAGCTTTTCTGCCCTGACTAGCTAAATAAACAGTGACCAAGAAAAAGCACTAGGACACTGTGAAAAGTTAACATAGTTGGAGGGGGTGCTACTTTCCATATATTTTGTTTGTTAATAAATTATATTTTAATGTCTCCTAGCAGTGGAGTGATTGTTCATTAGTATGGGTAGTCGAGCAACTCTTTGTGTTTGTGGATTCAGTTTTTCTGCTACGGCTCCATCCAGTGACTCCGTTCTTGAGCTGACTGAAATGTTTCTGTTTTAAGTTCTAAACCTATCTCAGCCATCCCCAAACAGTCCCTGGCATCCAATTGTAGCCCCAGTTTCCCTATTTTGTCATACTCCAAAGAAATGCCATGGACTACAGTGATGTTCTTCACCTTGTCCAAAATAAAGTCCTTGAAGCAATAGGTAACCTCCCCACCTCTCACTCTGCCCCAAATACATTCCCTGGCATCCAGTTGATCCCCTTCTCCCTCACTGTGCCCCAAATACATTTGTTGGTGACCTGTGGCACCTCTCCCTCACCTTGCATCAAGACATTACTTGTCTCACCATGCCCCAAATAAATTCCCTGGCACACTGTGGCAACACGCTCCATTATTGTGCTCAAAATAAAATATTTTTACATGCGATAAACATCTCCCTCTCAGTGCACCCCCCTAAGAATCCCTGGAATGAAACTGCTCATCAGATCCTGGGTAGGGCTACTGTTCTTGATGCCATTGACCTGTGTTTGAGAATGAACCTGAGGTTATCGGAGGATGGCCGCAAGTCAGTAAAGTTTGGAGCAGCTACAAGGAAGTGGGATTCCATCTGTGACTGCACAATGCATGCCTGTGTGCATCCACACCCTTTCCACCTGCATCCTTTAGGGCCTTGGCTCAAATGAAGAGAAACATCCAGACAAAGCAGGATGAGTACCATCCTCTTGCAAGCCCCCACTTATGAACCCTGGAACCTACTTCAACTGGATTCTTGCAACAGATGAGTAGGCCAAGGAAAAGTAAAGTTGATGGATAAGTCCTGGAGGTGTCAGGTGAAGGGGCTGAGAAGGTCAGAATGAAAGAGGCTTGATTGGTGATGGGGTGCATAAGAGATTACGATAAAAAGTGGCATCCATAGGTACCACTCCCCACACTAGCCATACTCCAAATAATGTTCCCTTAACATCCAGTGGTACCCACCTTCCTCAAAATGCCCCCAGATGGACAGCCTGTTTGCACAGTTGTAGTGCTACCACTGCTGAAGCCAGCAACCTAGTTCAGGAATGAGCACTGGTCAAAAGGCCAGTCAGGGAGAGGGGGAACTGTCCACCATGCGATTTCACACTGGGTGACCATGGGTGGTGGTGTAGGCTGAAGTACGTTTATCTGGGGGAGGGATGCTGAATGGCTGGAGTGGACATTGATGCACAGTGTACTCATGCCCACTCTCAGCCAGCATCCTTAGGGGAAGAGAATACAGGCCAAAAACTTGGCAGTAGCAGCATGACAGCCAACACAGCCCACACACTCTGCACCCACTGATCTCTGCACTCTTCTGGCAACACAACATGCCTGATCCAGAGGTATCTGGCCAAACCTGAAGGTCTCCATCATGGGAGGGTATACCACAAGTGAAATACCAGGAGACATGCTAAGTCCCAGGAGAAAGCAGAGTAATGGAGTTGAGATAATTTCAGCTCTCCACCATCACATGTCAGAGGGGGAGCCCAAGATAAGAAGAGGTAGGGTAAGTGACAAATGGCATGGATGGGGCTAGGAGGTTGCTGTGTGCAAGTGGATGGGGGCAGTTGCAGTCAGAGGAAGACAAACAGAAGGCATAAAATAAATAAGGTGGCAGTAAAGACAAATGCAGAGAAATGGGAGGAGAGATGCTGATTGCCTCAGAAAAAACATCATCAGGTGCTACCTGAGAACATCCATCATAAGTCCCACCTCACGATCTTAGGGGGACTAGACAGGAAACTAAAGAAAATGCCCAAAGGCAGCAGGATGATAAACTGCTGGTACTCTCAAGCCCTGACATGTAGCTCCCTGCCTGCCTCACACAACTGAGTTTTTTGGGATGGGACCTTGTCAGATCCCCACCACCCCACCTTTGAGGGGGTTGTCTGAGATAAGAGGAAGTAGTGTGACAGATGGTGTAAGTGAGGCTGGGAGGTCACTTACAGCAAGTGGATGGGGGAAGCTGCCATCACTGGAAGGCGGATTACTAGAAGGTAAATAAATATAAGTGAATGAGTCACATGTTTTAACAGCATCTGAAGCAATTAACATTTAAGTTATGCCCCTTTTTTAAGTTGTGCCCCTTATTTTGGCCATTTGTTCATATTTTTTAAGACATGACCCCATGTGGTCAGAGAGTAAAAAGTATGCTTTCAGGTTGCTCAAAAGGTGCACAATGTGGACTCAGTGGCCAGGATATTCAGAAATGCGCCAGAGGAAGGTGCAAGAGAGGCGCAGCACAAATAAAGTGTGCTGTGGTGTATCTGGCATGATATTCATAGGTTGCTCAGGACAGGGATGCACCTGCTAATCTGGCTGAAAATCTCAAGGATACGCCTTTACAGAGCAGCAAGGGATGTACCAGGGAGTAAGAGACAAGAAGCTTATAGTGCAACCAGAGATACGCAAGGGAGCATGTCAAGAAGTGCCATAGCACACCCAGGGATGTGCAGGGGAGCAAGCCATGTTTATTTATTTATTTATTTATTTATTTATTTATATCATCTAGGATTACAATACCTTTGAGCCAAGGCTCTTTTACAAAGGTTCCATGTCAGCGTGTGCAACAGTCATCATTTTTAGTTACAAACATATAGTCATTGACTTACAGACATGTAATAACCAGTACAAAGACATGAGCTATGAGCAAGACAAGGGAAGGGGGTGGGTGGTGGGAAGTGAGGGTAGGAGATCGAGGGGGTAGGAAGTACAGGTGGGGAGTCACGGAGGTGGTTGGGAGCAGGGGCAGGGTGGAGATACAGGGGGAGGTGGGCGAGGGTGGGAGACAGTGCAGTCGGGGGCCTTGTTGAGGGAATATGACAGGTAAGGTGCTAAGGGTGCAAAGACTGATTGTAAGTGCGGGTACTGGGGCATGTGCAGCTGGAATGGTGGAAATGTTAAGATGGGCAATCGCAGGATGCAAGCAGTGAGAGATGCAGCTTTAACTTGAAGAGGCTAAGTGTTGGAGCAGTCGCTATGTCGCTGCCGAGAGAGTTGAGCCAGTTGAATGCCCGATAGGTGAATGATCTTTGTCCTTGGGTCGTGCAGCATCATGAGATATGTAGTAGATGGGAATTGGATCTCCTTGTAGTGACGTTCCTATGTCTAGGCTTAAGGAGGGCACAGACACCAGGTGGGGCAAGCCCCATTATAATTTTCTTGGCCATGATGCAGGTTTGGTATTTTATGCGTTTGTCCAGTTGAAGCCATCCAGATTGGAAATAAAGGTCACATGTGTAGGTACGGCAATGTGAGCCAGTGATGAGATGACAGGCCTTATTCAGGGAGGTCACTATACGTTTGAGAGCAGTAGTAGTTGCAGACCCATATATGATAAGACCATAGTCTGTGATGCTGACGATGGAGCTTTGGACGGCCACTGACAGTGCTTCTGGGGTTAGGTGTTTCCTGTGCCGGAATAATATGCCTAACCTCGAATTGGCAGACTTTTCAACATTGCTGATATGGACAGCGTATGAGAGGTGTGGATCAAGGGTGATGCCGAGGTACTTGAATGATTGTGCTTGCTCTAGGATGGCTCCTTGTTCAGTTGCAATGAAGAGGTGGAGTTGTTTGTTTTTGTTGTGGGGGCTGCAGAAGAAAATAGACTTGTTTTTTTTTTTTCTGATTGAGAAGCACCCCACTGCAGGCCATAATGGGTGTTGGCACTGCCATCTGCTGGGACAGTGCCAGCTGCTGCACCACCTGTAGTGTGGCTGTTGTCACACATAGGATCTACAGGAGAAGGCATGCATGTGCATCACATGTCCCAACACCTACGATAAGGAGTGAACACCTAATGAGTGCATGGCCGGAATGCTTCAGCCCACCCACTGTGCACAGCAGGCATCATTGACATGCGCCCCTGGACTGGCACGCCACCACCCACAGTGAGTGCGCCCACATGAGCCACCTGCTCAGGTACCCACAGCCATGCACAGCGCTGCACACCAACACTGCCCCCTTGAGCAGCACACCACCACCAAGGCAGGCAGGTGACATGGCCATGCAGTTGGTTGGCAGTTGCACAGCCAGGACTGGGTGCACCCACAGCCCACCTGCATCAGCCACCTAAATGTGTGATAGCCCAATGCAGTGCATAGGACACCACAGGCTGTACACAGCAGGGGGTGCCATGTGCACAGAGGGCCATGCCCCACACCCACCCCTGCTGCCTGCCCAGCACAACATAGAAGCATGTAAATGTACCTACCTGCATGCTGAGGCACACTCTGAGGCTGTCCAGCCACCACATCCATGCGGCCTACTACTGGTGCAAGTCCCCCTGCGGTGGCCCATCCTGGCCCAACCGCAGCTCCAGTGAGGTGGGCCAGCCTCCGATCCTCAGGGTCTAGGAGGACTGTATGGTGAAAGACACATCAGTACCAGGCAACACCACAGGCCTCCCCAGCACAGTGTGACACCTTGTGGATTGTGCCAGTGGAACGGTGGCACTGGGTAGCCATGCCATACCACCACTCCCAACAGGGCATGCTGCCCAAGCCCCCCCACACAGCATGACATGCCAATGGCACTGCCCCACAAACCACTGGATGTGAATGGGCACAGGCGTTGTGCACTTACCTGGCCGTGGCATGGCGCCCCTTTGGACATGTGCCTGTAGCATCCACAGCCCCTCCTGGTCTCTCCACTGCAGGTCCCTGTAGTGGTGCCTGCACTGCTGCCCAGTACAGCACGCACCTGTGGCCTCCTCAAGACCATCAGTCACCTCCTGCCAAACATCGATCCGAGGCCTGTTTAGGGGCACCTGACCAAACAGGGAGCCAGCATGTGGCTCCACTAGGGCCACGAGATTGACCAACTCAACCTGTGTCCAGTTGGGGGCCCTGGGTGCTGTGCAGTGTGGTATGATAGCAGCTAGCTTAGCATGACTAAATGGCACCCAGCAGCATACGTGCCACACATGCTGCTGATGCGCTGTCAATGCCAATCGTGCAAGGACATAGGACACCAATGGGGTCAAGGGTCAGGCTGTGCACCCTGCGCCACAGCATCATTGGGCATAGCAGACATGATGTGCATTAGGGCCACATGGATGCTACAGTATACAGTCCTATTGTGCATGGGAGCCATGGCACCTATAGCACAGTTGCATCATTGATGTCATGGCGCAAGAGCGCCATCAGCTGACTGGCACCTGGGCCATACAGTGCACATGCACAACACGTACAATAGTGGCAGGGCGCTGTACTGCCTAATGTGCACATTGCATAGGTTGCACCACTGTCATACGTGCCGGTGGAGCAAACATGCACATGGCATGGGCTGCTGCACACGGCACAATGCTGCACCTTGACTTGTGCATGCACAACCCCATTACGCAATCCGCAACTCTGCAATATTCAGCTGCTGTATGCAAATCAGCTTATTAGCCTATCCATGGTGTATCAGCAGCAATTGCATGTCATTACAGTTACACAACCCCTCATTTGCATGCAATGCTCTATAAAGGCATCGGGGAATGAATGCACAGGGTAAGGACCAGTATTGCATCCCTTAGAGGTGAGATACATGCTGCTGGGCTGGCTGGAGAGTGGAATGGGAGGTTGGGGGGACCTTTCCAGGCCATACTAACACATGTCTGTCTTGACAGGAAGAAGCATGTCCGTGCGAGAGGAGACCAAAGAGCATGGGCCTGCATGCAAGCGCAGGCCCAAATTCACCAGGGTAGAGTCTGATGCCCTATTCCAGGAGTACCTGGATGAGGAGCCACTCCTAAGTGGCTCCACAGGCACCCCACAGCCCTGGGCAAAGCATGGGAGTGCGTGGCCCATGCTGTGAACCAGCAGGCCAGGCTCCAATTGTCTGGATAGGAGTGCAAAAAGAAGGTGGTGGCCATCCGGGTGGTATGTGCCACCACAGGTGGGGGTCAGCCTGTTGCTCCCATCCTTATGCTGCAGGAGGAGATGGTGGCAGCCACCATGTGGCACAGTGCTGTTGAGGGGGTGCCCGGTGGCAGATTACAGACAGGTGGCAGCCCATCACTGCATGGTAGGCATGGCTGTGATGGGGGCATGGGAGCAGGTGACTGGGGCAGAGGTGGGCATCAGCAACACTAATGCGACTGTATTCCCTTTCAGCTCCTGAGCACATGCATGCAGTGGCAGGGGTGGGGGTGTCCACTGTGGGTGCACTCCTGGACCCGGAGGACTGGCCATCCACCTCCACCACACACCGTGGGCCAGATGGACTGCAGGTCAGCAATGCTGTCTTTGCAGATGCCAGTGGTGTGGTTGTGGATGAGGCCCTCGCTGCAATTCAGAATGATGCCAGGCATGGTGTCCTGTGTGCTAAGACACAGATCAGGATGGGGTCTACCTCCAATGATGATGACACCTACATCCTGGACAGCGATGTCATGGCTGCCGGGGAGACACCCATGCCACACGTCTGACATGACAGCACAGAAGTTGACCCGGTGGTGGTTGCCTGCACACTGGCCACTGTGCCGGCATAGCCGAAGCTTCCACTGGTGCAGCTATGGCTGGTGGTGGTACTGTTGGTGGTGCAGCCACGTCAGTGTTACCCTGTACACAGTGGCTGGAGAGGTGGCAGCAGCAGCTGGACAGCATTAAGGGGGGGCCTGAGGCACTGCCCAGCATTGGTGCACCGCATGGTATCCAGCCCCAGGAGGGACCCACTGTGCGGTGCCCACCTTCGCGGGGTGCCAGGCCGCAGGGTCGGGGTACACCCGTGGGTTGGCACAGTGCCCCTGTAACCCAGGGCACCAACTCCTTGGATGAGCACACCCATCTGCTCCAGGCCTCTGTTGAGCAGCAGGTGCTGGTCATGGCAGAGGTGCATGTGCTCCACTTGGAGCTGCACCAGGCAGCAGAGTGGTGGGACAGGGACTTCATCCTGCGCCTGGCTGAGAACGTGCATATGCAGGTGGACACTGCTGCAGTCATGGATCGGCTGACCTCTGTGGTCATGGCCAGACTGGCACCACTGGCCAGCCTGGTGCATGGCCATCCACCACTCACACCATGGAGTACATTCTCCACTTCTTGGGCATGGTGTTGTGCGACCCCCACGGTGCCGACGCTGGGGTCAGCTGTGGGCATTTCCAGCATGCCTGGTGTGGGCAAGTTGGGGGGCCTACAGGCACCTGCACAGACCCAGTCACCATCCTGCAGTGTCACCCTTGGGGGTCCATCTGTGACACCCCCCCATGGCAGACGCTCAGCCTGCGACCACTGTACTTTTCCAGTGCGGCTGTCCATGTGTCCATGGTGGCCATGCTACTGTGCAGCAGTTCTGGCTCACCTACCTCCATGTCCACTGTATACTGCTGCCATGTGTGCACATTGGTGCGGAGTGTGAGGCCCATGGCCATGGCATTCATGGTCAACACCGCACTCAGCCCATGTGCTCACCCACCTGACTGCTGTGGTGTGTGCATGATGATACCAGCACTCCGCTGCTTGCCACTGTGCAGCGCCACTCAGCATCTGACACACGGCTGGTGCCCGCCACTGGGTAGGGGCATGATGGGTCCTGTGTGCATGTGTATGTGCGTGGGTGGGTGTGGGTGTGGGGGTGTGGTGTGTGGGCCTGTGCTGCATTCTGCATCAGTGTCTGTTCCCCACACCTGTCCATGCCCCCTTCCACTGACCCTGGCACGGTGCATGCCCGTGCCTGCTTATACACTGTGACCCGGGCACTGGCCCTGCCTGTGGCCATGTACACCTACCTGTGCACTCCATAATGCTCCTCAGCAGTTGTGTCAATGTGCCACTGGGCCATCCTTGCCAGCCGGGGATCCCTTCACCCGGGGGGGGTCGCCCACCACCACCAGGCCTGGTGGCCACGTTGTCCTCACTGCTGTCCCCCTCTTGACCTCGACAGCTATCCCATGGTCAGTGGCCATGTTGTGTTGTATACAGTAGGCCAGGAATAAGCTGCAGGCCTTTGAGGGGCTGTACTGTATGGCACCACCAGACCTGTCCAGGCAACGGAACTGAGTCTTCAGCAGCCCGAACACCCTGCTCGATGATGTTCCATATGTTGGCGTGTGCCTCATTGTACTGCTCCTGTGTTGGGGTCGGCGGGCACCAGTATGGTGTGATCAGCTATGGCCAGAGTACGTAGCCACTGTCACCAATGTGGAAAGATCTCTGGTTAGCATTGTAGCCTGTGTCAGTGCAGCCCCCCACCATCCTGGCCACACCTCCTGGTACCCATGTCCTGCCACCCACACACCCTGCCCTGCTATACCTGGCATACCGCATCCACAGCATACTCACCAATTACGTGGTCAGTGGGAATTTCCCCACTCTCGAACCTGTGGCACAGTGCTGACTGGTGCCAGATGAAGGCATTGTGTGCTCCTCCAGTGTGAGTGGCACAGACATTGATTATGCACCCCCTGGCATCACACACCACCTGGCAGTTGACACTGGTGTAGCCCTTCCTGTTTATGTAGGCTACCCCCTCCAGGCTGGGTGGTGAGCAGATGCCTACATGGGTGCAGTCGATGGCCCCTAGCATGCCAGGCAACCAAGCCACCCTGTGGAACTCCTACAAGTTTGCTGTACCCTCTGCCTGTGTGCTGGGGAAATGGATGTACTCCACAGCATGTGGCAGCAGTGCGCTGAGGAATTGTGTGAGGAGCTGTGCTGTGGCCGACTGGTTATGCCTGTGGTGTCCCCTGCTGGTCTCTGGAAGGAACCTGTGGTGAGCAGGCACATGACAGCCATGGCCTTCATCTCCACTGACAGGGCATGGGTCCGTCTTGTGGGTGCCTGCATCTCCTCACTACACAGCTCATACAGCTTCCTCAGAATGGCCCGGTTCAGGCAGTACCAGTCCATGATCTCTGTGTCACTATACTGCTTGGAGTTGATGCGGGCATGGTACCACCTGTTCTGGGAACACCGCCGTCAGGCTCTTCCATGTCCGCCCTGGTCTGTGAGCTGCCTCCTCACACCCCTCATTACTGCCTCAATCTGGAATATGGCACTGGCCATGTCCTGGGTCATACGTCCTCCCTCCTGGGCGGCACTCTCTCCTGCCCCCCCCCGGCTGTGGGCTGCTGTCTGTGCCCCTGCACTGGGCACACCCCTGTTTGTGGCCACCCGGCCTGCAGTCTGTGACCTCTGCCTCCCACCTGTCTGTGGCCCTGTGCAGCCTCTCCTGTGCTGGGTGTCACTGGCACTCACTGCATGAGGTCTTGCTCCCTGTCCCATGACCACACACACACACACACACACACACACTCTCACTCCCCCAGACTCTGGCTCTTTCAGGCTCTCTGGTCCCCACTCTGTGCCTCTACCAGCCTGCATCTCACTCCATGGCTCCCCTTTGGCTGTTCAGCCTGCCCCCTCACTCTCCCACTGTCTGGCTCCTCTGTGGCACAAGCGTCATTCCCTCACTTGCTCCCTCTTTTTATGGGCTCAAGTCTGCTCCACGCAAGTCCCGTTTGCTCCACGCTTGCGCCATTCATCTACCGTTGAATATCGCACTGCGCCGTATATTCATGGCTATGTCCCCTTCACTTGTGCATGCATTCATTACCACTGTGCATTAACACATTGGAAGTTGGTAGTGCATCTGCTGCCGCTGAATTTCACTTCCCGGCACTTTTGCACAGTTGTGCTGGCGCATCACTATTGCACATTGCGTAACTGCTCTGAATATCCCTCCTAATTATTACATTTCTAACATTTTGTGTTAGAACTTGTTAAACACAGAATTATGTTAGTGGAACTCAACCAAAAAAATAACAGTTCCATTTAAAGTGGAGCAAATGCCAAAATGTGGTTAAGGAGATAACTTTTTTTCTCAGAAATAAGGGTTGTATAGCAACATTATTAACATGAAAAATTTACCTTTCTGGTAAAGCTTAAAATAATTAATATAACATTGATGCTGAACAAATTCATCAGCCTCATTTTCTCTGAGGGAATTTTCTGTCATGATGTCTCACATATACTAAAAAATTATCAAGAAGAGCAGTGCTTTTAGACACATTTGTTTTTTTGGAAAAAGTGGTTCACTAAAATTAATTGTATCTTAGCTTTCATGCAGCTGATTATTTAAAAGCAACTTGTCAGACACATTAAAAAGTCTTCTGAATTTCATATCTTAAACAAAAGCTCCTTACCTCACCTCACTAAGTCTTGTGGGCGATGTCACATAGAAAACCTTTGTGTGGCTCTAACGCTTCACCAACTGACATTGTGTGGATGTGATGTAGAACAGTGTGTTGTGGACTCCTCCTCTTTAAAATGATACCAAAAACACTTGGTGGTACTTAGTTTCTTAAGTGTACAAGATGTTAAACAAGCATTTATCGATGCTGAACATTTGCTTGCAGGTTTGTGAATTGGCGTTTGGCATTTATGCACTCCCCCCCCAGTTGTAGCCATGTCCCTTCAGCATCCATATCCAACAGAGTATCTCTCTGCAACTCCTCTTGCATCTGATTAACATTGCACCGTCATACTTCTTAAGTGTCTGTTTTAGGAACCCTAATGCCCTGGTTGTGCTCAAGGGTATGAGCCTGTGTGGAAACTGCACAACCCGCACTTGTTACACAGTCATTCAGTGGAATTATTTCACGTAAGTTTCAACATAGGCATTTTGTCACCTCTGGTCATTAACAGTGTCACTATGATTTTCTTACTGTGCACTGAACACTGATTTCCCACAGTGACCAGGCTATTCTGCATCGGAAGCGTGAAAACACATTTCAGCCAGGATGTGAAAAATGACAGCTGTACTGTTCATAAGGAGGTGTGGGGAAATGCAAATGTTGAAAATCTGGAGTGAAAATGTTACAAATTCACAAAGTTACGAGTGCGCATGGAAACTGTGCAATGCACACTTGTTAAAGTCATTGTTTAGAATTTTTGCACCGAATTTTCAACATAGGCATTTTAGGATGTCTCCTCATGAACAGTGTCACTGTGATTCTCTTACTCTGTACCAAATATTATTTCCCACAGCAACCACGGTATTCTACGCCAGAAGTGTGAAAACACAATTCAGCCAGGATGTGAAAAATGACAGCTGTACTGCTCATAAGATGTGGGAAAATGCCAATGTGGAAAATCCGGAGTGAAAATATTACAAATTCACAAACTTAGTGTGCGTAGAAACTGAGCAACGCACACTCATAACACAGCCACTTTATGGACTTTTGTCACCAAATTTTCAACATAGGCATCTTAGGACCTTGGCTCATGAACAGTGTCACTTCAATTGTCTTACTCTGTAGAGAACATTGATTTCCAACAGCGACCATGCTATTTTGTGCTGGAAGCACGAAAATACATTTCAATCAGGATATGAAACTTGACAGCTGCACTGTTTATAAGGAGGTGTGGAAATATGCCAATGTTGAAAATCTGGAGTGAAAATATTACAAATTTGTGAACATACGAGTGTGCATGGAAACTAAGCAATGGATGCTCATAATACAGTCATTTTTTGGAATTTTTTTCACCAAATTTGAAACATAGGCTTTTTGAGAGACCACCTCATGAACACCAGCACTGTCGATTCATTAATCGGTCCCAAAAGTTGATTCTGTGCAGTGACGACGAAGCTTTCAGAACTGAATAATGCCATGATAGTGAATGAATTCATGAGAAGGGGTGTCAAGAACCCCATGTTGAAAATTTGATGTCAAAAATAAAAAAAATGGCCACAAAACCCACCTAAATTGGGAAAACCCTATTTATGCCATTATATAGCTTACCAGCATTTCCTCAGTTCACGGTCAGCTTTGAAGTGTGCAGACATGTTCCTGGTCCAATGAAGATAGTCGCACCAGGCTCTGGAGGTAAGTATGGGGTGGGGGGTGTGGGGAGGTGGGTGCACAGAGGGAGGGTGGGTGAGGGTTAGGGGCAAGGACTGATGAAGGGACCGTTTTCTTCTTTGTCAGAGAATTAAAAAAAGAAACAGACACTTTTGGCACACTGGGGTGGGCTTCCAGCATGCCACCTATGTGTTTGTTGGGGTGGGGGGCTGTGGCCAGTGAGGATTGGGCACCCCAGTCAGCCATACAGTGTGCACAGGAAATTGGGGAAAAAAGAAAGAAACGGATGCTTTTGGCAAGCTGGGGTGGGCTCCCAGCGTGCCACCTACATGTTTGTTGGGGTGGGGGTCTGGAGCTGGTGGGTATTGGGCACCCCTGCCGGCCATATAGTTTGCATGAGGGGAGGCATTAGCATGCTGGGGTGGGCTCCCAGCATGCCATCTGGTTGTTTGTTGGGGGGAGCTGCAGCTGATGGGGGATTGGGCACCCCCATTGGCCACACAGAGTGCTTGGGGGAACATGAGCTGAGGGGGCTTGGGCACCCACCCTTGGCACACAAGGTGGGGGCCATGGAGATCAGTAATGAGGGAGTGGGAGGACATTAGCAGAGGGAGGAAGTGGGAGGGATTTCATGCCAAACTGTGCAAGACAGCTGTTTGACTGAGATAAGTATGCTAATTGTATACACGCTACCACTGCTGATTGCAGCGGACCTTTTGTTAGAAGTGAAGACCAACACAGCCAAATTGCTGTCATACACAGCTCCACATGTATTGGTCCCTTAAGGTCGTACCTACTACACTGAGCACAACATTAGCGAGGAGGGTCACACACCTCTGAAAGTAGTACTGTTGCAAGATGTTCCTTGCCCATGTGCACAAGTAAACATAAAAAGAGGGATGGTAGGGGAAAACAAAGATGTGTCAGAGGTAGCACACTCCTGGACTGCTAAAAGAGCAGTGGTGGGTGGCAACAGCATACAAACAAATGCTTCTTGTAAACAAATTTATTTATTTTCATTTTTTATTTGGTTTTTGTTTACCAGGTAAGCACACTAGGCAAAGAAAGCCTGTTTTCAGGTACAAAGGTTTTATTAGGTTAAACTATGTTTTTTTTTTTTATCAAATGTTTTTATTTCTACAAATAAAAGTGAACACATACTGTTTATTATCAGCATTACTGGAGAAAAAACTCTCACTTCAACTGCCCAGTCTCCATCCAACACTCAATTCCTGTGCAGCTGCTCTCTCATCTGCCAGTTGTAAGCAAACTGAGCTCATTCATTATAATGGGCCCAATCATTTCATTGGGGTGCTTTTCTTTTTTGCAGCTTTTTTTTTTTTTTACTTTCTTCAGTTGAGTACTTATATTGACCCTTCTCATAAAAACAATGGGTGTCATTTTTCAGTTCACTCAAGAAATATGTGTTTGCTGACTGTCACACACACACACACACACAGACACACACACACACACATGTAGGGTGACGAGAAAAGGATAACTGTAGTTTGTAAGAGGGGGGAATGAACAAGACTTAAGCAGCAAAGTAGAAAACATATCATAAGACACTGGAGTTATAAGCTTGAGAAAAAAAAATGCTATTGAAATGGATGGTCCCATTCCTTTCAAATCCTTTTTTTTCTCAAGCTCATAACTTTCTCGTCTTGCAATATTTTTTTCTATTTTTTTCAGTCAATGTCTCATTTAGATCCCCATCTCAAAAACATAGTGGTTGTCATCTTTCACATTATCCTAGAAATGGGGTTTTGTGGGACTACACTAATGCAGTCTGAAAACACCCATTTCTTGGTCGATGTGAAAGATGGACTAAATAAGACTGACAGAAAAAAAGTAGAAAATAAATATGACAAGATAAGAAAGTTCTGAGCTTGAGAAAAAAAAACTTTGAAATGAATGGGCCCATTCATTTTAATGGCATTTTCACTCCTAGTATGAAGCAATCTCACTTGTCTAACTTCCTCTTCAATAAATTGTAGGTATGGCAAATAGAAACTTGTCTGGGAGTATTCTTTTTTTGCAATTAATATTTTATTGAACATTTTAAACATACGATTGCGGGAACAATACCAAAACAGTCGATAACATGCAATTAGCTACACATAGCCAACATTCAAGATTACTTACAGTGAAAAAGAAAACACATAGTTCCGCAATCCCTCCCAACCCCCCAGCCCCAACCCTCCACCCCCCCCAGAAAAGGCACTGCAAATAACAGTTAAATCAAAGGTAAGCAAGGAAAGGAAGGGCTTCTCTGGACAAGATTTTCTATTTGTAAACCATTTCCAGAGGAGACCAGATTTTCTCAAAGCGGGGTAACACATTATGCAGTATAGCAATCATCCTCTCAGTTCTAAGAAAGAAAAGGAGCTCCGTCAACCACTCAGAGTATGAAATAGGGCGAGGATTCTTCCAATATCTCAATACCAATTTTTTAACTGCACCAGCAACCATGGATATATGGAATTTCCTCTGTTTAACCCTGCAACCTGACATATCTCCTAATAAACATACTTCCGGAGTGAACAGATCCTCTAAACCCAGTAACGGGTCTGTTTTACTTTTGATTTCATTCCACAGAGGAGCTATGTTAGGGCATGTCCAGAAAATATGTAGAAGATCACCCCCTTCCTTACCACATCTATAGCACAGGGATTCCTCTACTAATTTTAAGTCCTTCAATTTCTGAGGTGTATAATAAATATTATGCAGTATTTTAAACTGCATTAATCTAAGATGATCTTGTTGTATCCATTTATGACAATTTTGCCAGATATGCATCCAATTCCACGACATGTTAGGAAATATTCTGGCCCAATATGAAGTTGGTGCCAGATTATCCTTAAAGGCCCAGCTAAACAACGATGAGTAAATCTTGGAAATAGCTTGTGGGGCACCGACAAATGAGTTAAGATCATCCCAAAAGGAGATACAAGGCGGGTAAACCAACTTGGTACCAATTCTTTGAATCAGAACATGGCGCAGTTGGTATATTTTGAAAATGTCTTTATGGGGCAAATTAAACTTCCCCAGTATCTGTTCTGTTGAAATCACCCTACCCTCCGTGTTTATAAAATCTTTCATGGAGCAATCGGCTAGCATAGGCAACCAATTCTGTTTAATAGTCTGGTATCCTATCTTCCAGTGCGGGTTTCCACAAATAGGCTGATCCCAATCCCATATGTGATCATATTTTAAAAGTTACATAGCTGGTTGTGTATTCTAAGCGAGAGTTCAACCGGTGACTTTTTCAGTAGTGGAGGGAGCATACGTGGAGGGATATAAAACAAAGCCTTAGGATTTATATCTAGACTTTTAATAAGGTTAAGCTCTAAGTGGACCCATAGTGGGGTATATCCTGTATTCTTGGAAGCACTGTCATAACACATCCATCTCCCATATTTATTTAAATGTGCTGCCCAGAAATACAGCGCAAAATGAGGCATTCTCAGTCCACCAAAAGTCTTGGGAGCTGCCAATTTAGAATACGACATTCTGGCCTTCTTGTGACCCCATACGAAATCAGCTAGTTCACCATGAAGTTTCTTGAACCAAGAGAGGGGAATCCAGATATTTAACATAGATAAGGGTAAAAAGTCTAGAAATATATTCATTTTTATAATATTTATTCTCCCCATAAAGATAGAGGTAATTGTGCCCATCTCTTGAGATCAAGTCTGATATTTTGGAGTAAAGGTTCTAGATTGAGCTGAAACGATTTAGCCTGAGTATTCATTACAGCGAGACCTAAGTATCTAAAAGACTTAGATTCCCATCCTAGACCAAGTGTAGTTATGACTGTTTTAAATACTCTGTTATTTAAGGGGTATACAACAGTTTTATCTTGGTTAAGCTTATAATTAGATAGTCTGCTGAAATTCTGAATAATCTCCAATAGTTTAGGAATGGAGCAATCAGGGTTTGAAACATAAATTAGTAAGTCGTCAGCATAAGCCGTGACCTTAATTATACAACCTCTCAAATTGATACCTGTTATCTCAGGGGATACCACTATGCTCCTTATCAGGGGTTCCATATACAAATTGAATAATAATGGTGAGAGGGGACAGCCCTGTCTTGTACCAGCTTGTAATTTAAAGGCAGCTGAAATAGCTCCATTACACATAACCCTAGCTGATGGATCCGTATACAATGCTCGAATCCATTCCACGAATTTCCTCGGGAAACCAAATTTGTACATAGTCTCAAAAAGATAGTTCCAATGGACTCTATCAAAAGCTTTCTCAGCATCTAAGGAGACCAACGCCATTGGTATCTCAGTCTCCTCAGAAGCCGAAAGGACATGTGCCAGAGTTCTAAAATGGTCAGAGGAGGATCTGCCCTTCATAAAACCCACTTGTTCTGGACCGATCAACTTTGGGATTACCCGATTGATACGAACAGCCAATATTTTAGCCAGTATTTTAATATCGTAATTCAACAATGAAATTGGCCTGTAATTGGCTGGATTTTCCTGTGGTTTGTTGGGTTTGGGTATTAAAACTATAAGGGCTTCAGTAAGTGAGGAGTCTATTTTTTTGCCAGTTAGAATATATTGGAACAGTTTAAGGAGAATCAGGGAAAGTTGGGTGGCGAAGGTTTTGTAGAAATTGGGCGAGAAGCCATCTGGACCAGGAGTTTTATCCAGTGCCAGATCTTTAATAGCCGCCTCAACCTCCTCCTGTGTAATCTCCAGAATCAGCCCTGCTTGATCTGATTCATTGAGGTTTGGAGAGGTAATCTATTTAAGAAGGAGGAAATATCTCCTGTGGCGGGATTACCTGCATGTCTGCATAAAGGGTGAGAAGTACTTCTGAAGATCAGAGCAATATCCTCAGGGATAGTCTTTATAGTTCCCTCCTCATCTGAGAAAATACCCTCTATCAAGCGAGAGGCTTCAAATTGGGAAATACGTTTGGCCAATATTTTACCCGCTTTTCGCCTTGGTCAACATATTTACCTTAGTTTTGATAATTGTCAGTTCTGCCTGTTCCTCTAGCAATTTTGGGTATATATCCTTCATCCTAATTAGCTTTATTTTTACCTCAGTAGGGGTACTGTGATATTCCTGCTCTAGCAGCCTAATTTGCTCTAATGCTCTCTCATAGCAATTCTTTTCTCTTTCTTTTGCACCGCTTGCTGATTAGTATTCCCCTTATATGCTTTAAATGCCTCCCAAAGAATATCCGGTCTGGACTGTTCCGGGACGTTAAAGTGAAAATTCCTTAATTTGAGCTGACAGATGTTGAACTGTTTTAGATTCCTCAACATCTGATTATTAATCTTCCATCTGTTACTTTTTCAGGTTAAGGAAGGTATAAAAACTGTCAAATCTACGGCTGAGTGATCTGAGAGAGGGGCAGCAACAATTGATGAACTGAGAACCCCGGGGAGTAAGTTGCGAGATACTAAAATATAGTCTAATCGGGAGCACGACCCATGAGACGAAGAAACAAATGTATAGCTTTTTTCCTAAGGATGAAGAACCCTCCAAGCGTCTGCTAAGCCTAGCTGTTCCACCAACTCCTAGAAAGCTCATGAAGCCGGGTAATTAATGCTGGTGCCCAGATCGCCTGTTCAAGGATTCCGGTCAAGCACCGCGTTGAAGTCACCCGCTATTACCATGTGTATATGGGCAAAGGGTTGTAAAACTTTGAGCAATTTAATGAAAAATTCCTGGGAATCCGATTTAGGCCCATAAATTGCTCCAAGCAATATAATTTTGCCCTGTAATTTGCCCTGAACAATAATGTATCTTCCTTCGTTATCTTGGATAACTTTAATGGGGACAAACTGTAAAGATCTGTGGAACATTAACATAACTCCTCTGCTCTGCGTGGTACCCTGCGACGAAAAAAACTTTCCAATCTGAAGTCTCCTCATAGCATTACTCTCTTCCTGTAATAGATGAGTTTCTTGTAGGAATATTATCTTAGCTTCCATTGTTTCAATGTACTTCAATATTTTGAATTGCTTGATTTTTTCTCTTGCCCCTTTAACATTCAGTGTAATCATTTGTATTGCCACATCCATCCCCATTTCCAGTAAAATCCTATAACATGAGACAATTGCATATTCATCCACTCACCATAAGTATATTTGCAGGCCTTGAGTACCCCCCCCCCAATATGTAAAAACCAAAACCCAAAATACCCAACAAATCCCCCTTTACCAACCCACTTGTCTGGGAGTATTCTATCAATCTTTTACATTTGTATGGAGTAAAGGAAATGAGAAGGGAACAAACTATTAATTTTCACTAAGGTAAACACACAGAATTCCCAGTTATCTACATAGTGCTACCTCGTGTGTCTGCAGTTTCCATGACAGTGGCTGACATGCACAGAACACAGTGCAAAACACACATGAGCAAACTTCAGTCATGGCTATTGCTCCAATATTATACTCCTCTGCATGTAAACAGGATTATGAATTCTTATTCTGTGTATGAATTTAATTGGACGTACATGTAAACAGGTATGTTTAAATCATAACCTGATTTATCTCAAATCAGGTTCCTTTTCTGAATGGATTACCATTTAACATGTAAAGGTACAGCATATTGCAAACACTTTTCAGGCCAATGTGGCATAGCTTGATAAAGCCAGGGTACCTTCAGGCAACATGCAGCAACCTGCACCCCTCAACTCACTCACCCATGGTCGGGGGGATCTGGTATCACACATGACAATAACACAGGAGGAAGAAACTGAAGAACTGAAATGAAGGCTGTAGACTGGGATGATTGCATTGAGCAGACATCTGAAGCAGATAGAAGATAGGCAGAGGGGAAAAAATTCCAGACTGAAACATGAATAAATGGAAATGGATGACAGAGAAGCACTGTGTTGATTTTAATGCTCTATTAAAGAATATAATACAGAAAAATTAATTTTATGGGACCAAATTCTCTAGGTTTGTTCTTTTTTGTAATAATTTTTTATTGTTCAATGATTTTCTAGAGAGCTGTAGCATACATCATATAGTCAAATACATTTTCCATATATTCTGTACGGATATGGCTTTCATGTTATACTCAGGAATTTTTCTTACAATATTTGTTCTCAGAAATACATTTAGAATTTATTTCATAGTTTCCCTTGTGGTGGTCCCAGGTCTGCCCTTGGATTTCTTCCCTTATGGTATCAGATCAGGTCTATGCCCAGAGATCCAGAGCCACCATTTAGTCCAAAAGTCTGTACATCTCTGGATTTTTAAATTAATCTGGGCTGTCACCAGTTCCATTCTGTATATTTTATAGGTTATATCTTCCCATTCTCTTGAGGTAGGTGGATCTTTCTGTAGCAATTTCCTCACTACAGCTTTATTAGCAGCCATGAGCAATATTGCTAGTAAAAGCTGTTGAAATATAAAATAAGTGCTATTTCTGATGTCAAAGTCCCCATTTCTGGGAATAATTCTCCTAATCCCCCACTTCTCTCCAAAATGCTTCCAAAATTGGCAGCTCCAAAATATGTGTTGATGGATAGCTACTTGCTCCCCACACACCCTCCAGCATGTCATTCCCATTTGAGGGTCATATTTCCCCACTATTTGTGGGGTTCTAAAAAAATCTAATCAGACATTTCCAACCAAATTCTCTCCAAGTTGGAGATCTTGTAATTCTGTGTACTGTTGTGTATATCCCTTCCCAATTCTCTTCCTCCAGATTTATGCCTAATTCTTCTTGCCACCATTGTTGGGATTGCATCTTGGTGTCTTTCTGATTGCTGATTAAAGCTTGGTACATTTTAGATATTATATATTCTGGTATTGCTATGTATATTGTAGTAATTATTATTCTCATAAGTGAGTGTATCTCTCTTGGGTCCCAGTCTTTCATTAATTGGTTCCTACAATAATGTCTTATCTGGAGAAATAGAAAAAAATCTTGTTTCCCTAAATGGTACTTTTCTTTTAGTGTCTGGAATTGGCAAAAGTTCCCCTGTTCGTATAGTTGATAGAATATGGTAAGGCCCTGTTGGGTAAAATTATAATCCTGTTTGGTTGGTTCAAATCTGGGATCTGCTGTAATTTTTTGTATTAAGTATATTTTGGGGTCTTTAGTTTTTTTTTTTTATTATTGATCTCCAAATAGTCAGTAATTGTCTGGTTTATTTAAATCTGATCTCTTTTTTCAAGATTACTTTTGGTACTGTTCAGCCAAATAAATATTTCTCTATTCCCTCCACTTGGTTTCCTCTCAATTGCTTTCCAGTGTGGATTTAATCCTTCATCTAACCACTGTAATATATGTGAAGTTACTACTGCCTGTGCATATTGTTCTAAATTAAGTAATGCAAGACCCCCTTTATTTTAAGGTAGTTGCAAAGTTTTATATTTTATTCTTGTTTTTTTTCCCTTGTCATATAAATCTAGCTATCATACTATTCCATTTTTAAAGTCTGATTGTAGTGGGTATATTGGCAGGGTCTGGAAGAGGTATAAGAATCTTGGGAGTATATTCATTCTTATAGCCTCGATTCTCTGACTCAGTGAGAAAGGCAGAGGACCCCATCTCAGAAAATCTTCCCTGATAGCCTGTATAAGTGGGTTATAATTGGCTTCATATAAATTGTGTGTTTCCTTTGTAAGATTTATCCCTAGATAATGAAATTTAGTACTTTTCCATTTCAATGGGTATCTGGCCTGGATTGTCTCACTTGGTTGGTAATTTAGACATAGCACTTCTGTCTCACTTGTATTTAGTTTATATCCTGATATACATTCCATCTCCCCAAGAAGTGAGAATAATTTCGGTATAGATGTTTCTGGTTCTGTTAAATATTTTAATAAATCATCTGCAAAAAAGGCTGTTTTGTGAGTAGTATTAAACAATTTAATCCCTGTGATTTGCTCATTTTCTCTAATAGCCTGGGCTAACGGTTCTGCATATATAGCAAATAGGGAAGGGGATAAGGATCAGCCTTGACGGGTTCCTCTATTTAAAGGGAAATGGGTTGAGAATGATTCATTAACTTTTATCATAGCTTGTGGAGATGTGTATATTCATTGTATTATGTTTAAAAAGGCTAATGGGAAATTACATTTTTCCATCGTATATCTTAGAAATCTCCAAGAAACTCTGTTGAATGTTTTCTGGGCATCCATACTTAAGAGTATGGAGGTTTTTTTCCCTTTTTGTATTTCTTCTAGTAAATATATTGTTCGTTTAACGTTATCTGCTGTATGTTGTTTTATGATAAACCCTTCTTAGTCTTTATTTATAATATGTGGTAATATACTTTCCAATCTTTTTAGTCATAATAGCTGTGAAGTATTTATAATCCTGGTTTAAAACTGAAATAGGGTGATATGATTCACAGTTCATTGGGTCTTTATCTAGTTTAAGTATTGTGAATATGTTATATTGCCAGCTGTTTGGAATAGAAGAGTTGGCATCCTGTATGGCATTAAATAACTTAGTTAGAGTTGGGAGTATAGTTTTCTTGAACATTTCATAAAATTCTGCAGTGTATCCTTCTAGGCCTGGGATTTTATTTGATTTGGAGTTACTATAAACCTTACTAATTTCTTGGGATGTTATTGGATGGGTTAGTATCTTACTTTGTTCCTCTGTGATTTGGGGTAACTCCATATTCGTAAAAAAACTTTTATATTTTTCTTCATCTGGTTCTTGTTGCTGATGATATAATTTTGAGTAGAATGTTTTGAAACCTTCTAACATATCCTTGGTTGTATTAAGTATTTTGACTTGTGTTAGATGTTTTATTTTAGTTATTGTTGATATAGCCTGTTGTTTTCTTAATCGATAAACTACTAATTTAGCCATTCTGCCTCCCCCTTCAAAGTACCTTTGTTTCACATACATCAAGGCTTGTTCAATTTTTTGTTTTAATATATCTAGTAGTTTTGTCTTTACCTGGTTAATCTGTGTAATCGTGTCTCTCTCTTTCCCTCTGCGTGTGCTCGTTGCAATCGTTCTAGTTCCAATTCCAATTCTTTTTGTTTCCTAGCTCTCATTTTCTTTTGGTGGGTTGCATATGCTATAATTTCTCCCCTTAAAACTGATTTTAATGTGTCCCATAGGGTTCTCTCCTGCACTTCTTCTATTGTGTTCTCTTGTATTATTCTGGGGATCCATTGCTGTACCTTTTCCTTGAACTGTTTATCTTTAATTAACATGTTATTGAACATTGTTTCATTATTACTTCTTGTTCTACTTCTAATTCTACAGTAATAATTGCATGGTCTAAGATGTATATTGGAGAAATGTTGGCCTTAAGTATCAAATCTAGGGATTCCGCTTCTGCAAAAAAATAGTCTATACATATGTGTTATGAACCCCAGAGAAATATGTATATCCTTGGACTGTTGGATAGCAGTGTCCCCAAGTAGCTATTAAAGCAAGATCTTTTCTAAGTCTCTTGCCATGTTTGCACCCCCTTGTAGCTTTGGAGGTATTAAGATTTGAGCTATCCTTGCTAGGATTCATTAGTAGATTCAAGTCTCCTCCTAGTATTAGTTTCCCTTGTTTAATGGCTATAATGTTATCTAAAACTGTTTGATATACTGTGGTTTCTGATCCTGGGGGTATATATATGCTTCCCACTGTATAAATCTGGCCTTCTCAGGTTCCCATCACCAAACTTAACCTGCCTTCACCATCCTGATAAGATTCAAGAATTTGGAATGTCAAAAATCATGGTATAAGTATGGCTGAGCCTCTCCTGTGCCCTCTTGTGTATGTACTAGCCACAGCACTCGACATTCCATATTTTAATAATTTTTGTTGTTCATCTTTTGATATATGTGTCTCCTGTAATAAAATAATTTGAGGGTGCATTTTTCTGAGATCGGAGATTATTTTAGATCTCTTTATAGGGTTACTTAATCCATTGACATTCTGAGACACCACTTTCAGGGTTTTCTTAATCTGAGCCATCTAAATACTTTTGGTATTGTTCCCCGTATTTGTTCTCTTACATCTCTTACATTGCCTCTGTTCTATATTATTTGCATTCCTGAGTTTACACTTGGCTTGTATTCATTTTTTTTGTTCTATATCTCATCCCTTTAGAGTCTCTGATGTTTCTGTATCCTCCACTTTTTTCCTTCCCCCCTCCTAAATAACTATCTCTCTTCCCCTGAGTATAACCTATATACATTGTGACTTCCAATGTCAGATTCATCCCTGACAAGGACAGAAAAATCTGTTTAATATGGGCTATTTGCCTTACTCTGTAGGCCTGCCCTGGGGGGTGTACATATCCCCCATAATAATAACCTAAATGAAATTGGGTCCTAGCTGAGTTTCCTATCTGGATAACTGGTCCCTTTAAAGAAATTCCTAAACAATTAGTATAATTCCAACATAAAATATGAAAAAAAAAGTTACTACAGGTGTCAAGCTCTGGTTGCTTCATCGCTCTTTCTCCCCCCCCAAACCATAACTCTCGGGTAGTCCATCTTCTTTATTCAGTTAGTCCATGTCCTTTTGCTTTTAATTGTCCAAATTATCAGTTTTCTTTTCCTCTATATCTTTCTTCTTGGTTTTATCTACTGTTTTTGGATTTATTTTTACACAGTCTTTTTATCCATCCTGTTAGAAAATCCCCTTGATTCTTAGCTTTAAGCAGAGTGCACCCTCTGGTGGATTTTGTTTGCTATATGCCTTGAGCTCCCTCTGGGAGGCCCTCGGCCTTCACATCCAGCCCGATATTCAAGAATAGCAAGCCCCCCTCTCTACTGTTCAGTCTCTGCAGAGCTCTCCTGGCTTAGTCCGGGAGCCACCCCCTGGGATTCCACCAAGAAATCCTCAGTTTAGCTTGTCCTGTCTTGTTCTCTGCCCTTCTCTCCACCAAGAGCATCCAAAATATTACCTTGTTTCCTTATCTTTTGCTTCAGGTGCAGCCGCTCCCTCACTTTATCTCTTTTTTAAGAGGTTTTTAAATACTGATCTTTAAGCAAGAAACAGTGGCCAGCTCCCTGGTCACTTCTCTTAAACTAATAAGAATTCTCTGGTATTCACATCGGCGCTCATTAGCACCATCCTATAAGCAATCTCTCTCACAGAGCCATTTTGGTGCTCCCTTAGTGGAAACAATCCCCAGATAACCTCCATCCAGCCTGCTGGTATCTCCTCTCCCCTATTGGGGACATTTATGTACTTCCCCTGGGGGCTTAATCACCCTAGACCTGGCCTAGATCTGCTCCCCTCAGTAAACCTACACAGTCAAATCTGAGGGCCTACCTCCTCGTGGGCTGTTTTCCCATCTCACCTGGGTGCTGGGCTCTTGCTCATTGGCCTACTCTGTTTAAGAGGATAATCATTGGATTTTATTTGCAAATAGTCCCAATAGTCTCTTTATCTCAGCTAGTACATCTTGCTGTGTTTCCCTTCCCAGTCTCTTTTCTTTGTTCAGTCTCAAACTCATATTGTAAGGTTTCCCTGGTAGTTTGGTGGGCAGCTCGAATCCTCTATGTCTCAGGTCTTCCATTGCATTTGCTATGCTATCATATGTGATCTGTCCATCAGGGTATTGGATTAGGAGTCAAGCTGGATAAAGTGTTCAGAATTTCAGCTGCAGTTGTCTCAAAATCTGAAACAAAGGTACATATTCCCATCTTCGTTGCATTGTTACTATCACATAGTCATTATCAAACAACAGTCTCTGTTGTCCCCGGAATATTTTCCCCTTTGCCCATGCTTTCTGAAGTATTTTTTCTTTCATCTGGTAGCTCAGAAATCACACTATTATGGAGCATGGGTGAATCTCCAGATCCACAGGTTTGGGACTGAGTGCCCTGTGAGCCTTTTCTATTTCTATGAGGAAGTCCTGCTCCAGATCTAATTCTTCTCTTAGTAAGTTCTCTATGTAGCCCCTCATGTCTCTGCCTTTGCTATTCTCTGGTATTCCATAAATTTGAATATTCTGGCATCTCTGTCTGTTTTTTGCATCTTCTTTTCTCTCTCCTAGGGCTTTGGTTATAGCGAGAAGCTGGGTGATAGTTGTTTGTATATGTGTAAGCTCTGAGGCCTGGTCTAAGCTGTTCTGTTCCATCATCTTTACCTGGTTCTGCAAGTTTGATACATCAGTGCATAAAAAATCATGGTCTGAGCAGAAGTCCTGAAAATCCTTTTTAATTTCTTGTAAGTCTGTTATTATTCTGTCTAACTTGTCATTTAAGACCAGGTCCTTGGCTTTTGTTTTTCTGTGTTTGGGTTTCTTTTCCGATGATACCGTCTGGGCTTGCAATAAATCTGATGTCTCCGAGTCCGATTTTTCAGCTCCCGATTTCTCTTCTTCTGTTGGTAAGACTTTGTATCTGTTCATGGTTCCCTTTAGTGTAATCAATTCCATCTGTAGGAATTTCTCCATTTACCAAGTTTTTAAGCTGAATTTTGGCTGTTTTAATGTTTTTGGGGAGAGGTCTGAGCGGAGCTCCGTTCTTATGCTGCAATTCATCCCAGAGCTGCACCAGAAGTCCTAAGTTTATTCTAAAGAAAAATTTAATAGGGGGCAGGGATCTTTAATCATATTTAAAAGCCTCAAAAAACAAATATTTTATAGTAATTTTAAAGTACATTATAAATATTACTAAGATTTAAAAGTACATTTAAGGTACACAAACAAAATGATTAAGTTTTAGGAGTAACACTGAGGTAAAAGAAAAACTGAATCAGAATTGTTTAAGTTTTTGGAGTACATTAGAGGTACATTCCATGTTCACTAAGGTAATCTTGAAGTAAGATGAAATTCAGCCTTGTAAAGGACCTCAATATGTACATGATGGAACAGAGGAGGGAGAGGAGGGATATGACAGAGAATCTTAAATACCTCAGGGAGTAAATAAGGTACAGGAGAGGTGTATTTTTCAGAAGAAAATGTGCTCAAGAACAAGGGGACATGCTATGAAGCTGAAAAGGAGTGGATTCAGGAGAGATGTGAGGAAGTACTTCTTCACAGAAAGAATCATAGATTCCTGGAACAGCCTACCAGCAGAGGTGGTGGAGGCAGAAGCAGTGATGGTATTCAAGAATGCATTGGATAAACACAAAGGAATCATAGTGGAAAGGAAGGGAGGAGGGAGAAAGAGCTGCAGATTGGGCACAGTCCACATTAATAGTGTAAGTAGGGAGAAATGGGCAGACTGGATGGGTCGAGTGGTCTTTCTGCTGTCAGTTTGTATGCTTTTATGTATCTTATGTTTGCAGTAATTTTGGAGTTATACAGTAACTATAGAGTGGTTACTCAACAGGCATTTAAAAATTACTGAAAATAAGGTGAAGTACTCCAGTTTGGAAAGGGCTGCCTATACTTTGCCCACACAGAACATGACTGCCCTAGCATCCATGTCTGCTCTGTGTTTAAAAACCTGCCCCTCAGTCAAGCCCAGTAGCACAGTAGTAATGTTACTGCTAACTCCACTGGTGAACACATCACACCAGCACCCTGGAGAGAAAACATGGAGGTTGAAGGGAAAAGTTGGGCTGTCCAGGCTGTCTCCCACCACATGCTCTCACATAACTGATAAGTCTGGCCACCCACCATGCTGTGGACCTCTTAATAGTGGATAACCATCAAGTCTGTGAGAAGGTCAGTGATGGAGCGGGGGTGCCAGTGAATAGACTCTGGAATGAGAAACAGTCTGGTAGAACACAATGAAAACTTGCCCCACCCATCAGCACAGTGGTAGGACTACTGCTTACAATGCTGGGAACCTGGATTTGTAAACAAGCCTGGATCACTGGGAGCTGGCTGGGGAAGGTTAACTGAGCATCACAGAGCATGTTCTCCTCCTCCTCTGTGGTAACTGCAGATGGTAGTGCAGTGGGAGCAGCTTCTTGGGTGGAAGAAAGCCAGTTGGTACCACATGATGCATGCTCAGGTGTGTGCCTGCACATGTGCACCCTCATCTACTGGTTACCTGATGGATGGAATGAACAAGAAAAAGTTCTGTCAAGTAGGATGAACTCCTGGCCCCCTCAGGCCTTGAACTGGTGAAGTAGTCACTGACTCCAACTGGATCCTGTTTTGGTGGCAGGTTGAGAAACTCCCCACCACCATACCATGGGGACAAGCCATGGAAAAGTGAGAGTCCTGAACATGTTTGAGAAATAGAGTGAGTGGATCAGAGGGGTTAGCTCAAAGAGGGCTTGACATGGGGAAGTAAGGAGAGTAAAGAGAGTAAAATAAAAAACTGTCCAAGTTCAACAAGCACAACAGTTGTGGACACCACATTTGAAAAGCAAGTCCTCATCAGCCCACTGTTTTATTTAAGCATTTATTTATTTATTTATTGAAATAATTGGAAACAATCTTAGAGCACAAATTGCTCATTTGCAAATGTTCCTTATCAGTTGGGAACATAAAGTATACAGGGTACAGAGAACCATTAAATCAGCTCGAGTAGAGCCTTTTAAACAGTTGGTACAAGTTTTGAGGGCATAAACAGGTATATCACATTACAGTACATTACAGAGAACTTAAAACATATTGTACTAGTTTAGGAGGCTGCCAAGTGGGGTAGCATGTCATAAATTAGTACAGAGTATTCACAAAATATACAAGCAATTGCAATTTAGGATTAATGATTGCTACAGGTGAAGCATGGTATTTGTGATTACCAGATGTAAAGATACAGACCAACTTAGGTAGTGACCCTACTTGTTTGCAGTTGATTAGTAGTGAGCAGTGGTTATCTTCATAGAGGAGCCATAGGTCATGCAGCCAGGCATAGTTGACCATAGAGGAACGGTACTACAAAGAGGTGCAAAGGGAACTAGTATGGCAGCAAAGTGAAGGCGGAGGAGTAACTCATTGTTCCAGTGAGTCCATCCTGAGTTTCCTGTTCAAAAGTATACCATCTATCAGGATACAATAACTGTCACTAACCATGGCAATTAAACATTCCAGATCCAGTCATACAAATTGCCGCTGGACACAGCTCATAGTAAGAGGACCTGATTGGACCACTACAACTATGACTCATGGCTGCATTTACAAGCCCACATGTAAAAAAAGGCCTGTGAACCTAGCTTTTAATTCCTTTTTTTATCACGCTTTCACTAACTGCAACTATTACTTACATTCACCATGCAATTCATTGTGTGCCACTGCTGCTATACAACAACCACAAGCTATACTCAAGTTCAGACTCACTTTGGCCACTGCACCAATCACTTACCTCTGGACCACAACTTTTAATGCTGATTTCCCATGACATAACAAAAAATATATGAAACACAAAGAACTGTGTGTGTGTGGGTGGAAACAAGACCTACATATAAAGACATCCTACGCAATAACTATATAGTATAGCTGGCAAGGTGCTAGTGGCCTCTTTGAACAAAAATAAGTAAAATGTTTTCTCATGGCAAATATAGACTAAAACAGATAACACTAAATTAACCTTTTCTCCAATCCTCTCTAGGTTAGGACATACAGAAACACTGTGAGACCTTCCAAATTTCACTCATAGATTGGCTACCAATGGCACAATTATTGCCAAAATGTATATAATCAAATGGAAGAGCCAGAAATCTCCTGTACTGCATACCTGGATTAAATTAATTCACAGTGTCCTGCTAGAATTCCACACAGGTTTTCTAGGAAGCATGTTTCTTTCCTGTTACCTCATAAAATGTAGCATACTATAATAGTTTCCTGGGATCAAAAGCATTCTGCTTTTTCTTGAGGTGAAAAGGGTTATCTCCTGATATTTTATTACTTTTGTTTCCCTTCAGTAGTTAACATAGAGGAAGACTCTTTGATCAGCTATCCACAAGCTTTTTGACAATAACTTGCCATTTTTCTGGCAAGCAAGGCTGGCTTACAGGTTAAAAGATGGTCAAACCTTTTTTTTTTTTAATCCAGTCTTTCCTCTATGTGTCTTTGCTGACACTGGCATGTACATACACATAGAATTGCAAAACAAAAACCATAAATACAACAGATTTATATCTACAAATAAGGGCTAGCAGCTGGGCAGCACACAACAATGGCCAAGCCTGGACTAACCCCCTTAGCAACACAGCATAGACACAGGGACACAAGCACCCATATGGCAGACAGCCTACTGGGTGTCTGAGGCTGTCCAAAAGGACATTAGGAGGGAGGTGGAGGAAATGCTGGATTTAGTGGTAATCCAGAAATTCCACATCCTCTGTGCCTCACCCCTACTTCTCATTCCCAAGCCGGATGGCTTTACTCACTTTTCTGTGGACTATCATGGGCTCAACACAGTCACAAAGTCTGACTCCTACCCAGTGCCATGGACAGATGAACTACTGCACAATTTGGGAGGGGCAACATACCTTACCATCGCTGACTTGACAAAAGGGTATTGGCAGGTGGAGTTAACTGCCAGAGCTAGGGAGAGGTCAGCCTTCATCACTTCAACAGGATGATTCAGGTTCAGGGTAATGCCTTTTGGAATGAAGAATAACCCTCCACCTTCCAAAGGTTGGTCAACCAGGTGTTACATGGTACTGAAGAGTACACAGTGGCATATCTGGATGATATTGCCATCTTCAGTGCCAGTTGGAAGGAACACCTGTCCCACCTGAAGGAAGGGCTCACTGGCAAGGGCTGGAAAGTGCCAGTTGGCCATGGCATAGGTGGCATACCTAGGCCATGTAGTGGGGTGAGGGCAGCTCTGTCCCAATCAAGCCAAGATTGAGGTGATAGAGGCATGGCCCAGACCTGAGACCCAGAAGCAGGTTTGGAGTTTCCTAGGGACTGCTGGGTACAATCAAAAATTTGTACCAAATTACAGTACCTTGGCAGCTCCCCATCTGGTATACTAAAGAACAGAATGCACAAAAAGGTAAAATGGGAGTCAGCCTGTGAATGAATCTTTGCACAGCTAAAGGAGGCATTGTGCAGTGCCCCTGTGTTGGCCAGTCCAGATTACAGTAAGCCATTTGTAGTTCAGAGAGATGCCTCAGTTGAGGGGATTGGAGCAGTCCTCAGTCAGACCTCTAACCAAGGGAAAGATCACCCAATAGTGTACCTTAGCAAAAAGTTGCTTCTCTGGGAGCAGGTCTATTCCACAGTTATAAAGGCATGCCTTGCGCTGGTATGGGCCCTGAATAAATAAAAGCCATACCTCTACAGGAGGCACTTTGAGGTACACACCAATCATAACCCCCTGGTGTGACTAACACAGAATGGGAAAATTAATGGTCATCTCTTAAGGTGAAGTATTGCCTTGCAAGGCTACAATATGACCATTATCCACAGGGCCAGATTGGCCAATGCCAGTGCAGATGGGCTATCTCACCATTTAGAGCAGTGAACAGAATTTGTGAAAATCATACCATGCCTAGGGATGGATTCCCACAAATTCAGACTAGGAGGAAGGGGTGTTGTAAGCTGCCCAGCTGCTAGCCCTTATTTGTAGATATAATTCTCTTGTATATATATTTTTTGTAATTCTATATATATGTATATGTACATGCCAGTGTCAGCAAAGCCACATAGAGAAAATACCAGATTTTTTTTTAAAGGGTTTGACCTTCTTTTAATCTGCAGGCCAGCCTTGCCTGCCAGGAAAGTGACAAGTTATTGTCAAAAAGCTTGTGGATAGCTGATCAAAGAGTCTTCCTCTAAGTTAACTATCCAAGGTAAACAGAAGTAATAAAATATCAGGAGATAGCCCTTTTTACCTCAAGGAAAAGCAGAATGCTTTTGATCCCAGGAAACTATTATATGTTACATTTTATGAGGTAACAGGAAAGAAACATGTTTCCTAGAAAACCTGTGTGAAATTCTAACAGGACACTGTGAATTACCTTATAGGGTGGATACTGAGACACCAAAGTTTTAACTTTGACAGTCATGTTACTGGTTAATTATTGAGCCAGAGCATTGTGTTGGGGAAGCAGAAGAATGACACCTGGTGGCCTAAAATGGAAGCCTCTATCCACAGAGGTATAAATAGCCCCAAATCAGTGTATTTTGACACACTTTTCATCTGGACTCCACCTGACACACAGAAGCCAAACTGCTGAAACCCAGTGTGGCTACAAGGACTAAAGGAACTGAAAGCTTTCATCCACTTTCCTGGGCTTCAATTCACTGCAATTTTAAGGTAGACTCTCTAGCTAACAGTTTTAATGTGTTTCTCTGTATAGTCCCCAATTTTTTTTCTGCATACTGTAACCCAAATTAGCGTTATTTCTTTTTAGTTGTAACTGTATTTATTTAAGTATTTTAGTAAAAATGTTTGTTTTTCTAAAGGAATTCTGCCTGCGTGATATTTCTATATTTGTGTGTGAAGTGTGGAACAGTATGAATAATCTGTGGCAACTGTTAATTGCTTAGAGGTGCCACCAAAAGCAACTAAATTGAGAAAGGGGTCTGTAAAGGACATCTGGGCAATGATAGGGAGACTACCAGAGTCTGCAAGGATTCTGAACCAGGCTGTTGCATGTCCTCTAGGGAGAAGGCCAAAACAGGTTTTACACTACTACCCCAAAGAGAGAGTGTGATGCCTGGGTCTTCCTCCTTTGTGTAATAGCCAAGGAAGGGCTCATATTTGGCCACAAGGCTTGAGACTGGTATTGTGCCCCTATCCAGGGCTAGGAGGACACCCTGGGTCCTCATGGCTGAGGTGCAGTCGTAACCTTGGCAAGTATTCAGAAAGGACAAGGGTGGTATCCCGGTTTCCCCCCTCCATCACGGGTTGCACTTATGGGTGGGCACTGTGAGTTCAGTGGACCTGACCCCCAGGAGTGGGTCCATGACAGATTTGTTAGCTAAGTCTACCTTATAATATGCAGTGACTATAAGTCCAGAAATAGTGGATGAAGGTTTTCAATTTCCTTAGTCCTGGTCAGGAGAATGTCTAGAGGAAAAGTGTGTTGGCAGCCACTGAGTCTCAGCAGTTTGGCTTCTTGTGTGTGTCAAGCAGAGTCCAGATGAAGAGTGTGTTCAAATGCCCTGATCTTGGGCTATTTATACCTTTCTGTGATCTTGAAATAGTGAGCAAAAATCCCACAACATTTAGGCCAGTAGATGGCACTGTTGTGCTGTTTCCAAAAATTAAATCCTGACATTTAAAGTCTAAGCCCTTTGAAATCTCAGTGTCCCCCTGTAAGCTAATTCACAGCTTCCTGCCAGGAATTCATATAGGTTTACTAGAAGGATGTTTTCTTTCCTGTTACCTCATAAAATGAAATATACTATAATAGTTTCCTGGGACAAAGCATTTGGCCTTTGAAGTGTATGGTCCATGACAGGAAAATGGATTTTGGCATATATCTGTTAAAAGAATCTGGGAATGCAATCTCAGTTCCTGGCAAGCAGCTGCCTTGCAGGTCAAAGGAAGGTCATAACCTTTTTTTAATAATCCAGGGCCCAATTCTCAAAACACTGGAAATGGTGGAAGGTGCCTGCTCCAAACATAAATGGCGCAAGTGGCAACTTGCGCAAGAAACTGCCATCAGCGCTATTCTCAAAGGCAGCCTGTGTCAAGCGCAGGCTGTCTGCCCCAATCTTGGCTTGTGCCGCCCATGTGCCCCAAAATGGGCTGCTACCTGGTGCTAGGGGGCATGTAGCAGACACAAGCTGCCACATCCCCTAAAACAGCCAAGGCTGGTCTAAGGGTCCTTAGAACTCTCCTCTGAGAGGGTTGTGAGGGCTGTTCTGATGTGCCATATCCACCTCAGTGCCATTCATAATAGAGTCATGTATTTAAACCCCATCCCAGTCCCGATGCTGCCCAATATTAATATTATTATTATTATATCCCTGTCCTCATTCCAAATGATGGCAGTTTTTATAATGGTTTCATATTAATAAACCCATCCCCATCCCAATGCTGCCTATAATGAAGATGTGTATGAAATCTCCCTTCCCCCTCCCCAATGTCACACTGTGCTGTGCAAAATAAATAATAAAACACCCATGCCTCATGGTCTAGTGGACACCCACCCCCCTATCCCAGCAGGAAGTGCCCACCACACTGCTCCCACTATCCTAGACCCCAAGCCATTAGCCTACACAGCCTTCCTCTCACCACCATGGCCAGCTGCCAACTGACCTGTCAGTGAGTGCTAACTGTACAATGCAGTACACGCTTAGTCAATCAATGAGTGTGCATTGTATTGTACAGTTGGCACTCACAGACAGGTCAGTCAGCAGCTGGCTGTGGTGGCGAGAGAAGGGCTGTGCCAGCTGCCAGCTTGGGATCTAGGATGGGGGAGTGGGGTGGTGGGCACTTCCTGCTGGGTTAGGGGTTGGGTGTTCACTAAACCACCAGGCATGGGTGTTTCATTATTTACTTTGCACAGCACAGAGCGACATCAGGGAGGGGAGAGGGGGATTTCATTCACATCTTAATTATAGGCAGCATCGTAATGGGGACAGGGTCATTAATAAGAAATCGTTATAAGAACTGCTGGCATCTGGAATGGGGATGAGGATACAATAATAACAACATTAATATTGGGCAGCATTTGGACTGGGATGGAGTTTTTATTAAGAAACCATTATTAAAACTGGCAGCATCAAGGAAGGGGACAGAGGATATTTCAGTTACAACATTAGGCAGCATCGGTATGGAAGTTTTCCTAAATGGCCATTGTAACACCTGGCAGCATAGGGAAAGGGGAATGGAGATTTAACAACAACAACATTAATAACTGGCAGCACTGGGGAGGGGGAAGATTGAATTATGTATGAATTATTACATATATTTGATACAAGTGGATTGAGGGATCATTAGCCCACTGGGGTCAGGATGTTGGGGTGTGTTTTCAGGGATCTGGGATGAGGGGTCCACTAGCCTTTAGTGGAGGGAGCCAGCAGCAAACCCCTCCCATGTTCCTTGTGTTTGTCGCATGGGAGAGGTTGCCGTAGGTGCGGGGACTTAGGATCTGGGACCCCTCCTGTACCAGAATTTGGTGCAGGGTCCCTGGCACACCGTGCTTCAGTGCAAGTTGCTTTTTGCCGCAGCTTGTGCCTCTCTAAGCCTGGCTTGAAAATCAAGCCCCCGGTCTTTTCTTTATGTCCTCTTGAATTAACACTGGCATTTTGTGGCATGTACATATACATAGAATTACATCAAAAAACATGTATACAACAGATTTATATCTACAAATAAGGACTAGCAGTTGGGTAGCTTGCCACACAAGTCATTATGAGTTGGATTTTGTTGGTGATTGGAACAGACATAAGAAATTCAGAAAACTGAGGTCACTGCTGTCTCGAAGCAAATAAATATGTTAACTGGATAATCGTAGAACAAAGAGTATGATTTTGATCTGAATTATGTAGTACAGCCAAGCAATAATAACTGTTCCTTTAATTGTAACATAGTGTACATAGTGACCAAGAGCTTGTGATTTAGCATATTCTGCATTTTAAAATGAACTGGAACTATCTTGTTAATTGTGGGTTGAAAGGTTGAGATGACTACACATTTTGGACCACACTAACTCATTGGTAGTGAATCACAGTTATGATGAGCTGCATCAGTGTAAACAATTCATGAACAGCAACAAGCCTAAGATGCATGGAGGGAGGGTCTTAGTACTAATTAAGCATGTATTATTTTCTTAAGAGCCTGCCAAAATCACTGTTACCTTGAATAATTTCAAAACTGAATCGGGGCCGCCATGAGATGCAGTGGTTTAATATATAAATGAAATATAAAAAATAAGAATGTGACTTAAATTGTGTAAAGAAACAACTAAATATTGGGGGCCCCTGGATCAGACACTGCATTTACAAACTATGGCAGTGGTAGTTTAGCAGGGTGTACATTGAGTATGCACTGAAAAGTTGAACAATTGTACTAGTTTCAAATCACTGTGGAATATTGTGCTGACCATGATTTTAAAAGCATAGCATTTGTTATGTTTGTGAGTGATGCCAACGTGCATAGTTATATGTAATTGGTACTTATGAAATTTGTAATGATATGTTAAATGTTGACTGTGGTGAATCACAATCCATAATGCACCCATTGGATGTTACTCACTATTTATATCTTGGTTACACACCAGAACTCCACCACCTGATGAAGTTCAAAGGAGTGAAGCACTGGGGTGCTCTGGCTGTGGAGCTGATCATTGATCCAAAGAACACAGACCTGAGCAGCTGCAATGTCTGCATGAAATAGAAATCCTTTATGTAAGGTGACTTGATCTCTGTGTACCAGGACTGTTTTGCTTTTCAGTGTCCTGCAATTCTGTTTTGACCATTAAATTGAGCAGGGGATGAGATACCCTTGCAGTGCACATGGACTTAATAACAGCAAAGCAAGTACAAAATTCAGCCTTGTTTCAAAAACTTTACACAGTGCTCCAAGGGAAGCTGGACCAGCAACCTGTTCAATGCCATGCTCATCACCCTCAGTCTGTTGTTTGATCACCCTTCCTTTGCATTCCAACATCCTGTTTGCCTTTCCTGCTGATTTAGTGCAGGAACAACACCACCTCCCATTTTCTGCTGTTAATACCCCTCCTGATGCACTCCAGAATCCCACTAGCCCTCCCAATTGCCTTATTGCGTTGCCTGGCCACCTTTAGGTCATCCAATAGGATTACCCCCAGGTCTCTTTCCTGCTTGGTGGTCATTAATAGCACTCCACCCATTGTGCACACCCCTTCAGATTTCTGTGCCCTGAGTGCATTATTTTGCGCTTGTTTTTGCATTGAAACCCACCTGCCATACCCTTGACCACTCCTTGAGTTTTCTCAGGTCTGTGCTGATCTTTTACACACACACACACACACACACACACACACACACACACACACACACACACACACACACACACACACACACACACACACACACACACCATGACACACAGATATTTCCACACTCCATTACCGATAAACACTTCCTTACCCCAACACACACACACACACACACCTCACACACACACACACACACACACCCTCTGTCAACACTGTTGCAGATTTTGGTGTCACCTGCAAAGAGGCAGACCCTCCATTCCAGCACCTCTGCAGTGTCACTTATAAAGACATTAAAGATGAGTAGTCTCAGCACTGATCCCTTAGGCACCCCACTGGCCACCATCCCTTCCTCAGAGTGAATGAACTCCATTCACCACCACCCTCTGTTGCCTATTCCCTAACCAATTTATTACACAGTTTACCACCTTTGAACCCACTCCTAAGCTGTTCAGATTGATTATTAGTCTCCTATGTGCAAAGGTGTTGAAAGTCTTATTAAAATCTAGGTAGGCCATGTTCACTGCTCCACCCTGATCTAGTTCCATGGTCACCCAGTCAAAGAAATCTATCAGATTCATTTGGCACGACCTTCCCCCATGTGAATCCAAGCTGCCTTGGGTCTTATAATCCATCTGATTCATGATATTCCTCAATCCTTTCCTTCAGTGCTATTTCCATTCACTTTCGCACCACCGATTTCAGGCCCTATAATTGCCAGCCTCTTCTCTGCCACCACTTTTGTGTTACATTCCTAACACTTTTTTTTTCGTTACTGTGGGGAATGTTTTGGGGTTTTATCCACATTTATGAAGCTCAAGCTATGCTGGGTAATGTAGATGAAGGGGAAGGGTGTTGGAAGCCCCAGAATGATTTCTGGGCAACTCATTTTAGTATGCTCTAGCACCACACAGCTTCAGGGTTGCTTCTTTATTAATCTGTGTTAACAATAATACATTTGATAGACACAGATGTGCACAACAAGTAGCCCTAGTAGGTTAGTGGATATAAGAATGTTTATGTTTTCTTTACTGAACCCCCAATAAGCATAACATAAGTGATGTATGATGATTACATAAATTATTGAAATACTGAATTAGCATAACCTACATAATAATTCATGATGCCTATGCACTGCAGAAACTGGGTGCGTAGGCATGGCTACATGTGAATAATGTGGAAAGGTGTCCTGTGGACCCCAGCAAATTCACAAATGGGGTGCAGGACAATTACGTGCCTCCAATCTCACAGTCATGCAGATAGCAATGTGCCAGGGTTGGGCGAAGGGCATGCCAGCACTAAGTGCCATTCACTAAGTCACAGACTACTGACTGCAGGAGTGCAGAGTAGGGTGCAGGTTACGGTAGGTGGGACCCTGTTATATCCCCTGGATTCTTAGCATGCACACAGTCCACCACCCAGTCCTGGCAGACAGCCCTCTTCTCCTCATAGAGTACCCCTGCACCCATCCCAAATGGGTGCCCAGTGCCCCATCAATGTGAATGCAGAACCCACTGACACACATGGGGCACTGGCCCCATGAATGCAGTCACCCCCAAGACACCTCTGCCTCGTGCCCATATCTGTTCACACATGCATCCCTAACCCCACCAAGTACAGCACCACCTGCTCACACCCCCAATCCTGGTGCCTCTTCTGTGTCATTGGTGGACAGTGGACCTCCCACCCACCTGTGGCACTGAAACCTTTCCGACCCTCATACCTGCCCATCAGTGCCTATATAGTGGTGCACTCCCAGCATCACTTGGACAGCCAACAGCTGAGGAGGTGTGAGGAGTGCTGTGCCACAGGCTGTTCAGGTCCGCAGCACTGACAGGCAGGTACGGGGGTCAGGGGGGTTCTTGGTGCTGCAGGTGGGTGGGGGGTCCATTGTCCACCAATGACCCAGATGGGGAACAGGGATTGGGGTTCAGGCCAGGTTGTTCAGGGCTCAGCTGTGTGTGTGTGTGTGTGTGTGTGTGTGTGTGTGTGTGTGTTTGGGGGTGACAGTCATGTTGTACATGGGGACTGGGCAGGCATGTGTTGGGGGAGTGAGGGCAGTGCATGGGAGAACCCATGTGTTGGGGGGTGACTATGCACAAAACAGTGGGGTACACATATGTGTTGCGGGGGCTTGCCTACAATAGGGATGGGCCCCAACATGTGTTGGGGTGGGGGGTTTACAGACACAGGGATCAGGACAGTATGTGTTGGGGTGGGGGTGTTGCACTGAATTCGGAGATGGATTGGCCGTAGGATGGGTGCTGGTTCGTCCATGCAACATGTGGCCTTGGTGCCAATGGGGCTTGGAAAGGGGACCTCAGGCCAACTGGGCATGGCAGTGTGGGTCTGGGTGCCTGTGGGTGCTATTCACACACCTGGACCCATGCAAGCGATCCACTCAGGGGCCCAGGTCAGGCACCCCATTAGATGCCTACCTGGGTCCGCATCTCTGTCCCCAGCCACCCTGCAGAGTCCTATGTACCGGAGGGGTGGAGCCATGGACAGGTGGTGGCCATTCATGAATACCAGCCTGTGCACACCTGTCCGAAGGGTGCAGAACTATGTGGGAGAGGTAGGCACCTTTGGCACGTACCTTCCACCCATTACTGAATAGCCCCCTTTGATGTTTTCTTCAATGTATTTAATTTTGTTTGTTTTTGAACATAATCTATAAACAAACTTTAAGGTCTCCCCTGGCCTCTGTCAGTACCCACTTTGGCAGTTGTGAGCAAGTTGAAATACCTTGATCTTTCAATACACTCCCAACTTGACTTCTCTGCCCATGTAGACCATCATGTTTCTGAGCTTCATCCAGAGCTTTCTGCTGTCTACTGGAATCCAGACTACCCCCCGGCTGCACAAAAGGATGTAGTTTCTCAGGTGAATGTCTCCACATATGATTATGGAAACATCACCTATGGGGCTATGAGGCTCCTCCCAAGTCTCCAACTAGATAGACTGGATATTTTACTTCAGTCCCTCTACAGATTTGTCCACAACTGCTCACTTTGCAACCACCACTGCAGTCTCTACAGACAGAGTTGTTGCTCCTCCCTTGAGATCCACCACACCTTCCACTACACCACATTTCTCCACAAGTTCTTGCTTGGTATTCATACTAGAATTCTTAACAGAATTTTAAGGATAGAAAGCAGACAATTACCCATTGTGTCTGCTCCCCACTACTCAGTGGTAATAAATATTAAAAAATGGGCAATGTAAATCCTAGTTGCTGATTGACTGAACTGTCCAATTACCTGGTCCAGTATGAGACAACAGAGACCGGCAAATAACTAGTTCAGTCTCATTGCCTCATACCGGTCTAAGTTTCGGGGGTGAGTAGAACACTGATTTTGGCTATCAACACCATCTTGATTTATCTCCCTTAATGACCACCCCCCCATTCCCAAGTAAGAAACAATTCATCAACAGCCATCATCTTAATTTGCACTGAGGTGCCAATGTCAGTGGCTCAGCAGGTAGCACGCTTGCCTCTGAGGCCAGGAGATCAGTAGGCTGTGGGTTCTATCCCCACACCAGGCACTTGGTTAATATTCCAATACTGACACTGTAGTTCCACATGAGGGGGGTGCTGCACTCCTGAGGTGCCGTCTTTTGGATGAGACGTTAAACCGAGGTCCCATCTGCCTGTTCTGGTGGTAGTTCAGGTGGATGTTAAAGATCCCATGGCACTTCTCGAAAAGAGCAGGGGAATTTCCCTGGTGCAATGGCCAACTTCCTCCATTCACAAAAAATACCACCAACAGCTTAATCTGGTTCAAGGTCAGTTGGCATTCATCTGTATCCGCTTCCCGGGTCATGCCTGAAAATAGGCAGGATTTGTCTAGTGCACTTACCTGGTCAACAAAAACTAAATAAAAATAAATAAACTAAATGTACAAATGAACTGCACCTGAAAGCGTCTGCTCATCTCCGCCATCTCCCTGCTGCTGATGCTCAGTCTGTGCGGCAATCTGTTTTGCCGGTATCAGCCACAAGCCTTCACCTGTCCCCTACACTCAAAAGTGCCATCAAGTGATACAGCAGACTTGTTTTCTCAAAGCATTATCACTTTGATCATTTTAAGGCATTTTAGTTCAGACATTATATTTGTGTGCAACATTTACAGTAAAGTTAGATTTTTTTTACTACTACTATGGTCAGGACATGTAGTATTTCTCATGTTTGTTTTTTTGCAGGACACAGCTGCCTATCTCAGTACTGCCCTGTGACAATCAGGACAGGTGGTGTCACCAGAAAGAACAGAAAGAGTGACTAGCCAGAGACACATCGATGTAACTGCAAAGTAGCTTAATGAAATAGAAGCAGACAGAGATGAGGCGAACACAAAGAAAAATACAGCTTGGGCCCTAAGAGTACTAATGGATTGGTCAAATGCAAAAATCTTAACAATTGACTTAAGCACCATACCCCTGCAAGACCTTAACAATCTAGCAAGGTAATTTTATACCAAGGTCCGTACAGCTGGTGGAGAGCACTATTCTGTGTCTGGGTACTGTTCACAGCGTGCTGGCCTGAATCGTCACTTTAATTCACCAGCGATGTCCCGCAGTTATCAACTTAATCAGTGACCCCATATTCAAGTCTTCTAATAATGTGCTCACCAGCATGTTAAAGACACTGCATAAACAGCAGAAAGACACAGCTATGTATCACCCTGCCATAACTGATGCAGATTTGAAGAAACTCAGAGTGTCACCTGTCCTCAGCCCCAATACTGCACATGGACTAATCAAGAAGGTGTGGTTAGACATCCAAATCACCATGGCCAGGCAAGGCCAGGAGGGGCTCCGTGACCTGAAAGTAAGCTCATTCACAGTAAAGCAGTATGAAAATGTGAATAAATATGTTACTCTCACACACAACGAGATTACCAAAAACCACAAGAATCCACAAGAACCAAATAAAGAGAAATACAGAGGTTTTATGTATGCAGATCCCTTAAATCCACTGTGCCCAGTGCTCCTTTTCAAAAGGTATCTTTTGAAACTCCCACCAGATGCTCCAGCATTTTATCTTCATCTTCTGCATCACCCACAGGACAACTTAGACAAGCAGCAATGCTGGTACTCGAGAGAACTACCATGGAGGAATAATGGCAAAGCTGAGCAAGGAGGTGGACTTGAGCAAGTGCTACATAAATCACAGCATAAGGGCCACAGCTGTGCAGCTGCTATCAAATGCTGGACTAGCACCACAGGAAATTACCAGCATAGTTGGTCATCGCTCAAAAGCTAGCATCGCAAACTACTGGTCAGCTGACTGCTCAGACAGACGTGAATGGAGTTCGATTCTGGCTGGTCGTGAAGAACAGAATAAAGAAGAGGAAAGCAACATTGCATCAAGCATCTATCCATCAGCACCACCACTTGCACCATGCTCAAGTTCCGCAAATCCTTTTCAACCATTGAACTGTAACTTCAATGCACCAATCAGCTTTGTGACATACAACAAGTAATATTTCTGGTGTATTTTTTTGCTAACTTCTTTCATCAAAATCATTAACATGTGTGAAAAAACTGTTCAGTTTTTTTTTTCATTTTTTTGTGTTACCAAGAAGTACCTTTATTCTCTTATGCCAATAAACATACTGTTACATGTAAAGTTTTATGTCTCAGAGTAATTATTTATAATATATTATTGTTTTTAAGATAATTTCCCATTTTCTAAGTGCAATAATACCCTCCAGGGTGGAGGGTATTGGGCTATACAGGACCTTTCAGGGGCTATAAGACCCTCCACCTATGGTGTCGGGCCTCATTATGCCCCTGGGTGGTCCAGTATAGCCCAATACCGCCCACCCTGTCGGTATTATTGCTTACTTTACAGTTAACATGGTTCATATGGGCATCTAGTAAATATGAAAATGTTTCTAATCTGGCACGCTCTAGCAGAGGATTGGGTAACGAGTTCCATAAATTAAAAATGCTCTGTGAGAAAGAAAACTTCCTATTATTTGTCTTGAAATTTTAGTAAGTTACAGTAGCTGTTTGCCATGCCCTTTCACACTATATGCTCTGTTTTTCTTTGCTACCCCAAAGGATGACAAAATGCTATCATCAATAGCTTTAACCATTTGTATAAGATCACCCCTAGTTCTGCACCTTTTTTAGGTTACACAGCCCCACATACGCCAGTATATTCTCATATGAATTGTATTTTATATGTGTAATTAATTTAGTGGCTCTTTTTCGTATTCTTTCAATTTTCTAACTATTTGAAACTGATGATGGGCCCCAAAACTGGTTGCATTATTCCATATATGGTCTAACATATGTTCTACAGCGTACAGTGGAATAATTGCTTTCTTAGATAAAATTGCAGAAGATTTTTATTACAGTTTAGAATTGGGTAAAATGTTTTAAATATTTTATCACTGTGTTTGTTACTCTTGTGATCATTTGATACTGTAACCCCTACTGTATGTCTTCTTTTCATATGTTTCTCTCATCAGTTCTCCACCTGAACTGTAGTTGTATTTTTGATTGTTTCTTTCCAAGTGCATGACACAACATTTATCTAAGCTGAACCTCAGAACACCAGTATTTGTCCACTGCTCAATTTCAGTCAGCTTTTCCTGTTAACACTTTGTGATCAGTTTCAGGTATAATTTGCCTGCCAATGTTGATGTCATCTGCAAATTTTGAACGTTAACTACTTATGACTTTTGGATGAGATGTTAAACTGAGGTCCCATCTGCCTGGATTGGTGGTAGTTCAGGTGGATGTTAAAGATCCCATGGCACTTATTGAAAAGAGTAGGGGAATTTTCCTGGTGTCCTGGCCAAATTTCAATCTTTCACTAAAAATACCACCAACAGCTTAATCTGGTTCAAGGTCAGTTGGCATTCATCTGTATCCCCTTCCCCTGGGTCGTGCCTGAAAATAGGCAGGATTTGTCTAGTGCACTTACCCGGTCAACAAAAACTAAATAAAATGTTAGTATTGAGATCACTTATGTAGATGTTAAACAAGATGGAACAAGGTGGGACCTAGAACGGACCCTTGAGGCACCCTGCTCACTACACTCCAATGAAAATAAAAAATATTTATTGATACCTATTGCTATCTTTTGGCCTCTGTCAGTGATGCTTCACAGCTAACTCTCAAACCTTCTAGTCCCAGTCCAAAACTCCACCTACTCCCTACAAAGTCACATGCCTGCAGAAGCCCTGCTGTTCCAGATCTATTGTTTAGCTTCCTTTGCTTACTGGTTCCAAAACCTGTGTAACAGCCTCCCGAGATGGTGCAAAGTCTGCCATTAACCTAAGAAACCATTCAAATCCCACTGTCACCTGCACTTGTGAGCCATAGTAGCAGGATAATTTCATCCTTAAAGAGCTAGTGGAGCCAAAACAGGCAGCCAGGGAAATTATACACATTTTAAGAAGTAGTTAGTTGCACTGTATCTTTTTGTTTCTGAAGTAGTTTTCTTTTTCCTTTTGCTCATTAGGAAGTCTTCTATGTGATATTACTGTGCTGGATGTGTGGTACAGCTCGTAGCCTGGCAGCTGACATACAATGTCAGTAGCTATCTCTGCCCCCCCCCACTACATTATCAGCATTGTGATCTTACTGACAGTGACATAACAGATGACTGACCAGGCAACCACTGAGCGGCAGTTCCTAAGCAGAAGAGATGTCACAGTCAGTAAGGTCATACTACTGATGATGTAGTGGAGAGGTACAGCTATAGATATGTCAGCTACAGGCAAGAGTGTGGTCCCATACATCAGACATGTCAACATCAAGTAAACAGTCTTTTAATTAACCAAAGTGAAAAGAAAAAAAATATATATCAGATATAAAAGTTAATGGTTGACTGCTTTTAAAAGCTAATATTAGTTTTCGTCAGTACACCAGCTCTTTAACTGTGTGTGTGTGTGTGTGTGTGTGTGTTTGTGTGTTTGTGTTTGTTTTGTTTTAATTTTGTTTATCAGTCTAGCTGAAATACTCTGGGTAGTTTTGTGTTCTAGGAGCATACTGTTCGGTTTTAGCCTGCATACAGTGGAGCCGTCCCGGATGCAATGCAGTATCACAGATTACTGCATGAAAGAAAGGATTAACCATTATTGAAATTGCTTTGTTTCCTGTAGGACATCTGCTGAGTTGTATCCTGGTGGGCTATGCTGTAACCTTACAGACTTCCATGTGAAACAAATGACCAGCAGGATAATGCTTTTTGAATTTGTTTCTGTTTCCCTTTTGCATTATGATTTGCAGAATGTTCAGTGTAGTTATCAACAGAATTGTCCCTGCCTCTTCCCTTGCTTTTGTTTTTGCCCCAAAGGGTGTATCTGTAAGGTAGTTATTTATCAACTCAGTTTGCCTTCCAAGTTAAAAAAAAGTTGACATAAATATAATGATGGTCTGTTTGCCGGAACACCACATGGTTTTACAAAAGGTAGATTATGCTAATCCAACCTGATTACCTCCTCTGAGAAGGTAATTAGGGTGGGGGGGGGAGGAGCAGTGGATGTAGTACATTCTTGAGCATTCTACCGCATGGAGCACTTATGGAAAAATATGTGCAATACGTAGTTCATGAAGTGTACAGGATCTGGATAGTAAATAGACTAAAAGGCAGGAAGCAAGCAAGTCCATTAGCACAGCAGTAGCCATATATAGTAGCTCACTGAGCCAATAGTCTGTGTTATGAAACAAGCTCAAAGCATTAGGGCAGCCAGGGAGAGGGGGATCAAGCACTGTCATGGATGTTGCCATGGAGGTAGGACAGTGGGCTGTGCTCTGATAGTGCTGCCTGGGTATCCTTGTGCAACGGTGCAGCTGGCAGCCACTTGAGTGTGTGTGTGTGTGGGGGGGGGGGAGAGTCACCTGATGCTGGAATGGGCACAAGTACACACACTAGTGTCCATGTGGCAACATCTCAGACGAAGGACCTGGGGAAAAAATTAAGAAAAAAATGTCCAGTCACAGCAGGATGAGGACTAGCCATTTACAGGCCCCTATGGGCATCTGCACCTCATGAAACAAGCTACCCACCTTCCTAGAGTTGGACTCTGGGGTGGCCAGTTAAACCCTTCAGGAGTGTCTGTCAGATGAGGCAAGTCACAATGAATGGGAGGTGGTGCAAACCCTGGAGAAAGTGGGAGATGGGACTGTGAAGAGGTCTGATTGGTAAACATTGGTAGTCAGGTGGATAAACAGAGAATGGAAAACAGGTAAGAAGCAAAGACAAGGGGAGAACTGTCACCATTCAGAGTGGATGGATGTTTTGAGTGAAGTACTCCAGGGTTTAGTGCTGGATAGCTGTTTCTACACTAGGGCCTAGATATTCAACTTGAACCCAGAAAGGGCACAGGTAGTTGCTCCACACAACTGAGATGTGCTGTAGCGCAAAAGTGCTATATTCAGAAGATGCTTGGGAGAGACGTGCCAGCGTGTCCCAAGCTGAATATAGCAAAGATGCATCATTGCACAAGCTGACGTGTGCCTGCACATCCTGAAATGCGCCAGAGAAACTGGGCAGGACTGAAGATAGCAAAAAGAGTAACCTGGCCTGAGACACTGGAACAAAAGGGAAGGGTGTGCAATGGCACATGAGTGAGGTACAACAGCCACAGTTGGGAGGGAAGCATCCCAAGGCCAAAGGGGTGGAGGAAGGCACTGACAAAGTGCACAATGGACACAGACCCAGACCCCATGGGCATAGTACGAGTCACTACACAAACACCACCAACCTAGTAGACAAAGGGGCACACTATGCATGGCACAGAGAAGGGCAGAGACAGAGCACCCGTACACCAGATGCCCAAGTGACAGTATGGACCAGCCATGCACCTTAACAACAGTGCAGTGGAACCAAGCAGGGAAGTCATGCTAGCCACAGCACATGCACAGTAGTCCAGAGACAGACTGGTACACAGGCTGGCAGCAGTATGCCACACATGTAGCATATGCCCACAGGGACACAGGACTGCAAACAACACAGCACAGCAACAGAGGGACAAGGAAAATAGCAGAGGCATGCACAGCACCAGAACTGGGGCTATGTGCAAGTGACAACATGAGCAGCACTGATGGACACCCCAGAGGTTGCCCAGGGAACAACATGACAAACAAAGTGTGGGAAAATGAGGTGGACAGCATGCATGGTTGTGCCAAGGCACAGACACAAATGGGCAGTGGTATGCAAGGGGCAGTGGGTCAACCATGCACAACAACAGGTGGCTGGAAATACTGTAATGTGAGGAAGACATGCACACACATGTAGCAGACTAAGTATTTAATAACAATGAATAGAAAAAAGTATGCAAATGACTACTACAACAACATCAAAACAAAAAGCAGTAACAACAACAGAAAAACCTGTATAAAACCACTATGAAGTATAAAACTGTATATAAATATAACACTTTGGGGAAGAGTGGAAGATAGAACAGGGAATGCGGGGGGATAACTTTTCACAATGGGGACAGGGGTGTGGGGATGGGATCAATGGAGCTACGTACAGGGGAAAATGTCCAGTGAGGCCTAGCATCTACAGTGATGTGCCATCTGGCCCTGCATCACTTGGCTCAGCTGCCACACCTCCTCCACAAGGTTTCTCGTCTCCTCTGTCTGCCACCTCAAAACCCCTAGCTGTGCCCCTGTCTCTGGTAGATGGCAATTAACATCCGCTGGAGATGGACCATCTCTCTGCCAAGAAGCACACTCATCCACCATCTATCCCTTTTATCAGCTGGACATCCTATGCTGGGGAAACAGAGAACACATACTCAGTGCCACTGCCCACACAGGCACAACCCCCAATGGGCTGGACATGCATGCCTGATGCTGGCTGGCTCCATGCAGAGGGCTGTCATCACACCATGCACAGCACACACCTGCAACATGCTGGAACACAGAGCCACACAATGAATGGGATGTGGCACAGTGAACAGGCTGAGTATGTCACCAAGGGACATGTGTCCATGCCTCCCACAGTGTGGGACACTGCCCCACATGTGCACCAATCATGCAGGCCCTGAGTAAACCCCATGTGAGCACCAGTGGGTGCCCATAGATAGGACTAGACGCAGCAACTGGGGACTAGCACACAGGTGCCATGGGCAAAACAGGACAACCACACACTCCTGATATAAAGATCCATGTGTACGTGACCACCACCACATTGTCATACATAGGAAGCAGGCAATGGCCTGCTTTGGGCAATGCAACAACCCCCCCATACCCCATGTACACACAGATGTGGCACATGTCTTGCGCTTACCTGGCACATGTCCTGTCCCATGCACCGGTGTGCCTGCACTCCCCATCTGGGACCACTGCACAGTCCCTCCCTGGGCCTGCCACCCTCCTCCTGACCTGCAAGGGAAGCACAATGGTAGAGCACTGTGAGCACCCTGCGTGAACATAAACCACACTCCCAAATGGTGATGTAGCATGGTGCAGCATGCTGTGTGCCCATCTGAGGGGCATCCCACAATGTGGAGTCACAGTGCCATGGCAACGGCACAGTGGAACAGCAGTCCACACAGGAGGAACCATGACATGCATGGTGCCAACAACCTGGCCCTGCAACCAGAGCCATGTTGACCATGTGGGCAGGGATTCACACACCTGCTGCACATCCCAAAACCCCCAAGAGCATGCAAAAAAAGCATGCACACAACACATACATACCTGGGCATAGAACTGCCCCCATGTGGACCTGGTCCTGCAGCATCTGGAGCTTGTCAGGATCCCTCCTCCTCAGGTCCCCATTCTTGTGTTGGAACTGCTCCTCAGTCCTGGGATGCTGGTCCTCCTCTCCAATTGCTGGGCAACATGTGCCTAGACCTGGGACCATGCCACCTAGAGCTCTTCAGCCCCAAACAACTGTCCCTCAAGGGGGGCAACAAGTGGCACCATGTTGGTCACCTCAGCCTCCAACCAATTGAGGGCCCTGTGCTTCCCTTCAGTAGCATGTGCCAAGGTTAAAAGAGACCGTCTAGCAGTGTATGGCACTGTAAAGCAGACAGTCTGAACAATGTGTGGCTGGGCCATGCCTGTTGCACAGTAGGCCAACTATGCATTCCGCTGTGCTCCACGCATATGCATGATAGGCTTGCACTATTGACACCAATTGCGCATTACCGCACATGCGCAATACTGAAAGGCCTGGCAGGAGACTGGGGCCACAGCACAGTGACCCACAAACATGCATCTGCATGTAGGCGCCATCTTGGTGAGGACAGTCAATGCCACACTTGAAGCCTACCACATGGCACATATTCGCAAACATGCGAGGAAGCCTAGGGAAGGATGATACCATAAGTGAGGAAGGAGAGTGGATGTATGAGATCCAGGGGGGGCATGGTAAAGGGGGTAGGGACAAGTGTTTGGGGTGGTGTTAGTAAATGCCAGGAGCCTGGGTAATAAAATGCTGGAGTTCCAGGCAATGCTATTCGAAGGAGAGGTATATGTGGCGATGGTCACGGAAACTTGGGACAACCCTAGCCACGTTTGGGATCTTAATGTGAGTGGGTACACAGTGCTTAAGAAGGATAGAAAGGAGGGTGGGGGGGGAGGATTGGCTATGTTCATTAGAGACAACATAGAGATTACTTGGGTAGAAGAAGCAGAGGGAAATGTGGAGGCCTTATGGGTCACCATGCAAAACCCTGCAGGAGGAAAGATCAAGCTGGGAGTGGTATATAGGCCCCCAGGGATGGGGGAGATTCTGGAGGATTGTCTGCTGGATAACATTAAGGGCCAGTGTGGACCAAAAAGGGAGGGAGTGGTGTTGATGAGGGATCTAAATATGCCAGCTACTGACTGGGGAACCATGACTTCCACGGTGGACAAGGAGCAGAGGCTGCTCGATGGCTGCCAGGATGTGTTCCTAACTCAGCAGGTGTTGGAGCCTATGAGGGATGGTCATGTCCTAGATTTGGTTCTTGCAGATGGGGATCTGGTACAGGATCTGGCAGTGGAGGACCCCTGGCAGTGAGCGACTACAATATTGTCTGGTTTCGCTAAATTTGAGGGGTGAGGGGGATAGTTCCAGGACAATGACAGTTGGTTTTAGGGGGGCAGACATTAGGGGCATGGGAGAGATTCTCAAGGAGCATTTGAAGGGGATTACACCAAGGACGGATGTAGAAGGGAGATGGGAGGTCATAAAATGGGGACTTCAGGAGGCTGACAGGACCTGTGCAAAGGTGAAGTGCAAGGGGGCAAGATCACGTAAACCATGCTGGTGGTCCAAGGAGGTTCAGGAGGCAGTAAGGGAGAAAAGGACTGCCTACAGAGGATACAAAAAAATGAGAGGGGAGAGCAATAAAGAAACGTACTGTCTTGCATCCAGACAAGTCACCCGGATAGTGAGGGGGACAAAGGCCAGAAAAGAGCAGCAGCTTGCACAGAGGATTCGGGGTGGGTAAAATGGGTTCTTTAGCTATATAGGGGAGTGGAGAAAAACCAAGGGCCAGATTGGCAGATTGAGAACAAAAGGGTGGGCGGAGGAGGCGAGGGATCAGGCGAAGGTATTAAATGAGTACTTTGCCTCCATGTTCACTAGGGATGGGGCTAGGAAACTTACAAAGCAGGAGCTGAAGGAGTTAGAAGGGGCAGCGGGTAGGATTGTTCAAGCACCCGGTAAAGTAGAGGAAGGTGGGAGTGTTACCTCAGGGGTATCACATCAGGATGGATCTGATAATGGGGGGAGGGACTGATGATGCTGTCCCCATCGGCCAGGTGTGAAAAGCCCTTAAAAAGGAAAAATCTCCAAGGCTGGATGGTATACATCCCAGAGTTCCCTGGGAGATGGCGGATGTACTGGCTGCACCTCTGGTGGATCTCTTCAACATGTTGCTTGAGACAGGGTGGGTACACAGGGATTGGACCAGACCCATGGCACCAGCGAAGGATGATACGGTGACTTCCATGTCCTCTGGTGCTGTGGCCAGTGCTGGTGGCCTTCACCCAGCAGTTGGGCTGTTGGATATACTGGGGTTGTCTGCTGAAGGCCCCTTGTCCAGCATTCTCCTGCAGGAGAACCTCACTATGCTTGCACCGGCCACAGAGGTGGATGATGATGATGACATTGATGATGATAATCTCCTCATTGAGAGATACACAGGTGGCACCTACCCTCCCACTGGTCTAGTACACACACAGGCAGCAACAGGCAGTGCTGGTGGTCCTGTGCTAACAGACGTGCTCCCCAAGTGTGTCCCCACCACCAGCCACTGCAGTGGCTGGCGGTGAACAGGGACAGGGCATTCCTGTACGATATGGGATTGCCAGCACAGTCCAGCAGAGTGCTGCGGTGTTGCAACGGCCAGCAATGAACATTGTCCAGCCCACCCCAGGGACTGACATGCATACCCACACCCAGTCCCAGCCCAAACAGCATCCTCCTGTGCAGAGTTCCCAGATGAGGGATGTGGCACAACAGGCTGGGACCCCCCGTCTGTCAGCGACCAGCCCCCGACACATCACCTGCTGACAGGCTCGATGAGCACACCCATCTCCTGTGGGAAACTGTTGTGGGCCAGGTGGTGCTCAGGGAGGAGATCCTTGGACTGCTTGTGCAAGTTGGGCAATGGGTAGAGAATGTGGCCATGGGACATGCCCAGCTGCTTGGCAAGTTGCGCCAACTGTGGGAGGCCATGACCACATCACTGGATCGGATTGCAGAGAACACTGTGGTGGACTTTGCATCCCTGGAATCTTATGGTCACAGTGTGTCCTGCTACACACCATGCAGTAACATGAGCACCCCCAGGGCATGGCATCAGGTGACCCCATTTAGGCTGACCCCACCCCTGGCCAACATCATCCCCGACACCCCCAGATCCAGTCTGTTTTCCTGGAGGGACACACCTATGAGAATCCGGTCATGTTTTCAGGAGTTGACCCCTGCTAGGGTGGTGTCGTCATCCCCTGTGGCTGGTGACCTGCCTGTGGCCAACCCCTAGTTAGGGCATGGCCACCACTGTGGCCATGGCAGCCGTACTGGCTCACGGTGACTTCTGCCGGGTGCAGTTGCCAGGTTCAAGTACCCTGCTACCGTTGTCGATTGTGCACCAGGCTGGCTGTGGCCAGGGCCACATGCTGTTGCACATGCACATCTTGGTGTCACACCTGCCTGTGCTGTCTATGTGTTGTACAAGCTATGTGTGGGGACAGTGATGTTGTACTGTGTGGCATGGGTGCAATGAGTGCAGCACTATGTCTGCCATGCTTGTGTACTGGGATATATCCTCTAATCTATGCCAGATTTTGCAATGCTGTGGTTCCTCTCCCTGTCCTTGGTGACACTGTTATGGATGCATGTGCATGGGAGTGTACACTCTGCAGTGCACTCTGCAGCTGTTGTGCAGTGTCTGTCTACCTACATGTGTGTGTGTGTCTTCCCAATGCCCACATCCTGTCTCTGTGTGTGTGTATGTGTGTGTGTGTCATTGCTGCCCAATTTGTTCCTCCTGGGTTACTCACCTGCAGTTTCCAAAATGCTCCTCCACAGTGGTGTCCTGATGCTTCCTGGCTCAGGCTGCCAGCCTTGGGTCTCTCCTCTCTATGGGTGGCTGCCTGCCCCCTTTCTGGGGTTCCTCCTCATCTGAACTGTCACCCTCCTCTACCTGGACAGGTATTCCTAGGTCAATGGCCATGTTGTGTAGCATGCAACAGGCCAGGAATATACCACAGGGCTGTATTGTAGAGCACCACTGGACATGTCTAGGCAATGGAATCGCATTTTTTAGTATGCCAAACACATGCTCTATGATGTTGTGTGCTGGGGGCGTGGCTTGGACCCGAAGGAGATGGCAGCCTAAACTTTTCTCTCTGTCCCAGTCTGACAGGGAAAGCGGATTAAAATGTCTTAAATGCTGGACTAATGGTTACTCTAGCACTCCCATGCACCTTTTCCCGCCTCTGCCACCACCGCCGAGATGTAATTTGGTGGGCCACGCTCTTGTTCAGTACCTAACGAGCCACTGATACTCCGGAGCCGACACGCAGTAATAGGCTGTATAGGCCCGAGCTCGATATCTCAGTGCTGTCATACTCTCCCCCCCCCCAACGTGATTGGAGCTGCAGCGTTTCTTCTCCCCCCCCAAGTGAGTATCGGGGCAAGTCCAATGAAGATTCCGGAGTCAGTGGGGATTTCTGCTGTTCCCCCTGAGAGAGAAATACTAAACCTATTGATTGCTGGCTGTAGGAGTTGTTGCAGATATGGAGCCCACGAACTGCAGTACTGCTGGAGCTTCTCATCAAGCTACTCCGGGCCTCCCTTGATCAGGCACAAGTTGGTGAAGCCCTAGCTAATATCACTAAAATGCTGGAAGCTCTACTGAGCAGAGTGGACACAATTGGCGCCTCTCTAACTACTAATGTGGCAGATGTACGTCATTTAGAGGACAAGCATAATGTTTTGGAACAACGGACAGAAGAGCTAGAGAAACAGCATCTCCATGTCTTACAAAGGCTTCGGGACCACAAGACCAAGTTATCCCACTTATGGTATAGAGCAGAGGACCAGGAGAATCGAAGTAGGAGAAACAATATACGGATTTTAGGTGTACCTGAAGGAGTTGAAGGGCCTAATATGGAAAGTTTTTTGAACTACTGAATACCACAGCTCCTTGGTGACCGATGGAAGGAACCGGTTGGGGTGGAAAGGGCCCACCGTGTTTTCGGTAACCCTAATAACACTAAAGGCCCACGCACCATTATAGCCTATCTGCTACACTTTCCAGTCAAGGAACGCTTAATCCGGGCAACTAGAGACCTAGGAGAGATTGAATGGAAGGGTAATACCATATCATTTTACAGAGACTTTACTCAAGAGGTGGCGGCGAAACACAGAGCATACAATCCTCTAAAAAAAAATTCTTGCAGCCAACTCAGTGCAATATCGCTTCAAGGGCCTTACTGCTTTGTACCTGAACAGAAATGGTCAGTCTTTCTGCTCGGAATCCCCAGGAGATGCAGAGGCCTGGATCCAGGCCCACTGGATAGGCATGATATCATGAACTACATCCCCCAGACACCTCTGGGAGCCTAGGAATCAAATGCCTCAGGGAACCATAAAAAAAGGAAGCGGTGTATCAGGGGACAGAAATTCATATCGGAATGGCTCACCAAATAAGGATTCCCCCATTAGCAGACAGCTATGGACCCCACAACCTATGGGGGATAAGATGAATAGAATCGGGGCTGATATTCCCAATGACCAGGAGGCGCCAACTAGTAAACTGTATAATAACAATCTGAGCGGTGTTGTGACTCCACTGCCTGCCTGGCAAAGACAATGCTCTAGAAGTCCCCACTCCTTGAGGTCAAATGGTGCAGCAGCGTCACCTTCTGCTAAGCAGCCTAGGGCCACTACCTCAGCTTGGAGTAAAACCAACCAGAAAGATCAACCAGAGGAAGAGGTCGCTACACCCCTGGAAGATCCGACTTCGTTGGACTGGGCGACAGAAATGGATGTATATGAGGAAGAAGCTGCAGCTGCTGACAGCTTGCTGAAACCGGGCTTGAAGATGTTCACAGAGGCCGTTGCCTCGGGTGTTAGCCCCGCTGACTTTGGACTAACTTGTAAATCAGGGGATGCCATGATGCACTGTGACACTTAGGGCATATCAGCCCTTCTCTTGTGTTTTTCTAATGGGCGACAGCCCCTGTGCCCACTAACATATGAGGTGTTGGCAATGCCATACCATGGGTAGTTTCCTGCCTGGGCAATTTTTGCCATATCGGCTACTTGCCTCCTATATGGGATGTAGGCCTTTCACCTTCCGTAACAGATAATATGCAGTAGCTGTAATGGACCTCCCCCCCTCCCTTTCCCTTCGGTATGATGTTTATAGACAGGGAGGGTGTGAATCTATTGCTTAGAGGAATCCCAGTAACTAGGGTGGTCTACGGGGGTTGACCATTATATTATAGTAAGAGTATGGCTGAACAGATACAATTGGTAGCCCATCAGCTTCTAAAATCAACTTCTAGAATAGAGGGCACCGCTATTTGCCAGGAAGAATATCCATTTGTGTGTGGCTGGCAGAGTCCCCCCCATCCCTACCTGGGTGACCTAAGATCGCCAGACATGCCTAGACTCTCCAGTTTTGGTATTTTGGAGTCAGGCTGGATCAGGTCATCTCTACTGGGTGTGACCTTTCCATTTGCTTGTTGTGATGCCTGAAGCAGTGTGGCTCATAGGGGTCTTTTACCTCTATTCACACATACACCTCGACACCACCAACTCAGTTAGTCTTAATAACTTAGATAAATAATATTGTTACACTATACTGTTTGATAACTCTTTACTATACTATAATTATCGTTAAGACAGATAACTTCTTTTGTCTCTGTTCTTACTCTGTCTAGGTATCTAACACAGACAAGACCATCTGCTGCTGTCTACTTTTTCTTTCATCACTTTCCTTTTCTATGGTCTGCCCTCATACCCTACGGTAACAGGTTACCTTTTTTCTGTTACACTGTGGTTACCTAGTCCTATTTGCAGGGTGAGTACTTTATATTTCTATAAGTATTCGAGGGTGACTCACCATGGCAGTGACTTCTGCAGGACCACGGGGGTGGAGGTGCGTCTCCTGGAATGGCAGGGGACTCAATCACCCGGCGAAGCATTCTAAGGTTTTGCAGTTCCTGAATTCCATGGGGACTGATGTGGCCCTGCTTCAGGAGACGCACCTCACCAGCTGAACGGGTCAGTGGCTAAGGAAACTATGGGTGGGTACAGTCCTGGCTAGCTGCACAGCTACAAAGTCAAAGTGGGTTGCTATCTTCCTTCGGAGGTCGGGACCATGGTCAGTCGAAGTCCAGCATCAGGACTCCCAGGGGAGGTGGTTTAGCGGTCAGGCTGTCCTACCCAGGTGGTAAAGTTATAGTGGCCAACGTCTATGGTCCCAACACAGATTCCAGGGTTCTCTACTCTGAACTGAACCAAGCTTTAGCAGAACTTTCGGAAGAGGAGATCACAACATGGTTCTAGATGTTTTCATAGACAAATCCATCCCCATGCCACAATCTCACCCCAAAGTTCTAGCTACCTTGAATACTCTGATGTCAGAGTGGGCTCCAGGAGATCCAAGGAGAAACAGCCATCCACAGGTGTGTGACTATACCTTCTACTCCAATGTGCACGGCACCCACAGTAGATTTGATTTTTGGCGGATTAATCATGTAGCAATGCCAGGTGTGAGTAATGCGACCATAGATAACATTTTGATATCTGACCATGCCCCTGTTGCAATTTCTTTCTCCCCACCAGGCCAAAGCCCTCCATCTACAAGATGGAGATGCAGTCCCCTTCTGTTACAAGATGCAGCCTTCTGGGAGTACATAAAGGAGGAAACGCACCAGTACTTCTCTCTGAACACCCCTGGAGAGACGAGAGCGACCACAGTATGGGAAGCCTTTAAGGCTGTTATAAGGGGGAGAATTATTTCTTATGCAGCCGCTAAAAATAAGGAGCGAGTGAAACATCTTCGGGATTTGTAGGACCAATTAGCAAAATTGGAAAAGCAATTTAAAGTCCCTTCGAACGTACTTAATTCCCCACTTTTGGCCCCTATTACAGGTTTAAAATATCAGATTAATGTTCTGTTAAATAGAAAGGCTGAATGGCAGCTGATCCGGTTAAAACATAGGGTATGGGAAGGAGGGGAAAAGGGAGGGAAGCTGCTTGCCTACTACTTTCAGAAGCAGCAGACTTCCTCCAGAATATTGGCCCTCAAAATAAAAAGGGAGAACTTCTCATCGCACCAAAGGCCATTAATGAGGAGATGCAACATTTTTATCAGGAACTCTACCAATCTCATAGTACCCTCTCAGATGATGAGCTCTCCCACCAACTAAGCACCCTGTGCCAGGAGACCCCGCTTCCTCAAATTTCGGAGACACAACAACGTGAATTGGATGCCCCCATCACCTCTGAAGAGCTTTGCAGTGCATTATCCCAGATGGTGAAGGGAAAGGCGCCTGGGACGGATGGGGTATCGGTGGAGCTCTACCAACTACTCCAAGACCACATCACTGACCCACTCCTACAAGCACTGCAGGAAGCCCAAAAGGATACCTTGCTCCCCCCCCCAACTATGCATGAGGCATTAATAACCCTTATCCCCAAGAAATCATCTGATGTTCTTTGTGTGAATTTCCGGCCTATTTCACTTCTCCCTGTAGACACCAAGCTTTTGGCTAAAATCCTAGCGAATACAGTAGATTAGCCTTGCTCCTACCCACCCTAATTCATCCATCAAAAACCATTTTTTTAAAGGGGAAATCGAGTGCAGCCAATCTACGTTTAATCTTGAACCTTAAGTGGCTGGCGCTGCAATCTAAAACCCCAATGGCTGCCCTGGCAATTGACTTTGCCAAGGCATTCGATTCCCTAGACTGGGTGTTCCTCCATAAAGTCCTCACACTATGTGGATTTGGGCCAGATTTTTGTTCATGGGTCTCTACATTATATCACTCCCCTACAGCTAGAGTTGTCACTAATAAAGATACCTACCCCCTTTTCGTTACAAAGAGGTACCAAGCAGGGCTGCCCTCTTTCCCCTCTTCTTTTTCTCATTGCTTTGGACCCCCTAATTAGGAAACACAAAAATTCTCCCAACATTACGGGTATTCCCATAAAAGGGACAACTTATCTGGTTAGCGCTCACGCGGACAATATGCTCCTTACAATTTCAAATCCCCAGTCCTCCAACCCTCCACTTCTAACAGTTTTACAGGAGTTTGCTTGTCTCTCAGGACTAACGGTGAATCAAAAGAAAACCATCCTGTCCCCCCTAAACAGAGCATGCAGCAGATATTGTCTTGCCGGTACTGACATTACCTGGGCCCCACAAGGCTTCCCATACCTAGTTGTAGCTATTACTAAGGCTTGGAAGGATCTAGAATCCGCAAATTTATCTCCTTTATTGGCCACTTTAACGGCTGAAGTTCAGCGATGGAAACGGCTCCACCTTACTTTAAAAGGTAAGGTAGAAGCCATTAGAATGTTTCTATTCTCCAGAGTGTCGTACCTAACAAATAACCTTCCCATCCCACTTTCCCCAAAACTTTTTAAGACCCTAGACAATTTAGTGTCTTCTTTTCTGTGGGAGGGCAAAGCTCCGAGATGGGGACGTACAAAGCTCTGTGCACATTGGACTAGAGGTGGGCTGGTGCTCCCTTGGTTTGAAGGATATCACCTGGCTTACAGAATGTCCCAAGCTACAGCTTGGTTCATCCCTCATCTCACCCCCCCCCCCCGTGGGTCTTTAGAGGCCACTTTGTCAGTGGATACCCCCTTTTTTCTTTGCTCTCCAATACAAAGTTGGCTCCAACTCAGATTACTCCCATTATGTCAGAAACCTGCAGAGTGTGGTGGAGGATGATGACAATTACTGGGGTCCCGAAATTAGAATATCTTTCCCCGCTTAGGTATGCCCCGATATGGAACAACCGTCTTATCATGGTTGATCATAACCCGCTTTCATGGCCCCATTGGGCCTCAAAGGGCATTGGAGTTATAGGGGATCTACTACTCCCAAACTCTCGTTCATTAATGTCCTTTGAACAGATTCGGGATAGATATGAGTTGGGATCCTCAGACTTTTGGAGATTTTTGCAGCTGAGAAGTACTCTCTCTTTTCCCTTCTTAAAGCCCCCTCGTCACAAAACTCCTGGGATTGTTTGAGTGTCCTTCATCTGCCTAGAAAGGGCCAGGGACTGGTGAGCACTCTCTATAAGACACTTAGAGATGCTCAGCCAGATGCTACTCTCACCAGTAGAGCCGTCTGAGAAAAGGACCTGCTTCACCCCTTATCCCAGCAACAATGGTCGCTATGCATCAGAGCGGCTCATACAGCTTATGAAGACTCCAAGAGTCAACTAATACAATTAAAAATTCTCCTAAGGTGGTATAAAACCCCGGCAGTACTACATAACCTTAAGATTATACCACAGGATAAGTGCTGGAGATGCCACTCCTCCCCTGCCCACCTACTTCATATTCTCTGGACCTGCTCGGCCTTGCAAAATTTCTGGACGCAAGTCTTAGGGAACTGCTCCAGGATAATTGGTAAACCAATTCGGATGCAGCACTACAGTACTCCCTCTTATTGAGGGACACGTCGGCATTAAATCCATTTCCTCCCCTCAGTGCAGCGTGGATCCTAGTGGCTGTTATGGAAGCAAAGAGGGCCATCCTGATACACTGGAGACAATCTGCACCCCTGATGATTTCGCAATGGCATTCTGTTATGGCTAGATTAGCTACTTTCGAGATGCTTTTAGCAGTGGCCAAGAGACAGCTTAACAGATACTACAAGAAATGGGGAGCTTATGTACATTCCCATATCTGTTCGGTTGCACCCCCGCCATTGCAGAATCCCCCTGTACCACAAAATGCAACATAGTTTCCTAACACTATAATAGTTGACCGCGGCTGTATGGTCCTGTCACCGTTTTTACTTACACTGTCCTACTGTATGTGTCTGGATTTTCTTGGCTTTTTCTTTACTGTTTATTATTTTGAAGGATAGAATTTCCTTGATGTCTACAGACCGTTATTAACTAGTTGTTGTTTCATAGACGCCTATATTGATTGACAGTAGGATGTACCGATCAGACTTCTGAGACTAGACCGGAGCAACTTTTGGCCAAAATAGAAGGACCATGATAGCTAGTTCCCCTACTGTATGAAATCTACATTTTGTAGCCTAGAGTGGCATATATTTATACCTGCATTAGGATATACTTGTTTAAAGTACAGAGCCTGTAGGTAACATTCTGTATCCTGAGAATAATTACCTATGTATTAGTATGTCTAACTATATTGTATGCTTGGTGTATGAGGGCCGTTTTTCACGGCTTATGATACCTGGAAAAACTTAATAAAATCTTACATGATAACAAAAAAAAAATGTTGTGTGTTGCAGTGTGTTCCTCATTATATCTTTTCTTGGCCCCACTGCTTGGCCACCGTATGGGGGTGAGCAGCCATGGTCAGAGGGGGTATGCACTGTCACCTGGGGGGGCAGACATATGTGTTAGTTGCACTCAGGTGTGTGCATGGCCTGTTACAACCGCCACCCCCCATGCCTATCTATGCTGCCACTACCTGTCCACCTGGTTGCCATTCCCACTACTCCACATGCGCAGGCCCTGTCCCGCCATTGCATGACTCCACATGTGTGTCCTGCTTGCAGCCTGGCTGGCCACAGCTGATCCAACCCCTCCCCCAAGCCTGTGGACACCATCCCTGCTTGCGTGGGCACCATGCCACAGTCTTGTCCAGCCAATGTGCTCATCGCTCACCTGTACAATGGTGGTGCCTGGGGGCATCTGTTGCTCCTCACCGTGCAGCATGTGGCTGCTGTGCTGCACCCCTGCCATGCTTGCCCTGTAGCCCCTCTCTGTATCTGTGTGTACCAGTCTGGCAGGTCTTCTGATTCCACAGTTCAACATGGCTTTGAGCCATTGCACTGTCCCTGTCACTCTTACCCATCCCCATGCACTACCAGCAGCTGTCTGCTGTGCCACAGTGTTTGTGATATAGTCATGGACTCCTGCACAACTCATGCAGTAGGAGCCCTGTAGGGATGTCACCACCCTTAAAATTTGAGGCACAGAGCCAGCTGGTGCCAGATGAAGGTATCGTGTGTACTTCCAGAGTGTGTGACACAGACATTGATGATGCACCCTGTGGCATTGCACACCACCTGGCAGTTGATGGAATATTACCCCCTTCCTGTTCATGTATGTGGCACGGACTGGGCCTGGTGATGCATATATTGCCACATGGGTGCAGTCAATGGCCCTATCATGCCTGGCATGCATTCCACCAGCCTCCTCACACCCCTCATTACCTCTGCCATGAGAAACTCAGCCCCATCCATCTTGCTCCTAAAACTTCAGCTGGCTGCCTGTAGGTGGCTTGCAGTTAGGCCACTTGCTTTTATGCTTAACTTTGAGCGGCACATCTTGAGAGATGCATGGCAGATGCGCCGCTCATTTGGGCTGAACATAGAGATGCGTGGCACATTCATGGGAATGCCCCCTTCAGATGCCCTGCATTATCTTTGTGCTGCAGAGCATTCAGAATTGCGCGGTGCATCCCTTCCTTTTGAATATGGCCCAGGGATGCATTTCTGAGGATGCACTGGTGCAACTCAGTTACACCAGGTGCATCTCTTTTGCATATCTAGGCCTAGGTGTGTGCTCACTTCCTGTCACTCTGATGGCAGCCAACTGAGGTGGTGAGCAGAGGGGCTGTGCTGTTCCCCATCTCTGGGTGGCAGCTGCTGCCAATCCTTGCATGTAGGGTGAGAGATTACCATTGGTGGGTGTGGACAGAGAGTATTGAGTGGGTGAGATGGGGATGGGGTGTTATATGGTCATTGGGCACAGACTACCAGACAAATTGGTTTTATTTAGAATATTTAGCCAGCTTAGTCTGGCAATCAGGGGTGGGGGCTGGGGGGGATACTAGATTATTGGGGAAATAGGATTTGGGATATTAAGACAGCTTGAGACAGTTCAAACCAGAGATCAGGGTGGGCCTGGAGATTAGGTGTGGGGGGGGGACCCTAGACTGCCAAGGATATGGGTTTTCACATATTTCAACAGCTCAGGCTGGAGATGGGGGAACAAAAGTCTACCAGGGATATGGATTTTGACATATTTAGATGGATCACACCAGGGATCTGGGGGGTACTAGACTACCAGGGATTGGGTTTTAACATATTTAGACTGATCACATTAACAACTGGGGGCAGTAGGCTACCAGGGATATGAGTTTGGGCAGATTTAGACTAATCACACTTGCAATCTGGTAAAGGGGATACTAAACTACCACACATATGAGATTCATCCATTTATACACTGACTGGACTGGTGATCAGCGTAGCGGGATGAAGACTCTGGCAGGGACTCACAGCCCATGCTGTCTGTCTACTCCCAAGTGTTTGACTGCAGGTGTGGGTATTGTGCACCACTGTGGACTTTGGTAAGAGTAGGGTTTTGAATTCCTTTAAACTGCAGTGACAGTGCCTGTTTAGGGCATTCAAAATCACTAAATATAACACTGTACCCTGTGTGCAAGGAAGATCCCTCTTTTGCATGCTCCCAATGCACTATCAGTTTAGTGCTTCACACCTGGGGCTGTTGAATATGCCCCCCCCATCACACTACTGTATGTTAACGGTTTGCTAACATGTTTAGCAACATGCTAAACTTCTGAAAATGAGGCCCATATGTCGTGAATGTGTAGGCAAAATACTAAGCAAACTCAATACCAATCAAAGTAATACAAATACTTCTTTTAACAACAACTACTAAAAGCATGCAATGAGACTGAATATTAAATTAAATAAATAACCACTCAGACACACACACATTGAAATTGTTTCCTATCACCTTGACATGAGTTTCGACTAACTATCTAACTGAGTCATCAGTTTTGGTTGTTGTTCTCACCCTGTAATCCTACTTGAAATTAATGTATTTAGGTAATCCTGGTGTATACTACAGAAAGTATCCATGTGTGGTTCACATTCCATCTAATGTAGTTTCCAAATCTGATGTTTCATCATAGTTTCACCCTTTTACTGACTCACTCATTTCTTTAAATCCTCGGTGGTGAAGAGAATCAGTACTCTGCAGCAGCTTAAGTGAACCAACAAGACAACAGAAACACAGAGAACAGAGGAACCTGTGAAAGCATCAACATTTCTTACAGTAGGAGGTAAACATTTCTCGTTTTGTTAATTAAAATAGACATGCTCATTGCTTTGCTTTACTTTATTTTCTAAACATATTTTTGTGTTACTTTGACAGTTCAAGTTGTATGTATTTCAGTAGCAGTTCTGCACCAATGCCACAAATCCAAGCATTTGCATTTGTTATTTCTTTATCGAAGACATTCCCACACTGATTAAATGTTCAGTGGGGACTCACCAAGCCACATAATCATTTATTAAATAACAAGACCTAGAATTAATTTTATTTGGGTCAGGCTGCAGGTTGATTAGATACCAACTGATGCATAATAAATACTGTGGCAGTCACCAATAAAACAGTAACATTTGAACCAATATTTATCTTCATGTTACTCAACAGGCCGATTGGCTTATCACAGCTGTCTATGTTTCTTCAGTACAACTGCTCAGTTAGGTTAACAATTATCTACTTACTGTATGTCTGGCATACAATAAAGGCTGGTGGTTCTTTACTGGATTTTTCCTAATGCCAGGGAAATGAATAGGATTTTGTGCACACCTTTTTTCATATGCCTTGAAGTCCTTTAAACAATTCCTTGCATTGCTGTGACCCCTGACTTTTAAACTGAACACAGAATAAGACATCACACACTAGTATCTTCAAGGTTTCGCTGTTCTTCAGCAGGTGGGCTTCTGCTCACCTCAGCTGATGCAAAACTCTCTCTGACATTTCTCACCAACTTGGCAAATGCAACAATGCAGCTGTTTGTGTGAAGCTGGGTACTTTTTGAATGTATGCCATGCATTTTATGGAAGACAAAGTGCATTTCATTTGTTTTCTTAAAGATCATAAACTACTAGATTCCTTATTCCTTTTCCTTACTATTTTGTCCGTTGCTTTTGAAATAAGATACCATGGCAAGGGATCAAACAATCTTCAAAATAAATAGCATGAAGTACGTCGTATGAAAATATTAAATACATCAGTAGAGAATGCATTGTCAGTTTTTGCACTGAGATTAGTTCCGATTAACAAAGCAAAAAATGGAAAAGTCCATCAGCTGGTAAAAGTTAGTTTAAACCAGTACAAAACAGATAAGAAAAGACAAAATAGCAACAAAATGTTCAACAAGCGCTCAATGTTTTCAGACCAAAAAAAACTCTTCTTCAGCAAGGACACCAGTGTACTTTACCGAAGGAAGCCTGAGTATTTGGGGGTGTTAAAAACTTCTGCTCAAATGTATTCTATTGTCTAAAACATAAAAGTCCTTAACATTTAAGAGCCAAAAGGGTCTGTTAGAGTTTGACTGATGAATGAATGAATGAATGATTTAATTAATTAGTTAAAAAAGTTTTACCTGGAAAGGCCTAGTGAGCCAAATTAGCTAGCTTCTAAAGGTGCCTAGGGGAGGGGAAGCATGGGAGAAAACAGTAAAGTGGTACTTTTACAGTAATAATATCACTCCAAGGAAGAGTATCAGGTGTGAAGCAGCAATAAGTATACTTTAGCAGAATTTCACATTACAGTGCCCGTAAATTTACAATGTTCAGTTCAGCTCCAAATAATATAATTTTGGAGATATAGGCAGGTGGAAACAAGGTACACTTGGGTCAAAATAACAGTATAATATACATGATTTACAGTATTCAGTGTAGGTCTGAGGCAAAATAGGAGATTAAGGGCAGGTGCAGGTGTGCATGGTGTGTGTGTGTGTGTGTGTGTGTGTGTGTGTGTGTTGGGAAGGATCACAACACAAATATGTGCTCACTAAATACAAAATACTGTAACTATGATTATGCACACAACACCATAAACTAGTTGTTGAATCCATATGATGGCAGCAGTTTTTGTATAACAGATGGATGGATAGTGAAGCACAGACAGATAGACAGACAGAGAGATTGACTGTATCCAGTTACAGACAACAATGTATTTTTCGTATATGCAAAAAAAGCATTTTAAATATCCTAAAAGTTGCAGTTTTTTAAATATATTTATAATTTGTAAAAATATGTGACATATAGTATATGAGCAATATGTTGATCATAGATTGTCAATATGTAAAAGGTTAAATGCCTGCTATACTGTATAATAAAACATACATAGAAACATAGAAGTTGACAGCAGATAAGGACCACAAGGCCCATCCAGTCTGCACATTTCTTTTTCTACCTTATGAATGTGCCATCACCCTTTGCTCTGTCAATGGCCTATCTATTCATACTCATCTGTATTGCTCCCTTATGCCTAGCCCATGTCTGTTTGAAGCCCTGCACTGTATTCATATCCACCACTTACTGAGGTAGGCTGTTCCATGCATCTACTACCCTTTCTGTGAAAAAGAACTTCTTCACATTACCCCTTAATTGGCCTCCCTCTAATCTCATGCTGTGTCCTCTTGTCCTGCTATTTTTCTTATATTGAAACATGTTAGACTCTTTCACCTTGTTAATGCCCTTAAGGTGTTTGAATGTTTCGAACATATCACCTCTTTCCCTCCTTTGCTCTAGGGTATACATATTGAGCTCTGTTAATCTGTCCTCATATGTTTTCTGATGCAGTCCTGCACCATTTTGGTTGCCCTTCTCTGGACTGCCTCAATTTGGTTAATGTCCTTGTGAAGGTGTGGCCTCCAGTACTGCACGCAGTACTCCAGATGGGGCCTAACCAGTGTCTTGTAAAGAGGGATTATTACCACCCTCTTACGACTTGTGATACCCCTACTAATACATTTCAACATTCACCTAGCCTTACCTACTGCTTTAGTGGTCTGCTTGGATGATTTCAGGTCATCTGTGATGATGGTGCCCAAGTCTCTTTCTTCCCTTGTGACTGCCAGCAACTCCCCTCCTAGCCTATAGGTGGCTTCAGGGTTTTTCTTTCCTATGTGCATGATCTTGCACTTCTTTGCTTTAAACCCTCGTTTCCACTCTTCTGACCATTTTGCCAGTTTGTCCAGAGTTCTTTTCATTCTGCCCACCCCATCTGGATCATCTACTCTGTTGCAAATCTTGGTGTCATCTGCAAACAAACAAGCCTTACCCTCCAGTCCATCTGCAATGTCACTGATGAAGATATTGAAGAGGACTGGCCCCAGGACTGATCCCTGAGGTACCCCACTTGTGACTTGCATCTCTTCTGACTGTATACCATTTACCACCACTCTCTGTTTTCTGCCTGTCAACCAATTTGCCACCCAATTGACCAACTTCTGACCCTTCTGACCCACCCTGAGCCTACCCAGCTTATTAATCAATCTTCTATGTGGAACAGTATTGAAAGCTTTGCTGAAGTCAAGGTAGGCGACATCAACTGCTCCCCCTTGGTCCACCACACTGGTTACCCAGTCAAAGAAATCTATGAGATTAGTTTGACAGGACCTTCCTGTTGTAAACCCACATGTTGTCTTGGATCCTGTGCTCCTACGGATTCCAAGTGTTGCACTATCCTTTCCTTAAGGAGTGCCTCCATAATCTTGCCCACTACTGAGGTAAGACTGACTGGTTTCTAGTTCCCTGCCTCCTCCCTGCTACCACTCTTGAGGAGTGGGATCACATAAGCCCTTCTCCAGTCTTCTAGGACCTCTCCTGTGCTCAGAGACTCACTAAACAGTTCTGATAATGGCTCTGCTAGTTCCACCCTTAGCTCCTTTAGTACCCTGGAATGTATGCCATCAGGTCCCATTGCCTTGTCTTCCCTGAGCTTAGCGAGCTCTTGTAGGATCCATTCTTTTGTGAAGGGACTAGTACACACCTCCCTCCCCCTCGTGTCTATGGTGCTGAGCTGTGGGACCTGGCCTACATTTTCTACAGTAAATACTGAGCAGAAGTATCTATTTAGGATAGATGCTTTTACATGGTCCTCCTCCTCACATGCCCCCTTATCCCATCTGATCTTAGCAATACCCCCTCTGGACTTTCTCCTTTCACTAATGTATCTATAGAAAGTCTTGTCACCTTCTTTTACTGTTCATGCTAGTGTTTCCTCAGTTTGGGCCTTTGCCTGCCTTACTGCCTTCTCTGCTTCCCTTAGGGAAGTTTGGTATGTCTCCCTATCTTCATCCTGCTGCGTTTACTTATATTTCCTGAAATCCAGCATTTTGGCTCTGACCTTTTCTGCTTCTGGTTTTGAGAAACAAAGTGGTTTCCTTCTTCTTTGCACTTCCTTTTCTCTCTAACACAATGGGATGTTGCTTCAAGTATTGCATCCTTAATGCTTGCCCTCTTTGCCTGTACCCCCTCACCTGTATTTCTTTTTGCCAGGGCTAGCTTAACTCTGATGGCCATCTTATCAAAGTCAGCTCCTCTGAAGTCCCATATTTTTGCCTTGGAATGGGATGATTTAGTTCTAGAGGCCAAATTGAATCATACCATGTGATGGTATGCCCAAATAATGCCCATAAATGTGGCATGGAGTATATGTCATATATTTTCCCATAATTTCATATATTTAAGATACAGCAAAATGTAACTGATTTGGGGATATTTAAAATATATTGTTAGTATAGGAGAATATATGATTGGTATGGGAATGCTAGCCTAGTTGAGATTCAACATGCACAGATACCACTATAGATATATTGTAGGTGGTATAGGACAGACAAAGACTAAAGTCAATCATGTCTGCCCCGTTGTTTCTACCTAGAATTACTCAATCCTTTCTGGGGATCTTGCGCAACCTGATTTTACAACTGGTTAAATTAAAATGCAGTGAGATTGTGTGACATATTCCCAGGTAAGTTAATGATTTAGGTGTGATTCAGACTCCTGGTTCACATGTAATATCCACCACCTCCCCCAGGTCCCTCTCAGCCATCAAAACTTGTAGCATTTCCCTACCCCAGATTGTACACTTGGCCCGGGTTTCTGGCTCCCAGGTGCAGTACCTTGCATTTCCCTGCATTGAACCTCAGCTTCCACTTTCTAGACCACCTTTCCAGAGCCTCCAGGTCCCCCTGTAGGGCCACCCTCCCCTCCTCCCCATCCACCACCACACCCAGTTTTGAGTCATCCACAAGGAGACTCATCTCACTCCTGATACCCTTCCTTATATCAGAGATGTAGGCGTTGAACAGGAGGAGCCCAGGGACTGATCCCTGAGGGACCCCACTAATGACCTTCCATGGGGATGAGACTAACCCACCAATCACAACCCTCTGGGTTCAGTCCTGGCGCCAATTGCCTATCCATCTGATCATCTGGTTCCCATCCCCCATTTCTCCCAGATTATCTAACAGGGCCCCATGAGGAACAGAGTCAAATGCCTTGCTGAAGTCAAGAAAGAGGACATCCACTGGTCTACCCAGGTCCAAGGCACTCATCACCCAGTCATAGAACTCCACAAGGTTTGTCTGACACAGTTTCACCTGGACTAATCCATGCTGTCTATCGTCCAGGCACCCCGACTTTTCCAGGTCCCTCCCAGATCCTGGTCATCTTCCTGCAGCATAGTTTTCAGAGGTATAGAGATGGGAAGGGGGTTGTTCCAGCTGCCACAGAGTGGGCAGAATGGTCCACAATGCAATTCTCCCCCACCACCACCCCTACAGGTGACTGGAACAGCCCCCTCCCCTCCTCTACACCTGAAAAGTATGCTGCTGGAAGATGACTGGCAGCTGCAATGAACAAATGCATGCTTGTGCAAGCAACCATGCGATCATTCATTGACAGCTCAGTGGGCCACTGGCCATGGAGGAGAGAGGAGGGCTGTGCTGGTGGCCAGTCTGGGTCGAGATGGGGGTGGGTTGGTGGTGGACTAACTGTCAAGGTGGGGTGGAGTCCACTAAACACTATGGATTGGGGAATGAGGATTACTTTTTTTTACCAGGGATTGGGGATGGGGGGGGGTCCCCTAGACACCAGGGAATCATTTAAATTACAGCAGATCAGTGATGGACTGCATTTGTTTTTATTAAGGAGTGAGATCATAGGGTGGGGGGGTCTGCTAGACACCAGGGAACGGGACAGTTTTTTTTACCTGATAAGACCCGAGATCAGTGGGTGGGGGATGGATCACTAGCCACCAGGGAGTGGCTGGGTTTCTTTTTTTTTATATTAATTGGGCCCGCGATTGGCGGTTGGGGGGTAGTAATGTTATTAGAGTGTTAATAATGTATTTAACTGCCAGTAAAAAAGTCTCAGAACTGACCACTGACAGTGATTAGTTCTGAATATGTTTTGCTGCAGTTTAATAAATTATGAACCCACATTTGATACATTTATTCCCCTTGTTTTAAGGTGGAATTTCTGCGGAAGTTGCAAAAGTGATTTCCAAACATTCTTGGAAGCGAAAGTTGCACTTTCATGGAAATTCCTCAGATGGAATTTTTGTTTCAACTCCCCAAAAAATCTATAAGTAAGAACATTGGAGTTATTTACAAAATGGCAGGCTTTTAAGCAGCAAATAGGGAGGCGGGAGCAATAATGTTTTTATTGTGGGCGAGCAAACTTTTTGTTCACATTTTTTCACACATTTGTTCATTCATAACTAAGTCCGGCCTTATATTTTTGACTGCAGTTGTAGTCTGTTTTGCCTTTAAGTTTAAAGTTGATTGTAGGTGCTGATCTCAACTACACTGGTAGGTAACTGTCTGTGTATTGTTTGTGTCATTTATTCTCCATACACCCCATAGGTAGATGGACTATCTATGTATGTGTGCAGAGTACCCTGTTTCCTGTGGTCCAGGAACTTTTTTTTATATATATATATAATTAAGTGATATTATACTGAAAAAGATCCCTCTCAGTCAATTAAAATGCTGAGTTACTGTCCCATTATTCTGTGATAACCAGACAGTAGACTCAATAATGGTACAGTGGCTCTACATTCTGATTGGCTAAGTACAACATGCAGCAGCCAATCAGAGACAGAAAACCCAGTCACAACAAATCATCTTATAAAAACTCTGTTCCTTGTTTACCCTGATTGCTAGAGTCTGAAACAGTAAGTACTCATGTTCTCTCTGTAACTGTACAAAACTGTTTTAAATGTTAGAAAATGTATTTGCATACCTCTGTTTTATAAAGTACTGCCTAAAGCTTTGAAAGTAAAGCCTTAAATGTGAAACCTGGCTCCGCTCCTATTTTTTTTTAACAGAAAATGCACCACAGCTGCAGTACATGGTTGCTCAGAAGTGCAATTCAACTTTTCCAGTATAACAGCGATAACACCATTGTTGTTGGGGGGGGGGGGGCGGTCCTCAGTAATAACCAGAACATGAGGGTGAATAAACACATTGGCCTTTGGCCTCTGTATTTATTACCCCATTTCATTTTATTACCTCATAAACCCTGACCATTATGATGGTGATGTTCTCGCTGTGGCGATACACTGTGCTGGGTTTATGGGGGAATAACTGCTCTGGGAAGCCAACAAACATGGAGGCCACAGACTGAGATATTCAGTGGCATCCCAATATAGTTATTCCCTCTTTAACCCAACCCACTATACCATCATTACTTATATGCAGCCGGAAACACCATGGGAGAAGAAATACCCTACCAAAGCAGTACTTTAAAAACACACAGACGTACACTAAAGAAAATATTTTACTACAATGTGCAAATCTTAATTAATGTAGCTAATATGTAGACTGGTCCAGAAAAAGTACTGTACATTTATCATGCTGTGTGAGGCTCTAGAAATGAGAGATTTCTCATGCCATTTTCCTCAGTGATGGTTGCTGATAGAATGTAGATAGTAAACAATATTTGTTTTTAATTGGCGTCCAATAAAAATGTTGGCATTAGCATAAAGCCCTTCTGTGCAGTCCACTGTCCCTTTGTGACTGAATTATGGTATAGTAGCATTGCATTCTGACTGTCTATATATTGTATTCTGCAATATCATTATGTAAGCCATAATACCCAACAGGGTGGGCAGTATTGTGCTATACTGGACTGCCCAAGGGTCTAGAGGATGGCCTTATAGCCACTTTAAGGTCCAGTATAGCAAAATAGTGCCTGACCTGAAGGGTATTATTACACTTAGAAAATGGGTATCCGTGTACATTTTTGTTAGGTAATAAAATAACAGTGTAAATAACTTTGAAAAGAAATATAAGTATTACTAAAAACTTTGTTTGGTAAAGTAGTCCCTGTGTTTCTGAGCTGTTCCATCTTCTGTTGCCCTCCACAAGAGCCATTTCCGTTTACATATCCCCATCCACCCCCCACCACCAGGTACAGAAGAAGAGATGGAGTTTTTTTTTTAACCCTCCCCCACAAAATAATCTCTTGGCATAGTCTTTGTGTTTAAAAAACACTTCTCTGCCTTTTCTGGAAGCCTTTTTTTTGTGCAGTGGGAAGATGCTGTTGTTAGGCACGTGACCCTGGACTTTAATATCAAAAAGTGGGGGAGATCTACAAGTCCGATGTGCGATGGCAGTGATCTTGCTTATTTGTAGCCTTTTTTTTAAGTTTAACACACCAGCTTTTTCACTGCTTTATATGGTGCCCCCCCATGAGTGTGACAGGCAAACAACAGGAGCCAAGCCTGCATTGTGTGTCAGCGAAACAACGTCAGGAGTGGGCTGGGAGAAGTCAAGCGATACCACCATTTTTTTTCCTTTTTAACACAATCAGAAGTGCACTGATGAGGAGAGCTGCAATGACCAGAGACCAGGAAGTAAGCAAGTGAGAACATTCAGCAGCACTCTTAGGTGATTTTTTTTTCTTTTGCATCAGATCTCCTATCAAAGTTCCTTGTGATGCTCAACTCCTAAAGGTCTATTTGCATTCCAATACATACGCAGACTATGATAAAAGGATAACTCTTGTCCGAGCTAAGAGAATTATAAGTAAGTGGCACCTGCTAAGTTTTCAATATACTGAGTGCTGTTATGGACAAACTACAGTTGTGATTGATCAGATGACTATAAGGAGGCACAAAGGTACAATATATGAGGTTGATGAGTACATGGAGACTACTGTTTTGTACTTTCATTTCAGCATCAGGCAAGCAGGGGAAGCTCATTTTATGCCTTTCTCTCCCATAGATGGAGATGTGCTGTCGTTTTCACATTGGTAAGTGAGTGGGGGCCAGAGGGATGGAGAATGGGGGTGCAATGAACTGGTCAGCTGACGGCAAGATGTATTGCACTATGTGGCAGCGCTATGCTGATTTTTTTTTTGTAAATTTAAAATGGCAAGAGAGAATATGTGAAGAGAAAAGGGTAAAGGGGGAGAGTTACTCAGTTACTCAGTCTTGTTAAGCGAGATCTAAAAACAAGCATTTGTCAATGCTGAATGTTGATTGCGTTGGTCTGTTGAGCTCACTCACTGCCCCTGTGTCACTTGCTCAGTCTGTTTCTCCTGGTGCTGCAGGCTGCTCTTTTGTACTGGGCTCCTGCTTCTGCCCACAAAGAAATCCACAGCTGTCCCGACAGAGATCCGTTGAGGTCACTCACTCCCCGTGTCACTCACTCATTCTGTTTCTCGTGGCGCTGCAGGCTGCCCTTTTGTACTGGGCTCCTGCCTCTGTTGGTGCCTTTTTCTGCCCACAAAGTAATCTGCAGCAGTCCTGACAAAGCTCCGTTGAGCTCACTTTCTCCCCTTCTGTCACTCGCTGAGTCCGTTTCTGTCAGAACTGCAGGTAGCCCTTTTCTATTGGGCTCCTGCCTGCATTGCCACCTTCTTCTGCCCACAAAGAAATTTGTTACAGTTACAATACAGCTCATTTGAGCTGGCTCAGTCCCCTTCTCTCACTCGCTCATTCTGGTTTCCTTGCCACTGCAGGCTACCCTTTTGTACTGGGCCCCTGCATGCATTGCTGCCTTTTTCTCACAAACAAATCTGCAGCAGTCCCAACAGAGCTCCACTGAGATCACTCACTCCCCCTCCCTCACTCGCTCGGTCTGTCGCCTGCCACTGCAGGCTGCCCTTTTGTACTGGTCTCCTGCCTGCATTTGTGGCTTATTCTGGCCAGAAAGAAATCTGTTGCAGTCTCGACACTGCTCCATTGAGCTCTCTCACTCATGCCGTTTAGGTCCGTGCTGCAAGCTGGCCTGTTGTACTGGCCTCCTGCCTGCGTTGCCACATTTTCTGCCCACAAAGAAATCCGTAGCTGTCACAATAGAGCTCCGTTGAGCTTGCTCACTACCACTCTGTCACTCACTCATTCTGTTTCACTTGGAGCTGCAGGTTACGCTTGTGTATGGGGCTCCTGGCTGCATTGGCACTTTTGTCTGTCCACAGACAAATCCGCAGCTGTCCCAACAGAGCTCCGTTGAGGTTGATCAGTGTCCCTCTGTCACGCGCTCATTCTGTTTGTCCTGGTGCTGCAAAGACCTTTTGTACGGGACTTCTGCTTGGATTGGCACCTTTTTCTGCCCACAAAGAAATCCACAGCAGTCCTGATAGAGCTCTGTTGAGCTCACTCAGTCCCCCATCTCACTCGCTCGTACTGTTTCTCCCACTGCTGCAGTTTGACCTTTTGTACTGGGCCCCTGTCTGCATTGATTCCTTTTTCTGCCCACAAAGAAATCCGCAGCAGTTCTGACAGTGCTCCGGTGAGTTCGCTCACTCCCCCTTCACCACTCGCTCTCTCATTCTGTTTCTCCCAGTGCTGCAGGCTGCCCTTTTATACTGTGCTCTTGTGTTGGGTCCTTTCTCTGCCCACAAACAAATCCGCAGCAGTCCCAAAAGAGCTCAGTTGAGCTCAGTCACTCCCCCCCTCACTCATTCAATCTTAATGTGTCCCTAACAGTGATTTCCCACAGTGACCATGCTATTCTGCGGCAGGAGTGCAAAAACATATTTTAGCCAGGATGTGAACAATGGCAGCTGTACTGTTCATAAGGAGGTGTGGAAAAATGTCATTGTTGAAAATGTGGTGTGAAAATATTACAAAATTGCGAAGTTACAAGGGTGTGTGGAAACAGTTCAACACACACTTGTAACAGAGTCATGTTATGGAGTTTCATCACCAAATTTTCAACATAGGCATTTTAGGACCTATGCTCATGAAGAGTGCCACTGTCATTTTCTTAATCTGTCACAGACAGTGATTTCCCACAGCAACCGCATTATTGTGCGCCAGAACTGTGAAAACACATTTCGGTCAGGATGTGAAAAATGACAGCTATACTGCTCAAAAGGAGGTGTGAAAAAATTCCACTGGTGAAAATCTGGCATGACAATATTACAAATCTGCAAAGTTACAAGGGTTCGTGGAAACTGTGCAACACCACTTGCAACACAGTCATTCGATGAGCTATCATCACCAAATTTTCAACATTGGCATTTTAGGACTTCTGCTCATGAACAGTATCACTGTCATTTTCTTAATCTGTTCCGGACAGTGATTTCCCAGAGCGACCACTCTATTCTGCGCCGGAAGTGCGAAAACACATTTTTGCCAGGATGGGAAAAATGACAGCTGTACTGTTCATAAGTAGGTGTGGGAAAATGGCAATGTTGGAAATCTGTAGTGAAAATATTAGAAATTTGTGAAGTTACGAGCATGCGTGCAAACTGCGTAATGCACGCTCATAACACAGTCATTTTATGAAGTATCGTTAACAAATTTTAACACACCCATTTCAGGACCTCTACTCATGAACAGTGTCACTGTCATTTTCTTAATCTGTCCAGAACATTGATTTCCCACAGCGACTGCGCTGTTCTGCGCAGGAAGTACGGAAACACATTTCTGCCAGGATGTGAACAATGACAGCTGTTCTGTTCACAAGGAGATGTGACAAAATGTCGATGTTGAAAATCTAACATGAAATATTGCAAATTCATGAAGTTACGAGCAACTGTGCACCACACGCTCATAAAACTCATTTTTGGGATTTTTTCCACCAAATTTGCAACATAGGCTTTTTGAGAGCCCACCTCATGAACACTGGCACTGTTGTTTCGTTAATCAGCCCCCAAAGGTGATTCTGTGCAGTGCCAGTGAAATCACCTTTTGGGGCTGATTAATGCCATGACAGTTCAGGCATTCATGAGGAGAAGTCCCAAAAACCCCATGCTGAAAATTTGGTGAAAAAATTCCCCAAAATGCCTGAGATATGCACTAAAGTTGAAAAAAAACCTATTTATTACATTATACAGCTTACTGGCATTTCCTCAGTTCGCAGTCGGCTTTGAAGAATGCAGACATGTTCCCGGTCCACTGATGATCATAGTGCCAAGCTCCAGAGGTAAGTATGGGGGGGGAGGCAGGGAGCGGAGTGGGTGGGTGCAGGTTGTGGGTGAGGGGCAGGGCGAGCGCCGAGGGACAGTTTCCTTTTTTTCAGGAAAAAAAAAAAGACATCGCGGGACTGGTTTTTTTTTCACAGAGGCATCTGGCATGCTGGGGAGGTCTCTTAGCATGCCAGCAGAGGCTTTTGTTTGGGGGGGCCAGTAGTAGCCAACAGCGGATTGGGCACCTCCGTCGGCAAACAAGGATGGTATCATTATGCCGATGGGGATTGGGCACCCCATCGGCAGAAATGAAAGCGGGGGGGACAGAATGCCGATGGGGTGTGGACTCCCCCATCGGCAACAACATAAACATGGGGCCACCAAAGCTGACAGGGGTTAGGGTCCCCCCTTCTGCAAGTAAACGCGGTGGGGGGGTTATATTGTTTGTGGACATAGTGGCAAGCCGCCGCCATGTTCACAAACAATATCAGGGGTTTTACATCCCGCTCTGCAATGACAGGTCGCTCCCTCATTGCAGCAGATGGCTAATGCTGCAATGACGAGGTGGCCCCTGATTGCAAAGGTGAAATTCTCAGAAATTGGTGCCAACATTTCAAACTGCTGTCACCAGTAGCTTGCAATGGCATTGGGGGAAGCACGACAAGCCTTTGCAGGCTTTGGGGGCATTGGCCACAACAGTGCCTCGCCTCCACAGCCTGCTTCTCAGCAAGCTGTCCCAATGTTTCTTGTGCTGTGTGCAATCAGCATAAAAATGGCAGCTATCCACAGGCTTAAAATTCCATCACCCAATAATACCAGTAAACAAGGAGAGAGACTGGGACTTATTATTTCCTGGTCTCTGTTGCCTGATACTGGACCAGGTGGTTGGATGTGTCAGTCAATCAGGGTGCAGAATTTGACAGACAGACCCATTTTCTAAACTAATGAACATTTATGAATTGACCTTGGCTGTTTCAACTGGGTTACTTACCACAATCAAACAATGCCTGTATATAGTGGGATCAATAAAAATGTGTATAAAGAGTTGTAAATTGCTGTATTTTTCTTGCAGGAAGGAACTGTGTAAATGATGAGGACTGCAGTTATATTTCTCTGCATCATTAGTGTAACTTCCTCTGCACCAGTAAGTAATTTGAATTAGATGATTATTGCTTTTAACTTCAAATGTTAGACTTTCAAAAATACATAATACATTTCTGCTAACTGTTCATCTGTATTTGTCTGCTAATACTGTACCTCAGTGATCATTAGTGATAAGGACATTACATTTCAGCATTTGAAGTTAGTCACAGTATCTCTGAATCTGGCAAACTTCTCAAGAATTGAGCAAGTATAGTAGCAATTTGGCAGGATATTCAAAGATTCTGGATTGCACCTACTAAAAGTTTGCTCCAAGAGCAAATTAATACATGGAGCAAACTACAGCTATACTGGAACATGCTGAAGCCCAGTGCGGGTACTAATGACATGTTCCTTTATACCAGCAGGCTGTAATCCCAGTTGTGACCACAAATCACAGCTCCCTACTGGCCACATGGGGTGTGTGGCCAATAGGGTGCTATGGGGCTTGCAGGAGCAATCTGACTATTAGGGCCAGCAAAAGACCATCGCCTCTCTGGAACAATCTACCACATTCATAGATTCCTATGCAAATGTCACCCTAGCATGGCATTATGAGGTTATTTAGCATCCCATATGGGATTCATTATATGACAGGAGCACAAAGAGTTTGCAACCCCCACCCCACACAGCGTCTGTCAGGATTGTCTGTACCCATTCCTGGTGATCTAGTAGTTCCCAGCCCCACCAGTCACCTGGCCGTGAGGTCATACATCTTTATATATCTTTCCCTGGTGGTTCACTGGTCCTCCCCCCAATGATTACCCTCCTATGTGGTAAATATCCTTCCCTGGAGATCCAGTGGTCCCTTCATAATTGGGGAATCATCCACCTGTGTGGAAATATATCTTTCCCTGGAGGTCCAGTGGTCTCCCACCCCCCACAATCCCACCCCAACAATCACGCATATTTTGTAATTATTAGATGCTGTCCAGAGGTCACACACCCCCCCCTCACATGGGAATAAAGACCACCATTCATTCATGACTCTCCACCACCACCTCTGGCCCCCACTTGCTGTAGTAGTGCCTCACTTGGACAGTGACTTGATACAACCCCTCCACTCACCGCCTTAGCCAGCTGCTGTCTGAATGACAGAGAGCGACTGTGTGACTACTGTGGAAAAAGCTAGTTTTACAGTAGGTGAGCAACTGCTCCCTGTCATGCAGAGAGTGGCTAGCTGAGGTGGTGACCGGAGGGTTGTGCCTTTCATCATTCAGTGAAAGGGGCTATTGGGGCTACTACAGTAATTGGAGGGTTGTGGCTGATAGTGGAGGTGCCTGAGTAAGCAGAATAGAATGGGGGGTCTTTATTCCTATGTGGGGGGACTGAGGACTTCAGGCCAGTGTTAAATATTACACACAGGTGTGTGATCGGGTGAGCAGAGGACCTCTGTACCACCAGAGGCATGGGACTACTGTACCACCGGGGAAAGATATATTGATTGATTAAAATTAATTTTTATACAGGAACAAATGTTAGGGATATGGTATCCCTGTTTCCAACAAGATTGCCCTGTACAGATTTCAAGTAGTACAATACAAAGCTTATAAGACATACAGACACAGTTGCAGTTAAATTTTCAGTTTAGTAAAATCACAATTAGCAATTACATAGTGGTTTGAAATGTTTTCTCAAAGCTCACTGAAATTCATATAGAGAATTTTTTACTCTTAGTTCCATCGATACGGTTCATACTAAGGTACAAAAAGAGTGAGGAGGCTTATGGGCCCAAAGAAGCTTTTTGTAGAAATTAATACTAGTTAATCAAATTGCCTGAGAGTATAAACAGTATCTATCCAGGCAGTTTTTGAACAGTGTTTTAGAACTGCTAGTAATTATATCAAAAGGCAATGAGTTCCAGGGATTTATAGTTCTTAAAGTGAAGAAATACTTTCTTGCCATCAAGTTAAATGTTTTAGCATATTGCTGAAATGGGTGCCATCTGGTAATATACAGATTATTTTTAAACTCGAGTCCAAGTGTGGTAATTAGATAGGGATCTTGAATGATATCATACATGAAAAGTAGTTCACTTCGTAGTCGTCTGGTAGCCAGTGACATCAGATGCAAAGATTTAAGTCTATGTTCGTAGGGATATGCTGTCCCAGGACTTTGCTACAGTGGTCTGTAAAGTAATTTCTCCAAACCTATTACAGATTCTGGATCAATATATTTTAACTGTACCTTCTCTCAATGAATAAATACCTCTTCTGTTAACTAATCTTTGTAGTTACTAAATGATGTAATGGATGAACACTTATAGAAGTTAGCAATTTGTAACTCCAGGTTAACCATCCAATTTCTCTTTTCTGTTCTGGACCCTTACAATTCAAATCTCCATAAACATTGCAGTGATATGTACCATACTTACTGGAGTTAGCAAATCATGCCAGTTTGGAATAGGTTTGGTCAATTTTTTCAGTGCCTTTTTGGGAACACACCTATATACCAACACCCCATATTCAAGTACAGGAATTAGAAGTTGTTGTATAAGTTTTGTTTCCTTTTTTTCAAGACAAGGAGAGATCACTGTGGATTCACAAAGCACTTGAACTAGGCGCATCTTGGATGCCCCGGCACAAATGAGATGCGCCAAGCACAAACTGTGGTACTCAAAGAAGATGCACTGGGAGATGCTCCAGGTGCAACCCCACTGTGAATACCACATTTTTGCCCAGCCTGAGAAGTGCCAGCACAACCCCCTGGTTGGTCAGGGAATCCAGTGGGGCAGCACATCTCATGATGCGCCTCGCTCAATGATGCTATTCACAGCCATAAACACACAAATGGTTCCATTAGGCATGCAAGGTGCAATGAGGCCATTTGCGTGTCATTATGGCCCCATTTGCATACATCCCACAGGGGTGCACCCAGCAGTATGCACTGGGCACCCTGCAAGGGCTGTGGACCACACACATAGCCCTAGGGAGGCAAGTTGTACCCCTGTCCCCGGCCCAATCACTGTCCATGTGAATGCCCACAAAGGAGCCCTGGTGGTCCAGTGGTCCCTCCTCCCTGCCCAGATCCCCAGTAGCATGCCTCTCACTGTGGTGGTAACAATGGAATAACAGATCCCCCCTGCCTGAAACCCAGGTAGTATGCCGCTTACTGCAGAGGTAAAGATGGAATGACAGAACCCCCCTCCCTGCCCCGACCCAATCGTCTCATCTGATTGCCTTAATCCATGATTCCCAATGACTCCTTGGTGGTCCTGTGGACCCCTACCCCTCAGACACCCCAACCCACCCGCTGTCCCCCATCCCGGCTTTGTCCTAACGTCAGTAGGGAGCTCAACCCACCCGCATGCTGCTATGGCTGCCCGCTGACAGAGCTGTCTGTGAATGACAGTTACTGTACACCTGGAAGCACATTGGTGGACCCTGCTGACTAATGGTCTTGCAGTGTGTACTGTACTCTGTCATTCACAATGTGAGTAGTGAGTGGCATACTACCAGGGTTTCAGGCGGGGGGGTCTGTTATTCAATTGTTACTGCTGTATTAAGCGGCATGCTACCAGGGATCAGGGCAGGGAGGGGGGGTCTGCATGTAGAACAGGACATCTGCTGCAGTGAGCAGCATGCTACTGGAAATTCAGACAGGGAAGGGGGTTCTGTTCTTACAACATCCCCACTGCATTGACTGGCATTCTACTGGGGATAATGGGTGGTGGGTGGGGGCAATGGACTGCCAGGTGGACAGGCTGCTGTGCCACTGTCTGTAACATGGCAGCCTGCTTGTGGGTGGACACCCACTCAAGTGTACTTGTTCTAGACTTATCTTTGAGGCAATCTCCGGACTTGCTCTGGGTATGTGCCTCCAAGTTGGGTTGTGAATGGGGCTGTGCACCATATGCATGGACACACCCCCTGCACAACCCCTCCAGATGCACTGCATAACACGATGGGTGGTGTGCGGTGCATCTGTGATGCATTGGTGCATCGGTGATGCACCAGCGCATTGGACCCCTTCCAGAATTGTGCAAGTGCGCAAGTCGGGATACACCAGTGCATCTTAGATGCACTGGGCACATCCCTTTTGTGAATCCTGTCCATTCTTCTTAACACTCCTAATTTCTGTGTGGATTTCCTTACTACAGTATTTATGTGGTCTTCATAAGTCAATCTCTAGTCAATTAACACACCTTAATATTTATAGTTCTTAGTGTTTACAATTTTCTGATTGTTTCTAAATTATATATTTCAATCTTGTTCTGCCTTATTCTTAAATCCTGTTGTAAAACTCATACACTGCATTTTTCTGAGATTCATCAGTAAGTTTGACTTACTAATCCACCCTTCCAGCTTGTGTATATCTTCTTGTAATTTTTGTTCAAGTGAGGTGTGACTGGCTGCGGATACCACCAAGACAGTGTTGTCCATATACAGCCAGACCTCACTATTTTTCAAAACCTCAGGCAACCTGTTGATATAAACATTGAAGAGTAAACAGCCCAAAATGGAGCCCTGCGGGACTTCCTTTTTTACCTCCCCAATGTTGATGTAGTTGTCCCCACTGACACACATTGCTTTCTGTTTGCCAGATATGATTGAAACTTGTTTAATGTTTCAACAAGAATACCTGTTTTGTGTAATTTAGCCAATAAAGTACCATGTTCTACCAAATCAAAAATCTTACTGAGATTCACAAACACGGCCCTGGTACTCAAACCTGAGTTCACAGATGTTGCCACAAGGTTGTTAAAATCTGCCATAGCCGTGTCCCTGGACATCCCTGCTCTAAATCCATATTGACAATCTGTTATCAAACCATAGTGGTCCCGGTATTGACAAAACTTCCTGTGTACAAATTTCTCCATTAGTTTTAATAGTATAGAAAGCAGGGTAATCAGCAATATGTTTTTGTCATATGTGGTTTCTGTCTTTTTGGGACTGGTCCATTCTATTTTATATTTAATAGGTTAGTGGTCCTCCATGTTTAGTGGCATTAATTCCACTTTTTTAACCAAAAGATCATTTGAGAGAAACATAAGATCCAATATAGATCCCTATTCTACATGTTATGTACTGCTTGTTGGCCCTTGAATCACCTGTCTAAGCCCCAAAATTTCGGAACTGTCTTTTAGTCTACTTTCCATTTCTGCTTACAGTCAGCATTAAAATCACATGCTAAAACAAAATCTGCATGCTGAATGATATCCAGTAAGTTAGCCACAAGAACATTGAAATGGGCTAACTTAGTTCGAGAAGGGGCATAAACTATCCCTACCATAAGATTGTTCGATATTAATTCCACCACTAAGCAGTCCATGCCTTCCAGGTTTTCCAAATAATTATATACGGTCCCAGTGTTTTTTAATATATAATATGACTCCTCCTCCTTTACATGTATTTTTCCTAATCTGTCCATATCCCTCAATTTGTACTTCATTATCTTCAATACCATCCTGGTGCCACATTTCAATAATCCCCATTATGTCTGATTTAACCTCGTCTGCCCAAATTCTAAGAGCATCAGCCTTCTTCACTAAGATCCTAGCGTTTTTGTGTTAGTACACAGGTGGGTGATTGGAGCGGGGAGACCATTGATCCACCAGTGCAAGATATATTATGATACGGGCAGGCAAACAGGTCCAGAGTGGGGATAACCACTGGACATGTGGGAAAATAATATTTCTGCATGGGTGGGTGATTTGGGGTGGAGAGCCCACTTGATACCAGATAAATGGATATTTCTATAAAGGGTGATTGAGGGTGCAGGGGGACCAACACACACCAGGGAAATGGATATTTCTATAAGAGCAAGTGATCAGTGGGGTTGCGGTGGCACATCTTGTAAGACCTGGTTTGGGAAGGCCATAATTAGCGAGGCACTAACAGCTGCTTACTGCCTCTCCAAACCAACTCTATTGCCAGTGTGCCTATATGCCAGGTGCAGTCAGCTGCTTTGCATAGTTGCACTGGCATATTTTGGGGCTACTTGTAAAAGGGTTAGTGACTCACTAACTATGTCATCCAATATGGCACTGTTTGCCTCTGCCCTGCTTTGTGGCCACTAAGCAGTGTTAGCTAGTCACTAACCCATTGAATAATGAACATTTATTTATTTATTTATGTAAGCATTTTACCAGGAAGGCATACTGAGCAGAGTACCGCTCAATTCCAGATGCGCTCTGGGGGTAGGGGAGATAGGGATTAAAAAATTACAGAGATACAAAACAGAATTACAGAAACAAATACAACAGCAATTACAACAACTGTACAGTTAGTAATGGGGAAGAATACAAAATATGATGGGGTACAATTTGGTATGCACTCCTGCATTTTGTTAGCATTGAGGAGCAAGAACAGTAATGCACCAGTGATGGGTATCCATAGGACAGAAAAAAATAATAGACCCCTAGTTACTACCTAAGGGCCTGAATGCCAGGCAGTGTAAGTGACAGATTGGGATGAAGGAAGCAACCTTTTGTAGGGGCAGCGATACAGCTTGTGACATCAAGTAAGGAAAGAGCAGCCCAGTAGACAGGCATGGTGCTGGGACCTAACAGAGCTATTTACACGAGCAAGTGGAGGAGAAGTGCATCTTTAGTAGGGAGTTTAGATGTAGTGGGCTGGAGGTGTGTCTAATGATACTTGGCAAGTTCCAAATCTTTGGCATACGATATTTAAAGGCGGCCTGACCAGAGGTGGTGGATATGTGTGGGACATGTAATAGCCGGGAATCAATGTTCCTGAGTGAGTAGGCTGGTGGCGGGGGAGTTGCTAGGGATGCAGCAAGGTAAGGAGGGAGGGTTTGTGTCCAGAATTTAGCTGTGGTCCTAACGCAATGTGACAGCCTCTGATCATGAAGGGAAGGAAGGTCTAAGGACCGATAAAGGACACAGTGATGGGTTGTAGGGGGGTAGTTAAGGGCGAGACGACAGAAGGAGTGGAAAAGAGGATCGAGTCTGGCTAGGAAGGACTTGGGAGATGCACTGTAGACCATATCCCCATAGTCCAGTATTGGGAGGATAATTTTTTGGACAATTTCTGAGCGTGTTTGCAGGGGGATGTAACTTTTGTGTCGGTATAAAGCGCCCAGCATGGGGTGCAGCTTTTTGTGAATAGAATCAATATGCACTGAGGAATCTAGATGCTGATCCAGCCAGACCCCAAGATATCTGAAGGACTTACAGTCCTTCAGAGGAGTGCCATCGAGGGTGTGGAATATAAGGGAGGAGGGGATTCTAGTGAGTATTGCCCTTGTGCCGAATGTGAGGGAGATGGTTTTCTTGGGATTAAGAAAGAGTTGATTTGAATGGAACAAAAGTTGGACATTTTCAAAGTCCTGTTGCAGCCTGGTTGCTACTTCAGAAGGGGATGAGCCTGAGGCATACAATACTTTACTTACATACCAGTGCTTTGAGAAAGGGTATTGAATTTAGGGTAATGCCAAAGCTGCATGAGCAATCCTTCAAACCTAATAGCACCACATCACACATTAATCAAGCGTCATGGGGCTTTTTTCTCTTACGTTACATTTCTCAACACTTAAGGCTTTGAGCTTTAGCTCTAACTAATGCCTAAATGTATTTTTTGCAATGAATTGCTTTAGTTTAAAAAACAAAACCATACATTTAATAACAGAGTTGCATTACTATTCATTGACAATGCCGTCTTTCGGTACTCCTTTCTACTCCCCGACCCATATCAGTTAGTTTTCTCTTTCTAGGAGTACTTCTCCCTCTCCTTGATTTGTATCAGTCAGACTGTGGTGTATATCAGTACCCTCTCCATCTACTTGATCCACACCAATCTGTCCCTGGTGTCTACTGGTATCTTAATTCCTCTCCCCAGCACATACCAATCAGCTGCTGGTGTCCTGCGGTACTGACACCCTCTCTGTAGTCTGTGTCAATCAGTCCCTGTTGTCTAGTGGAACCACCTCCCTGGCTGTACCAGTCAGTCATAGTGTCTAGTGGTAACGCCTGCTTCTCCTTTGCCGGTAATAATTAATGGCTGTGGGGGGGGGGCTAGGGTGGTAGGAGGACCTTACAGCAGCAACGGGGGGGGGGATTAGATTATTCGGGTTACACACCCTGAGTGCAACGCTGATTCTAGTACCCTTAGAATCCTTAAGTAGATGGCTAAGGAGGTGAATTTTGCAACATGGAACATCAAGGGGATCAGGAAAAAATCTAAACAATACCAGGTTCTCAAACACATAAGTCTTTTATGTACCCAGGTTACTTTCCTACAGGAATCGCACTTACTAGAAACAGAAGCCTCACAAGTGAGGAGGCAACAGGTGGGGACAGTGTATGAGGCGCAAGGCTCTTCAAACAGCTGTGGGGTTATGATCATCATTAACAGGGGCATACCATTTGTCCCAACTCATACTATCAGGGACCCCGAGGGTAGGTTCATTTTAGTTATAGGTAGTCTCTGGTCAATACCTCTGCTACTGGGCAGTATATATGGTCCCAACGCTGATGACCCTGCATACTTCATGAGACTTACAAATTCAATCCTGCCTTTCCTTCCCATAAGGATTGTCCTGGGGGGCGACTTTAACCAAGTTGTTGATTCCAACCTTGACAGGTCGGGAGGCGTGTCGGGGGGATCTCCCCAGGTCAGAGGGCCTTTAGAGAATTAGTTGATCAATGTGGCTCTGTGATGTCTGGCATGTTTTAAATCCTGATTCCAAGGAGTTCACATTCAGGTCTTTGGTACATGGTTCACAGTCCCGCATTGACTACAAATTCATTTCTCAGACTCTTCTGCCCGGGGTTAAGTTCTCGTCGATACAACCTGGCCCTGTCTCTGATCACTCTCTGGTGCTGTGTGATCTCTCAATTCATGATGTGTCAAGGAGAGAAACACGATGGAAGTTCAATGTCCAATTGCTTAAAGATTCTAATTATTGCAATACCATAAGGGAGCACATTGAGGCCTTTTTTCTGTCCAACCTTTTAAATAGTGCAAAGCTAGATATTATATGGGGGGTCTTCAAGGCTTACATGAGAGGAGTTCTCATCTGCCTCTCGGTGGCTAGGAAAAGAGTTAGGGAGAGAGAATTACTGTCCTTGTTATCCCAGATTCGGGCTCTGGAATCCAATGATTCGGTTAACTCCTCGGAAGAGGACAAGGTGAGGCTCCTAGGGCTGAGAGATAAGTATTTAGAACTATTCAGAGAAAAGACGGAGTAAGCTATCATACATACTAAAGCTAGTTATACTGACCAAGGCTGAAAAAGCCGGCGTCTTCTGGCACTCTCGTGATCAAACAACAAGAATCAGTAAGATTTATCCTTCAATTAGGGCTTCTGATGATGGATCCCTGAAAACGTCTCCCACAGAGATAGTCCAAGAGTTCACAGTATACTATAAATCGCTTTACGGGGACATGGAGCTCCCTCCCAGCCCAGAAAGCTTGGAGAAGAACCTGACGGGCTCACATCTACCCTCCCTTCCAGTACATTACATAGCCTCTCTGGTCTCTCCCATAACTCAAGGGGAAATGTCTGAGGTTATTAGTGGTTTACCCTCGGATAAAACTCCTGGCCCTGATGGATTTTCCTCCCTTTTCTATAAAACATTTCGTGATCTTCTATTGCCAACACTTAATAGTTTATTCCAGCACATCTTATCTGGGTCAGAAGTTGATCGCCATCTCTTTGAAGCCTTGATAGTGCTCCTCCCTAAGCTGGATAAAGACCATGAGCTCATCCAGAGCTACAGGCCTATATCTGTCCTAAATCAGGATATCAAGATCCTCTCAAAGATTTTAGCTAACAGGTTATCCATGGTGCTACCCGAGTTAATAGGTATGAATCAGGTAGGTTTCATGAAGGGACGCTCTTCGGCAGATCACCTGCGTATGTTATCCCATGTCTTCTTGACCTCCAGAAACACTGACTTCCCTGCAGGCTTGGTCTCTTTGGATGCCGAGAAGGCATTCGACCGGGTGAATTGAAGTTTTCTCTTCAAGGTTTTGAGTGCCTTTAACTTTCCCCCGGTATTCATCTCCTGGGTTGCTGAACTATATAAATCCCTTATAGCAAGAATCTCAGCTAATGGGGCCTTCTCAGACTATTTCTCACTTCATTCAGGCACCAGGCAGAGTTGCCCCCTGTCGCCTCTCTTGTTTAACCTATATCTGGAACCCCTCATCCAAAACATTCTCCAAAACATCTCTATACAAGGTATCAGAGTTGGGCGTCATGAGATTAAACTCACAGCGTACGTAGATGATTTGCTGATATATCTCTCCCATCTGGTTCTTCAATACCACCCCTATTGAACGAAATAGCTAGGTTCAGTGCGTTATCCAACTACAAGTTGAATGCAAGTAAATCCTTATTTTTCCCACTAAATCACAAGGTGTTTAAGGATGATATTTGCCCCTTAGGTTTAGGTTGGAATCCTAGAGTAATTAAATGTCTGGGTATAAAGCTATCCCATAACCCTTCGAAGTGGGTCAAAGATAATCTGGATTCTCTCTCACATGTCATTATGCATGACCTCGACAGATGGTCTAAACTTCCTGTATCATTATGGGGTAGGATTAATATCATTAAGATGAATGTATTTCCTAGAATTTACTACCCTGTATCTCTTCTCAACCCTTGTATCCACATACGCTGGTTTAAGAAACTGCACAGTATATTTACCAGATTTATTTGGGCAGAAAAGTATCCTCGGTTGGCCTACCATAAACTAGCTGCCCCAAAATCTGGTGAGGGAGGGGCTGAGGATTCCCCATATGGCACTATATTACTGGGCCAGTCATCTGGCATATTGTCTGAGATGGATCTCCCCAGGCCCTGAAGTGGTACAGCCAGTGTGGCTTAAGATTGGGTTAGACACAATTAAATCTAAACGCCTGGGTCCCTCAAACCTATTTTATCTCAAGTTGTTTCATGTAAAGATGGTTAACTGTACCACAATAAGTACCTTTTTAAGAGTATATACACAGTTATGTTTATTTCTTCATTACTTCCCTCAGACTGACTTAGCTCAGTCCATTTGGAACTCCCAATTTTTCCCTCTTAGCAGAAAGTGGATTCCTTCAAACTGGCTGCCTCAACTAGGTGATGGAAAACTGCTTTCCCTGGTAGACAGGGAAGGGCACTGATTGTCCTCATGTGGAATTATCGACAAGTTCCATATTCCAGGCTCAGCTCATTTTAAAGTTATGCAGTTAAGACACCTTCTCATTGTAGCCCTGGGGAGTTCTCCCCCCTCTCAGAAGGTATCAGCTCCGATTCCTGAATTCTCCCAATTGTCCGGTTCTTCTGGCTTAATATCCAAGCTATACAAGGTGCTGCACTATAAGAAGTATGGGGACACCTTTGGACCCACTAGTTTCTGGAATTCACTCTTCCCTCAATACCAGTTGGACTGGCAGTCCCTATGGAGATCCTGTCATAAGTATGTTTCCCAAGATAGGCTGCGTCTCATGCAATACCACATTCTACATAACATGTATTGTACCCCTATCAAATTAAAAAAATGGGGCTTCTCGAACTCTAGTACATGTACTAAGTGCCTGCACGAAGAGGGTACTCTCTTGCACATGTTCTGGTCATGTCCCAAAGTTTCTTCCTTATGGCATACAATTAAGATGTTTCTTGCTCCCCTACTGGGCCTACAGGAGTACTTCATTCAGGAGGTATGTCTTCTAGGGAACATGTCCCTGGTTAACGCTAGAATTAGGAAATATCACATCTCTATGGTTGCACTTTCTGTTAAGAAACTTATACTACATCATTGGAAGGAAAAATCAGTTCCTTCCTTCCAGGAATGGTTACATGAAAGGACTGCCAACCTTCGAACAGAGAAGGCAATTGCAAGCCTGCATAACAGACTAGAGAGATATAGCAAGATATGGGACCCCCTTCATTCTTTACTCTTGTTACCTCACTGAACTTATATCACACTCTGATTTTACCCATACGTACTATTGATCCACGCACTGCACGTTAGGGCGACCTAATTTTGTTGCTGCTGTAAGGGGGGATGAGGTGGGAGGGGTGGGCTGGGTAGTTTTTACTGTTCTAGAATTATGTCTCATCATCTCGATCTGATGTAACTGCCCATTATAATGGAAATGTATTAATAAAGTTTAAATTGTAAAAAAAAAAAAAAAAATAATGGCTCCACATCTTAAAATGTTGAAACTGCAGAGATGAGTCCAACAATGTGGCCCTCCAACAGCAACACAACTGAGCTACAACCATGTACAAGAATGGCAGATTCAATCAGACCAGCATTATAAGATTGCTGAAAAGAGATCAGAAGAGATCATCATCTCCTCAAGCTTCACCACAATCACAACAACACAATCCCAATGTGTAATTAAACCTTGTTTTCCTTTTTAATCGAGGGTATTATAAGCCAGAAGCTTATGCTGTATTTGAGGCTGTGCCCTGTATTTGTCATTACCTTTTAAAATATATTAATTTACAGATGTTGTCCAGTTATCTGTCTGTATGTAGTTTTGTGTGTGTGTGTGTGTGTGTATAGGGGTATCCGACAATCTGCCTGTACTTCTGTGATGGGGTATATTATTGTGTAAGTGGAGGAAAAGGGCATCTGTGGGTGTAGTAGTAAAGTGTGCAGGTGGTGGGGTGTGCAGCCAACTGTGTGTTATGTGTGTTGTGGGGTATGCAGGCAGATGTGTGATGTGAACATGTCTCTCTATAGTGGGTGTAAACACACATCTGCATCTCAGTAGTATGGTGGTTTGCATGCGCGTGCATTACTGTACTAGTGAATGTTCAAATTAGGGATGGGCGAACTGGCTCTGTTGCACTATCAGACCTTCCTGAACCAGGCTGACTTAACTCAACTAGTGTGCAAAGAGCCTTTCATGGCTTGACCCAACTTATTAAGCTGGCCCGGTTCGGAACTGCAGGGCCGGTCCAAAGACACATATACAGCAGATATTTCATTGCTGCACTGTGAGGAGACTTGCTATGAGAGCGCCGAGTATGCAAGCTGAGTTGGGGGGTGGTGGAAGCAGCAGCAGTGCAAGATGGGGATAAGTACTCTGATGAACTTCAGCCCTGACACTCTCGCTGCCAAGTGGCATCCTCCAACCTGCTGTCAGTCATCATGCGCACATCTCTGACTGATTCAACTGGCCCTCCTCTCAGACCCACATGATCATTCAGTGTGGGTCATGTGACTCTCACTCAGTGACACCGGGCATTCACATATTTGGCTCGCAGCAGTCAGAGTGAAAGAGTTTACAGTTCAGACTGTGCATCTTGTCCAGTCTGGTTCCATATAGCCAGAGTAATCAGAGATCTGGTCTGGAGTCTAGATTTTTTATGAGTAGGGACTAGGGAGGATAATTTACTTATAAAAATAGGCTTAGTTAGTCAGTGGTCTGATTCCCTGTCTGTGAGAGATGAGGCAGCAGCAGGCATGCAGCAATGTGGACTTTGGGGGAAGGGGAAGGGCTGCTGAACATGTCAGTGCTTGAATAGACTGACTCTGACATGCTGTCTTGGTGGTCCTCTCAGGACAGGTCCCGGTCCTCCTGTCCATGGTTCCCTAAGTAAAAATAAATAAATAAAAAATAAGAAAGCAGATAGAAACATAGAAGGTGATAGCAGATAAGGACTGTGTGGCTCACCTAGTCTTCCCCTTTTCCCTACCTAATGCAATAACGTAGACCCTTGCTTATCTGTGACTTACTCTCTCTTCCCTATTGTAAGAGTACTCTTATGTCCCTCCCATGCATTCTTAAATTCCCCTACCATTTTTTGCTCCCACCACCTCTGCAGGGAGTCTGTTCCAAGCATCCACTACTCTTTCTGTCAAAAGTACTTCCTCATGTTGCTCCTGAGCCTACCCCCCCTCTAGCCTTATATCATTCCCCCTTGTTCTTGCACACCTTCTTTTCTGAAAGATGCTAACCTCCCGTTCCTTGTTTACGCCCCTGAGATACTTGAAGATCTCTATCATATCCCTCCTTCTCTCTACTCTTCTCCCGGGAATACATATTGAGGTCCTCCAGTCTTTCCTCATATGACTTTTGGTGCAGTCCTTGCACCATTTTTTATGCCCTTCTCTGGACTGCCTCTGTTTTGTTTATTTCCTTCCAGATATGTGGCCTCCAGAACTGGACACAGTATTCCACTTGAGGTCTCACTAGTGATCCATACAGTGGCATAACCACCTTCTTTTTCTTGCTGGTGAAACCTCTCCCTATGCACCCTAGCATTCCACTGGCTCTCCCCACATCCTTCTCATATTGTTTGGTTACCTTTAGGTCATCAGATGTATTTACCCCCAGGTCCCTTTCTTGATTGGTGGCCATCAGTCCCTCCCCATCTTGTACTCCTCCCTTAGATTTCTGTGCCCCAAATGCATTATTTTGCACTTCTTTGCATTGAATCTTAGCTGTCATATTCTTAACCACTCCTCAAGCACATTTATGTCCTTTCTCATTTTTCCACCACCCCCTTGGAGTGTTGATCCTGTTGCAGATCTTAGTGTCATCTGTAAAGAGGCATACCCCCCCTCAGGCCACCTGCAATGTCACTTAGGAAGACATTAAAGAGGACTGGCCCCAGCACAGATCCTTGTGGCACCCTGCTGGTCACCCCCCTCTCCTCGGATTGAATGCCATTTACCACCATCCTCTGTTTCCTGTCTCTCAATTAGTTTCTGACCCAGTTTACCACTTTGGGGTCCACTCCCAAGCTGCCTAACTTATTTACCAACCTCCTATGTTGGACTGTATCGAAGCTCAGTAGGTTTAGGCAAGAAAATTATTTGGGAGGGGGGGTCACATCTGTATGTCTTTCCAACTCAACACCTGAACTACTAGGCCACAATGCCTCATTGTTTGGGGGAAGGGGTGTCATATCTCAGAATCCATGTTCCCTAGCTCTGCACGTGAAGTACAAGGCCATAGTGCCTTACTGATTTAGATGGTCACATCTCAGACTTTGTGTTCCCCAGCACTGCACCTGAACTTCTAGGCCACAGTACCTTGCTGCTTTGAGGTGGTTGGTGCTGTCACATCTCAGACCCTATATTTCCATGCTAAATAAAAATATACTCCTCCTTCCCCCATGTCTAGGGATCCAGTTGTTATGTGGAGTGAAAGGGGCCACAGGCCAGAAACACTCCATGACACTTCTCACTGCTAAGACATTAATTAACAGACGTGGCCTACCTGAAGACATCTTCTTCAATAGATATGGTCTACATCTTCCCCAGCAGGATCTTCTGGACCTGGTGGCCTTGGTGTCAAATGGCACCAAGTTCGGATGGCTTTAGGTGCTATTGTCCCCAGGCTGGGGGAAGGGGGATCAGGATTCTCTTTGTTTCCAAGGGCAAAAGTGAGCAAACTGAGAGCAGTTAAAAATAAATTCATTAATGTGCACTTCGTTAGATCAAAAATAGACACCAGTCATTGGTTCTTACAAAACCATTAACTTTATTCTGGGCCCTGAAATGATTAGACCCAGACCAGTTTGATTAAGAAATAAATGAAACTGGAGCAACTCCATGGGGCTGAGAGCACAGCCAGTCAAATGGCAGTTTCAGGTATACTTTCCTAATCTGCATGCAGCAAGATTTTCATACAAAAATGGCTCCTTAGTTTTAGAGTTTCTTCCACAGAAACACTTATCCAGTCACAATTGATTTTTCTTAATTCTTTGAACCCTCTGATGGGGGAGTGCCTTATTCCTCCCATGCCAGCACAGCCTAGTGACCCCGGGGCAGATTTGCATCCTAAGCCTCTGTGGCTGCTCCCAATTATATTCCCAAAAAACAGTTCCCTGAGCCACAGGCAGTGCACCATACTTTTAGGGCTCCTCCTAACTGGCACTGAGCTGCAACTGGTAGACAGTGGCTCCCTTCCTTCCTTGTTTTCCAGTTCCCACAAGAAACCTTGGTCCTTAGTGGGTCTGATGAACCTACCCCAGAAACGGGTACGGTTGATCCCAGGGCCTGCCCCAGACTCAGGCATGACAGGCTCTATGGGAAATCACAGGCCAAACTCTCCCAGCCATTATTTTTTAGTTTTAATAGCTTCTTTGTTTTGTTTGGCTGTGATGAACGTATGCTGAGTTGCCGTTTGACTGACGCCGAGGTGTGGTATTTCTTGGTCGGGAATCCAGGCGCTTTGTTTCAGCATAGTATGGGCACTGAAATGCTTCACTAAGCCCACTGTGAGGAAGTGATATCATGGGTGGCATTGGCGCCTGGTAGATTTGAATTCTGGACAGCCTGTTACATTTGGGAAACTGCTTGAGGTTGGAACTGGGGAATCCTCGAAGAGTGTGGGGTCCTGGAGTTTTGTGTTTGATGGACTGGCTTTTGGATTGTCATATCTGCAGTGTCTCTGGGCATTTTTTATGTTTCCTATGAGTCTTGTGGATTAATTTCTTTTGAAGTCTGAAGAGGAGGATTATTGGCCAGTGCTGCATGAATCGGATTGTCGTTGGTGTGTCACTGGGCATTTCTTATGTTTCCTACGAGTTTTGTGGATGCATTTTTTTTTCAAAGTCTGAAGAGGAGGATTACTGGCCAGTGCTGCATGAATTGGATTGTATCTTTCTGGAATCAAGACTGAGCTATGAGTTCGTGAGTGGAGACGTCCTTTTGTATTTTTCATCTTGTATGGGATGTCAGTTAAAGGTAGATTCTGCAGATTATTAACTGTCCCTAATATTGTTCTGGGTGACGAGAGCACCCGGGGCTTGGGGGCATTTGATAAAATCTTCTCCCTGTTCTGGAGTATCAGAGCTTTTCATGGAGTACTGTGTCATATGCAAATATTCCTCTTTAATCTGTTTTGGTGGATGCTCCCCTTCCCCTGGTGTGGGTGATTCCTAGGGATCTTTGGGCCATTTTGGGAGGAATTAAGGGGGATTTTGGCCATGGGGCCACTTTCCTCTCTGGTTTTTTGGTTGGGGGGGACTCGGCGGCTGGTGGGTGACTGAGATCACAGGTTCCCCTCCTAGAGTGGCCTGCTTTTCCGTGGATTCCACTCCTGTGGGGATGGGGGTTTTGCATTCTCCTTTGGGCCTTGGCCCCTAGGTGTGGGATCATGGCTGTGTTGGGCTGTCCTGAGGGAACTCTGGGGTTTATTGGTGGTGTGGATTTTCCCTGGGTTCCTATGGCGTCTCTGTAGTGGGAGCCATTGCTGCCATTTTAGGGCCCTATTTCAGATTACATCCCTCAGGCCTGATCTTAGCTTAGGTGTCTAGGCCTGGGTCTTGAGAATACAATCTATTGGAAAAGAGTTGTTCTTCTAGAAGAACTTTTTCGGCGATTGGATTAAGAGGGGGTGAGAGCCCCTCTTGTTATTCGTCTAATTTCACCTGGAGGAACTCCTGGTATTCAGACTAAGAGGGGGTGAGAATCCCTCTTGCTGTCATCTGGATTCTACATTTCTTTGTGGAAAACTGCTATTTTGCCCTTTGACACAGATTTTTGGAGACTATTATGTGATTTATATCTACGATTTGTTTTAGAATTTAAGGGAGTGTGAGAGCCTCTTGATTTTTGGTTGTGAATTTTGGTTATTTGGTTTTTTATTTCATTGATTTGATTTAATTTCTTTAGTGTTTATTTTTATTTTCATTTTATTATTTTTTTTATTTTTGGGTTATTGTTTGGGTTTGGTTTTATTATATGCCGAGGGTCTGCCACCACGGTCGTACGCTATTCGTCCTCCGCTCTCCGTGTCCTCCGCCTTTTCCCCTCTCTGCCATTACAGCTGTCAACCTATCAGTGCTGTAGAGCGCTGGGGATTGTATGGAGGGGAAGGAGGGGTTTTGCTGGGGTGAGGACAGTGGAGGCCGAATGAGTGGCGACATCAGATCGGGGTTGTGGACACAAGAAGACGCCTGGGGCAAAATGGATTAGACAGCGAGGTTCTCCTTGTCTGGTTTCCATACCCAAGGACACCCCTACTATTAATGGTATTGGGCAAGTAGTCTGTTCCACTTCAGTGGCCCATCCAGCCTGAGTGGTGTTGTGCAATGCCAGATCCATTAGGAATAAGACTGCAGTTATTGCAGATCTTGTGGAGTCCGTGGATCTGGCTTGCATTACTGAGACCTGGCTGGATGGTAATGCCAGTCCAATTTTGGAGGCAGCAATTCCAGCTGGGTACTCAGCGTTACACCGCCCGAGGTTGTACCACGGGGTGGGGTGCGGTCTGTTTCAAGTCCGAACTGGGACTCACAAGTGTACCAGTTGAGGAAGTGGAATCCTTTGAGTGTACCGCTGTGGCAGGTGTGGGTTGTAGAATTGTTCTTATCTACCGTCCACCAGGGGATGAGGAACGTTTTCTACAGGAAATAGCTGACTTCATCATCAACTTGGCATTTGTGTCTCCCAGGCTGATGGCCCTGGGTGACTTTTATGCCTGGATTGATGATGAATATTTGCAATTTGGACAACATTTCCTCCAATAAATGACATCTTTGGGTCTCACACAAGTGGTTACTTCTGCCACGCATAAAATCGGTCACTCTTTGGATTTAGTCTTCCTCCTGGGGATTGAGGCCACTGATATGGGGGTGGAACTCGTCAGTTGGTCCGATCATTACACTGTGGGCTTCAGTTTTTGCACCCCTCCTTTGTAGACCTACCCCTGTCTAGATGGTTAAGTGCTGCTTTTTACGAGATATTAGCTCTGTAGGCCTGGTAGCGGAGTTTTCTGAAGTGAGTAATGATCCTAATGCCATGGTGCTGGCCTATAATAGGGCTATCTCCTCAGTTCTGGATCAAATTGCTCCTGTCCGTGTTCATCCTCTCCCCCTTCGACCTCAGTCTCTATGGTCTGATGAGGCCTTGAGAGAGATGCGGTGACAAGGACGAAGATTAGAGCGTTGTTGGCGGAAAACTGCCCTTGATGCCGACCATCTTAGATTGATGGAACATTATCAACTCTATCATTCCACAATCTCTCATAAGAAGGTAGAGTTCCTGTCCAGAGAGAGATTGCGGCTGCTCAGAACCAACCAGCTCAGCTTTTTTGAACTGTTGACAGACTGTGCAGCCCAGCCTGTCTCCAGGTTCAGAAAGCCTTTTCACAATTAGAGTGTGATGAGCTTGCTCACTTCTTTGCAGATAAGGTGGCTGATATTAGGGCAGCACTCGAACCTGCTCCCTCTATTGGAGATGTTTCTGATCAGTGTTTGGTTGCTCCCTCCGGTCTCTCCTAGAGTTCCTTTGACCAGTCTGAGTTCATTGATGTCATGAGGATTGTCCTAAGTATGCACCCTACGTGCTGTAGTTTAGACCCAGGTTCGACTTCCCTGATAAAGGGTTGTCTTGAGACTATTGGCCCAGTTCTAGCATGGATAGTCTGGTGCTTCTTGGATATGGGTGAGTTTCCTAGCTCCCTGAAGGAGGCAGTGGTGACACCCCTCCTGAAGAAAGCTACCTTGGACCCTGACTGCCATGCTAACTACAGGCCGATCTCTAATCTTCCCTTTGTTGGGAAGATTATTGAGAAGGTGGTGGCTGCACAATTGGAGAACCATTTAACCATCCATGACATCTATGAACCCCTCCAGTCTGGTTTTCGAAAGAGGCATAGTATCGAGACAGCGCTGGTTCGGGTGCTCAAAGATCTCCTGATGGCTAGAGATCAGAAGAATTGTTCCATTCTCGTTCTTCTTGATCTCTCATGAGCTTTTGATACTGTGGACCATGGGGGTACTTCTCGCATGCCTGGAGTTTATCTGTGGTCTGTCAGGGACAGTCCTCAGCTGGTTTAGATCTTTACTCACTGACAGGACTCAGAGAGTGGTGTCTGGATTAAATTCTTCCTACCCACTCTTATAGTCATGTGGGGTACCCCAGAGCTTGGTGTTATCCCCCATGTTGTTCTCAGTATATATGCTGCCCCTCAGAGACATTGTAAGAAGGTATGGGCTGAAGTTTCACTGCAATGCAGATGATACTCAGCTCTACTTGTCATTTGCACCCGACCAGGATAGAGCTCTCTAGGTCATTAATAGCTGCATCACTGACATCCAAGACTGGATGAGGTTGAGCTGGCTAAAGTTGAACTCGGAGAAGACGGAGGTATTAGCTGTGGACCCAGGTCGCAGGGTAGAGGGGATGGGAGCTGGTTTATCCTCAGGTTTATTTCTGGGAGGTATTCAGCTCCCTACCTCTGAATGGGTGCAGAACCTGGGGGTGCTTTTTGACAATGACCTTACACTGCATTTGCAGGTGTTGGCAGTTGTCAAACTTTCCTTTTATCATCTCAGGAACATCGCCAGGATTAAGCACCTTGTTCCGCGAGCTGACCTTCCTACGTTGGTTCACGCTTTTGTGACCGCACGCCTGGATTATTGCAACTCCATTTATCTAGGGCTTCCTGGGGTTGATATCCACTGCTTGCAACTAGTGCAGAATGCTGCGGCCCGGATATTGATGGGTACACGTCGTACCTGTCATATCTCACTGATATTACGCGATCTGCACTGGCTGCTGATTCAGTGATGGATCACCTTTAAAGTAGGTCTTTTGACCTACAAAGCCCTACACGGACAGGGTCCAGACTACCTCAAAGAGCTTTTGGTCCCCATACCACCCTGGCGATCTCTCAGCTCGGCGGACGAGGGGTTGCTAGAGATTCCAAGGGTTTCTTTAAAGTCATGAGTTGCTTGTGCTTTTGTGTTTGTTGCTCCGACCCTCTGGAATTATCTACCCTGTCCGCTTCATCAGTGTGTGACTGTGCAGGAGTTTAAAAAAACCCTCAAGACCTATTTATGGTCGATGATTAATTTTAATTAGTTGATTGTAAATTGGAGCTCAGATCTAGTGTTGTATAGATTTAGTGTTTTATAAATTATTAATGGACTTTTATTTATTTATTGATTACTGTTCTAAATATTGTAAGGTGCCTTGGTTTGAGAAAGGCGCCATTATAAAGTTTCATTTCATTTCATTTCATTTCATTCTGACTTTTCCTCAGGTAGCATGCCATATGGGTAGAGACACTCCAGAGTTGCCACCTCCAGAAGTTACCTGCTGCAGTGCTGCCACCACTGCAGGATCCCCACTACCTGGATGTCCCTTACCTTAAGATGGGGGTACCGGGACCCCTGCACCACAAAGGGGAAAATGGTGCCATTGGGCTCTTGACTCTTCTTCCCTCAGACCTTCTGTTCCCCCTGCAGTTGATGTCCACAAAATCCAGGCCCCTTACGACTGCTGCTACCTCTGCACATCCTCCCTGCAGAGTACGCAACCCTGCGTGGCACCAATGCTGCATACTGCTAACCTACTAGGCCAAAGGGGAGGCCCCTTGTGGAAACTGCCCCTGCTACCACACCACTGACTCCTGCTCTCCTTTTTCCTGGGCAAAACTAGTGCCATAAATACCTTCCTTGCTGCTGCCCCAATGGCAGCATGGAAATAAGGCAGGAGGGCAACTCTCCAGACTAAATGGCACCACTAAAGGGAAGAAGGGGAAAAGATGCCAGTACAGACTAGTAAGCCCACCCAAAGAGGGGGTGCTTACAAAAATAACATCTCAGTAGGGTGGAAGGGATGGCCTGAGCCCAATCACATCTCCTATTCATGCTGCCTTTCTCCCCCAAACAAGCATGTCATACTCAGGGAAGGTAAAAGGCTGCACAAATACACAAAACATTTTTTTGAAAGCTGGATTTTAATATTTTGTATGACAAAGAAATCTAAAATGATAATTCAGATGCATTTCTCATATTTAAACAGTGTGAAAACAGGTCTAAAATTAATCAAAGTAAATTAGAACCTTTTGATAAATCAGAGTCAGAATCAGAACCGGGTTACAGCCAAACTGTCCATCCCTAGTTCAAATCCTGACAAATGGAAGTCTGTGGAATTTCAGACAGTTCTGTGAAATTCTATCGGTAATGAAATTCTGACATTTTGCATGCAAAATGGTTTTCATTGATTAATATTCTGCAGTTTACATGAACTGCAGGCTGCTTTTCTGCAATCCACAGAAAATTATTACACGGTTTACATGATCCACAAAATATTATTCTGTAGTTTACATGGAAATGAGTTTCAGCATTCCGCAGAATTGAAAAGAAATTCCAAAAAGCATTTTGGAAGTGGAATTGCCATTCCACATGAATTCTTCAAACAGAATTCTGATTTCTGCATAGCCTTGCATGTATGTATGTGTGTTTATATGAACTCGGTATTTAAAGTACGTGTATGTCCCTACTATTTATGTTGACTTCTTTTTGTTTATTTTGCCAGCACACTGTTGTGTCAATACTGACAACATCTTTGCACTTAATGTATTTGTTTCCCAATAGCCCTTCCCCCAGGTCACCCCAAGAAATGTGCCTCGGCTCAATTCATCTTTCTTGGACACAAATTTTTAATTCAACAGTCAATAATATTTGATTCCAAATTAACTTGATGTGTAAGATTTTATTTGGTGTAATATTGTGATATTAGTGTGTGTTTATTTCAGCACAATTATACAAATAAATTACAATTCAAGCCACACATTTGTTCTATATCATTTATTAGGTTGATGTATTATCAGCCATGTTGGCTGTGGTCAAAGTTTTTTTTTTTTTCATTTTCTAACACTCAGGTTTGACTCCAGGAGCCTGATTTTCAAAGGGTGACACAGGGCTTGTGGCAAACCCCACATCAGCCCAATTTTTTGGCCCAACTGCACCAAACACCTTTGCCACAACTGCTTCTGATTTTAGTAGGTGGAGTACAGTTGCAACCCTTCAACCAATTTATGACAGCTTGCGCCAAATATTTTGCACAAGCCCTGTAAAAAGGGTACCTGGGATTGCTGAAAACTAAGCCAGAAAAAGTTGGTCTAACTTCTGGCAATTGGCACATGGGATGGAAGATCCTGATTGCCAGCCAGGATAATGTTACAAGCCCTGTGCACTACATGTTTGGTGCACCCGAGGCGTGTGGCATTTGGAGGCCTTTGAAGATCTGGTCCCAGGTGTCACAGTTTATTGAGGGGGATGCAAATGGTGCAATATCATGCCACTGAGGAATGGTTCCCAGTGTCCACAATTAATTTGGGGGGGGGACTACAGCAACATCAGGAAGGAGCTCATGGTGTCTCACAACTAAGAAAAGCATATTACTAGCATCAGAGATGGTCTCTAATATCAGTTTCAATAACTAAAAAAATGACAATACTTGGTATGAGGCAGTTGGGATGGACTTCCATAACTCCTCTGAACAGGAATGAGTGGGAGAGAAGTGGCAAACCTCCTGTCATGTGGGTTTTCACACCATGCCTGTGATTACTGGAGTTTGATCACAGGTGTGCAAAATTACCTTATGAAAACATCTGAAATACTGTTTCATGTCGACTTGGCTGGTGGTTTTGTTAAAGTAAACTTCTATTTCAAGAGTATGTGACTTCTTGAAAACAATTACCTAGCTATAATATAGCATTTGGAGCTAGTATTGTAAGGAATTACGGGAAGGCAGATCATGTAAGCAGTAAGACACAAGAAGACGGTGCCCCTGATATTCCTGAACCGTACAATGATGTGCATTGTAAGGCATGGGATGCTTGCATCAAGTGCCTTCAGCCACCCAGAAGTGTGGTTCAGGAATAGTAACCCACCCTGAAGTGTCTTACAGCTCTTATAAAATGGGTCACTGTAAAACAAAATTAAGATAAGATTAGCAGTGTAGTTACTATCCATGTAGTGCAATGCTTTGGAACTTTCTGAATCAGTTAGGAATCAGGATACTCCCTACCCATTTCATACAAGTCTATAAACTGTAACATTGCACTGCCCTTCATTTTGAACACTGCACATTAACTGCAACATTAATTTACAATAGTTTCTTTTTTAAATATTTTGACTATTTTTTTCAGTGAACAATCACAATTTTAATTTTTGATTTGGTTTATAAGTTATACATATCTGTAGTTTTTTCTGGGGCCCCATTCATAGTCAGAGTAGGTGAAGGGTAAAAACACAGGGGGATGGATTTTCAAAGGGTGATGTAGGGCTTGCATCAAGTCCTGCATCACACTAGTTTCTTGGCACAGCTGTGAACACCTTTGAGACTTGCAAGAACAAGGGGACACAATTTAAAGATAGAAGGAGGGCAGTTCAGGGGCAATGTGAGGAAGTATTATTTCACAGAGAGGGTAGTGGATGCATGGAACAGCCTTCCTGAGGAAGTTGTGGGGTCTAAAACTGTGGGAGAATTCAAGAATGCATGGGACAGACATAAGGCAATTCTTGTGGGGGGCAGGAAGATATAGGCTGTTGGTTAACTAGGATCTGTGGCCTATCCTGTAGGTAGGGAAATGGGCAGACTAGATGGGCCTAGCGGTCCTTATCTGCTGTCAAAGTCTATGTTTCTATGTTTCTATGTTTGTGGCAACTGCACCCGATTCTAATACATCGGGCGCAGTTCCGGCAGTTTTCTTACTTTACGGTAGCTTACACCAAATATTTGGTGCAAGCCCTGTGAAAAGGTTACTCTGGATTGATGCAAGCTAAACCATCAAAAAGCTAATCTAACTCGCCATAATCATCACACAGGATAGAAAATCCTGATCGCCAGTCAGGAGAATGCCACAAGCCCTGTGTGCCAAATGATTGGCACAACAGGTGGTTGTGGCATTCTCGTGTCTTTGAAAATCAGTCCGGGCTAAGAACACATTTATTTATTTATTTATTTGAAAAGGTTTCACCAGGAAAGACAACATGAGCTGTAAACAGCTCATTTCAGAAGCATCCTGGGGGGAGGGGTTACAAAGTTGGGGGGGGTGAGCAGAAACATATCAACATAAAGGACATTAATTGCAATCAAAATACATGAAGTGTAGGACTAATACAATACATTTCAATCCAAGACAACAGACAGTTTCGTATAAAAAGAGAGTGGTAGATAACAAAATAAAAGTAAGAATCATTGGTATAGTGCATACTGTAGATGCTGAGGGGATGCCACACCTGCAACTATATCACAGCTCAAAGGTGGCCACTAGTTAGTGGGCCCAAATGGTGTTCTACCCATTAATGTGTTGGAGAGCAAAACCCACAGAATGCTGTGCATGAAATAACACCAGTTGCACGGTGCTTCACCATACTGTATAGTATGATTCAGGCCTTTGAATTTATATTCTACAGCAAGAAAGTGTGCACTGGGATGGTGGTGCTTTTGATAAAGGGTCCTCTGGCGATTTGAAACACGCAAAGCGTCAATCCAGACCCTGTGGTCACTTTTCTTACTTTTATTCAGTAAATTAAGTAAAACTTTAGAAACGAGTCTTCACTGTAATGACATTGAATTTATCTACTGCACCAGCTTCTGCATTTCTACAACACAAGTGCAGCACATACTGCTGTGTCTGCAAGTTAAATTCAGTAACTGAATCTTGTTATTTGGAGTGCCTGACCTACCCACCTAGTTCCACATTGAGTTTTCTGGGTGGCTGCCCTAGTCAACACAGGCAAATCTTTTCCAGTATCACATGTGTTTCTTAGCAGCTGTTTATACTGTACATAGCATCATTGAACTGGTGCTACTGCTATAATCTTCCCCCATCCATCTTCATTCCCCCCATCTCGCATTCCTTTTTGGCTTCCTTCTGATCCATTGCTGCAGACGGTGCCATCCAAAGTTCCCTGGTAGTCCAGTGACCCCCACCCACTCCCCTACTCCAAACTGCCCCTATTGTCCATTTCTACCTTCACTTCCAAGCCATGGTTTCAAATATGACACCATTCCTTGGTTGGTCACAGATAAACAGTATCTCTCACCAACTTCTTTTAACTCAGTGACAACTTAGCATCATCCAAACCATCTCCCTATAATAGTACTACACTCAGGGATGCCACTAAAGTGCTCGTCTGAGTGCGAGTGGTTGCCATGCTTTGAGCATAGCCCTGTAGATAATTTGTGAGACAGTCCCCATCCTTTTGCATGCACTGCTGCAATGTGTGTAAGCACTACACAGGGAAGGCTTGTAGCACATGTTGGGCTGCATGAGTAGCAGATTGGGGTGCAAGTGAAGGGACTATTCCTACTCACAAAGCGGTTGTTGTGATGACATGGCAGCAGACCATTTTGGCTGTGTACAGTATGTGGTCCGTAGAATTTACAGAAAGATACATTCCCCTTGTTGCAAAGTTCCTGAGCCCTAATCAATATTGTTATTCCATACCTTCAATTGTTGGACTGCTTGCTTACATTAGTTCCAGAAATACACCGGCCTTTTGTCAGACTTTGCTGTTTTGCAGAGACAACAAAAATGAGAAAAGCACATTTTTATTTATGACAGCAAGAAAAGATAAATGTGTTCCTTTAAAGGGATCTTGCATTCATAAAAACATAAAGGCCAACACCTGCATTAATGTGCAGTAGACACAACACAAGAGAAACTATTTCAAGAACAGGGACCATAGTTTATGAAATCCAGCAAAATGCAGTACAATATTACCATCGCTTTCAGTTTCCATTGTTTATCCAAGTTTTATAAAACAAAATTGTCAGAAACATCTCTCACTGTTGTTTTCCTCTTTTAATACTACAGTAACACTGTGATGGACAAGAGAATATTTAAATGATGGACCCTTTCTGAAGGGACTCTGTGACCCATTAACAACGTAAGAAACTACTATTGGTCCCTTCAATGTTAAACAGGAAGTGGTAACTGTACTTTCATTTTGATAAAAAAAAAATTATTTTCTTACACTTGAAATCAAGTTTGAATCACCATTTGCAAGTGATACTGTATAGCCCTGCTCAGTTTGTTCGGGTTTTTATTTACCATTTAGTAAAGTTGTAAAGTTTATTTGTTTGGCACAAACCATTACAATATTATAGAGTTACTATAAACATAAATATAGAAATACAAAAAAGGTGGCTATGCAGGGGCTGGGTACATGTGATTAGTGCATACCCAGCCCACATAGCTCTGCATCTGTGAACAGGCACATGGTGCATAGTATGCAAACCCGCATGCTTCCGCACGGTGCCTGTCCATTGCCCTGCCCCAGAGTGCTGCTGCGAAGGGGGCAGATTAAGGGACACAGGTGGGCATCCAATCAGATGCCCATCCAGGGTCATGAAGTGGATCCCCTGCTCCATGTGAGCAGAGTATTCTGGCCAGACAGTTCTAAATGTACAGGTGACTGCCCGAATGGATGTATCCATCCCTCCCTGTCGGTCCAGTGGGCTTGGGCTGCATGGTGGGGGGGATTCCCTGTCCCACCAGAGCCAGTGGGTGTCACTGGGGGGGCATGCAAATGATTTAGCTGGGTCCTCGCTGCCATATCCTTGTACCCACTTTGCTCAACCTTCTGTGCCTTCATGAATGGCATGGTGTATGGGTGCACCTCCAGGCAGACCCCTGGACTGGACACTCGTATAGCTGTGTGACATGACAGGAGATCCAAGGCAGATGGGATGCATGTCCCTTCCATGAATGCCACTGTGGATCCACTGGACCCCCTTACATAGCATTCAGTTGTAGGGTTGCCTGTGCACTACAGATCAACAGCACATAGGCAACCCACCCATTAATGCACAGGGGCCATAAACAGTAAATTACAACGAATACAGTGAATTATATCATCACTTGTAAAATCACAAATACATAGTCAGATCCATAATTCTTAACAAACTAGATTGCAGGCTCCTCCAAAAAATGCATCTGTGAAAAATGGGCATTAACAGCCTGCTAGACAGAAGCAGCCACAGACTATGACACCTGAAGAACTTTAAAAATAGCATAATTTGATATGCAAAGAAACAGGGTCTACCATTCAGCTAGAGCATAACAGAGATCATACATATAGCTCTTAACTGGCACAAACTTCCTGAGAGTGATCCTGTCATGCTCACATAGCAGGGGAACAAACTTTGTGGCTAATAAACCCCAGAGGCGGCTAAGGGTCAGTATTCCATTCTGATGAGGCAGAATTCAGGCAAGCTCATGATCTCTTGGGTATAAAGAGGAGTCAACTAAAGTGGATATACAAAGGCCTGCAACCCTAAAAACAAACAAACAGACAGACAAGCCTGAAACCTATATAGAAACCTAATAATCCTGTAAACCTATATTATCAATCAATCAATCAATCAATCAAACATGTTTTATTTATTAAGTACAATTACAAAAAGATCAACGCATTGTACATCTTATCATAAAATCTTATACATAAAATCTTAAAACAAAATTCTTTAACAGTAACTACTTTCCTAGCTCTAAACTTCAGAGGGGAATGCCTGGTTAAAAAGGAAAATCTTCAGCTCTGATTTGAATCTCTCGGTGATCTGGCATTCAGTTATCCAATGAGATAGGGAGTTCCACAGGATTGGTGCCACATAGGCAAAAGAACGTGCTCGTGATGTCTTCAAATGAACCCTGGGAACCTCTAGCAATCCCTTGTCAGCAGAGTGGAGTTGGCAGAAGGGGCAAAGGAACAAGAAGATCTTGCAAGTAGCTAGGTCCCTGTCCATGTAGGGCCTTATAGGTCAGTAATCTGACCTTGAAGATGATGTACCAATTTGCAGGCAGCCAGTGCAGATAACAGAGCACAGGCATAACATGGCTAGATCTTGATAAACCAGTTAACAGTCTGGCTGCCGCATTTTGCATTAGCAGCAATCAGCGGATATCAACCCTCAGTAGCCCGAGGTATTATTCATTGTAGTAATCAAGGCACGAGGTTACAAAGGCGTGAACCAGAGTTGGCATATCACCAGGTGGAATCAGGTGCTTTATCCTTGCGATGTTCCTCAGATGGTAAATGAGGTCTTGATAGTTGCCAACACCTGATATTTTAGTGATAGACCACTATCAAGTAAAACACCCAGATTATGCACCCAATTTGAGGTAGATAGCAGGGTGGTCCCGAGCTGGAATCTGGGAAACTCATCCACCTGTACCTCCACACCATGGTGACCTGGCTCAACCACTAACACTTCAGTCTTGTTGGGATTCAACCTCAGCCAGTTGGCACTCATTCAGTTTTGAATCTCTGAGAGGCAGTTGTTAAGACCAAGACTACTCCATCTTGATTAGGCACAAAGGACATGTAGAGCTAAGTGTCATCTGCGTAGCAGTGAAAACTCAGCCCATACTGCCAAATAATGTCCCCCAATGGCAGCATATACATTGCAAACAACATGGGGGATAAAATGGAGCCCTGTGGTACCCCGCAAGACGGGGGAGAGATGCTAAGGAAAAAATCCCCAATACTACTCTCTGAGTCCTGCATGAGGAATGATCGAAATCAATGGAGGACTGTTCCTGACAGTCCACACAGTACACGCAGGTGCTCCAACAACACCCCATGGTCCACAGTGTCAAACACTCCAGAGAGATTGAGGAGCACCAAGATGGAACCAGGGTGGTCTCGGTGCTATGCTTCTTTTGGTAACCAGACTGGAGAGGATCATAGACATCATGAGATGTTAAATGGTCCTCCAGTTGTATAGCTACCACCTTCTCAATAACCTTTCCCACAAAGTATAGGTTAGAGACAGGTCTGTAGTTTGCTAGGCAGTCTGGGTCGAGAGAGATCTTCTTCAGAAGTGGTACTACTACTACTACCACTTCCTTCAGGGATTCCAGAAAAATCCCTGTCTCCAGAGAACACTGGACTATTGTAGCTAGAACCAGGCCAATGACTTCTACACCCCCACAAGGAGGTGCATAGCACCTGGGTCCAAACTACAGCAGGTTGGACATAGTCCCTGGATGACCTACATGACATCTATGATCGCCAGCCTGCCGAAGTCAGACCAGACAGTCTGGGTGCTTGCAACCTCAGACCCATCACTGCAAGGCACATTTGAGGATGCTGACTGGATTCCCGACCTGATAGTGGCAATCTTATCAGCAAAGAACAGAGCAAACTGATCACATCTGGTTTGCAAAAAGGATCCCCCTGACTGAAGACAGGTTGGATTGAGCAATCTGTCCAAAGTCCGTAAGAGCTGAGCTGGTCTGTTTCCTGCTGTGGCAATCTCCCTGGAGAGAAACTCTGCCTTCTTATGGGAGATTTCCGATTGATAGTCTTTAAGATGGATTATCAATCTAAGTCTATCATCTACCAGGCCAGATTTCCTCCAGTACCACTCCAACCTTTGGCCCTTTCTCCTCATCTCCTTCAGAGTCTCATCAATCCATGGAGTCTTCAGGCGATCTAAACACGGACAGGAGCTATAGAGTCAAAGGAGCTAGTTATCACCTTATTATAAGCCAGCACCAGCTCCTCGGTTCTTTGCATGCATTCATTATACCTAAGAGGTCCAGTACCTCGATTTGTCGATCTGGGCCAAACCCCTCAAAGGGTGGTACTGGACCATCTCCATAGGGGTAGGTCTATTTGGGGTTGCCTCGAAGCTGAACCCTGTGGTATGGTGGTCAGACCAGCTAACAGGTTCCACCACAAGATCAGAAACCTCCATACCAAGTAGGAAGACCAGGTCCAATGAATGCCCTCAAATGTGTGCTGCAGTGGTAGTCACCTGTGTGAGGCCCAATGAATTAATCAATTGGTTTATCGGTATATTAGTATAAAGCTAGAATCATATACAGGCAAATCCCTTATTCATTCCTAATTGACATCCTTTAGCAGACTCTACAAGATCCAAGAGACTTTACCTACTACCCTATATCTGTTCATATTGCCCCATTTTGTTGCCCAAAGACCCCCATTAGGTCAATGCCACAGCTTCATGTACCTGGCCCAAACTAAAGAAAACAGGTAACTTATTCAGGTATGGCATGAGTCTGGCCATTACAGTAGCACCCACTAATACAGCTCAAAATAACTATTTCTATGCTACCAATATATTGACTACCAGACAATATACAGCCAGAAGGGCTATAGTTTTGAAACCACTTAGGGTACACTTACTTATTCAAAAGTACGTAACAGAATTATGAATGTATGCTATACGGACAGGCCATATTTCACAATTCTATTAAAATACCAGTCCTCTTATAAGTTATACAATGTCTTCAGGAGATAATCACTTCAACGTCTCTATCTATCTATCTATCTATCTATCTATCTATCTATCTATCTATCTATCTATCTATCTATCTATCTGTCTATCTATCTATCTATCAAATATAAATGGGCCACTGCAGGAGGGGATATAGGTAAACAGAAAGGGGGAATTGTTTAATCAGGAAAGGCACACTAAGTTGAAGCTTGTTTCCAGGTGTGACCTGGGAGCAAAAGGAAGTTAAGTGATTTGCTCAGGTTCACACAGTTTGCAAGTGGGGACTGATGGGATTCAAACCAAGGTATCCAGCTCCAGGTTTGCAGCTCAGTGCCATTAACCACAACTTGTACTGCCTCCAGCATATAATGTAATATAATATAATATATACAGTGTGTGTATGTATATATATATATATATATATATATGTATATATATATATATATATATGTGTGTGTGTGTGTGTGTATATATATATATATATATATATATTTATAAAATAGTAGGTAAAATCATGGAAATTCCACTAACATGATTGGACAGAATGCATCATATGACCATGCATTATTTCCAAATGACCACACACCTCCCAGCATGACTGCACACCTGAACTACTTTCCAGCCCCCTTCCAGTCTTCAGAAATTTCTCACCAGTAGTAAGATCACTCCACACCTGGCACAGAAAAGCTGACACACACACACACACACACACACACACACACCCTAGCACAAGCAGGCTAACACCAACAGAAATAACAAATCAATACAACAATCCTCAGCCCAGTGTACACAAGATATGTTTAAATCTGCCATACGTTTTTAATAAAATGCAATTTAAAAGTCTTGTCTGGATGATCCTGCCATTTTTGCTGAGGCTCCATGCTGAAGGGCTTTTACTTTCTGGTGAAATGTAGTGTGACCGAGTGCTGCCACTGTTTGTGAGTTGCTGCCAGAAGTTTGAGTGTCACTCAGTTTGAAAACTAAAAAAAAAAAATTGTTTTATTCATTTTCTCAGAAAAAGAAAGCTGCCATCAGTACATGGAGAACATCCACCGCAGAGCACTTTCACTTTTATCATATTGAAATGTAGCGTGACCGAGAGTGCTCGGTCTCCAAAAGTAAAATACAGGTACATGTTTAAAGTAAGTCCCTCTTAGCTGAAATCTAAAGTAAAGTGTGTTTTTTTCCATTTGTAGCTCTAGTTTCTAGAAAAGAAGCTGCCGACTAAAGTGCGAGGAGAGAAAGCGCAGAGTGAGGCAGTCGGCGACTTCAGAAATAAAGACGCAATGCAGAGCGAGCACAGGCATGCATATATCAGAGCATGACCGCACACCCCAGAGTGGGTTATCTATTACATATACTGTTTATAGGTGGCACGGTAGTGCCACCATGGTTAGGGTTGAGTACCCCATTTAAGGTTAAAGTGTAAAATTTGCAGCTTAATAACTTTGCCACTGTATAATGGATTTGCCAGCAATTTGGCAGGCATAGAGCAGTGCCATAGATCTTGGCATCTGCCAAGTTTCGTACCAGTCGGGTATATGGTTGCGGAGTTATAAAGCGACATTCTGTAGCACATTTACTCTTTTTTGCGCATTCTTTGCTCATGCCTACAGGTTGCACGGTTTGTGAGACTGGTCTGAAAACTTCAGGAAACATGCAGCCGGGGTCCCCGATGTGCCTTTTGAAGATTTCGTGAAAACATATTAAGCGGTTCAAAAGTTATTCAAAAAAACTATTTTCCCATTATAGTCAATGGGAAAAGTTAACAAAAAGTTTGACAGTTTCGCAAATTCAGTTTTTAGTGTTACAAATGACCCCTGTAGTGTTGTGAGTCAGCCATTTTTTTTTCAGTTAGTAGTCACAGAAATGCTTAGCATTTATATTTGGGACCCTCTAGGGACACAATTATTTTCAGTTCACCTAGTCAAGCCCTGAGGATGCTAGCCATGACTTTTTTGGGGGGGTTAAACACCCCAGAAATATGTTTTTAAAATTTTTGTAATCTGTAGTGTCACAAAGTAGTGTAGAACTTTTGACACTTGTGATTTTTTTTATGAAAGTGTTGTGATTTGCGACACTACTTGGTGACACTATGGCCAAAATAACAGGAATTCTTTGCCACCCTGCTGCAAAAGAACGGTTTGATCTTTTGGTCTGAAATTTGGAAGGAAGAAAGCCAACATTCTACATATGTGTCTCTTGTTAGTTTGGTGACAAAATATTGCATGGATGCAAAGTTACGGTAGTCCAAAGTTGACTATTTTCCCCACAGACTAACACTGTGGTGTCTGCTGAGCCTTTCACGGCCCTTATCTCGGAAATGCTTCGAAATACGGACTTTTCATCAGAAGAATGCTTAGCTCCTCTAAGTACAAAACCAGCCAGGAAAGTCATAAATCATATACAATTTAAATTTTTTTTCTACGTAGTACGGCTCCTGAGATATAAGCAATTTAGGCCCAGATATTCAAAAGGGTTGCGTATGGCACAACAGTGTTGCACCATGCGCAGCCCACTGATGTGCCCCGGCGCAATATTCAAAAGGAAAAAGTGCGCGGCACAAATCCTGATGTGCCGGAGTGCATCAGTAATGTATGCAGGCGCAGGTGGGGGGGGCATGCCCATGCATACCCTGCACAGCCCGATATTCAGCCCGGGATGTGCAGAACCATGCATGTGCAACCCCTACCTGCGCCAGCACAAAATTGATCCCCCAAAAAAAGGAACAATGGATGGCCACCCACAGGTGAGCTGCCACATTGCAGGGCGCAACACGGCAGCTGCCACATGAGGGTGGCCACCTGAGCTCCCGTTGCACCTGGCAGTGCACCCCCATGCCCGATCACGGACATTTGTTAAAACTAGAACTATGTCCAATATCCCTGGTGGTCCAGTGGACTACTGACTGCCCGATCGCAGGCATTTGTATTTAAAAATAGAAATATGTCCTCTATCCCTGGTGGTCCAGTGGACCGCTGCCTGCCCGATCGCGAGCATCTGTATAAATACAGTAATAAGTCCAATATCTCTGGTGGTCCAGTGGACCGCTATCTGCCCTATCACAGACATTTATAATTGCAAATAGAAATATGTCCCATATCCCTGGTGGTCTAGGGTACCCCCTCCCCACACACCTGACCCCACCACCCGCCCCCGGTCAGCTGGTGGGTGGCAGCACCACCCGCCTGCCGCCCCTGCGACCCGCCGACTGACACCATCAGTAGGGCTACTCGCCCATTGGTTCACAGCATGAGCCAATGGGCATGCACTTCCGTACCGGATTAACATTCCAGATATGTGAATGAATCATTACATATCTGGAATGTAGTACGGGTATGAGTTGCATGCCCATTGGCTCACGCCAGAACCAATGGGTGTACAGCCCTATCGATGGTGTCGTCAGCGGGCAGCGGGCAGCAGGTGGGTGGGTGCTGCCGCCCGCCGGCTGACCGGGGAAGCAGGGCGGTGGGGCCCAGTGGGCGGGTGGGGAGGAGGGTACCCTAGACCACCAGGGATATAGGTTTTATTTCTATTTGTAATTACAAATGCCCGCGATCGGGCAGATAGCGGTCCAGTAGACCACCAGAGATATTGGACTTATTGCTTTATTTATACAGATGCCCATGATCGGGCAGATAGCGGTCCACTGGACCAGCAGGGATATTGGACTTATTGCTTTATTTATACAGATGCCCACGATTGGGCAGATAGCAGTCCACTGGACCACCAAGGATATTGGACTTATTGCTTTGTTTATACAGATGCCTGTGATCGGGCACACAGCGGTCCACTGGACCACCAGGGATATTGGACATAGCTCTATTTTTTATACAAATGCCTGCGATCGGGCTGTGGAGCACATTGCTGGCTGCAGGGGGCATTGGTTCCCAATGGCTGTTGCATAACAGGGCGCTAGATGCAAGTCATCGGGGATCAGTGCACCTGCATGCAAATGGGGCCATAATGACATGCAAATGGCCGCACGTGCACCATGCATACATTATGGCCCAATTTGCATGTCACGTTTTGAATATCGTGGTTGTTGTGCATAGTGCAATGGAACTTGCGCTAGCGCATCCCCATGCTCCACTCTGGCCACATGCGCTGGTGCAGTGCCACTGTGCCATGCACACTGCGGGTGCCCAAGGTGCAATATTCAATGCTGCTGAGCCATGGCGCAGCTCCGTTGAATATCGCCCAGTCCACACCCTTGCGCAGCCAAGTTGTGCTGAGCCCAAGCTTGCGCCACAGCCTGATGCAGTTTGAATATCTGGTCCTTAGTATTCCAAGTGCTCATTTTCTGCTCTGAGGCCCATTACTATGCATACATTCTTTGTACTCACTGGCCAGGATATTCAAAAGGGTTGCACGTGGTGCAACAGGGTTGCACCATGTGCAACCCACCAATGTGTCTCAGTGCGATATTGGAAGAGGCAAGCTGAGCTGCCCAACTCCTGATGTACTGGGGTGCAACCCTAATGTATGCAGTTCAATGGCCGGGGGTGTGCCCATGCATATGCGGCACATCCCGATATTCAGCCCGGGATGTGTGGCGATATTTAATTTCTACAGTGTGCCACACGGGTAAGATGTTCCCAAATACAGGGAACAAGTCAAAGACACCCACAAGTGGGCTGCCATATTGCAGGGTGGAACACATATGCTGCCTGCCTGTGGATGGCCATCTGACCTCCCCAGACACCATATCAGGGCACAGCCCCGGTGGTCAGTGGACCCCTCACTGAATCGTGGGCATAGTAAATGAAAGATCCTGGTGATCAGTGGACCCCCATTGCATGATCAGCGGGCATAAGCAACTCAAAGATTCCCTTGGTCCAGCGGCATCACCCCCCATTGACTATCTTGGGCACAAACATATGTATCAACCCTGGTGGCCCACTGGTACCCCTTCCCCACCGCCCACTGTGGAACTCTGCCACCCTGCACCCCCCCAAAGCTCATTCACAATTCAGGACTGTGTAGTATGGTTTGGTCTGCATGCCCATTGGCCCAGGCAGTGGACCAATAGGTGTACAGCCATACCATATGCTGTCAGTCAGCGGGCAGCTGGGCAGCTTGTGAGCGGGGTGCTGCCACCCACCACTGACTGGGGTGGTGCAGGGTGGTGAGGTACCACAGTGGGCAGGTAGGGAGGGAGGTACCACTGGACCACCAGGGTTGATACGTAAGTTTGTGCCCGCGATCAGGTGCTGGGGGTGACTCCACTGGACCAACGGGAATCTTTAAGTTGCTTATGCCCATGATAGGGTGATGGGGGCTCCACTGGACCACCAGGGATCTTTATATTACTTATGCCCACGATCAGGTGAGGGAGGGTCCGCTGGACCACCAGGGATCTTTCTATTACATATGCCTCTGATGTGGAGAGGCAGGTGGGTCCACTGCACCACCAGGGTTATACTATTTACCTATGCCTGTGATCAGGCAACCCCATGGGGGAACTGCAGGGTGTTGATTCCTGGCAGGTGCAGCCTGGCAGGGTGCCAAGCGCAATTTGATGGGGATCAGTACACCACATGCAAATGGGCCATGATGCCATGCAAATGGCCCCATTTGTGCCTTGCATGCATAATGGCCTCATTTGCATCTGCAGTTCTGAATATCGTTTTGATGTGCCTAGCACAAGTGCACTTGTGCTGGCACATCCCCCTAATCCTCTACTGCCTCTTGAGCCCGGAGCAGTGCCACTGTGCTGTGCGCAATGCTTGCTCCCTCTCTGCCATAGTCAATGGTGCTGAGCCGTGGTGCAGCACCATTGAATATTGCCTGGTCCTTGCCCTGGCGCAGCTCAGTTATGCTGCACCCAGGCTTGCACCACAGCCGGGCAGAGTCTGAATATCCCAGCCACTGTGTTTCTCTATGCAACTGTTGGGCAAAAAGATGGTGTGTGCTTCAGTTACTGTTACAGTTAGCATTCCCACTTGCGTTTCCATGCCCTTTTGCATTAGCATTCCTGTGCACGCCACTGTGTGCGTTTCACTTTGTTTTTTTGTTTGCAGTTGCATTTGCATTACTGTTACCATTTGCATTTCCACTACTGTTTCTGTTTGCATTTCATTTTGTATCACCATGTTCATTACCATTTGCATTTGCTTATGTGCATCCTTTTGCATTTGTCTTTCCTTTGGCGTCATTGTTGCTGTTACCATTTGCGTTTCCAATTGTGTTAATGTGACCATGAGCATTACAGTTTGCATTTCTATACCCGCTTTCATTTGATTTCTGTTTCCATTACCGTTTGTGCTTATGTTTCTATTACCATTTGCATTATCATTTACATTTGCGTCACCATGTGCATTACCATTTGCATACTCACTTATGTTCGCGTTTCTGTTTCTGTTTCCTTTAGCATCATTGTTGGTGTTACCGTCAGCGTTTGCATTTCTAATTGTGTTACCATGACTGTGCGCATTACGATTTGCATTTGCATACATGCTTGCATTTACATTTCTGTTTTCAGTAACATTTACGCTTGCATTTCTATTACTGTTTGCGTTACCGTTAACTTTTGCATCACCATGTGCATTACCGTTTGTGCTTGTGTTTGCATTACCATTACTTCACTATTTATAGTGAACAGTCTCAAAAAGAAGGGAAATTCATGGCAAAAAACTCCATTTAATGCATCAGTTGGGGTTGTTCCACAGCATCAAAAGTGAGAAAATTCGATGTTAGGATTCCCACTCCCCTTGCAATACACCCCCACCCCACCCCACCAACAGGCATTGGGGTGTGCATTGGGGTCATCGGTCCTAACTCCCATGCCATTCTCCTATACTGCACTATCTCAGCCTGTTTACACATGGGATTGGGTGAGAGTTAGGACCAATGACTAGCGCACACCCGATGCCTGTTGATGGGTGCAGGGGTGAAGTGGGGTGCAAGGGTGGAAACCTAACATCAAATTTCCTCACTTTTGTCACCATGGAACAACCCTAACTGATGCATTAAATGGAGTTTTTTGCCATGAAAATATATATACATATCTATCTATCTATCTATCTATCTATCTATCTATCTATCTATCTATCTATCTGTCTATCCATCTATATAGAAAGATATGTATATATGTATTATAACTACATTTCATAGGGGATCATCAGTACATACCCTATAAGAAGTCAATGCCAGTTAGCAGTGGGGAATCCACTTTCGTCCATGAGCCTGAAATGTGTCACCCTAACTATTTAAACCTTGCTTACACCTTACAACACTACAGCTGCATATTTATACTGGTAATTACAGTAGAGGCCTGTTGCAATTTACAGTATCAGCACATATACTCTACCACCCCATACTGACCAATGTTACCCAAGCTGATATTAAACTATATATGAGTGTGTGTGGACTGTAGTGGCGCGGTAGCGCCACTATAGTTAGGGTTAAGCAGGGTTTCTTTGTTAAACCTCAAATTTTACACATTAATAACTTTGATAAGGTTCAATGGATTTGCATGTAATTTTGCATGTTCAGTCTTGTGTGGTAAATCTCTTGTCCTGCAAAATTTTATTATGGTCAGATTTTCAGATTCCGAGCTGCACATAGTGCTACAACATTAAAAATCATTGTTTTCTGTACTTTTTTTGTCATCTCGTTGTATACAGATGGTTTGGAATTTTGATCTGACATTTTCAGGGAAGAAAGGACTAACATCACAAAATTGCCTTTCACTAATTTGGTGTAAAAATATTAATTTATTCCAAAGTTATGTAAATTTAAAGTTTCAAGTTCTGAGCATGCTCAGTTCAGTCTTTTGGATAGCTTCCTGGAATGGTAAAAGAATCTGGTCTCACAAAAAAGGATTCTTTGTTGTGAGGGGCCAATCCTTATTTAAGAGGAAAATAAATCATTTTTCGTGAGATGCCATCTTTGCACTTTAATATCTTCGAAACCTTTCAATGGATTTGCATGAAAAGTTGCATGCATGGTCTAGGAGGGTAGATCTCTTTACTTGCCATGTTTCCTTATTCCTTCTGGCCGCATCTGCAGATTCTGAGATCCAGATAGTGAAAAAAGTTTAAAAAATTACAATTTTGTGATTTTTTTTTGTCATCATCTAGCACCCAGACAGTTTGAAATTTGTCCTGACATTTTCAGGGTAGAAATGGCTTGGCCAACAGATGTGCCTTTTGCTGATTTGGTGAAGAAATACTAATCTGTTGCCAAGTTATAAAGATTTGAAATTTCAGTTCTGAGCATGCTCAGTAGGGTCTTTTGGATAGATGTTTGATACCCTACTGAGCATGCTCAGAACAAAAATTTTAAATGCTTATAACTTGGGAATGGATTGATATTTATTCACCAATCCAATGAAAGGCATCATTCTGTGGCATACTCTTTCTACCCTGAACATTTCAGACTAAAATATAAAACTTCCTGGGCTGTAGGTTATGACAAAAAAAAAAAAAGCAAAAAGCACAATGTTTACTAAAGATGCACTATCCAGATCTTGGAATCCTCATATCTAACTGGAATAAGACATAGTAAATCAAGACACCTTGCACCTCCCCACACTGTGCATGCAAAATTGAGTGCAATTCTGTTGATAGGAGGCATACATATTAATATATTTAAATACAATGTGTATCTATATTCTTGGCAAAAAACATTATTAATACATCAGTTAGGGTTCCAGTAACAAAGGTTTGGAAATGTGCTATTAGGATTTCCAAACCTAAAACTCCACCCCCACCATGCAGGCAGCAACAGGCATGGGGTATGTGCCTTGGAGTTTTCAAACCTAATGCTCACCACATTCCATTTGCAAGTAAGCTGACATGGTTACAGTATAACAGAGTGGGGTGCGCATTGGTGTTGACAACACCAAGGCACACACCCCATGCCTGTTGCTGCCTGCACAGAAGGAGGTGGGGTGTTAGGGTTGGAAACCCTAACAGCACATTTCCAGACTTTTGTCTCTGGAATGCTAGATGATGCATTAATGAAGCTTTTTGTCAAAAACGTCCTTACTTTTTGAGATAGTGTAATTGTTGCTTTATTTATTTGTGGGAGCACAGGGCTTTTGGGGCTCTGCTCTCCCTCCCATCTATTGGTTTTGAAATAGAGTAATCATATCCTTATTTGTGTGTGGGAGCACAGGGCCCGAACTCTTCATAGATGTGTATATATAAATAGCTTTGGAACTGTCATGCACGTCCATTTATAGGAGAACAGTGACTAAATTGTAAGCATAGCTATCTTATTACTCCACTTCAGGTACCTGGTACAGAACATTTTTGAATCCCTGCCCAAATTGAATTCCATGCTACTGCAATGCCATTCTGCACCACAGGTGCAAAAACACATTTTGGCCATTACATGAAAAATTACATCTGTGACATACATGAGGTGGGGTAATAAGAAGGCTATGTCAAAAATTTGGGGTCAAAATATTTAACATTTCCAGTGCTATGAGCCTGCGTAGCAAAATTGCAACAAATGGGCATATCTTTGCCATTTTTAATAATTCTGATCCCAAATTTTCAACATAGCCTTCTTATGATCTCACCTCATGAACAAGATCAGGAAAAAACTGTGAAATCCAGCCTGAAAGGTGAATTTGTCAGCTGACAGAAAATTCTCCTTCCGGGCAGAAGTTGCATAATGACAGTCATATTGTTCTTGAGGTGGGGTTCCCGAAAGGCCGTGTTAAAAATTTGGTGTCAAAACTTTAATTAATGACTATGTTATGCATAAAAGTTGAACATCCCCCCATGGAAATACATTGAACCACATTTACCTTAGTTTCTCATCTTGCAGTCACTGGTTCCAGCAGCAAAACATGTCTCTGATCAGGAGAGTAGATCTCAAACCTGGGACCTATTCAGGTGAGTGAGGGTGTTTGGGGGTGTACTGGGGGTGTGGGGTGGTGGGTGCTGACTGGAAGGTGTGGGTTGGGGATGTCTGATCTGTGAGGGATCATTTTCTTATTTCAGGAACAAAAAAAAAAAACAAGGACCATTTGGTTTTTTTTGGGCTGGGAAAGTGTTTGGTGGGTGAGGGGTACAACAATACACCAGCACTAGAAGGATGACCAGTGATTAGGGAGTGGGTGGGACCACTGGATTACCAGGGACTATGCCAGCCCCAATGCCCACTGAATCCCTGACAGTGATGGTGAAAAAGTAACAGCAGCCCTCAGTAGTAGTCCAGTCCAGCCCCCAGTAGCCCACTGCTAACCACCAAAATGGGGTAATCTCTGTGCACATTGAGGCTAATGCATTTGTGCCAGTTCCTTTGATGCACATATGGTGTGTCTCCTCATTGTTCTCTTTTCATTGGAAAGTTGCCATAGAAATTCCAATTGTTTGCTGGCTAGCTGGGGGTAGCATTGACTGAAGAATAAAAAAAATCCTATACATGCCTTGACAGATATAGGATGATGGCAGGATTTTTCTGTAGAGGGTGACAGAGGACAGAGGGAGAGAGAGACCGATGTTTGCTCTAGGAAATGTGGAGACCAGAGACCATTTTCTTTTTTTAACACAGGATCTGGAACAGTGGCTGTAACTATGAACAGCAAATTTGTTTTCTGAAGTACTTTGTGCTGTCTTGCATTTTGTCCATAATTTGTTAAGGTCAGTAGAGGAGCTGAGAAGTTCAGGTTGGTTGGTTGGTGCAATGCTAATCCCCGTCCCCTATTCCCTGCCCCCTAAAATATGAAAAAAGAAAAAGATAACCCTGGTGGTCTAGTGGACCCCACCCACCAATCCTCCCTCTGAGGTAGTGGACCCTCCAACCCAGTCCCCAGCCAGCAACCAGCAAAGCCCTCTTCTCAGCACCATGACTGGCAGGCAACTGAGCTCTGAATGAATGCATTCTGTACAGTACGCATTTATTCAGAGCTCATTTGGTGGCCAGCCACAGTGGTGAGAAGAGGGCTGTGCTGGTTGTTGGCTGGGGATCAGGTTGCAGGGGTATGGCTTGGTGGTTCAATACCTCAGATGGTGGATGGTTGGGGGGGACCCCTAGACCTCCATAGTTATCTTCTTTTTTATTTTTGCTATTTGACGGGATAGGGATTTGGAATGGGGATTGACCACTAGACTACCAGGGACTGCTTTCCTGAATACTGGGCGAGTGATTGGTGATCATGGAGGGGGTGGGACCACTAGACTGCCAGGGAATAGTTTTCTCAATAACTGGAGGGCGATCAGCGATCGGGCAGTGGGATGGGACCACTAGACTACCAGGGAATATTTGTAGTAGATTTATAATATAAAGTAAAAATAAAATCAAAAGCATCTGTTCACAGTTAACTGCAGAGTCCAGCTGAGGGGATCCTGATAAGCAAGTTACATGTGCTGTTTTCCCCAAAACACATCATTCTTTTCAGTTATTTCATTGTATTTCCCCTCCCTAACTATAAGAGAAAATGGCAGCTGCATGAAAAAGGATTTCCCATTTGCAATAAAGGATTATCATCTTGCAGCAAAGGATTACTCATTTGCAATAAAGGATCCTTTTTCGCACAGGACATCTAACTGCTCCTTTTGACAATAAAGGGAAACTTTAAAATGTAATAACCTTTGAAGGGATTAATATTTTTTCACCAAATCTTCAAATGGCACATCTGTGACCCAAGGTCTGTTTACTCTGAACATTTCAGACCACAATTCCACACTATTGTTGCACAAATGGGTGACAGAGAATTTGATAAAACACAGTAATTTTCACATTTATTGACACTCTGTATCTCGGTACCTACACATCTGACCAGAAGAAAACTTGTCACATCAAGAGATCTTTGGTCCTTAATGGGGCATGCAAAATTTCTTGTGTATCAGAAAAATGGTTGCAAAGTTATTAAAGTGCAAACTTTTCAGTTTAACATAGAAGAGACAACTGAATCCTAACTATAGGGGTGCAACAGTAGCATATATGGTGTGGTAGCACCACTATAGTTAGGGTTGAGTAGGGGTTCCTGTGTTAAACCTTTGCAACAATTCAACTGATTTACACAAAATGTTCCATGTGTGGTATTGGAGGGTAATTCAATTGACTTGGCAAGTTTCATTCTGGTCAGATATTTAGATTCCAAGAACTGGATACGGAAAAAAGTAAAAAAAAAAAAAATCATACTTTTTGCTGTTTTTTTGTCATTGCCTAGCATCCAGATGGTTTGGAATTTTGGTCTGAAATGTTCAGGGTTAGAAGGGTTCGACCAACAGATGTACTTTTGGCTGGATAGGTGAATAAATATTTATCCATTCGAAAGTTATAAGGATTTGAAATTTAAGTTCTGAGCATGCACAGTAGGCTCTTTTGGATGAACATGTGATGCCCTGCTGAACATTCTCAGAACCAAAATTTCAAATGCTTATAACTAGGGAACAGATTATTACTTCTTCACCAAACCAAGGAAAGGCACCATTCTGGGGCCTACCATTTCTGCCCCGAAAGCTTCTGACCAAAATTAGAAACTGAGCCGTAGGTGATGACAAAAAAACCCAGCAATAAAACCTAATTTGTTTCATAAAAACACACCATCTGGAACATGGAATCCACAAATCTGACTGGAATGAAACATGGCAGATCAAGACACCTTGCTGCCCAGACTGTGCATGCACAATTTAGTGCAATTACATGGAATGGGGGCAAAGCTATTAATATATTTAAGTACTATGTTTATCTATATACAGTACTATAGTGGCACAGTAGTGACACTATAGTTATGGTTGAGCAGGGGTTTCTATGTTAAACATCAGACTTTGCACTTTAATAACTTTGCAACCGTTCAACAGATTTGTGTGAACATTTGCATGCTCAGAGTTGTGTAGCAGATCTCCTGACCTGGCAAGTTTCATTTTGGTAAGATTTGCAGATTCTGAGCTGCTCGTGGTGCTAAAATGTTAAAAATTGCTGGTTTTTTTTTTTGCTTTTTTGCTGTGCCCAAATGGTTTGTAATTTTGGTCTAACAGTTTCAGGGTAGAAAGGGATTGCCTCACAGAAGGACCTTTCACTGGTTTAGTGAAAAAATATTAATCTGTTCCAAAGTTATTTAATTTTAACATTTTAGGTTCTGAGCATGCTCACTTCAGTCTTTTGGATAGCTTCCTAGAAAGGGAAAATCATTTAATCTCATGGATAAAATTCTTCGTTGTAAGGGGCCAATCCTTTCTTGTGAGAAAAAAAAATATTTTTCATGTGCTGCCATCTTTGCACTTTAATATCTTTACAACTCTTCAACAGATTTGCACGAAATGTTGCATTCTTGATTTTGGAGGGTAGATCGCTGGAATTGCAAAGTTTCCTTCTGACTGCACATGCAGATTCTGAGACCCAGATATTGAAAAAGTTAAAAAAAATCACTATTTGATTGCTGTTTTTTATCATCTAGCTACCAGATGGTTTAGAATTTTGTCTGAAATTTTCAATGTAAAAAGGGCTTGGCCCACAGATGTGCATTTCCCTGGATTGGTGAAGAAATATTAATCCATTGCCAAGTTATAAGCATTTTATAATGGACAGACATTTGATACCCCACTGATCATGCTCAGAACCAACATTTCAAATACTTATAACTTGGGAATGGATTCATATTTTTTCACCAAGCCAATGAAAGGCACCATTCTGTGGCATACCCTTTCTACCCTGAACATTTCAGACCAAAATTGCAAACCACCTGGACTGTAGGTGATGACAAAAAAGAGCAAAACAATTCAATTTTTCCTAAAAATGCACTATTGGGATCTTGGCATCCTCACATCTGACTAGAATGAAACTTGGCAAATCAAGACACCCCCCCCCCCCAGGCAGTGCATGCAAACTGTTGTGCAATTCTGTTGAAAAGGGGTGATGTTATTAATATATTTACATACAGTGTATATCTATTATAGGGGTGTGGTTGTGCCTGTATAGTGAGGGACCACTCTTCACTTCAATGTTAAATTCAAACTTTTGCACATTAATGACTTTGCAACCGTGCAAGTGATTTGCATGAAGCTGTGTATGTGCCATCAGGGAGCATAGATCTCTCTATGTGGAAGTTTCATTCTGGTTGGATGTGTGGTTGTGGAGATATGAAGTGTCAAAAAATGTGAAAATTACTGTTTTTGGCCAAAGTTTTGTCATGCCACTGCACAAAAACGGTGTAGAATTTTGGTCTGACATTTTTAGGTTATAAAGGTCTTGGGTCACAGAGGTGCCTTCTGAAGATTTGTTGAAAAATTTTAATCTGTTCCAACATTATTAAATTTCAGTTTCCCATTATTTCCTAAGAAACCAGTTAGATGTTTTGCTCAAAAAAGGATTCTTTATCGCAGATGTGGAATCCTTTTTTGTAAACAAGGAATCCTTTGCTGCAAATGTGGAATTTTTTTATGCTGCTTCCATCTTGTTTTCAGTTAGCGATGACAACAAAATTAAATAACTTGAAAAATACATGGGTTTAGTAGACAACAGTTGTTTTTACTTATTCGGGACCTGTACATTCTGATTGGGGTTAATTTTTTTCATAAATCACTTAGAAATGTGATTTTTCAACATGCAGAAATAATTTTTCACAAAGCACGGAAAATAAGCCGTGAAACAGGATCCTTTTTCACAATTTGCAAAAAGGGATTTTCTTTTACCACAAATCACGAAAAAGGAGTCACAAAACAGGATCCCTTTTTGCAATTTGAGAAAAATTTTCTTTTTCTGCAAATTGCAAAAAAGGAACTGTAAAAAAGGATTCTTTTTGCTATTTGCAAAAAACGGAATTTTAAGACAGCTGTTTTTTTTTTTTTTTGTCACTCCACAGTGCACAAACAGTTGTTGATTTTGGTCATAAATTACAAGTATAAAGGGCTTGCCTCACACATGTGCCTTTTGCTGCTTTTGGGGAAAACATATTACTTTGCTGTGGAGTTCTGCTGGTTTAAATTTTGGTTTGTTCCCATAGGATAATATTGCAATGTGTGGTGTACCTAGTTGTTTCTTTGTCACTATGATGTAAATAAATGGTTTACAATTTTGCTCTGAAATTTTCAGGATACAAAGGGCTTGTGCCACCAGTGTGCCTTTTGCTGGTTTCATGAAAATATGTTAAATTGGTGTCCAGTTACAGATGTTTCAAATTTTGCTGTGTTTTCTGTAGAATAAAATTTCAGTGTAAGACTTGTTTTTTGGTTTTGAACACTATGGGATGGTCGCGAAGGGCCCAGAGGGACCTTTGCTCCCAAAGGCAAATAAGGATACCACTATGCTATCCCAAAAATTATGCATGGATGGGAGTGCAGGGCCCAGAGGCCCCTGAGCTTCCACATGTAAGTATAGATGCCATTATGGACTGATTCGAGTCCCTGCATTCCTAGAAGCAAAACAGGCTACAATTATACTTTTCTTGAAAAGTAAGGAAATTCATTGCAAAAAACATTGTTTCTGCATCATTTAGGATTCCAGTGACAAATGTTGGAAAATGTGGTATTAGCTTTTCCAACCCTAACACCCCACCCTCACCCTGCATGCACCAAGAGGCATCAGGAGTGTGCCTTGGGGTTGTCAGTCCTAATGCTCACCCCTTTCTCCTATACGTTACCCATCTTAGCTTATTTACTCATGGAATGGGGTGAGTGTTAGGGCTGACAACCCCAAAGCACACCCTGATATATATGTCTTATAGTGATTATAGTGGCGCGGTGGCACCACTATATTTAGGGTTATGAAGGCACTTCTATGTTAAAGTCATAATTTTGCATGTTAATAACTTTGGACCCATTCAACTGATTTTCCTGAAATGTGGCATGCTTGGTGGGGCATGGTAGATCTCCTGATCTGCCAAATTTTGTTTTGGCTAGACTGACAGTCTTTGCACACCAAAATGCTGAAAAATTCACTTTTTGCCAGTTTTGGAGGCAGTTTTGGGGATTTTGCCCATGACCCTGTGCACCCATCATGTAGCATGCCAGTCTGTGAGATGGCTCATCTAAAAGAGCTTCAGTGGCCAAACATGCTGCTTTTCATTTGGTGAAAAAATATTAAGGCATTCAAAAGTGATGGCACTTTTAATCTCCTATTATAAGTCAATAGGAAAATTTATATGGTTGTTTTGTGAATAAAGAATGGGGTTTGGGACATCTTGTCCTGACTGGCAGTCAAAGAATTTGCAGCCTCAAGGTCAAAGAATCTTTGTCCCCGAGAATTCTTTGATTGCGAGGTCTACCATCTTGTTTTTTAAATTCCATCAGAAAAAAATCAAATATCTTGGCTCAGGGGTCACTCCTGAAGTAAAACCTGCATGGATTTTACTCAGGGGGCTTCGATCCATTGACCCATGCCTTTGGTTTCACCTAAAATAGTAAAAAGATCGAGTTATAACATTTTAAATTCTTTGATCTCGACTCGCTAACGATCTTTGATCGCAAGCCTGCAGATTCTTTGTTTGTGAGATTCTTTGGTCGCAATCTTGCATCGTGAGGTAAAAATACAATTTTCTCAGCTCAGAGGTGGCCTAGAAACACAAATGAGGGTGGGTTGTGCTCAGAGGGCTTTGTTCTATCGAGGCACGGTAGTGGTTTCATGTAGTTCTGCCTAAAACTTGAGTTTCACCATTCTTTATTCATTGATCATGAGCCTGCAAATTCTTTGATTGTGAGCCTGCAAGTTCTTTGACTGTGAGATTCTTTGATCGTGATCTTACATTGTGAGGGTGAAACTAGATGGCCCATTGAAAAATTCAAATTTCACAGTCCAGGGGTATCCTAGGAACACAAATGAGGGTGGGGTTTGCTCTGGGGGCTTCGTTCTAATGAGGCATGGTGGTGGTTTCATGTAATTCTGCCTAAAATTTGAGTTGTACCATTTTTATCCTTCGATCATGAGACTGCAAATTCTTTGATCATGATTTTGCATCATGAGGGCATGACTAGATGGCCATTTGAAAAATTCTAATTTCTCAGCCCAGGGGTGGCCTAGGAACACAAATGAGGGTGGGTTTTGCTCAGGGGGCTTCGTTCTATCGAGGCATGGTGCTGGTTTTATGTAATTCTGCCGAAAACTCGAGTTTCACCATTTTGTTTTCTTTGATCATGAGCCTGCAAATTTTTTGATCAAGAGGTTCTTTGGTCACCATCTCTGATCACGAGGGAGGGACAAGATGGGCAGATTTTATAATGGAATTAATAGGCCAGTTTTCACAATTTTTAAGTTTAAATACCTCAGAAATGGTTTGATTTTTTTACTTGAAATTTGGAGGGTGTTGATGGCATGTCATGAACACGTGAATGATGGTGTTTAGGTGTCAGAGAGTATATGTTTTACTGAGATATTGCATGATGCAGTTTACATTTTGTGGACAGTGTTTTGCATTGTGGTAGTGCCTTGAAATTGATAGGGTATCTAGCCTTAGTGTCATGGATGTACTTTTCAGTGAGGATCATGTGATGGCCCTGCAGCATTAGCAGCATCACAGACTGGTTCTCACCCTGAATGCCAGCTTTCATCTAAAAACTCGTAATCAAGGTGCAATCTTTTCTTCCACATTTGCTAAATAGGCTTTTATTGCCTTCCAGAAACATCGGAGGTGAAGTTTTTGGAGTAAAAGTAGCATACACCTTTGGATTACATAGATCATTGTTTGGGGCCTAGTGATGGCATGCAGGCAGAAATGTGCCAGGTGCTCCAGGCTCATGCTCCACCACAATCGCCAGTCAAGGAACCCAAGAGATCCAAAGGTCAGTCCAGGGCCTCCTCTAAGCCAGTAATATCCTCGACAACTTCACAAGCTAACATCCTGCTCTCTGAGAAAAAGTTTCTGGAGGAATTTCACCCCTTTAAGCTCGCTCTACAAGAATTAACATCAGAGCTTAAAATTCTCCGTAGTGATCTCACCGACACTAACTGAGCTATCTCAGACACCATGGCCTGAGTTTCATCCTTGGAGGGCTGGAAACATACTACAGAACCCGAAATTGTTAATTTGTGACAAAAGGTCCACAAAACAGAAACAAAACTAGAAGGTCTGGAAGGCTGAAGTTGAAGAAACAACATAATTATCTTCAGCCTTCTAGAGGACGCTGAGGAAACAATGCCTATCATCTTCCTACAAAAATGCTCTCCAAGATAGCAGGGCTCTCTCCCAACAACACTACCTACATAGCCGAGAGGGCCCATCATTCTCTAAGGCCAAAACCTGCTGCTGGAAAACCACCACACCCTCTCATCTTAATGTTTTTGAACTACTTGGATAAAACTCATGTTTTAAGCCAGGTTAAAGAGATCCAACAAGTTCTGTGGGAAGGATAACAACTTTGATTTGTCCAGGACCTCCCTTTCATTGCCAGACAATGATGAGCTGAATACCATCCCTTGGTGACAAAACTAAAAGCAGCAGGAATTAAATATAAGGTTCAGTACCCCTCTCATTTTTAGTCTTTACCTTAGGATCCTGGCACAACTTTGAGATGGTGCAGTTAGCTCTCCCAGTATTGCAGTCTCTACTGCCCAACTTGTTTCCTGCTCACTGATGGGTTTTACTCCATGGCGCTCCTCTGTTCTGCTGAAATTACCACATGAATGTGCACACATTGTCTATGCGACTGCTAGATGTAGCGAGTTGTGACCACAAGAGGGCAGTACAGTCCCACAACAGTTTACTTTCCCTTTCACCTATTCACAAATTAAGTATTTTTATTTTTATTTTGTGGGCTTCTGGACCTGCTTCCAATCTTTACATTTGATGGTTTAATTGGAATAATGATTGGACAAAGAGACTTCTTGCCTTATATTACTATAAAATCTTTTTAGTTCTGCAATGTGTCTAAAGGATATTTCATTTGACACTGCAGAGTGAAGTCTTCCTTTTGCATTTTATTTCTCCTTTTACTGTAAACTACCAAAGTTGGTTGTTCGGGGTGGGGCGAGGGTTAGTGGTAGTGGGCAGGTTAGTAGGGTGTTATGTGTCACAAAAGGAAGGGGGAGATATCTACAGCTGGTTCGTGTGCTTACTTTGTGCTTTTACTTCTTCTTATGTTAAATCTCAAACCAAGGAAATTCTTGATGGGTCAAGCACCACATTGGTCCAAGGAGGATCCTTCTTCATATGCTGTGGTTAATAGGGTAGGGAATATAAGGGGAGGGTAAAGTGCAGGAGGAGGTGGGTCGACACTCCCCTCTCTTCATTTTCCAAAAGGTTTCTTTGCATATGCTGTGGGTTTTAGGGTTGGTTTTTCTGAGATTCAATTTTACCGACTTGGGGTTCTTGTGTAGGTGGGCAGGGGTTGCTGGGTTGAAATAAAAGGGAAGTCTGCCACTAAGTGGGGAGGGATTATAGTTATTTTATGTAGTTCAGATTGGTGGTTCTTACATAAATCCCAAGTTATTTTTTTCTGCCCTAATATCTCCTATGGCAGGGGTTAGTTACTGCTCTTGAAATATAAAAGGGGCACAGACCCCAACCAAGTGGACTAAAGTACTGCTTCATCTTAAAAGTCTGCAAACTGACATAGCCTTTTTACAAAAGACACATCTCTTGGCTACTCATGTTCGTTATTTTCGTAGAATCTGGGTAGGTCATGCTTTTGGTGCTGGTATAGAATCAGGTAGAAGAGGAGTTGCCATTCTAATTTCCCACAGAACACCATTCCATCTTATACAAGAAACTGCATACCCCGAGGGTAGAGTTGTCATTTTGAGAGCCATTCTGGGTCATTCTGAAGTTATACTGGGTTCCATTTATGGACCCAATTGTGATGATCCAGAATTCTTTGCTTCTCTTATGACCATTCTTGCACCTTGGACTATGTTTCCAATAATCCTGGGTGGAGACTGGAACCAGGTCTTATCCCACAAACTAGACAGAACCGGTCAAAGAGCCATTCATGAATTAATGCATTTTCTTGGTCTCACTGACCCTTGGAGACTTATGCACCTTGACAATAAGGAATATTCCTTTCACTCCCTTTCCCACCACTCATTTTCCCATATAGATTACTTTCTTATGACTATTGATCATCTGCTGGACATTTCTCTAGTCTACTACTCATCTAAGGTCATCTCAGACCACCATATTACCTGTCTCCATTTGGGCTTCCTACCTAATATACATAGAGTTTGAATTTGGAAACTCAATAATCAGCTCTTAAAATCTGATGAGTATGTATAACTTCTCCAAAACATCATCAATAACTTTATGGAACTCAATGTACCTTCCATGTCTATAAAAGACTTTCTATGGGGGTCCCTGAAATGTGCATTAAAGGGGGGAATTAATTCGCTTAGTGACCAAATGTAAAAAACAGATGGCCTCAGCCCTTTCTTCTACACTGACCCAGATAGCTGATCTGAAGAGTCATCTCTCTCCTTCTTCCTCTGTTAACGTCTTGGAAAAGGTGGACTCCCTCTGCACCCAATACAATCGTATTCTAGCTGAAAAAGCAGAATTTCTTATGCTTAGTTCAAAAACGTCCTATTTTGATCAAGGGAAGAGGGCTAGGAAACTTTTGGCCCTTCGCCTTTGCACCCAAGCAGCTGATAGACTAGTTTCCTGTATTCATTCCAAATCAGGTGAACTTCTTACCTCCCCCCAATATTGTGAAGGAGTTTCTAGATTATTACCAACAATTGGTAGGGTAGAAGAAGCAGAGGGAAATGTGGAGGCCTTATGGGTCACCTTACGAACCTCGGCAGGAGGTAAGGTCAAGCTGGGCGTAGTATATAGACCCCCCTGGGATGGGTGATGTTCTGGAGGATGGTTTGCTGGACAACATCATTGCCAAGTGTGGACCAAAAGGGGAGGGAGTGGTGTTGATGGGGGACCTTAATATGCCAGGTACAAACTGGGGAACCATGCCCTCTAAGGTGGTCAAGGAGCAGAGGCTGCTGGACGGCTTCCAGGATGTGTTCTTAACACAGCACTTGATGGAGCCCACAAGGGAGGGGCATGTCCTGGATGTGGTTCTGGCAGATGGGGATCTGGTAAGGGACCTGGTTGTAGAGGATCCCCTGACTGGGAGCGACTACAATACTGTCTGGTTTCAAATAAGCATGGCGGAAGGGAGGAAATATAGGACACTGGCAGTGGACTTCGGGGAGGCAGACGTTGTGGGCATGGGGAATATTCTCAAGGATCACTTGAAGGGGTTACAGCAATGACAAATGTGGAAAAGAGATGGGAGGTCATAAAACAGGGACTTCATGAGGCAGTCAGGACCTGCGCTAAGGTGAAGCGTAAGGGAGCAAGGTCACATAAACCATGCTGGTGGTCCAGTGAGGTTCAGGTAGCAGTCAGAGAAAAGACGGCTGCCTACAAAAAATATAAAACAACGAAAGGGGATAAAGAAAAGGAAATGTACCATCTTGCATCTAGAAAAGTCACCCGGATGGTGAGGGGGGCAAAGTCCAGTAAAGAGCAGCGGCTGGCACAGGGGATATGGGGAGGGGAAAAGGGGTTCTTCCGGTACATTGGGGAGTGGAGAAAAACTAATGGTCATCTCGGCAGGTTGAGATCAGAAGGAGGGTGGGTGGAAGAGGTGAGGAACCAGGCAGAGGTATTAAATGAGTACTTTGCTTCTGTGTTCACTAGGGAGGGGGATGGGCTATCTACAAAGCAAGGCATGATGGGGATAGAAGTGGTAGTGATTGGAATCAGGGGAGCAGCAGAAATGGAGCTAGAGGAAGGGAGAGGTACCCCAGGGGTGTCACATCAGGATAAGGATAAAAAGGCCAGTAAGGTGGAGAGGACAGATGATGCTATCTCCACTGAAAGGTTGTGGTTAGCCCTTAAGGGCCTAAAGAAAGATAAATCTCCTGGGCCGGATGGCATTCATATGAGAGTACTATGGGACTTGGCGGACATACTGGCTGCACCCCTGGTGGAGCTCTTCATCAGGTTGCTTGAGACAAGGAGGGTACCTAAGGATTGGCGAGAGGCACATGTGGTGCCAATCCATAAAGGGGGGTCGAGGGAAGTACCAGATAACTATAAACCCATCAGTTTGACCTCAGTGGTGGGAAAATTAATGGAGAGTATACTAAAGGAATGATTAGGGGTGTACTTGGAGGAGGTGGGAGGTCTGGTTAGTCGGCAACATGGGTTTGTGCCAGGTAGATCATGTCAAACCAATCTTGTGGAGTTCTATGAATGGGTGACATCAGAACTGGACAGGGGCAAGCCTGTGTATGTATTATTCTTGGACTTTAGCAAGGCGTTCGACTCTGTCCCTCACAATGGTCTGTTGGAGAAATTGATGGGGTTGGTAGTAGGCCCTTTGATGGTCAGATGGATTGTCAACTGGCTAGCTGGATGCACCCAGAGAGTAGTGGTTGGTGGGGAGCTCGCAAACCCTAGAGAGGTTGATAGTGGGGTACCGCTGGGCTTGGTCCTCCGTCCAATTCTGTTTAATGCATACATTTTGGACATCAGGGAGGGTATAGGGTGTGAAATGAGTCTCTTTGCTGATGACTCCAAGATGGGAGCAGTAGTTGTGGGGGAAGAGGGAGGTTGGCCCTGCAATGGAACATGGACACCATGGAAAGGTGGGCTCACACATGGAAATTAAATTTCAATATCACCAAGTGCAAGGTGTTACATCTTGGGCGGGGAAACCCTAAACGCAGGTACACCCTGGGAGGGGAGGGAAGGTGCTGGAGGCCTCAACAGGGGAAAAAGCCTTACGGGTCATGGCAGATGCATGTATGAATAGCTACGAGCAGTGCAGGAGAGCAGCTAGCAAAGCAAACAGGATGTTGGTATGCATCGTAAGGGGAATCACTTCTAGGAGCAGGGAAGTGATTCTACCACTGTACAATGGATTGGTTAGACCACACCTTGAATACTGTGTACAGTACTGGAGACCACACTTGAAGAGGGACATATAGCTCCTGGAGAGGGTACAGAGGAGGGCAACTAAGATGATACGAGGACTAGGGGATTTGATGTACGAGGACAGACCTGAGGAGCTCTGCCTGTTTTCATTGGAGGAGAGGAGAGACGGGGGGGACATGATTGAGGTCTCCAAGTACCTCAAGGGAATTAATAGGGTAAACACAGAGGGGATCTTTAGACTAAAGCAGGGAAGTATCACCAGAGGGCATGGTTTGAAGTTGGCAGGTGGAAGGGTGGGGGGGAGAGGAGGAAATTTTTCACTGAGAGGGTGGTGAATCCTCAGAACGTGCTGACTAATGAGCTGCTTCAGAGATCCACAGTGGAGGGCTTCAAGAGAGGGTGGGACAGACACAGAAAGCAGATGTATCAGATGATGGCCTGGCCCAGGGGGGTGGGGATGGATGATTGGGGTTTCTGAAATACAAGGGGGGGGAGGGCCTTGGTACCCAACTAGGGATCTGAGGTTTGAGCAGACTCGATAGACTGTAAGGCCTAATCTGCTGGCAATTAGTATGTTACTATGTTATGTTAATTACATTCGGCCTCTGCTATTCCCCTTACACCCTAACAACTAGACCCTTTTTTCCAAGGTATTAATCTTCCTGTGCTATCTGCCCTTCATATAAATAGGCTAAAAGCTCCTATTACTCTAACAGAAGTTGGTGATGTTATTGACTCCCTTGCCTTAGACAAATCTTCCGGACCAGATGGTTTCACAGAAAACTTTTACAAAACATTTAAGAATACTTTAGCCCCTATACTCTTGGGCCCAGATATTCAAAAGGGTTGTGCACGGCGCAACGGTGTTGCGCCGTGCACAACCCACTGATGTGACCTGGCACGATATTCAAATGTGGATTGCACCTGGCACAAATCCTGATGCACCGGAGCCCAACAGTAATGTATGCAGGCACAGGTGGGGGGGGTGTGCCCATGCATATTCTGCACATCCGGATACTCAGCCCGGGATGTGCTGAGCCATGCATGCACAATCCCTACCTGTGCCGCACAAAGCTGATCCCAAAAAATAGGAGCAACGGCCGGCCACCCACAGGTGAGCTGCTGTATTGCAGGGCACAACACGGCAGCTGCCACCTGTGGGTGGCCACCAGAGCTCTGGCTGCACCTCCGTGGTGGCGCCCCCCCGCCTGATTGCAGGCATTTTTATGAATAAATAGAATCCTATATCCCTGATGGTCCAGTGGACCGCTGTCTGCCCGATCGCGGGCTTAAGTAAATTAAATTAGAATCCTATATCCCTGGTGGTCCAGTGGACTGCTGTCTGCCCGACCATGGGCTTAAGTAAAGAAAAATAAGAATCCTATATCCCTGGTGGTCCAGTGGACCACAGTCTGCCCCATCGCGGGCTTGGGTAAATTAAATTAGAATCCTGTATCCCTGGTGGTCCACTGGACCGCTGTCTGCCCGATCGCGGGCTTAAGTAAAGAAAAATAAGAATCCTAATCCCAGGTGGTCCAATGGACCGCTGTCTGCCCGATCACGGGGCTTAAGTAAATTAAATTAGAATCCTATATCCCTGGTGGTCCAGTGGACCCCTGTCTGCCCGATCGTGGGATTAAGTAGAAAATAAAAGAATCCTATATCCCTGGTGGTCAGTGGAACCCCTCCCCACCGCCCACTGATCCCCACCACCCGCTCCCCCTGGTCAGTGGCGGCAGCACCCCAGCCGCCTGCCGCCCCGCTGCCTGCCAACTGACATCGTAGGTAGGGCTGTATGCCCATTAGTCCACAGTGTGATTCAATGGGTGTGCCGCTCGTACCGTATGACACATTCCAGATATGTGAATGGATCCATTCACATATCTGGAATGTATAGTATGGTATGGTCTGCATGCCCATTGGCTCACGCTGTGGATCAATGGGCGTACAGCCCTCCCTATGGGGTCAGATGGGTGGGGTGCTGCCACCCGCAGCTGACCGAGGGGGAGTGGGGTGGTGGGGATCAGTGTGCGGGTGGGAAGAGGGGTCCACTGGACCACCAGGGATATAGAATTCTTTTATTTTTCACTTAATCCAGCAATCAGGCAGACAGCAGTCCACTGGACCACCAGGGATATAATATTCTAATTTAATTTACTTAAGCCCACGATCAGGCAGACAGCGGTCCACTGGACCACCAGGGATATAGGATTCATTTTTCTTTACTTAATCCCACAATCAGGCAGACAGCAGTCCACTGGACCACAGGGATATAGGATTCTTTAATTTTTTACTTCAGCCCACGATCGGGCAGACAGCAGTCCACTGGACCACCAGGAATGTAGGATTCATTTTTCTTTACTTAATCCCACGATCGGGCAGACAGCAGTCCACTGGACCACCAGAGATATAGGATTCTAATTTTATTTTACTTAAGCCCGCGATCGGGCAGACAGTGATCCACTGGACCACCAGGGATATAGGATTCTTTTTGATCTTTTGAATGCCCGCGATCGGGCTGAGGGGCACATTGCTGCATTGCAGGGGGTGTTGGTCTCCAATGGCTGCTGCCTGGCAGGGCGCCAGGCGCAAGTCACGGGGGATCGGTGCACCTGCATGCAAATGGGGCCATAATGACATGTAAATGTTCCCATTTGTACCTTGCATACATTATGGCCTCATTTGCATGTGCACTTTTGTTGAATGTCGCGGTTGTTGCACCTAGCGAAATGGAACTTGCACTAGTGCATCCCCCTGCTCCACTCTGGCGACTTGTGCTGATGCAGTGCCACTGTGCCATGTGCACTGCTGGTGGCCAGGGTGCGATATTAAATGATGCTGAGCCATGGCACAGCTCCATTGAATATGGCCCAGTCAATACCCCTGCGCAGCCAAGTTGCGCTGTGCCTAGGCTTGCGCCACAGCCTGGTGCAGTTTGAATATTTGGGCCTTGGACACCTTTCAGTATATTTTTCAGAAGGAAATGTCTGATACCTCACTAACCTTGGCTACCATAGTGGTACTCCCCTAAGCACAATAAGGACCTTCTACAAATCAACAATTATAGACCCATCTCTTTAATAAATATAGATCTCAAAATCCATGCTAAAATTCTTTCTTCTAGACTAAGCCAAGCCTGGGAATCCCTTATCAGAACACAGGAGGCTTGATTTGTCAAAAATAGACTTTCCTCAGACCATCTCAGGAAAATAGCTTACATTTTCTCTGTGTCCAGAAACTCCAATATTCCAGCAGATCTTGTGTCCCTGGATGCCGAAAAAGCATTCGATAAGGTGTTATGGGATTATCTTTTCATGTTATTGCCCAAATACCATATTCCCTTGGAATTCATCCAGTGGGTTAAAATTCTATATTCATCCCCAACAGCCCAAATTCAATATAATGGAGTTTTCTTGCCCACTTTTTCTTTATCCCAGGGTACCCTTCAGGGCTGTCCCCTCTCTCCTTATCTATTTAATCTATATTTAGAACCCCTTATTAGAAAAATTAACAATTCCGCACTCATAACAGTTATTTAATAGGTAACACGGACTATAAACGATTTACTTCTGCATATTTCTAACCCTACTCAATCCCTCCCCGTGGCTTTTCAAATTATTTCCTAGTTCAAGTCAATCTTGAACTATAAGTTGAATTTGGCGAAAATGGAACTTCTTCCTTTTAACAAATATACCCTAAGGGCTGACCTGGATCACTTAGGGATACACTGGAATCCCAACAAAATGAAGTATCTTGGGATCCATCTCTACCCCTCTCCTCTAACTATGAAAAGGCTTAACCTAGACCCCCTTACAAATACTTTATCAGATGACTTTAAATGCTGGTCGAAGCTACCCTTAACCCTGTCGGGACGTATGAGCATAATCAAAAAGAACATTTTACCTCATATACTATACCCCTTACAGATGTTTAACTGGGTTCTCCCATTGTTGTGGTTCTCACAAGTACATAGTATTATCAGTAATTTTCTATGGCAAGGTAAAAAAACTAGACAGAATTTTCTTAAACTCACTAGATGGAATATTGATGGTGGCCGCCAAGCCCCAAACTTGTACATATACTACTTAGCAATTCATCTGACCAGAATACAACACTGGCTACAACCTTTAAATTGCACTCTGGACTCTGTTTATCCCCCTCCTTGGAACAGAATCAATCGTGACCTCTGAGCGGCACATGATATTGATCCCAAGGCACTTTCCTTCATTATTAAAAAGAATCTTCCCAAATCTTTACAGGATACCCCCTTAAGTTCTCTGATTCAAACACAGCATCAGTTAAATTCCATCCTCAAAATGGATGTTTACAGAGATATAGCCCAACCCCTATCCCAAAACCCCACTCTCCGAATCTCAGGTAAGATAATTAAAATGGGAGGCAGTATAGCGTAGTGGTCTAAGGCTCTGAGCTGCAAATCTGGTGACATCCAGCAGACCAGACCTGGGTTTGAATCCCACAGCTTCCACTTGCATACTGTGTGACCCTGAGCAAGTCACTTAACCTCCTTGTGCTCCCAAGTCGCTCCTGTAAAAAAGCTTCTAGCTTAGTGTGCTATACCTGGTTAAACAACTAAATAAAAAAAATAATCATCTCTTTTGGCCTGAGATAGGTATAGAACGAGTGGGCCAATTGGTTCAGGAACAAAAACTGCTTTCTTTTCAAGAGGGCTGCTCCCTTTACAACTGGTCTAGTACCTCTGTTTTTATATATCTTCAGGTATCCCATATGTTAACATAACACTTTGGATTAGGGACATGGGCTAGCTCCTTCTTGCCCACTTTACTTATATTCCTTAAATCTATTCCCACCTCTCACTTGACATCCTACTCATATAAATTTATTTTATCAACAGCAACTACCTTGAAAGGCCAGAGATTTTATTGGTGGGACAATATCCTACCATCAACTACTAATACCAGAGACTGTCCCACTATTTGGAGCATCTATATAACTACATTAAATGGGATGGATATAGATACATGCAATTCTATTTTAACCATAATCTATACTACTCCCCATCTAAACTATACCAAATGGGCATTTCATCCTCTAATCAGTGCCCTAAATGTCAACTAGCCCCTGCTGATCTACTGCATATGTTATGGTCATGTGAGAAAATCATGCCCTTCTGGCAGAGTATTCAAAATAGACTAGACCTGTTACTTTCAATATCAGACAGTTTCAATCCTGAAATCTGTATCTTGGGGTACTACACATCACTACAAGGGAGAAGACAGAAGGCCCACATGGTCTTAATATCAGCCTGCAGTAAGAAAGTAACATTGAGACATTGGCTAGACCCGACTACCCCCAACCAGATAGAATGGTTTAAGGAAATCATGTTTGCATTACAAGCAGAGTTCACTATTGCAAGAATTTCTAATGGCATGGCTAAATATAAACAAAAATGGAAATCACTTCATACCCTTATTTCAAATCCCTAACCCTAACTACTTATGTGCTTCCAACTAATTTGAATTACATTTAGTGGCAGACTGGGGAAAGTTGGGAGGGATAGGGGTTGGGGGAATGGGACCACAGGCAACTCTAATCAATCAGAGCTTCTCTATGCTGTAATTTATTTTTTGAATGTTAGAATATTATACATCAAGACTGTATTGTCTAATCTTTAATTTTGCTCTGCCAAGATGACTGTAATGGATGTTGCCTCTGTGAAAATAATAAAGCATATTAAATGGTGAAAAAAATTAATGTACTTTTCATTCATTGTGTCTGTAAAATGTCAACAGGTGCGAAATTCTGCAACTCTGACAAATGAAAATCTCAAACTTTAACATGATATATCTCTGACATGGTTTGGTCTTTTACATTGAAATTTGGAGGGTGTTGATGATAGAGACACATTTACAAGTTGTTTGAAGCTCAGGGCCCAGAGGGCCCGCGCTCCCACCAACTTCTGCAAGTTCTTAGTTTTCTATTCTTTCTCAAAAAGTAAGGAAATTCTATGCAAAAAATTGTGTTAATGCATCATTTAGGGTTAAAACACAAAAAGTCAGGAAATTAAAAATCTTTAGGGTTGCCCCCCCCCAATAGACCTGCCAAACTTCCCAATATTGACAGATGACAGGGTGTGTCATTGGGGTTGTGAGGCCTAAATGTTAACAGAAGAAGCTGCCGACAACAGTAAGAGAAGGGCGAGTGAGTTGGCAGCTTCAGAAACAGGCAATAGCAGTGTCTGTTGCCATAGCAACGCATGCTCGCGACTTGCTCTGCTGTTCTTGAAGCTGCCGACTCACCGCTTCTCTTACTGTTGTCGGCAGCTTCTTCTGTTAAAATATAGCCAGTATTAGGAAAGCGTTACAGTTTTTGAGCAATTTACAGCACAGGCTGTATAATTGAAAGTAACTGAGATTTCAATATTGCTCCGCTCGGTCACGCTACATTTCAATGCGTTCTGATCAGTCAATGGGTGAAAGAAAGTCGCAGGATCACCCAGATATGTTTATATTTAATTATTTGTGTTAAGATGTAGGCAGGATCAACCAGATATGTATTATTCAATGAGTTTACTGCAGCAACATGAAACAATTTTATTTAAGAATATATGTAATCTGCTCTTTTGAGGGAGGGGCTATAGAGAGTTGTATTGGGGTGGTCAGGCAAGGTTAGCCAGAATCCAGACACATTTTGGTATAATAATTTTAAAGTAGCAGGATCAACTACATATATATTTTTAAACAACATATGCATCTGTTGTGCTGATAGACATACTGCAGATTTGTGTTGAAACAGCTAACATCTCTATGTAGTGCAATGTATTAAGTGCACATTTGGAGCTTTTGTTGAATGCAGCCCAAAACATACATAGTATAAACTGAATATGACATGGCCGACTGAAGATATCATATTTATCTTCACCGAGGCCAATGACATCATGATATCTCACTTTCGACCCATACTCTTGAGTATATCATGATATCATTGGCCTCCTCGTGAAGATAAATATGATATCTTCAGTCGGGCCATGTCATATCCCCTATATATATATATATATATATATATATATATATCTACATATACACATTCATATATATTCATTGCAAAACATGTTAATGCACCATTAGGGTTGAAGTGTAAAAAGTGGGGAAATGCGATCTTAGGGTTCCCAAGCATAAAAGCCTGCATCCACCCTCAGCTTCTAACCTGAACGCCCCACCCTTACCCTCGGCTTCCAACCCTAAGACCCACCTCCACCCTGTATGCAAGAACAGGTGTGACGGGTGTGCCTAGGGGTTGCGAACCCTAATGCTCACCTCATTGTTTCATTCTGTATCCATGTCAGGTTATTAGGTTTATTAGGTGACCCTATGCTCCCATCCCTCCATTGAGACAGTATAACAGCATTCTTATGTTATGAAGGGAGCACAAGGCCCTTTAGACCCTGCACTCCCATTTGTGCAAATTTCATAACTTGCCCAAGATACTGTTGTATTTTGTGCAAATTACATAATTTACACAAAATATAACAGTGTCTTGTAAAAGTTATGTAACTTATGCAGATTACAATTTTTGTGCCTGACAGCATCTTACACAATTTATATAACTTGCACAAATTACAACTTTCCATCCTGACATATAAATGTTTCCATAGGAAATAATGTGAAATTGTTTAATAACTTTTGAATAGATTAATAGTTTTCACCAAACCATCAAAAGGCACATCTGTGAGGCAAAGGCTTTCTACCCTGAAAATTTCAGATCACTACCTAGAGCCATTTCTGAGATACAGGTGGAGTAAGAAATGTAAAAAAAAAAAAAACCTGGTAAATGTAGGATGTTTTGATGCGCTGTATCTCAAAAACCACAAATCTGATTCACATGATATTTGATACTTTGGAATATCTATGCACAGAGATTATGCGTGCCAAATTGCATGCAAATTCACTTAAGGGTTGCAAAGATATTAAGTGGCAAATTATGCATAATGGGATGACAGTGTGCACAAAGTTCTTTCACTGTCATTATACATATACATTTTCCCATAGGAAGTAATGGGATATTAAACATTTTATAGCTTTAGAATGGGTTAATATTTGCTCACCAAACCTTTCAAAGGTACATATGGGACCCAGAGGCTTTCTACCCTGAAAATATCAGACCACACCATAAAGGCATTTCTGAGAAACAGGTGGACAAAGAAATGTGAATAAAATGTTTAATTTAGGTTTTCTTTTGGCAGTTTCCATTTCACAAACCACACAACAGATTTGCACAAAATTCATCATGTCAAGGGACCTGCCTCTGCAGAAAATGTTTGCTAAATGTCGTGCAAATTCATTGAGTAGTTATTAAGGTTCAAAGTTTGGGGTTTAACATAGACGTTTGCACTCAACCCTAATGTATTGGTGCTACCACGCCAATGTAATATATATCTATATCTATATCTATATCTATATCTATATCTATATCTATATCTATAATAGTGGTGGTGCAGTAGTGCCACTATAGTTAGGATTGAGTAGGCACTTTAATGTTAAACCTAAAACATTTTGCAGTCTAATAACTTTGTAACTATTTATTCAATTTACTAAAATTATGCATATGCTGTCTGATAATATAGTTCTCTGGATCTGGCAAGTTTTGTTCCAGTCAGATGTGCAGTTGTGAAGCTATGGGGTGCCAAAAAAAAGTAAAAAACACCACTTTTTTGGCAAATTATTTGCTCGTCTCTGCAGACCGAATGGTTTGTCCATCTGTTCTGATATTTTCAGGGTATATGAGACTTCGTCACGGATGTGCCTTTTGAAGGTTTGGTGAAAAAACATTAATCAATTCAAAAGTTATTAAACTTTTACTTTTCCCTTTATAGCCTATGGGAAAAATATATGTGCAGCAAGAAAACATTCATGAAGTAAGCAATAAGACACGACAGGGTGGTGGTTGTTATGTGATAACCACACACCTAGGTGTGTGGTGAGGCACGAGGCTGAAGGCCGAGTGTCCTTCCGCACCTAGGTGTGCGGTTATCACATAACAACCACCACCCTGGAGTGTCGTATTGCGCTTATAAAATGGGAAATAACTATGGAAAGAAGGACACTGACAAGGTGTTTATATTTTGAAAACTTTGTAACATTTATTTAAATACAGAATAGAAAATTAATTGAAACATTGAGATAAAATAGTCCCCTGGTAAACTTTTTTGAATGGTAAAAAATGGCAATTACCAACAACATTAGCAAACAACAGTCTACTTGTTGTAGTTTATGAATTGAACTTTACTTCACTGTGATTTTCTTAATCTGTCCCGAACACTGATTTTGCACATCGACCGCGCTATTGTGCGCTACATGTGCGAAAACACATTTTGGGTGAGATGTGAAAAATTACAGTTGTACTGTTCATAAGGAGGTGTGGTAAAATGGCAATACTGAAAATCTGGAGTGAAAATATAAAAAATGCTCAAAGTTACGAGCGTGCATCGGAACTGTGCAACTCACGCTCGTAAAGCAGTCGTTTTGGGGAATATTTTCCCCAAATTTTCAACATAGCCAGTTTAAGACCACTGCTCATGAATAGTGTCACTGTGATTTATTACTCTGTCTGGAACATTGATTTTGTACACTGACTGCGCCATTGTGCGCTACATGTGCAAAAACACATTTCGGGTGAGATGTGAAAAATTACAGTTGTACTGTTCATAAGGAGGTGTGGTAAAATGGTAATACTGAAAATCTGGAGTGAAAATATTAAAAATGCTCGAAGTTACTAGCGTGCATAGAAACTGTGCAGCGCATGCTCGTAAAAGATGTTTAGAATATTTTCACCAAATTTTCAACATAGGTTTTTTGGGAGCCTACCTCATGAACTGTGACACTGTCATTTCATTAATCATTCTGGAAAGGTGGTTCCGTGCAGTGACTGTAGAATCACCTTTCAGGACTGAATAACGAAATAACAGTGTCACAGTTCATAAGGTGGGGCTCCAAAAGCCCCATGTTGAAAATTTGGTGAAAATATTCCCAGAAATGGCTGAGATATGCACTAAAGTTGAAAAAAATCTATTTATGCCCTTATACAGCTTACCAGCATTTCTTCAGTTAGCGGTCGGCTTTGAAGAGTGTAGACGTGTTCCCGGTCCACTGAAGATTGTCGCGCCAGGCTCTGGAGGTAAATATGGGTTGAGGTGGGGGTGTGGGGAGGTGGGTACACAGAGGATGGGTGCAGGTTGAGGGATGGGGCAAAAGAATCAATGAGGGAAGGTTTTTTTGTTTCAGGTATTTTTTTATTTATTTACACACAAGGGACTTTTGTCATGCTGGGGTGAGCTCCCAGTGTGGCTTGGGGATAGAAGCCAACGGGACTGGGCACCCCGTCAGCTAAGTGACATTTTTTGCCACGCTTGGGGTGGGCTCCAGAGTTGCATACAAACATTTTAGGGGCAGGAAACTGACGGGGATTGGGCACCCTGTCAGCAAATGAAGCTTTTGCCATGCTGGGGTGGGCTCCCACCATGGCACCAGGCAGCTGGGATAGCTTGACGGGGGATTGGCATCCCTGCTGGCTAAGGGGTACTGCCATGCTGGGGTGGACTTCTTTAATTTTTTGGTGCCTACCTTCATGCACCGTGCACTTCCATCTCAGGAAGCAATCAGCTTTTTTTTCCCCAATGCCTCTCTGCACTCGCGTTGTGTTGTACATTTGGGTTAACTGATAGCCCATGTCACCGGCCAATTACCTCTATGGATTGTGAGTTACATCAGTACCATGATAAATATCATTTTTTTTTTTACTGCTGCTGCGGTGATTCACCTATACACCCAGACTACAAATGTGAGCTGTGTGTTGCAGTGGGGACTGGCGTGTGGTATGACAGGGATGGAGCTAGGGCTGGATTGCACTACAATACCTACATTTTATCATGTATATGCTGAGGGGGAAGGTACTCAGTGAATGTGGGAGAGAAGCGGTAACAATTATTTGTCAGTGCTTTGGGGGAGAAGGGTGAACGAGCATGCAATCAGCTGTTAGGACAGTTTCCTGAAGCTGAGATTGAATGTGCAGGTTGTTCATCTACTGTGAACAGCGGGATGTGTCGCCTACTCAGAAAAACACTGCAGTTCAGTTTAGGAGATGGACAGTGATGCAACTAGCAATGGCCACTAAGGTTTACTTGATTTTTATTGTGTGAGATTTTGTTCTAGTTTGTGTTAAGGGATCATGGTATTTTTTAAATTTTGATGATTTCACTTGCCAGTCAGATTCTTTACTAACACGGAGGTCGGGCATTCCATTACAGAATGTGGGGAAAGCATTTATTTCAGGGTGACCTTTGTACAGCCGGCTGGAAAATATTCCCAACCCGGTGGTTGTTATTCCTTATACCACTGGATTCCAAGCCCTGTCAACCAATCAAGAGACATGATGTTTCTTGACCATTTTATAATACATTACACCTCTAAAACATCTAAAAACTGAAAAAAGGAGTACCTAGTAATGCATAAAATAGGATATATCAGCAATAGGTTAACTAGTACAGTACTTTGCGGTAAAAGTATTTATTAGTAGAGTTGGTTGAAAATAAATAATTTCTCTGTCACATGTAAATTTTATCATATAAATACACTAACATTTGTAAATTTGTAAGACATAAGCTGTGTTTAAAACTTAATTTTCATTACACTGTACTGTAGCTACATAGTCTCATTGAAGGCAACCTTCTCTTTATTTTTGTTTTTTGCTTACGTGCTGTGGTCTAGTACATAAAAGGAAAACTGCTATAGGATTGAGGTGAAAGGTTAGTAAGGAAAAAAAAACCTTTAAACCTGCCAGGTTGCCTTTTTTTGGTGGGCAAGGAGGGTAGATTTCACCTGAAAACTCCACTATGTAAGATTCAAATGTACATGCTTTTATTAACATTAGCAATGTATTTGGGCACTTTGGGTCTGCTTCTGCCTATTTAACTGTGTTTTCACACCTTTTCTTTTTGTTTATAAAGTATTACTGTATTGTCTACTTTCTTCATCCTGTTTTTTGCTTTCTGTTTTTCCCCACACTCAAGACATGAAATGTTTATCATGGAATGTTTACCATGGAATACAGGGATTCAAAATTCTGCTGTATTCCACTTGTAGAATGTTACTCTCCTGACATTCTGTACACACAGACAGCAAATGCCTGTTTTAGAGCCAGTGGCTATTATATCACTGTCAAGGCAAGCATACGAGATTTCCCTGATGAGCAGATAAAGACAGAAGGGGGATTTTTCACTGTTAGTAAACAAACAGTTGTAATGAAAACTATAAACAATACCTAATGTTTCTAATTTGTTTATGTGTGTAAGGAGAGTGTGATGATCAGGGAAACAACATTTAATTAATTTATTTTATTTTTAATTTAAAGTAGTTTTATTTTTAAGGCCCAATTGAAGGTTTTCTTACAGTGTAAAGGCAGCAGCCATGTTTATAATGGAAGATCAGTTCTGGATGAAGGGGGACTGATGAAAGATAGTTCTGGCTATATGAGGACTGATTTGCTCATTGTGTGATGTGGTTTAGGACCAGGATGACTGTGCGTATATAGAGATTTAACATACAGTCAGCTGATGTCTCTTGGCCAATGAGATTTCTAGATTTTTTATTGCCATTTTATAAAGCCCCTTATAGTGTTGTACTTGGCTTTCTTACTTTCATGCTGCCACCATCTTGTTTTCAGTTATTGACATGGAAAAAATGATCTCGCTCAAAAAATACTGCCCCTTGGTAAACAACAGCAGTTGAGTTTACTTAATCAGGGCACTAAGAACAAGACCCTGCCATTACATTTTCGATAGGGTTCCAGGAAATATTATTTCTAAAATTTTCCTCCATTTTAGCCATGGAACTTTCATGAAAGTTTCACAGAATTTCATGAACGTTCCACAGTAGTTTCATAAAAGTCCACAGTGCTTTCATGAAAGTCCACAGAATTTTCACAAAAGTCCCACAGCTAAACTAGCAGAACTTTTGCAAAGGTCTTCGGTACTTTTGTGAAAGTTCTACAGGTAAACAGCCCCAAAAATAGAGTTTCTTTGCTGCTTCATAGGAAAAAAAATGGTTAGAATTTTTCAGCTGAAATTTGCAGGGTAGCAAGAGATGTGTCTTTTGCTGGTTTGGTGAAAAGATTTACACCAGTTCCATAGTTATAACACTCCAAAGTTGTGAATTTTCCCATAGGATGACATTGTGGTGGATGTGGTGCCTTTTGGTGCCTATACCTTGAAAACAATTAGAAATACAGATTTTTTGCTAAGCACAGCTTAGTGCAGGTGTACTAAGCATGCCTGGAGGTGGCCAGACCATAAATACAAGTGCAGTGGAATGTTTTCCAAAGTTTTTAAGGTTACTGAGAAATTGCCAGATTTGCAGGAGGCCTGTACTTTATGTCTGTACTTATAAGCAGGTGGGAGCACAGGGCCCAGAGGGCACAATCTCCCACCTATGCATTCCATTTATGCTAAACTGGGAGCACAGGGCCCTCCTGCACTTAGCTTCTACACTTATGGGTGGGTGGGAGCACAGGGCCCTGAGGGTCCCTGCTGTCACCTATAGATCCCATTGTGCAAAACTGGGAGCACAGGGTCCTCCTGTACTACAGTATGGCTCTACACTTATGGGTGGGTGGGACTGCAGGGCCCAGAGGGCCCACACTGCCACCTGTGGATCCCAATTTGCAAAATTGGGAGCACAGGTCTCTCCTGCGCTATGCCACCATAGTTATGGGTGGGTGGGAGCATAAGGACCAGAGGGCTCATGCTCCCACCTATGAATACCTTTATACAAATCCAGGACCACAGGGCCCTCCTATGCTATATCTCTATATGCATGGGTAGGTGGGAGCGCAGAGCCCAGAGGGCTACACTCCTTCATATGTATACCATTATGCAAAACTGGGAGCACAGAGCTTGACTGCACTATGTCTCAAGGCTTATGGGTAGGTGGAAGCAAAGGGCACAGAGGGCCCACACTCCCACCTATGGATACCAATTTGAAAAACTGGCAGCATGGGGTCCTCCTGCACTATGCCTCTCTACTTATGGGTAGGAGGAAGCACAGGGCTCAGTGGGCCTGCACTCCCACATACAGAATAGATATGAGTAACATTACACTTTCTCAAAAAGAAGGCAAATTCATGGCATAAAACTTTGTTAATGCATCAGTCAGGGTTAAAGCAACAAAAGTAGGGAAATGAGGTGTTAGGGTTTCCAACCCTAACACCTCACCACCCCACACCCAACTCTACCATCCCCAGCCTCCACAGACCAACAGGCTTAGGAGTGTGCCTTTGGGTCATCAGCCCTAAGTCTCATTCCATTCTCCTATATTCAGCTCCCTTACACAAGGAATGGGGTGAGAGTTAGTGCCGATGACACCAAGGTACACCCTGACACCTGTTGATCTGTGGAGGGTGGGGTGCTGTGCAGGTGATAGGGTTGGGTGTGTGAGGGAGTGAGATGTTCACATATATATATATATATATATATATATATATATATATATATATAGTTGTTTTTTTTTGCAGAAAACTTTGTTGATGCTTCAGTTAGGGTTAAAGCAACAAAAGTAGGGAAATCTGGCATTAGGGTTTCCAACCCTAACACCACACCCCCACCCTGCACATACCAAGAGGCATTGGGGCTAGATTGGAGTCATCAGCCTTAACACTTACCACATTCTCCTTTACTGTACCCATCCAGCTTATTTTATAATGGAATGGTTCCAGAAGCAAACAGTTTGATACCATTTATTGGACCAACATAGATGTTACAAAAAGAAAACAATGTCTAAGCTTTTGAACCAACCAAATCCTTCTCGGAGACTTATGACAGTTGTTCAGAGAGTCATATTCTATTAGCGCCAAGATCATAAGAAAAAAATACATAAAGATACCTTAGAAATGTTCTCATTGGTGTAAAGAATCTATTTCAAAAAATCGCAGATTTAAATTTATTTATTTATTTATTACATTTTGGTGACCGGGTAGGCCCACTGAGCCCCGAAAGTCCCTTTTTCAGGGGTGACCCCGGATAACAATATATGTTTTGATACAGAGAAAAGACATTAGGTTACAGAAAATATGTTCAGGTTTGCATGCAGGTTACAGCGATAGTTATCAACATAATACTGTTTTTACCAATTTACTAATCGGCAGGGATACAATTATGACTAACATGACTAACAAATTGACCATTAAAACTAAATGGAATGAACAACATTCTATTAACTTGCTACTACTGAGAATCTGTTCAAGGTCAAATAACATCCAAAGCAGATATGCTGAACACTCAAGCAGACACAACCTCTGACTAAAATTATTAATGAATGACTGTGTTATAAGAATACATGCAAAATTAAAAGCAAGTCCTTAAGCTTTAATATCACAAATGTCCAAGTTAATACTTGATAGTATTGCATGATAAAAACTGCACAACAGAAATTTACATATGGAAATAAGAAGGAATAAAATAAAAAAAAATATGTACCTTGTATGAACAACTGTTTAAACATTCATACAGAATTAAACCTGTCTGGAGATATTTTCTAAACTATACTCTCACCCAGTTAACATACTCCATAAACATTAAAACCTACAGTGTGGTAACAATATTTTTGACAAGATAATATCAATTGTCAGTATTATTGCCAAATGAAAAAATAAATCTCTCAGGGACCATCTAGAAAATAAGTTCATGCATCTTAAAATGTTCAAAGCTCAATAATGAGTCAGTATATAATCAATTAACTATATGAACAGAAACAGTCTTAAGAATCTGAATAAAACCTCAATGGAATTAAACTCCCCCCAGAAACGATAAGTAGAAAAGAAGTGTATATTCGCTATGATGTGAACCAAGATTCCTAACACCCTGTAGCATAATTATGACATGTACCTGAATATAAGCTTACCTAAATATGTTAGCAAAACCCTAACCCCTCCCCCCACACACACACCCTCCACACAAAAACACCCCACCATTCTATAACCCCCCAAAAACACACACAAAGTTACTTCATAGGACAGACATTTAATAGGACTTCAGTGTGTTGTTGTTGTTTTTATTTTCATAAAGTCCTTTTTTACTGGTTACCAACATGTTGGTTTCTCACCAAAGATGCATGTGTGTGTGTGGGGGGGGGGTTTGGGGAGATTGGGTTGTCTTGAGTGAGTGTGTACGAGGGGTCAGTTTAGTATGTGTTTGGGGGTAACTTTGTGTGTGTTTTTGGGGGGTTGTGGGATGGTGTTTATTTTGTGGGCAGGGGTGTATGTTGGGGAGGGGTTGGGTTTTGTCAACATATTTAGGTAGGTTTATATTCAGGTATATGTCATACTTATGCTACAGGGTGTTACGACTCTCTGTTCACATACATAGTGATTATACACTTCTTTTCTAGTTATCTTTTTGGGGGGTTAATTCCATTGGGGTTTATTCAGATTCTTAAAATTGTTTCTGTTTATATAGTTAATTGATTATATACTGATTCATTATTGAACTATGAACATGTCAAGATACATGAACTCATTTTCTAGGTGGCCCCTGAGAGATTTATTTTTTCATTTTTTATTTGGCAATAATAATGACAATTGATATTATCTTTTAATAAATATTGTTACAGCACTGTAAGTTTTAATTTTTATGGAGTGTGTTAACTGGCTGAAAGTATAATTTAGAAAATATCTCCAGGCAGGTTTAATTCTGTATGAAAGTTTTAAACAGTTGTTCATACAAGGTACATATTTTTTTTTAATTTTATTCCCTCTTATTTCCATACATAAATTTAAGTTGTGCAGTTTTTTATCATATAATACTATCACATTTTAACTTGGGCAATTTGTGGTATTAATTCTAAAGGACTTGCTTTTAATTTTGAATGTATTATTATAACACACTCATTCATTAATCATTTTAGTTAGAGGTTTTGTTTACTTGAGTGTTCAGATTATCTGTTGTGAGTGTTTTTTGACCTTGCAAAGATTCTCAGTAGTTGCAAGTTTATAGAATGTTGTCCGTTCCATTTAAATCTGTGATTTTTTGAAATAAGTTCTTTAAACCAATGAAACATTTTTCTGGGTTATTTTTATGTATTTTTTATGTATGATCTCGGTGTTAATAGAATAAGACTCTCTAAACCACTGTCATAAGTCTCCGAGAAAGGACTTGGTTGGTCCGAAAGCTTAGACGTTGTTTCCTTTTTGTAAAATCTATGTTGGTCCAAAAAAAGGTATCAAACTATTTGCTTATGGATCTGTTCTTACAAGGACCTGTATGACAAAGAATATATTTATGTATGTCTAATGGAATGGTGTGAGCATTAGGGCTGATGACCCCAATGTCAGCCCATAACACCTCTTGGTCTGTGCAGGATGGGGATGGGATGTTAGGGTTGGAAACCCTAATGGCATATTTCCCTACTTTTGTGACTTTAACCCTAACTGATGCATTAATGAAGTTTTTTGCAACTTATTTCCTTACTTTCTGAGATACTATAATAGTAACTTATTTTACTCTGTGTGTGTGTGTGTGTGTGTGTGTGTGTGTATATATATATATATATATATATATATATATATTAGAGCAAAAACTCCATTTAATACATCAGTTAGGGTTGTTCCACAGGGACAAAGAGAGGATTCGGCATTAGGGTTGAAAGCCCCCTTGCACCCCCCAGCTCGCCACCCCAACTTCTGATGGAGTGTTCATTAGGGTTGTCAATCCTAACTCTCACCCCATCACATGTGTAAACAAGCTGAGGTATAGGAGAATGGGCTGAGAGTTAGGACCGATGACCCCAATGCACACCCCATTGGTGGTTGGGGAGGCAGGCCGGGGGGTGCAAGGGGGGCTTTCAACCCTAACACCAAATTTCCTCACTTTTGTTGCTGTGGAACAACCCTAACTGATGCATTAAACAGAGTTGTTTGCCTCTAATTTCCCTTCTTTTTCGAATGTGCAGTAGAAATAGTGAATGGAATGTGGTGGTGGGAGCGCTGGGCCCTTTGGGCCTCGTGCTCCCACCATGTAACGTCCTGTGACATAGTAACGGTAACTGCAATGCAAACACAAGCATTAACATTACATTACACACATGGTGACCCAAATGTAAATGGTAACGCTAATGTTAATAGAAATGCAAGCGCAAAGTGATGCCAAAGCGAACAGTGACACAAACGGAGATGTAAACGCGTATGAAAATGCAACTGGTAACGTGCACGGTCACAGTACCGCTATTGTAAATGCAAATGTTAACTGTTACAGCAACAATAATGCCAAAGGGAACAGAAATGGAAAGGCAAACACAAGCGCGTATGGAAACGCAAAGCTTAACATGCACGGTCATGGTACCGCAATTGCAAATGCAAATGGTAATGGTAAGAGCAAAAATAACGCCAAAGGAAACAGAAATGCAAAGGCAAATGCAAGTGCAGATGTAAATGTAAACCTTGACATGCATGGTCACAGTACCGAAATTGGAAATGCAAATGGTAATGGTAACAGCTAAAATAACGCCAAAGGAAACAGAAACTGAAACGTGAATGCAAGCGCATACAGAAATGCAAACCATTATGTGCATGGACATGGTACCACAATTGTAAATGCAAATGGTAATGGTAACAGCAACAATAACACCAAAGGAAACAGAAATGGAAACAGAAACGCAAACATGTATGAAAATGCAAACCGTAATGCGCACAGTCACGGTACCACAGTTGGAAACACAAATGGTGACGGTAACAGCAACAATAACGCCAAAGGAAACAGAAACACCAATGCAAGCATGTATCAAAATGTAATGCGTAATGCGCATGGCCACGGGAATTCAGTTGGAAACGCAAATGGTAATGGTAAGAACAATGATGACGCAAAAAAAAAAGACAAACACAAACAGAAAGGTGGCCACAAATGCAAATGGTAATTCTCATGGTAACACAAAGTGAAACACAAACAGAAACAGTACTATAGACACAAATGGTAAGAGTAAGGCAAACGCAAGCGCAAACAGAAACGCAAAGGATAACGCACACGGTGGCGTACACGGGAACGCTAATGCAAATGGGTATGGAAATGAAAGTGGAAACACAATTGTAACAGTAATGGAAGTGCACACCCTGTTTTTGCCCAAGAGCTGCATGGAGAAACACAGTGCGTACAAAAAATTTATCCATAATTATGGTCCTCGGAGCAGAAAATGAGCTGTTGGAATACTACAGTAAATTGCTTATATCTCAGGAACTGCACGACACAGAAAAAATGTAAATTTCACATGATTCATGAGTTTCCTGGTTAGTTTTTGCTAACATAGTCACGACGAACATTCCGTATCTCGCACTGTTTCCAAGATACGAGCCCCGAAAGGCATGGCGGATGCCACCATGTTAGTCTATGGGAAAAATATCAACTTCAGAGTGCCGTAACTTGGCATCCTTGCAATATTTTGTCACCAAACCACCAAAAGGCACATCTGTGAGATGTTGGCTGCCTTTCCTCCAAAGTTGAGCCCAGAAGACCAAACCATTCTTTTGCAGCAGGATGGCAAAGAACTCCTATCATTTTGACCATAGTCTGGAAAAGTAGTGTCACAATTTGCGACACCTTTCACAAAAAATTTGCAAAAGTGTCGCAGGTGTGACAGTACTTTGCGACACTACTTTTCCCAAAAATTTGAAAAACATATTTCTGGGGTGTTTAACCCCAAAATAAAGACATGCCTAGCATCCTCAGGGCTTGACAAGGTAAACATAAAAAGAATTATGTCCCTAGATGGTCCCAATTTTAAATGCCAAGCATCTCTGTGAGCAGTAACTGAAAACCAAATTGCAGATTTGCAACACTACTAGGGCCATTTGCAACACTAAAAAGTGCATTTGCGAAAGTGTCGAACTTTTTGTTAACTTTTCCCATTGACTTATAATGGGAACTTTTTTTCCAATAACTTTTGAACCGTTTAATATTTTTTCACAAGATCTTCCAAAGGCACAAAGGGGACCCCGGACACACGCTCCCTGAAGTTTTTGGACTGGTTGCACAAACCATGCGACCTGTAGTTGTGAACTAAGAATTCACAAAAAAATGTAATTACGCACATGGATGTTGCTTAATAACTCCACTGCCGTATATCTGACTGGTACAAAATTTGGCAGATCCCAAGATCTACAATGCCCTCCCCCCATGTCTGCCACATTTGGGCGCAACCCATTGAATGTGGCAGTTATTGCGCAAGGTTTCACTTTTAACCTTAGAAGTGCTATTAACCTAACTATGGTAGCACTACTGTGCTACCATTATGTGCATATATATATATTTTTTTTGAGGCAAAAGCTCCATTTACTGCATCAGTTAGGGTTGTTCCACAGCAACAAAAGTGAGGAAATTCAGTGTTAGGGTTGAAAACCCCCCTTGGACCCCCCAGCCCACCCCCAACCAGCACTGGGGTGAGCATTGGGGTTGTCGGCCCTAACTCTCACCCCATCACATGTGTAAAGCAGCAGAGGTATAGGAGAATGGGGTGAGAGTTAGGACCGAGCACCCCAATGCGCACACCAAAGCCAGTTGGGTGGTGGGCTGGGGGGTCCAAGGGGGGTTTTCAACTCTAACACCGAATTTCCTTACTTTTGTCACTGTGGAACAACCCTAACTGATGCAGTAAATTGAGTTTTTTGCCTCTATTTTTCCTTCTTTTTGAGAATGATAATGAGAAATAGTGAAAGTAATGCAGCGGCGGGAGCGTCCTGCCATGTGATGTCTTGTGACATAGTAACAGGAACAGCAACACAAACAGAAGCACTAACAGTGGTGCACATGGTAACACAAGCACAAATGAGAACAGAAAGGATAATGCACATGGTGGTGTAGACGGGAACAGTCCGCCACGTGATGTCTTGTCACATAGTGACATAGTGCCCGCAAACAGAAATGGCAATGGGCATGGTGATGCAAAGTGAAACAGAAAGAGAAACAGTACTGTAGACACAAATGGCAAAAAATAAAGGAAACGCAAGCACAAATGAAAACGCAAAGGATAAGGCACATGGTGGCATAGACGTGAATGGTAAGTGAACCGGGTAAGAAACCGCAAGCAGAAAGGGCAACGGTAACAGTATTGTAAGCTCACAGGCTGGTTTTCCCCAAAAGCTGCATAGACAAAGACAGTGAGTACAAAGAATGTATGCATAATAATGGTTCTCGGAGCAGAAAATGAGGAGTTGGAATATTAAATTGCTTATATCTCAGGAACTGTATGACGTAGAAAAAAAAATTTAAAGTCATATGATTTATGACTGTCCTGGTTAGTTTTGTACATAGCCCCTGTTAGGGGGCTAAGCATTTTTCTGATGAAAAGTCCGTATCTCGCACCATTTCTGAGATACGGGACCTGAAAGGTGCGCGAACGCCGTAAAGTTATCCAATGGGGAAAAAAAGAGAAGTACGGAGTGCCATAACTTTGGCTCCCTGTAATATTCTTTCACCAAACCACTAAAAGGGACATCTTTGGGATGTTGGCTGTGTTTCCTCCAAATTTCAGGAAAAAAGACCAGACCATTACTTGGCAGCAGGGTGCCAAAGATTCCTGCAATGCGTCGCTCGCCGTAATGTTATCCTATGGGAAAAAGCGTCAACTTTACAGTGCCGTATCTTTGGCACTGTGTAATATTTTTTCAACAAAACACTGAAAGGCACATCTGTGAGGTGTAGACTGCATTCCCTTCAAATTTCAGCCCAAAATACTAAACCATTCTTTTGCAGAGGGGTGCCAAAGAATTGCTGTCATTTTCCCACAGCCTAGAAGAAGTACTGTCGTAATTTGCGAAAGCTTTCACAAATTCATTCGACAGTGTCATGAGCATGAAAGTACTTTGTGAAAGTACTTTTTCCAGAAATTTGAAAAACATATTTCTAGGGTGATTTACCCCAAAATAAAGACATGCCTAGCATTCTCAGGGTCTGACTAGGTGAGTACAAAAAGAATTAGGTTGCTAGAGGGTCCCAAATTTAAATGCCAAACATTTTTCTGATCACCAGCTGAAAACAAAATGGTGGATTTGTGACAGTAAAAGGGCCATTTGCGAAAGTAAAAACTGCATTTGCGACACTGTCGAACTTTTTGTTAACTTTTCTCATTGTCTTATAATGGTAAATTGTTATTTGAACAACTTTTGAACAGTTTAATATTTTTTCACGAAATCTTCAAAAGACACATCGGTGACCTCGGTCGCACGTTCCCTAAAGATTTTGCACTGGTCGCGCAAACCGTGCGACCTGTGGAGATGAGAAAAGAATCCAAAAAAGCATAAATGTGCATGCAGGTCACGCTTAACGCTGCAGCTGTATATCCGAACAGTACAAAAGTTGGCAGATCCCAGGATGTATGGTTTTTGATTATGTATTCCAAATTTTAGGCAAATCCGTTGAACGGTTGCAAAGTTATTAAGGTGCAAAAATTTAGGTTTAACATGTAAATGGCTCCTCAACCCTAACTTTGGTAGCACTACCGTGCTACCATAATATACACACACACACACACACACACATATACATACATTCATCAATAAATAATTAAAACTTTCTCATAACAGGACAGTAAGTGCAGCTCACATGATCAGTAAGCTATAACATGCTCATAAACTGTGATATGTGATGCTTTCCAATAGAAAGAAGATGGCCACCATGCAGGGTGGACCATCATGTTTGTTCCTAGTGATGCCCATGTGAGAGTTTGCAAATGTTTATTTGAGTCTGTGCCTTTTAGCACAATATGAAGTTTAAAACTTGTATAGCATAAGGCTTATGGTAGGGACATTGTGTGGCAGTAGTTAAGGACACCAAGTGAGTTAGGTGAAGCTAGAGTAGTGTTTTATTTTTTGTCAGGTGACCAGCATGAGTGTTCGTCTTTGTGACAGCACTCTGGTCGCTGTATGCTGACTGATGTATTTCACTGCAAAACTGAATTTAGGGACCTTTCCAATGGAAATGTTTGAAACCAAATTCATTGGTCAGCAATTTTAGTGGAGGCACAGAGCTGTCTCAGCAACAGGGGAGTCCTTTGCCGGTATTTCCCCTCACTTCCCGCTTCGCAGACATGGCACCGAGTGTTTTGGTTTGGGATTGTTATAAGCATTGGCGGAGGAGGCCATCATCAGTGCTCTTACTTCAGAGGTACTGTAATGTGTTTTTACTCTACATAATTTCTGGAGTTTTGGGAGGCCCTCTTTCTAATTGTTGCAGAGATTAATGACTGAACTTGCTTTTGGGGCCTCTCTGGACTATGATGTATTTCAGTACCCTCCCTCCCCCCACAGAAGTCGTGGTTAGTGTGTGGGTTTGGGAGATGGTTAGCTGAAATTTTAAGCTGTGGTTTGGCAGTCTCATGGTTACAGCTAAGGCTGCACATGGCTTGTTTATGTGAGAAGTATTTGTTCTGATCCCTTGACCTGGTATTCTAACCATTTACGCTGTGGCACAATGTTAATGTGCCTGGAGAGGGCACTGGAAGAGTGTGTGGAAGAGAAGCAGTTTGATTCCTATACTAAACCCCATGAAGCCTTTTCAGTTGACTAAAGTTTTGGCCTAGTTGGAGTGAGCAAAGGAGTTGTTGAGGAAAATAGTATACCAGAAAAAGCATAAATGCACGTGCAGATCACGCTTAATAACTCCGTAGCCGTATATCCAACTGGTACGAATCTTGGCTGATCCCAAGGTGTATAGGTCTTGACCATGTATTTCAAATTTCAGGCAAATCCATCAAACAGTTGCAAAGTTATTAAAGTGCAAAATTTTGGGTTTAACATGTAAATGGCTCCTCAACCCTAACTATGGTAGCACTACCATGCTACCATTATATATACATATATATAGACAGACAGACAGATAGATAGATAGATAGATAGATAGATAGATAGATAGATAGATAGATAGATAGATAGATAGATAGACTGATGTAGCTGTGCAAGCACAGGGCCCACCAGGCCATGCGCTTCCATATATAGGACAACACTGACAAAATTGTCAGCATAACCTTCCCTACTGGGTCATAATGTTGCACGCTTAATAGCGTACAACATTATGGCTAACCCAGTATAGCGCAGTATGCTACCACTACTGGTGCAATACCACGTATACTGTTGTATGCGGTATTGCACCAGTAGCAGTTTCCCAGGCAAAGGATAAGACCTCTGCTGGGAGGGGGTTCTGATGAGCAACTGCTGTGGCTCACAGGACTGAGCCACAGCAGTAAGAACCCAGGTACTGTGTCTGGGATCGGGTTTGATTCCTAGTCCCAGAAACATTTTATTTCTTTCTGACTTGTGATCTCCCTGAGTTGGACCCCCCACCCGGAGTTGAAACTCTTTAGTGGGGGGGGGGTCCTGTAGTGCAGCCCCTCATAACGGGGGGGGGGGAGTGGAGCCCCACATAGAAAAAAGACTTATGCCTCATGGCATAAATCTCGCTGTATCGGCAGCGTGAGTTTGCCATGTGGCATAATGTCTTACGACATTATGACCATGTGCCATAGCTTTCTTATCACCCCACCTCATGTATGCATTACAAAAAAATTTCAAATACCCACCAAAACATAATTCTGCATAACTGTAATGTCATTCTGCGCCACAGGTGCGAAAACACATTTTGGGCATGATCTGAAAAATTACAGCTATGACATACACGAGGTGGGGTAATAAGAAGGCTACATTGAAAATTTCAAACCATCAATCAATCAATCAATCAATTAAACTCTTTATTTATCCAGGTGAACATAATTAAGCAGAGTTCTTTAACAAGATGGACCTGGTTAGAGCAAGGTCAGTGTATCATTCAACATAAAAAAAAATATATATAAATACAGCATTCATATTGATGCAATATCGGTGATTCAAAAGATAAACGAAGGGAGACAAGGAACAGCCATAACAGAAGAGGATCCAGTTACAAAGGGGTCTGGTCCACAATTGAAAACTTAATTACATAAATACAACCTAATATAATCCATGTTTACTGTAGAGAAATACCAGACAGACCAATTGCCAGGGGCAATCACAGGGACCAGCCATGAAGCTGGCAGTAGGGAACCACCAACCAATGGCAGAAGGGTGTACCAGGAGGGGTATGTAATGTCTGAATGAAGGATAACATGGTGAGATGTGTAGTCCCATGGATAGGAGAATAAAATAGAGGTGGGAGCCTACAGGGAGGGGGAAGGGGCGGTAGGAATTTTATAGTTTGCGTGTAAATGGTGAAAATATCCTGTGAAAGTTGTGAGAGAAAAAAAAAGGTTGGAAAAAGCAGGAAAGTAAGCCAGTATCAAGAAGGAGGACAGAGTCATTACACTGTTATAGGTTAGCATGATGACAGACCAGGGTCAGGAAGAAAAGGAAACAATTGCACTACTCATTTCTGGTACAATGGTACAGATTAGCATGATGACAGACCAGGGTCAGGAAGAAAACAAATGCACTGATCATTTTTGAGATGAGAATAAACTAGCTTGAAGGATGCGATGCTGATGGGTGACCTTAATTTCAACTTTTTTTGCAGTTTGTTCCACAAGGAGGACAGTGTAAAGCTTATAGCAGCCCTGCAAAAGTGAGAGTTAACTTTGGGAGCCTTCAGTAAGACAGATGTGCAACTTCTCAGGGCATAATTGCCTATTGGTTTGAGGAAGACAGTCTGTAATGTGTTGGGGAAGTTTTTTGGAGATGGCTCTCAGGGTCCATAAGGCTGCATTTCTATCGCACCTGTATTGAAGAGAACTCCACCCCGCTGCTTGATATAAGAAGCAGTGATGAGTGGAGTAAGGCAAGCCTGTAATGAACCTCAAAGCTCTATGATATAGTGTGTCAAATTTGGTGAGGTAGTAAGTGGGACAATGATTATACAGGATGTCAGCATAATCTATCAAAGATAGAAAGGTTGATTGGACTATAGCATCTCTAGTTAAGAAGCAGGCTATCCTAAAGAACAGGCCAAGTCTCTGTCATAGTTTTTTGAGTAATTCTTCAATGTGCTCTATAAAGGAGAGCCTATGGTCCAGCCATACTCCCAGGTATTTGAATTTAGAGACAAATGACAATTTTTCACTAAGAATAGTAGTAATCTGTGGCACAGGATCTGATAGGGCTAACTTTACTATTTGGGCAGAGGGAGAAAAGAGCATTGCTTTTATTTTCTTGGCATTAAGTAATAGTTTTTTTTATTTAGAAGTTGATGTTGCAGCAGGTTGAACTCAGATTGAAGGTTATTACATGCAGATTGTAATGACGGGTGACTTACGTAAAGAACTGTATCATCTGCAAATAGATGTATGTTGGCCTTAGTTATGCATTCGTCAATGTTGTTGATGTAGATTGCGAATAAAAGGGGTCCTAAGATAGAACCTTGGGGAACACCTCTTAGGAGAGGTTTGAGAGGCGAGAGATCTCCTTCTGCTTTCACCTGCTGGAATCGATCAGAGAGGTAGTTGTTGAACCACTGTAAAGATAATGAATCTGCACCTGGTGAGGTCAGGGAAGAGAGTAGCAGCAAATGGTCAACAGTGTTGAAAGTCTGACTCAGGTCCAAGAACACAGCACAAGTGTAATTCCTGTTGTCAAGCTCTCTTTGCCAGTCATTTGTCACTTTGGCAAGTGCTGTGATGGTGCTATGTTTCACTCTGAACCCTGATTGGACAGGAATTAGTAGGTTCTTGGCTTCTAGATACTGCCTCAGCTGGTTACTTACAACTTTTTCCAGTAATTTTGACAAGACCGGGAGAATTGAAATCGGTCTGTAATTATTTAGATCACAGGGATTTCCAGACTTGAACAGGGGTATGATGTGCGCTGTTTTCCATATTGAAGGAATGGATCCTTTGGTCAGTGATAGGTTGAATAAATGGGTTATTGGCATGGCTAGCACATGGATAGCCACCTTTAGAAAGTATGGGTCCAGGGTATCTGCACCAACACTTTTTTTTATGTCTAATTTTAGCAACAGGTCTTCAAATTCTTTCAGAGTAGTAGGACGCAAGAAGAAGACCGAATCGGTGACGCTGGGATCAGCACATTGATTATCCACTTGGGAATGCATCATATTCACAGGGGAATTGTTGAAAGCTAAGCCTGCAGTCACAAAATGATTATTGAAGGCATTCAGAATTTCCAATCTATCACTAATGGTGTTATTGTTAAAGGATATTTCATCGGATAATGAGCCACCGGACATGTGACCAGACAAATCCTTGACGGTTTTCCAAAATTTTGTTGGATTTTTGGAGGCAGAGAGAAATTCAAAATGATGGTAAGTGGCTTTTGTGTCTCTAACCATTCTAGCGCATGAGTTCCTTGCCCTCTTGAACTAGCACCAGTCCGAAGAGGACTGTGTTTTGCGTGCTTTTTTCCATAGGTTGTCTCTCTTTCGGTCAATGCAGATTTTAATAATGTTGTGAAGCATCGACATGCATTTTTTGCTACTCGCACCTTAACTATGGGGGCATATTTATTTAAGGCGTCTAGGATAATTTTGCTGAATATGTCAAATGCTGATTGCTTGTTTTTTGCCAAGTAGAACTCTTGCCAATGCAAGGAGTGTTTTAGTTCATTGGTGTAGGCGGAGAGATCAAAGTGCCATCTAGATCTCTTAGCAGCAAACTCTGGTGTAGCAGTTGGTTTGTTACTTGATCTTATGCAAGCAATAAAGGAATAATCACTAACATCACTGAAGAAGGTGCTGGCATAAGAGAAAAGATGTGGTTTGTTCACTAGGAGACATCTAGCAGGGAGCTATTATCCATGTTCTTTTTATTTATTCGTGTTGGTTCGACGATGAGTTGTGATAATCCATGGGTGTCACAGAAGGCTATGAGAGGTGTGGCAGTTTTAGATAGCCAGTCTAAATTAAGATCCTCGAGAATAATTACTTCTGAGGATTGTTGTTCGATGATATTACTTAGATGAATTAACAATTGTAGATTGGCAGAAGGAGGTCTATAGCACCCTATAACACATAATGATGAAGTATGTGAGATAGTGACTTGAAGTGGCAGACATTCATAAGCATTTGCAACTGATGATGAGCTCAGACAGGATGCTGTATACTTATCCTTAACATGGATGGCAACCACTCCACCCCTGGAATGTATATCTGCTCTAAATAGTATATAGTTAGGGATATTGACCTCCCTATCAGAGGTGGCTGGTCTAAGCCAGGTTTCTGAAATCACTAGGATATCCAGTAAAGTGTGGAGAATTCAGGCCTGGATCATGGAGAACTTTATTTTTTTCAATTAAGATTTTATTAAGGATATTAAATACAGAGAATGCATCCAAGAGAAACATACACATTCAGCTTAGATATACATACATATCTCAGACAACAGCTGGATCCATCCTCTACCTAACCCCAAAAACCCAGTCCCTCTACTTCCCCCTCCCTTCCCCCCATTCCCCCCAGCACAAGACACCTGATCATACAACTTTTCCCCAAGAGGGGAAAATCCTATTCTATAGGGAGTAAACGGTATGAAGGGGGCCCCAAATCTTATTGAACCTAGGTAGTTTATTCTGAAGAATAGCTACCATCCTTTCAACTCTGAGGTTGGTGAGTAACTCCTGTAACCATTCAGTGTAACAAATTTCTGAGGAGTCCTTCCAGTGTTTGAGGACCACCTTTTTAAGGGATGCCGAGATTAGGGATATATGGAACTTCCTGTTCCTGAGTGGAATATGAGCTATATCTCCTAACAGGCATATTTCGTGTGTGAAAAGGTTCCCTAGACCTAATAATGGGTCCACCTTACTTTTGATGGCTGTCCAGAGCGGTACTATCTTTGGACAATTCCAAAAAATATGCAATAGGTCCCCTTCCCCTTGATGACATCTTGTACAGGATGAGACTGAAACCATTCTTAAACTCGCCAGCTTCTGGGGGGAATAATAAATGTTATGAAGTATTTTAAGTTGCATCAGTCTCAGCCGGTCTTGGAGGATGAATTTATGACAACTGTGCCACAATGCTGTCCAGTTAAGCTCCTCTTTGGGAAAAATAGAGGCCCAATAAGAGCTTGGTGCCAAGTTCTGGGAATAGGCCCAATTGAACAGATTACTGTATAAATTAGAGGCAGCATGCGGTAGGCCCACCAAAGGGCTCAAAGTCCCCCGAAATTCTACTTTCGGAGTCTGAATTGGCATGGTACCCATCTTATTAACTAAGAGGTGACGGAGTTGGTAAACCTTAAAGATCATCGAATTTGGCAATTTAAATTTATTCAAAATCTCTAATGAGGAAAGCACATGTCCATCCGATGAGATTAAATCTTTTAATTGACACTCTCCCAGTTGTGCAAGCTAAGCGACATTGAGGGGCTTACCCTCAATTAGAAAATGCGGGTTACCTCTTATGGGTTGTGACAGGTCTCTGAAGTGATTATATTTTAGGTAACCACAAAGCTGTGAGTGGGCCCTGACCGAAACCCCTATCAGAGATTTCCTGAAAGCAACCAGTAGGAGTTTAGGGTTCAGATACAACAAGGCCTCCGGTGCAAAACCATGTTTCCTAATGAGGGATAGTTCAATTTGTAACCATAAAGGTATATACGAAGCTTGGGTTGAAAGATCCACGGCCTGCACCCATCTAAGATATTTATTGACATGACCCACCCAAAAGTACAGGCCAATATGTGGGAGTCTTAGCCCACCCAGTGGCTTAGGAGCAGCTAATTTGTGATAGGCCATCCTAGCTTTTTTGTAGCCCCATACAAAATTGGCAATGAGCCCGTGGATTTTTTTTAAACCATGAAAGTGGGAGCCAGATGTTTAACATATTGAGGGGATAGAACAACCGGGGAAACACGTTCATTTTAATTAAATTTATCCTCCCTCATAAGGAAATTGGAAGCTGTGCCCATCTTTTCAGATCTAAATCAATTGTATGCACCAAGGAGTCCAGATTTAGCTGACGTATCCGTGTCATGGTCCTAGCCAAAGTGAGACCCAAATATTTAATGAAATCCGACCTCCAGGCTAAACCCAAATCAGTGATTTCCTGTTTGAAAACTTTATTATTTAGGGGGTACACCACTGTCTTTTCTAAGTTTAATTTGTAGTTAGCCAATTGACTATACTCCTGTATGGTTTTCAATAAGGCCAGGATAGATTCATTAGGGTGCGATATATACACCAAAAGATCATCGGCATATGCAGCTATTTTAACAACATTCTCCTGAATTTTAATGCCATATACCTCCTGATTATGCAGAATACTCCTTATGAGGGGCTCGAGATATAAATTAAAGAGAAGAGGGGACAATGGGCATCCTTGCCTGGTGCCCACATGCAATTCGAAAGGGTCTAATATAACCCCGTTACACGAGATCCTGGCGGAGGGCATTAGATACAGGGAACCAATCCATTTCAGGAACACATCAGGAAAACCAAAATTTTTCATTGTGGTTAGCAAGTAATTCCAATGGACCCTATCAAAAGCCTTCTCAGCGTCCAATGAGACCAGCGCCATTGGGGAGCTACTCTCATTGGACACCGAGAAGACATGTGCCAATGTCCTCAAGTGGTCATTAGCTGATCTACCTTTCATAAAGCCGACCTGTTCCACCCCAATTAAATCAGGTAAAATCTTATTTATATGGTCAGCCAATAACTTCGGCAGAATTTTTATATCATAATTAAGCAGTGAGATGGGCCTATAACTAGAGAGTTGTTCCGGGGGGTTATCTGGTTTTGAGATTAAGACAATAAGTGCTTCAAATAGGGAGTGATCCGTTGCCTGGCAATTGAGAATATACTGGAATAGGGAAACCAGAAGTGGGGAAAGCTGTTTGGAGAACACTTTATAAAAATTAGAAGAAAATCCATCTGGGCCTGGTGTTTTGTCCAAAGGGAGATCCTTAATAACCTGCTCAATTTCACCCTGAGAAATAGCAGTAGTAAGATACACCCATTGAGAATCTGCAAGAGAGGGAAGGTTCAGGCCTTCGAGAAAGGACTGTATTTTTCCTTCCGTTGGGGGGTTTTCCATTACGCTATAAAGAGATTCAAAATATTTCCTGAACTCCTCTGCTATCTCCTTAGGGGAAGTCTTAACTGGACCACCCTCCATGGACTGTACTGCCGGGATTATTCTAGAGGATTCTATTTGTTTAATACGCCTGGCAAGCTGACGACTCGCCTTCTCCCCCTGGTCCAAATAACAGGCCTTAGCTTTGATTAGTGCTAATTCAACTTGCTCCCCAATAAGTTTAAGTAAAGATCTTTCAGTTTGATTAACTCTTGTTTATCTTCCTCCGTAGGCTGAGGGGGTAAATTGACCTCACTGAGTCTAATTCGAGCCAGTAGCTCCGACATAAATTGTTCCTTTTCCCTTTTCTTTTTAACCACCTGGCCTATCAAAATACCCCTTATAAAGGCTTTAAATGCCCCCCAAACCATGTCTGGTTGGATACTGCCCCTCAAGTTGTTTGAAACAAACTCATCTATTTGTGACGAGATGTATTTGACCGCATTATGATCTCTCAAAATTTTATTATTTAGTTTCCATCTATTACTACTTCTAGGCAGGGATGAAAAGGAGACTGATACGGATACTGCGGCATGATCGGAAGGAGGCCCTGCATGGATTTCAGTGCCCAACACTCCGGGAAGGAGAGTGTGAGAGAGTAGAATATAATCAATTCGGGAAGCTGTGCCGTGAACTAGAGAGATAAAGGTGTACTCTCGATTTATTTGGTGGAGAACCCATCACACATCTGAAAGGCCAAATTGGTCCAATAGTTCCCTCATAGCTCTTTGGGCCAGAGAGAGACCTTGATTGGAGGGTTTAGACCTGTCTATTAAGGGATCCAGTACTAGGTTAAGGTCCCCACCTATGATCATAGGGACATCTACAAAGGGTGTTAATGCCTCCATTAAGTGCACAAAAAGGCCTGTGTATCTGTGTTTGGGCCGTAAACAGATCCAACCAAGATTTCTAGAGCTTGTAACTTCCCCTTGACAATAATATATCTGCCTGCATTGTCCTGTATTACCTGAAGGGCACAGACCTGTGCACTAGCACATGACACCTCTACTTTGTGTGTTGCCTTGAGAGGCAAAAACTTGCCCTATTTGTAGATGTCTCATGTTGTTGCTTTCAACATTAAGCAAATGTGTCTCCTGTAAAAACACTATGACTGCTCTTAAAATATTTAAGTGTTTTAGGATTTTATATTGCTTGGATTTCTGCCGTGCCCCCTTAACATTCCAGCTTAGGAATTTAATGACTCTAGGTGATGCCATGACGCCTTTTAAAAATATGATGCATTGCCCTTCTGGGCTTTAACCATTTCCCCCAGCTTTTTTACTTGAGTCTTGTGCACCCCCCCACCCATCGCCCTAAACAAGAAAGTCCCACAAACAAAATACCTACAAACCCAAACACAGACCAAATCCCATGCAAGTCCCACCCCCCTATCCCACCCATATTGTCATGGTCCATGACGGTAGCTCACCCAGCTGTATCCTCTCCCGCTCTGCCACCCCCCTGTCCCGCTCTGGAAACCGAACCGTAAGTTACCCATTGACCTACTAAGCCCTTAATGTCCTAGAAAGGAAAGCACTCAATAATTACTTGGGTTGGAATACTAAAAAGCAAAAAAACAGGAGCCAAAACCCTCCTCGCAGATACATTACCATTCCTGAACCCACCCCCATTTAAACTTCTACATGCCCCGGGCAGGCTTGTGCCAACTTCTGAAATATAACCCCACAGAGATTTGCCCGTGTGTACCAATGTCAGGAAAATAAAATATCTGAGGTTAGTCCCATGTGGCGAATACAACCCACATAACTGTAACCGAAGCTCTCCCTTTATAAATTAAAGTTGTCCCAGGACAGCTAATGCCTACACTGTCTTATATTATGGGAAAGACTTTAAACAGAAAAGGGATGACAACCTTCATCCCGCAGTTGCAGCACCTGGAAATGCACAAACCAAAATAAGGACAAACGAGAGACAATTAGGTAGGGCTCTGGCTCCCTCTAAATGTAGAACTGTAGTAGTACAATTAACAGTCAAATAAAGGGACCCATAGCCTGGATCCTTGCCGAAGTCCTCGAGTGACACAGCTGAATTTGGCCGTTTCCACTCTAGCTTGAATCATAAAGTCAAACAAGGGGTAGGCCCCCACTACAGTTCAACTAGTCCGGTCTGTTTAAACACCGCTGACATTTTGAATAAGCTCCCCGGTGACCGAGCTCGGGCAATCAACATTGTGGATTGGTGTTGAACTTCCATAGATATGAGCCCTTATTGTGTGGAGGGACAACACATATAATAAGGCAGTCACACAGGGAACCCCCCAAAGAATCCCCCTTTAAACAAAAAAAAGGAGCGAATGCCCCACCAGATGGCTACATAAGGTGAATCATACAGCTACATTTTAATAAAGGGGCATATTTCTTAAGGGAAGTCACACAAAGCTCTCATTTTTCTTTGAATAGATTAGGGAGCGTGGATTGAAGCGCAGCAGTCGCCGACTCCACATCATCATAGGCTTTCCATGTGTCAGCTGTAAGGACGTGCAGCTTTGCCAGGTAAGACATTTTAAATTTAATGCCCAGAGCGATTAACTTGGACACCAGCGGATGGAAAGTAGTCCTTGGTTGACGGACCGGTAAAGGGAGATCTTGGGCCACTCTAAGGCTTGCCCCCTCCCACTGCAGTTCTTTAGCCTCCTTAACTTTCCCCATAAACAACTGCTTCTCTTGAAAATTCAGGAACTTAGCGAAAAAGATACAGGGGGGTGCACCACGAGGTGGAACAGGACGTAGAGCGCGATGCGCTCTCTCTATGCTGTAGCAGGGCCCGAAGGGTGAGGGGCCTGCTATCTTTTCCACCACCCTCTGAAAAAATTAAATCGGATCCACTCCTTCTTCTTTTTCTGGCAAGCCGATTAGAACTACATTATTACGTCGGCTTCTGCCCTCGAGATCTTCCACCTTCATATCCAACTTTGCAAGGCGGTGATTAATATGGGCAAGTGCCGGGTCCACCTTGTCAGCTCGGTTCTCCAAAGATCATACCCGAGCTTCATTGTCAGAGGTATTTCTTGCCAGATCGTCAAGAGCTGAGGTAATATTTTTAATTTCAGAGGCAATTTCGGCCATCTCCACTTAAAAAGGGTGAAATTCCTCCAGGAACCTTGTTACGGTCAACGGCTCTTCCCCTCCAGTACCAGGGCAAGAAGATTGGGAATGCTGTTGTGATGAGGCCCGTGATTTCTTCTGGGCCTTCTCCGGGGTTGCTGGTGGGGTATGTTTAGGTAGAGCTTTAGGCATTTCTGCTTCCATCAGTGGCTCAGAGGGATGCTCAGATGTAGACAGGCTGTTGATAATCCGATCTGAGTGCAAATTCCTTTAAATTAGGCAGATTAGAGCAGTTTTGAACAGGGGTTAGGCAGAGCTCCTCGAGAGTGCAGCTAGCAAGAGTTCTGCATCACGTAACTCCCCCCATGGAGAACTTTTTTAACAGACTGCATACATTAATGTGGAAGAAGCTTATGCCTTTCAGTGCGGCAAGGTCAGAGGGTGATGTGATTGCAGCTGGTGGCCCCGGATTGAGCTCCACATTTCCTGAACACAAGGGAAGAAGGAGTAATAATTTTCTTAGGGCAGCAATAGTAAGCTTCGTACTTGTATCCCCTTTACGCCGTCGTGGATTATTGTTCTATGGGAATGCACCCCGACATTTCATGCCCTTCCCAGTGAGGGAGGCAGAGATGAGTACTCTGACTGCTATTTGTAGTGGTGAAGACTCTATGATGTTGGTGGAAGTCATAAGCTATAATGGTAATTCACTTTGTGTACCATCATTAATGGTAATTTAAAAACAGCGCTGGAGAATTGGAGAATTCAAAAAACATTCATCATCATAGGGACAGGAACTAGTTACAGAGCAGATCAGATCAGTATCCACAATAATAAGGGCTTGCGGTGGCAAGTATTGTCCAGATGATGTAAAATAGAAGAAGGACCAGAAAAGAATCCACAATTTTACACACATAGTGGAATAAGGATGGGGGGAGCTAGAGGAATCAAACGTGAGTGGAGACCGGCACAGGAAAAGTTGTGTGGGATAGTTGTGGTGCAGGTAAACAGCAGCATAGTATGTGAGAACAAGGATAAGGCATGTGAATACTGGCACATCAGCAGAGTGTCATGAGTCAGATATGCTGTAATCTTAATAGCAGGGGACCTCTGCTTTCAGTGTGTGGGTGTGAGTAAAAAAGGAGGGGAGAATTTGATGAACAGTCGTGTATTGGATGGATTGAAAAGAGAGGGTGCGGGTATAGGAGAGGGCCGTGGAGAGGGAGTATTTAATAAGGGCTGGAGGTGGGGGATGGGTGGCTGGGCGTGAATTTGTGGCTTTAGCAGTACCTTGTGCCGCTGAGTGACTGCTCTTGTGATTTAGGTTGGCGGCTGTGGAAGTGCCGCCCACCCACTGGTTGGGTGTCCCTCGGCACAAGCTGTGAGCCTTGTTGCAGCTGCTACTCAGCTGGGAAAGCAAGAGAAGAAGGATGTTTAAATGCCTGCTGAAGACAAAAGGTCATCACTACAGGCGGGGAACCCAAAATTAGCACAAGAAAGAGACAGATTCAGCTGGCGCCTGTCCATCAGGCTTGAGCACGCAAACAAGAAGGGGCTGTGATCACTCGCTCTTTTTAGAGTAATTAAGGCTTTTTTCCCCCAAGACATGAATCAGAACCAAAGTCTACATTAACAGTGATAACAGGCTAACAATAATATCCTAGTCTGCCATACATACAGCAGTGGAAATGCTAAAACAGCTTGAAACCAATTCAGCTAGCAGGGGCCAATCAGAACGGAGACTAAAAGGAGCTCACATTCTGATTGATGCAGCTTTAGCAGTACCTTGTGCTGCCGAGTGTCCACTCTTTTGGTATCGGGTGGTGGCTGTGGAAGTGCCACCTGCCCACTGGCTAGGTGTCCCTCGGCTCAAGCTGTGAGCCTTGTTGTGGCTGCTCCTCAGCTTGCGCCACTGAGTGTCCATTCTTCTGGTATTGTGCGGCGGCTGTGGAAGTGCCACCCGCCCACTGGCCGGGTGTCCCTCGGCTCGAGCCGTGAGCCTTGTTAAGGCTGCTCCTTGGCTTGTGCTGCCAAGTGTCCGCTCTTCTGGTATCAGGCAGTGGCTGTGGAAGTGCCACCTGCCTGCTGGCCGGGTGTCCCTCGGCTCGAGCTGTGAGCCTTGTTGTGGCTGCTCCTCGGCTTGTGCCACTGAGTGTCCACTCTTTTGGTATCGGGCAGCAGCTGTGGAAGTGCCACCTGCCCACTGGCTAGGTGTCCCTCGGCTCAAGCTGTGAGCCTTGTTGTGGCTGCTCCTCAGCTTGCGCCGCTGAGTGTCCATTCTTCTGGTATTGGGCGGCGGCTGTGGAAGTGCCACCCGCCCACTGGCCGGGTGTCCCTCGGCTCGAGCTGTGAGCCTTGTTAAGGCTGCTCCTTGGCTTGTGCTGCCAAGTGTCCGCTCTTCTGGTATCAGGCAGCAGCTGTGGAAGTGCCGCCTGCCCACTGGCTGGGTGTCCCTCGGCTTGAGCTGTGAGCCTTGTTGCGGCTGCTCCTCAGCAAACGTTATGAGCGGGCTAAGCAAAATTGCAATGAATGGCCATAAATTTGGCATTTTTTGATTTTTACCTCAAATTTTCAACATCATCTTCTTATGTCCCTACCTCATAAACTCCATAGGTGAACATTTTCAAATCTATGCCAAAATGCCATTCTATGCCACAGGTGTGAAAACATGTTTCAGACAGGATGTGAAAAATGACAGCTGTACTGTTCATGAGGTAGTGTGAAAAAATGGATATGTTGAAAATTTGTACTCAAAATATTGACAATTACCAAAGTTATGCACAAGCTTAGAAAAATTTCAACAAATGCGCATAACTCGACCATTTCTGGGAATTTTTTCACCAAATTTTCAACATGGCCTTTTTGGGATCCCACTTCAGGAACACTAGTGGTAACATTTCATTATTGTCACCCAAAAGGTGATTTCACATAGAGATCACAAAATCACATTCCATGCCTGATTAACTAAATGACAGTTACAGTGTTCATGAGTTGGGGTCCCAGAAAGGCCATGTTGAAAATTTGGTCCAAAAATTTAAAAAAAAAATGGCAAAGATATTAACATAAGTTCAAAATGCCACTGAAATATATATTTTTTTTTAAATTTGAACATTTTATTGCTTTCCCAGGTACATGACATACAACAATGAACAAGAAATGTCAAATACAGCCATACACACCCAACCCCCCTCCCCCCAACCTTCCCATCCCACCCTCTCATGCTCCCTCGGCATCAGCAAAACATTGCATCTTAAATAGAGTCTGGTCTAGGTAACCTGTTATTAATGACTGGGTTAAAAAGAGTAAAGAGTATGTAATTTCCCGCCATATTTTCTCATACTTATTGAGGTGATTATGCATACTGGCTATCATTATCTCAGTGCGGAGATTTAGGAGAAGCTCTTGAATCCATTCTGTATATGATATGTTCTCCCCCATCCAGCCAATGATGAAGGACTAGCTTTTTGATTGATAGGGCAATTAAGGATATGAAAAACCTACGCTTTCTCACCACAATTCTCTTGAACTCGCTCACCAGGCATATTTCTGGAGTAAAAAGACCTTCGAGGCCCAATAATGGATCAGCCTTTTCCCTAATGAGTGTCCAAAAGGGGGCCACCCTGGGACAATCACAGAATTTGTGGTATAGAGTGCTCTCCACTTGTTGATACCTCACACACTGAGAGGATATAATCCTACCCATTTTAAGCAGTTTGACCAGAGTCATGTACTTGTTATTAAGTAACTGAAACTGCATAAGTCTCAGCCTATCTTGAGTAATGTAGGTGTGGCAGTTATTCCAAATCTTATTCCAGTCAAACTCTAACAGTGGGAATTGGGAGGTCCAGTATCTAGACTCTCCAGCCCCTGTTTAGAAAGCTATTTCATACAAACAAGCATAGATTTTGGACACTGCATATGGTAATGAGGCCAGCATTTTAAGTGACTGGAAAAATCCTCCCACCTTGAAATGTTCAAAAGGAGATTCTCAATTAGCAGGTGGCGAAGTTGAAAAACCTTAAAAATTGCATTATTATTAATATTATATTTCTGCATGATCTCACCCAAAGAATGGCAAGTCCCATCAACCTTCAGTAGGCTCCCCAGCTCTACCAAAGTCAGCTGTGGAATCCAAAAGGGGGATATAAATTTACCACCTATTTTAAAAGTTGGGTTCTCAATGAGGGGTTGGTTGAGATCATGGCTATGATTTACTTTAAGTATTTGCTGCCTGACTAGTCCAGTAGTATAATCCGAAATGAAGAAATCTGAGTCCTCCCTGAGCTTTAGGGGCTGCTAGTTTGCAATACGCCCCTCTAGGCATTTTGCCCAACCATATAAAGTCATTAATGCATGAATGCACCTTCTTGAACCATTTAAGGGACAGCCACAAATTCAGAAGGTTAATTGGGTAGAAGAGCCATGGGAGTATGTTCATTTTTACTAAATTAATACATCCCCAAAGCAATAATTGTAATGCCTTCCATCGAGAAAGGTCTTGTTGCACTACCTGCAATGTCGCATCCAGGTTTAGTTGTCTTAATCGGTTGTCACTCCGGCCTAATATATACCCAAGTATTTTATATTATTTGAAGTCCAGCTTAACCCAATTTCTAGTATCTCACTTTTAAGAGTTCTGAAATTTAAGGGGAAGACCAAAGTTTTCTCAAGGTTCACTTTGCAATTTGAGAGCTGACTATACTCTCTAATCATTTCCAGCGCATCAGGGATAGATTCCCAGGGATAAGAAAGGTGCAATATTATATCATCAGCACATGAAGAAATTTTCACTTCCCGAGATGCTAACCTGATGCCCTGGATTGTTGGGTGCTCCTTCAATGTAATAACTAAGGGTTCCAGGTAGAGGTTAAATAGTAATGGAGAGAGGTGACAACCTTGCCTAGTGCCTAAGTACAATGGAAATGGGGAGGAAAATGCTGCGTTACAGTATATTCGAGCACTATGACACAAATATAATGCTTGTATCCACTGTATGAATTGAAGGGGAAAACCAAAATGATGTAGAGATCTAAACATGAATTGCCAGTCCATTCGGTCAAAGGCTTTCTCCACATCTAGGGACGCCAGCACTGTAGGGTAACCTGCATCCCTGGCTGCAGATAAAATATGGGCAAATTTAAGAAGGTGGTCCAAGAAAGTCTGACACTTCATGAAACCGACTTGATCCAGCCCAATTAAGGATGGCAACACTTGACTAATTCTATCCACCAAAAGTTTGGCCAGCAGTTTAATATCATAATTTAAGAGTGATATCAGCCAATTGCTAGTGACTTTTTTGGCCTCTTTCCCAGGCCTGTGCAGTACTATTATCAGTGTCTCAAATAACCTGTGATCTAAGGGTCCTGAAGTCAAGATATGTTGGAACAGTTTGTGAAGCCACGGGACTAGTTTATCAGCAAATACTTCATGAGGCTGTTGGTTAACCAGGATCTGCAACTTATCCTGTAAGTAGGGAAATGGGCGGACTAGGTGGACCAAGCTGTCCTTATCGGCTGTCAAAGTCTATGTTACTAAGTCTTTGTTTAAAAATGTGATGAAAATTCATCTGGTCCCAGGGACTTATCCAATGGCATTTCCAGGATCGCCCCTAGAATTTCAGTCTCTGTGAATGGGACTAATAGTGACTTTTTCTGGTCCTCTGACTGAGTGGGGAGTGATATTTCAGTGAGAAAGTTATCAACCATTTGCTCTGAGAGAGGGCTGGGCATTTTGCTACAGAGGTCATGATAATAAGTCTCAGATTCCTTTGCCATTCCTTTTGGGGCAGTCTTAAGGGAACCATCTGCTGCTGAGTGAATAGCAGTAATGATTCATGAGGCCTCTTGCTTTTTTGCCCTGAGGGCTAGCAGCCTACCAGCTTTCTTGTTCTGGTCTCTATAAGTAGCTCGAGCTTTCAAAATAGCGAGTTCCACTTTTTCATTGAGAAGTTCACTATATTGGTCTCAGAGTTTAATGAGTTCCTAACAAGATTCAACCCCTGAGCTGTGTGAAAGATGTGTCTCTATGTTTCTGATTTGGGACAATATGGTTAGCACTTGTTTGTCACATTTCCATTTCCTGATGGATGCTGTTCTTATTAATTCCCCTTTAATGTATCACTTTAGCTCTCCCCATTCCACATCCAATTTCCCTGTTGACCCCTGATTAGCTAATGTGAATTGCTCTATACAGTCTGAGATTTGTTTGAACACCCCCTCCTCCTTTATGATCTGGTTGTTAATTTTCCAAATCGTTTATTTTTGCTGAAGGGGAGAGAACATGACCCTGCATGCCACTGAGGCATGATCCAAGATAACCCCTGGATCCATTACAGTACTCAGAACTCCTCTTAGAAGTGATTAGCTAATTAGAAAGTAGTCAATGTGAGATGAAGAGCCATGCACCATGGAACGAAACGTGTACTCCCTGGAAGTAGGGTGCAACACCCTCCAGGGGTTGCAAAGGCCCAGATGGTCAATTAAATCACATAGAGCTCACTGAGCCAGGGATAGCCCAGATCTACATCTGTCCATTCTGTCCAGATCAGGGTCAAATAGGAGATTCCAGTCCCCCACCTACAAAAATCAGGAGGGAAAGGAATGGAAATAACGTTGTTACCAGTTCCATGAAAAAGGAGGGGGAATCCACGTTTGGACCATATACACAGCCCAATAACACTTCTACCATGTTGATGGACCCTCTAAGAAAAATATATCTGCCTTTAGGGTCTCGGATACATTGTGCACTGACAAATGGGACTTTCTGTGAGATCAGCAGTGCCACACGCCTACTCTGAAATGTCTTCTAAACTGATTAGCCTCACTCTGTAGCAAGTACATCTCTTACATTAAGGAGATGTCTCCTTTGATATGCTGCAGGAGTTTGAGACTTTTGTACCACTTAGTTTTGTTTTGTGCCCCTCGGACATGCCATGTAACTATGTTTAGAAAGCCATTTTTGTTATTTATCAGCTTTGAATGACTCCATGATATAGGAAGCCTGCAGTAAGCCAAAACTCTATGTCCAGTGTAACTTCTGATGCCATGCCCTCTCTACTTTCAAGCTCCTCTGTGTCCACCTCTATATGTCTTTTAACACCCCTAAAACCGCATAAAGGCTGGAACAAAGATATACAGACATGATGAACACCATTTTTGTGTCCTTTCATGTCTAAGGTACAGCATTTGTAAGCTCCAGACAACATAAACCCACCCTCCCTCCCCACCAACTTAAAGTCTCTATGTCCATGATGAACAGTCCTTCCATCCATCATCTATCCCCAGCCACTCAGAGTAAACCATATGTACATTCCTCCACCCAGGGAACTCCTACCTCCCTCCCTCTAACAAAATTAATTCCATTGACAGACCTCCTTCATCTGTTATACTGCAGTGACTTCTGAATAATCACAGGTATGAATGTAAAGGAACAACACCATAAAATAAGAAGACACACAGAAAAAAGGAAATAAAGGGCCTTAGACTATTAAAATCAATTAGCCCTGAGTCTGTGAGCCCCTTCTGCATTACCCCAGGGTGCGTCTCCTCCACCTTAAATTCAATCAAGTCATCCATTGAGCAAGGGAGAAAGTAAACAGAAAGCAAACAATAACTACTGCAGATAGGTAGTAAGAACTAAAACCAAAACTGAGACAGTTCTACTCCTTGGTAGATAAAATGATGGAAAAAGTTTGTCTCAATTGTATGGGACGCTCAGAGTCCAGAATTCATGAGTATTGTTAAGCAAAATAAGCCTTCGGGCCAACGCAGAGTAGTCTGACTACTCTTAGAAAACCCCAGCTGCCTCCATTGGCCATTCGTCTCATGCTCTCCATTCTGTAGCATGGTTCCCAGTAACAGCAGATAAGAACTCATAATAACATGCCCCCCAGTGTTACATGCACAGTATCACTGAAGCCTCATACTAGCCATTACAGTACCTGAATACATGCTTGTGTTCCTCATTGTAGAGAAGTTGTTTCCCCCACCTCTAATTACAAGCCCTGATGGTATGTTACTTATTGTTTATCAGCATAGTGTCCAGCTCTCCCGACCGCTCTGAGAAGGAATTGTTGAGGTTCAGCCCTCCTGCATATTGCAGCTTGCATAATGATCCATGTATTCTGGGTGGGGGGGAGTGAAGTGCTTTAAGCAGTTCTGGGAGCACGGTTTAAGTAATAAAGATACATATGCCTTTAGTAAGGAAAGACCGGTTGAGTGCATATCAAGTCCAGCAGAAATCCTGCAATTGTTGTCACATTTCCGTTCCCTGAGTATCCTTCAAATGTTCAGTGATCTTTGAAAAGGCAGCGTATGGCCTTTTTAAGCTGGGTATGGCCTTCTTAAGCTCGGCTGCTACTGTATCCACCTCTTCAAAGGTACTCCATGTTCCAGATAACGGAACATGCTGTCATGCAGGATACCCAATTTGAAACTTGATTCCTGCAGCTACAGTATAAGTTTGATGACAATGAGATGAAACAAAGCTCTCCATTGATTAACTGTTGCTGGTAGGTATTGGGCAACCCGCAGTTTGGATCTTTCCCACTTTATTTGCTGCAATTCCCTTATTTTGTTAACTAAGTGCTGATGCTCACGGAAATTTAGGAATCAAAAAAATTAAAGGATGAAGGGCTGATCCCACTGGTGGCATAGGTCTTAGAGCCCAATAAGCTCTTTCAATGGTTTAATTAGGCCCATATGGTGAGGGACCCTGTAAGCTTCGTAATTAATTTCTGCACAAACACTATAGTGTCGGATCCTTCCTCTTTATCAGGGAGGCCTATTATTACCAAGTTGTTCCTCCAACTTCGACATTCAAGGTCTTCTATTTTAGATTCAAGTCGGGCCATCCGTTGACGGGATGCAGCCATCTCAGGTTCAATTTTGTCAGCCCTCTTTTCTAAGGAGATTAGGTGTGCATCATTGTCTCTGGTCCTTTTGGAGATGTCCTCTAAAGCCACAGCCATAGACTTGAATTCTGAAGTAAGTGAGCACAGTTCTTCTCAGAATGGTTGAGATTCAGCTAGAAATGTTTCTACCATCAGAAGATTGGTCTCCAAGGGGGTAGTAGTAATGGCACAACTGCCTGTAGAGGTCTGGGCCTTGGCTTTTTTGCTTGATTTCTCTGGTGTTGATGGTGGAGTGTGTTTGAGTGGTGCCACCTTCATTTCTGTCTCCATATCCTCATACAGCAGCTATCAGGATGGTCTCTGAATCCACAACAGTCTGTAGTAGAAGTTTTTGTTAGTACAGAGGACGATAAGGTTGAAAAATTTTAATTTTAGAAATGAGTGGCTGGAGCTGGATGGTAGAGCTGCTAAATGGTGAACTGCATCACATAACACCCATGCCACTGAAATATGTTTATACGGCACTTAACTTCATTTCTCAGTTCATGATTCAGCTTTAAAAAGTGCAGATGTGTCCCTGTCCACAGAGGATGACAGCATATGATGTCCAGAAGTAAGTATAGGGTAATGGGGTATGTAGGATGGTGAGAGCTCAGTGGGAGGGTTGGGATGCAGGGAGGGGGATGTTGGGGATGGCAAGGGATGGTTTTCTTTATTTCAAGTTTAAAAAGAAAAAAAGATGTTGGGGACAGTTGTGGGAACCATAGGTCATCAATAGCAGAAAGTGGAGGTTCGCTCATCAGAAGCAAGATCAGCCCACCATTCAAGGAGCAAGCATTAAAGCTTCCCCTCCTCTACATCCTCAGGTAGCCCATCATTTCTGGCTGCCATACTCACCCAGAATCATTATGGTCCCATTTAGCCTATTTCTAGATCAGGCCTCCCCACCACAGTAGAACTCCAATGATGTTTCCTCCTATGTCAGAAGAACAGGCTGCAGGACCAACCACTCATGCTGAAGCCACTGCTTTGTCTTGGCCAAGAATGCCACAATGCCTCCTGCACAACTACCTACATACCTTCCCTTCCCAGTCAGCCATGACCCACCTAAACCATAGCACTCACCACAGAAGCAGCCTGGATGACTTATGAGACCCTTTAAATACTTGAATTAAAAACATTGGTTACTGACTTTCTACAAGTGCCAGGCTGAGTGCATTAAAAAGAAACTAAGAAACTACTGGGTCCCTTACCTAAGTCTACATAAATAATCTGAATGTTAACCTAACATAGATCTCACTGCAGGTTCTTTATGTGTGGCTTTGCAACTGGCTGGGTCCTGGACATAATGGAATACACTCATGGGAGGTGTGTGGGAGGACCAGTATAAATGAATTGCTATTTGTACTAAATCAGAAGATCCTTCTCTTTAGTTCAGGTTTAAAAAAAGGACATCAGGGGATGTTTTTCTTTTTCACAGGCACACATAAATAAATGTATTTTGGGACACTGAGTGTGTGCTGTCTAATGTCCCGAAGTACTGGGTAGGGGGCTTCAAAATGCCAGCAAGGGGAATGGGCACTTCAATGTCAACTAATGTAAATAAAACAAGAGGCTGCGAGGGGGGGGTATCTGACACCGGGGGTGGGCATCCTGGTGTCAGATTATAGGAATTTAAATATTTTAAAAGCAGGGAGGTAAAGGGTGTGCCACCAGACACCAGGCAAATGTAGTACAGCACAGGGAATGGCAGAGAATTCATGATCAAGGATCCTTTTTCATGACTCGTGATACAAAAAAGGATTCTTTTCTCCATCTCACACTGTCATGAAAAAGAATTCCTAAAAGGAAATAAAACATATTAGTGAGGCATATCTCTAACACTGAGGTGCAGGTTGCACATAAGGGGGTACCAAACAGCCAGATTGATGTGGTGGTCTCTCTCCAGGATGTCATTTTTGTGGCTTTTGAATTTTTTGTTTTAAACAGAAAACAAGTTGGCAGCTCAAGAAAAAGGATTTTTTGTCACAAAAAAGGTTGATATTTTCACGAAAAAGGAACTAGTCTTCGAGACCAAATCCTTTTTCGCAAGATCAAATCCTTTTTCAAACTTTTACCATCTATCCTGAAAACTGATCTTCCCATTGAAAACAATGGGAAATGAAAAACTGAATAACTTTACAACAGATAAATATTTTTTTCACCAAACTATGCATGGCAGTTCTGTTACCCAAGATGTTTTTACCATACAAAAATTATGCCAAAATTCCACACCGTCTGGGTGCAAGGTGATGAGGAAAAAACTGCAAAAAGTGGCAACTTTATGACTTTTTCAACTGCTCAGATCTCAAAATCCACGCATCCAACTGGAACAAAACTTGCCACATCAAGAGATCTACTCCATGCAACAGTACATATCAAATTTCATGCAAACTCATTGATCGGTACTAAAGTTAATAAGGTACAAAATAAGAGGATTAACATTAAACATGCTACTCAACCCTAGCAATAGGGGCGCTATAGTGCCACTATACATACACACACACATATATATATATATATATATACATATATATATTTATATTATAGTGGCACAGATGCATCATAGTTAGGGTTGAGGGAGCCATTTACATGTTAAACTCAAAATTTTGCACCTTAATAATTTTGCAAACTGCTTAACAGATTTGCCTGAAATTTGAAATACATGATCAAGACCCATATGCCTTGGGATCTGCCAAGTTTTGTACTGGTCAGATATACAGCTGCGGAGTTATTAAGCGTGATCTGTGCGTGTGTTTACGCTTTTTCTGGAATTCTACAGTCACACCTACAGGTTGCATGGTTTGCGCGACCAGCCTGAAATCTTCAGGGAACGTGTGGCCAGGGTCCCCAATGTGCCTTTTGAAGATATCATGAAAAAAATATTAAACTGTTCAAAAGTTATTCAAAAAACTATTTCCCATTATAAGTAAATGGGAAAAGTTAACAAAAGTTTGACAGTGTTGCAAATGCACTTTTTACTGTCGCAAATGGCCCTTTTACTGTCACAAATCCACTATTTTGTTTTCAGTTAGTGATCAGAAAAATGCTTGGCATTTACAATTTAGACCCTCTAGCAACCTAATTCTTTTTGTAATCATCTAGTCGGGCCATGAGGATGCTAGCCATGTCTTTATTTAGGGGTAAAACACCTCAGAAATATGTTTTTCAGATTTCTGGAAAAAGTACTTTCACAAAGTAGTGTCGCACTCACCAAAGTGTTGCAAATTTTTGCAAAAGTTTTCGTAAATCGCGACACCTCGCTAGCTCAAAACAGTAGTTCTTTGGCACCCCACTGCAAAAGGACGGTTTTGAGTTTTGGGCTGAAATTTGGAGGGATCGCAGCCGACATCTCACAGATGTGCCTTTCGGTGTTTTGTTGAAAAAATATTACATGGTGGCAAAGTTACCATACTCCAAAGTTGATTCTTTTTCCCATAGGATAACATTACGGCATACGACGCATTGCAGCAATCGTTTGGCGCCCTTCTGCAAAATAACAGTTTGGTCTTTTGGGCTGATATTTGCAGGGAACACAGCTGATATCCCACAGATGTGTCTTTCAGTGGTTTGGTGAAAAAATATTACAGGGTGGCAAAGTTATGGCAGTCTGAACTTCTGTTTTTTTCCCATAGGATAACATTGCCGCCGCGTTTTCAGGAAAATTCGTATCCGGAAAACGGTGCGAGATACGGACCTTTTTGTCAAAATTCTTAGCCTCTGAACAGGGCTAAGTACAAAAGTAGCCAAGAAAGTGATAATTCATATGACTTTTAATTTTTTTTTCTATGTCGTACGGTTACTGAGATATAAGCAATTTACTATTTCAAGTCCTCATTTTTGTGTTCCGAGAGTCATTATTTTGCATACATTCTTTGTACTCACTGTCTTTCTCTATACAGCTTTTGGGGAAAACCAGCCTGTGTGCTTACATTACTGTTACCATTACCGTTTCTGCTTGCGGTTCCGTACCTGTTTCACTTACCATTCATGTTTACGCCGCCATGTACGTTACCCTTTGCATTTTCATTTGCGGTTGTGTTTGTGTTGTTTTTAACATTTCTGTCTACAGTACTGTTTCTCTTTCTGTTTCACTTTGCATCACCATGCACATTACGATTTGTGTTTGTGGGCACAATGTTACTATGAGACAAGATATCACGTGGCTCCCACTGCCGCATTACATTCACTATTTCTCATTATACAATGGCATGAAATAATCCTGGAGTTTGATTGGCCAGTCAAGGACTGGAGCCGTGATGTTATCCCAGTACAACATCACGGCTCTAGTCCCAGCACAGAAACGACCGCATGAAATGTAAAAATTAAAAATAAAATGAATCATTCCACGACCGCGACAATGACTGTCTCATTCCCCGGCCACCACCCGACTGTTATTTGCTTCACTCCCACACGCAACAATTTAACTCTGCATCTTTTCTTCTGCTCTCCTCGCTACCTGTAAAAAATTAAAAGCCTGCACCACAAAACAAAACTGTGCTTTCTTACTGCCGTAACTCCCGGAAGTAGGGGCAACGTAGCGCATGATCATACAGAATTTGCACTCCTTCATCCGAGCGCACACTCCTACTGCGAAACTAAATCAAAAAAAGAGTTTTCAAAGAAAGGCAATAGTCTAAAAAGAAAGCCATACCTCTACTTCACCTTTTTTTCTCCACAACAACGCCGTGGCAGCCGCTATGAGTTGGCTTGTCAGCTATCCTCGGTGGCTCAGTCAGCACAGTGCCTTGCCAGTTATACCATCTGCCTCTGCATTTAAAATAAAAAACTAAACAAGCAACCAGAAATAAAAAAAAAACAGGCACCACATTTAACACTATCAGACCTATCTGTCCTAACCAAAACAGCTCTGTAGCGAGGGTAACCTGGGAGGCAAATACAATACAGAACATACAGCCAGCACCATCTAGTGGTCAAACTGTGGACTTTTTGTGAAAACATATACCTCCACATGAAAAAAATACAAAAATCCCCATAAAACATCATTTTTTCTATTTTATTGTTCTAAAACAAACGAGCCATTAATAATAGTAATTGCTCAGGCTTGTATGGGAGAAGCACTTACGGTATTAGCTTCACGACTCGCCTGTGGCCTCGTGCTTAATCACCCCAGGTGTGACGTTATCCCAGCACAACACACACCCTGTCATGCATTATTGCTTAAATAATTATCATTCTCAAAAAGAAGGGAAATTAGAAGCAAAACTCTGTTTAAAGCATCAGTTAGGGTTGTTCCACAGTGACATAAGTGAGGAAATTTGATGTTAGGGTTGAAACCCCCTTTGCACCCCTCCAGCCCACCCCTCCAAATGGAATTGGGGTGCGCATTGGGGTCATAGGTCCTAACTGTCACCCCATTCTCCTATTCCTCAGCTTCTTTCCACATGCGATGGGGTGACAGTTAGGGCCGACGACCCCAATGCGCACCCCCAATTCCTGTTGGAGGGTGGGCTAGAGGGGGTGCAAAGGGGGTTTCAACCCTAACATCTAATTTCTTCGCTTTTGTCACTGTGGAACAACCCTAACTGATGCTTTAAACAGAGTTTTTTCTCTAATATATATATATATATATATATATATATATCCCACACACATATATCATAGTGGTAAGGTAGTGCCACTATAGTTAGTGTGAAACTTGCATTTTAATAACTTTGCCACTGTATAATGGATTTGCCTGATATTGGCAGGCACAGATCAGTACCATAGATCTCTGGATCTGCCAAATTTTGTAATGGTCGGATATACAGTTGCAGAGTTAGAAAACGACATTCCGTAGCGCATTTACGCTTTTTTGCACATTCTTTGCTCATGCCTACAGGTTGCATGGTTTGTGCAGCTGATCCAAAATCTTCAGGAAACATGCTGCAAGGGTCCCCAATGTGCCTTTCGAAGATTTTGTGAACATATATTAAACGGTTCAAAAGTTATTCAAAAAACAAGTTTCCCATTATAGTCAAAGGGAAATATTAACAAAAAGTTCAATAGTGTTGCAAAAGCTGTTTTTAGTGTCGCAAATGATCCCTGTAGTGTCATGAGTCAGCCATTTTTTTTTCAGTTAGTGGTCACAGAAATGCTTGCATTTAAATTTGGGACCCTCAAGAGACACAATTCTTTTTGTGTTCACCTAGCCAGACTCTGAGGATGCTAGCCATGTCATTTTTGGAGGGTTAAACACCCCAGAAATATTTAAAATATTTGTAAAAAGTAGTGTCCCAAAGTAGTGTCACACTCATGACACTTTTGTGATTTAATTTACAAAAGGGTCGTGATTTGCAACACTATTTTGCGACACTATGCCCAAAATAACAGGAATTCTTTGCCACCCTGCTGCAAAACAATGGTTTGGTCTTTTGGGCTGGAATTTGGAAGGAAGAAAGCCAACATCCTACAGATGTACCTTTTGTGGCTTGGTGAAAAAATATTACATAGATGGAAAGTTACGGTGCTCCAAAGTTGACACGTTTCCCATAGACTAACCTTGCGGTGTCCGCCACGCCTTTTGGGGTCCGTATCTTGGAAACACTTCGAGATATGGACTTTTCATTGGAAAAATGCTTAGCCCCCTACCAGGCAGCTAAGTACAAATCTAGCCAGGAAAGTCATAATTTATATGACATTTTAATTTTTTTTCCTAAGTCGTACGGTTCCTGAGACAGAAGCAATTTAATATTCCAAGTGCTCATTTTCTGCTCCGAGGCCCATTATTATGCTTACATTCTTTGTATTCACCATGTTTCTTTATGCAGCTGTTGGTGAAAAAAAGTGTGCCCTTTCATTACTGTCACAGTTAGTGTTCCCACTTGCATTTCCGTAACCGTTTGCATTAGTGTTCCCGTCTACGCCACCGTGTGCGTTACCCATTTCCTTTTTGTTTGCACTTGCATTTGCATTACTGTTACCATTTGTGTTTCCATTACTATTTCTGTTTGCATTTGGTTTTGCATCACCATGTGCATTACCATTTGCTTTTGCGTACACGCTTCTGTTTGTGTTTCCTTTGGCATCATCGTTGCTGTTACTGTTAGCATCTGTGTTTCCTATTGTGGTACCGTGACCATGCATGATCCCATTTGCGTTTCCATATATGCTTGCATTTCCGTTTGTGTTGCTATTCCTGTGTACACCACTGTGTGTGTTACCCTTTGCGTTTTCTCTTGCGTTTACGTTACTGTTAACATTTGCATTCCCATTACCTGTTTTGTTTGCATTTTGCTTTGCATCACTGTGTGCATTACCATTAACATTTGAGTATGTGCTTCCATTTGCATTTCCTTTGGCATCATCATTGCTGTTACCGTTAGCATTTGCATTTCCTATTGCAGTACCATGACCGTGCACATTACCAGTTGCGTTTCCGTCTATGCCACTGTGTGTTACCCTTTGCATTTTTGTTTGCACTTGTGTTTGTGTTACTGTTAACATTTGTGTTTTCATTACTGGTTTTGTTTGCGTTTCGTTTTCCATCACAATGTGCATTACCATTTGTGTTTGCATACGTGCTTCCATTTGTATTTCCTTTGGCGTCACCATTGCTGTTTCTGTTAGCATTTGCATTTCCTATTGTGGTACCATGACCGTGCGTGTTGCCATTTGCATTTCTGTATGCGCTTGCTTTTCCATTTGCGTTACTCTTCCCATCTACGCCACCGTGTGTTACCCTTTGCATTTTTGTTTGCACTTGCGTTTGCGTAACTGTTAACATTTGTTTTTCCATTACTGTTTTTCTTTGCATTTCCTTTTGCATCACCGTGTGCATTTTCATTTGTGTTTACATTTCTGTTTGTGTTTCCTTTGGTGTCATCATTGCTGTTACTGTAACTGTGTGCATTTCCCAATTATGTTACCATGCCCATGTGTGTTACGGTTTGCATTTCTGTATGAGCTTTCATTTCTGTTTTCATTAACATTTGCACTTGTGTTTGTATTACCGTTTGTGTTATCATTTACATTTACATCACAAAGTGCATTAGCATTTGCGTTGCCGCTACTTCACTATTTATAGTGCACATTCTCAAAAAGAAGGGAAATTCATGGCAAAAAACTCTGTTTAATGCATCAGTTAGGGTTGCTCCATAGTGACAAAAGTGAGGAAATTCGATGTTAGGGTTCTCACCCCCCTTGCACCCTACCTCAACTCTGCCCCCACCAACAGGCATCGGGGTGTGCATTTGGATCGTCGGTCCTAACTCTCATCCTATTCTCCTATACTGTACCACCTCAGCTTTTTTGAACATGGGATGGGGTGAGAGTTAGGACCGATGACCCCAACGCACACCCCGATGCCTTCTGGTGGGGGTAGGGTGCAAGGGGGTGGGAACCATAACATCGAATTTCCTTGCTTTTGTCGCTATGGAACAACCCTAACTGATACATTAAATGGAGTTTTTTGCCATGAGAATATGTGTATATATATATATATATATATATATATATATATATATTATAGTATATAGTTAGGGTTGAGTAGCACGTTTGAGGTTAAAGGGTGAAACTTTGCACCTTAATAACTTTGCCACCATTGAATGGATTTGTCTGAAATTTGGTATGCACAGTTAGGCATGGTAGATCTTGGAATCTACCAACTGTCTTACTGGTTGGATATATAGCTACAGAGTTATTAAGCAACATCCAAATGCACAGTTATGTTTTTTTGTGACTTCTTTGCTCACACCTACAGGTTGCATGGTTTGCATGACTGGTCCAAAAACTTCAGGGAACGTGCGGCCGGGGTCCCCGATGTGCCTTTTAAACATATCATGAAAAAAATATTAAACGGTTCAAAAGTTATTCAAAAAACAAGTTCCCATTATAAGTCAAAGGGAAAAGTTAACAAAAAGTTCAAAAGTGTCGCAAATGCACTTTTTAGTGTCACAAATGGCCCTAATAGTGTCACAAATCCACCATTTAGTTTCAGTTACTGCTAGAAAAATGCTTGGTATTTAAAATTGAGACCCTCTAGGGACACAATTCTTTGTGTGTTCACCTAGTCAGACCTTAGGATGCTAGCAACGTCTTTATTTTGGGGTTAAACACCCCAGAAATATGTTTTTCAAATTTCTGGAAACAGTAGTGTCGCAAAGTAGTGTCGCACCTGCAACACTTTCGCAAATTTTTGTGAAAGGTGTTGCAAATTGCGGCACTACTTTTCCAGACTATGGCCAAAATGACAGGAGTTCTTTGTCCTTTGCCACCCTGCTGCAAAAGAATGGTTTCATCTTTTGGCTCGAATTTGGAGGAAAGGCAGCCAACAACTCGCAGATGTGCCTTTTGGTGGTTTGGTGAAAAAATATTGTATGGATGCCAAGTTAAGGTACTCCGAAGTTGACATTTTTTTCCATAGACTAACATAGTGGTGTCTGCCATGCCTTTCTGGGCTCGTATCTCAGAAACGGTGCAAGGTACGGAATTTTCATTGCAACAATGCATAACCCTATGGGTTACCCTTTGTCTTCTCATTTGTGCTTTGTGTGGCCCTGTGGGTTAGCCCTATGGGCTACTCATTCAGTGAAAACATAGCCCAGAAACTCATGAATCATGTGAAATTTGTTTTCTATGTCATATGGTTCCTCAGATATAAGCAATTTACTATTCCAACTGCTCGTTTTCTGCTCCCAGGTCCATTATTATGCATACATTGTTTGTACACACTGTGTTACTCTATGCAGTTGTTGGGCAAAAACAGAGTGTGTGTGCTTCTGTTACTGTAACAGTTAGCATTTTGACTTGCGTTTCCATGCCTGTTTGTGTTACCATGAGAGTTAGTTCCAATGACCCCAATGCACACCCCGATGCCGGATGGAAGGGTGGGGGGGTAGGTGCAAGGGGGGGTTAACCCTAACATCAAATTTCCTTACTTTTGTCACTGTAGAACAACCCTAACTGATGCATTAAATGGAGTTTCTTGGCTCTAATATATATATATATATATATATATATATATATATACACACACACACACACACATATATATATATATATATGTGTATATATATATATATATATATACACACACATATATAATACTTGGTGCAGTAGCAGTATAGTTAGGATTGAGTAAGCACTTTAATGTTAAATCTCAAATAAATTTTGCACCTTAATAACTTTACCACCATAAAACAGATTTTCCTGAAATTTTGCAAGCTTGGTCTGGTACCATAAATCTCTGGATGTGGCAAGTTGCTATGTGGTTGGATGCATGGTTGTGGAGCTACAGAGCACCAAACTATGCAAAAAAAAACAGACTTTTTGCTTGTTTCTTTTCTCGCGCCCACAGTCTGCACGATTTGTCCATTTGGTCCAAAATCTTCAAGGAAGATGTAGTCTGGGTCATCTATGAGACTTTCAAAGATTTGGTGTAAAAATATTAAACCATCCCAAAGTTACTCAAAAAACAAATTTTCCATTATAGTCAATGGGGGAAAAATATATGTGTTTCACGAAAGTTTCAAAAATGTACTTTTACTTTCACAAATGGCCCTTTTACTTTTGTGCTATGGTCATCTTTTTTTCAGTTAGTGAGAGAGGAAAAATGCCTGGCATTTAAATTTGGGACCCTCTAAGTAAACACTGACTATTGGGTTTAACTAGTAGGGTCCTGAGGATGACAGCCCTATCTTTTTTGGGAGGTAAAAACGCCCAGAAATGCCATTTTAAACATTGGAAAAAAATACTTTCACAAATCACAAAAGAAACTGCTGAAATACTTTTATAAATGCAAATGTTTTGCAATACATTTTGTGAAACTTTTGTGATTTAAAAGTATTTAAAAAAAACTGACATCTTTTCCATCCTCCTGCAACAAAACAGTTGTGTCTTTTGGGCAGAAATTTGCAGGGTGGCAAGCCCTGGACACACATATGTGCCTTTTGATGGTTTGGTGCCAAAACATTCAAGGGGCCCAAAGTTACAGCATTCCAAAGTTGGAAAATTTCCCATAGGATAACACTGTGGTGTCCTTTACGCTTTTCGGTGCCCGTATCTCGAAAACTAAGCGAGATATGGAGTTTTTGCTATGGGCAGCTTATCTGCAGAAACAAGTTTGTAAATCATAGATTACATCAGGAGTGTAATTTATTTTCCTACTTGCTGTGGTTACAGAGATATTGGCAAAAACATGTTCCAAGGGTTCAAGGGATGCTTTTTCATCTCTTTTCAGTGCCCATATCTCATTAATTGTGTCAAATACAGATTTGGTCAACTTATCTCACATAGATGTCTCACTGTCCTGATTACAACGACACTTGAATATTTTATGTAGCTGCTAAGGTTGCTGAGATATTGGCACATTACTGTCGCAAGGGTTCCTTGACCTATAAGGCTGCTGCATGGCTCCATAGTTATTCGTAAGTGGGAAAGCAGGGCCCAGAGGGCCTGTGCTCCCACATACACATACCATTATGCAAAAAATGAACAATATGAAGGGAGTGCAGGGCCCGGAGAGTCTGCGCTCCCACTAACACATACCACTTACATTACACTTTCTCAAAAAGAAGGGAAATTCATTGCAAAACAATCCATTAATGCATCAGTTAGATTTAATAGTACAGTGACAAAAGTTTGGAAATGTGCTGTTAGGGTTCAAAACCCTAACTCCACATTCCCCCAACCCCCTACACACACACACACACATGCAAGACACATACAAGATTGTGAGACATTATACCACTCCGTCACATCTGTAACTGTAATAATCACATTACTGTACTCATTTCACATAATACTGTAATGAAAAAAAACAAATATAGTATCATCAACTCTATACTGCCAGCACAGTATGATGACACATTATTGCTGGCATATCTTCATCGTACAATGAGACTTAGTCTGTACACATTTTCAAAATATTGATTTTCATGTGTCACTCTTCAACAATTGGGTTGCTGCAAGTATCGCTGCAACCACATAGGCATGTGGTAGCAGGAAAGACAGAGATGACACATAGTACTTTTAAGATACCGCTCAGGTATGAAACCAGCATGATCACATGTTGTTATACTGCTGCATTACCTGGAAATACTCATTAGCAGCATGTTATTGTTAGCTTTGAATGTTACAACTGTTGCTTTCACATGTTACTTGTAAACTACACTACAAATACATACTTACATTATTACTACCGTTTGTTATTAGCACTGACTCACTATCAGAAAAATAAATGCAAACATCCAATGACTGTTGGTAGGCTTATGCTAACTCTCATTTGCAAGAAACTGTCTTAGGATAACATACAGTGTGTTTCATCACTTCACTGTTGAAATATAGGCATCTACCAAAATCTTGTTAATGATGTTTGTAACACAAAAATACTTACTGTGGGGCATCACTCATGGTTGTCAAGCATGCGTGTCTACCCCCAAGGCACTATGATGGTGGCAGAACTCATATAGTTGGCGGACCACCATGATGGATGTGTCTTACAGTACATTTATAGAGTTGTACGTTACTTTTGTTACCTGATGCTGGTTGTCTCTGATTGGTTGTGTTGCCTTGTCCCTTCCCCTACTTGAGTGTATGTGTAATGTGTGTGTGTGTGTGTGTGTGTGTGTGTGTGTGTGTGTGCGTGTGTGGGGTGGGGGTAATGCAGAGTTAGTGTTTTGAACCCTAACAGCACATTCCAAACTGTTGTCACTGTACTATTAACCCTAACTAATGCATTAATGGAGTTTTTTGCAATTAATTTATATATTATCTATATAGAGAGATAGGTATATGTTGATATATATATATAGATATAGATACATATACGTGTGTGTGTGTGTGTGAGTATGCATGAAAAACTCATAAATGAACATTTTTTTTGCCATTTCTTTTTCCACCTGTATCTCAGAAATGACTTTAGGTTATGGTTTGAAATTGTGGGGGTAGAAAACCTTTGGCTCACAGATCCAATAACTGTGCAGTGTGCCCCTGTCCCTGGTGACTAGTGGCACCTCCTACTCTCCTCAATTATTCATTTATTTAATCTGACTTCGGGATGCCCACTACCAGTGTCCGATGCCCCCTGTCCCCCTTGTCGATTATTTAATTGCCAACATCATTGGGCCCAGTCCCTGTATTGGCAGTGCAAGACCCCCAATAGTGTGGGACACTGGGGAGTCCACTCCCAGTGTCCCCAAATAATGTTGTTATTGTTTGCTGAAAAGAAGAAAACCGCCCTGATATTTTTTGCAGTTTGTTCTTGCAATGAAGAAAATAGTCTCTTATCATCCCCACTGTCCCCCTCCCCATCCCCCTTCCACTGAGGACCCACCACCCCACACACACACACACACACACCTGGCCTTATACTTACCTCCGGAGGTCATGTGGTGTCATCCTCTGTGGACCTAGATATTTGATGTTTGAAAATGTGTATGTGGGAAAAGAGGTATAGATTATTTTTGCACATGCTTCATTTTCCAAAATCAAATACGGAGTTCATTGACATGTTTGAGAAGTGAAGGAAAAGCACCTTTTTAGTTGTGCTTCTCCAGTAGTGCAGAGGACAAGGTACTGGTATGGAGCATCCAATGGTCCTGGGTTTGAGGCTAGCCTGTCCATATTTTTTTCCACCTACAATGAAGGGAAAAAATAGAGAGAGAGCAGACTCAAACCCAGGACCCTTGGAGGCTCCATACCTGTGCCTTGTCTTTTGCACCACTGGAGAAACACAACTGGACAGGTGCTTATCCTTCAGTTAAGAGATCTGTCAATGATATGCATGTTTGGCTTAAGGGGGATGGTTAATGTGCAAATATCTGGTATGTGCAAAAATAGGCATGGCTTATTTTCATACATATCAGATTTTCAAACATTAACCATTTCCTTGGGGCCAAACATGCATATTATTGCAGCCTCAAAGACCATTCTGTAAGTTTTCAACATCAGGAGGCCCAATCCCCATGTCAGCAGTACAAGTTCCCCTCCTTCCCAATCAGTGTGGGACACTGGGGAGCCCAGTCCCAGTGTCCCTAGACATGCATCCCCCCTAGTAGTGTGGGACACTAGGAGTCCACATCCAGTGTCCTGAGACATGGATTAATCCCCCACACACAGGATGAGACACTGGGGAGCCCATTCCCATTGTCCTGAGTGATGTATTTCCTCCCACCAGTGTGGTACACTGGGGAGCCCTCTTACAGTATCCTGACTCATGTCTCCTCCACCCTAGTAGCGTGGGACACTGGCGAGCCCACTTCCAGTGTCCCAATACATGTAACCCCCTCACCACCGTAGTGTGGGATACTAGGGAGCCCACTCCCAGTGTCCTGAAACATGGGTTTTCTTAAAACCTGTTGGTAAAGAAATGCATCCCCGACGCCTTTTTTTACTTTTAAACCTGAAAAAAAGAAAATGGCCCTTCGTCATCCCCACCATCCCCCTCCCCATCTTGACCCTCCCACTGAGCACTCACCACCCACACTCCCCTCCTTGCCCTATACTTACCACTGGAGGTCAACTGCTGTCATCTTCTGTGGACCGGGACATGACTGCACTCCTCAAAGCTGAACCGCAAACTGAAGAATCAAGGTAAGTCCTGTATAATGTATCTCAATTGCATTTTGATCTTATGTAGATATCTTTGCTGGGCCGGCCCAGTGGCACTGAGAGTTGAGGCACTGGATGCCACACCTTGCACCACGCTGGTGACCCAGGTTTGGAAATGGACTCTGGTCACCAGGGGTCAACAGGGGAGGGAAGGGACTGAGCATCCAGAGGACTGCTTTTCCTTCTCTGAGGAGGGATCCGAGTCTTGCACCACTTCTTAGCAGCCCCCAATAGAGATTGGGGGCAGTGCAAGGAACATGTGGTGCCATAGCAGAGAGGGAGGAGCAAGGACAGATGTCAGCATGAAGGTGCCAAGACATCATTGCATGTTCTCATTCATGTGGGGAAACCATGACCAAAAAATCTCCAGAGAACCAGGGAAGTGATGAGGGCACCAGGGATCAGACCCACATCCCCAATGCCAGGCCACTCCTCCGACGGTCCCAGCCACCACCCATATAGGATGGACCCTCTAATTAAGGAAAGAGCCTCCAGGTAGGTGAGGTGAGTCCTCCCCCAGGGGGCAATCCAGAGGGCTTGGAAGTCCTGGTGGGGGGACCAAGGAGGAGGGTCTTGGTGGGGAGTAGTGGTTCGAATTGAGTGGGCACCTCTTAGAGATGCCCTGGTCTGAAGGAACAAAATAGAATGTACAAAAAAAAATGTTGATATCTTTGCCATTTTTAGGATTTTTTCCCACCAAATTTTCAACATGGGCTTTCTGAGACCCCACCTCATGAACACTGTCACTGTCATTTCATTACTCGGGCCCAGAAGGTGATTTTGCTGTCACGGCATGAAATCACCTTTCAGGACCAACTAATGAAATTACAGTGCCAGTGTTCATAAGGTGGGATCCCAAAAAGCCAATGCTGAAAATTTGGTGAAATAATTCCTAAAAATGGGCAAGTTATTTGTGTTTGTTGAAATCTTTCTATGCACATGCATTACTTTGGTAATTTGTATTATTTTGACTGCAAATGTTGAGCATAGCCATTTTTTTCATACCTCCTCATGAACAGTACAGCTATCATTTGTCACATTATGCCTGAAATGTGTTTTTGTGCCTGTGGTGTGGAATGGCGATTTGACACAGATTTGAAAATTTTCTCCTATGGGGTTTATGAGGTGGGGCCATAAGAATACTATGTTCAAAATGTTGGGTCAAAATATGAAAAAATTACTAAATTATGATCATTTGTTGCAATTTCGGTACGCCCGCTCATGACTTTGGAAAATTTTAATATTTTGATCGCAGATTTTCAACAGAGCCTTATTATTACCCAACCTCATGTATGTCGTGGCTGTCATTTTTCCTGGTCAAAATTTGTTTTTGCATATGTGGCGCAGAATGGCATTGCAGTTGTGCAGAATTATGTTTTGGTGGGGATTTGCAAATTGTTTCTACTGGGTACATGTGCTGGGGTAATAAGATGGCTATGCTGATAATTTGCTCATGCATCTAGGGAGAGGTGGGTGTGCAGGGTCCAAAGAACCCTGCACTCCCTTAGTAAGATAAGGAAAATCATGGAGCATTTGGGCCCTGTGCTCCCACTTGCAAATAAGGATACAAGTAAACTATCTGAAAAAGTAAGGGTATTCATTGCAAAAATGTTATTAATGCACTATTAGGGTTAAAGCATCAAAAGTAGGGAAATATGACCTTAGAGTTCCCAAGCCTAAGACCCTGCCCCCACTGTGCATGTAGGAATAGGCATGAGTGGTGTGTTTTGGGATTGTGGACCCCAACACTCACCCTATTCTCTTATGTTGTACCTATCTTACCTTGCTTACTCATGGAACGGAGTGAGCGTTAGGGTCCACAACCCCAAACACACCCCTCATGCCTGTTCCTGCATGCACAGTGGAGGTTGGGTCTTAGGCTTGGGAACTCTAAAGTCGTATTTCCCTGCTTTTGATGTATCAACCCTAATGGTGCATCAATTAATTTTTTTTAAATGAATATATGTATGTATTATGTATATATGTGTGTGTGTATATATATATATATATATATATATATATATATATATATATATATTCATGGCAAAAACTCAGTTTAATGCATCAGTTAGGGTATTTCCACAGCGACAAAAGTGAGGAAATTTGATGTTAGGGTTCCCACCCCCTTGCATCCCACTCCCACCAACAGGCATCGGGTTGTGTGTTGGGGTTGTCGGTCCTAACTCTCACCCCATCCCATATGTAAACAAGCTGAGGTGGTGCAGTATAGGAGAATGGGGTGATAGTTTGGACCGATGACTAGAACTCCATGTCTCCCAATGCTGTGGCTGTGGTGTTAATCAGAACAATAGCCTCTGCTCATTTTTGGGGCAACCAGACCCCAGAATCTGATTCCTCTGCCCCCGTTTAGGTAAACACCTCTTGGTGTTTATTTAATGAAAGCCTGTTTTTCCCCTTTTACTGCTTATAAGGGGAAGAGGGCCAAGGAATACTAATATTAAACATTTAAAGTTCTTCTATCCCAACCTGCCCCCTCTGTTCCTGGTCCCCCATATAAAATAAAACAGACTCCCTCCCTTTTTGTGCTGTCCCACCTACCACCTTCCACTCTCGTTCTCTGTATAAAATAAAATCGATTCCCTCCTGCTCCCTCCCTCTGTGTGCTGTCCCACCCTCCATTCCCTGTCCCCCATATAAAATAAAACACACTCCCTCCTCTTTGTGCTGTCCCACCCTCCAACCTCCATTCCTGGTCCCCAGTATTAAATTAAACAGACCCCCTCCCACTCCCTCCCTCTGCATGCTTGCTGTCCCACATGCGGTTCCTGGTCCTCCATATAAAATAAAACAGTGCCCCTCCCACTGTATCCCACAGTTTTACTCTTCCCCTTCCTTTACAGTTTGCCGACAGTGGGGTGCCCAATCCCAATGTCAGAAGTAGCCCTCCCTCAGTGTGGGACACTGGGTAGCTCACTACCAGTGTTCCCAGTTATGTTGTACCTCCTTAAACTGTTGTTGGACACTGGGGAGCCCACCCCCAGTGTTTCATTCATGTATACCACCTGTGAAAACAGAAAACAGTCCCCAATGCCTTTCTTTCCCTGTGAAAAAAGAAAATGGTCCCTCATCGTCTACCCCTCCCTTCCCCCATCCTGACCCTCCCACTGAGTAAAGCACCACCCCACACCCCCTTGCCCTCTACCTACCATTGGAGATCAGTGGCTGTCATCTTCTGTGAACTGGGACATGTCTGCACTCTTCAAAGCTGAACCACCAACTGAAGAATCAAGGTAAGTGCCGTATAGTGGCTGCCAAAGATATTTTGAATTTATGTTAATATCTCCACCATTTTTTGGTTTATTTGCACCACATTTTCAACAAGAGCTTTTTGGGACCCCACCTCATGAACACTGGCACTGTCATTTTGTTACTCAGTCGCACAAGGTGATTTTGCGGTCACTGTGGTCATCTCCTTTTGGGACTAATTAACAAAATTATAGTGTCATGTTCATAGGTGGGGTCCCAAAGTTTCATGTTGAAAATTTGGTGCAAAAATACCAAAAAAACACCTCAGTTATACGCGATCATTGAAATTTTGCTACACACGTGCATTACTCTGGCAATTTTTAATATTTTAACTCCAAATTTTTTAAATAGCCATTTTTTCACACCACCTCATGAACAGTACTGCAGTCATTTTTTACATCCTGCTCAAAATGTGTGTTAACACCTGTGGCATGGAATAGCACAGGCACTGCATGAAATCACCTTTCAGGACCAAATAATGAAATTACAGTGCTAGTTTTCATGAGGTGGAGTCCCAAAGAGGGTATGTGGAAGATTTGAGGTCAGAATTTCCTAAACTAGCTGTGTTATGGCTATTCGTTACAATCTTGTGATGCACGCTGATAATTTCGTAAATTTGCAGTATTTTCACCCAATATTTTCAATATAGTCTTCTTAGTACCCCATGTCATAAATACCACATCTGTCATTTTTCAAATCCTGGCCAAAATGTGGTTTCACACCAGTATCATAGAATGGTGCTGTAGTTACGCAGAATTATGTTTTGGAGGGCCTTTGAAAATTTTCTGTACTGGGTACATGTGGTGAGGTGATAAGAAGGTTATGTTGAACATTTGTGGTAAAAATTATTTAAGACTGCACAGTTATGACTATTTCTTGCAATTTTGCTATGCCTGCTCCTACCTTTGTGAGTTGAGGTGCAGGGGCTGGAGGTCCCAGCACTTCAACAACTTGATACATATGTACATCTATGGAGGAATGATAGCACAGGGTCCTTCAGACCCTGCACCCCCACTCTTAAAGACACTTGCACAGTTAGATAAATATGCACATCTGTGGAAGGATGGGCATGCAGGGTCCAAAGGACCCTGCTCTCCCACCGTAAAATAAAGATACTATTATACTATCTCAAAAAGTAAGAAAATAAATTGTAAAAAACTGTGTTAATGCATCAGTTATGGTTAAAGTGACAAAAGTAGGGAAATACACCATTAGAGTTTCCAACCCTGACACCCCACCTCCACCCTGCACAGACGAAAAGGAATGGGGGTGGGATTGGCATCTTCATCCCTAATGCTCTTCCTTTCTCCTATGCTGTGCCCACCCAGCTTATTTTCTAATGGAATGGGGTGAGTGTTAGAGATGAAGATGCAAATGCCACCATCCCTCTTCATCTGTGCAGGGTGGGTGTGGGGTGTTAGCTGGAAACCTGAAAACATATTCCTACTTTTTGTCGCGAACCCTAGCTGATGAATTAATAGTTTTTTGCTATATATATATATATATATATATATATATATATATCTTTGGCAAAAACTCCATTTAATGCATCAGCTACAGTTGTTCCACAGTGACAAATACAAGGAAATTCAGTGTTAGGGTTGTCACCCCTACCATCCCACCCCACCAACACCAACAGCCATCGGGGTGCATGGGGTCATCAGCCTAACTATCACCCTGGTCCCTCATCATCAACACCCTTACCCTCCCCCATTCCGACCTTTCCACTGAGGGCCCACTTTACCCTAAACTTACCTGCCAGGGTCATATGCTGTCATCTTCTGTGGATCAGAACACTTCTGTACTCTTCAAAGTTGAACCGCAAACTGAGGAAAAAAGCTTATTTCTATATAATGCGGGTTAGGAGCGGGTTGCACTATACAATACAGCTGTTGTTTAGTAAAGGACAGCTGTGTCATATAGTTCATACTATATGACACAGTTGTCCTTTAATAAATGACATCTGTGTCATATAATGCAACAGCCTGTTGTCCTCATTCCCCCCGCCATCCTGATTGTGCTGTACCATCTGCACACTGGAGGCCCCAATCCCTGATGGCAGTCTTTCTGTCTTTATCTGACACCAGGTTGCCCACCCCCATGCTGGACCCTGCCCCCTACAGCCCCTTGTTTAACAACTTGTTACTGACATCGGGGGCCCCAATCTCCATGTGGGAATTAAAGCCACATGCCAGAGTGTGATTGTGACTTGCGATAGTGCAGATATGTATTTTGCTGGAATGAAGGAGACCATGTGTGGCATGGGGGAGGGCTGCAGACTGCCTTCTTGAACTCCCGGTGACTGACTGACTGAGGAGTGGACCCACTGTGAAGATGAATAAATAATAGGTTAGTAAATCTGAGCAGGGGAGTCCCTGTAGGAGGCAAGAGGCAAGGGGTGGGGTAGAGTGGTGTGAGGAGGAAAATAATTGGAAATTACAGCATGCAGAGAGCAAGAGTAACAGAGAGCTGGGAGGAGGGAAAAAGTTAAAGAAATGCAGGATGAGCATATCTGAAAATAAGATCAGTGGCCTGAGAAATGAAATAACAATCTAATACAGTTGCCTTAGAAATTAAATAATGAACTCATACAGTGGGCCAATCTATCAGTCAAACCTGTGGGCTATGCAATCACTTTGTTTTTAGACTTGTAGAAATAGCCATCAGCTGCATCAGCAAATGGAGGCTGTACAAATGTGAATGAAATGCATCTGCAGTCTTAAAGTAACTTATATATCCTGATTGCCCCCACCATGTAGTATGGGACACTGGGGAGCCCACCCACAGTGTCCCGATAGAGATGCCTTACTAATCTATACTTGTTAAAAAAGAAAATAGGCCTCCAAAGTCTTTTTTATTTTTTAATCTGTAAAAAAAAGAAAACCGTCCCCTGTTGTCCCCGCAGTCCCCTTCCCCCCATCCAGACCCTCCCACTGAGCACCCAGTACCCCATCCCCCTTACTCTATACTTACCTGCCATGGCCATATGCTGTCACCGTCTGTGGACTGGGACATGTCTGCACTCTTTAATGCTGAACCATAAACTGAGGTGTAAAAGGAAGTGCTGTATAATATATTTCATTGGCATTTTCAACTTATGTTGACATCTTTGCCATTTTTTGGTATTTTTTCCACCAAATTTTCAACATGGGCTTTTTGGGACCTCACCTCATGAACACTGTCATTTTGTTAATCAGGCCTAGCAGGTGATTTCACGGTCACTGGGTGAAATCACCTTTCAAGACTGATTAACAAAATGACAGTGCCAATGTTCATGAGGTGGGCCCCCAAAAAGCTCATGTTGAAAATTTGGTGAAACAAATTCTTAAAAATGACTGCATTATGAGCGTGTGTTGAAATTTTTCTACAGAGGCACATAACTTTGGTAATTTACTATAGTTTGTCTTTAGATTTTCAACATACACATTTTTTCACACCACCTCACGAACAGTAAAGCTGTCATTTTTCACATCCTGTTAGAAACGTGTTTTCGCATCTGTGGCATGGAATGGTGTTTCTGCATGGATTTGAAAATTGCTTGAATTAGTGTGTGATAGACCTTTCAAATAACTCCTTTAGTTCTAGTAGATCATCTATTTTCTGTTAAATTTACAATTATTTGAAAACTTTAGATAACCTTAGCCTCTCTTAATCACCCTAATTGTAACCTCAGATGAACACAAAATGAAATAATAAATAATTTGTGTGAATGCAGACCCAATATAGTTAAAAAGACAATTACAAATCCAAGCACAAAAACTAAATATTTACAAAACCATAACAAAAGCTCTACAATAACTATGTGTGAAATGAGATGAGTGAGTTTATTAAACTTCTAAACAAAACCTTTCACAGTCAAATAGCAATCCAAACAAAGTAAAACTCATTTGTGATCTTCTTAAATTTAATGAACCAGTCACCACAAGTCCAACACTCAAAATAAGAATAGAGTGTCAGCATTCCACTCTGGAACAATTTGGAGCTTTATAAGGTTCTTTGTATTCGGTCATTCATTTATAAACCAATGAGTATTTATTGCTACAAATAACAGATTGTTTAGTTAAAGCAGCAGTAAAACAGTTTCATCTATACACTTCAATGAAATAAATGCAAAAGAAGTTACCACTAGATAGAGGCACTATCTTGAGTCACACCTCATGGAACGCCATGGGTCACAATGACTAAAACAAATCAAAGTTACCAAATAAGGGAACAAAGGACACCCTCTTTAGCTACCCCTCTCTCCCTAAACGACAGTCCATCAACCTCAAAGGAAACCATAAAGAAAATGCTTACATCCTTTTAGAATCCTTGATGTTGCTTCTGCAGATATGGCTTTACCTCCCAAACTACTGGATTCTCGCCTATAACTCTTCCATTCCTCCAGGATAGCATTAGTGTTTTGTAGACTCACTAGGTAGACTCACAAAAGTGGGACCAAGACAGAGGTAGGAAACTACAGACCTGTCAGTTTGACCTCTTTGGTAGGGAAAGTGATGGAGTCACCTCTGAAGGAAAGAATTGTTGAGTAGCTAGAGGCCAGTGGGGCACAGGATCCAAGGCAGCATGGGTTCACAGTGGGAAGGTCATGTCAGATGAATCTAATAGATTTCTTTGACTGGGTGACCAAAGTAGTAGACCAGGGAGGGGCTGTGGACATGGCCTACTTAGACTTTAGCAAGGCATTTGACACAGTCCCACACAAAAGATTAATAGTCAAATTAACCAGCCTTGGAGTGGGTCCCAGGGTGGTAGCCTGGGTAAAACATTGGCTGGACAACAGGACACAGAAGGTAAATGTAAATGGAGTCCACTCTGAAGAAAGAGGGGTTACTAGTGGGGTACCACAGGGTTCAGTGCTAGGTCCAGTCCTTTTTAATATCTTTATAAGTGACATTGCAGAGGGACTGGAAGGAAAAGTATGTCTCTTTGCAGATGACACAAAGATCTGCAACAGTGTTGATACACAAGAAGGTGTGGAGAGGATGCGAAGGGACTTGGCAAGGTTGGAGGAATGGTCAGAAGTACGGCAGCTTGGATTCAATGCAAAGAAGTGTAAAATAATGCACCTGGGAAACAAGAACCCAGGGGAAGAATACACAATGGGAGGGAGGTAGTAACAACAACAATAAAGGAAAGGGACCTGGGGGTAATCATATCAGATGACCTTAAGGTTAGCAAGCAATGTGAGAAGGCAGTAGGGAGGGCTGGGGGTATACTGGGATGCATCGGGAGAGGCATCACCAGCAGAAAACAGGAAGTTGTTATCCCGCTGTACAGACAGTTGGTGAGACCCCATCTGGAGTACTACATCCAGTTCTGGAGACCCCATCTCTGCAAGGACATAGACAGGATAGAGGCAATCCAGAGGAGGGCAACTAAAATGGTGCAGGGTCTGCAAGAGAAGCTGTATGAGGAGAGATTTAAGGAGCTTAATATGTATACCCTTGAGGAAAGAAGGGAGAGAGGGGACATGATAGAAACTTTTAAGTACCTCAGTGGAATCAACAAAGTCCAAGAGGGTAACATCTTTCAGAAAAAGAGACATGCAAGAACAAGAGGACACAAGAGGATCACCTTTAAGATCGGGTTACTGACCTATAAAGCCCTACACGAACAGGGACCGCGGTATCTTCAAGATCTCCTTGTTCCCTACTGTCCCTCTCGCTCACTCTGCTCCGCTGACAAGGGATTGCTAGAGGTTCCCAGGGTCCGTTTAAAAACCTCTGGAGCTCGGGCATTTTCTTATGCTGCCCCTACCCTGTGGAATTCTCTACCTCGTCGGATACGAGGCTGCCTGACCGTTGAGCGTTTTAAGTTAGAATTAAAAACTTATTTATTTAAACAGGCATATGGAGAGTGATTTTATTGTAATGATATTGTTATTTGTTGTTGTATGTTATATACTCGCCTCCGAGGCCGGGAGATCAGAGGGCTGTGGGTTCAGTTCCCACATCTGGCACTTGGGTTAATATTCCAATACTGACACTGTAGTGCAGCATGAGAGGGGTGCTGCACTTCTGAGGTGCCGTCTTTCGGATGAGACGTTAAACCGAGGTCCCATCTGCCTGGATTGGTGGTAGTTCAGGTGGATGTTAAAGATCCCATGGCACTTATCGAAAAGAATAGGGGAATTTCCCCAGTGTCCTGGCCAAATTTCCCTTATTCACTAAAAATACCACCAACAGCATAATCTGGTTCAAGGGCAGCTGGCATTCATCTGTATCCCCTTCCCCCCGGGTCGTGCCTGAAAATAGGCAGAATTTGTCTAGTGCACTTACCTGGTCAACAAAAACTAAATAAAAATAAATATGTATGTATTTTAATTATTTTATCTGTACAGCGCTTTGGTTTTGAAAAGCGCTTTAAAAATAAATTTTACTTACTTACTACTTACTTTACTTTCTTACTCACTTACTACAATTTAAAGATGGGGGGCGGTTCAGAGGCAATGTGAGGAAGTATTTTTTCACAGAGAGGGTAGTGGATGCATGGAACAGCCTTCCTGAGGAAGCTGTGGGGTCTAAAACTGTGGAAGACTTCAAGAATGCATGGGACAGACATAAGGCAATTCTTGTGGGGGGTAGGAAGAAATAGGCTGTTGGTTAACTAGGATCTGCGGCCTATCCTGTAGGTAGGGAAATGGGCAGACTAAATGGGCCAAGCGGTCCTTATCTGCCATCAAAGTCTATGTTTCTATGAATAAAAGAAAAATGCACTCCACTGTGTGTAGTAAGCTCAGACACCTTATGATCAGTTACTAGAACCTCCCAACCCTAATCACCAAGGGCATACATTTTAAAGGAAAAAATAGACATTCCAGCACATTCAGTGCAGCTGAATTCACTGTTACTAGTATCATCTGATATCCTGTCTCAGGAATATTCCAAAGTGTCAATGGCTACCATCTTCTGCTTGATTTAAACCCCTAGACTGATTCTACAAGTCAGATGATAGCTAATATAACCCATAGAAGCTTCCAAAAAGCCACCACCATGACTGTGGTGCGATCACTGTCCTGCTAAATTAACAATAAATAGATAGATAGGTGCTGTCTGCTTTTAAACCAGTCATTACCAAGTTGAACTTGTAGACACTCTTGGCAACTAAACACACATGCTCTCAGCATCTATACACTGCAGGTATGCATGGCCAATAACCACTCCAACTAAAGGTCTTTAAAAATTACTAAAAGCTTGTGCCAATTTTTATTATAAGGAAAATGCAGCCTTAGAGCAATGCTCATTTAAATGTTGCTGGGTTATACCATCCAAACTTCTCAAGGAAATTTTTAGTAGACATGGAGAGGAGTGGTGCGGTGAAAGCAGAGCAGAACATTATCACAGTCCTCTTGCTGCTCCACCCTCTTTGTTGTAAGGTGAAAAGATGACCGCCTCCCCATTTAGTAAACATTGCAGTTATAATGATATTTATTAACCTTATTTTTAAAATTAAATCCACATTTGTATGCTGTGCTCAAAGGAAAGTTTTCAATAACCCTTCGGCCACACTACAATGATTTTGTTTAAAAAGGGCTAAATCAGACTGTGAGGATCTGTCACCAGAGACTCTTAAATTATATATTTTTTTACATTCTAATATCTTGAAACTGTAGAGAAACAAAAATCTTCTTTCACACATCACAGCTGTGCTACAGTAGTAGCCAGGGGCATGGTCAGATATTTCCAGATATTTCATGAAATCTCTAAAGAGTTTCTCTCTGCTGCCTGTACTGTAGAACTGCAGAAAGCAGGAGATTTCTCTCACAATATCACAAGAATTTCAGGAAATATCTGATCATTTCTTTGGCTGTGGCTGTACTTGATGTAAAAGATACAAATTATTGTAACTGTAGAGCAAACAGCACTACAGCATACAGAAATCTAAAATGCCAATTTTTTAAGAGAAAGCTAGAATGCGAGGTCCTCTAAAAACATGTTGAGCATGGTCAATAGAATTAAAAAAAGCAAAAACTGGAGTCTAGCATCAGGAACAAGCTCCTGAAACTGGAAGCATTAGCATGCACCGTATGATCAGACTGACTTTTGCAGAGAGGAAAGTGAATTCAAATGACCACATACAGAATCTTAGCACCATGACAGCCATTTTATTTTTCACAATTTAAGCTGAACTGTTAGCAAACACATTAAAGAAGAATGTCCACCAGTAATGGTCTACAACAACTGTAGATGTGGGACTGTATTTGACTTCCTCTGTTCTAATAAGCACATGGGTTTGATCCTGTCGCCCCACACACCTTGACATATTGGAAATAGAGTCACTCTGGAGGCACCACAGGATCCCCAATGGCTGACATCAGTGACGGGGCAGCTGTGGGAGATTTAAATATGTAGAATGAGTCATGGAGCTTTCTAATTCTCTGGTATGCTGTACCCCACATTTGAGAGCAAATGGCTTTAATGTGGTATTACTCACCATCCATTTCTACTTCCTTCCTCTGATGCAGGGAGATCTGAAGGCTGTGGGTTCTATCCCCACATCAGAAACTTGGGTTAAATCCCAATAGTGACACTGTAGTGCAGCATGAGGGGGTTGCTGCACTCCTGAGGTGTCATCTTTTGGATGAGGCATTACACTGAGGTCCCATCTGCTGGTTCAGGTGGTTGTTAAAGATCCCATGGTACTTTCAAAAATAGTAGGGGGATTTTTTCTATACAGACCTCCATCTCAGGGGGAGGAAAAGGGCAAGAAAATTATATAAGGCATCCTTAGGATGGCAGACAAAGGGGAGATATTGTTGATGGGGGACCTGAATATGCCAGATGTTAACTGGAGCACCTTTGCTGCAGCCACATCCAAGAGCAGGGTCATTCTTGATGCTCTACAGGAAGCATGCCTCAGTCAGCTAGTGTTGGAACCCACTTTGGAGGGAGCAGTCTTAGACCTGGTACTCTCAAATGGGAATGGAGAGAGGATCTCAGATCTAGAAGTGAGTAGCCATCTGGGAACACGTGAACACCAAACAGTGTGGTTCATGATAAACACAGCCGCAGAGTCAAGCCATACAAAAGTGTGGGTACTGGACTTTAGGAGGGCTGCCTTTGCCAAAATGGGAGAGTGCCTCAGAAAAGCACTAGCAAACAGGCAAGAAGGAGGGGTGGAGAAACAATGGGGAGAGATAAAAACTCCCATCACAGAGGCAACAAGCCTTTGTGTGAAGCAAATATACAAATCAAAATGAAAGAAGAAAACACAATGGCTCTCAAAAGAGGTGTTACGGAATGACAGGGAGAAAAAGATCGCATTCAGAAAGTATAAGGAAACACAAAAGGAACAGGACAGAGAACTGTACCATTTAAAGCAGAAGGAAGTGGTGAAGGCAGTCAGAATAGCAAAGGCCCAAACTGAGGAAAAGATAGCCAACTTGGTTAAGAGGGGGGATAAAACCTTTTATAGGTAAATTAGGGAGCAAAGAAAGACCCAGGGAGGGATAGTGAGGCTTAATAAAGGGCAGGGTGGTGGGCAGAGAGGGACAGTGAAAAGCAGGTATACTGAATAAATATGTCTTCTCAGTATTCACAAAAGAAGAGGAGGGGAGGTACCTAATTCATTCAATAGAAGCAAGCTGGATGGGGGGCGGGGGGTCAATACCAGTCCAGCTCTGAAAGAACTCTTAAAACTGAAGGTGCACAAAGCAATGGGGCCTAACGGGATTCACCCCAGAATTCTATAAAGAACTAAGGGGAGAGCTAGTGACTCCAATTACTACCCTTTTTAACAAATCATGGGAGGATGGTGTGGTACCTGAGGACTGGAGGAGGGTGGATGTGATTCCCCTTCACAAAAAAGTGGGAGCAAAGCAGAGGCAGGAAACTGCAGACCTGTTAGCTTGACCTCAGTGGTAGGGAAAATGATGGAATCACTTCTGAAAGAAAGAATTGTTGAGTACCTAGAAGCCAGCAGGGCACAGGACCCAAGGCAGCATGGATTCACAGTGAGAAGGGCACTTAAGATGAATCTAATAGATTTCTTTGACTGGGTGACCAAAGTAGCTGAACTGGGAGGGGCTATGGAGATGGCCTACCTAGACTTTAGCAAGGCATTTCACACCATCCCACATCAAAGATTAATAAACAAATTAGCCAGTCTGGGATTGGGTCCTGGGGTTGTAGCCTGGGTAAAACATTGGCTGGACAACAGGACACATAGGGTAATAGTAAATGGAGTCCACTCTGAAGAAAGGGGCGGTTAATATTGGGGTACCACAGCATTCAGTATTTGGTTCTGTACTTTTTAGTGTCTTTATAAGTGACATTGCAGAGGGACTGGAAGGAAAAGTATGCCTCTTTGCAGACTACACAAAGATTTGCAACAAGGTTGATACACAAGGGTGGGGGGAGGATGATAAAGGACTTGGCAAGGTTGGAGGAATGGTCAAAAGTATGGCAGCTTAGAGTCAATGCAAAGAAGTGCAAAGTAATGCACCTGGGAAACAAAAACCCAGGGGAAGACTACACAATGAGGGGGAGGTAGTAGCAACAACAAAAATTGAAAGAGACCTTGTGGTAGTCATATCAGATGACCTAAAGGTAAGCAAGCAATGTGAGAAGGCAATAAGGATGGCTGGGGGGATACTGGGATGTATAGGGAGAGGCATCACCAGTAGAAAACAGGAAGTTGTTATCTCTCTATACGGACAGTTGGTGAGACCCCATCTGGAGTACTGTGTGCAGTTCTGGAGACCGCATCTCTGCAAGGACATAGCCATACAAAAAGAGACTAAAGGAGCTTAATATGTATACTCTTGAGGAAAAGAGGGAGAGGGGGGACATGATATAAACTTTTAAGTACCACAAGAGAATCAACAAAGTCCAAGAGGGTAGCATCTTTCAGAAAAAGAGATGTGCAAGAACAAGGGGATACATTTTGAAGATAGAGGGGGGACTGCTTGGGGCAATATGGGGAAGTATTTTTTTCACAGAGAAAGTGGTGGATGCAGGGAATGGCCTTCCTGAGGAGGTTGTGGGGTCAAAAATAGTGAGGGAAATCAAGAATGCATGGGATAGACATTAGGCAATTCTTGTTGGGGGGGTAGGAAGAGGAAGGCTGTTGGTTAACTAGGATCTGCAGCTTATCCAATAGGTAGGGAAATGGGCAGACTAGGTGGGCCAAGCGGTTCTTATCTGCTGTCAAAGTCTATGTTTCTATGTTTCTTCCTGAGAGGAAGGATTAAAAGCAAGACAAAACTGTATCAGTTTTTCTCCCATAATACCTCAGGCATTCTATCAAAACTTGATAGTTCACCATATCATGTTGGTGCATGACCAAGAGGAACCACATCAGGTTGGTGACCTCAATTTCTTACTGTAAGGTCATGAGTCATGTAGCAGCTTTACCATGGGGTGATATAGGGTAAAGGTGGGACACACTATAGAGAAAAAGGGACTTAGGTGTTGTCACCAGTGGCACCCTGAAGTTCACTTCTCAGTGCAACAAGGCATATGGGAAAGTAAGCAGAATAATGGGGTGTATAGGAAGGGACTTCATCATCAGAAAAAGTGAGTTAATACTGCACTTGTGTAGATCCCTGGTGAGGACTCACATTGAATACTACCATATGTACATTTCTAGAGACCACATTTGGAGAATAACTAGGACAGGATGAATATGGTCAAAAGGAGGGCAAGAAAATGATATATGATCTCCTGGGAAAAATATACAAGGAAATGTTTTAAAACTTGAACATGTATTTCTTGGTAGCCAGAAGAGAGGTACATTGTAGAAACCTTTAAGTTTCTAAAAGGACTCAACATGGAAGACCCTTCCATGTTGTGTGCAGGACCTGAGAGCTTTAATACCAGGTGGCAAAATTACAAGTTGGTAAAGGGCAGATTTAAGTGGGATGAGAGGGAATACTTTTTCATAGAAAGTGTGGTGGGCAAATAGAAGTTTGCCTAGCAGTGTGGCAAACACTGAGACTACATCCATGCTCAGATCTGGCTGGGATTGATTAAAGGAGTTAGTTGTGGTTATGGGGGGGAGGTTCACAGGGGAATGATCATGGTCCCATTAGGGAGGTATTTACAGGTTCACCCATTTTAAATAGATGAATGGACCACAACAGTGTTAGTAGTTAGGGTCTTTGGGGAGACTCAACCTCAGTAGTTTATCAGCTTGTCACATTTCATATCTCCATGTCACAGACACAGTCTTAGTTCTTTGAAACGTGGTCTGAAACTGGAATATAACAGATCATAGATTTTGTACAGTTTTAGGTGAACATTAAGCTGCAAAGCCATCACCTTCTCTCCCTCCTTACCAAAAAAGTTGAGCTGGGAGATACAATAGGTCAAATCTTGCTACACAGTCAGAGTCAGGCAACATCTTCTTAGGGAGAGATCTAACTAGTCCTTTTCAAGCCTGCAAGAAAACAACTCGTCTCAAGAGAGATCTTGACTTTCTCAGTGAACACTAGAGTCAGAAAATCCCAGCAGCTTACTGTAAACCAGGTTTTACCAGGTCCATTGTTCAACTGGTGGATCACAGCTTGGCTACAACTGGCACCCTGTTGTGGATAAATCAGACAAACTCCTTATACTTTATAATGAAAAGTGCTCTCCCAGACTGCATGCAGACTGGGTGGGGAAGCCTGTAGAAGGTCTAGAAGAGCTCAGGTAGCCTATTCCTTACTTGCTGCAATAATCACAGACAGTTATTAATCCCTCTTCATGACCATTGCCTCTGATACTCAATTTTTTATCCAGTTTGTTGGCAGGGGTATGGAACCCCATCGAAATGCACTCAGGCCTCTTGATCAGCAATTTGAATCACCTGAGCTTTCGTACCATGGTGAGTTCCTATGCGCAGTCACACAGTGGGAACAGATTGGTGCTAGGGTGTCAGTAGCAGCAAATATTACACTGTAGCAATCCATACTATATCCAAGACTCCAGTGCAGTAAGTCAACTTGACCAAAATGTCTAGGATCTTTTTGAGCTTAACAGGATCTAAGTCCTGCTTTGCTTGATGAGGAATGTTTCCACAGCCGCTGATTGCTTCTTAGTGGCCCTGGATTTGAATATTCTACACAGATGTCAGATCACCCTTCTGGATCAACCTTAACCAATGTTATGACAAGCCCCAACAGAAAGACCAGATCTATTGTATAGTCCTTTTCATTTGTGTTTGTAGAAATATGCTGCACTATGTCAAATGATAAAATGAACTGCAGGAGTCACTGATGAAATATTGCTAAACTCTCATCAATAGAAAGAAAAAAGGCTTCCTGTCTTATGAAGCTCAGAGGAGCAAAGTGCCAGGACAGTCAGGCAGTGCTTTATTGTTGAGGCTCCCTTAAATCAGACATTTTACCTTTTTGGATGCTTGTATTGCACTGATACATTTTTCTGTTATGGTATATTCATGCAAGAAATGGATGGTACTGATTGAAATCCTTAGTACCATGCATTCATTTCTACAGAAGCCCTCACTATTGGGTTTGAGTGCACTTGATTTTTATTCTATCCAGTCTTGTTTGGGCCAGCTGCCTCAGGATGCACCAGATCCCAGCATTATAAGTGCAAAGCAGTTTGCATGCCTTTACAAACTCTCATGAATCCTGAAACTGAAGTCCCTAAGCACAAACAGCCTCTGGGACTTTACTGCAAAGGATGCAAGAAGATCAGAGATCACCTGCAGAAATTTCCACTTACACCTGTGAGGCCTGTAAATTAAGAAAGTCTGGCACCCTGTGCTTGCCCAACACTTGATGGCCACGTGCTCAAATTACCTGTGCTGTTTCATGGTGTATGCAGCTTAGATTTTAGCCAGGGTGACCCTTCCACCTCTCCTCTACCCTCTCAGGTAGTGCACCATGGAGTAAACAGAATGAATGCCTGAAAGCAACACTAGACTGGAAATGCCCCCAGCCGGGTCTTTATGATGCAGATTAGATCAACCTGCAAATCTACAATGAAATCAAGATTGAAAGCCAAATTATTCATGAGGAATCTTGCATTGCATATCATAGGATTCATTTTATGGTTATATTTACCTTATACCCCAATGCTGGGTTTCACTCTTGCACATGCATGTTTACTTTTTTTTGTTTAAATAGGTATGGCAAAGTTGATGTGACCGCCAGTATCTTTGTGAAGTCTTGTGAGCTGCTATGTTCCTGACTTTGTACCAACTTCACTAGTGAAGTAAAACTTACAGTAGTTCCATCTGTAGTTTTGATACACAAGGTGGTGACCCCGCATGATCTGCTTTCAGTAATTATACCATGGCAGATGTCACTGAGACTTGCAACTGGGGGACATGGGGTAATGCATCTTAAAAGCCACTGCACAAAGCACATTGCCTCCTTGCATACAAGCACACACATTCAATCAGATTCCCCCACCCCTTTCTCTGTGCTGGTGCACTGACTTGTGTGTTTGCACAGGGAAAAACTTGAAACCCCTTTCTGTATGAGTCCCTCTTGGACTATACATTTGTGTGACTCAGCCTTACCCTGCCTGCTAAAGACAACCCCACAGAGATTACACACAGTAGCATACCAGATTGTAAATACCTCACCGTGCACAGCCTCATCCATGGTATATGCAAATCACCATGCTGGTGTTTCTTGGTAGTTCAGTGGCCCTGGAACCTTGCAAAATTGTTCTCATTACTTGCATCCAGTGGATCCTCCACTTACAGCTCCTTTCTATTCCATTACTGTTATTAGTAGTGCTGTGCACTGACAAATCCTTTCACTGCTATATTGTACATTCCAGCTCACAAGGTTGTAACACCTACAAGAACTGCGTTGAGCCTTTGTACCATGGCATGTGTTTACTCACTATCTAACCTTGTAACTGAGGCTGGAGGGCAGTGGGGAGCTGCTGTGCATAGTACAGCACTGCTGTTCATAGCACAGCACTGCTGTGCATGCAGGAACCCTCATTAAATTAGACTCCATATGCCACTTTCAATGTGTGTTTTTGCTGGAAAGACTTGTCACCATGCATATACTTTCCATAATGCTTTGCAGTATTAAAGTATATGTAATTTTATATCTCTTTGGAACCTGGCTTTGTTGCCAGATTCCATCCAGAGTAAATCTGGCTTGAGCGCTTCTGCACTGAAGTTCTTGTCTTTTAAATTTCTTTTCTATTTTTTGCTGACCATTACCCTAATAAATAAGATCATTAAACATGTTCCTTTAGAACATTTAGTGACAACATCATAAGGCGTATCCATAATTGCAGTGCTACTGCTGTTATTGCCATCATCTTTGTCAGGTGAAGAACCAAGCTATGTTCTGCCACCCAGCACAACTGCCATCCATAGGTGGGTGTTGCTGTCTGCAGAAGTGGATTTTCCTCTGCAACAGTAGTACAACATACACTTATTCAAACTGCCAGTCCCGATATTAGTGGTTGCATGTAAGCTATGCATCCACTAACATATTGGACTATGACAGCTGTAGAGGTAGGGCCATGGTGAGTGTTCTTGGTATATGGTGATACTACAAAAGTATTTTTTCCCTTACCTCATATGTTGATGGCCATGCCAGTATGTATCGATACAGTTTATTACTGTTCTTCCCTAGTGGTCCTGGAGACCTGGAAGTAATCATCTCTGATTACCTAAAAGGGATCAGGCAGTTTGACAAGGCAGTTGTGAGAGCTGATGGGATGCTGGGATGCCTAGGGAGCAGTATCACCAGCAGAAGGAGGTGGGGTGGTACTGTCTCTGAATAGATCACTGGTAAGACTTCACTTAGAATATTTTGTACAGTTCTGGAGGCCACATCTCCAGAAAGACATAGACAGAGGGAAGGCAGTCCAGAGGAGAGTAACTAAAATGATGCAGAGTCTGCATCAAAAGCCCTACAAGGAGAGACTAAAGGAACTCAGTATGTACACCCTGGAAAGAGGAGGGAGGAGGATATGACAGAGACCTTTAAATACCTCACGGTAAATAAGGTACAAGAGGAAAGTATGTTTTCAGAAAAAAAGTGTTCAAGAACAGTCTGACATGCTGTGAAGTTGGAGGGGTAGATTCAGGAGAGATGTGAGGAAGTACAGTACTTCACAGAAAGAGTGGTGGATTAACAGTCTACCAGTTGAAGTTGTGGGGGCAAAAACAGTGGTGGGGTTCAAGAATGCATAGGATAGACATAAGGGAATCTTTTCAGAAAGGAATGGGGATAGGAAAAAAGAGCTAGAGATCAAGTAGGGTAGTTAGGGCAAAATGAAGAAACTGGATGAGCCAAGCATTCCTTATATGCCATCAGATTATATGTTTCTATGTTTCCAGTTACCCAGAAATCATGTGAATTTGTTGTCTACGTCCCTTTTGTCCAGCAGATCCCTCCATCCACAGACACATTCCAATCTGCTACTGTTGTTGGTGCCTAACCCTTCCCTCTACCTGACCAAATATTATGGCTTAGTTTGCATATGTTACAATACGGTCTCAAAGCAGCCCTTACTGACTCTAGTCCATTTAAAGAGCTGCTGTCACCTCTAAGAAAGCTGTTAAAATCTATTATTTAGACAGAACTCCATTTAGAGTTCATATGTCTTCTGTATTTGACATTTTTTTCTCTTTCTCTAATTACCTTTGCCTATATACAGATTGTTCTCTGTTAGACGTCAGCTGTTACACTTGTTTAGTCCTATCTTGAAGTCATAATCCTCTGCTTGTGACATTACAGCTGCTTTATTGACAGCAGGTCATGATGATGTCCAAAAGAGAGGACTGTACCTTTAAGTGGGGAATGAGTTGCATGAGTAGATGAACTGTACTTACAAGAGTAGATTTTTATGTAAATATACTTCACAGTGAACAACAAGGAGAAGCTTATTACTGAAAATATTGACATTTTAGGTTATTTTGTGTCTGCTATGATTCTAAGAGTTTAAGCTGTCAGTTGCTCTTCAAGTCAGCATCTTATGGTAACACAGAAACATAGAAACATAGATTTTGATGGCAGATAAGGACCGCTTGGCCCATCCAGTCTGCCCATTTCCCTATCTAATGGATAAGCTGCAGATCCTACCTAACCAGCAGCCTACTTCTTCCTACCCCAACCCCCTAGAATTGCCTTATGACTGTCCCATGCATGCTTGAATTCCACCACTGTTTTTGACTCCACAACCTCCTCCGGAAGGCCGTTCCATGCATCCACAACCCTCTCTGTGAAAAAATACTTCCTTAAATTACCTCTGAGCCGCCCCCTTCTATCTTCAAATTGTGCCCCCTTGTTCTTGCACACCTCTTTTTGCAACACAAGAGCTGATTGTGTTGTGTTGTTTCAGACACAGTTTTACTTTGATATCCAATTGTCAGTATATCACTTGGAGTCCTAAGTAATTCACTCTATTGCAAGAATAATTTGCCCTTTTCTTGCAAATACCAGGGTTTGCCATGACAGAATCCCACTCTATAATTTGCAGCAGTGACAGAGTATATGTCTACACAGAGTAGATGTGCCAGACAGCATCAGGCAGTCAGGAGCAGTTACTAAGGTAGTAAACTTCAGGGGGGAAGACTTTGGGAGGATGCAGGAAGTACTGAAAAGGAAACTAGAGGGCATAAGGCAGGAGATGGATGCAGAGCAGAAATGGGATATTATTAAAAGGCAGATTACAGAGGCAACAGGAGCCTGCACTAAGACACAGAGTAAGAGGAGCAGAGCAAGAAAACCATGCTGGTTGAACAGTGAGGTAGTGGAGGTGGTAAGAGCAAAATGAGAGGTGCACCAGAGGTATAGAAGGACAGGGAAGGAAGTGAACAGGGAGGAGTATGCAAGATGGTCCAGTAAGGTGACCAGAAAAGTGAGAGAAGCCAAGGCCCAGAGCGAGCTGAGATTAGCACAGAGAATTAATGGGGGGGGGACTTTTTCAGATACATCAGGGAGAAAAGGAAGTGCAAGGAGACAATAGTGAGGATAAAAAGGGGTGGGGAGCAGATGGAAAAGGGTGAGGAGCAGACAAAAGCACTGAATGAATACTTTTGGTCAGTGTTCATAGAAGAAAAGGGGGGGCGCTACCACCATGGGCTGGAAGGGTGGGGACAGGGGGAGAGGAGCAACAGAAAGAAGAATTGATGCAAGTAAAGTCCTAGAGGAACTGAGGCCAGTGAAGGTAGACAAGGCACCAGGACCAGATGGTATCCACCCCAGGGTGCTGAGAGACATGGTGGAGGTGTTGGCGGAGCCACTGGCGGATCTGTAGAGCACCTCACTGGAGTCAGGATGCGTGCCACTGGACTGGAGGATGCACATGTAGTACCATTACACAAGAGCAGGCCAAGGAATGAACTGGGTAATTATCGCCAGGTAAGTCTCACCTCCATAGTGTGCAAACTCATGGAGACGATACTAAAGGAAAGACTGGTGTCGTACCTGGAGGACAATGGCCTCCAGGTTGTAAGGTAGCATGGGTTTGTTTCAGGGAAGTCTTGTCAAACCAACCTAATACAATATTATGACTGGGTGACAGGTTAGCTGGATAAGGGTCATGTTGTGGATGTTCCTTACCTCTACTTCAGCAAGTTGGGTGGCTTTGGGGGAAGCTAACTGATTTAGGGGTAGGGGCAAAAATGATGAACTGGATTACAAGCTAGCTGAGTGGGAGGCTGCAACAGGTGGTGGTGGTGAGAGGGGAGCTCTCAACTCCAAGGCCAGTGATGAGTGGAGTGCCACAGGACTCTGTGTTGGGGCCAGTATTGTTTGGGCTTTTCATTTCAGACATTGCACATGGGGTGATGAGCAAGATAAGTCTGTTCACTGATGACACCAAAATTGGAGCAGTGGTGAATGGAGAGGAGGGATGGAAGCAGCTGCAGGGGGACCTAAGCAAGTTAGAGGAGTGGTCAGAGAGGTGGCAGCTGGGGTTCAATGCAAAGAAGTGTAAGGTTATACACTTTGGGGTGAAGAACCCAAGGAGAGAATACTGGCTGGGAGGAGTTAAGCTGGGGATCACTGAGGAGGAGAAGGACCTAGGGGTAATGATAACAGGGACCATGGACAACACTGCCCAGTGCAGAAGAGTGGCTGCAAAAGTGAACAAAATGCTGGGGTGCATAGTGAGGGTTTTTTCATCCAGGTGAAGAGAGGTGATCTTGTCTCTCTACAGGTCACTGGTAAGGCCACACTTAGAGTACTTTGTGCAGTTTTGGAGGCCATACCTAAAGCATGATATCAGGCTACTAGAGGGGGTGCAGAGGAGGGCAAAAAAGATGATATGTGGAATGGAAGGGACAGACAATGACAGCAGGCTGAGAGACCTGAATATGTACACCCTGGAGGATAGAAGAGATGGGGGGACATGATAGAGACATTCAAGTATCTGAGGGGAATCAATAAGGATGGGGAAGATGGGGTCTTCAACTTAAGGAGGGGAGGTTCACAAGGGGCATGCACTAAGAATAGAGGGGAAGATTTAGAAGAAAATGAGGAGACACTATTCACAGAGAGGGTGATAGCAAAATGGAACTCCCTACCAGAATGGGTGGCGTCATGTAAATCTGTGCACGGGTTTCAAAGGATATGGGACAGGGAACAGGGAGAGTGAGGGTGGGGGGGAGTGGCAGTGGGATGACAAATGGGGGGTGGGGCAGCTGCAAACTAGGGGTGCTAGCTGCACACTCGAGCAGACTTAGATGGATAGTGATCTGTTTCTGCTGGCACATTCGTATGTTTTTATGTTCGTACATATGAGCAGTAACATACTGTACTGCAAGATGCCAGATTAGAATAACGTATGAAAATATAGCTGCAAGTTATTAAAACAATGACTATTTCTCATAGTGGCATTGCTTATTAAACAAAACATAACGTTATTAGAAAAATTGACAAGGGGGTTAATATGGGTTCCATTTTAAGCAGAAGTCTTATTTGTTGTAACAGCAATTTGTTTCCGCTACAGTTTAACAAGAAACATCACCAAGTTGCAAGATCCATTAGTATGGTAAGTCATTCTGCTACTCTAGTAAGAATTTTTCAAGTACATATTAACATCTGATATTCATTAAATACTGTAAGTGCATGTGGATAGTCAAGTACTTAAATCTTATATCTTTTATCATGCTGTTCAGAATTGTCAATTTCTGATGAAACAGAATTCAGAAGAATTTTTGCAAAATTTGTCTAATTCATGGAGTTCCATTGGTTGTGGAATTCCAAAATTTTGAAAGAAGAATGTCTTTCACAGAATTGCAGTCCACAGTTTGGATAAACCATTGGTACTTTTCTGTAATTTGCTAAAAATTATTCCATGGATTTTCATGATTCATGGAAAGTTATTCTGCGGTTTATATAGAAATGCTTTTCAGACTTCAGCAAAATTTAATAAGAAATTTCAAAAAACATTTCAGAAACAGAATTGGCATTCCACACAGATTCCACTAGCAGAATTTAACATTCTTCCCAGCTCTAACCTTTGTATCAGTTCTGAAAACTTTAAAGTAGCCCATACCTGGCTTTCTCTTTGTAATTTGGGAAAATGTTCACTGCAGTCAGTTTTCTGTGCTTAGTGAACTGTTTTTTGTATTTCTGATTTACATGTAATTTTCAATCTTTTGGGGTTCACTGTTGATGCTCCCTTTTGTGCACTTAATATTTATGGCTTAGTTACTGGCAGGTTGTACAATCAGTTTAGTGGACATCTAGAGTGAAACTTCCACTGCAGGCCTCTAAACAACTGATGTCTCTGAGATCAAGGGTAGTCAACAAATTGATAAGAATTTCCAAGTGGAAAAACACAGCAAAACCACTGGGAACATAAGATTAGTTACAAAAGAGTACAATAATACAGCCACATTTCTAATTACATTACAAAAAAACAAACTCTCAGTCCCTTTTAAGCATTTCTCCTGCAGATTGAAACTCATTTATATATTAAACAGTTCAAGGGAAAATGTTAAAGAACTCCTGGTATGTTGGGAAAACTTTGGAAAACATAATATTTAGACAAAATTCAGCTTGTATTTCATATATCTTCAATATATTTCTCATTTCCATCATTTTGACATTTATTAATAAGAACATTCTAACAAAAATAATATGTTTATCCCTCAGAATTCATATTCCTCTATAGCTTATCCCTACTGGAAATTCTATGCTCTTTTCTGACATCCCAGTCTGTTGCCAACTGAGATGTCACAAGCAGAGTATTATATCAGATTGGGAAGAAATAATAGGAGCTGATAAACCCTAAAGAAAGAACTATCCAATTTCCGATGCATATGACCTCAGTAGTAAATAGTAGGGGATCAAACATACAGAATTAATGAAAACTATAAGCAGCTTTGTGTTCAAATAGTATGCTTCCAGAGATGCCCCTGGGGATCAGTGGCTCTTTAACTTGAATGAATGTATTATGCTTAAAATGGGCTGAAGAAATGACTCACATGTTTGTCTTGTCTCATCTCAGGCATACAATATATACAGGGAGCTTCCAAAAGCCAAAATGCACAGCTTCTACTGTATATCTATAAAATCATGGGGGGATTTATTTAATTTAGTTCTTTATTGAAAACTTCTGATTACCTTTGAGCACAGGTGCTCATTTGCAAATAAAATCCCATGTCAAATATATGGTCACAAGAAAAAAAATTACAAGTACGAAAAGCAGTTCCATAGGCAATGCAGTCAAGTCACGCTGAAAGCACTTAAGGCAGAACAATTACATAAAGTTTAAAAATTCCGTATAGATAATTGTATAAAAAGTCACAAGATATATACAGAGAGAAATCAAATAAGACAATTTAATGGTTACAGTTGCATTGAACTACAAGGGCAGACTTCAAAAATCTCTTAAACTGATTAATCTTGGGAGATTCAGCAGAATATCAGGCAATTTATTTAACCAGTTAGCATCCCTGACAGCAAATGACTGTTTGCCCAGCTTAGTATGCTGGAAAGGAGGCTTAAGGGCATTTCTGGCCATATTCTTGGTGTTGTATTGGCTGGAGATGATAAAATGGATTGAATGTTCCTATATGACAATAAGGGTTTTACATATTCCACAGATATCCCATTGGAAACACATTTTTATGACAGAAATCATAACATTGTTATTTGTTTTTCTTCTATATAAAAAATCAGAAACTGTTTAAAAAGTGTCCTAAAACAAAAATATTCTGCTAACGTTGTGTACTCATAAAATTGCTACTGTATATCAATGTAGAATTATTATATTTCCTCTATATTAGTATATAGCACTGAAACAGCTTCATGCCAGTTGAGTGGAACTGCATTATTAGTGCAATATATTGATTATGTAAAGGTGTTATGCCAGTACATATGTGCATTGAAAGTGCACTGATGTGATATTTACATGTTAGTGCAGCACAGCATTTTCTACTTCTTTTGGTAGAAAGTTCTACAGAATTTTGTAAACTTTAGACTAGTTTTGCAGAATTCTGTTGGAAGTGAAATGCAAAATCCTCCAACTGGAATGTGAAATACTGATCTACAGGTTACCTAAAACTTGTTTTTTGTTTGATTGTTTGTCTTTAAATAAATAATGGATTGGTATTCCTCATGTTATGTAAACCACAGATCTGTTTCTGGAATACTGTGGAAAACAAATTGGTGATTTTTGTAAACCATAGAATACTGATCCATGGATCACATTAAAACACAGTCAGACATCTACTGATTGTTTTCTTAAAAATTCTGAAAAGCATTTTGAAAGGGGACACACCATTCCCCCAAATACCAGTGGGAATATTCTGCATTCTGCACAGCTGTAATTCATATCAATCTCACTCCATGCTTTCATTTAAGAACTCTAGTTTCTAGTCCTTATGGTTCCAAAGTTAATCCTTTCCAAAGAAATTATCTTTACAAAGGGCTAACCTTGGAGCATCAATGCTATCCACTTTTTTTTTTATGAAAGCTGGGAGTTAGGCTGACATGGCTACATGATATTGTACTGATGCACATACAAAGCACCAGTGTAATGCAAATGTACTTTTCTAAACTGACTCACTAACAAAGCATTTCCACTAAATTGACTTACCGTATATTGATATGCTGGTAATAGCCAAATGCTATGTTGACAATAAAATGCTCAAACAAGAATACATATATACATGATTAATAATAAATACATTAAAAACAGTAATACTTATTAATTATAAACAGAAAACATATGTAATTAATATAAAGAAAGAAGTGTGGTTATGTATGACCCTTCAGAAAATGCTAGTGTTATTCCATTAAGGAAAACAACAATACTTTACTAGATTTTTTTTTCATTGTGCCAGTTCTGGATTCACAGCACCTAGCAAATGTACAGTAAATATAGAAGCATTACTTATATAATGTCTTTGAGAATACCATTTTGCAAATTAATGCACTTATTTTCATGTCCTACAGGCCTAAAGTGTACTTAAATGATTTACACAATAGGAGTGAGGGTAAAAATGACAAGATAGAAACAATATCTTAGTGACATCAGGAACAGCAGCATATCAAAAATATGTTGTTATTACTGTTGTCACAATTTAGAGATGAGCTGAAGTTATAATTCATGGGTGACTTTCCTATGGATAGGCTGAAGTTCACATCCGTGGAGTTTCACAGTTTTCCCTGCACTCCACAACTTTGCAAGTACAATCCCTGGAATTTCTTCCATGATCTGTGAAATTTTTGGTTGCAATCCATGGAATTCCACTAGTGATCAGTAGGATTTCACCTCTGATCCCCAGAATTCCACCAATCTTGTGTGAAATTATATGGATTGTGGCTGAAATTCTGTAACTAATGGCAGAAATTCTGCGGATTGCAGGTGGAACTCCACACTTCTTGAATTGATCTGAACTCTGAAAATTCTGCTAAATTCATGGATTAATTCACAGAATTAAATACACCAACTTCGCCCATCTCTAGTCACAATGGATATTTTCTTTAAGGTACTGGTATCAGAGTGGAATACTGAACCAGTCAAGAGAGCAGCTTCCACAATGCTAATGTGATTACAATGTGTAGTGCAACTCTGAAGCCAACTGTTAAAATCAAAGAAAAACAATCTTGAAACAGACTACAGATTTAAAAGCTGTAACTTGTAAGTTACTGTTACATATATATATATATATATACAGTATATATGTATATATTGAATACCGAAAAGCATCACTCAAGCTAGGCAATTTATTATCACTTAATACCCAAAAGCCTCACTCAAACTAGACAATTTATTATCACTTAATACCCAAAAGCCTCACTCAAGCTAGGCAATTTATTATAACTTATAGGGGGGACAGAATTTTCATATCTCACTTGTGGCTCTGACACTCATGAGTTATGATCCTGCCCCTCACACACGAAGATAAATTGCATATTATGTGTTAGCCCATTGCATATCCCCAAAATTTCAATGTTCAGTGGGTAATTAACATTTATTTCCACTTTAGGTTGGTCACAAAAGAACACTTAACCACTGGAAGAACAGCTTATACACTGCCTGATGACATATATGGTTAAAAACAGATTAGTGAAATCAAACGGAATAGTTAAGTCTTCATTAAAAGCACTAATCTTGCCAGAGAGGCACTGTTATTGTATAAATGACATATGCCATGGGCTGGCTAAAATTATAAAATGGCAGGGTAAAATCCAGTAATCTGGCTCTTATTTATATGTAAAATATGGTTTACACATGGTTAAAAAAAGGACTGTTCAGCAGTGAAGCATCTGAAACCTTGATTAATGGGCATTTGGAACACAGGCATTTCAGCTAGAAACATACACTTTAACAGCAGATCAGGACTGCTTGGCCCACCTAGTCTACCCATTTCCTACCTACTGGATAAGCTGCAGATCCTAGTTAACCAACAGCCTATTTCTTCCTAACCCCTAAAATAATTGCCTTATGTTTGTCCCTTAAATTATTGAATTCTCCCACAACCTCCACAGGAAAGCAGTTCACTGCATCCACCACCCTTTCTGTGAAAACATACTTCCTCACATTGCCCCTGAGCTGTCCCCTCTCTATCTTAAAATTGTGTCCCCTTGTTCTTGCACATCTCTTTTTCTGAAAGATGTTACCTCTTGGACTATTGATTCCACTGAGGTACTTAGGTACAGCCAGAACTGATCTTCCACCACAAACATGGCTGCTACCATTACACTGTAAAAAAAATCAACTGGGCCCTAAAAATAAAACTATCTTAAATTAAAAATAAAACAAATTAATTAAATGGTGTTTCCTGATTATTACACTCTTCTTACATACATGAATACATTAGAAAGATTAAGTAGTGTTTATAATTTTCACTACAACTATTTCTTTGCTGACAGTGGAAAATCCCCTTTCTGTCTTTACCTGCTCATCAGGGAACTCTCTTATTCTTTCCCTGACAGTGAGATAATTGAGTCTGTGGCTGTAACAAAGGCCTTTGTTGTCTGTGTGTACAGTATATTAGGAGAGAAACATTCTGCCAGTGGAACTGAGCAGAATTTTAAATCCATATATTCCATGGTAAACATTCTGTGATAAACATTCCATATCTTAAATGTAGAGAAAACAAAGAAAAAATATCAGGAAGGAGAAAGTAGGTAATAATACAATTACATCATCAATGACATCACTTGCACTGGGCGGAAGGACTATTTTATCACAAATGCACACAAATAAATCTATTGTTTCTACATATAAACATACTTTTCCCAATTGTAAAAAGCAACGAAAAAAGGGGCCAATTTTATAAGTTCAATAAGGCACTTAGGGGGATGTGTAAACCATATTTTACACACACCCCTTTGTGCCTTATTGTTATATACATGTAATTTTATCTGCAGAGTCTGACATCTACAGACCTTGCTCATGGCTCTGTGATTTGTGAGGTCATAGAAGTCAAAACTTCCTGATAAAAAAATGTGAGATTTTTAGTTAGCCCATGGCATATCCCATATATACAGAACAGATACAGATAAACATCAAATGGACACAATTTTGGACTTCTGGTGATGCATTGTGCTGCGTAGCAGCTTTCCCTCAGAGCTCCAGCCACCCAATTCGAAAAACTACCGATTTGCTTGGCCAAAAGGTAATCGGCTACTTCAAATTGTGATATCTCGGTGTGGGAATACTGCGAGCGCATGGGGGACATGTTTCCGAGCGTATAATGGAGGTGGACACAAGAAAAAGCCTACTGAAGTGTACCCCTCCTGTCTCACCTGAAAAGGCCCCAAAGAAGCCTCAGACCTCTAGTGCTAGCCAAGGAGTGGATGCCTGTGCTAGCCCTGCCCTTTCATCCATGGCTAATGAACCATTGACTCTCCAGCATTTTTTAGAGGAGGTTGCACCCTTCAAAGAGGACCTTCATACCCTTACACTGGGATTTACCTCTCTTACCCAGAAATTGGATGATGTGGCACAAACGGGTTCAGAAAACTCAGCGCAAATCATTTCACTGGAACAATGCCAGGACAGGCTCGATCCTGAGATTATTGCCTGTAGGCAGCGCCTCACTAAGTTGGAGCAAAAGGTGGAAGACCTCAAAGGGCGCAGCAGGAGGATTAATGTAGTGGTCGTGGGCCTCCCTGAACAAGAAGAGGGGCATGACACAATCAAATTTGCACAAAAGCTTGTGGAAAAGTTAGCTGACCCTACTCAATTTGGGGCCTTATACATTATTGAGAAGGCCCATAGAGCGTTGTGTCCCAAGCCACCCCCTGAGGCACCTCCATGAACTTTCATCTGTCATTTCCTTAATTTCAGGGAAAAGCAACACTTTATTAATAAGGTAAAAGAGCTTCAGGACATCATGTGGGAGGGAAAACACCTGAGAGTCACCCAGGACCTACCCCTCTCTGTTTGCCAGAGGAGAACGGCCTTTCACCCCATAGTGATCAAATTAATAGCAGCTAGCATCAAGTTCCGGATGTTATACCCAGCCAGGCTAAGGGTTCCTATCTCAGATGCCTGGGTGTCTTTTGAGAAGCCAGAGTCCGCTCTGCAACAACTGAAAACCTCCTTTCCAGATCTGTTCAGGAGTTCCTGAAGGAATGTGCTCACTGTGAGCTGAAAGACACCTTTATTCCTTAGTGTGCCCACGTTGATGAATAGAGCAGTCCTCCCCTGCAACATTTTTCTTTTTATTTTCCTTTTTCCCAGTCTGGATTTTGGATGGCCTGAATCAGAAGGATCTGGGCTCTTTTGCCTCATATCTAGCCCTATGTCATCCTGCCATCGGGGGGGTGCCTATTCCCCTCCTGGGACCTGATCTTTGCCCTTATTCTTCCCACAGAGACTTGGAGGAATGATTCAACCTTGGCTGCATGGCATTCGCCTAATGAGGGTTCACTGGTTCACATCTATATTCAGCGTGATGCTGACTTCTAGCAGTTTCTCCTACGGCCTTACCTCTAGAGGGCATCCTTTCCATGGTGGTGCTTCTTGATCTGGGATCAGACTCACCCAGGGGATTACCTGCTTCAGCATTTCAGGGCAGGACAATTCCTCTGGGAAAGACTCCTTTTTGGACTTGCAGCTTCTGGTTATGGTGAGGCTTCCCTAACCTCCTTGCTCAGGGGCAATATTTACATATATCAACCAGGGGGGAAAAATGAGGTAGAGGATCCAATGTGTATTGTTTTTCTTGTGCAAGAGACATACGTATTTTGGAACCCAGAGTGTATGCCTGATTTTGTTAGGGGAAGTCTGAAGTACGGTTCCTTCCCTCTTGCACCTCCTTACTCTATCTCCCAGGTTTTTTTTTTTTTTGCTTCATAGCTAGCACATTCGAGATTTGGAGGGCCCTGCAATTTGGCCTTCAGGTTTGGATTTTTTGAATTGTCTGCTTGTTAAGAGAGTGAAAGTTTGCATGTCTCGCTAGTGGTTTACCTGCTGCAGTTTAGTTTCTCTATTTACTTAATTGTAAGAAGGCATCTCAGGTCGGTGTCTGCAATACGGTACTGGGTAGGTGCTGTAGAATGTTTCATTTTACAAGGACAATTTTTGGTTTACCTATTCTATTGCCGAACTTACTCTAATGTCACAAAGATCTTCAGCGGGTTCATTTCACTTTGACGCTACACTTAAAGACTTTGGGTAAGGTTAATACTGTTATTTAAATGGATTGGGTGGGTGGCTGGAGCAGAAGGAAAAAAGCTCTCAGGTATGATGCAGAAGACAAAATGGCAAGTGGGAGGGGGAGGGGGGTTGGGGGAAGTTTTGGTGGTTTAATTTGTTGAGAGTTCATGTGATTGTGTTGTGTGGAATTCGAGGGGCGGAGCTGGGTGGGAAAGTTCTCACAGGGAGTTGGAACAGGTCTCTCTTCCCTTTATTTGTCATTTACCACAACTCCTTTATTTCACGACAAGGTGGGGACAATGAGACTAATTTCCTGGAATGTGCGTGGGGCCAGGCGCAAAATTAAACAATATCAAATTCTTAAGCATCTGAATCTGCTCTCTACAGATATTGCATTTTTACAGGAAACTCATTTACTGAATTCCGAGGCCACACAGCTCCACAGACAGCAGATGGTCCAATGTTTTGCAGCAGAGGGCAACACCCAAAGTAGGTGTGTTATGATTCTTCTGCGCAGGGCCATACCCTTTGTCCCCACTCAAACTATAGCAGACCCAGATGGACAATATCTGTTTGTAAAGGGGAAACTCTACACCAAAGAGTGTGTTTTGGGTTGTATTTACGGTCCTAATACTGATACTCCTAGTTTTTTTATACGCATTCTCAATATCCTTTCCCCGCTTTTGCAATCTTCTTTGTTAAGTGGGGGCGATTTTAATCTGGTGATTGATCCTCAAATCGATAGTTCTGGTAGGCCCCGTAAAGGGCTTTCCCCAGTGCAGCAGGCTCTCCGGGACTGGCTAGACAGTGCAGGATTAGCAGACATTTGGCGCATTTTGCATCCATCAAATAGTGGGTTCACATTTACCCCCCTGTACACCACTCTTCTTCCCGCACTGATTACATATTGATTTCCCAGTCCTTAATTCCTGCTGTGGTAGACTCAGAAATATTGGCAGGGCCACTCTCTGACCCTCTCCAGTTGTCTGTTCAATTTCTCTATCCACACTGCCTATTTCAGGCAGGAGATGGAAGGTTAACAAATAATTGTTAAAGATCCTGGAATACAAGACTTATATATCTGAGCACATTTCCACTTTTGTGGATATTAATTTCGGCTCCGCTGGAAAGCCAGACATTGAATAATGCTCCCTGAAAGTCTATCTTCGAGGTTTATTGATAGGCTTAGCATCCAAAAGGAAAAAAAGCACAGGATGAGCTCCTGAAAAGCCTATTGTCCCAAATTAAGACCATTGAGCATGAGTTATCCCTTCAATCCCTGGATTATGCAGGAGAAACCCTTATGAAACTCAAGCATTCGTACCTGAATATCTTAAGAGAAAAAGCTGAGTTAGCTATTTTGAAAACTCAGTCTTACGGGTGGATCAGGGGGACAAAGCAGGGCATCTTTTGGCCCTCAAGCTTAAACAATTGGAGTCCCATAGAAAAATAGCTGCAGTCCGCTCGCAACAGAGTGATACACTCGTAACCTTCCCTGTGGATATCACTTTGGAATTTCGGTCTTACTATGCAAAACTGTGTAGCCCCATGGAGGATTCTCCTTCTACTTCCCAATTATCTTCTTATTTCTCTTGAGTCAACTTACCTCAGCTCTCTGACCTACAGAAATCCTCCTTAGCTGCCCCCCATTACTTTGGAGGAGATACTCAGAGTTATTCAAGACCTGCCTTTGGATAAGACAACTGGGCAGGATGGATTCTCCGCCAACATTTACACAACCTTTGCACCTCAATTAGCACCTGGATTGCTTTCACTATTCTAACATGTTCTATCCGGTCAAGTTCTAGATGAATCCCTGTTTGAAGCTTTGATTACTTTAACATTGAAGGACGGTAAACCTCCCGAATGGGTCCAGAGCTATAGACCGATCTCTCTTCTTAATCAGGACCTTAAGATCTTAACGAAACTTCTGGCGAACCGTTTGAGCCTTGTTCTGCATGATATTATAGGCCCTGAACAGGTAATCTTCATTAAAGGCAGATCTTCTTCGACCATTTCAGAACCCTCTTGCACGTCCTCTTGGCCTCCAGGGATGCTGATTTTCTGGCAGTTCTTATTTCCTTGAATGCCGAGAAGGCATTTGACAGGGTTGATTGGAATTTTTTGTTCCAGTCACTCACAGCCTTCGGGTTCCCCCCGCTATTTATACAGTGGATTAGGGCCTTATATAAATCCCCCAGGGCTCGGGTAGTCTGCAACGGAGTTATGTCCAATTCCTTTAAACTCCATGCTGGCACCAGGCAAGGCTGTCCTTTATCACACTTGTTATTTAACATTTACTTGGAGCCATTTATCCGGAGGGTCATTGATAATGCAGAAATTCAGGGCATAAGTATTCAGCAACACTCTGTCAAAGTGCTGGCCTACATGGATGACCTTCTCCTTTAATTATCTCAACCAGATATATCCATACCAGGCTTGCTCATTACATTAAGAGAATTTAGCTCTATGTCTAATTATAAGCTAAATGAAGACAAGATGGTAGTTTTTCCTTTGATCCACAAGGCGTTAAAGACCGTGGCAACATCAGTGGGTTTCTCTTGGCAACCCAACACATTGAAATACTTGGGATTGTACTTGGCCAGGGAGCAGAATAGATTTTTGAAATTAAATCTAGACCCCCTAATATCCACCATTAAATAAGACCTTAATAGATGGCCCTTATTCCCCTTTTCTCTTTGGGGTAAAATTAATATTATCAAGATGAATGTTTTCCTGAGGTTTTCTACCCTTTAAAGCTCTCGAACATTTGGTTGCCGTTGAAGTGGTTTAAAAAAATGCACTGGATCTTTTCAGCTTTCATTTGGTCTGAAAAAAAACCCTGGCTAGCTTATGACAAGCTCTCAACATCAAAATTAAAAGGAGGATTAAGACTTTCTCACCTAGGACTCTACTATTGGGCCAGTCATCTAAATAAGTAGCTGCAGTGGCTTAGGGAAGACAACTCCCATCAGTAGCAGTCCTATATTCCCATTTGGCTCCAAATAGAGAAGAGCTTAATACAAACCCGAGGGCTCTCCCCTGCTGCTTTATTAAATGTAAATCAAAGATCCCTGCCTCCCACTCTGAGAAATACTCCTGTTTCATTATCCACTTGTATCCACTCACAACTCTGCTCCTTCCTAAAGTATAACCATACATTGGACCTATCCCAACTCTGGTGGGGTAATCCCAACCTCACAATTGAGGGAAGCCACTACAGTTGAACTGGATCCCCCGATGGGGAATTGTTCCCTCTCCACCCATTGGAAACTGGATGGTCAGTGGTTAACTTCACCTGAAATTCTCGACAAGTTTCATATTCCAAGCTTTGGGGTTTTTCGTATATTCCAGTTATGTCACTTATTTATAAAATATTTTGCTAACAGGCCACCAACACCTCTGAGTCTACCCTTCCTGGAATTAATCCCACAAGTGGGTCTCCCGCATGTGGTCTCCAAATTGTATGAAGTACTGTACAATTGGAAGTGGCCAGACTGTCTTGATGCGTCCCCTTATTGAACCACACTTTTTCCTGAATATAATTTGCATTGGCCCTCTTTATGGAAGGCCTGTTACAAGTTTGTAACACAAGACAGACTTCATCTGGGACAGTTTAAATTACTGCACAATCTTTATTATTCACCCCAGAAGTTGGTGAAATTAGGTTTGCTCTCCTCGTCAATATGTACCAGGTGTCGACAGAGTGAGGGTAATCTTTTGCACATTTTTTGGGAATGCCCCAAGGTAGCCTTCCTTTGGACCACCATTAAACAAGAGGTTGATACCCTCCTGGGCCTATCAGAGCTTTTCACTGCGGAAATTTGTATCCTGGGAGATCTCTCTTCAGTTACTTTTAGCAACAGAAAATACCACATAACCCTTAGAGCGTTGTCCGTCAAGAGACTGGTTTTGCGGCATTGGAAGGATGAGATGGAAATTTCTTACAGTGAATGGTTGCAGGAACTGTTGGCTAACCTTCATGTAGAGAAGACTATAACTTGTTTAAATGACCAATCGTAGAAATTTCTCAAGCATTGGGGTCTTCTCGTTACTTTATACTCATTTCAGAGGGCATATAAGTTTCTGCAACTAGTAAGAGGGACTTTGTTACTAGTAAGATTCTCCCTGTGTGAACGGAGGTTGGGGGGGATGGTGAAAGGGGATCCGTTCCTAGTTTATATGCTTACTTTGTACTATGGTTATATGAATGTAATAGGAGATCCTCTTTCTGTATTTGAATAACGTTGAATAAACTTTCAATTGAAAAAAAAATGGACACAATTTGTATAATGTATGAAAAACGATAATACATTATAAAGAGTAAGTGCTTCAACAACTGTTAAAATAGCAAGATAAATTAATATAATCTACAACTAGGAAAACCAGAAAAAAGTATGGCAGTGTTTGATTTAGAAAAACAGAAACATAGGAATATGCCAGCAGAAGAAAACCGTGTGGTCTATCTAGTCTGCTTGTATTTTTTTTTTGGGGGGGGGTGTCCATTATACTCTATGTCCAAGTTAAAATAAATTTAAATTAAACAAGCATTTGGCATACCAAATGTTTGCTTGCTATGGAACAGGGCTTAAAGAGCCCCTGATGTTGTTGGGACAACTCAGAAAAACACAATATCTAGACACAGTTTAGCTTATACAGCCTATCCCTGACATATGCACATGCTTGGGACATCCCTTTTTTTGTGCATGCCTCTGAAACTGCATACAACCAAAATTGTATTAAAATCAGTGAAGCCACTCAATAATCAAGCCACTCAGTAAAACACACTTTCTCACTTACTACTCACTTTTACTATTGTTGAATATACCAGACTCATTTAAAACATATCAATATATAATGCACTTTGTTGGCAGAACAGGACCAGCAGACCCATCTAGTCTACCATTTTTCCCTGCCAACCTGACATCACTTTTCCAGGTGGCCGCCCCCTGCAGCCTGACTGGGCCATCCAGCTCTATGGCTAGTGCAGAGGTCACCGCCTACCAGACCCAGATTTAGCAAGAAAGATGGCTGCCCACTGCAGCCTGACTGGGCCATCCAGCTCTGTGGCCTGGTGCAGAGATCGCTGCCCACCAGACCCAGATTCAGCAAGAAAGGTATGAGTGTCCATAGGGGAAATTTTCAATTAAAATCCTTGGTACCTAGAAAACCAATCCCTGTGATTGGCTAGCGCTGCTCCCTGGACTGCTGCCATTGGCCCACTTACCCACTGCTCTCTACCTTGAATTTTTGTCTCTTTTATCTTTCTCACCACAATCTTTTGTAATGGACTGTTAAATTTTGTTAAAAGTTTTGATTAATGTACACAGAAATGGTTAGGCACCTGAGCTAATTACAGCTTTTATGCACTCAGTTTAAAATATTTTTTACTGTGTAGAAATATTGTGTTCTCCTAGCCAATGCTACTGTAAGCTCATTCGTTTTCCTGTTGCAATGTTCAATTTGTCTATTTTATATTGCTTTGGGTGATTACTTGTTGTGGGTCCTCTTCCTGTAGTGGAATTAAACCTTGAAGTGTGGATCTCTCTGCATCCCACCTTGGTAGCCTAACCCACTGGAGTAATATTAATTCTCCAGACTCTTTTATCTCTATCTCTCTCACTCCCACTACTCTGCTCCATCATTTTCTGTTTCCTACCTTGCTCGACCAGCTCCTCACGTCATCACAACATGATGAATCTGCCATTTTAGCTGTGGTTGGCATAGATGGTAATCAGTCACTGCCTCTGTTGTCTCCCCCCCATCCCCAGCAGCTGGAAGCCTGTTCTTTGTCCCTGAAGTGCCCACCCTCTGCTGTCTCTAAGCCTTCCCCCTGATTTACCACTCTACTTAATTTTTTTCTTTCTCTTCTTCTCTCCATCTCTCCCTTTCCAGGTGGCTGGCCCCACACATCCAGTTATACAGCCGGTGCAGAGGTCGCCACCCACCAGCCCCAGATTCAGCGAGAAAGGTACAAGTGTCCCAAGGGGAAATTTTGGCCCTTCCACCCTCCCCCACCTTCCGGCACTAATTAAATACACTTAGGATCTGCTCCTCTCTACTCATTATAGAAAATCTCATTTCCCCCATCCCTCTTAAGGGGGAATCAACCACTGTGCCTAGAACCACCACCTTAGGCTTCTGCCTGATTCCCTTTGTGTTGCTGCTCGTCCCCCCGCCACTTCTCGCAAACTCAACCCACATATACAGCTGTGCACTCTATAAGCACATGATGCAGTCACAGTTTTATCTGACACTGTTCTTAATCCTCGCCTTCTGGATTATGTCTGACCATGTCTGGGGTAGCACAACCTTCTTAACTACGCAAGCTTTGGGTAGCATTAGGAGAACCTCCTTGGACCTGCTCCTGGTCATGGCCTTCAAACTCCCCCCACATGCCAATACCTGCCACAGATGCCCAGGTCAGTATCCATTGCTGCCTTACTATATGGCTGGACCACTGCAGCTACTAACCACTACCTCAGTAACCACAAGAAGCATCAAGCCTGCTTATCTTGGTTATTCTCTTCACAATTCCTCAGGAAACTGATCCTACTGCTGCTCCTAGAATCTGGTAATGTGCACCCCAACTCTGGTCCAGTAGATCCTGCAGCAGGTGCCACCTCGAGGCTCAGATATCTAAGGATCATATCTATGAATATTGGAAGCCTAATGCCTAAGCTCCCACAATTCCAAGCATGGGCTTAGCTGATCAAACCTGATGTCATTGATGTTACCAAAATGTGGCTATCCCCTAAGATCCTGAAGCACTGGTAGCCCTTGATGGCTATACCATATTCAGGCAGAACAGGCAGTCCAAGAGAGGTGGTGGCTGTATGGTCTACATCAAAAACAATATCAGGGGTCAAGTACTATCTTGTAGTCTGCACACCAAGGAAGCACAAATCCTTAGTACTAAACTCACCACTGGTCAACAAAACAAGGTTCTTATGATTTCAATAGTATATATACTGTCTGGCAAGCAGGGGCTTAGACTGAAACACTTTTTTAATTCCTAAAGGCAACTCAGCCAAAGTTGGGAACAGCTAGTAATCAGTGATTTTAACATCAACTGGCAGTCCCAGGATGCAGCGGCAGTTAGAGACAAAATATCAAGCCTCTACCTCACCCAAATGGTCACCCAAGCCACAAGGCAAAACTACAGGACAAGCTCAAGCTCCCTAATCAATTGGCTCCTCTCCATCTGCCCAGACCATATCTCTGAGGTCTCAGTACTACCCGATTCTCTAAGCGACCATTCCCCAGTAATTTGCACCTGGTCTAATAAGTTTACAAAGCATACTCCCCAGCCCACCAGAATTTGCTAACTGAGACCTGGGCTGCTGAAATACTTCAGACGGCACCTAAAGCAAATTGTCTGGTCCCCTCTCGACAATGCCAATGATAGTAACCAAGCTTTTGATTACTTCTGCTCTATCTTCACAAATGCCTGTGATATCTTTGCCCCCTACAAATACAAAAAAGTAAGAGGACCGGTATCCCTGGCTCTCAGGCCCCCTAATCGACCTCATGTGACTCAGGGACAACCTGTGGCATAGGGCTAAGGAATCTGGGAATATGATGACCCCATTGATTATAAAACAGCTAGAAATAAATGCATGAGATGGTCAGGTCAGCCAAGGCCTCCTGCTATAAAGATCTTTTAAACAGAAGTTGGGGACGTGGAAAGGAGTTCTGGGACTCAGTGAAATCCCTAACGGGCAGGATCTCCAAGGCACCACCCGACCTTGTAGTCACCCCATCAGGTGCACAGCAGCATGGCTTCCATAAACACCACTCCACCCAAACCACCCTGGTAGACTGCACCACACAGATCTAGGAGGCAATAGACAATGAAAGGGCAGTGGGGTCTATACTCATAGACCGCACCAAGGCACTCGGAAACTGTCAACCACCAACTCCTATAACAATGTCTCCTATTCACTGGCTTTTCAATAAACACTGTTACCTGGTTTGAAAACTACCTATCACACAGAACACAATGTGTGAAGATCTTTAACACACTCTCTGAGCCTAGGGAACTCAGCCTTGTAGTCCCCCAAGATTCAATACTGGGACCGCTCTTATTTAGTCTATTCATAAACTCCCTACCATCTGCCTGCCCAGCATCATGGTACTCTATGCTGATGATGCGATCATTTCAGCAACTGGTAGGGATATCTCTGCAATCACCACTTTTCTGCAGGGCAATTTTCAAAGGATGGAATATTGGTTTTCCAACATAAACTTTTACTCAACTACAAAAAAACAAAGTGTATGCTCTTTACGGTGTCTCAGAACAATGAAAAGCATGGCTCCTTACAAATTGTGAGCTAAAAAAAGTGAGTTGCTGGAGCAGGTCGGCACCTTCAAATATCTAGGTGTATGCCTTGTTGACATGCTCACCTTTTCAACACATAATGAACAGGTCATCAAAACAGCTAACACAAAACTGGGTATTCTATACCGACATAGACACTCTATGCCTCCAGAAGCACTGAAACTGGTCACTTGCAGCTCTGTGCTATCTCCCATAGATTATGGGCTGGTAATCTATGGTGCTGGTTCGGATACGGTTCTTAAGAGGATCAATACCCTCCTCAAGAAGGCTTGTCACCTGGTCCTCAGGGCTGGGTCTGTCAGATGCATACATGTGCATTGTGTGCAGATACTGGGTGGCTCCCCCTCTAGCTCAGAATCAAATACCAGGCCTGCCTATTGGGAAAAAATCCTTGCCTGGCCTTATGCCTGAGTCCACTACAAGATTATTCAAAAACACTCTTAACTGACTGTAAACACCAAAAGTGCAACCAAATGGATGTTCCTAGTGCCCTTTAAGCATACTATGCTCACACTGAAGCTAACCAGCATCGTATCAATCAACTCCTACAAAACATTAGTTATCAGTGTCAGTGGCTCAGTAGGTAGCACACTCGCCTCTGAGGCCAAGAGATCAGAGGGCTGTGGGTTCAGTTCCCACATCTGGCACTTGGGTTAATATCCTAGTACTGACTCTGTAGTGCAGCATGAGAGGGGTGCTGCACTTCTGAGGTGCTGTTTTTTGGATGAGACATTAAACCGAGGTCCCATCATGCCTGGATTCGTGGTAGCTCAGGTGGATGTTAAAGATCCCATGGCACTTATAGAAAAAAGAGTTGGGTAATTTCCCCGGTGTCCTGGCCAAATTTCCCTCGTTCACTAAAAAATAACACCAACAGCCTAATCTGGTTCAAGATCAGTTGGCATTCATCTGTATCCCCTTCCCCTGGGTCGTGCCTGAAAATAGGCAGGATTTGTCTAGTGCACTTACCCGGTGAACAAAAGCTAAAATAAATAAATAAATCTCTAAATTAAAAGACATATGTAGGTGCGCCTAGGCCCCCAACGCCAAGTCAACCTCCTAGGTACCAACTGGCCCTCTACCTATTAAGCTGAAATGTGTTGCATAATTTAGGGCAAGGTTAAAGCTGGAATGTACTGCATATATAGCATAAGGACCTCTACTGTGTATACCTCTTGTATTATATATTTTTTTTTCTTTGTTGTTCTACATTTTATATCTCCAGTCTATGTAATTGCGAACTGTATGTGTATGCTCTCAGGACATCCTTGTGAATGAGCTTGCTCAACGGAGTCTTTCCTGCAATAAACTTGAACTTGAAACTTAAACTTTAACAATGATCCCTCTCCTACCAGAGTCCTAGATGGCTTAATGACCGCCCTACTGAACTCATTGGCTATAGCAAAATTAGTCAATTCAAATCTGGACTCTGCACTCTCCTAGCACGTCTGGCTATCTGCAATTGTTAACTATAACCCTGTCATCAATGGGCTGTCTTGTCTACCTTTCCTCAGTTCCCCCTTTTGTCCTGTCTTACCTCCCCCACCCTTCTTCCACCCTTACCTCCCCTCCCCCACTTGACAATGCCTCCCTGGCTGCAGTTCTTTCTACTATAAAGTCCTAGCCTGGGATCTGTTGCTGACTCCAAGTTCACACAAGAGTAATTCCACACTATTAGTGTTGTTGCTGCTACTCCTTACACTTTCTGTTTGCACTTTTGTAATCAATCATTTTTTTACCACCAACTGTTAATTTTTATGTTTTTTGTGTTTACTTGTAACCATTTTTTCCCCTGTATGTTATTCACTTGACTTTGAACCTTGTCTCTGTATTTTGTTTTTTGTTATTTGACCTGGAATATTTGAAACGAGCCTATGGCTCAAAGGTATTTAATCCAAATTTAAATAAATAAATTACTGACCCTATTTGATCACTGGTGTCACTCCTTCCCCATGTTCCTGTACGTAATATGTCCCCGTGCCTATCCCAAGCATGCCTGAAGCTCCCCACAGTCTTTGCCCCCACTACCTCCACTGGCAGGTTGCTCCAGTCAGCCACCACCCTTTCCATGAAAAAGTATTTCCTCGCATCTCTCTTAGATTTCCCTCATTTTAGCTTCATTGCATGCCCCCTGTGTTTTAGTGCCAACTTTTCTCTGAAACAGACCCTGCACCTTGCCACCTGGCATTTCCCACCTAAAACTATCGATCATTGCATGGCACTGGCAGTGAAGGCAGATGTTGACCTGCACTCCCAGCTGCATGAAGGGAGCAGCCATAGTGACCCCATCAAGGGGGTGAGGGATAGGGAAAAATAGAAAGAAGGAAAACTAGAAAGCTTGGGTAGTGGGGAAGTTCAAGGATCGACAGAACATTTAGTATTGTAACAGAGACCCTGTCAACCCCCAATAGCAAGGTCACTGATTTTTATTTATTTTTGTTACCAGAAAACACAGTAAAATTACAGAATATGGACTGTCTTCACACCGGTAAAAACAAAGAATTTCACAAAATGTAGCATTTTGCACCACATCAGTGACTCTACAGAACTTAGATTTGTCTTTAAATTGCTTTATATACTATTTTCTTTTTGATTTATTTACTTTGCTGTACATTAAGCCTTCTTTGAGTTGGATTATACATGCATGTACTAAAAGACAGACAGCAGAATCCCAGAAGAATCTGGATATAATACTAGCAATCACAAGTGCGATCCCAGAATTTCAAATCTTAAAAATTGAATTTTATCACCTCAAATACCACAGATCAGTGGCCTTGTCCAATGGAATTGTATGATTCTGATCATTTTAAACCTGGTGGGAGGGATGTTGATAGCATGTCATAAACATACAAATTCTTTGTTTATGACTGCTGAACAAGATTGAGAATAAAATAAAATAAAAACTGCAACACAGGGGACTCAATTCAAAAAGCCTTGGGAATGGTTCAAGGGGTTTACACCAAAAAGTTTAACAATTGCAGTTCAAGAAAATGACTTGCATCAAACCCAGACCAGGCTGCGCCAAAGTGGCCTGCGCCATGCTTGTGCCCAAAACCTGGGTGTGCCATGTTGAAATGGGGCTTGCATCACAAAACTGATGCAATGTTCCCTTTTCTGGGATTCAGAAAGGTGGAAGCCCTGACACTGCACCGATGATGGCAGGCATCGGTTAGACCAGGGTGAAGCTGGTCTAACCACAGTGGTGGACAGAATAGAGTGGATCCAACTGCAGACAAGGAGGATGAGACAGCCCCAGCACCCCTGCAGGATGGTATGGGGGCTACACATGTCATTGATGCAGCCATTTCATCTGACCTATGGCATTTTACAGGTCTCGCCTCATGCAGCAGTGTTTGACTCAGCTTGAATCAGTTTTCATCCACCCATCATCACTTTGATGCAGTTTGAATCAATTCCTCCTCTGTTTTCACCTGCTTTAAGCCAGTCGCACCCCTGCATCCTCATGGTTCCTTAGTGTGGGTGTTCATTCCCCTCCTCCATAGTCAATTTGGCTCTCCTGGAGGCATTCACACCCTATGCTGTTGTGCCGGGTCTTGTGGGATTCTCTCCACATGCATCATATGTTTGCCACAGTGAACCTCTTGTGTCAGTGCGGCTGATTTTGCCGCAGATACTGCTCATCTTTATGAATATGGCACATGGTATTTGGTTCACTGGCATTTGACACATGGTGATTCATTGATGCACCTTGCTTCGATCTATTCACTCTTTCTGAATCGAGCCCAGGATGTCACTGTCATATTGATGCCATAACACAAACTCAGATACCCCTCCTGGTGTAGTGAAAATGTTTCTGGTATGAAAACAATGCCTGAAGCAAATTGTAGAGTTACTAAACTCAAATGCATTAAAAAAACACTAGATTTTTCTCAGAGTTCTCAAACACAGAGCACAAGTCTGTGTTTAATATACTTTAAGCTGCCCCCCCTCATTTAGTTTAAAATCTGCCCTCACTGAGCTATGTAAGCTATTTGTTGTCTCCATGGCTACTAACTCTGACAAATAAAATTAACTAAAACTTACATGTATTTAACTACTGGCAGCACAGTTAGCATCTGCTTAACAGTTGTAATTGACTGCATAAATGTCTGAGGAGCTCCTGTTTGAAGGAAAATGTGTGCATACAACTGAAATTTAGTGGGCTTATAAGCAAATTTGATATAATTGAGTATGCAGGGTTGGGATTAGGACATGCTAGTTTTGTATGTATAAACTGAAAGTGCAGACATCCAATGTGCATACAAGTGGAATGCACTGTATTTCACCCTTTATACGTTCGCTGTGTGTGTACATGCAGCAAACCTACTGTTAGTAGAGTGGCTTTTGAGGCATGTGACACTGTCAGTCCAATGCAGAGTGGTCTGTAAGGGGGCTTGTCCGTGTCACATCAATCATAATCCACCAGGCTGATCTTGACAGTATTCTAGCTTGATGGGTAGAAACTTTGCGTATTTCAAAGGAAAGAGCCAAACCAATCATAGATCAGCTCATTTCTTTGATCTACACCACTCATCAAGCACAGCTGATCTATCATGATCAGCCTACTGAACAGTTACACCCGGTAACAAAGAAAGTCATCTCTTGATGTCTGTTGCTGGTATGGCAGTAACTGTCAGGGGGGACCTGACCCTCCCACTCAGCATCACTTCACACAACGTCCCAAAAATATAATACTAACACTGGGCGTGCCAATCCCCAAGTGTTATCACCTAAATAAAGAAAAAACATGCGTCTTTTTTTAAACCCTGTAAAAAAGAAAATCATCCTTCAATATCTGTTGCGCCGTTACTGTCCCTCTCACTCAGCACCCACCACCCCACACACCCCAGCCCCCTTATTTACCACCTGAGGGTCCAACACCGTAATCCTGTCTTTACCTCAGACATGTCTTCAATCTTCAAAGCTGGACCATGAACTGATGAAATCAAGTATGCGGTTCAATCTACTTCAATAGGATTTTGAACTTAGTGCCATAACTTGGTCATTTTTGAATATTTTTGCCCCAGATTTTCAACATGCCTATTTGGGAACCCACCTCATGAACAACAACAGTGAAATTAGGCAACTCTGTCTCAAAAGGTGATTTTGCAGTCATGTGCAAAATCCCCTTTTGGGCAGGAGTTCAACATTTTCTCCATCCTCATTCATGAGGTGGGGTCATGAGAAGGCTATGTTGAAAATTTAGCATAAAAATATTAAAAAACAACAAAGTTATGAGCCTACATTAAAATTTGTGAACACAGGCTCATAACTTTGGTAATTTTTAATATTTTGACCCTAAACTTACAACATACTGCAGCTATTTCTTCATAGCAACTCATAAATGCTATAGTTGTCATTTTTTAAATCCTGGCCAGAATGTGTTTTCACATCCCATAAGGTGATATTGCAGTCGCTGCACAAAATCACCTTTCCAGCAGCAGTTGAACATTTTCTCTGCCATTTTTCATGAGGTGAGATGGGGTCATATGAAGGCTTTGCTGAAAATGTGGGGTACAAATTCTGAAAAACAACAAAGTTATGAGCTTATGTTGAAATTTATGAACACAGGCTCATAACTTTGGTAATTTTCAGTATTTTGACCCCAACTTTACAACATAGCCATTTCTTCACTGCAATTCATGAATGTGACAGCTGTCACTTTTCAAATCCTGGTGAAAAGTGTTTTCACACTTGTGCCACATAATCACCATTTAGGCAGGATTAGAAAATGTTCTCCACCCTTGTTCTTGAGGTAGGCTCATAAGAAGACTGTGGGGACATAAGAAGGCTATGTTGAAAATATGGGGTACAAATATGAGAAAACAACAAAGTTATGAGTCTATGTTGCAATTTTGAAATGCACGCTAGTAACTGTGGTAATTTTCAATATTTTGACCCTAACTTTCAACATACAGGTAGCCATTTTTTCACACCACCTCATGAATGTGACAGCTGTTATTTTTCAAATCTTACACAACTGTGTTTGAACATTTGTGGTGCTAAATTATGTTTCATCCATTGTTTTATAAATGACTCACTGTGATGCTCAGGAGTGGTCATAAAAAGATTGTATTGAAAATTTGGCATACAAATGTTAAAAAAAGGCTAAGTTATGAGGAAACAAACTGTTCCAATATTTACTCATACTGTAACTTTATTTTCTTGCAGATTTTGGCCCTAATGTTCAACATATTTCCTGTGTTGCCCCACCTCCTGAACATGGCATGTGTCATTTTTTAACTCCCCTCTGAAACATGTTTCCACAGTGACACAGAGTAATCATCTTTCAGATGGGATTTTAAAAATTCCACCTGTCTTGATCATAATGTCAGGTCATGAAAAGACTGTTGGACATTTGGGGTCAAAATGTGGGAGCCCACTGAAAAGTAGATATTGCCTCTCAGCTGCCCTATCCTGGGTAAATACAATATAACAATGTGTAAAACAGGACACCACTAAAAATTAGATATTTCATCTCATCTGCTTCAACCTGGGTAAATATGTAGTAAATATGTGTAAAAGCAAGACCCAGTACAATAACAGTACCAGCAGCAAACATTCAGCATTGACAAATGCTTGTTTCTAATTGTGCCCCTTATTTGTTTATTACTAAGGACATTTGCAGAAAAACAGGAACTTAGCCTTATTTGCTCTGTCTGTTTGTCTACCTCTGCAGTCATAATTCTGTTTATGAAACATAGAAACATAGAGTTTGATGGCAGATAAGGACCGCTAGGCCCATCTAGTCTGCCCATTTCCCTACCTACAGGATAGGCCGCAGATCCTAGTTAACCAACAGCCTATTTCTTCCTACCCTCCACAAGAATTGCCTTATGTCTGTCCCATGCATTCTTGAATTCTCCCACAGTTTTAGACCCCACAACCTCCTCAGGAAGGCTGTTCCATGCATCCACTACCCTCTCTGTGAAATAATACTTCCTCACATTGCCCTGAACCGCCCTCCTTCTATCTTTAAATTGAGTCCCTTGTTCTTGCAAGTCTCTTTTTCTGAAAAATGCTACCCTCTTGAACTTTGTTGATTCCACTGAGGGTACTTAAAGTTCTCGATCATGTCCCCCCTCAGCCTTCTTTCCTCAAGGGTATACATATTATGCTCCTTTAGTCTCTCCTCATATGGCTTCTCTTGCAGACCCTGCACCATTTTAGTTGCCCTCCTCTGGACTGCCTCTATCCTGTCTATGTCCTTGCAGAGATGGGGTCTCAGAACTGGACACAGTACTCCAGATGGGGACTCACCAACTGTCTGTACAGAGGGATAACAACTTCCTGTTTTCTGCTGGTGATGCCTCTCCCTATACATCCCAGTATACCCCCAGCCCTCCCTACTGCCTTCTCACATTGCTTGCTAACCTTAAGGTCATCTGATATGATTACCTCCAGGTCCCTTTCCTTTTTTGTTGTTGTTACTACCTCCCACCCATTGTGTATTCTTCCCCTGGGTTCTTGTTTCCCAGGTGCATTATTTTGCACTTCTTTGCATTGAATCCTAGCTGCCATACTTCTGACCATTCCTCCAACCTTGCCAAGTCCCTTTTCATCCTTTCCACAACTCCTTGTGTATCAACCCTGTTGCAGATTTTTGTGTCATCTGCAAAAAGGCATACTTTTCCTTCCAGTCCTCCTGCAATGTCACTGATGAAGACATTAAAAAGGACTGGACCCAATACTGAACCCTGCGGTACCCCACTAGTAACCCCCCTTTCTTCAGAATGAACTCCATTTACAATTACCCTTCCCAATCTGTTGCTGTGGAGACAATTATAATGTTTCATAAAGGGCATTATGATGTCATGTGTAGACAAGCAGGCAAAGCAAATAAAGGGCAATGATCTTGTTTTTATGTCACTTCCCTCAGTAAAAATGAAAATAGGGAAGACATTACAAAAATATAGTTCTGGCTGAATGGAAAAGTGGGCAAAAGCATAAAACTGTAAAATAATGGGTTCCAGGCACAGTCTCTTTCAGGACCACATACAGTGCTGTCTAAGGAAATCTGAGTTACAGAAATCTTGAAGCTGGGAAAGTGCCAAGGAGGGCAGAGTCACTGGACAACTCACCTCCAGCCACATTGGTGACCTGGGTTTTGAAGGGACCAAGTTTGCTCAGGGCTAGGGAAGAGAGGATTGAGCATCCATTAACGGTTCTTCTCCTTCAAGGTTGGGGGAAGAGTGTGTACTGCTGCTTGGTTGCCACCTAGTGGAGAGTTGCAGGCACAGCAGTGCTCACCAGAATTGAATGTCTGGGACAGGCATTGAATGTGTGCACTGTCAGCATGGTCTACGTGTGCACCATTACACACTGCTGCTCTGACTCAAGGGGAGTAATGAGCAGAAATGAACCCCTGTCTGCAGGATGATGCTACAATCCTTGAGGTACCACATCACCACCATCCAGAGAAGCCACTAACACGATGAGGCAAGAAGTAAATGGGGTTATGTCCTGGAGGGGGGGTGAAGGGTCTGGGGTTCAACAGCAGAAGGGGGATGATGGGGAGGTACAGGAGGACCATATGAAAACAGATTGCAGAAATATATGAACTATAAACCTGAACTGTGTCTAAATCTCACATTTTTCAAACTTATCCAGCTGGTATAGGGGATCTTTAAAGGGAACATAAACAAAATGTAATTTAAATCAAATATTGCTGGAGTTTTCTGTTTGACATGCTGTCAGTATATTTGAAGCTAATATAATTGCTTTCTGCATGCTGTTTTTTCACCACCTCTGCTTAGCGATTTCAAATATGTGGAGGGTTTGAGGGGGAGGGTGTGCCTATTTGCTGATGATACGAAAATACACACTAGGATGGAAACCCCAGGGGAGGTGGAGGACATGAGGCGGGACTTAAAGACTCTCGAAAAATGGTCTGGGATGTGGCAGCTGAAATCTAATGCCAAGAAGTGCATTGTGATGCACTTGGAGAGTAGAAACAAAAGAGCAGGATACACCCTAGGTGAGGAGGAAATCAAAGTATCTGATATGGTATTATCTGATATGGTAATCTCCTCAAATAACATCATTTCAAAATTTGTGGATGATACCAAACTTGGAGGTAGAGTTGACACCACATCTAACATATTGCTACTAAAACAGGACCTAGAACATATTGAACAGTGGGCTAAAGTAAACTCAGTGACCTTTAATGCCGAAAAAATGTGTGGTATTACATTTTAGGAAGAAGAACATACAAAATTATACTATTTAGATAATATTCATCTTAAATCATCCACTGATGAAAGAGACTTGGGTATTTTGATAAATAATAAACTATCATCCATTGCCCATTGTAATAAACTAGCCAGAACATCTAATATAACCTTAAATCAGATCAACAGAACCTTTATTAATAAATCAGAATATTGCCTAGTACCCCTATACAAGGCATATAACAGACCACACTTGGATTATGGATCCCCTTTCTGGAACCCTTACCTGAAGGGTGATATAAACCACCCAGAACAAGTTCAGAGATGATTTACCAAAACTATCCAAAGACTAAAAACAAAAAGTTATGAAATCAGACTCCAGGAAACAGGACACCCCTCTACCTTAGAAGAAAAAGGGATGATATTTTATTAACCTTCAGGCTTATACAAATACCAGTAGTAATGGCACAATGTGGGCTATCATTAACTAACAAGCGTACTGTGGGTAGAAAGCACAATCAGCAACTCAAAGTTAACTGGGCAAGCACAAATATACATGATAACTTCTTTAGCATAAGAGCTGCTAAACAATGGAATGCACTACCACAGGAGCTATGTCCATTTAACCAATTAATCTAAGCTCAATGTATTGCTTCATTTTACCCACATTCATTAATGCCCCATTGTTGCAGGGGGACAATCATGATAGACCTTGAGCCTTCTTTTGTCTGATATAATCCAGTAAGTAACAGAACAGGAGAGGGATCTGCGGATCATAGTCTCCTCAAACCTTAAGGTAGGAATTTAATGTAGCAGGTTGGTGGGAAAGACCAATGGAATGTTGGTATGCATAGGAAGGGGCATTACTAATCTAGGGAGGGAGATAATAATGCCCCTTTACAAAGCCATGATGAAGCTGCACCTGCAGTATGGGGTTCAAGACTGGAGGCCACATCTCCGCAAGGATATAGATGTGTTGGGGAGGGTTCATAGAAGGGCAACCAAGATGGTGCAGGGTATGCGGGGAAAGTCATATGAGCAGGGGTGTAAGGAGAGGGATCTGTACATGCTGGAGACAAGGAGGGAAAGGGGAGACATGATTGAAACTTTTAAATATGTAAAGGGGTTCAATAAAGTGGGAGAAGAGGGTTTACTTAAGAGGAAGGAGGGGGTCAGACCTAGAGGGCAGAGCCTCAGTCTTCAGGGAAAAAGATAGGGGGGCAATGTGAGAGGGTGTTTCTTTATGGAGTGGGTCGTGGTGCCCTGGAACAGACTACCAGATGGAGTGGTAGGGGCTAAATTGGTGGAACAGTTCAAGAGGGCATGGGACAAGAATATGGGACAGAGTATCAGGGAGGGTGGGGGCTGGCAGGGAGGGGGATGTGTAGGGGAAAAAAAGGGTAGACTAGATGGGCTAGTATGGTCCTTTTCTGCCATCAAGCTTTGAGAATTCTTTGTTCAATGCACTTCCTGTCTTTAACAGTTTATTTTCAAAACCTGATAATCTCTGCTAGCTGGCTAATGGGCAGAAAACCAATGTGACTGGTGGGGCTTTATCCTTGGAACTACAATATGTTTACACACATCAGCCAGCTGAGCAAAGTCATCATCAGCCTTCTCAGCACTGGATTTTGTGAGGCAAGCCTCCTTCAGTTCTTAATCCATTGGCTAATACAGTACACCCCCCCTCACTACAGTACTGTCATGTTCTTTTGGCACAAGCAGACATAAAATCATAACAATTTAAATGTAAATGTATGGATCTACTCTGTAATGTTTCTAGTTTCTAGGCCAGTACTGATCGACCAAGGAAAGTGCTTAGGCCTTATCCTGCTGAACCCCTTAAGATGGCAGCTCTGCTGGGCTGACCATCTGGTGCCTCGAACTAGCAGTGGTTTACGATTTATTTTATTTCGTTATATTTTGCCATATTTAGTTTGTTATTTTCTGTTTTGTGTTGCAGTGCATTTTTTGTTTGCGTTGTTCATTCTGGACTTTCAGTTGGAGGTCAGAAAACCAAAAATTGATATGGAGACGAATTGAACAACAACACTACAGCCCATTATTATAACATCAGCATCTCTTACTCATTCATTAATTTATTGACTGTTTCATTATTTAAACTCATATCCTGCAGTTGGAATCAGAGATTTGCCTACTATCAGCTCAGAGTTGGTGGATGAGAGAAGTGGTATGAGGTGTCTGGCAGAAGAAGAAGTGGAGGTACTTGAAACCAGGTCTCAGGGTTGATGTTTGGAGGAGTTGCAAGGAGGAAGAGTGTTGAAGTGATTCTGCTGTTGATGGCTGTGGAGTGTTGGGGGGAGCTCCATCCTGGTTCCTGACCTTGACCTGGTGGTGTGCTTTAGTGTTGTTGCCAAGGGGGCGGCTGCACCTGCGGTGCTTCTGTTTCACTGTGCAGCAACCTGTGGGTGGCCATAGCAGTGGCATGGTCTGTGGAAAGGTTTAGAGTCTGGGTGGGGTTCCTCCAGTTCAGATAGGAGTGAGGCCTGAATAGGTGCATGACAGATCCAGATTTAGTTGAATGGAGAACTGTCCCAGGCATCCCTAGTTTGAGTGGGACTGTCTATGTTGGAAAATTTACCTGTTCCTTTGGTCCGACCGCTTGACTAAAGAGAGGACAGCCCTGTTTTGGGAAGACTGGCTGGTAGGATAAGGTTGTGGGCCAACTGTGTGAATGACTCTATATTTCCTAATCTGCAGTGTATTGAGTTTGAAACTGATTTTCTGGAGATTATTGTCTAAATTATTGGGACTGCTATTGAACATCTTTGGTTCTCTATGGTAGTGAAAGTCCATAGAAGAATATAACAGTGACACTGTGGTTCCAATGAGGTAGGAGCTTCTGGGTGTGTTTGCTCAGTTTCATTTAAAATTGTGAATCTCTTGACCTTGAGAGAGGGAGTCCTGAAGGCCTGCAGAGGGACATTTGTTGGTCCTAGGAGATGGGAGCCCTATGGATTAATTTTACTACTAGAACTTTTTTGGACTGGATTTATTATTGAAATTTATCTTATCTATTTTACATATTTGTTTATATTAAGTTACATCAGTATGACTATTCTTTGATTATTGTGTAGTTGAATGACTCTGTATGTTTAGTGTTGGGTCATGTACAATTTATGTAATTGAATGGTGGGTATTTGTTTGTGGGGTAGAGATTTGAAATGTATTTTTTGTGTTTGGCAGAAATTGTGTTTTTAGGGTGTGTTTTGTAGGATTTTTCTTTGTATTACTGGGTGGTGTAAGGGGTGTGGGTGACTAGTGTATATTTATGTATGTGTGTTTGTTGATTGGTTATTGTTATTTATTCATTGCTTACTGCTGCTAGTTTAGTTCAGGGTTATAAGGTGTTGGCAGGGGCTGTCAGTGGTTAGGCACTACTCTCCCTCCAGACTCATGGACCTCTGCCTTTTTGACTGTTGTCCCCTGCCGGTGGAGGTGTATGGGTGCTGCCAAGCACTAGGGATAGCTAGGAGGGGGAGGAAATGGCATGAAACTGGGCCTGGGCCTGGGCCTGGTGGGGTTGTAAAGCAGAGTAGGCAGATTGGGGTGGTGGGACCAAGAAGATTCCTTGGGGTGAAATGGGTACAGGAAAGGGGACCTCCCTGCCTGATTCCCATACCCCAAGGGCTCCACCTTGAGTGGGCAAGTGGCTCAGTCTGACTCGTCTACCTATCCTACTCTGGTGGTGTTGTGCAATGCCAGGTCAATTAAAAACAAGACAGCTATTGTTGCTGATCTTGTTGGTACAACTGACCTGGTTTACATCACCTAGACCTGGCTGGATGAGAATGATGGCCCAGTACTGGAATCAGCAGTTTCAGCGGGGTATTCGATGGTACACTGCCTGAGAGAGGATCGTTGGGGCAGGGGGTAGCCATTTGTTTTAAATCGAGATCTGGGCCTTGTAGACACCCAAGTGGTAACAACCAGATCCTTTGAATGTATCATGGGTGCAGGTGCAGGTGCAGGTTGCATGATACTTCTCATCTATCATCCACCTGGTGCTGAGACGGAATTTCTGCAGGAAGTCGCTGACTTCATCGTCGACCCGCTGTTGGAATCCCCTAGATGGGCGATTCTGGGAGATTTCAAAGCCTGGCTCGACGATGAAATCTCACATTTTGGGAAAGACTTCCTCCAGCTGATGTGTTAGTTAGGCCTAACACAGGTAGTCACCTCTGCTACCCGTAGTCATGGACATTCACTGGGCCTGATCTTTCTTCTGGGGATGGAGATCACCAATTTGGTGGTGAAACCAGTGGGGTGGTTGGACCATCACACTATGAGGTTCAGGTTCGAGGCACCCCCCTCCAATGGATCTGCTCCTACAGAGATGTTCCAGTACCTCACTTTAAGGGGTTTGACTCCAGATGGTCTTATGGTGGTACTGGACCTATCAGGCATGCCAAGTGTAAGCAGGGAGCTGGGGAAACTGGTGCTAGCCTATAACAAGGCAGTGACAAGGGCCCTCAGCTCCCTAGCTCCTCTCCCTGTTCAGCCCCTCACTCTTCACCCAAAATCCCCTTTTACGGCTCCTACCCAATGGAACGCTCTACCTCATTGGATAAGAGACTGCATGACTGTTGAGTGTTTTAAATCTGCTCTGAAAACTTATTTACATAGAAACATAGAAACATAGAAGTTGACGGCAGATAAGAACCGCAAGGCCCATCCAGTCTGCCCATTTCTTTTTCTGCCTTATAAATGTGCCATTGGCCTTTGCTCTGTCAGTGGCCTATCTATTCATACTCATTTGTATTGCTTCCTTATGCCTATCCCATGCCTTTTTGAAGCCCTGCACTGTATTCATAGCCACCACTTCTTGAGGTAAGCCATTCCATGCATCCACCACCCTTTCTGTGAAAAAGAATTTCCTCACATTCCCCTTAATCGCCCCACTCTAATCTCATGCTGTGTCCTCTTGTCCTGCTATTTTTCTTATATTTAAACATGTTAGACTCTTTCAGCTTGTTAATGCCCTTAAGGTGTTTGAATGCCTCGATCATATCACCTCTCTCCCTCCTTTGCTCAAGGGTATACATATTGAGCTCTGTTAATCTGTCTTCTGATGCAGTCCCTGCACCATTTTGGTTGCCCTTCTCTGGACTGCCTCAATTTGGTTAATGTCCTTGTGAAGGTGTGGCCTCCAATACTGCACAAAGTACTCCAGATGGGGCCTAACCAGTGTCTTGTAAAGAGGGATTATTACCTCCCTCTTACAACTTGTGATACCCCTACTAATACATAGTATTTATTAGAATATTTATTCTCTTTAGCATTCCCTGACTTAAGTGTTGGTTAGCATACTGCCATCTGTTATATTTAAGATTACGTTTTAAAATTTTAGATATGTCGTCTTTTTTAAAATATTTTATGGTTTTATGGTTTACTGTACAGCGTTCTGATCTATTGGAATAGCACTTAAAATAAAGATTAGATTTTGATTGATTAGATATTGAGAACGCTTCATGGATTCCAAGTTGTAAAGTATTCCATAGTGACAGGAATGCCATGGTAAATGTGAGGTGTCCCTCCAATTTAAGGTAGGGAGTGGAAAATGAGTGGCCCCTGTCCTTGGAACCAAGTGGTTCTGCACAGGAATAAGAGGATCAGGAGCATCAGATAGAGTGGGGACCCAATCCTTTCAGAGCTTTAAAGATAAGTAAAAGAACCTTGTAGTCAATATGTTACCTAATATGTAGCCAGTACAGGAAGCATTACAATAGGGTTAAATACAGCTTCAAGAGAAATTAGTGAATGGTTAAGCAAAGGATGATTAAATAACTTGCTGAGGTTTACACACTGAGTAAGTAATTACTTTGGGACTCAAACCCATCTGTTCAGACTCTCAACTATGTCTTCTAACAATTAGGCCATACTAACTCTATAGGGTTGTAGATGTTATATGTGGTTAGTTCTATATTCACCATCTGTAACTTTATGTCCTGATTGTTACTACCCGCAGTATTTTGAGAATATGCAACAAGGACCACGGTACTTCTTGTGAAAGTTTTAATACCCAGCAGCCACTAAATAACCATGTTTTGATTAACAACTTGGCCTTCCTTTGTTGATATCACAGTAATGTCCAGTGTTAGGCATCTAGCCTCAAAACTCAAAATTACATGTGCCTCAAAAATATTCTACAAAGGGACCACTCCTCTCAAGAAAGCATCACTGCTTGGTACCAGTATACTGGGCTAGGCAAAAGTGACTTATGCATTTTTACAAAGATTTTGTTTTGGGAAAATGTCAAAATTGTGTGAAATTCTGTGTGAAAAATATTGTGCAAATAAGTGATATTTTTTTGCATGAGTCCAGGATTTCAAATGACACTGCCTTGTCATACTTGAGAACTGGTGACTTTTTTATGATTGAGGCTTCCCAAGGCACCTTACTCTTTCATCAATGCACACCCTGGTGCTGCACAGATAATTACATTTTTCAGTCATGAGAGGGCAGTGTGTATGTTTATGGAACTCATACAAACAGAAGAGAGAAATAAATAGGTGCCTTAGCTGGGACATGAATGCAGGCCACCCAGAATACAAGTCCACTTGCTCTATTAGCTGCACCACCATGGCAACCAGAAACTGTGACGTCTCAAGGCACCTACTCTTTCTCTAATGTACAACCTTGTGCTGCACTGATAATTACATTTCCATTAATATGCACAACACACTCCTATGATTGAAAAATGTAGTTATCTGTGCAGCACCAGGTTGTGCATTTGAGACCTTTCGGACCTTGCATTAATATTGGTCTATTTCTGGATCACCCAACTACTGTTTTGTTTCTTTTGAATATCCTGCTCTTAAACTGTTATTTATGTCATTTGGATGTGTATTTATTTTAACTTATTGCCACTATCTGTACATTGTACAGCACCCTGAGCCTCAGGGATAGGGTGCTTTATAAATAAAATCTTACTTACTTACAAGAAAGAGTAAGGCGTCTTGGGACATCCCAGTTTTCAGTTGCCTTATTGTTGCAGCTGGTAATGCAACTGGCATGGTATTCTGGATGACCTGGACTCAAGTCCCAGCTAAAGCACTTATTTATTTCTCTCTTGTGTTTGTATGAGTTCCACAAATTTGCACACCACACTCTTTCTTTCTTCCACTCCACTTGCCTCAGGTAGTGCCACCTGTCCCTCAGTGGCTTGTCTACTTCCAGTCCCACGTTTTTCTACCGAGCTTCTCCTATTTAGTGTGCCTTGTGTCCCTATTTTACTGTATCTACATTGTATTATTTATCTTTAATTGTATCTAGTCCAGCATCTAGTCTCACTTCTCCAGATGATTCTACTGTATTGTCGTTTGCTCTCTAACCCTTTGTAGTCCACTGTAATTGCACTGTGTGTTTTCCCTATTTATTTCAGCTATTTGTATGGAGCTCATTTTATACTACTGTATTTTTGTATCATTGCTTTATTGTTGCCACCCGTTTTGGCCTCGATCATGAAAACAAATGGTCCTTTGGATCAGTGCACCCACCTGGTAATCAAAGACATAAAACAATAAATAAATAAATACATAAATTGTGATTGGAAAATATAGTTATTAATGCAACATCAGGTTGTGCCTTACAGGAAGACGAAGGTGCCTTGGGCCATTTTAGTTTCCAGTTGCCTTGGTGGAGTAGCTGGTATTGCAACCTGAATGGTATTCCAGGTGGCCTGGGCTCAAGTCCTAACTAAGGCACTTTGCTCTTTCTTGCTACTGTTTGTATGACTTTTATATGAAAATAGTGATTTTTCACACAGTAACAGTGTACTCTTTTTGCACAATTTTGTTAGTCTGTGACTATAGCCATCCAATATTTGTAAGGAACAGAAAAAGACATGACAGGGTGTGGGCTGTTATGTGGTAACATAACCTTATGCCCTAGATGTACAGCATAATGTTTTATAACAAATGCCTTTTGCACTGGAAGCATGATTATCACATAGCAACCTATTCTATGGAGTGTCTTATATTGCTTACAAAATAGATAAACTGAGAATAAAACAAAATAGAACTTTTAATCTTATTGAAAGCAGGTGTTCTCTTTTGCTATCAAAACTAACAAAAGTAATCCCTCCTTGTAAGTCAATCATCTGACTTTTTAAACATTCAATAGATGGAATGTCTGTTTACCTTGGAATGCAAGAATTCAAAATCCTTCAAAATTCCGCCAGCAAAATATTCATGCCCAACTCTAAACAACACACACAAAAGAAGGCCTTGTGTGAAGCTGGGGCCTACATTTTATCTGTGGTATGATAAGCAGACCAGAGTACTCTGGTAGGCAGGTATGGACAGAAGGGTTATTTTTCAGGTTCAATAAAGGAACACCAGAAATCAAAATTGTGAGAAGAACTTTTTTTTTAATTTGCTTGTATGTGTAAAGAGGGATTATGAGGGGAAATATTTTTTTAAGTTTAAGGGACTTTAATTCTTAATGGCCTAGTTGAAATTATTTAGTGAGTAAAGGTGGTGGCCATGTTTGTGATGGCAATCAGGAATGAGCAAAAAGTGTTTTGCTAGGCATAGATATGTCAGTGTTACATGTCCAGGCTGTCTATTAACACATGGTTTCAGAAACATTTCATCAATAGGGATGCAGAACATTCCCTATCAGTACAATAATAAATATAGCATGATGTGAGATTTCATGAATGTCCTGCTTATATATTAAAAAAAAATGTGTTCAACATTAGAGTGAACAAATCCCTATGGAGTGTCGTAGACATATCAAAATATAGTAAGTGATTTGATGTTTAAAAAACATCCATCACAGAAATATGTGTGTACTGTGTACATGCAGAATGCATGCCACATGTTTAATTGTGCAATAATTGCATGTGGTTTGCATACACAAAGTGAACCTAAGTGAACCAGGTCTAAAAAGCAAATCAGGTTCACATGCTGCAAGCTTGACATGTGTGCAGCAGGTAAACTGGTGCGAACATCTTCTAAAAATCACATCAGGATTGTGTATTGCACACTTGCCATGTGTGCAGCAACTAAGCTGGTGCAAATCTCATCTAAGAAACACATCAGTTTCGATTTCTCATACTACTGCTAGCAATTAGAGCCATTGAAATAATTTTGTATTGTTTTCCCATTAAAATTAGGTAAACTCATTAATTGTGATCCTTTTGAAGTTGTTTAATGGCTTTTGATTTTTGTCATTAAATTGCCATTAATTTGTGAAGTATTGTTTGCTTACTGCATTAAATGCCCAGGATATAGTCAGACAACATCCCCATTTCCAGATGTACAAAAAGGGGCATCTGTGTTGTGAAGCCTAACCTTTTTATTTTAGGCCATGCAAATCTACTTATGCATATTTAGTGCTACAAATGTGTTCCTCCATGTCTGATTCTGCTCACTTACTTTCCCATTGTTATTCTGTGTGGAGTATATAGACTACGGGCATGCTAAGTACTCTTTGTGCTGAGTAGGCTCTTGGAAGCATGCACCAAACCTCACATTTTGTCACTGAAATGAGGGACATGGACACTCAAAATGAGGTACAATGAGGGACACTGACCCTCACAATGATCAGGACACATCCTGAAACGTGGAGATACAGTACCTCAGAAGACAGTGGAAACTGTTGTACAGTATTTACTTACCGATACCTGAGAATGAATTTCTACCATAAACATGGGTGCCATTTAAGAAGGGCGGGGGACCGCATTTGTGCCTAGGTTGTTCTTATGGTGTGGCAATAATTATATTAAATTTGGATTTATTCTTTTGCACAATAAGTGCCCTCCCAGCCTGTGTGCACTCATGCTGCAGGTGCACTACTGACTTGACTGTGTCTGTATTGTGTTGTCCACTGTCTCCACCTATTAGCAGTGGCACCATCATGCATGACATGGAGGAGCTTCAGTCAAGCAAGAGCACATAAGTCAAGTGAGTGCAACACTGTCTTTCCCGCCACAGAGTAGACAGGCTGCACACTACGGCTTGGAGGAGTTGAGAACTGAATTCTCAATAGCAGTGTTGTGATGGCATATATTTGTTGGTCTACACCTTAGTGACTCTCCATCTCACCTGGTGGTTGAAGGAACAGAGGGTGAGCTGGATGCTAACTCAAGACTAGGCCACCTACTTACTCTACAAGGCTCACTTCACAAAAAAAAGAAACAAAAACAGCACAGGCCCCCTTTGCAGGAAGTTAGGTCTGGCAGCAATGGTGACAGTGGTGTGGGTGGCCTTCATAGACCTTGATCAGTGCAATGCAGCTGCAGCCATGACAGCAGCCAAGCAAGAAGCAAGCAACACAGGTTGGGTGTATTTGGTTAGTGAGGCGACTTGGTTGCAGACTAGTGTTGGGAACCTGGGTTGGTCAGTTCTAACAATCAGCTTCTTTGAAGGATGGTGGAGGAGTCGACTGAAAACTGGGTTGGTGGCACACTGGGCCAGGCTGCAGGTTCTGGCCAGATGGCCAGATAAGTAAAAGTAAATATATATTTTTTTTAAGGGGGACTCTAAAAGGAGGAAGGACAGAAATATTTATGTGTTTTTCACTTTTCTGCACCTTTAGGTGGCTTCATGACCTATATAGGGTGGGTAATGAATGGAGTCGGAGAAAGAAATCAGGGGAAAGTTGTTGTTTTTTTGGGAGGGAATCAGAACATCAGCCAGGAAAAAAACTGTTTTATAACTTGGTGGGTTTATGCCCAAATCTGATGCACTGCTCCGGAGTATAGACAGATGAATCTTACACATTTGAATGTTTCCTGCTTTGCATATCACTTTCAGCAACAACAAATAAGTTTTACCTTTTAGAGACATTACAGACATTCTAGAGCATGCCACCTAGAGGTTAACTAGCACCTGGCCTCCACTGGTCGTTGGCTCCCACCATGCTGAAATCTGAAATGGTGCCCATGCCATAAAGTCTAAATTTACAGGACATCCTCTGTGTGAGCATCATGTTTTCCATTGAGGGATGGATGAGGAGCAGAGCAGTTTTCAGGGTAAAATGAGGACTGTCCCTTGCATTCAAGGACAGTTGAGCAGTATGGTATGCACAGACTATTGGAGCCCCACTACAGTCAAGCTTATGCCCCTATCCCCCAGTGAAGCTGACTTTGACGTCACCACACTCAGGCCAATTATGACATAGAGCAAAGGAGACTGCAGGGGCATGCATCATTGAAATCAATGGGGGTATTATTTTATTACTATTTAATACATTATTGATACAGAGCTGGACATTAATGAAGGCAACTACTCAACTAACAATGGCCTTGTTAGTAGAACAATAGCCTTCATTATTATCCAACTCACCATCATAATGTATAAAATAGTGATAAAAAATAACTCCATTAATTTTAAGTGGGGGTAAGACTATGCCCCAGCACCCTGACCCGTGGACATCCTCTCTTAAAGACTCCTGCCCCTGACTCCCAAGTACTCAGGTAAGAGATTCTCAACTTATATGTATACTTGGTGGGATGTCTGTAGCAGCATGGCCACACCTGTTGCAGTGTGTGTGTGTCTGTGCGCGTGTGTGTGTGCGTGTGGGCATTGGGGGGAGGGACTGGACATGTGGTCGGGTGTTCAGTCATTGCTACTTTTGTGTTTGCAACTTAAAATCTGTTTGCATGGAAACATTCAAAACTATGGAGAGACAATAGTAGGAGTACAGGCCACAGAGAAGTAACTAAGTAGTTTTGAGGGTAAGTGTGTGTATTAGGGCTGAGAGGAACCACATGTGTTTCTATTGGTATATGTGCTACAGTTCAGTTGTGCAGCTGAGGGAGGACAAGAAAACTGAAAGTATAGCAGTGGCTACAACCATGTTGCATGCGTGCAGATGTACAGTATGCAGATTTGTATTGAAGTACAAGCGAGTCATACAGTAGCAGCCACAGACACTGCCAGATATTTCCCAAATTTTCTGTGATATTTCCAAAAATATCTCCTGCTTTCTGCATTTCCACAGTTGGGGCAGCAGAGAGAAACTTTTCAGAAATTTCGCGAAATAGCTGGAAATAGCTGGCAATGTCTCTGGCTACTACTGCCTGTTTACAGGCAGTATAGCTTAGTGGTTAAAGGCACTAAACTGCAAACCAAGAAACCTGAAGACCTGGGGTTGGATCTCATCAACCCCCACTTGTAAAGTATATGGTGTGATCCTGAGCAAGTCACTTAACTTTTATGTGTGCACTTATTAGTGACCACATGCTTTTTGCACGCATGTCACATGCATGCAGTCTGTTCCAATTTAACATAAAAAGTATGCTTTCCACACTACCTTGCTGCATGCATGCCACATGCACGAAATCAGTTCCAATTTAACGTCTAAATCATGCTTGTAGCATGCACATCACATGAGTAGTTTTATGCGTGCAGCATGAAAACATTTCATATAATTATTTCTGTAAGGGACAGGCCACTGAATGTCATCTACTGGGGTTGAAGATGAGAGTAGATGTGTTTAACTGAATGAATGCTTCATTAGGGCAGTCAAGGCACCATTTCTGCACCAGACCAGATGCAATCCAGCATTTATGTTAAGATGAGAGTCATTTTAAAAGTTAATAATTCCAAATAAAATGGAATCAACATTTTGTGCTACTGCTGTCTTCTAGAACAGAAATGGAAAAGAAGAGATCAGTTCTCAGTTCCAAAGCGATAAGAAGTGCAAAGTGGAAATCCCAGGTGCAAATGTGACCAAGCTTCTGTTATGCTGCACAGTCATTTATGTGGCATAGCCAGAGTGTGTAAAATGGAATGTAGATAGGGTGCAGAAAAGTCTTAAATGCAGACTAATAGTATATGCAGAGTACCAAGAGAAGTAGCTCTTTGCACAGTATGGCTTGTATGCTGTTCTCAAAGGCAAGGATCAAATGAGGTCAAAAATTGTGACAAGGGCAATCCACAGTTTGTATTGTTCCAAGCTCTCACTGCCATGTGTATTGTGATCAAGTAGCATGATATTACCTGCTGTTAGCATACAACTAAGGCAGTTCTCCAACCCTTTACTACTGTTTACAAACAGACTTTAAATGCACAGAGCTGTCTGTCATAGTCTTTTTTTTTTAATTTAGTTGTTTATCCAGGTATGGCACACTGAGCTGAAAGCTTTTTTACAGGAGTGACCTGGGAGCACAAGGAAGTTAAATGACTTGCTTAGGGTCACACATTATGCAAGTGGAAGCTGTGGGATTCAAACCCAGGTCTTGTCTGCTGGATATCACCAGATTTGCAGCTCAGAGCCTTAGACCACTGCACTATACTGCCTCCATCTGTGTTAAAGAAGGCTATATCTATGGAAGGCTATATCTGTGGGAAGGGAGAAAGCCAGGGGCAGCCAAGGACTTTGGCCAAAAAGGAAAGGAAAGTACCTTGCTACTGCTGTTCATTGTATGTTCTTCCAGGTGTTGGGATTATTAGCTTTTTTCCCCCTAGGTATTCTGTTATATTATTTTAAGGTGTGTTGGGACACTTTTTTGGATGCATAGAGGAACAGAAGGTGATGCTCTAAGTTAACAGAGTTTAGGATTTCTTGCTAGACTTGCTTTGCTTTCTTTTATTGCAGGCACACAGTGTAGTTGTAGAGTCAGATATTAGTTAAAAACAGCAGCATTTGTGTCTGACTTCAGGGCAGCTCAAGGCATTTTTGGGAGGTTGTTGAGCAAACTTGATTCCCTCCCCCTAGAAGTATTTAGCAACTGAGGCACAAATATTTAGATACTGCGCTTTCTCAGGGAATCATGCAGATAGCTAGTGCTCTAAGCACCATTGGCCTCATTGTTTCTCGAGGAGGCCGGTGTCTTAACACCTCAAGGCTCACTTCCCCTTTATTCCTGCTTACCCCCATGTCCTCTCCTGTAACATCACAGGATATGAGTCATAGCATGTCTGGTAACTAGGACGAATATACAGGACAAGACTGATATACCAGGTAGAAGATAATTTAATAGAATCGCAATAGATGCTATACAGTTATTGAATTGTATCTTACTAGGTGAGGTTAGCACAAATGATGAAATGTTTGGCACAGTGATTATTGCTTACAAATACATCCTATACTGTTTATATTAGTAGGGCATTTCTGGAAACCCCAGTATTGATGTTTGGCACAATGATTATAGGCTAGGATTTGCTGGACTACTGGAGTGTAACCAAGGTTTAAAGGGCAGATTGCTTTTGATTGTGCTTTGTGGACAGACTGCACTTATTGGTGGGGAAAGCTTTGTTGGTTGGCTAACTTTTATATGAGGGTATGGTATCTGAGAGCTGGGAGAACCATGGGCAGAACCGGAAAAGGTAGATGGGAGGGGTCATGGGGTACTATGGGCATCCTTTTACTGAAAAAGAGGGGGACGCTGGTGGACAAAAAGTGAGATGGGAAGGGTAGAAGGCTGCAACCACTGTGGAAGAGCAATCTTTCTGAAAATTGTGTGGAGAGTGGGAGGGTGTTCGGTGGTGTGCAGGCAAATAAGGCAACTTAGGACTGAGATCAACTGTTTACAAACAGAGCCTAGAAGCAGAATGAGGGCTGCAATGGAGGGCAGCTCAGTGGCTGGGAAAGGGAGGAGGGTAACTGAGGAGGAGGACAGATCAAAGAGAGAGAGGGGGAGGAGCAGGAAGAAGGTGGCAGATTGGGGAAGGAGACCGGTTGTCCTGGTTCAGAGAAAAAAATGAAGTAAGGAAAGGGGAGGAATGGAGGATGGGAGGGAAGGAGGAATCTAACAGTCGCAGAGCCAGCAGCAGTGGGGTGGCAAGCAGAAGGAAGGAGGAAATAGATGGTATTGAAAGGACATCGAAAAATTGGTTTGCAGTACTGGCAGGGGGAGTGCTGGGCAGAGGAGCTGATGACAGATAATGTGAGAAGGGAGCAGGAGGGGGCAATGAGGTTGAAGGGATATGATACAGGGATAGGTCGAGTAAGGGGGTTTGTGGGGAAGGGGGGAGGGGAGATATGAGAAGAAAGGGTTAGGGATGCATCATGGGGAGGAGATAGGTGGAGCCTGGTGGAGGGGGAGGTAAAATCAGAGGAGAAAGGGGAAAAGGAGGGCAGAGCAGAGACAGGGGATATTACAACAGGAGTGGAGGGGGAAAAACTGTGCTGGAGGAGGAGGAGAGTGGAGAGGAAGGAACGGGATGAAGGAAGAACAAGGTGAGTAGAACATGAAAACACGGATGGGATCCTAGTGCTGGGAGACTCAGTTCTGAAAGGGATCAGATGGGGAAACAAAGGGGAGAGGCATAGCCGCATATGGGTGGAGGCTATGCCATGCATGACAGTGGAAAGGGTGGGTTACTCTGTTCTGAAGTATGTTAGGAGGGATAGGGAGAAACATCACACAGTTCTGAATTTGGGAACCAGTGACCTGGCAGGAAATATGGTAGGTGTAGTCCAGAGGAGGTTTGAGGAGCTGGGGCTGATTTGTGAGGAGGCAGAAAGATCTGTAACTTTCTCTGTGGTGCTTCCAGTACCCTGGGCAAACATGGAAAGAAAGCTGAGGATAGAGGGATTTAACACGGGGCTAAGGGAATGGTGTCAGTCCAAAGATTATGGGCTAGTGAAGGGGGTGGGATGGTCCTGGGAGGGCAATGCTCTCTATGCTAACGACAGTCTACACTTAGGAGGGAAGGAGGGTATTGAAACAGAAACTGGGGAATACTTGAACCAACAAATAATGAGAATTTAAACTAGAAGAGAGGGGTGGCAAGTGGGCAGGAGTCAGGCAGGATCCACGGGGTATGCCAACTGCACGTCCACACCACCACCACAAAGACCATCACAACAACAGAATTGACAAAATGTGTTGGGTCACTGTGATGGTCCTTGCAGACACTGGTGGTGCATCTCCCAGTGTTTTGCCCCCTCCCCGAGACAACTCCAACTCAGAGTTATATATTTAGAGACTGGCGAGAGTGGGGGGTTCAGCTGGTGCAGCCCCCCAAAGAAAACACACTGACATCCCTGACAGTACAATGCTGACACTCAACATTGTGTCTCTTCCCTTATTAGTATCTCACATAGTGCATACTCGTTAAGAAAATCTGACTTTATTATGCTTGACATACCAAGGACGCGGACTTCCTTTGGTAAACGTGCTATTGCGTATGCCCTTCCCTCCATTTCGAACCAATTACAAACCGTACTGAAACTAACTAGCACAGTTTCAATAAACTTCTACAAATCGCTAAGTTCAGCCAAAATAAAAGACACCTGTAACTGTCATTAAGTCTCTTCCTTCCCCATGTGTGCCATATTTATCCACTAGTAAGGTATAATTGATTTGTCATATTAACTGCTTTCCCTTCCCCTTCTACTCCTAGCTTTATCTTTGCTTACGCTCCACTGCTACTCTATCAAATCACTCCTCCTCCCATATCAGTTGTAGACTGTTGTTTGTTCTAGCTGCCAAAATACTGTATATGTATTGCACACACCAGTCATCATGTTTCATTTATCAGTATGCAACCTGTAAGTTGCTTCCCTGTCTCATAGCAATGTTTACCACCTGCGGTCACCCTGTGTGGTACCCTTGTATGTATATCCAGCCTGTATCATGTAACGTGCATTTCATGTATATACTGTTATTACCTATCTGTGTTTGTACTTTAAGTGTTTATGTCACAGGACCTCCTTGTGAATGAGCTTGCTCAATTGAGTTTTCCTGCAATAAACTTGAACTTGAACTTGAACTATTGCTGTTGGGGATGTCGGTCACTTAGATGTCACAGTGTTATAGATAAACAGATCCACAGGTAGGGAAGCCAAACAAGCTTACCTCCCATACCAATAGAAAGGGACTTAGGGGAAGGTCAGGAGGGGGTACTAGGAAGGGAGAGCAAGTTGGGAGAGGGAAGGAGAGAAGGAAGCAGGGAGGAGGGTGGCAACCTTGATAGCTAGGAGTCTAGGGAACAAAACAGCAGAGTTACAGGCTCTCATGGCAGATGGGGAGGTGGACATGGCAGCCACCACCAAGACATGGGCCACCCAGTACCATGACTGGGACCTGGCATTACCAGGGTATAGGATATTTCGAAGGGACAGGGTAAAAAGAAAAGGCAGGGGGGTGGTACAGTATGGGAGGGAAGGACTGAAGTGTGTCAGGGAGGAAAGGGAGGAGGGCAGCATGAAGTCATTATGGATGCTGCTCCAGGACTCCAAAACTAGGAGCCTCAGGATGGAAGTTGTGTACAGGCCACCCTCTCAGACTGAGGAGTTAGACAGAGAACTAGCAGAACAGATCAGAAAGACCTGTGGGAGGGGCAGCACGGTGATTGTGGGGGACTTCAACCTGCCAGGAGTGGATTGGGGTACCCCAGCTACCACGAATAGGAGACAGCAGGTACTTCTGGACACCTTCCAGGACAGCTTCCTATTGCAGATGATCAATGAGTCAACCAGGTTAGGGAACACTCTAGACCTCGTGCTGGCATATAGCGAGTTCGTGAGGGAGCTGGGGGTGGAGGAACTGCTGGTGGGGAGTGACCACCACTAGGTGTGGTTCACAATAAACATGGAGAAAGGGGAGTAGGAATGGGCACAAGAGTGTTGGACTTCTGGAGCTGATGTCAGGAGAATGAGGGAAATAAAACAGGGATTTCTGGCCAGGAGCCATACAATCATGGACACTAACCAGAAGTAGGAGGTCATTAAACTGGGAATAGAGGAGGCAACTGTAACATGTACAAGGGTCCAGAGTAAGAGGGTTAGGGCCAAGAAGCCTATATGGATGAGCAGGGGGATCATGGAAAAAGTAAGGAAGAAAACAGTCACCTTTAGAACATACAAAACAACAGGGAGAGGGGAGGGCAGAGGAGAATAACTGAAGGAGTCGAGGGAGCTAACAAGGGCAGTCAGGTCAGCAAAGGCATCCAGGGAACTCAGGCTAGCACAGGGTATCACAGAGGAGAAGAAGGACTTCTTCAGGTACATCAGGGAGAAAAGGAGTTGCAAGGACCAAATAGTAAGGATGAAAAGGGATATGGGATTGGTGGAAACAGGGCAGAACAAGCAGAAGCATTAAACAAGTACTTCTGCTCCATATTTACTAAAGAGGAAGGGAGAGCTGTACCCAAAGGGGGTGGGAGGGTGAGCACGGGGGGAGGAGGAGACAGATGGGGAAATCCCACTGGGCAGAGTAGTGGAGAGCTTGAGGGCACTGATGGTGGAAAAGGCACCAGGGCTAGATGGCATACACCCCAGGGTGCTGAAGGAGCTGGCAGAAGTCCTGGCAGAACCCTTGGCAGACCTACTCAATGCCTCCCTGGACTTGGGGGAGTGTACCTCAGGACTGGAGAATGGCACACATGATACCCCTTCACAAGAGTGGCCTCACGGATAAGCCAGGGAACTACAGACCAGTAAACCTCGCATCCATTGTGGGAAAGTTGATGGAGACAATCCTGAAGGAGAGACTGGTTTCCTTCCTAGAGGCTAAGGGACTGCAGAACAGCAGACAGCATGGGTTTGTTTCAGGCAGATTCTGTCAGACCAACATGGTTGAGTACTATGCCTGAGTAACCAAGCCATCAAACAGGAGCCATGCAGCTGATGTCCTGTACCTGGACTTCTGTAAGGCATTCAATTCAGTGCTACATGGGAGGTTAGGAAGTAAGCTGGAAGGCACAGGGGCGGGGGCGATGATGATGGTATGAGTAGTGAACTGGCTGCAAGGGAGACAGCAGAGAGTGGAGGTGGGTGTGGAGCTCTCATCTCCCCGGAAGGTGACAAGAGGGGTGCCACAGGGCTCTATACTGGGGCAGGTGTTGTTTGGGATCTTCATAGCAGACATCTCAATAGGTATCAAGAGCAAGATCAGTCTGTTTGCAGATGATACCAAGATGGGAGGAGTAGTGGATGACTTAGAAGGGTGGCAGGGGTTGCAAGATGAGCCGGTAAAACTAAAGGCCTGCTCAAACACTTGGCAGCTGGGGTTCAATGCCAAGAAATGCAAGATGCTACATTTCGGTGAAAAAAAACCAAGTCGGCGCTACCAGCTAGTGGAGATTCAACTAGCAAAGACTGAAGAGGAGAAGGAGCTGGGGATGATCATAACAGGAGTAATGAACAAGTCAGCACAGCGTAGAAGGGCAGCTGCAAAGGCCAACAGGATGCTGGGTTGTATTGCTAGAGGCATATCCTCCAGGAGGGGGAAGGCGATCCTGCCCCTATACAGGTCACTGGTTAGACCACCCCTGGAGTACTGCATGCAGTTCTGGTAATGATACCTGAAAAAGGACATTAGGTTACTGGAGGGGGTGCAGCGCAGCGCAACAAAAATGATCGGGGACTAGGGACTTACCCTATGAGAGCAGGCTGAGGGAGGTGAACATGTACTCCCTGGAAGAGAGGAGGGATGTGGGGACATGACTGAAACTTTCAAGTACATGAAGGGAATAAATACGATGGGCATGGAGGGCCTTTTCAAATTAAGGAATGGGAGGGACACTCAAGGGCACCATCTGAGATTGGAAGGGGGAAGGTTCAGAAGGGAAATGAGGAGACAATTTTTTTATGGAGAGTATGGTGCCTTGGTGGAATGCATTGTCAGAGGAAGTGGTGTCCTGTAGAACAATGGGCTGCTTTAAAAGGAGATGGTGCAGGGTAAGGGGTAAGGTCACTTGGGGGGAGAGACAGCTGCAGTATAAGGGCTGCTAGCTGCACAATCGAGCCGACTTGGTAGATTATATGGCCTTTATCTGCTGGCAATTTCGCATATTCATATGTAGAGGTAATTATACTGTAGGAGGGTGAGACACGAAGAATCCTCAATTGAAATTTGTGGCTGATAAGTCAGAGAAACTGGTTATACATTTATTTACCAAAGTTTGTTTTCAGAAGAACATAGAGGACATGAGAACTCAACTATGGCACTAGTTACATGCTAGTGCTGCTTACCATTGTTACTGCTTTATTGTCGGGGAAATGCTATCACAATGACAGGCAGCATTACAGTAATGCTGGCTGTTGTCATAACAGCATTCCTCTAATGACAGAGCGCTCATGATGGCAGGCAGTGCTAGCATGTAAGAAGCAGCACTGAGCACAAAGCAAAATATTTTGGTGCCACAGTAAAGTGCCAAATAAGAAGGTGCAGTGCCCAGTGGTGGCACTGTCTTTGCACTGAGGTACGCATCCACGTCTGCAAAATCGAGGAAAAGGGGTGTTTTTTAAAGTGCAGATGCTTGCCTCCATGTATGTTTTATTAGGGGTATTTTATTTGGACATGTTGCTCTGGGATTGCTCTGCGATTGTAAACATTATGGGTGTGTATGGGGACCGGGGGGTGGGCAAATCTAATTTTCAACCTTAAAACCCCCATTAAAACTCATTGACCCACTCACCCCTGACCAAACCTGCTAAATCCCAACTTCCCAGTCCACACATGTGCAGAACAAGAGAGCGCATGCTCCAGGCACTCCTGGCCATTGAACTAGTTCTATGCTCCTGGTGCTGCTCATTCCTGGTCTGGCCCCAGATCTACTGTGCAGTCATGGAATGATTGCATCCTGTGGAAGTTACACAGCTTGGGCAGCTGATGATCAGGAAGACATCAAAGACGAGCTGGCAGTGAGCTGACTGTGCATCCTGGGTGTGCATTTTTTCAATTTAATTGCCCGGTTGGGTTGGTCATTGCAATTACATCAGACTGCTCCCCAGACTGCTCTGATAGAATCCTCCAAGGATCCGGGGAGCCTAAGTGAGGTGGAGGAAGTTGAGGAGCAGCCACGAGTGTGCCCTCGAGTGCAGGGGTCCCGGGGCCGCAATCTTAGCAGTCTCACTGTCAGGCCGAGGAGGTGTCAAGTTGAAAAGGAGGTTGAACGGGAGGACGAAGAAGCATTTCCACCAGCTTCCAGTCCAGCAGGAGTGTGGTCTGGCATTTGGCCATGCATACAGCCTGTAAAAGGGAAGTGAAGAAAGAGCATGTGTTGCACAGTAAGTTTAATTTGCTCAGTCACTTGACTCCCTGGGGAAGACCCTCTGGGTTAGTGGTTTTATTATCCCCATCCAGTGTGGCAGCCTGAGTGAGAGACGACTCATCTAGGTCTGGTCTGTTAGCACCATTTTTAGCAAGCACAGCCCCGTTGTGAGGTGTGTCTTCTAGTGCGTGTGTGTGTGTGGGGAGCTGGCCAATGACAGTGAAATATAAAGAGGTGACCATGGCAAGGAAACAGTAGGGAAGGCTCTTGTAACAAAGGTAGAAGAAATAAAATAAAGTTCTGCAGCTAAGACCGGATGCACAATTCAGCTTACATTGTACTGCAACTTAAAAGTGCTGCCCACTGCTGGGACCCCTCTCACCCCGGCCCCCCATCTCCAAAGCTGACAGCCGACATATGCCTGCTATTGCTATTCAAATGCACAATGTTATACCACAGTGCCTACCTTTAACTGCTTTTGAGTGTAGAGTGACCATCTTAGGCTATAGAGCAGTAGTGCCCTTGAAGTAGGGCAGTGCAAATATCTGGGACAAATGTAATATTCCAGAGTACAGCCTTGGTGCTCTAGTGCCTCTCAGTATTTTTCCCCCAGCACAGACCAGTCCAGTCCCCGGGTACCTGTCCTAATCTGTCAACCATCTTCTCAACACTTACTATCTACTCCACTTCTCAGGCTCATGGATTCTGAAAGTATAAAACAATCCAAATTATTGTATGGCGTTTACTATTAGTTTCTAGATGGCTGTATAACTAGAATATGAAATGGATTTGCATGCCAGCAAAAAGTATCCACATTGAGGGGAATCTATAACTCCTAGCGAATGTTCTACTCCCCCATAATATCCAGCTAACAAGAAGGAAGGAAGGCATGGATGGTGAGGGTTTTTCTTTGGTGCAGATTTCAATGTGATAGTATATGTCTTGACAGATTTAGCAGCAGTAAATACATTTTCCTCTTTGCTGAAGTTTTTATTCTGTGTGCGTGGTGGGGGGGGTCAATGTAGCAGGATGGCCCAGCTGAGGCACAGCATCTTGTTTTCAGTGGGGTTCTGCTGCTAATGTTCTTGGGGGAGGACCAAAGAACTGGTAGGGTAAGTGACTGGGAAGGGGATAAAGAAAAGGAATGCCAAGTGACTGGGGGATGGTGATGCACAAGAGGTGAAATGAATTGCGTCAGCTTACACAACAAACCAGTGGCAGTGGTGGGAGCAGCCCTAAACTGCCTGGATACAGTGAAGAGGATGTCTTGTTCTGCCCTCACCTTACACCTATTGTTTAGGTTGCTGAGTTCCTGGGACTCGGGGAAGGACTGTAGGTGGTGCAGACATGCTGGCCCAGCGTGTGGAATTCCCGGGGGAATCAGAGCCCGGGATCAGAGGCTCATTGACAGTCCCTGTACCCGGTGCCTGTATGGTCCTAATCAGATCTGGAAGGGACGAGAAAACGGAGGAAGGAAGAACCCAACCTACTGGTAAAAAGGAAAAAGTAAGATAAGTACTACTGCCACTGCCCTCTGTACTGCCATAACTGGGTGCCATACAACCTGTCGGCATTAAAAATCCACCCTCCCAAGGTTATGAGGCAAATAGAGTTTGAGTGGGGCTTGAGTGGGGTATGAGTGGGGCACAGTGGAAGTGGGTCAGAGGGCTAACCACTGTTTACAGCTGATTGCTATGAGTGCATGCTCCAATTAATTCAGACAGCAAATAGTTTAGATGGTGAGAGGAGGGCCTGTGCTGGTTGCCATCCCTTCTTGCAGCACTTATCCTTTTCTTGGGAGGTGGGGTGGGTGCAAAGTATGTGGGTGGTAATTTGACATCATTGTCTCCTGGGCATTGTCTTTTCCTGGCTGGGTGGGGATGGCAAGATTGAGTGCTGATGAGTGGGAGGTAGGGGAAGATTTGTTTTACTGCTGATTTGGCCGGGGCTGGACGTGGAAGTTGGAAGGATGCAAGGAATCCCCATAGCACTGGCCATCAAAAATCATAGCAAAGGGCCACAATGTGTAGCACTTTCTTATTTTAAACAATAATATGTCTATAAATAGTGGGCCCAATATGGTTGGTAATAAGGAATGTTTCTAGCAACTTAGTTCAATTATCAATGGTTCCTCACTTAAAATGAAAGGGGCGGGGGTGGAGGCCGTAACTGACTCCTAGTTTTTGTATAAAGGGGTCCATTCTTCTTTTAGAAAAAAACAAAACAAGGAAAGGAGTAATTTCTAAAATGTGCAGATGAGCATGGGTACAACTTTTCACAGAGAGTGCCACCACTGGGGTGCAGTGACAGAACTGAAACAGCAGTGGATCCCATTGAAGGATAGGGCAAGTGATCTGGCTTCAGTGGTGGGAGGTTTCCATGCATTGTTCCAGTCCCAGTTCAAGCAGAGAATGAGAACCAAATATAGCAGGGGCAGAAGCCAAATTCACTAATCAGAGGTGGCTGGAGGGAGGAAGGCAGGACAAAGAAAGGGAGAACCAATAGGAGCTGACCAGGAAGGTCAGGGCACAATAAAAGGAACCACTCCTAATGTGTCCCATACACATTTGTGTCCCAAAGTGTGAGTGAAACAGTGGGAGTGGAACAAGATTGGTGACTTAGGTGTTGGCAGGCATCCACAGGTGACAGAAGGCATGCAGAGAACTCTGACAATTCATTGAGGTGAGGTGAAGTACCTGTACACTTATTGCTGCCTCAGCAGAAAAGTACAGAGGAAAGTACGGGGTAATGGCATGGGGAGAACAGTTCATATAAACAGAGACTACAGTACCTGTTGTGTGGGAATGGAGGAAACACTATCTAGGGTCTGCCTATAAAGAGGTAAGAGTAAAGTTAAAAGGGGAAAACTAGTGGTGTGGGAATAGAGATAACACATTATCTAGGGAATGAGTACAAAAAGGATAATAGAAGCAAAAAGTAGAAAACTTCAAACTCCCTATCTAGGGTCGTGATACAAAGGAACCAAAAAGGGAAAATTAGAAACACCCAATCTAGGGTAAGAGTACAAAGTTATTTCCTGTAACATAGTGAGTGTAGGAATGGGAATATTGGCAGTGGTACAGTGTAGCAGTTGTGGAACAGCAGTTTTCAGGGAGACCTGCTGGAGACTGAGGTGCTGCACCATCTGTGCATACTTCTCTGGACTGAGGCAGGTGGCCCCTATACTCCAGGCTGAGTTGGCTTGGATTTGAGGGACCTTTTCCCTCACCCAGGGACCACCAAATCTACCACTGTTACCTCAGAGGAGCCAGAGAGGAGGGCCAGTTACCTGTGGTGTGCTTAAGGAGGGTGGGAGTGGAAGGTCTGAGGCAAATTCCTCAGCCAATGCCGCTACAAAACTCCTTCACCACTCTGTGGGTACTGGACTGCTGGGAGGAGGTACCCATGGTAGTGACCAGGGAGAATGTGGGGTTCTTTGTAGGGGAGGCCCCAAGATGGGAGGTAGAGGACCTGAACAGAGGAGAAAGCAACTAATGGTGGGGGACCTGATCCATGGGGGGTAGACTTGGAAATGGGAAGGGAGAGAAAGAGAGAGGTGAGGTGCTTACCTGGGGTCTTGGCTTGGGGAATGAAAAAGCAGATCCTAATGACTGCTAGGGTGGTGGGGAAGGAGGGAGAGCCGGATGTCATTGTCCACCTAAGCACTAAAGACCCAACTAGGGAGGGGGCTGGGATTGTGCAGTGAGATTTTAGGGAGATGGGGAGGGTTTTGGGGGGAGATAGCAGGGTCACTAAGTTTCACTGAGGTGCTGTCTATGGCAGGTGGGAAGACAGGGATTACCACACCAGGAGATTCAACTCATGGTTGAAGGAAAGATGTGGAGATGAGGGGCTCAGCTACACTGGGGACTGAAGAGCAATCTGGAGGGATAAGGGCCTATACAGGGATGATGGGATCACAGTACTCAGTGAATGGTTTAAGTGTTACTTTGATGAACATTTAAAGCAGCCAAGGGGGGGGGGGTGGCAGTAGAAATCAGGAGGCATAAACTGACCCCCACACAGACTGAAGCAGAGAGAAAGGAGAACTCAAGAGGACACATATTCCTATGGTGAAAAAAAAAAAGAAAAGAAAAAAGCAGAGTGGTAGAAATGAAAGGGGATGGGAACACAAGCTGTAAAACGATAGGGAAAAGGAGGCAGGGAAAAAACAAAAAAGAGGGGGAGCAGGCAGAGCGGCAACAGAATGTTGAAGGCCATGTGTGCAAATTCAAGCAGTCTAGGAAATAAAATGGTCTTGTATGTAATGGCAGGTATCAAAGCAATGGTGACACAGGGGGCCCAGTCTTCAAATGGTTATGTTTGATGCAAGGTGCTTGCACCAAAGGTGTATGATGCAAGTGGCATTTCATGTCAGACTTTGCAGCAATCCCAATTTTCAAACACAGGCTATGCTGAAATTGAGATACCTTGCACCCAAGCCACCCTGCACCACCCTTGAGACAGACCTCCCATGCTCCAGGTCACAAGGGGGCTTGCACCACAGCGGGACTGCAAAATAGTATTTTTTGCTATTTTGGAAGCCACACCATGGACTAAGAAAGGGGCTCAACTTAGACCAGCCAGGAGGTGGTCTAAGGGACTTGTGACAGTGCCACAAACTGTGGCAATTTGGGAGGATCTGAAAGGGTGGCTGGGGTAGAAGGGGCACGGGCTACTATGGGGCATCAGGGAAACAATGGGCATGGCAAAGAGTAATGTGGAACCCAGCAGGGGTGCCTTTTGCAGACCTATTCACCTGATCAGATGGGACCACTTCGCAGGGGGTTGCCAGTGATGGACAGTGACGTGGCCTCAGGGGGCAAAGCCCTAGCTGCTGCCCCATAGATGAACAAAGGCAGAACTCTGTAGCCAGGAGGCAGCCTACCACAACTTGGGAGGGTGGGTACTAGGGGACTATGGCAGTGCACCCGGAGACTGCCCCCCCACTGACAGACTTCAACCTGCAGCTCCATTTCCTGCCTACAGGATTCTACCTTTGTGCACCTATGGGGCAGCTGCCAGGGTTGTGCCCACCTGAGGCCATGTCACTGTTTGTTCCTGGCAACCCTTCCATGAAGCAGTCCCATCTGATCAGGTGTATGGGACTGTAAAGGGCACCACTGCCAGGTACCACATCACCATCACTCCCTGTCATACCTGCTGTCTCCCGATGCCCCCTAGGGCACCATCCATGCCCCTTCTCCCCCCCCAGCCCCCTCCTGCCATGCAGCTTCACCTCCCCCAACCCTAGAAGTCCATCTATTGTTGCACTGGGAAGGGGGGCTGGATTCCTACAGAAATTCTTGCAGGTGCACCAAATGTTTGTCACAAGCCTGCAGCTGTGGCAACTCCTGTTGTTTTGGAACAGGGGCTCCCTTTTATAAAATTGGGTGCAGGGTCCCTGATGCACCTAGAGTTCACAGCAGCCCTAGAGTGACAAAACTTGTGTCACTCTAAGGGTTCTTTAAAAATCAAGCCCAAGGAATCCAGGAGGGAATGGAAGGAGTGGAGGTGCTGTGGGTCATCCTGGAGGTTGGAAACAAAGCCACTATATTGACACAATGACAGAAAAAGAGGAGATGGTGCTGCTGGAGGGGGTCTTCAATCTGTTGGGTGTAGACTGGAGCCTCCCAGTCACAGTTTCATCTAGAAGCAGGGACATTCTGTACTCCTTGTAGAGGGTGTTTCTCAAGCAGCTAGTCAGAGAGCCCACTTGTGATGGGGCAACACTGTACCTGGAGCTCACTTGCAAGGACAGTATTGCAAATGTCAAGGAGCGAGGTGACATGGGGACCAATGATCACCATACAGGGTGGTTTACCATAAGGATGGTGGTGGAAGTGAACCACACAAGGAAGAGGGTCCTGGACTTCAGGAGGGAAGATTTTAGAAAAGTCAGTGAATGTATCAGAAATGATCTAGCAGGAAGGAGGATGACCTGGATGCAGTGGAGGGGCACTAAGCTAGGCTACGGGAAGGGATACTGAAGGTAACAAACCTATGTGTTGCCACATAGAAGGCTGATTAACAAGATGGATAGTCTGAGCATGGGAGACAAAGTGGAAAACTGGTTTAGTAACTGATTAAGAGACAGGAGACAGAGGATGGTGGTAAATGGGGTACAATCTGGGGAGAGGGGTTTGACCAGTGGGGTACCACAGGGATCAGTACTAGGACCAGTCCTGTTCAATATCTTCATTAGTGACATTGCAGAGGGACTGGAAGGAAAGGTCTGCATGTTTGCAGATGACACCAAGATCTTCAACAGGGTGGATACTCCAGAAGGGGTGCAGAAAATGAAGAGGCACCTGGAGAAGCTTGAAAGATGGTCGGAGATGTGGCAACTGAGGTTCAATGCAAAGAAGTGCAAAATGATGCACCTGGGTAGTGAGAACCCAGAGGAGAGCTACAGGTTGGGGGGGAGGAGCTGACTGTCACCAAAGAGGAAAGGGACCTAGGGTTTATCCTCTCTGATGACCTTAAGGTATCAAAGCAGTGCACAAAGGTGGCAGGGAGGGCCAGTGGCATGCTGGGGTGCATAGGCAGGGGTATCACTAGCACGAGGAGAGAGGTGTTGATGCCATTGTATAAAACATTGGTAAGGCTTCCCTTGGAATACTGCATGCAGTTCTGGAGGCCACACCTGAACAAGGACATATATAAGGTGGAGACTAGCCAGAGAGGGGCAACAAAGATGGTGCGGAGCTTGCACCACAAAACATATGAGGAGAGACTAAGGGATCTCAGTATGTACTCACTGGAGAAGAGGAGAGGAGACAGCAGGGGACATGATTGAAACTTTCAAGTACCTCAAGGGCATAAACAAGGTTCAGGTGGGGGACCTTTTCCAATGTAGAAAAAGTACTAGAACAAGTGGGCACAATATGAAATTGGAAGGGGGTAGATTAAGAGATAATGTGAAGAAGTTTTTCTACACAGAAAGGGTAGTCAATGCTTGGAATAGTCTGCCACAGGAGGTAGTGGGGGCAAGCACAGTGGAAGGGTTTAAGTATGTCTGGGACAGGCACAGGGCAATGTGAGGAAACATTTTTTCACAGAGAGGGTGGTAGACGCATGGAACAGCCTTCCTGAGGAGGTTGTGGGGTCTAAAACTGTGGGAGAATTCAAGAATGCATGGGACAGACATAAGGCAATTTTTGTGGGGGGTAGGAAGAAATAGGCTGTTGGTTAAATAGGATCTGCAGTTTATCTTCTAGGTAGGGAAATGGGCAGACTAAGTGGGCCAAGCGGTCCTTATCTGCCGTCAAAGTCTATGTTTCTATGGAAGCTTGAGAGGGGAGGGAGTGATGAAAAGCCATTGATCACATATGGTCAGTGGCCACATACAGTGTATAGGGCCTCCGGGCTGACTGGATGGGCCAAGCAGTCCTTATCTGCCAACAATTTCTATGTTTCTATATTTCTATGTGCAAATGAAGTGAGCAAAAACAAGAGGAGAAAGAGAGAAATATGTTTCAAAGGAAGTGGTTGAAAATGAGAAAGCATTCAGGAGGTATGAAGAAATGTAGAAGGAAGAGGACAGTGAGGTGTTTCAGGAGAAGTAGAGGGAGAAAGACAAAGTGGTGAGCACAAAGGTGCAAACTGAGGAGGAAGACTAGGAGAAGAACTATGAGATTAAGAGGGGCAGGTGAGAACTGTGCAGAAGAGGATCGGAAAAAGCAGATTTCCTGAGCAACTAATTTTGTTCACTCTTAACAGAGGAAGGGAAGAAGATTGGCCACATAAAAGCAACAGGAAAACTGGAGGGTGGGAGGTAGACACAAAACCTTTTATAGAGGAGAAAATTCAGAAGGAACTCACAAATCTGAAAGTGGACACAGCTATGGGGCCAGAAGGGGTACACTTATGGGTATTAAGGAAGTTTAGGGAGGTACTGGCTGCAGCCCTGAGAGTCCTTGTTAACAACTCACTGGAAACAGGAGTGGTTGCTGAGGACTGGAGGGGGGCTGACATAGTCCCACTTCACAAAAATGGTAGCAGGGAGGATGCCAGCATCTAAAAGCCAGTCAACATGACATTGGTGGTGGGGAAGATAATGGAGTCACTGCTAAAGGAAAGGATTGTGGAGTATCTTGAATCCAGTGGGTTACAAGACAAGAGTCAGCACAGATTCATTGGGTGTGAGGAGTCATTTCAGACAAATTTAATAGATTTCTTTGACTAAATGACCTGGGAAATGGATCAGAGAGGGGTGGTGGATAGGCCTACTTAGATTTTAGTAATGTTTTGGTACATTCCACATAGGAGACTCATAAGGAAACTGGACAGCTTAGGGGTGGATCCCAAGGTGGTAAGCTGGATAAGAAATTGGTTAAGGGATAGGCAACAGAGGGTGGTGGTAAATGGAGCTCACTTCATGGAATAGAGGGTGACAAGTGGTGTGCCTCAGGACACAGTACTGGGACCAGTCCTCTATAACGTCTTTATAAGTGACATTGCTGAGCTGGAAGGGAAGGTCTGCCTCTTTGTGGATGACACCAAAATCTGCAGTAAGGGGGATACTTCAGAGGGGGTGGAAAGAATATGCAGAGAGCTGAGAAAACTCGAGGTGTGGACAAAGGCATGGCTGCTGGGGTTCAGTGTGAAAATTGAAAAATCATATGTTTAAGGAACAGAAACCCAGACAGAGCCAGAGCACAATATGGGAGAAGAGGTATTAACAGTCACCAAACAGGAAAATAACTTGAAGTAATCATATATGATGGTCTCAAGGTGGTGAGGCAGTGGAACAAGGCAGTGGGTAGGGCCAGTGTGATGCTGGGTTGCATAAGAAGGGTTATCAACAGCAGAAGGAGGGAGGTGTTGCATCTGTATAGATTGATGGTTAGACCCCACTTGGAAGACTGTGTCCAGCTCTGGAATCTGCATCTCAAGAAGGACATAGAAGAGAAGCAGTCCAGAGGAAGGCAACTAAAACGGTGCAGAGTCTGCAGCAGAAGCCCTATGAAGGGAGACTGAAGGACCTCAATATGTACACCTTAAAAGACAGAAGAGTAAGTGGGGATATGATAATGACCTATAAATACCTCACAGTAGCAATAAAGGTACAGGAGGGGAGTATTTTTCAGAGGAAAATATCCACAAGAACAAGGGGACATGGAATGAAGCTGGACGGGAGTCAATTCAAAAGGGACGTGAGAAAGTAATTCTTCACTGAAAGAGTTGTTGATGCCTCGAACAGTCTTCCAGCAGAGGTGGTGTGGGCATCTGTGATGTGCTTCAAGCATGGCATGCATGGGATAGGCATAAGGGGATCTTAAAGGATATCAATGGGAGGGGGCGCTGGACAGCAGTAGGGTCTGTGGTGACAGTATAGGCAGGTTAAAAATGGGCAGACTGGATGGGCCAAGCGTCCTTTTCTGCCATTAATTCTATGTTTTTATAGCCCTATAAAACTCAGAGGAAGTGATCTAAGCACTACTGGTGGCTACAGTATTTACTCTATGTAGTAGTCATTCATTATATATAGAATAGTGTATGGGTGACCATACACAACAAGGCTATGTTTTCATCCAGGGGATGTGATGATGTCATACAGATCTTGAGAGAGAAGCATGAGAGATCTGTTTGACGTCATCACATCACTGAGATGGAAACAAAGCCTTGTCATGTCTGGACACCCATATACCATTTTATACAGTATATGGTTCCCAGAAATGTCCAAAGTCTCATTTAACTACAAGGTTTCATACTTTGTATTCACACACCCACTTGCTCTCTATCGTTGCTGCAGTCCTGCTGTGTTTCCTTTTCTCCAATGACATTGGTCCCTGCTATGTCCCACTCTGTCCACAATCTGATATTTCAAAGCTCTGGTGAGTTAAAAGGAAAAAGAAGAAAACTGCCTGATAGTTTGGACACATGGAGCTGACAATGACAGTTCTAGTCCAAACTATCATAGTGAACCCCTTGCCCTTCTGCTCACTAAGCAGTGCCACTATTTCAGTCCATTTATTTTTGAACAGTGAGCTGTTTTAGCCAATCAGGTAACAGCTCTATTGGGAAAAGTTGTTGTGGTATCGTCGTGATACAAGAACAATACTACAGGTACAATAACTTTTATTGACCTTTGAACTGTACTACAGCAACTTTTGGAAAGCCACTGATTTTTATCCACAATAAGCCCTAACCTTATACTATAAATCTAGTATTAGGCTAGACTTAACATGTTCCAGTAGGAAATACTAATCTAGTTATAATGAACCAAAGGGTGTCAGAACTACATTACTGAGAAATTACTGTGTGATGAAACATTTATTCTGACTATAAAACTGCTTCACCTATCATAAAGTACATGCTAAAATGATTGGCCCATATGCACTTAGGGGAGGGAAGTATAAGCCAGAGGTGCTTATCCCACCTGTGGAGCTCCACACCTCTGTACAGGTGCCCACTGACAGCATGGATGACCACCTGCCTGCAGCTCCACCCCCTGGCATGTAGGTTCATGTAGGGCAGACAGGGGTGGAGTTGTGATCCCAGGTGGGTGGCCAATCCAATGGCCTGGCTGGGACCCAGAGAGTGGATTCCCCATGCAGGATGGCATGGGACCAGGATTGTGCATTGGGTGTGGGAGCCACAGATGCACCCAGCTAACTGCGTGGGTTGCCAGCAGCAGTAGTACAGCCCCCACCACGCCTGACCTAGAGGCATCCACACTGAATGGAGCACTGCTGCCCCCCACCCCAGCACTGGGCAGCACCCACCCCTGACCCCCGACTCCTGTTTGCTGCCCATGAACATAGTAAGGGTCCCGTCCCCAGCCATGGCCCTGCCTCCACACAGTGGGGCATTGACCCTGGATGACACACACATCATCTGCCCCCCTGTTGCACAGAACACACCATCCCCAGACCTGGCAGGAGGTGCCATGTCCATGGGCAGCTGATGGCAATGCCCACTGGACACCTCCCCCACCATCTGCACCGGGGGTTGGGGCATACACCTGCTGGGGTGGGGGTTCTCCAGGCTGCAGGGATGGGGACTCCATGTGTTGGTGTGCGGGTGCAGAATTCTGGTTGCCATGCTGGGGGGATCTTGTGGGTGCATGGGTATGGCCACGTATGGCTATTACAGCAGGGTCCCCCCTGGCATATTCTTTTCACCTCTGCACCCCCTGCATGTCACACTGTGTGCCTTAGTGCATAGCTTGCAGTGCAGACATGCCCCCCCATCCCCAGTGCATTGTTGTCCATGCAGCCGGGGAATCAGGTGCCTATCGGCTGAGTGTCCCAGTTGATGAATCCAGTGCAAGGGGCACAATGGGTGTGGAGTGGCTGCACACAACAGATACGCGGTGCATAGCCACTCCACACAAAAGTGCATAGGGCCCATTTTCCTTTATTGTTTTTTTTGTTATGCTGCAGCTGTTTGGCTGGTAGGAACTTAACATGATGGTCTCTTCATCACTCTCCATCCAGCATATGTTTTAAGCAACTGAAGTTTCAGGCTTTTGCCCGACACACACACACACACGCACACATACATACACACACATTCACAGTTGGTTTCACTATTCTGTAGCTTGGGCCATGCATCAACTGCAGTTACATGGATGGTAGGAGAGAGGATCACAATTTTAAATAGATCTTTATTAATTTATTGAGTATTTGATAAGTGTGTGTGTTCACAAGGCAATAAAATGAGTATTTCAGGAATGAAATGGGGATTAAAGAGTAAACCAACAAGTCATACATGGCTATATATGGGAAACAAAATCAGACCAAAATGGTTGACAAAACATACCAAAAAGCAAATTAACAAGAAAAATATACTACATAAAGCTTAGATAAACATACATGATGCATCTTAGAAATTGTACAGAGTCAAAAGAATTAATAAAAAAAGTAATAACTACAAAAAGAACTATGGAAGAAAATTTGGCAAAAACAGCTCACAAAAATATAAACATTTTTATAGTTATATTAATTCATTAAAAAGCGCTGGGAGCAGGATTGGGCCAATTTTACATGAAAATAAGAAAGTGAGTAACCCACTGGAGATGGTTAATATTTTTAATTCATACTTTTGTTTAGATTTTGCAGATAAAAAACAAGAGCCATGAATTGAAATTATAATCTCCAAAAACCTGAATTTTAATTACAACAGAAGAAATAAGAGAGAAAATGGAAAACTTAAATGTCAACTCCTGTCCTGGCCCAGATAAAATTTTAGGCAATGTTTTGAAAATTCTCAAGGAACAAATATTAACCCCACTTAAAATAATTTTTGAAGACTCATTAGGCTCGGGCACAATTCCGAATGACTAGCATATTATGGATGTGGTCTGTATCTTTAAAAAGGGAGAAAAATTAAACCCATATAATTATAGGCGTATAACCCTCATGTTCATTACAGGCAAAATCCTCAAAGATATCATTAAGGATAAAATAACAGCACATATCCCCAGTCTAGACCATGATCAACATGCTTTTGTTAAGAGTAGGACATTTATCATCAAATTTATTATTTTTTCACCAAAAATTAAGCAAAATCATATAAAATAAAGCACTGTGTGACACAGAGAAACACAATTGCACATACCCCAATAATGCAAAGCACCACGGGAAACAAATGCAAATCCCTATGAAGGAGTTTGGATGGCTCAGTTTTAAGCAGAATTGCATGGTACTGAAAGGCATCAAAATGCAACAGGCAAAGATTGAGAACAGCACACACAGACATGTGTTTCATCTTTTTTACAGTTCATCAGTGTGCCATATCTGTATCTTAGCAGAGAGAGAGGGAGGGAGGAAGCCAGCCTTAGAAGGGTCTTACTTGTTGTTGAACCAATCCACATTCCTTCATGGAGATTTGCATATGATTCCATGCAATTGTGTTTCTCTTCCAAAGTAACCATTACCTCAGGACATTTGCTCTGGGGTTTTTGTCTTTTGTAGTTCTTCTCTTCTCTATTGTGTGACATAGCCTACCTAGATCAGAGTAAGGTGTTTGACCTGGTTCCACACTGGGCTATTCTAAACAACCTGGAAAAGATAAGTATAAATTACAGAATAATATAGTGAATTGCTATGTGGCTTTACATGTGGTCACAGAGATCATATTTTATTTCACCCTCCCCCTATCCTGTCACTCAAACCTTGTCTCCTCCACCTCTTTCCTATTTCTCTTTACAAACCCTTTCTTTCTTCCTCCCATTGCTCCCTCTTCCTTTTTTCCTACATCCCTTCCTTTACCATTGCCTGGTTCATCCTCTGGCAGGGTTCTCAACATCCTGGAGGGGCCAGAACCATGTCATGCCTCTCTCTTCATTCTATCTTCCCTTCCCTCCCACTCCCTCCCCCACTCTACCACTCCTCAACAATTATTGTCAGCCCTAAACTCCCAATAGCAATTGCAGTTTAATTGCACTTTTGTTGTAACATAATAATTTGCACTGACTGCACTCTGTCTACTAGCTAGTCTTAGTTCAACTTTTTGTCTCCTGTCAGTCACTGTTTACCTTCACTGGGCTACGTGCTTCATAGCTGTTTGCATCAATTGTACAAAACTGTATTTTGTGTCCTGTAACTATCTGAGTAGTCAATCCCCGAGTTTTTAGTTAAAAAACTGTTAACTTTCCATTCAGTCATGTTTACTTAACAATCCACATGCATCATTGTTGCATGTACTCATTTGCATATTTTGGAATTTTTGTATCAATTCTCTGTACTCAATCCCCTGTTCCCCTACCCCCAGGTCACTCCGGGAGATGAGCAACTTTTTGTTCAGTGTGCCTTCCTGGTGAAACATTTCAATAAATAAAAAAAAACCAGAGAGAGTTGTGATGAATAGGTATTACTCTGAATATGGCAGTGTAAGGAGTGGGGTACCATAGGGGTCAGTACTGTGCCCTACAATATTCCAGTTATTCATTTCAGACATTACTGAAAATCTGTCCAACTGGGCAGTTAAGTACAGTATGTGGATGACACAAAATCGGGAGGGCCTGCTGAAACAATTGAACAACGAAATAGAATTCTTGAGTATATATCATCATGGGAACAGACTGCAAAATATCTATTAGTCTTGACAAATGTAGAGTAATGCAGCTTGGAAAATATCCTGACATGCAAACATACACATTATGTAATAGTGTATTAAAAACTTCACAAGAAAAAGACTCGGGCATAACTATTAATCAGGACCTGGAAAGCATGAAACAGTGTAATGAAAGTATTTCAAAAGTAACAAGGCACTCCTAATGATTAAGAGAAATATACAGCCATGTCCTCAATGAACAGTTTAGGTGCTTCATTGGCAAGCATTTAACTAGCAAGGGGGTGGTGGTGGCAAAAGGATTCAGGGAGAACCAAACTGCCCATCCCCACAGGCTAGTGAAGTCAACATGGAGGACCATAACATTATGGTGTCACCAGAGAAAATAAAACACATAGAAGGGGAACAGCAGAGAACAGAAGGAAGAGGGTTGAAAATGGGAAGGAAACAGAGGAGGCAGAAAGATAGCAGGGGAGGATGACAAAAGAATAAATGGTAGGACGTGGAAGGCCATTAACTATGGTTAATACCCCAGTACTGACACTGTAGCACAGCATGAGAGGGGTGCTGCACATCTGAGGTGCTGTCTTTCGGATGAGACATTAAACCGAAGTCCCATCTGCCTGGATTGGTGGTAGTTCAGGTGGATGCTAAAGATCCCATGGCACTTACCGAAAAAGTGTAGGGGAATTTCCCCTGTGCCCTTGCCAAATTTCCCTCATTCACTAAAAATACCACCAACAGCTTAATCTGGTTCAAGGTCAGTTGGCATTCATCTGTATCCCCCTCCCTCGGGTCGTGCCTGAAAATAGGCAGGATTTGTCTAGTGCACTTACCCAGTCAACAAAAACTAAATAAAATAAATACCAATGCCCGCAGCCTAGGGAATAAAATCCCAGACCTGGTGGCTTTGATAATGGAGGCTGACCTGCACATTGTAGCTATTACTGAAATGTGGTATACTAAAAACCATGAATGGGATGTAGCCATACCAGGTTATTCTCTGTTTAGAAGAGACAGGGGGTTAAAAAGGGAGGGGTGGTGGCTCTTTACATCAGGGAGGGTATTAGGGTGACTGAGGTACAGTGAATGCAGAGGGGAGCAGAGATACGATGGGTCACCCCTGAGATGGGCAACAGCACTGCCATTCTCACGGGTGTAATATACAGACCTCCAGCACAGGGGAAGAGGTGGACAAGGATCTAGTGGGATCCATCCACATGATGGTAGCCAAAGGGGAGGTTTTGCTGTTAGATAATTACAGTCTGCGAGATGTGGATTGGAGCATCCTAGCTGTTGCCTCAGCCAGGAGCAGGGACATCCTGTACTCTGTACAAGGGGCAGGCCTCAGGCAGCTAGTGTTATAGCCCATCAGGGAGGGTGCAGTCTTGGATCTGGTACTCACCAATGGGGACAGAATTGAGGAAGTCAGAGTGGGTGAAAACCTGTGATCTAGTGATCATCACACAGTGTGGTTTAGCGTGAGTACAGTGGCAGAGTCAAGCCACACAAAGGCAAGGGTCCTGGATTTCAGGAGAGCAGACATTACTGAGATGGGGATATGTCTCAAGCATGCCCTAGCAGGGAGTGACAAAAGGGGGGAGTGGAAGAGCAGTGGGCCCATCTGAAAAGAGCCATAGTGGAGGCAACAAATCTTTGCATTAAGCAAGTAAATGACGGCAAGAGAAAGAGAAAGCCACTATGGTTCTCAAAGGTAGTGATTGGGAACGTAAGGGTGAAAAAGATGGCTTTCAGGAAATATAATGAAACACAGTGGAAGGAGGACAGGGAAGTGCATCTGGATAAACAGACTGGGGCAGAGAAAGCAGTCAGGAGTGCAACAGCACAAATGGAGGAAAAAATAGCACAGAAGGCAAAGAAAGGAGACAAGACTTTTTATAGGTACATTAGTGAAAGAAGAAAAATCAGGGATGGGATAATAAGGCTTAAAGGAGAAGAAGGAGCGTGTGTGGAAGGGGACCTGGAAAAAGCATCAATACTGAACAAATGTTTTTGTTCTATATTCACAGAAGAAGGTGAGGAACCACAGTTAGGCAACATGAACAAATATGGAGGGAGATGGACATCAGTCCATTTACGGAAGAGAGAGACTTAAAAGAACTCACAAAACTGAAGGTGGACAAGGCAATGGGACTGGATGGGATACATCATAGAATATTAAGGGAACTACAGGAGGTGCTAGCACCACCACTGTCGGCACTGTTCAAAGAGTCACTCAATATGGGAGTGGTTCCAGATGACTGGAGAAGGGCATATGTAGTCCCTCTTCACAAAATTGGCAGTAGGGAGGATGCTGGAAACTACAGACCAGTCAACCTCACCTCAATAGTTGGGAAGATTATGGAATCACTAATTAAACAAAGGATCATGGAACATCTTGAAGCCAGTGGAGCACAGGATCCAAGACAGCATGGATTCACAGCAGGAAGGTCATGTCAAACAAATCTAATTGATTTCTTTGACTGGGTGAGTAAGGTTGTCGATCAAGGGGGAGCAGTGGATGTGGACTATCTGAATTTTAGTAAGGCCTTCAATACTGTTCCACATAGAAGACTTATGAACAAGATGGGCATCCTGGGAGTGGGTCACAAGGTGGTAATCTGGGTTAGAAACTGGCTGAGTGATAGAAGACAGAGGATCATGTTAAATGGTGCTCAATCTGATGAAAGGAGAGTCACCAGTGAGGTGTTACAGGGATCAGACCGGGGCCCAGTCCTGTTTAATGTCTTCATAAGTGACATTGTGGAGGAGCTAGATGGGAAGGTGTATCTCTTTGCAGATGACACTAAGATCTGCAACAGGGTGGACACTCTGGGAGGGGTGGAAACAATGAGGAGGGACCTAGGTAAACTGGAAAAATGGTCCAGAGTATGTCAGCTGAGGTTTAATGCAAAAAAGTGCAAAATCATGCATTTGGGGTGCAAGAACCCAGGAGAGGATTACATGGTGGGGAGGGAGAAACTGATGGCCACCAAACAGGAAAGTGATTTGGGGGTTATTATATCTGATGACCTAAAGGTGGCCAAACAATGTGCCAAGGCTGTGGGGAGAGCCAGTTAGATGCTGGGGTGCACAGGGAGAGATATTACCAGCAGAAGGAAGGAGGTGGTGATGTCACTGTACAAATCATTGGTGAGGCCTCATTTGGAACACAGTGTCCAGTTCTGGAGGCTGCATCTTTGTAAGGATGTAGACAGGGTAGAGGCAGTTCAAAGAAGGGCAACAAAGATGGTGCAGGGCCTGCACCAAAAATCATATCAGGAGAGACTGGGAGACCTCAATATGCATACCCTGGAGGAGATAATAAACAGAAGAGATATGATAGAAACCTTCAAATATCTAAAAAGCATAAATAGGACATAGGAGGGTAGCATCTTTCAGAAAAGGAGATGTCCAGGAACGAGGGGGCATGCTATGAGGTTGGAAGGGGTTAGACTAAGGGGTAGCGTGAGAAAGTATTTCTTCACAGAAAGGGTAGTGGATGCATGGAATAGACTCCCAGCAGAAGTGGTGGGAGCAAAGATAGTGAGGGGATTTAAGCATGCATGGGAGAGGCATAGGGGAACCCTACCAATAGGAACAAGGAGATAAAGCTGGAGATCAAGTAGGGTCTGCAGCTTTTACAGTAGGCAGGGAAAATGGGCAGACTAGATGGGCCTAGTGGTCCTTATCTGCCATCAGTTTTTATGTTTTTTATGATCAAAGAGCAACTCTCTGTTATAATGAAAAGCTTATAGACACTAGGTTTCCATCAGTTATGTTTTAACTTTATTGTTTTCTAATAATGTATGGAGAGCCCTTATTATCGCTAAAAAGCAGCAAGATTATTTCTCTATAATCCCACCTCTTTGTCATAAGAGGTTGTGAACCTCTCTTGAGCACATCATTGCAATGAGATTATAAACCGAGTAGATTTGTGCATGTGGGCACTTAATTAGCGTTTTCCCAGTGGCTGCAGCTGTGAGTGAGCATGACCCAGGATTGCCGCAGTGGTGACTGAAGTAGACAATAAGGAGCCTGCTTCATTTTAAAACTTGTTATGGGGACCATACTCTATAAAATAAAATGTGTGGTCCCTCTATCGGTAACTGATTTGGTTAACCATCTCAAGGCTGCCATGGCAACGTAAATCTCTCGATCTTCACTCTCAAGGTTTACCTGGTCACCCTGGCAACCTCTTGATGGTTAACAAACCGGTTACCGATATAGGGCATTACATTATCCTCTATGTTATTTGTTATTTTCTTTACTTAGCCCTGATGTTGACCCACAAAATATTATAGATAATGCAACAATTATTTCACTTAGTCTTTCAAAATGTTTCTGTCCCTCCCTTGCTAACAGCACAATCGTGGTTTGTAGCATCACAGTTTGTTGTCATGGTAAGCTTTATGATGTCCTAAAATCAAGGCCCTGTGAGGTTAACAGGGGAGAGGCAATTGTTTTCAAATGTTTTCTATACAGGCTTTTTAGATAGACTACCATGATCTGCTATAAATATAGGAAAGGAACATTGAAAATGAAAAAAAATGTATTGTTTACTAAATTGTAGCATCTGAAACATTTATGAAAGCACATGCTGAAGTGCAGAGTTGCTCTTTATCGTTTCATTCTCCAGTTGTACTGTATAGGTCATACTTCTGTCCTCAGCTAGACTATGTTACCCAGATTTGGTGCCCATACCATAGACACAGCATTAATCAGATGGAAAAAAAATGTAAAAAGAAGTAACTAAATCAATATCTGAACTCGAAAACAATACATATCAAACAAGACTGTTAAACCTTGCACGAATGCTCCTAAAACAAGGTTCCTAAGGGGTGACCTGTTACAGAGGTGTGACATAGTCAGTGGCCTACACTACCGGTCAAAAGTTTTAGAACACCCCCATTTTTCCAGTTTTTATTGAAATTTAAGCAATTCAAGTCCAGTGAATAACCTGAAATGGTACAAAGGTAAGCGGTAAACTGCTAAAGGTTAAAAAAGGTTTAGGTTAGCAAAAACTGCTGTAGAGAAATTGCAAGAAAGCCATAAAAATATATGGAGCAGTTTCCTACACCATCAAAAGGCACTTGAAACTGGAGGAAACTCTGACAGGAAGAGGTCTGACAGACCCAAAGCCACAACAGAATCAGAAGACAAGTTTCTGAGAGTCAACAGCTTGCGTGATAGGTGGCTCACAGGACAACAGCACAGAGTGACTGGCACCCTGAACCAAAAGGGCTACCACAGCATTTTGCAGTGCCATGCAATACCTCTGGTCTCGCCTAGTTGGTCAGGGGTTCATCCTACAGCAAGCTAATGACCCAAAACATACCTCCAGGCTATGTCAGAACTACCTTTCGAGGAAAAGAACAAGACGGTAGGCTTCAAATCATGGAATAGCCAGCACAGTCTCTAGACTTAAACCCCATCGAGCTGGTTTGGGATGAACTGGACAGAAGGGTGAAAGCAAAGCAAATAACAATTTGTGGGAACTTCGCAACAGTGTTAAAGAACTTCCTGAACAATATTTGATGTCCATTGTAGGAAGAATGCCACTAGTGTGCTCGTCGGTTACAGTATATCTGCAAAAGGTGGCTACTTTGATGAGTCAAAAATTTAGATTAAATTTTGTTAAACAAAATGATTCTATGATTTCTTTTTTATCTCCAATTGTTTATTTGTTCTATGCTTTAATTTCAGAGTACATTGAGACATTAACCTGCATAAATTTCAATAAAAACTGGAAAATTGGGGGTGTTCTAAAACTTTTGACCGGTAGTGTATATATCTTCAATGAAATGAATTTTGACTTCAAACAAACTCACAATGAAACTAGAGACCACTCCCTGCAAATAACTGGCCAAAGACTTGATAGCATAAAAAGAAAATGTTTCTTTAAACAGAGAATAGTCAATCCCTGGAATGCACTATTGACCTACAGTGTATGATACAGTATTTACACTGTTTTGGATGCACCTAATCGCTGTATCCCCTCCCTAGTCACTCCTGGAAATAAACATTGGTTCATGTGTTGTTTTTGTACTTATCAACTTTTTGAATAAATCATGTCTCTATTTTTCTTGGGATCATAGCTCTTTAAGTGTTTGCACCTCTTGTGCATAAAGACGGTCTAGAAAGACTTTTGTTTATTCTAAATTGCTAAACTGCAAATTAAGTTCTTAGTATACAGTTTGGTTTGCTGCATGGTGCATCACTTGCATCAGTTGCAGGAGCTTGCTTATATTTGCATATGTATCCAGTGGTATCCAGTAGAACAGTGGACTGCTTCAAAAGAGGATGAGACAGGACAAGGGGGAGGCTCAATGAAGGGGAAGGGTGGAAGGGAGTGGCAGCTGCAGAATAAGGGGTGCTAGCAGCACATTCGAGCAGACTTAATAGACTTCTAGGCTTTTATCTACTGGCAAATTTCGTATGTTCGTATGACCACCACTTTTGTGACTGAACTGCACTTCTTATTGAGGACTGGTGCAATTGCTTTGTTGATGTACAACCTACCCTTTTGTACATGGCATTTAGAGGTGTAATGCATTTGAACTCATGTTGCTATAGCAACAAGAACTCTGAAGCACAATTTTGGGAATGAGAATCGGGCCCAAGATTATTGTCTTAAGGATCTTCTCCATACCATATTGCATTTACTGTAAGGGAAACATACAAAGAAATACAAAAGACTCTTCTTGTTTTCCTATTGTAACAATATTTGCCCCCATTATGTCACTAGAAAGTACAGTGTAATTTTCTTTCACATTCCACAAGACACAGTAGCAGTATACAAATGTTGTGAAGGTATGTTCAAAAGTGATAGATGCCAATGCAAAGGCAATTGTCACATCTACAGCATCCTCCCCTGATTGCACCAAAATGTAAGTGCCTTATTTTAAAAGGTAATTGTGCTTTTATAACAGGTTCCATGATTTACAGCTTGCATCAGAAAACTGCAGAATGTGTAATTTTTGTGATGCACAGTTAGTGCTGCCCTTCTTGTCACAACGGCTCTCAGCAGCATTAAATGTTAGAGCACCTTTTAGGTAGTCTAACAATATCAAAATATTCGGCAAAATTATGCAGAACTGCACTTAAAGAGCTGCTGACACCTCTGGGAAAACTTTGAAAATCGTAATACTTAGAAACAATTAAGCATGGATGTCATTTACCTTCTATAGGTTTCTCCTCCTTCATATGTGTTACTGAGGAAGTACCCACAAAAACATGATTTTTATCCTTCAGAGTTCATCTGCCTCTTCATCACGCTCCCTACCTGAAATCATAATGCTTTGTTGTGCTATCACAGTTGGCTGCCATGTGAATAACTGAGATGTCACAAGCAGAGTATTGTGACATCAGGTTGGGAATAAGCAATAGGAGCTGATGGATCCTCATGGAACAAAGATCCTGTTTTTATGCAAAAAAACCCTCAGTAATAAATAATGGGAAGAAGAAATTTAGCGCTCATGAGAAACCTAAGTTGTTTTGTGTCCAAATATTATGTTATTCAAAGTTTTTCTGGAGGCATCAGTGGATCTTTAATGCATGGTCATAGACTACAGTGAAAATGTTTTCATTCCATAATATTTATTCTTTCTTTCAATACAGTCATCTGAAAATGCATTCATACCAAGATATGGCTACAGGTCGAGCATACGATTTCCTGTTTTGTCTCAACCGTTCCATCAATTTCCAAGACCATTCCCACCATTTATGATTCCTCCTCCTCCACCTATCACTACCAAGACTACTACCACTACCACCAGTGCCACTACCAGCAGTGCTGCCACCACCACCTCTACTGCTACCACTGTCACATCAACTTCAACGTCTCAGGGAACAGCCACCACTACTGAGGGAAGAGGTGATGCTGATGCTATGAATGGTAGAAAATAGAACATTACATTCAAAGAGGAAGAGCAAAGTATGGATTATAAGATGATACAGTAAGATATTTCCACTCATATCATAAACAGTTTGGAAACTGCATCATTTATTCATCATGTGTCAATTTATAAAACTACATTCTTAGTCTGTGGAACAATTAAAATGTATATGTTATCAATGAGTCTCTGACCAAAATCATTTGATTAGCTTTATGTTAATCTATTGCATCTGTATAGTTACAATCAAAATATTTTAAACAGAAGTCATGTATAAAAACAGCTTGGTATTTTCATTTTATATTCACACCAAAGTTAAATATTTTCATTTCTTTTATATTCTTACATTGCAAAACATCTGTCTTACAACCTATTGAAAATAATCTATGTATGCGTCCTCCTTCCCTGTCTAGGGGTATTTGATGGTAATGTGGTGGGGAACAGGGGCACTATACAGCCAGTAACACAGTCGAGAATAAAATAAACAGTTCAGTACCTGGATTCCTCGGGTGATGCAGATGATGGATTGGCTCCATTGTGGTGCTTTCTTAACATGATGAGGGTGATGACAACAGAGTTGGGGGTGGCAAAACTTGTTACAAGATCACAAGTAGACATTCATATGGCAAATTCTAAACTAGTATAAGAACTCAATGTCCAGGCATACAGTTGCAGAAATATAACTTAATGTAATTGTTTGGGTGTTTGCATAAAATAGGTAATCACAGTTCAGAAAGCTCAAGCTGTAATGTGGCCTCTCCATGGAGCATGGGGGGGCACCAATAGATTCGATTGAAGGAGCATACTTCAGTGGCCATAGCCATGGTACATCTCTTCCTTGGTCTGGGGCTAGGACAGTCCCTGTGATAGTCCTCCAAAGAGCAAGCAAGTGACCAAAATAAAGGTGATGACAGCAACTCAAATCACTTTCTTTTGAACACCCGCTGCCACAGTATATCCCAAAACCCAAACGTGCAGCCTGGGGAAGTTACACATCTTGCAGCTGATGGGTTCAACTTGTCCCTACTTCCAAAATTTGACTAATTGACTTTTCTTTACTCCTGCTGCTTGACAGTGCAAGCAACCCCATAATGCAGGTCCAATAAGGACACCCCTGCACCTGGCAGTCGGTTACACCAAGCCACATCGACAGGAATTCTGCTGAAGACCATTACAGTGATGGCACAATGCTGACAGCTGAAATTGTGCCATCGGGGATCACAAATATTTTTTGTGGTGGGCTTCACCCCTCGCACCCCTGCACTATGGATTACAAACTGAGTAAGAGTTGTTTGGGGGAAGGGTCAAACTCCCTGGAGACAGTGGCATTGGTAACGCAGCGGACCAGTACAGCAATCAGCCAGTTCTGCTGCTCTACTGGTCTTCAATGGTTTACTAGCGCTGTAGCAACAGTATACACCTGTCAGTCCCACACTGAATGCAGCAGTAGTACAGAGTTCCTCTCAGGGCCATAATTTGTGGAGATGACACACAGATTTGGTGGAAACAGCATGATCAGTGGAGGTCCGAGCTGCCACTCTGGACCCCCCACAGGTTGGTCTGTCATCTGTGGCCTGTGACCCAACCATGGCAGCCACCAGACTTCAGTTCACACTGGGCTCCCTTGCCTGTCTGCCCCAGTGCCAAGGATACTTTTGTGGGCCTTCTAGACAGGCCTTGGTTCCTCCTCTATGGCAAATGGGACCCACAGGACATGGTGGGGTGCAGCATGCACCCCCAATTACATCAGCCCACAAAACTTCTTCAGGAGAGGGACTCGACTTTCCCTCCGGGGGGGCGGGGTGTCAATCACCCCACCCGAGCTCCAGCCTCCCACATGGAGACCTGACCCATCCTTCTTCCTTCACACCTCCTCAGACATTCAAACTCCCCGATCAATCTTTGGTTTACTGCCAAAATTCTTCCCTTTATACCTGGTCTAGTCCCTGCCTTTTTCTGTGGGTCCTGGAGCTCATTCCTACACTGATGCCTTCTGGGCCTTGTAGTAAGCCCCTAGGGGGGCTTACATCTAGACATAATGATTCAAATTTAAAAATGTTGCTGCACAATTGTCACACACTTGCATTGCCGGCAACATGACTGCTGGACGACAAAAAATGTGGTCTACCTACGGATCAAAAGTGCCACAAGTTGCACTCCAAAAATGATGCACAAGTCAAAAATACAGTGCACGTGCCATATAATTGTGTGTCAAAACTATAAAAACTGTGATGTAAGCATTTTGGCACATTTCCCATGGTACAGGCCGCATACAAAATTGGGACTCGCACCTGCGTCCATCATGAGTTCTGAAAATCCAGCAAGAAGTATTTTAAGTTTTCTCCTTGTGCTTAAAGGGACACTGTCAACCTCATAAGGCTTCAAATTTTCCCTAGTTTAAAGACAAATTTTATGACTGCTGACATTCTGTAGACACTACTGATGTAGCTGGGAAAAGAAATTTGGATTATATTTTTCTTTTTAAAAGTGAAAAGCAGAATGCCCACTATGGTAGTATTACCACACAAAAGCTTGTTTGTTTGCTAACCCTGATCAACTCCAAATGCATGTTTTCTGGACTTGGAAACACCCCCAACACAGTCTAGATATACAAGATGTAGAGACATAACAGAAGATTATTGTATTATAAGTGGTTGCACTGTTTGGGGGTGTTCCTAATGTCCAGGAATTATGCAATAGGGGTAGATATAGGATTTGAAACAGCATAAGGCTGGGTGTAATTACACCGATAGCCTGCATTCCATTTCTACTAAGAAAAGTTGCAGATTAAACAATCAGCAGCATAAATGGAATTAAGAGAAGCTAAGTGAGCATAAGTGTGGGGTTTAGCTAGAAATAATATGATGCAAAAAGGGTTAACACTTGACAATGTCCCTTTAATATGTTGCTGGCTAGGAAAATTGACAAACTACACTTATTTTGAGTAACATATGGCAACACCTCAATTCCTTTGAATAACATGAAATATTTAAATATTGTGGCTTCTTGTTTTGTGTACTCTTTTCGACCATATGCAGCATATAAAATGGTGTCCAGCATCAGGTTCCCCTCATGTCAAGGTCATATCAATCAGTATTTTGAGTCAAAAATGGTTTAAGATAGACAAGGTGATTATATTACATTTGCCTGTCTTCTTACAATTTGCCAGCTGTCTGCCTGCAGGCTAAAGGGCTTGTGGAGACATACATTTGCAGCTCTGCGGTACAATGCCACCTGCTGACTCTTAACAGCTTTGAGACAATGTATTTTTTATCATTTCAAATCTTGTCACCAAGCTTTGCAACAAGCTGAGATTGAGGACATTTTGACAGTGGTATCAGGATGTCTGTAGTCATTAGTAGAGTAATTCAAGGGTAATTAATGAGGCTGTGATTCCATCTAAGGATCTAATGACATCACAAGGCCCTTGAGAGTAAGATCAAGAGAGCGGATAATGCCATCATACCCCAGTATGGAAACACACTTGAGTTGTATATAGTTGTCCATGTTGCACTGTGTATAGTATATGCTATTTTTAAAAAGGTAAATAAGAACAGTCATGTTTGTTTACTCCCCAAATAGAGAAATCAGTTTTTTATCAGTTTAAAAAGAGACTCGCCTCACTTTCAGCTGATAAAACTTCACATGATTAAGTTATACTTTTAAGATGGAAGCAGGATGGATTTCTGTTTTTTTTCCTTAGCTGATGAAAGACTAAAAGATCTTCAATTCAGGAAAGGTATTTATCACAAGAGGGTACAACAGCATTCTGTGATCATTTAACTGTGGAGCAACAGCCTTTCAGTTAAGATGGAAATCTATGCTCAGTGAGCACTAACCAACCACCATAATGGAACCTGATACTGGACATCACTGTTTGTTATATAAATATTATTGTTGTACCAAAAAACACTAGAAGTCAAATATTTAAAAAATGTTGGTGCGTTGGCTCCCACACATGTAACAATATTCAGAAATGCGCATGCATTTGCACATTTCAATGGTATAAGAATGCATAAATAGCAGTAAGGGTTCTGAAAGAACTCTTAAAACTGAAGGTGGACAAAGCAATGGGGCCTGATGGGATTCATCCCAGAATTCTAAAAGAACTAAGGGTAGAACTAGTGACACCACTGACTACCCTCTTTAACAAATCATGGGAGGATGGGGTGGTACCCAAGGACTGGAGGAAGGCAGATGTGATTCCCCTTCACAAAAGTGGGAGCAGGGCAGAAGCAGGAAACTACAGACCTGTTAGTTTAACCTCAGTGGTAGGGGAAATGATGGAATCACTTCTGAAGGAAAGAATTGTTGAGTACCTAGAGGCCAGAGGGGCACAGAACCCAAGGCAGCATGGATTCACAGTAGGAAGGTCATGCCAGACAAATCTGATAGATTTCTTTGACTGGGTGACCAAAGTAGTAGATCAGGGAGGGGCTGTGGACATGGCCTACCTAGACTTTAGCAAGACATTTGACATGGTCCCACACAAAAGATTAATATACAAGTTAGCCAGCCTGGGAGTAGGTCCCAAGATGACAGCCTGGGTAAAGAATTGGATAGAGAATAGGACACAGAGAGTAATAGTAAATGGAGTCCACTCTGAAGAAAGGGGGGTTACTAGTGGGGTACCGCAGGGTTCAGTGTTAGGACCAGTCCTCTTCAATGTCTTTATAAGTGACATTGCAGAGGGACTGGAAGGAAAAGTATGTTTCTTTGCAGATGACACAAAGATCTGCAACAGAGTTGATGCACAAGGTGGGGTGGAAAGGATGAGAAGGGACTTGGCAAGGTTAGAGGAATGGTCAAATGTAAAGGCAGCTTAGATTCAATGCTAAGAAGTGCAAGGTAATGCATCTGGGAAACAAAAACCCAGGGGAAGAGTACACAATGGGGGGTGAGATACTAACAACAACAAAAATAGAAAGGGACCTGGGGGTAGTCATATCAGATGACCTAAAGATGGGCAAGCAATGTGAGAGGGCAGTAAGGAGGGCTGGGGGGATACTGGGATGCATAGGGAGAGGCATCACCAGTAGAAAACAGGAAGTTATTATCCCTCTGTACAGACAGTTGGTGAGACCCCATCAGGAGTACTGCGTGCAGTTCTGGAGACCCAGTCTCCGAAAGACATAGACAGGATGGAAGCTATCCAGAGGAGGGCAACTAAAATGGTGCAGGGTCTGCACTGGAAGACATATGAAGAGACTTAAGGAGCTTAATATGTATAGCCTCAAGGAAAAAGGAGGAAAGGGGGACATGATAGAAACTTTCAAGTACCAAGGGAATCAACAAAGTCCAAGAGGTAGCATCTTTCAAAAGAGGTGCGCAAGAACAAGGGGGCACAATTTGAAGATAGAAGGGGGGTGGCTCAGAGGTAATTTAAGGAAGTATTTTTTCACAGAGAGGGTTGTGGCTGCATGGAACGGCCTTCTGGAGGAGGTTGTGGAGTCAAAAACAGTGGTGGAATTCAAGCATGCATGGGACAGTCGTAAGGCAATTCTAGAGGGTGGGGGTAGGAAGAAGTAGGCTGCTGGTTAACTAGGATCTCACAAAGTGGAAAAAAAGACTGCACAGGGAAACAAGCAGTGCTCGGTTTCAAGGACAACCCTGAACAAAAATCAAAAGCAGAAAACTGGCACCTGCTTTAAAACACATATAGCAGTAGTAGCTCTACTATGGCTCTCAATTAAAGGACTTAGCCGAGAATGCTAATATGGTACAAATACTTTAATATTAAAAAACTCACTGCAGATATGGCATCAGACAAAAAGGAGTTAGTTTTTAAGCTGTAGTCCATAAAGCATAAAGTTCCTATAGTCTCAAAAGAGCATCATGTAAACCAACACATAAAGCGGCTGTAAAGGTCCCAACAGGTGTGAGTAAAGGCTGAGGTGCGCTTCCAGCTGGCGCACTTGACGCGCTTTCTCATTGATAGCTTTTTCAAAGGTTGACATCCACAGGTATACACCTATATTTAAATACAGCTCCTTAAAGGGAAAAACACTTTATTATACTAAATACAGGCAAGTCAAATATAGAAAACATATAATACATATAACAAACCACTAAAAAACTGTGCAGAGTATCCATTATACATCACCAATAAGCAGTAGCACAAATAACTGTTGGAAATATTCCACTTTAACAAAAGGTATCTTTTTCCAGTAGATCATAGTACTCAGTGCACTGCTGAAAGATAGAAAAGAAGGACAAAGATATTAGATAGAAAACACCAAAAAATAACTTCATTTCTTATATTTTAAAAATGGACCAATCTCAATCCTTTCATTTAAGCCTGGTTCATACATTGCTCTCATTGCAAAAATCCAGTATTGTTCCCTAACGTAGAAGGAGATTATCTAGATCCCCCCCTCTTTTAGTAAGCATAGGTTTTTCAATTGCTGTGAATGCAAACTTACGTGCACCCTTATCACTAGCTCTTAATATATGTAGAGCTAAGGCATTCTTTTCGTCACCATTTAAAATAGACCTGGCATGTTCACCTATACGTGTTATAAAGGGGCGTTTGGTTTTACCAATATAAAAACTGTTAAAACAACATTCTGCAATGTATATAACACCAGAAGTATGACAAGTAACAAATCCCCCTTATTTTAACATCAGTTCCTGTTTCATGGTTTCTAAAAGTTTTAGTTGTTTTAACCCACGAACAATATTTACAGTGGCCACATCTGTTACAGCCCTCCACTGGTTTATCCAGCCAGTTTTTAGATTTTTCCACATTTGGTTGTACAGAGTGTACCACTACATCTTTGATGGTTTTACCCATTCTAAACACTACTCTTGGATCACTTACATTATTTTGATTTAAATTAGTGTCCAAACGAACTAGATGCCAATGTTTTCTTATGATCTTAGCTATTTCCCCCGATTGTGGACTATAAGTGGTGACAAGTGTAGTCTGTGGGTCACCATTATTAACCCGTTGTTTACCAATCAGTAAATCTTCCCTTACTAGTCCATCAACTTCACATTTAGCTTTTTTTAAAAGATCACTGTTGTATCCTCAATCTTGTAGTTTGATAGTCAGTTCCTTCGCCCTCTTATTATATTCATCAGTATCACTACAGTTTCTTTTGGTGCGAATAAACTGACCTTTAGGTATGGCATTAATCACATGCCTGGGGTGACAACTGTTAGCCAATAAAATAGTATTACTATTTTATTGGCTAACAGTTGTCACCCCAGGCATGTGATTAATGTGAAGTTGATGGACTAGTAAGGGAAGATTTACTGATTGGTAAACAACGGGTTAATAATGGTGACCCACAGACTACATTTGTCCAAGAGTAGTGTTTAGAAGGGGTAAAAACATCAAAGATGTAGTGGTACACTCTGTACAACCAAATGTGGAAAAATCTAAAAACTGGCTGGATAAACCAGTGGAGGGCTGTAACAGATGTGGCCACTGTAAATATTGTTCGTGGGTTAAAACAACTAAAACTTTTAGAAACTATGAAACAGGAACTGATGTTAAAATAAGGGGATTTGTTACTTGTCGTACTTCTGGTGTTATATACATTGCAGAATGTTGTTGTAACAGTTTTTATATTGGTAAAACCAAACACCCCTTTAAAACACGATAGGTGAACATGCGTAGTCTATTTTAAATGGTGACGAAAGAATGCCTTAGCTCTCATATATATTAAGAGCTAGTGATAAGGGTGCATATAAGTTTACATTCACAGCAATTGAAAACCTATGCTTACTAAAAGAGGGGGATCTAGATAATCCTCCTTCACGTAGGGAACATACTGGATTTTTGCAATGAGAGCAAATGTATGAACCAGGCTTAAATGAAAGGATTGAGATTGGTCCATTTTTAAAATATAAGAAATGAAGTTATTTTTTGGTGTTTTCTATCTAATATCTTTGTCCTTCTTTTCTATCTTTCAGCAGTGCACTGAGTATTATGATCTACTGGAAAAAGATACCTTTTGTTAAAGTGGAATATTTCCAACAGTTATTTGTGCTACTGCTTATTGATGATGTATAATGGATACTCTGCACAGTTTTTTAGTGGTTTGTTATATGTATTATATGTTTTCTATATTTGACTTGCCTGTATTTAGTATAATAAGGGTGTTTTCCCTTTAAGGGCTGTGTTTAAATATAGGTGTATACCTGTGGATGTCAACCTTTGAAAAAGCTATCAGCGAAACGCGTCAGGTGACGTCAGCTGGAAGCGACCCTCAGCCTTTACTCACACCTGTTGGGACTTTACAGCCGTTTATGTGTTGGTTTACATGGCGTTCTTTTGAGACTAAAGGAACTTTATGCTTTATGGACTACAGCTTAAAAACTAACTCCTTTTTGTCTGATGCCATATCTGCAGTGAGTTTTTTAATATTAAAGTATTTGTACCATATTAGCATTCTCGGCTAAGTCCTTTAATTGAGAGCCATAATAGATCTACTACTGCTATAAGTGTTTTAAAGCAGGTGCCGGTTTTCTGCTTTTGATTTTAACTAGGATCTGCAGCTTATCCATTAGGTAGGGAAATGGGCAGACTGGGTGGGCCAAGCGGTCCTTATCTGCCATCAAAATTTATGTTTCTATGTTATAGACTTGCACAGTTGCAGCCCCAGGGGGACTGCCAATAAATAGGATTCCCATTTCAATGTGTACTTCTGTTCTTCTACTTCTGCTACAACCCCTACTTGGGGCCTCTCCTACTTGGTTGCTACCGACATGACTATGACACCATTGAGTAGCCTTCTGATGAATTTACCAGCATTTCCAATAATCAACCACCACAACAAGGATCTCATACATCGCTGAAAGGGAGACCAAAATATTCAGTTGGTGAGTAGAGGAGAGGAACTTCTTCCACAGCAATGCAAAAAGCGTTACCTGCAGGTCTGGATATCAAGTAACTGTAGAGGGGTATTTCAGCCACATGATATGCTCCTCTCTCAGCTACCAGTAGGAAGCTGTGAAGCAGAAGTTGACACTGAGCCCTCCAAAAGGAAGTGCATATCCAATGGATTTCACCATGTTTCCCTGCCAGCTCATCTAGCATAATACTCTAGAGGCACAAACCCAGGTCTCTCTTATGTCAAGGCAGACATGCTTGCTATTAGGCCATTGTGTGCTTACCCATGGGATTTGGAATCCTAATTTGTGGCATTTTGGGTAACAATATTAATATTAAACAGTTAACACAAAGGCTACATCTATAGGCTTTAAATGGGCCATACACATGAAGGGATAAAAAGATTTGGATTACAAAACTGAATTGACATTATTGCATAAAGATGTTATTTAGCTCAGGGGATGGACACAAACCCCTATGCAAATCATTGAAGCCCTTAAACTGCCTGCCCACCTCCGGCTCAGCTAATCTGCGCTCCCTGAAGATGCTTCCAGCCCTGATTGAGATACAGGGATTTCAACTGCAACTGCAGCTCTGCTGCTGAAGCCCTCAATCTGCACACCCACCTCTGGCTCAGCTAATCTGCACTCCTTGAAGGCACTTCCAGACCCAATTTAGAAATAGGGATTTCAACTGCAACTGCGGCTCTGCTGCCGAAGCCCTTAAGCTGCTAGCCCACCTCCTGCTCAGCTAATCTGCGCTCCCTGAAGGTATGGACACCTGCTCGACCCTGGCTCTGGGCTCCAGCTTGATTACTGCTGAAAGGGAATATTTCAAACTTGGCACCACTTAGCCTTCTCTTCATTGGCTCCCTTATTTGCTGGCTGATCTGCTATTGACTCTTAAAGCCAGAAACTTTTGCAAGTGTATATTCAGCTTATGCCTATATGATTGCTCAGTTTTGAACTTCAGTTGCTGAAGCCCACTTAGATGCTATGCTTGCCTATATGCCTGATCTGATTATTTTGGGATTGTTTTTAAGCCTGTTTATTATGCTAGCTCCATTTCACTGTTTTAGCCCCCCTCTGATTTTCTTTTCCCACTCGACTCTTTGCCCTTCCCCTTTTTCTGTTCCTGATCCTTCCTTGTCCTTTGCTCTCTGCTTAATTCTTTTCAGTTTTGCAATTTTCCCTGTTCTTTGCCTCTACACAAACTCCTGATTCCTTGGCCCTACTACTGCCCCAACTTTGATCCAAATCCCTCCCCCCAATATAGCCCTTTACCTACTTGTTTTGTATTCTAAATTGCTCACTGTTATTACCCTCCCAAGCAGACAGCTAACTCCTTCCCCCCACCTTGAATCTGTGCTTAAATATTTTGTCTCTGTTCCCTTTTCTCCTTAGGTGCTTCCAGCCCTGATCAGGCTACAGGGATTTCAACTGCAACCATACAAGCCCTTTACTTGCCCACCCACCACTGACTCAGCTAATCTGCAATCCCTGAAGATACAGACACCCGCTCGACCCTTGTTCCGGGTCCAGCTTGATCCTGCCAGCACATTGTGCCAGCTCCCCACCACCCCTACCCCACCCTATCTGGACAGTTTGTTTTATACAGGCAAATAGTCACATGACCGGATTAAGCTTAAGTGTCCATTTTCTCATTAGTGCTTTATTTTGACTGCCCATTAGGTGTCTCCATCACTGCACTTAGAGTTGTTAGCTGCCGGCATTTGCTTTCAATACTGCTGGTACTTCTCCATTAAAATAATTGTGGGGTAAACTCTTCTCCATTTGCTTGGCTCCACTTGCTCTAAAATACTGCTGATACTACTCCTCAGTCTCAATAATTACTGGATAAACTCGTCTCCATTCAACCTTGCTCCACTGTGCTACATAAATTTGCTTCACCCTCTCATTCACTTTAAATTAAGGTGAGCTTTCTCTCCTAACCCATCATTTCTCTTTCTCATGGCTCCACTGAGGACTGTTATGCTGGGTACCTGCCTAACTATTTAGATCATACTATAGCTTGCCTTGACCCCTTACTCCCTGTCTCCTGATGCCTCCCCACCTGACCCTACCAACTTTACTTTCTCGAATATGCCAGCTTTGTTTAGCTCATACCAAGATCTTACCCCTCTTCACATCCCAAAATATTTTTTTCACCTCATTACTTTTATCTCCAAAAAGTGCCTTTGTTGCAATGGTACCCTGCTCCCTTCTTTTTTATTGGAAACTCTGGTATCTTCTCCTTATTGTACTCTTACTTGCCCTGGTCAGTAATGTTGAACCTAATCCTGATCCAGCTACTCATCTCTCACACATGGATGTCACTTGGAATGAATCAAAAGGTCTTCGGGTTGTTCACCTCAACATTAGGAGCTTACTCTGTCACCTTTCCAAACGTGAGGTGTGGATTAGACTTTATCACCCAGATGTCCTCTGCCTATCTGAGACTGGCTTAAACCATCCATACCAGATGCTGCCTGATCTTTTCCAAACTACAACCTTATCAGGTCTGATGGGTGCACCTCCAAATGCGGGGGGGTTGCCGTATACTTCAAATCCCATCTCAGCCTCTCCACCCTGCCTTCCCCTACCTTATCTCACTGTGAATCTCTTCATTCTATCCTACTCCTAGGCATAAAGAAATTACACATAGTTTGTGCCTACAATCCCCCCCAAAGTAGACTCACAGGCCTTGAGCAACTGCTTGATCAAGTTGCCTTATCTGCTGGATGAAACAAGTTTCCCATCCTGGCTGACCTAACTCTAAACTGGCTAGGTAAAACTAGTGATCAAAACCTATCCACAGTACAAGGGTATATCTTTCACCAACTCATCAAAGACCCAACCAGGGTTGTGTCTTCCTCTAAATCTGGCACGCTGATAGACTGGATATTATCAAATTGTATTGACAGAATCTTAGCAGCCGGCACCTTGGCTGATGCCTCAAGTGACTACTCCCCCATATATTGCATTTGGTGCTCTACATCAGCCCAGGCCCCTCCATAGTAGTATATTACCTTTAAGAACTTTGTCTACCTTGTTCATGCTAAATTTTGGCACATCTCCCTAGCAGATCAGTCCTCCATCCACCACCCCCGTGATCCTGAGACTGCACTGCACTATTTTGTAGCCCAATTTAGTGCACTTCAGGATAAGCACACCCCCTTCTGTACATGTAGAGTCAGGTGCACACAAATGAGGTGGCTACGCAAAGACCTTCTCATGCAACATAGAGCCCAGGACAAGAGCTGGAAGTGTTTCAAATTGTCTGGACATCCCTCTGATTATAATACCTATAGGGCACAAAGAAATGCTTGTAAAAGAGAAATGCATCTAGTAAAAAGCTTTTACTGTAAAGGGCTCTTGACTGATGCTTCTGGGGACTCTCATAAATTCTGGCCTCACATAAAAACCTTCCTGGGGTCCAATCGTCCCCAGTCAGCTAATGATATGGTTATTTATGGCACTCATTGTAACAATCCAACTACTATTACAAACTCCTTTAACCTCTACTTCTCAGCTCTCTCCACATATATATCTTCATTCACTTCCTCTCAGTCCACCACCCTCTACGTGGAACCTGACCCCACTCTTATGCAGCCACCCATCCATTTCAAAACCATAACCAGAGCTGAGGTCCTTAAACCTTTAAACACCATCTCTAAAAGTACTAGTGTGGGCTCTGATGGTCTTGATCCCAGGATACAGAAACTTGCTTCACCCTTTATTGCATCCCCCTGACTGAGATCTTTAACCTTTCTCTTTGCCATAGCCTAGTCCTTAACATTTGAAAAATTGCTAGAATCTCTCTCTGTACTGGGCAAATGTCTAGAGAAGCTGGTGGCAACTCAAACCATATCCTTGCTACTGGACAATAACCTTGTCTCTGATAGGCAACATGGATTCTGTAAAGGTCATAGTATTACTACAGCCCTTGTTAAATTTACAAATGATGTCTTTACTGCCATGGACAAGAGTCTTCTCAAAGGTGCAATCTTCATAGATCTCACCAAAGCATTTGATCTTGCTGACTGCCCCCTTCTCCTTGCTAACTTGTTATCTCTGGGCTTCTCGCCACAGGTAGTGGACTGGTTTAGTAGCTACCTATCAAACCAGAATCAGGTTGTGAGATTTAACTCTGCCTTGCCAAATCCAGCTATCATTAATATAAGAGTTTCTCAAGGATCTATCCTTGGTCCTCTCCTATTCTCCATCTTTATCAACAAGACCTCTTTGTAGACCACTTCATGTTAGTCCCTGCTGTATGCTGATGATCTGGTTCTATATTAGAGCTCTAGGAACATTGCAGATGTCAGCCAAACCCTCTCATCTGATTTCAATGCCATTCAGTCCTGACTCTCCTGTAACAAACATATCTTAAACGCTCACAAAACTCAAGCTATGTTTTTTGCTTCTGATCTAAAGCTTAGAAACAAGAAATACAAATTTAATATCCACTATGCTAATCACCCTATGTTAGACACAGTTACCTCATTTAAATACCTGGGCATGTTGTTAGATGGATCCTTGAACTTCGATCAACACATCTCCTCCCTCTGTAAATCTGTCAATGTCAAATTTGGTGTGGCCTATAAAACTAGCTATGCTCTTACCCCCTCTGCTAGATTGGTTGTTGTCCATGGCATTCTGTTTCTGGGCCTTACTTACAGTGTTGTCACATACTTAGGCACCTCTAAAACATCTCTTCAAAGGTGGGACACAACTTACAATAACATCTGTCGCTATGCCTCTTCCTCCTCTCATCACAAACACCACTGTCAGCTCTACACTGACCTAAACTGGCCATCCCCATCAACTTATCATTTCTTCTCCTTTGGCTCTCTAACTGATGGCATTGTCATATCTGGAACCCCATCATCCTTAGCCTCCTCGCTGTCCTGGCAAATCTCCTTGCATGGACTTATGTCTGCTGACCAAACTCTCCTACATATACCGAGATGTAAAATTCTCCCATACTGCCCCTCATTACTGGATCTCCATTCCTTTAGATGTCCAATTAGCTCCTAGTCATGACCTCTTTAAAAAGAATCTCCAAGATCACCTCATGAAGCTAGCCTCATGCAGATGCTTCAATCCACCTTAAGTGTCCTTATGCCTACTGCTGTTTCAGCTTACTCCCCCTCCACCTTAATCGCACCCACCACTACTTCCTACTCTTGTATCCCTATTTCCCTTACACTTACTGTGACCACTCCTCTACCTTATACTCGGTCTCTGTCTTCCTCTTTTATCTTTTTGCTTTCTTGCCATGTTCTCTATTGTTCTACTTGCTCTAATGATGATACTTTATATCAGGGGAGGTACTAACGACAACAATAATGGAAAGGGATCTGGGTGTAGTCATATCAGATGACCTAAAGGTGGGTAAGCAATGTGAGAAGTCAGTAAGGAGAGCCAGGGGGATACTGGGATGCATAGGGAGGGGCATCACAAGTAGAAAAAGGGAAGTGGTTATCCCTCTATACAGACAGTTGGTGAGACCCCATCTGGAGTACTGCGTGCAGTTTGGAGACCTCATCTACGCAAGGACATAGACAGGATGGAAGCAGTCCAGAGGAGGGCAACTAAAATGGTGCAGGGTCTACATCAGAAACCATATGAAGAGAGAACTGAGAGAGCTTAATATGTTTACCCTTGATGAAAGGAGGGGACGAGGGGACATGATAGAAACTTTTAAGTACCTCAAGGGAATCAACAAAGTCCAGGAGAGTAGCATCTTTCAGAAAAAGAGATGTGTAAGAACAAGGGGGCACAATTTAAAGTTAGAGGGGGGACAACTCAGGGGTAATATGAGGACATTCTTTTTCACGGAGAGAGTGGTGGACGCATGGAACCACCTTCCTGGAGAGGTTGTGGGGTCTAAAACAGTGGGAGAATTCAAACATGCATGGGACATACATAAGGCAATTATAGTGGGGGTTTGCAGGAAGTAGGTTGTTGGTTAACTAGAATCTGCAGCTTATCCAATAGGTAGAGAAATGGGCAGACTGGGTGGGCCAAGTGGTCCTTATCTGCCGTCAAAGTCTATGTTTCTATGTTTCTATGTTTATAATAGAGGTCACTTATTTATTTTATTTTTTTTACTTTATTTCTTTATTTCATCTCAACTGGGAAGGGGTTGTACCTATGCTTCCCCCCATCCCTCTATCGTTTCAGCACTACCCCAGCCACAGCCGGACCTCTGACCCTTATGTCCCACCCCTCCTAGCCACATCATGGTGGGTACTTACCCCACTCACCATAGAAGGCCAGGGGGAAGACACCAGGGGAGCTAATTTGAGTGCATCTGTCACTACTCCGACGGACCAGCTTCACTGTGTGTGGGGAGGATTTTCTGTGCTTGGTTCCCCCCATGACATGGGCATGCAATTACACCAAGGATGTTTTCATGCACGTGTCCATGCATGGCACATCCGGTGTCAGCTCACGTCAACCCACTGCAATCCGCGGCATGCACCCACCACCAGCTACTGCCAGGAGCCAGTACATCCATGGTAATCCCTTCCCACCCTCCCCAGAGGAGGAGAGCAGTCCCTGGGATGCTCAGTTCTCCTCCCTTCCAGCTGAACCTCCAGCACCCGAGGTCAATCCTGACCCTGGGTCACTGGCATGGTACGAAGTGTGGCGTCCAGTGCCTCAACCTTCAGAGCCACCGGGCCAGCTGCCACTTATTTATTTTTGATTTATATTTTGTCTTTGTTATTCTAGATGCCTTTTGCACTCATTGTTAACTAAAAACTTTTACTGACTGTAATAACATTTGCATTGTAACCTTATTGTTGCTAAATGTTGGACTGTACTTCATTCTTGTCATGCATTCACTCTGTTTGTTACCTTCTAGGTCATGTGTGAAAATAGGCATTTCTATGTCTAGTGCACCAAACCCGGTTACTAAAAACAAATAAATAAATACATTTATCCCTGCCCCCCACCCGCTCCCTCCAGCCAACACTAAAGTGGGATTCTGGGTTTACGTGTTGAGCATAGAGATTCAGATGACAATAAATATAGTAACACTGTGCCACTGAACTGGTTGAACTTTGCTTCAAACTTTGTTGACAGTTATAATGGCTTGCAGCGCTACGCATATTCAATGTCACCAGTGGGGAAGAAAATATTGTATAGAGTCATGGAAAAAGAAAAGGGAGGATGTTCCCTGATGCAATATTTGGAAATTTGGGATTGTATATTGAAAAGGTTTGCAGCTGCATCAGAGCATCCTAAGGCTGTAGACTTACAGTACTCTGGGCTTGATTTTCAAAAGTAGGGAAGATGGAAGCAAAATGCGTCTAAGGCAAGACATGCGTCAAACGCAGCTGCATCCATGCGAATGGCCGGTATTTTAGAAAAAAACTCCATTTGCATCTGGACGCATGAAAATGACCTTGGATGCAAATTGCATCATAAAAAGGTGTGCAAACTGCCTGTAAGATGCACATTTAGAGGAACGGTGGATGGGGTGCCAATAGCGGTAGTGAGACAAAACCAGACATAAAACACAGGAAAAAACAACACAGGTACATACAAAGAAGAAACGGACACACCACAGAAGCATTGCACACCTACCTCCACTGCTGCCACTGTACTAATGCCCTGTGTTTATGTCCCACAGCACTAGAAACCACCCACATAGCTCAGCTGTGTAGGACACATGTGTGGGGAATGGCTGAGCAGCAAACAAATAAGCAGGCATGGAAGAAAACCTTCACCCAGGAGGAGATTGATGTCCTCCTAGAGGCTGTGGATGCCGAAACCACCCCACTCCTCAGCTGAGGTGGCAACAAGGACCACAGACTAAAGCGGAAGGAGGCATGGAAAGCTGTGGCCACCAAGGTGAATGCCATAAGCAGGGTGAAGCAGACAATGCGTGAGCTACAAATGAGGTACAATGACCCCACCCGATGGTCTAAATAGAAAATGGCACAGATCCACAGGAACACCATTGCCACTGGCGGGGGGCCGGATGAACCAGTGGAGCTCACCAGCCAGGATGAGCTGGTGGTATCCCAGATAAGCAGGCAGAGCATTGAGGGAGACAGCAATCTCGACGTGTTCAGGCTAAGTAGTGGTGAAGGTGTGTGGTAGGGCACAGCATGTGTCCAGATGCAGGGGTGTGGACGATGGTGCAGATCATGTGTGCAGCACATGGGATTGTGCACAACCCAATACATGGGAGACAAGGGTGCTTCAGGGATGCTGGCTCAAGGCTGTCTGCTACTGTGGCTAGTGCAGCTAATCCACGCCATGAATGGAGAACAGGCATGCTGCACAGGGCATGGTCCTATGATCGCTGCACAAATGATGGCACACTACACAGGGCACAACTTGACTAGCAGATGGACGACACACACAGGACAGAGGTCTACATAGGGCCACAGATGCCTGTGCAGTGTACCATGAGGCACAATGCAGACAACCATAGCCCAGTAGTCCAACAGGCCCACGTAGGGCATGCAGTGCTTCATAGGTCTTGTGAGGGTGTTTGTATTGCCATGTGTATGCAGTCCATTGCACCCAACACACGGGTAAGTGGGCTATCTATAGAAGCCCTGCTTCATTTTCATCTGGTGCTCTGGCTCCACAGGGAATGTGATATAATGTGCTGTCCTCTGCAGCAGGGCCTTGATGACTTGTCTGAGGCAGGCTGACATGGCAGACTGTGAGATGCCCACTGTGTCCACTGTCGGTGTCTGGAATGTCTCTGTTGCCAGAAAACACAGTGCTGCAGACACCTTTGTTTTCACACATATGGTGTGGTCTCCCTGCATACGGGTCTATAGTCCCCCCCCCCCCAAGGTCATTACAGAGATCCTCAATGGCATCCTGGGGCAGGTGGTAGTGTGCCAGACACTGCTCCTGTGTGAGGTCCCTGTATGATGTTCTCATCCTGTACACTCTGGCTGTGTAATGTGTACATGGCCTGTGCACCCTGGGAATATGGCCTGTGTGTTGTGCCTACTGCCGCTGTTGTGCAGGCTGCCACAGCTTTTGGGCATGCTGGTGGTGCATTCGTAGTGCCCAGTGTATGGTCAATAGGGCTGCTAGCCCAGGCATCCTCATCACTGTCACTGCACTGGTGCTTCTCCTACTGCTCCTGCACCTCACTAGCGACTCAACGCAGGCCTCATTGCTAGGTCTCTTCTATATCTACTTTAGACCAGCTCCTCCCTTGTCTAACAGGTGCATCTAGTGTTGGACGCATCTTTGTGTCCTTGTCTTTCTAAAATCCCAATTTGGGTCCTGTGGTGGATGGCTATATCAAACTGGACTTGCGTCAGTGCATTCTGAGTTACTTCCATGCAATTTGTGTTTGTGGTCAAACGCAACTCATAGAAACACAGAAACATAGAATTTGACAGCAGATAAGGACTGCTTGGCCACACAGTCTGCCCATTTCCCTACCTACTGGATAAGCTGCAGATCCTAGTTAACCAGCAGCCTACTTCTTCCTACCCCCACCCCCTAGAATGGCCTTATGACTGTCCCATGCATGCTTGAATTCCACCACTGATTTTGACTCCACAACCTCCTCCGAAGGCCGTTCCATGCATCCACAACCCTCTCTGTGAAAAAATACTTCTTAAATTACCTCTGAGCCCCATCTTCAAATTGGCCTTCTGTTCTTGACACCTCTTTTTGAAAGATGCTACCCTCTTGGACTTTGTTGATTCCCTTGAGGTACTTGAAAGTTTTATCATGTCCCCCCTCTCCCTCCTTTCCTCGAGGCTATACATATTAAGCTCCTTTCGTCTCTCTTCATATGTCTTCCAGTGCAGACCCTGCACCATTTTAGTTGCCCTCCTCTGAACAGCTTCCATCCTGTCTATGTCTTTGCGGAGATTGGGTCTCCAGAACTGCACACAGTACTCCAGATGGGGTCTCACCAGCTGTCTGTACTGAGGGATAATAACTTCCTGTTTTCTACTGGTGATGCCTCTCCCTGTGCATCCCAGTATCCCCCCAGCCCTCCAGGCTGCCCTCTCACATTGCTTGCCCACCTTTAGGTCATCTGATATGACTACCCCCCCAGGTCCCTTTCTATTTTTGTTGTTATTAGTATCTAACCCCCCATTGTGTACTCTTCCCTTGGGATTTTGTTTCCCAGGTGCATTACCTTGCACTTCTTAGCATTGAATCTAAGCTGCCATACATTTGACCATTCCTCTAACCTTGCCAAGTCCCTTCTCATCCTTTCCACCCCACCCTGTGCATCAACTATGTTGCAGATCTTTGTGTCATCTGCAAAGAGACATACTTTTCCTTCCAGTCCCTCTGCAATGTAAACATAAAGACATTGAAGAAGACTAGTCTAATACTGAACCTGCGGTGCCCCACTAGTAACCTTCCTTTCTTCTGAGTGGACTCCATTTACTATTACTCTGTGTCCTATTCTCCAGCCAATTCTTTACCCAGGCTGTCATCTTGGGACCACTCCCAGGCTGGCTAACTTGTATATTAATCTTTTGTGTGGGACTGTGTCAAATGCCTTGCTAAAGTCTAGGTAGGCCATGTCCACAGCCCCCCCTGATCTACTACTTTGGTCACCCAGTCAAAGAAATCTATCAGATTGTCTGGCATGACCTTCCCGCTGTGAATCCATGCTGCCTAGGGTCCTGTGCCCTCTGGCCTCTAGATACTCAACAATTCTTTCCTTCAAGTGATTCCATCATTTTCCCTATCACTGAGGTTAAACTAACAGGTCTGTAGTTTCCTGTTCTGCCTTGCTCCCACTTTTGTGAAGGGAATCACATCTGCCCTCCTCCAGCCCTCAGGTACCACCCCATCCTCCCATGATTTGTTAAAAGGGTAGTCAGTGGTGTCACTAGTTTTACCTTAGTTCTTTTAGAATTCTGGGATGAATCCCATCAGGCCCCATTGCTTTGTCCACCTTCAGTTTTAAGAGTTCTTTCAGAACCCTTTCTTCTGTAAATGGGCTGGTATCAACTTCTGTATCCAGAGTGTTTCTACTGTTTGTTTTATGTACCTCCCCCTCTTCATTTGTAAATACTGAGCAAAAATATTTGTTTAGTATCTCTGCCTTTTCACAGTCTCCCTCTGCCCACCCTCCCTCCCCTTTATTAAGCCTCACTATCCCTCCTTGGTCTTCCTTCACTCTCTGATGTACCTGTAAAAGGTTTTATCCCCCTTCTTAACTGAGTTGGCTATCTTTTCCTCGGTCTGGGCCTTTGCTGTTCTGACTGCCTTCCCAGCCTCCTTTTGCTTTAGCTGACACAGTTCTCTGTCCTGCTCCTTCTGCGATTCCTTGTACTACTTCCTGAATGCTTTCTTTTTCTCTTGAACCTTCATTGCCACTTCCTTTGAGAACCATAGTGGTTTCTTACATCGTTTTGTTTTGTTTATTTGCTTCACACAAAGGCTCGTTACCTCTGTGATGGCAGTTTTTATTATTCCCCATTGTTCTTTCACCCCTCCTTCCTGCCCATTTGCTAGTGCATCCTTAGGCACTCACCCATTTTGGCAAAGTCAGCCCTCCTGAAGTCCAGTACTTTTGCCTTTGTATGGCTTGGCTCTATTGCTGTGTTTATTGTGAACCATACTGTTTGATGGTCGCTAGTTCCCAGATGGCTACCCACTTCTACATCTGTGATCCTCTTTCCATCTCCATTTGAGAGAATCAGGTCTAAGATTGCTCCCTCTCGAGTGGGCTCCAATACTAGTTGTCTAAGGCATGCCCCTGTAGGGCATCTAGAATAACTCCACTCTTCGAAGTGGCTGCTGTAACTGCACTCCGGTTAACATCTGGCATATTCAGATCACCCATCAGCAATATCTCCTCTTTTCTGCCATTCTAAGTATACTTTCTATCATTTCCTTGTCCATTTCCTCCCCCTGAGAAGGGGGTCTGTATACAACCCCTGTGCAGATTGTGGTGCCATTGCCTGTCTCCAAATTTACCCACAGTGCTTCTTCTCCTCCCTGTTTACCCTTTTGTTCTGTTGCTTTTATTCCTTCCCTTATGTAAAGAGTTACTCCTCCTCCTCTTTTACCCTCATGTTCAGCTGCACTTTGCTCTTGTACACATTTCACTTGTGTTGTGTTTGAAAATTGCATTCAGTGTAATCCATGACACAAATTGTACTTTCCATCCAGTATTGTTGATGCAGGTTGCTTGCATCACTCTAAGTGCTTGAAAAATGGGCCCACTGGCATTATTTTTTAAGATGTGACAGCTATGAAATGGTCTTTTTAAAACTGAGAAACCAAGACATTTTCAGTTGAATCATATAATATGTTGAAACACATTGAAACCATTCAGCATAGGATGAGAAGTTCTCTTGCATTATTTTTTTTGTATGTCATGATGAAAAATTCTTTGAATGCCTTCCTGCTTTTTTTCACACTCTATTTTTGTTAGAAAGGCTGCATTCTCATGCAAATTGCTTATTGTTTCATCAGTAAACTTCTAAATTAAAAAGTGAAAACCTATTGCCACAGAAGGGTCTACAGTTGACAGATTTTAAAAAATCAATAAATCAGACCATTTTATAATTTGGTCCTGAGTTTCTGCCTTTGCAATCACACAAATATTATTTAAGCATACTACTTTTGTGCATTGTAATGATCACTTACACACTTCTTAAGAAAACAGATGTTTATTGTTCCTAAGACAGCTATTAGAAACCTTAATTAATCTAAAAAACAGTAAAGAAAAAAAAACATTGCTGCTGCTGTATTTTCTTTCAGTTACACTCCCCCATACATCCCATACAATAACACAAAGATCAAGTCCTCACTTGCCCCTTACTCACCACTAGCCTTTGACTCGTCTCTTCCAGGGTAACTTCGTGCTCACATGGCCAGTAGATCTACTAAACTGGGGCATGTGGTTAGACAAGCTCCTCTCCATCTTCTAGTGTAAGGGGCCTGATGATTATTCTTTTATACCCTGCCCTCCTTCTGCAGATGCCAACATTCTGGCTTCATATGTTGGCATGCATGACACACCCTCAGGAAGTTGCCAGATGTCTCCTTCTTACTTGGTGCTATATTAAATTTCACATACAGCTGCTCTCTCTCTCTCTCTCTCTCTCTCTCTCTCTCTCTATATATATATATATATATATATATACTATTCAGCACAAATACACAAAAATTTCACACTTTTTACAAATATACCTCTTTTTATTTGTGTTAGCCAAAATAAAATATGATACCATAGCTGACGTTAGTATGACAAATATATAACTACTATTGTGCATACTGTTTCATAAAGTTATACTGAGAGGACTCAAACCCTTGGTCTTGTGTTATCAGTGTGCCATCTGGTGTGGGATTTGAGCCTGAGCAACTGTAGCCTGCCCCACTTGTCGTCTGCAGCTCTGACCACTAGACCATGCTGATGCAACTGTAGAAGTAGGCAGGATATACTTGTACCTCAAGCTCCACGCCCTCTCCCACTGTATTGGTAAGCCCCCATGTTGTGGAGGGTCTGAGCCTAAGCTAAGTACAGAGTGATCTACTGGTGTGTGTATGGACTAAGCAGTTCCACCTGCAAGTGTATGCAGGGACATACTGAACCTAAGATAGCAGGAGTAAGAGGCAGTTAAGAGAGTGGGGGACTGGGGATTTGATTTTTATGAAATACTGACAAAGGCAGCAGGAGTGGAGGAAAGGGGGTATGTGGTAGTTAAATCTCTGAACTACTAATGATAAACTGGGGCAGCATGAGGACAAGGGCTTAAAGATTCAAGGGGAGCAACACTTTAAGTAGCTGTATCACTAAGTCTTAAGGGCCTTGGGCTGTCTTTTCTTGGGGTCATAAAGCAGTAGGGGGAGGATCCAAAAGGGGAAAGAGATGAGGCAACAGTTTGAAAAGCCATATATGCTGATGATGGGGTACCAGAGTAAAAGAGGAGCATGGGGAGGAAGCAGGGTGGGGGCAATGAGGCTTTGGGGAAGGTAATGGTCCCAGGAGGATAGTGAGGTGTAAAGGATGCAGCGCAGTGGTACATATGACCACACTGTGAAGAACAGGGGTATGCTCCATTTGTGTGAGAGTGTTGTATATGGAAAATGAAATTTGGAAGTTGAAGAGGGAGGTAGCAAGACTAGTCATGGGAGGAAGAATTGGGGGGGGATATGGCATTGGTTCCGCAAAACATAGGAGAGGGGATGTGTGGTCAAACGCAAGGCAAGAAGGTGGGACAAGGGGGAGAGAAACAGATCAGACTGTTGGAAGTACAGGAGAAGGCAGAAGGAGGGTACGAAGAGTGGTGGGGAAGGGGATGGCACCAGGTGGTCAGGAGGAGAGGTGTTAAAAAGGGAGCAGCAGAAGTCGGCAATGGTAGGGCCAAGAAGGGAACAACATCGAAAGTGTAGGTAGGGTTATAGTGAAAAACAGGTATTACCCACCACAAAATAAACCCTTTCTCACCTACCCCTCTCTACCACCTACTCCCCCATCCCCTCTGCTGCAGTTTCTTGCCCCCTTTCCCTTCTGCTACTGTGCCACTCCTGCCGTACTTCTTCAGTTTTCTTCCCCTTTCCCCTCTAGTACTGATTTCTTCTCCTACCATAAATTACCATTAGGCGATCTGTTTTGCTTGGTCTTCCACTCCCTGTTCCACTCTAATCACAAGTGTGGCAACTCCTCTCTATCCCCTTCCCAGCTAGTCACTTACTCTGTACAGCTACTGACTCCTATTTCCCCACTCCTTTCTCTCATGCCCCCTTTCCAAACGGAACTCACTGCTTAGTTCCCCCTTCTTTGAGGGCTTGTATTATTTTAGCTTGCTACACTCTACCCCTCACTTCTACCATGCCCCACTTCTCCACTGGCTTGACCAACTTCTTTCAGGCATATAATTACTACATCCACCATATTCTCATTCTGTACCTAACCCTTTACTGTGTGTTGACAAAGTCATCCTCTGACTGCAGATGTAATCACTACTTCTGTGACCTTGTAACCCTGGCACTTATCACTGTACTTGTGTAATTTACCAGTTTGTGTATTGCCCTTCATTATTCTGTTCCCTGTTACGTCTACATTTTGATTCTACGTATGTGCCTATTCTTGATGTGGAGCCTTAGTAAATGAGTCACTGACTCAAAGGTGTAATTCTAAGAATCTAATAAATAAATAAAAATATTAGGGACTCAGGAGATCAGGTGGAGAGAGTGATAATGGGTGTTTACTCAACTGGTAAATGTGATTGTGTTGGTTGACATCCATGGCACTCCAGACATTACCTCATGGGATTTGGTTCACCTGATAGGCTAGTGATGCACATGACCTAGGATCAAATTTCTAGTCAGCAGGTCCCAGAAGCACCTGCTCTCCAGTTCAGTTCTTCCATAGCTGAAAATAAGGTTAGTAATACCACAATATGCTTTAGCAAACAATCAACACTTAGACACCTTCTGGAAATGGCTGGAAGGGTCCCCTTTTATTCACCTATTGATACAAAACTAAAACTTGGCCTCCTAAACAGCTGATGATAGGCATCCTAGATGACTTTCTTCTTTTCAAAAAAAAAATATATAGTACAATGCCCCCCTGCTTCCTGTTGTATTGGTGGGTATATTCCTAGTCACTCTGATCACTCTGTAGGGAGTGCCGTAGAGTGCCATGGATGTCAACCAACACAATTACCTTCACCAGGTGAGTAAACACCCATTGTGTTGGGTTGCCATCCATGGCTCTCCCAGACATTACCTCACAGGTTGATAAGCAGCAGTACTGTACCCAGTGGGGTGGGACAGAGTGATCTAAGAGTCAGAGGAGGAGGAGCTGGCTGCTGAGAAAACCTGAGTGGCAAAGGGGATCTGTAGCCTGTACAAATAGTCTAACCTATAGTGTCTAGCAAAGGTATGGATCAAAAGTCCAAGTGGCTGCCTTACAACTATCCTCTGTGGACACATTAGCCTTCTCCACCCAGGAGGTGGACACCGATCTGGTAGAATGAGCCCTAATACCCTCTGGGGGTGTGAGTTTCTTTGCCCTGTAGGCCTCTTGAATGATTCTTTTGAGCCAGCTCACTATCATGGTTTTGGATGCTGCCCTACCTTGTCATTGTCCCTTCAACACAATGAACAATCTCACAGTCTTACGTATGGGCTGAGTTCTAGATATGTATGTGCTACTGTGCCTACCACATCCAAGTGATGGGGAGTCATCATGTCCCTCATCTGTGACCTATCAGAGAATGTTGGTAACTCAATGGGCTGTTCCGTATGGAATGCAGATGAGACTTTTGGCTGGAAGGCTGGAACTGTCGGTAGATGTACCCCTTGTGGGGTAAATATGGTGTAAGGCTCCCTGCATGATAGAGCCCCCTCACTAATCTTCTGAACGGAGCATACAGCAATGTGGAAGCAGACCTTTAGTCCTGCCCAAAATAGGTCTGCCTTGTGCAATGGCTCGAATGGCATTGTGCTGAGAGAATCTAGGACTAGGGTTAGATTCCAAGGGGTTATTAGAGTCCTAATCCTGGGGCTTAGGCCCTCTACTGCTCTGAGGAAGTGTACTGCATCTGGGTGAGCCCCTGGGCTATGTTGGCCAATGGGGCCATTGGCTGCGCCAGTGGTGGACAGCTGTACATGGAGAGAGGAATGGGATAAGCCTTTATCCACACCCTGCTGCAAGTACAGTAGAATGGTTACCATGTCGACTTGTTCTAGCTCTATGCCCTTGTCTCTACACCATGCCACAGAGATAGACCACTGCCTGCCATAAGTGGAGGTGGTGGTAGGTCTTCTAGACTGCAGCAATGTGGATATGACCGATGCCTGGTATCCGGCTCTTAACAGTCTCTGCCTCTCAGGAGCCAGGCCATTAGCTTCAAGGTCCCTGGTGTGGGGTGGACCCTGGGTCTCTGCATGAGCATGTCCTGTTGGTACTGGAGTCTGCATTTGTCCAACACCATGGATACTACTGCTGAGAACCAGGCTCTCCGTGGCCAGTACAGTGCTACCAGGACAATGGTCCTCTGTGATTGTCAAATTTTGGATAGGACTTGTGGGAGAAGAGTGATGGGAGGGAAGACATGCACCCAATCCCGTGACCATGTCTGGGACAGAGTGTCTATACCCTGGGAGCAACATTCCCTGTATCTGGAGAAAAACCTTTTCACCTATGTGTTCTCCGCCGTTGCCATGAGATCCATGGACATGGGACCCCATGTCTCCTGAATCAGTCAGAGCAAGTCAGGATGCAGGTGCCACTCTCCGGGGTGCACCTGCTGGTGGCTGAGCCAGTGCACTCATATGTTGAGCTTGCCTGCTAGATGGACCATGTCCATGTGTACGAGGCTGGCCTGAGTCCAGTTCAACATCCTCATCACATCTCTTTGCATGGCTCTGCTTCTGGTGCCCCCTTGTTTGGTAATGTAAGCCACTGTGACCTGATTGTCAGAACAAATTAAGATCGACTGACCAGAGATGGTCGATTGGAAGGATCTGAGGGCATGGTAGACTGCCCTCATCTCCAACACATTGATGGACAGCCTGGCCTCTGGGGTCATCCAGTGGTCCTGTGCTGATAGAGGGCCCAAGCATGCTCCCTATCTTAGGAAGATTGCATCCATCTTTTTTTTGAAATTTAAGTTTATTAAATTTTTCAAATACAAAAGACCATAACAAACAACAAAAACATGTCCATACAATAAGATAAAGAGATAATACGGAACAAAAAAACCCCCACTCAGACAGCCCCCGAATCCCCCTCCCCAAACCCCCCCCCCATCAGTAACCATCCAACTCCCCTCCTGTCAGGGCTAACAAACATAAGAAAAGCCCCAGCTACACAACAAGCCAAATAATCCCAACCACAACCCGCCCCTCCCTCCCACACGGTGGCCATCACAAAATCACAGATGATCTGGGTGAGAGTAACATTCATCATAAGAAAAGGAGATATCTATAACAGACACAATCCTAGGTACAGCAATTGACCAGAGCCACTGAAAACACGCAGACTTCAAGGATCGGGTTCCGGCCTACTAAGGCAGACAAAGTGCCTGTAGTTTACCCCACCTCTTCTGAAACAGATCCACATGACAATGTAGGCTGGCAATTAAGCTCTCCGAGTGAAGGAGGGCATTAATCTCAATCAGCCACTCTGCATAGGACAGAGCCAGTTGGTCGGTCCAATGCCTCAGAACTAGTCTCTTGACTGCCATAGACACCAAAGCCATAAAAAAGCAGCGCTCCACACCATCAATATGAGAATAATCCCCCAGAACACAAATCGCAGGGGTAAAGTAGCTCGACAAACCCAGAAGGGGATCCAAATTGTCCCGAATGAGGGTCCATAGGGGAGCAACCTTGATACAGGCCCAAAAAACATGGAGAAGATTCCCTTCCTCTTGCAAGCACCTGGAGCAATTAGAATGGGAAAGCTTCTTAAGCTTAAAAAGTTTAATAGGAGTATAATACAGATTATTTATAATATAATATTGAGTTAGCCTTAACCTATCTTGTGTATGATACTTATGTAAATCCTTCCAGATACGGGGCCAATTTAGCGAGGCCTCAGGTAACAAGGAGGTCCAGACACTGGAGCCCTCGACTATCCCCGGAAATTTGTAATTAAGAAGGAAGGAGTAAATTAAAGAGATAGAATGGGGTTGAGAAGCAAGGCCAATAATCTGAGAGAGGAAGGGGTGAACCATAGATTCCTTAAAAGAGGAGCCAAATCTCCCGACTATAAAGTGTCTTAATTGATATACTTTGAAAATTTCCCTCCTAGGAATATCAAATTTATCCAGTATATCACCCGAATGAAGAAGGGATCCCTGATTATAGAAGTTTTCCAACCTGGCCTCTCTAATCTGCGGGAGCCACTCCGGAGTAATCCATGAATTACCCAGTTTAACATTAGGATTAAGAACTACCGGCTGCCCGAAGTCAGAGGGAGCTGGAATACCTAGGGACAACAAGCATTGAGCCAGTGACTTGAGAGACGATAAAATCGTACTATCGGACACCCAGCGCTCAACTTCCGCCAGAGGGTTAAAAAAGACAGCATAAGTATCAAGCTTAGTCTCCGAAAGAAGTAAGCGCTCAGCCTGGAGCCAGGCAGGACACATCAGGCTGGGATCCAAAGAAAACCACCTCCCTAACTTAGAAAGATGGGCTGCCCAGTGATTAAGTATAAGATTAGGAAGCCGAAGACCACCCTTCTCCTTAGGAAGAGAGAGTTTAGTATAAGAGCGTCGGACACCCTTTCCACTCCAGATAAAGTCAGAGAACATAGTATGAAATTGCTGAAAGTATGCAATGGGAAGCCACAAATTTAACAGATTAAGGGGTTAAAAAATCCGGGGAAGGATATTCATTTTAATAATGTTAATCCGACCCCAGAGGGAAATGGGGAGGATAGACCACCGCTTCAGATCCTGCTGAACATGCCTTTTAATACTTTCCAAATTCAATCTCTTCCTTAAAGAAGGTTCCGTAGCAAAATAAATTCCTAAATATTTAATAGATTTAGGGGCCCACCTCATCCCAAAAGAAACAAACTCCTGTTTACAAGTATAAACATTTAACGGGAGAATCTCAGACTTAGAGATATTTAGCTTGTATTGGGAGAAAGGTCCAAACTGCCTAATAAGCTCAATTGCCACTTTAAGGGAATCCCCTGGGTATTCCAGATGCAGGAGAATATCATCTGCATAGGCTGAAAGGACCACCTCTTGTTGTAATAGCCTACAGCCTTTAACCTGTGGGGAGGACTTAAGTTTAATAAGAAGTGGTTCTAAATATAAATTAAACAATAAGGGTGAAAGAGGGCATCCCTGTCTAGTACCAGTATATAAACGGAACAGAGAAGAAAAAACCCCATTACAATAGATTTTGGCCGAGGGGGCACTATACAAGACTTTCACCAAATTAAGAAATGATTCTGGGAATCCCATTCTCCCCAAAACAGCCCAAAGAAAGGTCCAGTCTACCCGGTCAAAGGCCTTTTCTGCGTCCAATGACACCAGTGCCACAGGGTATGGGACTGTTTGGGCTTGCTGGGAAACGTGGGACAGGGTTCTTAAGTGATCAGCAGAGGACCTGCCCGATACAAAGCCCACTTGCTCAGGGCTAAGTAGGCCCAACCAAACTTTTTTAATTCTTTTGGCGAGAATCTTAGCAAAAATCTTCATGTCATAATTCTGAAGGGAGATAGGCCGGTAATTTGCCGGGTCTGTAAGGGTTTTATCCGGCTTGGGGATCAAAATAATTGTAGCCTCAAACAAGGTGGGATCTATATCAACAGCGTAAGAGAGGTCTTCATAGAGCTTAAGGAGCATAGGTGCCAATTCTTTAGAGAAAACTTTATAAAAATTGGCAGGGAAGCCGTCAGGCCCTTGCGCCTTATCTGAAGTCAGTGAAGTAATGGTCCTTTCTATTTCATCCAGAGAAATAGGAGCAGTCAAGACTTGGTGTTGGGACGCCGACAAACAGGGAATGTCAATATCCTCTAAATATGAAGTAATACTCGAAACAGACTCAGACGATAGGGGTTTACTATAAAGGTCTATGTAGTATTTTTCAAAAATATCAGCAATACCTCTAGGAGATGTGACAGTAGAACCGGATGAGGATATCAAGGAAGGGATTATCCTCGAACCCTCCAGCGTCCTAAGACACAGAGCCAGGAGCTTCCCAGCTTTTTCCCCATGGTCATAATATTTAGCCTGAGTTCTCACAAAGCAATACTCCGTCTTTTCCTTCAGAAGATCCGAATACTCCCGCTTAGCTGCCAAGAGAGCCTTAAGGGAGGCTAAGGAAGAAGCTGAAGAGTAATTAGCTTCTAAGGCAGTAATTTTACTCAGCAGAGAAAGGGATTTTGCCAGCCTGGTTTTTTTCCTTGCAGAGGCCATCTTTATTAGCTCACCCCTAAGGTAGCATTTCAATGAGCTCTAAACCATATCAAACCTCGGGGTAGACTCGAGATTATCAGCAAGGAAGAGAGAAATCAGAGACTTAATACACGTGACCGTATGAGGGTCCTTAAGCAATTGAGTATTTAACCTCCATATGGTATCCCGACAAAAATCAGGATCCAAGGAAAGGATAATCCAGACAATGGCATGATCTGAAAGAATAATTGGGTCAATACCAGATTGAAAAATATTCGATAAAAGAGCTTTACTAATTAGAATATAGCCAATCCTCGACTTAGAGTTATGTGGTTGACAAAAGAAAGAAAAAAGCCCGCGAAGAGGGATTCGAAAGTCTCCAGGGATCGCATACTCCTAACATTGAGACCAAATCCTGAAGGGATCTCTGAGCCAGAGTGGGAGATCGATTGTCCTGAGGTTCCTTATCTAAGGTAGATGAAAGGGGAACGTTCCAGTCCCCACCCAATATGAGCTGGGAGGGAAGAAGAGTACTAACCTTTCCCACAAGGGTCATGAAAAAATCAGGGCAGCCTCCGACCGGACCATACACAGAACCTAAAATCACTGAACTACCATTAAGAGTACCCTTGACCAGGACAAACCTCCCCTCTGGGTCCGAAACCACCAGATCCTTCGTGAAAAGGACATGCTTTTTGACAAGAATTGTGACCCCTTTACTCAGATTAGAAGCACCTGCCAAATAAACCTGGGAAAAACCCAGATCGAGATAGGGATTTGGTGTCTGTATGGCTCAAGTGCGTCTCCTGAAGCAAGAGAATGTCTACCTGAATTAACAAACAGTGGTTAAAGATCTGAGACCTTTTGACCCGATCTCTGAGTCCGCGTACATTCCAGGAAGCTATTTTAATTCTATTAGTAGCCATTTGAGGTACAATATAATGGAAGTGAGAGACCAGAACAATTCAGTGATAAGCAAGGGAAAACGGCACACCCAGAACAGAAAAAATTCCCCCCCATACCAAACAGACCCCAAATGTATCAGCCAGCCCGTAACCCCTAAAGCCCAATACCAATAGCAAAAACCCCAACAGGCAGACCCAGATAAAACCATACCATATAATAGGCTGGCAAACTGAGACTAACCCCCTCAAGCCCACCCAACCTCCAGTACAGTCCCCAACAAGCTCACCCCCCCTTAAATATCTCCAGTACCCTATACCGTTAAGCTTACATAATACATAGTAACCCAGCAACAACTGACAACATACAGAACAGGACCCATAATAAACCACCCCTCCCACCCCACCCCACCCCCAATCAACCCAGAAACCCCACAAATGCCTTAAATTAGAATAGTAGACAGAGCAACCCATCAACCCACCCCCACTACTACTATAAACCCTAAACCCACACAATAACTATTTACACTGGGGAGCCAGGGCAGAGACCAAGCTTGGTACAGAAAGATAAAGGGCCCCAGCCACCCCAACCCCTAGCGAACCTCTGGTACCCCCACAGCGACTGTCCAGACCATAGGGGGGAAGTACAACCCAGAAACCCGTTACCATGGATATCGGGTCCCACTTCCCAGAAAATGCCCAGCAGAATCCCCACCACAGGGGCGAAGTTAGCTACCCCCCAACCTTAGGCTCACAATTTAGCATCCAGCAAGCCATTAAAGACCCAGCTCACTTACACCCACCCCGGCCCTCCAAACTCCAGAAACAGTAAGAGAATAGGAACACAGAGGAACACCCTTCCCCATAAAACCTCCCCGACTACCAAATTTAGCACAATATCATACTAGCCCCAACTGGGACAAAAACAAGATCGCACTCACCTCGAGAACCATCACCCCATATAAAGCCAGCCTGGGTCGAAATTAGACTCCCACCCGAATGGAGCTCCGCATAGGCCCGATGTTTCGGGGGAAATAACATGAAGGGGACCAAACCGTCCACTGCTAGGAAGCTTCCCCAGGGGAGCCGCCACCAAGCAGACAGGATCTGGACACTCAGGCGCGCCGGGCCAAGAACAGAGCTCCAATACCATCCGACGGAACATCGTCCAGCCTCCCCGATCCCCCAGCTAAAGGCCACCAGGTAGGAAGAGGCATCAAAGATTGGGATTTTAAAAAGCCAAACGCCAGCCACGGGAGAAAAAAGAAAAACAGTAAGGGTTAAAAAAAGGGAGGGGGGGAGCCGAACAAGGCAGGGGAAAAACCTGAAAATAATTAAAAAACCCAACTAGTAACTTAAAGAGAGAGGCAAAGACCTCCAACTAAACTGAAAGCCCACGAGAAAGGGAAAAGTAGGACCATATAATGGCAAAGTGAATCAGCTCAATGTCCTTCACCCACAGTTTTTAAAAAGGTCAGGTAACTTAATGGCTAGATCCTTCGAAGCTGCCTCCGGTGTGCTGAAAGCGTGCGCCGAGCCTCCAATTGTGACCTTAAGTATCTCCGGATAGCCCATTCTAAAGGGGATGGAGGCAGCGATCAGCTTCTGGACGGTGGGATGGAAGGCCGCTCTCTTGGCTCTAGTTTCTTTCGGCAAGTCCTGAGTAATTCTGAGCCTGGTAGATCCCCACAGCACCTCCTTCAAGTCACGAGCCTTGCTATAAACATGCTGCCACTCTATGTAACTTAAAAATTTCACAATGATGGGACGCGGAGGGGATCCCGGCGGGGGTCAAGGCCTCAGAGAGCGATGGGCCCGCTCCAGGTGGTACGAGGTGTTGACTGGCGAAGGGCCTACCATTTTAGCCAGAAATTTCTGCAGGAAAGATAACAGGTCTGGGCCCTCTTCCATCTCGGGTAGGCCCAGAATCAACAGATTATTCCGCCGATTCCACCCCTCTAAGTCCTCGGTTTTGATTTGTAGTTTCTTGATGTGTTGTTTAAGCTCTTGGACTTCGGATTCCGCCTTGGCTCTCCATTGCTCCATGGAGAAAACTCTGGCTTCCGCGTCAGAAACTCGGGTAGAGACCGAGACCAGGTCACTCCGGAGGGACTTAAGCTCGCCAGTCAGCTCCCGTAGAAGATCCTTCACCGGAGTCAGCTCCTGTAGGAATCTGTCCTCTGTGAGAGGGTTAGTTAGCTGGATTTTATCACCACTGCGCTCTGATTTGGGGTTGCCCTAATTGCGCTGCTTCTTGGCCGCTTTTTCTGGGGAAGTGGGTGGTGTATGTCGCATGGAGGCCTGCTTCCCATCCACCTCCATCTTATCAGAGATAGGGCAATCCGTATCGTCAAACTGCAATCCCGTTAGTCGGAAGGTGTATATAGACTTCACTATATAGAAATTCGTCCATTTCACGCACCGGGGAGTTCAAAAAACTGTGTTAGGAGCAGCCGGAGGGCAGAGCTCTAGGCCTCAGCTGCAGACTAGCTGGATGCCATCACGTGACTCTTCCTTGCATCCATCTTGATGGTGATGTCATAGTTCTGCTCTAGTGGTACCCCACTGGCTCGCAGTCCACCAGGCTAAGGAGTGCTGGAATGTGTATGGTAATGGTATCCTGACCTTCAGGTTCCACTTGTTCGACAATCCCTGGGTCAGCATGTAGTTCTGTAGTGGTCTCATGTGCCATCTGGCCCATGGGAGCAGGTCAATGCATGACACTATGCAGCCAAGCATCTGAACTATTTGCCCAATGGTCGGCAGATTGTTGGCCTTCAGCTGTCGAGTCAAGCCTCTCACAGTTTTCACTCTTTTCTGGGACAGGCTGGCCTACCCCTGAGATGTATTTATCTCCATTCCCAAGTGTTCTAGTTGTTGTGTGGGTACCAGGTAGCTCTTGGCTTGGTTCACCACCCAGCCATGTTCCTTGAGTGCCCACAATGCCATCTGGGTGACCCTGCATGACTGCTCTTTGGAACGAGCTAGGATCAGCCAGTCATCCAGGAATGGGATAATATCCACTCCCTGCTCTCTAAGTCTGGCAATGAGAACCATGGACACTTTGGTGAACACCCTTGGTGCTGAGGTAAGGCCGAAGGGTAGTGCTTGGTATTGAAAATGCCGCCCTAGGGTGTGGAACCGTAGGTGCTGCCCGTGATTTGGCATGATTGAGATGTGAAGGTACACGTCCTTCAGATCTGTTGACATGAGGTAGTCACCTACCTGAATGCTACAGACAGTCGACTTTAACATCTCCATTTTGAACCTCTAGGTAACATCAAGTCTATTGAGGTGCTTGAAATATAGGATGGGGCAAAGTACCCCCATCTTTTTGGGTATGAGAAAGAAAATGGAGTACACTCCCTGTTCTTGCTCGTGAGGAGGCAACAGCTGGATCACCCTGTTCTGCATCAAGTCTTGCAATATTTGTTGGTCCTGATGAGCAGATGCTGTCCTCTTTGAGATGGGAGAGCTTATGAATCTGTGTGGTACCTGAGAGTGGGACAGTTCTATAGAGTACCCCTTGGACACTACCTCTAGTACCCATCTGTCTGAGGTTGTACTGTGCCACCTGTGGTAGAACAGCATTAGTCTCTTGCCCACTGGCAGGCAAAGTTCCTGCATGGGCAGAATCCTGGGAAGAATGGGTCTGCAGCCATTGTTGCTTGTTCCTGTTCCCTCTTCCTCTGTCTCCAAACTTGGAGCAGTGGCCTTGGAAGGTGAAGGGTTGGTAACTGGAATTGAAGGAGTTACTGGATCCTCTTGAGCTCCTCTGCCTCAAAAGAAATTGTTCTTGTAATAGTTGTCTCTACGTGTCTGTTGGAACTTGTTTCCCCATCGAAATCTCCATCTTCTTGACGGCAGGTAGGTCAGTCTGCTCTTGTTCTTAAGGAGATACTTCCCTTCCTCTTTCTGCTTTAGGTACTCCTGTAGCCCTTCCCCAAAAACATGCTTGCCCCTCACTGGTAAGTTTTGTAACAGCACTTTGGATTCATTATCTGCTTCCCACAGCTTGAGCAACAACACTCTTCAGGTATGGTTCGTTAAGGCCGTGGCCCTGGCATTTAATTTTAGGGTGTCGACCACCATGTCAGCCAAGTATTTTGCAGTGTCACATGTGCATTCCAACAGTTCAGCCTCACTGGTCTTGGGATCTGCTTTGTCAAGGATCTCCTCAAGTTATCATATTTGGGCACATGCTGTGTAGATGGAGGTAATGGATGCTTTGGCCACTGTGCCTTCTATTTCAAATAGCTTTTTTAACATGTCCTCTACTTTTTTATCCATGGGATCCTTCAAGGACATGGTACTGCATGGCAGTACCATCTTTTTGCTTAGCGCTGCCACCTGGGGATCGATTGTGGGGGCTGTGCACCAGGCAGTAGCCTTGTCTTCCTGGACTGGGTACATGCGGTCTAGGTTTCTTTTGTTCAAAATCCTACTGGGTTAAGCTTGACCCCATTCTTTAGTAAAGTTGTCATCAATTGCCGGACAGATGGGGAAGGTCTCCTTAGTTGCCTTCCTCTGCTGAATCATGAGGTCGAGCTTCAATTCAGGCTGGCCCTCCTCAAGCTCAAATCCCATAGTGGTCTTAATTATCCTCTTAAGGCCTGGGATCAGGTCAAAGGAGCACAATTAGGATGTAAGGGATGGTCCTGACTGTGTTTCCATCGACTCTTCATTGGACGGTGTGCCCTCTCCTCCTCCTCCTCCTCCTCAGGGAGTTCTATATCCCTAGTATCGTCCCCTGCATCAGGTACTGGGGTTCTTGGGGTTGGGTCAACCATGTCTGGATGAGCCCCCAATGCCCCACCTGGGGTCTCTGGTTCTGGTTGTGGCTTTGGGGTTGGTGGTACCTTGTGCTATGTCATGGCCTACAACCTCTCCATAATCATTAACATGAAGGTCTGCTGACTCTCCATCATGGCCACCATCACTTGCTGGTTCTGTAAGAGAAGGGCCCCTGGATCCATCCAATTAACTCTGCTGGGCCCTGGAGTGTCAGATCCCATCACTGGAGATTGCTCCAGAGACAGGTCATCCTCATGATGGAGGCATGCTGGGAATTGTGGTCCTGTGTTGTGGGGCATCAGAGTAGCACTACATGTAGTGCATTTCTTTGCTTTCACCATCTGAAGAGAGAGGGGACAAATGGATGGAAATGTTAGGGATGGAGTCATGGTGGGCTTCCAGAAGAAAAAAACTAGATGCCCCAAATTGGCAGGTACTGCATCTGCAGACTTATACCTCTACTGAGCCCATGCAAAAAGTGATAATATCTGATGAGGGTGGCTCACCAGGACATACTCATCTCCCAGATATGCAGATATGCTGTTAAAGTGCCCTATGCATGACCCCAAGGCTTACAATGAGCTGTAGGAGGAGACCTTGTTTCAGGCCACCCCAAGCAACCTATGGTGTTGGGCAGCAAGAGTGTGCTCACTTAGCTGATAAAATGGTGGCCATCTCTTAAAATGGTGGGCAGTTCAGGCCTACAGCCAGTTATGATAAAGCTGTTCCCTCCCATCCCCCAGCAGGGGGACACTATGGAGAGGAGCCCCAATACAGAGGGAGGAGGTTTGGAGGAGTAGTGGGAGTAAAAAGTTCAATTAGGTCAGCCGCTGAGAGAGGGACTTAGGCCTGATATGTATCTCCCATATGTGAATGCTGTCCTCCCCACCCATGGTGCCTCTAGGTCTCTGCTTGACAGGGGAAAACCGCTGAGGCCCCCTGGTGAACAAAAAAAATGCACCCTGAAAAACAGAGTCCTCTTTTTTCGTAGCCATTGCTACAGTAGAACCTGCTGTTTCCTGCAAGTAGGAACAGCTCCATATGGGAATCCCCCTACCCAAGATCAGCACTGGATCGAAGAAGTCCAGATACTGGCAAAAATCAGCTTTTCTAGGGTGAGTAGAACCTCTTTTGGCATTCTCTGTCTCCATCCTGGTGCCAGCTTACTTCCGAATTACCACAGCACCACTAAGCATGCAGCACCGGAGTGAGAGAAAGAGAGAGAGGGAGAGAAGGACACGGGAGCAAGGCCGAACCAAGCGGGCCTCTCACAGCATCTGAGGCCAGTCAGGTAGAGTGTGAATGCTCCCCACAGCATGCCTGGTGCAGGGAGCCACGGCTCAGCCATGCAGCACAGCAAACCCACTCGCAGAAGTGAGACGTGGGGGGTACGACTCTACTCGCAGAAGCGAGATGCTGATATTGGAGGGCCGTGAGCCTAAAGGCCGTGGGTGCTGGTGGGGGGATGCAGACCACGCAGTACTCAGCGTGTCCTGCTGAACTTTGGGCTAGCCCCCTGCAGCCAGTGAGCAACACCTGCCACATTCAGCAATAAATCAGCTGGAAATGGACATCTAGAAACCTATCTTCAGCATTTTAGCAATTAAAGACACATAGCTTCATCTTTGGGCTTGCGAGGAGGTGGTCATAGTGAGACCTGAGCATCATCAAGATCTCTCCTTCCATAGCCAGTTCATATTAAACCACACATCAAATAATGGCAGTAAACAGAGCAATTCAGAGCAAAAAACAAATGAAGCAGCAAAATCTGCTCCAGCAGCATAAAAAACATCACAAGCCAACAACAGCAAACAATGCAATAATATCCAACTCCATAAAATGCAAATTCATTTGAGAACCTGCATTAAGTTTAAAAAACTCAGATGTATCATTGTAATCAGGCTCAGTTCTAAGGATTAGCAATAATTTTAATTCTTCTGTGAAACCACAGGCCTACCTTTCCTGGCACAATACAAGGACTCCTGGGGTGCTTGTAGCCTGATGTGATGCATGGTTTGAACTGGAGAGCAGGGGCTTCTGGGACCTGGGGACTAGAAATTTGATCCTAGGTCATGTGCATCACTAGTCTATCAGGTGGGCTAAAACCATGAGGTAATGTCTGGAGTGTCATGGATAGCAACCCAACACAGTTGAAGATAGGAGGGGAGGGCAAGGCAGAGAGGTGGAGTTAGGAAGAAGATTAGCAGAGCTCAGGAGACTGAAGTAAGGAAAGCAGGGATGAGCTAGAGAGAGGAAGAGAGATAGGGGAAGAACTGAACAGAATAGCAAGGGACTGAGGGGATGAGGAGAGGGACAGGTATGATGAACTAGTTATCATGGACATAATGGGGGTGGTGGAATACACTGGATGGATGGAAAGGGGATCACGTGAGGGGAGTAAGGATGTTGCCAAGAATAATTATATCAAGGGGAATGGGGGAGGGGTAACTGCAAGGGGGAAAAGAGAGTCCCTGGAGGGGGGCATTGAAAATGGCAGCAAGGGGGTTAGGCAAGGCTCCCCAGACAGGTGGGTGGAAGAGGATGCAAGGGTGAGATATGGACAAGGGGGTACTGAAGGGGGCATGGAAAAGGCCAGGGGATGGGGCAGTGATACTTGTTAGGGAGCAGATAGTTGGCAAAAGTATATAATGCTCAAGAACAGAGGAAGACAGGGCCCTAATATTGGAGGACTCCATAATAAGGGAAATCAAATGGGGGGGGATTGTGATGGGAGGAGGAGTTCTATTTGGGTTGAGTGTATGCTGTAAATGACAGCACACAGGGATAAGCACCTAGTGCCCTCTTTGTTGAAGAACAATGGAGAGATCCCCAACATTGTGGTGCACATAGGCACTAACAATCTGAACAGAAATAGTGTGCAGGAAATGCAAGCTATGTAAAAGGAGTTGGACAGAATTTGTCTAGCTGAGGGGAACACTCTCTCATTCTCAGAGGTCCTGCCAGTGCTGAAAGCTACCTTGGACAGGAAGCAGGAAATCTGTGAATTTAATACTTGGCTGAGAGAATGGTGTTCAGCTATGGGGCATTGCCTAGTGGTGGACTGGGGATCCACTTGTGAAAATAAAGAGTTATTCACTAGGAGTAGGATTCACCTAAGAAGGGAAGGAAAAGAGGTCCTGAAAAATAAACTGGGGGACTTTATAGGTACCAGGTGGAATTTAAACTAATATGGGGGGGTTTAGAATTATGGGGTGTGCAGTAAAGCACAGCATGAGAGGACATAGGCCTCTCCCCCCAACAGGCGAACAGGATGAGAAGAAAGACTTGAATGGGACCTGGGATAAGTGGCTAAGAAGGACAGAGAAGGATAGTGGGATGGGTTGGAAGATGGTCTTGATCAACGTAAGGAGTCTCGGGAACAAGAGGCCTGAGCTACAGGTAATGATGATTGAGGGGGGCGGATGTGGCAGCAGTCACTGAGACATGGGCCATGCAGGACCATGAATGGGACCTGATGCTCCCAGGGTACACCACCTATAGAAGAGATAGGAAATTTGGAAAGGGATGGGAGTGGTGGTATTGTTAATTTCGGAGGGGATTGAGTGCAACAGGGAGGATCATGTGGATGGAAATGTGGAAGCAATATGGGCCATCCTACATGATCCTAAGGGAAGGAGGATCAACCTGGGAGTTGTCTACTGGCCACCAACACAGTCAGAGGATATTGACACTGAACTGGTGGACAACCTTAGAAAACACTGTAGCGGGGTAGGGGTGGGGCGGTGGTATTGGGGGATTTTAGCATGCTGGGGTGGATTGGAACACTATGGCGTCTGCATCTGTTAAAGAGCAATGGCTACTGGATGTCTTCCATGATGAATTTCTGACTGAACTGGTGGGATAGCCGACCAGAGAGTTAAGCATCCTGGACTCGGTACTGGCAGATGGTGACCAGGTTAAGAATTTGATAGTAGAGGACCCATTGGCAGGGAGTGACCACTCCACAATATGGTTTACTTTAGACCTGGGGAAGGAGTGAAACCAGACTAAGACTACAGTAATGAACTCTAGGGGGGCAGACTTCAGGGAAATGGCTGCTGTCTTCAAGGAGCATTTAGAGAAAATCAGTCCAGGGATGGGCACAGAATGTCGGTGGTAGATACTGAAGCAAGGTCATCTGAAAGTCACAAAATCCTGCACTAAATCCCACCATAAGAAGACAGGCTAGGAAACCTTGTTGGTGGACCAGGAAGGTGCAGGAGGGGGTGAGGGAAAAAGGGATTGCCTTTTGAATGTACAAGTGCTCTAGTAAGGAGTCAGACAAGGTGGAGTACCATAGCATCTCAAAAAATGACAGTAGGGTGGTAAAAGCGGCCGAGGCAGCTAAGGAGCTTTGATTAGCACAAGGTATCAGGGAGGGGGAGAAAGGATTTTATAGATATGCCAGGGAGAGGAGGAAGGGTAGGAGCAGATAAACAGACAAAAAAATTAAAGGGGTTAGGCAGAGGGGGTGATAGAGCAAGCTGAAGTACTCAGTAAGTGCTACTGCTCACTCTTTACAAAGGAAAGGGATGGTCCAATTCCACTGGAGGGAGGCAGGATAAGGGATGGGGAAGGGGGACACTTACAGATGGTGAGCTCCCAGTGAGGAGGCTGATGGAGGCTCGCTAGTCCTTGAGGACTATAGCCCCAGGACCAGATGGAATCCACCCCAGGGTTCTGAAAGAACTGGTGGATGTCCTGGCTGCTCCAATGATGGAACTATTGTGGTTGACTGATATGTAAGCTGAGGAACCTAGGGGGTGGGGTAAAAATGGTGGGGTAGATTGCAAACTGGTTCAGTAACTGGCAGCAGAGGGTGGTGGTAGGGGGAGAGGCCTCATCTCACAGTAGGGTCATCATTAGGGTCCCTCAAGGATCAGTGTTGGGCCACTCCTGTTCAGTGTTTTCATAGCAGACATTGGAGAGGGAGTTAAGAGCAAAATGAGCCTGTACATCGATTATTCCAAACTGGGAGTCGTGGTGGACAGTGGGGGGGGGGGGGAGGAGAGCACTCAAGGAAGATTTGGTGAGGCTTGAAAGGTGGGCACACATTTGACAGCTGGGATTCAACACTCAGAATTACAGCGTACTACATTTGGGTGTTAGGAATCCTGGGTATTTATTTATTTATTTATTTAAAATTTGGTGACCAGGTAGGCCCACTGAGCCCCGAAGGTCCCTTTTTCAGGGGCGACCCAGGATAACAATACATATTTTCATACAGAGAAAGACTTGGGTTACAGAGTAGTTTCAGGTGTGTGAGCAGGTTACAGCCATGGTTATCATATAAATATGATTTAGGAGGAGAACAGCTGATGATCTCCAAGGAGGAAAAATATCTCTGTGGCAATAAATGACGAAATGAACAACATGGAACAGTGCAGGAGAGAGGCTGCAAAGGCAGATAGAATGCTTGGATGTATTGCTAGGGGGATGACATAGAGGAGAAGAGAGGTATTACTGCCCCTGTACAATTTCTTGGTGAGGCTGCACCTGGAGTACTATGTGCAGTTCTGGTGCCCTCACTTAAAGAGGGATGTTACTCCACTGGAGAGAGCATAGAGAAGTGCAACAAATATAATCCAAGGTCAGGGGGATAAGTCCTATAAAGAGAGACTTTGGAAGCTGAACATGTACTCCCTAGAAGACGGGGGGGGGCATGATAGAGGCCTTTGAATATTTGACGGGGATCAACTGGATAAACAAATAGGGTTTGCTCAAACTGAAGGGGAAGGGACTACTAGGGGTCGTAGCCTAAAACTAGTAGGGGGGAGGTACAGAGGAGAAGTGAGGAGACACTACTTCACAGAGAGGGTGGTGACACCTTGGAATGTTCTACCAGAGGAGCTGATGACTATGGAATCAGTGGGAGGATTCAAGAAGGGATGGGATATGTACATGTGCAAGGTACAGGATGGGGGAGAAGTGAACAGCAGGGGAGTTCTTGGAGGGTACCTAAGAACAAAGGATTCATAAAGGTGGGGTGGGGGGGCAGCAGCAGAGACATAGCTGTGAGCTATATCTCAGGCAGATGAGATAGTCCATTAGACCTAAATCTGCTGGCAACTTTGTATGTATGTATGTACAGTACAGTATGTGTGTATGTATGTATGTAAAAGGAGCAAGTCTACAATTAAAAAAACACATATTTGTAATAAATACAAACATGCAAATAAATACAAATATAAATGAAATTGCAAAAGACAGAGACACAAGTGTCAAAGATCAGCCCCATGCAAAATCTTACTTCCACATTTGCTTCCCATGGCTGCTGAAGGGGGAATTGCACATAAGATCTACTACTAACCCTGGAGGAAGTGATTACCCTCTAGAATACTTCTTTAGCCTCCTACTGATATATTGTGGCAGTTCTGTGCTTAAAATGTGAACCAGTCACTTAGAATTAGAGAGACGTGAAAGGAAGAGCTCTCTGTGGGAAGAATATAAACAATGCAATTGCATCCCCCAAATCCACTCCAAATATCTTGGGTCCATAGCGAGGAGAAAGAAGACAGTCTTTGCTCCTGACTGACAGCAACATAGAATGGCAACAAGGAAGGGTGACCTGAATTATTTTCCAAGACAAAGACATCACCATGAATAGTGAGAACAACTGGAAATAACTCAACATGTCATACATAATTAGGCACCTAATGGCTCCCTCGTGGCTTTAGCACCCAATAAATTCACAGCTTATAAGGCATTAAAAAACTCCACCATGTCCTGGACTGTAGCAAGTAAATACAAGAGCATGACATGATACTCGGGCACTCCAAACAGTTTGTGTTTCAAGACACCCATAGTAATCCTTCACCTTAAAAGCTGAATCAACGTGTGACACCTAGTCAAGAACGATGAGCACAGAAGCAGAAAGAAAGGCGACCAGAGAAGGAAAATGACATCACAAATTTACCTGACAAAGCTGCTTATTTATAGTACTTTCCAAAAGACTGTAGATGATGTCTTTGAGACAGACGCTTGCATGGCACATCATGGAAGCTCTCTTCCCCTCACCATTAAGTATATGTTTAACTTCCTGTATGAGCAGGCTGACAAGCACAACATATATGAAGCCCTTGTGTAGCACACATGAAAAAGCAATTGCTTCCCTGTAAGACTTTGGGTAGACGGGATCAAGAATTCACAATTTTCATTGACATCTGGTGCTATGCAACTCATCATATCTGAAGTGTCATACATTTGTGTTATACTATTTATTGTCTTTGTTTTCCCTATTTTTTTTATTTTATTTTGTTTTTGTTGACCGGGTAAGTGCACTAGACAAACCCTGCCTATTTTCAGGCACGACCCGGGAAGGGGGATACAGATGAATGCCAACTGACCTTGAACCAGATTAAGCTGTTGGTGGTATTTTTAGTGAATGAGGGATATTTGGCCAGGGGAATTTCCCTACTCTTTTCAATAAGAGCCATGGGAGCTTTAACATCCACCTGAACTACCACCAATCCAGGCAGATGGGACCTCAGTTTAACGTCTCCTCCGAAAGACACCTATTTATTGGTATCTGTTACTAAAGTGCAACACCTACGACTATGTATATCTCTGTAACTCATTGTCAGCAACTGATTTTTCTCTGGTCTGTTAAACACTGACGTCATCTCACTGTTCTGTAGCCAAACTGATGTTAACTGAATGTTCCTGTATAGCTGTACATAATTTATGCATTCGAACATGTACATCATTTTATCTGCAATTGTTCTGTCTTCTTTATGACTTATTTACCTGCATCTACTGTATGTAACTAACTCTGGGTCACCCCTGAAAAAGGGACCTCTGGTCTCAGTGGGCCCACCCACCCACTTACCAAACTACCATAAATAAATAAATACATCCACAATGACAGCACCAGGAAAGTCTGCCTTTCAGTGCTGACTCTGACATTCATGGTCTTCTGCTCAGAGAACTGACTGGGCAACCACTTACCTTCCAACAAACTGAGCTGTGCCAGGGACATCCACAGTTACTGCACATACAAAAGAACTGAGTGCCCAGCTACTATTCAAACCTTGCCAAAATGCATACTTTCTGTGATCACTATACAAACGCTCACCCAGCTGAGCAGTCCTATATGCATGTGAATGAGTTTAACTCCATGAACATGCTCCCTGAGATTTATCCCTGTCAGCAAACACAGTGAAGAGATTATGTCTACACTAGAACAAGATAACCAAGCCAGGAAATGAAAGCTGGGTTATAACTGAAAGTCTATGCCTGCAGTTCAATGGGGTGAAGCAACTAACCATGTTCCCTTCCTGGGTTATATAAGCAGCTCCTTACAGCCTCCCTCAGAAGCACTTTTTCTTTGTGGCCAGAGGCTCTGTCCAACCTCTCTCTGGGCTTAGCCTCTCCCTGGGCTCTGCCCCCCCCTTTTCTCCTTGTGTGTCTCCTGCATTCCCTTGTGGTTGGATACTGCTGGCTTGTGCTGGACTATCTGCCTGGTTTGTGCTTCTTCTGCTTCTAAGTCAGCATTTTGCCTTTGCCTCTGGCTGCAGTCTGTCTGTGCTTCTCTCTCAGTTGTTTGTTTCTGCTCCCTCCACCTCCTGTGCTTATGTTTGCTTGTGTTTTTATTTTTTTTGTTTTTTTGTTTTTTTTTAGTTTTTCTAGCACTTTTTTGTTTGCATTGTAATATTCAGATGCATTGCTAATCAGGCTCATTTTGTTTTTATCATACTTTCAGCATTCCCTTTCTTTATCTGTACTTGTTACCTGTGTTCTCAGTTCCATTTACTGTCTCAGTCTTATGCTGTAGCAGTCACTGTGCACATCACCTTAACTGTTTGCACCTGCCTCACTCAGTGCTGGCTCCCCTTAGCACCTGTAACTCTGTCTTTCATTCCCATGGCTGCTCTAGCAGTATCATGCCCTACTACATTTACTCCTCATTCCTGCGTTTGTGTTATTCAGGCTCATTTGTTGCTATTTCATATCTTTACTGAACCATACCTTTTACCAAAACCATAGCACTTAGTTTCTGACTTCTACTAAAACTTTCAGTCATTAAATTAGCTGTTTGGTCTTATAGTGCTCAGCTTATGGCTTCTCTGTTATTCTCATGGTGGGGAACTGTGATGTCAAGGTGGGGCATCATGGCTCCAGGTAGTGAGTGCATGCTTTTATGTAAATCACATGATTTTTTTCTCTGCTCCCTTGCAGCCAAAATGGCATTTAAGGTATTCATGTGTAAACCATATCAGTTCAATTACCTAAACCTCATTGAATCATTATTGGCATTATCTCCTACTAACTAACCTATGGCCGCTGGCTTTGCTCGGTCTCCTACCACCTACCTCCATCAGTAGTACCTACCTCTAAGTGAGTATTTTCAGTGTCACATATACTAGGCTTCCTTAATGGAATTGGTTGGTTTGCCTTTCACTGGCTTTGCTCCTCCTATCTAACCTACCACATTTTACTGCTGTTGCAAATGCTGCTACTTTATCAAATGGTGCTACTACATTAACTCCAGCAACTGGCTTCACCCAGCATCCCACTGCCTATCCTATGGCTGTTGGCTTCACCCGGCCTCCTCCTATCTAGCATTCGCAGTTGATCTTATGCTCTCATTCATCAATCAGAGGCTTGCCAACCATGGTCATTACTTTCTCTGGCTCAAGGCCTCCCCTGCAGCTGATGGTCTCAAACTGCACCCACAAATTCCATATCAGGAGCATGTGAAACTCGGGGTGAGGTCCTTCTCATCTGGTCTATAGTGGGAATGTCCTTGCTCTGGGCAGAGCTTTAGCCATGCAGACATTATGGTGACACCTCCTGATGCAGAATTTAAGACCTCAGCCACCAAAGGGTGAGGCCCTTAAGCCTTAGGGTGTTCCTTTGGCTGTGCAGACAACACTGGCATCACCTTCAAAAGCCATTTTCATTACAGCTGCTTAGGGTTCACCTGGTCTCCATGCCCTCCACTTTCCTGCCCAGTCTCACCATTCAGACGGTCCTCATGGAAGCCCCTCAGATATCTACCTTAACCTTTAGGCTTCCCTCTTGAGGCTGGTTGAGTGCCTCTCAGGAGTTGATGCTCTCCTCCTCTTTCCCTGGGGAGTAGGCCTCCTGAGCAGGAGTCTTCCTTTGCTGCAGCGCAACGCTCACAGCCCCCTCATGATGTTCCCCGTTGAAGGGGTCGAACAAAAGCCTTCCTCTAAATTCAAAGCCACTTGAATTGGATCTCTAAATTGCAGTAGCCGAGCTGTCACTAAAAGTGTCCCAATGTTGGAGGGAAGGTGACCTAGGCATTGGATCCCCAGAGGTTTCCTCCTCATAGGGTTTTTTTCTTCTCCTCCATTCCAAAGGTCATAAAAGTTTGGTATTCATTATGTAGTACATTTCTCTAGTTTACTTAGATAAGTTTCCACTGTTGCACGGAGTTGGATGGCGTCCCTCTTCTCTACAATTCCCTCTCCTTAAGAAGCCCCCCATGTTATCAGCGCAATCTGACAACCTGTTCATATCAGTTTTGTCTCTTCAATTGTCTCGCTGCCAATCTGTGCTCCTCAGCCTCATGGTCAAGTTTGCTGCTTAATACTTCTTTTTGGAGCTCTTTCCTAAGGTACCTTTAGCTATGGGAATCCTTCCCACAGCACCTCTAGTGGTCAAACCCTCTTTGAGAGTTCCTTGCCTTCAGTACCCCTACAAGGTGGTAATTCCCCAAGGAATAGGCAGTGCGAATGGCCAAACAGTTAATCACAGTTGCACAAGCATAACACTACACTGGTGGCATAGACACATTGAAACATGAACAAGTTATTACTTTATGAGCATAGACAACTGAAAACTGCTCCTCAAGGGAGCACTGGGACAGACAAATCAAGCTGGGCCTCAATCGTGACCATCCTCATTATCAAATACAGGTTTTGATTGACTGATAAGCAGAATCACCTCTTCAGCTCACTTTCTATCTCTCTTAATGTTTTACTTCTAGATGTGCCAAAAAGGCCTGTGGATTAGGAATGGTACCATAATTTTATGGCAACAGGACAAAATGAGTTTTACTCTTGGATGCTGAGGTCCTTATGTCGTCACCTTGATTTAGTGAGAGTTTACATAGTTGAAGGTCTACCTTCAGTCCTAGATTTTGGGTTTAGTGGGGGCACTGGGAGGAGAGATAGGGATGAGGAAACTGCATGACCACTGGGACACAGTCTCAGAAATTACAGTAGATGGGGCAAAGAAGCAGGCATGATAGACCAATTGACTTTCTTCTGCAGGCAATTTGCTATTGTATAGTCTATGTAATGTTGCTTTTTCATCATCCCCCTCCTTGCTGTGGCCCATTTCCCTTAGAAAACAAATCTAGCAGTATTTCTATATTTTTGCTCAAGCAATGTGCTAATCTCAGGAAATCTGTCATGGAACCAATTAGAGTTTTAATTCCAACATATCCTTAAAAAACAAAGATATGCAGTGTCAGCTGTGATTGATGAAAACAGGCTTCAGACTTAGGTGACGTTTGCAACAATGCAATTTTACTATTAGGTTGCTAGGAGCTAAAATTATGACACAGGTACTTCTGGTGTCACAGACATGCTTGTAGCATTTGGCCATATTTCATTGGCAAAAACAGAAGTTACATCATACTGTAATGCAAATATCTAAAGAGTTTTTATATCACAGCATCTGGGCCATACTGCATGGAACTGGTCCCAGAATCCTGCACCAGTCTCTCCATCTGAGATATACAGATAATTTTGTCCACTCTGCTGACCAATATGGTGAGACGAGGGTCCTGAGCTGGTCATGGTCTACATCTCTGGCTGATGGCAAGGATGGGTGTATTCATGTGGGCTGGGTGCCATCTCAGGGGGGTGGAGGGCACTGAGTGAAGGGGCTGGTGATTGGGGCATTATTTTCCAAATGAGGCTGAGGCAGAAGGGGAGCATACCACTGGGCTATCAGTGATTTTAGTTATATACATTGTGGGAATCAGGGTGGGGGGTGCTACTAGGCTGCTATGAACTTATCCTTTAGTGCAGTGGGTTCAGGAGAGGGTGGTGGCAATGGCTTGAGCTCTGCACAATGCCTCTATTAAAACATATGCAGGGTCATGGCATAGAGCTACTAATGCACACACAATGGCATGCATATGTCCATCTTGTGCCTTGCCTGCCATATGTGGCCATTAGCACATTAGCCTCAGAATATGGTACCCAGAAGCAAAGACAATATTCCATTTGTGGCTAACTATCCCCCTTTGATTCTTGGTGTCCGTTGCCAACAGGGGACTGTGGTTAGCACTTTGCAGATGAACTTTCATTTATTTATTTATTTATTTGCTTTTGTTTACCAGGTGATCATGCTTGATACCAAGTGCCTATTTTCAGGTGCAACCTGGGAAATTAAAAAGGTACATTCAAGACCAGCATGCAAGAAAATGTACATAGTATAATCAGGGGCAACAGACAAGGCAAAGTCAATACAAGAACATCAAAGGGATATACATTGCAAGCAAGGGGGATAACAACAGCATGGTAAGGCAGTAGACAACAATACTAGGACAACATCTTCCTAAAGGCTAAGACAGTAGGTAGAACAGGATCAAAGCAAGAACAATAGAGTAAACATGATTGGTGTGCAGTCAGGCCAGAGAGGACCCATCACAGATAATGCAGCTGGTAGCAGAATGCTTCATACATGGATAAAGTGCAGGAACCTGCCAACCTGGACACAGGGGAGGGTAGCATCAGAGCCAGATCAAGTGGAATAGTCGAGAGGGTTCATTAAGTGCAGTGCAGGAGGAGGCTGATTTGAGGAAACTCCAGAGGGAGGCTTTAAAGCAGGGCTGAGAGAAGGAGGAGCAAGTGGCTGCTGGTAGGGAGTTCCATACCTTGGGTGCATATGTAGCGAAGGCCCTGTCACCCATCTGGGTGAGGGCTTTTGGAACCTGGAGGACATGAGAGTCTCTGGATCTAAGTTGGTAGGAGGGGGTAGTAGGTAAGAGGGATGCAGTGAGGGCAGATGGGGTGGCATTTCTGACCACATTTTGTCATTGAAATTGCCTAACACAAAGGAGTGGTGCTTTTCTGGTAGGAACCATTCAAGACGGGAGTAGAGCTCACAGCGATGGGTGAGGTGGGGAGCTGAGAGTGCAAAGTGACAAACACTTTTGCATGCCGTATCCCATTTAGAGAGACTGGTTTTTGAGTTGAGGGCGAAGGTGACAAGTCCATAGCTGAGTGCAGGTAGAAGGACCCCCCTGGCTAGGGCAAGTCGGGCAGCCGGGGTGAGGCAGCTTTTAGCTCTGTATGCAAGGCCCAACTTATGATTAGTGGCCTTGCAAGCATTGTGAATGTGCTGAGTGAGATCCAGTTGAGGGTCAAGTGTCACCCCCAAGGTACTTGACAGTATCTGCAACATGAAGGAGGGACCCATCTGCACATGAGATCATTAGAGGGGCTGGGGCTAGAGGGGCTGGGGCAACTTTTGTTTTGGCTGCAGAGCCAAAGAGCATAGTCTGAGTCTTCTGTAGGTTGATTGTAAGCTTGTGATCCCTTAGCCTGGATTGAATTTGTGCAAAGTCAGCATTTAGCTTGGCATTGATCACAGAGATGTCCTGGGAGCTGGTCAGGATGACCAGGTCATCTGCGTACAGAGTAGCTCGCCCATGGGCCAGGGCCGAGGGCAGTTCATTTATGAATATGGAAAACAGGAGAGGTCCAAGGATAGAACCCTGGGGTACCTCACAGGTAACCATAGAGGGCTCAGACAGGACCTTGTTGAACTTTGTGTATTGTGGTCTATCCAAGAGGTAGTTCTTGATCCAAGCAAGGGCGGGGGAGGAGAGGCCAAGGAACCAGAGAGAGGAACACAGAAGTAAGTGGTCAACCCAGTCGAAGGCCTTTGAGAGGTCCACCAAGATGGATCTCGTCAGCTTGCTTTGGTCAGCTGCAGACCTGATCTCCGAGGTGACAACAGCTAGGGTGGTGGAGGTACTGTGCCCTTTCCTGAAGCTGTGTTGCGCTGGGGAGGGTAGGTCATGGGTCTGCAGGTAGTGGGTGAGCTGAGAGGCTACCACCTTTTCAAGGAGCTTGCTGATTGCAGACAGTATCGCTATAGGGTGGTAGTTCCTAATATCCTTAGGGTTGTCTTGCTTGAGAACAGGGACGACATTGGCCACTTTCCAGATGTCTGGGATGGTACCAGTCATTAGCGATCTATTGAAGATGTGGGTGATAGGCCCGGGCAAGGAAGGAACCACCTAGGCCGAGTAGTTTGGGCTCAAGGCAATCGTACCCGGCCCCAGAGTTAGGGGAGAGCCCCGTGAGAAGCCTGTGGGTTTCCATGACTGAGACTGCTCTGAGGTAGAAGGAAGGTCGGGAGGTACCCCCATCTGGGAGGAGGTCCTGGTCCTTGCGAACATGGGACTGATAGGTGAGAGGTGGCAGCTCAGTGAACAGGGAGTTAAAGGCATTGGCAATTGTAAGGGGATTGCTGCTGTTAGGTCCGCTAATGTGCAAGTCAGTGACCTGGGCTCTGGTGGAGCCTCCCACCACGTTTTTGATGTTCTGCCAGAAACTCCTTGAGTTTCTGGCTGAGGGGAGTAGGGCAGACAGACAGAACTCACTTTTTGCAGAATGGATGGGTCTTTTGCAGGAGTTCCTTAGGTGTCTATAGTCAAGGAGTTCAGAGCTGGAGCGAGAGACCTTGTATCTAGCCCAGCACTTGTCTCTCTGTTTCATGAGGGAGAAGAGGCCACTGTGAAGCCACTTAGTGACGGTGCCCCTCACCCTTCTTTTTCTGATGAGAACATGCCTGTTTTGCAGTGGAGCGAAGACAGAGAGAAAGTTGTCAAGGGCCCCTGCAGGGTCATTTGTTGCAGTGACCTGGGACCAGTCTGTTTGTCGCAGGTCCAAGAGGTAGTCTCCAGTGATAAACTTGTAGTAGTCCCTCATCTGGATCACTTTGTGGGGAATCTTGGAATGAGGAGATGCCCCAGATACAGTAGGTAGGAGAGTGATCCGAGATTACATCAGGGAGTGTACCGCAGGAGACAACTCTATCCGGTCAGTTACTCAGCACCCAGTCAATGAGGGAGCCCTTGTCTCCACGTGGAGAGAGCGTTGTGGGTTCATTAACAAGCTGACTGAGTGCAAGACCTGCCAATAGGAGCTCATATTGCTGGATGTTGAGGCCCACCCAGTTAAGGTTAAAGTCTCCTAGGACAAAGACCTCATTCAAGCCAACCACAGGACTGAGACTCAAGGAGGGAGGAGAGTCCTAGCACACCACTCTTAGGTGGATTGTAGGCACATACCAGGTGGACCTTTTTGGTGTTGTCTAGCAGAAGGAGGGCATGCAAGAACTCACAGGTATGGGATGGGTGAGGGGTGTGTCCTAAGGCAGATACGTTTAAGTGTACCCTGTAGTATAGGAGCACCCCACTCCCCCTCTTGTTCCCTTCTCTGTCTTGCCTAACAAGGTTGTAACCCAGGAGGGCACAAGCAGAGTCCGGGATGTGGGGCTTCAGCCAGGTTTCCGAGACCCCCAATATATTAGGGTTATAATGTGCCACCCAAGCTGTTAGCTCTGCTAGGTTAGATAGCAAGCTGCGAACATTCAGGTGCACCAGTTTCATGCCTTTGGTCGATAGCCAGGCAGGGGAACTTCAGAGAAGGCCTGGGGGCCTGAGAGCCAGGATTTTGGGCTGAGTTCATGGCCAGCCCATGAGGACCAGAGCTGCCAGTCAGAGGCAGCATCCTGAAGGCCAGGGGGAGGGGAAGCCCTCCGAATCAGACTTTGTTCTGAGTCAGTGCCCCTGCAAAAGATGTGGGGAGCTTAGGTGATGCGCCCTAGCTCAGTCTCCCCTCGGGCTCCTGAATAGGGCTGAGTTACTCAGGGGAGAGAAGGGGGGAACCAAGTAGCGTCTCACTGGTATAGGAAGCTCTGGTAGATTAGCCTCACTCTAATATATATTGATTGTGAGGATTCCGCACATGTGCATAGGTGGAGTAACTTGCCCTGGTTTTATTTTCACCAGAGGATGCTGTTCCTGGCTCAGGGTTGCAGCATATACCTAGGTAGTAGTTAGTAATATAATCACCAAAAAATAAGGAGAAGCTTTAAGTGCACAACTAACAGGTATGTTCAGTGGACCAGTAATCCTAGCACTGGGCCACTTGAAGGAGAAAGTGATAGGCTCCCCCAAGCTAGAGGGAGGGTCTGGAGAGCATTTAAGGGGATGAGGGAACTGGGGGGGTGGGCGGACTGAGAAAATACCCCCCTCAGCCGCCACGGGACAGCAGCTCCTTAAGTCCACCAACAGTAAGTCCACACGGTGCACAATTATGAGTGTAAAATCCACCAGGGGAGGTTCACCTGACCACAGCAACCAGCCAGTACCTCTGACCCCGGGTCCTGAATGAGAAAATTGGCAGTCCAGGTGAAGGAGGGGAGACCCACTGCAAATGGGTCTCCCTCACCTCCCTCGGTCTCTCGCAGTGTGCTGGAATGAGCCATGGGGCTCAGGAAGCAGCCCAAAGACACAGCAGGGAAGACGTCATGGCAGTGAATGATGCCAGCACAGTCAGATATTCTTACAGCCAGCATGTGCTAGACAGAGTGCACAACGTGTATGAATATGGCTCTCTGATGGCTGCACACTATGTTTCAAGTGGCACTGTGTTTTGTGAGGCACACACAACCATGACTGAATATAGGGGACTAACTGTCTCTCCAGGATTTGTCAACTAGTTAACCAAGAAAATAAACTCTATTAGCAAAGGATGAGAACCAGCCTAAATATGATTATAGATTGAGGGAGCACTCCTGGCCAATCAGAGAGCTCCTTTCCTCTGCATGTGAGGCACTCTTATTCTGTGAAGAGCATCTCATGTCCAGATGCCCTGGAAACAGGCACATTCTGGGACTTTTTTTTATTTTAAATATATTATTGATCACTCTCGATCAATAATATATTATTACGTCCTCCATCACTACTCATTACTGAAAATGACTAGTTTCACTTGCCATGAGCTTGAGCAAGAACATCTCAGCTTCGCTTCGCTTCGCTGTTCTCGTTCAGCTGAAGGCACTTGAAACCACTCGTTTTCAGCAAAGAGTGGCTCCGAGGGATGTATTAACACATAACATAAAATATAATGGTTAGTTCAAGAAAATTCCAAAAAGGCAAATCCTGTTATGCATATTACTTAGCCTTCCAGATTCTTTAGCTGCAATGTTAAAAAAAAATGATGAACCATAAACAAAGAAAAAAGTGAGCCCTTAGAAATGGCAAGTTGTTTTAGTCTTCAGATGACACTCAATTTGTGACTGACAGATTTACACAAATAGGCCATGTGATCAGAATAAGGCAAATAAGGAGCCAAAAAATACCAACAAGAAATATCTGCTTTTAATCTTCAATTTGATTTGTAAAATAAGAATAAAACAACAAAATTACCTTTCTAAACATCCTCCCATACACACAGACCCCACATGTCAAGCTCAGTTCTTGTTTACCCCCTCCAAGTAAACTCAGTGTATTCATTGGATCTCCACATCCACCATATATTTTGCAACCTTTGAGAATAACATATACATGCACTTGTACACACACACACACACACACACACACACACACACACACAGACTTCTGATTGAGACTTTCATTTTGAATTCAGCTATGGCTGCACTGTGCCCAAACTTGTTACTGCCATCAGCCACACATCGTCTTTTGTCTGGATATGTCTGCCTCATCGGACACTGCTCTGTTAAGTTGTGTTAAAAAATTCAACCAATGGCAACCATACATCATGCTCTTAGCTTCAAACTTTAGCACCTTAACAACTTGCTCAAGAGATATACAACCATAGCCCAGAACCTGCAAACTAGAATTTACAGTGTTTGTTTCACTTTATCTATCATCAGTGGTGCTGCCCCACCTCCCCCCAAGCCCTGTTCATCCCCTTTGTGATTATTACCTTCCTCTGCAGGGATGTCACAGAACAGCTCCTGCAGCTGTGATGGGCTCTGTTTGAGGGGAGGATAGACAGTAGGTCCTCATCTTTTCTGACTTATGTGTGTGAGGTGGTGCTGTCAATTGGGCCGGCAATGCCTGAGGGAAAGTAACATCCTGGTGTACACTTCCTAGGCCACCAGTGTGCATAGCATGATGGAGAACATACACATTGTAAGCATGTTCACACAGTGTTCTCCCTCCTCTTTGACTTCTCCACCACCACACATGGTCACTCAGGTCACAGTATTGCGAAAGAGTCTGTTGCCGTTTCTTCCTGGATGGGGAGAGCCTCCGATGAGATGCAAGAGTTTGAACAGTAAACTTCAAAATGTAATTAACTACTTTCTTCAGTAGAGTGCAATCATAATCTAGAATATACAAACTAGAATTTATATTTTCTTTGTATCATTTTGTTTTTCTGCCATCACTGGTGTGCTCTCATCCCCATGCTGATCATGTCCTCAAGCCCTGTTCATCCATTCTTTGATTATTAGCTTCCCTAGTAGGGGTTCAACAGCACAGCTCCTGCCACTGTGATGGGCTTTGTCAGGGGAGTTGTAAAAATGGGTCTTCATCTTGTCTGGCTAATGTGTGAGTCCTGAGGAGTTCTATTGAAATGTTACCCACTTCCCGGATGCCAATGTGAAAGACATTATGGAGTGCCTGCACCCAGAAAGTGTGCTCACACTCCAACACAGCCAGCATCCTCCTTGTGCGTCGACTGCACCACCACTACCACCACCATACATTGTCACTCAAGTGGCAAGATTGCAGAGGAGTCTGGTACCAGCCATCCTTCCTCACAGTGGGAGAAATCCTATGAGACACACTGTCATCCTGTGTCCAGCTCCCCAGACTAATTTCCAAACTCATGTCACCCTTAGGGATGCTGCAAAGTTTTAATTCACTGGTGAAGTTTCAGTGAATTTGCAAAATTGCCCACTTCACAATGAATTTTCCTGGGAAAGTGGCAGTTTATCAGGTGAAGTCAGGTGAAACCATGGTGAAGTTACAACTTCGCTGGTGAATTCACATGACTTCACTTGAAAAAGTGCTCTTTTGCCTACTAAAAAGGTTACAGAGTTGACACTTAGCACTTTGTGAATTTTGCCAAACTTTTGCAAATTCATTCTCAATGCAAAGTTTGCCAACTTCACAAATCTCTAGCCACTGCCTTCACAAACAGCAGTCCTGCTGCAGCACTGAGTGTCTGGCTAGAATTCACTTTTTATTGTTGGGTGTAGAGTTGAATAGCATAGATTTGTTGTTTGTTTACTTGATTATTGTAAAATAGCAGCCAATTACGCAGGACTGAGGGTTGAATTAATTTAAAATCATTACTAAGGCCACTGGTTTTCAGATTTTACAAGAAAACACAGCAAAATTCCAGAATTTCTACTGCCTGCACACAGGTAAAATTGAAGAATTTCACGGAATTTGGCATTCTATGCCAGATGTTTAAATCTACAGAACTTGCATTTTATTAAATAATTGTTTCCTGTGCTATTTTCAGTTTTCTTCACTTAATGCTCTGTATATTAAGCCTTCTTTTCTTCTGCTCATTTATACACATACTAGAAGAATGACAATAAAATCCAGAAATTTGACTAACAACCACTGGTGCAATTCCCGAATTTCAGGTCTTGAAATGGAATTTAATTATTTTAATTACCATAAATCAGTGGCCTTGATCATTACTTAATTTGATAGATATCAAATAGGGGATTCTTAACTGCTGTATAGTAGATGTTGTTTAGTCATCAGTGTGCAATTGGTTTTAAACATGCATGTCAGCAAAAATGAGACGTTTTTGCTGTGTATGGAGTAACTGAGTTTCATATACAGTAGGTATATTGCACTGAATTCTCAAAAGCGCTCTTTTTTATCCATCTTTATGGCATGTAAACTTGATGTTACATATTTTTATCACTGAGACATGGAATCTAGTCTAACAAGGGTTTCATTTCAAAACCTACTTTTTCAATCAGATTATTGCCCATATCAAATCATTGCTATCACTCCAAGTCTATAGTTCTGAAACACAGACAAGGAAATCGAGCAGTACATTTCCAGAACTGTTTTCCACAAGTTATGGGCATGGTACTTTTTTCTAAATCAAGTAAGCAGCTTGTAAAAGAAATGGAACATTTTTGATTTTTTCAGACGCTCATTAAACACGGATGAGAACATCTGTAATTCGCCCAGCTATAAAAAACTCTAAAGGCAGGATTTTCAAAAGTAGAAATTAATTTGCTCTATTAGCCCATTTATTTGAAGTTCAGACCTTGCTGTGTCCACAGAATTTGCTTACAACAAATGGCTCACACATTATTTTCATACAAACAGTGACCTTTCAGTGCAAACAGACATAACCAATCCTGTGTAAAGCAGGTTAGCAAGGGGGAAAGGAAGAGGAGACAATTATGGTATTCCAAGAAGGTAGCAGAGAAAGTGAAAGCCAAAAAAAAACTCATTCAAGCAATACAAAAAGACACAGGCAGAAGGGGACATGGAGAGGTACCAGCTGAAAGAAAGGGAGGGCAGTAAGGAAAGCCAAAGCACAAACAGAGAAACGCATTGTGAAATCAGTGGTTAGAGGGAACAAAACCATTTACAGGTACTTAAGTGAAAAAAGGAAGGCTAAAGAAGGGATAGTGAGGCTGAAAAGTGAGGACAGGGTAGAGTGGAAGATGATAACTGCAAAGCAGACACACTGAACAAATATTTCTGCTTAGTCTTTACAGAGGATGGGATGGTTAATGGGCCAGAAGGGAGTAGATTCTGTAGGAAGGGCACAGAAATGGATACAAGTCCTTTTCCATGGGAAAGAGTCCTAAAGTAATTTAAATGAATAAGAGTCGATAAGGCTATGGGGCCTGATGGGGTACACCCCAGGGTGCTGAGGGAGCTAAGAGAGGTGGTGGCTGAACCTCTGGCAACCCTGTTTAGCCAGTCACTGGAAACAGAAGAGGTACCCAAAGACTGGAGGACAGTTGATGTAGTCCCCCATGCAAAAGCGGGAAAAGAGAGGAAGCAAGAAACTACAGACCAGTTAGCCTGACCTCAGTAGTGGAGAAGATCATGGAAACACTACTGAAGGAACAAATAGTGGAATACCTTGTTGCCAACAGTCTTCAGGACCCAAGGCAACATGGTTTTACTAGGGGAGGTCATGCCATACTAACCTCATTGAATTTTTCAACTGTGTGACAAAGGAGGTGGATCGGGGGGGGAGGGACGTGGCCTACCTGGATTTCAGCAAGGCCTTTGACACTGTGCCGCATGGAAGATTGTTAAACAGCTAGGGAGGATGGGAGTGGAAAGGACTATGGTGAAGTGGGTGGGGAACTGGCTAGATGGCAGGACACAGAGGATGGTGGTAAATGGCTATCACTCCACAGAGGGTAGGGTGACCAGTGGGGTGCTGCATGGATCAGTGCTGGGTCCAGTCCTCTTCAACATCTTTTTCAGTGACATTACAGATGATCTAGAAAGGAGAATTTTACTGTTCATTTATGACACAAAGCTTTGCAACAGGGTGGACATACTGGAGGGTGTAAATAGCATGAAGAGAGATCTGGAGAAGCTTGAAGACTGATCAAGGGAGCGGCAGTTAAGCTTTAATGCAAAGAAATGCAAAATAATGCACATGGGGAACAAAAACCCAGGAACAACATGTCAGCTGGGGGGGCTATAGAACTCTCAATCAGGAAAGGGATGTAGTGGTTATTATCTCTGACGACCTCAAGGTAGGGAGTCAGTGGTGACAAGACAGCAGGGAAAGCAAACCGGATGCTTGGTTGCATAGGCAGAGGTATCACCAGCAGGAAAAGGGAGGTCATAATACCACTATATAAGACACTAGTGAGACCACAACTTGAGTAGTGTCCAGTTCTGGAGGCCTTACCTACTTAAGGACATAGATAGGGTGGAGGCAGTTCAGAGGAGGGCAACCAAGATGGTGCAAAGATTACATCACAAAGCCTATGAGGACAGGCTGAAGGACATGACTATGTACTCCCTGGAGGAGAAGAGGGAGAAGGGGGATATGATTGAGACATATAAACACCTCATGGGGAGGCACAAGGTGCAGGAAAACACAATCTTTCATAGAAAAAGATGTTCCCGGACTAGGGGACATGGGATGAAACTGGAGGGAGGGAGATTCACAGGGAACATGAGGAAGAATTTCTTAATGGAGAGGGTGGTGGACAAATGGAACACCTTGCCGGAGGTGGCAGTGGAAACCAAAACAATTACAGGATTTAAGAATGCATGGGATAGGCATCAGGGGATCCTGGTAGTTGGAGGACAGGGACAACCTAGATCTAGAGAAGCTTGAAGAAGCTAAGTTACGTGCGCACATGAGCAGACTGGGTGGGCCATAGGCCCTTATCAGCTGTCAACATCTACTGTATGCATCTGTGAAATGCAAACTAGGATGTCCAACTCTGGGCACAAATGATTACATGCTGACACAGGCAGGTCATGCTCCTGTATCTAACATACATGCTAACATACATACTAGAAGCCAGCAGAGTAGACCTATTGGTCTGTCATGCCTGCTCATGCTTCAGCACCCTGATTGGGTACCGTAACCCTCTATCTGTCTCCTTCCACTGTTGCTCCATCCCCCTGTTTGACTTTTTATGGCTGTGGGCGGAGCCTACAGCCATCTTGCTTTCTGTAGCTTGAAAATAGAGTATCATGGAACACATTTTTTGGACTTTTCAATGTATCCTTCCACATCTACAAATCACTATGGCAACTAAAATAAAATAATCCCTTCTTTCTGTTTAGAATGTTTGAGACATAACTCCAAGCTGTTTATCAGATGCCCATTAGGAAACTGAAACAACTATTTTAATATTGGTTGCCTATTAAACTGGAGATTTGTTTACCCCCTTCGAAATGCAACAACTTGTTCATTTAAATGCCTAGCATTTAAACATGTTTTAATATTTAACTTCAGTTGGGCATGAATATCTTTCAAGAAAGATTCATAGTTCACAAATGCTACCCATTCCCAGCAAATTTATAAAGATTTACATTGTTTTTTTTAATCTCTCAAGACCTGTCTAATAAAATGGCAGGTCTTCAGTGAACTATCCAGAATAAATATATAAATTTATTTTTGACAGCAGGGGCTATGTCTATTTCCCAAACATAACAGATATGAGCAACTGAGATCTCTTATAGGAAGTGTGTGTGTGTGTATGTGTGTGTGTTTGTTTGGTGGAGGGGTTGAGAAACAGTCAAACTCCTGACAAGAGAGACCTCATCTAATGAATTAACTGCTGACAAACCATGAGTGAGAAATTCATCTGTATAATTATCTGATTCCTTATGTTCCCATATAGAGCTATAAAAAGTTAGTCAAAACAACTGAGAAAGAAATTTGTAGCAGACAACAGTTGAGTTTTTCTTGTGGTTTGGACCTCCAACTCTAGGCTGTGGAGCATAAATATATTGTTTGTGGTTGGAGTGAGCAATCTGAACAGTATGAATGTCTGAACAGTGATATTTTAATTTTTAGTATTAGTAATGTAATTGTGCACGATTTCTATAAATAAATTTGAGGTCTGATAATAATGTAGCCAGGGTATGTGTTAACTTGCTTTGATCTCTCTCACAACATGTAGTAGTAGTAGAAAATATTTTATTCTGAAAATTCAGAAAAGGATAGCCCAATTCATCCGAGGATCATTTTCAATGAGGTCCCAATGTATAAAATAAACAGTTACACAGAATATGTATATAAATACAAGCATAGCAAATACAATATACAACCTGTATCAAAAGACACAATACTGTACATGACAGACATGTAGGTATTTTTCAATTAATTACAACAAACTACGCATTTCAGCACTTTTTATAAGCCAAGATGGAGGCGATATTGACTTAATGTATAATGTGCTATTTCTGAGAATGAAAGAGATCGTGCCATTTATTAGGAGGAAAATTATTGTTTAGGCACATAGATACATAGACACTTTCAGCAGATAAGGGCCTATAGCCCACCCAGTCTGCCCATTTGAACTTGTAAGTTCCCTTTATGTTTTTCTGTATTATTATTTATATATTTTTGGAAGTTTTGTGTAGGCTTGACATTATTCCTGAAATGTCAGCGATCTTTCTGGGGAACTTGCAAGATACTGGTATATAACTATACCATGTATAAAATTCCTGATCAAACAACTGGAAACAAAATAGTTTTTTGTCATTTTATAATATGATGTGCTGAGTGTGTATTTACTGAGTTGCAGGATCAGGGCCTTGAAGAAAATAATAACATTTACTTAACTCATTCAAGGTGAGTCAGGTGGACAGAAAAAAGTTTATGAGAATTTGTCTGAAAACTAACAAATATAAGATGCAAAAATAGCATGTCTGTGTGTGTGTGTGTGTGTGTGTGTGTATATATATGCATGTATCTGTTTGCAATAAATTTGTTTACATGCATTACTAGTACCTTTTGAAAGATTGTCCGACTTGTAATTACTAATTTTGAGGATAGTTCATTAAATGAGTGTGATATTTGTTATTTCATATAGTCCCCCCTTGTGCCTTATGAATACCATGTAAATGCAAATCATTCCAAGGCTATCTTGACATATAATACAGAGCTCTTCTCCTGATAAAAGGCTGCTGATATAAATAATGAAAAAGTCATAAATAAGGAACCAGTGGCTTATGGAAAAATCTACAGGGATTTGATTCTGCCACTGCGGGGAAAACACAAGAAAAATGAGGGTTTCTTACAGGGAAATGGTTATTTGGATCTGGGAGCACTGAATATTTCTTATCCTGTATTTTGTATCCTGGATAGGACAGGGGAGATGCTATATCTCATTGTCATAGGGATCTTCATTTTCACACTTTTGCACTGTATTTACTCAGGCTGTCCCAGATTAGCTGCAATATCTTATTTTCAGTGGGGTCATGATTTTAACATTTTTATAGTGTAGTTATTCAGGGTACATAGTCCAGGGCTCCCATATTCAAAGATGTGCAGTGCATCCCAGTGGAAAAGGAGATGTGCCGCACAACTCCAACAATGCACGGCAGCATGATATTCAAATGTGCAGGATGCGCTGGCTGCAAGAGAATGGGCTAGAGCACACACAAATGGTATGCTGTGCAAGTCAAGGGGGCATTCCCATGCATATGCTGTGCTGCAACATAGTCAGTGGGAATGAGCCCCTTGCAGTTCAGAACACCACGGCCCACAGTTAGGCCATGAATAGCTGGCCTAACCTGGCCAGCCACCCATAGGCAGGCTGCAGATGTCCACCCAGGTGCACAGCAGCCTGGCAGCCCAGGTGAACTAGAGATATCCCCTTTCCATTTCCAGCCTATCCAACTCCATCCATGAGGAACTCCATAGTGTAGGGCTCCCAGACCCAATCACACCAGAGGAAACCATGGTCCATATCCATAGCGTAGAGGACCCCCACCCACCACCCCTGTATGTAGACACCCTCACTCTCCCCATACACAATCTGTTGCAAAGACTGGCACTGCCCTCCACACCCTGCCATGGCCAGCCATTTACTGTACTGAACCCGGGCTGGGGACCTGCACTCTGGAATGACCCAACTGGCTGTACCATGCATTGGGGGCACCACACAAGCCATGGACCCACCAGTGTATGCAGCCATGTGTACGTCCCTGGAAAACTGTAAGAGGGAATTTACATACCTCCAATGTATGCCTGGCTAATCCTGTATCTTCCTGCGGTCATACACCACTGCAAGTCCACACTCTTCCCCATTCTCCTGCATAACATGCCACTCTCTGGACTGCTGAGATATCCCAGGTGCCATGGGGTGCAGTATCCTGCAATGCCATTTGTAGTGTACACTTCAGGCTTTGAATAGTTCATCCACAGTTTTCCAATTGTACAAATGAATGGGATATTGGCTGTAACATGCCTGTTTTGGGACCTGTGTGACTGGGTACAGCATTGGCCATCACCCACACTGAGCAGTGCAATGGCACCTGGATGATGGATCTGCATGCGAGTGCCTGAGGTGTATGGCCACTGGGCATTATCACCTGCACACAGCTCGTGCCTATGTAAACATATCCCAGCATCCTACTGTGAGTGCTCTGCCACCCGCTGGTACAGTGGTATGATCCCATCACAAAGCCAGTTGTCACAATGGGATGGGCAGGGGGCAGGGGGTAGTCTGTGCACTGTTGAGGGGGAGCATGGACCACTACACTATGGACATGGACTGTAGGTGTATCCAGGTGCAATCAGGGATGGCATCAGGGTCCCTACAGTATGGAAACGATAGAGCCTAGACTCAGGTATGATGGGGGCTGGTGGAACAAGTAGGGGGTGCCACTTTACCACCAGAGATTTAAGGGCCTGTCCCACATGGGAGTGATCTGGTTCAGGGCTTGGGAGCGAGAGCTACTCCAGTGCATTCATCCCCATGCCAACATGCAAATGAGCCAGTAATGAGCATGCATAAGGCCCCTTTGCACCCTGCATGCTCAATTAGTTCATTTGCATTCCTGGACTGACTATCGCCCATGGAGGCTGTAGCACATACCTGTATGTGCCACACATTCCTCCTGGAAGGTATTCAGTCGGGGTCACCCTGGATGCACCTGACTTGGTGGCTGCCTGCACTGCGACTCCCATCCAGGGTCACATTTTCAACAGGTACAATGAAGCCTGCCAGGACGAAGCGCAGTGTCACAGGTTTACTGCATGACAAAATGACTTAACTCCCATTGAAATTTCATTGTTTACTGCAGTAACTCTACTACTGGATTTTGCAGTGCTGCACTTTATCCTGGTAGGCTTCACTGTATTCACACCCTGTACCAGTGACGCATTCGCTTTGAATATTGTATCAGTGCCAACCGGCACACCCTCTTTACGCAATGCATCTTTCAGCTCTTGCATCAGTCCGGCACTTAATATGTCCCCCCAGATGTAAAATATTATTTTCAGTGTGTTCTGATTTTACACAATGCAGCATAATATTGTGTAGATGTAGTGCCAAATTGAAAATAAGATGCCATTTCTTCTGTGAACTATCCAGGCTAACTATATAGCAATCAGCAGACATACTGTATTCTAGGAAAACATATAGTAAAAATGTGTAAAAGGAAGACCACATTGAAACTGCCTCCCCACAGATCTGCATTGTGCAAATTCATTAGAAAAAATGGGTAAAAGCATCCCAAAAGTTCTCCACAGCCATATCAGCTCTGACCAGAGTTTGTTTTAAAATGTGGTTACTTTCTGTTTTGCAATTTATTTACCCAGGACAACCCAGTTGAGATGAAACATATAATTTTCAGTGAGGTCCTGCTTCTACTAATTTCAAAAGATTCTTTGATCATTAAGTGGTTACGTTACTTGCCCAAGGTCACTTATTGATTACTGATACTATTTTGGCTCTAGCAGGGTTTGAACCTACAGTCTCCCTATTCCCAGCCCAGTTCTCTAAATATTAAACTGCACTGCCTCCCAATCCTCCCCTGACATTTTTCAAATAGCTGGCTAGATTAAAAATTGCTAAAACATTTCTCATAAAGTGGTATAACTTTATAACCCTTTAAAGGAATTCAGTGCCAATTGCCTATTATTTAGCTTGTATAATATTCAGAGCTTCTCCTGCCATGATTCTGGAAGCATCAAAGTGCAAGAAATTCATGAAACACTTCCACAATTGACCAGATGGAATTATTTTGCATTTATGTACTACCTACAAATTTGTGGCATATAATTATCTATGCTTCCACAAACTGATATGATATTTGCAAATTGTGACCTATGGGAACCATTGCTCTTGTGATGAAAAATGTATTTCAGTCCCTGCCTGTATGTTATTTACTCATCCATGAAGAAATACCTCCATTTACTGTGGGTGATCATGGACTTCATCACTTACAATTTGGTTCTACTCATCAGAGTGAAACTGATGAGGAAAGTAATTAAAGAAATGAAGAAATAGTCAATCTCCAGAAGGCATGTGAAGTACAGTAGCTGTTATTAATCAAAATACAAATGTCTAGCTTCTATTGCAACTGATATAAAATATAGTATGTATTATTTATGAAGACACATGCAAGAGAACCTTTCATTTTGCTGACAAAGCATTTAATTCAGATGATTTTAAATAACTGTAGTGCTGCCCAGCAGTCATTATATTTCATACATTCATCTTGAGGTTTATGAAGAGTACTTGCACTGTATTTGCAAAAATTGGAAATCAAATGTGTATCATGAAATGTGATATGCAAAATATTTAAATAAGTTCTGAATCTGCACATAAAAATAAATGTTAATGTTTTTGTAAATATTTCATACAATAGCATAAATCGTTACCCACTTTACAATGCAGTGTCCTTTATTTCTTCTTTTAAATAAAACAAATCATCTCTACTAAGAAAAAGTGTTTTTATATTTGCCTACATTTTTGACCATGGAAAAGTTTATTATGATGGTTCTGGATATTGAGCAGTATCCAAATGAAATGTATTAGTTTGCAGAGAGCTTTGAAAATGGAGAGAACACTATTAGCCTTTAGGCAATATAGTGTCTCTCATACAGCTACCTTGATATAAAGTGACAGTATACTAATGCCACCCTCTATTAAACACAGTTTAATCTGCCTTTTAATAACACACAAGTTAAGATAATATACAGAATGCTTGGCTCCCAAGAATAGCTTTCCAGAGAAACTGAAATGTATTATATGTTAGTGTCATGTACTCTTGCAATCACTCCTAGTAAATGCGTGTCCATATTTTAATTCTTTGGTTTTTACTTTTAATTTGGAAGCACCAGGCTAGGTCAACAGTAAAACTGCCGACCTCCTGCACAGCAATGGCACAATATCAACACATGTATTATGCCACCCCTTTCCCCAGTGTTTTCTGAGGTGGGCTACACCCTCGCACCGCCTGGACTTTAGGATTCTCAACTCCAGGTCAGAGTTGGTCTAGGGAGAGGGCAGAACTCTGGGGGAAAGTGAAACATGGAAACGGACCGTTACAGTGACTGTCACTGTAGTGGTCTTTTTCTGTGTTTCACTGTCGGGGTGTCGGGCAAAAGGGGGCCACCCTTTAAATTGTTTTTTATTACCTCAGGTTGAGCTGTACCTCTGGTACTCACCTCTTGCCTGCATCCGGCTCCAGACATGTCCTAGTCAATCTGGAACAGCTCCATCCTAACCAACCCAGAGCCCCAGATGCCACCAGCTATCCTCCTTGACCAGGCTCATCCTTCCCTTTTGGCTCACCAAGGTGCTGAGTTAGCAGGAGCACATTATCAAATCCTGGGTGAGGGAGTGAGCAGCTCCTGAGATGGCTGCCCCAGCCTTTGAAAAGAGAAGTTTGCTGGCACTTTTGTAAATGTGAATGTACAATAACTACTTAAACTAAGCTAAAATGTTATTTTTTATATAGAATTGCTAACTGGAGGCATATGCACTGGCAGGAGAGTGCTGCCACATAAGCAATGTTTTCTTTTAAACAGACTGCTTTAAATTCATAGTAATAAGATTTACATGCATTTGTTTGGGAAAGCTATTCACCCAGATGAATGGGGTCTTCATACCACAGAATACTGATGAAATACAGTAAGGTGACCCTCGATGTGTTTGCATGAGTAAAGTTGTTTCATACTACTTTAACCTTGATGAATGGCCTATTTTTTCCTATGTCCTTTACATGTTACTGTGCCTTACTAAGGAACAGGCTACTCCCTGGTTTGAGTATTTTGTATATTGTGCAGTCCATGAGGCTCCTGGATTTCCTTTGGGACATTTAATGCCTACCTGAACAACTACCAGAACAAGCAGACTTAGTATTACTACTAGGACAAACAGATCCAGAAGCAAATGGCTTGATACCTTGTATTGCACCAACATAGATGTTACAAAAAGAACAAAGTGCCTAAACTTTCAGACCAACCAAGTCCTTCTTCAGAAGCTTATGACAGTTATTTAGAAAATCAACATACTATGAACGTTGAGATCATACATAGAAAATGCAGAAATACTTCTCATTGGTTTAAAATACTCATTTAAACCATAACTGTAGTTTAAATCAGTGGAACCAGATTTCACCTGTTTGTTTTCAGCTGAGGAGCCTTCCAAGGTCAAATGTTACCAGAATAAGAACCCTATGAGCAGAAAGCTCCACTAACATAAATTCTGAATGTTTCAGTGTGTTTTGTGAATACAGTCCAATGAAAAACAAGACCTTTGGATTCAATACTCACTTAAGTACATGTTAAAATGTGATATCATTGTATGTTAAAAACAAACAAAACATATATATAAAACATAAATTTTCTATATATGGCATTAAGAGGATTTAAAATAATGTTTATCTAGTGTGAACTTGCTCACACTAGGTAAACGTTACTTTAAACCCTCTTAATGCCATATATAGAAAATTTATTTTATATATATTTTTTGCTTGTTTTTAATATACAATAATATCACATTTTAATATGCACTTTAGTGAGCATTGAATCCAAAGGACTTGCTTATCATTAGACTGTATTCACAAAACACACCGAGACATTCAGAATTTATGTTAGTGGAGCTTTCTGCTCATAGGGTTGTTATCTTATTCTGGTAACATTTGACCTTGGAAGGCTCCTCAGCTAGAAGCAAACTGGTGAAATCTGGTTCCACTGTTTTAAACTACAGTTATGGTTTAAATTAGTATTTTAAATGAATGAGAATTCTTTCTGGATTTTTTTATTTATGATCTGGGTGTTAATAGTATGTGATTTTCTAAATAACTGTCATAAGCTTCCGAGGAGGGACTTGGTTGGTTCAAAGGCTTAGGCACTTTGTTCTTTTTGTAACATCTATATTGGTCCAATAAAAGGTATCAAGCCATTTGCTTCTGGATCTGCTCTTACAAGAACCAATACAGCAACTAAACTAAATCTGTATGGCATACTAGAATAAACGTCAGTCATCATCCTTTCCAATTCCAATCACTGAAGAGTGAAAATGCTCACTCCACCAGGGGGATGGTTTTCCTATCTACACGATGTTGAAATGCAAAATGGGGATTTGGGGTCTTTGTGGGGGAGGAAGGGGGTTTAAAAGAAAGAGGTTGGGAAAGGTCAGGGAGGTTCTGTGATGAAATGACAAGGACAGGGAGAGGGGCAGTGTGGGGAACTTGCTTTTGTGAGTGGTGGGAGGGCAAATGCATATTTCTGGCTTTCAAAAAACAACAACAACTTCAGAGCACAAGAGAGGAGGGAAGTGGGGGCCTAGCAGTGGAGTGAGCAGGAGATATGATTTTAAAACCATATGGTGTGGTCGGAGGGAGTGGATGTCATTAAACTTAGAGGGTGGGGTACTTTTAATTTTTTGGGGTGAAAACTGCTAATATAGAACCTCAGTAGCCACTTTGCTTAGTTCTTAGTGAACAACGTGTTGCCTTGCTCTGCAAAAACTATGCAAAGTGGCACTTTGCCATCAAATTCACTGGCATAGTTCTCCCGACACAAGGTCAGAAACCAGTTGGAGCCAAGACATCTTCTCACAATGCCTCAGACTCAAGTCAGGCTAACAGTTTACCAGCAATGAGAAAACTGAAGCTCAGTCATTGGATAATTGTAGCTTTCATATTAAATGAAAAGTCTACAAGAGACCACAGTCCACCACCCCAGCACCAAATGTTTGTGCTCCTGAGTGGTTTGTTAAGGGTACAATTATCCTACCCAGGTTCAGGTATGATTATCCTATGACTGAGTTTCAGTCTCCTCACTGTTGGTAAGCTGTTAGCCTGATTTGAGTTTGAGAGAATCACTGGCATGGAGCCACTATGTGAAGTTTTTGCTGAGTAAAGTATGAATTTCAACACACAGAAAGCTTTGGGAAGTCCCATCTGCAAACCTGGGAAACTTTGTGAAGTATTCTGTGATGCAACATTTTCACACTTTGCAGATCTGTACTTTTTGCTATGATGTCTATGATTTTTGCCATTATGACCATGAGAACACCATGATCTTCTCCAAACCTTTTTATGGTAAAAGTACAACCCTAAGAATGGTGATTGCCATTTGAGTCTTTGGAGCAGTGTGAAGACACTTACAGTATGGGTACTTTTGTAAAAGTAAGTAGGTAAGTAAAAGTTTATTTATTCTAACACCCTTCCCAGATACTCAGGGCACCTTACAAAAAGAGCCAGAATAGTCCATCAAATATAAGGACATAAATAAATACATAAACATAAAATTCTCAATGATAAATAAATAAATAAATAAAACACAGCAGGGCTGGTAATCAACAAGGGAACCCTCAGTCCCCAAATGCCTGATGAAAGAGTTGTGTCTTAAAACCCCTCATGAAGGCCTCCACTGAAGGGGCCTCTCTAATGGCTCTTGGGAGGGAGTTCCACAACACCAGGCCCACCACTTCAAAGGCCCAGTTTCCAAATGTTTTAAGTCTTGCTCTTGTTACAGTCAAGAGACCCACCTTGGAGGAGTGGAGAGAGTGTGAGGGAACATAAAGATGCAGAAAGTTAACCCGATACCAGGATCCAATCCATGTAGGGCCTTATAAGTTAGTAACCCAACACTGATGCACAATACAGGCCTCCAGAATAATGCTCTTTAAAGGCTCTGCATACACCTAACTCACTACATAAAAGTAGAAGCTCCCTTATCCTGAACAAATATTTCTGTTCAGTATTCACTAAAGAAGGGGAAGGGGAGGGACCACAGCTAAGAAACAGGACTGGAAGGGAGGTGGACACCAGTCCATTTACATAGGAGATAGTCCTTAAGGAACTCACAAAACTGAAGGTGAACAAAGCAATGGGACCAGATGGGATACAGTCTACAATACTAAAGGAGTTAAGTGAGGTACTAGCAGCACCACTGGCAGCCCTGTTCAACAGGTCACTGGATATGGGAGTGGTCCCAGAGGACTGGGGAAGGGCAGATCTAGTACCTCTCCACAAAAGTGGGAGCAGGGATGAGGCTAGAAACTATAGAACTGTAAACCTGACCTCAGTGGTGTGTAAAATTATGGAATTTCTGCTAAAAAAAGGATGGTGGAGCACCTTGAATCCAGCAGAGCACATGATCTGAGGCAGAATGGATTCATGTCAGGAAAGTCATGTCAAACACATCTGATACATTTCTTTGACTGGGTGACCAGAGAAGTATATCGGGGGAGTGGTGGATGTGGCATACCTGGATTTCACCAAGGCATTTTCTCACCATTCCACATAGGAGTCTTGTGAACAAGCTGGGCAGCCTGGGATTGGGTCACAAAGTGATGAACTGGGTTAGAAATTGGTTGAAGGATAGAACACAGAGGGTGGAACTAAATCCGAGGAAGGGAGCATGACCAGCAGGATGCCACAGGGATCAGTTCTTGGGCCAGTCCTGTTTAATATCTTCATTAGTGACATTGTGGAGGGGCTGGAGGGGAAGGTATGCCTCTTTGCAGATGACTACTAAGATCTGCAATGGGGTAGACACTCCAGGAAGGGTGAAAAAAATGAGGAAGCATACCTAGCTAAACTGGAGGAATGGTCCAGAGTGTGGCAGTGAAGATTCAATGCAAATAAGTGCAAAATATGCATATATGGGGAAAAGAAAATATGAGTACCACTAATTAGGTGGCGAGTTATTAAAGGGTCATGTAGACCTCCTAGCTTGTAGTTATCTATGAATCTATGAAAATCATGCCGCTGGGGTGCAGGAACCCTGGGGAGGATTACATGATGGTTGGGAAGATACTAACAGCCATCAAACAGGAAAGAGATCTGGATTGTTCATATCTGATGACCTAAAGGTGGCCAAACAATGTGCCAGGGTTGTGGGGAGAGTCAGTGAGATGTTGAGGTGCATAGGGAGAGATATCACCAGCAGAGAAAAAAGGGGGTGATTCCACTGTAGAGATCATTAGTGAGACCTCTTTTGGAGTACTGTGTCCAGTTCTGGAGGCCACATCTCTGAAAGGATATAGAAGGGTAGAAGCTGTTTCAGAAAGGGCAATAAAAATAGTACAGGTCCTGCAGCAAAGGTTCATATGAGGAGAGACTGGAGGCACTCAATATGTATACCCAGAAGGAAAGGAGAGAGATGGAAGGCATGATAGACACCTTCAAATACCTAAAGGGAATGAGGGAATAATTAAGGTACAGGAGGGTAGCATCCTTCAGAAAAGGAGATGCTCTAGAACAAGAGAGCATGAGACTGGAAGAGGGTAGACTAAGGGGCAATGTGAGAAAGTCCTTCTTCACAGAAAGGGTGGTGGAGGCATGCAACAGCCTCCCAGCTGAAGTAGTGGGGGCAAAGTCAGTGAGGGAATTCAAAACTGAATGGAATAGACATATGGGAAACCTATTGATTCAATAGAGGAGGTAAAGCTGGAGATCAGGTAGGATCTGCAGCTTTTTTTAGTAGGTAGGGAAAAAGGGCGGACTAGATGGGCCTTTCGATCCTTTTCTGCCATCAAATTCTATGTTCCTATGTTTCTTATCTATCTATTAAATCAAGCCTTTTTTTTAAGTTTTTATTAGATGGCAGGCAACTTGTAAAAGTAATGGGCATGCTACAGGAGATCTAACAGCTGTTATATCCCCAAGACCATCAACTAACTTGTTTTATTGCACATAAAAAAATGAAATTATTTTGGTGGCATCAGGGAAAGGGTTTTCCACTGGGAGAGAATGCAAGTTTGAAACCTTCAAGAATGAATGAATAAATGAGTAGGTGACATTTTGATTTTTAGCTCCAATTACACTTGAATCTTTTGCTTTTAGGTCCTTGCTTTTGCAAATAATATTTTCATGTTTTTGAGTATCAGAATCTGCATCATACCATAAGCACACAATGTCCACTGTGGGCAGAGAGAGAGAGAGCTGTTTGTGTCATTTATATGCTCTGAAGGGTCGGTCATACAGTATACTATAGTGACAATCAGTCAGTCTTCAGAATCAGTGACATTTACATGAGATGGTTGAATGCATAGGTGCTGCATTTTTCATTTAAATGTATGGCAAGGGTGACATTAGGGCTGGGGAAACTCAATGAAGTTCTGATAAGAATCAGAACACAGTGGGGGTCTGATTTGTCCTGATTAGTTCTGATTATTTATAAATATTTTAAACATTTTGATAAAATCCATGAAAATGGCCAAAGTTCTCTCTCTCTCTCTCTCTCTCTCCTCTCTCTCTCCCCCCCCCCCACTCTCTTTTTCTCTGTGAATCCTCTGAGTGGAACAAGATTGAAGTCAAACATTTATTTAGCCTGCCTGCCCTGTAAGCTATAGCCCCACCATGACATCAAGTCTCTCTTTCTGTGTCTCTCTGTCTCCTGATTCCTTTCAATGGACCAACAAGAATAATAAAGAATGTATTTCTTTATTTGCAGTTTCTGTGACTGTATTATTTGGCCCCCAATAGTCTTTGTCTCTTTTTCCTCTGGATGGAATAAATAAAGTCAATGATTTATTTTGCCAGCCTGCCATGTACACACAGCCACACTGAGGCCAAGATGAATTTCTTTATTAGTGATTTCTGTGATTGTAATTTCTATTTGGTCAGCAGCAGTGTCTCTCTGTCTCTTTCTCCTCTGGATTCAAAGATTTATTTTACCAGCCTGCCCTGCACACACACACACACACACACACACACACACACACACACACACACACACACACACACACACACACACAGCCACACTAAGGGCAAAATGAATTTCTTTATTTACGATTTCTGTGACTGTAATATTTAGCCCCCGGTAGTCTCTCTCTCTCTCTCTCTCTCTCTCTCTCTCTCTTTCTCCTCTAGTCATGACAGAGAAGTTATGTTGGAACAAAAAAGTCAAAGATTCCACAGTCAGGCCAAAAAGATGATGTATTTGTATTTTTCTGTCATTTTGTTTTATTTCTTCACCTCTAATCGGCCTCCCCACCCATTCTCTGTCTCCATCCGGTTCCTCGCCTTCTCCCGATGACTTTCTTTCTGCCCCCCACCCCAGTTAGTCTCTTTTTGTGTCTGTCTTTCTTTACTGCCTTCTGGGAATTTGTTGCCAACCACAACCACCCATTGAACAAGTCAGCACAAAAAAATCCTCCCCTCCGACTCCTAATAAAGACTGTAGTGCACCACTCAGACAGCAACACTCCCTTCTCCTTCCTCGCCTATGCCTGCAACACCTTTGGGCCATGTTGAGCACTCATCATGATTATACACCGTGAGTGTGTCACGTGACTTTCTCCTGGCAGCATCATGTGACTGTTGCATGATTGGATGCCGTCAGTCGCCTGTATGTGAAGTGAGCATGCCTATGGCATCCCCATGGCAACAGTCAATACACTGGAGGAAACACATGCTCTGCAGCTTACCACAGACACAGAAACAGACTTCTGCAGTGAAGCTCATATTTATCCGGGTCCATAGTTACTGGGTTTGATCCAGTGGTTTGGATTTCTGGCAGAACAGTCTGCTCAGCCCTAAGTGACATCCACAGAAATGCCAGTGACTTTAATCTTCACAGGTCCACTGAGAAAACTCAAATCACTCCAGTAAAGAACTGTAGGCACCCTCCCAGATTAGTCTTACTTTGGCTATCTGGAGCCCATCCATATACATACAGTATGTAGTAAAATCATGGCCTTTTAGCCGCATGCCTCTAACTTTCTACTGGTCCACAAAGGACTTAGACAATGGATGGGATGCCAGCCTTGCTGCTGCTTTCCTTTACCTACAAAGATGCCGGCAGAAAAAGGCCTTACACTCTATCAAGTCCTCTCATATTGCAGGGTCCCCAACACCAGTTAAAGATTCTACATCCACCCTCCCCAACCAACATTCCCTCCTTTCTGTCGACCCTCTTTTTGACCTTGTCTCCCCTTTACCCTGTCACAACCTCCTCTGAAGCCATCCACTGTTTCAAGTGATACTACTCTGTTCCAACCTTCCACTACCCTCTCTGTGAAGAAATGCCTCCTGGTCTCCCTTCTAAACCTCCACCTGTCTAACTTGAGATAGTGTCCCCTTGTGTTTTTGTTCCCACTGAGCCTGAAGAGACTCTCCATGTCCACCTTATTGATATCTTTCAAATACTTGAAGGTCTCAGTCATGTCACTCCCTCCATCCTGTCCTCCAGGGAGGGAGTACATGTTCAGGGCCTCTAGTCTCAACTCATATGTCCTACTCTGCTGGGGCTCCACCCAGCCAGTTCGATAAAAAATATGACGACGAATACTACAACGACACATTTTTCTTAACATCCCCTACGGAAACATACCACAACAACGATCAACCAGTACATTCACTAACACCATATAATGAAAAAAAAACATGGAAAACCTATGAATAAAGGGGGTCTGTGCCCCCCATAGCCCCCTTAATTAATATAATCAACACCACATCACACGTACTGTACAGTGCAGAATAGGGAAATTACTGTTACCTGCACCAATATCAACCCCTTCTGACAGCAGAAATGGACACACAGTGTATGCTGATGTGTGCTTTATTGCCATAATAATACAGACAACCATGGTGCTGAGGGATGAGGTGCTGGAAGCCACACCTTGCACCATGCCAGCAACCTGGGTTTGGGAACAGACTCAGGATGCCAGGGGTTGGCAGGGGAAGGAGAGCATTTAGCTCTCCTTTCCTCTCCTCTCCTGGGGTGGGTTGCTGGGGTTGCTTCTCTCTGTAATGGCCTCTGGTGGAGATCAGGGCACTACAAGGAGCGAAGCCATAGAAGGGGTGGGACAACAGTGGACATGAGCACTATGTGAGCAGATGTCATTGCATGTCCGTGTCCCAGGGAAAGCACATGCGGAAAAACACTCCAGCCACAAAGTATGATGCCTCCGATCGGGTCCTGCTTGCCACCTCTAAACAAAAGCCAGACTCGAGGGGCAGGGGCTCAAGGATGATGTGGCCTCTTTCGCTACATCCGTGCCTGGGGGGGCCTTCTTTGGGGGGTAAGCCACGGTCCTCCCTGCTTCAGCAGGGTCATGGCAGAGGCTGGTGGGTGTGCAAGGCGTTAAGACCCTGCGTAACAGGGCCAATTGGGGAACAAGTACCCCATCCTGGTACAGAGAGAATAAATACAATGTACAAAAAAAAATACAGACAACCATGTAATACAGAAATGTCTGTTATTGCATCCCACCACCACCACCAGATACACCTAGTGCTGCAGCTATTGAAACACAGCCTTAGGTACAGACCTTCCCACCACAGCCATTACACCTGCAGCTGAATATGTAGAGCAATACCCATAAGATAATTCCTCATATAGTGCACCTCATATTGTTCAACTACGTCCATCAGTCTCTGTGCACTGTCCCTGTACCTTCTCCATGAACCAGTGAGCTCCCTGCCAGAGATGACCAACTGTATCTTCACCTCCATGAGGCACTGGTCACCCAGCACTGATAAACCCACCTTATACAGAACATCTGTCGACACTTACACCTGTTGACAGAGAACACAAATCACTCCCATGGCTATTGCTCTAATAGAGTCACTGTATTTGATTTGATCTGACTGCATTGATGTAACAATGGTATACCTCCTGCTAACCTATAATCATCCTTGTTGCTCTCCTTTGAGCTGTGACCAGCAGGTTCATGTCTTTCTTAAGGTGTGGATGCCAGTACTGTACATTGTACTCCAGGTGTGGCTACACCAGTGACGTGCACAATGGCAGTATTACTTCTTCTCACCTACTGCTGCTCCCTTTAGCAATGCAGCCCAACACTCTATTTATCTTTGCTGCTGCCTTCCTGCATAACATGGAATGCTTCAGATCATTAGTGATCATCACACCCAGGTCCTTTTCCTCTTTCAATTTAGTTATCAGGACCCATCCCAGGCAGTACTACATCTTTGGGTTTATAGCTCCAATATGCATAACCTTGCAGTTTTTTGCACTGAAGCCAAGTTGCCAAATTTTGGACCATCTCTCGAGCCTTGACAGATTTTCACTTAGGTTCTGTATACCCTCTGCTGTGCCCACCCTCCCACAGATCTTGTTCTCATAAGTAAATAAGCAAGTTCTGCCCTTTATACCTTCTGCAGTGTTATTAATGAAGACATTAATAAGCATTGGCCCAAGCACTGAGCCCTGTGAGACCCGACTGGTGAGACCCCTAGCACATGAGAGCTCCCTCATGACTACCACCTTCTGGGTCCTGCCTTTCAGCTGGATAGCTATTCCAGATCCACCAGCTTTTTGATCATTCTCTTATGGGGCACAGAATCAAAGGCCTTACTGAGGTCCAAGTACAGGATGTTCACCGCTTGTTCTTTGTCCACTATTTTAGTGACCCAGTAATAGAAGTTAATCAAGTTTCTTTTGCACAGTCTCCCAGCCATGTAACAGTGTTGCAGCTAATCACAGAGGCCATTCTCTTCTAGATATCCTGCTAGCCTTTCCACAAGTATGATTTCCATGACCTTGCCCACAACTGAGGTCAGGCTGACAACTTTGTAGTGCCTAGGTCATCTTTATGAACGCTGTTATGGACTGGCACTACATGTGCCATAGTCCAGACCTATGGTACCACTCCTGACTCCAGCAAACTATTCAACAGGTCAGCTGGGGGAAGGCAAGTTCCTTTGTCAGTTCCCTTAGCGGCATTGGGTAGATGCAATCACTGCCTGGGGCTTTGCTCACCCTGATGTCTAACAACCCTTTCCTTACCCTACCAACCTCAATCCATTCATCTTTGCTCCCTTTCCCACCCCCTCAATCCCTCTTTCCCCCTTATGGCACAGGGCCATCCCACTCATTAGTGAAGATGAAACAGAAGTACTTGTTCAGTACCTTTGTTGTGTCCCCATTCTCTTCCACCCACTCTTCCCCATTTCTGAGCAATAATATTCCAACTTTTCACCCCTTTTCTCATTAATATACCTAAAAAAGGCTTTTTCCCCTTCCCTCAGCTAACTGCAGGTCTTTCTGAGCCTTGGCCTACAGGACTACCTTTACTCCCTCATTAGGTTTCTTCAGATAGTCCTCCCTGTTCTCCTCTCTTTGGGACCTCCTGAACTTCCTATGGGTAGTCCTCTTATTCTTAACTGCCTAGAGACCTCTGTACTAAACCAGCTTGGTGTTTTGGCCCTCACATTTTTCCATTTGAGCCTATCACACTCTTTTGTGGATGCAACTGTTCCTTCCGTGATGAATGACCACGTTGGATCCACTACATCTCTACATTTATATCCTCCAGGTTTCCCCTTAGTAGCTGTCCCACCCTTTTGAAGTCCAGAACTTTGGTCTTTGTGCATTCCTATTCCCTGTCTATGTCCAATCAGAACCACATTTTGCAGTGTTCACTCCCACCTAAGGGCTCCTCCACTCAGATGTCCTGGACATAGTCCCTATTTGTCAATACCAGATATAGGACTGCTCCCTTCCTGGTGGGTACCATGACACCCTGGATCAGGAATCCTCTCTGCAAAATTCAGGATCACCTGACTCTTGGAGCAGGTTGTGACAAGATCTTCCAAGCCACCTTAGGCAGATTTTCCTGCAGTTACTCTTATAACTGAGCCCAGTTCCCTGTCCTTTTCCTTTTCCTGGTTTGGTGGTCTATAAACCACACCCCAGTATCACCATTCTCCCTCTGTTGGACAGTAACTGCAATCATACCACCTCTGCCTTCATTCTTCCAACTTTTACATTGTAGAAGTTAACCATCCCTTATATAAACTGCAACCCCACCTCCTTTTCCTACCCCTCAGTCTCTCTTGTATAGTTTGAACACAGGGATTGATGGGTCCCAGTCATGGATAGGGGTAGTTCATGTGTCAGTGACCACTGCAGTGTCCACACTCCTCGCTAACCAACAATGCCTACAGGTCATCCATCTTGTTACTGAGACTTCTTGCATTCAGGGACACCACCTTCCACCTAGAATCTGTGACTCCCTACCCCCCCATCTTCCTTCCTGCTCCACTTTGTCTATTTCCTCCCCCCACCCTCTACCTCCCCTATTGCTCTCACTGCAGATCTAACCTCCAATTTTCCCTGCCCAGAATGGGAGATGGCCTGCCAATCTCCTCATCCTGAAGGTCCACCCCCAAGAGTTTAAATTAAGGAGCAAACGTAACCCCCCCAATTTATCCCTGTGGACTCTTGAACCCCCTCTACTGAGGTGTAACCTATTCAGTGCATAGAGGGATTTGTCAGCCCAGGTCTCCTCCCAGCCCCCAATGTAGCCTTAACCTTCCGTCTTGCACCATCCCTACAACCAGCCATTAAACTCTTCTATCCTTTCCTTCCTGACTATGCTGGCTCTTGGTGCTGGCAACACCTTCAAGAATGCAACTGATCTGGCTACTCTCCTACAGATCCTCCCTCTTCCCTGAATCTTTCCTGTACCACCCCTTTCTCCTCCTCATCTAGGTTGTTTGTACTGATAGTGGTAACCATTGCCATTTTCAAATATTTTGTGCCATGGCAATGGGCATCATACTCCTGGTATAAGATTTTCTTTGTTTGTTTCATTGCTATATAGCAATTTTTTGGGATACAGAAGTTCCTGCCGTGGCCTGCAGATGTCGCTATTCAGTATTTATACTGCATATGCATCACCCTTGAGCATGATCTGGAGACAGCAGTGCAGAGGTGTACCAAGTAATAGGTGCTCTAGGGCAATAAATACTCAAATACACCCTTTGTAGCAGTGCACTGGTGTGGTGTCCTTTGCAAACACTCCATGCACTCCTGACTGAATACTAATGATTCAGTAGGCCAGAGGATACAACTTTGACTGAGGAGAAGTGCATACTTCTCAATCTTTTGTCATGTAAAATGCACTGCAGTACAAAAAGGGATACTTCCTTTTCTCACTGAGGAGCAGGGACCTTGGAAAACTATGTCACATTTCCAGTTGAGAAGTGAGGGCCCTTGGAAGCACAATGTCACATTCCCACTTGATGAGAGTAAGGGGCCCTGGGAAACACTCAGTCACATTCCCGGTTGAGAAGAAGGGGCCCTTGAAAATTTTCTGTCACATTCCCAGTTGAGGAGGGGGGCCCTTGGAAACACTCTGTCACATTCCCAGTTAAGGAGAGGTGGTCCTTGAAAACACTATCTCACATTCCCAGCTGAATACTTCCTGAATCAGCATGCCTGAGATATCTCTTTGGAGAGGTGGCCCTTGGAAACACTGTCACATTCCCAGCTGAATACAGTATGGCAGACCCAGCAGGTGGCATGTCATCACCTGCTGGAATAAAAATGCGACAGATGTAGTACAGTAGATAAATACTTATTTATATAAAACAATATAAAACTATGTCCCATCAACGGATGGAGAAATTAATGGAGGACAAATCATTGATGTCCTAGTCTTCCTCCCTCCTCCTGTGAACCTTCACTGGAACCCTTGGAGGTGGTGGCTGTGTACCCCTCACCACCAACACCATCCTATACAGCGGGCCACAATAGTACTGAAATGAGAAGGTCACAGATGACAGTCATGACTTGGATACACATGTAAGCCTGCAGCTGTGTACAGCTGGGACACAGTGTCCACCACCATGCACATACCTTTGATGGCTCCTCCAGGGCCCACAACTCCCTCACATCCTCCTTCTAGTGGGCATCCTGGTTGCTCACCCACCAGCACAGGAAGTCAAGAATGTGCAGTGGCCATGGCCAGTGGTGCCTCCATGCCAACACCACAGATGTGGCCCCATCGAGTTGGTCCTGCTTCTTCAGGACTATCCATTCAAGACCTCCATGGACATTCTTTGGAGACATAAAGATAGAGACAATATCAGTGACAATGCACACATACACAAACAAGTAAAGCATGCACTATCAACCCATGATAAGTGTATACTGTACTTACCTCTGCAATCTCAATAGCCTGGCAGATCAACCAACCCCTCCAGGAAGTCCTGGTATGCAGAGAGGGACACCCTCCACAACTTTCTGAGGTATACCCCAAGCCTCCTGGCACACCAAGTACTTGCAATCTATTGAATCTTACCGAGACAGCACACCAAATGTCAGAAGTCATGCAGGTGATATATTCTGTGAACTTTATATTGCAGGGGTGGCATTTTGGGGAAAATGATCTGAACAAAGTTAAACTCAGCTTTATACATCAACATTCCAATAAGTGCATCAGCATCCAACAAAGTATCTCAGTAAAGGAGCAGTTCAACGCCTTTACCTCTACTGCAGTTACTGTACAAATGCTAGCACCTGTTTTAGGAAGGGCAAGGCAAATTTAATTTTTATGGTGCCCAATCCTGGAGGCTCTGGGTGCCTTACAAATTAAATTAGTACAGACAGTACAATATAAAAATCAAAATACACAGAACAAATAAAGAATTATTAAAACAGTAAGATAAAATTTCAGCAGTGATAATAAAATCAATAGCCTATGATATTATTGTATCTTAGTCCCCAAACATGGGTCAGTGAAGATAACATAGAAACATAGAAGCTGATGGCAGATAAGGACCGTAAGGGCCCTTCCAGTCTGCCCATTTCTTTTTCTACCTTATAAATGTGTCATTGGCCTTTGCTCTGTCAATAGCCTATCTATTCATACTCATCTGTATTGCTCCTTTATGCCTATCCCATGCCTGTTTGAAGCTCTGCACTGTATTCATATCCACCACTTCCTGTGGTAGCCCGTTCCATGAATTCACCACCCTTTCTGTGAAAAATAACTTCCTCACATTACCTCTTAATCGGCCTCCCTCTAATTTCATGCTGTGTCCTCTTGTCCTGCTATTTTTCTTATGTTGAAACATGTTAGACTCTTTCACCTTGTGAAGCCCTTAAGGTGCTTGAATGTTTCAATCACATCACCTATCTCCCTCCTTTGCTCAAGGTTACACTTATTGAGCTCTGTTAATCTGTCCTCATATATTTTCTGATGCAGTCCCAGCACCATTTTGGTTGCCCTTCTCTGGACTGCCTCAGTTTGGTTAATTTCCTTGTGAAGGTGTGGCCTCCAGTACTGCATGCAGTACTCCAGATGGAGCCTAACCAGTGACTTATAAAGAGGGATTATTACCTCCCTCTTCTGACTTGTGATACCCCTACTAATACATCCTAACATCACCCTAGCCTTACCTACTGCTTTAGTGGTCCGCTTGGATGATTTCAGGTAATCGGTGATGATGACACCCAAGTCTCTTTCTTCCTTTGTGACTGCCAGCAACTCTCCTCCCAGCCTATAGGTGGCTTCAGGGTTTCTCTTCCCTATGTGCATGATTTTGCACTTCTTTGCATTAAACCCCAGTTGCCACTTTTCCGACCATTTTGCTAGTTTATCCAGATATCTTCTCATTCTGCCCACCCCATCTGGATCATCTACTTTGTTACAGATCTTGGTGTCATCTGCAAATAGACAAACCTTACCCTCCAGTCCATCTGCAATGTCACTGATGAAGACATTGAAGATGACTGGCCCAGGACAGATCCCTGAGGTACCCCACTTGTGACTTGCATCTCTTCTGACTGTATACCATTTACCACCACTCTCTGTTTTCTGCCCGTTAACCAGTTTGCCACCCAGTTGACCAACTTCTGACCCACCCCAAGCCTACCAAGCTTATTAATTAATCTTCTATGTGGAACAGTATAGAAAGCTTTGCTGAAGTCAAGGTAGGCGACATCAACTGCTCCCCCTTGGTCCACCACTCTGGTTACCCAGTCAAAGAAATCTATGAGATTAGTTTGACAGGACCTTCCTTTTGTAAACCCATGCTGTCTTGGATCCTGTGCTCCTATGGATTCCAGGTGTTGCACTATCCTTTCCTTAAGGAGTGCCTCCATAATCTTGCCCACTACTGGGGTAAGACTGACTGGTCTATAGTTCCCTACCTCCTCCCTGCTACCACTCTTGTGAAGCAGGATCACATGAGCCCTTCTCTAGTCTTCTGGGACCTCTCCTGTGCTCAGAGACTCACTAAATAGTTCTGATAATGGATCTGCTAGTTCCACCCTTAGCTCCTTTAGGTCCCTTTGCTTTGTCCACCCTGAGCTTAACAAGCTCTTGTAGGACTCTTTCTTTTGTGAAGAGACTATTGCCTACCTCCCCCCCCCCGTGTCCATGGTACTGAGCTGTGGGCCCTGCCCTACCTTCTCTTCAGTAAATACTGAGTAGAAGTGTCTATTTAGGATAGATGCTTTTACATGGTCCTCCTCCTCACATGCCCCTTTATCTCCTTTGATCTTAGCAATACCCCCTCTGGACTTTCACCTTTCACTAATGCATCTATAGAAAGTCTTGTCACATTCTTTTACTGTCTGTGCTAGTGTTTCCTCAGTTTGGGCCTTTGCCTGCCTTACTGCCTTCCCTGCTTCCCTTAGGGATGTTTGGTATGCCTCTCTATCTTCATCTGGCTGCATTCCCTTACATTTTCTGAAGGCCAGCCTTTTGGCTGTGACCTTTTCTAATGCTGTTTTTGAGAACCAAAGTGGTTTCCTTCTTCTTTTGCACTTTCTTTTCTCTCTAACACAATGGGATGTTGCTTCAAGTATTGCATCCTTAATGCTTGCCCACTTTGCCTATACCTCCTCACCTGTATTTCTTTTTGCCAGGACTAGCTTAAATCTGTTGGCCATCTTATCAAAGTCAGCTCTTCTCAAGTCCCATATTTTTGCCTTGGAATGGGATGATTTAGTTGTAGTGGTCAAACTGAACCATACCATGTGATGGTCACTGGCCCCCAGGTGACCTTCTACCTGAAGATCTGTGATCCTTTCCCTGTTAGTCAGTACTAGATCTAGGATAACCCTGCCTCTTGTGGGTTGTTGTACCAGTTGTTTGAGGCCCTTCCCCTGCAGGGAATCCACTATGTGTCTAGTTTTGTCTGATGTTCCTGCTGGTATTGACCAATCTGTATCTGGCATGTTGAAGTCTCCCATTATCAGAACCTCCCCTTTAGCTGTCATGTTTTGTATATCTTCTAACAGTAATGTGTCTATGTCCTCCCCCTGTTCTGGGGGCCTGTAGACAACCCCATTTCTTATGGCTGTCCCATTTCCTGTTTCCAGGGTGACCCACAGTTCTTCTGACTCCTTATGTGTATTCTGAATTTCTATAGCTTTGATATTTTCATTGACATACAGGGCCACTCAACCCCCCTTTTTGCAACTCGGTCTCTTCTGAACAGTACATAGTCAGGTACTGAAGTCTCCCAAGTGCGGTTACTGGTAAACCATGTCTCACTGATTGCTACTATGTCCAGTTTTGCCTCTGTCATTATTGCCTGCAGGTCTGGGATCTTGTTTCCCCGACTGTGAGATACAGTAGATCTCATGGCCATGTCAGGGAATGCCTGCACAAACAAGTAGGCCTTCAGCCTCTCCTTAAAGGCTTCAACCATGCGGGCTCCTCCGACAGTGGATGGGAAGAAGTTCCATAGGGTAGGACACTAAAAGTGCAGTCCCCAGAAGTTTTCATCCTAACCCTAGGAATGTTGAGGAGCCCTCTAGATGAGGACCAGAAGGAGTGGGTCGAGGTGGCAGGTGAGAGGAGCTCAGCCAGATAACCAGGACCCAGTTCATATAGGGCCTTATAGGTGAGCTAGCCCACCTTGAAGATGACCCTCCACTGGACCAGCAGCCAGTGCAGAGCTTGCAGAACATGGGTCACATGACTGGACCTAGCCAGGCAGTAAGTAACCCAGCTACTGCATTCTACACCAACTGCAGCAGCAGAGGGTCCCTCCAGCTGCCCCAAGGTAATCAAGCTGTGAAGTAACAAATGCAAGTACTAGTTTTGGAAAGTCTTTGAGTGGAACTAGAGGCTTAATGGTTGGTGATATTCCTCAAGTGGTAAAAAACACTCCTGACAACAGAAGACACCTGGGATTCCAGGGTCAATCTGCTGTCGAGGATCACACCAAGATTTCACACACTAGAGGAGGACAGCAATGGAGTCGATCCGAGGAACAATCCTGTATCTGCACCAGCAATGCCTCCATCACACCCTTGACCTGGCTTAATTGCCAGTACCTCTGTCTTATCTGAGTTCAGTTGCAACCAGCTGGAGGACATCCAATCCTTGATTTAAGTAAGGCAGCTGTTTAGTACATCTACTGCATTGTGTGTTCCCAGGACAAAGGACAAATACAGCTGGGTATCATCCGCATAGCAGTGAAAACCCATGCCATATTGTTGAATGAGCTCTCCTAGTGACAGCATGTATACAGCAAATAACATCAGTGACAGGACTCAACCTTAAGGCACTCCACATGACAAGTGCTTCGCAGATGAGGAGAAATTCCCTATCTTCACCCATTGCATCCTGCTATGGAGATAGGACTCAAACCAGTAGATGATAGTACCGGCAACTCCACATAACTCTCAAAGGTGATCCAGAAGGATGTTGTGATCCTCTGTATCAAATGCTGAAGAGAGATCGAGTAGAACAAGAATTGACCTGTCTCATCTATCTCTGGCCCTAAGGAGGTAATTTTACACCCTAACTGATGTTGTTTCTGTGCTATGCCTTGCTCTGAAGCCAGACTGGAATGGATCATAGATCTGAAAGGACACAAGGTGATCCTTAAGCTGCTGTGACACTAATTTCTCAACAACTTTGCTCACAAATGGCAAGTTGGAGATTGGATAGTAATTCACCAGGATGTTAGGGTCAAGAAATGGTTTCTTCAAGAGAGGTCTTACCAGAGCCTCCTTCAAGGCATCCAGAAAGACTCCCTCCAGCATAGAACAGCAGGCAATCCCAGAAAACACTGGGCCTATGGTCTCAGCGCATCTCATCAAGAAACACGTTGGGGCCGGGTCCAGTTCGCAATAAGTATACTTCAACTTTAAGATCACCTCAATGACCTTGGCCACCTCCACTGGTTTAAACTCCTCCCAGATGGACAGAGTGTAACTGCTCATGGGTTGGTTACTGTGAGGCAAAGCTGGTCTTGCTGGCAGAATCCCTGACTGGATAGAGGACACCGTCAGAGAAAAATAGAGCAAACTCCTCACACAATGTGACTGAAACAGCTTCCTTTGGCTGCAAACAGACAAGGTGTAAAAAATAGTCTACAGTCTAGAAAAAGATGAACTGGTCTGTTTTTCCCTGTAACAATCTCCATAGATAGGAATTGTGCCTTTTTATGGTTGCTCGCCCCTTGGTACTCAACTCAGTGAGTACGCAAGGCCAGTTTATCCTCCTCCAACCAGGTCTTCTGCCGGCAATGCTCTAACCTTCAACCCTTGATCTTCATCACCATGAGATCTCCATCAAAGCAGGGGAATCTCAAGTGAAAAGATCTGGGTTGTATACGGACTGGAACAATGGCATCAAGTGCTTTGGAGACTGCCATATTATAGGCTGCCAGTGCCTCGCCCATGCTGACCACACAGGCAGCATCCACACTAGATAAATCAACCATTGCTAGTAATCCCGCTGGGGACAATCCCCTCAAAGGGTGATAGCTGACCATCTCAGCAGGGGTAGGGTTTTTGTGTGGGGCCCCAAACAAGAACTTCACAGTGCAGTGATCAGACCAAATGACCTGGTCACTCATGAGGTTAGTAACAGCAAGCCCCAGAGAGAACACCAGGTCAAACATGTGGTCATGGTGATGGGTCACAGAAGTAACCACTTGTGTCAGGCCTAGTGATAACTTCAACTGGAGGAGATTTTGTCCCAGTTGTAAGGATTCGTCATCTACCCAGTCATTGAAGTCCCCCAGAATTAAACTTCTGGGAGACTCCAATACCGTGTCGATGACAAAGTCCACAGTCTTCTGCAGGAACATCCCCCCCAGGCCCTGAAGAGCAATAAATGAGGAAGATCCTGCAGCCTGCACCTGGACCCCCATGCACTGCTACACACTGAAAAGACCTAGGTGATCCCACTGGGTGCACTGTGAAGATTAAGTAAGATCTAAAGCAGATGGCCACCCCTGCCCCTACATTCCCTCCTCAAGCAGTGTGCTATGGAGAACCCAGTGGGGACAGCTGCCTCCAAGACTGGTCCTGTGTTGTCATCCAACCAGGTCTCCATGATGCAGGCCAGATTGACCAAAGAAATCAAGTCCACCATAACTCCAGTCTTGTTCCTCATCTACCTAGCATTCACAGCACTGCCCAAAGAGGGTTGTTGGATGCTGCTGGCCCTACAGCTACCTGCCCACTCAGTCTGGTGGGAACCCTGGGGACAGAGACCAAACATGTTGGGCCTCTCTCTAGGCTTCATCTGATCCCAGAGTCTCTCCTACACCTAACCACCCCAATATCACTGACCTCTGCCACTCCTGCTGCACCCGTTGCTGCCAATCAATGCATGCCCTCATAATGCCTAGCTCCCTACAGTGCCTCACTGTAGTATCCAACACTGGGAGGTTGGAAATGGGATACAGATCATGCAGCTGGAGTGCAGCATAGGCTAGGCATGAGGGGCTAGACTTCCTACACATCCCGGCATGATCAAAACACCAACCAGTCTAAGTACACTTACCTGTAACTGACTAAGAAAGACGATCAATTAAGCCTTGCACCTTTAAATGGCAAGGACAACTAGCTCACTAACCAAAATAAGTTAATAATTAAACTGCTAATCACACACACCACACAATCACTCAGCTAATAAAATGATACAAGCCACTCATACCCAGCATTCACTCACCCCCTTGAAAACCACAACAACATTCCCCCACCAAGACACTCTCCCCACCCCTAGCCACCACAATAAAACAATTAAATTGAAACAATTTAAAATACATCAAAAATAAGGGAGAGAACATGCAGTGCAGTGTGTTCTAGTACGTATTCCAGTTTACTGTTGGAAATTGGAAGTAAAATTCAGTCTGTCAGGAAGAAGGTGTCTAGAGGACAACTGTCCATCCAGTCCAGCTATTAGGGTCCTTTGGATTAGCTTTAATACTCAGGAGCAAGCAGACAGTGGTGCTCACACACAACAGTCAGAAGTAACTTGACCACTAAATTCAGAACTGAAAGCAGTCTTAAAAAGCCAGTTTGGAGCAGAGCTGGATAAAGCACTGCTCTCACTTGTGCAATATCCACAGCAAAAGGTCTAGTTACAGGGCACTCATCTACCCACACAGAACCAGGCAAAAACTCCAGTCAAGAAATGGAAAAAAGCTCTCACCAGATTACCAGTTCCAAAGCTAGTGCTTCGACAAAGAGAGGCACCCACCCCAGCTTACAGGGGCCATAACTTGCAAGGCTACTTCTGTCAAGAGTCTCCGGAGGGGTTGGAAAACTCTCCGGGCACCTGGACGGCACTTAGTCATCCACTAGGCATTGTCGCTGAAAAATCCCACCTTAAATGATAGGGATGGAATTCAGATCACATCAAAAGAGTGAGAGCAAAGGTAAGCCACTTCTATCAGGCCCCGCAATTAGCTTTTTGTCAGATGAAGACAACTAGAGACATGTGGGATTTTCCCTGGAGGCAGCAGAACTCCCACCTCATGCCACACCAGTTACCCCCACTGCTCACCACTGCCCCTCACAGATCATTATACCCTCTTTGAACAAGAATGGTAACATCTACCGAGGGATTTCTTAGACAACCTTCTATCTCCGTTGGTGCAGTCCACAGCAAAATCACCAGAACAGTGTCCCAGTTCTCCGTGGCACCCTTATCTTCCTTGGACTGTAGAAAGGTAATCATCCTCTGTTTCTAAATTGGCTCTTTACTTCTGATTTCAGATTTTCAGACAAAAAATCCTGATATATGCTACAGCACACAGCACCCCATGTGCAACCCTTACTAAAAGAAAAACTGATACTCCTACTCATGAACTTCATGAACCATGCCTTACTCTATTTTTCCTAAGCTAACCTAACTAATAAGCATACAGACCAAAAAGAATTAAAAGTCAACTCTCCCCAATGCTTTAACAAAGATCTCCTGCAAGTCAGTTAAAAGAGAGCAGACATACTAGAAAAAGGAGACAGAACATAAGCTCAAATTAGAGCCCATGCAGCCAGCAGCCCAGCATGGCTTCCATCAGAGCACATGGAGATCTTCTAGCATCCCCCTCCCAAAATGCAGTAGATGGAACTGGACTCAGCATCAACATCAGCAGCCAACTTGTACTATATCACTGGGCATGGTGGTGTGCAATTGCATGGTATGCAAATGTGGGACACTGCTTCTACATCACATAGAGTTCCATCATTCCTGGGGCTGGATTCAGAGATTAAACTTGATCTTGTGTCTGGGAAGCAGATTTGATACACTTGCTCTGTATTCACATATTACATTTACCTACTGTGCACTGCCCTACATACCCCATTTAGTTAGAAATTAAGAAGATAAATGCTGTATTATCTGTACATAATGAGTGTCCCTCACCTTAGTAATATTTTAGAAGTTACTGAGTGTGTCATATTGGATAGTATGATTTAGAATTGTAGAGTGTTTTGAATTATTTTTCCATATTGTGCATATTGTCTGTGTCTGGTACTCGATATTTATTAATTTTTTTATTCTATCTTTTTTGCTAAATAAAGTGTTATTATAAAAAATAATGATGATAAATGAGATTAAAACCCATTGATGCCTACATTTTTATAATTATGTTCCCATTGGTGTACTTCTTTGCCAATGTGAGTTATGAACATTTCTAGCTTGCTTTTCAAATTAGCCTTTGCTATTTTCAAAAGTTTCAGGGGTTTTATTGTGTCCCATATATGGAATGCTAGGCATAGTTTGGTGCATAGATTTGTATCTGATATATCTTACCAATCATAATAACAGGAGTAATAATAACTGGTACTGGTTATAACCTGTGGGCTATAATGGCAAACACACACTGGGTTTCCCTCAGTCCACACATGTACCAGCCACCACTCTTCACTTGCTCAGCACCATTCCTTAGCGCTGGACACTGCACCACCATTTGCACTCAGCGTTAAGTTAATTTATAAAACATTAGCTGGGCTTGTTTTGCCATCATGATTAAACTTTTTTTAAAAATTTAAAAAAAGGGAAACGGTTCATTGTCTATGCAGCAGCTTCTGACCTTGTACCGCACTGAATCCCGACTAGATCATGGCTGCACAGGAATGTGTTTTTATTTTATATAATTGCTTCACTCTCTGGGTTTATGTAGCATCAAATACATTGGGTAAGTGTAAAATCTCGTTAAACACACCATCCCATTTATTATTCTACATATAACAAATATCTTCCCAATAATAAACTACAATAATGTATATCAATAACAGCTTTTATTATATAGCAGTTAACTCAAAGCAAACTACTTCATTGAATAAACAAGCATTCTTTACTAAACATATCTCACCACGTAGCCTACTTTACATTCACTAATAGGTAATTTCCTGAGATTTTCATGTCCATAAACATATCGACACATAATGAGAACAAACTGGGGAAAAGCCACCACTTTGACAGTCACTGTTGGTGGAATGGCCTGAAGCAGTCAATGTTTAATCCAACATTGCATTTATAAAAACAAATTTAGCTTTTTTGCTACAGTGAGCACACCTCCTTTATGCCTCATTTGTTCTTGGGTAGTGACCTCGCTCATCCCATTACACAGTTTGGGCACCTTCTCTACTCTTGGCAACCTGCCTTTAATGGCCGACTGATACCAGGAGCAGTGTGTGCCTGAACTGAATACATAAGACTGTACATGTTTACCACCTCTCTTCGGAAAGCCAAGAGGTCCGGATGCCTACTCTTGTTCCCTGCAGAGTTCCTGTACAGGAGCCATGCATTCTATATGGCCACATTGGTAAAGAAAATGAAGAAGGGCACCCACCACTTCTTTGAGCAGATGGAAATTCTGTAGTAATTAATGTTTTGGTCCATCCTGCCAACTCCACCCATGTAGTTGCACTGACTGAGGTTTCTATGGTGAGTATTCAGGCACCACAGCATGTAACAAAACTTGATTTGCTTGCGCTTCATGAATTGTTTAGCTGCGTGCTTCCCATAATAGGAAATCATGGCCTCATCTATGCACAGACTGTTCGATCTGGAATGCTTTGAGGTAACTCTCATTCATCATTTCATAGAACAGCTGTATCTTACCAAGCTTGTCTACGGCACACAGCCTGCTGGTATCAGCAAGGTGCAACTATCTGAGGATCTCTTTGAACCTATCACAGTTCATCAGTTGGGAGACTGCGGCGTTATATGGACCTTCACTCTGTTCCCACATTATTCGTCTCTGGGGTACAACAGCATAGCCACTTATTGGCAACACCGCTAAGAAGACCATCATTTCATCAGGAGTGACATTGTAGTTCATCTTCCCTTTGTAAAATGCATATAATTTGCTCTGGTCACATACATAGTGCACTACTTCTTCATCAACAAATAGCTCAAACCACAGATATGGTGCTCAGTCCTTCTCAGCAGTTTGCTGTGCAGTGCTGTTCCATTCTAATTTTTTTTTGTACCGCTGCTGGTACAACCCTCTTGTACCACCTTCATTGTATTGATGTTACCTGTTTTCAGAGGGAATGGCTTGATGTGGTGACAGTAGAGGCACTGGTTTGTTCTTCATCAGCATTCTCAATATTCATAGTTTCAGGTGGAGTATCATCACCATCATCGCCATCACTGTTGCTGTCATCAACCTTTTGACTGTGCTGGTACCCAACAAAGCTCACCTCAGCTCATAGTTGCTTTGCCATCAATCCCTTCATCTCCACTGTCTTCTGCACTGTCTACACCATCATCAGGTGGAGTGATAAAAAAGTCAGCCTTGTCAAACTCCATTGATTATACCATAGAAACACAGAATTTGATGGCAGATAATGACCGCTTTGCCTACCTAGTCTGCCCATTTTTCTCTACCTACTGAATCACTGCAGACCCTACAAGGTCTCTGGCATATCCCCACCTTGCCTAACCACTGAAGTACTCTTATATCTATCCTATGCATGCTTGCATCCCATTACAGTTTTTGCACTCACCACCTCCACTGGGAGGCTGTTCCAGGCATCCACTACACTCTCCATGAAGAAGTACTTCCTCATATCTCTCCTGAGTCTACCCCCTTCTGCTTCATATCATGAACCCTTGTCCTTGACCATACCATACTAATAACTTCATTGACAGTGTATTTTCTCTTATGATGCATCATCTCTGTTGTAAATAAAGTGCAATTTTGACATCCTACTTTGTCAGATACTTGAAGTGGGCTGAGGAAATTTCAGGCATACATATATATACTTATACACACACACAGAATGTGAAAAAAGGTTACAGTGGTAGAAGGAATGAAATACAAGGTGTGAAAAGAACAATAAGTGTATGTATATGAAGATGAGAACAGAGCGATATATGTGTGAATGACAATATGTATGATGATGATCAAGAATTCCAGCAAGGTGAGTCTCAGGCTCCATCTGGCTTTTGAAGTCCCTTTGTTTGACAATAATTCAGGCAAGTTCATGAATAATCAGCAGTATAATTGTATCAGACACATACAGGTCTTGCATTAGACACCAAATATAGCAGCAGACACCAGAAATATTGTATGATACACCTAAATATCTCATCACTGAAAACTTGGAGGCACCCCTGCCTGACATCACATATATGGGACACTATAAAACAGTTAGCAATTTAGAACACATGCAAATTATTATTGTAAAATGGTTGAGTATAGCTTCGGCAGACCTTAACCAACATACACTCATGCAGAAATAAGAATAAAAGAAATGACTAAATAAACCGGCATCAGTATAAATAACCTGTCACCTCTTTGAATAAATATAGAAACATAGAATCTGATGGCAGATAAGGACCGCTTGGCCCACCTAGTCTTCCCATTTCCCTACCTAACAGATAAGCTGCAGATCCTAGTTAACCAACAGCCTACTTCCTCCTACCCTCACTAGAATTGCCTTATGTCTGTCCCATGCATTCTTGAATTCCCCCACTGTTTTTGACTCTATGACCTCCTCAGGAAGGCTGTTCCATGCATCTACAACCCTCTTTGTGAAGAAATACTTCCTCACATTACCGCTGAGCTGTCCCCCCATTATCTTTAAATTGTGCCTCCTTGTTCTTACACATCTCTTTTTCTGAATGATGCTACCCTCTTGGACTTTGTTGATTCCCTTGAGGTATTTGAAAGTTTCTATCATGTCCCCCCTCTCCCTACTTTCCTCTAGGCTATACATCCTAAGCTCCTTTAATCTTTCTTCATATGTCTTCTGGTGCAAACCCTGCACCATTTTGGTTGCCCTCCCCTGGACAGCCTCCACCCTGTGTATGTCTTTGTGGAGATGGGGTCTCCAGAACTGTACACAGTACTCCAGATGTGGTCTTACTGACTGTCTGTACAGAGGGCCAACAACTTCCTGTTTTCTACTGGTGGAATAGAACAGCCAACTTCAAAAACTGCATTTCATGCTGAGGAAAAGAAATGATCAGGCAGCCATATATTATAAGGAGGAAAAATACAGCTGTAAGGGGGCTGCAGTTTACAGTACATGTTTCATTACTTCATTTCAATGCACTTATAATTGGGGAGATGCACATCTTCTCACTGTTCCATATATATATGATGCTAGACATTAATGGGTTAAATGGTGTACATGCAGGGCCTCCAGTGCTCTGCGGCAGAATTTTCTGATTTCTGTGGCAGGGCTCCTAGGCTTCTGCAGCAGCATTTTCTGATTTCTGTGGCATGATTTGTTCATTTCTGTGGCAGAATGCAGCCTTGCCATTGGCTAAAATATGAAGTGATGTCACTGATGACATCACCTACCAAGCATAGAGGAGGGGCTTCAGGGTAAACAAGATGGGTACAGAAGCCTGGCACTATGGAAAAACTGTATATTTGAATGAAAATTCACCAAAAACAATGAATTCTGTAGCACTATATAAATTCTGCAGCATGATGCAAATTCTGCTGAAAATTCTGCAACCACAGAATTGCAGAATTCCAGGGACCTTGTGTACATGATACCATGATGCCAGCGCTTTCACAGCAGAAATAAGGAAACTAACTGCATTTTTCAATGAGACCCCAACCTCACAGGTAGGATTAGCAAACCTGAAATCACACATCAGGATGCTGTCCAGCTAGCTGTTAGAAACTGACACAGCAACACAGTCTGGGTTATTGTTCCTTAGCTCTTCTGAATTTGAAAAACAAGTTTATGAAATAATTGAGCTGTTTGCTCAGAGAAATGAACTGCTTTTCTCATTTATACAATATGCCTGGCCACATATACCAATGCAAAAATTAAAAAGGTATCCCCATATAACCAGTGCAGTACTGTATGTATAATAAGTTTTAGCACCAGGATGCTGGATAAAAAGTATTCTGTACATGTCCAGCTTTACTACCTTATGAATTTCTGCTTTACAGCTGGAATATACAGCACCTTCCTTATGTGTGCAGCACTTTTTACTTAATGAGTCAGCAGGACAGGGGATACAGCTTTGACCGAAATCAAGGGAGTTTTTGCACAGAGCCCTAATATATTTACATAACTGAATCTAAGGTGCTAGAAACACATTGCAAAACTCATTTGAAGCATGGAGGAATACTTTGTTCTTTGGTGCTAATGACTGTATGGATGTGGACATATTTCTTGCTCAACTTTTTCCTTCAGTCAGCTGCCTACTTCATAATCATTCCTACAACCTTTGTTTTCTCCCACCCCCAGAGATAGCATTAGCAAACTTGAAACTGCAGCTCAGAATTCTGCCCCATTAGGCATTAGAACATCATACCATTGCACAAAACTGCCTATTCAGTAATTACTATGATTTGCAAACCTAAGATCACACTTCAGGATTCTGCCAGGCCAGGGGTTTGTCTAGAGCAGGTGTAACATACTGATGCAACAAAGATGAGGGATAGAAAACAATAGCAAAACACTTACTGCTGGATGAACAAAGTTCAGTTTTATTATCATTAAGTTTACATTTTGGTGGTGCAGCCATTGGCACAAACAATGGCTGGTATCACTTTGTCCATGTGATCAATATATTTATTACAGTCTTCAACTGTCAGCACTCATCTACAAAAGTGTCTTAGGCCCCATTTTTCTTTCATCCGTGGCTCTTCTTTTTCATCAGGGTAAGGGCCCAGCCACCCACCCCATCTCCAACCACCCCACACTACACTCTTTTATAGGGTAGCACATCGTGAAATTTTCTGTAGCAAAGCAGGAAGGGATAGATAAGAGGAGTATCCACACAGTGACCTCATTTATAGGGGCACTAGTAATTTAACTTGTTACAACAAGTTATACAAAAACAAACAAAACACAAACTCAAACTTTTGCTTTCATTTTCTTCCTTCCAATTACTCTGATCAGGTTATAAACCCAGCAACTTATCTGGAATGGATATCATTGACTCAAGGTACTATGGACCACTTTTCTGAAGGGCAGTTTTACAGGATTTAGGACACTGTCCTACATGTTAGGCCATTGGAGATCTGAAGGCTCAGCTCCAGGCAGCATGGGCAGAGACTGTGCACCACAAATTGCATATTCAAGAGGAAATATATTATAAGAACTGCCTGCCTTTTCCCCAACATCCAACAGAAGCACCTTGACCACAGAGAGTAGTTGGTCCAGGAGGTTGGCAGGTGGTTAGGAGGGGCATATCGGGTGCCCCATCACTCAATGCTTTCTAACATATCACCTCATGAACCATATAAAAACTACAAACAGGTATCTGCCACTATCTACAAAATCAAACAAAGGGCAGAGGACATTGCAGAACAGGACACTGCAGCACAGGTGCTAGCACAACAAAACTCACCCAAAACAGGAACCAAAACAAAAAGAGCAAAAAGAAAATCCAAAACACTTGTGATCATAGGAGACTCCATGATTCAGGGATGTTGATACCTATCTGCAGCTAGGGGTAATGGTAAGATGTCTCTCAGGTACATCAGCGTGGAGAGACATTGACCGCATTGCTAAAATTGTTCAGAAAGCAGGAGAAAACACTATGTCCTGGTACACATAGGGACTAACGATCTCACCAGCTGGTCAGTTGTGGAGACAAAGGAACACCTGACCAGGCTGGGTGACAAACTATCACACATTTCATCCGGCATCTCCTTCTCTGAGATCCTGCCAGTCTAGGAGGGGGAGCAGATGGACAGAAGGTCAGAGAAGGGGAGATAGGGGAGCTAAACATGTGGCTCAAGGGCTGGTGCCAGGAAAAAGGACACAAATTTGTAGGGAACTGGCAACAGTTTTGATAGCAAAAGTTCTTACACTTTGATGGACTGCATCTGACAAAGGAGGGAGTAGGTGCATTAGGGCAGAAGTTTGACATCTTTGCAGAATATTTAAAATAGCAAATGGGGAGAGGGGTGCAGCACCCCATATGTCGAATGGGAAGCACACCTCCCCCCTCAGCTAGTGGTCAAACAAGAGTTCAGCATGTTTGTAGTTCTTTTGCATCACGAGGTAAGGAAAAAGGTCCAGCTCCCCATACGATGCATAGAGGAAAAGCCAGATCCCACCCAACAACTAACACACCAAAATCTAGCCAATGGAAAATCATGTAAACAAATGCTCACAGTCTGGGTAACAAGATCCCAGACCTGCAGGCAATAATTACAGAGGCTAAACCAGACACAGTAGCTGTTAGTGAGACATGGTTTACCAGTAACCACACTTGGGAGACTTCAGTACCTGGCTATGTACTGTTCAGAAGAGTAGGAGGTGCAAAAAGAGGGTGTGGAGTGGACCTTTATGTCAATGAAAATATCAATGCCACAGAAATTCAGAATACACATAAGGAGCCAGAAGAACTGTGGGTCACTCTGGAAACAGGAAATGGGACAGCCATATGAACTGGGGTTGTGTACAGGCCTCCAGACCAGGGGGAGGACATAGACACATTACTGTTAGAAGATATTCAAAACATGACAGCTAAAGGGGAGCTTCTGATAATGGGAGACTTCAACATGTGAGATACAGATTGGTCAAAACCAGCAGGAACATCTGCCAGAACTAGACACATGGTGGATTTCTTGCAGAGGGAGGGCCTCAAACAACTGGTACAACAACCCACAAGAGACAGGGCTGTCCTAGATCTAGTACTGACTTACAGGGAAAGGATCTCAGATCTCCAGGTAGGTCACCTGGAGACCAGTGACCATCACATGGTATGGTTCAATTTGGACACTACAATTAAATCATCCCATTCCAAGGCAAAAATATGGGACTTCAGAGGAGCTAAATTCGATAAGATGGCCAACAGAGTTAAGCTAGCCCTGGCAAAAAGAAATACAGGTGAGGGGGTACAGGCTAGGTGGGCAAGCATTAAGGATGCAATACTTGTAGCAACACCCATTGTGTTAGAGAAACAAGGAAGTGCAAAAGAATAAGGAAACCACTTTGGTTCTCAAAAACAGTATTAGAAAAGGTCAGAGCCAAAAGGCTGGCCTTCAGGAAATATAAGGGAATGCAGCAGGATGAAGATAGGGAGGCATACCAAACTTACCTAAGGGAAGCAGGGAAGGCAGTAAGGCAGGCAAAGGCCCAAACTGAGGAAACACTAGCGCAAACAGTAAAAGAAGGTGACAAGACTATCTATAGATACATTAGTGAAAGGAGAATGCCCAGAGGGGGCATTGCTAAGATGAAAGGGGATAAGGGGGCATGTGAGGAAGAGGACAATGTAAAAGCATCTATCCTAAATAGATACTTCTGCTCAGCATTTACTGAAGAGAAGGTAGGGCAGGGCCCACAGCTCAGCACTGGGGGAGGGAGGTGTGCACTAGTCCCTTCACAAAAGAAAGGGTCCTACAAGAGCTCGATAAGCTCAGGGTGGACAAAGCAATGGGACCTGATGGCATACATCCTAGGGTACTAGAGTACCTAAGGGTGGAACTAGCAGAGCCATTATCAGAACTGTTTAGTGAGTCTCTGAGCACATGAGAGGTCCCAGAAGACTGGAGAAGGACTCATGTGATCCCGATCCACAAGAGTGGTAGCAGGGAGGAGGCAGGGAACTACAGACCAGTCTGTCTTACCTCAGTAGTGGGAAAGATTATGGAGGCACTCCTTAAGGAAAGGATAGTGCAACACCTGGAATCCATAGGAGCACAGGATCCAAGATAGCATGGGTTTACAAAAGGAAGGTCCTGTCAAACTAATCTCATAGATTTCTTTGACTGGGTAACTAGAGTGGTGGACCAAGGGGGAGCAGTTGACGTCACCTACCTTGACTTCAGCAAAGCTTTCGATACTGTTCCACATAGAAGATTGATTAATAAGCTGGGCAGGCTCGGGGTGGGTCAGAAGTTGGTCAACTGGGTGGCAAACTCGTTGATGGGCAGAAAACAGAGAGTGGTGGTAAATGATATACAGTCAGAAGAGATGCAAGTCACAAGTGGGGTACCTCAGGGATCAGTCCTGGGGCTAGTCCTCTTCAATATCTTCATCAGTGACATTGCAGATGGACTGGAGGGTAAGGTTTGTCTGTTTGCAGATGGCACCAAGATCTGCAACACAGTAGATGATCCAGATGGGGTGGGTAGAATGAGAAGAGATCTGGATAAACTAGCAAAATTGTTGGAAGAGTGGAAACTAGGGTTTAATGCAAAGACATGCAAGATCATGCATATAGGGAATAGAAACCCTGAAGCCACCTATAGGCTGGGAGGGGAGTTGCTGGCAGTCACAAGAAAAGAAAGAGACTTGGGTATCATCATCACCGATGACCTGAAATCATCCAAGCAGACCACTAAAGCAGTAGGTAAGGCTAGGGGGATGTTGGGGTATATTAGTAGAGGTATCACAAGTTGGAAGAGGGAGGTAATAATCCCTCTTTACAAGACACTGGTTAGGACCTATCTGGAGTACTGTGTGCAGTACTGGAGGCCACACCTTCACAAAAACATTAAATTGAGGCAGTCCAGAGAAGGGCAACAAAAATGGTGCAGGGACTGCATCAGAAAACATATGAGGACAGATTAACTGAGCTCAATATGTATACTCTACAGCAAAGGAGGGAGAGAGGTGATATGATCTCGACTTTACGTCCTACCAACTGTGGTTTGGATCCAGGTCCTACACATTTGCTTGTTGGCTGTGTTGATGTTATCAGCCCGGTCCTCTCAGAGACTGTCAGGTTATCCTTGGAGAGTGGAATTTTTCCATCTTCTCTTAAGGAGACCATGGTTCGGCCTCTTCTTAAGAAGCCCTCCTTGGATTCTGACTGTCTTAGAAACTACAGGCATGTCTCTAACCTTCCATTTTTGGGTAAGGTTATTGAGAAGGTGGTGGCTTTACAATTGGATGACCATTTGACCAGCCACAAAATCTATGATTCTGTCCAGTGCAGTTTCAGGAAGAGACATAGTACCAAGATGGCTCTTGTTCTGGTACTAAATGACCTCCTGATAGCGAGAGATCGAAAGACTCGTTCCATCTTGGTCCTTCTTGATTTCTCTGCAGCATTTGATACTGTGGACCATGGTGTGCTGTTGGATTGCTTGCGGTTTATCTGTGGACTATCAGGGGCTGTCCTCAGATGGTTTCAATCCTACCTCATGGGTAGGACTCAGAGAGTGGTGTCTGGGGCTTGTACCTCAGCCCCATTCTCCCTGCCCTGTGGGGTTCCGCAGGGATCCATTTTAGTGTCCATGTTGTTTGCAGTGTATATGCTGCCATTTGGAATGATTATTAGACGGTACGGCTTGAGTTTTCACTGCTATGCAGATAATACTCAGCTATACATGTCTTTTGTGCCTGAACAGGATGATGCCATTTCGGTGCTCAACAGCTGTCTGGCTGAAATCCAGGCCTGGATGAATATGAGCTGGCTAAGGTTGAACCCTGAAAAAACTGAGGTGTTGGTTGTGAACCCGAGTTGTCGAGAGGTGGGTGTGTTGGCAGGTTCACCTTCGGGCTTGTGGCTCGGAGGTGTCCAGCTACCTACCTCAGACCGGGCACGGAACCTGGGAGTTATGTTTGATAACTGTCTGACTTTAAAATCACAGGTGTCAGCAGTTGTTAAAACCTCTTTCTACCATCTGAGAAATATCACCCGGGTGAAATATCTGGTTCCTCCCTATGATCTTCCAATGTTGGATCACGCCTTTGTTACCTCCTGCCTTGACTACTGCAATGCCCTTTACCTAGGGCTGTCGGGGGTTGATATCTGCCACTTGTAGCTGGTGCAGAACGTGGCTGCCAGGCTGTTGACTGGTGCTTCAAGAGCCAGTCATATTACACCTGTGCTTTGCGGTCTTCACTGGCTCCCGATTAAGTGGCGGAACACCTTTAAGGTTGCTTTGTTAACCTATAAGGCCCTACACGACCAGGGACTGATCTAGCTGAAAGATCTCCTTTGCTCATACTGTCCCTTCTGTCCTCTCTGATCCACCGATGAGGGATTGCTAGAGGTTCCCAGGGTACTTTTGCAGACATCAGGAGCAAGGGCATTCAGCTTTGCTGCTCCATCCCTGTGGAACTCTCTACATCATTGTGTACGAGATTGCCTGGCCATTCAGAGTTTTAAAACTGCATTAAAAGTTTATCTTTTTGATCTGGCCTTTGGTAACTGAAGTGTTTTTATGTGGTTTCATATTTATTGGAATTTATATAATGTATGTAGTTTTATTTTATTTGTTTAATTTTATTGTACAGGCGCCTTGGTTTTGGAATGGTGCCTTTTTTATAAATAAAAAATTGGTTGATTGATTGATTAATGATCAAACCATTCAAACACCTTAAGGGCATTAACAAGGTGAGAGTCTAACATGTTTCAATATAAGAAAAATAGCAGGACAAGAGGACACAGCATGAGATTAGGGGGACGCTGATTAAGGGGTAATGTGAGGAAGTTCTTTTTCACAGAAAGGGTGGTGGATGCAAGGAATGGCCTACCTCAGGAAGTGGTGTATATGACTACAGTGCAGGGCTTCAAACAGGCATGGGATAGGCATAAGGCAGCAATACAGATGAGTATGCAGATAGGCTATTGACAGCAAAGGCTGATGGCACATTCATAAGGTAGAAAAAGAACTGTGCAGACTGGATGGGCCTTGTGACCCTTATTTGCCATCAACTTCTATGTTTCTATGTTTCATATTAGCTGAGCATGGTTCCTTGGCTTACCATACCTCTGAATGTAGTGCTTCATCTGATGCCACATCATCTCAGTTGGGTTCAGGTCTGGTGATCTGGGATGTGTCTTGAGCCAGTTGCTACATTTGTACACTGACTCTGTTTGGATTTTATCTGCTGGAAATAAAATATATTGCAAGTTCTGCAAATTCAGCATTATCAGGAGTCGGTGAGTCTTTACAAGGAACTTAAAAAAAAAACGAATTGTGTTTCGAGAGGTATTCTCTGTGAAGCCTTGTTTATGGTGCTGGTCTTTCTCTGATTACAGTTGTCACTATTTAAACCGGGAACACTGCCTGCCTAGGTGTGTCATGACTACTGTACATTAGCCAGTTCATACCCTGCTCCTTTATGTACACCCCAGATGTTGCTTGCTTTGGGCCATTATTTGTACAAGAGAAAGACCCCACATATAAGTAAATACATAAAACACTGTGCTGTATATCCTCACCATGAACACAGAGAAACTTAAGTGTAAATTGCTCTGCCAGTATCGAACCTTAGAAAAGTCGATGCCCATCTGCAAACACTCACATGATAAAGGACACCAGTGTATTGGACACTATCTCCTCTGAAGAAATCTTCCTTTATGATGCCACTGAATAGTAGTATTGGCCCTGGTATTAGATGGCACCATAGACATGTATTTTCAGGGGATGTTTCAGCTGTGGTTTCAATACAACAAATCCTTTTTTTCTGGAAAGCCATGGGGCAAAATGATTACAATGCTATGGTAGTTGATATCCCATCATATGGGCGACTCAAATTGAGTGACTCAGTTCTGAGTCACTCAGTTTGAGCCCCCATGATGTGAGCTACCCTGAAAGGGTAGCAAGGTGCGCTGATAACGAGGATGCAGGACAAGAAGAGCAAGTGTACAGGAGAGCAAATAGAAGAGGAAGGTCAAGGGAACAGGTACATGGGAGGTTATTTGTCAGGGCACTGCTGAGCTGGCTGTGTGGTCTGGTGGTGAGGGTGGATAGCTGCAGTGTGGGAGGTTCAGGATTCGGGGCTGGGTGGGGATAATATTCTTTTTGGGTGTTTGCGGTACTTAGATTTTTTTAATTTTTTGGGCTTTGCCCCGATCTCCTGGTTTTGTCATCAATGGAGTTTCCCCCCACCCAAATAGCTCCCTTCCCAGCTTTCTTCAGTACCCCAGTGTCAGGCCCCACCAGAGTTGATTATAATTAGAAAGAGGGGGTGAGGGAGTTGTAGCCTCCCCTATAAAAAGTGTAATATAGTGTTATAGCTTGACTGTGTTGCGGACCCTTGCTGATTGTGGGCCTGCTGTTGTGCATAGTAGCCATTTCTGTTTTCAACACTGTGCACTCTCCGATATGTAAGTCACAGAACAATTTTCACCTTTATGACATGGAAACATGGTAGTCTCATCAGTAAAAAATAACATCTGCAGTATCGCCTAGAAGTTAGAGTAAAGAGCTATGAATAAGACTGATACATCCAGCAGACTCAGGATTGATTCCTCCAACCTCCACTTGCTTACTGTGTGACTCTGAGCAAGTCACTTAACCTCCCCAGTGCTCCCAGAGCTCCCCTGAAGACAGGCACTTGTGTCTAGTGGGCCTTACCTGGTTACCAAAGACTAAAATAAAATAAATTGTTCATTTTCTTCCATCCATGCCTTACTCAGTTCCAGCTACTTATGTTTCTTCACTTCACAAATGAGAGGGCATATACAGTTGGGGTTAAAAAGGATCATTAGTATCTTGCTCTTCTGAGGTGCTGTATAGTACATTACCTGCAGTACATACAGTACAACACATATTCTTAAACAGTTGGATACTACATTAGCAAAAGATGAACAACTTACAGAAATAGCCAGGCTTTATACTGTGTTTGTGGTATACACTACCCAGAAAAATCACTTACAGTGCATACATACATGCAGTAGGCACTGCACTGTACGTATCATGCTGAGCCATAATGCCATCTGTTTTGGTGTTGCATTCACTTGATTGATGATTTGGATACTAAGTACCCCCAGTCTGCCAGTTCTGATGGACCTCTGCTGCACTGCTGTCATTATCCTCCATTGTTTGCTGACAATTCTTCAATTCGGGAAACCTCATTGCAAAAGTAATTAATTAAGCAATAATGTATAACAGAGTGTGGTATATCATGGGATATCATCATGCCTCTGGTGGTTGGGCATGAGGCCACAAGCTGAGTGTGTCCAACACCCAAGAAGTGGTGCTATCCCATGACATACCATACCCTAGAGTGCATTATTGCTATTATGAACTGGCTTAAACATTTTATCAGTTAAAAAAAGAACTTTTACAACCTTTTGAAGTTGACTTTTTGGGGTGTTGGAGGAGTACCTTTTGATTAAATAGTTCCTGGTGGGCTATGGGCAGCAGGTGGTGCTGCTGTAATTGGAGTTTGTGGAGGAAGTACAGCTGTGAACTAGTATCTCAGTCTGTATAGTGTGGTCAAGACCCAATTGTTTTATTGTTGTGGTCTATTTGGGGGATGAAAAAAGTTGTAACCAGGTGCCTGAAACACATAGGATTTATATTTTTAAGTGTCACTGGAGCCACTATAAGAGGTAGAAGTCACAGTTTGAAATAGAGTGGACTGAGTAGGAGGGACATATGCTTCCAGTCTTCGGAATACATCAGTAAGTTTGTCAGTGTCAGTATTTAGTTTGGTCCTAGCAGACTGATAACTATAGGGAAGTGTCAGATAATGATTTAAAAATAGATGTTACAAAGTAATTTTTGTAAGTGTTACTTACTGCATGCGGTAAATGGGTGGCTGAGAACACGCCTCTGAAAACAGTGAGAGAGAAAGAGAGAGAGATGGAGATGTAATGTTGCATGCAGCAGTACTTCCTTGAAAAGATGCTTTGTTTTAAAAAATAGTAGATTGGATTGTGGCAGCAAATTTCGGCAGTCTGACTGAGGCTGCAAAAAAAAAATACATTGGTTGGTACCAGCAGGGTTAAAGGGATGTTTGTGGTGAAATGAAGAGACGGCAAGCGGATGTTTTTTTGTTTTGTTTTGAACAGGCACTCGACTGTCATTCTTCTCACCAGTTGCATTGTGCTGCCTTCTGTGAAGCGTAGCGAGGGACCTAGGGAAGGTTGTGATCAGAGGAATTTCTTTAAAGTGAGGAGGCTGGTGGATGGAAGTTTTTGAAGCTGTGCATATGTATTCCAATATTACGGATTCAAAAACCTCTTGGCCAATCAGCTTGCTCCATTTTCTGCAGCCAGTTCATAATACACATTAGCTAATGACATGCCTTCATGTTTCAAAAGTTTCCTATGAATTAAATTGTGCAATTTTGATACTAATTGCTGTGTATTTTTCAGAGTGGCCTGAAGCAGTCCCAGAACATCCACTGGCTTGTAGTGTACTGTGGCTTGCTCAGGACCACAGAGTCAGCCCTAGAACATCTCACCATCTTGTAGTGTGCTGCGGCTTGCTCAAGGTCACAGAGGCAGTTTTGGACCATAGAATCATAGAAATTTGACAGGAGAAAAGAACCCTTCTGGCCCATCTAGTCTACCCAACCCTCCCCTTTCACATACCCCCTCTCCACCTGCCCCCACCCTCTCCTCAGTGCTGAGTCCCATATGCCTGTCCCATGCCCTCTTAAATTCCTCCACCATCTCAGCCCCCACTACTCCATCTGGCAGTCTGTTCCAGGGCCCCACCACCCTCTCTGTGAAGCAGTGCTCCCTCACATTGCCCCAAACCTATTTCCTTGCAATCTGAGGCTGTGCCCTGAAGTTCTGGCTCCCTCATTCCCCCTCAGCTGACCCCCTTCACCTACTTTACTGAGCCCCTTTACATATTTAAAGGTTTCAATCATGACTCCCCATTCCCTCATTTCCAGTGTGTACAGATTCAATCAATCAATCAATCAGTTTATTGATCAATCATTACAGTTGAGTGTCATGATTTTTACAAGTAAAACATACATCATAGACAAAATCAGGTTAAAGGCATAATACAGTACTTCATAAAAGTTAAACATATAATAATTTCATATATACATTAAAACACAATAGCAATAAATGCACCATTCAAATTAGATTCTGCACTTTTTAAGCAGGTTGATTCAGGAGGCAGTATAGGGTAGTGGGAGGCAGTATAGCTAGTGGTTTAAGGCTCTGAGCTGCAAATCTGGTGATATCCAACAGACCAGACCTGGGTTTGAATCCCACAGCTTCCACTTACATACTGTGTGACCCTGAGCAAGTCACTTAACTTCTCTGTGCTCCCAGGATGCTCCTGTAAAAAAGCTTTCAGCTTAGTGTGCTACTCCTGGTTAAACAACTAAAAAAAAAAATAGTCTATTTTGATTTCTATGGATCATTTTGTTATACTTAATTACTGATGTAAAGAAGTTAGCCTGTTACTTCTACTTCTTCATAGATTCTAGGGTGTAATATTATAAAAAAACACATCATACATTATATTTGCATAGACCATAACTATCTGAGCAAGAGATAGATTTCGTGGTTTAGTATATTGTGGGCAATTAATGATTATGTGCCTTAAACTATGAACTTAGATTGGCTAACAAAGTCAAAGATAATTTTAAATCCTTTTACTCATATATTAATAACAAAAAAGGAGGGACTAAAATAATTGGCCCACTAAAAAACACTGACGGGACTTTAATCACCGACAATGGTATGATGGCTGAGCACTATAACAGCTATTTTACCTCAGTTTACAACAATAAAACACTAGGAACCTAGGACCATTTAGACTATGGTGCAGAACATAGCCTGGTGCTAGAAACAACAGACATTAGGAAAGGATTCTAGAAGTTAGATCAAAATAAGGCTCAGGGACTGGATAGGCTACACCCCAGAGTCATTAAAGAGCTGGCAGAGTCACTGGCAGGACCACTGATGTCTGTCTTCCAGAAATCCATTGATCACAGAGAGGTGCTGGAGGTCTGAAGGCAGGCAGAGGTGGTATCAATACATAAAAAGGGAACAAAGCAAGATGTAGGCAATTATAGGCCAGTCTGTCTAATAGCTGTACTAGGGAAAATCTTGAAAGGACTCATCAAAGACCACATCATATAATTTCTACACCAGACAGGGGACAATGATCAAACACAACACAGGTTTACCAAGGGACAATCATGCCAGACCAGTCTTATGGACTTTTATGGCAAGGTCAGCAAAACACTAGATAGCAGGAACTCAGTGGATGTCATTTTTCTGAACTTTTCTAAGACATTCAACAAAGTCCCACATGGGGAACTGGTTGATGCCTTAATAGAACATGGGATTTATGGGAACTTATTGCACTGGATAGCTGCATGGCTATCCAATAGGAAACAGAGGGTATGCATCAAAGGCTCATACTCGAAGTAGGCTGATGTGACCAGTGGGGTGCATTTGGGATCCATGCTGGACCCATGTTTATTTACCATATACATCTCATCCATGAGAGCCAAAACAAGAGTTTGAGAGTCTAAATTTGCTGATGATATACGGATTGGGATAGTTGTAAATAATAATGAGGATGCTAACACCCTGCAGTTGCATTAGGGGAATTGGAACACTGGGTTATACTATATAGGTTAAGCTTCAATACTGACAAATGCACAGTGATGTATCTCAGAAAGAACAACATGAAACTAAAGTATGTACTGGGTGGGTCAGTTTTGAAGGAGGTACTGGACAAAAAGGACCTGGGAATAAGAATTAGCAATGACCTCAGTTTCAAGATGCATTGCAATCAGGTGATCAAGAAAGCTAGCAGCATACTGTACTGCATAAATAGACATATTAGGAGCAGAAATAGGGATGTACTACTCCCACGCTACACTTCACTGGTGAGACCTCATGTTGCGTACTGTGCCCAGTTCTGGGCACCAGGGAGTGAAAAAGAAATGAAAGCACATGACAGGGTTCACAGAAGAGCAAGACGTACAATAAAGGAGGTAAGGGGCAAGGAATATGACAAGAGACTGGAAAAATTAGTGATGTATTCCCTGGAATTCCATAGGCCAAGGGGTGATAAGTGTCTGATTTACAAAGCCATATCAGAAACCAAACTATGGGAACAGCTAGGCCTGGTTCTAAGAGATCAAGTATTCTGCACAAGAGCACATTCATTACAACTATGTGGGGAAAAATATCATACAAACAAAAGGAAGCACTGGTTCAGTTTAAGATTAGTTAAGGTATGGAATGGGCTTCCAGTCGAGGCAGTTGCTAGCAGGAACATGACCGAGTTTAAGACCTGCCTGGACAACCACTTGGTTGCAAATAATATATTGGGGTATTGCTTATACAGTTAGAGAGCTATAATGGACCAACAGTCTTTTAAGAGCTTTGTAACAACCTATGAAACTTATGAAATCCTCTTGAAATCCCTTTTTACAGGGGCAAACATATTTATCCTGTATTTGTGTATCAGGAAAGATGCTTCTATTAAAATAGATGTACTTAGCTGTAATTAACTCAAATCTTGCCAATGTTGTGTTTTTCCTTTTTTCCATAAAAATAGGAAGAGTCAAATATTCCTCTAGGAAGTGACCAATCTTATTATATTTGTACCATGGTGCACATTTTTCTTTTTTTTTATGATCGCCATACCCTGTTTCTGCGCTAAGAATATGGATTTTTTGATTAATTCTTTATATTGAGGGGCTATTATTATTTTCCTTTCTGTATCTTTCCATAGATGTTGTAGGCTGAGCTTATTTAATACCTTTTGAAGATATACTGGCCAATTTGATTTGATCCCTTTAGTATCCCAATTTCTTTTTTCTTCTAAACATATTTTTGGGAGAGTATTATGAGAATTATTAAGTATTTTTATCCAATAGCTTAATAAGCATATTTCTTTTATATTATTTATTTTTATCTTTCCCAATTTTGCCCTGAACATTGCATTAGACATTGAGTTTGGAACATTTAACAAGATTTTATAATACTACATTAAAGAAGTTTCCAGTATTGTACCTTTTTGATATTCAGACCTCCACACTTCTGCTTCATATAATAAAACCAGATTTATTTTTGCATCTCCTGCTTCAAGAGCTGGTGCTGTGGTATTCCCTCGGTATTGGTTGTTAAACTTTAGTAAAGCTTTATGTTTTGCCCATTTAGCATCTGATGTAATTTTGATCCCTAAGTATACATATTTATTAACTAGTTCAACTAGCTGCTTATCTATGTAAATCTTAGTTTTGTGATGATGTATGTGATTAGATCCCATCACCATTACTTTAGTTTTGTTTAAGTTAGTTTTTAATTCGAAATGTTTACATTTTGGGACAAAAAATATCTATCTTTTTGTAAACCTATCCTAGATAAAGATAATAGAGTAATGTCATCAGCATAAGCCAATTAATGTACAATTTGGTTATCTATATTTGGAGCATCCAAGTTGTCTTCTATCTCATATTCTAACAGTGTATTAATGTATATTTTAAACAGGGATGGTGCCAGAAGGCATCCCTGTTTAACCCCCTTACTAAAATGGAAAAATTCAGTCAGACCCCCTTTTTACTATATCTGACTGCAGTATGAGTACCAGTATATAATAAATAAATAATGAGCAGAAGTGGTGGTGGTGGTGGTGGGGGGGGGTAACTGCTTATTTAATAATATCTCGCATAAGGTGTTTCTATTAATGGAGTCAAAAGTATGTGAGAAATCTACATATAGTATATACAGTTTCATTTTTACGTATATGTATGAATTTTTCAATTAAATTGGCTAAACAAAATACATTATCAATTGTAGAGAAGTTTTCTTTAAATCCAGCTTGAAATGAAGATATTATTGAGTTAATTTTTATCCAGTATGTAAGTTTATCTAACATGATCTGTGCAAAGATTTTAGAAGATATATTCAGTAAACTAATGGGCCTAAAATTACTGGGATCATATACAGATCCCTTCTTGTGTATTGGTGCAATAGTGTTAGTGTTAGTGGTCCAATCTTTTGGTATGTATTCATGGCACAGACACGATTTAAAAATAGATGTAAGTACTGGTATCCAGAAATCACTATATTTTTTATAAATTTCAGGGGAATGAGATCATGACCTGGGGCTTTGTTATTTTTTAATTTAGTAATAGCTGTTTCTAGGTCTTGCACAGACACAACCAATGGTTCATAAACACTATTCATAATTCCTCTAATAGAGTCTAAAACCACCAGGGCTTCCTCCCCATTAAATATTTTTTTGAAATGTATAACCCCAACATCCTTCAGGATATGCAATGTTGGAGAGGGGTAATATGAATTAGTGCCTTTTGACACTAAATTTTCAAGAAGCTGATATTATCTTTTACCTGAATTACCCTGAGCATTTTGTTCCATTGATTATTAAAAGATACTAATCTCTTTGATTGAAGAAATTTAGTATATGATTTTCTAGCTGTATTAAGCTTAGAGAATTATACCCTTGCTGGGTATTTTTTTGTCCATCTTATCAATTTGCTAAGTTCCTTTTCAGCTTCATGTCAGGATTTATCAAACCACGCATTCTTTATAACTCTATCTATGCTTTGTTCTTTATATATTAAATTAGTTATATTAGCATTCAATTGAGATAGCCATTGCTCAAATATATCTAAATGGTTATGTCTAAATAGTTTGCAATCTGATTGTTATTTAACAACGTTATATTTATCTTCCCAATCTATAAAAACCCCATCCATTATATCATCATTTATTTTTAATCAGAGAAGTATTTTTTTTCCCAGATATGGCCAGCTGTGGCTGTAAGTTGTCAGCCTCATTGGAAATATATTCTAGCTCATTTAGCTCAACTGTAAGTTCCAATGAGGCCTAATCACTTTTGGCTCTAGTTGTGATAATTAAATTCTGAAAAGATTTATAGTTTTCAAGGCTACACATAATGTAATCTGTTAAATTCTGACCAATATGAGAGAAGTAAGTTGTTTTTCCATCTAGATCTCCAGGGGAGTCTCCCATTTAATATTACCAAAGCATTGTCTTCTATCAAGTTCAGTAATTCCAGTCTATTAGCATTTTTGGATTTATCCATGCTTTTTCTTATTTTACATTCTGTTAAGTTCATTTCAGTCTCTAAAATGTTTAGGTTATTGTAATTGGCTATCTGAGAATTAAAATACCCTGCAGCAATAATAATTCCTTGTGGATATTTTTTAAAGGAAGCATCCATATCTTTAGATAAATTTGACCAAATCCTTTTAGTATCACATTTCTCATTAGATGGAGGGATATAAATATTCATTATGTTATACGAGTCATTACCTCACTTCATAAATAATATGATATAATTTGGGTCAATTTTAAAAACTTCAGAAGCTGTAATATTTTGATGAACCTTAATATAAGTTGTTTAACCTCCAGAAAATCTCCCAATTTTCTTAATCCTAGCTGCAGGGGCATGAAATACATGGAAGCCATTCAAGTTAACCTGCACTTTAACCCATGTTTCCTGAAGTAGGATAATATAATTTTTTATGAACTGTAGCCATTCATTATCAGCCATCTTTCCAGATATCCCAGCAATGTTCCAAGAAAGCAAATTAACTTGATCCTTGAGAGGTATGTGACTATCAATCAAACCTGAGTGCAGTATACTGCTGTCTAGCTATATATTTTGAGATATCTGCTTTAGTGGAGTCACTTCTCTTTTCAGGGCATTCATGTCAGTTAACAAAAAACCTGCCTTATCCAGTTTTTCTGCCCCTTGTCTTTCTGCTCAGAGCTGCATTTTAAATTAATTTGAGTACCCGTCCCTTTATGGAACACCCTCACAACCTTCTGTATATGATAATCCTCTATAATCAATACTCAGAATACTGGCTAATAAGGCTGTAACAAATGACTTCAGCATATCATTGTTTCCTCTATAGATTTCATTAATGACAAAAAGTGATATGGTATAATTGTCAATCATCATCCTCTCTGTTTTATTTTGGGTAAAATCCCATTTTAATTGTGCTAGTATTGTGGAGAAAATTTCTTGCGCTATCTCTCTCATCAGGTTTCCCTCTGTTCTATTTTGACCTTGAATTGTTTGCCAAGTTATAGTTGGTTGCATCTCTAGTCCTAATGTATGTAAACTTTGTTGTTTAAACCATACCTTTTTCGCTAGTTCCATTTCATTTAGCAGAACATAGACTGGGACTTCCTCATCTTGTCAATCAATCAATCATCTTTATTTTACCAGGCAAGACACAGTTGAGACAAGCTCATTTACAAGGTGGACCTGGGATAGTCAACAGGACAATACAATATACAAAATAAATGCATAGCGATAAATACTGTAAACAGAAAAAAAATAACAGAATGAACCAATACGGTAATCATTGGTACATACAATATAAGCACAAATCGAATAACAGTATGTACAAGATCAGAAATCACTGGCAAGAACAAATAGAATAGCAATATATTAGCATAGTGGACATTAACATGGGCATCTACTTAATCATGTCAGTGTACAATAGGAAGAGTTGCAAAGCAGTATACTAGGCAGAAGTAGGTGAAAGGCACATATTATACACTAGACGTGAAGGAAGAAATAGGGAAGAGAGGGGTGGAGAATATTAAGGAGTATGGGGAGTGCTGAGGTAGGGACCTATGGTGACAGGATAAGAAGAGTAAGGGAGGGTAGAGACCTAGGAAGAGGGAGGGTATGTGAAGGGGGAGCCTAGAAGTACTATAGGAAGGAATGGATGGGTGGAAGAGCTATGGAGTGAAGGAATACCTCCATGCAATACTGCCGGGTTTCCGGGGTTCAGGATGGGTTGCACTTAAATTTGACATTCATATGATTTGGAGTGATTAGATTGGAGCAATACTTTGAATAGTGTCATGCTGACTAGTGATACAAGTTTTTTCATCTTTTGAGTGTTATTCCAGATTACAGAGAGAGCATGGCTTACCACAGCAGCTCCTGACATGTTCTGACCTTTGGAATTACCAAGGAAATGTAGAAGAGACTACTCAGTGAATAGTTGCTCAATGGGGATTCAGGCAGACAATTTGATATATACTGGGGGAGCTTGTTGGTGATAGATCTGTATGTCCAGAGCACTGCATTCATGTGTTGCCCGAGTCCAAGAGAAGGTCACCCCATCATGGTGTAGAGTGCAGTGGTGAGTGTGGTAAGGTGCTCCCATGATGAATCTCAGTGCCTGGTGATACAGTGCATCCAATTTGGATAAGGTGAAGGGTGAACACTGCCCATAAATGAGGTCAGCATAGTCCAATGAAGGTAAGAGCTTTGAAGAGACTAGCCTAACCTTTACTTCATGGGTGAGAAAGTTCTTTATTCTAAATAATAGCCAGAGTCTCATATTCAGTTTCTTAGCCAGATCATCCACATGCTCCCTGAAGGAGAGCTTTTGGTAAGCCACAAGCCAAAGTGCTTACATTTTGTCACAAACTCCAAGGATTGTCATAGTAAAGTCAGGTTCTGTGGTATACACTTTTGGTGTGCTTGCTGGAGGTGAAAACAGGATTACTTTGGTTTTCTTTGCATTCAGCAGCAACTTTTAGGACAGAAGGTTTAATTGCAAGGTGTTGAAGTCAGCTTCCAAGTCCATGCATACTAATTCAGGGGTGGGCCTTTCTAGGTATAGGACTGTGTCATTGGCAACAAGATGTATGTTTGCTGATTTGATCCCAACATCGATGTTATTTATGTAGATGATGAATAGCAAGGAGCCTAGGATTGACCCTTGTGGTATGCCCCTTGATAGGGGTATTGGAGGGGAGAAGTCCCCTCCCGCCTTAATGCACTGCTGTTGATTCGTAAGATAGCTTGTGTACCAAGACAATGCCGATCTGTAGAGACTAAGGTTCTCAAGGGTAGTAAGGAGCAGACCATGGTTAATGGTGTTGAACGCTTTACTCAGGTCAAGAAACAGGATGCAGACATGCATTTTCACATCCAGGGATGTTAACCAGTCATTTGAGACCTTGGCCAGTGCTGAGATAGTACTTAGGTCTGAACTCAGATTGGATTGGATTAAGAAGATTGTTGGATTCCAAGAAATTCCTAATCTGAGCATTAACCACTTTTTCTAATAGTTTGGATAGTACAGGAAGGAGTGAAATAGGGTGATAGTTATTTAGGTCACTTCTGCTGCCAGATTTAAACAATGGTATGACATGCACCATCTTCCAGTTGGAAGGTAGATCACCCTGGGATACAGATAGGTTGAATAGATGGGTGTTTGTGGAGATAATACATAATAGCCAAGTTTTAGATAGTAAGGTTCCATAAGATCCACTCCTGCACGTTTCCTTCACATCCAATTCCAGGATGATGTCTTCCACATTCTTTAGCAACACCTGGCAGAAGGAAAATGGAGCTGAAGGGGCATCAAGGTGTAAGGCTGATGATGGGGTAGAGCAAGGCCGCTTCAAGTTCTGAGATTGATCCCGGAGGACACTGGCTGGTGACGTGTCAAAGGCAAACCCTGCCATGGTGAAGTGATTGTTGGGCAGCTCAAGTATGTTGTGTTTTTCAATAAATTCAACCCCCCTGAGAAAATTGTAAATGGGAGTGCATTTGTTGGGCTGTGACCTTCCAAGTCCTTAAGTGTTCTCCAAAACTTTGAGGAGGATTTGGAAGAGGCTTCTAATTGACATTGGAAGTAGCTAGCCTTTTTGGTTCTGGTTAGTTTGGTGCAGAGATTTCTAGCAGCTCTGAAAGTGGTGCAGTCCCCGAGGGTCTTGTTTTTTCTTGCTTTTTTGCCACAAGGTATCTGTATTTAGTAAGGTTTCCTTCAACTCAGAGGTGAATCTTGGGAAGGACCTCTTTTTTGTACAGGTTTTAATCAGTGGTGCATGCTTGTTGATGGTGTCAAGCAGGATGCTGTGGAACAGCTCATAGGCTTCATCGACTGTAGCAGTTAAGTAGAAGCTTCGCCAGTTAGCATTCCGTAGGTCAGAAAGGAAGGCAGTGGTGTTAAAGTTCCTGCGGCTTCTTTTGTAGACAAACCCAGAAGGCAAGGAGATTTTAGGGAGTTACCTAACGCAGGCGATGAGGCAATGATCACTGAGATCATTAAAGAAAATGCCAGAATGAGCATATAGGTGAGGTTTATTCATAAGTACTAAATCCAGTAGGGTACTACGTTCTGGGTTTTTGGCATTCAGACAAGTAGCTTCCATAATAAGTTGACTGAGTCCGAAGGTATTACAAAGGTCTATTAGATGCTTGGAGGTGGTGGACAGCCAGTTTAGGTTAAGATCACCTAATAAGATTAATTCTGAAGGAGTTCGGGATTGCAGTTCATGCAGGTGATTCATTACCAAAAGCCCCACTGAAGGAGGCCTATAGCAGCCAAGAATAGACAAGGACATAGATTTGGAAAGTTGAATCTTTAGGGTTAGGCACTCAAATTTCTTAGGAATAGAAGTAGCATCCACAACTGAGACAGTATATTTGTCCCGTACATAGATTGCTACTCCCCCCCCAGAGGGCCTATCTGCACGGAAAATATTGCAATCTGGAATATTGATTGTATGGTCCTGTGTGGAAGCCCTCAGCCAGGTTTCTGTAACTACAGGGATGCCCGGTTTAAGAAGGCAGATCCAGGTCTGTTTGATGTCAAATTTTTTCAAAAGGCTTTATCTGTTGATATGCAGGAAGGACATGCCTTTTAGCAGTAAGAGAGCTGATGGTGAAGGAATAGGATGGATAGATCTGGGGTCTTATATATCTCTATGTACTAGGATTATATCATGAGTACTGGTTTTGACCCCAGTTCTGTGTTGAAGAGATATTCAATCAACTCTTTTAAGGTTTCTGGGGTTTCATAACTTTTTTGATATATTCCCTTTATTCTTATGGGGCCTTATGCACCAATGGAGCAGAGTGGCTACACGTACGTATCTGGGGTATGCAACCACTCTGCACCCTACATGCCCCCCCTGTGCGGGATGCACTAAGGGGGACATGCAGCACATATGTGCCCAATTCCCCAACCACATAAAGAGCAATGTACCGGGGGTGAGTGAGGGGTGGGCCGGTACTACATGCCATGCACCAAGGGGTGTACTGCATCTGAAGAGGGGTGCAGTGGGCAGTTGGCTATGCCATGGTGGACCCTGCTGTAACTGCAGTACGCAGCCAAGCCCACACATCCACAGGGTCCCCCTCCAGCCTCAACAGCAAGACAGTTGCCAACCCCCAGCACACTGAGACACCCCCATCCTGTCAGCATCACAGCAGCACCCCACCCCACATTGCCCCTGTCCTGGCTGGCATGGCAGTACCACCCCCTCCCACTGGCATGGCTGCCCCTGCACCACTGCATGCCCTTATGCCCCCCACGGCACCAACACCACCATCCCCTAAGCCCCGTATCTGCATGTCAGTGCCCCCGGGCTGGCCAGCAGCACAGCACTCCAGATACCCCCATAGCTGCTGACTATCTGACTTGCGCAAGGTGCATGCAGCCGATGCATGCCCATGTATGTCAGACGGCTGGCTGCCGTGGTGGTGTGTGGAGGGCTATGCCGCTGGCCATCTTGGAGGCACCAACACACATGTATGGGGTGGGTGTGCAGTGCCAGGGGGATGAAGGCCAGTCAACACGCCAGTCAGGGTGACTGTGGGCAGATGTAGTCATCGACAAGGGGGTCCTAGGTTGGTGGTGGGCCACTTCGGTCCAGGTCATGGGTGGTTTAAGATGCCAGTACGGTTGGTGCCTGCAGTGTGGCAGGTGGGTGGGTGCCACCAACCAACAGCCTGACATCAGGGCAGGTGCACATGGGTCCAGGAGCCTGTGGAGCACATTCATGCACCCAGACCCATGCCTCTCTGTGCAAGGGATCCACTCCCTGTCCAGGATGGGCATCCATTTGGATGCCTGGCTGGACCCGCAGCTCCGCCCCGGCTGCCCTGCAGAGTCCTGTTCACTGCTGGGTGGGGCCGCGGACAGGTGCACATCCATTGTGCATACCTCGGGTGCACACCTGTCCGCGGGGGTGAAGCTGCATGGGCAGGCTGTGTGCCTTTGGCATGTAACCTGCACCCATTTGTGCATAGAGGCCATTGCTATTTCATTTCCGCTTAGCTTCCTTAGAAATTAAGCATTATCAGATGTCTTACTTTCTTTGTATTTGTCAGCACTCCCTTTCATGAGATTTTGTTCTTATTTTTGCTCTTCTCCTCCACAATGTTATTTTCAGAGATACAATGTAGTTTTCCCTTTCCTTACACAATTAGGGGTTCCAGAGGGAGGTGTCTCATATTAAAGCTTGATTCTTGTTTTTTTTCACTCCTTTTTTATTGAGTAACTTGGTTTTCATCCTTTCCTTTTTTCCTTTTGTTAAGGTTTTTTTATTTCCTTTACTCTTACACTTTTCCTTTTTTGGTATATTTAAATTTGTTTTGGGGGGGGGGTGTTGTAAGCAATGATGAGAAAGATGGCCTCTGTCTGTTTAACTTGGATTCTAGGTCATTTTCTTTGTTTTCAAGTTTATCCAGACGATCAAGAATCAGATTAGTAAATCCAGAAAATGTTCCTTTTATCTCAGTCAATGCCTCTAAAAGGACTATGTTTGCCATCGCTGGATGAGCTAGTGTTTATATTGAATATTTTGACAATGTATCTGGGCATTGTGCTAAAAATTCAGGTTCCAGATTTATTTGCTCAACTTTGTTATCCAGATTTTGTAATTCAGTGTTTGGTGACACAGCTAATATGGAAATATTTTTTAATCAATTTTCCTGTTATTTCTAGTATGACTGAGTTCCCTGATAAATCTAGTGGGCTAAATGGGTCCAGTCTTGTAGCTTCCCTATTTGATTTTTCTACCCCATATTGATCAGCTTCTACCTGTAGATTTTGACTACTTTCTCTTTTGTCCATTGTTATTCCCATAGTAACTGTTTTCACTTTTATTTTTGTAGTTTTAACTTGTTCTTTCTTAGGGAAGAAGTCAGATATTACATTTTGGGAAGTTCTATGATTAAAGCCATCTGTCAGCTTCTTTGCTTTTTCTTCTCCCCTTCAGCTCTGTACACCTTTGCTCATATTTCTTCCCCCTGCATACCCTGAATCATCTTTGTTGCCCTTCTCTGAACCCTCTACAATGCATCTATATCCTTGCAGAGGTGTGGTCTCCAGAACTGAACCCCGTACTCTAACTGCAGCCTCACCATGGCTTTGTAGATGGACATTATAATCTCCCTCCTTCTGCTAGTAATGCCCCTGCCTACGCATGCCAGCATTTCATTGGCCCTTCCTGCCATCCTACTACATTCCCTTTCCTGTTCTGATTCTTTGATTTCCTCACCCTCCCCCAGCATGTACCGCGCTTTTGTGTTTTTCCTCCCTAGGTGCACCACAGTGCACTTCTTGGCATTAAACCTCAGCTGCCATTTCCTGTCCCACTCCTCCAGTGTCTTGAGGTCACTTCTCATGTCTTCCATCCCCTTCTGGGTGTCCAACCTATTGCAGATTTTTGTATCAATGGCAAATAGGCACATCCTCTCTCTCTCAAACCCTCCACAATATCACTGATGTAGATGTTGAAGAGGAGCAAACCCAAGACTGACCCCTGTGGCACCCCACTTCTCACCATTGCCATCTCGGAGTGTACCATTGCTTATGGTGCATATAATTTCAAAGATGCCCACCTAGTCCACACTGTCACCTTGCGTGGATGTTCTTTGCATGGTCAAATATGTTTGCAGAGGGCACAGAGCCAAATCATGATCCAGCCACTGCAAAGTTGTTCTGCACATCCAGCACTGGAGTCCCAATTTCACACATTCCACAGACAGTGTTGCTATGTCTCTCTTCCAGCTTCTTGACCATAGTAGCAGTGAAAAGATGGTGGTTTCTCAATCTGCAGACCTCATCCAAAAGACATGGATATATGCCAGAAAAAGGCACAGTATTTATGCAGTACAGGGATAGGTACAGTAGGCATGGTCATGAATTATGGAGAATCACAAACTGGTGAATAAGGAGAAGACAAATCAGATGTTGAGGATCTGAGAGGCATGATGTGACTATGATGTTACAAACAGTATTAGACAATTAGCTCTAAAATGATGGCTGTCTTAAAGTCATGGAAGAATATATAATGGGTGATTTGTCATGCTTGAAAAATTAGATTACATACTGTACATCTGATTGAGAGGCACTACTCTGTATCACTGAGAATATTAGATTAAAGATGACTACCAGATTTGGAATTGCAAACTTTTATGGAATTCCAAATGTAAGCAGACCTGCCAGGATGAGAAAAGTGGAAACACAACTGAAGAGCAGCACACCTGTGAGAAAAGGGGGGGGGAATGTCATACTACTAGTTAAATGCTGGATTTTCAGAAAGGAGCTCAGGAAATACACGGTAAGGCAATACTGTTTTGTATTATTGTTTTGAATAATAGGTATTCAAATAGCTCTCAACTGCCATGATTTTTGTATAATGTCATGAATCTGATTTATAAATGTACCCTTGCTCAACAAATACTTTGTTTACTGATGTACATTTTAATGTTAGTGCTATTTATGTTTATACCAACTACCCAAAATGTTAAGAAACTTGATAGAAACTGTCCTTAACACTAGACAAGTGTTGACCACAATTTTTAAAACTAATATTCTTTTTGCAGGTGTGCTCCCGCTCCTAGTTTCCAGATGGGTACCCACACCTCAGTCAGACCCTGATAAGTGTAGTTCACAGACAGGCAATAATGACTAAGTATTTAGATTCTAACTGCATTTCTTGTTTCCAAACTGTGTGATATGATTGCAAGGGACAGTGAACTATCATTTTCTAAAGAGCATGAAGAAAACCTCATGGTAGCATCCCATGCACAGAAGCAGGCAGCAGCACAGAACAAGGCAGAACTTGAGCAGAAGGCCAATCCAGAGGACACAGAAGCACCAGAGCAGCTGGCCCATCCAGAGGATATGGAAACACCCAAGCACCTGGCCCATCTGGAGGACACAGAAACACCAGAGCAGCTGGCCCATACAGAGGACAAGGACTCACCTGAGCAGCAGGCCAGCCCAGAAGATCAGGAAGTGTCAGAGCAGCATCGGTATACAAAGGGAAAGGGCAGCTATAGAACACCAAGGAACAGGGGCTGATATGAAAACAGCTATACATAGAACATGAAGCAAAGTGGGAGAGAGCCACATTTTAGCACTTTATGCAGAAGAGCATAAAAGAATGGAAGCAGACTTTCTAACATGTGAGGAACACCATGGAACATCTAAAGGCAGGGCAACTCCATCTGCAAGCAAAGTTTCAAGAGCTGAAAAGGGGAATGAGGGAGATGCAGCAGCGAATGTCAATACCATGGACATCAACACCAGTGAAGAGGCACAGTACAGCAAGTCTTTTAGAAGACACTAAAATATAGAGGCAAAGGAAATGAGAGACTCACTGCAAGACAGTGATACAGCACTAAAGGCAATGACAGACGAAAGGCCACTTGTGTTGGTTCCACTGAGAGCAGGCCATGGTCATATCATGGGCAGAATGAACATTCTGCTGGATATGGACATTGTGCTTCTCACAAGCGAAAATAAAGGGATCTCAGGTGCTAGAACCTAAAAAACCCAAATGCTCTGCAGTACTAATTTTTTTATGCCCTTGTGCCGTACAACATGTTATATGCCATGGGCAAATAAAGTAAACTATGATGGCACAAGGGGTAAAAAGGGGCAGCCCAGAGACCTGACCAATGTTATCTTGTTCCATGCAGGTGGCACTTTGATTTAACACCACCAATTCTTGTGAAAATGAGGGATAAAATAAATGAACAGCTATGACTGGTATAGAAAGACTGAACACACCAACTGATATAGTACTGCACCATCGCCCATGAAATTGCTATTTTCGTATTACTGATTTCTAAACATTTTTATGTTGGCGTGCGCTTGTGCAGCCAACATATTGCAGTAGTAGAAGATTTGGAGGTGCAGTCACTGAAGGCAAACGTAGGGTATGCATCAGTAGGAGCATCCCTCATTCCCCAATAATGCAGCTGCAGGCGCCGACACCCTCGACACATAAACTGGCCACCAGATCTAAGGGAAAGTTCACTGCAATGACAGCCAAGCTTCTCACACAGTGTGCCTTTCCTCATGAAACAGTTTACAAAACATGGTGGCATGCCACTGCAGAGTGCCCTGACCCACTTCATTTGCCGATGGGGGAGCCCACTCCCCGTCAGCATAATGCAACCCCCCTCCCATTTAACATGTGTGCCGAGGGGGTGCCCAATCCCCCTTGGCATTGTGTCCACCCTTCCCAGTTTAATTTGCTGACAGGGGAGCCCACTCCCCATCAGCATAATGTCCCTCCCATTTGTTGTGTGCCAACAGGGGTGCAAATCCCTCGTTGGCTACAGACCTCCCAAAAAAAAACACTCAGGTGGCATGCTGGGAGCCCACCCCAGTGTGCCAAATGCCCCTGTAAAAGAAAAACCATCCCACAATATTTTTTTTGTTTTTTTGTTAAAACCTGCAAAGCAGAAAACAGTCCCTCATCGACTCCGATGACTCTCCCACAACCTGTGCCCACCCTCTGTGCACCCTACCTCCCCACACCCACCCTCACCTCATACTTACCTCCAGAGCACAGCGTGATGATCTTTGGTGGACTGGGAACATGTCTGCACTCTTCAAAGCCAACCGCGAACTGAAGAAATGCTGGTAAGCTGTATAATGGCATAAATAGTTTTTTTTTTTTTTTGGTGCATATCTCGGGCATTTTTGGGAATTTTGGCACAAATTTTTAAGATGGGGTTATTGTGACTCTTCTTCATGAATTCAGTCACTGTCATGGCGTTATTCGGTCTTGAAAGATGATTTCGCAGTCACTGCGTGGAATCACCTTTCAGGACCAATTAATGAAATGATGGTGCCACTGTTCATGAGGTGCACTCTCAAAAAGCCTATGTATTTGGTGAAAAAAATCCAAAACATGGCTGTTTTATGAGCATGAGTTGCGCAGTTTCCATGTATGCTCATAACTTCGTGAATTTATAATATTTGCACTCCAAATTTTCAACATTGGCATTATCCACACCTCCTTATGAACAGTACAGCTGTCATTTTACATATCCTGGCCGAAATGTGTTTTCGCACCTGTGGCGCAGAATGGCATGGTCACCATGGGAAATCAAGTTTTGGGACAGATTAACACAATCACAGTGCCACTGTTCATGAGGGGAGGTCTCAAAATGCCTATATTGAAAATTGCCTCTTCAGGGTGGGGGTGAGGTTGGTGTCAGTTCAATACTTCACTGCCATTCCCATTATGCCTTTTAACTCCTGCACTACCAATGCCAACACCAGTGAGACAACATTCAGCATTGACAAATGCTTGTTTCCAGTTGTATTTGTGTGTTTATACAGTGTATTTGTGCTTCTGTCCCCTGAAATGTATGTTGGCATATCACTGCCTTAAAAAAACATTTACTGTATATACACTGTACGTTTCAAAATCCTTATTGTAAAAAGTGCTCTTCTATGCTGTCTAATATTCCGATGGGGGTATTTGTGTGTTTTAATTTTTGCTTGCATAGTACTGTTTGGTTGTTCGAAAAAAAAAATATTTGAAGGAATCAGACCTCTTGGTTACTCTGGAAACCAAAAGAGTTTTTTTTAAGATAATAATGGTTTAAGACACCTTGGACCAGATTCACAAAAGGGTGATGCTGGCCTTGCATCAAGGCCTGTGTCAAAACCATTTGCTGGCACAGCTGCATCAACTTTGCCATACCCTGCACCCAATTCTGGAAGATTGAGTGCATTTCTGACACTTTTCCCATTTTACAGAAGCTTGCACCAAATATTTGGCACAATCCCCATAAAAATAGTACCGGGATCGCTGCAAGCTACACCAGAAAAAGCCAGTCTAACTTGCAGCAATTGGTACATGGTATCGAGAATCACAATCGCCAGCTGGGAGAATGCCACAAGCTCTGTTTGCCATAAGACTGGCACAGCTGGAGCATACAGCATTCACAGACTGTGTGAACCAGACCCATGACTTAAAAGTGGAGTGATAGAAACATGGTAATAGCAAAAACAGGGATAGGATAACATATTAGTTAAAGAGTAGGTGTTTACATCTAATAAACAGACAACTATTTTATTTATTGTATTTTGATATTTTTGTATTTACCTTTTTTTGCATTTTATAATAGAATATTTGATAGTGTACTGAAACAAGGGAGATTTCACCTTTGATTTTAACAATGCTAGTAAAAAGAATTCTTGTTAATCATTTAGTCTTTAATGTAGCTGTTGATTTTTGGTTTGGCGTTCTACTGGTAGCTAGGTGCAGGGAGGGGCAAGATTGCAATGGTAACCTTACACACAGTACAAAAATGAGGGCTATCAGACACAAATGTGTATTGGTTATTAGGTGTTGCATCTTAAGTGTGTACTCCGCATTGTCAGTGGCTATGCAACCACACCAAATTGAGCAACAGATCACAAGACACATGGTGACAGGTTAAAGAAATACAAAATTTAGTGCTCCTCCGACATTGAATGGCACGCTTATGGACAGATAGCACTCTGTTGTGTACTATAGTGTATGTTAGAATGTTGTTCACCTTTCTTTTTTATCCATAGTAAAAAGTTGTTCTACCACAATAGCTAAATCCCTAGAATGCTGTTCAACCCACCTAGGGTAGAACAGCGTTCCACAGCAAATGCAAGCATGAGGGTGTTTTTTTCTAATTCTGAATCAGTTGCCACGCCATCATTAAACATTTTACTGAATGTCAGACTTTAATAGCAGTATAAAAAGACAGAAAAACACACAAATAATGGCAACAATCTCACCCAATCTCTCACTGGAGGTGTGGACATGATGGAAAATACAGTGCCATGCAGACAATTGGGTCCCTCAGCAGGTGCAAATTCACTGAGTTGGCGTGTTAGTCCAAACAAACATAGCATGGTATTGTTGGGAGGTCCAAACCTCACTTTCAGATTCTTGACGATATTGGGAATGCAAGTAATCACAGACACGTTGCATTAGAGTAATAAACAAGTTTATTACTACCAAAAGGATAAATCACAGTTGCCCTAAGCAGTTCTTACCAATACAAACAGAGAGCCAGTGCTAAGCATTCCCTACACCTCGAGGTTTCTCTGTGTCTCTTGGGGTCTCTCAGGTCTCCGATGTATAAGGCTTGAGCATTACGTTATATACCTATGATAATTACTATGGTTACCAAAAGATAGAAACATTTCTAGTTACAGAGATGAGCCCTATTGGCTAAATTAGAGGTGGAACCACGGTCCTAGATAACATTATACAATTCTGTAAAGTCATCAGTTTGAGAACAAAAGAGTTCTTATACAGAGTCTTACATTACTCAGTGTAGTGGTACAAATCACCAAAAGGTGGCAATGCTGTCTTACATATTATAATCACTCCAAGGACACAGATGTCCTGGCATCTTACAAGTAAGAAATACACAGAAAATACATAGCAGAATATATGTATTAGCAAGCAAAGTGTATTACAACAATATGCATTCATATCCTGACATCTACTCTTGTATGGTAGATGCCCTTAGCTCTATATGTTAGTATAACATATACCTAAATGCTAGCTGTCTACAGTGTACCTCTGAGGGTACCAATTAGGGTGCAGGGACCTCATGTAACATTCCCCCCCTTGTTGCCTCCAAGGGCAACACAGGCAGATGTCTCGGGAAAGGACAGGAGCAGTGGTCATTTACAAACCCAACACACGAGCTTTGTAAAGGAACTCAAGCTGCTCATGGTGTTGGGCGCAGTGTGCGCCATAGGCAGCAGAGCATAATAATCAAAATGAAAATTAAAAATGCTTTTATAATAACAAAACCTTTAAAAGTAATCTCTAACCAGGTCTTAGTTAATGCATTATTCATATCTCCATCATTGATCAAGGTGAGAACAGCTTCATTGGCTTTGGTCATATTATTGCTGATGTGGATGAGGTGTGTGTCTTTCCTGTCTAAAAGTGATTTTAATGTAAGTGTGAGTGGGTCTATGTGTACATTAAAATATGGAAAATATACTGATAGTGTGAGCAGATAATCGGGGTTACCATCAATAATGTCTGCATCAAGAAGAGGGATGGGGGTTATAACAGTATGTCCAATAACAGTCTTCTGAAGGGGGACAAAAACAGAAATTGGGGTAATCGATAGCACATGTAACAGATCAATATGTGTAAGACTTGTAATTCGTGACCACGCAGTACTCGCCATCAGAATTATACTGTGAGCGCACAGTAGGCAGTCTCCACTTTTGCAACTGGACAGGGCAGGTGTAGGTCGTCTTCAAAATCCATGTTGACAGGTGATGAACCTCCTCACGATAGGATTGGTACAGTTGATCTGGAGCCAATGTTGAGTCTAAAGAGTTAGTGCCATTCACAGTGATGTCATCATCCATAGTGAAAGTCCAATCAATGCTGTCTGGAGAGTAACCACAAACAGGTTGAATAACATCAAATACATCACATCAGCACAAGTAAATATATTGCTTTTTCACACAGCAGTTCATGTGCGGAGCCACCCAGGCATCCAGGAAAGGTTGGTAAACCAGTAGAGTCGGTAGATCTAGGTATTCTCTGTAGATGTCTTCATCCAAATGCCCAATGGAATGTACCAGTGCAAGCTTGTTGAACAAAGCTGTAGTGGGGTCAAAGTGTGGTAAAGCGACAGTGAAGGAAACAAACATGGTATCTGTTATGGAACACTTCTTAGCAGTGAAACAAGGACCAGTATTAGGGTGTCTGGTCACAAACCCCAGATTCCTAGCTGTAGAAAGAGGAATAGTTAACGTCTGTTGCATACACATGGAAACACAGCTAGTGGTTTTACATCATGAACAATACCATTTGGAGATGCATCTATTGTGTATAATGTCAGGTATTCTTCCAGATTCTAGATCACGGAAGAGGTTATTGATGGTAGTGATGATGTATGAGCTGTAAACAGAGCATAGTATCTCTCTAGCAATATATTGTTTATCTGCTTCTTTATTGTTTTGTTGCATGAGTGTGTTGATTTTATCTTTAGAATCAGTGAATGCCTTAGCAATGTCATGCATGTTGTATACAGTGTATCTTTCTTCCTGACTAAGGCCATCCACACCATGCAATAATGGGGGTAGTATGTTGTTGACCAAACCAGTGGAGAATTTGGCAGAATGACTTTTGATAGCAGCAATGTCTGCTTTGTTCCAAATAGACATAGCCATACCAAAAGGCCTGTGACAGTACCTGTTGCACCTGTGACATCAGAACTGTCAACTTCACGTGTTCTACATTTATGAGTTAGATTAACAGGAGAGGGCTTCCTCCTGAAGTTACCTCTATGTTCAGTAGAGTGGACCCCGGCAATAGGGTCTTGCGTACGAATCTGAAATACAGCTAAACTATCAAGCAATAATGTACTATAAAATGCTGACGTGTTAGTGTTGTGACACATGCCAAATTCTTTCATATTCCAGTAAGTTAGATTAAACAAAACAGGTATATGCATAAACTGTAAGTTATTAATCAAAGAACCTGGGAGGGCAGTGGCTGTTAGACCATACGGGGACCAGGGGTATGCTTTGGACATTCCAAAAACTGCTTGTCAGTGGGTGGTAACACAGAGAGATACATGGCTGCAGAAGCCATGTGGAGTAAAACAAAATTTCCGAAAGAGAATCTCTTGGACAAAGAATTACAGTATGAAGGATCAATTAAGTCAGTTATGTTGTACAAACCAGAATGTCTTGATGCAGTTTGTAACAAGGACAGCGAACCATTTGGGGATAATTTAGCATTGGGCCAACCTTGGAAAGTTCCTTTGGAGAGTTTGGCCACAGGGAGAATTTGTCCTTGTGATGTGGTGTGCCACTCAATTTGAAGGGTAGATTTATCAGGAGCAATAACCGAGGCAGTGAGGTAAGCATCGGAACCTTCCTGGACATTGATCATACTATCTGGTATATTGATGGATACTCCCTCTGGAGGAGGTGCTGGGGGATCGAGGTGTTGTAGGGGGTCTGGTACCGTGTCTTGGATACGGGGGATAACTCCTGACAGAAGAAGATAATGGAACAAGATAGCCATCTTGTCAGTGTATCTGAAAAGGAAGATCAAAGATTAGTATGTTAGTACTATTCCACCCAATGGGGTGAGGAAAAGGAGTTTAAGCTCCTTTATACAGTTTCAGCCGGTTTGTATGTAACCATTTGTCAGTCAGCTTGTTGTTGTGGAGGAGTCTAACTTGATAGACTGCCGGACTGAGCTTGTTGACAATGGGGTATGGGCCTTCCCACTTGTTGGAGAAGGAGTGGGTGGGATATGCAAATCCAAGTACCATTACCTGATCTCCAACTTGCCAATCCACTTCTTATGCATGTTTGTCACACTGTATTTTGGATTGTTGCTGGGCCTTGCCCATGCAGTTGGCAGCATACAAGTGTGTGTGTATGAGGTCTTTTCTGAGTTTTTCCACATATTGGTCCACAGACACATGGTCTTCAGTGGGGGTGTCCAGGTCAAACAACAGGTGTTCAGATAATCTCATCTGTCTACCAGTCATCACCTCAAAGGGTGTGAGCTGGGTGGTGGCGGAGGGTGTACCCTTGATTGCCATAAGGAGTAATGGCAATAGGGAATCCCAAGTTTTGGGATTGTCCTCAATGAATTTGGAAAGCATTTGCTTAATCCGTCTGTTGGCTCTCTCTACTTGACCTGAGGATTGAGGGTGGTAGGGTATGTGAACTTCTGCTGAACTCCAAGGAGTTCAAGGGATTCTTTCATCAACTCACCTGTAAAACTGGTTCCTTTGTCAGAGTTTACCTTGAGGGGTAGACCCCAGCTGGAGAAAATCCATTCCACCAGGATTTTGGCAGTAGTTTTCACTGTACATGTCTTAGTGGGGAAAGCTTCTACCCACTTTCAGAAGAGGTCAGTTACCACAAGATCATACTTATTATTTCTGCTGGTGTTGGTCAGAGGACCAAAGAAATCAATCTGTATGGCACACCAAGGGCCAGAATGTCGTTGTGGTAAGAGTTTGGCATTTCATTTGGTAGGGATGGGGTTGTTTTGTGCACAAATGAGACAGTTGTCTATGTATTGTTTAACATCTTTGGTGATCCCAGGCCACCAGGCAGTGTTCTTGAGTCATTGGAGGGTATTTTCTGCTCCCTGGTGTCCACCAGTAGGGGTGTCATGCACTTGGTGCAAAAATTCAGATTTTAAATGTCTGGGGACCACCCACAACTTAGCGGTGGAGTCATCTGGTTGGAACCAGATGAGCTTGTCATCTGGTGACAAGCGTAGCTTACCTTCATGCCTCCGATAGGGGTTATGTGTGGGAAGTTTCTCTTCAGTACCTTTGTCAAGGAATCTGAACACCTGTTTAAGTTCAGTATCAAGCTGCTGGGCTGCGGAGAGGTCCAAGGGGGAAAAAGGTTCAGGTTTCTTCCTGAGTGCTGCAATATGTACAGCTGCATTAGCCTCTGGATGGTCCATCATCCAGATGTCCCCCCCTTGGGCCCCTTCATTAGCAAGGGGGTCTGCTGTGTCATTGAAGGCATGATAGGGGTTATAGAGAGGGTGGGCCTTGACTTTGTGTACATAGAGTTTGTGTGCAAATTTTTGTGCCAGTGAATGTATGTATATTACCAATTCCTTGTACTTCACTGGGCTACCATCAGAGGAGGGGAAGGAGTTCTTCTGCCAGAAGGGAAGAAATTCTGTAAGAGAACAACAAACCCAGTTAGAGTCTGTAAAGATGATGGTATCCTCGGTTCCATGCTGGATGAACTCAAGGCACAGGCCACCGCTGCCATCTCTGCATATTGTGATGATGCTACACTACAGCACTTAGATATTTTGACAGTGTTCCCATAAGGATAGATCACTAGAATGCCCATCCCTGCAATTTGTTCTCCCTGATAGTAGGATGCTGAACCATCAGTAAAGACACGGCACATAGAAGTGTTGTTAGGTGTTTGTGACGTGGCAGGGAGGAAATGACCTGGATAGGGAAGATCAGGTGACTGTAGTGTACAGTCATGGGCTTCTCCCTGGAAAAGGAGGCCATGAGCTAACATAGATGGAACTTTAGTCGGTTGTACCTGTATGTCTCTGTCCTGGAGAAGAAGTGACCAGTGTGTCAGTCTGGTGTTAGAGACTGACCCATCCTTCACTCTATCTGAGAGCAGAAAAGTGGTTGGGGTGTGGTTGGTGTTAATGATCAGTGGTGAGTACCCAATGATATACAGGAAGTGCTTGACAGCCCAGTAGGTGGCCAGAAGGTTCCTTTCACAAAGGCCATACTTCTGTTCCACTGGGGTCAAGAGCTGTGAGGCATATGCAATGGATCTCAAGGTGCCATGCACCTTCTGAGCCAGCACTGCTGACATGGCAATGTCAGAGGTGGCACATTCCAGATGGAATGGTAGTGCTGGATTGGGGCTCACCAGAGCTGGGACGGATGCCAAGGCCTGCTTCAGTGATGTCACAGCCTGGGTGTGTATAGGACCCCAAGTCCATGGTACATCTTTTTTGAGTAACTCATACAGAGGAGCAGCTTTCTGAGCAAAGTCACAAATAAAATCCCTCGAATAGTTCACCATACCTAGAAACCTTCAAAGAGTTGCCACACTGGTAGGTAATGGCAAGTCTTGCAATCCCTGTACCTTCTTCCAGGTAGGGCTTCACCCTTGGTCAGTTATTTTTAGACCCAGAAAGAGTACTTCTTTCTGACACAGCTGTGCTTTTGCTGGGTTGCATTTCAGGCCTGCTCTCTGAATGAGAGTCAGTAGTTCGTCCAAGAGATCCAAATGTTGTTCCTGTGTGGCTGTTGCCAGTAACAGGTCATCCACATATTGTAAGAGACATTGGGGGATAGAGAAACTCTCAAGGGCGTCCATCATGTGGAGATGGAACAGGGATGGACTGTTATGGAATCCTTATGGCAAGCAAGTCCATGGTGTACTGACCTCCTTCAAAGGTGAAGGCAAACTTATATTGACTCTTAAAGCTGCACTGTCAGATTTTTTCCAAGAATCTGTAATCTCACTCACCATTCTGAATTTAGGCTCTGTGGTGCTCCATATTTCATCCATCAATACACACCCATTTGTTTGTTTTTCTACCTTGTACTTTTGTAAGAAATCCAAATATAACTTTGCTATTCTCTGCTGTGTGAGACCCCGCCTTTGTTTTGATAAGAACCTGCCCTTGGCTCTGCCTGCACTTCTAACAATGTCTAAAGCAGGCGGGGGAGGTGTTCAGCCAGTATCAGTAACTCAAGCCTACTTCCTTCCTCCTTCAGTCCCTCTATATTTACTTCTCCATTTCTGTCCCATTCTCCTTTTGCATGACAGCTAGTGTCATTCTGCCTACAAGCTTCCCCGAAGTCCTGCAATTTGACCTCAGAATGGCTAGAGAATTGGTCATTACACATGAACTAATGCACAACAAAACCTATTATGTATAGCTTTATTTCTCTATCATTTCTGTTGTGCTGTAGCCTGCTGCACTTTTCACACATTGTATTTATTAGTCATCAGTGTGTCAGTGAGCACACCATGAGCTTTAGGTGTCTACAAGTGCACTGATGATGAGACACACATTTGTTGTAACATTGCCTTGTAACACAGCCCATTTATACTTTTTGTAATGCACTCCTATGTCATGTTCCCTAATGCAGCACTTAATATTTTTTGCATTTATGCTATCTCCCTCCTCAGAGTCTTGTTTCCTTGATGTAATAAATCCCACATTTCAGCACCCTGATTTAGTGCTTACTAATACTGTAGTGATATGCAATCACTCTCCTCAATGTCCAGCATCTCCAACCACACTATAGTGTTGTGCTCCTTGCTGATGTTTGTGATGCAGATGTTTATTATAAATCCATGTTCCCTTTCCATGATGCTGACTTTTACTTCTTTGAGATCACCCTCCCCTACATCCGAGGCCGCCAGTTCATGTGCCATATATACCCCCCCAAAAAGCACATGTTCTGTGGTCTACTTGAGTGAACCACCTGCTATCATCCATAATGTACCCACCACCTTCCAGGAAACCCCATGCCATCACCTTGACACATTGCCCCTATCACCAACACCTCTGTTTGTTGACTGTGCTGTGCATGTGTACTGTTGAAGTTCACTATATGGTTAATGGACTGTACATTCTCACTCATGACAGTCAGTCATCAGCTTGTGGTGGTGGTGAGAGGATGATGATGCTGCCTGCACCTCCTTCAGGATTCTGTTGTAGTAAGTGTTTGCAGGTGGTGTGAGGGTGGTTGCACTAGATCTGATTAATTTGTTGTGTGTAGAATTTGTATTACTGTATACATTTTTGGTTTGTTGTTGGTGGGCACAGGAACATGAAGATTTTGCATACCAGTTTGTGAATGACATTACCTAAATTCCACTATCTGTGCAATGTAAAGATGCTTTGAATAGTGTTGCATCACTTATCTCCTTTAGCTTACCAAGCAATGCATTTCAACATGTTCTACCACCTCTGAGACAGCATGGTGAGAATGAGATTCACAAATGAAACTATTGCTGCTGCTTGGTGCATATTCTCATTTTCCTAAGTGTAACCCCCTTATAAATTGGGATTTACTAGAATGCCTCTAGTGGTCTCTTTAAGAGCTGCCAGCTTGCTGACCCAGTCAGTATACTAAGAAGGGAGGGGACTGTGAGTTCTCTTGCTCGAGTACCGCCTGAGGCACGGTGTATGTGCTCTATTGTTGGCATTGCTAGTTAGGCAAAGTGGTCCCCTTATTGGGCTGTAGTATTTATGTATTATATGTTGACTAAGTATTAAGGAATGTAGTTTGTCTAACCTGTTTTCCCTTGCAGCTGGGACTTTGTGCATTTTGCCCCTCCATTTTAGACCCGTACTGTCTATGGGGTCCAGTGAGGATCCAAGGGCACTTAAAATGGAGCATTGAGCTACCAATTATGGCTGGGACTCTTTTTGGAGCCGGCTGCCAATGGGAGGTATGGCTCTTGATCTGCGAACTAAAGTCCAGAAGGTGGTGAATTTTTTGCACAAATAGAAGGAGGAAGAGGGTATTGGCAGTGTGAGCCCTCTCCAATAGTGTTGGGTCACTCCCGAATGAGGACCCCCTGCTTAATGGCTGATGGAGCAGAGTCGTTATGGCCATGGTGAGAGAAGGAGCTCTGGGCTCCTGCGCTGTAGAGTCTTTGCGTGGGTAGCACGTGTGGAAGGCCAAGTAGTCATGCTACAGTATCGTCATAAGGTGCCAGAGAAGATCCTCCATGACGTGCTGGCAGAGGAGGCTGTATACATGATAGCTACCTACCAGGTTCCCCCTGTAGAGAACTGGAGAATCTGCTTCAATTGCGCTCGGTCTGGCTGGAAAACTGAAGCAGCATTGCGTTACCCGGTTCGTGCAGTAAAAATGTTCGGGAGTTTAAAGAAGCTGCCTGGTATGTTACCCCTCTTTCTTACATATAAATGTGTGTAGCAGTGTTTGGATCACAGGTCTTAGCATCAGGACAGGCAGTGAGTGGGTCTGGGAAGGCTGAAGTACTTAAGGAGCACTTATTTTCATGGTTCACAAGGGAGAGGGATTGGGCCATTCCTGCAGGGAAAGGGTGTGCATGGGTGGGTGGAAGAGAGCCACAGATGGGGGTCATCATGGTGGAAATGTTGCTGGAGGGCCTTAGGTCCCTGTGGGTACACAAGCTGGGGGGATGGACATGGTTTGAGCAAGATGAGGGTGGAGGAGACACACAGGCTAATGTAGGGGGAGGTGGGGACCCACAGGTAGCCAGTGGTAACAGAGATAATGAGGCAGTGACAGTGCTGCTCTTGGGTGACTCCTTGGCTGCTCAGGACACCAGAACAGCCACCAGGAAAGCCGGTGGCCACCAGAGGACTCTCAGTGAAGCTGAGAGGTGATGAACAGTGAGGGAAAACCAGGAGTGGCTACATCATTGCAACAAGGATGTATACTCTAATCCAGGACTCCAGCTGGGCTGACGTGAGTTATGACGAGATATGGATCACTTAGGGTGACAGACAGCTTACCTATATATAGCCTGCTTGCAGACAGAATGCCTAAAACTAGTCTTTGATCTGCCAAGAATATCCATTTTTATATTTGTTTGTGTCATCATTCCGTGAGTGCTGATTCCAGTTTTCCTCTTGTGCTAAGTGTATGTACCCTGTGTCACACTTTCATGGATGCTGGCTCCACCGGAAAGTGCTACTGTCCACCCAAAATTTAAAAAAAACAGACACTGATATTTGTTTTTCCCTCCATGGTATTCCCTTGCTACAACATAATTATACTTATTTTCTCTGCTTTGGGTGTGTGGAAGCATTTGGTTGTTCAACAGTCCTATTGTGTATAACTGCATCACTTGATGGCAGTTGACTGCACTCATTATGACCCCACCTGAAGTCTCAATCAGGGCTATTCACCTGCTTACCCTTGGTCATGTGCTTCAGTTTATGTGTTTGAGTACAGCACCATCACACAGACACTGGGCCATCAAGCTAAATGTAGTAGTTTGACCACACTGCAAAACACCATGAATTGAGCACATCAAGTGTCTTTCAACATCATATTGGCGTCATGCTGTCAGACATATCTGTGTTCCTTTGTGGCCTATTTGTTTGTACCATGACACACAATTTACCTCGGGATGAGCACTGGGAAATTATCCATGTGGTCGACATATACTTATACTTGCACCGCCCAGTGGCACTGTTGGTTAGCGAGGCGCCACACCGCACTGTGACATCAATCTGTGTTGGTTTAGAAAAGGAAGCTGATGCACCAGCCATTGTTGGCAAGCGGTAGAAGTCAGGACACAGACCGGGAGGCAGAAGGGGTGAGTCGCTTAGGCTAGGGGAAAGGGAGCTCTACTGAGGCAGGAAAAGAGCATGCAAAAAAGGAGAAGCAGGAGACAGAGGTAGATAGAGGGAAAGAGAGAGTGACAGAGAGAGGCAGAGAGAGGGAGAGAGCCCATAAAGGAGTCAGTCATAATTCTGGAGGACTCTACAGTAAAGTGTATCATATGGTAGTGGTGAACGGGGGACAGGACAAGCAGCATCTGGGTAGAGTGCACGCCTCACATGACAGCTGATAGGCTACAGCAGCATAGAAACATAGACTTTGACTGCAGATAAGGACTGCTTGGCCCATCTAGTCTGTCCATTTCCCTACCTACAGGATAGACTGCAGCCTATTTCTTCCTACCCCCCACAAGAATTGCCTTATGTCTGTCCCACACATTCTTGAATTCTCCCACAGTTTCAGACCCCACAGCCTCCTCAGGAAGGATGTTCCATGCATCCACTACCCTCTCTGTCAAATAATACTTCCTCACATTGCCCCTGAATGGCCCCCCCTTCTTTAAATTGTGTCCCTTGTTCTTGCACGTCTCTTTTTCTGCAAGATGCTACCCTCTTGGACTTTATTGATTCCACTCGAGGTAAAAAGTTTCATCATGTCCCCCCCTCATTCTTTCCTCAAGGGTACACATATTAAGCTCCTTTAGTCTCTCTCTCATACGGCTTCTCTTGAAGACCCTGCACCATTTAGTTGCCTCCTCTGGACTGCTCTATCCTGTCTATGTCCTTGTGGAATAGGGTCTCCAGAACTGGATGCAGTACTCCAGATGGGGTCTCACCAACTGTCTGCACAGGGGATAACAACTTCCTGTTTTCTGCTGATGAGCCTCCTATGCATCCCAGTATACCCACAGCATTCCCTACTGCCTTCTCACATTGCTTACAACCTTAAGGTCATCTGATATGATTAACCCCAGGTCCCGTTCCTTTTTTGTTCTTGTTACTACCTCCCCCCCTCATTTGCATTGCATATTGAATTTTGTGTACGGAAGGTGGTGGGGAACGAGGCATCATCGTTCCCGTGAAGATAAGCTGAATTCATTTTCAGCTGCCATGCCAAGTCGCCCCCCATCCATCAAAGTAAGCTCCAGCCAGGGCCAAAATGATGGACCTTTTGATTGTAACATTGCTCATGGTGTTATAGCTACTTTAATTTCTGTAACACTGATTCCCAAGAACCGCAGAATCTATCAGCGGTTCTGTGTTCCTGCTGGTGTCCTTATTTCAGTCAGAGACCTTTTCCACACTTTTGAAAATTTCTAAATAAATAGGAGGAGGGATGCAACTTATAGCTGCTGAACAGGGCACCAAGCTTGGGACACCCTTTTTAAGGATGGCCGAGCATGTCCGAGTAGTTTCGGTGTTGATCCAGCAAGCACCCAAGTACCTGAAGGAGGCTGTGTACAAGTAGATTATCATCAAGGTTGAGGAAAGTGGGCATGGAGGCAATCCTATAGTCTCTGCGTTGTGACAAAGTTCATGGGCACAGTCTTTGGCATTAAGAAACAGTGGATGGTTAGCAAACCAGAAGAACTTTGTCAAAGTCATACTGAAAAGTCGATGGAACATCGGTAGGGTTCAGATAGATGTATAAGAACTGTATCAACAGCGTACATGTGTATGGTGGAGGTTAGCAGACTGATGGAAGGTCATTTAGGAAAGATGGAGAATAATAAGGGCACCAACACTGAGCCCTGCGAAAACACGTGCTTTTCCTGGATGTGAGGGGAAATGGTATCAGAAACTTCGACTGGTTGTGTTCTACCAGTGAGGTTTGCTTTGAGCAAGTTTGTGGCTGAGGAGATAAACCAGCTGTTGAGAGATAAATCAGAAGGGAGTAGGAGTCAGTGTTGAAGGCCCTGAACCAGGATGACAAAAATTGTTGAGGTGATTTGGCCATTGGCTCATCCCTGTCAGATATAGTCAGTAATAAAGTAAGGAGGTGGCAGTGAGCGCTTTTTCCTGAAACCAGATTGGGAAGGGTGAATTAGGAGTGTCGATCATGAGGTAAGCTGTGAGATGACTGTGTTCTTAAAGTTTTGGAAGTGAAGGACAGATAGAGTGGTGAATTACAGAGGAGGCAGGGACACTGCCTTTTGGAAGGGAGGATGTAGAGCCCACAGACAGGAGAAAGAAATGATGGAAGTTAGGAGGTCAAGAATAATAGAGGCCTGGATGGTAGGACAGCAGTAGATACCAGCAAAGCTAAGGAGAGAGTAAATGTAATGGACACTGAACTTGCTAAAAGCATCACGTGGTCGCTGAGTTAGAGGAGAGCAAGCTGTTGAGAATTGAGAGTAGAATGCACATGGCCACACCATTTCCCCTGCCTGCTTTGTCTTGGTTTTAAGCCGGAGTAGCCAGGAATGGATACTGAGTGGCAGCACAGGCAGAAAATGACCAAGAAGAGATGGAAGTGCTGCAGGGTGCTGACTGAGCTGTCAGTGAAGTACATACTGTAACAGCAGGTAGCACAACTCAGTTAGTGGCAGGCCATGATGGATCGACTGAAGCAACGTGCTGAATACCACGCCATGAATGGGGGGGAGCAGGGTGTTTTGTCACTACATTAAGGGATGGGTGATCCACTACACACCTGGAAACAGCATTACTTAAAGAGACACTGTCTGCCTTAGTACCTGTTGATTTCAGTATTTCTCAAAACGCGAACTTCTGTAACGACTAGCATTCATTATGAGGCTACAATAATTTGTTTACCTTTCTGTTGGTCAGCCAAGGCATATATTTAATTTTATAATGCATAATCGACATTCCCTCGGGTCCGACTTAATGTCCGTCTTTGGGGCGGACCTCCCACCATGCACAGCACGTTAGTAACCACCCAGGTCTCATGCACCCGTGCGATCAGTATGCCTGTGATCACGCATTCCAGTCATTCTTTCCTGCCGGCTTGGAAACAGGTGCTGTGTGCTGCTCATTCCTGCAGCTCCCATCCTATTGCTGCTTCTGCTGTTTTGTAAGTTCCTATCGTAGGTGCATCTGCGTATATTTTGGGCTGTTTTCACACATATGTACGCCAGTTATCTGACCTATTGAGCCCCGTCATCAGCTTGTTCATATATGCTGCACTACTCTTTCCTAGCAGCAACCCTGCATACAAAGGTTGGAGCCGGACATGCAGTCAGTCTGGCTACATAGAGTGAGAGCCACAGCCTTCCACTATGCTTGTTCTGGCTGGTCCAGTACTGGATCCATAATTCCACTGACTAGCATTTACTAAAAGGCAGGGAAAGATCAGAACGGAACAGTATTAAAAAAAAAAAAAACTTCCTGAGGAAATGACTGTCTTGCAGGTTGAATTGTTGATACAATTATTTACCCGGGTATGACAGCTGTGCTATAACCCATCCTGTAGTTTTGTGTGTGAGTCTTGCTTTACTGCTCAGTTCCATGCGGGAAAACTGATGAACAAGGATGATCAAGTGACTCGCTCATGTTCCCAATGAGTCAGTAACTGTGCTGAGGCTGGGACTGCTGTTCTGTAATTAAAATCACTCTACTCCAATCATTAGGCCATGCTATCTTCCCCAAATCAACCAGATATGGTGCCTTATGATTAGTGCTAGGGACTTGTTTTGCTATAGCGGCCGCCCCATCTGTCTGCCTACAGTGAGTGAGAGAGAGGGACATACACTAGGTTTTTAGCCATATCCTCCAACTGTACCATTCTTGCTGGTTCTGTACTGGAATTCTCTCATTAACCACACTAACCTCTCAGCAGTAGCAGCGCTGCTGCAGCCTTCCATGACAGATTTGGCGTTACTTTCTAGCTGCCATAGAGGACATCTAACTCACCACGAAGCCAAATAACCAATTTAGTCATGTGGCTCTGGTGTTTACCCATCAAATTTATCCAATTTTAATTTCCATTGGATGGAGCTCAATATAAACATATTATCACTACTTTTTTTTTTACCTGTAGGACATTTGTGGGTATTGTCTGCTTTCCTCAGACGGAGAACTGATTCTTCATTTAAAAAAATCATGTCATTCATTTTTTTCCCTTATCTTACACAAATGAGCATTTGTTTCATTTGCCACAACAGAACAAATGAAAAAATATGTTTTTGTTCACCAAGATCACTAATTGGTGGTGGAAACTAGTATAGCTTCACAGTCCATCCATGTCTTTCATTGTTTTCCTTCTCATTCTGTTCAGCATTTTTCTGTTTGCCAGTAACAAAACCAAACGAAAAAATATTTCTTAGTTGACCTAGAACAAGCTCACCATGTGGGTGGTGGGGTGCTAGTATAGCTTCACAGTCTATAGTGTTTCATTGTGTTTCCTTCTGCCCTATTTAGAATTTTTTGCATTTGCCAGCAACAAAACCAAAAGAAAAAATATTTTTCTGTTGACCTAGACTAAGATCACTATGTGGTGTGTGTGGATGGGGGCTAGTATGGTGACCCAGTCCATGTCTTTAATTGTTTTGCCTTCTATGCGCCAATTTTGCATTTTTTTCATTTGCCATGAACAAAACCAAATGAAACAATATTTTTGGGTTGACCTAGAACAAGATCACTATGCGGGGTGGGGTGGTGCTAGTATGGTGACCCAGTCCATGTCTACTGCTCTTCTTCTCTGGGGATGCTTTGAAGCATGTCTGCGCCCATCCTGGCAGAGGGAGGAGATAAGCTGTGATCTGGCAATAATGCATTTCTGCGTTGTGGCCCTAAGGGTGAACAAAACTCACCAAGATCAAACTCATTTCTAACTGAGGCAGCAGGACAGGCAACAGTAGGTTTAGCAGACACAGGCGGTTGCAAGAATGTCAGGTAGTGTTCAGATTCCTCAATAATAAAATCTTTAGCTGTGGGCAGCTGCACTTCTAATGTTTAGTGCCAAAATGGCAGTAGCCACCGCTGCAGTCACTATCAAGAGTGAGGCAGGAGGGAGAACATTACAAATGCTAGCTGGTATGTGTGTAGCCAATCCAATATCACGTATTGCTGGCAGCAGTCAGTCCTCTACCCTTCACAACAAACTTTCCCTAGAACCAGGCAACCAGTGCAGTGGCACATATAGTAAACTGTGCCTGCACATATAAATAAATACTGTAGTATTTTGGGATATAAACAAGTTGTTGCCAAAGTGTTCTGTGCATTAACTATGGAGATGTCTACAAGCTGAGGCAGTGTGCAGTGAACTGTTTGCCAGCACCTCTGTCTCTAATTTTTTTGTCTGGGGTGTGGGTGGAGTATATGGCGGATTGTGGGGGGGGCACTTTGGTGCAGAAGGCATTCCAGCCAACAACACAATTCGACAATGCTGGCATTTGAGTAATTTATGTTGTCCAAATAATTTAATGAAATACAGATTACCACACCAAATTGTGTACTGTGGGCATAATCAAATTTTCTTTACTGATACATTGTTATTTAGCTTTTGGTGACGGATAAGTACACTAGACAAGTAATATGCTATTTTAAGAACGACCGGAATTACAACAATGGGTACAGAGGTACAGAAAAACACAGTACATCATTACAGTAAACAACATGTGAAATTCATTAAGGCTCATCAAGAAAACAGGTCAAATAAAACAGCAGTTCAGTTTGCACAGATTACATTTAGCACAACCAAGTAGGTGGTGGTAATTAATATAAAATAAAACTCAGTCAAAGTGCACAAAAACATAACACGGGGGATATGGTGGAGAGGTTGCTGCAAAAGAGCAACCTAGGGTCTAGTGGATGGATGCCACTGCACTAGGGGCCTGGAAATCACACACTGAGGCAAGTTTCTGGACTCCCCACAAGGATTTGCGAAGCACTGATGTGAGGGGGCTAAGCAGACATACTCAGAAGGAGTTCAGAGTCTAGGGCACACACAGCGAAGTCTCCTGTCACCCATTTGAGTCTGGGAGGGACTTTAGCATCCCAGATCCTGGGACCTAAGATATGGGGAGAGGTTGGCTGGAGGAAGAAGCAGTGCCAGCCGGAGGTTCAGTTCTCAGCACTTTTCCCACAGGTCACCCTGGCCCAAAGTCTAGGTGCTGGCTGGGGAGGCCAGCGTGGCTTTCGTATAACTCACAGTGGTGAGTGAGGCGGTGGCCAGGGCAAGCAGATGTTGTTGTCGTCATGTGCCACCTCATTAGAGTGTCATTAGAGGAGGCCAAATAGGTGCATTCCATAACTAAGGGAAGGAAGGAGGACACCTCTCACAGGGCCAATCGGGCGCAGGGGGTGAGGTTGTATCTAGCCCTGAAACCAGTCCCAGTTTACTGTTTGCTGCTGTACAGACATTGAGAATGTGACTTCCAGATCAGTTGTGGGTCAAGTGTCACCCCAAGGTACTGACTGAGAGCACTGTTGGGAGGAAGTACCATCCAGACTAGTTATATCCAGTGGGGTTGGTGAGGCTTTGAGTTTGGCAGCTGAGCAAAAACATAGCCTGAGTCTTTTCAGGTTCAAGACTGGTTTGTGCTGGCTACAAGTCCAGGACAGTGTTGAAGCCCTTAGACAAGTGCTTGTTGAGAGTAGCAATATCCTGGGTGGGATATAATAGCAAGGTCATCTGCATACAGTGTGGCTTGGCAGTTGGTTGCACCTCCAGGAGTTGATTGATGAAGAGGAGAAGGGAGGGGCCCAGGACTGGGCCCTGGGGATGACAGAGGTAACCAGTAAGGGCTCAGATAGAACTTTGTTGACAGGTCCTCGTTCTTCCGTTGAGGTGAATCGATAGCCAGGTGCTTAGCAGGAGGGAGGCTAGGCACCTCAACTGTATTCAAAGCAGCTTGTGATGTACAGGGTCGAATGCCTTGGACAGGTCAATATGGCTCCAGAGGTTGGCCTGGTCATGGTGGCCCTGATGCTTGTGGAGACAGAGACCAGGGCTGTGGTGGTGATATGCCCGCTACAGAATCCGTGCTGGGCCAGGGACAGGGACATTCACCTGTATGTACTCCGAGGCTACTCCACCACTACCTTTAGAGAGCTTACTGAGGAGGATAGGTTGCAATAGGGCGAAAGTTGTCCGAGTTTTGGGATTTCCTTGTTTTCAGGACAGGGACTACCTCGCCTCCTTCAAATTTCGGGATGACTCCTTTGTAAGTGATGAGTTAAGATATGAGCTACTGGGGGAGCAATATGGGAGCAGCTAGTTTTAGTAGCTTTTGTTCCAGAGCTGTCAAGGCCTGGGCTGGAGTACTGGAAGAGGCCAGAGAAGCCTCATCATGTCCTTGACTGAGCACAGCTCTGAGGTAGAACTTTTGATCAGGGGGTGATCCTCCTGCCCAGTGGGGAGGGGAGTGGAGGAAGTACCCCTGTCAGGTGGGAAAAGTGTGAAGAAAGCGGATAGGTCTGAAAAATGAGAGTTTAAGGAGTTGGCGATGGTGAGTGGGTTGTTGCTGGATACCCCTCCAATTATCATATCGGATGCCCCCAGATGAGAGGACCCACAGACAAAGGATTTTATGTTACTCCAGAACTGTCTGGGGTCACTGGCTGAGCTGAGTACAGCAGACTTGCAGAGGTTGCTTTTTGCAATTCTGATGGCCTTTTGCATTGTTCTTCTTAGGTGCCTATATTGCTGAAATAATGTGAGATCAAGGGAACTTTTGAAAGGGACCAGCACTTGTCTCTGGCCCTCATTAGGGCTAGGAGACTCCCATGCAACAGGGTGGCTGGCCCCTCACCTTCAAGTGACCTTTGGGGCATAGCATCTTGCAGGAAGTGCCGCAGGTGGCAAGAAAGTGAAACTGCTACTGAAGGTCAGTGGCTCTAAATACCCAGGCCAGTCAGTTGGGCTTAGGTCCACAAGAAGCATACAGGATCAACACCACGAGAAGATTCGGGTTTGTAGGATTTTATATGTGGAATTTTTGGGAGAGAATTTTCCAAACACAGAGACAGGAATGATCAGAGATGGAAACCAATAGTATACCAGCTGAGAGATCCTATCAGGAGGTTTGAGAGGATACAGTCAGCAGGGACAGGAAGATCCATTATTCGACTGTCTGGTTGGCTCCTGTACAAGTTGAGTCAGGGCAAGATTAGCAAGTAGAGGTTCAAATTGCTTCACATTTCCACGGTCCAGTTAAGGTTAACATCCCCCAGGATTATGGGTTTGTTGTCCCAGTGCAGGGGCCAATGGAGTCAGGAGGTGGGTCAGCCTGGGAGACCGCCCTTAGGGGATTATATGTCAAGCTACATGCAATATTTTGCAATCCCAAGAGCAGTACACATGCAGTAGCTCGCATGGGGAAGAGAGGGATGGCTGATGAATAACTAGGGAGACCTTGGGTGGTCCCTGTAGTAGATCATAATGCCACCCCTCTCTCTTGTTCCAGGTCTGTCTGCTTGAATGAACTCATATCTAAGGAGTACACCAGGCAGGGGTCAATGCGGTTTGAGCCAGGTCTCAGTCACTCCAGGACATCTGGTTTGTATAAGGGGGACCCATGACACTAGCTCGTCTCGATTTGAAGCAGACTATATATTGAGATCGCTGTTTTAAGACCCTTGCCAGAGTCACCATATATGGGAAATGGGGACAGACAGGTTTGTTGGGCCAGGGTTTGTTTCAATATCTCAGGCCTGAAGTATTATGATGAGGAGCCAGGAGATATTGTCTCAAACAGTCAGACCTAAGAAGTTATGTGGGCTCGCATCTCTTACCCTGGTGGGCACATTAGAACACCTGAGGTCAAGACTCCAGGTGAGGGAATGAGGTTTTAGTGGTACTGCTAGTGTATTTACAGGGAACAAGAAGTCTATTTCTTTATAGTGGAGACTTCTCCCGGTAATCTCCTGTGGACGAGGGCACAGTGACCACTTGGGCAGGGCGAATCAGTATGAGTCCAGCTAGCATCGAGAATCTCTGGAGGAGGCTGCATGCCCTTTCCTTCACCATAAGTGCACCCTTCCCTTGGGGGATGACTGGGTGCCTGGGACACATCGCACCAGTGGTATCGGCCAGCTGAAGGGGTAGGGGCCAGGCCTAATTCACACTAGATTCATGCCCAGCTAGGAGCTAGGATAGTGAGGCTTTGAGGAGAACGGGAGATTGTCTGGGTACAGTTGTCGAGTAAAGCACAGGTGGGGCTCACAAATGGCCTCAAAGCACAGTTATAACCTTGGTGCAGAACAAATGTTAATGCTAAGCAGTTATAACCTGGGTGCAGACAACTGATGATGACAGTGGGGAAGTAGACACAATTAGTGGCTTGACTAGGCAGTTATGCAAAATAACTATTCAGCATCAAAAGTGGAGTAGTCTATAGGTACCAGAGATAAATGCTGGGTGGCAAGTCCACTGAAGTTTATCAGACTGCTTTGGTTGGGAGAAAGTCAGAAGCGGGTGAGCAGCTTGAGTATAGGACAGACAGTGCCACAGGTATAAATCTGTACCTCTCACCTGAGCAGTACCTTGGCCAAGCCCTGGGGGCAGAGCCTACACACATTTAATGGGAGGAGGGCAGGGTGGCAGGGAGGACAATCTCCACTTTCAAAAAGGCGTTCCCAGATCTTACGTGGTATGCAATCAGTGATGCTTGTGGTTAAAGCATCTCCGGACTCCTACGGGGCAGGGCAGTAAGGCTTGTGGAATCTGCCACGAGAGGCACACGAACAACCGCAGCCACCAACACCTCTGCACTCGGCTCAGGGCTTGCTGGGTTATGGGGGGACCTTTGGGAACAGGTCTCCCTCCTTACTCCCCTCAGCCTTGGGTCTCATTGATTGATCTAGCAGGCCAGGGAGGATTGGACAGCACCCACTATATTGCGTGGGAAAGGAGTCTGAGCACTCCTGGCCAGTGGGTGTGTGCTGGAGTAGAAAGTCAAACAAAGATTCAAAAGTTCAGCCCAAGTCCTTTGTTCCAGTGAGTTCAGCAGTTGCAGGGATACAAACAGTTCAGCCGGAAATCTCCATTGCAGATCTGTGTTTCAGTGAGTCAACCAGCAGGGTCAGCCTCCAAAATCTCCCCTTTCAGGAAGACATTCCCAGCTCAGCAGTAGGTATGCAGTCAGTGATGCCTGTGGTTCGAAAGCATCTCCGGACTCCTACACTGGGGCAGGGGCGTAAGGCATGTGGAATCGGCCGCCGAGGAGGCCCGACGGAGCAAGCGGCAGTCGCGGCACTTCTGCACTCAGCTCAGGAGCTTGCACAAGGTTGGGGGCCGAGAACAGGTTTCCCTCGCCTCCCCTCCAGCACAGGGTCTCGTCGATTGTCTGGCAGGACGCTGATTTGATATCATTAAGTAACAGCAGTAGTCCTTGGGTCCAAACTCCACGCCCAGGCCAATGCTAAATCCAACACACTGTGAGTCTGAAGGGTATCAGTAGAAATCAGGTTTGACCATGGATCCAGGAGTTGGCAGAGGAAGTGCAAAATTAAGGAATCTGCATCTTTTTTTCCCCAAAAAAACTACCACTATCCCTTCTGACTGGATTGGACAGGCCATGTGGGAAAAACAATGAAATCTGTCGAGTGCTGAACAGGCAGGTTGAAACATATCAATCTTTTAGAAAAGAACTGCTTATCTGTCTCAAAGTTTCATAGTAGTAACAGCATAGCGTAGTGGGGTGAGGCTCTGAGCTGCCGATCGGAGGTTGAGGTAGCAGGACACCACATCTCGCACCACACCGTTGACCCTGGTTCGAGCAGGCCTGGGGCGCGTGGGTCAGCCGGGGAGGAGGAAAGACTAGAGCGCCCAATGGCTGCTCTTCTTCTCTGAGGTGGGAGTTCAATGCATGCTCCCATCGCTATACCACCATCTAGGGAAGCATGATTGGTAGGTACGGTAGTCGGAGAAACAGCATGAGCATTGTGCAGACGTTGGCAGGGGGTAGAGAATTCCAGCTCATTGACCCCATTGCACACTAACATCTAGGGAGAACATGGGAAAAACCACTCTGTCTCTTCCAGGCGATGACACCTCCATGCTCATCTCAGGCACGCAGCGGAGGTAAGTGCGGGGGTGCATCCTCACCCCGCCTGGGGGGGTGTTATCCCAGTGCCTTGATTGCTGTGCAGATCTGCGGTAATCTAGGGGCAGATCGTGGCGAGACCAGGGAGAGCAGTTCAGAGGATGTCTGAGAGAGGGGAGACACGAGGTAGTTAGGAGCATAAATACTAGATTAAAAAGAAAAATGGATAACTTTCTTGTGTGCCCACACAGTGGCAGCCACAGCCACCGTGTACAAAGGTACATATAGATGTAGCGAAGATCATCAGGATGAAGCACAACTCTGCAGAATTCTGCAGTAGTTACTGCTGCAAACAATACAATTTCAATGGGAGTTAATCCTGTTTGTCAGGCAGGAAACCTGTGACACTGCACTTCATAATGGTGTGCTTCACTGTACCAATAGACTGTCATAAGGAAAAGTTTAGGGAGATTGTATGAAACAAGATAAGATTTCATTGAAATAACCGTATGCCCTTATGATAAAATCTAATAAACTACAGGATACTCAGTAAGTGAAAGACTACCGAAAAGTCTAGGTCAAGGAGAGCTTTTTCAGGATGGGCCATACTATTGCCTCCTTTAAGGGATGCATAAAGATCCCTCTCTCCAATGAATCACTCACTATACCAGCAAGGACCAGGCCAATCACCTCAACACACCCCATGTGGAGACGAGTCCAAACTACAGCAGGTTGGCAGCAGTCTGAATCATCCTCACTATATCCAAGATTACCAGTTGGCTGAAGGTGGACCAGGCCAACTTGGCACTAGTACCACCAGATTGATCAATGCAAGGTCCAATGGGTAGGCACTGGCTGATATCATCCATGATAGAGGACACCTTAACTGCTAAAAACTGCACAAACTCCTCCACTCTTTTCCTGTGACAATGATTGACTGAATGTCAGACAGGCTGGATTGCACAGTCTGTCCATGGTTTGAAAGAGCCGGGCTGGTCTATTTTATCGCTGAATAATTTCCCTGAACACGAACTCCTCCTTCTTATGGGCAATTGCTGATTGGTAGGTCTTATAGTGATCTAGCAATATAAGTCTGTCCTCCCAGGCAAATTTTCAGCGAGTGTCTGTTGTCTCAACAGTCACCTCATCTCTTCACCTCCCAAAGCACCAGGTCAAACCAAGGGGCACCCACGAGGCAGAGGGAGAGGACGAACATGAACTGGAGCAACCAACATACATGGCCCAAGCAACAGCCTTATTATAGGCTAATATAAGAGGCCCTAGGTTCAGTGCTATCCGCTGGAATTCCAGAGAGGTCCAATACAGTCATTAGGCCTTCTGAGGTAACTCCTCCCAAAGGACAGTCTGAACCCTTGGGTATGGGTACAAGGAAAGGGAGGACATCGCTTCTGTGCCCATTTCACTCCAGAGTGCCTCCTGATCCTTACTGTTCCAATCCGTCTACCCTTAGCCCAACCCCCCACGAGTTCCTGTAACTTCCACCACCCCATCTCCTCAGTATGCCAGACACCAGGCACCTACCATACACCTCAAATGGAAGTGGGGAGCAGTCAAAAGGATGAACATCCCTTAGTCTCGAGGGGGGGTACTGCCTGTGTTCCTATCTCCCCAGCACATTACTTAGGCCTACACAAACACACTGACAACACTAATCCAAGCTCATCCTCAGTCACTCAATCAACCCACTCACCCAGTCAAACATATTCTTTACTTATATTAAAACCTTCTTTCCCTTAAGCCTTACCTACTTATACATTACATTAGATTACATTACATCCCGCTCCCATCCCATAATTATCCAGTTCACATTATTCCTCCTCAATCATCAAAACAATCCATACATTTAGCAGCAAGTATCTTTAAAATATTATTTAATGAAAACAGTCTATGACATCAATAGTCCACAAATTCAGTCTTGATATATTTTTCCCAGTAGTGCTCTCACCACTCCAGGATAAGATCTTCAATACTCTTCAACCCTCTCTCACAGGGCTGATCTGTAGAAATTCGTTAGTTAATTAATTTTAATGAGTTTTATAATTCACAAAAGTTAGGACCAGAAAACAGAAATCTCCAGTGCAAGAGCCACATGTGTGGTTCCCCAAAATTATGATTGACTCCTTTATGGGCTCTCTCCCTCTTTCTGCGTGCTCTTTTCACTGCCTCAAAAATGCTCATGACCTAGTCCCCAGCTATTCACTCCTTCTGCCTCAAACCAGCCATCGCTATAAGGGGAGAAGCCAGACACAGACCAGAGGAGGCAGGAAGGGGCAAATAGCTGGGGTGCTTGGGGAAAGGGAGCGTTTTTGAGGCAGTGAAAAGAGCACACAGAAGACAGAGTCATAATTATGGAGGACTCTATAGTAAAGGGGATCATATGGTAGTGGTGAACGGGGGCCGGGACAAGCAGCATCTGGGTAGAGTGCATGCCTGACATGACAGCAGATAGGGTACAACAGCATATTGATCGTTGGGTACGGAAGGTGGTGGGGAACCACCCATCATCGTTCACTGGGGAACACATGCTCTGAAAGTAAGGCATATACAGGAGGTTCAGCACATAATCAGAGCAGTGTGGAAGCAATGCCAAGAGGACGGAAGCAAAGTGCCATTCTGAGACATTATGCCATGGACAAGGGCATGTACAGACTGAGAAAGCAGGACTGTGGACTTCAGTGAGTGGCAGAGAGAATGGTGTGAGTCAATGGGGTATGGCTGTGTGGGAGACTGGGGCAACACATGGGTGAACACAGATCTATATGTGCAGGGGAGAGGCTACACTGTAGTAGGGAGGTTTGTAGGGTATTACAGCACAGACCAGTAGATACCACCCCAAAAGTATCATTTAAACTTGCTTTGTTTTGGCTGGGAGGCATTCAGAATCAGTAGAGAATGTCAAGAGGAAATAGCCTCACAAAAATGATAGTACCAACTATGTCTATGATAGAGGGTGGAAGGTTAGAGTAAGCAGACAGCTGGGAGAGAGTCAGGGTGGAGTGTGGTATCACTAAATGATAGGAGCCTGTGGAACAATATGACAGAGCTGCAGGCTCTCACTGTTGACAGAAGGAGAGGTGGACATAGCAGCCATCAGCTGGACACGGATAAGCCAAAAACATGGCTGGGCATTGGCAATCCCAGACTTTAAATTATTCAATATTGACAGAGAAAAAGGAAAAGGGTGGGTAGTAGCCATTTACATAAGGGAAGGGAGTGGATGTGTGAGGGAGGCAGGGGAGGAAGGTCTTTTCTAGGTCATTTGGAACAATTTAATGTCCCAAAGTGGTCAATGATTCCAAATGTGAATTTTTTCTTGGCACCAAGCCAGAAAGAGGATGTGGTTAGGGAGCCAGGGCAGCCATTAGGGAGACTCTGTGCCAAAGGGAGCACTGTGGTGTTGGTAGACTTTACTTTACCAGGTGCGGATTGGAGCATCCCTGCAACACATGCATGAGGATCAGATCCTCCAGGGAAGCAATCCAGACCCAAAGGGTGCTAGTGCCATATCAAAGGCAGCAAGGCAAAGGGAATGAGCTCAGTCAATTAAAGAAAGGCAAAAGTATTTATTTGGGTCAATCAGGAAAAAAAGTACGAGGATCAGTAATTAGGATCAGTACAGGCAGTGAGTGGGTCAGAGGATGTTGATGTACTGAATGGTACTTCTTTTCATGGGTCACAAGAGAGAGGAATTGGGATTTGGACATTCCTGCAGGAAGGGTGTGCTGGGGTTGGGAAGAACAGCCACAGATAAGGTCATCATGGTGGAAAGGCTGCTGGGGTCCAAAGTCCTGTGGGTACACAAGGCACCTTGGCCAGAGGGTTACATCCCAGCGTGTTTAAGGATTCTGGCAGTGTCGTGGCATAGCCACTGGTGGATCTGTTAAACACCTCGCTCAATACAGGATGTGTGTGACAGAGAGTGGAGGGTGTATGTATTTACTGTGGATTGGAAGCCTGACTTTGATTAATATCATTAGGAAAGACAGCAGGAAAGGCTTAAAACACTCCAACTCTAGAAAGCCGGTGAAGTAGGAACTCAATCAAAAACAGAGACATTTACGTGTTCTTTCTAGTGTGTGACCCAACAGTAGGTTGCAACACAATAGTCATATAGCAAGGATGGTACAATACAGGTTGCTCTTGTAGTGAGCAGGGTATGCCTCAGCTGTAAGACATAGTTTGTAGAGTGAGATAAATAGAACGTGATAACACAGTCAGAGTTCTTTCACCAGCAAGTCCTTTGTTTGAGTATCTCATCACAACCTGGTTCGGTGATCTACGCTCAGTTTCTAGTGGCCAAGGAATCACTGCAAGGAATTCAGTGGGCAAGGAATTCAGTGACAGCTCAGTCGGTAGGCCGGCCATGGAGGAGTGAGGAGGGCTGTGCTGGTCTGCCGGCACCGCTGACGGGATTTAGGATGGGGGTGGGAGCGGGGTTGTGGTGGGGACATCGGGCTGCTGGGAAGACTGGGTGGGGGGCACTGGATCACCAGGGACTGGGAATTTGGGAATCGCATTTATGGGAACTGGGGAGGGGATCGGATTCGGGAGGGGGTTTACAATTTAAAAAAAAAAAAACACTAGACCACCAGAGTTTTTTTTTCTTTTAGCAGTATAATATTAAAATAGAGGAGGAGATATGAAGAGATGCGGGTGGAGGGGGTTACTGACTGTACATTTCGCGGTGGGGCGAGTTATTATCAGGTGGAGGGGAGGGACCACTAGCCACCATGGATAATTTAATTATTTATAATTAATTACATGTGGGACAGGTGGGGGGGAGGGACTGCTAGCCACCAAGGATTTGTCTCTAGTCTCTACATGTGGGACAGTTTTTTTTTGGGGGGGCCAATAGCCACCAGGGATCTACTACTTTTAACTTATACCAATGATAAGGTTAAATTTTGCTCATGGACGGACGCAAAATTTCGTTGCGGAAGGTGTAATGTGGATTTGCACTGCAGAAGGTGAAATTTTGCCATTCCGCCAGGGGAAATTTCACCACTCTGCCAGGTGAAATTTCACATTACGCTATGTGAAATGGGTGGAATAACGCGGATTTATCCGTGAAGCAAATTCTGCCCACTTCGCCCACCACCTCTACTTACATGTGCAAAACTAATGAAAGTAGCAGAGGCACTTTCACAGACACATGATGACACCTTTCATGCCCTGCAAACAGCAATTTGTCGTGATGTATTCACGTCTTTAGTATGCTATTTAATCACTGTGGTGTTTACAGTAAATAATTTTGCACTTTATGACCCTACTTAAGAGGTTCTCAATATTAGTCTGCAGGTATTGTGGGACTATACCTTTTACAAAACGCTGGTGGTATAGTAGGGAGTGAAATGTATCAGGTTTCTTTGAGGGCTCCTTTGCTGCTTACCACTTTGGCATATGTAAACTGTTTTTGTGCTTTCAATGAAGAAGCATTTTTTTTCCTTCTTCTCTTGTATTGCCCACCATTGGTTTTGGAAGTCAGTCCTATTTTCCTTTGATAGCCAGCTGCCTCACAAGGCTGGACAAACTGGACCATCAATGGCTTAGATCAGTTTCTTTCAAATCATTGCAATGAATGAAGAGGACATTGGCAAGCCAACAGGCTGTTCTGCATGGAGAAATGCAGTATCCCTTATCACAACACCCAGACTGTTTAATGGAAAATAAAAATGTATGCCTCCTCAGACTCGGGACTCAGACTAGCAAGACACTTATCACCCCCCCCCAAGTCCTATCCAATGCTCCCAGGACACCCACCTCAGAAAAAAACAGACATGAACCACCTCCTGTGCTCCTTACCCCATTACCAAACAAAAAAAAAAGAAAAAAGAAAAAATGAATACCGGTTTGGTTAATGGCAACAACAGTCTAGCAAAGTAATGGGAGCAGCAGCAAGTGAATAGTTACACCAGCAAAGCGTTCCGAAAATGTTGGTAAATTCAGGCAGGACCGGGTTCTTCTCTTCTCGGCAGATGATCCGACCACTGGTAACTGCTGTCACAAGTCCAACTGACCAACCCAGTAATTTATAAGGGAAAACGCAATGGAGCCGCCAAGGAGGATACGGGCTGCACCAACGACCACACAGTCCCTCTTACAGACACAAGGACTGACTGGGCTTCCAGAAATCGGACCAATGACGAGTGGACTCGGCAACTGGGCAAGGAACCAAGTGACAGTGTGTGGATGGTGAGAGTCTATCCTGAGGAGCTGTCCTGTCGGAACTCGCTCGCTCTTCGCTGCACTCAGTCACATAGGAGGCTGTGGTCCCGTACGGCAAGCAGGGTAGGGAATTTGAACTATTTCTACATGACCTGATGGCTTCAGCAGAATACACACACAAAAATATATTTATGTATATTAAAATGTGTTTACAATGATGGGCCGCAGCCTTAGCACCATTGCAGATGTAGGATGATTGATGAATCTCCAGAGCCACGGAGGGTTATTACTCGGTCATGGCTCACAGCAGGGGCAGGACACTGGGCAACCAGCAACAAGAAACACTGGTGCGACTCCAAATAAATGCAACACAACACCAAGAAAGCCAGTATAACTAACAAGGCAGGAGTCAGTCTTCAGTCAGGAGAAAAAGGGTGGTTGTGATGATGAGGCGTATAAACCAACCCCCCCCCCCCATTAGCCTGCCTTGCTTTTCTTCGTCGGACCTTTGCAGGGGATAATAAAACATTACAATAATCTATCTGACTAGTTGTTAGTGCTACAAAAGAGAACAGACCTTAAATCCTGACCCCAGAACAGAGTTGTTAATGTGAGGGCTGATCAGGATGGTCTCTTTCATTAAATGATGGAGCTGGAAGTTCCACGGGTTAGAAAGTACAGTCCTTATTGATGTAGAATAGCATAAAAAACATGAGAACAGGACAGTATGCGCAAAACACAAAAGTGGCAGACAGCAAAAGTCAGATAGTGAACTCACCTCAAAGTATCACACGGAACCAGACTTCAATGAGGATATGTGCTGCAAGGGTATATTGATCGAGATGGAATGCGCGAGCACAGAGGGCAACAGTGTTTAAGTACGCGCCTGAGATCAGTGATCGCCTTGCTGTGTGATGTCACCACGTGGAGATTGCTGCTGGGATGGGGGATGTTGGAGTCGGGATGCGAGAAATTCAGAAAAGATTAAAAATCAGGATTTTGAGAAGGACAAAAGCACATGGTGCAGGCATAGTCAGGTAAGGTGTGGGCAGCTCTGCATTATGCTGCAACATGATTACATATACAGAGGCAGAGAAAACGAAGTATGAAAGCCGACAGTGCCCTTTAAGGGCCAATGGTAATGACCAAAAACCATTGGAGATGTCCAGGGTGCTGAACCATTTCAAATCAGGGGTCAGAAGTAGTAGCACATCTGGTGCTGATGCCACAATTGGGGAACAACTGGGGGTGACCTGATTCAGTTTCCTGTAGTCAATAGTAAGTCTCCAGGTGCTTGTGGGTTTCTTCACTGGCCACACTGGGGAGTTGGCAGTGGAAACACAAGTTCTGATTACTCCTTGTTTGAGGAGTGACTTGATCGTTTCTCTAAGGGAAGGCAAGGCCTCAGTTGGGAAAGGATATTGCCTTTGCCTCTCATGTGCTGGGCCTGGCACTTCAATGACGGTGTGCATTCTACCACAGTCATGCTTGTTGATTGCAAATGCTTCCAAATGTCGTTGCAAAATAGGGAGGAGTTTTGGGAAAAGTTCATGATTCTTGAACAAATCTATGATGTCATACTCTTTGTCATTGGCAGATATCATTGCCATAACGTGTGATTCAGGAATCAAAATGGTATGATATTGACCCTGAATCTGTATCAGCAACATGTTAGCTAGGTCCATCACACAGCCATGTGGTGCAAGGAAGTCAACTCCTATGATACTAGGATGATCATGCAGTACCACTAGTTGGAAAGTGTGTGAGGCCTTTAGATGGCCTAGCTCCACTGGTAAGGGTAGAGAGCGGTATGCAGGTAGCCTAGTACCATCGACTCCCAACATGTTGGTCCTCCATCCGGTGGACTAAGGGGATGTGTCTGGGTGTTCATCATGTAGCACAGATACAGCTGCACCTGTATCTAACAAAACTACTAGTAGGCGGCCCCCAACCTTGGCCTCGGTGCAGGGCCTTCTATTTGTATCCAAGACTAGCTTGTTTACAATCTGGACTGGGGCCTGTAATTGTCAATCCGAACTGCTGGAAGCATGTAGAAGTTGGGCGTGGCTCATGTGAACCACTTCACCATGTTACACTGATGCTATATAGGGAGGAGCTTCTGGGTTCAGGCCTGAATGGGCCTGAGGGCCTGTACCACCGTTGTCCCCATGGCCAGTTGGGGTCTGGGTTGCCGGTTGTACTGCCGCAAGGGCCTGTGCAGGAACAGCATCCGCCACAGAGTGTACTTGTCCCAGGAGCTCTCAGAATTTCCAATTCTCTTCAGCTATCTCCCTATATGTAGGGCCTGTTCATTGTTGTTGTGGTTTACCTCTACCCTTATGCTTCCTGTTCTTATGCCAATTCCAGTTCCCACCCCATTGTTGTTGTTGTTGGGGTTGTTGTTGATAGGCCTGTTGGGGGTGTTGATTATCAGCTGGAGGGGCTTGCTGATGTGGGGTCTGTTGGCGTTGGGCCTGCCCTTCCACAGTGTAGTGTGTCGTGGCCTCCGGAGTGGACTCCACGGCAGCTACCTTTTTGGAACCAGAGCCCAGATCACGGATATAGAGTTGATACACTCTCTCGGTTTTCTGGAGAATGTCAGCAAACCTATCCGTATTGGGGTAGGTGGTTGGCTCTACCTTTTCTCTTACTGCTGGAATTATGTTCCTAAGGAACAGGGTCTTATATTCAATAAGATCTACATCTGCAGCTTCTTGTGCCAAATGCTTTCCTGCTCGGTAGGCCATCCAGAGTCTCTGGTGGTAAGTCGCTGGACTTTCTTTTGCATTCTGCTTCACAGGGTATGCAAGCATCACTCCTACTACACCTGGGCTGTGAGCAGAAATGTGCTCAGCTGCAACCTCGTCAAAGGTAGTGTTCCCATCCTGGCGAGCAGCATCGGGGAGTTTGGCCCACAAACCAGGATCGATGGTCTGGCATAGTATTTGGAACTGATATTCTGCAGTGAGGCTAAGCATCTCGCATTTAGAACATACCTTCTCCAAGTGACAGATGAGGTTGTCGGACGGATTCATCTAACCGATGCTGTCAGCAATTTGCTGAACAGAGTAGGCCATTTGTAGGGGATTAGTGGGTCGATCAGGCAAAGGTAGGTTGTCTCGAGCGCCATCCAGGACAGCCAGAGCTGCAGCTTCAGCCGCAGTGCAGACAATCCCTTTCTGAGTGCCAGCCTCTTGCAGAAGCTGTCTAATCTGAGTTTTAATAGCCCGTTTACTCCTCTCAGGAAGAGGTACATTGCCTATCGCAGTCTCAATCATGATTTATATCTCCTGCCTGTCTTCTGCATTAATAACGGCTACCGGAGGTGCTGTCGGGACCAGACTTGTGCCTGCTCCCCCCATCATGGGGGCCACCATGTTGGCATCTCCCATGATGAGCGTCACAACGTCGCCGACGTGTGACATGGGGAGTTGGGGGCAGGGACCCGCCATGTTGTGGATGGCTGGGTGTGGTCTCTGGGCCATAGTAGGGGTGTGACTGGGCGTTGTACTGTGAAATGTCATCATCAGATAACTCCCCTTCTGATGACCAATGAAAGGCAGGGGCTACACCTCCCATTGCCTTAACATGTCCAGCCAGAACCTCTCGCTGATGGCGCAGTGTCGCCATTATAGTTCTACATTCATCGTGACTTACACTTGCAACATCCATATCAACCTCATCTTGCTTTTGCAACACTCTGTACGCGGCGCTCAATTTGCGATTGTCCCTGTAAGCCACTTCTAAATCATTTCATACCTGATTGATCTCGTCCTGCAGCTCACCCATTTCGACACTCAACTGAGCATTCGCAGCACTCAGCAAATCATTCATTTGCACTGCCTGACTCTTATCCTGTCTCAAACTTTCACACTCCTGCTTCAACATACACAGTTCCTGTTCTCCAGCTTGAGCTGAATGATTCACTAGTGAATCCTTTTCATTTCACAGAGTTTGGAGTTCAGACTCCAAGTTCTGCTGCAGTCTAATACATTCTGTTTCCTGCAAACCCATCTGTTGCTTAAGAGATGAAATCTACAGATCAAGGGTTCAAAACCTCACTTCGGAGACTTCCAAAGCAGTGTAGAGAGCTGCAACCATCAACCCTTTAGCATGACGCTTATTGGCTGATTGTCTTGTCTCTGTATACTGGGTTGAAATCCCCAGTAAAGGGTTTTCGGATTGACTTGCGTCCCACACGAAGTCAGCCCATCCTCTATGGGAGGCAAGGAAGTTCGAGACATCGAGTCTCAGTTCTGTGCAGATATTTGATAAAGTGGCCATTGTGTGGGAGGGAACGAAAATTCAAACTGTGAAAAAGGCACCGTGCTGGGTATCGATCCACAGCACGAGCACTTTATACACAGCCGGGCTACTGTAGTAGTTGTAGGCTTGCAATTCAAAGCTGCTATGGAGTGAGTCGAGATGGCATCGACTATACCCGAAAAGAAAGCCAGACTTTGCAAGTTACTACAAACTGGTTTTAAAACGAGAGAGGTGATACGGGAATGTACACATACTGTCCCCGTGGGAAAGGGAAAAGTTTAAGCAACAAGTGAAAATTTACAAACACCAAATATCACCTGCACACAGTCGTCAATTTGTTGGGAGGTCTAAACCTCACTTTCAGATTCTTGACGATATTGGGAATGCAAGTAATCACAGACACGTTGCATTAGAGTAATAAACAAGTTTATTACTACCAAAAGGATAAATCACAGTTGCCCTAAGCAGTTCTTACCAATACGAACCTGGAGCCAGTGCTAAGTGTTGCCTACACCTCGAGGTTTCTCTGTGTCTCTTGGGGTCTCTCAGGTCTCCGAAGTATAAGGCTTGTGCATTACATTATGTACCTATGATAATTACTATGGTTACCAAAAGATAGAAACATTTCTAGTTACAAAGATGAGCCCTATTGGCTAAATTAGAGGTGGCTCCACGGTCCAAGATAACATTATACAATTCTGTAAAGTCATCAGTTTGAGAACAAAAGAGTTCTTATACAGAGTCTTACATAACTCAGTGTAGTGGTACAAATCACCAAAAGGTGGCAATGCCGTCTTACATATTATAATCACTCCAAGGACATAGATGTCCTGGCATCTTACAAGTAAGAAATACACAGAAAATACATAGCAGAATATATGTATTAGCAAGCAAAGTGTATTACAACAATATGCATTCATATCCTGACATCTGCTCTTGTACTGTAGATGCCCTTAGCCCTATATGTTAGTATAACATATACCTAAATGCTAGCTGTCTACGGTGTACCTCTGAGAGTACCAATTAAGGTGCAGGGACCTCGTGTTACAGTCTTAAATCAGACTTCCAACACCTAAATAGAAACGGATTGCCTTCATGCAAAAGAGCCAATTTCTAGGTGGATAATAACCAAAAACACTCACAAAAAAGTTAAACAAATGCATAAAAGCCTAAAACACCTAAAACTCATGTCACAATGAATGACCATCTGCATGCACGTACTTCTGGGTATGCTTACGTAGCGACCGTCTTGCGATCTTCTTCAGAGCATGCTAATTACAGTAGTGTGTCCATTTTAAACTAAAGGGGCTACCTCAATTTAAAGCTGTACGTTCACCCAAAAAGTAATTAACACACAATAGCCCAGTGTACATGCATCAATCAGCAAGTGCATTTAAAAGCAACAACATGCAAATATGAGACAACACAACATTCAGTACATTCCACAAACGCCATCAATGCTAAATAAATAGCACACATATTACTATAAAACAAGTAGAGCCAACAAGTCATGCTCGTTTATGTGACCAGAGCACAAAAAGTCATGGTCGCAGTGTGCAAAAATCATAATCCAAAAAGCCCTTTTAAATTAACGGAGAGCAGAGCTGACAAGTCATACTCTACCTATGGCCAAAGCACATAATAGCAATGGACATATATAAAGTGCTAGTTAAAATAAATACTGTTGGTACAATCTAATAGCATATCTACAATATAAACAGACACACATATATTCATCAATTATAAGTAACTATGCAGTGGATTTTCTTCATTCAGTCCTTGGGGAAACATGGTATTGAGGTCAAAAATCCAAAATGCCTCCCTTTGTAATAACTTATTTCCCAAGTCACCTCCTCTAAAGCCAACGTCCTCCTTCTCCAAGCCTATGAATCTCAATGATGCTGGAGAGCCATGCCTTGCCTCCTGGTAATGGCGAGCCATAGCATAATCTGAATTTGTATTTCTAATTGCAACCTTATGTTCTCCTATTCGTAATTTCAAAGGTCTTTGTGTTTGTCCCACATACAACATTCCACATGGGCATGTCAACATATATATAACAGCAGTGGAACTACAGTTAATAAATGAACAATTATCATATTCTTTACCAGACCTTGGATGATAGAAAGACTTAGTATCGTATGTATTAGAACAATGGACACAATGACCACATTTGTAATCACCCAGCAGTGGAGGTGGAAGCCATGTCTTATGTCGCAATGCCTAGACAGAAACATATGATTTAACTAACATATTTTTGAGGTTCTGCCTTCTTGAATATGTGGTCATAGATGTGCAGTCCCAAAGGTTCTTGAGTCTAAGGTCAGATCGTATAATAGAACAATGCTTGTTAATAATCTTCCCAATCTTGGGTGCCAAATTATTGTATTCAGTAGTAAAAATCAGTTTGTTGTTCTCTTCATTTCTTTGTTTAGGCTCTAATAGATTGTCTCTCTCCATACTATTAACAGTTTGTAAAGTGTCTAGAAGTAATTCTGGTTCGTATCATCTGGCTGTAAACTGGTCGGTAAAATCTTGTCTCGCAGCACGAAATGTCTCTTCTGAAGAGCAAATTCTCTTAGCTCTAATATATTGCCCCTTTGGTATATTTGTTACAACTGAACGTGGATGGCAACTATCTCTCAACAGTTAAGAATTTTTCGATAGAGGCTTTCTGTACAAACTTATTATTAATCCAGTGTTATTTTTCTTAATCATAATATCCAAAAAGGGGATATTTATAGAACTACTCTCACATGTAAAATGTAGGAGTATACTGGTGTGATTAATATACTCAATAAAATGATTTAGTTCACAAAGTGTCCCACTCCATATCATCAAACAATCATCAACATATCTTTTCCATAGTTTTATATATTTTGAAAAGATATTTTGAGTTCTATTGTATTTAAAAGACTCTTCCCATTCTCCCATAAAAAGGTTAGCTAGTCTAGGTGCAAATGTAGTACCCATTGCAGTTCCTTTCTTTTGAACATAGTACTCTCCATTAAACCAAAAATAGTTTTGTTCTAGTACAAATCTAGCTAACTCAATAATATATTCTGTGGGAGGCTTTGTTTTGTTTCTCTGGGCTAGACCTTTTTGTAAAGCTGTCAATCCACCCTCATGTGGAATATTCGAAAAAAGACTTTCTACATCTATAGTTACTAATATATCAGTCTCTGTTACAACAACATACAATCCCCCACATTCCAAACATACCATTAATACCTTTTGTAATATTGTAACTAATGATGTGCACTCCCTTGTCAACAAAAAATTATATATTGATGATTGTTTGATGATATGGAGAGGGACACTTTGTGAACTAAATCATTTTATTGAGTATATTAATCATACCAGCAAACACCTACATTTTACATGAGAGAGTAGCTCGATAAATAACCCTTTTTGAATATTATGATTAAGAAAAATAACACTGGCTTAATAACAAGTTTGTACAGAAAGCCTCTATCAAAAAATACTTTACTGTTGAGAGATAGTTGCCATCCACGTTCAGTTGTAACAAATATACCAAAGGGGCACTATATTAGAGCTAAGCAAATTTGATCTTCAGAAGAGACATTTCATGCTGCGAGAAAGATCTTACTGACCAGTTTACAGCCAGAGGATATGAACCAGAATCACTTCTAGACACTTTACGTACTGTTAATAGTATGGAGAGAGATGATCTGTTAGAGCCTAAACAAATGAATGTAGAGAACAACAAACTGATTTTTATTACTGAATACAATAATTTGGCACCCAAGATTGGGAAGATTATTAACAAGCATTGGTCTATTATATGATCTGACCTTAGACTCAAGAACCTTTGAGACTGTACACCTATGACCACGTATTCAAGAGGCCAGAACCTCAAAGATATGTTAATTAAATCATATGTTCCTGTTGAGACATCGCGACATAAGACATGGCTTCCACCTCCACTGCTGGGTAATTACAAATGTGGTCATCGTGTCCATTGTTTTAATATGTACGATACTAAATCTTTCCATCATCCAAGGTCTGGTAAAGAATATGATATTCATTCATTTATTAACTATTGTGTGTCCCAGGATTATAACCCTTCCCCTCCTCCATTCCTGGTCTGCAACCTGAACAAGTTCCTACTCTCCCACATGCTACCTGAATTCAGGCCTATTCATTCATTGAGGATTGAACTACTCACACAATTAAATTTCCTTAATGAACTACAGCCGTCCTACTGTTTGGCTGTAGTTACATGTCCTCTTGGCCTGATAATGATGCTGGGGTGGGGCTGCTGATCTCCCACCCTCTAGCAGTGTCCTCCCTCCTTCAAATTCCCTTTCTTAGTCTCCACACAGTGCTCAGAATATATGCAATATGACTAGTGATTGCTAAAATAAAGTCAGCCAAACAATTCACTTATCTTCACTTGGCATCCTCTGCCATCCTTCCCACTCAGTGGTGGCTGAAACAAGATGGAGAGGATTGAACTACTCCCACAATTAAATCCCCTTAGGGGATCACAGCTGCCCTATTCGTTGTCTGTAGTCACTTGACCTTTTGGCCCCCCCAATGGCATTGTGCTGGCATACTTTATGATCATAGCAGCAAGCAGAAAATGAGGGTCTGCAATCAGACAGTGAGGGGCCACAAGACAGGCCCTGCTGCCCATAACGTGGACTAGGAGTTTAAAAGGAACATAATGCTTGAATCTTTACATTTTGTGCTATAATAAGAAATGCACCCGTATGTTATAGCACCCCAAGTGTATTGTTCGTGTTTCTTTTAAAATAGTTTTATTTTTACATTACTTAGGGTCCCATCTTAATGCTGCCTTTTTCTCACGCAATATTTATTTATTAAACAACTATATGAGTTCCAGAACCTGCTGATATCATCTGAGAGGAAGGCCTGAATAAAAGCTTTACTCTATAAGCTTCAGGATTGTTGGTGTCAGTGGGTACGGAACTGGCATTTAATTAAAAATTAATATTGAGTGGGGAAAAAGATAACATGAATAAGGGATCCTGAATAAGGAAATGAAGACTGTCTCAAAGGAAACACAAAACAATTTGCTAGGATTTTTTAACAGACCCTATATTTCTAATTATAACAAACAATGTAAAATGAAGAATATGGTTTATGGTCCCTTCAATAACAGATACTTAGTTCCTGCAAGGAAATGCTGCGAAGGGAGCTGTCAAGAAGAGACACAGCACTGAAGTGGACCATTGGAGCACTCATGGACACTCCCATAGCCTACTTGACCCTGGCACCTGGAGGAATCAGGCACAGCAAGGAGGCAGTGTAGTCTAGTGATTAAAGCACAAGTTTGAGAACTAGGAGATAACAGGTTGAAACCCCTACTAGAGTCAAATAATCACTCAGTGTGACTTTGGCAAGTCACTTAACCACTCAGTGCTCCAGTCCACCCAGCTGCAGAAATGGATAGAAGCATGATCCCACTGGAAGTGACATGTTGCATCTTAGCTAGCCTATGGGGTAAATAAACTGCAGATTTTACAAATTGACTGGCCACAATTTGTTTACTAGTGCTAGGAGGCACAAAACACACCATCAAATGCTACAGTGGGGGACTGTTTGTTTAATACAACGCTCCAGAAAGCCATTGGCACCACCACCTTAGTGATGTTCTGGACCCACAGTACTTCGAGAAGGAAACAGAAGTCACCTCCAAGCCCAGGTATACAGGAGCCAATCTGGCTGCAATCAAGCCTTGCATGATGTTTGTAGCCAATCAGAAAGCACTGTGGACAGAGGAAGTCCACTAGAAGGTATCTGAGAGCTATAGTCTTCACTGCGGGTCAACCAATACAGATTGGAGGTGTAGCTTAATGAAGTGGCCCAGCTGCAGAGTACTCAGCCGGCTAAAATCTGCCAGGCCAATAGTAAGCCATGATTTTTACAGGTCAGGCTTAGGACTGAGTACAGCCACACTTCCTTTCCTGAGACTCAGAAAACCCGAGTCAGAAGACAGAAGTGCACATCTGAGACTTCAGCTATCTAAGTATGGGTTGCCTTGCATAAACTCCATTTCTGTGGGAGAAGCCAACCTGAGTTTCTCAAGAAAACCTGCTCCTTGAATACATTCATGTCGATGGCCCAGACACCAAGGCCAGTGCTATTGGTTGGGATAATCCAAGTGAAAGTAAAAGTGGAGACAGCACACACTTCTTCCTACTGTACATAAAGCATCAGACCATGACAGCCAAATCACTTCATACCTTCATTATTAGAGTCCATGTAGAATCAGTTTGAGCAATAATGCAATGTGGGAAAAATGCCTGCCTAATGTTTCACACATAAACCCCTTCATCAAACTGTCACAAACCCACTCAGCAGGTCAGCCCTCTACTCCCAAAGTGCCAACCTCCGAGCGCAGTCTTGTGAACACTTTAACAGAACAAGGTAACCCTCTTGTCTGCTTTGTGGGTTCGAATCAACCTTTGTTCTCAAGCCTTGGAGGGATTCAAACTGTGAACCTCTTGCTAGCGTACCCAATGCATGGGCTCAGATATTTCTGTCTTCAGGGGGCCAGATATCGTTGCCTATGGGCACCTAACCAGGTGTACAGAGATGAACCCTTAAAAACTTTAATAAAGACCTCAGATTTAAAACACTTCTCTTTCCAGTTTGGTATCACTATTCAAGCTTATGCCTAGTGTTTGCTATAACCATATATACTTTTCTTACAAATGAAAGAAATTCAAAGACAGACCAAGTATGCTCTAAAAAGAGTTTTACTAAAATAGATAACAATATGTAAAACATGCAATACATAACTATTGTATCACAAGACATATAAATCTTATAAAAGAACAAGGTTTTAAACAGTGCAATTCCTACTACAGTAATAAGATTTGTCTCTCTAAATACCTGCTTAAAGTGCTCCAAAGATGTTTCTTTGTCAGAGTCTAGATAAAAATGTCCCTGCAGGAAAACAGAGTAATCTTTAAAAAGCTGGTTTTCCCCACCTATTTGCATGAGGTCACCTAGCTCCTTCCTGTCAGAATATATAAAATATATATAATATCTATATAAAAACAGGATTTTTTTTCCAAGCATTAAATTCAGCAATCGTCAGTATGACTCATGCCCTTCAAATGATATTTCTTTGCTCTATTGATCAGTTTCCACTCTCAAACAGACATCAGCATTTATGATTTTGCACCAGTTTACTAAACCTGGTTTCGTCCTCTTGAAACGTCATAAAAGGGATGCTGACTTCCATTTTAGCAGCTAAAGCTATAATTAACTTAGAAAAGTCTGTAATTAGCTTCTGGCCTGCCATGTAACACCCTGTCTCTAAAACCTGTGTGTGTTTTATGATCTCACATGCTGTTTCAGCATTTTCTCATGGCTTTCATCTTTCAGCTGAAACCTGGGGTGGGGGAGCGAGGTCACTCCAAGAGCACCAGATTTCTCAGCATCTCTCAGGACAGACAGTCCATAACCCATTTTTATTTTACAAAAAATGATACAGTGATCAGAACCAGCTGTCTAAGCATCACATTCCTTCTGACCTAGACTGAATCTGGAGAATCTATCCCCTGCATGGGATAAGGTTCCCAAATCAGTTCACTCCTCATAGAGCCTACACAGACCATCTGAGTTCTGATTTTGTTTTCCAGCCCTATGTATGATTGTCAGATCATACCCTTGCAAAGCAAGATTCCATCTTAGCAATCTCCCATTGTTTTTCCTCATCTGTGTCAGCCAAACCAGGGGGTTATGGTCAGTCTGCACCACAAAATGCTGCCCATACAAGTATGGCTTCAGCTCCTTTAGGGTCTACACTATTGCAAGGCATTCTTTTTCCACTGTGGAGTATGCCTGCTCCCTGGGAAGTAACTTTTTACTCAGGTAGGCTTATGGGTCATCCCTCTCTTGGCTGGATGTCTGACTCAGTACTGCCCCAATACCCACGTCTGAGGCATCAGTCTGAACTATTAAGGTTTTGCTGTAGCCAGAACTTGTCAAAACAGGAGCACTGCACAGTGCCTCCTTTAGTCTGGTAAAGCTTTCCCCACAAGCTGGTCCCCAAGTAATTTTCTTTGGTATCCTTTTCTTTGTCAGGTCAGATAGGGGAGTCAGGGCATTGTATTTGGGTACAAATTTCCTGTAGTACCCTGCTGTCCCTAGAAAACTCCTGACCTGCTTCTGGGTTTCTGGTGTGGGCCATGCCTGGATTACCTCTATCTTTATCTGGTTAGGATGCAGCTGTCCCAGGCCTACCACATGCCCAAGGTATGTCACTTCTCCCATGGCCACCTGGCACTTCTCAGCTTTGACAGTGAGCCTGGCCCTCTGTATCCTGCCCAGCTCTTCCCTAAGGTGGGATAGGTGTTCCTCCCAACTGATACTAAATATGGCAATGTCATCCAGGTATGCCACAGTGTATTCCTCAGCACCATTTAACACCTGGTTCACCAACCTTTGAAAAGTGGCTGGGGCATTCTATATTCCAAAAAGCATTACTTTAAACTCAAATAAGCCTATCGGAGTGATGAAAGCAGACCTCTCCCTAGCTCTGTCTGTCAGCTCTACCTGCCAATACCCCTTTGTCAGGTCAATGGTTGTAAGGTAAGTCACCCCTCCCAACTTGTCCAGGAGTTGATCTGTCCAAGGCATTGGGTGGGCGTCTGACTTTGTGACTGCATTTAGTCCATGATAATCCACACAGAAATGAGTAGAGCCATCTGGTTTAGGCAGAAGGACTACGGGTGAGGCCCAGGGGCTGTGGGATTTCTGGATTACCCCTAAATCCAGCATCTCCTCCACTTCTCTCCTAATGTCCTTTGGGACAGCCTCTGACACCTGATATGCTGTCAGCTGTATGGGTGTCTGTCTCCCTGTCTCCACATTGTGCATTGCTAAGGGGGTTAGTCCAGTCTTGGTCATAAACAATGGGGCAAAGTCTGCTAAAACCTCCCTTATTTTCTGGATCTGGTCTAGGACCAGCTGGGGAGACAATTTTACTGCCTCCACAGGTAACTCCTGCTTACTTTCTTCCAGCAAATCCAGAAGGGGGTTTCCTTCATCCATCCCCTTCCCATGACTACTCACTGCAAATACCATGTCTGCCCTATTTGCATATGGCTTCATCACATTAATATGGTACATCCTTTCTGTCTGTCTTCGGTCAGGGAACTCCACAATGTAGTTCACATCATTTACCTTCCTAACCACTTTGTGCAGTCCTACCCACTCAGCCTGCACCTTGTCTTTCCGGACCGGAATAAGGACCATGACTTCCTGACCCACCATGTACAAGCAAGCTCTGGCTCTGTGGTTGTACCACACTTTTTGTTTCTCTTGGGCAGCTGCCAGGTTGCTCTGGGCTGTCCCCATAAGTTTCTTCAGCCTTTCCCTAAACCCAAGGGCATAATCCACAATGGGAGTTCCTGGGGTGGTGTGCTTGCCTTCCCAGTCCTCCCAGATCAAGTATAGGGGCCCATGTACCCGGCGTCCATATAAGAGTTTGAAGGGGGAAAATCCTGTTGACTCTTGGGGCACCTCCCTGTATGCAAACAACAGGTGGGGAAGATATTTCTCCCAGTCCCGCCCATGCTGTTCAGCAAACATCCAGAGCATTGACTTTGGGTACCATTGAATCTTTCCACAAGCCCATTGGCTTGTGGGTGATACAGTGTTGTGCATCTCTGCACCACCCCACACTTCTCCCATAAAAATTTCATTAGGTCCGACATGAAGGAATCCTCTTGATCGGTGATAACCTCCTACGGAAACCCAACACGGCAGAAAATCCCAAGTGAGGCATTTGCTACTTTGTCTGTCCTCAGTGAGGATAGGGTGACTGCCTCTGGGTAGCGGGTGGTATAATCCACCACAGTCAGGATGAATCTCTTCCCTGAGGAGCTGGGGGTATTTTAAGGCCCCACAATATTCATTCCGACCCTCTGGAATGGCTCCTTCACTATGGGCAATGGAATTAGGATGGCTTGGGTTTTCTTGCCTGCCTTCCCTATTTCTAGGCACCAGTGACAAGACCTGCAATACTCCTTCACCTGCTGCGTGAGGTTAAGCCAGTAGAAATTCTGGGCCAACTGCTGCATTATGCGCATGATTCCCAGATGACCAGACAAGGGAATATCATGTGCAATCTTGAGCAACTGCTCACAATACCGCTGGGGAACGACAAGCTGCCTGCCTAGCATCCCTCCCTCTGTCTGTACTGTCTGAGTATATATAAGTCCTTTTTCCCAATAAACCTTATGTTTGCCGTCACCTCCCTGTGCACTGTCCGAGTCTGCCCAAGCCCTCTGCTTCTCTAAACTAGGGTCACTTCTCTGAGCAGCTGCAAACCCCTCACATATTCCCAAGGCATGGGACAGGTCCCCTTCAGTCACTAAACTAGGGTCCCTAGCACTAGCGTCAGGGCACTCAGGATCACTGTCAATCCCAACCCTCTGACAATGGGTCACCCATCCCTCTTTGGAGTAACCCTCTGTAGCTGTGTGGTTACTTGCTACTGGGGAAATTTCTACCCCCTCTTCATTAATCTCTATATCAGGAGACACAGGCTGGGGAATCAGCCTCTCAGTAGCTTCCTCAATGGTTTCTGTGGGGTTCAGGAAACTACAATTTTTCCTTACCACTTGGCTACGGGTAACTACACATACCATCCCCTGTTTTAGATTGTTGCCCAGGATCACATCCACTGCTAATGTTTTGGCTACAGCCACTTGTTGCACAGGTTCCCCTGTTTCACCCCAGTCTAAGAGAACACTAGCGAGAGGCAATGTTTTCACTTCACCAGTGAAGTCCTGTACAGTGACGTATTTATTGAGTATAAGCTGACCAGGCTCTACCAAATCCCCCTTTACCAAGGTCAAGGATGCCCCTGTGTCCCTTAACCCTTGTGTCTGTACACCATTCACCATAACTGGGTGCATGTGTTCCCTCATGTTCACTGGCATGCTTCCAGGGACACACAAACAACCTACTTCCTTTCAAGCACACTGTTGTGTATTATTGCTCACCTTTTTGGGACACTGTCTGGCAATATGCCCAGTTTCTTTACACAACCAACGTTAATTTATTCTCTCAGAGAAATCTTTTCTCTGAAACCTGGGGCTATCTAGTTTCGGTGGAGGCAGTGAGGGTTTTAGCAGCCCTGAAGGTGCACTTTTCCCTTTCTATGCTGCCATGCCCACCCCATTTGCTCTCAGAACAGGTCTGCCCTTGCCATAGTGGTCCAAGAGTTCTGCAGCCACTTGCACTGTTTTGGGATCTCGGTCCTCTAGCCAGGTTTTTAGCTCTGCTGGGCATGCCTAATAAAACTGTTCTAATAAAATCACATTTAAAATTTTATCAACAGAGTTGGCCTCAATTCCTTCCCACCAATGTTTTAAAAACTAATGTTGTTTAGTGGCTAGCTCCTCATAACTCATATCAGGGCTTCTCCTGAGCTTACAGAATTTACCTCTGTATGATTCAGGAGTTAATTCAAACTTTTTTAACAGTGCAGCTTTAAGTTTGCTGTAATTATTACTGTCCTCATTGTCCATTTGGCCCAATGCATCCCAAGCTTTCCCAGTAAGTAGCGGGGATAGCTGGAAGCTCCAGGATGCTTTAGGAATTTTAGCCTGAATACAAACTTTTTCAAAAGAATTTAAAAAGGCATCATATCCTCCTCCTCTTTAAATTCAGCTACTAATTTGGAATTCAATTTGTAACCCAGTCCTGCAGTCCCAGTTAAACCCAAGCCACTTACCTGCTCTGATGCCACTGGTTGGAGTCGTAGCTTCTACAGTTCATGTTGCCTCTGGTTTGCCTCTCTCTTCTCCTTTGCAGTTCACTGGTACTCACGCTCCTCATGGTCTGCATCTCGGTGTTCTCGCTCTTCTTCATGGTCCGCCTCTAGCGTTCTCACTGTGCCTTATGGTCCGCCTCTCATTTCTCTCATTCTCCTGGAACTCCAGCTCCATCCTGCATGACTCAAATTGCAGCCTGAGTACCTCTGGATTCAGGATACTGGTGACCTTCCTCTGCTGCTGTGGTCCTTCACTGACAGTGGCCCTGTTACCCTCCTCATCGGATCTGGATACTGCACTGGCCACTAGCCCTGCCACACTTTGAGGTTTGGTCCTTTCCAGTCACAGTCCATGACTCGCTGCTCTGGGTATCTGCTACAATCAGGGCATCAATGAGGATATGCTTTTTGGCTGTCACTTCGAATGGGACTCCACTGTCCCTGCACAACTGCTTCAAGTAATCTACAGTGTGCTTGCTGTAGTCCGGAAGCCATCTTCTTCTTCCCTGAATACGGCTACTCTGACTTGCACTATAGGAAAAAAAAATAAAATGGGTAGGAACTGGGCTGTACACCAAGTGATATAGTTCTGTTTCCTTTTTAAAATAAAACTCTGCCTTTTTTCTTTCTTTGCAAGTGAGTTGACGGTCTCAAGCTGACACAGAACAATAAAAGCATGTAATACCAAAATTATGCCTCCGCTGTCAACCAATCTGTCACAAACCTGCTCAGCAGGTCAGCCTTCTACTCCCAAAGTGCCAACCTCTGAGCACAGTCTTGTGAACAGTTTAACAGAACAAGGTAACCCTCTTGTCTGTTTTTGTGGGTTTGAATCAACTTTTGGTCTCAAGTCTTGGAGGGATTCAAACTGTGAACCTCTTGCTAGCATACCCAATGTGCAGGCTCAGATATTTCTGTCTTCAGGGGCCAGATATCTTTGCTTACGGGCACCTAACCAGGTGTACAGAGATGAACCCCTTAAAAACTTTAATAAGACCTCAGATTTAAAAAGCTTCCCTTTTCAGTTTGGTATCACCATTCAAGCTTATGCCTAGTGTCTGCTATAACCATATGTACTTTTCTTACAAATGAAAGAAATTCAAAGACAGACAAAGTATGCTCTAAAAAGAGTTTTACTAAAATAGATCAAAATATGTAAAACATACAATACAGAATTATTATATCACAAGACATACAAATCTTATAAAAGAACATGGTTTTAAACAGTGCAATTCTTTGTCAGAGTCTAGATAAAAGTGTCCATGCAGGAAAACAGAATAATCTTTAAAAAGCTGATTTTTCCCACCTAACTGCATGAGGACACCTAGCTCCTCTCTGTCAGAATATAGAAAACAATATATATCTAGATAAAAACAGGATGTCTTTTCCAAGTATTAAATTCTGCAATCCTCAGCATGACTCATGTTCTTCAAATGACATTTCTTTGATCTATTGATCAATTTCCCCTCTCACACAGAAATCAACATTTATGATTTCGCACCAGTTTACTAAACCAGGTTTCCTCCTCTTGAAACATCATGAAAGGGATGCTGATTTCCCTTTTAGCAGCTAAAGCTATAATTAACTTAGAAAAGTCTGTAATTAGCTTCTGGCCTGCCATGTAACACCTTGTCTCTAAAACCTGAGTGTTTTATGATCTCACATGCTGTTTCAGCATTTTCTCATGGCTGAAACCTGGGGGGGGGGGAGCAAGGTCACTCCAAGAGCATCAGATTTCTCGGCATCTCTCATGACAGACAGTCCATAACCCATTTTTATTTTACAAAAAATGATACAGTGATCAGAACCAACTGTCTAAGCATCACACAAACCACTACCATTACCCCCTGCAATTATAGTGCAAAGTCACACGGTAGAGATTGCAGTTAAACAACGGTGTATACAATGTGCAAATAAATAACAGAGACACAAAGTGCAAACATTACACTAAAGGGACACATTCATACCCAGGGGTCATCATAATATGAACGCCATTGAAAGCTCTTTCAAAAAAGGTATTGGGCTCATCTATAACTGGAAGCAGTCCAGTTATATAGATACCCAAGTCTACAGAGGCTGGAAAGATGATCTAGCATCTGCAATTGAGGTTTAATGCAAAGAAATGCAAAGTGATGCATTTAGGTAAAGAGAACCCCGAGGACACCGTACTGGCTCAATGTGGTCCAGCTCAGTGCCTTACATGAGGAAAGGGACCTAGGAGTCATCATTTGTAATATCCTTAAACAATCCAGCCAATGCAACACAGCATACATCAAGGCCAACAGAATGTTAGGCTACATAGCCAGAGGATTTGACAGCAGGAACAGGAAATTAATTCTGCCACTGTACAGGTCCCTGTGTCATCGAGGCACAGGTCAGGAAGCATAGAAAAGCCAGAAGCAGTTGTAGAATTCAATTTGTATTAGCAGTAACATAAATAAATAAACTTGTTCAGTATAACTATTTAAAAAGGCAGAATAGAGAAGATCCAGCAAAGTTTCCCTTCAATCTCTGTGTGTCTCTTGCAAGCAATTGTAGCTCTGTCTTAAAAGTCCTTGCAATCTCCCTTCTTAACAAGCATCCTATTTTTTTTTTCTAAAATGTTCTTGTATATTTCAGGCAGGTGCAGCCAGAATACAATGTCCCAGCAATGAGGCCCCTTTCTCCACAGTCTTCTGAAAAAGAGTTCCCAAAGCTTTTTCCAGTTATCTCAAACTATGATTATATACATAGCAACAGTAACACTATATAATTTCTAAACAAAGGGATCCCAATATCAGTTACATTTCCACATAATGATTTACATATATTTTTATACGGGCAGATACGCAAGGGAGGAAAAAGACAGAACAGCAAGTGAAAGTAGAGAGATAGTGAGAGGCATTTAATTGCAAGACTGTTGGGGTGATCAAATCCTAGGTCCCATAGAAAAATTTGTTTGCGCAACCAGACAGACAAGAGACAGGAAAGGGGAGAATAGAACAGATCCTTGCATTTAAACACTTTCCGTAACAACTGGGACAGGGTCTTATTCAACCCTGTCACACCCTGGTAAGGTCCCAACTGCAATACTGTGTCCAGTTCCGGAGCCCACATCTTAAGAAGGACAAGATCAGGCTGGAGGTGGTCCAAATGAGGGTGAATAAGAGAATTCAGGGCCTCCAGGGGCTCTGATATGAGGGATGGCTAGAAGCGTTGAATATGTTTTCACTAGAGACTAGAAGGGAGAGAGGGGACATCATAGAAACATACAAGGTACTGAGCAGTATAAAAAGGGTGTCCTCCTCTGACCTGTTCAACACAGTTACCAACTCCAACACTAGAGGTCATGAGTGGAAGTTGAGGGGGGAGCTTCTAGAGTGAGTGTAGGAAACATTTTTTTATGGAAAGGGTCATGGAATCATGGAGTAGGCTACCAGCTGAGGTGATGAAAGCAAAGACTGTGGCATCTTTCAAACTAGGATGGGACAGAACAGAAGCGGGAACTAAAGCCATAAGGAGCAACTGGGGGCTTAAAGAAGAAGGGGGCTAGGACCTGGGATCTAAGGAAACTCTTGATGGACTAGATGGATGCTTGGTCTCCTTCTGCCATAATTTTTCTATGTTTCATTAGGAAGACTACATTGCAACCATTTTTAGAACATTGCGATGTCACCAAGGAACAAGTTTTGCACAAGTACATTGAGTCAAGCACAGCTTGTTTCTCAATGACATCACAATATTCTAAAAATGGATGCAGTGTAGTTTTCATACTGAAGACACTCAGTCATCTATATCTCGGGACTGCTTCAGATAAAGATAGCCCAATACCTCATTTGAAAGAGTTTTTCATGGGCTTTCAAACTATGTCTGCCACTGTACATGAATGTCTCCCTTTAAATTTAACATCAGTCAAGAACACCATCTTCCTTTTTCAATAACTAAGCTTTTAGGTCCTTCACATCTTCATCTAGTCCTACTCTGAGCCCCTGATGACCTTCAGACCTGTTACCCTCTCAGCTACCCATCAAGCCAGTGATAATCTACATGGAGAGGAGACTGGGGAGCAGAGTGCTATCATTTAGATGGCTCAAGGCATATATCTTTTTTCTGGTTTTCAACCCTTTTCTCCTGTTTCTCACACATCCCATGACATTGAGTGGTGCCTTGACAGCTGTAATAACAGCAGTGAGCTCTAGGTAGACACCCCCCTTTTCTGAGGCAGCAGACTCCTCAGCTCACCGTGAATTGCAGCTGCTCTCTTTAGGGCAAAGACATCACCCACCCTGGGGCAGCTCATGCTGCAGTTGTTAGCACTTCCCAACCCTGGCTGAACCAATCTTGGATCCCAGAGCTCACTCTCTAACCCAGGTAACCAGAATAGAAGTGCTATGTGCTTCTGCTGAACCATTGTTTGGCCACAAGAAGGACATATTAACACAGATGTGAATCACAGCATACTTTTCTTTTGGTGGCTAAATAATCATTGGATCTTGCCATGATCCTGTGGCTGAAAACCCAACCTATAGCATCTAATGATCTCCCAGAACAGCAGCAGCATGTACATGGTGAACAATATGGGAGCTAGAATCAGCACCTGAGGCACACCACAGCAAAGTGCAGCACTGCTCAAGAAGAAAGAGTCAAGTGCCAATGTTGTACCCTGCCGGACAGATAGGACTCAAGCCACCGCAACATTGTATCTGTGAGTCCTAAATAATGAATTAAGTGGGTCAACAGCACCCCATGGTCCACTGTATCAAAAGCTGAGGACAGGTCAAGCAGGACAAAGATGGAACAATGTTCTCTATCTCTAGCCAAGGGGAGATCATGGTGCACCTTGACCAAGGCTGTCTCTGTACTATGATATGGCTGGAAACCAAACTGGAATGACTCATACATGTCATATTTCTCTAGGTTTTGTTCTAGATGTAATGCTATCACCTTTTAAATCAACTTCCTTACAAAGAGATGGCTCAAGACAGGTCTGTAGTTTGAGAGAGCAGGGTCCAAGTATGACTTCTTATGGATGGGCCTTACCATTGTCCTTTTCAAGGCGGAAGGAAAAATCTCCTTCTGAAGTGAACATCCAACAATCTCAACAAAAATCAGACTAAGTTTACCCGAGCCCTCTAAAAACGCTAGGTCAGCCCAAGGTCCAATAAACAATAGATTGGGCACAGACCAGAACTACCCAGAGGACATAATATGCCAACACTGGCTCAGAGTCCACCCAGATAGACAGAGCACCATTGCCCATCAAGACTGGACACAGTCAGCTGATAATGGGCCACTTGAAGATATCTCAGTATGAATGGAAGACACCTTGTCCAAAAATAATCAGGTAAACGTGTCACATTTATCTGTTGAAAAGTCTCGACAGGACTGCAGACAGACCTGATTTAATAATCTTTCTACAGTATTTAAGAGCTGAGCAGGTTGATTCTTTCTGGAAGCAATCATCCATGACAGGAACGCTGACTTTTTAAGAGTGACTGCCCATTGATACTCATCATAATGAGCATGCAGTACCAATTTGTACTCCTCCGACCAGGACCTCTGTCAACAATGCTCCAACCTCCACCATTTATTCTTCAACCTCCGTGGAGCACAATCAAACCAGGCTGGCCTACAGTACGTCAGGAAATCAAGGGGCAGACACAGAAAGGTTGTAGGGAGTTGAATGCTGCTATAAGAGCTGCATTATAGTCCTGTACAGCTGCCTTGGCTCCAATCACACAAGCTGTTTTCATGCTTGAGATGTCCAGCACTGCCAGGATGCTCTGAGGCCCCAGATTATGAACAGGGCAGTAGCTGATCATCTCTACAGGAGTGGTTAAATGGGGAGTCCCACAAAGGAACGGCACAGTATAATGATCCGACCAAAGGACTGCATTAGCCTTGACATTGTTAATTGAAAACAAAGTCCAAGACATGGCTGTGCAAATCAACCTACCAGTACAAAGCACAGTGATGTCATCATCTGGAGGAACTGCATTCCAAGCAGAGAATTTTCATCATCTACTGAAGCATTGAAGTCACCCAAAACAAGAAGTCTCAGTGGATCTACCACCAGGTAAGCCATGAAACTCTCTAGTTCCTACATGAATTAGCTCCCATACTCAGGGGGACCAGTATATGACAGCAATCTTGCAACCTGTACTCAGCTCACTTTTCACCAGCACACATTCAAATGTCCTGGTCACCTCCGTGGGGTACGCTGTCAGTCCCAATTCTGATCTAAAACAGGTGACTGCTTTGCCACCCATGTACTCCTGCCTAGAACAGTGCACCACAGAGTAACATGGCAGAATGGATGCCTTGAGCACAGGGCCCCAGTCATAACCCGGATTACATCTGTGTGATACATACCAAATCAACCAAGGAATCCTTGATGAAAGCCTCCATAATGGCCATTTTATTCCTATGAGATCTGGTATTGCAAAGAACTGTCTTATTCTGAGAGGGGCAGAGTTGGCTTGTCCATTGGCTACAAGCTGATCAGAAATCTCAGGAGCCTGGAGAACAGGAACCAGGTATGGGGGACCCCTTGCCTGATGAGGCCTAATACCTGGGTGCCTCCTCGAAGCAACACTCCTGATCCTACCCCTCTTCCTCACTTGGAGCCCAACTATATTTTGAATAGTAACCCTGGAGGAACCCCATCTCCCTACAGTGATTACTCGCCACTGTAGGCAGGGTACAAGGGAACCAGCCAGAGGAATACCACTGTTGTACCTGTTCTGTGGCATAGACAAGACAAGGCCTATGTGCTGTATAACATATATTTAGAAAATCCCACTAAAACTAACCTAAATAATTAAACAATTTCTTCCCACAACATAAAACCAAAAACCACAGCACCCAACTAAAACAATCCCAACAAAATACTACATTTCAAACCAGCAAAATCTAATCCACCCTCTCACAATAAATCACACACAGGCCAACTCACTCATTAAATACAGTTGCACAACATTACCATTCATACCCAAGACTCACATTTAACAATAACAAAAAACAAAAATATTTCACACAAAATGTTAAAAAGGGGGGGAGAGAAAAAAAGAGAAGAGTCCTGCACATTATACAGCAAAAATAATATTTGATGCAAATTGAGTTGGGTCATACTACACCTGCTACCACCAATTGAACAGAGTTGCCAGAATTAGATGAAATAAGGCACTGGAAAGTTTTAATTCACTGTAGTCCTGTTGAATATCAGCCACAGTCCCACAGAGAGATTCCTCAACCCCTGGCTGAATAGTACAAAGGAAAATGGGAGAAAAACACAGCAGCAGCTGATACAACTCTCACCCAAGCCACCTGTTTGATCAATTTTCAGATAAATTGCTCTGACATACAGGGAGGTCAAATTAATCCTGGCTCCACTCTCACCAAGGGTCAAGGAAAAAATGAGCACCACAGCAACAGTGGGATCCATCGATCTGAGAAAAGAACAGTTGGTCCTCTCAACACTGACCCCTTTCACGTTGGTGGTAGAATCCAGCCTTAGGTCACACAGAACTGAGTTTCCACAGATCACAGCAAAATTGCCTGCTTGCACTTTCTTCCATGCTGCAGCTCAAAACCACATCAAAAGAAATGGTGCACTCTATCCACCACCAAACACCACCACATAAATCACAAATTAGTTGCTTAATTCGCAACAAGATACCAATGGCAACAGGTAATGGGAAAATCAGTCTTTTTGGACAGTCACTGACTCCAGGAGCCAGAGTTAAAAGACTTTCCAGTGCTATAGTAAAGCTGAAGAAACAAATGACAGTAAACAACCTCCAGACAAACAATGCTGATGCTCAAAATGGGATGACACTGTTCCTCAGCAAAGCAAGATACAGTTCGATAAATAAAGTTGATCAAACAGCTGCTTGCTGTTTAACCCAGGTAGAAATGAAAACACATGCAGGCTGCTGACTTTCCCTTACTGTCTGCAAAATAAAAAAACACTGCCCTGCAATACTTCACTAAAAGAAGCCCTAGCTACTCTTTATAGGCATAAAACCTAAAACTGGACACCTAAGCATAATCCAAGGGACACAATATGCAAGTACTCAAATTAATAGGGGTACTTTGGGAGAGGAAAGACTCCAGACATTACTCAATCTACTGAGGGCACCATAATGGCTATGTAACACTCTCATTGATGCTGTTGTTAAAACAATTGTGAAACTTAATATCCATCCTCCAATTATAATAACATTCTCACACAATATTATTTTAACAAGGACAAGATCTCAAGCCAGTCAGTGGGTACTGGCTGATTTTATACCCCTCAGTTTAAAGATCTAGGGCCCGATATTCAATTGGGTTAGAATGACACAAGGGAGTTGCATCAGAAGTGTTTGAGGTAAGTTGTGCTTTGCGTCACAACTTGTGTCAAATAGGATTTTCAAAGGCAGCCTGTGTCCCCTTCAGACACAGCTGTGCCAAAGCCCCCTTGCACCAGAGTTGCACCCAACAACGCAGTGTGCCAGGTCACAAGGGGGGCTTGCGCCATGGTGTAGATGCCACATCCCCTTTTTTGTATCTTCAAAGCTCCACCATGGATGCAGCAGGGGGCACCACTTAGACCAGCCAGGAGGTGGTCTAAGTGGTTGTGCAATTGAGACATGGGACTGCTGTGAGCATGGTGTACAGTATGGGCAGGGGAGGAGCCCTGGGAGTCATCAGGGCACAGTTGTCCATCAACCCTTGTAGCATGGCACCCAGCAGGTTGGTACCCTGGTGACAGGTTTAGCAGCATGCCGGCAATTGCACACAGTTTGCCTGGTAGTGTCACCCTCCCCCATTCCCCACTGTGAGGTATGCCATGGTGGTAAAGGGGAAAAAAAAACATGATCCCCAATCTCCCCAAGAATGCTGCCAGCAGTAGCCCAGTGGCATAGAATCCTCCTGCCCGATCCTTGATTGCCTGGGAATAGGAAGAACAATCAAACATAACAGATCCAGTCATACTGTACTCCCTGGTGATCTAGTGACCCCCCGTCAGGCATTGCCAAACCACCCTGCTCCCCCATACCTGACCACATTCTGTGACTGGCACATCCCTCCTCACGCCACCATGGCCAGACACAGAGTGCTTTATGCGAGTATTATATAGTGTTATACAGTACGTGCATAACACATTCTGAGTCTGGATGTGGTGGTGCGAGGAGGGATGTACGAGTCACAGAACGGGGTCAGGGATGGGGGGGAGTGGGGTGGTTTGGCAATGCCTGATGGGGTGGGGAGGATGGGGGGTCCACCAGGGATTAGTTTTGAATTGTTTTTGTATGATCAGAGATGGGGGGGTGCTAGAGCACAGGGGCACCTTAGACCACATGCACAGGGAAGATAAGGGATGTGTGGGGGGAACACTATGCACGGTAATACCACACAATACTGATGCTGTACAAAAACCTCTGCCTCTATACAGTAGGAGAAGTACATCTAACGAGCACTTCCTGCAAGCTCCCTGGAGAAAAAACTCTTACTGACATGCAGCAGTAAGTTATAAACACTATGCAAAGGGTAAGTGTCTCATAAAGGACAAGTAATATATATATATATATATATATATATATATATAGTAATATAATCTTTGACATATCATGAATGCTGTTAAAGGATAAATGGTCATCTTTAAGGTTGCAGTTGTCATAGTCATTTATTTCTGCCAGAGGGGCTTCATTCATTTTCAAGATGCTTGATATGTGGTGGCGTCTATAAGCAATTGACAGGATTCCTGCTAGTGATGATAGCAGTGTGAGCTTGGCAGTGAGGTTGTCTTTGAGTCAGGGACATATCTGATGGTTTTAGGTAGGTGGTAACCCCATCTAATATCTTTACTTGCAGCCCCTATGCTTGGAACAAACAAATTGTTGTACTTCAGTGATTTTCTACACCTCAGTGTGACCTCCCCCTCCCTGTGCTTCTGTCTATCAGCAACACCCTAGTATGTTTAACCGTTTCTCCAATATTTGTTAAATTTGTTGTTAGTGTGCTTCTGAACAGGGGTGTGCACAGTATGTATGTGTGTGTGTGGGGGGGGGGCGGTATTGACATATGCCCCTGGCAAATCCTGCAGATACAGCCAAATCTTTTGTGCATCTTGCAGTTTGAGACAAACCCAGGAGTTTGGTGCAGGGACCCTGCATCAGTACAGGGTTCCTGGTGCAACCAGGGTATGCCGCAACTCTTAGAACAATGCACGTTGCATCACTGTAAGGATCTTTAAAATCAGGCCCGTAATATTGTTTCCTTTTCTTTAATTTGTTTTCATAGTCCCCTCCCAGCAATCAATATACACCATTTACACCTAAATTGCTCTAACAAGGTGTTTTGATTTGAACTTTCTGCGGCCTTACCAATGCGTTGGGCCACAGCATAGTAGTTTTTTTTTTTTTTTACTTGTTTAACCAGGAGTAGCACACTAAGCTGAAAGCTTTTTTACAGGTGCAACCTGGGAGCACAGAGAAGTTAAGTGACTTGCTCAAGGTCACACAGTATGCAAGTGGAAGCTGTGGGATTCAAACCCAGGTCTGGTCTGATGGATGTCACCAGATTTGCAGCTCAGAGTCTTAAACCACTGTGCTATACTGCCTCCCGTTACTGCCTACAGTTGCTTGAGTGTATGAGCCTGATATATTTACTGAGACTTAATTTGGACTTGTGCTGAGTGTGGCCCATATCAAATACCCCACATGAACACAAAACTAAATCCACAATTTCCTAAGTATTATAGTTGACAAACTCCTTAACTTGAATTGATCGGCCATCATCTGTACAGTATACAAATTATTTGTTGCTGTGAAGGGTTGTTGTCACCTTGCAATTTTCAGATTTTTAACAACCTGGGGGAGGTTTGGGTAACTATTATGTATGCAGTACTGGTTGATAACTCTGAGTGAGCCAATCTTTAACATTGTGAGCCCAACTGTGTGATATCTGTAGAAGTATTGACACCCAGGGCCAGATTTTCAAACGATGTCCCAGAACCTTTGTAACGCCTTGTGTCATTTATGTCACTGCAAGTGCACCATGGCCAAATGCTAATACTGCACCCAATTTGAGTATCTCAGACCCAGTTGGAACATTTGGACCTCCTTTACAGCAATTTGAAGCAAAGTTTGGCCACAAGCAGTTTATAGGCGGCCCCAGCATTGATTCACATTTGCTCACAGAAAAGTGTTCTAATGTGTGTCAATGCTAGACCACAGAAGAGTGGTCCAGCAGGCATCAATGTAATGCATGGGATGAAAAATCTTTTTTTTTTTTGCCACAAATTTAGTGTGTCATATTTTTGATGCACCTAGGGCTTGCAGCAAAAAATGGCCATTTGAAAATCTAGACCCTGGTCTTTAAGAGCTGGAACTGTTCTCAGGACATTAAGATAGATGATAGAAGATTTCTACAAAGAACCTCTTCTACTTGTTAGGAATTAGAACCAAATGTGATAACAAAGTTGGGCCCAATGTCATGGTACTCATTTCATTTCTGTCCTGTCAATAGTGCAATATTATCCATAGTATAACCTTCTAGTTGGGCAGCTAATAAATTTTTCTCACTTTATTTCCTTTGTTGGAGTCATTAGTCAGTTCATATGCCCTTTTTCTGTTATCATAATGCCTCAAAAAAGTTATTTTTTGATTCTAATGAATTGTCCTTTAGCAAGAAGATGTCCTTCCAAGGGGTGAAGAGGACCAAGCAGAAGTTTCATGGGGTTCATTATGGCCCATACTTTTCATCATCTGAATCACATTGAGTCTACAGCATCTTTAACCAAGACTGCCTACAAAACCAGCTTGAAGCACATCCCCCCAGGAGACTGCTGTGCAGCTATAACCTTGGTATCATATCTGTGAGTTCTGAACAGGACCCTGCCCTGCAACTCCTTTGGACAGATATCTGAACAAGTACTGTATAATTAATTGGATTACTGCAACACTCTACACCTAGGGCTGCTTGGAGGATTGATGCATCAAATGCAGCTTGTACAGAATGCTGTGGCCTAGATGTTGGTGGGCTCTTCATCGAGGGATCACTTTGCTCTGGTTCTGCACCCTTTGCACTGGTTGCCTTTGCGTACATGCATCATTTTCAAGATTGGCTTGTTAGCATACAAGGTTCTACGTGGTTTGGGACCAGACTACGTAAAAGAACTCCTGATTCCTTATCAACTGTTCCACCTCTTCACTCCACAGAAGCTGGACTTCTAGTGGTCCCCACTTTGAGATTCTGGACGTCAGGTGCATTTGGGGTGGCCACGCTTATTGTCTGAATTCTATTGCCCTTCTTATTCATGTAGCCAACTCGATAGAGGTTTTCAGAGCATCTTTTTATTTGAGCAAGTTTTTAATGGAACCTGATTTTGTTTAAACCTATGGGTTTATGTTATAGTATTATTTACTTTCTGTATGTAAATCACTCAGAGCCCTCAATGGATTGAGTGCTATACAAATAAAACTTGCCTTGTATTAAAGAAGCTCCCAGAAGCAGTTTGATTGCAAAACTCCCTAAGAGGACCATTTAAATTGCTTGTTCATAGTTAGGGCTTAGAGATGTGCACAATGTGGGATCCCACCAGTGGAATTTGTGGGGAATGTTAATTCCAAAGAAACATAGAAACATAAAAGTTGATGGCAGATAAAGACCGCAAGGCCCATCCAGTCTGACCATTTCTTTTTCTACCTTATGAATATGCCATTGGCCTTTGATCTGTCAATGGCCTATCTATTCATACTCATCTGTATTGCTCCCTTATGCCTATCGCATGCTTGTTTGAAGCCCTGCACTGTATTCATATTCACCATTTCCTGAGTGAGGCCATTCCATGCATCCACCGCCCTTTCTGCGAAAAAGAACTTCCTCACATTAGCCCTTAATCAGCCTCCATCTAATCTCATGCTGTGTCCTCTTGTCCTGCTATTTTTCTTATATTGAAACATGTTAGACTCTTTTACCTTGTTAATGCCCTTAAGGTGTTTGAATGTTTCAATCATATCACCTCTCTGCCTCCTTTGCTCTAGGGTATACATACTGAGTTCAGTTAATCTGTCCTCATATGTTTTCTGATGCAGTCCCTGCACCATTTTGGTTGCCCTTCTCTGGATTGCCTCAATTTAATTAATGTCCTTGTGAAAGTGGGACCTCCAGTACTGCACACAGTACTCCAGATGGGGCCTAACCAGTGTCTTGTAAAGAGGGATCATTACCTCCCTCATCCGACTTGTGATACCCCTACTAATACATCTCAATATCCCTCTAGCCTTACCTACTGCTTTAGTGGCCTGCTTGGATGATTTCAGGTCATCGGTGATGATGACGCTCAAGTCTCTTTCTTCCTTTGTGACTACCAGCAACTCTCCTCCTAGCCTATAGGTGGCTTCAGGGTTTCTCTTCCCTATGTGCATGATCTTGCACTTCTTTGCGTTAAACCCCAGTTGCCACTCTTCTGACCATTTTGCTAGTTTATCCAGATGTCTTCTCATTCTGCCCACCCCATTTACATCATCTACTCAGTTGCAGATCTTGGCGTCATCTGCAAACAGACAAACCTTACCCTCCAGTCCATCTGCAACGTCACTGATGAAGATATTGAAGAGGACTGGCCCCAGGACTGATCCCTGCGGTACCTCACTTGTGACTTGCATCACTTCTGACTGTGTACCATTTACCACCACTCTCTGTTTTTTGCCCGTCAACCAGTTTGCCACCCAGTTGACCAACGTCTGACCCACCCAGAGTCTACCCAGTTTATTAATCAATCTTCTAATTGGAACAGTATCGAAAGCTTTGCTGAAGTCAAGGTAGGCAACATCAGCTGCTCTCCCTTGGTCCACCACTCTGGTTACCCAGTCAAAGAAATCTATGAGATTAGTTTGACAGGACCTTCCTTTTGTAAACCCATGATGTCTTGGGTCCTATGCCCCTATGGATTCCAAGTATTGCACTATTCTTTCCATAAGGAGTGCCTCCATAATCTTGCCCACTACTGGGGTAAGTCTGACTGGTCTGTAGTTCCCTGACTCTTTACTGCTACCACTATTGTGGAGCGGGATCACATGAGCCCTTCTCCAGTCTTCTGGGACCACTCCTGTGCTCAGATACTCACTAAACAGTTCTGATAATGGCTCTGCTAGTTCCACCCTTAGCTCCTCTAGTACCCTGGTATGTATACCATCAGGTCCCATTGCCTTGTCAACCCTGAGCTTATCGAGATCTTGTAGTACCCTTTCTTTTGTGAAGGGACTAGTGCATACCCCGTGTCCATGGTGCTGAGCTGCGGGCTCTGTCCTACCTTCTCTTCAGTAAATACTGAGCAGAAGTATCTATTTAGGATAGATGCTTTTACATTGTCCTCCTCCTCACATGCCCCCTTATCCACTTTGATCTTAGTAATAACCCCTCTGGGCATTCTCCTTTCACTAATGTATCTATAGAAAGTCTTGTTTCCTTCTTTCACTGTTTGTGCTAGTGTTTCCTCGGTTTGGGTCTTTGCCTGCCTTACTGCCTTCCCTGCTTCCCTTAGGCAAATTTGGTATGCCTCCCTACCTTCATCCTGCTGCGTTCCCTTATATTTTCTGAAGGCCAGCCTTTTGGCTCTGACCTTTTCTACTACTGTTTTTGAGAACCAAAGTGGTTTCCTTCTTCTTTTGATCTTCCTTTTCTGTCTAACACAATTGGATGTTGCTTCAAGTATTGCATCCTTAATGCTTGCCCACTTTGCCTGTACCCCCTCACCTGTATGTCTTTTTGCCACAGCTAGCTTAACTTTGTTGGCCATCTTATCAAAGTCAACTCCTCTGAAGTACTGAAGCCTTGGAATGGGATGATTTAGTTCTAGTGGCCAAATTGAACCATACCATGTGATGGTCACTGGCCTCCAGGTGATCTACCTGGAGATCTGAGATCCTTTCCCTGTTAGTCAGTACTAGATCTAGGACAGCCCTGTTTCTTGTGGGTTGTTGTACCAGTGGTTTGAGACCCTCCCCCTGCAGGGAATCCACCATGTGTCTAGTTCTGGCAGATGTTCCTGCTGGTATTGACCAATCTGTATTTGGCATATATAAGTCTCCCATTATCAGAACCTACCCTTTAGCTGTCATGTTTTGTATATCTTCTAACAGTAATGTGTCTATGTCATCCCCCTGGTCTGGAGGCCTGTACACAACCCCAGTTCATATGGCTGCCCCATTTCCTGTTTCCAGGGTGACCCACAGTTCTTCTGGCTCCTTATGTGTATTCTGAATTTCTGTAGCTTTGATGTTTTCATTGACATAAAGGGCCACTCCACCCCTCTTTTTGAACCTCAGTCTCTTCTGAACAGTACATAGCCAGGTACTGAAGTCTCCCAAGTGTGGTTACTGGTAAACCATGTCTCACTAATGGCTGCTATGTCCAGTTTAGCCTCTATCATTATTGCCTGCAGTTCTGGGATTTTGTTTCCCAGACTGCGAGCATTTGTGTACATGATTTTCCATTGGCCAGATTTCAGTGTGTTAGTTGTTTGGTGAGGTCCGGCATTTCCCCAGTGCATTGTATGGGGAGACAGACCTTTTTCTTTACCTGGTGATGCAAATGAAGTACAGATATGCTAAACTCCTGTTTGACCACTAGCTGGGGGGGGTGTTCTTCCCATTCGACGTATGGGGTGCTGCACCCGTTTCCCCATTTGCTAGTTTAAATATTCTGCAAAGACGTCAAACTTCTGCACCAATGCACTGACTCCTTCCTTAGTCAGATGCAGTCCATCAAATTTAAAGAACTTTTGCTCCCAAAACTGTTGCCAGTTCCCTACAGATCTGTGTCCTTTTTTCATGGCACCATCTCTTGAGCCACATGTTTAGCTCCCCTATCTCCCCTTCTATGACCTTCTGTCCATCTGTCCCCCTCTCCCAGACTGGCAGGATCTCAGAGAAGGAAATGCCAGATGAAATGGATGATAGTTTGTCACCCAGCCAGGTCAGGTGTTCCTTGGTCTCCACAACTGACCGGCTCGCGAGATCGTTAGTCCCTATGTGTACCAGGACATCAATGTTTTCTCCTGCTTCCTGAACAATTTTGGCAATGCAGTCAGTGTCTCTCCATGCTGGTGTACCTGGAAGACATTTGACCATTATCCCTGGCTGGAGATACGTATCAGCTCCCCAAATCATGGAGTCTCCTATGATCAGAAGTTTTTTTTATTTCCTTTTTGCTTTTTTTTGTTTTGGTTCCTGTTTTGAGTGAGTTTTGTTGTGCTAGCTCCTGTGCTGTAGTGTCCTCTGCCCCTTTGTTTGATTTTGTAGATAGAGGCAGATACCTGTTTGTAGTTTTTATATGGTTTGTGGAGGTGATATGTTGGAGAGCACCGAGTGATGGTGAACCCAATTTCCCCTCCTAACCACCTGCCAACCTCCTGGACCAACTACCCCCTGCAGTTAACGTGCTTCTGTTGGATGTTGGGGAAATGATGGATGGTTCTCATAATATAATTCCTTTTGAATATGCAATTTGAGGTGCACAATCTCTGCCCATGCTGCCTTTAGCTGAGCCCTTATATCTCCAATGGCCCCAGCATGTAGGACAGTTTTCTAAATCCTGTAAAACTGCCCTTCTGAAAAGTGTTCCGCAGTACCTGTAGTTAATGATATTCGTTCCAGATAAGTTGCTGGGTTTATAACCTGGTCAGAGTAATTCGAAGGAACAAAATGAAAGCAAAAGTTTGATTTTTGTTTTGTTTGTTTGTTTTTGTATAACTTGTTATAACAAGTTAAATTACTAGTGCCCCTGTAAATGAGGTCACTGTGTGGATACCCCTCTGATTCATCCCTTCCTGCTTTGCTACAGGAAATGTCATGACTGTGCTACCCTAAAAAATTAGTGTAGTGTGGGGTGATTGGGGATGGGGGTGGGTGGCTGGCTTCTTCCTCTGCCAAAAAAGAAAAAACCACGGACGAAAGAAACAAGGAGGTAAGAGCAGAAACAATGAGCCAGCAACAAATACAGTAGCCCTGAAAGCTTATCCTAATGATAGATAACACTGTAAAACCTGAAAAGCACCACCTGTAATAATTTCATAGAAGATGTAACCTGTAAGAAACACTTTGCTACAGAGAAAAATAAAGCAGTAACAGAAGATATACCTTGCAAAATTTGAATCAGAAGATTACAGCAGTGATCTGTAAGCACACACCTGTAGGCACACCCTGTAATAATGCAGCAGAAGGTATACCAAACAACAACAATTTGAATCAGAGAAAATAAAGCAAATAAAATGTTAGCAACAAACAGTAACAATCCCTGTGGGTACAAAATAAAAATAACACCACACACTAAATCCGCCTAGCCAAAAGAAGTCTTAATCCTTATTCTTGCTCTGGTAAGGTTCTTTGCTCCATCCTTTCAAGTAACCTAGAAGAAAAGAGTTCAGGTGAAGCTAGGTGTCTTGGCCAGCAAACATAGTCTTCCATCTCCAAGATATCAACTAACCTGACCTTTTAACCCTTCCCTCTGTTTTAAGTTCCTGACAGTTTGTCAGCTCCACCCCCAGATACACACCTAATCCCCTGGAAGAGCTGTGGGTGGAAAGCAATTAGCTCCTTCAATGTGAGAAGGAGACGGTTGCACCTGTGAGACAAACAAAAAAACTTTTAGCAAAAAACAAAATAAAATAAAATAGTGGCAAACAGTAATTTTGCTTATCCTAATGTTAAAAAGTCACAAAAATGTAAGCACCACCTGTAATAATTTCACAGAAGATATACCCTGTAAGAAGCACTTTGCTACAGAGAAAAATAAAGCAGTAACAGAAGATATGCCTTGCAAAAGACAATTTGAATCAGAAGATTACAGCAGTAATCTGTAAGCATACACCTGTAGGCATGCCCTGTAATAATACAGCAGAAGGTATACCCATCAGCAACAATTTGAATCAGAGAAAATAAAGCAATAAAATGTTAGCAACAAATGGTAAGAATCTCTGTGAGTACAAAATAAAAATAACAACACACAGTAAATCTGCCTAGCCAAAAGAAGACTTAATCCTTATCCTTGCTCTGGTAAGGTTCTTTGCTCTGTCCTTTCAAGCAGCCTAGAAAAATAGAGCTCAGGTGAAGCTAGGTGCCTTGGCCAGCAAACTTAGTCTTCCACCTCTGAAATGCTTTTTGGGATTTATTTTTCAATTCTGTGTATTTTCAAAAGGCTTTTTAATGTAAAGTGTAGTTTGCAGAAAATGAATCAGCAGTTTACATTAACTGCAGAATATGATTTTGTAGCAACATTCCACTGCCAGATGTTTGGAATTCCACTTATGATGGAATTCTGCAGAATTAGGCATAATTTCAGAAACCCCATGGAACTCTTCTGGAAAAAAGCTCCCTTAAGGACTTTAGGAACAACTGGTGCAGCAGTAGGAGAGGGTCTAGCCAGATACTCTGGCATTATTGTGTGTGTTCGGAAGGGTGGTGGGAGTTGAACCTATGTGCATTACCATTTTCCTGTCCTGCCTTACCTATCATAGTTCCCTTCCAAATCCCAGTTCTCAAGCTCTAGACTGCCCCACAAAATCTTTCTTTATTTCTAGTGCATTTCTTATTATTATTGTACATCGGTGTGTGTGTGTGTGTGTGTGTGTGTGTGTGTGTGAGGCGGGGTGGTATTATGTTATATGTTATTGGGCTCCAGTCACTGTGGTTGGGAATACTTTTTTTCAGCTGGCCCAACACCTTGGTAGTATAAATGTCAAAAGGATCCCCACAGGCAGAGACCCTGTGCCACATAGAACCCTTGTTTCACCATTAGGACCCAGGCACCATCCGTCAGAAAGTCCAAAGACCCAGAAAGTTCTTAGTATATGTTGGGGACTCCTATTCCCATCATTTTTAATCAGTGATTTAGTTTTATATTCGCACATTTTGAAGCCCCTTAAGGCAGTATCACTTCTGTAACCCCCCTATTGGGGGCTTACTTGTGAGCCCCCGAAAAAGGCTTGTTTTCCCCAGGGTTTTGCTTCCACACCCCATTCTTTTTTCTGGTTTCCTGGCATGCCCCTGTGTTCTGTCCTTTCCTACTGGCCTGCACATGGTTTATTAGAGAGAGCGGGGCTAAAGGAACAAGTGCATGGATCCGCCGGTTTGGAAATTGGCACTTTGGTGCCGGCAAGCTCCACGCATCTGAGGAAGCACATTTTCTTTCAGCCATCCCTCGGTCATTATGTCTGTTCTCTCCAGTGGTCACAGTCTCAGGGAAAGTCAAGAGAAGGACCAGGACCATTAGCAGGACCAGAGAGGCAGCCACAATGGAGGAAAACACATTTTTTTGTGAGCACCAATTGCTGTACAGGGAGTCGCCCAATGAATATAAATGAGGCAGCATCCCTTTGAGAAGCTGGGATCCTGTCTAGCACCTGGGTAAAGGGTCGCTGCTCTAGTGACAGGCAGAAAAGAATAATGAAAACATTTAAAGAGTGCATGGGTGTGCAAGAGAATAGGGGATACTATGGTCTGTAGGAAATAAGAACTGCAGTAAGGGAAATGGTATATCTAGTAATGGGATATGTGTAGCTGCCTAGGGGCTAAGTAGAATGGCAGCAGTGACAAGTAACAGGGCAAACAGAAATGTTAAGATTTGCAGTCACTTTACAGGGTACGGGGTGGCTACTTAATTCTGGGGAAATAAAAAAATAAAAGTAAAGTGTTTGGCTGCAGGGACACTTAAAATCTGGGACTCTGTGTCAACTGTGGAAACTGCTTACCACAGCCACCATGTTTAGCAGCCACATGACACCAGCCAGAAAAGCACCAAGCCAGGATTCTTGCCATGGACTCTGGGACTGTGTGACATGACTTTTGGGGGAAAAGACCAGGGAATGTTTAGGTGCCTTTTTCTGCACTAATGAGGCATTGAAGGAGCCTCATACATATTACTTTTTTCTGAAGGACTGGCTCTCCAGCCAGTGGGGAGCTGCCAAAAAGCTCCTAAGAGGACAGAACAGTTGGAGTTTGAGTCAGTTCAGTGGGAACCCCTCCAGGAGGAGGGGGGCTCTTGCCCCTGGAGAGAATGGGGCTGCAAGATGGGCCTGCCTGGAGGCTGCTAGCAATTTGCCCTCCAGGGCAGGGAGTGCCTGCCCCAGCAAGGAAGAGAAATTTGGTTGAAGAAACTGCTTTGAAGAGAAAAACAAAAGCTGCAGGTAGCTGAATGTTCTGCATTGTTCTGAAATTGCACCACAGCAGTGAGAAAAAGGCAGCTCAAATAGAAAAGGGAAAGCTGCAGTTTACAAAAACTTGCATTGAATTAAAGATGCACTGGAGCAGTGGGAAGAAGAGAAAATAAGTTGTGTCCTGAAGCTGGAAAAAGACAAAGGTTGTGTTCTGAACCTGGTAAAAGGACAAAGGTTGTGTCCTGAACCTGGTAAAAGTACAAAGGTTGCATCTAAGCCTGGGAAAAGATGGGACACAGAGGAGTGATGAGTAACAAGAGAATATGAATGTGCTGAGAGAAGAAAAGGAAGAGTGAGCCTCTTCATATGGAGAATTGTTATATACCTGCACGGTGAGAAAAGGGACTTGGAGTGCAGGAGATATGTGTGAGCCAGAGCGAATATGTGGCTGTGTTGAAGTTGAGAGACCATGAAAACAGAAGGATGGACAGGTGCCTTTTGGGGTCAGGTACCTGTTGTCTGCTCCTGAGATAGTTAGCAAAAGAAACAGATTGCTTTGGCTACACACTGTTGCAGGAAAGAGAAAGCAAGAGAAGCAGAAGAAAATGTGCTGAATATTTCTGGTGACACCCAGGGCCAGGTGGGCAACTCATTAACCTCCATCAAGTGGGGTATGCCCCTGCATGGGATCATGGGTCTTGTACCCAAGTGCTAGGGTGCTCTGATATCAGGGAGCCAGGCCTTGGGGCCACTCCCAAGTCTGAGTTCCCTATAGTTGGTAGGCCTTGCACACATGCCCTACAACAGGCCTGTAATGGGCTGAAGGGGACAAGCTACAAGATCTGCAAGCAAGAAAAGAAAGAGCCAGCTGCAGCCTCTGTGCCCCTGTGTCAAGCAAAGTGCCTGATTCTGCAAGTTGTTTCCATCCAGCCCCCAGGGCTTCAGTGAACTGTGCCATCTAAAGGCTGAATCACCTCACCTCACTTGACTATTGCAGGCTAACTCACTGCGCAAAAATTACGGCCAAGCATTGGTCTCAGTGGCTGCCTTCCTACCTCTCCGACATTTTATCAAACCCTAGCGCACAATCATACACACTCAGGAACTCAGACTCCAGGTCCCTAGCTGTCCCATACCGATCTACCTCCACTGGGAAATCAGGGTTCAGCTACCACATTCCCTCGCTATGGAACTCCCTCCCAGCTAACATTCATCGCTTCACCTCCCTGTCACACCTAAACTCCATGCTCCAAGATCATTTTGTCCCTACCTGTGCTTGTGTCTAGGAGCCTACCAACTACTAGGCAACTCTCTGGGAATGTTGGCACTTAGCAAGTTTGTAATTCATCAGTATCTAACTACTGTCCTCTCGCCTTATACTGTATCTCGTATGACTCAAAACTTAATTTTGTTGTACACTTGCTATATGTAACTGTGCTACCAACTGCCACAGTCAGTCCTGTATGTAGTGGTTTCTGAACCAAATGTTAGTGATCTTCCACAATGTATTCACTTGTCAATCCTGACTTCAAGTGCTTTCTCATACCGTACATACTGTGTTTACCAATTTGTCTCTCTCAAGCTACTACTGACATGTAACCAGATCCTAATGTTAATATTTATCCCACTATGTATTTTCTTGTCTATACTGTGTAAACTGTTCTCCTATTTTCTCCCCTTCCCCAGGACACATCTGTAATCGAGCAGTACTCTGCTCAGTATGCCTTCCTTGTAAAATGCTTAAATAAATAAACAAATAAATTTTGTAGAAGCATGAGTAAACAGCAGGAATTGCCCTGCCCCTTGGGACTGTACATAGTTCAGGGATGCTCACTAGGGCAGGAGGTTGAGCAAAGGTTTAATAAAGGAAAGGAATGTAAAAAAGTTATTTTATTCAAGTAAGCACACCAGCACCAGCTACCTGCTGCACCTCAGTCATGGAACTTAAAATTTGGGTACCCAGTGACGGGACTATGGGATTTTATTGGACTGACATCAGTGGGTCTGGGGTTTGAGTACGCCTGCAGCAGTTAGCTGGCTAAATAGACCTGGTGGCTTCAATGATTGAGATATCAGATTGAATTGAAAGGGGAAATGTGATTTTGTGAAATGCAAATATTTGAGATGAAAGGAAAATGCTTGCTTGAACTCTAGTCCCATTCCCTCATCCTAAACACTCCCCCCTGTAAATAAATCAAAATGTTATTGTTTTGCAGCAGAAATGAATCTGGAGCCTAATTTTAGTGAGCATGCTATCTGAAATGGGAAATGTAAATGGTGTAATGGAATGTGGGGTGGTTCAAATCCTGGTAAGTCCATGTTGGGGTAACTGTTGGGGGAGGTGGGTTGGAACAACATCCCAGGGGTTGTACTGCAGGTAATTATATCCAATAATATGTACTCTTCATGGAGGCACCACCATTTTAATTTTGTTTTCTGGGAAAGGACCCCTGTATGTCACTGTGGGAACCCAGGCCCCTGGGCCTTGCAGTGGCCAGCAATGCAGGGGCAGTGGTCCTCTCCAGGATGGCACCTGAGAGGGGCTACACAGGGAGGCACCCCCACCACTGGGGTCTTCTGTGCTAGTCACATCAAGCATGGACCCCCCCAAGCTCACTAAATGTGGGACCCTTGCAAGTGGTGGGAATTGGTAAAAAGGTTTTAAAAGGTATTGGAAACATGATGTTGGTACTAAAACGAGCTTGGGCTGACTTTCATTGCTGGTCAATGGAAAATGTAGGGGACACCCCCTGGTGGTCAAAGGTGGAAATTCCACCAAAAATTGTGCCACTTCGGAAATACTGGTACCAAGGGTCCCTTGGGAGGGTTAATACCATCAAAAGATCTGAATCAATGGGAAAGATGTAAACTGGTGGAAATAGATGATGCTTGTCAAAGAAATGGATTTATGTTGTTGAATAGAATCGTTAATCCTATGTATAGAATAGGATGTCATAGGTTTTGACATTATTGTTAAAGTGAATGAATTACAGGGATGATTTGAGGGTAAATCCTTGGCTTGACAGGAATGCCCAGCATTTAAGGGGGAGGGGGAATGCAACCCCTCTGTCGGGGTCTTACCTGTGAACCCCCAAAATAGGCTTGTTTTCCCCAGGGTTTTCCTTCAACCCCCCCATTCATTTTTCTGGTTTTCTTGCTTACCCCTGTATTCTGTCCTCTCCTGCTGGACCCTGCATGGTTTATTAGAGAGAGCGGGGCTGGAGGAACAAATTCACAGAGCTGCCAGTTTGGGAATTGCCACTTCGGTGCCGGCGAGCTCCACGGATGCACTGAAGGGCATTTTCTTCCTGTAGTCCTGTGTGGCCATTTTGGCTGACCTCTCTGGTGGTCCCAATATCAGGAAAAGTCAAGAGAAGGACCGGGACCATTAGAAGGACCACAGAGGCAGCCAGAAAGGACGGAAAAACATTTTTTGTGTGCGCCAATCGCAGTCTAGCTACAGGGAGCTCTCTCATGAATATTAATGAGGTGGTGTCCCTTTGAAGAGCCAGGAGCCTGTAAAGCACCTGGGGAAAGATTTTCAGCACTGGCAACAGGCAGAAAAGAATAAAGAAAACAAAGAGTGCATGGCTTTGCAAGAGAAAAGGGAATAATGTGGTCCTGTAGGAAATAAGAACTGCAGTAAGGGAAATTGTATATCTAGTAATGGGATATGTGTAGCTGACTAGGGGCTAAGTAGAATGAAAGCAGCAGCAAGGAACAGGGCAAACAGAAATGTTAAGATGTGCAGTCACTTTACAGGGCACAGGGGTGGCTACTTAATTCTGGGGAAATGAAAAAATAAAAGTAAAGTGTTTGGCTGCAGGGACACTTGAAATCTGGGACTCTGTGTCAACTGTGGACACTGTTTATCACAGTCACCATGTTTAGCAGCCACATGACAACAGCCAGCCAACCACCAAGCTAAGATTATTGCCAAGGACTCTGGGACTGTGTGAAAGGATTTTTATGGGGAAAGACTGTGGAATGTTTAGGTGCCTTTTTCTGCACCAATTAGGCATTGATTGAGCCTCATGCATATTAATTTGTCTGATGGACTGTGGCTCCAGCCAATGGGGAGCTGCCAAAAAGCTCCCAAGTGGACAGAACAGTTGGAGTTTGTGTCAGTTCAGAGGGAGCCCATCCGGGGGGGGGGCTCTTGTCCCTGGAGAGAATGGGGCTGAAGGATGGGCCTGTCTGGGGCCTGCCAGCAATTTCTCCCTCAAGGCAGGGAGTGCCTGCTCCAGCAAGAAAGAGAAAGCTGGATGAAGAAGCAGCTTTGAAGAGAAAAAGGAAATCTGCAGGTTGCTGAATGTTCTGTGTTGTTCTGAAATTGCACCACAGTGGTGAGAAAAAAGCAGCTCAAATCGAAAAGGAAAAAGCTGCAGTTTACATGAATTTGCATTGAATTAAAGATGCACCTGAGTGGTGGGAAGAAGAGAAAAGAGGTTGTGTCCTGAATCTGGAAAAAGGACAAAGGTTGTGTCCTGAACCTGGTAAAAGGACAAAAGTTGCCTCTAAGCCTGGAAAAAGGTGGAATACAGAGTAATGATAAGGAACTGGAGAATATGAATGTGCTGAGAGAAGAAAAGGAAGAGTAAGCCTCTTCACATAGAGAATTATGTACCTGCACAGTGAAAAAAGGGACTTGGAGTGCAAGAGAGATGTGTGACCCAGAGTGAAAATGCGGCTGTTTTGAAGTTGAGAGACTGTGAAAGCAGAAGGATGGAAAGGTGCCTTTTGGGGTCAGGTACTTGTTATCTGCTCCTGAGATACAGCAAGGAAAAGAAACAGATTGCTTTGGCTACACACCATGGCAGGAAAGGGAAAGAAAGAGCAGCAGAAGACAATGTGCTGAATGTTTCTGCTGATACCCAGGACCAGGTGGGGAACTCGCTAATCCCCATCAAGTGGGATCTGACACTGCAGTGGATCACGGGTCTTGTACCCAAGTGCTAGGGTGCTCTGATGTGGGACCGCTCCTAGGTCTGTGTCCCCTGTAGTTGGTAAGCCTTGCACAAGTGCCTTGCAATGGGCCTGTAATGGGCTGAAAGGGACAAGTTGCAAGATCTGCAAGCAAGAAGGAAAAAATCAAGGTGCAGCCTCTGTTTCCCTGTTTTAAGCAAAGTGTCCGGTTCTGCAAGTTGTTTCCATTCAACCCCCAGGGTTTCAGTGTACTGTACCATCCAATGACTGATTCTGCAGAACCATGAGTAAACAGGAGGAATTACCCTGCCCCTGGGGACTTTACCTATTTCAGGGATGCCCGCCAGGGCAGGAGTTCGAGCAAAGGTTTAATAAAGGACAGGAATGTAAAAAGTTATTTAATTCAAGTAAGCATGCCAAGGCTACCAGCTTCACCTCAGGCCTGCAACTTAAAATCTGGGTACCCAGTGACTCAACTGTGCGGTTTTATTATTTTATTCAAGTAAGCGCACCACCGCCGGCTACCAGCTGCACCTCAGTCCTGGAACTTAAAATCTGGGTACCCAGTGACAGGACTATGGGATTTTATTGGACTGGGATTAGTGGGTCCAGGTTTGAGTACACCTGCAGCTGTTACAGTATCTAGCAAGATAGACCTGGTGGCTACAATGATTGAGACATGGAATTGAATTGAAAGGGGAAATGTGATATCGGGAAATGTAAATCTTTGAGATGAAAGGAAAATGTTTGCTTGAACTCCATTCCCCTTCCCTCATCTTAAACCCTCCACCCTGTACACTGAGTTGCAATTGTTTTGTAACAGAAATGAATCCAGAGCATAATTTTAATGAGCATGCTGTCTAGAAACACAGAAACATAGAATTTGATGGCAGATAAGGACCGCTTGGCCCACCCAATCTGCCCATTTCCCTACCTAATGGATAAGCTACAGATCCTAGTTGACCAGCAGCCTACTTCTTCCTACCCCCACCCCCTAGAATTGCCTTATGACTGTCCCATGCATGCTTGAATTCCACCACTGTTTTTGACTCCAAAACCTCCTCTGGAAGGCTGTTCCATGCATCCACAACCCTCTCTGTGAAAAAATACTTCCTTAAATTACCTCTGAGCCGCCCCCATCTTCAAATTGTGCCCCCTTGTTCTTGTACACCTCTTTTTTTGAAAGAAGCTACTCTCTTGGACTTTGTTGATTCCCTTGAGGTACTTGAAAGTTTCTATCATGTCCCCCCTCTCCCTCCTTTCCTCGAGGCTATACATATTAAGCTCCTTAAGTCTCTCTTCATATGTCTTCGGTGCAGACCCTGCACCATTTTAGTTGCCCTCCTCTGGACAGCTTCCATCCTGTCTATGTCTTTGCAGAGATTGGGTCTCCAGAACTGCATGCAGTACTCCAGATGGGGTCTCACCAGCTGTCTGTACAGAGGGATAATAACTTCCTGTTTTCTACTGGTGATGCCTCTCCCTATGCATCCCAGTATCCCCCAGCCCTCCTTGCTGCCCTCTCACATTGCTTGCCCACCTTTAGGTCATCTGATATGACTACCCCCAGGTCCCTTTCCATTTTTGTTGTTGTTAGTATCTCCCCCCCATTGTGTACTCTTCCCCTGGGTTTTTGTTTCCCAGGTGCATTACCTTGCACTTCTTAGCATTGAATCTAAGCTGCCATACATTTGACCATTCCTCTAACCTTGACAAGTCCCTTCTCATCCTTTCCACCCAACCTTGTGCATCAACTCTGTTGCAGATCTTTGTGTCATCTGCAAAGAGACATACTTTTCCTTCCAGTCCCTCTGCAATGTCGCTTATAAAGACATTGAAGAGGACCGGGATTAATACTGAACCCTGCGGTACCCCACTAGTAACCTCCCTTTCTTCAGAGTGGACTCCATTTACTATTACTCTCTGTGTCCTATTCTCTAGCCAATTCTTTACCCAGGCTGTCATCTTGGGACCCACTCCCAGGCTGGCTAACTAGTATATTAATCTTTTGTGTGGGACTGTGTCAAATGCTTTGCTAAAGTCTAGGTAGGCCATGTCCACAGCCCCCTCCCTGATCTACTACTTTGGTGGCCCAGTCAAAGAAATCTATCAGATTTGTCTGGCATGACCTTCCCGCTGTGAATCCATGCTGCCTTGGGTCCTGTGCCCCTCTGGCCTCTAGATACTTGACAATTCTTTCCTTCAGAAGTGATTCCATCATTTTTCCCTACCACTGAGGTTAAACTAACAGGTCTGTAGTTTCCTGCTTCTGCCTTGCTCCCACTTTTGGGTAGGGGAATCACATCTGCCCTCCTCCAGTCCTCGGGTACCACCCCATCCTCCCATGATTTGTTAAAGAGGGTAGTCAGTGGTGTCACTAGTTCTGTCCTTAGTTCTTTTAGAATTCTGGGATGAATCCCATCAGGCCCCATTGCTTTGTCCACCTTCAGTTTTAAGAGTTCTTTCAGAACCCTTTCTTCTGTAAATGGGCTGGTATCAACTTCTGTATCCAGAGTGTTTCTACTGTTTGTTTTAGGTACCTCCCCCTCTTCATTTGTAAATACTGAACAAAAATATTTGTTTAGTATCTCTGCCTTTTCACAGTCCCCTCTGCCCACCCTCCCTCCCCTTTATTAAGCCTCACTATCCCTCCCTTGGTCTTCCTTCACTCCCTGATGTACCTATAAAAGGTTTTATCCCCCTTCTTAACTGAGTTGGCTATCTTTTCCTCGATTTGGGCCTTTGCTGTTCTGACTGCCTTCCCAGCTTCCTTTTGCTTTAACTGATACAGTTCTCTGTCCTGCTCCTTCTGTGATTCCTTGTACTTCCTGAATGCTTTCTTTTTCTCTTGAACCTTCACTGCCACTTCCTTTGAGAACCATAGTGGTTTCTTACATCATTTCGTTTTGTTTATTTGCTTCACACAAAGGCGTGTTACCTCTGTGATGGCAGTTTTATTATTCCCCATTGTTCTTCCACCTCCTTCCTGCCCATTTGCTAGTGCATTCCTTAGGTACTCACCCATTTGGCAAAGTCAGCCCTCCTAAAGTCAGTACTTTTGCCTTTGTATGGCTTGACTCTATTGCTGTGTTTATTGTGAACCATACTGTTCGATGGTCGCTAGTTCCCAGATGGCTACGCACTTCTATATCTGTGATCCTCTCTTCATCTCCATTTGAGAGAACCAGGTCTAAGATTGCTCCCTCTCGAGTGGGCTCCAATACTAGTTGTCTAGGCATGCCCCCTGTAGGGCATCTAGAATAACCCCACTCTTCGAAGTGGCTGTTGCAACGGCACTCCAGTTAACATCTGGTATATTCAGATCACCCATTAGCAATATCTCCCCTTTTTCTGCCATTCTAAGTATACTTTCTATCATTTCCTTGTCCATTTCCTCCCGGGTCTGTATACAACCCCTGTGGGGATTGTGGTGCCATTGCCGGTCTCCAAATTTACCCACAGTGCTTCTTCTCCTCCCTGTTTTCCCTTTTGTTCTGCTGCTTTGATTCCTTCCCTTCTGCAAAGAGCTACTCCTCCTCCTCTTTTACCCTCCCTGTCCCTCCTGTAGATAGTGTATCCTGGTATGTTTACATCCCAGTCATGGTTTTGTGTGTACCATGTTTCTGTGACTGCCACGATATCCAGATGTTCCTCCTCCATCAAGGCCACTAATTCAGGAAGCTTGTTACTCAGACTACGGGCATTGGTACTCATTGCTCTCCATTTTTTGATGGCGTTACCTTCTGTTGCAGCACCCCCCACTGACCTTTCCTACCTCGGTCTTTTTCTCATTTAGTACCCTGTTTTGTAGGGAGAGGCTGGGATTTTCCTGCTGCTTATCAGTGCCTCCCCCCTTGACTAGTTTAAAAGCTTGCCAATGAAGCATTTAAACCGATTGATCAATAGACTTGTTCCCTTCCTGGACAGATGCAGACCATCCTGCCAGTATAGGCTGGTGTCCCTCCAAGTGGAACCCCAGTCCCCAATGAAGCCAAACCGCTGTGCTCCACACCATTTTCTCAACCATTCATTAAACTGCATGGTGCAAAGTACCCTCGCCTCACTCTTGCCATTGACAAGCAGCACCTCTGAGAAGGATACTGTGTGTGCTACTTGTCTTAGACCCCTCCCCAATTCTACAAAGTCCTTCTGCACTGCTCTAATCTCAAGTTGAGCCAAGTCATTTGTCCCTAGGTGGACAATGACGTCCAGCTTAGACTCCCGTGCAGCTGTTCTCGTGATCATGGGGATGCGCTTCCTGTCCCTCCAAGCCATGGCACCAGGCAGGCACCTTACTTCAGTTTTCCCTGCTCCCCCAGTTCTATCCCCCTAATAATTGAGTCCCCCACCAGGAGCTGCTTCCTTTCCTTGTGGTGTCCTCTGCCTCCTTCCTGTGGGCCTCCCTTGTGACAGTTGTCCTCAGCCTCCTTAGTCTCCTCTGCGGGTGCATCCATAGGGGAGCTATGAAATGGGAAATGTAAATGGTGTAATGGAATGGGAAATGTAAATGGTGTAATGGAATGGGGGAAGTCTGAATCCTGGTAAGTCCATGTTGGGGTAACTGTTGGGGAGGTGGGTTATAGCCATTAATATGTACTCTGGGAGTAGCCACCACCCTTTTTTTTTTGCTTTCTGGGAACGGACCCTGAATGTCAGCTATAGGAACCCAGGCCCCTGGGCCTTGCAATGGCCAGCAAGGCAGGGACAGTTGCCATCTCCAGGACTGTACTGAAGAGGAGCTACACTTTCATTACACATGTTCCATAAATCTATCCAAAACCTCTATCAAGTAATATCTTCTGGAATTACCATTTATTGTTTGCTGCTCCGTTCAAATTAAATACACAGTAAATAGTCATTTTAAATGTAGGGTACTTATCAAATAGCACTCCACCTTAAGGGACAGGTATTTATCTAGGCTCTGAAAGCACCCACTCTGCCTCTTGAACAATAGGTAGTTTGTCATCCTCAATATGTAGTGGTATCAGTAGAGGCTGAAATAGAGACCCTGAATTTTCTAACATCTGCCTTTCAGTACTTTTTGCACTTTTTTGTTCAGAGTAATCCTTTTTACAGGAAAATACACATGGATATTTCCAGTAGCTGACTTTCCATGTGCACCTACCTTTTGGTACTTTTTACTTCTAAATCATACCTGACTGTGCCACTCACCTCACAGGTGAGGGTGTTGCAGAACTCATCACTATTTCTTTCCTCAGTAGTGTCTTGTTAGCAGGCCTGAAAAACTAATTGCTATTAACAACCAACTACTTTAACAAAGGCACAATTTTCCCTGTGGGCTTGAAAGTTCCTCAGTAATACCATCTGGACACCATTTATCTGGGAATCTGTTTTGGGAGTAGGAGACATATTTTACAAATGCAAAGCTGTGCCTGATTGTTACTAATCCCTGAAGCATATGATTAAAGCTATTGTATGCACAAATAGGAAACATATGCAGAGTCCCTAAGCAGATGAGTAGGGTAATTAGCATCCTGCATGACTGGGAATTACAATATTTGCATGCTCGATCCAATTAAAACTATGACAGAGCCAGACTCCAACTTCAGTTTTAACAGGTTTTGTGGGCCCACATCCCTTAAAATTATTTCAGATAGTGGTTTGCGCAGGGGAGCACTTTTCGGAAATTAGTACTGGCAGGCATCTGTCATGTTTGGAAGATCTTTCTTAAGCAATTTGTCATCACTAAAAGAAAGCTTCTTTTCAGTTGTTCAAACCAAGAACAGAATCAGATATTCCCAATGTGAGCATTTTTACACTACATTTTTTATGTGCAGATGTACAGTACTTTTATAAGAGGCAATGCACTTCTTTTCCTTGATAATGTTACATAATATTTATATTCTACCATTTTTTATCACTCTTTTAATGCAAAGTACTAAGATATTGCATTATTTCAGAACTTAGTGTTTAGTAACATATGATAGGTTTGGGGGTTCCTCATGAAAAAAGAGACAGCAGGTACAATATTTACAATAGTCACCAGGCACACATATTTTAGAGTTGCAAGTTTAAAGTTCCACAATACAGCTGATCAGGCTAAACATGTCCCATCCAACCTCTTCCAGATCAAATAAATCACTGGAGTGGAATTACAAATGTTGATTTACTGTCGTTCACAACCCATGTATCATATTATCGCCGTAAAATGAGGAAAATGGTACAAACGCATCAAAACATTTGAGAATAAGACCGAAGTATTTTAGCATGTTTGTCATGATGCAGACTGCATCTGAAATAGGGACTCGTACTTGCATCATTATGTTGGAAAATCTAGCGCTTAGTGTTTAAATTGCTTTATTTGTGAAACAGCTTATTTTACGTGGGAGTGTGGCACTGCTAGTTTTGCATACACAAACCAAGTATGCAGAGATGAGAAACATTGGAGAATCACTTTATAAAGTACATACTTCATGAGCTCCCCTGACTTCTCTTAACCATGGGTGGGAGGGGAACTTTGTGTAGATTTCCTCTTGTAAAGTGCCCACCTTTGCCTGGCAAAACAGTGCATCAAGTGCCACTAAACATAGTTTTCCCAGGTGAAGCAGCACTTCACCGGTGAAAAACTAAGTGTAGTTTGTTTAAAAAAGTCAATTTTTTAACATTTAAACCACACTCCACCCACTGTGCCCCACAGCCCCCCTCCTAGCAACCAGGCCTTTAAAAGCAATGGTATGACACTTTGTACCACCCACATCACTCCCTCTACAATCTCAACAAGGTGTCCTTGAAATTTAATTTCCATTGATTTTAGTAGTAAGGACCTTCCTCCACCTGTTCCATGTCATATAACCACCCCTACCTCAACAATTTTTACAATTCTTTAATTCAGTTCATGATCCCCCCACTCCACCCTACCAACCTTCTTGCACCCAGCATCTCTGCTTTTCCCAAGCCTGCAAAGTTTAAGGATATGTTCACTGCTTCTAGAAACAAACTCTGGCCAGAGCCGATAGGGCTGCAGCTGAGGAATTTAGGGTAAAAAAGTTGCAAATTTGCTTTTTAATATTTTTACACCAAATTTTCAACCTAGCCTCGTTATGGCCCTGCTTTATGAAGAAGGGTAGATAAAATGTGCAACTCCTGGGCTAAAGGTGATTTTGTGCAGGGACTGCAAAATCAACTTTCAGAATGCGGAAATACATTTTGGGCAGGAGTTGAAAAATGACAGCTGACACATTCATGAGGTGCTGCAAAGAAATTGCTATGTTGAAAAGTTGGAGTAAACATTTTGAATATTACTAAAGTTATGAGCCGGTGTTTGCAAAATTCAACATAGTCTCATAACTTTGTTTTAATGTGTTTACACCACAGTTAAAACATAGCCTTCTTATGGCCATGCCTCATGAATAAAGTCAAAGAAAATTTTCAGCTCTTGCCCTAGAGGTGATTTCATGCTGGGACCGCGAAATCACCTTTCAGTATGTAAAAAGAATTTGAAAAATGACAGCTATCAAATTCATAAGGTGCTGTAAAAACATGGCTTATGTTGTAAATTTGGTTTAAAAATACAGAAAATTACCAAAGTTATGAGCCTGCATTCCCAAAATTCAATGTAGGCTCATAACTTTATATGTTTTTAATATTTTTACACCAAATTTTCAACATAGCCTTCTTATGGTCACCATATAAAGAAACAGAGAAATGCATGTTGGAAAAAGTTCAGAGAAAAGCAACTTGGGTCATAGAAAGGCAAACGGGAAAGGCACACCCAACTAGATTGAAGGTTCTGTACTTGTTCTCCCTGGAGTATAGAAGGGCCAGAGGAGACATGTGTTTACTATTTAGAGCACTGACAGATGATGACCTATGGGAGAAACTAGGGTTAAGCTTAAAGGAACAAATGTATAGTACTAGGGCACATCCACTAGAATTAAAAGGAGAACAGTGTAGGACTTGGAAGAGGCAAAAATGTTTTTTATAGAGAGTTACATAATCTTGGAATATCTTACCATTAGCGATAGCGGGAAGAACATTTAGGGGTAGTTTTAAATTAAAACTGGACAAACTACACAGAACCAGAAGTTTTACCTTTTAGATAATTAGCAAGCACTAAGAATGCAAGTCTAATTAGCTCTGAATAACTTATGAGACCCATGAGACCTCATGTACAGGGGCAGAGAAAATGTTCAGCTCCTGCCCAAAAGGTGATTTCGTGCAGGAACTGCAAAATCACCTTTTGGGATGTAAAAAAGAAAACATTTTGGCAAGGATTTGAAAAATTACAGCTGTCACACTCATGAGGTGATGAAAAGATATGGCTGTTTTGTGAATTGGGGGGATGATATTGAGAAATACCAAAGTAACAAGGCTGCATTTTCAAAATTCAATGTAGGCTCATAACTTCATTTTTTTTGTTGTTTGTTTTTTTTACTCCACATTTTCAACATAGCCTTCTTATGACCCCCTTCTCATGAACAAGGGCAGAGAAAATTTTCAACTCCTGGTGCAGGGACCACAAAATCACTTTTTGGGACAGATCTATCCAATGACAGTGCAACTGTTCATGAGGTAGTGTCCTAAAGAACTCATGTTGAACATTTGGGCCAAAAATATGCAAAAATGCCCAAGTTATGTCACTAAGTTCAAAACTCCATTGAAATACATTACAGCGCATACCTGTTTCTTCAGTTTGATGTCTGGCCTTGAAGAGTGAAGATGTGTCTGTGGTCCAGAGATGATTATGTCATTGGATCCCTGATAGACAGGTAAGGTCTTGGGGGGTGGTACGGGGTTGTGGGTGCTGAGTGGTAGGGTCAGGTAGGGGGCAGTTACAGCTGCACAGTACATTAATGGATGGTTTTCCTTTTGCAGGGTTGCAAAAAACCAAAAAAAACATCATGGAGGATTCCTCATTGTGGCACTAGGGAACTGGGCACCCCTAGTATCACTCTTATGGTTCTGAGGAGGGTGTTGGGTGGTGGGTGTTGAGATGGAGGGTTGGGTGGGGTGATATCAATACATATATTGAAACATACAATTTTTGTCTTTAACAGGTATGCCACCATTGCCATTTAAGGAAAAGAGATGTTGCTGACCTTTCCTGACTAACTTTGGTTCCACCATCTGGAAATATTAGGGAGCAAAGAGCAAACAGAAAATTGGGGTGTGTTACAACGACGAAGAGGGATGCAAGCCTCTGGTCTCTCCCTGGAGAACTGTGGAATCTTGTGCATTTTAAAGCCACACTACACTGAGTGAAAGGACCAGTAAAACCCCCGTTGGGGGTTAAGGGCCTGTCATCACCTCATTTTCCTCTTCTCCCTTTTGAACTTACCACATTTCTGGTTATCCTACTACAGTTTTATTTTAACACCATAGTTTACACTTGAGGAGTTACAAAGCAGACTTTATGGAGCTTGCACAAATTGATTGAGAGATTCCTTTCTTTCTGCAGCAGATGCTGTGGTGCCTTTGATTTTATAGGCTTTGGGAATCTTCAGCAGAGACTCAATTCACACTAAAGAAATCATTGTAATAGAGAATTTTTTTTGAGAAACACTGAAACGCTTACTGATTTCTGGTCTTTTGTTAGACGTGGACCACTTTTGGTTTTGTGGGTCCATTGCTGAAGGTTGGCCTGTATGGCTTTTGCCAACAGTGCAACTATAGAAGAGACTAGCTTCTTTGCTGCTTGCTGTTTGTTGCTACCCATCGCTATAGGAGAGGGGAACATACTGTGAGTGGATGAATTAAAGAAAGTAAGAGAACTGAATAAATACAGTTCTGAAATTAAATAATATAACGATAGGATAATATAGTAAAATCAGGATAAAAATCAGGAAGTAAATTCCATATCCCCATTGGCTTTTCGAGGACATATGACCTGGAGCATATAGTGTGCAGATTCCAGTGTTACAGTTCACTTGCTCACTCATTCTTTTGCCAGCCTCACAACCAGGAGCAGCAATCAAACAAAGCAGGAGAAACAAGCAATAGTGGTTCAGGATTTTAGCGTGTTTAGATTTGAATTCAACACCTAGTACTTATTATTTAACTGGTACAGGAGAGCTGTTTGGCCATTCTTAGGATTCCATTCTATACGGCCTTCATTAAACCTGATCCTGTTTTTCTTTGCTCATTGTTTCCAACATTTTTTTTGTTTGTTTGAAAGAAGCTTGCTGCATTTCCTTCACATTAATGGTCTTATTGCTGGTTCCTGACAACTTTTAGAACTCTATGAGGTTGTTTCTATATGCTCATATTGTCTGTGTTAAGTATCAGGAATTGCATTATAGAAAAAAGTAAGTAATGGAAAAATATTATATATATATATATATATATATATATATATATATATATATATATTTTTTTCACATATACATATGTATTTTAAAGCAGCCTCTCTCACTCTCTCTCTCTCCCTCTGTCTATATTACTGCTTTCTACTGTGTGCTGAGGCATTTAAAAGCACCCAGGTAATACGTAGGCAATTTTAATATCTACTTTTAGATATCTAGGAAACTGCTAGGATTATATTATAGCATCAAAAGACAGGCTGCACTAGGGAGGGTGGTGCTCCAAACAAAAAAACAACACAGTTCACGCAGAGCAGAGTACTTGCATGCAGGGCTCCAGTAGATACCAAAAGAATCCAATTTATTCCACACACATGTAACATGCTTTCCACACACAACAACCAATGCAGATATCAGGGATGCTGCAACAGGGGAACATCGTGGAGCAACGGCAACAGGAGTTACAGGGAGAGACAGTAATGAACCATAATTTCAACTCCAAGGTAATCAATTTATTGAATTATGAACTGTCTCCATGTGAAATACAAGTTCTAAGTAGAGGCCTTGGTTTTGTTCCTACCACCCCCTTGAATTATTTTCAGACAACTGCTGACATTAATTTACTCTGCCGAAATTTGAGTCTGAAATCATTTTTTGCCTTGAGAACTGATAATGTTGAAGGTAACGAAGTTGTTACACCATTTATGCCACAGTCAGAGTTCTGTCCTCCACCGAGTGCTGCTATTTTGGTATTTAAATGCCTTGTGGAGCAGGAATTAGAAGTGGCTCTTCAGAATCCAGCTCTTATATCACATTACAACCTCTCTAAATCAGAACAAGAAGCAGTAGAGAAACTTAAAATGAATTATTCTATCATTATTAAAAATGCAGACAAAGGGGTTGTGTTGTAATTATGAATAAAGAGGATTACAAGAAAGAAGCTCTTAGACAGCTGCAAGATCAGCATTTTTATAGAACTTTAAAAATGGACCCCACTTTTGAATTTAAGACTGTGATAGATGCAACAGATATCAAAGCTTTGGAGAAGAGGTTTATTAATGAGAGTGTTAAAAACTATTTGCTCAGAAAAGATCCAACCAGAGCCACATTCTACCTTCTGCTAAAGGTGCATAAATCTTTAGAATCACCCCCTGGACAGCCGATCGTTAGTGTCATCAGGTCACTGACCGAGCCATTGTCTAAGATCCTGGATGCTCTTCTTAGAATGTTTGTGAATGACCTTCCTGCATTCATTCAGGATACAACAGATGTATTACTGGAACTCAGAGCTTGTCATGTAATGGATTCAACCATCTTAGCAACCCTTGATATTGAGGCATTCTACACAAGTATTCCCCATGATGGTGCCTTTGATGCTGCTGCTTTCTATTTGAACAAAAGGGACAATACAGTTATGCCCCCTACATATTTTTTGGTTAAACTATTGGACTTTGTTTTGACAGATAACATCTTTTTATTTGATAAGCAAATGTATCAACAGACTAGTGGCACAGCCATGGGGGCAACATGTGCTCCATCATTAGCGAATTTATATGTAGGTCTGTGGGAGGAGCAACATATTTTGAATGCTGTATCAAATCCATTTTTTTCAAGGATTAGGTTGTACAAAAAGATATACAGATGATGTGATATTATTATGGGATGGAAGTGTTCAGGAACTTCAGCAGTTCATTGACTATATGCATGGAACTAATCAATATTTGAAATTTACACTGAAATACGATTGCTCGTCCATAGATTTTTTGGATATCACCTTATTTAAAGACATAGATGGTAATCCTCAGACTAAGCTATAGCTTAAAGAAATAGCAGGGAACACACTATTATTTTCAAACAGTTGCCATTCTAGTCACGTGACTAAAATATTCCTTGGGGCAGTTGATGAGAGTAAAATGTAATTGTAGTGTAGTAGCAGATTTTGAGGAACAAGCAGATGATCTTTGTGACAGACTATTAGAGAGAGGTTATAGTAGTAAAAACATTGTTGAAGTTAGAGAAATGGTTTCAAGCATGGATAGAAATGAGTTGTTAAAGAAACATTCTAAAAATGTAAATATGAATACTCGCATCAACTTTGTAACAACATATACTGCACAGTCATACATTATACAGGAGTTCATCTGTAATAATTGCCATGTTTTGCAGAGTGATCAGGACTTAAGGACATGGTCCTTGAATGCCTAGAATGTCCTTCAGAATAGCAACCACACTCGGAGATACACTTACATAGTCACTATCAGGAATGCCATTCTGCAACACAAAAACACTACGGGGTACAAGGGTGTTTTAAATGTAAATGCTGTTCTTTTTGTGAGCATGTCCTAACAGGCAAAACATTCACAAGTGTAAATACAGAAAAAGAATTTGAAATTCATCAGATTATCACTTGTGACACAAGTGGGGTGATATAGTTGGCTGTTTGCACCTGCTCAGCATTTTATCTAGGGAAAATGATTAGGAGTTTTAAAGTAAGAATGAGTGAACATCTGAGGGCCATAGAGAAAGGAGAGGACACTTATGCTATGGCTAATCACATTCAGAATACAGTGGAAGGCAATAATCATAAGTTTGTATTTATGGCCATAGATAGAGTGAATCCCAACTCTAGATGAGGCAACTTCAATGATTAATTTTACTTAGGGAGGCATTTTGGATTATAAACCTTAAGGCTGCACAGTTTCCTGGCCTTAATACCAACTTTGATTTAAAGCCGTTTCTTAGGGAAAAAAAGTAATACTTTCTGGTTCAGAATTTAACTGTCATAATTTGAATGTTTTTAACAATTTTCTTTATGTATGGTCCTATGAACATTAAATATATAATGTTATTGGTATGTATACTAATCCCCCCTTTGTCTCTGTCCATTTCTAACTTATTTCCCTTTTCACTTTATTCTATTCTGTCTTTCCTTTAAATCTCACCCTCCTCCTTTCCCCCTCCCCCATTTCCTTTTTTGGTGTTTCCATTTTGAATTTCTCCAATCACTGATGTGTGAGTCATTTGACACTTTTGTATGATGTTATCACTATTAGACTAAGTAAGTTGTCTGTATTATTATTTGCACTAGCTTTTGATAAAGGACTAATGTCTGAAATGTGTCAAGCATGCAACACACAGTGTGCAGCATGTGTGTGGAATAAATTGGATTCTGTTGATATCTACTGGAGCCCTATATATTTGATTTTGGGTTGGTGAGTAGGATTGTATTATCAATTGTTTGCACTTCTCTATTTGTATATCTTATATCCATAACCATTTGTCACCATTTTATATTTTAAAGGGATGATTAAGTTAAGTTCCTAAAACTTTTAAAACTATTGTTTAGGTTTTTGCCTTGGGTAATGGGATCGGCTTAATTATGGATTACTCATCCTAGGGGTGTGTTGGTGTTTTGCTAGCTGGATATTTGCCTATTTTAAAAGCTATTTGCAGCTATTTAGGATATTTTTACAATTTTATTAGCCAGTGTTGTGTGTTCCCACCCACCCTTACTGAAATCTGAAGCGTCTCAACTGGTTGGAAAAAGGGAAGCCTCAGAACCTGAAAAGATCAAGAAGAAGGTCAAGAAAAAAGGTTAAAGTGAATATAATGAAAGAAGATTCGGTGTGATTGCCAAATGGATGGAATAGAGATGAATTCTAAAATAGAACAGAATCATACCAGCTGAGTGGAGAACTTATTATCGAAGTTGACCACTCTAAAACTGTGGTAATCAAGAAAGGGAACTGTCTGAGCTAAGCAGAGCCAAAACCAGGAAGACATCTCTTAGAACTGTTACGTGGCTCCTTACTATGAAACCTGTAATTAGAACAGAAATCCAATTTTTTTATGCAAGAAGGTTGGGCAAGACTGAAAAAAGGAGTGAGATATTAAATATTTTTGTGACTTTCTTATGTTATGAGTGTTTTAATTACTAAAGTATCTGAGAAAAATCACTATGGTGATTCGTGCTGCACTAACATTGCACTTATATAGTATTAACTCTTAACTCATAATTGTATATTTTCAGGCAATTTAACATCTGCCTTTATTTGTCCCCTCATTATTCAATTGATTGCTTGTTCAATTAGTTATTGATCTGACAGGTGATGGGTGATTAAATCGCCAGTTTCTATTGTATCATTTTTGAATTGTGACTTGCTAGGTTCATTAGAACTTTATAAATCAAACAGATGCTTTAACATCCTCATTTGAATAATCATTTGGGAATATTAGATCTCATATATTGATTTGGTGTTTATTTATAGATTATTTTGGATTATCTTCATAAGAATTGTGTCACAACTTAAATATGCCTATGGAAACAAGAAGCAGGAAATCTCCTGCCTATGGGAAAAATGACCCAAACAAAATAACTATTGATGAAACAATATCCCTTGAAAGTGAGTTTAATGGTAATAAAGGCAGAAAAATATCAAAAGATAAAAAGGTTTCTCAGAAGTGCAAGGAAAGCTTGAAAGAGAAAATTAGGATAGAAGATATAACAAAAGGGACAGAATTGCCCACAAGTCATTCCTTAAAATTGAGTAAAGAAGAGAATGTTGAGAGTGGAAAAGGGAAAATTATGTTCCAATCCCTAATCCGAGATTTATGGAAACAAGACAACCTGATGGAGAACAACTGGTGGAACAAAAGAAAACTTATGTTCAGAAATACTGGGAAATAATAGTTCTATTATAAAAAAAAGTCCAAATTTGATTGATTTGGTAAATAGTGAAGTAAGCAAAACAGTTGAAAGCATAAGGGAAATGAACAAAATCAACACCAGAGTCGAACAGAAAATTAGGGATTTCAACAAAATGAAGCAAGATTTAGATGGATCCTATAACCCTTGTATAATTAACAGCAGTTAAGGGGTTATTTTGGATTGTGATGGAGAGGAGGAATTTAAAAGTGTTAATAAAGACAGTAGCTTACAATTGGGAATAGAAAATTAAACATTATGTATGAGTCTGGAGGAAGACAGTATCCCTGCTATGGAGACACTGACCAGGGATTGTATTATTGCATTACAAAATCCTATAACAGCAAATGTAATGATTTATGAACAACCAATTCTGTCAAAACAAAAATATCATTCATTAAAGGAATATGTATAGAAAAAAAAAAAGATTGATTCCATTTTGAAAGACAAGAACAGAATGAACCGTTTCTAGCAAAGCAAACCACAGAACAAGGTAATGCATTAAGGACTAGTATGAGGCAGAATGCAGGAGTTTATGACATGTACTTGTGTTCTGAGAAAACAAATACAGGCATATGTGATGTGTCATACTCCATTCTTAATAAAGCTGAAGATACTTCAGAGGTGGAATCTGAATTGATTATGCTTCCAGAGGGTTATAAAGATCCAGATAGCATAACAGAGGAATTGAGGCAGGAAATCCTGAATTTGGAAAATGGGATAATTCAGGAAAGAAAGAGGAAAGGAAGATCCAAAGGGAAAAAAACAACGTAATAATGAAAAAAAATCACAACACTGAGTTGGAAAAAAAAGGAGATCAGTCTTGCTCAGAAAGCCTTAAAATAGATAAGGATCAAGAAACTGTAGAACAGAATATGGATAATAAGATAAAGGAAGAAAATGAAAAACAAAGTAAGTCAAGAACAAATAAAAATAGACCTAATAATAAGAAGTATATTCAGAAGTTAGGGGTTAGAACTATGAAAAGGAAGACAAAAGGAAAGAAATATTGACGAAAAAAAAGAAGGAAGGGAAGCTAAGAGTCAAAGTACCATCAAGGAGCTAATTAGTCATATTACAATAGAAGATACTGGAAACAAGGAACAGCTATAGGAGATTGGAAATAATATAAAGAAGGACAGCGAAGATGAGACTGGATTGAAAAATATACTGACAAAGACTATGCAAACTGACTTTGTGTTACCCATATTTAGAATCCCAAAAATGCCTGCTGAAACAGAGCCAAAATTAAACTCCCATTTGAAAAAACTCTTGGAAGCTATTTTACAAGGGAATGGGACATATGGAAACATTATAAATCAGATGAGTGCCATAATACCATTACCTGACACAGAATTATTTTTTTTTTTACTTTTGGACCAATATTATGTACTTAAAGTAATAGAAAATTAAAAGAATAAAATGAAAGATCTAGGCTTTGAGATAGATAGTGTGGTAACCATGAAGTCTAGGTTTCCAGAGTACTTCTTGGAAAATAACACTAAATTGAGAAAGAGAGAGGAATTTCCAATCTCAATCTTTGGAATCAGTAATTCTTGAATGAAACAAAATATAATCTGCGCTCTAAAGTTGTAGATCTATTACAAAACTTGTTAAAGGATAACAAGTTGCACAAAATGATTTTGAATATAAAGCGATGGGAAAGTCAAGGACAAGTAACAATCAGGGTAAGGAGTGAGTTAGATTATGAGTTTCTCCTTTCCAAATCAGAAAGGCTGGATACATTTGACATAAATCTGAAAGGAGAACATGAGGTGACATGAGATAATTGGGAAGGAAAAGACAATGAACAGTGGTTAAATCTAATTAAGATGGTAAACAGATTTCAAATATTGCAGAACATAGATGCTGATTGACAGCCAGATGGAAACATCTGAAAAAACCTAACCCCCTTTAGACCAAGATTTCAACATTCTATCATGGAATATTGCTGGACTAGGGGAGAGTTTAGCAGATCCAACATTTGTGACTTATTTAAAGCAATTTAACATCATATGTCTGTAAGAAACATGGGCAAAAAAAAAAAGAAATACACATTGACAGACATAAAATGTTTAATAAAGGGGCAAGTGGTATAAGTAAATTTGGTAGGCTTTCAGGAGGCCTCATAACTTTGGGGAAAATGCCTGTATTACCATGCCTCTCTGTATAAATTCCTGTAATTCCTGTCTGTCACATTTAATTGTACCTGTATAAAAATATATATTTACTGTTGGGTCTTGCCCCCAGGATGCATCTGGAATCGAGCAGCTACCTGCTCAGCATGTTTTCCTGGTTAAACTCTTAAATAAATAAAATCTCAAAGCAGAGTAAAATGAAATATCAGTGGACTCTGATCATATACTCATAATTTCTGCAGTAATAATGATAAGAACATTTTCATCGTCGATGTCTATTTCCTCCTGTGGGATCTAGATATGAAAACAAGAATAGTCCTGAAAAATTGTATCTATAATAGAAGGATGGAAACTGGATGAGCTGGAAGCTGGAATCATACTCATGGGGGATTTTAATGCTAGGGTGGGACACAGCCTGGAGCCCACTAGGCAAATCTAGGAGGCCTGTGCAGCTCTTGGGACTCATAACCTAAAAATGGAAAGAGTAACAAAAGACAAGAAGGGATGTGAGAGAGGGAAAAAGCTGGTAAAAGAATTAAAAGATAATAATATGATCTTAATCAATAGGCCCTCTATAGGAGATTGGGAGAATTCACATATATATGGGGGTAAGGGGTGCTTCTATAATTGATCACTGATGGGTAAATTTGGATCTGGTAAAGCCATATATGGATTTCTCTCTGGGTAAATGTTCTGAGAGTGAACGTAACCCACTACAGATTAAATTTCAAATTAAACAAGGAAAAAGGGATTCTACAGAATCTAATAAAGGCATCCTAAGGGTAAAAGAAGGGATCGAGTGGGATCTACTGCAGAATTATAAATCAATAAAATTATTAAAAGATCATGGAATAAGGGAAGAACTCCAAGATATGATACAGTATAGATCTCATGAGCAATTCCTTGAGACATACATAAAGATTATGGAAACAACTTCCGAAATTATTGTTAAGATCTCGATTTATAAAGAAAGAAGAGGAAGCAAGTGGTATGATGGGGAGTGTAAGAATTATAAAAAAAAAGATAAATAGCCATGCTAGATATACTCAAAAATATCCAAGCAAAACTAATAAATATAAATTAAATAGGTTAAGGTAAGAGTACAAAAACTATTGGAAAAAAGAAACATAGCTATAGAAAAGATTATAGGAACCATTTTAAGCTGCTTGGGCAAAATAATAAAAATATTCGCATATGGTAGCTCACAGATGGGAAAACATCCCTACACAGTAGAGAATCATATTGATTCAAGCATGTGGTTCAATTTCTATGAAAACCTTTTCCATATTCGGAAATAGATAAAAGATCTCCCTAAGAAAATGTGGAAACCTCTAGCAGATAACATTTTCAGAAGAAGAAATTAATTTTGCTATTATTTTAGCTAAAGACATAAAGCTCCAGGGCCCAATGGAATTCTGGTAGATATGATAAAAGATGATCCAGGACTCTGGGTTTCAGAGTTCTTATGAGATTATTTAACATCATAATCAAAACAGGAAAAATTCCACCATCATGGTGAGAAAATATTATTGTTCCTATTCAGAAAAGGGTGATAAATCAAAGCCAAGCAATTATAGGCCTATAAGCCTATTAGATACAACACAAAAACTATTTACCAAAATTATCCATAGTAGAATGAAGATTTGGCTAAAGAAAAAATCTTGAAAGAGGGTCAAACAGGTTTCTTACCAGACCATTCTACATTAGATTACTGTTTTGTACTGTCTCATTTGATATATAAATACATTTACATCAAAAAACAAAAATGTTTTGTGTGTTCATTGATCTTAAATCCGCTTTTGATAGAGTTAACAGGAAAAAACTATGGGAAATTTGGGGAAAATATAAGTTGGATGACACAATTATCAATTTGCTTAAAATATTATACAGTGATAATCATACAGTTATAAGATATAATAAGGAAGGTGATAGTACACCAAGATTTCCATCTAACATATGGCTGGGACAAGGATATGTTTTGTCACCCATACTGTTTAATATTTTCCTGAATAACGTGTTAGAGGAGTTGAGTGACCCAGGGCTGCACATGCCTAAGCTGGGCTCTGAGCAGTGTCCCTACCTGGCATATGCAGATGATGCTGTTCTAATGGCAACCAGCTTTTTGGGAATTAAAAGGAGCTTGCTGAAATTTTATGAGGAATGTAATAGAGTTGATCTAGCAATAAACTTTGAAAAAACAAAGTGTACGATATTTAACAGAAATTATTTGAGACCTAATAATATAACTACCTTATTTTGTGCAAATCACAAGACTGAGTATGTGGAAAGGTTTTGTTATTTTGGCATCATTTTTAATTGTAACCTAAGGTGGCAAGAACATATGTCAGCTATATCACAGAAAATTAAACATGTGACTCCCTCAATTGAGTCATTCACTTACAAATATAGGGTCAATCCATTAAAGGCTCTTAAAGGCATTCAATGCAAAGATAAAATCACAGATTCTTTATGGATCAGAAATTTGGGGATAGGATAATATGAATGGGCTTGAAATCTGTATAAATAAATTCAATAAAAAACTATTAGGATTACCCAATAGTGCAGCATCTGTCCTGACAAGACTTTAAATTGGACAGCTGCCTGTAAGAAATAATATTGAACAGAAATTATGCACATACTGGTTGAAAATATATAATATGCCTAGAGAAAGGTTGCCAAGAATGTACTTGGAGGAGTCACTACACTATAATTATTCAGGATATGAATATCCCAGCCTGTATGCACTACAGGAAGTCATTAAGCCTTATGGCTTCCTGCAGTGCATAGTTGAGAACTGTGTAAAATCAACATTTGATATCAAGGAAGAAATCAAAATCAGAATTAGAGATATTCATGCCCAGAAAGAAATTAATTTAGGTAAGAACTTTAAATTAAGTAGCTCGTTATCAGTGAACAAAACAAGAGCATTTGAGACAGAAAAGTATTTACTGTCTATACATGACAGACCCCTAATTTAAGGAAAACCTTTACTAAACTTAGATTCAACTATATTGCTAGTCAAACCTTAAGGATTTTCTTTGAGAACTTGGATTCGGACATGTATGCTTGTGAAAAAGGAAAAGATGATCTAGTTCACTTTCTTTTTCTGCCCCCTATATAACAAAGAGAGAACACATATGCTGGGGGATGTTCTTACCACCTTGGATATGGAACCATCGTATCAGATTAATTATTTGTTGAACTCAGAAGAAGCATCTATAGTAGAGAAAGTTGCAAAGTTCAGCAAATTATTGGAAAGTAAAAAATGACACATTTGTAAGGGAAAATAGGATACATTATTGCGCAATATGAGATGAAGTGTGTTTTTGTACATATGTTTTTCATTTGTATTATATTTTTAACTGTATCTTTGTTCCTTATGAAATGATTTAAAATTGCATATGTTTTTAATTGTAATGACAATTGTATTTGTCAACAATAAACTTGATGATGACGATGATGAATAAATATATTGACAAAAAAGAAAACAACAGAAGAAATAACCATGCATGTGCGGTAGTGGGGAGTCACAAAAACATCAGGGGTGTCCTGATTGTGACACTGGGGGATTGGGCACCACCAGTGTCACTTTTATGTTTGTGGGGTGGGGTGGCGGGTGCTGAGAGGGAGGATCAGGTGGGGGGATAACTCTAATTTTGAAGAAAAAAAATAGGACAGTCATGGCACACTCCACCATGTGCAAGGATGGCCGCCAAACTCTACTGCGCATGCATGACTACTAGTGCATGCTCCATAGAGTGTGGTGGTCATCTTGCACATGATGTAGTGTGCTATGACTGCCATTTTTCATCAAAATTAGTGTTGTTCCTCCACCCAACCTCCCTCCACCCAATCCCATAGTGTCATGATCAGGATGCCCTGATGTTTGTTTTAGGAAAAAGTAGTGCAGTGAAAGTGGAATGCTCCACCTCCATGGACATGGAGGCGATTATGGGGCAACTCCATCATGTTGTTCTTTCACAAAGAATGTGAGGAATGAGCAGTCCTTTTCTCAAAGCAAGAGGTCTGAAGGGTTCCGCCCACTGCAGGCCAGAAAAGTGAAAACCATCCTTCAGAGGAGTGTTCGTGCTCTTTTCACTCAATGTCCTACATAAATTAATTGATGGCATCCTCTATAATAAAACATGACTGACTAAAATTTTAGACAATTTTACACACCTATGCTCATTGCTAGTTAGGGGTTCCCAGCTAGTTGTAGAAAGTTTTTAAACAATATATATAGCCATATTACTTTATTACTTGGGCGGTACTAAGATTAAGGGTTCTTGATGTTTATCACCAAATGGAATTATCAATATAATCCTAGTCTGCTGCAGAAAGTATTTAGACAATCATATTGGCAAATTTATATTAGTTTGGTCTGTGAACTGCCATTCTTCCATGGTTATGTCCACAATTAATAGAATTTTTCAGAAAGTTGAAAGACATACTGTATGTAAATCATTTTTAAATTGGTAAACCACATCTGAAAATTAAGCAAAAGCATGCCTATAATTGCAGTCCTGTATTCTTTCAAAGTGACAGCCAGTTCTACAGTAGTACCCGACATGAAAATATCAAGGCACTCCTCTCACTGACCAAGCCCAGACCCACACTGTTTGATGCTCACTAGACATTGTTCTATCTCTCTCCTTGTGACTCAATGTGCTCATACTAACCACCACTCAAGCACATTAGAACCCGCACTGCACTGCCAGTATCTGTCAGTGCCCCACTTGAAACAATGACAGCCACAACTAAATAAAAAAGGTTAAAGCAAAAAAAAAAAGAATACTTACTCTTCTCATTTCCCCTCCAACACGTGCATTAGTGAGGCCACAGTGCTAACAATGGCCAGGTTTCCACTCTAAGCATCTCAGCCTCTCTCCTAATTCATTTAGTTGCTTGCTTCTCACACTATCTGTATCCCAGTCTACATCATCCTCCTGCTTTAACAAGGAAAACAGCTTGGATGAATTTTAGAAAAACAAAGTAAGAAGGATATTTAATATAAAAGAAGAAATTCTATCAGACTTACTGTACTGTAATTTCTTTTTTCTATTAGCTCAAATGCTGTCAGTGGAATGTTGGAGACTGACAAGGGGCAGGCCACACACACACACAGACACACAAACACACACACTTTTGGGGAATGTAGGAAGTTACAACAGTTCTTGAAACCAGTTATATGGGGTACTAAAGAATCTCTCCCTATCTTGGAGATTTTGACCTTTCAAAATTTATGCAAAAAGAAGTATCAAAAAAATGTATCCTGACCAAGAGCTCACTGGTACAGTTATAGTTTTAAGAGCTGTGCATGCAGCACAGAATACTGGCAATATGGGTGCTCTAATTGCTCCTGTAAGCCAGTCAACAGAAATTGCATTGTAGCAGAATCTGAATGTCCAAACACCCACAAACACTTACCCTGCAAAACATTAACAAAAGCAATATTCAGAAAATGAATAAAAGGTTTTGAAGAAATTGTTTACGTAGCATATCTAGTGTAATAGTTCACAAATGTATTTTTCTTCCTTTATCCTTCCATCCACCAGATGCAGAACATTCATCAGTCAGCATCAGTTCAGTTTTGCCAGTAGAACTTTGAGACTTATTCCACCAGGAAGGGATTGGGACATTCTAAGAGGGTGATATAAGATAAGATTATTCCAGTAATTGTGATAAAGCAATGAAAATCTGATTGTTGAATATCTGAGGGAAAACTACAAACAATTACAGTAAGAGTGTCAGCCTATATATCTGGGTCCATTGGGCAACTAGCTCTAGGACAGTAACAAAAACATGTTGGTGTGGTCCCATTGTCAACACTGGATCTAGAAAAATAAATGATGGCAAGTCTAATAGAATTTCTTCTTTCTGTAGCATTCTGTATTGTCCATGGGAAGTATAGTATTTACAGCATAGTTTCTAATAAGCAGTACCCATATGGAACGGTGGAACTGGGAGGAGGAATTTATTTACCCTTCTGTGTCTCCTAAACAAAAACTATTTACTTCCTCAAGAAAAACAGTCTGCAACACCAAAAATCAAACAGCATCAACTACCGAGCTGTAACTTCAGTCTATAAATACCAGGAACAATGAATGTGTCTAACTGTGCAAATGCAGTGTACCAGATTGAATCAAATGATTCTATCTTAGGGCTAGAATACTGTTCTAGCTGCAGGTGGAAATGCTCTAATCTGAAATTATAGCAATGGTATTTATAGTAAAGCATTTTGATTGGCTGAAATCCTTCAATGAGCCCTACGTTAATCTTTGATTAACATGAGCTTGAGCTGCAGTACAAAAGCAGGGATACACCTAAAGAACTTTATTACAAAAAGATTCCATATCAGTATTCTAAAACTGTCCCACTGTCCACCATTGTTCACAGCAATCATCGCATTGGCAGCGCCTCATATTATTTAATAAGTTAAATATTCATCTGTCAAATTTGCTGTCCCAAAATTCCCAATAGATACCTGTTGTTAAATATAACGTCTGAAGCAACAAAATTGAGCTTTCTTTTACAATCGTTGATGACGAGATGGAGACGTTCCTAGATACCCTGCATGGCAATGACAGCCACGATTCATCTGGTTTTGACATTTGGACACCAGATGATGAAGCGGCTGTCATTAACGAGGTTGATGTGCTGTCCCGACCACCGGCAGCTCAGTTAGGCAAGCGATCTATGTTCCAAGCTCCTTTCAAGCACCATTTACAATTAAACACAATGGCATTTAAGTAATGTGAACTGTACAACAGAGGAAAATAAACAGTGTCGGCAAGGACGAGCACCAAAACATGCACGACAGGTGGCTTAGCAGTGAGCTACTTCATTACAGATACTTATGTTTGCAGCCTCACTGACTGTAGCTTACAAATGCAGGAAACAAGATTGTTAATTTTTGGTCCCATGTTTTACAACTGTACCTTTGTCCACGAGCGACCCGTTGCTAGGCAACAGCACCTTATATACCATCAGGGTGATGAAAAAAAAATTTTATGGAAATCCTGTTATGTTGCAAGCTCCTTTCAAGCACCATTTACACGAAGTGGGAATGTAAAATACAGTGACTTTTGCTCTAACAACTGTGCCATTGTCCATGAGCCCCCCTTGCTAGAACAACAGCATCATGTAGAACGTCAGGTCAATGAAAAAAAGTGAAGCAATCAATTTATATTCCAAGCACCATTAACAGTGAAACACATCAGTATTTAAGTAATGTAGTAATGTAGTTGAGGAAAGTAAACCATGATGGCAAGAACTAACGCTGAAACATGCTCAGCAGGTGGCTTATAAGTGAGGTACTTCCTTGTACAGAGTTATGTTTACAACCGCACTGACTGCAACTTTTAAATGAAGTAAACAATAGTCTAAAAAACAAGAAATTGACCTTCTGTGCTTATTTTAACCTTAGTTTCCAACACCCGCAATGGTAAAAGTAAATACCAGCAGGTTTCCTTAGATCAGCGTGTCTCCCGGGCTACCATCACCTGCGTAACCACTCCACACCCGAGCTAATGTTCTAAATGACCGTGGAGGGACTTTTTGTAACTTCAAGCAAAACATGAAACAAAATAAATAAACATGTACTCTATAACAAAAAACTACTTTTACCGCTACCATAATAGCAATAAGGTATTTCTTAAGGTTATGTTAATGGACAGTTAATCACACCCTCAGAAATACCTAATTGCTTAAAAAACAGAGAGACACTACCACTACCACTACAAAATGAACCAGCCATATAGAATTACTTTTCTCCCAAGGAGTTGTGTAATTTTAGGCCCTTTCCACTGCCTGCAGTGGCATGTAGAACTGTGTGACCAGCCTGCGCTGCAGACTTTGTCAGATGGATCTTGACCATTGTGCAGAGAACTACCTAGAGGAAAAGACCACTCTGGATTAGAAGGTGTGGAACGATGGACTTCTGCCTTTTTGATGGAAATAGAAGTAGAAAAGTTCTGAAAGAAAAAATATCAGAGGAACATGGCTGTTTGAGGTACTAATTGCTTGCCTAGCTGTCTGGTTTGCCCTTTTTGCACAAAAGGAGAAAACACTCTCAATGACCTGAGAGTTTCTGACATAAAGAGAGAACAGAGTTACCTTTTATTTTGTTTTTGTTGACCGGGTAAGTGCACTAGACAAATCCTGCCTATTTTCAGGTACGACCCAGGAGAGGGGGATACAGATGAATGCTTACTCACCTTGAACCAGATTAAGCTGTTGGTTGTATTTTTAGTGAATGAAGGAAATTTGGCCAGGACACCGGGGAAATTCCCTTACTCTTTTCGATAAGTGCCATGGGATCTTTAAAATCCACCTGAACTACCACCAATCCAGGCAGATGGGACCTCGGTTTAACATCTCATCCGAAAGATGGCACCTCAGAAGTGCAGCACCCCTCTCATGCTGCACTACAGTGTCAGTACTGGGATATTAACCCAAGTGCCAGATGTGGGAACTGAACCCACAGCTCTCTGATCTCCCAGCCTCAGAGGTGAGTGTGTTACCTACTGAGCCACTGACACTGACCTTATGCAGTGTGAGAAAATTAGAAAAAACCTGAAAGAAGCAACAAAGCAGACTCCAATGTACACCCTCCCAACCATGGAGGAGAAGAATTGAACTCCTGGAGATCCAGGAGGAGAAAAGGACAGGAAAGTTCTAAATCTTAGCTAGTAAGGCATATTGCCTTATTTTTTTCTGTTAACTTTTTTTATATTTTTTATTAAAAATGTTATCATAACAAGACAGGAGAACCAAAGACAACATAACAATCACATGATACAGAACAGCAGTAGATCAGTGGGCAGGTGAATCGGAGCTCCTCCCTGTCACCAGGATCACCATAAAGCAAGCTGAGGGAGTGGAGCTTGGAGGCTGTGTGTCTCTGATTAGCCAATCAAAGCAGGGCTGCACCTCCTTTTCCCAATTGCTGCCTGATGAACCAGGAAGTAGCATGGGCCTACACAAGGATTAGGTCATAAAGCACCCCCACATGAAGGACCCACATGAAAAGGACATCAGAGTTCTGCCCACCAGAGTCAGCCCAGTGAGGCAATCAGCAGCTGGATACTCTGCACTTCAGCTGCACCAGGAGGACAGTACCCCATGATGTTGGTGCCTGAGCTAGCGCTGTCTGAAACAGTGATGCATTCTGGGCAAAAGCCCGAATGCAATGGTGAGAGGAGGGTGACTGGGTGTGGGGGGTGGGCGAATGCAGTGACAGGATGTTGCTATATGTACACGCGTACGGGGGGAGAGTGAGCACAGAGAACATGGGCTAGGAGGAGGTGGAGGAGATGTAAGGTTTGGTGCTGTTGTGGGTTGCTGAGCAGTGCCGTGGCATTGGGGGTTGGCCTGCGGTTGCGGTGGAGGAGATACTGGGTTTGGGTCCAGCCGCTGGCACAATTATATTGCGCCCGGCCTGAAACTTAATTTTTTGCGCTTTCGCCCCCTCCCAACATGCATCTCCCTGGAGTTGAGACTCCTTTAGTAGGGTGGTGCGGGGGACGAAGCCCCCTGCTTGGGGGATGCATCCCCCCACAGAAAGCATTAAACATAAGTCCCCGGTGCCATTCTTCCATGTGCCGAGGATGTCAGAGTGGCGAAAATTTTTCACCGTGCTGACATCACGGTAATGCAATTCGCCATTTGGCAGTTGCCGTTATCACATAGAACCCAGTAGGACCAGGTGGACCCCTACTCCTCAGACACAAGGTATACCTGCAGTATGAGGAAGCGCTTTGTGGTGCGGAGCTGATACAAATGGTCATCTACAGATTGCATTGATGTAAGAGGAACTTGCTAAATTGTTGCAAAGTTGCACTGCAAAGGGGGTGTGTTACTACATGTGATCTGTTTAAGTCTAGTGGGGACAGTTCCATGGTTAGATTGATGTTTTCAAAGCTTGTTCTGTAGGGGGGACAAAATATTAATGTCATAGCATTGGGATATGTCCCTCTGCTGTTTGGGAGGCTGACTCATAAAGGGAAGAGAATCTTATAATTAAGCTATCAAAACTGTTGCAAAGTTGCACAGTGGTGAGGGGATACTACAATTATCTATGGATACTTCTAGAGTTCGGTGGTTTGGTGGTGTTTGAAATTCTTCGCTCTGAGTGTGGGAGGATGATTCTTGATATGATGAGATTCTTCAGGGTTGATGGTCTCTTGTCTGCACCTTGAGTTTAGACTGAGCACCTGACAACTCTGAGACATACTTGAATAATTACTGTCTCCATACTGCTGAAATAGCCGGTGTTACTAGATTCTCCCATGTTACTAGATTCTCCATGTTACTAGATTCTCCCATGTTACTAGATTCTCCATGAACCAAAGAAAGTGATGGCACACAAGCTGCAAATTTTCAAATACTTTTATAGATGTACAGTAAATAAGCACCACAAGCAGTACAAGAAATGCAATGGTAGATAAAATTCTACTACCACTGATTACAGGTTTTGAATGAAATAAATAATACAGCTCAATGACAATAGTACATAGAGAGGTACAGACCTAGTGCTTCGACTCTCACCAGAGTCTTCCTAAGGAAGACTTTCTTTGATTTATGCATATTATGGGAGTAGTCACCCCTTTGTGAAGAGCACTGGCTTAATTTGCCTGGGCGCCAGCATTACACCTTTTTTGAACTTTACTAGATTCTCCCATCTGTGTGGGAAATTGCATCTAATCTTAATCGGTAGTACTTAAATTTCTCTCTCACTAATGCAGTTCTTGGTAAGATATGGTTCAGGGGGAGGCACTCATTTGTGCAGACTGTGGGACACTCTTCTCCATGGAAGTGCACTGGAGCAGGGGACACTGCCCCTTCTGCAGGACCATTGTGGAACTCTGTGTTCAGCTGGTAGCAGCCAGGATGGAAATTACCAAGTTGCGCACTCAGCTCAGCAGGGGCACATTCCCCCCCTCACCAACACTCCCCCAGCGACTAACTGGTCCAGAAATGTGGTGGGTGGTGGAGTGTGTGAGAGGGGAAGAAGGGGCACCCTGAAAAAAGTTGTCTGGGCCAGTAACATCCAGATGGTAAATCATTTCATACCCATGGAAGAGGTTCAAGCTCCTTACTCCACAAGGCAGTACTCTGAGTCAGTTTCAAGTGATGGTCTGGACAGACATTGGCACCCAAGAGGGTAAGACTGTAAGGAAGATCCTATTGATTTGGGACTAAGTGGTTAGAGGTACAGTACATACAGGGTGCCAGGGGGACAGATGGAAGAGAGTTGGTCCAATGCCTACTGGAGGTATCAGCCAACCAGGACTTAGATAGGATAGGAAGGATGGTGGAGAGGGAAGGGTGAGGATCTGGGGGTGCTGGTGCACCAAGGTACCAATGACTGGACCAACCAGTGGGTAGAGAAAGTGAAGCAGAGTTTCTGTAGACTGGAGCACAGATTGGTGGCACTCTTGGCTTCCCTGGCCTTCTCCAAAGTCCTCCCTGTGTGGGGCCAGCAGAAAGGCAGGATAGGACATGGGGTAGTGAAATAGCGGAATTTAATAGTTGGTTCAAGGGGTGGTGTCCGGACATGGGTTGCCATTTTATAGTGGATTGGGGGTCTTTCTGGGACAGATGACTCTTCAAAGGTGAAATACTCAGCTGACAAAAGAGGGGCCAGTGCCCTAGGGCAGTAGTTTGATGCTATATCATGTATTTAAACTGATTGCTGGGGAATCCAGGTGTACGGGATCCACAATGGAGGGTGAACAGAAGGGGATCCAAGATAGTGCTCTACTAAACCCAGGGAACAGTAGCAGAATACAGGGTGCAAGGAACAATGTGGTGGTTAGGATAATAAGGAGGGGGACGGTTGTAAGTGTAAAAACTGCAGGCAAGACAACTAAGGGAGAGGGGAAAAAACATAGCAAGCATAGGGACAGTAACATGGTCAGAGCAGAGGTCAAGTGGAAGGGAGCATGCATTAAAACCAGGAGCCTGGGGAACAAACTTAGTGAGCTCCAGGCAGTGATGGCACACACTGCGGTGGACCTTGTGGCCATTGCAGAAACATGGGCCACAGAAAATAACAGCTGGGAGATGGCAGTCCCTGGATATACATTATTCAGGAGATATCACAGGACAGGTAAATGGTGGGAGGAATCACCTCTACATCAAGGAGGGCATTGAAGTGTCTGAAGAGGGGGCATTAGAGGTAAAGATGTGGAAACTGAGTCTATATGGGTAAACTTCATGGTGGCCTCAGGCAGAAAAATAAGATTAAGGGTGGTTTATAGGCCCCTGGGTCAAGAGGAGGCAAAGGACATAGAACTTGGGGAGGAACTTAAAAGAGGGGTGGCAAAGGAGGAGGTGGCAGTGGTGGGGGACCTAAACTTGCCAAATGTTGACTGAGAGGTCCTTGTGGACAACAGCACTAGGAGTAAGTTACTGCTGGACACCTTTCAGGACTGTATCCTGGTACAGCTAGTTAAAGAACCCACCAGGCAGTCTGCAATCCTAGATGTGGTACTCACCAACACAGAGTTTGTGGGTACTGTGAGAGTTGGGGAGCCACTGGGGAATAGCAATCACAGTTCAGTGTGGTTTGAACTGGCCCTAGGGGCTGGTAAGCTGCACTTGAAACCCAAAGTCCTTGACTTTAGAAGAGCGGACTTTAATAAGATGAGGATACTGGCTAGGGAGAAGTTAGTAGGGATGGGGGGCATTGGCAGGATGGAGAAGAAATGGAAGGCAATCAAGTGAGCTATCCTGTGGCATCTAAGACATGTATTAAAGCAGTAACAAAAAAATAGGTTGATGAAACCACTATGGTTCTCACCAAGAGTTAGGAAGCTGTCCAGGCCTAAACGAGGGCCTTTTATAAATACAAGAACAGCGGAGTCACATGATGCAAGGAATGGTCTAGCAGCCTGATTCATCTGCTCCAGCCACCCAGCTCAATAAAGTTTAAATTTTCCAAATGAAAGTTGCATTTAAATCAAAACCTTCATCCTACCTAATCGTGGTTCATACATGGAAGCTGTTCATCTGGGAACCCCGATAAATGGATGTTGAGATGAAGAAATCACCACCTAAACACACTCCACCTTCATAGCCAGCAAAGGCCATGAAACAATCTAAGGCCTCTCCATCTGCCGGCAGCCCAGAGATGGACCTGACTGCTTCAGAACATGAACTGCTCACCTTAGCGCGGTTCCTTTTGGAATTCAAGCTCTTTAGAGAGGAGCTCCGTACTCTCACTGAGGAGCCGAAATCAGTAACTATATCCCTAGAGGATCTTTCGAGGAGGGCCAGCGACACTGTAGCCCATATGGTGTCAGTAGAAAAGAAGGTTGAAAAGCAAGCAACGGAGCTCATGGTGCTCAGACAAAAGCTAAACAAAATGGAAAGCAAGATCAAGGATCTTGAAGGGAGAAGTAGACAGAATAATGCTGTATTTATTGGTCTCCCGGAGAGGAAAGAGGGAGCCGATCCCATTGTCATTACTCAAAAACTGCTCATAAAATTGGCAGGCCCCACTCCCTTTCGTCGCCAATTATGTGATTGAACGAGCTCATACAGTGCTTAGAGCAATGCCTCCACCAGGAGTCCCACCTTAGCCCTTCATTTTCTGTTTTCTGAACTATATCGAAAGGCAGCATTTCTTTAATAAAATAAAAGAGATCCAAGAGATTAAATGGGAAGGGGCTACAATTAGGGTAGCTCAAGACCTCCCAGTCTTGGTATGTCAAAGGAGGGCCATCAACCACCTGCTGGTGGTCAAGCTGATTGCTTCAGGAATTCGATTCTGTATGGGGTACCCGGCCCGACTACAAATTCTTTTGTCCAACTCTTGGAACAGCTACAAGGATGTAAGCTCTGCAGCAGAGGGGCTCAAACTGGCCCTTCTAGAACTGTTTAAAGATCACTGAGAGGTCCCAGCTCTACATGAGATAGATGGCCGTTTAAACTTGTAAGTTGGGCAAGATACTGAATGTTCAATACCAGAGTCTGTCCGTGATCTAACTGCTGTACCTGACACGTTTTACCTTTGTGAACATTTGAGTTTTGACTGATTATAGGGTGATGGACAGATTGAACTGACTGTAATGGCATATTTTCTGAGGTAACACATTCAGAGTGGTTATTGGGTTGATCAGCCTGCCAAATATGCTTTCCCCTCCCTGATTGCTGTCTGGCTCCCTCAAGGGGTAAATAGCATTAAGATGGACTGCCAATCACTCCCACATTTGTGCAGCAATCTTCTTGTCACCATGGTGGGAACAATGACCTGTTATACCCACCAGAGGGAACCAGAACACTATGTGTCTCACTGCACAGCAAGTATCTGTGGACAGTATTATCTTAAATTTTTCTGCTTTGGCTCTGGCACTATCTACATGTCTTAGTAGGGGCTCTGAAGTAAGAGTACCATGTTTAGTTGGAAATCTCGCTAGACTAAGATGTTTATCTCGTTTGGAAGATTTGTTTTTTTGAGACAGATTTGGCGATTTGAGAGTGAACAACAGCAAACTTCGTTTTGGGGAAGAGCATCTCTCATGTGGACATTTTAGATTTTGTTTCATCTGGACTAACTTTGGGAGCAGTTTGAACATTTTTCTGTTTTCTGTTACCTTGTTACCTTCACCCCCCTTTTTATTTTTTCTTCTTCTTTAAACATTATGCTGGGTACTTTATGCTCTGAGTTCCACCAAATAACATGGGGGCTTCCCCTGGATCTTTTGCTCGGGTCCTTGATTTCGATACAAGGCATGTCAAAATGAACTGGGGAATTTGTGTTTTAAAATAAATTGCAGTTTATGTTTTGAAGAAGGCAAGTTACATCTCTTGACCGATTCAAATTAGCAGCTGTTGTTTGGGAAACTAAAGCTGCATACTTTTCAAGGGATTATAGTATTGGAAGCAGGAGTTATTTGGGGATTTGTGGGACTGCACTGATAAAGTGGCTCACAGCCTTTAAGATGGGGAGGGTCCTCTGAAGAGGTTAAAACGTTATAGTAATCCTAGCCTTTTATTTGTAGAAACAGCTAGTGATCCAATTCACTTTCTATTGCCAAGAGCCAGGTTTATATAGCTGGTAAAGTGGTGAAGAGCAACAGAGCTGGAATAGACTGAGATTCCTTAATGTGTAGAAGAGGGTCCCAGCGATCCAGAGTCCCTAATATGGGGAATTCCCCCCCCCCTCGGGTCTGAGGGTATGATGACTCCTAAGAGGAAGGACTTCATGACAGCTATGTCTCACTTAGTAGGCCCATGGAGTTAGGCCTACAGTAACTTTAATAGAAGATTACTAGTCGGGATGGAAATAAGTTTATTTTCTTTTCCTTTTTGCATTGTCACAAAGTAAGGATGATTAGATGGGTGGGAAGCATGGAGCGGAGACGGGTGGGTGGTTTGACCTATCGATCATGGGCCGTGCAGTATTTGTGTTGGGTGGGCGAGGGAGGAAGCTTTTGTAATTTTCCTTTCTTCATTGTTTCACTCTAATATTACCTAAAGACGGGTTATGGGATAGAGATAGGGTTACTTGATACAATGGTCAGGTTTGCATGCTTATTGGTTAGGGCAAGGGTGGGAGAGGTACCGAGAGGGGGGAGAGCCTTGAATATAGTTCAGTAATGGGAAAGAGACACTATCAGGAGGAATGTATGGTGGAGTATAGGTTCAAAGAGTGTTTATTAGGTGTACTCAGAGATAATTACCGAAGAAGGAAACTGCACCACAGGGAATAATTATGTGTGGATTTTGTGGAATGTGAAAGGCTCCAGGGACAAAACCAAAAGATATAAGCTTATTAAACATTTACAATTACTCAAAGGGAATGTGATCCGTTTACAGGAAACACATATGCTTGAGTCCAAAGCTAATCTCTTTAGAACAGAGTAGGTAGGTCAGGTATTCATGACAGGAATAGTTCAGCCAGCAGAGGGGTTCTGGTTTTAATTCTAGGGCCACCCTTTTGTATGTGAAAAAGCATAATAGATCCCATGGGACTATGTATTAGTTGTGGGTCTTTAAATAGAACAAAAGTACTATTGGGTAGCGAATATGGACCTAATTTAGACTCGCCAGATTTTTTCATGAATCTGCAGGATGTCTTGTCTCCTTTTGTAAATCTCCCCATCATTTTAGGAGGCGACTGGAATCTTCCCTTTTCTTCTGATCTCGACAAGGAGGGGAGGACGTCAGGAAGGCTGACTCTGGCTCAGAGAGCGAGTTGAGAAATGATAGACCAGACAGGTTTGTGTGATCCATGGAGGGTATTATACCCTACTCTCAGGGAGTTTACTTTCACTTCACAGGTTCATAAAACCAGATCAAGAATCGACTACTTTCTAGTGAGTAATACTCTCTTTTCGACCTCTCGGAGTGTGTTATAGATCCTGGAGTTATTTCAGACCACTCCTTGGTCAGGTTTTCTCTAGGTCTTAGCCCCAGCCTTCCCACACAATCTACTTGGAAACTGAATAACCAGCTACTTAGATCCAGTCAGACTACAGAGGAAATCAAGCAGAGAATAGACTTATACTTTAAAGACAATCTTAACTCTACAGGGAGAGGGGCTATAGAATGGGGAGCCCTCAAGTGCATTTTAAGTGGATAATTTATCAAAATTGCAGTTGCAAGGAAGAAGGACAGGGAGGGAAAAGCCTTGCATCTCATAAAACAAATTAGGAGTACGGACTCCAGAGGAACTCAGACTGCAGTTAATACATCTTAGAAGCCAGTATAGTGAAACTCTTAGGGACAAAGCAAAATATGCCATCCTTAAAACAAAAGCAACATACCTGGACCAAGGGGAAAACTTGGGTCACCTACTGGCCATGAGACTCAGAGCAGTAGAATCCTCCAAAATTATACAGTGTATCAGATCCCAGAGAGATAACTCTGTTAAAATACTACCCAGACATAGTGCAGGAGTGAAAAACTATTATAGAGAACTATATAGCCCTATGAAGTCTCAACCTAAGATAGAAACTGTCAAGGAATATTTATCCTCTATCCAGATGCCTGTGATCCCAAATGACCTGAAAGAAGGGTTGGTTTCTCCCATCTCAAAGTCTGAAATTTTGGAGGCCATTAACTCCTTATTCCTAGATAAAGCTCTGGGCCTGGATGGGTTTTCCCCAAATTTTTTTAAATGCTTTGCTAAGCAGCTGGTTCCCGGGCTGAAGAAACTTTTCTGTAGCATACTCGATTCTGATATAATTGATAGACACTTACTAGAAGCCCTCATAATAGTCATCCTCGAACCAGGAAAGGAGCCGGATATTGTCACTAGCTATCGCCTCAGCGCCCTGATCAATTGCGATGTTAAAATTCTGGCCAAAATGTTAGTGAATAGGCTGATTAAGGTCATACCTCACATCATTCATCAGGATCAAGTAGGGTTCATGATAGAGAGAACATCATCGGATCACCTCCATAAACTGTTTCATGTCTTCTCCGTGTCCAGGGACTCAGACTCTCCTTATGGGCTGATGTTCCTGGATGCAGAGAAGGCTTTCGACAGGGTGGATTGGCAATTCCTGTTTGTTATCAAGTATAGACTGGAGTTTCCCCCTATTTACATCAAGTGGGTTTCATCATTATACAACCATCCAAGTGCTTGGTTCTACTGTAATGGGCTCTTTTCCTCCACTTTGCCATTGTTTTCAGGTACAAGGCTGGGCTGCCCCTTATCTCCTCTTCTTTTCAACATATATCTGGAGCCTCTCCTCTGTAGCATCAGGCTCAATCCTAGGATACAGGGGGTGAGGATTGGTATCCAGGAGTTCAAGGTGTCTGCATATGCAGATGACATCCTTCGGCATCTCCGACACCCTTGGGAGACCTTCCCGGTGGTCTTGGAGATTATAGAGGAATACAGCAAAGTGTATAACTATAGAACAAATGTAGGAAAACCACAGTCTCTCACTCAATAGGAAATTATAGGAACCGACATTTCTGAAATGGGTCTTCAATGGAGTCAGTATTCACTAAAATATTTAGGTATCATGCTGGCGAGGAGTGAGTCCAAGATGGTTCAACTTAATTTGGACTCGGTCATACACACATAAGACAGGATCTGACAAATGGTTGAAACCACGTCACTTCAGGGGATGCACAATTAACTAAAATTAATGTCCTGCCCAAGGTGTTTTACCCTATTAACATACTTAATGCTTGGCTGCCCCTAAAGTGGTTTTCAAGGATCCACTCAATAATTTCTGACTTCATTTGGCAGGGAAAATCTCCCCGTAGAGCCTATCATAAATTACCCCATTTCGGACTGTATTATTGGGCTAGCAGTGCTAACAAATATTTAAACTGGCTGCTGACACCAGGGGAAGAAATTTCTTTGCCCTATGTCCCCTCATGGGTGAAACTGGAAATTGGGATGATTAGAGGGGAAGACCTTGACCCAACTGCTCTTTTATACTGCAATCAAAAATGCCTTCCCAAGGAACTGGTACTTACTCCAATAGCCACCTCACTGAAAATTCATGCACAGCTATGCTCCTTTGTCAGATATACTCCCTGCAAAGATCAAAATCAACCTCTTTGTAGAAATCTGAATTTGAAGATGGGGGTAAAGTAATCACTGATACATGGGTTCCCTCATTGAGTGGGTTGAGGGTCAAAGATTTTCTGCAATAGGGAGTGTGTGGTTCAGTACAGTCAATTCTTGCACAACATAGGGTGGGTCCTAACCAAATATTTAAGGTGCTTCAAATAAGACACTTGCTGGCCCAAGTACAACATGGGTTTAAGACAGGAGGGGTCCCAGAGAGATTTTTTGAATCCTTGTCCAAGGCAGTATGGGAACCACATTCAGTGTCTAGATTACACTCATCATTATTTGACCAAGTATATGTGGATCCTGTGGTGACTCTTAAATACTGGCAAGAGCAGCTTCCAGAGGACATCTGAGTGGTCTATTATCTCACGAAATACCTACAGATACAACACCAAGAACAGGCTTAGGGTGATGCAGTTCCAATTATTGAATAACATGTTCTGGACTCCAGTTAGGCTTCTTAAAATAGGATGGATTTCTAGCCCTACCTGTAGTAGATGTCTTCAGGAAGTGGGTACCCTTTGTCACATATTTTGGGAATGCCCACCAGTGAAGGCTCCTTGGGATATGATGAAATCCAAGGTGGACCCACTGCTTGGCATTGAGAAATACTTCTCACCAGAAATTTGTCTAATTGGGGATTATAATAGAATAGATGTGAAGATAAGAAGGTATTATATGGCTGCCATATCCTCCTCGCTTAAAAAGGTGATATTATGACACTGGCTTGATGGCCTCCGTTAAGTTACTCAGAGTGGCTTTGGGAGCTCTTATTCAATTTTGTGTGAGAAAATGGGAGTCAGCATGAAGAACTGCCTCCCAAGATATTCAAGGACTTGGGAGACCTTGTTTCTCTTGTTTCTGTTACAAACAGGTGACTCATCTCCTGATGCTTCAGGATAGCTATTTGGCACTGGGATTTACTCAGTATCATGGAAAAGGCAAATGTGCCTCTATTGGGAATTATACTGAAGATTGTATGCGAGGCTAGGGGTGTATGGGAGTAGACGGCAGTTGGGGATAGGGGGGCAAGTTGGTTACTGTCACTGCCACTATTTGTACATTGATACCATTGTACTATGCACAACTTGCTCTGTAATTGTGAAACAATAAACTTGAATTAAAAAAAAATAAATGCAAGAGCAAGCAAGGAAAGGCAGAGTGGGAGGAATATCTTCAGAAGCAAGGGAGGCTAAGAGAACCATCAGGGAGGTGAAAGCAGACTTAGAACTGTGCATTGCAGAGAGAATGAAGAACAGAGAAAACTGTTTTTAAATATATTAATGAAAATGTAAAAGGGAAGGATTCACTCAGCTGGTGGAGGGAGTAGGGTGATGGAAAGGATGGGCAAAGACCACCATTCTGAATCACTATTTTTGCTCAGTCTACATTAAGGAAGAAGGCAGGTTCCTGCCTAAGATTGGCTTCAAAGGGAATCCCAGAAATTAGTCTGTCAGTGTTCACTAGGGAAAGAGTTCTGAAGGTGCTGACAGCCCTCAAGAATGATAAGGCCCCATGTCCAGATGGGTTGCTGCTGAGGATACTGAGGGAGTTAGCAGCCAAACTAGCTGATCCACTGACTGAGCTGTTCAACAACTCACTCAAGATGGGGGAAATCCCAGCAGATTGGAAGTAAGACATAGTGCCGCTAAATAAGGGAGACAAGGAGCAACCATGAAATTTTTGGAATGTTATCATGACCTCCATCATGGGAAAGGGAAGGAATCCCTGATTAAAGAGGATCTTGTAGAATACCTGGAGAGCAATGGACTCAGGATGATAAACAATATGGTTTTGTAGTAGGAAGGTCATGCCATCCAGAGGGTGGAGGCCATAATGATGAACCTGCTTCCAAGGATACCTTACTTAGCACAAACCCTGCCTATTAACCCCTCTAAAAAATTCTTTAGCGAGATTAATACAAAAATCTCTAGGTATATTTGGGATTATAAACCCCCCGAGAGTAAGGTACTCAACCCTGCAACTCCTGAAACACATGGGAGGGCTGGCTCTTCCAGATTTAGCCATGTACCACTTGGCAGTACAACTGAGAACAATTCTCCTAAGGTTACATAAATCATATTATGCAAAATGGTAAGAACTAGAGATAAGAACAGAGGATCTCACAACTCTTTTTCAGATTTTACTAACTAGCCCCAATCCAAATCTGAGAGATCTCATACACAATCCATACACAATCAACACTCTAAGGTGCTGAAGCCTGTTGATGAACTCAGCATTATTCAATCCAGTTCAGACCTATGCTGATTTCTCTGTCCAGATCCATACACTTTACACCAACAAGACTGGACACAGGCGTCAGACGTTGGGAATGGCAGGGTATAATAGTCCTTTGGCATTTATTTAAGAATGGGGCTCTCCGTCTTTTTGAAGAGCTGCAAGGTCTTTATGATCTATATTCACAGGATTCCGCTATCTCCAAGTAGCTGACTTTATTAGACTAATGCCATGGGACAATCTAAAACTGGGCTTCCACTTAAGTATCACTGATATATAAGGAGAGCTCTGGAGGGACATACCTCCTTAGCACATCTGATATTATACACCTATAACTTTTATAGCTTTTACGAGGTGACCCTATAAGTTTTATCAAGTGAAGCTGGGAAACAGACCTAGGAATTGTGTTTTAGGAGGGGAGGAACACTACCTTAGAATCTTTACACTAGCACCAGCTCATATAGGTGGAAGGAGTTTAGTTGGAAAATAACTATCAGATATTTTAGGACACCAGCCATCCAAGTAAAATAATGTCCAGTGAGCGGGGCGTCGAGCTGGAGAGGATGCGGGGGCTCTCCATCCACACATGGGCATGTATTATGGGAGTGTCCTAAATTAAAACCCTTTTTCATGGCATTGCAGTTAGCCATCTTTGAAGTACTGATCTCTCAGATGCAGCTCGCAGCATGGCTTTTCCTTTTCTCTCAATACCCAAAGGACTGCAGAGACCCAGTCTCTAGAACAATGCTGAATATATGTCTCCTCATGGCCAAAAAAGCTATCACATGTAAATGGTTCTCTGCAGTAATACCCACTATACAAGACTGGCAGGATCTCATGATTAAGCAATAAGGCATGACAGGGTGTGTGTTATTGTGTAATAACGTCACTCATGGGGTGGGTTGAAGCACGAGGTGAAGCAGAGTGCTTCCATCACCCCAGGAGTGACGTTATTACACAATAACACACATCCCTGGAGTGCCTTATTGCTATTATACAATGGCCTGTTTGTTAATTTAAAAAGTACAACAAAAAATACATTTAAACATATACTTTGTTTCATTTTTATGGGTGTAGGTGTATCTTTTAAAACAAAAGTTCTGAATATTTCTTCCACCACAAGGTGGAGCTCCTGCCAGAATCATCTTACTCACCCAGTCCCCCAAGATTTCTCTTGCTTCTGCTGTGTGACATTATCAGCACTCTCTCTCTCTGCCTTGACCTGTAGTAGTGGACAGTGATCTGATGTACTGTATTTGAGTGTTTATTTTATTTTAAATACAGGACTGAAGCTATTGAGCAACTGTGCCGGGTGACTTGCATAGCACAACTCTACAGCACACGCACTGACAGGATGTCTGAGCCAAGTGGGAAAAGTGTTTTTTTTCTCTCTCTCTGCCTTTTTCTCACTTTATTTTTAGTTATTATTTTTGTTGTTTGTTATTCAAACTGTGTTACGGCGAACAAGTGGCCGAGCAGGACCATCCCTGAAGTCTGTTATGAAAGGACCGCGCCGCACAGAGCAGCAGTTTCAGGTACAAGCTTAGATTTTACAAAGTTGCAGGCAATACTGTTTTTGGCAGATTTAAAAATAACAATCAGTTGCGTAAACATACCTTTGGGTTTTCATGACCATCGGACTTTAGGATGAATTGGTGTTGGGGGGGTGTTAAGCCATGAAGGGTAATATTTGCTTGCGTGGGCATGAAGTGGGCAGTGATTCTGGTTTGGCTGTGCGGTCAATTCATAGCTTGCCCTTGTTACAGTGATGTTCTCATGTAATAACATCACTGTATCTAGGACTTAACAGCCAATCAGCATCCGTGATTTTTCTTGCCATTGTATAATAAGGACATATCACATGGAAAGAATAACGACGCTAGTGAGACATGAAAAGACAGATTTGAATTGAATTGGATTGGCATAAATGGGTTGTTTATATAATGAAACACAGAAAAGACTTTGTGCCCTAAGGAAGGAACCACAGAAGGGGAAACACAGGAGTAACCTAACCTTAAATACAGCAGGGCTGGTAAATTATCATAGGGTGAGAGATATCTCCTCAAGAGCATTCTTTGCCTCAAAAGGATCTTTGTTTTAAAAAATATAATCAAGCATAATTTAAGAAATGAATTTGACAACATTAACCAAATAAGGAATGGAATGTATTTAATTTCTATCGCTGTATGTAACACCTGATCTAATTGTTTGTTAATGTATTCGTTATGTGTTAAATATCTTTGTATGTATTGTATAACTGTTGGAAAAACAAAAAATTCTTATAAATAAAGAGTTATAAATAAAAGGAAGGTCATGCCAGACTAACCTGATTGTCTTCTTTGACTGGGTAACAAAGGAGATGGACAAGGGCCATGCAGTAAACTTGTTGTACTCTCACTTTAGTAAGGCCTTTGATTTGGTACCGAATAGAAGATTGCTTAAGAAAATGGAGGACCTGGGAGCTGCTAAAACTCTAGTGAATTGTGGGAAACTGGATAGCTGGAAGACAACAGAGGGTGTTGGTAATTGGGGTCAAATCATAGCAGAAGGAAGTGATGAGTGGGGTTCTGCAGGGATCAGTCCTGGTCCAGTCCTCTCAACATGTTCATTACTGACACTGGTGAAGGAATCCAGGGCAAGTTGTGTCTACTATGGATGACAGAAAACTATGCAGAAGGATGAATAGTGAAGAAGGGATAAGGAATATGTAGAAGGATCTGCTAAAGTTAGAAGGCTGGTCAAAGGCCTGGCAGGTTAAAATTCAATGCAAAAATGCAACTTAATGCACCTAGGAAAAAGATCCATAATGGAGTACTAGATGGGAGCTGAGAGACATAGCACTACAAATGAGGAACGGGATCTAGCAGTTACCATCAATAACTCCTTTAACAAACTATCCAGTGCAACAAGGTCTACAGTAAAGCTAACAGGATGCTGGGATGCACTGGGAGAGGGATTGACAGTAGGAGAAAAGAGGTAATACTACCACTCTACAGAGCCCTGGTGAGGCCCACCTGAGTATTATGTCCAGTCCTTTAGTCTTTACCTCGGAAAGACAAGGATGGGTTAGAGACAGTACAGCTCAGAGTGACTAAAATGGTCCAGGGGCAGCAGGGTAAATCCTATGAAGAGCGCCTCACTAAATTTGTGCTCTTGGAAACCAGAGGGAGAGAGGTGGTATGATTAAGACCTTCACATTCCTCAAAGGAATTAATAAAGTGAACTATGGAGAATTATTTAGCCTGAGTACCAGCTCACAGTCATGAGGTCACGAGTGAAGTTAGCAGGTGGGAGATTCAGGACAGACATAAGGAAGTACTTCTTTACAGAAAGAGTGGTGGAGCCCATGAACAGTCTGCCAGCAGAGGTGGTGGGAGTGAGCACAGTAAGTGGGTTCATGCAAGCCTGTTATAGAATGGAGAGAATAGTGGTAACCTAGGCTGACAGGACCAGAGAAGATAATAGGAAAAGGTTTGGGAGGGTTAGTACCCTTGGGGAACATTAGGTACCAAAAATTATTCCAGGGTTTTAGGGAACATGGGCAGAATATATGGACCATGGGTCTTTTTCTGCCATCATTGTCTATGTTTCTATGTTCTATGTTCTTTGTTCTTTGTTTCGTCAAGAATAAAGAACTCAGGTTTGATAACATAGTATAGCATTTGTAAACATCTTAAATTTTATACCATCTAAAGGAGTACACAACTTATCTCTCCCTGTCTCTCTAGAATCATAAACAGGGACATAGTGGTTATTGTAGAGGACCTAGTGTAGGTGTGTCATAAATTGATTAGGGGTGATTCCCCACTAATAGGCTGTGGTCACATCCGAGCTGAAATGCCTAATGGTCTGTCAATAGATGTATGCAAGAACTTACAGCCTTCTTTAGGAAAAAAAGGATGGCAGGCTGTATAAAGAATCCCAATTCAGGTAAACTGAGACTGAAAAAAAAACTGTTGTTTCTTGAGCCTTCAGTCGTTGTGGGTAGGTTCCTTTTTTGGGGCCTATCTCTGTATTTGTTAATATTACAATATTACAATAACAAGAAGAAGAAGAAGAAGAATCAGCATTTATATAGCGCTTTTCATACATCCAAAGCGCTTTACAAGCAATGCTAGACTGGTAGTGAAGTGACTGAATGTGTGGTGGTGGCCATATCGCACATCATCACCCACACACAGCCTGGATAATTGCATGAACTGTTTTTATGGGAAGGGGAATGTTGGCCAGGACACCGGGAATGTTCCCTACTCTTTGCGAAGAGTGCCCTGGGTTCTTTTACTTCCACCTGGACACCCACCAGGACAACACCAGGATGGGCAGAAGGGACCTCGGTTTAACGTCTCATCTGAAAGACGGCACACCCCAGCAGTACAGTACCCCCCAATACTGCACTCGGATGACAGCGATTTTTAGGTGCAAGTCCAATCCTGGTGTGGGACGAGAACCCACAACCTTCTGGTCCAGAGGCGGATGTGCTACCAACTAAGCCATGCTGACACCTAGGGGGGAGGAGATGTAGGGCCCCCAGATGTGTTCAAAAGACTGTGGAGTGCCACCATGTCTGTGTGATATCTTTTCAAAGGAAGCTAGTTGACCAAGGTTACCGAGCCATTCTGCGACAGATGGTACCTCCTGAGTTCACCATCTGCACAGGAGTAGCCATTTGGCAATTTACCCCTGCTGTTGTTATCCAAAGGACCAAAGGGGAGTGTTTAGGGAGAGGCATGAGGGTTTTGCTGAGTAGGAAGAGGGACCCCTGTCTAATTGCATATGAGGTCCCTGTATTGTGTAGCAAGCTTTTTGGATGTCTTTTCTAAAAGCTGGGATGGCAGGACATGACCATAGTAAGTGGGAAAGGTTTTCTTCAGACTGGTGGCACCTCCAGCACTTGTCATCTGGTAGGAGTTTGATTTTGAATAGTGCTGCCGGTGTATAGTACAACCTTAACAGCATCTTATTCTGGATAAGGTGACTGTAGCCATCTCAGCAGGCCATATGAGCTCTAGACAGACAGATAGCCCACTCCGCACTGGTGACCGTGATGCCGAGTTCCTCTTGCCAGGCCAACTACAATGGAAGGGAAGGTTCTAGTTGGGCATCCTGCAAGTGGCTATAGAAGAGACTTGCCTTGTCCTTTAGTAGCGTATTGGGTTCTGTGAAGTATAGTGGTGGTGGTGTCTTCTCACCTCTGTTGGAGCGCGCAGTCTGCAGTTAATAACCACCCAAAAGTGTAAGTACTTCCAGAGGCATTGCTTAGGCTAGTCAAAGTTATACATCACATTCTCAAATGACTCAACGTGTTTGAGTCCTACGTGAACAAGTCACACATATGGTGAATGCCCTTGTTGCCCAGCTTGACCATTTTGGTAGGTTGTTTCATTTGGTGAGTGCATGGTTGCCCCATAAGAATTTCAGTGCTCTGGGTGTTAGATTTCCACCCCATAACTTGTTAAGTCAATACCAGGCCCATCAAGAGAAAGAGATAATGGGGGTGCTTTTTGAGATTCCCTGATAGGGGTTCCATATCAAAATTGCGAGTGTGGAACAGCAACCAGTGAATAGGGTGTAAGTCCCATAGCACGATGACTTTCCAAAAATGTATTTCTTGTGGGGGGCTTTGCCCCCCACACCCTCCCTTGTAGGGGGGGATTTCCCCCATGTCCCCCTTATTTATTATACTAACTCCAAGGGGGGCACCTGTCGGGGGATGTGGGGAATCGCCAGTCACCCGAAAGTGTCAGTGCTGTGGTTTGGTCGCCCGATTCACGGGTTGCTGTTCTGCAGTCACTGCTTTGAGAGGCAATCCTGTTAAGGTATTGTACATTATTTCAGTGGGTAATAGTGTGCCTGTTAGACTTCTTTCAATGGCAAACCAATGGAGCAAGGACTGGTTGCTGGAAAGAACCAGTGCATTAGCTGTAATGCCATAAAGGCTAGGTGATAACCTTCCATCCATGGGAGGCCCCTTCCTCCTTTGGACCCGTGACAGTGTAGCTAGGGCATGCTGACTCTGGGTGGTTTCCCTTGCCAAAGAAAGCTCCCAGTTGCCTTCTCCAGCTCCGTATACCACTCAACAGGGATACACACTGGAAAGTGAGCCAGCACATGTATAATCTTAGGTGATAGCATCATGTTGAAGGCCTACATTTTCCCAGCAAATGAGAGGTTTAAGCATTGCCATCTGCCTAGCTCATTCTTAACAACATTAAGCTGGGGACTAAGTTTGAGTTTCAGCATTTTAGGGACTGAGTGATGAATCCATATACCAAGATGGGTTATTCCTTCAGTTGGCAATTGCAGTCCCTTTTCAGTGAAGGGATCAGGGATGAATGTAGAATTTAGGGGAAGGACTTAAGTTCTGTTGGGTTTTATGGCCAGTCTGGATATCGAGGCATAGTGGTGTAACAGCTGAAGAAGGGAAGCTAGGGAAGCCTGACCATTCATGTTGATAATCAAGAGATCATCCACATATAATAGGGTTCTATGTTCCCACAATGCATACTGATTAAGGTCAGGTGGTTCCTGATCACTATAGCAAGTGGTTCAATAGCTATTAAAAATAATGAAGGGAAAGGGGGGGGCACTCCTGGTGAGTGCCTTTCTGTGGAGAAAAAGATATTGACCACAGGCCATTGGTGAGTACTGTGACCCTTGGGGAATGTAGAAAAGCTTGACTCAACACTCAAGAAAGGAAAATTGGGCCAAACTCATCTGTTCCATTGTACACCAGAGGAATTGCCACCTTACAGAGTCAAAAGCTTTGGCAAAATCTATAGCGAACAACACTGTAGGGGTGGGGTGCACCTGGGTGTTGTGCAGGATTGCGTAAGTGATCTATGCTGTGTCTACCTTTCAGGAACCCAACTTGTGATGGATGGAGTAGACCTGCTTGCATGGGGTCAAGATGTGTAGAGCCAGGATTTTTGCCAAAACTTTCACTTCTGCACATATGAGAGATATAGGTCTGTAGTTTTCAAGTAAGGAAATATCCTTCCCATTTTTGGGTAGCATTGTGATGACCACCTCTCCCAAGGTAGGTGGTATGGAGCCTGAGTTCCAAGTGGATTAGAACACTTCCCATAGTATAGAAGTAATCTCTTTGCTTTGGATTTGGAGGAAGTCAATTGGGAAGCCATCTGGTCCTGGCACCCCACCGCTGTTTAGGGCATGTGGCACATCTTTTGCTTCTTTTAGAGTGATATGATTCTTCAATGTGTTAGCCACGATGGGTGGGACTTTGGATAATGGTGTGTATCTAGAAATCATAGAACACCTGAATTGTTAAGGAAGCTGAGGGATAAGAATAAGGGTTTATAGAATGCTTTCATTATGTCATTGGCCTGGTTCAGGTTGGACTGAATTTGACCCTTGGCATGTTGTAGGCCTTGAATGTGTTTGTCTGTCTGTCATTGTTTGATGCAATACGCCAGCAGCTTGTCCACCTTTTCAACCCCTCCCAGTATAAATGCCTCAAGCAACTGAGGGCTAATTCTGCCTTTCTTATGAGTAATTCATTGAGTTGAATGCAGGAGCTGCTGAGTTTGGCAAGGATATCCATTGCAGGAGTGCACTGTTTCTTATATCAGTCCTTCAATGAGACGAGTTCTGCCTCCAGAGAGTTTATCCCCAATTATCTGTCTCTGTGTCTGTGAGCAACAAAGCATATTATTTTCCCTCCACATAATAGCTTTGTAGGCTTCCTAACTACCCTTTTGGATATGTCTCCCTGCATGTTTTCTTTAGGAAACATTTTAGTTTCTTGTTGAGCATATGAGAAAAAAAGTGGGGTCTTGTACGAGATGTATGTCTAGTCTCCATGCGGGAGTACATGCTGGGGCTGTCCCCGTATCATGGTAAGCCCCTGGGGAGTGTGATTCAAGATGATGATGATGGGGATAGATTTTGGTGTCTATTGTGTTGTGGGTGTTCTGAGGAGAGGAGAACCACATATAATCTGATTGATGTCAGGACTATATCTGTTTCTCAGCAGTTCACCACAAACTGCTGAGAAACAGATATGGTCCCTGTCACTGGGGTGATTTAGATGCCATCTGTTGTTCAGTATAAGTTCTGTAGTAGGTGTGTAAGGCTCTCTAACTTTGTATGGGATTCTAGGGAATCAGATCTACAGTTCAGGCATGCCCCGTAGTAAGACTGAAGTCACCCACCAACAGTACAGGTGGATTAGTAGGACCAAACTGTGTCAGAGCTTGGTTTAGTTCATGGAAAAAATTGGGATTATCTTCACTGAGGGCATATACATTAGCCAACGCCAGAGGCTTTTGGGGTGTGGTCACTTTGGCTAAAACCCAATGACCTACCTTGCCAGTGGTTGCACATTCTAAGTCCCAGGGAAGAGTTTTATGCAAGAGTATGGACACCCTATATTTTTAAGGCTACAGTGAGAAGAGCCCTGCAGACATTTTGGTATTACAGAAGAGAAAGAGAGCTCTCCAGATTCCTAATGGACTAAATAAAACTAAAAAGTTTGTGCTTTCACTCCACTAATTAATTTGTTCATTCAGCTGAGCATGAGCAGTGTTGCAACACACTATTTTGTGTGCTAAGCTTCAATCTGGGAAGAATTTTCATTCAAGAAAGCTCCATAGCTCATAAACATGTCATGTCAGTGAGCCTTTCCCAGGCATAAACAGTAACTAAGAGTGAGGAAGGAGGCTTCAGATTTCAGATGTTATGGGGAAAGACCCCAGACAAGGAAAAAAGTACAGGTTGGGAATAAACATGTGTCTGGCTTGCCTTTTCCTGGAGCAGTACAAAAGGTCCAGGAAGTCCAGTTTCTATTGTAAAGTTCTTTTAAAATGGTCCAACAGAGGCAAGGCAAAACTAAATGAGAAATCAGACCAGAGAGATACTTTTACAAAAGTGCATAGTTTTATTTTCATCAGCTAATATTCTTTATTCCAAATCATGCAACATTTTGAGATCATAAAGACTTCTTCATGAGGGAATTGGTTGAAATTCACATAATAATCATAACATTAGCATGCAGTTTTTCACTGCTAACATACCTCACAAAATAATTTGTGTAATCATTTTTAAGGTCTTCCCTCATTCATTTTTTCAACACCCACTGCCATGTCCACCCTTCTGCATACCTTTGTACTGTCTGCGAAGAGTCATGCCTTCCCCTCTAGTCCCTCTACAATGTCCCCAATAAAGACATATAAGAGGAACGGCCCCAACACTGACCCCTGCAGCACCCTGTTCATCACCACTTCCTCTCCAGAGTACTCCCTGTTTACCACAGCCCTCTGACTCCTACCATTCAGCCAGTTCTCCACCTGTAGAACTATTTTAGGATCTACTCCTAGGCTGCACAGTTTGTAAATCAACCTTCAATGGGGGACGGTGTTGAAGACCTTTCTGAAGTCCAGATAGACCACATCCGCTGCACCTCCCTGGTCCACTACCCTAGTTACCCAGTCATGCTATAGATTAGTACAGTGAATCAGTGCAGAACACAGAGTTTCTCCTAAATACAGTAAATGTTAGTGTTAGACTTATAAGTAAATAAATGCCATATAAGGCAATGTATGTGTGCTTGTGTGTGTGTGTGAGTGGCAATGCTCTGTGTGTGTAGACAGTGCACTGCTATGTTATACTGGAATATATGCATACATGTATATATGTATTAGTCAGTGCTTGTATCACCACAATTAGAAAGTGTAGTTAGGTGGCTAAGTGGTTAGTGCAAAATTGCTACTCTACATTCTCCCAGTATCTAGATAAGTTTCAGCCTTATGTGTGTCACTGCTGATTTAAATGAGGTGTCTAGTGGCAAGCCCCACCCTTTGATACTCCTCAGAGCCCAAAGAAAAGAAAATGGTCCCTCAATATCTAATTTTTTAATCTGTAAAAATGTATGTAGACAGTGCACTGCTATGTTATACTGAATATGCAATATATGCATATATCTGTATATGTATTAGTCAGTTGGTGTGTACGTATATCATAAGAAACTGCAGTTAGGTGGCTCAGTGGTTAGTGCAAAAATTGCTATCTTACATTCCCCAGCTATCTAGATCGGTTTCAGCCTTTTGCACATCATTGCTGATTTAAATGAGGTGTCTAGTGGCAACCTCCCACCCTGTGATGTCCCTCAGAGCCTGAAAAGAACCCAGACCCTCAATGTATTTTCTTAATCCATATAAAAAGTCCATCTCTGATGCAACCCCACACCCAGACCTCCAACTGAACACTCACCACTCCACATGCTCCAGACCCCCACACACACCCTCACTCACCTGAACAGATCCCATTGTGAAGATCCACTGTCCCATGGAAGACATGTCTTGCTGCTGGAACCGGCAACTGCTATAAGAGAAATAAGGTAAATGCAGTTGAAAAGCCATTGAAATACATTGAACTGCACTTACTTTATTTTCATATAGCAGTCACCAGTTTCATCAGCAAGATGTGTCTTCAAATGGAGAGTGCATCTTCACACTAGGTCCTCTTCATGTGGAGTGAGGGTGTGTGGGGAGGTCTTAGGATGTGAGGGTGGTGGTTGTAAGTGAGGTCAGGCTGGGGTGGGAGTCGCATCACCTCCCAGTCTGCCCTATTAAATCCTATCTAGTGTGAGATCCCACGCCCAAACTGCCAAACTGAACTCTGGAGCCCTACTTGCTTCCAGGATACCTTTGTGTCTATCCCACTCCTTCTTAAATTCTTTGACCATTTTAGCCCCTACTGCCCTTCTGGTGGGCTATTCCAGGCATCCACCATCCTCTCCATAAAAATAATGCTCACATTTCCTCTGTGGTTTCCCCCCACTAACTTCATTTTGTGCCCTTAAGTTGGAGCACCTCTTACTTTGGAAGATGCTTCCTTCCTGTACTTTGCTTATACTAGATGTATTTGGATGTCTCAATCATATCCCCCCACCTTCCTCCAGGGAATATGTATTTATCTCCTTTAAACATTCCTCATAGGTCTTATCCTGCAGGCCCTGCACCATTTTATTTGCCCTCCATTGCATCGTCTCCACCCTATGTTCTTTCTCAGATGGGGGCTCCAGAACTGGATGCAATATTCCAGATATAGTCTCTCATGAGTGTCTTATACAGGGGCAAGATGACCTCCCTCTCTAGTCTCCTGATACCCTTCCTACGCACCAAGCATCTGGCTAGCCTTTTCAGCCACCTTATCACACTGCCTAGTTTCTCTTAGGGTCCTCCAAGATGATAACTCACACGTCCCTTTCTTGCTTTGTGACTGTCATTACTCCCCACCTAGTTCATACTTTTCTGCTGTGTTCATGTACCTTATGTGCATGATCCTGCAGTTCTTTGCAGTGAATCCCAACTGCCATTCTTCAGACCTTTACTCCAGTTTTTAAGGTCTTCCCTCATTCTTTCAACACCCCCTGGCGTGTCCACCCTTTTGCATTAATTTGTATCATATGTGAAGAGGCATTCCTTCTCCTCCAGTCCCTGTGCAATGTCCCTAATAAAGACAGTGAAGAGGACCAGACCCAACACCAACCCCTGAGGCACCCTGCTTATCACCACTCCCTCTCTAGAGTACTCCGTTTACCATAACCCTCTGATTCCTGCCATTCAGACAATTCTCCACCCACAGATCTATTTTGGATCTGCACCTAGGCTGCATTGTTTGATAATCAGCTTTCTATGGGGCATAGTGTCGAATGCTTTTCTGAAGTCCAGATAGGCCACATCCACTGCACCTCCCTGGTCCACTACCTTAGTTACCCAGTCATGCTATAGATTAGTTCAATGAGTCAGTGCAAAACACTGTGCTTACCCTAAATATAGTAAAAGTTAGGGTTAGATGTATAAAGTAAATAAATGCCATGTAAGGCAGTGTATGTGTGTTAGTGTATATGTGGCAATGCTCTGTGTGTGAAGATAGTGCACTGCTATGTTATACCGGAATATATATGCATATATGTTTATATGTATTAGCCAGTGTGTGTGTATCTCAACAATTAGAAAGTGTAGTTAGGTGGCTCAGTGATTAGTGCAAAGATTGCTAGTCTATATTCCAATGTTATCGAGACCAATGTCAGCCTCATGTATGTCATTGCTGATTTAAATGAGGTGTCTAGTGGCAAGCTCCCATGCTCCAATGTCCCTTGGAGCCTGAAAAGAAGACAATGGTCCTTCAGTGTCTTTTTTTATCTGTTAAAATGCATGTAGACAGTGCACTGCTATGTTATACTGGAATATATATATATGCATATATGTGTATATGTATTAGTCAGTTTGTGTATATCACAACAATTAGAAAGTGCAGTTTGGTGTCTCAGTGGTTAGTGCAAAAATTGCTAGTTTATACATATCTCACTTCCCACAATACCATTATTTTGCAGCTGTATTGACTCTTGCTATAGTTTGTTTGGAAAAGGAGGTGCTGTGTATTTCTGTTCCCACCCAATCCCATTTTAGTTTTTCATCTTCCTCAGAAACCAGTTTGGTCTCTTGGAGAAAGGCCACCTGGGCTTGAAGACATTTCAGATGCCCAAGTGCCTTCTTTCATTTGACCAGTGAATTTAGGCCCCTAATGTTCCATGAAATAGAATGAACATCAGCCATAATCCCAGGTTGGGGGTCAACATGTTGCATATATGTTGCAAACAGATATATTTATGTCTTGGCCATGTGTGAGAGGTGGCTAGGGTGGGTACAAACTTCTCCCACATATAGACAGACCACACTATGTCCCAGTAAACTAGAAAAATATATAGGTTAGAGCCATGAAGAAAAGAACATTGCAAAACAGGGGCAAACAAAAGCCCATCCCCAGGTCCCCCAACTCTCCATCCACCTTCTACAGTCTCCAGTCTCATCTCCAATATATGTACAGTGAGTAAGCGAGTCCTCTGATCTGTATACATGAGCTTCACTTGACGGCACAAGTGCTGGGTGGGGAGGACTGGACATGACTTACTATGGCTGTCTCCTGCTCCTGTAAAGTACCTCAGAACTGTGGCTACCTCCCACATTTGTGTGTTGAGGCAAATGTAGCTAAAGATATGATGAATGGGAAAAATCTGAGGGATTCGCAGTGTATTACCCATTAACTCATGAGGGAATAAGTAAGCCCCTCAACATCTCTTATGGGAGAAGAGGGGGTGAGGGACCAGTAACAGTGGTAAGTTGCCATATGAGGTTGTCTCTCTTGTTCCAGCCTGATAATACCTTTTCTGGGTTACAGGTAAATGTCAAACAAATGTACGATGCATTGCATTGTAAAAACATGAAATGTTCATGGATGGGGCTGCTGGGCTCATCACTTAGATCAGGAGATCCAGTAGGAGTATTGGTATGGGCATCTGGAGATGAGGGACATTGCTCAAATCCAAACCCTGATACCATCTGTCAACCTGCCCACCCTGGTGCATGCCTTCGTCAAATCCAGGCTGGACTACTGCAATGCCCTGTATCTGGGGCTATCTGGAGGAAAACTTCACCGTCTGCAACTGGTGCAGAACGCGGTGGCGAGGTTGGTGACTGGCATTTCTAAATCTGACCATATCACATCTATCTCCACAAACTGCACTGGTTGCCAGTGAGGTGGAGGATTGCCTTCAAGGTTTGGTTGCTGACCTCAAAGCCCTATGGGAGGAGACCAGCCTACCTGCAAGACCTCCTGACTCCTCACCACCCGCCTCGAGCTCTCTGTTCCTCTGAGGGTTGTCTACTGGTGGTTCCCAGGGCTAGGCTGTGGCAATCTGGGGATGGAGCATTCTCAGTTGCAGTGCCAGTCCTGTGAAACTCTTTACCATGGCATCTGTGGGAGGCATCCTTGGTGGAAGTCTTTAAAGAGGGCTGAAAATGCTGCTCTTTGAGCAAGCGCTCAATTTGGTTTGATAACCTCCTGCTGATTTATTAGTTGAGTGAACCACTGACTGTTGGCTGTGTTTTTAGAGTTATGATTTATTATTGTATTAATTTTCAATATTAAAATATTGTATACTTTTGATTGGATGGGGTGGAATTTGTATAATCTCTGCTTCATTAGTTTTACATGCTAGTTTGCATTATGTATGTTTTAATATTGTTAAGCACTCTGAGCCTATGAGAAGGATTGCTATATAAATAAAGTTCCTTTCCTATCCTATGTTGACAGGCGCATTTCACAGGGGGTTGTTCCTCTGCCCTATGCAAGGCCATTATCCTGCCTGATCAACCCCACCCCCAGCCCGTGTATTCATTTCGCTCTCCACCCTCTCCAGAGTATGCACCAGGGCCACTCACTAAACCACAGCACCACACACTCTCCATATCACACACTGGTGAGAACCCCACCCCACCCACCGAGCAGCTGTGGTGACTGGGGAAGGGGGACCCATAGAAAAGACCAAATCAGAAGGCGATGACCCCATGATAAGACAGACCCATCAGGTAAAAGTGGGTTTTGAATGTTATTAAGTGCACTATACTGGAGCTTCTGAAGGGTGGCACAGATACACCCATGCCACTGCACTGCACTGAGCGTGTGAAGGATCCACCATTCCCTGTGACAAGAACTTTAAATATCCACACTGGGAATGGCTATTGTATCTAATTGCATACCTATTGGTGGGAGGGGAGATTTCTCAAGGAGAGTCAGCAGTTGTGAGTGGGAGCGGAATCCTTTTGAAATCTTCACGCTTTGTGGAATTTGGCTATGTGGGAGTGGAGACCGTGCGGGTGCCAGACAGCTAGAGACCAGCTAATCTGGTGAAGTCTATTGTCCCTCCTTCCCCATTAGTGTTTTCTTTTTTGCAGTTAATCTTTTTATTGAAAATTTTGCTGCAACATTTGTAAAACTCAGGCACTGATATACAGTCTTCTACAGTTACTCACAAATCTTGGCATGCCCACCAACTTCAATCAGTAATAGTTGGCCAGTTAGGCCTCATTCTTATGACAGTGACTTTGATTCACACAGTCCTTGTAAGATCTCAGGTTTGAGTGTGATCAGGGGAAGGGGTTCTTTGCTGCATGAGGACCTTACACCAAGTATGGGAGGGGGAATATCCCTCTGTCTATGGGAGTTTCCATATGGGCCTGCAGATTCTACAGGGTGTAGCTTTCACTTGTTGCTCCACATAGACCATATATGGGGCTCATACTTCTAAATATTTCTCATCTTGTTTTAGAGCTTTGAAGGTAAGCCTGGGGATCTATGTCATAATGGTAAAGCCTAAAGGCGATTGCCATTATGCAGAATCAAGTGCCGAAAATTTATTTGTCTTTGACCTAGCGATACAACAAAGGGTGCTGGGGACTTAGTTTTAATGTTTTCTGTGGGGTCTGCCTCCACCCCCCTCCTGGGGCTTCACCCCCACATCCCTACTAAAGGATTCTCAACTCCAGGAGCGGTGCATGTTGGGGGGGTGGAAAACATTATAAAAAGTTTGGGCTGGGCGCAACAAAACGCAGACTAGCCGCACAGACCCGAACCCAAGACCCTGCCGACTGATGCTGGCAACTCCACCCACCACGCCTCAGGGTCGGCACGGCAATGGATCATGGCACCACCCCCCACATCTCTCACTGTGCAAGCCCTCTCCCACCCCACCTGCACATGCATATGTATAGTGACAGGATGTCGCTATAGTTGCCCACCTCCTGATCCAGCCGCCGTATCCCCTCGGAGTCATTCCTGCAATGTGCTGGGGAGCAGGTCATCATTATTGTCAATGCCCACTCCCCAGCACCCTCATCATAGGCTACCAAGCCAGGAGTTTTTGTTAGATTTTATAGTGACTTACACCATTCCTGGACCATGGGGATTCCAAGGGATCTCCACTTGGTTAGAATTAGTCTTCTGGCCTCCACTGAAGAAGCCATCAACCTTTTCATTTTTGTTTGGTTCAGATCTAGCCCAGGGTATTTACAGCCTATCAAGAGGGTCTGCAGCACCATCTGAATGATAATTCCTAGGATGGCTGAGCAGGTTTGTGTGATCTGTGCCCAATAAGGGAGAATTAAGTGGCATGCCCATAATATGTGCAACAGGTCAGCTCCTGGTGCATTACATCTCCAGCAGTGGTCCTATGGGGTATGATCTAATGCTATAAGTTGATCTGGGGTGTGGTGCCACTGATGCAGGATTTTGTTTTTTATGAGGCAGCTTTGATCTATACATGCTAAGTGCGCTAAGTGCCAACACTTTTGCCACTCCATGTCTGGTATGACCATCTGCAAAGCATTCTTGCACTTTTCTGTAGACCCCATGTTCAGATCAGGCAGGGTTTCTTTCATCCCCTGGTATATTATCCCTGCTCTGGCCTGGTTATCTTCAAAGCCATCTTTTAAGAGGTAGGGTTTTAGCTTTTCCAGTACTGCTGGCTCTGCAGGGGGGACACCTACATTTGCCTAAGCACCATTTAGAGTACATAGACCTAATTTGAAGGTATTTACAGAAATCTGTTTTGGGCAGCCCAAATTTATCTTGGAGATTTTGAAAGGAATCAGAATTTTTATTTTCCAAGGTTGGAAGATCAGTCACCCTCCATACTGATTTCTGTACCCAGCTACTCACGTAATTGTCCTCCCCCAATACATATTTCTGGGTTGGCCCAGAGATACGTGAACCTTCCTGTCCTGTGGCATTTTTTTGGTAATTTTGGCTATTCTTCTCCGGGTAGTACAGTATATGCTGCCTTGATAGTAGCCCATTGATTATTCTTAGCCAGCAGTGAGTTGCCCAGAATAGTGGAGGGATGAGTCCCCCCGTTATAATCATCTCTATCTGGATCCAGGCAGGAAGATTAGGGCCTGGCACCTGAAAGGCCTGTATGGATCTGGCTGCAGTAAAGGCATCCTGGTAATGTCTAACGTTAGGGAGATTCCACCCTCCCTGCCTGCAATGTGCTTTCAACTTTGCTTTACTAAACCTGGGGCAGGGGGGCACAGTCCCACAAAAAAATGCCCAAGCGAGTCAAGCTTCTTAGACCATTTGTCTGGTATTAGAATGGGTAGGTGAGCCAATAGGTAGTAGACTCTTGGAGCAAGCATCATTTTAACTGTGTCTATTTTCCCAGGAATGGAGAAATTTAGATGTCTCCATCTGTTTAGTTCAGCCTGGAAGGTTGCAGTTAATGGTTGCATATTCATAGGAACCCGTTTGTGTAGGTTTAGTGATATCTGGACCCCAAGTATTTGATTTTTGATTCCACCCATGCTAGGCCCGCTTTTCTTCCCATCTCCAGAGTGGTACTATTATTTAATGGCATGGTTTCTGTTTTGTTCTTGTTGATCTTAAGCCCTGATGAGCTGTTTAAACTATGTTAGTAAATTCAGGAGTGGGCTAAGTCTCTCTTGAATATTGCTAGTTAGAACTAAGCAGTCATCTGCATATAGTTTAGTTTTGTATTCCTTGTGGCCTACCTTTAAACCTGAAATGTTACTGTGGGATCTTATGACTGCTGCCAGTGATTCGATGGCAAGGATGACTAGCAAGGGGGAGAAGGGGAACCTTGCCTCGTTCCCCTATGTAACCTGAACGAATCTGAGAGAAAGCCATTAGTGAGGACTCTTGCTGTAGGCCCATTGTATATGGTGATAATCCACCCACTAAATTCTGGTCCTATGTTAAACTACTCCAGAAACCCATGCAGGTTCTCCCACTCTAGATAGTCAAAGGCTTTTTCAAAATCTATGGCAATAGCCACCACTGGTGATGGCAATGTTGAGGCCTTTTGAAAGAGGTTGATTAATGCTCTGAGGTGGTCTGCACTAGATCTCCCCTTTATGAAGCCCACTTGTGATGTGTGGATTAGAGAGGGCAGAACCAGCTGCAATCCAGCTCCAGCTCTAATCTTGTGGTCAAAACTTTGGTCAATATCTTGGCATCTGCATTAATCAAGGAGATGGGCCTGTAACTTGTGGGGAGTAGTGGGTACTTCCCTCCTTTGGTAAGAACTGTTATGACTGCTTCTTTTAGGGTTCCCAGTAGTATCTTATGAGTGTCTACCTCTCTGATCATTAATAGCATTGGTCTGCTGACCTGTAAGGTGGCCAAAAGCTGTGAGACAGGCAACGTCAGGATACTGCTGAAAGTATTTACTTTAGAACCTAGCCTACTATTTTCAATAGCTTGAGTGTGTGGGGGGATGTTTCTGTAGTGTGACTGACACAAACAGGAAGGGGGGGGGTGTTGTGTAGTTCAGGAACAGCACACTCACAAACTACAGAACTGTGGACTCCTAAATTTAATTGCACAGGAAGGGGCTATTGTTTTAAGTCCTCTGAGAAGGAGGAAAGGAGCTGTTTTAAAAAAAATGTTAGTGTAAACTCTTTGGCTACACGGGGAGATGCAGTGAAAGCCTTCTGGATCATTAGCACTATTTAAACTTACCCCTCTGCAAGTGGGGCACTATTAGCCACTGGTTTGCTAACCTGTGAGGCAGCCAAAAGCTAAGAGACAGGCAGCAGCAGGCTGATGCTAAAAGTATTTTACTTTTGAATGCAGCCTACTATTTTCAATAGCTTGAGTGTTTGGGGGGGGGCATCTCTGTAGTGGGATTAACACAAACAAGAAGGGGAGGTATTGTGTAATTTAGAAACAGCACACCCACAAACAGGGCTTCAGTTAACTCCATTTTGGGAGCATTTCACTTCTAAAAATAAGGCACAAACTTCCAAAATGAAGAGAGTGGAAGTCATTGACTTCCAGATGTAAAACCAAAAATTAGGTGACTTCCACAATTGCAGGCTTAGAAGTCAGAAATGACTGATTATTCTGAAAGAAACTGTATTTTACCACTAATATAGTACATTAACATCCATAAATCTGTATTTCCTAGAATACTGCCTTCCAAAGGTGGGATTCTGGAAGTATTTTGACTTCCAAAAATTGGAATGACTTCCAGATTTCAACATCTGGAAGTTTAAAACTTCCATTGAAAATAAATTAACTGAACCCCTGCCCACAAACTACAGAACTGTGGACTCCTAAATTTAACTGCACAGAAAGGGGCTATTGCTTTAAAGAAAACTGAAAGTCCTCTGAGAAGGCGGAAAGGAGCAGTTTTAAATAACTTTTAGTTTAAATTCTTTGGCTGCATGGGGTGACGCCATGAAAGCCTTCTGGGTCATTAGCACTATTTAAACTCACCCTTCTGTAAGTGGGGTGAGCTGAGTGGGGCGTGCTCATCACCGCCCATGGAGACACATGCTGAGACAAGCACAATGTATTAGGCATGTCCAGCGGTGATGGAGGGATGAGGGTCATGAAAAATACATGAGCTACTAAAGGTAGGGATAATTGTATTAACCTGCCACTATAAGATTGCAAAAATATTGGAGGCACACCTGTAGATGCCTTTTATGGTCTCTACCATCACTGAGGCATTTCCTCTGTTCAAGTCGAATGGCATTTCCATATATTTTAAAACAATGGTGTACTGTGAAACAGAACATACATTAAACTCCCTTTTAGATGCTAATTAACTCTTGTTATATATCTTTTGTGGCATGCACTTAAAAAACAAGTTTGGTGATAGAAATTCACTAGACTTTATATGCTCTAAATGTGAACTGTTGGGTTTATGTCAAACAGAGAATTTGAATTTAAAGAATGAACTGAGTGCGCAGCAAGGTATTGCACAAATACAAGTATTTGTGGATACAATGGAAGAAAAGAGTGAGAGTTTCACAAATGGAAAAAGGGCATGGGAAAGGAATACGCTCCAAGATGATTTACATGACCAGGCACCCCATAATAAAAGAATTCAGGGAGAAAATACAAACAATTCTATAGTTGATAGACCACTGCTCACTGTCAGGAGGATGATAAAAACCTTTAATATTGACACTACAAATAGGGTCTTGCTTCTGCAAAAGGATACACAGCCATGTAATAGTAGCCACCCAGGTTTGCCCTCTTTACTACAGGGGAATGAAATTACTCCCCAGGAGTTGAGTAATAATAACCAGAGTCCAATACCCCCAGTACAGGATACTGTTACTTCCAAAGGCACACCCTAAGCTTGAACAGGTGAAAGTTTGCATAAAACTATACTTGGAGACTCCTTGATAAGATTTACTGATACGCATATTTGTTGAAGGGACAAAGAACACACTATGGTGTTATGTTATCCTGGAGCACGAATTACAGATATTAAAATGAATCTAACAAAGATCAATATTCCCTCTGATTCCACTATTACTCTTCATCTAGGGACTAATGATATAGGCAGGGAACATAAAAAAGACCTTTGCCATGATTTAACAGATTTGGGGAAATCACTGAGAAAAAAGGCATAAAGTCTTAATATCTAATATTCTTCCCATTCCTAGAGCACATCATGAAAAGTACTTAACCATCCACACAGTAAATGCCAGAAAATGAAATTTTTGCAAAACAAATGGTTTTTGCTTGTAGACAACTGGCCCCTCTTTGCTACTAGAAATCATTTGTTTTGGAAAGATGGATTACATTTGAAGAAGAATGGGGCTAGGTTGTTAGCAGCAAACATAACAAAAGCAATACAAATTGGAAGTTTAAACTAACAAATGGAGGGTAGTGAAAACACCAAGCACACTAGGATTACAAAGGGGCATACAGTGCATAGAGAACAACTAAGTATATTGATGTTCAATGCACGCAGTCTTAACAACAAAATGGATGATTTAATAGCCCATTTAGACATGATACCTACGGATATAATAGCAGTTACGGAAACATGGTGGAGGGATGATCAAGGCCCATGGGGAAGGAATATAAATGGTTATGTGCTGTATAAAATAACTAGACTGATCAAAAAAGGAGGTGGAGTAGCATTATACATAAAACAAGATATCACATCAAACAGTATTACTGATAGAGTTAAAATTCATGCTGGTACTGAATACTTATGGGTTCAAATCAATGGGGAATTAGTAAAGCCATTATATCAGGTGTATATATATATATATATATATATATATATATATATATATATATAGGCCTCTGGATTGTACACAAGAATTAACAAAACAAATATTAGAAGAGATACAAACTGCTGGTGAAATTGAGGACATAATTATGGGTGATTTTAACATCACAGAGATAAATTGGATTGATGCACACTCTAATACCAGTCTTGGTATACTTCTGTTGCAAACCTGCAATGAGCTAAATCTCACTCAGTGGGTCACAGATCTGACTAGAGGTAGGGAAGTTTTGGATCTAGTCTTGATAACAACTTCCCTTTCCATGAATAGGTGCGCTGTAGGACATCCAATAGCTAACAGCGACCACAACATGGTTCGATTGAGGGTTAGCGACCCATATCTTCGAAGGAAAAGCAGTACCACAATTTTTCTATTTTAATAAAACTAACTATGAGGGAATTCAAAATTCAATGAAAAATATCCAATGGGAAAAAATTCTACATAGTAAGTCCACTGAAGAAATGTGGAAATTAATTAAAGATATTATAACTACTACAGCAAGAAAGAATATCCCATTAATTAAAAAAGTTAATGGTCAAGAAAAGCCTAAATAGATGAATAGGGGAATAAAGAGAAGAATAAATAAAAGAGACAGATTATGTAAGAGTTATACAAGTACAGGTAACAACACCACACTGGAAGCATATACAATATTACAAAAAAAATGTCAAGCTAAAATTAGGAAAGTCAAAAATAAGTAGAAACAAATCTGGCAATTAATGCAAATAAAACAAATTATAAATAATTCTACTTATACATAAATTCTCTAAAGAAACCAGCTAATGAGGTTGGTCCAATAAATTATAATTCATCTATGATTACTGGCAATAAACTCATGGCGGAAGAGTTTAATCAATATTTCTGTAATGTTTACAAAAAGGGTAAGAAAGAAATTAAATTAGAAAACGTTACATCTGGGTGTCAAATTGAAATAACTACTGAAGAAATCAAGGAAAAGATAAGCAAGCTGAAATCTAGTGCATCTCCTATACCTGATAAAATCTCACTTAGACTAATTCTGATCATGTCGTCATACTTATTATTGCCTTTAAAAATTTTATTTGAGAACTCCCGTAACACTGTAACTGTACCAGAAGACTGGAAAATGGCTCACATGGTACCAATTTTCAAAAAAGGAAGTAAGGATTAGCTGAGCAATTATCGTCCAATTAGCCTCACCAGTGTAATTGGTAAGCTGTTGGAAAGTATTGTAAGGGATAGAATATTATCAACAGTAAAGGAATATTGATCCCCTGCAGCATGGCCTTACTAAAGGTAGAAGCTGTTCTACCAACTTGTTAACATTTTATAAAAAGGTTAGTGGACATCTGGACAGAAATATCCCTTGTAATGTTATCTATCCAGATTTTGCCAAAGCTTTCGATTTGACCTCACACTAGGCTATCATTGAAAAGTTGCAACATTATAACATCAACAATTCTATTCTTTGGATTGCAGATTGAGTAAAGGATAGAAAGCAGAGTGTGGTGGTGGTGAATGAACAAGTCTCCACGGTTGGGAGTATTTTAAGTGATGTGCTCCAGGGGTCAATCCTGGGCCCGATCCTCTTTCATATCTTTATTTCTAATATGACATCAACTATTCACTCCTGGAGCATTAAATATGTAGATGACACTAAGACTGGTTCTCCATGAAGTAGTGTGGATGACTGTATTAGAATACAGAATGACCTGGAAAAGGTAATGAGCTAGACTAAGAAATGAAATATGACATTAAACTTAACAAAGTGCAAGGCAATGCATTTGGGGAGACAAATAAAGGGTATAATTACAAGATAGATGGACATCTTCTAGAAAAAAACTGTTGTTGTGAAAGAGACCTGGTTATTAATATTGGGCAGGATATGGAATCAAAAGAATAGATAACAGATGTAATAAAATGGGCAAATAAGGTAATATACTCAATAAAAAGGAATATTGCCTCTAGGTCAAGTGATGTTTTATTACCCTTGTATAGATCATATGTACGCCCCCACTTGGAATACTCCTTCCAAATCTGGAACCCCTATAAAAAAGGTGAGAGGAACAGACTAGAAAAAGTACAACGCAGATATACAAAGATGGTTAAAGATAAAAAAGACAAAGAATATGGGGATAGATTGCAATCCCTATATCACATGTCCTTGGAAACACGTTGATAACGAGGAGACTTCTTATTTAAGTGTGACATCATACAAGACCCTGAGTTAATGTGTGAATTGGATATTGCATTTAAAGATATAGGTATTGGGACAAGTGGTAACTCTCTACAGATTAAGGGCAAGAAGTTCTGAACAAATGTAAGAAAAATCTTTTTCACTAATAGAATTGTGAATTTATAGAATGAGTTACCACAGGAAGTAATATTAGCAAATAGTAAAAATACTTCTAAATCAAACTAAACATATACTGGCAGGAGGGAAATTAAGGTACTTCATGTAAGGAAAGGAGCTTTAATGGGCTTATGGCTCTCTTGCTTCACAGCTTACCTTAGAATGAACCTCCGTACTCACTAATTCTTTTGTGACCTGGTAAAAGTCAGCTGGAAGGCCGCCACTTCTGGATGACTTATGCTGGGCCATCCCGCAGATAGCTTTAAGAAATTCTTCCTCCTCTATGGGAGCTTCCAGAGCTGAACTCCGGGTGTCAGTGAGGGAGGGAAGCTTTGTTTGGGCCATAAAGTTGACAAAGTCCTGCTTGCTAGAAGGGGCTTGGGTTTTGTACAGGGTTTCATAGAAGTTGGACATGACCTCTTTTATTACTTTCAGGGTTATGACCATACCCCTTGCATAGTCCCTGAACTTTTCAACATGTCTTTCAGCCTGTTCCTTTCTTAGCCTATATGAGACCAGCTTCGCCGACTTCTCCCCCTGGTCCCAATATTTATGCCTCAGTTTTGTGATTTGTAGTTTTGCCTGTCTTGTGGCCAAAGTGTTTAGTTCTATCCTAAGAGATGTCAACTCATATCTTAGTGCTTGATTATGACTCTGGGTAGGGTTATTCTTGTAAATTGCTTCCTTCCGTTTGAGTTGTTGTTTAACTTTAGAGCCTCTGCTTCCCACATTTTTCTCATTTATACTGCATAGCCTATAATCCGCCCTCGCAGGGTGGCTTTAAAGGCTTCCCAAATCATACTTGAGGAGGCGCAGTCCTCTAGGTTTTCCAGAAAGTAGTTGCCCACCTCAAGTATTAGCCATTGTTGGAATCTGGGGTCATTTAGAAGGAGTGGGTCTAGCTTTCATATTACTGACCTATCTTTAGCAGGGTTTAAGTACATTTGTATCTGGATCGGGGTGTGATTGGAGACATAGAAGGAGGCTATGGATACATCCGCTATAACCATGTTAAATCTTCTTGACATGAGCCAGCAGTCAAGTCCGCTGGCCATTGCTCGTGGGTCAGAATAATACATAAACTCTTTTTTGGAGGGATTAAAAGTCTGCCATGTGTTAATGAGTTTGTGTAGGGCCATCATGTCAGTTTGGGTATGCAATGCTTTGGCATGTGGTTCGGGTCTAGTATTTGATCTATCTAATAAGTGGTTTAGGGCTATATTAAGGTCCTCCCCCAGTATGATTTCCAGATTATCTGTGGCCACATCCAATATTTTTTGGGAGATCGAGTTAAAAAACTCAGGACTGTCCTCATTAGGTGCATAATATTACCCAGTAACAGAGACCCTTGATTAGTCTTGACCTTGGCCAATATCCACCTACCCTCTTTATCTCCTCATTGCTCCAAGATTTGCCATTTTAGAATTTCGTGGCATAGTATTGACACCCCCATTGTCATTCCCAGATGAACTGTGCACTTCCCACCCTACCTACTCTCTAGTTAGCTTCTTTGCCTCACCTTGCTTGATCTTTGTCTCTTGGAGGAAGGCGATTTGGGTTTTAAGTTTCTTGAGCCAGGACAAGACCTTTTTTCTTTTAATCGGGTCATTCACTCCCCTTACATTCCAAGAGGTGAATGTTTCTGGCATTGTGGGATCCATAAGAAGGACTTATAAATAAATACCCCTTTTTTATTCCTAAAGGAGATCCTTCTGCCCTCCCTGTTACATGTACCACTTGCCAGTGGTGGTTGTCACCTTCCCCCATAAAACCCCCTTTTTGTCCTCCTCTGCTTACCCTGGTTTGTGTGCCTTGCACATACCATGAGTGCCCATCCAATATATATATATATACAAAAATTTGCTTTTTCTGTCAAGTAACCAGGTGCCTTTCAAATCACCTGTTCAGACATAACATATATACAGTAGTACGATACATTTCAGAGTAAACATTTGTTAGTTAGGGGTAAATCCCTACAACGAGAAACCAAGGCCTCCATATCATCCTTTATTCCTAGGGTGTGTAACCCCACTATAGCCAGGAGCAGTCAGCCTTCTTCTCCACCAATGGCTGTAGGGTACCTCTAAGGGGCACACATCTTAAGAGATGCCAATTGCCTATAAACCACTATAACTGTAGCAGTACTTAACTTTCATGGAGTCATTAGAATTGGCCTATGAGTAGCCTCAGACACCCCATGGGAGCCTGTACACTGCTGGGGGGCCTAAGCCTCTCCTCTTTCTTTAAAGCACCCCAGCACATGTGAACCTTGTGGAGGAACACCCCTTTGAGTTCTGTGGGCAAAAGGGTTAAGTGGTCCAGAAGCAGATTTCTCCTGCTCCTTTTCAGGGTGGGGCTCCTGCAGCATGACCAAGGCGGCACACATGAATCCCAGGCTTTTCAGCCAGCTGAGTACTAACTGAACCTTGACTTGTGGGCTACTCATCATCTGCCTTACTTGCCCCTTCATCCTCTGGTGGATAGTTATTAAGTCACAACCCCACCTGGGGATGAGCCCCTCCCCCCTCAGGCCATTGATTTAAGAATATGGGCCACAACCTTTATGCCCAACCATAACCTTTTATAACAATTTAACATTTTAACTTTTTAAGAAACTCTGCTTCTTTGAACTGCACTGTGAAACTGTCCTCTGAGTGTACCATTGACCCTGAAATGTGGGCTCTAAATTAGCACCCTCGAGGGAGAGGGGAGCCAGAAAACACAACCTTGAGGCTTCTCCCACTCTCTTGAGGCCTCATTAACAAATGACCTGCAATTGTCTTGGCCATTTCCAGCTATCTGCCATTTTTGAACAGCGCTATCTATCGAGCTGCCTGTCACTTATGCAGCTAAGGTAGCTGACTTTATACAGTTGTGGTCTGCTAAAATTGAAACTTCTTAATTTTGGGTCCGGGTGCCTTGCCTGCCCTTGCAGACACATTTTTTTATGAGGAAGGTTTGCATAAACTCTGTTAAACTGCAGTGGAAAAAGAAGGAACCACTTAAACCCTTGGGTATGTGCTCTGGCAGACTGCCCCTGTGCATGTCAAACTGCTGAACTGCGACCTCTGCCCTACAAGTGTGCACCCATCTGGCGGTTCCTTCTCAACATCATTAATTAACTACCTCCAACCTTTTCTAAATCAAAAATATACCCAGGATTCCTACCAGTGTCTTGTGCAGCACAGCTCTCTCTTGAAAGGGACCCATTACTGCTTCTGATCATTCCGGACTAAACACTCGTTTTGTAGCTTGTTGTTAGATGCCTCAAGAAGGTTGGCTAAATGTTCCAGTGTGTCCTTGCCACCAGCTCCTTCTTCCTGGAGGCAGTCCACCCAGTCATCAGCTAGCGGGGCCCACTCACCAGACTCTTTGACAGCTTCCCCACTGGGGGCTTTCTCCTCTTTCATGTTTGCTGATAAATCTAAGGCCATGAGCATTAACTCTCGCAGGGGTTCGTATCTATTGGCAGTCTTCACTGGAGTAACCCCTGGTGATCAGCTGCTTACATTCGAAGTTCCCACTCTACTTTGCCTTCTTCTAGAGTGTTGTCTTCTTACAGATGACTTGGCAGTTTGGTCAAGTTTTGCTTTTTTCTTTGGTCTGCCTCATCGCTTGCTGCCGTGGGGGTGATGTAGCTTGTTCTCTCGGGCTATACTGAATCTGCCGCACCTGCAAATCATGGGCCACCTCCATGATTGTTATTTCCGCCCCTCATGGTGTGCCATGTGGCCTTCCCCTGAGCTCATTTCTTTCCTGGAGCTCCTTTACAAACTACTGTGCTCCTGCTGGTGAGTCAAATATAATGTATTCCCCATTTACTTGCAGCTGAAGTATTGCTGGATACCTTAGTGAGGTCAGAATATTCATTCTGTAGCATTGTTGTTTTACTGCAACATATGCCCATCTGTGGTTAGACAGCTTCAGGGAGAAGTCCTGGAATATCTGGATCCTGTTGCCCTGCCACTGAAAGGTGCCTTGTTTCCTGGCTCTCGTTAGATAAAATTATTTCTCTGGTTACTTCAAGAACTCGCATAATATCAGCCGGGGTCTTTCCCCCAGTTATGGGTGAGGGGCAAGGGATCTGTGAGCCCTCTCTGTCCCAGGAGGGGTGCTATTATTTGCTTTTACAATGTCAGGAAGGAACGATCTTAAGAAGTCAGTCATATCCCAGCCCTCGGCCCCCTTCAGGATACCCACAATCCTGGCATTTTTCTTTCAAGCCCTATTTTCAAGATCATCCACCTTGTTTAACAGGTATTGAGTTTTTTGGTGGTGATCTTGCAAGGCTTCTTGCTGATTCAGTGCTGTGACTTCCTGCTGTTGGATTAGCTGATTCATATCCACATTTGTTTTTTGTGCAGCTTGTTTTAAATCTGCAGTGTCTATTAGAATTTTATCTAACTTGATCATAACCATGTTAATGTCAGTCATATGTTGTGCCTGAAGTTTATGTGGTATCCCATCAGTGTGAACTGCAGCTGCCATTCACGCACCCAGTAGTGAGACTGCAGCTGGAGCTTTCCTGTGGGGTGTAATTACTGTAGCCTACTCGTCTGGATCAGCCAGGTCCTCTCATGGCACTGCTGGATCTGTTCTCCTCTGCAGGTTCTTTGTACGAGTGATGTCAGCTCCATTTCTGGGCTTGTTTTTCAGCTCCTAACTTGCTCTATTTGACAGTGTTATCCAATTTCATGGTACTTTGGTGCTTTTATTGGATGTTCAGCAAACAGCTCCAATGGTGTTCTACCAAGACAATTACACTGCCACCATGTTCAATGGCAAGTTCCGCCTCCCATTAGTGTTTTTTTGAGAAAAATACAGAGACAAGCTGTGAGTAGCAGCAAAAGGTGATACAAAGGGATTCTCACCCACAGAGCTGGACGTAAGGTAACTCTGCCCAAAATCTGCAGAAGAACCCCTTTCTTCAGCTTCCCTTAAGTCCCCCATAGGTTAGCCTTTCTATTGCCAGCCCAAAACATTCACGAAGAGACAGTGCAAACTGTTATTCACAGAGAGGTAACTGTAGCCCGGTTGTTAACATAGGCATAGTGCATACATTAGACGTTTACCACTGTAAGACCTTCTAGTCCTTAACTGAGTCCATTAGCCAATGGGGTGTGCAGGCTGAGATCATGCAGGATTCTGGTGGAGCTATAAAATAGAACTGAGTACAGCAGTTTGTGCTTTCAGGAGGCCAGTGTGTAGGAATTTGGATCTGGCTGTACACTTTCGCAGGGTATCGCTTTCTGTTTATTGGGCCTAGAGTGATCATTGGCAGGAAGGCTGGTGACAGCTGCTACGAGGCTTAATGCTTCCGCCCAGGACTTGGGCCTTACTGTGAGTTCAGGTGAGAGATGCTACTGAGTTAAGGTTTTTGGCGGTTTGTTTTGTTGTAGGACTTCCTGGGGGGAAGGGTCTGTTCCCCTCATTCATCAGTGGTGGACTAACTGACAATGGCTGTGAGTGTGGCTCCTCACTGCAGCTTCGTCTGTGGTTATGGATCCACATGTTGCAGTATTTATATTTAGATTTTCTGTTTCTTTTCCTGTACCTGGTTGTGATAGTCCATGGGTCTTTTTTCTCTGGAGCTGGCAGCAAGGGAGGACTATAGCTCCATTGAGGTTGAGCCACCTGGTCAAAAGCAGGGGTGGTATCAACGCTAATCTGGTGGTGGTGGTCCCCTTGAGGTGGTGGGTGCAAGCCAAATTTATGAGAGTCCAAGTTCAGCCAATGCTTCAAAATGTAGACCTCTGCTGCCTCCAGTTTGTCGAATTGTTGAGAGATACTGTTGGATGTTGGAGGTAATGTGAAGGGTGGCATAAGCTGTAAGGAACTCCCAGGTGCATGAGGGCCTTGCTGACCAGGGTGCAGCTGCTGTTTGAAAGCTCCAGTGAGAAAACCAGAAATAATTTATTCAAGTGTCCATGCCAGGAGAGGGTTTCCTTCTGACGATCCCATTACATAATTTGCTTTTTATCTGTAAAACACAGAAAGTATGCCAGTAAAGGTCTGGGTTGTTTGTCCTGCTTTGGAGGGAGGGATGCAAGATATTGGTGGTCTCTATCAGTTTCAATTCATAGAGGACATTCTGGGGTAAATATCTTGTTGAGGGCTTCTTGAAGGAAAATGGTTGGTGTTCTTGCCCTTACAACCTTCTGGAAAGCCAAAAAAGTGGAGTTTGTTTCTCCAACCTCTGTTTTCGAGGTTGTCTAGTTTGTCCCACAAAAGTCTTACGACCCAGTCTTACATACAAATATACATAGAAGCCAGCAGAAGACAGCCATTTGGTCTATCAAGTCTGCCCGTGTTGCAGAGTCCACAGCTTGAGTTACTGTCTCTGCCCCCTCTCCCCACTCCTCCCATCCTCCCTACCCATGACCCTTATGTTCCCCTATACCTGTCCCAGCCTCTCTTAAAGCTGTCTGCTGTCTTCAATGAGATTACCTCTTCTAGCAGTGCATTCCAAGTGTCCACCACCCTCTCTGTGAAGAAGTGCGTCCTGGCCTCCCTCCTAAACCTCCCACCCTCCAGCTTAAGACTATGCCCCCTCGTGTTATGGCTGCCACTCAATTTAAAGACTCTCCTTATTAACCTTATTTATCCCTTTCAAGTACTTGAAGGTCCCAGTCATGTCCCCCCCTCTCTCTCTCTCTCTCCTGTCTTCCAGGGAGTACATGTTTAGTGCCCTCAACCTCCCCTCGTATGCCTTACCCTACTGACCAGCTATCATCTTTGTGTCCCTCCTCTGGACCTTCTCCAGCAGGTTAATGTCCTTTCTGAGGTGTGCACACCAGTACTGAATTCCATACTCTAGATGCGGCCTTACCAGTGACCTGTACAAGGGCAGTATAACCTCCTCTCTCCTACTACTGATCCCCCTAGGTATGCATCCCAGCATCTCGTTTGCCTTTGCTGCTGCTTTCTTGCACTGTGTGGCGTGCTTCAGGTCTCTAGTGATCATCACTCCCAGGTCCTTCTCCTCCTCCTCTGATGCAGCTACTCAGACTCCACCCAAGTAGTACTCTTTCCTAGGATTCTTGGCTCCAATATGCATAACTTCACATTTCTTGGCATTGAAGCCAAACTGCCAGATCCTGGACCACCTCCCTAGCTTTTCCAGATCTTCCTGTAAGTCCTGTATCCCTTCAGCTGTATCCACTCTCCCACAGAGCTTGGTATCATCTGTGAATAGGCACATTTTGCCCTTAATGCCATCTCTAATGTCATTGATGAGACATTGAACAACACTGGCCCCAGCACCGAGCCTTGTGGGACCCCACTGGTTACCTGTCCTGTGCCAGACAACTCTCCCCCCACAACCAACTTCTGGGTTCTGTCCTTCAGCCAGCTTTCCACCCATCTGGCCATCTTTTCCCCAACTCTGAGATCCACCAACTTCCTCATCAACCTTTTGTGGGGCACAGAGTCAAAGGCCTTGCTGAAATCAAGATAAAGGATGTCTACCGCTTGGCCTCTGTCTACTGGCTTAGTGACACAATCAAAGAAGTCAATTAGATTTGTTTGACACAATCTCCCCCCATGAACCCACGCTGCCTCGCATTCTGGAGACCATGCTCTTCTAGATATTCCACTAACCTTTCTTTTATTATGGTCTCCATGAGCTTGCCCACAATGGAGGTGAGACTGACTGGACTGTAATTTTCAGGGTCATCCTTGGGATTGCTTTTATGGAGCGGCACTACATGTGCTGTTTTCCAGTCTTGCGGTACTACATCTGTGTCTAGTGAACTATTAAATAGGTCTGCCAGTGGCCCTGCCAGCTCCTCGTCCAGTTTCTTTAGTACCCTTGAATGTACTCCGCCCAGGCCTGGTGATTTGTCTACCTTCAATGCCAGCAGCCCTCCCCCACCCTATCCTCCTCTATCACTACATATGTGTTCCCCTCCCACCCACTCTGCTTTTCCATCCTGAAGGCACTGGTCCATCCTTCTCCCTGGTGAAAACAGAACAGAAGTTTTCATTTAGTATTTCTGCTTTTCCCCCCATTATCCTCCACCCACTCCACCCCTTTCTTAAGCCTAACAATCCCTTCCTTCTTGTCCCTGTTCTCACTTATTCAGCAAAAAAAAGCCTTCTCCCCTTCTTAATTCCTTCAGCTATCTGCAGCTCCTTCTGTGCCTTTGCTCACATGACTTTCTTACTTGCCTCACTAGCCAACCTTAAGCAATTTCCCCTATCCACCTCTTTCTTGGTCGTCCTGAATTTTCTATAGGGCAACCTCTTTTCCCTTACTGCCTTGGCAACCCCAGAAATGAACCAGCTGGGCACTTTGGCCCTTGTGTTCTTACCCCTGAGCCTAGCATACTCATCTGTGGCAAGCAGTATTCCTTTCTTAATGATGGACCACCTTTGGTCCACCCCCATATCTGCTCTGATGCCCACCAGATGACTCCTTAGCATTTCACCCATTTTCCTGAAGTCCACCCTCCTGAAATCTAAGATTTTGGTCTTAGTCAGGATGCTTTCCCTGCCCATAGACAACTGGAATCAAACTGTGCAATGGTTACTTCCTCCCAGTGGCTCTCGGACCATTATTTCCTCTACATGCTCCCCATTTGTGAGCTCCAGATCAAGAATTGCCTCAGCTCTTGTTGGTTCAGTGATGCCCTGAGTCAGGAACCCACTCTGCAACCCTTCCAGAATCACCTGACTCCTAGCACTTGTTGTGGATAGTATGCTCCAGTCCACCCTAGGCAGTTTGAAGTCCCTCACAATTACCACCTCTCTTTTCCCCACACCTTCTGATATTTGTGAGCTCAGTTCCCTGTCCCTTTCCTCATCCTGACTGGGTGGTCTATAAACCATCCCCAACCTCACCTTTCTCCCTCCATTGGACCTTTACTGAACCCATAATGCCTCCATCTCCCCTTCCTTTGCCTCCTTCCTTGTGCAAGTTATTCCCTCCCTGAACTGCCACCTCTCCCCCCTTCCAGACTACCCTGTCCCTCCTGTATAGTTTATATCTAGGGATCGCAAGGTCCGAGTCATGGTGTGATAATGCCCAATCCTCGGTTACTGCAGCTATGTCTACCCTCGTGTCCCCCAGTAGTGCCTGCAGGTCTTCCATCTTGTTTCCAAGATGCTGTGCATTCAGAGACACCACCCTCCACCTAGAATCTGACCTTACTTCTCTTCCCTCTATTCTTCTATTCACATTTATTCCCTCTGTGTGCACCCCTCCACGTACCCTAGTTATGTGTTCCTCACCCCTCTACCCTTTGCTAACTGTGTTCTTGCCCCTTCCACCTCCTCCCTTCAGACCTCTTCCATCACTGTCTTGCTGTCTCATGTGTGCTAGTAATCTGTCTGCAGAGTCCTCCATTGCCACCACCCTTTGCTCTGCAACATCTAAAGTTATGGATCCACATGTTGCAGTCTTTCTTATGTTTAGATTTTCTGTTTCTTTTCCTGGACCTGGTTGTGATAATCCTTGGGTCTTTGTCCTCTGGAGGTGGTGGCAAGGGAGGACTGTAGCTCCACTGAGCTTGAGCCGCCTGGTCAAAAGCAGGATTGGTATCAGTGCTAATCTGGTGGTGGTCATCCCCTCAAGGTAGTGGATGCAAGCCACATTTTTGAGAGTCCAAGTTTAGCCAATCCTTCAATATGTGGGCCTCTGCTATAGTGGAATGTAGTTATGAATATGGTTATGAATATTGTCTCCCAATTCAAATATGCTCGGTAGTGGGGAAGATCATGGAAGCACTACTGAAGGAGAGATTGGTGGAACATCTGGTTGTCAGTGGACTACAGGACCCAAGGCAGCATGGTTTCACCAGGGGGAGGTCATGTCAGACCAACCTCATTGAATTTTTTGACTGGGTGACTAGGGAGATGGATCAGGGGAGGGCAGTGGACATGACCTATCTGGACTTCAGCAAGGCCTTTGACACTGTGCCACATAGAAGACTATTACACAAACTGGGGAATATGGGTGTGGGCAGGACAGTAGTGTGGTGGGTAGGTAACTGACTGGGCGGCAAGACACAGATGGTGGTGGTAAATGGCTGTCACTCCACGGAGGGAAGAGTGAATAGTGAGGTACCACAGGGATCAGTGCTGGGACCGGTCCTATTCAACATCTTCATCAGTGACATTGCGCAGGACCTAGAAGGCAGAATTTCACTCTTCGTTGATGACACAAAGCTCTGTAACAGATTAGACACACCAGAGGGTGTAGACAGAATGAGATGGGACCTGCAGAAACTTGAAGAATGGTCAGGGGTTTGGCAGTTGAAATTCAATGCAAAGAAGTGCAAGATAATGCATATGGGGCACAAAAACCCTGGCACAATATATCAGTTGTGGGGTGAAGATATAGCATGCACCAAGCAGGAAAGGGATCTTGGGGTTATCAACTCTGATGATCTCAAGGTAGGGAAACAGTGTGATAAGGCAGCAGGTAAAGCAAATAGGATGCTGGGATGCATAGGCAGGGGCATCACCAGCAGGAAAAGGGAGGTCATAATTCCACTATACAAGACACTAGTGAGGACCCACCTGGAGTACAGTGTACAGTTCTGGAGACCTTACCTATGTAAGGACGTGAGCAGGGTAGAGAAGGTTCAGAAGAGGGCAACAAAGATGGTGCATGGATTGCATCACAAGTCCTATGAGGACAGGTTGAAGGAACTGAACATGTACTCCCTGGAGGAGAGGAGGGGGAGACAGAGGATATGATAGAGACATACAAGTATCTTACAGGGAGGAACAGGGTGCAGGAATACACTATTTTTAAGCGAAAAAGATGTTCCAGGACTAGAGGGCATGGGATGAAGTTGGAGGAGGACGATTCAGAGGAAACATGAGGAAGAATTTCTTCACAGAATGGGTGGTGGACAAGTGGAACACCCTGCCAGAGAAGTGGTGGGGCTGAAACAATCACAGGATTTAAGAATGCATGGGATAGACATAAAGGAATTCTGGAGGTCAGGGGTAAGGGGCAACAGACTTCTAGGAAAACATAAACTGAACTTACAAGCTCAAATGGGCAGACTGGGTTGGCCATAGGCCCTTATCTGCCGACACTGTCTATGTATCTATGTATCTATGCCGGCATTCATCCTCTGGGTACATAGTTCCAGGTTGTCAATTTTTTGTATGAGTTGCTCAGACATCCTTCTGATTTTCCCCATGGTAGATTAAGAAGAATTAGGAGCTGCCATTGCTATGGTGCACCGAGAAGAGCAGTGTGACTGGTGGGGATGAAGAATACAACCAAAAGATGGTAATCGCTAAGCTGAATCTGCACAAGAAAAGGTATTATCCTGTTTCCTAGTAGCTATCTCATTGTTTGTGGATAGATTGAGTAGCAAGAACATTTCTGAAGTGGATAGAGACAGCTATTGAGCAGGGGATTTAGGAGGAGAAAGATTTAAGCAGCCATTTTAATGGTGGCCAAACCATGTTGACATTTTTTTCTTACAAAATTCATGAGAATCAAGCATGGAAATCTGGCCACTGTGCAGGTATCCAGGAAACTCAAACACTGCTTGTGCAATGTCCCAGTAACTGGTGACAATATATGGGAAAAAAGCAGTGTTTGGGACCCATTCAAGAATTTTGAACCTTAAAGGCTGTGCTGTGGGGAAAATTAAAAAAAAAAACAGCTAAGTGCAGGAACTCTTGTGGAGAATATAAAAAAAAAAACAGTTAAGGGCAGAACCCTGACAGAGAAATTCTCTGCAAGAGAAAAATCCCCTTGGATATCTCCATACTAATAACGTCAATGCAGACCATCTATGGACAGCCAAACCATGTCTGGAAAGAATGAAGTTATGAATATAATGGACAGTAGTATCTTTGTAGGGGAAACAAGGAGTTTAGGCCAGAATATTTCAAAGACTGTCCTCAACAGACCACTATAAATTGCTTATGCCAAGGTTCTTGCCTCCAGTGCTCTATGATATACTTGGAAGGCATGTGTCATTTGCAGAAAAAAAAGGCTTCAGCTGTCTTGAAACTGAGTGGCTATAGCAGAATGGGATGAAAAGCATAAATACCATTCTAGTTTCAAAGTGCACCATTATAATTAAAAGCCATCCTAATCCAGCCCTCAAGGAACCATGCCTTGGCACAGAATAGAACAAAACTCCAGGTTATGAGGCTGATCCTCACTGTAATATTCTTTACTGGAAAAGAGGTCTTATGAGCTGTCCTTAATCTTCCCACCAGGGATAGAAAGAGAATAAGAGATCCATGGGGTGGCAAGAAACTTGATGCTGAATATGTTCAGTTGACACAAAATAGCTGACAAATTCATAGAGGCTGTCAAGAGGGCCTAAGTCTAGAATTCAACCAGTGGCAAACCTTGATGAAGTTCCTAGAGTGAAAACATGATCCAGCATCCATCCCACCAAACAAGGTGCTGTGAGATGTGACCCTCTCTGTACCTATGATATGTGATACAACCCCTGTTGACCCCATCCCTTGGGCAAAGAGTGGGTTTGCTTCTTCTAGAAAAGTATGCCACCAAAAAGTGCCAGAAACTATCAACATGTATTGTGTTGTGGGTCTTGAATACTGCACAGTATGTTCAGAAGGGAACTGTAAAGAGAGCTCTATAAACCAGAAAACTCCTGAGTAGAGATAGATGACTGATAGCTCCTTGATGGATAGATATTTCCCCATTGCCTGGTCACTTTTGTTTATGACTCTTCATAAGGATTCAGTGATTTCTGGTTAGCCCCATATACCCATTGGGAAGAGGCGGCATGGAAATTCTTGTCCCTAATGAAACAACTGCTACTTGGTGTGACCTGGCAGAATGTCTGCACTAAAAAGTATTTATAATCAAGGATATTTTCTTTTTTGTTTTTCATTTATTTCAGAGTATTAACCATGTTTCTGAGATGGACTGCCACCCACTGAAAAAGTTGCACAGGCCCTGTTAGTCTTTGCTAACTTCCAAATTCTTGTCATTAGGAATAAAGTAGCAAACAGTCAGTGGAGCAAATTCCCCAAACCTGAAACAAGGGCAGATTCTTCTCCTAGAGTAACTCTAATGTATAAAAACAAATCTGGTCTTGGAAGGGAGGCTGATCACAGATGAGGCCATCACAAGTAGGGGTTAACTGATAAAACAAAAAGGATATGTGTGGGAATCATTTCCAGGAGAAATGTGTCTCAGAGTAAAATAAAGTTATGATTCTCTCAAAGGTAGAAGAATAGCCTCAATGATGCAGGGCATATGGAGAAATGACATCCAAAGTTTACTGCACTCTTGAACTGAAAAACACTCCGCAAACTGAAATAAAGTTCCAAAGACTTTATTGCCTGTTATATTTGGAACGTGCACAGACAGAGCCACACACCACACTAAATCCCTTGGAGAAATGTCTGAATAATCATTAAAGCAAAAGAATCAGTGAGGTGATTCATCTCCTTGGTTCAGATTTCTGAATATCCACCATTGTGCTTTCAATCTTGCCGACTGCATTCTGATTTGTATTAACAAATGACCACACTTTTGTGAATGACACAGAATACCCTGAATTGGTAAACATCCAATAAATGGTGACCCTGAAGGTGGAGTCACCTGGAGTAAATCTGTAATAATTAACCTTATGATTCTAAGATATCTGTATAGACCTTGACCATTCACATAACATATGAACTTATGAAAATACCAGCAGATACAGACCATAATGGTCTATCAAGTCTTCCTTGAGTGTGCAGCTCCCAATCTAATGTACTGCATCTGCCCCCCACCCTTTCCCGTCCACCTGATTTATCACCCCAGTCTGCCAACTCTCCCCTTCCCAGCTTCCCCTCAGTTTTGACCTTTCCTTTAAGCCTGTCCCACCCCCTCGTAAAACTGCCCACAGTTTTCAGTGATATCACCACTTATGGTGGTTGGTTCCACTTTGCTACCACCCTTTCTGTGAAATAATGCCTTCTTATTTTCCTCTTGAAGCTTCCCATCTCCAATTTCAGACTGTGCCCTCTCATGTTCCTCCCCCCTTTAGTCTGAAAATGCCCTCAGTACTAACCCTAGTCATGCCTATTAAGTATTTGAAGGTCTCAATCATATCACCACTCTCTCCCTTCTATCCTTTAGGGAATACATGTTGAGCTTCTCAATCTTTCCTCATATGGATTGTCCTCCAGGCCTAGGATCATCTTTGTCACCTTATGTTGCACCCTCTAAACTAGCTTGATGTCATTCTTTAAATAGGGGCACCAGAACTGCACACAGTATTAGAAGTGTGGTCTCACCAGCGCTCTGTACAATGCTAGGATGACTTCTTCTCCCCCAAAGGTGATTTCTCTGGCAATGCACCCCAGAATTTTATTAGCTTTGGCCGCCGCCTTCCCGCACTGTGCAGAATGATTCATGTCCCCTGTGACTAGTACCCCAGATCTTTCTCCTCCTCTGAATTCATTAACTACAACCCCCCCAGCCAGTAGCTTTTTCCAGGGTTTCTGACTCCCAAGTGCATGATCTTGCACTTCTTAGCGATGAACCCCAGCTGCCATATGTCTGACCAGCACTCAAGCTTTACCAGATCTTCTTGGAGTTCTTGCCTCCCTTTCACACTGTCTCCTTCAACACAGATCTTTGTGTCATCTATGAAAAGGCTGGTTTTACTCTTAATCCCATCTGCTATGTTGCCAATGAAGATGTTAAATAACACTGGTCCTAGTACTAATCCTTGTGGGATCCTGCTGCTTACAGCTCTTGGATTCAAGTGCTCTCCCCCTACAATTACCCTCTGCTGCCTATCCTGCAGCCAGCTCCTAACCCATCCTACCAGTTCCTCCCCTACCCACAGGTTCCTCAGTTTACTGAGCACCCTTCATGTGGCATGGAGTTGAAGCCTCGCTGAAGTCCAGATAAAGGACATTCACCGCATGGTCCTTATTGTGCCCTTGTCCCCCAATTGAAAAAGTCAATCAGATTAGCCTGAAAGGATCTACCCAAGACAAACCCATGTTGTCTTTCATGTGTGAAAGGGGAGGCAAGAACTCCATGAAGACTTGGTTTGCTGGCTAAGACACCTAGCTTCACCTGAGCTCTTTCCTTCTAAGACTGCTTGAAAGGCAGAGTAGAGAAACTTACCAGAGCAAGGGAGAAGGATTAAGACTTAGTTTGGCTAAGCAGATTTACTGTGTGGTGGTGTTTTTAATTTTTACTCACAGGGATTGCTACTGTTTGTTGCTAACATTTCATTGCTTTATTTTGTCTCTGATTCAAATTGTTGTTGCTGGTATACATTCTTCTGCATTATTACAAGGTGTGCCTACAGGTGTGTGCTAACAGATTACTGCTGTAATCTTCTGATTCAAATTGTCTTTTGCAAGGTATATCTTCTGTTACTGCTTTATTTTTCTCTGGAGCAAAGTGTTTCTTACAGGGTATATCTTCTCTGAAATTACTGTATTACAGGTGGAGCTTACATTTTGTGACTTTTATCATTGGGCTAAGCAAAATTACTGTTTGACACTGTGTTTTATTTTATTCTTGTTTGTTGAAAAGGTTTGTTGTCTCAGAGGTGTTTCAGTCTCCTTCTCACATTGAAGGAGCTAATTGCTTTTCCTCCCACAGCTCTTCCAAAGGATTAGGTGTGTATGTGGGGTGGAGCTGGCAAACTGTCAGTAATTCCAACAGAAAGAAGGGTTAAAAGTCAGGTTAGTTGATATCTTGGAGGTAGAAGACTTGGTTTGCTGGCCAAGGCACCTAGCTTCACCTGAGCTCTTTCCTTCTAAGACTGCTTGAAAGGCAGAGTAGAGAAACTTACCAGAGCAAGGGAGAAGGATTAAGACTTAGTTTGGCTAAGCAGATTTACTCTGTGGTGGTGTTTTTATTTTTTACTCACAGGGATTGCTACTGTTTGTTGCTAACATTTCATTGCTTTATTTTGTCTCTGATTCAAATTGTTGTTGCTGGCATACATTCTTCTGCATTATTACAAGGTGTGCCTACAGGTGTGTGCTAACAGATTACTGCTGTAATCTTCTGATTCAAATTGTCTTTTGCAAGGTATATCTTCTGTTACTGCTTTATTTTTCTCTGAAGCAAAGTGTTTCTTACAGGGTATATCTTCTCTGAAATTATTACAGGTGGTGCTTTGCAGGTTTTACAGTTTTATCTAACATTAGGATAAGCTTTCAGGGTTACTGCATTTGTTGTTGACTGATTGTTTCTGCTCTTACCTCCTTGTTCTTTTCGTCCGTGGTTCTTCTGTTTAGGCAGGGAAGGGCCCAGCCACTCACCCCATCCCCAACCACCCAGCTACACTCCTTTTTATAAGGTACCACAGTTGTGACATTTCCTGTGGCAGAGCAGGAAGGGCGGATCAGTGGGGCCTCCACAAGCATGATCTCATTTACAGGGCACTAGTAATTTAACTTGTTATAACAAGTTAAACAAAGCACAATTAAACCATTACTTGCATTTTTTCCTTTTTTTTTCCTTCAAATTACTCTGACTAGGTTACAAACCCAGCAACTTATTTGGAATGGATTTCATTAACTGCAGGTACTGTGGAACAATTTTCAGAAGGAGTCTTACAGGATTTAGGACACTGTCCTACATGCTGGGCCTTTGGAGATCTTAGGTCTCAGCTCCGGGCAGCATGGGCAGAGATTGCACACCTCAAATTTCATATTGAAGAGGAAATACATTATAAGAACCACCGCCATTTCCCCAGAATCCAACAGAAAAACCTCGACCGCAGAGGGTAGTTGGTCCAGGAGGTTGGCAGGTGGTTAGGAGGAACAAATCAGTTGCCCCATCACTCTCTGCTCTCCAACACATTACCTCCAAAACCATATAAACACTACAAACAGGTATCTGCCTCTATCTCTGAAATCAAATAAAGGCAGAAGACACTGAGAGCAGGACACTGCGGCACAGGAGCTAGCACAACAATACTCACCCAAATCAGGAAACAAAACTAAACAAGCACAAAGGAATCCAAAAACTTCTGATCATAGGAGCCTCCATGATTAGAGTTGATACCCATCTCCAACAACGGGTGATGGTCAGATGTCTCCCAGGTACATCAGCATGGAGAGACACTGGCCGCATTGCTAAAATTGTTCACAATGCAGGAGAAAACATTGATGTCCGAGTACACATAGGGACTAATGATCTCGCCAGCAGGTCAGTTGTGGAGACCAAGGAACACCTGACTAGGCTGGGTGACAAACTATCATCTATTTCGTCCGGCATCTCCTTCTCTGAGATCCTGCCAGTCTGGGAGAAGGGAGCAGATGGACGGAAGGTCAGAGAAGGGGAGATAAGGGAGCTAAACACGTGGCTCAAGGACTGGTGCCAAGAAAAAGGACACAGATTTGTAGGGAACTGGCAACAGTTCTGGGAGCGAAAGTTCTTTAAATTTGATGGACTGCATCTGACTAAAGAGGGAGTCAGTGCATTGGGGCAGAAGTTTGACGTCTTTGCAGAATATTTAAATTAAAATGGGAGAGGGTGCAGCACCCCCACGTCGAATGGGAAAAACACCCTCCCCTCAGCTAGTGGTCAAACAGGAATTCAGCGTGTTTGCCGTTCATTTGCATCACCAGGTAAGAAAAAGGTTTGTCTCCCCATACGATGCACAGGGTAATGCCAAACTTCACCAACAACTAACACACCAAAATCTGGCCAATGGAAAATCATGTACACAAATGCTCACAGCCTGAAATAAGATCCCAGACCTGCAGGCAATAATGTCAGAGGCTAAACTGGACATAGTAGCAATTAGTGAGATGTGGTTTACCAGTAACCACACTAGGAGACTTCAGTACCTGGCTATGTATTGTTCAGAAGAGACCGAGGTGCAAAAGGGGAGGAGGCCCTGTATGTTAATGAAAATATCAAAGCTACAGAAATTCAGAATACACATAAGGAGCCAGAAGAACTGTGGGTCACCCTGGAAACAGGAAATGGGACAGCCATAAGAACTGGGGTTGTCTACAGGCCCCCAGACCAGGGGGAGGACATAGACACACTACTGTTAGAAGATATACAAAACATGACAGCTAAAGGGAGGTTCTGATAATGGGAGACTTCAACATGCCAGATACAGATTGGTCAATACCAGCAGGAACATCTGCCAGAACTAGACTCATAGTGGATTCCCTGCAGGGGAGGGCCTCAAACAACTGGTACAGCAACCCACAAGAGACAGGGCTATCCTTGATCTAGTACTGACTAACAAAGAGATCACAGATCTCCAGGTAGAAGGTCACCTGGGGCCAGTGACCAACACATGGTATGGTTCAATTTGGCTACTACATCTAAATCATCCCATTCCAAGGCAAAAATATGGGACTTCAGAGGAGCTGACTTTGATAAGATGGCCAACAGAGTTAAGCTAGCTCTGGCAAAAAGAAACACAGGTGAGGGTACAGGCAAAGTGGGCAAGCATTAAGGATGCAATACTTGAAGCAACATCCCATTGTGTTAGACAGAAAGGAAGTGCAAAGAAGAAGGAAACCACTTTGGTTCTCAAATACAGTAGCAGAAAGGTCAGAGCCAAAAGGCTGGCCTTCCAGGAAATATAAGGGAACACAGTGGGATGAAGATAGGGTGGCATACCAAACTGCCTAAGGGAAGCAGGTAAGGCAGTAAGGCAGGCAAAGTCCCAAACTGAGAAACTCTATACAGAACAGTAAAGAAGGTGACAAGACTTTCTATAGATACATTAGTGAAAGGAGAAAGTCCAGAGGGGATTGCTAAGCTTAATGGAGAAAAGGGAGCATGTGAGGAGGAGGACCTGTAAAGGCATCTATCCTAAATAGATACTTTTGCTCAGTATTTACTGAAGAGAAGGTAGGGCAGGGCCCACAGCTCAGCATCATGGACACAGGGGAGGGAGGTGAGCACTACCCCTTCACAAAAGAAAGGGTCCTACAAGAGCTTGCTAAGGTCAGGTGGATAAGGCAATGGACCTGATGGCATACATCCCAGGGTACTTAAGGAGCTAAGGAGGAACTAGCAGAGCCATTAGCAGAATTGTTTAGTGAGTCTCTGAGCACAGGAGAGGTCCCAGAAGACTGGAGAAGGGCTCATGTGATCCCGCTCCACAAGAGTGGTAGCAGGAGGAGGCGGGAACTACAGACCGGTCAGTCTTACCTCAGTAGTGGGCAAGATTATGGAGGCACTCCTTAAGGAAAGGATAGTGCAACACCTGGAATCCATAGGGGCACAGGATCCAAGACAGCATGGGTTTACAAAGGAAGGTCCTGTCAAACTAATCTCATAGATTTCTTTGACTGGGTAACCAGAGTGGTGGACCAAGGGGAGCAGTTGATGTCGCTACCTTGACTTCAGCAAAGCTTTTGACACTGTTCCACATAGAAGATTGATAAATAAGCTAGGTAGGCTCGGGTGGTCAGAAGTTGGTCAACTGGGTAGCAAACTGGTTGACCGGCAGAAAACAGAGAGTGGTGGTAAATGGTATACAGTCAGAAGAGATGCAAGTCACAAGTGGGTACCTCAGGGATCAGTCCTGGGGCCAGTCCTATTCAACATCTTCATTAGTGACCTCGCAGATGGACTAGAGGGTAAGGCTTGTCTGTTTGCAGATGACACCAAGATCTGCAACAGAGTAGATGATCCAGATGGGGTGGGCAGAATGAGAAGAGATCTGGATAAACTAGCAGAATGGTCAGAAGAGTGGCAACTGGGTTTAATGCAAAGAAGTGCAAAATCATGCACATAGGGAAGAGAAACCCTGAAGCCACTTAAGGCTGGGAGGAGTTGCTAGCAGTCACAAAGGAAGAAAGAGACTTGGGCATCATCATCACTGATGACCTAAAATCATCCAAGCAGACCTCTAAAGCAGTAGGTAAGGCTAGGGGGTGTTAGGGTGTATTAGTAGGGGTATCTAGTCATAAGAGGAGGTAATAATCCTCTGTACAAGACATTAGTTGAGCCCCATCTGGAGTACTGGGTGCAGTATTGGAGCACACCTTCACAAGGACATTAACCAAATTGAGGCAGTCCAGAGAAGGGCAACCAAAATGGTGCAGGGACTGCATCAGAAGACATATGAGGACAGATTAACAGAGCTCAATATGTATACCCTTGAGCAAAGGAGGGAGAGCGGTGATATGATCGAGGCATTCAAACACCTTAAGGGCATAAACAAGGTGAAAGAGTCTAACATCTTTAAATATAAGAAAAATAGCAGGACAAGAGGACACAGCATGAGATTAGAGGGAGGCCGATTAAGGGGGAATGTGAGGAAATTATTTTTCACAGAAAGGGTGGTAGATGCATGGAATGGCTTACCACAAGAAGTGGTGGCTATGAATACAGTGCAGGGCTTCAAACAGGCATGGGATAGGCATAAGGGAGCAATACAAATGACTATGAATAGATAGGTCACTGACAGAGCAAAGGTCAATGGCACATTTATAAGGTAGAAAAAGAAATGGGCAGACTGGATGGGCCTTGCGGCCCTTATCTGCCGTCAACTTCTATGTTTCTATGATTCTGGATACCATTTGCCTACAGAAAGATCACTAGTACTCTTTAAAAATGGTCTCCATTAAATTCCCTACAATGGAGGTAAGGCTGATTGGTCTGTAGTTATCTGCCTCATCCCTGGGCTCACTCTTGTGGAGTGGCACCACATGTGCCATCCTGCAGTCCTGGGGCATGCACTATGTCTCCAGAGAGGTGTTGAACAGGTCTGCCAGAGGGACTGCCAAAACCTCCAACTCCCTAAGGATTCTTGGTTACACACCGTCTGGTCCCCGTACCTTGTCCACCCACAGGGACTTAAGGCCCTCCAACACCCTGTTCACCAGGACTTCCCCATCCAATACCCCCACTCCTCCCATGCCCACCCTACTTCTCTCCTGTGGCATAGACCTATCTTTCTCCCTGGTAAACACTGAGCAGAAGTACTCACTGAGTGTCTACCTGTTCTCCCGCTTTTCTGCCCATGCCCCGTCTCTCTTTATTCTGACAAATCTCATCTTTACAGCTTCTTTTCTCCCTTATGTACCTAAAGAAATCCTTTTCCCCTTCTCTGATCCCCTGTGCCAGCCTTAGCTCCGTTGAAGTCTTGGACATCCTGACTACTCTACTCACCTCTCTGGATTTCCTCGAGTACTCCTCCCTGTCCACCTCTCGCATGGATCTTTTATACCTTCTGAAGGATGCCCTCTTCTCTCTCACTTTCTGTACTACCTTCTTACATAGTCAGCTCGGCCTTTTGATCCTGGATTTTTTACTTTGGGTCTTCGTACATGTGTTAGTGGCTTCCACCAGACTAAGCCTGACAATGGTCCATTTCTGGTCAGCATCCATGTCTGGGTGGATTTTGGTGAGATGGCCTTCCAGTATGTCTTCCATCCTACCAAGGTCTGCTCTTCTGAAGTCCACCACTTTTGTCTTGGTCCTGGTTGCCTTCTTACCTAAAATGAGGAAGAACCACACTGTGCGGTGGTCCACCCCTATTTCCTGGTCATGCTCCCCATCCATCAACACAAGGTCCAGTGTGTTAACCTTCCTGGTAGACTCCGCTACCCTCTGCATCAGGAAGCTGTCCTGAAGGCATCCACGAGGACCAGTTCTCTGGCACTAGAGGTAGCTGGGGTGCTCCAGTCAACCCCCAGTGGATTGAAAACCCCCACTATAACAGTGTTGCCCTTACCATTGATCTTATGATTTGCTTCCCCAGCTCGCTGTAAATTTCCTCACTTTGAGAGGGTGGCCTGTACACTACCCCCAATCTAACCTTTCTCCCTTTTGAGTTTTCAAGAAATAAAACTGACGCAACAATTCATGTGAGCGCATACTACAAGGTACTCCCTATGCAACACCTTCTAACCCCATAGAATAGAAGTCTTCAAATCTCTAGTAGTTCAGGAGGATAGCTGAGACAGGACCATTTCCATACTGATTTACTTATTCTGTCATTTAATTAATAGTTATGTTATCCAAGTACTTAAATGATAAAGCCCAGAGGGCATTTCAGTTGCAGCATCTGTATCTGCTGGCTGCAAATGCAAACCCCTATGTTGAGGGGCCTGCTTTGAGTTTCTTTTCAGGACAGTCCTGCAATCCTCCAGTCAGGAACACAGTGTAGACAATTGCAGAAATTGAGTAAAGTTGTTTATTCCAGCAGTGATGAAGTACAAGTCACAAAATAACAAAAGGTATGCAGGTAACAGACAGTCTCGCCAGAACCCCTAAGGGGCCTGCTTTTGATTTTGTTGCAGGAGAGTTCTGCAGTCCTGCTGTACTGGGAATATCAGAGAGTAACATTCTGAAAGGGTATGTAACTCCAGCTTTGCAACACCTGCTTGTAATTTTCTAGTTGCACTAAAACTCCACAAGCACAGAGGTCTGGGTAATAAAGGTTGTAAATACTATAGTTTGCCAATTAGCATATGAAAGCAGGGTGAGCTATGAGAGACTATGAAGGCTGGGTGAGCTATGAGAGACATTACTCAAACACCTGCAGCAGGTTTTGCAATATTTTAATCATAAAAAAAGCCATGCTCTGCACAATGAAATGTTGTATGCATCTGATTAGTTTAAACAAAAAAAGGGCAGACCAAGTCATGGGATGAATGATTCAGAAGGAACTGTGACAGGGGATGTATTTTCTATAAGAAAAATGTTTGTTGAATGACATGGTGCTCTATCCAAAAAAATACTGGCTTATATTATCTGTAACTGTGACTGTTACTGATTCCATGGTGCCAAGAACAAATTGTTCCCCTCAAAAGCAAAGGCACATAACCAAGACACATTAATATGCATAAGAAAGCTTTCTGCCCCAACAGACCCTCTGTAAACACTGCACCAGACTGGGAAAAACAAAAGTGGTTTGCTGTTTGTTCAGATACACATCTGCCAAAAAAAGTGTCATGCATTCTGTGACACTGTAGTTGTGTCCCTAGCCTCCTTTGTAGGAGGAAATTAAAAGAAAAAGCACTGAATAATTCTAAACTCTCCCTCAGCTCTGAAGTAGTGGTGGCCACAAGCACTGTTACTGAGCCTCAGCTATGCTCGAAAGCACTGAAAACTCCATCTAGCCATAGGAAGTTGTGGCCATGACTGCCATTACTGAGCCTTGACCCTGTTGAAGAAAAGGCACATCTGAGTGTGTGTGGCAGAACACACACATGGAGAAAAATGCAGGACCACAGACAAGCAGAAAAACTTGTATGTTGCTTGTGCCTGGGAAACTGAAAAAGCACGAAAGAGCACTCATAGAAACATAGAAACATAGAAGTTGACGGCAGATAAGGACCGCAAGGCCCATCCAGTCTGCCCATTTCTTTTTCTACCTTATAAATGTGCCATCAGCCTTTGCTCTGTCAGTGGCCTATCTATTCATAGTCATTTGTATTGCTCCCTTATGCCTATCCCATGCCTGTTTGAAGCCATGCACTGTATTCATAACCACCACCACTTCTTGTGGTAAGCCATTCCATGCATCCACCACCCTTTCTGTGAAAAAGAATTTCCTCACATTCCCCCTTAATCGACCTCCCTCTAATCTCGTGCTGTGTCCTCTTGTCCTGCTATTTTTCTTATATTTAAACATGTTAGACTCTTTCACCTTGTTTATGCCCTTAAGGTGTTTGAATGCCTCGATCATATCACCTCTCTCCTCCTTTGCTCAAGGGTATACATATTGAGCTCCGTTAATCTGTCCTCATATGTCTTCTGATGCAGTCCCTGCACCATTTTGGTTGCCCTTCTCTGGACTGCCTCAATTTGGTTAATGTCCTTGTGAAGGTGTGGCTCCAATACTGCACGAGTACTCCAGATGGGGCCTAACCAGTGTCTTTACAGAGGATTATTACCTCCCTCTTATGACTTGTGATACCCTACTAATACACCCCTAACACCCCTAGCCTTACCTACTGCTTTAGAGGTCTGCTTGGATGATTTTAGGTCATCAGTGATGATGATGCCCAAGTCTCTTTCTTCCTTTGTGACTGCTAGCAACTCCTCCCAGCCATAGGTGGCTTCAGGGTTTCTCTTCCCTATGTGCATGATTTTGCACTTCTTTGCATTAAATCCAGTTGCCACTCTTCTGACCATTCTGCTAGTTTATCCAGATCTCTTCTCATTCTGCCCACCCCATCTGGATCATCTACTCTGTTGCAGATCTTGGTGTCATCTGCAAACAGACAAGCCTTACCCTCTAGTCCATCTGCAAGGTCACTAATGAAGATGTTGAAGAGGACTGGCCCCAGGACTGATCCCTGAGGTGCCCACTTGTGACTTGAATCTCTTCTGACTGTATACCATTTACCACCACTCTCTGTTTTCTGCCCGTCAACCAGTTTGCCACCCAGTTGACCAACGCCTGACCCCCGAGCCTACCTAGCTTATTTATCAATCTTCTATGTGAACAGTGTCAAGCTTTGCTGAAGTCAAGGTAGCGACATCAACTGCCCCCTTGGTCCACCACTCTGGTTACCCAGTCAAAGAAATCTATGAGATTAGTTTGACAGGATCTTCCTTTTGTAAACCCATGCTGTCTTGGATCCTGTGCCCCTATGGATTCCAGGTGTTGCACTAATCTTTCCTTAAGGAGTGCCTCCATAATCTTGCCCACTACTGAGGTAAGACTGACCGGTCTGTAGTTCCCCGCCTCCTCCCTGCTACCACTCTTGTGCAACGGGATCACATGAGCCCTTCTCCAGTCTTCTGGGACCTCTCCTGTGCTCAGAGACTCACTAAACAATTCTGCCAATGGCTCTTCTAGTTCCTCCTTTAGCTCCTTAAGTACCCTGGGATGTATGCCATCAGGTCCCATTGCCTTATCCACCCTGAGCTTAGCAAGCTCTTGTAGGACCCTTTCTTTTGTGAAGGGAGTAGTGCTCACCTCCTCCCCCTGTGTCCAAGATGCTGAGCTGTGGGCCCTGCCCTACCTTCTCTTCAGTAAATACTGAGCAAAGTATCTATTTAGGATAGATGCCTTTACAGGGTCCTCCTCCTCATATGCTCCATTTTCTCCATTAAGCTTAGCAATACCCCCTCTGGACTTTCTCCTTTCACTAATGTATCTATAGAAAGTCTTATCACCTTCTTTTACTGTTCGTGCTAGTGTTTCCTCAGTTTTGGACTTTGCCAGCCTTACTGCCTTACCTGCTTCCCTTAGGGCAATTTGGTATGCCTCCCTATCTTCATCCCGCTGTGTTCCCTTATATTTCCTGAAGGCCAGCCTTTTGGTTCTGACCTTTTCTGCTACTGTATTTGAGAACCAAAGTGGTTTCCTTCTTCTTTTGCACTTCCTTTTCTGTCTAACACAATGGGATGTTGCTTCAAGTATTGCATCCTTAATGCTTGCCCACTTTGCCTGTACCCCCTCACCTGTGTTTCTTTTTACCAGAGCTAGCTTAACTCTGTTGGCCATCTTATCAAAGTCAGCTCCTCTGAAGTCCCATATTTTTGCCTTGGAATGGGATGATTTAGATGTAGTAGCCAAATTGAACCATACCATGTGATGGTCACTGGCCCCCAGGTGACCTTCTACCTGGAGATCTGTGATCCCTTCTTTGTTAGTCAGTACTAGATCTAGGATAGCCCTGTCCCTTGTGGGTTGCTGTACCAGTTGTTTGAGGCCCTCCTGCAGGAATCCACTATGAGTCTAGTTCTGGCAGATGTTCCTGCTGGTGTTGACCAATCTGGTATCCGGCATGTTGAAGTCTCCCATTATCAGAACCTCCTTTAGCTGTCATGTTTTGTATATCTTCTAACAGTAATGTCTATGTCCTCCCTCTGGTCTGGGGCCTGTAGACAACCCCAGTTCTTATGACTGTCCCTTTCCTGTTTCCAGGGTGACCCACAGTTCTTCTGGCTCCTTATGTGTGAATTTCTGTAGCTTTGATATTTTTCATTAACATACAAGGCCACTCCTCCCCTTTGCACCTCAGTCTCTTCACAATACATAGCCAGGTACTGAAGTCTCCCAAGTGTGGTTACTGGTAAACCACGTCTCACTAATTGCTACTATGTCCAGTTTAGCCTCTGACATTATTGCCTGCAGGTCTGGGATCTTATTTCTCGGCTGTGAGCATTTGTGTACATGATTTTCCATTGGCCAGATTTTGGTGTGTTAGTTGTTGGGTGAAGTTTGCGTACCTATGCGTCGTATGGGAGACAAACTTTTTCTTACCTGGTTATGCAAATGAACGGCAAACATGCTGGAATTCCTGTTTGACCACTAGCTGAGGGGAGGGTGTTCTTCCATTCGACGTATGGGTGCTGCACCCTCTCCCCATTTGCTAGTTTAAATATTCTGCAAAGACGTCAAACTTCTGTCCCAATGCAGCTCCTCTTTAGTCAGATGCAGTCCATCAAATTTAAAGAACTTTCGCTCCCAGAACTGTTGCCAGTTCCCTACAAATCTGTGTCCTTTTTCCTGGCACCAGCCCTTGAGCCACGTGTTTAGCTCCCATCTCCCTTCTCTGACCTTCCGCCCATCTGCTCCCTCTCCCAGACTGGCAGGATCTCAGAAGGAGATGCCGGATGAAATAGATGATAGTTTGGCACCCAGCCTAGTCAGGTGTTCCTTGGTCTTCACAACTGACTGGCTGGCGGAGATCATAAGTCCCTATGTGTACTAGGACATCAATGTTTTCTCCTGCTTTGTGAACAATTTTAGCAATGCGGTCAGTGTCTCTCCATGCTGATGTACCTGGGAGACATCTGACCATCACCCCTGCTGGAGATGGGTATCAACTCCCGAATCATGGAGTCTCCGATGATCAGAGTTTTTGTTTCCTTTGTGCTTGTTTTGTTTTGGTTCCTGATTTGGGTGAGTTTTGTTGTGCTAGCTCCTGTGCCACAGTGTCCTGCTCTGCAGTGTCTTCTGCCTCTTTATTTGATTTCAGAGATAGAGGCAGATACCTGTTTAGTATTTATATGGTTTTGGAGATAATGTGTTGGAGAGCAGAGAGTGATGGGGCACCTGATTTGCTCCTCCTAACCACCTGCCAACCTCCTGGACCAACTACCTCTACAGTCGAGGTTTTCTGTTGGATGCTGGGGAAATGGCGGGTGGTTCTTAAATGTATTTCCTCTTCAATATGAAATTTGAGGCATGCAATCTCTGCCCATGCTGCCGGAGCTGAGCCCTAAGATCTCAAGGCCCAGCATGTGGGACAGTGTCCTAAATCCTGTAAGACTGTCCTTCTGAAAATTGTTCCACAGTACCTGCAGTTAATGAAATCCATTCCAAATAAGTTGCTGGGTTTGTAACCTAGTCAGAGTAATTAGAAGGAAAAAAAAGGAAAAAATACAAGTAATGGTTTAATTGTGCTTTGTTTAACTTGTTATAACAAGTTAAATTACTAGTGCCCCTGTAAATGAGATCACCTTGTGGAGGCCCCACTGATCCGCCCTTCCTGCTCTGCCACGGAAATGTCACAACTGTGGTACCCTATAAAAGGAGTGTAGCGTGGGGTGGTTGGGGATGGGGTGGTGGCTGGCCCGTCCCTGCCTAAAAGAAGAACCTCGGATGAAAGAACAAGGAGGTAAGAGCAGAAACAATCAGTCAACAACAAATGCAGTAACCCTGAAAGCTTATCCTAATGTTAGATAAAACTGTAAAACCTGTAAAGCACCACCTGTAATAATTTCAGAGAAGATATACGCTGTAAGAAACACTTTGCTCCAGAGAAAATAAAGCAGTAACAGAAGATATACCTTGCAAAGACAATTTGAATCAGAAGATTACAGCAGTAATCTGTTAGCACACACCTATAGGCACACCTTGTAATAATGCAGAAGAAGGTATACCACAACAACAATTTGAATCAGAGAAAAATAAAGCAATGAAATGTTAGCAACAAACAGTAGCAATCCCTGTAAGTAAAAAATAAAAACACCACCACACAGTAAAACTGCTTAGCCAAACTAAGTCTTAATCCTTTTCCCTTGCTCTGGTAAGTTTCTCTACTCTGCCTTTCAAGCAGTCTTAGAAGGAAAGAGCTCAAGTGAAGCTAGGTGCCTTGGCCAGCAAACCAAGTCACTCACCCAACAGCTGGCAGAGTCCCATGTCTACTACAGTAACTGCCCCTTAAAACAATGCAGCTATAGCTTCCTTTGTGCTCACAAAAAAACAAAAACCAATTCTGGTCACAGCCACTATGGCTGCTAATAGATTAATTTGATAAGGGTGTTTCATGGCCTTAAACATAAAGATGAATTGCCTTAGTCTGCTCCATGTGTAAATTTCATTTGTGGTAAAGGTAGATCATTAATCTGGTTGATCCTGTGTTTCCCATGTGTTTAAATGTTAGTGGCGAGCGTGTGTTGCACTATATGTGGAAGAAGAGGGAGCTGTACATCAAGGCCTTCACGTGATGGTGGAAGGAATGGTGCAGGGAGGAGAGGTATGTCTACATTGGGGACTGTGGGCCAAGCTAGAAGGATAAAAACCTATACTGAAGTGATGGCCTGCTTTCATCCAGGAGACAACCACAGTCCTCAGCGGACAATTCAAATGTTACCTTGATAGAAATTTAAATAGACGGGGGGTGATGACAGAAATAGGGAGGCAGAAAGTGGGCCACCACAAGCTGAGATAAAGAGTAGGGCGATCCCAAGGGGAAATAGTCTCACCAGAATGCAAGTTATTCATGGAAGCAGGGGGTTAACAAATGAAGAAGAGGGGAAAGGAGCAGTCAAAGGAGAAAGGTGTGAAAGGGGGAACAATTGGAAAAAGAAGAAAGTGGCAAGGAGAGAGGTGAGGGCTGTCAGAATGGTGCAAGGTCTGAATCAGAAGCCCTATGAGGAGAGTCTGAAAGAGTTCAATACATACACACTGAAGGAGACGAGGGAGAATATGGATGTTATCGAGACCTTTAAATACCTCTTGGGGGTTAGTAAGGTGCAGGAGGGAGAAATGTTTCAGAGAAAAGGGTACTGTAGAACAAGGGGCGTAATATGAAGCTGGAAGGAAGTAGATTCAGGAGAGATGTGAGGAAGTAGTTCTTCACAGAAAGGGTGGTGGATTCATGGAACAGCCTTCCAAGGGAGGCAGTGGGGTGAAACAAGTGGTGGGTTTAAAAAATGCCTGGAACAGGCACAAAGGAATCCTAAGAGGAAGGAAGGGGGAGGAAGGTAGAAGATACAGTGCTGTAGGGCAAGTTGGGTCTTCAGCAAAAGTGATCATAACTAAGAATGAGCAGACTAGATGGGCCCAGTGGTCATTATCTGCCATCAGTTTCTATGTTTATGCAACCCTTCCCCTTTGGGAAATTACTAGTCTATTTGCCCCTCCCTGGGTTTTTGTGGCCTAATTCAGCTGAGTAGGGAAAATGTTAATTTCTCTCAGTACTCAGGTGGAGCCTCCTGTGGGTCTGGATGTCACCAGGGGGTGCGTTGGGGGATAAAGCCCAGAAGCTTAGGTGGGAAGGGAGTTCTGGTCGGAGGAGTGAGCAGCAAGGGAGTGAGACTGAGTCGGAACCAGGCTAGGGGCAACTATCAGCTTCAGCCACCAGCCGGAGGCCCTTGGGGGGACACAGAAGAAGAAGTGGGAGGCAGTATCCGCAAGCTGCACAGTATCTTGGAGGGCAGCTAAAGTCGAGAGGGGAGCCAGCAGCCACAAGCTGCAAAGTGCCCTGGCAGCCTGCGCTGATTTGTGTAGGGACCCAGTAGGCAAGAATGCAGTAGGAAGTGTAGTGCCCAGAGAGCAAATTGCCTTGGAGCTCCATGGGACATGTCCCCCTTCTCAATTTGGGGACAGTTACTGCCAGTTCTGGGAAAGGATGCAGGGGTCATGAGGGAATCTGCAAATCCCCAAGCCACAAGATTGCATGTTCCAAGGGGGACCCACTGAGCCAGTGTGGAGAGAGAGATGGGTATTGTTGATAGTTTGGGTGCCTGTGAAGAATAATAGGTGATTAAGCACTGTGAATTGTTTTGGGACCTCTGCTGCAGTCAAGCGTTTGTGATCATAGAGGTCCTGAGTTAATACTGCCCTAAAGACTGTGCAACTTCCTCAGTCCAGGTAAAAGCTGCTATCATGGCCATACCGGCCATGTGAAAGCTGAATGTGTTCCCCATGAATTAACTGATGCAACCCAGGGCTATGAATGAATATGTTTAATGAATTTGGAATCACTGTTGTTTCAAGTTCCATGTGGTCATTCTGTTATTGAAAGACACTGTTTAATATGAAATAACCTGCTGTTGTCATCCAGCACCAACAAGGAAAGGGGACCCTGTGTGTGACATCTGGGCTTGGGTAACATGGCCACTGGGTGTTTTTGCTGCTGTGGGCACCCCGTTCCCACAGACATATTCCATCCATACTTCTAGACATGGGGAGAGAGGGCTACATTTCTATGCATGACAGGTTATGTGATTCAAATGGATAAGGCACACAGCTGTTACATTTTTGCACTCATGCAGCTGGTTTACAGAGCAAGTTTAGATACAAATGCGTGTGGTGGTTGTCAGAGGGTGGGGTAAGGAGATGAGGGCTTGAGGATCAAACGAAACTAAAAACAAAATAAATTAAATACTTGTGCCATATAGTACTATGTACTCCCATCAAGCCCAGCAGTGATGAATATTACATACATATTCTGTAGGTTGCAGTCAGTGATTTCAGAAATACATAATTTCTTTTTATCCAAGCCATCAGCCTCCATTCAGTGCACTTAGTAAGCTTTATGTGTAAAAGGCTGGGAAATATTTTAAACATTTAAGCTGACAAAATAGTCTAGTAATTTATCACATTTGGTCAGCTTCACCTTTCAGTATTTCCCTATATAAGTCTGGTTCCTGGGGGGGTTGGGGTGAAGCACTGTTTATCATTTAGTCTTAGATCGGTTATGAAAGGATTAACAAATCCTACAGATAGCAGTAAATCATTGTGCACTGCCAGACATACACAAACGCACACTGTTGGGAGACAAAGTTCATGCAATTATCCAGGCTGTGTGTGGTTGATGATGTGCGATATGGCCGCCACTGCACATTCAGTCACTTCACTACCAGTCTAGCATTGCTTGCAAAGCGCTTTGGGATACTCTGTATGAAAAGCGCTATATAAATGCTGATTCTTCTTCTTCTTCTTCAAAGAGAAGTATAATCTAGAATTTATGCCGGAGCAATGCAGTTAGTCATATTACAAATTCATTTTTGACCAACAGGCAGTGGTGTCGTGCTAAATTTAGATGTGTGGGGTCTCCATGAACTATGATGTCCCCAACCCCCACAGGCCAGGGATCTAGAAACTATCAGGTTTTGATGCATTCTGGTGCATTTATAGGGTCATTGTGAGACTATCTGACTGCTTTTAAAGCCTTCTTTGACTTGTTACAGACAACCACTATCACTACCAAAATGACTACTTTTTATTTTCTTAAAAAAAAAAATTGTCAAAACTAAAGCAAAAAAATGCCACTCCAGTCACCTTTCAAACATCTGACTACAATGAAGCCCACCAGGATGAAAAGCAGTGTCACAGGTTTATTGCATGACAAAAGGGATTAACTCCCATTGAAACTGCATTGTTTGCTGCAGTAACTGCACTGCAGAATTCTGCAGTACTGTGCTTCATCCTGGTGGGCTTCACTGTATATATCACTTCTCTTGAGTACAGCCAGCTATCACTGCAGCAGGCATTGCACTTGTTACCTTACAACATGAACGACAGACTTTGCTCCCAACAGAGCACCACACAGCCAGACATACAAGGCAGTGAGAAGGGCACACAAGACACCAGCTTGGAGGTGCACGTGTCTGTCACACAACAGACACGTACACAGACCATCCATGCCAGAGAATGGAACTGATACATGGGACCCACTAGAGGGTCCCTCAAGGCCCAGTATTGACACAGGAGGTATACCAGGTCATAAATGCTTAATCTGCATGTACCCTGAACTGAGACGGTTGGAGCAGGGAGCGTAAGGCAAAACAGGGGCAGCAGCATGAAATACAGGGCATATACAGTGAACAGATATGACTTGCAGTAAGGGTTCCGCAACCTGTGTGAGACCTCAGACAATGGCATGACCATAATTGTCACTGCTTTACAGCAGGATGATGTTCCCCATTCATATTCAGTATATGGCAGCCAACCCCCAAATACTCATGTGTCATACACCGGAACCACAACACCATCAAGCACACCAGCATAACCCACACATGACAGCCAACCTGCAGGGGTACACAGACAACTGTAACAGATGATGACCTAATGCCAAGCACGTCCCATGGCATGTATACAGCCCAGTCACATGGCAAGGGTAGGGGAAATGCCAATGGTAGGTAACACGGGCTCACCCCTAGGCACAGCCGGGTCCCTTACTTGCAGGAGACCCTGCTCTTTGATGAACTCTGTGACTTTGACTGTCGAGAAGGAGTGCTTCCTCTCCTTCCATCCAAGGAGCCTTTTTTTCTAAAATTTGGTAGTTAGTAGTTGAGTGGTCCTGCTAAAATGAGGCATCAGTCTGACAAAAACCTTTTCCTTTAAAATATTATACCACACAAATAAGACTCGCAGAGTTGATAAGAAAAATGATAAAATGTTTACTTAAAGAAAGAAAACATATTAAAATATTCTACACAATTTAGGGTATTGGATTGCAGACAATAATGTTAAAAAAATTTGGAATTTAACAATAAACCTACACACTTAGGGCCAGATATTCAAAACTTTGCCCTGAGGCTAAATTAGCACTGCCCGGTGGGCAAACTTAGCCCGGAGCAAAAATCAAGCTATATTCAAGAGGAATAGCCCAGTGCAAATTCAGCTGAATATAGCAAGCAAAGGGAGCCTGGCAAACAGGGCCAGGAGTGCAGGGCAAAAATAGCCCGAGAATAAGACAGCACTGAATATAGCAAAAGGGAAGTAAACACTGCTACTGCAGCTCATTAGACCCTGGAGAAAGCCAATGTTGCAGGTGGAGAACATTGTGTGTGATTGAACAGAGATGTCTGATATCTACTGCAAACAACAACGTAAGCCACACACTGCAGAACTGTGCTATGCTGAGGTGAGGTTTGCCCGGGGCTAACAGTGCACAATACTAACCATTAGCGGTGCAAACTGGTGAGCCCCGGGCAAATGGTAGCTATAAGTCAACGCTCCCATGCAAAATGAGCCTACTTGTGTAATCTGTTGGCAAACAGGTACATTTGCATCTCATTAAGTGCTGCTTAACATACATTACCATGCAGTTTTCACAGTGCTACTGCATGGAACACAAAGCGCCCCCTTTTGGTCGGAATGGAAGTACAGGCTGGATGCTGCAGGCCATGACATACCCACAGCATCCCCTGTTGGTTGGAATAGAAGTACAGGCCAGAAGCAACAGGAACTGTGTGCTGCCAGGCACAGTCAGTGCATACATACCTCACAACCCCATGCCTCCTGAATCAGGAACAATGCTGAAACAAATCAGGGACAAAGGCCCAAATTCAGGGACACAGTTTCAAAATTGATATCCACTCAGGAAGCTGGAATAAGGGACTCGGTGCAGAATATATTTTCTGAAGAATAAGAAGTCTACAACTTTATTGGCTGATGTAGATTTATTCTTACAATCCCCAGTGTTTAGTCATGGGAACATACATTTTAGGAGGGACAGAGTAAATGTTTGAGGTGAAATCAGGGACGTCCCTGGAAATTAGGGACAGTTGAGAGGTATGCTGTTATGTCACATAAACACACGTTGTATGAGGGACATAAGAACATGTGGAGGCACATCAGGACCTCCCTGAACAGCCGGAACAGTCAAGAGGTAGGGGTGCATACGACGCACCCATGCATATGTGTACCTGATACACACGTGACCCTGGTAGTCTAGTGGTCCCCCTACCCCCAGCACAAAACCCAACTCGTTCACAATAAAAGTAAATTTCATTTCCCTGGTAGTCTACTAGTCCCCCCAACCCCTGCATGACTTCCGAGCCATTCACAAGAAAAGTACAATTAAATTCCATGGTAGTCTAGTAGTCCCCCCATCCCCTGCATGAATCCTGACCTGTTCGCAATAAAATTAATCTTAATTTCCTTGGTAGTCTAGTGGTCCCCACCCCCTGCATGAATTCTGACCCATGCACCATACAAAGACTGTTCCTGGTAGTCTATTGGCTCTCCACCTGGCAGTGATGCCCCAGCTCAGCCAGGAACAATCCATGAACAGAGCCGGTAACTGGCTCAGCCTCCATTCACCACCACGACCAGTGCGCCGACTGAGGGCAAATGAGCGTTCAGTTGTGCCTCAGTCGGCCGACGTCGTGGTGGCGGAAGGCTGAGCGGTCCCAGCTCTGTTCGTGGGATTGTTCCTGAGCTGAGCGGGGGTGTCACTGCTGGGTGGGGAACCACTACACTACCAGGAACAGTCTTTACAGTGCATGTGGTTGGGATTTGTGCAGGAAGGGTGGGGGACCACTAGACTACCAAGGAAATGAATGTAATTGTACTGTGAATGGGTCAGATTCATGGGGGGTGGGGGACCACTAGACTACTAGGGAGATTACTGTACAACCGGGGACCATGATGTGGTGGGGCACCGCCACGTTACCGCCAGCTTTTTTTCAGCGGTATCTAGCACCGGGCTACAGGTTGCACTAATGGGTGCAGTGTGGTACTATACCTTTGAATTTGCCAAGCTACTGACATTCATGGGCGCTCCCTTAACCTTCCCACCGAATACCATTATATATTAGTGTTGGCGCTACCACACAGCGCCGACACTAATAGGGCTTTTGAATATTGCAGCCTCACACAAATCCAGTACTATTCCAGTGCTACGGTTTTGTGCTAGTGCAATGTTTTGAATATCTGGCCCTATGAATGCTAAAATGTTTTACCTTATTGATGTTTGGAGTCCAAAGTATGAAAAGTTCTATCTGCCGGAAAACATCTTTAAGTTTTCTGAAAAGAATTCTCAAAAAGGTCAGCATGATGATAAGTCATTCTGTGAATTTTAATCAGCAAAATTCAGGGTTTTTCAGAGAAAAGTTTCTTTCTCAAGAGTTTTTCTCTCTTTCATCAGGGAGGATAAGTTCTCCTCACTAATCAGTAGTTCTTTTTCAGCAAAACTACCCAAAACTAACATTAGGCAAAACTTTATTCTTTTATTATACCTCAAGTGATTCATTCCAGCCTACCCATTTGATTGGTCAGCTGTTTAGGCTGGGATGTTTCAGCAGTTCACCCTTTTTCTTGGAAGGGTCTCTCTCACTCATTCTAGTTTCTCCAGAGTGTAAAATGCCAGAAAATCCTTCAAATTGGGGTCTCTGTCCACCATCCTAGCCCCCCCCCAATGTCATCTAGTGAGCTTAGTTTAGCAAGTTGACCCCCCTGCAGAACAGTTTCTGGTAAAAGACATCTCTGTCCTTTGATCTCATGAAACCCTCAACATATATTATGAAAGGACCCCAGACGTCATGCCACCATTCTCCTGGTTGTGAGGTCTGGACATACAAACACAAATGAAGTTTTAAATGACTTCATTTAAGTCAGTTCCTGGCTTCCAGTCCTTTGATATGTAAACCTGTCTGAGGGGTAGTCCCAGCACTCAGTTGAAAGAAATCGTTCCCAATGTTTTTTTTCAGAGGATGATTAAAGGGTCAGTGGCCTCATTCTGAAGCACCACACATGTATGTATGTGTGTGTGTGCATATATATATATATATATATATATATATATATATCTGTATAATCATGGCAAAAAACTCTGTTTATGCACCAGTTAGGATTGTTCCATAGTGACAAAAGTGAGAAATTCGATGTTAGGGTTCCCACTTGCCACCCCACCCCACCCTACCCCCAAAGAGCATCGGGTGTCGTTGGGGTCATCGGTCCTAACTCACCCCATCCCATGTGTAAACAAGCTGAGGTGGTGCAGCATAGAGAATGGGTGAGAGTTAGGACCCACAAACCCAATGCACATACCGATGCCTGTTGGTGGGGACGGGTGGGGTGGGGTGCAAGGGTTGGGAACCCTAACATCGAATTTTCTCGCTTTGTCGCCAGGAACAACCCTAACTGATGCATTAAATGGATTTTTTTTACCATGAATTTCCCTTCTTTTTGAGAATGTGCACTATAAATAACGTAGTAATGGTAACACCAATGCAAGCATAAACGGTAACGCCCATGGTGACGCAAATGTAAACGATAACTCGAACAGTAATAAAAACGCAAGCACAAATGTTAATGAAAACAGAAATGTAAATGCAAGTGCATACAGAAACACAAATCATAACATGCACGGTCACGGTAACACAATTGGAAACACAAACAATTACGGTAACAGCAACGATGACGCCAAAGGAAACAGAAACTGAAATGCAAACGAAGTGTATACACAAATGCAAATGGAAATGCACACGGTGATGCAAAAGGAAACACAAAAACAGTAATGAAATGCAAAATATCTGCAATGCACTTTGTATAGCATAACAATACAAAAGTGCAGCACACACAGTGGCGTAGATGGGAACGCTAACGAAAACAGTTACAGAAATGCAAGTGGAAATGCTAAGTGTAACAGTAATGAAAATGCACACCGTTTTTTTCCCCAAAAGCTGCATTGAGAAACACAGTGAATACAAAGAATGTATGCATAATACTGAACCTCGGAGCAGAAAATGGACACTTGGAATACTAAATTGCTTATATCTCAGGAACTGTACAATGTAGAAAAAAATTTAAATTTCATATAATTTATGACTTCCTAGCTAGTTTTGTACTTAGCCCCCTAGCAGACCAAACCATTCTTTTGCAGCAGGGTGGCAAAATTTCCTATTCTTTTGGGCATAGTGTTGCAAAGTACTGTCCCAAATCACGACACTTTCACAAAAACATCACAAAAGTGTCGCAAGTACGACACTGCAGTTTACAAAGATTTCAAAAACATATTTCTGGGGTATTTAACCCCCCCCCCAAAAAAGACATGGCTAGCATCATCAGGGTTCGACTAGGTGAACACAAAAAGAATTGTGTCCCTAGATGGTCCCAAATTTAAATGCCAAGCATTTCTGTGACCAGTAACTGAAAAGAAAATGGCTGACTCACGACACTACAGGGATAATTTGTGACACTGAAAACTGCATTTGTGATACTGTCGAACTTTTTGTTAACTTTTCCCGTTGACTATAATGGGAAAATTGTTTTTTGAATAACTTTTGAACTGTTTAATATTTTTTCATGCAATCTTCAAAAGACACATTGGAGACCCCGGCTGCATGTTCCCTGAAAGTTTTGTACCAGTCGCGCAAACCGTGCGACCTGTAGTTGTGAGCAAAGAATGCACAAAAAAAGCATAAATATGACTTTCTATTGTGCTTTATAGCTTCACAACCGTATATCCTACCATTATGAAACTTGGCAGATCCAGAGATCTATGGTGCCGCTCCAGGCCTGCCAAGTTTCAGGCACGTCCATCACAGTGGCAAAGTTAAGTTGCAAAATTTCACACTTTAACCTTAAATGTGGTACTCAACCCTAACTATAGTGCACGATATACATATGTATATATATATATATATATATATATATATATATATATATATATATAGACAGATATGTAGATATACATATCATATCTGAACAGTACAAATATATGGGGCTATCTCATAACATCCCTCCCTTCTAAGACTAAGCCTGTGGGAACATGCCCCTTTTTATGGCAGAGTTCTTACAGTTCTGTCATTGTTCCAATATGTGAGATAGGCCATCCGTATTCCCATTTTCAGATCCGGGCCTGTGGGTCACCTCCATATCATAGGCCTGTAGGCAATACTCCATCTAAGAAGTTTTCCATTCATTTTACCCATTTGGCCCAACCACACTAATGGGTTATGGTCTGACTGTACCATAAAATGTCTCCCATAGAAGTATGGTTCCAACCTTTCCGGTGACCATATCAAAACAAGGTATTCTTTTTCCACCATGGAATAGGCTTGTTCATGGGGAAGCAGCTTCTTGCTGAAGTATACTATGGGGTATTATTTACCCAGATTGGATATCAAACTGAGGACAGCCCCTATTCCCATATCCGAGGCATCCATTTGCATCACAAATGGCCGGATGTAATCTGGGCTGGCTAGCACTGGGACACTACACAGTGAAGTTTTCAGTTTTGGAACACCCTGTCACAGACCAGGTTCCATTTTACCCACTTAGGCTGCTTCTTTTTTAACAGCTTAGATAAAGGAGCTGCCAGGGCACTGTAATTGGATACAAATGTCCTATAATACCCTGCAGTCCCAAAAAAGCTCCTAACTTGTTTTGAGGTTTCAGTCATGGGCCAGGCTGCAATTGTCTCTAGTTTTGCCTGGTTTGGGTGGAGTTTGCCCCTCCCCACAATATATCCCAAATAAGTGACCTCTGCCATGGCCACCTGGTACTGCTCTGTTTTGATAGTCAGCGCTGCAGCCTGTATTCTGTCAAACACTTTCCTCAAATGTGTCAGGTGTTCTTCCCAACTAAGGCTGAATATAGCTATGTCATCTGCAAAATCCTATGTATCCTGTAGCACCTGATTCACTACCCATTGGAATGTGGTAGGGGTGTTCTTCATCCCAAAGGGTATGACCTTAAATTCATACAGGCTGATTGGGGTGATGAAAGCTGACCTTTCTCTAGCCCCGTCAGTGATTTCCACCTGCCGAAACCCTTTTGTCAGGTCTAAAGTGGTAAAGTATGTCACCCCTCCCAGCTTGTCCAGCAGTTCATCTGTGCGGGGTATTGGGTGGGCATCAGATTTCATGATGGCTTTGAGCCCATGATAGTCTGCACAAAACTGTGCAGTCCAATCTGGCTTAGGGACAAGGACTAGAGGTGAAGCCCAGGGACCTTGGGATTTTGTATCACCTCTAGATCCAGCATTTCCCTCACTTCCTTCCTAATGTTCTTTAGGACTGTCACAGACACCTGGTAGGCTGTCCTACATATGGGAGCTTGTGTCCCTGTGTCTACGTCATGCACTGCTGTTGGAGTCCGTCCCAGCTTGGGCATAAATAAGGGGCAAATTCCTGCATAACCATCCTTACGTCTTGGGCCTGCACAGGTGTCAACTGGGATGACAACGGCATGGTCTCCACAAATGACTCCTGCTTACTTTCTGCTAACAAGTCAAGAAGAGGGTTCTCCTTGCTTATCTCTTCCCCAGGGCTGCAAACCGCAAGTATCATGTCAGCCCTATTGAAATAGGGCTTCATCATATTTACATGGTACATCCTGTGGGTGTGTCTTCAGTCCGGTAACTCTACGATGTAGCTCACATTGTTTATCTGCTGGGCTGCCTTGTATGGCCCCACCCACTCTGCCTGTAGCTTGTCCTTTTGGGATCAGAACCATTTCCTCCTGTTCCACCCCGTATGTGCTAGCTCTGGCTCCATGATCATACCAGGTCTTTTGCTTTTGCTGGGTAACTGACAGGTTGCTCTGGGCCATACCCGTAAGCTACTTCAGCTTCTCCCTGAATTTTAAAACATACTCCAGACCCCTGGGTGGCATGCTTATCTTCCCACTCTTCTTGTATCAAATCTAGGGGGCCCCCTCACCCGGTGTCCCTACAAGAGCTTGAAGGGTGAAAACCCTGTTGAATCTTGTGGCACTTCCCTGTAGGCAAACAGATGGTGGGGGAGGTACCTCTCCCCATCCCGCCCATGCTGTTCTGCAAATGCCATAAGCATAACCTTTAGGCTCCCATTAAATCTCTGTACAAGATCAATGGCTTGTGGGTGGTATGGTGTTGTGCACCTCTGTATGACACCACACTTCTCCCACAATCACTTCACAAGGTCCGACATGAAGTTACCCCCTTGATCAGAGATAATCTCCTGCAGAAACCCTACACAGGAGAAAATCCATAACACATCCACCACTTTGTCCACCTTAATGGAGGACAGGGCAATGGCTTCTGGATAGCGAGTAGCATAATCGACTACTGTCAATATGTACCTTTTTCCGGAGGAGCTTGGAGTATTTAAAGGACCCACACTATCCATTACCACTTTTTGGAATGGTTCCTCCACAACTGGCAAAGGAATCAAGGCAATCTTGGATTTGTTCCCGGCCTTGACTATTTCCTGCCACCGGTGACAGCATTAGCAGTACTCCTTCACCTGCTTGGTTGAATTTGGGCAATAGAAATTTTGGGCTAAGTGCTTCGTGGTTCAAGCAATGCCCAGATGTCTGGACAGGGAAATGTCATGAGCCACCTTCAGCAATGACTCATGATACCCCTGGGGAATGGCAAGCTGCTTGCCCATCACCCCTCCCTCTGTCTTTATGTCCTGGGTATACAACAGCCCATTGTCTCAAAATACTCAGTCACTCCCTGTGTCCCATCAGACTCTGAAAAGGTCCTCAGCTTCTCCAAGCAAGAGTCAGTTTGTTGTGTTGTTGCTAACTCCTCACACTTACCCAAAGCACGGGGTATGACCCCATCAGTTCCCAGACTGAGGTCCACAGCTATGGCAGTAGAGGACTCAGTGTCACAACCATCCCCCTCTCTCTGGCTATATGTTACCCTTCCCTCTTTAGAGGAAACCTCAGTAGCAGATTGGTGAACTGCCACTAGGGGACGTTCCATCCTCCTGTTAGCACCCTCTCTTTCAAGAGCTACAGGCTGGCTGGCCTGTCTCCTAGCCTCTCCTGTAGGGATTTCTGTGGAGTCCTGAAGATCACAGGCACCCCTAGCTATCTGTCTCAGGGTGACAGCACATACCAACCCCTGTGGAACATAATTTCCTACAACAAAATCCATAATGAGGGTGTTGGTTATAGCCACCTTCCGTATCCCTTCACCTGCAACTCCCCAATCCAGGATAACACTGGCTATAGGGTAGGTTGTCTCTGCCCCAGTGAAATCCCTTACAGATACAAACTGAATTGGCAGAATATGTTCATATCCCACCAAATCCCCTTTAACTTGGGTAAGAGATGCTCCAGTGTCCCTTAACCCTTGTGTCTGTACCCCATTCACTGTGACTGGGTGAATGAACATTCTCATATTCAAGGAATAGCTTCAGGAATACAGTTTGCAACCAGCTGAGTTGGCACAGGCCCCTTTCCATTTTGTGTCTTTTTAGGACAATGCCTAGAAATATGGCCTGGCTTTTTGAATAACCAACACTCATCATTTTTTCTTTCCCCCAAATCCCTTTTAGGTACAGTGTGGTTTCCTTCTTTTTGTAGAAGCAACTTGGCTTTTGGCTATCCAAAAGGCACACCTTTCCCTTTTGCCCCTGTATTCCCTGCTTCCCATTTCTCTTGAGAGCAGGCCTGCTCCAAGCATAGTGATCTGCCAGCTCAGCAGCCTGTCTGGCTGTCTGAAGATCTCGATCCTCCAGTCAGGTTTTCAGCTCTTTTGAACGTGCCCAAAAGAACTGTTCTAATAGTACCACCTCTTCAATCACTTCAACTGAATTAGCTTTCATCCCCTTCCACCAATGTTTAGGATACTGGCGCTGTTTGGTGGTGAGTTCCTCAAAGCTCATTTTGTGCTCCTTTCTAAGTTTCTGAAATTTTACCCTGTAGGTCTCAGGGCTTAAATCACATTTTTTTAACACTGCAGTTTTTAGCTTTTCATAATCTTGGTTATCCTCATCTGTCCAAATGGTTCATGCCCCTTTAAAGTAAGCAGTGGGGATACATGAAAGCTCCAGGCCTCCTTGGGTGTGTTGGTCTGGATACAGACCTTTTCAAACAAATTTAAAAATGTATCCATATCCTCCCCTCTTTAAATTCGGCAATCAATTTTGAATTAAATTTATACCCAGCCTGGAGTCTCAGGTTCATCCCCACCACTTACCTGCTCAGGTGCGGTTGGTTGGATTTTCAGCTTCTCCAATTTAAACACCCGCTGGTGCTTCCTTTCCTCCATCTCAGCCTCTCTTTGATGCTGCTTTTCCTCCACCTCTCTTTTGGTGCCGTTTTTCCCTCCTTCTCCATTTCAAACCTTCTCTGCTCCAGCTCCATCTTCTGCTGTTGGGCTTGCTGGGCAAGCTGTGCTTTCTGCAGATCTGCTTGGAGTCTCAGCCTCTCCAGCTCCTTATCTTTGGATGCCTCCCTCTGGACTTGTGGTTTCTGGTTCCTCTCTGGCCACTCCACGTTTGAGGTCTGGTCACCTTGAGTCACCAGCTGTGACTCCACGTTCCAGGTGGCTGCATCAGCTCTCACTTGAAATTCCCTTTTTGTCACACAGCTACCTTAGCTGTTTCATATTTAAAGTGTTGTACCTGGAAGCCATGTTCTGCCCCTATGATAACACTAATTATTGTTTCTCAAAAAAAAATTAAAGAGAAGGGTATTATTGTCTGCAAGCATTTTTTCCCCCTTTTCCAAATTCTGCCTTCTATTGGGTGGTGGTTTTGTACAGACATTTCAGAAATCCCAGTAGCTGGCACCAAATCTATCACACACTAATTCCTAGGCACAGCCGTATCCCCTACTCCCAGGAGAACTCCACCCCCCGATGAACCCTGTGACTTTGTCTGTCAAGAAGGAGAGCTTGCTCTCCTTCTATCCAAGGATCCTTTTTTCTAAGATTCGGTAGTAGTCAAGTGGTCCTACTAAAATGAGGCATCAGTCTGACAAAAACCTTTTCCCTTAAAATTTTATACCACACAAATTAGACCCAGGCAGAGTTGATAAGAAAATGATAAAAAGTTTACTTAAAGAAAGAAAACACATTAAAATATTTTACACAATTTAGGGTATTGGGTTGCAGACAACAATATTAAAAATGTGGAATTTAACAATAAACCTACACACTATGAATGCTAAAATGTTCTGCCTTATTGATGTTTGGAGTCCAAGGTATGAAAAGTTCCATCTACCAGAAAACTTCTTCATATTTTCTGAAAAGAATTCTCAAAACATTCAGCAAGATGATGTCAGTCTCTGAATTTTCTTCATCAGTAAAATTCAGTTTTTCAGAGAAAAGCTCTTTTCCCAAGAGTTTTTCTCTCTTTCTTCAGGGAGGCAAAGTTTTCCTCACTAATCAGTAGTTCTTTTTCAGCAAAACTACCCAAAGCTAACACTTGGAACAATTATACCAAAAGGCACTGTTTTCTGCTTGTATTCCTTTTATACCTCAAGTGATGTCATTCCAGCCTACCCTTTTGATTGGTTGGCTATTTAGGCTGGGATGTTTCAGCAGTTCACCTTCTTTCCTGGAGGGGTCTCTCTCACTCCACCCTAGTTTCTCCAGAGTATAACATTCCAGAAAACCCTTCAAATTGGGGTCTTTGTCCACCATCCTAGCCCCCCCCGCACTGTGGTCTAACAAGCTTAGTTTAGCATGTTGACTCCCTGCTGAACAGTTTCTGGAAAATGGTATCTCTGTCCTTTGAACTCAGGAAACCCCAACATATATTACAAAAGGACCCCAGACATCACATCACCATTCTCCTGGTTGTGAGGTCTGGACATTCAAACAAAAATGAAGTTTTAAATTATTTCATTTAAGTCAGTTCCTGGCTTCCAGTCCTTTGATATGTAAACCTGTCTGAGGGCTAGACCTAGCACGCAGTGGAATTAAATCTTTCCCCATCTTTTTTTCATAGGATGCTTAAAGGACCAGTGACTTAATTCCGAAACACCACCCATGTATAGATATATCATATCTGAACAAATATATGGGGCTATCTCATCACAGTAGACTCATCCCACAATAAACACCCACTCAAAAGTCATCCCATACAACAAAGCCAAAAAACACACATGACCTAATGCCTCATCCAAATGGAGCACAGGCTTTAATGCAGAAGAATTGCCATCCACCGTCAGGTGCATGTGAACTTCACTTCATGAGTTTCATGCTTGCTCACAGTGGGGGGATGGGAGGCTGCCAGCAACGGGCAAGTTTAGGGGAAATAGAGCTCACTCGAGTCATTAGATGCAGCCTAGCCCAACCCCTCACTGTCATACAAGGCAATTCAATACAAACAAAATTATTAATACAAAACAGCACACTTACCTCACTGCTCATTTTATGATAAAGCCAGGCTGGTTATTAATTCATATTGTTTTGCTGGTACTGACCATCTAACTCACTTGGTCCCGGCCAAGTCCTGACTTGCAACTTGTGAGAATGAATCCCTCACAGGCTCATACATCATGACTAGTCAGTTGCTCCCCACTATCACTCCACATAGTACCAGCTATACCTCCAGTCACACAGGTACAGCTAGCTGCTCACTGGGTTAGAGGATTTCTGCAGGACATTCCCCAGATTGCAGATCTATCTTTCACATCAACAAAAAGTACCAACCTCAAGATGAGAACAAAGTTATCACTGCCAGGTTATTAAGTTACTAATCCTTTATGGAGATGACATTTAAACATGCACTACTGCTTTGCCACATTAAGTAAGTTAATTAAATAAATAAGTCCACTATACTGCTCTATCATGGAAAAATACAAAGTAAAAGCCGGACACCACTGAAAATGAGAAATTTCCTCTCACATGGGCATTCCTGGCTAAATGCATTATAAAAATGGATAAAAGGAGAACCACACTAAAAAAAAAAATCTTGCATCTCCACTGTACCATCCTGGGCAAATACAGTGTAAAAACTGTGTCAATCAGAACCCCACTGCAAACAAGATATCACAACTCATCTGGGCTATCCTGAGTAAATATACAGTATTGTAAAACTGTAAAAGCAGGACTCTACAGCAGAAACCCACTGAAAAGTAGATGTTGCATGTAAGCTGATCTGTCCTGGGAAAATACATTGTAAAAGCATCCAGATCACCATCTTGTAGCTGTCTGGTATATTCCTTGTAGTCTAGTGGTCCCCACATAAGGGTATCTTACCCCCTTCTGACTCACCCTCTCAGACACCCTCAGCCCTGGTCACATAATGCAAACTTCAGCAATAGTGGTGACTGGCATAGCCCTCTGCTCACCACCTTAACTGGTTTCCATCTGAAAGTCTCTGAGCAATTGCAAGTATTGTACAAACACCTGTGTCTACTGTACTCATGATTGCTCACTGGAAATCAGACAGTGGCAGGCCAAGGTGGTGAGCTGAAGGCTGTGTAGGTCACTGTCACTATTGCCATACTTCAGCTTAGGTGACCTGAGTTGGGGGGTTGGAGGGAGGAAGGTCCTGGGCAGGCAGATTGACAGAGTATCAGATGATCTTACTAGTGGGGCAGATCACTAGATTATCATGAATATTCAAGACAGCTACTGGATGGTTGATTGGGGGTGCAGGAACCACTACGCCACCTTGAACATTCAAGATAGATACAAGACAGGTGATCTAGGGGTGGGAGACCACTAGACTACCAGGAATATTCAAGACAGCTACAGGACAGTCAATCTGGGGGTACAGGAACCACTACACCACAAGGAATGTTTGGGACAGCTACAGGACAGGTGAATACGGGGATGGGGGGGCCATAGCACCTTCCATGCCCAAAGGTGCCATTAGCACATTAGGGCTAAATAAGGCCCACAGGAGCTCTGCCACTATCCCATTTGATCTATGTTACCTCCATTGCACTTCTGTCAGCCATATTCAGTCTGGGCCTGTGTCAGCATAGCCCAAAGTCACTATGCACTGTACCAACATGGCCCCATATTTGGACAGTTTGCACACTCCAGTTACAGTGAGTTAATTGTCTGAATATTGCCCCCCAGAAAAGCTGTGTGCAAACTGCCACAGACTGCACATGGCCAGCCCTGAATATGGGGACCTATACTCCTTAGCCCAGTGGTACCCAAAGTCCATGAATCAATGGCTCATGGGAGTAAGAAAGGCCTGCCTATAGTCGCCAAGATACTGCTGTTCTAACTTGTAACAACATGAAAGTAAACATGTTTGGCACTGACTTATGCTTGTTTGTTTGGTCAGCAAAACATACATAGCATTACCACATCAGCCAAATGCTTCATTTAATACAAACAGAAAAATATCACACAAGTAGCTACATAGGCAACAACATGAAAAGTCAAGAAGAGCAGTGCATTCAACTCCAGGGTCCACGCTGTCACAAGTGCATAATTAGGCACCACCATAGGGCAGGTATCAGTTAAGAGTAATCCCAGTTCAATGTCACAATTACTCTGTCTTACTGTTTACATGTTTGATTACAGTACTGCACTAAATAGAGGAGACTCTTACTTACAGTACCTTGCAAGTCCCAGAGGGAAGATAGCCATAAGACACAGGCACCAATAAAACTGTCACTTTATTATCAGTCAAGCAGTATTTCCAAATGCATTCTGTACAAATGCAAATACAATGTAACCACCCAAATTCTTCCACAGGATTGTCAATACAAAATCTGGACAGAGAGTTACATGATCTTTACTTACCTTAGTAGGGAAAGCATCTTTAACTTAGCAAACAAGCAGAATCACTAAAAAATGAGACTACATGGTTTACTCAATTGGAGGCTCATCACAATGGCTGTCTACCTGTCCCAGCCCAATGACCTCATTGCTATAAGCCAAAACCTGATCTTAAATCACCTTGTGCTCGTCTGTCAAGGAATTCAGCAGAGAAGCTATAAAAACAAAGTTCCCTTACAGTGTGCTTTAAGACTGTGCAGTTGCTGATTTAAGACTGCTGCTTGGAGAACCACATAAAAAAAATAATTGAAAGCTTTAAGAAGTATGGGAGTACTACACTCCTGCCCACAAGGAATTGTTTAGATAAAAATGTGTAAAAAGAGGGTTTAGGTGTTTTTTTAATACTAAAATAAACTGCCTGTGCTGTTTACACTCCACTGATTGTAATTTGAGCTGGAAGGAGAATACTACATGAAGGAAATGAACTCTTTCTCCTCTCCCCCCAGTGTAGTAATTTCAGGTAGTGGAAGGACTGTGGTTCAACTCAGAAATTGTGCTTCATAAGGAGTCTGAAGTGCCCTTTTTTCCACAAGTGATCGAAAGATGTCTGCAGGGCTCCTCCTCCTTCTGTAGCCATAACAAAACAAATCACTGTAAACAGAAATTGGCAGAAAATCACTGTATGACTCACTGGTTGCCCCTAAACAGTTGCCCCTAAACATTGCATAGATCCTGCACCACTCCCAGCCTGGAACAAAGAGCAAAATTAGAACCCACACATTAGAAAAACAGAAGAAGAAAATCACACACTGCAACACTTAACAATCTGGCTCAAATAAAACTGAAGAGTTTAGGGAACAGCTAATTTACCTTTTAGGAGTCCCAAGATGGTGTAGGGTCTCTGCCAGTCTACAAAATAGAAAATCATTCTTCTGTTAAAATATAGCCAGTATTAGGAAAGCGCTATAGTTTTTGAGCAATTTACAGCACAGGCTGTATAATTGAAAGTAACTGAGATTTCAATATTGTTGCGCTCGTCACGCTCACATTTCAATGCGTTCTGATCGGGTCAATGGGTGAAAGGAAGTCGAGGATCAACCAGATATGTTTATATTTAATTATTTGTGTTAAGATGTAGGCAGGATCAACTAGATATGTATTATTCAATGAGTTTACTGCAGCAACATGAAACAATTTTATTTAAGAATATATGTAATCTGCTCTTTTGAGGGAGGGCTATAGAGAGTTGTATTGGGGTGGTCAGGCAAGGTTAGCCAGAATCCAGACACATTTTGGCATAATAATTTTAAAGTAGCAGGATCAACTACATATATATTTTTAAACAACATATGCATCTGTTGTGCTGATAGACATACTGCAGATTTGTGTTGAAACAGCTAACATCTCTATGTAGTGCAATGTATTAAGTGCACATTTGGAGCTTTTGTTGAATGCAGCCCAAAACATACATAGTATAAACTGAATATGACATGGCCCGACTGAAGATATCATATTTATCTTCACTCAAGGCCAATGACATCATGATATCTCACTCGTGGCTTCACCACTCATGAGATATCATGATATCATTGGCCTCTCGTGAAGATAAATATGATATCTTCAGTTGGGCCATGTCATATCCCCTATATATACACAAACAAAGAAGGACACCCCTACTCTGTCTAAAAAAATTCACATGGATGAGCATGCAGGGCCCTGTGCTTATAAATATACATAGAAACATAGAAGTTGATGGCAGATAAGGACCACAAGGCCCATCCAGTCTGCCCATTTTTTTTCTACCTTATAAATGTGCCATCAGCCTTTGCTCTGTCAATGGCCTATCTATTCATACTGATCTGTATTGCTCCCTTATGCCTATGCCATGCCTGTTTGAAGCCCTGCACTGTATTCATATCCACCAGTTCCTGAGATAGGCCTTTCCATGCATCCACCACCCTTTCTGTGAAAAAGAACTTCCTCACATTACCCCTTAATCGGTCTCCCTCTAATCTCATGCTGTGTCCTCTTGTCCTGCTAGTTTTCTTATATTGAAACATGTCAGACTCTGTAACCTTGTTAATGCCCTTAAGGTGTTTGATTGTTTCGCTCATATCACCTCTCACCCTCCTTTGCTCTAGGGTATACATATTGAGCTCCCTTAATCTGTCCTCATATGTTTTCTAATGCAGTCCCTGCACCACTTTGGTTGCCCTTCTCTGGACTGCCTCAATTTGGTTAATGCCCTTGTGAAGGTGTGGCCTCCAGTACTGCATGCAGTAATCCAGATGGGGCCTAACCAGTGTCTTGTAAAGAGGGATTATTACCTCCCTCATCCGACTTGTGATACCCCTACTAATACACCCTAACATCCCCCTAGCCTTACCTACTGCTTTAGTGGTCTGCTTGAATGATTTCATGTCATCTGTGATGATGATGCCCAAGTCTCTTTCTTCCCTTGTGACTGCCAGCAACTCCCCTACCAGCCTATAGGTGGCTTCAGGGTTTCTCTTCCCTATGTGCATGATCTTGCACTTCTCTGCATTAAACCCCAGTTGTCACGCTTCCGACCATTTTGCTAATTTATCCAGATCTCTTCTCATTCTGCCCACCCCATCTGGATCATCTACTCTGTTGCAGATCTTGGTGTCATCTACAAACAGACAAACCTTACCCTCCAGTCCATCTGCAATGTCACTGATGAAGATATTGAAGAGGACTGGCCCCAGGACTGATCCCTGAGGTACCCCACTTGTGACTTGCATCTCATCTGACTGCATACTGTTTACCACCACTCTCTGTTTTCTGCCTGTCAACCAGTTTGCCACCCAGTTTACCAACTTCTGACCCACCCCAAGCCTACCCAGCTTATTAATCAATCTTCTATGTGGAACAGTATCAAAATCATTGCTGAAGTCAAGGTAGGCGACATCAAGTGCTCTCCCTTGGTCAACCACTCTTGTTACCCAGTCAAATAAATCTATGAGATTAGTTTGACAGGACCTTCCTTTTGTAAACCCATGCTGTCTTGGATCCTGTGCTCCTATGGATTCCAGGTTTTGCACTATCCTTTCCTTAAGGAGTGCCACCATAATCTTGCCCACTACTGAGGTAAGACTGACTGGTCTGTAGTTCCCTGCCTCCTCCCTGCTACCACTCTTGTGGAGTGGGATCACATGAGCCCTTCTCCAGTCTTCTGGGACCTCTCCTGTGCTCAGAGACTCACTAAACAGTTCTGATAATGGCTCTGCTAGTTCCACCCTCACTTTAGTACCCTGGGATGTATGCCATCAGGTCCCATTGCCTTGTCCACCCTGAGCTTATTGAGCTCTTGTAGGACCCTTGTCCATGTTGCTGAGTGTGGGTCCTGCCCTCCCTTCTCTTCAGTAAATACTGAGCAGAAGTATCTATTTAGGATAGATGCTTTTGCATGGTCTTCCTCCTCACATACCCCTTATCTCCTTTGATCTTAGCAATACCCCCTCTGGACTTTCTCCTTTCACTAATGTATCTATAGAAAGTCTTGTCACATTCTTTTACTGTTTGTGCTAGTGTTTCCTTGGTTTGAGCCTATGACTGTCTCACTGCCTTCCCTGCTTTCCTTAGGAATGTTTAGTATGCATCCCTATCTTCATTCTGCTCCCTTCATCCCTTGTCCCCTTATATTTTCTGAGAGACAGCCTTGTGGCTCTGACCTTTTCTGCTACTGTTTTTGAGAACCAAAGTGGTTTCCTTCTTCTTTTGCACTTCCTTTTCTCTCTAACACAATGGGATGTTGCTTCAAGTATTGCATCCTTAATGCTAGCCCACTTTACCTGCTCTCACAGGGGATTAAAAATACAATTACAGTGTCTGTAAAGTTATGGATGGGAGCACAGGGCCCAGTGGGCACTGGTCTCCCAGCAGCAAATATGGCTATGATTAGGCTATGATAACACGTTCTCAAAGCATAATGGAATTCTTTGTGTCCTCACCTCCTACCTGATGTTCCTCCCACACTCCCCTCCCCCTCCCTCATTCTGTCTTACAATCAGTTCTTATGGGTCCCTTAATGAACTGATGGGAGCACAGGGCCCAGAGGGCTCTTTGCTCTTATAGGGGAATAAGGATACAATAACAGTGTCTGAAAACTTATGGATGGATGGGAACTCAGGGTCTGGAGGGCTCTGTGCTCCCACCAGCATATAAGGCTATGATTAGTATAGGATAACACTTTATCAAAATGTAATCAAATTATTTGTGTCCTCTCCTCATGCCAATGTTCCACCTTCCCTCCCTTTCCTTGCTCCCTCAACAGAATGGTATACATAAATAAATAAATACATGAGTTATTTCTTATCAATTCAAATATTTATTTTATTTATACAAAATTAAAATAGTTCAAGGTTGATTTTTTATTGCTTTTGAAAAAAATGTAATCTGAGTGTATAGTTTCTTTGCCATACAAAAAACAAATAACAGTTTTTTTATTTACATAAAAATAAACAAGTTGAACTGTTGACACTTTTTTATTGATGTTTTCAAAACAAAAAAATTACTTTAGTATATCACAGAGAAAAAAAAGTAAATTAACTTTGCTTTTTTTATTTACAGGAAAATAAACAAGTTTAACTGATTTATGTTATGTTGCTTTAAAATAAAAAAAATTACATTCTTTACATGTTGTACTACTTTGAAAACAAACAAAAAAAGAAAAGTCTTTTATTTTGTTTTGGTAAATTTTTTAAAAAGAAAGTGTTGCAGTGGAATGGGTGGAACTGTCAACATCATGATGAGCGTGTTGGAGACTGTCAAATTCCTTAGGAAAGAGAAGAGAAAGTGGAAGCTGATGAGTCAAGGGTATGTTCCATTGCCATGGAGGAGTTCGTAGAGTTTCATATGGTAATACAGGGAGGGTGGGCTGTTGGCTGTATCGCAGAGTCTCAAAGAGCTCAAGGACCACAGCTGTAAGTTTATTGATACCTTGATGCATGGCATCATCAGCATCCACACGGTGGTAAAACAGATGAAAATTTTCATCCTACTTGTTTAGCACCGCCATTAGGTGATGAGTTGTGGTGTGAAACCCATTCAGCATGGCATTAGCAATCTCTTGTAGTTTTTCCACTACATCTGTAGGAAAATCTAGAAGACAATAGGAAGAGAAATGTATAGTTTAATCAAGCTTGCAACACTGTGAAACAATTATCAGGCAAGAATATACTTTTTATATAGTTTGGAAGATGGTATATCTTCTAGCATGTATAGAACATGGAATAACTGCACATTCAAGCATCCTTTTTGAGAAATTGGTCACTAATTTTGTGGTGGTACTTCCTGTTTCATATAACAGTATTTTGTTTTGTGGTACTACCATTGCAGTTGATGGCATAACATGAAGAAGGATGCTGTTTTGCAAATTAGCATTCTGATTTGTGGGAGTACCATTGTACTCAATGGGTAGACCATGAACAAGTATCTTATTTCCCAAAGTAGGATTCTGATTCGTGGTAGTACCATTCCAGTCAATGACATACCATGAACAAGGATTCTATTTCATAAAATGGCATTCCGATTCCTGGTAATAGCATTGACTCAATGGTATCTCATGAACAAGCATCCTATTTCACAAAATAGGATTTTGATTTATGGTAGTACCATCTCATATAATGTCATACCATGAACAATGATCATGTTTCACAAAATAGGATTGTGAGTTGTGGTAGTACCATTGCAGTCAATGGTGCAACATGAAGCAGGATTCAATTTTGCATAAAAGGATTCTGATTCATGGCAGTACCAGAGTGCTCTACTGCATACCATGAACAAGAATCCTATTTCAAGAAACAGAATTCTGATTCGTGGTAGTAACATTGTACTGAATGCCATATCACAAACAAGGATGGTATTTCATGAAACAGTATTCTGATTCATGGCAATACCATTGCAGCCAATGGTATATCTCAAACCAGGATTCTATTTTGCAAAATAGGATTCTGATCTGTGGCAGAACCATTGTGCTATACTGTATACCACAAACAAGAATCCTTGATTGTGAAATAGGATTCTGATTAGTGGTAGCATCATTGTACTGAATGGCATACTATGATCAAAGATTGTATTTTGCAAAATAGGATTCTGATTCATGGCACTACCATTATAACCTATGGTATAGCACAAACGAGGGTCCAATTTCAAGGATTTGGATTCCAATTTGTGGCAGTACCATTGAACTCTGCAAAATACCACAAGCAAAAATCCTGCTTCACAAAGTAGGATTCTAATTCGTGGTAGTATCATTGTGCTGAATGACATACCACAAACAAGGATCCTGTTTTATGAAATAGGATTCTGAATCGAGGCAGTACCATTGTACTCTATGACATACCATGAACAAGGATTCTATTTCACAAAGTTGAATTCTGATTCCTGGTTGTACTATTGAAGTCAATGCATACCATGCACAAGGATTCCATTTCATAAAATTACATTCTGATTCTTGGTAATAGCATTATAGTCAATGGTATCCCATGAACAAAGATCCTAGTTCACGAAATAGGATTCTGAGTCATGGTAGCACCATTGCAGCTAATTTCCTACCACAAACAAGGATTGTGTTTCACAAAATAGGATTGTGATTCATGGTAGTACCATTGTAGTCAAAGATATATCATGGACCAGGATTCTATTTTGTGTAATAGAATTCTGATTTGTGGCAGTACCATTGTGCTCTATGGCATACCACAAACAAGGATCCTATTTCTCGAAGCTGGAGTCTGATTCATGGCAGTAGCATTGCACTTAGTGACATACTATGGACAAGGATACTGCTTCATGAAATAGGATTGTGACTTGTGGTAGTAGCATTGTACTTAATAGCATACCATGAAAAAGGATCATGTTTTGGCAAACAGGATTATGATCAGTGGCATTACCATTGTACTTAAAGTATGCCATGAATAAGAATCCTGTTTCACGAAATAGGATTCTGATTTAAGGCAGTTCACTTGTATTCCATGATATAGCTTAAATATGGTTATGTTTTTATTAACTATGATTCAGATTTGTAGTAGCAACAGTGTGTTAAATGCTGCAACATGAACATGGACAAATTAGGTACATTCATATTTTTTATTTTTATTTATTGTTACATGAGAAACACAGATTTGCAATAACTTATGTGTATTGCTGTTACTACTGTATGATTGTACCCTTTATTCTTTAAAATAGTTTAATAATTAAGCTATTTGTGAGTGTGTGTGTGGTGGGGGGTGCTGGTAGTAGTTGTGGAGTAGAACTATAAAAGTACAGTGATAGAATGGGTTCAAAATGTTAGGTATCTGATCTGCTGACTGGCCTGATTTACCTGTTGTGAATTTAACTTTAGCAATGGGATCAGGTTCTTGTCAGTGCATCTAGAATTCCTCTAGCTTAAATGGTTCTCAGTACCTTAATTATTGTGGTGTGTCTTACTATGTTACTGTGTGTGTCATTCTTTCAGCAGAATACATGCTTTGCTGTTTCTTATTGGTTATATACTGTTTCTATCAATGTATTACACAACATTTCATTTTACTCATTGCACTACACTGTTTTGTTAGGTTTGTTTATGAGTTGTGGGTTGTTATGGGTTTGGTTTCAACTTGCCTTGTGGCCCATGAGCTCGTGCTTCTGAGCCAGGTCTTGGATCCTTGGCACCCTATGGCTGTGTTGCTGATGTCGATAGTCGACTGTCATCAGTGTGCAGTGGAAGGTCCTCAGACTCAATTTTAATTTCAAAGGGCTTCCACATAGTGGGTGGTAGCCCTTCCACACCACTGCCACGCTCCCCGGGTTCTGAAATACAGGGATGGATAGACAGTATTTAGATATCGTGGCTGTAATGTGAGCTGCAACACTTATGCTAGTATGCATATTATAGTTTGTATTATGAGCTGTAAAACAAACACAGTACTGTATAATTTTTTTGAATGAGACTTCATGTGCAGTACTAGGGTCTCTTGTTAATGGCTGCTGGTAAACATAATTATTGCTTTTAAGTAAACTAGAGGTATTATGTACATCTATTATTTTTTAGTTTTATACATTGACTTTGACATTTCCAATCATTTAGATAGATGTATGGTATCTGTAAGTAATACTGTATAAGACAATGAGTATTGAAGCTTTTTTATCCATGGATCATGGTTTTGCCAAGGCAAGAAGCTGATAAAATCTGCAACACAGGTTAATTGCTTGTTTCATGCACTATTTTTTCTCTTTTTGCACTACTCATGTACTTTACCAAGTTTTTGTATCTTTGGTTTGTCATGTGTGATGGTTTGTACCACCCTTTCATTGAAATATTGCTTCCTTTCATCTTGGCAAAACTTTCTCCATTCCAGCTTCATCACATGCCCCCTGATCCTAGTGCTGTTCTTTTTTTTTATTTTAAAGAGGTTCCTCTTCTTCACTGTGTTGAACCATAAGAGTTGGTTTTAGATTTCTGTCATGTCCCCTGTTTCTGTTTTGTTTCCTTGGGTGTACATGTTCAGGGTCCTCAGTTTCTCTTTATAAGGCTGTTATGTAACACTGCACTACTTTACTTGCACTCTTATAGACTGCCTCAAGCCTTATTTTTACAATGAGGTCTCATGACATCCCGTGGTCTTGTCCTTGTATGGCTGGATTGTCACTAAGGACTTATATCTAACCACAGTATCTGGTGACCAACGTGGCATTGTATTTTGGTTGATGAAATTATGAAAAGTATAGAGAACATTTCCCATTTTTTTCTTTTTTTTCTGTTGTAAGTATGTTTTGATAAGTATGGCTTACCAAATCTTTTCACAAAGATGATTTCATCATCAGACCTCTCCAGGGCAGCAGAGGGGTCTGGTTCCAGATGGGGTCTTTGTAGCTCAGAGGCAGGCAAGCATGCAGGATTTACAAAACATAATAAAAAGAGAACATTTTGTATACATGTATTGTAGTACTTTATTTTGTGATTGGCTATATAAAGTTTTAAGTTTTTTATGGTTTGATACTTGTTAAATATGGCTAGTTTGTACTGCTACACAGCTTTATAAAGAATATATTGTGCTGCATCACATTAACATATGTTGTTAGTTTGTATGTACATACAAACATATGAAATTGACAGCAGATACAGGCCTTTATGGTCTATCTAGTCTGCTTGAGTGTGCAGCACTTCAGCTGTTTAAACTGCAGCTGTCCCCCCTTCCCTTGCCCCCTTTGTATTTCCTCCTGCTTCCTTCACACATACACCCCATCCAGCATCAGTTTAGACCCTCCCTATTACCCTGTCCCACCTGCTCTTGAAGCTGCACACTGACCTCAATGTTACCACCTCTTCCAGCAGTGCATTCCATCATGTAACCACCCTTTCTGTGAAATAGTGCCTCCTCATTTCCCTCCAGAATCTTCCTCCTTCCAATTTCAGACTGTGTCCCCTAGTTCCCCCCCACCTTTTAACTTGAACATACTCTTAGTGTTTACTCTGTTTATGCCCTTTAGGTACTTGAAGGTCTCAATCATATCCTCTCTCTCCCTTCTATCTTCCAGAGAATACATATTGCGCTCCCTCAGTCTCTCCTCATATGGTTTATAACTCATTCCCAGGATCATTTTCATTGCCCTGTGCTGCACCCACTTCAGTAGCTTGATGTCCTTTTTCAAGTAGGGGCATCAGTACTGCATGCAGTACTCCCAAGTGTGGCCTCACAAGGGACCTGTACAGGGGTAGGATGACTTCCCCTCTCCTGGAGGTCATTCCCCTTGTGATGTGCTCCAGCATTCTATTGTCCTTTGCTGCTGTCTTCCTACACTGGTCTGAGTGGTTCATTTCCCCTCTCACTAGAACTCCCAGAGCTTTTTCCTCTGTTGATGTAGATAACCACACTCCCCCCAACAAGTAACTATTCCCATTATTTCTGGCCCCCAAGTGCATGACCTTACACTTCTTGGCATTGAACCCTAGTTGCCATGTGTTCGACCAGTTGTCCAGTGTTGCTAAATCTTCCTCAAGTACTCTACTGCCTCCCCCCCATCCACTTCTGCACAGATCTTAGTGTCTTCTGTGAAGAGGCTGATCTTACTTTTTATGCTGTCTGATATGGCGGCAATGAAAATGTTAAACAGCACTGTTCCCAGTACTGAGCCCTGCAGGATTCTACTTCTCACAGCTCTGGGCTCCAATAGTTCACTCCCACTACTACCTTCTACTGTCTATCCTGTAGTCAGCTCTTGACCCATCTAACCAGTTCCCTCCCTGCCTCCAGGTTCCCCAACTTGCTGGTCAGCCTTTCATGAGGCACTGAGTAAAAGACCTTGCTGAAGTCCAGGTAAAGGACATCCACTGCATGACCCTTGTCCAGCACCCAATTCACCCAATAAAAAAATCAGCTGGCAGGATATGGCTGAGATAAACTCATGCTGCTTGCCATCCTGGAGACTATTATCCTCCAGATCCTCTGTTTGAGGATAGTCTCCATTAGCTTTCCTACAATGGCAGTAAGGCTCAGTGTTCTGTAGTTCCCTGGTTTCTCCCTGGGCCCACTCTTATGGAGGGGCACCACATGTGCCATACTCCAGTCTCTGGGTGGGTACCCAGTATCCAGGGAGGTGTTGAATATGTCTGCCAGCAGCCCCACCAGGACATCTGCCAACTCTCTCAGGACTCTAGTGTGAACACCATCTGACACAAGCACCTTATTTACTCTCGGGGATTTAAGGTCCTTCAACACCCTATCCACTGTGATCTCCCCATCCATAACCTTCTCCCCCCTACTCCCACCCCACCCTTCCCCTTAGGCAAGGGTCCATCTCTCTCTGTCTGGTAAATACTGAACTGAAGTACTAGTTAAGAACTTCTACTTGCTCTGCCTCCTTTTCAACCCATCCACTGCCATTCTTGATCCTAACAATTTGATCCTTACTCTTTCACCAGGAGGATCTGCTCCCTGGCACATGAGGCATCTGGGACATTCCAATCTACCCATGGCATGTTAAAGTCCCCAACCACCACAGTGTTACCTTTGCAAATAAGGCTCCTTAACTGTGCTCCCAGCTCCCTATCAATCTCCTCATTTTGAGTCAGTGGCCTATATACAACCCCAAGTCTAACCTTTCTATCCTTTGGGTTGTGGAGTTGCACCCATAAGGCTTCCGCCCTGCCTTACTCCCTCTTCTTCCAGTTACACGTTTTACCTTAATTAACATAGATGGCCACCCTCTTTCCATTTTTCCTGTCCCTGCGGTATAGTTTGAATCCTGGAATAGCTAGGTCCCAGTCATGGCATTGGGTTGCCCATGTCTCAGTAATGGCAGCTATGTCCACCCACCTTCACCATCATTGTCTGTCTTGTTACCCAGGCTCCTAGCATTCAATGATACCACTCTCCAATGTGATCCTATCCCCTCAGCAACCTTCCCCTTTCCCCTTTCCACATCCCCAGTCCCATTCAACTTCTGCTCCTGCCTAGACATGGGGGGAGGTCCAGAGGATCCCCTCTCCTGATTGCCCACCCTTTGGCCCCCCCTTCCTAGTTTAAATTGTAGTTAGCTTTAAAGAACTATCCCAATTTCTGCTTTAGGACCTGCACACCTTCCTTGCCAAGTTGCAATCTATTCTGCATGTACAGGTTTTTATTCTTCACTATTTACCCCACTCCACCACCAAACCATACCCCACTGACTCACACCATTCCCCTAGCCATTTGTTGAACTCTATGATTCTCTATTTCCTGGCAGTACCAGCTCTTGGTACTGGGAGAATTTCAGAGAGCGCTACTGACCTTCCCTCTTTACTGCATAGTCTTGCCACTTCCCTGAAAAGTTCCTGCACCTCTTCTACCATTCTCCCCTCCAGTTAATTCATGCCCTGGTGCACCACGATGTGTGGTTTCTCCCTTACCCTCTCCACGCACCTGTTAATATACTGACCCACTCTAAGTGCTGTCATGCCTGGCATGCACTATACTCAAATGCTGCTTTTCCTGGTGCCCCTGCTCCCCCATCTTACACCCTAAAGTACTGAGTCCCATAGAATGATGACCCTCTTTCTTTTATCCTTTTCACCCTCCTGTTGCATGCTATTCCTCTGACTTCAACTCAATCCCTCTCCCCTACTCCTATTCCTATGGACCCCTGTGTCTCCCATGAATCTTGCTTATCCCCTGTCCTTTGCCCCTCCTCTCCTTTCTCACACCCCTGCCCAGTCTGTCTGATTCCTCCCTCCTATCATTCACCAATTGCTCTTCCTCCCCCCTTTCTGTATCTGCTACCCATTCCTGAACCTTAACACCCCCTTGCCATTGGTTTCCTATGACTTCCCTGATCCATGCTCATCCCCTTCCTTGTGCCCCCATCTCTCTCCTGTACCTTCTTTGCCTGGGCTATCTGCTGCCCCCTGTCCATTCTCTACCCATCCCACCCTTCAATAACTGCTACTCTGACTCCTACCTTCTATGTTTCTATAGTGACCTCGCAGATGGACTAGAGGGTAAGGCTTGTCTGTTTGCAGATGACACCAAGATCTGCAACAGAGTAGATGATCCAGATGGGGTGGGCAGAATGAGAAGAGATCTGGATAAACTAGCAGAATGGTCAGAAGAGTGGCAACTGGGATTTAATGCAAAGAAGTGCAAAATCATGCACATAGGGAAGAGAAACCCTGAAGCCACTTATAGGCTGGGAGGGGAGTTGCTAGCAGTCACAAAGGAAGAAAGAGACTTGGGCATCATCATCACTGATGACCTAAAATCATCCAAGCAGAACCTCTAAAGCAGTAGGTAAGGCTAGGGGTGTTAGGGTGTATTAGTAGGGGTATCTAAGTCGTAAGAGGGAGGTAATAATCCCTCTGTACAAGACATTGGTTAGGCCCCATCTGGAGTACTGCGTGCAGTATTGGAGGCCACACCTTCACAAGGACATTAACCAAATTGAGGCAGTCCAGAGAAGGGCAACCAAAATGGTGCAGGGACTGCATCAGAAGACATATGAGGACAGATTAACGGAGTCAATATGTATACCCTTGAGCAAAGGAGGAGAGAGGATATGATCGAGACATTTAAACACCTTAAGGGCATAAACAAGGTGAAAGAGTCTAACATGTTTAAATATAAGAAAAATAGCAGGACAAGAGGACACAGCATGAGATTAGAGGAGGCCGATTAAGGGGAATGTGGGAAATTCTTTTTCACAGAAAGGGTGGTAGATGCATGGAATGGCTTACCACAAGAAGTGGTGGCTATGAATACAGTGCAGGGCTTCAAACAGGCATGGGATAGGCATAGGGAGCAATACAAATGACTATGAATAGATAGGTCACTGACAGAGCAAAGGCCGATGGCACATTTATAAGGTAGAAAAAGAAATGGGCAGACTGGATGGGCCTTGCGGTCCTTATCTGCCGTCAACTTCTATGTATGTTTCTTCACTCCCCTCCTATCTCTGCTGCCCTCTGGACTACTGATCTTCCCTCCCACTTCTGTGCTCTCTTCCCTGCCCTTTCCACTACCCACCTCCCCCCCTCCTGCTTCCCCAGGCTAGTCAACACTGAGAACCTGTTCCTATACTCATTCCCTATTTCCAAAGCAAACCTAGTTGCCCCTCTCTGTGACTTATATCCCTGCTCTGCCCCTGTTCCTGTCTTCCTCCGGTAATTGACTACCCTCCAGTCATTAGCTCCTGTTTTCAGGTGGTTCTGAGTGGCTGCTCCATTTGTCCTCTCTCCCAGATTACTCCTTTGTTTGCCTGCTGCAACATCTGGGGAAGTCCTCCTCAGATCCAATGGCACTAGGTTTTCCTCCATCCCTACTCCCTTCTACTGAACTCCTTTTTCAACCATCCAAGCAGCTCTCAAAGTTGCCCCATCTGCCTATGTACCATTCACCCCCCTGCTTTCCATGCAATCCCCAAGAAGATGGCTGCCCCACAAACATTGCAACTTACCACCCATCCCACCTCCCTCCCTGCTTGTCTGCCCACAAACCCCTACCATATCATGCCCCTTCCCTTGCCTGCTTACTGCCCCAATCCCTAGGACCCTCCATACTCCCTGTTCTCCCTTCTCGTTCCTAATTCATCTCTGAACCCCCTCTACTACAACCAAATCTGCCCTCCCCTTTACAGTATCTACTCCTCTGACTCCTTCTCTCCCTTCCCCAGCATGGCCTGTGGCCTGAGGTCCTCCCTGCAAATGCCACCTACTCCAATGCCACACTTCTGCTTTGTGGCACTCATGCTTTGTGGTCATTCATGCGAGGGGTCGCTTGGCACCCTGGGTAAAATATACCAACTACTGTGGCCCTGTTGGAATGGCCTGGTCATCTGGTCTTTTCCTTCCCTATCTGTCTCTCAGCCTCTCTCAGTCCATGTCCTCCCACTGCCCGTAGTCCCCACACTCACAGCCCCAACTCCATGTACAGCCCCCACACAGTACACACACAGCAAAAGCTTTGCTCATTTTTTAGTTGTAAAAGTATCAAAAAATGTACACTTTCCTTCCCATCCTTCTGCTACTGCACTCCGTTTGGTGGCTGGTCTCCATCTGCAGGAGCTACTATAATGGTGTCCCCATTATGTTCCAACCACTGCAGCCCTATTGGCCCACCTGGTCATGTGATCTTTTCCTTCCCTATCCCTCCCTTGGTCTGCATCCTCCCACTGCCTGTAGTCCCCACACTCATAGCCCCAACTCCATGTACAGCCCTGCACACAATACACACACTGCAAAAGCTTTGCCCATTTTTAGTTGTATTTTATTTTGAAATGTCACACTTTTATTTAGTGCTTTATATTTTCACAAAGTAGTTCTTTAGTGTGTCAGAAGATTTTGCATGAATATCTATTCCTTGTGTACAGCAACGGAGCTGGTAAAATTTGTGCCTCACCAGCTCCCGCTTTGTTTTGCATTGCTTGGCTTTCTTGTCAAGCTTCTTCTGTTTCTTGAGGAATATGGTGGCCTGCTTCCATGTTTCAGGATTTTTTTTATTGGTTGCCCTCATCTTGATGTTGGTGTCTCCAAACTGGACCACAGTCTAAACTAGTAGAGGGCACTTCATCACCGGTCCACAGTTTCGGCATTGTCTGTAGAAAGAGTAAAAAGGAAACACAGAGAGTAAGAAAATCAGCGTGTAAAACAGTATTCGATGTGAGTTACACTAATACTGGTACACAACATGATTCCATTTTATTCAGTGCTTGTGCTACATATACAGTGGTAGTCACAGAAAAGTTTAACGTTGCTGATGTATAATGTGTTAATCCCAGAAGCGTTCCTGCTAGTGATGGGTGGTATGCGGGAGCAGTGGTTGATGTGATGAGGTAGGTGGTATGCGGTAAGGAATGTGGCATTTGGTACTTTATTTAATGAACAGACCTTTTTGCAGGTAAAATCTATCAGGTGGCACTTTCTGGCTGTGATGCACCTGCTACTTCCACATTTTCCAGCAGGTGTCTCTGTAGTCCATTAAATATTTCTTGTGCTAGTATGTATCAGCTTTCTGAAGTAAAGGTTCTCTAGCTGATATAGTTAACTAAATATCTAGCACCATACTTAATCAGACTATTGTCAGTTGTTTTATTTCAATCAGAACTTCTCTTCAACACAACTGGCTGTTTAAATCAATAGAAATGTTACAATTCACACTTGCTTTTAAACTTTTTTCACCCCAACAAGATCATTACCCTTAGTCTCACTGCATGTAACAGTCACTGGTCCTGGATGTATTGGTAGCAACTAGAAATGTTTTTGGTTGTTGTCTGTTTGACGGTCTTTTTTTTCAACTGTTTGGATTGAGATTGTGCTGCACTGCATCATTAGCAGTAGTTCAATATTGTCAAATGAACCTCAAACTACAGTATGTGTAAAACACTTAATGTGAATGTTAAAGATATTGTCTGCTGTTCATGTTTATATTCCTACATTCACACTAATAAGCACTCTTTCCAGACACCAGACAGATTTTAAATTTGAAGCTTCCTACAGGAACTACAATGATAGGAATTTGGGATCCTGTTAAAATGGTAGAACTGTATCTCAGAACTGTCATTCATGGTAGTCATCCAGATGGTTGCGAGAGTTCCCTGACAATGACATGTACTGTACAGTATAGAGGCGTCCAGTGAGAAACCACTGTTTTTTGGTTTTCTTTGTGATCTTATATAGGGCAGGGGGGTTCACAAGGGCATGAGCGGTACTAATAAGGATCGATCAGCCCAGGGGAAAGTGGTGGTTCTGGGGTTCAACTTTAAATATGGGAGAGAAGCTACCAGTTTAAATACTGATAAGTTAGGGAAAATCAATTTCATTAAACCTCACTATTCCTATCAGGTAAGAGGGGAAGGTGGGTTGTGAATTGTTGCACCACCACAACTCTCGGGCGGTCATGCCTGCATTTAGTAAAAAAAGTAAAAGAAAATACTTTCCCCTGTGGCTAATGGTCCTTCCCCACACCTGATCCCCTGCCCAACAAGTAAATTGAAAATGGCCCTCACATCCCCTCTTTCAATGAAAGAATGCTCATGAGCTATAATGATGGGAATTTAGGCTCCTGTTAAAATAGTAGTACTATACCTCAGAACTATCATTAACAGTAGTCAGCCGGATGGTTGAGAGGGTTCACTGACAATGACATGTACTGTACAGTATTGAGATGTTGAGCTACAACCCACTTGTTTTTTGGTTTGTCTTGTGATAATGATTACTATGGGATTAGCCATCACATATCATGTATGTACTGTACCATCCTGATTCAGAACATTTGCTAAGACTCTCATCCCTTTCTTTGAATATACAGTCAGTGCAGTGTAATAGAAACTCCAGCACACTTCACTACTGTATGTCATCTTATGCAGGGCAGGGGGGTAAATCAGGATATGAGGGGTACTAAAATGGTTCAACCAGCCCAAGGGAAAGTGGAGGCTCAGGGGTTCAGCTTTAAATATGGGAGAGATGCTACCAGTTTAAATGCTGATAAGTTAGGGAAAATCAATTCCCTTAAACCTCACTACTCCCATCAGGTAACAGGGAAAGATGGGTTGTGAATTGCAGCACCTCCACAACTCCCGGTTGGCTATGCCTGCACTTAGTAAAAAAAGTAAAAAAAAAAAAGCAAGAAAAAAATACTTTCCCCGGTGGCTAGCGGTCCCTTCCCCCACCTGATCACCCATCCCACTTGTAAAGAAAGAATTCCCTGGTAGTCCAGTGGTCCCTCTCCCATTGTCCAATCACTGTCCCATCTTGATTTTATCATTAGATCATAAAAGTACTGTATAACAACACATCATCTACAAACAACAATAATTTTACACAGTGGAAACAAACTGATAATGGCACTCACATCCCCTCTTTCAGGGAAAAGAACATTCAGATTCTCAGTTTTGATGAGTGCCAAACTCTTCCTTTATTAGGTGCTCACACAGCATATGCAGAGTACATCACCAAACAGTGACTTGTTTTAATACCACATACTTTATAATAAATTGTAAACACTGATTGCTCTGATTCTAAACGCTTCTAATAAATTTGAAATACTGCTCATGTGGTCATTAAAACTGCAGTGCTTTGGCCTGGTATATTTAGAAGGATAGAACACAATTTGGTTAAGAGGGAGCAACAGAGTGGAACAAAAGTAATCTCAAGATGTACTGAACATGTTATAAATCTATGCATTATTTTGCAAATGCAGAAACCACCAAATGTTTTAAAACTGCTGCATCTCTTGAGAGAGTTCCACAGCGCAAAACTTCAATAAAATAAATTGAAACATTCTATGGTTGTCATAATATTACATAATTTCAGAATATGATAGCTAGAGACAACCAGAAGATATCCCTTGGTTCTTATTTTATGTCTTTTTTTTTTTACTTTACACAGTCATAGTAAACTGTGCAAGAGTTCAAAAGTGCATGTGAAAAGCAGGGAATCACTTGATAAATTCCAGTATAAAAACAAATTCTGCTTACAATCTCATAAATATGAGGAAAATAGGGAATGTGGGGAATGGAGTTCAGACAATAAAGTTGGGAAGGAAAACTAAAAACTGATATTTTGATACTATGTAGGAGTCAATTAATTGCACAGCCCACAAATGCAGTGTCTTACTTACGGATACTGCAGATCACACATTGCTCAAAATATTTCTGAATCATTCTATCATCTTGAGAGAAAGAGCCTTAACTGTAAGTTCTCATGTAACTGTGGATAAAAAAAAGAAAAAAAAAAAAGCATTGGTGATCAAAGGGCCCCCACATGTATAGCTTAGAATCTCCCTTCCTGGCTGGTGATGCCATCCAGCATACAGTGTGTGAGGCACAGAACTATAAAGTATAAAGCAAACAAACAACAGAGAAAAAGGCAAACACAAAAATCCAAGCTCATGTAGAATGGGTTCTAAGGAATTTGTGTATTTGCTTTATTCTTTATATTTCTGAATCACATATATGCTGGGTGGCAGCAACAGCCATTAAGGCAGATTCTGAGGTGGTTCCACAAATGTGCAACTCACAGACCTCAGTCTGTCAGCCTAGCTGCCTTGAGCAAATTATCCAAGGTAACAGTGAAAAAAAAGTACTGCTGACATTTCCGAGTTAGGGTAAAAATATACTGCTGGATAACATCATAATAAAAAAAAGCATTGATGATCAAGGGGCCCAGTCAGTAGGGACAGTCATTAACAATTTCCTTAGAACCTGTCCTACAGTAGCTTTGATTTTTTTGGGTTGCTTTTTTCTTCTTTCTCTTAAGTTTAAAGGAGACCAACACCTTCTGAAAAGGCCAGCTCATACATGGTAACAAATCTAGATCCAAGCTGCTGATGAAGAGGGTGTGTTGGGGTTAAATTAATTAAACTAACTAAGACTTAAAATAATTTATTTATAACCCCATAATCATGCTATAAAATGACAAGGTGTTAAGAGGGGACAGTATCCAGAATTGGCATGCCACTATGTCAACAGGGTAGCCCATTTGGTGGGGGTGGGGATTTGAAATATGCATTGCTAATAAATTTCAATTAATTTGGTTCATGTACACCATAGCACCCGGATGTAAGAAGTCAGTGGTACTCCCTTCCCCTAGCACACACTCCCAGTGTCCATTGTAAACTGAAATTAAGAAAACATTCCCTTGATGTCTCCATTTTTGCAAACATGTTATTTAGCACTATTGTCTTTTTTTTGTGATTATGAGGATGCCATTGAAAAAAGTAAAGCAAAGTAAACTTTCAAAGGTCTGCAGCATGTCACTGCTCCATTCTGTCCACGAAAAAGTATTAAATAATGAAATTGAGAAACTATTTCAGAATTATAAATTCCACAAATGTAATACTTCCCAGTGGCAGAGATGGAGGCACTAAAATAGCTATAAGAAACAAAAGGGATAGATTGCAGAACCTGCAGATAAGGGTGGAAAGGTGATAACAATGACTGAGAGAGAAGGTGTATGATTTACTGAATGTAACAGAGAATTATGCACATTTGTAATTAGGTTTTTGGTAAAATTCTGTGAAAACTGGTATATTGAATTAAATATGCAGAAAGAGTGATGGATTTCTGGAACAGCCTACAACCATGGTGATGGGAACCAAAAACACTCTCAGGGTTCAAGAATTCATAGACTAGGCATAGAGGAATATTAGTGGACAGGTATAGGGGAATGGAGAAAGAGATAGAGATAAAGTAGGGTCTACATTGATACTGCTGGTAAGGATGAATGTGCAGACTGGGTGGGCAAAGTGGTCCTTCTGTACCAATAAATTCTGTTTCTATGTTTCTATAACCCTTTAAGAAACTAGCTATTTTACATAAATGTTGCTATCCTGGAGTGCACAATGATAACTGATTAACTAAATAACTAAATATAAATACAGAAGATTTTCTTGATCAGTGTTTAACTATTACAATATAAAACACATTAAAACCATACACACACATCAATAAATAAATAGATTACCAAACACCATTTTTTTTACCACAACCAGAATTTTGCAGGCATAAGCTGATGGAAATGAAAATAACCCCATTTGGTAACCCCCAAACATGATCAAACTAAATTAAATGTGTCAATTATATTGGTGAACTTAAAAGCTGTTTAAGTTGACACCATCAATTTTCAGCTGAACATACAATTTCCACACTCCTAAGTGACACACCTGTATCTAAACAAAGTGATTTATCAAAAGGCACACTAAGCTGTTCATTCTGTTGCAGGTCAACTGCCCTCACAGAAAACCAGTTTGTCCTGTTAGTGGAGTATGTTTGCGTCTATTGAAATTGGAGTGCTTTGAGTGGAAGAACTATTAGTCAGCATGACAATAGACAGGCATGAGGGTAACCTGATGTTTCTTCACAAAGGAAATATGTGCCATTGAGTTTAGTTGGGGAAGGGGTATGTTTTCTTGTGCCCCCAGTCCTTTTAGACAGTATTCTCCTATTTGGAGGAGGTGTTGATTTCTTCTTTTCTGTTTTGTGTGGTGTGTCTAGGGATAGCTGTCTCCTGTTGCAAACCTTGCCAGGGTGTCAGTATATCAGTTCAGTCACCTTTCATTCCTTTTTATCCAATGTTAAGCATTATGCATATAAATCCGTACAATAAGATAATTAACACTGTTTTGCTATGCTCCTTATTCAGATTATTATTGGAAAGAAATCTGTAGTTCCAAATACCTGCTTGGCTAATTAAAAGCAACCACAGTATGTATTACTTTTTTGTTACATTGTTACATTTGAAAGAGATGCAAAATCACTTTGAACACTTAGAGGGTGTTCCTTATACAATGCAACAATGTTACAAATGAGTAATGCTACAAACAGTATATTGTTTCTTTTGATTTCCGAAGCAGCGACTTGGAGATGTGTAGGTTTATGTCAGATAATGGACTGAATAAAGGGCACAGTAAAAACAGAAGTGATTATCTTATTAGCCTAATTTTTACTTGCAAAGTTAATCACAGAGTATCAATGAATTGAGGTCCTTCTGGTTATAAACACCTTTTTTGGGGGTATTTTGTCCACAGTTATCTGAAGATGCTGGGTCATCACTTATACACCCATAGCAGTGGATAAGGTGAAAAGGACCGTTTCATTATTAAAAACAGATACTGCTCCTGGAAGTGATGGTTTGACATTCAAATAGTGTAAGGCCTTGGTGGACACCATAAGTCCTGAATTAACTCAGTTACCATATATAATGAGTGTCTGAGGACTGCCATCCCATGGAGTATGGCAGAAGCGGTTATGGTTTCCTTACATAAAAAGGGGGACCAGATTGAGCTGAAAACCTGGAGGCAGATAAGCCTCTTAAATGAGGATTTTAAAACATTATCCATGATTTTGCAGTTAATCTTTTTATTGTAGTTATTGTGATTATAAATACAAATACACTACATTCTCCAATATACACTTACATAAATTCTTAATAGGAGAAGGAAAAAACATGTCTGAAATATTATACAATGATATTAAAGGGGGAAACAAATGTTGAGAAAACAGTGTGTAGCAGTACAATCTGTATGATAGAGAGAAAATATGGCAATTTATGATTCAAGGGGTAAAAGGAGTAGATACAAACAAAAAATATGAGTAGCTGTGATTGTACTTCTATTATGCTGTAATTTAATACAAGTATGTGTAAGATTGTATAAAGCAAGAACATAAAAAAGAGAAGAATATCTAAGAAAGTGAAGAAGAAAAGGAGATAAAAAGATAGAAAGAGAGGAGATGAAGAAGGAACAAAAGAGCTAGAAGCGAGATTCCAATGTGAACATATAATGACACATGGATTAAGTGACGATATGTATAGACGTGTTTAAATATTTAAAATAGTCCTGCCAGCATTTATTATTATCCATGATTTTGTGTTCCAGACTGAGTAGCACTCTTATAAGCCCTTACTGATCCTTCTTTTTTTTTTATAATTTAAATTTTATTAGTTTTACACGCCACTTTAATCAATTTCACAAATACACAAAAGTGGACCTCATAATAATTGCTACCAACATAAAAAGAGATTTCAGCAAACATATGACATAATACATAAGAGGCGTAATATAAATAATAAAAAACTCCCCCCAACCAATACAAAAATAAACAATCTATACCAATACATCTTCACCCTCCCCACCCCCAAGGTTACAGTCAGATACATAATGCACAAGCACTCCAAGAAAGGAAAGAAAAGAGGACATTAGGCTGCCAGACTTCATTCAGGTTTACAATTTCAAGTTTTCAGCATTGAATCTAAGCGACCTTATAACGACATGAAGGCATTAGTTTTGCACGCATATAAGCTATATGCTTTTCCAATTGTAAAGCTAGCATACACTCCCAGTGCCACTCTAAAAGAGAGGGAGAGCTCTCAGATGACCAGTGCCTTAAAATTATTAACTTCATAACAGCAGCAATGAGTGACACATGAGCCCTCCAAAATTTAGAGGTCACTTCAGGGAAGATTTGCAATAGACAGATTTCAGGAGTGTTCATACTATAAGAGCCAAGGATAGGGCGTACAAGCCTACTAATGGCCTCCCAAAGAGTACGAATTGTCGGACACTCCCAAAGCATATGTAATAAAGAGCCCTCCTCCAGTCTACAGCACCAACATAATGGGGAACTGCATGCCTTCCATCGATAGAGATATGTGGGAGTTAAGTAAAGATGATGCATGATATTAAATTGCACCAACCTGAGTCTGTCTTGCTTAATATATTTATAATGGAGCTCCATAGGTTCCTCCAGAACTCCGAGGAGTCTCTGATACCCAGTTCCCCGACCCAATAATAACAAACCCCGGATGGGAGTTTACTATCCCATTCTAGAATCTTACTATAGACTTTGGAGACGGCATGGGGCTGTGTCGCAAACTTGAACAGACAATCCATATTTGGACTGACCGAGTAGGGTAGAAGGAGGAGCAGCCCCTGAAATACGGCATTCTTAAGTTGCAACCATTTGAAGAAACAATTATCCGCAATACCAAAGCACCTTCTCATATAATCAAAGACCGTGGTTTATTCTGGTCCAAAAATCCGCTACTGTTATATGGCTGATCTGAGGCCAGAAGGATGGAGATATCGGCACCCCACCAATCTTGAAATGCACATTTTCAAAAATATGTTGGGCATCCAAAGTCCACCACTTAAAACCTAGGTGTTGTTGCAACTGGAGGAGAGGTCTTAGTGACCACCCCATGGGATTATTCTTTAGGAGCTTCAGGATATTTGAAGGGGAGAGAAATAATAGAGCTCGCAAGGAACACTTTATTCCTTTTGCTAGATCGCTCTCTATATCGTACCAAAGAGGCCTGTATTCCATGGGCTGATAATCTCTGGTCCACCAACCAAGTTTACAAACATGTTGAGCCAGGTAATAAGTAAACATAGAGGGAGCAGCCAATCCTCCCCTACTTTTTGGGGCTGTCAAATTACTAGAAGACCTACGGATACGCTTTCCTTGCCCTATAAAGGAGTTAAACATTTTTTGTAACCTGGTAAACCACTTTTTCGGGAGGTAAACCCCGAGCATCCCCAAAGGATACAAAAGTCTGGGCAGGACATTCATTTTCAAGAGGTTTATCTTACCCCAAAGAGTCAAAGCAACCGCACACCTAGTTAAATCATCTGCTATAGACTGAATAAGAGTATTCAGATTCTCCTTAATCATCAATGAGAGATTTGTGTTGATATTGATGCCCAAATAAGGTAATGAGTTAGTTTCCCAACCCAATCCTAAAATTGCAATTCCGCCCTTATCACTCTATTATTTAAAGGGAAAATCTTAGTCTTAGAATGATTTAGTTTGTAACCCGATATCTTGGAGAAACAATCAATTTCTTTAAGTATCACTACTAACGAAGTATTTAGCTGCACAACATGCAATAATACATTGTCTGCATAAGCTGAGCAAATATAGGCATTACTACCTACTTTAATCCCCTTGATACACGGGTTTCCCATTAACCTATGTAAGAACGGCTCAATGTATATATTAAATAATAAAGGGGATAATGGACATCCCTGTCTGGTACCCCTTTCTAATCTAATAATCTGTGACAGCACCCCATTGCATTTCACTCTGGCAGAGGGCAAGGAGTATAGGATTTTGACCCATTTTATAAAGGCATCCGGCAAACCAAAAGCCGGCATGGTAAAAAACAGGTAGTTCCAGGAAACTCTATCAAAGGCCTTTTCGGCATCAAGTGAGAGGAGCACTGCAGGAATATCCAATTCTCTAGCCTCTGCCATGAGATGCAATAGTTTCCTAAGGTGATTCTGGGGCACCCTCACCTTCATAAAACTGACCTGCTCCCTGCAGATCAGTTTGTCCATTACTTTAGACAATCTGCCTGCTAAAATCTTTGCTAAGATTTTAACATCCGTAGTTAACAAAGATATCGGACGGTAACTATTAGGATCAGATGGGTCTTTACCAGGTTTCCGGATAAGAGAAATTGTTGCCTCGAAAAAGCTTGGCTCAGAGATACCATGATTGTACCAATAATCAAAAACCTCCAACAAGATTGGGGCTATTTGGGATGAAAAGACCCTATAAAAATTATTGGGATACCTGTCAGGTCCCAGGGACTTGTCTGGGGGCATCTGTTGGATAGCTTGGCATACCTCTGAGCGTGTTATGGGAGCACCTAAATTAATGGCTTCATCTGCTGAAATTTTTGGGAGACATGCAGACTCTAGAAAATTATTGATTTCTGATTCTGAGGGATCGCACCACGGGTCCCGGGAGTAAATTTTTTGAAAGAAGGCTCTAAAGGCCTCTGCCATATCAACCGAATCCGTACAAATTTGACCTCCCTGAGAAATACGAATTCCTGCAATATGATGCGCCAGGTCCAACTGCCTTATCCGCATAGCCAGGAGCTTTCCAGCCCTCTCCCCTGTATCTAAGTATTGAAGTTTTGCACGTAATAGTGCAAGCTCAGCTTTTTGTTGCACCAGCTCGGAGTATTGCGCCTGCAATTTATGCAGTCTAATCCTCTCAGAATCAGATGAGCGATGGGATATACTAAACTCGGTTTGCTTAATCTGGGTCAATAAGGAGTTCATCATCTCTTTCTGAGTATAGTTTTTCTTAGAAGAGATCTTAATTAATTCACCTCTTACAGTACATTTTAATGCAGCCCAGACCAAATCCCTTTGAATCACTGAGTATTGATTACACTGAAGAAACCACTCAATATGATCTCTAATTGTTTGTATATATGACTGCTCTTTCAATATTTGACAATTTAACCTCCATTGCGGTGATCATTGGGAAATGGACAGGGACCTGCACAAAACACTTACCGGGGCATGATCTGAGATAACCCTAGCTGAGATATCCGCCTGTACTATGTCAGGGATCAATAGGACGCTAACTAAAATATAGTCTATTCTCGAATAAGACTTATGTACCAGACAGTAGAAAGAATATTGGCGTGATCCTGGATTGAGTATACACCAGATATCAATTAGTGCTGTACTCTCCATGAAACCCTTCAAGGCTCTCTGTGCAGGGGATAGGCCCCTCCGTCTGTTGAATGTCCTATCTAGGTCATTTTGGAGTACAAGATTCCAGTCCCCTTCAATAATTGTTGGTTGGTGTGAACCCGAGATTGCCCATCGTAATAACTTTACATAGAAAAGGGGGGAGTCACCACTGGGGCCATAAATCGAGCCCAATAGTATTGGTTGTGAGGCCAATTGTGCCTGTAAAAATATAAACTGGCCTTCAGGATCCCAATGTTCATTCAGCAACTTAAAAGGGACATTTCTGGCCATGAGTATGGCCACACCTGCCCTCTTAGTTGAGGCCCCAGCTCCAAATACCTGGGCAACCCACATCCTCCTGAAGTACTGTATATCACATTTTTTCGAGTGTGTTTCCTGAAGGAAGGCAATATGTGCTCCCAGGTGGTACAAATGCCTTAATATTACTTGTCGCTTAGCCCTATCCTTGGCTCCCTTGACATTCCAACTAATAAATTTAAATGTCTGGCTCATGTGTAAACAATATGTAAATTCAGCATAGGCCTGAGATAGTACCTGGGAAACTTACCCTCATATGTGAGGTCCGATATGAATGCTAATGTACCCTTATACCAATCAAAAAGAAACTTCCCCAGTGAATTGTAACTTCTAGGCATTACTAAAGCCCTCCCACCCTCTAAAAGCCCCTAAACCTGAGCCTCCCACCCTCCCACAACAGTATAACAGAATTGTATATACACCTCCCCTCCCCCAGAACAAACCCCCAGTTCCACTGAACTGCTCTCCAAAATAACACCTGCCACATGATAATCATGCTATCAGCCCATAACACCCAGCCACCCCGACTGGAGCCAGCCACCCACAATATTTAATAGCCATTCACTCAATCGACCCAACTATGGTCTCTAAGTTCTGGCATAGTGCATAACATTAGAACAGAAACCTTTCACTAAGAGACTATTAAAGACATATAGTGAGTCCTGTTAATGACTGATCAGGAGCCACAAAGCGCGCTGATACGTGTGCAGCAAATCCAGTTCTGCCCAAGTCTATAAAAGATTAGTGCCTAAATGCGTCCCATCCGAGTCCGAGAGTAGATTGGAAATAAAACTGAGACACAGTCCTTGCCTGGATTTATACTATATCCACAAGATATTGTCTTATAATGTCTCCATGGGATGGCTCCATTCTGTGGAGAAAAAAAAAAAAAAAATTCCAGTTGCAATGAAGTATTATGCCTTAATCTTCATGAGTCCATCATAACCTTAAACAAAGCGCATCCAACACTAGTCCAGCACATCCGCATCTCACAGACTATGCCCCTCCTGATGTCCCCGACCAATAGAAGAATGCAGCGAGGAAATGAACTCCAGGCCCAGTTTACCAAATGATACACCAAGGGACCAAGTAGCCCTAGGGAAACTCATTTAAAAGGTCAGGAGGAGGCGCTGCAGCTCCTGTTGTGCCTCAGAATATGAGTCAAAGAAAGCCAGTTCCTTCCAGTTTCACCATTAACACCGCAGGATACCTTACCCTGAAGGGTATAGATGCAGCAATAAGCTTGGTCACAATTGAGTGTAGTTCTTGCCGCTTCATCCTCACCGAGTGAGGGAGATCTTGTATCAGTCGAATATGTTTAACCTCCCAAAGTAGCTCTTTCATGCCTTTTACTTTATCTAGTATATGCTGTTTATCAAGATAATTGAGAAACTTTATAATAAATGGCCTGGGAGGCTGATCCGGCGTAGGAGGAGGCCGCAAGGCCCTATGCGCTCTTTCAATGATATACTCCCCTCCACCTGAGAGAACCAGCAATCTTGGAGCAAAGCTTCTGGATAAAGGATATCAGGACGCTCCTTCCTCTTTTCAGGAATGCCCATCACGACAATATTATTCGCCTGCCTACCCCTCAAATCCTCCAGTTTGTCCTCCAACTTTTTAAATCTCCGTTTCACAAGCACTAGCTCTGTTTCCTGGCTAGTCTGCTTATTTTCCAAGGAAATTACTTTAGTTTCCGTGTCCCCAACCCTTTGTGACAATGCATCCATCGATTTCTTGATTGCCTGCATATCGTTGGCCACTGAAGCGATCGCTGTTTGTAAAGGCTGCATAAGCTGTAAAAACCATGACTCCGATAGCGGGACATCTGCTGTCGGGAGACTTGATAGGCTAGCGGCCTGTTGTTTTGCTCTCTTCGGGCCTTCTGCTTTTCAGGCATCTGTGGGGGCGTATGTTTAGGCCTCGCTTTTGCTCGACCATCCATGCTGTCCGCCCACTCGGCGGTCTCTGACAGGTCTCACAAACTCCTTAGGCAGAGGGTTTTAGGTAGCTAAGGTAAACGATTGAGCCAGAAAAAATAGTTATTTTTAGCCGGGTGGCACAGGAGCTCCGAGGGTGCGCTGCTTATGCTCGGGCTGACATCACGTGACCCCTTACTGATCCTTCTGAACATGTGCTGTCTCTGAATGGAAAACCCAAGACCATCATTGTTTGATACGGGAAATATTTTACAGGAAACAAAGGTGGACTTTGAGGGGTTTGTGCTCTCTCTGGATCAGGAGAGAGCTTTTGACAATATTTCACACTCACATGTATTCATGGTTATGGAGAAATATGCGTTTCATATGACATTTATTAATTGGCTCAAAACTTGTTATGCACAAGCAGTGGTCATTCCTAATGTTAACAGATGGAAAGGAGACTCAATACAAGTGAAAAGAGGGGGGTCATCAGGGGTGCCTTGTTGTATATCCTTAGTATTGACCCATTAATAAGAAAACTAAATAAACAGGATTTATCCACTGATTTGTGTTTCAGTACATGGGTCTTGGCCTAAGCGGATGATTTGTGTTTGCTACTAGAAACTGTTCAAGAAGGGATCAGGTTCTGAAACTCATAAGGGAATTTTTCTACTGTCCCTTGTGAGACCCTGGACCAGGAAAGAACTATACTTTTATCTTAAGTACTGCTTTTCCGTTGGATATTTTGTGTTGCTATGGTCCAGTTTCAGGGGTGGGGCATACACTTTCCATGCTGAATGACAAATGGATTCCCCCAGGATGTGGTATGTAGTATGGTTATTTGTTTTCTATCTTGCATTTATATTAGGTTCATAAAGTGCCAGGATACAGCATTAATATATCTTAAACATTTCAGACAAAGTCCTTCTTCAGTAAGATTGCACTGTATCATTTACATCATTCCTGGCTTAATTCTTTTTCAAATCATATAGAATCCAAAAGGCATTAAGTACCCTGAGCATTAATCTGCATAGTTCCTTATGTGCTGACTGCTTCTTAGTATGGGGTAATCCCTTAAGAGTTTAGTAAATGTAATCGGGATATTTTTAAGGTATCTCACAGATGCACAGTGAGAGGCAGTGCATCTGGGAGATACCGTAAAATATCCCAATACTAAGAAGCAGTCAGCACATAAGGAGCTACACAGATTAATGCTCAGGGTACTTAATGCCTTTTGAATTCTATATGATTTGAAAACAGAATTAAGCCAGGAATGGTGTAAATGATACAGTACAATCTTACCGAAGAAGGACTTTGTCTGAAACGTTTAAGGTATGTTGATGCTGTATCCTGGCAGTTTATGAACTTAATATAAATGCAAGAGAAAAAACCAAAAATAAAAATATTATGCTTATATACTTTTTGGTGAGTGGCTCATTCTCTACCAATTGTTTATTAAGTTTTTTGCCCTCATTGGTAGAGAGCTACTCCCTCATTCATCTTTATCTTGTTTTTTTTTTTACCGAGGTTGGCTGCACTAGGACCTTTGTCTTATGTAGTATGGTTAGCCAGTCATGGCAGACTGAATGTTACAGACAACAATAAACATACAAGCACAGAGAAAAATACTGCCCAAGGGAATGTTACTTGGATCTGTGTAAAGCACAAGAACATCTGTTTCTGACCTGCCCTTTTACCAAAGAATTTTTGGACCTTGCAGCAACAGAGCTGCATCTGCCAGCATTTGGGAAGCTCACTTATGAGGCTTTGGATTTGGGAAACTATGGTTCAGACTAGATGGCATATAGTAAGAGAGCTTAACAGAGGATTTTTCCTCCTTCAAGCCATACCTTTGGAACTGTAAAGCTATCACACAGAAAAACAAGATTCATTGATAAAATGTCAAAATATTGTGTCTCTAAACATTTTACCTATGTTGCCTTTTTTTTAAAAGGAACAAGGGGAGGGGGAGAGACCACTGATCCACCAGGGATTAAAATTTAATAACCAGGAATGGGATCAGATTTTTAACAACAGCAATTGATACAAACACACAAAGTTATGAATTTTTATTGATTGAATTCACTTTCCATCCATGCAAAAATGTTGAAAAACACATGGTGTATGAAACGGTAGTAAATAGCAGGTCAAGAACTAGCAACAGATAACAATTCACTTTTTTGATGTAAAAAATGTTAAAAATGCAAGGTGTATGAAATGGTAGCAAATACTGCAGCACATCAAGAAATAACAGTAGCTAGCAACAGTACCAGCAGCTTGCAATGTGCAATTCTAAATAGTTGCTGCAGGAAGCACACAAGGCCATCTTGCACCCCCAACCCCATCTCCACACCTGCTGTTAATTTCCCAACACAAACAGAATAGCATTCCTTGACTGCCTATCTCCAGTAAGCTAACTGGTTTCTGGTATTCAGGCTGCCAGCATCACAGCACCGCAATGGCAGTGCCAGCAGAAGAGCAAAAACACAATGTGCAGCCCTGCAATCAGATCGCCATGGAAATAGGGCACTGCACGCTCTATGGGAAAGGGCACCACTGTCACTTAGGAGTGCTTGGGCGGGTAGGCATTCACAATGTGGGTGTGCACGTGGAATCGGCTGTGACCATTTTGACTGTTCACAAACCACACAGAAGCACAGTGCAGCCCAGAGGAATGTCTGCAGCAATGCAGATACAATGGGTGGACATGCCACTCACACCACAAGACAGAATGATGTGAGGCACATACCATGTCCCCAGTGGCATGTTGTCTTCCTCTTGTGGCAGATGGTCAGGTCACACTGGGCAATGGGTACCTGGCTGTCATGTGGCAACAGGGAAACCCCACTCCTACAGCCACCTGGTGCCTCTCCATGCAGCATGGTCATCCTACCAATGATGGACACTGCAGCATAGCCATCCGCACCCTGCCACTTGCCCATGCATGGCTGTGCATTATGCATGTGTTTACCCCGTTAAAATCAGGCAGTCCCATGATGTATATTTATTTATTTATTACATTTTGGTGACCGGGTAGGCCCACTGAGCCCCAAAGGTCCCTTTTTCAGGGTTGACCTGGGATAACAATGCATGTTTTGATACAGTGGAAATACATTTGGTTACAAGATTATTCAGGCTTACATGGAGGTTACAGACATGATTATCATCATGACACAGTTTTACCTAGTTACTACATGGCATAGTTTTATACATGACAAGTGATTTGCAGTTTTCAGGAGGAGAGCTACTCTACTACAAAAGTTATCTATAGGATAATAGGACCAAGGTATCCTGGATCTTGAGAGGGGTACCTGGGTAGGCTCACTTTTGGGAGGGTTGATGTGGGAGAGGGGGGCAAGTTATGAGCCGTGGCAGTGGCATGTGCTAATATCAATTATGAACTGGCGATCGTAAATATGGCAAGCTGATTGACCAAGAGGTTTTTGAAGCTGTGATGATATCAAGCTACATCATTGCGGCTTCAAAAAGCCTCCGTCCACCAGCTTCCTCACTGACAACAGCAAAAAAATGCAACTGCGCTTAACTTGCACTCGGTAGGTAAACAAAAATCTCACAACTTCTCCTCAGAATAAGAAATGCCCCGAGTCATCCTCAGCACATTTTAAAACAAACGGGTACTCACAAATCTGGCTCTGGTGTCCCGAGACTTCAAATGTTACTTTCAGTCAGTACGGGGCACAATGGGACAGCAGCTTCAGCCCAAAAAAACCCCACAAGTGTTTCGGTAAATACTACTGACCATTGTGGCCAAGTACAACACGCAGCGGGCAGCAGAAATAAATAGGAAGGCACACACAGCTTCACCCGGTCCCAGAGCAGGCAGGGGGACCGGGTTAAATGCAGAAAAACAAGGTTCACATCCTAAACCAGTACTTGGAGGGTGAAATGCACTTCACAGCTGCACCTTCTCCATGAGTGCCACCTGTAACAGTGCCACCTGCTGCCCAGAGCCCTTCAGGAACTATTTTATGGAAAGGTACTCCTCCAACACCCCCCAAAACGTCATTTTTCAAATGTTTTTAAAACTTTTCTTTAATTTTTTTACTAATAAATCTTTGAAGCCAGTTCATAATAGCAATAAGGCACTCCAGGTGTGGTATATCATGGGATATCATCACTTCTCGGATTGTTGGACACACTCAGCCTGCAGCCTCATGCCCAACCACCTGAGGTGTGACAATATCCCATGATATACCACACCCTGTCGTGTCTTATTGCTTAATTATACAATGGTAAGAAAAAATCCTGGACTCTGGTCAGTCTTGGGCTGGACCCGTGATGTTATCCCAGTACAACATCACAGGTCTAGTCTCAGCCTCACTGTGAACCTGTAGTTGAGCATTTATTGATTGATTGTTTTATGGAGCTATTGATTGTTTCTTTTTCTCTTAAAAAACAAAAATATTTTTCCACACAAAAACATCTTTAAAATCATTTTTTTTATTCTGTATAACAACGAGCCATTGTATAATAGCAATAATGCCCTCCCGGGTGTGTGTTGTTAGGGATAACGTCACAACCACCTAAGGCATGATGTTATCCCAGCACGACACACACACCCTGTCAAGCATTATTGCTTAATCATATGAGCCTTAAGTCTGGTACAGAAGTTCCTAAGTGAGGAGGCCTCCTGCACCAGAGGAGGAAGCTTGTTCCACAGGTTGGGGGCTAGGTAGGAGAAAGATCTGCCACCAGCATTAGTCCTTACTCTGGGGATTTCCAGTAGAGTTCATTCTGACATCTGTAGGCTCCTAGGGTTATGTTTAATTGCTATGGTTCCTACTATGCTAGGTGGAGCGGGCAGCTTGAGTAGCTTGAAGGCCTGGACAAGCAAGGGGTATTGTAGGCGAGCGGTCAATGAGGACCATTGTAGCTAGGCCAGTGTATCACAGTGGTGATGTTGTGGGTGGTCCTGGGTAGTGAACAGAGCTACCTTGTTGTACAGGATTTGCATCTGGAAACCTCTTTTTTAGCCATGCCCTGTCAAATCGGTGCAGCATAGGTCAGGGTAGGGAGCAGGACACTTGTGGCAATGGAAAGCCTGGCCTTGGGGATGAGCTGGTCCTTGAATCGGTACAAGATTCCAAGTTTACGGTGTAGGGTCTTGGTGACCTGGTCCACGTGGTTCTTGAAGGTGAGAGATTGGTTAAGAGTTAGGCCTAAGTATTTTAGGGAAGGCACTACTTTGATGCCTTTTCCAGAGAGTGTGGTGAGTTGCAGGGATGAAGTCCTGTCATGGTCCAAGGATCTGTGCCCAAATAGCACCGCCTTGGTTTTGTCTGAATTTAGTATCATTCTGTTCTCACTCAGCCATGCCTCAAGGGATGTGAGGTCATTTTGGAGGAGAGGACCGAGAGCAGCCACTTTGCCCAAGGATCGGTATATGACTGTGTCGTCAGCATACTGCACGACTGAGGTACCCCCACAGTAGGTACTTAGGTTGTTGGTAAACAAGGAGAAAAGAGGAGTCCGAGGACTGAGCACTGCAGTACACCATCTTTTAGAGGTTGTGGACCTGACATGGCTCCCTTCCAGGTGACCCTCTGTACCCAGCCAGATAAGTAGCTCCCAAACCACTTAAAAGCATGGGGGTCTAAGCCCACATTGTTCAGCTTCTGTAGCAGAAGATTGTGGTCAACAAGGTCAAATGCCTTGGGCAGATCTATAAAGACAGCACCTGTGGGTATTCCTTTGTCTATTGCTCTGAGTACTTCATCCAAGAAGTTAATAAGGGCAGTGTCAGTCCAGTGGTTAGCTCTAAATCTGTGTTGAGAGGGAGCAAGATGCTGATGAGCCTCCTGCTAGTCACGGAGTTGGTCATAGACTAGCCTTTCTTGTAGCTTAGCAAGTGTGCAGAGCAGGGAGATAGGGTGGTAATTGGTTAAGTTTTCCCTGGGGCCACCTTTGTGGATTGGGACCATGGCCTGTTTCCACTGGTTGAGAATGATTCCTTCCCGTAGCAATCTGTTTAAGAGCCAAGTCAAGGGCCTGGATAAGGAGGTGGCTCCAACCTTGAGTAGCTGAGGGTTTATCCCATCTGGTCCCCCTGAGCCTTTAACTTTCAGCACCTTTAGGAGGGTTAGGACCTCTTTTCACTTTACCAGTCTCAGGTGGAAAGAGGGTCATTCATAGTGTGTTGGTTCACCTACATTAGGAGCCGAAGTCTTGGGGGGACTGGCCAGCCTTATAGGCCTCAAGGTCTGTGAAGTGGTTGCTAAGGGCGGTCGCTATTTGAGAGGAGTCACTAACAAGCTGACCATTGACCTTAATGGGACAAGGTTCAGTCTTTCTGTTGCCCTTGATTAGGTCATTGACATGATTCCAGGATTGCTTAGGGTTGCCTATGTTGGTTTTCTGGAGGTGCGTGACATACTCCCTTTTAGCAAGTTTAATGGCACTCTTGGTTTTGTTTCTTAAGGCTTTGCATGCCACAAGGTCTGCTGGAAGGGAGGAGAGCTTGAACTGCTTCCAGGCCTTGTCCTGACTAATCATGAGGGTTTTAAGGGATGGAAAGATCCACTTGTAGCAGCTGCCTTTAGCTCTCAGTCTTTTCAGAGGAGCAAAGAGGTTGGCTGCTGTACATAGTAAGTCCTGGAAGTATTCCAAGGCCTCTGTCAGAGTAGGGAGGAGTGTGATTGGGCCCCAGTCCTGACTGCTTAGGTAGTCATTGAATTGCCCTTCCAAGAAGTTGGTGTAGTCGCGAGCAGTGAGGATTCTGGGCTGGACCTTGGGTGCTCTGTTCTTCCAGATACAGAATATCAGGGAATGGTCACTCAAGGAGTCTGCCATTGTTCCGGCAATCTGGATGTTGGCAGGGTTGGACACCAGAGCCCAGTCGAGGGTGGTGTGATTCCCTGTTTTGTAATTAAGTCTGGTCGGTTCAGAGATAACCTGTGCCAGACCTGCCTCTTGGGTCAGTGACATCAAGGCATGGCCAGGTTCCTGGGCCCAGCGCAGGTTGAAGTCTCCCAAAATGAGGAGCTCTGAAGAGACTTCTTGGGCCATGGCATTTGTGATGGCCTCGAGGGATTGGAGGGCCAACTTTGGAGGATGGTAGACACATCCTATGGTAAGTTGCTTGGTACATCCAAGGGTAATACGGATGAATACAGCTTCTCTGTTGGAGGGGGGGCTTTGCTGCAGGCTTAGAAGTGACACAGGGAGGTCTTCCTTGATATAGAGAAGCACACTGCCCCCTTTTTCGGACTCCTTGTCCTTATGGTAGGTACTGTAGCCCAGTGCCTGTATCTCATAATCGAGGATGTGGGCTTTTAGCCAGGTTTCTGAGATGGATAGGACAGCGGGCTTGTAGAGGTCAAGTCAGGCTTGGACTTCATGTATTTTAGGTCTGAGGCTACATACATTCATATGTGCTATCTTCAGACCCTTTGCAGACACCGAGCGAGGGTTCTGAGGGGATGTCACTGAGATATTGGTGGTATTAGGGCCGGGGTTGGGTTTAATATCTCCTGCCAGGAGTAGTAGCACTACTAGTAGGCAGAGTAGCTTAGGGCTGGCTGAAGTGACTAGGTTTCGTCGACGCATCCTGCCTGCAAAGTAGAACAGGTCGTAACATATACCCTTTCTTACCATCTCAGGAGCTGATGAGAGAGCAAGCATGCTTGAGATGGGCATTCCATTGTGGAAATCATGGGGGGGGTCATTATGCCAATGGCCCCATGTTTCAGGATGACCTGAGTCGATGAGCCTGTCCACCCATAGTAGGGACAGTGAATAGATTATTGCAAGGAGTACCCCCCCCCCATTTGGGAGAGGGGTGCTTAGGTCTCGTGCACTGTGGGGCGCTAGGACTGGGGCATATGTTTGGTGAGGCATCATTGTATGCTCATGATAGGGTCAGCTGTAGAAGGGTACCACCAAGTCTAGTTGGTATGGGGTTTAGCAAGGGTCAGTTTCCCCCTTTTGGCCTAGCTTTTTTCAGTTAGGGAGTAATCCCTGGTTCTAGTTGAGCTTTAGAGGGCATTATAGTTAATTTTAACTTGTGCAGAGCCACTGAGTCACCTGTTATAGAATTGTGACTACTTGGCTAGACATTGGGCAAGATACGCCGAGGGAGATACTTTCACTACTCCTGCCCTGGGCTTGTTATGTTTAGCTGTAGCAGTTGCATCCCCTAACCCATAGATGCAGTAATATTAGCATAAGTCAACAGGTTTGCTCTAGCTAGTGTACAGTTTAAAATCTCTTTAGAAACAGCTAGATATTACTTAGCACAGACAATAGGTATTCACACTTTCTGAGGAGGCACAATTTAGAAACAGATTATGAGGTCACTTTCAAGTAGTTAGTAAATCATTCTTGTGTACAGTGATAGGAAATCAGGAAGCATTTTAAAAAAAAAGAAATCACATTTACACAGCATGCGGTGCCTTAGCACAGGAATGTTGGCACAGACCAACGTACAGGTGAGGCACAAGTTGATTACACTGCTGATGACTAGAGCTCTTTGCCTGCATACCAGTTTGATGCAGTGGTTAGGTCCAGAGCATAAGAGGGGCGGGTTAGTGGTGTCAAACATTCCCAGCCTTGCCCTCAGGTGAATGGTTCAGCAATCCAAGTGGGCATGGCAGTCAAGCATTTAATGGGGGGAGGGAATGGGGTGCGTGGGTAAGAGAAAACAAAAGCTAACTGATAAGGTCATCCGCCTGCTCCGGTACAGGGGAGGTAGAGTCTTGTGCGAGCATGGAAGCTCCACCCGCCCGGCCTGACTATTCAGAGTCAGTGCCTCTGCTCCACATGCCGCATTGTTCAGGATGAGGGGGCCCTTTTGCAGTGAGGTCTCCCTCACCACCCCAGCAAGGATTAGCAGCAACAGTCCAGGCTTGTGAGCCACGAGGCTCAGATCAGGTGGTGGGTCAACAACTGATGGCTGGCATGGCATCCCACCCCCACAGTCATGTCCCATCTACTGGACTTGTCACAGCACACGGTCACTGCTTGCCACACAATGGTCCCATGCACAAGGGGTGATATGCCACATGCAGTGGCACACGCTGTGCTATCCCTATGTAGTTTGCAGACTGCTGTGGGACATGGCTGATGCAGTGCTCTGCTGGTGGCTGTCTGCCATCTGGTTTCACTCTGCGAGTTCATGGTGGTGTTTGGGGGAGAGCTCTGTTGCATGCCCATCTGTCACCCATGGGGGCTTCACCTGGTGGGTGGGGGCAGGTCACTTCTTGGTGGCCGTTGGTATGTATCAGTCCTTTGCACAGACACTGAACCTGTTGCACAGTGGATGTGCTATGTTGGCCTGTTCATGTTGCCCTGTTTCTGTACACTTTGGGTCAGCCATGGCATTTCACCAGGTGCCAAGTTGTCTGAAGTGCCATCTGTCATTGCAGCACCTCCGGTGGCTCTGTCGGCATTCAGTGGGTGAGTTGGCGGGGTGCAGTGTTGTGCACTGCTGGCCAGCGATGATGTCAGTGGTCACGCTTGGTCCCCCATGTGTGTTTGGTGTGGTGCTATGTTGGTGGGCGGCATGATGCTGGTGCTCTAATTGACAGCACTGCAGTTGCGGGCACATTCTGAGAGTGGAACTGAGCTCACTATCACCTGAGCTGGTACGCATTGTTCTTTCACATGATTTCACAGGAATGTTGAGCCACACAAACAATTTCAATTATCTTGCACACAAAAAGTGCTGCACTCCAAATGGAAGTGAACCAGGTGCCATTGAGAAGTAGCTAGCCACCAAAAGGCAGATAATTTAAACAAAAAGCCAGCACTCCAGAACATAGTTAGGATACAGCAGTTTTAAAGATCGTGTGCAATGGTCCCATATTGCTCCACAGAAACCACTGAATATCTCGCAATGGCTGTGAAAGGGCATTTCTGCATTTCTATTTACTTTTGGTCCAGTGTTTTTGAAGAAATATTGTTTTGTTCTTCAGCTGTTTCTATCTCCGTTTTCAGCACACTTAGACAGCGCTTCCTGTGTGGGCATGTTCAGCGGTTACGTCATCGCCAAGTACTGTGCTGTGGAAGTACTGCTCAGTGCAAAAGCAGAATGTAAATTGAATGGGCTGTGTTCAACTGAGCTATTTTTGCTGTAAAACAGAGACATCTATGACTTTTATTGTCATCTCCTGATTGTGTTCAGCATTTTGGCATATATGTCATAGTCTGTGCTGTAGTATTGTGTGTGTTTTTTGCACGGCGCTTTCTGTCCATGTTTAGTTGTTCAACCCAGTACCCCATTGCATGGAATAACTATACCCCATTGCATGGAATAACTATCGGGCACACTGTATCTGTAAATAAAGTTATGCAGCCTATTGTTGCAATGTGAGAATCACTTGTGTGGACATCATAATTCCCTGATCATTTATTAATGTGATGACATAATAACATAATATATATTATAACTCATTTGCCTAACCACTGAATATCTCGCAATGGCAATGAAAAGGAATTTATATTATAACACGTTCGCCTAACTTGCACTGCTGTATGTAATTTGTTGGTTCTGGTCTCCAGATGATTGGCAGGTCACAAAGCATGTTGCTAGACAGCACATCCACCCCTGACATTCAATGTAATATTGTTTGCATCTGCAAAGGATATAATAGGATATCACAGTTATATGAATACAGGAAGTCAAGTACTATCTCTACAGTTCCCCTTCAAGTTTTATTGCTTTCTGGTGTTCAGTAGAAACTGCATCGTTTCTCATAATCTGATATCTTATTTCTGCACTGACTTTACTGCTTCTTTTTATGCTTATGGTAACAAGTATTAGTATTTTGTATTTTGCTGCCTGTGGCACTGGAGCTGATCCTTCATCACTAGCATGGGAGTCTAAATAGCGCACCAGCACATAATGTCATCAGATGATGTTTTACCTCCAGTCTTTGTTCATTCCCTTTGCAGCACACTCTTTTCACAGTCTCCCCCAAACTGGCAATTCACCAACAATGGCCCCGGCTACTCAGTACTATTGTTAGACAAATCCTAATATAGATGTCTGTGAGTGCCCTTGCGATGTCCTACATCACCCAGTATATTACAGCCCACCCCCAACGTCAAGCAGAATTGTTTGTAGCCATGCAAGTCAATAGACATATGAAATGCACATCGCAATGAATAGCTCCATTGCTATCTCTGTTCCATTTGCAGAACCTGTAGATTTGTGGCCTCTGTTCAGTGTACTTGCCACTGTTGGAGATGCAGGATGCTGGGTGTGCAGTTTGGTGGTTGGGGTGTCAGGTGTGTTTTATTGCATTATTGTTGTGCTACAATAATTAGATCAATACCAAGCAGGAGGCAGATGAGCACAGCAAATTATGCTGCATACAATGCGCCCCTTGTGCTGTGTATTCCCTATTACCAATGGCATGTCTAAGCCATGCTAGTGAGTCTGTTCTTCTGCCACCTCACCCACACAAGGCACCTACCGACACCCACCCACAAGCAAAATTGTCAACGTTGCTGACGCCGACCCGCAAGCAAAATTATTGGCAAACAAAAATGTCAGTGTTCCCTGGCTTGTGTGACAAATGCATCAAAAAGTGCAATATCAAGCGCAGCAGCATATTTCCTGACCATGGCAATGAATGCAGTTATTTTTACATTCCTTCCCAGGCTTATGCAGCAAATGCATTAGAGAGTATAATATAGATTGCCACATTACTGCGATCCGGGGTAGACATACTAAAACTTTACTTCTTTCTTTTCATATTCCTTCAGGCAACTTGAACTAACAGCAGCAAAGTCTGGTCAGTCCATCCCAAAGTGTTTATTCCGACATTGTCTCCAGCTGCATAATCAGAAAGCCCACTTCACATTTACACTGCCTAATCAGTGCTACACATCATGTTTTGCTTTGCTCCATGATTGGAAACTACAATTCAAATATGTTATGTTCATTGCACAGTCTTTTGCACACAGGGCAGCAGTGGTTTCTCACTGTTATGGTACATCAATAAAATTCATGTTTGCCAGTTGCACTCATACCAATAGCCTGTCATACATGATTAAGTCCAGCACTTGGAGTGCACATATCCAGCCCGCCCAGACATCTAAGTCCGATCCACCTATCAACAGCTTCATTGCTATAAGTGTCAGTGTCAGTGGTGCTTCTTTGGACCGTGGTGACATAAATAAAGGTGTTTCATTTGGTATATGGTGTGCTGCGCTCCCAATTACTTCATTGAGGATACTTACATTTCACCTGGGCATCGCATCGGAGGACATAGCGATCATGTCTACCCTGGCATCTATTCGTCACATCTAGCAGTTCAGCCTGTTCTTATAATGCTATTGGACACTGAGATTGGCAATTACAATTTATGTATTATTATTTTTAGCTACTTGCATTGGTACTATTCACTTTGACACTGTTCTGTGTACATTTTATGGTATGTGTGTTGCAAGTGATTTGATACTATGCATTTCTTATTGGCATCGGGAACTTCTGCATTCCGAGCATGCCATATTCTGTGTGCTCCACAAGTCACTATTCTTTCCCCATATGTAGCATGCATTCGCACCTGACATGCATTTTTTTCCTTTCATGAGAACATTGTTCTCACAGTGCTGGTTAGATTTTGCAGATACAGTACATTTGTTATTCATCCTTCTGGAGTGTTGTCCTCTAATAATGGCACAAACGATACACTGATACTTCTCCAAGATTCTTGCAAAGTGTATCGTGTCTACTTATGCCTACTTGTTATGCCAACTTTATAGTTACTGAATCACTGTTCTTGTACCATTTTTATATCATCAGGGTTTGCATAGAATTATGCATGGATTAATCAATTTGGATACTTCTTTGCAGGGCATGTGCTCAATTTTTTTGTTTTAGGATATATTGGGAGCACAGAGGAGTCAAACTGTGACTGTTGACAACCCATTTATAGAGAATTTGATAGATTTTATTATCTAATCACATAATTTAGCCTTGCACCTGGTTGCAGTCCTTTCTTAGATTTGCCCATTGCCATTAGGGACACACGACCTCAAAAACTGACAAGTGTTTTCATTTAGACTACATGGTTATGTTACAAAAAAAATTTGTGCTAAGGGCATTGAGTTGTTTATGTGAGCAGTGGCAAAGCCTCCATGCAAACAGCAGGCACGGGGGTTGGGGAAGAGTACCGCAAAGAAGTTGTTGACATTTGCACTGCTGTGTTCCACCTGTCCAGCATCGTCCATTTTTTTTTATTATTCTTAATCTGTGATCCAATCTCAGTTTTTGAACAAAGAAAGGACCCTTTTTATAATGAGGAAAAACAGGCAAATGTAATATAAGTTCATTTTTGGAAATTTGTATCCAATTAGAATTAGTTTCTTTCTGCAGATTAAATTGATAGTTCATACATTGAATCTGTTTTTTGTAACGTTTATTGCATGGACACTCTAGACGTACATGTTGGAGTGTGTTGTTACAGCTCCATGTCTGACAGCTGGGGGAAGAGTGCTTTTCAAACTTAAACCCTAAGTGTTTTTAACACATCATTCTTTATTCTTTATTTGATAGTAAGGTCATGGTATAAGTGTTGTCATCCATCAAGTAGTACACACGGTTGGCATGTCCATCTCTATTTTGAAAGGTAACTTAGTTTAGTTTAAATCTTTTATTAAACATAAAAAGATACACATTCACTTATAATTGGGAACAAACTAATCTATTTAGTTCATGCCTGGTGGTCTCCTCAGTTGGACTGGCCAAACAGCACCTGGATGACACTTGACAAACTAAACAGATACGGGATGTGATGTGCATTGTGAATGCTGCATGCGCTATTACTGTTCGCCTGCTCTTGCTGGGTGTACACTTCAGTCCTGCAAACAGAAAGATTAAATTATTGGACAATGAAAAAAATACAATTACCATTCATCCAGATTCATCCCCAGACTCATTGTCTGAACTCGGACTGCTGTCAGAATGCTCGGCTTGAAAAGTGGTCTGAGGCTGGCCGGCAAGAGGCTCATAAGAATAGGGCTGAAGTATTGCAGAGCCCCATATACATTCTATCTCACCCTCTTCATCGGAAGACATTGTGCATCATGGCAAACATTGCACCAAGGTGGACTTCACTTCAGACAATTGCACACAGATTCTGCACCTTTATTGGGTTATCAGGTAAACTAGACACAGCTGCAGCAGGTTTAGTACCTTTCAGTGCCTGTAACTCCGCGATGACGTGGTAGGGGGAGTGGCACTGCCTAGTCGGGCTGAGGATAGCAAGAATGGGGGCGGACAAGCCTTGCAAAATAATAAAAAAATAAAAAGTGGAGCAATGCAGGCAACAAACAAATCAAGAAAATAAGAACACAGCACTCTGTGGTCAGGAATTTAACTTTATTAGGTATTTTCATAACAATGCCGAAAAAGGCTTTGTACTTGGTCTTTGAAATGAGGCAGAAATTGCAAACATGATGGACTGTCACATTAAATTTCATGCATAGGAGACCACAGATGAGATATTTTAGTGATTTTATGAACTTGCATAGGATGGGTCTGCGGTCAGTTCCTGAGTGACAACATGGGTTAAATAAAGAAAGTACTGAGTATATGTTGGGTTTAATAAAAAATATAGACCACTAACAGATTTTTTACATTGACTTTCTCACCCATTTCAATTGTAAACCTGTGGAAACCCCTGAAACCACACTCCCCTCCCATACCCCAACATATCCCAGTTCTAAATATATTTTCAATAAGGTGCTAAACGAAAATTACCTGTGTGTGTTTTGTTTTTTTCATTCTATCACTTCTGTGTATGGTTGTCAGTATTGTTTTTGTGTCTGAATGTAGTGTGATGTTCACCCTGTCTTCTTCAAAGTCTATTACCTGTAATGCTGTATTTCAACTGGCAGATAGTCAGTATTTGATTTTGCAAGTGCTGTCTGATTGAGTGCTCTCTGATGGTTTTTTTCAGTACAACTTAGATGACCCACTATAAACAATAAACACAATGAAAAATAAAAAAGCTGGAAAAATCAGAATTTACAGTATCCACTCCTGCCATGGCACTGAGACAGACATTATCTGTTGCTAGTGTATCATCTAGAGACTGTAACACATCTAACACAAGTATTTTTCCTTGGTGTATGTTTAGTCCTCACACCACCCACAATTACTTTAAATATAGAAGTTAACATTGCAATTTTTTTCTTATTGTTTTTTTTTTTAAATCTGTGCAAAACGAGAACCAAAAGTGACATAGTGGGTAGAAAGCTCTCCCTCATAAATACCATACCTGTGGCACAGTCTGAGTCTGATTATCCTGAAACAGTTTAATTTACTTCTGAATTACTGCAGGAGTGGCACTTTGTCTCTGCTACTCTGTATTTTCTTGTTCAGTGCGCTATTGAAAAGTCAATCTTCAGACCAGTTACTAATAAAACAAGCATTTGTCAGTGCTGAATGTTGCTTGCTTCTATGTGCTGTTTAGGTATTTGGAAGTCATTGGAGTGCAAATATTGAAAATTCGCGAACTTACGAGTGTGCGTAGGAACCTAACCTGCGCTCGTCAAAACAATCATTTTAAGAATTTTTCACCAAATTTTCAACATAGCCATTTTAAGAGCTCTGCTCATGAACAGTGTCACTGTGATTTTCTTAATGTGTCCCATACATTGAGTTTGCACACCGACTGCGCCATTGTGCGCTACACGGTGGAAACACATTTTGGGCAAGATGTGAAAAATGACAGCTGCACTGCTCATAAGGAGGTGTGGTAAAATGGCAATGTTGAAAATCTGGAGTAAAAATATTGAAAATTCGCAAACTTACGAGCGTGCATAGGAACTGCGCAATGGACACTCGTAAAACAGTCATTTTTAGGAATTTTTCACCAAATTTTCAACACAGCCTTTTTAAGACCTCTGCTCATGAACAGTGTCACTGTGATTTTCTTAATGTGTCCCATACATTGATTTCGCACACCGACTGCGCCATTGTGCGCTACATGGGCGGAAACATGTTTTGGGCAAGATGTGAAAAATGACAGCTGTACTGCTCATAAGGAGGTGTGGTAAAATGGCAATGTTGAAAATCTGGAGTGAAAATATTGAAAATTCGCAAACTTACGAAGTGCGTGAACTGCTAGCTGAGCTCGTAAAACAGTCATTTTAGAATTTTTTCACCAAATTTTCAACATAGACTTTTTGAGAGGCCACCTTATGAACACTGGCAATGTTGTTTTATTAATCGGTCCCAAAAGGTGATTTCATGCAGTGACCATGAAATCACCCTTCGGGCCAGATTAATGCCATGACAGTGCAAGAATTCATGAGGAGGGTCCCAAAAACCCCATGTTGAAAATTTGGGGCCAAAATTCCCAAAAATGCCTGAGATATGCAACAAAGTTGAAAAAAACCCTCTCTATCCCATTATACAGCTTACCGGCATTTCCTCAGTTCCCGGTCGGCTTTGAAGAGTGCAGGCATGTTCCCGGTCCACCGATGATGGTTGCGCTGAGCTCCGGAGGTAAGCATGGGGTGAGGGGGTGTGGGAGGCAAGGTGCACAGTGGGTGGGTGTGGGTTGTGGGAGGGGGGCAGGGAGACTATGAGGGACCATTTTTTTATTCACAGTTTTTTTTTCAGAAGACAACGTGGATGTTTGCCATGCTGGGGTGGGGTCCCAGTGTGGCAGCAGGAAAAGCTGTTTGGGGGATGTGGAGCTGATGGGGATTGGGCACCCCGTCGGCTATAACAGTTTTTGCCACGCTGGGATGGGCTCCCAGCGTGGCACCTGGACAGCTGTTGGGGGGGCGTGGAGCTTATGGGGGATTGGGCACCCCCGTCGGCCATACAGTATGTACGTGGGGGGGAGCACTTCAGCACGCAATATCCATGCTTGCTCGTGTGTGTTTGTGGGGGGGAGAGCTGTGCTCACTGAAGCGGAGCTCTCCCTTTCAACTGTATGCCATTGCATTTTGGACTGCAGTCATAGACAGCTGCAGCACTCATTGGAGAACTGGGGCCGCACCTGGAAACACACCGACTGCATTGGAAGACAGGCTGACACACCTCCAAAAACTCGGATGATGGCACTATGTTTCTTGCACATGCGTGCAAGCAACATAAAAAGAATACCTGTTCATTGAAGAAATGCATGGATTGTTTGTTTTAATGATATGGTCATTTTCACTGCTTTCAGTCTCACTGACTTTTTTTTCAATTTTGTTTCCTGTTCAGTACAGTTATTTAATCTCTGCCACATAAAGCATGTTAACTGCATATTAACTGTAGTCTCTGTTATTATTAATTTGTATTTCTCCCTCTGCCAGCGACTTTTTGTGCTGTATAATTACTTATCATGGAGCAAATACCAGTGCACTATAGTCTGTGGTAGCAATAATACAGCTACAGCTGTTTTATTTTATTTCTAAAGATAAAATAAAAAAGGGAGCATGATCTTTACTCAGAGTTGGTCAATGTATTTACTGGTGTGGTTCTGCTGTAGAGGGGCTCTGCTGTTTGTGACTGAAATGCCTCAGTGAAAGCCCCCCCCCCCACACACACACTTGTGCAGTCTGACAGCAACACTTCCAGACAGCATTAACAGTCTGAAGCATCTACAGTTGCTAGCAGAGGCATTTATATCCCATTAATTCCAGCCTTCCTTATAGCTACTTTGGCTGTTTATACTGAACCTCCAGTTACTTGAAAAAAAGGAACTTAGAGTAAATGCAGCCCAGGCAGTCACAGATCACATGATTTTGTTACAGTTTTCATTCTTTGTTTTTTTGTTTGTTTTGTTTGAGTTTATAGCTGTAGTATATGGTGTGTGTGTGTGTGTGTGTGTGCACGTGTGTGTGTCCTCTTTTTCCCAGTGGGTCCTAGTATCCCCCTGTCACCCCATTTGAAATGCCATGCTGTGTTTCAGGCTCTGATTACACTCAACACGTCTCTTTTTTGGACACATCATATGTCATTCCCGTTTCAATAAAAAGTTCATTTCCCTGACAGTGAGGGGGGGGGGGATTACATTTGGATGCTACTGTACCAAGATAGCCCTTTTATGTATATTTATTCCCTAGATCTGCTGAAATGCACTCCACAGTATCTATCTTTGTATGTCTATACAGACAGATATATGGAATGATGAAAGGCAGAAAAAACTTCATAAGATAATTACAAAGATTGAACTATTGCCTGTCAGTTTAAAGCTACAACACTTGCTTTCTTTCTTGATTCATATAACTTGGATTTTACAGCATCACAATAACCAGTACAGTACTGGTTAATGGAAAATACTGTCAGCATAAAATGGACTAACAACAAGCTCTTTCCTCTGAGGTAACCAACAGACACTGGTGGATGGAAGGCTCTGCATGGCATCAGAGAACTGATGTGTTGTAGAAACATAGGACTCTGTAATATTTATTCTTCAATGTGTAAATCACTGACATGGAGTTGTGTTTGAATCAATGTATTTATGCACAACCAGATTTAAATCCCTCAGCATTTTCTGACATTGGATGGATGGTGCTTTACTGTGACTGCTGATATGCTTCACACTCAGCCAAAGCATGAGGGCTAGCATCAAAAAAACTCAGAGCAGCCATGTAAACAAAACATGGGCATCTGTTCAACAAATGGAGACAGAAAAAAGCATGACACATAACTTTATAAACAAAAAAAAAACAACTTTTGGGCAACATCTATAGGACACACTATGAGAGGTACAATGGCAGGACTATGAGGATATGCATTTGATTTAAAAAAAAACAGCAATATGTTACACTTCTGGCCAACTTTGTTACACCTTATGTTGTTCTTACACTGTCCAAATTGTATGGCCATGCATGAATCAGTAAACAAAATACTGTGGAAATGAAATTCTTCTTGATTTTTTTTTCTGCATAACAAAGATAAACACAGTTAGCAGACCACCTCACAATTCCTGATACAAGACAGCAGAAAAAAGTAGAGCTATGCTTGTTTTGAGAGGTATCTGACAGAAGTATGCTACAGTATTTGACAGTGTTTGAGGCTGCCTTGCAAATAATGGTAGTACATTAAACTTAATGAACTTTCTTACATCCGCTCTTGTTTCACACTCACAAAAATGTAAGGTCAGGTATGAACCATGAATGAAAAAAAAATTGGAATGAATCTCTTAATTTTTTTTATCAAGAATAACAGACATACACGCAGCTAGCAGTTCCCCTCCTGATTCCTGAGACATTGCTGCAGAATAAAAATAAACAAACAGTAACTTAAACATTATACCTATGACAACACCCACATAACCTTAATTATCGGAAGTGCAATATCTTTCAAACTTATGCTCAAAAAGATAAAAAGTTGAACAAGAGAAACAGGTTTTTTATACAAAATATGTTTATTTAGGTAACTGAATACCAAATTAATTTCCCCTTTAATAAATCCTTGTTATGCATTTATATCAGTTTTGTGAGAGGTTAAATAAAGGAACAACTAATTAATGTCACCTGCTGGTGCACCTGGAGAAAAAGAAAAACGTGGACACTTGGCTTTAGTCATGCTTAGATGAGGTACTTTAGCAATAATGCATGACAAGGTGTGTGTTGTGCTGGGATAATGTCACACCTGGGGTGGTTGGGCATGAGCCTGCAGGCCGAGTGCATCCAACAACCCCAGAAGTGATGTTATCTCAGCACAACACACACCCTGGAGTGCATTATTGCTACTAAACAATGGCTCATCTGTAAAAGAAACAAAAAAATGATGAAAAACTACTTTTAAAGTAGATTTTCCTGTCATTTTTTGAATGAGTAGGGTTACTTCAAGAAAAAGTAGTGCTGATTTAGCCAGCAGGTGAAGCTAATGTGTTTTTTGAGTAGGTGTGCAGTTCCCATAGCAACCTTTCAACCTTTGTCAGTGGTGCCACTTTTTGTTAGTATGACCTATTGTCTCAGTGTTTATGTTGGCTTTGGTTGCTGTTTTTTCATTGTGTTCCTCTGTTTTTCCATGACTGTGTTGTTATCACAGTTCTGCTGGAGTATTGGGACTGCTGCCTCACCCCCCTTCCCGACTTGCCATGTACCGCGGTGCTGTGTGGAAGTCTAAAACAAGAGGAAAGGAGGTAGGGAGGCTATTTCTAAAGTGTTTGTACAGTCCATCTGGAAAAAACAACAAACAGAAAAGAAAAAACAAAAGTGAGTGAGGCTAACAGCTACATGATCTGTGTAAAGACTCACTTGCTCTCTGATCTTGCTCGATGCAAACCTGATGGTAAACATGGTTTTAGCTGCATGTTTTTTTTTTTTTATTGATAGGAGAAAGACATTTGGGTGGGGGATGTAAGAGGGTTGTTGTTTTTTGTTTGTGCTGGGGGGTGTTTGGGACATTGAAGGTGGCTAGCGGCTGCAGAGTGAGTGAAGTGACCTGCAGAGCGGGAAGTAGTGAAGAGTGCTGTGTGCAGTGATTTTTACTTAATGCTGTCTTCTGTGTAACTGGGACTAGACCTGTGATGATGTACTGGGATAACATCATGGGTCTAGTCCCAGTTCAACCAATTAGAGGCTATCAATCTTGGTTGCCATTGTATAATATGTGGTCAACACCAGGTGGATTAGGGAAGAAATGCATCATCAAGTTAACTATACTGCATTGAATTATTGCAATTCCCTGCTGCACTGAGTGGTACAGAGCTGCACCGGGCATCATACTGCAGTATCATTCAATGTCACTATAGCTACCACTGTAAGTAGACTGATGAAATGATGGTTAAAATGTCTCTGTGTGCCTGCTTTGTTATTTTTGGTGTGTGGTTATATGGAACTGTTGCTGTGTGTCTGAATCTGTTTGATGACAGTGTCAAGTAGTTTACTGTGTGTTGGGCATGTTATGTAAAAAGAAAACACAAAATCAGAAACCTGTATGGAGAGAATATCAGTACAGACTTGTATTTTTGTTGCTCTGCTTTACAACGAGAGTTGTGTAGGGGGTGGGGTGGAGGAAGGAAGTCAACTGCTTCTATGCCATGTATAACTTATAAGAGGCTACACATTATAACATTTTATGTGCACCAACCCTGCCTCCCCTGTCCATGTTGGGGGTTTGAGAGGGTGTATGGGAAGGGGGGTGGTTGTTACTGTTAACATGAAACAATGAGTCATACTCATATATGAGTCAACAGAATCCCCAACTGGTATTGCCATGCACCCCTCTCCCCTGGTTGGGGGAGGGGAGAATGTCTTGTTGAGGATGAGTATGTGGAATATCACGTTAAAAAATATATTAGCATGCAGGCAATAAATCATACTCAGATATGAGTCAACAGAACGTGCATCTGGTATTGCGTGCACCCCTCTCCCCAGGTTGGGGTGGGGCGGTTGTCTTGTAAAGGAAGAGTATGTGGACTATACTGTATAGTATATTAACATGCAAGGAATGACTCATAATCATATGAGTCAACAGACTGTGCATTTGGTATTGCATTCTGCCCTCTCCACTGGTTAGGGGTGGGATAGGGTCTCTCTTGATATCTCTCAATCTCTCTCTCCCTCTATATATATATATATATATTCTACTGGCAAGGTTGTGCCAGTATAGTTAGGATGAAACCACACTTCTACATTAAAGTCCAAAATTGTAAGCATAACAACTTTGGAGCCATTCAAAACAGATTTGCATGAAATGTGCCACGCATAATCTCTCAGGATAGGTCTCTTGTCCTGCCAAATTCTGTGGGAATCCATCAAGTGGTTTCTGAGATATAAAGTTTTAAAAAAGAGAAAAATATTGTTTTTTGACATTTCATTCTACAGCTTGATCTCAGAAATGGCTTTATGTTGTGGGCTGACATTTCTAGGGTAGAAAGCCTTTGGATGACACCTGTACCTTTTGAAGGTTTGGTGAAAAAATATTAATCCATTCAAAAGTTATGCCATTTTAAATTTTCCCATTATTTCCAATGGCAAATTTATGTCGGGCATGAAAATACAATTTTTTGCACAATATGAGTATTGTGCGAAAATACCAGCTTCTTTTTTGCGCAGTTGAAGTATTGTGCAAACAATACCACCTTCTGTGTGAAAAATATCAGCTTCTTTTCACAAGGATGGCTGGTATTTTTCACGCAATTCACAGTCGCTCGATAAATTGAGTTGTGTTGCATCCGCCATCTTGTTTTGCCACTTAGCGAGGATGAAGTATCGACCATTTGAAAAACAAAAAAAAATTAGAACACAGCTAAAGATGACCCCTTTAGTCATATTCTGAAGAGTTTTTTTTTTGTTTTAAGCTGGACCCAGACATGTTTTTTATGTCGGGTGCCAGCTTACACAGAGAACAGCTATAAGCAATTCTCTGTATGAGAACAGCAATATTTTCTTGACTTCTGCAGCCGCAGCTGGAACTCATTTTGCTGGCTGCAGAGTCAAGGAAGACCCACTTTGTTCATACCGACACAGGGTGCCCAGTCTCCCTGTCAGTATGTATCTCCCACACATACACACACACACACACACTTATTTGGCACACTGGGAGCCCACCCCAGTGTGCCCTACATTATTTAAAAGCCAGTGGAAAAAAAGAAAACTATCCTCCAACATCTTTTTCTTCAATGCTGAATCCTGCATGGAAATTTAAGATCATTTCAATGCAGGATCCAGCATCAAACTAGTCTATCACTTCCCCAAATTCCTGTGTTTTGCAGTGACATTGGGGTGCCCAATCCCTATGTCAGTTTGTATCCCCCCAGTATAGTGGCACACTGGGAGCCCCCCCAGTGTGCCAAGATAAAAGTTTTTTTTTAAACTTTCCAACACCAGGATGCCCACTCCCAGTGTCGGATGCCTCCCTCCCCAGCCTACTTTTATTGCTGACAGGGATGCCCAATCCCTTTGTTGGCATCATGATCCCCCCAACTTATGTGGCACACTAGGAACCTACCACAGTGTGCTAATGTTAATTTTTTTCATTTTAACCTGTGAATAAAGAAGAACATCCCTGATATCTTTTTTTTACAAACCTGAAATAAAGAAAACAGTCCCTTGTCATCTCCCCAGTTCCCTCCCCATCCCACCCTCCCTCTGCTCACCCACACCCCTTACCACCCTTACCCTATACTTACCTCCGTAGGTCAGTGCTGTCATTTTCTTCGCACTGGGAACACGTCTGCACTCTTCAAAGCTCAACCACAAACTGAAGAATCAAAGGTAAGCCATATAATGGGAGTCAATGGGGGGTTTCAACTTATGCTGATATCTCAACCAATTTTAGGAGTTTCTACATCAAATTTTCAACATGAGGTTAGTGAGACTGGCATTGTCATTTCATTGCTCAGGCCCCAAAGGTGATTTCACGGTCACTGCATGGAATCACCTTTTGGAACTAATTTACAAAATGACACTGTTCATGAGGTGGGTTCCCAAAAAGTCCATGTTGCAAATTTGGTGAAATAATTCCCCAAAATGATGATGCTATAAGCGTGCATTGCACAGTTTCTATGCACGTTAGTAACGTCACCAATTTTTAATATTTTTACTTCAGATTTTCAGAATTGCCATTTTTTCTATACCTCCATATCAATAGTACAACTGTCATTTTGTACATCCTACCTGGAACATGTTTTTGCATCTGTGACACAGAATGGCATGGCCGCTGTGTGAAATCAACTTTTGGGAATAATTAACAAAATCACAGTTGCACTGTTCATGAGGGGAGGTCCCAAATAGTCGATATAGAAAATTTTGTGAAAAAATTCAGAAAAATGACCTCGTTACGAGCGTGCATTGTGCAGTTTCTATGTATCCTTCTAACTTTGTCAATTTTTCATAGTTTCACTCCAGATCTTTAACATTATCATTTTTACACACCACCTCATGAATAGTACAGCTATCATGTTTCAAATCCTGTAAAAAATGTTTTTCCACACCGGTGGCGCAAAAACATTGTTACAGTTACACGGAATTACATTTTGACAGGGATTTGAAAGTTTTCTCTACTGGGTACATGCAGTGAGGTGATAAGAAGGTTATGTTGAACAGCTGGGGTGACAATTATTTAAGATGGCACAGTTATGACTATCTGTTGTAATTTTGCTATGCCTGCTCATAACTTAATGTGTGGAGATGCAGGGGCCAGAGACCCCTGTGTTTCCACAGCTACATACATATGTGCATCTGTGGAGGGATGGGAGTACAGGGTCTGAAGAACCCTGTGCTCCCACAGTAAAATGAAGATGCAATTATACTATCTAAAAAAGAAGGGAAATTCTTTGCAAAAAACTTCATTAATGCATTAGTTAGGGTGAATACCACAGTAACAAAAGCAGGGAAAGGAGGCATTAGGGTTTCCAACCCTGATGCCTCACCCCCAGGTTTCCCACCCCATGACACCACCCTATCCCCCCACCCTCCACATACCAGCAGGCATTGGGGTGTGCCATGGGGTCATCAGGTTTAGCTCTGACACCATTCTACCTAATTGGGGCTGGGGAGCACACAGGGGGCATCAGATTTTCAATCTGACCACCTGAAATGCCCCCTCCATGATTGGGACCCCCAAAAATGTCACACCCATTTCCTTTGCAATCTGTGAAACTGCTATAGTTTGCAGCAGTACTTCAATGCCCCTTCTCCCCGGTTAAAAAATGTTTTCTGGCAATTTTTTGCAAAATTAATACTGCCACCATCTGCCCCCGTTTAGGTAAATACTTGTTGGTGTTTATCCAATAAAAGGAGATTTTCTCCTTTTAATGTTTGTAAGGGGACCAAGGCATGTTTTATTAGGCTGAAATATTTTCCGCTAACATTGGGGTTCCCAATCCCTGTGTCTGCAGCAGGAATCCCACCACCATCACCACTGATGTGGCACACTGGGAGCCTACCCCAGTGTGCCCAAATGTATTTTTTTATAACCTATTAAATAAAGAAATCTATACCCCAATGTCTTTTAGCTTCAATGCAGAATCCTGCATTGAAATTTTCTGCATCAAACTTGCATCATCCTTACTGGCAATGGGGTGCTCAATCCCCTTGTCAGTATGTCTCCCCCACACACACATTTGTGTGGCACACTGGGAGCCTACCCCAGTGTGCCTAGATAATATTTACTATTTTCATCTTTCTGACACTGAGATGCCCACTCCCAGTGTCAGATGCCCCCACCCCCCAATCCCACTTTCTTTGTTGACGGGGGTGCCCAATACTGCTGCTGGCAGCATGTATCCCCAAAAAGACTCATGTGACACATTTGGAGCCCACCCCAGTGTGCCAAATAGTATACATTTATTTTTACCTGTTAAATAAAAAAAACATCCCCTGATGTCTTTTAGCTGAGCCAATCCCCATGTCTGTATGCCTGCCCCCCAACACACTTATGTGACACACTGGGAGCCCACCCCAGTGTGCTCATATAATTGTTACTATTTTTATCTTTCTGACACCAGGATACCCACTTCAGGTGTTGGATGCCCCTCAAGCCCACTTTCTTTGCCGATGGTGGTGCTCAATCCCCCCATCAGCAACTTGTATAACCCCCAGAAAACTCATGTGGCACACTGGGATCCCACCCCAGTGTGCCAATAAGTATACATTTTGTTTTACCTGTTAAATAGAGAAAACCATCCCTGACATCTTTTTTCCTGTAAAAAAGAAAATGGGCCCTCATCATCTCCCCAGTCCCCCCTCTGACATCCCCAACCTCCCATAGAGCACCCACCTCCCGCACCCCTTTATCCATACTTACCTCTGAGATCGAGAGCAGCATTATTCCTGGACTGGGGGCGTGTCTGAACTCTTCAATGCCGAACTGCGATCTGAGGGATCAAGGTAAGCCATATAATTGGTGGGGGGGTTCAACTTATGTTGATATCTCAGCCAATTTTAGGAATTTTGGCCCCACATTTTCAACATAGGGGTCTTACGACCCCACCTCATGAACACTGTCATTGTCATTTTGTTACTCGGTCTGAGTAAGTGATTTCATGGTCACTGTATGGAATCATCTTTCAGGCTTGATTAATGAAATGACAGTGCCATTGTTCATGAGGTAGGGTCCCGAAAAGCCCATGTTGAGAATTTGGGGCAAAAATGCCAAAAAATGACTGCGTTACAGGTGTGCATTGTGCAGTTTCTATGCACACTCGCAATTTCACCACTTTTTAATATTTTCACTCCAGATTTTCAACATTGCCATTTTGTAATACCTCTTTATGAACAGTACAGTTGTCATTTTTCACATCCTGCCCTAAACTTGTTTTCCCACCTGTGATGCAAAATGGTGCAGTTGTTGTGTGAAATCAAATTTTGGGATGGATTAACAAAATCATAGTGCAACTGTTCATGTGGAGAGGTCCCAAAAGCCCATGTTGAAAATTGGGTGAAAAAAATCTCCAAAAATGACAACATTACGAGCGTGCATTGCACAGTTTCTTGCATACTCGTAGCTTCACAAATTTTCTAATTTTCACTACAGATTTTCAACACTGACATTTTTTCACACCTCCTTATGAACAGTACACCTGTCATTTTTAACATCCTGCTCAAAACGTGTTTTCGCACATGTGCACAGAATGGCACGGTTGCTGTGTAAAATCAACTTTTGGGATGGATTAACAAAAACACAGTGGCAGTGTTCAAGAGGGGTGGTCCCAAAAGGCCCATGTTGAAAATGTGATTAAAAGATCCAAAAAAATCACCATGTTACGAATGTCCGTTGTGCATTTTCTTGTGAAATTTACCATAGGATAACATTGCAGTGTCATGGCACCTTTCGATGCCTGTAGCTTAAAAATTGTTTGAGATATGGATTTTTTGCTACTCGTAGCATGGACTAGACAGGTGTGGAGGTTTCAAAGTCATGAATGCAAACACAGTAGAATTTTTTTCATAGTTTCTATGGTTCATTGCAAAAAACTCTGTTAGTGCATCAGTTACGGTTGATAGTAGACCAACAAAAGTTTGGAAAATTGGTGTTAGGGTAATAAACCGCTACCAGCCCACCCCCCAACCCTCCACACATCAACAGGCATTGGGATGTGTGTTGGAGTCATCAGGCCAAACTCTTACCCCATTCTCCTATACTTCACCACCTCAGCTTGTTTACATATGGAATGGGGTGAGAGTTAGGCCAGTCCCAACGCACACCCAGACACAGGTTGGTGTCTAGAGGGTGGGGGATGGGTGGGTGCGGTGGTAGGGGTTGGTAACCCTAACACTGAATTTCCAAACTTTTGTTGGTGTATTATCAACCCTAATTGATACATTAACAGAGTTTTTTGCAATGAATATATATACATATTATAAGGGCGTGATAGCACCCTTAGTGTTAGGGTTGGTACAGCCTTTCAATGTTAAATCTCAATTTTTGCACCTTAATAACTGTGGCATTTTTCAACCAAATAACCCCCAAATTGGTATGTGCTGTAGTGTTGTCAGTGTCACAAGATGTGAAAAGATTCATGACAGCAACTTTTATGGTTTTGGAGCTTTAAAGTGGTCAAAAACACAAAAAGGAACTTTTTTTTCCAAAGGATAACATGGGATGTTTTGCTCTCATGTACAGCACACACAGAATTAAGTTTGCCTCTGATACTTTCTGGGTAATGGGATGTATGCTAAGGGTATGCCTTTGGATGGCTTGGTGAAAAAATATATTACCATTTTTGAATTATAACAATTTTTTGTGATAGATACAAGACAGGCAGTGTGAACTGTATTTTGAAACACAGTTTGAATGGTAAGAAGAAAAAACATTCAAACTGTATTTTGAAAATACAGTTTGAATGATATTTTTAATTACCTTTCAGTTTAAAATGTTCTCCTAGCTGGCCCAGTGGCACTGAGGGTTGAGGTGCTGGATGCCACACATCACCAGCAACCTGGGCTTGGGAGCGAACATGGGCTGTTGGGTATTGGCAGGGGCAGAAAAGGATTGAGCATATGGAGGATTGCTCTCCTTTGCTGGGGTGGGTGGTTATGCTTGCCACAGTGCTAGCAGCTCCTAGTGGTGACTGGGGTGGCAAACCTTGCAGCATGTCTGTCTGGGGTTGGAGCATCTGCAGATACCTTATGCATGGGTGCACACCCATTGTGTGCAGGACATCATTGTACATCTGTGCTCTAGGAACACATACCAACAGAAAACCCCAGTCCCACAGATAGGCAACAGTAACCTCCAGCACTCACTGCCACACACTCAAAGCCCATCGGGTGTCAGCAGGGCCAGGAAAGAACTGAGCATCTGGATAACTGCTCTTCTTTCCTGGAGTGGGTGGGTATGCTCACAGCAGTGCTGGTGGCTCCTGATGGTGACTGGGGGCTGTACACCTTGTGGCATGCCCATCTTGGGTTGCACCAGCCACAGACACCTTACACATGGGTGCACTTCCGTTGCTGCAGGGCATCATTGCATGTCCATACTACAGGAACACACACCAATAGAAAAACCCTGGTCCCACAGATAGGTGATGGCAAGCTCCAGTGCCCGCTGCCACACACCCAACGCTGGACTCATCTCATCATCTCTCTCGATCCCCCACATTGCCTTGGGTCCTGTGAGCTAAGTGGGGGTCATTGGATCAGGGTAGGATGGAGGAGTGTCTGTCCCTGATTTTCTGGCAAGGCAAGGACAAGGCGGGTGGTAGAGCGGTTGAGATGAGTGAGGTCTGCCCGAGAGAGTTCTGTGGGGACAGTGATAAAGAAAGTCCACAAAAATAAATAAATAAATAAATAAATAAAATGTTCTGGGGTGCAGGACAGGTAGTGCAAACTGTATTTTTACAGTGTGAATGTTTTTTCTAATTACTGTTCACACTGTATTTGCAAAACACAGTTCAAATGTTTTTTTCTAATTACTGTTCGCACTGTATATTCACAATACAGTGCAAATGATTTTTTTAATTACCATTTGAACTGTATTTCAAAATACAGTGTGAATGTTTTTTCTAATTACCATTTGAACTGTATTTCAAAATACAATTTGCACTGCCTGTCCTGCATCTATCACAAAATATTCTTTGCCACCTGACTGCCACTACACGGTTTGGACTTGTGGGCTGAAATTTGCAGGGTAGCAAGCCCTTGCACCACAGATGTGCCTTTTTCTGGTTTGCTGAAAAAAGTTACATTGGTTCCAGAGTTACAGCACTCCAAAGTTGCAAATTGTCCCATAGGATAACATTGCAGTGTCTGCGGCACTTTTTGGCACCTGTATCTCGAAAACTATTTGAGATATGGATATTTTGCTATGGGTAGCTCAGTCCACCTTCAGGTGGGCTAAGCTTGCATTGCGGTTCTGAAGTTATGATCACAACTGCTGCAGAATTTTTTTCATAGTTGCTATGGTTACTGAGATATTGGCAAATCAGTGTTACAAGGGTTCCTTTTCAACACTATAGGGCTGCTGTATGGCTCTGTAGTTATGTGTAAGTGGGATTACAGGGCCCAGAACCCACACTTCCACTTATGCATACCATTATGCAAAACTGGGCAGTGTGAAGGAAGCACAGGGCCTGGAGGGCCAGTGCTCCCACAAATACATACCACTAACCACTTACATTACACTTTCTCAAAAAGAAGGGAAATTCATTGCATAAAACTCCATTAATGCATCAGTTAGGGTTGATGTCACAGCAACAAATGTTTGGAAATTCAGTGTTAAGGTTACCACCCCTACCAGCCCACCCTCCCACCTCGCTCAACAACAACATGCATTAGGGCATGCCATGGGGTCATCAGGCCTAACTCTCACCCCATTATCTTATACTGTAGCATGTCACCTTGTTTACATATGGAATGGGGTGAGAGTTGGACTTGACAACCCCACGGCATGCCCCAATGCCTGTTTGTGCATGTAGGGTGGGGGGTGAGGTGGTAGGGGTTGTAACCCTAACAATGAATTTCCAAACTTTTGTCACTGTGACAGCAACCTTTACTGATGCATTAATGGAGTTTTTTGCAATGAATATTGATCTAATGATCGATCGATCGATCTATCTATCTATCTATCTATCTATCTATCTATCTAATACTGGTCCAGTAGGGCCAGTATAGTTAGAGTTGCACGGCCACTTCTATGTTAAACCTCAAAGTCTGTATGTTAATAACTTTGCAACCATTGGTCTGATTTGCCTGAAATTTGGAATGAATAACTGCCCACCATAGATCTCTGGATCTGCAAAGCTTTGTTCCAGTCAGATGTACGGTTGTGGAACCGTGGTGCGCTCCAAAAGTGAAAAATCACACTTTCGTGAATTCTTTGGTAAGCCATAATGGACTGAAGAATGCATTTGAGTGACTTCAGACTTGTTTGTCTACATGTGTCCTGGGTTGAACTGGTGTCTTTTGAAGATTTTGCACAAAAATATTGCTCCGTTCAAAAGTTATTCCATTTTTTCATGTCCCATTATAGCCTATGGAAAAATTTATATGTGCATTGTGAAAACTTTTCCGATCACATTTTTGTTGTCGAGCTTCCCTAAATTGTTTTTGTGTTGCCACCATCTTGTTTTTCAGTTAATGACAGAGAAAAACTGTTGTAACGCAAAAAATAATGTCCTTTGGTACACACCAACAATTGTGTTTAGCTAATCGGGCCCTGAGGAACATAGTTTTTTACTAGGTGGTCCATAAATATGTTTTCAAAATTTTTGCCATTTTTTTTATCATGGCAACCACAGCAACATTTTTGTGTGTGTGATAACATTCCCATTGTAGAGATAGGAGTGTTGCAATAACATTAAAGTAATCATGGTAGCACTGCATGAACACATTTTGCTACGTGTTGTTTTCTTTGTCACTTCATTGTGGCAAGCTGGATTGCGCTATTGGCCTGAAATTTTCAGGGTTGCAAGCCCCGGTCCCACAGAAGTGCCTTTTGGTGGTTTGGTACAAAAACATTGAACAAGGCCATAATCACAGCATTTCGAAGTTCAGAAATTTTTCCATAGGATAACATTGCTGCACCCATGATGCCTTTCGGTGCCCGTATCTTGAAAACAGTTTGAGATATGGATTTTTTGTTGCAAAAATTCTGAAGTTCAGAAGTAGGTTAGAAAGCCATGAATACCATGAAATTTGAATTTTATTTCTGCCTTGTACAGTTTGCTGCGATATTTGGGAATTAGTATTCCAATTGCTCATTTTCATCTCCGTGGGCCACTATTATGCCCACAGAGTTAGCATTCACTGCGCTTTTTGGTACCCATATCTTGTAAATGATGTGAGATACAGATCTGCTTGATTTATGTTGTGTAGACATCTCACTGTCACAATTACAACAACACTTGAATTTTCTTCCTAGTTGCTATGGTTCCTGAGATATTGGCAAATTAGTGTTACAAGGTTTCCTTGCCTTATAGGGCTGCTGTATGGCTCCATAGTTATGTGTAAGTGGGAGCGCAGGGCCTGGAGGGCCTGCTCTCCCACAGACACATCATTATGGACAAATTGCTGCTTGGTGGGCCCCGTGCTCCCACCAACACATGCCATTTACTACTTATATTACACTTTTTCCAAAAGAAAGGACATTCTTTGCAAAAAAAACATCATTAATGCATCAGTTAGGGTTGTTTCCACAGCAACAAAAGTATGAAAATTCAACATTAGGATTACTACCACACCACCCCACCCCCACACCCCCATCCTCAAAACCCTAACTCCGCATTCCCCCCCATCCCCACCACCTCCACACACACACACACACACATATGCAGGATTGTAAGACACTATACGAGTCAGTCACACCTGTAAGCACAATAATCACTGCACTGTATTAATTTCATATAACACTACGTAATGAAAAAACAAATACAGTCTGATTGGCTCTATACTGCCAGCACAGTATGATGACACATTATAGCTGGCATATCTTTTTCATACAGTGAAACTTAGCCTGTACAAATTTTCAAAATATTGATTTTTATGTGTCATAATTCGACAATTGTCTTGCTGCAGATATCACTGCTACCACATAGGCATGTGGTATGAGGAAAGATAGAGCTGACACATACATAGTACTTTTCAGATACTGCTTAGGTATGAAACTAACACCATTACATGTTGTTATACTGCTACGTTACCTGGAAATACTCATTAGCAGCATGTTATGGTTAGCGTTGGATGTTAGAACTGTTGCTGTCACATGTTTCTTGTAAACTATACTACAAAACATTACTTTTATTATTACCACCATTTGTTATTAGGACTCACTCGCTCTATCAGAAAAAAAAATTGGCAAACATCCAATGACTGTTCCTAGGGTTATCCAAACTCTTATTTCCAATATAGCTATCTACAGATAACATACTGTGTGTTTCATCATTTGTTAACAACTGAAATATAGACATCTGCTTAAATCTTGTTATTGATGTTTCTAGCAGAAAAATGCTTACTGTGGGCCATCTCCCATGGTTGTCCAGCATGCGTGTGTACTCCCATGGCACTCTGATGGCAGCAGAACTCATACAGTTGGTGGACCATGATGATGGATGTGTCTTGTAATATGTTTAGAGAGTTCTATGTTACTTCTGTTACCTGATGCTGGTTGTCTCTGATTGGTTGTGTTGTCTTGGCCCTTCCCGTGCTTGAATATATGTATGTGTGTGTGTGTGTGTGTGTGTGTGGCGTGTGTGTGTGTGTGTGAATGCGGAGTTAGGGTTTTGAGGATGGGGGCGCGGGGGTGGGGTAGTAACCCTAATGTTGAATTTCCACATTTTTGTCACTGTGGAAACTAATTGATGCATTAATGAAGCTTTTTGCAAAGAATATATATACATATATATATATATGTATATATATTATGGAAGCACGGTAGCGTTACCATAGTTAGGGTTGAGTAGCACTTTTAAGGTTAAGGGGTCAAACTTTGCACCTTAATAACTTTGCCACCATTCAACAGAGTTGCCTAAAATTTGATATGCATGGTAGGGCATGGTAGATCTGTGAAGTTTCGTACTGGTCATATATACTGTTGCGGAGTTATTAAGTGACAACCAATTGCGCAATTACGCTTTTTTGTGATTTTTTTGCTCTCATCTACAGGTCGTACGGTTTGTGTGACCAGTCCAAAAACTTCAGGGAACATGCGGCTAGGGTTCCCAATGTGCCTTTTAAGATTTCATGAAAAAATATTGAACGGTTCAAAAGTTATTCAAAAAACAAGTTCCCTTTAAGCGTCAATGGGAAAAGTTAACAAAATATTCAATACTTTCACAAATGCACTTTTTAATGTCACAAATGGCCCTAGTAGTGTCGCAAATCCAGCTTTTTTTTATTTGGTGATCAGAAAAATGCTTGGCATTTAAATTTGGGATCCTCTAGGGACACAATTCTTTTTGTGTTCATCTAGTCAGACCCTGAGGATGTTAGCCATGTCTTTATTTTGGGGTAAAACACCCCAGAAATATGTTTTTCAAATTTCTAGAACCAGTAGTGTCAAAAAGTAGTGTCGCAAGCACGACACTGTCACAAAATTTTGCAAAAATTGCCACAAAGTGTGACACTACTTTTTCAGACTTGGCCAAAATGACAGGAATACTTTGCCACCCTGCTGTGGAAGAACGGTTTGGTCTTTTGAGCTGCAATTTGGAGGGAATGCAGCCAACATCTCACAGATGTGCCTTTTTTTTGGTTTGGTGAAAAAGTATTGCATGGTTGCCAAGTTATGGTACTCTGAAGTTGATGTTTTTTCCCCATAGACTAACATGGTGGCGTCCGCAGCGCCTTTTGGGGCTTGTATCTAGTAAACAGTGCGAGATATGGAATTTTTGCTGAGAGGAGCATAGCCCTATGGGCTATGTAAGAGCAAAAACCTAGCCTGGAAAATCAAGATTTTTGTGAAATTAAAATTTTTTTTCTACGTTGTGCGGTTGCTGAGATATTAGCAATTAAGTACTTCCAATGCTCGTTTTAAGCTTCAGTCCCTATTACAATGCATACATTCTTTGTACACACTGTGTTTCTGTATGCACCTGTTTGACACAAACAGGTGATGTGCTTCCGTTACTGTTACAGTTACTATTTCCACTTGCATTTATGTCCCTGTTTGCCTTACCATTCCCCTGTACGCCACAGTGTGTGTTACCCTTTGCTTTGTCATTTGCGCTTGCATTTTCGTTACTGTTACCATTTGCATTTCCACTACTATTTCTGTTTGCATTTTTGTTTGCATCACCGTGCATATTGTCATTTGCGTCTACGGCAGCCCTTTCATTTGCATTTGCGTTTCTCTTTCGTTTTGCATCTTCCTTGCTGTTACTGTTACCATTTGCATTTGCAATTGCGTTACTGTGCCCGTGCGCATTATGGTTTGTGTTTCCATATGCACTTGTGTTTCCTTTTGCGCTTCTGTTTCCTTTGCTGTTATTGCTGCTGTTACCGTTACCATTTGCGTTTTCAATTGCGGTACTGTGCCCGTGCATGTTTCGGTTTGTGTTTCCGTATGCGCTTGTGTTCCCGTTTCCATTTCTCTTTCCTTTGGCATTATTCTTCATGGTAACTTTACCATTTGCATTTACAATTGCGGTACTGTGCCTGTGTGCATTACGGTTTGAGTTTACGTGTGTGCTTGCATTCGTCTTTCCGTTTCTGTTCCCTTTTGCGTTCTTTTTGCTGTGACACTTAACATTTCCATTTAAAATACTACTGCCATCACTGTTTGCATTACCAGTTGCATTTTCGTACACACTTCAATGTCCGTTTGTGTCACTGTTCACTTCGGCGTCACTTTGCGCTTGCATTTCTATTAACGTTTCCTTTACCATTTACGTTTGTGTTACCATGTGCACCACTGTTCGCACTTCAGTTTGCATTGCTGTTCCTGTTACTATGTCACAAGACATCATGTGGCGAAGCGGGCCCCACGCCCCGCCATCACATTACATTCACTATTTCTCATCATCATTCTCAAAAAGAAGGAAATTAGAGGCAACAATCATTTATGATTATTAGGTTGTCTCACAGTTATAAGTGAGGAAATTAGTTTTAGGGTTGAAAGCCCTTAGACTTCCCAGCCCCACAGCGTCATCGGGGTGCGCATTGGGTCGCTCAGTCTAACTCTCACCCCATTCTCCTATACCTCTGCTTCTTCACACATGTGATGTGGGTAAGAGTTAGGGCTGAAAACCCCAATGCGCACCTTCATGCTGGTTGGGGATGGGCTGGGGGTTCATGGTGGGCTTTCAACCCTAACACCGAATTTCCTCACTTTTGTTGCTGTGAAACAACCCTAAATAATGCATTAAACAGAGTTTTTTGCCTTTAATATATATATATATTTTATAGTGATGCAGTCGCGCCACTATGGTTAGGGTTCAGCAGTCACTTACATACTAAAGTCAAAAGTTTGGGCATTAATAACTTTGGACTCGTTCAATGCATTTGCCTGAAATTTGGTACACATGGTGGAGCATGGTAGATCTTTTGATGTGCCAAATTGTGTTTCAGTTGGAGTTATGGTCTTTGCGTACGAAAGCGCTTAAGAATGCAAAATTATCCATTTTTGGAGGCAGCTTTTGGGATTTTGGATGTGGCTCTGCACGGTCATTGTGTGGTGTGCTGCTCTGTGAGATGGCTTGTTTTAAAGAGCTTTGGTGGCTGAACATACCGCTTTTCATTTGGTGGAAGAATATTAAGGCATTCAAAAGTTATGCCACTTTTAAGTTCCCTTTATAAGTCAATGGGAACATTTATATGTATGTTTTGCAAACAAAGAATGGGGGTCTAGCCATCTGGTCCCACCTGGCAATCAAAGAATTTGCAGTCTCATGGTTAAAGAATCTTTGTCCCCGAGGATTTTAAAAATTCTTTGGTCGTGAGGTCCGCCATTTTGTTTTCAGTTTTCCAATTGGAAAAACACAAATATCTCAGCTCAGGAGTCACTTCTGAAGTAAAACTTGGATGGGTTTTACTCAGGGGACCCTGATCTATTGAGCCATGGCTTTGGTTTTATCCAAATTGGTCCAAAAATAGAGTTTTGAGGTTTTGAAATCTTCATTCGCGGCTCGCTAACAATCTTTGATCGCGAGCCTGCAAAATCTTTGATCACGAGAGTCCTTGATCACGATCGTGCAGCGCAAGTGAGGGATGAGATGGCCAGATTTTCTAATTGTTTTCTGTAGCCCAGGGGTGCCCTATACAGTTATATGAGGGTGAGTTTTGGTCAGGGGGCTTCTTTCTGCCCCATGTGAATAACAAAACATAAGTTTTCATTATCCTTGGTAGTCTAGCGGACCCCTCCCCCCCAATCATGATATTATACATAAAGATCTCTGTATCCTTGGTAGTCTAGTGGCCCCTCTCCCATGTGTATTTTATTAATATCTCATTATTTTATCTCAGAAACGGTTTGGTCTTTTTACTTTAAATTTTGAAGGTGTTGATGGCATGTCCAGTAGATGTGAATTACAGTGTTTATGTGTTAGACAACACATTTTCCATGGAGATATTGTGTGGCACAGTTTACATTTGGTGGATAGCTTTTTCCATTCTCGTACTAGCTTGAAATTTATGCGGTAGCTAGCCTTACTGCCATGGATGTACTTTTCAGTCATTAGGTTTCTAAAATCTTAACAGGTGCAGAACTCTGCCATGCCAATGAATGAAAATCTCAAACTTTCACATGTTGTATCTTGGAAATGGTTATGTTTTTATATTGAATATTGAAGGGTCCTCAGGAGATGTCCTGTTCATGTGAATTATGGCGTTTAGGTGTTGGAAAATTAATTTGCTGTGGACATATTGCGTGACACACTGAATGTTTTGCATATAGCATTTTTCATTGTGGTACTGGGTTCACATTAATAGGGTGCCTAGCGTTGAATAAGGATTTTCTTTTGTGAAATAGGATTCTGATTCATGTGGGTACCATTGCAGTCAACGGCACAGCATAAACAAGAATCCTTTTCCACGAAACAGGATTCTGAATTGTGCCAGTTTAATTGAAGTCTATACCTCCAACAAGGATCTTTTTTTGTTAAACAGAATTCAGAATCTTGTCATTACCGTTATAGATAAATGCATATCATGATCCAGGATCCTTTTTTGTGAAATGTGATTCTGATGTGTGGCAGTGCCATTGTGCTCTATGGTATTGCATTAAAAACCATTGTTTAGTCTAGACTCAGGATTGTATTCCATAGCAGTACCATACTACTCATTTGTACTACTTGATGAGGAGTTGTTTTTTTCTTGAAAGATAATTGTAATTTTTTGCTATAGCATTATGGGCAAAGTTGAAACAATTCATATACTGCTTTTTTCTTCTGTTAATATTGTGATTCAAAGTACTGTTAAATGTTGAAAAGGAAAATCATGTGGAATGATAGAGGATATAATATATATATATATATATATATATATATAATGTTTGACTGTGTCTTTTCTTTTTTGATTCTGTTTTCTGTTTCTCTTATCTTTTTTAGGTATCTGATACAGTATATCTTTTATACCACAACTTGTGGTGTGACTTGCAGAGATGCCAACAAAACAGAGATGTAAAAGCATATGTAGAAAGGATAGGTATTGTACTAGTACTGTGTTGAACTGCAGTAATAAGTGTGTAGTGTCACTGGCTGCAAATCAAGGAAGTGCTGCTTTGTCTATCTGCATAAAACACTCATTTAAAAAGACTTCAATGTCTCTTTCTTTGAAATGTGTCTCACTACCAGAGGGACACAAATGTGATGTTCTTTCTTTGAAGAGACTGAAACAGACCAAAAGAACAGATACTGTTTCAAACAGTAGGACATGAAACAAAAGACAGAAGAATGTCTGTCCTGTAAGTAGGCATCTTAGTAAGGCAAAGTCCTTGCACATGATAGCTTCCAAAGATAGAACTGAGTGGATAATATCAGCCATAATGAGATGGGATGGAAACAAAATGAAGAGTAAACTTGCCTTGATGAAGTTGAGGCTTAAAGCTTGCACTTTTGTGAATATGGCTGTCAAAGTGCATGTATGTTTGTGGAGACAAAGGATGCATCAGATTGATCTGTTTAAGAAAGTTGTTTACTCAATAAAGATGAAATTGCAAGACATTGCTCATCTGAACTGAGACAACTTCTGTTCCATTTTCGGTGGACAGTGGTTACACAGAGAACAGATGCATTTTTCTGGGAGAACACGTATCATCCACACAGAGAACAACTCATTCTGTGTGTTGTTGCAGTGGGAAAAGTATACAATGTTTTTCTTCTTGTGCATAATAATGTCATCGATGATGTAGAAGAAGAGTCAGCCTGCAGATGAACAGCTTAGACGCAGTTGTCTGAAATGGCCTTGTGATGACTCTTGCAACATACGACAGACATCATTCAATGAAGTAAACCAATTTATAAATCTTTTTGTCATAACTAAGAGGACAGAAAGATACAAACTGTTTGAAAACATTGACCACTGAGAAGTTGTCCACATTCTGGATTGATGGGCCATTCTTTGGCATGCTTGGACAGTGGTGTATATAACAGTGTTTCCACCACATGCACATGATTGCTATACATAACATAGCTATGTGCTCTTGTGTTCTCAAAATCTATCGAGTGAGGTGTGCTGTTGCCAAATTTACACAGCTCAATCACTTACTGACAGAAGGTGACATGAAAGGTGCTGCTGTTCTAATAAAGGAAACACAATGAGATACATGTCATTCTCATGAAGTATCAGATGGTACTAGAGATTAAGACTTTTCCTGTGTTTCTTTTATGGAAAGTGACATTATTCAAAGCTTTGGCAAGTTCATTGTAAAGTCTGAGTAAACAAAGAGAGAGAAAGTTGTATTTGAGTCATGTAAGAGATTGTTTTATAGAAACCAGACCGTGAAGGCTAACCTGGAAAATATTAAGTCCTTCAATCTGATGTGGGGTCGATTGATAGCTTAACCACTCCTGAAGTGTGACTTCAACTTGGAACCAAATGTGACCATGTGTAAGTACTGCTATGGCAAGATAAAATGTAATGTGTTGCCTCCTAGGTCGGGTTTAAACAACATGGGGGCAGATGAGACTCCTGCAGAGACTGCTGAACTGAACATGTTTTAATGGATTCTTATACAAGCTATGAAGCCACTCAAAACCATTCTGTGTCTTAACACAAGGATGAAGAATGTGGCCCCCAAAAAGCCTGTGAAATCTCTAAAGGGTTCAATTTTGTATCTTCCACATCCTCGTCAAGAGAATATGGAAACAATTACTTGTGAACACAGCCTGGTAATTTTGGTAAATGGTGTCCCAACAAAGTCCAAAGTTACATAGATGCATAGATACATAGATACATAGACAGTGTCAGCAGATAAGGGCCTATGGCCCACCCAGTCTGCCCATTTGAGCTTGTAAGTTCAGTTTATGTTTTCCTAGAAGTCTGTTGCCCCTAACCCCAGACCTCCATAATTCCTTTATGTCTATCCCATGCATACTTAAATCCTGTGATTGTTTCAGTCCCCACCACTTCCTCTGGCAGGGTGTTCCACTTGTCCACCACCCTTTCTGTGAAGAAATTCTTCCTCACGTTTCCTCTGAATCATCCTCCCTCCAACTTCATCCCATGCCCTCTAGTCCTGGAACATCTTTTTCACTTAAAATTAGTGTATTCCTGCACCCTGTTCCTCCCTGTAAGATACTTATGTGTGTCTATCATATCCCCTCTCTCCCTCCTCTCCTCCAGGGAGTACATGTTCAGTTCCTTCAACCTGTCCTCATAGGACTTGAGATGCAATCCATGTACCATCTTTGTTGCCCTCCTCTGAACCTTCTCTACCCTGTCTATGTCCTTATGTAGGTAAGGTCTCCAGAACTGTACACTGTACTCCAGGTGGGGCCTCACTAGTGTCTTGTATAGTGGAATTATGACCTCCCTTTTCCTGCTGGTGATGCCCCTGCCTATGCATCCCAGCATCCTATTTGCTTTACCTGCTGCCTTGTCACACTGTTTCCCTACCTTGAGGTTATCAGAGATGATAACCCCAAGATCCCTTTCCTGCTTGGCACATGATATATCCTCACTCCCCAACTGATATATTGTGCCAGGGTTTTTGTGCCCCATATGCATTATCTTGCACTTCTTTGCATTGAATTTCAACTGCCAAACCCCTGGCCATTCTTCAAGTTTCTGCAGGTCCCTTCCCATTCTGTCTACACCCTCTGGTGTGTCTACTCTGTTACAGAGCTTTGTGTCATCAGCGAACAGTGAAATTCTGCCTTCTAGGTCCTGCGCAATGTCACTGATGAAGATGTTGACTAGGACCGGTCCCAGCACTGATCCCTGTGGTACCCCACTGGTCACTCTTCCCTCTGTGGATTGACAGCCATTTACCACCACCCTCTGTGTCCTGCTGCCCAGCCAGTTACCTACCCACCACACTACTGTCCTGCCCACACTCATATTCTCCAGTTTGTGTAATAGTCTTCTATGTGGCACAGTGTCAAAGGCCTTGCTGAAGTCCAGATAGGCCATGTCCACTGCCCTCCCCTGATCCCCCTTCCTAGTCACCCAGTCAAAAAATTCAACGAGGTTGGTCTGACATGACCTCCCCTGATGAAACCATGCTGCCTTGGGTCCTGTAGTCCATTGACAACCAGATGTTCCACCAATCTCTGCTTCAGTAGTGCTTCCATGATCTTCCCACTACCAAGGTGAGGCTGACTGGTCTGTAGTTCCCCTTCCTCTTTGTTCCCAGTTTTGTATAAGGGACTACATCTGCTGTCCTCCAGTCTTTGGTACCTCCCTGTTTCCAGTGATCGGCTAAACAGGATAGCCAGAGGTTCAGCCACCACCTCTCTTAGTTCTTTAAGACCCTGGGGTGCACCCCATCTGGCCCCATTGCTTTATCAACTCTTATTGCTTCCAGTTCCTTCAGGACCCTTTCTCGTATAAAGGGACTTGTGTCCATTTCTGCACCCTTCTCACCCCTTGTACTCCCTTCACACCCATTACACTCCTCTTCCTCAATAAAGACTGAGCAGAAATACCTGTTCAACATGTCAGCTTTACTGTTCTCATCCTCCACGCGGCCCCCATCATCCCCTTCAGTCTCACTATCCCTCCCTTTGCCTTTCTTTTTTCACTTATGTACCTCTAAAAGGTTTTGTCCCCTCTACCCACTGATTTTGCAATGTGTTCTTCTGTCTGAGCTTTGGCTTCCCTTACTGACCTCCCTGCCTCCCTTTGCTTCTCCTGGTACTTCTCCCTATCCCCTTCTGCCTGTGTTTTTTTGTATTGCCTAAATGTAATCATGGCAACATATTGTGAATGTTGAGAAGGCAAAGAATGCTCTAAGATATCTTAAGAGCAACAACTATTTCTATGAAGAACTCAACACTGATGACCTGTCTAACATGGGTGCACAGTTTGGAATAGCTGAAATAAGAAAGCCAGTGATCAAGAAGGTTGATGTTACCACAAGAGAGAATGTGTACAAACAGTACACAATTCATCCTCTACATGGCAGAGATATAGCTGGAGACAATATAGACCTCTATCAGATGAAACATGTAGAAGGTAATCCTGTGAGTATCTGAGAGAGCACATTGACAGAATGATGTTTTCCTGATTTGTTTCCACATGGTACAGGAGGACATTTGAATGCTCATGAAGTGCAGGTCCCAGGTGCTGAGTACCATGCATCTAGAGTGCTGAATGAGGATGGTAAGTTCAGAAGGAATATTCAACATTTGTTCCACCTGCTGTGGGAGAGTGAGCAAAGTATACTCCCTGCATCTATTGCACACACTCTATGGCTCACAACTTCTTTGGATGGTATGCAAATCATTTAGTTTCTGTAAAACCTGAAAGAAATGGATGAGACACTGCAGTTTAACCTGACTTCCATTCTGTCTAGTGTGACTGGAACATAGGAATGCTGCTACCAAAGACACTCTGAGGTTATGTACATGCTCCGAGAATATGGTGCAGACACATGGTTTGTCACCCTTAGCTGTGCTGAATACAGCTGGGATGAGTTGATAGACCTACTGAAGTGAGTAAATGCAGATACTGACAGCATTTCATCCATGGTTCTCAGTGAGATGTGCTCACTTGACCCAGTGTCTGTGTCACATTTTCACCACTGCTTTCATGACATTTTGAAGTTAATTTTGTCAAAAGACAACCCAACTCTCAGACTTGTTGAGCACCATTTCTGGAGAGTGGAGTATCAGGCATGTGGAGCTCCTCATATCCATATACTACTGTGGGTTAAGGATGTACCACACATTGGTGAAGAGGACATGTCAGAAGTTCTGAACTTCATTAAGTGCTACATTACTTGTCATATACCAGATAAGTATGACAGTCCTACACTAGGAAGCTTTTATAGAATTCCAGTGTTATGTGTGTAGCAAATATTGTCACTGACCAGTGAAAAGTCATTCTCAGTGCTACACCAGATGTTGCTTTGGGTTTCCTAGGCATGATTGTGAGCAGGGGTGAATGAATGACTTGTTTTCAGCAATGCGCCGTCATCTGAAAGCAAAGTCAACATAGAGGGTATATGAGTTACCCATAAAGGAGAATGTGATGTACATCAATGACTACAGCCCTGTTGTTCTCTTGATGTGGCAGACTAAAACTGATGTTCTGCTTGTGTCTAACAATTCATTGGGTCTTGTATGTTATGTCACTTTGTGCATTATGAAACATGAGCAGAGAAGTTTGCAAGAACTTTTGGAGGAACTTGTGAACACCAGCAGATCCATCTTATCATGTTTGTGGTCACTGGGATTGAAGACACTGTCTCACAGGGAAAGTGGCATATATGAAGTGAGGGATCACTTCATTGGGACTTCATTGTATGGTAAATCTGACCCAAATCAGTTTCTCAGTGTGAACTACATAGAGAAATGCAGAAGAGTCCTGAAGCCACATGATGAGACTGAAGAGCTGGCACTCACAAGACCTTCTTCAAAGAACATTTTGAAGAATGACTTGATTGACATATATTACCCAAAATGGCACCGTGCAATGGAAGACATGTGCCTCTTTGAGGTTGCAAAATGATATGATTACAAAGCTGACACTGTGGCTGATACAGTGAAAGAGATCAACAAAGTTAAGGGCTTGAAAGGTTATCTTGTCAAGAGATGAAAACGTTGGTTAATTGACCATTGCAAGCTAATTCTGTCAACTGCTGAGAGTAGAAGGCATTATTTCTTTCCTCTTCTTTTCTTGTTTAAGCCTTGGAGGGATGAATCATCACTGAAAGGTGACAGTGACACATATGAAGAGCCGTTCACCTTGACATGTGAGGCCTTCAAAAGTAATAGCTTAGAGGCATACATACACTGATTAGAGCTGGAAAAAGAACAGATAGAAAAGGCTTGGCAGCAGCTTGAGGAGGATACTCCTGTAAGTTCACTGGACAATACTGACCCAGAAGGGGAGGGTGCTCTTGGAGCACTTCTTCCAATGAATGACCCTGAGGTACTCATGGCAGAGTTTGAAAATGCTATTCAGCATGGTTACCATGGAGCCATGTACAATGAAAGAATAGTTGAACCAACAGCAAAAGTTAGTTTACAGTGCTGTTACTGAGTCAGTGAAGCATGGAATGCTTCATGAACAAAGTCTGTGTCATTGTGATACCTACAGACCAAGTGGCTCTGCAGGCACCGGGAAAAGCATCTTTATTGAGGCTATAAGTGTTGATATCAGGAAACACACTGGCGCAACAATGCCAGTTGCTGTTAGTGCTCCAACAGGTCTTGCTGCATACAATATTGGTGGTGTGACTGCATTGGTTGTTCGTGCCCCTAGTGGAACATGGTAAAACTGGAGAATACCATAAGCTGTCATTTCAAGCTGCATCTGAACTTCACAGAATGTTCAACAAGATGTAGTTGCTGATTACTGATGATATCAGCATGATCTCTAATGTCATGCTTGTTTGCAAACACCTTTGTCTACAAGGAATTCTTGGAACAGATGATGGTGTTCCTTTTGGGTAAAAACAGCGTTGTGGTGTTTGGAGATCTAGTTCAACTTGCACTGTTAATAGAGATCATGGGATCAATTCTGAACTGTTCAGCACAAGCTGTGCCGAAGGTGGCTTGCACTGATTGCCAGTGCAAAGGAGACCCTGCGCCCTATTATCTATGGAGTAAAGTACCAGTGGCTAAGTCCTGCAGCATGAGACAAACTCATCCCTACACCACACAGAGGGTGCAACAGGGAAGTTTGCCACAAACTGTGGTTTGGCCCTGTGGTTACAGCACCAAGGATGGTGCCTGGTGCCTAGCACCCCACCAGCCCTGATCTACGGTCCTGTGTAAAGTAAAGTAATCATATGCCCAGTATGTCTAGGGCACCCCCACTCCTGCAACTGCCCCAATCTCTGATCCTGTGTAAAGTTAAATAATCATATGCCCAGTATGTCTAGGGCACCCCCAACCCCACAACAGCCCCGATCTCCGATCCTGTTTAAATTGAAATAATCATATGCCCAGTATTTATAGGGCAACCCCGCCCCTGTGAAAGCCCTGAGCTCTGATTCTGTTTAAAATAAAATAATCATATGTCCAGTATGTCTAAGGCACCCCAACCCCACAACAGCTCTGATCTCTGATCCTATGTAAAGTTAAATAATCATATGCCCAGTATGTATAGAGCACCCCCACCCCTGCAACAGCCCCAATCCCCAATCCCCCTGAAATAGAAGCCAAAAATTTCCTGGTAGTCTAATGGTCTCCCCAACCCCACCCCAGTTAGCAGTGCTCCACCTCCCCACTCCCCCAATCCCCGAGCCAGTGACAAGCACAGCCCTCCTCACACCTCCGCAGCTGGCCACTGACTGAGCTATTAATGAATGCATACTGTACAGTATGCATTCATTGATAGCTAAGTCGGTGGCCAGCCACAGAGGTGTGAGGAGGGCTGTACTGGTCGTCAGATTGGGGATGGGGTTGGGAGGAGGACAACTGACAACTGGGGTGGGGACTGGGGGAACCACTAGTCTACCAGGGAAAGTGGACTTCTAATTCAAGGGGTTTGTGGCTGTTGTGGGGATGGGAGTGTCCTAGACATACTGGGCATATGATTATTTTACTTTACAATGGATCAGAGATTGGGGCTGGGGATGGGGGTGCCCTAGCATTACAAGGCATATGATTATTTTACTTTATACAGGATCGGAGATCAGGTCTCAGGGGTTGAGGGTGCCCTAGCATTACGGGAAAAATGAATATTTTACTTTACATGGGATCAGAGATCAGGGCTGGGGGGCAGGAGTGCCCTAGCATTACTGGGCACATGATTATTTTACTTTACACAGAATCAGAGAATGTGGCTGGGGTGGTGGTGGTGCCCTAGCATTACAGGGCATATGATTATTTTACTTTATACAGGGTTCAGAGATCAGGGCTGGGAGGGTGGCATGTACTACAGGGGGATAGGGACTCTGTTGACACATTGGCGCAGCCCCCAGAGGACACCTAGGTACACTTAGACCAGCCCCTGGCTGGTCTAAATGTGCTTAGACCGTTGTCTTCTGTGGGTGGTTTTGGAATACCGTTTTGGGGATGTGGCAGCTTGAGACTGCCACAAACCCACTACCACCATGCCACAGCCCATTTTATGGGGCACAGCTGGCACATGTCCCCCTTCATATTAAAGTGACAAAAGTATGGAAGTGTGGTGTTAGGGTTTGCAACCCTAACTCCACATCCCCCCCTCCACAAGAAATGGAAGGGGTAAGACAACACAACCAAGCACAGATAGTCATCATCAAGTCATGCAAACAACATGCAACTCTCTAAACATAACATATTCATCATCATGGTCCACCAGCTGTATGAGGTTCAGTGCCATGCCAGTGTCTTGGGGGTATGCCCACATGGTGGGCACCATGGGGGAAGGGTCACTGCATATATTGCAATGCCTTTCCATGCAGCAGGTGAGAAAACACATTTTGGGCAGGATTTGAATGACAGTTATGACATACATGAGATCAGGTAATAAAAAGGCTATGTTGAAAATCTGGTGTCAAAATATTTAAAATTTCTGAAGTTACGAGTGGGTGTACAGAAATTGCAATGAATGGTTATAACTTTGGCAGTGTTTCATATTTTGACTCCAGATTTTGAACATAGTCTTCTTATGACCCCACCTCATAAACCCCGCAGGTGAAAATGTTCAAATCTGTGCCAAAATGCCATTATGCACCATGGGTGTGAAAACACATTTTGGGCAGGATGTGGAAAATGACAGCTGTACTGTTCATGAGGTGGTGTGAAAAAATGGCTATGTTGAAAATTTAAAGTCAAAATATTAAAAATTACCAAAGTTATGCAAATGCGAATGAATATTTCAATGAACACTCATAACTCAGCCATTTTTAGGAATGTTTTCTCCAAATTTTCCACATGGACATTTTGGGACCCCACCACATGAACACTGTCACTGTCATTTTGTTAATCGGTCCCAAAAGGTGATTTTGTGCAGCGACCACGAAATCACCTTGTGGACCTGATTAATGAAGTGACAGTGTTCATGAAGTGGGGTCCTCAAAAGCCCTTGTTGAAAATTTGGTGAAAAAATACCTACAAATGGCAAAGTTATGAACATAAGTTCAAAATGAAACTGAAATGCATTATACGGCACTTACCTTGATTCCCCAGTTTATGGTTCAGCTTTGAAGAGTGCAAACATGTCCTGGTCCACAGAAGATGACAACTGATGACCTCCGGATGTAAGTATAGGGTAAAGGGATGTGTGGGTGATGGGTGCTCATTGGGAGGGTGGGGATGGAGACTGCAGGGATGACAAGGGACTGTTTTCTTTTTTTCAGGTTAAACAAAAAAGAAGATGTCGGGGGGATGGTTTTCTTTTTTTCATCTAAAGAATAAATGACTATATTTGGACATTGGAAGTGGGAACCCCAGTGTCCCACATTGCTGGGAAAGGGGGGGGTGTTTTTAGTGTCAGCACTGGGATTGGTCTCCCTGATGTCGTCAAATCACACTAGGGTCCCAGGGGGACCACATGAACAAAAAAGCAACCACAAAACAAATGGGAGTCAGAGGGTGGGGGGGCCACTAGACACAAGGAAAACATATGAAAGGGATTGGGGGGTCTGCCACCACACAGGGGACAGCAATAAGGTCAGCTCACAGAACAAATAGCTGATAAAAAGCCACAAATAGTTTCACCTCTGGCTCCACAGGTCAAGAAGATCCCATTGTCAATCATCTGTATGCTTGACTGCAAGTGAATAGTTGATGTTCAACAATGTGTTATGTACGAAAATTGGCTACGCCTATTTTAGCACTACAGTACCACATTCTCGCACATAAATATCCACTTGCAGTCAAGCCACACACACATCACACATTACTTTATATGTAAAGGAAAAACACCTGCCGTTTTGTACTTGTTTTGTGGTGCAGCACAGGGCACATGACTGCGAACCCAAGAGCCCTGGGTTCGAGGCCACTCTTCCCTCATTTTTTTCACCTTCACTGTAGGTGGAAAAAACCAAACTATGGAGAGACTGACTTCAAACCCAGGACCCTTGGGTATCCCATTCCTGTGCCTTGTCATCTGTACCACAGGGGAACTACAGTTAACACACTGTTTTTTTCTTTAGTAATGAAATGTGTCATTCATCCTTGATTACAAGTGGATTTTTCATTTTCAAAAATGCAGTATGTGTGAAAATAAGCTATACCTATTTTCACACATATCACATTTTTGAACATGAATTATACACTTCATAGAAGACAGTGATCCTGTCCTGGTCCACAGAAGATGACAGCATACAACCTCAGGAGGCAAGTATAGTGAAGGGGGTTGGATAATGGGTGCTCAGTGGGAGGACTGGGATGGGGATGGAGACAGCGTGGATGATGGGGGACCATTTTCTTTTTTTCCGCTAAAAAAACAATGTCAGGGAAGGGTTTCTTCTTTACAGGTAAAACTTAAATACATATGTGGACACTGGGAGTGGACTCCCCAGTGTCACACATTGCAGGGGAGAGGGCTTCTAGTGCTGACATAGGGATTGGGCCCCCTGAGGTTGGCAAATAGAACAGAATGGACTTTGGGTGAAGGACATCTGACATCGGGAGATGGCATCCTGGAGTCAGGTTATATGAATAAATGTATAAAAACAATGGCAATTGGAGGATGGGGGGTGCCACTAGATACCAGGGAAACATATGGGGGGGTTCCACTAGACATCAGGGATAGTGGACAGTCATCGGCAGGTGGTGGGTGCCACTAGACACCAGGAAAACAGCAGGTCACACATGAGAGTGCAGCCAGCAGCATGAGTTCAAGCTGCAGCTGCACAAGTCAAGAAAATCCTGCTGTTCTCATACAGAGACCATGGGGAAAGCAATCTTCTCACTAAGCTTGGCAGCCAGAATTTCATGTACCCAGAAAAGGTGTTTCTGGCAACAATTGTAAAAATCAAACATCAGAATGCAGCTGATGGGGGTTGCCAATCCAGGGCAACCCAGATTGTCAGGGGTATCCTAGCCTGGAAATTGGGGATGGGGACAGGGGATAAGAGAGAGGGAGGCAAGGGAGGTGGGTGGATCAAGGAAGGAGCATGGTCGGGGAGTCTGTCAAGACAGAGGGTGCCTGGGAATTGGCAGAGGGGAAAATAGGGAGTGACCACTGGCGGAAAAGTGGGGCAGCAGCCAGTTCCCTGCCACTTGTCTGCTGACATTCATGAGATTCTGACATTCCTCAAGAGTAACAGCACATCGACATGCAGGTTTTCTGATTAGGACTGGTAAAGAACAGAAACGGATAGAGGTATGGTAGTGAAGCAGGGGGTAGGGGGCAGGAGCTTGCCACAGGTGTAGGGTGAGCATGGTAAGCAGGGGGAGAGGGAAATGTTGTAGTTATGATGAGGAATTAGGATAGCACTTGGGCTGGTGCTGCATACTAGACAGACTTCCCTGCTAACCAGATAGGGCTCTATTAGGGTGGTCTGACTGATAGAAAGCTATGCAGATCATCTGCATGTTATTTTTCCATTTCTTCTTTCACCACCTAAAGGAAATCAATATGTTCATATTTGCAGGTTGCGTTTAATGTAAAAGGATTTATGAGGGAAAGTAGTGAGCATGCTGCTATTTTAGGTCCTGTTTCAGCATCGTGAAGGCAGATTAGCTGCTGAGATCCATGGTTGGTGTGGGCATCCAGAAGTCAGGGGGTTAGATGGGCCAGTGGTTGTCAGTGCAGTGGAAGAGCAGAGAATGGCATGGTAGTGGCACACCTGCAGGAAGGGTTGTCACCAGTGCAGCTTGGAGAGAGTCTGGGATTATGCACTTGGGGTGTGTAAGGGAAATGGAGGGCAGTCAGTGCACTACAAAAATGATCCCATCCAATTAGGAGTTGTTGCGGGTGGTCAGAGATATACACTTAAGGAGAGAGCTTTATCTCCCAATGTTTTGCACCTTCTGCCATGCCTTATAAGACTTTTTGAAGATTTTTAAGTATCCATCATATTTATTTGACATAAGGGTTATGATCAAGGAGTTTTTGAAATAAAGTAATGGAGTGGTGACATCCTCCAATTTAAAACAAGCTTCTTTTGCTTTGTCAAACTCAATCCAGTGATTACTTCAGTGTGTGCTGCTTAATAATACAGCAGTGGGGAAGGGGTTATGGAGGACAGGCCAGTCCCAAGGCAGTGTGGTGGGACAGGCCCAATGTTCTGGGAGGCAGGTCGGTCGCAGTGGCAAGACAGGCCCAATCCAGGGACCTGTGGGCAGCTTAGAGCTAGGTCATACCTGGGGAAGTGAGTAGTGCAGCTCCAAGGACTAGGCAGTAGTGAGAGGAGGAGCTGGGTGGGATCATCAAACAGGGAAGGTCCCCTCCTGGGGTTTGCAGTGCCCGGATGTCCCTGGTCAGTAACAGGTGACAGGTGGCACAGTAGCAGGTGGGAAATGGAACAGGAAAAACTCTGGGTAATGTGTAATACTTACATACAAAAACAGATGCAGTGGGGGAATGGGACAGGAGCATCCCCCGCCATGAGGTCAGCTGCCATTTTGCAGCTGTTGGCAGCCACTTCCAGTTTAGAGTGCACATGCAAGATGCACAAGAGCAGGTGGTGGCCATGGCACATGAGATTGCAATGATGGAGGGGTTGAATAATCAATAATAAATTAAAAGAAGGGGTCAGGAAGTACTGAGCTGGGGGTAGGAGCCAGAGCAGGTGTATCACCAGGCTTAGTAGCAGCCTGATAGCAGAGGCCTCAGGTTCAATCCCCCATGAGGGAGACAAAAAAAGAAGGAAAGATATATGCAAAAATAAGCATACCAAGAAAGCAATAAATATAGAGGGGGGAAGTATGGGAAAATAGGAGCACTACAGGTAGCTCCTGGGAGGCCAGCTGGAGGGATGGTTATAAAAAAAAGAAAGAGGCAGATGGCAGTCAGATAGGGTAACAAGGTTGGGGTTGGTGGTGTACCCAACCCCATCCCCCAGCAGAGGTCAGCGGCACAACAGCCAGGAAATAGGAGGTGGGTTTACAGGATTGTTAGACAGATACAAGTGACATCAAGCATCTCTGGCTTAAAATAACTCCCCTTAAATCCCCCCAAATTTTGTTAGGTGTAGTATACAGACTGCCTTCTATAAAAACAGACATTGATATTGTCCTACAAAACTACATCCAAGACCTTAACCCCGCAGACAGGTTATTTATAGGGGGAGATTTCAAACTACTAGGAATAAATCGGAACTCCCTTAACAGCAGATGTGGGGTAGAGAATACATAGACATATTTAATTAAGTAGGACTGGAACAAATATTAAGCAACACACCAGAGGGGATAACATACTGGATTTAGTACTAACAAATATTGCTGATTCTTTCCAAGAGTGCCATGTCACTGTACCATTGGATGATAGTGACCACTGCATGGTCATGTTTACAGTAAATGAAAATAAAATCCATTAATTCTGGCGAGACCACTACTCTGGACTTTAGCAAGGCAGATATTGATTCCATCAGGCATAAGCTAACTTCATGGGATTGGAAACAGAAATTACAAAATAAAAACCTTTTTGAGATGTTGGACATCTTCAGTAACAATAAACAAGTGCATAAAGGACCATATACCCCTTAGAACTAAGTACAGTAAAGGAGGAAGCTCACCCTGTTGGCTAAATAAAAAAATTAAAAAGAAACAAAAGCTTTATAAGAATTCAGAATGCAAAAAGAATGAGGCAGAATGGATAAGGTGTAGACACTTACAAAAGATGATTAAGGAAGAAATAGAGAGGGCAAAGGCTGAGTATGAACTTAAGCTGGCTAAAAAAACTAAAGACAACTATAAAGCAGTTTATGTTTATATAAATCATGAAAGGGGGTCAGGGAGAACTACAGGGCCACTATTAGACCAGGACAGTACAGTAGTATCCTCAAACAGAGGAATGGCTGGCATTCAAAATATTTATTTTGCCATAGTTTTTATAGATAAAAATAAGTAACATAAATAGCAAGAGTAATACATTTAATATTACAAGCAGCCATATCCTAATTGATCCAATAAAGGTTAGGGACAGATTTAAATAGCTTGACCAGAACAAATCCACTGGACCAGATGGCATTCATTCAAGATTCATTAAGGAGTTGGCAAATGAACTAGCACCGCCTATTAGTTATATTTTCAGCACTCTTTAGATGGGTGGGGGGTGATAGACTCGTGAGAATAGCAATCCACTATTCAAAAAGGCAGTAAGAAATTCCCAGCTAATTATCGACCTGTAAGCTTAACATCCACCGTATGCAAGGTATTGAAAGGGATTATTAAGGAGTACATCATAGAGCATATTCAAGATAATAATCCAGCAGCTAGTTCCCGGCATGGCTTTACCAAAGGCCAATCATGTCAAACTAATATGTTGGAGATTTACAATAGGGCTTGCATGAGCCTGGAAGCAGGTAGATCGGTGGACGTGGTATTTTACGACTTTACTAAACCTTTCAGTAAGTTACCTCATGATGAGCTAGTTCAGGTCCTCTTTAAAATAGGAATACATGAAAATGTTATCTCATGGGTTTATTCCTAGCTACTAGACAGAAGGCAAAGAGTCAGTGTTAGGGGTGCACTCTTGGACTGGATGGATATAACAAGTGGAGTACCTCAGGATTCAGTTCTGGGACCTTGTCTCTTCAACATTTATGTCACATTCCTGCAGACTAAACATCAAAATTCATGGATGACAAAATTTGCAGATGACTGCAGAGTGGGGGTAGAGATGATAAACCCCAGCAACACAATCAGTATGCAGGAGGCCCTGAACCACATAGACAAGTGGTGCAACAAACATAAGTTACAGTTAAATCCAGAAAATGTACAGTTATGCACTTAGGGAGGAAAAATCCAAAGGTCACCTATTGCCTGGCCAATACAGTTCTCAGAAGCATAAATGAAGAAAGAGATTTGGGCATTACTATCTCAAATTATTTGCAATTTAAAGCGCACTGTAGGAACATTTGCCAAAAAGCAAATGGGGTTTTACATTGCATCATTAGGCACTTCTCTAGCAGAAGAAGGGAGGTTTTGTGCCATTATGGCTCCCTGGTTAGACCGTTATTGGAGAATGGCGCACAGGTGGGGTCGCCATACAAAAAAGTGAGATTGACGTGCTGGAGAAGGTACAGAAAAGTGCAACACGCACTATAACAGGTCTAAAAGGGATGGATTATACCAATCGATTGAAGGGATATGACATGCTCTCACTGCATTATAGAAGGGTAAGGGGAGACATGTATCTGCTTTTTAAGGCCCAAACAGATGGAGATCTATGGGATAGATTGAGGTTCCACTTCAGAGATCAATCCTCCCACACTAGGGTACACCAACTTCAACTGAGAGGGGAGAAATGCAGATCATGGAAAAGACAAAAATGGTATAACCAGAGGATGATACCTTTATGAAATGCCCTACCATTAGAAAGTATGGGCAGCTCATCAGTCAATAGCTTCAGCTGAAGTTAGATGATCTGCATAGAATGGGAAAGTTTGCTTTTTAGGTGTTATGTGAGCACTAAGGATGAAAGCCTATATAGCTCTGAATAAATCTATGTATCTTATATAACAAAAAAAAATAAGTTTTAACTTTTGTATTTTTGGTGGATGGGGACTGTGTGTTTTCAGATGGCCCCCCAAGAAAAACATGGGGAAGAAGGAGAGTGCCACGGAGAAGCTGACCCAACAAGTGGCAGCCCTGATGGGACAGGTGTAGTCCATGCTGGAGAAGGCCTGCAAGGCAGAAGAGGAGGAGGAGCTTGGAGCAGGGAAAGGAAGGGCCCGGAAGACAAAGGAGAGAAAGGCAGAGCAGAGAAGAGGCCAAGGAAGCCAGCTGGGGAGGAGACGGCAGTGTCAAAGGGTAAGGACAATGATGAATTGATGCTCGATGGCAGTCTGAAGAACAGTCTGGTGGGTTTAATAGCAGATAGGGGGGATAAAGGGAAAAAGCATTATTGGAGTTGAAAGGGAAAGGGACCCAGGGCCAAGGGAAAGGGTTGTCAGGAAGTGAAGGAAACGGGTCACAGGTGGGTGGTTTCCCGGGAATGACACTGGGGAACAACATGCTGCAGGTGACAAAAGAGAAGATATGGAAGAGGGCGTACATCAACATATTTGCACTGGCTGATGAGGCCGCGAAGAAGTATGCAGACAGGGAGTCGGTATGGTGGTAAGAGATGGTGGTGGCACTAGCTTTGGTGTGTAAGACCACATAGGACAGAGGCTTCAAGGGCAAGATGTTTGACAATTGGTTGGCAGGGTTTACAAATTTCATCGCTATTTTCTTGCAGAAGCAGCCAGAGTTGGTGATCCCATTGCTGACTTACTCAGCCATGATTAGAGGTGTGTATAAAGCAAAGGGGGCTGTGGGTGGTTAGTGTACAATGAGCGGTTTCATCAGCACATGGTGGAACATGGGGACATCCACTGGGATGCCATGCATGTGGACCTGTGGGTGTAGAAGCTCAAGGGTCAGGGTTCAGGGTCATTTGAAGAGGTGAAAGGGGCCAGTGGTGCTGTGTTAAAGACATGTTGGGGCTTCAACATGGCAACTTGTAGTTGGAGAAACTGCAAATTCAAGCATGTTTGCTCAAAATACACAGGACCTCTTCCAGTTTCCAGGTGTAGAAGTATGGGGGATAGGATGGGGTTTCAGCCATATGCTGGGCAGACATTTCATGGGAACTCATGGGGGGGCAAGGGGAGGAGGAGGGGCACAGGGCGAAGAGTGAGAGGATATGGGGTAGGGGGACATTTGGGATTTGGACAAGTAGTTAAAGACAGTGGAGGGAGTAGGGGTGCAGGGGGAGAGGGGGTACCAATGAGCGTACACACCTATTAGGAGTGACATTCTTTGAGAATGGATGGAGGGTTACCAGGATAGTTCAGATAGTAAGGAGAAGGCTTAGAGAAGGTTTCATGAAAGGTTACAATTTAACATTACATAGGACCAAGAGTGGCTATTCGGGTGAAGAATTTGGGGTCCACAAAGGGGAAGGAGTGGTTGGTAAAAAAGAAGATAGACAATGAGACAGCAGCAGGGAGAACTGAAGGGCCTTTTGTGATGCGCCATGGAAGGAACTGAGGGTGTCTCCCCAGGCCTAGTATCCAAGAAGAAACTGGGGGAATACGGGCTTAAACACCATCTATCCTACCCCGAAGGGGGCTCGGTGAATGATGGCATTCCCGAGGTGGACAGGGTGGCTGACATGTGCCACACTAGATCAAGCCATTGAGCTGATCAGGGCAGTGGATGGGGCCTGGTTAGCAAAGACGGATATTGAGTCTGCCTTTCATTTGCTACCAGTAAGAGAAGACAGGGATCTGTTGGGGTTTCAATTCAATGGGAAGTATTATTTCAGTAATGCCATGCCCATGGGCTGCTCAATGGTATGCACAGCCTTTGAGGCATTCAGCACTTGGCTGCAATGGGTATTTGGGGATAGGTGGGGGTACAAGAGAGTAGTGCATTATTAGGAACACTTTTTACTGGTGGGTGAGGAGGAAGTTCAGAGCATGTGCCAGATCCTAGGGTACTTCTGGCAAGGGATAAGACAGAAAGGCCAGTGAGGAAGCTTGAGTTTTTGGGTATAGAGGTAGATGCAGAGGCAGGTGTTTTCTGGCTCCCAGTGAACAAGATCGACAGGTTAAAGGACTTATTGATTTTTGTTAAAGCTAGCTGGAGGGTGCAGTTATCAGTGGCACAGCAGCTGCTCAGACATCTGAATTTTGCATGCAGAGCAGTGGCCCTGTGGAGGGTTTTCACTCATAGGCTAGCTAAGGCTACAAGCCAGGCAAGGCTCCCCCACCATTGGTTGACATTATAAAAAGGGTGAGACAGGATCTGAAGATATGGGAGCAGTTTCTGGATGAGTACAATGGGGTAAGGTTCTGGCAGGAATGGATATACAACATTGATTTGGAGCTGTACACTGATGAAGCTGGAGCCTTAGGGATGGGAGCATACTTTAAAGGGGAATGGATATCCGAGGCATGGTGAAACAGATGGGAGAAGGAAGGCTACTTATGAATAATATGTTCCTGGAGTTATTTCCCAATTGCGTTGTAGTGATGGTGTGGAGGGAGCAGTTTTGGAACAGAAAAATCTTCTTTTGGTGTGACAACATAGTGGTGCTGGAGATCCTGAACCAGCAGTGGGGTTCCACCAACAGGGTAACCAGGTTAGTGCGACAACAAGCTTTAGCGGGGTTGCGACTGAATCTGTCATTCAAGACCAAACACATCGAAGACATCCATAATGAGGCACAGTAGCTGACAACCTTTCCTGCCTTCAGTTACACAGGTTCAGGGAGGTGACACCCACTGCTGCGGCCAGTAGGATAGTGGCCCCCCTCCATGCTATGGGAGATTGGCTGGAGAGAGCCAACATGCTGTATTGGAGCTCCTGGTCCACAAACACATTAAGGTCATATGAGGGAGTGTGGAAAGTGTTCCAAAAGTTTCAATGGCAGCAGGGGTTCGAGGCAGGTGGCCAGGTCACAGAACACCAGGTGATTAGGTTCATGGTACGGAAGAGGGATGAGGGGTTACCCCTTTCCACAATGGGCATGTATTTGGTGGGCATAGGGGCCATCTGTGAGTCAAAGGGATTGGGGGGCCCCTGCAGGGCAATGGCAGTTAGAAGAATGATGCAAGGGTGGCAGAACATAAAAGGTAATACCCCAGAGAGCAGATGCCTGATCAAGGGCAGGCTGTTGAGAAGGTTGTTGGATAGTTTAAGGTATATTTTCAGCATGGAATATGAGGAGAGGTTATTCAGGGCATTATTTTGCAGAGAGCAATCAGAGTTAGTGAGGTAGCAGTGGGCAATCAGAAGCACAAGTATGGTGGTTTGCGGGGTGAGGATATTCACTGGAATAAGTTGGGGGTGGCCATTAACTTGAGAAGGTCAAAAACAGACCAGGCAGGGGTAGGGCCCAGAGGTGCCAGTCAGGACACATGCATAGTAAGGGCTCTGGAGAATATTGTGAGGTCAGACCAGTGTCAGGGGTTCCCTTCTTTGTTCATGGGAACAGGGTGGTGGTGTCAGCATATCAGGTTTTGGCAGTGATCAAAAATGGCATGGCATTTATGGGGAAGACGCCAGTAGATCTTCATCACACTTGTTATGCATTTGGGCTGCATCAAAGACAGCTGCACTGGATGTCTCAGAGGAGGGGATCAAAGAAACGAAGAGATGGAAATCTGCCTGTTACAAGAAATATGTAAGGGAATAAGTAGTTCATTGTGCTCCGTTCTTTTGTTCCAGGTGCGGGGCGTAGGAGGATGGTTGGGATTATGAGGCATTCTTTCATTTTCTGGGTTGAAAAGACAGCGACAGAGAGCAGCAGATTCAGTCCAACTGCATCAGAAAGGAATTTGGGGCATGCAATGGGGTCAGTTATTGCCACTCTTGGAGGACCAACAGATCAAAGTCCCAAAACCAGATTTGTTAATTATACATTTGAGGTGGAATGATTTGGGGAATGGCCATTGATTGATTTACTATTAGAAATATAGAGGGCAAAGGAATTGTAAAAACATGGTGGCCAGGGATCAAGGTGGCTTAGTCAGAGATCATCCCCAGAAGGGTGTGGAGGCAGGCGAGGAATGCCAAGGGGATTGAACGAGCAAGGAAGTGGCTGCACAGAAGGATGGCAGTTTTTACCAAAGCCACTGGGAGAATTTAATTAGAGCATACCATTGCTTATAATAGCCCAGGGGATTACAGACAAGATGGGGTACACCTCTCAGAGGTGGGTACTGCATTGTTTATGAACAGGCTTGATGATGTTATTTAGGAATAGAAACTGGAGAACAGAGTTTCCGGGGAGGGGGAAGCACACCTTCCAAAACAGAGCTGGAGGCGTGCTAGTGGAAGTAAGGGAAAAAGGGGAAGGAGGCACAAGGGATGGAGGGCACTAGCAGCAGGCCTGGACTGGGTCAGCACCCAGGTTGGTTGGGCAGCTCCTGAAGATATTCCAGCAGGATGGAGAGGAACAGAGGTGGGCATCAGTTGTTACACCCGAGCCCCCAACAAGAACAGAGGCCAACTGATCTTGGAAGGCTTTAGGGCATCGAGTTATATCCCGGGCCTCAGAAGACAAAGATCAGAGGAAAAGAATATTTGGCTGGAGGGGAAAGTTGGGTTGCAAATGTTATAATGTAAATATGTTGATATATGGCTGTGGAAGGTAAAATCAGTTTTGGATGTAAATGGTTTATATGCAAATAAATTTGCCATTTGAGCACCTAAAATATATTGTGTTTGAGTTTCATTACTGGTTAGGATATCTCATTGAGAAAGGTGGTTGCCAATCCAGGGCAACCCTAATTGTCATGGATATCCTTGCCTGGAAATTGGGGTGGGGACAGGGAAAGAGTGAGAGAGAGAGAGAGAGGGAGGTAAGATAGGTGGGTAGAGCAAGGAAGGGGCAGGGTTGGGGAGTATGTCAAGACAGAGGGTGCCCAGGGATTGGCAGAGGGAAAAATAGGGAGTGGCCATTGGGGGGAAAGTGGGGCTGCAGCCAGTGCCCTGCCACTTTTCTGCAGACATTCTTGAGATTTCCACCCTCCCTGCCTGGTAGTGGTGGGGCTGGTAGTGCAAGGGGGGAGAGACATGGTGGCTGGTATGGGTCTGGGTTGCCATATGAGAGCAACTGCCTGGTCTGTCCAGATATGACCTCTGAGTTGCTGACAGAGAGCAACAGGATGGGCATGTACCCAAGCTGCAAGCAGACAGCAACGGCAGAGGAAGTAAGGGGAAAAGGGGGAGCGGCACAAGGGATGGGGGGCCCAATAGTGGCAGGCCCAGGCTGGGTCAACATCCAGGTGGGTTGGGCACCTCCTGAAGATATTCCAGCAGGATGGAGAGGAACAGAGGAGGGCAATAGGTGCGACACCTGAGCCCCCAACAAGAACAGAGGCTGACAGATCTGGGAAGGTGTTAGGGCATCAGGTTACACACCCGGGCTTGAGAAGTGAAAGATAAGAGGAAAAGGATATTTGGCTAGAGGAGAAAGTTGGATTGCAAATATAATTTAAATATGTTGATGTATGGTTGTGGAAGGTGTCACCGGGCGTGGGTTTAGGATATACAATTTCAGCCAGACCACAGGTCAGGTGTGTAAAAAATGAATGGTTGAGTTTATCATTTTATTTTCATCAAGTAAAATATACAGAAAGCAAAATGGTAAGTCAGACAACTGCTTAGCTTCAACAGTTTCCAAAGCTTTTTCTTCAGCCTAACAGTGTGAAAGCACCCACTACCAAGAGGTCTTTCACCTTCCTCAGTCTGTATTCAACGGACCTCCCTATCTATCCTCTCTCAGCACTCAGGCAGGGCTTTTTATAAGCTCACTAGAAGATGGAGAAATTTTCCACTCCCCTCTGATTGATATCAGGCCTAACATAAAATTAGCCACTAGGAGCCACTGTTGCTCCATAGAGAACAGTTCAGATAGCACCTGCAGGTTTGTTTACACATTGGGAAAGGTCAGACCTGAGGTCAGAACATTTTGTGCTCTCCTAAACTCTCCTGCAGGAACATACTGTCTGCTGTAAAATATATCTTAAAAGGGCAACTAAAGTCTTAAAAAAACAGACAAGCTTCTGTTATTCTTATATCAAAATAGTTTTGTTTTAGGTTAATATGCACAGAAAGTGTTATAAGCACTTCAGCACCTAATTTATAACCAGCTAACCAGCATGTTGGACATTATACAAAACGTAATCTGCTTTAGAAAGGGTTTCAATTTATCCCAGGGTCTCCACAATGACAGTGGTCACCCTGTCACAGAAGGTAAAACCAGTTTTGGATGTAACTATGCAAATAAGATTGCCAGTCAAGCACCCAAAATATAGTGTGTTTGAATTTCATTCCTGGTTAGATATCCCATTGACAAATGGGTCCTGTTTAACCAAGTTCTGATGTTAATTTTTCTGTTAGATTCATTTTACATATTTTCTTTATTTTGTGTCTGTCGCTAATGGAAAAACAAGATGGTGGACATAACAAAGCTCTGAAAATACAGAAGGCTCTATGTGACCCTACAGTACATGTGAAATTACAGTAGCTCCTGCAAACACAGCAGAGCTCTGTAAAAACAAACTAGGCTCTAGGTGACCCTACATGCAAAAATGCAGTACCTCCTGCAAAAACAAAAGCATTTCAATGCAGAACATCTAACTTTTCCCATATCAAATAATGGGAAAATTGAAAATCTGATAACTTTTGAACAGATTAGTATTTTTTCACCAAACTTTCAAAGGGCACATCTATACGGCAATGGTTTGCTACTATAAAAATGTAAGACCACAACCTGAAACCATTTCTGAGATACAGGTGGACAAAGAAATGGCAAAAACTGATAAATGGGATTTTTGACACTCTGTATCTCAAGAAACATTTAACAGATTCACATGAAATGTGCCACATCAAGAGATCTACCTAGAGATTATGTGTGCAACTCTTTAGAATGGTTCCCAAGTTATTAAAGTTCAATAATTTGGCTTTACTATAGAAGTTTCACTCAACCCTAACTAGTTAGGCCTGACGACCCTAATGGCACACCCCAACACCTGTTGGTGTGTGGAGAGTGGGATGATGGGGTGTGGTGGTAGGGGTGGGAACCCTGGGGGTGGGGGTGTTAGGGTTGGAAACCCTAATGCCTCATTTCCCTGCTTTTGTTGCTATGGTATTCACCCTAACTGATGCATTAACAAAGTTTTTACAATGAATTTCCCTTCTTTTTCAGATCTTATAATTCTATCCTCATTTCATTGTGGGAGTGCAGGTTCCTTTGGACCCTGCACTTCCATCCCTCTATCCAGATAGGACAACAGGACCCTACACTCCTGTCTGTACATCCAGATAGTAAAACAGTATCCACATGTCACAGTGAATAGTGCAGGGTCCAGCTGTCCATCAAGATTGTTCAATTTTGTACCTTCTTTCTGTTACATAAACATAATTTGTTATTAAGAAATATCAGTAACAGTCACATCAATAAAAAAAAATTTGAAAGAAATGAGCTAAGAAACAGGAATTTTGCCGGAGTTTAAATTAGGAAAAAAAGTATAATTCATTACATTTGAACCCAAGATGTTTCAAACTGCAGCTTTGTGCACTACCCACCACACCACTGCAGCACTGTTGTTAATTTCTGCTTTTCTATGTATTTGAATCTGTCACTGTGGAAGCGGAGGTATCTGTCACTGTGGAAGTGAGAAATGTTCAAAATAAAAGAATGGTTTCGAAGCAGTCCGGATATTTTGTAAGCAACACCACATATTTGGAAAACATGTGAAATTGAAGAAAATGGTCAAAAGCACCTTTTGTTTGCAAAAAGAACAAAAAAAGTTTGAAAATGCTTCCTCACTTATGAAAATGGAACACTTCCATTTCTGTAGACAATACTTGATAGCATGTGAAAATTGGAGAAAATGGTCGAAAAAGTGCCTTTTTTCAAAAACAATATGAAAATGTTTGAAAACACTCCCTGGCTTACAAAAATGGGATGCTTCCATTTCTAAACAGTACCTCATAATACGTGAAAATTGGAGAAAATGGTTGAAAAAGCACTATTTTTTCCCAAAAGCAACACAAAAATGTTTGAAAACACTCCCTCACTGCTGAAAATGGGTCGCTTCCATTTACACAGTGTTACATTTCTGGAAAAGAATAACCTATTTTCACAATAAATACCCCATTTTCAAAAAAAATACCCAATGTTTGCAAAAAATGCCACATTTTCACAAAAAAGCACCATTTTCAAATAAATGCCCTATTTTCACAAATGCCCAATTTGTGGACAAAAACACCCTGCGTTCAAAATAAATGCCCATTTTTGAACAAAAATGCCCCATATTTGCAAAATGCCCCATTGTGAAACAAAATGCCCCAGTTTTGCAAACAAAATGCCCAATTTTGAAAAACAATGCCAAATGTTTGGAAAAATGCCAACTCTTTGATCAAAAATGTCCCATTTTCATAACAAAATAACTGAATTTTGAAAAAAAAAATTTTCCAAAAATTCCATTTTTGTGCTGAACACTTAACTTTTACAATAGGAAATAATGGGAAATTAAAAGTTTAATAACTGTTGAACAGATTAATATTTTTCACCAAACCTTCAGAAGGCACATCTGTGACCCAGTTCCATCCAACCCTGAAAATTTTGTCCACCTCATAAAGCCATTTCTGAGATCCAGGATGACAAAAAAAGTCAAAAAATCCAGATTTTTCTGTTTGTTCAACACTTTATTTCTCAGAAACCACTCAGCAGATTCCCACCAAGTTTGGCACGTCATTATGCATGCCAAATTTCATGTACATCCATTGAAATGATCCAAAGTTGTTAACCTCAAAGTGTGAACTTTAACATAGAAGTGCACTTTCACCTAACCATACTGGCGCAACTGTGCCAGTATAATATATATATACAGTATATATATAAATATATATATATATATTTGGCATGTAATCTCAGGGACATATATATATATACATATATATATATATATATATATATATATATATATATATATATATATATATATATATAGATAGATATACAGTGAAGTCCACCAGGATGAAGTGCAATGTCACAGGCTGACTGCATGAGAAAAGGATTAACTCCCATTATACAAAGGCAAGAAAGAATCTTGGACTGTGATTGGTCAGTTTTGGGCAGGACCCATGGCGTTATCCCAGCATAACACCTCAGGTCTAGTCTCAGCACTGTGAACCACATGATGATTGTTTGGATGAGGAGCCTATGGACCTCTTTTTTTGCATCTCTTCTTAAGAAACAAAAATATTTTTTCTACACTAATAAAAACATTCTTTAAAATTATTTTTTTATTTTATATATAACAACAAGACATTGTATAATAGGAATAATGCACTCCAGGGTGTGTGTCTTGCTTGGATAATGCCACACCTGGGGCATTGGACACATTCGACCTGTGGCCTCGTGCCCAATCCCCCAGGCGTGGCGTTATCCTGGCATGACACACACCCTGTCTTGCATTATTCCTTTATTGAAACTGCATTGTTTGCTGCAGTACCTCTACTGCAGAATTCTGCAGCACAGCGCTTCATCCTGGTAGGCTTCACTGTATATATATATATATATATATATATATATATAAAACGATGATTCTACTATTCTACTAACTCTACTTGCCACACTGACTATCCTGTCCTACAGAATAAAAAGCCATCACAGTGGAAACTAGCATCAGAGCTCCACCACGAGCTTACCTCTTGCAACAACTGTCTTGGTTCACCACTATTGCAGGGATCTCATTCCTAACGTAATGGCTATTCCCCAGCCTAAGCGCTGCAACTAGAACCCCAGCTATTAATTTCAACTCACAAGATCACCAGAAGTCTAAAGTAAAGTTCCTCTTCCCAGAAATAAGCAGAAAACTCATTTTAATACTACTGTTGATATGTCTGGAAACATCCACCCCAACCCAGGCCCACTGGCTTCATCAGCCCAGACCCCAGCTAATAATATGGAGAACTAAGGATTGTGGCTATGAATATATGCATCCTTCTAGCCAAACTGACACAGCTTGAAGCTTGGGTGACACTTACCCAGCCTGACATCATTGCATTAACAGAGACTTGGCTCACAACACGCACACCCAACTCAGCAGTCTCTATATCTGGCTACAACCTACATAGGTTGGACCGCACAGGGAAAAAAGAAGGGTGAATGTTTAATCTATACCCACAACAATCTGCAATGCCATAGAGTCCAATTTTCAGCCACTAATAATGACTGTGAATACCAAGCTATAAAAATCCTGATAGGCAAAGGGGGTAAGGGTCTGATTGTTATGGCTGCATACATCCCACCACAGCTTCAGCAAGTGGGGCTAGAAGCCTTTGCTATCCTCTACACCCAGGCATGCCAGAATAAAGAAACAATCATACTTGGAGACTTTAGCTCTAACTGGCTTTCCAGCTCCAGCTCTGCACACAGAGATCTGGTATCAGGGCTATATCTAACACAGATGGTCAAGAGCTGCACCACACAAATTACCACTCAGACTCTAGCACACTGATTGACTTGGTGCTGACAAAGCACCCAAAGTGGCTAAAGAATGTCAAGTGCTCCTGACACCCCTCAGTGACCACTCACCTGTCCAATGTGAATGGCAACTAAACAGACTAAGTCTCCCTAGAATGGTGAGGAACTCAGTCATAAAAATTCTGCAATGAGTGGCTTTAGGAATTACCTCAAAGGGATAGATTGGAGCTTCCTTGACTTATGCCCTCTGTTGACATAGCCCTGGAGCTCTTCCTCAACCACTTCAATGCAGCAGCAGATAAATTTCTTCTGTTTTGAAAGAAACTGATTAAAAGTTGCAGCATCGACTGGGGTACTGCACAAATCCTAAGCCTGATGTGACAGCGTGATCTACTTTGGCACCGGGCTAGAGCAACTGGGACTGCTACGGATATCAAAAGCTACAAAGCGGCCACAAACAGGTGCATATAGGCAATTTGACAGGCTAAGGCTACTTACCACAAAAACCTTCAATCTCAATGCTGGGATGATGGCAAGAAATTCTGGCATCTATAAAAAAAACATTGGAAGCGATGACAGATTCCCCTTCCATGCTTCACCACAATGACGAAGTAATACTTAATGCAGATATTATGGCTATTATTTTCAACAAGGCATTTACGGATTACAGTGCCATCCTTCCCCTAAAACCAGCTACTTACCCAGATGGAACAGCAACCTCTGACCACTCACCCTCTTCCTCCAATACCAGGACCTCCCCAGCCTTTTACTTCAGAAGAGTTACCATCAATGAAACAAAAAAATACCCTGCCAGAGTCCTTGGCAAAACTAGGATGGGTGTAGATGATACAGACATTAAACTGATCTCTATAGTCCTTCCTGAGGTCATCGGACCCATCAACAAGCTATTCAACCTATCACTCTGACTGGCTACATCTCCTCCACATGGAAAACCTCCTGGTCACACCTGTGCACGAAGGGGTGACCGATCACTAGTCTCAAATTATAGTCCCATCTCAATTCTTTCACCACTCTCAAAAGCTCTGTAGAGAATCATAGCTAACCAACTAATGGACCATCTGCACAACTACAACCTCCTCTCCCACCAACAGCACAGCTTTGAGATTGCACAGTACTAAACTGCCCTTATTAATTTCACTGGATACGCACATGAGGCACCTGACTGGGGTCAGCTAGTTGGGGCAATCTTTATAGACCTAACTAAAGCCTTGACCTCATGGACCACCAGCTGCTGCTTCACAGGTTAAGAGGCCTAGGGCTGTCCCCAGGCTCAGTCCAGTGGTTCTCCAACTATTTATCCGGGCGATCTCAAAAAGTCAGAATTAACGGTGCTACCTCCAACACCTGTGAGGTGTCAGTAGGTGTATCCCAGGGGTCTATACTGGGCCCACTCCTCTTCAGCATCTTCGTGAACCACCTCCCTGATGCCGGCACCACATCTGAGATCATGCTATATGCAGATGACACAGTACTATTCTCACAAAAATTCTGCCAGGAAGCACTAACTAAGGAGTTGCACAACAATTTTAACCTACTACAGGAATGGTTCAAGGACAGCATGCTGGTGCACAATAGTAAAAAAACCAAGGCAATGCTCTTTGCTGGATGACAAAAGAAGAGGTCCACTGCACCTCTTTCAATTACCTGCAGCTCTCCCACCACTCTGGAGCAGGTCACTTCCTTCGGGTATCTTGGTCTCACCATAGATGAGTCACTATCGTCCGATGAACATATACGCAACATTACCATGGCAGTCAATAGGAAACTAGGGACTCTGTACAGGCACCGGTTCTGTCTTACTCCCAAGGCCAGGACACAGGCAGTCAGAGGTACAATCCTTCCAATCCTGGACTATGGGAATGTAGTCTATGGGTCTCCACTGAAACTAGCCTGCTGAAAGTGCACACCTCCTTAAATAAAGCCTGTGGGTTTGCGTTAAGGGCAGACCGCCTATTGCATACATGTGAACTGTACATATAGACCGAATGGCTCTCACTTATGGACCATATTAAGCTCCATGTCTGCATCTTGGGACAGAAGGCCCTACTCAGACTTGTACCTCAATTTATACAAGCCTTATTTCATCCTGCTCCTGCTGAACATGCCACAAGAAGTGTTACCAAACATGCATTAGCTGTTGACTGCCTTGGGGAGATGAGCTTTTGCTGTCAGGGCCCCTGCTTGGATTAATGAGCTACCAACCACCATCACAAGCTTTACTCAACTTGGGTCTTTTAAGTCTGAGCTAAGAATTCTATCCACCCTCCTTTAAGTTGCTGTTGCCACTCTTAACCCATGAGCCAGCACACCTCTGTTCCCCAAAGCCATACTCCTAAAGACTATCTCCCCTCCTGTATGCTGCCACTGCCACTATTAGCCTAGGAGGTACTAGAACCCTATGCTTGCCAAGGTTCTTCTTTCACTCTACAATTTGATGCAAAACTCCCTGCTCACCACCTGCTCATGTCTGCCCATCTGCCTGCTCACCTTTCTCCTATCACACTGTTCCTGACAAACCTTCACCTGCTGACCTCCTACACCACTCACCTTTAAGCCTACCATCATCCCTACCTGATTCCTCTTCTCCTACCTAATCCTAATTGGTTTCACAACCCTTTCTGACTACTGTGCCTAGGCTGACTCCTCTGGCTATAGCCTAGTAACCTTTAGGTATCAGTTCTGATGAACAGCTCCGTCTCCTGTTTCCTACGGATGCAAGATCCTGCCTAGCTTCCACCTCTGATTTTTTTGCAAACTAGCACCTAACTCTGACTTAAGCACTTAATTGTATGGCATGACGTGTGAACCCAACCCCATTGACTATGTACCCTTGTTTTGGTTATGTGTTATTATTTGCTTATGTTATCCCACATTGTTATGCTATTGCCAATTTTTACTGATTTCTCCTGTTCATTTTTCTTACTATTCGATGTTCTTGACTATGCCTATTAAGTTGCTACTGACTCCAAACTTATGTACCCTTCCCCTACCCTTGTGACAATGATCCTATGTAAATGAGCTTTTAGCTCAAAGGTTGTGATTCTGATTACTAAATAAATAAAATAAATAGGGCCAGTATAGTTAGGGTTGCATGGTCACTTCTATGTTAAACCTCAAAGGCTGCACTTTAATAACTTTTCAACTGTTTGTGCAATTTGCCTGAAAGTTTGCATGCACAACTACCAACCATATATCCCTGGATCTGGAACATTTAGGTCCAGTTGGTTGTATAGGTTATGGAACCATAGGGCATTCAAAATGTGAAAAACACCAACTTTTGCAGCATTTTTGGTAAGCCATAATTGACTGAAGAATGCATTTGAATGGCTTCAGATATGTTTGTTTACATGTGGCCTGTGTTGAACTGGTGCCTTTTGAGATTTGGTGAAAAATATTGCTCCGCTCAAAGTTATTCATTTTTTCAAGTCCGTTATAGTCTATGGGAAAATGTATATGTGCCTTGCAAAACTTTGTGATCACATTTTTAGTCATGCTTCCTGAATTTGTTTTGTGCTGCTGCCATCTTGTTTTCAGTTAGCAAGAGAAAAAAAGTTGTAACTCAAAAAATAATGACCTTTGATAAACACCAACAGTTGTGTTTACCAAATCAGGCCCTGAGGAATATGACCCTGGTATTAATTTTTCACCAGCTGGTCTGCAGATGTTTTTCAAACTTGTTGCACCATTTTGCCATTTTCTAATCATGGCAACATTTTTTGTTGCCGCAAAAATAATCATGATTAAAAAAAAAGTAACCGCAACAACATTTTTCTGTGCGCGACAGCATTTCCATTATAGAGATAGGAGTGTCACAAAAACATTAAAGTAATCAGGATAACACTGCATGAAGACATTTTCTAATGTGTTGTTTTCTTTGTCACTTCATTGCGAAAAAGGTGGATTGTGCTTCTGGCATGAAATTTTCAGGGTGGCAAGCCCTGATCCCACAGATGTGCCTTTTGGTGGTTTGGTCCCAAAACATTCAATGAGTTCATAGGTACAGCGTTCCGGAGTTGAGAAATTTTTCCATAGGATAACATTGCTGTGCCCATGACACATTTCGGCTCTTGTATCTTGAAAACGGTTTGAGGTACGAATTTTTTGTCGCAAAAATTCTTAGATCCCTATCCAGGGACTAAGTGTAGAAGTAGGTTGGAAAGCCATGAATACCATTAATTTTGACATTTTTCTCTACCTTGTACGGTTACTGAGTTATTTGGAAATTAGTATTCAAGTGGCTCATTTTCATGTCCGTAGGCCAGTATTATGCCCTTAAAGTTAGCACACACAACACCTTTTGGTGCCTGTATGTCGGAAATGATGCGAGACAGGGATTTTGTTCATTTATCTTTTGCAGATGTCTAGTTGTCATGATTACAACAGCACTAGAATTTTTTTCATAGGTGCTACAGTTGCCAACATATTGGCAAATTACTGTTACAAGGGTTCCTTGCCCTATAGGGCTGCTGTATGGCTCTGTAGTCATGTGTAAGTGGGAGCTCAGGGCCCAGAGGGCCTGCACTTCCACAGACGCATGTCATTATGCACAAATGGGCAGCTTGGGGCCCCACGGTCCCACCAACTCATACCATTTACTATTTATATTACACTTTTTCAAAAAGTAAGGAAATTCTTTGAAAAAAGTTTGTTACTGCATCTGTTACGGTTGCTGAGATGTTGGCAAATTACTGTTATATGGGTTCCTTGCCCTATAGGACTGCTGTATTGCTCCGTATTTATGTGTAAGTGGGAGCGCAGGACTCAGAGGGCCTGTGCTCCCACAGATGCATGTTATTATGCACAAATATGCAGCTTGGTTGGGCCCCACACTCCTACCAACACATACCATTTACTATTTATATTACACTTTTTCAAAAAGTAAGGGAATTCTTTGAAAACAAAAATGTTACTGCACCAGTTAGGGTTCTTTCCACAGCAACAAAGAGTGTGGACATTCATCATTAGGTTTACCAGCCCTAACACTCTTGACCTACCTGCCTAACCTCCACTCCAAGAACAGGCATTGGGGTGTTCATTGGGTTACTGCCTAACTCTCACCCATTCTCCTATACTACAACACCTCAGCTTACTTACAAATGGAATGGAGTGAGAGTTAGGACAACAATGCCAATGAACACCCCAATGCCTGTACTATGGAGGTGCTGTATGGCTCTGTTGTTTTATGTAAGTGGGAAGGCAGGGCACATAGGGCCTATGCTCCTACTGATGTATAGCATTATTCACAATTGGACAGCTTGGTGGAAGAGTGGGGCCCAAACAACCCCATGCTCCCACCATCTGATAACAGCTCATGATTTTATTACACTGTTACAAACAGTAATAACATTTTTGCAAGAAATTTTGTTACGGTTGTTGTTACATTGGCAAAAGTTAGGAAGTTTCATGTTACAGTTTATCGCCCTAAATCCTCACCCACCAAGACACTGACATACACAGACCAGTACCAATTCCTCCCCTCGTCAACCCCATCCTACCTTCATTAACAGCTCATACAGAAAAATGTACAACAATCTTGGGGTTAAATAAAGATGCAAACAAGTGAGGAGAGAAGGCAGCTGGGTCTATAAAGTGTGCTAATATTACAGTGTGCACAACTTCAGCTAATGTCCCTGCCCTCCTCCACAATCCTTCCTCACTGACCCCTATCCCTGACCCCCACCCATGTTAACATAGTTAGTAAGCATTTTCATACATGTTATGTGATATATTTGAGAATAGGAAAGGACATGATTATATTAAGAAATATAAGTTTTCATTCATTCAACATAAAAAGTAAAACTTGTGTTTTTATTATTTATTCTATATTTATATAGTGGTTGCAAAAAACATAATGATTAAAAATCTGTGAAAAAATATATTTATTGACTTTTTTTACAAAAATAAACAGTTATTTTAGAAATGATTTTTTGTGTGCCATAACTTATGAGAGATATCTACAACGTAACTGAAAGAATATAAATTCACCTATGACAAAGAAAAGAAAAAAAATGACATTGCTGGTATATTAAATGAGATGGGGGGAACAACAAAAAAAAAACAGTTTAACCACAGGTATTTATGTAGCTGCCTCTGCTGTTGGAGGCTGTGAGGAGACTGGAGGGATGGTCATGTAGGAGTGTGAGGAGGTAGTGAAGTTGCTTCTTGGTTTGGGAAGGTGCAGAAGAGGACAGAGGAGGGACAAAGATTCATCTACTGGAGACCAGGGCCTTTTACTCCTTCTGATGCGCCATCTTCCAGAACATCTTTTTGTTGGTGAGCTTGTTGATGCTGTTTGTGAGCACCTAGACAGTCTGATTCAGATACTGAATTTGGGTGGTGTCTGATTTAATTTGGTTCTCGATAAGGCCTAATTTAAATTGAGTGTTTGATTTTTGTTTTAAGTAATTCTATAATAGCTTTCATATTTTCATTGGCTTCTTGTTGAGCCTGAATCAGACTGTCCAGGCACTCACAAATTGCTCTGGTGTGACTTGATTGTGGTTCTGTCAGAAAACAATAGGAGAGAGAATCACATGCTGACTTCTACGTCTGTGAAATAGAACCATTAGAGATGTGATTTGTGTCTTGTTAGGTATAGTATTTCTATATATTTTGTCATACAACCCAATTGCTTAAGATTATTCTTGTCACACTGTTACTGCCCTCCTTCCAAACATAACAGTTCATAGACATACGAACATATGAAGATGCAAATTTGCCAGCAGATAAAAGCGTAATGGTCTATCGAGTCTGCTCAAATGTGCAGCTAGCAACCCTTATAGTGCAGCTGCCCCTCCCTCCCCTCTCCTGACTCTGTGTCTCACCCTGTCCCATCTCCTTTAGAAGCAGTACACTATTCTAAAGGATACCACTTCCACAGGCAATGAGTTCCACCCAGATACCACTGTCTCTGTAAAAAAAAGTGTCTTCTCATTTCCTCCTGAACCTTCCCCTACAATGTGAGATTATGACCTCAAGTGTCCCTGCCCCCCTTAACTTGAATAGTCCCTCCATGCCTGTTCTTGTTTATTCCTTCATGCACTTGAAGGTTTCAATCATAGCCCTGTCTCTGCCCCCATCTAGTGAGCATGTTGAAGTCCCACTGCCTGCTCAAGGAGGGTATGTTCCTAATCCTGAATCATATGTGTTGCCCTGCACCGCACTCCTCCAGTAACTTAATGTTTTCTTCAGGTATAGTCATCAGTACTGCACACAGTAGTCCAGATGTGGCATAACCAGTTACCTATGCAACAAGACTATCATCTTTCCTCTCCTTGAAGGTATACCTGGGAATACATCTCAGCATTTTGTTGGACTTGCAGCTGCTTTCCTGCATTGTGCTGGCTTGTTCATTGAGTCTGTTATAATCTCCCCAGAGCCTTCTCCTCTTTTGTCACAGCTAGCTGAACTGCCACCCTCCAGCTGGTAGCTTCTTCTTGTGTTATTTTGCCCTAAATGTAGCACCTTGCAGTTTTGGCATTCAGGCCCAACTACCAGGTGTCTGACCAGGTCTCCAATTTTGCAGATCATCCTGCAACTCATGCCTCCCTCCTAGGTCATCCACTACTGTTCTCATCTTGGTGTCATCTGCAAACAGACTTACCTTGCTCTTGATGTCCTTTGAGATGTCTAATATGAACAATCCAAATAACACTGGTCCCAGCACTGAGCCCTGCGGTACTCCACTTGTCACTGTCCTCGGAGATGAGAGCTCCCCTCATCACCACCTTCTGCTCTTTCATTGTAATCAGTTGCTATCCATTTCACCATTTTCTCCCCTGGGCCTGTACCTGCCAGCTTACTACCCAGCCTCCCATGTGGCAGTGAGTCAAATGCCTTACTGAGGTCCAGAAACAGGACATCCACTGCACGGGCCTTGTGCAACTGTGTAGTTACCCAGTCATAGTAAGCTACCAGGTTGGTCTGACAGGATCTACACTTAAAAAACCCATGATGCTTAATGTACTGTGGCTCATTGGTCTCCAGAAGGGATACCAGCCTCTTCTGCAGCATTGTATCCATCAGTTTTCCCATGATGGATGTGAGGTTATGCAACCCCAGGCTGGTATGCCGTTTGTATCTGACAGCAATACCAGGTGGGTTGTGTTCAGGGAGGAATAGGTCACTTGGCACAAAGGCTAGATTTGGCAACTCTGCACAGAGACACCCAAGTCACTCCAAACACAGGCAGCAATAACTGTAATGTCCAATACCAGAAGTGGGATTCTAAAGTGTGGCTTTTATTCATATCCAAACAGAATTAACAAAGCATAGATGGACCCCCATGGGGTTACACTCCTGGTAATGCAGATTAAAAGAGACTAGAACACATCCTCATCCTTTAGCCCTCAGGATCTACCACCCACACCCTGTACACCCCTCCACACTTCTGAAGATGCCTGCCCTAGTGACATGTAGCACCTGCCCCATTGTGGCCCCCATCTTATGCTAGGGGCTCTTACTCCCAGGTTCTGTACCCTACTACAACTGTTAGGACCCTATTTACTCAAATTCCTGTCCCCCCCACACTATTTTCCCTACTGACCCCTTGCCGACAGGGGTAATTCAGGCTCAAATGTCATCTGTTAGACACTGTATTACTGTAACAATCCTAAAGGCTGCTTGTCCATTTTTCATCCCTCAGCAACCATACTTTTTGTTCTCGGCTCTCATATAGTTTCACTTAGCCCACTCAGAAATCCTATTGCACTCCAAGTATTACTCAGTTCAGTTAGAGAATAAAACAGAACAAATAAATATCTATTATTACAGCAAACATAACAGTATAGCTCAGTACTTAGCTCAGTTAGAGAAAGAAACAGACTAAGTAAATCTGTATTATTACAGCAATCCTAAACCATCCAATCATTGCTTTGCCTCCACTCCAGAGACCCCACTGAAATAAAGGACCACAGAGGACACTGGGTGGTAGGGTGGAGCAAGTGTAAAGTCATGTCTTTCACTCGCTCATTCTATTTCTTCCGATGCTGCAGGCTGCCTTTTGTACTGGGCTCCTGCTTGCTTTGGCACCTTTTTCTGCCCACAAAGAAATCCACAGCAGTCCCGACACAGCTCCATTGAGCTTGCTCTCTCCCCCTCTCTCACTCGCTCATTCTGTTTCTCCCAACGCTGCAGGCTACCATTTTGTACTGGGTTCCTGCCTGCATTGGCACCTTTTTCTGCCCACAAAGAAATCTGCAGCAGTCACAACAGAGCTCTGTTGAGCTCGCTCACTGCCCCTCTCTCACTCACTCATTCTGTTTCTCCCGGGGCTGCAGGCTGCCCTTTTGTACTGGGCTCCTGCTTGCATTGGTACCTTTTCCTGCCCACAAAGAAATCTGCAGCAGTACCAACACAGCTCCATTGAGCTCGCTCACTCCCCCCCCTCACTCGCTCGTTCTGTTTCTCTCGGCGTTGCAGGCTGCCCTTTTGTACTGGGCTCCTGCCTGTGTTGGCACCTTTTTCTGCCCACAAAGAAGTTCACAGCTGTCCCGACAGAGCTCAGTTGAGCTTGCTCACTCCCCCTCTCTCACTCGCTCATTCTGTGTCTCTTGGTGCTGCTGACTGCCCTTTTGTACTGGGCTACTGCCTCCGTTTGTGCCTTTTTCTGCCCACAAAGAAATCTGCAGCAGTCCCAACAGCACTCTGTTGAGCTTGCTCACTCCCCCTCTCTCACTCGCTCATTCTGTTTCTCCTGGTGGTGCAGGCTGCCCTTTTGTACTGGGCTCCTACTGCATTGGTGCCTTTTTCTGCTGACAGACCAATCTGCAGCAGTCTCAACAGAGCTGTACTGAACTCGCTCACTCCCCCCTCTCACTCACTCATTCTGTTTCTCCCATCACTGCAGGCTGCCTTTTTGTACTGGGCCCCTGCCTGCATTGATGCATTTCTCTGCCCACAAAGAAATCTGCAGCCTTCCCAACAGAGCTCTGTTGACTTTGCTTACTTCCCCTCCCTCACTCTCTCATTCTGTTTCTCCCAGCACTGCAGGCTGCCCTTTTGTACTGGGCTCCTGCCTGTGTTGGTGCCTTTTTGTGCCCACAAAGAAATATGTGCCAGTCCCTACAGAGCTCAGTTGAGCTTGGTCACTTCCCCTCTCTCACTCACTTGATTCTAATCTGTCCCAAACACTGATTTCCCAAAGCGACTGCAGTATTCTGCGCCGGAAGCATGAAAACACATTTTGGCCAGGATGTGAAAAATAACAGCTGTACTGTTCATAAGGAGGTGTCAAAAAATGCCAATGTTGAAAATGTGGTGTGAAAATATTACAAATTTGCGAAGTTACAAGTGTGCATGAAAACTGCACAATGCATGCTCATAACACAGTCATTTTATGGATTTTCATCACAAATGTTTCAACACTGGAATTTAAGACCTCTGCTCATGAACAGTGTCACTGTGGTTTTCTTAATGTGTCCTGAACACTGATTTCCCACAGAGACTGCACTGTTCTGCGACAGAAGTGCGAAAACGCATTTTGGCCAGGAAGTGAAAAATGACAGTTGTACTGTTCATAAGGAGGTGTGGAAAAATGCCAATGTTAAAAATCTGGAGTGAAAATATTAGAAATTCACGAAGTCATGAGCATGCGTAGCAACTGTGCAACGCACGCTTGTAAAACAGTCATTTTTTTTAATTTTTCTATTAAATTTATTACTCAGCTTAGTTAGAGAAATAAACAGAACAACTTAATCTATATTATTAGAGCAATCCTAAAAGTATCCAGTCATTGCTATGTTTCCACTCCAGAGACCCTAATGTAATATAGGACCACAGAGAACCCATGGAAGGTCGGCAACTCTAAAGTTCCAGTACAGCTCCACTGAGCTGGCTCTACTCTCTCACTCACTCATTCTATTTCTCCTGATGCTGCAGGCTGCCCTTTGTACTGGGCTCCTGCTTGTGTTGGTGCCTTTTTCTACCCACAAAGAAATCTGCTGCAGTCCTGGCACAGCTCCGTTGAGCTCACTCACTCCCCCTCTCTCACTTGCTCATTCGGTCTCTCGCCACACTGCAGGCTGCCCTTTTGTACTGGGCTTCTGCCTGTGGTGGCGCCTTTTTCTGCCCACAAAGAAGTTCACAGCTGTCCCGACAGAGCTCCGTTGAGGTCACTCACTCCCCCTCTCTCACTCACTTATTCTGTTTCTCCCGGCACTGCGGGCTGCCCTTTTGTAGTGGGCTTCTGCCTCCATTGGCACCTTTTTCTGCCCACAAAGAAATCCACAGCAGTCCCAACAGAGCTCCGTTATGCTCACTCACTCCCCCTCTGTCTCTCTCACTCGCTCATTCTGTTTCTCCTGGTGGTGCAGGCTGCCCCTGATTGCAGCGGCTAAATCTTTTCAAGGTTGTGGCATGTTGGCTGAACTAGTGTCAGCAGCAGTGAGCCACCCTACTGGGGACAGCGGGCCAAGCCTCAAAAGGCAGTGGGGGCATTGGCCACAACAGTGCTGTGCCTCAACAAACTGCTTCTGCAGCAAGCATGCAATCAACATAATAAATGAGTACAGAACTCCTTGATTCATCATAATTACATCTGAAAGCATAACAGGTCAGTATAAAATACTGTAAGATTTATACCCAATATTGTAAATTCATTTATTGTTTAAGAACATTGTGTATACTTATTTTATAGTAACTATCATGTATAGCATTTACAAACAAAGCACAAAAATAGTCAAAGTAGAAAGGAACCTTGGTGCTGAAAAATAAAATACATTTTTAACACACTCGTAACACACTTATAACTGCCAGAAGTGGGGACATCCATGCTGCCAGCCACTGCCACCACCATGGCAGAAGGAGAAATCAAGATTGTTGCTTGGCAGCACACTTAGCTCCTGAGCTGCAATACAGCTTTTGGCATTTCAGCCTTCTTTCTAATTACATCATATGTACAGTGGAAAAGTTTATACCTGACTCAACATTATACATGGGTTCTGATACCAAAACTATGGAGTAAAGCTATGGCTACTAGTGGGGCAAGTTGGTATTGCTGGAAGCTGGTCCTCTAGACCAGAGGATGCATCACAAGAGAACTGGCCTGGAACATGAAGTGGGGCCAAAGATGGCCTGTGTGCACCTGCCACCCTGCTGGAAATGTTGGAAGCCATTTCTGGGGTGAGACCGATACTGCCAATGACAATGGCCACTTCTACCCTTATGTTCCATCTATCTAAATCCTTCTTTCCAGTAAAGCTGTTTAAAGAAATTGAAAGATCATATACTGTGAATTCCCTGGGATGGTCAGTGGACAAAATAATAAATTGAATTGATCATTGTGATTGCTGATTTAGTGCACTGAAAGCAAAGGTAGATGTTCTGTAGAATAATCTAAAGGTAATCTGTGACAAATCTGCTGAAATGTAGCAGGTAATAAATGAGAACTCTGCAAAAAATTCTCAACATGAATTAAAATTTACTGTGAGGGGGCATCAGTTAATGCACTGCTTAAAGTTAATTACAATCTGAAATGCAAACTGAGCTTCTGAAGAACTAAAACTGGTATCTAAATGCTGCATAGTTAGCATTCCTGAATCAATGGATGCTGATTTTGATAGTGCAGGAGATTTGGTTAAATACAGTTTGAGCCCCCAGTTGCTTGGCAAAAGAATTTAGTAAAAAGGGCAGCAAGATTCTAAAATGCAAATGTTAACAAATCCACAATCACAGCAAGCAAACCTTCAAATCAGATTGATTTTTTAAACTCACTAAAATCAAAGGAATCTTGGAATACAAACATACCCAGTTTTGCTGGTTTCCATACTTTAGCTTTCAGAGGCAACAAAGATGGAGACATTTTAGCCTACAGGCAGGATGTACTGGAGACTGTCACATGTCTTTCTTTTACCACCAGCCAAGGTAAAAGTTATTAAATATGGCAAAGTCAATATTTGTTTAAAGATGGATCAGACTGAAGAATACCTTAGAGACAAATATTCTCAAATTGTTAACAAATCTAATTCCCTGACCTTTAAGTGCAGGAAATGACTGTATGTCTAGAAAAAATTGACATATAACTTCAGTGTAATAATGATGACTTAATGGCGATCAAAAATTTAATGCAATTCAGCTTCTGGTGATGCAGCACATCTAATGGCAACAGAGGAATTATCCTGCATAGGCTGCTGATTTATTTCCTCATTTATTTCTTCAACCTGCATTAAATTGCCAGCATTTTCTTTTGTGAGTTCAGTGTACATGGGGAAAAATCATAACTCAATTAAGTCTTCAGTAGCTGCTGAATTAATCCTGAACTCTACTGCTGTGCAACCACTGATTGTTGCAGCTGGAGCTATGACGGCAGCTCACTATTGCTGCCCTGATGCCCGAGCTCAGAGATTTTTTATCAAGCGAGCTGGTCACTTTATTCTGAGTTAAAATCATCAGTAGTCAACAAGGAGGGGAAAATAATGATCCTTGAGTGTCAAGCCTCTAATATGGATAGCAGAGTTGATTGGCTGGAAAGGTTATTTGCACGGCTACTTCAGAAAATCCAGAGCCTGACAGATAAATCGATGACCTAGAGAATAGGTCTTGTCAGTCAACAATCAGGATTTTTGGAATATCCAAGGAGCGGAGCGGGAAATGACTTTGTGGGTTTTGGGTGGCTTATTGGGCTCCTAATCAATGTTTCTGATTTGACGCTCCTGTCTCAGCCCCTAAGGATTCCAAGCAGCGCCATGATCTATCATTGTACATTTCTGCAATTACTACATTAAGCAACAAATTCTTACTTGGGCATGGTGGGCTGGCAAGTTAGGTATATGTATGAATGTGTGATTTTGGCAAATGATTACTCGCCCTTGGTAAACCCGCATAGCTTGCTTGGTCCACTTTTCCCTACCCAATATGTGGTTCCATTTGTTTTATCCTGCATGCCTGAAGATTTTTCACTCAGATGGTTCTCAGCTTTATGAAGATGTTGAGGCAGCCACCTGAGCCCTCTGTGACGGGCAGCTTTTGCAGGAGAATCAGATGGAATGCCAGGAGCACAGAGAGAAGCTGTCCCTCCAGAAGGAGTCTTGGACCAAAATCACTCCTGATGGCAAGAAGCGCAGGAGAGAACAAACCCTAGAAGAGATACGTTCCCTTCTTCAAACTTTTTGTAGGGAAGACCCAGTATGAGCGGGGCAGTTGTCATAATTTGATTATTAGTAGTACTTGACACTTCGGCTATGTTGCTTGCCCCCTGTGGTGACTGAACAGGTAGGGGTCTTCCCAGTGATGATTCAGCCTGTGATTGCTTCATGAACTTATCATTTCTGTTTTGGGATCATTACTACTGGCTCATTCCCAGGTGTTATAACTATGTGTGCAAATGCACAGGGACTTTGATGGTTTTTATGTCAACAATCGGGCCTTTGTGAACAGTGATGTTATTGGTCTTTCTTTCCATTTAAGTTCTTCTGAGTCATCTCAATTTCTATGTCCCAGCTATTGCCTGAGGCAATGTGTGCCGGATTGGTTGCAACTATGAGCCCAGAGTGGTACTCTGTTCTCCACGACTGGCCTACATGACTCCTACTCTCTGAGAAGATCGAGGACTTTGCCCTGAGTACTGAGTAGATTGAGTGTTTAGATCTTCCATATGGTGGCTATAGAACTTTTGTTGAAATGTTTGGAACTGCTCTTATATCAACTTCGCTACTAAGAAAGAAGACTCTTCTTCATGGAGAGCAGATAATTAGAGTTTGTAAATGCCATTGCTGGGACTCCTGTTAAGGCAGTTCCCTCTTCCTGATGACTTTAGGGATTTATTAGCCACCAGCTTGAACTGTGGACATACTGTATTTGCTACAAGAGCTGCTGTATTATTTTCTCTATTAATGTTTTTTTGTTATGACAGCATGACTATGTGCTTAGGTACTTTATCTTTGTGGCAGATATATATACATAATTGGCGGCCCATAATAGCTGTTGTTAAACAAGGTTGATATAGGGAACCACCTGTTTAGTGTATTTCTTTTTCTTTAGGGATGGGGGATGTTTGGGTTGTACACTGTCGGGGGGGGGGCCAAAATGTATTTTTAATAATCCTTCTTTGTTCAGAGAGGGGGTTTAACAAACGGGTGAGCCTGAGTCTTGTTTTTTGGGATAAATTAGCCTGACCCCTTTATACTTTTTGAGAGGGGCCTCTTTTTTTTAATAATGTTGTATATTTTTTGTTTGTATTATAGTAAAGGTGCAAGTAATTGATTTTGTTAAGGTTGGATCGTTGAGCTGAATGTAGCCATAGGAGGCCTATTTGCATTTTCATTTCTTTTTTTTTATGAGTTTATCTTACTCCAGGGCTGATATATTTTGGTTCCAGAGGAACCTGATGTGTCATAAGGACTATGTTTGTTCCCTCCACTTTAATATTCACAGCAGCCCTAGGGCTCCCCCTGCATAACAATTTATTTTATTTTTCTGTGGGTAGATCCCTCTACTGTTTCCCTTTTATTTTTGCTTTTTTGTATACAGTTTTGGTGGCCCCTGTGTGGCTTTATGTAGGTCAATATGATATTTATTCTTTGTTTTTTCTTTTTTTTTTGTTGTGGGCCCATATTGGCCCAGGGTTTTCTGGTTTTAACAGACTATACCCACAGAGCTACTTTTTTGTTAGCTTTATGTAGGAGTCAGTTGTGGCATCTCCCTTAGTTGGAAGTCTTAAATGTGATTTATATTATCTGCTTCTTTGTTTGTACTTTATATATGGCTTCAGCCCTGTTGGTAGAAGCATTAGGTAAGCAGGTGGGTGTTTTGGCTTGTGGGTTTGTTTTTGTATACATAGCATGGACATTATTCCAGTTGTATTCTTAGTTAGGGATAGTATTGTTTTTAGGTTCTTAATTTATATTCTTTTTAGCTGTTTACATAATGGGCTTTGATGTTTATTTGTGTTAGTTTTATATAGAATAGGTTGGGTCTTTGGGGTTTGGAATGCTTCCAGGGTGTATCATTGGCATATTTTTCAGTGCAACCTCAATGTTTTTTTTTTTGTTGCTTATTCTTTTTTCTCCTTTGCTTTGTTTCATATTTAGGTGCTATTGGTGGTCCCAGACTTCCTCTGGTTTATGTTGGCTACGCTTACATTATTATTCCTGTAAACTGCTGCTATGAGTGAAACGGTGAACATCATTTCTTTTAATGTTACTGGCATCCACAACCCGATTAAGTGGTCTCATTTATTGCAGTATTTCAGGCAACAATGAGCTGATTTACTTTATTTTCAGGAAACTCATCTCTCAAACACTTGAAGTATGGTAAATTTGGTTTTGACCAGGTGTTTTATTCTTCTCATATTTCAGGACATCACAGGTTTATTATTATGTCAGAAAGGGCTCCCATTTCAACATCGATCTACCATCGACAATTCTGAGGGTCATTATATAATAGTTACAGGGGTTTTGGAAGGGATCCCGGTTACTTTGGTTAATTCTTATTTTCTGCCAGTTACAACCCGCAAGGTGTTTGTAAAAATGTTTTCCTTGCTATTGGATCATCTCCATGGTCATGTTCTCGGGGAAGGGGGTATTAATTTAACTCTTCTTTGGAATTGATTCTTCTGCCTATGGCCTTCCACAGGTCCCCAGCCTCTAAATATTTCTTGAAGTCACTGAAGATGTTAGGTCTGGTTGATTTGTGGCATTTCTTTCATCATAAAAAGAAAGAATTCACTCATTATTCTCCATGTCATGGCTCTTTTGCTCATCAGGATTATTTATTTTCTATGTTGAAGCATGTGGATAGGGTCACTCAGATTTCTCATGGGCCACTTTTTCTTTCTGACCATGCTCCTGTGCGTGTCATGGTTACTTTCACCCCTGCTATCCGGAGACTGTTCTGGCATCATCACGCAGGTATGCTTTGGGATTCGCACCTTTTAGATCAATTGAAGAATCAAATTCCTCAGTTTTTAGCTGACAGTGAGGGTGCAGATGTCTCCCCCAGTATTCTTTGGGACTCTGAAAGTTGTGTTACATGACACTATTATTACTTATGCTTCTGCCTTGCATAAGGACTGGGAACAACAACTCACATGACTCTATGCTGAACTTCAGTCACACCAGTTATGGTGGCAACAAGGAGATTGGTCGGTAAAGCCAGTGCTCCTTGAACTTTGTGTCCAGATTCAAAAATATTTAGATCAAACAGTTGAGCACACTCTTTTCTATCTTAGGCAATGGGCTTTTGAGGGGGGACCAAGAGGGGCTAGGCATTTGGTGTGGCATCTTTGAGCTACGAGAGCAGCTACCACAGTTACTCACCTTTGGCTCTCTTCTACTGGTCAATTTACCAGATACACATCTCAAATAGCTCAGGCCTTTATGGAATACTGTAAGTCTTTATATAAGGTGGATGACCCCATTCCAGTGGGTTCCCTTATTAATTCTTTCATTAGCCAGGCAAACCTCTCTACTCTTTTGGATGAGAAAATCCAGATACTTTCTTCTCCGATATCAATGGAGGAGTTGTCTGAAGTAGTACGGGATTCTAAAATTGGTAAGGCACCGGGAATTGATATCCACCAGAAATTTACAAATCTAAAGTTTTGTTCTCTACCTTGTCCCTCTCTTGCTCTGCACATTTCAATATATACATAAGGGGGCTCTCCTCCCCCTTCTTGGAGCTGTGCATTAATTTCTCCTATTCCTAAGCCCGGAAAGGACCCTTCACTTTCCTCTTTTTCTTAACCTATATCGATTCTGAATTGTGACTGCAAATTCTTTATGTCTATATGGGCAAGGTGTTTGGGGGGTCTCCTCCCATCCTTGCTTGACTGGGACTAGTTGGGCTTTATACAGTTGGGACAGGCACATGACAACGTTAGTTGTACTTTGTCTGCTGTTGGACCATATAGCGTCGTGTGCGATCCTGATGGTCCAGGTTAGCTTAGACATGGAGAAGGCCTTTGACCGGGTCAACTGAGATTTTCTTTGATCTGTTTTGCAAAGGTTTTCTTTTCCCACTTCCTTTGTAGCTATGTTGCAATGGCTTACTCTTCACCTGTGGCAATGGTGAAAGTTAATGGTTCTACATCCTCTAATTATCTGTTGGAGGGGCATTAGGCAGGGGTGCCCCTATGTCCCTTGCTTTTGCACTTTATATTGAACTCCTTGCTTCACTTGTTTGGCAATCTACCCTTATTTCCGGGTTCCAGTGGGAGGTGAGTTTAAGATTTAGTTATTCTAGATGATATTTTGTTGACTCTTCTTGACCTCAAGTCGCTCTGCCTGCTTCCCTAGAAATGTCATCCTCCTTTGAAACGGTAGCTGGCTTCCATCTCAATAAAGATAAAACAGATGATACTACCTGTAATTACCTCCATCCTCCCATATTCATCAGTTCTTCCGGGTGTTGGAATAGGATACACTGAAATATCTGGGGTGATCATGCCCCGAATTTAGATCTTCTAGATTTGTTTAATTTTGAGTCTGTAACAGGGTGATTGAGGAGGACTTGTGGTGATGGTCTTACTATTATTTCTCTTTTCTGCAGCAGATCGAGATAGTTTGATCTAATGTATTACTGCATATTTTGTTTTTGCTTCAATCTCTGCCCATTCTTCCTGCACCTTTTTATTTTTGGTGTTGGCAGTAATTGATTTCCCGATTTATTTGGTCTGGTAATAAACCTCAGGTTTGCTTACCTTTTTTAAGCTTACCTATAGCTAAAGAGGGCTTGGCCTTACCAAATTTGCAACGGTATGGGCAGACTTGTCCGCTTTGGATTATTTATTTGTGGCTTTCTAATGTCTACCGTAGTTATTGAAATTACATTGAATTCACTTTGAATGATCTATATGATCTGCCTTGAATTTTTTTTTTGACCCCCTCAACCTATAAGCCCATTATTAAGTTCAATAGGTTTACTCAAAGTCAGAGTTTGGCATACCTTTTGGAATTGTCTTCCTCAGGAGGAATGTTTTTGGTTGTTGGTTATGGTGGGTGATTCATGTAACTCCCTGATGAAGTCAGAAGTATTTTTACAATTTTGGGCTAAATGGGGTATGCTGTATTATCACCAGCTCTTGGATAAAACACGTATGCATTCATTTTGGAACTACAGGCCAACTACAGGCCACTTACTCTATACCTATTGCTGACCACTGTCGATATTTGCAACTTCAGACCTTTTTTATCTACTTTGCCACATTTTTGGTGTATTTTGTCAGATGCCCCTTCTATGTGTTTCTCCTTAATTCATCAGCATCAGCTTGGTGAAGTCTGTCCTCATCTAATTAGTTATGTTTATTCAGTTTTGCAGAAGCTCTCCTCCAACAGTACTGCTTTGGTCCTTTCTTCATGGGATAGGGATGTGCAATCAGCTATGGCTTTCTCTATGTGGGAGACGTATTGCCTAATATCCTCTAAACTTACTGTGTCTCTTTATCTTAAAGAATTCTCTTGGAAGTGCCGCATTCATTTTTTTCTTAGCCCAGTTATGCAGTCCAAGTGTCTTGATACTGCTTCTATATCATGTTGGCATGGGTGTAGGGCCATAAATATGGATCACTCTCATATTTTTTGGCTCTGTCCACTTATTCAGTCTTATTGGAGTGAAATCCTACTTGTTTTTGAGGACCTCTTTTCTATTCTTACTCAGGTGCCCTCTACTTTTATTTTGATGCACATTCCCCACCTGATTTTCAGCTTGGAAACTGCCTATTGCAATTATTATTAATATTGTTAGTCTGTGCTAAGAAGATGATAACTAAGTCTTGGCTGTCTCCATGGCTTGCATGTTTCTCAGGGTGGCTGCAATTGGTGAATTCCATTTATTGGTATGAGAGGGTATCCTATAGTTTTTTGAACCACTTGAATGTTTTTAATTTAATTTGGCAAAATGGGTGCTTTACTGAGTGCTGTCGGATGCCTCTTTGTTCCATAGAAGACTTTTTTATGGACAAATGACAGCCTGGGGATTAGAGACCTTTTATTTTACTTATTAGTTTACTGTAAACAAAACAAATATATAAAAAGGATGAGGGGATAAAAGAAAATGATTTTTTATGTATTTATTGAAGCAGGGAGTTTGTTATAGAAAAATAATACTGTTTTAGTCAATTTGTTGCATTTAGATGTTACATCGTTATAGTATTCTTGTAAGTTCACTGAATAATTTCTTGCAGTACTGCTTTATTGGGTGATACTGGTTGATTTCAGATTTTATATTCCTGTAATGTTGTTGAAAATTTGGCCTTCAAATTTTGCTGTTGACTGTGATGCAACTTTCATTATATGAATGTATTGCTGTTGTTTTTGGTCTTAATAAAAATGTTCAAAAAGAGATTTAATGCAATTCAAGGTATGGAAGTATTGTACTATTAATATATTGTTTTATTTCAGTTTTCAGGCTCAAGGTTCAGTTTATGCTTCAATAAACCTTGGTATTTCCAAGGGTGGTTAAGGTCTGCTGTATTGTGGCTTAGTGAACTGATAATATTGATCTCTTGCTCTAGAACAAATAATTAGTAGCTGCTAAATGTGCTGAAGATGTAACAATTGCTGCATGCTGAGTTTTCAAGTATATATATATATATATATATATATATATATATATATATAAATCTAGTCAGCGGTCGCCACTATAGTTAGGGTTCAGCGGTCAGTTACATACTAAAGGCAAAAGTTTGGGCATTAATAACTTTGGACCCGTTCAATGGATTTGCCTGAAATTTGGTACACATGGTGGGGCAAGGTAGATCTCTTGATCTGTCAAATTGTGTTTTGGTTGGACTTACGGTCTTTGCATACAAAAGCACTTAAAAATGCAAAATTATCCATTTTTGGAGGCACCTTTTGGGATACTGTATGTGGTCTTGCACAGCTGTTGTGTGGTGTGCCACTCTGCAAGATGGCTCATTTAAAAGAGCTTTGGTGTCCAAACATGCCACTTTTCATTTGGTGAAAAAATATTAAGGCATTCAAAAGTTATGCCACTTTTAAGTTCCCATTATAAGTCAATGGGAGAATTGATATGTATGTTTTGCGAACAAGAATGGGGTTCTGGCCATCTGGTCTTGCCTGGCAGTTAAAGAATTTGCAGCCTCACAGTACAAGAATATTTGTCCCTGAGGATTTTACAAATTCTTTGATAGCGGGGTCTGACATTTTGTTTTCTGTTTTTCGATCAGAAAAACAGAAATATCTCGGCTCAGGGGTCACTTCTGAAGTAAAACTTGAATGGATTTTACTCAGGGGACCCCTATCTATTAAGCCACGGCTTTGGTTTTCTTCAAATTGGTCCAAAAATAGAGTTTTGAGCTTTTGTAATCTTTGTTCGCAGCTCGCTAACGATCTTTGATCGTGAGCCTGCAAAATCTTTGATCACCAGATTCTTTGATCACGATTGTGCATCATGAGCGAGGACAAGATGGCCAGATTTTTAAATACATTTCTGTTGCCCAGGGTGTCCCCAGCACTATTATATTAGGGTGGGTTTAGATCAGGGGCTTCGTTGTGCCTTATTTGAATAAAACATACTTTTTCATCATACCTGGTAGTCTAGCAGCCCCTCTCCCTGATCATGATACTAAACATTAAGATATGTGTTTCCTGGTAGTCTAGTCACCCCACATGATCTATTTATTCATATTTGTTGTCTATTCCTTGTAGTCTGTTTCCTCTGATCTGTATTTTTTTATTATTACTATCCCTGGAGTCATGGTCTCCTCATCATTTAGCATTTGTTACTTCTGGTAGTCAGTGGCACCACCCTGCCATGTTAGCCCACCCAGCACCCCTGTTCTCCAGTTGAGGATTGGTAATACTATTCTGACAGCCTCTGACGACTGTGTATTAACTGTTGATTCAAACAGGTGCTCAGAACAATTTCAGGCACCTGTTTGAATTAGCACTCATAATATACACAGTCGGCTGACCGTGGAGGTGAGAGGTGGGTTGTGCCAATTGCCAGCTGGGGAATGGTGGGGGTGCTGGGTGGCTGGCAGGGTGGGGCCACAAGACTACCAGGAAGTAGCAAATGCTTTTTTTTAAATGATGGGGGGGCAACCAGGGATATTAATAATAATAAAATACAGATGGGGGGCCACTAGACTACCAGGAATATAAACAACAAATATGAATGAATAGACTTGGGGAGGCCACTAGACTGCCATGGATAAAATAATGACATATTTATCAAATACACATGGGGGCCCACTAGACTACCAGGGAAAGACAGATCTTAATGTATATTATCATGATCAGGGGGGAAGGGGGCCACTAGACTACAAGGTATGATGAAAAATTATGTGTTTGTATTCAAATGGGGCACACTGAGGCCCCCTGATCTAAACCCACCATAATATAACAGTCTGGGACACCCCTGAGCTACAGAAATGCATTTAAAATCTGGCATCTCGCCCTCACTTTTATTCGTGAGCAAGCAATTTTTTTGATCACTAGATTCTTTGATCGTGATTATGCATTGCAAGCGTTTGGATGAGATGGCCAGATGAAAAATCAATTTGCTCAGTCTAGGGGTGTGTTAGGAAGACAAATGAGGGTGGGTTTTACTCAGGGGCTTCGTTCTGATGAACCATGGTGGTGGTTTGCCGCATTCTGTTGATTTTTTAAATTTGAAGACTTTTTATTCTTTGATCGTGACCCTGCAAATTCTTTGATTGTGAGATTCTTTGAGCGTGATTGTGCATCGCGAGCGAGGGACGAGATGGACAGATTAAAAAATCATTTTCTCAGCCCAGGGGTGTCCTAGAAAGACAAATGAGGGTGAGTTGTACTCGGGGGGCTTCATTGTGTCGAACCATGGTGGTGGTATACCACAATTCTATCAATTTCTGGATTTATAACATTTTTAATTTTTGTTCATGAGCCTGAAAATTTTTGATCATGAGATACTTTGATCATCATCTTTGATCACAAGATAGGAACAAGATGGTCAGATTTTTTATAATGGAATAGATAGGGAATTTTTACCAATCTTTAACATTGAATATCTCGGTAACAGTTTGGTCTTTTTAGTTGAAATTTGGAGTGTGTTTACGGCATGTCCTGTATATTTTAACAGAGGTGTTTAAGTGTTGGACAATATATTTGTTGTGGACATATTGTGTGGCACAGTTTACATTTTGTGGACAGCGTTTTCTGTTGTTCTACTACATTAACATTTGTTTAGTGGCTGGTTGTGCTGTTGTCAATGTACTTTTTAGTCATTAGCCCTATAATGTGGCCCACCAACTTGCACAACTTTCTACTTTTCTATTCTTCCTTAAAAAGTAAGGAAATTAAATGCAAAATATTAAATGATTCAGTTAGGTTATTCTACAGGTAAAAGGAGGAAATTTGACTCTAGGTTCCTACCCTGCACACCACCCCACCATGCCCCACCAACAGGCATTGTGGTGTGTTGGGGTCATCAGCCCTAACTCTCACCGCACTGAACCACCTCAGCTTGTTTGCACATGGAATGGGGTGAGAGTTAGGGCTAATGACTCCAACACCCCCCAATGCTTGTTGGTGGGGGAACAGTGGGGGTGGGGTGCAAGGGGTGGAACCCTAATGTCGAATTTCCTCACTCTTGTCACTGCAAAATAACCCTAACTGATGCATTAATGAAGTGTTTTGCAATATATATATATATATATATATATGAATTGTTGTTTATCTTATCTCCTATTCAGTGGACTTCATATAATGTTCATTTTACAACATGCAATGTTTATTCTTCATTCACCTCAAGATATGGGGTGATAATGTACACAGTACTAATGTATTCTGTGAAATATGAAAATCCATGAATAAATATAAAAAAAAAGTAGTCAATGAAGAGAGGAACATAAGCATTTAATATAAATAAAATACGTTTTCACACACTCATAACTGCCAGGCATAGGGACATCCATGTTGTGATGGAACATCTTGCATGCTTCCAACAGATATCGCTCAATGAGCTGTATACTGTGCCACTCATCCTAGGATAAGGATATAGTCTGTGATGTGACATGATCAGAGGGTCTGGTGAGATCCAGAAAGCATAGTGATTAAATATGCCCAATGTGGTTCTATGAAAATTTTACCTTTAAGTGGCCCTCAGTGTAGAATTACTGGTAAAGAGTTAGAGTCCATTTTCAAAGCTTTTTCATACTACATACATCCACTTTTAAATTCGAATTTATATTTCATCTTTTATGTGAACAGTTTTCTGCAATAGTGGACTGGGTCTGATGGACCATGTCTGTGAAGGGATTCAGAACATAAAAACAATTTAAACTGTTTATTAAATCAAATTGATAGATCTGTAGAATCACATGGCACCTGACATGCCAGTATAAGCTCAGTTGCCATTGCAATATATGCAATTTTGCAGGCTCAATAGTAAATCCTACTAACTTTTAGCATTATAATAAATGCTAATACTATGTTACTGTAGTTTGATTATGACCCTTTAGTCTCCATAAAATTGTCAAGAAACTCTATTTTGCAAAACAATAAAGCCATATTTATAGCTGTGGTGTGAACTGGGCCAAGGATTCTCCTTCTTGTTAATAGTTTCCTAATTTTGAGATTGTAAATTTGTGACTGAAATAATTCTGTCCAGTGGTCAGTGGTCATGGTGAGATTATAGTCCAGAGCTTTGGAAACCATGATTCAATAAACAGGTTAGAAAACCCACTGTGTCAAGGTCTCGCACTCTATACAGACTTCATACCCATAAATTACATTACTTAATTGTATCACCCTATAAAACAGTAGTGAAATGGTCAACAAGTATAAAAAGCTATGTGAGGAGCGTTAGCTAGATCATTGTTATTTGCTGCAATATATATTGTATGCCTTTTTTGCAGTCACTTTCCAGGCACATTCATAAGTTGCCAAATAGCAGATTTACAGTAATAAAACTCCAGTTTAACGTGCTTTTTGGTGTCTGATCCGATCACCAAATTATTTTCAGCTTGGTTCAAGAAACTTTGTTTCATGTCCTTACAGTATGGATCTGGACTACAAACTTCTTTAGGGTTCCACTGAAATTTTTGAAAGGCTGTGGTAGCTGATAATGATACTAAGAGTAGAGATGTGCCATAGTTTAATTTCACAGGCAAGGTTCCCACGAAAGCAGCAATTTTGCCATGTGAAATATTTTGTGGATTTCAGCATTCCATGAAATATTTTTGTAAGAAAACTGTGAAATTCCATCAACAAAATGTGGAATTTCACCCAATATCTTCTGATAGAAGTAATGATAATGAAATAATTGAATAAATTTAAAACGTTATTACAAATAAAATCAGATTTTTATAATATCAAGTAGGTCTAAATCCCAGGCATGTAGGTGTTTTTGTGAATAAGAAAAAAAAATTAAGATTTATATACTTTAATTTTCTGTATTGTATTATTTTTAAAATGTTCAAAATTTAGAACCACTACCTTAAGAATGTGGTCATTTGAACCATGAAATGTTGGGTGTGTATTAAGTGGCCAGAAACTGCTATTATCAGTAAGCATGAAGTGTAAAAACATACTGCTAAGTGAGTGTTCCAACATTCTTTTTCTATGGTACACATTGGCTAGCTTGCATGAACGGATACGCATCTAACACTAACCTGTAAAGACTGTGTGATATTCCAAGATGCACCTGGCCCCCTGACTAGCATAATCACAGTAATTCTTTTTCAAAATGTTGTTTCCATATTCTAAATATTATAAAAATCCAATTGGATTGGGACCATGCATTTGCAGAGTTTCCGAGTGCAGCGTAAGGCGAACATAATGGTGTGGTGAAATCATGTTGGGAAAAACTGCTGGTAGTGCTCGCTGCTTTCCCCAATATACTGCATGGCCCAGATATTCAGAAGGGTTGCGCATGCTGCAACACAGTTGTGCCATGCACAACCCACTGATGTGCCCCAGCACGATATTCAAAGGGGGATTGTGCCTGGCACAAATCCCGATGCGCCGGAGTGCATCAGTAACGTAGGAGGCAGTTGGGGCGGCCCATGCATACTCCACACATTCTGATATTCAGCCTGGAATGTGTTGAGCCCATGCATGTGCAACCCCTACCTGCACTGCACACAGGTGAGTCAAAAAAAAAAGGAGCAAAAGCTGGCCATCCACAGGTGAGCTGCCGTGTTGCAGGGTGCAACACAGCAGCTGCCACCTGTGGGTGGCCACCTGAGCCCCGGCTGCACCTTTGTGGTGGCACCACCCCACCCCCCATGCCCGATTGTGGGCATACGTAGTGACTTTAACAGTCCAACATCCCTGGAGGTTCAGTGGACAGCTTGCAGCCCGATCGCAGGCATATGTTGTTAAAATGGTGGATGGTTCTCTGACTATCTCACGAACCGGACCTTCATGTCAAAATTGGTAATACCTTTCCATCAAAACTCTGGTCCTCCTCAGGTGTCCCACAAGGGTCCATCTTGGGTCCTCTTTTATTCAGCCTCTTCCTTAACTCCCTCCCCGCATCCTGCCCCTCCAACCTGTTACTATATGCAGATGATGCTGTCGTCTTCTCCTCTAGCTCAGACCCCCTTCAACTCCACCAGTCCCTCCAGTCCTCCTTCAACTCTGTCAAAAGCTGGTTCTCCTCACAACGCCTTATTATTAACTATAAAAAAACTAAAGTTATGCATTTTGCACACCTCCAGAATGCCAGGACAGGGCTTTTCCCTCAAATACAAATGGCAACCCTGACTCCCTTGGAACTAGTGGATTCCTACAAGTATCTGGGCATCACCTTGGACACTGGCCTTACCTATCATGAGCATATTCACCAACTATCTAAGGCCTTAAATATTAGACTAGGGCTTTTGCATTGTTTCAAACATTGCCTTACCCCTGATGCCCTTAGGCTTGCTGTCTCCTCCTCGGTACTCTCTCTCCTCGACTATGGCTTACTTATTTTTGGATGGGCAAGCACCTCAGCCCTTGGAAGACTTCGACTTGTCCTAAACAAGGCCTGTCAGCTGGTATTGGGTTGTGATAAACTCACTCATACCTGTTCGCTTTATAGAAACACCAGTTGGCTTAACCTTGACAACCGAATCAGATTCCACACCTGCATTCTGGCAAAAAAATCACCTTAGGCCTATCCCCCTCGGCACTTGCCCCTTTAATCATCCCGGACTCCAAAGTTAAACACACCAGTAGCTCAGACACCCACCTCTTCTCTATTCCTTCATGTTGTACTGCACAATTCCAAAGATCCTTCTGCTACAGGGCCCCCTTATGGATGAACAACCTACCCTCCTCCTTGGTTTATGAACAAAGAATTGGACAATTTAAAACTCACCTTAGGGCCCACCTCCTGTCCACAAGCAACTGTGATTGTACCTGAACCTGGCTCATCCCTTCCTTTACCACTGACAATGGCCTCTGGCCCGCATCCTACACATACTGTAGCTCTTAGCTCTACTCTACCTGGGATTACTATGAACCCTATTTTTTTTTAAACTGTCTTAAACTTCTCGAGTTCCTGTATGTTAGCTTAACTGCTCCTGTAACAAACTGAACCTTTACCCTGTAACAATCATTGTAATGTTTGTCTGTAATCAATTCTATGTGACATGGAACCTTTGTAAATGAGTCTTTGACTCAAAGGTACTTCTGAATTCTGAAATAAACAAACAAATAAACAAAATAGATGTCCAATATCCCTGGTGGTCCAGTGGACCGCTTACAGCCTGATCGCTGGCATATGTTGTTAAAATAGACGTCCAATATCCCTGGTGGTCCAGTGGACCTCTTTCAGCCCGATCGCGGGCATTGGTATAACATAAACATGTCCAATATCCCTGGTGGTCCAGTGGACTGCTTGCAGCCTGATCATGGGCATATGTTGTTAACATAGACGTCCAATATCCCTGGTGGTCCAGTGGACCACTTTCAGCCTGATCAGCGTATGGTATCAACATAAACATAACCATTTCCTGTGGACAGTGCTCGCTTCAGCCCAATCGCAGGCATAAGTGTATAAAATATTTTAATTAGTTCGGTGGTTCCTCCTCATTCTTCCTATTGAGCCTCACTGCCCCACTCCTCCGCCAGGTGGGATGCAGCCCCACCCGCAGCTGCCTCGCCAACCATTACCGTACAGTAGCGGATAATCGACAGCGCGAACCAATGGCGTGCAGCTCGTACTACTACTACAGTCCGTGACATGGAATGGATCCATTCACTTATCTGGACTGTATAGCGGCATTGATACACACCCATTGGCTCACGCTGTGGACCAATGGCATACAGCCCACCGTATGGTGTCAGTCGGCGGGGGGGTGGCAAGTGGGTGGGAGCTGCTGCCGCCGCTGACTGGGGAGCGGGCGTGGGCTCAGTGGGCGGTGGGGAGGGGTACCGCTGGACCACCAGGGATAATTTAAAATGTTTTATTGGAGACTTATGCCTGCTGACATAGAAGCGTCCATTGGACCACCAGGGATAATTTAAAATGTTTTTTGTACACTTATGCCCGCGATTGGGCTGAACGTGGTCCAGGATATTGACATGTTTATTTATACTAATGCCCGCGATCGGGCATTGAGGCACTTTGATGGCGTGCAGGGGCGTTATTTTGTACTAATGCCCACAATTGGGCTGCAAACAGTCTACTGGACCACCAGGGATATTGGACATGTTTTTTATACTAATGCCCGTGATCGGGCATTGAGGCACTTTTGCGATGTGCAGGGCGCCGGTCCTGACAGCTGCAGCCTGGCAGGGCGCCAGGCACAAGTCATCGGGAATCGGCATTACGTAAATGGAGCCATAATGACATGCAAATGGCTCCATTTGCACCTTGCATACATTATGGCCCCATTTGCATGTGCCCTTTGAATATCACGGTGGTTGCACCTCAGCGCAACAGAACTTGCACTAGCACATCCCCTGCTCCACTCTGGCCACTTGCTCTGGCACAGTGCCACTACACCATTCCTGCACTGTGGTGGCTAGGGTGCGATATTCAATGATGCTGTGCCATGGCACAGCTCCATTGAATATCACCCTGTGAATGCTCCTGTGCAGCTGGTGCAGCGCCTGCCCATGCTTGTGCCACAGCCTGGCGTAGTCTGAATATCTGGGCCCATATATCCTGGGTAGTGCAGGGATTGTGACAATGTATAGAATGGCATCAGGCACTGATCATACACCTGAGAATGATGATGAAGAGTTATGAGATAACCCACAGTGTCAGACATGGAGTTGGAGTTTGAGGATGAGGATACTCAAGATGTTGTGTGTTCTGGCAATGTATGGCCAACTCTCCAGAATGTTTTTGCCAGAGCTCCCTGCTAACATCCTGGACAGTGAGTCAGACATACCTGTACCTGCTGCTACTCCTGACTATCAGCTCAACAACATTGACTGGTATGTAAAATCTTTAGTCTTTGTTTAGCAGAACTCTGAACTCTGCAACCACAGTCCTTTACACCATTCCAAATCTCACAATTTTTGAGCAAATCCATTGTGTCTCAGAAAAAGTAGATGTTCAAATAATTGCTGGTAAAAGAAAATCTGCATACCTTGCTTGGTGTTCAATCACTGAATCAATCCTGAGACAATACAATGACCGGGTGGTGGGGGGTCAGCCACAGCACTTTATTTACTACATTATCTTTTTCTTTTTTAACATAATGATTGGTAAGAGTCCAGCTTCTATAGCACAACACTTCTCCCAGCTGTCTCATCATTTCAGCTTCAGTGCCAATGTAGGCAGGGAATAAATGGCTAGACTGTGAAATGCAGAATTTGCCAGGAATGCTGGTGAAATTCTGCTATTTCGGGGCAAAATTCCACATTGCGGGCCAGAATTTAACAATTTGATGCTACAAAATATTTCATGAAATGCATGAAATTCGTGAAATATTTCACAGGGTGGAGTTTGCCAACTTTGCCCATCTCTAACTAAGAGGCATAAATGACAGCAGTAAGGACTGTTGTTAAACTTTGTAGAACCATATAGTACTTGATAATTCCTAATTTGTCCCATTGCTGAATACTAATATCAAAACTATATATACGCTTATGTTTACTGAAAAAGATTACATTCAAGGCAGGTCTAGTGGTAAGTCAGGCTCTTCTGTGAGCAATAGTGGGTCGAGGAGATATTCCTTTGCTGTTTTTAAAATGAAAGAAATTCAGCAGAACTGACCACTGAACTGTAGGATGATTGCACGTATTGTGGATTGATGTAATAAATTGTAAAATGAAATTCCTCAGAACTGTCATTCTTCAGCTTATGTGTATTATTCTGCAATTCAGCCAGAAAATTTCACAGAATGAAATGAAAATTCACTAGATTTCACTAAAGTCAGAATTTCAAAAATATTTTGTAAAATGTGTGAAGTTTCACAGAATTTTGACCAATTAGGAATTCAGACTACAATACAAGATCCCACATACTCCAGCTAAGGGAGAACTACCACCCACAAAAAGGCAATGTGGATTTACAGAGAATGGTGTCACTTTGGAACAGATTACCACTAGATATTGTGGCTAGTACAACCATGATAATCTTTAAGGCAAGGCTGGATGATAACCTTAGAAGCAGTACTATAACAAGATATAACCTTTGGGAAAAGGTGAGCAACTAAGGGCCTACTCACTTGTAGACAACCTATGAAACCTATTTGTGGTGCAATTCTATTGTACCTGTTAAGAATATTTATTGTTACTAGTAATGTAATGTTGGTAGCTACACAGGTTGGCCTTATGTTTTGGGGCCCCAGAAGGATCTGTCATTTAAACAATAATGCCTGATAAGTGCATGCATGCTGGATAATGTCACGCCCAGTGGTTGGCACGAGGACGAGGCCTAGTACATCCAATACCTGAGGTGTGATGTTATCCCAGCATGACACACGGAACGGCATTATTGCTATTATACAATGGCTTGTTGTTATACACAATAAAAAAAGCATTTAAAATATGTTTTTGTTAATGTGGAAAAATATTTTTGTTTCTTAAGAGAGGATGCAAATGATAGAGTAACAAATGATGCAAATGATCCAATGCAATCAGTCAGAAGGTTCACAGTGCTGAGACTAGACCCGTGATATTGTACTGGGATAACATCACAGGTCCAGTCCCAGACTGACCAATCAGAGGCCAACATTCTTACTTACCATTGTATAATGGGGGTTCTTAAACCATCCATGACTGGTATTCTTATGGCATTATAATGCATAGTTGGAAGAATCTGCCTTCAACAGTACACAGGGAATGCAATGTGTAAATTAAAACAAACATGAAATCTGAAAGGCTGATGTCTTATTTTATTTATTTATTTATTGAATTTTGATGACCAGGTAGGCCCACTGGGCCCTGAAGGTCCCTTTTTCAGGGGTGACCCGGGAATAACAGTACATGACATTATGAACATTTGTACATTTGCATATACAGGTAATCATGTGTATACAGTATTCGGCTGTTTACACATAGCAGTAGTTATAAGAGTTACATGTATCTAGTTGGCAAGTTGTAATTCATTACATTCAACATTAGTCCTACATATTAGTGAGACAGTACTGTGGATTCTTTGGGTGACATAGTTCAAGAGCATTAGGATGGTTCAGAGAGAGGAGGAAAGTTAGTGCTACATTGTTGGGGGGATGGATATTTTAGTTAGTTGTGATCGCTTAGGTAGTGTCAGGTGCAGTGGCACTGGCATATGCTTGTTGATAGAAGATGGGTCTCGAGTCTGGTGTGGAAGCACAGCACCGATGGGGTTTCTTGCACCTCCAACGGGAGGTTGTTCCATAAGGAAGGGGCAGCATATGAGAAGGATTTCTGGCCTGCCTTAGTCCTAGCCTTGGGAACCTCTAGCAATGTTTGGCCGGAGGACCTAAGGCTGCGCTGGTTTCTTTTTACTGTGAGGAGTCCCCCAAGACTAGGGGGAGATGAGGGACTAATTATCTTTTTCACCATTGTTTTCATCTTGCCATTCGTCTTGCAATTCCTATAGGTAGGGGGGGTTCCCAGTGAGCTGGAAATGAAGGTAAGCTGGCCCTATAACTACATTGCCATTGGTCAGTGGCAGCTTTTGCGTAAGTTTTAATAGGGGCCTTATCTGTGTTAATTCCTATTAAGGATGGATTTGTTAGTACCAGTAAGGTGATCATTTTAATGTGGACTAAAGTATAACCCAGCCTGATTCTAGATCAAGTAAAATGCTGTCTAGAAGAAAACAATGGGATGGCTAGTGTAGAGTAACTCTGTTGGTATGGTTTCAAAACAGCATTACCTCTTCTGCTTCCATTCACATACAGATTAGATAGTTGATTTAGTGCCTTTCTGAGCAATCACCTCTGATGAATGTGAATATGAATGAGCACAACAGTATTTAACATGACACTAGGACTCATGCCTTTCACCACAACAGACAGATTCAAGAGTCTGCAAACCTTACAGCAATGCACCACTCTTCCTAACTTCTGCACAATCTAAAGTGATGAATTGAAACCATTTTTGTGCATTACTTGCATTAATCATGATGAATCCACAACCAAATCAGCTGATTGGCTTCTAGTTTTTTGCAATAGGCACAACACCAGAAAAAAACAGGTGTTTCATATCTCACCAATATGGCAATCATTCTGATTTCCTCATACATAAAGAGAATAGCATCACATATTACATTACAAGAGTGGAGACTTATTGATTACCACAGGAACTCCAAGTCCCAGCATCTAGTAGTGTGGGGTAAGCAGGGCAGAAAACAAAGGCCTAAAAATAGTTCAAATTGATAGATTTCCATATAAAACAACAGGCAGACACAGATTTTATAACAATATATAATGAATGGCACTGTCCTTTTAATTACTGATGTTCTTTAAGGCATTGACCAACGATGTTAATTGTGATATGTTTTCATTATTTGCAATCACTTTTTGTTTTGCTTTGCTTTTTGTTTCCATTCAGCAGTACCCAATCACATGCCAATCACACTGGCATCCAGCCCCACCTGATGCTCTGCACTATCAGTTGTATGTTTTTATTTCACTAACTAACCCTACCTACTGAATTACTAAAATATGCAAGTAAACATTAAGGCATTGACCAATGCATTTTAGTTGTGATGTGCTTTCTAGGCTCCAGCTAGCATAGCTTGCTAGAACCTCTTGTGGTCATGCATGCTGTTTTCTGCATTTAGTCAAGTTTAAGGTTAATTTAAGTCCGAATGATTCGACTGCATGATGTCACTGATGATGTAAGTGACAGGGCTTTTAGGTCTTGGCATAGTGTTTCAGAACAGAAAAACATAAGCCTGGGTTCTGTTCCAAGTGTGACACATTTGTTTTTTCTCAGTACAATTTTTATAATGAGAGAAATTGTTAGATGTCATTGATGATGTCAGTGATAGAGTTTTAGCAAGGCTTGGAGCCGATTTCAGAACACTGAACTGTTACTTTTATGTTGCAGTCAACTTAATTAGTTCTGGCTGAGATGTTGAGCATTGTTTAGCTTTGAATGCAACAGGGTGGGAAGCATTGTTGCAAGTAGGCAGAGCGTTCATTACTAAACACCACTGTAGCTGTGTATGGGAGGATTTCTGCATTCAGTGCAAGATGAATATTATAGAAACCTTCAGTCTCAACATGTGGAACAATAGCACAGTAGCAGAGCACCAAGACAGTAGTTGAAGGGACTGGGCTCAAGTCTGAAAAATGAACTACCCAAAACATATAAAGAAGTTATTTACTTAAGTGTCAGTGCATTGACCTGGGTTAGCTAAATCACAAAATCAACAGTTTCCAGAAAGGGGATTACAATTACCTCAGAGGCAGGTACAAACTGCTTTGTGCCTGCTGTAGAATGCCTTGAAACCCTCCTTTTGGAAATCAGTTCAATTCTCAGGCTGGAACACTTTATCCTTTCTTACTGCAATGAGCATGCAATTCTGCCTTACCATGTGGAATGATAGCACAGTGGCAGAGCACAAGGACAGTGGTTTGGAGGGGGCCTAGGTTAGATTCATAGTCTGGAATTTTTTTTTCTTTCTCACTTCAGTTCACATTGTTATCATGCATCTCTAGCTAGAAACCTTCTGTCTCATCTTGTGGAATAATATCACAGAGGCACAGCACTATAACAGTAGTTGGGAGTGGGGCTGGGTTAGGGTCCCAGTTGTGAACACTTTTTCTTTCTCACTACAATTTATGTTGTTAGCATGCACCTCTTTCTTAAAATCTGCCTCACTACAGTGGCACAGTACCAGTACAACGGTTGGGACAGGGCCTCAGTTTGATTTCCAACAGAGAACATTTTTTTCTTCATCACTACAATTTATGTTGTTAGCATGCATCTCTGTCTAGAACATTTCTGTCTTACCATGTGGAATGATAGCACAGTGGCAGAACACCATTGCAGAAGCTGGGTGGGGGCATGGGATTGATTCATAGTGGGGGAATTTTTTTCTTTCTCAATTTGTGCTTTTAGTATGCATTTATTATATAGAATAAATTGCTAGATGTCATTTCTGATATCAATAATATGACTTTTAAGGCTTGCAGTAAGTTTTCAGACCTTGGTACTGTCAGTGACCCAGGAATTAACAACATGGAAAATGTAAGTGCCCTACTCAATCAAGATTAATTAATTACAAAAAGGAATAGTGGAGGCTTATCAATTATAGCTCATGAGGCATTTTTTCTTACAAAAGATCATGCTGACTCATAAGCCCATAGTGCAAGAACTAATCAGGCCAAACATTTAGAGTTTTTATATTGTGTGGGTGTGACAGATAACTCCATATACCAGGCAATAATAATTTTTTTTTTAAGTCTGTTGCAACAGCCCTTTTTACTCTCCTCCTTTCTTGCTGTAATTCCTCATCTTTCTTTCCATGTTATATAGGCAGGCCACCTGTATAACATTCTTTCTATCCCTTGAGTATTCTTGCCCTGGTATATGAAGATCTGCACAGCCCTTTCTTTGGTTTCCCCATTTCCAGAACCTTTCTAATGTGAGGTATGCAGAAATACAATAGTTGTTTAAAATGAGTAGTTCATTTCACTTGGATATGGGAATTGTAGGTGCTTATTTATAGCCTGTGTGGGTCCTGTAATGACTCTTTATGTATGCAAACCCTCGTATGGTCTTGGTTTGCATCTGTTTAGCGTTAGGTACCCCCTTCTGGTCCCCTCCTTATAAATATATGCAGTAAGTCAGAGCTGCTTTCCAGGCTAGTTGTTCTGTGGAAATAATGTAATTTCAGCCCCAAATGTTTTTCAGAGCAGCTGCGAGGCAGAACTAGCCTATATAAGTTAGAGTGGTGGCTTGATTGTGCGAAAGAGTCTGTGAGGCTGAAACCGCCTCTTTACCTGGTATCAAATACTTGAACACTGCTTTAGAAGTGTTCCTGCCTCCTGAGTGTCCCAAACACTGAATATCTCGGTTTTGTGCATATAAAACCCCTTTAAAGTGCCTTTCAACCTGTTTGCAGTTAAGAAGAGGTCTTTCTGGTTTGGAACTCATTCTAAATGGCAGCAGTATCGTGCAAAGTGCTTCATATTGAGTAAATAAATAAATGACTTTCATTTTACACTATTTGCAGCATACAAAAAGGAATTCATTCAGTAGAGACTACAAAATAACTATTTCATGACCTAAACAAGCTACAAAATGAAATAAGGCCTGTAAAATGAGTTGTACAACACTATAGTTTGTTTGGCCTCAACTCCCATTATCTGTTAAACAAAGGTTAAACAAAGCATTTTTTTTGTTTTGTGTGTTTAGTTAAAATGCTTCTAAAAAGTGGATTGAATGCCTTTAATTCATTCTTTTGGAATAATTTATAAACAAACAAATGTTTCCCTCATAGAAGGTTACCTGCTTCTCTGTGTGGAGTCTCACTTCCTATTCTGTACTATAGAGCTAGCTAGCCACCTCCCATATTTAAAGGCACAGTACTAGGAGGTGGAGTTACTCCTGCATTGTCTGAAACTAAATTTTTATTGACCAGTTGTTGTTTCTATATAGTGATGTTGACAACATGACAGCTTAAAATGAAATGTTATTCTGTGCTCAGAAATGAAAATAGACTTATTCTGTTGTTTAAAGATAATTTTGAAAAGTATAGGGAAGAGTTAAACAAGTCACATGTTCCCCTTTTGGTATATAAACCTTGGCTTTATTCAGTTCTGTAGATAGCCTGGTGGGGTACAGAAGTACTCTGACCCCAGTAAGATGTTCACTAGCTCCTTCTAGTGTCTGAGATGCTGCTTGGAAACTTATGTTTATTTTGAAGAAGATTTATGTTATTTATTTTTTGTTGTCTGAAGTTCGCAGTAATTGTTCAACTTCAACAACATTTTTGCTTCTGAGTATCTACAACTGTGGAACAGCGTCCTCATTAAAACCCACACCTCACACATGGTGGCAGTGGTGGGATTTATTCCAGTAATACTGCTCAGAGTATTGGAGGAGGATTGGATGTCCCTGGAGGAAATACCAGGGGTGTGGACTCGAACCATGGCAGAGAGTTGGGACAGCCCTTGAATATCACATACCAGATGTTAGATGGAAAACTGTGAAGCCTGAAGAGAATGGTGTGGTTGGGGTACCCATGGAAGATGGTGAGATGGAGGAATTAGAGAGAACCCCCTACTGGAGATGCCCAAGATCTACTGCAATGGCTATGCATCCACCAAATTGCCTTGGAGAAACAGAGGAAAGGGACATGCAGCACAATGAGGCCAGGTGGGCAGATACTTTGAGAGCCATAGCTTTATTGGTGTTGGTAGACCACCCCCACCAAGTGATAATCCTAAGGACATACAACTTACTAAGTTAAGTGTAACAGATGATATAGAAACATATCTGACTACATTTGAACGCATAGCACGAGCCTGTCAATGGCCTAGAGGACAGTGGGTGATACATCTTGCACCTTATCTTACTGGAAAAGCTCAATTAGCATATGGCAATGTGGACAGTGCAATGAGTGAAGATTATGATGCTGTAAAGGAAGCTATTTTAAAGTGTTATGACTTATGTTTAGAGATGTATAGGCAAAGATTCCAGACTCTAAGATTCCAGTACTCAGATACCCCACAGGAGGCCTTCACCAGATGAAAGGACTTATGTACCAAGTGGTTGCAACCTTCCACCAATACTAAAGAACAAATGTTGGAGGCTGTTGTTTTGGAACACGTTTTACGTATCCTACCCCAAGACGTTCAGATGTGGGTTTGAGAGCATCGACCAGAGACAGCTAAGAAGGCGGTTCAGTTAGCAAAAGACTACTTAACTGCAAGGCCAAATAGGAAGAAGGGGTATCCTGGAACCAGTACAATCCATCCTACGGTAAGGCCCTTCTCGGCTACTACTTCTATATCTAGTGGAACTGCTAAAAGTGTAAATGTTGCCAAATCTCCTATTGCTAAGATAACATGTCATTCCTGTCAAGGGAAAGGGCACATTGCAAGGTTCTGCCCGAAGAAGAAAACCAGCCCTTCTCATTTGGTGCTGGCCAATTGGGGACAATATATTATACCTGTTAAAGTCAATGAAAAGGACATGGTTGGGTTATTAGATTCGGTAGCAGACAAACCCTGATCCGAGCTAATATGTTACCTGCAGTTCCTGATTTTCAAACACAAACACAAGTAACCTGCATTCATGGTGACACACGTAAGTATCCAGTACTACAGGTAGAGATTCAAGTCCAGTCTGTTACCCATAAAATGGAGGTTGGTGTGGTTTCCCATCTCCCTGTACCAGTTATCATTGGGCATGATCATCCGGACTTTTCCCAATTACTTGCCACTACTACAAATATAGGAGCAATGACTACCTGAGCTCAAGAAAAAAGAGACACAATCTTACAACACTCATTTCCCTTTGAAAAAGATTTATTTGAGCTTCCTGGCAAGACAAGAAAAACAAAAAGGGAAAAATGTCAAGACAAACAGATGTGGAAGCAGTCCCATAGAGACTCTAAAGATACTGTTGATTTGAAGGACTTAAAGAGACAAACAGATTTTGGACTAGCCCAGTTGAATGATAGTACACTAAAACCTTTTTTTTACAGGTGGGCAAAGAACAAGAAACAGAACACAGTATGGTGCTGCATAAGGGACTCTTGTATAGAAAGCATATTAATCCAAAACTGAGGAAATTGTTTTACAATTAATGGTGCCTACTGTTTATAGGGATCAACTGCTAGAGCTATGATACATTCCTATAGCTGGTCACCAAGGAAAGGAACGTGGCATTACAGAGATTATTATACATACATTTACTGCCAGGTATACACGATCATGTAGCTGAGTATTGTAGATCATGTGAACAGTGTCAGAAAGTAAGACCCATCCTTAAAAAGATAAAGTGCCCTTCAGCCTTTACCTTCTGTATACTCCCCATTCACCTGTATAGCCATGGATATAGTAGGTCCCTTGCCTAAAAGCTTAAAAGAAACCGCTTTATTCTGGTTATTTGTGACTACTTTTCAAAATATCCGAGGCTATACCTATGCATACAGTTACAGCTGAAAAGGTTGCTGAGGAGTTGGTAAAAGTATTTTCTAGAATGGGTATACCTAGAGAATACTGACAGACAGGGGCAGCAACTTCTGTTCCCAAGTATTATAATGTCTTTACCAGACCTTGGGAGTACACTCTATTTTTACGTCCCCCTACCATCCTCAATCTGATGGACTGTTGGAACGTTTTAATTAAACATTAAAACAAATGTTAAGAAAATTCACAGAGGAGGAAGACAAATCCTGGGATAGGTATTTACCATTCTTAATGTTTGCTTACCGTGAGGTCCCCCAGGCCTCCACAGGGTATTCCCCTTTTGAGCTTCTATTTGGTTAAAATCCCAGAGGGGTGTTGGACATAATGAAAGAGAGTTGGGAAGGAACAAAGTCTGATACTGTACCCATGTCTACACTAGACTACATTACTTCCTTGTGCCAAAAACTAGCAAAGTATACTAGGAAGGCCCAACAAAGTAATATAAGCCATCAAATATCTCAAAAATAGTACTATGACAAAGGAGTTGGGTTTAAAACTTTCCAGCCTGGTGATAAGGTACTCCTTTTGTTGCCATGTATGGAGAATAAATTATTAATGAAGTGGCAGGGGCCCTATACTGTCCATAGACAAACTGGACCAGTGAACTATGAAATTATCTGCCAAGACAAAAGGCAAAAATATAAGATCTATCATGCTAATCTATTAAAACTCTGGCATGACAGAAAGCAAACATCTTTACCTGTGTACCCGGGAAAGGATGAAAATGAATTGGAGTTAGCTTATGAGCGCCTAGATGGTTTAGGAGAAATGAAGGATGTGACCATTAATAACAAATTAAGTCCTGAGCAAAGAAAGGAACTACAGAATATCCTTACTAAGTTCCAGACTATTTTTACTTCAACACCTGGGAGGATTGAAGGAGTTGAACATCACATAGAAGTAAATACTGATAAGCCTATTAGACATAAACCCTATAAGTTACCTGAAAGTCTAAGGGAGGAAGTTATTAAAGAAATCAGAAAAATGCAACATCTGGGAGTAATTACACCTTCAATGAGTCCATGGAGTTTTCCTATGGTGGTGGTTAAGAAAAATGGGAGGTGTAAGGGTTTGCCTAGATTTTCATAACCAATGCAATATCTCAATTTGAAGCGTATCCTATGCCCCAAATCGATGATATTATTGATAGATTGGGTAATGCTCAATACATAAGCACTCTGAACTTATCAAAGGGATATTGGCAACACGCTAGATGCAGTCTCACAAGATAAAACAGCTTTAGTACCCCTTAGGCTTATTTCAGTTCACAAAATGCCATTTGGTTTGCATGGTGCTCCGCAACTTTCCAGAGATGCATGGATCATCTGTTACATCCCACATGGACTATAGTGCAGCCTATTTGGATGCCGTCTATTATTTTTAGTCCATCTTGGGAGGAACATATGATACACCTTCAAACTGTATTATCGGGGAGACACGTGATGCAGCACACTAGCAGATGTCTCTTCTGACCGGCCCGACTACCCGCCTAGCAAAACACTTAATTTTACTATTAAAAGGAGATAATAGCGATAAAGACACCCTGCAACTATTGGTCATACCTAGCTGCATCCACTTGAGCATCGATAGAAGGTATGGACATGGAGATGAAAGTACCGCCGCCAAAACACACGCCACCAGTCACTCCACAAAAGGCCCCAAAGAAAGCACGGGCCTCGGGTGCTGTCACCTCCCACTCCCACTCTTTAACCTCAGGCGATCAAGAGCCACTTACCTTGGCTGGCTTTTTGGCCGAATTTCGAACCTTCAAAGAAGAGCTCCGTCGATGGCTTCAGAGATGAAGTCTCTTTCCCAAACAATGGAGGACATACTTATCAAGACCTCCGATAATGAAGCCTGACTTGTTTCATCAGAAAAAGACTCACAAACAAGACCCAGAAATAGTGCTTCTAAAATAGAAATTTAAAAAGATTGAACAGAAACTTGAGGACTTGAGGGCCATAGCCCAGAAATAATGCAGTAATCATCAGCTTACCGGAATCAGAAGAGGGTAGAGACCTGGTTCTATTCGTCCAGCGATTTCTTGAGAAAGTAGTGGGTCCTCTCCCATGGCTCTCAATACACAATTGAGAGGCGATAGAGCACCTCGACCTACTCCACCACCAGGGTGACCCACGTCCATTCATATTCCGGTTCTTAAACTACTTGGAGAGCCAGCATCTGATGGCCAAATTGAAGGACCTTCAGGAGATATCGTGGAGGGACGGAAGATTCACATTGCTCAAGATCTACCGTTCACTGTTCAACAGCGTCGGGCCAGCTTCCATCCACTAGTCACCAGGCTCATTGCCACGGGGATAAAATACCGCATGATATATCCAGCGAAACGTCAAGTGTATATTGGGGGAGAATGGCATTCTTACGAGGAGCACGAAATGGTGCGCACAGAACTCACCCGAGCCCTGCCTGACCTATTCGGGATTCCAATTGATGGCCCTATTCTTTCAGTCCAACTCTAGTTCAAGAATGAGCAGTTCAAGCATGGTTATAAGCAGGAGTGGTGCCATTGGAAGATTTGCCTACTGAGATGCGTGCGAGGCTAATCGTGTGGTTGCTTAACGGTTGGACTAGATGATACGAAGAGCTACCCCGACAATCTTCTAATGCGCCTCTGATGTGTAATCCTCGAGCTCAGGGATGAAAAGGCATCTCGGAGTTACAGTCTTTCAAGCGGATGAGCGTTTTCCATATTGACAACCGGGGACCCAAGCTCTTCCTCTCGCAGTGCTCATTGTTTCCTGAGATGAGTTAAGGAGGTTTTTTCCTCTTTTCTTCTTATCTGAGCCCAGGACTGATGTAGTAATAGTATTGGTTATGGTTGATGTTTCTAGAATACTATGCAGTAGCTAAAAAAGGGCTCTAATCACCATTTATTTTGCTACTATCCACCTTCTGATTTTTTTGTTCCCAGGTATGTGAATCATGCCTTCCGCCACAAGAGGGGGATATTGTACTAATTGTTATCCACTTTGTTTTTCAGTGTAGATGATGTTAAATTGTTAAGCTAGAGACATGTTATAAAAAGTTGGGAATGCTTTTTGCTATATATCTCTTTTGCATCGGGGTTGGGATCGGAGGAGGAACGGAATGACAGGCTGTTGCATAGCGGAGCACATAACAGGTATGGGGAAGGGAGGGTGGGGTCTTTTTATGTACGTGAGTCTTTGATATTTTTGACTTTCCAGTTTCTATATAATGGGGTTTATGGTTGTTTAATGGGGTAAATTGAGGGTTTGGGGGTAGGGGTGGGCAAACCACAATTTAGACCACAGAGTCTATACCATCTTAAATGCAGTTAGGTGGGTTAATTATTATTTTACTTGCTCTGTTGTATATTTTTAAATATGATGTGTGAAGTGTGTTTTTCTACTTGGAATGTAAAGGGGATCAGAAATAAACTCAAACAGTACAAGGTTCTAAAACACTTAAACCTTCTATGCTCACAAATTACTTTAATTCAGGAGTCACATTTGTTGGATTCAGAATCCCTGCAGATGTGAATGCTTCAAGTAGGGAAAGTCTTCGCCGCCCAAGGTTCCACCAAGAGCAGGGGGGTAATGATTTTGATCAATAAAGGTATCGCCTTTGATGTAGACCAGGTCATCTCTGATCCACAGGGTAGATACATTATAGTTAAAGGGAACATGCAAGCAGTCCCTTTTCTCCTCTGTAGTGTATATGGCCCTAATATAGACAATCCCGGATTTTTTATGAACCTGATCTTACAGATACTTCCCTTTCTTCCCACAATGATAGTCATAGGGGGTGACTTAAATCTAGTAATGGATGCAGAATTGGATCAGTCACCATCCCAAACCAGAGGGACTTCTCCCGCGCAGTGGGCCCTCCATGACCTAATGGATCAACTCGGACTATGTGATCTTTGGAGGGTCTTGAACCCCAAAGAGAAGGGCTACACCTTTGTCTCCCCGGTTCACCACACGACTTCACGTATAGATTATCTATTAATCTCACAAACCCTTATCCCTGGGGTACTGTCTTCCACCATTCTCCCCGGTCTGCCCTCAGGCCATTCCCTAGTTCAATCCCATATAGCTTTAGCCATACTTCCAAAGAGAGACAGAAGATGGAAAATTAATGACCTAATTATAAAGGAACCTAAGATTGCTCAGAAAATACAGGAACATATCGACTTTTTCTTTGCTACAAACACATCTCCGGATATTGCCCCAGATATGGTATGGTGTGCCTTCAAAGCCTATATCAGAGGCATCCTAATTAGCCAGGCCACTGCCCGGAAGAAGTCACAAGATGTCAAATGAAGACTTTACTCACAGAGATAGGGTAATTGAAAGTTCCCCACCCCACTACATCGCAGGAAACTAAACACAAACTAACACTTATTAGGATCAATATTTAGAGATTCTTGAGAGAAAGCTGTGTTTGCCATGACTTGTGCCAAAGCCAAGTATATGGATCAAGGGAAAAGCTTTGAAACTCTCGCCTAAGGATCAAACAGCAAGAATCAACGAGGTTTATTCCCCATTAGATCCGCAACAGATGGAACATTGAAAACCTCCCCTAAGGAAATCCTACACGAATTCACTCAATATTATAAATCCCTATATCATAAAATGGATAACCCTCCGTCGGCTTCCACATTGGATGAGTATGTTTCCCGTACCCACCTACTGACTCTATCTGAAATTCACAGCAGTTCACTATTGGCACCTATATCTAGTCAGAAAATTATTCAGGTAATTCAAAAACTTCCCCTAGATAAGGCCCCGGGCACAGAAGGCTTCTCAGCTTACTTCTTTAAGAAATTCAAAGATTCCATCGTCCTGCCTCTTCTCTCATTATTTCAACATATTTTATCCGGTAGCCGCACTGATCCCACCCTTTTTGAGGCCCTAATAGTATTGCTCCCGAAATCTGGTAAAGATCCGTAACTTGTCCAGAGCTATAGACCCATTTCCCTCATAAATCAAGATGTAAAGATCTTGACAAAAATTTTAGCAGATAGGCTCTCTGCCGTGTTGCCGGACCTTATAGGAATGCATCAAGTGGGTTTTATGCAAGGGCGTTCCTCGGCGGATCATCTTCGTACACTTTCCCATGTCTTCTCGGTCTCCAGGAGCGTGCAATTCCCAGCAGTCTTGGTGTCCCTGGACGCCGAGAAGGCTTTTGATAGGGTAGATTGGAGTTTATTGCTTAGGACATTAAAGGCTTTTGGTTTCCCATCTCAATTTCAAGATTGGATTGCTGCTATATACCAGGCTCCCTCGGCTAGGATCATGGGGAATGGAACTATTTTGGAATCCTTTTCTTTGAACTCAGGTACTAGACAGGGATGTCCTCTTTCCCTCCTTTATTTAATATCTATTTAGAGCCACTTGAGGAATCTAAACACCAGTGCAAAAATATAAGGTATCAACATACATGGTCAGGAAGTAAAGGTCCTAGCATACGCTGGATGATCTTCTTCTCCAGCTTTCACATCCAGAAACTTGCATCCCAGCAGTGCTTGAGATTATAGAAAATTATGGCTGCCTCTCTAATTACAAGCTTAATCTCAACAAATCAGCTGTTTTCCCCTTGAACCACAAAGTTTTTAAGCAATCGGTCATTACCCGGGGTCTTAGATGGGTTTCGGATTCTCCGGAATACCTTGGTATCTTTCTTACTAGATCTTCCGTCTCAACTATTAAGAAGAATTTTGACCCTCTTATTTCAACTATTATGCATGATCTGGACAGATGGAACAAACTTCCAATTTCCCTCTGGGGTCAGATCAATCTGATCAAAGTGAATATACTTCCTCGTCTCTTGTATCCCCTAAACCTCCTTAATGTTTGGCTTCCTGGGGTATGGTTTAAGAAATTACATCAGCTTTTACAAAATTTATGTGGGCCCAAAAGCAACCAAGACTGGCATATAACAAATTGGAGGCTCCAAAACACAAGGGTGGGTTGAGGCTTCCTTTCTTGTCTATGTACTACTGGGCCACTCATCTCTCTAAGTATATGAGATGGTCGGACTCAACACCTCCATCTCCCGCCATCTCTGGCTTGGAATAGAGGTCGCCATGATTCGTCTCTCACGGGATTGAACCCATTACTCTTCTAACCTTAAACCTTCTCAACTCCCCTAAATTAAAGTTCACTGTAATCGAATTATCTCTACGGATTCATCGGCAGCTCTGTGTATTCCTGCAATATAATCCCTTCATGATCTCTCTCTCTCCCTCTGGAACTCTCCCTTATTTGTGTTGAATGGTAAGCCCATCCCCTACATGGTTACTGCAGCTAGGATGGGTTCTCCTCCTTGCTCCAAGAAGATAAGAATTCTGGCTCTCTATTTCAGACATCATGTCTAAATTTAGTATTCCACCTTCTGGTTATTTCAAGGTGTGTCAACTCAAACATCTCCTCATTAAAACCCTGGGTCACTTTCCACCAGCGTTAAGTAGTAAATCATTGTATCAGGACCTCCAGATATTAAGTAGCCCCCTAAGAATATCTCAAAGATATATGCTGCACTTTTGAGAATCAGCTCACAGACTTTTGGACCCACAGAATACTGGACTAGTTTGTTCCTTCTCTAACTTTGGATTGGGCCTTCCTTTGGTGTAATTGCCATCGTTTTATTACTCAGGATAGACTCCTCCACAATCTTCATATATTGCACAACTTATATTACTCCCCAGAAATTGGCTAAATGGGGGCTTATCAAATACAATTTGTGCACTCAAGTTCCTTAGAAGTAGGCACACTGTTACACATTCTTTGGACTTGTCCAAAGGTGGCACCTCTATGGGAGATAATTTCAGCTAAAGCTGATCCTCTCTTAGGTATCTATGAGTGTTTTACCCCTGAAATCTGTATATTAGGGGATTATTCCTCGTTAAGAGCTTCTAAAAGCAAATATTATGTCTCCATGATAGCGATGTCTGTTAAGAAACTTGCACTTAGACATTGAAAGACTTCAGAGTTTTTCTCTTACACTGAGTGGCTTACTGAACTACTGGGGAATCTAAGGATGGAAAAAGTCTGTGCTAATCTTCAGGATAGATTACCAAATATAATATGATTTGGGATCCCCACACACCTTGTACTCCATTTAATTTGTGTAAACAATTGGCCGTGTAACCTGCCAAGGATTACTGAAGTTTTAAATGCTGTGGTTTGCAGGGGATGGGAGAGGAGACTAAGGGGAGGGATGGGGGACAGACTCAATGTACTAGATAATGTCTATAACATGCTTAATCCCTATGTTCTGTCTCTTTGATGTATGGGAAAAAATTTCTAATAAACTTTAAAGGAAAAAAAAAACTGTATTATCAGTTATACAGAAGGCCGGACTGACTATAAATCCAACTAAGTGTTTGAGGGCCATGCAAGAGACCAGATACTTAGGCTTTATTATTGGGAATGGTGAAGTAAAGCCTGAAATAGGTAAAGTGGACACTATTGCTAACAGTCCCCAACCTCAAACAAAAAAAAAAGTGAGAGCATTTTTGGACTAGCTGGTTACTATCGACGTTTTGTGGCTAATTTCGCAGACATAGCCAGTCCATTAATTGAACTTACAAAAAAGAATAAACCGGAAAAGATTCAGTGGAATGTACAGTGTGAGCAAGCATTCATCCTTTTGAAGGCAAAATTGTGTTCTCATCCCATTTTACATAGTCCAAACTTCCAGAAACCATTCATAGTACAAACAGACGTGTCCAATCAGGGTATTGGGGCTGTCTTGTCCCAACTTGATGGGGAAGAAGAACACCCCATCATATTTATTAGTAGAAAATTACATTTAAGAGAGACTAAATATTCCATGATAGAAAAGGAATGTTTGGCTATTCGTTGGACCATAAATGCTCTTAAATTTTACTTATGGGAGAGTTTTGGTAATTACTGATCACAACCAGTTATGTTGGCTACACATAATGAAGGATAAAAACCCTCGCTTCATGCGTTGGTATTTGGCCCTGCAACCCTACAATTTTGAAACACAACACCGAGCAGGAAAGAAACACCTTAACACTGATTATCTATCACGTTATGGTGCAGATGATAATCGGGCAATAACAGACTCCGGGCCTTTGGGAGAGGGAGTGCTAAAGCTCCATCTCCCTTTTCAAAAACAAAATCGGAGATCTGTTCTATTAAAGAAACTGTAAAAGAAACCAATGATGATGTTATTGAAAGATTCCGTTGGTTTCTTCTTGAGTGGGGAGGAATGTGACAGATAACTCCATATACCAGGCAATACTTTTTTTAAGTCTGTTGCAACAGCCCTTTTACTCTCCTCCTTTCTTGCTGTAATTCCTCATCTTTCCACGTTATATAGGCAGGCCACCTGTATAACGTTCTCTTCTATCCCTTGAGTATTCTTGCACTGGTATATGAAGATCTGCACAGCCCTTTCTTTGGTTGCCCCCATTTCAGAACCTTTCTAATGTGAGGTATGCAGAAATACAATAGTTGTTTAAAATGAGTAGTTCATTTCATTTGGATATGGGAATTGTAAACGCTTATTTATATCCATGGTGTGGGTCCTGTAATGATCCCTTTATGTATACAAACCCTCATATGGTCTTGGTTTGTGTCCGTTTAGCTGTTAGGTACCCTTCCTTCTGGTCCCCTCCTTATAGATATATGGAGTAAGTCAGAGCTGCTTTCCAGGCTAGTTGTTCTGTGGAAATAATGTAATTTCAGCCCCAAATGTTTTCAGAGCAACTCAGAGGCAGAACTAGCCTGTATAGTAGAGAGGTGGCTTCTCAACCGTATAGCAGCCTGCAGCTGAAACTGCCTCTTTACCTGGTCAAATACTTTGAACACCGCTTTAGAAGTGTTCCTGCCTCCCGAGTGTCCCAAACACTGAATATCTTGGTTTTGTGCATATAAACCCCTTTAAAGTGTCTTTCAACCTGTTTGCAGTTAAGAAGAGGTCTTTCTGGTTTGGAACTCATTCTAAATGGCAGCAGTATCACGCAAAGCACTTCATATTGAATAAATAAATAAACGGCTTTCATTTTACACTATTTGCAACATAAAGGGGAATTAATTCAGTAGAGACTACAAATGACTATTTCTATGACCTAAACAAGCTACAAAACGAAATAAGGCCTGTAAAATGAGTTGTACAACACTGTGGTTTGTTTGGCCTTAACTCCCCCCCATTCTCTGTTAAACAAAGGTTAAACAAAAGTATTTTTTTTTTGTTTTGTGTGTTTAGTTAAAATGCTTCTAAAAAGTGGATTGAATGACTTTAATTCATTCTTTTAGAATAATTTATGAAACAAACAAATGTTTCCCTCATAGAAGGTTACCTGCTTCTCTGTGTGGAGTCTCACTTCCTATTCTGTACTATAGAGCTGGCCGGCTGGTCACCTCCAATATTTAAAGGCACAGTACTAGGAGGTGGAGTTACTCCTGCATTGTCTGAAACTAAATTTTTATTGACCAGTTGTTGTTTCTATATAGTGATGTTGACAACATAACAACTTAAAAGAAAATGTTATTCTGTGCTCAGAAATGAAAATAGACTTATTCTGTTGTTTAAAGATAATTTTGAAAAGTATAGGGAAGAGTTAAACAAGTCACATGTTCCCCTTTTGGTATATAAACCTTGGCTTTATTCAGTTCTGTAGATAGCCTGGTGGGGTACAGAAGTACTCTGACCCCAGTAAGATGTTCACTAGCTCCTTCTAGTGTCTGAGATGCTGCTTGGAAACTTATGTTTATTTTGAAGAAGATTTATGTAATTTATTTTTGTCGTCTGAAGTTCGCAGTAATTGTTCAGCTTCAATAAAATTTTTGCTTCTGAGTATCTACAACTGTGGAACAGCATCCTCCTTAAAAACCCACACCTCACAGTGGGGTATATCTATTTTGTGAGGTATAGATGTGTGCTGGGGTGCATGTATGCATTTGTATTTTACAGTATATGTGTGTACATTGTTTAGCATGTATATGTGTCTTTTACTACACAAAAATGAAACTTCCATACCCTGCACCGAACAGTACTATTGGTATTTTGATTAGTTGTGCTGTGCTTTTTTTGTTTGCACTTTCTTTATAGTTGTGCCAAACATTTGTTTGCATACATTTTCAGTCATGCTAACATTGTATTTTAATACCTCATATTTAGATGCATTATTCTGTTTTGATTTGCTTTTGATTTTTTTGTCATTTGCTTTTGGTTACATTTCACATTTGTTTTTGTTTGGTTACTTTTTTGTGGCATCACAATTTATATTTGATTTTGTTGCTTTTCTCTTTTGTTTGCATTTCTGTTTCTGGTTTTTTGCTTTACTCATTTGATTATATTTCAATTTTTTTTTTGTGCTTTGTACTTCAGGGCCATTATCTCTCCTTCCAGAATAACAAAAATGAATGTAGTACTTCAACATTTCTTCATCAGAGGGTCAGAAAGATATTAATAAAATCCAAAAGTAAAGACTGAGCACTTTGGAAATGTCTTAGCAGCCAAGTGATACAATTACACTGCATGCCTTACTATAGTACAACATAGATATTACTTACGTGTATCTTATGTAACATGAACTTGCAAATAGAAACATGCAAGTTTTTAAACACAGCTTTTAGGGAAACATGTAAGCCATGCTCGACTCATGCAGGTATCTTATGGTGAAATGGTTCTTTGCTGCTATCAGCATGCATGTTCTCTGGCAGTCTTGTAGTAATTACTGAATTTAGTTTTGTATAAGGAAAATAATGCCAGAGAATTATCATATATTATACAGTATTGAGCCAGATCACTCTCTGCCAGTCTGACATCATACACCAACAGTATTTAAAATACCAGGGGACAGCTTCACAAAACTTTGTCTTGGCACAAATCCAGTTAATTAAAACAATTTTAAAATATTTAAACCAAAACAAAAGATAAATAAATAAACATGTACATTCATGTGTGGTAAAACATTGGGAAGGTAAATGTAACACTTAATGTGTTGCCTTGCCTTTTAATTGTTATTTCTGTTTGTGGTTGCATAACTTTTATGGGTATGATCATTTTAAAAATATATGGGGCCAGTGAGAAGTACCAACTGGTGTGGAGGTAGAACAGTGATTACAGTGGTAAGCCTTGAGCTCAGCAATGAATTCTAACAATTACAGTACTACAGCTCAGAATAAGAGACAGCTATCATTCTCATTGTGCACTTTATCACACAGTGGACAAACAAACCAATCACCAGCAGTGGCATAGACATCCCACCTGCCACAAGTCAGCAATAGTAATTTATAGTCTTTGCCAACCTCAAGGCTTCCATTTGTAATCCTCCTATTTTTGACTACGGGATGTAGTCTACAGTGCCAATTCTAAGTCCACCCTGGCTAGACTGGATTCTCTTTTCAACTCCTTCTGTTGTTTTGCACTGACTGTCCACCCTCCACCCACCACTGTGACCTCTACTGGTCTCTTAACCTCCCTCAGTTTTTGACAGGCACCAGTCCCACTGTAATAGACTCACAGCCAAATTCTGGACCCAGTTATTGCCTCCTACCTCCTACCTCGCCTCTACCCTAACTGCTCAAACACCATCTACATACTCACTCAGGAATTTCAACTCCCAGCTCCTTCAAGTCCCGTACAAGGTGACCTCTGCTGGCCAGTCGGCTTTTAGAGCCTGACTACCAAAACTATGGAACTCCCTGCCTGCGGACATCTGGCACACCCCCTCCTCTCAGCAGCAAATTTCCCTCCTTAAAGGGCAAGTCTCCACTAACTGCTCATGCTGCTTAGACTCACACTAAAAATGGGCCAGCTCTCCAGCTTGCTCCAACTATGGTTTACTCAAAATGTTTAACTCTGACCCAGTTAGTTGTCACTGCACATTCTGCCAATTACTGCCTGTTGCTTGCTGTGTACGTACTGTTTATATTCCTGTATATATCTTTTGTATATAATCTGTGAAATTTCGATATTCTGTATTTTGTATCTCTGTATTTGATATGTATGTATCATCACGTCCTCAACTACCGCCAGGAGGCATCTGGAATCGAGCGGTGGTCTGCTCAGTATGCCCTCCTGGTAAAACCTTTAAATAAATAAAATAAATAAATAAATAAATCTGTTTTAGTCTATGCCAATTACTACATTGGGAGCCAAAGTGGTTTAAACAAATTTATGAAAATGAAAGAAAGTTTCAAGCTTAATTCAAAGTGCACTTCTGTAAGCCTTACCTGGGAGTCACAACACTTTTTCTGTTGCTCTTGTTGAGCTGGTCTAATTCTTTTATTTTGGATGTTTTTCCTACAGTATTGTGCTTTATACTCATAGATTAAATTACCTGGATTTCTCAGAAATGCTACTTTCTTTGTTAACCCTTTTTTAAGCATTAAAGCTAACTTTTGCTTTCACTTAAAGGAACCACATGTGTTCCCAGAATGCTTGGAATCATTTCCAATTTTAGTTGCTATAATAATATCATTACAGCATATTGTTAACTATCACTGTGATTTTTTTATGTTCGGATGTACGTTATGTGCCAATTTATGTACTTACTGTATCTGCTGGTTGTAAAAAAGCAATCCATTTTACTATCTGTACTGTCTCACCAGGACCTCCAGGAATCTTATCAAATAAACAAAGAACACAAAAAGAATGCACTCACTGGGAGATAAGGTGGTGGGCAGTGCTACTACAATAGCTGTGAAGTCAAAAATACAAAATGGCACACTAACAAAAAATTAGTTTCCACTTAACATAGGTTTCTTACCTTGTAAGCAGAGAAGCAGTGGTTTTAATGAAAAAGAGCACACTGACACAGCACTTCTACTCAGCAGAGTCTTCATCCAAAAATGCTCCCTAATGAAGGCTCTGCAGAGTCAAAGCATCAGTTCAGCAGGCTATTTTTACAGCTGCAGTGGGTGGATCCCCTGCAGTGTTGTGCTATTACAGTAGAAAAAGGAGCTCTGCTGATTCCTAATGGATTAGATAAAGTTAGAGGTTTTGCGCTATTACCTGCTTTCATTCAGCTAACAGTGTTTCAGAGCACTATTTTGTGTGCTAAGCTTCAGAGTAGACATTCTAAGATTCATAGCTCATAAACTTGTCAGCTCAGTCAGCCTTTCCCAGCTATGAAGTAAGATAAGCAGACAACCCTGAGACTGTAGCAGTGAGTAAGTCAAATGTCACCTAGTGGGATGTTTATGTGGCAAATCATCTCGTTATCTCGGTGTCTGGCTAGATCAGTACCTTAACTTCTCAGCGCATATAGATGGTCTACACCAAAAATTGCACCTCATGCTGGGAGCACTCTACCAGAACAAGAATTGCATTCCTCTACCAACCAGGCAATCAATAGTCCAAAAAATGATCCTCCCGATTATGGATTATGGTGATGTTGTCTACTGTGCCGCCCCCCCAAACCTCCTTAGTGAGGCTTGATCCCCTTTACAACTCCTTCTGCCGATTCTCTTTGGACCATCCTCCCAATACCCATCACTGTGACCTCTACCAGTCCTTGGGCCTCCTCTCACTACATAACCGACGATTGCTTCACTGTGCTAGAACCTCTGCCAAGTTCTGGTCACAGACGCTCCCGTCCTACCTGTCATCCTCCCTAACCACCCTCTTTCCACCGGCCTACACTCTCAGAAACATAGACTCTAGGCTCCTGCACATTCCACACAGATCCACCCGGTCTGGCCAGGCTGCTTTCAGCTACAGGCTGCCCAAATTATGTAACTCCCTGGCAGCTGATATTAGAAACTCCACAAGCACTCCACAATGGAATTCCCTTCTTAAAATGCACTTCTCTTCCATCTGCTCATGTTCTCCCCCCGTTGACTCCCATCTCAATTCCTACCTCCCAGCTGATATCACCAGCCTGGTTTTCCATTTTCGGTCTGCATCTAATGTTGTTGAAATGCTATTGAAAATGTACTACTCTACTTGTATTATGACTGCCTCATCCATTGTTTGTACCAAACACATTATGTATAACTTGCTGTTATTGTTGTTTGTTGTTTTTTGGTTTTTTCTGTACCATTGTAAACTCCCTACCCCCAGGGCGCATCTGGAATCGAGCGGTACTCTGCTCAGCATGCCTTCCTGGTAAATCTCTTAAATAAATAAATAAATGTTACAGCTCTCACTGAAGATAAGTTAAATGACCCCAAAATACAGTTCATTTGAGTTAGTCTTTTTTTTACTGTGGAGATTTGAAATGGGCTGTTCATATGCATGTTTTCATCTTACAACTTACCATACTGTTGAAATTCTGTTGCTAAAGTACTGAAAAAGAAGTTTGCTAGTCTGTGCTGGTTATGCGCCTTCTTCCTGAAAAAAACTATATCAAGTAATACTGTGTGTGTGTGTTTGTGTGTGTGTGTGCATCCGTGTTGGGGGGGGCTCTGCAGAGGTGCCCATGTGCACCCATTTTTATCATAATTTGATGGTGATTCATGTTAGTTTATTATGGGCTGTGTTTGGATATGGTTTCCACTTGTGTTGCAGTACAAGTGCATTATGTTTGTGCATTTTTTTCTCATTGTATATATTACCTAGTGTGTGTCTGTGTGTGTGTATGTGTTTTGCGAATGTGGTCATGACTGTCTGTTCCTGTACTGCCACCTGTGTGACCACTTATGGATGTTCATGGACAGGGGTTAAAACTGGCACCAGCCCCACTAGCCAAATGCTGTTAGATATTGTTTTGGAATAGTCAAATATTGTATGCAGCCCTGAGGGCTTGTACTGGAAAAAGTAATATTTCAATAAGTACATCAGCTGGGCCACTAGAAAGTCTCGTGGGCTAGTAGATTTTCAAAGTCACTACCCCTGCTGGCTAGTGCCTGCAAAACTTAATTTGACCCCTGCATGGATCAACCTGAGATGGAACTTTTTTTATTCTATTTATTCTCCCTTAGCCAGCAGGTATCTGCCCCTTGGTCCCCACCACTTGATGGGAGACAACCATAACTTGTATGGTTGGCCCCCCTCTGGGGATCATGACAGGCTGTAGAGACAGTATACATATGTACGCGTGCTGACTGGGCTCTTCATTTCTGTGCCATCACCTTGTGATGGTGCTGAGATCGGCATGGCAAGTTGACCTTTTATTGTTACCTGTTGTAGACTGGGTGCATTAGGCATGCACAATGATGTTGTGTGGTTGTTGGTTTTTGTTCCTGGTAATTTTTTTATCCTCCTTTTCCATATGGCCCCACATCTGTCGAACTCCACAGTCCTGATACTTTGACATACAATGGCACCTACCTGCCAGCTAGTGTTCTCCATGTTCCCACCACTATTGGGGTAGTTATGATTTCCCAACCTCACTGGGTATGACTCAACTGAAGCTATGGAATTAGGGTGGAACTGTGGTAAAAAACTGTGAAAAAAGCAATTTCATAAGGACATGACAGATGCACATCACTTTTGTTGCCTCACATATTGTTACATACGAACATACAAACTGCCAGCAAAAAAAGGCCATTTGGTCTATTGAGTCTGCTCGATTTTGCAGCTAGCACACCTACTATGCTGCTGCCCCTCCTACCCTACCCCCTCCCATGGCCCTCCCTTTTGCTCTATCCCAGCCCCTCTTGAAGCATCCCACTGTTTTACAAGCCACCACCTCTGCCAATAGTGTGTTCCACTCTGCTACCACCCTTTCTATAAAGAAATGCTTCCTCATTTCCCTCCTAAACCTTCCACCCTCCACTCTCATGTCATGACCCTGAGTGTCTCTCCCCACCCTCCCCTTGAACAGTCTCTCTGTGCCTGTCCTGTTTATTCCTCTTATGTATTTAAAGGTCTCAATCATATCCCCCATCCCTCCGCTCCTCCAGAGAGTATGTGTTCAACTCCCTCAGTCAACCTCATATGGTAACTCACCCAGACCCTGGATCATCTTTGTTGCTCTGTGTTTCACCCCTTCCAGTAATCTAATGTCCGTCTTTAGGTAAGGGCAACAAAACTGAATGCAGTACTCCAGGTGGGGTCTGACCAGTGATCTGTATAATGACAGAATCACCTCCCTCCTCCTAGAGGTTATACCCCTTACAATACAACCCAGCATTTTGTTGGCCACTGCTGCTGCTTTCTTACACTGTGCAGAGTTGTTCATTGCTCCCATTATGAGCACCCCCAGATCTTTCTCCTCCTCAGTCACAGTTAGCTGCATCCCCAAATGGTAGTTCCTCTTGGATTCATTACCCAAAATAGAGCACCTTGCATTTTTTGGCATTGAAACCGAGTTGCCAGGTATCAGACCATGTCTCCAGCCTTGTTAGATCTTCCTGCAATCCCTGCCACCCCCCCCTTGGTTATCAACCACTACTCCCATCTTGGTGTCATTGGCAAATAGACTGATCTTGCTATTTATGCCTACCAAGATGTCTGCAGTAAATACTCCAAATAACACCAGCCCCAGCACTGACTCCTGTGGGACTCAGCTTGTCACTGCCCTTGGGGATGATAATTATCCTCCACCACCACCCTCTGCTGCCATCCCTGCAGCCAGTTCTCCACTGATCCCACCAAATTTGCCCCCCACCCTGTGCTCCCCTTAGCTACATACTAGACTTCCATGTGGCACTGATTCAAATGCCTTACTGAAGTCTAGGCACAGGACATCCACTGCATGCCCTTGTCCATTTCCTAGTCACCTAGTCATAGTAGTCCACTAGGTTGGTCTGGCAGGATCTGCCCTGACAAAGCCATGCTGCTGACTGCCCTGCCCCCACTGACCTCCAGCAGGGTCACCAGCCTCTCCTTCAGGATTGTTTCCATCAGTTTCTCACTATGGATGTGAGACTCACTGGTCCGTAGTTCCTGGTTTGTCTTTGGGACTGCTTTTATGGAGTGGAACCACGTGAGCTATCCTTCAATCCTGAGGCACACACCTGAGTACAGAGAGGCATTACATAGGCTGTCAATGGGCCTGCCAGAATCACTGACAACTCTTTCAGTACCCTGGGGTGTATGCCATCTGGTTCCAGTGCCTTGTCCATCCACAGTACCCTTAACTCCTCTAGAAATCTACCTTCTGTGATTTCCCCGTCCATCACCCTGTCCCCCTTTGAGCCTGTCCTGCCCCCAACCTTAGGTATTCCCCATTTCTGTTTAGTAGAAACCAAGCAGAAGTAATCGTTAAGCACTTCTGCCTTTTCACCCCCTTTTTGCACCCTTTCCCCCTGCTTCTTAATCCTTACTATTTGGTCCTTACTTGGTTTAACTTGGTTTAGTTAGACAAAGTAGGCAAAAAATGCCCATTTAATTGTCTCCCACTACATAGTGGGATTATTGTAACTTTAACAAATAATCATCAATTTTATTTTAAATTGATCAAATGTTGATGTTTCTACAATATAATTTGGTAATGAATTCCACAATCTAGCAGTACACACATTATAAAAAATTCAGTCGCCTAACTGTTAATACATTAAGAGCTTAATTTGCATATTATGTGACCTAAGATTAACTTCCTTCTCAATTAATTTAAAACCACAATTTTCTCAACAAGGGGTCATGTATAATTTTATATAATAACAACAAGTCACCCCTACTTCTCTTGTCTCCAAAGAATACAAATTAAGTATCTTTAATCTATTACTATATTCATAGTTCTTAACCCATAAGCTGATTTAGTAATTCTTCTCTGGATTTTTTCCACCAATTTAATATCCTTCGAAGATAAGGGCTCCAGAGTGGACTTCTGTAATCAAGATGTGGCAAAACATATGTTTTGTACAATTTCAAAATACTTAATCTATCTCTCGATATGAAAGTTTCTTATAGAATGTATTATTCGATTACATTTAACAAAAGTTTTTAATATGTGTTGAGGAAGAAAATTTGAATCCATCCATACTCCTAGATCTTTTTCACACGGATTAACCTTAAGTACTTTATTATTTAAAAATATTGATATTTAGGGTTTCTATTTCCAAATGCAACACCAACATTTGTCCTCATTAAATTTCATATTATTTTCAATTCCCCATAATTCAATAGAATAAAGGTCTTTACATAATTGTTGATATTCAACAGGGAACAAAACCCCATCAGTTTTTGTGTCATCAGCAAATTTAGTCACTTTACTAATTGAGTCTCCCATGTCACTCATATATAATCCAAACAATACAGGGCCCAACATGGATCCCTGGGGAACTCACTGGTAACGATTCCTCACTAGACAGTCTTGAATTTATTCTTACTTTTTTGTTTCTATTACTTGACCAGTTATTAATCCATCTCAAGACATAACCATTTAATCCCAAAATTTGTAATTTGATAATTAATTTGTCGTGGGGTACGGAATCGAAAGCCTTTCCTAGATCAAAAAAATCACGTCCACTGGTATACCTTTATCCAATTTACTACTAACAAAATCATAAAAAGTGATCAAATTTGTGTTACATGAAAGGCCCTTTTTGAACCCATGCTGCATCACATCCTCCAATCCCAATGAAGTTATTTCAAGTTCAATTTGACTTTTAATTATTTTCTCAAATAATTTGCAACAAACTGATGTTAAACTGATGGGCCTATAATTGGAAACACAAGATCTATTACCCTTTATGAATCGGAACAACTATAGCAGTTAACCAATCAATAGGAATGTCACCAGTCATAATGGGTTTATTAAACAAAAGTGTAAGAGGCTGTACTATTATATCAGTAATTTTTTTCCAAACAATGCATTGATATTGTCAGTCCTGCTGATGAAGAAGTACTTAAGTTTATTTAGTTCATTTAATACAGTAACTTGATCTATATTTATTTCACAGTGTAATCAAAATCAAATTTTGAAGTTGTTAAATTTTTCTGTTGAAATATTGATGAAAATAGGAATTGAAAGCATTAGCTATGTCTGTACTATTAGTCAGAGCCTCACCATCAACAGTTATTGTATTAATTTGGTTAGTAGAGACTGTCTATGTTTATTAATATAAGCATAAAAAGCTTTACAATCCTTTGAACTAGCCAATTTGTGCTCTAGCTTAATTTTTTCTTTTTTAATTAAAGCTTTAAGTAGTCTTTGTTGAGTCCTATATTTTAATTTATTTAATGGTGCAGGATTTAATTTAAATTTCCTAAAAGTTCACCGCTTCTTACTTATTAATATTTTTATTGGCTTAGTAAACCAAAGTGGAATGTTACCCTTACTATTAAATTTTCTACATTTTGGCACATGTAATGTGATTGCGTCAGTTATTCTACTTTTCAACATAGTCCACATTTGATTAACATTAAGATCTCTAAAAAGAGATATCCAATCAAATTTACCAAGTTCAAGAATTAATTTAGACCAATCAGTTCTCTTAAAATCCAGCATATCAGTTATGCCATGTATCTTAGGTTTACAAAGCTTTAGTGTACATTCGATGGTTTTATGATCACTAGATCCTAGATGAGCACATGTTTTTATATTACAAGTGCGTTCCTTGCAGTTAGTTATTACAAGATCAAGGATATTATTTCCCCTAGTTGGTTTCCTAACTAGTTGATCACAACCTTGTAAAATTAGGGCTTCTAAGAAGGCACGTTTAAATAAAGTTGTTCCACATAACCTCTCCTAGGATATACCTGGGGCATTGAAGTCACCAATAATTATAGTATCACCCAATTTACAAACTTTATTGATTTCATTTATTATCTCATGATTGTAACACTGATTGCTATTTGGAGGTCGATAACAAATTCCCAATCTTAGTTTTGTTGATGAGTAAAGGTTAGATCTATCCATAAAGATTCAGTTAACTTATTAGGCATATTGAATATTTCCAATTCCTGACACTGTATACTCTCAGAAATATAACAACAGATACCACCACCTTTTTTCCCATTTCTATTTTTATAGAATAACCTAAAACCAGGTATATTATTAAACCATTCACATGAATCATCCCACCATGTTTCAGTGACACATACAATGTCTACAATAAGTTCTTTAATTAAAAATTTTAATTCTACTAATTTGGCCTGATTTAAGCTACGAGCATTAATCCCCCAGATTTTAAATTGAGTATTTTTTTCTTCTTCAAAACACTTATTCTTAATTCCCTTGTCCCCCCCATCAATTAGTTTAAAGATTTGCAAATTATATTTTCAAACACCCTTCCCAATTTATATGTGCCTTGTTTACTCAGGTGTAACCCATCCCAACAGTATAATGATCTATTAACACTGAATGTCTCCCAATGTGGTATAGAAAAGAAACCTTCCTCAAGTGTCCATTTCCTCAACCACTCATTTACACATTTTATTTTCTTCTCTATATAATAATTAACCCTTGGTACGGGTAGAATTTCAGAGAAATGGACTTCACAATTTAATTTCTGTAATGTCTTTCCTAGATTAATAAACTCCTCCTTTATAGCTTCAATTGACAATTTTTTAATGTCATTTGTACCAACATGTAAAATAACTAGTGGATTGGTACCTGAATTATACAAAATATCAGTGCACATATTGTGGATATCCTTTATACCTGCCCCCCTAAATGAAGAACAGGCAATGTTATGTTTATCTTTCCTGCAAACAATTTTATCTGTATATTTAATGACAGAATCGCTAAGTACAAAACACTGCCTTTTATCCAGTCCGGGGGACTCTTTATCTATGGATAAGATTATTTCATCATCCATGAAACTTGGGTTTTTGATTTAGGTTTATTCTTACCATTTTTACTCTGAATCTGGAAAGGGTAAATCTGCTGAGATGGGACACTCAGAGTAGGAATCAAACGGAAAATGTGTTTCAGAATCATTATGTGCTTGTGTACTTTGTCATTCAAACCACATAATATAGGGTTAACTTGGGAGTCCAATATGTTTTCAGAAATAGAAACCTCAGATAGATCCTCGTGGACACAATGAGGGGGCTTATCAGTGAAATTCTCACTATTTTCAAGATTTATTAAAGGTTCAAATCTGTTGTTTAAAACTAAATTGTTTCCCAGGGGCCTACGTCTGGTTTTTGCTCTGGGACCTACTAGAACCTCAGTCCAATCATCACTCTCAAGCTTGTCAGTGATATTACTATCATTTCCACGCTTGCGTTTATCTGTATTGCTACTGGAACAATTTTTGTTATCCCTAACTAAATCAAGTGTGATAATCGGGTCACTGGTACTGAATACAGAGTCAATCTCAGCTGGGGTGTGAACTTTAGAAGCCAAAGCTTCTTGTTGTGATTCAACACGGCTAATCGCTTGTAACAATTCAATATCTTCCCTCAAAAACACTATTTCCAACACATTGTTACAAACATAGACAGGGTTAGTGGGCAATGCATCAAGCAATATATACATATTACATGAAGTGCATTTAAGTCCAATATCACTGTCTAATGTCATAATAGTCTGTTTAAGATTTAATAGTGAAGGACTAACAGGAGTTATTATTTGCACAGGTGGGGTTCTAACCTAATTTGGTCATTCATAATGAATAAGGAGAATAAAACAACTAACTAATAATAAACACCGATGTTAAATAAGATACTTACACAAGCAAACAGCAGTGTATATCATAGATTTATTCCCTCAACCCCTCATCCACTCTTGACATCGTAGACACGCTAAGACGCACGTGTGTCTCCATGCGCTGAACTGCGCGACTGCCAGACGCGCTTCCGCCCGCTAATGCTACAATTTATAATAACTAACAGACAGGAAGCTCCAATCAGTCACTTCCTGTCCAGCGAATGCTACGTGGTCAAAGTTATGTTTAAAAATAAAATAATAAAATTGTATGCCACCTCATGCGGTGGACTACAAAAGAATATAGCGTCCTTTTTCCTCCAGATATGACTACAGCTGGTATAGCGCTACTCGCTAACGTGAGGAGAGTGGTGCAAGGAAGCTCCCATGGTCCTAAATGCTGTCTCCTTGGTAACAGCCCTAACAAAAATTCCTATCCCTTAACGAGTAGCTCAGTAGACAGACTGTCTGTTAAAGTGTATCAGGGTTTCCAATTTAAAGATCAAGCAGCACAATAAAGTATATAATTATAGGTATACAGGCAAGAGTTTCAAACAGCCTATCGCTAAAAACTCACTAGTTAATCACGCTGGATGCTAGAAGTTCCAATCAGTCACTTCCTGTCCAGCGAATGCTACGTGGTCAAAGTTATGTTTAAAAATAAAATAATAAAATTGTATGCCACCTCATGCGGTGGACTACAAAAGAATATAGCATCCTTTTTCTTCCAGATATGACTACAGCTGGTATAGCGCTACTCGCTACAACTCCTTTTCTCCCTGATGTACCTGTAGAAGTCTTTTCCCCCTCCTTAATTCCCTTCACCAGCCTGAGCTCCCTTGACACCTTTGCTGCCCTTACTTCCATGGTCACCTCCTTGCTTCCTTTAGGTACTCCTCCCTGTCCTCCCCCCTCCCAGGTCTCCTGTAACTCCTATAGGTTGCTCTTTTCCTCCTTACCCTGTCTATGACACCTTTGATCATCCAGCTAGCTTTCTTTGCCCTAGCCTTTTTACTATGGACCTTGCTGCAGGAATTTGTTGCCTCCATTATCCCTAGCTTAATGAGTTCCCACCTCTGATTCTTGTCCATATTAGGCTGAATTCTGTCCAGGAACCATTGCACCATTTCACTCATCTTTTTGAAGTCAGCCTTTCTAAAGTGTAGCACCTTTGTGCCAGATGCCCCCCTCTCCCTGCCCAGCTGCAACTGGAGCCATACTGTCCGGTGATCACTCCCTGCCAGTGGTTCCTTCACCCTCAGATCTCTCACCCACTTCCCATTAGACAGTACGAGGTCAAGGATATTCCCTTCCCTAGTTGGTTCTCTAACCAACTGCATCAGGAATTTATCCTGGAAGATATCTAGCATGATGTGTTCCCTTCTACACTTGGCAGCTGGTTTCCCCCACTCCACAGTCACCTATTATCACCACCCCGCCCTTCCCACAGTTCCTCCAGATCTGTTCCACCAATACCCTGTCTCTTCCAACTGGGAGGATGGCCTGTACACCACCCCCAACCATATTGTCCTATTTCTTGGATCTTGGATTTGCATCCATAGAGCCTCTGTACCTCCCTCCTCCACCACCTCTTCCCTAACACACTTCAGCCCCTCCCTCTTGTAGAGTGCTACCCCCTCCTCCTTTCCACTTAACTCTATCCTTGCAGAATAGCTTATAAACCTGAACTGCCAGGTCCCACTCATGGTTTTGGGTGGCTCATGTCTATTGATGGCGGCCATGTCCACCCCTCCTCCACCATGAGAGCCTGTAGTTCCACATTTTTATTCCCCAGATTTCTAGCATTTAAAGATACCACCCTCCATCCCCTTTCTTTCTCGCTCCTCCTTCCTCCTCTCCCTTTATGGCCCTTCCTATTTTGTTTGTCCCCACCTTATCTCACTTTTATGGGGGGTAAGCCCATATGGTTTCCCATCTTGAGGCCTCTGCTCACCTCGATCCATTCTGCCACCCCCTCTCCTAGTTTAAATTCTCCTCAATATACTCCCCAAGCTTTTGCTTCTGCATTTTCTTCCCCTCTTCATTTAAGTGCAGGCTATCTTTAGAGTATAGACTGCTATCCTCCCAGGTCAGGCCCTCACCCTCCTACCAGCCCATACCCTTTTTCCTGACACCAGGTTACCAGCCATTCATTAAACTCCAGAATACTCAGTTTCCTTGCTGTACTTGCCCTTGGGACTGGAAGTACCTCCAAGTAGGTAACTGATCTTCCTGCCCCCTGACAAACTGGACCTAAATCCTCAGACCTCCTCTTCACTTAATCTGCCATCCCATCAGCCAGGTCATTCATCCCTAGGTGCAGAATTAGATGTGTTTTTTCCCCCTGCCATTTCTGGCATATTTTTGTATTGATTGCCCCACCCTTTCCACCTTCATTCCTGTCATGGCTTCCACCTAGACCCAACCTATGCTTCCTCCCTTGTTCCACACCTGACCCTTCTCAGTATTGAATCCTCTAACACCAAAATCTCACCCCTTTCTCCCTTGTCACCCCTCCCATCCTCCCTGTCCTAACTCCTTCTTCCTCCTGCACACTGTTCACTCCTGTCACCCATGTTATACTATCCTTGTCAGTACTCCCTCCTGTGCTCACTCTATCTTAACACACATTAGGTTCTTTTCCCTTCTCAAACCTCCTGTCCTATTTCTCTCTATTACCTTGGACTGTTCTTCAACAGCACCTTCTCCCCCATCTGTCATTCCCATCAATGGCCAGTACCTGTCTGAGCCTATTGTACGCCTATGTGCAGTAACTCTGGCCACGTTACTTTTGGCCTGTTGTCTCCTGTACTTACATCTCTCCCCTCTGTCCACAGTGTGGATTGTTCTCTCCCTATCCAGTCCCTACCCTGTCCCTTCCTCTGTTTACTGAGTTACAGTCTATGCTTCCCATTTCCTCTTCTCTTTCTGTCCAAGACATTTCCATCTTTAATCTTAAAAACTGATCTTCCAGCCTCCCCAGCCTTTGGCAAACTGGGTACTCTCCCAGCCTTCACAGGATGCCCATGAATATGGCTGCTCCACAGTTATTACACCCCACAATCCTCCCTCCTCTGTATCCACTAATCCCCTCCTGCTACCCATCCCCCTCCCCTTATGCTGCCACTGTCCCTCCCCCTGGTGCATCACCCTTCCCTGTCCTTTCCACTGACTTTCCCAATCATTTTCCCCTATCCATTTCTCTCTCTCCTCTCTCTCTGTAGCTCCCCTGCACTCTGCCCACAGCTATTCTACCTACATTGGCCCTTCAGGTGTCCCTGCCCCTGGCCCACCTACCTTTCCACTATCCTCAACCACACCACAAGTTGCCATATCCCCTCTAGTACATCCTTCCCTATCCTGCCCCATTTTCCTTCTGCAATGTTGCCTCTTTATTATTACAATGGTATGAGTCACAGTTATTTCCAATCAGCTTAGATTCCTAGATGTCCCTCTCACAGTACCAGAGTCTCTGTTACTCAACCCCAAGTCCCCAGGAGCCATAGCTCCTTGATCCCACATTAATCTGCCTCAGATACCCAGCATTATGGGCATTGTACCCCAGTAACAGTTCTAGAATCACATTATCTTGATTTCATCTGACCAACCCCAAAATTCACAGAGCCACAGTACCTCAATTTCACCCCAAAGATCCAGTATGTTCCTACACAGTTCAAAAGACGGTATCTTGATCCCAGAGGAGTCCAGAAAAATTTGGTGATCACAGAGCCTTTAAGATTGTTTCCTTCTTTTATGCACACCTTCCTTGCACCCTGGCAATCAAGCAGTACAGAAATTTACTTCATGACCTCACATATTTAGTAGCACACAGTAAAGTCTTTACTCAGTTTATGTCATGGTGTGGTGTGTGGCTGTGTTGTGTACTGTGAAATAAGATGGCTAACCGTGTGTGTATGCAGTCAGCTAATACTGTATGATGTCACAGGCTAATGGTATAAAGGAGGTGATGTGCAAGGGGATGGGTGTGGGGTGGGAGATTGGGCCCCTAATAACCTCCAGAGACAATCAGCTACACCAGCAAAAAAAAATAGAAACACTCAGCTGCACCACAAAATATTTATATATACTCTTTGTGGTTGTTGGTTTTGCTTCTGTGTGTACTTTAACATCATATTTACTTCTTTTTTTTCAATATAATGTTTATTAAAGTTTTTTTTAACAAATACACCAGACCGGGTCATGCTTATCAAACTCAAACATGTACATACTAAAACAAGATACATGATCCCATCCCCCTCCCATCCCCATGCCCCCCAAATCACCCATCCCCCACACAGTCCCGAAACATGGCAATACAAGATAAATAGTTACATAACAATGTACAACCAAAATGGCATATAGCGTATGTAAAGGGGCCCAGATCTTCTCATATTTTGATTTGTTATTATTGAGACTAGATATAGTTTTTCCATTCCAAGATTGGCTAACAACTCGTTAAGCCATTCAGAATAAGAGACTGTTCCTGTATTTTTTCAATATTTAAGGACCAGTTTTTTAACTGACATAGAAATCAAGTATTTTAGTACATATATTTTCGAATATTCACTGATATCTGTGAATAATCCCCTAGAAGACAAACCTCCAGGGTAAATAGATCGGATAAGCTGAGCAATGGGTCTATATTATCCTTAATACTATTCCAGAGGGAGGCTATCTTGGGGCACTCCCAAAAAATATGAAACAAAGTACCTTCCTTCTGCAGACACCTTGTACATTGATTAGAGCTTATTACACCCCAATTGGCCAATTTTTGTGGAGAATAATAAAGGTTATGCAAGATGTTAAAATGCATGAGATGTAACCTATCTGGTGTAACAAAATGGTGACAGCTACTCCACAGGGCTGACCAGTCTTTATTCCAATATGGAAAAAATTCAGACCATAACGCTGTGGGTCCAAAAGAATCCAGAAAGTGCCAATCATATAATATATTATACAACTTAGAAATTACTTTAGAGGAATTAACTAAAGGACACAGATCCGAATGAAAAGAAAATTTAGGGGGTGTAGGCACACTTTTTTCAAATTTTTTGGTAAGAAGATGTCTAAGTTGAAGGACTTTAAAATAGTCCTTTGTTTGCAATCTAAATTTCAATATAAAATCTTCTGTAGATAACCATGATTCATCCTCATTCAGGAATTAGGCTAGTCTTCCCTTTCCTAATCTTGGTAACCATGTAGGGGATAGATTCTTACTATCTATTTTGAAAGCTGGGGAATTCCAGATCAATTGTGAAGTATACAAATAATGTTTATATTTTAAGAATCCACACATTTGTGAATGACTTCTAATGGATGTCGCTACCATGGTATCTTTTAACTTTTTCAGCAAGGAAGATATATTTAAGAATAAGAATGTGGAGGGGGTTATGTTACATGAACAAATCATTTCCAACTCTATCTTAAGCCATGGAAAAAGAACCGTAGAGGGATTAGGATCTAACCACTTGAGATATTTAGCAGTATGGCTGGCCCAATAATACATAATAAGGTATGGAAGACGTAGGCCACCCTTAAGTTTAGGTGTGGCTAATTTGTAGTATGCTAGTCTCGGTCGTTTCTTAAACCAGATGGATTTTACCATTAAACTCTGAACTTTTTTAAACCAACTCTCAGGTAAATAAATAATAAGTAATTGAAGGGGATATAATAATTGGGGAAAAACATACATCTTAATCAAGTTTATTCTTCCCCATAAAGAAATGGGGAGAGCCGACCACTGTTCTAAATCTTGAGTCACCGTTAGTAATAACGTTTCAAAGTTCTTTTGATGGTAAGCTGTGTAGTCCTAGTTAGCTCAATGCCCAAATATCGTAAGAGTCCTTAGCCCAGAGACCTAAAGCAGTAATATTATTCTTGAAACTTTGTGATTCAAAGGGAATACAATAGACTTGCCAACATTTAACTTATAATTTGATAATCTACTGTATTTCTCTATAATATCTAACATAGCTGGGATAGAGGACTCCAGGTAAGAAAGCTGTAAAGCAAATCATCTGCATAAGCAGCGACTTTAATTTCAGTACCAAAATTGTGAGTCCCTGAACTTTTGGACATAGGGACAGTTTACAGATTAATGGTTCCAAATAAAGGTTAAAAAGTGTAGGGAGAGAGGACAACCTTGCCTAGTGCCAGAGTATAAGGAGAAGGATTCGGAGATGACTCCATTTCCTGATATTCTGGCAGTCAGGGTTTTGATAAAGAGCTTTCACCCACACCTGAAATTGTTGAGGAAAGCCAAAAGAGTTTAATGTTTGAAGTAAAAAATTCCAATTGACTCTGTCAAAAGCCTACTCGGCATCCAGGGATACCAACACCACTGGAAAGGGGGTGTCTCTAGACACCAAGAAGACATGGGAAAGAGAACGAAGGTGATCCACAGAAGATCTTCCCCTCATGAAACCCACCTGCTGTATACCTATTACATCAGGGGGTATTAAGGTAGGCCTGTCTGCTAAAATTTTGGTTAGCATCTTTATATCCTGGTTCAATAAAGAAATGAGTCTATAACATTCCACAAGTTCTAAATTTTTACCCATCTTCAGCATAAGCACAATAAGTTTCTCAAATAAAGTGGAATCCACTTGTGTACCCAATAAAATGTGTTGATATAATGAAAGAAGATGTGGGGTGATTTGTTTCTTAAAACATTTACAGAAATTGGATGAAAAACCATTAATTCCCGGTGTTTTATCCAAGGGAAGGCCCTGTATCACCGCCATAATTTCCGAAGTTTAAATTGGAGCTACTAGCTTCCTTCACTGGGCTTCGGAAAGAAGAGGCAATTGGGCCTCCGCTAAATAGGACAAACTCGAGTCAGAAGGCAGATTGGGCATTTCTTCATATAATTGTTTGTAATACCTAGTAAATTCTGAGACAATTTCCTGTGGAGAGGATCTCAAAGACCCATCCATAGTAGAGCGAATAGGAGGGATAAATCGGGCAGATTCCTGTTGTTTATTTCTCTGAGCCAACAACTTTCCCGCTTTCTCTCCTTGATCTGTGTAAGAGGCCCTTGTACGTAAAATCGCAAATTCCGCTCTTTCATTAAGCAAACCTATATAAGAATCTTTCAATTTAGCAAGTTTTTGTTTAACCTCATCGGATGAGTGTGATTGTAGGATTTATTTCCAAGGCTCTGATCTGGGATAATACAGCCCTCTGTTTCGCCTCCTGTCCCTTTTGAGAGGACCATCCCAATTAAAATACCCAGGAGGTATGCTTTAAAAGCACACCACAAAATGCCAGGCTTAGTGTCCTGAGTATGGTTCAAATCAAAAATTGTATAATGCATCTTTAATACAATCCCTATTTTTAGATTCTTTAAGCAGTTGATTATTCAGCTTCCACCTAGTTTGGCGTTTGGCAACGATGTAAGGGATATCTTGAGCAACACAAGAGTGATCAGAAGGAGGGCCAGGTTGAATAACTGAGGTTATTACTCCGGTAAGAATGCCTGGGATATCAACAAATAGTCAATACGAGATGAGGATCTATGGACAGGGATATGAAAATGTATTCCTTATTCTCCAGATGTAAAACCCTCCACATGTCACACAAAACCCAAGTGATCCATTAGCTCATGTAATGCCCGCTGTGCTGGGAAAGTGCTCCTGAAACATAACCAGAGCGATCCTTACCTGGATCAAGTACAAAGTTCAAATCTCCCCTAAATTATTGAAGCGGGTAATAATGGGAGAATGCTGTTAAGTAGCTGCATAAAAAAGAGTGGGTCATCCTTATTAGGTCCATAAATGCTACCCAGTAAGAGTTCAGTAGAATAAAGGGTACCCCATACCAGTATAAATCTGCCATATGGATCTTTAACTACTTGCATAACCTTAAATGGAACGTTCTTGTTAACAAGAATTAAAACCCCACAGCTATTAGAAGTACCTTGGGCTGCAAAGACCTGCCCTATTTGCAACTGTCTCATCTGAATGGCTTCCGGGTCTAGTAAGTGGGATTCTTGAATAAAAGACATGTTGGAGTGTAAGATATCCAGGTGCTTCAGAATCTTATTCTGCTTTAACTTTTTGCGGACCCCTTTAATGTTCCAGATTGCAAAACAGATATCATTAGCCATCATTCCTACCCATTAAACATATATGATACCAAACAAGATGAAATGTTATAAAGCAAACAAAGTGCATATTTGTTATGGACTGTGCCCCCAACCCCACCCCTCCCTCCAACAATTCCCAATACTCCCAAAATACCACAAAAGAAACCAAGAAAACCCTAATGTACACTCCCTTAGTATTTGGAAAAACCCTCCCGCCCTCCCCATCCCTCCTCTTTTCCATGATTCGTTTTGCAGCTCTCCCAAAATTCGCCCTCCCCTCCTACCTCCCCACCACCTGTACTGTCCCCAATGGCTCCATATGTAATAAAGACAGACTGAATAACAGGATACGCTTCAGAGGAAGTACATACCAGCATCTAGTGCTGGTACCTTATAAAACATATTACAGTACCTCCCCTTAATATTATCAACACATAATCCTATCTCCATAGAACAGAGCCTTTGGGGACGCTGGAAGTTTCCCCTCATGCTGAGGCTCTACCTATCCTATTATCCTATGAAGTGCCCCCCCTACCATATTCCTGAAGAGGGAGCGAAAAAATATAGAAGAAATACAAATATAAAGAAAGGGCGTAAAGCTAATCTAACAACCTACCATCTATATCTATCCTACCAATTATTGAAAAATGCAGAGTCCCTAAAAAGGCCAAGCCTTTAATTAGACCAGTGGTTAAACCTCAGGACAGCTCTGCTCAAATAGACCACTTTATCAGAGTCTATATGTAGCCCAACTATTGCTACCTTGTTATCATTAAGGGATACAGTTACCGTCCCATGCTTCTTGACTTGAAATTAATGTGCTGCAAAACTGAGACCGCACTCCCCTCGTGTGGCTGCCTGACATAATAACATCTTCGCTGTCCCCATTAAATTAAATTTACTGTTCAAGAAAAATAATAAAAAGGAAAAGAAAGCTCACATATTCTGAGCTTATTCTGGGGGATGATGCTTTGTGATTCCCTCTGGTGGAAATATTACTCCCTCCAGGCAAAGTTTACCTTCTAAATTAAGCACTTTGTAATAAAATTTCCCTATGTGGAGTCACTTATATCCCAGTCTAACAAAAAGAAATTTCTATTCTTTCCAGTGCAGAGTCCTTTTAAAAGAAGAAATCTCTACTACTAGAATCTTTACAGTACGGATATACCAAATATTAAAGCCCCCTCTAAATTTGGGGTTGTGCTTTAGATCCAGCAAAGGGGCATCTGTAATAAATCTCCAGCATACGAGTACCAACAGTTTTAACCGAGACAGGCCTGTCATTCAGCTTCCAACATTATGACAAGACAGAAAATAAATAAAATAAATGTGTCCTCAAGCTACACTCCACCTTTATACCCATAATTGGCCTGAAAATGGGAAATAAAGGCAATATCAGCACACAACTAAGCTTGTGCAATACTTAGTTCCAATTGTTACCCTGAGGAAGTCCCAGAAAAGACAGTCAAAGTAGGACTTGAACCACGGTAGTCATCCCAAAACCTCAGCTCTGACTGTCTCTAGAAATACTTCTCATATCCCTTCCAAGAATGACTTCCCAGGATAAATACTTGAAATGAAGCCATCCACTTGCTCAAGTGTTTTTAAAAAGCTCAGGCATGGCCGTCTTGAGACCCACGGTCGCTGCTTCCAGTTCCTCGTAAGAGTGCCACGTACCCAATATCAGAACCTGCAATTTAGCAGGATATAGCATTTTGAACTTAATTCCAGCAGCGATTAACTTAGTGACTAAAGGATGAAAGGCAGATCTGCGCTGTAGAACCGTAAGTGGTAGGTCTTGGGCTACTTGAATTCTCGCCCCCTCCCATTGAAGATCTTGTATATTCCTTGTTTTAACAAAAAAGTGCTGCTTTTCCAAAAAATTTAGGAATTGGAAAATTAGGGGACAGGGGTGCCCCACTCGGAGGCGTAGGTCTAAGTGCCCTATGAGCCCGTTCGGTAACATAACGGGAGCCATAGGGAGAGGACCCAATTATTTTCTCCATGAATTTCTGCACAAATAAGACAGCATCCTGCCCTTCTTCTGACTCGGGGAGACCAATAATTACTGCGATTATTTCTGCGGCTACGTCCTTCTAAGTCCTCCAGTTTCTGTTCCATCTTGGTGAATTTTTGTTTTATGAGCACTACCTCGGGGTCCTGTTTGTCTGCTCTTCTCTTCTTTCCAACTAGGTAAGTCGTGCTTCAATATCGGACATCCTCAGGGCTATATCTTCAATAGCCTGCGAGATTGTTTTGATTTCTGTTGTAAGGCTCTTCAGTTCCCTCTTGAATGGGCAAAATTCAGCCAGAAAGCTAGCAAGCGTTAGAGGTTCTTGATCTGGACTCTGCTGCAGTGTCGATTGTACAGTAGATGAGATGTTAGCTTGTTGTTTTTTGGGGCCTTTTCAGGTGTAGCTGGAGGGGTATGTTTAGGCTGTGCTTTTTTCATTTTGACCTCCATCCCTCCAAAACTGGTCCCATAAGATGCTTTAGAACTTCCAACACCACTGGGTTGCTTTTGCTGGATTCACAAACTGATTTTGAAGTGGTAATATTCAGAAAATATCGGTGGTAGGCAGGAGAGGTTGAATAAGGCATCCTTTCAGGCTTGCTGCATCACGTGACCTCCTCACATCATATTAACTTCTTTTCCATTATCTCTTTTTTGTTATGGCTGTGGGCGGAGCCTACAGCCAGTTTGATATCTGTAGCTTGAAAATAGAGTTTCTTGGAACTCAGTTTTTGGACATTTCAGTGTATTCTTCCACATCTACAAATCACTATGACAACTAAAATAAAGTAATCCCTTCTTTCTGTTTAGAATGTTGGAGACATAACTCAAGCTGCTTAGCTGAGGCCATTAGAAACTGAACAGCTTGTTAAGGTACTTGATCCTGTAACTGATAGTTGTTTCTAATGTTATCAACATGCACTGGCCCTTTCCCTGCCCACCTGTTTCCTGTGGGATACTCAGTCTATTGTACTCCTCCTGTTAACCCTCTATTCTTACCCTCAAGGGTATGACTTACCCTATATTGTTTGCTTTATTGACAATGCCTGTATTATGCCGTTATCTACCTATCAATCTGTTATGCCTGAATTTCTTGTATGTTACCTCGACTCCACCTGATGTTCTTTTATGTATGTTGTAATCCTCCCCGGTCACACCTGAAAATAGGCACTTGGCTGTCTAGTGTGCTTACCTGGTTAACAAAAGCAAATAAATAAATACATATTGGTTGCCTATTAAACTGGAGATTTGTTTACCCCCTTCAAAATGCAACAGTTTGCACATTTAAATGATTAGCATTTAAACATTTGTTGCTACTAATTCAGTTGTGGATGAATATCTTTCAAGAAAGATTCCTACCTCATAAATGTTACCCTTTCCCAGCAAAGTTTGTAAAGAGTTACACTGTTTTTAACCTCTCAGGACCTATCTGATAAAATGCCAGGTCTTCGGTGAACTACCCACACTAAATTTCTTTTTAACAGAAAAGGGCTGCGGCCTGCATCCCAAACATAACAGTTAAGAGCTACTGAGATCTCTTGTAGTGAGAGTGTGTGTGTGTGTGTGTGTGTGTGTGTGTGTGTGTGTGTGTGTGTGAGGGAGGGGTAGAGAAACAGTAAAACATTAGGCGAGGGAGACCTCATCTAATGAATTAACTGCTGATAAACCATGAGTAACACAGAAGCAAATGATATGATACCTTTTATTGGACCAACATAGATGTGACATAAAGAACTTATACCATTTATAAAATTCCTGATCAAACAACTGCAAACAAAAGACTGTGTTTTGTCATTTTATAATATAATATTCTGAGTGTGTATTTACTGAGTTGCTGGATCAGGGCCTTGATAAAATAATAACATTTACCAAACTCATTCAGGGTTCCATCAGGTGGACAGAAAAAAGTCTAAGAGAATTTGTCTGAAAACTAACAACTATAAGATGCAAAAATAGCATATGTGTGTGTATGTGCATATATAATTAATCAATCAACCAATCAATCAATCAATCAATCAAATCTTTATTTACCCAGATGGGCATCATTGAGCAAGGCTCATTTGCAAGATGGACCTGGTCCTAACAAAAATCATAGTACAGTAACAAGGTAAAACATAGGACAATATCATACAGATAAGTAATATACATGTGTACAGAATAGTATCATTTATACATACAACCAAGATATGTACACCAGCACTGAACAAAACAGCCTTTACAACAGATAGGCTCATATGGAAATATCCCTTATTTTACCTCTCCTCTACACTAACTTTGTTTTTCTCTTTTAGATATTTCCTGAAGAAGACCTAAGGCGAAACATAGATTTTTAACTCTATTTTCTATTTTCAGCATGCATTTAATACAACCATTTTGTTTTGCTTTCAGATCACATGCTGATGCAGCACCTTGTTTTTATATATATATATATATATATATATATTAGAGGCAAAAACTCTGTTTAATGCATTAGTTAGGGTTGTTCCACAGCAACAAAGTGAGAATTCGCTGTTAGGGTTGAAAACCCTAACTCCAAATTTACCCCCCCAGCACCACACACACACAGACACACACACATGTTCAAGTATGGGGGAGGACCAATCAACACAACCAATGACAGACATCCAGCAACAGGTGACAGAAATAACAAACAATTGTCTAAATGTACTACGAGACATCCCCACCCACCTGACCAGGTACTGCATGCTCAGTGGAGATCAAGAGCAAAACTGAGGCCATGTACACCAAATGTACACATCCCTGATTGCAGCTGCACAACGCACTACACTTAGTAGTTGCATGGCCTTACCTACCGATGCCCACACCACACCACAACTGGTACTGTGCCGTTATTCAATATAAATGCTGAAGGTGCATGATGGCAGTTGTAGAAAGGTTTTAACACTAGTGAGTATACATTAATTAAGAAGCACATAAATTAACTACAAGACACTAGCATGCTCAAGATAAAAGTAGTGATACATTTAGTAGGTGATTTACATAGTAGTACATTTACTGCAATGGTTTACTCAACATAGAGAGGCTGATGTAAGCGTATGAAAAGCATTGCCTGTTCAACGCTGTGAAATTCGTACTGCCAGTATCACATGCATTCTTACTGATGAAGGTATACTGCTGATGTACATACATAGACCTTCAGTGTGTTTCAATACTAAAGATGCAGTAAGTATTATTTGTAAGAAACATTGCAATTGCATGGATCAGGCCAAGCAACTTCTAAATATCATAGCACTACTGAGCCAACAATGATGTACCTGTATCGGAGATGTATATAGGATAGATTTTCCTGTAGGCACTTACTGAGTATGTTGTACCTGATAAAGACAATCTCACTGCATCTGTGATGACTAACTTATTCAAATAGTAATACATTTACTATTGTTGCAATGAGTGATCTATGCCACTTATGGACACAGTGTGATTTTTTTTAACAGTTGTTTCATACTCAGGCTGTATGCCTACTGTTTGGGTTGCCACACTTCTGTCACTGATGCTATCAAAGTGATAACTATGTCAATTGTGGTACAACAGCAATCAAGTAGGTATGGTGTAGATATAAACAGAATGTCTTTTAGTATTGATTTAACTCACAATGGGGTAGGTGTACTAGGACAGCAGGGGTTATCCTCTATCACTGACTCTGTCAGTTATAATCACACTAGGGTTTCGATGACTGTAATGATCAAGTTACACTGTTCATCTTCATGAGTTCATATTCACAGCCATTCTCCAGTAACTAGACAGTGTATGGTGTAACTGGGTGGGACACTGTGTTGCAAAGCTGCTGCAGTGCCTAGCAGAGGAGAGTATCTACTCATAAAGACAATTAAGCAATAAGGCATGACCAACAGTTATGTTAAATGGTCTATTAATCACCCTGTAGAGGTTTAATGTTGAATGAGGCATAGCTGAGTGCCACATGTCGCTAGACAGTGATAAACTGACCATTAACATAATACCTGGGAGTGGCTTATTGCTATCATAATAAAACTGTTTTTTAAACAACGTTAAACCATGTTCATCATATGGTTAGGCTCTACATGTATGTTAATAAAAACTAAACATAAGGCTGTTACAATGTTTACAGTCTATTAGAAAGCTGCATTTCTCAAACCCTTGTTATAATCAGAGACATTATACCTGTACAACTCCTTGGTTTTGCTGAACTCTGTTGCTCAGGTGGCCCACCACAAGTGGTGTGGTCTGGTGTGGGACATCGGTAGGTAAGGCAAAGCAACTACTAAGTGTGGTACGTTGTGTGCAGCTGCAATCAGGGATGTGTACATTTGGTGTACATGGCCTCAGTTTTGCTGTTGATCTCCACTGAGCATGCAGTACCTGGTCAGGTGGGTGGGGATGTCTTGTAGTACATTTAGACAATTGTTTGTTATTTCTGTCACCTGCTGCTGGATGTCTGTCATTGGTTGTGTTGACTTGGTCCTCCCCCATACTTGAATGTGTGTGTGTGTCTGTGTGTGTGTGTGGTGCTGGGGGGTGAATTCGGAGTTAGGGTTTTCAACCCTAACAGCGAATTTCCTCACTTTTGTCGCTGTGGAACAACCCTAACTAATGCATTAAATGGAGTTTTTTGCCTCTAATTTCCCTTCTTTTTGAGAATGATAATGAGAAATAGTGAATGTAATGTGGTGGCGAGCAGCAGGGGCCAAGGACCTACGCTCCCGCCACATGATGTCTTGTGGCATAGTAACAGGAGCAGCAATGCAAACAGAAATGCTAACAGTGGCACACATGGTAACAAGCGCCAATGAGAACAGAAAGGGTAACGCATAATGGTGGCGTAGACGGAATGGTGCCTGACGTGATGTCTTGTCACATAGTAACATGGTGCCTGTAAATGGAAATGTCAATGGGCATGGTGGCCTAAAGTGAAACAGAAAGAGAAACAGTCACACACACAAATGGCAAAAAGTAACAAGCATAGCGCAAATGAAAATGCAAAGGATGACACCGTGGTGGCATTGGGGTGTGCATTGGGATCATCAGCCCTATCTCTCACCCCATGACATGTGTAAAGCAGCAGAAGTATAGGAGAATGGGGTGAGAGTTAGGACCCACGATCCAATGCACACCCCAATGCCGGTTGAGTGCAAGGGGTTTCAACCCTAACAGTGAATTTCCTCACTTTTGTCGCTGTGGAACAACCCTAACTAATGCATTAAATGGAGTTTTGCCTCTAATTTCCCTTCTTTTTGAGAATGATAACAAGAAATAGTGAATGTAATGCAGCGGCAGGAGCGCGGGGCCCTCCCACCGCATAATGCGGTGGCAGGACCCGCGATCCCGCCACATGATGTCTTGTGGCATACTAACAGGGACAGCAATGCAAACAGAAATGCTAACAGTGGCGCACATGGTAACACAAGCGCAAATGAGAACAGAAAGGGTAACGCACATGGTGGCATAGACGGGAATGGTCTTCCACGTGATGTGTTGTCACATAGTAACATGGTGCCTGCAAACAGAAATGTCAATGGGCATGGTGACGTAAAGTGAAACAGAAAGATAAACAGTACTGTAGACATAAATGGCAAAAAATAACAGAAAGCATAGCGCACAAATGAAAGCATAAAGGATAACGCACATGGTGGCGCAGGCGTCAGCGGTAAGTGAAACGGGTATGGAACCATAAGCGGAAAGGGCAACAGTAACAGTAATGTAGCGCACAGGCTGATTTTCCCCAAAACCTGCATAGAGAAAGACAGTGAGTACAAATAATGTATGCATAATAATGAGTATCGGACGCAAAAATGAGATCTTGGAATACTAAATACATTATATCTCAGGAACCGTCTGACGTAGAAAGAAAATTTAAAAGTCATATTATTTACAACTGTCCCTAATTTGGATCTTAGCCCTGTTTGGGGGCTAAGTTTTCTGATGAAAAGTCCGTATCTACTTACCGTTTCCTAGATACGGCCCTGAAAAGGCGTGACGCCATAATGTTATGCTATGGGGAAAAAAGTTCAGAGCACCATAACTTTGCCTCCCTGTAATGTTTTTTCACCAAACCACTGAAAGGCACATCTGTGGGCTGTTGGCTGTCTTCCCTCCAAATTTCAGGAAAAAAGACCAAACTGTTATTTTGCAGCAGGGTGCCAAAGGATTTCTGTAATGCGTCGGGCGCCGTAATGTTATCCTATGGGAAAAACCATCAACTTTGGAGTGCAGTAACTTTGCCACCGTGTAATATTTTTTCAACACAACACTGAAAGGCACATCTGTGAGATGTCGGCTCAGTTCCCTCCAAATTTCAGCCCAAAACTCCCAACGGTTCTTTTGCAGTGCAGTGCCAAAGAATTGCTGTCACTGTCCCACAGATGGAAAACTACTGTCGCAATTTGCAAAAGCTTTCGCATAAAAGTTCAACACTTTCTTGAGCACGAAAGTAATTATGAAGTACTTTTTCCAGAAATTTGAAAACATATTTCTGGGGTGTTTTACCACAAAATAAAGACATGGCTAGCATCCTCAGGGTCCGACTAGGTGAATACAAAAGTTAGTTTGCTAGAGGTCCCAAATTTAAATGCCAACCATTTTCTGATCACCAACTGAAAACAAAATGGCCGATTCTGCGAAAAGTAACAGGCCCATTTGCGATAAAATGCATTTATGAAAGTGTTGAACTTTTGTTAACTTTTCCCATTGACTTATAATGGGAAACTGTTTTTTGAATAACTTTTGAACCGTTTAATATTTTTCATGAAATCTTGAAGGCACATCGGGACCCGCCGCATGTTTCCTGAAGATTTTGGACTGGTCACACAAACTGTACGACCTGTAGGTGCGACCGTAGAATTCCAGAAAAAGCGTAAACGCATGCACAGATCATGCTTAATAACTCCACAGCCATATATCTGACCACTACGCAACTTGACAGATCCCAAGGCCTATCGTTCTTGATCATGTATTCCAAATTTCAGCCAAATCTGTCAAACAGTTGCAAAGTTATTAAGGTGCAAAGTTTTGGGGTTTAACATAGAAATGGTTCCTTAATTTAACTATGGTAGCACTTATCGCGTTACCATAATATATATATATATATATATATATATATACAAATACACATACATATATGGTAATGTCTCTATTTACAATTAATTTGTTTACAGACATTACTAGTATCTTTGAAAGATTGTCTGACTTGGGATTCCTAATTTTGAGTATAGTTCTTGAAATAATGAGATTGATATTTGTTGTTTCATACAGTGCCCATTTTGCCTTATGCATAGCATATAAAACCAAATCATTCCAAGGCCATCGTGACATATAATATTAATACTGAGCAGCAAATCTGAGCTCTTTTCCTGGTAAAAGGCTGCTGATATAATAACGAAGAACAAAGTCATAAATAAAGAACCAATGGCTTATGGAAAAAATGTACAGGGATTTATACAGGGATTTGATTCTGCCTTTGTGGGGAAAACACACGGAAGATGAGGGCTTCTTCAGAGTAATGGTTATTTGGAACTGGGAGCACTGAATGTTTCTTATCCTGTATTTTGTATCCTGGATAGGACAAGAGAAATGCTACATCTCATTGTGACAGGGATGTTCATTTACACATTTTTGCGTTGTATTTACTAGGGCTGTCCCAGATTAGATGCAATATCTTGTTTTCAGTGGGGTCATGATTTTACCATTTTTATAATGTATTCAGGCTACATAGTCCAGAGCCTCCATATTCATAGGAGATATGCAGTGCATCCTGGTGGAAAAGGGAGATGTGCCGCACAACTCCAACAATGCTCAACAGCGTGATATTCAAACGTGCGGGATGCACCAGCCACAAGGGAATGGACCAAGACACACACAAATGGTATGCCGTTCAAGTCGAGGGGGAAATCTCATGCATATGCCATGCTGCAGCATATTCAGTGGGAATGTGCTGCTCACAGTCCAGAGCACTGCGGCCCACAGTTAGGCCATGAATAGCTGGCCTAACCCGGCCAGCCACCCACAGGCATGCTGCAGATGTGCACCCAGGTGCACAGCAACCTAGCAGCCCTAGTATACTAGAGGTACACCCTTTCCATCCCCAATCTAGCCAACTCCATCTCTGAAAAGCTACATAGTGTAGGGCCCCTCCCCAGACCCACTTGTAACAGAGGAAACCATGGTCCATATCCATAGTATAGAGGACTCCCATCCACTGTCCCTGTACACAGACACCCTCATTCCCCCATACCCAACCTGTTGCAAAGACTGGCACTGCCCTCCACACCCTGTCATAGCCAGCCATTGACTCCACTGAACTCAGGCTGGGGACCTGCACTCTGGAATGACCCAACTGTCTGTACCATGCATTAAGGCACCTTGCCAGCTGCAGATCCACCAGTCTATGCAGCTGTGTGTACATCCCTGGCAAATTGAAGAGGGAATTTACATACCTCCAATGCATCCCTTGTCAATGCTGTATCTTACTGCTGTCATACACCGCTGCAAGTCCACACTCTTCCATGTTCCTGTGTGTAACATGCCACCCTCTGGACTTCTGAAGTATCCTGGGTGCCATGGGGTGCAGTATCCTGTAATGCCATTTGCAGTGTAAGCTTCAGGCTATAGGTAGTTTATCTACAGTTCCACAATTGTACAAATGAATGGGAGATCGGTTGTAACATGTCTGTTTTGGGACCTGTGTGAGTGGGTACTGCATCAGCCATCACCAGTGCAATGGCACCAGGATGATGGATCTTCATGTGAGTACTTGAGGAGTATGCCCACTGGGTGTTATCACCCACACACAGCTCATGCCTATGTATAACACATTCCAGCATCATACTGTGAATGCTCTGCAACCTGCTGATAGACTGGTATGATCCCATTACAGAGCCAGTCATCACAATGGGATGGGCTGGGGGGCAGGGAGGGGGCTGTCTGTGCACCATTGAGGGGGTGGGAGCCACTACACTATGGACAAGGACTGTGATTGTATTCAGGTGTAATTATGGATGGCATTGGTGCCCCTGCAATATGGAACCAATAGAGCCTGGACTCCAGTATGATCGAGGCTGGTGGAAGAGGTGGGGGGGGTGCCACTATACCACCAGAGACTTCAGGGCCTGTCTCATGTGGGAATGATCGAGGTCAGGGCTTGGGGGCGAGAGCTGCTCCGGTGCATTCATCTCCATGCCAACATTCAAATGGGCTGGTAATGAGCATGCATAAGGCCCCTTTGCACCCTGTATGCTCAATTAGTTCATTTACATTCCTGGGCTGAATATTGCCCATGGTGGCTGTAGTGCATGCCGGTATGTGCCATACATTCCCCCTGGAAGGTTTTCAGTCAGGGTCATCCTGGATGCACCTGACTTGGCAGCTGTCTGCACTGTGACTCCTGTCCAGGGTCACATTTTCAACAGGAATGATAAAACCCCCCATGATGAAGTGCAGTGTCACAAGTTTACTGCATGACAAAAGGGATTAACTCTTTGAAACTGCATTGCTTGCTGCAGTAACTCTACTGCAGAATTCTGCAGTGCTGCGCTTCATCATGGTGGGCTTCACTATATGCACACCCTGTACAGGTGGCACATTCTCTTTGAATGTTGTATCAGTGCCAACCGGCACACCCTCTTTGTGCAATGCATCTTTTTGCTTGTACAACAATCCGGCACTTAATATATCCCCCAGATGTAAAATATTGTTTTTAGTGCATTCTGATTTTATACAATGCAGCGCAATATTGTGTAGATGTAAAGCCAACTGCAAATAAGATTCCATTTCTTCTGTGAACTATCCAGACTAAATATATAACAATCAGCAGGCATATTCTAGAAAAAAAAAATGGTAAAAATGTGGAAAAGGAAAACCACATTGAAACTGCCTCTCCACAGATCTGCATTGTGCAAATTCATTAGAAATAATGGCTAAAAGCATCCTAAAAGTTCTCCACAGCCATATCGGCTCTGACCAGAGTTTGTTTATATTGGGTCTCCTGTAATCATTGTGCTATTATGAACACAGCACTAGAATGTTTATACTGCTGCAAGGTAAATGCTATAGTGGTCTAATCTGATGAAGAGTAGTATTCCTGTATAACACAGATGGAGTGCTTTTGAGGCAAATCCAGTATATTTCTTTTCCTAGTTTTATGGTTGCTTAAAGGGAGTTTTCCGCAACTATATTGAACTTGTGTGACCAGTGTGACTATAATAACACTTACTGTAAAATAAACTATTTGTGTTTCCCAGTATGAGTAACAGCAGGATTTGTTACCTACATTTTAAAAATATGTAATTTAGCTTAGACCAAGCACATTACCTTAGTGCTCAGCCAATCTTCAACAGCTGGATACTTCTTAATGTGAACACCCATTGAGCTTGTGCAAATTTCCTGAACAAGTGTAAGTGATAGTTGGGGCTAAAATTACATGCTCGCCTGAGTATGGGGATCTTTGTAAGAATAAAAAAGAGCATTTCAAGTTTTACTTTTAGCACTTTGTAAAACAAGACCATGATCCTGAGCATGCACTTGACGTTACCATGGATGTGCCACTCATGCTCAGGATCACGTTCCTGTTTTTCAAAGTGGTAAAAGTAAGACTTGCAATGCTCTTCATTATTCTCACAAAGATCCCCATGCTCAGAATAGTATGTACTTTTAGCCCCAGCTATTACTTACTCTTGTTCAGGAAATTGCTCACACGCAAAGTGAGTTCACATTCAGAAGAGGCATCCAGTGGCAGAAGATCAGCCAAGCACTAAGGTAATGTGCTTGGTCCGAGCTAAAGTATATGTTTTAAAAATTTAGGTAACAGAGCTTACTGTTACTCATACTGGGGCACATGGATAGTTTATTTTGCCATAGATGTTATTATAGGCACTCTGGTCACACAAGTTCAGTATAGCTGCCGAAAGCTGACATTGTCCCTTTAATGTGTGCACTGGAAATGCACTGCATTAATAAAAGTTTCCAGAGAGCTGCAAAGTTCAGTAAGCTGAAACTGAATAGCAGCTAGAAACAAACCATTAGGAAACTTTTATTAAATTATTGGAGTGAACAGTGCACACTTTAAGCAGCTCACTGAAAAATGCTAAACTAGTGAGTTGGAGGGATAGTTTAGTGTGACTCGTACTGTATGTTATACTGGAATATATACCACAGAAAATCCTGTTGCCATATTGGTCCTTACAACCCAAGATCCACACAAACAGAGGATTTGATACCTTTTATTAGACCAACGGAGTTTTTACAAAAGAAAACAGGAGCTTTTAGCTTTCAGAGTACACAGAATCCTTCATCAGAAATCAATGGCAGTTGGTCTGGAAGAACACACTTTCTCAAAACTCAGATCATATACACACACACACACACACACACACACACACACACACACACAGACACAAAAACAGATGAAAAGTTGTTAAGCATCCCCATTGGCTGCAACTCTATTAAAAAAACAACATGACCATATAAAGACAGCAAAGTTCCATCAAAAGAAATATATTCTAAGGTGAAATGTCACAGAACTGAAAGCTCACTCCCTGAGAAAAGTCATAGAGCAACTAAAGCTTCATTTTAAAACTCTGTCTGCGTGTGTGTCTGTGCATGCATTAGTAAATGACTATGATTAAAAACCACAAGAAAAAATAAGCTTAAATAATACATAAAAACTAATGTTAAAAGTCTTCTAAATATGAAAATAGTAAAAAATGGGTTAGAAGACAACCTGCTCTAGTGTAAATTAAGCATTCACCAGCTGTTTCACACATTTATACAATGTAAGTACTGTTCAGATATATTTGGCTTAAACTCTGTGTACAATAAATCAATATTACTTCTGAATATTCAAATGTATACTATTTAAACATGATATATCTACAATTCTGAAACAAGTGACTAGTGTATGTGTACATTCAAAACCCAAACCTAACACAGACCCCCTTGTAATTGAGATACTGTTATACTAATATGTCCATGTGTCAACATGTGTCCATATATACCTAATCTTCTGTAGTATTAAATAACAGTTCTATAAATCTAAATAAAAAACTGAGGGAAACAACACCACACCAACACCACCCCCCCGGGTGAAATCAATGTATAGGTAACCAGTAAAAAGGAATCCATAAAACCATTTTGTCTCTAAACATAATGAAATACCACCATATACCACAATAATACTTCCATGCATTGTTCCTGAAGCAGGTGAAAAAACCTGAGCTGTTTAATCCATATAATGTGACAGAAACCCACATCTATATTCATCCCATCACCCACCATGTTCAAAAATAAAATGAGTCTCACAGTGGTGACATTTATCAGTTACAATAAAAACTGCGCAGGCAGTATGTACTATTGCATATACTGTATGGAGTGCTATGTATGGATTATCCAAGGACTGTTGCAGTTTTCATAATAAATAATGAAACACTAGTGCTGAGAGGCTTTCCATTCAACCATAAACCTAATTTATTTGTGGAAGCAAATCTCTAACAGGTAAAACTGTTATATATTGAAACAATGGTAAACATGTGGGTCTGTGTGAGATTAGGATTGTTCAAAGGATAAAAGCTTAAAAATAAGGAAGTAAAGTCACATTGGAAATCAAAACAGGCAAGTCAATGAGTTTTTACCCTCCAGTGTATTGTAATGCAGTTCCAGACTGTTCTTTGCAATTATAGTGTGCCTGTGGATGACTTGAATACCTTGCAGGAGGTCATCAACCGATAACGACTGCATTCAGTTCCTTTATCACTCCCTGTTTGTTGAGCTTCCTTGAGCAAAACAAAATGATGACACATTTTGGACCCTTTCAGTAAATCCTGGTGATTAATTCTAAATACTACAATCAAACTTTTCTTTATCCTCCATTGACTATAAGTTTTTTCTTTGTTTGGATGTGTCTAAATTGTAACAGTCTCCTTACACAAAAATATCAGAAGCGAAATGACAGCAGATGGGGTTAACAGCATACTGTTTGTCAGGCAGAAAATCCATATCTATTTCTTTTCATGAATTGCAATTCATATTTTCAATGCTGAGGGGAAAGGGTGTTAATGGTAGAGAGCCTTTTTCACTTAGAATTATAAATCAAATATTATGTATGGAGGCTGGTTCATAGCAAAGTTTTAAAACAAATATTAGTTAAACAGTCAAGTCCAATTTTGAGTCAGTCAAAAGAGTGAATAAAAGCTGTTCTGGGGAATTTAGCACCAAACTGAAATAAAACAAAATGGATTTTTAAGTGTCAGTTATAATTTTGGAATGAACCACTCATTTTAAATACAGCATTCTTGCACTGGGCTTGATGAACCTCTGAGGTATAAAATTAAAAACTGTAGACAATTTCTGGTTACATAATAAAAAAGAGTAATGCTGGGTGATTTAGAGTCCAGAAATGTGAAAGGCTTCATTCACTTTCAACTGGCATTAAAACATCAAAGGAGTGGTGAAGCAGGAATGTTGTCCTTTAAATTGATTTAACTTTCTGTGTTTCCTGAAAGTTTTTCTGGTTATTCAGACTTGTTGCAGAAAGGAATGGCATCATGGGGTACCATGACATCATGTTCTCACTGCTAATGCAGCTTCCTTGGAGCAAGCAAAATTTCAATTAGAAAAACATGGCGCCCATGACAGCCGCAGCGGACTGCTGTTTTAATTATATTTATTTTTGTTCTCCTCATCTGCCATCTTCCATCTACCCCTTCAGGCATTCTCCATGCCACAATACATCTAGAGTCATAATCTTCTAAATGGCATTCCCCCTGTGGTAGGACTACAGGGGCAGCATCCCCTTCAATTACTCATTAGTGGACATCCTGCTGATGTTAGAGTACCAGATGTTTCATCTTGCTAGGCTGGAACATGTTTTCTTTGTTGCTTCACTCTCCCAACCAGATTCTGATGATGAGTTTTCCGGGGGGGTGGATCATACAGGGTAAGGCAATGCAGTGTCAGTCAGGGTCTCCCCATGCATAGGGCCTCCAGCTACATGCTCACCTGTAGTCACTCAGTTGAAGGTATAGCAATGGAGTCTTCAGGTTTATCACCACAGGAGAGGAGTATCCTCTAAGAACATCCCATAAGTGCAATGGAAGTATTATCAGTCACAACATTGACAACCCATGTTCAGGAATGAGCATGGGCTGTAGGGAGCTGCTTGGGGAGGAAGGATTGAGCATCCCAAGGAATGTTCTCCTTCCTCTGGTGGGGACATTTCTTCCATTTCTTGCCAGTCACCTGGTGGAGACCAGTTGGGAGCAGAACTGGGAGAACTACAAAGGGGAGGGGGTGGCTTCCAGATGCCTGGCATGCATGCATGCCATTGCAAACACATGTGTTTGTGTCATGGCATGCTGTCACCCCAGGGGAGAAAACTAGAATAATGGAGGGAAAAGGCCATTCTGACCTATGTCAGCACCCCTCCCCAACAAGCTCACCTACTGTATAACCAGCACTGCAGGCCACCCACCACACTGTGGTCCTGGATTGGAGGTCGGTAAGTGGTAAGTCCATGAAAAGGCCAGTGACAGAGTTGGCAGTGCCATCAAAGCAGAAACAGGAGACAGAAAAGCTTGGTTAAAAAGCAAACTCCACCCCCCCCCCATGGCTCTCCTACATTCTGGATTTGGAATGCAAATCAACACTACCACTCTCCCACCATCCTAGACCACAGGGGACTAATAGTAACAATAAAAATAAACAGATTTATATACCCAGCATCTATAACAAACTCTGGTCAGAGCTGATACAGCTACCCAGAGCTGTTACGAGCATGGGAATATGCCATGCTCAAGATGAGGGTGATGACAGAACTACAAATGCATAATACCCACACATATGCAGTTTGTTTCAGTGGTCTGGTCATGTGCTTCCACAGTGCCCTTCTAAAGAGATGATGATGGCATAACATCTGTGCGGCTCTGCCCACACAGCTGTAAAAATGGAGTTCATTGGTGACAAGAAACTAGTTAAAATTTACAGTATGCAGGATGAGGGTGTTGGCCATCTTCAACTTAGAGAACCATATTCATATGTGAGGTTCTGCACTAGCAAAAAATGTCTCCTGTATAAATGAAGTTAAAAAAAAAGTAGAGAAAATGAATTCAATTCCAGCCCAATTAATTTCTGCGCTTGTTTAAACTATAATGCAGGGTTTTATAGCAATTCTGTTTGAGAATTTAATTTACTATGCTGCACATTTACTGACATACTTTACAGATTCTGCAATATTTTTAAGCTAGTTGGAGCTAAGGTCAACAGGTGCAGTCACAGTCCAATAATTTGCCAAGGAAAAAATATCTAAATTTCAATATTAAGACAATGGCAGTACCAAAGGCATTATTTAGCAGTAGTGTGACCTAATGGTTAGAACACCAGCTTGTGAATCCTGTAGGGATTGTAGATTCAAACTCTGCTAGAGCCAAATACTTACTGTGTGACCTTGGGCAAGTCTCTTAACTTCTCAGTGTTCCAGACTAACTAGTTGTGGAAATGAGTAGAAGCAGAACCCCTCTAAAAATGCTGACCTGCGTATTCAAAGCAATGTGCACCATTCAGATAGGAGTGCTGTGTGTTAATTAGTGCAAGTCCAATTCCGGGGTAATATTCAGACAAGTACCATGTACCGACCGGAGTGCACTGTTTGAATATGGGACTATTTCAGTGTAGCACATCATGACTATGTGCTGCACTGACACAGCCTCTGGCTGAATATTTCCCACAGGAGAGCCCAATGGAGATATTGTGACTCAAATATGATAATGCAAGGGCTCTTGTGGGCCACATGCAGCCCTTTCATGCTAAAGAGTCCACTGAACATGTAAGAGCTAAAGGGCAATTTGCATGCCCATTATGGTTTCATTAGCATGTGGGTAATGCTCCCAGAGTAGCTATTCCTATTCAAGGCACACATTCCTGATGGTCTAGCAGTTCCCAACCCGTAATTACCCATTCACTCATGCAATTTCCTGTTTCTATAGAACTCGCAGTTGGAGAATGACAGGCAGGTGGTGGCCAGCTGTGGTGGTGAGCAGAGAACTGTGCCAGTTATCATCTCAAATGCTGTAGTATGGCACTGATGACTGGGGTAGAGGTTTGAGGGGAAGCATGTCCCAAGTAAGCTGGTTGGGATAGGGGTTAGATGCCTTTTCAGGGGGTGAGGGGAGCAGAAGGCTACCAAGAATAGGAAATATCATGTAAGGATGGGCGATTGGGGTGGAGGGATACTGTGCATGTGAGTAAAGATAGGGTTCTGGCAGAGTTAACCAATGCTGCAGCGTAGGCTGTTTAGCACTATCAGAACAGCTGAATATGCTACTGCGTGTAGTACAGTATGCAAAGGGGATCACTCATTTGCATGAATGCAGTGGTATATTTTGCATGGTTGCACTGTAGGATCAGTGAGGCACTCCGGGGGACTTTGAGTATTGGCCCTGCCCCATCACTTGGTGATACTCACAGTTAGCATGGCACTAACCATTTCAATATGGGGGTTAATTTGTTACATCACAGCTAATCTATCATGGGTTAATACATTGCTAAAAAGATTTAAGTTTTGCAATGTTTCTTCAATTAAGCAGGATGTTTGCACAGAAAACATTGTGCTTCCTGTCTTATTTTCTGTGACATTCTCTCAGATTCCATAAATGCATAATTCCATGGTACATGGCAGATATGCTGCCCTTGCTATCTGTGACACCATACAGAAAAACATAGAAACATAGAGGTTGATGGCAGATAAGGACCGCAAGGCCCATCCAGTCTGCCCATTTCTTTTTCTACCTTATAAATAAATGTGCCATCGGCATTTGATCTGTCAATGGCCTATCTATTCATACTCATCTGTATTGCTCTCTTGTGCCTATCCCATGCCAGTTTGAAGCCCTGTACTGTATTCATATCCACCACTTCCTGAGGTAGGCCGTTTCATGCATCCACCACTTTTTCTGTGAAAAAGAACTTCCTCACATTACCCCTTAATCTGCCTCCTTCTAATCTCATGCTGTGTCCTCTTGTCCTGCAATTTTTCTTATATTGAAACATGTTAGACTTGTTCACCTTGTTAATGCCCTTCAGGTGTTTGAATGTTTCGATCATATCACCTCTCTGCCTCCTTTGCTCTAGGGTATACATATTGAGCTCCGTTAATCTGACCTCATATGTTTTTTGATGCAGTCCCTGCACCATTTTGGTTGCCCTGCTCTGGACTGCCTCAATTCTGGTTAATAGAGGCAGTGCAATGTTCTGTTCAGAGAACAGGTCTGAGCACCAGGCGACTCATAGTCTGTATTTTTAATCTACATTTTTCCCTCTTATATACCTGCGCTGGCTGGTTCTGCTAGCTTGCTTAGGCCACTACTTTCTAACTTGTGCCCACTGAGCCTTCCTCCTTCTGCATACCATCCATTACAGTCTGCCTGCTGCCTGCAATTCTTGTTGTTTACCCCCTCCAGTGGGGCCAGATTATAGCGACATGGCCTGGGAAGCAAGAGTGTTGGTGGCAGGAAGGCATGATGCCTGAGGGAATAGGACCAGTGGCATGGTGCAGGGGCTGACTATCCTTTGCGGTCAGGCAGCAATGTTTTTCTTCCTGTTATGAGCCTGCAGACCTCCCTAGGATGATAAATATTGTAGCTATGCTCATGCTGGCCTGTAGGGGGAGCTGGTGCCACATGGTCACCCATAATGCCAAAGTTCAATGACCCAGTTGGTAACAACAGAGCCAGCAGTCTTCCTCCAACACAATGGCCCGTGGCCACTGCTTCCACTGCATTCACAGAGCCTCGCTGGCCCAGAATGAAGCAAGTGAGTCGGGACTAGATTTGGACCTGAATCTTTCCATGTGTCTGCTAGCATCTTCAGACAGGCTAGAGACCCATGTTCAAATCTTGCAATCACTTACACACTGTTCAACCTCCAGAACGTCACTTCAACTCTATATTTGTCAGTCTTTGCCAGGTATACAGTTCAGCAGAAAAACAGATATCTCTTTTCTGCTGACTCATTCTCAGTAAATACTGGCTGATGCTTTTCTGGGTAGCTTAAAGACAGACACCGGTTACCTATAATATTTTATATGTTTTTTTAATTAATGATTTTCCCTAGCAGAGAATACTAAACTGCAAGCAAGAGGAAGTAATACAAATAAGCAAGATACAAAATAAGGTGCAAAAATAAAAGTAATAAACATAATCAAAATACAGCAACTATACACAGAGGGTGATGGGTCATAGCATCAAGAATACCATAGTGTAAAACAAGCCATCACTGAAAACTGCACAAAAGCATATCAGCCGTGCAAGGGAGGCTGTGCAAAATGGCATAAGCAGTAAACTGTACAAGCAGAAATGCAGTGATAAGATAGTTGCAGTGGCATACTGCTGCAGTGAAGGTGCAGTTAAGATGGCAGCCATGCTGAGCTAGCTGTCTGAGAGCTCTAGAGTTGAGCAGCTTTTTAGTTTAATTTATTATTTATTTGCTTTTTTGTTCATTATTTGGACTTGTTATTTAGATAGTGAGAGATTTTAGTGCAGTTAGATAGGAGCCATTGAAGCGAAGAAGTAAGGCTAGGTGCTCCTTTCAGGTGTGAGATAGGTTAGGAGTATAACCTAGAGTGCCTTGGAGTCACCAAATTGTTATAGTAACGTTATCAGTAATTGAATGACTCCACTAATTTGAGCTAAAGTCTTGGAGTGTTCTTGGACCATTTTTTCGCTTTTGAGTTTGGTAATAATCTTCCGTAAATTCTGTGGTGTTCCTACTCACCAGATTGTCGGTCACCCAGTAGAGGGATGGGTTGGAGGAGGTCCTGTTGGTGATCCAGTGTGAGAAGCCTGTGGGATGAATCTGCCTCTCTGAGGCACCAATGTTCTGTGCTGTGCTGTGAGTCAGATCATTGAGGGTCAGATCTTCTGTTGGACTGCAGCCTGAAAATCTGTTGGCATACCTTCGGTGAGGGACTGGAAGCATAGCTTGTCCCAGAAGTTCGGGACTTGCTATCTGCTGGGGTTCACTGATGGCTTGAAGAGGGGGCTGACTTGACACTTGGGGTGGTTAAGCTGCCAGAGCAGTGGCCGTGTTGGAGGCTGGGGACTAGGCCAGCTGGAGAGTGGGCAAATGATCTCTGGAAACTCCTAAGTTGTTAGAGGGTCGGCTGGTGGGCCGACGCCAACTGAGGGCCTAAGTCATGGCTAAGGGGATTTCTGGCAGTGGCCTCCTGGGGTAGAGTTATTTGGGCAACCTTATCATCATTTAGTAAGACTTGAATCCCAGAAAGAAGACCATCATTCCAAAGGAGGCATTGGAATATTCAGGAGATGTTTTTTTTTTTTTATCCAGGACACAATTAGACCTCTCTTTTCCATATCTTTATGTTCAACTCTTTATTTCATGAGCAGTGAGGGTGCCTGATTAAATTACTCGTACAGAAAAAATTTCCTGATTTGTCTAGCCTACATGAGAGGTAGTGCTGACAGAGACTATATTGGACATTTTAACTGTGGAAGTAAGAGCTCCACAACCTCATTATTTCTATATTTGAAACATTTGGTGACTGCTGCTTACAGTTAAAATACTGCTCTGTCTGCTGCTATAAAACTCATTATCTTTACATTGTTTAGTTTTGAGTGTGGGGGAAATTATTGTTGGAATTGTATTAGTTGTATTTTGGGTGGGAGTGGAAGGTTGGGAGGGTTTGGGGTGTTATTATTAGAATTGCTATGTGTGTGTGAGTTTATCTGGATGTGACTGAATTTTTAAGGTTGGAGATGAAGGCTGAGTGGGTGAGTGTTACTGGGGTTTTGGAATATTGTTTAACTATGTATCTGTTGGATGGATGTGTGATTAGATTTATGTTACTAATTCAGGTTGTGTAGATTGAGTTGTGGTCTCTGCTTCCTAGAATGTGTTGGGAGGGCAGAAATATAGTAGGTGCTATCCCTCTCCAGGCTCAGGGACCTTCGCCCCTTTGAATGTCCCCCTTTGTCAGCTGGGGCATATAATTGATGTTGTGCCTTGGGGATAGTTAGGAGAAGGAAAAGGGGGGGAGCTGGGCCTGGGGGTTGAATGGAGAGTGGTCGGATTGGGGTAGTGGGGTCAAGGAGATGCCCTGGGGCAAAATGGGATCAGAATAGGGGTCCTTCCTGTCTGATTCCCATTCCCAAGGGCTCTGCAGTATGCAGGCAGGTGGCACAGTCTTCCTCGACTACTCATCCTACTTGGATGGTGTTATGCAATGCCAGGTCTATTAAAAACAAGACTGCTATCATAGCAGAACTTGCTGGGATATCTGACCTGGCATGCATCACCAAGACCTGGCTGGATGAGAATGCAGGCCCAGTTTCGACCTCAGCTGTTTCAGCTGGGTACTCGGTGATACACCATCTAAGGCTGGATCATAGGGGTGGGGGTGTAACCATCTGTTTTAGATCAGAACTGGGCCTTATGGAGGTACCAGAGGGTCCACCAGTTCCTTTGAGTGTATCATGGATGAGGATGTGGGGTGCAGGATCCTTTTCATCTACCGTCCACCAGGAGATGGGAAGGAATTTCTGCAAAAAGTCACAGACTTCATTGCTGATGTGGTGTAGGGATCCCCAAGATGGTTGATTCTGGGGGATTTCAATGCCTGAGTTGACAATGAACTCTCACAATTTGGTTGGGACTTCCTCCAACTAATGACTTTGTTGAGCTACACACAGGTTGTTACCTCCACAACCCACACTGGAGGTCACTCATTGGACCTGGTGATGGAGATACCAACTTGGTGGTGGAACCAGTCGGATGGTCTGACCATCACACCATAGGGCTCAGTTTTGTGGCTCCCCCCAGTAGGTTTGCCCCTATACAATTGGTTCAGTACAGGTGGCCCAGTGGTGTGGAGGGCTAAGACATCATGTCTTATCTCCTGCCACCCCGACGACCCATGTTCACAGTGCGAGCAAACCACCGAGGGTTGGCTGGGGAGGGAGAGGATAGAGCATCCTAAGGACAGCTCTCCTCTCCCGGGGAGGGTGGAACAGAGTCCACTGCATGCCTGACCCCTAGTGGAAGCTGGGGGCTGGCATTGGTGGTGGTTCGCATACAGGCCGCCACGCAGACACCTGGTGTGGCATGTACGATCGTGCGCGGCTCAGCCATTGGCATCATTGCATCGCCTGCAAGCAGCACTTGGGAAAGGGGAGAAAATGGAAAAATGGCTCCTCAGCAGGATGAATGCTGTTTTTTGCAGGCCCCCATTCCCACGATTTGCAGTAACCCCCCACAGCAGATCCATTCCAGCAGGTTGAGGGATCCCTGCCACCCCGCCATGGGGGGCAAGCCATGGAGGAAAGTTGAGAGGTAAGGTGTGAGCAGGAGACAGGGCTGGGTGACCTGGCAGGAGGAAGCACCATAGGGGAAGTGGAGAAACAAATTAACAGCAAAAAAAAGGAAATGGTTCAGTACTGCCCTTTGTGGGGTGTGTCCCCAGATGGCCTAATGGCAGTGCTGGATCTATCGGGTATGTCGAGGGAGTGCATGGATCCAGAGGATCTGGTGCTTGCCTAAAATATAGCAGTAATGGAGGCCCTGGATTCTATTGCTCCTGTTCATGTTTGCCCCCTCACCCTGCACCCAAGGTCTCCAAGGTTTGATGGGAACTTGAAGGAGTAAAGGAGAGTGGGACGAAGGTTAGAGAGGCCTTGCGGAAGTCAGGCTGGGAGGAAGTCGGGCCTGGAGGGTGACAGGCTTAGACTGATGGAACATTATACAATCTATCAGTTGACAATCACCCATAACAAGGCAGAATTCCTGTCCAGGGAGATTGCCACTGCACATAATTGACCAGCTAAGCTCTTCTGGACTGTGGACAGATTGTGCAATCCAATCTGTCTTCTGTTTGGTTGAGCTTTTTTGCAACAGAAGTGTGATGAGTTTGCTCGACTTTTTGCAGATAAGGTTGCCGCCATCAGGTCTGAGATTTGCCAGACTGCCTCTACAGGGTGCTGCAGTGGTCGGGGTGAGATGACAGATGCCTGGTTTGTTTGGATGGACTTTAGCTGGCCAGAATTCATTGACATCATGACAGTCATCCAGACTCTGCAGCCAACCAGCTGTAGTTTGGATCTGGGCCCCACGTGATTCCTTGTGGGTTGCATGAATGAGATAGGCACAGTCCTTGCCAAGATATTCTGGAGTTCAATGGAGAGGGGAATCTTTCCTGATCCACTAAAGGAGGCAGTCATGTGACTGCTCCTGAAAAAAACCTTCCTTGACCCAGACTGTCCGGCCAACTACAGACCTGCCTCTAACTTGCCTTTTATGGGCAAGGTTATTGAGAAGGTGGTTGCGTTGCAGCTGGATGACCATCTTACCAAACATAATGTTTATGATTCTCTCCAGTCCAGATTTAGGAAGAGACAGTACTGAGACAGCCCTTGTCCAGGTACTCAATGATCTCCCAATAGCAAGGGATCGAAGGACTCATTCCATTTTGGTCTTTCTTAATCTTTCTGCTGCATTTAACACTGTGGACTGTGGTGTGCTATTGGAGTGCCTGTAATTCATCTGTGGACTATCTAGTAAGGTCCTCAGATTGTTTAGATCTTTCTTCGAGGGTAGAACTCAAAGAGTTGTCACTGGGATTTATTCCTCTGATGCTCTTGAACTATCCTGCATGGTGCCGCAGGGCTCTATTCTGTCATCCATTTTGCTTGCAGTGTATATGCTGCCATTGGGACACATTGTTAGGTGGTACGGTTTGTGTTTTCACTGCTATGCAGATGACACTCAGCTGTACCTGTCCTTTCTGTCCGGGCAGGAGGATGCAGTCTCAGTATTTAACAACTGTCTCTCCAACATCCAGGACTGGATGAGTGCCAGCTGGATGAAGCTAAATCTGGATAAGACTGAGGTGTTGGTGGTGGACCCAGATTGTCGAGCAGTGGGTCTGTTAGCTGGACTGTCATCTGGGCTTTGGCTCAGGGATACCTAGCTGACCACCTCACATCAGGTACGTAACCTAGGCATTATTTTTGACAATGGGCTGACTCTGAAATCTCAGGTGTTGGCTGTTGTCAAGATCTCGTTTTACCATCTGAGGAATGTTCCCTGGGTGAAACACCTGGTTCCTCCCGATGAGCTTTCTACCCTGATCCATGCCTTTGTGGCCACCTGTCTTGACTACTGCAATGCCCTGTACCTAGGGCTACCAGGGGTTAATATCTGCCACTTGCAGCTAGTGCAGAATGTGGCAGCCTGGCTTGTGACTGGTACTCCTAGGGCCAGTCACATTACACCTGTGCTCTGCAGACTACACTGGCTGCCTGTACGGTGGCAGATCACCTTCAAGGTCAGCTTACTGACCTACATAGCCCTACGCAAGCAAGGACCCTACTACCTGAAAGATCTCCTCTGTCCCTACTGCCCCTCCCATCCACTTTGACCCACCGACAAGGGATTACTAGAGATTCCCAGGGTGCATTTGAAGACATCTGGGGCTCGTTCTTTTGCATATGCTGCCCCTACCTGTGGAATTCTCTACCTCATCAGGTGAGTGAGTGCCTGACCATCAAGAGTTTTAAGTCATCCCACAAGGCACATTTATTTAGGGAAGCTTTCTCTGACAGTCCCAGCTGATAAAATGTTTAATTAATGCCACTGCTGATTATTTATTGATTGAAATGTCTGATTTTATTTATTAGATGTTTTGAAATTATTTTTATATGTTGTTTTTATCCATATGTGTTTTATTGAAATCCTGTTCAGCGCTTTGATCCTGGGAAAGGTGCTTTATAAATAAAGTTTATTATTATAATTATTATTATTAAGTATGTGCAACAATCAGAATAAAGTGGCAAAGGTTTTGTCTACAATAAAAATAAGATGGGGGCTAGGGGCAAAAATTAAAATATAAACATGGGGGTCACAACCATCTTTCTGAGGGAACAGTAGACAAGCTCATGGGATGTGAGTAGCACTGCATGGAATTTCTAAATTTTACTCCCGACAGAATTCTATGGAATTTTAGAAATTCCACCAAATTCCACAGAAGTTCCATCAGAAGCAGAATTTTGTAATTTCAGAAGTGGAATATTACCTGTAGATTGTACCTTGCAGTTTATGTAAACCATGGATTCATTTTCTGTAAACAGTAGAATAATATTTTGCAGTTTTTGTAATCAGTGGAAAATTATTCCACGGTTTACATATAAGTGTTTTTCATAATTCCGCTGACTTACATGAGGAAATTTCAAAAAGCATTTCAGAAGTGAAATTTCCATTATATACAAATTCCGCTGGCAGAATTCTAATTTCTACATAACTCTAGAAGTTAGCATTCTGAGGGGAGTACAGAGAGGTAAGATGGAGATCAGGTGCAGAAACAGATTTGAGAAGTATAGTCTCCTGTAAAAAACAAATTTCAGTTGACATTAGGAGATCCCAATTACACAACTGTCCAAAAAAAAACTGAAATTTAACCCATGTGGTCCTTTTTTTTGTTCTTCCTTGTGGGCAGCCCCAATCCCATGGTCACCCCAGCCCTGTTACCCCAATGTTCACAGGGACTTACCACCAGCTCTTTCCCCCCAGGGCTTACCACCCCTGGCAGGATCAGTGGGGCTTTCTGACCCCCACTGTCTGATCTAGACACAGTTCTGCTGGCAGGCCTGGCTAGCCAGGTGAGGGTCTTATGGGTGTTTTGCATTATCCTGCTGCCCGGATTTTATCCTGATTTTCTTCTGAGAGGGCTTGGCATGCAATGATGTCATGATGCATGCCACATGCTCCAGTGCCTTGTCTGATGATGTCTGCCATGTCCACATGCTCTCAGGCATTCTCAAGCTGCTTTTCCCCCAGCTTCTGCTAGGGGCCAAGCATTTCCTAAATCCACAAACCCTCTCCACTGCAGGGGGAAGGCAGTCCTATAGACACTTGATCCTCCCCCACATTGACCCTCTAACACCCAAAGTTTGCTCTCAAACCCAGAAGATCACCGCCACAAGTAGTAGTGCTACTGCTGTGCTGGTGGGCTGGTCCAAAGACTATGTCCATCAATACATGATCCACTGAAATCCATTTTGTCTTTATGCTTCTGTGTTCAGGAGCAAAAGTCATGATCCACTGATTGAGACATCACAGGCTGTTTTATGGCAATAGATCATGACATCATAAGAAGAGGCATATGGTCTGTGCTCTTAAATAGCATTAGAACTGGCTGACTGTAAAGGACAAGGGCTACATTTCATGCACAATATATCCTTGATAATGAAGAAAGTGATAACTTAAAATTCAATGTATGTTATTTTTGGAATGCTCATGGTCCACTGAATGAGACATCACCATTTGTTTTTAGCACTGTATCATGACGCTGCAAGAACAGGTATATGGTCTCTGCTCCTGAATAGCATTAGGACTAACTGAAGTGTGAAGGACAAGGATTATGTCTACATGCATGACATATCCTTGTTAATGAAGAACTTAATAACTTGAAATTTAGTGCATGTTATTTTTTGGAATGCTCAGTAAATGGACATACAGTAGCTAACCTTGCACAGTGTGACTCATTGCTGCTCAAGTACCTTAGCAAACCTTGTACCTGTTATACACACTAATTACAGCCTCTGTACTGTTCAAACAGAGATATGCCGTCTCCTCAAATTGGTCAAGGAAGAAAAAATTACTTACCATAGTAATCTTGTTTCTTACAAGGGATCTCCTAGTAGTATTAGACACTATTGCAGTCAATCTTGAGCTACTGACTGCCCCTGGAACTTTGAGTTTGGAATGTATTCAAATTAGAAGAATTTGGAATGCTACATTCAAAACTGCTGCCTCTTTCTCCCTAACTGCCAGATTCAATTTTGTAGATGAAATAGTAGGCTAATCACTAATGAAAATTAAACACCCTTAACCCTAATGTCCTCCCCTTGGTGGAGAGGACATAAATCATGCAGGCCAAGAAAATGTGATCCTAGTCATTTTTATCTGTATTAACTATTATGAAAAAGTTAGGCCAGTGATTAATGGCAACATTAGACACGCCCAAGAAAGTATTGCTGATCCTGTTCAGGTTATGTAAGGAGAGGTAGAGATGGGAGGTCTAATACTACTAGGAGAGCTCATGTAAGAAACAAGATTACTATGGTAAGTCATTTTTCTTCAAGACCCAGGAGTCTCCTAGTAGTATTAGACACTATTGCAGACTACAAAGCAATGCCTTGGGAGGAGGGTATTGAACCTATTTAGGAAAAAGGTTCCACAATGCTACAGTGCCAAACCTAGCATCAGCCCTAGAGTGAACGTCAAGGCAGTAGTGCTTTGTGAAGGTGTGAACTGTACTCCAGGTAGCTGCTTTACAGATTTCCAGTAGGGGAATGTCCCTTGAAGCTGCCACAGAGGCAGCAGTTCCACAAGTGGAATGTGCCCTGAGGCCCTGTGGTGGCTGTTTGTCAGCCTTATTGTAGCAGAACTGGATGTAGGATATTATCAAACATGTAGATGACCCCTTTGAGGCAGGCCTGCCTTTTCCCACTTCACTGTAGGTAATAAACAGTTATGAGTGGGAATCCCTAAGTTCCTTAGTATGTGTAATGTAATAGTTGAGCAACCTTTTGTTACATTCAAGTTATGAAGCTTTTGTTCACCTGAATTTAATTTGGTTGTGAAAAATACAGGCAGAGTGATGAACTGGTTCAAGTGGAACTCAGTTACCCCTTTGGAAAGAATTTCTGTTTTGTCTGAGGACTACCTTGTCCTTATGGAAGATAATGTAATTGGAATCAATGCAAAGAGCTTGGAGGTAGCACACTCTTCTTGCTGAAGTAATTCACTAGAAGAAAGTTTTCCATGTGACAAATTTTTGGTCAGCTGTAGCCATGTGGCTTAAAAGGAGGTTCCAAGAGTTTGGCTATCCACAAATTCAGGTCCCAAGGAGGGACTGGTTCTCTAGCAGGCGGGAACATATGTGCCAATCATTGAAAAAAACTTTTCTTTTTTAAATAGGGTGTGAAGCTGTTGCTTTCTGAGCACCTGCAGACAAATAAGCAGATATTGCTGCTTATGGGTTGCAGGCCTGAGGCCTAGAGACTGCAAGTTCACCAGGTAATCAAGTACTGTGTGCAAGCCTGCACTGAGGGGGTTGATTTTCTTAGGCTTGCACCAGATGGTAACTCTTTTTCATTTTGAAGCATAAGTTTTTCTTGTAGATGTTTTTAAGATACTTTTAGTACCTTAAGAACTTCTTCTGACAAGTTAAACTCAGAAAATTTGAACTTCTCAAGAACCAAGCCTTCAAGTGAAGGCTCTTGAGGTTGAAAAAAACTATCTGACCCTGGACAGCTGTTAGAAGACTGAATCTGTGGGGCAGATGAATGTGTTGCTTGGTGGACAGACTGAGCAACAAAGGGTACCAAGGCTGTCTGGCCCAGTCTGGTAAAACCAGTATTATAGTTGTAGGCTGACTCCTCAGTCTGAGAAGAGCTCTTGACACCAGTGGAATCAGAGGAAAGGCATAGAGGAATTTCCCTGTCCAATCCAAAACTAAAGCATCCATGGGCACTGTGACCAAGCATGGTGGTCTGCAGCAATACAGTGGAGGCTGATGATTGTCCTTTGAGGCAAATAGATCTGTTTCTAGGGTTCCCAACCACCTGAAAATTGTATCCAACACTTGTCTGCTCAGAGCTCATCATGATGGTCCTGGCTGATTCTGATGAGTAAATCTGTCAGTGTGTTGTCCTTCCTTGGAAGGTTAATGGCAAACAAAATGCACCTCCAGGGAGTAAGCTAGGCACCAAATCTTCTTGGCCTCTGTGCACAGTCAGGAAGATCTGGTATCCACCTGCTTGTTGCTGTATGACATGGTGGTTGTGTTGTTTGTCCTGACTTGGACTGACTGACCTCTTAATTGAGTGGCAAAGGCCTTCAGAGCAAAGAAGACTGCTCTCAATTAGAAACAGCTGATGTGCAGTTTGGACCCCTGAGGTGACCAAATTCCACTGATTTTGAGGTCTCCTGTGTGTGCCCCCACTTTAGGAAGGGGTATCTGTTTTTAGGACCACTGTGCAGTGCTATTGCTAAAAAGGGATGCCCTGTCAAAGGTTCTCCCTTTCTTTTCACCATTGCAGGGCCAGAAACAGAGTTCTTGTAACTGGCACCAAATTTGAAATGGGGTCCCTTCTAAGACCAGAATGATCTGAGGTGACACAGGATATCCCTCATTGAAACCAGGAGCCTGACACTACTGCTGTAGTTTAGACCATGTGTCCCAGAAATGCTAGGAGCTGTCTTGCAGTTCTGAGCTGACCTAAAGCAAAGGAGATTGCTAGGGTCAGTAGCTTTGACACCCTCTCCTGTGGAAAAAAATATTTTCTTGGATAGTGTCCAGTTCTGCTCCAAAGAATTCCAGTGACTGAACTGGCTCCATCTGGGATTTTTGAGCATTGATAAGGAAACCTAGTGACTCCAGGGAACTTTACATCACCATGATGGAATCTTTGACCTGCTGGTATAACTTCCTTACAACTAGCCAGTCATCCAGGTAAGGAAATATACTTATTCCCTGCCTTCTGAGGTAAGCTGCCACCACTGAGAGACACTTTGGGAATACTGTGGGGCAGAAGTGAACCTAGAGGGAAGTGCTGAGAACTGGTAATGACCTGAGGGGAGAGAGAACCTTAGGTACTTTCTGAAGCAAGGTCTGATTGGAATGTAAAAGAAAGCATCTTTCAGATTCATGGATGCCAACCAGTTTCCTGTTATTAGAGCAGGGATAATTACTGCTTATGTTACCATTTTTCTTCTTGGCCAGAAAGTATCTTGAGTACAAGCTCCTTCCCCTTTGGGCAATGGGGACTGACTCTATTGTCCTGGCTTGCAGAAACTTTCTTATTTACAACTCCAGCAGAATGGTGTCTGATAGTGCTGAAGGCTGGAAAACCCTGGGGTCCTGGAGTTTTGGAAATTGCTTGAACTGCGGGTAAAGACCCTGACTCACTACATCCAGTATCCAGTTGTCTGTGGTAATGTTTTCCCAATGCTTGAAATGGTAAGAGAACCTGCGCCCCTCCTGGAGGAGGGGGGCAGCTTGTTCTGTGCAGTCAGGGATTCTGACCGGATTGTGGCCTGGGAGCTGGAGTTGGGCTGGCACACCTAGCAGACCTCCTGCCCATGCAGTATCCTCTAACCTCTATGTACTTTACAGGCATAGGGTATGGGGTGTAAGATCTGAGGTAGTACCCCCGACCCCTACCTCCCCTTTCTATGGATCTATAAGATGTGGTAGTCCTCTCTCTTCCTGGTTCATTTCACGGACACCATTCTCTCTGGAATGGACAGAGGGTTGATCACCTCAGCTATTGTCATTGACCTTGCCAAAGCTTTCAACATGGTCTCCCACCACTTGTTGCTGCAATGTCTCTCTGAAGCTGGCCTCGCTGGCTCAGCTACCAACTAGTTCAAAGCCTACCTCTCAGACAGAACACAATCAGTTAAAATTGCAGACATCACCTCCTCCCCCTTCCTATGAACATCGGTGTCCCCCTGGGGTCAGTACTCAGACCTATCCTCTTCTCCATCTTCCTCAATAATCTTCCTCTAGTGTGCTCATCTGCTTCTATTCAATGTATGCAGATGATACTGTCCTTTTTGCCTCTGGCTCCTCCCCAGATGAGGTAATAGCCAACCTCCAGGCAGACTTCAACAAAGTTCAGCTATGGTTCAGCTCTCATCAGCTTTCCCTCAATACTAAAAAAAACATCACAATGACCTTCAACACTCGGCAACATCTTAACAGACTCCCCCCCCCACTTCCACACCCTTGACAGGATCGTATTAGAGAGCAACACTTACTTCTGGTACCTTGGGATTTGGCTCGACAGTCACCTGTCCTTCTCTGACCACATTGAAGCCATCATTAAAAAACTGCGCCCCAAGCTCGGTGCCCTTTACAGGAACAGCAATAGTCTCCCTCTCACGGCCAGGCTTGAGCTAGTGCAAAAGATGATTCTTCCCTCTTTTGACTACTGTGACAGTCTACAGTGCTGCTCCCAAATCTATCTTATTCAGACTGGATCCACTTTTCCATTCCTTCTGTCGCTTCACCCTCGATGCCACCCCAGGCACACACCACTGCTACCTCTACCATTCCCTTGCATTCCCATCCCTCGAAAACTGCCGCCTTCAGCACTGTGCCAAATTTGTAGCCAAATTCTGGTATGATGCACTCTCTTCATACCGCTCTTCATTACTTACCCTGGCTCCCTCCCCTACTGATGCCCTCAGATCCCTCGACACCCGAAAGCTACAAATCCCCAGGCGGAAGACCACTATCAGACAATCAGCCTTCTTTCGACGCTTCCCTAAATTCTGAAATGAGCTCCTTCCCCAAATTCGCCACTCTTCTCTCCCAACTCCCTTTCTACAGTGCTAGCAAATTACCCCATGCTAAATCGCTCCTGCACCTAACCCCACAGGAGTCCCCCTGTTGCCCCTCCACTCCTGACGGCCTGAGAAGTGGCTCCTAGCTCACGCTATAAAAGCTGGCTTATCTATACCAACTTCAGCACTTCTTGGTACATGTGTTCATCCTGTCCTAATTTGCACTTGATACCTTGACTTTTTGCCACAGTTTTCTCAATCACATCACTAACCTATAGTTAAGTTAATCAGCAACCCAATGCAGCTGGAAAAAGCCAACTATTAAACTATGCCTTCCTTGTGCTGTTTGTTGAACTATATTGAATGTATTACCCCCTGTTCATCTTGCATCTGTAAAACCATAACTCTACTTCTGTAACTTGTACATCAGAAACTTCAGTCTACTGTATAACTTTAACTTGTACACCTGCTAGTCTACTGTAACCTTGTTATATGTAACTTCTTGATAACCTGCGAGTTATCTCCCTCTGTACCCCCCAGCCCCCAGGTCGCACCGGGAGACGAGCATCTTTTTGCTCAGTATGCCTTTCCTGGTGAAACAATTTCAATAAATAAATAAATAAATACATCTCTGAAGGAGTTACTCCTTTGGTTGGTTTTGTACTCCTTCACCTTTTTCATGTATGCCTCAGTTTTCTCACCAAAAAGGGAATTATTTTCGCATGGAAAATCCATAGCCTTTAATTGTGTGTCTGGTGCAAGACTGGTTGCTATGTGCCAAGCAAGTCATCTTAATGAAACTGACAAGACCAACATTCTGGCCATTGCCAAGAGAATTGGTACTTTGTGGCATCCAAAGCTGTCCTGGCAATATATGCCACGTAAGCTACTTGTCAGAGGAGAAGGGAAGATCCCACCCCATTGTGTCAATTTTTCTGGAATCTTTGTCTGGTGGGTGAGATGCCAGAGGGAATTTTGCTTTGTTACAGGCTGCGAACTGTATAACACCTTCAGGATCAGCATGGGTATACAGGTAATCAGCAGGAGCCCTATCCATTTGGTATTTCTTTTCTACCTTCTTGTCCACTCTGGGGACAGAGGAAGGTGTCTGCAATATTTCAAATGTAGCCTTCTTTAGGACATTATGGTTAGGAAGGAATACCTTTCTTGTGGCAGTGAGACCCATCATATTCAAAAAATCTGCCTCTTCCTCATCATCCATTGATTCTTATGTGGTGAGGCCCAGGGTGACGCCATTTGTCTGACAAAAGAGAAGTGTGATGAAAAAGCATTGTTTTCATGTGAAGGGGAACCAAACTCCTGATCTGGGGATACTTCTGGCTCAGTGGATTCCCCCAGATCGGGTTCCTCCTCCTCCTCCTCCTTTTCAATGTAAACTTCAAACCCTGGGTCACTGGGAACCGGTGGTAGGATTTGAACCAGTGAACCCAGTATAGAATCTGCATTTTGTGGAGCCTGGAAGAGTTGCAGGGCTCTAGCAATTTCCTCCACCAAGGGAATTTTTATCTTTGTCTTTTGGGAGCTCCCTTGCTTCTTCAGCAGGAAGTGCAAGGACAATTTCTTCTTTTTTTTATCAGGCACAGTCTCAGGTGTCTGCTCACTAGTTCTTTTTGTTTGTTTGTTTTGTTTTGTGTAAGTATTCTCATAACATTTTCAATAATTTTGAGGAGGTCTGAGGTGTCCTCAGAGGTCTCTTCTTTGTCTCAGAGTGGGATGAAGGATAACCCTGCTCAATTTGCTTTGGTGATATTAAAGTGGAAATAGGAGCCATCTGTTCTAATTTTATGGCTCTCTTAGTAATAGTGTTTGTACAAAAAGTACTACAAACTTCACAATTCGAGAAAATATGGATGGGATCCAAGTACTCTATGCACAAATCATGGTGATCAGCCTAAGAAAAGATTTGAAAGCACTTTATACAATTTTCAAACCTGTGGGTCCTCACAACTTTTTAGGTTTGTCTGCCATGCCAAACTGTCAGAAGACTGAGAAAACATGTACCAGAACTAAATTTAGAGCAATAGCAGTCGGTTCCTTAGGTTTAAAAGGAACTGCAATTAAAACAAGCTTATTTGTTTTTATTCAAGAAGGGATTGGTTCCTAAAAAGAAAAAGGGAACCAAATAATACCCAGAAAATAGGTATTTAGCTGTGTTTACTACTAAAAACATGATCGGTTCCTAGAAACAAAAGGGAACCGACTGCGATTAAAATAAAACCATTTTAAATAAGTAAACAAAATAAAGTTTAAAACAACAGCTAAAGGTCAGAACAGCAAGTCACAATACTTTAGAATAAATCAATTGGTTCCAGGGAACCATGGTGGAACCGCTAAAATACCTAAATACACTTAACTTAGTAAATAACTATAAGAGGCAGATTAAGAATAAAATAACTGAAAAAAATACCACTTTTTTAACTAAATAAACAGTCTTGCAGTGTAGTTGCTTTGTAGTCTTGAGGACAAGTCTTACACTCTAAATGGAAAAACTGAATCTGGCAGTCAGGGAGAAAGAAGGAGCAGTTTTGAATGAAGCATTCCAAATTCTTTTAATTTGCATACATTCCAAACTCAAAGTTCTGGGAGCAGTCAGCAGCTCAAGACTGACTGCAATAGTGTCTAATACTACTAGGAGATTCCTGGGTCTTGAAATACCCACTATGCTGATTTAATTGTAAGGAGGCCCTATAGCATGATGTTAAGAGCACTGAGCTACAAACCTGGAGACCTAGGTTTTGGATCTTATCAGCCTCCACTTGCATACTGTGTGACCTTGAACAAGTCACTTAACTTCCTGGTGCTCTCAGGTCACACTTGGAAAGAAGCTCTTTCATTGTGTACTCTTCCTGGTAAAACACCCCTTACTGGTACTAATATTGGTATAATTTTTCTTCAAATTGCCTGTAGAATCTGTACGTTTACTTTCCAGTATGATCTATCTCATTAGGGGTTGTCTCCCACCCTTGTCTGTTTTTACATTCTGTTACTGTTTGACACTGCTTCTTCAGCTTTGACTTTGTGTACCTCCGACATTCAACTAAATAAAGTTATCATAATGTGCTGAATGTTAAAATAAACATGGGATTACATTTAGCTTCTGTAGTATCCTGCAAGATTAGGCAAGACAATATACTTGTTAGGTGCCAATCCCATAAGGCTCTGGGTGCAATAAAAACAAAGCAGAAAGTAGACAGAAGTTTACAGGAAGTCAGAAACAATAATAAAATACCAGCAAGGTGTAATTATAAATCACAGCTGATAGAGGTAACTCAGGTCAGACCCAAAAGCTAAATTACTGTAAATAAATAGGTTTTTAGTAAAACTTTAAAAATCTTTCACTGATGGGGCTTCTCAGATGTTAGGTGAAAGAAAGTTCCTCAGCAATGGTGCAACAACCCAAAAGCCTAATCGCCTGAAAATTTCAACTGTGATGGTGGAACTGTTAGAAGACCCACATCAAATGAACAAAGGGGACAGGTTGGAGCATATTCAGACAGAAGGCCTTTTAAGTAGCAAGGGGCCAAATCATGCAAAGCTTTGTAACTTAAAATCCATGGGCTTGATTTTCAAAGCCCCGAGAATGTTGCAAGTAAATGGTGTGCTGATTGTTTGGCGCCCGGGGCTTGCGGCATTCATCTGGTCAGTGACTTGGATTTTCAATCCTGAATGCTAAATGCTGCAAGTTATACCAGCATTTCTCTGCTCTTTGTTTCATTTGGAGGACCCTTTTTATGAAGCTGAGCCAAACCTTTGGAGCAAGCAGCCTTAAATTGAGGAAACTGGTGCAACTGCGACCAACAATAGAAAATCTGGTGCAGTTGTGGCAAAGGAGCTTGGCACAGCTGTACCAAAAAAATGGCTGACGCAGAACTTGATGCAGGTATCCAGTGAACATGGCAACTGTAATTGAGAGCTTACAAAAACAGTGACTCAATTATGGCACCTCTGATCAGGGCTACCTGGCAGGGTAGCGACCCGATACCTGGGTGGACAAGGTAGGGCAATGGGAAGCTACGTGTGTATACGCACATGCACACATGCGGGGGAAGAGGAAGGGGAGGGAAGGTATGTGGGAGCAGGTGTGGTGGGCAGCTGCCAAGCTGGTCTGCTGTCATGTTGGGGAGGGTAGTCAGTTGGGAGGTGCAGGGTGCAGGGTTCAGGTCTGGCATGGTGCGGTTTGTTTTTGCCAGCAGGCGGCTTGTTTTTATTAAGTATTTCACCCCCCTGACATGTACCCCCCTGGAGTTGAGAATCTTTTAGTAGGGTGGTGCAGAGGTGAATTCCATAGATCTCAGGCACCATCTTGTCATTCGCTGCGACTGTGCATCACCGAAATTCATTTTCGGCGATGTACACTCTCCCAAATGACAATCGCTATTCTGCAATAGCTGTTATGACATAGAACCCTTGATGCAAGCCCTGCGTCAGTCTTTGAAAATTGACCCCCATATCCTGACATTGATATACCACCAAACTGGCAGCCAGTGCAGCTCTGCAGCTCACATTGCACTGGCATAATATGCTCAGACTGTGAAATCCCAGCAATCAGCTGGGCTGCAGTATTCTGCACTAACTGCAGGTGATGTACTAACCCCACAGATAACCTAAGGTACAGTACTGAGCATTGAGTAGTACAGTCTTGAGGTAACAAATGCATGGACCAGAGCTGCTAGGTCAGTAGCTCCAAATAGGATTTAATCTGGGTGATATTACACAGATTGTAAAAGTGACTGCAGATCAGTGCCAACTCCTGATGTTCCCATGTCAGTCCACAGTTCACAGTGATGCCAATATTTCTCACCCTATCCACAGCTTGTAGTGTAGTGCCATTTAAAGATGGCAAAAGGACACAATGACTTTTATTACTGTCCTGACTCAGCCTGGTTTCACTAGTAATACCTCTGTCTGTGATGGGTTCTATCCGAGCCAGCCTGAGGCCATTCAGTCTTGAATTTCACCAAGACACTAGTCTAACATTGAGACTGCATTTACCCTGTTAGGTGCACAGGACAGGTATATTTGGGTATCATCTGCATAGAAATGAAAACCCAAGCATACCACCTAATGATCTCCCACAATGGTAGAATGTGCAAAGGGACAACATGGGGGCCAGGATCGACCTCTGAGGAACTCCACAGCAGAGAGCACCAGCCTCTGAGATGTTAGCTCATAATGCCAGCTGCTGTACCCTACTGGACAAATTAGACTCCAACCACTGCAGTATTGCTCTGTAGAGTTCTACGTAGTGCCTCTTTTGAACCACCAGCACCCCTTGGTCTGCTATATCAAATACCAGGGAGCTATCCAAAAAACCAACATATACCAGCATCCACTGTCTCTCATCAGGATGTGATCACTGAATACCGTGACAACAACAGTCTAAGTGCTATTCGAAGGCCTGAAACTAGACTGGAGAGGCTTATGAGTCTCATAACATTTCAGAAGAGTTGAAGCTGTACTGCTGCCACCTTCTCAATTACTGTATTTCATCATTTAGAAGCCGCGGCTTCTATTACATTTTTTTTTCCTTTGAACTGAGGGTTTCTAAATGGAGGCAGCTACAGTTAAGGGGCTACTTTAATTTATAAGCTGCCAGCCAACCGTCAGAGGCATTATTTTTTTCAGTGGTGTAGCAGTATGTGAAGTTACTCCAGAATGTTGTGGCGATGCTTTGGGAACTGCTAATAGTGAGTGGTGAACTGAAGAAGAAGGAGGTTTTGCTCATTGGGAAGAAAGACATTCTGCATTTAGATGTAGCGAGCACTCCCACCCACAAATTATCAGTCAGTCTTGGGATCCGAAAGCTAGCAGGTGGAGTGGAGCTTACAGCCCAAAAGATTTAGATGTGTCAGGAGCAATGGTGAGATTCAGGTAATCAGCAATCAATCAGTCAATCAATCAGAGGAAGCAGTATACAATCAGTATGCAATCAGGTGAGACTAGAAGCCTCCAGGGTGTCTGTAGAGGTGGAAGGATCCAGTGAGAGATCCTGGGAACTTATTGCATCTGTGTCATTCTGCAGAGCTGATCCATAACTCTTAGAGGCAAGCTGGATAAAGAATTTGCGCCTAAAGGTTTCTCGCCATTAATTTTTTGAGGATGGGCCAAAGGATTCAAGAGGGAGAAGACTGGGAGTGAATTTACATGATAACGGTATTTCACTATTTTCAAGCTGCCCCCATTAGATGCTGTGGCCTCAACATGTGGACGGCTTCTATTAATAAACATTTTTTCCTGTGTGGCTTTTATTCGTGGGCAGCTTCTAAACAGGGGTGGCTTCAAAACGGTGAAATACAGTACATTCCCTACAAAAGGAAGGTTTGAAACTAACCTGTAATCCTCCAGATCATCGGGGTCCAATGATGGCTTCTTCAAGATGGGTCTTACGCTGCACTCTTCAGTTCAGTAAGTAATATGCCCTCCTGCAGGAAACATCAAATAATCTCAGTGAATATTTGCACCAGGACATCCTAGCAATCTGAAAGAAAACTGATAGGTCCTGAATCCAGCATACAGTAGGTAGGGCACAGTCTAGAGATCACTCAGAAGAACTCATACATTGAAACTAGGTCAAACTCTACCCATAGTGGCAGAGTGCCTGAGTCCCTCACTAACTGGATACCACCAGCCCATGATAGGCTACTTGGGGTGATCTTAGCACTGATAAAGGATACTATGTAAAGGAAGACCCAACTGAGTTCATCATATTTCTCTGCTCAAAAAACTCTTCCCAATGAATGAAAGGATAGAGTAAACTAACTGTCTATGATGTTAAGGAATTTAATTGGTTGATTTTTCCTTTGGTGATCACTCGTGACAGGAATGCTGCCATTTTCAGGGTGGGTGTTCAGTGATACTCACTGTAGTGAGTTTTCAGTGACACTCTATCCTCCTCTGTCCTGGATCTCTGCCAAGAACACTGCAATCTCCATCCCTTAGTCTTCAATGGCTTAAGGTCATCATTAGAGCCATAAATTTCCAGACATTGCCAGAATTTCCACAGTTATTTTTTTTGAAATTGCTTGAAGGGACACTGTCATCCCCATTAGGCCTCAAAGTGTCCCTAGTTTAAAAAAACACATTTTATGATTGTTCACATTCAATAGGGAATGTTTATACAGCTGGTAGTTTGATTTAGATCCCTTTTTCTTTTAAAAAGTGAAAAACTGAGTTCCCACCATACTGGTGCTACCATACCAAAACATATTTATTTACATTTCTTGACCAAACACAACTGCATCTTTCCTGGACTCAGGAGGACCCCCAATACCATCTAGCCACTCATTATGCAGTGTAAATAGAGGAGACTATTGTACCATAAGTGACTGCACTGTTTGAGGATGTTTCTAATGTTCAGGAAGTATGCAATACAAGTAATTTGATGATCTGAAGCAAAATGAAGCTGGGTAAAACTATACATTACCATGCATTTCAGTTCTAATAAGTAAGGAAGCACATAAAGCAACCAGCAACATAAATTAATTTTGGAGAGGGTAAGCAAACAAAAAAATGTGGGCTTTTACCTAAAAATAATATGATGCAAAAAAGGTTGACAGTGTCCCTTTAAAATTGGATAGTTTATCAGAAATTGCCATTCTAAATCAAATTTCATCTGAAATGTTGCTTTTTTACCATTTTGTCTTTTGCTATCTATAAATAAAAACCATGTCACCTTCTATAACAAAACTGACTTTTTATGTATGTCTTCACATTTTATAAGTTGACGTATTTCAACCATTCAGAGATAATGGGGAGGATTTTCATGCATTCACACCCGTTTGTAGGATGCTAGAGTGGAATTCCACTCAAAAAGTTGTTTCAATGTTTGGGATTTAATCCTGCAGTTGCATTTGAAAAATGGACACGAGTCCCACAGTTGCAGAAGAAATTACCATAACCTGAGGAAAATGTTGTAGATATGTTTGGATGTCTGTGAATAGGACACAGACATCTGGACACATCTGCATGGATGCAGCATGTGTCCAAAATACAGATGCAAGTGTTTTGTCCACAGTTTAGAAAATCTTGCTCATTATATTATATAGAAACATAGAGGATGATGGCAGATAAGGACCGCAAGGCCCATCCAGTCTGCCCATTTCTTTTTCTACCTTATAAATGTGCCATCGGCCTTTGCTCTGTCAGTGGCCTATCTATTCATACTCATCTGTATTGCTCCTTATTCCTATGCCATGCCTGTTTGAAGCCCTGCACTGTATTCATAGCCACCACTTCCTGAGGTAAGCCGTTCTATGCATCCACCACTCTTTCTGTGAAAAAGAATTTCCTCACATTACCCCTTAATCGGCCTCCCTCTAATCTCATGCTGTGTCCTCTTGTCCTGCTATTTTTCTTATATTTAAACATATTAGAATCTTTCATCTTGTTAATGCCCTTAAGATGTTTGAATGTTTTGATCATATCACCTCTCTCCTTCCTTTGCTCAAGGGTATACATATTGAGCTCCATTAATCTGTCCTCATATGTTTTCTGATGCAGTCCCTGCACCATTTTGGTTGCCCTTCTCTGGACTGCCTCAATTTGGTTAATGTCCTTGTGAAGCTGTGGCCTCCAGTACTGCATGCATTACTCCAGATGGGGCCTAACCAGTATCTTGTAAAGAGGGATTATTACCTCCCTCTTACGACTTGTGATACCCCTACTAATACACCCTAACATCCCCCTAGCCTTATCTACTGCTTTAGAGGTCTGCTTGGATGATTTCAGGTCATTGGTGATGATGATGCCCAAGTCTCTTTATTCCTTTGTGACTGCCAGCAACTCCCCTTCCTGACTGCCAGCAACTCCCCTCTACTACTAGATACATTTCAAAGCTCTCTAATGCCAGGTAAAACTCAATACTGCTGGTACTGTATTTAAATAGCAAAAGACTTTGATGTTAGGGCCCCATTCAATGAATGGGATTCAGTTCACACTTTACAATCTCATCATTTCTGTTCAGAAGTTTTCTGGTAGTCTGGCTTCCTGGATCATACAACCATTCATTTGTTCAGTGAGTGATATATTCTCAATGAGATGAGCTTTTAGCATAGAAACATAAAATTTGATGGCAGATAAGGGCTGCTTGGCCCACCTAGTCTGCCCATTTCCCTACCTAATGGCTAAGCTGCAGATCTTAGTAAACTAATAGCCTATTTCTTCCTACCTCCCACTAGAATTGTCGTGTGTCTGTCCCATGCATTCTTGAATTCCCCCACTGTTTTTGACTCCACTACCTCCTCAGGAAGACTGTTCCATGTATCCACAACCCTCTCCATGAAAAAATACTTCCTCATATTACCTTTAAGCCGCCCCCCTCTATCTTCAAATTGTGCCCCCTTGTTCTTGCACATCTCTTTTTCTGAAAGATGCTACTGTCTTGGACATTGTTGATTCCTTTGAGGTACTTGTAAGTTTCTATCATGTCCCCCCTCTCCCTCCTCTCCTCAAGGGTATACAAACTCCTTTAGTCTCTCTTCACATGTCTTCTGGTGTAGACCTTGCACAATTTTAGTTGCCCTCCTATGGACAGCCTCCATCTTGTCCATGTCCTTGCCGAGATGGGGTCTGCAGAACTGCACTCAGTACTCCAGATAGGGTCTCACCAACTGTCTGTATAGAGGGATAAAAACTTCCTGTTTTCTAATGGTGTTGTCTCTCCCTATGAATCACAGTATCTAGCCAGCCCTTCTTACTGCCTTCTCACATTGCTTGCCCATCTTAAGGTCATCTGATATGACGATCCCCAGGTTCTGTTCCATTTGTGTTGTTGCTAGTGTCTTACCCCCCATCGTATACTGTTCCCCTGCATTTTTGTTTCCTAGGTGCATTACTTCGTACTTCTTTGCATTGAATCTAAGCTAGCATACATTTGAACATTCCTCCAACCTTGCCAAGTCCCTTCACATCCTTTCCACCCCACTTTCTGTATCGACCCTGTTGCAGATCTTTGTGTCTTCTGCAAAGAGATATGCTTTTCCTTCCAGTCCATCTGCAATGCCACTTATAAAGACATTAAAGAAGACTGGTCCCAGTACTGAACCCTGTGGTACCCTGCTAGTCACCCCTTTTCTTCAGAGTGGACTCCGTTTACTATTACCCTCTGTGTCCAGTTTTCCAGCCATTTTTTTACCCAGACTACCACCTTGGGGCCCACTCCAAGGCTGGCTAACTTGTATATTAATCTTTTGTGTGGGACTGTGTCAAATGCCTTGCTAAGGTCTAGGTAGGCCATGTCCACAGCCCTCCCTGGTCTACTACTTTGGTCACCCAGTCAAAGAAATCTATTAGATTCATTTGACATGACTTTCCTGTTGTGAATCCATTCTGCCTTGGGTCCTGTGCCCCAATGGCCTCTAGGAACTTAATTCTTTCCTTCAGAAGTGATTCCATAATTTTCCCTACCACTGAGACCAAACTGATTGGTCTGTAGTTTTCTGCCCCTGTCCCCACTTTTGTGAAGGGGAATCACATCCGTCCTCCTCCAGTCCTCAGGTACCACATCATCCTCTCATGATTTGTTAAAAAGGGTAGTCAGTGGTGTCACGAGTTCTGCCCTTAGTTCTTTTTTTTCATTTAATATAGTTTATTATGTTTTGACAAACAAACATTATGACTGAAATCGAAGTATAACATAGATATGGAATTTCAATTGAATACAGAATATACCTTATTAACAGAAAGAAGAAAAAAATAAAATCTAATACCTTAGTAAGTAAGCCAATTCTAACATAAAGAAGAATTAAGTAAATAGCAGTAACTGTTTATTTGTTTGTTTGCTCTTTTCCCCACCCCCTCCTCATAAAACCCACCTTAGTCTGCCACCGGTTGTTATTTATCATAGTTATAGTTGCCTGAAAAACAAAAAAATAGAAGCCAAAACGGGGATAAGAGTAAAGAGTACTGCAGAGCAAGAAGATATATGAAAGTAAAAGTGATAGGGGGCCAAATTCCTGGGGCTGTCCTTAGGTCGAGTCTTATCTAACAAAAAAAAAAGCTGGATATGGATGGCCAGAAGCTAACTAATTGAAAGAAGGGTGTAAAGTGGTTCCCATCTTTTTTTTATATTTGCCCATATAATTTGAAATTCTAGCTATAGTAAACTCAGCTTGCAGGGCAAACATAATTTCTTTGAACCATTCCAGGTAGTTAGGAGTGGTCAGATCTAACCAATGTCTCAGTATAACTTTTTTATCACATGCTGAGATTAATGCCATATGAGCTCTTTGATTGTGCCCTGATATTGATGTATAATCACCTATAATACAGGTTTCCAAGTTAAAGCTGTTTTTTAGTGCAAGTAATGGAGCCAACCTGTTTGCAATGCTATGCCAAAAGGGAGCAATCTTTTCACAGGACCATAGCATATGGGTTAGATCTGCAGGGGCCTGGTGACATTTAGAACATTGATTTGAAGGTAGAATACCCATTTGGTGTAATTTGGAAGAGGTATAATATAGATTGTGGTTAATGCAAAACTGCATATATCTATATCTATCCCATTTAATATATTTATATAGATGGGCAACAAATTGAAGGCCAGTCTCTAGCAGTAGAGGATAAGGAAATAGTATTATCCCATCGGTAAAATCTCCAGCATTCTAAAATGGTCACTGTTGGTAGAATAAAGTCATAGGAGTAGGATATTAAATGGGAAGTCGGGATGACCTTAGCCCTTAGTTCTTTTTGAATTCATGGGTGAATCCCATCAAGCCCCATTGCTTTGTCCACCTTCAGTTTTAAGAGTTCTTTCAGAACTCTTTCTTCTGTGAGTGGACTTGTATCAACCTCTCTATCCAGAGTGCTTCTATTCTTTGATTTAGGCACCTCCCCCCTCCTCCTCTTCTTTTGTGAATACTGAACAGAAGTATTCATTCAGTATCCCTGCTTTTTCACTGTCACCCTCTACCCACCCTCCCTTCCCTTTATTAAGCCTCACTATTCCTCTCTTGGTCTTTCTTTGCTCCCTAATGTACCTATAAAAGTGTTATCCCCTTCTTAACTGAGTTGGCTATCTTCTCCTCAGTTTGGGCCTTTGCTATTCTGACTGTCTTCCCTGCTTCCTTCTGCTTTAACTGGTACAGTTCTCTGTCCTGCTCTTTCTGTGTTTCCTTATACTTCCTGAATACTACCTTTTTCTCCTTAACCTTTCCTGACACCTCTTTTGAGAACCATAGTGTTTTTTTTCCTTCATTTTGTTTTGTTGATTTGCTTCACCCAAAGACTGGTTGCATCTGTGATGGCTGTTTTGATTTTTCCCCATTGTTTCTCCTCCCCTCCTTCATGCCCATTTGCTAGTGCTTTTCTGAGGCACTCTCCCATTTTCCCAAAGTCAGCCTTCCTAAAGTCCAATACTCTTGCTTTTGTATGGCTTGACTCTATGGCTGTGTTTATCATGAACCACACTGTTTGGTGGTCACATGTCCCCAAATGGCTACCCACTTCTAAATCCAAGATCCTTTCTCCATCCCCATTTGACAGTACCAGGTCTAAGACTGCTCCCTCCCAAGTGGGTTCCAACACTAGCTGTCTGATGCATGCCCCCTGTAGGGCATCAAGAATAACACTGCTCTTGGATGTGGCTGCAGCAAAGGTGCTCCAGTTTATGTCTGGCATATTTGGGTCCCCATTAACAATATCTTCCCTTTTTCTGCCATTCTAAGGATGCCCTCTATCATTTCCTTGTTCATTGCCTCTCCCTGAGATGGGGGTCTGTATACAACCCGTATGCAGATTGTGGTGCCATTTCCTGTCTCCAGGGTGACCCTAGTGCCTCCTCTACTCCCTGTTTATCCTTTAGTTCCATTGCTTTGATCCCTTCCCTTACATAGAGAGCTACTCTTCTTTTTTACCTCCTGTCCCCTCCTATAGCTTGTGTACCCTGATATGTTGACATCCCAATCATGGTTCTCTGTGTACCATGTTTCTGTGACTGCCACAATATCCAGGTTCCCCTCTTCTATCAAGGCCACTAGTTCAGGGAGCTTGCTACACAGACTGCAGGCACTGGTACTCATCACCCTCCATTTTCTGATGGGCTTAACCCTTTTAGCCCCATCCCTATCCTTACTGCCTTTTTCTGCATTTATCTCTGTCCTGCTCCCTATTGACTTCTCAGCCTTGGTGTTTACCTCTCTAACTACTGTGTTTTGTGGAGGAAGGCTGGGTTTTCCCCTGCTCCTTTTCAATGCCTCCTCCCTTGGCTAATTTAAATGCTTGCCAATGAAGCATTTAAACCTATCACCTAGGATCCTGGTTCCCCTTCCAGACAGATGAACAGATATGGAGAAAAATAGCTTAGATTCTGTGGCCTCTGAATTTTTAGTATCTTTCTCTTGAAACTTAACATTTACTCTGCATACACATTTGAATATATTTTTAATGACTACAGTTACTCATTTTTCACTGTGCTGTGGTAACCTAATCATTGGGATTTTATACCATCAGGCACTATGTGTAGTTACACTGCTGTAGTATTATCGTGGCATGGTAGCACCACTATAGTTAGGGTTGTGTAGGTTGTTCAGTGTTAAATCACTAACATTGCCGGCTCATTGGCACAGGGGTTGGAGTTCCACCTGCAATGCCAGTGACCTGGATTCAGGAATGGACCTTGGTTGTCTGAGGGTTGGCTGAGGGGAGCAGAATCGAGCATCCCACATACTGATCTCCTTCTCCGGGGGAAGGTGCGGTGTGTGACCTGCAATTGAGGATCCTCTGGTGGAGGCCAGGAAAACACAGCGACTGGCACCTACCAGAATCTGAGGGGCAGGACAGATGCAGGCATCATTGCATGCTCCCACCCCCACTTACAGGAGAAGAAAATCCTGCCTTCCCACTGCCTTGATGACACTCTGCCCTGCTGCACTGGCTCCCAGGCTGACTCTCACCCTATTCCGTCTATCGTGGTGCCCTTCAGAGGGGTTCAGGTGCCATGACCCCACCCTGGGAGGCAAGCCAGGGGGTACCAGGAGGGTGGCTAAATGTGGGAAGCCAGAGCCTAGGGTCTGTGATCAGGCAGATGGTGCCAGCAGTGGGAGGCACCAAAAATAGTAAAAAAATAAAATAAACCACTAACATTGCACATTAATATCTTTGGCAATGTTTGACAAAATGAGTTGAAACTTTGCGCGTGTTGTCTAGGAGGCAAGGTCTTGATCTGTGGAAATGTTTTTAATGGCAGCATGTGCAGTTTCTGAGATCCACATATGAAGTTCATACAGCACTGTAGTGGCAGCAGATTATGGCTCCTCTGTACACATTCTCTTACAAACATTTTATTTGTTATGGAGGAAGGACTCAGTGAATCAAACTCATTTTTGGATCGCTGCTGCCACAGGGGGAGTACTTTTATCCCTTGCAAAAAAAATTGGTTAACTGTACTTTAGAAATGCCCAACTCATGAAAGATATAATGTCTTGAATGAAAAGCATACACCAGCTGCATTACCAACAACATAATAAAGTTTTCATAAACAACAGTGGTTTTGTTTATTTTTCTTTATTTTAAATGCTATTATAGTAACATGGATTTGTAAGCCTCTGCAGTTCATAGGTTCATCAAGAATGATTGCCAGCAGCTCTCCCCCATCCTGGACCCAATGGCAGAAGGGTGAAACGGCACCAGAAAATGGTAGTGATAGCGATTTTAATGGCTGTGTGGGTGGAGCTCCACAGACATATTGCTACTATTCTCTGTAGTAGCACTGTGGAAGCATGTGACTGGACTGCTGTCCAGTGTTCTTCCACAGTGCTGTGGCATAGTTTCCAGAGGTTGTGTTTATGCGGCCTTTCCCCTCCACCAGCCGCATAAACACACCCACTTCACAGGGCACTACTTTTGTCTTCCATAAGTATGGAAGTGACATCTGCCATGCACAAGATACTGCCATGATGAACTGCGCATGTGCGAGTATAGCGAATGCACAGTTCCAATACCGTCACCATCTTTGGTATGGCAGCTGTCAGCGTGATGTAAATGGAAAGGCTTGGATGTTAGGACATAATAAAGAGGAGCTCCATTACTGCTATTACTTGAGAGTGAGCAGTATTTGCATATTTTTTACCTCACATGGCATCAGTGTACGGCAGCATCTAGCATGGTGAGAGCAATTAGTAATAACACCAACTACCACTATAATCACTGTTGCTGCTCTGAGAAGCTGTATCGACTCTGACCAGAACTTGTTTTCATAGCAGTGATTAAACTGTAAAACAAACTGTTTGCCATATTAAATCATGGCACCTATAATACCAAAAACAAAAAAAACCTTCATTAGAACTGAAGTGCAGTCATGCAGGCAGACTTGAACTATCATGCATAACGTACACCTTGCCCCTCCTCTGAAACTGGAAGTAAAGCAATAAAAATAAGTAAGACAATGTTTCCTAATAGAAATAGTTATTTCGATAGATATCTTATCAGTGGCACTTTTGAGCTACAGTATAACTCCCCCCACAAAAAATCACCCAGTCACGTATGGCATGCTCGGTTTCTAATATGGCACTGCACTGCTGCCATGATGCTGAAAATGAAAGTGACAATCTGAAATTAGTGACAGTACTGAGAACACAGCACGACTCAGATAAAAAATGTTCAGCGTGAAAGTACATATTGAGAAGTTATTTATAACTGCCAAAGTAGTACACGGCAATCAGCAAGCTCACCTTGCCAAAAAAGTCACTTAACTGTACTCTAGAAATGCCAAGCTCAAGAAGGATTTAAAGTCTGAAATGAAAAGCGTACACACAGCTGCATTACCAACAACATAATAAAGTTTTCATAAACAACAGTGATTTTGTTATTTTTTTTTATTTCAAGTGCCATCATAGTGATATGGATTTGTAAGTCTCTGCAGTACTCCATGCCAGAGTTCATTCAGAATGATCACCAACAGCTCCCCCCACCCAATAACCAGCAGAGTGAGACTGCACCAGAAAATGGTAATGATCACTGTTTTTTACATAACAGTGATTATACTGTAAAACAATCTGCTTGTCACATTAAATCATGGGTGTTATAATACAAAAAACAACCTTCATTAGATCTGAAGTGCAGTCACGCAGGCAGACTTGAACTGTTGTGCCCAACTCCACTTCACCCCTTCCCCCGAAACTGGAAGTAAAGCAAAAAAATAAATATAAATAGTTATTTAGATTAATATACTATCAGTGGCACTTTTGAGCTTCAGCAGAGTCACATGTGGCATGCGTGGTTTCTAATATAGCACTGCCCTGCTGCCATGATGCTGAAAGTGAAAGTCACAATCTGAAATTAAAGATAGTACCAATAACGCAACCCAACTCGGATAAAAAAAGTTCAGAGTGTGAAAGTACATATTCAGAATTAATTCATTACTGCTAAAGTAGTACACGGCAATCAGCATGCTCACCTTGCCAAAACAAGTCACTTGACTGTACTCTGGAAATGCCAAACTTAAGAAGGATATAATGTCACAAATGAAAAGCATACACACAGCTGCATTACCAACAACATAATAAAGTTTTCATAGACAACAGTGGCTTTGTTCATTTTTTTTATTTCAAATACCATCATAGTAAGGTGGATTTGTAAACCTCTGCAGTTCATGATGCCAGAATTCATTCAGAACGATCACCAACAGCTCCCCCCATCCAATGCCAGCAGAGTGAAACAGCACCAGAAAATGGTACTGATTGCTGTTTTTTCCATAGCGGTGATTAAACTGTAAAACAAGCTGTCTGCCACATTAAATCATGGCTGCTATAATACCAAAAAAAAAAAAAAAACCTTCAACTTTCATTAGAACTGAAGTGCAGTCACGCAGGCAGGCTTGAACTGTCATGCATAACATCCACCTCGCTACACCCCTGAAACTGGAATTAAAGTAATAAAATAAGTAAGACAAGGTTCACTAATATAAATATTTATTTGGAAATATCCTATCAGTGACACTTTTGAGCTACAGTATAACCCCCTAAAATCATCCAGTCACATATGGCATGCTCTGTTTCTAATAATGAGTTGCCCTGCTGCCGCGATGCTGAAAGTGAAAGTGACAATCAGAAATTTGAGGCAGTACTAATAACACAACACAACTCAGATAAAAAAGTTCAGAGAACAAACGTACACATTTGGAATTAATTCATAACTGCTAAAGTAGTACACGGCAATCAGCAAGCTCACCCTGCCAAAAAAGTCACTTAACTGTACTCTAGAAATGCTAAACTCAAGAAAGAAATAAAGTCTCAAATGAAAAAATAAATTGGCTTGAAATCATTTCTTTTACTAAGTCCTAGGAAGAAACAAAGTTTTAAATAAAAAGCCATTTCGAATTTCGAGCCCCCCCCCCCCCCAAAGTCCTATGATAAAGTTTGGTGCAACTGCTTGTGACCTTTCTTCTTTTTCCTTTCTCTATTTCTCGATTCTCTAGTCATGCCCTTTTCCTACTGTTCTGCTGTTTTCCCTTTCATTATATACTAGAGTGTGTGTTATTTTCTAGATGCCTTCATTTACTATTCTGTCTATAATATTTATGATTCTGCTTGTACATTCTATTCTCACTTTCATCTTTTGTTAATGTGGATAGACCTCTAAATCTTTGAAATGAACTATCCATGCTTTCCAGTTGTATAGTATTTTGGAGACAGTATTGTTTTATATAACATCGCAATATACTTTTAACTTTGTCATGTACATCTCTGTGGTCCCTAAAGGTGACACATTTTGGAACACTAGCCTTTGGCAGCTAACAGTTATAAGAAGTGATATCGGTATAACCTAGTGAATTGCCCTTTTCCTACAGTTCTGCTGTTTTCCCTTTCTTTATATATTAGAGTGTGTGTTATTTTCTAGATGCCTTCATTTACTAATCTGACTATTAATATTTATGATTCTGCTTATAAAGCTATAATATTGTATTTTACCTTCTAATTTTTTTATTGTTAGCTATCTCCTACTTCCCTCTCCCCAGGACACATCTGGAAACAAGCTGTTTTCAGCTCAGTATGTACTTTCTGGTTAAACTTTTAAACTAAAACATGGCATGGCACTTGGATTACACATGTCCTGGCTGGGTATTTGAAAAGCATGGTTTCTTTACTGCCCATTCAGTTGGAGGTGGATTCCCATCCTTCCAAGGCAATATCAGGTAACCCGCAGAGCATGGCTTCTACATTTTATTCTCACTTTCATCTTTTGTTAAAGTGGATAGACCTCTAAAACTTTGAAATGAACTATCCATACTTTCCAGTTGTGTAGCATTTTGGAGACAGTATTGTTTTATATAATATCGCAATAGACTTGTAGCTTTGTCATATAAATCTCTGTGGTCCCTATAGGCAGGACATTTTGGAACACTAGCATTTGGCAGCTAACAGTTACAGGAAGTGGTGTCAGTGCAACTTAGTGAATTGCCTTTAATCCATTAATAACTCATCTTTCCTTCATGCTGTATAACAGATACGATATAGCACTTATGAAGGGGTCTGATCCAGTATACACCACTTATAGCTGTGGGGAGTTAGGAACTGCACTTGCAGCCTATCTATAGATGGGTTACCTACCCATTCCCAGACACTAGTGCTACAGTAACATTCTGCAGGAAAAATGATTATTCAACTAATGCCACATAGTAATAGTTTCCTGATATGTTCTTTCTAGACTTGCCTCTGATTCTGGTAATTTAGCTGTTTTTATTTCTTTTCACATCACTTCTAAGGCAAGGGGTTAGAAAGAATGCCATGTGTGAGGATTTCTGCTACAGTTACAGATAGATAGATAGATAGATAGATAGATAGATAGATAGATAGATAGATAGATAGACAGACAGACAGATATGGGGACAGAGAGAGATGGCTGACATTTTCAATTTGCTTTTATAAATTTCCTGGTAGATAATAACATTACTGGTGACAAACAAGATAGGGTAATGATTTTTGGATTATCTGGTTAACAGCAACTGTTTACGATAAAAAGCAGTGGGAAGGGAATGGTAGAACAAAGGCACAGACAACTGGGATATAGTTTGTCTACAGGTATCTGTCTATCTGTCTGTCTATTTATCTAGCTATCTATCTAAATGTCAATCAATCTGTTTCTGTCTATCTCTCCTACTACACACACACACACTTAGAATACATTTCACCAAGTAAATGGTGTTATTTTTGTTGGTGGCCTAGCACATATCAAAATAACATGGTATCATGATGTTAGATACAGTATATCAAAACTAAAAATGACATATTCTGAGAATATAATAATGCAGTATTTAACCAATGGGAGAGTAGTTTAGCAATATGTGACACAATCAGAATGGGTTCAGGCTGCAATCAAAACATGTATTCTAACCAGAGCATTGAAATAAAAATAAACGGCTAACTTTTTTTTTAACTGAATTTTGCATTCTTGGGATCCCACATCCTAATTTGGTGGTGCAAAGAAGTATCTGTTGCATTTAATTCCAATGATGGTAAATAACAAATTGGAACTCAAAAACTAGAAGAATTCAGATCTAATTTCTTACCCAGAGTGGAACACAAATAGTTTAGATTCTATTCAAAAAGAACATGTGATTGTCAGCATGAATCACAAACATAATACTGATGTCAAATGTATGTTGGAGTTAGAAGGAGGGAGATTTTTCAAAAAGACATTACTAAATATTACTTTGTGGAAAGGGTGGTGTATGGCTGGAATAATTTTCCAGACAAATTTGTGGAAGCAAAAATAATAGGGTTTAAGAAAAATGTGGTTGTATTTAAAGAGCAGATAACCACTAATATTGTGTGCTTTTTATTTCAGGGTGTTACCTTCAAAACATGATGTGGATCTGCCTCTAGATGTCACTGGTGGATGTTCGATGTGATCACAGGCCAGTTACCTGCAGCCATTACTGCCTATCAGTCACGGAAGCACACTGGATTCAAAAACTGCCAACAATCACAGATAGAGAAACCCGAGCAGAAGTGATGTCTGAAACAGTATTCTGCTTGGGTTTCATGTGTGCACGCCCTAACTGGCATGGTAGCACTCATTCATGACTGTATCTGAGGATGCACTCTTTCACAGGACACAGCTGAGGAAGGCCGGCGGGAGCAGTGTGATAGGCTGTCAGAAGGGCTGTTTATGCAAAGATCTTTCTGTCCTGTCAAAAGAGCCTTAGAGTGCAGTCCTAATAGTGTTCTGATAAAGACAAATATAATTATAAATGTCAAGTGAGTGTATAAATACAATCGTAAATTGCTTGTGTTTGTCTGCTGGACTTTGATTAGCTTGCTAACATTTTACAATGTATAGTATGTTCTTGTTTTTGAGCGGATGCCTGTACTGTCACTGTATACTCTCAGTTTGAATTTGACAGCTCAGTTACAAAGCATGGGGTACGGCAGGCTGATATGATCCAGATTGTGGCTGTTATGATATGACAGTCCTTTTATTTTACATGCCAGTCAAGTATGGGGAGAATTTGACATGTCATTTTTTTAGGCTGCTCTGTTGGAAACAACTTTTCAGTCTGGTTCTGATTCCTCCCTTCAGAGGCTATTTTAAGTTTAAGTTTATTGGCACGGAGACTCCATTGAGCATGCTCATTTTCAAGGAGGTCCTGTAAGGACAACGTTAAACAACAGTGCACAATCAAAGTGATGACACAGCATACAGGTACAATAATTGGTAGAAAGAAAGTGCATATATGGTCAGTAAAAACAATAATAAAACAGATCGGAATCCGGTGCCTGCATAAGCAGTGGTGACACACCATAAAGTAACAATAATTGTTAGGAAATACATGCAGGGTCAATGAAAAGAAAAACAGTAGTGAAGCATACAGGAATAAATTCATATTAAGAGGAAGAACAAAAAATAGTATCAGTAAGAACTTATATGATTGCTGTCAGCTTCCCAAGATGGCTGAGAGTGCAGGAAGGAAGGAAGGAAGGGGGTAAGGAGAAATACATAACTACTTCTGACGAGGAAGGAGTCTGACTGAGGGGGAAAGGAAAAAGTGCAAGAAATTGCAAGAGGATGAAAGAGCAAGGGAGAGAGTTGGACAGGGACCAAGGATGGTGGTTATAGAAGGAGTCCTGGGTGTAAGGGTGGGGATGGACTAGGGAAGACAGGGGCCAGGGTGGATAGGGAGATATGCTAGGACCTATGGCAGTGACAGACTACTGGGAAGAATTTGTAGGTCTGGGATCTGAAAAAATTTAATGAGACAATGCTGGTGAACCTGAGTGACCTGTGGATGAGATTCCATGCCTGATGGGATGGCGTAGCTAATGGCACCGTTGCTGAGGGAGTTACATATCCAGGGTACATTTAGGAGGATGTAGGCAGATTTCCTAAAGAAGTAGGAGCAATGGGAAATATTAACAAGTGAAGAGATATAGGTCAGTTATTTGTTTAGTAGACTTTTGAGGGTCCAGGTACCTAAATGGAGTAGCCATCGGGTGGCGAGGGGTTGCCAACTAACTTCTTTATATAAGTCGCAGTGATGCATCCTGAAAGGTGCTTTAGTAATAAAGTGCAGAGCCTGATGGAACAGTATATCAAGCTTGCAAAGGTTGGAAGCAGTGGCACAACTGCAGTTGATGTCACCTTAGTCTGTCAGTGGCAGGGATGTGGCCTGTGCTAGTCTACGTCTAATGTCAAGGAGAAGGAGTGCTCTGTTCCTGAAGAAAAAGCTGAGTCTTGCTTTCAACTTAATAGAAAGGTAGTCAATGTGTGCACTGAAAGAATGTTTGCTGTCTATCCAAACTTCAGCCCCTCAGGTTTCAGTAATATTTGTTAAAATAAATTCCTGTCAGTTGCTTGCAGTATGAAATGAGGGTAGATGATAAGCACCAATTCCCCTACCCTCATGACTCCCCCACACCAACCACACACACATATCACACCCCCCACATACACACACACATATACACACACACACACCTGTTTTGCATTTAGGCACCTTCCATCTAGAATTAGATGTTGATTTTTATTTTTTTTAACTAAAAGTTAATCATCTGGGTTTTATGTTTGACCTGTTTGCCCATGCACACATGTACTGAAACTGGCCAGAGACCCTAGAAATGTGTTTTTCAGGTTAAGGGCTGCCACCCATCTGAGGTGGCATACACCCACAGGTTATATACAGGGTGTCTCAAGTCTGAAAGCAGGCTAAGGTCAGACAGAGCCTCAGATTGGCCCTGAAGACACTGTTTGATATGAATCTGACATGTACTACTGCTCACTGGCTAGGTGAAGGGGGAACATCTGTCTCCTGCTAGATTGGAAAGGCACATTAGCTTTGGCACAGCCTTCTGTTCCCCAAGTCTCTATACCAATGAAAGGACATTCAGATTGTGCCCATGCCTGGTTGATTAAGTAATAACGGTGAACTGGTTTTAGCTGCACCATCATGGCAGTGTGGTGGGAAGGGCTGCAGCCACCATGAGAACAATCTGCCATGTGGGTTTTATATCAGCTCCCTCAGGTACAGTGCTGGGGGGGAAACTAAGTGCAGCATATATTTTGCCCACATTCCCAGTTTATAAACCAACATTCTCATAACATCAAATTTTCCAGCAAATAGAAAGGGATATCACAAAAATGCAAAATATGCATCAGTTCAAAGGCATGGGTAAAGGAACAGCCTGGGGCTGACAGTGAACATCTTTCTGCTCCGCTTCTGTAGGATCTGCAACCAGCAATGGTTCTTATTACTTAAACATTTTTAACAAACAATTTAGCTGCAAAAACAGAAAAAGAACTAGGACACAGTCTACAGAAGTGATGAAGGATTCGGAGGTCCTTCAGGGTGTTAGGAGCAGACTTGACCTCCAACATCATCTGAATGAGGAGGAGGGAAATGCTACATTCGAGTGCACACAGTCAACAGGCCATATCTGGGTCTTAATATAGCATAATAGTGACTGTAAAGTCCTCAGTTGCACTGAGCCCATAGATGGGTGGTTCTGGACACAGCAGCAGTTCAAGTCCTAAGAGGTCTGGCTCAAGTACTCACAATATATTAGAGGAGTCCATATCAGCAGCTTACTGTGGCAGGGTACCCATCAGTGATTCTTATCGGTCTTCCTCTGGTGATGTAGGGCAGGGGAGTGCACCAGCCCCAGCTGCTCTTGAAAGTAGTGATTGGCTTCTGCAGGTATTTGAAAATGCAATACTGTATATTGACATTGAAATTTGCAGCTAGAGTTACAGGGTAGAGAAGCCAATTGCATTTGATTTCATATTAGGTTAAAAGCACTACATGAATTTGATCAGCTCATTCCTATCTCCCTGTAACTGCATATTCTCTTATTATAGACCCCTTGTGCTCTCCATCTACAGTACTCACAATACAGCTTTTAAGTACAACTAACTGGAGCATTTATTGTCAAAAGTGAATGCAGACTACTCTAAGTACCAGTTTAACTTAACTAGAACAAAAGTCATGGCACTCACCAATGTACAGTAATGCAAGTAGGCACAAATGAAGAGTCCTGTATTTCAGTTCATAGAAGAGCGATTTATTTGTTTATTCACAGCATCACAAAGTTCAAAAAAGACCCAACAGGGTCTGGAAGACAAGAAAACTTCAGACGTTTCACATACAAAAGAGGCTTTCACAAAGATGAGATGAGTTTCACTTATTTAAAATTAAAAGTAATATTTTTGGGGGCAAAATAATAAAAGTTGATTAGGTATCTCAAATTGACTTAATTTTTTTATACATGCTTACACCATTCCACCTTATTGGTGTAGATGGTTTTCTATGCAAAGTTGATTTAGTTTAATATTTTTACTTCCTTTAATATGCTGGAAGTTTAAGGTAGCATGTTATTGAATAAAAGAAATCAAACCAATGACAGTATCCCACTTTAGCTGTGCCCTTCTGTTACACGGTAATTGCAGATTTATAAATTATTATTGTAATGTATACTTGGACTTGGTGGTATGCATCTTATTTCGGCTTTATTGAAATTACTAATTATAGTATAAGTGAAAACAGATATCATGATATGCACTTGTTCAAGTCCCCCCATGTTCAGTTTTCCCTGTTGGTATACACACACACATGAAATGCACAAAATTCAGCCAGTGAATGATTATTTTAAAACAATTCAAATCCATATTGTTTACATACCACATCCTCTTTGTGAATTGTGTGATAATACTATGCACATCAGAATCCCTTGGTATATACGAGATGCCTTGTCTCTTTCTGCCGTATCACATTTAAACTCACAAAAGTTAATGCCCATATGTACATCACATGTTGTAGTGCTATCAGTGGCAGTTTTATTACCATGTTGTATGGTATCACTTACCTATGCCTTGCCCATTTGCAAAAAACATAAGGTTATCTGTTTTCTGCACATTTTTTTCCTCACATCTCCACTGGATATGGATCACAAGTTTCAACTTTCACATACACAGAGTGTTCTGGTGGGTTTTTTTTCGGTTACTCTAATTAAATTGCTTGACTCTGAAAATGTTAAGAAACTGTATAATTAATGGTACCCTCCCCCCTTCCACTGATGGAAATAAATGCTGATTAATTAATGATGCAATCACAGTTTTGAAAAGTAAACAGAAATATTTATTGATAGAATATTAAAGTATCAAGTATCCAAAGGACATCTGGGGAATGCATGCTTAGGCAACGCTTGGTAGGGGACATGGTGTGTGTCATCCACTGCCCTATCAAACCCCAGGCTACAGCCTTTTAAATTAAATTTGGTGTTTCAGACAGAATACTAGAATTCAAATTTTTGGTATTTTGCACTCAAATCTTGTATACCAGCATGGCCAGTTGGCACAGCAGCAGTGTTTCTACTTGTGAAGCTGGCAGCCCAGGTACTGGAACAATGCTGAATTACCAGAGAGACAGCCGGAGGGGAGGACTGAGCTCCCCAGCTGACACTCTGCTACGCCTGGAGGAAAATCATCAGACTCCTGTTGCACCACACCACTTAGTGGCCCATAGGTGGCCATGCAGCCAGATGTCTGCTTTGCAGGAGGGAAGGAGGATGCTGGCTTGTCTCTGTGCATCGTGCTTGTTTGGAGTTCCTAGTAACTGTATCGTAGTGGGATGGGAAAAAAACAGAGAAAAAGATATCAGGTCCAGATACCAGATGGCTAGCCTAGCAGTAGTGCAGCCACTGTGTCATCCAGACTAGCCAGGTTTATACCCAGAGTCCAGGACATCTGGTGGCAACCAAGAAGATCATATCAGGGTATCTGGCTTGGATGCCTTCTGCCTCAGAGAGAGAGGGCACCTTCTTTGATCGTATGACTGCCCCGGTGATCCAAGAGGAGAAGTGTCACATGGGAAGGGATGAGTAGTCGCTTACAGAGTGGCCTTACATTGGCATGCAACCATTCACCCAGCATGTGACATGGGGTGCCATACGCTTTCAGCAGGGCTGGCAAGGGAAGTTCCAAAGAGAGAGGTGGAGCTCACTCACACTTCTGCTGGTCCTAATTCACAAAATGCCAGGCTGCCACACTGGAGCATGCTTTCTAGGAGGGATAAGGAGTGGGGATATGTAAATTACTATCCTTCTGTGCTGTCAGACAGTGAATTGGCAGACTGACTGAAGAGTCCCAGAAAATACCGGGAGGTCATCCAGGTCACATTCTATAAGTTTGCACATGTGGCCAAATGGTCCTGCTGTTTATGTCAGGGTTTAAAAAGAAGATCATTTGGGCAATAAACTTTATCTGTTCCTGGGGGTCTACTGGCAGAGTGCCACTCTGGGATAGTGAAACTGTTTATAAACAATCAATGGCAAAAACATTTTTATTGGAGGGCTATCTGAGTATATTTGTGTATTGATAAAACATGACATTTTTGAATTATGTTGACTAGGATATTAAATTTATTTTCTTAATAAACTAATCCAATTAACTGAAAAGTGTGTTGACAAGTACTTCCAACAGTAGTAGTAGTATTAATTTATTTGTTCAGTCAAAAGATCATGACAAAATACACAATACAGAATACAAAATGGAAAATACAAGACAGAAAATACAAAAGAATACAAAATACAGAGTATACATACAAAAAAAATATAACAGATTATAAAAATAATTATTTGGTGCACTACAACATTTTGCAAATCTCCTAACAGTATGCATACCATATTGAAATACTTGTGAATAAATATATACATACAGGCTCTAAGAATTAAGCAATATTATGATGTTTTGGATTTTGTATATCTTAGACGAATTTGTGTAATAATATTTAGATAAGAAGCTACATTATTAATGACATGCTCATCATTTGTTGTAAACATCATGTCCAAAAGTATAGTGGAGTCTGTGGTTTGTATCAAATCCCATATTGGCCAATACTTTCTAGGCAAATCATACCATGACTGGAAAAAAAATCACATGATCCAAATCTTCTATATCTAATCTATTGCACTCACACATTTTTTCAGATATGTTCATGGATTTAGAGTATTAAGCAGATAGTAGCTTACTATGAAAAAGTTCAAAGCGATATCTTGTGTATAATTTTCACTTTTTTTGATCAGTTAATACTTTAAGTAGTATCTAAATTTATGCTTCAGATCATGTGCTACTAGCCAATCAGAGATTCTCATGCCAACAGCTTGATTTAAATCTTTAACTGTATGAAAATTTATAATCTGATTTGCAATATATTTATAATATTTTGCGCCAGTTTTGATCTCTTTTGATATATATAGGTCTTCAGAAAATCTAAGTCATATAGCTGAATGAGCAAGTCTACAGTTTTGAACCAGGTTGACTGTTTACACCCCAAAAACTGCATTTCTTTTTTTCCTCTAGGCATAAACATGGTAGTCTATATGTCTTCATCCTTAATAACTTTATCCAATAAGTAAGTTTTTTGGCATCTGTTGATGCCTTTGTGATAAGTATGCCCAGTTCTGCTCTAACAAGCACCATTAGTGCAGTAGGGGGTAAGCCCAAAGCCACTTTATGTAACTTATTTAATGGAGTTTCTAATGTTTGGTTGTTATTTGTTTCCCATATTTCACTTTAGAATGTAATCTGTGAAAAACACTTGACTTTTACTGCAGTTAGCAAAGATAAAATGGTATTACTGACATATTTATCATTAAAACTCATAAGGGCAGCAGAGGTCTGTTTAAGTTTAATTTTTAGATTATCTATATGATTTGTCCATCTCAGATTACTTTGGAGGGACAAACCTAAATATGTGTATTCTTTCACTGTATTTATACGGTTTTCACCAATTTTCCAACTCATATTCGCTTTTCTAGATCCAAAAACCAAAAATATACTCTTTGCGTCATTAATTTTTAGATGGTACCCTGTATTTATGTGCATATTTTGATAATTCATCAAGTTTTTCTGTAACTCAGATGAAGTAAGTGCCAATAATGTGAGGTTGTCCACATAGCTGAGTGCTGGACAAAGATTGTTTCCTACCTTAGAGAATCTATGTCAATTTTGCAATAATTCAGCAAAGAACATATATATATATATATATATATATATATATATATATATATATATATACACACACAGTGTATATATATATATATATATATATATATATGAGTAAAGGGCTATTATACACCCCGTCTAACCCCTTTATTAGTAAAAAAGGGGGAAGATATTTGCCCTTGTGTGCCCCATCTCACTTTTGCCCATGTGTATGAGTACAATTCTCTGATGATGCTAATCAAATTAAGATCAATTCCCCCAATCAAACATAATCTGCCATAGCATTGTTCTAGAAATACAGTCAAAGGCCTGACTAAAATCAATAAATGCAATGTAAAGCTTTTGTTTTCTGAGGGCAACATATTTCTCATACAAGTGAGTTATTATGAATGTGTTGTCTACAACAGAATATCCTGTACAAAAGCCTGCTTGAAGTTCTGCTAGATCTCCAAGATGTATTATCTGTTCCAATAATCTATTCATGATGATCTTAGCAAAGATCTTGTCCACATCTAAAAGAGAAATTGGATGATACATTCTGGCGTCTTTCCTATTACCTTTTTTATATATTGAGAAAAGTGTTGCTCCCTTCCATCCATTAGGAATGCATCTATTTTGAATGCAGTTATTGAAAAATGGTGTTAAGATTTGTGTCTAAAATGTAGGGGAAACCAGGAATACTTCTGGGGGAATTTGGTCAGGTCAATGCACCTTTTTTTTCTTTAACAATACTATTGCAAAATAAACTTCTTGTTTATCTATATTTCTGAAAGATGTTCTTCTAACTTTTAACTCCCATTTTGGTGTTTCATCCAATTGGTCTGGGTTGCAGAAAATACTTTTATATTGTTTGAGCCACATGTCTTCGGGTATAAACATAGCTAATAAATCATTGCTATTATTAGTGCCTTTGGCAACCATTTGTCAAAGGGATTGTTGATCCCCTCTTTCTATAACGTGTAACATATATAGCCATTGTTTTTTATGGAAAAGAGTTTGTTTTTCCTTTGAAAGTTTCTTATATTCACTTCTAGTTATATTTAATAATTTAAATCTGTCTTTATCCTTTGATGATTTTATACATCTGATTTATCGCATCAGGTTTCTTTTGACCATGTGGCATTCTCAATCAAACCATGATTTATTAGTTCTAAATTTTTGTGTAACTCTCATTTTTCTATATAATAAGTTCCTAATTTCTCTAAAGCAAGTTTCCACTATGTTTTGTAATTCCAGTTCCCCTTTAGACAGATTAAATAAATATGAGGCATTTATATTATGCAATACCACCAATATCTTTTCATCACATTTTGAGTCCCATCTTATTTTCCTATGATTTCTTATTTCAGTTTGTGTGTATTCTTGAGAAGGTATTTGATTTTCCAAAATTATTTGGTCTGAAGCTGTTAAAATTATTGGGAAATGGCCACTTTCACTTCTTTCTTATACAGTGCTGCTATGCCAATAGTTCATACTACTGTTCCAAAGAAAATAATCTAAAACAGAAGGTCCTCTAGCATCATAACGTGTATACTTTCTCGGTTTATCTGGTATTAATCTTCCATTTACAGGGGCCACATTATATACCACTAAAATATCTATGTTTTTTTCCCCATCTTTTTTACTTTTTTATCCAGGGAAACTCTACAAAGATCCTCTGACTTATGAAACAGACAGTTTTTTATCTAATTATTTGCATAACCATCAAAAGGTCCTATTCTGGAGTTTAAATCCTCACATATCAGTAATTTAGAACCTGGTTGAAAAATTTGAGTTTTGTATATAATGTCCTCCAAATCTTGCCATATTGTTTCATTGAAATATTTTGAGTTTATAGGCGGGATATATACATTGATTAGAGCAAATTTACATATTGGGAGTTCTATCCAGAAAGCCTGTGCAGTGGAGGAACTATCTATTACTGAAACCTTCATGCTTTTAAGAATATTAAAGCATGTAACAAGACCTCATGAGGTCCTCCCTCTATTACCATATTTTTTGCCAGGTATATGAAAGCTATCATAACCATTCAAATGTACATCTGTATCCCTCGATTGCCAAGTCTCTTGTAAACATAAGATGTGGTGTTCTTTCTATAAATTTTCTCCAGTCTGCATCTGCCATACAAGTCCCTAAACCTGCAACATTCCAAGTGATCAACCTAAAATTTAAGTCCACTTCTACATTTTGTGTTCCTTGAGTTGGAGTATTTAGTCAACCACCTGGGCTCATCAAATCTGAATATTGGTTTTCCACTTCTATATTATAAAAAGATTGTAGGCTCTTTTTTCCTATTCATATATCTTGAGTCTCAGTTTTTGTGAGGTCATTAAATGGTTCCCTTATATTCCCCTTTTTTATCTTGAGTAACATTTTCCTTATTTCGTTCATCTATAACAATGTATATACCCATTTTATCCAAGACAGATACTTTTTTCAGAATATTCTCATAAAGTTCCCTTGAGTCCAAAGAAATCAAAATCTGGTCATAGTTTACATCCCAACTGGGTCTTTTAACTGAGGAAATATTTTCCTTAGTTAGTGGAATGTCTAGAAATTGGCCTAATATGTCTGAGGTTACAAGTTTCAATGTATTATCTGTTTCTCTAAGTAGGCATTTTAGGCCAAAAATGGACATAGTTAAATTTGCCATGAGGTTTTCCCTATTTCCCCACTCATATCTAAGAAAGCTTCCTTTCAATGATGCACTTTCCATAATATGAATTCCTAATTCATCCAAAAATGAGATTTTTTCCCAATATATGTTCTATTGCTTTTCTCCCTTTAAGTTGAATGTTCAATTTGTCCCATTTTATTCATGCTCTGTTTTCTAATAGCTTTCATTATTTTAAGGGATCCAGGTTGGATTTCTAGTACATATTGGAACAAGTTAAAAAGCATTTTCTTAACTTTTCTGGTGTCTCATATTCCACCTCTTTCATTCCAAAAATGCTCAAATATTCAATCTCATTTCTGGAAGAATTTTCAACATTGTTCATTTTGTCTCTATTAATAAAATCAAGTGACATTCCAAGTTCTTCTAACCTTCTACTATTTATGCATAAATGGTTTGCCATTCTTGGAACTGGGCAAAAGATAAAAATACAGTCTTGACCTAAATCATATTTGTCTTCCCAGATTTTAACAATATCAGAATCGAGTACCTCAACCCCTAAAACTGCCCTGAAAAGATGCATAATCTTGTCTTTCAATATCATAGGAGAACCTTGTTTCTTATGTGTTAGACCATAGAGAAATACTACTGCACATTTGTCTATATCAAATAACTCATATTCTTTGGGTATAGTCAAATCATATCCTTGATGTACTTTTTTCTTTTCCCCTATCTCTACTCTTTCGGTTTGACATTTAAACCAATAGGACTTGAGACTTCATATGATGTCCAAGGGAGCGGCACATACCCATACAAAAAAAATAAGTTAACAAATAACTAATGATTACCTTTTCATTAAGTAATGGCTAACTAAAATGTTAAGCATTATGCCTAATCATTGGTTGAGGAGTTTTTTCTCAATTAATGTTTAACTTTTGCCATCTAGCAATTAGTTGGGAATTGTTTCTGTTTACTTATCATTAGTTGAGAAATGAGACTAAAAAATACTGCAGCTAGGAATTAATTGAAGTTTTCTACTTAAACATAATCCAGCTTGAGAGTTAGTTGTTTATATGACTTAGAACATTTCTCAGTTGTTTTACTTGAAATGCAAGAAATGGCTCAGTTATTAATTACTTGAAATTTTAACTTAGCATATTTTGGCAGTCACTAGCTACTTGATAATGGACTCACCTGTCCAGGAGTACTGTCCACTCCAGGGGCAGGAGTCACAAAAAGGATGCACCCAGCACATCCGAGATGTGCCGGTGCAACCCCAACTTGTGCACTGGTGCAATTCTGGCAAGGAATTGATGCGCATCACACACCACCCTTAATGTTATGTAGTGCATCTGGAGGAGGGGTTGTGCAGGGGGCATGCCCATGCATATGGTGCACAGCCCCATTCACAATCCACATTGGAGGTGCATCCCTAGAGCAAGTCCGGAGATGTGCCTCCTTAAGATAAATCTACAACAATTAGAATAAGTGGGTGTTCACCCACTGGCAGGCAGGCCACTGTACTGCAGACTGGAGTTGACAGCTTTCCCACTCTTGCAGTCCAGTGTCCCTTCCCTGCCTGCCATCCCAATTGTATGCCACACACTGCAAGAGTAAATAAAACATATGTGAACCCCACTCCCTGCCCACCACTCTGATTTCATGCTGCACATCACGGTGGTAAAGGAATAATAACTGACCCCGTTCCCACCAGCTTGACCTAATCACACATTTGCCGCAATCCCTTAGATCAACCCAGTGGTCCAGTGGACCTCCCCACTCAGGCACCCCCGCCCCACCCCGCTCCCTCATCATGGCATGGTCCTAATGTCAGTGGGCAGCTCAAACCACTCACATGCTGCCACTGCTGCCTGCTGATAGAGCTGTCTGTGAATGACACTTATTGTACACCTAGAAGCCCATTGGTGGATCCTGCCAACCAATGGACTTGCAATGTGTACTGTACCCTGTCATTCACAAAGTTTCCCCAAGTCTTGATAGAATGGAACTAAGATGGAACACCAGCATGCACAACATTCACTCTATCTGAACAATGTTGGATATCCCTGATCAGTGCTAGAACTGCCTCCCTTCTCAGCCACCAGAAGGAACACCACCATCCTACCTGTCCTATGTGGTGGTGGGACTGCACTCTTAAGCTCTGGCGACTGCCACGGCACTGAATGGCAGGAGGATCAGGGGGTTGATTACCATCTATGCACCCCAAACCACTTCCCTGTTACAGAATAGCAGTTGGGGTGGGGGATTACTAGTCTTATACCCTTGATCAATACCTCTGCCCTGGGGCAGCCATATTTTTACCAATCAATGCCCCAGTACTGAAAGACATGCTTCTGGGGGATATTGCATTGCCTTTGTGATTCCAGTTCCTGTCCATTTACTGCATAGAGTTTGGGGAGTATAGGTGTTGCCAGTATTCTTTGCTCAACTTGAATAATTCTGCCCCTTCCCATGCAGTCTAACCCTGTTGGGCACTTTTATATTATAGTTTAGATTATGATCTGTTTCATGCCTGCTCTGACTCTCATTAGCACTCTTGCACAGCAAACGCTGCACACCCTGTCTGCCAGATTTCTTTTCCACACCCTAGACAATGTCCCATAGTGGTTGCCTGCATAAATCATTAAATAAATATTAAATGATATTCTATGATCCACTGAGACTCATGTTGTGGACAATATTATTATTTGTCAGTCTGGAACAGCACAATTACATATCTGGAGTCATCTTTTTTATATTATACTGCTGTAACCCCCCCCCCACAAATGGTGGTTCCTAAAATGTCTTCCTGGGCCTGCCTAAGGCCCACTGCCAGGCTGGTGTTCTGTGTCTAAATCATTTGAATGTGCTTGCATGAGAGTGCCCTGTTAGCTTCTGTGCCTGTTTTTTTAAGAGGTATCTATCTCATGGGTTATAATTAATTTGGGTGGGAACCGAGTGGTTTCAGGCTTGAGTCCCACCCGAGCAGCATACAGCTGCTTCATTTGCCATCTCTAAGTGCACAGGGGAAGCCCTAATAGGATCTGCGATTACTTTCTGATTATCTGCTTTAGTAATAATAATAATATAATAATTTGTCTAACCTGCTTTCCTTTGCAGCATGGACTTTCTGCCAAGAAACACCATTTTGGTACTGGACTACCAGTTTGGACCAATCGGCACCACGGGGTCCTTAAAATGGAGACTGTCCCCAGATGCCTTGCGGGAGTGAATTTCTGTAGGAATTGTAATTTTTACTGTCTGTCACCTAAATGGACCTGGACTGGCCCTTTCTGTGACAGACTGATGGACCAACCAACCAAACCTTTTGGATCACTGGGAAATCCCAGATCTGCCTGCAGCAGTGTGTCAGTGTAGAGTTGGAGTTGAGAGAGTGAACTGCTCAAGTAATTCAAGCAGCTGCTCCTGCAAGGTAGTGCTGGGATTCGGCAGGAAGGCTGTGTCTGGCCTGCCTGCTACCATCTTCCAGTGTAAAGATGCTTGCAATCTGATATCAGACTTTGTCCAGGTTGCTGTTATTGAGACAGGAATCCTGAATTGTGAGAGAGTAAATTTTTCCTGGTGTGGACCAAAGACTTACTCCTGGAGCGATCTGCATGTCAGGAATTGGAGAAAACCACAGAGCGTATGGTTTGCACAGAGACACTGCTTTATTGCAACCGGACTGTCATCCAAACTGTGGTATCTGGCTGTTTTGGTTATAACTGTGCTGAATGTGTAGTGTGGGTCATGATTTGGTTCCCCACACCCCTGAATGTGTTGCACTAGCTGGACGTTGCATCCAGCACCTAAAATGGACAGCAATCTGAACTGTTCATCTGGTCTGGACTTCTCCATCTCAGCCTAGACTGCCACTCATGCTGCAGAGATTCATCCAATGAAAGACCCACTCGGGGTGTTGGCTCCCTGCTCAACACCATCAAACAGGATCGACCATCATGGTGCATCATGTGGGCCCTGCTTCCCCTGGCAAACAGAGTACCATCCTGAGGTTTTCATCTTGTCAGTCCTGCCTCTTGGTCTGGGTAACCTGAGTAACCATCAGGGTAGTTCCTTGCAACAAAGCTCAAATCATTGTGGAGTTGTGGGTAATGGGTGCTCAAAATCTGCAATGGAGGGGATAGGGGAGGGGTTTGAGATCAGCAGGAGTGGAGGGAAGATTGATAGGGAAAGCCCAATAGGCAGAGGTCAGGCTGGTAAGATGATTGGGGGGATGAGAAGAGCAGGGCAGAGACAGGGATTGAGGTAAAAACAGGGGGAGTGGTTGTAGGAGAAAAAGAGGGTGCAGCTGGAGTGTGTAAGGGGCAGGGCAGTATGTACTATGGAGTAGAGAAAAGGGTAAAAGAGAGAAAAGGGGTAAGGGACAGGAACAGAGGGATACTCATGCTGGGGGATTCTGTACTGAAAGGGATCAGATGGGATGGAAGGGGGGAAAGACACAGCCATATTTGGGTTGAAGATATTCCTGGGTTGACCAGAGAAAGGGCAGGGCAGGCACTGCTCAAGTGCGCATCGAAGGGGAGGAAAAAACCTCACCAAGTGTTGCACATAGGTACAAACAGCTTGGTGGGGAGTCTGCAGAAGTGATGAAGGGGAGGTTTGAGAAGTTGGGCAGGCAGTGTGAGGAGGTTTGGGAGTCGGTGGCATACTCAGAGGTACTCCAGATACCATGTGCGAGCATGGGGAAGAAAGGAAGGATAGAGGAGTTCAACATGTGGCCGAGAGAATGGTGCCACACCAAGAAATATGGTTTAGTGGCAAACTGGGGAAGAATCTGGGGGAACAGTAACTTGTATGCAGGGGACAGGCTACACTTGAGTGAGGAGAGGAGGGGAAGGGAGTATTAAAGGGTGGAATTGAGGGGTATATATCAACTAAGGTAGATTTAAACTGGGGGAGGTGGTAAGAGGACTGAGAATAGTAGAAAGGTCCGGATAGGGGACCCTAGTAAGCTCACTCCCCTAGATACGGATAAAGGCAGAGGTGAAGTGACTCAGGGAAGGGGCATGCAGGGTAGCCGGTGTGAATTGCAGAAGACACCCCCACCCTGTAATAACAAGATGAAAAAAGGGTGTGGACTACCGACAGGAGGGGAGCAGACCAAGGAGAAGAGGGGAGAGAGAAAGGAGGGGTATGGATGGAAGGTGGTCTCCCTAAATGCAAGAAGCCTGGGAAACAAAATTGTGGAACTTCAGGCACTCCTCTCAGAGGGGAATGTGGACATTGCTGCAGTAACAGAGAGTTGGGCAACTAAGTACCATGACTTGGATCTAGCAATTCCAGTGTACAGTATATACAGGAGGGGTCGGGGTGTTGAAGGGGGGGTAGCACTCTGTGTGAGAGAAGGGATCAAATGTACCTGGGACGAGGGGGAGGATGGGAGGATGGAGACACTTTGGGTGCAGCTTCTGGACTCCCAAGGGTAGAAAACTGAGCCTGGGATGGTGTACAGACCACCAACCCAGTCAGGGGAATTGGAATGGGAGTTGGCAGAGCAGATAAGGAGGGTGTGTAGGAGGGAGAGTGTGGTGATAGTGGGTGATGACTCGAGCACCCCTGCCACCAACAGCGCCAGGGAGCAGGTGCTCCCGAATGTGATCCAGGATGGCCTCCTGACACAAATGGTAAGTGGACGTCCAAGTCATGATAACACACTGGACCTGGTACTGGAAAATGGTGAAGCAGTGGGGAAGGTAAGGGTTGACGACCCATTAGCTGGTAGCGACCACCAAACAATGTGTGGTTCATACTCACGCTGGGCAGGGGAGACTGAAGGCACGGGTATGAAGGTGGTGAACTTAGGAGGGTGGACTTTGGAGGATGGGAGAAATACTGCAAGGGAGACTCCAGGATATAAGGCGGGGATGGATGCAGAGCAAAAGTGGGAAGTTATTAGCTGGGCTAACAGGCCACAGTAGCCTGCACCAGTACTAGAGTAAGAAAGGAGCCAGAAAACCATGCTGGCTGAACAGTGAGTGCTGCAGGGGTGAGGGGCAAAGGGCTATGCATTGAGTACAGGAGAACAAGAAAGGAAGAGAATAAGGAGGCTTATGGGAGTTGGTCCAAGGAGGTGGCCAGGTGGGTGAAATAAGCCAAGGCCTCCAGGGAGTTAAGGTTAGCACAGGGCCTAAAGGGAGGGGAGAAGGACCTTTTTAGATATGTCAGGGAAAAGAGAAAGTGCAAAGAACACGTAATGAGGATAAAGTGGGGAGGGAAATGGGTGGAAGAGGGAGAGGATCAAACTGAAATACTGAATAAGTACTTCTGCTCTGCTTTCACTAAGGAGAGGATTGGACCCACTACCATTATGGACTGGGGGGGTGGAAGAAGGTGGGGGAAGAGGTGACAGACAAAATGATCATAGAGAATAGAGTGCTAGAGGGGCTGAGGGTGTTAAGGGAGGACAAGGCACCAGGTCCTGATGGCATCCACCCCAGGGTGCTGAGGGAGATGGCAGAGGTGTTGGCTGAGCCACTGGCACATCTGTTCAACACCTCCCTGGAAACAGGGTGTGTGCCTCCGGACTGGAGGGTGGCCCATGTGGTGCCCATACACAGGAATGGGCCTAGGGAAGAGCCAAGAAACTATCAGCTGGTCAGTCTCACTTCCATAGTGGGGAAGCTTATGGAGACTATACTGAAGGAGAGGCTGGTGGCATTCCTCGAGGGTAATGGCCTCCGGGATGGGCAGCAACACGGGTTTGTCTCGGGGAGGTCTTGTCAAACAAACCTAATAGAGAATTATGACTGGGTAACAAGGGAGCTAGGTGGGGATCATGCAGTAAAAGTCCTGTACTTGGACATCAGCAAGGCCTTTGATACAGTGCTTCATGGGAGACTGGGGGGAAGCTGACTGCTGTGGGGTGGGGAAAAGCTGACAAAGTGGATAGAGATCTGGTTACAAGGGAGGGTGCAGAAAGTGGTTGTGGGGGGGAGTTCTCGACACCCAAAGCAATGACAAGTGGGGTGCTGCAGGGTTCAGTGCTGGGGCCGGTGCTGTTTGGGCTCTTTATCTCTGATATAGCCACACGGAGTTGGGAACAGGGTTAGTCTGTTTGCAGATGATACCAAAATGGGGGCGGCAGTGGATGAAGAGGATAGATGGAAACAATTGCACAGGGACCTCACCAAACAAGAGACATGGTCGGAGAAGTGGCAGCTATGATTCAACGTGAAGAACTGTAAGGTGATGCACTTCGGGGCCAAAAACCATAGGAGGGACTACTGGTTGGAAGGTTGAGGCTAGGGATCACTGAGGATGAGTCCCGGTAGGACGAAACACGTGTCTGTATCTTCTGTTGGCACTCTTTGCAAACTGTGTGAGAGGCCTTTTGGCACCAGGCATTTCTGCTTAAAGTTGAACCAGCATAATATTCTGTGGTGATTTGCATATGCATCCCACGATGCTTTGCATTGTGGGGGCATGTGTGATTTTGTATTTCTTTGTATTGCAAGAGGTTTATCATTCATGCATAGGGATGTGATCCTGTATCTCTACAGATCCTTGGTCAGACTGCATTTGAAGTAATGTGTGCAGTACTGGAGGCCATACCTGCAGAGAGATATAAAATTACTGGAGGGGGTACAAAGGAGGGCAGCAAAAATGTTAAAGGGGATGGAAGGAAAGGACTATGAAGTCAGGCTGCAGGAGCTAAATATGTACACACTGGAGGAGATGAGGGATAGGAGGATATGATTGAAACATTCAAATACTTGAGGGGATTAAATAAACCTAGCACTGAGGGGTGTTTAAACTGAGGAAAGGTAGGGAGAGGAGGGGGCATGGACTAAGGTTGGAGGGGGACATTTAAAAGGGAGATGAGGAGGCACTACTTCTCTGAGAGGGTGGTGTCTAACTGGAAAGTGCTACCAGCAGGGGTGGTAACATGTATGACAGTCAGAAGCTTTAAGAAGGAGTGGGACAAAGCAAGAGGAAGGGTCTAGAAGGCAGGGGCTATGACAGGTATGAGAGGGACAGTAGGGGAGGAGACTGTGGCAGCTGCAATCTAGGGTGCTAGCTGCACACTCAGGCAGACTTTGATAGGCCAGTTGGTCTGTTCTGCTGGCAGATTTGTATGTTCGTATGTACTGTATCGTGTGTCATCTGATTTGTTTTGGTTGATCATTATGAACTGAGCCATCCAGCTCCAGAATACAAATTGTGGGTTAAAGTGCATGTTGCTTGTTTCTTTTCTAAGGGCCCCAACAACAGCTGCAATGCCGGCTTACCCCGGGCAATGCTTCTAGCCTGAGTAACAACTGGGAACCCAGGGTGTGTGTGATTGTGCTAGAGGGACTTTTAGTGCATGCATGTTTAACCTGACTAAATCAGATAGGAAATAGAATGCCAGATTGCTGCCCTACCCTTGCTCACATCCCCTGAATAACCCAGATTCTGTTTTTTCTGCATTTAACTTGGCTAGTGTGTACCTTTGTGGAGGAGATACTGTATTGACATTGCACTGTTCTATTTCAGGTCCTGTTTTACAGGGGGTCTCCAGGTCCAGTGCAGCTGAACCAGCCCTGGTGGTAAGTGTGCCAAGAATGGATTCAACATTGTATTCTGACATGAATGGTGATTGTTCATCTGCTGACCAGTGCAAGCCATTGGGTGGAGTATCAGTGTCCCAGAGAGCTATACCCAGAGCAGCTACGCTACCCTTAAACCAACCCTTCTGGTGGAGGCACCGTTTACTGAGTTCAGGCCACTCAGCCTGTGCCTAGTCATGCAGACAGGGGTAGTATCCTTTGGGATAGCGCCGCCTAGGGGTTACACTTGTTTCTCACAGAACTTGAAAGAAAGACGGATTGGTCAGGAAGCTTTGCAGTGTTAGACTTCCGAGAACTCCAAGACTGGTAAGAAAGCACTGCAGCGTTGGGCTTCCGGTTCAGTAGCCTGTGAAACACAGAACTTGAAAGAATGTGGTAATGATTGGTGAAAATGGGAGGACATACGGGACATAGCGTAATGGTTTAATGCAAAAAATCAACCTCAGGGATTTACATAAGCAGTGACCAGAATGAGTGGAACTAAAACAAGCAGAAGTGACACCAAGCTTTATGTAGGTGAGTAAAAGCAAGAAGGAAGCAGTGTGGCAGACTGCAATCCTTGATGTATGGCTGCACATCAAATTATGGTGAGAGTACCATGCTGTTTCCTCATGTAATGGGGAATTAAATGCACGGCCATTGACAGCTGGTGTTTGTATGAACCCCTCCCCCTTTCCTTGGATTTCTTTTTTTTTACTTAACCACCAACTGTAGATCCCCACTTTGCCATAGGCTCCCAGAGCCATCCCCTATCCCATGCTGGGGACTCTGCGCATTGCCCACTACACATGGATGTTAATGTGGTCATTTCTTGCTCTGACAGTTACAAGAAGTTGGCTCAACATTCATCAGTGTTCATCAAACACAAAGGACACTGCTGTGGTGCAGGACAGTAATTACATTTACTGAATTCAACATACACAGAAGCGTGTATAAGCTCCAAAACGCACTGAAGAGCTTCTGAGGTCAAAGCAGTCCCCAAACTTCCAACATTTATATAAACTATTTCCTCCAGAAAATCTCCTGAAAATTTGCTAAAATAATCTAGCAAAGCTTCAGACCTTCCTTGGAAGGTATACAGTATTACAATGAGTTACAGTAGAATTAGTACTTCAGTAATGCTGAAAAACCAAATTGCTAATAAATTCAAAGGTGACGCTGGGCACTTGTGTAAACAGGCGGTAATGCTCACATGCCTTTCCAGATTAACCAATAAAAATTAAATGAAATGGAAAAAAAAATGAAAAATGAAATTCAAAGGTGATCAATTCATTCACTTAGTGCTGATTAAATCTGTGAGCCTGCGATATGTTTTTTGAGGAAAATAACAGGTATGTGACCCAATCAATACTGAAAGTGGCAATACCTTGGGATTGAGGTACAATGGATTCCATGCACTGACATTCTAAATAAAAACTAAATAAGGAAGTGCATGCAGCTTGCGATACAGAAGGAAATGAAAACTGCACACAACACAGATCATTTGTTTACAGTATGTATTCATTTAAACATTCTCTGTGTTAAGCATATGCTGTCATTAACAAGTGTTCAGAAACTTTATAGCAGCACTCTGACACATTGCACTACCCACTGGAATGAATGTGTGTGTCACTTATTTCTGTCCCCATTTACTGACAGGCGGAACCACATTATTCAGTGTGACACCAGAGGACTGTTGCTGTGATGACACTATGAAAAGGACCTCTTCAAGCTCAAATGGATGGCAGAATGCATATTTATTTATTTTATTAATAAAAACTTTACTAATCAAATGATTTTTTTTTTAAACGCAGTATATAACAAGTGAGACCTCCAGGAACAATCACAGCTGATCAGGTGAGGAAAACAAACTCCTAGAGTGTACAAGAGGCTTCTCCTTTACAAAAAGAATGTCAGGCCCACTGCAACCCTGCTTTGCTATACCTGTCTGCAGCACTGCAGACTAGGGTTACCACCTGTCCTGATATTCACAGGACAATCCTGATTTGGCAGCTGTGTCCTGCAAAATCACATGGAAAAATACTATGTGTCCTGACTGTTCAGTAGAAAAAATATTTTCTAACTTTCCTCAAAATGTTGCAGAAAACAATAATACCTTGGCTAAAATATCTGAAAAAAATACGAAACTAAAAAACTACAATATTTAGTCTTGATTATGACTATTAGAGAAAACAAGTCTGTTGCACTGGCTGAGGTCACAGATTGTCATGCGAAAAATCATGTTTCAGTAAGAAATGCCCCACTTTGGGCTTCTGAAAAGGTGGCAACCCTATTGCCAGCACACATTAAAGGTCGATCATTCTCATTTACTGCAGTTTTCCTTTTAAAACCTGTGCCAGTTTGAACTTTAAAAAAATTGGAAGCTCACCGTTTGTCTGCTGGTTGTGTTGTGGCATGGGGGGGGGCTAAGGCTGGTGATGCTGTGTACAAAGAGGAGACAGATCTTGCAGGGGTAATTTTTTTTGAAAGTCACATCTGCAATACAGCCCTGGAAATAAAGCTGCAAACAAATACTTCAAAAGGAAAGCCTACAGCAGTTTTCTGTGCCAGGGCTGCCTGTATAATATATATTATATTGTGTTGTGTTGTGAGGTGTTTGGGGGAGGGGGAATAAGAAATTCATCTGATCAGTTTGCTTATATTTGATTTGGGTGTCTGCTTACTGGGGCTATTATTCTGTGTTTGCTGCCAGGCATAGTGCAACGCATTTTTTATTTTGTGTCTTCCAGCATTTTCTGCCTGCATATTGGGCAGGATCTAATGGGCAAGGAACTTTAAGGGAGATTGTTGCCTGCCTACTACATCCAGTTGCATAGGCAAGTGTTCCAGAATGTAAGACAAACAGTTCTATGAGGTGTTAGAGGTACCACTAGTGTGATGCGCTTGGTGGTGGTGGTTGGGGGGGTGATGTACAGCAAGGTGATTCACCATGGTTGGTGGTACAGCTGATTTGGACATGGAGACATGTGACTGATTTTGCTTGGGGGCTGCTAGATTATTATGCTGGTGTTGGGGGTTTGGTCTGTGCTTGGAGAGGAGCTGGCTGAATGGTGCTGATCTTATGTAGTGTGCCAGTAAGGAGTGCTTTGCTAATGGAGGGTGTGGACTCTGGATATGTGGTCAGTACGGTGGTCCCGGTGGTGTTGTGGGTACAGTCCCTATTTGAAGGGAGGCTAGCCAGATGTACGGTTGGATGTTGTCCATGGAAGTGACCGTGTGTAGTGACCTGGGCAAGCACATGGAAAAGGGCAGTGTAATGTGAGTGAGAAGGGAGCTGACCATGTGTTGAGGTAGCTGGCTGTGCTGGTGAAAGGGGAGGCATTGTTGGGAGGGAGACTGTGGAGTTAAGGGAAGCTGGCTGTTAGTTTTATTTGGAGGAGAGGGAGGCTGACAATACTGTAGGATGTTGAACTACTCATGTTGGTACGATGGAAGAGTCTTCTGTTTTTTGCTTGGGCGTAGTGAATACAATGCCCATGTTGCTGAAAGCGGTGGGGACATTGGCTCTTCTCATTTTTTCTGGTGGTGGACTGATAGAGTTCAAAAATACATGGATCTGCGCACATGGTGAGGTCTGACAAGACTATGCACTGTCGCATGAGGTGGGCCAGCATGAAAATTGGGGAAAAATAGCAGTTGCCTGCATGAAGCCACAGTGAGAGCAGGCCCTGCACCATGGAGAAGTGCCATACTGCCATGTAGCTACATCATCCACCATCCCATGGACTAAATTTGGACCTTCGGTACAGCCACTCCCTCTGTGGGGGGAAGGCAGAGGGGGAAGGGTCATTCCTCTCATTTGCTATGGCAACCCATCCCAAGATGCTTTAGCAGTTTGGCAGTCCAGAGCCCTGTCAATGGTGCAAGAAGGATAACAGCTGGTGTTTTCATCCTGGCTTGTGTCAGTTGATTGCTGGAGTACAATGGCCCCCCACCCCTAAGAGAAAATCAGTTATAGGGGCACTGACTCTCCTGCATGATGGCCCTGAGTGACAGAGTCCATTCTAAAACCCAGTTCAATGGTGAGGTACCAGTCTCTGTATTCCCCCTCCCCCAACACACACACTTTTTTTTAACCATTATAAGTCTTTCCCAACTGATCCAGCTGATCAGTATTTTTATTTATTTATTTATGAGTTTAACCAGGAAGAAACATAGAAACACAGACTTTGACGGCAGATAAGGACCGCTTGGCCCACCCAGTCTGCCCATTTCCCTACCTAGAGGATAAGCTGCAGATCCTATTTAACCAACAGCCTATTTCTTCCTACCCCCCACAAAAATTACCTTATGTCTGTCCCATGCATTCTTGAATTCTCCCAAAGTTTTAGACCCTACAACCTCCTCAGGAAGGCTGTTCCATGTCCACCACCCTCTCTGTGAAAAAATACTTCTTTACATTGCCCCTGAGCCGTCCCCCCTCTATCTTCAAATTGTGTCCCCTTGTTCTTGCACATCTCTTTTTCTGAAAGATGCTACCCTCTTGGACTTTATTGATTCCACTGAGGTACTTAAATGTTTCTATCATGTCCCCCCTCTCCCTCCTTTCCTCAAGGGTATACATATTAAGCCCCTTAATCTCTCCTTGTATGGCTTCTCTTGCAGACCCTGCACCATTTTAGTTGCCCTCCTCTGAACTGCCTCCATCCTGTCTATGTCCTTGCAGAGATGGGATCTCTAGAACTGGACGCAGTACTCAAGATGGAGTCTCACCAACTGTCTGTACAGGGGGATAACAACTTCCTGTTTTCTGTTGGTGATACCTCTCCCTATACATCCCAGTATCACCTCAGCTTTCCCTACCTCCTTCTCGCAGTCCAGAACCCTCACTTTTGTATGGCTTGACTCTGTAGCAGAGTTTATTGTGAACCACACTGTTTGGTGGTCACTTGTTCCCAAATGGCTACCCACTTCTAGATCTGAGATCCTCTCACTGTCCCCATTTGAGAGTCAGAGGTCTAAGATTGCTCCCTCATGAGTGGGTTCCAAAACTAGCTGTTTGAGGCATGCCACCTGAAGGGCATCAAGAATAAGCCTGCTTTTGGATGGGGCTGCCGTAAAGGTGCTCCAGTTAACATCTAGCATGTTAAGGTCCCCCATCAACAGTATCTCCCCTTTCTTTGCCATCCTAAGTATGCCTTCTATCATATCCTTGTCCATTCCCTCTCCCTGACATGGGGGTCTATATACAACCCCTGTACGGACTGTGGTGCCATTTCCAGTGTCTAAGGTGACCCACAGTGCCTCCTCTCCTCCCTGTTTTCTCTTTTGATCAGTTTCTTTAACCCTTCCCTTACATAGACAGCTACTCCCCCCCTTCTGCCCTTCCTGTCTCTCCTGTAGGTTGTGTACCCTGGTATGTTAACATCCCAGTCATGGTTCTCTGTGTACCATGTTTCTGTGACTGCTACAATATCCAGGCATCCCTCTTCCATCAAGGCCACCAGTTCTGGGAACTTGTTGTCCAGACTACGGTGTTGGTACTCATTACCCTCCATTTCTTGATGGCCTTACCCCTTTTTGCCCCATCCCTGTCCTTATTGCATTTGTCACTCTCTCCATTTACCCCTGCGTTTCTCCCTATTGACATCTCTATGTTGGTGTCTACCTCACTTAGTACCCTGATATTCTGGGGCTAGGATTTCCCTGCTCCTTTCCAGTGCCTCCCCCCTTGGCTAGTTTAAATACTTGTCAGTGAAGTATTTAAACCTATCACCTAGGATCCTGGTTCCCCTCCTGGACAGATGCAGACCATCATGCCAGTATAGGCCTGCATCCCTCCAGGTGGACTCCCAGTCTCCAATGAAGCCAAATCCCTGAGCTCTGCACCAGTTTTTCAACCACTGATTGAATCACATGGTGTGGAGCACCCTAGCCTCACCTGTGCCATAGACAGGCAGCACCTCGAGAAAGTTACGTGTGTGCTATTTGTCCACAAGGCCCCTCCCATCTCCACAAATACTTCTTTACTGCTCTGATCCTTTCTTAGCCAGGGTCATTTGTCCCTAGGTGGACAATGACATCCAGCTCTCTCCCTGTGCAGCTGCTCCTGCAATCCTTAGGATCGCTCCTGTCTCTCAAGCCATGGCGCCAGGCAGGCACTTTACCTCCCTCTCCTGTTCCTCCCCTAGTTCTACCTTCCTAACAATGGAGTCCCCCACCAGGAGTTGTTTCCTTCCCCTGTGGGGTCCCATGCCACCCTCCTTTGGGTCTCCTTTGTGGAGGTTCCCAGCATCCTCCTTGGTCTCCACTCTGGGTGCCTCCATAGAGGAACCACACTTTTCCAGAATGGCATAGAAATTGTGGAGATGTATAACTGGAGGGATGAGCCTCTGTTCCACCACCCTTACCCTCTCTGAGCCCACTGTGGTCCTACCACTCCTCTTTCTTGGCAACCTCTGAGGCAGTGGCACTGACCCTGGTGGTCCCTGGGTGAGAAAGGAGGTCCCACAAATCCTGGCCAACTCAGCCTGGAGATGAGCAGCCTCCTCCCTCAGCCCAGAGAGGTGTCTGCAGATGGGACAACACTGCATCCTCCAAAACATCTCTCAGAAGACTGCTGCTCCACAGCCACTGCACTGCACCACTCCCATCATGTCTTTTTTCTGGCCTCCTAACTGTTATTTGGAATACTTACTCTTTCCTCTGTTTGTTTATTTCTTTTTTTCTCTTTTTCTTCTCTCCCTACTTACTTACTGCCTCTGCACCCTTTTATCTCCTAATCTTCCTGTTCTGAGATAAGAAGTTCCTATATTTCTTAGTAGTCTCCTTACTTGCTCAGAGTCAGACCTCCAGCAGCTGGGGGATGGAGAGCTACTCTTGCCGTTCTAGGATGGTGAGTCTTTGGTGGCTCTGTGATCACTCACTTCCTGCTCCCAAACAGGAAGTTCCTGTTGCCAGTTAAATCCTGTGCCTAGAAAAGTAGAACTGGTTTAGGGTGGAGGGCAATATAGTCCCAGTAGAGAAGTTTTAGTTATACCAGTAGCTCCTTCCTCCTCGAGTTCTGTCTGTCCTCTGGCAGAAGCTATCTAGGGTAGTATTTATGTCTGGTCTTAACCTGGCTCCTTCTAGCTAAGCCACTCCCCCTACTTTGCAAATCTTTCTACACTTAGTTAATTTCACAGATAACAATTCCCTTCTGACACCTGTGACAAGCACCTAGATAAGTACACAGATAACAGATAACAATTTACTTCAACTACCTCTGACAAACACACCAACTCCTTTTTTTGTTTTTTACCCTTAATTGAAGGTCCCAGTACAAGAAATCTAGTTCTTAGTCCCAGTAGAGAAGTTTTAGTTATACCAGTAGCTCCTTCCTCCTCGAGTTCTGTCTGTCCTCTGGCAGAAGCTATCTAGGGCAGTTTTTATCTGGTCTTAACCTGGCTCCTTCTAGCTAAGCCGCTCCCCCTACTTTGCAAATCTTTCTACACTTAGTTAATTTCACAGATAACAATTCCCTTCTGACACCTGTGATAAGCACCTAGATAAGTACACAGATAATACAGATACCAATTTACTTCAACTACCTCTGACAAACACACCAACTCTTTTTTTTTTTACCCTTAATTGAAGGTCCCACATACTGAGCAGTGTTGCTCGACTCCAGATGCAACCTGGGATCCTTATTATTCATATTGACCCATTTTCCCTTATATGTCCACAGGTCTGGCAGGATGCTGACTGGGTGAAGGAGGACACTGACCGCATGTATCAGATAAGTATTGTTTTTTGTTTATCCTACATTGTTTGTCATTATTAGTTCATAAAGAGCTGCAGATCCTTTGTGACCCCATTGCTGTTTTTGTTTCACAGGTACAACTGGATAGTCTCCTGAGACCCCATTATCCCAGGCTCCACAGGAACCCGGTAAGAGATCTCTTATCTGCGCTAGGATGTTAACCTGTAATGGTGCTAAATGTAAACTTTCACTTGCTAGGTGGTTGGTGATGCAGGGTTTGACATCTATAAACTGTTCTTTTACTATTCCACCATCATGAAAAGAGGGAAATTTATTGGAGTTCACTGGTGGCTGGACAGCACTTGGGCTTTACCATCATGCCTCACAGTGCACTCATTAAAGAGCAGGTTCCTACTTTCAGCAATGCTACTGTCCCCTAGCCCATTTGATTCCTTACCTAACTGGAATCAAGCTACTGACATTTGGCTTAAAAACTCTTTAAATTCACAAAGTCATATCCCTCGTAATTCTGGAAATCATAATGGTGCCAAAAAAAAGACTGACTTCCCGATTAGACAAACACACCCCCCACGTAGGCCCATGCAGCACTGTTTTGTGATGTCACAAATTGAAGGCTGTGGGAGTGCGCCCCATTCAGTTTTTTCATGTCAAAGCAATTGATCGACTAATAGGATCCCTATTTGTTGATCGATTGCTTTGATATGAAAAAATTCCAACACTAAAGGGTTTAAGTATATTAGAAAATACCAGCCCCATAGAACTGAATGGGGTGCACTCCTGCAGCCTTTGTTTTTTGACATCACAAAACTATGCTGCATGGGCCAACATGGGGGCATATTTATCTTACCGGGAAGGCGGTCTTTTTTTTGGCACCATCATGATTTCCAAAATTTCAAGGGATGTAACTTAGTGAATTGATGGAGTTTTTATGCCAAATGTCAGTAGCTCGATTCCAGTCAGGTGAGGAATCGAACGGGCTGGGGCAGGCAGCTACTAGGAAGCTGCTCTTTAATGCCCCAATTCTCCATTGTGGGCAAGCTCATGAAGACCATACTAAAGGAAGGGTTGGTGGAATATCTAGAGGAACATGGTCTCCAGGATGAGAGGCAGCATGGGTTCATAGGTGGGGAGATCGTGTCAAACAAATCTGATTGACTTCTTTGACTGTGCCACTAAGACAGTAGACAGGGGCCAAGCGGTAGACATCCTCTATCTTGATTTAAGGTTGATCAGGAAGTTGGTGGATCATGTAGTTTGGGAAACAATGGCTAAATGGGTGGAAAACTTGCTAATGGACAGAACCCAGAGGGTGGTTTGGGGAGAGTTATGTGGCACTAGAGAGGTAACCAGTGTGGTCCCACAGGGCTCGGTGCTGGGGCGGTGTTGTTCAATGTCTTCATCAGTGACCTTGGGGATAGCATTAAGGGAAAAATGTGCCTATTCACAGATGACACCAAGCTCTGTGGAAGAGTGGACACAGCTGAACGGATACCGGACCTCCAGGAAGATCTGGAAAAGCTGGGGAGGTGGTCCAAGATCTGGCAGCTTGGCATTAATGCCAATAAATGCAAAGTTATGCATCCTGGAGCCAAGAATCTCAGGACAGAGTGCTACCTGGGTGGAGTCTGAGTATCTGCATCTGAGGAGGAGAAGGACCTAGGAGTGATGATCACTAGTGACCTGATGTACTCCACACAGTGCAAGAAAGCAGCAACAAAGGCAAACAAGATGCTGGGATGCATAGCTAGGGGGATTAGTGGTAGGAGAGAGGAGGTTGCACTGTCCTTGTACAGATCACTGGTAAGGCCACATCTAGAGAATGGTGTTCAGTACTGGTGCCCACACCTCAAAAAGGACATTAACCTGCTGGAGAAGGTCCAGAGGAGGGCTAAAAAGATGATAGCTGGTCAGTAGGGCAAGGCATACAAGGAGAGGTTAAGGGCACTGGACATGTATGCCCTGGAAAACAGGAGAGAGATGGGGCCATGACTGGGACCTTCAAGTACTTGAAAGGGATAAATAAGGTTGATAAGGAGAGTTTCTTTAATCTGAGTGGCAACCATAACACAAGGGGGCACAGTCTTAAGCTGGAGGATGCGCGGTTTAGAAGGAGGTCAGGAAGCACTTCTTCACAGAGAGGGTGGTGGACACTTGGAATGCGCTGCTGGAAGAGGTCATCTCGTTGAAGATAGTGGGAAGCTTTAAGAGAGGCTGGGATAGGCATATGGGAAGGTAAGAATCATGGGTAGGGAGAATGGGAGGAGTGGGGAGGGAGGGAGGGAGGGAGGCAGGGGCATTAGTTCAAGCTGTGGACCCTGCAATACAAGCAGACTTGACAGACCAAATGGCTTTCTTCTGCTGGCTTCTTTGTATGTTCATATGTAATTCACCCACAGTCTGTTGTGGGTTATTGCTACTACGTTTGGCTATCTCCTTGGCTACTGCTTTTCAACTCAAAGAAATTGAAAAGGAGTGCCTGGGAACCCTAAAACAAGACTGGAAATTTTTTTACCTTTTAAATAGCAGCTGATTCCTTCAGTAGAACTTAAAAAAAATAATATTTATACACAGTTCAGATTGTATTTCACATTAATTCTGTATTTTTCCTCCTCATTAATTATTACTGCGGTCAGCTGAATGACAATAGGTTCTTTGCTCCTGAATCATCTATTCCTGCTGCTTTCTCCCTACCTGAGGTCATAATGCACTGATTTGACATCACAGTTTCTCCCATGACAACAGTTTGTTATGCCACAACAGAGGATTATGAGTTGAAGTAGGGAGTCAGCTGTAGAGATAGATGAACTCTAAGAAATAAAGATCATGTATTCATGTGTTCTCAGTAATAAACAATGAACAGGAGAACTTTATAGAATATATACAGAATGCCAGCTGAATTGCACCCACACAGTATGTTTTTCAAAGTTTTGAGGTATCAGCAGTTCTTTAAGCTCCCCTTCCCCAAAGTTTTGTTTACATTTGCAGTGCTATCACTGGTGGGGAACTGTTGTCTGGGCAGCCGAGGCCACACAATGCAGCGGGGCACTTCCTTAGAAAGATACTTTGGCCCCACCTCATTGTGAGCCCAAAGACGACATTTCCCCACTGGTACTGGCACTGCAGTTGTAAACTACACTGCGGGTGAGGGAACATTTAAAAGATAATGGAAAAATAAAAATTGCAGCATATATTTAGGCTAAGCATGGTTCACGGACTTTCATTTCTATTTCTTTGAATTGGAAAGCAATACTCAATAGGACATAGTCACTTCCTTAGAAATATTGGGCAGGCCATGCATTTATGGGGACAGGGTTGGGGGGTTGTGCAACTCTGAAGTTTAAGACAAAGGCCAAAGGCAAAGTGCTTTCAGCAACCAAAAAGGTTAAACAATCCTCATCGTATATCTAGAGCATTGGACTGAATGTCTTAGTGCACTACCTGGCTACGCAAGAAGGCAACTTCACAGAAGGAGTCTGCTAATGTAAACATATAGTCTAAGCATGCACTCCAGCCACTCACACTGTTTAAAATGCACCAAAAGGTGAGTTTCCAAAAATTCTTACACTAGCAGTATTACCCTCTGAAGTGTAGGGCATCTTCTGGAGTTATTGACCTTGGAAAAGGGTAGAGCCTTTGCTTCACCTCGTGTCCTTTGACAGCTTCCAAGTCAATAACAGACCAGGAGAAGCTCACTTCATCAGGTAATATTGCTTAAATTGTGGGTCAGTTTCTAGAGTTTCAAAGTTGTAACTGTACTCCTTGTACTTAGCTATAAAATGTTGCCATGTTGTACATCCAGAATAACTAGTAAGCAAAATTATGTGAATTACAGTTAACTTATTTAAATAACAAAATGACAGATTTAAGACATTTTATCTGAGTGAGAATTTTCTTAAAGGGACATTCCTATACAGCCCCAAGTGTAGCAGCTGCTGTAGAAATGCCCGATTAGGGTTTTTAGCATAAAACAAATTATTTTATTTACCTGCTGTCTGGTGGTTTTAATCAGAAAGACCCGCTCCATCTATAATGGCTGCAGAGCCCTTGGTAGACATTTCACACACCCGGATGGCTTCCACCACAAAGGTTATGCTAATGAGGACTACCAACAAATGTCAGAGTTGGCAGCTCTCGTTAGCATATCCTGCATGATGGAAGCCACCCGGAGTATGCAAGATGTCCATCTAGAGCTCTGCAGCCATTTTAGATAAGGGTGGTCTTTCTAATTTCATAGGAGGTTCCCTTTGAGTCTTTTACTCAGATGCATGCTAGTTGGTATTTATCTTGTGTTAGGCATGTACTTTTAATTATTGTACATTTTAATGCAGCAGTACTACCTAACCAGAAAGTGATCCGTTACGACCGTTGTAGCGCCACAGAAAATATGGCGGCTGCTATCTAGTACTACTGCTGTCAATGCAGCAGTTAGCAGAAATGTAAACAAAAACATAGGATAACTGAACAAATTACGGGGTGATAGCACAGTGCTGGCGGGAAAGAGTACCAGGTACATGCTCAGCAGAGCACAGAGAATAAACTGTCAAAAAAGCGCATTTTTTTTCACATTGTACTACTGCTTTAAATTCAAAGAAACATCATAAATGCAAATTTTATTTTAATTTTCTTTATTGAAAGGTATTATATACATCTTAGAAAATGGGCTTTTTATTTCCTGGCATCTGATTACCTACTACCCTTGCCAGGGGGGTACATTAACTTTCAATAGATGCCCAGGAAATAAAAAGTACCAGCATACAGTACCCCTTAACCCAGTGAAATATCACAGTGCTTACCTTACCTCCTAATTGGTCAAAATACTTAATTTTCATTTAAAATTGACGCCATTTTTTTAACCTCGCTTAGCGAGAGCCACTCACACACACACTCATTTCGTAGCCCAGACACTATACCCTGTAATGTAAAAAAAGAAATTCACAGCAGTATAAAAAAGAAAATAAATACAAATATTTTTTTTTCTTAGTCACTCGCTGATGGAGTGATGGCGTGAGCGTGCCAGTTCCATACTACAGCCCTTCCTCACTGTCTTCTGCCCCGATCTCCCCATGTGTTAAGCAAGCAGCCCCTTAGAGAGATCTACCTAACATTTTATGTCCACTGGCAGGGATGGTCTTTGTAGCTCCACAGAATCCTATGTCAGTTCTCTTCATATTCCTGGTCCTCAGTGCAGGCAGCGAGGATCGGGAACCAGCAAACAACAAAACAAAAAGTAAATGGTAAGAGTGGACTTCAGCTCTGCAGGGTAGGCAATGAGGACAGCGATACTTAAACAAAGCCATTAGTGAAAATCCCCACCACAAACAGCAGAGATGGAAGTGCACTTTCTACTGCCTAGTGTTGACATCCCACTAGGATCCTGGCAGTATTTTAAATCTAAACCACCGTCACCAAAACAGCGTGTCTCATTTTATTTTCTCTTCCACGGTCAGAGTGCCTCCCAGTCACAATCATGCTATCAACAGCCGCCAAAGTAACACAAATAAACACTTGAAATAACTATTACCGCTGCTCTTGTTTCTAGTTCATCCATCTTTTCTTAAGACAGTAGTGTGGGGGGGTGGAAGCAGAACAGAATACCTTCAGGGGTGCAACAGCAGACAGAACAGCTCATAAACGGAGGGACTACTTTACAAAAAAAAACAAAAACATTTTTCCTGCTCTTTGTGTTTATTTGTAGTCACTTCCTCTGTTATTTAATTACATATTTAAAACTGACACACATACCCAGTTTCTAAGCGCAATAATACCCTCCAGGGTGGGCGGTATGGGCAATACTGGACCACCCAAAGGCTATAAGGCCCTCCGCCTGCGATGTCAGGGCCTCATTACGCCTCTGGGCGGACCGGTATTGCCCAATACCGCCCACCCTGAAGGGTATCATTGCTTGCATATACAAATTCAGGAAGCCAAAAAACTTAAATGTCACAAGAAAGGGTAAAAAGTGTTGGGGGGCTGTGCCCACCCGCACCCCTCTGAATATAGATTATCAACTCCTGCGGGATGCAAGTCAGGCAGGGGGCAAAATTCCATATCACACAAAAATTAAGTGCCGCAAGCAGCAATGGAGTTTCTGCGCACCTGGTCCAGAAACCTGGACCTGCTGCACCAGAGTTATCCACCCACACCACAAGGCTATCTCGGTGGCAGCAGGCATACTCGTCCCTCAAAACCCCTTCCTTGTCCCTCCCCTTCCCCTCACTATACCCCCCTTTCTGACACCGTCCACTACCCTCACATCTGTGTACAGTTGCTACCCCTGCAGGGTAGCCCAAGAGTATAGCACCCAATGTGAGTCGCTGTTTTTACCTGTTGCCCATATTCTGTTGCTGTACTCATGGTATATCCTCCTTTCCTCCAGTGAGTACATATTAAGGTCTCTTAGTCTCTCCTCATATGTTTTGTGATGCTAGCCGTGCACCATCTATCTCACCCTTCTCTGGATAGCCTCCACCTTGTTAATGTCCTTACTCATATGTGGTCTCCAGTACTGCATGCATTTCTCCAGGTGAGGCCATACCAGTGTTTTATAAAAATGGCATCACCTCATCTCCTACTAGTAATACCTCCTGCCTATGCACCCCAGCATGTCACTGGCCCTCCTTGCAGGTTTTGTACACTGCTTTTGTACCTTAAGGGCATTAAATATGATAACCCCTAGGTCCCTTTCCTGTTTGGTAACAGCACCTCCTCCCATCCTGTAGCTCTCCCTAGGGTTCCCCCTACACAGGTGCATTATCTTGCGCTTTTTTGCACTGAACCTCAGTTGCCACACTTCCGACTATCTTTCAGCCTTCTCCAGGTCCCTTTTCATTTTCTGCACTTTTTCTGGAGTATCCACCCTGTTGCAGATCTTGGTGTCATCTGCAGATAGGCAGACCTTTCCTTTCAGCCCCTCTGCAATGCCACTAATGAAGACATTGAACATAGCTGGTCCCAAAATTGAGCCTTGTGGTACCCTGCTTGTCATCCCTCTCCCTGGATTGGATCTGATTTACCACCACCCTCTGCCTTCTGTTTGTCAATCAGTTTCTAACCCAGTGTATCACTTTATGCCCCATACCCAGACTAGTCATCTTGTTAACCAACTTTCTGTGTGGGACGGTACTGAAGGCTTTGCTAAAATCTAGGTAGGTGACGTCTATGGCCCCTTCCTGATTCAATTTCCTAGTCACCCAATAAACAAAATCTATCAGATTCATTTGACAAGACCTTCCTGATGTGAATCCATGCTGCCTTAGATCCTAGGCACCAATAGATTCCAGATGTGCCACTGTTCTTTCTTTCAGCAGTACTTCCATGATCTTTCCCGCCAGTGAAGTGAGGCTGACTCACCTGTAGTTCCCTACTTCCACCCTACTGCCACTTTTGTGCAGTGAGACTAACATGCACCCTCCTCCAGTCCTCTGGAACCACACCTGTGTTGAGTGACTCTGTGAAAAGAGTGGCCAGAGGCACTGCTAGTTCCCTGTGTAGCTCCCATAATATCTTCAGGTGTATGTCATCTGACCCCATGGCTTTATCCACCTTTAGCTTTGTGAGTTCCTCCAGAACTCTCTCCACTGTGAATGGACTGGTGTCCACTTCTCCGCCCAATTGTCACTGCTCCCCAACTGTGGTCCTTGACCCTCTCCCTCCTCAGTGAATACTGAACAGAAGTATTTGTTCAGTATTTCTGCCTGGTCTAAATCCTCCCTCTTACACTCTCCCTCCTTCCCTTTGAGCCTCACAATCCCCCCCTCATTTTTTTTATGTACCTGTAGAATATCGTTTCCCCTTTTTTTCACAGTCTGCTAAACCCTTCTCTGTCTGTGCCTTGGCTTTTTTACAGCCTTCCCTGCTTCTCCTCCCTTTGGATTCCCTGATGCTTCCTGAAACTTGCTCTTTTAGTCCTTACTTAGTCTCCCACCTCTTTAGAGAACCATAGTGGTTTTGTTCTTCTTTTTCCTTTGGCCTCTATCCTAATGCATTGGTTAGTTTATTTATTTATTTAATTTATTTATTTATTTGTACATCAGTTTACAACCTTTGAGCCAGAGGCTCATTTCCAAAGGTACCTCGTCACATAGAGGACAGAAAGAACAAATTTTGGTTACAGCATAAAATTTAGGTTACAGCATACAAGTCACATCCTAAGAGATACACAGAGTGGTTTCATACATTTATACGATTTAGTTGCAATTACATTGATACAATTTAGTTGCAATTACATCGATACAGCTGAGCACATGCTGGTATTAACAAAGGCAATATGCAACGGGGGAGAAGTTGGGGGGGGTGAGATGGAGTGCCGCCCAGTGGGTGTTGTCAAGTGTGGAGAAATCTAGGCCATATTTAGAGACAGGACCAGCTGTGAGTGTTAAACAGTTGGCTCTGAAGTTACCTCTATAATGACTCCTTTTAGTCTCCCCCACTGTTTCTCCACCCCACTCTTACCGGGGCTACTCTTAAACATCTGCACATTTCATTGAAAGATGCCCTCCTGATATCTAATACTTTTGCCCTTGTGTGGCTTAACTGAGTCCCTGTCTCCATGCCAGACCATACCACAGTGTGTAGATCTCCATACACAATGACGCTCCACCATGCACTATAGTGTTTATCATAGAGATGAAGGTTGGGGCCACCAGACACCAGGGAATGGCACAATATTGGGAAAGGCAGACTAATGCCACTAGACAACAGAAAACTTTGCATGGGGTGGTAAGAAGGTGCCACTAGAAACCAGAGAGAGATCCATATCCAATGAGTGGAAAGAGGGTGCCACTGTACATCAGGGAATACCTGTTGCAGCATGCCGAGGAGGAGGAGGCATCAGTCTTGTGCAGGGAAAGACAGCCCAAACTGGGGGGGGGGTTGTTTGCGGTGATGGCCATGCCAGAATTCCACAGCAAAGCTCTTACCTGCTTGCTAGTGGTTTGAAAATGATGCCCAAAATGAAACAGGCATATTAATGTGCAATCAAAACTGGGTAACTCAGCATATAGAAAATACTGAATGGGTAACTATGCACAGTCAGTGTGTTCTGCTACAGAGGGCATGTGATTCTCTCTGACCTCGAGGATGAAGCTCGAGTGTTCCATGGGAATCAGAACCGGTGGCACAACACACTGGTTATACATAAAGTTGCGCATCCTGTGTTTTTATAGTGTATATTATTATGTGAAATATGTGCATTGTTGTTTTTATATTTACTGGTTAGTGGTTATAAACCACTGCCTGATACTGCCCAACAGCTTCATAAACCACATTCGTTGTTTATGGAGCTCCATACACCACGGACAGAACAGTATCGCAGCATCACCTGAAAAACCACTGAACAAGCTGTCCTAGTGCTGGACGTTCACAAGCGCTACACAATCAGTCACTCATCATGAGACAAGCTTGTCGGCAGTAACAGATACCCTCACAAACTGTCAACACAATTTAAACCAAAAAACAGTAAATGAAAAAATAAAACATGGAGAAGTGTGGTTCTATGGGGATGTTATGCACCATTTCAGTGTGTGTGAGATGCCCATATAAACCCTCAGGCTTCATGGGGCATCACACACCTCAGGATGCATACTGTAAAATCCCCATAAACCAAACTTCTCCATGCATTATTTTATATTTCTCTTTCACAGTAATTTTAACTTGTGCATGCCTCTGGAGGGTTTAGAATGCTGTTTTACCACAGAAGGGTACAATCACATTCCATGGTATTTGAACTGTAGTACAACAGCATTTTGAAAACTATGGATTTCTGTGTAGTACAGTGCTTTACAACACACTGTATCACTGCTGTTGTATGCTTAGCCTTGCTCTTAATCCACCTGTGACCAGGCCTGTTGAACCCCATATGGTATCCAACAAAGCAGCTGCTTCTATTGCAGCTTCATCTGCATGTTCCAGCTTGTTTTTTTCCACATGGAAATGGAAGGGTCTGCATTTTTAGGAGCAACTGACACTAGTTCCAGGCAGGCAACCCATAACATTATGGTGCCTACCGCAGAAGCTATTTTAATCATATTTAACATTTTTTGGCCTGCATAAAGAGTTTAGTTCATAAAGCCTGGCTTATAATTTCCTTGTGCAAGTCAAGTGGCCACCAAGCACTGTAGCCATAGCCCTAAAACAGCATAATGATTATGCTAGGCAAATAGTCCCATACATGTATACCTGCCAACAAAGATGATCCAAGTATATTTAGGTGTCCCCCCTCCCCGATCCCACTGCAATGCCCACAGAGTGCCTGCAGCCCCGTCCCCTACCAAAAGTCATCATTATGGTGTTTTTAGGGGTTATTTAATGACTGTTAGGGTTCTTGCGTAGTTACTACCAGTTTACTAAAATGCACCAGATAGGATCTGGGGCTGCAGCACTGAGTAGGGAAATGGGCAGACTAGGAGGGCCATATGGTCCTTGTCTGCTGACAGATTCTGTGTTTACTAGTGCAGAAATAGCCACAAAAAATAATATGACAGGACCTACGACTGCACATGTTGATGTGCAGACCAGTTTACATTTTACAGATCTTGATTTTTGCAGGCCCACCCATTGCAGTGTGATGGTGCTGTACCTGAGTGCTGAAGACCCAAGTTTCAAGTGTTATCTTGGGAGTTGGAGGGTCAGCAAGAGGGAAGCAGATTGAGTTCTTGCTGGATTGCTCATCTCAGGGTGGGGTGGAGCAGAGTTTGGTGCTTGCCAGATACTATCAGTGGCTGAGGATAAGCAGGCTGAAACCACCAGAGTTGGGAAGAGGAGAGGCAGATGTCAGGTGTACTGTGCATGGGGGCATGCTGCACTTTAGGGGGAGTACTAGGAAAATCTGTACTCCAGCTGCAGGATGACTCCAGCTGCCTTCATGCCCTGTACCTGACGACCCAGACTGTTCTGCCTCTGAGGGATAGCAAGTCCTGGGGGGTGTTGGCTGGGGTGGCTGGTATAATGGAGGCTGCCAGTGCATGGGGGAGAAATAAGGCTAACTGGAAAAAAATGTTGTTTACAGTAAAATTACTTTATAAAGTTTTGTTGTTTGACCATCACATACACATTTTGGTATACAGTTGGTATTAAATGAACACTTGTCAGTCCTTTTTGCATTATATTATATATAACTGAAAAAATATATTTAATGATTGCTTACCTTCTCTACAGTTCATTCAAGTTTTTGATTGTTTAAACCGCTGTGCTTTTTTTTAGCTTAACTGAAATGCATGCAAATAATGTATTTATTACCAACATTTTGTTTCAAATCCTTGATCTACTCTTGTTGCATGCTTCTTGAACATTAGGAACACCCCCAAAGAGTGCATTTACTCATGATACAATAGTCTCCTCTCCTTCCACTGCACCGTGAGTGTCAATGCTGTATTGGGGGTATTCAAAATTTCTAGAAAGACGCAAAGAAAGTTGAGGACAATGTCCGTTGAATTTCATTATAGAAAAATGTGCTCTAGTATGGACTTCAATTGCATTTCTAAACAGTGTATCTGACCAGTACCTTTCTTTACTGAACACATTCAGGATTTAACTCTCAAGAAATTATGAAAAATTGTTTAATGTTTAAGAAAGATGAAGACTTCACTGTGTTTAATTCAATGAGCAGAAATGAAAGTACACCAGTGGCTCCCTGAAGAAAGCCCCACCACCAGTAAGTAAATGTCCTAAGATATGGAAGGGTGGGTGTAGTGTTGAATTGTGGTTAGTTGGATCATCTTTCCATCATAATATTGTCTCTGAAACTGTGAAGCAGGATATCTGCGTTCAAGCCCAGCCACAGCCGCTGACTCACTGTGTGTCCCAAAGAAAGTGATCTTGATCTCTATTGAGATTCTGCTCCAAGTTGTAAAATTAAATGAAGATGGACCCCACTGAAATGTTGCATCTCTAGGGTTTTCTTGGTCATTATGTGATAAAACACTATTTGACACCATGCTGCTGACTGGGGGGATGTTAGCCTGAAAAGGAATATGAATAGTGAGTAGTGAACAGCAGAGTATCTGAGATGCAGACATTTTTGCCAGTGAAAATTTGAAAAAGGTACTTGTACACCCCTATGTGATGGCTTCCAGGACTCCCTAACCCTCATTAAAAAAAAATAAAATGCATACCCATCCGCTCTTACTCCTGCTCTGCTTGTAGATTTGTGTGGCTAGTCAGGTCAGAGCTGAGAAACTGACATGAGGGCAAGAGCATGTTCTGAGTCTAGATTTGCCTAGTTCAGTTCTCTGGGAGGGCACTGAAGCTACACGGGATGGGCCCACCACCAGATCGCGGGCACACAGGCTCTTCCAGAAGTTTTAATTTACAATTGTGCCTAACTGTGAGAATATTTTACACTGAAAGATTGAAGTTTACTCAAGAAGGTACTTAAATTGCATTTAGGTACATTTGCAGAGTCCGGTACTCAATTTGAAGTGTATATACTATAATTCCAAGGCACTTTAGTAACATTTTGGAACACACTCTAAAGTTGCTTTTCTGAGTAATGCAGTGTGTCCCAAATGAGAAGGTACTCCATTGAGGTGTATCAGGAATAATTATAAGGCACTTCCTTAGCATTTCTGCAACACACTCCCAGTTTACTCAGCACTTATCAGTTGATTGCTTGATGGGTACCATAAAGTTGCTTGAATTTTTAGTGGCACATTTGGAGCATGTACCCAGTCTATGTGCTAATAGGTGACTTCAAAATTTACAAACAAGTGACTCCAGTTGGGAAAGGGAGTCTTTTCTTGCATAAATGCAGTTTATTTCAAATAGTCATTTGGGACTTAACTCTGCCTCCTGTTTAACACTCAGGCCAGCCCCCAGGGCTGTGCTGGCAGGATGGAACCTACCCCAGACAGAGACTAGTTTCTGGCTTTGGGGGTGGAGGGGTGCCTCAGGGTGCTTCAGTAAGATGTGTGACACCTTCAGTGAGGAGTGGATGTGCTACTGCAGCTTACCTGGACTCCCAGCTGGGTAGTTTCTAGCAGCACTGTGCAAATGAGCTGGTTAAGAATTAGTTATTCTTTACTAATAACTATGCTACTTACTTATCAGCTAATGCTCAACAAGTTGAGTATTGATCGTAAATTACTTATTACATAAGCTCAACTAGTAATTAATGAATGCCAAACTAATACTCAATTCATGGGGATTCATTTATTCTTAATTAGGAAATATTTCAATGACTAACTGCTGAAACTGTTAAGAATTAGTTAGCAGTAGGCTGAGCCAGGAGGAGTTAGCCACTAACTCATTTGCATGTGAAAAAATCAACCAAAGCAAAACTGAGGAATAATTAACCATTAACTAATTATTAACGATTTGAGGTAGTCGAGCATTAGGCCTATTTTTTTGTAGGGGTAGTTATTAATTTATTTATTTTATCCAATTCTACCTTCAATGTTGATATCTGTTGATTTTCAGGATCTAAAGAGACTTTATGGAGACTTACATTCTCCAGTGCTTCATTGTCCCCCTCCCCTGGTATTACAATCAGAGATGTCTGTTCATCCAGAACATTTATAAGTGGAAGTTCAGTCCTCTCTTCTTCTACAAGTACCCATTTCTTTTCTCTCCTTTTCCTATGTTTTCTTTAATTTCTTGGTTTTTTTAATTTTTTTTTCTATTTTGAGGGGATTCTGGTATAATCAGAGAAGAGAAATCTGGTCTATTTGTTCTCATTTCAGTTACTGGTTATATTTCCTGATCGTTCAGTGCATCTTGTATGTTCTGTACAACATGTACACTTTCCTTGATTAATAGCGAGGGAGACTTGTTTTGAAACACTAATGCATTCAATTTCTGTAAAATATCTTCTAATTTACAACTCTTTTCTGCAATACTTTGCTTAATCATATCTAATTCATTTTTTATATTAACATCTGTTCCATCAGAAATAGATGTGCAACATGAGGGTTGCTAATGGAATTTTTTAGATCTTCACTTAAAACTAAAATGGTAATTCCTCAGGGTATGGTCTTTTCCATTTAGTATTTCTTGAACACGTGTGTCAAAATTAGTAAACCCAGTAAAATCACTTATAATACTCACATCTTTTCCTGAATTCTGTCTAAAATCTAAGTTTCTCAAACCAGCAATAGTCTTTTGTACTTGTCTTGTTATATCTGTTAGTTCAGCATTATTCTGTGAAAAACTATTATGCATACTTAGGTCCTGTTCTTTGTTAACATCTCCGTTTACTAAAGAGACCTCCTTTCCTAAATCTACTAAAGAAACTTCCAGAGAAAAAAACAAATTTGGAGACAAACTATATTTAAAGTGTTCTGACTCTTTTGAAACACCTTGTTCTTCTTCACTTTCCTGTGTTTCCGCAAAGGATCCCTTTTGGGGCCTTTACTCATATGTGTGTTGTTATTAACTAAGGTAGAACAATTGTCTATGCCCAGCTGAGATTAAAAAACAGGGGCAGTCCAAAGTTGGTGTAGATGTTTGGCCTGTTTGTTCTTGCTCTCCTGAAACTATTTCTAGCATTTTTATTTCCTCACTTCTCTTAAAATGCTCATTCATCTTTGTTTGCTTTTTAGATTCACCTATAATACCTTTCTTAAGGGATTGGCTATATTTCTTTTTTTGCTTCTTTCTGGTTTTCAGTTTAACCTGCATTGGGCTGGTTAAGGAGTCTGTAATTTCTCCTTCGGAGATTACTTGCTGAAAAAACTTTCTTCCAGACCTATTTTCATGAAGGCCTGCCTGCCTTTAAGTTTCACTCTGACTAGTCTGCTTTCTTGTTTGCACCATAATATAACCTAAAAAGAGTCAAAAACAAACCAAAATACTGGAAACAACACCCTTTAAAATTAAAAATGTATAACTCTATATGAAAGAAACACAGAAAATTCTTAGCTAAAAAAAGCTACCACATACAAATTAATCTGTTAAGATGGCAAAAATAAAAGGGCAACAGTCCTCAGCCCACAATAAAACACGGCAAACAGGCCACTTTATTTTCAATCCGTTTTTATCTCCTTTCAGTGTGTGCCCACAAATATCTTTTGTTTTTTGTAAAACTTTCCCTCTAGTGAGAATGGAGTTCCACTGGGCTCCTATGTGCAACAACTTGCAACAACTTGAAAGGCTGAGTCGGGTTCAAATAACCATGCTTTGCTTTTAAAATGTCCACCAACTAAAAAAAGAAATCAATTAGTAAGTGAATTCTTTACAAAAAACAGTAACACTAAATTAGAGTCTGCCTCCCAAAGCTCTTAATTTAAACTAAGCATTAAAAGAAAGAAAAATTAAAATACCTCCTTTGTGATTGTATCAGTGTTATGCAAGGCCTCAACTTTGCTGAGCTCTGAACTCGGCCTCTCCTTGGTTCCCAATAGGACCAAAGGCACCAACTGCATCTAAAAATTAAATGCCACAATTTAATATATAAACTCTTTCAGAAGAACTGATCAAAATCAAGATAGTTTGCCCAGCCTGGTGGTGCTGAGGGTTGAGGCACTGGACACCACACCTCGCACCACACCAGCAACCCCTGTTCGGGAATGAGCATGGGTCATCAGGGGTCAGCAAGGGAGGAGAGAAAGATTGAGCATCCAGAGGACTGCTCTCCTTCACCCGAGTGGGAGGGTCCAGAGTGTCGGCATCGATTGCCCTCTAGTGGAGGCTGGGGGACAAAGCATGATGCACCAAGTCATGGGGTGGAGCTAGGACAGATGCATGCACCCTTGTGTCATTGCATGTCCTAGCTCCAAAAAGGTACTCTAGCCAGGAAAAATCGCCACCCCCGCGTATGAGCCAGGCACGGTACCCAACCCTTCAGCCATGACAGTTCTGCTTTGGCGGGCCCACTCCAGGGGGGGCTTCCAGGAGTAAGGGTTGGGTGCCGTGGCTGGGGCAAACCTGTTCACGGGGTTAAGGGGCTTGGTGGTAACAAAAAGAAAATATAATCTTAAAAAAAAAATCTATATAGTTTGTAAAGTTTGTACAAAGGATCAAAGATACTGAAGTTGCATCCAGATGGTAAGGACACCAGAAAATATACCTTGACTCATTAAACAGGATAGCAGAATCACAGGAATCGCAAGGTTCCTTTTTATAAATCCTCCAAGGTACTCGGTTTCTCCACTTTCCCCAGTATTCTACGGTGGGACTGCTTTTGTAACTTCTGTGCCTTCTATACCTTAGCTGCGTACTATCTGTATCTTATCTGCTTTGAAAATGGTGCTGTGCTTTTAGAGAACACCATGCATGTGCCCTAAATACTCGGGTGAAATATTCGCGAGAGCAAATGAGTGTCAGGGTACCTAAACTATACTATTTAAAGTTAAATTAAAACAAAATGCAGACAAAATAGAGTGCAAAGTGCAAATTGAAGCAAATAGAAACAAAACAAAAACCCATCAAGCACCCCAATCTTTTAAATATGACACTTTTCTATTATTTAAATATATCTATCGAATAAAAGAATAACTTTCAGCACCACTTTCAGCACCACTTTTGATTGGAAAAAAAGAAAGTTTTAGTTCAATTTGAAGTTTCTCACAGTCGACTCAAACTCCAGCCATGGAAGAAGGCAGAAATCAAGCTTTAAAGAAAAGTAAAAGTTTTCCCGAAGGGGTAACTATTTTGCCAATTTAAACTAACATGCTCCAATGTTTCTCCAAAATTTCTCCCAGAGCAGAGATAGCATAATATCCTTTATGAGAAAACAGTTTTACTTGCTGGATTCCCAATTCCTGTCAGTCTCCTGCTAGACCTTCCCATTCCACTCATGCAGTTTTCAGCTCCTCCATTGCCAGGACTCCTGGGACTGCTAGAAATGTTCAGAAACAAGAGAGGGAAATCAGCAGGACTAAGGGGCCACACAAGTACGTCCAGAAAGATATATGTTCAGTAGCACACAGGCAATAATGGCATACCTGTTGTAAAGCTACAGAAAGCTTAACATAATCCTGCTAAGTGCTTCTTCCACAAGCCTCTCAGCATGCAGCAGCCCACTTCCAACAGTAGGCTGAATACAATTTTTTAAATTTGCTATGCTGAATTGAATGGAGAGACTGATGTTAATATAATTTAAGTGCTTTGATGTCTCTGGGTTGATTCAAAGACAGTTATAAAACTGGAGGCCATTGTTTCAAACAACCAGCTCATGAATGATATGAAACGGCTTTCTAGCAACTGTCAAACATCAAACTTGGAAGCATTCAACAGTTTGATTATCCACTTCACTCCAAAGTATACTGCATTCTCAAATATAGGGATGAGTTGCCGGTATGACACCAAACTTTTATTTTTTTTTTTTTGCAGTTCACCCAATAATGCTTATCATATTTATGGATGCAATATTTAATATTTGTATATCAGTTTAATTCTAGTAGGTATGCATCATAAATAAAATTTGAGCAGAGACCAATTGGTGTGACTGGATAGTATGCCGCAATATCTCATCAGATATTCAAAGTTTAAAAAGGGTGGCTTCACAGTTCGTAAACTACTTAAACATGCCACGTATGGTAAGCAAAGATAGCAACTGATGTCACTAACTGATGAATGTTTCATAATTTCATAATGTTCAAAGCAATTTTTAAAGCAATAAGGCATGACCAGTGGTTAGATTAACAGTCTGTTAATCACCCCCATGGGTGTAATGTGACAAGATCAATCAATCAAACAATCAATCTTTATTTAACCAGGTGATCATCACTTGAGCAAAACTCATTTTCAAGATGGACCTGGATAGCTTCGAGATCAGTGTACAATACAAATAAGACATCCAAGTTCACAATAGTTACAGTATTCAAAGAGAGAGTGTCAACTAGAGAGCGGTAGTATTAGTGAGTACAATGTATTTGGTAAATGATGACAGTATATACACAAGAACCAACACAAGAAACATATGCATAATTACAGGTACATTACAGCAGATGTCCACAACATATCTCCAGCAAGCAAAAAAAATAAAAATAATTAGTAGGACTATGAGAGCACAGCAGGTGAAGAGGGGGCAAATTACCTTGAGGGCAATAAAGAAGGTGGGAAGAGAGAGGGCGAAAAAAGGTATAAGGGCACTAAGGATGGGGAGTATTAAGGGGTTAGGGGCCAAGGTGCTGAAATGGGGTATAAGTTTCATCAACCATAAATTACTGTTTCTGCCTAATTAGTGGTAGGTAGGGCAATGACGCATGGCTATGGGAATCAAAAGTATTTAGGTGTCAGCACAATGACCAATAATAAGGTATTTAGGAGCTAAAGGTGGGAAGATGGAAGGGAACAAGTGGGCAGGGGTGGAAGCAAGAAGCCAGATATGATATAGAAGTGCACTACCTATAGCAAATTCGAAGATTAGGGATGAGGAAAGCATTCTTAGGATTCCTTAAATGAACGAGCATATAGAGTCTTGAAGACAGACAGGTTGGTAGGAATGATGAGCTTCAATGTTTTTTGCAACTTGTTCCACAGAATGGGCAGCACATAACTTATGGCACAGCAGAGAAGCACAGCAGAGTTCCATACTGCACATATGGGGGTGATTACCTGACTGTTAATGTAACTCCTGCGAGTGCCTTATTCTTATTAGAAAAAAAAAAACATTTTTTCAAAAGAAAAGTTTTATAAGCATACGTTTGGAATATTTTCCTCATTTAGAGGGAGATTTTTTATTAAAATATTTCTCACATTAACAGTTTAAGAATGCTTGTTCAAAATCAGAATGCATCATTCCAGTCATTCAACAGTGCTAGCGGAAGTAATGTTGACAGATGAATCCATGTGCCATGGTGATCAGGCTGTACACGACAGTGTAATATGGATTAATGTAACGCTGTTGGAATACTAACAGCCAGTCAGATTGCAGCATTCATGAGACCCTTTCCATAACTTCAGTTGATTAGTTTAGAAATAACAGCTAACCATTTGTTTATCAGTATCAAGTAGTAAGGCATGAACAGGGGTTAGACTGACATTCTGTTAATCACCACCTTATGGTGTGATGTGGCATGAGGTGCAGCTGAATGCCACACTACCCCACTAGTGAATGATTAACAGACTGTTAATCTCACTCCATGGTAATTTAAAAAAATTACACAAGAAACATGTTAAAATTATAATTATTGAATGTTTTCATAATTTAGAGTGAGATTTTAATAGAAGAGATATTCCACCAAAATGTTATGAATGCTGGTTCAGTCCCAATTGTCATACTCTCCACATCACCCAACCTCCCACACACACATACAGTGGTGCCACTGTCAGTATCAGTCAATGAGGTGTGCTGAGGGCTGTGCATCTGGCTGTCCTGAGTCACAGTGTGTGTGTGCGCGCATTGTGTGTGTGTATGTGTGGGTGGTTACACTACTCCATGGTTGGTGATGACATATTATGAGATTAGAGAAATGTGTCAATCAACCGGTGCTGGGAAGGAAATGTGTTGTGTATCGTTGGATGCATGAGATGATAAGGGGGCAGTACTGTCAAGTTTGGGGATGAGTGGAGTGGGGATGGGGTTGTCATCCTGCAGTTAGGCAGTGGTACAGCATGGTAGTGGAGGGGACCAGTATTGTTTTGGATGGGGTTAATGGTTCTGAGATGGGACTTATGTTGACCAGGACAACTAAGTGTGTGTATGTGTGTTGATGGGGGGGGGACATTCTAGGTGTGGGCAATGGGGAACATGTTGAGATACTGGATTGGGTGCTGGCATGGTTGGGTTTGGACACTAGATGATAGGGGGCCAATGTAAGCCTGTGAATCTAGCATAAAAGCATTGCAGCAGTACCACACACCAGCAGTCAACAATTCTGTATGGAGTATCGCATATGTGTTTAGAGTGTCAATCCAGCTGAAAGTAACTTACAATGTCTTGAACATCTGCACCAGTAGTCCATAGCACTTGAGAGGGCTGGGGAGCAGTGGATAATTTCTGAGACCAGGCACAAAGAAGTGCCCAGGCCACACAGCATTCAGCATGCAGTAAAGCGACTATGAGCTGGTAGGGGCTACTAGATTCTTAACTTTTCCCCGGGGCCCAGAATTCCTATAAAGGAGTATGCAGCAATCAAATTTACAACATCAGGACCGTTGTGAGCTTAATTGTAAACTGTGTTCACAGATATCATTCATGAATATGTTTACATACATATAAACATAAAGATAATCATGTTTTTGGACAAAATACTGATTTAATTCTTTTACACATGATATGCTGAAGACTTACTTGAATTGCTTATTAAGGAGTATAGGTCAGGCCCTGCAGGTCTCAGCTATTCATTTGAAGACGTGTGGAAGAAAGTACCAAAACATCCATGTTCAGCAGTCAGTGACAGATGAGATAAACTTGATGCTGTTTCAAATTTTATTAGCAGATATCAATCTCAGAATTAATTCATAGCTACATAGATACATAGACAGTGTCGGCAGATAAGGGCCTATGGCCCACCCAGTCTGCCCATTTGAGCTTGTAAGTTCAGTTTATGTTTTCCTAGAAGTCTGTTGCCACCTACCCTGACCTCCAAAATTCCTTTATGTCTATTCCATGCATTCTTAAATTCTGTGATTGTTTCAGTCCCCACCACTTCCTCTGGCAGGGTGTTCCACTTGTCCACCACCTGTTCTGTGAAGAAATTCTTCCTCACGTTTCCTCTGAATCGTCCTCCCTTCAACTTCATCCCATGTCCTCTAGTCCTGGAACATCTTTTTCGCTTAAAAATAGTGTATTCCTGCACCCTGTTTCTCCCTGTAAGATACTTATACAAAACTGTGTATGATACCAACAGACTATAACTTTAAAAAATATGATTTAACACAGGCAAAACATTGAAGAATGCACTGCCAATTTTTATTTAAGTTTGTCAGGGCTTTAGGTTCTGAACTGCAAATAAACTTGTATGCTGTTTTTATTAAATGTCTGAGGGACAACATATAAGCTTAGTAGACACTATTTCAAAATGTCAGTGTTTGAAGTTAGTATATGCAATGCCTGAAATTAATCTGTTACCTCAGCCTACGTATGAATCAGTTACTGTTAATTAGTCATTCTTTATGAATAGGGGATACCAACTACTTCAGATGATATGACTGTTTGAGGACCACCTAACTGTTACAGTGAAGCAAGACAAGGGTTATGGAATTTCCCATTTGAACAATTCTCTTTAGCAGGATAAAACAAAAGGCATAAATGAGAAGAAGTTGAAGTATATAAAACCACCTATTGAGGCAATGGTGCAAAAAAAAAAAAATACTACTTAACAAAGGTGCCAGGAGCTAGCCCGGTGATGCTGAGGGCTGAGACACTGGACGCCACACCTCATGCCATGATGGTGACATGGATTCAGGAATGGACTTGTGCTGTTGGTGGTCAGAAGGGGATGGAGGGGAATGAGCAGCCGGAGGAAATCTGTCCCCTCCCAGGGGTGGGTAATGCTGGTTTCATCGCTCTTCAGTGACTCCTGATGGAGACTGGGGTCCCTGCAAGGAGCGGTGCTGTATGAGGGGTGGAGCGGTGGAAGACATCAGCACGTTAGTGTGCAGACATCATTGCATGTCCACACTCCAGGGAAAAACATTATAAGAAAAGTCCCGTAGGATGCAGGGTGGTGATGGAGGCACCATTAACCAAAGCCCACATTCTGAGGCTAGACCATCCTTCCATTGGGCTCTCCAAAGCCCCTCGATCTAACCTAGGAAGGACCCTCTAATTTCAAAATGTATAGCATGGCACACACTATAATGGGACATCACTAATTGTGGCCTTATATGGCCTGATTTCATACTCCACAGTCCAGCTCACACAAGCATTGCAGTGGTTACAGGCAAATAGAAATGCACATTGGGCTAGTTGTGAGATGCACTTACTTAGCTATGCCCAAATCTAATACTCTAACCCCTACCTGCATGAAAATCCAAGACTCGTGCTTGGCTAAAATTCATTACTGTTTCCCTCCTGGGACAAGGCTAGCATCACCCAGATGGCAGACATAATGTACCATGCACTAAACTTGCTAATTAGTTATCAATGACTTGGTTTGAATTATGGCATACCCACTTTGAATCACTTGCATATATGAAATGCTACACAATCTGCCCTAGACTCAAATTATCAGACCCCACAACCTATTTAAGTTAGGGTGCCTCCAGCACACAGATGAGTGCAGGAGATGTCTGACACATGGTGTGAACTATCTTCTACATTCTGGGTGGCTGCCCAACAATCTCAACATACTGAAGTGAGTTTGAAGACATATGCACCTAAATTCTGAAGCGCACTGCAAATTTCTAGAAACTTGGGACAATCCGATGGATCATCCCAAACCACCAATAGGGAGACTGTTAATTACGAGCATACACACTGTCATTTCATCAGAACAAAGTGTCTGATATCCAGTTTTGTTACTATGTTGTTGTTAGAACTAATTTATGATGCTGTATACTGTATGTATTCGGCTTTTTTTTCTGTTATGATCATTTCATTAGCCTGTTCATCCATGGGTTGAATCCCGACTAGGAATTTGTTTAATACTGCTCAGTTGCATCTCTGTTATGTTTGAAAATAAATAATGAAACTTTTAAATTTGGATAAAAAAAATATGTTTCTGGTGAACCCTATGCTGACTCCTGGCAGCATGCCATCTTGCAGTCTACTCATTGGTCAATAACTGATGCTCATTTACTTAGGCTCGGTTTCCAAGGCCACTGAAACAAACTGGCAATCTATAACAATCAAGCATACTTATTGACACTTATGTTGAAAAAATTGTTACTACAGTTAGTAATTCTTTACTTCAGTGACTAAGCTATCCAGTTGCACATCAGCTTAATCACAATGGGCATGATTCTGAAAACTCTGAAAATGATGCACGGTGCCTGCGCCAAACAAAAATAGGGCAAGTGGCACCTTGCATCCAAAACTGACCCATAGCTATTCACAAAGGCAGCCTGCTTCAACTTTATGCTGCATGCCACAAAGGGGATTTGCGCCTCCCATATGCCAAAAAATGGGCTGTATCCTGGTGCTAGAAGCCATGTGGCAGACACAAGCAGCCATATCCCCCATAATGGTATTGACAGATCCCTCCCAGAGGGAGAAATTATAAGTGCCCTTTGTACTTAGAAAATACTCCACTGGTAGAGCAGCCTGTTTGTGGAATTGTGCCGCTTCCCCCTCCCTGATCCTCGAAGTCACCCCTATCATTATAATACATAAGTCCCTGTTCCATAGTGTTACAGGTAATAGCAGAATAAATCCCCCCCCCGCCCTCATCATTAGTGATCCAGTTACCCAATACCCTGATGTCCCCGGTAATAAATGAATAAAGAAAATCCCACTTTATTGGTGGTCTTGTGGCCCAGTCCCCATACACCAATGTCTCTGGTAATAAAAGAATAAGGACCACTCCCCACCAATGCTAGGGGATTACATCACTTTACAAGTAAAGAGGATATCGGGAACCACTTGCCTTTGGGACGAGGTGCCAGAGGCAAACAATTCTGTGCATCATGTATTTGCCACATAGGGAAGGTTGCCACAAGTGTGGAGACATAACCACTAGAACCCCTCGTGTACCAGAATCAGGTGTATAATTCCTGATGCATTAGGCTTTGGCACAAGCTGCTGTTTACTGCAGCTTGCAACAATTTAAGCACCTTTTGAGAATCAGGCCCAATGACAGTATATTTAAAATTTAGGCAAAGGAAAATGTAACCGTCACTCTCCAACTCAACATATTTTTTATAAACTATTACTACCCCAATGGCTGATCATAGAAGGGCTACTTGTTACATGTGGGACATTAGTTAATGTTATGTTACTGCATTTTATTTTCTCCTTTACCTACTATATTTTGTTTTTGGGGTAATAATATATTCATTGTGGTAACATTTCACAACAATTCAGATCAACTAATTATGATGTATTTATACTAAACACTATATATAAACTGACAAAATATAAGATTCATTTAATGACATATGAACCTCTGGAAACAGTGTACAATCAAATCACATGTGCTGTTAAGTCTGTACCTTGAGCCAGCCACAAACATCTTTAAAAAATGTAGAAAAAATGATCAATCTAAGGTTTTGTTCAGTAATGATATACAGTCCTCACCGCTTATAACGGGCATATTTGACAAATACGAATATGCCCGTTATAGTCGATGGATGCTATACCCAATGCAAGGTTCCTTGTTTGTATGCAGTCATTCTCTGAATCAGATTCATCATTTTTTAGTACAAAATTTTTAATGACAATTGTTAACTGCTGTATGGAGCAGGTCTGTAGGGTGTGAATCCAATTAATGAGTTTAACTAGTTTTACAAGTGTTAGAACTGCAGTCAACAAGCACAAATTGCCCAATTTAGCAGGCGCCACTAAATCGCAATAAATGGAGCTTTTAATTAAGGAATCTATACAACTGGAATGTGATTTTCTGAATTTGCCTGAATTAACTGATTGCCAGCATTAACCACGGGTGATATAAGTGGTGGGCACTGTAATAGGAAATTTAAAAATTCTTATGGATAATGGAATTTAGGTATCATTTCAAATATGGGTGACTGTAGATAAAAATATTTAATCTATTGACTTATGCAAGTTTAAATCTTTTGTATTGACCACCTTCCGATGGAAAAGCCTCTCTAATTGTCTTCATCACGCATGAAGGAAGAGGTACCCAATTCTTGCATTTGAGCCATCCCCAACACCAATGTACAAATTGATGACAGGCGCTATACCTTTAACATCTAACAAAGAATTACAGTTTCTACTTGGTCCTTTTTACAAAGTTTTAACTTAATAAAAATAGAAGTGAAAGTAACCAGCAAAAAATAAAGCCCATGAAAAGTATCTATCAAAAATGTATTCTAGAAATACAAAGAACTTTAAAAGCATTCAAGCAGTCAATGATTGGGGTGTGATGGTAACAGGGGTGATGGGATAAGAGGGGATTCTGGCAACCAAATGTTTCTGAAGTAGTAATGGGTCCGGGGATGGTAATGATGATGAGTGGGGAAACTCTGTGTGTGTGTGTAGGGTGATGGATGGGACTATACCAAGGTCGGGCTGCCATGCACCCGATGAGTGAACAATATATCAGGAACTACCAGAGTCAAGGCTGACATGTTTGATGTGAGGGGGGGTTGAACTACATCAGCCAGGCAGCCAAGTAATAGGAGGCTGGTGGTACATGTGGAACTACAATTGTAGAACAATGCATGCATGAGGGGATAGAGTTGCACTGGATGATACAGTGATGGGGCAGCCATGTCCAGGGTGGGAGAGGATTTGGGGTTTGTTGGAACTGACATGTAGCTCAATGGTGGGGGGATTGATTAACCCTGATGGTGGCCATGTGTGCATATGGCGATGGTGGGGTTATTTTTGGAATGCAGGGACATGTTTACCAGGTGTGCTTCAGAGGTAGGAACACGCACAATAGGACCTCCTGTATGGATCAATTAATTTTTTCATATTGATGATATACCATCCCATCCCTTCTCAATACCTAACAACAATAGCAAATAACAAGTAAATCTTACTTGTGCTCATATTGGATGAAGTCAGCATCATCTGAGTATTCTTGATGGTACTGATAATAAGCTCTCTCTAATACTTGTTGGATTAGACATACAGCAACAAATCCAGAATGAGTTGTTATACTTGCCATGGCCATGCCATCACAGTTGATTCTGCCCTCTCTCACATGGGAAACTATCTGCTCAATTTCGTGACAACATCTGCAGTTCAGAACATCATCCATTTGTATGCACATGTTGCATGTGCAGCTGCGTGAAGAGGAATTAAATACAGTTCATGTAATGTAAACTATGAAATGAATCTCCATCACTCTTGATCCTTATGATTTTTTTCTTACAACTCCTTTTCTCCCTGATGTACCTGAAGAAATCCTTCTCCCCCTCTTTAATGGCCTGAGCCAGCCTGAGCTCTCTAGACACCTTTGCTGCCCTGACTGTTCTTGTCACCTCCTTCGACTCCTTCAGCTATTCCACTCTGTCCTCCCCCTCCTAGTTTTTTTTTTTTTACTTTCTAAAGGCTACTGTTTCTGCCTTACTCTTTCCATGAACCCCTTGCTCACCAGCTAGGTTTCTTGGCCCTAGTCCTCTTACTCTGGACCCCGTTACAGGTTATGATTGCCTCCTTAATCCCCAGCCTAATGACCTCCGACCTTGTCCCTGTTCATATCACTTCCTTGACAATATTTATCGTGATTCACATAGATTTGTGGTCAGTCCACGTAAGTGGTTCCTTCACTCCCCAGGTACCTCACAAACTCCTCATTCTCCAGTAGTAGGTCTAGGGTGTTCCATAACCTGATTGGCTCACTGACCATTTGCTCTAGGAAGCTGTCCTAGAGGGCATACAAGAGTATCAATGAAAACAATATCACACATACCCCATAACACAACTCATCATGGCCTGTACATGCAAAACACCACAAAATGTTAGAATGGTTCAGCTTTAAGCAAGAATGCATGGTGACTTAAGGCCTCTCTCACAATCTGCAGAGTGAAAGTCTGCACCATTTGCAGATTGTGTTAGAGGCCTTTCAACTCATCATTCTTATAAAAACTCATTTGCCTAACATTTTGTAGTGTTTGATATACTGCCTCTTTGATGCAATGCATTATGGGGTATGTGTGATTTTGTGTTTCTTTGAAACTTGGCTTTTTGGCCAATGCCATTTGGGTTAATTTTGCCTCAGTTCTTTTGCACTAAGGTTCTTTGTCTTTTAAAAATGAAGTAATATTCAGTTTCCATATCCTGTGTTTCTATGATGTACATTAGAATTCCACCTCCAATCCTTACCACTTTGCTAGATAACTCCCTACTCACTATCTGGGAAAATATAAATTGAAATTCTGGCTTCACTTGAGGCCTGTGATATACTACATTACCATACATGCAATGGTGTGAGCAGTAACTTACTAAAAAGAACTCATGCTTGAAATTTATCTTATTTTCTATAATAAAGCTAAATATCAGGAGAGTCATCATTGTATAGTGTGCCAAAACTTTATTTCTGATGTGTGACAAAGCAGTACGCTAATAACAACTTACCAATCAGTGTTATGTAACCTAGATGTTTGATCTACAGCCAGTAAGTTTCTTTGGCTATCAATCTATCAATGTTTGGAGTCTCACTAACTCTTGCTGGTGGTTCAAATCTGTATGGCATGATGGAAATTGTCGACATTCCACCAATCAATTCATCTTCACTACTTAGATCTTCAGAATCATCACTGTCTACTTCTGAACTCCTAACAACATATTCTGCATCATGGTCAGAGGATTCAACGTCACTGGAGTAACTGGTACCTGGGTCAACAGACTCTACTTCCATCTCTGTGTGAGCAATATACATTGGTATTAGGGATATAATTCTGAGCAATATACAATATGTAAACAATAAGACACTGATGGGATTACTGTGATACAGGCACAATGAAAGGTGTAGTAAGGCACATGGCTGCAGTCCTATGCATTACTACAGTAGTAAAGTGATCCCTCTCTCTCCCTCCCCCCACATACAGAATGGTTACAGGTTATACATGAATTCAAAATTCTTCAGATATAAAGTGGAATACAAAGACACATGCAGTCCTAACATGGATCCATAACATCCATTTAATCTGTTGGCAAGCAAGGAGCAGGGAGTTCTCTGTCAAAGTACAGTAGTAGGGTAATGATTTTTCAAGGTCATCAAAGAAACACCATCCAGTATACTCCATTCATTAACCCATGCATTCATTTCCTACCATGTATTGATGAACACCTTATACAACACTCCAACTATATACTTTTTTTTGCTAGCTTTTAGTTACAGTCTGATAAAATAATTGTGTTAAGCCTCTATACCATGTCAAGGTAACTAGCATCACAGAGGTCCATTCACCACTTCAGTTACAGTAACTAATCACACCGGCAGTACTTTCACACATTAATTAAGCATCAAACCATGAACAGGGGCTAGATTAACAGTCTTTTTATAACCACCTGGTGGTGTAATGTGGAATGAGGCTCAGTCGAGTGCCAGATTGCCACCAGGGGGTGATTAAAAGACTGTTAATCTAACTCCTGGGAGAACATTATTACTATTATAAAAGTGTATTTCAAAGAAAATGTGTAACAATTATACTTATTGAATGTTTTCATCATTTAGAGAGAGCTTATTAATAAAATAGTTCTTCCACAATCAGTTTAAGAATGCTGGGTCATAATCAGAATGTAGCATTCCAGACAAATATTTCCGAGAGGAGGAGGCAACCTGCTTAACTACTTATGTGATTAAGAGCCAACATAAAACATCAAAGGTGTGCAATTTGCCAGTGATGGGATTTGAACCTGTGACACACATTATCAGATGATATGCCTTGCTGAAATCTCAACTGAAGGTGTAAATGAGAATTGTTATATATTTTGGTAACCACTTTGAAGTTAAAAAAATTCACTGTTCTGTCAGATTGAGGAGATGGAATCAAAACTAAAGGGCAATTGAATAGAAAAATATGCCAGTGCAGTTAGGATCGTTCACATCACAAAAGGCTGAGAGGAAAATAAAGATAAGAAGCAAGCTCTTTAATGTATCAGTACATGACAGGTACAAATGTAAGGGCAGGCGAGTGAGTGCCTTTTTTGCAAAATCACTTTCATTACACGTGTGTGCGGGTGAACAGATCAAACAGAAAACCATGATGATTGAAAATAAAACAACATCTAGTTCTAGATGGAAGGTGCCTAAATGCAAAACGGGCATGTGTGTGTTTGGGTGGGGGGATCGTTTTCTGTTTTTGCAGTTATACTTTTTATTAAAAATGTTTACGTAATAAGAAACAATGCTGGTTGCAGACACACATTGGACACAGAAGCAGGGCGGAGGGATGTTTACTGTCAGCCCCCCAGGCTGTTCCTTTGCCCATGCCTTTGGACTGATGTATATTTTGCATCTTTGTGATATCCTTTTCTGTTCGATGGAAAGTTTGATGTTATGGGAACGTTGGTTTATAAACCAGGAATGTGGGCAACATACATGCTGCACTTAGTCCCCCTCCCAGCACTGTACCTGAGGGAGCTGATATAAAACCTGCATGGCAGATATTCCTCGTGGTTACTGCAGCCCTTCCCACCACACCGCCATGATGGTGCAGCTAAAACCAGCTCACCGCTGTTACTTAATCAACCAGGCAGGGCACAGTCTGCATGACCTTTCATTGGTATAGGGACTTGGGGAAGAGAAGGCTGTGCCAAAGCAAATGTGCCTTTCCAGTCTAGCAGGAGACAGATGTCCCCTCCCTCTCCCCCTAGCCAGTGAGTGGAAGTGCATGTCAGATTCACATAATCAGACAACAGTGTCTTCTGGGCCAATCTGAGGCTCCCTCTGACCTTAGCCCACTTTCAGAATTGAGACACCCACGTATGTAACCTGCGGGTGTATGCCACCTCTGATGGGTGGCAGCCCTAACCTGACAAACACATTCCTAGGGTCTCTGGTCAGTTTCATTGCAAGTGTGCATGGGCAAACAGATCAAACAGAAAACCACGATGATTAACTTTTAATTAAAAAAAAAATCAACATCTAGTTCTAGATGGAAGGTGCCTAAACACAAAATGGGCATGATTGGAGATGCCACAGTAGCCTAAAAAAATGATATGTCAAATTTTCCCCCATACTTGACTGGCATGTAAAATAAAATAACTGTCGCTTCATGATGACAGCCACGATTGCTATCACTTCAGCCTGCCATACCCCATGCTTTGTTACTGAGCTGTCAAATTCAAACTGAGGGCATGCAGTGACAGTACAGGCATCCGCTCGAATATAAGAACATACTGTACATTGTAAAATGTTAGCAAGCTAATCAAAGTCCAGCAGAAAAACACTATAAATTTAGGATTTTATCTATACACTCACTTGAAGTTTATACAGTAATTATTTTTTTCTTTATCAGCACAATATTATGACCGTGCTCTAAGGCTCTTTTGACAGGACAGGAAGATCTTCACAGAGACAATGTTTCTGACAGCCTCTTGTGCTGCTACCACCTGTCTTACCTGTGTCATCTGTGTCCTGTGAAAGAGCACATCCTCAGATACACTCTTGAATGAGCACTACAATGCCAGTTAGGGAGTGCGCACGTGAAGCCCAAGCAGAATACTGTTTCTGACGTCACCTCTGCTCAGGTTTCTCTATCCATGAATGATGGCATTTTTTGAATCCAGTGTTGTGCTTCTGTGACTGATAGGCAGTAATGGGTGCAGATAGCTGGCATGTGATCATGTTGAACATCCACTGGTGACAGGTAGAGGCAGATCCACATCATGCTTTGAAAATAACACCCAGAAATAAAAAGCACACAATATTAATGGTTATCTGCTTTTTAAATCACTTGTCACAAAGGAGAATGTGGGAGGAGAAGGAGAGGATTGGAGGAAATAATGGATGCTAGATAGATTCTGAGTTAGGGAATCTTGGGACAGACTGCAGGCACTCCATGGGCCCTTTTCTTCTCTTCTCTAGTTCTGTGTTTCTATATGAGAATATAGGTTACTCTGCAGTTATAGTTGAGACCAAAACTAATCTCCTGAAGTCAAAAGCAGCAATGCATGTTGTGGGGAGTTTGGTATCTGTACTTTTTTTCTGTTTTAGACCACCCTTGTCTTCTTTTTTTGAAAGATGCCATTCCCCCCATTTTGAATCAGTGGCAACATCTTATGGGATCTAAAATCATTAACAGGAGCAGTGTTTTAAATATGCCTGTCCCAGGTTTTCGTTAATATTCTCATTTGTTTTTAAACATCCAGGGCTCAATTATCAAAAGTTGATGCAACGCTTGTGTCAAGTCTGCGTCAACTCTAGTGCTGGGTCAAACACCTTGGCACACCTTGTGTGCCCTGTTCTCGAAGGTCGCATGCCTTTGCAACACTTAACCCTTTTTATGGTGGCTTGCACCAAATATGTGCCACAAACCCCATGCGAAAGTTCCCTTGACTGATGCAAAGTTGGACCATCAAAATGCTGGTGTAACTCACTGTGTGTGGCAGGATAGAGAATCCTGATTGCCAGCCTGGGAATGCCACAAGCTCCATGCACCATGTTTGGTGCCACCAGGTGCTTGTGGCATTCCTGAACATTTGAGACTTGTGCCCCCAGTGTCCAATAAGGACAGAGAGCAGTGTCTGTTGCATGCAAGTTCACCTTAGTTACAAGAAAAGTGGTATTAACAATAGGTTCCTAAAATACAGCTGTTAATACTGATGAAAGCCTGGGGATCATACCTCTCAACCTCCTGCCACAAAAATCAGGGACAAGGCTTAAAAAAATCAGGGACAGAGGACCAAAATCAGGGACACATCTTTAAAATTGGTGATATCCATTCAGGAAGCTGGTAGAATAAGGGGTTTAGTGTATAATGCATTTTCTAAGGAAGAACAGGTCTGTAACTTTAATGTCTGACATTATTTTGTGCTTACAACCACCACTGTTTGGTCACAGAAACACAATTTTTTAGGAGGGACAGAGTAAAATTTTGAGGCAAAATCAGGGACAGTTGAGAGGTATGCTGGGGATAGCCAGTAAGAAGGGCATCTTAAAAGATTAGAGAAAACGGGTGCTCTAAAAAGAAATGTAAAGGCATTAGATTAAAATTGGCACTGTTGCAGGCACTGCAGCTTTTAGATCAATTGAACTTTAAATACCAGATGTTTGTCTTATAAGAATTCTATATTTATAATAAGGTTGATGTTAAATAGGTTTTGGTCATCCAATAATGCATACCTATTTATACAATGGATAAGAAAAATACTGTACATCTATTGATGCAATGTAGTGCCCTCCCCACTCTGGGGGTGAAAGGGAAAACTGAATTTTGGGGAAAGCAGCTTACATCAAAAAGTTTACTGATCCACTTAATTAACCTCCAGATCTGTGGTGACCTCCCAGACAGCCAATGACCAAGGCCACAGGAACAGTCCAATACAACACAAAAAGGAAGATCCACAAAAGTTGGATGCAGTCAAAAACATGGATTCATTTGTTTGACACAGTTCATATATCTTTCGGCCTTCTGGCAGGATGGCACATGCAATTCATACTTGTTAAGAAATCTCACTTCAGGGCTAGAATCTTGTTGTCTTCCCACTGGACAAATTCTCTCAAAGGTGTAATTAAAAGTGTTGTATTTGAAACACCCCAGACACTGCACTGCTTTGTCCAGTTGTGGTATCATTTTGTTTGTGGCTGCAATCTTTTCAGGTAGAGTATCTGGAATCTGTGTTTCTTTTTGTTTTTGGTTTTTGCTTTTTTGCCCTTGGCTGGGCATATATTCTGTTGTTACCACTGAGTGTTCAGACTGCCTTTTGAATGTTCAAAACAGTTCCACATTAAACATCTTGACCCAGACACAGGAGGTATCTTTCCACTGTGAGGGACACCAGGGGGTCCATCCCTCAGTTATGGGACTGTTCTGTAGGTGGCCTCAATCCTCCACAGAACTGCAGTCCTGGGACATCTTGCCCATTGAATGGTGGGCTAGTTTCTACACCCAGCTGGGCAAAAGGGGTCTACTGGGTTTGCCCTCTCCAGACTCACACTTAGGTTGAATGTATAGGATGGCAGCCTCTGAATGTGAAATGCCCTCCCCACAGGAGGAGGGGGAGATGTACCAGTTTCAAACAGCAATTCAAAACTTATTCTCAGACTTTAATCAGTTCAAATTACTTTCACTCCAAAAATGTTTTATTATTCACAGTTCTCACTGTTTTGAGAGGCTAGGAAGGCTATCCCCCAACAGGGACTGCTATACAAATGACCACTTGCTCAGAGGATATGGAACAGCACAGGTCTTGATGAGCTGCAGGCAGTATGCTGCCCTCTCACAGACTATCAGGAGCCAGGGACAAATGTGGCTTATGCTGAGTGACACCATCCCCATCTCTGTAGGGTTAAGCCTTTAGGATTCACAGGCCCAGACACATCACATGACCATGTATTATTCTCCAATAAAATGCAATTTCCCTTAGGATAACATTGAGGTTTAGCAAGTTGTACAACAAAGGAAAGAAATTGCTGTTTTGGCACAATGCAAGCACAGGGAGCAGAGGACCCTGGGCTTCTACAGCAACATACATGTACAGTACATATGGAGGGCCCTACACCCCCACATGCAAATGAGAATTCCATTATACCATCTCAAAAAGTAAGGAAGTTCATTACAAATAACTTTGTTAATGCATCAGTTAAGCTTAAACTGACAAAAGTAGGGAAATGTGGCTTTAGGGTTTCCAACCCTAACACCCTACCCACATCCTACAGGTAGCAACATGAGAAACCAGTAATGTTTGCCCTCTCCTGCATCTTCACAAATCAGGTGTGGAGTGTGCCTCTGGAGTTGTCAACCCTAACACTCACCTCATTCTCATGTACTGTACACATTTCAGCTTCTTTAGTGATGGAACGGGGTGAACGTTAAGGCTGAAAACTCTGAGGCACACTCCACACCTGATTTGTGAAGATGCAGGAGAGGGCAAACCATAATGGTTTCTCCTGTTGCTGCCTGCAGGGTGTAGATGGGGTGTTAGGGTTGTATAGCTTTAAGCTATGTTTCCCAACTTTTGTCAGTTTAACCCTAACTGGTGCATTACCGAAGTTTTTTGCAATGAATATTGCTTATAAATAAAGAAATCTATAGTAACTATTACATCCAGAATTATCTGTAATTGCATCATCTTTGTCAGGTAATAATTTTTATTATAAAAGCAAATAAACAAACATTACAGCAATAGTACATAACATAAAACTGCTGACAGGGAAAACGGTAATACCAGCTAATAAATGCTATCAAAACATAGTGTACTGTCGCTCTAGCTACACAAATATATTACCTCCCTATGAGGGATATGTATAAAGTATACAACATTTTGACCATAAAATGCCACCCCATAGGCTGTATTAAAGGCCTGAGCCTGGAAGGGAGGAAAAAGGCATAGCAAAACGATGTGGGGGGGGGGCTACTAAAACCTATAGCCAGCTATGTCCAAGCAGCAACTAGGAAACCTAGGCACTTCCAAACAACCAATGGTGGGTGTACCTCACAAATCATTGGGGTTTAAATAAGTCCTCATATTTCTGTAGAAGGATATGGGGATCTAGAGTACATAGGGGTGACCACCCATAGGCTGACCAGCAGATGTAATATTTATCCAGGAAGTCCTTGGCCTTATGGGACATCTGCATGAGTGTAGCTAGAGAAGAGACTGCCTCCCTCCATTCAGACACAGTGGAAACATCTGTGGACCTCCATCACCATAACAGGAGCTATTTTGCCCCTACGGACATCACCACCAGGCACAAAAGATGTGGGTCCACCATGGAGCCCTGGGGAGTGTGGCTGCCAGTAAATGTAGGGATGGCGAACAGCAGTATGTCATATTCACTACCTTCTGACAATCCAAATGTACCCTTTGCCAGTAGTCTTTCTTAAGGGAGCAGTCCCAAATTATACAGGACAGAGATCCTCCAACTGCCAAGCACCTCCAGCACTTGTCATCAGCTGAGAGTTCAACTGTATGAAGCTTGCATGGGGTCTTGTACCACTCATGTAATATTTTGTTCTGGATTAATAAGCTATGTCTGTCAGGACATGCCCTGCTGGCAACCTGACCACAGGCATTCCATAGATCATCATCAGTAGGGCCCTCTACTGCTATTTCCCAGTATCAGTGGGCCTTATGGGTTTTATCTGGCTGCACCTCCCACATTGACTGGTATAGCTTGCTAGCTTTCCCCTTCCTCACCTTAAACCAGAAGGTACTTGAAGACATATCCCCACTGCCTTGATCCTTGTATTGGCATTGCACGAGGTGCAGAGCACAGCATAATTGGAGGAACTTCCACAAATTCTTGTTTATGTAGGTCATACCTATGCTGAATACTCTCAAAAGATACCAGGTATGCAGTTCAAAGTTTGAATAAATCCCTGACCACTGGTATGCCTTTATCCCTCCACTCCTACCAGTAGATTGGTTGCTTATCAATGCATACAAGTCTGTTACCCCAAAAGGTGGTCCACTCCAGTGGAGTGGGGGAAGTTTACTGAGTTTACCTCTTTGACTCCAAGCATACAGAGAGGCCCAAGCCATAGGATAAAGCAGATCACACATTTTCAGGGGTGTATAAAGCAAAGAAGCTGGGAAAGTCCCTCATGAAGCTCCCATTCCATAATGTTCCATGGGGGAATGATTAGTGGTGGACTGAAACCGCTGTAACGTCTGGGCACCCAAAAAGGACACATGGTAAGCAAGCATTCATGGCAGATTAAAGCCCCCAAAATAAAAATGCCACCAGAGCATCTTTTTTCTGGAACCAGAAGGACAGGATGTTGAGGGGGAGGTGGGACAATCTGTGCAATAATTTAGTAACAGTTATCATTTTAACTGCCATCACCTTACCCATCAGGGATAATTGAAGCTTAGACTACCTGTCCACATCAGGTTGAAGGTCGGCCACAAGAGGGGTGATTTTAAGTTTAACCAGCTCTGACAAATCCAAAGTCAGTTATGTCCCCTAATACCTAATGGCCTGAGTGGACAATTTCAGCCCTGCCGGTACAAATGGGTTCTGAGGGAAGAGGGTATTTAGAAGCAGTACCTCCATCTTCATGGGTTTAACATTTAGGCCGGACAACATATAAAATTCATTTCATAAGTCAAGGAGTGCCTGTATCCTTGTTGTAGCATCTTCTGTAAGAACTAGAAAGTCATTAGTGTACAATTTTGTGAAACAGACATTGACCCCTGCATTAATCCCGGACAGACCAGGAGCTCCATGGACTGCTATTGCCAATGGCTCAACTGCCAATAAAAAAGCAAGGGGGAAGGGGGCATCTCTTTCTGATGCCCTTAAATAAAGGGAAAGGCTCTGACATGGTGCTATTGGTCAGCACCTTGGAGATGGTTCTAGTGTACGGGATATGTATCCAAGAGGTGAACTAGGGGCTGAAATCCATCCCCACCAGCATTCTGGTGAGCTACCAAAACTCCATTGAATCAAAAGCTTTCTCAAAATTTATGGTGACTGCTGCAGCTGGAGTGGGAATACAGCTCACAGAGTGAAAAATATTAATGAGGGATCTAAGATGATCAGAACTAAAGTGGCCCTTCACAAAGTCTACCTGAGCTGGATAAATCAGATCATAGAGAATGTGTTCCAGTCATGTGCCCAGTGCTTTTGCCAAAATCTTTGTGTATGCATTTGTAAGTGAAATGGGGTGACACCTGCCCAGGATAAGGGGTCTTTGGCCCTCTTCAGCAAAACTGTGATCACAGCCTCACTTAGGGAAGGCGTCAGTGCCTTCCAGGCATGAGCATCTGTAAACACTTCACACAAGATCGGGCTGACCAGGGAAGAAAGATGGAATAAAGGTCCAGAGAAAAACCATTCCCCCAGATCCTTGTGTTTATTCATGGATGAGATTGACCCCTTGATTTCATCCTCTGTAATGGGAGCTTTCAGCCATCCCCATTGTTCTGTGGCTAAATGAGAGTGGAAGATTGGCTGGAAAGGATCACAGCTTCTCCTGGCTGTAGGCCCACCAGAGATGTATAACAATTGATTAAAGTCCTTCATTACACCGTTGATGGCCTGAGCTGAATTGTTAACTTCCCTCTTGTTCTCTAAGGACAGCCATATGCCTTTCTGCTTGGTATTTGCTAAGGCAGAATGGCAGAAGTCTTGTCGGCTTTACCCTTCCTTCCCTCCCTCCCTCCCTCTATCCCTTCCACAACCTGTGCTTAGTTCGAAGCAGCATCTATTCTGTGTGATGAGAGATGCAAGTTAAGCTGGATCCAGACACCTGCCAGTTCTGCCTGTATGATATGCCTTTCTGTAAGGGACTTTGCTGCCTTATAGGTCACTTCCAGGGTTTGTACTTGGACCATTAAACCCACAACCTCAGCTTCCCTCTCGCACTATCATTTGGCTGCAAATTGCTCTGCTCCCAGAGAGTGGCCTTAAAGGCCTCTCATAGGGTGGCAGCTGATACATCTGCAGTGTCATTACTACAAAAGTAAGTGTCTGCCTTGTCTTTGACCACTGTAAGAAGATTATGTCCTGCAGCAACTGGGGTTCAGCTTCCTGGAGGCAGATCAGGGGATGCTCTGGGCCCCACTATAACAGGAGAGACACTGGGGCATGGTCCGACAATATGATCAGCTTTATGGTGGCCTTCACCATTTGTTCAGCATTCTGTGAGGAACCCCGGAGAAGGTCTATATGACTAGTGGAGGCATACTGAGTGGAAAAATTAAAAAGTCCCTGTCTCCAGAATGCAGGGTTTTCCAAATGTCTGACATCGCCAGGTCTTTCTTCATAGATTTCACCACCTCAGTAGCCTTGTGGTGGGACTCAGACATAGATGCCGAGTGGTCAGTCATAGGGTCCAACATCAAATTAAAGTCACCCCCAATCAAACAGGGAGCTCCCTCAGCAGTGATGTTGATGATCGCCTGTGTAAAGGTCATGAAAAAAAAATCAGGGTCATCAGAGTTGGGGCTTTAGATAGACTTCGGTATAAGTGGACACTCCAGGGTGGACACCTGCAATTGAACTCACCTACCAAGGGTGGCTGACATCTGCTGGTGTATTTGCCACTTCAGTGATTTGTAGTGCAGGACTGAGACTCCATGCTTAGAGGACACTGCACAGCTGTATTCCCTGACCCCCATCCACACTTCACAGAGCTTCACTGCTTCTTCCTCTACCAACTTTTTCTCTTATAAAAAGGTCATCTGACAATGAAGCCTGCAGAAAGGGTTTAAAACTGCCTTCTATTTTATAGGCGAGTAGAGGCCTTGGACATTCCAGGAAACCACTGAAATATCAGACCGTATGGGGATTTCATAAAGCCATGTGGACGGAGAGGGAAATGAGACACCATCCATCTTTCTGCACTCTCAGGGGTGCCGAGCAATCTTTTTAGTCAACAAAATTTTCAAAATTCTATATACAGAAATCACTGGCTCTAGTCATCATGAGACGATGGTGACCTACTGTATGGTGGGAAACCAAGGGACAGACATGATAGGGTGCATAGGAGTCAAGGCCACCATAAGGGCCATGTAGTAGCTCTTCATGGCATTCTTTGCACCCCCAGCACATACTGTCACTATACCTAAAATATACAGTACCACCAGAAAGTTACTTTGTTCCAAATTTCTATGTGAGCGGTAGTAGACCCTTTCTATGGGGGTAATCAATTGGGGGACCTACAACAAAACTGAATGGCATGATGATCCTATCAACTAACCAGATCAACCTTGAGATCACTAATATCAGGACCCGATGCTAAAATCACATCCAAGGCATGGACGTTTTGGTGTGATCTACTGACAATTGAGTGTACAAGTCCCAGAGATATCATAATTCAGAGGAACCGTTTTCCAAACAGAGAAACGTCATCATTATCCTAGACATTGAAATAACTCAGCACCTATAAGCTGGATGAGTTAACCACCAAATTGGCCATGAAGCTCTCCAGTTCTTGCAAGAATTTATTCCCATGGCCCAGAGGATGGTACACGAAAATTAGCTTGCAACCTATACTCAGTCGATTCTTAACATTTATATTTTCAAAGAAATGGTTTCCACCATGGTTATGTCACCAGCCCCATGGTAGATCTAAAATAGATTGCTACCCTACTGTAACTGCACTACCATTTCAAGCAATACAGAAACCTGGCAGGACATCCAACTCTGGCACAGATTCAGAGTCATTGCTTCACCAGTTCTCCATGATACATACCAGGTCCACCAAGTAATCAACAATAAATGCTTCCATTACTATAATTTTCTTCTTTATAGGCCTGACATTACAAAGCACTGCTCAAAGGGGAGGAGCAGGGTCAGCTGGTCCAAAAGCTACTGGCTCAGTGTTAGCTGGAGTATCCCTTGGGAGGGATGCCATACTGGGAGGACCTCTTGACTTCACCATTTATGCCCTGGGTGCCTCCTCATCCTAGCTGTCCCAATTTGTCCCCATTTTCTTCTCCCCAGTGAGCATATCTGCACCTTTTCCAGTGAACCCAAAGGATGCCAGTGAGGCTTAGGCTGATGCTGCCATCTAGCCGTGTAGCCTGTGGGGACTGCTACAACATGAGCCAAGTGGTTGCAACAATAAAACCAGCAGCCATCCCCCCTTTTAGTATTTTATAAAATGTTCTTCCAAAACCAGTATTAGAAGACCTCCCTGCACCTTCTTTTTCAAACTGAGAATCCCCGACCCTAAGCATGCCATCCCTAGACTGCTCACTATCAAGGAGGTATTTGTCCAGTATAAACGGGTGGCTCTTAAAATATGTAGATTAATATGGCAACAGGTAACTCTAGAGAAGTATGTCTCTCTCTGAGACATGTCCTGAGAGGGTTGAGGATCCTCAGATTCCCTAGTTTTGGACAGGACCGAGAGGAGTTTTTTACTCCTTGGAAAGATGAGATCCATGAGTCATCTCTGCATCTATTCAAATTGCACTGGTAGATTCAGCACAAAGCAACCATTTCTTACAGAAGATTTAAAGTGCAAAGAGATGGAACTTAACCAACTTGCAAGCCCTGCAGAGTCTGAAAGCTTGAGACAATGGCTGAATCAAACAATTGCCAATTATAGTAGACGCACTAAAGTGTACAAGCAGAAGAAGCTGTTACAGGACCAGCGCAACTATGAGAATGGTTGTTTTTTTTTAACTGGAACCATTTTGAGAAATTGTGGCAACAGCAGCAACAAGAGCAAATAAATTCACAAGCTAAATCTATACTTAAAAACACTAGTAGTGTTGCAAATAATTGGGAAGCACAAGATGCAGGTAGTGGCAGTGACTCAGATGCAGCAGCGTCATTTTTTTTAAAGGATACCCTGTCGGACAGCAGCCCCCTAATTCCCCTTGCAACCACAACCCAGACACATCCCTCAAATTGTGTTTCAGGACCATCAAGGAAATGACTGCATAGGGTGAAGGGGTGGCTGAAGCAACAATTACCAGAGTGAGAAGCCTTACAAGAAACAATCACAGGGGAGGGGCAGGGGAAAATATTAAGTCGGCTGTTGCTAATGTTATTAACTTGTCATCAAAGACACTGACTGATACACAGCTGTCTGCTTTTGACTCAGGTTTGTGCCTACTACCAGGCTGGACCATTCTGCAACAATAGTGGACTTATACAAATTTGCTAGAACTCTTAATTTGAAATTTTGTATGCTCGTAGAAGTGGCATGGATGAATCATTGGATGTCTCAGGCTTTGAGGTCATGCCTATCTTGGGGGGAGGTTTGGATTCTAGTACTCTGGGTGTTAGTTCTCATGTGACTAATCAGATTTCCGGATTTTGTCATTGTTGTCCCTGCTGCACCTTTGTCCCTGCAATAAATGATGTGGTGGGGTATTTGTTAGGGCCTGCAAAAGGGACAGTTTGTTCCTGGTTTCACAAACCTTGGTACCAACATATGTTAATATGAGTAGGGCTGAGATGGAAGCCCTTGATCAAGTTAGGAATGTCCCCACAATCACTATAAAGGCAGCAGACAAGGATGGCGCCATTGTTATAATGGACAGTGACAAATATATGGCTTTCTTGAATCCCTTTACAATTTTCACCTCCACCACCTCCACTGGGAGGCTGTTCCAGGCATCCACCACTTTTTCTGTGAAGAAGTACTTTCTCACGTTTCCCCTTGGTCTACTCCCTCCAACTTCATAGCATGACCCCTTTTTCTCTAGCATCTTGTTTTCTGAAAAATGCTTCCCTCTTGTAACTTATTAATACCTGTGAGGTATTTGAAAGTCTCTGTAACATCCCCCTCTGCCTCCTTTCTTCTAAGGTGCACATACTGAGGTCCTTTAGTCTCTACAAATAAGGTTTATGGTGCAGACCCTACATCATTTTGTTTGCCTTCCTCTGGACAGCTTCTACTCAGTTTATGCCCTTCCAGAGATGTTGCCTCCAGAACTGGACACATTACTACAGATGGGGTCTCACCAATGATCTATACAACAGCATCACCACCTCTCTCTTTCTGCTAGTGATACCCCTCCCTATGCACACTAGCATCCCACTGGCTCTCCCCACTTTTTCTGTCACACTGTTTGTCCACCTTTATGTCATCAGATATGATAACTCCCAGGTGTCTTTCCTGTTTGGTGGTCATGAGCACCACTCCCCCCATCTTGTACTCTGCCCCTGGGTTTCTGTGCCTCAAGTGCATGAGTTTACACTTCTTTGCATTGAAACTTAGTTGCCACACTCTTGACCACTCATCAAGCTTTCTTAGATCTTGATTCATTTTTTTCCATCCCCCACCCCGGAGTGTCTACCCTATTGCAGATCATTGTGACATCTGCAAAAAGGCATATCTTCTAGCGCCTTAGCAATGTTGCTAATAAAGACACTAAAGAGGACTGGTCCCAGTACTGATCTTTGTAGCACCCCACTGGTCACCCTCCCTGCCTTGGATTGAACTCCATTCACCACCACCCTCTGTTGCCTATCCCCCAACCAATTTCTTACCCGATTCAGGAAAAGTTGCACTCCAATGGAAGAATGAAGACAGACTCACTTGCTGTGTTTAAATCACAAAATTGCACTATTTACATAAACTTAAAACTTAAATAATGTATTGAAATAATACAAAAATCAGTGAGAAAAAAAACCCAAAATGCATTCTAAAGAAAACACTCTGAAGGAAACGCTGCAGTAGAGGGAATTTCAAGTGGTGACTTATTCAAATGTAATACATTTAACAATGACAATATAGCAAAAAAGTGCTAGAATACTCACTAACTCACTTCACTTCACTTTTTTGCTGTATTGTTGTATGATTTTATAAATAGCGCATTGTTGTGATGTCATCAGTGGGGACTATGAAAACTCATATATGTCTCCTCATATTCACCCCCTAATGAAGCCTTGTTTGAATGTGAAGCACTGGGGTAGTGTTCCACTTTGGGTGACTGGCAGTGGCACACCATTATGAGCAAGTTGCTTAATAAATTACTGTTGTGATTTAAACACAGCAAGACACAGCAAGTGAGCCTATCTCTGTTCTTCTGTTGGACTGCAACTTTTCCTGAATCAGGTCTGTCTTTTGGGTTAGCCACTATCTAGTTGCACCCCCTGTGATTCACTAGAGTGCATGAACATTGTTGGATTTTGTCCAATTTTTTACCCAGTTTGTAACGTTTGGACCCACTCTCAGGCTTCCTGGCTTGTTTATGAGTTTCCTATGTAGAATGGTGTTGAAGGCCTTGCTGAAATCTTAGTAGGCCACATCCTATAATATTGATCTGACCCCAAAGGGACATGAGTAGTGAAGCCCATCTCTGTAGATCCAATTTAATAAAATGCAACAACAGAGTGAGATTCAGCTGAGCCAAGTCTGAGAGGAAGAAAGACAGGTGAATTCCCAGATATTTAAGCCCCTTTGGTTGTCCAAGCTAGACCCATAGCTTGTATTTCTCGCTTGGATACATGACTGTTAAGAGGCATGACCTGGGTTTTATCAAGGTTCAATTTGTAGCCCACTATCATTGAAAAATTACTAATCTCTTCTACTGCCACAGGAATAGAAGTTAAATGGTCCTCAATGCGAAGTAACAAGTCATCCATGTTTGCCGAAATGTTATACCTTTCACCCCCCCACCAAGACTCCCCTAATGTCCAGGTTATTCTGTAATTTAAATAGAAGGGGCTCCAAGTACAAATTGAAATGGAGAGGGGAAAGAGGACACCTCTGCTGAGTGCCCCTTTTGAGTTAGAAAGGTGGAGAGAAAAGGCTGTTACAGCAGATCCTAGCTGAAGGGTTGCTTTATCCAAGTACAAAAATGCTGGGGAATACCAACTTTCTGTAAGACTGTAAACAAGTAGGGCCAGGAGACCCTGTCAAAAGCCTTTTCTGCATCCAGGGAGACCAAGACTGCAGGGGTCTTGCCCTCCCCAGATGCAGAAATCAAATAAAACAGCTTTTGCAAGTGATCACTCAAAAGCCAACTGGCCATGAATCATACCTGAAGTGGGGAGATCAAACCCTCCCAAAATGACTTCAATCTATTTGCCAGAATCTTGGCTAACAATTTAAGGTCTGTATTGAGCAAGGAGACAGGCTGATAACTATCTGGAAGCAATGCATCCTTGTCTGGCTTATAAATAAGGGAAACCCAGGCTTGAGTAAAGGAGTGATGCGTCAACCCTTCTGAGAGCAAAAAATTAAACAATTGAGTAAGGAAAGGAGATAATTGCTCCACAAAAGCCAGGTAAAAATTATTACAAAGACCATCAGGTCCAGGAGTTTTATCTAGAGGGAGTTGCTGGATCACCTTCTCCACCTCAGGAATCCAAATAGGCCCTGCTAGATATTCTTGTTGTTGAAATGTAAGGCAAGGGAGGGTCAGGGCTTCAAGATACTCAGATATTTGGAATTGAATCTCTAGGGTCAAAGGCTGGTCATCATATATGGCTTTATAAAAAGTTCAGAAAGCCTCTACAATATCCCAAGAATGAGTAAGGACCTCCTCTCCTAGACCCGGTTTAAACTGGGGAACCACCCTCGAAGCTTCAAGCTGCCTTAGGTGCCAGGCCAGCAGCCAGCCAGTTCTTTCCACTGACTTAAAATATCTAGTTTTAGTGTGGAAAACAGCCAGGTCAGCCTTCTCAGCTAAGAGTTCAGAATATTTGGCCCGCACTGAATTAAGTTGTTGCCAAACCTCCTGGGGGGGATTTTGAGGAGAGACATTTCTCCAGATCCCTAATCATGGAGAGAAGGTATGCCTCCTTCTCCTGCAATTGAGATTTCTTCTGCTTAGAGGCCAGATGAATACACTCACCATGGAAAGTGCACTTTATGACTCCCCATAAAACATCAAGCTTCAAAACTGACCCGCTGGTTGGACTCCAACAAAGCAATAAGGAATTCCTTAAGCTTCTGCAACAAAAAGCGTCTTTAAGAAGTTGTGAGTTTAACTTCCAGATATCGTCCCTCTCCTCCACTGCATTTAGAGACTGTGGTAGGGATATCGGGGCATGGTCCGATAAGACCACAGGTAAAATCTCTGAAGAAATCAGGCCACTGAGGAAATCCTTATGCAACAGGAAAAAGGCAATGCAGGATGAAGTTACATGGGGAGAGGAATAAAATGTGACCTGCTTCTCCAAAGGGTGCAAGGACCTCCAGGGATCCACCAGACTCAACTGGTCAAATAAGTCCCTATGTCCCCTCTGTCCCAGAGAAAATCCTCACTTCAAGGAGCCCAATCTATCAAGTTTGGTCTGATAGATCAGGTTCCATTCCCCCCCTCAAAATAATATTCATTCATGGAAAGGAAGCCATATGTACAGTTAACTCATAGAAAAAACTAGGAAAGACAACAAATACAACCTCTGATAGTCCCAGTCTATCATGGATCAGGACAAAGCATCCCTCCCTATCCCAGCACTCCCATACTAACTAAAATGACACTCCCCTCGCCACCAAAATGGCAACCCCCCTTTTTTGTGCTAGAGCCAGCCTCAAAAGTCTAAACAACCCAAGTCCTCCTAAAAAGAAAAACACATCTTTTCTTGTGTAAATGAGTCTCTTGGATCATGGCCACACTGGCCTGAAGTGCCTTAAGATGCCTCAGAATGTGTATTTTTTGTTTATTTTGTGCCCTCTTAACATTACAGGAAATAAATTTATACACCATTCTCATTACCAGTCACAGTCAGCATTCTAGGGCACAAAGGAGTTTTAAAAAAGAAATCCCTGGAATAAGTACTCTAGGAGACCCTGCCCCTTCCTCCACCCCCAACCAACCCCACCAACCTCTCCACACTCAGCAAACCCCCCACCCACAAACTCTCTTCCAAAAAATCCAGCCCCCAAACTCCACCCTCACCCATCCACCCAGAAAAATACAGGACACCAGTCCAGCTAACCTCGGTCCTGTTGACCACCCTCCAATCATATCCCGGACCATGAAGTGCATGACAGGGGCTCCCTAAATGCTTTTCAAATCCCCAAATGCCCCCTTAGCTCCCCTGGCCATTAAAAGGCCACCTGGGAAAACAATAGGATTTATAGAAAAGTTGCTAAAACCCAACAAAATATGTTGTATCCAAGACCCTTTCCATAGAGTTCAAATTTAACCTTACACTCATTAATATCCAAGAATAAGCTCACCCTAACATATAACGCAACACTACTACTACTACCAATAATATAGTAAGGACATTCTACCCCATCCAAGAAATAAATGCTATAATAATCTATACCCCGCATTGACCAAAAAAGGCGGGGGCTCAAACAAGTCCCAGTCCAAACAAACATAAAACAAATTAAAAAACAAACTTCACAAGTTCAATAACCTGAAGCACTAGGAAAACATGGCTCCCCCCCTTGAGCCAGGTCCTTCCTTAAATCTCCCTTATGCTTTAATACAGTAGAACTCACCAGATATAAAATATAAACAGAGTCTTAGAGACAGTCACAACCCTCTGGTGGTCTTCCAAAAGGGGAAATGTAATCAATCATACTATAAAAAACACAACAGGAAACAACCGTCTACCTTGGAGATCACTCCATGTAGCAGTAAATGTCCATAGAACAATAAAAACAAATGCAGGGAAGCATTATGGACAGGAGTTGGCCACCACTGAAGACAGTAAAACATCAGGGGCACCAAGGAAATCCATCAGGTCTAAATGTGCAAACAGGGAGTCAGGGACTTCTTACCATTTAGCACTGGGAGAATATTCTGTCCTTGAATAAAAGTCTCTGACCCGGGAATTAGCAAACACAGTACTAAAATACCCCCCTCTTTATTACAGGTACAAGAAAAAAAAGTTCAGCCCCAATCCAGGGATAAAAAACAGGAAGAATGCAACCACTCATAATCTCTTGAAACATAAAAGCAATTGCTCCCAAAGAACTCGGGCTCTGAAGGCCACCCCAAAGAGTATTTACTCACTCCATCACAGGCTTCCAAGTCAGCTGCCAGCTATATGAATAGAAGCAGAGAAAGCCCATCAGGTTTAAACAAAGAAGAGAGCAAACTAGTCAGATCTTTTCCAGCTTGACTGGCCAACTCAAAGGAGTGCCAGCAGCTGTTTGAGTAGACCTGTAACTGGGAGGAGGGGTACTGCATCTGAAATTTAATGCCAGCTGCCAGCTATTTTGACACTGTACCATGATAAGCCACCTGTTTCCTGCTTTCCTCAAAAGGCAGATCCTGGGCCACTCTAATCTTTGCACCCTCCCACATAATCAACTGCAGCTCTCTGATTTTTGTGAGGTGATATTGTCGATCCAGATAATTAAGAAATCTAAAAATAAAAGGGTGCGGAGGGGCACCATCAGGAGGCATCACTCTTAGTGAGAGATGCGCTCGTTCAACCACATAGATTGACCCATTCAAAGAGGGACCTGCCAACTTTTCACAGAGCTTTTGGGCAAAGTGGATAGCATTAGTGCCCTCAGACTTCTCTGGCAGCTCAAATCCCACAAGATCATTTTGGTGGTTTCTCCCTTCCAAATTGACAATCTGGTCCTCTATCTTAGCCACCCTTTGTCTGACCACAACAAGTTAAGGATCCACTCTCGCTCTCTAGTCATCAAGCAAGCAAGCTAAAGAAAACACAGGCTATGCTGTTTGGCTCCCTCAGCAGAACAAACTCCTGCCCAGCCCCCCTTTTAATCCATGGGGCTGACGGCCTGCCCCTGCAGACGGTTCCCGTAACCAAGTATCTTGGCGTTACGCTGGACCCCCAGCTGGACCTCTCCCTTCACGTCCGAAACATCTGTAAGGCTATGAATGCTAAGCTTGGTCTTGCCTACAGAGCAAAAAAACTGCCTCACCCCAGCTGCTTGGGTGGCCCTAGCCAGGGGTGTTCTCCTCCCCTCCCTCTGCTATGCATTTATGACCTTTGCCTCTGCACCGAAATCCATACTCTCAAAATGGGACATGGCCTACAACAGCATCTGCTGCTTCACCCTTTCTGCTCCTCCCCTTACACATCGCTGAGACCTCTACTCTCGTCTCGAGTGGATCCCTCCGGAGAAGCACCATATTTTCGTAATAGGTAACTTCATCGACAACATCATCAGGACATCCATCCCTGCTGCCCTTGCCCTTCCCCTCTACTCTGACGCTTCCACCCACCATCTTAGGTCAGGGGCAGCACTCTCCTGCCCAGTTCCTAGGACACGCTCCCTTGCCGGTGACCCGGGCCTTCACCAGCTACGCCCCAAAACTATGGAACTCATTCCCAGTACTTACACGGTCCACCTCCTCCCACAATGGATTTAAAACCTCCCACTGGAACTTCCTAAAGGGCCCCTCCACTTGCCCTTGCACCTTGTAGCCTTGTCCCATACTATGCTGGCACGTAGGACCTCCTCATCCTCTGGTGACCACTGCACTTACTCTCCTGACTACCTGGCCAAGCAAGGACAAATTGGGTTAACACTCATTGTCTATACGCGGTCAAGCTCTTAACTGTCCCAGGCCACCTATAGCCCCCCCCGGGCTCATGTGTTGTGTTGGACTGACTGTCATCTCTCCATGTCTTCTCCTCTGTATGCAAAAACTATATTCAGCCACTTCACTGTATGAAAAGATGTACCAGTCACTTCACTGTATGTATAAGTTGTATTACTCACTGTACCTGTAAAATTCATGTCTGTAACTCTCCCGGGTCGCACCTGAAAATAGGCACATGGATGTCTAGTGTGACTTACCTGGTAAACAAAAGCAAATAAATAAATAAAGAAATAATCCTCACCTCTGAGTCACCCAAACACTGGTCCAGAGTTTCAGTAGTAGTGCGCAATGCCTTGAACTCATCAGTGATCTACTGCAGAGACTTCATCACAGAAGAAAATTCCATCAGAAACCTCTCCTCCATGAGAGCCATAGGAGGAGTCAAAGAATTGGTCATGGAAGTACTTGGGGCCCTTTCCACATTCTGGAGTCTTCAGTGATGTATGGCAAGGTGGTGTCCCCCGCATCCACATCTCAGAATCCATATATGGAGCAAGATCTCGAGAAATAGCCTATCGCAGCTGAGCCCACAGTGGTAGAATCAAATGTCACCATGGTATTTTATGTTCTTATAAATCTATGTCTAGCAAAATTCTTCAGCTCTTCCACCTGCTCCACAGAATCAGGATCACTGCCTGATAGCTATATGGATTAAAAAGTCCTTGTCTCAACAGAGGTTAAAGTCCGTCAGGATCATCCAGTTCATAACGTGCAACACATACCTTCTTTTTCTTCTTTCTTGTGATATTCCATTTGCTGAACTTGGTCCAAGTCCATTTTATTCCTTATACTGGAGAGCAAGATGAGCTACATAGTCCATTTTCACAAGTGACCAGTTGCAACAGCAACACTGAAAACAATATACATAGGTGACACAGAGGAATGAAGGTACAAGTTGGGTAACGACAATCAATAATTACAGTGCATTTTGTCCAACATAAATTGGTGAAGGATGGAGCTGAATGTAGGGATGCTACTTCCTAAGGTGAGGTGGGCGGGAAGGAGGCTGAAGGGTCCAATAGCCCTGAAGGAAAGCACTCATTGTCCTGCAGCAGTGTTACGATAGGGGAGTAAGAAAGTGAATTTGGACTGGGAGCACATCTCCTGCATGTTGGTAGAATGGGGAAAGAGCATACAGACTCTGGTGGGAACTTTACCTAAAGCCACCTTGTGAAGGAACTCCACTGACCTGTGGGTGAAATGGTCTTCCAGAGGAGGCAAGTCACAGAACTCTGAAGATTACAGTGGTTTGTGGGACAGGATAGGCCAGTCATGAATCAACAGATACTGTCATATGCATTACACAGTTTGGCGAGGGCCCCAGAAGGAGAAGCCATATACACCAGGGCACCATAATCAATAATAAAGAACTGAAGGCTGTGTGCTATTAAACTCCTAGTTTCTGGAATCAAGAACCTCTTGACCCTGTGTAGGGCCCCCAGTCTCTGGTGCACAGCTTTTATTAAGTTGCTGACATGGGAGTCAAAGGTTAGTGAGCTGTCACTAGAACTCCCAGGTACTTAAACTGTGTGACAAGCTCTACCTCTGTGCGATATAAATCACAGATAAGAATGGCAGAGCAGCAGAGCAGACTGCTTTTCCATGTATTCCAGAGAATACCATAGCTTTTTTTGGGTGTTGAGCACCATCATGTTGTTTAAACCCATGACTGAAGGAAGTCAAAGTCTTGTTGGAAGTTTTTCTTAAAGCTGCCTAGTCCTTGCTTGAGCTGAAGATGACAACATCATCAGCATATAGTAGCTGTTGGTGCAACAGCAACTAGTGGGGAGTGAGTAAAGAAACAGCGAGAACAGCAGATGACCTAGGATAGACCCTAGGGGGACTCTACAGTTAATTGGGTGGAAGTCCAGGAGGCCATTTTCAATAGAGGTCCTGTGCACCCTGTTGGAAAGGCAGTTATTGTACCCACAGGTGGCCTCAGGGAAGAAACTGAGTGAGGAAAGAGCATAATTTAGAACTTCATGGTCCACAAGAGTGAAAGCTTTAGTGAGGTCCACAAATATCACCATGATCAAATACCCCTTGTCTAAGGCTCAATGCACATAGTCAGTGGGACTGAACAGGGCAGTTTCAGTGTTGTGCATGAGGTAGAAGCCAGCCTGGGCACTGATCTGTAGGTCATATGGTTGGATGTTTGCAGAGGTCTGATCACATACAATTCTTTTAAAAACGTTTAAGAGGGGAGCAAGAAGGGAGACAGGGTAATAGTTGGAAGTGAGGTGTTTGGGCCATGATTTGTGTATGGAATGATATTGGCCATCTTCCATAGTTTGGGGTAGGTGCCCATGCAGAGTGAGAAACTGAAGATATGGGAGACAGGGTATGCCAGTGCCTCACTGGCTATTTTAATGAGGTGGTAGTCAATCCCTTCAGTGCCAGAGACAGCTTTTGGATTTGAGGGCATCAGCTTTTTGGTAACCTGCCCAATGGACAGGTGTTTAAAGTAAAAGTTTGGCTCACAGGACCCATGAAAAAGGGCAGGCAAGCCCAGTGGGTTGGGGCTATGGGAAAGATTGCAGTACTTGTTAAGGTCACCAAATAAATCATTAAATAGGATGGCAATAGTCTTGTGGTCACAAGTGACCCTGTCTTGGCCTTCAATGGTCCAGGACTACATGCCCTTGGATCTATCCAAAATGTTGCTAATGTTACTCCAAAGTTTTTGGGAATTCTTCAGGTTGGAGTTCAAGCTGGATTTTATGTGGTTCATTTTTGTCATGCAAACAGCACCTTTACATTTATTTCTTAAGGCTTGTAATTCTGTGGATGGACTGGGTCTTTCTATTTCTTATAAAGGGTTCACATTTTGTCCCCGACTCCAAACAGTCTAAGGAGATCTCCAAAGACCCATTTCTGCTTGTTGCCTCCAATTCTAATTTGCTTCATAGGACAAAAACTATCACAGACAAAAGTAAAAGTCTTGCAGAAACTGTCATAGGCCATGTCAATGTCCTCAATCTTGTCTAGGAAAGACCAGTCAAGTCAAGGAAAGTGCAGAGGTGAAGGCCTCCAGGTACAAATCATTGAGGCATCTAGAACTGATGTAGACTGGGAGGGCATGAAGGAGCTTGGCAGGCCATTCACAGAAGAGTAGGCTGTGGTCACTTAACGAGTCTGAGAAAATACTGGAGCTGCACACAAAGGAGGGGTTGGAGCCAGTAACCCAGTCTAGTGTAGATTCATACTCAGTTTTGTGGTTCACCCTAGGAGGGTTATTGATACACTAGCTTAGTCAAAGGTTCACAAGGAGGTCCTTGGCTTTGTCAGCTTGGCTGGAAAACTGTTTCATGTTAAATTCTCTGAGAGAATCCCTGCCCAAAAGCAATCCCTGCCTAAAACCAAAGTCAGAGATTGCAGACAGGCCTACATCAGCTATTGTAGGTTGGGAGGAATGTAAATGGTCCTAACTATGAGGGTCTTGTCCTGGTCAAACAAGATGTCTAGTGAAAAGAGGTCATAGGGGCTAGGGGAGGGGATTGGGTAGGGGACTCAGAGGCCCAGAGATGTTTGGAGATGTAGAGGAGGCAGCTGTCATCCCATTTATGTACCCTGTCTTTTCTAAAAATTGTGTAGCCAGGTAGTTTTATCTCATCATTTGAAAGTTTGTTAGAGAGTAATGTCTTGGTAAGAGCAATGACTTCTTGGTCTTCATGAGTGACCACAAACTGAATGTCACACTCTTCTGTTATGCAAATCAGTGCGGCACTGAGACTCTTTAAAGACAGACTGTGTTGTATGGGTTCAGGTAACCTGCTGTATTTTGATAGGAGCATGGACCAGCAGGACATTTGAGTGGCAGTGTTTGTAGAGGGCTGTCAAGTTAGCCAATGACTGAGTAAGCAATAATACCAGACAGAGTGGGCGGTATTGGGCAATACCAGACAGCCCAGGGGTGTAATGAGGTCCAACACCACAGGGGAAGTGTCTTATAGCCCCTGGAAGGTCCAGTGTTTCCCATACTGCCCACCCTGGAGGGTATTATTGCACTTAAAATATGGGCTATCTGTAAACTTTTTCATAGTATTTAAGAATTAAAAAAAATAGTAAAAAAAAAAGACTAAAATGAACTTACAGTTGGTTTGTTACTAAAGTATTCCCTCTACTGGTATCCCTACCACTACTTACCAGTAGAGGGCAGAATAGCATTTTACAGCTGTTTTAGTTGGTGCTTAATGCTGTAGTATGTGTCCCTCTTTGGTACATGAGCCTGCCCCCCCTTCATTCCATTTTCTTTACCCCAATTTTGAATCTGACATCTTGATATACAGTAACTGTCATCAATTAGAAGAGGAAAGTGAGTGGGTCATGAAGCTGGAGCCACTTATTAAGCAGCAACAAGGGGTCAGCATGTGGAGAATTGGCATGAGACAAGGGTGAGGAGAGTGCCACATTTTAAAGTAAGTGCAGTTTGGGAAAATGCTCACTTTTGTTCCCTCTCATGTTTTATACATTTTATTAGTGCCTCTGTTATACATATGGCTAGTTTACACTTGAATTCCGATCGGTCAGCAGAGGAGCTCCGAACTTGTGAGAGCTGACTGACTGGCATGAGAAGCAGTGCTGGTGAATGGTGTGGAGTGGTGAAGTTCAGCTTAATAGCGGACACATTTAGAAAGTTTTTTTTCCTTAATTTGAATTAAATAATTGTGGAGCTCAGTGAGTGTTATGTTATTCATGGTGGTGGCAGTACTGGGGGGGGCAACGGCAACCTAAGCTGCTCGCTAACTGTTAAAAAAATGGCAGCAGTTTGAACTGTGTGCCTAGTGCCCAGCGTCTATTGAAAGTTAATGTACTCCCTGGCAGGAGTACTAGCCCATCAGGGCCCAGCAAATAAAAAAAAAAAATTCTAACAGGATTTACATTGCGCTTTGTTTGCTGACAGCCCGAGTAACAGTTTTCTCTGTTTAGTGCCTGACAGTTTATTTTAACTGAAGAAAAGGTGATAGGTTTGTTGAGTGCATCAGAGCTAGAACTCAAACACTTTACATTATTATAGCTGATCACTATAGAAAGTCCAATCACTGATACAGCACACATAAGGTAAGGCTGCATCTAGAGTATGGAGTTCAGTACTGGTGCCCACTCCTCAAAGAGGACATTAACCTGCTGAAGAAGGTCTAGAGGAGGGCTACAAAGATGATAGTGGGTCAGCAGGGTAAGGCATATGAGGAGAGGTTGGGGGCACTGAACATGTACTCAGTGGAAGACAGGAGAGAGGGGACATGATTGGGATCTTCAAGTACTTGAAAGGGATAAATAAGGTTGATAAGAAGAGTCTCTTTAAGCTGAGTGGCAACCATAAAACTAGGGTGCACAGTCTTAAGCTGGGGGTGGGAGGTGTAGGAGGGAGGTCAGGAAGCACTTCTTCACAGAGAGGGTGGTGGACACTTGGAATGCACTGCCAGATGAGGTCATCTCATTGAAGACAGTGGGCAGCTTTAATAGAGGCTGGGATAGGCACAGGGGGAAGTAAGGATCATGGGTAGGCAGGATGAGAGGAGTGAGGAGGGAGGGCAGGGACATTAGCTCAAGCTGTGGACCCTGCAATATGAGCAGACTCGATAGACCAAATGGCCTTTTTCTGCTGGCTTCTTCATATGTTCGTATGTTCGTATATGCAGTCGTGCAATGTACGTGGACTCAGTTGCACTCATTAGTGGCATTGTATGAAGTTTATCACTTACAATAGTGTCACATAATCCTTGAATGCTACATAATGAGTCTGTATCAATCAGCTATAATAATGTAAAGTGTTTGAGTTCCATCTCTGATGCTCTCAACCAGCCTATCACCTGTTCTGCAGATAAACAAAGTGTCAGGCAGGAAACAGAGAAAATCATCACTTCTTGGGCTACTGCAAACAAAGTGCTATGTTAATCTTGTCAGTCATTGGCTAATCTGACAACCTACTACACACACTGCCACTCAGATGTCCTGCTGGCCCATGCTTCTATCAACATGCAGCACATTACATGATTGTACACAACACAGCACATCTTTGAAGAGTATCTGCACTGTTCTGATTTGCATAATAGAAGATAGCGATGTCTTCTTTGTGGATGTGCATGAAGCCAAGAAGTTGCTTTAACTGACGTCATGTAATCTTGGGGTTCACTTTGCGTTGGGAGCTGGATTTTGGAATACTAGTGTCACCTCTTGGAATAAGGCATACAGGCAGTTTCAATACCTGTCGAATGAGGAGATAAAAAAAAACACATAGAACTGGGGTGAGATACTTTTATTGAAAATATCTGTGAGATTAGAAATAAAACAACCAAGTAAACCATGGAATACCTGTTCATTAAGACAAAGGTGTGAAGACAGGATAATTTATCTTTTTCTCCTTATTTAAAGTTGCTGGACTTCTATAAAAGTTGTGCTGTAGGGACAATGAATATAAATATTGAATTAAATCTCATAAATCGTATAGGCTTTATAAATAGATTACTCTATTAAATCTAGATTAAAAAAGGCTTGTACCAAACTTATTAGTTACAACACTATGTACAGTATTTACACTTACTTCATTTTAAAATATATTTTATAACAAAGCCCAGAAAATTATCTGCAGTCTTACTTTAAGTTATGCTGTCAGAAACTGAAATAATTAACTGAAGAACACAACAACAATGATATTTAAAATTTGGTACAAGTAAAATTATTTAAACACTGCAACATGCATACAGTGCAATTGGTTATAGCATAATTAGAAAACCAGGTGCATTTAGTAAACATCTCTGTTGGTGTCCTAGCTAAAACTGTCAAGTCAGCGGGGATTTTATACTCTCCTCCACAAAGCAGCCTTGCTTAATCAATCAGACCACTGCCCTCTCCTGACATGGTTAGAGTAGAAGATCAACATGCCCAAAAAAGGAAAACACCAATTCAGACTGCAAGAAGCTCATGAGGAACACAGAATGCAAAACTGGTAATTTATTTAACAGTTTTTTGTAACTTTTTATAAGACCCCAATTAAAAATAAGTAATATATAATAAAAAAATTTCTAAAAATGAGAGTGTAAAGAAAAAACACTCAGTGAGAAAAACAACTTCCTAGCTATTTGCACTGCTTTTGACCTGGACCTATACATCCAGTTCTTTACAAACTCCTTAATTCCATGAGATTTTTTAAAAAATCTTTCAAAACATGGTTGTAGTACTATTTCTTGATTTTGTGTTAGGTTTAAAAAAAAACATAGGCTGTCTAGCTTTCACTGCTTCTGTGCTTTCTTTACTCCATTGTAGACCTAGAAATGGCCTTACTCTCCTGCCCAAAGTGCTCAAGGTGATCTGGTAAGGCCAGTAAAGCCTGATAAAGCTGGCAAGGCACTGGAACTGATCCAGCAGCTGGTGGAGCTACATTCATATCCCTCTGAGAATCCCTCTCCATTTCATTCCATTTTCCATTCATGCAGCTATTGATTTACTAAACTTCATTCCTCCAGCTTTTGAAAAGCCTGTAAAAGGAGTGGATAAACAGAACACTCACAGCCAACCAAGAACTGAAGATGAAAGAAGGAATGTTGATGTAAAAGGTACAAAAATATAAAAATAAAATCTTGAGAGAGGCAACGGTAGCATACTATTTATTAGTTGAAATGGCATGAAAGGAAACAGGTATCTCTCAGCTGGTTTGCTGGTAATCTGGTTTACCATTTAGTACTGGTAATGGTTCATTTGGGTTTGCAGTGTTTGCTTTATTTCCCCTACACAGCATCCATTTGTGCATATTTTGTGTTGCTTGATTTCTTGTATATATGTAGGATTTATTTTTAGTGTTGTTCTGTCCTCTTTTAATGGTAGTCTGGGAGCATACTGTATGTGGGCACAGGTGTTGCATCCTGTATTGCTGCACTGTGTTCTTCACATTTCATGCTTTTTTTAATCTGTTGGGAGTTTACTATGGATTACTATGTTAGAAAGGTTAGGGGCTCTTTTAGGCACTGATAGTTTTTTTCAAACAAAGGAAGGTGGCACACTCAGAGCTGAAGTGTGGTAAAACTTTTTTATGATTGTGTAGAATACATATGCAGAAAAGTTGCTGTTAAAAGTAAGAGTATTCCAAATGACACCAGCTGAAACTGTCACTCCAAACTCATGTGGCTTGGTTTCAAATCATCCTGCTGTTTAAAAAAATTTAAACTAAGACATTTTGTTCTTGACCTGACCCTGACCATCCGGCAAAGCAGAAGCCCCTTGGCTAGTATGCCATAAATCTACTGAGCTAGTTGCCCAATTTTCTTCAAAAATGGCATTTGAAAAAATATTCTTGTGTGTCTTCAAATCATCTTTCTGTTTAAAAAAAAATCTTCTTCTCGACCTGATCTTGACCATTCTGCAAAGCAGAAGCCCCTTGGCTTGTGTGCCATAAGAGTACTGGGCTAGCTGCCAAATATTATGCAAAAATCACATTTGAAAAAATATTCTAGTGTGTTTTTCAAATCATCCTGCTGTTTAAAGAAAAAATATATTTTGTTCTTGAGGTGACCCTGACCATTCTGCAAAAGCAGAAGCCCCTTGACTAGTGTACCATAAGCCTTTTTGGGTTAGCTGCCCAATTTCTTCCCCAAAAATTGCATTTGAAAAATATTCTTGTGTGTTCTCCAAATCATCCTGCTGTTTAAAAAAAAACCTTTTTCTCAACCAAACCCAGACTATCCTGCAAAGAAGAAAACCCTTGTCTGGTGTACTATAAGCCTCCTGGGCCAGCTCCCCAATTTTGTCCAAAACGTCACATTTGAAAAAATATTCTTGTGTGTTTTCCAAATCATCCTGCTGTTTTAAAAAAAAATGTTAAAAATAAATGTACAGAAGCAAGACTAAGAAGAAGAAGAAGTATGGTGAGTTGTTAGACAGTTTGTAAGTAAAAGAAAGAAAAAAGCAGCAGGTTGATTCTGCTATAAGCAACACTTTCAGTCACACTCCCAGTGGCACTGCAGAATTGTGTATGACAGCAAAAAAATAACTAATAATTCTCAGTCTGAAAGTGACACCAGAAGCACATTAATTTTCCCTAAAAGTGATATACACCATGGCACACCAAGCAAAAAAGAGAGAGACGCAGGTGCTGTGCCTTGTGAGAGGAGTAAAATATACGGTAGTAGAGGCACTGTTACTAAAAAAAAAAACCAGGGTTTGTTGGGGGCACCACCCATAAAGGCACTGAAAGGATGATTACATATGCTTTCAATGTCCCACCATCCCATTTGTCTCATGAGTCAGACTCCAGTATAGACAGTAATAGGAGGAGTAGCAACTTTGTGCCCAATGGGCTTGAGTCTGAGTCATCTGAGTCTTCTTCTGGTACTTACGAGGTGCACAATAAAATTCCCATCAGAAACCCCGGGAATGAGCCATCAGTGGAGACCAACACAAATGGAGGTGGAAAGGGCAATAGTACTGCTTTCCCTGCTGACACAATTATTTTACATGAGTAGGACAATGTTCCTCAGATAATGACATAACAAATGAAAGCACTGTTACTTCTAGCCAACAGGTGCCTATGCTAGGTGGTAAAACTTGGAAGGTCACTTCTTGGGTATGGAATTACTATTATATTGACTGCCAAAACACTTGTGCAATATGCACACTCTGAAACTGGTGTCAGCAGGGGGAGGCAGGAAAATCACCTTGGAACATCCAATTTAATAAGACACTAAAAGACTACACCAAGTTGCATGGGACAGAAAAGCTCAGTTTCCAGTGTCTGGTGAGACAAAGGATGAGGCAGGTGATAGTGATCTAGAAGGCGTTTCTTCATTATCAAAAAGTTTATTAAAAAAGTGTGTTTTCATCTCCATCACCATCATCTGGCACCTTTGCATCTCACAGTTCCCCTCGATTACCTACTCTCCATTCCTCTCACAACAGACCATGCCCCAAACCAAAACAGTTAGCTTTGCAAGTAATTTCAGAGGACATGTACATGTGAGCACACCCTTCCAGCTGCCCAGAAACTAACCAGGACACTAGCAGAAATGATAGCTATTGATCTTCATCCTTTCTTATTTGTTGATTCTGTTGGCTTTAAACAAGAAAAGCAGATTACAGTTCCATGATATCAAAAACCCTCCAGAAAATATTTTGCTACCAAAGCAGTACCAATGTTTTTGGTCTGGCCAAATCACAAAGGCCCGGCTAAAACAATCACAAGTAGGGTCCTACCAAAAGGGTTAACAGGTGCCTTCAAAGTACATCTGGCTCAGATCGACTGAAGCTTTTTGTTTTTTATCATGAAAGATTTTATTGTTTACAAAGTGTAACAAAGATACAGGTCTGTCATGACAATGAAATAGCCATCAGAATATGACATATCACAATGTCTAAGTGTTATGATGCCTCTAAAGACAGCACAACATTTCTAAAGCAGTTATAGGACTGGGCCACCAGCAGATCTTCAAAGATACAAGGAGGCCCACAGCACGTGTACCAGGGAAGTTAAGAACGCCAACGCTGACTTGTATAAGGATCAGCAGAATACAAATTGGGGCAATGGGAAAATATTTTGGGCCAACCTTAAGGACCTCCTTGGCAGCAATGACAAATCAACTCAGACAATGCTTAACACAAATGGGGTGATCACCACTGCACCTTTCCAAGTAGCAAACACCTTCATTGAGGCCCTCACTGATCTGAGCTCGGTCCTCCCCCCAGACAAGGCATCTGAGGATAATGTGGGTGACCTTACTTGACAAAGTACTTAAACTGGCCTACAAATCAATCTCCCCCAATTCTACTTTAAGCTTGTCACTATTAAGGAAACCCTCCTATATATGAGAAGGGTCCTGGGTAAGACAAGGATGGGTGGGGATATGGTAGACATGAAGCTACTAGCCCTGGCATTTGATGAGCTTGCAATTCCCCTGACAAAGATTTTCAACTTGTCCTTGCAGTTCTCCCAGTTCTCTGATATCCAGAAAACCACTATAGTTACACCTGTGCTAAAAAGTGGAGAATGCTCTAAAATTACCAATTATAGGCCAGTCTCTATCCTCTTCCCTTGTCTTAGGGATTGGAAAAAATTACATCGGACCAACTAGTGTCACACTTAAGCAAATACAACCTGATGTGTTAACAGTAACATGGCTTTAGGAAACTACACAGCACTGAAACAGCCCTCATTGAGTACACCAACAACCTGCATAATGCCCTGGACAAAGGGCACCTGGTTGGTGCCACATACACTGACTTGGTGAAAGCCTTTGACCTCATTAACCACACTCTACTTTTGTACAAGCTCTCTGCCCTGGGTCTCTTCTCTGAAACCATGGCTTGGTTCTGTTGGTTCCTCATAGGGCGGTCACAGACAGTAAGGATTGATGGAGTGCTCTCTAACGCTAAGTGTGTCACAGTTGGGTCCCTCAGGGGTCTGTACTTGGTCCGCTCCTCTTTGGACTATTCATTAACGAACTCCATGAAGCCTGCCCCCACTCAAAGATTTTGCTTTAGGCAGATGATGTGGTGATTTTCAATAGTAGCCCACAGCTTGGGGTTCTTTCTTGTGACCAGCAATTAAGCTTCAATTCTATGGAGGACTGGATTGAGAACAATAAACTTGTCCTGAACTATACAAAGACAAAGACGATGCTGTTCTCCAGTTCTCACCGAAAGAAAATAGTCCCTCCCTTGGTTATCCATAATTCACTTGGTGCTACCCTTGAACAGGTTGAATCATTCAAATATCTAGGTGTCACCCTGGATGACACCCTCTCTTATGCCACCCATGATGACAACATCACAAATCTGGCCAAAAGAAAATTAGGGGCATTCTTCCAACAAGGTTTAAATCTTACCGTTGATGCTAGATGCATGTAGTCTCAAGTTTGGTCCTTCCCCTCATTGACTATGGTCTACCAATCTATGGAGTTGCCTGTGACTCAGTACTTTGCAGGGTGAAAATGGTCCTCAACAAAGCCTGCCAGTTTGCAAGTGGGGCTGATAGACTTACACATACTTGCTCCTTGTATGCACTTACCAACTGGCTCCCTTTGCAGGATAGGCTGAAATTCCATTCCTGTCTGCCAATTAAAAAAGCTCTCTTAGACCTCACCCCATCTGCAACTGATGACCTCTTCTGCCCAGACAACAACAACTACACCACAAGGAGTATGTCCAGACATGCCATGAGTATGTCCAGACATGCCATGCAAGTCCCCTTTTGCAAAACTAGTCAGGGTAGATGAACATTTTCTATCCAGTCCTCATGGTGGTTTAATAAACTCCCTGAATCCATAGTGGACCTCCCACAAATTGCACCATTTAAGAATTCCCTGAGAAAGAAACTTGCAGTGAAATCTGCTTGCCGTTGTTTTTTATGACCACTTACAGTACCTCTCTGTATAATGATGCAGCTTGATTGCCCTGTGTCAAATCTCTATGCTGATATACCTTGTTTGCAACCTTAATGTCTGTACTTGACCTGGCTCCCATTGAGTTGGTGACATCTTGTAGTATATGCCTTACCTATGCCAATTTTTTTATTTGTCACTAATGTGATTCATTTGTCTCAATGTTATGTACTGTATACCTGTTTGTAACTCATGTGGAACCTTTGGAAAGGGCACTCGTGCTCAAAGGTGATATCCGATTCTCAAATAAATATATAAATAAAAAAATGTCTATTGTGAATTGCATGAAAAAGTGATGCAGGCCTTGAAGCTCACAGCAGTGCCACAAATACATATTACAACTGACATGTGGACTACCAGCCAAACTGTAGACTACATGACAGTCTCTGGCCACTTGTTATCCTTTCACAATTCCTCTGCCTCATCCTCTGTCTCAAACAAATGTCTGTCACAACATTTAAGGAGCAGGCTGCATTGTGTTTTACTAGTTTTGAGTTGAAAGATCACACTGCAGTGAACCTCTTGCAGGAATTAAGAAGACAGTTTGCTGAATAGCTTAGTCCTTATGGCCTGTGTTTAGGATTTTTGTATCTGATAATGGGGTTAACATCATACACGCTGTGAAGGATGGAAGGTATGTGCACATACCTTGCTTTGCTCATGCCTTCAGTCTTATAGTACAATTTACTTAAAGATGACAGAAGTGTTCAGAATGCATTGATTGTTGCATGTAAAATATGTGGACATTTTAGTCATTCTGCTAACACATGCAACATATTGAGGCAGCAACAAAAGGACAATAATCTTCCACAACTTCTGCAACAGCAAGAGGTTGTCAGCAGGTAGAATTCCACATTCAACATGGTAAAATGGGTTCTTAAGCAATGCAAAGCAGTGCATCAGTACACCACGGATCACTCAATAGGGAAAGAGTATGTGTCATTCAATTCAAGCCAGCAGACCCTGATGGCACACTTGTGTCACATTCTTCAGCCATTTGAGGAATCCACTTGGAAATTAATTTTGACAATGCCTCTTCTGATGGCCAAGGTCATAATGCTACCACTATGTCTGAAGACTATCTCAAAGATTGTAGAAAACTCAGCACATAAGATAACTCTTTGAAATGTTGGCAAAGTAAGAGAAAAATCTGGCCTACATTGTGCAGAGTTGCCATTTTATACCTCAATTGCCTTCTGACCAGTGTCAACTCTGACTGAATCTTCAGCACTGCTCAATTGTTTGAAAATGTGAAACATTTTGACATTCATTAAAGTAAACCTTGGTCTCTTCTTTGCCTGCTCCACTGGTTCTCTTCAAAGTCATTTGGGTATTGATGATGATGAACCAATATATACTGATTAATTGGTGATTGTGTCTGTGTGATGGGTTATCCTGCTGATGTATGTAAGGTCAGAGGGGAAAACAAAAAAATGAATTACAATAAAAATGCAAAACAAAAATCATGTGGTCTGTTAAATGGTGACTGATTAAGAACAGACTGTTAGCCTTGTCTGTGTAAAATAACAAAAACATTTTTTAAATGTGTGTGTGTGTGTGTGTGTGTGTGTGTGTGTGGAGGGGTTAATCATCCTCTTGCTAAAAAGTGGAGTGTGGAATTAAACATTATGGGGAACACCAATGTTTGCAAGAAGAAGCACCACAGCCAGCTTTAACTCTGTGTCAGCTAAAATTTCAGCCTAATAGAAAAGAAAGCAAGGCAGATAAGTGCCCAGTGCACAATAGGTTCTATACAAATTACTTAATTTGCTTACTTTTCTACATTTTCTATTGGTCTGAAATTCCCACTGACCACATCAGGGTGGGGTTTAGGTGGGGTTCTTTAAGGCATGTTTCTTTTTACTCCATACATTTTGACTTTTTCTTTGTAGGTTGGTTAGTCAAACTTAGAAACAAAGTATTTTAAACAGCATGATACAGTGTGTCTCACACAGTATACTCTTTACAGTCATGCCACTGTCCCTTTAAATTTTGCAGTATTTTTTTAAGATTTATCAATAAAGGCCCATAGCAGGTAAATCAAAATCCATATCCTTTGCAAAAGCAAATCCAAACTTGCCCTAGATTTGCAAATCCAAAACCCATCCCTAGTTAAAACAGACACATTAATAAGTGGTCACAGTCTGGTGGCCTGTGGAGCTGCTGCTAACCAGTCTCCACAATGTTTCCTGTCAAAGTGAGATGAAACATTGGGGAGACTGGTTGGTCCCAGCTCCGTGGTCCACCAGACTGACTGTCGCCACTTTTTTGTGTGTCTTTTAACAGCAGCTTTTTGTGCAGGTATTCTGCATATCTATAAAAAAGTGTTAGCATGCTTGAGCTCTGACAGTGCTGCCTTCCTTCGTTTGAACATTCATGCAGTAACTGCATCTGGTGGGGTAGCAAGACTCTTTTGAAGCAGCATGTCCTTTTTTGGTTTTGGAGGCAATGATGGGTAGTTCAGGGAACGTGTCATCAAGCCTGCATAGGGGAGGGATAGTTTTTTTTCTCTGTTGATTTTGTTTGGTTATTGTCATTTCTGTGTTGTTGTATTTGCAATGGTTCTTGCTCCAGTTTCTTTCAAAAAATCAATAAAGTACATTAAGTCATTGAGTTTACTATAACTAGCAATTTGTACATGTACATCACTTGTGATGCTGACTGCGGTATCCAGGAAATTAATGCCGGCAGTGGAGTACTTGATAACGAGTTTCATAGAACAGTGAAAGTTGTTGAAACCCTGATGAAACTTTTTAAGGGAGTGGTTACCTTCTGTCGACATGAAGATTACTGTCTGTCATCTATATTGCAATATGGAAGAAAATCTTCTAGATTAGCCATAAAAAAGTTGGCATATTGTGGTGCCATTTTCATGCCCATAGCTGTTTCCATGATCTGTATAAAGCACATACAGTTACACATGAAGTCGTGCGTCAAAGTGAAATTTATCAGGGTGTTTATGATGGTTTCTTGACTATTCCTTGTGGATATGGTGTCCCATAAAAATCTCTGATATGCTGATATGCCATCTTCGTGTGGAATATTTAAGGGTGATAATTTTCCAGTCCAAAGTGACTAGAATCATCAGACAAAGTACAGCTCTTCAAGATGCACAAGATGGGAAGGACAAGGAGACTCTCAATGTCACAGATTGGAGAAAGATTCAAAGGAAACATCTGAAGGAACTAATTCACAGAATGAGTGGTAAATAGTTGACATAGACTGCAGGAACATTTGATATTAGGGAAGGGGGAACATTGTTTAACCAGGAGTAGCACACTAAACCAAAGCTTGTTTCCAGATGCAACCTGGGAGCACAAGGAAGTTAAATGACTTGCTCAGGATCACACAGTATGCACCTAGGTGGCTGCAGGATTCAAACCCAGAGCTCCAAATCTGCAGCTCGGAGCCTTAACCCACTGAGTTATACTGCCTTCAACGTATTAACAGCTAATGATATAATTGCTGTGGACTGGTTTTTCATTCCAAGATGTTGGTGTTTAAAAGCACTGGAAGTGTAAAATAAAGGTATTGAAAACAGTAGTTTTCAACACAGAAACACTAAACATAACCACATTATCCAGTTTTCTGATTTTACTGTGTTCTCTTGTCCTGGAGGTAAAAAAAAATAATGGGTTAATATGGTGATATTCTTCATGATTGCAAGCCAGCAACACTGAGGAGAGTCTCCTTGGTTTGCTTTACTACTGTGCTGTGACATTAGAAACATAGAAACATTGACTTTTAGGGCAGATAAGGACCGCTTGGCCCACTTAGTCTGTCCATTTCCCTACCTATTGGATAAGCTGCAGATCTTAGATACCCAGCAGCCTACTTCTTCCTATCCCCCTCTAGAATTGCCTTATGTCTCTCCCATGTATTCTGTTTTTGATCCCATGACCTCCTCAGGAAGGTCATTCCATGCATCCACCACCCTCTCTGTGAAAAAATACTTCTTCACATTACCCCTGAGCCGTCCCCCCTCTATCTTCAGATTGTGTCCTCTTGTTCATGCACATCTCTTTTTCTGAAAGATGATACCCTCTTGGACTTTGTTGATTCCCTTGAGGTACTTGAATGTTTCTATCATGTCCCCCCTCTCCCTCCTTTCCTTAAGGATATACATATTAAGCTCCTTTAGTCTTTCTTCATATGGCTTCTATTGCAGACCCTGCACTATTTGAGTTGCCCTTCTCTGGACTGCCTCCATCCTGTCTATGTCCTTGCAGAGATGGGGTCTCCAGAACTGCACGCTGTACTCCAGATGGGGTCTCATCAACTGTTTGTACAGAGGGATAACAACTTCCTGTTTTCTACTGGTGATGCCTCTCCCTATACATCCCAGTATCCCCACAGCCATCCTTACTGCCTTCTCACATTGCTTGCTTATGTTTAGGTCATCTGATATGAATACCCCAGGTCCCTTTCCATTTTTGTGTTGTTAATAGCCCTCCCCATTGTGTACTCTTCCTCTGGGTTTTTGTTTCCCAGGTGCATTACTTTGCACTGAATCTAAGCTGCTGTACTTTTGACCATTCCTCGAACATTGCCAAGTCCCTTTTCATCCTTTCCACCCCCCCTTGTGTATCAACCCTGTTGCAGATCTTTGTGTCATCTGCAAAGAGGCATACTTTTCCTTCCAGTCCCTCTGCAATGTCACTTATAAAGACATTAAAAAGGACAGGACCCAGTACTGAACCCTGTGGTACACCACTAGTAACCCTTTTTCTTCGAAGTGGACTCCATTTAGTATTACCCTCTGTGTCCTATTGTCCAACCAATTTTTTCCCCAGGCTACCACCCTGGGACCCACTCCCAGGCTGCCTAGTTTGTTCATTAATCTTTTGTGTAGGACTGTGTCAAATGCATTGCTAAAGTCTAGGTAGGCCATGTCCACAGCCCCTCCCTGATCTACTACTTTGTTCACCCAGTCAAAGAAATCTATTAGATTCATCTGACATAACCTTCCCATGGTGAATACATGATGCTTTGGGTCCTGTGCCCTGCTTGCCTTTAGGTACGCAACAATTCTTTCTTTCAGAAGTGATGCCATCATTTTCCCTACCACTGAGGTCAAGCTAACAGGTCTATAGTTGCCTGTCTCTGCTCTGCTTTGCTCCCACTTTTGTGAAGGGGAATCACATCTGCCCTTCTCCAGTCCTTAGGTGCCACACCATCTTCCCATGGTTTGTTAAAAAGGGTAGTCAGTGATGTCACTAGTTCTCCCCTTAGTTCTTTAACAATTCTGGGGTGAATCCCATCAGGCCCCATTGCTTTATCCACCTTCAGTTTTAGGAGTTCTTTCAGAACCCTTTCTTCTGAGAAAGGACTGGTATTGACCCCTCTATCCAGAGTGCTTCTATTGATTGGATTAGGCACCCCCCTCCTCCTGTTTTGTGAATACTGAGCAGAAGCATTCGTTCAGTATCTCTGCTTTTTCACTGTCCCTCTCTGCCCACCCACCCTCTCCTTTATTAAGCCACACTATCCCTCCCTTGGTCTTTCTTCGCTCCCTAATGTACCTATAAAAGGCTTATCCCTCGTCTTAACCAAGGTGGCTATCTTTTCCTCGGTTTGGGCCTTTGCTATTCTGCCTGCCTTCTCCACTTCCTTCTGCTTTAACTGGTACAGTTCTCTGTCCTGCCCCTTCTGTGTTTTCTTATACTTCCTGAATGCTGTCTTTTTCTCCCTATCCTTCCCCACCACCTCTTTTGAGAACCATAGTGTTTTTTCTTTCATTTTGATTTGTTTATTTGCTTCACACAAAGGCTTGTTGCCTCTGTGATGGCAGTTTTGATGTTTCCCCATTGTTTCTCCACCTCTCCTTCTTGACTGTTTGCTAATGCTTTTCTGAGGCCCTCTCCCATTTTGGCAGAGTCAGCCCTCCTAAAGTCCACTACCCGCACTTTTGTATGGCTTGACTCTGTGGCTGTGTTTATCATGAACCACATTGTTTGGTGGTAACTTGTTCCCAGATGGCTACCCACTTCAAAATCTGAGATCCTCTTTCTGTCCCTGTTTGAGAGTACCGAGTCTAAGATTGCTCCCTCCCAAGTGGGTTCCAACAGTAGCTGCTTGAGGTATGCCCCCTGTAGGGCATCAAGAAAGACCCTGCTCTTGGATGTGACTGTGGCAAAGGTGTTCCAGTTAACATCTGGCATATTCAGATCATCCATCAACAATATCTCCCCTTTTTCTGCCATCCTAAGGATTCCTTCTATCATTTCCTTGTCCATTTTCTCCCCCTGAGATGGAGGTCTATATACAACCCTTGTGCGGAATATGGTGCCATTTCCGGTGTCCAGGGTGACCCACAGTACCTCCTCTCCTCCCTGTTTACCCTTTCATTCCATTGCTTTGATCCCTTCCCTTACATAGAGAGCTCCTCCTCCTCCTCCTCCTCTTCAATCCTCCCTGTCCCTCCTGTAGATTGTGTACCCTGGTATGTTGACATCGCAGTCATGGTTCTCTGTATACCATGTTTCTGTGACTGCCACAATGTCTAGGCATCCCTCTTCCATCAAGGCCACCAGTTCAGGGACTATGGGTAATTGTACTCATTACCCTCCATTTTTTGATGGCCATACCCCTTTTTGCCCTATCCCTGTCCTTACTGCCTTTGCCTTTTTCTCCATTTATTCCTGCCCTTCTCCCTATAGACTTCTTTATCTTGGTGTTTACCTCACTAACTACCCTGATTTTGGGAGGGGGCGAGATTTCCTGCTCCTTTCAGTCTCCCCTTGGTTAGTTTAAATGCTTACCAATGAAGCATTTAAACCTATCACCTAGGGTCCTGCTCCCCTCCTGGACAGATGCAGATCATCACACCAGTATCTGCCTGTATCCCTCTAGGTGGACCTCCAGTCCCCAATGAAGCCAAAACCCTGAGCTCTGCAGCAGTTTTCAACCATTGATTGAATCCCATGGTGCAGAGCACCCTGGCCTCACCCATGCCATAGACAGGCAGCACCTCCAAGAAGGTTACAATGCATGCTACTTGTCTAAGGCCCCTCCCCAACTCCAGAAACTCCTCCTGCACTGCTCTGATCCCTTTTCCAGCCAGGTCATTTGTCCCTAGATAGACAGTGACATCCAGCTCCCTCCCCCGTGCAGCAGCTCCTGCGATCCTGAGAATGTGCTCCCTGTCCCTCCAAACCATGGCACTAGGCAGGCACCTTACCTCCCTACCCCCCTACCCCAGTTCTACCATCCTAACAATGGTTTCCCCCAACAGGAGCTGTTTCCTTCCCCTGTGGGCTTCCATGCCACCCTCCTGTGGGTCTCCTTTGTGGAGGTTCCCAGCAGCCTCCTTGGTCTTCACTGCTGGTGCCTCCATAGAGGAACCACACTCTGCCAGAACAGTGTACAGATTGTGGAGAGGTACAACTGGAGGGATTTGCCTCTGTTCCATCACCCTCACCCTCTCTGAGCTCACTGTAGTCCTGAGGCAGCAGCAGTTGCCCTGTTGGTCCATGGGTGGGAGAGGAGGTCCCCTGAATCCTGGCCAACTCAACCTGGAGACAAGCAACCCCTCCTTCAGCCCAGAAAGGAGCCTGCAGATGGGTCAACACCGCATCCTCCAGAATGTTTCTCAGAAGACTGCCGCTCCACAGCCACTGCACTGCACCACTCTGTTCATGTCTTATTTGAGGCCCCTCAACTGCTGTTTTGTATTCTTACTCTTTCCTCTCTCTATTTATTTATTTTATATATATATATATATTTTTCTCCCTACTTTCCTACTGCCTCCGTGCCCTTAAAGCTCCTGCTCTTTCTGTTCTGGGACAATAAGTTCCTGTATTCCTCAATAGTCTCCTTCTTACTTGCTCAGAGTCAGACCTCCCACAGCTGGGGGGATGGATAGCTACTCTTTTCCTTCTAGGATGGTCAGTCATTTATACCTCTTTGATCACTCCCTTCCTGCTTCCAAACAGGAAGCTCCTGTTGTCAATCAAATCCTGTGCCTATAAAAGTAGAACTGACTAATGGTGTGGGAGTGGAGGGGAGGGAGGGCTATATAGTCCCAGTAGAGTAGTAAAGTTCTAACAGCACCTTCTTCCTCTTGCTGTTCTCTGTCAAAAGCTATCTAGGGAAGATTTAAATGCAAACACCTGACTTCCTTCTGCCTAAGCCACTCCCCCTAATTCACAGTTCCCTTCTTCACCTAGCTAATTGCACAGATAACAATTCACTTCACCCAACTCAGACAAACACACTAACACTTGTTTATTTTTTGTTTGTCTATTATTACCCTAAAATGAAGGTCCCAGTAGTAGAGTTCTAGTTCTTAAGTCCCAGTAGAGTAGTAAAGTTCTAATAGTACCTCCTTCCTCTTGCTTTTCTCTGCCAAAAGCTGGAGGAACTATCACTGGACTGAGGTGAGGTATTGTGTGAGGCAAGGGAAAATGTTTTAGATTGGAAGTGAGAAAACTTGTGTCTGAGCAGCATGAGGAAAAGCTGTGTGTACATCAGATCTGTTAGGGAAGTCAGCACTTGAATGCCATTATAACCATCTGGTTATCATAGCAAATTACACCCAGCTGTCCCTGTGAGAAAATAAAATGGACCCTACAGTACTTATTATATTTAGAATAATTAGACAAATTCCTGCTTACCTTACATAAAAAATTACACATGTGGCAGCAGATGATATTTAAATGAGTCACTTTTAGGACAGAATATTTGAATAATTTAATGTCAGGACTGACAGATCAGACGACAAATTTCTTGACTAATTTAAATTTAACAAGCATTTGTCAATGCCAAATGTTGCTTGCTTCTATGTGCTGTTTAGGTATTTGGAAGTCATTGGAGTGCAAATATTGAAAATTCGTGAACTTAAAAGCGTGCGTAGGAACTGCGCAGCACGCTCGTAAAACAGTCATTTTTAGGAATTTTTTCACCAAATTTTCAACATAGCCATTTAGGACCTCTGCTCATGAACAGTGTCACTGTGATTTTCTTAATGTGTCCCATACATTGAGTTTGCACACCGATTACGCCATTGTGCGCTACATGAAATGAGGAAACACATTTTGGGCAAGATGTGAAAATGACAGCTGTACTGCTCATAAGGAGGTATGGTAAAAAGCAATGTTGAAAATCTGGAATGAAAATATTAAAATTCGCAAACTTACAAGCGTGCGTGAGGAACTGTGCAACGACACTCGTGAAACAGTAATTTTAGGAATTTTTCACCAAATTTTTCAACACAGCCATTTTAGGACCTCTGCTCATGAACAGTGTCACTTTGATTTTCTTAATGTGTCCCATACATTGAGTTCGACACCGACTGTGCCATTGTGCGCTACATGGGTGAAACAAGTTTTGGGCAGGATGTGAAAATGACAGCTGTACTGCTCATAAGAAGGTGTGGTAAAATGGCAATGTTGAAAATCTGGAATGAAAATATTGAAAATTCACAAACTTACGAGCATGCGTAGGAACTGGCATAGCAGCTACGTAAAACAGTCCATTTTAGGAATTTTTTCACCAAATTTTCAACATAGGCTTTTTGAGAGCCCACCTTATGAACACTGGCAGTGTCATTTTGTTAATTGGTGGAAAGGTGATTTCACACAGTGACTGCAAAATCACCCTTCGGGCCTGAGTAACGCCATGACAGTGCAAGAATTCATGAGGAGGGGTCCCAAAAAACCCCTGTTGAAAATTTGGGGCCAAAATTCCCAAAAATGCCTGAGATATGCAACAAAGTTGAAAACCCTATCTATCCCATTATACAGCTTACGCAATTCCTCAGTTCGCAGTCGGCTTTGAAGAGTGCAGACGTGTTCCGGGTCCACCGGCGATCATTGCGCCGAGCTCGGAGGTAGGCATAGGGTGAGGGGGTGGGAGGCAGGGTGCACACTGGGTGGGTGCAGGTTGTGGGAGGGGGCAGGGAGACTACGAGGACCTTTTTATTCTACAGTTTTTTTTTTTAAGAAGACGACACGGGACGCTTACACACAGGTGGGCCCCAGCATGGCATCAGGAAAAGCTGTTTGGGGGACATGGAGCTGACGGGGATTGGGCACCCCGTCAGCCAAAACAAGATTTGCCACGCTGGGGTGGGCTCCCAGCGTGGCACCGAGAAAGCTTTTTGGGGTGGGGGGTGTGCAGCCTTGGAGCCGACAAGGAATTGGGCACCCCCGTCGGCTATAACAGTTGTTGCCATGCTGGGGTGGGCTCCCAGCATGGCACCTGGACAGCTGTTGGGGGACATGGAGCCAATGGGGATTGGGCACTCCATCTGCCATACAGTGTATGCATGGGGAGCGCATCACACGCACAAAGTGCTTGCGCGTGTGTGTGTAGCAGGGGGAGAGCCTGCTCACTGAAGTGGAGCTCTCCCTTAACTGTATGCCACTGCATTTTGGAGCTGTCATAGACAGCTGCAGCACTCATTGGGGAACTTGGGCCGCTCCTGCAAACACACTGACTGCATTGGAAGAGGGGCTGACACACCTCCGAAAACTCGGATGATGGCACTATGTTTCTTGCACATGCGTGCAAGCAACATAAAAATCCCTTGTTTCCTAATGTTATTTAACTGCCTTCCATGGTGGTCTAGTTTTTGTATTGGCGAGGGGAGGTGTACACTTGCTTACTGTGACAGGGTTGGATAATACCCTGTCCCATTTATTATGCATAGACAGACAAAGGCAAGGATCTAGTCTGTCCTCTCCTTTACTGCCGTGTGTTTGTCTTTGCCTGCCTGATTGAGCAATTGTGTCTTTTTCTTGAGTAAACAAGAAGCTGGCCAATCTGAAAGGTTCTGCACTTCCCCTGTTATCGTGCTTTCCTAACTTGCTGTTTCTATTTATTCTTTCTCTCCTTTGCTTTTCTGTGACTATACAAATATATGTGGATCTTTGTGTGAAACTGGGTTCTTTGATTTGCAAGTATATAAAGTTATGTTGCTTGAAATTTACTGCAGAAAGTTATGTGGGGATTATTAGAAATGACTGAAATCTGTAACACTGGGAGTTGACCTGGAGAAACCTTTTCACCTCCTCAACCTTTCTAATTGAATTGCTAACAGGAGAGAGCCTCAGATATAATGCTCTGTTTTGTTACCATCTGTTAAACCTGGATATATTCTAGCAAGGAAAGAAGTTGACAAACTTGATTCATTTTTATGAAAAACAGGATGCAGAGTTAAAAACAAACTGTGAGGCAAAGAGACCTTTTAAAAAAGTGCAATGTTTTAGGTTTCCAGTTGGAGACTTGGAGGCTAAGATATTCTCTTAGAAAAAGGAATTTTGCTTGGACTGCCTGTGTTAAAAGCCATCCTGTGCAAAAGTTATTTTTATTGTATTGGCTTTTATAATAATAAAGCTCTACTTGTGAATTTTTATACATGCTCCTGGGTTTGCCTATGCTTCCTGACTTTGCCTCTACAATAGTTGGTGACAGACTAAATGGGATTTACACTCTGCATACTTTAAACAATGAGTTTTGTATCTGGGTACTAGACCTGGTACCAGGGAAGCATAGACGGAAGATATGAAGGAGCAGACTGGCTGGGTCACAGGAGAGAGTGCTATCTAAGGAGGACAGGCCACCTTCACCTGAGCTGTTGGGCGCTGTCATACCTGAAACCTAATTATCATTCTTATAGTAGTAGTTATTCACATAATGGACTGCCTCAGGGTGTGAGGACAGCCCTCCTCCAGAGACCATGCCATGGAGAGAGAGAGTGGTGAGAGATGTTAGTGGTGTGGGAGTGGGGGGGGGGGGTGATGGGGTCAATTTGCCAGGACAGGGTATATCCTTGACAGTCATGGCCAGGGAGAAAAAGCTCTTAGAAGAAAAGGCAAAGCACACAGAATTTAAAAAAGGAAAAGAGACAAATAAAACAGTGGTGAAACCTGGATAGACAATAAAACACCAGCTCACAGGTATGATAAGGAAAACTTAAAACATAGGTAATGTTACCTACATTGAAATATGAAGCTGAGGTGGAGGGGTTACGACAGATGTGAGGGAGTACTACTTCACTGAAAGAGAAATAGGCAACTGGTCTAGACTGCCAGCAGAAGTGGTGGAGATGAAAACAGTAGGGGGCTTCAAACATATGTGGGATAAACATAAGGAATATTACTAAATGGGCAGGAAGGAGGGAGGGTTGCCAGAAACCAGCTGGGGTCTGCAGAGACAGACTAGGCAGAGACCATCTGGGCAGACTGGGTGGGTCAAGCTGCCTTTTTCTGCTGAAAAATTCTGTTTCTCTGTGGTTCACAAGGACTGATAAGCAACTCATCATTAGCCATTTCTAAGTATGAAACCACATTCAATAATGTTTGTTGGTTCACTTCACCAGTCACACCCAGAACCTAACACAATATTTTGTACGAAGACCTAGGACATCTTTCACCTACGTACAGAACTTAGTACAATAATTATGTAATGATATATACAATCATATCTAAAAAACACAGAAATATAGTATCTGTTGACAGAAAAAGACTGCTTGGCCCATGCTGTCTGCCCATTTCTGCCTAACTAATGTGGAATGAGAGAGCCCTAGAGGCTCTTCCCATCTCCCCCCTTCCATTCTGGGGTGGTCTTTTCTTTAGCAAGCTATTGATACACCCTCATTTGAACCCCCCACTGATTTTGCAAATACCACATCCTTTGGAAGCCTATTCCTCCCTCTAGTATCCACTCTATGAAAAACTATTTCCTGGTATTTATCCAAAACTTGCCCCTCACCCAGGCCCTGCACCTATCCACCGGGCTGCTCACTGCCACATCCCACATGCAGCCTCCTCCTGGGAAGGGGGGTGCCTGGGGGGGCTCTGCCATGGGGGTAATGTGTGTGGCACTGTACGGCAGTGAGAGGATAAGCCCCAGAGACAATGGGGTGACAGGGCTGGGGAGCTTTGTGGCAGATGGAGGCTAGCTGAGGAAGAGGGGCAAAAAAAAATGTTGAAGAGCACCAGTCTCAAGACATTAGACTTATCTAATGAGTCTAATGAAACCCAGCATCCATATACAGCACCTTTAGAAATATTACTCAAAAGAAGTACCTAGACAAACAATATAGGTCTAAGATAGGGTAGTATTCTGATTTTGTTTTTGTTTGTTTGTTTTTTTCTATGCACCTAAACATTTAAATGGATTGCCACAAACTTTGGAAATATTACTTGGTCTTAGACTTTTTAAACATGGCTTATAAAACTATCTTCAAGAGACAGTTTGTACATACTTGTACATAACAGTTATGTGAACAGATTCTTTCAAGAAAGTGCATTACATACATGTAACAAAATATTATTTACATCATACAGTGTCCATGGCTCAGGAAGTAGCATACTTGCCTCTGGGGTTGGAAGATCACAAGGTCGTAGGTTCTAGCACCCAACAAGGAACTTGGGGTAATACCCATAACTGAAAGTGTAGTGGAATATGAAGAGGGTATTGCACTGCTGAAGTGGTATCCTTGAGATAAGATGTTAAAGCAACATCCTTCCTGTCCCTCTCTAGTCACTGTCCAGCGGGAAATAAACAATCCCATGGCACTTACTGATGAAGAGTAGGGGAAGGTTTTATTCAGAAACATGAACATCATGGTCAAATCATCAAATTATGCAGTGAACAACCAATAAACAACAAGAAAAAGAATCTCACCTCACAGATAACAATATCACCCAATCAGTAAACTGTACCCTACAACCCCCTACCAACTATTACTTATATTTTATTACAAATGGAAAACCCCACCACCAAACATTGACCCTAGCTCTCAGGTGAAATAAACACTATTTCCTATAGATATCACTGCTTGCATTTTCAATAAGAATACATCGCTGAGTATATCTGATACATTTTTGTTGAAAAACAAATTGTACTCTAGCTTGCCATAAATAATATTTGAGACAGGCAAAAAACTGTTGTAAAGTACTCATATCATAGTAAATCAGTTGTTGCATATCCCCTGATACCAGCTGCTTACTTGTTAAAGTTTAAAACCATAACAACTTCCATTTGTGAGCAGCAAACATCCAGAATCCTGACGCATATGTACAAACAAATAAAAAATTATCCATAGTTTCCAGTGCCTCCCTACAATCTGGATATGCACACCCTTGCTCCATCACAGATTTATGCATGTGATTCCCTTTCACATTTAAATGCCCGTAAGATCCCAACCACAGAATATCCCACATTTTAATGGGAGTTCTAGGATTCATTAACTGTGAGCAGACCAATCTGATTTTTGAAGGTCTACACCCTTTAAATTCAAGTTCCCTCACACCTTCTGTTTCCATTACTTTAGCATATAGTGCTTTCCTATTTAAGGAGATCAAATCTTGTTTAGTGATTTTCCATTTTCTCAATTTTAAAATAGTAGACTTAAAAACTCCAGTAACCACCTCCCTTTTCCCAAAGTTGGTGAGGCCTGTTCCCAAAAGTCCATTTATTCTTTATAAATCATCTTAAACCGCCCCTGTGCTGGCCCCTTAACTGAAGACAGCCCTAAACTTGTAAGACCCTGCCCAAAATAAAGCATGAAAAAAGGCCACTGGATGTATCATACTCAGGCCCCCTTTTTTTCTTGGTAAATATGTATAGACTCTTTCTATTGGGTTCAGCCTACACCCCCAAATCATTTGAAAAAATAAACTGAAAATTCTGGTCTCCAATTTCAATAGTAATGGGAACACCATTCCCACATACAAAAACAAAGGTAAAATAAATTGTTTAACTACATACACTCATTTTAACTTTCACAATTTCCAACCCTTCCACTGTTGAACTTTGAACTGAAATCCAAAAATGTTGCAAAACTTTAAAAAGATATACATGATCAACTCTGTCAAATGCTCTACTTTAGTCCAAAGTACGTAAAATCCCAGGTTGTTCATGGTGTTTACGATATTCCATCATATCCCTAATTATTCTCAAATTATCACTTATTGTTCTCCCCACTATGGAACAAGCCTGAACCGGATGTATCAAAATGGGTGTGACTCACTTAAGTCTTCTCTGTAAAACAGAAGTTAAAATCTTAAAGACTGAATTCAGTAAACAGATTGGTCTCCAATTGACCAATTGTTTCCTGTCCCCAGATTTAAACAAAAAAGTAGTCAATCCCATGGAAAAGTGTGAAGGCACCGATTGTCTTGTGAGCAAGTAAAAATTAAACACCCCTTAATAAACAACAACTGAATATATCAATAAAAGCCTTGTAGAACCCATTAGGCAGCCCATCTTTTCCTGGCTATACCCCCACTTTTAATTCACGAATCACTCCATACACTTCCTGTTTAATAATATGCCCAACCAATACATGCAAATCTTGCATCCCCAGAGGTGGTATATGAATCTCAGCCAAATAAGCATCAATTTCATCATTAGAGACATCTTGAGGAGAATACAAACTTCTCAGGTACAACTCCATTTCCCTCAAAATTCCCAGTACTTCAGATATAACATGTCCTGATTCTGTTTGTAAAGTAGTTACCTGCAAATTTTGCCTATGTTCAGTACACACATCACAAGGGTCAAGAAAAGGTGTTTTTGGTTACCAAATGACACAGCAGCTTCTAAAGCCTTTGACCTATCATATTAAAAATGCTGCATTTCCCATTTAATCTTCTGTATTTGACTAGAGACATCTTGATGGCTCCTATAGGCAGCAGTATACTATTGGTATAAATGATCCCATAATTGTAAATATTTATAAAAGTTTGATTTTACCTTCTGTTTCCCATATGATATTAACCAGCCCTTTATTTCCCACTTTAAATCCACCCACCACTCACCCAAATCTTCATACAAGGTCATCATGGAGACCATAGCTATCATAATATTCAAAAAGTTCCATTATACCTTTTTGTCTGATAGGGCCAAAATATTCATATTCCATCTCCCTGGAGACAACATCACTGCAGACCCTAAACTTATCACTGATTGTACTAACAGGTGGTCAGAGAACTCCACTGGTATTGTCTCTGTGATATGGACAGTTAAGGATTTAGAAACGAATAGATAGTCTATTTTACTTGTAAGTGAACCCCTTACATATGTAAATGGGCATCTGGAGTAAGAACAATCCTTAAAATCTGCAATATCCACAAATTTATGAAAAGCATGGGAATCACAATAAACCTTCTGTCCCACAATCTTCTATATAGAACATCTAAAGTAACACTGAAATCCCCCCTATATACACCGTCTTAGTAGTAACTAAAAATGGTTGTAAAATTGCAAACAATTCTACCCTCTCAGCTTTACTTTGTGGCCCATATACTGATATAAACCTGCTAGGCATTGAATGCCATATGCCATTGACAATCAATACCCATCCAGGAAGTAAGTCAACCAGTTTTAGAAACTCAAATTCCAACCCTGAAAATAAGATCCCCACCCCATCCACCCTATCCAGCCCAAATGACCAATAAGATGGTCCCCACACCCAATTGTTCCTAGTGGTATATAACAGGTGACTAGAATCCATCCATGTCTCTTGAAGAAAAATCAGATCCAGAGGTAAACCATGCAACCTGGAGAATAGTGCTGTCCTCTTTCCAGCATCTATAATGCTGCAGACATTCAAAGCAGCAATATTTCTTCTGTCCATTTAATCAAATTTCATACATCCAGGGAACTCCAATCATGATTTCTTTTTTTTTTTTCTTCTTTTTCTTTTCGTCATTCTTCATCTGAGTAAGTGTTTCATCCTCTATAGTTGGTTGATCGGTCATGGAAGAAGTATCAGAAATCATGCCATCATCCTCAATTTCACCCTCACTGTAAAATGCCATTGTGATTCTCTGAGGTAACATCCATATTCATCAAAGAAGATTTATTAATCCTTGCACTCCTTCTCTGAGGTGTTGGAACAGACCACTTTCCTTGTGGTGGAGGGGTGGGCATAGTGTCTTCTGTGTCCATGTTGTCTGAGTTTGGAACCACACTCATCTCTTTTACCAGTTTAATCTCCTGACTCCCCTTCCATACACTAGCTGGTGAGGCCACTGTCCCAATTGGTGTCTGCATGGTAGGGGCATCCATCTCCTGTGCTTGATGTGGCTCAATAGGAGGTTGTGGTAGCTGCGAGGGTGTCACCTGCTGAGCTTTTTTTTAATAAAATCATCAGGATTCATGGTGTGAAGTTTGTTGTGCGCAGCCCAAAGACAATCTCTATATACATGGCCATACTCATCATATAGATTGCATCTGGAATCATTTGCACACTGGGCACTAATGTGATCAAGTTCCCCACAAATACTGCACCTCAAGTGATTGCACGCATTTGATAAATGCGTTCTGGATCCTCATTTATAGCGGGCCTTAGGCTGGCCTGCATAGAAACAGACCCCTCTGTCTCGGCCTATGAAGAAGCTATTTGAGATGTGTGAAATCCCACCTGGACTCTGGAGCAACTTAACCTTGAATTACCAGCCACCAGTACACAGGTACTCTGAATCAATGACGGCTTCTGGGGGCACTCAACATATCACAATGCTGCTGAAGCCAATGTACAATATGAGCCACATGTACACTTTCATTGTGAAACATTACCATCACCATCTTCACAAGCAGTTTGGTCAGTGGGATAGCAATAAATGGGTTCCAAAAGGGGGAAAACTTTATTTGATTATATATTGTCCACAAATGCTCCAGACCACTAGAATGTCTGAAACTAATATCAAACATGTCCTCCCCAGAGATGTGGATTAGTGCATAGATTTCAGAGGCCATAAAATGCATGTTTTCTTTTAGCTAAAGTTTCCCCACATAAAGCCTATCTGAACACATATCTAAACTACCCTTATAACGTAGCCATAATGCATTGCACTGAGGCAAAGGTTCAGTACATGAAAAAAAATCAGCCAGTCTAGATCTCTGAGCATGGCGGGGTGCACCTTGCCCTGAAGCATCCTCTCCAAGTCCAGCAGTAACAGCTGCATACATCTTCTGCAACCCCTGTTGTATAGAAGGGCTGTTTTTATTATCAGCCTTTTGGCACTGTTCACAAGTCCCACTGTCCAAATCCCCCTGACCTGCCTGACTGTCATGCATCCAATTACCTCCCATCAAATCTTCAGTACCAGCCAGCACCCCCACATGTATAGAATCCCCTGGTACCTCAGAAGATAAAGTGCCATGTAACTCATCACCAATTACCTGTCATGGCTCTGGTTGATCAGTCCAGGTCTCTGGAAGCTGCTCCATGCACGTTGCATTCTCCCACGCTGTCTGTACCTCCAGGATTGTTGGGCTTAGTGGCTGATCCCAAGAGTGGTCTGGGATCCATTCCCCAAACTCTTTCTGTTTTCACCCCACATTCTTCAATGTTGACTCTTTGCTCTAATCCTCCGAGTGTTGCTGGGCTTTGGCATCAAGCATTGCAAGATTGAACACCACTTTATTCCTTTCTGCCACTGTCAGCGGCATATCCAAAAGCAGTCCAGCTGTAGTGTCATCTCCCGGTCACAGCTCTTCTGGCTGCACATCACTGGGCATGCTGTCCTGTAGTCTTCCATCATCTGGCAAGCACAACTTATCCAAAATAATCATTTTCCTGGAGTCTTGGGGGGGAAACTATGAAGTCTTTTTCATAGACCAACCTTCTTCTTCTTCTGATAGTGTTCTTCACCCTGCCTCAACATCTGTAGCAGGTAAGTCCTATGTTTCTCCAAGTCCAATTCCAATTTAGCTGCTTCAGCAGCCACCTCTGTCCCGACAAATTCAGACATATCCACATCTTCCTTCTCTACCAGTAAACTGCCAGCAATGTCCACCAGAGTTTCCATATCCTGCTCTAATTCTCCCATACTGGAGTTCAGGGACATAAACTCCAAATCATCCTCCTCATTCAAAAAAAACAGGCAGGCCAGAGGACAGGGCCCCAACCTGCTGCTCCTCAGTTGACACATACACCTCTGGCACCTCCATCACAGAGGTGGTCAACAGCGCCCCCTTCTGTGAGGGGAGTTTCCCTGGTGCCATGGCCAACATTTCCCCATCAATAAAACAGATCCATGTAACCTCCACACCCACCCCAGGATGCACAAGGAAACAAGCTGTCACAGATTAGTGTGCCTTTCTGGCCACAAATTACAAATAAAATGTATGTGCACTTTGTTACAGTAATGTGTCGAATGCATTGTTTAAATTTCAATTTCTCTCTCCCTAGGCATGGCTAAAAAAGGGGCTTATTGAACCAGCCCACCTCCCTAGTGAAGAAAGAAAGAAAGAAAGAAAGAAAGAAAGAAAGAAAGAAAGAAAGAAAGAAAGAAAGAAAGAAAGAAAGAAAACCTGACCTAGAGAAACTGGAGATGTTAAAATGCTAGCAGTGATATAAATATGGAATGTGTTACTGGTTTTGAAAATATAAAACATATTAAAAATTATATTTAGAAAGCCATACCTCAGACTCTTTGTACCTGTGATTGTCACATGCACAGTGTGTACATGGCATGTCTTTTCCTTTGCCAATTAAGTGGACTTACTTGCCTAATCATTCATTAAGCTGTGAGGAAAGCAATCACCTTGCCTCATATCAATTAGTGTGCATTTTACAGGTGTGCATTTTGTCTGGATATGTCTGTGCATGTAACAGCATAGTCATACAATCAGGTGTTAAAAATGTATTTATTAGTTTATTTGTTTAAAGGTTTAACCAGGAAAGGCCTACTGACTTGTAAAACAATTAATTCCCAGAAAGCATTTTTGGGGAAGGTAAAAGGAGAATGTAAAAAACATACAATGATAAAGCATACCAAAAGGTAAAAAGCAGACATAAGATGCTAACAACACAATAGCATACAATACAATACAACAGGGATCCATTACAATTTGTGCAAAATGGGCATTAAACAGCAGCACAGGGACACATATAAGATATTATATAATGGCAAGAAAGAATCTTTGACTGTGATTGGTCAGTTTGGGGCTGGACCTGTGATGTTATCCCAGCATAACATCATGGGTCTAGTCTCAGCACTGTGAACCAATGTAGAGGACCATGATGACCATTAGGATGACCATTAGGACATCTCCTCTAACAAAAATATTTTTCTAATAAAAACATTCTTTAAAATGATTTTTTTCTTTTATATGTAACAACGAGCCATTGTATAATAGCAATAATGCCCTCCAGGGTGTTTGTCATTTGGGATAATGTCACACCTCAGGTATTGGACACACTCGGCCTATGGCCTCATGTCCAACCACCTGAGGTGTGACGTTATCCCAGCATGACACACACCCTGTTGGGCATTATTGCTTAAATGTACAGGCAGTGTAATCATTTCACACAATGTGGACCCTATGCACAAAATTCATTTGGCTTTGCACACCATGATACATGGTACATAGAGTCGATTTCAGCAAATCCTGGGTGTCCAGTGGATACCAGCAGATGCTTTGACACCTCTCCTTTTATGCTTTTTCCCTGCAATGTCCCACCCTGGCATGGATGTGTACAGCTGGGTGGCCTGTTGGAGCTAGGGTTGTGGAGGGGGCATGCCAAGGGCTGGGCCAGTACGGCACGGCATGCACTAATACAGGAACAGTGTTCCAACCCATAGTTGGGGTTTATTAGCCAGCCAGAGGGTTGCTGTAACAGATGCGCACCCCCTTAACAGCTATACAGTGGCCTCCATTTTCCCTGCACTGCAGACCCCAGCCCTCCTCCTTGTCACAGCGGGGAACATATCAAATTACAATATGAGTTTAGTCATGCTTCTGCCTAGGTGGTTATGACTGTCCTTATGCAGACTGCTGTATCCCATGATCCCCAGCTCCTATGGAGCATGGGATCTATTCTGGGTCTGATTGTGGCTTTCAACTGGAAGCCCAATATCCAGCCCAAGGCCAGTCCTCTGGCTGGCTCCCCTCTCTCTGTGCAGAACTACTCATCTGCACAGCAGGCCATCTGGGGATAGTGATTCCTGGCCCTGCATATCCTTCTAATGCTAAGTTTGAAGGGTGCCATTGCATGGTATAGTACATGTAATTTGTGACAAATACCATGTCAAATATTGCATAGGGCCCAATGGTTGATGGAGATGTAAACAGGGACAGAAGTACAGAATAAGAATGAATTATCCATAGTAGCATATGTGTGGGCAGCAAGGAGTTGACATGGGGTGGCTTTTTTTTTATTTACATAACTGGGTAAGACTCACTAGGCACAAGTGCCCATTTTCAGGGATGACCCTGGAGCACTGGGGTCATTAAGTGACTTGCCCAGAGTCACACTTTATGCAAGTGGAGGCTGTGGGAATCAAACCCAGGCCTGCAGGATGTACCAAGCTCATTAAAAGCTCATTGCTGTAACCTCTAGGTTGTACTGACACACCCTTTTAACCTAACCTTGCTTTAAAATCAGTGGGCTTCACAGTATATGGTGAATTTCATTCCTGGTTTTATCACCTTGAAACCTGTGGGTTAAATGAAGGATAAATGCAAGCCAAATGAAAAAAATCACATCTGTTTCTCAGCTCAGTTTCTCACTGTCCTTGCAACCTGAACCCAGTCAAGTGAAAAGGTAATTGATGGTCTGGCTCCAGCTGAAATGAAAACTGAGATTTAGAAGAAGCTCAAGAGTTTTGAAAAAGATGTACTAAAACTTGAATTTTTAACAAGATACAATTTATGCAAAAAATATAAATAACACTGTCTGATAGGCATTTCCTAAACAACACTGTCTAATAGGCACTTCCTAAACAACACTGTCTAATAGGTATTTCCTGGGGGGGCTGAGGTATTTTTAGAAGTTGTGGTGGCAGGATGTGTCATGCAAAAGTCTAAGAAATTAATTAGGCTCCTCTGCTTCTAAGAGTATGTCAAAAACAGATGCCCTTTAATGGTTCAAATTAAAATCCTGTCCTGCTGACTGGTGTAATGTTTGTCCCTTCCAGTAGGCACAATCAACATGAACACATGATGGGCCCTGAGACCCAGACATAGAATCAGCCCTACCATCCTCACCCAAACTAATAGTGGTTCTATAGACTAGTAAAGGAATGATGAAATGTTCACATCAGGGGCAGCAGACCTGCAGCTGCCTATTCCAAAGTGGATGCACCATAAAAAAATCAAGTTAAATTACAAGTAAAATCAGTAAATACATAGGCAGCCATCATTTATTTGATTACCCATAATAGCAGTCCAGAAAGTCCAAGTCATAATAAAATAAATTACCCAAATAAACTTGTTTTCAGATGGCACAGAATCACACTGACTCATCGATGACGACCTGACTCAGTCGATATAAATTTGTTTATTGCTGCTGCTGACCATAGAACTGAACAGTACCGATGCCTGATCTGGCTGCAGTCACCCGCACCACAGCCCACACAAACAAACCACACACAATGGATCATGCTCACCTTGACCAAAAGAAAATCAACCAATGCAACCAACCCAGCCAATTGCGATTTGCGGCCCACCCATCCTCTCCACTTACTTTTCCAATGATCAGTGCACTCTTCTCTGCTTTTGTGTTCTCCGTCATAGACTCACTAGGCACCAACTGGCAGAAATGGTGCTTGGCACCAATTGAAACAGCAGACACAGCAGTGAGCAGCATGCTCAGCTAGCCCTGTGCCATTCTGCTGGTGATATTATTGGCTGCTGTTGCCTTGTGGCAGGCTGGGAATGAGTAACTAAAAGTAAACAAAGTTGTTGCACTGCGGCAGTGCTGAGCTATTGATCAGCAGCTCGGTGCTGTGGTGGCTGGTCATTTGATCAAATAAAATTGATTTTGTAAGTCTCCTGATTTGTTTGGGCCCCAGACCGTCCAGTGACAGAGTCAATCCCCCCTCCCTCTGGGGGAAAAACCCAACTTGGAGATATGGTGGAAAATAAGGAGGGGAAAAAAAAACAAAGCCAGGCAGCACAGGCCATATACTGATGGCCAGGATGCAATTAGCATCCTAGACATCCCTGGCAAGTCCACCCCTGAATATGGGTACTGCAACAGCAAGCCTGGGAGTGATTATGAGACAAATGGCAGCCAAGCTAGAAGCAAAAACAAAAGTCCAAACTGAGACAGCAGAGCCATCACCAGTGATGGAAGAAAAACAGATATGGGCAGTACCTCAGAGCATGTCTACCTTCTTCAAATGGTGGGCAATACAACAATAAAAGACTGAGAAACAGAGAGAAAAAGATATTTCATCATTTAGAAGTGCAGAGAACAGAAGAGATACAGTGTCTGGAGGCACAGAGAAAAGAAGAGATGGAGAGGTGGGAGCATCGATGGCTGGATGCCTTGCAAGCTATCAAAGTTGGAGGATCTGGTACAGATCCAGCAGGTGAGCAAAATACAAACAACTTAAAAGACATTAAACTTACAAAGCTATGTTAGATGATACAGAAGCATACCTGACAACTTTTGAAAAGGTTGGAAGAGCCTGCCAGTAGCCAAAACAACAATGGGCAATCAGGCTGGTACCTTACCGGCCAGATAAAGCTCAACTTGCCTATAGCAATATGAACACTTGCACAGTCAGAAAACTATGATCTTATGAAAAGAGAAATCCTGAAAAGATATGACATCTCAGGAGAGACCTACTGGCAGAGATTTGGTCTCTGAAGTACAACTCATTTGACAATCCTTGAGAAACCTTCACCGACTCTGAGAACTCCTTATTAAATGGCTCCATCCAGAGAGCAAAACAGTCCCACAGATCATCAACACACTTGCAATGGAGCAATTCATCAACATCCTTACCACAGACATGCAGCTTTGGGTAAAAGAACATAGAACAGTAAATGGGGAAAGCTACAGTATTTCTTTGGTTAAAAACTATCAGATGGCCAGACTCACCACACAGCAGTGAAGTAACAGCCAAGGATTGATAAGAACCTCTTTTCCGGATTTCACTCAAGATCACATAAGAGCTGTGGTAGGGGTAACAAATTTACACTCAAAGACTACATGCTATAATTGTAATAAGCCAGGCCATATTGCAAGAAAATGCCATAAAAATAGGAAGGGAAACACTGAAGAAAATTTGGCCTTAGCAAGTTGGGGGCAGTGCTAAACAGATGTCAAAGTTGGGGATAAGACTGTGAAGAGTCTTATAGATTCAGGAAGCAGACAGACTCTGGTGCATGTTGAGGTTCTGGGAAAGAACTGTGCAAAAGGACCAGGTACTAGGGTCATCTGTATCCACGGGGACACTTGACACCTGTGTCTGTGATAGCAGGAAATGACTTTCCAGCATTTACTGAGTAAATCACAGAGGGAGCAAAACCTGCAGTTTCAGCAGCTGTGATGACAAGAGCACAGGCAAAGAAAATCTCAGATGTTAGGGACACTTTCCTTTTCATGACTATGATGCAGATTTGTTTGAGCCCAGTTCCAAAATCCAGAAGTCCAGGAAAGAATGAAGACGCCTGAAGAAAGAGTGGCAACAAAAGACTGATGGACATAAGGAGTTGATATATGAAAGCACTGAAAGTAAACTGATAACTGATTATGATTTTGTTTCAAAGCAAACTAACAATGCTTCTCTCCAAGGTTATTTTAAGCAATTAGAGGTGAAACAAAAAGAGGGTGAACCAGTGTTTAAAAAATGTAATGGGCAGCTGGCCCAGTGGTGCTGAAGATTAAGATGCTGGACGCCACAACTCACACCATGCTGGTGACCTATGTTCTGGAGTCAATGCGGGTCGCTGGGTGTTGGCCAGGGAGGGAGAGGATTGAGCATTCGGAGGACTGCTCTCCTCTCCTGTGGTGGATGGTTTGTAGCTCCTGCTGAATGGCTGCCACCAGGTGGAGACCTGGTGGTAGTGCAGGACTGAGGGTGACCACAAAAGGAGGGTGCTGCAGGGCTGCAGAGTGCACACACCTCCATGTGCAAACATCCACATCTGCAAAAGGGGACAGGGAGGAAAAGGAAAATGAGCTAGCAGGCTCCATGAAGCCCTGGCCAAGCTTCTGATTCTGGCATCCACTGGGCAATCTGGACTGTGATGTGTGTGTGGGGGGGTGGCATCCCCTGGCTCCACCACAAGTGGGTATCCATGGGGGAACCTGCCTGGGTGTGGGGGCTGAAGTGGGGGAGGCAGTACAGAAGGGAATAGAGCCCTCTAAAAGAGGACCAGATCCTGCCTGCTAGCTCTACAGGAAAAAGATCTATAGAAAAAAAATGTAATGGGTTACTGTACAGAGTTTGTGTTGCTCCTCAGACACAGGAACAGATACAGCAATTGGTCATACCAAAAAAGTATAGAACTGAATTGTTACAGAAGCACGTGATAGTCCTATGGCTGGTCACTCAGACTGAGATCGCACCTTTGACAGTTGTACAGATTTTACTGGCTTGGGAATCATGAGGATGTTGCTGCTTATTGCAGTTCTTGAGATGAATGTCAGAAAGTAGTCCTTGTGACTAAAAAAGACAAAGTGCCCCTACTGTCCCTACCCTTAATAGATGTGCCTTTTGGGAGAATTGCAATGGATGTGGTTGGTCCCTTAGACAAAAGTAAAAAGGGCAACAAATTCATTTTGGTAGTATATGACAGTGCCAGTTAATATCCAGAGGCAATTCCACTGCATACTGTCACAGCACCAAAAGTGGCAACAGAGCTTGCTAAAAGTTTTAGCAGAGTGGGCATACCTAAATAGATTATTACTGATCAGGGTAGTAATTTTGGTGCTGACTTGTGAAAGGAACTGTATCAATTACTAGGAATCGTTTCCATAAGAACTTCCCCTTATCACTCTGAGACAGACAGTTTTGTTGAGCATTTTAATCAAACCCTAAAATGCGTGCTAAAAAGGTTTGTAAAAAGTGAAGGGAAAGACTGGGACCAGTACTTACCATACCTGCTTTAGCTAATGGAGAAGTGCCACAAGCATCAACAGGTTTTAAACCCCTGTAAATTCTGTATGGTAGACAACCTAGAAGGCCACTAGATGTAATAAAAGAAACATGGGAAGATAGTACCACTCAGAAAAAATCTAGTACAGCTTATATGTGTGCACTAAGAAAAAAATTGGCAAAGTATATTGAAATTACCCATCGTACATACAAACATACGAAAACATCAGTAGAAACAAGCCATATTGGTCTATTCAGTCTGCTCAAGTGTGCAGCTCACAGTTGATTTTACTGGAGCTGCCCCCTTCCCTTCCCCACATAGTTATCCTCCCTCACTCTCATTTCGCCCCTACCCATCCTCCCACCAGTTATGACTCTCCCTTTTACTCTGTCCCACCCCCTTTTAAAACTGCCTACTGTTTTCAATGAAATCATCTCCTCTGGCAGGTTGTTCCACTTGGACACCACTATTTCTGTGAAAAAGTGCTTTCTCATTTCCTTTTTAAATCTTCCTCCCACTAATTTCAAACTATGACCCTAGTGGACCCATTCCTTTTTACATTGCAAATGCCCCATTTTAACTGTGTTCAAACCTTTAAGGTACTTGAAGGTTTCTATCATATCCCCCTCTCCCTTCTGTCCTCCAGGAAATACATATTGGGCTGGATATTCAAACTGCTTCCATCTTCTGTATGCTCTCGCGCTGCTCATAAATTTGCGCTGGTGGGTTGGGGCGATATTCAACGGAGTTGCACTATTGAGCAACTCCTTTGAATATCACCCCGGCCACAGCAACTGTGCATGGCGCAGTGGAACTTGCGCCACCGCAAGTGGTCAGAGTGGAGCATTCAAGATGCGGTGGCGCAAGTTCCATTGCGCCATGCACAAATTTCAATATTCAAAAGGTGACATGCAAATGGGGCCATAATTAGTGCAAGGCATGGGGGCCATTTGCATCTACTTATCAACCCATTTGTATGCCATTAGCATGCAGGTGTGCCGATCCCTGACGACTTGCACCTGGTGCCCCACAGGGCAACCATCGGGACCGACACCAGCCCAATCAAGGGCATGAAGTAAATCCCTCCTCTAACTGGCCCGATCCCGGCAACACAATAGTAATCCCCCAGACTGGCCCTATCACGGCAACACAATAGTAATCCCCGACTGGCCCGATCGCTGGTAACACAGTAGTAATCCTCCCAACTGGCCCGATCACGGGCAAAACAGTAGTAATTCCCACCCCCCACTAGCCCGATCATGGGCAAAACAGTAGTAATTCCACCCCCATGAGCCCGATCACAGGCAGAACAGAGTTCAACCCCCAAGAACAATATCCCTGGTGGTCCAGTGGACGCTGAGGCCCGATTGAGGGCATTAGAGTCAACCCCTCCAGTTCCAAGTACCCTGGTGATCTAGTGGCCCCCACCCACCCACCCACAGGCCCCACCACCCCTCCCCATCAGCGGTGGGCGCAGCAGCACCCTGCCTGCTGTCCCCACTGCCCACCCGACTGACTGCTCGGTAGGGCTGCGCCGATTAGTTCAGATCAAGAGACAATGGGCGTGCAGCATATTCATAGAGCAGTCCAGATATGTAATGAATTCATTCACATATCTGGACCGCTTTGTACGGTATGGCTGCATGCCCATTGGCTCTGCTCTGAACCAATGGGTGTGCAGCTCACTGAGCAGTCAGTAGGCGGGCGGCGGGCGCAGGCGGGTGAGGTGCTGCCACCCGCCGTTGATGGGGAGAGCGGGTGGTGGGCTCCATGGGTGGGTGGGGTGGGGCCACTAGATCACCAGGGTACTTGGAACTGGGGGTTGACTCTAATGCCCACGATCGGCTTCACGGTCCACTGGACCACCAGGGATATTGTTCTGGGGGTTGAACTCTGTTCTGCCCACGATCGGGCTAATGGGGGTGGGAATTACTACAGTTTTGCCCACGATTGGGCTAGTGGGGGTGGGAATTATTACAGTTTTGGCTCATCGGGCCAGTTGAGGGTGACTATTATACCCGCGATTGGGCCGCGGGGCACAGGAAAAGTGGAGGGGCCACCCACAGGTGGCAGCTGCTGTGTTGTGCCCTGCAATGCGGCAGCTTACCTGTGGGTGACCCTCAACTTACTTTTTTTTTGCTCAAAGTTGTGCAGGCGCAGGTTGGGGTTGCGCCTGCACAACTCTGCACAGCCCGGCTGAATATTGGGCTGTGCAGTTTATGCATGGATCCTCCCCCTCTGGTTGAGCATGCCTTCATTAGCATTGCACTGTTGCTCAGCATGACTTGGGGGGCGCAACTGCCTCCTGCTGAATATGGCAGAATGGCGCAATTTTGGACTTGCACAGGTGCAACCCTATTGCGCATGGCGCAACACTTTTGAATATCCAGCCCATTGAGTTCCCACAGTCTCTTTATATAGGGTTTGTCCCCCAGGCCCTGGATCATCTTGGTCACCCTACGTTGTACCCCATGCAGTAATTTGATGTCATTTTTCAAATAAGGGCTCCAGAACTGCACACAGTACTCGAAGGGCCAGATATTCAAAATTTAGTCCCGGGGCTAAATTAGCACGGTTTACAAAAGGAAGGTCCTGTCAAACTAATCTCATAGATTTCTTTGACTGGGTAGCCAGAGTGGTGGACCAAGGGGGAGCAGTTGATGTCGTCTACCTTGACTTCAGCAAAGCTTTTGATACTGTTCTACATAGAAGATTGATTAGTAAGCTGGGTATGCTCGGGGTGGGCCAGAAGTTGGTCAACGGGGTGGAAAACTGGTTGATGGGCAGAAAACAGAGAGTGGTGGTAAATGGTATACAGTCAGAAGAGATGCAAGTCACAAGTGGGGTACCTCAGGGATCAGTCCTGGAGCCATTCCTCTTCAATATCTTCATAAGTGACATTGCAGATGGACTGGAGGGTAAGGTTTGTCTGTTTGCAGATGATACCAAGATCTGCAACAGAATAGATGATCCAGATGGGGTGGGTAGAATAAGACAAGATCTGGATAAACTAGCAAAATGGTCGGAAGAGTGTCAACTGGGGTTTAATGCAAAGAAGCACAAGATCATGCACACAGGGAAGAGAAACCCTGAAGCCACCTATAGGCTGGGAGGGGAGTTGCTGGCAGTCACAAAGGAAGAAAGAAACTTGGGCATCATCATCACCGATGACCTGAAATCATCCAAGCAGACCACTAAAGCAGTAGGTAAGGCTAGGGGGATGTTAGGGTGTATTAGTAGAGGTATCACAAGTTGGAAGAGAGAGGTAATAATCCCTCTTTACAAGACACTGGTTAGGCCCCATCTGGAGTACTGCATGCAGTACTGGAAGCCACATCTTCACAAGGACATTAACTAAATTGAGGCAGTCCAGAGAAGGGCAACAAATGGGCAGGACTGCATCAAAAACATATGAGGACAGATTAAAGAAGCTCAATATGTATACCCTAGAGCAAAGGAGGGAGAGAGGTGATATGATCGAAACATTCAAACACCTTAAGGGCATTAACAAGATGAAAGAGTCTAACATGTTTCAATATAAGAAAAATAGCAGGACAAGAGGACACAGCATGAGATTAGAGGGAGGCTGATTAAGGGGTAATGTGAGGAAGTTCTTTTTCACAGAAAGGGTGGTGGATGCATGGAATGGCCTACCTCAGGAAGTGGTCAATATGAATACAGTGCAGGGCTTCAAACAGGCATGGGATAGGCATAAGGGAGCAATACAGATGAGTATGAATAGATAGGCCATTGACAGAGCAAAGGACGATGGCACATTTATAAGGTAGAAGAAGAAATTTGCAGACTGGATGGGTCTTGCGGTCCTTATTTGCTGTCAATTTCTATGTTTCTATGTTTCTATAGAACAATACTGTACATATGTCTCTGTGGGACCATAGGATTCCATGTACCCTACCCTCCCATCCCTGTACCAGCATAGTACAAAACTATTTATGTGTCACTCTGCCCATATCTTATAGTGAGACCTTATGGTTGTTTAGATACTGTACTCCCATCCCTGCATCAACATATAAGTGCAGCACAATCTATATGTCACTCCATATATATGTCACAGTAAGAGTACAGAGTGTTTTGTTCCTGCAGTCCCATTCCTCCATCGACATACTGCAACACAATACATAAGTCACACAACCTATATGACAGTGCACTCTCAGTCCCACATTGACATAATACAACAGAGTCTATATGTAATGTTTATTTTATCTATTTATTTAGTTTTTGTTGACCGGTTAAGTGCACTAGACAAATTCTTGCCTATTTTCAGGCATGACCTGGGGGAAGGGGGATACAGATGAATGCCAACTGACCTTGAACCAGATTAAGCTGTTGGTGGTATTTTTAGTGAATGGAGGAAATTTAGTCAGGGCACTGGAGAAATTCCCCATCTCATTGGTAGGAGGAGCACATGAGCCACTCATTGGAGATGGCCAGTTCTGTTGGCCCACAGCAAGAGAAAGACATGCGGGAGGTTGTGGAGCTGGACTCCTCCCTGGCCTCTACCCAACAAGAGACCCAGATTGGAGAAAGTATTTCATTTTCCCTCTGAGTGAAGTACCTGAACGTGCAATGCAAAGTGAGCATTTTGATAGCATGGATGTGATACAGATGGAGGTAGAAGTGACCACAGAATTACCTGAAGATGGAGTGCAGTCATTGATCTCAGGAGAGACACAGCAGAATGTGGAGGACGTGCCTACAGTTATTTCCCAGGAGTGGCTAATAACTACTGAGACAGAGGTGGTAAGAATTGATGGAGTATTGAATGTGGGAGGTATTTCTATGCAGCAGCAGCAAAAATGAGGAGAGGAGGAGACGAAGGATGCGGGACTGATCCTGCAGACATTCCAGACTGCCACACCCCAAACAACTGTGATGAGGATGGCAAACAGCTGCAAGAGATGTGCACAGCCAGATTCAGAGGTGACGATGAAAGTAACGAGTCCCAACAGATGGGACTAAGACAAAGAAAACGTGTGGGGGTGAGTAACTGCAAAAGCGGAGTTTCAGAGACTAAATGTTATGTTGAAAACAAGGATGAGTGGACAGCAGCTACGGCTTTACTGAATGCAGGGTGGGTAGCAGAGCCAGAAGGGTCATGGATACCTGATCCATCAGACCCGAAAGTGCAATTTGTCCAGGATAAAGAAATCAGTAAGACGGGCAACATTATTGTATCTCCAAAAACGAGTAAAATGCAAATGAATAAAGGGAATGTTGAAATGATATGTGCACCCATAGAATCTGTAACAGCAAACATTGAATTCCCTAAGACAGTTGCAGAGTCTGTAAATAGAATACTGAATGCCTAAATGAACCTTCAGTGGTGGTTAAACCAAGAATAGTATCTAGTGAAAAAACAATGGTGGAGCATGTGGTGGACATGGAAAGGTCAGGGACAAGTATGGGGAAAGGGGACCAGCTGTGCAGTGAAGGGCCTACATCTGGTCTAAATACACAATCCCTCACTGAACCTTATCAATTGGATTAGGGAAACAAGCATTGCAAGATCCAGCAAAACGTCAGTTTTTAAGCCATTATTGAGAATGACAGATTTGTTTAAAAATAAAGGTGAGCCTGCACCCCGAGAAAATTCTATCTGATTAATGTACAAAGGAGGACTGGAGACACCTCCAGATAGGGTGTATGTGGGGAGAGCATTATTGAAGAACTCTTTAAAATGTTACGCTTCAGAAATTTTTGCCCTGATCCATACAGATGAGTACAACTATGACATTAGCTTTAAGACAGTGGAAGCCTTGGATAGGTTTTGGGGAAAATACAATGATTTGAAAGAAACTCTACTGTGGTCCCCTTTTGTAGCCATCCCCATTACAAAGCCAGCAGTCAGAACTATAACGATCCTGTTTAAAAATGAAGTGGTGCAGGTGGCAGAGATTCTGTTTTGGCTGAAAAAACCACTGTGAGGTACTGGAGCAACCTACACCCATTATGGATTCTGAACAGATTTGGACAGGAGGGTGGAGAGTTAAGTGCAAATTGATTATGTCAGACAGTGGGATAATACACCTCCCAAGCTGTTTTTATCTGGGAAGGGACAGGGGTTCCCTGTTTTATCCAGGTCAGCCTAAGTGTTGCCACAGGTGTTGGTCAAGGTTATACCTTAGTAATGAGTGCGACACTCCATGCTGCATGCATTGTCTGGATACAGGTCATATAGCTGCAACATGCATGAATCCTTTTCAGTGCAACCTATGTGAAGAAAAAGGGCATTCCTATGTAAAATGCCCATGGGCTTCACATAATGGAGAAGATAGTACATCTCATGAAGCAGTTATTGTTCAAGCCCAGAAAAAAAGTTGTGCATTAGCATCTGACAATCATATGAAAGAGCCTGTTAGAGAGAAACAACTTGAAAAAAGAAAGAATACGAACATTTCAGAAGGAGGGGGGCAAGAAGGCCAAATGTTAGAGAGATTAAACAAAGGGAATACAATACAGCAATACACAGAAGGTACCCAGAGTGGAGAAGCAGAAGAGGTGAACCTTCCTCAAAAACATAATACTGTGACACCAAATATTGAAAGGCATCAAGAAAGAGAAAAGGAAGTACAAGAGGAAGAGGTGGGGGGAGAAGATAACAATTTGACCATTCAGACCCAGGAAGTAGAATGATCTAGTTTGATGCCACCCCCCAGTGGTGGCAGAACCTGAATTTATTCAAGTAAAATATGCTAAAAGACCATGGGCAAAAGGAGAGAAATGATCAGAACCAAAAGAAAAAGAACAAAAACTTATAAAAGGAAAACAGAAATTGGCAACAATAAACAAATACAGGGCCTTACCAGTGGACCCTATGCTAGTGGATTCAGAGGATGAAAGTCTGGATTCAGACTCATCAACAATGGCATCTTCTACAAAGGATCCATCATCAGGACTTGAGGATCAGGGGCCAGGAGATACGGTGAAAAAAAATGGTGGACAAGATCTCACAGATGATAAAGGAAAAGGGGTTGTTCTTAAGGGATATATGTTCTTCACCTTTCTATGGCAAGTCTGAAAATTATAATGGTTAATGTAAACAGCATTAAGAGTTAGAAAAGGAGGTTAATGATTTAATGAGCATTACAACAATATTCAGTAGATATTATATGTGTGCAAAACACAAGATTAATAACATTGGCTGAAGTGGCTAATGCCTCCAAACTGTGTAATACAGGGTCAGCTTTCTGGTCACAGGGGTTAGAGCTATGTGATGGTACAGGGATTCTATTTTTGAACCAGCAACTAAAGGTCTCTAGACTATTGAGTTGGAGCCAGGCAGGGCTTTAATTTTGGATGTTCAACTGGATGGTTTCAGATTTAGAGTGATTAATTCATATGCTCCTCAGATGAAAGCTAAGCGAATAGAACTGTTTAGGACTATTCAGCCCTTTCTATGTACTTCAAGGAAGGCAATATGGGGGGAAGATTTTAATTGCAGTTTACAACAAACAGATAGAAGGGCTAAAACCCAGAAGTTATACTGTGATACCAATACACTTAAGGATATTATGGGAACAGCAAAATTGAAAGATACTCATAAATCTTGCCATGCGAAAGGGGGGTTTCATATAGTAGGGTGACATGTCTGATCAGAATTGATTTTTTTCTGATTTCTTGCAATTTGGAAGCAATGACAGCCATAATGCATGATTGGGAGTTCACAGACCATAGAGGCATTGAGATAGAGATTAAATTAAGTGAATCAGTGAATTTTGGGAAAACACCGTGGAGGCTCAGTGCTGACTTATTAGAATCAGAAAAAATGTCACAGGATTGGATGCTATTATGGGAAGCAAGGAAGTCTGTTATTTGTTTATATGATACAGTAAGTGACTAGTGGGAAGATTCAAAGAAGGAGTTCAAATCCTTTTTTCAAAAAAAGCACAGAAGCATTTAGTGGATACATATCTGAATTATCTAACTCTAAGGAAACAATTGCATACACTTATATCAAGGACTGAAACTTTGAAGCATGATTATAGCATACAAATTATACAAATCAAAAAAGAAATGTTTAGTATCCAGTATAATAGAACAAATATACTTCAACAAGAACTGAGGTTTGGAACAGACAGTAAGAAACAAACCTTTGATACCATTAAGGATTCCCAAAAAAGGGTTGAAAACAAGGTAATTTTGGAGTTAGAGGATGCATTGGGATACATTCAGAAAGAAAAGAGGGGGATTCTACAAGTGGTGGATTATTTTCTATTAAATACAGTGGGGAAGGTACCTTTGATAATGGGCCATAAGGAATATTTAGGGAAATTACAGATATACCGCTTAATTCAGGAACAATGGGAGAAATTGATTCAACCAATTACAGAAGATGAAGTATTTAAGACTATAACAGCATTACAAAATGGTACAGTGCTGGGAGGGGATGGACTTACACCTGAGTTTTATAAAAAATTTAAGGTATACTTGGTACCTGAGTTAACTAAACTGTTTAATGAAATTTTGGTAGAACAGAAAATGTTGTTATCAATGACCTTGGCAGATTTGATTTTTTTGTATAAAAAAGGGGATAGGCAGAAATTGGAGAATTGGAGACCAATCAGCTTATTAAATGGAGATGTAAAGATCTTGGGAAAAATATTGGCAAATAGATTGGCCCAGGTGGCAGTAACACAGATAAATGCAGCACAGGCATGTACGTCACAGGGAGGGGGATTCAAAATAATTTAATTCTGTTGCAAGAAATTTTTCATAGATACCAGGCTGGAACAGAAGAAGGTTTGTTGCTGTGTCTTGATCAACAGAGAGCCTTTGACTCTGTTTAACATTAGTATTTGTTTGATGTGTTAGAGTGTTTTGGGGTTCCACAGGAATTTGTAGCATGGATACAGATTTTTTTATGCTGCTACAGTCCAAACCAGAATAAATGGATGGAGGGGCAAGAGTTGCAATTTACACAGAGAAGTGAGACAGGGATGTCCCTTGAGTCCCTTATTGTATGTGTTTCGTATTGATCCTTTTTTGCATTCAGTTATGAGTGAGCCCATAATTTATGGGGTATCTGTAACAGTAACAATGTCCCCAGTTAAGATCATGGCATACACGGATGATGTGGTATACCTACTCCACCTAAAAACTTCATAGTTACCTCCCTAGGTGAACCCTTGGAAGTCGTACCTAAATTTAAATATCTAGGTATGTGGATAGACAACAAGCTTTCCTTCAACAACCACATCAAGGATATATAAAAGAGGCTTAAAGCACGCTTGGGTTTCTTCTTTAGAACTAGGACCCTCTTTTCTCTCACGACCCACAAAAGACTTGTCCAAGCAACATTCCTTCCCTTGCTTGAAAACAGAGACATTATCTTTATCTCCTCCCCAACCTTGAGCCTATCTAAACTGGATGTACTCACGATGCTCTTAGCTTCATTACTAACGCTACGTACAGGACCCACCACTGTGATCTTTATGCAGCAGTTGGGTGGACCTCTCTTGCCACCAGATGCCTCTTGCATGCTGGCATTTGGACCCTCAAATTACTACTCCACAAACTGTCTGTCTATTTAATGTCTCTCATACACATCTCACATAGCGCCTCCCCCCTAAGGAAATCCAACCTTATCCTACTAGATGTTCCCAGGACACGTACCACAGCTGGCCAAAGAGCTGTTTCATATGCCCTCCCAAACATTTGGAACCAACTACAAGCCATGCTGAAGCTAACCAGCATTGTATCAATTAACTCCTACAAAACACTAGCTATCTCTAAATTAAAAGACATATGTAGGTTCTACTAGGCCCACAATGCCAAGTCAACTTCCTAGGTACCAACTGGCCCTCTACTTATTAAGCTGAAATGTGTTCCATAATTTACGGCAAGGTTAAATCTGGAATGTACTGCATATATAGCATAAGGACTTCTATTGTGTATACTTCTTGTATATATATTTTTTTCCTTGTTGTTCTACATTTTATATCTCCTGTCTATGTAATTGTGAACTGTATGTGTATGTGCCTCAGGACCTCCTTGTGAATGAGCTTGCTCAACGGAGTCTTTCCTGCAATAAACTTGAACTTGAAACTTGAACTTCTTGTAATAGGAGACCACACAGAGGAAAGGGAAGTAATCGAACAATGTCAAGCATTTTCAAGAGCATCTGGTTCCAAAATTAATCCTGAGAAAAGTAAAGGGATAGAGATGGGAAGTCAGGTGAATCAGAGAATAAGTTATGCAGGGATACCGGTGCTAAGAGATTTAGTTACAGTTTTAGGAATACAGTGGGGGTCAGGTGACCTGGCTAGGATAAACTGGGAACAGAAACTCACAAGAGCTGAACATTTGTCTAGTAAATTGATTCATACACAAGTATCAAAAAAGAAAAGGGTATTGTTGATAAAAAATGTGTTGGTTCCAGTTTTCTTGTATATAAGTTACATCCCCCCCCCCCACTCAGGTGAAATCTAGACTTTTGAGAGTTTTTTTTCAGGGCATTCTGGAGAAGTCAGCTAAACCCAGTTAAAAGAGATATAACATATAGATCAATTAAGGAAGGTGGCCTAGGAATGGTTAATCCCTTAGCTTTTTTTTATAGTATCTTTTTATATCACGATATGATGGTACGTTCTAACAACAGAGGAAAACAATGGCTAGAATTTGTAAAAGAATGGGTGGGAGTATGTAATACAGCATGGATACAGAGAACAGGAAGATTATTAACAAAAACAGTGGTGATAGGGAGTCAGGTAAAAACGATGATGTGGAAGTTGATTAAATGGAAAGTCCCTTATGAAGAAATGCAATGTAGTGACAGACAAGGAATTTATGAAATCATATGAGTAAAGGCAGCAGGAGAAGAATTCTAATTACCCTACTGTCCAAGTATCTGTATACCTGAAGCTTTGTCCCAACTGACCAACAATTGCTTACCAGCTTTCACGTGGGATTTGGTGTGGCTTACAGTGTATGGGAGATTGAATGTGAAAGGCAATAATAAACATAAACCAGTAGATGAGAGATATTGTCCTCGATCAGAATGTAATCAAATTCTAGAAACCCAGGAACATTTGTTTCTGGAGTGTGGATATAGTAAAACATTATGGAGTAGAGCTGCATGAGAATGGAATATGCAGCTCCTGCTAATGTTGACATATTAGGAGTTAGTGTTAGCTATATACTCACAAAAATGGAACAAATACCATAAAGAAACAGTTCAAGTGTTTTTGGCAATACGGAAATATTATATTTGGCAGGCAAGGTGTAAACTGGTGATACAGCAACTGACTGTGACATATGAAGAAATCCTTAAAAATGTATCAGTGTCTATACAGCAAGTATATGAGATGGATGTGAGGAAAACATCAAGGCAAGTGCAATTCACATTATGGAAAGAGTGTACATTGTGGGTTACTGTATGAAGAAAGAAAGCTTACACAGATGAAAAGAGTGGAAGAAGGTTTAAAGAAAAGGAAAAAAGAAGGCTGGTGATGGGTACAAGAAATAGAAAAAAGTAAAAAGAAAAAGGAAAAAGAGGAAATGGAGGAAGAAAAAAGAGGAGGAGGCAAGGGGAGTGCACAGATTCTGAGGTTTAGAAGGAGACATAGCTGATGAATAAAGAACACAGAAAAGGAAAAAGAGAAAAATAAGACTACAAAAAAAAAGAAAGAAAGAAGAAAAGGAAAAACCAAAAAAAAGAATGACTGAGATGAAAAATCCTAAAATGATTTCATGAAGTTTGGGACAGTATTTTTTCTGAGGATACAAGAATGTGAGAATGAATTATACTTTTCCTATTTCCCCCCCAAATTCCCCTACTCTGACTGTAGGGGGCCTCCCTGGCTGTGAGCATGGCCAGTCCAGAATGGATTACACAGGAGATGGATGCTATGGAGGTAGGGGAAAAGGCCTCATCCCCAGACCTCGTCTTGCAAGAGGCCACAATCTATAAGGATTCAGAATGGATGGGTATATCCCAGGAAACTCCAGGGATTATGGAATATATCTTTGTCTCTTTAGAGGACCTGAGCTCTGTAAATGAAGAACATATGGGAGAAATTGTTACCGAGTCTTCGGTAGACCATGAATTCATAAAACAGAAAGTTAAAATCCAGGGCCAGCTCGTGAAAGCTTTTGATTCATATAAAAAGAAGCTGCAGCTGTAATGGAAAGAATTAATATTCACAAAAAGCCTTGACAGCAGGCGTGGTCAGAATGACAATGGAATGGATGATGCAGCAACTCCTGCAGAGAAGCACGAAAGAATGAATCCACTGGCTTTACAGGTATCTGTGCAACCTTTACATTTTCCCTTGAAACAAACAGTAGAGGCGGCAGGCAGTAGTAACAGCGCTGGTGTGTGCCAAATGCCGCAGGGTGTAAATGAGGAAAATGATTTGGCGAGTGAAGACATTGTTTTTGATTGTATGACTGGGGATGAGTCACAACTAAAGCAGGAGGGTAATTTACAACAAGAACTGATTTTGGAGAGCCAAGGAAAAGAAGGGCTTTGAGGAGCGGTAAAGCTGCAAGATCAAGATAAGTGGTCAACAATGGAACAATTGGATCCTTATAATGAACCTCAAGCTCTGGATTAGGAGCTTCAGAAGGAGGGAAATATTATCTTTCAAACCTCAAAAAATATGCAGAATGACGCAACAGTGTTTTCCTTCACAGGGAGAGGAAAGCAAGCCGAGTCTAAACAAGACAGCAAATTAAAAAGGGAAGCAGTGACATCAGCTAACAGAAGGCTGTCTTCTGCTGGCCCAAAAATGATCCATGAAGACAACTCCCACATTAAATGGATACCTGCAGGCCTCTCCATGTCAGAGGCGATTCAAAGGGCTTTTACCCTGCAAAAAAGACTATTTTAAACCCTTTGATCCATTTGCCCAATGGTTGCCAGACACTGCCCTTTTAGAGGCAGGCTGGAAAAAATGCCTTGGGGCCAATGGTTAACTGACCCGGAGTGGCAAGACCACGTACTAACTATTACTCCAGAGTGGCGCCCAAAGGTGAAGGAACAAATACCTGTGGATCAAGCTCTAGTCCCAAAAATGGATCACTTACTCCCCATGACAGTAACAGAAACCAACTTGGAAGGGGAAAAGATCATTGCTGCAGAGAAAGTAATAGAACCTGAACCCTCCCCTGCAACACAGCATATAAATGAAAATGGTGACAACAGTCCTAATACGTAAGGCACCCAACCCATAAAGGATCAAAAGGAAAGCATATCAGGGATGAAGTCACCCCCACAGAAACCCCTATTATAAGATCTCTTTACAAATTCAAGGAAGGAAGCAGCACCAAGAAGAAATGCGGTCCAGATCCGCTACAAAGGAGGGTTGGAGGTTAGGCCTGACCGTCAGTATGTGGGGTGAACATTACTTAAGAAGTCTTTGAAATTTACACCAAAAGAAGTGTTTGCCTTCATTAACATATCTGATGAGGACAACTTCGACATAAGCTTTAGAACAGCATATGAATTAGAAATGTTCTAGTCACGCTATGACATAGTTAAGTTTTCCCCTTTATGGTCTCCTTTCTTTGTTATCCCCCTAACTAAGCCCTTGATAAAGTATGTTACCATAATGTTTCACAACAAGGGTGTACATGTAGATGACATTTCATACTTGCTATCCTAGAAATGCGAGGTCTTGAGTGAGCCAGAGGCAGTATTGGATTCGGAGCAATTCTGGACTGGCGGGTGGAAATACAGGGTGAAACTCCAGCAGGAGGGAGGCAATATAGAACATGTTCCTAACTCTTTTTTACTGGGAAGGGATAGGGGTGTGTGTTTTTACTCAGGTCAACCACGGGCATGCTACAGATGTGGGGCCCAAACACACCATGTTTGTGACAGGTCCAAGTGTGATAATTGTGGAGAGGTGGGTCATATCTCCATGCAATGTATGAGTTTCACCAAATGTGACCTTTGTGAAGAGTCTGGCCACACTTTCCCTGAATGCCGTTGGGCAGCAAGAAATAAGGCATCAGTGAGTAGCACTGAATTGTTAATCCAGAAAGTACAGGAAGCAGCCATAAATGTCCCAGTTGGGGGGGATGGACATCAAGGTCATGACCCAGCCAAAGTCCCTCTAGACCCACCATAGTTGCCACCTAGGATAGGAGAGCAGCCTGATAATGCAATAAATGTGGTTAGAGCAGTTTGTGGCAAGAAGGCCCTAAAGGAACAGTCTAGGATAATGCCTGAGTCTCCGGTTACTGTGGGGACTTTGCAGTGGGCAGATCATCCACCGGTCTGCTATAATAATGACCCTGTACAGGTTCCTTCAGTGACAGAGGCAGTTGTCAGCAATAGCCAGCCACTAATCCAAAGGAGGGTGACAGAGAAATCAAAACTCCTACCCCCAGTTGAAACCCATAAAATTGAGGTACAAAACCCCTTTGCTGTCCTAATGCCTGTGGAACAAGAATCAGACATGGAGGTGGTGGAATCTGACCATTCTACAGATGTGGAGCAGGAAGGAAGGGTGAGTTGAAGGAATACAATAGGAAAAAGAAAAAAAAGAGGAAGAAAGGCCCTTAAATGCCTCCAGAGTTAAAGTTAAGTATAGGTTCCTGCAACTGCCACAGTTTATTGAACCCTTTTAAAATGCAGGCTACTTTTAGGTATCTCTGGAACATGAACATTGATATTGGGTTTTTCCAGAAGACATGGATGATTATGGCGGACCAGCTTAGGAGATTTAAAGCAGAATGGAGAGAAGGTCCTTCCTTCTGGTCCTTAGGCCTTGACAAGGTGGATGGTGTGAGCATAGTCTTTAGCTCCTTTTCTTTCCAGATGTCTAGGATTATGGACCTGGTACCAGGGAGGCTTTTAATAGTTGATGGGTATTGGAATCAATTGTTATATAGACTGATAAATATCTATGGGCCGCAGATGAAAGCAAACAGAGTAGCTCTTTCGGCATTGGTACAACCGTATTTATGGACGACCTCAAGTATTATCTTGGCAGGAGACTTTAATTGCAGCATGCCATCTCTGAATAACGTACTTGAGACTAAGCCGTATTGTGACACGATGGCCCTGAAGAGATGTATAGACAAAGGCAACCTAGTGGATTGTGTACAATATCAGACGTTGGCCCCCCAATATACTTTCCATAAGGGAAGGTTAACTTCCAGAACAGATCATGTGTTTGTTTCTAAGGACTTAAATGTACCAAACCTACAAATAAGTCCAGTGGAATTTTTGGATCACTTGTTTTTAAAAGTCACCTATCAACCTGCACTCAGTGCAATAGGACAGCACAAAAGATGGAAGATGAACACCTCATCACTGGAGGAACCAGTGGTTAAGGAAAAATTATTGAATTTACTTTGGGCAAGGGTATCAGTCAGTGACCTGTATGATGATCTAGGGGATTGGTGACTGGGCACAAAACAAGATAAAAAAGAATGGCTACAGTGCTTTGGGAAAAAGAGGGAAAGGAACTAATTTTTGCACCATCTAAAACGTAGAGCAAGGCTGCACCTTATATTCAGCAGCAGCCAATTTAAGTGATAGTGCAGAAACTGAGCAAATAAAAGAGGTTATGAAGTCATGCCAATATGATAAGGCAAAGACACTGGTGGCAGAAATGCAATATGGAACACAAAAATTGCCCCTTGGGGATCCATATGAAGCCTGCAAAAAAAAATGGACACAAAAGCCATGGACACTTTAATAACTGAACAGGGCAGGAGGGTAGCTTCAGAAGAAGAATTATATAAAGAGGTGAAAGATTTCTTAAAGTCCTTTGATATGCACAACCCATCCTCAGAGCATGCTATACATGAATATTTGCAGGGTACAAAGGTCCAGTTGCCAAAAGCAGAAAGAGATAAATTAACTGAGCCTGTAATGGTGGCAAAAATTGAAGGAATTATCAGGTCCTTGAAAACTGGAGAATCACCAGGGCTGGATGGTATCCCTTTAAAATTTTATGTAGCATTCCCATCAGTATTAGCCAACTGTCTATTAGCAGTATTTTCCTTTTTCACCAAGGAAGGGAAAGTGCTGGTTTCCTTTACTTCAAGGCTATTGTTTTTTTTTATTTGGGGGGGGAAGAGGGAGGAACTGATGAACTGGAGACCGATTACTCTGCTGAATGCAGACTTTAAAATATTGTCACAATTATTGAATACTAGATTAAAGAAAGCTGCACATAATTTGATCTATCCAGCCCAGTTCAGTGGAGTACATGAAAGAGAAATACAGCAGGCCTTAATGGTAGTACGGGATGTGATTGAGAATCATAATGGAGAAGTAAAACAGGGCTGTATCCTATCTTTAGACCTCTCTAAAGCATTTGATAGAGTCCACCTGCCCTTTCTTTTTTTGATTCTTCAGCATTATGGGATTCCAAAGGAATTTATCAATAAAAGCAAGCTACTTTATAAAAGAGCAACTATTCAGCTGATAAAAAAAGAAAGGTGATTAAAGGTATATCTGTGCATACAGGGGTTAGACAAGGGTACCCCCTTAGCCCCTTACTCTACAGCTTCTCACTGGACCCCTTAATCAGGAATTTGGACAGCACCCAAAGTTGGGGTGGTTTGCAAGGGCCCATTGGTACTAAGGAAATAAGGGTTCAAGCCTTTGCAGATGATATTTGTTTATTTATGACAATCCCAGAACAGATTGTGAGACCATTAGGTCAACTAAAAGAGTATGCCAAAGTGGCAAATTCAAAACTAAATTTTGAAAAATGTAAAGGCCCCTGTTGGGGGACCAGGTTGTGTAGGTATGGGACCAAATTCAGCTATCTTCAAACCTGTAGAACATTCTGGGAGTCCTATTTCAGCCCCAAAATCTTGCTGCCGAGAATTGGGATATAGCTTTGAAAAAGGCAGAACTGAAAATAAGTCACTGAAAGGCTTGGATGTTATCCAAAATTAAGAGAATTCAGATTATCAAAAGGTTCTTGGTGCCCTCATTATTGTATATAGCTATGATTTTCCCATACCCTCAGCTATAGAACCTAGAATATATGGTCTGGGGCAGCAGATTAAATCCTATTAAGTGATGCTTCACATATCTGCCCCAGGCCCAAGGAGGACCTGATCCCTTTTTTCCTGTTTATTTATTTCACAAAACTTGACAATAGGACTCAACCCCTCTAGTAGCCAGCATTCTGGGTGGTTCCATGGGACTATGGCAACATTTTTTGATGTCTGGGTTGAAGAAAGCCCACCAAAATACAACTTTAGATGGCAGATTCCAGAGTACATTAAACCAATGGTGAGAAAACTGTATCCTTGGGGTTTATCCAAGTCACTTATTAGAGAAAAGATGGGAAAACAGTTGTACCACTATATAATAAGTGTTATCCATCCAAGAGAGACAGTTTTTAAAAATTGCCCACAAGGGCCCGGTGGCGCAGAGGGTTGAGGCGCTGGATGCCACACCTTGCACCACGCTGGTGACCCATGTTCAGGAACGGGCACGTGTTGCCGTGGGTCAGCAGGGAGGAGATGGACTGAGCATCCAATGGACTGCTCTCCATCTCCGGGGGGGGTTCTGGCAGCGTGCTTGCCTGACCCCTAGCGGAGGCTGGGGTCAGTGGCATGTAACCACAAGCCATGGGGCTGGGACATAGCAGGCGGCAGTTGGGGTGCTGCAGAGGTGTGTGAGCACCCAGTCACTGGGCGTCATTGCCGCCATGGCCCGCAGGAGAAAAGAGGAAAAAAGCCTGGCAGAATGATGCTGTGACCCACAGCGCTGTCCCTGAGAAGGCACCTCCCTGGCATGGATCCATTGGGGTGGGTAGAGTCACTCCCCACCACCCTGCCATGAAGGGTAAGTCCCGGAGTGCATAAGGGAAGGGGTCTGATCTTTGGGGGCTGGCGCTGGGGAGACAACAGATAGCACGCTTGCAGCTGGAGCTCCAGAAGAGAAAATAAAAAAAAAAATTAAAAAATTGCCCACAAGTGCTAAATAAGAGGGTTGTAAAACAGCTGAATAATAAAAGGATCCTGATTCATATGTGGGAAATTTTGTGGTTGGGGCTGTATGGTCGATTGGAGACAAGAGAGAACGCTAAACATAAAGTTTTAGAGCAAAGGAATTGCCCATATCCAGATTGTCAGAATCTGGAGGAAACACTGGAACATTTTTTGTTCACCTGCTCATTTTCAAAACAGCTATGGATTTTTCTAGCCAGAGAGTGGGGGTTGCCTTGGCTGCCCTCTTTGACCTATGAGGAGTTAGTCTTGGCCCATTGGCCCCAACTCAACAGAAAATATGATCAGAGTACCTTAGAAGTTCTTTTTTGTTGTTTAAAATACTATTTGTGGCAGACTAGCTGCCAATGGGTGCTGCAGCAGAAGAGGATGTGTTATATCACTTTCCAAACCCTGGTAGAGTCTGCATTAAATAAGGCGTATAGAAGGGATATGGTGGCTTCAACAAATCAAGCTGTCTTTAAATGGTGGAAGGGCTTGATGGGTTTTATTAAATTTAAATGAAATCCTAGGAAGAGAGAGCTCCACTGAGAAAAAAAAAAAAAACACAGGGGCCTCACATTGTGTAAAGAGAGATTAACTGAGAAGTGGTCTCTGGAAGTAATGATAAGAACCCTTGCTGAGTGTATGATGTAATTTATTTGCTGGGTTTATGTCTATTAAGTTTGCATTCATCCCTTTTGTTTTCCCTCCTCTTGTGTGCTTTAACATAGAGGTGTTTTCATTTTATTTATGTTATAGTTTATTATGTCTTTTGGGGTATGTATTAATGCAGTTTATTGTTATTAATGCTACTATAATGAAAAATGTTACCATCTTTGGGGGGGGGAGAGGGGTGTTGTTCTCAGTTTTTGAGTTAATCTTGGATCTTCCAGAGTGAATTGAAAATACTCTAGACAAATGTATGAAGGTAATTCTTCTTTGATTTTTTTGTATCTTATGTTTTGCATATTATTTTGCATGACTTAACACTGATTGTATATTTTGGTTTTGATGTTATAATAATAAAGAACTCCCCTACTCTTTCTGAGAAGTGCCATGGGATCTTTAACATCCACCTGAACACGCAGATGGGACATCAGTTTAACATCTCATCTGAAAGACAGCAACTCAGGAGTGCATCACCCCCCTCATGCTGCACTGTATTGTCAGTATTGGGATATTAACTCAAGTGCCTGGTGTGGGGATAGAACCCACAGCCTTCTGATCTCCCGGCCTCAAAAGCAAGTGTGCTACCTGCTGAGCCACTGACATGTTAGGAACAACATTTCTCCATCTAGATACTACAACAGTTTGCATACATGAGGTTTGAAGTGTGGGGTTATTCACAGTTCAGTCACACCTCTACATGCAGCTAACAGGAGAGTGTACATACCTAACAGCAGAACCACATGATACTTCACATCCTGCACTTCCATATCTCCATCTACACAGAAGAACAGTGTCTATATGTTACAGTCACACTATAGGTTTCTTTACACCCTGCATTCCTATCCCTCCACAGATGACATATGTATCTATCTGTGTAAATACAGTAGAGTGCGGCCCCTGTACTTCAATTACTTAAGTTATGAGCAGGTGTAGCAAAATGGTATGAAATAGTCATAACCATCCCATATTAAAGAATTTTCATGTAAAATGTTCTACATGGCCTTCTTAACACCTCACCACATGTTTGCACAACATGTGGGTATACCCACCCCAAGACATGGGATGGCAGCAGAAGTGATTCAGTTGCTGAAACATGAAGATGGATGCCTCTTGTGGTATGTTTACAGAGTTGTATGTTCTTTCTGTTACCTTATGGTGTCTGTTTCTGATTGGTTGTGTTGCCTTGTACCGTCCCGCGCATGTATGTGTGTTGTGTGTGTGTGGGGGGGTAGAGTTAGTGTTGAAAACCCTAATGCCGAATTTCCTCACTTTTCACACTGTGGAACAACTCTAACTGTTCTATTAATGGAGTTTTTTGCAATGAATTTCCTCACTTTTTGAGAAAGACATGCAAAATTTTTAAACCTTTTTTTTGTTACAGCAAGCAAAAGTGTTCTGTTGTAAAATTTAACATGCAGTTAATTGTTAAACTACTGTTTTTGACATTATCATCACAACTAACAGCTGACTGCCACTTGCCTTCACCACCCCCCCCCCCGGAATGATTCTCTTTAGAAACATAACACAAAGGGCTGGTAAAGAAGCTTGACCACACAGGGGTTGGTACAGAAGTAGTCAGATGGGTACAAAACTGGTTACAATACAGAACCCAGAGGGTACAGGTTAATGGAGTGCAATCAACGGAAGGCAGGATGACCAGTGGGGTGCCCCAGGGTTAGGTGCTAGGGCCTGTGCACTTCAATGTTTTTATAGCGGTCATCACTGATGGACTGGAAGGGAAGGTGTGTCTGTTTGCAGATGACACCAAGATATGTAGCAGGGTGGACACCCCCAGAAGGAGTGAGCAAGATGGCAGCTGACCTCAAGAAACTAGAAGAATGGTCTGGGGTGTGGCAGCTGAGATTTAATGCCAAAAAGGGCAAGTTCATGCACATAGGAAAGAAACATCCAAGAAAGGAGTATTAATTGGGAGGAAAAAGACTGGCAGCCTCAAACCAGGAACGAAATCTGGGAATCATAATCTCAGATGATGTGAAGGCTAGTAAACAGTGTGAGAAGGCAACAATGAAGGCCAATAGAATGCTGGGCTGCATTGGGAGGGGAATCATGATCAGGAAGAGAGAGGTGGCACTATCACTGTATAGATTGCTAGTCATGCCTCGCCTGGAATATAGAGTTAAATTCTGGAGGCCTTATCTTAGGAAGGACATTGACAGGGTGGAAACAGTACAGAGAAAGGTGACAAAAATGATTCAGGGTCTGCAGTACATGTCCTATGAGGAAAGACTTAGGGAATTGAATATGTACTCCCTGGAGCAGAGAAAAGAGATTAAAACATTCAAGTACATAAAAGGCATTAACAAAGTACAGGCACAAGAACTTTTTCACTTCAAGAAGAGCTCCAGGACCAGGAGACATGACCTCAGGCTGCAAGGAGGTAGGTTCTTTACCGACACCAGGAAGTTTTTCTTCATATAAAGAGTGGTGGAGGCTTGGAACAGCCTGCCCCAAGAAGTTGTGGGGGTCAACACTGTGAGGGGATTCAAGAATGCATGGGATAGACAAAAGGGGAGCCCTGACTACAAAGGACAACTACAGTGTCAAAACAGGTCTAAAACAAATGGGCAGACTAGATGGATCTAGTGGTTTCCTTCTGCAGTCAACGTCTATGTTTCTATGTAACATGTTTAGTACTGTTCTCTACAGATAGCTGTTTACCTCTGTTTGCTGAATTGATAACATCATATTCCCATGACCTTCAAACTGTGTCACAATCTCACTTATAAATGCATACATCTTTATACACTGTATTACTTTGATATACACTGTCAACGTAATACATATTGCCCAGAGCTTGATGAAGAAATAATACACAAGACACAGAGCATAAGTTGTGAAAAAATTACTTAAGAAATCCTAATGTAGGTGTTGCCGAATTGGGTGGTTGTTCCAGGGATGAGCAAAAAAAAAAAAAAAAACAGTTCTATTCTACACTATATAAAAATATTGTTGTGGTTGTGGTCTTCAAATTTCTTTTGTGTTGACACACATCACATAGCTTCCATCACAAAATAAAAATGTTCTTTTTTTATGAAAGACAAAATCATATTACCAATATAATTAAATCAATATCTTTGTTGTAATTATAAAGAAGATATTATTACAACACTAAAAGTAGTGACCTATCGTTTTATATTAGAAAGTTATTAAAACATGTATGTTTTTGTCTACTTCATTAACTATATTAAAGTACTCTAAGTTTCTTTTCAAAGGTTACAGAAATACTAAGGATACATATTTATAGCTCTTAAAAACATTGTGTTAGCATTAACTTAATTACAATATTACATTAACATTAGAACTATATTTTTTGATTGAATATTATTGTTTCAATATATAGTTTATGAGTATTTTTTGGTAAAATAAATATTTTCAGTAATGATAAGAGATTTTTTCCTGTGATATTACATTTACGTAGGAAAAACTATGATCTCATTTTTTCTGAAAACAATAGTAATGTAGATTTATGCATATGTTTTTCAGAAGTTAGTTTGCTATGCCTATTACCATAACACTGTTTTACAGTATGAAATGTATTTGATTTTACTCAAACGTTTAGAATTAGACTATGTTTTTAAAAAGGACAGGCTTTTGAAACCACAGCTAAGTATTAATTTTGCTGTCATGCGATACATGTCAGTAAGTGTGACACACTGCATCAAAACATGCATAACAAAGAGCGCAGAAAGGTTCTGCTCTTTTCAAAGTGCAGTACAGATACAATCATTAATGTTTGTTTTGTACAGATAGCAAGAACACAAATAGTACAGTGTACATATATTGTTGTAGTGACATATTACTTATAGAAATTACTATGCTGTCACTGTATCAGACACTGTATGAGGTATATTTTGTAAATTGGCAAACTTTAATCCTATGCTAACTGTACTGTCCATGTAACCATCTGGCAGCACACTGCATATACATAAAATATAGCTGGGGTTTCAAAATTGTATCTTGCAGAATTTAAGTAAATATTAATTGAACTGGAAAATTACTAATCTGACCCCTCAATAAAGGCAATCTTATAAAAGAGCAGGAGCACACTAATTGTTTGCATTGTGGTTAGAGATGGGTACAACTAGCATTCTGTAAAACAATAGACAGTAATTGTGCAAATCTATATATAGATACATATATACATCATATACATTTATACATATATGTGTGTGTGTGCATACATATATATATATATATATACATACACACATACATACATATTCACAGCAGGAATGTGCTGGAAAGCATTTAATGTAATGCAAAGACATGTAATGCTACAGATACTTATATAACACAATATTAATACAAAACATGCACAATAAAAACTTTTTTTTTAAATAAACAAAATATAAATGAAAGCAGCATCGGTGTGCTACCAGTCAGCACAGTTTCAGAAGTATATACTGTACATATTCACAACACTGAGCCGTATTTTGGTGGTTTGTGCAGTCATGTCTGGTGAATCAATGATATTTCCATTTGAGGAAGATATCACACAGCCATCAATGGTGTTAGGATTGCATATTAGTATGAACCTATGACATTATCAAAGACAAAGCCATAGAATAGTTCATATTATTACATGTGCCAAGATATACTGTAACTTACTTGCTGACATATAAATGCTGTCCAGCTCCCTCAAGTCTGCTTGGACTGTGCTGATGCCAGTCTCATAAATAAAAACATCAAGGTCAGCCATGTACAGTATAACAGGAAAATACATAACAGTTTTACCTGTTACCAAGTCATAAATTTATTTGCTATGAGTAGATAACAGTTTGTCATGTCACTCAATAACAGCTGAGATATGCAAAGAGAGTGCTCTATTGTTTGTTACTCCTCTGAATGTAACAGTACAATTGACACAAGCTATGAAATACAGTATCACAATGGGAATTCCTATCAGCAGGTGTCACAGTGATACATCAAGACCACTACATACTTCATGAGTTGCAGACGCCTTGTTTGTATGAAGATAGATAAGAAGCAGTCACAGAAATTATTCAGAAACACATCATACATGTAATGAATTGGCATCTTTCAGCTATATGTGTCAAGATATCACTTACTTCCTGTCACATAAGTGCTGCCTAGCTCCCTCAAGTCTGCTTAAACTGTACTCATGGCAGTCTCGTTAGAAAGTACATCAAGGTCATTTATGTAGAACATAACACTGAAAGACACACCAGCTTTAACTGTTAGTAGCTCTCAAATGAATTTGCTATGGACACACATGAGTGTCAAATCTGTTTCAATAACAGACCATACAAACACCACAATTATGATACTGTTTTTCTGGTCCTCTGACAGTACTACTATTAATCACAGCAAACGTGACATGCTTCATAGCAACTGAAATAGAGTCTGTTAAAGTTTCACAGCACTACTTCCAGGTAACAACAGACTCACTGATCAAAATATACATTGTGGACTCATAACAGATAACAATTCACTACAAAAGTAGTATATTGTTGTGAATCTGTTTAATGATGACACACATACTATTCCCCTTCACATTATGCAGTCTGTAAGCAGAAGTGAAATACATATGATGTCAGCCAATGTGGACCATATCTTAGAATTGTCTAGGTCTCTGATAAAAAAAATCACTCCTCAATGCATTGAACATTATCTATGTTATGGAGAATGATTACATATGCATCATTTAGATTCCTCTGTAATTGTTCTCTCATAGTGCACATTGTATCATTGCAGTCCACCCATCCACTTCTAAATCTATGCCATGTGACATAATCTCCTGGCTGAATAGAAGGTCCATGATAGAAAATGATAGCATGTGTGTCAAACTGAGTGCCTGAGAACATAGTTCTTCCAGCAATGAAATCAGTAATAGGCGTAGTAACTTTCATGCCTTGAGAGTTGAATCGCTGAAGTACAATGATGATGTATGAAGTCAGTCACTCTCAAATAACAGACAGTACTTTGGCCACATCTGCAACACTACCAACCAGTGGCAGCATTTCTAAACAATCTATTAAACTTAACAGATGTTTCTTCAGGAATGTAGACAGATAGCCATAGCATGTCATTAGTTGCCTGAGAGTCTGTGTCCACATGACAAACAAGTGTAATTGTACATATAATTAACTGTGAAGTGCTGTCTAAGTGGAATTCCCACATCTGCCAAGGTATTCATCACACCCATCATGAATTCAGTCACATTCTGTTGGGCATTATCAGCAAACATTCTCAGTCCAGGATAGTTCCCAGGGGAACACTCAACCCATTCGGGTGCAAGGCTCCCTCACTGGCATGGCCACCAGCCTGATTCTCCTGCACAACAGGGTAACACTCGATCCATTCGGGTGCAAGGCTCCTTCACTGGCACGGCCACCAGCCTGATTCTCCTGCACAACAGGGTAACACTCGACCCATTTGGGTGCAAGGCTCTCTCACTGGCACGGCCACCAGCCTGATTCTCCTGCACAACAGGGGAACACTTGACCCATGTGGGCACAAGGCTCCCTCACTGGCATGGCCACCAGCCTGATTCTCCTGCACAACAGGGAAACACTCAACCCATGTGGGCACAAGGCTCCCTCACTGGCATGGCCACCAGTCTGGTTCTCCTGCACAACAGGGGAACACTCGACCCATGTGGGCACAAGGCTTCATCACTGGCATGGCCACCAGCCTAATTCTCCTGCACAACAGGGTAACACTCGACCCATTCGGGTGCAAGGCTCCCTCACTGGCACGGCCACCAGCCTGATTCTCCTGCACAACAGGGTAACACTCAACCCATGTGGTGCAAGGCTCCCTCACTGGCACAGCCACCAGCCTGATTCTCCTGCACAACAGGGGAACACTCGACCCATGTGGGCACAAGGCTCCCTCACTGGCATGGCCACCAGCCTAATTCTCCTGCACAACAGGGTAACACTCGACCTATTCGGGTGCAAGGCTCCCTCACTGGCATGGCCACCAGCCTGATTCTCCTGCACAACAGGGTAACACTCGACCCATGTGGTGCAAGGCTCCCTCACTGGCACAGCCATCAGCCTGATTCTTCTGCACAAAAGAAGAACACTTCACCCATGTGGGCACAAGGCTCCCTCACTGGCCTGGCTGACAGCCTGATTCTCCTGCACAACAGGGGAACACTCAGCACATGTGGGCACAAGGCTCCCTCACTGGCATGGCTGCCAGTCTGATTCTCCTGCACAACAGGTACGGTGCAGTCCAAGTTTGAATTTCGGTGCCTGCTGCCTATGACTCCAGCTCCCAGGGCAACCGCCTGGCTCCATTGGTATCTGCATTCAGCCTCACTGCATTGCAGAAAGCTTACCAGGAATTGATGAACTTAGCCTAACAAGGCTGGTACACAGGTGGAATTTATTTATTTTTCCCCCAGTGCCCAATCGGCACAGCTGCCTACCGACTGCCTGCTACAAGCCAATTTTTCATCTGAGCAGCTAAGGGAAGTTGATAATCGAGACTGTGTACTAACTTGACTAAATTGTAAATTGTTTTGGGGAGTTTAAACAGACGGCTGGTGTGCCTTCCTCTGTTTGGGCTGTTTTACAGCCTGTAACCAAACTGTACTGAGTGGGAGTGCATAGATTATTGTACTCTGCTTAAAATTTCAAGAGGTGGGACAGCAATTTCCAAGTTATTAGTTGCTGCTGGGGCTAAATCCAAAGAAATGTTCTGCTGTGGACTGATTTTAATGCTTGCCTAATGTGGGAATGATTAGTATCCATAGTCTGCTCAGGGTCTGAATTTTAACACAGATTCATAACCCTAGTCTGTGCAGGGTCTGAATTTTCAGCACAAGTTTGTTAACCATAGTCTGCACAGGGTCTGAATTTCAGCACTAGTTCTGTGCAACACAGACATGGCGGCTTGAGCTTAATCAGACCTTGCCCTTGCAGATCTCTGGAAACCCCCAGTCACTCCCATTGCTGACGTTTCTACCCCCTATCTCATCCCCTCTCACAGATTTAGACTCTCCCACCCATATTCTTTGTCTTGTTAGCCCCCCTCCCCCTCAGGCCATTATTAACTGTTGTCTCTGTCCTTTCCTCCCCAGGGGAACACTCGACCCATGCAGGTGCAAGGCTCCCTCACTGGCACTGCTGCCAGCCTGATTCTCCTGCACAACAGGTAAGGCACAGTCCAAGTTTGAATTTTGGTGCCTTCTGCCAATAACTCCAGCTCCCAGGGCAGCAGTCTGGCTCCATTGGTATCTGCACTCAGCCTAGCAGCATTGCAGAAAGCTTACCAGGAACTGATGAACTTAGCCTAACAAGGCTTGTACGCAGGGTGGAATTTATTTATTTTTTTCCCCAGTGTCTGATCGGCACAGCTACCTATCGACTGCTTACTGCAAGCCAATTTTTCAGCCCTCCCACCCACACCCTCCTCCATCCTTAATTATATACTCCTTCTGGCTAATGACATGCCCCCCTTCTGACTCAGCCTACCTCTTAAAGGAGCAGGTAGCAGCTTATGTCAGTAATAGGATCAGTGTCCTCAGCCTGTTTCCTCTCCGGCTCTAGTTACTAGTTAGCTTTCTCCCGATAACCTACTTACTTGGGGCCACTGGGCACCAACTCGTTAAAGTTGCACTATGGGTAATCATACTCCCCCTATGAGCCTGACCTTACTGATACTACTGGTGCATGCCTTTCCCCAACCAGGGCACACACCCATCATGCCCAATGACACTCCACTGAACTACTTCATGGTGCCACAACCACTGCCCACCCTGGACACACCCACTGCCCAACCTACACCCCTCACCAACTTATGCTCTCACATTCCCCCCTTCCCTAGTCCCCTCGGCCATCCCTCTTCTTCACCAACCCCACGCTCTGCAATATGCCAATCCCCTGCACTCTTACTGCAAGGCTCTTAACCCCATGCACCATGAGAGGTACCAGATCCCACCACACCCTGGTCAGAGTTATCACATTGCTCCTTATGCTGTCTGGGAATGTCCACCCAAACCCGGGCCCTATGTCCTCCAGTTAAGCCAAATCTCCGCCTAGATCTGGTCTCTGCATTGCTTCCTTGAATATCTGTAGCCTCCTAAAAAAATTGGCAGCGTTTCAGTGTCCTAGTAGAGACCTGGCTATCAAAATCAACTCCTGACTACTTCATCTCCCTCCCTGGGTATACACTTTTCAGAGAAGACTGTGTGGGCAAGCGTGGGTGTATGTGTGCTGTCTACATGCATGATACCCTGCTGGGACCTGCACTCCCAGCACCCAAGCTTGATAATGAGGCTCAAGCCCTCACTCTATAAATCTCCCTTGACCCAGCCAGGGGTCCGCTTTTCCTCATGGTCACTTATGTTCCCCCAAGGAACCAGAACCCTGCAATTTGTTCTCTCATCGACTACCTTGCAAACCTGCCACACAAAGCTGAGCAGATCATTCTTGGGGATCTCATTATCAACTGGCTTGCCAGCTCAGCATCCCTCACAACAGACTTCTTTACCACCCTTGACATTACCCAGTTAGTCTCCCAATCCACCAGACACAGCCCCTCTAATGGAACCAGCACCCTCCTGGACATTATTCTTACCAATTGCCAACACAAGGTCCAGGATATCAATATCCTCTCCAACTTGCTAAGTAACCACTCCCAGTCCTCTTCTCATGGTCCTTCATCACTAGTAAACCAGGGTCCAGAACTTTTCTGCACTGGCTCCTCCACTCAGGCAGCCTCAGTAAACTCAAGCTATATCTTTCCTATCTGGACTGGTTCTCCATCAACCGTGCCCCTAATATTGACCAGGCCCTTGACCTCTTCACTCATTACTTTAATAAGGCCTGTGAACTCTTTGAACCCCTCACCAGGACCTGCACCAAGAAACTAAATACACCATGGGTCACTACATCCCTTATTCAGAAGCTTAAACATAGGGACAACCTTTGGCACATTGCTGCTGAATCTGGCACACCAGCTGACAGGCAAGCATACAGTGCCGAGCACAATAAGTGTACATGGGCCATACGTAAGGCCAAAGCTGAGCACTATCACAACACCATTGCCTTCTCTGGGGGATCTGCCCAGAACTTTTGGGATAACATGAAAGAACTGAATGGAAAGTCACGCTCCCCTCCCCCATCCCAACTCATCATTAATGGCGCTGTTATCACAGACTCTTATGACATTGCGGACTGCCTTAATACCTCATTTTCTGACTTTAGTTCCATCCTCCTTGGCAGCTTCTTTGACCCTGTCCACCCCTCACAGCCCCCACTCACCGTCACCCACTGTTCTACCTATGTACGATATCCCCACATGAAGCCAGGCCATATCTATTAAAAGACCTCAGTGGCAGTAGCCCTAGCTCTCACCAATTGGATACCAGACTTCTACATCAGGTTCTGGATGTGGTACTGGCCCCTCTTACTGACCTACTGAACCACTCTCTGTGGCTGGGTCAGTTCCCCTGTGCCTGGAAAACAGTGGTCATCATACCCATACACAAAAGCGATAATCGGTCCTCCCCCAGTAACTATCGACCTATCTCTATCCTCCCCCCACTGTCTAAAGTGTTAGAAAAAAGTAGTAGCAGACCAACTCACTGAATACCTGACCAAACACAATATTATGTGCCCTGAGCAGCACGGCTTCCACGCAGGCCACAGCACTACAATGGCCCTCTTGGAATTCTCTAACTTACTGCATAATTCCCTAGACTCTGGCAACCTTGCTGGAGCTATGTTCATTGACCTCTCCAAGGCATTCAACACAGTTTGCCATTCCCTCCTGCTAGACTCCCTCCTTCAACTTGGTTTCTCTGATGGCCCCCTCTCCTGGTTTATTAGCTAACTCTCTTCTAGATCCCAGCATGTGAAAATCTACAGCTCCTTGTCCAACACTGGGCCTTTCTGCTCCGGAGTCCCCCACGGCTCTATCCTGGGTCCCCTTATTTTTAGTCTCTATCTCAATGCGCTCCCCAGCTCTGGTGCTGGTAGAATACTCCTCTATGCAGACAATGCAGTATTATTTGCCTCCCACCCTAACCCTGCCTCCCTGCAGGCCTCTCTCCAGCACTCCTTTAACCAAACGGAGAAGTGATTCACTCACCACAGGTTAGTCATTAACCTAAAAAAACAAACAAAGGCAATGCTCTTCACACATCACCAAAGTAAGACCAGAAATGCCCCCCTCCAGATACTTCCTAGCACACTGCACCCCCAAGAGCAAGTGTGCCCCTACAAATACTTAGGTATCACCTTCGATTCTGCCCTCACCTTCCACTCCCACATCAGCGCCCTCTCTGCTGCCACCAACTCCCAGATCAGTCTGCTATACCAACACAGGGACTGTCTTCACCCCCATGCCCTCTGGCTGGCCATTACCTCCTCAGTCCTGTCCCTAGTGGACTATGGCCTACCAATCTATGCAGCTGCTGACAATACTGCACTCACTAAAATCCAGCTTTCCATCAAAAAGGCCTGTAGGATACTGACTGGAGCTACTAGATGCACACACACCTGTTTGCTTTACTCCACTGCCAATGTGCTCAGCTTTGAGGAGAGACTCCACTACCAGATAATGTCTGCTAACAAAAAACTCTCCTCGGCCTATCACCCCTGGGGTATCCACCTCCCGTCACCTTGCAAACCCCAATGTCCTCACATGCAGTGCATGTAAGGCTCCCATTCTGGTACCGAGAACCAGGACCTCCATAGCTCAGTGGTCTTTCTGCTACAGAGCCCCTTCCTGGTTTAACTCCCTCCCGGCCAATATCTCCTGCCTCCCCAAAATTGGTTCCTTCAAGGTAGCACTCAGGAACCACCTATTCTCTTCTTGCTGCTGTAGGTGTGCCTAATCTGTCCTCTCCCCTTTCTCCCCTCTGGACCATCCACAGATGGGATGTACTGCCAGGCTACTTTGTATGTGACAATGTCCCTGGGACTGCTAATTTTCTCCACACCTCCCCATATCTCGGCACTGCTCATACTAATAGTTCCACGCTTTACAGGGAAAATGTATTGAACTCATCTCATGTACAATTCCTTGTCTGCTTAATCTGTATAATCAATCTCTCTGCACTGCTGCTTCCTTACAATGTATGCTGTTTTCTGCTTATCTGTATGCTGCTCATGTATCTTTGCAACTATGACTCACCTGTAATGTATGCCTTGAAACCTTGTAACTGCTATTGTCTTGTTACTATTTAATCATGTTTTGTCTCTGTTCTTTGTGATGAGGCACCTTTGTAAATGAGTCTCTGACTCAAAGGTCTCTAAATACAATATGTACAAATAAATAAATAGCTGGACAGAGTAAGCCGCAGAGGATTTAAATTCTGTAAGCTAGGTGTTTGTCTTGACTATCTCTTATAACTCTTTTCAGTGCATCAGAAAGAGTTGTTGATTTTGCAGCACTCAATAGGTGAACAAACTGTGGCATATGCAAAAGATCTTGCAATGCAACACTGGCATAACAGTGTACTCCAGTGCTATTATCAAAGATAGGCAGTCTCTCAAGACCAGTGCACTTTTTTGTAGATGGTGACCTGACTTGATCAGCAAGCAACTGATCACCACGTACAGCAGACGGTGAAGAAACTGAAGTTTTACTCTGTTTCCTTTTCAACTTATGTGTTGTGTCCATTGGTACATCTGGCATGAGGATGTATCTAAGAACAGGAATCAGAGTTGTGGTTGGTTGGTAAAGTGTACATAGCCGGTTGTATTCCACAATACATTTCACATCAGCATGTACCTTATTCTCTACAAGGTTCAGTACATGCACACCAGAAAGAGATGTGACTTGTGACAAAGCAACATATGCCATGCCATCCTTGAACATTCTCATTCCTGTGTCACCAATGGCACTATCAAGGCTAAGTCCTTGTGATTTGTGAATGGACACAGCATAAGCAAGACACAGTGGAAACTGCTTACGCATCACATAGATATCCTTCACAATTTGAAACTTGACAGTGGATCTGTCTATGAGAAAAGGACTGTCACGGTTGTCAAATTTGATCATAACAAATTCAACAAATGTGTTCTGTGCATTGTTGCCCATTGCTCCATTAACCAGCCTACGATCAACATAAAGATTTCTTCGCAGCATAACACATGCATTTTTGCATAGTGTTAACACAGCTTCCAAGCCAGCAGTCCATGATATATCAGTTGTGAGTTCTTTCAGTCATTCAACCATTTTTGTTATCATTGTACGTTAGACTAACACCATCAATCGCATCAAGTGATGTAGTGTAATAATAGGTTGTTGTTCTCTTTGTAGCATGATCTGGTTGAACTCGGCAACAAGTACACAATACATTGTCCACTGCTCTGCAGCTGTGCAAATAGCTTGCATGCTTCCTGCATAGATGTCCCTTTTGTGCTGATAATGCATTCTCTTAGCATTTGTAAACGAGAAGCTGATAAACTACCAATCCATGCTTCATCAAGTAATGTTTTATAAGACATATCACCTCTCTGTCACATATTCTGGAACAGTTCAACATAAGAGAAGAACTCCCAGAGATCAACTCCACTGATACACCCAATGGTTTTCCTAGCTTCCTCTACTGAAAGAGTAGAGAAAACATGTTGGTCATTGACAGGAGCAAGTTGGAGAAGATCTCCAAACACAACAATGTTTTTACCACCAAATGGTACATCATCATCACTGCCCACTATCTCCTGTAGATATAGATGCATATATGTAAGAAGAATGTTGGAAACCATACTGATTTCATCAATGATCAGTAACTCCATTTTGTAAAACATGGACCTCAGCTCACTTGCAAATTCGAAAGACAACTTTCTGTACTCTCCAGTTTTGCCATGTCTCAATTGGGAGCATAAACAGCCTATGAAGAGTGACACCACCTATGTTATAAGCTGCTAGGCCAGTTGGAGCAGATACTATGACAGATGTTGGTGTGTCATTAAGTCTACGTATACCTGCACTTATTGCTTCAATCACAAAGCTTTTGACAGTGCCAGCAGCACCACTGAAAAACATCTTAACTGGCATATGTTTATCACAGAAACATTCCTTTTTATGGTGTCTCACACCATGTTCAACAGCATGCATCACTGCAGCATAGACAACTTGTTGATGAGCATTCAGTTCATCTACAATGTTGACAGATTTATCAGTGAATTGCATGCTTTGCTGCATAGCACTTTCTATCTCTGACATTAACACCATTGGGTCATTTGCAAGCAATGGAGCACCAAGTGCTCCTTCACCCTCAGGATCAACCATGTCCTATGAGTTTCCTGGAGTGTCGTCTTCCAGTTGTTGCCTTGGTTTCTCAAGTTGCTGTTTTTCAAGGTCCAGTCTCTTTGTATATGTAGTTGACACTTTACTTTTGAAAGAATCATAGCTCAAATTGAACTGCTCTTCAGAAGTGTCACATGCAACTTTCAAACTTCTCTCATCTCTCCAAGGCTTAAACAGAAATAGAAGAGCAAAATAGTAGTGCACTTTACTTTCTGCTGTTTTCAAGCTCGGTTTACAGTAATCAATCAACCACAGTTTACACCTCTTCACCAGACAGCCATCTAGGCCTGACACCTTGTATATGCTCTTCTCAGGGTCAGAAGGGACACCCCATTTGTAGTCATACCACTGAGCAGTCTCAAGCAAACACAAATCATCCATTGCGCAATGGCGCCGTGGATAGTAGTTATCAATCAAGTTGCTTTTATGTATGTTTGTAGATGTTGGTCTGGTTGCAGCAAGGTTTTCAATCTCATCATGACTTTTAAGGACATGATGTCTCTTATCATTAAAGTTAACATTCAAATAGCAAATGGACTCAGACTTGCCATACAGACAGGTACCTGTAAGAGGGTCACTAGCGTAATATGCTCCACACTCACGGTGTGACAGTTCTTAATCCAAGTGACCACAGTCTAGAAGAGCTAGACCTGTTGGAGTTAGACAAGTTTTCCCAGAGTTCTTGTAAGCAGGTTTGCTCATGCTTAGTGATATATGAAGTTACATATCTCACCAGAGCCATTGAATTGTTAACAACATACTGCACATTGATGTTGGCCTGCCACATCAACAACAGAGGAGGGCTGTAGTCACTGATGTACACTTCTGACTCCCTACAAGGCAGCTCATACACCTGTTTAATGGATTTAGCCTTCAGATGATGTTGCATAGCAGAGAAGACATCATTCAGACATGCACTCATACAGAGTCACCTTGGGAATTCAAACTGGCACCTTGTGTACCAGTTCCCTCTGTTTTTCACCTTTCTGTGACAGTATTTGCTGCACAAGTGTCGCTGAAATTTCTGAGTCAACTTTCAGAGCATTGGGCTGTTGCACTTGTCAGGAATCTGGCACATTGCATACCTCATAATGAAGCTTAGAATATCAGCTTCATCACTGTCACCAATTCATGGGGCATCTTTTATCCACAGCAACATGTGTATGTGGGGTGCCCCATGTGCTTAGTATTCCATCCTCCAAAAACAGTGCTCAACAATATCAAGAGGGGGATTAGTTTTGGACAGTATGAATCGTAAGAGTGCCTGGAACTGGTGCTGAAAGTATCGTGACACCGAGACTGGATCCAGAGAACACATCTCACCAAGAGTCATACTCTGTATGCCATACACATCCGAGTTCACCCATCTAAGAAGGTCAACCAAGTCCTTCCAGTTGTATTCCCCACAACTGAGTGTGATGAACCATGTCACTGGGCCAAAGTCCCTTAACATGCACATCACCTCAGAGTGTCATCTGTACCAATATTCTTTAGTACCACGCATGCTGGACAGAACTGAAGAAAGACTAGCTTGTAATATTTCATCTTTCTTCTCTAATTTCTGGATCTACTGTGCAGCTGTCGTATTGGTAAATTATGTACTGAGTCACAATGTGTGTGCAATGCTTGCAGACAAAATGCTAAGTTCACTCTCCCACAGAAAATGAAAGTGATATGATATGTTTCTGTGGAACTTCCCATCTGAATGCAGAAGTCTTGAAGCTCTGTACTCAGCTCCAGGAACCTGCACATCATGATTGTCCAGGCATCCACCAGTACCATGTGGAAAGAGATCTTTTTTATTTATTTATTTATTGAAAATTGGATTTGAAACCTTTGAGTCAAAGACTCATTTACAAAGGTTCCACATCAGAAAACAGAGCAGATTACAAGTAAGCAGCATACAACAATACAAATGTTTATTCCATGGAATTAACAATACATACAGTAGATACATAAAGAGGAGGAGGAGTGTTAGGTCTATACAATTAGGTAGCTAGTCAGGCCTGGCTAAGGAGTTTGAAATTCCATGATTCAAGCAGTTGGGACACTGACATTGTCATTAACACAGTCAATCTTCAATGGAGAATTAACAGCATTGGGATACAGAGCATTTTAGCCCAAACTTAATCCAAGTGGTATAGGTATACTAATGACTTAATGGACCTGCTGATGCCTACATTCCAGCGTCACTACTGAGAGAGGACCAGGCAGGCCTAGCCAGGGTCTGGTAACCAGGTATTGGTGGAAGCTATGCAGCAGCCCATACTTAGCCAGTGCACTGGCAGCAGTGTGCAGATAGTATGTGGTTTTTGAGGGCTATTTTGAATGGGCCTAGTCTGGTGATAGAATGCAACATGCCTCGAGTGTACGATCCCAGATGCTGACAGCATTACCATCTACCTGTTTCATCTGGTACAAATCTATATTATCCACAACTGGGTCCTTACTATGCAAAGGGTGGATAGTGTATTGTTCATACATATTTTCATTTGTGGCAACCTCTACTTTTTCAATCATAGCCTTTAAACATTCAGGCATATCAGCTTGCATAAGAAAATCAGCAAATGTACCTGTGTCGATGTCCAGATAGAAAGGATTATGTTGCTTGAGGTACTGCAAAACATGCTTGACCTTTTCAACATTCACAATGTCTTGCCATATTGTTTTGGTTTTAGTTGGAACACCATTTACCAGAATGACAACACTATTTTCTCTAGAGGTGATGTATACATTCTCTTGCAGTGGTTGGGGCAGATACATAATAAAATGACCTAATGAGCTCTTTTTTGGCAAGTCTTTCATTTTGGTGTTCAGTCTCAGAATGGTTTGAAATGGCTTCATTGTCTGGATTAAAATCCCCTCAAATAAATTCAAGCCAGCAATCTCTGCAGTGGTCTTCTATACTTCCATGTCATTTAGTATAGAATGAGGAGCCAAAGTGTCACACTTGATCTTACGATAAAAGTGTGTGTATAGTGACACTGTACCCTGTAAAGTAAAGTCTTTCTTCAGAAGCAAATATGCAGCCAGATGACCCCACGTCTCATTCCATCATGTGATATTGTACAGGTCCACCGTAATGGACTGTTCTTTGTAAAATAGTCATTCACAGGAGACACAGACAAAGTCAAATTTCTGAGTTTTGCTGATTTCAAATTTAGCAATCTCAGTTCCAAATTTCCTTAGCAACTGTGACTCTTGCACTGTGCCAGTCTGTATCACATCTATGCTACCATAGCTATCAATAGTTTTCCTCAATTTATTTTTTTATTGTAATTCTTTTATAAAGTCAATAATACCATCAACATCTCCATCATTTAACAAAGAATCAAAACATGTGAAGTCTCTCACAGCAGATCTTACATGATACAGCTGTTGTACAAATCACTGCATGCCAGAGTTGGACACAGCAATCATGTGAAAGAGATGGAGTATACTCTAACATGCTCAAGTCTGCAAACAAGCAAGGTCTAATATCCCACTTGTCAATACTGGCAAACAGTTTGTGTCTTACACATCTTTGTGTGTCTAAGAAAGTCAAAAGGAACTTTTCAATCACAGGAAATGATTCTTCCCTGATATTGCACATGTCATCACAAGTCCATTTCTTAGCATGTGACTTTCGTTGTGCAATATTTTCACAAGTGTCATTTTTGTCATCCATGACATTCTCATCATTTGACACAACTAAAAATATTCTGAACTGTGCCACTTACACCCAATGTCAAAGTTACATTACTGTTATGAACATTGTATGTTTCCCCCAGAAAAAATGCTTCAGAATGCTCCGAATGCATCCACTTCCCTTCAAACACTGAGCAAAATTGTCTCTCTTTAAGTGTTCGAATGCAATTAGTCTATTTCTCATATCTTCAATTTTAGCACTCAGTTTATCAATGGCTGACATCATAACAGCCCACAATTGTGAACATATATTCATGGTCATATTCACAAAGCGTCTTGCTCTCAAACTTAGTTTCATCACAGAAAGTTTGCTTTTTACTTTCTTTCCTTTATGTCTGACAGCTGCTGAGAAGATTTAGTCAATCCTAGCAGCATGCACCATTTTTTTGAAGAATTGAGGTCTGCTGTGATATCTAACACCACAGCTATCACTAATACCATTTTTTGTGTTACACAGACCTAACACAAATTGTCTCATGAGGCTGTAGGGTATGTCATTTCTGTGAGACAGTTTTTTTTCTTTTTATTCTTCAATGGCAGTTTACCAAGATGCACACATTTTTTCATGTGTGCGTTTTTTAGAAACTGTGCCAGTAGATGAAGAACACTCAGCAGTTTTGTGTTTATGAGAAATACTAATTTTCTCATCATGATATGCCATGGAGCCACCAAGATACCTGATACCTGTTTCACTTTGAAAGTGGTAGCACTTTATGCACAACAGTTATTTCTCTAACTCTTCTTGAACTGTTTACTCTTTGCCTTTCAAAGTTGCACCTATAAAAAACTTGTTAGATAAAATGACAATTGGCATATAGAAAGCAATACACAATACACCATCCATTTTAAACACTTTGAAATAAACTATTGAATGCATATTTAGTAACTGCTATATAGCACACCAGCATGGCAGCTCACAGTGCTACAAATGTTTGTCTTTTTCTTTCATGGAGTCACACTTTTTTTTACTGTATGTGTGTCTTTTCCTAGTAGTAAAGTACATGCATAAGATTCCCAAATGAATTAGCTCCTTGCAAGTTGAATGCCCCATCAGAAATGAGGTGTGTTGATCACACACTGTGTTATTCAAGTTAGATGCACCACAACAATCTGGTGGTGCACACCTCTTTTAATAACACAAGTAGTGCAGAAGCAGACTTAGTTTTGTTCAAGTAGATTTACCTTTCTGATGCTAAGTTTATGGCGGGGCAGGAGTGAAGGATTTAGTTGCTGGTAAGCTTGGAACTGTTTGTACTTGTTTGAGTCTGTTACCTTTAGGGCAGTAGTGCTGAGTTTGTTTAATACAGTGTATTTTTTTGTGATCTATAATAAGAGCTGGAGATTAATTTATTTTTTCTATAGGCATTGGTAACAGCTTTCTGGAAGGTTCTGTTCTCTGCCCTCAGCTAGGATCAGTTTACAGCTAATTATGGTTTACATACCAGTGGGTTCTCTCACACAGCAGTAGTGCAGAGGCAGACTTAGTTTGGCTCACAGGCAGATTTACCTTTCTGTTGCTGCTAAGTTTGTGGAGGGGCAGGAGTGAAGGATTTAGTTGCTGGTAAGCTTGGAACTGTTTGTACTTGTTTGAGTCTGTTACCTTTAGGGCAGGTCTCATATTTCAATGGATTTTGGGGAATCTGTTTTTTTTTCTTTGGTGGTTGTTTTTTCTTTCTTTTTTAATTTTTTGTTGGGGCTTGTCCTCTGTGAGCATAGGGTAAGGAGGACCTTGGCTGATTGTTTTGGGCTCAGCCAGAAGGTAATCCCACCACCCACCCTCATCCCACCCACCTCTCATCCCACCCACCTCTGGGCTAGTCCTTCTTTTATAGGGTGTGGGCCCATAGTGTTACACTTTCCTACACCACACAGGAAATTCCATACCAAGGAAGGGTAGGAGCATAGGGGTTCATCTAGAGGGCATACTAAGGTTATATTGCAGGCCAGGTCACATCAGACATGACAGAAGTGGTGCAGTGCAGAGGCTGTGGAGCATCAGTCTTCAGGGAGATGTTCTAGAGGCTGTGATGCTGCCCTTTCTGCAAGCACCTCTTTGGCCTGAGGGAGGATGTTGTCTGTCTCCGTGCAGCAGTGGCCAAGTTACAGGTGGCATCCACCCCCACCCAGAAACCACTGGGTCCACAGCATCAACCTCAAAGGTTTCCCAGGAAGAAGGATGACTGGACCACATTGGGCTCAGGGAGAGAGGGGAGAGGTCAGATACACATACCCCAACCAGTCCAGCTTAATAACTCCTACGCTGTTTTGGAGGAATAGGACTGCCCCATACAGGCACCCACAGCTGGGACCAGGAAGGATGGTCAGGACCTCCAATCCAGAGTCCCAGGAAAAGGGGGGTAAGGGACCCCAGAGGAGGGGGAAGCTTCTCCTAGTGGAGGACTCTATTGTACAGGGTGTGAAATTAGGGACAACTAGCAGGGGTGAGAGGGAGGTCAAGTGCCTCCCAGGAAGTGCTTACATGGAGGGGTGGGAAGCAAATCCATAGGATCACTAGGGTGATATCCAGGAGGGATGGGCTGGATGTCATTGTCCACCTGGGGGACAATGACTTGGTGAGGAAAAAGGTAGAGTTAGCCAGAGTACAGGAGGATTTCAATAAGATGGTAGAGGACCTGAAATGGGTAGCACATTCTATGTCATTCTTGGAGGTGCTACCTGTCCAAGGAATAAGGGAGGCCAGGACACTCCACATCCAAACTGTCAACTCCTAGTTGAAGGATTAGTGTAGAAGGGAAGGATTTGGCTTCATAGGGGACTGGGGCCAAACCTGGGCAGATGTGAGGTTGCATCAGGAGAATGGCCTCCATCTGTCTGGAAAGGGGACCTCAGTCCTTAGTAAGAAGTCAGAATGCTTCTGCAGAGAGCACTCAAACTGGCCAAAGGGGGGATAGACAGGAGAGACAGGTGGTTTAGGAACACCACCCCTTGAGAACATGCAAAAGTACAAATTGACAACAGGAATCACACGCAAACAGTGAGGTGCAGGCAGGAGAAACTTTTATAAGGGGGGATAAAGGGTGGTCAAGAACATATGAGCATGAATACCGGGCTGAGGGGAAGAGACAAAGTAGAGAAAACAGCTACAGAGAGAAGGCATAGAGTAAAACATGGAAGGTCATGTTCACAAATGCCCATAGTCTGGGAAATAAGGTTCCAGACCTGGAAGCCTTGATGACGGATGCAGACCTTGACATAGCAGCAATAACAGAGACATGGTATTCTGATGCTCACAGCTGGGACATCAATGTACCAGGCTATACACTGTTCAGAAGGGACAGAGAAGGTAAAAAAGGGGGGTCCTGTACATCAGAGAAGGCATAAGGGCTACAGAAGTACAGGGAAGGCAGGGGGAGACTAATGCAATGTGAGTCACCCTTGAACCAGGAAATGGCACAGCAATACATACAGGGGTGATCCGAAGACCTCTGGCACAGAGGGAGGAAGTGGACATGGTATTAGTGGAGGAACTTCATGACATGGCAGCTAAAGGTGAAATCCCATTGATGGGAGATTTCAATATGCCGGATATGGATTGGACCACCCAGGCAGTTGCTACAGCCAGAAGCACAGACACCCTTGAATCCCTGCAGGGAGCTGGACTTAGACAGCTGGTGCATGAGACAACCAAGGAAAAATAAATTCTATACCTGGTATGGACCAATGGGAACAGAATCGAAAGAATCCAGGTGGAAGGGCAGCTGGGAGCCAGTGACCACCACATGGTGTGGTTTGACATGGATACAGGGACTCAATTAAGCCACACAAGGGCAAAAGTATTAGATTTCAGGAGGGCAGATTTAAATGAAATGGGTAGATGTTTAAAAACAGCCCTAGAGAAGGCAGAGATAATGGAGGGGGTGAAGGAACAGTTGGGAAGACTAGAAGGAGCCATTCTGGAGGTAACTAACCAATGCATTCGGATAGTGGCCAAAGGGAAAAGAAGAAAGAAACCACTATGGATCTCTAAAGAGGTGGGAGACAAAGTAAGGGCTGAAAGATCAAGTTTCAGGAAGTATAAGGGGACCCAAAGGGAGGAGGAGGACAGGGAGGTGTACCTTGAATGTCTCAGAGAGGAAGGGAAGGCTGTTAGGAAAGCCAAGGCACAGACAAAAGAGGGTTTAGTGCGGTCTGTGAAAAAAGGGGACAAGACATTTTATAGGTACATCAGCAATAGAAGAAAAACTGGGGGGGATTGTGAGGCTCAAAGGGGAGGAGGGAGAGTGTAAAGAGAGGGATCTAGACAAGGCAAAACTACTGAATAAATACTTCTGTTCAGTGTTCACTGAGGAGGGAGAGGGTCAAGGACCACAGTTAGGGAGCAGAGGCAGTTGGGGGAGAGAAATGGACACCAGTCCATTCACAGTGGAGAGAGAGTTCTGGAGGAACTCACAAAGCTGAAGGTGGATAAAGCCAAGGGGCCAGATGACATACACCTGAGGATATTAAGGGAGCTACAGAGAGGACTATCAGCACCTCTGGCCACCCTGTTCACAGAGTCACTCAACACAGGCGTGGTTCTAGAGGACTGGAGGAGGGCACATGTAGTCCCACTGCACAAAAATGGCAGTAGGGTGGAAGCAAGGAACTACAGACCAGTCAGCCTCATCTCAGTGGTGGGGAAGATTATGGAGACACTGCTGAAAGAAAGGATAGTGGCACATCTGGAATCCATTGGTGCCCAGGATCTCAGGCAGCATGGATTCACATCAGGAAGGTTTTGTCAAACAAATCTGATAGATTTTTTTGATTGGGTGACTAGGGAAGTGAATCAGGGAGGGGCCATAGACATCGCCTACCTGGATTTTAGCAAAGTCTTCAATACTGTCTCACACAGAAGGCTGGTTAACAAGATGAGTAGTCTGGGCATGGGGCCTAAGGTGATACAGTGGGTTAGAAACTGGTGGACAGACAGAAGACAGAGGGTGGTGGTAAATGGGATCCAATCTGGGGAGAAAGGGGTGACCAGTGGGGTGCCACAAGGATCAGTACTGGGACCAGTCTTGTTCAATGTCTTCATTAGTGATATTGCAGAGGGGCTGGAAGGAAAGGTCTGCCTAATTGCAGATGACACCAAGATCTGCGACAGTGTGGGTACTCCAGAAGGGGTGCAGATAATGAAGAGGGACCTGGAGAATCTTGAAAGATGGGCAGAGGTGTGGCAACTGAGGTTCAATGAAAAAAAGTCCAAGAAAATGCACCTGGGTAGGGGGAACCTGGGGGAGACCTACAGGATGGGGGGAGGTCCTGACCATCACAAAAGAGGAGAGGGACCTAGGGGTTATCTTATCTGATGACCCGAAGGTATCAAAGCAGTGTGCAAAGGCTGCAGGGAGGGCCAGTGGCATGCTGGGGAGCATAGGCAGAGGTATTAATAGTAGGAGGCAGGAAGTGGTGCTGCCATTGTATAAAACACTAGAAAGGCCTCACCTGGAGTACTGTGTGCAGTACTGGAGACCACACATGTGTAAGGACATAAACATGGTGGAGGCTGTCCAGAGAAGGTGCATGGTTTGCACCACAAAACATATGAGGAGAGACTAAGAGACCTCAATAGGTACTCACTGAAGGAGAGGAGAGAAAGGGGTGACAGGATAGAAACTTTTAAGTACCTCAAGGGCATAAACAAGGTGCAGTCAGGAGATCTTTTCCAATGTTGAAAAGATATCTGAACCAGGGGCACAATATGAAATTGGAGGTGGGAAATGAGAGGTAATGTGAGGAAGTTTTTCTACATGGAGAGGGTGGTGAACATTTGGAATAGTCTGCCATAAGAGGTGGTAGAGGCAAGCGCAGTGGAGGGGTTTAAGCATGCCTGGGACAAGCACAGGGACATCTTGGGCAGGAAGAGAGTGATGAAAAGCCATTGACCACTTAAGGTGAGTGGATGAATACATGTATAGGGCCTATGGGCAGACTGGATGGGCCTAGCAGTCCTTATCTGCCAACAATTTCTATGTTTCTATGTTTCTAATTGCACCCACCAATACATGTGCCAGCACAACCCTCCAGTCATGCTGGGAAACCAATGCATCAAGGAATTGTACGATGCATTACATGCAATGTTCAATTCACAGTCAGCAACATGCAAATTGGGCATCATACAGTCAAGGTGCAATGAGGGAATTTACATGTCATTATGTACCATTTTGCATTTCTGTCATAGACTGGTGTCCAGCAGACTGTGTTGTGCATCCTGGAATAACCATGGCCTTCAGATACTATATGTAGTCAACATGTACCTCCAGACATGTTCACACCCTGTTCACTAGTCATGTGCATGCCCAAAACACACTCAGTATTGCTGACAGACTGACCCCCACAACTCCTAAACACGCACTGTGAATGCTACACCCTGAAGTAGCAACACCATGCCTGAAATAAACTAACTCCCCGGATCCCAGCACTCAAGACACACTCTGCAGCAGCACAGACATGCACATCAATACTCCAGAGCCTACAGATTGACAGCCACATCCTGTACAAAGCACTTGTCTATCTGTACCCCAAAACACACACATTTCCAAAACACCTAACATGCCCTCCCCACCCCACCCATTATCACAACACCCTCTACTTCCCCACCCATACACTCTCACCACACCTTACTCCCTGTCACCATCAGTTCCCAAACATCAGCAGGCACCACAAGCTACCTGCAGTCCATCGCTGCCACCCACCAACAGAGATATATGAGAATCTGATGTACTGTACTACAAAAGGTAAATATGTGGACTCCGTACTCCAACTAGCCTACACTGAGCACTGTATATTGTCTTACATGTCCTATCATGGGGAAGGGGGTTGGGGGGAGAAGGAAGTGTCTTCTTAAAAATTGCAGCAAATACAATATTAACAATATTGCACCCTTCATTTTCATAAGCACAAAAACTTTTTGTCAGCACTGTCTTAATTACATTTTAAAAATAACATTGATATTCATCCACCATACATAGAAAACTCATTTCTAACCTTTAAATTTACTGTCCCCATGCAAATACACAAGATAACATATGGTAAGAAGCAATTTCTGAAAATTTGGTCATGAGCGAGGATTTTGCATCCTCGTGAACTAGAATCTTTGGCCGTGACTTGCTGACGGTCAGGCATTTTGCATGCTTGCAGACGAAGATTAACCTGTTTTTGAAATTAACATGAAAATGTACCAATGATGCTAAGCACTGACTTGCTAAAGCCCCAAAAGACATACAAAGGCTCATACCACAAGTTACAACAATTAAAAACATATTTTACCATTAAAAAGTATCAAATCTGTATTCTTGTTCCTCACGTTAATCTCACAGACAAGGATTTTGCCGACTTGCAAAAGGGGATCCCCGATCATGCGAATCACGGTCAATGATTTTGCATGCTTGCGAATGAGGATCAATAATTTTTTTAATAAAATGTAGAAAAATTATCAAATGCTACCCCACAACACCCCAAAAAAGACACAAAAATGTCTATTTAACCAATGTTAACGATTCAAAACAAGTATTTAATCATTTAAAATAATTGATCTCCAAATCTTGATCCTCACAACATTCTCGCGATCAAGGATTGTCCAGGGTCATGATAGGGGATCCCCGTTTGCACGAGTCACGGTCGACAATTTTGCATGCTCGCAAATGAGGACTGATATTTTTTTTTTAAACACTAAAATGTAGAAAAATTGCCAAATGCTACCCCACAACACCCCAAAAATTCACTCAAAGGTCTATTTAACCAATGCTGACAATTTTAAACATGTATTTAATCATTTCAAATAATTGATCTCCAAATCTCGATCCTCACAACATTGTCACAGTCAAGGGTTGTGCCGGGTCGTGAAAGAGGCGAATTCACACAAGTCACGGTCGACAATTTTGCATGTTCATGAACGAGGATCAATATTTTTTTTAAAAAAATGCTAAAATGTAAAAAAATTACCAAATGTTACCCCATTACACCCCAAAAAGACACACAATGGTCTAGTTAACCAATGTTAACAATGTAAAGCATGTATTTAATCATTTAAAATAATTGATCTCCAAATCTCGATCCTCACGACATTCTCGTGGTCAAGGATTTTGCAAGTTCGCAAAAGAGGATTCCCATTCATCACAGGTCAAGATCAAGGATTTTGCATGCTTGTGAACAAGGATTCAAATGACAACAGAAAGTAAGCTTTCTGCATCAATCAGAATGCAGGAAACAACAGGAAGTTGACCATCTTGGATTTTACAGTCCAGCAGCTTGAATTTTACCACAACACAATGAGTAATCTTTTAAATCATTAAGCTTTTAAAACACTTTTCCCTTGATTTAGTGCCACAAATGTCATATAAATCAAAATCAGGATTTGTGAGCATTTAAATGCTGTACTCTGTAATTCTCTGCTATCTAGCATTCTAGCTTAATAAGCTGTTAAAATTAGGCATGTTACATAGTTTTACTGTGGTGCAGTTTTTTACTTTCACATTCAAACAACATAAAACATCCTTGATTAAACATATTATCAATTAATGGATTTACATTAAAACACAATATATAAAAATCAGATTTTGTGCTCTATCAGGTGTTAAATATTCCAGCTTTGTATCATATGGCATTTTAAACCATATGAGTTTTAAAAACACCATACAAAACTGTTCCTGGCAGTACCATCCCCCTATAAAAATGAGCTCTGCAAAAAAAAAAAAAATGATACTGCTTCAGTGCATTTAAGAATTTGCTGAATTAACTTCAAAGCAGCACATACAGTAAACATTGTGCTTTCCGTGCTTTTAAATTATGTATCTTACAAACCTGAACCATGCTGTATTACTAAACTAGTATGTTTTAAAGGTAACCACACCTAAACAGCCTAGTTAGCTAGCTCCTTTAATCATTTAATTTTTGCAAATAGGACACAATAGTGGCAATTTAGCCAAGCATAATTGATAAACATGCTGGGCTGGATATTCAAACTGCGCCATTCTGAGGCGCAAGCCCTTGCGCTGCGCAAAATAGTTGAGCAGGGGTGTGGCCGGGGTGATATTCAAAGGAGTTGCGGCTGACAGGCAACTCCTTTGAATATCACCCCAGCCACAACCACTGTGCATGGCGCAGTGAAACTTGCGCCACCACAAGTTGTCAGAGTGGAGCATTCAACTTGCGGTGGTCAATACCATTGCGCCACGCGCAAAATCACGATATTCAAAAGGTGACATGCAAATGGGCCATAATTCGCAAAGGCGTGGGGCCATTTGCATCTGATTATAGCCCATTTGCATGCCATTAGCATGTGAGTGCGCCGATCCCGAGGACTTGCGCCTGGCACCCTGCCAGGCAGCAGCGTCGAGGACCGGCGCCTGCAACTCGATAAATGGGCAGCAATGTAGCTCCCCACCTCCTCCCGTACATCTCCCTGGTGGTCCAGTGGACGAAATGCCCGATCGCGGGCAGAAAGTAAATTGAACCCTCCCGAACATGTCCCTAGTGCCCGATCGTGGGCAGTAAGTAAAGTGCCCTCCCGAACATCTCCCTGGTGGTCCAGTGGACCGTAATGCCCAGTGCGGGCAGAATGTAAATTGACATCCCCCAAACCATCTCCCTGGTGGCTAGTGTCCCCCCACCCACCCATCCCACGCCCACCACCCGCTCCCCGGCGGCTGGCGGGCAGCAGCATCCACCTGCCTGCCACCCGCTGCCCACTGACTGACTGCCGGTGGAATGCACCGGTGGTGCGTGCAGCCACGGACGTCAGCCCAGTGTGGCAGTGGCTCTTCCACCGCTACGAGGAGGCGGGTGGTGGTTCGTGAGTGAGGCAGGTGAAAACACCAGCCACCGAAAGATGTTGAAAATGCCGCGTCTGGCGCCGGTCACTGAACACCAATGTTCGAAATGAGGGCACTTACTTACTGCCGATGAGGCACTAAGGCATGTTTGAGAGGTTCATTTACATTCTGCCGATCGAGCATCATCACCCTGGTCCCTAGAAGACCTGTAGAAGTTAATTACTTTCTGCCCATGATCGGGCACTAGGGACATGTTCGGGGTGGGTTCAATTAACATTCTGCCCGCGATCGGGCATTTTGGTCCACTGGACCACCAGGGATGTGAACGGGAGAGGGGGAGCCACATTGATGCCTGCGATCAGGCTGGTGGGGGAAGGAGTACACTATGCCCGCGATCGGGCTGGGGGGGCACTGGGACTGAGTTGTGGGCCAGCCACAGGTGGCAGCTGCTGTTTTGCGCCCTGCAATACAGCAGCTCACCTGTGGGTGGCCCTCGACTTAAGCCTTTTTTTTTGGCTCAAGGTCCTGCAGGCTCAGGTTGGGGGTTGTGCCTGCACAACTCTGCACAGCCCGGCTGAATATCGGGCTGTGCAGTTTATGCATGGTTCCTCCCCCTCCTGTTGAGCATGCATTCATTTGCATTGCACTGTTGCTCAGCCTGTTTTCAGTGGCGCAACTGCCTCCTGCTGAATATCGCAGAATGGCGCAATGTAGGACTTGAGCATGCGCAACCCTGTTGCGCATGGCGTAACCCTTTTGAATATCTGGCCCGCTGTATCAAAATGCCTTTTATCACATATTTTTGTTAAACATTTACAATCTATTTAAAATATTATTTTAATAACCATAAGTCAGAGGAGTCCTTACCATACTGAATGACAATTCAAAAAGAGAGAGAACAGAGGGTCAGCCTACCTCAATAGAGACTGGCAGTGACCAATAGAAACGTTTCACATTAACATGTAACAGCATGTGGCCAATCAAGCATCAGTCTTATCCCACAAAATAAAAAGAATGTTTAATAAACAAAGGCATTAGCAAACAATTCTATAGACACTACAAGAAGTACTAAGTTGATTGGTCACTTGAAGCACCAGGAAACCAATGATATGAGTCCACACTACATGTTGCTAGATGAGACAGCATTTTATTTTACTATCACAGCTTCAGCTCATGCAAACAGTAGTAATTTGCTTCACAACTGTTCATAGAGAAACACATTTTAGAGACTGCTGCTGGTATCAGAATATTACTTTATATTCAGAATGGCAGAAAGCTCCAGAGTCAGTGCTTGGATTGTGGGGAGCAGTCTGGTCTGAAGGGCAGCTGCATTTAGTAAGGCGAGTTCTTTTGTCAATAACTTTCAGCTACCAAACTGTGATGTGTTGTGGTTTTGTCAAGGGTGGCATGTGATGGGAGCAGCTCATGCCAACTATGTGCCAGTTACTGGAGACACCCTGCACCAGATGTACTCTTCATCCACCTCAGAGGTAATAATTTGGGCCACAAAAGGGGAATAGATTTAATTGAGGCTACACAGTAAGATTTGCAGTCTCTTATTGAGATGTTACCTGCTTGTAAGATTCTGTATTCAGTTATTACAGAGTGGATGATCTGGAGAGGTGAGGAATACTGTCCTGGATGGACTCAAAAGATCACGGCATAAGATCAACATCCAAATAACTGGATTCCTTCATGTTATGGAAATGCACACTATACGTCACCCCCAAATTCGACATTTTAAACATTGGTTATATCTAAAAGATGGTGTGCATCTCTCAAATGCTGGCAATACTGTTTTCCTTGGGGACCTTCAAGATGACATTCTTGCACTTCTCTGAATGTGTACCTCTATATATCTGCAGTGCCTACTATGAAAGATAAACAACGGCTCTTTAAAGAGCCACACTAATTGGTCAAAAATAGACAAGCTGTACACTCACAACACAAACTAAAACACATGCTATTTTATCTGATGGAATGGTGTGTCTGTTGCTATCATTGTGGTCCTATATTAGAGACAAATACGTGGAGACCATGTGATGCAGCGCTCAGAGTAACAGCTCCCCATAATCGTTCCCTCTACTCGGTGGCTATTTTCAGTCTTTATCTACTCAAATATTTAATTTTTGATTTCTTTCTGGTCTGGACAGCATCCTTCATCAATCGAGTGGCAATAGAGGGCAAGAATGGAAGCAGAGATGAGTCTAAGCCTCCCAAAACACATGCCAGTGACACCAGAGAAACCTAGTAAGCAATCCAAGGCCCAGCTGGGCGTGGCAGCAAAGCATCTATTTCTACCACCACTACTACGTAAGTTATGGAAGTGACCCAACTTACACCTGAATGATTTCTTTAAGAATTTAACCCATACAGGAAGATCTAAAAACCTAAATGCAGAAGTCAAACAAATGGATACCACACTCAATGACTTTTCTAAGAGGATGGCAGACAACAAATCTCACCTAATTTCCTTGCAGAAGTGAGCAGAATCCATTCAATCTGAGATAGTGGACAATAGACACAGGATTAAAAAGTTAGAGGCCAAATAGAAGATCTGTTGGGGGCAGTCACAGAAACAACATTGTGATAAGATGTCTCCCAGAAAAGAAGAAGGAACCAACACTGTTCTTTTGTCCAAAAGCTCATACAGAAATTAGCTGGGCATTCCTCTTTTGGCTCAGCCTACACCATCAACCGAGCCCATCGAGCTCTTAGACCGATGCCTGCACTGGGGTCAGCACCATGCCCTCTACTCCTCAAATTCTTAAACTATCAAGAAAAGTAATATTTTCTGGACAAAGCAAGAGATTTTTAAGACATCTTATGTGAGGGAACAAAAATTAGAATCACACAAGATTTGCCAATGGCAGTTAGACAAAGGAGAACCCTGTTCCACCCTATTGTATCCAAACTAATTGCAGCGCGTATAAAATTCAGAATGTGATACCCTGCCCGACTGCAGGTCCTGGTAGCTGACTCGTGGACTACCTTTGAAGAGATTGAACTGGCGCAGACTAAGCTACAAGCAGCTTTTCCAGACCTGTTTCACCCTCATTGAGTTAAAGTTAGAGAGAGGCATGGTGAGCATGTTACCAGACATAACTTCAAGAGGTTTTAGTCACTGCCCGATTTTTGACCAGGGGAAAATCTATTAATGTCTGAGTGGCCTACGTGGGCATCTGATTGAGGCTTTGCCAGTATTTCTGACTTCAGCAGTTGTCCAGATATTGCTGTTTTCCCAGATAACATGATCATTTTTAAGTTAATCCTTAACTTTGATGCCTGGACTCATGGCAGTTTAGACTGTTATTGGGACATGGTGCATTTTTTTCTTTTTCTGATGTTGATATTTTACTTCAACTTGTACAACAGCTTATAGTTTCTCATGTGGGACATTTATTTTAATCTCCTAAATTTGAGCAGCTCTTCCAAACTATAGGGAAAGGACTAAATTCCTATTTTTCTTTTTAAGGTGCTGGTGATGTATCCTTTTTACCACTAGATGACCCTTGTGCTTCAGACATCATTGAGTTATAATATAGAGCTATGCTTCAACAAGGAGAGTTCAACACTAGACATTTCCTTTCTTTATACTTTCCTTTGCCAGTTAGACTTGCAAACTCCCAAAGGAAGTGCATGGGAAATGCAAGGATATTGGGGATTGTTTTCTTGTTACTTTTGTTTCTTATAGTCTTGTAGGAAATACTGGCAATGGGTTTTACCCTCAAGACTGTTGGACATATAAGACATATATGCAAACTTTTATTTTACTTGTTTAATTTGATTTTATCGCAATGTACTTTCTGGGGCATTGGTTGGGTGGAGGGAGGACTGTAGTGGGGAGCATAATTGTAAGTTCTGCAGATTGTTATCAGTGCAGCAAGGGAGGTGGGTGGGTTGGTTATCATGGTTTCACATAATAATTCTTTGGCTCCAGGTATTGATACAGGAAGCTATGGGAAGGGGAGGAGAGAGAGGATTGTGGGAGGTAAGCACAGCAAGGGTTTCTATTAGAGATATCAAAGGTTGCTGGTATTTCATTATTCTGGAATGTTTCAGGACTGACTTGAACTGGGATAATGGCTAGTAAGGCATGTTTTGCAACATGGAATGTGAAAGGATGAGACAGAAACTCAAGCAGTACAAGGTGCTGAAACACTTAAATATCTTGTCTACCGATATCTTCTTTATTCAGGAATCCCATCTTTTAGACTCCGAAGCACTCCAGCTTAGGAAACAACAAGTGGGCAAGATATTTTTAGCCGAGGGCTCTACTAACAGTTGTGGCACTATGATATTAATTAACAGAAATATCCCCTTTTCTCCTACCAATCTAATAAAGGATCCTGAGGGGAGATATGTATTGGTACAGGGCACAATGTTTTCTAAAAGAAATTGGTTGGGGAGTATTTATGGCCCTAATCAGGATACACCTGGATTCTTCATGCAACTTCTCTTAGCTTAACCCCCTTTTTATCAATCCCAATGATCCTGGGTGGGGATCTCAACCTCGTTTTTGACCCGAATCTAAATCGATCTGGTTACCACCGGAAGGGTCTTTCTCCTGCTCAAGGAGCATTACGTGAACTAATGGATCAGGTTGAGCTATGCAATATCTGGCAGGTTCTCCACCCGACAGATAAAGAGTACACTTATACCTACCCGGTTCACGGTATCTCTTCCACATAGACTACCTACTTTGCTCTCACTCATTTATCTCCGGAATCCTGGAATCGTCCATCCAACCTGCCCTCCTTGGACCACTCCTTGGTCATCTGTTATATATCTTTGCTATCAATGCCTAGAGGGAGATCTTGATGGAAATTTAACGATCAGTAGCTGAAGGACCCAGATGCAGCTCAGACAATTCAGGAAGATATAGAACAATACACCTTAACTAATCATGGTTCCACGGAATGGCCAGATAGTGAATGGTGTGCCCTCAAGGCTTATCTCAGAGGGATTTTGATAGAGTTAGCATCTAAAAGGAAGAGAATTAGAGAACAAAAAGCCCTACAACTATTGTCCCAAATTAGGACCTTGGAACAAACTTTATCTCCCCACTCTCTGGATTCCCTTCACCAGGAGTTGATCAGACTGAGAGCAAAATGCTTAGAGCTATTGAGGGAGAAGGCAGAATTTGTGTTACTCAAAACCAAAGCTTCCTCTTCAGATCAGGAGAGAAGCAGGACGCCTATTGGTCCTTTTGGATAAAGCAACAGGAATCTTCTTGTTTCATAGCCTTGATATGCTCTCAGTCTGACAGCTCTATGAAAACATCTCCTGAAGACAATATTTTGGAATTTACTAGTTATTATAAATCTTTATGTGGACAAATGTCCGATCGCCCACTGAACAAGTATTAGATGGGTATGTTAAAGATACTAACGCCATGTCTTTCGAATGAACAGCAGAACTCATTATTACACCCAATTACAGTAATGGAGTTAGAGGATGTAATTAAAAATCTTAAGAAATAAAACCCTGGGCCAGATGGTTACACAACCAACTTTACCAAAAATTTAGTAAACAACTCATTCCTCTCCTCCTCCCCATCAATATATACTTTCTGGGTCTGAAGTAGATTCCACCTTATTTGAAGCACTGATTGTTTTGTTACCCAAACTGGGTAAGGCTCCTGAATTGATTTTGAATTATCACCCAATTTCCTTTCTTAAACAAGATCTAAAAATACTAACCAAGTTAATAGCTAACTGCCTTAATTTGGTACTCCTGGACATCATTGGGCCGGTGCAAGTGGGATTCATGAAGGGTAGATCTTCTGCAGATCACCTACGTGCCCTGTCTCATATATTCTCGGTGTTCAGGGATGCCCCATTTCCTGCAGCTCTGGTTTCCCTGGATGCCGAGAGGACCTTTGACAGGGTGCACTGGCATTACCTCTTCAGGACTCTCAAAGCTTTTGGTTTTCCATTACGATTCCAGCAATGGATTCATTCCCTGTACCAATCTCCCTCAGCTTGTATAACTGCTAATGGTCAGTTCTCAAACTCTTTCACACAGCACTCAGGAACAAGGCAAGGCTGCCCCCTCTCCCCATTACTTTTCAATATTTATTTAGAACCACTGATCCGTAGACTGGTTAACTGTTAACTAATTCAGGGCATCCCTATCCAATCCCACGAAGTAAAGGTCTCGGAGTACACAGATGACCTGCTTCCCCAGTTATCCCATCCATCTTTTTCCATCCTCCCAATGTTAGAAATTATTGAGGAATTTAGTCTTTTGGCAAATTATAAACTGAATGCTGGTAAGACCATAGTTTTCCCCTTAACCACAAAATATTTAAATCAGACATAACAGCACTAAGACTTCAACTGAAACAGGATTCCATAAGATATCTAGGTATAGAACTTACAAAAAATCTGGGTAAATGTTTAAAACTCAATTTGGACTTTTGTTGCTTACAATTAGCCAGGACTTAAGTCAATGGGCCTCTCTCCTAATTTCCATTTGGGGCAGGATTAATTTTTTGAAAATGAATGTTTTCCCACAAATTTTTTACCCACTTAGTTTATTAAATATGTGGCTCCCCCTGTCCTGGTTTAAAAAAGTACATAGCATTTTCAATAAATGTATATGGTCCAATAAAACACCTAGACTGGCTTTTCATAAATTAGCTGCTTCTAAGTTGAGAGGTGGATTACAAATACCTCATTTCGGCCTCTATTTTTGGGTGAGTCATGCCAATAAATATCTTAGATGGCTTTTACCTGCACCCCGGGCTTATTCCCCAATGTGGCTGACAATTGAGTTAGCTCAGATTCTTTCCTTGGGCCTTTCACCGGCTACACTTCTATATAAGGAAAAGGCCCTGCCTACTAATTAAGAAATACCCCAATTGCTACTTCACTTAAGATCAATTCTCAGCTTTGTAGCTTTCTTAAATATAAACACATTGTCGACTTATCACAATCTATATGGGGTAACCCTAATTTCAAGATAGACAGTAAGTACTATCCTCTCCTGGCTACCACACTTAGGGAGGGTCTGCTTGTAGTTTGGTTACAGAACAGGAGCATGGTTATCCACAATAGACATTTTACATAAATTCCATATTCCCAATGCACAGATCTTTAAAGTGTTTGACTTAAACAACTCCTTAAAAAGTGCTGGGAAACACCCTTCAGTACAGACTCGACACCCCTTCCTTAAAAATTAACCCCACTAGGAGGTCTTTCACAGGTGGTTTCCAAGATCTATGGTATCCTTTTCAATTGAATTTACCCGGGTTATTTTGGCTCTACAACTTATTGGGCTACCTTTTTTCGAGATAGTAGGATAGAATGACTTACATTATGGCACAACTTCTCACAGATTCATAACCCAGGACAAACTCTGGCTTATGCAGATATATATATACTGCACAACTCATATTATTCCCCACAAAAATTAGCCAAATTGGGTTTAACACCCTCCTCCCATTGCAACCACTGTCACCAAGAAGATGGTACTCTATAACATATCTCTTGGACTTGCCATAAAGTATCCCCTATGGGTTAAGATCAAGCAGAATGCAGATCCCTTTTAGGATTAGAAGAGCTGTTCACTCCTATAATCTGTTTGCTGGCGACTACTTGGAAATCTCAGTCCTTAGACATAACATCACATAACACTCATGTCTATGTTGGTTATAAAATTGGTGTTGAGACACTGGGTAGATCAGGAAGAACTCTCTTATGAGAAGAGGATTACCGAACTTTAGCCAACCTTAAAACAGAGAAACTGATAGTAAGTCTGACCAATAGACTAGACAAATTTAAAGAAATCTGGGCCCTCTTTTATACCCTTTATTCTATGTAATCAATAAGGTTTGATCTCTAAGATAGACATATTATCACAATTTCTGGTGCTGTGCAGGAAAAGAAGGGAGGGTAGGAGGGAGGGTCATGGGAGAGTGACTATTGGGGAAGGGTGGGAGAGAACAGTTATTATCATGTTTTACTACAATTATCATTGTATCATAATGTGACTGTTCTCTGTATGTTAAAACTTTTAATAAAGATTGAATTGAAAAAAGACAAATACATTAGTGTGGGGGTGGCTAGAGCCAGGGAATGTGACATAACTTTCATGCTATGACCAGATTTCAATAATATATGTGTGTTCTGTTAGTGACATCATACAGGGGATGTTAAGGGGGGCCAAGTGCTGTGTCAATGATATAAAATAACACCTATAGAATACTAGACGGGCAACTATGCACAACTAGTGTGTTCTGCCACAGAGTGGTTCTGATTCCCTCTGCTCTCAACAGCGACACTCGACAGGTACATGGTATCAGAACCCCAGAGTGGCAGAGCAAACTGATTATGCATAAAGTTGCTCATCCTGTATTTTTGATAGTGTATACAGTACCATTATTTGAATCATATGCATTATGTTTTTTATGGACATTCCAGAATGCTGCTGTGCCACAGAAAGGCACAGTCACATTACATAGCATTTGAACTGTGGCAAAACAGCATTTTGAAAAAGATGAATTTCTATATAGAACAATGCTGTACTATGCACTATATAATAGTACTCTAGTTGTGCTTTCTGCCAAACCAGTAATATACCAATATAAAGTCGTTTCTTCTCTGTTATTCTCCCCTGGAACAAACAAGCTGATATATGCATGGGGTGACACTGTCACACAATGCATTTGCAGAAGTAGCAACAGGGAATACTCACATAATTATTAGAAATAAGATTAACCTTTCACATAATTCAATCAAACAGTCATGAACCATTATCTTAATACTTAGTTTATCATACCACATGTGGGTATATGTCTGTGTGAGGGTGAGAGTCTGTTCTGTATGTGTGAGTGTGTATTCATGTGTGGGATGAGGAGGGAGTATTGTGTCATGGTGTATGTAATATGTCATGAGGGCAAAAGTAGTGGAGTGGTCAGGGGCCAGTATTGTGTCATAATATCTGCTGAGGCAAAGGTGCTGCAGTTGCAGGTAGTGGGGGGGGGGGGGCTTGAGGTCACAGGACTTACTAGATCTGCAAACTTAGAGGATGATCTGTAGTGCCTATTCTATAAATTATCAATGTTACGATCTTCATCAACATTTGTATTTACTGTCCACTTTGAAAGATATAATATTGATTATGGCATCTTTCTCTTCATCTATTCCACAGAAAACAGAAAAAAAAGAAAGCACACGTTGCTTAAACACTGGACTGACAGTGATGTGCTAGCCCTCATTCAGGCAGTTGAGGAATATGGTAATCCTGCCATTGTGATGAGGCGACCAACCTCTCCTATCTAGAACTTGGCAAAGGAAAAAAAAAATGGCACTGTTATGTCTGGATAAAAAAATGGTAAATACATATACAATGTCTACTAAATAACTGTCTCTTGATTACCTGGTTGGCATAATTAAGAACATGTAAACCACAGTAGGACACCGCGGAAACACATGCCACCCAGGCTGTCAGTCCAAAAAACTTTATTTCCTTTTGTTAACCAAGGAAAGCAAGTGAGACATTGCATGATTGCTATATCCCACTTGGCTGTGTGAGAATACCAGAATTTACCCAATTCTGGTTCACTTTCTCACTCTGCCTACACTAAGTCAGAAAACCACACCATGTGTGTAAATCCTAGGAGCAGCCACAACGTTTCATGTTATATTGCTTAACTGCACTATATTAAGCATCGACAGTATGTGTGTAATGAGTTGCATTTTTCTTACATTAATGCAATTGTACTAAACATCTTGGGCTGGATATTCATATTGTGCCAGGCAGGGGCGCAAGCCCAGGCACAGTGCAACTGGCTGCACCAGGGCATGGACCAGGCAATATTCAATGGTGCTGCGCATGGCACAGCACCGTTGAATATGGCACTTATGGTGCACACACTGCTCACAGCGCAGTGGCACTGCACTAGCGCAAGTGGCAGAATGGGAGCAAGGGGATGTGCTAGTGCAAGTGCAGTTGTGCTAAGCGCATCAATCATGATATTCAGCACTGGGCATGCAAATGATGCCATTGCGCATGCAAGGCACAAATGGGGCCATTTGCAGGTCATTATGGACCCATTTGCATGCGGTGCATCGATCCCCGGCGACTTGCATCTGGCGCCCTGCCTAGCTGCAGCCATTGGGGACCAATGCCCTGCAATCCCATGGCGGTCCCCTGCTCCCGTACACCTGATCACGGGCATAAGTAATGTTAAAGTCCCTGGTGGTCCAGTGGAAACCCCCCCATCGCCCGATAGTGGGCATAAGTAAAATAAAGCACCTGGTGGTCCAGTGGAACCCCCCCATTGCTCGATCATGGGCATATGTGAAATAAATTACCTGGTGGTCCAGTGGGCATAAGTAAAAGAAGGGTGTGCCCTTTCGTTACTGTGCCAGTTAGCATTTCCAGTTGTGCTTCCGTTACCGTTCACGTCACCGTTCCCATCTACGCCACTGTGTGCGTTATGGTTTGCGTTTTTGTTTACGCTTGCATTTCTGTTTCTGTTTCATTTGGCGTTATTGTTGCTGTTACCATTACCATTTGCATTTGCAATTGCGGTACCATGACCGTGCGCGTAACGGTTTGCGTTTCTGTACATGCTTGCATTTGCATTTCTTTTTCCATTGGCGTTATTGTTGCTGTTACTGTTACCATTTGCATTTACAATTGTGCTTCCGTGACCGTGCGCCTTACTGTTTGTGTTTCTGTATGCACTTGCATTTACATTTCCGTTACTGTTTCCTTTGGCATTATTCTTGCTGTTACTGTTACCATTTGCATTTACAATTGCGGTACTGTGTCCATGCACGTTACGGTCTGCGTTTCCATATGTGCTTGCGTTTCCATTTCTGTCTCCTTTGCCATTATTGTTGCTGTTACAATTAGCATTTGCGTTTCCAATTGCGATACTGTGAATGTGCATGTTACCAGTAGCGTTTCGTATGCACTTCCATTTGCGTCTCCGTTTCCATCACTGTTCGCTTTGGCGTCACTTTGCACTTGCATTTCTATTTCTGTCTGTGTTACCATTTACATTTGCATCACCATGTGTGTAACCATTTGTGCTTGCATTTGCATTGCACTTACTGTTACTATGTCACACAAAATCTCGTGGTGAGAGCACGGGGCCCAAAGGTCCTAGCTCCTCAACTCTACTTTTCTATTCTTTCTTAAAAAGTAAGGAAGTTCTATGCAAAAAAAAACTTTGTTAATGCATCAGTTAGGGTACTTCCACAGTGAAAAAGTGAGGAAATTTGATTTTAGGTTCCACCCCTGCACCACACCCCCAGCCTGCACCCACCAACAGGCATCGGGTGGGTTAGTCATTGGCCCCAACTCTCACCCCATTCTCCTACACTACACCACCTCAGCTTGTTTACACATGGGATGGGGTGAGAGTTAGGTCCATGACCCCAACGCACACCCCGATGCCTGTTGGTGGGGTGGGCTGGGTGGTGCTTGGAGTGGAACCCTAAAATTGAATTTTCTCACTTCTTCACTGTAGAAGAACCCTAAGTGATGCATTAACAAGGTTTTTATGTATAGAATATATATATATGTTTATATATATATGTGTTACAAAAATAATGTTTCTTTTTTTCCCACAGGTTGGTCATGCCTTGAGGAGGAAAGGAATAGAGCACACTCCCAAACAAGTGTAGGAGGAAGGGAGCTGACCCGGCAAAAATTTTAAAGAGCAAGGCTGCGGGGAGGTCCACAGGAGGAATATGGACTGGTACAAGGTGGCCCACAACATGTGGGTCGTGGCAGGGAAGCCAGAATTTGGTGATCGCCACCACGGACGTATGTATACTTTTCAATATGATGAATCCTAGATGAGTAGAAGCTAACAAATGTAGAATACTGTACGGGCAACCATGCACAGCCATTGTGGTCTGGCACAGAGGGGCTCTGATTCCTTCTTACCTCAAGGGTAAAGCTTGACAGGCCCATGAGTATCAGAATCCCTATGTAGCAAAACACACTGGTTGAGCATGTCATTGCTCATCCCATATTTTTTCTAGTGTGTAGTATTGTGTGAAATATGTGTTTATGAGTTCTTTTGCTTTCAAAATAAAACTGACTCATGCAGTCTCTAGAGGTTCTAAAATGCTGTTCTACCACAGTAGGGTAGAATCACATTCCATGACCTTTGAAATGAGGCACAACTGTATTTTGAAAGGGATGGTATTCTATGCAAAACAACAGTCAATTCTATACTACATAGAGAATAATGTCTAAGTAACAGTGGTTAACCACACTGTAATCACCTCAAGCAGTTGCCAGGACAACCAAATAAACCTTGACAATATTGCTGGAGAGGCTTACAGTTGTCAAGACAATAGTGAAAGGTGATTACATCTGTGGTTGACCACCGTTACTCAGGCATTGTATTTAATATTGTATTGAAAAACTAACCATTGTGGAGAAATAAATACATGCTGCAATGAACTTACTGATAATACAGATCCAGATACTCCCTTGCTGCTAGTATTTTTTCAAATGTATGATAAATAAACAATGTAAAAACTGTTGAAAAATTCAAGTCGCAGCATTCAACTCGTCCAACAGTGCTAGACAATAAAATTGTTAATAGAATAATATTGTGTGATGATTAGTATTATATCTCACACACTGTAATAGTTATCCATGCAAGGTAGATAGAATCATATCATCTAATAACACATACAGGATAAGTGAGTTTGATTATTAAAAAATAAACAGAGGAAAGAGTAAGTATACAAAACAACAGTTAAGGGGCCACAAATAAGACATGATGGGAGTGGTGCTGTGCAGTGGCTGTGGAGTGGCATTCTTCTGGGAGATGGTCTGGAGGATGTGGTGTTATCCCATCTATAGACACCTCTCTGGGCTGAGAGAGGAGGTTGCTCATCTCCAGGCTGAGTTGGCCAAGATTCGGGGGACCTCCTTTCCCATCCAGGGACCACCAGGGCTACTGCTGCTGCCTCAGAGGTTGCTAAGAAAAAGGAACAGTTTTACCACAGTGGGCTCAGGGACGGTGAGGGTGGTGGAACAGAGGCACATTCCTCCAGTTGTACCTCTCCATAATTCGTATGCCATTCTGGCAGAGTGTGGTTCCTCTATGGAGGCACCCACAGTGGAGACCAAGGAGGATGCTGGAAACCTCCACAAAGGAGACCCACAGGAGGGTGGCATGGCACCCCACATGGGAAGGAAATATCTCCTGGTGGGGGACTTCAATGTTAGGAGGGTAGAACTGGGGGGAGGGAGGGGAGAGGGAGGTAAATTGCCTGCCTGGTGCCATGGCTTGGAGGGACAGGAGAGAATCTCAGGATCAGGGAGCAGCTGCACAGGCAAGGGTGCTGGATGTCATTGTCCACCCAGGGACAAATGACCTGGCTGGGAAAGGGATCAGAGCAGTGCAGGAGGAGTTTGTGGAGTTATGGAGGGCCTTAGACAAGTAGCAGGCATGGTAACCTTCTCGGATGTGCTGCTTGTTTATGGCATGGGTGAGTCTAGGGTGCTCTGCATTGTAAGATTAAATCAGTGGTTGAAAACTGGTGCAGAGCTCAGGGTTTTGACTTCAATGGGGACTGGGGATCCACCTGGAGGGATGCAGGCCTATACTGGTATGATGGTCTTCATCTGTCCAGGAGGAACCAGAATCCTAGGTGATAGCTTTAAATGCTTCATTGGCAAGCATTTAAACTAGCCAAGGGAGGCACTATGAAAGGAAAATCCTAGCTCCCAACAAACATCAGGGTAGTTAGTGAGGTAAAAACCAAGATAGAGATGTCAAAAGGGAGAAGGGCAGGGGTAAATGGAGAAAAGACAAAGGCAGTAAGGGCAGGAATGGGGCAAAAAGGGGTAAGGCCATCAATAAATGGAGGGTAATGAGTACCAATGCCCATAGTCTAGGTAACAAGCTCCCTGAATGGTGGCCTTGATGAAAGAGGGATGCCTGGATATTGTGGCAGTCACAGAAACATTGTACACAGAGAACCATGACTGGGATGTCAGCATACCAGGGTACACAATCTACAGGAGGGACAGGAGGGTAAAGAGGAGAGTAGTAGCTCTCTATATGAGGAATAGATCAAAGCAACATAACTAAAGGTAAACAGGAGGAGAGAAGGCACTGTGGGTCACCCTGGAGACTGGAAGCATGCACCACAATCCGATTCAGATTGTATACAGACCCCCATCTCAGGGAGGAAATGGACAATGAAATAATAGAAAGCATCCTTAGGATGGCAGAGAAAGGGAGATGTTGCTGATGGGGACCTGAATATGCCTGATGTTAGCTGGAGCACCTTTGCTGCAGCCACATCCAAGAGCAGGGCCATCCTCGATGCCCTACGGGGGCATGCCTCAGACAGCTAGTGTTGGAATCCACTCGGGAAGGAGCAACCTTAGACCTTGTACTCTCAAATGGGGACAGAGAGAGGATCTCAGATCTAGAAGTGGGTAGCCATCTGTGAACAAGTGACCACCAAACAGTGTGGCTCACAATAAACTCAGCTGTGGAGTCAAGCCATATAAAAGTGAAGGTATTGGACTTCAGGAGGGCTGATTTTGTCAAAATGGGAGAGTGCCTCAGAAAAGCACTAGCAAACAGTCAAGAAGGAGGGGTGGAGCAACAATGGGGAAACATCAAGACTGCCATCACAGGTGCAACATCACTCAGTTGCACACTTCTGAGCAGTTCAGTGCAGATCAGCATTTGTGTAACCTGCACAGGTCTGTCAGTGATCTGATGATTTTTTTTAAGTGACTACTTTTCCATTTACAAATTATACTGTAAAGCCACTAGAGGGCAACAACACATGAAGGTTGCAATCCTCTACCCACTGCTCTCCCCTAACTCTTCTAATCCTGAGTCATTCATACCTAAAGCAAATTATCAACGTCCTAACATTCAGTGGTGTGACATGAATCTGTAAGCCTGTACAAAGCCTCTACTACCCTACCAAGAATGGTTTCCATCTCCCTCCTATTCTCACCCTACCTGGCTCTTACCCTTATCCCAGTCTCCCCCTTTACACCTATTGCCACTTCTCTCTCCCCTTCCCTTCCAGATACCTCCTTCATTCTGTCAATCACCCCTACAGCTCCCCTCGTAAGCAGACCCCACTTTCCCTACTACCCTCCAGCATCTGTTTTCACTTCCTAGTCACATTGCCTTTCTTCATTTCCTTATCTTCTTCTCTCCTCCCCTCCCTCCCTCTTCCCCTCCCTCACATATTTCCTACTCCAATTACAAAAGTCTTAAACTTCACTATTTCATCCTTGCCCTCCTCTTTCTTTCATTAGGGAACATCCACCCCAACCAGGCCTATTTCTTCTCCTACCCTGGCTCTGTAACCCAATAACATGTCTCCAAACCCCACACCCACTACAATCCACCCTAACGGGTTCAAGCTCCTCCACATGAACATGTGCAGCCTGTTACCTAAAATTGACCTCCTACGAACTCTTATGATTTCACACACCCCTGATATCCTAATTATTACCGAGACATGGCTAAAAAAAAACACCCCTGACAGTGCCATTGCTATCCCTGGGTATTCCATTTCCATACAAGATCGATCGGGTCATGGAGGGGGAGTGGCCATGTATATCCTGTCATCACTGCAGTTTACTACCACCCTACCTACCTCCATCCCAGCTACCTATGAAGCCCTTGTCAAAAGCATTACCCTTCCTTTCTCTCTCAGTCCCAATCTTTGTGGATAGCATCTATTGCTGCCCAAGCATTCAACCCTCAGTCATGACTGAACTCTTAACAAATATCACCTCCCGCTCGCAATCTAGTGAACTTTTCATAATGGGTGACATGAATCTAAATTGGTTGTCTCCCAAGTTAAACAAGCTATGCAATGATGTCACTGCTCTAAACCTCACTCAGCTTATGCTTGAGCCCACACACCCTCATCCCAAAACACAAAACCACACCCTGCCTGACGGGGCACTCACAACCCATCCACACCATGTCATTAAATCTGGCCTCCTCCCTGATGTCCTTAGTGACCACAACCCCATTTTCATTGTACGTAAGGTTCATCGCCCCAAACCTCCACCTAAATTCATACAGCTTCAGTGCTTTAAATCCTTAAACCTTACGCCAATCAGCTCTGCACTTGCTTCAACAACTGGGCCTCCCTCTCCACTGCTATTTCTGTTGACCAAGCACTTGACTATTTTAAGGAGAAATTCATTGCCACCTGGAATGCCTTTGCTCCTTTCAGATGGACCAGACCAGAGTCCATGGGCTTCACCTCCCCTGGATCACCTCCAAACTACTGGCCTGCTTCAGGAAGCATGATTGGGCTGGGAGAAAACACAAATCTACTAAACATGCAAATGGCTACGCCAAGTACAGAATGCTATGCAATTCATGTACTAAAGCTACTAGATTGGCTAAGTCTGATTATTTCAACTCCTCATTCCTGACTAACACTAACTTCCATCTAAATTCTGGAGGGTAGTTCATGCCCTATTCTTGACCCCCTCTCACCCTCACCTTCCAGTTCTCAAAATAAATAACTCCCTAGTTTATTACCCTGGTTTTGTAGCCAAGGAATTGAATGCCTACTACACCTCATGCGCCACATCTCTTATAAATTCCCTCTCCCCATTGACACCTACTAACTTCAGCCCTTCGACTCAGCCAGTGCCTACCCCTCCCCCATTTTCCTTTTCTACTATCTCTTCTGATGAAGCTCTTAATGCTCCCCTATCCCTCAACCCCTCTAAAGGCTCCTCACCAGATGAGCGCTGTCCTAAACTTTTCTACCTTTCTGCTCCTGCAATTGCTTATCCTATCTCCTAATCTTTAACCTGTCCTTTATTTCTGCCCGTACCCTCATCCTGGAAACATGCTGTAGTCCTTCCTCTCCCCAAGGGTGGTGACACATCCACTCCTGGCAACTATCGCCCCATTTCCCTCCTTCCTACTCTTGCCAAACTTCAAGAACATTTAGTTATCTCTCAACTATCACCCTTCTTCTCTGATTCCTTCTTCTTCACCTCCTTCCAATCTGTTTTTTGGAAGAACCACTCAACAACCACCTCCCTCCTCAGGCTTACTGACTCGATTCGTTCAGGGATGAACAATGGCCTGATCACCTCGGCCATCTTTGTTGACCTAGCCAAAGCTTAGTACACTGATTCCCATCCCCTGCTTCTTGATTCATTCTTCTCAGCTGGTCTTGCTCCATCAGCCACCAACTGGTTTAAATCCTACCTCACTGGCAGGACCCAGTTGGTGGGAATCCTTGATTCCATTTCCCCTCCACTACCCATCAACTCTGGTGTCCCTCAGGGCTCAGTGCTTGGTCCACTACTCTTCTTCATTTTCTTTAATGATCTTCCCACAGCCTGCTCATCCTCTTCTATCCACATGTATGCTGTGATACTGTTTTGTACAGTTCTGGCAAAAGCCCTGCTGCTGTGCAAACCAGCTTACAGCATGACTTCAACAAAGTTCAGCTCTGGTTTGCTTCTCATCAGCTTTTTCTAAATGCCAAGAAGACAGTCTCAATGACCTTTGGCACCAGGCAGAGACTCTCTAGGCTCCCAGCCCTACCCACCTTCCACACCCTTGATGGGACCATCTTGGAGGACACCTCCTCATTTAGATATCTGGGAGTTTGGCTGGACCAGCACCTCAACCTCTCTGTGCATATCGATGCTATCCTGAAAAAACTGCTCCCCAAGCTTGGTGCTCTGTACAGGAATTGTGGTTGCATCCCGCTGACTGCGAGGCACGAAATTGTCCAAAAGATGATACTCCCCATCTTTGACTACTGTGACGTAGTCTATGGTGCTGCTCCCAAATCTTCCCTGACCAAGTTGGATACTGTCTTTAACTCCTTCTGTCACTTTTCTAGTGACTCCCCTTCCCACTCCCACCAGTGTGAACTCTATCGCTCTCTAACCTACATCCCACTATCTCACAGATGCATCTCTCACTGTGCCAAACTAACCTCCAAATTCTGGTTCAGTGGGCTCCCTTCCTGTCTCTCATCTTCTCTCTCTCTCTCCTCTCCACCTCCACCCACCCACTCTCTCAGATCAAATGACGCCCGCACCTTGACAGTCCCTCACCATTCCACCCTCATCGGTCAGACTGGTTTCACCCATCATTTCCATAAAATCTGGAATTCCCTCCCCCCGAAATATGACACTTCTCCTCCAACTACTCCCTTACCTCTGCCCTACCAATTTCCTTTCCCTCAGTTGTTCCTGCTTTAATCCACCTTAATACCTATCCCCAGTTTCTGCCTTCCTCATGACCCCCGGCAAGGTTCTCAACATCCTGAAGGGGGAAATCAGGAAATGGCTACTCCTGCTCCTCATATTCAGTTCTTGCCTCTCCCCTGTCTCTTCTCCACCTGCTCTTCTGGGTCACCAGTGTGCTCAACCTAACCCCATTCTTTTTATTCCAACAGCACTTGCGTACTACCTCAAGCCTGCTCCTGGTACACTCATGCACTATAAATGGTTGTATCGCATTATTACTGTTTTGTACTTTCATATGTTCTTTTGTATGATTTTGAAGATGTATTGTAATTTACCCAATGTTCCACTACTGTTTATTGTACAATACCTTGTGTTCCAAGTGTTGCACAATCCTACAATGTTGTATTGTTTGTACTACCCACATACTACTGTAACTGATCATCCTTCACAACCCTATGTAACCCCTTCCCCCAGGTCGCACTGTGAGATGAGCAACTTGTTGTTCAGTGTGCCCTCCTAGTGAAACAGTTCAATAAATAAAAAAAAATAATAAATTCTAAAAATTCAGTCAGACCCTTCTTTCCTGAGTTTGGGGGATTATATACTGTGCAAAAATGTGCCTTTGTGGAGCCTCGCAATATCAGCTCTATAAACAGTCATTCACATCCGGTTGTAGAGTTAAAAGATACATCTTGCACAGCAACTTCTAAGTATTCTTTAGTAAAAACCATTGATCCCTCACCCTTCTTTTTCCCTGTTCTATCCTTCCTTGTCAGCTTGTATCCTACAATATGGCACATATTATCATGTATAGTTGGTTTCAGCCATGTTTCTGTTAAACTAAAAATATCAGGCTTATATAATTAAGCAATACTGTATGACAGGGTATATGTCGTGCTGGGATAGCATCGTGCCTAGGGTGGTTGGGCATGAGGCGCAGGTGAGGTGTCCAATAACCCAGAAGTGAAGTTATCCTAGCACAACACACACCCTGGAGTACATTATTGCTATTATACAAAGGCTAGTTTATATTTTTTTTTTAAAAGATTAAAAAGCAATTTTAATTGATTTTCACTTCATTATAATTGTGGAGGTTTATGATGGAAACAGGTAGTTCCGTTTTGGCCAGTAGGTGGTGATGGTTGTGAGTGGCTGTGTGTCTGCAAACACTTCTTTGTTGGTGTTGTAAGTCTTCCCCCCAAAAAAACTTCCATTTTTTTTATTTGTGTTATTTCTCATAGTTCTCTTCCCTGTCTATCATGTCTATGGAATTTACTTTTATTGGTCTCACTGCTTGCCCTTGGACTAGGTGACTTGTATCACATGAAGCTGCTGTGGATGGGAACAAGACTTCCAATTTTGGCAATTGGGTTGGATAAGTGGCTGTATCTTGTGAGGGGAAAACATAAATGGTAAGTCTGATTACTTTACTTAGGACAAGAGAAGGTGTGGAGGATATATGTCACTTGTGACAAAGAAATTTAATTTGTATGCTACCTTTTCTCCCCACGAACCAAGCGATGTCAGTGAACCATGTGACTGGCAGTTACAGTCTTGGCGGTTCAATGAAGCCACTCAGTTCATGGTAGAACAATGCTGTCATGAAAATTAAGTTTTTGTGAGGAAGAAAAAAAAATACACTAAGCGGAGTTGTGAAGTGCCAGGCGTTCAAGCTCAGGTACGCGTTGAACCCTTTGTGGAGCTGGCAGTAGCACTTTGAGTTTTTTTTAATTGTGGTTTGACTGTCTGGTGATTGGTGTCTTTCCCTTAGTTGATGTTTAAAACAGGAGTGTACAGAACAAGTCACATTAAACTGTTCTGTCAATGAGTTGGTGTAGCATTGTTTTTTACAGTTGGCACTTCACTGGCAACTAATACTGCACTATTTTTCAAAAGCAATGTTTGTAAAATATTTTGTATCTCAGTTGAAATGTATCTGAAGTCCAGTCATAATGCAATGCAAAACTGAGTTTTAACTCTTAAGAAACAGTTTATGCAGGGCTTTATACTGGATTGACAAACTCTTATGCAACTGAGTCATAAATGCTAAAGCAACTCATTGGAGGAACAGTTTAATGTGAATTGTACTGTAGGTGGGCATTTTTTCTTATATGGTGCATTTCTTTCAACAGTAAGGGGGGACTGAAGATGGAGGTGCTGTCATTCTCATTAAGCACTCGGCCAATCAGTATATCTGGAAACAAAAAAGTACTGTGATATCTTTCCTTTCCTTTCCTGAGGTTCTGTTGCTGTCAGACCTTCATACATTGATGTTATACTGGGATAACATCACTGGTGAAGGTGGGCACTGACCAATCAGAGTCCAGGAAATTTTCTTGCCATTGTATAATGAAAGATAAACCTCAATTTCTGACTTCTTGTGCAAGAAACTTTATGTGTTTAAGTGTGCAAATCTAATACCCTTTAATTTCCAATTTTGTGTATACAGAGTTGGTTCCTTAATGGGGGAACCAGGGTTGATCTCAATGTCCCCAGACATTAATAGAAGCAACCACTTGAAAGAAGGTATAGTAAGGATAACAGTTACAAGGTCATAACAATATAACTTCATTTTTGGGAAAATAGTCTATGCCCCAAATCTAATACAGCATGTTTAGAAATACATCCATACAGGACTGGGTGTTTAATAAGAGATAAGAGGACTGTGATAGTATGTTAGAGAAAAAAAAATCTTCCTCATACCCACCATGTCCTTCTATCTCATGGTGACTAGGCACAGCAATACAATAAAAACTAATATCCAACATAAATAACCCAGTAAACAAACACAATGACAATTGTGTGAACGTTCCCATATTAAACCGTAGGCTAAACAATAATTCAGTCTTAAAAATTCAGCCAATATAAATACCAATTTCATAACTATAAAGTAAAAATACCTTTTCAAATATATGTCCCTTACACAATAAAACAGCTAGATCTGAAGGAGTTGAAATAAGATTTAAGCTGGTGATTTTCTGTGCATTGTACTTTGTGAATAGTCAGAATATCTAATAATGGAAGTAGAATAAAATACCAAAAACAGATAAATGGCAGCTACAAACTCTTACCACCTGTACTTTTTTCTCCCAGAGTGGCTCACATCCACTCCATGCTCGCACTTGCAGGTGGTGCAGGCTTTAAATTCAACAAAATGCCCTTTGGGTTTGTGTCTCAGTAGCCAGCTCCCTGAGCCCTCACCCTCACTCATCAGGAAGATATTGCAGACTGAGCAAAAGTTCAAGTTCTGTTGTTTAAGCTGGAGCAGTGCTGGTACAGCTCAGGAAAAACTCAGGTTGCCTTATTCTTCACTGAGCATCTCGAGAAGCTTGCAAAATGGGACCGCTCAGACACGGGCTACACAGGTGGGCAATGTGCAGAGTGTCTCATGACTCCCTTGATTATTACCCCTAGATCTTTTTTCTGCTCTGAAGTGGACACCTGCACACCCCCTAGCCAGTTGCTGGGCCTGGGTTCCTAGCTCCCAGATACATTACCTTGCACTTCTTGGCATTAAATACCAACTGCCAGATGCCTGACCAGTTCTTGAGCCTAGCCAGGTCCTCCCTGACCTCTTGTCTCCCCTCCTCTATGTTGGCTTTCTCACAGAGCTTAGTGTCATCTGCAAATAGGTAGATTTTACTTTTGACCCCATCCACTATGTCACCAATAAAGTTGTTAACTCATTACCTCCTGGAAACACCTGTAGGTGGTGGCTAAATTATTCCCTTTGTCTCCGACTATGACATCAGTCAGCAGACAAAGACTTCCTGTGTGCCCTGGACACTTCTCAGGTCATCTGCAGTATTCCTCTGTGTTACTTGTGAACCAAAATTGATTAGAATAGCATAGCACCATTAGAAAGGTAATTTTGTGCTGAACAACTTTGCCACTGATACTTTGCATGTATCACATATACTTTAGGAGTTATTCACATTTGTTTATGGGATGGTATGTGTGGCTGACATTTGTCCCTCAAGACTCACCTAAGCATTTTGAATAAAATGGGAAAAAACACATGTTTTGTATTAGAAAAATTGCTTTTTAGTATAAAATTACTTTTGTACCTACATCTAATATATGGATGCTTAATTTGGTGTTCATTTGTTAACATATTTTCCTATCAAAACTGGTTTATGTTGACTTTTTTATCGCAAAAAAACACTTTTTTTGCTATTTTGACTAATGTATAAAAAAACTGTTTATAATTAATTGCATAGCACCAATAGAAAGGTAAGTTTATGCTGAACAACTTTGATGCTCATACTTTGTGTGTAGCACTTATGGTTCATGAGGTATTTGCATTTGTTTGTGGCATGTTGATTTTGGCTTGATTTTGCTTAGAAAGGCCCAGGATGCACTGTTAAGAGTGTACAGAACACAAGTGGTGGAACTCTCAAGAGCTCCTGTAGAGTGAATGAGTTAAACAACACCGTCCAAGTACTGAGCCCTGTGGGACCCCACTGGTTACTGGTCTAGGCTTGATAGTTCCCCTACTATCACCCTGTGGTTTCTATCTTGCAGACAGTTCTTGACCCACCCCATCAGCTTCCCCAACACCCAAGTTCCTCAGTTTGCTGAGCATCCTCCCATGTGGCACAGATTTGAAGGCCTTGCTGAAGTCCAGCTACAAGACGTCTACCACCTCTCCACTGTGCAACGACCCTGTGATCCAATCGAAAAAGTCTATCATGTTGGTCTGGCAGGATCCCACCAAGATAAACCAATGCTGCCTTTCATCCTGAAGACCATTTTCCTCAAGAAAGTTAACTAGTCTGTCCTTTAGAATGGTCTCCATTAATTTGCCTACACTGGAGTTTTAGGCTGACAAGTCTGTAATTACCATGTTCATCTCTGGGACCACTGTTATGGAGAGGCACCAAATATGCCATTCTCCAGTCCAGAGGCATGCCCTCTGTGTCCAGTGAGGTGTTAAACACGTCTGTTAAGGGGCCAGCCATGACCTCCTCCAATTCCCTCAGGACTCTCGGGTGTATGCTGTCTGGTCCAGGAGCCTTGTTCTCCTGAAGGTCTCTCAGGCCCTTCAAAACCTTGTCCTACTGGAATTTTTCCATCTGTTTCAACCTCCCTCCCTTTATAACCCATATTTTCTCCTGTGCCATAGGTCTAACCTTTTTCCTAGTGAAAACCAAGCTGAAGTACTCATTCAGTGATCCCCCCTGAATAATGCTACTTTCCTCCCATCCTCCTCCTCCCCCCTCTTAATCCTAACAGTCCCATCCTTGCAGCTTCTTCTCTCCCTTACATATCTATTAAAAGTCCTTTTCCTCTTCCATAATCCCCTACACCAGCTTTAGTTCTTTCATGGCCTTAGCAGCCCAGACTACTTGGCCTGCCTCTCTGGATTTCACAGAATAATCCTCCCTGTCTTCCTCTCTCATAGTTCATTTGTACTTACAAAAGGCTGCTTTCTTTCTCCTCACTTTCACTGCCACCTCATTGCTGAACCGGCTTGGTCTTTTGGACCTGGATTTCTTACTTTGGGTCTTTGTACATGTGTTAGTGGCCTCAATCAGACCTAACTTAATAATGTACCATTTCTGCTCTGCTTCCTTCGCTGGACTGATTTTGACAAGGTGCCCCACTAGGATTTCTCCCACCCTAACAAAGTCTGCCCTCCTGAAGTCCACCACCTTCATCTTAGTCCCAGCTGTTTTCTTGCCCATATTGAGGTAAAACCACACTGTGCAGTGGTGTCTGCCTGCAAGGTGTTCCTCCACTTCTATTTCCTCCATGTGTTTTCCATCTGACAGCACTAGGCCTAGTATTGTGCCATCCCTGGTCGGCTCTCTGACTCCCTGTACCAGGAACCAGTCCTGGAAGGACTGCAGGAGGACCTGTTCTCTGAAGCAGGAGGTAGCTGGGTTCTTCAGTCAACTTGGGATAGGTTGAAGTCACCTGTTATGACTATGTTTCCCCTACTATTTGGCTTCTTAATCTGCACCCCCAGCTTTCTGTCCAACTCCTTGTGCTGTGAAGGTGACCTGTACACTACCCCATTCAGACCTTTTCTCCTTGGTGTTTTGTAGCTGTACCTACAAGGCCTCAATCCTACCCTCATCTTCCTCTTCCTTGGTACATATGATTCCTTCCCTTATGAATAAAGCTACACATCCCCCTCCCTTTCTCTGTCCTTATGGTAGATTCTATACCCAGGGATCATGAGGTCCCAGTCATGGTTTTGGGTGTTCCACATCTCTGTGGTGCCCACTATGTTCACCTCTCCCTCAGCCATCAGAGTCTGAAGATCTGCTATCTTGCTTTCCAGACTTCTTGCATTCAAGGACACCATGTTCCAGCATGACCCCTGGACCCTATTGCCTCCTACCTTCCCTCTACAACCCTCCCCCTCCCATTTTCCCTTTCCCTTCCCCCCTCTTCTTGTCCCTTCCTTCCATCTGATGACTTTCTGGGGGGAGAACAAAAATCATGAAGAGCCCAAAACCAGCAGAAGGTGTGTTATGACCATGGGTGAAAGAAAAAGTGTTTGAGCCAGTTGAAAAAGTCTTGTTACTGTTACTGAAAACAAACTGTTAATGAAGTGGCAAGGGCCTTATAGAGTGGTTAGATGTACTGGTACAGTTAACTATGAGACTGAGACCCCTGACAGGAAAAATCCTACCAAGACATGCCATGCTAACCTCCTGAAGGAATGGGTTGAATAAACACCTAAGGCTGTTTTGTTAGAATTACCAGAAACTGATAAAGAAGATATTGATACAGTTTATGACAGATTGGAACAGACTGTGACTTCTGGTGCTTTAAAGATGAACAGTTCCTTAACTGTAGAACAAACCACAGAAAATCTGAAATGTGATAAAGACATTTCAAAGTACTTTTTTTCAACTTTATTTTTATTAGTTTCAACAAGCAGTAGACTTGATCAATACCTTGTGATAGACAAGCCAGTAAAGTACAAAATTACTATAAGGACCAAAGCCCCTTAATCAAAGGAATTATAATGCATCCATTACATTTTGATATGACACTTGGGGGAAACCATTACTTAAAACTACAGATACATCCTAAAACAAGTCCTGTACATAGAGCCCATGAGCAGAATGAATAATTTCAAAAGTTGTCTCAACCAATCAGCATTTTTATATGAAGTTATGCTTCCAGAGGATTAAGAGGCATCATACTATAACTCTAAAATTACAATACCACTGGGAATTATAGAAGCAGCATAATAAAACTAACTAAGAACATATAAAAAGATCTATTTGCCTCCCTTCAAGACTAAGAACAGACAAGACCTACAGTAACTACCCCAGCCCTACTACATAGCTAGTGTAATAGGGAATTAAACTATGTTATCAACAGGGCAGATCGATGAGTGAACAGCTCCAAAACAATAGGAAAAACAGCTTAGATATCAACATTCAACAAGGTAACTAAGCCTACAGAATGAGGTGAAAGTACTAAAATGAAAGCCAAAATCCCCTAGCTTATAAAAGAGAACCAGACATCACCCTGTATAATCGAGTGTCCACTGAAACACAGTCCAGTTCAGGAGAGTCATATTCAGTTGGAGTACTCCATTGGTTCATTTGCAGCCTGGAAACCCATTTGCCAGCCTCAGTAGGGTCAGAAAAATCCCAGACCGTCCAATCAGAAATGATCCTCAGCCACAATGGATAAATCATAGTATGAATCACTGATGCATCTCTAAGTTGCTTACATCAAATTTTTTATGTCATTGCCAAGTGGCATAGCTGATATTTGGGAACAGGTAGACATTTCTGTCATCCTGCATAATAGGACCCTGTTTCCTGGCCAAAAAGAGAGTGCAATCTTGAGTGCCAACTACATCTGTGACCAGAAGTAAGGTACGTGGTTCAGACCCTTCATCTCTGTGGCCCCGTGGAGTGATGTGATAAGCCTTCTGTACTGTAAAATCAAAAGACTGACCCGATGGTAGGATTCTTTCAGCTAACCACTCTCGAAGAAACATGAGGGGATGATTTCCCTCAGTTCCCTCCAGCAGTCCCAGATTGCAAATATGAGTTGATCAAACTTGATTCTCAAATGTCTCTAAGTGGACCTTCAAGTGAGTAGTTTCCTTAACTACCAGACTCATGGCTGCTGAAGGAGCTGTAGAAGTACATTCAACCTCATGCATTTCTGTTTGGACAGCTTCTACCGCCATCTTAATGATGGTCTAATGTGAATTAAAGCCATCAACCTTGGCACTCAAGTCCATAATGGAGGAGATTAATCTCTGCAGTTTTAGTCCCAAGGAAGTTAGGGTTTCCTCCTGATCTTACCCAGCCATAGCATCTGCGTCAGACCTCGAGGTGGCTGGAACATTTTTGCCTTTGCCTCCATCCATGATTACCCTGCCCTATTGAGGATTGCCCATGACATTCACCAGATGTTCAGCTACTAACAGAGGGTAAAACTGTCACTGTAGAATATAAGAAATTATAGATGTAAAGTAATTTCTCAGTTCTGGAGATGGAGCTGCAAAGTTTTGCTTCCTCTGAGCTTGGACTCCACAGCACCCCCCCCCATGTCAAAGTACTTTTTCCACAGTGCCAGGCCAAGCAAAAGGGGTTGAGCATGTAAGTGACAGGGAATGCTCATCATATTAGACCAAAGACATGCAGATTACCAGAGTGGTTAAGACCAGATGTGGTTAAGGAAATACAAAATATAAAAGAGATGGTTATCATTGAAGAATCAAGAAGTGCTAGGTAATCACCAATGGTGATTCTAGATAAAAAAGAAGGAGGTGTAGGAATCTGCCTTAATTTTAGGAAACTTAATCAAATGTCTGAATTTGGTAGCTATCCTATGCACAGGATAGATGATTTGGTGAACAGATTGGGAAGTGCGAAGTACATCAGTCCCCAATCTCGCCAAGGGTTACTGTTAAATTCTCCTAGCTAAAGAATCCAGAGACAAAACTGCATTTCCTACTCCTATTGGATTCTATCAGTTCACCGCCAAGCCATTTGGTTTATATGGCACACCTGCCACATTCCAGTGGTACATAAATGTAATTTTAGCCCCTTACAATGGTTATTGTGCTACTTACCTGTATGATGTAGTTTACAGTCCAGACTGGAAAAACCACCTGGCACACTTGAGAGCAGTTATCCAATCTATCAAAAATGCAGGTCAGACCACTAATCCTACCAGGTGTACATTAGGCATGCAGGAAACCAGATACTTAGGTTATATTTTGGGAAATGGTGAAATAAAGCTAGAGATTGCAAAGACAGAAACTGTAGGTAACAGTCCTGTTCCTGTAAGTTGTTGCTTCACCCGGGTCACCCCTGAAAAAGGGACCTCCGGGGCCCAGTGGGCCTACCCGGTCATCAAAATTCAATAAATAAATAAATAAAACAAGGAAACATGTCAGGTCATTTTTAGGGCTGGCTGGCTACTACCAATGATTCATTCCCAGCACTGCCTAGTTAGCTGCTCCCCTCACTAAACTTATGAAGAAATGGGGCCTGAATAATGTGAAATGTACCTCAGAGTGTGATGAGGCTTTTCGGTCCATCAACACTGCATTATGTTCCGCTCTTCTTTTAAGAAGCCTAGACTTTGAGAAACAATTTCTGTTACAGACAGATGCATCAGAGGTAGGCCTAGCTGTTGTCCTGAGTCAGACTATAGATTGGAAGGAGCATCCCATTCTGAATATTAGTAGGAAATTACATGACAGAGAGAAGTGGTACTTCACTATTGGGAAGGAATATCATGGTGCAAAATGAGCCATGGAGTTCCTTAAGATTCTTTTGCTAGGAGCTGACTTTGTGCTTATAACAGATCATAATCTTCTCTGTTGACTTACTCAAATGAAGGATAACCATTCTAGAATCACAAGGTGGTACCTACCACTATAATGCAAAGTGATGCACAAATATGGAAAAGAGAATGTCAATGCAGATTTTCTGTCAAAATCTGGATTAGGAACTGAGAATTCAGAAGGTTTAAAAAATGCATGTGTTTAAATTGAACAGTTTGCTGTAAATTGCGGTATAGAAAATGGATACTGAATATGCAGAAAACTGTAAATGATGTAAGGTAATGTTAAAAACAGAACTTAAAGAAGATTTTGTAAACCTATTTAACAAAAAAATACAACAGATTCCTACTTGGGGGGCATGTGATAGGGTTGGATAAGACCCTGTCCCATTTGTTATGCATAGAGAGAGATAAAAGCAAGGATCTAGTCTGTCCTCTCCTTTTTTGCCACTTGTTTGTCTTTGCCTGTCTGATTAAGCAATTACATCTTTTTCCTGGGCCCCCCAAGGATCTGGCTAATCTGAAAGGTTCTACATGCCCCTCCTGCTATCTTGCTTTCCTCACTTGCTGTTTCTATTTATTCTTTCTCTCCCTTGCTTCTCTGTGGTTATAAAAATATATGTGGATCTTTATGTGAAACTGAGTTCCTTGATTTGCAAATGTATAAAGTTATATTGCTTGAAATGTATTGCAGAAGGCTATGTGAGGATTATTAGAAAAGGCTAAAATCTGCAACACTGGAAGTTGACCTGGAAAAACCTTTTGACCCCCTCAAGCTTCCTAATAGAATTACCAACAGGATACAGCCTCAGACATATTAACTGTTCTAGTTCATTATACCTGTTGAGCATGGATGTATTCTAGCCAGGAAAGAAATTGAAAAACTTGATACATTTTATGGAAAACAAGATTTAGGGCTAAAAAATCTGCCAGGCAAAGAGATCTTATGGAAAAAAAACAGCAATGTTTTATTTTTCCAGTTGGAGACTTAGCAGTTAAGATATTGTCTTAGAAGGACTTTTGCTTGGACTGCCTGTGTTAAAAGCCATTCAGTATAAATGTTATTATTTTTATTGTATTGATTTTTATAATACTAAAGTTCTACTTGGGGAATTTTATAACTGCTCCTGGGTTTGTTTATGCTTCCTGACCTTACCTCTATGACACTTACACACCCTCCCCTTGTATGCATCACTTGCAGTGTATTCTCGGTATCAAGGAAACCATTTTACAATATAATATTCAGAAACCAATCAGCTTATATTTAATTCATTTTCTATATTCATGTTACCCTATTCTTTATTACTGAGTACTTTTGAAAGTAAACGTACAGTCATGTATCATCCTTATGCCTCCCCCACCCAACTAAAGTCACAGCAATAAAGTAACTTAGTAATTTACAATTGGAAGGGACACTACTTCCATTAAATTAATCTCCTCTACCCCAACCCCCATAAGCAGGACCTAATATGGAAAATATGCTGTGTAAACATGTTCTAATTTAGTGGGATTTCCTTCCCATCTCATTACCCCAGATCCTCTTATTTCCATGGTAAGCAGAAATATTTAGAAGGTTACCTTGAAGGCTTGTACTCTTGTCATATCCACTGCCTCCCATGGTAAGTTTTTCCATTGATACACTGTTCTCTGAGAGAAGAGGTGCCTCCTAATGTTAACCTCAATTTTACCACCTGTGAGCTTTAAGGCTTGTCCCAATGTCCTACTGGAGTACACTAGATCAAACATTAGAGCAAATGTTTCTCTGTTAGACCTTATCAATACTATTCAGAATACCAAAGATATAGAAAATGCCTCAACTTAGCCTTTGTTTTCCATTTTTATGATAATTTTGTGGGCCCTAAATTGCACCGTTTTGACTACCCATAATGTCCTTTTCATTTTTTTTTTTTATAATTTGAACTTTATTAATACATTTCCTTTATAAAGGGCAGTTACAGCAAATCAGGGCATAATGTAGCACATGAACAGTGATAACTGCCCAGACCACCCTCCACCCCTTACAGCAGCAACAAACAAAATCGCCTAACATGCAGTGCATGGTTCCGTTGGAAGTATGGGTAGTACCAAGGTGTGATATAAACCTCAGTGAGATAACAAAAGTAAGGAGTGGAGGGGATCCCATATCTTACCATATGCTGCTAGTCTATTATGAAGACTTGCAATTGCCCTCTCTGTTCGAAGATTAGCAATGATTTCATGTAACCATTCCTGAAAGGAAGGAGCAGATTGGTCCTTCCAATGATGTAGAATGAGTTTCTTAACTGAGAGCGCAACCATAGAAATATGGTATTTCCTGATTCTAACACTAACCAGGGACATGTTCCCTAGAAGACACACCTCCAGAGTAAAATGCTCCTGTAGGCCCAGTAGGGGATCAAGAAACATCTTAATTGAATTCCATAAGGAGGAAACTTTGGGACAGGACCAAAACATATGCAGGAGAGTACCCTCTTCTTGTAAGCACTTAGTACATGTACTAGAGTTCGAGAAGCCCCACTTTTTAATTTAATAGGGGTACAATACATGTTATGTAAAATGTGTTATTGAATGAGACGCAATCTATCTTGGGAAACATACTTATGACAGGATCTCGATAGGGATTGCCAGTCCAACTGGTATTGGGGGAGGAGTGAATTCCAGAAACTAGTAGGTCCGAAGGTGTCCCCATATTTTTTATAGTACAATACCCTGTATAGCTTAGATACTATGCCTGAAGATCCAGACAATAGGGAGGTTTCAGGAATCAGGGCTGACACCTTCTGGGAGGGAGGAGAATTCCCCAGAATTACAGTGAGAAGGTGTCTTAACTGCATGACTTTAAAGTGAGATGAGACTGGAATGAGGAACTTGTCAATAATTCCATGTGGGGACAACCAGTGCCCTTCCCCGTCTACCTGGGAAAGCAGTTTTCCATCGCCTAATTGAGGCAACCAATTGCAAGGAATCCACTCTCCATTAAAAGTAAAAGATGGGGAATTCCAAATAGACTGAGCTAAATCAGTCTGGGGGGAATAGTGAAGAAATAAACATAACTGTGTGTAAACTCTTAAAAAGAAACCTATTGTGGTGCAGTCAGCCATCTTTACATGGGACAGTTTGAGGTAAAATAAGTTTAAGGGATCCAGGCGTTTAGTTTTAATTGCATCTAACTCAATCTTAAGCCATACTGGTTGTGCCATTTCAGGGCCTGGGGATATCCATCTCAGACATTTTGCTAGATGACTGGTCCAGTAGTATAATGCCATATGGGGACTCCTCAACCCCCCTCAGGTTTTGGCGCAGCTAGTTTGTGATAAGTCAAATGGGGATATTTATCTGCCCAGATAAATCTGGTAAATATACTGTGCAGTTTCTTGAACCAGCGTATGGGAATAAAAGAATTGAGAAGGGATAAAGGGTGGTAAATTCTAGGAAATACATTCATCTTAACAATGTTGATCCTGCCCCATAATGATATTGGAAGTTTAGACCATTTGTCAAGGTCGTGAATAATAACCTGTGAGACAGAATCCAGATTATCTTTAACACACACTAAGGGGTTATGGGATAGCTTTATGCCCAAATATTTGATTGCTCTAGGAGTCCAACCTAAACCTAGGGGCAAATTTCATCCTTAAATACCTTGTGATTTAATTTGAAAAATAAGGATTTACTAGCATTCAGCTTGTAGTTGGATAGCACACTAAACCTGGCTATTTCATTCAGTAAGGGTGGTATTGAAGAAACCGGATGGGAGAGATGTATCAGCAGATCATCTGCATACGCAGTGAGTTTAATCTCATGGTGCCCAACTCTGATACCTTGTATAGAAATATTCTGGAGAATGTTTTGAATGAGGGGTTCCAGGTATAAGTTAAACAAGAAAGGCGATAGGGGGCAACCCTGCCTAGTACCTGAATGAAGTGAGAAGTAATTAGAGAAGGCCCCATTAGCTGAGATTCTTGCTGTAGGGGATTTATATAATGCGGCCACCCAGGAAATGAATACCGGAGGAAATTTAAAGGCACTCAACACCTTGAAGAGAAAACTCCAATTCACCCGGTCAAACGCCTTCTCGGCATCCAAAGAGACCAAGCCTGCAGGGAAGTCAGCATCTCTGGCAGCCAAGAAGACGTGGGATAATGTACGCAAATGTTCTGCTGAAGAGCGTCCCTTCATGAAGCCTACCTGATTCATACCTATTAACTCGGGGAGCACCATGGATAACCTTTTAGCTAAAATCTTTGAGAGGATCTTGATATCCTGATTTAGGAGGGATATAGGCCTGTAGCGCTGAACGAGCTCAGGGTCCTTGTCTGGCTTGGGGAGAAGCACTATCAAGGCTTCAAAGAGATGGCAATCAATCTCTGTCCTGGATAGGATGTTCTGAAATAAGCTATTAAGTATTGGCAATAGAAGTTCTTGAAATGTTTTATAGAAAAGGGAAGAAAATCCATCAGGCCCAGGAGTTTTATCCGAGGGTAAACCACTGATAACCCCGGCAATTTCCTCCTGAGTTATAGGAGAGACCAGAGAGTCTATGTAATGTACTGGGAGGGAGATAATGTTCTTTTCATGCTAGGTACCCCTGAACTGCACCAGTACTGCAGGCGAGGCCTGATCAGGGCATAGTACAGTAGAAGCATTACATTCCCTGCTCTGACAGTAGCAGCTGAACAAAGCTTGTCATTCTTTAGCAAGTTTAGCCTACTGCTTATTATTACCCCAGATCATTTTGCTCATCCACTGCAGCAGGAGGCACCCTACAATGTTTATATGTCCCACATTTGTTTTCCTCCCCTAAGTGAAGCACCTTACATTGTTACATTGAATCTAAGACTATTGGAGTCCAACCAGTCACCCTGCCTGTGCATGTCCTCCTGAAATTTGTCCCCATCCTCAAACCAGTTCACTATGCTGGCCAGCTCTGTAACATCTGTAAACTTATGCAGTCTGCTGAAGACTCCAGCTTATACTGTAGGTCATGCCATCCTGGGTTGTGCCTAAAAATAGGCATTGTACATGTCTAGCACACCTGCCCAGTGAACAAATACTAAATAAATAGATCACTGATGAAAATATTGAACAGCAGTGATCAGAACCATGATCTTTGTATGCCACTGAGTTCCTCGCTCTACTTAGAATAGTGACCATTAACTTCATACCCTTTTCTTCCAACCCCCAGCCAGTAAGACATCTACTTTGTGTATAAATAACATGAAAATCTATTTAGAGATCAAGGAGATTTTGAAAACTAACTTGCCTAATCAACTGCTACTACTGCATGGCCCTGTCCCCATACATCCCTACATTGATTAGGATGGCTTGGCACCATATATACCTTGATCAATCCAAGTTGAGTAGGGATATGAACCCTGGCCTCAGTCAAGTCATCTTAATTCTTCTCCCTTGATGGACTGTAGGACTTTGCACAGCACTAATGTCAGGCTGACTGGCTTGTAGTTGATTGGTTCCAAACGTGTCCCATTCTTGAAGATGTGGACCATGTGGACCACACTGGCCACCTTCCAGTCATCAAGCATCACACATGTCTTGACAGATTCATGACAGATTACTGCAAGAACACCAGAATAATCTGAGAGATAATATTATTTTCCACAGCAGCACACTGTGATGTCACAATTACAGATTTCTGACTTTGGTGGGGGAGAGGTAGATAAGCAGGAGGATGAGATAAAGTCTTGGGGACAAAGAAAGAAGTTTTCAGGCAAATAACCTCCATAATAAAGAAAGAGGCAAACACAGAGAAAATATTTGAAACATATGGTGAACAATGTCTGAATATTATAATTTTTCAAAGTTTTCCTACATTCTGGGAAAATGCTTTGAGCTGCCGCACCACTACTTCAGACAGTGTCTGCAGGCTCATACTAATGAGATCTCACCCTCTGTTCATTAGCACAGAGTTGACACAAGCAACCCCCCTTGGTTGTGCCAGAGGGCTAGCTACAGGCCCTATTACATATGTCTTTTGTTTGCAGAAGCAAGCTGGGTACAGCACTCTTTGAATGTTAAGCCATTAATGAGGATGGCAAACAACAGAGCATCTGGATATATATTCATATAGAACATTTGTTTTAAGATGTCACTGTACATGCCACGGCAAAAAAAGTTAAACTTTATTGCTAATGTCTTGACTTTTTTATGCTAGTGCCAATATTCATGACAACCATTCCCTAACTTAAAATATTTGACAGTCCTGTCCAGGCAGATCCTCCTTTCATCACTTGACTTCCACACAAAAAAAGGCTTGTAGAGCAGACAGCCTTTCAAGTCTGTTGTATTGGAAATTGCCAGGGAGACTGACAAGTAATTATAAAAAAACATAATCTGTTCTTGCTACAAGTCTGCACTGTTTCTTCAATGCATTCTGCAGCATAGTTAACAAAAAGGAATCCAGAAGGGCTCAGATAATAGACAGACAATGATCATCTACAGTACTACTATAAACCATGCCCATGTTTTGAAACACTGGATAATCTGAAACTTTTATCAGTCCTTGTAGCCTTTAACAATCATTTTAATTTGTTTAAAAGAAGATCAGGAAGACAGACTGGACTGCAGCACTTTCTTTTTAGAATAAGTATGGTGTTATGCAGAGACTCCTAAGGCCTGATTAGGGAGTTACCGAGTACTGGACAGCAATTAGGTATGTGTTTGTAGCCTGGCAGGGCTCATGTGCCCACAACAAAAAAAAAGACTACTGTACTTTTAAATTAGAAGACTACAGAGGATGGCCTGCTTTTTTTCCAGTGGCTACTCTTGTTTTAAGAATAATCTGTCTGCATAGTACAGCAGATTGCCCAGAGGCCTACATCTAGGGCAGTGAGCAGTAAGTGGATGTCACTTGACAGCCTGCCATTGCCCAGACACTGCTAGTTTACACTTTTGTGGCATCCTATCAAAAATAAAACAAACACTAACAATATATAGTATATTTTTTTCTTCTAGTCTTCATGCTCCCAACTTTCTGGGGTTCCTCTTGTAGCATTGTGTATGTTGTACTAAGGTGTGCTAGTGTAGTGTGACCTGGTCAGTGGCTGGCAAGTTGGGATCAGCTGGCAGCCTTCTGATGCCTGGCCACTGGTTGTTGGCACATTAGTGGCATCCTATCCAAAAAAAAAAAATACAAACACAACTTTTTTTTCTTCCAATGCTTTATTTTTTTTACGCTCTTTATGCTCCCAACATCCTGGGGTTCCTTGTGTAGCACTGTGTGTGTACTCCCGAGCTGCACTAATGTAGTCTGATCTGGGCAGGGGGCAGTACGTGGGGGCAGCTGGAAGCTTGTCAGTGCCTAGCCACTGCTATTTGGAACTTTATGCATCAACACAATCATAACAAAAAAAGCTAAAAAAAAAGGTATTTTATATTTGATATCTGCTACGTGCTTTATTCAATGCATCAGGAAAGAGAGAAAGGAGATGGGCATGGTAGGATCATCCAGAAGCATCTATAAAAAGCAAAGTTGGGTTTACTAAGAGCTCATCATCCATGCTTGAACAGTCCATAAAGTATCACACATAGGAAACACTCACTCAGACAGAAAGGGGTGCCCTTGATGAAACTCACACAAAGAGTTGAAGTGCTTGGGTATAGTGTTCTGGTCCAAAACTGTGGACTTTGTGAACTTTATTTTCCAACTCATTTGGGACATTTCCAAACCTGTGCTTCATGTAGTTGCACAGGCAGTACACAGGCAACAAAGTGATTTGGAGAAGCCTGGGGACAGAGACACCAATTTGAGAATGTAACTCAAGCAGGTGGAATTCAAGCATGCATGGGACAGTCATAAGGCAATTCTAGGGGGTGGGGTGGGGGTAGTAAGAAGTAGGCTGTTGGTTAACTAGGATCTGCAGCTTATCCATTATGTAGGGAAATTGGCAGACTGGGCGGGCCAAGCGGTCCTTCTCTGCCATCAAATTCTATGTTTCTATGTAACTCATAAAAGTGATAGCAGCAGCAGCAGTTCTGACAGGAGGAAGGTCATTAAACAGATATGACTTGGACTTGGGGTAGGAGCACATAAGAGATGAAAAATGCAGATGATGGTTCACAAAGAAACAACAGAAATGGGCCCCAAAATAATAAGGAAAAAGGACCTCATCTAAAAAAGCAGAAAAGGTACAGAAAAGACAGGTGGCACAGGGGGGCACTTAGCAGAGGTAGAAGAACCCTTCCCTGAATCCAGTAAACTGGTGGAGGGGGGAAGGGATTTGAAAAAAAAAGGCCATGGTTGTCAGCCCGATAAGCCAACAGCAGAGAACGCCACCAAGAAAGATAAAACCACAAATGCAGTGGTGTGGGATTCCTTTTGACTGCACAAAGAATCATTTACACATGTAGTGTGCTTTGTATGTAAGAACAAACTGTGTTAGGGTAAGGAGAAAACAAGACTGGAAACAACTACCATGAAAAGTCTTTTGCCGAAGTTAAGTCGACAGATCTCATTATTGGAAAGGGGGGCCAATGCATAGCATCATCAATAGCAGTACTATTAGGCAGTGAAGATGATGATGATAGTGAAGATGATGATGATGAATGAGCCAAGAGAGAAGAATATTGAGGGTAGAGAGGAAGAAGAAGAAAGTCGTTCAAGTGGCAGCTCTCACTCAAGTCTAACACCATTGTTTTGTAGTGTTCTATGTGATAATAGTGACCGCTGAAAGGCTATCCTTATTATTGCAACCTGCATTATCGCTAAAAACATTTTCGTCAGTATGCAGTAAAAGGCGACCGGGAAACTGTGCATGCATGCATGGGAGCTGCACCGCCCTGCACCCCTCTAACTAAAGATTCTGAACTCCAGGGGGTGCATGTCAGGAAAGGGGGCATAGCCCGGTATAAAAAAAAATTAATTCCCGCAACTGTGGGATGCAGCAAAAGTGTACCCACCCCCTATTCTGAACCCAGGACCTGCTCCATCAGAGCCAACCACCCTACCCACCACACCACATGGTTGGCATGGTTGAAGCAGACACTCTACAGGGTTACAACCCTGTTCCCTATCCCTCAACATCCTGTCACCCACCCTCCCTTCCTGTCTCCCACCCTTCCCTCAACGACACAACATTCGCCATCTTCCTATCATCACCCACGATGACAGTGCCGTCATATGGACCCTCCATTTTGACAGTTGCTATCATCATGTTATACTATTTTGTAGTCCATTGACTCCCACACCCCTGACAGGAAACAAAATCTGCATCCACTTCAGCCTCCAGGAGTGGTAAAAGCAGGAAACAGCTTCCAGGTTCATCTAGTAAAGACACTCAACTGTCTCTGGAAGGGAACCAACATACCCAAGACCAAAAAGTTAACAAAAGCAATTGTGGAAATGCTAGTCACTGACTTGTTGCCATTCTCCTTTGTGAGCAATACAGACTGTATATTGCTAATGCAAGTTGCAGTACCAGGGTACCAACTGTTGCTGCTGCTCCTGCACTCTCAAAAGGACATCCATTGATAGCAAACCACTGTGGGAACAATTGTCTGACAATGGCGTGGTGAGAAAGCACAGCAAGTCACTTACCTGAGAAACCAACAAACAAAATGGCACTGGACTTTATGAATGAGAATATGACACTAGCAGAAGCGGATGAACCTCTATTGAACTGGTGCAAAAAAGAAGGGGAAAAAAACAACAAATTGCACTCTTTGACAGAAGTAGCTCTTGAGCACCTCAGTTTTCCACCTACAAGTACAGAATCATAAAGAATTTTCAGTGCTGCAAGTAATATAGTCTCCAACAAGTGAACATGCATTTCAACACAAACTGTAGAGATGCTCATTTGTTAAAAGTGAACCTGACCCTTTTTCAGAAGACCTACTTGCAAAGGTTTATAGATGATTAATTTTCTACATTTCCAACTGCATTAAAAACAGAGAATTATAAGGTGGATGGGGAGGACTTTCATGTCCATTAGTCTATAATATGGGAAGATAGAAGCCTACACACACTGTGACTGTGGCAGGCTGCACTACTGTCCTGTGTCTTCATATGGCAATGTTTTATGTACCTTCATAGGCCTAATAATAGTTGGGGGAATGTTGGCCATGTAAACAGAGTGTACACACTATACAACACTTATACACGGCATAACAGAAAACCTTGTCTATGTTTTACACTGTCCCATTGGACACAATTTTTCATTGAAGGCAGGGGTTGGCTCTGACCTTTGACCCCACACACATCCGAGGGACAAAAGGATTTGCTACTGTTGATTATCTAAAGTCTGAGCTACCCACTGTAGTACTCTAGTAGCATTAACAACTGTTGTTCTAATGGCAGGTTTCTGCTACAGCATATATTTTAACTTTTATTCCTTGGGAAGGGAAACTGGATCTGTGGTGACATCATTTCCATTGTGGCAAATAGGATTAGGATACAGCACTTTTTTTTTAAGGTAGAGCCTGGCATGGAGTGTTGGGCTGTGTTTTTAGCAGTATTTTGCCACAGAGAGACTATCATAGGCAAAAGGGAGCCTCGTGGAGGTAGAGGCATTGCAGGCCAGAGTTGACTCTGACCTTTGACCCCCCACACAGTGAGGGGCAAAAGCACTTGCTGCTGCAGATTATCTGCAGTTTGAACTGATCATTTTAGCACTCTAGTAGCATTAAAACCTGTTGTTTTAATGGTGGGTTTCTGCTACAGCATAAATTTGAACTTTTATTCCTCAGAGAAGGAACTGTGTTAATGCAATTTCTGGTCCAGCTAACATAAAGCTGCTAGCCTCAGTGAATGGAGGAAAGCACTAAGCAGAAGTGTTGTTGGCAGAGGCAAACAGCATCAGCCAGGGAAGGCAGGGGAAAAAAGCCAGAAACTTAACGTTAAGTTTCCATTACATATCATAAGTAGAGGCTCTTACTTCAGACTCAGCTCTGGAAACAGCTGTGTGTGATTGCAAGACAGTTTTTAAACTACTGTGAAGTCTAAAACACAGATTCACTAGATTCACCTAATTCAAACTCTCTGTACAGAGCAATTGAACTCAGTACTCTAATTCTTTTTTCAAAGATATAAAGGTACGCTTCAGTTACAACACTTAGAATAGTCCCTTTGTAATTAGAATTCTATTATTAACATACTGTAAGCTGATACAGGTTGTATACAGGTCAGAAAATTGTCATTGATATTAGATACTAAAATTTATTAGAATAGCAGTCAGCACAGCATTTTTGGCATATATAGCAGAGAGTTTAAAATTGTGCTGATTTATATCTGGTGGGATACACAGACTGTGTTCTCCCCTCCCCACCCCCACTGTTTATAAAAGATCATACTAGACTACTATTCTAAATAACCACAGTTGTTAACAATATTTGATAGTATTATGGTTTAGCAAGGCAGAACTGGAAAAATTAAAATAATAGGAAGTCAGCATGGATCTTACAAAATAAATTTTGCAACTATTAATCAAGGACGGTTCACTTCTACAGTGTATAAATGATATGATATATGCAATAAAGCCAATGGGCTCAAACCAGAATGACTCTGTATGCAACAGATATATTGCTTACTATGAAATGGCAAAATAAATTCAACTTTTAAAAACAGAAATTGCCAGTATTTCTGAAATAAACTAGATCAAATCCTTTGTTACAAGTATCCAAAATGACAACATGGTAGATGGCAGGAATCTCAATAGAAAAAAAGAGGGAGAGAGAGAGAGCACCAAAATACTTCTCAAGAAGCAGGTACTAAAAGAACAAATAATGTTGGCATAACAGATAAAGGACCAGATGAAGATAAATGATCTCAGATGGAATATCATAAACGTTTTTAAAAAATAAAAAAAGAGCGATGGCACCTAGAAATGAGATTCCTTTTCTGAACAAATTTAGCATATTTTCAGGAGAAGATAAAAAGTCTTTATAAGATTGTGTAATAGGTCTTCCTCAACCAAACAGAAAAGTTTTAGTGATGGGAAATTCAATCATTAAACACTGTGACTCTGTTATTTGCAGCACAGATAAGTACAATAGAACAGTGTGATGTTTCTCATGAGCAAGGGTAAGAGACATAAAAAAAACCTTCAGGTGTTGTTAAAGGACAAACCTGGCATAGCTGCTATTTGTGTGGGAATAAATAACATGGGCTATGACCATGAAAAAGATATATGTGAAGAAATAATAGAAGCAGGAAGAGAAATAAAAGCAACTGAAGAAAAAAACATAATCTTAGGGATCCTGCCACTCTACAAATGTCACCCAGAAAAGAGATAATACCCAAATCAGACTAAATGCTAGGTTACAAAATATGTATTGATCAGAAGGTCTTATATATATGCATACCCAGACAGAATTTCATGGGGAAAAAAATTGTTACCTAAGGATGGTCTACACTTAAACAAATTAGGAGCAGATAGATTGGGTCATCTTCTCTACAACACTGTACTGAATGCCAATTTAAACTGATTAGGACTGGGGGATAGAAGCAATGTAAAAATGATAAAGCAAAGGAACATAAAGATAGACTCAGATTCATGCTGAGTAATGCAAGAATCTTAAATAAAACCAAGATGAGTGAACTACAGTATCTGGCTACAACATCACCTACTCCTGACTTGATAATTATTGAAACATGGTGGAGTAATGAAAATACCTTGGGTAAAACATTGAAGGGTTCAACCTATTTAGATTGGACCATCAGTTTAAGAAGGTGGGGGGCACTAACTGTATATGCATCTAATCAGTTAAAATTAAGAAATATATCTGACATGATCAAGATATTTCCTACTGAGACTAAAACTGTCTACAGTACTTAAAGGTTATCACTTCAACTCAAAAGGTAAAATTATAGGATTACATTTTAGACCCCCAAATGCCAAATCAGACACAACATATGGCATAATTAAAGAAATAGGGAAAGCCATTGAATTTGAAAATGTCTTATTCTTAGAAGACCTTACTTTTGGGGACCTTGAGTGGGATAGTATGATTGGTAACTCAAAACTCAGCAAAGAATTTGCTAAAGGCTATAAAAAAATTAGCATGGTACAGCACATCAAAGAAAATACTAGGGACAAAAGAATTTTAGACAATATTCTGACCAGAGGGCATAACCATACAAAATGATAAAACAGTTGTCTCACTTAGTGGAAGTGATCACAAATCTATTATGTTTCATCTTGGTTGAAATGCAAACTAGATCAATGGTTGTACAGAGGTCTATTCATATATAAGATAAAACATTGAGGGATATTACATGATTTTAATAAAATAGATTGGGATGATGAATTTAGGGACTCAAATGTGAATGGTATATGGACCAAAATAAAAACTGGTCAACTCAGTTTGTGAAAAGCATGATAAGAAGATCAAAAAATATAATACAGAAATGAGGAATAAAGCCATGGTGGCTCAAAAAGGGTATTCTTATACTAATAAACAGAAAAAAAGGTAGTATTGTCAGTAAAAGATAAAGAGGCTGTACAAGATTGTGTAATAGATCTTCCTTAACTAAATAGAAAAGTTTTACTGGTGGGAAATTCAATCATTAGACACATGACTCTGTTATTTGCAACACAGATAAGTGCAATATAATAGTGTCAAGTTTCCTGGGAACAAGGGTAAGGGACATAAAAAAACAGCCTTCAGGTGTTGTTAAAGGACAAACCTGGTGTAGCTGTTATTCATGTGGGAACAAATAATATTGGATATGACCATGAGAAAAGATATATAGGAAGAAATAATAGAAGTAGGAAGAGAAATGAAAGGAACTGGAGCATAAGCCATAATCGCAGGGATCCTGCCACTATGTAAATGTAACCTAGAAACAAAAATAATACCCTAATCAGACTAAATGCTAGGTTACAAAATATATGTAGATCAGAAGGTCTTATACATATGGACACCTGGCCAAAATTTTATGAAAACAAGTTTTATAGTCTAAGGATGGTCTACACTTAAACAAGTTAGGAGCAGATAGAGTGGGTCATCATCTCTCTAAGACAATACCAAAGGTTAATTTAAACTGATTAGGACTGAGGAAGGGAAATAATGTAAAAATGATAACAAAGCAAAGGAACATAAAGGTAGAATCAGATGCATGCTGAGTAATGCAAGAAGCTTAAATAAAACCAAGATGAGTGAACTACAGTATCTGGCTACAAAATCACCTACTCCTGACTTGATATTGATTACTGAAACATTATGGAGTAGTGAAGATACCATGCATAAAAAATTGAAGGGTTTGACCTCTTTAGGTTGGACCACCAGTTCAAGAGGGGGAGATGCAGAAGACTAGCTGTATATGCATCCAGTCAGTGCTGAAGCCTGTAAAAAGTTTAACATGGTACAGCACATCAAAGAAACCACTAGGGATAAAAACATTTTAGAAATTATTCTGACCACATGAGACATAACCATACAAAACTTTAAAACAGATGTTCCTCTTGGTAGAAGTGATCACAAATCTATTATGCTTGACATTGGTCGGAATGCAAAAAAGATCAAGGGTTGCAAAGAGGTGTGTTTATATAAAACAGCAAACATTGAGGGGCTATTACATGATTTTATTAAAATTGATTGGGATGATGAATGTAGGGACTCTAGTGTCAATATAATTTAGACATAAAGAAAAACTGTGGTCAACTCAGTATATGAAAAGCACATTAAGAAGATCTTAAAATACAGTACATGAGGAATAAAGCCACAGTGGCTCAACAAGGTATTCTTAGGCTTATAAAACAGTAAAAAGGCAGTTCTGACAGAAGAAAATAAAGAGGCTGTACAAGATTGTGTAATAGATCTTCCTCAACCAAACCAAAATGTTTTAGAGGTGGGAGATTCAATCATTTGACACTGTGACTCTGTTTTTCGCAACACAGATAAGTGTAATAGAACAGAGTCATATTTCCCGGGAACAAGGATAAGAGACATAGAAAACAGCCTTCAGGTGTTGTTAAAGGGCAAACCTGGTGTAGCTGCTATTCATGTGGGAATAAATAATGTGGGATATGACCATAAAAAAACATATATAGTAAGAAATAATAGAAGTAGGAAGAGAAATGAAAGCAACTGGAGCAAAAGCCATAATCTGGGGGGTCCTGCCACTATACAAATGTCACCCAGAAAAAAATAATACCCTAATCAGACTAAATACTAGGTTACAAAATAGGTGTAGCTCAGAAAGTCTTATGTATATGTATATGGATACCTGGAAAGAATTTTATGAAAAAATGTTTTATAGGCTAAGAATGGTCTACACTTCAACAAATTAGAAGCAGATAAATTGGATAATCTTCTCTATAACACAATACTGAAGGCCAATATAAACTGATTAGGACTGGGAGAGGGAGAAAATGTAAAAATGATAAAGCAAAGGAACATAAAGATAGACTGAGATGCATGCTGAGTAACGCGTGAATCTTAAATAAAACCAAGATGAGTGAACTACAATATCTGGACCCGGTACCGTTATTACCTCCCCAGGACCCGGTGGTGGTTCCCCTGGTACAGCCCAGGCCAGATCCCCTGAGCACAGTGGTTCCTCCGCAGCCTCTGGGATTACAACCAGCCATCCAGCCACAAGGGAGCAACCCAGGGCAGCACGAAGACAGCGGGCCACAAGGAACGGACAGGACCACAGGTAATATACCCAGTTCCATGGGTGAAAGCATAAAGGAATATATAAGCCAAATTATTTTGGCACTCGGGACAGGGGGTTTGGGGCAGATGGAGTCAGCGCTGGTGGAAATTAGGTCAGATAAAGAGGTGCCGAAGGAAGGAGATAAAAGGATGGAGAGTGAGGGAAAAGGAACAAGGGAACTAGGAACTCCAGGAATGAGGGTAGGGGAACATGTCACACTGGCCACAAAAGAGAAAATATGGAAGGGGGAGTATGTGGATATTTTTGCCTTAGTGAGCTGAGAAGCAGCAGCAAAATACGATGAAACAGAGAATATAGGAAAGAGTGAAATGGCAGCAGTCGTAGTTTTGTTGGGGAAGAAAGAGGAGGATAAATTTACAAAAGGGAAGACTTGGGATGGATGGTTTGTAGGTTTTGCCACTTACTCGGCGATAGAGAAGAAGCCAGAGCTGGGCATCCCACTCATCTCATACTCAATGATAATATGGTGGGCGAAGGCAAAGGGAGGGGTGGGATGGATATACTACAACTAATTATTTTGACAAAGAATGGTGATGTATGGGATATAAGATGGGACACAAAACAATTAGATTTATGGATGGATTACATAACCGATCAGTCCACACCAGAAGGGGAGATGGATAAGAAGGGGGCAATACCACAGAGATGTTGCTGGGGTTACAATAGGGCCTTTTGTTCCTGGCCACAATGCCGCTTTCGACACACATGCTCAAAATGTGGGGGGGGGGACATGCCCAGCAAGCAGATGCAGAATGACATGGGCCCAAGGAGCCCAAGGGTCAGGGCACAAGGAACAGGTCAACAGTTTTTTCAGGAGGGGCAAGGGTATAGGGGACAGGCATGGAATAGAGGGAGAAGAGGCAGAGGGCATACAGGTGGGGGCAGTCAGACTTATTGAACGGCAAGGCCAGTGGATGAACAAGGTGGGGGTTTCTGGGACAGAGGAAGGGAAGGGAAGAGGGCAGGGGAGCAATTTAAAGATGCAATAACTCCCATCAGGATAGATGCATGGGAAGATTGGTTGGAGAGGTACCCAAATAGAAAGATGGCAGAGATGATCAAAACAGGTTTTCAGACAGGTTTTTCATTACAGTGTGGGGGCCCGAGGCAAGCAAGAGAGGTGAGCAATCTGGGTTCAATAAAAGCGAAGGAAGAAATCTTAAGACGGAAAATAGATAAGGAAAAGGCAGCTGGTAGGATAGAAGGGCCATTTGACATCCCCCCAATGCAGAATATGAGAATTTCTCCATTGGGTTTGGTCCCCAAAAAACAACAGGGAGATTACAGGGTGATTCACCACTTGTCATTTCTGGAAGGGGACTCAGTGAATGATTTTATCAGTGAGGAGCATAGCAAAGTGACATATGCCACATTAGAAGAAGCAGTCCAGATCATGAGAGCAACGGTGGATTCTTGGATGGCAAAAATGGACATAGAGTCTGCTTTCAAATTGCTTCTGGTTAGGAGAGAGGACTGGGATATTTTGGGTTTTAAAATTGGGGGGCAATATTATTTTGACAAAGCAATGCCTATGGGATGTTCCATAGCCTGTGATATATTTGAAGCATTCAGCACCTGCTTACAGTGAATATTTCAGGAAAAAACTGGTTACAAGATGGTCATTCACTATTTGGATGATTTCCTTTTAATAGGCAGAGGGAAGGAGGAGACGGAAAAAATGCTGTCCAGTTTCCAGGGTCTGTACAGAGCAGTGGGGGTTCCTCTGGCACTGGAAAAAATAGAAGGTCCCAGTAAGGTTTTAGAATTCTTCGGTATTGAAATAGATGCCCCGAGGGAGGTTTCTAGGTTACCAGACAAAAAAGTGTCTAAGTTGAAGGAGGTGATTCAAGTACATACAAGTAGAAGGAGAGTACAGCTCAAGCAGGTACAATAGGTCTTGGGACACCTGAAATTTGCATGCAGGGCAATTGGCCCAGGGAGAGTATTTACAAAATGACTAGCAAGGGCCACAGTGGGAGTAACCAGACCACAACACTGAGTAGATGTGTAAAAAGGAGTTAAGGAAGACTTTAGGGTGTGGGAGGAGTTCCTTAGTAGCTATAATGGGTGCTTCTTTTGGCAGGAGGTCTGGGTTTATAACACAGACCTCGACCTCTACACAGACGCAGCGGGGGGCCTAGACATGGGGGGCTATTTGAGGGGAAGATAGTTCATAGAACTGTGGCCTACAGAATGGGTGAGGGACAGGAAAGTAAAGGACATAACACTGTTGGAGATCATGCCTATTTGGGCCTGCACCCTGGTGTGAGGGAAAGAGCTGTGGAATCAGCAGGTGACATTCTGGTGCGACAACAAGGCAGTGGTGGAGGTTTTAAACAACAGAGGAGCCAGGTCAGAAATGGTCATTCAGCTCCTATGACAGTTGGTGTTAAGGGCCTTAAAATTTAATATGTCATTCAGAGCCAAACACATAGAAGGGGTACATAATACCCTGGCTGACAGCCTTTCCCATCTGAAGCTGGATCATTTCCAGAGGCTGGCACCAACAGCAGAGGAGCAAAAAAGACCCATACCAATGAACATATGGGACATTGGCAAGAGGGAACAGAACTGTTGTTTTACAGCTCATGGGCACCAAGGACTCTAAGGGCCTACAAGGGGGCCTGGTGGGTGTTCCAGACATTCAGGGCAACACACCACATGGAGGTAAGTAGGCCACTTACAGAAGAACAGGGAAGTTTACAGTGGAGCAATTGGAGAAAGGCACAGCCCACACAATGATGGGAGTCTATTTAGCAGGGATTAGTTTGGTCTGCAGCCTGAAGAGATGGAAAGACCCAATGAGGTCAACGTTGATTAGAAGAATGATGCAAGGATGGGGAGGATAAAACAAAGAGTTACAGATAATAGATGACCAATAGGGGAACAGTGGCTTGCGAGACTAAAAGGGGTATTACTGGGAATCTGCAGATCGAAAGACGAGGCCCAGCTATTCCATACGATCTATCTGATGATGTTTGCTGGGGCCATGAGAGTGAGTGAGGCAGTGGGTCATGGCAGAAAGGACAAAGAAGGGGGGTTGGAATGGAGGACATAAGCTGGGGGACGAATGAGATACAAATCATGATCAAGAAATCAAAGATGGATCATGGTGGGCAGGGTTGTACGGTAACCCTGAACGTGCAGGTAGATGGCACAGTGTGCCCAGTGAAGGCTTTATGGGCTTACACTGCAGAGCATGGGGGTAGGACAGGGAGGTTATTTGTGCATGGAGATGGTAAAAAGGTCACAAGTTATCAGGTCATGGCCATGCTCAAGAAGGGCATGTAATTCCTGGGGGAGGACCCATGCAACTACTCATCTCACTCTCTATAAATAGGGGCTGCTTCACAGTGGGCAGCAGCAGGTGAAACAGTGACTGATATGTTGGTGAAGGGGTGCTGGTGGTCTGCCAGTTACAAGAGATACATTCAAGCACTGCAGTATGGAGACTAACGTATCACCTGTTTTTTCTTTTGCAGACACGGAGCCACAAGGGGGAGGGAGGGGGCATAGAGCTGGGGATATAGAATGGAGCAATGAACAGATATAAGACATTTATTTTACTTAAATCCTATAGGAAGAGGGGGGATAATGGAAGTATGGATCTGTGGACACTCCTATATTTACTGGGTGGAAAAAAGAGCTGAGAAAATGACTGGGGGAAGACAGCTTTACCAGGATGTGAGGTAATGTAGGTTGGTGTGGCGTGGCATCAGAGGGATGAGATGGGCGCAACTGCTTCCTACCCTGAAAGAGATGAATGAGCAGCGACCAGTTCCAGCCTTAATTATTTTATATTTAGGGGGCAACGACATGGGGGAAGCCATGGGTGGACACATACATGCAGATTAAGAGGGACATGGAGAAAATACAGCAGTGGTGGCCAGGGGTGTGCCTTGCATGGTTGGATATGATCCCAAGAAGGGTATGGAGGTACGAACACAGTCATAGAGCCATAGATAGGGCTAGAAAAAAATGAATAGAAGGATAGGAATGCTAATAAGGAATATGGTGGGGCATGTAATACTGTGAGGGGTGGAAGAGTGGGTAGATGATTTCTACAGGTCAGATGGAATGCACCTATCAGGTCTAGCCATAGATATGTTTAATACAGAAACCATGGGTTTTATAGAAGTGTGGAGGCGGCAAGCAGGGAAATAAAGTAGGACAAAAAAAGGAGGGGAGAAAAACAGTGAAGGTCCCCAAAAGGGTGCAGGAATAACACCCTAAATTGAGGGGGATGCCAGTCATCCAATGCAAGCTGGAGACTGGCTAATGGGAAAAAAAGGGGAGGTGAGGGGGAAATAAAAAGGAATAGGATGAAAAGAAGAAGCTGAAGGAGGAGAAAAGCAGTCTTGGTTATCATCGTTATCTAGCAGAAAAAGAGAAGAAGGCACCCAGGTTTTCACCTGAGGGAGTGAGAAGAGGAAGAAAAAGGGATGATCAAAGATTGATATATGGATGCAATACAAAATACAATTGTGAAAGAGACAATGAGAAATGATGATGAGATGGAAAATTGGAATTGTAATATATAATAAATTAATTGCCAGTCTGAGCACAACAACATGCAATGGTCTCTGTCTTTTGTGGGGAAAAAGGGGGATTCCAGGACAATGGAGTTTGCCCCTTCAGGGGCAGACCAAGTTGTTCTGGTGCACCCCTTCCCTTTATCTGAGGATGGTGTGCTCGGACTGGGAAGGGAGGAAGGAGGGAGGGACAGGGAGACAGAACAATAGGCAGGCAATAGGAAGAGAAGGGGTTAAAAGGGTACATAATGGTCAGCACAGGGTGGCTCCAGCAACTTTTGCTGAGGTTTTATCCTCCCACCCACCCTTAAACTATAGAGCATGAGGGAAGACAGTCGAAAGGGACTGTATGCTGGTCTGTCAAAGGTGGATGACAGAGGGGTCCAGGTGGATGGATAATGAACTGCCAAAAGTGGATGGCAGAGATGAGGGGAAAAGGGGAGGAGGGAGAGGGGAAATAAAAAGAATAGGATGAAAAGAAGAAGAAGCTGAAGAAGAAAAAGCGGTCTTGGTTATCACCATTACCTCGCAGAAAAAGAGAAGAAGGCACCCAGGTTTTCACCTGGGGGAGCGAGAAGAGGAAGAAAGAGGGATGATCAGAGATTGATAAATGGATGCAATAAAAAATAGAGTTGTAAAAAAGGCAATGAGAAATGATGATGAGATGGACAATTGGAATTGTAATATATAATAAATTAATTGCCAGTCTGAGCATAACAACATACAATGGTCTCTGTCTTTTGTGGGGGGAAAAGGGGGGAATCCAGGACAAAGCCACAGTGGCTCAACAAGGGTATTCTTATGCTTATAAAACAGAAAAAAGGCAGCATTATCAGAGAAAACAAAGAGGCTGTACAAGATTGTGTAATGGATCTTCCTCAACCAAACCAAAATATTTTAGTGGTGGGAGATTCAGTATTAGACACTGTGACTCCATTATTTGCAACGCAGATAAGTGCCATAGAACAGTGTCATATTTCATAGGAACAAGGGTAAGGGACATAAAAAATAGCCTTTAGGTGTTGTTAAAGGACAAACCTGGTGTAGCTGCTATTCATGTGGGAATAAATAATGTGGGATGTAACCACAAAAAAAAACAAACATATATAGTAAGAAATTATAGAAGTAGGAAGAGAAATGAAAGCAACTGGAGCAAAAGCCATAATCTCAGGGATTCTGCCACTATACAAATCTCACTCAGAAAAAAAAAAAATAATCAGACTAAACACTAGGTTGTAAAATGGGTTTAGATCAGAAGGTCTTTTGTACAGTATATGCATACCTGGAAAGTTTGATATGCTAAGGATGGTCTGCACTTCAACAAATTTGAAGAAGATAGATTGGATCATCTTCTCTATAACACAATAATGAAGACCAATTTAAACTGATAAGAACTGGGAAAGGGAAAAAATGTAAAATGATAACAAAGCAAAGGAACATAAAGATAGACTCAAATGCATGCTGAGTAATGTAAGAATCTTAAGTAAAACCAAGAAGAGTGAACTACAGTATCTGGCTACAACATCACCTACTCCTGACTTGATATTTATTACCAAAACATTGTGAAGTAATCAAGATACCTTGCATAAAAATATCGAAGAGTTCAACTTCTTTAGATTCGACCATCAGTATAAGAAGGTGGGGGGTGACTAGATGTATATGTATCCAATCAGTGGTGAAGCCTGTAAAAAGTTTAACATGGTACAGCACATCAAATAAACCACTAGGAATAAAAGCATTTTAGACATTATTCTGACCACAGAAGGCATAATCATACAAAACTGTAAAACAGATGTCCCACTTGGCAGAAGTGATCACAAATCTATTATGTTTGATCTTGGTTGGAATGCAAAAAAGATCAAGGGTTGTAGAGATGTCTATTTATATAAAACAGCAAACATTGAGGGGATATTACACAATTTTAATAAAATAGATTGGGTGATGAATTTAGGGACTAGAGTGTCAATGGAATGTGGATGAACATAAAAGCTGTGGTCAACTCAGTCTGTGAAAAGCACATTAAGAAGATCAAAAAATTTAATACATGAGGAATAAAGCCACAGTGGCTCAACAAAGGTATTCTTAAACTAATAAAACAGAAAAAGGCAGTATTCTAAATTCATGGAAATAAGGTCTATGACTGATTGCTCTCAATATAAGGAAATATTAAAAAAAGTAAGAACTCAATAAAAAAATCCAACATGAAAATCAGACTAGAGACTACCTCCACAAAAAACAATTCTAATCAGCTATATAGTTATGTAAGTTCCTTAAAAAACATCTGCTAGTAATCTCACCCCAATAAATTGGAATGGAACCCTAAAGAGATGGCAGACATTTTCAATTTTTATTTTTGTTCAGTGTATAACAAAACAAACTTCGCCCATACATATGGCAGTAGACACATTGACAACAATACAAAAATCCCTGGCATAACTAAGGACCCATATCAATAAAATTAATACATTTAAACAGAAAAGCTCAACCGGACCAGATGATATTTCAGCACATATACTTCAAATCTTAAAGCATAGTATTGCATACCTGCTTAAACTGCTATATGATACTTCCTCAGAACAAGAGGTTCTGCTGAATGATTGGAGAACTGCTTCCATTATGCCCATTCACAAGAAGGGGAACAAAGATGACTTTAAAAATTATCAACCTATAAGTCTCACCTCAATCCTGAGAAAGACACTGTAATACATTTTAAAGGATGACATACAAAATCAACTTGTTAATAAAGACAAATTTGATAAAGATCAACGTGGGTTCATGGCTGGGAGATCTTGCATGACAAATTTATTATGCTTCTGTGAAGCTGTATCCAAAAATCTAGAGGGACATATACCTGTGAACTGTGCCTATCTGGATTTTGCTAAAGCATTTGATATTGTGCATCACTGGGCAATTCTTGACAAAATAGAGAACATGAGTCTAAATGGTAACATAGTAAATTGAGTTCAGTCATGGTTAACAAGTAGAACGCAACAAGTTTCAGTACAAGGTTACCTCTCAAACATGGGTAATGTTATGAGTGGCATCCTTCAAGGATCTGTACTAAGTCCACTATTATTTCAAATATTTATTTCTGAAATGTTGGACTGTGTAACAAGTTGGGCCATTAAATACGCAGATGACGCCATAATTGGCATGACTGTTGAAACGGCTAGTGATATACAGGTCATACAATCTGATTTAGATCATATCGTCAGATGGGCAATGAGGTGGGGTATGCATTTTAACATAGAAATATGCTGGGTCATGCATTTCAGAAATCAGTCAATAACACATAATCACATCTTTGGGAATGTACCATTAAAACTATTGGAGAATGAAAGGAACTTGGGTGTCACTAATAACAAAATTTTAAAATTCAACATGCAGAGCACATCAGCTGTTGCAGCTTCTAGTAGAGTCCTTTGGACAATCAGAAGAAATTTTTGTAGCAGACAAAAAGAAGTACTTATGCCAGTATACAGAGCCTATGTTTGGCCAAAACTAGACTTTGACAGCCATCTATGGTGTCCTTATTTGAAAAAGGATATCTGAGAGACAGAGAAAGTACAAAACAGGCAACTAAAATGGTATATGCTGAACAAAATAATACATATGCAGATCACTTAAAAAATCTAAACCCCATGTCTTTGGAAAACAGCAGCTTAGAGCAGATCTGGTGTTATTATATGACATCTGCTACAACCCTTATCTATTTTGCAAATTAGGTTTTGAATACACAAGTGCTGAGTTGAGAATTAGAGGACGCCTACTAAAACTGGAAAAAAAAAAGGTTCAGTACTAACAATAGGAAATATTTTTACATCATGTGTGCAGTTAACCCATTGAACAGATTACCCATGGACATAGTTCTGAGCAATGATAAAACTGTATTTAAAAAGAAACTTGATAAGTGTATATTAAAAGGAGCAAATCTGAAATATTATGAATAATATACAGGAGCGTAAATGAGAAAAAGCCTATCGTGCTTCTTCTCTCACTTAAGTTATGAACTTTAGTACTTTGGTATGGTTTTTGGAACCAGTAGCTTACATACATCATGGGATGCTGCAGTGCTGTCTTATGTCCTCAGATTACAATGTGTTGAGGTAATTATTTAAGCAACTTGGACCATGTAACCATTGTGTACAACACTTGTCCATGGCATAGCAAGAAGCCTTGTTCATGTTTGATACTGTCTCAAAAAACACGGTTTTTAGAACCAGTAGACTTCAATTTGGGACACTGCATTATCCTACTGTACTGGATGCTTCATTCTCACTATACAATATACTGTTTGATGTTATTCCTATTCTCCAATGGCTTTCAACGGCTGATCCAGCATGAACTAGTTTGTCAATAAGAGAAATTTGGTGAACCTTGTCTGCTTCAATGGCCCTTGTTCCCAAGATCAAACTTTGGGAGTTTCATATAGCCCAAGTTGTGATCCTTGGTCATTGTTTGTCTGTTAAGTCTGGATAGCTCACAGAACTCCATCCTGTTATTGTATATCCCCACATATTTGTAGGTCTCTATTATGTCCTGTCACTCACTTCTCTCCGTTACAGAGTACATGCTAAGGTTTGTAACATCTCTTTGAGTTTCCACTCTGATGCCTGTTTATCATGTTAGTCACCCTTCACTGTATTTTGTTTCTCCTTATATGTTCTTAGACGAGGGTTCCAGAACTATATATAGTACCCCAGATGCAGCCCAACCAGTGGCCTTTATAGTGCCAGAAATTCCATCTCATGTTTTTTCATTTGTTTCAAGAAAACACATTGTGTAATATGGATAGCCCAGTCTATTGCAAAAATGCTTTAAAAAATGTTGCTAGCAACTTGTCTTCTTTCATAGGGTGGCATGCACTACTAGATTTGGAGGTTGACCATGCCCAGTGTTAGCTTTCCAGTTTCAACAACTGTAGGGACCCACATGACAGGCTATGAACAGTTCTAAACATTATGCCCATCTGGCATGCTGCAGCATTTTTATTTTTGCAGATTGAATGAGATGCACTGCTGGCACAGCAGCCCCCAGTATAGACTCCCTTTGGCTCCAAAAATTATGCCCATCTTGTATATTTCAGAATATTTGTGCAGAATGGATGAGATAACATTAGAAACAGAAAACAATATGGTGCATTGTTAAGAATTCCAGACATTGGCTCGTACGCATTAAGGGGTGAGCTGCCTACACACCACACATCTATTGTGCATAGGTAACCCTATGAAAAATGCCACATACCAGGGTCCAGCGGACCCCTGGCAGCATTCATGGATGGGAGGCATGTCACTTCCACACTGAATCCCCTGGCGGTCATGAAGCTATGTGCACAGCTGGTCTGGCAGTCTCTCTGACTGGGATGTGCCCACACTCTGTGCCATTCAAGATGGCATGAGGTGCCAGGCAAAGGGGTGCAGGATTTGGAAGAAGGGACCCTGCCGTATCTTTTGTAAACCCACCCAGAATACACCTGCTGGCTGTGGTGGATCAAGTACTCCCCCACCATGCTGCCCCAGCCCTGTGGGCAGGGAGCACTGGGGTAGCCATTTAGGCACTCACCCATCTTTTGAAACTGGTCATCCTGTGTTTGAGGCAGTATAGCGCAGTGGTCTAAGGCACTGAGCTGCAAATTTGGTGACATCCAGCAGACCAGACCTGGGTTTGAATCCCACAGCTTCCACTTACATACTGTGTGACCCTGAGCAAGTCACTTAACCTCCTTGTGCTCCCAGGTCACTCCTGTAAAAAAGCTTTCAGCTTAGTGTGCTATACCTGGTTAAACAACTGTGCTTTCCACAATCCCTTGTTTGTGCTGAGCAGAGAATCCATTTTGTGACACAGGATGGGCATCCAACTGGACGCACGCCTGTGTTCACTGATCTGTCCAATGCAGCTGTACACAAGGGAGGTGGGACCACAAACAGGTACACGGCAGTGGCTGGCAATTGTGCATGCTGGCCACCATGTGCCTGTCCACAGGTGTGTGGTTACGCAGGCTGGGTACACATGAATCATGTGTTAGCATTGATGCATAGCCCCCATTATGCCCATATGTTATAGTGCAATATATATTTGGTGAATAGGTAAAAAAGACAGTAGACACAGCAGTCCACAGAGGAAGCTGCCAGCAGTTAAACCTTATGCTCATCTGGTGTGATGCAGAGTAGGGGTGGGCAAAATAGAGATTTCTCCGCTTATGCTGAACTTTGCTTGGCCCAGAGAAAACAACTGCAAAATTCCACAATTCATAAAGATTTTTACAAGGTGAAGATGTTCCTACAGAAAGCACGTAACCTTCGGGAGATAGTCAGAGTCCACAACATGGGGAAACAGTAATTTATGGATTTTGTTTCTTATGTTTTAACAGGGAAAGAGGGGGATTAAAGATCGACTTACAATTTAGCCATCACACGGTACAGTGTTCTGGGACTTCCCACATAGTTCCTCAGTGTCTCCTCAGATGCAGCTAGGCTCTCAGACTATACAGTTTTTTTCCAGCATAAAAGTGATACAAAAATGTTGCAAAAATCACACAAAACAACCACAAGTTGAACTTAGTTGCTGGAGGAACTTATTTTTGAACAGACTTTATGCTATTTTTGTGGAGTGATTTTTGGAGCTTTAATTTTTGTGGGGTTGAAATTTTGAAAGAGAAAGAGCCTGGAGGTGTGACTGTTTAGCTGATTTTACAATGCAGCAGACTACTTCTCTTCATAGTGCATTTTGTCTATTATTTTAAATATAATTGTGATTATTTTTGTAAAAAATTTAAATATTGTTACACACATTTTTTGTTTAATAGTGCACTTGTGTATGGTGGGCACTGTATTATGCTTCTGTCATATTATGTTCATAGGCGTAGCCATTGTTCAGCAACACATGCACAGTAGACAAGCACAGCATGGTATGACACACATAGTGTGTGTTTCCTGCATAATGTAGCACTTCTCATGGTAGCCCCTAACAGCTAACACTGCAGCATGGAGAAAATCCCTATACTTGTTTAAATCACAGATTTAAGTCTGTCTTAAAATTTTCTGACTGCATATGGGCATTTCACATTTTGCTACTGTCCCAGCTGCATAGCTAGAATCTGCATACTTGTTTAAAAATCAGATTCAAGACTCCCAAAGCTTTCTGGCACCATATATGAGTGTAATGCCCTGTTAGGCATATACTGTGTAAATGCTGATCAGTTTTGTAGCCAGCAGCTCAGAGGGGATCCCTATACCTGTTTAAATACCAAGTAAAAGTCACAAACATTTTTATTTATTTATTTATTGAAATGTTTCACCGGAAGGCACACTGAGTGACAAGTCACTCATCCTCGGTGTGACCTGGGGGTGGGGGGTTGGGAAGGGTACAATAGGAATGAGACATTAAACATTCAAATTACAAGATTAACATTAACATACAGTTGCAAGGCAGGTGTTACAAATAAGCGTTATAACAGTGTTGTACATAATATGTAGAAAGAGTGGACAATAAAAGTGCTGGGTTAATAAGTACACAAGTGCTTACATGAAAGAAAAGGGGAAGGGAGGGAGGGCAAGGTGGAGGGGAGGGGAAGAGTCGTGTCCTTGGAGACCCCTCAGGATGTGAGGAACCATGCAAGGGAACTGGGGAGACCAGAGATAAGGGATAAGACAGTGTCCCAGACAGACCCCTTTAGGATGGCGGGGAAAGGAGTAGATATGAAGCGATACAAGATCCTTGGGGTTATGAGAGGGACCCATGGAGAGCATTTGGGGTCCTTTGCATTCTGTGAGAGAATCAAGGGAGGCCAGTAAGGGGAGGAATTTGGGGAAGGAGGAGAGCTAGAAATTTGGGGAGTGGGTGTGCACAGGGTAAAATGAAGGTGGTGGTAGAGAAGTAGGGTCTGTACAGGGCTTAGAGGAGAGAATTAGGGAGAGACCTGGCAGAAGCATCTAGGTGCCAGGTAATTTTTGAGGGCAGAGCTGATGGAGTAGGCGGAGGATGAGTGTAGAATTTGAGGGGGGAGAGAGTTCCAAATATTTGGGACTCCATATACAGGCATGGATTTATGACTCCACATACAGGCATTTAGCCCTGTCCCAGATGCATAGAGGGTATCTCTGTACCTGTTTAAAAAACTATGTTTACAGCCTCATCCTCACTCGAAAAATCATGTGGCATGGTTGGTGAAAAGCTTGTGCCTACTAACTGTAGCCTGTTTCTTTTTCATTATTTCCAACTCTAGGCTTAGATTCAGGGCCCAATCGCCAAAGGCCCATCACACACTTCTATACTAGCAGACATGCGAGGACATCCTTGCATCCACAGCCCTGGCAGCTGGCACCTCTGCACTTGATCCAAAGATATGCCTGTGACTACATTGGCAGCTGGAATGGGGAAGGCTAGAGGGTGAATGTGAACATGCATTGCATTCAAACACAATTTCTGTGGTGTGGTTTGAAGTGCCAGAGGTGGGGGCAGTCACTACATCTGACACATCTTAATCATCTGTGCCTATCCTGCCCACAACCCCAAACCCTTGAAGCCTTCATGGCAGGCTTGGGGCATCAACAGCAGCAGCTGGAGTGTTTTCTTCAAAGTCGCAAATACTTGTGGGTGTACAGTACTTCTTTTAGGACTGCTGTATCCTATCATTTCCTACACACTGCATAGGCAAGAAGCCACTGGTGGACCAGCACAGCATCTGATTAGATGACTGTCATCTGGACCAGCTCGGCCCACCCCTGACACTCGCTGCCTCAATGCACAGCTCTGTGCTTGAGAAGCACAGCAGATAGGAGCTCTGGATGCCATCTGATGTGGACTGGCATTAGGGTGCACAGAACCATGGCCAAGAATGCTCAGTTCGAGCATATTGTGGCCAACTACTGTATGTGGACTGAGCCCTTGTCATTTTTCTGTCTCTTTAAAAACTCCCAGAACAGCTTGTGGGAAAATAATAGATCAGCACAAGTCTTGTGGGAACATTTTCCTGTAAGATGTTATATTTTTACATGCAACGTGATGTTTCAAACTATCTTTTATCTGTGAAATATGTTTAGAAGTAACACAACAAGCAATTTTGTTTCCCATGATGAGTGGTCTTTGTACACAGTAAAGTTTTCACAAATTTCATGCGAACTTCGTGAAGTTCTACAAATGCAAAGAAATGGTCACAGCAAAATTTCATAGGTGGAAAACAAATTCTGCACATCTCTAATACAGAGCTTCAGCATATTGCTGGCTTGATTAAGCTATGTGATGGATTAATATCAATGGGTGTGAAAAGTCTGAGTGGCATAAACAAGAAGGTGTGTCAAGAGTGTGCAGCAGTACTGAGGAAAGAGACACAGTATTCTGCAGTGAAGTACATGGGTTTTAAGCAGTGGACTGCTAGTGACAACAAAACTAGAAATGATTGGAATGCTCCATTCACACTTCCAGATACACACAGATTTCATGATTTTGGACTGAAACAGACAATATGGATATCATGGGCTCTGCATCAGGGGAAGCCAGATTTTTATTTCAGGAGTGTAGATCCAGGGTATCCAGTGACTCTGGGGTTCCATGTCATTCGTTCACCATAGCAAGGAATGTTATTGACCTTTCTTGAAGCAATTCTTAGTCAGATTTCGCTGCAGGTGTATCATCAATGCTGAGCTCAGTCATGACCTGGAGACTGCATCTGAGGGAGACAGATCTTTCAGAGCTCTTTGCAACAGTGACAGATTTGATTTAAAAAAAAAACTGGAGACAAATAATTGTTATAAATTGTGCAGCTACATTGTATTGTAGGTGCAATTTATGATTCCTACCTTTGATGTGTGGCTAGATGTATTTACATGGAGAAGATTTTTTTACAAAGTGCTTTTACCAGTTTTGGGAGAGGGGAAGAGATTTTCATTTTTGGCCCTGTGTTGTTGAATAACCTTCTGAAGCAGAAGCACTTGTAAAGTAATGAAATGGAAATGAAATTTCACTACATGCACCTTTTTTCCTTTTTTCTAACTGCTGCTGATGTATTGTTTATTTTACATAATCTCCAAAGCAGAGACTGGGAGCAAGGTCTCCTTTTTCTGTGGTTCCATGGCAACAGAAATATCCACAGAAGTTGGGACAGCTGGGAAATTGCTGCACAAGTTTCACCTGCTTTAAGCCAGACTCATAACTTGGAAAATAACTGGGTATGATACCTGTCATTCTATGCCCAGCAGTGCACAACCAAAATCACATAATAGCATGGATCTGTGGTGCTATCCCGAAACAAATAGCTGTTTTTTTTTAATTATCAGCCAGCAGTAAACATTTTAACTGGTATGACACCACAGTAAGTGAACTAATATGTTGTGGCTGTGATGTGATTACCCTGTTTAATTGCAGGGATTGTAGTTTAACAGCAAACCCCCTAGGCATTGGTAGCTGCAATGGTACAAACTCAAACCACAAGTTTTTAAAACATTGCATTTTTAGTTAGTTTTATCAGAGATACTGTGCCTGTATGAAAACAGGATGAATTTGTTATAGTCTAGACAGAATCAAGGCAGGGAAATACATTGAAGAAAAGCAATACATGTACAGAAACAAAGAAACATAGACTTTGATGGCAGATAATGACCACTTGGCTCACCTAGTCTGCCCATTTCCCTACCTACAGGATAAGCTGCAGATCCTAGTTAACCAACAGCCTATTTTTTCCTACCCACCCCCACAAGAATTGCCTTATGTCTGTCCAGTCTGTCTGTACAGTATGAAAGAAGGATGATGGATAAAATAGAAGTGACAGTACAAAGAAACAAAACAAGAAGAAATGAGGGCAGAACCATACAAAGAAACATGCAGAAGAAAATGGCACAAACAGAAAAATAGAAACAGGTTGTACAGACAGAATAGAAAATGCATACAGAAAAGAGCCAGAAAGAAACAACTGAGAAATGACAAAACACAGAGACTGGGAGGGAAGGATACTAAAGGTAGAACTGCATGTGCACTTGTATACATGCGTTTGTGTTGGGGGATGTTAAAATGAAATACCTATCCAAACAAAAATACTACACAAAGATAATCTAATGCTATGCAAAACTCATTCCATTTAACAGTCACTGCTAAAATAATTTTGGAGTAAAATTACATTGCTAGACAGGAAGCTGGTTCAGATTGGTGCCTGCAGTTTTGTATAGGGAGCGTGGGTAGTTCCTATCCCTAAGAAATCACATGCTGTACTTTTGGATGATTTTTGACCCATTTCAATTTTGAATCTGTTGAGCACATTACTGGGGAAGGTTGTGGCCAATCAGATTAAGGTAAATTTGGATACTTCCAATGTACTTTGTCCACAACAGCATGGATTCCTTAGGGATCATGGAACGAGCCTGCCTTGGTCAGGTTCACAAACACCATCCTAAGGGACTTTGAAGATGGCCTTATGACTGGGGTGGTGTTTGTGGACCTGACCAAGGCATTTGATTTGATTGAACATGATTTGATTTCTTTGTTAGATGCTATCGGTTTATCAAATAATGATGTTTCTTGGGGTAATGATTATTTATTGAACCACAGACAGTATGTTAATATTGGATCTTTGGATTATCAGGTTCCCCATACATTGTGGTACCCGGAGGTCCATTATGGCCCCTTGCTATGTAAACTACCTTCACAATGTAAGACCAGTAATACAATTGGATGATTTGATTATTCTTTCTCAAGCTAGTTCACTATTTGATTTATCAGTTACTGTTGAACATGACTTTTGGGATGTTTGTTTGTGGTTTCTGAATAATTCTATGATTTTGAATTCTAAAAAAAAAATCAATGTTATTTGGTACATCTATTCTGCAATGTTGAAAGATAGCCCAAGTTTGTTGCTTCAGGATTTGGAGGGTGCTGCGATAGAACAAATGACTCAATTTAAATATTTCAGTTTATTACTTGACTTGGCTAACTATATTCTAACTAGATTAAACATGTTAGTAATGTTATCAATTAGAAATTGGGTGTTCTCTATAAATTTAGTTATTTTTCATTGGAAACCAGAAAATCAATTATTGTGGGTTCATTGCTTCCACATTACGATTACATAATATATCTTTATTTAAATTTGTGTTGTAAAGAGTTTAATGTGTTGTCTGTTTCATACAATAATATATGTCAATGTATTTTTTCTGCTCCATATCAAACTCATCAATGTGATCTTTATTTACAGTTAGGATGGTTGTCTCCGAGAGCTAGGATTGATTATTTTTTTGGTTGGTTTATAAATCTATTTTTTCTTTGGGTTCATTTCCTTTAATTGATTTGGTTTCAGTTCATATAGTGCTTTTCAAACTTAGATCTGCTAATGGTATACTATTGAATTCAATTCCTCATAAAAAAAGTTATGATTTATATTCCTTTTCTATCGCAGCACCCTCATTTTGGAATGCTTTGATTGCGTCTCTCCGCTCTACAGCAACACATTCCTGTTTTAAATGTATTTTTAAGCAATTTTTATTATAAAATAATGTGTAAATGTGTTAATAATTTTATATTATATGTGTTGATTAAAGTTTTGTGGTTTGTTATAAGTTTATAATTTGTTACTTGTCTCTGGTTTGGACTTAAAAAAGCACTTGTTCAGTGTCCCAACCAGGTTAACAAATAAATAAATATATCACTGGGCATAGCTGCAGTCTTGCAGTGGCACATACCCATAATGCTGTCATATGACAAGTAGATGGTTTTCTAAAATCACTGTCCACTGGTTAAGGATGGATACCAATGTTTCCATGTCCTGTAATGCACATACATATCCATACAGTGGTGCCTGCCTGTGGCACTGTCCTACAGTAAGTAATCACATTTTTAAAGCAACATCTAGCAGGGGAGTATCTAGGTGATAGCCTGAAGGCACAGGCCATCATTTGAATTCAAACATTTTGACCAAATGTGCCTTAACTCAGTTGGCCATAGACACCAATGTAACCTAAACAGCATGTACCTGAGCTTGGGCCTTCAGTTTTTGAAATCCTGATGACTCCCCTGGCTAGTCACAGGTTCTGGATGATATCCATAATTCTGTGTCCAATAATGCACTGCCACATCCACACAGCAGTGTACACCTAAGATGCTGACCTGTGGTGAGCAGACACTTTTCCAAAATCACTGCTAATTTGTGGCTCAGAATAGCACCTGTGGTTCTGTGTCTTGGGGCACATGGATGCATACATACAGTTGAGACTTCCTATGTCACCATCTTGTGGCAAGCAGGCATACCACTGAAAGGGTACAACCAGCAACTGACTGACCAACTAACTTTGGTGCATAGCTAGCCACTGTGTTGCACAGTACCCATCCCCCTTAATTCAACATTCCACAGCACAGACTAAAAAATGGAGACTTCCCAGTCTAACCAAACTAAGTCAACAGTGGTGGAAATACATTTTTTACTGACACCGTGATTTGTCTCTTCCTCCTCCCTCCACAAAGGAAAAAAAACCCTTACCATATGAACAGTACTAGAAAATGCTTACTTCTTTTTTAAAAATTTGTTATACTTTTGTACTACCTTATTACTTGACCTGCCTTGAACAGCTGTTGCTCCTCCCCAGCCATCACCTGCTGTCCCCAGAATTTATAGCCTACCACCTCAATGCCCCATGGTTTACCCCCTGTGAATGAACCCCCCACATTTCTGAAACCCAAGAGGAGTTTAACTCGGGTGTGTGGCTGATAGCCTAATGAGCAGTGCAGCGCCAGCAAGGAAACACAGTGTTACACTGCTGCAGCTAAGGGTTTTTATGTTTTTCTTGTTCTCTCCTCAGACACCTTGGGCAGATATTCAAACTGCACAGGCTGTGGCACAAGCCTGGGCGCAGCGCAACTTAGCTGCAGGGGTGTGGACTGGGTGATATTCAACGGAGCTGCGCCATGGCTCAGCATCATTGAATATCACACCCTGGCCACCTGCAGTGCGCATGGCGCAGTGGCACTGCATCAGCGCAAGTGGCCAGAGTGGAGCAGGGGGATGCACTAGAGCAAGTTCCATTGCACTAGGTGCAACAACCATGATATTCAAAAGAGGACATGCAAATGGGGCCATAATGTATGCAGGGCACAAATAGGGCCATTTGCATGTCATTATGGCCCCATTTGCATGCAGGTGCGCTGATCCCCGATGACTTGCACCTGGCACTTTGCCAAGCAGCAGCCGTCAGGGACTGATGCCCCCTGCAGCACAGCAATGTGCCCCACAGCCCGATTGCAGGCATTAGTAATATAAATAAAGAATCCCATATCCCTGGTGGTCCAGTGGACTGCTGTCAGCCCGATCGCGGGCTTCAGTAAAGAAAAAAATGATTCATATATCCCTGGTGGTCCAGTGGACTGCTGTCAGCCCGATCGTGGACATATGTAAAATATAAATGAATCCTATATCCCTGGTGGTCCAGTGGACCGCTGTCTGCCCAATTGCGGGATTAAGTAAAAAGAAAGACTCTATATCCCTCCAGTGGACCCCCTCCCACCCGCCCACTGATCCCCACCGCCCCACTCCCCAGTCAGCGGCGGGCGGCAGCACCCCACCCGCCTGCCACCCGCTGCCTGCCGACTGACACCGTAGGTAGGGCTGTATGCCCATTGGTCCACAGTGTGAGCCAATGGGCATGCAGCCCATACCGTATCCACATTCCAGATATGTGAATGGATCCACTGACCACCAGGGATATAGAGTCTTTCTTTTTACTTAATCCCATGATCGGGCAGGCAGCGGTCCACTGGACCACCAGGGATATAGGATTCAGTTTTTTTATTACTTAAGCCTGTGATTGGGCAGACAGCAGTCCACTGGACCACCAGGGATATAGGATTCATTTATTTTTATTACTTAAGCCCACGATTAGGCACACAGCGGTCCACTGGACCACCAGGGATATAGGATTCTCTGTTATTTTACTAATGCCCACGATCGGGCTGACAGTGGTCCACTGGACCACCAGGGATATGGGATTCTATATTTTAATAACAATGCCCGTGATCAGGCATGGGGGGATGCGCCACCACGGAGGTGCAGCTGGAGCTCGGTGGCCACCCACAGAGTGGCAGCTGCCGTGTTGCACCCCTGCAATATGGCAGCTCTCCTGTGGGTGTCGGGCCATTGCCCTTTTTTTGAATCAACTTTGTGCGGTGCAGGTAGGGGTTGTGCATGCATGGCTCAGCACATCCTGGGCTGACTATCTGGATGTGCAGAGTATGCATGGGCATGCCCCCACCTGCGCATGCATACATTACTGATGCACTCCGGCGCATCAGGTTTGTGCCAGCACAATTCCTGTTTGAATATTGCACGGGGCACAACCCTTTTGAATATCTGGGCCCTTGTGTGTAAGGATTGAGCATGTGGGTACATCCTAGTCTGAGGACACCCACCCTTCCATCACATCTTCAGCCTGCACAGCTACCCATTGGCACCCAGGTATTGGTAGCACAGTGGAACACATGGACCCCTCCTGATCATTGATGGTGATGCATGTAAAATACATTTAGATGTGTAAGCACATTTATTAATGCACTGCTGCACTTTGTACCTTGCCATGGAATCTGACCAAATGAATCCATGGAAGTTCAATGTTTCTTCTGTGGAAGTTAAGTCTACAGTGCAGAGGAGAACAGGGGACTTGTCTGGGAGTTAGGAACTCACATCCAAAATTCAAAATCCAGGTTCCTCCGGTTGCAATTAGTTGTCACTATGCTGAAGTAAAAACCAAAAGTTTTATATCATAGAATGTTTTTTCTCTTTTAGGGCCCTATGCACAAAGGCACTGTGGCCATTATGTGGTGCATAACCCAGATAAGCAGTGCTATACACACCCATACCAAAGTGAGGCTGACCAGATGCTAAATGTACAATAAGCATATGCACTATGCGCAGGAGCCAGATGTCTGAGTGAGCTCTGTCCCATGGCCCACAGGTAAAGGGGGCATGTACACGTATGCAGCCATGAGACGTATATGCACAGCAGATTGCACGGCAGTGAATGGCTGTGTAGCACAGTGCAGCACACACCAGGTACTACTCAGCCTGAAGGCAGCTGTAAATGCAGTTACATCCTCCCCAGATTAAAGACAGGACAGGAGCAGGCAGTTTCAAAACTTTGCTGAGGACATGGATACAGAAATACAGGCAGGAAGGCAAACTGGAACTCAACATAAAGAAAATGGAAAACTAAAACAAATGGTCAACAAAAGTCTTGGTATCAATGGCCTGAAGAATGCCCACAAAGGCCACTGAATGTGCAAACAATCCATGCCCCAGTGTGGTGTCCAGATGGGTAAAATAACATCCTGCACATCTTGTGCCATGTGATGTCCATGCATACTGGCCCATATGTCCATCTACACCTCTATGTGGTCCACCAGTTGCTCCTTTATGGTGATGCCTATCACTACTGCTCCATAGTTGATCAGCATGATGACTCTCTGACCCACCATCAGTGGCCTCCTGGGTGGCTCAGGGTCAATGTCCACCTCCTTCAGTCTGTACCGGACAAGGCATAGGGTGGTGAGGGGCCCCGTCATATCCTGTAGGGGAGGAATGGCAGTAATAAGTGGCACAGATGGGTGTCATGCATGCCCCCATGCACCTACTAATCCCTCCTCCTCCATGAACCTCTACAAATCGCCATCACCCTTGCACCCAAAAATTCCCCATGCACCACCACCCCATTCCCCATGCAGTGGCCACAGACTGGGAGGTACTCACCATAGAGGGCTCCACAATGAACCATGTTGTCCCAAATTCATCCATGCAGTATGCCTTTCCACCTGATCAAATCCCCCTGGAAGCTGCATTGCCATGGCAAGCACCCTCTGCCCTCTGGCTCCTGGTAAATGGCACACTTGGAGTCAGATCACTGAGATGGTGCAGGATCTCTCTGGGGCATCCCTGCAATGGCTAAAATGACAAGGGACATGCATCAGGTCAGGTACATATCAATGCCTAGCCAATTTACAAAAAGGCGACATCTGAGGGACACCACCCTAAACTTACCCATGATGGGACAGTCACTATTCAGTGGCTATCATCATTTCCATCATACCATACGTGACCTTCAATACCAAGAGCATAGTGGAGCATCTTTCATGCCTGTCAAGCAGCTATACTGTCCATACACTATACACAGTGATCTGTCTTCAGACAGGGTGTTGTGTACATGCACAGGGCATAGAGAGCACCCCAGCATGCCCAGTGCTACCTCTCTCTCTCTCTGCTCAGGTGCTGAAGGATACACACACAGGGAGGGCCATCCAGTGGCATGCTGGAAGGGCCAAGGTGAGGGGTATACCATAAAACAGTGACCACTCACAGGCCATGGACACTAAGGATGTGCCCTTCACTGCTAATGCACACCCTGCTGTTGGGAGTGGATGGTACCATGGAGAAGGAGGGTCACGTAGCCCCAAAGACATGTATGTTCAGGACTCCTTTGACACTCAAGGTCATGCATGATGCTCACTGTCACAAATGGTTCTGCCTCAACCATGGCACCATCAGCAAGCTGTGTGACTTGATTGGGGACAGGATATGAACCTCCACTCAGAGGTAAAGGACCATGTCCACAGAAACCAAGGTGATGTATGCCTTACCTGCTATGCCATGGGCTCCTTTCAGTGGGTTGCAAGTGACAAGATGGGTAAACTAGTCCTTGGTGTCCCATGCCCTACCACTGGTGACCGCAGTGCTGCAGGCACATGCTGAGGAATACATCCATTTCCCCACTGATTGACTGGACACGTGGGCAGTGAAGGAGGGATCCTACAAGTGTTATGGGTTTCTGAAGGTTCAGGGAGGCATGGACTGCACTAATGTGCTGATCCAGGCACCTCATTTAAATGAGGAGGACTACAGAAACAGGAAGGGATTTCATAGTATGGATATCCAGGTGGTCATGGATGCAGAGGACATTGTGATAAATGTCAGTGCCAAATAACCTGGCACCATGCATAATGCCTTCATATTCCAGCAGTTGCAGCTAAGTACACTACTGGCTGTGGATGGAGGCAGGTCAGGGTTGCTGCTAATGTATCACACAGGCCAAGTGAGCTCAGGGCATGCCATGATTTGCACCAGACTGTAATGGCATACTTCCTTCATGAATCCCTTACAGGTGACAGTGGTAACCCCCTGAGCCCTTACCTGATGAAACCATTCTTAGTTGCAGCAGGTGGACAGAGCAGGGGTGCATTGATGCCCACAGGAGGGAAAGGAATGTGGTGGAGAATAACTTTGGAAAACTGAAGATGTAGTTTCAGATGTCTGGATAGGACAGGTGACAGGATGTTGTTTGCACCGTGGTGGGTGTGCCGTGTCTTTTCCTTGTGCTGCATGTTGTACAAAATTGCCACAAGGAAAAGACTGCCATTATCTGAGAACCTGCCTATGAATAAAGAACTTCAGGGCCAGTGGGAGGCCAACCAGGATGCAGATGTGGGCATGCAGCCATGGGCAACACTGTGCGGGTAGGAAGCTTGGCATGGGCCAGTCTGTTCCAGACCAGACCTGTGTGTGGGGGGATTCAACAGTGCATGTGCAGGAACCATGTTGCAAAGTGATAAGTGGTAGTGCTGACTGCCTGTGTCTGTGGTACACCCATTCATGCATGTTCATGGGGGCTTGCAGGCATGGTGGCCCTGCCACTGAGTGGCGGATCATGTGCTGTGGGTTTGGTGGATGCTTTCCACCTCACCCAGGGATGGCTATGCCATCCTTCCTTGCAGGGCCTGCCCTGCTCATCATGGGTGATGGGGAGCCCAGGGATGTGTGCCTTGTGGGAAACTCAGGAACATCCCCTGTGCTTCAGCGGGCTGTGGCTGGCATGGGGCAGTGATGGCAAGGCAGGCAATTCAGATGGAGGTCCACCACCTCTACTGGCCTGTGTTCCAAAGTGCCTTAGCATGCCCTCAAACAGGTCCTCAACCCTCCTGAACTCCATGCAGAATCCCTACACCACCACCATCAGGACACCCAGCTGGGCATTGTTTTCCCTGCTGACCTGTAGCCTGTCCTGCTTCAGCCACCTCAACACAGAGAAGTTCCTACTAAGTAGGCATACAGTGGTGCCTGTCCTGCTTCAGCCACCTCACCTCAGAGAAGTACCTATTGAGTAGGCATGCAATGATATCTGTACTGCTTCAGCCACCTCACCTCAGAGAAGTACCTACTGAGTAGGCATGCAGTGGTGCCTATCCTGCTTCATCCATCTCACCTCAGAGAAGTATCTACTGAGTAGGCATGCAGCAGTGCTGCACCTCATGTACAGGCTGGTCCTGTTTGAGGGACCTTTGTCACTACTACCTAGGCCAGGGTTATTGTTTGCCTAGTGCTGTGCCAGAGTTGCTGGGTGCCCCACCACTGGGTGCTGCCGGCTGGGTGGCAGGCTGGTTGAGGAGCTGTCAGTGTGTGTGTGTGTGGTGTTGGGTGTCTGTGGTGCATGCCCCTGTCCTTCCATGTCTGTGCCCTCCCCTGATATGGCTGGTGCAAGGGGCTCTGGGACCATGGATCAGGGGAGAGTGGGTGCTCTGTGTAGGTATCTGTGACTGGAAGCCCTGTGATCTGGCTGTCCTGCCCCTTCATGATGCTGTCATCCTGCTTCTGCTGCTGGTCATCCCCTGTGCTGGCAGTGGTGGCATCTGTGGAGGGAAAATATGTGGTTAGCAGATGGCAAAGTGCCTGTGGCAGTCAATGCAATGTAGCATTGGGTTACTAACCATCACTCATTGGCAGTGTACTGTCATGGTCAGCATTGTCCAGTGGGTCGGCCATGTAGACGTTGGCCACCACAATCTTGTCACCCTCCTCCTCCTGTGACAACACAGGCAGGTCCAGTGCAAGGATGGGGGGGCACGCCATGTTGTCACTGTCACCCTAGTGTGCACTGTACCACATGTGTAAGGCTGGGGTCACTCACTTGACATCATGCCCAGTCCACCCTCCTTGCCATCCACTTTAACTTTGCTGATGGTGTCCGCCAGCATTTTCTCCACTGGTGTGAGCTCAAATGGGGATGGTGGGTCCCCTCCAGTGACATTACTGGACCACTACCCACCTGCCAACTTCTTCCTGACTGTAGAGGTGGGCGAAATTAGCAAATTCTGAATTCTCAGAAGTTCTGTGAAATTCCACAAATGTTCATGAAATTGTATGAAATTTTTCAGACTTTTCTGAAATTCTTTAATTGGCTACATCTTGGTCTGTGTTAAAGATAGGCATTTGCAATTTGGCATGCATATGGTCTGGGACAGACCATAAACGTATGACAAGCTTCATGAGATGCAGATGAAGATTTAGGAAGTTATGTGGGCTCAAAATCTAGCAATTTAATATTCATGTGAACATTTCTGAAAATATTTCTATGCTTAGAACTTAGCCACCTTTGGAGCAAGATAACTGAACACTTAGAGGCATAATTTCTTGGAAGATTCATAGAAATTGCAAAATAGAGACTGTAAAGTTTACTTGTGGCTAGCCTTCTGACACAATTTCCAGGGCTGTCTTCTGAATCCTGGTCATCAGTATGGCAGCATGATGTTCTGATGCTGCACCCTTGTGGTTACCTTAAAGCCTTATATTTATGGCCAATGAACCTAACAGCATTGGTGATATTCTGTTCTCTGTCTTTAAACTTATAGGGTTTAAAATTCAGCAGTTTATGTCATTGCAAAATGTAATTTAAAATGTCTGAAAAGTTCAGAGGCTTATACCTCAGTCACCTTTAAAGCTAGAGAACTGAATCTTAGTACATATATGTATGGTATGAATGATGTCACTATACCAAATGTGGTGCAATTTGCACAAACACTTTTAGTTTTCACAGCTGTTAACTGTAATTTTTAAATTTCTGAATGTGTGGAGGCTTATAACTCAGTAATATTTAAAGATAGAGTTCTGAACCTTAGTACATATCTGTATGGGCACTGGGACAGTCACAGTTCCACATTTGGTGCAATTTGGACAAACACTTTTAAATTATATGGAAATAACTGAAATAGCAATTTTGGCAAGATCTTTGAAATTTTCATGGAAATTTTGTAAAATTTCACTGACTGCAAAATCACCATTTCACCAGAATTCTGCTGGTGGAAGAAAAATTCACCATCTCTACCTGACTGTCATCCTCAGGTCTCGCCATTTATCTAATTGCTTTAATGGACCTGGACATGGCTCCTGTTGCACTGACTGTGGTCTGGACAGCCTTCCAGATGTGAGCCTTGCTGGCCAGCAGCACTCAGTGTTTCCTGTTTGTAGACAGTGGTATACTTGTTGCATATCTCTGAGACAGCCATTCTCACCTGCTCGGCTATGAAGTTACCTGCATGACAGTGCCTAGCAAGCCAATATGGATGTTACCACCAGTGTGTGGGTGTTTTGGTTTGGTGAGGGGGGGCCCTGCAGTGCTCATCCAGCACCCTCTTTGTTTGTGGGGCCAGGCTGTCCAGAGTGCCACTGCAGAGGTTGGGGGTGCCATTTCTGGGTCACTGTGTCCCCACCTGCTCCTTCATTTCACCACATGGGCCCATTCCTGGGACACTTTGCCTGCCTCAGTGCAATAGCTTGTTCCTGCCCTACTTTCTAGTCACTGCAAATTTCCACAACCACCTCTGTCAGTCTCTGCACTGCCGGTGTTCAACATGCTTGCTTAGGTGGCATGCACTCCAGTCCATGGTTGTCCAAGGGGTGTTCCCAGCTTGTCATGGCCCACATATTTCTCCCTCTGCACCACAATGTATGCAGTTATACAGCTGGTGCATCAACTAGTGGCTACCTCCCATACCACTGTGTGTGACATGGTGGGCTACATGTTTTTAGACTGCGTGGTTGTACACCAGCTTTACAGCTCATCCATATGTAACAGACCCATTAGTGCAGAGGGCTGTTAGTGTGCTAGTTCCTTAATAGCAAATTAGTTGGAAGTACTGTGCTGCCTTCATGTTCTGTGCTAGTGACAGCATGAGAGGTTGTGACCTTTCAATTTGCCTGAGATTATTCTGCAAAGTGACTTTATCCATACTTCATGGATATTCTCAAACTTCTGATGGAGACTGGTCCACTTTTTAAAACATTTTATGGAGAACTTTGCAAACTAGATGTGCCAGTAAATTTCATGTGAACTTTGCACAAATTGACTGGTATGTGTAAAAGGTGTGTAGTGCTGAGCCAGAGGTATCTGCTGACAAGGTGGAAGGGGGGTAGCAAGCTGATGCAGATGCTGCAGCTGAGGATGAGACAGGTGAGAATGAGGTGCAGGCAGTCGAGGAGGAGGATGGTGTAGCAGCAAAACCGAGGCTGCAGCTGAGTATTACATGCCACAGTGGCATCTGAGAACTGGAGACAGCATCTGAGGATGACATGGCAGTTGAGGAGGAGGAGGATGCCACAGCTGAGGATAAGACAGCATGCAGCTGAGAATGCAGCTTCTGAGGATTACCTAGCAGCTGAGGATGAGACTGCATGCAGCTGAGAATGCAGCTTCTGAGGATTACCTAGCAGCTGAGTATGAGACAGCATGCAGCTGAGAAGCATAGCTTCTGAGGATTACCTAGCAGCTGGGGCGTCGGCTGCTGAGGCTGAGGCAGCAGGTAGGAGGTGGCAGCTGGGAATGAGATGACAGCTGAGGATAAAATGGCAGTTAAGATGTATCCATTGAGGATGAGACAGCAGGTGTGGAGTCAACAGCTGAGGATGAGGTAGCAGCTGATGAAGGGATGGCATAGAATATGGGGAAGTGTCAGCAGTTGTGTCAGTTGTGGTAGCTGCAGACAAGTGAAAAGAAGGGCAAAACCTTAATGCACAGTTGTTCTAAGGAACCTCAATATGTTCTGTCATGGTCAATTGAGTGATAAGTCCAGTCACTGTACCAGCAAAATTAAAAAAAGGCTGTTGTATATCTATTATTGCAGCTGGATGGGCATGCTGAGATTTATGGCATCACAGTACCCATGAGGACAATAACTCCATCAACAGGGTACCCAGGAGGAGGTGGCAGCAGTTGCATTGGTGGTGGTGGCTGGAGACCTGTGAAATGGAGGGCAAAACATTTACACACAGCTGTCCAAATACACATCACTATGGTCTGTCATGGTTGGCTGAGTGAGTGACAAGTCCAGTCACTGTACCTGCAAAAACAAAATAAAGGTATTGCATACTTACCATTCCAGCTGGATGGTTATGGCATGATGTATGGAATGACAATGTCTTGGAAACAAGGACTCCATCAATAGGGCACCCAGGATCAGGAGGACAAAGTGGCAGCAGCTGTGAAAGGTGGTGGCAGTTGAAGACATGTGAAAGGAAGGAAGGTTAAAAAAAGGAGAAATTCCGTGTCCGTTGGTGGCTCTCGAGCACCCAACCTATTACGGACAATCCCCAAATTAAAATCGCGGGCTCTCCCATACCTGTAGCGTTCCGGCCCCAAATAAGTAATATGACAGTTTCCGATTTATGCGATCAGGCTGGCCCACGTTCATTCGAGGCTCTCAAAATAAGTTTGGATCTCACGGATGCAGATTATTTCAAGTGGTTACAGCTTAATAAGGCTCTAAATCAGATACTATGATGATCTCATTAGACGGACATGAGAAGTGTATTGATTCCATTTGGAGGCAGCGAGGCAACCACATGCAGTTTCAAGGTTCACGGTCTCCTCCAGGAATGGGATCACAGGCTCCCTTCCAGTGTAGGTTTCTATTGGGTGAGAGTTCTAAATATAAGCGACTCCCGGATTTTGGAAAACACTTGGTTGAAGCATACAGATATATCCAAACAAGATGAAGGCTTAGACTGATACATTTCAATATATTGCATCATTTATATTTAACCCCTTCTCGCCTATTTAGAAGGGCGCAACAACTCACCTTGTTGTTGGAGGTGCAAAAGAAGAGGAACTCTATATCACTTGTTATGGGTATGCCCAATGATTCGTACTCTCTGGAGGACTATAAGCAATATGCTAGACCCTATCCTTGGCTCAGGAAAAATGGACACTCCCGAAGTTTGTCTACTGCTTGCTTTCCCTCGTCAGCTCCTGAAGCATGGCGAGCACGTGTTGCTCTGGCCTGGGGTTATAAAGTTGTTAATTCTTCGACATTGGGCGTCGGACCTCGCGCCCACCCTTGTGGAGTGTATAGGGAGTGCCACAGCACTGCAGCTTGAAAAGCACATTGCTTCTATGCGGGATAAGCGTGAACATTATATCTCGCTTTGGGGCTCTCTGGAACACTTCTTGATGTCCTGGAAGCCGTAATACTAAGTGGTTCTGACTGTGGTAGCATAAACCTCTTTAACTATTTTTACTTGTTTTGATGATTTACACTTAGGGATAGGGAAGGGGAGAGGGTAGTGGCAGTGGGATTTTTTTTTTTCATTGTTTGTTATTGTTGTTCCATCAGAATGTGCTAGATTTACAGAATTATTCTCATTGATAGTGAATGTGCACGTTCAGTAATTCATATTATAGTAACGTATGTGTGTTACCTCATCGTAATGGTAAAAAGTAATAAAATTTTAATTACAAAAAAAAAAAGGAGAAATTCCTTCATACTGTATTCACCTTTATTTTCTTCTCTGTTAGTTACAATGTTGTCAGTGGAGAATAAATACATATGTGTAATATGCTCACCCACCAGGGCAGTGGTACAGCTCAAGGCTGTAACCTTAGTATACATCTTTGGGGATATAAACATTCCAGATATAGCAGCTACTTAGTTTGCTGTTGTAAAGTATGGAACTGTTCTCAGAACTACCATATCCTTATGCATTATAAGATAAGATTCCTTATGCAAAAGAGTCTGTAGTTTACTGATTCTCCTGGCAAAACGGAAAACAATTCCATCCATGAAACATGCCTTGTAAGCCAGAATGTCCGATGGCACTAATGAAAGAGGTTCAAAGGGTGCCCTGACTAATGTGTGTAACATTAAACTTAGAATCCAGGGAGAGACCAGGAACCTGAAGGATGATCATTGCCTGCTGACTGCTCAAAGAAAAAATAGCAACATCCATGGAGGTACCCCAGAAAATCCACCCAGATAGATTCAGCACCACACTATAGCAGATGCTTGCCCCAGCAGGATGCTCGAGTTAACTTTGCCCACTTTCACTTGCAAAGCTACTAAGATCTGTGGATTCATATCTATGGTGGACCTAATTCCCTAATAGCGGTGCAAGACGTGACACCATTCCACACTCTGTTAAAGGTTACTAAGGGTTAATCTTACCCAGACGCTTAGGGTGTCCACCACTTTTTTGGAGAATCCCTGCTTCAAAAGTGTCCTTCTCAAGCTGCCAACTGCATTAATTCAGGATTTTAATGCCCAATTTAACCCTAACCAAGAAGGCCCTCATGCAGTGGAAACCTAAATGGGCCCTAGGGATGTCAGATTCACTAGCTCTGAAAACCCATTGTCTTCTTGGACATTAATGAGTCATCAGAGGGACAAACTACCTCTTGATTTCCTGATCTCTTGTAATGCTCTGGACAATTGCAAAAGCAGAAGAAACCAATACACTCCGTTAAAGTCCCACAGCTGCATCAGGACCTCCATTGCCTTTGCTAGGAGGGCACTGATACTGAATGAAGAACCTTGACAACTGCAAAGCAAACAGATAGATCTGAGGATGACTGAATCTTCTGCATAAGGTGATCAAACATATCTGGATTCAGGGACCACTCAGCAGCTGGATGCCTTCGCAGCTTAGAGAATCAGTTTGCATTTTCATTTCCCCAGCTAACTGATTGCCATGGGGAACAACAGGTTGTCATCTGCCCACTGAAGAGTTCCAGGCACTTCTGTGACCATGGTTGTGCTTTCTTTCCTTCTTGTATATATGGAATTTTGGAATTGGAAATTGTTTTACCAAGAAAGGCACACTAAGCTGAAGCTTGTTCTGGGTGTGACCTGGGAGCACAAGGAAGTTAAGTGACTTGCTCAGAGTCACACAGTGTATGCGCAGGGGCCGTGGGATTCAAACCCAGGTCTCCAGGTTTGCAGCTCAGAGCCTTAAACCACTGCACTATGAATGCCACAGGATGGTGACAACCACACTCACTTAACACTGCCTTAGACCACATTCGGTAAAGAAAATCTAGGAGGGTTAGATAGACTGTTGTCACTTCTAACACATTTATCTGATGATCCTGGTACCAAGGACTCAAAGCTCCCTAAACTGGGTTCTGTAGCGGGACCACTCTCATCCGTCATACTGGAGTTGTGGTCAAATCAGCTCTGCAGTGCCCTCAAGTAGAATCCTCTCACAAAGATCCTAGGGTTCTCTCACCACACAAGTGACTGGAGCACTATCTAGAACAACAGCTTCATAGATTATAGTCTTCCTCAGCCGCATACGAAACCTGACCCATAGCACCAGCTCTCTTGTTAACAGACACAATATGTGGAGCAACTGTGGACAGAGAAGACTGACTGAGATCTCAGCCACTGACTTTCCTGGACTGGGTTCTCTTTCTATCCACTGAAAAGGAGACATTCTGCTTGTCTGTCTGAAATACCACCCTGGGGGCTTGAACCTTTGCAACAGTGTCAGGTAACTCTTCTCCCTGCTGCTCATTCATCTACGCATCCCAAGGACTTCTACAGTCCTTGTCAAGGATCTCTCTGATGTCTGCAACATCAGAAATCTGAAGATGAGATCATTCAGGAAGGGGGGAGGCAATGTCTCAGTTGTGCCACCAATACAATTAGAAATCTAGCGAACAAACTCAGCACAGCTGCTAGTCTAAGGAAAGCCGGTACTGCAGTAGTGCTACCCTTAATCACAATCCTATGATTTTCTGGTGTGACTGGTTGATGAAAAAAGTGGGAATAGGCATCCTTCAGGATGCCAGAAAATCCCAGCTGGACTGTAATGGCTCCATCTGAATGCTGAGCATGTGATAAAATTACCTCACTGCTTTCAATCTAGAATAGCTACAGTGCAAGTCAGGCTAAAATCCTAGCCCTCCTCATGGAATGAGCTGGGAGATAACTGCTATTTGGAACAGGTGGTCCAAGCCTGGTTTACAACCTATTGCTTCACTAGACTGGATACTGAAGAAACAATGCCTCATAAGGACAGTCAAGAGATCTATGGTGTAACCCAGAGCCACAAATAAAACACTCCACAGTATTCCTCAATGAAAACAGGGCACAGAGATGGGCTCACATATTTCACTGTGAGATTCACCTTTCTTTCCTGCTCCTGCATTGCACCTGCAGTCATGGATACCTCATTTACTATTGCCCTTGACATTAAATGGGTTCCTTTGATTCTCTGGTTACCACATTTTTTAAAGAAGAAAAAAAAATATGCTAAAATCTGCTTGACCAACTTGACCCACCCAAAAAAAACCACCTCACAGATATTGGGCTGAGTGATTGTCACTGCCTAGAGATGGACAACTGTCCTCTGTTGTCCTGGATGTCTGTCATAATACTGTCCAGCTCTTGGCTGGAGCATAATTTCCCAAAGGCATCCAGAGATAACACCAGTCAATCTGCAAGGCTGCCCCGAGATGCAAAACTGCATGAGCCATCATCTGCAGAATGTACAGCTGGGGCCTCCCTGCAAAAAGTGGGGGCCATTGATATGAGCTGAAAAAGTTTTGACCCCACTGAATCCCATGGGTCAGAACAACCTAAGGCAGTCACACAGAAGCACAATGATGTGGAGATAATGCAGGACGCAACACTGTTTAAAGGTTGATGCTAGTCAAAATTAAAACCCTGTCTTCACAACATGCCTTAAACTCTGGTGCACAAGCTAAGTATCAATACATATGCTGATATGTACATATATTTCCAATATCCAGCATTATAAAACACAGCCCATAGGTTTCAATGGATGAAGCAGAGCAGACTCGCTCCAATGACATCATCATGTTGTCACATCGTCACCATTTTGTGAGCCGAGCAGCGTCTCAGCATTGAAGGTACTTGGCAGTTTACTGCAATACTGCTCCCCCTGCAGTCCTATATTTAAAGTTCAGACTATCTGACTGGCTAACCTTGTAATTCTGCTGAACGACTCTCAGACCTGTTGATGTTAGCTCCAAATCACCTCCAGAGAAGAATGAACTCACTGGGACTGATGAAATAGTTCTTAAGTGCCAAACAATGCTAGATTACTGCACGTCAGCACTGAAGCTGAAAACTAGCACTCCTCTCAGCAGCTGTTGGGCATTGTACACTAAACAGTGCTAAATCTCTGCAAGTTTGCACTGGAGCTGAAACAGTAGCACTCCTCTCTTTGGCTGAAGGATCCCCATATAATGATGTCAGTGTGCATGACATCAGTGGGCACCTCCCACCCATGTGAAGAGTCTTTTGCTCCGCGACAACCCACGTCACACAGAGCTCATGAAGAGGGTTGTGCTTAAACTGAAAGGGCTGGCTGAATGCCAGCAAATGGGAGAGAGGATGGAGAAAATTGGTGTGAATGAACCGCTGCCAAAATGGATCATATGTGTTCTACAGCTCCAGAGATGCCACATTATAAAGGCATTGCAAGGCAAAAGACTTGCCAAATGCCAGTGAAGGAAGACAGGTGGAGATGGCTGATGTGAAGGGACTGCTACAGAAAATGGGCCACATCAGTCCCATTGGTCCAGAGATGCTGCACAATTGGTGAGTGCTCTCCTTCATGCTGCTACTGGTGAAAGTCTAACCCTAAAACACATACACCAATGCTGATCTAGAGCACATAGAGAAACTGCTTCATACACAACACCAGTACTGAGCAGGGCATTGTGTCAGGTCTCTGTCCCTCACAATAAAATTGATCCTGGCACCAGACAGAGGACAGACCATCACCACTGCACTGGGAATGCTAGAGGGCAGGGAAGAAGGCAAAGAACAGACAAACAATACGACCCAGCCTTACTGTCTATTAGGTCCCACTAAAAACAAACCTAGTTTGTACTTACCTGAGGCACCAGGCTAGGTGGAAAACTATGACTCAGTAGACCGTCATTGTCAAAATCATATCCTAGGCAAGTGGCCCTATTCAGGCACTGTAGATGCTAGAATGAGGGATATTTAGCAGTTTAGTCAATTTGTAAGCTGGAGATTAACAGGCATGATTTCTGAACTTAAGGGTGGCCCTTGTAAACACAAAGCCCCATTCTGCTGAAGAGTTGCCCAATCCAGAGGGTAAACAAACCCAAAAATATTCAGTAGAAATAGCCACTCTTCCCATAACCTCTACTTTATGTATCCTACCTCTTCAATGGTACAGCTGAAACTAAGTAACTCGTGGCTTTGGAATATTCATGTTACCAGGGTTCTGTACTAAGGTTATAGCCTGGAACTGTACCATTACCCCAGTGGAGGAGAACATATCCATGTGTGATTATTCCCCATTGACAACGAGGAGTGATACAGAAATAATATACCCATCTGTACTAAGGATCTCATTATGTTCTGTCATGGTCAGTTGAGAACAGTCACTGTACCTGCAGAACTTAAAAGAATTTGCATACTTCCTGTTATAGCTGGATGGTCCTGCCATGACATATGACATGGCAGTACCAATGTGGACAAGGATGAGCAGGGCACCAGGGTGGAAGAGCAGGAGATGGCAGCCTGTCGGCTGAGTTAGTGGAACAATCTGAATGATGTAATAAGTAGCTATAACATCAGTCCTCCCAGCTTATGGATGTATGCATGATTGGTCCTCTCAAAGACTTGGCATGGAAGAACATTCTTTATCTTTGTGGATCCCTCCTCCTCTCTCTCCTCTCTCTTTCTCTCAGGGTTTAACCCTTATACCATCTATCCAGTGTTGCTGCCATCAAGGTCAACTCTATATCAAGAGGGCAGACCTCTGTGCTCTGATAACCCCTTTGTCTACTATCCACCACCTTCTAGCCTACAAACTAGGCAGGCACACTTTACTTTCTCGGAGACACTTTAACATGCATACCTTATCCAGGTACCTTTCCTCAGGGATGCAGTCAACGAACCAGTTACTCCAATCTTTTAATAAAATTCTAACTTATTAATAAACACTGACTAGCTAGATATAACAGTAGTAAACAGGTATGTACAATGTTTACATGTAGTGCATACAGACCGTAACATGATATGATATAGAAAACAAAGCTTGCACACTTGTTCATGCAAACCTTGGCTATCCTCCCAACAGTTAAAGTTGTTACTAACCTTTCTATATACAGTACACTCTGTTACCTCCCCTATTGGGTCAGTTCACCATATGTAGAGCAGAGCAAGTCAAAACTGTGCAACAGAGACAGTGTGGTAGGAATAGCGACAGTATGCAAAATCACTAAATGGTCTATGTGCAATTGTACGCTGTCTCTTTTCCCTCACAGAGGATAAGTCCTTTGCTGGGAGAAGTGTTCACAAGCAGCTGCCATGGCTCACTAGGATGAGCCACAGGCAGCAATGGAGGTGGTGAGTCTGCGGACTGGGTATCGAATCCCAGTACCAGATGCATGGAATTTTTCTTTATTTTGTACTTGGTGTAATTTAAATATACATCCAGAGTTGATTGTTTTACTTGGGGGGTGCGGGGCAAGATATCATGCTATATTGACAGGGTGGTATATTGCTGCGGCATTATGTCATGTGACATTATGACCCTCTGACGTTATCTCAATCCTTTCTTCAGACCCATGGTCTAACCTCCTCCTTGAAACTGTTCATAGAGAAACCCCAGTGAAAGATGACAGAACCTACTGTGTCAGTCCATTTTAACCTGTCTCTTTCTAGAGGGGCAGCAGCATTTCAAATCCTTGAACTCACTTTTTCTGTACCAGTATTTATCAGATTAGTTGAAATTGGTGATAGACCCAATACTTGGATTCACCATCCACCCCCATATTCTTGTATCAAGGGCTGCTGGACAACCCACTGCATCTTGAAGGTCATTTAATACAATAAGAGTCAGCCATGACCTGCCTATCTTTTCCCAAATGAATCAGGGCCAGTTATTCACGTGAAATGCCTTTTTCTTGTCAGGATTGTCTCATACAACAGGCCTTTCATGCATACCTCTCAACTGTCCCTGATTTTCAGGGATGTCCCTGATTTTGCCTCGAAATTTTACTCTGTCCCTCCTAAAAATTGTGTTTCTGTGACTAAACAGTGGGGGTTGTAAGCACAAAATAATGTCAAACATTAAAGTTGCAGACTTGTTCTTCCTTAGAAAATGCATTTTGCACTAAGCCCTTTAGTCTACCAGCTTCCTGAACGGATAACACTAATTTTGAAAATGTGTCTCTGATTTTGGTCCTTTGCCCCTGATTTTTTTTAAGCCTTGTCCCTGATTTACGAGGCAGGAGGTTGAGATATGCTTTCATGCCTTTTCTGGTCTTGCTGCTGGTCAAATTTCAAATACACTGACCAGGATTTTATACAACAGCAAATAATTTAGATGCCTTATACAGAAAATAATTCAGTTATCACACTTCCCTCTTGGTTTCTATGAAGCTGCATATTCATGAGGCCTACACATATCTACTGCAGGCTGGCTGTCAGTCCCTTCTATTTTCTCATGTTGGCATAACTATCCATCTACATTAGCATTTTGCACCCCACTGTGATGCTGTATGTTAAAGTCATAGAACTGCATGCTAATACTCCAGTGAAACCACTTGACATTGTGCCCACTCATCCTACTCAGCCATAGCTGGGAGTTGTGGTCCGTGACCATTTAAATGAACTGCCATAAAAGTAATGGCAGAATGTCTTAGTTGCCCCACAATGGCCAGAGACTCTTATCAATAGTGGAATAATTGTTTTTGTCAGGTACAGTTTCTGACTGAGAAAAGCAACTGGTCATTCTATTCCATCACTGGACATTTGTGAGAGAACCACCCACAGTCCATGCTCACTTGTATCTGTCTGTGCAATGCACTTCAAATCACAGTCAGAGGTCACTGGCAGTGACATCTGGCACAATGCTAGTTTCAGTCACTGGAAGGATGTTTTACAGTGCTCCATCCACTGGATTTTTTCTGGTGGCTGCTCAGCTGTGCTGTCCGTCAAGGGGGCTGCACTGGTACCACAGCTTTGGAAAAACATGTGATAATACCCCACAGTTCCTAGGAATGTACCTAGCTGCTTCTTAGTTTTGGGGTGACCCAGTTATGGTTGCTGTCTACTCATTTTTTTGACTGAATGAATCGGGTTTCTAGGTCCAGATTCAGTTCTCCAGTTTTTACCACCACAAATTTGGTTAACGTAGTGGACCAAGCAGCATTTCTGAGATCCTCCATCAACTTTGCTGTACCAGTTGCTTCTCTCCTGACTGTAAGTATGTCTGACTTTTCAGTATGCTTGCTTTCTTGCAATGTGGACTAATCAAAATATGCTTCTAAGCGCAATGTGCTGGAAAGACTTTATTGGGCTGCTGTCTGCCCAGTAGTTACCTCCAGCTTCACACTAGCAAACTGCAACATTATGGAGGGGAATCATAAAATAAACCCATGGACACCAAGACAGTCAACTGCTAGAACTTCCACTTGTCCTGTTCTGGACTGGACTGTCTGGACAATAAGGTTTTCAGGATTCTTCACAGTTTTATTTGGAGGTAGTATTTTTTTAGCCATTTTGAATGCTCTCATACTTATAAAACAGATTCTATCAAATTATTCATTGTGTTGCCTGCATGTTACAGTAGGTTACAAACAAGTTGTGATGTGATAAAGACCTTTATTTGTTAAATCAGTCAATTTGGGAGGCGTAAAGTATGGCTATTAGAACCATTAACACTAAATTAACTTATTCATTCACACTCTGCATTTTAAATATGTTTTTTTTTACTTCTGTGATAGGAAAGTTTTTATACCTTCATGTGTTCTCTTTTCCAGTAAGGATCTGTTTTATAATATTCTAACATGTGTATAGTAGGTAGACCTATTTTCCCTAAATCAAAAATCAAATATTTTATTGCCTTTGTAGCTGCATTAAAACCCTCTCTCCTCAACACCTCTTGCTGATGGTTTTATTACTACCTGACTTTCTGTTTACACCATTCCTGCCCATTCAGAGATGAATAGCAGGGAATGGGGTGACTGATGGCATGCAATGTCTTAGAAATAAGCACATAGAGAGACTGATGAGGCAAAGGAACAAAATCTAGATCTGAGGGCATCACATTAATAATTCCTTTACCAAAACTTGGTCAAAGCATATCAGAATACATGACTGAAATGGGAAAAAAGTGAGCATTTAACAGTGTGAGAATTATTTCCTATTGTTTTTAAAGACTTCTCTGACATTATACATGACTTTGGAGGAGGAGTAATTGGGAAATCTACAGATAGTGACTCATCTTAAAATGGTGGCTGTGATTTGTAATTAAATCTCATTTGCCATTACTGCTGTAGTCACTTTTTATGTGAACAGAAATATGTACACAGGGTGGCGGTGAAGCCCTAAACTACCCACTCCAGACCCACCTGACATTAATCTACATTGAAATTAAAACTAAAAATATTTAAATCTGAATCAAGCCACCCAAAAATAATCATCACGGGGAAATCTGGCAAAATCTCCCATGAAGCAATCTCAGCAGACATTCTGAATAAATCAAGTGAATCGGAGTCTAGAATCTATATAAGTATTGGCAACCCCAGGACCAGTCTCATATTGCCACTATCCTAACAGTTTCAGGCCTGATGTGTCTCCTCCACATGAAGTCCCAGGTATGTCACCTTGGTCATCCCTAGCTGGTACTGTCTGGTTTATAATGAGTCCTGCACTTCGAGGGCTGGTCACGATTTCACTTGCATAGAGTTACTCATCCATGTGTGGCTCTATATCCCTATATCATCCATACAGTATAGGCTAGGGCATTTGTGCCCTAATCGATTCAGGACCCTATTTACTATCCTCTAGAAAGTGGTGGGTGAATTCTTCCTGCCAAAAGGTATCACTGTAAATTCTAACAAACCAAATGGGTTGACAATGATGACTTCTCACAAGCTTCCTTAGATAGCCGCACCTTCTAGTATCACTTTGTCAGATCTATTATAGTAAGATATCTAGCCCCTTCTAACCTGTCCAGTTTCTTGTCCATCCAGGACATGGGGTGTGCAAAATGAACTGTGACATCATTCAGCCACCTGTAATCTACAAATAACTTTGTAGTTTTATCTTTCCTTGGAATCAGCAGCACTGTGGGTACTCAATGGCTGTTGGATGGAAGTATCACTCCCAGCTCAGCATCTGTTTCTCCATAATTCTTTTTACTGCTTCAAACACCTGATATGGCCTTTCCTTTATGGGGATTTCTGTAGTTGTTTTCACTTTATGCTCTGTTACATAAGTATACCCAAGAATAGCAGTAAATGAAGAACCAATGTTTTTAAGCACTTCCCTCATCTGGGCTGCTCACCTGGGTGTGAGTCCCTCAGAAATTGTCACAGTGCTTCTGGAATAATCTCCATTACTGCCTCCTATTAGAAACTCTGTGATGTAATTCATGTAATTCACCTGGTGTATAACCACATATGGTGCCTGCCATGCTGCCTGCAGCTTGTTCTGCCTCACTGGTATGAGCACCAGTACCTTCTGCCCTGTGGTGAATGATTGCGTTCTAGCCCCCTTATCATACCAGGTCTTCTGCTTTTTTATTGTACTGCTGCTAAGTGCTTCTGAGAAAGACTCATGAATTCCTTAAGCCAGTCCTAGAAGTTCAGGATGTAGTCCATAACAGACCCTCTCTGGGTGGTAGTAGTGCCTTTCCATCCCTCTCTAACTAAATCTAGGGGTCATCTGACCCACCTAGTAGACTCGAGCTTTTAGGGTGAAAATCCCAAAGATTTCTGTGGGACTTCCAGGTATGCAAACAGCAGGTATGGCAAGAATTTGTCTCAGTCCCTCTCGTGCTCTTCTATGAAAGTCCTCAGCATGGTCTTTTATGTTCCATAAGACTTTTGAACCAATCCATTAGTTTTTTGGTGTCCAGGGCAGTATTTAATGGATCCACCACAGGTTGCTTCCACAGCTCTGTTATCAGTTCAGACATAAAGATAGTACCCTGATCCATCAAAATCTCACTGAAAAATCCAGCACTGCTGAAAATCCCAAGCAGCTCATCTGCTATCTTTTCTGCATAACACTGCCACAGCTTCAGGTTATTGGTGCGTGCTCACTACCAAAAGGTAGCTTGTTTCCCTCAAGTCTGGCATGGCCAGTGGGTTCACAATGTCTATGGTGACCCAATGAAAGGAATCCCTGATAATGGGAAGGAAATCAGGTGTGACTTTGCTCAATCTCCCTTCCCATAAGCTGACACTTTGGGTATGAGCGACAGCACTCAGTCACATCTTTGTAAAATGTAGGCCAGTAAATAATGTTGGCACAAGTGCCTCCTTTTACGTTTAACACCATGATGACAGTGAATATTATGTATAGTATGTCTGGCAGAGCTGCTCAGTACTCTTGAGGGACTACCATCTGCCCACAGACATTCAACTCCTTAGGTACATCCTTAGGAATCCAATTCCTATATAAAATCTCTCATTACAGAACTCTTCCTGCTCGTCTCCCTAGCTGAGTCACTGCTGCTCTTGACTGCCATTCATCTAGTGCAGCTAGTGATGGATCAGCAAGTTGAAGCTTGTGGGACTCCTCTTATGAAATTCTAACCTGCTTTGTCTTCCTTACAGCTGGTTTTAACTTCTGCTTGTCAGCTAAGTCTCTCTACTGACTCCTGTGACAGTGAACTGCTGCACCCTACTGAGCCCACTGGCACAACCTCTTCTCCTGCCTTGATGGCAAAAGTAAATTTCTCTGGCTGCTATGACTCCCTTTAGCTGACACACTTTGATACAGGTATAAGGTTATGGACAGAGATGGGCCTTGTCTCCCCCATGCATATTTTACCTGTCTACCCCTGCCATTTGCAGTTGTCAAGCTTGGCTACGAATCACAGTGCAGATTGTATCTGGCTCACCTTTCTCATCCTAGTCATTCCCTAGCAGAATGTCTGCAGGCAACTCATAATCAACCACTGCTTCCCTCTCCCTCAGCCCCCTCTTCAGGTGTACTCAAGCTATCAGTCCCATGACCCAGGGATAAGGACCAAATTTATCTTAGGCACTCTTGCCATGGAGGGTCTAATCTGGCTGTACCTGCTCCGGCTGAACATCTGTGACATTAACCCCAGTGTCCTACAATCCTTTTGTAAGTGAGCTGTTTACCCAGACTGATCTCAAGTGCTTTTCAATTTTCTCTGTGAAAGCACTTGAGATATAGCTTACCACATGCAGTTCTTCTGTGGGGATGTTGCTCTCACCCTCCTCAGCAAGAGTGAGGTTGACAGTGTTTGATCCTGTAGCAGAATGGTGGCCTTCTCTATTTTGTGGCATCATCCCTTTTGCCTGAGAATAACTATAAGACAAATGCCCAGGCTTCTGCCATATGTAATACTTTCTAATCCTTTCCATTCTAACTAAGGCCTTGTCCACACTACACCGCTCTGACCTGGTAACGGTTATAAACCGTTATGGCTGGTGATGGTACAGTGTGTCCACACTGCGGCAGTGTCCAGTACAGGACCAGTACCGCTGGTCCACACTATGGGTGCTGGGTGACCATTATGGTGGCACCCAATCCCACAATGCAGCTCGCGCTGCACTACGGGTACTGCTGAGGACCACTCTCATGTGTCCACACTACAACCGGTAATGGTACAGCGGAGGAGCCAGTTCCTTAACCGTTGTTGAAACCACCTCAAGAGTGGTTTTGACAATGGTTATGGAAATGCCTCCTGTAATGTTACAGGTGTGAACGCAAACCACTGCAGTAATGGTTTGGACCCCCCTGTAACATTACAGAGGTGTGGATCCAGTGTAGTGTGGACAGGGCCTATAGGGTTCAAGCATGGAAACACTTGCTATGTCTTCCCAGTGAGCAATGGAGTCAAATAAGTGGACTCATATTACATACACAATTTCTCAGATGAATTAAGAAAATCAATATCCATATCTGCTGTGAGTTTTGCAAATAATTTAGACCAGTTTTTGAGCCTTGGGTACCCCCATTTCACTATTACTCAACCGGTGTTGCCATCTGTAATTCGTGGTCTCTCATTTCAAGCTGGTGTTTACATTCTTTCTGCTTTTCATCTCCGGCCATCATTGGTTGCTCCTTAATGACGCTAGTTCCAGCTTCCTTTCTTTTTGCCTTTCTACAATGCGAGCAAGATCTAATTCATCTTGAAAGGCTGTTTCAGATTTCTTTTCACAGCCACTGGGGTTGCCCAGGGCATTTTGATCGGCTGTTTCTACAGCCTAAATCTGCTCAGACCTTGTAACACCCTAATGCACTATGCCTCTCTTCACATACAGTGCACCCCCTTCCCACCCCATGGTAAATCTGAGAAGTTAACATGTCTTTCTGCCAGAACTAGATACTCTCTTACTATTATCTCCATGGAAAAGGGGTTCTCTAAGATTTCATATTACAGCTGTAGTGAGAATAAGCTGAACCACCAGATTCCAGGGTGTAATCCCATAGTTTGGTCCTAGCTATAAAATGCCTGCAGTGGCTACTCTTATATAGAGTGCATTGCCTAAACTGGCTCATTTAAAGCAAAGTGCTTCCACATGGGTAATTCACAGGTGATCAAAGGGAGTATACTAGAGATACAACACATCCTCGAACTCTAAATTTCCCAAACTAGCAAGCTCTACCCTTGTTTTAGTTGTAAAGTTCAAATTACATTTCTGATGAGGGCACAACTTGTTTATGACAAGTAGCCAACAGAGTCAGTGCAAAACCCCCATTTGTAAATCTGAGAAGTTAACATTTCTTTCTCTCTAAATTGGCTATTTAAGCAATAAATCACAATAGGGTGTTGGTGATGCTGGGTTTACCATGCCTGGCATGGTTCAGTCATGAGGCCGCAGGCCGAGTGACTAAACCTCGCCAGGCGTGGAAACCCAGCATCACCAACACCCTGGAGTGGGTTATTGCTATTATAAAATGTTGTCCTTTTTTTTAGGTTTAAAAAAACAAACAAAAAATGTTCTTTTTATTGTATTTTGAATTTTTATTTAGTTTATTCTTGCTAATAAAAATAGTTCTTGGTTGCTGCCTACTGCCATGCTTGTAACGTTGTTCCATAGAGATGGAAACAGCTTGAAATGCCATGTGGTGCAGGAGCAATGGGTATTAAATGTCAGTGCTTTGGGGTTTTCCGCTGAGGTGGAAGTGATGGCAAAGCCGATATCAGAAAGAAGAGGTAATCACGCGTCTGTAAAAACAGTTTTATTCAGTGCTGATTTTGGCTGTCTTCTGTGCGGAACACTGAAGAGCATCAAAGGTCACAGGTTTAGCGCTGGAACGGTTGCAAATTTGAACTGTGGTGTCGTCAGGGCTGATATATCGGAATCGTTGCTGTGTCTTTTTTTTAGTGATATTCAGTATTTGTAAATCGAACTGCGAGGTAAACATGGCCTGGGTAATGGAAAATGAAGCTTATACTGGTAAGGACTTGGAAGGGTACTGTAGGTTTGCAAGGAGTTGTCACTAATGAAAGACTGTTTAAAAATGAAATAAATGATTTTGTGGTTAGAAAATAGTGCTTGGACAGTGTTCATGACTTTTACAGCTTGCACTGTTTTTATGAGGTTGTTTGTGTTTGCCGTTTGGATGAAAGGTTCGTTTATGCCAGGCAGTCTTAAGGGTTTCGGTTGGTAGGTTTAGCGAGGAAAATAAGATGGCGGCTCAGAGTGATTTTTCAATTTTTTGGCGGGAGTTACTGAGATGCGGCTGGTTGGCACATTTTGCATTGGTAATGCAGAATTTTTCAGCGCTGCAAAGGTGCCAGTCAACCAATCCAGTGTCTTGTTTTTAAAGCCTATTGTATAATTTCTAATTCTGTCTTCATGAAAAAGGGGTTCTCTTAGTCTTCGTATTACAGCTGTAGTGTGAATAAGCCAAACCATCAGACACCAAGGTGGAACCCCATAGTTTGGTCCTAACTGTGAAATTGCTGCTGGTTACTCTTATGTAGAATGCATCACCTAAATTGGCTCCTTTGAAGTAGAACACTTCCACCTAGTTTATTCAGAGGTGATCAAAGGGATCATGTTACAGGAATACCAAACACCTCCCAAACTGTAAAACAATTCCAAAACTAGCACTCTCTACCCTTGTTTTAGTCACAAAGTTCAAATCACATTCTGAAGAAGGGTGCTACTGGTTTAGTGTCAAGTAACAAGCAGAGTTCAGTGCACTCCCAATGGTAATTCTGAGAAGTACTGCTGCTGGAGCTCTGGCACCTTCACCACACTGAATTTACAGAGCATTTCTAAACATAAACTTTTTCTTAAGCCTGGATAGAAAAATAAAGACATGGAAATAGGGGAAGGTAGATGGAGTTGTGTATGCTTTCTACTGTACACACCTGTTAATGCATTTTAAATTTTGCTACTGAACCCATAGGTGCTGAACATCCTGGGTGCACTCCACTCTGTGCAAGTCTCACACTCTGTCCTCACACACTGCTACCAGATATGATGGTCAGAGCCCCCTGCAGTTTTCAGTGGTCACCTTCTCATTTTAGGCTTTTCTCCATAGACTAGACTATCTGGACCAGAACTGCCACTGAAATGATCCTCTCTTTAGCAAGGTGCAGACCCAGGTGCTTTAGAACCCCTTTGTCTGCCTCCTTCTACCCTCAGACTCCCATAGTGAGGGTCTGTGCACTAGGTAGGCACAATTTCTCTCTTGGAGATGCTTTACCCTGCACACCTAATCCAGGTAACTTTCCCCTCAGGGATGCAGTCACTCACACAACAGTTACTCCAGCCCTTATAACAATATCTAATTTGTCGGCCCGGTGGCGCTGAGGGTTGGCGCTGGGCGCCACACCTTACACCACGCTGGTGATCTCTGGGTTCAGGAGCGGACTCGGGTCGCGAGAGTTGGCAGGAAAGGAGATCGGCGTCCCCACAGATGCTCTCCTCCTTAGGGGAGGATACCAGGGTGTTTAATGCACCCGATGCCTGGAAAAGCCGATGAACACCAACTCTCGGGGCAATGGCAGCTTCCATTGGGGGAGCTGGGGAGGGAGGATGCCAGCTGGCACTTGGCAGGCACGTAAACACGTCACCTGAGCCGGCATCTTCAGTGGGATGGAGGGAGGGAGGAGAGAAAAACGGAAAAAACCCACGGCATTCCGGATGACGGCCACTCCAGCCACCCAGTCTGCAATCACGGGCAGACCCGCTGTACAAGGTGCTCCATGGAGGAAAGAGGCAGGTAGGAGTCACCAGAGAGGCACTCTAAGGGCAGACTCAGTGAGGGACTGGAAGGCATTGAGCTAGCCGAAGGAAGGATTGGCAAGGCGACCAGGAGGATAAAAGAGAGTTTAAAAAAATATCTAATTTATTAATAAACACTGGTGAGCTAGATATAACAGTAGTAAATAACTATATACAATATTTGCATGTAATCCATACAGACAATAAGCATAGCAGAATTAATGAAACTAAAGCTTCAACACTTGTGCAGGTAAACACTTAGCTATCCTCCTAACAGTTACAGTATTTACTAACCTCTCTATGCACACTTCCACTGTTAACTCAGGCCTTTCTTCAGACCCCAGCCTGGCCTTACTTGGAAATGTTCACACAGAAATCCTGTTAAAAGAAGACAGAAAGCTTCTGTGTCAGTCCCTTTTTACACCCCCTGTCTCCCTCCATCTCTCTGTCTATCTCTGTGTGTGTCTGTCTGTGTGTCTGTCAGTCTTTCTCTTTCTATCTCTCTCTCTTCAGAGATGCAGCAGTTTCAGATCTGTGACCTCACTTCCTTTGTACCAGAGTTTATCTGATTGACTGAAGCTGATTTCAGACCCATCTCTGACATTCTGCCTCTGCCTCAATATTATGGTGCCAAGGATTGCTGCAAAAGGCAGATTCTTTGCCTCTTGGACAGGTGTGCCTTTACACAATGAAGATTGTGACTGGATGCTTTCCAGAGAGAGACTAAGTGGCATTATTTTCACGTGTTGTGCTGGATGGCAGGTCACTGCATAACAGGAGTGACTGCCTTGGAATGTTAGCAATTCCTGACTTACATACATGTAGTAACAGACATTGCTGCTTGATGGAGAAAATAGCAGTGATGGGTAACTGCATTTTATTTTAAATAATATATCAGAGAAACAGACAATTTGCCTCAAGGACAGCTGTATTAAAATGGGAAGAAAGTCCATACCAAACCATTCCCACCAGGCTTAGATGAGACCACCAATGTGGGCTAAATAGAATGAGAAACTGTTAGAAATGAGAGCGACTACACAATATAAACAAAAGTTTGAAATAACAGCACTGCACACTGCAGGCAACACACTCACTTTTTAACACCATATCATGCTTAATCACACCTGTTAAGGTTTAAGCAATAATCCATGACAGAGTGTGGAATATGATGGGATTTACCCACGCCTGGTGTGATTTGGTCAAGAGGCCACAGGCTAAGTGACTAAACCACACCAGAAGTGAGCAAATACCAGCATAACCCACATCCTGGAGTGGTTTATTGTGATTATGCAATGGGCAGGAAGTGAAAGATAAAAATATTTTTTTTTTTAGTTTGAAAAAAATATATACTTTTTTATTGATTTTAAGGTGTGGTACCTTTCTCTAAATTGAATAGTCCTCTGTTGCTAGACAGAATAAGTGTGTGGTCGATGTACTGCCAAGCTCCTGATCCAGCTGGTCCAGCATCTCACACACACACACACACACACACACACACACACACAGTATTTGTTTTTTAAGACAGACCTGTGAGTCATGCGTTACTTATTTATTTATTTGTTTATTGATTTTTGTTTTTTACAGAGACAGCCTGCAACTAACAAGTTGCTGTTTTGTAAGGTATGAGACAGCTTCATGCGAGCATACTGGCATCATTCAGCATGTGGTTCCAGAGTGAATGTGGGTTTTACAGTTGGAGGAACTAGGGGTTTGAGTAAGGTAAGCCTGATACTAGAAAGATTTGTTATCAGCGGCATCCTCAGGCAACATCCTTGTGTTTGTTTTCTAAGGGGAGGAATCACTTGCAGTAGAAGTGATAGAGGTGGAGCAAATGGTTTCAGCAGCTGTGATGCTTTTAGGAATGTGGCAGTGGAGCTGAGCCGATAGTTAAAACCAGTTGGCAGGTGAGCTGGGTGGAAGTGGCTATGGGAGAAAGACTTCAAAAACACTGATTTGGCTGTCATGTGGATTTTCTGAGTGTTTCTACAACTTATTGTACATTAGTTTCACTGTTGCATCTCAAGTTGCCAGTTTAGCGGGATGTAACATGATGGATTTGTTTTGAATTTTCGAGGGTCGTAGTAATTTTACAAAGCTTCTCCTTGGTAAAGCGGCCAACTGACATTTTTTGTGTGGGTTATGTGAGGATTTACCATGCTAGAAAGGTGCCAGTCAGCCAATTAGATTCTTTAATTTGAAAGTCCATTGTATAATTAAGCAATAAGGCACGACAGGCTGTGGTATATTATGGGATATCGTCACTCCTCGGGTGGTTGGGCATGAGGCTGCAGGCAGTGTGTCCAACCACCCGAGAAGTGATGATATCCCATGATATACCACACTCTGGAGTGACTTATTGCTATTATGAACTGAGTCTGAAGTTTTATAAATAAAAACAATAAAACAAACAGGTTTTAAAACATTTTATGAATGAGCTTTTGTGTGGTGTAGGAGTACATTTTGAAAAAAATAGTTCTCAGACTGTAGAGAGCAAAGAGGCTGGTGGTGCCGGAACTTTTTTGAAGCCGTGATGATGTAGCCCGATATCATCACGGCTTCAAAGAGCTCTTGGCCAATCAGATTCCTCTATTTATGATCCTCAGTTCATAATGAGGATTATACCCCAGGCTGTATATACCTCTAATGAGAGACCAAGAGAATTAAAAACAGAAATGAATGACACAATGCAGCAAAACAAAAATGATGAACAATCTCACTGCAGGAAGATGCTAGCTCACTAAAGCAATATACTCCTACTGTAGTCCAGAATAGATTGACAATGTACTGTCACCCCAATATCAACGAGAAAGTCTTTTATGAGTTATTTGTTGGGAGAGAGAAAGAGCGTGCATGTTAACTGTAAGTGACCTAGAAAACATACACTGTGGATAGAAACAGAGAAATGTAATGGCAGAAAAAGTCTTAGGCATGACATTTTGAAAGTCCTGCTACAAAGGGAAGGACCAAATTTGGGTGTGCACCTGCAACAGTATAAATGTGGCAAAATGTGGGCGTGCTATTTTCAAATGTGTTGCTACATTTATGACAGTTGACTCTGCTTTATGGCTAAATAATGATACATGTGTAAGCCCCTTACCATGATTTGCTTCCTGCTGAACCCCACATTCTCACTGTGCCAGGCCCAAGTCCTTGGTGCCCTGAATCTCCATCTGGCCTCAGTAATACATTTACTTTAGAAAGCAGAAGGAGGAGCAAAGCTGCAGAACTGCCGTGCTGTTGCATGAATGTGCGAGCTGGTGGTCTGTGTGAGCAATAGCTTGCATCAGTTTTCTTGCCACTATTGCAGTAGAGCAAAAGCTTCTCTCATGCTCCTGGACCCCAAAATCAGTCAGTCAGGGTTTGGAGAAATGGAGGAGGCACCAGGGAAGCCAGAAAAGTATTTATTTTAAGAGCTCCAATGAGCGCTATACAGTGGGGTTATAAATATTTATGAGGGCTTATGAATATTAATGAGTGTGTCTGCTGCTTGGGGACTAAAATTATCAGCAGCAGTAACAGGCAGGAAATTGTTTTAAAATGTTAAACTTGGTTGTCAGACTAAAGGGCAGAGGAGCTACTGTTAGATATTGGGAAATAAATGTTAAAAATATTTAGTGTGGCTGCAAAAGGCATGAAATGTTGGGACTCCATATAAACTGTTGGGACTATGTATTCAGCAGCCATCATAGTAATCCATTAACCCCTCAGCCAGCCAATCAGAACACAGAATTCTGCAGAGGGGCTTTTTGGACTGCAAAAGGACTTTTGGGAAGGAAAGGCAAGGACATTTCTTGGTGCCCAAATGAGGACTCAATTGGGTGTCAATTGAGCCAAATAAATATTAATTTGTTCAGTTGGACATCTGCTGCAGTCAATCACGAAAAGGGGATGAAAAAAGGATTTAAGGGGCTGTTTGCCTGCCAAAGGGGGAGTCTGGAGAGATCAGCCAGACATTGTGGACAGGAGACAGACTGATGTGGGCTTGCTAGCTCTGGAGGCCTGCCTGTTTTCCCAAAGGCCTTGTCTGGCTCCTGGACTGGACAAGCTGCACAGCTCCTGGAGAAACAATCAGTCCCTGGGAAAAGAACTGAAGTGTGAGAGAGGTTCCCAGGGTGTGATATGGACCTGCAGCTGCTAGTGGAGTTTGTGTTTTACAGCCTGCAAATTGGAGTGACTGCTATTCGGTAGCCTGGAAAGAGAACTGCCAGCCCAAAAGAGAGAATGTGGAGTATTCATCCTGAGAGCAGAGACTTCAAGGTCATAGCTGTCAATCCACTAGTGTCTGCAGCTGAAAAAATAAAGGGACTAGTAACCTGTATTTTCACTCTGTGTGGATGTGCCTTTGAGACTGTTTTGCTGCAACCCAGAGAACTATATTGACTGGGTCTACAGACTTAGCCAAATCCCAGTTCCTGTGATGTTTCAGAAAACAACTGTGTGCCAGATGACTAGTCTGGGGACCATTCAACCTGTCCCATCCTAAGTCCGAAGAGGAGACCACCAGAGAGAAAGACTTCGAGAGGTCTGCCAGGTGAACACCACATACAAAGGCCCCGGAGCTGAAGGCTGGAAAGGCCTGATGGTTGAAGATAAGCCTTCTTCATTTTGTCACCTAACTATTGCTGTGGTGCTCCACCAACCACAGATACAAGCATGCTACCATGGAAGCAAGTGTCTGCCACCCCTGTTGAATCAAACTGTGAGTACCCTGGGACTGTGGTTCAGGGGAGTCTATTTAACTAGCTAGCTAGTCTGAAAAAGAGGGTTAAGTCCTGGGCAGGACTGCACCATGGTTAAAGCTATTTTGCATTTGTTTAAAGTTATTTGGGCCCCAATGAAAAATCTTCAGCATCTTCCACATGGTGGTGTGGTACCCACCCAATGGACTTTACTGACATTTTGGGCAGCTGCCACTGGGAAACCAGGTGCACCCATAGGTGGGAGGTGGGGATTATGAGGGGTGAAAGTGTTCCAACAGTGTTTAATGTGCTATTTTTTCTCCCTTTCTCCCATCCAACCAAATCAAATACTGTCAATTGTAAATGTTATATTCTAGTATTGTGACTCATTGCAAAGAGAGGGAACTGTTGTTGTGTGGGAAAGGTACTATGGGGCAGTCATTTTATTTTCCTGGGGGTGGTAACCTGCAATTTATCCACAGGTATCCCCTATCACTACCCCAGGTGGAGGCACCATGCACATTTATTGTTCAAGTACGTGCCTGTCAGAGAACCTAGGCCGGCACCTTGAGGTGTGTCCAAGGAAGACCCGAGGGCCCCAGAAACAGCCGAGGTGAGTCCAAGGGACTGTTACACATGCATCAAATATTGATGTACAGTATGTATGACAATAGGACTCCCAATGTGCCTCAAGTTATGGCAGATGTGCATATTCATAGATTCATCGAATTTGACAGCAGAAAAAAATGTATCAGCCCATCCCGTCTGTCCATCCACAGAAACACAGAAACATAGAGGTTCACAGCAGATAAGGCTGCAAGGCCCATCCAGTCTGCCCATTTCTTTTTCTACCTTATAAATGTGCCATCGGCCTTTGCTCTGTCAGTGGCCTATCTAGTCATACTCATCTGTATTGCTCCCTTATGCCTATCCCATTCCTGTTTGAAGCCCTGCACTGTATTCATATCCACCACTTCCTGAGGTAGGCCATTCCATGCATCCACCACTCTTTCTGTGAAAAAGAATTTCCTCACATTTCCCCTTAATCGGCCTCCCTCTAATCTCATGCTGTGTCCTCTTGTCCTGCTGTTTTCTTATATTTAAACATGTTAGACACTTTCACCTTGTTAATGCCCTTAAGGTGTTTGAATGATCATCATATCACCTCTCTTCCTCCTTTGCTCAAGGGTATACATATTGAGCTCCATTAATCTGTCCTCATATGTCTTCTGATGCAGTCCCTGCACTATTTTGGTTGCCTTTCTCTGGACATCCAGCCTAACAGCTTTACACCCTTTTAAGTGCCCTAACTTTTGTTCTCAAGTTTCAGGCAGCATGATTATGCCAGAAGTCCCCAGTGCATGGCTAAAAATCCAGCCGTCATAGTTCATCTAGTCTGCTCATTTTCCTGCCTGAGCTGTAACAACCTACCCTTGGTCATGCCTAACTTCAGTTGTCATAACCTGCAACACCCCTCACACTTGTCTAGGTCCCTCTTCATGTCCCTGACCTCTCCACGGAGTCTACCATGGAACACACTTTACTGTCATCTGCAATTAGGCAAATCTTTCCTTTGATCCCTTCCCATGTTACTGACTATTTTATTATTTATTTATAATTTTTGACAGTGAAAGGCACACTGAGCTGTGATAGCTCAATCATTTCTAGGTGGGGTGTAGATTCATAGATTTTTTTTATTTGTTACAGTTTTATTTAATTATTACTGAAAGGCGAAGAGTCGGCCATCACACCAGGATAACTTTCTGAAGATGGATAGTGTTTTTTGTTTGTTTTTGTTTTAAAAAAAGGCTCTGTGTCAGATATTAGAATCTGGAGGCCTTTAACACTTCTGAGTACTGACATAAAAATTAAAGAAACATTTTAAGTAAACGGCAATCTGCAGCTGCATCTTTAGTTATTCATATGTTGCAAAGATGCCATACCAAACAGGAAAATCAAGGGCAACCTAATTTTGCTGAGGGAAATTTTTGACATCAGCTAGAGGAGGGCTGCTGAAGGGCCTTTCTTGGCATTAGTTATGAAGAAGGCTTTCAACAGAGTCTAGTATGACTTTGTGTATTATTTGTTACAGCAGTATGGGATTCCAAGAAAGTTCATAGACTGGATTAAAAAATTATACCTGCCTGCAACTTTGGTCCCCTTGGTAAATGGGAACCTACAGTAGGTGGAGTATGTAAGCTACCAAGAGGGGTTAAGCAGGGATGCCTGCTACTCTTATTTGTACACCTTTGTATTGATTCTATTATAGAAATTAGAGGTTGCACAGATAATAGCCCCACTTCAGGCTGAGAGGCCCCTGTTAGCAGTAAAACTTTAGCTTATGCTGACAACACATGCTTATTTATAAATGCTAGATCTGGACAACAGGCAATAGAGTCCTTGCTCAGTTTGATCTATTTCTGATTCTCTTCTAAATTTAGGAAAAAATACAGGTTTTTTGGGGACAGGATAATGTTCCAGATAGTCAGGTTGTGGCAGGAGTTCACTGTTTGACTGAACCTGTTAAACTACTAGGTACATGGATTGAGCAGGAAAATATGACGAATACAATTAGAAAAAGAAGATAGATTCGGCAGAAAGGCTGTTACAAGATGGTGCTCTTGGCTTCATTCTAAGTTAAAATAGTTTTCCTAATTAAAACTGTTTTAGTTCCATTTCTTATATTTAAGTTTAGTTTTTCCCTCTGGTTTGCTTACAGACAAAGTTGTATATATTTTTAAACTTTTATGGGGGAGCAGACTACCCAGTCAAACAGGGGCACACTTATAGGGACATTACAGAGGGAGAACTGGCCATGATAAATCCCATAGCATTTTTTTAATATGCCTTTTTTCACCTATAATTTAAGACCCATAATTTTAGGTCTAGCTTCAGCAGGCCTAATTTTATTATCATGTGAATATTCTACATTACTGAGCATGTGGAAAGAAGGGAGGCTCAAGAATGCGAACGGGTGGGGGAGAACAGAATCTCTTTATGTACTTGAGTGTTTCTTAAGTTAAAAGTTTGGAAAATATCCGTAATGTCAGTTCAAACAAATACGGGATAAAAATTGTGTCTCTGAGTAGAAAGTAATAATTTCTTTATAAACCCAGTGTTTTTTCAATGGTGTGGTATTGCAGATAAAGTAATGATTAAGCAATTAACTGATGCCTGAGCATCAATAAAATGTGGGATATGATTTGTATGTGTGCCCATGAAAGGCTAAATCTTAATGGCAATGTTAAATACAAACAGATGTCAGAAAGATATTGGGCCAGATTCACAATAGGCTGCAAATGCCGCAAGTCCCAGGTACACCAAACATACGGCGCACAGGGCTTGCAGCATTCTCCCGGCCTGCAGTCGTGATTCTTAATCCCATGCATCAATTACTGCGAGACAAACCAGCTTTTTCTGGTATAGCTTGTGGCAATATCAGGTACTCTTTTTATAGGACTTGCTCCATATGTTTGGTGCAAGTTGACTGCAATTCTTAACCTGCTCCTGCCAAAATACCATTTCTTACGCCTCTCCCAAGATGCACCCCGTACCCAACAGGCCTGCACCACTAATGCCACCCTGTACCTAACCTAACCTACCTCAGTTTGCTATCCCCTGCATCTAACCCCTTTTGCACTTACTTATTCTGTTCCCCTGCCCTCTGCATCAGTACATTTTTGCCTAAATACCCTCACGAGGTATATCCTCTCTACCATTGCTCCCCCTGCCTCACCCACTACTTGCCTGGCTCCTATCTCTGAAACTTACCCTACTCCAAATATGAATAACCTCTTTTTTCCTATCCCCGCATCTAAACCCATGGCACTTATTTGTTTTGTTTCTCATATTTCCCTTGTCTGTAGAAAATTGTTTTTCCTCCCGGGTCACAACTGCTGTATGTCTATTTATTTCTTTGAATTTGTGACCATGTATCTCTGAGTTATCCTTTGTATTTTGCAACAATATGGTTTTTACTGTACTGCCAATATACCTCATCCCAATGCTATAACTGTAAATATATGTCCTGTAACCTGCTCTCAATACCTTATATCTTATTTATGCTGCATAACCTGCTGTAGAATACCACTGTGTATACCTCGCTGTATCTACTTTCTGTTGTATTTTCTGTAATGTTACCCTATTGTATTCTTTGAAATGTTACTCTATAACCTCCCGGGTCATGCCTGAAAAAATAGTCATCTCTATGGCTAGCGCACCTACCTGGTAAACAAAAATGAAATAAATAAATAAATAAATAAATAAATAAATAAATAAAATGGGAAAAGTGTCGTAAATGTACCCGATCTTTCTGAGTCGGGCACAGTGTGTGACAAAGTTGTTGGCACAACTGCACCAGCAGACAGGTTTTACACAGGGCTTGATACAAGCTCTGCATCACCCTTTGTGAGTCTGGACCATTGTGTTAGATCAGGATGTACAAGTCAAGCAGAAAGTAGGATATAACTATTTTTTAATGTAGTTATATTAAAACATTTTGAACATTTTTGGCAACTAGATGGAGCATACATGATTTACAGCATGTCAACTATGAAACTCTTATTTTAGGGAAAAGAGATCCACCCTGGAATACCAGCACTTTATATGCATTATTTGCTTGTATTAAACAATGGATCTGGCAGTGCTACTGTCAGTTTGTGTTACAACAAATGGATACTCTGATATTAAATCTTGTAATATGTATAGAAAAGGAGCTTCTGGGTGTTAGAATATCAGAGTACAGTCATTTGCCAAACCCAATGTTTGCTAAACTACGGTCACAATTCAAGCTTTAAAGGAAGTAAGTACCTAGAAGTGTAGTTTTCTTTCTTGTGTATCAGAATTTGTTGAGAAAGTAGTTGTTTTGTTTGTTTTCTTTGATGTAGTATATTTGATATGGATATTATGTTTCTGATATAATTCTAATAAAAAATCCTCTTTCTTGGTAAGGGCACTGCTGACCATTTTGCTGACCATCAAGACGCCGGAGCCTGGAGGAAGAGAAAGATGGTAGGCTAGCAGAAGGGTTGCTCTCCATCCTTGCAAAGTCTTTATTGGAGGTTTAACAGAGTTCTGTTATTGAAACTGTAACACTGGTCAGTAAAGAGAAGTTGGAATCCTGTGCCAATGCCAACTGAGTTACAGGCTGTCGGGGATCTCTGCCTGCTCTCCTCAGTGGCTGTCTCCCTCTCTCACTGTCTCCTCAGTGAGCACTGACCCAGTGATCCACCACAGAGTCTTTACATTATCTGTTTATTATCAGTGGGAATGTGGGGGCAGTGTGGATGAAGGACATTTTCATCGGCAATGGGGAAGCATGATGGTGTCTCTCTTCCTACCTCCACACTTGCTCTCACTGGTGCGGTGGTTGCAATTTTAGTGGCTGGCAGTTAAAATGGATGTCATGCATGGCAACCTGCTAAGGGGATGAGGAGGACAAGTATGTGTGCCAAAATGACACATGTATACTGCTTGACAGTAGCTTAAAGCCAAGGGGGGTGGGGGTGGGCTCAGACTGACAGACTGGCTAAGTGGAAATAAAAACCCAAAAGACACAGAAATTCAGCACAAGGCAGCATTCCTAAGCAACAACAGGAGTAAAAAAACACATAGGGCCCTAGTAACCTTAAATGACAGTCCTATTTGGAGGACATCATTATGAAATGGGGACTCTAATGGGTTACAAGAACTGAGGCAGCATGGATTCATGTGGGAGGTCATGTCAAATGAATCTGATAGTTTTCTTTGACTGGATAACTGAATTAGATCAGGGTGGAGTGGTGGACATGGCCTACCTAGATTTCTGTAAGGCTTTTGATGCCGTTCCACATAGGAGGCTAGTAAGCAAGTTGGGTAGCTTAGAGGGCCCAAAGTTGGTAAAATGAGTAAGCCAACCCTCAGTCAGAAGCCTACTCTTATCTCACTACATATCTCTTATGCAGCTAAGTAACCTCTCTGCTCTAGTCATCAATTACTGGTGCTCAGAGGAAGTTACACTAGCTATGCCTCAAATCCCTCTAACAACTCTTGAAGCACCTTATACTGCTGCTCCTGCTTATATTAGGGAACACTCATCCAAACCCTGGCCCCCTATGTAGTGGATTTGATGGCAACTATAGAATGGGGATGCTAACCTTTAGAAGTACAAACATCTGCAGCCTACTAAAAAAACTTAATGCCCCTACTGCCTGGGTCATGGTACACAAACTTGACATCCTGTCAGTTGTTGAAACGTGGCTGTCACCTACCACTCCTGACTCAGCCATTGCCCTACCAGGCTACTCAGTGTTTAGGTAAGACAGGCTATCAAGAAAAAGTGGTGGATGTGCCATCTACTTGAAAGAGTCTCTCATGGGGCATACATTGTCCCTTCCCCACCCTGGTGTAGATATATATGGAGCACACAACAGGGCCTCACTGTTGATCTGTTTATATTTCTCCTAACCCTAACAGGTCAAGGCCTGAACACCCTCTTGAACTGCATCAACAGCTTAAAGGCATCTAAACAGGCACCAGCCATGCTAAATGTTGATGGTACTATAAACCTCGACCACGCTAAAATTGCCAAAACTTTCAATTCATCTTTCACTGATCTCAGCCAAGTGTTTACCCTAATTTCTATGATCCACCTGATAAAACTATTTCCACCACCAAGCACAACAGGGCACAGATGCATCTGTGGTTTTATTTTAAAGTAATTTCTGAAAGAAAGGCAAAGAAATACCTTCTTAAAGTTCTCAGAGGACTTAGATAGAGTGGTGATTCCCTTGACTTAAAACTGCTTGCTCTCACCCTAGATGAAGTCCTATCCCCCCAACTATCATCCTCAACCACTCCTTCATGCTCTCCCAATTCCCTCTGATCTGGAAGTCAGCTCTGGTGACACCGGTTCATAAGAGTGGAGATAGATCCCTAGCTGGTAATTATAAGCCTATATCCATACTGCCCCCTCTGTCCAAAGTGCTTGAGAAAATTGTTGCTGACCAGCTCATTGAATATATGGCAAAATATGGTCTGCAATGTGTCCAGCAACATGGCTTCCATAAAGGACACAGTATCACTACTGCTGTCTTGGAATTTATAGGTTTCATCCACCATACACTTGATCAAGGGCAACTCATCAGCGCCACCTTTATTGACCTGTCAAAAGCATTCAACACAGTCAATCACCCTCTGCTGATTGACCAGCTTGCCTTGCTTGGAATATCCCATAATGCTGTATGATGGCTTGACAACTACCTATCCAACTGCATGCAACAAGTGAGGATAGAGAACACCGTCTCTACTAAGCAGGCAGTCTGGTCAAGTATTCCTCAAGGTCCGATTTTGTGACCTATGTTGGTCAGCATTTTCCTCAACAATTTCCCTGCCTCTTGCTCCAATTCTGTACTCCTTTACACAGATGATGCAGTTATTTTCTCAAAAAATGCTGATCCTAATGACCTAGCGTTCCAAATGCAGAGCAGTTTTGCCAAAGCAGAAGCTTGGTTCATCTCACAGAAGCTGATGCTTAACTACAAAAAAACAAAAGTTATGTTATTCCACAGAAGCCACAACAAACATAAAATAAAACAATTGATAATTAAGAATTGCTCAGGTGTAGCTGTTGAACAGACACAGACTTTTAGATATATAGTGTCAGTGGCTCAGTAGGTAGCACACTCACCACTGAGGCTGGGAGATCAGAGGACTGTGGGTTCAGTTTCCACATCTGACACTTGGGTTAATATCAATCAATCAAATTCTTTATTTATCCAGGCAAACACCACTGAGCAAACTCATTTACAAGATGGACCTGCATTACACAAGTCAAGTAACAATGCATTTATATACAGACAAATAGACAGTAGATGCAAGAGTACAACAGTACAATAGACAGGATAAGTAAAAATACATTTGGGTTCAGGTAAAAGACAGTCAGTAAGGGTATACATAACAATAGGGTAGCAAGTCAGTAAAAATGTATACCAGATACATCAACATACATGGTTTAGTATTCCTGTAAGGTAAAGGCATTATAGTCCAGCGAAGAGATTAGTTGAAGTGGATGCTACAAGCAAAGTGGCATACAGTACATAGTCAGTTTAAAAAGACCCAGGCATATCAAGGGGGAGACAAGTGTTGGGAGAAGTGGGCAGCCAGTGGGGAGGGGTCTAGAACTGGGATAATACTAGGAGCGAAGGAATGAGATGCTGTGGGTATACAAGGAATAGGTGGGTGAGGGAGGGTGAGATTTAGGGTGGTAGATAAGTAGATGGCTCAGGGACAAGTTATGCACTGATACAAGAAGGAAGGAGGGTGGGAAAGCAGGAAGGATGTGGAAGGGGTGTAAGTAAGCTAGAATCATTGGAAGCAGTTGCAGGCTTCTGTAATGTATTTTGAGTATAAGGTCTTAAACACAGTGAGACTAACAGGAGTCCTCAGTTTCGTTGATTTCTGTAGCACATTCCAGAGTGAAGGTAGAATGAATACTATGGCAGTTCTCCCAAAATGCGTTAGGGCTTTGGGCACTTTCAGAGAAATAAGTGAACAGCTTCTTAGGGCATAGGTTCCAGGCATATTGAGAGTCAGGCAATCAACAATGTACTGTGGAAGTTTACCAGTGATAGCTCTGTATGTCCAGAGAGCCACATTTTTATTTCGTCTGTAGTGTAGGGAGGTCCAACCTATGGCCGCATATAAAGAGCAGTGATGGGTGGAGAAGGGGAGACCAGTGATGAAGCGCAGGGTTCTGTGGTAAAGTATGTCCAATTTACAGAGGTATGAAGTAGCACATTAGCTGTATATAAAGTCGGCGTAATCAATTAGGGAAAGGAACATAGACTGAACTAGCTGTCTCTTGGCCTCTGTAGTTAGTAGGCGGTTTAACCTGAAGAAGAGACCTAGTCTCTGCCTCAGTTTTTTTAACAAATCCTCCAGGTGGTCTGCAAAGGAGAGTTTGAAGTCTAGCCAGATCCCGAGGTATTTGAATTTCTGCACAAATTCCAGGGTTTCTCCTAGGAGGGTGGTGATGGGGGGTTGAGCAGGGTAGGCTGCATGGTTAATAGGTGAAAATAGCATCGCCTTTGTTTTTTTGGCATTAAGTAGCAATTTTTTTCCTAAGGAGCTTGTATTGAAGTATGTTGAAGTCAGCTTGCAGGTCACTACAGGCAGTTTCAGGAGTTGTATGGTTTGGGTAGATCACTGTATCATCTGTGAACAGATAAAGTTTTGCCTGATTGATGCCTGAGTCTATATTGTTGATATAGATAGCAAATAGGAGTGGCCCCAGGATGGATCCCTGTGGGACACCTCTTTTCAACAGATTTGAGGGAGAGTTCACCTTTGGCCTTGACCTGTTGGTGCCTATCAGAAAGGTAGTTGTGGAACCAACGCAAGGGGTAGAATCTAGACCAATAGTTTTAATGAAGAAAGAAGGAGGCTATGGTTGACAGTGTCGGAAGGCCTTACTTAGGTCTAGAAAAATGGCGTGACAAATCGTTTGTTCTCTAGCTCATGCTGCCAGTCATTTGTCACCTTGGCCAGGGCCGTGATTGTGCTATGTTCAGTTCTGAAACCAGATTGCATTGGGTTTAGCAGGTTAGTATAATCTATGAAAGATTTCAGTTGGCATTCATGATTTTTTCCAGTTTTGATAGTCGGGAGAAGGAGATGGGCTTGTAGTTGTTTAGATCACAGGGGTCTCCGGTTTAAACAACAGAATAACATGTGCAGTCTTCCACAGTTTGGGGAGGGTCCCTTGAGAAAGGGACAAGTTAAATAGATGCGTAATAGGTACAGCCAAGACACGATAAGCAATTTTTAGGTAGTATAGATCGAAGGTGTCAGCGCCAGCACTTTTTCTGGTGTCCAACTGGAGGAGGAGATCTTCGACCTCTTTTAGTGAGGCAGGAGAGAATGAAAAGACTGCATCTGAGGGACTAGATTCTGAAGGTTGTGTGGTAAGCTGGGAGCGTAGGTTACATGATAAGTTATCAAAAGCTAGCCCTGCAGTAGCAAAGTGATTGTTGAAGGCTTGTAGTATCTCTTTATTGTTGTTGATAGTTACAATGTCAGAAATAATTTTTGAGAGGAGAGTGTTTCCTGTGGTATTACCAGAAAGTTATTTTATTGTGGACCAAAACTTGGTAGGGCAGTTGGAGGCAATGTCGAGTTCAGAGCGATAGAAGTTGGACTTGGTTTCCTGAATTAGCTTTGTACAGTGGTTTCTGGCTGTTCTGAAAAAATGTCAGTCTTCAGCTTTGTGGGATTTGCGTGCTAGCTTCCAGATCATGTCTCTTTCAATAGTGCTGCCTTGATGTCTGTTGTAAACCAATGGCACTTTCTAGCCTTTATGTGGGTTTTGACTAAGGGTGCGTTGGTGTTAAGAGTGCTGGATACAATTTAGTGGAAAATGGCATATGCTGTTTCTACTGATTTGGCTAAATAAAGGTTTGCCAAAGCAGGAGGCTTTCAGGTCATTGATATATGCAAGTGGGTCAAAATTCCATTTTGATCTTTTGGTAGAGAACTTTGCTGAGGCTGTTGGTTTAGGGACTGCTATTATGCCAGCAATAAAACAATGGTCAGTAACATCAGCAGAAAAGATCCCAGCATGGGAGAAGAAATGGAGTTTGCTTACTAGAAGTACATCTAATAGTGTACTTTTTGTATGTTTTTTCTTATTGATATGAGTAGGTTCGTTAGTAAGTAGAGTGAGCCCATGATACTCACAGAAGGATTTAAGTGGAAGAGATGCACTTGACAGCCGGTCATAGTTAAGGTCCCCTAGTATAATAGTTTCCATTGTGTCAGTACTCATAGTAGATGATAGGTGGGACAGGAGCTGTGACCCTGAGGACGGGAGTCTATAACATCCTATGACACGGAGGGCCATAGATGTAGATATTTCAATTTTTAAGGACAGGCATTCAAAGGCATTGGCAATTGATGTAGTGTCAAGGGTAGTGACCGTAAACTTGTCCTTAACATAGATGGCTACACCACCGCGTCTGGTTAGTCTATCAGCTCTGAATAACCTATAGTTGGGGATATTGACCTCTTTGTCTGGCATGGATGGACGAAGCCAGGATTCAGATATGACAAGTACATCCATATCCATATGGATAGCCCAAGCCTGTATTGAGGTGAGTTTCTTTAAGAGACTACACACATTAACATGCATAAAGCTTATACCTTTATACTTCATGACTTTGGATGGTGAAGGAATTGCTTGTATAGGACCAGGGTTAAGTTTAACATTACCTGAGCATAGCAAGAGGAGGAGTACAACTTTCCTCAGGGCAACAAGTGGTAATTTGGAAGAACTAAGCCTTCTTTGGCTAGTGGAAGTATTGGGATAGGAATGCAAGGACCTATTCTTTGTACTGTTCAGTCCTAGTGATACACATGCTAAGACCCTAGCCATATGACACCAGTAGATGCAGGTACTGGGCTGAGTAAGTAACATTCCTTGGGTAGGTAACAAGATGCCAGCGAATGTCCAAGAGGGAGACTCAGCTGAAGTTGGGTACAACAACTTGTGGGCATAGCATGAGTTGTATACGGACTCCATGAGCTGACATTCTTGTGGTAGGGGATACGACTCCTCTTTGGGGTAAATTCCATCTGGCATGTACCCTAATAAGGGTAGGGTGCATAAGGTGGTAAATAGGTAGAGCCAGATTGCAAGTTCCATGGTTAAAGTCTGGGGGTCAGAACGAGAAACAGTTGTAAGGGCTTAATCTGGCAAGGTATCACCAGGTAAGGCTACACGCCATGGGGTCTGAAAAGGGATATAGATGCCGATACCACCAGAAGGGTGCAAGGAGATGATTCTATGGCACAGCGACTACAGATAGTTACGAGAAGTCATAAACCTGATCTAAGAAGTATCACCAGCTAAGGCTACACACCACAGGGTCAGCAAAGGGATATAAGCACTGAAACCACTTGTAGGGAGCAAGGAGAATTTACTATGACACAGCGACTAGGGACAGTAATAAGAAGTCACAAATCTGATCTAAGACTAGTGGTAGGGGAGACTGCAGTGGGCTAGTTAGGATGGGACACTTGAACCTGGAGCAGCAGCCCAAATGTATATGTCTGTGGGCGTCTAGGGAGGCGGGAGGATAGATTTGTAGGAAAGCCAATGGCAGGAGAGGCAGGGCAAGGAGGTCTATATAATAATGGTCAGGAGGGGCATGGGTGGGTGGGTGGGAGTAGCATTTGTGGCTTTGCCATACCTCTCTGGGTCTGGAGTCCTAGCAAGTGCTCTCGGGCAGTGGTTTTGGAGGGCTGACCACCGGTGGCCAGGTTCTTGTGGTGGATGAGCTGGAGCCCTGGAGGGTTCTCGGCTGAAGGGGAAGAGAAAGCGAAGCCAATTAGTACTGGTCCCAGACAATGGTCGAGCTACCCAGTGACACAACTAATTTACAAATGAAAGAGTCAATTTCCTTGGTGCCCTGAAGTCTGGGCGGTAGTTAGAGGCAAAGGAAAGGGCTGTTTCACTTAATCAATCTAGGCAAGAGCAGTTTGCAAGTATTACAGCTTTTTGCAGGCAGTTTACAGGCAGATTCTGACAAAATAGGCATAAATTAGCAAGCATAAGTAAAAAAAAGCACCTTTTTAGCTCAGGAAACAGAGAAAAGATAAGAAGTGGTGAAGGACCAATCAGAGCAAGCCTGTAGAAGTCGCTCGCACTCCGATTGGTTTATGGCTTTCCCATACCTTTCTGGTTCTGGAGTCTGAGCAAGTGGTCTCGGGCGGCAGCTTCAAGAGCACCGACCGCCTGGTGGCCGCGGTTCTTGCAGCAGATGAGTTGGGAGCCCTGGAGGGTTCTCTGCTCTCTGAGTCTGGAGTCTGAGCGACTGGTCTCGGGTGACGGCTTTGGGAGCACCGACCACCCAGTGGCCTCGGTTCTTGCAGCAGATGAGCTGGGAGCCCTAGAGGGTTCTCTGCGGAAGTAGTAGGAGAAAATTAGCATGGTCAGCTTTATGAAGGGGGAGAGGAGGAAGTGGTGAGGCAAGGGGTTGTTAGAAATGTAGTTCTGAGGGGCAGGACCGCACTTTAGGAGGTGTTCTTCAGCTTTAAATTTGTGTAGGACAAGATGGCCAATGGGAGGAGGTGCACAGAAGGGGGAGTGGTTTAGGTGTATTTAAAAACTTGTGGAGGAGGGTGAAAAAATCACACAGAGAAACACACAAAGGAGAGAATAGGAAGATTAAGGGATCTAGCTAGGCCAAAACAAAGCAAACAAGCAGTATTTTACTCTCTTTTTTTTTCCTACCAGAATGAGCAAATACAGGCTAGTAACAGTCCTTAAACAAACAAAAAATCAGCAGTAGGATCCTGGTTTTCAGTTTAGCAGTAATTGATATTATGTGCACACACAAGTAGCGAGGGCTAGGCACAAGACTACAAAATTTGTGCATAGGCATGCAATTAGTCCTGGGAAAGCAGCCACGCTGGATTCAGAGCTAGCCACTCAGGAGTTCACCAAGATGGTGAGCAGCCAATGGGGGCACTGCAGTCAGATGGCACCAGGAATTTGGAAAAACAATCCAGTACTGACACTGTAGTGCATCATGAGAGGGATGCTGCACTTCTGAGGTGCTGACTTTCAGATGAGATGTTAAACCGAGGTCCCATCTGCCTGGATTGGTGATAGTTCAGATGGATGTTAAAGATCACAATGGCACTTATCGAAAGAGTAGGGGAATTTCCACAGTGTCCTAGCCAAATTTCCCTCATTCGCTAAAAATACCACCAACAGCTTAATATGGTTCAAGATCAGTTGACATTCTTCTGTCCCCTCCCGGCTGTGCTTGAAAACAGGCAGGATTTGTCTAGTGCACTTACCGGTCAACAAAACTACATAAATAAATAAATACCTTGGTGTGTGACACTGGACAGTACACTCTCCTTTGCCAGTCATGTTGACAATGTTACCAAGTTGGTTAACATTCACATCGGCCTCCTCCACAGACATAAACACTGCTTAACATCTGAAGTGCTCAACCTTGCTAGCCATAGCTTAGTTGTGTCTGCCATTGATTATGGGTTGATAATCTATGGTGCCACTACTGACACTGCCCTTTGGTGACTAGAACTTGCTATGAACAAGGCCTGCTACCTACTAACAGGGGCTGTGCATCGCACCCACACCTGTGACCTCTATGAACATGCAAACTGGCTTTAACTTCTTGGTCATATCACTTATGAATCCTGCCTATTAGCTAAGAAGGTCAGTCTTGGTCTCTTGCCTCCAGAGTCCCAGCAGCTCCTCAGTCCCTATTGTGGGACCTATCATACAAGAAGCTTAGTAAATCTGACCTTCCAGGTCCCCTGTAGTCATACTTCTCAAGCTCATAAATCTTTTGCAATTAGAGCACCCAAGTCTTTTAACTCCCTGCCTTCTGAGATAACTAATGCTGCCACATTGGTATCCTTTAAGCGGAAGCTTTGCCACTTCCTGGTATCCAGCGCCTCCTGTAATAGCTTCACCTAAATCCCTTCAGCGTGTTAAGGGCACTGAGTTTACAGCTAGAGATACCCAATGCCCTTCATGTCTGCCTCACCTCAGTGCCAGCTTACCTGCAGCTTCCTATAAGGTGGCTAGTTACAGCACTTTCCCATAGCATCCACAAATCTCACCTGCCTAGCCCACTTCCAACCCTCTCCTTCTGTGTCTGTCCCCTTAGCCTTCCCCTCCTATCCTCTACCCCATCACCTCTCCTTTCTAACCTCCTTTTATCCCCTCTATCACTTTAACAATCACACTTCCACACTCCTCTTATCTTCTGCCAACTCTACTGCCTTTTTAACTCTCACCCTCTGTATCTCCCAGTATGGCACCCCTTGAACCTCTCTTATTCCCAACAATGTCTTCCTCTGTGCCCTCTAAATCCCACATTTTGCCCAGTTGTCCTCCTGCTGACAAGGCCCCCAGCTGCTTCTATCCCACTGCTCTTATTTTCTTTAAGTTAGGAATTGTATTTGTAAAATAGTTATCCTGTATTGTTTGTTTTGTGTTCTTGTACAGTGATGTGGAACCTATGTAAAAGAGCCTTTGCTCAAAAGTGTAATCTGAAATTTAAATAGATAAATAAATAAATTGTTTAGGGGATAGGCAGCAGAGGGTGGTGGTATATGGACTTCATACCAAGAAAAGGAGGATGACCAGCGGGGCACCTTGAGGATCGGTGCTTTGACCAGCCCTCTTCAAGGTCTTTATATATGACATTGCAGAGGAGCTGGAAGGGAAGGTCAGCCTCTTTGTGGATGACACCAAAATCTGCAATAGGGTGGACACTCTGGAGTAGGGGTGGAAAGGATGAGCAGAGACATGAGAAAACTCGGGGAGGGGTTACGGGTTGTTTTTTTTTTATAGTTTAACCAGAAGTAGCACACTAAGCTGAAAGCTTTTTTACAGGTGCGACCTGGGAGCACAGGGAAGTTAAGTGACTTGCTCAGGGTCACACAGTATGCAAGTGGAAGCTGTGGGATTCAAACTCAGATCTGGTCTGCTGGATGTCACCAGCTTTGCAGCCCAGAGCCTTAAACCACTGCGCTATACTTGGTTATGGGTATGGCATCTGTATTCATAACATGAAAAGTGCAAAATAATGCACTTGGGGCACAGAATCCTAGAGAAGAGTACAAATAAGAGTAGTACTGGTGACCACCAAGCAGGAAATAAACCTGGTAGTAATAATTTTGGATGACCTAATGGTAGCCAGGCAGTGAGACAAGGCAGTTGGGAAGGTTAGTGGGATCCTGAGGTGCATATGGAGAAGTAGCACCAGCAGAAAGAGGGAGGTTATATTGCTGCTGTATAGATTGCTAGTAAAGCTCCATCTAGAGTACCGTGTGCAGTTCTAGAGGCCTCATCTCTGGAAGGACATAAACAGAGAGGAGGCGGTCCAGAGGAGGGCAACTAAAATGGTGCAGGGTCTTCATCAGAAGCTCTATAAGGAAGTCATAAGAACCAAAATATGTACACCCTGGAAGAGAGGAGGGATGAGGATATCATAAGAATCATAGGTATCGTACAAGTGAGAAGAACCAAGGGCCCATAAAGAGGCTTGCCCTTTACACAAAGGGATAGGCTGAAATTCCTACTTTTTTAAAATGATTGTCTAATATTGTCTTGAATACATTCATTGAACTACTGCTGATAACATCAAGTGGTAGCCCATTCCAGAGAGTAACAACCCTTTAGATATACCATCCTGTTTTCTTTTTTGTCACACTAGTCTCACCTTTAAGCTGTAGGTCATGAGCCCTTGTACTGTAATGTTGCTCCCTCATTTCAAAACCAAGTCAGTCCCAAAGATCATCATTAGAAAATAACTGAATAGCAAACAGAGATCACCTCTAAGCCTTCTGTTCTCATGTGAGTACAGGTCTAAATCAACCAACCTGTCCTCATAGCACAGATGCTGAATACTGGAGACCACCTTGGTCACCTTTCTCTCAGCCCTTCCATGATCCCAATCTTGGATCTAGTAATCGGGGACCAAAACTGGGAGCAGTACTCCATCTGCAGCCTCACCAAGGGGCAAAAAAGGGGCATAAGTACAGAGACCTTTAAATATCTCACAGGGGTAAATAAGGTATGGGAGGAAAATATGTTTCAGAACAAAAGGTGCTCAACTACTAGAGAGTACAATAAGAAAAGGGGGCAGGTAGATTCAGGAGAGATGTGAGAAAGTACTTCTTCACAGAAAAAGTGGTGGATTCCTGGAACAGTCTTCCAGTGGAGATGGTGGGGGAGAAAACAGTGGTGAGATTCAAGAATGCATGGGCTAGGCATAAGGGAATCTTAGGGAAAGGGAAAAGGGGTGAGTGAATGTGCTGGAGATCAAGTAGGATCTGCGGTGATACTACAGACAGGGAAAAATGGGCAGACTAGGTGGGCCAAGTGATCATTATCTGCCAGAAAATTCTATGTTTCCATGGGAAAACTTTTTTTTAAAATTGGTTCACAGATTGGGCTGGACTACCTCAGATCCAGTTTGGGTTCAATGTATTGGATTGGCCAATACCCGATCAATCAAAATCTCTGACCCAACCTGCTACATACCCCTACCCAGAGGTTTCCCTCTCTGAGGCCTCTATGACAAAAGGGGTAGAACTAGGCCCCAAACAAAACTAATATGACTTCCCACGGTATGCCTTTGTTTCTGACTATATTATAGTGTCACAGTAGTGCTTCTATAGTTAGGGTTCAGTAGGGACTTTAATGTTAAATCTCATATTTTGCACTTTAATAACTTCACAACTACACAATGGATTTGCACAAAATCTGGCATGTGCAGTTTTGTGTGTCATATCTCTTGACATGCAAAATTTCATTTCAGTTGGGTTTGTAGATTCCAAACTGCGCATAAGGATAAAAATTAAAATCGCTGTTTGGGTGATTTTTTGTATGTTGCATGTGCAAGAAACATAGTGCCATCATCCGAGTTTTCAGAGGTGTGTCAGCCCGTCTTCCAATGCAGTCAGTGTGTTTGCAGGCGAGGCCCCAGTTCCTCAATCACTGCTGCAGCTGTCTATGACAAGCTGAAAATACAGTGGCATACAGTTGAAAGGGAGAGCTCAGCTTGAGTGAGCAGAGCTCTCCCCCCACACACATACGCGCGCGCACACACACACTGTGTGCTCATGCACCTTCCCCCTCATCCACAGTGTATGGCCGACAGGGGTGCCCAATCCTCCGTCGGCTCCACACCCCCCCAAAGCATCCAGGTGCCACGCTGGGAGCCCACCCCAGCATGGCAAAATTATGTTATGGCCGACAGGGGTGCCCAATCCCCCATCGGCTCCACTGTCTCCCCCCCTTGCTGTTGCCGATGGGGGTGCCCAATCCCCTGTCAGCTCCACTGTCTCTTCCCTCTGCCCCAAGCATCCAGGTGCCAGGCTGGGAGCCCACCCCAGTGTGGCAAACTGTGTTATAACCGACGGGGTGCCCAATCCCCCGTTGACTCCAGCCCCCTTGGACAGCCTTTCAGCTGCCACGCTGGGAGCCCACTCCAGCGTGGCAAACATCCATCATCGTCTCCAAATAAAAAAAAAACTGTAAATAGAAAAACTGTCCCTTGGAGCTTCTCCCTGCCCCACTCCCACAACCAGCACCCACCCACTGCGCACCCTGCCTCCCCACACCTCACTCACCCCATACTTACCTCCGGAGCTCGGTGCGACGATCTTCGGCAGACCGGGAACACTTCTGCACTCTTCAAAGCCGACCACGAACTGAATAAATGCTGGTAAGCTGTATAATGGAATAGATAGGGTTTTTTCAACTTTATTGCATATCTCAAGCATTTTTTGGAATTTTTGCACCAAATTTTCAACATGGGGTTCTGGGACTCCTTCTCATGAATGCTGTCACTGTCATGGCGTTACTCAGGCCCGAAGGGTGATTTTGCAGCCACTGCATGAAATCACCTTTCCAGAATGATTAAAGAAACGACACTGCCAGTGTTCATAAGGTGGGCTCTCAAAAAGCCTATTTTGAAAATTTGGTTGAAAAATTCCTAAAAATGACTGTTTTACGAGCGTATGTTGCGCAGTTCCTATGCACACTCGTAAGTTTGCGAATTTTCAATATTTTCACTCCAGATTTTCAACATTGCCATTTTACCACACCTCCTTATGAGCAGCACAGCTGTCATTTTTCACATCCTGCCCAAAATGTGTTTCCGCCCATGTAGCGCACAATGGTGCTGTCGGTGTGCGAAATCAATGTATGGGACACATTAAGAAAATCACAGTGACATCGTTCATGAGCAGAGGTCTTAAAATGGCTATGTTGAGAGTTTGGTGAAAAAATTCCTAAAATGACTGTTTTACAAGCGTGCATTGCGCAGTTCCTACGCACGCTCGTAAGTTCATGAATTTTCAATATTTGCACTCCAATGACTTCCAAATTCCTAAACAGCACATAGAAGCAAGCAACATTTGGCATTGACAAATGCTTGTTGTCATTGTGCTGAGCCCAGATGGTTTGGAATTTTGGTCTGACACTTTTAAGGTAGAAAGGGCTTGCCACTCAGAAGTGTCCTTTGCTGGTTTGGTGAAAAAGTATTAATTTGTCCCAAAGATACTTAACTTTAAAGTTTTGAGTTCTGAGCTTGCTCAGTACAGTTTTTGGATAGCTTCCTGGAATGACAAAAGAATGTGGTCTAATGAAAAGGGTCATTTTTTGTGAGGGTCCAATTCTTTTTCATAATAAAAAAAATCCATTTTCATTTTCTGCCATCTTGTTTTCTTTTGTTTTCAAAAAACAATTCTCCAAATTTCACAAAATGACATCTTGCATAGATACCAAAATACGTATCTTGCTCATCAAGACTCTATTAGGTGGATTCTGCACTTGTCTGCCAGAAAAATGACCCTGACACTTTTTTTTTTATTATTATTTTAAATCCTTTTTAGTGACTCACTACTATCCTGTTTCATGAGTCCTTTTTCATTCAAAAGAAAAAGGATCAATTTATTATTTATTAGAATTTCAGATAAATACCTTTGAGCCAATGGCTCTTTTACAAAGGTTCCACGTCAGTATACAATGAATAGAAGTATAGTTTGTGTGAGATTAGAAGGCAAGCAGTCTGAATACAAATTCATTACAGGGTATACATGGTCTAAAGCTACAGGTGATATAAATAACAGTTAGAACAACATAACTAGACATACATTTAAGAATGATGAGTCACAGCAAATAATATTTACATGAATTAAAGCTGCCAGAAGGGCATTGTCATAGGGAAAGGTATAGTGGAAAAACTGAGTTGCTGCCTATTGTGCCAGGTAGCTTAGGAAAGTGGAAGAGAGAGTGGGTGTAGAGGGGTAACTGGGAGGGAGGTAGAAAGAGAGGTGGGTGGGAGGCAAGGATCGGGAAACAAGTCACAGGTTATAGTTTTAGTGAGATGGGATCCTTTATCATGTGAACAAAAAAAGACTCACTATAAAGGATCCATGTCATGAAAAAGGATTCAGGAAAAAACTAAGTCTGAAATCCTTTTTCATGAGTGAGAATCCTTTTGAGAGAATGAAAAAGAGGATGAAAAAGTTTATTAGCATGAAAAAGGAATCGGGAAACAAAGTTCAAAATTCTTTTTCATGCCAAGGGATCCTTTTAATTTAAATGTAAAGGGTTACAAAACAGGATCCCTTGGCATTAAAAATGATTTGGGACTTAATTTTTTCTGATTCCTTTTTTGTGTCAATAAATCCTTTTTTGTTTAATAGGGCACAGGATTTCTTGACTCAAAAAAATATTTCTTGGCTATGTTCCTGTCAGTTTACTTGCTTTTCCCTGGTTTCCAGTGGTACTCCCCACCCACTGATTGTGTCCCACTCCCTGTTAAGATGTTATATGTATCTCCGGTGTCTAGTGGCACCCCCACCCTCTGATTTCCATATACATATATCTTTGTATATTTTCCTTGCTGTCCAGTAGTACCCACAACCTTCCTATGCCCAACCCTGTTAATGTCTGTTTTCTCCCTGGTGTCTAGTGGCATTCCCACCATTCAATGTCCATTGTCTTGTTGTTTTATCCTTGCTGTAGTATCTAGTGGTGCTGCCTCACCCTCCCATGTCCCAAGCATCCTAAAAATAAGAAAACAGTTCCTCTGTGATTCAGTTTTTTTCAAACTGTAAAAAAAAAGAAATCCACTGGTGATGCTCACCACCACCCCATCTAACCTCCCACTGTGCACCCACCATGCCACACACCCTAGACCCCCCACACCCTCACTCACCTGAACTGGTCCCACTGTGAGAATCCATTCTTTGATTGAAGACATGTCTTGCAGCTGGAATTGGCAAATGCTGTATGAGAAACAAGGTAAGTGCAATCAAAATTCCCATGGGAATAGATTGAACCATAGTTACCTTATTTCTCACACAGCAGTCACTGGTTCCAGCAACAAGATGTGTCTTTATTTGGAGAGTGGATCGTCACAGTGGGATCAGTTCAGGTGATTGAGGGTGTGGTTGGGGAGTCTAGGGGGTTGTGAGGTGGTCAGTGCACAGTGGGAGGTCTGGTGGGAGGGCAGGTGAGCATTACTGGTGGACTTTGTTTTACAGATAAAAAAAAACATTGAGCAACCATTTTCTTATTATCAGGAAGCAATGCACCTTTGAGAGTGGGGGGTTACTATTAGTCACCAGGGCAATGTGAACTATAAATGAAAACAGCCTTCCAAGGGTGGCGGCCACCACTAGACACCAGTGATCAACTTTAGTTTTACAGGATTGGGTATGGAAAAGTGGGGAGTACCACTGGACACCAGGGAAAATATATTACTAAATATACATGGAAATCGGAGGGTGGGTGGTGCCACCAGACACCAGGGATACATATAAAAGCATCTACCCATATAATATATTTATGGGGACTTTTTTCTTTACAGATGTAAAAAAAACATTGAGGGACACTTCTGTTATTTGCATGATGTAAAGGACATCAGAGTGGGGTGGGTGGGTACGGTTGCCACTATACACCACTGATGGACCCTCTTTTATATATATATATATATATCTGCTATGCAAAAAACTTCTTTAATGCATCAGTTAGGGTTCTTCTACAGTGAAAAAAGTGAGGAAATTTGATTTTAGGGTTTCCACCCTGTACCCCACCCCAGCCTGACCCCACCAACAGGCATCGGGGTGTGCATTCTTGATCATCAGCCTTAACTCACCCCATTCTCCTCCATTTCACCACCTCAGTTTGTTTACACATGAGATGAGGAGTTAGTTTGACAACCCCAAAGTACACTCCAGTACCTGTTGGTGGGGGCGGTCTGGTGGCGAGGTGCAAGGGTGGGAACCCTAAAATAGAATTTCCTTGCTTTTATGGCTGTAGAAGAACCCTAACTGATGCATTCATGAAATTTTTTGCATAGAATTTCCCTACTTTTTAAGAAAGAATAGAAAAGTAGAAAGTTTTGCAAGTTGGTGGGAGTGCGGGGCCTGCCAACTTATAAGCACCAGGACACATTACACACCCAAAGACTAAAAAGTACATTCACAACAGCAAGGTCAGCCACCAAACAAATGTTAATCTAGTAGAACAATACACAAAATGTAAACTGCACCACACAATATCTCCGAAAAAAATATATTGTCTGACACATAAACACATCTATTAACATCTACAGGACATGCCATCAACTCCCTCCAAATTTCAAGTAAAAAGACCAAACCGTGTCCAAGATAGGACATACAAAAATTTGAAATTTTCATTCATCAGAGTGGCACAGTTCCACACCTATTGACATAAACTGTGGCACACCATATCTCCACAAAAAAAAAAATTTCCGACATGGAAATACTGTCATTTACATCAACAGCACAAGCCGTCAAACCCCTCCAAATTTCAAGTGAAAAGACCAAACCGTGTCTGAGAGATAACATTTTAACGTAAGAGATTTTCATTTGTCAGACTGGTACAGTTCCACACCTGTTGACATTTTATACACACAACTACTGAAAACTACATCCATGACACTTAGGCTAGGTATCCTATCAATTTCAAGCCACAACCACAAGTAAAACACTGTTCGTAACATGTAAAGTGTACCATGCAATATCTCGGCAAAAAATTTCTCCAGCTTATAAGCACCATAATTCACATCTACAGGACATGACGAAACACCCTCCAAATTACAAGTAAAAGACCAAACTGCTTCTGAGATATTCTTTGTTAAAGACTGTAAAATGTCCTTATCTATTCCATTACAAAAAATCTGGCCATCTTGTCCCTATCTCGTGATCAAAGATGGTGATCAAAGAATCTCATGATCAAAGAATTTGCAGGCTCATGATCAAAGAATTTGCAGGCTCAAGAACAAAGAATAAAAACGTTTGTAATTTAACAAATTAAAAAATTGCGGTAAACCACCACCATGGTTTGACAGAACGAATCCTCCTGAGCAAAACCCACTCTCATTTGACTTCCTAGGGCACCCCTGGGCTGAGAAAATTCATTTTTAAATCCGGCCATCTCATCCTACCCTCACAATGCATGATCACGATCAAACAATCTCACAATCAAAGAATTTTCAGGCTCGCGATCAAAGAATTTGTATGGTCATGACCAAAGAATAAAAAGTAGTGTCATTTACAAAATATACACAATTACAGTAAACCACCACCATGGTTTGTCAGAACGAAGCCCCCTGAGTAAAACCCACCCTCATTTGTTTTCCTAGGACACCCCTGAGATGAGAAAATAGATTTTTTCATCTGGCCATCTCATCCCTCACTCCTGATGCATGATCACAATCAAAGAATCTGGTGGTGAAATAATTTGCAGGCTCGTGATCAAAGAAATTCCTCGCTCTTGAACAAAGAGTGAAGGACGAGATGGCCAGATTTCGAAAAAGGTTTTTTCTAGCCCAGTGGTGCTCTACAAAGCAATATAAGTATGGGTTTGGCTCAGGGGGCCTCATTCTGCCCCCTCTGAATAAAAAAAACATTAGTTTTCATTATCCCTGGTAGTCTAGCAGCCCTCACTCCCATCATAATAGTGTCCATATATATTTATAAAATGGGTAGGAAATTGCAACATCACATGACTGTGCATATATCACAGCACGACTGCACACCTGCACTTTTACACCCCTCCAAAACAATTTTAACATTTTATAAGAAAGATAAACCACTCTGAGGTGTCGGTCATGCTCTGATATCGCCGCCCTGGGTAGTTGATGAACTCAGCCTGCGGCCTCGTTCATAACAACACACACAAGGCGTGCGTATATCACAGCGCTGACCGTACACCTCAAATGATTTATCTATATATATATATATATATATATATGTACAATGTATACATATATAGTTAGAGTTGATAGGGTTTCTGTCATGCCCTTGATAGTATGGAAATATCAAGCTAGGGTATAAAATCATAATAACACACCCAGATTCAGAACATAGTCACACACGTGGCTAGCATACAGAACTTTAACCATAACATTTGCATCAGCTTATGTTACACACACTCATAAGAGTCAGCACTTTGAAGCCAACTCATATCCTTAATGCTCAGTAGAACACATTAGTCAGTTATATGAAATCACAACAGTACTGCAGACATCCTATTCTTGCCAATTCTACTGATTGTTAGGGACATGAGTTGGCTTATAAGCGTGACCTTATGAGTGTGTGTAATATAAGCTGTTGTAAGTGTTGCAGTTAAAGTTCTGTATGTTAGCCAAGTGCGTAACTGTGCTGTGAGACTCAAAGTATTATGATTCTACACACTTACATGATATTTCCATACTATCAAGGGCATGACAGAAATTTAACTGGTGCACTAACAAAGTTGTTTGCATTATATGAATATTATGGTAGCACGGTAGTGCTACCATAGTTAGGGTTGAGGAGCCATTTCTATGTTAAACCCCAAAACTTTGCACCTTAATAACTTTGCAACCATTTGACGGATTTGCCTGAAATTTGGAATACTTAATCAAGAACCATAGGCCTTGGAATCTGCCAAGTTTTGTACCAGTTGGATAGATGGCTGTGGAGTTATTAAGCATGATCTGCACGTGCGTTTACGCTTTTTCTGGAATTCTACGGTCTCGCCTACAGGTCATATAGTTTGCATGACCAGCCCAAAATCTTCAGGGAACGTGTGCCAGGGTCCCCAATGTGCCTTTCAAAGATTTCATGAAAAAATATTAAACAGTTCAAAAGTTATTCAAAAAACAATTTCCCATTATAAGTCAATGGGAAAAGTTAACAAAAAGTTTGACAGTGTCGCTAATGCACTTTTTACTGTCGCAAATGGCCCTGTTACTGTCGCAAATCTGCCATCTTGTTTTCAGTTAGTGATCAGAAAAATGCTTGGCATTTAAAATTGAGACCCTCTAGCAACCTAATTCTTTTTGTATTCACCTAGTCGGGCCCTGAGGATGCTAACCATGTTTTTATTTTGGGGTAAAACACCCCAGAAATATGTTTTTCAGATTTCTGGAAAAAGTACTTTCGCAAAGTAGTGTCGCACTCACGAAAGTGTCGCAAAATTTTTTGCGAAAGCTTTCGCAAAGTGCAACATCTATGCCCAAAATAACAGTAATTCTTTGGCACTCCGCTGCAAAAGAACGGTTGGGAGTTTGGGGCTGTAATTTGGAGGTAACACAGATGACATCTCACAGATATGCCTTTCAGTGTTGTATTGAAAAAATATTACATGGCGGCAAAGTTACAGCACTCCAAATTTGACAGTTTTTCCCATAGGATAACATTACGGCGACCGATGCATTGCAGGAATCCTTTGACACCCTGCTGCAAAATAACAGTTTAGTCTTTTTTTCCTGAAATTTAGAGGGAAGACAGCCAACAGCCCAAAGATATGCTTTTCAGTGGTTTGGTGAAAAAATATTACAGGGAGGCAAAGTTATGGCACTCCGAACATCTCTTTTTTTCCCATAGGATAACATTACGGCGTTCGCCACGCCTTTCAGGGCCCGTATCTCGGAAACGGTGCGAGACACAGACTTTTCGTTGGAAAAACACTTAGCCCCCTAATGGGGCCTAAGTATAAAATTAACCAGGACAGTTGTAAATCATACGACTTTTAAATTTTTTTTCTACATCGTACGGTTCCTGAGATATAACCTATTTAGTATTCCAAGTTCTCATTTTCTGCTCCGATACTCATTATTATGCATACATTATTTGTACTCACTGTCTTTCTCTATGCAGGTTTTGGGGAAAACCAGTCTGTGCGCTTACATTACTGTTACTGTTGCCCTTTCCACTTGCGGTTCCATACCCATTTCACTTACCGTTGATGTCTGTGCCACCATGTGCGTTATCCTTTGCATTTTCATTTGCGCTTGCGTTTCTGTTATTTTTTGCCATTTGTGTCTACAGTACTGTTTCTCTTTCTGTTTCACTTTGTGTCACCATGCCCATTGACATTTCTGTTTGCAGGCACCATGTTACTATGTGACAACACATCACGTGGCAGACCGTTCCCATCTATGCCACCGTGTGCGTTACCCTTTCTGTTCTCATTCACGCTTGTGTTACCATGTGCGCCACTGTTAGCACTTCTGTTTGCGTTGCTGTTCCTGTTACTATGCCACAAGACATTATGTGGCGGGAGTGCAGGGCCCAAAGGGCCCCGCGCTCCAGCCTCCACATTATGTGGTGGGAGTGCGGGGCCCTCCAGGCCCCACGCTCCCGCCGCTGCATTACATTCACTATTTCTCGTTATCATTCTCAAAAAGAAGGGAAATTAGAGGCAAAAAAATCCATTTAATGCATTAGTTAGGGTTGTTCCACAGTGACAAAAGTGAGGAAATTCGCTGTTAGGGTTGAAAACCCTAACTCGACACCCCCACACCACCACACACACACACACACACACACACACACAAAAGTATGGGGAGGACCAGTCAACACAACCAATGACAGACATCCAGCAGCAGGTGACAGAAATAACAAACAATTGTCTAAATGTACTACGAGACATCCCCACCCACCTGACCAGGTACTGCATGCTCAGTGGAGATCAACAGCAAAACTGAGGCCATGTACACCAAATGTACACATCCCTGATTGCAGCTGCACACAACATACCACACTTAGTAGTTGCATGACCTTACCTAACGATGCCCCACACCACACCACAACTGGTACTGTGCTGTTAGTCAATATAAATGCTAAAGGTGCATGATCACAGTTGTAGAAAGGTTTCAACACTAGTGAGTATACATTAATTAAGAGAAGTACATAAATTAACTACAAGACACTAGCATGCTCAAGATAAAAGTAGTGTTACATTTAGTATGTCATTTTCATAGTAGTACATTTACTGCAACTGTTTACTGAAGATAGAGAGGCTGATATAAATGTATGGAAAAACATTGCCTGTTCAATGCTGTAAAATTCGTACTGCCAGTATCAGATGCATTCTTACTGATGAAGCTGTACTGCTAATGTACATACATAGACCTTCAGTGTGTTTCAATATTAAAGATGCAGTAAGTATTCTTTGTAAGAAACAGTGTAATTGCATGGATCAGGCCAAGCAACTTCTAAATATCATAGGACTACGGAGCCAACAATGATGTGCCTGTTTCGGAGATGTCTATAGGATAGATTTTCCTGTAGGCACTTACTCAGTATGTTGTACCTGATAAAGACAATCTCATTGCATCTGTGATGACTAACTTATTCAAATAGTGATACATTTACTATTGTTGCAATGGTGATCTATGCTACTTATGGACACAGCATAATTTTTTTTAACAGTTGTTTCATACTCAGGCTGTATACATAGTGTTTGGGTTTGCCACACTTCTGTCACTGATGCTATCAAAGTGATAACTATGTCAATTGTGGTACAACAGCAATCAAGTAGGTATAGTGTAGATATAAACAGAATGTCTTTTAGTATTGATTTAACTCACAATGGGATAAGTGTACTAGGATGGCAAGGGTTATTCTCATCACTGACTCTGTCAGTTATAATCACACGAGGTTTGATGACTGTAATGATCAAGTTACACTGTTCATCTTCATGAGTTCATATTCACAGCCATTCTCCAGTAAGTAGACAGAGTATGGTGTAACTGGGTGTGACACTGTGTTGCAAAACTCCTGCAGTGCCTAGCAGAGGGAGAGTATCTAGTCATAAAGACAATTAAGCAATAAGGCATGACCAACGGTTATGTTAAATGGTCTGTTAATCACCATGTAGGGTTTTAATGTTGAATGAGGCATAGCCGAGTGCCACATGTAGCTAGACAGTGATAAACTGACCATTAACGTAATACCTGGGAGTGGCTTATTGCTATCATAATAAACTGTTTTTTTAAACAACATTAAAGCATGTTCATCATATGGTTAGGCTCTACATGTATGTTAATAAAAACTAAACATAAGGCTGTTACAATGTTTACAGTCAATTAGAAAGCTGCATTTCTCAAACCCTTGTTATAATCAGAGATATTACACCTGTACAATTCCTTGGTTTTGCTCAACTCTGTTGCTCAGGTGGCCCATCACATGTGGTATCTTCTGTAGTGGGGCATCGGTAGGTAAGGCCATGCAGTTGCTAAGTAGTAGTAGTCGTAGTAGTAGTTAGTAGTTACTAAGTGTGGTACGTTGTTTACATCTGCAGTCAGGGATGTGTACGTTTGGTGTACATGGCCTCAGTTTTGCTGTTGATCTCCACTGAGCATGCAGTACCTGGTCAGGTGGGTGGGGATGTCTCTAGTACATTTAGACAATTGTTTGTTATTTCTGTCACCTGCTGCTGGATGTCTGTCATTGGTTGTGTTGACTTGGTCCTCCCCATACTTGCATGTGTGTGTCTGTTGTGTGTGTGGTGCTGGGGGTGAATTCGAGTTAGAGTTTTCAACCCTAACAGCGAATTTCCTCACTTTTGTCACTGTGGAACAACCCTAACTAATGCATTAAATGGAGTTTTTGCCTCTAATATGTATATATATATATATATATATATATATATATATATATATATATATAAATACAAAATCACATGCCCCACAATGCAAAGCACCATGGGCTGCATATGCAAATCACCACAGAATGTTATGCTGGTCCAACTTTAAGCAGAATTGCATGGTGCCGAAAGGCCTCTCACACAGTTTGCAAAGGGTGCTAACAGAAGACATAGACACGTGTTTCGTCCTACCAGGACTCATCAGTATGCCTCGTCTGTTTGACACCCCAGTGGAATGGACCAGCTACCCCTAAGGCAGTGTGCCTGGGATATATTGTGGTGAATCCATTAAAATAAAAAAACATTTAAAAGACAAAGAACCTCCATGCACAAACACTGAGGCAAGGGTTACCCCAAAGGGCACCTGGCTGGGAAGCCAAGTTTCAAGAAAATACAAAATCACACATGCCCCCACAATGCAAAGCACCATGGGCTGCATATGCAAATCACCACAGAATGTTATGCTGGTCCAACTTTAAGCAGAATTGCATGGTGCCGAAAGGCCTCTCACACAGTTTGCAAAGGGTGCTAACAGAAGACATAGACACGTGTTTCGTCCTACCAGGACTCATCAGTATGCCTCGTCTGTTTGACACCCCAGTGGAATGGACCAGCTACCCCTAAGGCAGTGTGCCTGGGATATATTGTGGTGAACCCATTAAAATAAAAAAACATTTAAAAGACAAAGAACCTCCGTGCACAAACACTGAGGCAAGGGTTACACCAAAGGGCACCTGGCTGGGAAGCCAAGTTTCAAGAAAATACAAAATCACACATGCCCCCATAATGCAAAGCACCATGGGCTGCATATGCAAATCACCACAGAATGTTATGCTGGTCCAACTTTAAGCAGAATTGCATGGTGCCGAAAGGCCTCTCACACAGTTTGCAAAGGGTGCTAACAGAAGACATGACACGTGTTTACGTACCAGGACTCATCAGTATGCCTCGTCTGTTTTGACACCCCAGTGGAATGGACCAGCTACCCCTAAGGCAGTGTGCCTGGGATATATTGTGGTGAACCCATTAAAATAAAAACCATTTAAAGACAAAGAACCTCGTGCACAAACACTGAGGCAAGGGTTACCCTAAGGGCACCTGGCTGGGGTAATATATATATATATATATATATATATATATAGTATATATACATACATACACATATATATATATATATACACACACACATATATATATATATATATATACACAGTTTATACTGGCATGGTAATGCCATTATAGTTAGGTGGTTAGGTAAAAGGAACTCTATGTTAACCTGAATAAGTGAATGTAAATAGCTTTTGAACTGTCTGAAAGATTTGCATGATATTTGGCATATTTAATGTCTAGTCATAGGTCTCTTGACCTGCCAAAGTTTGTGAGAATCTGTTGTGTGATTTCCAAGAGATTAGAGTGTTGAAAAACAAAAACGGTCATGTTTTTGACATTTCTTTGTCCACCTGTATCTCAGAAATGGCTTTAGGCTGTGGTCTGAGATTTTCAGGGTAGAAAGCTTTTGCCTCACAGATGTACCTTTTGAAGGTTTACTGAAAAAATATTAATCTGTTCAAAAGTTATTAAACTTTAAACATTCCCATGATAGACTGTGTGGAAAAAATTTATGATGTGAATGCGAAAGCAGGTAAACAGCCCCAAAAAACAGTTTCTTTTCCACTTTATAGCAAGAAATGGTTAGGACTTTTGGGCTGGAATTTGCAGAGTGACATGCCCTAGCCCCACAGATGTGCCCTTTGCTGGTTTGGTGAAGAAATGGACACCGGTTTCATAGTTACAGCACTTTGAAGTCTTGAATTTTCCCATAGGATGACAAGAAAACTTTTTATGTTAAATGCAAATTTGTGAATGTTAATAACTCTGGAATCATTCAAACAGATTAGCATGTAATTTGCATGTACAATATCTAGAGGCAGGTCTCCTGAGCTACCAAATGTCACTGCAATCTGTTGTGTGGTTTCTGAGCTACAGTGTGTCGAAAAAACAGAAAAATCTGTTTTTTTACATTGCTTTGTCCACCTGGATCTCAGAAATGGATTTAGGATGCAGTCTGTGACTTTCAGGGTAGAAAGCCTTTACCTCACAGATGAACCTTTTAAAGGTTTGGTGAAGAAATATTAATCAGTTCAAAAGTTATTAAACTTTGAAGTTTCCCATTATAGCCTAAGGGAAAAAATATATGATCTGAAAGTGAAAGCAGGTAAACAGCCCCCCAAAACAGTTTCTTTGTCACTTCATAGCAAGAAAATGGTTAGGACTTTTTAGCAGAAATCTGCAGGGTGGCAAGCCCTTTCCCTACAGATGTGTCCATTGCTGATTTGGTGGAGAAATGGATACTGGTTCTATAGTTACAGCACTCCAAATTTGCACCTTTTCCCGTAGGATAACTGTAGCAGGCACAGCACTTTTAGGTGGCTATATTTTGAAACTGGTTTGAGACACAGATTTTTTGCTAAGTATAGCTTAGTGCGTCTTTAGGTGAAGAATTCATGAAGGTGGCAAGGCCATAAATACAACTGCAAAGGAATTTTTTCCAACGTTCCTATGGTTCTTGAGATGGTGCAACTTTTGCAGCACAAGGGTTACCTAGAATGGCTGTAGCCATGCTCTATATCTCTATACTTATGGGTACATGGGCCCAGTGCTCCCACATTTGGATCCCATTATGCAATAATGGGAGCACAGAGCCCTACATTATGCAGTAGTGGAAGTGCAGGGAAGATGTGATATCATTAAAATATCAGTACACTTATTTATAGATGGGAGCTTAGGGCCTTCTGGGCCCAGTGATCCCATATAAAAATCAGAGACAATTCAAAAATGTATGCATGATGGGAGCACAGGGCCCCACTTATCAGTAACATTACACTTTCTCAAAAAGAAGGGAAATTCATTGCAAAAAACTTTGTTAATTCATCAGTTAAGGTTGTCAGTACAGCAACAAAAGTTTGGAAATTCGATGTTAGGGTTATTAATCCTACCTCCCACCTCTATCCCTACTCTCCACACACCAACAGGTGCTGGAGTATGCCTTGGGATTATTGGGCCTAACTCTCACACCAGTGTCCTCTACTGTACCACTCAGATTCCTTACAAATGGAATGGGGTGAGAGTTAGGGCTGGCAACCCCAAGGCACACCCTGATGCTAATGAAATATATATATATATATATATATATATATATATATGTGTGTGTGTATATATATATATATATATATATATATATATACATATATATCTATATATGAAATTATGTTATATAGAACAGGGTCTTGCCAACTTCAGTGCATAACTTTGCTATCTATTTATATTTTGACACCAGATTTACACATGTGTCTTTTGACACCCCACCACATGAACAATGTCAGTGGAATTACCTATTCCCGCCTGAAAGGCGAAGTCACAGTCTGCTGGCAAAATAATGTTTTTGACAGGATTTACACATTTTTACCAGTCTTGTTCATGAGGATGGGTTATAAGAAGGGTTTATTAACAATTTGGGGTCAAAATATGTTACAATGGTGAAGTTAGGTGCATCATTTGAAATTACACTACGCTTGCTCATAACTTTTGCTCTTTACAATATTTTCTTCCCAGACTTCAAACATAGCCATTTCTTTACACCATCTCAAGAAGGTAACAGCTGTCATTTCTGAAACCTTTACCAAAATGTGTTTTCATGCTCCTGTGTGGTACAAAGTTGCAGTGATGTGGAATCACTTTTGGGAAGAGATTTGGAAATTTCACTACTTGCTAAATGAGGTAGGGTAAGTAAGAAGGATATGCTGGCAGCTTGCTTGCTGTTGCAATACAAATGGAAGCACAGGCCCCAGAGGGCCCTGTGCTTCCACATCAATACATGTATACACATCTATGCAGGGATGGGAGCACAGGGCCTGGAGGGCACTATGCTCCCACAGGAAAATAAGGATACAATTGCACTGTCTAAAAAAATATTTCTGGATGGGAGCGTAGGACCCAAGGGGCCATACACTGTCACGGCCAAATAATGATATGATTATACTAACTCAAAAAGTAAGGAAATAAATTACAAAAACTTTGTGAATACACTAGTTAGGGTTAAAGTGACAAAGTAAGGAAATGTGGTGTTATGGTTTCCAACCCTAACACCCCCTCCAGGCAGCACTGCAGGTGTGGGGTCTGCCTTGGGGTTCTCAAGCCTAATGCTCACCCCATTTCATTCATAAAGAAGGTCACATGTGTACCATGTATAACAATGAGATGAACATTAGGCTTGAGAACCCCAAGGCACACCCCACACCTGCTGTGCTGCATGGGGGGTGTAAGGGTCTGGAAACCTAACACCACATTTCCCTACTATTGTTGCTGTAATCATAACTAGTGTAATATCAACATTTTTCACAATTGTATATATCTATCTGTTTATATCTATATTTATATATTCATTGCAAAAAAACTATGTTAATGCAGACATTAGGGTTGTAAAACTCAAAGCGCACAAGGACAAAAAATGAAAAATGTTAGGGATTTGGGTCTCCGGAGTAATGGCAAATCAGTGGTGGGGTCTTACTTGGGGCCATCAAACCTAATGCCAACCCCATTCCCCAAGCCTGTAGCCTACTGTCCAAAGCACAAGACACAGCTCCAAATGAGTGCCTCATAGTGATACTGTATGGCCAACATAATCTGTCAGAGCTTTCTTCATGCAGGGCCCTGCATCGATGTAGTTTCTTGAAAAGAATTTCAATTCCTTTTGTGAGATTGGATTTGTATCCTCATTTGCAAAAGGTCCTTTCAGGATTAATACAATACTGGAGACAATCTTGACCCAGTGCATGGACTCAACAGGCCCTGGCACACATGTTGATACCTAGTGGGTGCGGTTCCCCGACCCACCACAGGGTGTGGTGTCTGTGCCAACACACAGCTCCATCCCTGCCCAGGCCAGGGCTGGTGCTGCATGCTGCTGTACCTTTCCCATCAGCCTTGTCACAGTAAACTGGTTCACTGAGTTCACAACTTAACTCAGTTCACTGGCATGGTAAGGCAGCTCATTCCCCAGTGGTGCAACAGATATCCCTGCAAACAGCATTACTTCACAATTTTTTAGATTTTTTAATATTTTGACCCTCAACTTTCAACATAGTGTTTTTATGATCCCACCTAATAAACCCTGTAGGTGAACATTTTCAAATCCATGCTGAAACGCCATTCCACACCACAGGTGTAAAAACATATTTTAGACAGGATCTGAGAAATGAAAGATGTACTGTTCATGAGGTGGTGTGAAAAAATGACTATGTTGAACATTTGGAGTCAAAATACTGAAAATTATCAAAGTTATATGCATGCGTAGAAAAGTTTCAATGAACGAGCATAAGTCAGACATTTTTAGGAATATTTGCTTTAATTGTAACATGTCCTTGAATCCACCTCATGAACACTGGAGGTGAAATTTTGTTATTCTGTCCTAAAAGGTGATTTCTGCAAGGACTGTGAAATCACCTTCTGGATCTGATTAACAAAATGACAGTGACAGTGTTCATGAGGTGGATCCCAAAAGGCCATGTTGAAAATTTGGTAAAGAAATTCCCCAAAATCACAAAGATATCAACATATGTTCAAAATGCCATTCAAGTACATTATATGGCACTTATTTGTATTCCTCAGTTTGTGGCTCAGCTTTAAAGAGTGCAGTGGTGTCTCAGTTCACAGAAGATTGCATCATATGACCTCCAGTGGCAAGTATAAGGTAATGGAGATGGGGTGGGGTGGTGGGTGCTCAGTGGGAGGGTAGGGCTGAGGGGACATGATGACAAGGGACTGTTTTATTTTTCAGAAAAACAAAACAAAGACATTGTGGGACAGTTTTCTTTTCAGGGAAGGATTAAATACATCAAACTATTTCTGGACACTGGGATGGGCTCCGGTGTCCACAGTGCTGGAGGGTTGTACATGCCAATATGGAGATTGGGACCCTGATGTCAGCACTTTACTAAAACAACTGGTTGGGAGGGTGGGGACATTTGACAACGGGGTGGGCATCCTGGTGCTGAATCATATAAAAAGGAATGATAAAGAAACAATAATAAAGAATAAGAAATGAATAAATTAAAGAGTAAATACACTGCCACTGGGGATTGGGGCCCCAGTGTGTAGATACAGTTCAAGGCGCAGTCAGGATGGTGGGGCTACAATGACAGTTGCCCTGTTCTAACAAAGCTGTCATGAGACAGCCAGGTTTGCACTATAGAACACAGTTATAGTTTGTTAAATGATACCTGTGTTGTATAGTCCAACCAGCTGTTAACCAGCAATTACATTATACTGCAATAAGGTTTGCACCATATGGTGCAGCTGTCATTTGTTAAATGACAGCTGTGTCATATAGTACACCAGCTCCTAACCAACAAATACATTACACAGCAGTAAGCATTATTCCACAGTTTGCAGTTCAGCTTGAAGAGTGCAGTTGTGACCCATGCACAGAAGATGACAGCATACAAGCTCTGGAGGTAAATATAGGGTAAGGGGGTGTGTGGGTGGAGGGCACTCAGTGGGAGGGTCAGGATGGGGAGGGAAATGGCAGCAATGACAAGACCATTTTCTTTTTCAGGTTGAAATAAAATTAAAAAAGACATCAGGGATGGTTTTCTTTTAGCAGGTATACATATAAAATTAATCTATTTCAGGGCACTGGGGTAGGTTCCCCAGTGTCCCACTGTGCTGGGGGGAACAGGGTGAATTAGATAAAACAACAGGCTGTGGGGGGACAGGGGGCATCTGACACTGGGGAAGGGCTTCCTGGTGTTGTAAAATTAGTAAATAAATAAATAAATACACTGCCACTGGGGATTGGGGCCCCCAGTGTGCAGATCAAGTTGAAGGCACAGCACAGTCAGGATGGTGGGGCTAGAATGACAGTAGCCTTATCCCTGACCTACAAGTTATGACAGCAGCAGGGGTTGCACTATACCACACAGCTGTCATTTATTATGTTTGCTTGCACACATGTGCAAGAAACATAGTGCCATCATCCAAGTTTTTGGAGGTGTGGCAGCCCTCTTCCAATTCAGTCAGTGTGTTTGCAGGTGCGGCCGCAGTTCTTCAATGCCTGCTGGAGCTGTCCATGACAGCACCAAAATGCAGTGGAGTACAGTTGAAAGGGGGAGCTACGCTTCAGTGAGCAGCGATAAGGTATCACCTGCTCATGCGTGCTCCCCCTACACACACACATGCACACACACACACACACACACACACAGGCACACATACTGCTTGCTCGCCCCCCACACACTGTGTAGCTGACAGGGGTGCCTAATCCCCCATTGGCTATGCTGGCGCCCAAGCAGAGTTACATATGCCATGCTGGGTGCCCACCCCAGCATGGCTGCACATTGTATAGCTGAAGGGGAAGCCCAATCCCCATCAGCTCCACTGTCCCCCATTACAGGGTGCCACACTGGAAGCCCACCCCAGATTGGCAAAGATGCTATTGCCGACGGGGTGCCAAACTCCCATCAGCTCCACACCCCCATCCTCACCAGCATCCTTGTGCCACACTGGGAGCCCACCCCAGTGTGGCAAACGCCCCACGCCGTCATGTAAAAAAGAAAAACCCTGAAACTTAAAAATGGTCCCTCGCAGTCTCTGCCCCACCGCACCCACCCACCCACTGTGCACACTGTCTCCCCACACCCTCCCTCACCCTATACTTACCTCCGGACTCCAGCACAATGATCTTTGGGGACCGGAACACGTCTGCACTCTTCAAAGCCGACCGCGAACTGAGGAAATGCCGGTAAGCTGTATAATGTAATAAATAGGGTTTTTTCAACTTTGCTGCATATCTCAGCCATTTTTTGGAATTTTTGCACCAAATTTTCAACATGGGGTTTTTGGGACCCCTTCTCATGAATGCTGTCATTGCCATGGCATTCATCGGGCCCAAAGGGTGATTTCACAGTCACTGCATGAAATCACCTTTTGGGACTGGGTAATGAAATTACACTGCCATTGTTCATAAGGTGGGCTCTCAAAAAGCCTATGTTGAAAATTTGGTGGAAAAATTCCTAAAAATGACTGTTTTACAAGTGTGCATTGCTCAGTTCCTACGCACGCTCATAAGTTCGCAAATTTTCAACATTTTCACTCCAGATTTTCAACATTGCCATTTTACCACACCTCCTTATGAGCAGTACAGCTGTCATTTTTCACATCTTGCCCAAAACGTGTTTCTGCCCATGTAGCGCACAATGGCGAAATCCGGTGTGCGAAATCAATGTATGGGACACATTAAGAAAATCCCAGTGACACTGTTAATGAGCAGAGGTCTTAAAATGGCTATGTTGAAAATTTGTGAAAAATTCCTAAAAATGACTGTTTTACGAGCGCGTGTTGCGCAGTTTCTATGCACGCTCATAAGTTTGTGAATTTTAAATATTTTCACTCCAGATTTTCCACATTGCCATTTTGTTACACTTCCTTATGAACAATACAGCTGCCATTTTTCACATGTCTTTCCAAATGTTTTTCCGCACATGTAGCGCACAATGGTGCAGTCGGTGCGCGAAAGCAATGTTTGGGACAGATTAAGGAAATCACAGTTACACTGTTCATAAGCAGAGGTCTTAAAATGGCTATGTTGAAAATTTGGAGACAAAAGTCCATAAAATTACTGTGTTATGAGTGAGCATTGTGCAGTTGCCATGCACCCTCATAAGTGCATGACTTTGTAATATTTTCAGTCCAGATTTTCACCAGTGGCATTTTTCCACACTTCCTTATGAACAGTACAGCTGTCATTTTTCACAACATGGCCGAAATGTGTTTTCACACTTTCAGTGCAGAGATGCGTGGTCACTGTGGGAAATCATTGTTCGGGACAGATAAAGAAAATCACAGTGACACTGTTCATGATCGGAGGTCCCAAAATGCCTTTGTTGACAATCTGCTGTAAAAAATCCACAACCTAATTACATTACGGGTGTGTGTTGCACAGTTTCTATGCATGCTCTACTCATATTTTAATATTTTGACTGTAGATTTGCAACATTGCCATTTTTTACACCTCCTCGTGAACAGTATAGCTGTCATTTTTCACATCCTGTTCTGAATGTGTTTTTGCATCTGTGGTGCTAAATGCTGTAGAAGCTGTGCATAAGCAGCTTTCAACTAACAAACTGATATTGCTGCTGTTCATGAGGTGGGGGTCACAAAAAAACCATGTTGAAAATTTGGAGTGAAAATACCAATGAATGCCTGAGGTGTTAGGGTTTCCAACCATAACACCCCACCCTGTAGAGAATGACAGGCATCATGGGTGTGACTTAGGATTCTTGCCTGTAATGCTCATACCATTCCACATCCTGCAGCCAGTGAGAGGCATCGAGGTATGCCTTGTACTCCTTGGCCCCAAAGTTCACCCCATTCTCCTTTGCCGCACCCATCTCACCGTATTTCCTGATGGAATGGGGTGCGCATAAGGGCCAAAGATCCCAAGGCACACTGTGACACTTGTCAGTGTCTGCAGGGTAGGGTGTGGTGAAATGGCATGGCCGTTATGCCTGATGACCCAAAGGCACACCCCAATGCCTGTCACTCTGCAGGGTGGTGGTGGGTTGGCTTCAGTTCAATACTTCACTGCCATTTCTATTATGCAGCTCTGTAACTTTTACGCTACCAATGCCAATGCCAGCCAGCAAACATTAGGCATTGAGAAATGCTTGTTAAAGACAGCTGTGTCATGTAGTGTAAACTGCTGCTTTCACAAAAATTCAGTTATGAATAGAACATTGATTTTTTTGAACTGCGCATGATCAGAAACAGAATATTTTTATTAACAATTTTAAACACTGCTTAACAGTTGGACCTAAAAACCACAAAAGCACACATCTTGAATGCATCTTTATCAAACCTGAAAGTTTCAGGTATCAAAGCCTCCATTTTTTTTAATTATCAGATGGCAAAGAAAAGTCTTAACATTTTCAAAATCAGATACTTTTATGGTTTTGCTCCTCTGTAACTTTGTTCCTATTGGACCAATCTACATGAAATTTACAGGATCAAGAGACCCTGGCACAAAGGCTATACTCTCTAAATTCCATGTAAATCAGTTGAATGGGGCAAAGTTGATAAGGTATGAAAATCCAAGTTTAACATTGATGTGCTTACTCAACCTCAATACACAGGCACTAATGTGCCTGTATTTTATATATATATATATATATATATACATATATGCACATACATACAGTATATATATATATATATATATTATATACACATATATATAATGGATATATAAACTGATCAAACTGAACAACTCATTGGTTAAAACACAGCACTTGATCATTTGTTGTTGTTTTTTTTGCTAAAACTGCACAGTTCATAACTATCTTGTTATCAAACTGTTGTTAGCATTTGGAATTATTTAAAAAATATCAATAATAATTTTAATAATTACTAGGTACAGCCAGTATAAGAAAAATATTATTTTATTAAACATGTATAAACAAATATTAATAATGCATTTATCTTGACAGAGTAATACACAAACTATACATTTGAAACAGGGACATGACAAAGATCCATATACAAGCACAGAGGTAGGAAAACTAATGGCATCCCTGCACTTTGCCTCTCAGAATAGGCTTCATCAGGAGTAATTTGTTAAAGTGTAGGAGTCTTTGAATACTGTAAACTGCACAATTTGCTCCTGCAAATATAATATATATCTAATGCAAACAATTATCTGTTGAACAGCCTACATCAAAAAATTGTGAACTCCAATAAATCATTCAATAAAGATATATACTGCATTTAAAACAAACTGCTAACAGGCAATAGTACTAGCAGTGCACCAATTGTGTTGAATAAGAGGGTAAATCATGATCAGTTCTTAACTAACCTGCCCTAATCTACCTAGCAGCAGCCTAATGAAATAACAAAACAACTCTTACATTTGTATAAAATGTTTCACTTTTAAACACAAAACCGATAACAGGGAATAGGTTTCTTCAAAATAATGCAGTTAGTAGGTCCTATTCTACCTAGCAACACCCTAACTAATGTAAAATAAAAATATTTTTCAATTTAAAATAATGTTTTCAACTTTTATAGTGCAATAACTCGCTGCAGAGCATGGGTTTCTTGATAATTAATGCACATTATGGGTGCATTGAAAGTTACTCAGCTCTTGGCCTCATGTCTTCTGATTCACCCACAGTAATTCTCTGGAAATACAAGCCCTGTTATGGGGCAATGCTTACATATATTATGTATATGTATTATAGGAGTGTGATAGTGTCCCTATAGTTATGGTTGAATAGGCTGTTCAATGTTAAACTCCAATTTTTGCACCTTAATAACTTTGCCATTGTTTGACAAAACAACACAAAAGTTGACATGTACAGTCAGCCTATCACAGTCTCAAGACTTGAAAAGTTTTGTGTTGGCATCTTGTACAATGTTTGTGATATGGAGTGCGAAAAAATGAAAAAAAAAAACTATACTTAACATTGTTTATTTTTTGCTCTTACCTACAGCCTAGAAAGTGTGGAATTTTTTTCAGGAAATGTTCAGGTTTGAAGGAGCCTGTGCCAAGCATGTGCCTTTTGAAGGTTTGGTGAAAAAATATTATACAGTTTTAGAGTTATAACAATTTTGAGTTAACTGTTGGTTCAACTGGAAAAGAAAAAAAACTATTGTGACTACTTATTTTCATGCTTTACCTCTTGTGCCAAAAATAAAATATCAGTCATCGTGGCCATCATTTTTCCTCTTTTAAATTCACAAATATATAAATGCATAAGCATTGTCTGTTTTTAAAAAAACAATCACACAGACCTAGGTAAACAGGACCCATTTCACTAGATTCTACTTTTTTTTTAAATACCAGAAATACCTCTTCTTGGCACCCAAAATCCAGGGTGCCCAGCTTAGTGAGAGGAGCCATTTGCCAACATTCTCTGTATGAGAACAGCAGGACATTCTTGAGCTCCTGCAGCTGCAGCAGAAAGTCATGCTGCAGGCTGTAGTCACAGCACTGAGCCACTGATCACCTGTTCTCCCTATCTGTCTCTCTCTCTCCTTGTCTTTATGTCTGTCTGTCTGTCTGTCTGTCTGTCTGTCTATCTATCTATCTATTTCTTTAATTATAATATTTGTTAAATGGACCATGATGTACATCCTGGTACCACTTCTTTCTCCACCCTCCTCCCTTCCAGGTTGCCCAACTCCCCCTTCCCAATGTATAATAAAATTAAATTCTGAGTGGACCAGAGTGCCCATTGCATACACCACTTGTCTTAACCCCCATGTCATTTGCCCCATTTCCATATTGTAGGTGGTGGCACCAGGATTCCTAATCCCAGTGTCACTGACACTGGGGTGCCCAGTCCCTAGCATCATAATGTCTATGTCATGTCCCTGTAAAGAAGAAAAAGGTCCCTTGCTGTTTTTTTCCTTGCAGAGAAGAAAATGGTCCCTTGCCAACCTAACCTCCCCACCTGGATTTCCCACTCAGCACCCACCCCCCACACCCCTATCACACCCCCACACACCCTCACTCACCTGAACATATCCCATCATGAAGATCCACTCTCCTATTGAAGACATGTCTTACTGCTGGAACCGGTGACTGCTATATGGGAAACTAAGGTAAGTGCAGTTCAATGTATTTCAGTAATTTTTTTAACTTTGATGCATAACCTTTTCATTTTTGCATATTTTGATGCCAAATTTTCAACATGGCCTTTTTGGGACCCCACTGCATGAGAAATAGTGGTGGAATTATACAGATTTTTGTTTTGCAAAGAATAGATATAGATTTTAGGGGCACAGTCATGCCTCTATAGTTAGGGTTCACCCTCCATTTCTATGTTTTTTTTTCTCTATTTATGGCTCTGCCTTACCTTGAACTCTCTCCTGATGGACACTCAGCTTGAAGCCTGATCCCACCCATCTGAAGTCCTCTACCTGACTCCTCTGGAGGTGGCTTCTCCTTTCACTACCTGGCTACCCAACCCCCCAGCTCTGATTCCCCCAAGGTGGAACCACAATTACTCCTATCTGGCACTCTATCCACAATCTAGAAGAGCAGCCTAGGCAGGGAGGAGAACAGAGGAGCGAGCGGAGAGACCTGACATTGGGTGTGGCGGCCAGCCCCTGGACCATTCTTTGCCTATCAGGAGGCAGGGATTTTTACTTACTTTTCCCCCATTGCTGTGGCATGCAATGGATGTCAGTGAGGGACCGCCTACAGTCATCCTGCCAATGCCAGCCCCTCTACACACCATGCTACTGGACAAAATGCCCCTAGCCTCCACCAGGAGCTGCCATGGGGCACGGTACACCCTGGATCCCACCCCAGGAAAAGAGATCAGTCCTCCAGATGCTCAAGTTTCTCCTTCCCTGCTGACCCCCGATGGCCCTGGCTCATTCCTGAACCCGGGTTGCTGGTGTGGTGAGAGGTGTGCTGTCCAGTGCCTCAACTCTCAGTGCCACCTCCACTTCTATGTTAAACTGAACATTTTACACTTTAATAACTTCACAACTGTTCAAGCTATTCACATGACATTTGGCATGTGCATCAGGAATCAATGATCTGTTAAAGCAGCAAGAAGGTCCTTTGAGTGTATCATGGGTGAATGTGGGTTGCAGGATTCTTCTCATCTACTGTCCATACAGGGATGGGAAAGTTTTCCTGCAGGAAGTTGCAGACTTCATGGTCGACACAGTGTTGGAATTCTCCAAGTGGCTGGTCCTAATGATTTCAATGCCTGGGTTGATGAATGACTCTATCTTTTGGTCAGAACTTCCTCCAACTGATGAATTTGTGGCTTCACACAGGCCCTCCTTGAAAATGAGCTTGCTCAATGGAGTTTCTCCTGGCTAAAGAAAGATTAATTGATTGATTAGTTTCCACTGCAACCCATATTCAGGGTCACTCCTGGGACCTGGTGTTCCTTCTAGGGATGGAGGCTGCTGACCTGGTGGTGGAACTGGTCAGGTGGTATGACCATTACTTGGTAAGGTTCAGTTTCATGGCTCCCTTTATGAGATCTGAACTTTTGGAGATGGTCTGGTACCACCCTTTAAGGGGTGCTATCCCAGAGGATCTGATGTTGGTACTAGACCTATGAAGTAGGCCATTGAAATGCTTGGATCCAAGAGATTTGGTATTGCACTATAATAGTACGGTGTCAGAGGTCCTGGATTTTGTAGCACCTGTCCAAGTTCACCCTCTCTCTCTCTCTCTCTCTCTGCCCCTAGTCCCTTTGGTTTGATTAGACCTTGAGGGAGTTGAGGAGAATCGGGCAAAAGTTGGAACGTTATTGTTGGAAATCTGGCCTGGAGGAGGACAGACTTAGATTGATGGCCCATTATTTGGACTGTCAATCAGAAATCTCCCATAAGAAGGCAGAGTTCCTGTCCAGGGAGATTGCTGCAGCAAGGAATCAATCAGCTCAACTCTTTCGGACAGTCAACAGACTGTTCAATCCAGCCTGTCTTCAGGGCTGAGGAGCCTTTTCACAATTAAAGTGTGATGAGTTTGCTCAATTCTTTGCAGATAAGGTGTCCTCCATCAGATCAGTGATCCTCTTAACTTGTTCAGATCAGTATGGCAGAGGTTGGCAAGAGGGCACAGGCACCCAGTTTGTCTGGATGAACTTCAACCAGCCAGCGATCATGGATATTGTGAAGATTGTTCTGGGTATGCGACTGACTTGCTGTAGTTTGGATCCTGATCAGACCCACCTCTTTGTGGGCTGTGTGGATGTCATCTGACTGATCCTTGCTCAGATTGTCTGGTGTTCATTGGAAAAGGGTCTGTTTCGAGGCCCCCTGAAGGAAGTAGTGGTGACACCCCTTTTGAAGAAATCCTTCCTTGACCCAGACTGTCCAGCGAACTACAGATCTGTCTCTAACCTGCCCTTTTTGGGTAAGGTAATTGAGAAGGTAGTTGTGTTGCAGCTCAAGAACTTTCTTATCACCCACAAAGTCTATGATCCTCTTCAGTCCAGTTTCAGGAAGAGGCATAGTATCGAGGCTGCTCTTGTTCGAGTACTTAATGATCTCCTGATAGCAAGAGATTGGAGGAGCCATTTGATCTTGGTCCTCCTCGATCTCTCTGCAGCATTTGACACCATGGATCATGGGGTGTTGCGGGAATGCCTGTGACTACTCTGTGGACTGTCGGAAACAGTCCACAGGTGGTTTCACTCTTTCCTCAGAAGCAGGATGCAGAGGGTGGTTTGGGGGATTTTTTTCCTCTGCCCCATTTTCCCTGCCTTGTGGGGTGCCGCAGTGTTCCATGTTGTCCCCATTGTTGTTCATGGTGTACATGCCACCATTAGGAGACATTATAAGGTGGTATGGGCTGAGTTTTCACTGCTATGCAGATGATACTCAGCTGTACATGTCATTTGTGCCTGAACAGAATGATTCAGTTTCAGTCTTCAACAACTGTCTCACAGAGATTCAGGACTGGATGACTGCTAACTGGTTGAGACTGAATCCTGATAAGACTGAGGTGCTGGTGGTGGACCCAGGACATCAGGTTGAGAGGTTGACTCCTGGTCATTCATCTGGCCTTGTGCTAGGGGGCAGCCAATTGAGACCCTCTTACCAGGTGCAGAATCTGGGTATTGTACTTGATGGCAAGCTGACTGTAAAAGCTCAGGTATTAGCATTCATTAAGTATTTTTTTCCCATCTGAAGACTATCACTAGGTTAAAGCACCTGGTTCTGCCTAAGGACATTCGTACATTGGTCCAAGACTTTGTGTCCTCTCACCTTGACTGCTGTAATGCTCTATACCTAGGGCTACCGGGGGTGAACCTCCATCACCTGCAGCTGGTGCAGAATGTGGCAGCCAGGTTGTTGACAGGTTTGTCAAGATCTGGCCATGTCACGTCTGTGCTTCGTGAACTGCACTGGCTGCCTGTGTGAAGGAGGATCACCTTCAAGATCACATTGTTGACTTACAAGGCCCTACACGGACAGGGACTGGGTTACTTGTAAGACCTCCTTGACCCTACTGACCCTCTATCCACTCTGCTCCACCAATGAGGGATTGCTAGAGGTTCACAGGGTCCATCTCCGGCCTAGGGTGCTAGGAATTTTAATTTGTAGCCCCAACCCTATGGAACTCTCTACCTCATTGGGTTAGATAGTGCCTGTCCACTGAGACTTTTAAGTCCTCTTTGAAGACTTATTTATTTAGTTTAGTCTTCAGGAACAATATTAAGTTGGTTGTGTCTTGGCTGCCTATTTTAAATCATGATGTATTTTATATGGTAAAGTTTTATATTAATTATTTATTCTGTGTTTTTTATTGTACTCGCACTTTGGTATTTGAAAAGCACGTTATAAATAAAGTTTGATTTGATTTGAAGTTTTGCTCTGGTTGGATGTGCAGGTGCAGAGATAAAGAGTATAGAAAAATGTGTAAATTACCATTTTTTGTCAAATTCTTTGTCACCATGTTGCGCAAACACTGTGTAGAATTTTGATTTGAAATAGTTACGGTATGTAGGTCTTGTGTCACACTAGTGCCTTTTGAAGGTCTGGTGAAAAAATGTTAATCCATTCAACATTTATTAAACATCAAAGTTTCCATTATTTCCTATGGGAAAAGTTTGATGTTCACCTCGAAAAAGGATTCTTTATCGTAAATGCGGAATCCTTTGCTGCAAATGCAGAATCTTTTTCCGTGCCGTGGCCATCTTGTTTTCAGTTAGCTGTGACAACAAACTTAAATTACAAAAAAATAGAGGGTTTTAGGAAACAGCAAGCAGTTGTGTTTAACAAATCGGGGCATGAAGAATCTGAATCTGGGGTTAGGTTTTTGTTTAGTTAGTTAAAAATGTGCTACTTTTAGCCGTGGAATTCCTTTTTCACAAACCACAGAAAACTTTTACAGTGAAACAGGATCTTTTTCTGCAGTTTGCAAAAAGGAATTTTCTTTTTCTGCAATTTGTGAAAAGTTAGCATGGAAAGGATCCTTTTCAGCAATTTACAAAAAAAATACATTTTATGTAGCTGTTTCTTTGTCACTTAATAGCAAAGAAATGGTTTGGAATGTTGGACTGAAATTTTCAGGGTACAAAAGGCTGGGTCCACAGAGCTGCCTTTTGTTGGTTGGGTGAAAATATATTACTTTGGTTTGGAGTTCTGCAGATTAAAATTTTGCTTGATTTCCATAGGATAGCATTGTAATGGGAGGTTTGCAGATTTATTTATTTTTCAACAATGCTGTTAAGAAATGGTTTGCAATTTTTCTTCTGAAATTTTCAGGGTACAAGGGACTTGTGCCATGATTGTGGAGGGGTTGTGGGATAACAGATGGATCAGACACGTAACTTCAGGTTCAACACACAATCTCTGTGTGATGTTTGTTCAAAATACAGGAAATAAGCTTCTGAAATGTCATATTCCTTCTTCAGTACATCAATTTACAGCAACTGACTATGTATGTCCTTTCTCTGCACATAGCCAGCACCTACTGATACTGATCTCTGATCTAACCACTTTTCATTGAAAACCCTTCATCTCCTATGTGGGCCCCATTTCTTAGGTAGTGGGCCTCAAATAAAAAAAACAAGCTAAAAACAAAGAACCTCAGTGCAGAAGCACTGAAAAAAGGATTACCCCAAAGGGCATTGGCAATAAGTCAAGTTTCAAAGAAATACAACATCATACATACTTCCATAATGCAAAGCATCATGGGATATATGCAGATCACTATGAAATTTCAGACTTGTTCAGTTTACAGCAATTTACATGCATTTTAAATAGCACAACTATCTTAATTTCTATAATAGTCACATAGTACATTTTACCTTTATCAAAAACAGCTAGTGCCATGGTATTTTCAATGTTTGCTGGTTTCATAAACATAAGGTATAGCCATCAAGGTATTTTATGACATAGTGCTATTACTTACTAAATCCAACAATGATAAGCACAACCTGTTTTACATACATTTGGAGGGCACCACAAAAACCTCCCTGTACAAGTACCTGAGAGGGAAAAGGAAAATTAAAGAGGACACTATAGTTTAGTTAAGAAAGGGAAGGGGTGCCCATAGGTGGCCAGACTTATGCACTAGAAATTGTAAAGAATAGATTAGGCTAAGAAATAGAGTTGCAACAGATTTTAAGAAAAGATCAGTCCTCGAGTGGCAGGAGCTCCCTGTCACACCTATGTGCCTTTTTGTGGTTTTGTGAAACTATATTAATTTGCTGTCTAGTTACACAGCTTTCAAATTATGCTATATTTTGTATAGGATATGATTGCAATGTGAGGTGTTTTTTGGCACTGTACTCTACAGGACTGGAGTGCAGGTCCCTTAATAAGGATATCACTACTCTATCTGAAAATGATGCATGGATGGGAGCACGGGGTCCAGAGGACCCTGCGCTCCACCAAGGAAATAAGAATATATTTACAATATCTCTAAACTTATGGATGGATGGGAGTGCAGGGCCCAGAGAGCCCTGCACTTCCACAAGTTAATAATGCTATCATTATACTTTCTCAAAAGTAAGAAACTCTTTGCAAAAACATCATTAATGCATCAGTTAGGGTTACTGCAACAAACATTTCAAAATGTGGTGTTAGGGTTTCAACTTTAACACCCCATGCCTCGCTCACCCTGTAGCACCAACAGGTATTGGGGTGTGCCTTGGGGTTGTCAGCCCTAATATTCACCTCATTCTCCTATACTGTACCCATCTCATCTTATTTACTCATGTAATGGGGTGAGCATAGCTGATAACCCTGGCACACCCTGACACCTGTTGGTGAGTGCTGGGTGAGGGGTGGTGTGTGGTGTTAGGGTTTTGTTTGCTTTGTTGCTGTAACCCTAATTGAAGCATTAACAAACTTTTGCTAAGATATATATGATAGATAGATAGATAGATAGATAGATAGATAGATATAGATATACAGTAGAGACAGATAAAGCTAGAGATAGACTGCCCAAACCTTTGGTAAACAATATTATAAGTAAGGTTTTTGTCATTAGATGAGAAAGAACTACACATAGCAATATTTGCTAGTAGGATTAAAGATACAACATCAGAGAGGCAAAAACACCAATGGAGAGAAGTTGCAAATAGGTAATAAAAAAGAAACATCTGAGTGAGATATTATTCACGTGGCTAAGTAAGTTTTCCTATTATACTACTTGACAAACTGCTAGGGCTTTAAGAAGGTACAGTCAAACCCCATTTATCTGACCCCCAAATTCCAAACCTCCCTATCTAATGAACTCTCATTGTGTCCCCCAACTGTAGTGCTTGCAGCTGTTTACAAGTGATTATGTTTAATTATATTCTTAATTGAATTCACAACTGCCAGCAATTACTGTGGTATAATAACAGAGACCTGAGCAAAAGTAAGCAGGAGGTGAGGCAGGAACAGAGTACACTGTACTGCATCTCTGGGGGAAAAAAAATCGATGCATATAATATGGGCTCCAGTCATCTGACCTCCATTTATCCAAACTGATTGGATGTCCCCAAGCAGTTTGTATAAATGAGGTTGGACTGTAAAAAATAAAGCTGTGCAATAAACAAAGAAAATTGGGGAGTAATTAAGAAGTTTTTAGTATCCATATCAATACAGTATCATTAATTAGGCAAATATGGATTCAGGCATAATCATACTGGAAAACGGTGAACTGGGGTCAAAAATGTATAGCTTGTGAGAAATTTAGTTTGAAATCAGTACAGAATTTCACTGCATTTACACATTGGGAATATAAAGAAATTAGAGAACCCAAACTGAAAGTAATAAAACTTGAAATGGAATTGGTAACACTAAAACAGCAGACTATGTTTAATAAAGTTGGGGAAAGCTCAATTGTAGACCAAGAGTCACAAATTAAGCTAAATAATAACATATCAAATAAAAAATGGATAGAGAGTCAGACGATGATGAGGGGGAATGGACTGTCGAAAAAGGAAATGGAAAAAAGGCAGAAGGGTAATAGGATTCACCATTCCAACATCTTACCCTTTTCAATCTTTAATACAGATAACTGATATTGAAACAGTAACCCCTGAAAAGCAAATGGATGGCCCACAATTGAATGAACCTTATTTACAACTGGAAGATCAAAACATAGCTGATCAAGATGAGCAAAGTGAAACAGAAACAAGAATGCCTGGTATTATTGAAGAGTCAGTAAGTAAAACAAATCAAATATATGTGTTGGGGGTACAATGGTAAAATATACTAACACATATATTGCCAGAGATAATAAGGAAAATATGACAACTAGCTATTTCTCAGGGGCCAAAATCAGAGATGTCCAGATCATGTTAAACATATAGTAAAAGAAAGGCACAACATAGCAAAGTTTGTTCTGCACCTAGGAACAAACAATATAAACAACCAAAAAGAGACAGAAGTGATAAAGGAATTTAACAGTATATAGTGCTCACTATAGAAAAGTTGTCCAGTACTGAGGTACACTGCTCAGTGCAGTGCTATACCACTTGGTATACCACTCAGCATGGCACCCTGCCGCTTGGTGCATTACACCATAGTCATTATTCAGTGCGGTATATTTGCTTCATGATGCAGTTCTTTCATAATCTACCTGGTGGCAACTGTAACACATTTTAGCCACAAAGTGACTAAGTTTTTCTTGTTCCCTGTTTATTCAGGTGCACCACCAGGTGGCTTGGATTTTCTGAAGGATCCCTATCTCAGCATAGTACAGTAACTTTGACAGGGGCAGCTGAATCTTGCATCTTGACTAGGGTACCCCTGATTAAAGGGACACTGTCTGTAAAGAAATGGTGCTGAAATGCTTGTTATGTCTTTTCTTTTTTTTTACAATTTCTCATCTATAAACATAGCATTTGAAATTATTAAGTGAAATAAACCTTTGTTTTACAAAAGTCAAATGTTGTCAGTTTTTATTTTTATCTCTTGTGATAAAAAAATCTCCATCCTGACCAAGGTGCAATAGCCATGTCTGAATGGACTTCTACATCATTGAAATTGTGAGTGGGTGGTGAGCACATTGCTGTGCTCATAACAGTCATTGGCCTTCACAAGTGGGATTGCGGATGATCTGCTGGCAGCAGGTGGTCAGCCTCATGAAACAGTGCTAACTTTTCTGCTGTCAGTCTTGACATACTATACTGTACGGAAGTCTCAGCTTGAAGGGACAGCGAAGTTTTGTTAAAAATTAAAACTGTCCAATTAAACACACAAATAAATAATCTAAGTAGTACTGGTACAGGCTGACTAAAAAATTTAGACTGGCATGGAATCTCCAGAGGTAATGAAGCAGCAGGTCTAATCCTAACCGCAGGCACTTAGAAAATTATCTTTGTGATTTGGTAATTTAGGGGAATACATTAGCAGCTGTATATGGTAGTAATTATGAAAGTAAACAGAGGGTTGCTCGTCCTGACTGCAGCTCCTTCAAGTAACTGTAATACGTTAGCTGAATTAGCCTAGTGAAATAAAATGTAAATTCTCTGACGCTAGCTGCACATTATTCTATTTTGTTAGCAACTTTTTTTTTACCTCAGTGTAGTTCCTATTTATAAGTACTTGAACTGTTCAGCTAATTAGGGCTAGTTTGAGAGTGTCTCAGTTGATTACATACAGTAATTACAGCGATGCAGTCCACTCCATCCTCATCCCCATCCACACAACTAAATAGAAAACACAACTGAATTTTTTCTCTAACCCTGATGCATTCATGTTATAGAATGTAATACCAGCGTAGGTGACTGCATCAGTAGGCACTGAGCTATTAAGCTGGCCACTGGAATTTCATGTCCAGACAGGGCTGTCAGCTGTATGTTGGGGGCACGGTTGGTGGGGGGTGGGTGACAGTCTGTTGGAAGCTGGCCCCTCACTCATTCCGATCTATCACAACTAAACTCTTATTTCTGGTTTTGTAATACCTCTAAAAGGTGTAAGTGGGCATTTTGTACTATACTGCAAAAATCTGCCAAATCAGTGCAAAGGTTACTGACCTATGGTCACCATAGCTCAGTCACCTTTGCACCGATTTGGAAGATGTTTGCATAGTACACAACACCCAATTACAGCTTATAGAGGCTCCATTTTGTAGTAGTTGGTCCTCAGAGATTCCACCTTATCTACTTGCTACCTTTGTATTTTGTTAAATACAATCTATCAACATTTTGACATCTTTTGAACACCATGTGAAGAAACTTAAATAGAGATTAATGGAATAAACAAAAAATAATTAAGATGAATACCATATTTTTTATCTTCCCATAATAAGCAATATCCAAAACCTGTCTCAGCTATCCCCTTCTAGTATTACAGCAGTTGTGCACCATGAAATCAGACCTACAGTATTCTGTGCGGTTTGTGATGTATGACACAAATTGTGAAATACTGCACTCAGAATAGAAGGTATAACATAATTAAAACACTCTATTTTCTAACAGACAGACAATCCTATCAGGTGCATCTGTAAACTCACAAAGTCCTTAACTGACAAGAGGATGATGCATACAATGGCTTGCATACAGTAATGCTGTGTTTGTTACCATTCTGATGCATTCCAGAAAGTTGTCCAATTTTCTTTTAGAGTATGACATGTATTACTAAATAAAAGTTTGTATGCACTTGTTAACTACATTACACCCCATACCATAAACATCTTGTTATCATTGAGCTCATTAACTGAAGTACTAATAGGTGATGGCATACGATTAGAGTCTCATATTGCTTGTCTGTTATTATGCCCAAAAATGAACTCATCATTGAACCTGTGTCTGTTTCTTTTCTTTTCTTTATAGTTCTTCTATTTTGTTAACAAAAATGCTTGATTATGTCATACAATATTATTTAGAGCATCATCTACAGTACATCCAGAAATCCTTATTTCAGCAATAGATGCAAATGAACAAGGTGTCAGGAAGTACTGTAGTAGGTGAAGAAAAAAGCTTGAATTCAGCAATTGACCATAGTCAATAAAGTTTTTCCCCTTGTGGAACAACATGCTTGTATAATTTGTGTCAATAAAATAATTGTACTATTCCTACACTTAATACTAATAATACTACTTTATTTATTATGCACCTTTCACGTATCAAGGTGCAGTACAATACAATACAACAGTAAGACATAGTAAAAACAGAATCAGCATCATAAAATATATAGATCAGCAGTCATCACTACCATATGCCTTGACCAAGAGAAAAGATTTTAGGGCCTGTTTAAAGCTCCCCATGGTTGTGAACTCCCTAATCTGATGGGGTAGAGAATTCCAGAGGACGGGGCAGAGAACATAAAAGCACGGGCCCCAGCAGATTCGAAAGTCACCCTCGGAATTCTAGCAACCCTCTTCGGCTGAGCAGAGCGGTCTCACAGGTGGTAAGGAATCAGGAGCTCTTTCAGGTAGTCAGGCCCAGTTCATGTAGGGCTTTATAAGTCAGTAATCTGACTTTGAAGGTGATCCACCGCTGTACTGGCAGCCAGTGCAGTTCCCGCAGCACCGTGTGATATGGGAAGATCTAGTTGTCCCCATCAACAACTGGACTGCATAATTCTACACCAGCTGCAGGTGGTGGATATCAACCCCAGAAGTCCAAAGTAAAGTGAGTTGCAGTAATCTAAATGCGAGGTTGCAAAGGCATGGATTAGTGTAGGCAGATCACCAGACGGAAGAAGGTGCTTCATCCTTGTGATGTTTCTCAGGTCGTAGAAAGATGACTTAACAACAGCTAACACCTGAGTCTGAAGTGTCAACCCCACATCCAACATCACCCCTAGGTCTCGCACCTGTTAAGAGACCTGAAGTTCAGCACCTCCAAGAAACAATCCTAAGGGGGAGCCTGCCTCAAGTCCCCCTATCCGGCGATCAGGATCCAAAACCATCACCTCCGTCTTCCCAGAATTCAACTTCAACCAACTGGACCTCATCCAATCCTGGATTTCCTTGAGGCAGTTATTAAATACTGAGACTGCTCCTTCCTGGTCGGAGGAAAAAAACAGGTATAGCTGCGTGTCATCGGCATAGCAATGAAACCTCAGCCCATACTGTGTTCACAATGTCTCCGAGGGAAACATACACCACAAACAACATGGGGACAATACTGAGCCCTGAGGAACCCCACAAGACAGAGAGATAGGATCAGAGGAAAAAACCCTGAAACTACTCTCCGAGTTCTTCTGGTGAGGTAAGAAGTAAACCATCTGTGGACCAAACCAGAAAGACCACAGATACCACAGATACATCTCAGGCGCTCAAGCAAGACCCCATGGTCAATGGTGTCAAAAGCTGATGACTGATCTAAAAGTACCCAAATGGACCATTTTCTCTGGTCTCTCACCACCAGGAGATCATTGAGCACCTGAACCAACGCAGTCTCGGTACTATGCCTCTTTTAAAAACCTGATTGGAGAGGTTCGTAGATGCTATGGATGGTCAAAAGGTTCTCCAGTTGGGCCGCCACTACTTTCTTGATCAACTTCCCCACAAAAGGGAGATTTGAGATAGGCCTGTAGTTTGCATGAGAGTCTGGGTCCAGAGAAGCTTTCTTCAACAAAGGTGTCACCATCGCCTCTTTCAAGGAACAGAAATATTCACCCGAGTTGAGGGAACACCAAACTATCTGTGCCAGAACCAGGCCAATAGAATCACCACAACCCATAATCAGGTATGTGGGGCCCAGATCTAAACTACAGCTTGTAGGGTGCATCCCTTGGACAATCCACATAACATCCATGATTTCTGGGTGGTCGAAGGTACTCCAGAAAAGCGGAGGGACAGTGACAAAGCCCTAATCTCTAGCAACTCACATAGAATGTGTCAAGTGGATCTCCGACCTAATGTCAGCCACCTTATCAGCAAATAAGCGAGCAAGCTCATTGCACTGTAATTGAGAAAAGACTTTTCAGAGCTGTAGACAGGCTGGGTTGCATAACCTGTCCACCGATCTGAAAAGCTGAGCTGGTCGATTCTGAGTGGCAGAAATTTCCCCAGACAGGAACTCTGCCTTCTTACGAGAGTTTTCTGACTGATATAACTGATAATGTTCTAACAGTCTAAGATGGTCAACATATAAACCAGACTTCCACCAACAATGTTCTAACCTCCATCCTAGTAACCGCAACTCCCTCAAGACTCCATCAAACCAAGGAGCCCGAGGTCAAAGGGAGAGATGACACACACATACTGGAGCAATAGAAGCCAGGGCTGAGGTAATGGCATTATAAGCCGAAACCAAGGCCGCTGGAATCCCTGCAATGCACAGGAAATTGTGATAGGTCAAGCACCACAGCAAGGCCATCGGAAGTAATATTCCATAAAGGATGGTACATGACCATCTCCACAGGGGTCAGCCTACAAGAGGGGCGGGTGCCAAAATTGAATCTCACAGTGTAGTGTTCAGACCAACTGACTGGTTCCACCCCCATGTCAGAGGCCTCGATCCCCAGGAGGAAGACCAGATCAAAAGAATGACCACACTTATGAGAAGCAGTGGTAACCACCTGTGTCAGACCCAGTGAATTCATCAACTGGAGGAAGTGTTGTCCAAATTGAGAGAGTTCATCATCGATCCAGGCATTAAAGTCACCCAGGACCATCAACCTGGGCAACTCATATGCCATATTGATGATGAAGTCTGCCACTTCCTTAAGAAATTGCTTCTCATCTCCGGGTGGATGGTAGATGAGAGCAATTCAATAGCCCACACCTGGTACTACAGCACATTCAAATGAACTGGCCTCCTCAATTGGAACACTGATGAGTTCCAATTTGGTCTTGAAACAGACCGCAACCCCCCACGGTCCAACCTCCGGCAGTGTATCACCATATACCGGCTGGAATTGTGGCCTTAGTATTGGGCCCACATTATCATCCAGCCAGGTTTCAGTGATACAAGCCAGATCTGTTGACCCAACAAGATCGGAAATCACTGTGGTCTTGTTCCAGACAGAACTGGCATTGCACAACAACGCCGGGTTGGACAGAACTCTTGGGCTGCCCTGACTACCTGCACATCACCAAAGATGGCGCCCTTGGTTATGGGGACCAAACAAGGTGGCCCATACTCCTAGCTCCATTTCACCACAGGGCATCTTCTGGCTTAACCAATCTAATGAGAGTGTCCCGCTCTTCCAGCCTCCACTATTCATGCCCCCACCCCTCCCCTTCTACGGGCAATACCCAAGGCCCGACAACATTGATAGGTGGAAAAAACCAAGAGAGGGGGCCAAAAGGGTGGAGGGCATGAAGAACTGAGGCTGAATATCACACAACCGGGGGTGTAACAGACTGAAACATATCCCAGGCCTGCAACCTAACCCTACATTCTAAGTCTAACTAAACAATCTAAAAACAGTAATATAATACCCCTACAATTTCAGCCTATCTTAAATTTCACCTCCCACTCCCAACTAAATAATCTATACCTACTACAAATGGTAACAAATAACTGAATTAAGTAACTTAAAATATAAAACCTATCCTTCTACCACAACCTATATTCAGCCCACAGGTCCTCTCACTACCTGGGGGACAAAATATATATATAAAAAAAGACAGTTGTAAAGCACCCAGGCCTCTCACTTCCTGGTGCTACTATCAGAAACAAACTATAAAAAACATAAAAATAATCTGAAAGATCACCCTCCAGAGAGATCTCTCACAAATATCAATGGGGGATGATTTTACAGATATTTAATAAACAAATGAATTCACATCAAATGCAAAAAATAATAAACCAAACAAACCTAAATTAAATATAAGGAAATAAGTTGATAAACCACCCTCCAGATAAATCTCTCACAATTATCAGTATGATGGTGGAATTAAAGATTTTTACTGAGCTCTCTCACTGCTCAACTAATTTCCATAACTATGAAATAATAAAACTTAATGACAGGAGAAATTCAGGCTGACAATACACAGAAGTTAAAAAGAACTTGCTGTCCAGAAGAATTTGTGTAGCATTAGATGTCCAACACACAACTTTCAGTAAGTCAATCACAAAGTTCATAATACAATTCAAATATCCAACAGGGTCAAGAACTCAGCAAATCCCAGTCTTCAATCTCAGATTTCCAAAACAAAAGATCCTCCAATGGCCATCTGGTTTCTTCAGCTACTTACAAGGGAGAATATCTCAAAGAGTCAATGGCACTTCACTACAACTATCGGCCATGCCAGCCCTCTGGTTGACCACCCCACAAATCTTGGAAAGGGGAACACAGAATCGATCCTCCAACCGGCCCCACTCCCCAACCCTGTGAGTGCCAAAAAAAAAAAACGAGATCCCTGAAGAAGCCCAGAATTTGAATATTAAACAGGTCATGGTTGATCAAACAGAGCTAGAATGACCACCACAAATGAAGTTCAAGGGTCATCAAAGAAATACAAAATCATTCTGTCCAAACATATTCTCACAGAAGACAACAGATCGCAATTAATCCTTGTGCAACAGGCTCGAAACATTCCGAGGGATAATCCAAAAATCGAAAATCCACAGATCTCACACAGACGATATGATGCAATGTGATGGACAGCACTATTAGGCCTGGGGCTGAAGATCTCAACAGCCACCCCCTGACCAAAATCGTAAAAGCCCCACAAAATACGGGGTAACTAACGGAAATGGGCTGACCTGGGGAGTTCAAAGAACAATCCAATCCCAATAGGCGTATCAGTTCACACATAGTACACCCAGTATTCCCCCAAAGCAGGGGCTGAAAGCATCCACTGCTGCTTCCCCAAACTTGCTTCAAATCTGAGAGGCTCACACAATGCTCCAAGAACTTAAAACAGAACACCGGAGCTACATCTTAGGTCGTGGGTCACATCGGGCATTTAACCGCACAATTAAAATCACGAAAATAAAACATCAAATACTTGAACACAGTTAGTGAGCAAAACGGCAGACAATGCTACCAAAGAAACGAATACAACAGAGAGCAGACGGATAGCCCAGCCTGGCTACCGCCATCTTGACAAAGGGAGCAAGACAGCTGTAACTAGCTTGGAGCTTTATGGAAGTTTTGTCCTGAACCATTTGACTGATGACAACAACTGACATCAAACTTTGCCAATAGATCCCACAGTCCATTTTAACAGTGTGCACAGTGTGCCATTGATAGAGGACAAACTAAATTTGGTCTGTCATTGAGGACAAATATAACTACAGTTGGGTATAATATGAGAATACATACTTTCAACATTATGTTTAGGGGTAGGCAGACAGGCACTGTGCACTTCATAACCATCTTAGATCTGGCTGACTCAACTCATATCCAGAATTCTCAGGGTTTAAATAGATTGTTTAAAGACTGCTCTGTTGGCAGAAGAAATTATTTACAATTCAGGTTATACCATTCCTGTCCATATTCAAGTTTACTTTCCTTTTAATGACATTACAATATTATCAAAATGCTTGAAACTTATCTTTATTTCACTAGTAATTCATCTTATATCACTACCCCACTTGCAGTTTTTTCCACATTCTCTTCACGTCACATGCTCACATTGATAAGGTCACTGCAGTACATTGCATTTTGGGTGTTAAATTGTTAAGCCAGTGACTTTGAAAAAATCAGATTTTTATTCCTATTCGCTCATCAACCATTATTTATTGTGCACTCCTCAACCATAATTTATTGTGCATTAAAACAAAGTCACTCAAGGATCTTAAAAAAAATTGCAGCATTTCAATATTAAAGTCAGCCACTATATCCCTCAAATATCCATGCCACGTATTTATGGAAGCTGCAAAGTTAGATTTCTGGAGGGGTCAAATTTAAGAACTCTGCCACTCTACCACACCACCAGTTGTGTCAGCATCTGTTTAGAGTGAGAGGATAACATCCATTTACAGTTAATAACTGTCCTTGTGTAAGGTGGCATATTCTCCAAAATAATTAAAAAGTGCTTAGTGCAAGCCAGAATACAATGGCCCAGATATTCAAACTGCACCCAAAATGTGCGCAACTGCAGGAGCAAGCACAAATCAATTGCACATATGCGCAACAGACGCGATATTCAAACATGGAGCAGAACAAATTGCGCAAGCAGCCAACATCTGAATATCGCACAAACTGCGCCATAGCGCAACCAGGAAGGAGAAGCTGAGCAGAAAGGTTGCGCTATAGCGCAACCAGGGCAGCCCAGCTGAGCAGTCCAGAGGTGCCATAGCGCAAGCAGAGCCCCCCGCAGAGCAATGGAACTGCACATCCAGGGAGGCAGGCTGGGGCCCACCACAGCCATGCCACACATGGGCACAGGAACACACTGCAGAACCAACAAGACACCTGCACACCCCAAGCACAGCATCACTGGGGGTGGGACGGATGATCCACTGGCCCCTGGGGACAAGCCAACAAAGCACAGCAGGGCCATGATGCCCCAGCACAACCACTGGCAGGCTGAGACTGCCACACACAGGGGGATGACAACCACAGTGCACATCAGCCCCCCGTACGCACAGCACACCCTGCACCGTGACCCCAAGACACCAGCCATGTGCAGTGACTGGCACTGCAGGAAACACCATGCATCCCACCTGGCACACATCAACCCTGTGTAGCAGAGAAGCATACAAGCCGGACCCACCCTGTGCACCCAGCGGTGGGTGGCAGCGATAGCAAGACCAACAGAAAGACACTGCCATACTGGAGACACCTCCCCATGCAACACACACACACACACACACACCCAGGACCATACCACCCCAGATGGCATGCACACCACTGCAACTGAGCAACCATAGCCAGCTGCAAATCAGAGACCACCACACTATTCATAACAAAATATATATATTCATAGAAACAATAAAATACAACAACAAGAACAAGAACAACTATATACAGTTATGTACAAGACAAGGGGTGGGGTACAAGGTAGGGGTGGGTAAGGGTAGGTGAACAACTGGGAGAGGAAAGGCAGGGTGGGAGGGATTGTTGAAGTGGGAAGGGAAAGCACAATCATGGCCTGGCAGGCTGGTCTGCTGCTGCCTGCCGCTGTCGCTGTCCCCTCCACCGTCTCCGGATCCCATGGCGGTACATGTCATTCAGGATCCCATGTGTTGCTATGGAGACACGTGTGATCCGATGAAGGGCACGCTCCATCCTTCTTAGGATGCTGAGACCTAGGAAGGAACACAGTCAATGGCTGTGACTGTTCAAAACCCTGAACACCACCCATCCTGCAAGGCATAAAGCCTAGTGCCCCGCACCTGTGATGTATGCACCCACCCACTGTGACCATGCACATGACATGCCCAACCAGGCAGCACCAGCTATGTGCACCACTGCACACACACACTGGCCATGTACATCACCAGCACAAACAAGGCTGTCAAGTGACGTGGCAACGTGGTGCGATGCCAGTCCCACAGCCATGTGCCCAGTGCATGCATGGACCACCAGTGACACATACACAGACGTGCTGTGACACTGGACAGTGATGAATGTCACCTGTGTCATGCATGGTTGTGTTGTGCATGGCTGGTGGTCATGCCCCCCCCAGCATGCAATAGCATCCATGAAGTAATGATACTCACACTCCTCAAGCATCTGTGGCTGCTGCTGCTGCTGCTGCTGCTGGAGGCACCACCCACAGCACCACCGCCCGGCACGGGGCCCTGGCATGCCCTCCTCACCCCATGCCTGCATCCTCTCCGCCTGTCCTGTGGGAGACAAATGTTGAGAAAAACATCAGTGTGACTCCAAAGCAGACTGCCCCTGCCCCAGTGAGGTGCCTGCCCACACAGCCAGACCCATGCATCTCACCTGCACACACTGGCACAGCCAACCATGGCAGAGCCATCACCTATGCACAGCCACCAAAACACACTCACACCCCTACAGAGAATACAGGTGCATAGATGGTACACCCACCTGGCCTAGGCACCACGCCCTCCTGGCACGTGACCGTAGCCACCAAGAAGCTGAGGGATCCTCCCGCGGAGGTCACCGTACCGTGTCGGCACTGCTCAGCTGACCGCACCACCCAGTGACCCCACCAGGTCACTGGCCACTTGCTGCCAGACCTGGGTCCTTGCAATGGTGAGGGGCACCTCACCATACAGTGCCCCATAGTGGGGCTCCACCAGGGCCACCAAGTTGGCCACTTCCACGGGGCTCCATTGCACTGCCCTCCTGCGTGCCATGCTACCAACTTTACAGCAGGCAATATGGTGCCCCGCTGTGCCGTAACCCCACGTGGAGATGTTGTGCAATAGACCACCATAGGTTCCAATTGTGCGGTTCAAACAGCACCGTCAGTTCACATAGCACTGTCACCAGACAGCGCAATAGGGCCGTACACATGGCAGCCGAACAGCGCCAGGGGGCAAAGGTCGGACACCAGGTCATGGGCAATGACGCAAGGCCACGCACATCGCCATCTGACGTATATGCATCCTGCGCGACCGACCACCTGTGTACCAGTGCCACAGTGGACTATTGCGCAGTAGTGCCACAGCGCCATATAGTGCCCAGTGCTGTAGCGCCACTGGCACAATGGTGGCTATGGCCTGAATTGCCGATCGCGCACAGCACGTCAGCAGCGGCAGATGCCTGCGTAAGCTATCTGGGCATGCGCAATGCAGTGTACCACACAGTCACAGATCTGCGCCATTGGCTCAGCCGACTCAACCGTATTGCACAAAGCGCAACTGCGCGATATTCAGCCGACACATGCAAATCATCTGATCAGCCATTCAAAGGGGCAGTGGCGTGATTTGCATCTCATTATAGTTGCTCCACTCCTAATTTGCATGCATTGCGCTATAAATGTGTGATGGCTGGCGCCTGGCCAGATCGGGTACTGCAGGTGAGAGGTGAGTTGCATGCTGTGTGATGTTCCGGACAATGGTCATGGGAAAATGCTGTAGACTGCACAGTGACAGGTGTCCACTTCCCCCCATACAGATCACCATGACGAGCAGAGACAAGGTGAGGGTGAGGATGGTGGGCATAGGGAGGCCCAACTTTACCCCAGCAGAGACAGAGGCCCTCTTCCAGGCCTACCTGGAGGAGGCCACTACTGAGTGGGTGAGGCGGGCACCCCTCAGTCCCGTGCAGCTGCATGGGAGGGTAGCTCAGGCCGTGAACCTGCAGGAAGCCACCAGCGCTCCGTGCAGGAATGCAAGAAGAAGATGGGGACAGACCGCAGGAGGTTGAAGGAGAAGGTGGCAGCCTTCAGGGCGGCACGTGCTGGCACTGGCGGGGCCAGCCAGCAGGGTTGGAGCTGACCCTGGCTGAGGAGAGACTGGCTGCATCAATGCAGTGGAGTGCTATTGAGGGCATACCAGGAGGTGGATTCCAGACAGGTGAAAGCCCATCACTGCACGGTATGACATGGTGGTGGTGTTGGGGGGGGAGGTTGTTCACATGCACTCACATGTACTCTCTTTCTGTTACAGATCCTGTTCGTCTTCAGGAGACAGTGGTGGTGGTGGGTCCAGGCAGTGATGATGACCTGCTGGACATGGAGGATGGTCCATCCACCTCTGTCACCAGCCAGCATGCACTGCAGCAGCATGCATGCTGGGCCGGCAACTCTGGTGTCAGTGATTCGGGTGTGGGGTGCACAGCCTGTGTCTCAGCAGTCTGGCATGCAAGCATGCCAGCATGCTGTGACTGTGGCTGTAGCACGTACCTGCACCATTGATGATGCAAGGACTGCAATGGGCAGTGATGTGTGTGTCCCATGACGGACACACAGCAGGCCAGCACGTGCCCCTGGGCCTTTCTGGTTCCAACTTGTGTACCAGCATGTTGGCACAGTTCCAGGCTGTGCCTGTCAGCACCGGTGGGGCAGCACCGGTGGCTGTGCAGGTGTCTGGCACTGTTGCAGCCACAGCGGTGGAGCGAGTGGACCCTGGGGCACAGCGGTTGGGGGCAGCAGCAGCAGTCACCCACCAGGTCTGGGGGTACAGTGTCAAGCAGTGGCACATGTCCGCCGCCTCTGATCCGCCCATTCCTGGTCCTGGCGAACAGCGCCACCCTCAAGGGTGTTGTGCATCAGGACCTTCCACACCCTGGGGACAGGATGCCGTTGGGGCACAGTACCCATTGGACGAGCACACCCGCCTGCTGCAGGAATCAGTACAGCAGCAGAGGTGGGTTGCAATGTCCGTGGAGGCACTGTCTGTGGCTGTGGAGTGGCACAGCAGGGAGTGTGCTCTGGACCGTGCAGAGCTGGTTCATATGTGGACGGATGTGACTGCCGCCATTGACAGGCTGACCCAGGCAGTGGTCTCTGTCGTGGACGCATTGGGCACACAGTCAGGTGCCCATGTACTGCACACCCCACACAGTTCACTCTCCACTCCCCATTCCCGGCGTCGTGCGACCGAGGCCTCTCGACGCCGGGTTCTGCTGTGGGCATCCCGAGCACCCCTGGTGCAGGTTTGTTCGGCATGCTGCAGACCCCTGTGCGGGCAAGGTCGCGTTCACACAGTGGGACCCCTGGTGGTCCAACAGTGCCACCCCATGTGGCCCCTGCTCAGCCTGCCAGGGCTGTTGGGTCATGGCGGGGCCACCCACATCGTGGTGGCCGTGGGACAGTGCTATGTGACTGACCTGTCTCCCAGTGCGGGCCCTGTCTGGTGCTGCCCTGTGTGCAATGTGTGTCATGGTGGGCAGTGCACTGCTGGGTGCTCTGCTCAACACGTCAACACACTGACCACCTGCACACCCTCCCAACTGCTGTCCACAGGTGCGTGTGCATGATGATGCCTGCATTGTACTGTACACCAAGGTGCAAGGGTGCCCAGCATCTGCACACGTACTTGGACAGTACAGGTGGTGGGGTGGTCGGTGGTTCTGTGTGTTAGCAATGTCGGTTCTGCTGCTGTGCATCTGCCCATGTACGCTCTGTGCCTGGTGTGTGTGTGTCCATATGAGTGTTCACCCCTCCCTGATGGTATGTTTCTATGCCTGGACCCTTCCACTCCCCTGGCCATCATGCACCCCTGGTGTGTTACCCTGTGTGCCTGTGGTTTGCGCATGGACAGTGTTGGTTGCACATGTCCCCTTGACTTACCTGTGTTCTGCATAGTGCTCCTCTGTGACGGTGTCCTGGTGCAGCTGGGCCTGCCGGATCAGTCGGGGGTCCCGCCGTCCTAGGGGGAGCTGCTCATCACCATCAACACTGGCGCCACTGGCGTCCCAATCACAGTCCCCCTCTTCAACCTGTAGGGCTATCCCACAGTCTTTGGCCATGTTGTGCAGGATGCAACTGGCCAGGAATATCCCACAGGCCTTTTGGGGGCTGTACTGTAGGGCACCGCCGGAGGTGTCTAGGCATCGGAAGCATGCCTTGAGCATCCCAAACACCCGCTCTATGATGTTGCGTGTGGCAGCATGTGCCTCATTATAGCGTTGCTGCGATGGGGTCATGGGGCGCTGGTACGGTGTGAGCAGCCAGGGACAGAGTGGGTATCCGCTGTCACCTGTGTGGAGATAGTGGAGATCAGTATCATGTTCAGGTCCATATTGCCCATATCCCTGTGTGCCACTACCATGTCACCTGTGGCATTCCCACCCTTGCCCCGAGTTTGCATTCCATACATGCGTACTCACCCACTAGATGGCCTGTGGGGATGTCCCCACTCTCGAATCGATGGCACAATGCAGACTGATACCATATGAAGGCATCATGTGCTCCACCAGGGTGTGTGGCACAGACATTGATTATGCGCCCAGTGGCATCACACACCACCTGGCAGTTGACACTGGAGAAGCCTTTTCTGTTCCTATATGCAGCCCCATTGGGGCCAGGTGGCGTCGAATGGCCACATGGGTGCAGTCTATATGGCCTAGCATGCCAGGCATACGTGCACCCTGTAGAACTCCTGCATGTTGCTGTATGCCCGCCGTGATAGGGAAATGGATGCTCCACAGCATGTCAGTCGCGACTGTAGCCAGTGCCTGTGGTGTCCCTGTCAGCCTCTGGAAGGTGCCCGTGGCAAGCAGGCACATGCAGGCTGTCACCTTGGTCTCCACTGACAGAGCGTGACTCCGTTGTGAGGTGCCTGCATCACATCACTGCACAGCTCACAGAGCCGCCTCAGTATTGCCCTGTTCAGGTGGTACCGCCCATGATCTCTACATCTGTGTACAGCTCACTAGCTGATGCGGGCGCGGTACTGCCTGTTGAGGGCATCACCGCTGACAGGCCTTCCACGGCCTCGTCCCCCTGCAGCTTGCATTCTCACCCCTCATTATAGCTTCCCAGTGAGAGCTGGCACTGTCCATCTCCCTGGCTCCTGACCCCCGGCTGGTGTTGCTGTGTTACCCCGCTGTCCTCACTGCTACTTCCACTGCACGGCACCCCCGCTGGCCTCTACAGCCTATGGCCCACGCTTGCCTTGCCTGCCTAGCCTGTCACTGTCTGTCTGTCTGTCTCTCCTCTCTCTCTCTACCCCACTTGGCATCCTTATGGCGTTCATGCGCTGCTTCCTTGAAACCTTTTATTTTTGGCTCATTTCGCTAGTCGCAATTTCCGGTTGTTCGCTGTTGCGCATTGCGCGAAGTCTTTAGATATCGCATTTGCGCTCTTTATGCATGGATCCACCCCTTGAGTTGCGCATGCCTTCATTTGCATTGCGCTGTTGCTCAGCATGTTTTCGGTGGCAAAACTGCCTCCTGCTGAATATCGTAAAATGGCGCACTTTTGGACTTACGCATGCGCAACCCTGTTGCGAATGGTGCAACCCTTTTGAATATCCCACCCAATAACTACAAACTTCATACTATACTAGTATGTTTTGTAAATCACACTCCATGGGGGCTCTGTGGGAGGTTCATAAGAAGCTCAAAATAATGTGTGAATAACTAAAGTCCAGAGCTCTTGCAGCTTGGACAGAGACCACGGGAACAACTCTGACAAGGGCTTGAATTCTTGAACTGCCAGACCTAAATAAAATTAAAGCAAACTCTAGTCCACTGACAATGCTCCAGACCAAAAACAGTGCTCAGAGCTGGCAAGGTGAAGGAGGTGAGAGGCTACACTATTGCTGCACATTGCAGCTCACTACACTCACCCTCCAGCTCACACATAGGGATAACTAGAAATACAATGGTTCTAATTTGTTACTGTCAAACTGAAAGATGCAAACTTGAGACAGAAAATAAATTATACTGTGACATAAGATACCCAATGGTGGGAATCCAAGCATGATTATCTAGTTGGTGGAGCTATGAAGATGCTAAAGTGCAAAATAGAATTACATGTGTTTGTATTTACAGCTTTACATTGTCATGACAACTATATACATCTTCAACAGATCGACTGTTTTCACAACTCACTGTGACCTTGACCAAGTCATAATTTTGACCTCCCTGCTTGTCAGCCCATCCCAGCTTTAAAATTTGACATAAAAAAATGACACTGTTTTGCAGTCAGTTAAGGAATAACTAGGCTCCTTACTGAACTGTGCTGTGTAAGCTAAAGATAACTTTGATACACAATGTTTTTTTTTCCATTAGTTATTGTTTAAGGATCTGAAGAAAAGCTCACTCTGTCCATAACTCCCCCACCTGACAAACTGCACTAGATATCTGAAAAGGACATCTGCTGCAATCCATCTAAGTTTGGTTATCTTTAGTTAGGATCCTCAAAAAATAACTAAGATAAAAACATACTATCTTACCATCGTCATTCTTCGTTTAAAGTAGCATGAGTCAGTAAGGGGGTATAGCTACTCCTTTACTGAGCCAGAAACATCCCTGCTAGCTTTTTTATGCCAGCCATGCTGTTTTCCATTTGGACTAACTTGTATTTATTTGCACTGTATTTTTACTGTTGTTTTGTTTTTGCATATATGATGTAGTGTGTAATCTCTTATCTATACTTTCCCTGTGTTGCATTTGGAAATAAATAAATAAATAAATAAGCAAGCAAGCAAGCATGGACTGCTGTTTTAATTTAAATACTTGTATACCATTTCCTGTTCAGGTGAATGAATGAATGGATTTATTTGCATGCATATACTCTCTATGTGTTCGATTAGCATTATTGTAGTGCATCAAGTAAGAGTCTTGCAGTTTTGTTTTGAGTTGCATGGTCCACTGTAAAGTTAGTTACCTGTACAGTATAGTTTTGTAAATTTCTTGAACTTGCTGAATAAATACCAGAAGCTTAACAACTTAGCATCCAAGTAGTATTTTGGTTGCCATGTGTGCTGCTACTAATATGTGAATGGCATCCTCATATTAAGTGTTCCTTTACTATATGTCATGGTTGTTAGACCCACGCATAAAGGGAGGGGGAGAGAGAGAGAGAGAGCACACAGTGGGAAATTGGAAGTGACTGGAACTGCTTTACTTACATCACACCGTCAGCTCTAAATTGAGTCAAGTGTGATGCGTTAAGGCTTTGCTCATTGTTTCAATAAGTGATTCAAGGTGCTGAGTGGCCAGACTGGGGTATGGGATGTGGAGCAAAAAGTGAGTGAGCTGCCAGCAGCTTTACCATTCAGCATACTGCCTTTTTTATGCAATCAGCTTTGTGGTTCAAGGTGCTGAGTGGCCAGACTGGGGATGAGGGCTGGAGCATACTGCCTTTTTTATTCAATCAGCTTTTCTACATGTTTTGTGCATATTTCTTTGCCTTTTTTCCTACCTCCACTTCACTCACTCACTTCCTCATACTCTGTCAGATGGATTGTAAACAATTGTATTTATTTATTTCAACTTTGGCAAATAATAAAATATCAGGTGGGTGTCATGAAGGCTTAAATAATGTGCTGGTGGAATATTCACCTGCAATTTATTTAAGCTTGTGTAGTACTTGAAGGTTTCTAGGAAAACATTTTCAGTACAGGAGAGAGACAAGAACAAGAGGACATGACATGAGACTGGGGAGGAGAGTGAGTGGGAACATAAGGAAGCTTCTCATCATGAAAAGGGTGGTGGATGCCTGGAATAGACTACAGGCTGCCACATGACATGGCAAGGGCAAGCACAGAGGGGGATTCAACAGGCATGGGATATGCATAAAGGAACACAAGATAGTGGTGAGGTCTAAAATGAAAATCACACAGGGTCACCAGCAGCAAATATAGGCAGGGAATTAAATTATCTTTTTTAACTGGGGAACAAACCACACCACCCCTCTCCATTACAGGAGGAGGGGTTGTGTCAGCATCCCTAACACCTTCAGACACTGTTGGGAAGCATACTGCCTCCGTACTATAGAATAGTACATATAACAAATATATATGTGAAATTTGTCCCCTCTGCATTTTCACTAAGGGGCTGACATGCTAAAATTTATATACTGTGTTAAGAAGCTGCCAATTCCTTTCTATTGCTGTTAAAATAAAAAAAAAGGAATTACAGACTCCAGAAATCCACACTTCTCCAATCACCTCTTAACCTTGTTTATCCTGTGTTAAGATTTAGAAGTATAAATTATTACAGTGGAATAGTGGGGGGTGTTTTTTTTTTCTCTGCCCCTGATTCAGTGCAACTCACAACATGCATTGGATGCAGATACCACAATGGAATTACTGTGTTGTATATTTATTAACCAGTGGCAGATTATTTAGAATAATTAACAGATACAAGGTAGGAGAAAGAAAGTAATCAATTAATAAACACTGCCACATAAAACACATATTCACTGGTGATACTGTAGCTTAGTTAACACAGAACATCAGAGCTTTCTGGAGACTAGAGGGTTAAAGCTAAACTCTGATACCACTGTCTTAGGCAGGCAGGCTGACACTTTGTGTTCTCCTTCTGAGATGTCATGTCTGCTTCTTATTTCATAGGTTTGTAATTATTTGTGCTTTTCCATAGTAACAGAATACTATCAAAACAGGTTACACTTAATGGCATCAAGCCTCATATTCTGTACAATCAAAGCTAGTGCAAGCATCACAATTTACAATACTGAGAACATAACAGAATCACAATGGAATAATGAGGACAGTGTTTTCTGTTCCCCTGATTTGGTGCAGTAACAGAAAAAAAAAAACAGCAGTTTGAAATAGCTGCTTGAGTAACCAAAAGCAACAATGTATTATTTTTTTGCAACATTGTTGAAAGAGTCATAGAAAAACTTTGAGCACTTTGATTTATGCTTAGTATACATGTACAATGCTACAATGTTATAAAAGAGTACTGTAAAGTAACAACATTTTAACACATTGTTTCGTCTGATTGCCCAAACAGGGATTTGGAACCCTGCATCCTCGCTGTAGTTCAGATAATGGAGTAAATGAGGGGCACAATAAAAACCGCATTAATTATCTTTGACATTTAATAATTTTCTATAGTCTTTCTCATTTTGTAGCAGTTTTTGACCTCTTTACAATACCTATAAACTGACATTACATTAATTAATTACTGAATTACTGAACTGAGGCAGCTTCTGTTGACAGATTTTAAGCAGATAAGTTAAAATATACAAATGTCTGGTGCAAGGTCTCATTTGCTATTGCATAATTCTGTTATGTGCTCAGTACTGTGGATAGAAAATTCTGATGATTGCACTGGCTTTGATTGTACAGTATGTGATGTTTGATGTAATTAAGTGTAACCTGTTTTGACAGTATTCTGTTAGTATGGAAAGGCACAAATAAATACAAGACTACTACTGCTACTACATGAAATAAGAAGCAGGCATGACATCTCAGAAGGAGAACAAAAGTGGTAGCCTACATGGCTAAGACAGTGGTCACAGAGTGCAGCTTCTAACCCTCTACAGGTTAGTTAATGATTCTATGAGGTGGATTCTGTAAGGCTGGAATTGGCCCTCTCCTGGTGCTGACAGATGTCCTCTACAGCACGTACAGTAGAGGATTCATGAAATGACTGTCTATAAAATTTACAGATACAGTACATTTTAAATTACTCCAGAGCATGATATTTTTCCTACATCCTCCACAGTACCTTTTTATATTTTATGTTTAAATCTGACAGGGAGCCGTGGAAAATGTCGCTTAAAAACAAGTTGTTCTTGAGTAGTTTGAATTTTATGTTCACCTTACTTAAAACCTAATCTGTATGTGCTTCACTGGGCATCTGTCAGCAGTGGGAGATGGGGGGAATTCCTGTTTCATACCAAAAGTTCCCTATATTTATATTTATTTAGAATAATTAACAGATACAAGGCAAAAGAAAGATCTGTTTGTACCACATTTCTGCTAGAATGTTTCCTAATGTGACACACTTACAATTCCACTTTTTCATATATTGTAAGTGTCAAATCAATTCATTTAATGAATTATCAGATGCAAGAGCTGAACTGCCCATTGTGCTTAAATAATCAGATGCCATGTACTGTAACTGTTTTAACCAATCAGTTATGCCATGGGGTCATTTCATTCAATGCATGATGAGATGAGACTATTTCTGTGCACTTCATTGTCTCCCCTATAAATTCAAGCACACAGCAACCTACAAATAAAAGTTCCTTTAGTCCCCCACACTTGCTTGACAGGGTTGTGTATTTTAAAAAACATCATCATGCCACTATTACATTTAGAGTGCAGCTTTAGATTTTCTGACTAGCTTAGCAACAGTTTTGTGAAGGCAGACATCCTTGTTTCCCCTGATGTAACAGAGGCTATTTGTGATAGAAGAAAATAAAATGAAATCAAAACAACCTGTCTGCTGCTGGTCCACTTTATGAAAAGGGACACTCAACCACCACCTCCCAGCCCACCTGTCTTCCATCTTTATTTCATACTGGGTCTCTAATTCCATTCAATAATCAGGGAAATAAAGGATGTTCTGGCACAGCTTTGGAGGTACTGAATGAACTAAAAGAGTAAAAGACACAAAGGCAGACCAGTTCATTTCAGCATTTATTTATTATTCCAGACAGAGAAAACTGTTGTAATAGGGAAAGGGGTAGCAGGAGACCCATTATAATGTGCATCAGCAGCATGCCTTTGGCATTACTGAATTTATTCTGCATGGGTTCAGTTGACAAGCTGGAAGTGAAAATGTCTGACTCTTTTAGACACTGTCCAGATAAGAAACCTGTCTTATTTTTGTTCTGGTCAATGCAACCAATATTCTGCATAAAATGATAGTGACTTAAAACCTTCTTTTAAATGTTATCATCTGTTTGCCTGTAGTTACCCCACAGATCATTTTGCTGGTGTTGTGCTTCTTTGTAGTTCTGATGACAAGTGCATAGGAATGTACTAAATAAGAATTAAAAAAATGTGAGGTTTTTTTTTGGTATCCAACCCACTGCTTCACAACAGAACAAAAAGGTACCACCGTCTCAAGGTCCCAGAGTCAACAAGTGGCAAACCTCCAACACATCATACACTGTAACAAAAAAAACTGTCTGTATTCTTTTAAATGCCCTCTGTAATGATACCCATTGTAAACTGAGGCAAACAAAACAAGAACCACTAAACCAAAAGTTTTTTTTTATTATTTCATTGACAATTTAAGTATCAGATAAAAAGGGATGGAGCTCACGTAAAACCTAAGCTGTATGTGCTTCATTGGGCAACTGTCAGCATTGGGAGATGGGGGGATTCCCATTTCAAATTTGCAATGGGTATCATTACAGAGGAAATTTAAATAATATAATTTTTTTTTACAGTGTATGATGGGCTGGAGGTTTGCCACTTGTTGCCCCGGGACCCTGAGATGGTGGTTCTTATTTGGGCTATTGTGAAGCAGTGGGGTTGGATGCCAAAAAAAGCACACTTTTGTTTTAATCTTACAGTATGTACTGTAGGTAGTACATTCCTATGAACTTGTCATCAGAACTACAACTAAGCACAATGCCAGTGCAATGATCTTTTGGGGTAACTACTAGCACAACATTTTTTACCCACATTCAATTTTGCTGTTTGTGTGCTCTGATATACTATTCTGCAATATAAACCCTGTATGCTTTGTGTTGATCTTGAAATACACTATTGTGTTAATATATTGCAGCACTGTTTACTCTTGCTGTAACACGAGTTCTGGAGCTCTAGCAAGTTGTTAAATCTAGGTAGAGGAACTGTAGTCTTTGTGAGGTTCCCTCCAAAACTACAACTCAGCACATCGTAAGTTTTAAGTACTTCAAGTCACAGAGTTGGCTCTTAGATTATAACCAAGCCACATTTGTTGGGTGAATATTAAATTCTGAAAGCAAGAAGGCTTTTGCTTTATTTCTTTTGTTAATTTGATCACAGTAACCCCAGGAATACACTTCCGGGTCATTCGAGGTGTATATAAATGAGCTCTGCAGTGAGCAACACCTTTCTTGCAATTTTACTGTTTGTGTGCTCTGGTATACTATTCTGCAATATAAACCTTGTATGCTTTGTGTTGATCGTGAAATACACTATTGTGTTAATATATTGTAGCACTGTTTACTCTTGCTGTAACATGAGTTCTGGAGCCCTAGCAAGTTGTTAAAGCTAGGTAGAGGAGCTGTAGTCTTTATGAGGTTCCCTCCAGAACTACAGCTCAGCACTTTGCAAGTTTTAAATACTTGGAGTCACAGAGTTGGCTCTTAGATTATAACCAAGCCACATCTGTGGGGCGAATTTTAAACTCTGAAAGCAAGACAGCTTTCATTTTATTTCTTTTGTTATTTTGATCATAGTATCCCTGAAATACACTTCCGGGTCATTGGGGGGGATATAAATGAGCCCTGCAGCGAGCAGGGTGAGCATGTGGTGATGCATGTGAAGACACACTCAAAGACATGCATGTCTGCACGTGTTATGTGGAGAGAAGGATAATAAGGAAAATAACAATTGTCTAAGGTAACTGACAAGAGAATGGGATACTGTGTAAAAGGGTTTTGCATAATGGAAACAGTGATATTTTTGATAGATGGAAGACAGTTCACAATGTGTTCACAATGTTACATGTACATGTTTGATTTAAACATTCAGAGCAGCTCACTATATATATGTTTAAAGTGTACTAAAAATAAAGAATTGGAAGAGGAAATTTCTTTATTTAATGGTAGATTAAGAGTATTAGAGTTAAGCCAGAAGGAACCCACCAAAAGGTTGCAGTTAACTCTCATTCCTGACAAAAGTCAGGTTATATATACAGAAACTAGGGAATTTAATGGTAATCTGATGGTACCTCAATGTAAAAGGCCCAGACCACAAATTGAAACACCAGAAAGGATGATGAGTGGTTTACTGTTCAATACATTAAACCTGCTAATAAAGGAAAGAAGGAAGGCAGGAAATGTTCAAATATCTTTGAGTAGTTTTGATCCTCTTATTGACCTGAATGTAACACCAAACATGTTTGAGGATATAGTAATAACTGGTTTAAGTACAGCATGTAATGTAGGCAGGCTACAGGGACTGTGGATGATGTGTTAACTAATTTGAATATTGCACCCATAAAGGGAAATGTACATATCACTGGGGATATTGAAACATCTGAGGGAATACTTGTGACCAGTTTTCATACTGATAGTAGACCTAAAACAATTCTTTGCCCAAAGGTAAATGCGAGTGGGATACAGGGACACCAAAATCTACTGAGTTTTTCTGATAAAATTGCTAGTGTTATGAATGAAATAAACAATATAGAGGATGACGTGGAGACTAACAGTACAAAATGTATCCTTGTGCTAGTGACTCTATGATTTCAAAACTTGATAGACAAATATGTGATAAACATAAGGCCAATTGTACAGTATCCTGTTTTCGTGGTGCAAAGCTGTAAAATATTGCTAAAATGATAAGACAAATTTTGAAAAATAGTACTGAAGATCCATTGGTAATTGTTCATGCGGGCACTAATAATATCAGATACCAAAATGTCCAGCAGATTAAAGAAGCATTTGTAGGACTAACAAATATTCTAGCCGATGCTGGTTCCAAGATTGTAATCTTGGAAATATTACCCTCACCAAGAACTGACCGTTATATGGAAGCTAAGATTAAATTAATAAATAACTGGTTAAGGGGTTGGTGTCTGAGACAAAATATTAAGTACATGATGCACTGGAAACAGTTTAATAATAATTGGCAATATTATGCCAGAGATGGTTTTCATCTCGATAAAAAGGGATCTGAATTACTGGGTAACAAAATCAATGCAGAAATTGATTATTGTTTAAACTTATAAAGGGGGGTGGGTCATATGAGAAAGGTGTAATGGCTACAATACCTCCAGCCAATCCTCTAGTTAATATGAGTACAGATCCTAATACTGCATCCCCCTTTATGCATCTTGAACATGATCAGAAAGTACCACACTCAAAATTAAAATTCTTGTTACTAAATGCTAGAAGTTTAACAAATAAAATGAATGAGCTACAGTTTGTATTAAATACCAAAAATATAGATATATGTGGGGTGACTGAAACTTGGTTCACTGATGTTCAGTGGGGCCAAGATATTGAAGGATATACCTTATTTAAAAAAATCGAACTTACTCAAGAGGAGGCAGAGTGGCAGTATATGTAAAAAATGGTATAGTTTGTCAGGAAGTGAGTGTTGATATGCACACCCCAAGTGGTATTGATATTATATGGGAAACTAGCAATCGAGCAAACTTGTATATTGGTAGGACTTTGTTACCATCCCCATTTATAGACACTAATAGCAATCCTTATTTCTTGGATTATTTAGAAAAAAGTAATTGCCTTGATAATATTATATTAATGGCAGATTTTAATTATCCAGGAATCAAATGGGACACTTTGGAAGGTTCATGTCATCAGGAAATAAAATTCCTAAAAACAATTGTTTATTTGGGATTAGAACAACAAGTTCAGGATCCAACCCATAAGGACAATATCCTTGACTTAATATTTGCCAACATTAATGAACAGGTTGAAATCCCAAATATTATTGAACCCTTGGGAGATAGTGATCACTGTATGGTGTTATGGACAATTAATTATTATAGAATGGTAACAAAGGGTGTAACAAAAATGAGGAATTTCTCACAAGGTAATTACAAGGAAATAAGGTCCTACCTTACGAATTGGAACAGGTAGCAAGAGTTAAAAGATATTAAAGTACAGCAAATTTGGAGCAGAATCAAAGAAAAACTGAAGTATTGCCTTAATGAATGGGTACCTATGCATACAAAATATAAAAATAATAGAAGACTTCCTCTATGGTTTTCATTAAAGATTAGAAGACTTATAAGGGCAAAGAAAAAAGCCTTAGCACATATAAAAAACTAAGGACAGAGATTAACTGGAAAAGGTTTAAATAAAAGGCTAATAAAACTAAAATAGCAATAAGAAATGCAAAGAAAGCAATGGAAAAGTTCTTTAATTAATTATGACTTTGATGTACCAAATGAACCGGTTATGAGTAATATAGTTAATGGTGGACCAAATATAATAGTAAGTGAAACAATTGAACCAAGTAAGATTATTAATTTTGAGGGCAATAATCAAGATAAAGGTACTGTCCCTGATAGAAGTAAATACACCACAAAAAAATTTACATTGTCCAAAGAACCCTTGGTCAGAGACATACTCATAATTGGGGACTCAATTCTAAAAGGAATAGATATATATATGTATTCGAATAGAAAGCAGACATACCACAGTTAACTCCTTGTCTGCAGCAAAGGTACAGGATATAGCCAGTTTGATGGATGGTTTCTTTGAAAACACAAATACCCCTTTGGTTCTATTACATGTGGGGGCCAACGATGTGGGAAAAACACATTGGAACTGTATGTGAACACATTTTAAGACTATTGTTGATATAGTTAAAAGAAAAGGAAGTGAAATCATTATATCAGGGATTATCCCCATGCAGGGTAAACAAATATTCAAAAACAACCAAATAAAAACAATTAACAGTAACATCAGAAATTTTTTTCTACAAGAAGAAGTTGGGTACATGGATAACGGAAAGACGTTTGTTAGAACAACTCTTTTTAGAAATGATGGTATCCATTTAAGTTATGCTGGGCATAGGGTAATGGGGAAAAAAATTCAAGAGGTGACAAACTTTCATTTAAACTGGTTCGGGGGGGCAATAGTAAATAAACGTAGTTTGATTACTTCACTTCCTTTAAATAGTGTGGGATGGAATGCTATCCTAATAAATGCCCGTAGTCTGCAGAATAAACATGATGAACTAAGAGTAATTTTGCACAAAAACAATGTGCATATCGCCCTTATAACAGAAACATGGTGGGATAGTAAGGATTCTTGGGGGAAAGAAATTGAGGGTTATAAACTCTATTCCCATTGTAGGAAATAAAGAAAAGGAGGGGGTGTATCTATATATATACATAAAGATATTGTTTCGGAAGAAATTAAATGTGACATAGGACCAATTGAACTTTTATGGGTGTATTTATCACCTAAAAATGGGCTAAAGATTATGTTGGGCCTTCTCTATAGGCCCCCATCTATGTCCCGTGAAGACGATGAGTTCTTATTGGGTGTCCTTAGTAATTTGGACTACTCAAAAAGGATTCTGCTGACTGGCGATTTTAACTTACCTAACATTGATTGGACTAAAGGTATTGGCTTTTCCCCTCTGGAAAGACAATATATAGATGTAATGGATCAAGGGGGATTAGAGCAACTAGTCCCTGAGAGTACCAGGGGTATTAATATCCTTGATTTAATATTTACGAATATGGGGGAAGTAGTCAATTCAGTGAATGTAAGTTCCCCTTTAGGAAACAGTGATCACAACACTGTATTATTTAACATCAAGGAAATGGATTCTAGTAAACCTTTGGGAACTACTACTAAATTTAATTTTGGGAAAGCTGACTACCATAAGATGAAAATGGAATTGGGTAAATGGGATTGGAGACAGGAATTTGTCAACAAACCTGTACAGTATGCATGGGATTCCCTTAGATCAAAAATTGACCAATTAACTACTGATTTTGTTCCCACTATCATTAAATACCAGACGAATAAAGCTATCAAACCTGTTTGGTGTACTACTGAAATAAAAAAATTAATAAATAAAAAAATAGGCTTTATAAAAGTTGAAAGTCTTAAAGAATGATAAACTAATTGCTGAATACAAGGAAATTCAGAAACAAGTTAAAATAGCTATAAAAAGCTAAAGCCTTATATGAAACAAATCTAGCAGAGTTCATGATAATAAAAAAGCTTTCTTTTCATACATTAATAATCAGAAGAAGACCCCTAATAGTATAGGTCCTTTCTCACTGATGAGGGACATCCAGCGACTAATCAACAAATAGCAAATATTCAGAATAATTATTTTTGTTGTCCAAGTAGACCCTTTGAACCTGGGACAATAATTTTGAATCCAGAAAATATTTATAAAGGAATAATTGGTTTAAACATTAACAAATCCCCTGGCCCTGACGACATGCATCCCAGAATATTGAGGGAATTGGCGGATATGTTGGTATATCCTATAACGTATATCTTTCAACAATCAATAAATTCTGGTTTTGTTATCCGGGATTGAAATTGGCTAATGTAGTGCCTATTTTAAAAAGGATCAAGTACAGACCCAGGTAATTTTAGGCCCATTAGTTTAACCTCAATATTAGGGAAACTTCTGGAGAAAATAATCAAAGATATTCTGGTGGAACATATGGAGAAACAAGACCTGGTAGATCCACTCCAGCATGGTTTTGTATGGAACAGATCATGTCAAACAAATTTGTTATCCTTCTATGATAAGGTGAATAGAGATGGATGTTGGGAACCCTGTGGATGTGGTATTCCTGGACTTTCCAAAGCTTTTGATAAACTACCCATAAAGAATTATTATTAGTAGTGGATAACATAGGATTGCCTAGTAATATCTGCAGATGGATTTCAGATTGACTATGGGATAGGAAACAGAGGGTGGCTGTAAATGGGGAATACTCACAATGGGCCCCCATTTCTAGCGGCGTGCCCCAGGGTTCGGTTTTGGGACCCTTTTTGTTTAACTTGTACATTGCTTCACTACAAATTAACAATAAAATGTATGAATGTACAAGTTTGCTGATGACTGTAGATTGGGTGTGATTCCAACAAATGATGAACAAATAGATGCACTACAACAAGCGTTAGATTTAATAAACAAATGGACAAACCTGAATAAATTTGAATTAAACCTATCCAAGTGCAAGGTTATGCACCTGGGAAAGAAAATAATGAAGCAGTTTACCAATTAGATAATACAAATTTGGGAGTTGTTGTGGAGGAAAAGATCTGGGCCTCATAATTACAAATGATTTAAAATTCAGGGTACATTGTAGAAAACAATTAAAAAAGCAATTCAGATCCTAAATTGTATTTTAAAATATATTGCAAGCAGAAGGAGTGAGGTTTGGTTCCTTGTATGTTGCCTTGGTTAGACCGCATTTGGAATATTGTGCAAGGGTTTGGGCCCTTACAACAGGGAAGATATACTTTCCATTGAGCTGAGTACAAAAGATTGACTAAACAAATAAAGGGACAGAAAGGTAAAGTATATAGGAAAGACTAGTGAACCTGAACCTCTATACACTATATTACCATAGATTGAGGAGATCTATGTTTTCTATATAAAATTGTTGAGGATGTAGATTTGTTAACAGATTTGGGTATTACGTTCAATTATGGAAGAATTAGTAAGAAACATACTAAACAACTATATCAACAAACTTGGGTGCATAATTTTAGGAAACATTGGTTTAGCTTGAAAGTGGTCGGGGCATGGAATAATTTACCAGCAGAGATAATAAATAGTACTAGTATGAATGTATTTAAAAAGGGAATTGATGATTATTTTGGAAATAGCAAATTTTTTTTTTGATTTTTAAATATGGAAGGCAAGCCTATTTGGATAGTGATACCTATCCCTGGCTTGAAATTTACCTATGCACCTATGAACCTATGTTGGTTCTCTGAGAAGTAATCATTCTAAAATAGGTCCATTGCAAGACAAAGAGATTCCTACATCTGATGAAGAACTAATGGCTAATGAGTTTAATCAATATTTTTCAAGCATATATAAACCTAAGGATCTAATAATTAGTACAGACTATCTCTTGGAGGAGTCTGAAATAGAATTTTCTGTTTCTGAAGTTTATGCAGCCATTTATTTCTTCAAATCTTCATTTTCAGTTGGAACAGATAACATTCCGAATGGTTTTCTTAAGAAAATTTTGTATGAGATTGCAGGAGCTCTTGCCCTTCTGTTTAATAAATCTATTAAAGTTGGGGAGATGTTAGCAGAATGGAAAGAAACCGTGGTGATTCTCATTCATAAGGGGGGAACAAAACAAGATGTAAAACATTATAGACCAATCAGCCTGACTTCCTGTATAGGTAAAACTATGGAAAAACTTTTAGCACATAACATTAGAACGCATATCGCTAACAATGGATTGACTGATATAACTCAATATGGATTTATGGCAGGCAGATTCTGCCTAAATAATTTAATCAACTTATCAGCACAGCACTGGATACAGGACTGTCTGTGGATGTAATCTTTTTAGATTATGAGAAAGCATTCAATTCTGTATCTCATAAGATTCTGATTGAATGTCTCAAGAACTTAAAAATACATGTAAGTATCATCAAGTGGATTACATTTTGGTTAACTAATAGAAGACAGCATGTCAGCATTAGAGGATGTAAGTCCACATGGAGTTGGGTTACCAGTGGTGTGCCTCAGGGATTGGTGCTAGGCCCAGTTCTATTTAATATTCTGATTTTGAGTATGAATACTAATAATGGGGTATGGATAAACAAATATGCTGATGATGCAAAATCGGGGTGTATAGTCAATGATCATGCTGCAACTCATATTTTACAGGATAACCTTAATAACCTATTTGGGCAAAAGAAAATAAATTAGTCTTTAATATCTCCAAATGTAAAGTGATGCATTTTGGTAAAACAATATGATGATAAACTATTATATAGACAATATTCTTTTGAATACAGTGACTGAGGAAAAGGATTTAGGAGTCTATATCACTAACAATTTGAAATTTATTGAGCATACAAATAGAACAGCACAAAAATGTTATAGAGTGATTAATTGCATTCTGAAAAACATTAAATCCATGGTACCTGAAGTGTTAATACCACTTTATTGTAGTATAGTCAGATCCCACATAGACTACTTTTCATCATTTTGTGCCCCGACCTTGGTTCAGGATAAAATAACAGCAGAAAAAATCCAACGTAGATTTACAAGAAATGTTTCAACTTAAAAAACAAAATCCTATGAAAACAAACTGAGGGAGTTGAACCTTTTCTCTATCAAATAGTGATCTCTAAGAGGAGACCTGTGTTTAATCTATAAAGCAACATGAGGTATAGCATTGTTTGGTACCTTGTGTGTGGAATGGCAATATATGGTTAGCTATACTAGATCTCATAAACTAAAATTTAAATCTAGTACAAATAGGTCAACCAAAAGGAATCTGTTTTCACACAGAGAGTAGTGCCAATTTGGAATTCCCTACCACATGAGGTAGTGTATAGTGCTACTCTTCAAAACTTTAAAAGAAATCTTGACATATATATGGGTAATTCTAAATATGATTTTCACCCAGGTTAGTGGGTGGCAAGTTCTTTATGGGCTAGTCCCCCGATCTCGTATCAACCTATGAACCTATGAACATTCTTTCCCCGACTGTGAATGAAATTAGAGACCCAATATAAAATAAAGATGGAAGACAGGTGGGCTGAGGGACTGGGAAGGAACAGTGGAGACAAAGAGATGCAAAATGTACTTTATGGAGAAGTGCCACTTTCTTGGTAGATCACTGACACCAGCAAATAATGAAGATACTTTCAAAATCAAATTTATTCAGGCTAAAATCATGGTTACATGCTATTATAGCCTGTAAAATATATTGTCAAGATAATTTAACCGGCAGAATCAGATAATGTACTGTAGATATGTGAAGGAAACACACAAACATAACAATAGCAATATAATGAATTGAAATACGCAGAGAAAGCACTATTGTTCATCAGTCGTTCATCATGTATATTAAACAGCAGGCTACAGTTGCTGAACTGAATTATCAGTGATCAGGTCTGACCCTTTGGAGGTGTGGAGTGGGTGTCCCAGAGAAGAGGCACACAGTGAGCCAGGGGGTGGAACAGCTGCTCATTTAAATAAATGATTTGCTTACAGGATTCCAGTAGGCAATAAAGGGAGGGAGGGAGGAACAGATACAATTTCCAGATGAGGGAGACACCTGCAGATGAATCTTAATTTAGCAGCCCTCTTTTCACATAAACAGTGCCACCTGGTGCATTTTGCAATTAAAAAAAAGTCAGATTACCACATGTCCTACTGCATACCGAATACCCTGCCAACTGCCAACTGCAGCCTGCCACATAATACTGCTGCTACCTCTCCCACCACATTCTGTTGGTGTACCATTCAACTTATCTGTAGCAGGCACTGTATATTGTATAAAATGGCCCAAGAAATAAAGTGTGAGTCTGCCTTCTCAGAGATACTGCCCATACCATGGGCAGGAAACAGCAAAAATGTTAAAATTAAAAATATTAATAATTGGCTAAGAAGGTGGACACTACAAATGGATACTACATGTGTAACACTTTGGGAAGAATTCAGAAATAATTTTGAATATTACAGCTATGATGGTTTGCATCTCAACAAATCTGGAGGTAGAAAACTGGGAATCAAGTTAAGATATATAACATAAATATTTAAACTAGATGCAAAGGGGTAGGTGGGAACTTACCCACACACTCAGTAATAGCTACAGAAAAACACAGGACAGGGAATGAAAGGAATAACAGCAATGGAATTAAAGTATCAGCATTGAATGCTAGAAGTCTGAACATAATAAAAAAAATCTGAATTAGAACTACTAATGCTTAATGAAAATATTGACATATGTGCCATTAGTGAGACATGGTGTAATGAGCAACCTATGAGGAAAAAACATTGAGGGATATACAACATACAACAAAGACAGGGCTGACAAAAAGGGAAGAGGGGTAGCAATTTATATCAAAAACACAATTGACAGTTCAGTGTGTGATACGGGTAATGATGTAGCATACTCAGAATCACTATGGGTTAAAGTGACTACCCATAGCAACAAAAAACTCTGTGTGGGGACTTGCTACAGACCACCATTTACACTGCTGAATGAAGACTCCATTATAAACCAGGAGATTGAACATATATCAAATAAAGGGAACATACTGATTTGGTGTGATTTTAATTACTCACAGATAAATTGGCCAATGATGATACCAAAATCAAATATGGGAAAACAGTTCATAAATACAGTGACTTATTCATGTTTACAACAAATGATAAGCAATCCCACAAGAGGGAAAAGCACACCATATCACCTAATTGCCAACATTCCGGATTCAGAAAAAAATATAAGAATAATGGAAACCATAGGAAATAGTGACCACAATATTATAGAATTTGTGGTAAAAACAATTCCAAAAAGGGACCATGGCAAAACCATAATAAAAAATTACAATAAGGCAAATGTTCACAAAATAAAAAGACAACTGAACAGGTGGGATTGGAAAAAGTCATTCCTAAATAAAGGCACTGAAGAAATGTGTAATACTCAAAAAAATAAGCTGCTCAAACTGGGAAAGGAACATGCACATGATAGACGTACATACAACAAGAAAGGGAAATACCAATATGATGTACCAAGAAAGTATTAAAATGATGTAATGAGAAAAAGAATACATACAATTAAATGAAAAAAAGAGAATGAGCACACAGTCACACTATATAAGTCTGAACTTAAAAAACTAAAGAAAACTAATTATAAGTGAAAGGAGAAACAGAATTCCATATTACACACACAAAAGACAAAGGGAAAAGCTGTTATGCAAAAACAATTTGAAAGGCACAGATACTGTCATAGGTCCTATATAAGTAGATGATGAGGGAAGTAAAAACCTGACTGAAATGACTAATACATTTAATAACTATTTCTGCTTAGTATTTAACATGGGCACAGCTGCAGGAACACATAGAACTAGTTAAGAAGTACAATGTGAACAATTAATTTGTATCCCCCCCAAGAGGTCCTTCACCTCTTGGCCAAATTAAAACTGAATAAATCCTCAGAACCAGCCAGGCTGCACCCTAGGTTGTTGAAAGAAGTAAGATAATACATAGTAACCCCCCCTAGAATATTTATATAATAGATCATACAATACGGAGGGTGATTCCATCTGACTGGACAACAGCAACTGTGGTCTTAATATTTAAAAAGTGGGAAAGGTCAGAGATATCCAGTTACCAACCAATCAGCCTAACATCAGTGCTGTGTAAAACAACAGAGTTTGATAAAAAATAAAGCTAGACGAGAACCTTAAGAATATAAGAACATAAGAAAAGCACTGGCAGATGGGGACCATGTGATCCATTTAGTCTGCCCTAGAAACTATCCCCCTTCCTATGCAGCCTTTGTCCAAACTAGTCCTTATGTCTGTCCCACGTGAGTTTGAACTCCCTGATTGTCTTTGATGCTACCACCTCTTGGAGTAGGCTGTTCCATGGGTCTTTCACTCTCTCTCTGTGAAGAAGTACTTCCTGAGTTTGCTTTTGAAGTTTCCTCCTACCAGTCTCATATCATGCCCTCTCGTGCATGCTGCTGCGTTCTGTTGAAATAGATTGCCTTTCTGAGCTGTGTTAATTCTCCTCGTGTACTTAAATGTTCAATCTTGTCCCCTCTGTTTCTTCTTTGTTCAAGGGAGTGTAAGTTCAGTTCCCCGAGTCTTGCTTCATATGACCTGTGATGCAATCCATGCACCATCTTAGTAGCCCTTCTCTGCACCATTTCCAAATGGTCAATGTCCTTCTTGAAGTGAGGTCTCCAGAACTGTATACAGTACTCTAAGTGTGGCCTCACCAATGACCTGTAGAGGGGCATGATAACATCCCTCTTTCTACTAGAAATACATCTAGTTATATATCCGTGGATGCCACCTGCTTGCTGTGCTGTTTTCTCACACTGTTTTCTTACCTTCAATTTGTCAGTAATGATTACGCCGAGATCTCACTTCATTTGTGTCTTCTTAAGTTGATGTCCTCCCAGTATGTACCTTTTTCCAGGATTCCTCTTTCTCAAGTGCATTACCTTACACTTTTTGGCATTAAATTGTAACTGACTGTCCCTGGAACAATCCTCTAGCCTTATAACTTCAGCTTCCATGTTGTCTGCTCCTTTCCTTGTGTCCACTCTGTTGTAGAGTTTTGTATCATCTGTGAACAGGCAAACCTTCCCTATTAGTGCATTCACTATTTCAGCTATAAAGGGATCCGTATGATTTTCTGACTCCAAGGTGCCTGACTACTAATATCCCATAAACAGGTTCCCGACTGTACACATAGATTGTCGAACTTTATGCCGACATTCACTTTACCATCAAGCCCTTCGTACTGACTACACAATCCCTGACAATAAAATTTGAAATGCTGAGCATTACAAACAAAAGTTTTATACTGGGAATGCATTTATGCACTGAAATGATGCAACATTTCAAAACAAAATTCAATACAGTAGCAGCAAGCACAACAAATGCAGAACGAGCTTTGACTTTTTAAAGGGAAAGCACACCAAAAATCAATATAGTAGCAGCAAATAGAATCAATCTTACTCGTAAAAGTGTTCATTTAAAAGTCAATTTAAAAGCAAACTTTATTTCATATGTTTAAAATGTTTAAAAGTAGAAGTCGGTGTCAAGTTAAATCACCATGTTGTGTGCCACTCCTCTAATAAAATCCTTAACAGACTGCTGGTCTTGGTCTGCAACAATGTTGGCTATCTTTTCCTCACGAAGTACATATTTTTTTTTAATTGGCAAACTTCAGCAACCTGCAGTTTATTTTTTCGATCATGCTGTCAGTCACAACCTGTTCGTTACATAGCTCTTCTACAAAGAGATATATCCCTATGTGGGAAGCACCAACCAATGTCCCTATGCACCAATGCCAGGCCTCCACTTTGTTTTGTGTTCTGGGCACACCTTGAATCATCTGATCATGAATGGATCAAAACTGGGGAGGATACAGTGGCAGTGTTCTAATGGTTGCATTATTCCTCATTCTCCTTCTCACCCTTCCCAGAACATATGTCTCCTCAAACCATTTCACGATGCATACTGCCTTAGTGACATTTCATTCTTTAACTCAGCAAAGACATGTGGAATATTATGAGGTGGGAGAAAGGCAAGTGCCACTAATTGTTTCAGTTTTAGGCTAAATTCTGGGTCAGTTCCATATTGATTGGCTAGCCCACATCCTTGGATCTTGCTCCATATTATTTGTCCAAAGTGAAAAAGACACCCCTTGTTCTCCACATTAGGGAATTCTGACTTGCAGGCATTGATGACAACCTGCTCAAAATCTGTAATAACAAATTTAGGTGCAAGACTGAAGTCAGACCTGTAGCATTCACAGGTAACATTCACGAGATTTGCTAGACATTAAGGCATATACCAAGGATAGGATTCTGCTGTACATGTCTCACCTGTTCCCACCGGGGCACGTAGAGAATATAATTGCCTAAATAGATTTGGAACTGTACGGAAAGTTCCTTCCATGATCCAAAATGTGGCAGTACTCAGCTTCTTGATGTTTGTTTTGGTTGTGAACAGGAAGATTTTTTTCACTACCACATGTGGATTCTCATGCAAGGAAAGGCTGGCTGTTCACCAGTATGAATTCTTGTGGTATGAACACTTTCTCTAAAGTTTTTGGTTCTGGCATGCTTTTTTGCTTTCTTGCATGCTTAACAACCTGCAGCAGGAAATGTTTGCCTAGCATGTTATGTCGAACTTCAGAATGGACCTTTGCAAGCTCATTTTGAATGAGTTGTGCTGGTGTGTCGTGGGTGGTCAATGCTTGGTGTTTCAGTGAGGCTATTGCAATTGCCACTAGAGCATCGTTAGCATCGGGGGAATGGTTATATTCTGTGGTACCCTGCAAGTGATGCTGGCCACCTACAAGTTCCATGGATGCATGGCCATGACAGCCTGCAGACTTCCTATGAAGACAGCACCAATAATATAAATCTTTACAATTCTGCTCTTTTACATACAGATAGCCACTAATGCTGAGCTTGGAATTGTCCCACTGTGATTTGACAACTTTGCAGACATGGAGATGTAATTCCTCAGTTGCTGTTGTTGGTGTGGCCGTTGCTTGAGAAAAGTTAGCTACTAAGCAAATATGAGTGCAATGTCTGTGTATATGAAGGTACTTGCCTAACTGGAACCACTCCTTGATCCAGGAACAAAATGTAAGAACATATTTAATTGAAAAATTGATAGTGCAGTAGCAGAAGCAGTAGCTATGTGAGAAGAACATTGTAAAAAACAAAGGAATGGTGCTATAGAGGGGACAGAAATTAATTGGACATATAGAAAAAACAAGTGGGAGACCTTACTTAGATATCAGGCTGCTTGAGATGCCAAAGATTCTGAATTATTCAAACTGCAAAGGAGGAAAGGCATATTGTTTTTTTTCCTTTTGCATCCCCATTTGCAAATGATATGGAGAAACTTCAGTATGTTAACCGAGGCTTAAACATAGTAATTGTTGATAGTACTATTGGTGAACATTGTAAGAAGACACCAGCCAGCCATCCATTCACAACAAATAAATTTGTTTTATGTGTTAGGTATTGGCAGGTAAACAGTGTGCCAGGGAATAACTGAGTTGGTATTATTAGCTATGCGGGAAGCTGAAAAATGGGATTTCAGACTCGGGAGCTTTAGCGTCAGGTAATATAAAGACGGGAAGTCATACTAGACCCTGCTATAAATATGTTAAATAGGATCGGTCCCAGTACTGATCCCTGTGGGACACCACTGGTCACTCTACCCTCCCTTGACAATGATCCATTGACTAGTACTGTCTGGGTCCTATTGTTCAGCCAGCTACTGATCCAGCTGACAATCTTCTGGCCAACTCCCTTATGTTTCAGCTTGTTGGTTAGCGTTCTGTGAGGGACAGTGTCAAAGGTCTTGCTGAAATCTAGGTATACAATGTCCACCACCCCTCCCTGATCCAATGTTCTGGTAACCCGGTCGAAGAAGTTGATCAAGTTGGTTTGACAAGAGCATCCTGCTGTGAGGCCATGTTGTTTTTGGTCCACATTTCCAGTATCTTTTAGGTACGCCACTATCCTCTCTTTTGGTAGTGACTCCATTATTTTATCCACAACTGAGGTCAAACTGACAGGGTGGTAATTTCCTTCCTCTTTCATGTTTCCGCTCTTGTGTAAGGGTACAACCGTTGCCTGAGTCCAGTCCTGAGGTATTTTCCTGCTGTCTAGTGACTTGTTGATGATCTCAGCCAATGGTGCAGCCAGTTCCTCTCAGAGCTCCTTCAATATCCTAGGGTGTATGCTATCAGGTTCCATGGCTTTTTCCACTTATAGTTTATTAAGCTGTTTAAGTGCCCTCTACCTTGTGAAGGGGCTAGTAGCTGCTCCCTGGGTATCTGCCTTTGTCCTGCTCAGTGTAGGACCTTTGCCACTGTCTTCTATGGTGAAGATATAGCAAAAGAACTCATTTAGCACTTCTGTCTTGTCCTCATCACTCTCTGCCATCTTACCTTCCTTGGTAGCTAGTTGGACTGTTCCTCCCTTAGTTTTTCTTTTTTTCTCTGATATATCTATAGAAGGTTAAAAAAGGCTTAAATGAGCCAAAACAACTTGGTTTCAAAAGGAATAGGGCATGTGTTACAATCCAGGTATGTTTTTATGAGAATGCAAATAAAAATATCAACAACAGCATGCCTGTTGATATGGTGTAATTGGACTTCCAAAAGGAATTTGATAAGCTCCCACATGGAGTTTTGCTTGAGAAACTGGAAATACTACAGATTGACAAGGAAACAGTAGGACAGATACATATTTGATTATTCAATAGGAAGCAGAGAGAGTTAAGGGTGTGTACTTGAAGGAGAGACATGTTTCCATTGGGGTGCCTCAGGGTTCAGTTCTGGGCCCGATACTTTTTACACTATTCATTAGTGACATTCACAAAGACACAGATGGCTGGTCTGTCAAGTTTGCCAATGATATTAAACTGGGGGGTCCAGCTGATAATGATTTAATTAGAGAAAGTCTTAGATATGACCTGGAAAGAAGTGGAAACATGGGCCAAAAATAACAGCATGTGTTTTAACATAGAAAAATGTTTCATACTCCACCTAGGAAAGAATAACATTGGACAGGACTAACACTTAAATAATCAAAAAATCAGAAAAGGATTTTGGCCTACGTATTGTCAAAGATCTGGATTTCAGTAGTCACAGTAAACAATTTGTGCAAAGAACAAATTACTCAATTAATGGTACAGTGAAAGCCAGTTATAGTGGACTTGTTCATGTCATCTTAAATTGTCCACTATTCCTGATGTCTGCCGTAACTGGCAGAGCTAAAATATGCATTGCCATGTGATTAATTTCAGTGTCTGGCATGCAGTACAGTACTATACTGTGCATATTTATTTTGATTTTTAATTTGCTTTTGATTCACTGTGCTCTTGTAGGGGTGGGAGTAAAGTGTTTGGTGGTTCTGTTAAAAAATATTAAACTTTATTTTTTTTTCTATGTGCTCCATTGTGCTTGATGGGAGGGAAGTGAGTAGATGGAGGTGCTTGGTGTTTTGTTTAAGCTGTTTTACTTTGACAGTACTGGGTGATTTTACTTTGCTTACCCAAGGTTACTGTGTAGGGGTACCAGTCTTTGCCCATCCTGCTTAAGATGTCCCAGTTCAGAGCAATGTCGGTATGCTGCTCCATAGCTCATCGCACAGTGCAGCTCTAACATCTCTGCTTGTGACCAGCTTCTCCTTTAGTGAATTGGGATCATCTTTCCCCTCCTCCCCCTGTGTTCCTAGCTGAGACTCCATCATGGCTTCAATGACTTCATCAACCACATCCACTGTCAACTCTGGATCACTTTCTCTGAGATGGCACAGGGAATCAGACTCCATCTCAGACAGCCCAATAGGTGGTAGAACTGTCGGCATCTCTGCCTCAACCTTGGGCTTCTCCATTCCTGTTTGGGTGTTGAATCCTGCCATTTGAAAATAGTGGCCGATTGCCTCAATGTTGACAGTGTCCAAAGTGGCTTTCATTAGGTGGACCACATCCAATAAATTAATCTTTTTCACAAAGTCATCAGCAGGCAATTTAGACCCTTCTTCTGAATCCATCTCCTGCAGCACTTTCTCTCACATTGCTCTAATGTAGTGCCTCTTAACATATAAATTATCCCTTGATCAAGAGGCTGGATAATCGAGGTTGTATTGGGGGCAGGAAGATGAGCTTTATGTTTTTGAGGCCAGAGATGTTAGAATGCCCACTAAAGTTATCCAGCAACAGTGCTATTTTTCAATCCTTGAGCCTTCAGTCCCAAGTTATAACCCACTCACTGAATATGTCTCCCATCATCCAAGCCATAAAGTTGTTCTGACACACAACAAGGAGATGACTAATGTTTCAGAAAAACCGCAGCTTGGCTGACTTCCCGATCACTAACAACTCCTTTTTTTCAGTCCCTGTCATATTGCAGCCTGTGAGCACAATCTTTCTTTTGCTCTTTTCTGCTCCTGTGGAAGCTCATCCCTAAATGTCAGAGTGCCATAACCAACACACCAGAAAAAAAATCTGGTTTCATTGCTGTTAAATATGTTGTCTGCTGCAACACCTGATAAGGGGGTGGACAGGAAATTAAGGAACCAGGTGTTTGCCCCTCTTCCATTGGCATTCAACTTTTCACCATAAGCATGACTGTAACATATGCTGCTCCAGAGTTTCCAACGCTGAAGCCAGCCCTAGGTGGCATTGAAATCTGGCTTCCCCAACCCCATTGGCAGCTGCTTTGCCTTCTGCAATTATAAGGGGCCACTAATTAGAGCTTCTTGCTAATGAGCAGAGCTGAACTAATGTAGCAAAGCCTCCTCAACCTCCCTGTCCTTACCTTCCCTCTTCCTCTTTCTTTCTGGGGTTTGGTTGCCATGCCATTCATCCTGCAGTGCTTCTCATCCTTTCAGTAAATCTGACACAGTAGACTTAGGCAGCCCAACGTGTTCAGATAGATCCTGTACACTAGTTTTTGGGATTTCATCAATATGCTGCAAGATTTCTATTTTTTTTATGCGAGTGTTACAGCAGAGTGTTTGCTGAAAGCCATTGTGAGCAAAAACAACAATCAATCTGGAGACGTACGGTAAGACATGCTTTTATACTGATGTAATTTACACCAGCACACCTGCAAACAGTGCTAATTGGAATAACTTTATGCCTCATTGATTGCCCGAGCAGCTAGAGACTTAGTGTGAATCAGTGATCAGTAATTAGATACTCAGCTTTCTATGTGGCTGTGATCTGGTGCAGAAAATGTCCACAAAATATGATGTGTAACATCTGTTTAAACAGGTGGAAAATGCATGAGGATCCTGTGCAAATGGATTGGGACTGGACTTTTCATCCATTTAAACCGGTTGTTAAAGCTGGGTAATGAGTATGTGGTGTCCACAGTATTAAAAAGGCCTTCATTAGTAGGACTAAAAATTGCATAATACCACTGAATAAGCAATATATCAGGCCTTATCTGGATTATGGCACACCACTATGGAGTCTTTATCTGAGGAGGGATGTGAGTGGATTGGAGAGAGTGCAGCATAGGAAAACAAGTTAATTCATGAAATAAGGCATTTCTTTTATGAGGACAGACTAATGCACCTAGGTCTGTATAGTCTTGAACACAGACACATGAGAGGGGCTCTCCTAATAATGTACACAATAATTAAAGATATACTGTTAATGAACAAGATTGGTATTGAAATACAGAATGAACCACTAGGACAGATCCCATAAGTACCAAATCAGATTAGATCATTCTAAAAAACAACAGAAGAACAAACACCTTTTCTCAAGACCAGGAATATTGTGGAATGGTCTACCAATTGACATTGTAAAGAGTAATAATATTGATAGCAGCAGGATGAAGATAGGGAGGCATACCAAACTTCCCTAAGGGAAGCAGGGAAGGCAGTAAGGCAGGCACATGCCCAAACTGAGGAAACATTAGCACAAACAGTAAAAGAAGGTGACAAGACTTTCTATAGATACATTAGTGAAAGGAGAAAGTCCAGAGGGGGTATTGCTAAGATCAAAGGGGATAAGGGGGCATGTGAGGAGGAGGACCACGTAAAAGCATCTATCCTAAAAGATACTTCTGCTCAGTATTTACTGAAGAGAAGGTAGGACAGGGCCCACAGCTCAGCACCATGGACACAGGGGAGGATGTGTGCACTAGTCCTTCACAAAAAAAGGATCCCCAGAGCTCGATAAGCTCAGGGTGGACAAGGCAATGGAACCTGATGGCATACATCCCAGGGTACTAAAACAGCTAAGGGTGGAACTAGCAGAGCCATTATCAGAACTGTTTAGTGAGCCTTTGAGCACAGGAGAGGTTCCAGAAGACTGGAGAAGGGCTCATGTGAACCCACTCCACAAGAGTGGTAGCAGGGAGGAGGCAGGGAACTACAGATCAATCAGTCTTACCTCAGTAATGGACATGATTATGGAGGAACTCCTTAAGGAAAGGATAGTGTAACACCTGGAATCCATAGGAGCATAGGATCCAAGACAGCATGGGTTTACAAAAGGAAGGTCCTGTCAAACTAATCTCATAGATTTCTTTCACTGGGTAACCAGAGTGGTGGACCAAGGGGGAGCAGTTGATGTCGCCTACCTTGACTTCAGCAAAGCTTTCGATACTGTTCCACATAGAAGATTGATTAATAAGCTGGGTAGGCTTGGGGTGGGTCAGACATTGGTCAGGTGGGTGGCAAACAGCTTGACAGGCAGAAAACAGAGAGTGGTGGTAAATGGTATACAGTCAGAAGAGATGCAAGTCACAAGTGGGGCACCTCAGGGATCAATCCTGGGGCCAGTCCTCTTCAATATCTTCATCAGTTACATTGCAGATGGACTGGAGGGTAAGGTTAATCTATTTGCAGATGGTACCAAGATCTGCAAGAGTAGATGATCCAGATGGGTTGGGCAGAATGAGAAGAGATCTGGATAAACTAGCAAAATGGTCGAAAGAGTGGCAACTGGGGTTTAACGCAAAGAAGTGCAAGATCATGCACATAGGAAAGAGAAACCCTGAAACCACCTATAGGCTGGGAGGGGAGTTGCTGGCAGTCACAAGGGAAGAAAGAGACTTGGGCGTCATCATCACCGATGACCTGAAATCATTCCAGCAGACAACTAAAACAGTAGGTAAGGCTAGAGGGATGTTGGGGTGTATTAGTAGGGGTATCCCAAGTCAGAAAAGGGAGGTTATAATCCCTCTTTACAAGACACTGGTTAGGCCACATCTGGAGTACTACATGCAGTACTGGAGACCACACCTTCACAAGGACATTAACCAAATTGAGGCAGTCCAGAGAAGGGCAACCAAAATGTTGCAGGGACGGCATCAGAAAACATATGAGGACAGATTAACTGAGCTCAGTATGTATACCCTAGAGCAAAGGAGGGAGAGAGGTGACATGATTGAAACATTCAAACACCTTCAGGGCATTAACAAGGTAAAAGAGTCTAACATGTTTCAGTATAAGAAAAATAGCAGGACAAGAGGACACATCATGAGATTAGAGGGAGGCTGATTAAGGGGTAATGTGAGGAAGTTATTTTTCACAGAAAGGGTGGTGGATGCATGGAATGGCCTATCTCAGGAAGTGGTGGACATGCATATAGTGCAGGGCTTCAAACAGGCATGGGACAGGCATAAGGGAGCAATACAGATGAGTATGTTTAGATAGGCCATTGACAGAGCAAAGGCCAATGGCACATTCATAAGGTAGAAAAAGAAATGGGCAGACTGGATGGGCCTTGTGGTCCTTATCTGCCATCAACATCTATGTTTCTATATATTTAAAACAAAACTAGATAATTACCTACTCACAGGTGGGACAGTTCTGACCTGCTGATGTGAATAGACAGACGTGATGGGCATGACTGCCTTCTTCTGTCTATAACCCAGTATGAATACCCAGTATGAATACATATATGGCTATAGATATAGATGTAGATATATCGATATAGATATAAATATGGATATAGATATAGATATAGATATAGATATAGATATAGATATAGATATAGATATAGATATAGATATAAATATAGAACATGGATAGGGAATTATCCCCATACAAAAGGCCATTGTTTATTTCTCTTTGCAACATGGCTAAAAAAAGGGTTGTGCCTGATTGATGCAACTGTAACAGCTAACCATGGATTATTTCTCAATTAATCCATGGTTCCTATGTGGGGCCCCACACTGCAAGCGACACAGCAGCCAGTAAAACTGGGGAGGTGGACAGCTAGTGGAATGAAGGTACTATATGGGGAGGCCGACAGGTAGTGTGATGAAGGTACTGTGGGATTACCAGCAAGAGACAGAAGACGAGGGTCATAAATGCTTGCTGAGCAAGCGTTTCCTTCTTTCCCTGCAGTGTTCAAACGCATCACCTGATAGTGCGGCCACTGAGGTGCAGCCTTTCTGGAGCAACACAGTCTTGGCCTGAGCACTGCTTCCAAAGAATAAACAGACAAAAAACAAAACAATATATATGATGTCTTCATCGAAAGTAGGCTAGCAGTCCAATTAAGGTCACATTCAAAATAGGAGATGCGTGGTGGGAAGAGAGTCTAATGAGATTAAGATAGTACATATTCTGCAATCCCCACCTTCAGACATATTTAATGTCACTCAGTTATCATCTTGAATCCTCGGTAGCTGTGTAAAGTAACCCCACATTTGTATGCATGTGGAGGGGTAATGGTGTCAGTACTTGAAGTTCTACAGTCCGCTCTACAACCTTCTCACCCGTCTTCTCATCGGTGTTCCATCACACATGTCTACCCCTGGGACCTTCCAGAAAATTAGATCCTACACCTAAATGAGGCAATCATGGTAGAAACAATTAAAGAAACAAACTATGCAATATTTAGCAGAGAGGGGTACAGTACAATGGAGATAATCAAGCAAATAAACAATGAGAGAGAGGGAGGAGAGCAAGAGAGAGCAAGCGAGAGAGAGAGAGAGAGAGAGAGAGAGAGAGAGAGAGAGAGAGAGCCAGCAGTCAGTAAGCAGTTCTTTCTTGTGCCCTGTCCAAGCATACCAGCTCCTCCTTTCAATGTTACCCAGCTAATGCTCATGGCATCTACCCCTGGAACCCTCTTGGAAACTAGATCCTAGATCTAAATGAGGAAATCATGGTAGGAGCAACTAAAGAAATAAACTATGTAATATTGAGCAGAGAGAGATACTGTAAAATGGAGATAATCAAGCAGACAGACAAGAGAGAGTGAGAGAGGGAGCAGCGAGAGGGAAAGCCAGAAGAGAGAGAGAGAGAGAGTGACAGAGAGCGAGAGAGAGAGATAGATGATGAACCAGCAGTCAGTTTACAGTTCTTTCTTGTGCCCAGTCCATGCATACTGCCTTCCCTTTTAATACCGCCTGGCTAATGTTCACGGTCTGTGTCAGAGATGCCCATCTAACATGTATCCTGTAGCTACACAAGTTATTCTTTACAGTACTGGCTCATGTTTCTTTGTACTCCTGGCTGCAGTTTTTGACATCACTCCATTTCCTTGACCTCTTTGTAACATGGCTAAAACAGCATTGCATGTCTGTAGTCCAAGCTCTGTGCAGTGTTGCTCCAGTGCCAAACCCTTTTTGTTACTATGTTACAAGTGAATTAACCCACTCCAAAACATAGGTTAACTTGAGAATTAAGCCATTCCTGGTTGGCTAGAGGCACTCAGACTACGGCCTTATTCCACAACCCCCCCCCCCCCCCCAGGTATGGATTAATCCTCATGAAAACCCACGCTGTGTCAAGGGTTAATTCTGACAGGAACCAGTAACTAAATTATGAATTAAAACTATATTCCTATACTAATCAGACAATTAAAAACATATACCTACACTAACACAAAGTATAGAACTACACATCATTAAATGCTATGGGAGCACACTAATAACACAATTAACTTATCCTTAGGAAGCTAGTCAAAGCAATTAACAAGCTGTAAAAGAACCTGGAAAAAAGACACTTTCACAAAACCTTCTGAAACCCAGAAATCTCCGAAACTCCTGACTGCACTTACTACACACCATTACCTCTTTGCTGCAAGAGACCTTCAGGTGCCATAATGTGATTGCAAATAAGAGCTGCATAAAAATAACCATCCCAACATATTATATTTAACAAACAATGGGTAAGGGTGGCACGCTCAGAAGGACACCCATCTCAGGGCTAATTAGGGCAATAATGCCACTTACCCTTTGGGCTCACGGCCAGGGCCACTGGAAAATTGCGGAAAAGGTTACTCAAAATTGCGGAGTGTTTCGCAAAAATTGCGGGAAATTGCGGGGGTTCGACTATAGACCCTGAGTGCTTCACAATAAATCTTTTAATGTTTTCTGCAGCATATATTAGTCAGTATGAATTGCTAAATGAATATGCTGACACTTGAATATGTTAAAAACATAAAGAAAAGTGTGTGTTCCTAAAAAAGAATGCTAAACTGATAAGCTATTTTTTTAACGTTTTGGCTCAATTGTCATAAGCATTATTGATGAGAAAAGAGTTCCAAAAGCCAGAGGGAAACCAGCTTGAAATCTTGATCAGTGAAATTGAAGGTATAATTGTAGATTGAAATTCAGAATGTAATTTACTTAGGAATTAAGCTTTTATTTGAAGGCTCATATGAGTTGTGCATTAGCAGGTAATCTTCTCTTTCTAGCTGTTATAGAGCAGCTGACACCATCAGAAGAACTTTAACAAAACACAATATTTAGACACAGTTCAGCTTGTTAGGATGTTAGGATGTATTGCTCGGGAATTTAGAAGTAGGAGGAGTGAAGTTATACTACCGCTTTACAGAACATTGGTCAGATCTCACTTGGAATACAGAGTAAGACACTGGAACTACACCTGAAGAAAGACATAAACATGATGGTAAAGGTCCAGTGGAGAGCGACCAAAATGGTAGTGGGACAGCAGGACAGATCATAGGCAGAAAGGTTGGATGACCTGGGGATGTGCAGTCTGGAGGAAAGGATGCAGAGGGGGGACAAGATTGAGATGTTCAAATACTTGTTGGGATGTAACAGAATGGATTGTGGGAACCTATTCAATAAAAGGGCCACCTCCACCACCAGTGGGCACAGCCTAATACTGGTGGGGTGGTAGTTCAAGATGGACATTAGGAAGCACTTTTTTTACAGAAAGAGTGGTGATGGCATGGAATGAGCTGCCACATGAGGTGGTGGAGTTGAAATCAGTAGAGGCATTCAAGTGAGCATGGGACAGGCATAAAGGAATGTCAGGAGGCCTTGGAAAGGGAAAGTTCAGTAAATTGGGGGAGGAGGGGATAGGGCCACAGATGTAAGCCAAACCCTGGAAACCATCAGTATTATTTTGAGAAGACCCGATAGATCGAGAGGTCTCCTTCTGCTGGCAATTTTCTTATGCTGTTATGTTCTTATTTCACATTAGTTTTGTATTCTTCCGCCCATTGTTTATTACTGAGGTCTTTTGCATGAAAGCAGGATCTTTGCTCCTGAAGAGTTCATCTATTCCTGTTGCCTTCTCCCTACCTGAGGTCATAATGCACTGCTTGTGACATCACAGTTACTTCCATGGCAACAGACTGTGATGTCACAACACAGGATTATGACTTGAAGTAGGGAGTAAGCTATACAGGCAAATAAACTTTAATGGAAATCTAAGGAATAACCATCATGTATTCATGCAAATTTACTCAGTAATAAATAACGGGGATGAGAAATATGTAAAATATATATAGAAAGCAAGCTGAATTTTATCTAATGATTATGTTTTTCCGTTTTCCTTGAGGCATCAGTAGCTTTTTAATTCTTTTTTATATGCTATACTGTCTCATTGTGATGAACTGTTTGTTTATAATTACGTATGTTCTTTTGTATGGTAATATCCTTAATCTTGTGTGTATTCTGCTTTCCAAAGCTGAATGGCATATTGCTGAACAATAAAGTTTTTGACTGACTGAATGCCCATGACAAGATATTTTAAATAAGATACTGGAGCTTACCTGTAGGTTTTAGGAGTTCTGACCTGACATATTATGGACATGTCTAAATCATCTGTAACCTAAGTCAAGGCAGTGGCCATTTTACTGAATCTTGAAATAGAAAGAGATGGCACTGAGGAGCAAACTGTATGTGGTTAATTAAAGCTTACTCCTCAGTGACAGCAGTTTTTATTTCAAGGATACCTAAACTATTATTCAGCAGATAATGTTTAAAAAAATGGCTTCAATAAGTTTTAAAGGAAAGGCAGTTGTTTACATTAATGCTGAAACTGCATTTATTTAACAAGGATAAATGCAGTTTAGTAGCATTTGAAAAATGTAAACAAATGCCTCTGCTGATTCAAATTTCCCTGCCTCTCTACCCCTGAATTGGTTGTTGATGGCAACGTGATGACATCAATGGAGCGACTGCTTCAGCAGCTGTGTAGAAAGGAAGCAGATGTCTACCCCTGTACTATACTCTACATCTAGTATGTTACAGTATGTGTGCTATACTGATAACGTTAAAACTCACTACTTAACCTTTATTCACATCAATACATTGGTTAAATGATTTTTTTAACATTTGAAATAAAAACTATGTAACTCAAAAATACTTCTGTCTCTTTTTGCATTTGTGCGCAAACTCGCGAGTGACTTACCTTGCATCTGCCCACCCTCTTATCATTCCTCCTGCTCCTTAAAATGATTGTAGTCAAATGTCAAAGTCATTATTTAACTGATATATTATTATTAGTAATACATAAGTTAAACTATGGGTTTCATAGGTGCTTTATAAAAATCTGCTGAAAATCAACTTGTGATGAAAACTAAAATCACTGCTGAATTGATCTGTCAGAGGATTGTATGGTGTTACTGGGCATTATGCACATGACAAAGAGTTCCACAACACAGTCACCCCCTCTGTAACTTATTGCTATCACACCACCCCCAGCACATCCAGTAATGTGTTATGATGTAGTCCAGTAAATATTGGGCTTGAACTAAATGCAGTCCCATGATGATCTGAACATTTCTTTGGGCTGTTGCCAGTGGTGTCTTTCTGTCTCATTGATGGCCTGCTAAATAACAAACACTGACATCCTGTTAGGATCATGGCACAACCAAGTTAATAGGTTTAAATGAGAAGAAGCAACTCCTGATTTTGCAAAAGATGCCACTAGTTTTGGATGTAGTTTAAATATCCCACCCATTCCAGTCTATGAAGCAGCAGTGATCCCCGAAAGATTGTCATCTATTCTGTGGGTCTCATAGATGGTTGGCAGTTGCCATAGGGAACAGAGGAAGGGTTTCTCTACTTTTGTAAACTCCCCGCTCTTTAAGAGACGACACTCTCTGGGGGAACAGTGCTGCTTTATAGACACATTTCCCCATCTGAAACAGCAAGTATTTATTCATATTGACGGAGATGATGTAGCAGGGGGAGGCAGGTGAGCAGATGCACTTCAAATGCAGAGATGGGAGCAACATTTAAACTGCATCCAAGACTAGTAGTGACTTTTTCAAGAGATGCCTTGAAAAAAAGTAAGTCAGTTTGCAGAATCAGGAGTTTGGTTCTTCTGGTTTAAGCCTTTTTCCTTGTGGGGTGTGGTGATCCTAAGAGGCTGTCATTGTTTGCTGTTTATCTGGTTATTAGACAGCAGGAAAACACTGCCAGTACCAGCAGAAAGAAATGTTCAAATCATGGTTGCCTTGCATTTATTGCAAGTCCCATATTTATTAGACTACATCAAAAGGTATTGCTGGATTGGCTGGGGTGGTGTGATAGCAGTAAATTGGGGGGGGTACTGTATTGTGGAACTCAGCAGTGATTTTCATTTTTATCACAAGCTGATTTCTAGCTGATTTTCATAAAACAACTATGAAACCCGCAGTTTAACCCATGTATTACCAATAACAGTACATAAGTTATGACTTTGACTTTTGATCATGACCGTTGTAAGGGTAAGGAGACACAGCAGGAGGATGGGCAGATGCAAGGTACAGTAAGCTACTCAAGAGTTTGACACACACAGAAACAGAGACAAATGCATTTTGCTTTTCACAATTTTTATTTGAAATTTAAAAAAAGAAAATCGTAATTTAACCAATGTACTGATGTAAATAATACAAAGGTTAACTAATGATTTTAATGTTTATATCAATATAGCACACATAACATGCTAGAGTTAAGTACTTGAATATAAAACAGGGATACACTTCTGCTTCCTTTCTGTAGAGCTGCTGAAGTAGTCACTCCAATGACATTATCATGTTGAATTGTTGGCAGCCATTTTTGGGATAGACAGGGAGGACAATTTGAATTGAAAGAGGCATCAGTTTACATAAAAACATAGAAACATAGATGGTGACAGTAGATAAGGACCATGTGGCCCACCTAGTCTGCTCCTTTTCCCTACCTAATGCAATACCTGCAATACCACAGATCCTAGCTGAACTGCAGCATTCACTCTCTTCCATATTGTGAGAGTACTGTCATGTCTATCCAATGCATTCTTGAATTCTCCTACTGTTTTTGGCCCCACCACCACTGCAAGGAGGCTGTTCCAAGCATCCACTACTCTGTCTGTGAAAAAGTACTTCCTCATGTTGCCCCTGACCCCACCTCCTATAGCCTCATATCATGTCCTCTTGTTCTTGTAAACCTTCTTTTCTGAAAGATGCTACCCTCCTCTACCCTGTTTATACCCCTTAGGTACTTGAATATCTCTATCATACCCCCCTCCAGGAAATACATATTTAAGTACTCTAGTCTTTCCTCATATGACCTTTGGTACAGACCTTGCACCATTTTTGTTGCACTTCCCTGGACTGTCTCTATTTTGTGTATGTCCTTCCAGAGATGTGGCCTCCAGAACTGGACACAGTACTCCAGATGAGGTCTCACTTGTGATCTGTACAGTGGCATAACCACCTCCTTTTTTCTGCTGGTGATACCTCTCCATATGCACCCTAGCATCCCACTAGCCCTCCCCACAGCTTTCTCACATTGTTTGGTTACATTTAGGTCATCAGATATGGTTACCCCAGGTCCCTTTCTTAATTGGTGGCTATCAGTAGCTCTCCCTATCTTGTACAACTCCCTTTGATTTCTGTGCCCCAAATGCATGATTTTGCACATCTTTGTATTCAGTCTTAGCTGCCACACTCTTGACCACTCCTCAAGCATGTTTAGTTCCCTTCTCACTTTTTCCACCCCACACTGGAGTGTTGACCTTGTTGCAGATCTTAGTGTTATCTGCAAAGAGGCATACCTTCTCCCCTAGCCCCTCTGCAATGTCAGCTATGAAGACAATAAAGAGAAACTGTTCCCAACATGGATCCCAGTGGCACCCCACTGGTCACCCCCACTTTAGCTTGAACACCATTTACTACCACCCTCTGTGTCCTGTCACTCAACCAGTTTCTGACCCAGTTTACAACCTTTGGGCCCACTCCCAGGCTCCCTGACTTATTAACCAACCTCCGATATGGGATGGTGTTGAAAACCTTGCTGAAATCTAGGTAGGCCACATCCACTGCCCCTTCCTGATTTACCTTCTTGATCACCCAGTCATAGGAATCTATCAGATTTGTTTGACATGACCTTCCCACTGTGAATCCATGCTGCCACAGATCCTGTGTTCCATTGGATTCAAGAAATATCACAATCCTTTCCTTTAGCAGTGATTCCATTAATTTCCCCACCACCAAGGTCAGACTTACTGGCCTGTAGTTGCCAGACTTCTCCCTGTTCCCACATTTGTGGAGAGGGACTACATTCACCCTCCTCCAGTCCCCTGGAACCACCCGTATCTCTATCAATTTGTTGAACAGGGCTGTTAGTGGTGCTGACAGCACCTAAGTTATTTTAATATTCTGGGATGTACCTCATCTGGACTCATAGCCTTGTCTCCTTTCAGATTCTCGAGTTCCTTTAGGACTCTTTACTTTGTAAACGGGCTGGTGTCCACCTCTCTCCCATTGGTGCTCCTATCACCCAATAGTGATCCTTCTCCTTCCCCTTCTTCTGTGAATACTGAACAAAAATATTTGTTCAGGTTTGTTGCCTTTTCTAGGTCTCCATCTGCACACTCCCACCCTCCCTTTTTAACCTCATAATCCCACCCCTGTTCTTCTTTCTTTCATTAATGTAGCTAAAAAATGGCTTGTCTCCTTTATTAATTGCCTGTGCTATTTTTTCCTCTGTTTGTGCCGTTGTGCTCCTGACTGCTTTCCCCGCCTCCCCCTGCTTTTCCAGATACAGTTCCTTCTCTTTCTCCCTCTGTGTTTCCTTGTACCTCTTGAAAGCTAGCATTTTTTCTCTTAGCTTCCCAACTGTAAGGAAATGAATTAGCATAAATGATTTGTGTATGCTTTGTTACTCCACATGCGTTAACATTTATATAAAAGGCCTTCTCTGGCAGGCAGTAGTGTGCAGTTTTGCAGTTTGATATCAGTGCTATACATTACAGTAAAGTTACCAGAGTACTCCACGTTGCGTTGTTGTCTCCATGATTATTGCATGGTGTCAGAATGGAACACATGCAGCCTTCCACCGCTCTCAATCTGGAAGGAAATGGTGCTGAAAACTGGAGAAGATTCAAGCAACAATTTGAAATTTTCTTGGTTGCCAGTGGAATCACAGAAAAGTCCCAGAAAATCCAGGCTATGACCCTCTTGCATGTGGCAGGCCCTGATGCATTGGAGGTATACAACACTTTTGTTTGGGAAAGAGAGAAAGAGAAGGAGTAACTGGACAAAATTATGAGACAATATGAGAGGTATTTAACCCAAGAAAGAACGTGACTTACAAGAGATACTTGTTCAATACTAGGAGCCAGAATCTGGGTGAGTCCATGTATTCATTTGTAACTGAACTGAGGCTAAAGGCTAAATCTTGTGAATTTAGAGATTTAACTGAATCATTGATCAGAGATAGAATTGTATGCTGTATACAGAGTGAGCATGTGAGATGCAGACTGTTGAGAGAAGTGGACTTAACATTAGATAAGGCCATAGATATAAGCAGAGCTGCCTAACTGAGTGAAACACAGATTAAATGCTTAAGTGAAAATACTCAAAATGAAAGATCAGTGCAAGTAGCAGCTGTGCAGGAAGAGAGAGTAACATCAATTGCCAATGTGAGCAAGGGGAATTATGTATCTTCAGTGAATAAAGTCAGATGTGAAAAGTGTGGTCATGAGCATGAGATAAATAAATGCCCAGCATATGGACAGTTTTGTAGATTGTGCCACAGGAAAAATCACTTTATTAGAGTATGTCATGTGGGCAAACACAATAAGATCCATGTTGTTAGAGAAGATACCCAGGAGAATTAAAGTACTTTTAGCATTGAGACTGTGACTACCAATAAGCAAGAGACTGATTGAAAAGTAAATCTGAGTATAAACGGGAAAATGGTGAAGTTCAAATTAGGCACTGGAGCACAGTGTAATCTGATGCCCTTTCAGATGTATAAGACACTGACTGGAGACGCTGTTTAAAGGTTGTTGGCTAGATTGGTTTCCTATACTGGGTATAAACTTGATGTAAAAGGCAAAGTGATGCTGCTAACATACTTTAAGCAAAAGTATTACCTGTTTCCATTTTAAGTGGTTAATGTAAATGTGACCCCAGTGTTGGGCCTGTCTACTTGTTTTGAAATGAAGCATATAAAGAAGCTATTTTCAGTAGATGCTGCAAGTGGAAGTGCATGGAAAACCACAGAAGGAACACTGGTTGAATTTGCTGATGTATTTGAGGAATTGGGATGCTCTGAGGGTTAATACCACATTAACATAGGTAAGACACTCATCCATGTGATCCACCCCCCTAGAAAAACACCTTTCGCATTACAAGACAAAGTGAAAATTGAACTAGAGATTATGGAAAGAATGGGAGTTATTGAAAAGGTGGAGAAACCCATGAGCTGGGTCAACTCAATGGTGGTTGTAAGGAAACCAAACAAAGTATGAATTTGCATAGAACCCAGAGATCTTAATAGAGCAATTAAAAGGAAACATCACCCAATGAAAACAATTGAAGAGGTTGCAGCCAAGCTAGCAGGGGCTAAAGTATTTACAGTGTTAGATGCTGGGCATTCCTTCTGGCAGATTCAACTGGAAGGGCTCAGCACTGATCAAGTGACTTTTAATACACCATTTGAGAGGTACAAGTTCATGCGTCTCCCCTTTAGGATTTGCTCAGCACCAGTGGTCTTCAAAAGAAGATTTCACACATTTTTGAGGGGCTCAAGGTCATTATGGATGACATCCTAATAAGGAGAACAAATGTTCAAGAGCACAATGAGAGGTTAAGGAATGTTTTACAAAGAGCCAGAGATTAGCATTTGTCTTTAAACCTAAAAAAATACAAAATCAAAATGTCAGTGGTCCAAAATATCAGACACAAGTTAAGTAAAGATGGGCTGTTAGCAGACCCTTAGAAGATAAAAGCAATTACCCAGATGCCTGTTCCTCAAAATAAGACTGACTTACAGAGATTTATGGGCATGGTAAATTACCTGGTAAAGTTCATTCCAAACCAATCAACTGTAAATAAGCCATTGAAAGAGTTACTAGAGAAAGAAACAGCATGGCACTGGGAGGGGTGTCACCAACAGGCCTTTCAAAAGCTGAAAACAGTTGTCACAAATCCCCCAGTGCTGGCCTGCTATGACCTAAGAAAACCTGTTGAATTATCTGTTAATGCATCTTCAGAAGGGCTGGTGCATGTTTGTCACAAGAAGGCAAGCCTGTTGATTTTGCTTCCAGATCACTTAATAAAGCTGAGAGAAATTATGCACAAATTGAGAAAGAAATGCTAGCTATTGTGTTTGGCCACTCAAAATTCCACCACTATATCTATGGAAAACCAAGGGTCCATGTTGAATCATACCACATGCCCCTAGAAAGCCTTTTCTAAAAAACACTGGCCACAGTCTCACCAGGAATTCAATACATGATGCTAAAACTGCAAAGGGATGATTTGCGAGTACAGCACAAAGTGAGTAAAGAACTTCACATAGCAGATGCCCTGAGTAGGGGTAGCCTGTGACGTGGGTGTTGGTGATTGAGCGCTTACTGGGCCTCAGGAGGGCTACCAGGATTTTGATGATCATGTTTCAGTCACTGGCCTCACTATAGCTGAAGCTCTAAAGAGTGCTGGATGGGAGAAATCTCCTGTTACAAAGGCTTGGTCTACTCCAACCCACATTAGTGATTCTTGGGGTACTGTCGCTAATCCTGGCACATGTCGATGGGGCTACCACTGAGGAAGAGTGACTATATGGAGGAGGTAGGCACATATAGTGACAGGATGTCACTATATGTATACACACACATGCAGGGGGGAGCGACCATGATGGAAGGGAAGGAGGATTGACCTCGAGTGGTTGGTGTGGGGCTGCCAAGCTGGCCCCGTAGTGTGGTGGGTGGGTGGCAGCCTAAAGCTGCAAGGATTCCAGGTTCAGGTTCGGGTGCTCTTACATTTTTATGCACCCAGCCCTAAAATTTGTATTTCTCAAGATTTTGCCCCCCTGACATGCACCACCCCTGGAGTTAAGAATCATTTAGTACGGGGGGGTGCAGCCCCCCCATGAACAATTAAAATCCTAAGTCCCCAGCACTGTTTTCTTGTGTGCCAGGGATGTACATCACCAAAACTGATTTTCAGCTATGTACGGTTGCCCTGCTGCCGATCACGATTGGACTTTCACCCTTATCACATAGATCCAAGTAGGGCTGTGGGAGAAAATTCTATGCTAGAAACTGAACTAGACAAGTATGAGGTTCACACGGTGGACTACATGCCTGTCAGTGATGAAAAAATGAAATTTTTTCAGCAAGAGACTGACAAAGATTCAGCATTGGTCAAGTCAAGAGACACTGTTTTGAATGGGTGTTCCTATGAAAACATCAGCGACTGTTTGAATAAGTGCTCGTAATATACACAGTCAGTGGCTGGCCATGGAGGTGAAAGGTGGGTTGTGCCAGTCGCTGACTGGGGAAGGGTGGGTGGTGCTGGGTGTGCTGGCACAGCTGAGTGGGGGTGGGGGCCACTAGACTACCAGGACACTGAAGATGCTTATTTATTTTATTGTGATGGGGTGGGGACCATTAGACTACCAGGGATGTTAATAATAATAAAGTCCAGATGGGGGTGGGCCACTAGACTACCAGGGATATGAGAAAAACATATTAATAAACACACATGGGGGGCCACTAGACTACCACGGATAAAAACACACATATTAATAAAATACCCATTCAGGGGGCCACTAGACTACCAGGGATAGAGGGATCACTATGCACACTATTATAATGAGCAGGGGGCCGCCAGACTACCAGAGATAATGAAAACTTAAGATTTTTTATTCAGATGGGGCAGAAGGAAGCCTCTTGAGCAAAACCCACCCTCATATTGCTTTGTAGGGCACCCTGGGCTACCAAAAAACTTTTTTGAAATCTGGCTATGTCATCCCTTGCTCGCGATGTATGATCGTGATCAAAGAATCTTGCGATCAAAGAATTTGCAGGCTCACGATCAAAGATCGCTAGCGAGCTGCGAACACAGATTTTAAAAGCTAATAACTCTATTTTTTGACTGATTTAGATGGAACCAAAGGCATGGCTCAATAGATCGAGGCCCCTTGAGTAAAATCCATCCAAGTTTTACTTCAGAAGTGACCCCGGAGCTGAAATATTTTTATTTTTCGGATCGGAAAACTGAAAACAAGATGGCGGACCTCATGATCAAAGAATTTTTGAAATTCCTCAGGGACAAAGATTCTTCAACCATGAGGCTGTAAATTCTTGAACCGTCAGAAGATACCAGATGGCCAAAACCTTATTCTGAGTTCGCTAAACACACATATAAAAGTTCCCATTGACTTATAATGGGAACTTAAAAGTGGAATAACTTTTGAATGCCTTAATATTTTTTCACCAAACAAAAAGTTACGTGTTCAGCCACCAAAGCTCTTTCAAATGAGCCATCATGCAGAGCAGCACACCACAAAACGGCCGTGCAGGGGCACATCCAAAATCACAAAATCTGCCTCCAAAAATGGATAATTTTGCATTATTCAGCTTTTTGTATGCAAAGACCATAAGTCCAACAGAAAAACAATTTGGCAAGTCAAGAGATCTACCATGCCCCATTACACTTTCCAGATTTCAGGAAAATCTGTTGAACAGGTCCAAAGTTATTACCACCTAAACTTTTGACTTTAGTATGTAAATGACCACTGAACCCTAACTATAGTGACTGACTGTGCCACTATAATGTGTATATATATATATATTTTGTAAACATCCCACTGCTGCCACATTTTCATGTTACTACCTTTTGTCTTGTACTTTAGTCCATCCATTCGAAAATGTGACATAATTATGAACTGATTTACAACACTCAATTCAAATCATGATGCAAGGTTTATTTGGGGATACAGACCCATCATACTCCAACCTGTCATAGCTGACTAACCCTTGGTGGGGGTCTGGGCAGAGGGTGATTAATCTTGTATACCAAGATGCCTTCAGCAAGAGAATGAATGGTAATGGGTTACGTGATAGCGGGGTACAACCCTCTGAGAAGCTGTCCCTCACCATTTTCCACCGCCAGCAATACCACACCAGCAGACAAACAGACATTGGTAATACAAGGTAAAGAGGAACAAACACATCACCTTTTGGGCAGGAGTCAAATAACTGCTCTGCCCTTCTTCATGAGACAGGGTCATAACAAGGCTATGTTGAAAATGTGGTCTATGAACATTAAAAAGCAACAAATGCATGAGCCTACATTACATTTTGCTAATGCATGCTCATAATATTGGTAAGTTTTAATATTTTTACACCAAATTCCTTACCTGCAGCCCTATCGGCTCTGGCCAGATTTTGTTTATTCTCAGTGTGACAGTCATTACATGACTATTACAATGTGAATGCTGCATGTTAAAAAAATGCCCTGCTGAGTGTCACAGCAAACTGTGGCATTAGGCATATTCTAAGAAAACACCATCAGGTTGTGTATATATGGGCTTTCCCTTTAGAAGTTTGTACACTAGTGTAAATCAGCTGGCACTGATTACAGTACAGTGCAGTTTTTATTAATATCAAGCACAATACTGCAGTTACTCTAGTCCAGTTCACCCGCAACAACCAGAGATCCCTGAGTTCAAGAATAAAAAAAGGAATAATGTTCAGTGCCATTGAAAGAGTGAGAGAGCATTGATAACCTCAGGGCAGGTCCTGTGTAATCTTGATATTGCTTTGTGACATTGATACTGTATCAGAGTTTAAATAAAAGATTCAGCGTCCCATGGCTTAAAAAAAATTCAAACCACAATAACATAACCTACTATACTTCACCCTATTATATAACATGGAGGCAGTATAGCATAGTGGTTAAGGGCACTGAGCTGCAAATCAGGAGGCCTGGGTTTGAATCCCACCAGCCTCCATTTGCATACTGTGTGACCCTGAGCAAGTCACTTAACTTCCTTGTGCTCCCAGGTCGCACCTGGAAACAAGCTCTGGCTTAGTATGCCTTTCTTGGTTAAACAATTTTTCATTTCCCATACCCAAGCATATAACATACCCTTTTACATGGTAGTCCTTTTTTATTTTTATTTTCACTGTTTTTAACTGACTTTTAACTGTTCTCCTTGAGCTCCTGTAATGTGGGACATTGCCGGGTGGCTGGCTGGCAACCGATTTACTGCAGTCCTAACCAACTGTTCCCTGTGAGCTCCTGTAGCATGAGACCTTGCAGGGTGGCTGGCTGACTCTCAGTTTTGCCCAATATGTATTTCTGAACCCTCACACCAAGGACTGAGTGGATTGCAAGTCATGCACAAGGACTGCTATGCTACCCCACTACTTAATAAAAGTTTTGTTTTGTTTCCTGTCAAGATTGACTCCCTGATTCCTTCTATCAACCCCCTCAGCTAGTTTAAATGCTCATCAAAGTAATATTAAACCATTCACTGAGGACTGTGGTTCCCCTCCCAGATGGATGTAGGCCATCTCCCTTGTATAGGTCCTTATCCTCCCATGTGAGCCCCCAATCCCACTGAAGCCACCCCCTCATATCTGCACCATTCCTTCAGTCATTAGTTGAACCGCCTGATGTGGAGATCCCTCTCTTGTCTCCTGTCATAGACAGGCAGCAACTCAGTGAAAGCCACTCAGCAAGCTTACTGTCTAAGGCCCCCTCCTCAGCTCCCAAAACTCCCCCTGCACTATTCTAGCACCACCTCTAGTCAAGTCATTCGTCCCCAGGTAGACATTAATATCCAGCTTCCCTACCATCCTACTACCCTAGTGATCCTCAAGATCCATTTCCCATCCCTATGGGCCATGATGTTGGCTAGGCACCTAACCTGCCTCTCTACACCTTTTCTATTCCCAAATCTATCCACCTCATAATTGAGTCCCCCACCAGAAGTTGCTTTCTCCTCCTCTTGGGTCCTGTACCACCCTCTTTCAGTTCTCCACCATAGAGGGCCACCACATAGTCTCTGGTCACTACCATGGGTGCTCCTTCCAGCAGTCCCACCCCACCAGAGAGATGTAGGAATTGTGTAGTAGTACCAATCGAGGAATGTGCCTCTGTACCACCACTCCCACCCTTCCAGAGCCCACCATAGTCCAGCCATTTCACCTTCCTGGCATCCTCTGAGGTAATAGTGGCAGATTAGGTGGTCCCTGGGTGAGGGAAGAGGACCCCCATATCCTAGCCAACTCATCCTAGAGCCTCACACCCTCCTCCCTCAACCCAGATAGGTGTGTGCAAATGGGGTAGCACTGCAGACTCCAGAAGATCTCTGAAAACTGGTGCCCCACAGTCACTGCACTACTCCACTCCCAGCATTCTCAACTTCTGTTCTCCCTGTGTTACCTGAAAATACTTTTGTACCCTTACCCCATATAGGGTGTTTCTAGTTTTCCCTTTGTTTGTTTAAAGGCGCCTTGTCTTAGTTGTATGGCAGAGTCCCCCACTTCTCCACTGCCTTCTGCTGATGGCTGCTGATCCCTATGACCAGTTATGTGCTCCTTCCCTGTTCCTCCTACTTGCTGGGACAAGAATGTGCGGGACACATTAAAGTGGAAGTGTTTTTATAGTGCTCTTGTAAGAAGGCACTAATCCTCTGTCATATCCACCCCTTCCCCACCAATTACATACCTTATTAACTGGGCTTCCTGAATGTACTTAGCCTCACATTAATCTCCTGAGCTAGTTTCTCTCACATTACCTGTTACAGTTTTGAAGACCAGTTTGGTTTCCCAAACACTGCCTACAAATCTCTTTTATCTCCCACTTACAAGCTACTTTCAGTATGAATAAGGTAAAGGTAGGTGCCGTCACTGCACTCTTTCAGCAAAGTCTGTTCTTCCACATGAAGAGCACACTTTGTTGGAATATAATATTAAATCCAATCAATGTGAATTGAGGATGTAGGTTATTACATCATATTAGTATTATCCCATATATACTATCAAATACACGGAAATTATTTTTTTAATTTTTTCAAGAATTCCCTTATAGAAATAATTACATGAAATGTTTGCATGCTGCCCACACACAACTACCCATGATACATGCATGCTGCAAACATAATTTTTAGGTTAAATTGGAACTGATTGCATGTATGTAGCATGTGTGCAGCAATCAAGTGTGGCAAGCATGCTTTTTATGTTAAACTGGAACAGACTGCATGTATGTGGCATGCGTGCAAAAAGCAAGTGGTCACTGATAACTGCACACATAAAAGTTAGATGATTTGCTCAGGATCACACAGATTACAAGTGTGGTTTGTCGAGATCTAGACCCAGGTCTTTCTGTTTCCAGTTTAGTGCCCCTAACCACTACACTATACTGCCTGCATACATATTGCTTGCTTATACTTCAGTACAAATCTGCACACATCTACATGCATATGGCCTGCTTATAGCCACTGATATAATGTTTAGATTTCTTGTCCCCCTCATCTCAGCTGCACAGCTGAACCGTAGCACACACACCATCAGAAATACATGTGGTTCTTCCCAACCCCCATACACACACTTACCTACAGCACTACTTAATCATTTCTGGCCCCTACTCCTACTGTTTTCTATCCATAGTTTTGAATGCTTCCACACAAACAGATTTTAAGGGGCAAACACAAAAGTAACAATAACTTAGCACCTCACCCACATGGCCAGCTTACCCATCACCACATACACACAGACTGAAGTGGGTGCTGTTGGTGCCCCCTTTAGCTTGACACCATGACAGCTACACTGGAGAACAGAGCATTACAGCAACAGTCACTGTAATGGTCCAATTTCCAGTGTAGCCATTCCCCAGTGTTCTGACCCCTCCCCAGAACAACTCCGACCTGGAGTTGATAATATTAAAATCCGGGGGGTGGGAGGCAGAGCCCCCTGCATGGGGGGTGTGGGGGCACAAACCCCCACAGAAAACACTCATTGTTCTAGCGGCACAATACCTGTGTCTGTATTGTGCTGTCGCTATGCGGGAGGTTGGCATTTTCACTGTTGACCTCACTTGGTGCTTCTGGGCGCTGCAATGACATTACAGACAATCTACCAAGAATAGGTGTAAGTCAAGTGTCTTGTACCTGAGAACTAGTAAGCCAGAGGCAGGAGTCTTTAAGAGATGATGTCGTACTTGGGACAGAGTGTTGCAGAGTGCCCTTTTGAAATGAATGAAGTTATTTTGTATAACTATTTTATACATTATGATGGTGAGTTGGAGATTAATGAAGGCCACTGTTCTACTTACAAGACCCTTATTAGTCAAGTGGTGGCCTTCATCAATCCCAACTTGCCGTCATAATGTAAAAAGTAATGACAAAATACCCTGTTCATTTCAATAGGGCAGCCCTTTCCTTGCCCTATGTCAAAATGTGCTTGAGCGTGGGGATGTGGAGATCAGCTACCTGGTGGGGGAACATAAGCTTGAATATAGTGGGGCTGCAATACTCTGTGCATACCATACTGCTCAACTGTCCCTGATTGCAAGGGACAGCCCTCATTTTACCCCCAAAAACTGCTCTGTCCCTCATCCATTCCTCATGGAAAACTTGCTGCTCACACAGAGGATGTCCTGTAAATTTAGACTTTATGGCAGGAGTGCCATTTCAGATTTCAACAGGGAGGGAACCAACAACCAGTGGAGGCCAGGTGCCAGTTAGCTCCTAGAAGACAAACTCTGGAACATCTAGAATGTCTCTAAAGGTAAAACTTACTTTCTGTGATTGAAAAGTGGTATACATTAGATTCCTCTATCTACACCCTAGAGCAGTGCAATAGATTTGGTCTTAAACCCACCCAGTTACTAACCATTTTATTTTTTCTGGCTGAAGTTCTGAACCCCCCCCAAAATAATAAAAAAAAACTTTTCCCCAATCACAATTCCTAACTCCATTCAATTCAATACCCATCCCATATAGCTCATGAAGTTCCCAAAGGCTCAGAAACATGAAAAGCACATCAACATTTCAGTCCTTCCTCCATCCCCAGCCTCCCTATTAAAAAAAATATTTATTTTCACTTACCCAGCCAACTGGTTGGAACCTGTGGCTTGGCCCTGTGCACCACCAGCCAGTATTTAGTCCACTCCTCCTCCTCCATCCTTCTGCCAGAAGCTGGATGCTGGAACTGACCATCCTAAGTCCCCACCATAGTCCATGACCAAGTCACCTCACTGACTGAACCTACCCTACCTGTGTTGCTTGCCTCTTGCTTGGCTGCTGCCATGCCACACTGATCAAGGCCTATGAAGGCTGTTGTACTACTGTCACCACTGGTGCTAGGCCTAGCTTGCTGCCATAGGAGGCCAATACTCTTATTATTGCGAGGCGAGCCTAGTAGTGTAGATAGGTAGTCTAGTTGTCAAGCTAGTTTCTAGCTCACCCCTGCCCCTTTTGCCTCCAAGGGAGATGGAGACTCACTAAGAGTAGAGCAACAAAAATATGCCACCACAACACTGCTATCGAGAGCTCAGTACTCACTGACTCCTTCAAGTTGTAGTGTGTATCCGGTCTACTCTGTGGTGGTAGAAACAGTGTCGCACTTGCGTGACTCACATGTTCTTGCTTGGCTGGAGCTCTTCCATGTGATGGTGCTGCTAATAACAGGTGGAGAGAGTGGACAACACAGTACCACCACAGTCAAGCCAGGATCGCACCCACAGCATAAGCACACACAGGTCATGGGGGCATTTATTGTGCAAAAGATTAAATGTGACTTTAATGCCATTCTTGGCACACCATAAGAACAACTTAGGCACAATCATGGGGAGAGGGGCAATTGCACCCCTCTTCCCTACCTAAATAGCACCCCTGATTTATGGTAGAAATTCATTCTCAGGTGCTCATATCTGTACAAGTAAATACAATGGTTTCCACTGCGTTCTGAGGTACTGTATCTCCATGTTTCATGATGTGTCTTGATCATTTTGAGGGTTAATGCCCCTCATTGCCCCTCATTTTGAATGTCTATGTCCCTCATTTCAGTGACAAAAAGTGAGGTATGGTGCATGCTTTCAAAGCCTTCTCAGCACAAAGAGTGCTGAGGATGGCCATAGTGTACATGCTCCATAGAGAATGACAAAGGGACAGTAAGTGAGACGTAACAGTCATGGAGAAACACATACAGTATGTAGCACTAAATATGCATACAGGGACTTGCATAGCCCAAAACAAAAAGATCAGGCTTCACACCACAGAGGCCCCTCTTCAAACATCTGGAATGATGGATTTTGGCTGACTATATCTTGGGCATTTAATGCAGTAAGTAAACAATACTTTGCAAATTAATGACAATTTAATGATAAAAATCTAAAGCCATTAAATAATTTGCAAAAGGATTTAATGGTGAGAATTAATGAGTTTGCTTAATTTTAATGGGAAATCAATGGAAATTATTTATTTATTTTTATTTAATAACATTAGGAATTACAACACTTTGAGTCACAGACTCCTTTACAAAGGCTCCATGTCAAACAACATTAAGGACATACATATAGTATTAAACAGTACAGTATTCAGGTAATAGAAACAAGAAAGAAAACAAGTAATGGAAGTTACATATACAAAAAAATATAGAATATTATATGTACAGTGAACATGGAAGAAAGATAATGCATAAAAACACACAGATGGGGGATACTGAAACAATAGTCTTTGGGAAAAGAGGACCCAGCGTCATCCATAATATGCATAATAGCTAGGTAGTGCATGAGTACACATTTTGTTTTCCATATATATCATAACATTTATGAGGTAGATTTAAACTACAGTACCCTGCCAAGGGGGGAAGGGGCAGGTGGAAGAGAGGGTTAGGGATAGTCACAGGCTGAAGATTCAAGCAGATGAGCTTTGAGACTGGTCTTGAAGGACCAATCCTGGGCTCCAGGGAGATGGGGGGGCTGTTGAGCCAATGGGGCTTTGTAGAGAAATGCTGTTTGTCCAAGGGAGGTTCGGCAGTGGGGACTAGTAGGGAGGTCCCAGTAGAGCTATGGGAGGTCCTGAACAATGGAACAGTTTGGATGAGGCTATGCAGACCGGGGCTAAATCAAGGTGAATTTTCTTGGCCAGGAGGCAGGTATGGTACCTAAGATGGGCATCAAATGGCAACCATTCAGCAGACTTGTAGAGATCACAGGAGTGTGTCCATCTGTCACAACCCATGACCAGTCTGCATGCTTTGTTTAGGGTGACTTTGATGAGTCGCAATGCCATAGGGGCAGCAGTGCTGTAGATGACAATGCTGTAATCTACCAGGGAGAGGGCTGAAGAGGTAACTGCTAGGTGAATAGCCACTGGGGGAAGGCAGTGTTTGTGGAGGTACAGAAGCCCTAGTCTGGAGTTGATAGTGGAGGACAGTTGTTGGATAGAGATGTGTCAAGGGTGATACCTAGATATTTGAATGAATCAACCAGCTCAAGTGGGGATCCTAGTGAGTTGGTGATGGTCAGTGGGAAGTCACAATGGGGGCTCTGATGGTGGGCAAAGATCACTGATTTTGTTTTCTTATAATTTAGAACTAAGCAGTGGGAACTGAACCATGTCTCAGTTTCAGTGAAAAAAAAACCTGCAGGGCATGCTGGAGAGAGAAACAGGGCTGTGTTGAGCTCATAAAATTACTGCATCATCTGCATATAGCAGAATTTTTACAGGACACGAGCTGGGGAGGGAGTTTAGGAAGAGGCTGAAGATGAAGGATCCCAAGATGGAGTCTTGGGGTACTCCTGAATGGACCTGGAGGCTGATTGATAGACTGGAGTTAATTTTCACCTGCTAGGATCTGTCAGAGAGGTAACCTTTGAACCAAGTTATTGTTTCATCTGAGAGACCCAGGGAGTGCAGGGAGACCAGAAACATAGCATGATGAATGATATCAAATGCCTTTGTGAGGTCGATGTACACTGAACCCACTAAGTGACCATGTTTGAAGGCACCGTGGCTGTAGGAGGAGTATTCTAGGAGGGCAGTGGTGGTGCTGTGGCCCTGGCAGAAACCATGCTGTTCGGGGTACAGTAAGTTATATTTAGACAGCTGACCCATTAACTGATCAGCCAATGTTTTTGCAAACACCTTGGAGAAGGGTGGTAGAAGGCAGATGGGGTGATAGTTATTAGGGGACATGCAGTCATGACTCTTGAAAATAGTGGTGATGATAGTTCATTTCTAGAGGGCAGTGAATTGCCCTAAGCTGAGGGACAGGTTCAGAAGTTTGGTAAGGGGTTGTAGGAGCTCCTTGTGGGTAGCCAGAGGAGCTTCAGGTCAATGGGGTCACTGCTAACGTGGGACTTGGCAAGGGCTTTGGTAAGGTATCTCCTAGCCTCCCGCATTGAGATGATTCAGAGGTGAAAGTGAGGGATATTGTAAGGTGGGCTTCAACTGGGGATGGGGTCTAGTGGGTCAAAGAAGTTGTGGGGTAGGACACCACTGAGATCTGAGAATGTGGTGTTTAAGGTGACTGCAATGGACCGGGGGTCCTGTGTTAGGTTACCATTAACTGAGAGTTGGGCAGGTGGGGGGATGGCAGATTTCTCATTAAGTTCCTTTATGTTTTTCCAGAACTGTCTTTCTGAGCCCCAGGTGGCGGCGATTGCCTGTTGATAATGGGTTGCCTTGGCATGGTGAATGGCTCAGGTACATTTGTTTCTGGCCTCACAATATCATTGTCTATCCAGTGGGAATTGTGAGTCTAAGACCTTATGCCAGAGATTACCACAGTGTTTCATTTGGTCCAGCAACTGTTGCAATATCCAGGGGGTGTTACGGTTTTTAGTGATTTGCTTTGAGACAGGGGCAAAGATGTCAGAAGCAGTGTTGAAGGTATTTATAAAGTGGGAGAGGGCAGTATCAGTTGAATGGGTGCTATACATGGGGGACCAGTCAGAGTTAGGTAGCTTATGAATTGGTGAAACACACCCTTTTTTAGGCATCTACAGTAGGGGGAGCAGTGGGAGTTTTACTGTACCATACGCGGGTTACTGGCCAATGGTCACTAAGGGTGTCAGGGAGTATTGAGACATTAGTGATGTTGTTGGGGCAATTGGTGAGGATAAGGACCAGCAACGAGGAGGTGCCTGATTTGTCGTTTGACCTGGTAGGAGATTGTATAAACTGAGTGAGGTTGAGCGCAGCAACTGACTCCTTATAGGGAACAGAGGATGGGGACAGCCAGTTGACATTAAAGTCCTCCATGGTGATAACTTCGCTGTTGGAGGGGAGTTGAGAATTACAGGACATGCCTGAGGGGAAGGCAAGTTTCTGATTTTGCAGTGGGATGTAGACAGCCATGACATATAGTGTTTTGCCAGGGTTGCCAAGGAGTATCTTGGCTGTGAGTGTTTGGGTGCCATGCTTGGGGGGAAGCCAGGTGAACTGGCAATGATTGGAGGGTGTTCCTAATGTAGAAGGCACAGCCACCACCTCGTCTACCCATTCTGTCGGCACGGAAACGGGAGTAGCCAGGTTGACTCATGGCTGAGTCTGGGGTGTCATGGGACAGCCATGTCTTGGATAGGACTAGTACACCTGGGAGATGCTGGGCTAGCCACCCTTGGAATAAGGTGAACTTTTTTTTGCAGGCTACATATGTTAGTTGCAGTGAGCTGGAGCCCATGCATCCTGTTGCCAGCTGGGGAGTGTGGGAGAGTGGGCCCAGGATTACGGTGAACGTTTCGTGATAGGAGAAGGAGGAGAAGGAGTGTGTGTTGCAAAGAGGCTGCTTTAGTAAGTTTGTATTTTAGGGTGTGGGACTTCTGAAGGGGAAGGTATTGTGGCAGAACAGGTGGTCGGAAAGGAGAGAGTGAAATGCATAACAAAGGAGGAGGAGGCTGAACGGTGGGTGGGGAAAGTGGATGGGACTACTTGGGGGGGGTGAGCCACTCCTGTTCAGTAAGGCTGGAGATACTACAAGGTGTAAGGAGAAGGGAAATGATAGGAGCAAATGTATATTGTAGGAAGAGGATGTTTGGAGAATGGAGATGGGGAGGAAGGCCCCAGATAAACAATAGTAGGCTTCAAAGGTGAGGCATAGTGACAGGAGGCCAGAGAGAGGGGTTAAGATACTTAATGCAAGGGAAACAGTTGGACAGATCACACAGTACAGAGGTAGGGTTGCCAACTTCAGAGCAAAAGGTAGTGGGATTTAGTCTTGGGCAGGGAGGAAACCCACAGGCACTACAAGGGTGTGCTGTTTCCTTGTAATGATGTATTAGTATACTGTACTTGTGGTATGTTCCACATACTAATTTGTCCTTGAAATAAAAACAATTTTGTGGACCTAGGTCAGGATCTTAGACTTTCAAGCCCTGTCTCATTAAATTGTGGGGCTAAAATGCTTACTGCAAGGGAGAGAGGTGGTCTGGTCTCCTAGTACAGAGGTAACATTGCTGACTTCAGAGCAGTATTTGAATTTTGATGACTGGGTAAGCCCACTGAGTCAAGATAGTCTCTTTTTCAGTGGTGACCCGGGGAATCTAAGTATTCCACAAATGATAGACATTAAACATAGTACCAACAGTGGTACAAACAGTAATGACATTAACAAGTAGAAATATTCAACAATTTGATGCAGTAAGTGCATACGATAGAGAAACATCATACACTTTGGGGCATAAACAACTTTCAGACTTGTTGGTTGCACAGGGTTCAGAAAAACCTTTAGAGCATTACATAGGATTAACCCCTGCCTGCTAGGCATGGGGTTATATATAGTTACATGTGCCAATGGCAAGGAATATGTCCTTATACTGTTTTTTAAACTGCTAGAGGGATGTGCAGGACAGAAGTACTATTGGAAGATTGTTCCATTTATGTGCAGCTGCATACAAAAAAGATATCTTTCCAACTGCTAAATGAGTTTAAGGTATACTTAGTAATGATTGGTGAGATGTTCTAAGGGACCTGGTGAATGGTTTCCGGGTCAGTAGGCTAGACAGGCTTGGAGGGGAGGGGAGGTGAATTAATTTGAAGGTGGTGCACAGCAAGGGTAATTCAACTTTGCCTCAAAACCTGGCCAATTTAAGTTAATGGGTACAGCACAGTGGTGAGTTCGGGCTGGGGCTGAAGTGGCAAATCCAGCAATATGGTGATATGCTTGCCTAAGTCTGTTCAGAATAGATGGCTTTACTGTGAAAAGCGTGGATGCACCATAGAGGAGATCTGGGAGTAGGGTTGCAGAAGAGATGGTCTTTCTGGATTGAGAAGTGAGGTAGGGGGCAGTATGGTATAGTAACCTGTAACTTGGTAATAAAATTACCTTTCTCAGATTCTTGGTGGAATGGCACAAAGAAAGAGACAACAGACAAGTGGCGCACAAGTAATAAATGTAATTTATTACTGGTAAATAATAATGATACAGGCTTACTACCAACAGTGATGGACAGAGTACCATTTTGTGAGGTGTCAGTGTTAGGCCATCTGTGGAACGTACCTTTGGATAGGCAAGCTACAGGGAGTGTATAGCCACTGAGATCAGTTTCCCATTGAATGAAGAGTGAGCACTTGTCTGGAGCTACCACCATGGCATTAAAATAGTCATCTGCGCCTTCTTTAACAGTAATCATTTTGTTGGGCACATTAATATGACCTCCCATTGGGGCTGAGTGTTAAACATAGAAACATACAAACATAGAAGTTGATGGCAGATAAGGACCGCAAGTCCCATCAAGTCTGCCCATTTCTTTTTCTACCTTCTGAATGTGCCATAGGCCTTTACTCTGTCAATGGCCTATCTATTCATACTCATCTGTATTGCTCCCTTATGCCTATCCCATGCCTCTTTGAAGCCCTGCACTGCATTCATATCCACTACTTCTTGAGGTAGGCAGTTCCATGCAACCACCACCCTTTCTGTGAAAAAGAACTTTCTCACATTACCCCTTAATCGGCCTCCCTTTAATCTCATGCTGTGTCCTCTTGTCCTACTATTTTTCTTATATCGAAACATGTTACACTCTTTCACCTTGTTAATGCTCGTAAGGTGTTTGAATGTTTCAATCATATCACTTCTCTCCCTCCTTTGCTCTAGGGTATACATATTGAGCTCTGTTAGTCTGTCCTCATATGTTTTCTGATGCAGTCCCTGCACCATTTTGGTTGCCCTTCTCTGGACTGCCTCCATTTTGTTAATGTTCTTGTGAAGGTGTGGCCTACAGTACTGCACGCAGTACTCCAGATGGGGCCTAACCAGTGTCTTGTAAAGATGGATTATTACCTCCCTCTTCTGACTTGTGATACCCCTAGCCTTACCTGCTGCTTTAGTGGTCTGCTTGGATGACTTCAGAACATCAGTGATGATGATGCCCAAGTATCTTTCTTCCCTTGTGACTGCCAGCAACTCCCCTCCCAGCCTATAGGTTGTTTTAGGGTTTCTCTTCCCTATGTTCATGATCTTGCACCTCTTTGTGTTTAACTCCAGTTGCCACTCTTCTGGCCATTTTGCTAGTTTATTCAGATCTTTTCTCATTTTGCCCACCTTATCTGGATCATCTACTCTGTTGCAGATCTTGCTGTCATCTGCAAACAGACAAACCTTACCCTCCAGTCCATCTGCAATGTCACTGATGAAGATATTGACGAGGACTAGCCCCAGGACTGATCCTTGAGGTACCCCACTTGTGACTTGCATCTCTTTGAACTGAATACCGTTTACCACCACTCTCTGTTTTCTGCCCGTCAACAAGTTTGCCTACCAGTTGACCAACATCTGACCCACCCTGAGCCTACCCAACTTGTCAATCAATCTTCTGTGTGAAACAGTATTGAATGTTTTGCAGAAGTCAAGGTAGGCAACATCAACTGCTCCCCCTTGGTCCACCACTCTGGTTACCCAGTCAAAGAAGTCTATGAGATTAGTTTGATAGGAACTTCCTGTTGTAAACCCATGCTGTCTTGGATCCTGTGCTCCTATGGATTCCAGGTGTTGCACTATTCTTTCCTTAAGGAACGCCTCCATAATCTTGCCCACAACTGAGGTAAGACTGACTGGTCTGTAGTTCCCGGCCTCCTCCCTGATACCACCGTTGTGGAGTAGGATCACATGATCCCTTCTCCATTCTTCTGGGACCTCTCCTGTGCTCAGAGACTCACTAAACAGTTATGATAATGACTCTGCTAGTTCCACCCTTAGCTCCTTTTGTACCCTGGGATGTATGCCAACAGTTCCCATTGCCTTGTCCACCCTGAGCTTATTGAGCTCTTATAGGGCCATTTCTTTTGTGATGGAACTAGTGCACACTTCTCTCCCTCCCTGTGTCCATGGTGCTGAGCGGTGGGCCCTGCCCCATCTTCTCCTCAGTAAATACTGAGCAGAAGTATCTATTTAGGATAGATGCCTTTCCATGGTCCTCCTCCTCACACACACCCTTATTCCCTTTGATCTTAGCAATACCCCCTCCGGACTTTTTCCTTTCGCTAATGTATCTATAGAAAGTCTTGTCCCCTTCTTTTACTGTTTGTGCTAGTATTTCCTTGGTTTGGGCCTTTGCCTGCCTTACTGCCTTCCCTGCTTCCCTTAGGGAATTTCGGCATGCCTCCCTATCTTTGTCCCACTATGTTCCCTTATACTTCCTAAGGCCAGCCTTTTGGCTCTGACCTTTTCTGCTACTGTTTTTGAGAACCACAGTGGTTTCCTTCTTCTTTTGCACTTCTGTTTCTCTCTAACACAATGGGATGTTGCTTCAAGTATTGCATCCTTAATGCTTTCCCACTTTGCCTGTACCCCCTCACCTGTATTTCTTCTAGCCAGGGCTAGCTTAACTCTGTTGGCCATCTACATCAAAATCCTCCTATAAGGGTTCCAGCTAGGTTCAGAACCATTTTGGATCAGGCATAACAGCAGAAGAAATCAATTGAGCCATTATGGCCCTCCCGGGTAATAAGTCCCTAGGTCCGGTTGGAATAGTTTTATAGAATTTTGTAAACAATGCAGAATAATACTTATTCCAATACTATAACAACTCTTTAACTCCTTCAATACTTCCTAAATCATTCCATAAGGCTATAATTCAAGTATTTCTTAAAAAAAATAATCAGTTGAGCTGTGTGTCTTATCGCCCCATCTCCTTATTAAACGTAGATGATAAAATTTTCAGTAAGATAATAGCCAAAACATTTGAAATAATCCTCCCACATATAATTCATAAAGATCAAAATGTTTTTTTTAAAAGACAGGTCACTTAAAGAGAATATTAGACTTGTGTTAAACGTCATCTCTCAACACAAATCTGAGGATGCAATTCTACTAGCTATTGACACTGAGAAAGCGTTCAATCATCTTGAATGGAAATTTATGTTAGAAATAACAGAGGAGAAGGGGCTCAGACCACACTCAATGGATGGCTACAATTGCTATATAGTCAACCGATGGCCATGCTTAAAACCAAGTATAACATATCTCAGCCTTATAGGTTACATTGAGGTACACAACAAGGCTGCCCCTCATCACCCCTTATATTTACTTTGGCAATTGAAACTTTTTCCACACACATTTGGAATAACCCCAACATACATAGTATTACTATTAATAAAATAACATCTAAGATAAGCCTATAAGCAGATAATATTTTACTTTATCCCACAAACCCAGAGATACCTATTAAAGAACTTATAAAAGCTACCAAACTTTTTGGAAAATTATCTGGATACAAAGTTAATTGAGATAAGACCATAATGCTAAAATTAAACAAACATACAAATGTAACTCTCCCTGATGGCTTTAAATGTCAAGTTAATTCCCAATTACCATACTTGAGGGTTCTAATAGCTGCTGATTTATGAAGTCTGGTTAACTTAAACTTAGACCCACTATTTAAAGAAATTCAATTAGATTTAGATCAATGGCTTTAGCCCTAAAAGGGTGAATTAATACAGTAAAAATGAAAATTTTACCAACACTTATATTTTTATTGCAAGTCTTACCTATAATTATTCCACAGAAACATTTTGCTCAATTAAGAAAAATGATAACAAAATTCTTATGGAACTATAGCATAACTAGAGCAGTGTCAGTTGCTCAGTAGGTAGCACACTCACCTTTAAGGCCAGGAGATCCGAGGGCTGTGGGTTCAGTTCCCATATCTGGCACTTGGGTTAAAATCCCAAAACTTACACTGCAGTGCAGCATGAGGGGGGTGCTGTGCTTCTGAGGTGCTGTCTTTCAGATGAGATGTTAAACCAGGGTCTAATCTGCCTGGATTGGTGGTAGTTCAGGTGGATGCTAAAGATCCCATGGCACTTATTGAAAAAGAGTAGGGGAAATTTTTACTGAAAACCAAAAGCTAATACATCAAAATGAAAAAATCAACCAAAACACAATACAGAAGAGAGAAAAAAACAAAGAAATGAAAAACAAGCAATACATAAGCACAATAATCATAAAAGGAAATAACAATAAATTCATGCTACCCAGGCAACATTTCACCAAGGAAAAGTACCTACAGCTTCTCCCAATGTATATCATTCATGAGCATGGAGAGCATCCAATTCTTCCTGTAGATGAAAAAAAACTTCCTGCAACTGTAAAATTTTGTTTTGCTGCACTGTCAAACACCGAGCCTGCCAAATATGCCATTTAAGACAGGCTAATAAAACAAACACTGTACTTTGGTGCCATTTGCTCCATTCTGCAGGAATCTGCCCCAACACCACAATATCATAAGTGATAAATTCAAAAAGTGGCTCTCCCCACCAGTGTGCCAGAGCATACCAGAAGGGTTGAGAAAGGGAACATTCAAAGAATAAATGCTGCATTGTTTCAGGCTGCCCCTGACAAGAGGGTTCCTGACAAATGCTATCACTGAGCTGTTTGTGCTTATGATTAGCCCTCACATTAAGCTTTTGATGTGCACACAACCAAACTACATCCTGCATTTTCTGCGGGATTCTAGGTTCTGTCATACTTGCTTGCAATGAAACCTTGTTTATGTAAGTAGGAACAGAAAAAGGGGGTCCTCAAAATAACAAGTAGAAACAACATAAGTATAAAAAGATTTTCGCTCATGGGAGACAAACCAACTGAGTTCCACTTTCCACAATCTAATGTATTTCAAAGTTAACTGAACATATGAGGTTAGTTGCTTATCCATAGGGTGCCACTTTCCCCATCCCCATGCCATTAAAAAAGGCCATCCCCACAGGGATATGCACATATGACCCATTTCATCTTGTTCCAACAACATAGGCCTGATTGAACTATAAAATCAATTTTTAAAAATTGAACAATGGGATGTTTCATACCCAGTCCACCTTCCTTCCAAGGTCTGTAGGTGTGTGCCCTCTTCACTGGGTTCAAACGACTGCCCCACAGCAGCTGAAAAAAAGACTCAAAATTTTTGAATGCATATTAAACGGTAATGGAAAAATACGAGAAATAAACAAAAAAAGAGGAGCAATGTAAGATTTCAACAAAAATACACGTTTTTTCGTGTCATTTTCCAAGATTGCTATTTCTTAACCTTATGAAACGCTTTGTCATAAACCATATCCCAATTACTCTGTATTGACTCTGAGGAACCAAAATATATACCCAGGAGCTTTAAGGTGGTGACAACCACCGGAATATCAAAAATCTGGATACTAGGGCCCATACCTAAAGGCATTAATGAACACTTAGAGGTATTAATTTTTATTCCAGTGCTAACCTGTACTGAATTTAAGAAACCAAGGACTCGTCTCCCAGAGTCAGTATCAGCAATAGAGCAAATACTGTCGTCCGCATAAGCCAAAACTTTAGAAAAGGAATAGCTGTCTGAGGAGACAATGGCCAAAATGTTTTGACCCATGTCTATGCAACGCAACAAAGGGTCCAAATCAAAGACAAACAATAATGGGCTCAGAGGACAGCCCTGATGAACCCCAACCTGATAAGGAACTGGGACACCCAAATGCCCATTAACCATAGGCATTACTCTTGCTGAGTTATAAAGGGTTTGGAGTAAATCTAGAAAATGAGGTGGAATACCATAATAAACCAAAATAGCCCAAAGAAAATCATGACATAGGGCATCAAAGGCCTTTTCCTGATCCAAGCTTAACAAATATCCAGATAGTTTGTTCTGAAGACCTTGATCTATCAATTCCAGAACATAAATTAAATTCTGGGAGATGTTTCTACCAGGAGCAGCACAGGATTGTGTGGGAATCAATAATTTATTGGCAAGCTTAGAGAGATGGTGATTTAAGATATTAGCCAAAATTTTTTAGTCTGAAGTTAACAAACTCAGTGGTCTCCAGTTTTGCAAAAGTGCAGGATTCCCTTTCTTATATATAAAAAATTATTGCACCATTTGTCATACTAGAGGATTAGTTGTTTCTGTCCCAAACAGCTTCAAAAAATAACAAGCAACCAAGGTACAAGAATATCCACATATGTTTTATAGAATTCATTTGGCAGGCCATCTATCCATGGTTTAGTGTGTGTAGACAAATGGCCTATGGCCTGACTAATTTCATCTAAAGAAATAGGAGATTCAAGTGCTTCAATTTATAAGGTTGATAGTGACAGAATTTCAAGATGGTGATAAAAGGGGGAAAAAATCAGAATTAGGTTTTTGGGAAGTCTGAGTAACATAGGACTGAACCATAGTCCGTAAACCCCTAGTCTCACAGAATAATGATCCATCCAAAGTCTGTAAAGCAGACATAAATAAGTGTGTCAATTCCTGGTCAGAAAGATCTCAGGGATTGACCTGCTCATGGGTGCCAGTAACAACATATTTTTGCTGATGTCTATACCTTTGCTCTCATGATTTAAGAAAATCAAGCATTTTTGTTTTAATATCCAAAAACTGCTGACTTTTAGTACCTTGTGAAGAACATGCCTGTGACAGCAATTTCAAATACTGAGCTCCATAACCCAGATAAGAAAGATAAGAATTCTGGGCTTTTGTCTGGGAGACCTGAAGAAAAAGTATCTTTAGATCAAGTTTTGTGTCTTCCCACCACTCCAGAGGACTATCATACAAAAAGGCGATATCTGACCTGACTGAAAAAAAAGAATATATCTGTGAGGAAAGGTCCTCATCTTGTAATAAGGATGTATTCAATCTCCAATAGACACGTCCCATCAAAAGTTCTTGAAAGACACCAATGGTCAACTTGAGAACTAAATGGTCAGAATTCTCCAATGGCAAAACTTTAATGGCAAAACAGGAAAGTCTCCTGGACAAAAATACAGAAATCTATCCTAGAAGAAATAGTCCCCTTATAAAAGGTATGCTCTGGCATCTGTTGTAATAAATCATAAGCATCCAGTAAATGATTAGTGTTCAAGACACGCAATAAAGCATTCATACCACAAAACGTTTTTTGAGTTTTATGTCCCCAATCTCTAGCAGCTAATCCACAATTAAAATCACCACCCCATAAGACCAACTTTGAGGTATGTAAATATGGAGATATACGATGAAACAAGGCTGCTCTGTCAGCCTTAGATTGAGGAACATAGATATTTATAAGGCGATATGCACAATAATATACAACAATATCCATGAGCATAGCCCTACCTGGTAAAACATCTAAGATTTGTAAAACTTGTATAGCAAGACTAGAAAAAATAAGACACCCAAACCATCACACACATCTTCTCCCAAAGACCAAAAAGAAGCAACCCATCGCCAATCTTTTTCCACTTCTGTTATACCTGTCAGGGAGCCCAATCTTGTATATAGGATAATAGCCCCAGAATGCTCACTAAGACTGGTAAAAGTAAGACATCATCTTAATTGGGATTTAATACTGTTGACGTTAACAGTAAAAAAGGGAACGCCCTGTGCCAGAGAAAAAAAAGTGAAAATCAAGGACTAGAAACAAGTCATTTCCTTTTTTTCTGCTTTTTTCAGTTTGGGCTTATCTTTAACCTCCGTATCATGGGTAGGATCTGGAAGTGAGGAGGCAACCCAGGAAAAATATGATTCCATCCCATCATCATCATCTCCCTCATGATTTAGTAAAACAGCAAAAGGATTAGCAGCAATAACTAATTCAGGCTCTGGACAAGAGGAAAGGACAGCAGAGCCTGTCTTTGTAGACCTAGATCGAGTGACTCTTTGAAAGGGAGTGTCAGTCTGAACTCCTGGGGGGCATACAAGGAGTCTCCTGCTTCTCTGTAGGCACACAAGCCTGAAGAACATCAGATGTAGAGACTGTCCTAGCAACCAATGGAACAGCCCCTTGTGCAGTAACCAGAGGAGAGGAAGGGGGAACAATACCAGGGTCAGAACTTACACCAGCAGCAGAAGGGGAGAGCGTGACCGGGGTAATAATATCCATGCAATCTAAAACTGGAACCTGAATCACTTCTTCTGCAGTAGAAACTGAAGAAGAAGCAGAGGACAGGTGGGAACCAGGGGCTGGTAAATCAGAATGCAAATGTAAAGCCTGCATTTTTTGATGCTCCTTTTGTGCATTTGCAACATAGACATCTTACTCAGCTTGAACAGCAGGATCAGCCTGATTATGAGAGGCCCAAGAGCAAGATCAAAAAGTGTGTCCCTGTTCATCACATAAATTACACCTCATCGGACGTCTACAGTGAGCCCCTATGTGACCTAAATCCCTACAGAGCCCACACTTTTGCTGATCACATACATTGATTAAGTGCCCCAAAGCCCCACACTTATAACAGGCCCTTGGCTGCCCTGGATAAAAAAGAACACCCTTGTCCTGTTCCAAAAAGAAACAATTAGGGAAATGCTTGGTTAACCCATTTTCCAAATGTAAATCAACTGAATAACACCAACCCCCTGTCCAAAGATGTTCATCATCAAGAATGGGGTCAGGGGGGCCTTTAACAATACAGTGCTGCTGCAACCAGTAGGTTATATCGGCAACATTTACCCCTTCATTCTGAAACAATATTGTTATTTTTTTTGTAACTGGCTTCGTCAAGGGAATAGCTAAAAAAGGTTTCTATAAGGGGTACATTTTAATGCCTGATATTGCTTCCAAAATCTGTCCAATCCTGCTGGATGCTTGGAACTAACATCAAAAATGATATCCCCAGGCATATGAATCAATGCATATATTTCATATGCGTAAAACCTCATACTTGTTTTCAGCAATTCATGTCCAATAAAAAGTCTATTGGGAACATCCTCCACAGATCCCTGAAACTTCAATTGAACTGCATTACGTCTAGCAGCAGGTTCATTCAATAAACCAAAAGTAGCAGGAAATAGCTTCTTCACCCTGTCATGCCACACAGATGAGGTATTACCTTTGCCAGGCTCAGGCAACAAAGGTGCTGCAGTAGTAGATGGCTGAGATGCTAGGCCTTCAGGTGAGGCCTCAGAATGGGGGAAGTTAGTGGGAAGTGGCAGGCCATCACCTTCCAACTGCCTAATGTTCTCCATTAGGCCAGGACTGGAAATAAGTGAAACAGGAGCAGAGATATCATTAGGCAACTGTCCTAGAGGAAATCTGGAGTCTGCAGCTGGAGAGGAAGAGCAACACCATCTCCAGATGGCACATTTGCATCCCATGATTTCCCATCTGGGGATTTAACCCACCTCGCAGCTTTCAGAGCTGTATCCACCCATGTAGCTGGGACTTCCAAGTCCTTATCCAAAAAAGAGCAAGGCTTTGAAAAAGTAGGCACATCCATCTGGGAGGAAGGAGTCACACCTCTAGTAGGAACTGTGGAATGGATCCCCCCTGAGTGATTGTTCTTCGGGGATAGGCCTATCCTAAAAATCCCCACATTAGAAACTACAGAACCAGTCAAGCTACTAGTAGTAGCAAGCTCCACAGTGTTGTAAACTGGTGGCTGAGAAAATGTAGCAGTAGTAAAAGGGATTGCAGACTCACCCTGTTCCGAGCATGTCGCAGTAGTGGCGAAAAAAGGATCAGGAGGCAACTGCCCCTTGGAATCCATGACTGGTGCCTGTAGCAAAGAAGCCAGTGCAACAGAGGTACACAACCCTTCCTGTCCTGGTATACCAGTATCATCCGTCCATGTTTTCTGCAACTCCAGCAGCAAAAGGTTCTGTTGACGGTCTAACTCCGCAAGCTGGAGACGAATAGCGGCAACTGGTACAGCCGACAGCGACTCTCCCTCTTCAGAATGCACACCGTCTGAATCGGCATCAGCAGCAGGTAAAAGTACAGCATCCACAACATTTTAATTCTCCATATCAATATCAGAAATCGTCCTGACCACTGCAGCCATTGGGAGCTGAGGAGGTGATCGGCTCCTCAGCCTCCCACATGTCCGACTCAGCCAAAATCTCCCACACACACTGAGGAGAAACGTAAAGGCACAGCGCCCTCTGGCAAACAGAGTGGGGAATTTCCCTGGTGTCCTGGCTCCCATTCACTAAATATACCACCAACAGCTCCAGTTGCTTACCACATATATCGTCTAGTCACCCCTGAAAAAGGTGCTTCTAGGCCAGTGGGCTTACCAGGTCAACAGAATTGAATAATAATAATAACTTTAGACCTCCTCGCATTGCATATTCCTCTCTTACAAAACCTAAAAATGTGGGTGGTCTTGCCTTATCTGACTTCTATAGATACTATTTGGTCACACAGATAACTACAATCTGGGAATGGATTCATAGTGCAGACAATCATATTAGTTCACTACTAATAGAAAATAACACTCACTCATACTCATCTATGATGCAACTTCTATATTCAGCATTCCATAAGAAAGCAAACACTATAAATTTGAGCTCTACAACAATTTCAACCTTAAAAGCCTGGGATAGGGCACATCACATACCTAAATAAGCTATCATGTTTACACCTTATTCACCCATTTATCAGAATTATAATGTTTTAGTCTATCATAGATAAAAAGTTTTAGATCTGGGAGCAACACGGCATTAAAAACTGAAAAATGTTTTAGTAGAGGGTAAATTGAAATGTTTTTCAACTCTATGTAAAGAGTTTAATTTGCCAACTATGTATCAGTTCCAATATCTCAAATTAAATGCATTTATACAACAATCTAGTAAGAAACAAAATTATTCCTTGTCTTCATCACTATTACAGACTTTAATAAACAAGAAAGATAAAAATAAGCTAATATCTACAATATATAAAACATTAGAAAATCTTGATCAAGAAGATCAACAGAAACTTATCAAAAAATGGGGAAATGGATTTTGGCATAAAAATAATGGATGAAATCTGGGAAGATATACTAGTTACTTTTATTATTAATGTAAAAGCAAGTAGACTGCAACAAATACAACTCAACACTTTCTGCAGGATCTACTATACCCCTTCTAAGCTTCATTATTTTTACAGCAGTATCTCTAAAAAATGTCCAAGATGTTCACATTCATCTGGTTCACTTGTATATATGATTTACTCTTGTCCGTACCTATCAAATTTCTGGCCTAAAATTATATCAATCATGCAGAGGGCTTTAAACATCTTTAATCTGAACACTTTTCAGTTTACTTCCTTATTAATTCCTTCAAACATCCTCAGTCCAGAACAAAAGAAATTTACTACAGTAGCTATTATTATTATTAATGCTAGGAAGTGTATTCTTCTGAAATGGAAGGACCCTTCCCCATCAGTTGTTCAGACTTGGATAAATCTTATAATAGATATGATGAATCTGAAAAAAATGTATTATATCAAGGAAGGCAAAGTGCAACATTTTAATAAGATGTGGGCCCCACTCCAGAGTTTGCCACAGTCTAAGAACTTTCAGGATTTACTTTAGTGACGATTAGAATTAAAATCTACTTTTATTAGTTAGAGGCTTGGACCCCCTTCTGGCTATGAGGATATATTTTTTGACCTATGGAGCTGATTTCTTTTTCAGATGATTAATGGGCTGGAACAATGTCTGAGCTGGAAAAAAAAAGAAATAACCAGCAGAAATAGGGAGCTGGTGTTGCTTATGTGTAGATAACTGGTAAGATGCCACCTAGAGTACTGTGTCCAGTTCTGCAGACCAGAGCTCTGGAAGGACATAGACAGAGTGGAGGCAGTCCAGAGGAGGCCAACTAAAATTATGCAGAGGCTGCATCGAAGCCCTATGAGGAGAGATTAAAGAACCTAAATATGTGCACTCTGGAAGGGGGGATATGATAAAGACCTTCAAATGCCTCATGGGGCTAAAAAAAGTAGAGGAAAGAAGTATTTTTTCAGAAAAAAGGTGCTCAAGAACAAGGGGACATGCTATGAAGCTAGATGGGGTAGTTTAAGGAGAGATGTGAGGAAGTACTTCTTCACAGAAAAGGTGGATTCCTGGAACAGACTGCCAGCAGAGGTGGTTATAGCAAAAATTGTGGTGGCATTGAAGAATGTATGAGACAGGCACAAAGGAGTCTTAAGGAGGAGGAAGGGGAAATGGGCCAGAGATTAAGTAGGATCTGCGGTGATACAGTAGGTAGGGAAAAATAGGTAGGCTAGGTGGGCCAAGTGGTCCTTTTCTGCCAACAGATTTGATGTTTCTATATTTCTATGTTTCTAGTAATCAGGATCTTCTTGCTCAACCTTCCTTCTCTATATTGTAAGTCAAACTGCACCACTATAATAGCCTCTGTGCTCTGTTTACCGCAATGAGTTACTTTTGCAACATAGCAAATTACCTTTACAGTATTCTTGTACAGTTAATTTAATGAGGGGAGCAGCCAATATGCCTTTTACATTAGGGCTGTATTTTGTATTTATAGTGTTACCAGTATAAACCACACTGAGTAAAGTTTTTCAAGGAGACCCTGGAATTACACAGTACTGAACACAGTTAAGATTGTACAGAAAGAAAAAAAAATACTCCCCATAGTAATGATTCTTTTCAGGGATCCCACACTATTTTTACACTCTGTGCATCAAGTTCCTTGGAGACAGATGCCCAAAAGATAGAACCTATTCTAATTCTTATAATTTAGAATCTTAGTTCAAAGCCTGTAATAACGCTCCACTCTTGTAGTTGGCCAGGTTTGTTTCTGTAACTAGAGTGGCGCAGTGACTAGTAAAATTAACTATGTAAATGTAAAATACATAGAAATGTTTAGAAAACAGACACACTGTACAGTTGCAGAGTAACTGCAATAGTAATGCTCAAGAAACCTTAAATGTAGAGCTGTGCAGAATATAAAATTCTGTCCACTGAATGCCTGCAGAATGATGATTCCAATTCCACAGAATTTTGCAAAATTTTGAATTTCAGTTATTATGCTGTAAGTTTATAAGGGTGAGTCAAAATAACACTTAATGTGGAACATAAACAGTACCATATGGCTTACAAATGTGTACCAAATAGCAGAGCTGTAGATTAAAAGTGGGTGGAGTTATGGGTGGCCAAACATTTAATCAAAATTAAATTTTCAGTTATTTTGAGATCTAGAGTTGGTGCTTGCTGTATTGGTCCTTGTAAGAACAGATCCAGAAGCAAATTATTTGATACCTTTTAATGAACCAACATAGATGTAACAACAAGAACAGAGTGCTCTAGCTTTCAGACCAACAAATCCTCAAAAGCTAGAGCACTCTGTTCTTGTTGTTACATCTATGTTAGTTCATTAAAAGGTATCAAATTATTTGCTTCTGGATCAGTTATTTTGAGATAATTTTAGAATTTCATATCCATATTTCTCCACAATATCAGGATTTAGAGAAGCACCTGGAACGTGTATATGCACCATGTTTTAAATCTCAATATTCAATGGGAGCCAAGTTATAGGTAGCCAAATATTTTGCCAAAATTTGGATTTCTGTAATTTTAGTATAATGTTGATGGTATTCATTAAAATGTTACAAAAATTACCAGGTATGCAGGTTATCAGTACATTTGTATATGCACATAGTTTCAGATTTCTAGCCTTAAATGGGACTGAGTTATAGCCCACCAAAAATGTTGCCAAAATTTAAATTGAGGTTAGTTCACTCTAATTTTAAAACTACATATCCAAATTTAACTAGAGTTGAAACATTTAAACTCCTATATCACATGGTCATTTCTGAAAAAGTTCATATTTTCATCTTTAAATGGGATTGAATTAAAAATAGTCAAACTTTCACAACTTTTAAAAATTTAATTTAGAATGAATGTAAACTACAAATTTGTAAACTCATGAAACTTTAAAACTAGAGAATGCAATACCATTAAATTTGGCAGGTTCTTAGACCTTACAAGGAGACTATATGTGCCAATGTTATTAATTGCTTGCTGTGAGAAACTACAAAATAACTTGTGCACTTAAAGTCAAATTCCATGAGTCTTTGTGAAAATTGTAGATTTTCATGAAAAATTCCACAAAACTGGAATTTTCTAATTTCGCTCAACCTTATCTGGGGGATTCGAATTAAAGGATAGGGGTATAAGAGGCAGGTAGTGCAGGGGTCACCTAGTTCTGGAGTTTGGTGAACAGTTTCACCAAGAAATGGACAGCTGAGCTAGGTAGCACAACAGTGGTAGATCCCCAGGTTGGAGCAAGAAAGCACAGTGTCCACTATTCCAACTTGGATGCAGGATCTTTAAGGATCGCATCCAGTAAATTTACGATTCTGAGAGCCTGGTGTACTTGCAAGTCTAGGTCTTGGAGGTACCAAAAAGAAGTACTGGGGAAGACAATGTCTTGGACAGCAGGAAGAAAGAATTCTGGCTATTCCAACAGGATAGGTCAATAGGAAAAGGAGTACTTGACACGTGTTTTAAGGGAGTTTGTCACTGTAAAGAACAAAGAGGATATCAGTGGGATCAGTAGTTCTACCAAGTCAATCTAACGATGCCAAAAGAAAAGGGGGGAATAGTCACCCAGAGAGGAACAGCAGGTCTGCAAAAAGCCAAGCTTATCAAATGAAGTAGTGATATGTGCATTGTTAATGTTAAATTCCACAAAAAAATATGGTTGCTTCATCTACAGTACATGTTATTATAAATATGTGAAAACATTTTACTAATTATTTTTTTCTTCTGCAAAATTAAAACTGCTTAACCAATTTATCCAGTTGTGTTAGACATCAGGATACACTGACTATTGATATGCATGTAAAATGTTTACTCTGTGGATTCAAGAGCAGAGAAGTTGCAACATCCACATTTTTGATATTTGTCACAATGTTTTGCAAATATTTACATAGTAAAGTTTTGAACCCCTGTAACTTAAACATCTCTTATCTAATTCTGTCCATATTTAGATCATTCTATAAGCATTACAAAGAGGTTATACATACTAATTTACACATGCCTAGCTCCAAAGATGCCTGAGTTATATGTAAATGAACTTATTTCATGACATTTCCTGAAAAAATAAAATGACAGATTTTGAGCACGTATAATTTAGAGATGATCCATCATATTGTCATGCAACCAGTCACTTTGTTAGAACACCTGTCATCAAGAAAGCATGCCAAATTTAAGACCCCTGACCCAATAGATGGCTAAGGAATATGCAGATAAAATTGTTCATGAAATTTCACACAAACAATAAAATGGCAACATTTGAGCACCTACTGTATAAATTATCCACCAAAGTTCATGATATTTGGCACATTAGTAGCTACAGAACCAAAGTATAAACATTTTAAATTTCAGAGCTCTAACATGAACGATGGCTGTCATAACCAAATTACTAACTTTTAAAACATTTTGTGAAATTCCACAAAATTTCATCTTCTCATTCTCTCCCAAATGCAGTATATGCCACTGTGAGGCATATTTAGAAATCCAATTGCAGAAATGAAAGGAAAAGTGTGACTCTCACTGGGATTTGAGTCCTGGACCTCAACAATCCATGCTTTAGCTCTTAACCAATTGAGCTATGACAGTTCAGCCTATTAAGACCCCTGAGTTTTCCCATGTGAGTCACACATATATTCCTTTCTGGTGTTGCAATGAGCAACCAGGTAGTCTTTTTACAGACTCAAATAACTCCTCAATCTCTTCCAAGTGCAGTATATGCCACTCTAAGGCAAATTTAGAAATCTAATTGCAGAAATGAAAGGAAAAGTATGACTCTCACTGAGATGTGAACCCAGAACCTCAGCAATCCGTGCTTTAGCTCTTAACCAACTGAGCTATGAGAGTTCAGCCAATTAAGGCCCCTGAGTTTTCCCATATGAATTACGCATACATTCCTTTCTTGTGTTACAATGAGTAATTGGGAAGTCTTTTTACAGACTCAATTAACTCCTCCTCAGTATCTTCAAAGTGCAGTATATGCCACTGAGAGGCAAATGAAGATGTCCAATTGCAGAAATGAAAGGAAAAGTGTAACTCTCATTGGGATTTGAACACAGGACCTCAGCATGTGTGACTGAAACCTTTTCAGGGTAACCTTTGTCCCAGGGAATTTGCTCTGGGGTTCTTAACTTTTGTAGCTATTCTCTTCTATACTATGGGCTCCCCATAACATTAAAAAGTAAGAGCCACAGAGTACTGCCAGGGCTTCCACGCATTAAGTTATGATGGAAATACAGCATATTGATGAGCTCTAACAAGAGCATATCACCTGTGTAGGTTTGCTGTGCATTTGGCTATGTTGCTTTTATGACAAGGTCTATTAACACTAAAGTTAAAACTCATTCATAGAGGATTGTGAATTTTTTTAATTAGCAGTTTTGTTTACCATTCACTGTGAGATTAATATACTTCAGAATTCAACACACTAATGTGTTGAAATAATACATTCAATATGGACATTGTAACACAAGAATGTGGTAAAAATTCAACTCACCAGTGTTAGTAAAACCTACACATTTGTGTGTTGAACAATTTACACACCACTGTGTTTAAGTTATTTAACACACTGTGGCCCAAATATTCAAAACTTTGCCCCGAGCCTCAAGTAGCACTTCCCGGTGTGCAAACATTGCCCGGACCAAATAGCCAACCATATTCAAAAGGAATAGCCCGGTGCTGACCCTGCTAAATATAATAAGTGAAGGAGGCCAGGCAAACTGGTCTGGGAGTGCAGAGCAAACATAGCCCAGGAATAAGACAACACTGAATATAGCAACAGGGAAGTGCACACTGCAACTGCAGCCCAGTACACTCTGGAGCAAGCCTGTGTTACAGGTGGAGAATGTTGTGTGTGATTGCACAGAGGAGATCCAGAACAACTGCAAACAACAATGCAAGCCACACACTGCAGAACTGTGCTATGCCGATGTGTAGCTTACCCGGGCTAACCTGATTGCACAGTGCTAACACTTTAGCCCAGGGCAAACTGGTTAATCTGTGGCAAACAGGAGCTAAATTCAAAGCTTCCATGCAAATGAGCCTACTTAGGCAAGCCGTGGGCAAACAGATGCATTTGCATATCATTAACTGCTGCTTAGCATACATTACCATGCAGTTTGCCCGGTGCTACTGCATGGAGCATACAGCACCACCTTTTGGTTGGAATGGAAGTACAGGCTGGATACTGCAAGCCAAGGCATGCCCACAGCATCCCCTGTTGGTCGGCATGGAAGTACAGGCTGGAAGCAGCAGGAACTGTGTGCTGGCAGGCACAAACAGAGCTGACAACCTGCCCATGCATTGCTGCAAGCAGTACTATACAAGGTACTGTACATATATATATATATATATATAGAGAGAGAGAGAGGGAGGGAGAGAGTGATAACTATGTGAGACATAGCTATATATACATATGATACACACACACATATATTTATATAGATATATATATATATATTATAGTTAGAAATCACGCCACTATAGTTAAGGTTCAACGGTCAGTTACATACTAAAGTCAAAAGTCTGGGTGTTAATAACTTTGAACCTGTTCAACAGATTTATTTGACATTTGGCATAATATGAATGGGACATGGTAGATCTCTGATCTGCCAAATTATGTTGCAGTCGGACTTACGGTCTTTGTGTACAAAAGTGCTGAAAAATACAAAATTATCCATTTTTGGAGGCACCTTTTGAGATTCTGAATGTGGTCCTGCACAACCATCATGTGACATGCCACTCTATGAGATGGCTTGTTTGAAAGAGCTTTGGTGGTCAAATATGTCGCTTTTTGTTTGGTGAAAAAATATTAAGGCATTCAAAAGTTATGTCACTTTTAAGTTCCCATTATAAGTCAATGGGAACATTTATATGTATGTTTTGCAAACAAAGAATAGGGTTCTGGCCATCTCGTCCCATCTGGTGGTCAAAGAATTTGCAGCATCATGGTTCAAGAATCTTTGTCCCCGAGGAATTTCAAAAATTCTTTGACCGCGATGTCCGCCATCATGTTTTCAGTTTTCCGATCACACAAACACAAATATCTCGGCTCAGGGGTCACTTCTGAAGTAAAACTTTGATGGGTTTTACTCAGGGGGTCCTGATCTATTGAGCCATGCCTTTGGTTCCATCCAAATCAGTCTAAAAATAGAGTTCTAAGGTTTAAAATTCTTTGTTCACCGCTAACAATATTTGATCGCGAGCCTGCAAATTCTTTGATCGTGAGATTCTTTGATCACGATCGTGCATCGCGAGCGAGGGATGAGATGGCCGGATTTAAAAAACTTTTTTCTCAGCCCAGGGGTGCCCTACAAACTTAAATAAGGTTGGGTTTTGCTCAGGGGGCTTCATTCTGCCCGATCTGAATAAAATACTTTTGTTTTCATTATCCCTGGTAGTTCAGTGGCCCTCCAATGAGTATTTTATTTATATATGTTTCTTTTTTATCCGTGGTAGTCTAGTGCCCCCCCCATGTGTGTTTATAAAAAAAAAATCTCATATCCCTGATAGTCTGGTGGCCCCCCACATCTGTATCTCATTATTATTAATATCCCTGGTAGTCTAGCGGTCCCCCGGCCCCTACCAACAGGCATTGGGGTGTGCGTTGGGGTCGTTGGCCTAACTCTCACCCCATCCCATGTGTAAACAAGCTGTGGTGGTGCAGTGTAGGAGAATGTGGTGAGGGTTAGGACTGATGACCCCAACGCACATCCTGATGCCTATTGGTGGGGTGGGCTGGGGGTGGGGTGGAAGGGGTGGGAACCCCAAATCAAATTTTCTTACTTTTTTCACCTTAGAAGAACCCTAACTGATGCATTAATGAAGTTTTTTGCATATAAGATATAGATAGATAGATAGATAGATACACACACACACACACACACACACATTCTCTGGCCATATGTGCCCTTGTAGATGCCCCCCAACAACATAGGTACCCCACAGCAGGTGTGGGTGGAACAAGAATGCATGGGACAGGCATAAGGCATGCCTGGTGGGGGTGGGAGGATATAGGCTGTAGGTTATGTAGGGCTTGCAGCATATCCATTCAATATGGAACTGGGCAGACTGGCAGGGCAAGGCAGTCTGCCCTGCTGTCATGGTCCCTGTTGCACACCCTGGTAGACTAGTAGTCCTCCCCTTCATGATAACCATGTCTGTAGTTGTTAAAACACACCTCAGTTCCCTGGTAGTCTAGTGATCCCCGCCCCATCATGATCCCCGTGTCCATAGTTGTACAAGCACACCTCAATTCCCTGGTAGTCTAGTGGTCCCCCACCCCCATCATGATCTCTGTGTCCATAGTTGTACAAGCACACCTTAATTCCCTGATAGTCTAGTGGTTCCCCCACCCAGCAGTGATGCCCCCACTGATCCCAATCAACAGCCAGGAGCCAAGCCAGCGACTGGCTCAGCCCTCCTCTCACCACCACGGCCAGCCACTGACTGAGGTATGAATGAGCATTCACTCGATGGGGTGGGGGAACCACTACACTACCAGGGAAGGACATATTAGTGTGGATACCGAGGATCAGGGTTCGTCATGGGGGGGCACCGCAGCCACATTACCGCTGCATTACTGGCAGCTTTTTGTTGGCAGTATTTAGTGCCGTGCTACAGGTTGCACTAATGCACCATGCTATACTTTTGAATATGCTGGTGCACTGGCATTCAGGGGCCCCTCCCCTCAGTCCCTCCCCTGCATACATTATGCTTTAGAGACGGCACTAACACCTAGAGCTGGCACTAACTGGCCTTTTGAATATTGCAGTCAGGCACAAAGTCGGTGCTAGTCCAGAGCAAAGGCTTTGTGCCCCACGCTAAGCTTTGAATAGCTGGGCCTGCATGTGTTAAATTTAATGCACACTGTGTTTTCCCTAACTGCATTAACTGTTGGGTTAAAAAATAACTAATTTGTAGTCAAATTTAAAACTTCCTTTCTAAGAGCGTAGTGTTGAAGGCCTTAGGCCTAGAGACTGCAGATGTACCAGTTATTCCAAGACTATAGGCAACCCAGAGTCTATTGAGATTATCCTTCTGGTGGTACATCAGTAAGAAAATCTCTTCCATTTAGAGGAGTATGCTTTTGGTGTTGCTGGTTTCCTTGAAATCCCAAGCACCTTCTAGACTTCTTCTGAGAGATTCAATCCACAGTATACTACTTCTTCAAAAACCAGTTTCTCAGGTGTAGTGTCCTTGGGTTTGGAAATGTCACCCTGGCCTAGAATAAATTCAACAAATTGAGACTCAGTGGCAGGTTGATTGGAGACTTGTTATACAGGGCAAAACAAACTGAATGCCAGGTCTAACTTGCTATTTGTATCTTTGATGCAGGCTTTCTCCTGAGCTTTTAAGGGACTTTCTGTATGGGTGGAAATGGTGTGAAGGCATACAAGAATAGGTATACAGTAACCTCCTTGTCCAATCCAAGACTAGGGAGTCCTCTAAGACTGTTTGTGGTAGATATACTACAAGATCCCAGCATGCAGAATCCCAACGCTCGAAAGCCTGATGCTGAAATCTCGACAGCCAGAATCCTGACAATGACAGATAAGAGAAGTGAAATTTGGAAGAAGTGTTCATGGGGAGGCTTTGCTCCCCACACCGTTGTCATATATATATATATATATATGTATATATATATATACATATATATATACATATATATATATATATATATATATATATAAACATCCTCCGAAACCACAGAAATCACAACATATCAGAATTTTTCCATTGTTGGGATTCTGGCTGTTGGGATTTTGGTGTTGCGCTTTTGATGGTTGGGATTCTGCATATTGGGATCCTGTACCCCCCTTTTTTCTTCTAATACACTACCTTTCTTACCCTCAAACTTCTAACATATATGTCCCCAGCCCATCTACCATAGCACCCCTCCTTGAGCAGCTGCAGTACTGTACTCCTCCCCTCCATATCTGCCCCTTAAGTTTGTTTATGTCCTGACCAATGATATGCCGTGCTGTTTGAAAATGTTTTAATTTGCTGGCTGTTTCAGAATGTTTTAATCCCCCTTCTCATGCCATTCTCCCTAACCTTGTTAACCCTATACCTGAAATACTTGTTATTGTTCTGTGTATTTTTTTTCTATTTCTGTATGATTATGTCTATTTATTATCTGTACATAAAAGTGTTATTCTTAACCTTGTGTAATGCAAGTCCACCTTGTAAATGAGCCTGCTCAATGGTGTTCACCTGGATAAATAAAGACTTGATTGATTGATTGTAGTGATACCCCTGTGGCTGGTAGTCTGCAATTAAACTGTGGGAGCTAACAGTTCTCTGAAGAGGTGAACAGGTCTATATTGGGAGTACCCCTCCTTCTGCCAACTGTAGCCAGAATCTGCTCACGGCCCATTCTTGATTTCCCTCACTGATTCTGCTTAAGCAGTCTTCCAGGATATTGCATTTGCCTGGCAGGTGCACCACAAAAATGTTTGCTTCTAAGGTGTATGCCAGTTCTCAGATCCTCACTGCTTTTATACACAGATTTGAGGATATTTTTCCTCCCTGGTTGTTTACATAGCACATTGCTGCAGTGTTGTCTGTTCTGATTTGGACAGACAGACACGGTAGCTGGGAGGAGAAAGATTGCATTGCTAGCAGCACTGTCTGAGCTTCAGGACATAGATGTGTTACAGTGACTCCTGTGTGGTCCATGTGCCATTCACTATGAGGTCCTGTATGTGGGTGCCCCACCCCAGGAGTGCAGCATCTATAGTAAGAATACTTGTTGGTGATTGCTGAAGGAAGGGAATAGTCTCTCTGAGGTTACTTTCACCACTCCAGTGACTTTACCAGAGTTTTCATCAGTGGTACTAGCTTTGTTAGTGGGTCCCATCTTTGAGACTGGTTGTGTCTTATGTGTATTGACTATCTCTCATTTGCAACCTGGCTCATGAAACCACAGTTGTGAATGTGCCCATGGGACCCAGTAATTGCAAGAAGTCAGTTGCAGGTCTTGAATGTCCTGCTGTGAAAGACTCTGCTGTGGTTTTCAAAGGAAGCTGCAACTCTGGCCTTTGAGAGGAAGGCTTTCCCTTGTAGGGTGTTTAGCTCTGCTCCAGTGAAGTCCAGTACTTGAGCTGGTTCCACTCGGGACTTCTGCACATTTATCAAGAATCCCAGAGACTCCAAGGTGCTTTTCATAGTCTGAAGTGAACACCTTGTCTCTTGTTCTATTTTCCCTGAGACCAGCCAGTCATCTAGAAAGGAAAAAACCCCAGACCTTGCCTTTTCAAGCATGCTGCCACCACAGTCAAGCACTCTGTTAAGAACCTTAGTGCTGAGGTGTGGCTGAAAAGAAGAACTGTGAATTGGTATTGGCAGTTCCCCTGTTTGAACCAGGGCTGGATTAAGGTATAGGCAACATAGGTATTAGCCTATGGCCCCCACCTGCCATGGGGCCCCCAATAATCCCCAAAATATGTTTACTACATACCCAGTTCTTTCTGCTTCAGCTGCATTTTTTTTGTAATGGACTTGGCTGCTGAATAATTTGCCTTATTCTTTTGTTATGGTAACTGAAAGATCCCTTGATATTGCTCAACATTTCACCCAGATGGGCTTCCTCAAGGGCGTTAGGTTCTTTGATAAATACATATATAATTAAATATTACTATATTGAGTTATGATAGTCAGCTAACATCACGTCACATGTAAGTCACATCCTATCCCTTGTCTGGTACACTCCTCAATGTACTGTTTTAATCAATATTTACTTCATATCAATTTTATTTTAATACGTAATAACATTACTGATCTAGTCTCATAGGTAATTTCCTTCATCACAAGTAAGTATTCACTAAAGTCACTATGGTTATGTCCATTACTAAATTATCACAGCGGTGTACAATATGGATTAGGATCTTAGGCAAATTAAATTATTCACTTTAGCTCTTGCACGTATGACTGATTAATCTTTAATTAACTGGGATTCTTTAGAAGAGTTATCTTAAGGACAGTTTTTATCCATTTCAGGCTCATTTCATTCATACTGCATTATATGCATAAACATTTGTTTAAATAACCTCGCTTTGTTTAGATTCTTTTTTTTCTTTTTAAGCATATTTTACATACACTAATGGATAATGTAGCACTAGCTCTATCCACATTCGTTACCTCTGCCTAGTCTTGTAAGGATTACATCATTCTTATAATTTCCTATGTCATTAATATCAACAGGTTCCTGTTCCTTTAAGAGAATCACACGCTTATCATGTCATGCTATGCACATTGCTAATTCCACAATCTCATTTTTTACTAGTTTTCAGTCATACCACCATCATTTTACTTAGCTCATTTAATGCACTGTTACACCACGGGTGAAATTGCCAAATTTGTTCTTTAATTGCTCTATTTCGCATTACATGTTCTTGCACCACAGATAAAAATGACACACTGAAAACTGATCTGCTCTCCTTAACGTATTGCACACCAACTGAAATGTTTCTCTAGTTTCCTAGACATTTTACTTTACTATGCACAGTTCACTGTTATAGAGAAACGTTGCTACTGTGTTATTAAGACCAACAGGTAGTCTGGCAAATTTTGTTTGATCAAGTGGTTATCACATACCTAACAATGTTGCAGGCTTCAAAGTGGTCCTATTACGCAAGACTTAACTGCCATTCCTGCTTTCTTTTAAGATCTAATAACATAAGCCATTTGCAATTACTCTCTGTAGTATTCTTAATGAATACCTTACTACAGTTTTACTTTTCTGCACACCAGTATGTTTACTTATACCTTTGCCACCATTTTCTCTGTATATACCCTGTATTTTTGCTTAGCCACAGTTAATTTCTCATGTTCCCTGTCTTTAAGATTCATTTGTTCTGGTTTTAATCTGTTTGACTGTAGCTGTCGGTTGTGACAACATAATTTGTTTAATACACTGTGCTCTTAATCAAAATTAGCAAAACCAAGGTCAGTAAAACATTTTTGCTTACCTCTCTAGGTTCCTCTTACAGTTTCATGGTGCTTAATAACAGCGTTTGTCGCTTAGTGCGGTTTTTAAGCTCTGAACCAGTGAACACATCCAGAGGTCAGCCAATAACTTTCTGCCACATCACAGAAGTGTCATAGCAGAAAGTCGCCTCATTAGCTCACCTGCTGGTGGTTGCTTAACAACCTAGTCTGCTCCAAGAACTGACACATGTGGAGGCTGACCTATTAGCCTGTATCTGGTTGTGCTTTGCACCCCCTGGTTCAGAGAAGTGTAACTGAGGATTTTCATTTACACAGCACGCTATCCTGATATGGTATAGTTTGTTCCATATTGTTGTCCCCTTTCAAAGCAAAATTTCTCAGCCTTGTCTATAGGGTTTCAATGTCCAATACATAACTGAATAGGTATAGGTACTGACCCAGTGGACAAGCAGCTAGGGTCAGAGGTTCAACACACCAATTGGAGGGGAGGATTGGGGTTGTTTTTGTTTTTAGGCAACTTCTATCTAACAGATAGCTACTACTTCCATGAGATATTCGCTATCCCTCATAAGACTGCTGTTATACTATTTTTTTTTACCAACAGGCTATCCAATTCTCTTTTTCATTTATTCCTAACCTGTCATCAGTGGCATCTAGTATGTATATCCAGTACATTACTTTTCTCTCCAGGGCTTTTTTCCAGTCCCCTCCTCTGATGGGCATGTCCATCCTTTCTCTTCCTCAAAATTTTAGGGATGCTGCTGTGTGGTTTTCTGTGTTGAAATGCACTGCAGCTGGACTGCTTTAAGTTCTATTTCTCATCCTACTTTATGTTTGCTGATTCTAAGCTTGAGTGACCCTGTTGCAGTGGTTGACAGGAGGTTACTTGTACTTGGTTTGTCTGGTCTGATTTAGATTTGCTAGAGACCATGGACATTGTACAGGTTATCCAGAGTATGCACCCTATGCTCTGTAGTTTGGACCTGGGTGCTACGCATCTCCTTGTGGGATGTGTAGCAGTCATCAGCCTGGTTCAGTATTGCTGGAAACAGGAGTGTTTCCTGAGCCCCTGAAGGAGGTGGTAGTGATACCCCTCCTTAAGAAACCTTCCTTTGACCCAGACTGCTTAGCAAACTACAGTCCTGCCTCTAACCTGCCCATTTGTGGGCAAGGTTATTGAGAAGGGGGGTTGCAGTGCAGCTGGAGGACCACTTATCCACCTATGATGTCTATGATTCTCTCCAGTCTGGATTTAGGAAGAGGCATAGTACCGAGATGGCCTTTGTTTGGGTTCTTAATGATCTCCTGACTGCTAGGAATCAAGGAAGCTGTACCATCTTGGTTCTCCTTGATCTGTCTGCAGCATTTGATACTATAGACCATGAGGTGCTTTTGGTGAGACTGGGATTGATATGTAGACTGTCTGAAATAGTTCTTAGATGGTTTAGATTTTTCCTGTCAGGCAGGACACAGAGAGTGATGTCAGGAATTTATTCTTTGGCCCCTCTTCCCCTACCTTGTGGGATTCTGCAGGGCTCCATTCTGTTACCCATGTTGTTCACGGTATACATGCTGCTGTTGGGGGACATTTTAAGGCAGTATGGGCTGAGTTTTCACTGTTATGAAAATGATACTCAACTCTACATGTCCTTTGCACCCGACCAAGTTGGTGCTATCTTGGTCTTCAATAGCTGCCTCTCAAAGCACCAGGACTGGATGAGAACCAGCTGGTTGAAACTGAATCCAGATAAGACCTGGATGCTGGTGGTGGACCCAGGTCACCGGGATGTGGGCATGGTGCCTGGTCAGTCACCTCGGCTTTGACTTGGTGGGAGCCAGTTACCTGCCTCAGTCCGGGAGTGGAACCTGGGCATTGTTTTCAACAGTAGCCTGACATTGAAGCCTCTGATTTCTGCTGTCATAAAATCCTCTATTTACAGTACCATCTGAGGAACATCACCCGGATTACATACCTGTTCCCGCCCAGCGACTGTTCTATTTTGGTCCATACCTTTGTGACCTCCCATCTTGACTACTGTAATGCCCTTTACCTTGGGCTGCTGGGCATTGTTATCTGCCATCTGCAGCTGGTGCAGAATGCGGCAGCCAGGTTGTTGATTGGCTTACCTCGATCTTGCCATACTACACCTGTGCTCTGTGATCTGCACTGGCTGCTAGTTTATTGGCAGATCACCTTCAAGGTTGGGTTATGCAAGCAATAATATTTGACAGGGTGGGTGGTATTGGGCAATACCATACCACCTAGGACCTTATTGCTCCTAGAAGGTCCCGTATTGCCCATCCCACCGCCCTGGAGGGTATCATTGTGCTTAGTAAGTAGGTTAACTGTGTCATTTTTGTAGGATTACAAAGAAAAATGAGACGCAATTCTATAAAAATGACTACAGTTCTACTTTTTTCCTTCTTTTTTTTTTTCCAAGTTAACATATTTTATTAAACAAGCTTAAATTGATTGTACAAAACACAAAAGTGGATTACAAGCATTGTTTGATACAAAAAAAACACACAACACAACCCCCCTCCCCAACCTACATAAAACATAAAATCCCTAATTTTAACTAATTTCTACCCCCCCACAGCTATCCAAACATTGTAATAACAGACTTATCCATAGCTACTAACTATAAAAGTAAATTTAGCAAAGTTCTGGCCTACCTGAAGCCAGAATATTAATTGTAATAAGTACAAGTACAAGGCAAGGGCTAGAGTAGTATCGAAGAACATCCGTTTAACAATAAAAACACATCAAATACAACTAATTGCAAAATAGATGCAAAATTAGATGCAAAAATAGATCCAAAAATAGATCAAGGGGAGAAAAGGGAAAAGGGAAAGGGAAGGTGATAAGTAGTGAAGAGGAAGGAGTCAACAGTAAGGAATAAGTAATACAAACAAAACTCCTCTAGGCTCTAAACTCAGATTTAAGATAGTGGACAAATCTCCCCCAATATTTGGTAAATTTAACTGAAGCTTTGCCCAACCTAAATGCTAATCTTTCTGCAAAAAAGCATTCAAAAATTCTTCCCACCATTCCCTGAAAGAGGGAATCCAATCCTCTCGCCAATGGCGTAAGATTAGTAACAATAGTAAGGAAGCAATCAGAGCCAACTGAAATTTCTGATCTTTCCTTGGGACAGAAGCGTACATCCCAAATATACACGTTTCTAAGCTATAAACAGGTGAGAGATCAGTATATGGATCCATCAATTTTTAACCAAGGCCCATAATTTTTGCTTTTGGGGCAGAACCAAAACTTGTGGATAGTTGTCGCTAGTGGTTCTGCATGAATCATTACAGGCCGGAGACACCAAACTACCTTGCCTGTGCAACCTGCTGGAGATAAATATAAATTATGAAGCAATTTGAACTGAATATCTCTCAATCTTTCCTGTTTAATAAAGTAGTAAGTATCTTTCCAAATCTTGCCCCATACCGCTTCTGACCAGTCCAAGGCTAAATTAATTGACCAGTATACGGGTATGTGGACAGAAGGAGAAATAGTCTTCTCTAAAATATACTTATATATCTAGAGATCCTCTTGTTTAGCAAGCTAAGGTCCTTAACTCCTTAAAGATCACACCTGCCTTGTTAGAACACTGACTCCCACCCACAAAAGCCTTAATAGCGGTATAAATTTGTAGTAGTTTGAAACCAAATTGGGTCTAACCCCAAATTTTAAAATCAATGATGCTGGTGGCAACAACGAATCCCCTGAAAAAAAATCAGCTAGACGTAGCCTAGGGAGGGGGATAAAAACAGGTTCCACAATAGGACGTTTATCTATTAAAAAATTAGGATTCCTTAATATAGGTTGGGATAAGTCAAATCTTGGGCGCATACCAAACTTTGCACATAATTGGTGCATAGCTCTAATGTCCCAGCCTAAGGGAGTATCTCTAATAACTTTAGGAACTTTAGCCCAAGAGATAAATAAGAAGGATTCCAAATCTATATTCAGCGCCTTTGAAAAGGCTCTGTCAAACATTAAACCGGGCGAGGATACTCGTGGGCCATGGGACCATAAGGTAGCTCTTGCTGCATGAATTGCCAAATAGTATGAGAAAAAACTGCGTACCTGAATGCCCCTGCTTTCCCTCCTGTGGCATAGTTTATGGTAAGCTCGGACGTGGAGGAGCCCTTCCCACAAAAATCTGAACATAATTTATTTAGCGGTTTAAAAAGACTTTGGTAGATAAATATTCAACACAGATAAGGGATAGAAAATTTTGGGTAAAATTACCATTTTAATTGTATTGGCTCTACCTGAGAGGGACAAGGGAGCTTCAACCATCTATCTAGATCTTCCTTGATTGATTTTAAAATCGGTTTGAGGTTTAACTCAGCCAAATCCTGCAGGTGTTTAGAAACACGGATACCTAAATCGTTAAATCTTCTGTCCGTAAGTAAGCAACCCCAAGGAGACACCAACTCTTGAGAGGTTCAATGATAATGGATACACCATTGTTTTAGATAAGTTTAATTTATAGCCTGAAAATTCACTAAATTTGGCAATAAGTTCCAATGCTTGAGGCAATGAGGTGCTAGAATTTTGGATATGCAATAGTATATCATCCATAAATGCTGACACTTTGCATTCTAGGTTCCCTATTTTAATGCCATGAATTTTAGGATCTAGGTTAATACCTCGTATTAGGGTTCAATATACAAATTAAACAAATAAGGAGATAGAGGGCACCCTTGGACGGTACCCTCCTCAAGGAAAAGCTTCTGAAATTAAATTATTGCACTGAATTCTGGCTAAAGGGCATTGATACAGAATTTTATCATGTTAATAAAGCATTTTGGAATACCAAATTTAGCTAGGGTAGCAAACATTGATAACCACTCCACCCTGTCAAAAGCTTTCTCCGCATCTAGAGAGACCAGGATGCTTCAACCCTGGGCTCTCTGTACTGAAGATTAAATAAAATAACTTCCTAAAATGGTCAGCCGAGGAGGCACTCTCTGGCTCCCGCCTGCTCCGGACTGATTAAGCTGTCCCATCGCTTTTAAGTCTGGATGCCAAAATCTTAGCAAAGATCTTAATATCCAGATTCAGCAGAGATATTGGTCTATAATTGCCTACTGAGTCAGGAGCTTTACCCTGTTTAGGAAGGAGAATGATTCTAGCCTCGAACAAGGAATTGTCCTTGACCCCATATTCTGCCCAAAAAGGTAAAGCTGTTTCAACAACGGAGCGATATGCTGTTTAAAAGATTTATAGAAAAGGGGGGTAAAGCCATCCGGCCCCGGAGCTTTATCAGTTTTCAGGGAGTCTATTGCCTGTCCTACTTCCTCCTCAGTGATAGGGGTAGATAGACTCCGGCCTGATGCTTCCGATAGACAAGGAAGAGGTACACTTGACAAAAATTCCTCCATTTTAGCTATACCTTGAGGAGAGGGTGGGTGACTCGAATATAACTCTTGATAAAACTCAACAAACCCCTTTAATATGCCCTCTGGGGTAGTAATTAGCTTGTTGGACACTGGATGCCTCAGGGCTGCAACCCATCTAGCAGAGGCTTTCTGTTTTAATTGCCAGGCCAGCAATTTCCCGGCCTTGTTACCTTGGCCTACATAAAGAGCCCGAATCTTTGCAGCTTGGGATACCACCTTCTCCCGTAGGGTGTTGGTATACCATGACCTTAGGGTCAATAATTCTTGCTCCTGACTTCCCGACCTAGAACCTTCATGGATACTTTCTAGCAACTTAATTCTCCCCAGGCAATCCTGCAAGCGAAGTCTCTATAGCTTTGCGTTTAGATGCTGTCTGGATAAGCTCACCCGCCATACCAGCTTAAGGGCTGCCCAAGTGTAATCCACAGCCTCTATAGACCCCCAATTAAATTCAATCGAGGCCAACAAAAAGTCCTTAAAACGTGACACCATGTTGGGGTCTTTTAAAAGGTTATTGTTTAAGGACCAAGAGTATGATCTTAGGGAGCTAGAGGTTGGTAACCACTGAAGAATAATCGGGGGTGATCAGAGATAACTCTAGGTAAAATAGACACCTCCAAAATACCAGGAAGACAATCTTTACTTAATAAAAAGTAGCCTCGAGAAAGATCTATGGGCATGAGAAAAAAAAGGTATACTCTCTGGAGGATGGATTAGCCAATCTCCAGGGATCCATCAAGCCAGGGAGAAATAAACTCCTCGAAGGGCATAAACTGGTGAGCATTTCGTCCCTCTATTCCACGAATGATCCAACTTATTAGATTGAGCCAAGTTCCAATCCCCTCCTAAAATAATTGGGATCCCTTTGAAGGGGGCCAGTGTTAATGTTAACTGGACAAAGAATGGTGTTGACTCCTGATTCGGTCCATAGACCGATCCCAACATCACATTAATTCCATTAAGTTTGCCCAACACAAATATATATCTACCAGTTGGATCAGAAATTACTTCCGAATGAATAAAAGGAATCCCGATGCTATTAAAATAGCCACACTGACTGCTAGAGAAAACCCCAAATTCCCAACCCATTTCTTTTTAAAATGTGGTAACTGGTCTGCTAACACATGGGTTTCTTGCAAAACACCACCGTAGCCTATATTGGGCCAAATGATTTAATATAATAAACTTCTTGCAGTTATCCTTCCCCTTTAATATTCCAGGAAGAATATTTAGCCCACAAGTCATGGGTGAGTATTGATTTTTACCGAAAGTATGGATAGCTGTCCCTCTAATATCTAATTCTCTTATCCAAATAAAAAGAAAAAACACCTAAATGCCCAATCTATATAAAGGAAAACTTAAACCCCTTGTAAAGAAAAAACTCCAGCTCTCACCAGGCCCGTAGCCCACTCCACTGTCTTCGGTTCATGATGCATAATAGGGCGGGTCCCCCTCAAGTAATTGAATAAAAGGAAGGAAATGACAAAAAGCAGTTAGATTAGCCTAAACCATCTTACCCTACACTACCTCTATATAAAACAGATGACATATAAATGACATATAAAGTCCCCCTAAATCCTTGTCTATAAAGAAAGCACCACAAAATAAAATTCCAGGGTCAGAGAACACTAAAGCATCATAACACCCGTGTACTTAAGATAAAGCAGTCAAAGTTAAACTGGCAACATTTATCAACTGAAGCCATATTAATAATCCCAAGTTTAAAATTATAAACATACCCACATGGGACTAACTTCCCATATACTGACCCTGTTTATAGCCCATACTTAAACTAACGGAAACCAGCATGCAAGCAAGGCTTAATTCCCCACCAGCTAAATAATCTCGTAATAATATGAAATACCAAACTTGAGGTGTTAGTAATATGTTATGAGTATGACAATAACAGTTCAATAGCTCCCTCATGTGGACATAGTCATGAAACACCTCACTTCAAACTCTTATTGAAAATACCAGAGTTAACAACGGAGGTTTATAAAAGGAAACCTTATAACATTAAAATAAGAGTGGCACAAATGACCTCCTTAAATGTTCATATGTCCATTCTGATAATAGAAAAGAAAAAAAAACAGCAGAAGCATAAACAGTCTTTTCCATGCAGGACCACCAGTCCACAAGGTTAGCTACAGTGAAGGTATATTAAACCCTATGAAGCTCCATTGATAACAGTACTTAACAGCAGGTACATTCAGCCTTTGCCTTTGGGAAATAGATCTGGGAACCATGAGCTCCAAGAGTAGGGCTTCTTCAGCCGTTCAAACCATTTAGTTCCCTCCTTAGCAGAAACTTCTAACTTAGCTGGATAAAGCATTCTATGCGGATCCCAGCAGCCCAGAGCTTGAGAGAATAGAAGCGAAAAGCCATCTGGGCCTGTCTCATCTTCCACGTAAGATCTGGAACTACACGAAGTTTCTTACCCTCCACTGGAAGGCAGACAATTTCTTGATCTCCCGCAAGATATGCTCCCGATCTAGGTAGTTTCAGTAATTTAAAATTATCGGTCTCGCGGTTCTGTGGATGAAGGCTTAGCTCTTAGTGCTCTATGGCCCTCTCTATTATATGCTCTGGGCCATTAGGCGATGGGCCCACCGATTTCTTCAATAACTTCTGTAGAAACCAATTGTATTCGCCCCTCTTCACCTTCTGGAGGCCTAAGAGGACCAAGTTGTTACGTCTACTCCTGCTCTCCTAAATCATCAAGGCGATCCGACAGTTTCTCCACGCTCGCCCTAGGCTCTTTTGGCGAAGCCCCAACTTTCTCCATAGCTCTTCGATCGAAGAAATCCTGGCTTCCGCATCCGTGACCCGACGGGTGAGTTGTGTGAGCGCCGGTTTAAACTCTGCAACGTCTTCAATAAGTTTAAATAGCGCGTCCTTGATTGTGGTTAAGTCCCCATAGATTTTAGTAGGCGTGATGGTATCCGGCTCGTTCTCCGGGGAAGAACTCCTTCTCGGACGCTTAGCTTCCAGCTCTGACTCTTGGGCTTGCATTCCGGCTCACAGATACCTTTAAACAGAGACTTGGGGTACCTCCAGACAGCCAGCAAGCTAGTTAGCTAGAAGGGGGGCAATAAACGATGCGCAAAGGCAAAAAAAAAAACTCCGTTGGAGAGGGAGACCCAAAATGCTTCTGCTAGTCCGCCATGCGCGTCACGTGACCCCCTTTTTCCTTCTTTTGAGGTAAAGTAGTTCCCGTACCTCTGGTACTGTGCTGTTTCAGCCCCACCCCCATTTGTTTGCCAAGGAAATAAATGTATGCAGTTTTAGGGGGAAAAGAACTGCTGTGAATATGGGGAGCTTACTAATAAATAATAGAAATATCCCCTGCTTCATAGTAGCACATAAGGTGAAGGGCAGTATGGGTAAGTAGGTTACAGTCCATCGGTACAGGAAGTTAACTGTACCCCATTGATTCGCTGTCTCCACGCAGCACTCCTGTCTAATTTTGCTCAGAAACCAGCACTGTTGTATGTATTCCCTGAAACTAAATAGCCTTAAGTTCCAAGGAAAATTAAACTAATTGTCTGGCACCTTTTATTTGATGATGGAGCTAGATTTTGAGGTACAGGAGCATTAGTCTGAGCCATGGGACTCTGAGTCAGGGAGCTGTAGTCTGAGTCATGGCAGCGGGAGTCTAAGCCACAGGAAGAGCGAGAGAAAGAGACAGGGAATGCGTTGACAAAAGAAAAAAATGAAACATTCAGTTTTAAATGAGGCTATATTTGGGAGGGAGGGTGAGACACTGACAAAAAGGGTGAACAAGTTTATATTACTCATCTGCAGTCTGGTACTATGTGGGAAGCTGCATCTTCCGCTTATCAAGACAAAAAAATGGTGGCAATTTTAAATTGAATTGGCAGGTTTGGGCTAATTAACATGCAGGGTTGACACTAGAATATTAGTTATGAGGCTGGCAGGGCTGGTATGGCTGGGACATTTTACTTACAAGGCTCTCACTGTAAGTTAATGTACCCCTTGCCAGCCAATTAGATTTATTCAATTCTTGAGCCCATTTTCTAATGATCTATAAAGCAATACACGGTCAGAGACCGCACTACCTGCAAGATCCTCTTTCCCCTAACCACCCCTCCCACCCTCTCCGCTCCACTGATGAGGGATTGCTAGAGATTCCCAGGGTTTGACTTAAGACATCTGGTGCCCATTCTTTTGCTTTTGTGGCCCCAATCCTGTGGAATTCTCTACTTCATTAGGTTAGAGAGTACCTGACTATGGAAAGCTTTAAAACTGCTTTAAAAACATATCTGTTTGATAAGGCTTTCCTACATCCTGACTGTATTACTAATTATATCAAGATTGTTTTAATGTTCTTATGGTTTTATTATTTGTTTTTATATTTATTGTACAGCACTTTGATCACGGATAGAATTGCACTTTATAAATAAAATTGACTTGACTTGACTTTTATCAACATAAAACTTGTAACATGGACATGTCAGTACATATAGCACACAGTCCGTTTCACAGGTGATATGAGACTGGATTTAATATTTGCTATTACCATTTGGATGTGTTGTTTCTGACTCTTAGATGTGTTGCTGCAGTGTGCACACCGTCCACATGCATGCATATATATCCTTCTCCAGAGGGCCCAGAAGTAGCTGTTGTCCCCTAGAGGTCATAGGTGCTTCTAGTTCTGTATGTATCAGTCTGTTTTTCAGTGTTTTCACCTTCTTAGATGTTATCATAGGCCTAATTTCAATTTCTGCTACCCCCACTGGTTGTAACATTTCCCAATATTTGCACACTATGTCAGTAATCTATTTTGTCAGAAAAATATATCCCAGTGACATAACCATCCTATTTGCTACTGGGGCAGCTATCTCTTGTTGTCCTTCCATGTCAGTTTTGGCCCTATTTTTGGCAGCTAATACTATGTATTTTTTATAGCCTTTGTATCTAAATCTAGCACCCATGTTGCAGTATTCTTTTTCTCTGACATCCATGTTGCTACAATTTCTTTTATCTCTTAGCATCTAAGAGTATGGTATACTCTCAATGAGATGTTCAGGGTGGAAACTGTCAACATGTAATAATGTATTACGATCAGTTTCTTTTTTGTAAAGTCTGGTCTCTAGTTTACCATTGGATTTGTGAATTAAAAGGTCCAAGAAATCAATTTTCTGTCTGCTAGCTACAATGGTAAACTTTAAGTTGCCAGTGAATTCAGGTGTTTATGGAACATATTGAGCTGCTCCATAGTTCCTGTCCAGAAAGTCAGGACATCACCTATAAAGTGCTTGCATTCTCTAAGATACTGGTAGAATGGGTTATACATGGGGTTCAGTAGATATTGCTGTTCAAAGTGATCCATGTATAAATTAGCATATGTTGATGCTAAAATGCTTCCCATTGCAGTATCTCTTTTTCGTTTAAAATATTTTCCTTGAAATCTAAAATAGTTCTCATATAAGAGCAGTCTAGACAATTCTATAAGGGTCTCAGTGGGGGCATGTCCTTGACTTGGCTTTTTTGTAATCGTATTCCAAGTTCTCTAATCCCTCCTCATGGGGTAGAGGCGTAAAGGTCTTTGATATCCATACTGCTAAGTATGAAGTCACATTCTCTCTCTGTTGTGTTTATTTGTTGTACTGATTTAAGTACATCTCCTTGTCTTTAAGAAAACTGTTTGTGGCTACTACCACTGGCTGAGCAAAGTAGTTTACAAATCCTGAGAATGGCTCTAGTATGGAATCATTACCTGAAACTATAGCTCTGCCAGGTGGATTGTTGACATCTTTGTGCACTTTTGGAATCACATAGAATACATATATCTTAGGGAAAGGTATACTTCAAAAATCTCGCTGCCATTGTTTTATTTGTTGGAGGTCTAATGCTTCATCTAAAACCTGTTGGATGCTTGCAGCTATCCTTGATGTTGGGTCCTCATTAAGCAATTCATAATTCTCTTCTACCTGCAGTAATGTGTTACACATGTCTACATACTTGTCTTTTGTCATGGTGACAATTCCTCTCCCCTTGTCTGCTACCATCTGATTCTCGTTTAGTTAAATTGTAGCAGGAAGTTATCTGGTTTGAGTTTTTCAAAAGTGCATTAGCATCTTTAGTCACTGAGGCAACAAATGCTTCCACACCATGGCCCAGATATTTAAACTGCTCCAGGCTGTGGCACAAGCCTGTGCGCTGCTCAAATTTGTTGTGCAGGGGTGTGGCCAGGGAGATATTCAATGGAGTTGCGCTATGGCGTAACTGCTTTGAATATCGCGCCCTGACCACCCCCATTGTGCATGGCACAGTGGAACTGCTCCAGCCCAAGTGGTCAGAGTGGAGTATTGAGATGCAGTGGCACAAGTGCCATTGCGCCATGCACAGCACCTGCGATATTCAAAGGGTGACATGCAAATGGGGCCATAATTTATGCAAGGCACACGAGGGCCACAGGGGGCCATTTACATCTGATTATGGTCCCATTTGCATTCCATTAGCATGCAGGTGTGCAGATCCCCGATGACTTGCGCCTGGCGCCCAGCCAGGCAGCAGCCATCGGGGACCGACGCCCCAACAGCCCGATCGTGGGACATCCCGTAAGGGACAAAGAAATTCTACTATCCCTGGTGGTCCAGTGGACCACGATTAGCCTGATCACAGGCATCAGACATCCCCTCCAAAGTCCAATATCCCTGGTGGTCCAGTGGACCACATGAAGCCTGATCACGGGTGGCATTCCACACCCCCCAGTCTGAAATCCCTGGTGATCTAGTGGACCCCCAACCCACCCACCCACTGGCCCCACCACCCCGCTCCCCATCAGCGGTGGGTGGCAGCACCCCACCCACCTGCCACCCACGATCGGGACTCCATGCAGTCCACTGGACCACCAGGGATATTGAACTTTGGGGGGATGTCTGATGCCCATGATTGGGCTATTCATGGTCCACTGGACCACCAGGGATATTGGACTTTGGGAGGGATGACTTTGGGGGGGATGACTGATGCCCGCGATGGGGGAATGGGGAGGTGCCGCCAGGTGCGGTGGGAACAGGTGATGGCCACCCACAGGTGGCAGCTGCTGTGTTGCGCCCTGCAATGTGGCAGCTCACCTGTGGGTGGCGCTCAACTTGTTCCTTTTTTTTAGGCGTAACTTTGTGCAGCCGCAGGTAGGGGTTGCGCCTGCATAACTCTGCATGGCCTGGGCTGAATATCGGGCTGTGCAGTTTATGCATGGGCACACCACCTACCTGTGCCTGCATACGTTATTGATGAGCCCCAATGCATTGAGATTTCTGAGGCACACTTTTCCCTTTTAAATATTGTTCTAAGATTAGTGGTTGTGCATGGTGCAATAGCGTTGCACCATGCACAACCCTTTTGAATATCTGAGCCTATGATTTCTACTGTTCAGAGGGTTGTATGCAGATTTGTACTTGACAGCTGCCCTGATTTCCCTGACCTTGGGATCCTGTGGAGCCTCCTGAGAAAATTGTTCCTTTATCCAAATGTTTCTAAAAAAAGTATATCTGACATGAGTTCAAATGTGTTGGCATGCTGGTAGGGAGCAAAGGACACATCTTTGCTCAAAACTGCCATTTCTGTAGGTGAAAGTTGTCTGTTGCTAAAGTTAACTACAGTATATCATCTCAGGAAAAATTAGTAGGAAGGTTCATAATTGAGATTGGGTTGGGGTGTTGAGTGTCATGAAAATGATTATCAAAGCTATGAAAAAAAGGAAAAAATGGGGCTGAATTTTCGAAGACCTTTAACAATAATATATTGCAATTCACAAACAGCATAGCTAAACCTGATCATTAACACCACCTACAAAACCACATTTCAATGACACAAAGTAGCAAAGAGGCTACAGTGCTGTCGATAGGTGTGCAATGCCATCAGGGGCAGCAGTGGCTTTTAGATCATATTTGTTTAATTTTCAGGCAATTGTATATGTTACAGAGCTAGGGGCACACAATACTACCCTCCATTATGTACAGTTGCCTGTAAAGTAAACCAATAGTATCTGAATGCCACCACTAACTCTGACCATTCTAAGTCTATCTATAGCACTACAATCCCTCCCTATTTGGTTTTGTGGGTGGGGCTATATCCAGAAGTAAGACTGTAATTGCAGTAAATTAAGTAGCATAAGAAAGGCAGCAATCATGTGTGCTGAGTGTAGTTTTGCACATACAGTGATCCCTCAATTATTTACCAAATATTTGTACAAAATAATAACTATTACTTTACCCATTACTGACTCACACTCTTGATTATTCACCCAATTTTGCTTGTATGAAAAGGATGGAATAGTCAAGGGGGAACTGTAGATCATCAGAATGAAATCAAACAGTATGTGACACTTGGGGAAATGGGAAAGGAGAGAATGGTGTGCACTGTCACTAATATGATTTTGAGAGGGGAACAGAAGGGAAGGCATTTTGATTTGTATTTTGCTGCCCATATCTGCTTACATACAAACAGTATCCTAACATGAGATGCAGTTTGTATGTAAGTGTATTTCCAAGCTGCCTTACAATTTGTGACAGGGTCTCTTTGTGGCAAATGAGCATGGTCACAGTGAGAGGGAGCCCAAGATTTCTCTTGGGCTCAGGACCCCGGGTTACCTTAATCTGGCCCTGGCTTGAACTTGAGATATTTTCTGTGTGATGGCCTGACTGGGATATGAAAATAAGCATCTTTCAGATCCAGTGATTCCAGCCAGTGACGGGACTCCAAAGATGGTATCACACTTATCAGTGTGACTGTCTTGAATTTCTCTTTCTTCATATGCTTATTCAGATACCTGAGATCCAAAATGGGTCAGCACTCTGCATTTTTCTTGTGGGTCAGTAAGTACCTTGAGAACAGACCCTTGCCCAACTGAGAGACATGGACCATTTGTAAAGCTTCTGCTAGTAGCAATTGTTTTACATCTAGTTCCAGCAGAATTCTTTCTATGAGAGACTAAGCTGAAAAGCTTTTATGTTCTGCAGTTTGGGAAATTTTTTTGAACTACAGAGACAATCACTGGCCCACTACCTCCAGAACCCACTTGTCTGTGGTAATGTGTATCCATTCCTGGAGGTAGAGATCCAATCTCCCACCACTGGAAATGGCTGGGTGAACTGGGCAGAACTGTCAGGGGTTTTGCTTTGGCTGGGGCTTGGTGCTGGAGCAGCAGTATGCTTTATCCCATGTCTACCCATGCCCCTGAAGTAGCATGTTTGTGGCTTACACTCCTAAGGGACATATGGGGTATAGGCGCCCCTGCAACTGCATCCCCTTCCATAAGGCCTGTAGGAGGCAGAGGCCTTTTCCTTTTCACTGTGACTCTTGTAAGTAGTTTTGTCTTCATCCATTTTTTTCATGTGTGCCTCTCTTTTGGCACCAAAAAGTGAATTTTCTTCAAAGGAGAAATTCCATGACTTTGGATGAGGTATCCAGGGAAAGGATGGTAACCCTTCACCAGAAAAATCTTCTTAGGGACACTGCCTGAGCTAGAACTCTAGCTTCAGTGCCATTAGTGTTCATAGCAGTGGGGAAATGGTGTCTAGCTGTGGCAATTAAATCCTGTGTCAACTCGCTTTCTGCTTTATCAGCAAGTGTCAGAGTTGTGTTCCACAATGCTTTCTGGTACTTTGCTATATGTGCTGATTAAACTGTTTGCATAATGAGCAGGTAAGCTAAGGTATAAACTTTTCTGGCCATAACATACAATTTTTAAAAGCCCTTTTCAGAGGGCTGTGCAGACAAGGAAACTTTTACTCTCTCACAAACAGCAGCTTAGACTACACCTTGAAAATTAGGGTGGGCATACAGGTATTCCATCCCCTGCCTTTCCATCTAATATTTTCTTTCAATTTTCTTGTCAATGGCTGCAGCTGAAGTAGGTGATGACATAATTTTTTATATAGCCTTCTTAACTTATTTATGTATAGGGACTAGCAACAACCTTGCAGGTGCTATCCCCATGATAACCATAAATTAAACAGCGTCTTTATCATCCTCCTTTTCTTGAGGGGGAACATTGAGAGTGTCAAGCATCTGTCTGACAAATTAGGAGAAAGAAGTATAGTCCTCATTATGCATTGAAGGAGAGCCAAAGTCTTGCTCAGCTTTACCCTCTTCCATGGCTGTCTTTTCTTTTCTTGCACATAGTACTCATCTTCCTCATCAGCAGGCAGAAAGGTTGAAGCCTGTACTGGGGGGGGGGAGGCAGTCACATTATAACAAATTTTTTATAGGCTAGATGGCCTGGTAAAATTATCACATCTTTGTCATGTTCTCATGTGAGAGTAATTTTTCTGTGTCATCTGCCTTCTCCTTTCTCTGTTCTGGAGGAGTGGCAGTGACATTTTTTTTAGTTTCTTTTTAGCAAGCCCCTTTCCTAGTGTCTGCTCAGAGGCTCTTCACCCTGGTATCTGATCCATCCTTAACATGCCTCTCAGATGATTGCACAGCTTTTTCTTATTTATTGTCATCCTTTACTGTACTTGATGCTGCTGCTGAACAAGAGAATATGGACCCTTTGATGTATACTGTTCACCTTCATTGGGAACTCCCTCAGAGACTTTTTTATAATTCCTCAGTGACAAGGAGGCAGACTGCGAAGCCATAATTTCTTTTAATTCTTTTTTTAACCCCTTTTAAGGATATAGGGCAAACAACAGTACAGAACTCACAATTGGTGAAGCTGTGGTCTGGACCCAGGCACTTTAAACAGAGCTCATGTCAGTCTGCCTTGGCCTTTGTCAGGGGCTGGACACAATTTTACAATGTTTTAAGTCAGTAGGTCACCCTAAACTCTCTGACATGCAAAATTATAGAGATCCTGGTAAAAAAGTCAAAAACATTTCCAAAAATACAATATAGTAAGCGCCCAGTAATAAAAAAAGCATCTGTTACTCTGAAAAAGTGTGCCAATGTTCAAATCATTTTTTTCCAGACAAACTGAACCCAAGACTGATAAAAGAGATCAGAGAATGTCTTATAGATCCTCTTACAACAGTGTTTAACCTGTCCTTGAGCACAGGGGAGGTCCCAGATGATAGGTGAAAAGCAACAGTGATGCCAGTCTACAAAGAGGGGTATAAATCTAGACCCAAAAAGGTATAAAGGGTACTCAACTCAAACTTAATGTGTATGCAGATGACATTATGGTTTTCCTTACCAAACCTATTTTGTCAGCTCCATTCCTTATGCAAGAATTTAACATATTTTCCAAATTATCAGGTTATGAATTAAATAAAAGTAAATCAATTATATTACCTATTCAAAATGTCAAACCAGCAACCAGGATTATCTTAATAGCATGAGATTTGAAAATACTATTAAACATTAGTGAATTTATATAACAAACAATGCTGAAAATACTATAGCTGTAAATTGATCAACTCTTTCTGACAAAATGATTAGACTACTAAATGACTGGGAAAAAAAATCATTAACTGAAACTCTGAAAATGATGATTATGCCATTGCATTTGTACATTTTCCAAGGGACTTTAGGAGAAATTCCAATTTCATGGCTAGAACAAATGAAGTGGAAATTTAAAAAAAAATTGTGGAGAGGTGGCTCTCCACAAATTGCATGGGATAAACTTATAGGAATAAGGGCAGAAGGGGGGATGGGTTTCCCAGTTCCATTGACATGTTTTTGGTGAGCTAAAATTAAACACATACTGAACTGGACATTTTCTGGAAAAATTAAAAAAATAAAGACCTAATTATTCATCAAACATTCAGCAACTACTAAATTTAGAAAATGACAAAATAAATATTTAAGATCTTTTAATTCAACCGATAAGATTCCACCAAATTCACACTATTATAAACATGCATTTCAAAATAATAAGTAAATGGCTTAATTTTTATCCCAATAATAATATTATTTTACTGTAAAAGATTGAAGAACATGATAAAATATTAAATGGTTTAAAATCTGATTTAATTTCTAAATCAGATTTGCCAAAACTTGGTTTGATGTTTGGCTAGATATATTTACCAATTATAAGTTTAGCCAATGGGAAGAATTTAATCAGATGGGCAAAAATTTACAAATAAATAACATAATTAAATTTTTACTTTTAAGCACAGGCTACCAAACTTTTATAGCTCCAAAAACTGTTAACATACAAGACAGACCATTTATGTATATAAATGAGGCCCGACAAATATATCAATCAGGTAAGGGCAGTATAACAACTTGGTGCTACCGTAAAACAAAGTATTATGTAAAAAATCGGAAAATATTTTATGGAAAACCAACATAAGATGGGAAATGGATCTTAATCAAGAGCAAAATAACTACAACTGGCTACAGATTTGAACTAAAGCCAATAAACTTTACACTTATGGAAAAAATAAATCTATCCAATATAAAATCATAGACCGCGCATATATTACACCATACAGATTAACCTTTTTTAAATCTTTCTTTCTCATTCCACTCTCCTGAATGCTTTCAGGAGTGGACACACAGGGTTCTGGTCCTTGTCCCACCCATCTGAAGCCCCTCTCACCCCTTCCATCTGCCGCTGCTACCACCCGGCCCCGGCTCTGAATCCCCTGAGGCAGGACTGCCAGATACACTCCTCCTGGTGCTCTATCTATTAATCCAGTCTAGAAGAGTGCAATGGATGGGAGCACACAGGTGGCAAGAGGAAGGCCTGACTCTGGGCATGGTGGACCAACCCCCCCTGTACTCTCCATCACCTATCAGGAGGTGGAGGGGTTTTCCATTTTTTCCTCATTCTGCCTTCACCCCCACCCCTCAGGTGGATCCACGATGTGCAATGACACCAGGGAACATCTTGTCATGACTCCACAGCCCTCTAGCCAAGCCCTATAGTGTGGCGGTACCTCCGTCTCCACCGGAGGTCACTGAGGTGCTGGGCATAGTCCCTGGATCCCCCCAAGTAAGGAGAGATGTCCTCCAGATGCTCAATCCTTCCTCTCCCCTACCAACCCCCAGTAGCCCAGGCTCATTCCCAAACCTGGGTCACCAGCATAGTGTGAGGTGTGGCTTCCAGCGCCTGAACCCTCAGCACCACTGGGCCACCGCAGATTAATCTTTTTTAACCCACAAAATAAAGAGACATGTTGGTGCAATTGTGATTTAAAGGAAAGAAGTGATCATTTTCATTTACTATTTAAAATATATTAATGATGAGCTAATACAAATAATGAGGTAAATAAAATATGTAAGTAAACAAATCCCCCTGGATCCATGCATATTCATTCTAAATGATTTTGGGAAAATTAACCTAAATGCCTGGAACAAAAAATGTTAACATTAGCAACCATAAAAAAAAGAATCATTCTTGCCTAATGGAATGTACTTAGTTTGACTGAATGGAATTTGCATAAATGGTGCAACAATATGAAAGATTGTTTATTAATGGAGTGGTTAACTGAACATATTGAATCATCTGAAGACCTGTTAGATGCTACCTGAAGAAATATAATATCTTTATTACCTCCTCTGTTACAAATCTAACTTACTGTGATTGTTTTTTAAACTGACTGCAATGAATGTGTCAAGATAAGTTATGCAGGTGGGGTGGAGGGATAAGGGATTTGTCAAAGGTGATGTTTAACAATACTGTACATTATTGTAACTGCACTGAAGGAAAAGAATGAAAAATATGATTGTTAAAAAAATCTAGACCCAGTAACTATAGACCAATTAGTCTGCCTTCCATTCTTGGGAAAATAATGGAGACCATAATAAGAAACAGACTAGAAGATGAAAAAAATAAAGAAATGGCTAATAGATAGAAATTAACTTGAATTTAGACAAAACAGATCTTGTGCTACAAACACATTGACATTCTATGAAAAAGTTAGCCAGCCACTAAGTAAGAATGAACTGGTTAATGTTATATACCAGGACTTAAAAAAGGCTTGCAGTAAAGTCCCTCATGATATCCTACTAACAAAACTAGATAAGATGGACTTAAATGGCAAACTATTAGCATAGATCATTACATAGTTGAGAAACAGAACACTTAGGATAAGGATTAGAGGGCATCTCTGTAGCTGGTTGCCAGGTAGTATTAGGGCCAGTATCCTGGCATAGCACCTTTTCATGTCCTCACCCTACCTCAATTGCCCATACCCTCTTGCACTGTTCTGCCCCTCCATTCAGTCTGAATATGACTGCCTGCTTTATTCTGAACTGTTAGGTTCTGCAACTTAACTTAAGTTGCATTTCTTCCTATGACTTCTGCTTGTACCACTCTTGGTGATAGATTGAACCTTCATTTTAACTGTATTTATTTCCTTGGCTCCCCAGTGACTGTATGTACATCGTAAGTAATTCTTTACCATAATCCCTGTGTTAAGCCTTTTATATTCCATAGCCACTTAATGTATGTCACTACACCAGTATATATTGATTTCTCTGAAATATTTGTACTATGTAATTGTGATCTCATATCAAGTGTTTTCAGCAGTTTTGTTCTAATTGTATCGCTGTATTGTATTGATGTTTGTTGTATTTGCAATTGAAAATGGCCTCTGGACCAGTCTGCTCACCTGGTTATCAAAGACATTCATAAATAAATAAATAAACAAACAAACGTGACCAAATCAGGCAGTGCAACTAGTGTGGTGCTGCAGGGCTGAGTTCTGGGCCTTGCTTGTTCAGAATGTTAATCTCTGACATGAGCAAAAATGTTAAGAACTGGCTCATCAGATTTGCACATGACTCAAAAATAGGGGCTGCAGTTCATACTGAAGAGCAAGTGGACAATTTAGAAAATGACCTCAGGGCAATTAAACAGTGGGCTGAGGAAAATGGAATGCCATTTAACCAAGAAAAGTGTGTGGTTATACATTTTGGTGGTAACAACAATTGTCACACTTACTATCTTATTAGATGCCAACCAACAAGCTTGGATAGTGCAAATGACTTAGGCTTGCTGATTCAAAAAGATCTTAACTTTGGTGTCCACTGTAATAGAGTGACAGGAAACACTAACAGAATCCTGGAATGCATTAAAAGAGCTTTTGTGTCCAGGGACAAAGCTTGTGTGATGTTCTTATATAAAACTTTCATAAGACCACACCTGGATTATTGCTGCATGGTTTGGAGCCCATATCTGAGAAGAGACATAAATAACATCAAAGGGGTGCAGCACAGAGTTACAAAGATGATTAACACACTGAAAGATAAATCTTACAAACAGAGACTGGGTGAGCTGAGTCTGTACACTCTTGAGGGGAGTAGAGAGAGGGGTGATATGTTAATGATGTTTAAGATCATAGGAGATGATGAACTGATGGATCATCTATGGCTAATCTTCAAAAGAAGAGAGATTAATTTAAGAAGTCACAATAAACAAATTATTATTCAACTTTCAAAAAAGAACAGCCGGAGATACTATTTCACATATAGAGTTGTGAGAATGTGGAACAGTCTACCCAGTGAAACAATGGCTGCAGCTAATCTGGATGCATTTAAATCTAAACTGGATAACTTCCTGTTGCACAATGGTCAAGATAAGTAATCCCACTATGGTGGGAGACTGGCTAGATTAACACACGCCTTCTTCTATCTGATGACTGAATATACAATCGAGTATAAAAGGAACTGATTAAATAAGGTGAAAGGGTGCAGGTAGAAATGAAAGTGAAAGCTCTCTGTTTTCTGTATGGTGGCCAGAGAAAAAAACACTATGAAAAAGGTAAGTGGTTAATTTGAACAACAATAGCTAAATTAGAAAAAAGGTAGCAGACTGGGTGATCTGTGGTTCCTAGAAATCAAAACAAAAATTGAAGAGACCAATATAAATAGTAATAATGCTTAACTAATGCAGAGTAGTCAAGAACTAGCTTAAAACAGAAAAAGCACTTCAAATAATTATTTTTAAAATAAACAAAACTGTTTGGAGATCCAACAATACTAGAAGAAGAAGAAGAATCAGCATTTATATAGCACTTTTCATACATCCAAAGTGCTTTACAAGCAATGCTAAACTGGTAGTGAAGTGACTGAATGTGTGGTGGTGGCCATATCACACATCATCACCCACACACAGCCTGGATAATTGCATGAACCAGTTTATGGGAAGGGGAATGTTGGCCAGGACACCGGGAATGTTCCATACTCTTTGCGAAGAGTGCCCTGGGTTCTTTTACTTCCACCTGGACACCCACCAGGATGGGTAGAAGGGACCTCAGTTTAACATCTCATCCGAAGGATGGCACACCCCAGCAGTACAGCACCCCCCAATACTGCACTCGGATGCCAGCATATCCAATCCCGGTGCGGGACAAGAACCCACGACCTTCTGGTTCAGAGGCGGATGTGCTACCAACTGAGCCATGCTGACACCAGAGCTTGGCTCAGGGTGACTGCTCTCTCCAGGCAGAGAAAAAAGTCTGGCCAACTGTTAGAGTGGAGTGTGGCTGTAGAGTTTGAACCAAGATTCCAAATTCTAAGAATTAGAATAGGTTCTCTCTGGGGCATCTGTCTCCATGGAGTTTGGTGCATAAAGAGTAAACATTAAGTGAGGAATTCCTGGGGTCAGAATTGTTGTTTACATTTATAAAATGGGTACAAAAAATCTAAGCATCTGATTGGCTAAAACACCTTCTTGCCCATGTCCTTATCAGCATGTATTTTAGCCAACCGGTACTAACCTCTGCCCAGTAGCCATATAGCACCAACAAATCACTGAGCACTGTCAACTCAAAACAAAGCGTACCATAGCTGAGTGATCCGGTAGCAGGAAAGACAAATCCACACAGAAAGTCATACCTCTCAGAAAAGTATCATAAAACCTGAAAAGCATACAAAAAAGCAGTAATATCTATGGTGACATTGTTACCGAGTGAGCCATGTTAACAAAATCATTAACTGCAGCTTAATTTACCAGGAACGAGATCGGCGCTGACATGGAACTGCAACTAAAAACATTTCTCACTGAAAACATAAAGAAAAAAATGAGGAAACAATGTCAGAAGTCAAGTTCAATTTAGACTTTACAGAAACAATAACTAATCTTGCCATTCTATTTGACAGTGAACCTCTCAGCACACCTCTCATATCTTCTGACAACAGAGCCATGATCACGGACACTAGTAGCAGTGTCCACCCCACTAATAGCATCGTGGAGACCGTACCAACAGCAACACACATGGCCATAACTGACAGCATCATAACCTCCATAAGAGAAACCAGCAGCACAAATACACTACCAGACAACCTTGCTATAGCCATTCCAAACAGTGGTGGCACCAACTTTGCAAGATCCTCTCATGAAGAGCCCCCTGTCACAGACATGACAACTTCAATGCACCCAACCTCTTCTTCTGTGGAACTGGACACTTTCTCCGCCTACACCGAATTGCTAGGAACCCCCTCTTCAGTGCATGAACCTGCAAAAATGAAAAGAAAAATGAAACACCAAGAATCATACCCAGAACTTTCAAATGAACAACTGCAAGACCTAGAAAAACAGAAAGATGAACTAAACACACAGAAAACTACAATTTGGGCAGTATCAGTATTCAAAAGCTGGTGCACAATGAATGGCATACAAATTGACTTAAAACTATTCCAACAACGGAGCTGTCTTCAGTACTACGAAAATACTATGCAGACATTTGTCATCCAGATGGCACACAATATAGTGTAGCTAGCTTAATGTCACTACAAGAAGGACTAAATTGACATATAAATGCACCACCCCTAAGTAGAAATGTCAATCTGAACAGCCACGCAGTCCTGAACCCTGCAAACAATATATTTGCAGCAGTTTTAAAAAAATACAGGAGGGAAGAGAAAGATCGAGCTGAGCATCACCCAGCAATCAATGAACAAGACCTCACCAAGCTTCGAACCTCCACAGCTCTATCTCCAAACACACCCTGAGGCTTACTTTTGAAAGTGTGGCTGGATATTCAACTGTGCATGGCACGTAAAGGCAGACAGGGACTACAGAAACTGAAACTGGAACATTTTCAAATCCAAACCGATGAGTATGGCCTAGAATTCGTAACACTGACATTTGACAAATATACAAAAAAAATCACAAAAAAATGACTGTGTTAAACAACAACACCGTAGCTACATCTACCAACTGCCACAGAATCCACTCTGCCCCGTAGCCTCTTTCAAAAAATATATTAAAATGCTGCCCCGACCTTCTGCTTTCTACCTTCACCCAAGACAAATACCAGAGTCTCTATTAAACAGTGCACAAACCAGGTACACAAGAGAGCCATTAGGCATTAACTGCTTAACTAATATGATGCAAAAAATTAGTGAAGAAGTGAACTTAAGTAGGAGATAGATTAACCACTCTGTTCATGCAACATCAGTACAGCTCCTATCCCAAGCAGGACTAGATGCTCGTGAAATCATGGCTGTCACAGGCCATAAGGCTGAATCTAGTCTCTGCCTCTATTATGCAGCCAAGCCAGAAGACAGAAGAAAATGGAGCAATATCTTAAGTCACAAAAGTAAAAACATAGTCAAAAACTTCCCAACGTCTACAGAGCTTTCCTCCAAACAGCCATCTTGCACCAGTTTTCCTGCAATAGCCACAGACTTAACTCCATGTAAAACGCTGCCTCCTGAGCAGCCATCCTGCAGGAATATGTTCTCGTACAAACCAACAGAAATCACCCGAAACTTAAATACTTGCACAAACCTCAACCCTGAGCAGTCAACTTCCACCAACGAATTAGAAATACCCAAAAACTTCAGTACCTCTGCAACAGTTCTCCCCGATCAGCCATGCTACAGCAGTGTAACTCAACAACCCCAAACAGGAAGACATGCAACATCCGAGGAGAAAAACCAAACAGAAGACAACATCCCCTTGACTACAACAGTCATCCAATAATTTAAAGACACCACGACAAATACTCCATTCCTAATTCAAAACTGCATCATGTATCACATAGAGTTCATTAACTTCAAGTAAAACCTTGCTAAAATAAATGAAGATAAAGAAAAAAGTAAGAAAATTAAAAAAAATGGACTTTGTTTAACAAATTAACATTTAAAAAACAATTAATATTTTACTACAAACCATTTCTATGTTTATTTACTGCAGTTTAAAAATGTATTAACCTAAACCAAAAGTTAATTCATTACAGTTTTAATGTTACTGTTCATTCATTACAGTTTTAATGTTATTGCTACTGTTGCAAAGGACTATTTTATGTCCCACATACAAAAAAAGTTACTTTAGTAAACTTGTTCAGCATACAATAAAAAAAAAAAATTAACCAAACTTTCTCTATATGCATCTATTATTTATACCCATTTTATAAGCGCAATAACACACTACAAGGTGTGGTATTTGTGCTGATAAGAGTATGCCCAGGGGCATAAGGCACGCGACGCAAGTGCCTCATGCCTTAGTACACTCCAGGTGTGCCCTTATCAGCACGTAACCCACACCTCGTTGAGTGTTATTGCTTGCATATAGAATAGTGGATGGGTGACCATCCACAACAAGGCTGTGTTTCCATTGAGGGAGCTGATGACATCATACAGACCTCAAGAGCACAGTTCAGGAGGTCGTTGATGTCATCAGCTCCTCAAGATGGAAACAGAGCTTTAGTTGTGGATGGCCACCCATCTTCTATTGTTATATAGTATATGGTTTCCATCTATTTTCTTTTCTGTGTGTGTATTTTTTTTAAGTTGCTGGTTAGGTAACCTTGGTTATCTGGTACAGCTACTCTCACTCCTGCTGGCTTATGTTTCTCCCCACTCCCACTCGCTCCTGCTTCGCCCCACACCCACTCACTGAGCAATGTTTATTTTTAAAACAAAATAAAAAAACAAAACAATATTTCACTTTTGTGACACAGAGCTGTGTGAAGCTCTTCATGACACAATGAGGAGGGTCCAATATTTTCATCATCAGAGCCAAATCAAGTGAGCCAATCAGGTGGCAGGACAAGGCTAAAATGTTGTACTATCGATGTGACGTCAGAATGATAGTACAACAACTTTTTTGACCTTTAAACTGTCCTACAACAAGAAATTGAAAGCCACCATTTTCCATTCAGAATAAGTTCTAACTATATACTGTACTATAATTAAATAGAAACACAGTGTACAGAATGTTTAGAATGTCTGACTATACTGTACATTGCTTAGCAGTTGTGACACACAAAGGTAGAGAGACATTTTCTTCCTTTTGTTTTTTTTTTTCCTTATGGCTGTTGAGTTGGCTTTTGCAGTTTATTACATTTAATATTTTTGACATTAGGCATTAGCAAAATGGCTTGATTAAATTAAAGAATCCATGCTAACATTAAGAATGTAATGAATATGTAAGCTGTTTGCTAACTAGGATCTGCAGCTTATCAATCCGGTAGGGAAATGGGCAGACTAGGTGGGCCAAGTGGTCCTTATCTGCTGTCAAATTCTATGTTTCTATGTAATATTGTAGGCTTGTGTTTCACTGTAATGTGTACACTTTCTGCAGAAAGAAGACAGAATCTCCAACTGATTAAAACCTACACAATGTACTCAGAAGTTACCATTGATTAGTGTGCTATTTTTTCTCCACCACCTTCTTGTCCACCTGCTGACTATGACTTGTAAAATACAATAATGCTCAGAAGACATGAAGTCCCACACACAGTCAAGAAAAGAACTGGCAGTGGGTCACAATGCCCTGACACATCTCCTTTAGATGAAAAAGAGATCATCTAGTTTCTTTACCCCTGCAGTGATGACAAATGGATATATATATATATATATAGATATTAAAATGCTCTCTGCAGAGCCTGTTGTACTGGCTAAGGGGTACAGAAATCACATCAACATAAACCCATACACGAAACTCTCATTTTAATTGCTGGCTGTAGCCTTAAGTTATTAATTAAAATTGATTGCTGAGACACAGCCTACTTGTTGGTTTTCTATTGCAGCTCCAGTTTCTCCTTTCTACTACTGTGAGGCTACAGCTCTACACTGACATAAACTCACTATTCCAGCTCATAAGCAACCCATCTCCCAAAACTCATCAACGATGCTGCAGCTTCACTACATTTATTGCAGCAGGTGCCAGTGAGTGATGATAATTGACTAATTTACTATGAGCTGTATAAGTTTATTTTATTTTGATGCTGCAAAACGCTTTCCTGTAGTACAAGTGGGTTCTTTTTCTGCCAGCACTGCCACTAAAGTAAGAATGAACTGAAGTATCATAAACTTAATGGGATCAGTAAACTGTGTTATGAACAATTCATGCAATTTACATGCTGCAAATTTAGTGAACCAACATTCTATTTTTTAAAGGCAACTTTGTGTCTAGTTTTTGCCAGTACACAAGGTTAGATTTTTTGTCATTTTACAGCTTGTAAAACATTCTTGAAGATGTATTTTAATTCTGTAACTTTCTGTAATATAAAATCTCAACATGATTGCTTTGAATTCCTAGTGGACGCACCACCATCCAGTATACTAGAGGATTCTTGGATATTTAAATAATACAATTTAAAAAATAGCACTGCCATTTGGAAATGAAACAGTTCTCTTTTATCACTAAATCCATTTGCTGTTACCCTTGTACAGCACTATGTAAATAAGTATTTCAACTGACGTGAGCTTCCTCTAAGTTCACAACTCTACTGCACATGGGCTAGGACTGGCTATTTCTGGTCCATTTATCATTTATACAGATTTGCTTTCTTGTCTATCCTGCCTTCCAGATGCAGCTTTGAAGAATTATTCAACAGTGCTTCTTCTATGAGCTAGTATTCATAGTATTGAAAAGCAAAACCCCGAGAATTTTCTAAATGTGGGTTTTTTTTTTTGAAAAGGAACAAAATTTAGTTGTCTTTAACTCTGTTCTGAAGAAGCTGATAAGCATTCAACTCCACTAGAATCTTAGAAGACAACTGTTCCTAGAAATACTCTAAGGGCATAGGAAGTACAATGGCCACACCAAAAAAGAGTAAGTGTTGCATCCAGTTGACACTTGTCAATTATTCTATTATTCTGCCTGAGAGACAGAGAGCATTGCACAAACTGTATTCATGTCCATTTAATGTTCCCCTGTCATACTGGCACATTTGGGTCAGTTGTAGGCTTTTCACTGTATGATAAGGTGCACCTTATCCTTTGCTCATAGGAATGTAACATTAATAGGCTTTTATTTGCTCAGAGATTTTTCTATACTTTCATTTCCATGCACAGCTGTCTTTTAAAATTGGAGTTGAACAGTATTAAATTATAAACTCTCTGAGAAATGAGCAAAAGTGCCAATCCAGTGGAGTGTATCAGCATGTCCAGCTGGCTCTTGAATGACTAGGGATCATATCTGAGCTTTGGGAGCCCAGAACAAGGCTGAACTTTAGTCATGCTGCAGAGGCAAGGTGCTCGGCTAAGATAGGGCAAGCTTAGGTCACCTGACAACATGCAGAGGCTGACCAACAGATAACATATGCATCCAAAATGGAACAAGAAGTATAACTACAGTAGCTACAGAAGGCTTGACACTCCTGAGAAAATGGCACTAAACCATGAAATGTCCAGTGAAGGTGGCCGATTGGTACAAAATCATAGATTCTCTAAATGAGAACATTTGAAGTAAAGAAAGTCATTTCCTCTTTGATGTGTATTAGAATTCAAACATTGGAGCATGTGCACTCTCTCACTAAGATGGATTTATATATTGTCCCTAAAAAGAGGATCCCAGGTCCAACTGGTATTTTGTTTGAAGTAAATGTGGATTCATTGTGACCCCAAGCACTGGAAATGGAACACTGGAACCAGCAGGATAAGTAACAAAACGAGTTGCTTGTTAAAAAGATGCTCAATTTGGGAAAACCACAACAGAAAGGATTGTACGGTGCATTTGCAGTGCCACCCACCAGGATGAAGTGAGTTAATGCATGAATGCTGTGCATTAAAAAAAAATGTGCTGCAGAGTGTCACAGCAAACTGTGGTAATGGGAACATTCTAAGAAAATACCATCAGGTGGCATGTGTGTGCTTTTCCTCTCCAAGCATGTATACTAGTGTAAATCAGCAGGCACTGACTACAGTACAGTGCAGTTTTTACTAATATCGAGCACAATACTGTAGTTACTCCTGCCCAGTTCCCCTTCAACAACCAGAGAGCCCTGAGTTTAAGAACAAAAAAAAAATAATGTCCGGTGCCATTCAAAGAGTGAGAGAGCATTGACTACATCTGGACATGTCCTGTGTAATCTTGCTATTGCTTGATGACATTGATACTGTATCAGAGTTAAAATAAAAGGTTCAACATCCTAAAAAATGCAAGCCACAATAAAAAAAAACCTACTGTATTTTATACTACTATATAACATGCCATTGGAGGCAGTATGACAGGATAGGGGAAGGGGGAAGATAATGGACATAAAAGCAGTAGCTGGGGGCTGGTAGTAGGAAGGACAAAATATGTGGTAGTGAGGGGGCATTGAATAATTGACTTTCAGTACTGGCAGGACTGGGTGCTGTGATAGAGGATGCAATCAGAGGAGGAACTAATAATAGACTGGAGGAATATGGAATGGGCAGGGAACAACTGGGGATGATTCAACAAGGGTGGAAGAGGGAACAACTGTGCTGGAGGATGAGGGCGGAGTCCAGAGGAAGGGGTTGGGATGAAGGGAGACCAGGTAATGTGGCTGATGGAAAAAAAGATGAACTTCTAGTGCTGGGAGACTCAGTACAAAGAGGAGTCAGATGGGGAAGCAAGGGAAAGAGGCATAGTCGCATATGGGTGGACGCCATGCCCAGAATGACAGCAGAATGGGTGGGTCAGTCTGTTCTAAAGTTTGCTAGGAAGAGTAGGGTGAAAGCACATATAGTTCAGCATGTGGGGACAAATGACCTAGTGAGAGAGACAACAGAGGTAGTACAGGGGAGATTTGAGGAGCTAGAACCAATATGTGAGGAGGCAGGAAGATCAGTAGCTTTCTTGGAAGTACTTCCATTGCCCAGGGCAGACACTGCAAGGAAACTGAGAACAGAGGAATTTAACAAATGGCTAAGAACCTGGTGCCAATCCAAAGGATATGGGCTGATGGGTGAGTGGAAAGGGACCTGAGAGGACAGTGATCTCTACGGTAAGGATAGAATTCACCTAAGTGAGGAGGGCAAGAAGGTATTGAAGCAGAAGATGGGGGATTAGATTACATAGCAAAAGAAGGGCATTTAAATTAGGAGCAGGGGGTGGCAAGTGGGCAAGAGGTATGCAGAATCCACAGGAAGGGAAGCCGAATAAGCTTAAACCCCCCCATCCTAGATGCAATGGAAAAAAAAGAGTACTAGAGGGGATACTAGGAAAGAGAGCAGGAGGGAGGAGGGGGAAGGAAAAAGGGAGGTGGGTCATCACCTTGAATGCTAGGAGCCTAGGGAACAAAACAACAGAGCTACAGGCTCTCATGGCAGAAGGCGAGGTGACATGGCAGCCACCACCGAAACAAGTGCTTCCCATTACCAGGACTGGGACCTGTCAGTACCAGGGTATAAGATATTCTGCAGAGACTGGGTAAATGGGAGGGGTGGGAGGTGGCACTGTATGTGAGAGAAGGACTGGAGTGTGTTTGTGAGGAGGTGGAGGAGGGTAGTATAGAGTCATTATGGATTCAAATCCAGGATTCCAAGAATAGGACTCTCAGGATGGAAATCATGTACAGGCCACCAGCTCAGACAGAGCAGTTGGACAGGGAACTAGTGGGACAGATCAGAACGGCCTGCAGAAAGGGTAGCATGGTGACTGTGGGGGACTTCAACCTGCCGGGAGTGGATTGGAGTACCCCAGCCACCATAAATAGTAGGAAGCAGATAACTGTGGATGCGTTCCAGAATAGCCTCTTAATGCAAATGGTCAGCGAGTCAACAGGTTAGGGAGCACCCTAGACCTGATGTTGGCAAATGGGGAGTTTGTGAGGAAGCTGGAGGTAGATGAACTGCTAGCAGGTTGTGACCGCCACTCAGTGTAGTTCACATTGAAACAGGGTAAGGAGAGAGTACAAACAGGTACAAGAATGTTGGACTTCAGGAATGCCAACTTCAGGAGGATGAGGGAGATAATTAAAGGGTATCTAGCCATAATCCAAACTAATATGGACACTAGCCAGTGGTGGGAAGTCATAAAACTGGGGATTGAGGAGGCAACCAAAACCTGCTTCAGGGTCCAGAGTAAGAGAGCTAGGGCCAAGAAACCCAGCTAGTTGAGCAAGGGGGTCATGGAGAAAGTAAGAAATAAAAAAGCTGCCTTTAGGAGGTTAAAAAAAACAGGGAGGGGGAGGACAGAGAGTACTACCTGAAGGAATCGAAGGAGGTGTCGAAGGCAGTATGGGCAATCAAGGCATCTAAGGATCTCAGGCTGGTGCAAGGCATTAAGAAGGGGGAGAAGGAATTATCCAGTACATCAGGGGAAAAAAGGAGTTGTAGGGACAAAACAGTAAGGATTAAGAGGGATGAGCTGGTGGAAACGCGGCAGAGTAGGCAGCAGCACTTAATGAATACTTCTGCTCAGTGTTTACTAAGGAGAAAGGAGGAGCACTACTAAGGGGGAGTGGGAGGTCAGGCTCAGTGGGGAGGAGGTGGCAGATGAGGGAATTACAGAGGGTAGGGTATTGGAAGGCCTGAGGGTACCAAGGGTGCACAAGGTGCCAGGGATGGATGGCATTCACCCCAGGGAATGGAGTGAGCTGGCAGAAATCCTGGTGGGGCCCTTGGCAGACCTGTTCAATGTCTCCCTCATCTCAGGAAGTGTACCTCAGGACTGGAGGATGGCTCACATGGTATCTCTCCATAACAGCAGTCTCAAAGATGAACCAGGAAACCACAGGCTGCTAAACCTCACATCCATCATGAAAAAACTGATGGAGACAATCCTGAAGGAGAGGCAGGTGTCCTTTCTGGAAACCAATGGGCTGTAGGACATTAGGCAGCATGGGTTTGTCACATGCAGAACCTGTCAGATCAACCTGGTGTATTACTATGTCTGGGTAACTAGACAGTTGGACAAAGGCCATGCAGTGGATGTCCTGTTTCTGAACTTCAGTAAGGCATTTGACTCAGTGCCACATGGGAGGCTGGGTAGTAAGTTGGCAGGTACAGGTGCAGAGGCAAAAATGTTAGGATCAGTAGTAAACTGGTTATAGGGAAGGCGGCAGAGGGTGGTGGTGGGAGGAGAGATCTCATCTCCAAGGGCAGTGACAAGAGGAGTACTGCAGGGCTCAGTCCTGGGACTGGTGTTGTTTGGGTTGTTCATATCAGACATCTCATTGTGCATCAAGAGCAAGATCAGTTTGCTTGCAGATGACACCAAGATGGAACAGTAGTGGATGACTTAGGAGGGTGGCATGGGTAGCAGGATGATCTGTCAAAATTTGAAACCTGGCTGAATACCTGGCAGTTAAGGTTCAATGCCAAAAATTGCAAGGTGCTACATTTTGGGATAAAAAACCCAAGAAGGTGCTACCAGCTGGTGGGGGAAGGGGTTCAGCTAGCTGTGACAGAGGAGGAGAAGGATTTGGGGGTGATTATAATGGGCTCAATGAACAACTCAGCACAATGCAGGAAGGTAGCTGCAAAGGCCAACAAAAAGCTAGGTTGTATAGTCAGGGATTTATCTTCAAGGAGAGAGGAGGTGATCCTGCCATTGTATAGGTCATTGGTTAGGCCACACCTGGAGTACTGTGAGCAGTACTGGCATCCATACCCGAAGACGGACATTACGTTACTGGAAGGGGTGCAGTGCAGGACAGTAAAGATGATCCAGGGACTAGGGGACATACCCTACATGAGCAGGCTAAGGGAATTGAACATGTTCTCACTGGAGAAGACGAGAGATGGGGGAGATATGATTGCAACCTTCAAGTACATTAAAGGAATAAACAAGACAGGCATGGAAGGACTATTCAAGTTAAGGGGGGGTAGGGACGCTCACGGTCACAATCTCAGATTTGAGGGTGGAAGGTTCAGGAGGGAAATGAGAAGACACTTTTTTATGGAGAGAGTGGTGTCTGGGTGGAATGCATTGCCTGCAGAAGTGGTATCCTGTAGAACAGTTGACTGCTTCAAAAGGGTATGGATAGGGTAAGAGGGATGGTCAGGGGGAGGAGAGGAAGGGGAAGCTGCAGTATAAGTGTTGCTAGCTGCACACTCGAGCAGACTTGATAGACCATAAGGCCTTTATCTGCTGGCAAATTCGTATGTTCATATGTTCGTATAGTAGTTAAGGGCACTGAGCTACAAACCTTGAAACCTGGCTCCCACTCGCATACTGTGTGACCCTGAGCAAGTCAGTTAACTTCATTGTGCTCCCAGGTCACACCTGGAAACAAACTCTGGCTTAGTGTGCTTTTCCTGTTTAAACAATTTCCCCTTTCCTTTTCCCATACCCTAATATATATAACATACCCTTTTACATGGTAGTCCCTTTTTTATTTTTAGTTTCACTGTTTTTAACTAACAATAAACTGTTCTCTTTTGAGCTCCTACTAATGTGGGACATTGCCGGGTAGCTGGCTGGCAACTGATTTACTGCAGTCCTATCCCACTGTACTCTGGAGCTCCTGTGATATGAAACATTGCAGGGTGGCTGGCTTGCTCTCTATTTTGTCCAATATTTATTTCTGAACTCTAACATCTAGGATTGAGCAGATTGGAAGTCATGCACAAGGACTGCTATACTAGCCCACAATACCTGTGCAGCTTAACAGCAGGGTGCTTGCACTAGAACCAGCAGTTGGGAGGGGCAGTGTATCTTTATATCAGCACACCATGACCCCTTTTACGTGGCAGTCCCTTTGTTATTTTTATTTTAATAATAGTTTTTTTTTTGTTTCCTATCGAGATACATTTACGATTTCATCTGTATTTTCTTTGGGGGAAGGGGGCTTACTGTAAACCCCAAGTCACTGAAGTGACTGGTTGGCTCCACCAATTTAGTCCCAAACCATTATTTGCAGTGAGCTTTTGTAATGCAAGACCCTGCAGGGTGGCTGTCGGGCTGGCTTCCAATTTTGTCCCAACCCACTGTTTCCTGTGAGTTCCTATAGTGCAGTACATTGTTTGGAATTTTGCTGGCTGCTGATTTTGTTGCAACACACTGTTCTATTGAGCTCCTCTAATGTGGGACATTGTGGGTGGCTGGCGGGAGCCACCAGTTTTAGTTCCCAACTCATTGTTTTCGGTGAGCTCCTGTAATGCAAGACACTGTAGTATGGCTGGCTGGCTCCTGATTTTGCCAAATATTTGTGTATTCTTTTATAGTTTCTTTTTGTTGCATCACGAAGAATAGCAGTTTTTATGAGCAGAAATACTATAGTTTACAGCAGTGCAAAACACAGGTGATTTGATTCATGACCTTTGCATACAACACTTAGTATACAGTTTAACAGGTTATATATCTCAACGAATCTCAAAAATCTCAGTGCTGCCTGATGGGATCAGTGACCACTCACCGGTCACATGTACTTGGACAAACAAATTCATTAAGCCCCCTCCTAAAATAATCCACACCAGAGTGTTAAGCAGGGGTACCTTGAGCTACTAAAGACACACCTAAGCCACCTGGACTGGACACCAATCGACTCTGCCATTGATGTAAACCAAGCCTTAGACGTTTTCATCAGCCACTTCACTGCGGCCTGCAATATCTTTGCACCTCTCAAAAAGCTAAAGGTCAGGGGCAGAGCTAACCCTTGGATAACCCCCGATCTAATCACTTTACTCAAACATAGGGATCATCTCTGGCACTGTGCCCATGCACAATCCAAACCTGGGGATATTCATAAGCATAAAGCTGCCAGAAATGAGTGCACGCGGGCAGTTAGGAGTGCCATAAGCAAATACTTCAAGGAAGCTCTCTCCAACTCCTGGGGTGATGGAAAAAAAATTTTGGAGTAACTTGAAAGACCTTACAGGCAAGGACCCTAAGTCACCACCATCCATGCTCAACATAAATGGAACACCAACATCTGACCTGTACACAATCACCAACACCTTTAACAATGCGTTCTCCAACTTGGATAGTGTCCTCCCTTCTAATTTCTTTGATGCCCCCTCTGGTAGTAACCCTCCTGCAACTACTCTTCTCCTACACCCTGCCCCATAATTCTACTTCAAGGAGATCCCAGTGCATGAAGCCAGAACCTATATTCAGATGACCTTTCACAAGCCAGGCTAGAGCGGTGACTCTTTGACCTGAATATTAGCACTTGTCCTTGAAGAAGTCCTTGAACCCCTGACAAAGGTCCTCAATCTATCATTAAGGATGTCCCAGTTCCCATCTCGTTGGAAACAGGCGGCCATCACACTGATACACAAAAGAGGAGACAAATCACTGCACTCCAACTACAGACCTATCTCCATCCTCCCTCCATTGTCTAAGGCCCTGGAGCACATCGCCTCAGACCAACTAGTCAAGTACCTGGAAAAATATGACATCCAGTGTCCTGAGCAACATGGTTTCCAAAAAGGGCACAGTACCACCACTGCACTATTAGAATTCATGGGCTTCATCCATACCACGCTCAATCAAGGAAACTGTGTAGGGGCAGTATTCATCAACCTTAAGAAAGCCTTTGATACTGTGAACCACCCACTCCTACTCAAGCAATTATCAAACATTGGGCTCTCCAATGAAGCGCTGCTCTGGTTTTCAAGCTACCTTGGGGAGAGGGTCCAGCGGGTTAGGATTGCCGGTGTTACCTCAGAAGAAAAGCCAGTCCTTTCAGGGGTCCCACAAGGATCCATCCTGGGGCCACTACTCTTCAGCCTCTTTCTCAATGACCTTGCCAGTGTCTGCCACCAGAAATTACTGCCCTACGCCGACGACGCAGTCATGTTCACCAACCACCAAAATGCAGAGCTCCTTGAGAAACAATTACAGCTTGAATTCATGCGTATCGAAGAATGGTTCAGATCACACCAACTGGTCATGAACTACAGCAAAACAAAGGTTATGACCTTCTACAATGCCACAAGCAAGTACAAATCCCGTGACCTCACCATCCAAAACCAAACAGGGACCTTACTTGAACACGTTCCTGATTTTAAATACCTAGGTGTCACATTGGAGAGCTCACTCTCCTACCATCGGCACATAGATTCTGTCACCAAAGCCACCAACATCCATATAGGCCTGCTCTACAGGCACAAACACTGCATGACTCCTGACACTCTCCGGTTAGCTAGCAACAGCTCTATCACCACCAGCATCGATTACGGGCTAGCAATTTATGGCTCTGCCTCCGCCTCTGCCCCCCTCAGAATTACAGTTGCACTCAACAAAGCATGCAGGCTGCTAACTGGGGCTGACCGACTTACACACACTTGTGACCTGTGCACTCGGGCAGGATGGCTTCCTCTCATCAGCTGGATACAGTATCAAACCTGCCTCTTAGCCAAAAAAGTCCTCCTCGGGGTCATGCCCCCGGGCATTGAAAAGCTCCTCATTGACCACCACAGCACCCAGCGAACTAGAAGTTCTCAACAACTAACCTTCCTTGTCCCCAGATGCCGGACTACCATGGGCCAGTGGGCCTTTGCCCACAGAGCACCACAGTGGTACAATACTCTCAACAAAGAAACTCTTACTGCTGCTCTTGGCCCTTTTAAGAGACAACTCTGAATTCATCTCATTTCAACTAGTCGTTGTGACTGCCTTGCCAAATCAGGGGCCCACCACTCACTGCCTTCCACTTCAGTCTTGACAGTAACCCTCACCCACCTTGCCCCTTCACCTGCCTACCCCCTTGCCCCCTCTCCTTCCTCCTCCTGGGAATTTTCTGACTTTTATCCCTCCCTCCCTCCCCTTAGAGCTCTTACACCTCACCCTCTACCTCCAACAATGGCCTTCCTGCCTGCATACCCCCTTCCCTCTCACCTGCAGTGCTTATTTCTAAGATTGCCCTTGGCTGCTATGTCATGCTACCTAATATTTGGCACATTTTGAATTACTGGAATTTCCTAAGCCTCAGTCTCTTACTTCTTTTTATTGTGTAACTATGTATTATTATGTTGACCTTTGTATGCATGTATACCCCCCATTCCTTCGACGTGGAACCTTTGTAAACAAGCAGTTTCTGCTCAAAGATATTTGTAATCCTAGATTTCAATAAAATAAATAAAATAAAATAAATATATTGCTAATGATAATATGTGTCAGCTTGTATCCTTTATGACTTACTTTCTCAGTTGAATGTCCATCTTTTTCAGATTGGGAGAAGATTCAAAGTGGACATGAAGTGTTGTGCCTTCCCTTGTTTTAATAGCCTAACTTGCCAACCTAGATTACATTTATGGAATAAACTATTTTGTTGCATAATATAAAGTCCCCAAGGTTGCCATTTTGTTCTAAATTTCTGTTGTGCGTCATTTAAGCACACTGTTTTACATTCCATGTACTATATTTCATTAACTTTTTCTTGCCAGTCTACTCTCATAGGGACTGTCGTTTGTTTTCATTCTCCTGTGATAGCTTTTTTAGCCACTAAAATAAGCACTCATAGACTGAGGGGTAAGCTTTATATTTCTTTGGTGTACAGACAGGTATATCATGAGTGGTGTAATTAGTGCAGGTTGTGTACCAAGTTGTGACTTCTGGTCCTCAACATCCAGCCAGTAATCCCTCAATTTGGGACAAAAGTAAAATATATGGGCTTGATATGCATTATGTGTACCACATTCTCGCCAGCACAGTCTCGCCATATGTGAAAAAAATCTTGCTATCTGACCTCGGGTATGAGAAAACCTTGACTGACATTTCCATGTAAATTCTTGTCAGCTATCTGAGGAGGTCATCCTTATTGATAGGTCTGTATATTTATACCATTCCTCCAAAGGAATTGACATTGACAGCTCTGAATTCCATTTGTCCAGTATGGATCATGTGGACTCAGACAAATATTCAGTCAAACCTTTATAAAAATAGCCAATTAAGTTTGTCCACTGCTCTCCAGATTGAGCATCTATTAATAACTTCAGGAGTAATAGCTTTGGTTCCAGATCCTAGTTCTATGTTTTGTCTTATGTAGCAGATAAGTACTCACTTGCAAGTATCTAGAGCGATTCCTTCCAACCATTCCAAATTTTATCTGAAGAGTTTCAAATGGAAGCACTCCGTCTTTATCAAATAATTAATTAATGTAAGTTAGGCCTAGCTGGTGCCATCTAGTAAAGGTTAGATTTATTCAGGGTGGTAAAAAATCTGGAGTTGTGGATAATATTCACAGAAAATAAAATGGGTTTGCTAGTTTTCTGTTACCATGTATTGTATTCCATACCCCTCAATGTGGCCCCATATGTTGACCAAAGTCTTCCTGAGAGATAGGCACAGCTGGGACATTAAAAAGCAAGGATACTGTGTCAAATAAATCATACAATATAAATTCAATATGTTTCCACAAGGCAATAGAATTCTGACTCAGTCAATGAAAAAACAGACAGGGGCTGCTCATGCATAGTTAAGAAGGTGTGGAAAATTCCCTCCTCCATTTTTTTGGAAGTTGTAGAAGTGAATATCTTATCCTGGGTCTATGACCAGCCCACCCAAATTGGGATATAATTTTATCCCAGTGTTTAAAATAGAGTTAAGTGGGTAAGAATGGTAGCATTTGGAATAGATACAACAGACAGGGAAGGATATTAAAGCATATAATCTGAATTCTAGAAAAAAAGGTAATGGGTAGGAGCACCCATCTTGTAAGATCTGTCACTATACTTTGAGTTAGGGGCTTATAGTTTAAGAGTTCCAGGTGATTTAATTGTATTGGTATAATAATTCCTAAATATTTAATCATAGTGCCCTGTCATTTAAAGGGAAAGTTGGTTCTGATTTTTCATGGCAGGTTATAATTATAGATCAATACCTCTGTTTTGAGCATGTTTAGCCAAAAGCCAGATAAATCTCCATATCCTTGAATTTGGTGCCAGACTGCAAGGACAGATACCATCAGATTAAGAAAAGTAAGAAGTACATCATCTGCAAATAATACCATTTTGAATTCTTGTTCAGGTATGAGATTTACTCAGACTCAGATTTAACAAGTCTGCTGTCAGGTATGGTATTTTATAATTTGATCATTAAGGACCTGTTATCGTTAAAAGCTAGATCTAAAGATAAAATTAAAGCACGGGCTTGACTTCTTCTTGGTTCATGCAGCTGCACCTATTGCTGCTCCTTATCCGTTCGCATAGCATTGAATGAATGCTGCACAGTGACAACTTTATACTCCATAGAGAGTGTTGCCAGGAGTTCTTATCTTCTTGTACATTTTCTACCTGATAAGGAGAATGAAAAGCCTTTTCCACATGAAAATGAAGAAGTGTTTTGTTCACTTAAAGGAATCAAATATTAGATAAAAAAGGCAATAGTTTTTTTAAATCATAAGTGATTTTATTTCCCAATGTTTTATCACCATCAGCTCAACAAATCAGCAGTTCTGTGTTTGCCGATGATATCACTCGCATTAATTTTTATTACCAAACACTCAGTCCACAATGAACTGTCCATAAGAGCTTGGTGTTTTTATAATATTAAATATTGTTTTATTCTTTTGAACCTTTTAAGCTGTATTTAATCTCTATTTTAATCTATTCTATGTTTCCTCCATATCATATTTACCCAGATTATTAATTTAAATAGTAAGGCACTATTTAATTTATTTTATTTATTTAAAAGTTGGTAACCATAAAAGGCACACTGAGCCAGAGCTCGTCTCCAGGTATGACCCAGGGAAGGGGAAGGGGAGTATATACAGATATTTATAGTCCAAAAAGCACTATGCTGAGCAAATCGTTCATGTTCCAACAACTGGCTAGGAAAATACAGCTATTTACATTCTGAAACATAGTAACAATGAACTGGTTATGTACAACAACATAGCAAGGAACAATAAGGGAGAACACTACATTTTAAAATTATGTTAGTGAATCAAAAAGCAGTGAATGAGTGGGAATAGAGGGTTAGTGTGGATAAGATTTGTACTGCTGGGAAAAGCTTAAGTGGCAGGGTTAGGATAGACCCATACTAGGGCTGGGAGGCAATGAGCATCAACTGGGAGTTAGGGTAGGGGTGCAGAAGAAGGAAGGTTGGAGGGAAAGTGTTAACTGGTATTTAAGATAGGAAAGAGAAGAGGATGAGCATAGGAGAGAGGGGAGCTGATTCCAGAGTAAGGAGAGGTGGTAGAAGAAGGCCGATTATCCGGCACAGGAGTGTACCTGTAGGATTGAGAAAGAGAGAATGTCTTAGGAGTAGACGGTGTAGTCAGAGGCACTGAAGGGTGAGATGAGGGAGGAGAGATAATTTGGACGAGAATTAAATCACTATTTAGCTATAAAGGATGCACCATGGAGTTGACGGCAGAGGGGGAGAGGAAGGACTGAGAGAGCAGAGTAAAGTGAGCAATGGTGCATTAGGTGGGGGAGTGTGGTGGCAAAGCAGCAGAATGTATTACACAAGGTATCAAGCTTAATGAGGGAGGAAGAGGAGCTGAGCTGTAAACCACATCAGCTTAATCAAACAAGGGAATAATTCATTTCTTGACAAGCTCACTATGGGTAGAGAGGGCTAGATAGCCTTTGGAGTGATACAAAGCACCAAGTTTGGGACAGAGTTTGGTGTGTAGGGAATCAATGTGGTGGGAGAAATCCAGTCTGGGGTCAAGCCTGTCTCCCAAGTATTTGAAGACGGACACAGATTCCAATTTGGTGCCATTGGGAGTGTGAAAGATTGGGGGACTGGAGTTTAACCAGCTCCTGGGAGGACTCAAATGTCATTGAAACAGTCTTTTTAATATTCAGTTTGAGATGATTAGCATTAAACCATTGTAAAATATTAAGGAAGTCTAGCTGGAGTGGGCTATTGCTAGAGGGGCCTGACAGATAGAGCACCATATCATCAGCATACATGTTAATGTTTGCAGTGACACAGATGGAGAGAAGATCATTTATGAAATCAGAGAAAATAATTGGCCCCAGGCTAGAACCTTTGGGGACACCTGCATTGGTAGTGAGAGAGGGGATATCGCATCAACAACTTGTACAGATTATTGGCAGTCTGTGAGACAAGACTGAAACTATTTCACTGAGGAGAAAGAAAGGCCTGTGTGGGTCATTTTATTGAGGAGGAGTTGGTCGGACAATAAGTCGAAAGCTTTTGCCAGGTATATGAAGATTGCAGAGGTGAGGTGGTCCTTGCCTATAGTGTTAAAAATGAAGTCGGTGATGTGGAAGAGGGAGGATACAGTACAGTGGGACTTTCTAAACCCTGACTGGAAGGGGATGAAGAAGGAGGTGCTGTCAAGGAAGGAGGCGAGATGAGAATATGAGGACTTCTTGAAGTTTTGCCAGGGCAGGAAGGAGAGAGATGAGATGACAGTTCCCTGGAGAGGAACAGTCACTGCCCTTGTGAAAGGGCTGGACCATGACTATTTTCCAGTCATGGGGGAAGTTCAAAGAGAGAAGGAGTTGTTCAGTATGTAGGTGAGGGGGTAGGGTCATGGCTGGGGCAGAGAGCCTGAGTAACCTTTGGCCAAGCCTGTCAGGGCTTTGCTTTTTTGGGGAAAGGGGTGATAATGTGTTGAATAATCCCAGTGAAGATACTGGGGGGAAGAGTATCCTACATGTGAGGGTAGTGAGTTGTTGAAGGGGAGACTGGATGAGGTTGTTTGGGGAGAACAATGGAGGTGAAGAAATTAGTGAAGTGGGAGGCAATGAAGGGAGGATCAGAGACTCACTAAGAGAGAGAGAGGGTGAGAGAGTGGGCAGGAGAGTCTAATAGGGAATGGAGAACCTTCCAGAAGTTGAACAAACTTTTAACTTTTAAGTTGTAGTACTTTTAAAGACTCACTTTGGAGCACAGTAGTTTTACTTCACATAATTCTGTACAAACTGGGTTGTTCAAAGCAGGACAGTGTCTACATGTGTATCAGGCAGACCTGTCAGATCCAGTCACAGTCCACAAGGTTCAACCTGACAACTGTAGCCACTGACCAGATGCCTAATGCCTACAAACTAAAGGCTAAAAAGCTGAAAAACTCTCAAATGCAACCAGGACAGTCAAGACTGATAACAACACGCAGTGAAACTTAAAAAGAAAAAAATGAATGGACACTTACAAAGAAAAACATATTGAACATAAAAATAATGAGAATATCAAAACAGTTCAGACACTTCAGAAGCCAAGAATTTTGCAGCAGCCAGCGTAGTACAGACACACACAAAAAGACGTTTCTGAAATCTCCCTTTACAGAAATACTGTATGTGCACTGTATACATGCAGAATGCATGCCACATGCTTAATTGTGTAACGTTTGCATGCAGTTCACATACACGAAGTGAACCTAAGTGAACCAGGTCTAAAAAGAAAATCAGGTTTGCATGCTGCAAGCTTGACATGTGTGCAGCAGGTAATCTGGTGTGAACATCTTCTAAAAATCACATCAGGTTCACGTGTTGCAAGCTTGACATGAGTGCAGCAGTTAAGCTGGTGTGAACATCATTTTAAAATTGCATTAGGTTCACATGCTGCATGCTTGCCATATGTGCAGCAAATAAGCTGCTGCAAATCACATCTAAAAACACATCGGTTTCTATTTCTCATACTACTGCTAGCAACTATAGCCATTAAAATACATCTTTCATTGATTTCCCATTAAACTTAGGTAAACTCATTAATTTTGATCCTTTTGCAAGTTGTTTAATTGCTTTTGATTTTTGTCATTGAATTTCCATTAATTTGTAAAATATTGTTTTCTTAGTGCTTTAAATGCCATGGATATAGTCAGCCAACATCCCCCATTCCAGATGTGTGAAAAGAGGCCTCTGTGTTGTGAAGCCTGACCTTTTTGTTTTGGGCCATGCAAATACCCTTATGCATATATAGTACTACAATTGTGTTTCTCCATGACTGATTCTGCTCACTTACTTTCCCATTGTTATTCTGTATGGAGTATATAGACTATGGCCATGCTAAGCACTCTTTGTGCTGAGTAGAGTTTTGGAAGCATGCACCATACCTCACATTTTGCCACTGAATTGAGGGACATGGACACTCAAAATGAGGTACAATGAAAGACACTAACCCTCACGATGATTAGGACACATCCTGAAACATGGAGATACAGTACCTCAGAACACAGAAGAAATTGTTGCATTTACTTGGACCGATACCCGAGAATGAATTTCTACCATAAACAGAGATGCCTTTATAAGGGCAGGGGAGCGGAAGCCCCCCACAGTTTTGCCTTTCTAGGTTGTTCTTATGGTGTGGCAATATGACATTAAATTTGGATTTAATCTTTTGCACAATAAGTGCCCCCCCGGTGTCTGTGCACTCGCACTGCAGGTGCACTCCTGACTTGACTATGTCTGTATTGTGTTGTCCACTCTCTCCAGCTATTAGCAGCTGTACCATAAAATACAACATGGAAGAACTCCAGCCAAGCAAGAGCACATGAGCCACGTGAGTGCGACACCATCTTTCCCACCACAGAGTAGGCAGGCTGCACACTACAGCTTGGAGGAGTTGGCAAGCACTGAACTCTCAATAGCAGTGTTGCGGTGGCATATTTTAGTTGACCTACTCTTAGTGTGCCTCCGTCTCACTTAGTGGCTGAAGGGACAGGGGGTGAGTTGAAAGCTAACTGGAGACTAGGTTACCTATTTACTCTACTAGGCTCACCTCACTAAAAAAAAAAAAGCAGGCCCTCTCGACAGCAACTAGGCCTAGCAGCAGTGGTGACAGTGATGACACTGGTCTGGGTGGCCTTCATAGGCCTTGATCAGTGCAGTGCAGCAGCAGCCACAGCAGCAGCCAAGCAAGAAGCAAGCAATGCAGGTTGGGTGTTTTTGATTAGTGACACGACCTTGTTGTGGACCAGGTTGGGCACCTGGGATGGTCAGTTCTAGCACCCAGCTTCTGGAAGAAGGACAGAAGAGGAGCAGACTGAAAACTGGGTTGGTAGCACACTGGGCCAGGCTGCAGGTTCTGGCCAGATGGCCAGGTAAGTAAAAGTAAATATACTTTTTAAAAGGGGGACTGGAGAAAGAGGAAGGACTGAAACATTGATGTGTTTTTCACTTTTCTGTGCCTTTCAGCAGCTTCATGACCCATATGGTATGGATATTGAATGGAATGGAGTAGGGGAGAGAAATAGGGACACAGTTGTAGTTGTTTTTTTTTTTTGAGGGGGTTCAGAACATCAGCTAGGAAAAAAATTGTTTGGTAACTGGGTGGGTTTAAGCCCAAATCTGATGTACTGCTCCAGGGTATAGACAGATAAATCTTACACATTTGAATGGTTCCTGATTTGCATATCACTTTTCAGTAACAACAAATGAGTTTTACCTTTTAGAGACATTCCAGAAATACTAGAGTTTGCCGCCTAGGGACTAACTAGCAGCTGGCCTCTGCTGGTTGTTGGCTCCCACATGCAGAAATCTGAAATGGTGCCCATGCCATAAAGTCTAAATTTACAGGACATCCTCTGTGTGAGCAGCATGTTTCCCATGAGGGATGAATGAGGAGTAGAGCAGTTTTCAGGAGTAAAATGAAGGCTGTCACTTGCATTCAGGGACAGTTGAGCAGTATAGTATGCACAGACTATTGGAGCCCCACTATGGTCAAGCTTATGCCCCCCCAGTGAAGCTGACCGCCACATCACCACACTTGGGCACGTTATGACATAGGGCAAGGGAGCCTGCAGAGGTGTGCACCACTGCAATGAATGGGGGTATTTTTTATTATTATTTTATATATTATTGATGGAGAGTTGAAGATTAATGAAGGCCACGGCTCAACTAACAATGGCCTTGTTAGTAGAACTGTAGCCTTCAATATTCTCCAACTCACCATCATAATGTATAAAATAGAAATAAAAAATAACTCCATTCATTTTAAGGGGGTACGACTATGCCCCAGCACTCTGACCCATGGACATCATCTCTTAAAGACTACTGCCTCTGGTTCCCTAGTACTCAAGTAATAGACTGTCAACTTATATCTACACTTGGTGGGTTGTCTGTAGCAGTGTGGCCACACCTGTTGCAGTGTGTGTGCATGGGGGGGCACTTGCCATGTGGGGGGGTGTCAAGTTATTGCTACTTTGATATTTGCAACTAAAAGTCTGTTTGCGTGGAAGCATTCAAAACTATGGAGAGACAGTAGTAGGAGTACAGGTCAGAGAGAAGTAATTAAGTAATCTTGTGGGTAAATGTGTGTATTGGGGGTGAGAAAAAGCACATGTGTTTTCATTGGTATGTATGCTACAGTTCAGTTGTGCAGCTGAGGGAGGACAAGAAAACTGATAAGAATAACAATGGCTTCAAGCATGCTGCATGTGAGTAGATGTACAGTATGCAGATTTGTATTGAAGTACAAGCAAACCACATGTACACAGGCAGTATGGCTTAGTGGTTAAAGGCACTGAACTATGAGACTTGTACACCTGAAAACCTGGGTTTGAATCTCCTCAACCCCCACTTGTACAGTATATGGTGTGATCCTGAGCAAGTGACTTTACTTTCACGTGTACACTTATCAGTGACCATTTGCTTTTAGCACACATGCCACATGTGTGCAGTCTGTTCCAATTTAACATAAAAAAAATCCTTTCCACACTTGCTTGCTGCACACATGCCACTTGCATGCAATCATTTCCAATTTAATGTCTAAATCATGCTTGCAGTATGCATATCACATGAGTAGTTTTATGAGTGTAGCATGACAACATTTCATATAATTATTAGTGTAAGGATCTGCGAACTCCACTAATGAAGTTAAATTTCTAAATAGGGGGCTTCAGCCCTTTAGCCGCCCCCCTTAGATCTGCCCTTGTTAGTGACACTATGAACTATTTGGTGGTGCTGATGTTTTTGATCAGCATGCTGGAGTCATGCCCCTAAAGCATGTACCACACCACCAAGCAGCTGATCACTGAACTGTGGAATAATTAAACTGCAGAATAAAATTCTTCAGAACTGTCATTCCACAGTTCACATCTATTATTCTGCAGTTCAGCCAAAACTATTCAGTTGAACAGGGTGAAAATCCTGCAAACACATTCAGAAGGTTCCGATCTCACCAATGGTGAAAGATTGGAAAGTTATGTGACAGTGAATTCACAGCTTTTACTCAGCTCTACCAAACAATCTTCTCTACAATATAAGAAGGCATAAATGCATACCTTTATGTACTGCAAAGAAGGTTGACTGGGAAAGATAATTGAGCCAAAAGTAATTTTCCACTGGGACAGGAATAGGAGTGGTGGCTGCAGAGAGAGAGACAGAGACAGAGAGAGACAGAGAGATAAAGGCAAAAATATTCCATTTTGTCTCTGAAGATCCCTTTCAGTTTGGGCTAATTCACTCTCCCAATCCCAGACAACCATTCATGTTCTGCCTGGAAATGACTGTTGCCTCAGTATGCCTTTCTCAACCAACATTTTCTGGGTGACATTTGCATACAGGGACATGTTGGCAATTACTGTCTGTTCCAGGACTGACCAATACTGTGTGCCACTGCTCCTTTACATCACTATACCATAGCCCAGTACTGACAGTCCTTCGTTTTGATTTGGCTTCTTTTGTTACCAGTCAAGACACACATTTTATCAACATTTTTTGGCTTTTTTTAACAAAACAGTCGACATTGAAACTCAATCCCCTCTCCCCACTGTATCAAAGTGTGCTGTATACACAATCAAGGAACAAGAGTGCGGTTGTTTTGCTTCTTTTTTCTTGACTAGTTTTGTAACAGAACATTTATGTCCTTGAACACATGGGCAGACTGGGTGGGACTACTGGGCCATTTTTTTTGTCAATTCTGTTAATCTCTCTGCCTTACCCAGACTCTCTCCAAGGGATCACTCAGCTCTGCCATGATCCCTCCTACCTGAAGTCCTCTGTTCCTCCTCTATCAGCCACCTCTCCATCCACTACCCAGCCACCCAACCCACCCCCAGCTCTGAGTCCCCCAAGGTGGGACAGCTGACTCCTCCTGGCACTCTGTCTATAATCTAGTAGAGTAACCAGGCAGGAAGGAGAGCTGGAGGAATAATGGAGGGACCCGGCAATGGGTGTGGTTGGCCAGCCCCTGTACCCCCCTTTTGCCTACTGGGAGGCAGGGTATCTTTCTTTGTTCCACCCCTTAGTGTGGCCATGCAATGGTGTCAGCACAGTGAGCGAGTGAGTCTGCCCACTCCTGCAGATGCCCGCTGACACCAGACCCCATCCTGTTTTTCCCTGCCCCAGGTGCAGCACCCCCAGCCTCCACCAGGAGCCGCCACATAGTGGAAAAATCACCAGAATCCACCCCAGGAGAAGAGAGCAGTACTCCAGACACTTTATCTTCTCCTTCCACTGCCAAACCCCAATGGACCAGTCTCACTCGCGAACCCAGGTCACCAATGTGGCGTGAGGTGTGGCATCCAGTGCTTCAACCTTCAGCACCACTGGGCCAGCATTTAGTGGGCCATTTCTGCTGACAAACTCTGTTTCTAAACATAAAACCAACAAAAAATATCCTTGTGTTAGGGTCTCTATTTCTTGTGTTTGTGTATATGTGTGGGGGGCAGGGGGTGGAGGTAAAGTACTGTTGCAGTTGACATGGGTTTCCATTCCTGTTGAAAACAAACATTGTTGTACAACTGAGGTGTGAAATAGATAGTCCACCCAAGCTAGGTGTAACTGTACAATACTGTAACAGGGCCACGCAGACACCTTCCTTTCCATGCATTTTAATTTATTAAAAGGCTAATTTCCAAAGGTACCTCGTCACATGTAAGACAGAAAGTAATACAGACAGGGTATGACAACAGTAACATAGTGCATGTGCTACAGACATTTGTCACAGACATTATTTACAGTATTTACAGAAAGTACAGACTTTATTTACAATATTTGGATGATTATAATTACATCATCACAGCAGAGAGACATTATTAGCTTGAGAAAGCATCTAAACAGAGTAGTCAGTCCTATTCATGGGTTTGGTAATTCTTGACATAGGTTGCAATCCATAATGGACTTTGTCAGAGAATTAGAATCAGAGAGGGTGAGAGAGTGAAATGTTAGTTGCAGTTACAGGAGCTGATATTGAAGAGGTGGTTGCGAAGAGTGGTTTTGAAGAGGGCGATCTTGGGTGCACTAGTGATGGTGTTTGGGAGTGCATTAAACCATATGGGGGCCCTGGAGTGGAAACATTGATGGTTAAGGGAGGTTTTTACCCTGGGCACAACCAGGGGTGCTTTCTCTGAGTTGCAGGTGGAGATAGTGGGGGTGGCTGGATGAAGAGAGGTGGAGACACCAGGGGGAGAGAGTCCAAGCAGTATTTTCTTGGACAGTATGCAGGTCTGGTAGCGGAGCCTTTCCTCGAGGTTGAGAAGATTGGCAGAGGTATAGAGGGAGCAGGTGTGAGTGAGCCTCAGTGCACCAGTTAGGAGCCTACTGGTCTTGTTTAGGGAGACCTGGATTTTCTGGAGTGTGGAATTATCTGCTGCCCCATATACAGGGAGCCCATAGTCCACTAGGGACAGTATTGATGAGGTGATGGCCAGCCTAAGGGTGTTGGGGGCGGAGGCAGTCCCTGTGTCAGTAAAGGAGTCCAATCTGGGTGTTTGTTGTGGCAGAAAGGGTGTTTATGTGGTCATGGAAAGTAAGGGCCGAGTTGAGGGTAAGTCCAAGATATTCGTAGTTGGATACCTGTTCAAGGGGGTGGTGGGTGCTGGGGAGGATGCGCAGAGGTGCACTTTTTGCTTTGTTTTGGTGGTGAGAAAAAATCCTTGATTTAGTCTTTTTTAGGTTTATGACCAGTCTATGGTCCTTAAACCATGTTTCAGCCTGGGAGAAGGCATGTTGGTTTTATGGAGCAGGCCTTTGGTAAGGAGTTTAGGTAGAGGGAGAACAGAAGTGGCCCCAGGATAGAGCCCTGGGGCACCCCGGAGCAGACGGGTAGTGTGTCGGAAAGGGTTCCATTAATTTTGACGCATTAGGACTGGGCAGAAAGGTAACTGGAACACCAGGCTAGGGGGCCTGTGGAGACACCAAGTTGGTGGAGAGAGTCGAGAAGCAGAGGGTGGCAGACTGAGTCGAAGGCCTTGGATAGGTCTATGAACACAGCTCCTGCAATGTTACTGGCATCTAGGGAGGAGTGCAGGAAGTTGGTGAATTCTAGGAGGGCTGTGGTGGTGCTGTGGGCAGAGTGGAAGCCATACTGCTCTGGGCATAGAATGTCATACTTGGCTAGGTATTCTGTAAGTTGGGTGGAAACCATTTTTTGTAACGCTTTGGGGGGAGAATGGAGATGGGCCGATAGTTATTTGGGGAGGCTTTGTCACCACTTTTATGGATGGGGGTAATGACAGCTGTTTTCCAGGCACTAGGGAATTGCCCTAGGGATAGGGATTTGTTGAGCAGGTCCATTAGGGGGACTAGGACTTTGTCGAGGACTAATCAAACGAGCCTGGCATTTAGGGGTCATTTATAGGGTTATTGCTGCTTAGCGATTTTTGCAGGTAAGGACAAGCTTCATGGGTGGATATTTTGCGCAGGAGGAAAATAGGATGGTGCAGGGTTGGGGGTTGGGATTGGGGCACAGGGTCAAAGAAACAACAAGGGAGAACAGTGCTGAGATCTGAGAAGGTGGTGTTTAGACAGTTTGCTATGGTGAGTGTGTCTGTGGAGGTAGTGCCATTTATGGTGAGCTGGGAGGGAGGCAGGGAGCGTGATTTCCCACTGAGTTCTTTGATATTATTCCAGAAGGTTTTCGCAGACCCCCACGTAGTTGTGAGAGTGGTTTGGTAGTGGTCTACTTTGGCCTTACGGATGGTTCGAGTGCACCTATTGCGAGTGGCATTATAGGATTGTCTGTCTGCCATCTTGCCAGATTCTGTGGCTTTGTGCCAGAGATTATCCCTGTCTCTCAACATTTGGAGCAGGGAGAGGGTTATCCAGGGAGCATGTTGCCTTTTGGTGCCGAGTTTGGTGAGTGGCGCATGAAGGTCACAGGCCTTGGTGAAGGCTTCTGTAAACAGGTTGAGAGTAATGTTGACACTGGGGGCTATATTAATTGGGGACCAATCTATTTGGCTGAGCAGCTGTTTAAGTTTTATTAACCCTCCTGGGCAGAGATGCCTTCAGAAGGTTGTTTGGGTTATGGGTTTGGGTGTGGAAGAGGTCCATTGGAATAGGATGGGCAAGTGATCACTTAGGGAGTCTGGAAGTACTTTTATATCCAGGATTTTGTTGGGGTGGTTAGAAATAATGATATCTAGGAGGGTGTGGGTATCAGTAGTTGGGTGAAGTCTAGTGGGTTGGGCTACTAATTGGACCATGTCAAGGGCTGAGAATGAGTCCTTTGTTGACGCGGCTGAGGGGCTAAGCCAATTGATATTGAGGTCCCCTACTAGTGTCTGCTCTGCATTGTGTGGTAGATTAGAGAGGTATTCAGTGAGGGATGAAATGGCACACTTTTGGTTCTTAGGGGGTATGTAGGTGACTATGAGGTATAGTGGGCCCCTGCAGGGGTTGGGGTGATTTTTAGGGTGAGTGCTTGTGCTCCATTTGTGAGTTTTGGGGGTGGGAGCATGTGACCAATAATGTTATTATTGATGTAGCATGCACAGCCTCCCCCACACTTTCCTACCCTGTCTTCCTGATATAGGGTGTATACGGGGAGTGAGACAAAGGCATCGGGAGTAGATTTGGAGAGCCAGGTCTCCACTAGGGCAATGACATCAGGTTGGTGAAGGGTGGCCCAGCATTGAAGTGCTGCAGATTTCTTTGGCAGGCTACATATATTTAGGGGGGCAATGCAGAGGCCAGAGGGTCTGGTAGGTGTAGTGGTGGGGGCAGGGCCTGGATTAGGGTGGATATTACTGGAGAGGAGTAGTAGGATGACTAAGGCTCTAGCCATAGGATGGCAGGTTGTTATATTTTTGGGAGTATGTTTAGAGGGGGCGGATGTAGTGGAGAAGGGGATGGGTAGGGTTTGGAGCGATGGGTGTATGCAGAAGGGGTGGAGCCGGGGGGGCCTGTGTGGGTGCTCGGCTTGGGGCTGCCAGTGGTAGATGGATGTAGGGGTCCAGTGTGTTATGGAAAGGTAGGCGGGAATGGCCAATTCTAGAGAGATGCAAAGGTGCAGTCCACCAAGGGCATTGGGCGAGGTCTGGCTGGTAGGAAGTGAACCCCAGGGTGGTTATGAGGATGAGGCACACAAGGTGGAAGTGGACAGACATGGTACCTAGATAGTTTTTGGTGGTAGAACAAAGGGGTTGTGGGGGAGCCAGAAAAGCTGTAAGAGCTTTGAGATATGCCACAATACAGTAATTTGACTTGTAGGCTCAGTGGCAGTGCTGCTGACTATGGTGGCAAAGATAAAGGGTTTGAGACCTGCAGTGGGACATTATTATAATGTCAAGATGCTGTTTAGTTGTTTGCAATCACTGCTGGTATGACAGTTCTTATATGGCCAATAGATTTGTTGCAATGATGGACTGTAAGTTTACTTGACCAAAATGTAACAATAGTGTCAATCATCCACTTCTTGATTTTGGTTTCACTGTCTGCCTTATGTTGCTTTTTACTGCATGCCAGATGAGTTTGTCTGAGTTTGAGTTTGGTGACCTAAAGTAATTGTCTTGTAGGGCACATACACTTTGTTCCACCTGAACAGCCTGAGATAAACAGCAAGCTTTGCAGAAAATGGATGCAGACATGTATTTATTAACCGTGATTCAACAGTTGCAGTCAAAATCAGTGTGACGTGCACAGAAAAGTAGTCTTGGTTGGTGATTATTATTCATCTCATTAAGAATTATTATCAGCTATCCCCCAATCCAAGGGGGAGCTGCTTAACCAATAAGAAATCCTAAGCAGTAATCTGACTCTGGGGCATGAGGGATGGCTCATGACCAGGTGTGGAAGTGTCCTCCCCCATCAGAGGACTCTGGAATGCCACTGGTGAGTGCCCAAAGAGGCTGCCCATTAAACTTCCCCCTTGAAAGGGGGAACTCCAGCCATCTGGCCCAGACCTCCTGTAAGTCTCAAGATGATATTGCTGCATAAGCCTCCTGATCCTGTTACCCCCTGTACCGACCTTCCAAGACTACTATGCCGCCACTTATACATGGTTGTGACAAGCCTAACCTAGCCCTATCTATCATATCTACCTCTCCTCAATGGAGAAGGCAAAAACCTGAAAACCCTCTGGGAAAAAAAGGAAAAATGTCTTCTCAACCTCTAAGTTGATCCTCCCTTTGGGACAGTGAGTTCTCTACCTCCTCCCCCAAGCTCCCACCTGCTTTTACAAGGATAGGGTTCAAGTGGGTTCTAATCAGAGGGAAAGGAGCAAGACAAGAATAGCCTCACAGGTACAGTTACTTTTATATGCTATGCTCCTCCCCTCTGGCTCTAAGTCACCCTCCCTCTGTGAACACCTAATTGCATACTCCCTACCCCTGGTGTGCAGCTACCTGAAACCTGCCTGTCACCCAGGTGTCACTCATGTCCATGCCCACAAACAAAGCCCCACCCACTGATATGCCATGCAGGCTTCCTCATTGTCTTATTGGGCACGTACCCTTTGTTCCACCTGAAGAGACTGAGACAGGCAATGAGATATGGAGAAAATGGCCACAGCCTTGTATTCATTAACCATGATTAAACAGTTACAGCTAAAATCAGTGTGATGTGCACAGTAAGGTAGTCTTGGTTGGTTATTCATCTCATTAAGAATTCTTAATGGCTGTCCTCTCCTCTAATCCAGTGGGGAGTCACCTAACCAATAAGAAGCCTGGAGAGGTAACTTACTTCTGGGGAAAGAGGGATAGCTTTTGACCAGGTGCAGAAGTGTTCCCCCATCAGAGGACTTGCAATGCTGTAGGCAAGTGCCTGAAGAGGTTGCACATCTGACTCCCCCCTTGAAGGAGGGAACACCAGCCATCTGGCCCAGACCTCCTGTCAGCCTCAGGGTGATCTGGCTGTACAAGCCTTGTGGTCCCCTGTTATATCCTTTGTACTGACCTTTCATAACTACCATGATGCCACAGGGTGAGCATTGCTACCATGCTCACCACCACCCAAGCACCTCACACTTTTACCTTCACCACTGTCTATTGTATGTCTTCTGAGAAACTATTTAGCCATATAGCTGACAAATGCACCCTGACCTTGCCATAAAATCTGGGTATTTTGATCAGGATCTCATCATGCTTTAGGACAGACCCCCCCTTACAGAAATAATTATATGAAATGTTTTCATGCTGCACACATTAACTACTCAAGTGATATGTGTGCTGCAAGTATGATTTAAATGTTAAATTGGAACCAATTGCATGCATTTGGCATGTGTGCAGCAAGTAAGTGTGCAAAACATGATTTATATGCTAAATTAGGAAAGACTGCATGCATGTGGCATGCGTGCAAAAAGCAAGTGGTCACTGATAACTGCACACATTGAAGTTAGGTTATTTGCTCAAGATCACACCATACACAAGTGTAGATTGATGAGATTCAAACCCATGTCTTCATGCCTTCAAGTCTCCTGGTTTGCAGTTCAGTGCCTTTAACCACTAAGCCATATTGTCTGCACACATATTGCTTGCTTGTACTTCAATAAATACTGTATCTGTCTACATCTGCATGAATGTAGCATTCTTGTAGCCACTCTTATGTTTTTCAGTTTTCTTTTATTTCTCTTACTCGTCTCAGTTTTACAGTTGAATTATAGCGTGCATACCAATGAAAACACATGATTTTTCCCACCCGAAAAACCACTTAGTTACTTCTGTCTGGCCTGTACTCTACTATTTTATCTCCATACTTTTAAGGTGCAAACACAAAAGTAGCAATAACTTCACACACACACACACACACACACACACACACACACACACACACACACCCACATAGCCTGTTCCCGTCCCCACACACAATAGCGGTATGGCCATACTGCTCAGACAACCCACCAAGTATAGATGTAAGTAAAAGTCTCTACTTGAGTACTAGGGAGCCAGAGGCAGAAGTCTTTAAGAGATGATGTCCATGGGTCAGAGTGCTGGGGAGTATCCCCTCGAAATGAATGGAGTTATTTTTTTGTTACTATTTTATACATTATGACGGTGAGTTGGACAATAATGAAGGCCACTGTTCCACTAACAAGGCCCTTGTTAGTCGAGCAGTGGCCTTCATTAATCTGCAACTCTCCATCAATAATGTATAAAATAGTAATAAAAAAAAAATTATTTTCAATGGTGTGCACCCCAGCAGTCTCCTTTGCCCTTTATCATAATGTGCCAGAGCATGGGGATGTGGAGGTCAGCTTCACTGGGGGGGGCATAAGCCTGACTATAGTGGGGCTCTAATAGTCTGTGCATACCGCACCGCTCAACTGTCCATGAATGCAAGGGACAGCTCTAGAATGTCCATAACATCTCTAAGAGGTGCAATGTCCTTGTTTTGACTGAAACATGACATGCAAATCAGGAAAAATTCAAATGTGTAAGATTCATCTGTATATACCCTGGAGACATGCATCAAATTTGGGCTTAAACCCACCCTGTTACTAACCAATTTTTTTCCTTGCTGAAGTTCCTCCCCCCCAAAGAAAGAACTTTGTCCTCATTTTTCTTCCTGACTCCATTCCATTTAATACCCATCCCCTATGGGTCATGAAGCTGCCAAAAGGTGAATAAATGTGAAAAACACATTAATATTTCAGTCCTTCCTCCTTCTACAATCCCCCAAAAAACAAAAAAAAAACACTTTTACTTACCTGGCCATGTGGCCAGAACCTGCAGCCTGGCACAGTGTGTCACCAGCATGGTTTTCAGTCTGCTCCCCCTCTTTTCTGCCAGAAGCTGGATGCTAGAACTGACCATCACAGGGTCCCAACCTGGTCTGCAATCAAATCACCTCACCAACCAAACCCACACAAAATGGGTTTCTTGATTCTTGCTTGGTTGCTGTTGTGGCTGCTGCTGCACTGCACTTATCAAGGCCTATGAAGGTCACCCACACTGCTGTCACCACTGCTGCTAAGCCTAGCTTGCTGCTGTGGAGGTCTGTGCCATTTTTTTTGCATTGCGAGCCTAGTAGAGTAAGTAGGTAGCATAGTCTTGAGTTAGCTTCAAGCTCACCCTCTGCTCCTTCAGTCACTAGAGGAGATGGGAGACTCATTAAGAATAGACCAACAAAAATATGCTGCCACAACACTGCTATTTGCAGTTCAGAGCCCACGGACACCTCCAAGCTGTAGTGTGCAGTCTGTCTACTCTGTGGCAGGAAAGACAGTGTTGCACTTGCAAGACTCATGCACTCTTTCTTAGCTGGAGCTCATCCACATCACATGTGATTGTGCTACCACTAATAGGTAGAGAGAGTGGAAAACACAATACAGACACTGTTGAGTCTGGAGAGTACCTACAGCATGATACACACAGGTCAGGTGAGCACTTATTGTGCAAAAGATTAAATCCAAATTTAATGACATTATTGCCACACCATAAGAACAACCCAGGCACAAATACGGGGGTGGGGGGACAAATGCCTCTGCCCTACCTAAATGGCACCACTGCTTAATGGTAGAAATTTATTCTCGGGTAGAGATGCAGGGAAATTAAATTCTGCTGGTGAAGTGAACATGAAGTGACCATTTAGTATTGTTCCAGCACTACAAGGAGTGATCATTGCAAAGTGCTCACTTCACTTTGTTATTATAACTTTGTGTTGCCATTCCACCTTAATGTAAAGTAAGGCAGAATGACAACAATATAGGCAGCCTTCCTACACATCACATGGTTTACAATATTGTAAGTCACATGCTTTAGCCAGGCAGGAAGTGAGACATACAAGCAGATACTTTCACTTTCTCCTTTGCAGAGGTAGAGAGAGGAGGCATTTTGTGTAGGAGAGGAGAGGAGAGGAGAGGATTGTTCTTGTCCTGAAATGCTTGATCAAAACCCAAAAGCTTTTTTTAAAAGCTAATTGTTTAGTTTTTTGTACTGTTTTGTCAGTTCGTTTTTTCTTGTGATGACCGATTTCTTTGTTTTATAAGTTTTGTTGTGTGTGTGTGTGTGTGTGTGTGTGTGTGTGTGCCTGTGTTGTGTGAGTGTGTGTGAAGTTATCAGAGAGGGAAGGAGTGACTGTTTTGCAATGGAGCAGGAACAGGATGTGGCCCATGGCAGGAGGGGAGTACTGCGCATGCATGGGGGGGCATAGCTGGGTGGTGTTGTACTGCTCAAGAGTCTTTGGTCATCCCCCAGAAGCAGCAACACCACCAGTGCTATGTCCACCAAGTCCACCAGCACCATCACCAGTGGCAGCTGCAGAAGCTCCAGCAGCACTGTCTCCACAGCAGCAGGTCAAGCCCCAGGTCCATGACCATGCTGCCGGCACTGCATATGCCTTTCCTGTGCCTAGTTCCCCCCACAGTTCCCCAGTTTGGCAGTTTTCCAACTATGTCAGGGGGGAGGACAGCAACCTTGTGATATAAAGAAAATACAAAATCACACATGCCCACACAATGCAAGGCATCATGGGCTGAATGTGCAAATCACCACAGAATGTTATGCTGGTTCAACTTTAAGCAGAATTGTATGGTGACAAAAGGCCTCTCACACAGTTTGCAAAGGGTGCTAACAGATGACATAAACACATGTTTCATCCTACCAGGGCTCATCAGTATGCCTCGTCTGTTTGACACCCCAGTGGAATGAACCAGTTACCCTAAGATGGTCAGTCTGGGTTATGTTGTGTTGAACCCATTAAAATAAAAAACTACTTAAAAGACAAAGAACCTCTGTGTGCAAACATTGAGGCAAGGGTTACCCCAAAGGGCATTTGGCTGGGAAGCCAAGTTTCAAGAAAATACAAAATCACACATGCCCAAACAATGCTAAGCATCAGGGGCTGCATATGCAAATCACCACAGAATGTTATGCTGGTTCAACTTTAAGCAGCCTTGTGGTATGTCTACTTTGTGGGGTGCAGGTGTGCCATGGCCCCAGGGGAACACATCTGGAGACTGGGAGCCAGCACACCCATTTGATGAACCACCATAAGGTGGAGTGGCAGGCTGCCACAGAACTGGTCAGATCTCCACCTGCTGGACCTTCTGTGGCAATGGCAGAGGGTGCTGCTGTTGTGTGTCATCATAGCAGGAGGAGGGGCCACAGCAGCAGTTGCTCCACTACTGCCACAAGCACCATCCTCACCACCACATCTACCTGGTGTACCACCATCAGTGGACCGAACAACGCCTGCAACTCAGGCAGAAATAGTGCTTTTATGGGCTGCAGTGGAAGAAAACAATGAGAGGGTGGGTGATGTCCAGCAGCAGTCCGAGCAGATAGAGCAACACCAGTTACAGATTGTGTCAATGCTCCATCTGCTGTTGGACCATCAGGGAATTTCCATTAGCTTTTTTTTGCAGAACACCTCCCCCTACCACTGTAGTGCTTTGTCCTTTGTTTAATAACAGGCAGAGGGAAGGCCACAGTAGTAGTTTAAAGGGAAGCAGTCAGTAACGAGGAGCTCCCACCCCTGCAGAAACACCCTCCAGATTGACCCTTTAAGTATATTACAGCATTTTCTTGCACTGGAAACATACTTTATTTTAATAAAGAAAAGTTTATGACCCAGAAGTATAGTGGATGCTATGGGCTCCATTATGTGTAAAAGGTGCGTGACACACCATGTGTTTCAATACAAAGTATTGAAGACGTAGTGCGATCACCCGCATCTTATGGAGCCCCATAGCTCCGCCTATACTTCCGGTCATTGACTTTTCTTTATTAAAATAAATAATGTTGTGGTGCAAGAAAATGCAGCAACATGCGAAAGGCTTAACCAGAGGGTAAGCCTTGCAGGGGCAGGAGCTCCTGTTACTGACTGCTTCCCTTTACCTATATACATGCACATACATACATGCTCCTTTTTGCCCTGTTATTATAATCCGGTGCCTCAGTAATATTTACTTTCTGTTGTGGAGTGGTTGTGGAAAAGCAGGACTGAGCAGTGCAAGTGTAATGTGATAAACTGCATGTGTGCAGTCAGTGTTGTTCCTGTGCATGTGTGACATCAGACATTGTCCAGCTTCTTGCAAGCATATATATATATATATATATATATATATATATATGCTGACTTGTTGCAGTGTTTATGATATAAAGAATAGAAATAAGAATATATAACATATATTTTATTGTCACCATCATCCTCAGCGGACTAAGTGATATGCTATTTTTTAAGAGGTGTCTGGCCAGAGTGCACCTCAGTCACAGACTGCACACATGACTTTTAGAACAGCATGTGTTTTTTGTGCTATTAGCTCCGCAAAGTCATGTGTGCACTGTGAGTGACTGAAGTGCACAGTGACCCGAGACCTCTGAAAAAATATATCACTTACTCTACAGGTGCTGATGGTAGACATAAAATATATGTCATATATTCTTTCTTATCTTTATTCTTTACATACTGCAACAAGTCACACCATATATATGTTTGCATGAAGCTGGACAATGTCTGCACACACAGGAAAGAACACTGATGGCACACATGCAGTTTAACAAAGCATACTTGCACTGCTCAGTCCTGCTTTTTGTCAAACACTTCGCAAGACCCAGCTCAAAGTAAACATTTCTGAGGCTCCAGAAATATTTATTTTTTGAAACAGGCATTAAAGCAGCAGTGCAACAATCTGGTGAAAATTTTGACCTATACTTTTTTATGCCACTTTTCTTACCTCCTGACTTGTATGATACCATTCTTTCCAGTATTTGAATCTGCTTTAGTACTTTTTTCATGTCTGAAATAATAAAATGAGTGCTCCTTTTAATACGGTGCAGACCAGGTCTTCATCAGTATTTTCCGCTGTTTTTGTCCATCAGTTGTTTGTATATCACTTTAGTTGTGAGTAAAATTAAAAATTATGCAGCAGGCAGTGTTTTCTGACCTCACAGAACAATATTTGTTCAAAAACAGCCGCAAATACTGATGAAAACCTGGTCCAAGCTATATTAAAAGGAGTGCTCCTTTTATTTTTTCAGAAATGAGAAAAAGTACTAAAGCAGACACAAATTATGAAAGGAAGGGTATCATACAAGTCAGGAAGTAAGTGACTGGCAATCTAAAATAACATGAAGTTATGTGCTCACAACACACAAAATGTAACTGTCTTTTGTCCAGAAAATTGCCAGGTGCTGATGAAGTGAAATGTGAGCATTACACCACATGCAAAGTCACCCAGAATGTATTGTGCAATCACTCATATGTGCAGTGGTCACACTGAGTCCCCAGAATTTTTCTGCATCCCCAAAATGCAACTGTCTTGTGTCCAGAAAATTCCCAAGTGCTGATGAAGTGAAATAGGAGCTTAACACCACATGCAAAGTCCCCCAGAATTTATTGAGCAGTCATTCATGTGTGCAGTGGTCTCACAGAGTCCCCAGAATTTTTATGCATCCCCAAAATGCAACTTTCTTGTGTTCATAAAATTCCCAAGTGCTGGTGAAGTGAAATGGGAGCATTACACCACATTCAAAGTCCCAAAAAAATGTATTGCACAGTTACTCATGCATGCAGTGGTCATACAAAGTCCCCAGAATTTTTATGCATCCCAAAATGCAACTTACTTGTGTCCAGAAAATTCCCAAGTGCTGATGAAGTGAAATGGGAGCATTACACCACATGCAAAGTCCCCAAGAATGTATTGTGCAGTCACTCATACACACAGTGGTCACCCAGAGTCCCCAGAATTTTTATGTATTCCCAAAATGCAACTGTCTTGTATCCAGAAAATTTACATACTCTGTGATGATAATGTCATGATTCACAATGTCTTGCCAAACTGTGTAAAGGAGGGATAGCATGACATGAATCCATTCAGAGTTCCATCAGAAATGATGACCATGAGAGAACTGTTACTGGTCCAAAGTGTGGTGCGATTTCTGCTAATGCAATGCGATCACCTCAACTGGATGGAATGGTGCCCTTTGTGTGTACACTAATAGCAGTCTTGGTGACTTGAGATATCTATATATATCTATATATATAGATATACATATATATATATATATATATATATATATATATATATGTGTGTGTGTATTTTCTAGGTGGGGGGGTTGACATACATATACATGTACTCATTGTATTGTTTTGTATCACAGGTCACATACTGTTGGCATTCACATTCCAGTGCTTGATGAGAAATGTCGGTGTTGAAATTGGAAATGGAATACTTTCAAGCCAATGAAGGTACCTTTTTTTTTGTGGGGAGAGCATATTTGCAAGTAGGTCTCATTAATGGTTTATTATTTGATTACTTATTCACAGTTTTCATCGATTGAAATAACTTCTGCTTCTTGCATGTCTGCCCCAGCCGGGGGGGACATGATGTTGAAGAAGTTCTTTGGGTAACACAACTATGACACAACAAAGCATCTGGAAGTTTCCTAAAAAAAGAAATGAAGGCCTTCCTAAAACTTGATTGCAGCAATAAGACATTATGTTTAAGATGTGGCTGTTCCACTGTGGGTATCTGGATTAACACAGATAGCAAGCTGTCCCACTGCAATCATCAGATCACAATTTAATTTAGTACCAGGCTGTGTAACCAATACACTGTGTCAGTGTTCTTGTGTCTCAACTCAAGTTACATTTTAAAACCACATCTTGTCAAGTAACACGAGCTGGGTCCAACTTTTTCAACACTGTCATGGCTGCATAGCTGCACATTTGGAATACAGTGCATGATACATTGCAGAAATATTTTTTGTGACGTACGTGTCACCTAGTTTATGAATCATCAGTCAGATTCATTGTGCTCTCATGAAAAAAAAAGGAACAGATGAAATAAAATTGATATACTTACCAGTATGGATTGGAAGCGGATATCCCATAGGTTCCTGTGGAGAGTACTGCTGCTGTACCATTGATACAGACCACCAGCAAAGGAGAGTCATTTGTTGTTAACCTGCAAAAAAAACAAAATAAGTTGACTGTATGTGTTAGACCATTGCAGCTCAGAAAAGCAACAGAAAACAAAACGCACAGCTAAAGGAAGTTGAATAGCATGAAAACCATTACTACGCATACTCACTTTATAGTATTCATAGAAAGAAGCCTTGTGCCTGTGGCTGATGGATGTGGTCTCCTATTCGACTCTCTCTGCCTTGGCATGGTCAAGACATGTAACGGAAAACATTGTCACTATGGTGGTGGTGGGTGGTGGTGGTCATAGCTAAGGCACATGATAACATTCCCTCTCACATTTTCCTGCATCTGGTGGTGGTGGCGGCAGTGGCGAACAGCAGTCTTACGGTAGTGGCAGTCCAGGGGGACACATGGTCACATTCCCTTTGGTGGCAGTGGTGAACAGCGGTCTTATGGTGGTGGTAGTCCATGGGACAGGATATACTGTGCTCTGTGTTACAAATGTGACATGACATGGAATTTGAGTCACTATGAGTGGGACACTGATTTAACTTCATGGAAATGAAAACTTGTATCATACAAGAAATGTGAGAGCCTCTTAACCACTTAAGTTAAGACCTGCCAACATTAACCTCATCATCATTCATCATCCTCATAAAGAAAGCTGCTCTCGGAGTCTTCTATGTCTGAATTCTGACCACTGGGAAATTATTTCTCCATTGTGTTATCATCTTCATCAGTGGTAGGCCATTTCATGCTGTCACTGCTACCAGCATGGTCCCTTTCTACAACATCAGCAAAACCATGAGTATGCTGGGGGACAAATACTGAGGTTGCAGTCTGAGCTGATATGTGCCTCTCATTGATTGTTGTGAATGTCAGCAAACTGACATTTGCAGGAGAAAGGTTTGCACAATGATCCCAAGCTATTGCACCTGCTGAGCTGAATACCCTCTCGACACTCACACTGGAGGGTGGGCATGTCAGGTACTTCAGTGTAACAGCGGTCAGCTATGGCTATTCACTGGCCTTTCCATTCCAGTATAAAAGTGGATCATCAGTGATTGACAGATGCCTGTTTTCAGACAAATAAGACTCAGTCATTCTCTGTGCTGCACTAAGTCCAGTGGTTGATGCATCATCCACTTCTCCGGAATCATGTATGTCACAAATCCCCGCTTGGGACAAAGCCTCCCAAAGTGGGTTAACACCAACCACTTTTAATGACGGACCACCTGGAACTGCAGTCCCCTTCCCCTTACAGGATATGCTTGTTACTACTTCTCCAGGTTCACCTTCAGCATGATTATGCTGCTGAGGTTTGCTGACCTTGGCACGTGACTTCTGTGCCCCAAGAATCAAGCACGCCAGTTGCCCACTGACAGTTTTTACCTGTTCAGTCCTGTCCTCCAGTACTGAGGCAATTCCACATTTGTATCATGGGTCCAGCATTGTTGCTATTGCAAAGCTGTCACTATGCTGAATGCTCAAGATGTGATGATTTTGGTTGAATACTGTCAGCATGTGTTTCAGCAACACCCTGCTAACACTGTCTTCGGCAATGTCAAAGCAATGGTGTACATTCACCAGTGTCTGCCTCAGGACCTGCAGTACTAGAATTGATTGGCTAATGGAGGCAGACTCACCACTCACTGCCTCTGTGGCATGTTCAAAAGGCCTCAAGATTGTTATTACAGAGTCTATGAGGTGCCACTGTTCAGTCGTCATAGACCTGGAGGCCCCTGAACTGTCACGGCTAGTGTGCATCACAATATATTCTGAGATGGCTTTGAACTGTTCATACAACTTCTCTGCCATGTATAAAGTGCAGTTCCATTGGGTGACAACTTCCAGTTTCAAGCGGTACTGCAGGATGCTGTTTCGTATCTGCAACTGCAGAAGCTGGTCACGGGCCTTTGGTCATCTGCCTTTGCAGAGCGTGAAAAGTGAGAACAGATATGGCATGCAACTGTCAGCATTTTCTTTATATCAGGGTGTTGCAGAAACTACTGCACCAAAAGATTTAAACAGTAGGCCATGCATGGAACCTGAAAAAAAACACCATTCATGATGCATTTCTCCACATTTGACCCATTGTCACTTGTTATGTACCCAGCTCTCAGAGACAGGAGGTTCAGTCACTTGTCAATTTCACTTAGTACCAGGTCCAACATGTTTTCACCAGTGTGTGAACAGGTCACATTGTGCTTAGCAATCATTGCATGCTGTTGAATTCCAGGAAGATTGCTACAACACTCCACCTTACTACACTGATTATTCACACTACCAACAGCACAAACAACCCCTGGCACCTGCGCCCAGTGTGCAGTTATACAGAAATATGAACTCTAACTATTTTGCCACTTGTCCAAATATCCATACTTAAATGGATGAATGAAGAGGAGGAATATTGAAGGGTATGTCTTACAGAGTCGAACACAGTATGGTACAATTCAGGGACAGCAAGGGTCGAAAAGTATGTCCTGGATGGGGCTTTCCATTTTGGACAGGCACATACAGTAAACTGCAGGAACCCAGAATTCTCCACAAAGGAGTAGAGCACAAGATCAATTGCCAGCATTTCAGCTACAGCAGCATTAAGTTCATGTGACACTGTATGATTGGGTGGGTACTTCAACTTATGCACAGAAACAATCTGTAACATGGGCTGACTTAAATGTTTTACTCGCGGTGTGATGTCAAATGGTTCTTCTCAGTGAATCGCAGGGGGTGGAGTATGGACATGTGATGAAGACGGTTGCACATGTGATGACAAACCCAGAAATGCAGTTATTTTCCCAGATGTACCAACAGGTGTTGATGTACCACTTGCACTACACATACTGCATTGACCACCAACACTACAAAAACTGCTACTTTCACCACCACTGGACAAGATTTCAAAATCATTCTGCTCCTCCACCTCATCATGCCTGTAGTAATCCTCTGCTGTTTTTTCTTCACTACTGCACATATTTAATTTTCTGCTTGATGTTAAAGTCATGGAAGGGGATAACATGCTTATTATGGTTAATGACAAGGGTGAATGCCCCACTGCAGTACAGGTATTAGCTGCCATCTTGTGCTGGGTCCACAGTGCCATGGGTCTGTTCTTAAGATGTGTATGCTGTCTCCTTGTGCCCAGATGGCTCCCCTTTTTACCTCGACTCACACGCACCTGGCAAACCTGGCATATTGCAACTGACTCATCATATGCATCTTACACAAAAAAATCCCAAACAAGGGATTGTGATACTCTAGTTTTAACATGTCCCTGCTGATGCTGCTTATTGGATTCTGTTTTTGTTAAGCCATGAAGTGGGGGGGGGGTGCTAGATGATTTTTCAGGCAGAACACACTTGGACTGCAACTGACCACCACGACTACCTGTCATTATTACTGGGACATCATCATCAACTGAAACTGGTAAATCACAGATTTTTATGGGAGAGGGAGAGAATGCAAACAGACCCAGACACAGCCACCGTGAATTTCTTTTTCTCTGGTTCCCAACAAGCGTCACTGACATCATCATCATATTCATCAGCATCATCCACATCTTCTGCTCAGATGCTGGTATATGGACTGCATGTTGCAACCACAGCAACATCATCATCATCAGCACCACCATCTCCCGAAACATTTTCACCACACTGTGAATCACTGTATGTCAAATGCATGACCTGAACCGCAGTGGAAGAATGTCACATTGTGTGCTATCACTGACATGATGATCAGAATCCTCATGTTCAGTTACTGGGATGTTACTGGGGAGTATGACATCATCTACACTGTCACTGCTTCACATGTCACTATATTTTTGGACATGGTAAACTGGTTAGAAGTGGAACGTGAGGCAGCAGTACTCATACCACCACCAGAAATTGCACTAACACCACCAGTTGGGACAACATCATCTCCTCCAACTATGAGTGAATCTACTGATTGCACTGTAAAAAACACCTCAGCAATGCACTTCTGCGATTGCGTACTACCACGCCCATAGAGAATCTTACCACTGGCAGCAGTGCCATGGTGATAAACAGCTTTGCTTGCACATCTCTTTGAGGGCATTGTGAGAGATCAACAAGAATATTCTAAACAAATTTAGATTTTGGAACATTCAGTCTGGATGGGGCTGGGGGGGGTGGCATTGGATGAGAAGACAAAAAAATAATTGTGGCTTTAACAAAAGATACAGATGCAAAGTCACAATATGTTCAACAACACCTTAACTAACCAGTGGTGCTCTCAAGTCACAAACAATCTAATCTGGAAAATAATACTTTTTGCCGGGGGGGGCACTGACTGCAGATTACAGCAGTGCAAAACCAAGAAAAGATACCACAATGGCAGTACAAAATCATGCACGTGCAGTGGATAGCAAGTTTACACTGCTGCACCTGTAATTACACTGTGGCACAATAAAAGGTGCATTATTTGATGTCACGCACCACACATACTCACACAATTTGTCTTCAAGTAATGCGTAGCAAATTGAAAAATTCAGTAATATGCAATGTATTTTAAACAACCTGAAAGTATGCACTGCTGCACCAGGTCCAGACTACAACACACACACAATCAGAGAAAAACTGTCAACAGTTACTGAAAATATTACTGTGTGTACATTAACACATTCAGTTATTCAAGTAAAATATAACCAAAAAACAAAGAACTCCCTATTTCTCCTAATGAAGTCTGTGCACGCCACAGATATACCTCTCCCCGAAAGGACACTTCCACTGTCTCTCAGTACACAGACTGAATGTTGTACATTAGCATTCAAAATCCACACACAAACAATAAATGCTTGATGATATGAGCACAGGAGGGTTTCCTGCAATCGATGAACTAAAGTTTCAGAAAAAAAATGACCCAAAAAGGCTTTTTTAACAGCTTTTACAAGGTTTGAATCACAGAGAGTTCTCAGAGCAGACTGTCTCCAACAGCTTCCAACACACACTACCCCAGACTGAGGCTGTGCAGTACAATCTAGAGCCCATGTGACCTGAAATCCCATGAATCACTGCAAAATTCACCTTTGGAGCTTAAAACAAGGCTAAGTGAGGTGAAGTACAACCATAAAATTTATGGAGTAGTGGTTTTTGGAAGGTGGAGTAACGCAAAGTCATTGTTTTCAATAGACTTTGCCTTGTCTCTTATAACACAAAGTACTTCACTTTGCACTGCAGAGCACTTCACAAATCTGCCTTCACTCCGTCAATTGCTCTACAGAGCAAATTGAGGCCACTATGTCCACCACTAGTTTAGGCTCTAATACAATGGTTTCCACTGGGTTCTGAGGTACTGTATCTCCATGTTTCATGATGTGTCCTGATCATCAATCATCATGTTTGTGTCCCCATTGTTCCTCATTTTGAGTGTCCATGTCCCTCATTTCAGTGACAAAATGTGAGGTATGGTGCATGCTTCCAAGACCATACTCAGCACAAAGAGTGCTGAGCATGTTCATCACATATATGCTCCATACAGAATGACAAAGGGAAAGTAAATGAGATGAAACAGTCATGAAGAAACACATTTGTAGCACTAAATATGCATAAGGGATTTGCATGGTCCAAAACAAAAAGGATAGACTTCACAACACAGAAACCCTTCTACATACCTCTGGAATAGGGATGTTGACTGGCTATATCCTAGGCATTTAATGCAGAAAGCAAACAATACTTTACAAATTAATGACGATTTAATGACAAAAATCAAAAGCCATTAAACAACTTGCAAAAGGATCAGAATTCATGAGTTTACCTAATTTTTATGGTAATCCAAATAAAAATGTATTTTAATGACTCTAATTGCTAGCAGTAGTATAAGAAATAGAAACTGATGTGTTTTATAGATGAGATTTGTACCAGCTTAGCTGCTGCACACATGACAAGGTTGCAGTATGCAAACCTGATGTGATGTTTAAATGTTCACACCAGCTTAACTGCTACACTCATGTCAAGCATGCAACACATGGACCTGATGTGATTTTTAGAAGATGTTCACACCAGCTTACTTGCTGTGCACATGTCAAGCTTGCAGCATGCGAACCTGATTAGCTTTTTAAACCTGGTTCACTTAGGATCACTTTGTGTATGCAAGTTGCATGCAAACATTGCACAATTAAGTGTGTGGCATACATTCTGCATGTACACAGCACACCTGTATTTCTGTAAGGGCCCCCACAATTATGTCCATAAATAGCTGCAGATATATGTTGTGTAATCTGTGCACTTTCTCATTGGCTCTGAGGTTGTAGGCATTCTACTGCTGCTGTCATTGGATTAGGTCTGATAAAGTAATGTGTACTTGTGGCCACATTTGCCCCAAAAATCCCAAGACCTTCTTTACACTGCGAAGTAAGTCAAATGACTTCACAGCTTCAAGTTAATTTTCCCTAAGTGCATCACCAGCACACTTGAAGGACCCTGCTGCCAGGCTTCAGCTTGTAACCACAGTAGCAGCTCACACAATCACATCCACCAGCTAGAGATGCAGTGAAGTTCTACTATGAACTCAAAGTGAATCCAAAGTGGACCACTTCGAGTTTGAGTAGCACTACACGAAATATCCATTAAAAACCCAAAATTTACCTTTTAGAGGACTTTGCATTGTCCACTTTGGGTTCACTTTGAATTATCAACTTGATAAGGTGAAGTTGGTAAGAAAAAAACCCCAGACCACATGTCTGACTCTCCCTCCAGGTTTACAGGTCACATGATGCAGGGAGGAACTTAACTAGGAAGGAAGTCAGTGTTTCACTTGCACTTTCTCATTAAAAAGAAAGTTGCAGCCTAGGCTGAGCTGCAGAGTTATATATGTATATATATATATATATATATATATATATATATATGTGTATATCTCTAGGGTTGAGCGGCCAGTTACATACTAAAGCCAAACGTTTGGACATCAATAACTTTGGACCTGTTCAATGGATTTGCCTGAAATGTGGTATATACATTGGGGTGCACTAGATCTCTTGATTTGCCAAATTGTGTTTGTGTTGCAGTGCTGGTCTTCATGTATGAAAGTGCTGAAAAATGCAAAATTATCCATTTTTGGGGGCACATTTTGGCATTCTTAATGTGGTCCTTCACGGCCATCATGTAGTGCGCCACTCTACAAGATGGCTCATTTGAAAGTGCTTTGGTGGCCGAACATGTGGCGTTTTATTTGGTGAAGAAATATTAAGGCATTCAAAAGTTATGGCACTTTTCAGTTCCCATTATAAGTCAATGGGAAAATTTATATGTACTGTATATCTTGCGATCAAAGAATGGAGGTCTGGCCATCTGGTCTCACCTGGTGATCAAATATTTTGCAGCCTCACAGTTCAAGAATCTTTGTTCCTGAGTAATTTTCAAAATTCTTTGACCACGAGGTCCGCCATCTTGTTTTCAGTTTTCCAATCACGCAAAGACAAATATCTCGGCTCAGGGGTCACTTCTAAAGTAAAACTTCAATGGGTTTTACTCAGGGGACCTTGATCTATCAAGCCATGACTTTGGTTCCATCCAAATCAGTAAAAATATAGAGTTATAAGCTTTTAAAATCTTAATTCGTGGCTCGCTAACAATCTTTGATCACAAGCCTGCAAATTCTTTGATCGTGAGATCCTTTGATCACAATCTTGCATCGTGACCTAAAACACTAATATCTCAGCTCAGGGGTCAGCTAGGGACACAAATGAGGGCTTGTTTTGCTCAGAAGGGTCTGTTCTGTTGAACCATGCCATTGGTTTGCTTCAAATCAGTGAATAAATCATGTTTCATCCTTTTTTTAATCTTTGATCAAGAGCCTGCAAATTCTTTGATCATGAGGCTGCAAATTCTTTGATCGTGAGATTCTTTGATCGCGATCATGCATCGTGAGCGAGGGACAAGATGACCACATTTAAAAATTATTTTTCTCAGCCTGTGAGTGCCCTAGGAAGTCAAATGATGGTGGATTTTACTCAGGGGGCTTCGCTCTGTTGAATGGTGGTGGTTTACTGCAATTCCTCCAGTTTTTTGATTAATTACATTTTTTATTCTTTGTTTGTGAGCCTGCAAATTCTTTGATTATGAGGTTGCAAATTCTTGATCATGAGAGTCTTTGATGGCGAGCAAGGGACAAGATGGCCTAATTTAAAATTCAATTTTCTTAGCCCAGGGGTGTCCTAGGAAGTCAAATGAGGGTGGGTTTTACTCAGGGGGGCTTTGCTCTGTTGTACCACGGTGGTGGTTTACTGCAGTTGCTTCTATTTTTTGATTTATTCAATTTTTTATTCTTTGTTCATGAGCCTGCACATTCTTTGATCATGAGGCTGCAAATTCTTTGATCGTGATCTTTGATGGCAAAATAGGGACAAGATGGACAGATTTTTTATAATGGAATAGATAGGGAAATTTTACCAGTCTTTGACATTCAATATCTTAGAAATGGTTTGGTCTTTTTGCTTGAAATTTGGAGTGAAGAAAGGCAACATCCCACAGATGTGCTTTTAGTGGACTGGTCAAAAAATATTACAGGCTGGCAAAGTTACGGCACTACAAAATTGGCACTTTTTCCCATAGGATAACATTACTGCATCCGCCATATTACAGGAATTCTTTGCTGCTCTGCTGGAAAATTATGGTTTGGTCATTTGGGCTGAAATTTGGAGGGAAGAAAGCCAACATCCTACAAATGTGCCTTTTGGTGGTTTGGAGAAGAAATATTACAGGGTGGCTAAGTGACCATACTCTGAAGTTGACGATTTTTCCCATAGGATAACATTATGGCGTACGTCGCATCTTTCAGGGCCTGTATCTCAGAAACAGTGCGAGATATGGACTTTTTGTCAAAATTGGAGGCTAAGCATAAAACTAGCCAAGAAAGTAATAATTCATACAAAATTTTATTTTTTTTCCTACGTCATACGGTTCCTGAGATATAAGCAATTTAGCATTCCAAGTCATACTTTTCTGCTCCGAAGTCAATTATAATGCATGTATTCTTTGTTTTCAATTAGTTTTTTCAATGCAGTTTTTGGGGAAAAGAAGGGTGTGCTCTTTTGTTACTGTGACAGTTTGCATTTCCAGTTGCACTTCTTTTACCATTTGAATCACTGTTCCCATCTACACCACCATGTGCGTAATGGTTTGCGTCTTCATATGCGCTTGCATTTTTGTTTCTGTTGTCTTTACTATCGCTGTTACTGTTACCATTTATGTTTACTATTGTGGTACCATGACCTTATGTATAACAGTTTGCTTTTTCATATACGTTTGCATTTCTGTTTTTATTGGCTTTATTATTGCTTACTATTTGCATTTATAATTGTGGTTCCGTGAGTGTGTGCGTTATGGATTGCATTTTCATACGTGCTTGTGTTTCTATTTACTTTGGTGTTATTGTTGGTGTTACTGTTATCATTTGCATTTACAATTAGGTTACCGTGAATGTGTGTGTTACCAGTTGTGTTCTGTATGCACTTCTGTTTGATGTCTCCGTTTACGTAACTGTTTGCTTCGGCGTCACTTTACGCTTGTGTTTCTATTAACGGTTGCTTTGCTATTTACGTTTGCTTTGCCATGTGCATTACCATTGCCGCTTGTGTTTGCTTTGCAGTTCCTGTTACTGTGTAACAAGACATCACGTGGCGGGAGCGCAGGGCACAAAGGGCCGACTCACTGCCGCCACTGCATTCCTTTCATTATTTATCATACTCATTCTCAAAAGAAGGAATTACAGGCAAAATCACATCGATTGTTAGTTAGTTAGCAATTAGTTGCTGAAGTTCTCTTGACCCCCTAGCTCACCTCTGGCATCGGGTGCTGACAGTTGGTCCCAACTCTCACCCCATGATCCTATACCTCAGCTTGTTTACATGTGATGGGGTGAGAGTTAGGGCCGATGACGCCAATGTGCACCCCAATGCTGGTTGGGGGTTGGCAGGGGGGTCCAAGTGGGGGCTTTCAACCCTAACCCCGAATTTCCTAGCTTTTTTTTGCTGTGGAACAACCCTAACTGATGCATTAAATGGAGTTTTTTGCCTATATATATATATAGAGAGAGAGAGAGAGAGAAAGAGAGAGACAGAGATATATATATAGAGAGAGAGATACAATTATAATCTATTTGTTTTTGCATTGGTTGTTTTCTTTAGTAGTTACTCAATGTTTAACTGTCCTGCAGCAGGGTTTTTGGTTAATTAGAGATTTTTCTTTTGCTCTTAAAAACAGGTTTTGTTTGAGTTAGTCTTCGTGAGCTCCATCTTTCCAACTAGTAGTTTTCTTTTTTTTTTGGTTTTACTTTGGCGAAGGATCATGATCGTGGTGTGGATCATGGAGGGAGAAGTGTTGGTGACCAATGGGGGCCATGAGTGCAGGGTGGCCTTGGCTGTCCAGTGCATTTAAAGTGGGCTACTTTTAGTGTGGCCACAGACAGCCCCTCAGCAGGGATCCAACCAGAGCTGCTTGCAGAGCAGCAGCTGCAGTAGGCTGAGCAGCAGCAGCCTCAGCCAGAGCAGTAGCAGGCTCAGCAGCAGCCTGAAGAACTGCAGCCAGAGATTGTTGCCCCTCCAACACTGGCAGCTCAGCATGCAGTTGCCCCTCCAGCAGTGGCATCCTCCTAGCCTGTTGTTGTATCTGGTGCCACCCCTCACTTCCTTCACTGAGTCCTGCATGGAGCACTCCCATGTGGGAGTTTTTTGAGAACATCCTGAGTGACCCCATGGTAGTAAGGTACAAACTGTGCAGTCTGCTGGTCCAACAGGGACACAAGGGTGGACACTTAGGGACTGGTGGGCCATTGACACACGTAGTTGTCCACCACTGAGAACAGTGGGATATCAAGCTGCAGGAGGTAGCAGCCACTCCTGTAGCTGTGGCCCAATGAGATCCTCCACCTGTGCATCACCGCAGTCGCAGAGCCCCCTCAACTGAAACAGCAGAGGTGGCGGGGCCCACATCCACAGCTGACCAGGTACAATATGACCCATCAGAGCAGCCGGTGACACAAGCAGACCTAGCAGTTAAGTGGGTAGAGGTGGAGGATCTTAAAACTGCTGTGGAGGGTGCTGCCCAACAGCTTATCCACATTGGGGGCCAAAATGTGGAAATTATCTGCTTGCTGCAAGAATTGAGTGTCAGTGGCCAGCAACAGCTCCCACAGGCCCCATAATATATTCAGTAGTGATCATAAGTTTTAATTCCCCCTCAAATCGTCTCCTTTGCTTTTCAGTTTTTCCTTCAGTAATGTTTATTTTTTCTACCAGCCGAAGTATGACATTTCTGTTCAGTCAATGTTTTGTTTGTTAGTTTCTGCAGTTGTTAGTTAATGTACATTATTTTTTACATTAGTTATGGTCATCAATTGGTGGACTCAGTGTGCTTTCATTACAGGTGAAACTGTCCTGCCATTACATATGTTGCAATAAATGTGTCTTGAAGATGGGTTTTTGGTGGCACAATTTAAACTGAAATGAAAACATGCAGTGAATGCACAGTTGGTGACCACATGACTTATTATTATATAAAATAAAGTAATGAGTGAACCACAAAATGTTTTTTGTGTAAAGCATAATGGCATATGTGTGTGTGTGTGTGGGGGGGGTTGGACATTTGTGGTAGGTGCGTAATGGGATTTATCATTATGAGGTGCAAGAAATAAGAGGATTAAGAAAATGACCACCCCAAAAAGCTTGTCTTTGCTTTTCATAGATTTCTTAATCAATATTTTTATTTTCTTACAGAATATATTATGACTTTCATGTTCAGTTCATGTTTTCTTTGTGTTGTAACTTTCTTTAATCTGGCATTTCTTGTCCCTCATAATGGCAAATCCTATTCCCCACCCTATCACAAATGTTCCTCCCCCCCACACACACACACTATTATGCTTTCCGAAATAAACAATGTTTAGGTTATTACTCATTACTTTATTTAATGTAATAATAAGTCATGTGTTTGCCAACCAGTTGGCAGACAGTGTGTGCTTTCCTTTGATTTTAAATTGTGTCACCAAAATGCCATCTTCCAGCCACTTTTATTGCATCGCGTGTAGCGGTAGGACAGTTTCACCTGTAATGAAAGTACACAGTGTTTGTCATTTTCACATTCATCAGTCATGTAAAAAATAAAGTCAATTAACTAACAACCTGGAAAATACTTGTTCCTTTTCTGAACTTGTAGTTAAAGCACCAGAACAATATTCACAATACTATTACACCACCTAGCATGCCCCCCAACAATGTACTATTTTGTGTTTGAACGTCCCCTTGTTTTAATTTCGTGAAAAGCCCAGATGAAAATTAATACCAGTCCAGAAATGTGTCACAATATGTTAAGTGACATCATTGCATTGTGACGGCACTTGCTGCTGCTGGTGTTTTTAGCCCTTTCTTTTCATTTCACAAAACGCCCAGATGAAAATTAATACCAGTCCAGAAATGCATCACAGTCTGTTAGATGACATCATTACGTTGTGACAACACTTGCTGTTGCTGGTGTTTTTGGCCCTTTCTTTTCATTTCATGGAAAGCCCAGATAAAAATTAATACCAGTCCAGAAATGTGTTACAGTGTGTTAAGTGACATCATTGCATTGTGATGACGCTGCTGCTGCTGTTGTTGGTTCTTTCTTTTCATTTCATGGAAAGCCCAGATGAAAATTAATACCAGTCCAGAAATGCATTACAGTATGTTAAGTGACATCATTGCATTGCATTGTGACAACACTTGCTGCTACTGTTGGCTTTGGTCCTTTCTTTTCATTCCATGAAAAGTCCCAATGAAGAATAATCACATGAAAACTTCCGAAAAGTCACAAGTATTTCTTGACGCACTACTAAAAGCACAAACCTAGAAGCAGAACTCTGCATAAGTGTCCCAAGTGAGAAAATGGCTTGCTTGCACCAGCTGCTGCTGCTGTTGTCGTCCATCTGTTTTCTGCTGCTGCTGATGTAGAGTGTGTTGCTAAATGATGATAGCCACAGATGACCATGGGGTTGAACTATAATTTGATGTTCTGGGAAATTCTTCTGCTGCGCTGACTGAAACATGCTGCACTATGTGTGTGTATTCATACCAACACTGGTAAGTTAGTGTACATGTCACTGTCATATTTTTTTAGAGACACTGCCATTTAATTTGTATTGAATCTTGTCTCTTGTTGTAAGCACTGAGCAGTCCATTGTGTTGTTCCTTTGTGGGGAATCATCATCATACATACTGAATGTTTTCCCTTCACTGGTGTGTTGGCCATAGTCACATTCACATGCCATACATATGTCCTGCCATCTTTTGTGGAACTGTAAAATTTTAATTTTTTCCACGGGGAGGGGCGTACTGCTGTGAGTGAGTGAATTATAAGCATTTCTCTTTACTGTTCTTTTACATTTTCAGGTTACTGCACACAGATTTACTACTATAGTGATCAAACCATGTTGCCACTGCACATGTTTTCCACATGTGTCTGATTGTTGACTTTGGCTAAACGAACAATGTCAATTCATAAAAGATAAGTATTGTTTTTTGTGGGGGGTTGCATGGGTAATTTGGAAAACAATTCTCATTAATATTTTTGTTTTCTTTCCAGGTCTTCAGTGTATCCAGACTGTTGTCTGTCTTCAGATTGGAACATACTGCCAGTCCACAATACTTCAATGCTACCTGCAAACAGATGGAGAAGAAATTATTCTGAGCTCATTCCAGTACTCCATTCAGTATCAGTACCCCATGGAGCTGTTCCTGTCTTTTGTTATATCCATAATCTTGCCTGTATGTCATAGTTGTTAAATACTTTACAGCAGCAGAAAACAAGAGGAAAAAAGGAAAGCAGCCCTCACAATCCTCAATGCCAGAGCTGTACCCACTCGGAAATTGTTTTTCATGACTGCATCAGCAACCTCAATGGTACACTGTTTTACACTGCACCAGGATGATCTGCTTCACCTGCATTAGTCAGCACCACCATCATCGTGACTGCGTACAGACATAGATGTGATTGTCCTGCTTGGCATACTGGACAAAAAAAGTTAAAGTTGTGTGATCCGTGATCATGATGATGAAGAACGTGATTTGTCTCATGATTCATGAATCCATGATCATAACATGACAATGAGTACAACGTTCCAAGTGAAATATGCACCACGCTGGTACTCTGAACACTACTTGAACATTCAAAGTCATCCTCCTCATGCCAGTGCTAAACCTCTGGTGTTAATTCTCAACTTTTACCTACATGGCTACTTGGTGTCACTTGACAACTGGCTGGCAGATTTTATTTCAGACACACACACACACACACACACACACACACATAATTTATTTCGCACATCACCTACACTAAGGGTGATGCTGCAGGCACTGCTGTTACCCATACAGATGCAGGGACCTTGCCTGGCCTAACCCTCTCTGACACAATACTTTTTCCCTTCTAGGATTTTTTCTTTTTTTATTTATTCCACATGATGTGAGGGAATGCCCTGACCACAGATCAAAAGCTTATACCCCACTGACTTATGTGGCTCATACGCCATAGTCAGAAACACCTTTGCCTAACTGTGTATTTGTGTGCATCTTTTTAGATTACATAGCGTCACCAAGAAAAGAAATACGTTTCTTGCAAACAGTTATTTTTCTAATTTTGTGGGTTGCTAACAAATTTAGTTTGGATGTTGTCCTGTGGAGAACATGTTCCAAGTCCAACCACAGCATCAGTATGATCATCCACTCTTTTTTCTTCAACATTTGAATCATTGGATGGCCCAGGTATAACCTCAACTGCACTGGAAACGTGAGATTCTGATTGTGAGTCATCGTCAGGATCAGAATCATATTCGACTACTGTGGGGTTGGGGATGGGGAGTGTGACATCAGCTACACTCTGGCTCATGTCTTTGGACTCCACAAAATGTTGGCAACCTGTTAACTTGTCACAGGTTGAACTTGGGGCAATACTCATGCCATCACCAACTTCACTGCCACCACCAGTGGGGACAACAGCATTTCCAACCATCATTGATGCAACTGATTGCGCTGTGAAAAACACAGTTGGAGAAATCCCTTTACTGCCATCAACTATGCCCTTATGCTGCATACTACCATGCCCACACCCACGTCCACTCTTGCCAGTGGCAGCAGTGCCATGGCCAGAAATATCTTTGCATGCATTTCTCTTTGTGGGCATTTTTTTGGATTATACATTTAGATTTCTAAACTTTGGGGTGGATGGGATGCCAAAAAACATCTGTGGCTTATTGATGGAGACTGGGCCCTAAACAGATGTAGAAGCACAGATAGATGGAGACGCAGCACTCAAGAGGTGCAGCCCTACAGGAACAACAACACCTTAACCAGTCAACACAAATCCATAGCTGGAAAAATAAAACTTTGTTTTGGCGGGGGGACACGCTGCAGTACCAGTCCACTACCAAGATAGAATGAAGCACTACAAAATACTGCAGATGGATAAGAGATTCAGAGTGCTGTGATTACAGTGTGGTGCAGTAAAATGTGTCTGTCTTGACAACACGTACACACACACTAAAAGTAATATGCAGAAAATTTAACAGTCCAGTACAGTACAACCAAATCTTTTAAACTGACTGAAAAATGGCACAGTTCCACAGCAAACAGCAAAAAATGATCAAAACTTAATGCAAATACTAACACACTAGTTACCCAACAACAGTTAGAAAGACTGCCTTTCTCACTGTGAATCTCCCTTCACCACAGATCTGCCCCTCCCCCAAAGCACACTTCTACAGTGTCAGTCAGCACACAGACTGAGTGTTCTAAATTAACATTCAAAGTGCACATAAAAACAATAAACACTCAATGATACAAGCACAGGAGGGCTTCCTACGATATATGTACTAAATTTTGACCCAAAAAATTGGCTCCAAAATTGTTTTTAAAAGGTTTTCGATGGTTTTATTTACAGAGCTCTGAGAGTAAACTGTCTCCAGCTTTCCACTACAAACACACTATGCAGAACTGAGGCTGTGCAAGACAAAAAAGAGACCATGTGACCTGCCATCCCATGATTCATTGCAAACTTCACCTTAAAGCAAAAACAAAGGTGAAGTCCATAGAAAACAATGAAAACTTTGTGTAATTATGGCTATGATGTGAAGTCTTCCATGTAGTGAAGTGCATGGACTTCACCCACCACTTCCCCCAGCACCCCATCCAATGCACGTCTGCCTGCCGAGGATCTGGAAAGAGGTTTCTGCCACCATGGTACTGCCTTACCCAGATGGTGGCACAATGTCAGAAAGCATAGCAGCATACCCAGAGTCAGCACTCCACAGGAACTGGTACCTGCCAAGACAGAAACAAGGAGTTAAATCATATGCAGTCTCATGTAATTTTCAAATGCCTGCAATCTCTAACTTCCTAGGGCCTGAATCTGTTTCTCCATTAACCCGTATGCACTGATGTGTGATGTGGCCCCCATCCTGAAGGAATGAGTGTTAAAATCTCATGAATCAAACCTCAAGCTTTGCAAGGTCTTTCCTAAAACATGACTTTAATAGAGACCCATCATCATGTTTAAAAAATGCTTCACCTCCTCCTATATGCCTGGCCACATAATCATGGTCCTGTGCACGGATGTCCCATTGGACTGTTGGGGGTGATCTCAGGCTGCACCAGCACCCTGACCTCTATTGTTTGTCTTGCTCCTATACAATCAGAAAAACACACTCACAGTGGTTAATACCACATCATCATCCCCAGTGCCAGTGGCAATCCGGTACCATGCTCAGCTGCACTAATTCAAATATCCAAAAGGTCCCTCAAAAAGCAACTTCATAGGCTGCTCTGAACAGGCACATTTTGATGGTGATGAGCATATCTTTGGAAGCTCATCAGATACTTGTTTTAATAGCACTCAGCTGATGAGATGCCAGCTGCCCAGTCTCTTGGGCACTGCCTGTGCCCAACCTTGCAACATTTTGTGAAAGGGGAAGCCCTAGAGGTATTCATGCACCCCATGACATTCTGGAATCATGCTATGCCCACCAGATGACCCATCATTGCTGATGTGGTCCCCTCTTGTTTCCTGTGGAGGACATATGAGCAGAGCTGATCTACTGGAATGGTCCAAACATTTTCCCACCCCTGTGCCTGATTCACCCCCAGAAAGCTCTCTGCCCCTCACTGGTAAGACACCTGTGTGCTGGGCACTAGAAAGTTCAATTCACTATGTATCTCCTAGGGTTCCGATTTAATCTTTTTTTGTTATGTAATATTTGTTCCAGTGGTGGAGTAAGTCACATCTGGATAGATTCAAATTGTTCAAAATGTTTGTGGTACTCAACCCTCTATCAATCAAACTTGATCTCTCAAATATTTCAGTTTATGTATTTTTATTCCTGCTCCACTTTTCCTTTTGAGACATATCACATTATCTCAGCACTCATTTATAACTTTGTGGTACTGTTATGTTTCAGAACAATCCTGTTCCTTCTTCAGACATTATTGAGATGCTTGAACTGCATAACCAAACATATAGGCCCATATATTCAAAAGGGTTGCGCATGGCGCAACAGTGTTGCACCATGCACAACCCACTGATGCACCCCGGTGCGATATTCAAAAGGGAAAAGTGTGCTGCACAAATCTCGATGCACCAGAGCACATCAGTAATGTGTGCAGGCACAGGTAACGGGAGGCGTGCCCATGCATAACCTGCACAGCCCGATATTCAGCTCAGGATGTGCAGATTCACGCATGTGCAACCCCTACCTGCAACTGCACAAAGTTACACCCCCAAAAAAAGGAACAAGTGATGGCCACCCACAGGTGAGCTGCCGCATTGCAGGGCACAACACAGCAGCTGCCACCTGTGGGTGGTCACCTGAGTTCCTGCCGCACCTGGTGGCACCCCCCATGCCCCATCATGGGCATCACTATAGCCCCTTCAAGTCCAATATCCCTGGTGGTCCAGCAGACCACACTGAGCCCGATCGTGGGCATCATTAATAGGAACCCCCCAAGTCCAATATCCCTGGTGGTCTAGTGTACCCCCCACCACCTGCCCACTGAGCCCCGCCCGCCCCCCCTGTCAGCGGAGGGTGGCAGCACCCCACCGTCTGCCGCCCGCCGCCTGCTGACCAACAGCTTGGTAGGGCTGCGCCCATTGGTTCACAGCATGACCAATGGGCATACCCTTCATACCGTACTACTCAGTCGAATGTGAATAGATTCATTCACATATCTGGCTAAGTAGTACAGTATTGAGCTGCACACCCATTGGCCCATGCTGTGAACCAATGGGCGTGCAGTCCTACTAGGCTGTCAATCGGCTGGCGGTGGGCGGCTAGCTCGTGGTGCTACCGCCCATCGGCAGATGGGGTGGAGCAGGGCGGTGGGTCTCAGTGTGCAGGTGGGGTGGGGATACACTAGACCAACAGGGATATTGGACTTGGGGGGGTTCCTATTAATGATGCCCGCGATTGGGCTCAGTGCGGTCCACTGGACCACCAGGGATATTGGAAGGGGGACTATAGTGATGCCCGTGAGCGTGGCACATAGAGGTCCACTGGACCATCAGGGATATTGGACATTGTTTTATATTGCAGGAATGCCCGCGATCAGGCTGCAGGGGGCATTGGTCCCTGACGGCTGCTTCCTGGTAGGGCGCCAGGCGCAAGTCGTTGGGGATCGGCACACCTGCATGCTAATGGCATGCAAATGGGACTGTAATGAGATGCAAATTGCCCTCTGTGTGCCTTGCATATATTATGGCCCCATTTGCATGTCCCCTTTTGAATATCGCAGGTGCTGTGCATGGCACAATGGCACTTGCGCCAGCGCATCCTCATGCTCCACTCTGGCCACTTGCACTGGCACAGTGCCACTGCACCATGCACAGTGGGAGTGGCCAAGGTGCAATATTCAAAGCTGCTGCACCATAGTGCAGCTCCGTTGAATATCGCCCAGGCCACACCCCTGCGCAACAAAGTTGAGCTGCGCCCAGGCTTGCGCCACGCCTGGTGCAATTTGAATATCCCGGCCATAGAGTTTAAATTAATCTCATAGATTATTCTCCAAATGAACTGAAACAAATATTCTGTAAATATTTTAAATATTCTAAATATCTTTGAGGCAGGGGGAACACACCTGCTAGTGTTAATTCTTATGGCCATCCTGGTCAGAATCCTCTTTCAGATACCTTTACCCACTGTAATTCACAATTTCTGCAAGAAACAGAACAGCCTGAGTTACCAGTATACCTAATAATCTTTTCATAACAACATTCTCCTGTACGTTTTAAACCTTGATGCATAGAGGTTCTGTTTTACCTTATACAGCATTTTCATTAGGTTTATGTGACACAGTTATTTACTTTTGTGCCTTCAGTTTCTGCAATTAGCAAAACACACATTTTTAGTTTCACACTCTGTATTGTTTACCAAGCTCTATTTTTTTCTAGCTCCTCAAAATAATTTTATTACCTTTCAGTGGGTATCAGTTTGGTTCCAGTTTTTGCAGTAACTGAAAACAGTTACATCTCTTGAAAGAGAGCATCAGCATTTTCAAACTACCACCATTAGCCAGGATGCCTACTTGCACTGTACAGCTCGCCATCTTGCTGAAGGTTCAGAAAGGGTTGGGCCAGAGGGTGAACATGTTTGAAGAGTGTGATTACATCACTACGTGATGTCACCCTGGGTGGCCTGGTCACCATGGGAACTGCTCAAAAACACTCATGCATGAGTGTAAAAAGCAGTCCTCCTTCTGTTAGTTCTGACCGAACTAAATATTTAATGTAGAAACACTACAATAATCTCACTTGTGACCAATTCAGAGTCTCATTGCAACTCCCTGAGATAGATAGAATCACTTCTCAGAGTGGCTACGGGTTAAGGGAATAGAATTGGTGATTATGACTCCTGCTGTAGATCAGTTTAATGTCTGGGAGGCACTTCATAAAATAGCAAAGTGAGTCATATCAGGTGGTGTGATTCTTGCAGTAGCTGGGAAACATGCGACATGTAGAATACTGTTTTTGGGACTGCTGGGTGCAAGGATAGTTATTTATGTTGATGGAATAAGTGGATTATTCTAAAATGCCACCCTCCAGTGCTTATATCCAGATGTGGGAGGTCAAATTTGTGGAAGGGGGATCAAAAATATTGTCTTATGACCAAGGAATATTATATCATCCTCCTTCAGGACAAAGCCTGGGCATTAAAATTAATTTAAATGGCAATCATGTTTTTACAGAGCATTTTTAACATATTTTTTTTAAGGAAATCCCATTAGGTCCTATTTCTAAAAAATTCTGTTAGTTAGTACTGTAAATGACTGTTGAACATATTTCTACAAACGTCAAAAGGCTCCACTCAACATTTCTAATCATCTCTGTCCCCTGGCAATGCTACCAGCAGGTATGGAAGGGACTGAGTAACCCTGCTACCTGCACCCAAAGCGAGTGTTTCTTAATTTTGTTTTCTTTAACCATCACACTTATTTGCTCTCCAGCCTCTGTTGCAAAAGGAACCCACCAGCTACCAAAAGGAACATTGCACAGAGGGGGACTGGATCCCAGGGTCCAGCCTGATGAGTAAATCTCAGCCACTTTTGTTGAAATGTAATGCAGCTTTCCCATTCAACCTCCCACTGTCTACTACTACTTGCTCTCCCTCTACAGCAACCATGTGGTGTCAGCATTCTTCGACCTCCTCTGCCATTGCACAGGCTTAGCAGTCTTGGCCCCTTTTGCCCCAGGTAAGTAGCAATTCTATAAATTTGTTTTAAATACTCATACCATGGGGCATCACTCTGGCATGCTGGTGACCTAGGTGTGCATCCCATACTTGAGAAGTCAGGTGTGAAGGCTGGCAGGAAGGGATTCAGAGCATCCTTTGGACACCCCCCTTCTGGGGAAAGAAGGCAGTGTGCCACTTCCATAGTAGCTTCTGGTGGTGGCTTTGTGGCAGTGCATTTAGTGGTTTGGGTGGCCACACACTGCTGAGCATCCCCCCAAGGATGCTGCTAGATGACACACATATGTGGGTGTTGGGTGTGGCCCTGTAAAGTGTAAACTCCCAGACTGATGTAAAATGCTGCCCACCCAATACCACAGGTCCTTCACTGTGAACCATGGCACTCCCCTGGAAACTGAGTGCAGATTCTGTGTGGGTCACACTACCTCACCCTTGAAGGCCACATCCTGGGGGGCAAGCCAGGGAGGAATACTGGAAGAAGGTCAGTCCCACAAGACGGATGTTGGGACTGGGTGCAAGGAAGGGCTGATGGGGGCTGGTCCACTATGGGAGCAAAGAAAATCTCTTGTCAGGCTGTGAAAGGGAGCCTCTACTGGAGGCAGCAAGCAATCACCTTTCCCGATGTTAGTTGGGTTTCCATTCTCTCTCTCTCCCCCCACATACACCTCATGGTGGTCGGTGTTCTTCCACCAACCAGGCCTACCTGACTTCCTTCTGCTCCTCTTCACATCCTCCCCATTCAGTAGTGCAAGCCACAGCTGTTCTAAAAGAACCATGGAAGGGAGAGACCAGCAACTGAGAGACTACGCTCCCGCATAGGCTACATTACTACTGCTGAAGGCAGCTCAATACTGCACTTTCCATCAGAGAAAGGTAGGATTGCACACTCCAAAAGGACTCCACAAACAAGCACTTTTCTTATAAAAAACTGGACTGAAGCAACAAGGTGATGTCAGCCTGGGCTTGGGCTCATCCCAACTCCATCTCATCCTTGTCTGTCCCTAGTTTATCAAAAGGCCTTCCCCTTCTTATAGTACTCTGAAGCCTGGAGTCCAACTGATGCATGTAGATCCTGTTGATTACCTTCTAACCAGAGGGAGAGGAGAAAGTGAGGAATAACCTCACAGGTGCAGTTACTTTTATATACCATGCTCCTCCTCTCTGGCACTAAGTCACCCTCCCTCTGAGAATACCTACCTGCCTACCCCTCCACCCATAGTGGGTGGCTACCTCAAACCTGCCTGCCAGCCCAGATGACTCTCAGGGCCTGCCCACAGACAAAGCCTCACCCGCTGCTATGCCTTGCAGGCTACCTCAAAAGATAAGATAACATTTTAATTTCAGTATCAACAGGATTTATTTAAGTCAAGGAAAGACAGTGGTCATGTTGGCACCTGATTTATAGTTTGTAGACTTATCCATTAGAGAGATGCTGACACCTGCTTAAGCTTGGTCAAGGAATGTTACACCAATGCCTGTACTCTAAGAAGTATTTCTTCACAGAAAGAGTAGTGGATGCCTGGAACAGCCTCCCAGCGGAGGTGTTGGGGGCAAAAACTGTAATGGATTCAAGAAGGCATGGAATAGGCAAAAAGGAACCTTAGTGGTAGGGAAAGGGGGAGGTGAAGCCAGAGATCAAGTAGAGTCTTCATTATTACAGTAGGTCATGAAAATGGGCAGATTGGGTGGGCCAAGCGGTCATTATCTGCCATCAAATTCTACATTTCTATGTTTCTACGTTTCTACAGAACAGCTTAAAGCCACTGTTCTGCATGGAAATAATAAGTTATTAAGAGACTGGCTTGCATTAAAAGAGCAATCCAGCTAGATAGCTCTTCCACAAATGCCCCCCTTCCACACACACACAAACTCCTAAACACATATAAATGTTTCATAGATGAAAGATAATTGATGTGCTAATGTTTCCATACATGTAAACCCTTAGGTAACTTACGTCAAATCTTCTGTTAATGTCAGCCTTACATACAATTGCTTTTGTCACATATAGACTTCTTGATGGTATAAAACAGTCCTATTTATGAAAAAATAGGACTACAAGAAGGCACGTAAAGTGTACGGGCAAGCATTTTTTTTTCTCAACAGGTCATGTTAAACCTGTTTTTCTAGTCCACACTAACACATGCTAATGAAGGACCCAGCCTTCAGTATCTGAACCTGCACCTCTGCTGTCTGACAACCCAAATTACAAAGAAAAAAGTCTTGTTACTTTAAAACAACTGATAGTAATTTTAACCTCCCACAGTCCCTCTATCTACTGCACTGACAGTCATTGACAACTAAATCCAAATGATTCCAAGTCACATGCCCCCCTTCACCAAAACCATTCCTCTGTACAGTAGTACTGTACCTGCCCTGGTCCTGGATACTGTAAGCCTGCGTGTGTTACATTTCACCCTGATACACTATTACTAAAATAAGTGACATGTACCCACTAATGACGCAACACAATCTCTCTGAACACAATATTTAATGAGGAATTGTGTAGAGTCTCAGACATCAACCCCTCCAGCACAAGAGCCCTACAGTAAAGTCTGCCATCTCTGGCAGCCTAGTTCTCTACTTCCCTTCACAATGCCCCTTGGTAACTACAGTACTATGGAGCAGTACTTACTCGGGTGGTGTACTGATCCAGTTTATCCCTTCCTTGGAAATGAATGAAGATGCAGCAGTATGTTGTGGGTCATTGTCTGTAATGAAGGATACGTAAATACATATAAAGTCAGTGTACAGGACTGCACAGAGCTGTAGTATCACTGCATAATGTATCATAATGCATTCTTTATGCAGTTTCATCACCTTAGAAAAATCTGTGACCATTATCAAAATGAGTCTGAACATAGGGAACAGCGCTTTTCTTAATTACAGTACCTTTTTTTCGGAGAACTCTCTCTTCATGACATTTGTCAAGCAGCAAGAAAAATGTATATACTAAAGAAGAAACATGAAATGTGTGCACCAATAGGAATTATAATTGCTATGTACTGATACCATACTACAAAACTGAATATTAGATACTGGTAATGAAGTTACAACAGTACTATATTAACTTACCAATTGCAGAACATTATGGAAAGTAGGTTGTAACATATTGAAAAAAATACATCAACAGTACAAAAGTGTACAGTACTGTACCTTCAAAAATGACTAGTGGGCTAGGAACTTGTCATGATGTTGCACCCCACACATAAACCTTAAACGGGGGGTACTTAAGCTGTGGCTTCTGACTAATAACTCCTTGTTTATGTAATAACAGTATAGTGTGTCTTTGTAACTGTATTGAAGATTCACTGGTAAAAAGAACAACATAAAGCTGTTCTCCTAGTTCCAGCCATGCAACTTGCTTGTTGCAGATGTAGAAGTTTACTTTTATCTTGTATCACAGGGCAGAATCTGAATACAGAATGAAAAAAAAATATAAATGAATCATTACAGTGTGTGGAATCAATTAAATACAATGGTGTAGAATATGCCTTTTAATAAATGCAGTACTGATAAAAGCAAGCTGAAAATACTGGACTTGTCCTCTAAGAGCTGTAAGAAGGATGGGATACAATGAGCAGCATTAATTCACAGAAAGGGTGGTTAACATGTGAAATACACTCTATTACCCTGAGGTGTTGAGATGGAAATTTAGCTATACTGTAGTAAGTTACAGAATGCTGATACTAAAAACTGTTCTTGCTGTATAATGTATTCCTTGAAATCCCACCATACTGTTTACTAAATTTTTCATCCAACTACAGTACATTGTAACTGAAGGTTGGATTTAAAAACCTCTAACAGGATTGCCATGAAGGGTTGCAAGAGGCCTGTGCAGCAATGCGTCCTCTGAGTAAGAGCAGACCCCAAAGGTGGGAGAAGGAGAGCAACAACCACTGAGGCACTCAACTGGCCTACCGACTAAAACAAACTGGGTGAACTAGAGGTGGTCATATGGAGAATAGCTTTCAAAGGTGCCATGATGATGCCATAGCCAAAGGGGCGCTCTTGGGCTGTGAGGGCTCCACCCTCAGCAGCTGAAGTCTTAAATTCTGCATCAAGAGGTGTGCCATATGACTGCATGCTAAAGCTCAACCCAGAGTGAGGACATTTTCACTATGGGCCAGATGAGAAGGACCCCACCCTGAGGTTCACATGCTCAAGATGAGGACTTCAAGAGTGCAAAGTGAGACTGTTGGCTTAAAGGGCAAACCCTGAGCCAGAAAAGGTAATGGACATGATTGTCATGCCTCTTATTTATGAATGAGAGCATGAATCAACTTTGAGTTCTTGATAGGAGGAGGCCAGGCAAAACCAGCGGCCCTTGATTGGGAAGCAGGCCTTTAAAGCTTACAAGTAAACTCTGCAACCATGAGATTGAAAGGTTGCGAGCGAATGCTGCAACCATGAGACTGAAAGGTTGTGATTGAGCTCTGCAATAATGAAAACAACCAAGGTGGAGTCTGGGTGAGGTAGGAGGCTGTGTGCGAGCCAACATTTTGTGGTTTGATAGTAGTAGCAACCAGCAGAAAATAAGCCAGGCCAGTTCCATTACAGAAGCCAAATTGATGGTGACATAGAAGGTGGACATTTATGAGAAAGTGTGATGCCAGTGACTGAATCAATAAGGTTTAGTGTAAATGAATCAATGACATTTAGCAGATAGGAGATGCTGTATGTAGTAGGATTTGCAACAACATTTGCAACAGCAATAAAATAGGAAGCAGCGTACACAAGCATGATGTGTTGCATAAGAGGTAAGCTGGATTACTTATATGCTTGCCAACCAGTTCCATAAAGGAGCAATCATAGTTTGCATAAAAGCATTTGATGCTATGGTTTCAGCATGAATAGTGAATTATGATTGGCATGCATACCTTAAATGTCATTAAGGAGGAGATAGGTTAATCCAGTAAGGAGCATGCAGCACAGTAATGCAATGCAATGAACATTTGAAGGCCATGTAGGCTGTGAGATTAATGATTTATGCATGGATAACTGAAAGCCTTGTAGGCAAGAAAGCAGGACAAAATCAAATAGGTTACATAAAAACATGCTCCTGCTAATTGGAGCCACAATGCTCTACTCTGACATTGCAGTCCCCCACAGTGGGAATAACAGGGAAGCCACAAGTTGAGCATCATGAGCCCAAACAGCAACTGTAATGTTGGTACAGTAGGAAACCCCAAACAAGGCTCCTTTACTGGCAAGGTCCTAGTGAAGGACAAGCCGTAGGATAGCAAGCTGCCAGAGTAGTGTGAACAGGGGAAGCAAATTAATGACTGAATGGTTCAAGATAGTTAAATTCAGAAACAAACTGCTGAAATACCTGCAGCTGGAAGCCTAGACTAGGCAGCCAATGTAGTAGCTGAAAGTTTCAGTATAGCAATGCAGCAGTTGGGCCTAGCTGAGTAAACACTGAATAAACTGAGCAGAGCACAATGAACTCCAATACTGAATGAACTGTGCTAGCACTGAGTGAAGTAGGAGCAAAGCTGTTGAACACACATAGCAAATAGGGATTGGCAGAGTGAAGCAGATGTTCAGGCAGTGAGAGGCTGTGAGGGTGAAGCCTGGACCAGGTGCATATAGTTAAGGTGGAAAGCACAGGAGACAGCAGGCAGGAAAACAGCAGTGGGAGCTGAAACACACAATAACAATTCAGTTGACTGAGGGCTTGCAAAATCTGGTGAGTAATTGGAGCCTGAGAGCACAGGCATGGGGCAGCTTAAGGTAAGGAAACAACAATATGTAACCTGAAGCACAAATAAACAATGTATACACAGGGGCTATAAAACAAGAAAGTCCAAAAGAAACAAACAAAGTAAACACAAGTACAGGAGCATGAAGGAAACAAGCACACAGGGAAATACATAGCAGCAGGAGGAAAAGCAACACAAACCAAAAGCAGGAGAACACAAAAAACAGAAGTTACTCACAAACCAAACAGAGCCCAAAGCACAGCAATGCTGGGGGGTGGGGTGGGAGAGAGAAGATAGACTGACAGAGCCTCTGGCTGACAAAGAAAAAGTGCTTCAGAAGGAGGCTGGGAGTAACTGCCTATATAGTAAATGATATATGGTTGATCGTCAACAACTTTAGGCATGTACAGGAAGAGTACTACAAGTATATTTCCAGACTGGTGATAGCAGTGTCCATATAAGGAGTGTGTCATTCATTCAATTCAGGATCTACTACACCTCAATACTTCCACTACTGTATAAAATAATGTCCTGACACTGTTGACGCTGATCCTTTGAACAAAGGTGGGGGAGCATTAAACAAGATTGAATGAAAAACTATCTTCTATATACAATAATTGCAGAGTGGACATAACTGAGAGAGCAGCATATGAGGCACACCAAAACATACCAGGAGGCCACCCAGTAATCACGGGGCACTGCAAGGAAGTGCAACATACTGCAGTCCAGCCAATATTTCCCTTTTCTTCTTCCCTGAGTGGGCAGCACACCTGGAAGAATGGGTCAGAAGAGAAGATCACATTACCTGTATGTGAATCATGTCCATTGCTGAGATGGGCTTCCTTAGATTGGGTGGAGGCAAGGTAATTGTATGCTGTTCTACCAATAAAGAATTAGCAGCAAACTCCTGACAATATTACTTACAGAACTGGCAACAGCTGACAGAGTGAGGAGGCAGTGAGGATGAGTGGGGTTAAGGGGATGTCTCAGATAATGACAGATGGCCATCTACTGTAGCAGTAACATGGGCAGTGGATCTTACTGCTGCTTAATACAAAATGCAAGGTAAAAGGCAGAAGATCATAATTATTTACAGTACTTGCACCTAATGCTTCAGAACACTTTGAATTTTTCTGTTTGTTCCAGTGCCTCCAATATCACAAAGGTATTGCATTTCTGCACCCATTTATTCCAGCTGCCTGCATTTGTATGGCATTCTTTATTGCAGGATCATTTATAGGTGTGCGTGATCATTCCAATGGATGAAAATTAGTATTTAGTAACCCATTTTTTAAAGTAATTGCTAACATTGCCAGTTTGCTTTCATTTATCAATGATAAGTTATCATACAGTACCCATGGTTCTCTGTGGGGAAAAGGGAGCTGTATGGGGCTGCAGCTGGGCAGGAAGAAGGGTCCCACCTTGCTGTGAGTTTTAAATTACTTTATTATTATACTCTGGCTCTGTTTTTGGGGATGAGGAGCTGGGCAGATGTATAGGGTCTCTTTGGGACAGGGTCCTGGATCCCAAGTTTGTTGGTTATTTTTTCTCTCTTATATAGTACTCTAGGCCCCTACTATGCTGTGACAGTACTGATGACCATACAAACCCATAAAAAGTACCATGACACAGATATTAAGTTAGCAGAGTAATATAGCAGTGGCTGAGCACTGCAGCACATCAAAAGTCTGACCATCATACATTCCCTCTGGCACTGAATGCATACTGTTGTATATTATTGTTTTGAATTGCATATTATTGTGCAATAATTAATGGGTCTTCCCTTTTTCCCATTGTGAAACCATGCCATAATCTGCTGTTATAAAAGAGCATTCATCTTGACCAGCATGGCGGCGGCATGAGTGAGCTGCCTGAGCGTGAGCATGAGCTCTGTCTAAACTTTGTACTTCTGAGCTTCAAATCTATTTTATTTTATTGTTTTTTTCAGTTTTTATCAATTCTGTTCTTGTTCAGTCGACCGGTTGCGCCTGTTTTGAGCACGTGAAATGAATACCGAGCAGCTGTTTGACAACCGCTTGATAACCGCCGAGACGTAGTGTTTTTCCGGTCAGGGTTTGGTGTGTCGGATTTTTAGTATAATACTGGCTTTGAAATCTTTGTAAGCTCATTAAGAGGAAACAACTTTGCGGGCAGCCCTGACTTCTGTAAGACGAGGATAGAACTCTATGTCGGTCTGTGTTGGTCAGCCTGTCACGTCTGGGGAAACTGCTAGAGGTTGGAGCTGGAGAGTCTTCGAGGAATGTAAAACACTGGACTTTTGTGCTTGCTAGACTGTCACGGGTATATTTCTATGGGCTTTTTTGGATACTTTCCACGAGTTTTGGGGACAAACATCTGGAAGTTGAAAGAGGAGGTCTATTGGCCAGAGTATCATGACTTGAACAGCTTCTTTCTTGAGCTAAAACTGGGTTTGCGAGTTCGTGAGTGGAGACCTCCTTTATTTTCATCTAAACGTGTAGTGGGAGCATTTGAGTTATTACTTTTAAAGGTGGATACTGCTTGACTGCTAATTGCCCCTAAATATTGTTCTGGTGATGAGAGCACCTGGGGCCTGGGAGCATTAGATAAAACCCTTTCCCTGTTTTGGAGTCTGGAAACTCTCATGGAGTACTATGGATATAGGGAAATCTTCCTTTTCTGACTGTTTCATGGATGCTCCCCCTCCTCTGGTGTGGGTGATTCCCGGAGATTTGGGGCCATTTTGGGAGGAATCATGGGAATTTTGGCTGGAGGGCTGTTCTCCTCTGTGGTTGTTGGCTGGGGGGTCCCAGCCACCGGTGGACAGCTGGAATCTCAGGTTCCCCTCCCAGGGTGCCCTGCTTTTCCCTGGGTTTTATTCCTATGGGAGTGGGGAATTTTGCATTCTCCTTTTGGGCCTTGGCTCCTGGGTGTTGGATTGTGGCTGTGTTGGGCTGTTCCAAGGGAACTCCGGGGTTTGTTGGTGGTGTAGATTTTCCCTGGGGTTCCTATGGTGTCTCTGTGGTGGGAGTTACTACTGCCATCTCAGGGCCCTATTTCAGATTACAGTCCTCCAGCCTGATCCTAGCTTAGGTGTCTCGGCCTGGGTTCTGAGAATACAGTCTATTAGAAAAGATTTGGTTTTCCTATGGAACCATTTCAGTGATCGGATTAAGAGGGGGTGAGAGACACTCTTGTTGTTTGTCCGAATTTCATCTAAGGATCTTCTGGTATTTGGACTATGAGAGGGTGAGAATCCCTCTTGTTGTCATCTGGATTCTACATGTCTCTGTGGAAAGTTACCATTCTGCCCTTTGACACTGACTTTTAGAGAGTGTTATTTGATTTGTATTTATGATCTGTTTTAGAATTTAAGGGAGGGTGAGAGCCTCTGGATTTTTGGTTATTAATTTTAGTTATTTGCATAGTTTATTTTGATTGATTTTATTTAATTTTGTTTTGTTTGTTTTGTTTTATTTATTTATCTTATTCTGGGTTTTGTTTAGGTTTGTTTTTTATTATGTGTAGAGGGTCTGCCACCATGGTCGTGAGCTATTCGTCCTCTGCTCTCTGTGCCCTCCACCCCTTCTCCCCTATGCCACTGCAGTTGTTGACCTATCAGCACTGTAGAGGGCTGGGGATTGAATGAAAGGGAAGGAGGAAATTTGGGGAGTGTGGACAGTGGAGGCTGAATGAGCAGTGACATCGGATTGGGGTAGTGGAGGCCAGAAGACACCCTCAGGCGAAATGGATTTGAGAGCAAAGTTCTCCTAGTCTGGTTTCCATACCCAAGGGCACCTCTACTATTAATGGTATTGGGCAAGTGGTCTGTTCCACCTCAGTGACCCGTCCAACCTGAGTGGTGTTGTGCAATGCCAGATCCATTGGGAACAAGACTGCAGTCCTTGCAGATCTGGTGGAGTCTGTGGATCTGGCTTGCATTACCAAGACCTGGCTGGATGGTAATGCTAGTCCAATTTTGGAGGCAGCAGTTCCAGCTGGGTACTCAATGTTACACTGCTCGAAGTTGGACTGCGGGGTGGGGGGGGGTTGTGGTCTGTTTCAAGACCAAACTGGGACTCACAACTGTACCAGTCGAGGAGGTAGACTCCTTTGAGTGTACTGTCATGGCAGGTGTGGGATGTAGAATAGTTCTCATGTACCATCCACTAGGGATGAAAAACGCTTTCTACAGGAAGCAGCCAATTTCATCATCAACATGGCATTTGAGTCTCCCAGGCTGATGGTCCTGGGTGACTTCATTGCCTGGATCGATGATGAATATTCACAGTTTGGACAACACTTCCTCCAATTAATGACATTTTTGGGCCTCACACAAGTGGTTACATCTGCCACGCATAACAGCTTTCACTCCCTGGACTTAGTCTTCCTCCCGGGGATTGAGGCCACTGACATTGGGGTGGAACCTGTCAGTAGGTCCGATCATTACACTGTGGGCTTCAGTTTTTGTACCCCCCCTTGTAGGCCTACCCCGGTGGAGGTGGTTAAGTGCCGCTTTTTATGAGATATTAGCTCTGTGGGCCTGGTAGCGGCACTTGACCTATCGGAGTTATCTGAGGTGAGCAATGATCCTGAGGCTTTGGTTCTGGCCTATAATAGGGCCATTTTCTTGGCTCTGGATCAAATTGCTCCTGTCCGTGTTTGTCCTCTCTCCATTTGACCTTGGTCTCTATGGTTCGATGAGGCCTTGAGGGAGATGTGGTGACAAGGATGAAGATTAGAGCATTGTTGGCAGAGAACTGCCCTTGATGCCAACCATCTTAGACTGATGGAACATTATCAGCTCTATTATTCCACAGTCTCTCGGAAGAAGGCAGAGTTCCTGTCCAAAGAGTTTGCGGCTGCTTAGAACCGACCAGCTCCACTTTTCCGAATTGTTGACAGGCTGTGCAACCCAGCCTGTCTCCAGGGTTGGAAAGTCTTTTCACAATTAGAGTGTGATGAGCTTGCTCGCTTCTTTGCAGATAATGTGGCCGACATTAGGGCAACACTTTGACCTGCCCCCTCTATTGGAGATGTTTTTGATTGACATTTGGTTGCTCCCTCTGGTCTCTCCTGGAGTTCCTTTGACCGACCTGAGTTCACTGATGTCATGAGGATTGTCCAGAGTATGTGCCCTACGTGCTGTAGTTTAGACCCGGGCCTGACTTTCTTGATAAAGGATTGTCTTGAGACTATTGGACCGGTTCTTGCATGGATAGTCTGGTGCTCCTTGGATGTGGAAGAGTTTTCTAGCCCACTGAAAGTGGCGGTGGTGACACCTCTCCTGAAGAAAACTACCTTGGACCCTCACTGCCATGCTAACTACAGACCGATCTCTAATCTTCCCTTTGTTGGGAAGATTATTGAGAAAGTGTGGCAGCACAATTGGAGAACCATTTAACCATCCATGACACCTTTGAACCCCTCCAGTCTAGTTTTTGAAAGAGTCATAGTACCGAGACAGCACTGGTTCAGGTGCTCAATGATCTCCTGATGGCTAGAGATCAGAAGAAATGTTCCATTCTTGTTCTTCTTGATCTCTCATCAGCTTTTGACACTGTGGACCATGGGGTACTGCTTGCGCACCTGGAGTTTATCTGTGGCCTGTCAGGGACAGTCCTCAGTTGGTTTAGATCTTTCCTCACTGACAGGACTCAGAGAGTGGTGTCTGGATTAAATTCTTCCTGCCCACTCTCACTGTGATGTGGGGTACCCCAGGGCTCGGTGTTGTCCCCCATGTTGTTCGCAGTGTATATGCTGCCCCTCTGAGACATTGTAAGAAGGTATAGGCTGAAGTTTCACTGTTGTGCAGATGATACTCAGCTCTACCTGTCTTTTGCACCCAACCAGGATGGAGCTCTCTTGGTTATTAATAGCTACCTCACCAAAATCCAAGGCTGGATGAGTTCAAGCTGGCTAAAGTTGAACTCGGAGAAGACAGAGATATTAGTTGTGGACCCAGGTCATAAGGGTAGAGGGAATGAGAGCTGGCTTATCTTCAGGTTTATTTCTGGGAGGTAACCAGCTCTCTACCTCTGAATGGGTGCAAAATCTGGGGTAATTTTTGACAATGAACTGACACTGCATTTGCAGGTGTCGGCAGTTGTCAAACTTTCCTTTTATCATCTTAGGAACATCACCAGGATCAAGCACCTTATTCTGCCTGCTGACCTTCCTACATTGGTCCATGCTTTTGTGACCTCATGCCTGGATTATTGCAACTCCATTTATCTAGGGCTTCCTGGAGCTGATATCCACTGCCAGCAGCTGGTGCAGAATGCTGCGGCTCGATTACTGATGGGTACTTCTCGTATCTGTCATATCTCGCCAGCACTACGTGATCTGCACTTGCTGCCGATTCAGTGGTGGATCACCTTTAAAGTTGGTCTTTTGACCTACAAAGCCCTACGCAGACAGGGTTCAGACTACTTGAAAGAGCTTTTGGTTCCCTACTGCCCCAGGCAATCTCTTTGCTCAGCGGACGAGGGGTTGCTAGAGATTCTGAGGGTTTCCTTGAAGTCATCAGGTGCTCGTGCTTTTATGTTTGTTGCTCCGACCCTCTGGAATTCTCTACCCTGTCCGCTGCATCAGTGTGTGACCATGGAGGAGTTTAAAAAGGCCCTCAAGACCTATTTATGGTCAAAGATCAGTTTTTTATTAAATAATTATGAATTGGAGCTCAGATTTAGTGTTTTACAAATTATTTATGGATCTGTGTTTATTTGTTTATTGTATATTATTTAATTATTGTAAGGCACCTTGGTTTAAGAAAGGCACCATATAAATAAAGTTCCATTCATTCATTCATTTAAATTGGCAAACACTTACACGGTTTCCCTCACTGTACACATGTGCCTGCCGGAGTTTGTCCTTCCTGCCACTTGCCACTTCCTTCTCACCCAAAACTCAGCTGCCAAAGGAACTCAGCAATAAGTTATTGTTTTTTTAAGTCATTTTTCACATATATGAGGCAAAGAAAACAATTTAAAACACCTAAAAGTCTTGGACAATTAAAATGTGGGGACCCACCGAAAACAGAAGGACTGTGGCCTCACCACCTTCGCATTTCATCTCTGCCAGCCTAGCATTTGATACCTCTCCACATGCCACCCAAGTAAGGAACATCGGTAACATGTATGATTTGCCGCATACCCCAGCCTGTTCATTTCAGTTGCTCTCTATTAGCTTTAAGGAAGTAGAGGAGTCACTTATTAACCTGGATACTAAAAAAAGTGCAGGGGAGGATAGCATAGAACCATTATTCTTAAAACTTGGCTACCCCTATCTTACCACCCCAATACTTAACATATTCAACCTCTCTATCTCAACTGCTACAGTTCCCTCATGTTGGAAATCCACCCATATTCTCCCTTTATTCAAGTCGGGGGAACCCTGTGATCTCAATAATTATAGACCTATTTCAATACTGCCCATGCTCTCAAAAACATTCGAAAAACTGATCTACTCTCAATTGAAAAAACATATTGAAACTCAATCGCTCTTAAACCCTCTCCAATCTGGCTTTCGCACAAACCATAGCACCATTACAGCTCTAGCCAAGGTTACTAATGACTGGGTCTCTGCAATGGACTCTAAGAAAACTACTGGAGTAGTATTCTTGGATCTAAGCAAAGCATTTGATACAGTAGACCACAATCTGTTAGTTCACAGCCTTACCAACCTTGGCTTTACTCTATCCACAACCCAATGGTCCAATAGCTACCTGACAGGCAGGACACAGAAAGTTAAATCAGGAGATTTGTTTTCATCCTCCTTACCTACTGTAAGAGGAGTCCCCCAGGGATCTATTTTGGGCCGTCCTCTTTTCCTTATATATAAACAACCTTGATGCGTCAGATTACTGGAGTCCCCCACATTTCTTTGCAGATGATACAGTCCTGTACATCTGCGCCCTCACTGGAAGGAGTTAGGGACACCCTTCAAGCAGACTTTGCACAACTAGAAAAAAACCTAATTAATGCAAAGTTACTCCTTAATGCCAAAAAAACGAAAGCTATGATCCTCCGGCCATGCTCCTCCCACTCTACTAGTCTTGTTCCACCTAATGACTTTATAAATACTTCCTTAGGCGAGCACTTGGAAATAGTTTCAAAGTTCAAATATCTCGGTTTCTGGCTCAATAATAGGCTTTCCTTCAATGATCACCTCGATGATTTGGCTAAAAGGCTCAAAGCCAGGTTAGGCTTTTTTTTCTGTAATAGATCTTTCTTTCCCACAGAAATCAGAACCAGATTGGTCCAGGCCACTTTCCTCCCCCTCTCGATTACGGTAATATAATCTACAACTCTTCAGCTTCTACTAGTCTTCATAAGTTAGATGTTCTCTACCACCGCTCCCTCTGATTTATCGCCAACTCCCTTCCCCTAACTCATCACTGTGATCTATATGCCTTAGTTGGCTGGCCCTCGCTTACCGTTAGACGGTCAGTCCACACCGGCATCTGGACTCTAAAAGTTCTCCACAACAAACTACCGCAATATGTATCCTCTTTAATACACATAGCGCATAGTGTTTACTCCCTTAGGAAGACAGACCTTCTCCTTCTCAATGTACCTAGGACCCGTACTTCCTTTGGAAAACGTGCTATATCATGTTCACTGCCAACAATTTGGAATCGATTACAATCCTCACTGAAATTACCCAGTATTGTTCCTGTTAACCTCTTCAAAAGGTTAGCCATGGCTAAACTAAAAGATACCTGTAATTGTTTTTAAACTGAATATTGTCCCTGGGGCACCAATTTAATGACCCCATGATACCTCAGGTTCCATCTCCCCACTTCATTAGCTCTGTCTCGAGTTACTTACAGTGTCTCAGGTGGAATCCCTATTAACATACTAGTTATTGTTATGTAATTTCTGTTACTTTCTCCAGGAACTTTAATTTCTTTGAGGAAATCCTAATGTATGTAATGTATTGTCTTATAAACAGTATCACCTCCCATTATGAACTTTGTGTACCCAGGGAGCTGCTCCTTATGTATATTGTGTATTATTATGTAATCTCTTAACTTATTTGATTGTACGTCTGTCTCTGGACCTCATTGTGAATGTATGAATGTCTCAGGACCTCCTTGTGAATGAGCTTGCTCAGCGGAGTTTTCCTGCAATAAACTTGAAACTTGAACTTGAACCAGAACATCGTGTACTTTATATAATTGCTGTGGTGAAAAATGGGAGGCCCAGCAATTATATAAAATAAAATATGGGGTGGTGTGTGTAAACTTGAAGCTTACACACTCTCTCGGTGTTAGATGCTTTAATAAACCCCTTGAGCTCTGCTCTCAGGGTTTATGTAGCATCTAACACCTCAGTGGGGGGGTGAAAATTTCTCATTACACACACCACCCCATGCTTTATCCTATTTTTATTGTATTGAATTGTATACTGATGTATATTATTGAGTTTCTATTTGCATTTAAGGTATTTAAACCATTGCAATGTTGTTTCAAAAATCATAATCACCAGGAAAGGTAGGGCAGGACAGTACAGTACTGCTGACCCTGCAATCCTCATCAGAGTAGCATGACACAAACATTGGATCAGCAGTGCAATACAGCAGTGGGAGTCTGAGCACCATAGCACATCATAAATCCCCATGACTGAGCCACAGGGAACTAGACTACATTTGTTAAATCCCAGTCTGAGTTTGCTGTTTATTTTTATTTATCATACAGTACAGTTCCTGGGGCTCTTCTTATAGAGGGGTAAGCTGGATGGGTGTATTGTAATACAATGATTTGGTGTTCAGTGGTTCCCCCCACTCCTGATCTCCCATTACTATAATGAAAATATGTCCCAGTGTGCAATGGCTCCCTAAGCTCTCATTACTATAGTAACTAACTTTGGTCCTCATATGTCAAAAGTGTGTCTGGGTGAGGTCATGGTCACATGCACCTGCTATGTACATGCCACACCATGACAACTGACACTGAGACTCATAGCAATATTGCATCAGGACAAGAGATGGCTGCACAGATGCTGCTGTATGCACTTAAGTGGGTCACTGCACTCCTCTATGGGGATGAGGATGACAGCCTTTGGGGTGTTGCCCAGCCTGACACAGTATGTATGGCCAGTGCCTACCCATGGTGAGGGATGCCCCCACAGCACCACTAATGCCTGTGTTCATGGCATTTCAGCCATTCCAGTGATGCCAGATGGAGATCCTGCTGCTACCAGGCCCACAGGAGATGAACTGATGGGCTACTCTGGCATGAACAATATGACTACCTGAGGGCCCAGAATATACAGGGGACTACTACTGTGATGAGTTTGAGATGCCATGGTTCATCATCAAACCCATCGTGATGAGTACAGACACTATCCAGAGCAGGGGGTGCATGGGGCACAACAGTAGTTGCCAGCCAGAGCGGGGGGGTAGGCTGTCTTAGATGTGGGCACAGCCATCTCACATTTGCCTTTTCCCCCTGCAGGATACCACACCACTGCTTGCAGTGATACTGTTGCCAAGAGAGGGTCCTGACATCATTGAGATCAACATCAACCCCGAGGACCTAGACAACTGTTGGAGGAGTGGGAGAAGGTAGTGTGTGCTGTTTATTACAGCATCATGTTAGTGCTGACCTGGAAATCAGAATGGTTGGGCTCCATAGATGTTTGATGCAGTGATGGCTATGGGTGGTACTGTAGGTACCTTGCCACCAGCCATGTGCACAATGCTGTAGGATACAGGTGCTAGGATAGCACAGCACTGAAATGCCACACGGGATGTGTGGCATAGATATAAAGGACTCTTGCATGTGCCATGGGAATAGACTGGGCACAGTAAACTGCAGAACTGTATCATGTTCCCATATACAGCATACACAGTAGCATACAATAGGATACTGTACCTTTACCACCTGTGCAATAAACAGAGTGAAGAACTTGTGATCTGTTTCTCATGTTGTTCTTTTGGGGGATTATCCAGTGCCCATACAGGTGAGTACTTGTGCAGATTCAAAAACAAAAAGCTGTCCAAGAGAACTATGGCCAGTAATGGGATCTGCAAAAGTGATCACCATAGTGACTAAAGTAAAACATATGGGGAGTTGGAAACTGTGAAAGGGGAATGACTAATAACAAAAACAGGGTATGCATGTGTGTATGTGTGTAATTGATGGATGGAGACATAATGACAAAAATTGCTTGTGTGTGATTGGTGGTGGGGGGATGAAACAGTAACAGTTATTATTGCTATAAACAAAAAACAGTTACATATAGTACAGATCATGCCTGTCACCTGAAGTGTGAATGTTGCCACACTGTTGCCACACTGGCACATGACCCCCCCCGTCCACCAACAAACATAGCTGACAATGCCGTCACCAGATGATGATGCCCAATACCATTTACACCCCAAACCCCCATTTAATATGTAACGATTATATAAGATTGGGTATATTGTCTCAGTTATGTTTTTTTTACTTGACATTGGTAAACTGCAGTGATTGGCACATTCACCTATTGCATTCCTCTAGTCTGGTCCTGACACTGTCAACTCCATAGCTTGGAGATGTTTTTGCACTCAGACAGAAATGGCAGAAAGCTTGACAGCTCTACTGTATATTTTGCAGAGCCCCATGTTTGGTGGGTGGACGTTTGGAATGGGCAACTTGTCAATACCATTATATTAAAAGCAGAACTGAGTGGGAAGAGAAACATATGGGTTGATAAATGTTTTTCCCTGCAGCACCCCAAAGCACATGGTAATGCAGTGGGCAGGGTCATCTTAGCTGGGCTGCAGTGTCTTGCATTTCCATGCAAGACCCTGCAGCACATGATAACTCAGTAGAAGAGAAATGTTGGCTGGGCTGCAGTATGTCACATTTCCCTCCAGTGACCCATGTTTAAAAGTTGGCCTTCTGGATGTTTTAGTGTGTATCATGTGGGCAAATCAAGACAACCATTGTTATGTTTCAGGTTTTTTTTTTGGTATATTTTCATGTTTTAGTTTATGTGAGCCACAAGTGATAACTTTAAAAATTAAAGAGATGGCTAAAGAGAGTAAAATGGGAAAAAAAAAATCATTATACCTATAAATGTCTCTGAACAAGTACAAAATAAAACCCGCACATAAACGTTGGTAAGCATCATGCTAAAGGGTTGAAAAGCACTCCAGACTTCTTCTAATTCAAGAGTATATGATTGAGCACATTCAGGGTTCTGATATGCACTGTATAGCAGTACTAGAATGTTTTGAATATGATAGGCAATACATTTTTTGAACTAAAATACTGTACCAGCTGAATGCCATTTTATTCCAGACATGCACACAAAGTGATGACTGACTAATGCTGTGTGTGCCTCTATGGCAACTTCTTGCAAACAATCCACCAGGCAAAAAAACATGATTTTGCAATTGAGCAATCATCAGTATAGTGATATACAGTACGTGAGGTCTGTCCAATAGCAGGAACACCACTAACGTACTGTAACTCCCAATCATCTTGCAGGTGCCATCTGCTGTCTGATGCAGCATTGCAGGATTTTCTCAGGAAAGGAAAAAATGCTGAATTGCTTCGGGGCAATGCAATTTTCTGGGCACTTTACTGCAACATTCTTCCTGCAGAATTCTATGTTAACACGCTTCATCCTGGCAGGTGGCACTGTACCAAGCAGATTCACTAAAATGAAAGCTGTCATGGGCAGATTGGAATAATTTTCTCACTAGACAGTACTATCTTTGGGTATTATACAAAGAAGTACACAGTAAAAATAATGTAAAATTCCCCATGTATTAACACTTCTTAGTCTATGGGGCGGCACTTCGCTGGTGCCCAGCCTGAAGTAGATTTCCACACATCACCCCAGCTAAGATGAATGGATGTTTAAAATCCCTCACAAAGGGGTTAAAATTTTGTCAGACTGTCAGACTGTTAGGCCTGATTTATGAATTGAAAAGAGGAAGTGCTGCATCAAATGCTTAAGAATTCAATAAAATAAATTAAATTAAACTAACAGAGAAAGTCCTGAGTTTCAGCATAGGGGCCTGAGCAATTAATTGAAACAAGGCTAGAAGATACCATGCAGAAGTGTTAATGTGACAATGGAATTACTACTCCTGGGCAGTATAAAAAGTGTCTTATATCTGTGAGTCACACTGAATGAAGGCCTAGCAAAGGAGACCTAGGTGTCTGCCATAGTCTGGAATTCTGAACTGGCTTTTTCATCTTCGGAACATCCACCAGATCAGATCCCTTATCTCTCCCCAGGACCAGGCCACAATGATTCATGTGTTTGTGACCTCCAGGCTGGACTACTGTAACACTCTGTACCTTGGGGTTAGTGGGGGTATGCTGCGACGCCTTTAGCTGCTGCTGAATGCAGCCACCTGAGTACTCACAGGGCTTCCTAAACTGATTTATATTTCTCCAGCACTGCAAGATCTGTACTGGCTGCCAGAGAAGTGAGGTATCTCATTTAAGGGAGGTTTCTTAACCTGCAAATCCCTACATGGACTGGGCCCAGTCTAGCGAGCTGAGCTCCGGTGCCCACACATCCCCGTCTGCCTGCACATCCAGCAAGGGACAGACTCCTGCTGGTTTCTAGGGCTAGGCCGAATACCTCAGAGGGTCAGGCCTTTAAGGTAGTAGGCCCAACCCTCTGGAATTCTGTGCTAAGAACCTTGAGGGAGGCCCCCTCAATTGAAGCATTTAAGAGGGGTTTTAAAACCTACCTATTTCAACAAGCACTTAGAGATGCCCCATGACACTTTTTTCTCAGCACATTGTACAGTATTATTGAGGTTTATCATGTAGTGTTAGATGAAATCCAGGTAGTTATTTGTTGTTATTTTATTTGGGTATGATATGGTTAATTGTTTGTGTTTTTATATTGCTTATATTTTAATGGCACCCTGGGCTTCCAGAGAAGGGTGCCATTAATAAATAAAGACTGCTACTACTATATAGGACAATAAAACCTGGCAAAGGGATGGAGAGAGAGAGAGAGAGAGAGAGAGAGAGACAGAGAAAGAGGGAAATACAGACTAATCAGAAAAAATGGAAGTCAGAATGGAAGTAGAACTATCTGCTGCCATGCTGTCAAAGACTAAGCAGCCTTTTTTGCTTTTGTTAATTTGTTTTAAATTTTTCTAACCAAATGCATATAGTAAATTAAACTTACACTAGCCAAGCAGGCAGACTGGCACAGCAGCAGTGTTAATACTGGTGATGCCTATAACTATCAGACTCTTAGCTCATTCAGGGCAGACACACAGACTTTTTCTGTGATCAATGTCTATGTATCAAGTATGTATCTATGACCTGGGATCAGGGATGAGCCAAAGTTGTTGAAAGACCTTGAGTGGAGAAGGATCAAGCATCAGAGAACATGCTCTCCCCCTCTTCCTCAGCCGGGATGGAGAGTGACTTGTACCACTGTTATCCTGTCACCTTGTTGACCACAGGTGTGCTGTGGAGCAGCTCTGGAGACCCAAGGTGGAAGCTATACTGTAGGTGTGCTCTGCAGAGGTATGCACAGTACATTCACTCTTAGACCACAGGTGGACATCATGGCTGGGAATGGGTGAAAATAAAAATAGAACCCCTTCCCCGCACCCAACAGCATGGAGCCAGTCACTCTTGGTTTCCAATCTCATTTATTGTCTTCAACTGACAAGCCTTTGTAAGATAAATGATGAGGATAAGCCATGGGGAATATGGAGGTTAGTAGTACAGAAGGCAGAGGATAGGATGGGGAAATTGCCTAAGGGTGAAGGAGATAGTGCTGAGTACCTTGGTACTAAGAAAGTAATTAAAAATCTGCCAGCGCAAGCATTTTGAATTGGGCTTTTTTGTATCACTTTCTTTTTCTGCTTAGTTTTTGTTGCATGGGAAATAAGGGCATCACAATACTGCCTTCTTTTCAGCCTTGTTGGGAGTGGGGAATACAGATGCAAACCAAAAGGAATTTCCATATTTCCACTTCCACAGGATGTGTGGAGGGTCACCCCATAGTCCTAAATTCTGCCCTCCTGAAATTTAAGATCTTTGTCCTAAAATTTATTTGGCCATCTAGGGGGAAAGTGAACCAAACCAAGTTGTGACCACACATCCTCAGGGGTTCCTTACACTAGCCTCTTACACCATGCCCTGGTTCTTCATGAATAATTTGGCCTTGCTATCATGTCTGTGAACATGTAATAATTAATTGCTATTCCTTATTTACTCTAGATACAAATAAAACATAAAAATGAAAACAACATCTCAGCTAATATCATTACTCTATACTTTTTAATATTTCCCTTCAAATATCCTTTAAAGGGGAAGGGCACGTTCCTTGGGTCACTCAGACTATGAAAGCCCACTACAAGGTCTTTCAAATAAGGTATTGGGTTCACCTGTAGGTTTTAGGAATCCTAACATGACACACTATGTACACGTCTAAATCATCTGTAAATGAAATCAGGGCAGCAGCATTTTTATAGAATCTTGAGACAGAGTGTGATGGAACTGAGGGGCAAACTGTGTTTATATGATGGCTTACTTCTTAGTAACATCAGTTTTTATTTCAAGACTCCATGAAATGGCTACTGCCTCAATTTTAAAGATTGTTTAAATATGATATCCCAGGATTCTTGTCACGTACTCTACAAGTAGGACCAACACCTTGTTTAAAAGGTATTTTTACTGGTTTTTACAATGAGAATGACCTAGCAATGTTTATTTCTCCTTTAAAGTTTTGACATTTGTTTTACTGTTTTAGACACTTGTTTCTTTTAGTGTTCTCCACTTTACTTTTAAGATATACAGTACTGTACAGTATACATCAAAGAGTGTTAGAACTCCCTTAAGATACACTCACCCAAAGGCAAGTACATCAGGTAAACATTTTTTTTCACATATGGTATGACCATTTAGTACCAGTAGTAAGGAAAACTCCTTCTGCACACCCAACCTGAGTATCTCTCAGCTGGTTTCCGCCTTACGTTGCTGTCTTGTATTGTACAGTACATCTAATAATGCATTCTTGTGCACCCATGTCAAGGTGTTCTGTTGCACACCTGTGTCACACTGCTGCCTCAAGCATCTACCTAACACCCCCACTTAAGATTCAAACAACCAGCATATGGTAGTATGTTTTGCAGACCCATCTCACACTATTTCTCTCACACTTACCTCATGTTGCTTTCTCTCCTGCAGTGTATTGCACTGTTCTCTTATAAACACAATCATTTTGCATGGCCCTGTCATATGCACACACCTAAATCATGCTGCTTGCATGTAAGTGCACCTATTTTATGATCTCTCATAAGCACACCCCTCATGTGCTAATGTCTCAGAATCACAGCTGCCTTTTCTTGCTTTCTCACAATTACAGCTCCCCCCCCCTCTCTCAGTCTCTTTCTCTCCCATCCTCCAGTGCTCTCTTGCAGTTCCACCTTATGCCACTCTCTTGGACTCCTGGCTTGCACTGCTCCCTCCAGCAACCTGCCATGATCTTAACAAGCATGTCTCATGCTGCTCTCTCAGAAGCACAATGACTTATGGTGCTCTCTTTCTTATACATACACAGCTTACTGTATATTGCTGCACTGTATTTCACTCACTCCATGCGCTGTTCTTCACAGCACACCAACATCACACTGCTGTCTTTTATTTGCACAAATTTTGTTCTGCTCACATATGTGAGCGAATGTTCACTTCATATTGCACTCTAACAAACACAATACACCACTTCACATTGTGCTCCATATCTCACAGACCTTACTCACTTTGTGCTCTGTCTCTCTGTCTCTGTCTGACTGTCTCCCTCTCTCTCCCCCTGCAGTCACCTGAACCCATTCTTACAATGGGGGCAAGAGGAGCTGCTTGCAGGTATCCATCCTTGTGGATGTGGTGCTGGACTGTCTTAGCTGTTTGCATCATTCTCGTGAGGCCTACAGAGCTGAAGAATGTGCTTACATGTGGAAGGCTAATTTAAACAAGCATTGACCAATGCCAAATGTCTGCTTGTTTGTATTTTCTGTGTAGTTGTTGAGCTTACATAGCACAGCAATTAAAACAAATACATGAATAAGATGAGTTATAATTGTGAAATTGTCATGGTTTGGGAAATGAAGAGATTCACACAAAGCTTTGTTGTTTTATTAGACTGTGTCCCTGAATTATCAAGGTAATAGCAGATGAACATGACAGATGTCATTTATTAAAGCCAGCTGAAATGTGATTCAGTGGAATAATCACAAAAGTATGTTTTGCAAGGGATTTGAAAATGATACCCACCATGTTTATGAGATAGAGTAAAAAACTACCATGTTGAAAATGTGGGTACAAAAATAAAAAAAATGCAATGCTGTGGTAAATATTGAAAAAATGTTTGTTCATAACTTTGTTATGTTTTGAGATTTTTACTTGAAATTGTCAATGTAATCTTGTTGTGATGTTACCTTTCAACAGGTGTAATTAATGAAATCCTGGAAAACTTTTTCTTTTATTTTCTTTTTTGCAGTACAAACATGAAAAGACTTGGGGCCAGATATTCAAAACTTTGCACTGGGCAAAAACCGTTTGCGCAGGTTTAGCGCGGGATTAGCGCGGGTCTGCTATATTCAAAAGGCCAAATAGAGCGGACAAACTGCATTAGCACCGGGCAAAATTATAATGTATTCAAGGGGCAAGCTGACATGAATACAGGCGCAGTGCTATATTCAGTGACTAGTGCCACGCTAAGTGGTTTTGTGCGACCTAGCGCGACACTTAACACGGTGCACATTACCGCCCATGGGCAATCAGCTTTGCGCGACACTATGGATTTGCACAGTGTTTGCGCGGGTTTAGTGCGGGTTTTGCATGACCCTAACAAATAAATATGACACATAGATAAAGCCAAATTTAGAGGAAGCATGCTGCTAACTGATGGCATCACAATGATGCCATCATCTGCCACCAGTCCCAGCCATGCCAGGCAGTAAGTGGTGACCCTGCCACCAGTGGACAGCACGGCAGTGTGGCCATACAGCACACACCTGTGGACCGCACTTCCGTGGACACCAACAGATGCCAGCACACACATGCAGCACTGTGGGCATGGAGGATGTTGAGGGAAGTATGTATGGGTGGCGAGGCTGTGCTACAGACCAGGTGTGGCCACAAGGCTGGGACACATCATGCAGTGTACATGGGCCAGTATTGGGAATACCTCAACACCAGTGTGCCTTTCGGATAATATATGCCCCCCCCGGCCACATACCTCACAGCTGTACAACTGCCATGGCACACAAAGCCAGGAATGTACATGTCACTGTGAGCATCCATGCCACAGGTGCAGCATCTGTGGGTCACACAACAGCATAACAGTAATATCCAGTGTCAGTAAACATCCACAGGTTGGGCCTCTCACTGTGTATAGTGCAGTCATCATCACTGCCCTACACACCATAGGCATTGCTGTGTCCACACACTACTGGCCCCCTTGCTACTGTAGTTTCTGCTGTGCACTATAGCATGCACTACAGTGTGACAGTTGCATGCAGCACCACCACCACCTGTGCCTATGCTGTCCTGTCCCCTGGGGTACAATATGCTATGCTATGCTGTGCTGTTTACATGTAGCCTGCAGCTATCATCATGCACTGCCAGACTGACCTACAGGTGGAGCTGCGGTTGGACCTGGTCAGCCCCTGTACTTCCAAACTGACCTACAGGTGGCTCTGTGGGACCCTGCAGTAGCATGGGCAAACTGCATGCAAATCAGGGTATAATGAGATACTAATCCGGTTGTTTGCCCAGAGACTACCTAAGTAGGCTCATTTGCATAGCACTTTGAATATGGCACATTTTAGCTCCGGGCAAGCGTGTTTGCTCCGGGCTAACTCTTAGCTCACGCTAATGCCCGCTAATGTGTTAGCGCGGCGCTAACGGTACGGGGAATATTATACAGTTTTGATCACTGTTCTTTCACATCTGCTGCTTCCTGCAGCTGTGCTGAGTCCATGCATTTGCTGGCACACACATTGGCCACATAGTTCGTCTGTACCTGCCCTCACATTGCTGTGTACTGTGTTGTTGTTGTGGGTTGCACTTCCTGGTTGCTTTATTCAGTGCTGTCTTATTCCAGGGCTATGTTTGCCCTGCACTCCCAGCCCAGTTTGCATGGCCTCATTACCATGCTATATTCGGAAGCTGTTTGCCCTGGGCTATTCCTTTTGAATATAGCTTGCTCTGTGCTCCAGGCTAAAGTTTGCCCCCCGGGCAGTGCTAATTTTGCCCCGGGGCAAAGTTTTGAATATCTGGCCCTTGGACAGAATTTGAAAAATGAACACTGTCATGTCTGTGCGATTAGGTAAAAATAGCTATATTGAAAATCTGGGGTCAAAATGATGAAGAATTGCAAAGATATGAATAAATGTTAAAGGATTTCAATGTTTTTTTCATAACTTTTTTTTGTGATTTTGACATATATGGCCAGATATTCAAAACTTTGCCCCAGGGCAAAATTAGCACTGCCCGGCGGGCAAACTTAGCCCGGGAGCACAGAGCAAGCTATATTCAAAAGGAATAGCCCAGGGCAAACAGCTTCCGAATATAGCATGGTAATGAGGCCATGCAAACTGGGCTGAGAGTGCAGGGCAAACATAGCCCTGGAATAAGACAGCAATGAATAAAGCAACCAGGAAGTGCAACCCACAACAACAACACAGTACACAGCAATGTGAGGGCAGGTACAGACGAACTACATGGCCAATGTGTGTTCCAGCAAATGCATGGACTCAGTACAGCTGCAGGAAGCAGCAGATGTGAAAGAATAGTGATCAAAACTGTATAATATTCCCCGTACCGTTAGTGCCGCGCTAACACATTAGCGTGGCATTAGCGTGGAGCTAAGCAGTTAGCCCAGAGCAAACACGTTTTCCCAGAGCTAAAATGTGCCATATTCAAAAGTGCCATGCAAATGAGCCTACTTAGGTAGTCTCTGGGCAAACAACCGGATTAGTATCTCATTATACCCTGATTTGCATGCAGTTTGCCCAGCGTTACTGCAGGGTCCCACAGAGCCACCTGTAGGTCAGTCTGGAAGTACAGGGGCTGACCAGGTCCAACCTCAGCTCCACCTGTAGGTCAGTCTGGCAGTGCATGATGATAGCTGCAGGCTACATGTAAACAGTACAGCATAGCATAGCATATTGTACCCCAGGGGACAGGACAGCATAGGCACAGGTGGTGGTGGTGCTGCATGCAGCTGTCACACTGTAGTGCATGCTACAGTGCACAGCAGAAACCACAGTAGCAAGGGGGCCAGTAGTGTGTGGACACAGCAATGCCTATGGTGTGTAAGGCAGTGATGATGACTGCACTATACACAGTGAGAGGCCCAACCTGCGGATGTTTACTGACACTGGACATTACTGTTACACTGTTGTGTGACCCACAGATGCTGCACCTGTGGCATGGATGCTCACAGTGACATGTACATTCCTGGCTTTGTGTGCCATGGCAGTTGTACAGCTGTGAGGTATGTGGCCTGGGGGTGGGCATATATTATCCGAAAGGCACACTGGTGTTGGGGTATTTCCAATACTAGCCCATGTACACTGCATGATGTGTCCCAGCCTTGTGGCCACACCTGGTCTGTAGCACAGCCTCGCCACCCATACATGCTCCCCTCAACATCCTCCATGCCCACAGTGCTGCATGTGTGCTGGCATCTGTTGGTGTCCGCGAGTGTGGTCCACAGGTGTGTGCTGTGTGGCCACACTGCCGTGCTGTCCACTGGTGGCAGGGTCACCACTTACTGCCTGGCATGGCTGGGACTGGTGGCAGATGATGGCATCATTGTGATGCCATCAGTTAGCAGCATGCTTCTTCTATGTTTGGCTTTATCTATGTGTCATATTTATTTGTTAGGGTCACGCAAAACCCGCGCAAACTCCATGCAAAACCATAGTGTCACGCAAAACTGATTGCCCAGGATTAAGACAAGCTTTTCTGGCTGGTAATGTACACCGCCTAAGTATTGCGCTTAGTCGCGAAAACCACTTTAAGTGGGTGTCAGTCGCTGAATATAGCATTGTGCCCAGTATTCATGTCAGTTTGCCCTTGCATACATTATAATTTTGCCCGGCGCTAATGCAGTTTGCCCATGCTATTTGGCCTTTTGAATATAGCAGACCCACGCTAATCCCGCGCTAAACCTGTGCAAACGGTTTTGCCTGGCGTAAAGTTTTGAATATCTGGCCCATAATTTCTAAAACACTGTAGTCTTTTTATGATCCCACCTTATGAACATGACTGGTGTCTTTTAATGAAATCCTGAACAAAACATCATCTTGTAGTATGAGGATGAATAGACATTTTTTGTGGGTGGGGGATTTGAAAAATGACACATGTCAGGTTCATGAGCTGGTGTAACAAATGGGCTATGCTGATTATTTGGGGATCATGATATGCAAAAAAATAGCAGTGTTATCAGTTAACCTTTAACAAATTCATTGTTTCTTTTTAACTGTTGTTTTTTGAGATTCAGACACTGAATTTTTAACTTAGTCTTTTTATGACCCCACCTTATGATCATGACAGGTAGAATTTTTTTAAATCCCTGCTGAAAGTGATCTCATGGAACAACTGAGAAACAATGTGTTGGAAGGGATTTGAGCAATTACACATGCCTTGTTTATGAGGAGGGTTAAAAAAGGCTATGTTAAAAATCCGGGCCTTAAATTTTTTTTTTTCAGTTTAATATATGTTATTAGTTTTAATCAAAATTCTAAACAAACACTCACAATGAAAAACATTAGATAACAAGAAACAAGAAACAACAATAACAACAAAAAACAAACAAACAATAAAGTAAGGACTCAACATCACCCCATCTCCTCACCCCAGAGTGCTGCCTTAAATGCCTATTAAAAGAATTGTAAGAATGTATAATAGCTGGGTGAAACAATATTATAGAATATAGCAAAACAAAGAAACAGTGAGTAAAATACCATAAGTACATTAAACAGTAATTAGTCATGTATATAAAAGTACCCATTTATCCAAGAAAGCATGTGAACTATGCTGGATATTAGCAATATGTAATTTAGTATTTAATCTTGGTATCTCAAGACAAAATAAGGCCAAAGGCCCATATGGATTGTCTCCCACCATTAGATGAGTTATTTTTGTGCCCTCCAGTTGATAATAAAGTTGTCAAGTTCACTCTTAAAGCCCTCTATAGTATTCTGGTTTACTACATCACTGGGAAAGGTATTTCAGCTATGTGCCAATCTAATTGTATAGAAATGCTTACATTTGTTTGTATTTGCCCTTCATACCAATAATTGTCTGCTGTGAGACCTTAACTGTAAAATTCTGCCATTGAATGTAATACCCAACTCACTCATGAGACCCTCATTTTATAATACCCTGAAGACAAATAAAAGATCACCCTGAAGTCTCCTTTCTGTGAGACTGAATAGACCCAGTTTGTGTAGTTCTAGTTCTAGTTGGCCAAACCATAATGTGCCAAGGATTTATGCACGCCATTCTGACCAAGATAGGATGGTGTCCAATAGCCAGTGTCATAGATGGACCATCTTCACTGCTGCAGAAATCAAGGCAATGTAGCATCTCCGAAAACTCTGTGAAAGTCCCTGAAAATTCCCCGCTAAAAAGGTTTTCAGTATAAATGCGTTCATTTAATCAATGGATGAATCCAAACAAAGTTTGATAGAGGTCCAGAATGGTACAACCTTCTCACAATCCCATAATAGATGCAATAAGATACCCTCTTCCCATTGACACCTGAAGCAGAGGAAGAAAATATGATAGCCAACACAACAACATTTCTGTGATGCAAAATAAAGATTGTGTAAAATATGAAACTGCTGCAACCTATAGCAATCATCTTTAATGTATTTATATAAATCTTGCTGTACAAATTGTCACTCCAAGTTTGGGGCATAAATGTTAAAAAAATGATAAAGTTATGAGCAGAAGTTCAAAATTCATTAAAAAGCCATAAATCACACTTATCTTGGTTACAGACAGTTTGCATTCAGCATCAGTAGCAGCAGGACATTATCTGCTCCTAGAGAGGAAAACGTTAGTGGACCAAATAGGTAAGTGTGGAGAATAGGGTAGTATCAGGTGATGGGTGCTGAGAGGAGGATAAGAGTGGGGTTGTAATGTTTGGGAGACAGCAGAAGATATCACTGAACCATTTTCTTTGTTACAGGGAGAAAAAAAGAAAACAAAAAAAGGACAGTGAGGGATGGTTTTCTTTATTTTAGGGACCAACACTGGAGATTGGGCACTCCAGTGTTAGTGGGTGGTTGTCTGCATTGGGGGTGGACACCCCAATGTCACATTAAGTGGTGGGGAACTGTTAATGTGTACTATGGTTTATGCATTTCTATGTGGGAAGAGTGTCTTTGGAGTGCAATTATTTGCATGTATTGAGGAGGGGGGTTGTTTGCCAGGGGGTACCTTGGTGTTGGATTTTTTCAGGGTTGATTCAGGTGGAAAGGTAGAGTACTGGTGGCAGGATTAAGCACCCACCGTGTATTATAGCTGGGTCAGATAGAAAGAGGGATATCACTAGCAGGTTGAGTAGCTGCCGTGGGTATTGTATAAGAGGTATTTTAGTCAAGAGGGGGAATAGAGGCAGTGGGATTGAGCAATCAGAAGTGATGTGAAAGACTCAGATGGGCGGGAGGGATACCAGTTCTAGGATTGAGCACCTGTTATCAGTTTTGTGAAAGTGCTGGTTCAGGTGGGAGAGGGAATACCAGCAGCATGACAGAGCCCTGGGGCTGGCAGAACTCTGTGAAGTTCTGACTTAATTAAATAAGAACTGGAACATGGGGGGGGGGTTCTGATTAGTCCTAATTAATTCTGATTGTTTACATGTGAATAAATGTGATAACATGTATGAAAACAGGCCACACTCTGTTATTTTACACAGAGACCCAAAGGGAACAATTTAATTCATAGAGACTGCTTTCATCAAAGTCCAAAAGGCAGTAAATTGGAGGCCTGTAAAAGATCTCCTAGATGTGGACAAGGCCCTGATGACTCTATGTCATAACAGCAATCGCGGAATAGTGATCGCCGTTTGGGCGAGTGTACACAGTCAAAAATTAATTACAGCGATGTACACTCACAACGACTACAAAACTGGTGACTGGTTTTCTATGTTATGTGGGTGGGGCTGTGTCCCCCACACCCCACTACTTAAGGACTCTTAACTCCAGGGGGGTGCATGTCAGGCTGTGTGTAAAACTAAAAAAAATACCTACCTGATGCAAAAACCAATCGCACCCAGAACTGAACCTAGCACCCTCTCAACCCCAGCCCACCACCTCTCCACCATGCCACATGGCCAGCTCAACAGCTGACTGCCACACTACACTCCACATTCCCTCTCTCCCTTTCCACATGTCACGCAATGTGGTTCCCCCCACGTGCGAGTATATACAGCGACATCCCGACGCTGTACTCACATACCCCAGTATCCAGTCACTACCCTGCCTGGTAGCCCATAACACAAGCGCCATGACTATGTTGCCCCACCTTGTTCACTGGATACTGGCATGTACTATCTTATAAATAACTTTAACAGTGTAGTCAACAAACTTGCCCCCATATAAATGATGCAGGGCCAAAGGTCTATGTGCAAAATGGATCAATAGTGACCACAGGAAAGCCATGAGACTTCGTCATAAGGTGAGGGAACAATTTAAGAAGTCTGTTCATTTGTCTGACTGGCATACCAATAGAAACTTAAGAAATGCCTGTAAAAATGATTTTAAGAGTGCTGAAAGGACCTAGCTCAAGTCCCTGCAGATTAAAAATTTGACAATCCCAAGGAATTTATAACCCAAATCAACCTGCTACTCAATGGTAGGTCCAACTCTCCCTCTGGGGAAATATTCACTAATGGACATTTTCTCTTTGACCCCCTATCCATTGTCTCTGGTTTTATTCACTTCTTTATAGACCTTGTTAGGTTTAAGATTCCCTCCAGAGTCACCTCCAACAGCTAGGCTGTAATTATTTCATGGGGGTCACGAATTTCACAATTACCATGAAATTTGCCGATTTTCTCAATGCCATGAAATTTGCAGTCCCCCATGAAAATTTCATCACATTTCTTCATGCCACCGGGCAGCAGAGAAAAGTGAGAGACAGCATTTTCAACTCCCACCACAGAGAAAGTGCACATGAAGTTAACAGAAAAATAACTGGGCTGTCGGCAGTCCATTCTTGAACACCCCCAGCAACAACAATGCACCCACAGATGCCACAGGTTCAACTTTCGCTACCTGGAGTCGACTCCAGCTCTGAAAGGAAGATCAGTGGTCACAATCACCAACAAACATCACGGTAAGGAAAACCAGAATGGCTTAATCAGCTATATGAGATGCTGTCTCCCACTTGCTGAACACTGTACAATGAAACCGCTTCAAGGCCTCTGTACGTTGGATGTCTCCCCAGAGGCAATTCAATTCAATTTTATTTATATAGCACCTTTCAAAGCCAAGGCAAGGACTCAGTTGAACTAATTAGGGCTCCTGTAGGCACACAGGAGTGGGATAAGGGAGGGACAACAAAAGCAGTGTCACCTTGAAAGCTCCAGCCCACTGACCCTCACTGTATCCAGAAATGAGTTTGTTTAATGTAGCATCGCAGGCTTCACTATTTTGGAGTGGCACATAATTTTTATGGTGTTTTACATGCACAGAAATAAGGGGAACATGGCAAGTCTGCTCTCACTAGGAATCCTACAGCAGCAACAAAAGCACCGTGAAGTACCGTGAAATTATTGATTTTTCCCCTTGAATGGGCTGTGAAATTTGCCCGTTTTCACTGTGAAAAAAATTACAGCCCTACCAATAACTCCCTGCATTCTATAGCCACCTGTACCAGCACCCCAACCTAGGTCTCACTTTAAGCTAGGGACCAGAATGAAGTTTTTAAGCTTATCAAAGGCATAAGAGACAATGGCTGTCCTGGATTTAATGGCCTGGAACCACAGTTCCTTAAAATTGCCACACCTGTAATTTCCACCCCTATCATGCACCTTATTAATTAATCTTTCCTTTTGGGCACTTTCCCTGAGAAATGGAAAGTGGCACTTGTGGCCCCCATCCACAGAGATGGGCAAAGAGACCTGACAGAAAACTACAGACCAATCTTTCTGCTCTGCACAGTTGTTAACATTCTTGAGAGGCTGTTGTATGACCAACTCTGAGCTTTCCTTGAGTGAAACAACTCTCTAACCAACATCCAGCATGGTTTCTGCAAGAACCATAGCAAACACACAGCTATGATGTGAGTTACCGCTGGCATTCTCAATTCCAGGGATCTAGGTATGGCTACTGTTGCGATCTTTGTCAACTTGACAAAGGTGTTTGCCTTCATCAGCCATGACCTTCTACTGTCTAAATTAAGAGGCACTGGCCTAGATGACCTCTCCTGCCTCTGGTTTGAAAATTACTTATCTGGATGGAAACAGCAAGTAAAGTGCTAGGGAAGAATCTCTGCCTTTAGATCGATAACAGATGGGATACATCAAGGCTCTATCCTTGGCACCCTCCTCTTTTCTCTCTTTATAAATGACATGCCTCTCAACTGTGGTGGGGCCACAGTACAATTGTATGCACATGATGCTATTCTTTATAGATCCTCAGTAGATTTAAAGTGGATCAACAATCACTTGGGAAATAATTTCCACCTTCTTCAGAATTGGTTATAAAACAATAAACTTGTACTAAACATTTAAAAAAAAATTAAGGCCATGCTATTTGGTCACAAGAAACTTGACCTACAGAGACAACACCTTCTTAATCTAACCTCCATTAATGGTGTCAGTCTTGAAGTAGTGCAATAATTTAAATACCTATGGGGGGGGGTCTGGTACAATTGCCTGACATGGAAATGCCTGACTGCCAACTTCCTGACTCCACTTGGCCAATTTCCAAAATATCGACTTCACTAATTTCCCCTGAGTACAGAAATCCTGATATGTCATAGCAAGCAGAGTTAGGAAGTTGGCGGCAATCATACCAGACCCCCCTGAGCTTGTCATTTACCAATCCTGTGGTAGCAGTGTCTTTGCTCACCTGGTGCCTGGATGATACACGGAATTGGGGCAGTCTGAGGACCTCACAGGGAGGAGATAAGTCAGGTGGGTTGGAGTGCTATTTTGTTCTGATTTTGGACTTAGTTCACTGATTGACTGCAGTTGTTAACTAAATACCACATTCTGCAAGATTCTCATTAAAAATGATGTTAATGTACTTTTGAATAAGGTTAATATGCAATCTGTCATGAAGTCAGCGTCTAATGCTAAAGAAAAAGCTAATGCTGTTAGCAATGTTTACTTAATTATCAATGTTTATGGTATTATTTTGAAACTGCCACATCAAATATAGCAATCTCAACAGTTTTAGCCCAAACATACAATGGACACATCAGACCCATTGCTTATGCATCCCAGATGCTTGCCCCAGTAGAGCTGAAATACAACCTTTGTGAAAGGAATCTTTTGGCTACATACTGGGCAGTGAAATACTTTATGTACATCATTGGATATGCACCCATTGTGCTGCATTCCAATCATTTGCCATCTAACGTTTTGATGTCAGACAGAATAAAAGATGACTCTGTAGCCAATGCCAGACTTACACACTGGTCTTTCATTTTACAGGATCATGACATCACTGTCCTTCCTATCAAAACTTCATCCTTGTTGGCCCATGGCCTACAATTTGCAGGAGAGACCCATGATTGTTCACTTCAACCCCCTGACCTACCTGTCCCTGTGCCCTTTCTGACAGAACCTCAGAAAGTGTTAAAAGACACCACTTTGTGTCATGTTTTGACTGATGACTCAGCCACACATACCAATGAGGGTCAGATAGCAGGGTTTGAAATTCTTATTGTGCATCCTAGTGATGACAGAGTGTGCATGGCTAGTAATTGCATTATCGTATATGTACGATTCACAGGCAATGTTAAAACACGCCTGGCAAATAAATTGAAAATCAAGGAGGCGAGGAGTCTCTTACTTACCACAAATATTTGTGGATGGTTTAGAGAGCTGAAACGTCCTTAAGAAATACACAGTTTGTGTTAAGAAAGGAATAAAGAGATTTTTCCTTACGTAAAATGATACCAGCACTCCATGAAAGGGTTAAGTTCTGCCAACTTCAAGAAATGTCCTTGAGATAATTACAGAAAGCACTGAAAATACTATGTTTTCATTGCATTTCTAATTGGGACTGTTTCTCTCTAAACTAAATTTCTTTGGCAGTAGGCAAACTTCTGTTCCAGTACTCTATAGTACTACTGAGAAATACAGTGACTTGCTTGTGTACGTTACAACCTAACAGTTTACAAATACTGCACATTCATAAGGTTCAAGCATGTTGTATATATATTCCTTATGCTCCATAAGAAGGACCCTCATTTGACGGCAGTGTATATGTTCCTTAATAAAGGAACTGAGGAATAACTTCCAGAAATAACTCTTATAGGAAGTGAAAATGGCATTCACCTATCCAGTGATGGCCTACTCATTTGGCACATCACTGCTGTAACACTCACGAAAAGTTATGGGTGATTCCTGAACACCTGGGAGTAGATTTTATCTACTGTGCCAAGTACATTGTACTTCAACTGGTGGACACCAGTGAGTCAGTAAAAACACTAGACAGACTAAAATCCTTTGTCTTGTGGCCACATATGAAAAATAATGTAGAACACTACATTAGTAACTGATTGATATGGGAAAGAACAGTCCTATACCAGCTAGGAAAACTACATTGTTACCCCAGAGGCAAAAGGCCCCCTGGAACAATATCCAGTTTGACTACATTGGCCTTATGCCAACCACTAAGAGCAACTAGTTTGCACTAGTGATCACATACCTATTTTCCAAACAGTTTAAAGCTGTCCCAAAACAGAACAACACAGTCAAAGTGACTCAAATGTCTTGGTAAACCAGCTATTTACCAGGTAGGGTTTTACCCCTAAAGGTAAATTCTGATTACAGGTATCTGGCTTTATAGCCAAAGTAATGCAGGACATTCTGGATTTCTTATGGGTAAAACAAAAGTTTCATATCCCTTACAACCCAAAGTCATCAAGACAGGTGGAATGTGCTAACAGGCAAATCAAAGTTATGTTATCCAAACTTGTTCAGAAAACCCTAAAAGGACTGAAATTCATTACTGCCTTTACTCCTTATGACAATAAGAGGGACATCCTCTGCAGGTAAACAGCGTACCCATTTTAAAATCATGACCGGACAGTTCATGAGACTCCCAGAACATTTTCTTCTGGTCCTGTGTACTGCCACTGCTGATGGAGCATCAGTAGATAAATATGTTAAATATTTCAAACAAGACATCCAAAAGGTACACTTGTTTGCTTCACAATATATGGGCAAGGCTTAACAACAGGCCTATCCCATTGTAAACAAACTCAGTCCAGCGGTTTGTCAAGTTAGACTGCCACACTATAACAGTCATTAATAAATGGCTATATGCCAATCACATGAACCTGTTAAAAGGAGATTACATTACTTTTCCATACCCCAATGGGTGGAATAGTACTAAACTAACTATGTTTTTCTCTTCTCTTTTCTTTTAGGTGAGAGAGAGAGAGAGAGAGAGAGAGAGAGAGAAAGAGAGATGCTTGCTTTTATGCTTATTATTCTTTTTAGAAGTATGGGTCTTCTTACAAGCCCAAACTGCACATTGTATTGCAGATAAGGACCAGTGACCTAAAAAGGTTGTTGAGGCAAAATACCTCACATGCCCACATGATATAATTGCATACTGTGGAATTCACACTAAAGTCCTAAAAGACATGTTCATTGTCCAGTAGGGTAGTGAGGCCCTACGGAACATTATGATCACTGCTTTGGATCAATTTTAAAAGTCAGACTTGATCTGACTCCTGTTTACACTTTATTAATAATCAGAAATTTTGCATCCAAATTTATATGGCATTAAAAGCCATTAGACCTTAAGGTTTTTAAGGCAAGTGAAATGGACTGCACTAGGGAAGCAAGCAGTGCATGGTTTTAAAGATGCAGCAAAGACAAAAGAAAACCAGCACCTACTTTAAAACATGGACAATTTTGTCACTTTTCCTCCTTTAAGTGGAAAAATCAGCCATAAGAATTGATGTCTTCACAATGCTTTAATAGTATATACAAAAGTGCAAACTCACTTCTAAAAAGTCCCAGAGAGCTATATTGTCCCTCCGAGATGTAACTCATGAAATTCCTTGAATTCCTATAGTTCATTAAGTCCATTAAAGTTCATAAAATCCAAAAAACGCCAAGTATTTGAAAACAGTTCGCACCGAACACTGTTTGGCTGGGTTTCCACAGGAAAGAGCAAGCGCTGAGGGTCAACTCCCAATGACGTCACCTGACGCGTTTTGCACGTGGCTTTCTCAAAGGCTGACATCACACAGTATCTCCCTCTTTTTAAAGGAAGAATTTAAAACATTACCCAATTCAACAACAAGCCATAGGAAAAAAAAGCTAAATATACATTATACAGCACATTAGTAAAAGTATCACATTTCTTGCTGGACATATTGCACATAATAACATGTTTGGTCCCTCAGTCCACAAGTCCAAAAGATAATCTGTACACTGTTGAAAAGGTAGAAAAAAGAAAAGAGACATTAGATAGAAAACACCAATATTAAAAACTGACTACTTGTTATGTTTCAAAAAAGGTTTTATCTCTAACCTTTCATTCAGTCCTGGTTTATGCATTGCTCCAGTTGAAAAAATCCAATATTGTTCCCTCCGTAGAAGGAGATTATCCAAATCACCCCCTCTTTTTGTTAGCATAGGTTTTTCAATGGCAGTAAACAAAAATTTATGTGCTGTCTTATCAATTGCCTGTAATGTATGAAGGGCCAGAGCATTTTTTATATCGCCATTTAAAATGGATCTGGCATGCTCTCCTATCCTTATTTTAAATGGGCGCTTCATTTTTCCAATATAAAAACTATTACAGGAGCATTCCGCAATATAAACCACTCCTGACGTGCTACAATTAACAAAATCTGTAATTTTAATGTCATTTCCTGTGGCATGATTTTTAAAGGTTTTAGTTATTTTTATCCAGGAACAATACTTACAGTGGCCACAATGATTGCAACCTTCAACTGGACTAAATAGCCAGTTTCTTGGTTTTTCCAAGATTGGTTGCACAGAGTGTACCACAAAGTTTTTTATGTTCTTGCCTCTCCGAAACACTACACGTGGGTCACCAATATTCACAGAGAGTAAATTAGGATCAAGCCAGACCAGATGCCAATGTTTTTTAATAATATTGGTTATTTCTCCTGCTTGAGGACTATAAGTTGTAACCAAGGTGGACTGGGGGTCACCACCATTAGGTCGATATTTATCGACCAACAGGTTTTCCCTCACCATATCATCCACTTCACATCTTGCTTTATCCAATACACTCTTATTGTATCCCCTAGCCTGAAGTTTTTCAGTCAATTCATCTTTATAAATTCTCAAGTCCAAAAAGAAAATTGCAGTATAGCTATAATTTACTGAAAAGCGTAAGTTCTTATTACTGTTTTCTAAGTATTCCACAAATTTAAGTAGTTCAGTCTGGCTGCCCTTCCATACCAAAAAGACATCATCACTAAAGCACCTCCATAAATCAATTTTACACAAAAAGGGATTACTTGGGTTCCTAATTGTATCTAGTTCCCATTTAGCCATATATAAATTAGCATAATTCGGTGCCATACTTGCACCCATGGCTGTACCCTTCATTTGTAGATAAAAGTCATTCTTATAGAAAAAAGTATTATATTCAAGTATAAATTTAGTAAGTTGAATTAACACTGACGTAGGAGGTTCCTTCACTGTTCTTGCATCCAAATAAAATTCAAGGGCTTCCAAGCCTCCATCATGTGGAATGTTAGAATATAACGAAGTAACGTCAAGTGTTACCAAAATACTTTTTTCTTTTATGGCCAGATCTCCTAATATTGACAAAATGTCACTTGTGTCTTTTATATGGGCTGGTACTTGCTCCTTAATATTAACCAAAAAAGTGTCCACATATTTAGCTAGTGGTTCAGTAAGGCTATTATTACCAGACACTATTGGCCTCCCTGGTGGATTCACCATATCTTTATGAATTTTTGGTAACACATAAAACGTCGATCTAGTAGGACATTCAACAGTGAGAAACTTAAATGTCTGTTCGGTTATCAATCCTGCTTCTCTAATGCTTTTTAAATAAACATCAATATCCTTCTTAAAGAGCAGTGTATTATCAGCTTTAAGTTTTGTATAATAAGTGCTGTCTGATAATTGACGCAAAACTTCAGCATCATATTTACTTGTGTCCATAATTATCACAGCACCCCCTTTGTCAGCTGCTTTAATAGTGAGTCTGCATTTTTTCCCAAACCTACTAGAGTTTCCTGCTCAATTCTACTTAAATTATGATAGTAATGTAAATTAGTCTCATTATTTAAATCTCTCAAATCCTCCTCACAACATTTCAAAAATATTTGAAGAGCAGAAGACAATGGGGGACAAAAGTCAGAAGCAGGCTTAAACATTTTACTACTTTCAGACAGTGTGTGTGTTTCGGGCATACCAACAGAAGCATTATTTATAGGATCCTGTCCCCCCCCCCCGAGAAAAAGGCTTTCAGTCCTAAATTACGTACCAGTTTGTGGAGATCCAATGTCGTTTCAAAGTAATTAAATCTCTGGGTTGGAGTAAAGGAAAGACCTTTATTCGAGATTCCTTGTTCTATTTCATTAAGTTGATAATTTGAAATATTAACTACTGAAATCTCCCCTGTTTTCGTCTCCCTCTCCAACCTCTCCTCGATGTACCTCCTCGACCTCTTTCTACCACCTCTCCTGGTGTGCTGGGCTCCATATTTTGCCTTCTTAAACATTGACTTCTCCATGGGATAGACGGCAGCAGGACCCCCGGAGTAACACATGATTCCTCCTCTTCTCCTAAAAAACAGTCCCTATCTTGTTCAATTTCTTCAGTCGTGTTCGAATAAGCCGATTGTTCAGTAGTTTTCAACAACTTAAATGTGTTTGTATTCTCAGTATTAATTTGTATGGACCAATTAAATACTCTGTCGTTTAGATAGTCCTTGTCATCCCTTTCAAATTTGGATTTCTTAATGTTTATAATTTTTTCATCATATTTATGTATATTCTCTGTAAAGGTGTCCAATTGTTGACTAAACAGAGATGCACTACTGAATGAGTAAAGTTCCTCCTCCTGTTGCCACAACTCAGCTTCAATTTATTTTTGTATTAAAGCATTCTCGGTCAAAATTAGTTCTATATATTCACAGCTGGCTCTCTCCCTTATTTCTCGCCATTTCTCCAAAAAGCCATCTCTTTTCTGACCACAAGTAGGGTTTTTCAAAATTCTTAAACCCCTGGGGATACGTTTTACTTCTAAATAGGCTCTTAATGATATCTCTTCCCAATGTAGCCGCTTTAATTTACATGTGGTTTTTTCAAAGGCTAAAAAAGCCTGTCAACTATTGATGGGACCAGATGGTTCTGTAGCACTGTTCAATGAAAGGTTAGAGATAAAACCTTTTTTGAAATATAAAAGGTAGTCAGTTTTTAATATTGGTGTTTTCTATCTAATGTCTCTTTTCTTTTTTCTACCTTTTCAACAGGGTACAGATTATCTTTTGGACTTGTGGACTGAGGGACCAAACATGTTATTATGTGCAATATGTCCAGCAAGAAATGTGATACTTTTACTAATGTGCTGTATAATGTATATTTAGTGTTTTTTCCTATGGCTTGTTGTTGAATTGGGTAATGTTGTTTTAAATTCTTCCTTTAAAAAGAGGGAGATACTGTGTGATGTCAGCCTTTGAGAAAGCCACGTGCGAAATGCGTCAGGTGACGTCATTGGGAGTTGACCCTCAGCGCTTGCTCTTTCCTGTGGAAACCCAGCCAAACAGTGTTCGGTGCGAACTGTTTTCAAATACTTGGTGTTTTTTGGATTTTATGAACTTTAATGGACTTAATGAACTATAGAAATTCAAGGATTTTCATGAGTTACATCTCGGAGGGACGATACAGCTCTCTGGGACTTTTTAGAAGTGAGTTTGCACTTTTGTATGTACTATTAAAGCATTGTGAAGACGTCAATTCTTATGGCTGGTTTTTCCACTTAAAGGAGGAAAAGTGACAAAATTGTCCATGTTTTAGAGTAGGTGTTGGTTTACTTTTGTCTTTGCTTAAGGTTTTTAACCCTATAATGCTTCATAATTTGTGACACTTAATACTGAGTACCCAAAACAGATCCCTGGCCCACCCAGTGGTCTAATAGACACTTCTCAACCAGGTACGCTAGTTAATAATGTGCAACTTATGCACAACCCAGTGATTTTTAAATTTCACCTTTTAGAACTTGTAATGATTTGTTATATGTTTCACAACAAACATTTCCCATATTTTTTTTCCATAATAATGTGATTGAATACCCTGGCACCATACCAGGTACTCATTAATGACTCCCTATACAGGGACTAATAGCGCCACACATACACATGCACTTAGGATTTTCACTTCCTGACTGCTAGTGGTACATCTTATGACTGTAAACCTACCCAAATGCACTAGGCATTTTGTTTTTGTTTTTCTTATTTATAAAAAAAAAACACACAGGTTTAGACTCAGGCCTATTTGGCTCTGACACATCTATTTGAAATAGGGCTAATATAGCAATTATTCAAGCATACATATGTTTAAGGTTCATAATAGTATAAAATATAATATGATGCCCCCCTCCATTGCATGGTATACATAATTTTGCTTATAAAGAGTAATTTACATTTACAATATTAAGGATATTGTGAAGGGATTTGACCTAACAATTGTTCATATTAATAAATTAATTTCTGCTCACATTAAGGAAGCAGATGAGCATCACATAGCTAGGAAAGTCTTTTGCACTGCCTACAGTTATTATGTTTTTACAACCCTTTGGTTATCTCTTCCGGGATCTGGAAATTAGGATATATCCTTGCTCTCATACATAACAAACGTATGGGTCAGTGGCATTGCCACATTTTGCACTTCTATTGTATGTGTTAACAAATGTTTATTTAACTCTAGCACTATTTCCTTGTCAATGGCAATGAACCTTGGATATATCACCACACACACCAGTATTGCTACATGTTTTAAAACTTATTCCTGCACAATCCAGGAAGCCTTGTTTGTGACTCTCACAGTATCATTGCCGCATATTCATCCGGCAGCATCCATCTCTGATCGTCTGGCAACTGTCCATTCTAGTAATCATCTTGATGGAAACTTTTATCATGAAAGGTTGAAACTTCTGCCTTTCCTTGTTTACCATGAGGTCTTGAAATCATAACTAACTCTGAACTTTGAATGTCATACCTAAAAGGAACATCACCTTTTATGCAAATGTGACATCTTCCAACTTGTCTTACCAACTTGTAAATACTGGCCTAGTAACTAAAATTAGGCTTCCATTTGTAAACTTTCAAATAAACTGTATTCAGTCCAGCCAATTAAGATTCTACAATCAAGCTCATTGTTATGCATACCATGAAGCTAGTCTGGGGTAAGGGAAATCCCCTAGCTCAGCAAGAAGACTCATCTTCATTTGATCTACAATCAAGAAATCCATTTTCTTAACTGCTTGTTTTCCAAGCCTGGCTGGCATCTCATACAAACTGCCATGTGATCATCTTCAACTAAACACTGTTGCTACTCCATTGTGAAACTTAATGTGCAATCTAATGCACCCCCATCCCCCGCTGAGGCCTATGAAAATACTGCTGCCTCCTGAACATTTGGATCAACCTTTGGAAAATCTAAATGCATCAAATTTAAACTATAAATCTTCAATTAACACTTGAAGAAACCTTGGATTTATCCCTGGAACTGTTCGTAGTTTATGCCTTGTGGACATTAGCATTTTGTGTCCTGTTCAACTCACAACTAAAAAATGTCATCCTTCAAGGTGGTATATTCTGCAGATGTGGAACATTGTGTGGTGACCAACCATACATTCTTCTAATATGGACTAAAAGTTATGCAAAGTGAACTTTTCTAACTTCTGTTTTTACTCCCTAAACAGGTAATAGGTTACATGGTAATCACACCTGTTCCCATCCTAGAACCAGATATCATTAAGTCTAGTCCTATCTTGATGCTCTATCTCGATTTTTACTTATTTTTAATATGCATACAGGCAACCTAAGTTTGTCTCTTCAATTTCTTCTCAATAGGACAAATACACACTTGATACATATCAGTATTCACTGATTGTTTTAATATTGGAAAACCCCAATGTGAAGTTTTATTCCAAATGTTTATAGTAATACAAGGTTAACTAACATTTTCCCATATTATTACATTTTGTTGTTTATGAAAATCCCTAAAACACTACCGTGACCAGTTAAACTTCTTTTATCAGGCTCGTTCCTTGGGTCTGTAGACAAATAGTGCCTAACCTCCATCTTTTTGTTGTGTTGCCACTTTTGCAATTAGGGCAACAAAGAGGGGATTGTTCGCTTGGGTTATGGACCCTATTTTCCCAAATACACCTCACATACACCTCACACTGTATTCCTAGTCTATTGTACTGTGATACTACTATTTTGCACTTATATATAGATATGAGTGCTAGGAATGAGCTTTGCTGCTAAGATATGCTAATATTGGCATGCATGATTTATTATACCTCACTATAATACATTTATCTAGATTATGTTTGTCTTTTAAATATATTCTATATATAATCTATCTAATCACTGATAAAATGACTCAGAGGGATCATCAGTAATTATTGTATACTTATATTCTCATATAATTATATGTAATGTGTTTTACACTCAGATATGCCATGTAATAGGCCTGTCAGCAGTTCTCTTTGTCTAAGCAAGCTGACAGAGAGAGACAGCTTTTGTTATGTCTAATATTTTATATTGTACATAAGCAAGAAATGTAGTTTGAACTGTCAGCATTTCTTTTATCCAAGCAATAATTCTAATGGAAGCATATTCTGTCTCATATGATACTCCTTAGTAATTCTGTCTCCTAAGTCATTATCCAATAGAGAATGAATTAGGACCAAAACATATTATTTCTCGTATCTGTAACTATGTTATACTCTCTGTTGCTATGCTGTTATCTGTAGTATTTAGCTGTCTGCAGCCCATTGTAGTGCTCTCAAGACACTACTGTAACTTCTCTAAAAGGGCAGAGAGCTGGAGCGCGGGGAGAGATAAAACAAGATCTTAGAGGACCTAAGATCTACAATTCTGGAGATTATGTACATTCTTCAGGAATGGTAAAAAACCCATCTCCCTTGTGATTTTCTTTGTCACATGCCGGCATAAGCAGTATAATAAACTTTATTAGTACTCCTTGCTTGTTTACAAATGTTTCTTGGCAAACTCTGAAACACAAGAATCTGTATTATTATTATTATCGTTTACCCTACACACCAAGAGTGTTTAGACAACAAAGTGAAAACTGAATGCTCATGTGCAGTCAAACCTTGCAATCCACACATGAGCATTCAGTTTTCACCTGTATATGGGAGCTGGTGTTGTGCAGAAGAACATGATCATTGCCAAGTAATTTCTACTCAATCATGTGGAATTTGAAACATTGCCAGTTTGGTAAGTTAATTATAGTTGCATTCATTTCTCTCTGTCACTGTGTATTGTGTGTGTCAAATAGGTTTTGGTGGTTTCAACCCCCGAGGCACACCATATGGTTAAAGTTGGCAGCTGCTGACTTCTTTTTATGTCAGTTCTCAGTTAGACTTTCTTTGCTTGGCAGCAAGAAATTATTAAGTCCAAGTTGTGTTTCCTTCCCCAGCCCCAGTATTTTAAAAGGTGCAGGAATTTACAGACCTGAAACGCCCGGCAGTCGGTCTCTGGAACTGTCACTTAGTTTTTCATAGGTGGCAAGAAATTAAGTCCAGGTCCAGTTCAAGGATAAAAATAAATGAAAAAAATATATATTTTAAAAGGCATTTTCCCAACACTGATAATCCAATCATCCCATTTTCCAGGCTCTTTAAAGAAAATTAGCTTGTGTCAAGATTCTGTCATTTGGGAAATTGAACGGCAGTATTTTGATCCTGTCGGTAATATGGAGATGGCCAAACAGATGTCAGGATTATAAGTATCGGGCAAACATATGGATCCCCCCATGGGAACTGTTGGACCAATATCCTTTGAACCTCATGTGGATGCATTGGTCAAAACCCATAATCAAAAGGTCGAACTCCTTTACAGGCTTGCTCCTTAGCTGTCTATCAGTGCTCACCTATCTATTCCTATCTATTGCTATCAGAACCCTCTTGCCAATCTTCTGCTATGGTGCCCCAGTATTACATTCTGCCTCAGAATCTATTTTGCCCAGACTAAAGATTTTCTGTAACAGAACTGGGCATTTTGTAGCCAGTGCCCACTCCAGACACCACCACTGTGCTGTGTTAGCATCATTGGGGTGGCCTTCTTTTGAAGCTAGACTGTGTCATCCCCTATACTGTTTAACTTTTAAGCTTTGGAACCCATTTCCCCTCCCAGTCTCACTAGAATAATACAGCATAACAGCATGCAAGGCCCCTTAGATCTGCTGCTTGCCCATTGCTGGATTTTCCATGGGTTCAGTTCGAAGTTGGAAGGAGATCTTTCTCCTTTGTAGCTCCTACTATGTGTAACTCTCTACCTCAAGATATTTTTACCTGCCCCTTCCTTATACAGTTCAAAAAAAGGCTCAAAACCTTCTCTTGGGTTTAACGCCCTGCAACTGTAATCGCTGACCTACTGCTCTATTTATAAATTATTACTTGCTGTTCTATTTGTCCACAGTACAAGTCACATTAAACTGCTCTTCTCAGCTCACTGTTTTAGTGTTTTGTTTGTGCTGCAAATGCAGTGGCAATCCTAACAGTTTTAATTTTCAATGGTATTCCAGCCAATAAGCAATGCACATGAAGTGCACATGCAGCATGTTAGGATATTTTCTTTAGCATTCTCCTAATGTTTAACTAATGCATATCCAATGCATTGGTTGCTCGATCACTGTATTTGCACAGTGCAATACTGAACACTGATCTGCAGAGTGCACAGGCTTTTCATTGACATTTTCTTGTATAGTACTGTATCAGTAAGAGTACTGACAAGAGAATTAATTATATACAGTATTTTATGTACATCAACTACTATACAGTATGCAACTTGTTTTTTTTATGAGGTGCTGGATTTATTGTTTGACAGTCAAAATCAACACTCACAATTCCATGTGTAAGCACTGTCTCAATTGCAGCTTCTTCTGAGATACCCCTGTGAAAGTGTAAAATAAATTTAAGAGATTTCACACTCAAAATGTTTTTTTCATTACATTTAGTAAACAAGTTCAGTATTTAAAGAATAACCCTTCTGCCCCATCATAGGGATGTGTACTCAGCATGCATACATAATGAGCTGCACAGAGCCCCTCAGTTCAATACTGTACTGTGCGTAACTCAGTGTGATTCTGGAGCATTTCAAATGGAGTGCAGTGATATTAAAAATAAAATAAAAAAATTGCATGTGTGTGTCAAACCCCTAATTAGGAGTTTACACTTAGGGTGGAGGGGCTTTTAATTAAGTTTTTCAGATGGGAGCTTTTCATCCTCAATGTGACCTATGGGTACAGGTGCAGTGAAATAAAAATTCACTGGTGAAGTGAATGCGAAGTGGCCACATCATGTTGTCATAATGCTATGTGAAGTGATCATTGGCAAGTGCTCACTTTGCCATGTTATTGTGACTTTGCATTGCCATTCCACCTTAACATGAAGTAAGGTGAAGTGAAAACAATATAGGCAGCCCCCCACACATCACATGGCTTACAGTACTATAAGTCACATGCTTTAGCCAGGCAGGGAGGAAATGAGTCATACAAGCAGATACTTTCACTTTCTCCTGTGCTGAGTAATGGAGAGGAGGCATTTTGTAGGAGGAAAGTAGAGAGGATTGTTGTTTTTGGTAAATGCAATCAAACCCAAAAGCTTTTTTAAAAGCTAATTGTTTAGGGGTTTTTTTTGTACTGTTTTGGCAGTTCATTTTTTCTTGTAGTGACCGATTTATTTGTTTTATAAGTTTTGTTTTGTTTTGTGTGTGTGTGTGTGACTGTGTGTATGCCTGTGTTCTGTGAGTGTGTGTTCTGTGTTGTGTAGTGTATGTGAAGTCATTGGCGTTGCTAGTTGGATAGGGAAGAAGGGATTCTTTTGAAATCGAGCAGAGACAGGATCTGGACTGTCCAATTCAGGACTCAGAGGGAATAGTTTGAACTGTGCCGGGGGCAGTGGAGCCACATGGCAGCATTGCTGGCAGGAGAGGAGGAGTGCACACAAATGGGGGGCATGGCAGGGTGGTGTTGGACTGCTCAAAAATCTTTGGTCCCCCTCCTCTGGAAGCAGCAGCAGCACCACCACAACCACCAATTCCACCATCACCACCACCACCAGTGGAAGCCACAGGAACTCTAGCAGGACCATATCCAGAGCAGCAGGTCAGGCCCCACTGTGACCAGACTGCTGGCACTACATCTATCCCTCCCATGCCTGGTCTCCCCAGCAGCTCCCCAGTTTGGCAGTTTTTCAACTTTGTCAGGGTGGACAGTAGCCTTGTTGTATGCAGACTTTGTGGGGTGGAGGTGTGCCATGACCCCAGGGGGACACATCTGGGGACTGAGGGCCAGCACACCCATATGATGAGCCACCACGAGGTGGAGTGGCAGGCTGCCACAGAATGGGCCAGGACTCCACCTGCTGGCCCTTCTGTGGCAGTGGCAGAGGGTGCTGCTGTTGTGCATCACCACAGCAGGAGAAGGGCCACAGCAGCAGCTGCTCCACCACCACCACCCCCTCCACCACCAGCACCACCCTCACCACTACCACTACCTGGTGTACCACCACTAGTGGACCCCACAATGCCTGCAACTCAGGCAGACATTGTACTTTTGTGGTCCATGGTGGAAGAAAATAACGAGAGGGTGGGTGCTGTCCAGCAGCAGTTGGTGCAGTTAGAGCTACACCAGTTACAGATTGTGTCAATGCACCATCTGCTGCTGAACCAGCAGAGGATTCCCTATTAGCTTTTTTTTTGCAGCAACCACCAAACAGCTGTAGTGTTTTGTCTTTTGTTTAATAACAGAGAGAGGGAAGGCCACAATAGTAGTTTAAATATATACATACATGCTCCTTATTGCCCTGTTATTATAAGCTGGTGCCTCAGTAATGTTTACTTTCTGTTGTGTAGTGGTTGTGGAAAAGCAGGACTAACTAGAGCAAGTATAATGTACTAAATTGCATGTGTGCACTTAGTGTTGTTTCCTGTGTGTGTGTGTGTGTGTGTGTGTGTGACTTCAGACAATGTCCAGCTTCTTGCAAACATATATGCTGACTTGTTGCAGTGTTTATGGTATAAAGAATAGAAATAAGAATATATAATGTATATTTTATTGTCACCATTATCAGCAGTGGATTAAGTGATATGATATTTTTTCAGAAGTGTCTGGCCAGAGTGCACCTTAGTCACAGACTGCACACATGACTTTAGGAGAGCATGCATTTTTGTGCTATTAGCGCCGCAAAGTCATATGTGAACTGTGAGTGGTTGAGGTGCACAGTGGCACGAGACCTCTGAAAAAATATCATATCATTTTCTCCGCCGGTGCTGATGGTACAAATGAAATATACATCATATATTCTTTCTTATCTTTATTTTTTTCATACTGCAACAAGACACCATATATATGTTTGCATGAAGCTGGACAATGTCTGCACACACAGGAAAGAACACTGATGGCACACATGCAGTTTAGCACAGCATACTTGCACTGCTCAGTCCTGCTTTTTGACAAACACTTCATGAGTCCCAACACAAAGTAAACATTACTGAGGCTCCAGAAATATTTATTTTTTGAAATTGACATTAAAGCAGCAGTACAACAATCTGGTGAAAATTTTGACCTATACTTTTTCATGCTATTTTACATTGCCACTTTATTTACCTCCTGGCTTGTATGATATCATTCTTTCCAGTATTTGAGTCTGCTTTAGTACTTTTATTCATGTCTGAAATAATAAAAGGAGCATTCCTTTTAATATGGTGCAGACCAGGTCTTTATCAGTATTGTCTGCTGTTTTTGTCCATCAATTGTTTATATATCACTTCTGTTGTGAGTAAAATTAACAATTATGCAGCAGACAATGTTTTCTGACCTCACAGAACAATATTTTTTCAAAAGGAGCTGCAAATACTGATGAAAACCTGGTCTGAGTCATATTAAAAGGAGTGCTCCTTTTATTTTTTCAGACATAAGAAAAAGTACTAAAGCAGACACAAATTGTGAAAAGAAAGGTATCATACAACTCAGGAGGTAAGTGGCTGGCAATCTAACATAGCATAAAAAGTATAAGTCAAAATTTTCACCAGACTGTTGCACTACTGCTTTAAATTATAATTTAATTATGACATTATGTGCTCACAACAGACAAAATGAAACTGTCTTGTGTCCAGAAAATTCTTAAGTGCTGACAAAATGAAATGGGAGTGGTACACCACATGCAATGTCCCCCAGAATTTATTGCACCATCACTCATGCATGCAGTGGTGCACAGAGTCCCCAGAATTTTTCTGCATCCCCAAAATGCAGCTGTCTTGTATCCAGAAAATCCTCAAGCACTGATGAAGTGAAAAGGAAGTGGCACACCACATGCAAAGTCCCCCAGAATTTATTGAGCAGTCAGTCATGTGTGCAGTGGTCATACAGAGTCCCCAGAATGTTTCTGCATTCCCAAAATGCAACTGTCTTGTGTCCAGAAAATTCACAAGTGCTGACGAAGTGGAATGGGAGTGGTACACCACATGCAAAGTCCCCCAAAATTTATTGTGCAGTCACTCATGTGTATAGAGTCACACAGAGTCCCTAGAATGTTTCTGCATCCCCAAAATGCAACTGCATTGTGTCCAGCAAATTTACAAGTGTTTATGAAATGAAATGGGAGTTGTACACTACATGCAAAGTCTTCCAGAATTTATTGTGCAGTCAGTCATGCATGCAGTGGTCACACAGAGTCCCCAGAATTTGTCTCCCTCCCCAAAACGGAACTGTCTTGTGTCCAGAAAATTCACATACTGTGATGATGATGTCATGATGCACAGTGTCTTGCCAAACCGTGTGCAGGAGGGATAACATGACATAGGATATTCATAGGATCACAGGATATTACGAGTTAAGGGGACATTAAGTCCATAAGAAACTCACCACCAACACTGGTGGAGTAATTAACTAAAGAAAAAAGTCTTACTTTGACCCATATAGTGGTCAAGATTGATTTTAAACTCAGTCATGCTTGCACTCTGTACTACGTTGATGGGTAATGAGTTACAAGCAGAGGTCATTCTCTGAGTGAACCAGTGATTATGTTTATTAGTTTTGTTTGTATGACCCTTTAGTTTTAGGTTGTGGGATCTTGTAAGTGTGGTACCATGATGTTTAACCAGTTCTAATGTTTCAAAAAGATATTCATCATTAACCGCTCTATAAGTAAAACATAGATCCCCCTTAGCTGTCTGTATTTTAATTAATAAAGTCCAAGTTTTTCAAGTCTAATGTCATAACTCAAGTCTTTAACACCGTTGTTCAGTTTAGTAACTCTCCTTTGTACTCCTTCAATTAGTTTGTTACCCCAACTGTAATTGGTGTACAAAATGGAGCACAGTATTCAAAATGGGGATGCACTAATGCTGAGTAAAGTGGTATTATAAAATTGGGGTCTCTGCTCTTAATATTTTTCAAAATACAACCCATAATACTGTGACATTTTTTAACAGTTGTTTTATTATGTAGTTGAAAAGTTAGTTTATCATCAACTACAACTCCCAGATCAACTTCAGAGTCTACCTCTTGTAATTGTGTATTATTGATTCTATAAGTAGTTTTAATGCTGTTGTTCCCCAAATGCATTACTTTGCATTTTTTTATGTTGAAACACATTTAGTTATCTGCCCACGTTACTAACTGATTAAGATTATTTTGCATGTCCTGAGCAGATAGACAGTTGTTTACTGTGCATCCTAATTTACAATCATCTGCATACTTTACTGCCTAGGTATTACCAGAAATTTGCATAGATGAGATAAAAAGTTTAAATAAAGTGGGTCCCAGTACCGAACCCTGAGGAACACCACTTGTTACCATGCCCCAGTTTGAGTAGTGTCCCCTAATGGCTATTCTTTGCTTTCTATTAGAAAGCCAGGGAGTAATCCATTTTATGATATTATCGGTTAATGGAAATAAGTTGTTCTATCAAAATTCTATGTGAAACTGTATCAAATGCTTTTGAGTAATCGAGATAAATAACATCAACAGGTAGACCTTCATCCAGAGATGTACTGACTAGTTCAAAGAAATGAATCAAATTAGTTAGACATGATCTACCAGGCTGCAATCCATGCTGATTGATATCAGTTAAGTTATTAATACTAATGTGTTTGTCAACCCTTTTTTGAATTAATCTTTCAAGCATCTTGCAAATGACTGATGTCAGGCATATGGGCCTGTAATTATTAACATCTTTTTTATTTCCTGATTTGTAAATAGGGGTAATTGTGGCTTCATTCCAAATAGGGATAGTAATACCTTCTTTCAAGGAAGAGTTAAATAACATGGTCAAAGGTCCTATTAATTCCAGTCGCAACTCTTTAATAAATTTTGGGTGTAATCCTTTCGGACCTGGTCACCCAGTACATTTTAAATGAGTGAAGGCTTCTGAAATGTCAGTTTCACTTAAAGGAACCCTTTCTACATTATTATGATCTAAGTGACTGAGTATTAAGTCCTTAGGATTAAATATACTACAGAAAAAATTATTTAGGTGATTTGCCATTTCAGTTTCATCACTAATAATTTCACCATCAATAACAAGAGGACCCAGGTTGGATTTGGTGCCATGTAAGGAACCTATATAAATAAAGAAACTATTTTTATTGTCTTTAATATCTGTTGCCATATTGTACTCTATATTCTTTTTCTATCTTTTAATTAGATATTTGACTTTGTTGGAACTCTTTTTGTAACGTTTCCAGTTTGTATCAGTTGGATGGGTTTTAAATCTCCTATAATGTTTTGTCTTGATGGCCTTTTCAACACTCATGTTCCACCATACTGGAACTCTCTGACAATGTATGTACTTAGTTCTATTTGGAACACAAGAATTAATACAATATTAAAGTTTTTCCGAAATTAACTTCCATTGTGAAGTCAGACATCTTCCATTTAGTTCTTTTTCCCAATTCCAGTTTGCCAGATAGTACCTTATACTAGCGTAATTAGCTTTGTCAAAGTCTTTCATAATTGTAGAACCTCTTGGGTATTGTTTAGAAGTAACAATATTAAAGGTACTCATATTATGATTACTGGTACCTAGGGGTTCAAGAACACATGGAGTAGAAATTTCTTCTTTACAGTTGGTTAAGACCAGATCCAGTAAGTTATTTCCTCTGGTTTTACTCATGACTATTTGTTGTAAATCAGAGTTAATCGTATAGTTGAGGAATTTATTTTCTGTAACCCATGAAGCATTAAATGTTGACCAGTCGATATTTGGGAAATTAAAATCACCCATCAAGATATAATTAGAGTATATTCCCACCCCTCACCCCACCCACCCCTGGAAATAGTTCCTTTATACCTGGGGTTCTGACATTTCTCAAGAGTGCAAGGTGCATATCACTGTCATATCCTCTGTAGCACACTGCACTGACAATATAAGCATACACATTGTATAATATATATATATTTCTATATAACAAACCAGTCACACACACACACACAAAAAAAAAGTAGATAAACATGTTGGGAGTAGTGCAATGTAATGGCTGTGGGGCAGCAGTCTTCCAGGAGTCTTTCTGGAGGCTGAGATGCTGCCTATTTGCAGACAACTCTTTGCCCTGAGGGAGGAAGTTGCCCATCTTCAGGCATCACTAGACAGTAGGATGTGAACCTCCCCCATCCAGGGGGCACCAGAACCACCACCACTACCTCAGAGGTTGCAAAGAAAGCACAGCAGTTGGACCACAGTGGGCTCAGAGAGGGTGAGGATGGTGGAACAGAGGCACACCCAGCCAGTTGTTCCACTCCACAATCCATACACCATTCTGGGGGAGCATAGTTCCCCTATGGATGCACCCACAGAGGAGACTAAGGAGGCTGAGGACAAATGTCACAAGGGAGGCCCACTGGAAGGAGGCAGAGGACACCACAGGGAAAGGAAGCAGCTCCTGGTGGGGGACTCAGTTATTAGGGGTATAGAACTGGGGGGGAACTGAAGTAAGGTGCCTGCCTGGTGCCATGGCTTTGAGGGACAGGAAGCACATCCTCAGGATCACGAGAACAGCTGCACGGGAGTCTGAGCTGGATGTCATTGTCCACCTAGGGACAAATGACTTGGCTCATCATGAGATTAGAGCAGTGCAGGAGGACTTTGTAGAGTTGTGGAGGGGCCTAAGACAAGTAGCACACACAGTATCCTTCTCAGAGGTGCTGCCTGTCAGTGGTATAGGTGAGGCGGGGGTACTTTGCACCATGTAGTTTAATGAATGGTTGAAAAAATGGTGTGGAGCACAGGGGTTTGGCTTCATTGGGGACTGGGTTTCCACCTGGAGGGACACCAGCCTACATTGGCAGGATGGTCTGCATCTGTCCAGGAAGAGAACAAGTCTTTTGAGCAATAGGTTTAAATGTTTCATTGGCAAGCTTTTAAACTAGTCAAAGGGGGAGGCACTGATAAGCAGCAGGAAAATCCCAGCCTCTCCCTATAAAACAGGGTACTAAATGAGAAAAAGACCAAGGTAGAAAGGTCAGTGGGGGATGCTGCAACAGAAGGTAAAGCCATCAAAAAATGGAGAGCAATGAGTACCAATGCCCGTAGTCTGGGTAACAAGCTTCCTGAATTAGTGGCCTTAATGGAGGAGGAACATCTGGATATTGTGGCAGTCACAGAAACATGGCACACAAAACCATGACTGGGATGTAACATACCAGGATACACTATCTACAGGAGGGACAGGGGCGAAAGAGGAGGACGAATAGCTCTTTACATAAGGGAAGAAATCAAAGCAACAGAACAAAAGGGTTAAAATGGAAGAGAAGAAGCACTGTGGGTCAATTTGGAGACAGGCAATGGCACCACAATCCGCACAGGAGTTGTATACAGGGGGAGGAAATGGACAAGGAAATGATAGAAAGTATACTTAGAATGGCAAAAAAAGGGGAGATATTGCTAATGGGTGACCTAAATATGCCAGATGTTAACTGGAGTGCATTTGCAGCAGCCACTTCAAAGAGTGGGGTTATTCTAAATGTCCTACAGGGGGCATGCCTTAGACAACTAGTAATGGAACCCACTCAAGAGGGAGCAATCTTAGACCTGGTTCTCTCAAATGGAGATGGAGAGAGGATCACAAATGTAGAAGTGGGTATCCATCTGGGAACTAGCAACCATCGAATAGTATGGTTCACAATAAACACAGCAATAGAGTCAAGCCATACAAAGGTAAAAGTACTGGACTTTAGGAGGGCTGACTTTGCCAAAATGGGTGAGTGCCTAAGGAATGCACTAGCAAATGGGCAGGAAGGAGGGGTGGAAGAACAACAGGAAATAATAAAAACTGCCATCACGGAGGTGACAAGCCTTTGTGTGAAGCAAATAAACAAAACAAAATGATGTAAGAAACCACTATGGTTCTCAAAGGAAGTGGCAGTGAAGGTTCAAGAGAAAAAGAAAGCATTCAGGAAGTACAAGGAATCACAGAAGGAGCAGGACAGATAATTGTATCAGTTAAAGCAAAAGGAAGCTGGGAAGGCAGTCAGAACAGCAAAGGCCCAAACTGAGGAAAAGATAGCCAATTCAGTTAAGAAGGGGGATAAAACCTTTTATAGGTACATCAGGGAGTGAAGGAAGACCAAAGGAGGGATAGTGAGGCTTAATAAGGGGGAAGGGATGGGCAGAGGGTGACTGTGAAAAGGCAGAGATATTAAACAAATATTTTTGCTCAGTATTTACAAATGAAGAGGGAGGTACCTAAAAGAAACAATAGAAACTCTGGATACAGAAGTTGATACCAGCCCATTTACAGAAGAAAGAGTTCTGAAAGAACTCTTAAAACTGAAGATGGACAAAGCAATGGGGCCTGATGGGATTCATCCCAGAATTCTAAAAGAATTAAGGGTAGAACTAGTGACTCCACTGACTACCCTCTTTAACAAATCATGGGAGGATGGGATGGTACCCAAAGACTGGAGGAGGGCAGATGTGATTCCCCTTCACAAAAGTGGGAGCAGGGCAGAAGCAGGAAACTACAGACCTGTTAGTTTAACCTCAGTGATAGGGAAATGATGGGATCATTTCTGAAGGAAAGAACTGCTGAGTATCTAGAGGCCAGAGGGGCACAGGACACAAGGCAGCATGGATTCACAGCAGGAAGGTCATGCCAGATGAATCTAATAGATTTCTTTGACTGGGTGACCAAAGTAGTAGATCAGGGAGGTGGCTGTGGACATGGCCTACCTAGACTTTAGCAAGGCATTTGACACAGTCCGACACAAAAGATTAATTTACAAGTTAGCCAGCCTGGGAGTGGGTCCCAAGATGACAACCTGGGTAAAGAAATGGCTGGAGAATAGGACACAGAGAGTAATAGTAAATGGAGTCCACTCTGAAGAAAGGGGGGTTACTAGTGGGGTATTGCAAGGTTCAGTATTAGGACCGGTCTTCTTCAATGTCTTTATAAGCAACATTGCAGAGGAACTGGAAGGAAGAGTATGTCTCTTTGCAGACGACACAAAGATCTGCAACAGAGTTGTTGAACAAGGTGGGGTGGAAAGGATGAGAAGGGACTTAGCAAGGTTAGAGGAATGGTCAAATGTATGGCAGCTTAGATTCAATGCTAAGAAGTGCAAGGTAATGCACCTGAGAAACAAAAACCCAGGGGAAGAGTACACAATGGGGGGTGAGATACAAACAACAAAAATGGAAAGGGACCTGGGATTAGTCATATCAGATGACCTAAAGGTGGGCAAGCAATGTGAGAGGGCAGCAAGGAGGGCTGGGGGGATACTGGGATGCATAGGGAGAGTCATCACCAGTAGAAAACAAGAAGTTATTATCCCTCTGTACAGACAGCTGGTTAGACTTCATCTGGAGTACTGTGTGCAGTTCTGGAGACCCAGTTTCTGCAAAGACATAGACAGAATGGAAGCCATCCAGAGGAGGGCAACTAAAATGGTGCAGGGTCTGCACCGGAAGACATATGAAGAGCGACTTAAGGAGCTTAATAAGTATAGCTTCGAGGAAAGAAGGGAGAGGGGGGACATGACAGAAACATTCAAGTACCTCAAGGGAATCAACAAAGTCCAAGAGGGTAGCATCTTTAAAAAAAGAGGTGTGCAAAAGCAAGGGGGCACAGTTTGAAGATGGGGGGGCTCAGAGGAAATTTAAGGAAGTATTTTTTCACAGAGAGGGTTGTGGATGCATGGAGCGGCCTTCCGGAGGAGGTTGTGGAGTCAAAGACAGTGGTGGAATTCAAGCATGCATGGGACAATCATAAGGCAATTCTAGGGGGTTGGGGTAGGAAGAAATAGGCTGCTGGTTAACTAAGATCTGCAGCTTATCCATTAGGTAAGGAAATGGGCAGACTGGGTGGGCCAAGCGGTCCTTATCTGCCATCAAATTCTATGTTTCTCTGTTTCTTTGTTTCTATGTTTCTATGTTCTCCAGAGTTGACAGAAATTGATCATTGTCACTTTGAGCTAAATTTGGCACCTGATAGGCTAGGCCAATTTTTATCTGTTTCCCTTGGAGAGTAATTTGTGCCCATAATATTTCAGTTTCCAGACAGTAGTCTTGGGGTGTGTCCGACTTATTGGATTTATATTTATCTAATACATATAAAGCTACCACCCCCTTTCTTATTTTGTCTGTTTTTGGAGTACCTGATGTATTCTGGGATATCCATACCCCAATCATCATCTTTAAACCACATTTCCATGATGCCACAAACTGCAATATTTTCCTTTTTTAAGCTATAATGTAGTTTGGCCATTTTGTTACATAAGCTTCTTGCATTGATTAATAATGTGTTAATGTTCTCAAAAGTTTTGACTGTTGCTGATATATTAGGTGGGTTATTTAGAACCTTGTTAAGAGATGCAGAGACTGTCTGCTTCTCCAGCAAATTGTTTAGTTTAAAATAGTGTTTAAACAAGAGTTAAATTGCTTCCCAAGACCATTCAGTGTACTGTCACAAATGATGGAGTGAGAGAACTGTTGCTTGTCCAAAGTGTGACGCGAATGCTATGCGATCACCTCAACCAGATTGAAGGGTGCCCTTTGTGTGTATGCTAATAGTAGCCTTGGTGAGTTGAGAGATATATATTTATACAACATATGTTTTGGGATAAATCCATGTATAAATAGGGGATATGACATGGCCTGACTGAAGATATCATATCATATCACGAGTGGCAAAGCCACGAGTGAGATATCATGATGTCATTGGCCTCGAGTGAAGATAAATATTATATCTTCAGTCAGGCCATGTCATGTTCTGTTTATATAATGGATGTTTTGGGCTGCACTCAACAAAAGCTCCAGATGTCCACTTAATACAATCCCCTACATAGAGGTGATGGCTATTTCAACACAAAACTGCAGTATCTCTACCAACACAACAGATGCCATATATTGTTGAAAAAATATATATGTGGTTGATCCTGCTACTTTAAAATTATTATTCAAAAAACTGTTTGGTATTAAGTTTATGTAGTCGTGGCTACCCCCAACACAACTCTCCAAACCCCTCTGCTCCAAAACAACAGATTACATATATTATGAAAAAAAATCTGCTTTTGCCACTTTAAAATTATTTTCATAATACATATCTGGTTGATCCTGCCTGCATCTTTAAACAAATTAATTAATAAATAAGACGGCAGCTTCACAACACCAGACAGAAGTGCGAGCATGCGTTGCTATGCAACAGACACGCGCGCTTCTGTCTGGTGTTGTGAAGCTGCCGTCTCACTCGCTCTTCCCTCAGTACTGTCAGCAGAGTCTTTTCACAAAATACAGGCAGCATTCAGAAAAGGATGGATTTTCTAAGTTTTACAGCACAGGCTCCCTAAGGAAAAATATCTTACAGTGTATCACATTTGAATCTGCCTAGCGCTCAGTCACGCTACATTTCAGGGCATAGCGCTCGGTCACGCTACATTACAGTTGCAGGTGGATAAAAGAAAGTTGCAGGATCAACCAGATAAAGTATGTTTTTCAATAATTAATTTGTTTGAAGATGCGAACAGGATCACCCAGATCACATAGATGTTTGTGTTTGGGGGGGCAAGCTCATAAAGGGACACAGCAAAGATAGCTGGATGATGGAAAGTGAAACACTTTCACTTTCATTACGATGATGTATAGAAACATGAAGATATCAGTGATATCTTCACATGTGAAGATATCATTGATATCTCCATGACCTAGCAGAGATATTACTTTTTATCCTGCTATTTATCCCAAAACATACATTGTATAAAAAGTAATATCTAAGCCTCCCAGTGAAGATATCATTGATATCTTCATGTTCCTATATGTCATCTGTTATCTCCACCTTCATATACGTCATATCGAAACTTATCTGGTTGATCCTGCCATCTGTGCCATCTTTTAACTACCACTTTGTAGCATGAGCGAGCACTCTTAATTATGTGATGCCAGTGCTTGAAATTAAAAAACTGTACTGCAAATAACAAACACAACTTACAGAACTGTGTCTTTTTATAATCTACTCACTTTCTGTAAAATAATCCACTGACTGCAGACAAACTACCACTTCCCTTTTTCGTCATGTAGTGTGACCAAGTGGTATCAATGATGTGGTGCCACTGATTAAAATTAAGATGCTCCGTACTAATAAAATTCAGAAAATGATCGCAATTTCATGCACTGGCTCATTTCTGTTTAAAACAAATTGCCGACTGTGGAGACAGGAGAGAGAGAGCAAATCTGCTCCTTCACAGTAGTAGACATGGGACAGAGCAAGCTCGCTCGGGCTTGCGTCTGCTATTCTAAAGCCACTGACTCGCTCCCTCTCCTCTCTTCAAAGTCAGCAGTTTAAATAAAAGTGACAGAGAGCATGAAATCATGCACATTCTTTCAATTTTCTTACTATGGAGTGCCTTAATTTTACTCACTGTCATCACATTGTTGACACTGCACACCACTCGGTCACGCTACATGACAACAACAAAGGAGAAACTGTTTCAAACATGGTACAAACTGAAGGATCAACCAGATAAATAAATAAAAAAGTGCTGCATTTTATGTTTGGGGATATGGAGAGTTGTGCTAATATGGGGGATACAACACAACTAAGCCATCTGGCAGGGAGGACATCCAAAATGTCTATATATCTTGGAATTGAAAACATCTATGTGGGAAATGCCTTGGGTGGGGGGCATGTAGAGGGCTAGTGTTTCTGGGAGGGGGCATCCCAAAACATATGTAGTATAAACAGACCATGACATGGCCCGACTAAAGATATCATATTTATCTTCACTCGAGGCCAATGACATCAAGATATCTCACTGGTGGCTTCACCACTTGTAAGATACCATGATATCATTGGCCTCTCGTGAAGATAAATATGATATCTTCAGTGGGGCCATGTCATATCCCATGTATCTATCTATCTATCTATAGATAGATAGATATATAGACAGATAGATAGATAGATAGATAGATAGATAGATAGATAGATAGATAGATAGATAGATAGATAGATAGATAGATAGATATTCTAGGTGGGGGATTGACATATATATACATGTACTCATTGTATTGTTTTGTATCACAGGTCACATACTGTTGGGTGTGCACATTCCTATGCTTGATGAGAAATTTTGGCATTGGAATTGGAAATGGAATACTCTCAAGGCAAAGAAGGTAAGTATTTTTTTTGGGGGGGAGGGGGAGCATATCTGCAAGTAGGTCTCATTAATGGTTTCTTATTCGTTTACTTCTTCACAGATTTTGTCTGCATCCTTCTCTAGTCAGGCAATGATGGTCATGGTCATCATCGATTCAAATGACTTCTGCTTGTTGCATGTCTGCCCCAGCCCGGGGGGCCGGGGCATGATGTTGAGGAAGTTCTTTGGATAAGGCAACAATAACACCACAATGCATCTGGAAGTTTCCTAAACAAAGAAATGAAGGACTTATTACAACTTGATGAAGCAGTAAGACATTATGTTTAAGCAGGTATCTGGATTAACACAGATAGCAAGTTGTCCCACTGCAGTCATCAGATCACAATTTAATTTAGTGCCAGGCTGTAACAAATACACTGTGTCAGTGTCCCTGTGTCTCAACTCAAGTTACATTTTAAAACCACATCTTGTCAAGTAACATGATCTGCGTCCAACTTTTTCAGCACTGTCATGACTGCACAGCTGCAAATTTGGAATACAGTGCATGATATGTTACAGAAATATTTTTTGTGACGTTCATTTCACCTAGTTTATGAATCATCAGCTGGATTTTTTGCACTCTTATTAAAGAAGAGGAACAGATGAAATAAAATTGATATACTTAAAAGTATGGATTGGAAATGGATATCCCATAGGTTACTGTAGACAGTACTGCTGCTGTACCATTGATACAGACCTTCAGCAAAGGACAGTCATTTGTTGTTAACCTGTAAAAAAAACAAAATAAGTTGACTGTATGTGTTTGACCATTGCAGCTCAGAAAAGCAACAGAAAACAAAATGCACAGATATAGGCAGTTGAATAGCATGAAAAACATTAGTACACATACTCACTTTATAGTTTTAATAGTAAGAAGCCTTGTGCCTGTGGCTGATGGATGTGGTCTCCTGTTCGACTCCCTCTGCCTTGGCATGATCAAGACATCTAATGGAAAACATTATCACAATGGTGGTGGTGGGTGGTGGTGGTCATAGCTGAGGCATATGATGACATTCCCTCTCACATCTTCCTGCATCTGGTGATGGTGGCAGTTGCTAACAGTGCTCTTATGGTGGTGGTTGTCCAGTGGGACACACGGTCACATTCCCTATGGTGGCAGTGACGAACAGCAGTCTTATGGTGGCGATAATCCAGGGGGACACACAGGCACATTCCCTATGGTGGCAGTGGCTAACAGGTAACAGTGGTCTTATGGTGGTGATAGTAGTCCAGGGGCCAGGATATACTGTGCTCTGTGTTATAAATGTAACGTGACATATGGAATTTGAGTCACTATGAGTGGGATACTGATTTAACTTTATGAAAAAGAAGACATGTACCATACAAGAAATGTGACAGCCTTTTATCCACTTAAGTTAAAACCTGCCAACATTAACCTCATCATCATTCATCATCATCCTCATAAAGAAAGCTGCCCTCACAGACTTCTATGTCTGAATTCTGACCACTGGGAAATTCTTTCTCCATTGTGTTATTATCTACATCAGTGGTAGGCAGTTTCATGCTGCCACTGCCACCAGGATGATCCCTTTCTACAACATCAGCAAAACCATGACTATGCCAGGGTATGAATATTGAGGTTGCAGTCTGAGCTGATATGTGCCTCTCATTTATTTTTATGAATGTCAGCAAACTGACATTTGCAGGAGAGAGGTTTATACAATGATCCAGAGCTATTGCACCTACTGAGCTGAATACCCTCTTGACATTCACACTGGAGAGTGGGCATGTTAGGTACTTCAGTGCTGCAGCAGTCAGCTCTGGCCATTCACTGACCTTTTCACTCCAGTATAAAAGGGGATCATCAGTGGTTGACACATGCCTGTTTTCAGACAAATAAGACTCAACCATTCTCTGTGCTGCACTAAGTCCAGTGGTTGATGCATCATCAGCTTCTCCGGAATCATTTATTTATGTTACAAATCCCCAATTGGGACAAAGCCTCCCAAAGTGGGTTAATGCCAACCACTTTTGATGGCAGACCACTGGGAACTGTAGTCCCCTTCCTCTTAAAGGATATGCTTGATACTACTTCTCCAGGTTTACCTTCAGCCTGATTATGCTGCTGAGGTTTGCTGACCTTGGCACGTGACTTCTGTACCCCATGAACCAAGCGCACCAGTTGCCCACTGACATTTTTTACCTGTTAAGGCTTGTCCTCCAGTACTGAGGCAATTCCACATTTGTATCATGGGTCCAGCATTGTTACTATTGCAAAGTTGTCACTACGCTGAATGCTCAAGATGTGAAGATTCTGGTCGAATACCATCAGCACGTGTTTCAGCAATACACTGCTAGCACTGTCTCTGGCAACATCAAGGCTATTCTGTACATTCACCAGTGTCTGCCTCAGCACCCACAGCAGTAGAATTGATTGGCTAATGGAGGCAGACTCACCACTTACTGCCTGTGTGGCATGTTCAAAAGGCCACAAAATTGTTATTACAGAGTTCATGAGACGCCACTGTTCAGTTGTCATAGACATGGAGGCCCTGAAACTGTCACGGCTAGTGTGCATGACAAGATATTCTGAGATGGCTTTGTACTGTTTGTACAACTTCTCTGCCATGTATAAAGTGGAGTTCCACTGGGTGACAACTTCCAGCTTCAAGCGGTGCTGCAGGAGGCTGTTTCAGATGTGCAACTGCCAAAGTTGGTCACAGGCCTTTGCAGAGTGTGAAAAGTGAGAACAGATGTGGTGTGCAACTGTCAGCATTTCCTTTATATCAGAGTGCTGCAGAAACCCCTGTACCACAAGATTTGAACAGTGGGCCATGCATGAAACCTGAAAAAAGCCACCATTAGTAATGCATTTCATCACATTTGACCCATTGTCACTTGTTATGAATCCAGTTGTCAGGGACAGAGGGTTCAGCCACTTGTCAATTTCAGTCAGTATCAAGTCTATGTTTCCACCAGTGTGTGAACAAGTCACACTGGGCATAGCAATTGTTGCATGCTGTTGAATTCTTGGAAGATTGCTACCATGACACTCAACCTTAGTACACTGATTATTCACACTACCAACAGCACAATAACACCCGGCACCTGCGTCCAATGTGCAGTTATACACAAATATAAACTCCACGCTGTTTTGCTACTTGCCGACATATCCATACTCAAATGGATGAATGGGGAGAAGGAATGTTGAAGGGCATGTCTTACAGAGTCAAACACAGTATGGTACAACTTGGGGATGGCACGGGTGGAAAAGTATGTCCTGGATGGGACTTTCCATTTTGGACAGGCACGTGCAGCAAACTGCTGGAACCCAGAATTCTTCACAAAGGAGTAGAGCACAAGATCAATTGCCCACATTTCAGCTACAGCAGCATTAAGTTCACTTGATACTGTATGATTTGGTGGGTACTTCAGCTTATGCAAAAAAACACTCTGAAACGTAGGCTGACTTAAACGTTTTACACAGAGTGTGATGACAAATGGTTCTGCTCTGTGAATAGTAGGGGGTAGAGTGTGGACATGCGATGAAGACAGTTGCACAGGTGATAAGAAACCCATAAATGCAGTTATTTTCCCAGATTTATCAACAGGGGTTGATGTACCAGTTGCACTAGACATACTGCATTGACCACCACCACCACCAAAACTGCTACTCTCACCACCACTGGACAAGATTTCAAAATCATTATGCTCCTCCACCTCATCACGTCTGTATTTAATCTCTGGTCTTATTTTATCACTAGTGCATGCATTTAATTTTCTACTTGATGTTACAGTCATGCCCTTTATGGTTGATGATGGGGGTGAACACCCCATTGTGGTATTAACTGCCATCTTGTGCTGGGTCCACAGTGCCATGTGCCTGTTCTTAAGATGTGTATGCTGTCCCCCTGTGCTAAGATGGCTCCCCTTTTTACCTCACCTCACATGCACCTGGCAAACCTGGCAGATTGCAACTGATTCATCATTTGCATCTTGCACAAATTAATTCCAAACAAGGGATTGTGATGCTCTAGTTTCAACATGTCCCTGATGCTGCTTATTGGACTCCGTTTTTTAAGCCATGAAGTAGGGGGTGTGCTATGTGATTTTTCAGGCAGGACACACTTAGACTGTAACTGACCACCACGACTACCTATCATTATTACTGGGTCATCATCATCATCATCATCAACTGAAACTGGTAAACCACAACTTTTTACGGGGGGGGAAGGGTAATGCAAACAGACCCCAACACAGCCACCTTGAATTTCCTTTTCTCCGGTTCCCAACAGGGGTCACTGACATCATCATCATATTTATCAACATCATCCAGATCTTCTGCTTGGATGCTGGCATGCGGACTGCATGTTGCAACTGCAGCAATATTAACATCAGATTCATCATCATCAACACCACCATCACCCGATGTTTTTTCACCTCACTGTGAATCACTGCATGGCAAATGTGCGACCTGAACCACAGTGGAAGAAATGTGACCTTGTGTGCTATCGTTGACATGATGACCAGAATCCTCATGTTCAGTTACTGGGATGTTACTGGGAAGTATGACATCATCTACACTGTCACTCACTGGCACTGCTTCACACTCCACTATATTATTGGGCATGGCAAACTGGTCAGAAGTGAAACTTAAGGCAGCAATACTCATACCACCACCAGCAGCTGCACTAACACCACCGGCTGGGACAACATCATCTCCTCCAACTACGAGTGAAGCTACCAATTGCACTGTAAAGAATATTGAAGGATAAATACCTTTCCTCACATCAGCAATGCACTTCTGCGATTGAGTACTACCACACCTACAGACAATCTTACCATTGGCAGCAGTCCCATTGAGAGAAACAGCTTTGCTTGCATGTCTCTTTGTGGGCATTTTGGGGGGATCAACAAGAATATTCTAAACAAATTTAGATTTTGGAACATTCACTCTGGGTGGGGGCTGGGGGGCACTGTATGTGAAACCAAAAAAAAACTGTGGCTTCAACAACAGATACAGACGCAAAGTCACAACAAGTTCAACAACACCTTAACTAACCAGAGGTGCTCTCAAGTCACAAACAATCCAATCTGGAAATGAATACCTTTTGCTGGTGGGGGGAGCACTGACTGCAGAATACGGCAGTGCAAAACCAAGAAAAGATACTACAATGGCAGTACAAAATCACACAGCTGCAGTGGATAGCAGGTTTACACTGCTGTGCCTGCAATTACACTGTGGCACAATAAAAGGTGTATTGTTTGATGCCATGTACCGCACACACACACACACGCATACACCAATTTGTTTATAAGTAATGCATAGCAAATTGAAAACTTCAGTAATATACCACATATTTTAAATAACCTGAAATTATGCACTGCTGCACCAGGTCCACAATACACACAATCAGCAAAAAAATGTCAACAATTACTGAAAATATTACTCTGTGTACATTAACACAGTCAGTTATACAAGAAAAATATAACCAAAAAACAAAGAACTCCCTATTTCTACAACTGAAGTCTACATACACCACAGATATGCCCTTCTCCCAAAGCACACTTTCACTGTCTCTCAGTAAACAGACTGAATGTTGTACATTAACATTCAAAATCCAGACACAAACAATAAACGCTCGATGATATGAGCAGAGGAGGGTTTTCAAGAATCAATGGACTAAAGTTTCAGCAAACAAAATAACTAAAAAATGCTTAACAGCTTTTAGATGGTTTGAATCACAGAGCACTCTAAGAGCAGACTGTCTCCTATAGCTTCCTACACACACTACGCTGAACTGAGGCTGTGTAGAACAGTCTAGAGCCCATGTGATCTGAAATCCCATGAATCACTGCAAAATTCACCTTTAGAGCTTAAAACAAGGTGAAGTGAGATGAAGTACATTGTTTTCAAGGTACTTCACCTTAAAATTTGTGGAGTAGTTTTTTGGGAAAGTGGAGTAATGCGAAGTCATTGTTTTCACTGGACTTCGCGTTACCCATTAAGCCGCGTTACTCCGCTTCGCATTGTGGAGTACTTTGCGAATTTGCCTTCACTCTGTGAATCACTTCCCAGAGCAAATTGAGGCCACTTCAGCCACCACTACCCACATGGCTCCATTTCAGTATGCCTGCACTTACAGTGAGCATGCAAGTGTTTTGCAGTTATAAAATAATTTTTCATGAGTTCCTCTCCCTTTTGTATATTTTTAAGAAGGTGCTAGAGTTGACACAAGGGCCAGTGTTTCTTGTCGATTCTCAATTTGTACAGTATATCAGGCCGTGGCACAGTAATCCTTTAAAGTACAGTACTTCCATTTTTGTTTGGACTGTACTGTACAGTTTAAACTGTATGGAATGCTTTAGCACAGATAATGTAATGCATTTCAGTAAAAGTTGCAGCTAAATGGAAATTGTTAGCAAATTATAATGAAACTTTTTAGCAATTCATTGAAAGCTTTTGATAAGCTCCCTCACCTCAAACTAATACAACAAATGAGTAAGCTAGCCATCCATCTGACCATAACCAAGGCCCCTACTTTTCTGCAGCACAGTGGGACCAAGTTCTGCGGCAAGACTACCATTTGCCGCAGAACTTCTGTGGCAGTGGTTTGTAATTTCTGTGGAAATTCTGTGGCACTAACAAACTACCACATCACAGTGTCAGCTTGTCATCCTGACTTCACTTTCATGACAGTGGTTATAGAAATCAGGATGTGGGAAATCACAGTAACACTAGTTCAAAAAATAACAGACTAATAGAAATAATTTTATGCCTAAAAAAGCAAAACAAATGTCTCTCCCTTAGGGTACTAGCCTATTGCATAAATTTCATATGCAGAGGGGACCTTGTGTGATAAATAAGGTGTTTCTATATACATGCTATCTATCCCATTAATGAGGTCTCCACTGTCTATCACTTATATATTTGTATGTGCTTTCTACACCACTCATGAGGTTCACACTATGTATCACTTATACATTTATATGCAATCAGTAACATGCATACAAATATGTGTGTGTGTGTGTGTGTATATATACAGCAAGAGAGAGACAGAGATACTGTATGTGTGTGTATATAGATAGCTATATATATATATATATTTTTTTTTTTAATTTCCATGAAATTGCATCCTCATTCATACAGGTCCCATTGGAAATGGAATAAACAGAATAGAGGAATTTTTGCAAAACTCATTTTTCATGTCAACCTGCTTCCCTGACACACTATGTAACACCATCAGGCCATGACCTGCATGTGAACCGATTGTGAGATAGAGCTATCCAGCCCATCACAATGTGTCCACCATGTGACAGAACATTGCACCATACCTTCCCAGGCTCCAAGCACTGATGTGTTCCACCAATCCTTGTGCTGCCCAGCCAGCTCCCAGAGCTAATCTCTGAACCTGAGTTGCCGGCACAGAAACACAGCGTGCTACCCTCTGGCCCAACAGCTGTCCCTGCACACAACATTTCTCCATAACTTTTAGGTGATTCTATCAACCAATGACAATATGTAATCAATAACCCTGGCAAAAATGCGTACAATGCAATTATTTATTTAACAAGTTATTCTTTCAACAGGTCTACACATTATTATATTCCACTTTCCTGGGCATGATTTCTTTATTTTTCTTAAAAATGGCAGTTAAATTCATTTTATCAGTTATTCATTTCAGATGGCATCTCTATACCTTAAAGGCACAGATAAGTTTGTACAAAGTGAGGTACGGACTTAACAGGTCTGTGCTATTGTCAAGGTTTTATTTAAGTTGGCCCTAGTGCAATAATGTAAGACTGAAAATTGTATTAGGCTGTAGTGCAGGTTGAGCAAATATCACCATGCCTGATGTGCTGTGCCACTGTCTCTGGCAGTGGGAGCTGTGGAAGATAAGTGACTATACATTTCTGTTATAGAATGCAGCCATTTCATTAGCTAATGTATGATGTTATAGCAATGATAACATCACATTCTGAGCATATGGGGTTTTGGATATAAAAAAGAGGTGAAGGGAAATAGATTCTATGGATAAACAGAAATATTAATAAAAAAATCACTAAAAGAGTGAATTCTGCAGCACCACAGAAGTTTTGCGGTAGATTGCAAGTTCTGTGCAAAATTCTGCGGCTGCAGAATTCTAGGGGCCTTGGCCATAACTAACTGGGTACATAAATGGCTAGAAAACAGGAAACAAAGGGTGTGCATCAGAGGTGACTTTTCTGAATGGTCAGAAGTGGCAAGTAAGGTCCCGTAGGGTTCAGTGTTGGGCCCCTGTCTTCTTAATCTATATGTATCAACCCTCCAAATCAATCAAAACTCAATTTGGCTACACAAATTTGCAGACGACTGTAGGATGGGCAGAAGTCAATATTAATTAAAATTCATCAAATCTACAAAACACAATTGACAATATAGTTTCATGGACTGAGCAAACCAAACTGACACTAAACCAAGACAAGTGCTGCATTATGCACATGGGAAAAAGAAATCCAAGAATATCATACAAATTTGGGAACACTGCCCAGAAAACAATCAGGGAGGAAAGAGATTTGGGCATCATAGTATCCAGCGATATGTCTTTTACATACCACTGCCAAAAGATAGCCCAGAGGGAAATAAAATTCTTAATTGCATATTAAGACATATAACAACAAGGAGCAGGGAGGTTATGTTGCCATTGTACACATCCTTAGTTTGACCCATAATGGAGTATTTATTTATTTATTTGCTTTTGGTAACCGGGTGAGTGCACTAGGCATAGAAATGCCTATTTTCAGGCACGACCCAGGAGCGAGACAATGTAAAATACAAAATGCACATACATGTGACGCAGCACATGAGATAGGTATAGAAAAAACAACATAACACTAAACAATTGATTCAGAGAGTAAATCATCCTGGAAAGGTAGAGACAAAATCCAGTATGAGGCAAACAGGGATAACATTTAGGTCAAAATACATAAACTTTTGTTGAAACAGAAAGTAAAATAGGTATTGCAAGATAAAGGTTTCACACAGCAAAGTACAATAAGTGCTAAAATCTGTGGATGCAATGAGAGAGCGAGGAGAGGAGATAGTGGAGGGGAAGGGAAAACAAGTAAGTGGTGAGAGAAATAGAACATGAGAGAGAAGTTATACAGAGAGGCAGGGAAATAGCGTACAAGAGGAAAGTTATTTCGGAAGAAGGGGTGGTGAGAAGGAAGTGGTCTATGGTGGATTGAAACAGCTGCATGGGCTAGTTGCATGCAGATGCTCCTGGAGACATGTTTTAAATCTAGCATGGGTAGGTGCTCCTTGAACAGTTGGAGGTAAGGAGTTCCAGTATTTTGGGGCCATGTGTGTGAAAGCACGTGTACCCATGTTAGTTTTACATCTGGGAATGTGGAAAGGGGCTAGGTCAGCGGATCTGAGCCCATAGGAGAGAGGTTGCATGAGGAGCAGACAGGCAAGTGATGATGGGATGCCAGATCTGACCATGTTATCAATTAGTGACCCAAGGGACTGGAGTCGATGGGCAGTGGGGCTGGGCCAGTTTAGGTCAGAATAAAGCTGGCAATGGTGTTTGTAATGTGGGAATGCAGAGGCATAACAGCAGATATAGTCTTTTTCTCACTTGTGGAGGGAGGATTTGGAGGCAGATAGGTATGTGACTGATCCATAGGACAGGGCTGGGAGCAGAAAACCTTGAGCCACAGCTAGTCAGTCGATGGGGTAAGGGCATAGCTAGTGGGATAGGTGCCTCCTAATTTAGTGTTTACAGATTTACAGGTGTTAGTTATGTGGAGGTCAAAGTCCAGGGATTCATCCAGGGTGATGCCCAGATATTGGATGGATTTGGTGCTAATCAGTGAGGATCCAGCAGCACAAGGGATTTTCAGGGCATCAGGGTTTCATTTAAGTCTGGCAGGTGATCCAAATAGCATAGAGTGTGTCTTGCTAGTATTAAGAACAAGTTTATTCTCTGTTAACCACGACAGAATAGTTGAGAAAGCTGAGGTAAGAGGTTGGTTGAGGTCAATTAAGTTTCTTGTGCTGTGATAGATCACTAGGTCATCTGCATACAGCAAAGTTGAACAGGTGGAAGCAAGCGCTGAGATGTTGTTTATAAAGATAGAGAAAAGCAAAGGACCAAGTATGGAGCCTTGGGGCACTCCAACATGAAAAGATGATGGGGTCGATGTAGCTGAGTTGAAGACTACAACCTGCTTTCTTTTGGACAGGTAGCCTTCAAACCATGCCACTACATCAGAGGAGAACCCAAAGGTATGGAGTTTGGTAAGAAGTAGGGTATGGTTAACCAGGTCAAATGCTTTCGTTAAGTCAATGAAGATGGCACCTGTCAGGAGACTGGAGTCCATAGCAGCAAAGAAGACATTAGTAAGTTTGAGGAGGGCAGTGGAGGTACTGTGTCCCTTTCGGAACCTATGTTGGGAGCTGGACAGAAGGTTATACTTCTGCAGATAGTCCAGGGTCTGGGTGGCTACTAGTTTTTCCAGGATTTTACTAAGGAGGGAGAGGACTGCTATAGGACGGTAGTTCGTGATTAGTTTTGGATCTCCTTTTTAAGCAATGGGTGTGATCTTTGCTATTTTCCAGATGTTGAGGACTGTACCATGACATAGAAATAGGTTGAAAATTTTGTATAGGGGAGAGGCTATAATTGGGGCGGTGATTTTTAGAAGTTTAGGTTCCAGCCCATTGGACCCTGTGCTGGTATTGTCTGGGGTTGAGAGGAGTAGTCTCAGTACTTCGGTTCTTGTAATATACCGGAACCTGAAAGGGTAAAGGTCCGAAAGGAAGGGGTTGTTCATCTGCATTGGGGGAAAAGGCGTGAGCACTGGGGAAAGAGGCCTGGTAGATGGTAAGGTCAGAGACGTGGTGGTTAAATGAATTTGCTATAGTAACTGGATTATTGCAATGTATGCCATTTATCAGCATATCATTAGTATGGGCTGTTTGATTTGCTCCAAGGAGGGTTTTTATTGTAGCCCAGAATTTCTTAGAATCGCCTGCTGCTTTAGTTAGCAGATGTTTGCAGAAGGAGCTTTTGGCTAAGCAAATTTGCCTTTTGCATATATTACTCTAGGCTCGGTAGTTGCTATAATCTGCCAGGAGCCCAGTGGATTTGAAATGTCATCATGTTTTGCCCCTGTCCCTGATCAGCAGGAGTAGGTCTTTTGTGAGCCATTTAGTCTCGGAGCCATGGATCCTACGAATGACACAGGGAGCATGGGTGTCCTGGAGTACACGAAAACAGGCCAGGAAATGGTCTAACGCCATCTGGGCATTATTAGAAGTGTGGATGGGAGGGAGATCACGTGATGCAGAGTGCTGAGTAGATGCTCCTCCGCTAAGCTCCTGCATCCTGAATATAAACTCGTCATTTAATACTGCTAAATTTCATCTAATCCCCCTGCCTACGAGTTTTCCCTGTCTCTGAACAACTTGTGCTCCTTTTCTGGTATTTGTTTGGTAAATGGAGGCTTATATGAAGAAAGCCCCTCAGAAACATACTCCCCCGCCACTCCTGAGAAGGCCTCCAGGAAATCCCGAGCCTCGAGTGGCCCAGACAAACCAGAATCTTCGTGTCAAGCTGGGGACCAAGAACCCCTAACACTTAACAGATTCTTGGAGGAATTTAAGCCATTCTGGGAAGAGATGAAAGATATAGCAACTGACCTGAAATCCCTCTCCAGAAAGTTAGAGGAACTCTCCACAACAGTATCGGACAACACTGCCCGAATAATTTTGATTGAGAGAAAATTGGAAAGTCTGGATCCTGAGCTCCTATCAACGAAACAAAAGCTATCTCATCTAGAAGCAAAACTCGAAGATTTGGAAGGTCATAGTAGGAGAAATAACGTGGTAATTCTTGGGCTCCCTGAAGGGGAAGAAGGCCAGAATGCCATAGCCTTTGTCCAGAAGCTGGTAGAAAGGGTCGCCGGCCCATCTCCCTTTAGTCCAACATATATGATAGAACTGGCCCACCAGTCTCTGTGACCTAAACCCCCACCTGATGCACCTCCTCGCCCCATCATTAGCCACTTTCTGAACTACATAGAAAAGCAGTATTTCCTACAGAAAATCAAGGCCCTACAAGAAGTCATGTGGGAGAAGGTGAAGCTAAGAATTGTTCAAGACATCCCTGGCTCGGTCCGATTGAAACGGAAAGCCTTCCACCCGATTGTTTCCAAGATTATAGCGGTGGGATTAAAGTTCAGGATGGGGTATCCAGCAAAGTTACAAGTCTCAGTAAATGGCTCATGGCTCAATTTCAAGGACCCTGAACCTGCGTTACTAAGCCTTAAGTCAACATTGCCAGATCTGTTCCGGATGACCTGAGAGGGCCTCCTGATCCTCAGGATTCACTGGGAACTCCTGAGTGAACTGTTAGTTAATTTTTTGTCTGGTAAATACTCTTCCTAGAGATTGAATTTAATTGAGTTTATGCTCTCTAATAGAACTGGGCTACTAGAAGACAGCCTGACTTTACTTTCTTCAGGCCCTGGCCTGTCCAAGTGAATAGTGCTTCAGGGAGAGTCCTTGGGGGGGGGCTCCTGGAGGGCTTGTTTCGGACTGCATCTGAGATAACATTGTTTGTTTTGTTTCTGGGGGGAGCACACAGGGGAAATTTTGGGTTATGCCTTCTGATAAGGTTTCATAGGTTGGGATTCAGATTTCCGAGCGGTTCCGGGCTTTCAGGACACCTCTGGCAGGTGGGCTGGATTGGGTTATGGTCACAAGAGGGCGCGTTACGCCCATGTAACGAAGGTCCGGTCACTTAGTCTCGAGAGGGACTGCTTTTAATTGCTAAGTCTCCCTGGTTTTGCAGAGGGTTTTTTTTGGAATCAGGGGTCAACAACCTCTGGTGTAGTTACTCCCATTGTTTTCCCATTTCTGGAGCCTGTTCCATCTGGTTATTGCTTTCTCATATTCTCATTTCGATGTTGAGCTCACCCCTCCATGTCAATTTTTCTCTGGTCCTGGTTCACGAGGTAGTTCCCCATGGGGAGCAAGCATTTTTCAGTTCCCTCTCTGGACTCTTGTGGTGACCTGCCATACTCGTATTTATGTCATCCAGCTTCCTTTTCCTCTCTCAATAACTAGTGGACCTGCTAACAATTGCTCACAGGCCCCGGAAGCCCGAGACCGCTCGTTAGACATTTTATCCTCATTAATGCAGCTTGTTAACCACTTTGTATCTTGAGATATGAGGATGTTCATTAGCAGGGGATATGCTCGGGGGCAGGAGGGGGAGGATATGGTCCAGTGCTGTGCTAAGCGTTGCTTGTGACAGTTTGGGGGTTGGGGGAGGGCTATGGGTTCTTGTTGGGGGGTGGGGGTGTACTGGGGTTTAATTCTGGGTTCCTGGTGGGGGGGCTGGGGTGGTGGGAGAGCCTTACAGCAGCAACATGGGGGATTAAATTATTTGTGCTATACACCCTGAGAGCAGGGCCGAATCTATCATCCTTGGTAGTCTTTGGCAGATGGACAAGGAGGTGACTTTTCTAATGTGGAACTTCAAGGGAATCAGGAAAAAATCTAAACAATATCAGGTTGTCAAACACTTAAGTCTACTACATACTCAGGTTACTATTCTAAAGGAATCACACCTATTAGAAGCAGAAGCCGCACAAGTGAGGAGGCAACAAGTGGGGATGGTGTACAAGGCACAAGGCTTCTCAAACAGCTGTGGGGTTATGATCATTATTAACAGGGGCATTCCCTTTGTTTCGACTCATATTATCAGGGATCCCGAGGGTAGGTTTGTCTTAGTTATAGGTACTCTTTGGTCAATACCTTTGCTATTGGGCAGTATATACGGTCCTAATGCAGATGATCCTGCCTACTTCATGAGACTCATAAATGTAATCCTGCCTTTCCTTCCCATAAGGATTATCCTGTGGGGTGACTTCAACCAAGTTGTAGACTCAAACCTTGACAGGTCAGGTGGTACATCGGGGGTCTCCCCAGGTCAGAGGGCTTTTAGAGACCTACTGGATCAATGCGGGCTCTGTGATATCTGGCGTGTCCTAAATCCTGATTCCAAGGAGTTTACATACAGGTCTTCAGCACACGGCTCAAAGTCCCATATTGTCTACATATTCATTTCTCAGACTCTCTTGCCTGGGGTTAGGTCTTCATCGATACAGCCTGGCCCTGTTTCTGACCACTCTTTGGTGTTGTGTAATCTGACAATCCAGGATGTGTCAAAGAGAGAAACTAGATGGAAGCTTAACGACCAATTGCTTAAAGACTCTAATTATTGTAATAGCATAAGAGAGCACATTGAGGCCTTTTTTTCGTCCAACCCTTTAAATAGTGCAAAACTGGATATTATATGGGGGGCTTTCAAGGCTTACATGACAGGTGTCCTTATTAGCCTCTCAGTGGCTAGGAAAAGAGCTAGGGATATAGAATTGTTGTCCTTGTTATCCCAAATTTGGATTCTCAAATCCAATGTCTTGGTTAACTCTCCAGAAGAGGATAAGGTGAAGCTCTTAGGGTTGAGAGACAAATATTTAGAATTACTCCTGGAGAAGGTGGAGTTAGCTATTATATACACTAAAGCTAGTTATACCAATGAAGGTGAGAAGGCAGGGCGCCTTTCGGCACTCCGTATTAAACAGCAAGAATCAGCGAGATTTATCCCTTCCATCAGGGCATCTGTAGATGGGTCTCTGAAAACATCTCCCACCGAGATAGTTCAAGAGTTCGCAGCATACTACAAAACGCTGTACGGGGACATGGAGCACCCCCCCCAGTCCTGTAAGCATGGAGAAGTATCTGACAGATTCGCATCTGCCCTCCCTCCCAGTACATCATATAGATGCTCTGGTCTCTCCTATTACTCGGGAGGAAATTGCCGAGGTTGTTACTGGTTTACCCTTAGATAAAACTCCTGGGCCTGATGCAAGAAATGAATGTATACAACAATTTACATATATACAAGGAGCAGTAGAACCATTTTGCCTGCAAGAAAAATGTGGGCAAAGGGTATAGCAGGAATAAAGTATAAAATTATAGGGTCTAACTAGCTTTTGTGAGAATAGATAGGTGAGTCGGAAGATAGAATATGAAACAATATAATGGACGGAAAAGAAAGGTGGGTCAGGTAGGGTAGGGGATTATGGTTTATAAAAGCAATTGCAGAGCTCTGGAAAAGGGCGGAGAACAGTCTTTGAAGGCTGTCAGAGGTAGAAGGCTATCTAGCTTCATGGATTTTTGGAGAGAGTTCCATGCAACTGCTAAAGTATAGCTGAAAGCAGCCCTCCCATACCGGGTGCAGGCAATGGGGACCTGTAACATGATGAGTTTACTGATCCTTAAAAGTGTATGGCCTAGTTGTAATTTGGGTAAAGCAATCAGTGATATAGGTAGGTAGTTTGCCTGTTAACGCTTTGAATGTCCAGATAACAGCATTCCTAGTCCTTCTGTGCTGTAATGATGTCCAATTGACTGCCATATAAAGGGAGCAATGATGGGTGCTGGGGGGAAGGTCAGTAATAAATCTTATGGCCCTGTGATACAGGGTGTCCAGTTTTTGTAAGAGATGACCTGGACAATGGCAGTAGAGAAAATCAGCATAATCAATGAGGGATAGGAATGAGGCCTGAATTAACCTTTTTTTAAACCATAAGGTATTTAAGGATGACATTTCCCCCCTAGGCTTAAGCTAGACTCCTAGAGTAATTAAATACTTGGGCATAAAGCTATCCTGTAACCCCTTAGTGTGGGTTAAAGATAATCTGGATTCTCTCTCACAGGTTATTATTCATGACATTGACAGATGGTCTAAACTTCCCATATCATTATGGGGCAGGATTAACATTGTTAAGATGAATGTATTTCCTGGAATTTTTTACCCTTTATCCCTTCTCAACTCTTTCATCCCTATACGCTGGTTTAAGAAGTTGCATGGTATATTTACTAGATTTATCTCAGTCAATAAATATCCCCGTTTGGCCTATTACAAACTAGCTGCCCCAAAATCTGAGGGGGGGTTGAGGATTCCCCATATGGCATTATACTACTGGGCCAGTCATCTAGCAAAATGTCTGAGATGGATATCCCCAGGTCCTGAAATGGCACAACCAGTATGGCTTAAGATTGAGCTAGGCGCAATTAAATCTAAACGCCTGGATCTCTTAAACTTATTTTACCTTAAACTGTCCCATGTAAAGATGGCTGACTGTACCACAATAGGTATTTCCTGAAGAGTTTATACACAGCTATGTTTATTTCTTCACTATTCCCCTCAGACTGATTTAGCTCAGTCTATTTGGAATTCCCCATCCTTTACTTTCAATGGAAAGTGGATTCCTTGCAATTGGTTGCCTCAACTAGGTGATGGAAAGCTGCTTTCCCTGGTAGATGGGGAAGGGCATTGGTTGTCCCCACGCGGGATTATAGACAAGTTCCTTATTCTGGTCTCATCTCACTTCAAGGTCATGCAGTTAAGACACCTTCTCACTGTAACTCTGGGGAATTCTCCTCCCTCCCAGAAGGTGTCAGCCCTGATTCCTGAAACCTCCCTTTTGTCTGGGTCCTCATGCATAGTATCCAAGCAGTACAGGGTGTTGTTTTACAAAAAATATGGGGACTCCTTTGGACCTACTAGCTTCTGGAACTCACTCCTCCCTCAACACCAGTTCGACTGGCAATCCCTATGGAGATTTTGTCATAAGTATGTTTCCCAAGATGGATTACATCTCATGCAATACCATATATTACATAACATGTATTGTACCCCTATTAAATTAAAAAAGTGGGGCTTCTCGAACTCTAGTGTATGTACTAAGTGCTCACAAGAGGAGGGCACACTCTTGCATATGTTCTGGTCCTGTCCCAAAGTTTTCTCCTTATGGAATTCAATCAAGATTTCTCTCAATCCTCTTCTGGGCCTACAGGAGTATTTTACTCTGGAGGTGTGTCTTCTATGGGACATCTCCCTTGTTAGTGTCAGAACTAGGAAATACCATATTTCTATGGTTGCTCTCTCAGTTAAAAAACTCATTCTACATCACTGGAAGGACCAATCTGCTCCTTCCTTCCAGGAATGGTTACATGAAATCATTGCCAGTCTTCATACAGAGAGGGCTATTGCAAGTCTTCATAATAGACTAGCTGCATATGGTAAGATATGGGATCCCCTCCATTCCTTACTCTTGTTGTCTCATTGAGGTTTTATCACACCTTGGTATTATTCATATCTCCAACAGAACCATGCACTGCACTTTAGGGTGATAAAGTTTTGTTGCTGCTGTAAGGGGGCAGGGGTGGGAGGGTGGGTTGGGCAATTCTAACGTGTATGTACTACGCTACATCCTGCTTTGCTGTAACTGCCCTTTATAAAGAAAATGTATTAATAAAGCTTAAATTAAAAAAAAAAAGAAGTGTGGATGGGAGACCAGTCAATCAGAGTGAGATCATGTAAGAAATTATCTTGGTTAAAGTTAGCCGGGTTTCGGAAGGTGGTGAGGTTAGGAGGTGGAGATGATTTGTTGGTAGCACGCCAGGTGCAGTACATTGGAAAGTGATCACTGATTGAGTCGGCTAGGGTCCCAGCACAAACTATACTATCCGGGTGGTTAGTAAGGACCGAGTCTATAAGAGTACTCTGCTGGGGGGGGCATTATCCTAGTAGGGGCCATGATTAATTGGTGGCGGTTTCGACCTTGGACCATGATATGTGAAGGCTGGCTAGATTTGCTCATCCAGTTTAGGTTCAGGTCCCCAAGAATGAGAACTTCATTTCAGCCAATGGTCTTGTCTACCTGGGATAGTACTTCCTCCAGAATAGCTCTGTCCCCAACCAGAGGGTTATAGGCACAAACCAGGTGAAGTTTCTTGGAGCCAAGTTGTAATATTGCATAGATCACTTCTCAGCTGGAGAGGGTAGGTTGTGTATTGTGGGATATTGTCAGGTGAGGTTTAAAGAAAATGGCAACCCCACCACCCCGCTTTGATGAGGGCCTATCTTGCCGAATGATGTTGTAGTTAGGTAGAGAGCAGAGTGGTTCGGGGTGGAGGGTTTTAGCCAAGTTTCAGATATGCAGGGGATATCAGGATTATGTTGTGCAACCCATGCCTCGAGTTCAATCTTATTGCGAAGCAGGCTCCTAATATTTAGGTGGGCAATGTGGATGCCCTTTGTATTATGTCAGTTTACATCCTTACAAAATAAGTTATTTGCAGGCCCTGGGTTCTTCTCTATATCTCCGGCTAACATCAAGGTTAGACATAACAGGTACCAGAGTTTGCGGAGGATGTGGGTGGTGGGCAGGTTTGGTTTAGGTATCGGGGATTTATTCAGAGTGAAAAATAGATGGTATGTGAATTTGTAATGAATGAGAAGAGGGAAGGTGGCAGGAGGCTGGTCTAGAGACATATGGGTAAAAGATAGTCTAGAGTTGCCAGGGTAGGCATTATTAAATTTAAAATTACTGGATTTTGGGTAGTTTAGTAAAGGGAGCCATATAAGAGTAATAACTGTAGAGGCTATTAAAAGTATGACACAGGGAGTGATGGTCATATTTGGTATTCTTAACAGTGTCATTAAGTTAAAATTTGGCGAGAGGCGTGCTAATGGGCATGGTTTCACCCTACATAACTGGAGCCAGTCAAGGGTGGGTGTGGTGAGGGTGGGGGGCAGTCGCTTAGCTCGGGGTTTCAGCAAGCAAATTCCCAGTTAATCCCTTCCTTAGGAGCAGTCTCCTCATGCTCGCTTGCACAGGGCAGACAGTACAGTTTAAAATGTGCCCAGTGCACAAGGAGCTGCTTGTAGGCTCTGCTGTTTACTTCCAAAGTCAATATTCTACCTTAAAGTGAAGAAGAAGAAGAAGAAGAATCAGCATTTATATAGCGCTTTTCATACATCCAAAGTGCTTTACAAGCAATGCTAGACTGGTAGTGAAGTGACTGAATGTGTGGTGGCAGCCATATTGCACATCATCACCCACACACAGCCTGGATAATTGCATGAACCTGTTTATGGGAAGGGAAATATTGGCCAGGACACCAGGAATGTTCCCTACTCTTTGTGAAGAGTGCCCTGGGTTCTTTTACTTCCACCTGGACACCCACCAGGACAACACCAGGATGGGCAGAAGGAACCTCGGTTTAACGTCTCATCCGAAAGACGGCATACCTCAGCAGTACAGCACTCTCCAATACTGCACTCGGATGCCAGGGATTTTTAGGTGCAAGTCCAATCCTGGTGTGGGACAAGAACCCACAATCTTCTGGTCCAGAGGCGGATGTGCTACCAACTGAGCCACGCTGGGCTGAGACTTTGCCTTGCCGCTCGCAGGAGTTGTTAATCCCCTGCTTAGAGAAAGCCAACAGGTACTGTTTTACTTTTAAAAATGAAGCCGTATGCCGACCTGCTCACAGGAGTAATTAATCCCTCACTTAAAGGAGCCTTTTCTACAGAGCTACTCGCAGGCTTGGGCTATGAAGTTTTAAAATGCTGGCTTATGCAGAGCTGCTTGCAGGCTATACGCTTTAAATGTAGCCTTCAGCTTGTGGTTTAAATTACACTGTGAGCACTGAAAACTCAGGGTCTGTATTTGGAGCCCCCAGATTAATTTCCACTTAATTAATAACAGTAGTGAGTCACTTTACATTTACCAGCACACACTGCAGCCTTTAGGAGTGGGACAGGGGAAAAAAAATTATACGGTACATTTAATCACAAAAGCGCTGACAAAAGCTAGTGGTAAGATCTACAGAAGCTGTAAGTCTTTTTGGCAGAGTCTGTAAGTCTTTTCGTTTCAGAAACTGGCTCTTGTTATTTTGCGCTGAGCATATGGGTTCCGAGGAAAAGGCACCAAATTTGAAATCTCACATAAAGGAAAGGCTAGCGAGGAGGCTGTAATGAGCTGACGAAATTACCTTCAGTGCCTCGGTGAAATGGTCCTTTGCAGGGGAGCTACAAGTGTGTGCCCTTCAGTAGCCGAGGCTTCAGTGCCTCGAGTAAAACGGTCCTTTGCAGGGGAGCTCCAGGACAAGGTGTGCCCTCCAGTAGCCGAGGCTAAAGGAGAAAGAAAGAGGGTAAGCAGGCAGCTGATGTTGGGAGGGGGAGGAGAACAATTATGTGATTAAGAGTTTTGGGGAGGGGGTTGAGAGAGTAGAGTAGCCGGTGCACAGACAACGTTTACAGACTTATGCTTGTAAGGCGTTTAAAACTGAGAAACATTCAGGGCTATGCAGTACAATAACAGAATTGTAGACTCTAGTTAGGAAAAAATATACTTTAAAGCTTCCTATAACAGTAATTCATTCTGGGTCCTATGTTACATTGAAGCCTTACAACAAGTTCTACCCAATTTTCAGAAAGCAGCCTCTAAGTAGGCTGGGGCAATATGCACTCCAGGGCACAAGAAGAAAAACAGCCTCCCTGCGTGCAAGTTCCTAGTTAATCCCTTCCTTAGGAGCAGTCTCCTCATGCTCGCTTGCACAGGGCAGACAGTACAGTTTAAAATGTGCCCAGTGCGTGAGAAGCTGCTCTTAGGCTCTGCTGTTAACTTCCAAAGTCAATATTCACTTTAAAATGAAGTCTTTTGCCTTGCTGCTTGCCGGAGAAATTTAGCCCCTGCTTAAAGGAAGCTAAAATCAATATTCTACTTTAAAGTGAAGCCTTTGCCTTGCCACTCGCAGGAGTAGTTAATCCCCTTCTTAGAGAAAGCCAACAAGTACTGTTTTACTTTTAAAAATGAAGCTGTATGCCGAGCTGCTCACAGGAGTAATTAATCCCTCACTTAAAGGAGCCTTTTCTACAGAGCTACTCGCAGGCTTGGGCTATGAAGTTTTAAAATGCTGGCTTATGCAGAGCTGCTTGCAGGCTATATGCTTTAAATGTAGCCTTCAGCTTGCGGTTTAAATTACTCTGTGAGCACTGAAAACTCAAGGTCTGTATTTGGAGCCCGCAGATTACCTTCCACTTAATTAATAACAGTAGTGAGTCGCTTCACAGTTACAGGCGCACACTGCAGCCTTTAGGAGTGGGACAGGGGAAAAAAAATTATACGGTACACTTAATCACAAAAGCACTGAGCAAAGCTAGTGGTAAGATCTACAGAAGCTGTAAGTCTTTTCGGCAGAGTCTGTAAGTCTTTTCGTTTCAGAAACTGGCTCTTGTTATTTTGCGCTGGGCAGATGAGTTCCGAGGAAAAGGCACCAAATTTGAAATCTCACACAAAGGAAAGGCTAAGCGAGGAGGCACTGTAATGGGCTGATGAAATTACCTTCAGTGCCTCGGGTGAAATGGTTCTTTGCAGGGGAGCTCCAGGGCAAGGTGTGCCCTCCAGTAGCCGAGGCTAAAGGAGGATGGTGCACAGGTGTGGGCACCACACAAAAAAGGAGACACAGCACTGACACAGCACTATTAGAAAAAGTCCAAAAATGAGCTACCAGGGCAATCCAGTGTATGGATAGAAAGGACTACGAAGCTGTCTTATTAGAACTCAACATGTACTCCTTGGAAGCAAGAAGGAAAAGGGGTGATATGTGTTTAGTGCACAGGGCATGGAACAATGAAGATCTCTGGGACATCACTGGTTTAGATATGAACACAAACACACATAATACTAGGTCCCATCCACTGCAGCTTACAGCACTGAAGAGAAAAGGGTATGTAGCACATGGTGGTTTAGCCACAGAGTGGTCCATGATTGGAACAGACTGCCATTGGAGGTCATGGCCAGTCCATCAACCATATCATTTAAAACTAGATGGGATGCTTATAAAAACAAATAAGAATTTAGAAATATAGCTGGTGAGCATCAAGGATGAAAGTCCATTAGCTCCGTACCTATCCTATGTATCTTATTTAACTGTGGTTAAGCCATTAAGAAACCCATTTCAAAATGCTAAACCGGTGAATTAGAGGAACAGTCTAATGTGACTTGTACTGTACCTCTCTGTAATTATTGTGCTTTTTATTCAAGTTGCACTCCTTGACCTCTCAGTCCTGGTGTATATCATGCCTGTTATACATGCTGCTTCAGCTGTTTTCTTTTCTGTAAATATTGTGAAGTTTAACTTAGTTTATGTATGTAACTAATTCCATTGTACCTTGAACGTACAGTAGTTATATGCATTCTGTGAATGATGAATAATTTACTCTCCTACTATGTGTAACTAATTCTGGGTTACCCCTGAAAAGATACTCTTTTGTCTTAGTGGGCCTACCCAGTCACCAAAATTCAAACAAATACATTTGTATGAAAAATAAAGTACAATAGCTAAGCAGAACAATCAGCAGCTCCTTATTTGCCTCCCTTGGTGGCATACCTCGTTAGGCACTTGCAAGTGCTAGGAGATGGAAAGAGAGTTAGAGAGAGACAAATAGAATGAGAGAGATATAGACAGAGAGAGAGAGAGAGAGAGAGAGAGAGAGAGATGCAAGTACTTGCTTCCTACTGATACCAAGCAGCTAAAATATTTGCATTAACACTAGGTATATTCTTTTGCTAGCTGTTCCTGAGGAGACCAGACAAAAAAATAGCTAATGATCAAATGAGCAGTACTAAGAGCCTACCCATCCTACTACCTCATGATTATGCTGCTGGAAGCTGCCAGTCACACAACCATTCATACCAACAGCATTCAGGAAAAGGCAGAGTAATAAAGCAGGATTCACATAGGGGATGCAAATCTAGGTGTCAGATCTAACTGTTTGCTTTACAAGTGTGGGGTCAGGTGCCAAGAGTTGGGGTCAATGTCTACATTTGGTACTTGCAGTATTTATTACAATATATAAGCATCTGTTGCTTTTAATGTATAATGTTAGTAAAGATATATTTAACTAGTAGTAAGGGAACCTCCCCCACCCAGGGAGCACCATAGCCACCGCCACTACCTCAGAGCTTGCGAAGAAAGCAAAGCAGTTGGACCACAGTGGGCTCAGGCAGGGTGAGGGTAGTGGAACAGAGGCACACCCAGTCAGTTGTACCACTGGGCGAACAGTTTAAATACTTCATTGGCAAACTTTTAAACTAGTCAAGTGGAGAGGCACTGATAAGCAGCAGGGAATTCCCAGCCTCTCCCTACAAATTGGGGTACTAAATGAGGAAAAGACCAAGGTAGAAAGGTCAGTAGGGAGCAGAACAAGGGTGAATGGAGAAAGCAAAGTCAATGAGGACAGGGATGGTGCTTCAAGAGGTAAAGCCATCAAAAAATGGAGAGCAATGAGTACTAATGCCCATAGTCTGGGTAACAAGCTTCCTGAATTAGTGGCCTTGATGGAGGAGGAACATCTGGATACCATGGCAGTCACAGAACCATGACTGGGACATAAATATACCAGGATACACTATCTACAGGAGGGACAGGAAGGGTAAAAGAGGAGGAGGAAAAGCTCTCTACATAAAGGAAGGAATCAAAGCAACAGAACAAAAGGATAAACAGGGAGGAGAGAAAGCACTGTGGGTTAATTTGGAGACATGCAATGACACCACAATCTGCACAGGGGTTGTATACAGACCCCCATCTAAGGGGGAGGACATGGACAAGGAAATGATAGTAAGTATCCTTAAAATGGCAGAAAAAGGGGAGATATTGCTGATGGGGGATCTGAATATGCCAGATGTTAATTGGAGTGCATTTACAGCAGCCAGTTCTAAGAGTGGGGTCATTCTTGATGCCCTAAAGGGGACATGCCTTATACAACTAGTATTGGAACCCACTTGAGAGGGAGCAATCTTAGACCTGGTACTCTCAAATGGAGATGGCGAGAGGATCACAGATTTAGAAGTGGATAGCCATCTGGGAACTAGTGACCATCAAACAGTATGGTTCACAATAAACACAGCAATAGAGTCAAGCCATACAAAGGCAAAGGCACTGGACTTCAGAAGGGCTGACTTTGCCAAAATGGGTGAGTGGCTAAGGAATGCACTAGCAAATGGGCAGGAAGGAGGGGTGGAAGAACAATGGGGAATAATCAAAACTGCCATCACAGAGGCAACAAGCCTTCTTGTGAAGCAAATAAGCAAAACAAAACAATGTAAGAAACCACTATGGTTCTCAAAGGAGGTGGCAGGGAAGGTTAGGGTGAAAAAGAAACCATTCAGGAAGTACAATGAATCACAGAAGGAGCAGGACAGAGAATTGTATCAATTAAAGCAAAAGGAAGCAGGGAAGGCAGGCAGAACAGCAAAGGCCCAAACTGAGGAAAAGATAGCTAACTCAGTTAAGAAGGGTGATAAAACCTTTTATAGGTACATCAGGGAGTGAAAAAAGACCAAGGGAGGGATAGTGAGGCTTAATAAAGGGGAAGGGAAGTGGACAGAGGGTGACTGTGAAAAGGCAGAGATATTAAACAAATATTTTTGCTCAGTATTCATAAATGAAGTGGGGGAGGTACCTAAACCAAACAATAGAAACATTCTAGATATGGGGGTTGATACCAGCCCATTCACAGACGAAAGGGTTCTGGCGAAACTCTTAAAACTGAAGGTGGACAAAGCAATGGGGCCTGATGGGATTCATACCAGAATTCTAAAAGAACTAAGGGTAGAACTAGTGACTCCACTGACTACCCTCTTTAACAAATCATTGGAGGATGGGGTGGTTCCTGAGGACTGGAGGAGGGCAGATGTTATTCCACTTCACAAAAGTGGGAGCAGGGCAGAAGCAGGAAACTACAGACCTGTTAGTTTAACTTCAGTGATAGGGAAAATTATGGAATCACTTCTGAAAGAAAGAACTGTTGAGTACCTAGAAGCCAGAGGGGCACAGGACAAAAAGGCAGCATGGATTCACAGTGGGAAGGTCATGTCAGATGAATCTAATAGATTTCTTTGACTGGGTGACCAAAGTAGTAGATTAAGGAGGGGCTGTGGACATGGCCTATCAAGACTTTAGCAAGGCATTTGACACAGTCCCACACAGCCTGGGAGTGGTTCCCAAGATGGTATCCAGTGTAAAGAATTGGCTGGAGAACAGGACACAGAGGATAACAGTAAATGGAGTCCACTCTGAAGAAAGGATGGTTACTAGTGGGGTATCGCAGGGTTCAGTACTAGGACCGGTCCTCTTTAATGTCTTTATAAGTGACATTGCTGAGGGACTGGATGGAAAAGTATGTCTCTTTGCAGATGACATTAAGATCTGCAACAGATTTGATACACAAGGTGGGGTGGAAAGGATGAGAAGAGACTTGGCAAGGTTGGAGGAATGGTCAAATGTATGGCAGCTTAGATTCAGTGCTAAGAAGTGCAAAGTAATGCACCTGGGAAACAAAAACCGAGGGGAAGAGTACACAATGGGGGGTGAGATACTAACAATGACAAAAATGGAAAGGGACCTGGGGGTAGTCATATCAGATGACCTAAAAGTGGGCAAGCAATGTGAGAGAGTGGTAAGAAGGGCTGGGGGGATTCTGGGATGCACAGGGAGAGGCATCACCAGTACATAACAGGAAGTTGTTATTCCTCTGTACAGACAGCTGGTGAGACCCCATCTGGAGTACTGCATGCAGTTCTGGAGACCCAGTCTCCACAAAGACATAGACAGGATGGAGACAGACCAGAGGAGGGCAACTAAAATGGTGCAGGATGTGCACCAGAAGACATATGAAAAGAGACTTAAGGAGCTTAATATGTATAGCCTCAAGGAAAGGAGGGAGAGGGGAGACATGATAGAAACTTTCAAGTACCTCAAGGGAATCAACAAAGTCCAAGAGGGTAACATTTTTCAGAAAAAGAGGTGTGCAAGAACAAGGAGCCACAATTTGAGGATCGAGGGGGGACGGCTCAGTGGTAATGTGAGGAAGTATTTTTTCACGGAGAGGGTTGTGGATGCATGGAACAGCCTTCCTGAGGAGGTTGGGAGTCAAAAACAGTGGTGAATTTCAAGAATGCATGGGACAGTTATAAGGCAATTCTACTGGGTGGGGGTAGGAGGAAGTAGGCTGTTGGTTAACTAGGATCTGCAGCTTATCCATTAAGTAGGGAAATGGGTGGACTAGGTGGGCCAAGCAGTTCTTATCTACCATCAAATACTATGTTTCTGTTTTTTATGTAACTGAATTTAACTGAACAGTATGTTTCAGGAGAGGTTATAAGGATCACAGGGAACTTGGACAGATTTGAGGGACCTCTGGCCTTTTTCTGCCATTACTGTCTGTGTTTCTATGATATTTGGAAGACTACAACCTGTAGTTCAAGGGGGCAGTGCAACTGGCCACATACCCCTTTTGGCCTATTTAAGGACTGCTCTTCTCACTCCACACACAGTCATTGTTTCCTTGTAGCCGGAGGCTTTGTCGGTCTGTCTTCTTTCCTGGGGCCTACTGGAGCTTTGTCCCCACCCCCATGTATGCTTGGAGACTGCTTGGTTTGTGCTGGACTTCTGCTTTTCTGTTTTCCTGCTTTTGGTTTGTATTTCTGGTCTCTGGCTGCTCTATGCTTCTGTGTGTGCTGGTTCCCTTCCTGCTTCTGTCCTTATGTTTGCCTTGTTTGTTTCTTTTGGGCTTTCTAGTTTTCTAGTACCCTGTGTATACATTGCTACTCGTACTTCAGGTTGCGCTCTGCGTTTTCTTGCCTCAGTCTGCCCTGTGCCTGTACCCCCAGACTCCATTTCTCACCTGCTATTGCACCCTCTGTTAACATACTAACATACTAGTCACCAGCACATTAGGCTTTATGGTCTATCAAGTCTGCTTATGCCTCAGAACTCTGGGTGGGTACCGAAGCCATCCCCCTTATCCTATCCCTGTTTCTCCTTACCTCCATCCCAGCCCCCCTCCACAGGGCAAGCCAACCTCTGTTTCATCCCCTGTCTCTACCTGCCCCACTCTATCTTGAAACCCTCCACCATAGAAGCCAGAACCACCTCACTGGGCAGCTCATTTCATGGTTCCACCACTGTCTCAGTGAAATACCTCCTCCTCCTCCTCCTTTCCCCCCCTCATCCTTCTACCTTTGAGCTTCCGACTATGTCTTCTGGTGACTCCATCCTCCTTTAACCTAAAGATCCCCTCCCAATTTACCCTATTTATTCCCTTGAGGTGCTTGAAGCCCTCAATCATGTCCCCCTGGTCCATTCTTTCCTCCAGAGAGAACAGACAGAGCTCATCTAGTCTTTCCTCATACGTTAACTTCCCAAGACCCCAGATCATTTTGGCTGCTCTCCTCTGAACCCTTTCCAGGAGCTGGATGTCACTTCTTAAGTGCAGACTCCAGTACTGCTCACAGTACTCAAGGTGTGGTCTAACCAGGCCATTGTACATCAGCAGAACCTCTTCCCTGCTCCTTGAGGTAATCCCCCTTGCGATGCAGCCCAGCATCCTGTTTGCCTTTACTGCCACCCTCCTGTACTGTTCAGAATTATGCATGTTAACATCCACCAGGACCCCCAGGTCTTTCTCCCCTGTTGTGGCCTTCAACTCATCCCCTCCCTAGGTGTACTCATGTTTGGAGTTTCCCCAACCAAGGTATAATATCTTGCACTTGGAGGACTTAAAATTTAATTTCCAGGTGCAGAATCACTGCATTATTCTCTGTATGCTTTAGCTCAGCCTGCTTCTGCCAAAACTGACCTGGCTTTCTCACTATCCCAGTCATGCCTCTCAACAGGCCTATATCTTGCATTCTCTACTAAAACATACTACCAACTGACCCATGCTACAAATTGAACCTATGCTACCAACTGACCTATATACATGTCCTCAACCCCAATAAGTGTTCACTACCTTGTATGCTTTGCTTGACACTCTTTTTGGGCTTCTTCCTAAGGTACCTTTAGCTAAGGGAATCACTCCTGTGGCACCTGAAGGGGTGGAACCTTCCCCTAGGGTTCCTTGACTTGGTACTCCTACAGGGTGGTATATCCCATGGATAGAGAGGTAAATAGCCAAAGGTTATCTATGTTACACAAGCACAAAACCAGATGCACAGGCACATTGAACTGGAAGGCTACAGCTTGTAGTTCAACATGGCAGTGCAACTGGCCACACACCCCTTTTGGCCTATTTAAGGGCTGCTTTCCTCACTCCACACACAAGCATTTTTTCCTTGCCCCTCCATCCACCCCTTCTCCTCCAGCGGCATGTCTCTCTCCCATGGGCTTCTTCCTAAGATACCTTTTGCCAAGGGAATGACTCCCACAGCACCTCAAGGGGTGGAACCCTCCTCTAGGGTTCCATGCCTTCATACCCCTACAGGGTGGTATATCCCATGGCTAGAGAGTTCAATAGCCAAAGTTTATCTGTGTTACACATGCATGAAACTAGTTGCATAGGCACATTGAAGTAGTGCTTTGTCTTTATTTAAACAGTTTTTATGCAATGATAAAACTGCAGTTGCCTGCCGAGTCAAATTGTATTTACTCTGCAGCACTGTGATATCCTACTTTGGTGTGTTGCTTTAACAGGACTTAAACAGTAGAATGAGGTAGAAATGGCAAGTTGTCCTTCAGTTTTCCCTTTTATAGCAGTGCCTCCTACAGTATGTTATAGCACTGACTGAACTGCAGAGTCTACCAGCCAGATTCTGCCTCTTCTTATCAGTAGTCCATTGCTCAGGAATTTGATCAGGATAAGAGCAATGCAGTACAGTATCTCACTACCGTACCAAACTGCAGATGATCATTTAATTTTAAATGACTGCACAATCACCACAATACTCCCCCCCCCCCACGAGACAATGATAAACTGGAGTGCATTTTCCCTTTTCAACCAAGCATAAGGTTTTGCTAGCAGCTCTGTGTAAATCTTAGATTATCTCCCTTCCCCACTTTCAGATCTCATCTCTGGTGCTGCTTCAATTGAAAACCAAAACTGTTTTCTTAATTATTCCCACCTTTTTCAAATGTGTGTTGAGAACAGTAGAAATTCCTAACAGGTAATAAAGTTATTCAGCATATAAAGGCAAACGTATTAAAAAAAAACAGTCATTGAGCATAGAAAGGTGGGCTGACTGAAGTTAACAAACATACTGCTTTCTGCACAACAGCTACTTTCTAACTGAATCTGCAACCACAATTGAGCTGAGCAAACCACATGATTCAGAAACTGCCACAGCAAATCAGGTGTAGTCTTTCTACATCAGCAAACATCCAATCACAGCAACTTTTACAAACCTCAGCAGAATCAACCAATAAAGTCAGCATCCTCCAGTGATGAGGCTATAGCAAGACAAGTTCTTCTTCAGCTGAGCCTTTTTTTTACTGTCTGTGCTGGCGCACTCTGCAGTGTAGATGTACATCATGTACTGACCAGTGCAAAGGAGAAAGGTGACAATCTGCTGTCTTCCAAGGACTCAGAAATGAACTTCGGTATTCTTATTTATGTGAGTCTGTGGGTTATTGTTGGATCGGAGGGGGGGTTCTGTTTTCAATAAGAATTGTCCATTCAGCCCAATTAAGCACCCCCACTCCCCAACTGTTTTATTTTTTTATTGTTTATTTTTGTTTAAACCTACCTCTACAGATAGATAGACAGGTAGACAGACAGACAGACAGATAGATAGATAGATAGATAGATAGATAGATAGATAGATAGATAGATAAAAACTGTATTTTTTATGCAGGCATCATGTCATTGGGTTTATACAACTCTGTTCACAAGACAGTACTGCAATTTTTTACGCAAAAGTTACTCTAAAAGACATAAACCTGTATCAACATGGACATCGTGCAAATGACATTAACACATTCAGTTTTCATATTGAATAAAATATGTACATTGCCTACTAACAAACATTTATTTATTTAGTTTTTGTTGACTAGGCAAGTACACTAGACAAATGCTGCCAATTTTCAGGCACGATCCGGGGGGGAGGGGGATACAGATGAAAGCCAACTGATCTTGAACCAGATTAAACTGTTGGTGGTATTTTTTAGTGAATGGGGGGACATTTGGCAAGGACACCAGGGAAATTCCCCTACTCTGCCTGCAGGGGGCTTGACTTCCTGTGACCAGAGTGTGAGCAGTCTGTCTGAGTCTCAATGGAGAAGAAAGTGGAGATGGCTGGAGAGAAGACTGCTCTTGAGCAGAGGGACTGGAAGGAAAAGTATGTCTCTCTGCAGACGACACAAAGATCTTCAACAGAGTTGATACACAAGGTGGGGTGGAAAGGATGAGAAGGGATTTGGCGAGGTTGGAGGAATGGTCAAATGTATGGCAGCTAAGATTCAATGCTAAGAAGTGCAAAGTAATGCGTCTGGGAAACAAAAGCCTAGGAGAAGAGTATACAGTGGTGGGGGGGGTGAGATACCAACAACAACAAAAATGGAAAGGGACCTGGGGGTAGTCATTTCAGATGACCTAAAGATGGGAAAGCAATGTGAGAGGGCAGTATAGAGGGCTGGGGGGATACTGGGATGCACAGGGAGAGGCATCACCAGTAGAAAACTGGAAGTCGTTATCCCTCTGTACAGACAGATGGTGAGACCCCATCTGGAGTACTGCATGCAGTTCTGAAGATCCAATCTACGCAAAGACATAGACAGGATGGAGGCAGTCCAGAGGAGGGCAACTAAAATGGTGCAGAATCTACACCAAAAGACTTATGAGGAGAGAGACTTAAGGAGCTTAATATGTATAGCCTCGAGGAAAGGAGGGAGAGGGGGACATGATAGAAACGTTCAAGTACCTCAAAGGAATCAACAAAGTCCAAGAGGGTAGCATCTTTCAGAAAAAGAGGTGTGCAAGAACAAGTGGGCACAATTTGAAGATAGAGGGGGAACAGCTCAGAGGTAATGTAAGGAACCATTTTTTTCACAGAGAGGGTTGTGGGTACATGGAATGGCCTTCCTGAGGAGGTTGTGGAGTCAAAAACAGTGGTGGAATTCAAGAATGCATGGGACAGTCATGAGGCAATTCTAGGGGATGGGGGTAGGAGGAAGTAGGCTGTAATTAACAGGATCTGCAGCTCATCCATTAGGTAGGGAAATGGGCAGACTGGGTGGGCCAAGCAGTCCTTATCTGCCATCAAATTTTATGTTTCTATGTTTCTCTCCCACAAATCGAACCTGGAGATATGGAGACCTTATACGATGCAGCAGTGCTTTTTGACACTGAGTTAAGCCAGGCTGAGGGAGCAGAGATCCAGTCAACTATGGAGAAGAATATGGCTCTGAAATCAGCAACAGGGTACCAGCACCAGTCTGTGGAGGTCCTAACAGCATTACTAAATGAAACAGAGGAGAGATACTTACAAAGGGAGGTAGAGTTATGTAAATCACTTGCTGTAGCTAAATCTGGTACGTGGCCACTGATAGATCGGCAACTGGAGAGCGTCATCAAGAACCATCTACAATTGTACAGTCTGATATACTAGTGACTGAGTCAGGTACAACTAAGAAAAATGAAGAGTTAGTTGTTTTTCAAAATAATACTGGTACCCAATATAATGTGACAGTGTTTTTCTTCTCAGTGACATCACAAGACAGAATTAAGAAAAAAGCAGCAGCACCTAAAAAATCTTTGGCAGATTTTGAACCAGAGTTAAATGAACCCTGGTCAGTAGAATCATCTTTGAAAGTGGCAGGTTGGGTGTGCTCACCTACCACGAATACATGGACTTCAAGTTTTACTCCGATAAAAATTCCAGGGGTGAATTTTCAAAAAGAACTGACCCAGACTGGTAAAGATACAGCTCAAAAAGGGCAAAAAATGGTTAAAGAAGCAAAAAGGAGATTGCAGCCTTTCCTACAGATTTGGAGTTAACATAAAACCCAACTTTAAACTTTCACCAGATGAACTCTTTGTACAAAAAGACTAATGCAGCAACTGGGCCTGAAGACGCTAGCAATATGGACATGAAACTTGAAGGTACAAGTAATTTGGAAAACCAACCAGAGGACAATACAGGGACAGGCCAGCCTGGGGGAGAGGAGGGACAGCAACCTAGATCTTATGCATCTTTTTTTCAGCAAAAAGTTTTTCCAGCCAGGAAACACAACACTGTCAGACTAATATATAAAGAAGGGTTAGACCTATTCCCCGACAGGGTGTATGTGGGACATATATTACTAAAAGAATGTTTGAAATTTAATGCTGCAGAACTGTATGCCTTAATACATGTATCTGGATAAAGTTATTTTGACTTAAGTTTTAAACTACAGAGTGGGTTGGAGCAGTTTTGAATGAGATATAATAACATTAAAAATACCCCGCAGTGGGTCCCATTTGACGTTATTCCCTTTACTAGGCCTGCCCAGAGAACAGTAACCATACTGTTGAGGAATGAGGGGGTCAGTATTACTGATTTGGTCTTCTGGCCAAAGCAAAGGTGTACAGTAATGGGGCATCCAGAGGCAATATTCAACACAGGAAATATGTGGCTGTGGGGCTGGAGAGTGAGAGTAATACTTAAAACTGAAAATGGGGAACTACAGCACTTGCCTAAGTCTTTCTTTTTGTGTAGTGACAGAGGGGCACATTTCTACCCAGGGGAAGCTCAAAACATGTTATAAATGTGGTTTACCAGAACATATAAGCAATGCATGTGATAAGATTAGATGTACACTATGCCGGAATCTAGGACACAACAGTGCTCAGTGTTTCAATGATGCAACATGCAATTTTTGTGGAAACACTGGGCGCTCTTATATGCATTGTACACAAGCAGCACATACTAAGACAGGAACAGGGGACCTGGAGGAGCAGAGACTGTTGGTAGCCATGGCTCAAAGGGAACATGCAAAAGGCAACAGGGAAAGGCCTGGAAATCTAGGGAATAAGGGGCCTCAGGTAGTTTCTTCACCTCCATCCCCTCCTGCTGTGTCAGTGGGGGGGGGAGAGAAGAAGTAGAGGGAACAAGACAGGTAGATGAGGGAACAGTCCAACAGGATGAAGAGGAAGAATAAGGGAGTATACAGCAGCAAAATATAGAGAAGGAAGAAATGCCCCCCCCCCCCACAGTTTCCACAGTAGAACTGGAGAAAAGAGTAATAAGAAGACAGCAGAGCTGGAAGCAACCAGCTTCTAAAGCTCATAAAATCTCTGAAACAAAAATGTCAAATAGATTTCAGCCATTATTTAAAGAGAGAGGAGGGCAAGGGAATGAATCTGAGAACTCATCTGGAGATCTGAGTCATGTGGAAGTACTTTCTGATTCAGACTTGAGTGAAATAGGGGAAGAGAAAGCAAAGGCTGGGTGTGACAAAAGGAGAAATAAGGCTAAGAAAACAACAAAACTGACAGGGAAACACAAGAAGAATAGTAAGCCACCATGAGTTTAAGCGCTTTTCATACAGCAACAAATCAATTCTCCCCATAAATTTTAATAGTATTAAAAACAAGCATTTGTCAATGTCGAATGTTGCTTGCTTGTATGTGCTGTTTAGGTATTTGGAAGTGATAGTTCCATGCTTTCTTCCCAAGACATGCACTGTGTCTTTCCATTCAGTATTCACAGAAGAGTGGGAGGGGCAAGGGCCACAGCAGTACAGCAGTTGCCAGGGGGTCAAGAGGTGGACAATAGTCCATTCAAAGGCAGAAGAGTCTTACACCAGCTCAGTAAATTGAAGGTGGTCAAAGTGATGGAACCAGATGGCATGCACCCAAGGATATTAAGAGAACTGCAAAGGGAGATAGCAGTACCTTTGGCAGCCATGTTCACTGAGTCATTCAACATTAGTGAATTGGAGGAGGGCACATGTGGTCCCTCTACACAAGTCCGGCAGCAGGGAGGAGGCAAGGAACAATAGGCCATTCAGCCTCACCTCAGTAGTGGGGAAGATCATGGAGACATTGCTTAAAGAAAGGATAGTGGGGCATCTAGAAGCCATCGGAGCCCAGGACCATGGACAACATGGATTCACAGTAGGGACATCATGTCAGACAAATCTGGTTGATTTCTTTGACTGGGTGACAAAGGAAGTGAATCAGGGTGGGGCAGTGGACAATGCTTACCTTGATTTCAGCAAAGCCTTTGACCACATTCCACATAGGAGGCTGATAAACTAGCTGGGTAGGCTGGGCATGGGGGAAAGGGTAGTAAACTGCATTTTCAACTGCTGTCATAGACAGCTACAGCGTTGATTGGAGAACTGCGGCGGCGCCTGAAAATACACTGAGTGAATTGGAAGAGGGCTGCCACACCTCCAAAAACTCGGATGATGGTACTATGTTTCTTGCACATGCGTACAAGCAACATAAAAATGAGTGATAAAGGTCCTCCTAATATCTCATACAGAGAAAGCGTCCAGTGAATACATGATTATATTAATTATTGTTGCTCCTGGGCAAATATCTTATTTGCCTTAAGAAAAGAAAGACTTTCTATCAGACAGAATTTGAAGTAAAAAGCCATATGACAATATTATTTGAAAGCATTCAATGTGGGCTAAAACTGCACCCAAAATGCCTTCTCTTGACTCCATAAAAAAGGGCAGACTAATAGAACATGTTTCAAATTATCGATTTGTGGTGAACCACAAGACAAGAAGATGAAGTTCCAGTTTTCTTTTGTTTATAAGACAACTGATTCCTGTTATATAACTCAAACCTGAACTTGGGAACTAATCTTCTGTCTTCAGGATTATCTATAAAATCTAAACAGGTCCATTTCCCATGCAATATTTTATCTGAAGCTAACCATGACTGTTATCTAGATTGCCTGAATGATTCAATATTTTACTACATAATGTCCATAATTCTCCTTTTTTTCTCAATAAAACAATGTCCTGTCAAGGTCACCAAAAATGTCATTAAAAAAATGGATAAGCCCAAGGGGAAAATTGATTTCTGTATGAGTCTAATACAAAAAGAGTGGAAGCCAATCTGGGAAAGGCTAATTTCGTGCTTGGGAATCAATCAAAGGGCAGAACAAACAATTTTAGAAGTTACAATAAATCCTCTCCTTTGACTAAACATCAAAGGAGTATTGTCATAGCTTACCATGAAGAACTGCTATGGATACGGACTAGATATCTTTCAATAAATATTTCCATGTTTTATTGGTTGCAGTTTACATTTTTTTTCTGTTTTACCTATTCACCAGATTCTATTACATACAATTAAGAAGAGGTTTAGGATATAATGCTGTTAATACACCAATTATTGATTTGTCCTCCATATTTGTGATTATATGATCTTCAAGATCAAGGGCAATGATTGTTTTGGCGATGCCATTATGTGGGATTGTTTACATAATAAAGACCTTTATTTAACCAACAAATATTGTATAATGTGGTTTTTACTGCCAAACTAGATAGATTTCAGTTTATTGGCAGCAACATATACACATTAAAAAAATTTCCAATCTCCCTATCCCTGGTGAGCCCTGTTTGCCATTGACATCATTCAAGGACTGACATCAATGGCTGCAGAGCGAGTGACAGACTGTCAGTGATTCAAGGATGATGGCACGGGACTGTCATTCGGTTTATGTATTTTTTCCTGGAAAAAATAAAGTATTGCCAAATGCCTTGTTATGCCTCCTAACTTTGTTCATTCTTCTAGATTGTATTCAGATGCAAATAAATAAATATTTGAAATTCAGTTACCACGGCACTGGCTCCGTCGTCTGCAGAGCCACACTGATCAGCGCTGATTCAGACAGTCCCCTGCCATGCAATTCACAGTTTCAAATTCATAGCCCCTCATATCGTTTTTTGCATTGTCATGTATTTAATGCAAGAAAGCTATGCTAAATTATGTTTTTAACACCATCTGCTAACATTTTCAGAATATGAAAGATCCTACTCAGTGATCCAAGTTCTCATCGAGACCACAGACAGGCAAATGGGGCAGTGAACATTTACAATGATTAGAAATAGTTTCTCTCACCTCTGCGCTTTGTAGGGACATAATCTGTTAATTACTCCAGTTCATATTTGCTTTAGTAATGTCCTCTGTTGATAAGGAGTATGACAGTGCGGTCATGTTCCGTTCTGAAATAATGCCATATGCCTTTGAGCCCAGTGCGAATGCTACAGAATTCAGTGATGACCAGCCTGAAATAGTGGTCCGCTCCAACAGTAGCAGACCTGTTGATCAATGGTGTGTGCATAATTGTTTTAAAATTATGAAAACAAATAGCTGCAATTTGTATTATCATCAATGAGCTTGGTAAAATATACCTGAGGTGTTGATAATAGGCAACAGGAACATAAACACAATTAATTGTATGCACAGTATGCATTTTTTCATGACTGAATTGTCTTAGTTTTAGCTGAGAGACACTTTTTAAAAAGAGTATGGCAAAGTCTCACAACTTTTAAATTAAATCTAGTTATTAATATTTGTAGTAAATAGTAAAAGCAGCTAATTGCTTCAAACAGTGTTGGTGGTTCACTGGGAGGTCAATTGACTAGCTCGGGGTCAAATAATTAGTTTCCACCATTATATTAACTCATAAGGGTTGTGGCTAATATTTCTCTCACTACCTCATAAAAAAATTCCTGTATATAGGCTGGCTCAGGAAAACAGTATAAAGTAACACATCTAACTCGTCTAGATATTCTGCATCAGGAACTATATATCCCAACTTTGGCAACAACTAGTATGCACCACTGCAGGAAAAAAATGCATACAAAACATACAGTATACATCCAACTGCATACAGGACAGCAGCTCACTGGCAAGTCATGCAAGCTGTTTTGCAAAAAAAACTGTGTGCAGATAAGACAGGGCACAGACGAACCCCTTACATGGTGACAGGGGCATCAGTGAAAACCGACCCGCCACCCTCCGGACTGGTCAGTCCATCCCGAGTGGCCGGGCCTGCAATATTGGCGCAACTTGCATCTGGTCCAGCTAGTCCGGATTTTAGCAATGTGGTCCAGAGGTCCGGTTTTCACCAAGTGAAGTCCCAGGGTGGGGTAGCTTGACAGAGGAAGACAAATTTTAATGCAAGAATGGGGACATGAGCACTGTTTTGCATCTTCGTTAGGGAAGTTACAATCAAGGGTGTGCATTTTGGGTCAATCCCTGTCCCCATCATTATTATTGAGAATAATATATATTTTTTTATTCCGGATCTGCTAGGTTACTTAAACAGGGTCCTTGGGAGCACGACACCACTGTAATGCCTAAAGCACTCCAACAGATGGGGTATATGTCACCATCCGATCCCAAGCCCAGGAACAGTCACCATGAGCCCACCCACCCTGGCTGTCTCGACCAGTCCTGCGCCCTCATCATTACCACACTAACATCTGATTGGATGGCAGGGAGGAGGGAGGGAAGGAACAAAAGTTTCACGGATGACAGCCAGTCAAGGATGAGTCTGACTGCTGTTCCCTTCAGGGATGCTGCCATGGGAGGCGCGTGCCTGGCTCTGTGGGGGTTAGTGGTGCAGGCTCTATTGTGCAACAGGTTGCATGTGTTGACTGGGCCAGGCCGCGTTGGCACTGAGATCCCTGAACTGGGGCGCGATTCTTCTCGGTGGTACACTGGGAAAACGTTGCTTGCTGCTTGTTTTTATTAATAGCAGCAGTAGAAAGCTGCTGCGTGTCTGTTGGGAGCCGTGACCAATGGCAGCCCCATTTTTGGGGAAACGCCCTAAGTTCTGGTTTTCCTGTCTTTATTTTTTAAGGATAATAGAAATATCAGCTCAAAAGGCTGTTACAGTGAGTGTGTAAAAAGCGTTTTCTGAATGAGTAACGCTAATGGCTGGCCTGGCATTAGATTATGTGGTTCAATATACCACATTTAGGAGAGATCTAGAACATGTTTTGAGGCAAAGAAATGGGGTTGTTGAGGTATGGTGAATGCATGCGTGTGTGTGTGGGGGGGAGCGCGCATGAGCAGGCGATATCTTATTGCTGCTCACTGAAGCGTAGCTCCCCCTTTCAACTGCATGGCACTGCATTTTCAACTGCTGTCATAGACAGCTGCAGCTTTGATTGGAGAACTGCAGCCGTGCCTGCAAACACACTGACTGAATTGAAAGAGGGCTGCCACACCTCTGAAAACTCTGATGATGGCACTATGTTTCTTGCACATGCATGCAAGTAACATAAAAATGGAAAGGGACCTGGGGTAGTCATATCAGATGACTTTAGGGTGGGCAAACAATGTGAGAAGGCAGTAAGGAGGGCTGGCGGGTTACTGGGATGCAAAGGGAGAGGCATCACCAGTAGAACACAGGAAATCATTATCCTTCTGTACAGACAGTTGGTGAGACCCCATCTGGAGTACTGCGTGCAGTTCTGGTGACCCCAACTCAACAAGGACATAAGACAGCATGGAGGCTGCCCAGAGGAGGGCAACTAAAATGGTGCAGGATCTGCACCAGACGACATATGGAGAGAGATTAAAGGAGCTTAATATGTATACCCTCGAGGAGAGAAGGGACATGACAGAAACTTTCAAGTCCCTCAAGGGAATAAACAAAGTTCAATAGGGTAGCATCTTTCAGAAAAAGATGTACAAGAACAAGGGGGCACAATTTGAAGATCGAAGGGGGACAGCTCAGAGGTAATGCGAGGAAGTATTTTTTCCACAGAGAGGGTTGTAGATGCATGGAACAGCCTTCCTGAGGAAATTGTGGAGTCAAAAACATTGGGGGAATTCAAGAAAGCATGGGACAGACATAAGGCAATTCTAGTGGAGGGTAGGAGGAAGTAGGTTGTTGGTTAGCTAGGATCTGCAGCTTATCCATTAGGTAGGGAAATGGGCAGACTAGATGGGCCAAACTGTCCTCATCTGCTGTCAAATTCTATGTTTCCCGTATTGGCCGACTTATCCAGACATTAGAGTGAGATGGAAAAGTGCTGTACTCTACCACCTGCCCGCTCTGAACAGACCTGCATGCAGATCTTACATTTGTTTCAGCAGGTTAATTTGCTGTCCACTCACCAACCCATTTATACATCTGCCCACCCAATGCTTGCATACCCTCCCACCTGCTGGTTAAACTCCTAATTTTTTTTAATTTTTTTTATTTTACACACATTCTCTCAGAGCTCAGCCTTTCATTGTTGACATACACAACTGTGTGTGTGTGTGTGTGTGTATGTATATGTGTAATATATATATATATATATTTATATATATATTTATACATACACACACACACACACATATATACATACATGCACACAATATAGTTACTAACAAAAAATAAAAAAACCTAACTTTTCTCTCTTCTTATGAAGTGGAATGGTCCAAAAACTGCCCACTTTTTAGCTGGACCATCCCTCCGAACACTCTTCCCTTGGGCCTATGAACTGCCTCCTTCCCATTGTTTCCTCAAAACAACTTGTGGGGCACCTGTTGATTGCCTCTATCTGCAACTGCACTACATATGCTGCAATGCTGCATGGTTTTATATATTTAGTTTTTGTTGACCAGGTAAGTGCACTAGACAAATTCTTCCTATTTTCAGGCACGACCGGGGGGGGGGGGGGATACAGATGAATGTCAACTGACCTTGAACCAGATTAAGCTGCTGGTGGTGTTTTTAGTGACTGGCTGTGTAAATGCAACACTGCTGTTGCCATTCATTTTACTAAACTACAAAAAAAGTGTGCACCTATTTAATCTGTGGCAACAATTAGCAGCGTACTTTTTTTTTGTAAATATTGTGCAAGATGTATCGCTACGTTGCTTTAACCCTGTTAACACCATATACGTTACCTAGCTAGGGCCAGGTCATGCCAGAAAAGGTCCCTTGATCAGTGCAGTTAGCCAGTGGAAAAAACAAACTTTAAACATTTTTGCATGAGACCACTATGCACAGGACAAGAGGGTCTTGCAATTATTGATGCAGACTGGCAGAAATCACACGTGATTTATCATGGTTACATGAGCCACATAGTGGGAAGCTATTGTGTTAGTTTGGGGAGTACACCCCTAGAATTTGACATCAACTGAACATTTCTGTGTTTGACATAATGTAGCAATACAAAACTATGGTCGAATCAGTTAATTGACTGCAAAAAAGTGCTTAGGAAGTTGACTGCAAATTTATTTTCTAAATAAAAATTATTAATTTATCTCACATGGAACACTATTTATCGATTTAAAAAGCATAGTTCATTCTCTTAGAACCCTTTCTTGCACCGCTGAGCCAACAATGATACACCAGAACCTGTGACATAACAACAAGCATAAATATTTAGAGGTACAAAAATGCCCCATCTCTCACAGGGACATACTTTCTAGAAAGCATTATAAAATATGTTCTTGACTGTCCTTTATAAAAGAATCTGCCGACCAGTGGAGTGATGCTGATTATAAAAGACACCAAAGACAGCTAGCCAATCAGCGTGCCCTCCAGACCAGACAGTGGAATTTAATTCAACTGAAGAGGGATTACCAACTAGGCTTGAGAATAAAGCCCCTTAAACATTTGGGGGACAAGGGAATTAACCCAGCTTAATGACCGCAAAGGCTTTGTTCACAGTAACAAATGCAAAGCAGCACATCTAATTCAAAAACACAAAATATAATTAAGCAGCTTTTCTGAAGGGATCTTTCAGTACAGTTTTAGTCTGGGGTTTCATAAACTACAGGAATTCTATAGGACAGAAAATGTACAAGTCTGTCCACTGTCTTCCTATCGTATACATCAAGTTTGTCTTGCTGTTCATATCTAGAGTTGCTGAATGAACTGGGTAAACAAGATACCTTCAATATATAGCACCACAGAAGAATGACTGTCCTAAAAGTTGCACACAGATTAATCAATGCCTTTCACTGGCACACAGTGACGAAAACATTTACATCTAAAATGCCCGAGTCTGGTACATAGTGTTCGTATTTAGTTCTGATGATGAATGCACTACGGACTGATCAATTGGGAAGAATCCTTAACAAGGACTGAGGGGAGACAAAATTTGCTGCACATTTTCACAACCTGACAGCTAAAGATTCTTGTTCACTTCCAAGACAACGGGAAGCTGAGGCTGAGACGTCATAACTTGGAAAAAAGCAAACTGCATAATGAGGCTCTCCCATTCACACGCCGACAGGGCAGTTGAGTTATCCTACTAGCCACTAAACCTAATGATCAAATTATTCTGAGGGAGTCCCAGCACCAACTGCTTATGGACAGTGCCGTTCCACCCCCTGAAAATGGATTTGGGTGCCTAGCCAATAACCATCACAACTTCCACAGGAGAGGTTCGCTTTTGCAACCAGCGGACAGGGAAGTGCCAGGCTGGCTGGGGATTATAAATTAAAGAGGCCACCACCACACGACTCAGCAAAAAGCGGGCTTGTCCCCGGCCCACTTGTGTGGGACCAATGCAAGGGAGATGTGGGTGCAGAGGCTGCCTCCAAATCTCGCTGTGTGAACAGTGCCGAGGAGTCGCCACTTATAGACCGCCTCATAGCTCATGCTGCTCACACATGTGGCAGGGCCACCACCACCTGCAGACCAGCCAGCCACTGCTGCTTCATCTGCATTCTCACAGCCCGAGACTACCCGCCTCGCGGACCACACAGTAAAATAAATGGCAACAGCAGTGTTGCATTTACACAGTCATTCACTAAAAATAACACCAACAGCTTAATCTGGTTCAAGGTTGGTTGACATTCATCTGTATCCCCCTCCCCCAGGTCGTGCCTGAAAATAGGCAGAGGTATGGTGAATGCATGTGTGTGTGGGGGGGGGAGCGTGCATGAGCAGGTGATATCTTATTGCTGCTCACTGAAGCATAGCTCCCCCTTTCAACTGTATGGCACTGCATTTTCAACTGCTGTCATAGACAGCTGCAGCATTGATTGGAGAACTGCGGCAGTGCCTGCAAACACACTGACTGAATCGGAAGAGGGCTGCCACACCTCTGAAAACTCAGATGATGGCACTATGTTTCTTGCACATGCGTGCAAGCAACATAAAAAGAGGAAAAGGGAAGGAGTTTTTTCTCATCTTCTTTCAAATAATGTAGACATAATTTTTTTGGAAGTTACAAGACTTCACACAATCAAAGTAGCAGCACAAGCAAAGAGAGATTGGTATGTAGGACTATCATTTTGGTCCATAGAGTTAGGTGCTTGTACAGGGGTGGGAATTTATTTTCAATAGTAATACAGGTGTTCAAAATTTTGGATCTAGTACCGGGTAGGGTTTATTATTGTATCTGAAGTACAATAATATATATTGCAGATTAATAAATATTCATGCCCCACAGACAAAAACAGACAGGACAGAGGTATTTAGTCACATACGCCAATATTTGTTTTCGGCACAAAATATAATATGGGGCATTGATTTTAATTGTGGGTTAACCAGTAAGGATAGGGGTAGTAATACTGCCACTATTAAAATATTTAGTGACATGTCTTTTTTAAATAATGCAATCAAGATAACAAATCTGGTGGATGCTTATAAAGTAAAAACTTCAAAAAGGTAACAAACGTTACAAAGGGGGAAACATGCTACCAGAATGTATTCTTTCTTTGTGAATAAAGATATATTTTTTGAATTCCACAAAAGTAGAAGCAGTGTAGCACTCAGACCACAAATAACTTTACATTACAATTGGGCCTCCAGAGAAAAAACCAAGGCCCAGGCCTTTGGAAATTTAACACAACTTTACTGCACATACAGAATGTAAAACAATAGATCTTATACTTAGTATGTGGGGAAAAAAAACTTTGCTTCAAGTATATGATAACCCGCTGTTACGGTGGGAAGGTCTTAAGGCAGATTTAAAACCTTCACTACTTCAATTAAGTAAACAAAATAGATATATGGGGAAAATAAAATATCAAACTCAGAGAAAACAGCTTCAACATTTAATGAGTTTGGCACAGACGACAAGGCATAATTACTCTATCCAAATAAACTTGACACAACAGGAAATGAAAGAATTCCACAATAAACAAGTTGCATCTTTGGACATGCAACAGAGGTGTGGCACTCACGGGAAGTTTGATTTCAGCTGTCCACTTTCGAGTTGTGCAGAAAGGATAAAACAAAAACAAATGAATGAAGTGTTGGATGGGGCAAATAAGACACAGACAAGACAATAAGGCATTTTAAATGTGGTAACACAGTATATGGAATCACAATACAGTTGTAAACCTGATAATATGGAAGCACTTTCTTCACTATTTAACATAATCAATATCCCTGAATGTCCTTTGTAGGTATTGCAATCAGTAATTAGGAAAATAACACCAGAAGAGGTGGCAGATGTGGTGTCAGCATTACAAAAAGGAAAAGCACCAGGGAAGGATGGCATCCTGGTGGAAGTATATAAATTGGTATGTCCTTTAATACAAAGGGAAATGGGTCACATGATGCTAGCTCCTTGAAAGCTGTGCTGTCTCTGGGCTCCCGTCACCCATCAAACTAAATTCAATTTTACAGCAGTTCTAATCGACTAGCGCAACAAATAACAACAGCAAGCAACTTCTCAAACTCTGCCTATTGGCCTTTGAGCGTTCTTCTCTCACATCCTGCACTTTTACGCAGGGATGGAGGCAGAGATGAACCAGGCTTGATGTGGCACACTCCTCCTGCAATGCCGGAAAACTCCCAAGAAGGTAGAAACCAGATTTCCAACAACCCAGGCAATCAAGGGCGCTTAGCTTCTCAGTGGTCTCTTACTGAGGAAAGAGTTCTGCAAGAAATTGCACTACTCCATGAAGTACTAGAAGGCATTACAATGGAGCTAAAATCAATTAAAGGGGATCTCACTTCCCTTAAAACCAGGGTGACCGATTCTGAAGACAGGATCTTATCCCAAGAAAAATGGAGGGGTACACTGGACCCAGAAATCGTCTCACTGAAGCAACAGGTGAAAAAGCTGCAACTCAAGACTGAAGATTTAGAGGGACGTAGTAGACAAAACAATCTACTAATAATCGGTCTACCAGAGCTAGAGGAAGGCTCAGACACCATTGCCTTCCTCCAGAAGTTCTTGGTTAAAGTCGTCGGTCCCTCACCTCTCAATCCCCAGTACCATCTTGAAAGAGCCCATCGGTCCCTGAGACCAAGGCCCCCACTGGACTCTCCTCCTTGCCCGATCATCATCAAATTCTTAAGCTTCATTGAAAAGCGACATGTCCTTATGAAGGCTCGAGAACTACACGCTATCACTTGGGGCCCAACTAAACTAAGAATCGCCCAGGATCTCCCGGCGGAGACTAGGCAGTAGAGAGCGGCTTTTCACTCTGTGGTGCAGAAACTCATCACGACAGGCATCCCCTTCAGAATGCTCTACCCTGCTACCCTAAAGGTTACAATCGATGGCTCCACTTCTACTTATGACTCTCCTGATCAGGCCACCAAAGATTTAACCTCCAGGCTTCCTAACTTGTTCAAAGAAAAATGAACTGAACTTTAGGAGTCCAGTTACCAGGCTTGTTGCCTATGTTTCTGAGTTCTCAAGATGTTGTACTAGTTAAGGCTTACCTGCTAGCTATAGATTTCAGTGGGCTGAGTTCTGTGGGGTTAGGGAAAATGAGTGCTCTTAGCGCCGGTCCTGGTAGGCTGTGGTTTCTTCAGTTCCCCTAGCCCTACCCCGGAACCTTAGGGATGGTGACCTATTGCTCTGCCTGACCGTATTGAGTGCGGACCAGTTTTGGTCCCACCTCATAACGAGTCCCCCGGAGCCCTGCCTAAATGACATCCTTGCGTATATGCCACGGCCCTTCTCTCATACTGGCAGCCAATCCTTCGTGGGTAGCAGAATTATACAGACGGGGGTAAGCACCTAACCCTTTCATTCGGTGTCTATACACTGTATTCCTCGCGAGGAGTAACAGGCAGTTGCTATCTAACCTGGCCCTTCTCCTTTTGCTCCTTTCATGGTCCACTGATACATAAGGCCACTACTCAAATGCAGTCTGATGAGATTGGTTGGTGGGGGGGTGGGGGATCCTGGAGATGCTTTGAGCTTAAGGAGGCTGCCTCACGAGCTTAATGTGGGTGGATATGGCGGCCCTCAGTCCTGCTATAGGGGATTCCTCCTTATCTTTTGGTGGCTGTTATACGTCAGAAATTCGTGCCTATCCCCTTATAGCAACCCTATAATCCTTCTTCGGTATTGGGCTACGACAGCCCTGGGTTTCGCCATTGGGTTCTGGTTTCCAGGTTCATGTTACTGGTTTTCCCAGGACTTAACTGGTCATGTCTGGAACCAGTTTGTACATAGTTTGCTGGTTTTTTTTTTCTATCATTGGGGACAGGGAGGGGGGTCTCTTATGGTTTGACTGCACTAGCTTTAGAGGGTCCTACACCAGCACTTGCTCTTACTGGTTAATCTTTACATGTTGGAGGTTTGAACGTTCCTTTTTTCAGAATCTAGCTAGACTCGTGGGGGTGGTCAGAGTGTGCTTTTTCTTTTCGACTATCAACAGGTATATTACTGTTCATTTACTTAACGATTTTGAAATGGCTACAATCTCGGTTAAGATAGCTACTTGGAATGTGCGAAGGATCAGAGAGAGAGCCAAGAGGATACAAGTTTTTAACCATTGTGACTTACTTAAGATTGAGATACTCATGCTCCAGGAAACCCATTTGAACAATAGTGAGGAAAAATGGCTAGTTAGATCTGGTTTTTCACAAGTCTTCTCAGCGAGCAGCTCAGGGTCCAGCAGGGGGGTGGCTATTCTGATTAAAAATCATGTCTCTTTCTTGGCAGAGGAAGAACTGACTGATGCAGAGGGCAGATTTGTCCTGGTCAAAGGGTCCCTCAACAACTGCAAGGTCATACTTGGCTCAATTTTTGGTCCAGTAGGGGGGAGCCCTGAGTTTTTTATGACCTTAACGGATAAAATAGGCACTTTTCTACCCTCACACCTTATATTGGGAGGTGACTGGAATGTCCCGCCGTGTCATATCCTTGACAGAGCCCATGATCCTAAGCAACCAGCAACCCCGGCTCAAAAGTCTCTATCAGATTTTACGCAACTGTTGGGTCTCTGTGACCCATGGTGACTCACTAATCCCTTCCTCCGATCTTTCTTCTTCTTTTCTCAAGCCCATCACTCCTGGTCCAGAATAGACTATATCTTAATCAGCAAGTCACTCCTCCCTGGTCTCCTCCAGACCGGCATTGAGCCAATAGTATTGTCGGATCACGCCACAGTCTGGGCGAAGATCTCTCCAGACCCCAACTTTCAGCGGGATTCCATTTGAAAACTTAATACCAAACTCCTTAAGGAAGCACAGACGGTCGTCCACATCAAAGGTCTTATCTCCAATTTTCTGGAGATCAATATGAACTCCACTCCGAGGATGGACTCCATCTGGGGCTCCCTGAAATGTTACCCCAGAGGGGAATTAATTAAATTAGCTTCGGCGAGGAAAAGATCTAGACAGGCCCGTGCCGCCCTATTACTGACCAAAATTAAAGAACTGGAGAGTTCCCATGCCCCTTCCTCTCCCCTAGCCTCCCTCAAATCCCTTCTAAAAGCAAAAAATGAATACACTGATCTACTCAAGGAGAAGGCCAAATATCCTATCCTAAAAACTCAATCTAAATATATCGATCATGGTGAAAAAGCCGGTAGGCTCTTGGCCTTAAGACTGCGCACGGTAGAGGGTTCGAGACTAATCCCAGCCTTGCAATCCCCAGAGGGCCTAACCAAAACCACCCCTAGAGAAATTACCCAGATCTTTGAGGACTTTTATAAAAACCTCTATAGCAACCACTCCCCTTCAGTACCCCCCCTTGGACATCAAGACTTACCTAGCAGACCTCAATCTTCCCCACCTTCTTGTACACCACAAAAATGCACTAGCTTCCCCTATTATCCTATCTGAAGTCGAGAACGCCATTGCCTCCCTTGCTCCTGATAAGGCACCCGGTCCAGATGGCTACCCTTCTAATTTTATAAAATGTTTAATAAAGAGCTTGCCCCCTTACTTCTCAAGCTTTATAACAATTTGTTTGACGCTGACACAACTGACCCTACTTTACTGGAAGCCACAATCGTGTTAATTCTTAAACCTGACAAACCACCTAAAGACCCTGCAAGTTACCGCCCCATTTCTGTCCTAAACTGCGATATGAAGATCCTTTCCAAGATCCTAGCCAAGAGGATTAAAAAAGTCTGGGACCACCTCCTAAGCCCGGAGCAGGTGGGATTCGTTCAAGCGCGTTCCCCTGCAGACCACCTCAGAACCCTCTCTCACATCTCACACGCTGCCCAACTATCCCATACTCCAATGGCTCTGATCTCCTTAGACACTGAGAAAGCTTTTGATAGAGTCAACTGGAATTTTCTGTGGGCAACATTGACTAAGATGGACTTCCCACCTGTTTTCCATAAGTGGATTCAGATCATGTACAAATCCCCCTCGGCCAGGATCTATTGCAATGGCGTCCTCTCCTCAGTCTTTTATCTCCACACCGGTACCAGACAAGGCTGCCCGCTTTCTTCCTTTTTGTTTAACCTGTATTTAGAACCCCTTCTTCATAAACTTAAACACTCCCCACACATCCACGGTTGCCCGGTGCAGCAACAAGAGTTGGTTCTTTCTGCCTATGCAGATGATATCTTGCTCCATGTGGCTCACCCTGAAAAATCGCTAGAGCATGCACTCCAAATTATTACCCAGTATGGCCGCCTCTCCCAATATAAGCTGAACATAGCAAAATTGGAAGTGTTTCCTCTGAACCCCTTCACACATAAACAATGTTTCATTAAGTTTGGTCTGAGATGGTCTTCCAGGTCAATCAAATATTTAGGCATACACTTTACCTCGGATTTAGCTCTGCTCAAAAAGCTCAACTTAGATGACCTCAAGTCCAACATACAGTTGGACCTACAAAGATGGTCTAAACTCCCTATTTCTCTTTGGGGCAGGATCAACATTATTAAGATGAATGTCCTTCCCTGTATTTTTACCCTCTTGACCTACTGGGCCTCTGGTTACCTCTTTCATACCTACAGAATTCCACTCCATTTTTCACAATTCATCTGGCAAAACAAAGCTGTCAGACGTTCATTTCTAAATTATGCCTTCCTAAAAGACAAAGGAGGACCTGTCTTCCTAACCTAATATTCTATCACTGGGCAGCTCACCTTTCCAAACTGGGCAGATGGTTCCCAGGCCAGGCTGCAGGTCCTCCCCCGCTTTGGCTTCAGATCGAAAGACAGATTCTTCTAGAGGCCAAAGTCTGCCCAAAGACAATCTTCTACACCCCCATTGCAGCACTCCCATCTTTGATCTCAAACCCAACCATCACCACCTCTCTTAAAACCCTTTCCCAATGCCTCTACTACCTCAAAATCCCACCTAAAACAGATTTAGCACAACCCCTTATCCTAAACCCCAATATTAGACTGGGAGGCTCGTTAATTACTCCTGGTTGGCTCCTGCAAATTAATGAAACAATAGTGGAAAACTTTTACTCTCAGGATTCCCTTCTTTCCTCTCCTGACATACTAACTAAATTCGACCTTCCCAACAATACGATTTTCAAGATATACCAATTAAGGCATCTCATCAATGTAAATTTCGGGTCTGCATTCCATAAATCGCAGGTCAGCCCCTTCCTTTCCCAAATCGAAGCTTTAGCTCCCTAAATCTCACTGCATCTCATTAATATACTCCTACCTGCTGGACCTTAAATTCCCGAGCCACGCTCGAGAAGGATCCTGTATCTGGCCCTCTCTTCTACGGACACCACCTAGCTGGCCCCATTATATGGAAGGACCTGCACAAGTACCATACCCAAGATAGATTCAGACTTACCCAATACCATATACTAAATAACATGTATTACACTCCAGTTAAACTGTCCGTTTAAAGAAACTATCTCTTCCCTATGCTCCAGATGTTCACAAGGAAAGGGAATTTGCTCCATATTTTCTGGCTATGTGACAAGGTGGCCCCCTTATGGCGCTCTATCCAGGCCAACTTGGACCCTCTTTTGGGCCTGGACAACCTTTTCACGGCCGAAATCTGCATCCTGGGTGACTATTCCAACATAGAATATCAGGAGCGTAGGTACCACATCGCTCTAATTTCAATGGTGGTCAAAAGACTAGTTCTCAAACATTGGACTGACCAACTAGCCATAACATATACTGAATGGTTAAAAGACTTGTCAACCTGCTTTAACATGGAGAGACTCGCTGCTAGCTCCCGTAACCGGATGGATTTATTTCACAAAAGATGGGATAAACTACACACACTTTATCTACACCACTGACCTCCTGGCTCGGTCTCTGAAACCCTATTTCGCCTTCTTCTCTCTTTCTTTTCTCCTCTATCTTAAAGCCAATCCCATTGTTTAAGGACTGGCTGTCTATGTTTACCTGTTTAATAAATATAATGCACACTCGGGGAGGGTTAGGGCGGGTGAGAAAGGGTGTAGTTATGCAGTTATAGAATTCTGGATGTTGTGGGGAGGGTTGTGGAGGGGTGTAGTTGGGAATTTTTTTTTTTTTTTTATTATTTTGGTGTGTTGTTTTTATTTTACTCCATGTACAGTTCTGATTGGATTGATTGACCTGTTGTAACTCTTAAACTAATAAAGTTGAATTTCAAAAAAACAAAGGGAAATGGCTGCAGTATATACATATTTGCTAAAGACAGAGGGCCAGATTCTAGAAGAGATACGTCTGGTGTAACTGCACTTGCTCCAAAAAGAATGGTGCAAGTGGCAAGTTACACCAGCAGTTGCGACAAATGTTATTCTACAAAAAGTGGCCTGAGACATGCAGCAGGCCACTTGCATCAAAGTGGATTTATGCCAGCAGATAAGCCGGAAACCCCTTGCGACATGGCACTAGTGGGTTTATGGCAGCAGTTGCACCCTATTCTGGAAGAGCAGCAACAAAGTCCCCAATGGAGCTATTCTCGAACAACCCCCAGAGGACATCCATCAAAGTACAGTTACATGAAGTTTTAGCCAGTGTAAGTGTACTTACACCCACCAGGGGCTGTGCAGATCTGCCAACGGCCAGCCTCAACTGCCTATGGCAGCACCCCCCATGCCCAGTACCTCCTATTCTGTGGCAGCCCCGCAGGGTTGCAGTGTCCCCCCCATCCCCAAACCCCAAAAGTGATACTGCTCCGCAGGTCAGCAGAGGCTCCCATCCCTGATCCCCTGACATGATATTGCCCCACAGGGCATCTGTGTCCCTCTGACCCATTCCAACCCTCTAGTCCCTTCTGTGCCATGCCATGTACAGTAGCCACACACTCCACACTCCCTGGTAGTCTAGAGGCCCCACACCCAGCAGTGCCAGTCCACCCCACACCCCCCAGCCATCACCAGCCAGTGACTGGCACAGCCCACCTCTTACCACCACAGCCAGCCACTGACTGAGCTCCATAGGAGAACTACTGTATATATGCACTCATAAATGACTGTACTGTCAGTCATTAATAAGTGCATATATACAGTCCACTGAGGGCTGTGACCTGTGACGTGCACATCAGGTACACCACTCATTTGGCGTATCATCCACCTGTCGTAAGTCACAGGACTTAACCGTGGAACTCTTACCCCATCTAGAATTGGGCATAGGGTACTTGTCATAACTGTGATTGGCGCAAGTCATGTTTGGCGAAGGCTTGCACCAATCTTCTAGAATCGGGTCCAGAGAGTCTGCCATTAGTTTGACAATGGGGTGGTAACATTCCTATATAAAAAAGGTGATAGAAAATGTCTAGATAATTGGAGACCAATACATTTACTGAATGTGGATTTTTACATTTTAATGAAGATATTAAATACAGGTAATAGCTCTGTATGTCATCTCAGGTGAATCCCAGAAAGATCAATAACTGATCAGCTGTTGTTAATTAGGGAAATAATTGAGTCAGGGAACCTGCCAGGCCTAAAATGGTACATTTTAACACTGGATCAAAAGAAAGCTTTTGATTCTGTAAATCTTGACTTCTTATGGTATACAATAAAGTATTTTGATATTCCTGAGAAATGTATATGTTGGTTAAAAGCTACATATGCAGCAGTATTTAAATCATTAGCTAATGGGCATTTAGGACTAATGATATCAGTAAAAAGAAGTGTTCAGCAAGGTTGCCAATTGAGTCCCTTGCTCTATGTATTCATCATTGATCCCCTGTTAAGAATACTGAATGATGTGAGATGTTTTACTCCTTCAGTATTAGCTGGCCACAGGCAATCAGTAACAGCCTAAGCATATGCTGACGACTCGTGCATCATCATTAAGGATAAAACTACAGTAAAAAGGGCAGTTTGATTCTTTAATTTATATGGTAAAGTCTCAGGGGTTACATTAAATACAAATAAAAGTAAAGGGAAGTTGTCGGAGGGGATCTTTTAGATGGACCTACAACTGTGGCTGGAATTACATTGACAGATGAGCCTATGCAAATTTTAAGAATAGATTATGGGAATACTAGGCAGGATTTGCTTAATTGGGACAAATAAATTCAACAGGGGAAAAGTCTAGTTAACAAATGGAATAAATTTACAATGGGGAAACTTAAAAGGGTTTATTTAGTGAAAACATATCTAATTCCATTATTTTTGTTTATTAGTGCAATATTTCCTCCCCCAAAAGACAGGGAAGCAACTATTATGAACCTATTATTCCAAGAAATTTGGGACAGTAGGATAAGCCCAATAAAAAGAAATATATTTGATTTAACAGTTGAGAAAGGAGGCTTAAATATGGTGAATCCCACATTGTTTTTATTTAATCATTTTGTACACACAAATATAAAACCTTTATGTCAACAACGGAAGAAATGGTGGATAGACATGCTACAGTATAAAATATCAGTATGGTATCCAGGATGGAAAGCAGGTATGTAAAAAGTTTTTAAAACCATATCCTTTGCTCCTCAATAATATAGAGAATTATTTGTAAGACTTTGTCATCTACCCTGGCCAGAACAGAAGATTGCCTGCAGAAACATTACTTAAGCTTCAGAAAATGCCAATTTTGTTTTGCTTCATTAAAGCAATTTCACAGAGTGAAAATTACAACTTTTCACACAGCTCTAAAAATAAGCAGTTGAAGAATGGGTGCCATTAACTGCCGAGGTTTTTAAACATAGATTCTTAATCTGGGTTGCACTGAAAACTGCCTGTCTGTCTTGATACAGTTGCCTTTACATTGCCTTTACATTACATTAAAATGCAAAATGCATAATGCAATATATCAGTATAACTACCAACAGAACCTGTTGACTGCTGACAGAATTAGAACATATTGTAATACATACATATAAAAAAATGTCTCCACTCCCTGGTGTCTAGTGGACCCCCAAACCTCTCACCCTGTCATATGACAGGGCTCCACCCTGCTCCCCTGTAGTAGCCCTAGCTGGCCACCGGCATAGCCCCCCACTCACCTCCATGGTCAGAAGCCCAACTGAGTGCTTCAATGAATGAGCATGTGCTTACAAGCATGCACTCATTCATTGAGGCACTCAGTTGGACTGCCGATCATGGAGGTGAGTGGAGGGCTGTACTGGTGGCCCACTCGGGGTACTAGTGGGGAGCAGTGGAGGGGCACTATCTGATGACAGGGTGGGGGTGGGGTTCACTAGACACCAGGGACTGGAGAAATTTGTTTTAGTTTTACAAACTGGGGGATGGGGAAATTTGTGATAATCTCAGTTGAGGGGGCTTTCTTCAGTTTGGGCTGGTGATCAGCCAGGGGGAGCCACTAGACACCAGGGAGAGGATTCTTTTTAATTTGGGCTGGTGATTGGCCGGGGGGTTAGAACCACTAGATACCAGGGACATAAGCTGTCCCTTTTCAGGTGAAAGTTCACAATTTTGCCGTAATGTTGCAAAATATTTCACACAGCTAAATAACGGATTTTGCAGCAGTTCTGCCAGTGAAATTTTGTTTTGCAACATCTTTATATAAAATGTACTCAGAAGTTCCCATTGATTAGTTATGAGCTACTGTGGAGCCAGTCACAATGTAATGCAGTAATTTGCAGTAAATGACATGTCACAAAATACTGCAGTAAAAAGGGCTCAACTACCCTTGAATTACATTGTTCCTCTACAGCATTTGTAGCATTTTGTGATAACATTATCTGAAGTGTACTGTTGTGTTTCACTGCCCACTGTGTAGAATACTGTGGTAGTTAAGACTAGGCAGTAGAGCTTGACTACAGCTAGCAGACAGCTATTGTGACTGCTGTAATGTGTACAGCTGTATGGTAGCTTAGTCACTTTGTACTGTATACAATTAAGTCTATACGAGCTCTAGAAGCACAGTTACTCTGTTAAGAAAACAGGATGAGCCTTCTGTACAGAGTAGTCCTATATTTTAAACTGCCAAGCCTGCATGAAATATCATCCATTTATGTACTGTAAGTCTGTAATGTAACTGTTTATGGACAAACAACATTCCTAGCAGCGTGTTCATTTGTCTCTCACTTTCATAGAGTGACTGTTGCTCGAGTCCATCCTTTCCTTATTGAGACTGTCAAACTAATGGTATTGCTTCCCTTCCTAAACATGTGAATTCTTCTGCTCTTATTTATTCTTTCCACAGTTAATATCCCTTCACTAAGTGAGGACAGGAATTGTAGCCTAAGATTTGATGTTACCACCCATCTGAACTATTCCATCTCCTGTTTGCATTTGTAGTCCCTGGGCACTATTCAGTTTGCTATATACCTGCTAGTAATAATTCCCTATCTTATAAACCTCTGACATTAGCTGCTATTAGCTCACTAGCAAAAAGGATTAATACTTCACTTACCCTCAAATCACATAGCTAATTTCAAGCACAGTAAGGGTGTATGTAAAAATGCTGTCTATTTGGGTAAGCAACTCCTTATGCGATTACTATTCTGTTAGGGAAATGTTGAACTTAATCCTGGTCCTCTTTCTTTAAATATGACACCTTCTACTTTGCTGCTTCAAATGGACTAAAATTGATGACTATTAATATTCGCTGCATGCTAAACAAACTGGACATATTAAAATCTTGACTCTCCAATTCACACTCAGATGTACTTCTGTTAACTGAAACATGGATTAGCACATCCACTGATACTGATGTGATTTCCATCCACGGATATGAAGTATACAGGCAGAACCAATTATTTATTTATTTATTTAGACAGCAGTTTGGAAAACCTTTAAGCCATAGGCTCATTTACAAATGTACCTTGTCACAGTAAGACAAACGAAAATACACAGTATAACAGTATAACACAGTATAACAGTAACTTAAGACATAGATACAAACAAGCTGTTTGTTAGGTCTTGTAGGTTCTGAAGTAAGTTGTGTAAAACCAAATGCATCACAAAACCCTCTTTAGGACGTTTAATTTTGAAGTTAGCCAATCAAAGTTTAGGTCCCCCATGATAAGTGTTTAATTGTTATTATCATTAGTAAATTTGGACAGATAGTGTAGAATATCAGATTCCTTCAATAGGGGATCTGTAACAGATGGTGGGGGGCTAGTCTTCTATGTATAGAACAAGCTTACTTTCTCTCTAGTTGCCACCCTGTCCAAGCCATCTGAATTTGAGTGTATTACTATTTCTATAACTCTCCGTAAAGCTGAATTGATTAATGTTATTGGCTGTTACAGATCCCCTATTGAATGAATCTAATATTCTACACTATCTGTCCAAATGCACTAATGATAATAACAATTAAACACTTATCATGGGGGACCTAAACTTTGATTGGCTAACTTCAAAATTAAACGTCCTAAAGAGGGTTTTGTGATGAATTTGGTTTTACACAACTTATTTCAGAACCTACAAGACCTAACAAACAAAATCCTTTATATTCATCCATTCTAGATGTTATAATCACAAACGGACCTTAGAAAATTATATTGTTGGCTATCTTTGACAATGTTTTTAGAGATTATAATGTTGTGGTTTGCTCAGAGAGGTTAAAATGTTTTACAGTAAGTCATCCTTTCATTCGCAAACATTCCTTTACTCATTTCACTGTAGAAGAATATATTCACAGACTGGCTGCTATAAATTGGCAAGACTTCTACTTAGCACCTTCAGTTCATGTGGCATATGAAATCTTCACCAACAGGTCTTTAAGTTCGTAAACCAACTTGCTCCTTTTGTAGAATGTAGAATGAGGAAAAGAAGCCCCCCATGGTTTACCAGTGAGATCAAACACGCCCTGAGGGACTGTGATTTGTACTGGGCTAAAGCTAGAACCTCCAGACCAGAGCAGGACTGGAAACATTTTAGTCAAAAGAGAAATTGGTGTACAAAGTTAATTTGAGTGGCCATAGCACAGTACTGTATGTCACTGTTGGAGAATAACAAGCGGCACCTTTCTGTATAGAGTATAGAAAGTGGGTCAGCCCCTCCATTGCTACCTAGACAGTTGCAAGTTGGTAATAAACTGGTACGGCAAAAACATAATGGTGGAGGAGATGAATTAGTACTTTACCTCCAATGTGAATGCTTTAGATAACTCAGTTATAGCCCAGACCCCACTACCCCAACAGAAATAACCCAACCCTTCACCAAATAACTCAACGCTATTCAATTTCTAGCAGGTCACCTATAGGCAGATGGAGTGGCTCCTTCAGACTCTGGACCCCTTCAAAAATGCTGGGGCTGATAACATTGAACTTCTCTTTCTAAAAATAGATTACCCAATCATGACTGCAACTATAACTCATTTCTTCAACCTATCGATAGCAAGTTGTGACATTCCATTACTCTGGAAAACTGCTCATATGATTCCAATATTTAAATCAGGTGACAAATCCTCTGTAAACAACTATTCTTCCATCTTCATTTTACCAGATCTAGACAAACAGCTTGAGAAGTTGGCAAATTAGCAGAGTAGAAAATACCTTGAGAAATCTAACATCATCACCCCCATGCAATTATGGCTGTCGAGCCAAACATAGTACGACTTTTGCACTAGTTAAAGTTACAAATGATTGACTCACAGATCTTGACTAAAAACTTACAAATGTGGCAATATTCCTTGACCTTAGCATAGCTTCCGATATTGTGGATCACAGTATTCTACTGAATAAACTCAGGAATGCTGGCATAGGTCCTGATGCTAGGAGTGCCACAAGGATCTATACCGGGACCTTTGTTATTTATGGTGTACAGTAATGACCTGGGTGATAACACGGTAAATGCAAAACTGCATTTTTATGCAGATTATACTGTTCTTTATAGCGCATGTCCCACACCTGAGATGGCCATGAATTCATCACAGGAGGCATTTGATCAACTGCAAGGTAATTTATGTACTTCTAAGGTTCTTCTAAATGCTGCTGAAACTAAGTATAGGGTTTTGTCTCCTCTCCACATTGACTGCCCCACTCACCCTGGGCTATCCCAAGTCACTTGATCATGTGACCTACCACCTCCTCCGAAAGTCAATCTCCCAATTTTCCCATTAGCAGGTTATATTACATGACCACTAGAGCTTCCTCCCAACACACCACTTGTTACTGCCATCTCTTGTTCCTCCTTCTTATCCACAAAGGCAGTAAGGACAGGGATGGGGCAAAAAGAAATAAAGCCAGAAAAAAATGGAGGGTAATGAATACCAATACCCATAGTCTAGGTAAAAAGCTCCCCGAAATGGTGGCCTTGATGGAAGAGGGATGTCTGGATATTGTGGCAGTCACAGAAACATGGTACACAGAGAATCATGACTGGGATGTCAGCATACCAGGGTACACAAATTATAGGAGGGACAAGGAGGGAAGAAGAAGAGGAGGAGTAGCTCTCTGTGTAAGAGAAGGGATCGAAGCAACAGAACTAAAGGGTAAAAGGGAGGAGAGGAGGCACTGTGGGTCACCCTGGAGACAGGAAATGGCTCCACAATCCACACAGGGATTGTATATAGACCCTCCATCTCAGGGAGAGCAAATGGACAAGGAAATGATAGAAGGCATCCTTGGGATGGCAGAAAAAAGGTGAGAAATTGCCGATGGGGGACCTGAATATGCCAGATGATAACTGGAGCACCTTTGCTGCAGCCACATCCAAGAGCAGGGCCATTCTCGATGCCCTACAGGGGGCATGCCTCAGACAGATAGTTTTGGAGCCCCCTCAGGAGGGAGCAGTCTTAGACCTGGTAATCTCAAATGGGAAAGGAGAGAGGTTCTCTGATCTTGAAGTGGGTAGCCATCTTGGAACAAGCGACCACCAAATAGTGTGGTTCACGATAAACTTAGCTGTAGAGTCAAACCACACAAAAGTGAAGGTACTGGACTTCAGGAGGGCTGATTTTGTCAAAATGGGAGTGTGCCTCAGAAAAGCACTAGCAAACAGGTAAGAAGGTGGGGTGGAGCAACAATGAGAAACATCAAAACTGCCATCACAGAGGCAACAAAGCTTTGTGTGAAGTAAATAAACAAATCAAAATGAAAAAAATAACACTATGGTTCTCAAAAGAAGTGGCGGGGAAGATAAGGGAGAAAAAGATAGCATTCAGGAAGTATAAGGAAACACAGAAGGAACAGGACAGAGAACTGTACCAGTTAAAGCAGAAGGAAGTGGGGAAGGCCATCAGAATAGCAAAGGCCCAAACTCAGAAAAAGGTAGCCAATTCGGTTAAGAAGGGGGATGAAACCTTTTATAGGTACATTAGGGAGCAAAGAAAGAAAAAGGCAGGGATACTGAGGCTGAATAAAGAGGAAGGTGGCTGGGCAGACAGTGACAGTGAAAAAGCAGAGATACTGAATGAATATTTCTGCTCAGTATTCACAATGGAAAAGCAGGGGGAGAGACCTAATCTAGTCAATAGAAGGACTCTAGATAGGGGGGGTTGATATTAGTCCTTTCACAGAAGAATGGGTTCTGAAAGAACTCTTAAAACTGAAGGTGGATAAAGCAATGGGGCCTGATGAGATTCACCCCAGAATTCTAAAAGAACTAAGGGAAGAACTAGTAACACCACTGACTATCCTTTTTAACAAATCATGGGAGGATGGTGTGGTACCTGAGGACTGGAGAAGGGCAGATGTGATTCCCCTTCACAAAAGTGGGAGCAAGACAGAGGCAGAAAACTACAGACCTGTCAGCTTGACCTCAGTGGTAGGGAAATGATGGAATCACATCTGAAGGAAAGAATTGTTGAGTACCTAGAGGCCAGTGGGGCATAGGACCCAAGGCAGCATGGATTCACAGCAGGAAGGTCATGTCAAACAAATCTAATTGATTTCTTTGACTGGGTGACCAAAGTAGTAGACCAGGGAGGGGCTGTGGACATGGCGAACCTAGACTTTAGCAAGGCATTTGACACAGTCCCACACAAATGATTTATAAACAAATTAGCCAGTCTGGGAGTGGGTCCCAGGGTGGTAACCTGGGTAAAACACTGGCTAGACAACAGAACACAGCAGGTATTAATAAATGGAGTCCACAGTGAAGAAAGGAGGGTTACTAGTGGGGTACTGCAGGGTTCAGTACTGGGGCCGGTCCTTTTTAATGTCTTTATAAGTGACATTGCAGAGGGACTGGAGGGGAAGGTATGTCTCTTTGCAGATGACACAAAGATCTGCAACAGGGTTGATACACAAGGTGGAGTGGAAAGGATGAAAAGGGACTTGGCAAGGTTGGAGGAATGGTCAAATGTATGGCAGCTTAGATTCAAGCATAAAGAAGTAAAGTAATGCACCTGGGAAACAAAACCCAGGACAAGAGTACACAGTGGGGGTGAGATACTGACAGCAACAAAAATGGAAAGGGACCTGGGGTAGTCATATCAGATGATCTAAAGGTGGGCAAGCAATGTGAGAAGGCAGTAAGAATGGCGGGGGGGGGGATACTGGGATGCATAGGGAGAGGCATCACAAGTAGAAAACAGAAAGTTGTTGGCCCTCTGTACAGACAGTTGGTAATACCACATCTGGAGTACTGTGTACAGTTCTGGAGACCCCATCTCCACAAAGACATAGACAGGGTGGAGGCTGTCCAGAGGAGGGCAACCAAAATGGTGCAGGGTCTGCACCAGAAGACATATAAAGAAAGACCAAAGGAGCTTAAGATGTATAGCCTCGAGGAAAGGAGGAGGGGGGACATGATAGAAACTTTCAAATACCTCAAGGGATTCAACAAAGTCCAGGAGGGTAGCATCTTCCAAAAAAAGAGATGTTCAAGGACAAGGAGGCACAATTTGAAAATAGAGGGGGGGGGGACGGCTCAGAGGTAATGGGAGGAAGTATTTCTTCACAGAGAGGGTTGTAGATACAGTACATGGAACAGGTTTCCTGAGAAGGTCATGGAGTCAAAAACAGTGGGGGAATTCAAGAATGCATGGGACAGACATAAGGCAGTTCTAGTGGGGGATAGGAAGAAGTAGGCTGTTGGTTAACTAGGATCTGCAGCTTATCCCTCAGATAGGAAAATGGGAAGACTAGGTGGGCCAAGCAGTCCTTATCTGCCGTAAAATTCTGTGTTTTTCTATACCCTGATAACACTTTCTCCTATTTTCCTTTCTGTGGGTGCTACTTGTGACCACTAGGAAACACTACTGTGCCCTTTACACTCTCCATCTACCCCATCACCTTCACCCTCTCTGTTTTTCCCTACTCCCTCTACATATTGTTGTTATTCTCCTCATCCCCCCCACCCAGGATTTGAACTCTGTACTTTCTGCCCAAGGGGTGTTTACATTATCCACTATGCCATCTTGGGAACCACAGTTCAACCTGTCTTGTTAGTCTTCTTATTGTTTACTGTACCTACCAGCTCATTTGACCCATTACACCTCCTCCGCCCACCAACCATCTATTCCAGTCCTCACATCCCCCCAACCATCTATACTAGCCCATACATTGCACTGGTTATCCCCCACCCAATGTTTCCCCTTACTCTCAGACTCCCTCACTCTAGTCATCAGATCCCTCAATTGCCTATTACCCCTTGCCCTCTTAATCACCTTATTACCCTGCCAGCTGTCCGCCAATCTTATACTCATATTAACCTGCCCACAACCTCCACCAAGAGTCATCCTAACAGCTTCAGAGACTCTGTACCCCTCCATTCCACTGCATAATCCTGTCCCTGCCTGGAAACCCCCATTCACATTCTAAGACACTCCCTCTTCCTCCTGTACCACCCTGCTATCCCTACCACATCCTCCATGACTTTCAAGCATCTGTATCTCAGGCACACTCCCCACTCTGAAATGCTCAGGCAGCTTCTTATTCGGAATGGTCCTACTAATATTAGAGAAAATCCACCCCAACCCAGGGCCTCCTAAGCAACCCCACTACTCCCTGCAATGGTCATGTTGCTCTTAATATATCCCCAGTGAACATCTGTAGCATCTTGTGTAACATTGATCTTCTCCAGGTGTGAGTGACCTAGCACAACCCTGACATGCTTGAGGTAGTTAAAGCCTGACTCTCTTCCAAAGTACCTGACACTGCTGTCTCCCATGATGGCTACTCCTTATTTAGGAACATAGAAAAATAGAATCTGTTGGCAGATAAGGACCATACAACCCACCTAGTCTGCCCATTTCCCTACTTGATTTGGCAATCCCTACTATTATCTAGACTACCTTTCTCTTGCTCTGCTGCACAGCAGGGTGACTTTATGTTTATCCCATGCACTTTTGAATTCCCATACTGTTTTTGCTTCCACCAACTCTGCTTTAGGGATGATAGGGTAGGGAAAAAAGGTGGGGGCTGTGCAATTTACATTAGGGCCTCACTCCAAGGGCACATATCCTCCCCAAAATATCTACTGGTTACTCTACCAAGTGCTTGCAGTAAAACGCCTCCTGGGACAACAACGTAAAGCCCTCACAGTTCTCTCATTATACATCCTCCCTCATGGCCAAGCCAAAGGGTCCAGTTCAGTCTTTGATTACTTTTCTACCCTACACTCATAATGAAGTTTTACTTCTAGGAGACTTTAATATTAATTGGCTCACTCCAGAAGCCTATCCTTTCAAGGATACTACTGCCGCCCTGAGCTTCATGCAGGTAGTGACTACCCCAACAAGAATCAATCACCAGACTGGAAATAGCACCCTGATTGAACTGATCTTCAAAAACCATGCTGAGATGATCATGTCCACAGAAGTCCTCCCAAACTCCCTCAGTGACCACTCCCCTGTCCTCTGCTACTAGTCAGACAAGTCCCACAAGCAACCCTGCAAATGGGCCCACCAGCATGTCCTCAAAAGGTGGCAGCTTAAACAATTCCAAGCACATCTCCTAAATTGCAATTGGTCACCTCTTGATGCTACTCCAAATGTCAACCATGCCCTAGATTACTTTATCTCCAGATTCAACAGTGCCTGTGACCTCTTTGCCCCCTTAGAAAGTGGAAGATTAAAACCTCCAGCAACCCCTGGATCACCACTCCACTACTAAAATAATTGTCTTCTAGAGACCATATTTGGCATATGACCCATGCTTCTGGTATGCCTACTGACTGGCAGCAGTACAAGGTGGCCAGAAATGCCTGCACCTGTGCAGTCCACCTTGCTAAAACTGTTTATCAATGACACCATCTTGAGCTCCTGGAGCGACAGTAAGAATTTTTGGGACAACCTCAAGGAACTCAAGGGTAGGCCCAGTAAAGCCTCCCCCCCAACCATGCTTAATATAAGTGGTAAAACTTTCTTGACCCAAAGCTCATCGCTGACCCCTTCTACTTTGCCTTCACCAGCCTACAGTAAGTGGAATTCTCCCTTCCAACTTCGTCAATGCTCAAACCAATATGAATGCTTCCAAGAGATCAAGCAAGCCACTGCTCAACCCTCCCCCTTCTACTTAGAAAAGTTACACTTTAAGAGTCCAAAAAAATACCTCCTCAGAGTGATCAGCAAGTCCTGCTTCAGTAATGACTCCTTGGACCTGAAGCTCCCACACTTGGCACTTGATGCTGTGCCAAGACCTCTTACAAAAATCCTGAATCTGTCTCTGTGCCTGGGTCAATTCCCCATGGTTAGGAAAGCAGCATTAGTGACCAAAATTTTTAAGAGTGGTGACAGGGTTGTTCTCACTAACTACCACTTAATTTCCATCCTTCCACCCCTTTCCAAAGCCTAGAAAGGATAGTATCGGGCCAGCTCACTGTCTACTTGAACAAATATAATATCAAGTGTCCTGAGCAACATGGCTTCAGGAAAGGTTTTAGTACTACATCTGCCCTACTAGAGTACATGGACTTTATACATCAGGCTTTCGACAGGGACCAACTGGTGGGTTCAGTTTACACTGACCTCACTAAGGCCTTTGATACTGTTAATCATCCCCTCCTTATCGAGTCCCTTCTTTGGTGGCATATCCAACACTGCAGCAGTCTGGTTCAAAGGCTACCTAATTGATACAGTGCAGCAGGTGAAAATCAGTGACATCTTATCAGCCAACAGGCCAGTCATTTGGTTGTTCCCCAAGGCTCCATATTGGGGCCATTGCTATTCAGCCTCTTTCTTAACATTTTCCCTCGCGTCTGCTCCAACAACCTCCTCTTATATGAGGACGATGTAGTGATACTCACCATCACTCAGACCCCCTCACGCTTGCTGGCAATCTACATCACAATGTCTAAGCCATTGAGGCCTGGTTCACTCAGTATAAGCTGTAATGGAGTACAAAAAAATAAAATCTATGCTCTTCACTAGCCTTCATAACAAACACAAATTATCCTCCCTGAATATCCTTAACAACCTGGATGTCCCCATTGAACAGGTCCAAACCTTAAAGTATCTAGGTCTAACACTTGATGTTGCCCTTTCCTTTGGTGACCACGTTAACAACATCTCCATGGTGGTCAGCTCTAGACTAGGGATCCTCTTCTGGCACAGCCAATGCATGATCCATGGAAGCACTTTGGCTTGGTGTTATTTGGGCTGTACTTTCTATAATTGATTATGGCTTAGTCATCTATGGCTCTGCATCTGAGTCAACTCTCAAAATCATATGCACAGTCCTCAATAAAACCTGTTGCCTAGTCTCCGAGGTTCATAGGCTGACCCATGAATGCAACCTCTACACTCTTACCAACTAGCTGAACCTCAAGTGCAGTATAATGTATCAAACCTGCCCGCTTGTGAAGAAAATTGCTCTGGAGCTGACCCCCACCCTCCCAGCTTCTTCTACCTACCTACCCACCTTGTGCAGTAGCAGAAGTACATCTATGCAACCTTGCCAGACCCCTTGCCAGACCTACCGAGCTGAACAGTCCTTCAGATTCTGAGCCCCAAGCTGTCTAACTGGGCTACCCCTGACATTCTTAGGGAACCTAAGCTTGGCCCTTTTAAACTTAAACTCAGACAACACCTTACTGCTCTCAGCAATTATGACTGCTTGGTTTAGTCTCTTCCCCTTCCTGCTCCCACTTTGTCTTAGTCTTGCACTTTTCTACCCCCAGCATCTTCTCCCCTCCTCTGATCCCCCCTCACCCCCCTTATCAAATCTCTTTGCTATTCTCTTCCTCTTAACTACCTTAATACTGGCAATGTCACTTGTCAACTGCTCTCCCTTTCCTCCTCACCCTTCTCCCTCCCCTCCCCTCCCTACTACTCTGGCACTTTCCTGACAATGTCGGTCTGCTGACTGCACCCCCTCCTAGCCCTTCTTTATAGCTACTCGTTGAATCAAATTTTTACTTGTTCCTGGCACTGCAATTAAGTTGACAATTGCCTTACTTTCTAGATTTGTGCACTGTATCTTGTTCGCTTTCCTGTGCATATCTTGTTCTATTATGTTTTGTATTTCACTCTGATGTGGAACCTTTGTAAATGAGTCTTGGCTCAAAGGCATTCTAAACCGAGATATAAATAAATAAATATGAATAAATCTGTCTGCTTGACCCCCCCACATTAGGATTCACAACCCTAACAAGTGGTGATGCTTGAAATGGTTGATTCTTTTAAGTACTTTGGCATGTGGTTGGATATGTTATGGTTCACTGTGCATATTGAAAATCTCTGTAAAAGCTGTGTCAGAAACTAGGGTTTTATTATATAAACAAATTTCGTTTCAACCTTGAAGTTAAGAAAAGACTTGTCTAGGTGACCATTCTTCCTCTCCTAGACTATGGGGATATTATATATAGAAGTGCTACCACTTCTAATTTGGCTAGATTAGATGAGCTCAACCATGGAGCACTCCAGTTCATCTGTGATCTGCAGGCCAAAACCCATCATTGTCTTCTATACAAGGAAGTGGGATGGACTTCACTAGAATTCAGAAGGCTCAGACATCTAAATTACTGGTCCTATAAAGCAATGCAGAATTCCTTACCAATGCTGGCCTACTGGCACAGAGGCATGGCTGCCATGCTGGAGGATAGGTTTCTCCTATACTCCGTGACTGTGTGTGACTCTTTTTGTACTTATGTACCTATGTGGGACTGTGTGATTTGGATGGAAGACTGGCTTTAATGTCACTCTTTTGGACCAGCCTTTGGATACCGTAATCGAAGAGGTGGAAAGTTGTGAAGGGAAATCGGACCGCAAAAGCTGAGGAGGCTAGCACTCTGCTAATTCTCAGCGGTCGCTAAGGGACCGCATGATTTGGAATATAATCAGGATTTTAGACCCCTGGATTGGTTTTGAGCACTGGCAGTAGTGAAAGGCCTTCTGAATGGAATTGTTGTGGAATCTGGCCAGTATCTGCAGTGGGGAGATCGTGAGTACTGTGCGAGCATTGTGTAATTAGCGACTGCCGGCCGCCGAGACTATTTTTTAATACCAGTGAAGGAGATTGTAGTACTGTGTGATTTGTGGTTGCTGGCCACTGAGACCATTCTTTAAATGCTAGTGGACTTTGTCGGGGATTTTTCAGTGCCCTGTGAATAGTGAATTTTGGACCATCGAAGACTGAGGCAGTCCTGGGGTGTGGGGGTTCCCTGTCCTCCACCGGTCTTAGTGTTACTTCTGGTCACGGCTTCCGCGACCGAGCGGGTATTGTCTGAGTCTACCCCAGGAAGCTGGGGGGGTTACCCAGAGCTTGCCTAAGGGGCCCTGTGGCTGGTCGTGCTGGTCTGCTTTGATGCCGCTGTAGCTGCGGGTCGTGGGTAGTGTGTGGCAGTGGGAGGGGATTCCCTTTCGCTTCAGCCTGTGATAGTTTGCGTTCTGGCCTTATATCAGGAGTATAAGTATCAAGAACTGGTTCCTCTTCTCTTATGGGATTGAATTGTGACTCCCCAGTGGTGAGAGGACCTGGGGTTTTACAAACTCTTGTATGACTTATTATATGAGGATTTATTAATCCTCTTGGAACTGGATCAAGACATATTTAATTATAAGCAGGGAATGATTGCTACTTTGACTGCTCTTGAAGAATCTATTGTTAATGAAGCCTGGTTTGGCCTCTGTCTGATTTATATATTATTTGGGACTTTGGGAGCCTAGTATGTGGATTTAGGAAGGCCAAGTATTAATGTTTGAATAGTGCTTATCCCTGCTTTTAGTATTGGGAAGGCCTGGATGGGTTCCTTGACTTTTATATTTTAGTTATAAATTTATTTGTTATTGTTAGACCATTTTATCTGACCGGAACCTACTCTCTGGATTAAAACATTTTATATATAACCGTGCAGTGAGAGTGCCCGGTTACTGTGAGGCTCAGGGAGTGGGAGTCCCTGCTTTCTCACAGTTATTATATGATTTTAGGTCCTTGAAGTGAGAGTGCTCGGTGGCTTAGTTGACTTGCAGTGTGAGTGCTTGTCCTCTCAGCCAATTCATTTATTTTTACTGTTTATTTCTTTTCATTTTTTCCGGAAAGTGGGTTCCATTTAAGAATCTTTGGATTGTCAGATTATTCGGGTTTGCGACTGTGTCTTTTTGGGTGGTTTAATTTGGTAGGTTAATTGCTATTTTAATCTAGGGTAGGATTTTTAGTTTTGGTTAGAGTAAGAGATCATTATCTTGCCTCATGTTGAAGGAGGGGGATATTTATTATTACCCCACCCCCCACGTCGTGCACTATTCATCCTTCACCCTTCATGCCCTTTGCCCCTTTTCCCCTCTCCTTTAGCTTTGTCAGTCTATAAGCACTGCCGGGCCTTGGGAATTGCCCGTAGGAGGAGGGGGAGGAGTGGAGGCTGTGAACAGTGGAGGATGGTCGAGGGGAGCACTCGCATCAGGATTGTTAAGCCCAGAAGACACCCCAGGGCAAAATGGAGATCTGAACGAGGGTTTCCCTGTTTGATCCCCATACCCAAGGGCACCATCATTAGTAATGATGGGCTGGTAGCCGGGGCTTCTCAGGGGATCTGTTCAACTCGGGCGATGTTATACAATGCCAGATCCATTGTGAACAAGACTGCTATTATGGCTGACTTGGTGAGTACAGTGAATCTGGCTTGTATCACCAAAACCTGGATGGATGGTAATGCTGGCCCCATTCTTGAGGCGGCAGTTCCAGCCGGGTACAGAGTGATTCACCGCCCGAGATTGGACCGCAGGGGTGGGGGAGTTGCGGTCTGTTTTAAGACCAGATTGGGTCTTATCAGTGTGCCAGTTGAGGAGGCCAGATCATTCAAATGTGTCATTGTGTCAGGTGGGGGCTATAGACTGGCCCTCGTCTACCGTCTACCTGGAGACAGGGAACCATTCCTTAAGGAAGTGGTGGACTTCATCGTTGACCTGGTTTTGGAGTCCCCCAGGTTGATGGTGCTGGGTGACTTCAGTGCCTGGATCGACGATGAACTCTCGCACTTTGGTCAACACTTCCTCCAATTGATGAATTCATTGGTCCTCTCACAGGTGGTTATCTCTGCCAGTCACAAATGCGGCCATTCCCTTGACCTGGTCTTCCTCCTGGGATGGAGGCTCACCGTGGGGGTGGAAACCCATCGAATGGTCTGACCATCACACTGTGAGATTCAATTTTGGCACCTCTCATGTGAGACTAACCCTGTGGAGATGGTCAAATACCGCCCTTTACATGATGTGACTCCCAATGGTCTAACTGCGGCACTTGACCAATCAGAATTCCCTGGGATATGCATGGATCCAGAGATTTTGGTTCTGGCCTATAATAAGGCCATTACCTCTGCCCTGGATTTCATTGCCCCATTTTGTGTGCATCCTCTCTCCCTTCGCCCTCGGTCCCCATGGTTTGATGGGGACCTGAGGGAGATGCGGCATTTAGGATGCAGGTTAGAGAGATGTTGTCAGAAATCCCGCTTGGATGCCGACCATCTTAGACTGCGAGAGCACTATCAACTCTATCAGTCAGCAATTACCTGTAAGAAGGCAGTGTTCCTGTCCAGGGAAATTGCTGCTGCACAGAACTGACTGGCTCAGCTCTTTCAAACCATGGACAGACTGTGCAACCCAGCCTATCTACAGGTTCATAGAGTGTTTTCTCAATCTCAGTGTGATAAGCTTGCTCGGTTCTTTGCAGATAAGGTGGAAGACATTAAGGCGGAGATCTGTTCAACACTCTCTATGGGAAGGAGCTGTGGACCAGTCCTTGGTCGCTTTCCCTCCCTGTTCCTGGAATCTCTTCAAAAGGCCAGATATTGAAGATGTTATGAGGATTGTCCAAGGTATGCGCACTACATCCTGTAGTTTAGATCCGGGCCCCACAGCCCTGATTACGGGCTGTGGGGGGATCATCATTCCGGTATTAGCGAGGATAGTCTGGTGCTCTTTAGATTCTGGTGAATATCCCTTCTCCCGGAAGGAGGCTGTGGTGACACCTGTGTTGAAGAAGGCTTCTCTGGACCCTGACTCCCTCGCTAACTACAGACCTATCTCAAACCTTCCCTTTGTTGGGAAGGTAATTGAGAAAGTAGTGGCTACCCAGTTGGACAACCATTTGTCCATCCATAGCATCTACGATCCTCTCCAATCTGGTTTTAGAAAGAGGCATAGCATCGAGACTGCGCTGATTCGGGTGCTCAATGATCTCCTGATGGCAAGAGACCAGAAAAAAATGGTCCATTTTGGTCCTGTTGGACTTGTCATCAGCATTTGACACTGTAGACCATTAGGTTCTGTTTGAGTGCCTGAAAAACATCTGTGGGCTTTCAGGTTTGGTCCACAGATGGTTTACGTCTTTACTCACTGGTAGAACACAGAGACTGGTGTCGGGGGATATTTTCCTCTGACCCTATTTCTCTGTTTTGTGGGGTTCCTCAGGGCTCAGTGCTGTCCCCCATGTTGTTTGCGGTGTACATGCTTCCCCTCGGAGACATTGTAAGACGTTATGGGCTGGAGTTTCATTGTTATGCCGATGATACTCAGCTCTACCTGTCTTTTGCACCCGACCAGAATGGAGCACTCTCAGTGTTTAATATCTGTCTCGAGGAAATCCAAGGATGGATGAGGTCCAGCGGGTTGAAGCTGAATTCTGGAAAGACGGAGGTGATGGTTGTGGATCCAGGTCACCGGATGGGGGGTGGAGGACAGACCTTCCCTCAGGTTAATTCCTGGGGGGCGGTTGAGCTTCCCATCTCTGAACAGGTACGCAACCTAGGGGTAATTCTTGATGATCAGCTGACGCTGCATGCACAAGTGTCGGCGGTCGTTAAGCTATCCTGTTACCATCTTAGGAATATCACTAGGATTAAGCACCTTGTTCCATCCGGAGACCTACCTACATTGATCCACGCCTTTGTGACCTCGTGCCTGGAGTACTGTAATTCCCTTTACTTTGGGCTTCCAGGGGTTGAGATCCACTGCATGCAGCTGGTGCAGAACTCCGCGGCCCGGTTGTTAACTGGGATGCCTCATTCTTCCCATATTACCCCGGTGTTGTGGGGTCTGCACTGGCTGCCGGTTCAGTGGTGGATCTCCTTTAAAGTCGGCTTACTGACTTATAAAGCCCTGCATGATCTGGGCCCTGACTTCCTGAAAGAGCTTCTGGTGCCTTACATCCCGGAGCGACAGCTCCGCTCAGCCAATGAGGGGTTGTTAGAGATTCCAAGGGTAGTTTTGAAATTATCTGGCGCCCGGGCTTTTGTATTCGCAGCGCTGACCATTTGGAATTCTCTACCCCATTGGATTAGAGAGTGCACAATGGTGGGGGACTTTAAAAAAGCTCTGAAATCTTTTTTATGGAGAACAGCATTTGGGGAAGATACTGAGTCGATCTGATCTTATTATTTATTATGTGGATGTCATTAGTTATTTTATTGTATTTTATGATATGGTATTTGGATGTATTTTAAAGCCTGTTCTGCACCTTGATTTTTGAAAGGCGCAATAAAAATAAAGATTATTATTATTATTATTTGTGGTGCTGATGACCCAGGTTCAGGAACGGATCCGGGTGTCAGAGGGCAGGCCAGGGGGAGCAGGATTGAGCATCCTTAGGACTGCTCTCCTGCTCCGGGCGGAGGAGGGCTGAGTGCCTGGGGCAACGTGGACCCCAGCAGAGGCTAGGGGTACCACAATCGATCGGGCACCTGAATGCAAGGGGATGGATGCTGGCTGTCATTACATGTCCCCGCCACCGGAAAAAACAAAGTAAAAAAATTGCCAGCCCATTGTGTATAAACTGGGGCTCAGTTCCCAACCCCCCAGCCATGATTTTTCCACTTTGGTGGCCCCACTTGGGGGGCTTCCCCATATACGTATCTAATCTCCTTTGCAGATCCTCAGAGTTATACAATCTAAGAAAGCACAGTGGTCTCCTGCTAGATGTCCCTATTTGCTTTTCAAAATATGGTAAGATGGCTTTTAGTTGGGCTGCTCTCTTGGCCTGGAATGTCCTCCAGGAATCACATCAATTGAATTCACTTGTCAGTCCCTGTTACTTCCAAACCCTTCTCTGTCAATACTGTGTCGACAAATGTGTCTGTTATCAGAACTTTATTTAAACCTCATATTAACATTTTTGAAATACTGAAATTCTATTCTTTTTTCTATACTTTAACACTTATATCAAGCTGCATTCATTGTGCTAGCCTTTGTATTAGATGACAAACTGCTGACCTGCACTATGAACTAATCTCCAACTCTATATTATATGATCTGTTTTTGTATACTGTCACTTAATTTACTGTATTGTAATCTTTCCTTCCCAGGACCTCCTTGCAAATCAGCTTTGCTCAATGGAGCCTTTCCTGGTAAAATAAATACATACAAAATTACAAAATACTTCGGCAGTACTGCATTGCATCCTGGCTAGGGATGGGCGAAGTGGGCGAAATTCACTTAGCAGATTAATCCGTGAAATTCCACCCATTTCGCAAAGCGAAATGCAAAATTTTGCCTGTCGGGGAGGTTAAATTTCACCCGGCGTAATGGTGAAATTTCACCTTCCGTGATAAAATTCCACCTTCTGTGGCAAAATTCTACCTTTTCAGCGAAATTTCGCCCACAGAAGGCTAAATTTCACCTTATCGTGGAAGGTGAATTTTGTCCGCAGAAGGTGAAATTTCACCATGGAAGGTGAAATTTCACTAGGCAAAATTCCAACTTAGGCGGAAAAAGTTTGTGAATTGCTCCACTGGGCAAACTTGCCCATTTCACCAGCACTTTGCTGGCGGAATTTAAATTTGCTGCATCCCTAATCCTGGCTGGCGCTGCTGTATTTTTTCTCCAACACCTTCCTGTACACCTGTTTACTATGACATGTAAAGGACAGTAATGCTCAGAAGACGTAAACTCCCACACACAGTCAAGAAAAGGACTGGCAGTGGGTGACAATGCCCTGGCACACTTTCTTTAGATGAGAAAGGGACCGTCTAGTTCTTTATCCCTGCTGTGATGATGAATGGATATGTAGTTTTAAAATGCTCTCTCCAGATCTTGTTGGACTGACTAAGGGGTGAAAAAAAATCATAGCAAAGTAAGCCCACACACAGAACTTTCATTTCTGTTGTTGGTTATGGCCTTGAGATGTTTATTAAAATTGATTGCTGAGACACAGCATGCCCTACTGCAGCTCCAGTCTCTCCCTTCTACTACTGTCAGGCTACAGCTCTACCCTGATATCAACTCATTATCCCAGCTCATAAGCAACCCCTCCCAATACTCATCAACGATGCTGCAGTTACTCTACATTTATTGCAGCTGGTGCCAGTAAGTGAAGGTAATTAATTTACTGTAAACTGTGTAAGTTTTTTTTTTATGTGATGCTGCAGAGTGCTCTCCTGTAGTAAAAGTGTTTTTTTTTCTGCTAGTACTGCCACTAAAGTAAGAATGAACCAAAGTGAGATAAACTGCATGTGATCAGAGAAATGTGTTATGAACAATTCACACAAGTTACATGCTGCAAACTGTGTGAGCAAACATTCTATTTTTTTTTTTAACTGCAACTTTTTGTTCGGTTTGTTGCAAGTACACAACGTTAGATTTTTTTGTCCATTTACATTATGTAAGACATTCTTAAAGATATATTTTAATACAGTACCTTTCTGTAACATAAAGAACTGAATATGACTGCTTTGAATTTCTAGTGGAGGCATCACCATCAAGTATATTATAGGATTCTTGAATATTTAAATAATATGATTTAATAAATAGTGCAACAATCTGGAAACAAAATATTTCTGTTTCATCACCAAATCCATTTGCTGTTACCTTTTTATAGAGTTGCATAAAGAAATATTTCAACTGATGTGAGCTTTCTCAAGGATCACAATTCTATACTGACCAGGGTTGGCTATTTCTAGTCCATTAATCATTCATACACTGTGGCCTTCTTGTGTGTCCTGGCTTTCCAGATGATGCTTTGATGAATATTTTATCCAGCACTGCTTCTTCTTTTAGTTAGCATTCATAATATTGAAAAGCAAACCCTCAAGCTGGCCCAGTGGCGTGGAGGGCTGAGGCATCTGAACCTTACCTCCTTCCACACCAGCAACCCATGTTTGCAGTGTGAGCAGTCAGCCAGGGGTCAGTTGGGGAGGGAGAGGACTGAGCATCTGGAGGACTGCTCTCCTCTCCCATGAAGGGAGGATTGGTGCTCCTGCCAAATGACTGCCTCCAGGTGGAGGCCCGAAGGTACTGCAGGTCTGCAGGGTACCACCAAAGAGACGATGCTGCAGTCTTCCGTGGATGTGCGCATGCCTGCATGCACACACATCTGGCATGTGTGACCCAGCAACGGAATCAAGGGAGAAAATGGAGGAAAAATCCCCTGGCTGCAGATGATGACTGACCCTCTGCAGGCTCCATACCCGGTGACCGGGCAGCAAAGAACACTGTACAAATAAGTCCCAGTGATACCAGGGTGATGGAGCTGGGTGAGTCGGTCAAAGGGGGCTGCTAGGGGAGTGAAGGTAATAAACACACTATAAAAATAAAGAAAAAGCAATACCCCTAGAATTTGTTAACCATGGATGAAAAGGAATAAACTGAGTTGTCTTTAAGGGCATAGAAAGTATATGGCCACAAAAGAAAACACAAGTGGTGCACCCAGTAGCCACTTGTCAATTATTCTGTTATTCTGCATAAGGGACAGAGAGCGTTGCACAAACTGTATTCATGTCCATTTAATATTCCTGTCATGCTGGCACATTTGAGTCAGTTGCAGGCTTTTCACTGTATGATAAGGTACACTTTATCCTTTGCTCATAGTAATGTAACATTAATAGGCTTTTATTTGCTCAGAGATTTTTCTATACTTTCATTTCCAGGCACAGATGTCTTTTAAAATTGGAGTTGAGCAGTATTAAATGATAAACTCTTTGAGAAATGAGCAAAAGTGCCAATCCAGTGGAGTGTATCAGCATGTCTAGCTGACACTTGAATGACTGGAGATCATGTCTGAGCTTTGGAAGCCCAGAGCAAGACTGAGTTTAGTCATGCTGCAGAGGTGAGGTGCTCGGCTAAGATAGGGCAAGCTTAGGTCACCTGACAACAAGCAGAGGCTGACCAACAAATAACATATGCATCCAAAATGGAACAAGAAGTATAACTACGGTAACTACAGAAGGCTTGCCACTCCTGAATAAATAGCACTAAACCATGAAATGTCCAGTGAAGGTGGCCACTTGGTACAAAATCACAGATTCTGAAAAAGAGAAAATTTGAAGCCATCTCCTGTTTGGTATAGATTAGAATTTAATCACTGGAGCATGTGAGAAAGCAGCCACCAGCTTCCTTAAATCAAGGAGGTAATTTAATAGACTATACTGAATTGAATTATTAATTTTTGGGCCTGTGTAAGTACTGTAAGTAGGAGTCAGTGTTTTGATTCTCTGTTTTGGGGATGAATTTTCTTAGTTTAACTTTTATTTGCCAGGGAGGAAATCTAGCTGGGAGATATTTGCAGTCATTTGTGACTAGACCTGTTACTTAACCTCTGTGAAATAGGTGTCTGAAAGAAAGGAAAGTACTCCCTGGGGTGGAGGGTCAGAGTTGTAGTTGATTGTTTCCAGGGGGCATGGATTTACTCCCACCCACCCTACTCCAAGTGCAAAATTTCCCTTATATCAGGGGATCTGACATCACTTCCCCAAAACTGCTAAGGACATACACCTGTTAGTATCTTTAAAGGCACAGCACACTGAATAGGGTGTAGACATTCACAAGCTTGCACACACTAAAACAGAAACAAAAAAAAGAAAAACATATTAAACAGGAAGGGAGACAGACATGCGAGGAATGGTGCAATGCACTGGCTGTGGAGCAGCAGTCTTCTGGGAGACATTCTGGAGACTGAGTCCTACACTATTTGCAAGCACCTCTCTGGTATGAGGGGGGATGTTGCTCATCTCCATGTTGATCTGGCAAGGATTCAGGAAACCTACTCCCCCATCCAGAGACCACTCAGGCCACCACCACTGTCTCACAGGTTGCCAGGAATGGGGAGCGGTTGGACTATAGTGTGCTCAGGGAGGGTGAGGGTGGTGGAACAGAGACACATCCCTCCAGTTGTGCCTCTCCACAATTCATTCGCCATTCTGGCAGAACATGGTTCCTCTATGGAGGCACCCACAGTGGAGACCAAGAAGGATGCTAGGAACCTCCACAATGGAGACCCACAGGAGGGTGGCACAGCACCCCACAGGGGAAGGAAACAACTCTTGATGGGGGACTCAATGATTAGGGGATAGAACTGGGGGAGGAAGGGGAAAGGGAGGTAAGGTGCCTGCCTGGCACCGTGGCTTGGAAGGACAGGAAATGAATCTTCAGGATCATGGGAACAGCTGCATGGGGGATTGAGCTGGATGTCATTATCCACCTAGGGACAAATGACCTGGCTGGGAATGGTATCAGAGCAGTGCAACAGGAGTTTGTGGAGTTGGGGAGGGGCCTTAGACAAGTAGGACACACAGTAACTTTCTCGGAAGTTCTACCTGTCTATGGCATGGATGAGGCTAGGGTACTCCACACAATGGGATTCAATGACTGGTTACAAAACTGGTGCAGAGCTCAGGGATTTGGCTTTATTGGGAACTAGGGCTCCACCTGGAGGGATACAGGCCTATACTGCCACGATGGTCTGCATCTGCCTGGGGTGGGAGCCAGGATCCTAGGTGATAGGTTTAAATGCTTCATTGGCAAGCATTGAAACTAGGCAAGGGGGGAGGCACTGAAAAGGAGAAGGGAAATCCTATCCCTCCCCCCAAAAAATCAGGGTAGTTAGTGTGGTAAACACCAAGATAAAGCAGTCAACAGTGAGGAAAGCAGGGGTAAACAGAGAAAAAGAAAAAGGCAGTAAGGACAGGGATGGGGCAAAAAGGAATAAGGCCATCACAAAATGGAGGGTAATGAGTACCAATGCCCATAGTCTAGGTAACAAGATCCCTGAATTGGTGGCCTTGATGGAAGAGGGATGCCTGGATATCATGGCAGTCACAGAAACATGATACCCAGAGAACCATGACTGGGATGTCAACATACCAGGGTACACAATCTACAGGAGGGACAGGGAAGGTAGAAGACTAGGAGAAGGAGTTCTCTATGTAAGGGAAGGGATCAAAGTGACAGAACTACAGGGTAAACAGGGAGGAGATGAGGCACTGTGGGCCACCCTGGAGACAGGAAATGGCACCACAATCCACACAGGGGTTGTATACATACCCCATCTCGGGGGAAGAAAATGGTCAGGGAAATGATAGAAGGCATCTTTAGGATGGTAGAGAAAGGGAAGATATTGCTGATGGGGGAACTGAATATGCCATATGTTAACTGGAGCACCTTTGCTGCAGCCACATCCAAGGGCAGGGCCATTCTTGATGCCCTACAGGGGGCATGCCTCAGACGGCTAGTTTTGGAACCCATTCAGGAGATAGCAGTCTTAGACCTCTACTCTCTAATGGGGACAGAGAGAGGATCTCAGATATAGAAGTGGGTAGCCATCTGAGAACAAGTGACCACCAAGCAGTGTGGTTCACGATAATGTAGAGTTAAGCCATACACAAGTGAATGTACTAGACTTCAGGAGGGCTGATTTTGTCAAAATGGGAGTATGCCTCAGAAAAGCACTAGCAAACAGGCAAAAAGGAGGGGTGAAGCAATAATGGGGAAACATCAAAACTGCTATCACAGAGGCAATAGGCTTTTGTGTGAAGCAAATAAATCAAAATTAAGAAAAAAACACTATAGTTCTCAAAAAAAGTGGCTGGGAAGGTTAGGGAGAAAAAGATAACATTCATGATGTATGAGGAAACACAGAAGAAGCAGGACAGAGAACTGTACCAGCTAAATCAGAACGAAGCAGGGAAGGCAGTCAGAATAGCAAAGGCCCAAACAGAGGAAAAGATAGCCAACTCGGTTAACAAGGGGGATAAAGCAGTTTATAAGTACATTAGCGAGCAAAGAAAGACTAAGGCAGGGATACTGAGTCTGAATAAAGTGGAAGGTAGTTGGGCAGAGAAGGATAGTGAAAAAGCAGGGATACTGAACTAATACTTCTGCTCAGTATTCACAAAGAAATAACAGGAGGAGGTACCTAATCCAGTCAATTGAAGCACTCTGGATGGGAGGGGTGCTATCAGTCATTTCACAGAAGAAAGGGTTCAGAAAGGACTCCTAAAACTGAAGGTTGATAAAGCAATGGGGCCTGATGGGATTTGCCCCAGAATTCTAAAAGGACTAAGGGGAGAACTAGTAACACCACTGACTACCCTTTTTAATAAATCGTGGAAGGATGGTGTGGTACCTGAAGACTGGAGGAGGGCAGATGTGATTCCTCATCACAAAAGTGGGAGTAAGACAGAGGCAGGACACTACAGACCTGTCAGTTTAATCTCAGTGGTAGGGAAAATGATGGAATCACATCTGAAGGAAAGAATTGCTGAGTACCTATTGGCCAGTGGGGCACAGGACCCAAGGCAGCATGGATTCACAGTGGGAAGGTCATGTTAGATGAATCTAATCGATTTCTTTGACTGGGTCACCAAAGTAGTAGACCAAGGAGGGGTTGTGGACAAGGTCTACCTAGACTTTAGCAAGGCATTTGACGCAGTCCTGGCAAGGTTGGAGGAATGGTCAAATGTATGGCAGCTTAGATTCAATGCAAAGAAGTGCAAAGTAATGCACCTGGGGGAAAAATCCCCAGGGGAAGAGTACACACTGGAGGGTGAGATACTGATAACAAAAATGGAAAGGTACCTTGGGATAGTTGTATCAGATGACCTAAAGGTGGGCAAGCAATGTAAGGAGGCAGCAAGGAGGGCTAGGGAATACTGGGAAGCATAGGGAGAAGATCACCAGTAGAAAACAGGAAGTTGTTGTCCCTCTGTACAGACAGTTGGTAATACCACATCTGGAGTCCTTTGTGCAGTTTTGGAGACCCCATCTCTACAAAGACATAGACTGGGTGGAGGCTGTTCAGAGGAGGGCAACTAAAATGGTGCAGGGCATGCACTAGAAAACATACGAAGAAAGACTAAAGGAGCTTAATATGTATAGCCTCAAGGAAAGGAGGGAGAGAGGAGACATGATAGAAACTTTCAAGTACTTCAAAGGAATCAACAAAGTCCAAGAGGGTAGCATCTTCCAGAAAAAGAGATTTGCAAGAACAAGGGGGTACAATTTGAAGATAGAGGGGGGACAGCTCATAGGTAATGTGAAGAAGTATTCCTACACAGAGAGGGTTGTAGATGCATGGAACAGCCTTCCTAAGGGGATCCTGGAGTGAAAAACAGTGGGAGAATATAAGAATGCATGGGACAGACATAAGGAAATTCTAGTGGGGGGTAGGAGGAAGTAGGCTGTTGGTTAACTAGGATCAGCAGCTTATCCATTAGGTAGGGAAGTGGGCAGACTGGGTGGGCCAAGCGATCGATTATCTGCCATCAAATTCTATGTTTCTATGTGTACTCTTTCACTAAGATGGATTCATATACTGTCCTTAACAAGAGGATCCCAGGTCCAACTGGTATTTTTTTTAAACAGATGTGCATCCATTGTCATCCCAAACACTGGAAAGGGGACACTGGAACCAGTACAAAAAAGTAACAAAATGTGTTGCTTGTTAATAGGATGCTCAGTTTGGGAAACCTACAACAGAAAGGACTTATATGGTGCATTTCACTGCCACCCGCTAGGATGAAGTGTGTTAATGCATGAATGCTGTGCATTAAAAAACTGCCCTGCAGAGTGTCACAGCAAACTGTGGTAATGGGCACATTCTAAGAAAATACCATCAGGTGGGCAAGTATGGGCTTTCCCTTTCCAAGCTTGTTCACTAGGATAAACCGTACAGAAATAACTATGGAAATCTTTTGAGTGTTGCAAACATAAAAACTACCTATGTGACGTGTCTGCTGCAAACATGTTTTTTATGTTAACTTGGAACAGATTGCATACATGTGGAATGCGTGCAGCAGGCAAGTGGTCCCTTACAATGGCATGGATAAAAGTTAAAGAATTAGCTCAGGATCACACAGTTTACAAGTGGGGGTTGACAAAATTCAAACCCAGACCTTCAGGCTTGTAAGGTCTTCAGGTCTGCAAGTCAGTACCCTTAGCCACTACACTATACTGTCTGCATACATCATATACCTCAGAAAGGATATCGAATAGGTTGGAGACAGTGCAGAGCAGAGTAACAAAAATGATTCATGGCCAGCAGGGCTGATCCTATGAGGAGTGGCTCAAGACACTAAATATGTACTCACTGGAGACCAGAAGGGAGAGGGGAGATATGATAAAGACCTTCAAGTTCCTTAAAGGAATTAACAACGTGAACTGTGGGGAACTATTTACCCTGAATACCAATTCACGATCATGTGGACATGAATGGAAATTAACAGGAAGTAGGTTCAAGAAAGATGCAAGGAAGTACTACTTTACTGAAAATACAGTGGAACCTTGAAACAGTCTTTCAGATGAAGTGGTGGGTGCCAAAACCGTCAGTAGATTCAAGTAGGGCTAGGACGTAATGAAGTAAATAGTGCTTACTGGGGGTGACAGAAGCAAGGAGAAGAATAAAGAAAGGACAGGGAGGATTAGTACCTTGGAGGAACAGTAGGTTCCAGGGATTATAGGGAACTTGGGCAGACTGGATGACCTCTGGTGTTTTTCTGCAATCATTGTCTATGTTTCTATTTTTCTGTTCTATATACAGTTTACTTGTACCTCAATACAAATCTCCACACATCTGCACACATACAGCATGCTTTTAGCCACTGCAATATTTTTAGTTTTCATACCCCTCCCATCTCAGCTGCTCAGCTGAACTGCAGCACACATACTATCGGAAACACATTTGGTTTTTCCAACCCTCCATGTACACATTGATCCACAGGCTACTTAATCACTTCTCTTTGGCCTGTGCTCCTACTGTTTTCTCTCCATAGTTTTGAATGCTTCCAAACAAACAGACTTTAAGGGGCAGACAAAAAAGTAGCAATAACTCAGAACCCACATACCCACACTGTCAGTCCCCCCCCCCAAAGACACACACACTATAATGGATGTGGCCACACCATTACAGACAACCCAACAAGTATAGGTTTACGGTGAGAGTCTCATTCCTGAGTACTACGGAGCCAGAGGCAGGAGTCTTTAACATATGATGTCCACAGGACTGATTGCGGCGGCATGCCCCTTTGAAATGAATGGGGTTATTTTTTTATTACTATTTTATACATCATGATGGCAAGTTGTAGATTAATGAAGGCCACTGTTCAACTAACAAGGCCCTTGTCGGCCGAGTGCTGGCCTTCATTAATCTCCAACTCGCCTTCATAATGTATAAAATAGTAATAAAAAAATACCCCCGTTCATTTCAGTGGGTCGCACCCCTGCACTCTCCCTTGCCCTATGTCATAATGTGCCCATGTGCAGTGGTGTGGAGATCCACCTCACTGTGGGGGTCACATGCCTGACAATAGTGGGCTCCAATAGTCTGTGCATACCATACCTCTGAACTGTCCCTGATTGTGAGGGACATGCCACTTTTTACCCTTGAAAACTGCTCTGTCCCTCATCCATCCCTCATGGAAAACATGCTGCTCATACAGAGGATGTCCTGTAAATTTAGACTTTATGGCAGGGGTGACATTTCAGATTTCAACAGGGGGAACCAACAATAAGTGGAGGTCAGGTGCCAGTTAGCCCCTAGAAGGCAAGCTCCGAAACATCTCTGAAAGTTAAAACTTATTTGTTATTTTGGAAAATTATAAGCAAAACAGGAACAATTCAAATGTATAAGATTCATCTGTCTACTGAGGGACAAAATCTGAGACTGTAACTGTAACAACCCATCAAGAACCTCAGAACAGGCACTGTATGTGCACATGTTTGAGCAGGCAGCAGCCACCTGCCTGCCTGAATGTGCAAGCTGATTCCAGCTCAAATGTACAACTCTGCAGAGTGGGAGGGCCCACCCCAGGCCCGCCCCAGGCCCGCCCCAGGCCCGCCCCACCTAAATCCACTATAAACAACAACAGCAACCTTATATTATCTGGTCAAGGCACACCACACACTTACTTGTGGCCTTCCTTTCAGCTAGAAATATCACAAAACATTAATAAATTTTATTTAGTTGGCCTTCAGGCTTCTACCATTGCACCAACTCTCGAGTCTTTCTTGCCGTTTGCTCAGCTGTCTATTTTTACTTCACTCAGTCTATCAGTCTCTCTCATCACTCAGGATTTTTTGATTTAGGCGTTTAGCACATTTTATCTTTCACTCACTTAGACTCCAAGGCCGTGCCCAGAGCAGTGCATCAGATTTGGGCTTAAACTCACCCAGTTACTAACTGTTTTTTTTTCTTGGCTGAAGTTCTGCACCCCAAAAAAAAAACTGGTGTCATTCAAAGAGTGAGAGAGCACTGATTACCTCTAGGCAGGTCCTGTGTAATCTTGCTATTGCTTTATGACATTGATACTGTATCAGAGTTAAAATAAAAGCTTCAGCGTCCCATGACTCAAAAAAATGCAAGCCACAATAACAAAACCTATTATACTTTACCATACTATATAACATACCCTACTATACAACATACCCATTTGCATGACAGTTCCTTTTTTATTTTTATTTTCACTGTGTTTGGCTTGAAACTGTTCTCCTTGAGCTCCTGTAATGTGGGACATTGTCAGGTGACTGGCTGGCAAGTGATTTACTGTACTGCAGTCCTCACCCACTGTAACCTGTGAGCTCCTGTAACATGGGACATTGCAGGGTGGCTGGCTCTCGATTTTGCCCAATATTTATTTCTGAATCCTATCATCTAGGACTGAGTGGATTGGAATTAGTTCACAAGGACTGCTATACTAGCCCACAATACCTGTGCAGCGTAACAGCAGGGTGGTTGCACCTGGACCAGCAGTTGGGGGCAGTGTATCTTTATATCAGCACACTGTAACCCCTTTTACATGACAGTCCCTTGTTATTTTTATTTTAATAATAGTTTTGTTTTGTTTCCTGTCAAGACACATTGTAAATTCATCTGTATTTTTTTGAGGGGAGGCTTACTGCAAGCCCCAAATCACTGAGGTGACTGCTTGGCTCCACCGATTTAGTCCCAACCCATTGTTCATAGTGAGCTCTTGTAATGCAGGATATTGCAGGGAGGGTGGGTAGCTACCAATTTTGTCCCAATCTAGTATTTCCAGTGAGTTACAGTAACAATTTTGTCACAACATATGAAAATATGAAATTTGCCAACAGATATCAAGTCTGTTTGAATGTGCAGCCAGCACCCCTTATTCTACAGCTATCTCTCCCTTCCACCCTTCTCCTCCATTGACCCTCCCCTTTGCCCTGTCCTAGCCCCATTTGAAGCAGTTCACAGTTCTACTGGATACCACTTCTGCTGGTAACACATTCCACCCAGCTACCACCCTCTCTGTAAAAAGGTGTCTCCTCATCTCCCTCCTGAACCTTCCTCCCTCCAGTCTCATATCTTGGCCCCAGGTGTCCCTCCCCTCCCTTACTTTGAACTGCCCCTCTGTATCTGTCTTGTTTATTTCTTTCATTTCAATCATGTCCCCGCATCCCTCCTCTTCTCCAGTGAGTACATGTTCAACTCCCTCAGCCACCTGTTGAATGATACATCCCCTAGCCCCTTGATCATCTTTGTCGCCCTACACTGCACCCCGTCCAGTAACTTAACCTCCATCTTCAGACACGGGTGCCAGTACTGCGTGCAGTAGTCCAGGTGCAGTCTAACTAATGACCTATACAGTGGCAGAATCACCTCCTCGAGAATATACCCCTTGCAGTGCAACACAGAATTTTGTTGACCTTTGCAGCTGTCTTCCAATATTGTGCTGAGTTGTTCAATGACCCTGTAATGAGCACGCCCAGATCCTTCTCCTCCTCTGTCTGGGCTAACTGCATTCCCCCCAGCTGGTAATTCTTTGGGTTCTTCACCTCAAAATGCTACACCTTGTACTTTTTGGCATCAAACCCCAGTTGCCAGGTGTCTGACCAGGTTTCCAGCTTTGCCAGATCATCCTGCAACCCCTGCCATCCACCTAGGTCATCCACCACCGCTCCCATCTTGGTATCATCAGCAAACAGACTGATCTTGCTCTTGATGTCCAATGATGTGTCTGCGATGAATATTCCAAACAACACTGGTCCCAACACAGATCCCTGTGACACACCGCTCATCACTACCCTAGGGGATAAGAGCTCCCCAACTGCCACCACCCTCTGTTGCCTTCCCTGAAGCCCGTTCCCTACCCATCTCACCAGCTTTGCACCTGCCCCTGTGCCTTCTAGCTTACTTCCCAGCCTCCCATGTGGCACTGAGTCAATGCCTTACTGAAGTCCAGATACAGAACATCCACTGAATGGCCCCTGTCCAATTGCCTAGTTACCCAGTCATAGAACTCCATCAGGTTGGTTTGGCAGGATCTGCCCCATATGAAGCAATGCCATCTGCTGTTTGCTGTCCTGTAGTCCTTTGGCCTCTAGGAGGGCCAACAGCCTCTCCTTCAGGATAGTCTCCATCAGCTTATCACAATGGATATGAGGCTCACTGGTCTGTAGTTCCTCAGTTCATCCTTGGGGCCACTGTTGTGGAGGAGCACCACATGAGCCATCCTCCAATCCTGAGGTACACACCCTGAGTGTAGTGAGGCATCAAATATGTCTACCAGAGGTCCTGCAAGGACCTCTGCCAGTTCCTTCAGTACCCTGGGGTGGATGCCATCTGGGACTTGTGCCTTGTCCACCCTCATTGCCTTCAAACCCTCCAGAACTCTGCCCTCCATGATTTCCCCATCTGTGTCCACCTCCCCCTTCCCCCTGATTCTGCCATTCCTCTCCCCTTGGGTATCACCCCCCTCTTCTCCTTAGTAAATGCCGAGCAAAAGTAATCATTTAGCGCTTCTATTTTACCGCATCCTGCTTCCCCCCAACCCCTCTCCTTCCTAATCCTTACTATGTGGTCCTTACAGTTCCTTTTCTCCCTGATGTACCTAGGAAGTCCTTCTTCCCCTTCTTAATGTCTTGTGTCAGCATGAGCTCCGTAGATGCCCTGGCTCTCCTTACTGCCCTTGTCACCTCCTTCGATTCCTTCAGGTACTCCTCTCTGTCCTCCCCTTCCCTGTTTTATTGTACCTTTTAAAGGCAGCTCTTTTCCTCTTCACTTTTTCCATGACCTCCTTGCTCACCCAGCTCAGATTCTTAGTCCTAGCCTTCTTGCTCTGGGCTTTGCTGCAGATTCTGGTTGCCTCCACTATCCCCAGCTTTATGAGCTCCCACCTCTGGTTAGTGCCCATACTAGGTTGAATTCTCACCAGGTTCCCTTTTAACACTTCCCCCATCCTCCCAAAGTAGGTCCTCCTGAAGTCCAGCACTCTTGTGCCAGATTCCACTCCTTCCTTGCCCATATCCAATGTGAGCCATACTGAGTGGTGGTCACTCCCTGACAGTGGTTCTTCCACCCTAATTTCCCTCACAGACTCCCAATTTGCCAGCACAAGGACAAGGGTATTCCATAACCTGGTTGGTTCACTGACCATTTGCATCAAGAAGCTGTCCTGGAAGATATCCAGCAGTACCTTCTATTCCTGGTTGTTGGGGTACTCCAGTCCACTCCTGGCATGTTGAAGTCCCCCACAATCACCACACTACCCTTTTCACAGGTTCTCCTGATCTGTCCCGCTAGTTCCCTGTTTAAATCCTCCATCTGAGAGGGCAGCCTGTATACCACTCCCATTCTGAGAGTTCTATTCTTGGAATCCTGGATTTGCATCCAAAATGACTCTGTACTACCCTCCTTCCCTTCCTCCCTTACACACTTCGGTCATTCCTTCACATATAGTGCCACCCCCTCCAATCCCAATCACCCTGTCCCTATGAAATAACCTGTACCCTGGTACAGACAGGTCCCAGTCATATTGGGTGGCCCATGTTTCTGTGATGGTTGCAATGTCTACCTCTCCGTCTGCCATGAGAGCCTGTAGCTCTGCAGTTTTGCTGCCAAGGCTTCTAGCATTAAGATTGACCACCTTCCACCCCTCCTCCATCCTGCCCTCCTTTACTAGCATCACCAATAGTACTTGCCATTTTGTCCTTTGTCACTGTTATGGGGGGGAAGCTCATATGGCTTCCCAACCTGTGGTCTCTGCATGTCTCTTGCCCAATTGCCACCCCCTTGCTCCTAGTTTAAATTCCCAACTTTTTTTCTATGTACTCCTCCATCCTCTGTTTCAACACTTTCTTTCCCTCCTCGCTCAAGTGCAGTCTGTCATTGGTACAGAGTCTACTGTCCTCCCAGGTCTCTCCTCACCCCCACCCCCACCAGCCCATACCTTTTAACACAACACCAGGTTCTTAGCCATCCGTTAAATTCCTCTATTCTCAGCTTTCTTGCTGTGCTTGCCTTGGGCACTGGAAGTATCTCTGAAAAAGTTACTGATCTTCCTGTCCCCTCACATAATTGTCCTAGTTCCTCAAACTTCCTGTGGACTATATCTACTGTCATGTCAGTCAGGTCTTTCTTCCCAAGATGTATAATTAAATGAGGTTTGTCCCTATCCCTTCTAGCATATTTCAGAACAGATTGTCCCACCCTTTCCACTGTCATTCCTGGCATGGCCTCCACCCAAATGCAACTATGCCTCTCCCCTTTGCTACTCCACCTGACTCCTCTTAGTATTGAGTCCCCCAGTACTAAGATACCACCCCTCTTACCCCTTCCTGCTTGCTTCCATTCCTCTCCATTTCTCATTCCCAGCTCCTCTTCTTCCTCCTGCACAGTATTTCTCCCTTCTTCCTCTGTTGTAATTCCTCCAGCAGAACTTCCCCCACTCCAGTTTGGTCCAGGCATTTATTAGTTACTCCTCCAAATTCATCACCTCTCTCCTCCTCCTTCCCCTCTAGCATTTCAAAACAATATTCTGAAGACCCTTCACCAATGCCTGCTTCCTCTCTCTGCATAGTAACCTGTTCCCTCCTTCCCACCCCATGACTGTTGCCACTTCTCCTCCTCCTCTCACCAGTCCCTATCTCCTCCTTCTGTTTGTCTTTTGTCTCCTGACCTGGTTTCCCTGGAGACCATTCTTCCCAGCCTGGGCCTCTCTGTCTCTGCTTCTCTTTTTCTGACCCTTTCCTCACCACTGTTGGCTCAAATTGCCCTCCCTCATCTCCCCTCCTTCCTCCTCCAGTATTGGGCTATAACCACCTCCAGTCTGCCTTGCCTGTCTTAGTTCCTCCTGCAGACTCTCGGTCTCCTGTCTAAGTTTCTGTATGTGCTTGCACACTAAACATCCCCCCCACCCTCCAGGCAATTTTTAGAAAGATTGGTGCACTGCAGTTGTTGCAGCCCACCACCCTACCCATTGCTTATTGAGAACACACTGTTATCTTGAGGTCCTGTAATGTGGGACATTGCAGGGTGGTTGACTGGCTCATGATTTTGCCCAACATTTATTTCTGAACACACCTAGGACCAGATGAGTTGCATCCGAGGATACCTAGGTAATTAGCAGCAGAACTGGCTGAACCACTGGCTGGACTGTTCAATAGCTCATTTAGGTCTAGGAAAGCTCAGAGGGATTGGAGAATGGCAGATGTTGTATCACTTCATAAGGGATGGATAAGGAGCAACCAGGGAGCTACAGTCTTGTCAGTCAGACCTCCATCGTGGGGAAGGTGATGGAATCACTAATCAAATAGGACCTCAAGGACTTCATAGAGACCAATGGGCTTCAGGATAGTAAACAACATGGTTTCATGGCGGGAAGGTTTTGTCAGACTAATCTGATTTTTTTCTTTGACTGGGTGACCAAGGAAGTAGACGAGGGTCATGCTGTGGCTCTGCTATAGTTTGACTTTGATAAGATGGCCAACAGAGTTAAGCTAGCCCTGGCAAAAAGAAACACAGGTGAGGGGGTACAGGCAAAGTGGGCAAGCATTAAGGATGCAATACTTGAAGCAACATCCCATTGTGTTAGACAGAAAAGGAAGTGCAAAAGAAGAAGGAAACCACTTTGGTTCTCAAATACAGTAGCAGAAAAGGTCAGAGCCAAAAGGCTGGCCTTCAGGAAATATGAGGGAACACAACGGGATGAAGATAGGGAGGCATACCAAACTGCCCTAAGGGAAGCAGGTAAGGCAGTAAGGCAGGCAAAGTCCCAAACTGAGGAAACACTAGCACGAACAGTAAAAGAAGGTGATAAGACTTTCTATAGATACATTAGTGAAAGGAGAAAGTTCAGAGGGGGTATTGCTAAGCTTAATGGAGAAAATGGAGCATGTGAGGAGGAGGAGGACCTTGTAAAGGCATCTATCCTAAATAGATACTTTTGCTCAGTATTTACTGAAGAGAAGGTAGGGCAGGGCCCACAGCTCAGCATCATGGACACAGGGGGGAGGGAGGTGAGCACTACTCCCTTCACAAAGAAAGGGTCCTACAAGAGCTTGCTAAGCTCAGGGTGGATAAGGCAATGGGACCTGATGGCATACATCCCAGGGTACTGAGGAGCTAAAGGAGGAACTAGCAGAGCCATTAGCAGAATTGTTTAGTGAGTCTCTGAGCACAGGAGAGGTCCCAGAAGACTGGAGAAGGGCTCATGTGATCCCGCTCCACAAGAGTGGTAGCAGGGAGGAGGCGGGGAACTACAGACCGGTCAGACTTACCTCAGTAGTGGGCAAGATTATGGAGGCACTCCTTAAGGAAAGGATAGTGCAACACCTGGAATCCATAGGGGCACAGGATCCAAGACAGCATGGGTTTACAAAAGGAAGGTCCTGTCAAACTAATCTCATAGATTTCTTTGACTGGGTAACCAGAGTGGTGGACCAAGGGGGAGCAGTTGATGTCACCTACCTTGACTTCAGCAAAGCTTCTGACACTGTTCCACATAGAAGATTGATAAATAAGCTGGGTAGGCTCGAGGGTGGGTCAAGTTCGTCAACTGGGTGGCAAACTGGTTGACGGGCAGAAAACAGAGAGTGGTGGTAAATGGTATACAGTCAGAAGAGATTCAAGTCACAAGTGGGGTACCTCAGGGATCAGTCCTGGGCCAGTCCTCTTCAACATCTTCATTAGTGACCTTGCAGATGGACTAGAGGGTAAGGCTTGTCTGTTTGCAGATGACACCAAGACCTGCAACAGAGTAGATGATCCAGATGGGGTGGGCAGAATGAGAAGAGATCTGGATAAACTAGCAGAATGGTCAGAAGAGTGGCAACTGGGATTTAATGCAAAGAAGTGCAAAATCATGCACATAGGGAAGAGAACCCTGAAGCCACCTATAGGCTGGGAGGAGTTGCTAGCAGTCACAAAGGAAGAAAGAGACTTGGGCATCATCATCACTGATGACCTAAAATCATCAAGCAGACCTCTAAAGCAGTAGGTAAGGCTAGGGGTGTTAGGGTGTTATTAGTAGGGGTATCACAAGTCGTAGAGGAGGTAATAATCCCATTGTACAAGACACTGGTTAGGCCCATCTGGAGTACTGCGTGCAGTATTGGAGGCCACACCTTCACAAGGACATTAACCAAATTGAGGCAGTCCAGAGAAGGGCAACCAAAATGGTGCAGGGACTGCATCAGAAGACATATGAGGACAGATTAACGGAGCTCAATATGTATACCCTTGAGCAAAGGAGAGAGAGGTGATATGATCGAGGCATTCAAACACCTTAAGGGCATAAACAAGGTGAAAGAGTCTAACATGTTTAAATATAAGAAAAATAGCAGGACAAGAGGACACAGCATGAGATTAGAGGAGGCCAATTAAGGGGAATGTGAGGAAATTCTTTTCACAGAAAGGGTGGTGGATGCATGGAATGGCTTACCACAGAAGTGGTGGCTATGAATACAGTGCAGGGCTTCAAACAGGCATGGGATAGGCATAAGGGAGCAATACAAATGACTATGAATAGATAGGCCACTGACAGAGCAAAGGCTGATGGCACATTTATAAGGTAGAAAAAGAAATGGGCAGACTGGATGGGCCTTGCGGTCCTTATCTGCCGTCAACTTCTATGTTTCTATGTTTCTATGTTACTTCAGCAAGGTTTTTGATTCAGTACCACACAAAAGGTTGGTCAAAAACATAGAAGACCTGGGTGTGGCTAAAACTGTTGAGAACTGGGTGGTTAGTTGGTTAGAAGGGAGGCAGCAGAGGGTGGTGGTCAATGGGGTTAAATCAGAGAAAAGGGAGGTTATGAGCAGGGTTCCACAGGGATCTGTCCTGGGTCTCATCCTCTTCAAAATGTTCATTAGTGACATTGGTGAGGGAATCCAAGCAAGGCTGTGACTCTTCACAGATGACACAAAACTATGTGGGAGGGTGGATAGTGATGAGGGAATAAGGCATATGCAGAGGGACCTACAAAAACAAGAGTGGTGGTTAAAGGTCTGGCAGTTAAAATTCAACACCAAAAAGTGCAAGGTAATCCACCTGGGGAAAAGGAACCCCAAGGTGGAGTACTGGATGGGTGGGGTTTAGACTTAGTACTACAGAAGCGGAACAGGATCTAGGAGTTATCATCAGTAACTCCCTTAAACAAATGAGCCAGAGCAACAAGGCCTATAGCAAGGCTAACAGGATGCTGGGAGGTCTCGGCAGGGGTATTAATGGCAGAAGAAAATAGGTAATACCTCTGCTATGCAGATCCCTGGTGAAGCCTCACCTGGAGTAGTGCATCCAGTTCTGGAGCCCTCACCTCAGAAAGGCCAGGGATAGGTTGAAAACAGTGCCGCGCAGTGTAACAAATTCTGGCCAGAGCTGATACAGCTGCATTGGAGCTCTCGAGGTGGGTGAGGTCATCATGTGCAAGATGGCCACCATGACAGCACTGCACATGCGAGATACTCATGAATGCACAGTCAGAGAATGGCAGCCATCATGCGCACGGTGAAGTGTTCCTGTTCTGCTGGCAGATAAATAGTGCCTCAGCGGGAGGGGAATGGCGGGGGGTTCTGCAGCCATAGAGGGGAAGGGCATCAGACAATCACTATACTACCAATGACGGCAGCACTGTGGACAGTCAGCCACAGCACTGTGGAAGCACACAGTGACCGAATCTGGTTATATGCTTCCACAGTACCTTTTCAAGTAACAGCAAAACATCTGCTGGGTTCCGCTCAAGCTGCTGTAAAAATGATTTGGGGCCAGCAGGGCAGATCCTGTGAGAACCGTCTCAAGGCACTTAATATGTACTCATTAGAAATAAGAAGGGAGAGGGGAGATACGATAGAGACCTTTAACTTCCGTAAAAGGAATTTACAAGATAAACTGTGAGGAACTGTTTACCCTGAATATCAATTAGAGATCCCATGGTCACAAGTGGAAATTAACAGGAGGGAGGTTCAGGAGGGACATGAGGAAGTACTTCTTTATGGAGAGGGTGGTGGAACCTTGGAACAGTCCGTTGGCTGAAGTGGTGGGTGCAAACACAGTTGAGGGATTCAAGCAGACATGGGATAGAATGAAGGCAATAGTGGTCAACCAGGGCGACAAGACCAGGTTAGTACCCTGGAGGAACAATAGTTTCCAGGGAAGGTTTCAGGGATTATATGGAATATGGGTAGACTGGATGGACCTCCAGTCTTTTTCTGCCATCAAGGTCTATGTGTCTATATTACATGTTCCCCTGGACTGAGAAAGCTATTCTTCAGCCAAATGCCTTGAAAACCCTGACATCCTCTTATGTTCTTTCCTGTCCCTCTCAATCTCATTAAGCAAAACAAATAATTGAGTGAAACTGGGACCTGCAGCAGCATGAACCAACCCTTTTTAACATAGAAAAACAAGGATAGCTGCATTCTTTCTGGAGCTAGGCAAACGCTGCCAATTCTGTTTTCGCAGATATTTTTTGAAATTTCCTAAATTTTGCAAAATTTTCTGAACTTGTACCATTGGTGAGAGTGGAATCTTCCAAATGTGTTTGCAGGATTTTTGCCCTGTGGCTGAATAGTGGAATACACATGAACTGTGGAATAACAGCACTGGGAAATTTTATTCCACAGAGAATTGGATTATTCCACTGTTCAGTGATTACTTCCACGGAATTTCTTTCTGCAGTTTAATACATGAATCCACAATTCGGATGTATTGTGGATTAATATATTAACTGAAGGAAGAAATTCCACAGAACTGATCCACCACCCAACCAATCGCTGGCACGGTGCAAGAAAGAATTCCCTGGTGCCAGTTGTTCCCCCACCTTATGACTGCTAATCACCAGCCGGAGTAAAATTAAAAAAGTTTCCCTGGTGGCTAACAGTTCTTCTCCCCACCCGATCACTTGCCCGGTATATGAATACATTTTCTCTTAAGACCAGTGGTCCCTCCCACCACCCGGTCACCCACCTGGTGTCCAGTGATCCCTCCCCCCACACAGTCACCCACCGAAATATAAACCTTTCCCTGGTGGTCTAGTGGATCCCCCAGCCCCCACTCTGGAAGGTAGTGACCCACAATTCCACTCCCCCAATCCTGAGCCAGTGACCAGCAAAGCCCTCCACTCTACACTATGGCTAGCCACCAACTGAGCTGTCAGTGAATGAGTGCATACTTCTACAAGCACATGCTCATTCATTCACAGGCCAGCTCCTGCTCATTCAGAGTGTGTGTGTGTGTTGTGACAGCCCTGTTGGGCAGCTCAGAGAGGATCAGAGGGCTGTTCCAGTCACAGGCAGGAGGTCAGAATGGGGGAGAATTGTGTGGTGGACCCCAGAGGGAGTCCACCAGACTACTTCCCCCATCACAACCCATACGCCAGCATCCAGAACAGCCCTCTGCTCTTCTCAGAGCTGCCAGACAGAGCCATCACACACACTGAATGAACTGGAACTGGTAATGAATGAGGGCATGCTTGTGCAAGTACTGTATGTGCTCATTCATTGACAGCTCAGTTGGTGGACAGTTGTGGTGGAGAAAGGAGGGCTGTACTGATCGTCAGCTCGGGAAGGGTGGGGATCTTGGTGGTGAGTCACTACCTGCCAGGGTGGGAGTGGGTGGAGGGTCCACTAGACCACCAAGGAAAGGTTTACATTCTGGTGGGTGATTGTGTGGGGACAGGGACCACTGGACACAAGGGGAAATTTATTTATACATTGAGCAGGTGATCTGGTAGGGGTGGGACCACTGGACACCAGGGAAAACTTATTTATACATTGAGTTGTTGATCAGGTGGGGGGAAGGACCACTGGACACCAGGGACAATTTATTTATACATTAGATGAGTGATAAGGTGGGTGGAGGGACCACTAGCCACCAGGGAAAGACTGAGCTGGCAATCAGCTGATAGGGGCACCACTAGACACCAGGAAATTATACATTTATTCCACAGTTGTGTGACTCACTGAACTGCAGAACTAATGTATGAATTGCGGATTAATGTATTCAATTGTTGTCTGCAGAACTGACCACTGACAGTGATGAATTCTGCAGAAGTTTGTGCTGCAGTTTAATATAATAATCAGAAATTCATACATTTTTTCTGCCGTTCTAAGTCAAAATTTCCACAAAAGTTGCTATTATGATTTCCAAACTTTTGCAGAAGCGAAAGTCTGACTTTTGCAGGAGTTCCACTGATGGAAGTTTTTTGCACACAGCTCAAATTCTTTCCAAGGCTGAGTTGAGAAGGAAGTAATTCCCTCAATCCCCCTTATCCTTTCCTTCATTTCTTCCCTCTGTGTCTGATTGTATATTGTCATATATTATTGTATTGGACTGCACATTATTGTATTGAATTGTATATTAATATTATTGTATTTGTGTATGCACTTTTTGTATTTAAAAAGCAGTTGCTGCCTTTGGGAAAACTTTGGAAAACATAATATTTTGACACCAGTCAGCTTGTATTTCATATACCTTGTATAGATTTCTCCTCTCCATTATTTTATACTGAAGAATTTTCCACAAAAACAAGATCTTTATTCCTCAGAGTTTATCTGCCTCTATAGCTTATTCCCTACTTGAAATCATAATGCCCTGTTGTGAGAGCACAGCCTGTTGCCATAGGAATAACTGTGATGTCACAAGCAGAGTGTTATGGCATCAGGTTGGGAAGAAGGAATCGGAGCTGCTGAACCCTCAAGAAACAAGTAACCTGTTTTTGAGGCAAATTACCTCTGTAATAAGTAATGGGGATAAGAAATACAAAGCCAACGAGAAATAAAAGCTGATTTGTGTCCAAATATTATGTTTTTGAAAGTTCTTCTCGAGGCATCGGTGGCTCTTTAATGTATTTAAACCATTGCAAGGTGTGGTTACACCTCGCTTGAGTTAACCATATATTTCACGCAACAGTTATACAACAGTTTGTTTTCAATAAGAATGGAAACCCATGTCCTTCTGTTCTGTCTGAAGTCACCAGTCTTATTCCTGTCCCAGCGGAAAATGACTTTTAGCTCAAGTGCCTTTCCCAATCAACCTCCTCTGCAGTACGTAAGTCATTTTCTGCTGGGACAGGAACAGGAGTTGTGGCTACAGACAGACAGACAGAGAGACAGGCAAGACCTTTCCTTTTTGTCTCTGAAGATCCCTTTCAATTTGGGCTCATTTGCTTTCCAGTCCTCTCACATTCACTTATGTCCTGCCTGGAAATGACTACTGCCTCAGCATGCCTTTTTCAACTAGCATTTTCTGTGCGACTTCTGCATACAGGGACATGCTGACAATTACGGCCTGTACCTGGAATGAACAATAATGTGTGCCACTGTGCCTTTACATCACTATACCATAGCCCAGTACTGACAGCTATTGTTCATCCTTTTTATTTAACTTTCTTTGTTTCCTGTCAAAACACACATTTTGTCTTAATTCTTTGGCTTTTTTAAACAACACAGTCGATATTGAAACTGACCCCCCCCCCCCTACCGGTATCATAGTCTGCTGCATACGCAATCAAGGACAATACAAGAGTGTGGTTGTTTTGCTTCTTTTTTTATTGAGTAGTTTTGGAACAGAACATCTGTGCCCGTGAATACATGGGCAGACTGGATGGGCTTAGTTGTCCATTTCTGCTGAAAAAGTCTACGTTTCTAATTAACATAAAACCAACAACAAATGTCCTTGCGTTAGGGTCTCTTTTTCTTGTGCGTGTGCATGTGTGTGTGTGGGGGGGGTGGCAGGTGGTGGGAGTAAAATACTGTAGCAGTTTATTTATTTAATTTTGTTTACCAAGTAGGCCCACTGGGCCCAAGAGGTCCCTTTTTCAGGGGTGATTAGTTACAGAGAAATTTTTGGGTACAGGACATTTCAAATACATGCCAGTATTAGGTACAAGCACAATATACACCTGACGAAAATACAGCAATACAATGCAGAGTCTTGACAGCTTTGAGGTACAATCACAGTACATTGCAGACAAAATACAGCAATACTACAAGTACACTCATATCAGTGGGCAGACCTAGACTTTTTATGGGACAAAAAGATCTTTTATTGAAGCACATTCATATAGTCTATACATGGTCATCTCCCCATGTAGAGTGTTGGCATCTGTAGCTAAGGGTATAGGACACAGGGGGCAATTTACCCGGATTAGGATAGTCTACTAGGTGTCAGAAGTCACAGATTTTGCTTGACATCTGCATTGCCTGTGTTCCCTATGCAGCTCTTAGAGTCCTTTTTTAAAGGGACACTGTCAACCTGTTTTACTTCATATTATTTCTAGATAAAAACCTTCATTTTATGATTGCTTATCTTCTATACCATTCATTGATGTGGCAGTTTGTTTCATCTGCCTCCTTTAGTAGAACTGAAATGCATGCTAATGTATATTTATAAACAATTTTGTTTTGTTTACACTCCTGGATCTGGTTTTTACTGCATACTTCCTGAGCATTAAATACACCCCAAACAGTGCAGTCACTCATGTTGCAATAGCCTCCTAACCTCCCACTGCATCATGAGAGGCTAGACTGTGTTGTAGGTGTTCCCAAGTCCAGGAAATGCAGCTGGAGCTGATCAAAGAATGTAAACAAACCTGTGTGTGTGTGGTAACACCAGTATGGTGGGTAGTATGTTTTTCACTTTTTTAAAGAAAAAATGAGTCAGAATTAAACTACCAGCTACATCAACAATCTTTACAGAATGTTGTCAATCAAAAAATGTGTTTTTTAAACTAGGGACACTTTGAGACCTAAGGGGGTTGACAGTGTCCCTTTAAAGGAGGTTAGTGAGTCTGCATTTTGCAGCTGGTCTGGGAGACTGTTCCAGTGGGTAGATGCAACATGGATGAAGGACTTTTCCCTGCTGCCGTTCATATCCTAGGGACCTCCAGTAGCTTCCGAGATGAGGTGCGGAGCAGCCTGCCTGGGCATTTAGGAACCAGTATCCCATTTAAGCCAATTGGGCGTGGGCCATTTATTATATTGTAGGTGGTGCACAACAGGGAATTGAAGCCTTTGGGTAAGGGATGGCCTGTTTAAGGAGTCAAGCACCTCACAGTGGTGTCAACTCGGGGGTGATTTGGTAGCAAATCTTGCAATTTTGTTATAAAGAGCTTGCATCCTGCCCAGCTTCTTACCAGATAGGGCCTGGATGATGGAAGCTGCATAGGTTAGATTGGGCAGGAGGATACTGTTTGTGATTGCAACCCTAGACTCAGGGATAAGTTACAAATTCAGTCTGTATAGCAACCCAAGCTTCTGGTGTTTAGTTTTGATGACCTGGTCCACCTGGTATGTAAATGTGAGGCCTTGGTCAAGGACAAGGCCCAGGTACCTACTAAGTACCAAGTTCCTCATTTACAAGCTATACCACCTGCCCACTAGAGGGTTTACAATTATACTAGTACAGCCATCCCACTCTCTCACTGATACTGCTGTGCCTCAGCATCCCAAATTTACCTGACCTATTGCCATTTATCCCAACCTGCAATGTTCCTCCCTAAAATATACCTTCTTTACTATTTTCTCTTTTCCTTCCTGTCCAGGACCCCTCACCTACCTCCCAAAATGTCAGCTCCCTCCTGCTCTTCTCCAATCCTCCTGTTTCTCATCCTCATTATACCTATTCCTGTATGTAAACCTACCCAGCCTAAAAACCTGGTTAAGCCCTTTACTGCTCCCATCTCAACCTACACCCCCATTCTTGCTATAACCCCAATCCCCCCCAATACTCTGGTCTCACTACTGTCACCAACAAACGGCTCATCTTCTCTCAGTTCCCAGCTACTTTTCTTTCCTTCACCTTCTTATCTCCTTCATGCCTTGCTCCCTCTCACTTCCATCAACTCATAAGTCATCTCCTCATCACAAATGCCCTAAACACCACTTCTTCATAATTGCTCTTCTATTGCTGTCATCAGGCAACATTCACCCTAACCCTGGCCTAAATGATTCTACTTCTCCCAATGCCCCCACCACTGCCTACATGCCTAATTCCCAAGCCCCTCCACACTCCCATATGGACTAAAAATCTTACACCTGAATATTTGCAGTCTTATATCTAAGACTGGCCTACTGCAAACAGTGGTTGTTCTATTCAAACCTAATATTCTTATCTTAACAGAAACATGGCTCACTGACAAGATCTCTGACCATTCTATCTCCATTCCCAGCTCCTCCATCACTAGGCAGGACAGGACCGGCAGAGGTGGTGGCATAGCTATGTATATCCTATCTTCATTAAAATACTCCATTTTCACAGCCTCCCTCCGCACTACTTACAAAGCTATTGCCATCAGAATTGCCCTCCCATTCTCTGTCCTGCTATTTATCGCAGGCATCTACTGCTGACCTGGCATCCAACCCGTAGCCACCACTGAACTGGTAACCTCCTTAACTTCTCTCTCCCACACAGGTGAACTATTCCTACTATGTGACTTCAATCTAAACTGCTTGTCTCTATCTACATCTAAAATTTGAAATATTTCAGCCCTAAATCTTGCCCAACTCATCCAAGAACCCACTTGCCTGAACCACAAAGCTCAAAACCATTCCTTGATCAGCTGGGCTCTCACCTCCCATCCCCACAGAGTTTTCAAATCTGGTATCCTCCCAGATGCCCTCAGTGACCATCACCCTATCTTCCTGGTAAGGAAGGTCCACAGGCCCAAATCCCCTCACAAAATCCTACAACTTCAATCCTACAACTCCTTGGAAGTAGAACCCCTCCTTCAAGATCATGCCTCCCACAATTGGTCCCCTCTTACCTCTGCCCCTCTGTAGACCATGTCCTTGCCTACTTTAAAGACAAATTCCTAGCAACATGGAATACGTATGCCCCATTCAAACAAACTAGAGTTCACAGTAGCCTTCTCCCCTGGATCATCCCTGAACTGCTGGCCTGCCTCAGGGTGCATGACAAAGCCTGGAAAAAACACAAGGCCTCCCAGCTCCCCACAGATTACACAATGTACCGCAGACTATGAAACGCTTGCACTAAAGCTACTAGACTAGCTAGGTTTGATTATTTTAGATCTGTCTTCCTTACTAATATCAACACACCCTCTAAATTCTGGAAAGTGGTCCAAGCACTCTTCTCCTCCCAGTCTCATCCCCCTTGCTAAATATTAAAAACTCACTGGGTTCTGACCCCTGCCTTGTGGGCCAGGAATTTAAGTTCTGTTACACCACATGTATGTCTGCCCTTCTAAAGCCCCTCCTCTCTTCACCCCCACGGTTGCATTCCCTCCCTCCAGCACCCAACATCCCCCTATCAACTTCCCCTTATCCTTCACAAGAGTCTCCCTGATGAAACTCTAACTGCCATACTCTCACTAAACCCTTCTAAAGACTCCCCACCTGATGACATCGACCCCAAGCTCTTGTACCTCTCAGCCCCATCTATAACCTTTCTGCTATCACTATACTCAACCTCTCTTTCTCGTCTTCTACCATCCCTTCCTCCTGGAAACATGCAGTGGTCCTCCCCCTCCCCAAGAGTGGTGATCCTACTTCTGTTAACTTTCAGCCTGTCTCTCTCTCCTCTTGACTCTCGCTAAGCTTCAAGAATACTTGGTCCTCTACCAGCTTACCTCCTTCCTCACTGACTCCTCCTTTTTCACCCTGTTCCAATCTGGCTTTCAGAAAAATCACTCCACCACCACCTCCCTACTCAGGCATATTGACTCCATCCTTACAGGGATGGACAGTGGTCTCATCCCCCTCAGCCATCTTTGTCGATCTTGAAAAGGCTTTTGATACCGTCTCCCATGCACTCCTCATAGACTCCCTTATGGCAGCTGGCCTGTCCACACCTGCTACAAACTGGTTTAAGGCCTACCTCACAGGTAGAACTCAATCTGTGAAGGTCCAAGATTCCGTCTTCTGTCCTCTCCCTATCACCACTGGTGTCCCTTAGGGCTTAGTGCTTGGTCCCATTCTATTCTCCATTTCCCTAAATGATCTTCCATTAGTTTGTTCCCCTTCTTCCTCCATTCACATGTATGCCGATGATACTATCTTGTACATCTCCAGCAAATGTCCATGTGATGTTGCAACCACTCTGCAGCATGACTTCCATCAGGTTCAGCTCTGGTTTGCCTCCCATCAGCTCTTCCTCAATGCCAAGAAGACAGTCACCATGACCTTTTGCACAAGGCAGAGACTCAAGGCTGCCCAGTCTACCCTCCTTCCACACCCTGTATGGGACTACCTTAGAGGACACTTCCTCATTCAGATATCTTGGGGTCTGGTTGGACCAACACCTCAACTTCTCTGGACATGTTGATGCCAACCTGAAAAAGTGTGCCGCAAGCTTGGTGCCTTATACAGGAACCGTAGTTGCATCTCTCCTACGGCCAGGCATGAACTAGTCCAGAAGATGATACTCCCGATATTCAACTATTGTCACATAGTTTATGGTGCTGCCCCCAAGTCCTCCATGGTCATACTGGACACCCTCTTCAACTCCTTCTGCCACTTTGCTCTTGATGCTCCCTCATGGACTCATCACTGCAAGCTCTATCATGCCCTGTTCTTCCTCCTCTTGCTAACAGATGCCTCTCTCACTGTGCCAAATTCACCTCTAAATACTAGTAGGGTGAATTCCCTCCTTATTCCTCACCTCTATCTCTAACCCACCACCACCTCCACACTCACTCAGATCTTTAGACACTCGTACTCTGGTGGTCCCCCACCAGTCTACACTTATCAGTCAGTCTGCCTTTTCTTATCAGTTTCCTAAAGCCTGGGACTCACTCCCCCCACAGGTACGCCACTCCTCCTCCTTCTACTCCCTTGGAGCAGCCCTACACAACTACCTTTCCTCTAACTACTCCTCCTATAATCCACCTTAATATCCTCCCCCCACCCTACCTTTACTTAACTTCAATCTCCACTACTTCTGCTTTCATTACCTTTATTCTCACCCCTCTCCCCTATTAATTTTCTTCTCTCCTTAACTCAACCCTTCTCCTCCCTACCAGTTCCTCTCCCTCTTCCTTCTCCTTCCTCCCCCCTGCCCTCTCTGCCTCCTACCTGCTTCCCTCCCAATGTGCTTTATATCTACCTTGTGCAGGCAGGGTTCTCTGCATCTTGGAGGGGACTGACCCTGGCAGACCTCTATCCTCCCTTCATCTTTCTTCCCCTCCTCCTCCATTATCTGTCCTGACCTCTGTCTGAGTTTTCAGCTCCACACAAGGTTTTAGCTTTTGAAAGCCCTTACCTCCCTCCCTCCCCCCTTCTCTTCTACCTTCTCCGCTTCCTTCCTACCTCCCTCCCTACTTGGTCTAAAGCCATCTTATCCTTTCCATGCTCCATCCCTTGGCAGAGTTCTCGGCATCCTGAAAGGGTCGGATCCAACTAAACCACTCACCTCCCCAAACATCCTTTCATCCACCCCCCTTCTCTACCTCCCTCCCTCCTCCCCATCTCCCTACTTTGCACTCATCACTACCTCTATCTTTGCACCAAATTAACCCCTGGCTGGGTTCTTAGCATCCTGAAGAGGCTGGAAATTGCTTTCCCTCTCACCTCCCTCTCCTCCTCACCTCCACCCCACTTTCCACCTCCCATTTTCCCACCCTCCATAACTTAGCCCCTTTCATGGCTAGCCCTAAATATTTATATTGCTCTTGTAGACTATTTGCACTTCTGGTGCAACTTAGCTAAATTGTACTGTCTGAGTTATTCCTTCTCACTAGCTTAGCCTAGATCAAATCTACAAGAACACCATTCAGTCATTTCACCTACACAGCTATGAATCACTTAGTGCTTGCATCTAATATTAATTTTGTATTATTGTATCTACCTCATTTGCTCATCATACAGCCCCCAGTTCAAAACTGTTAGTTTTCCACTCTTTCATTGCTTACTGTACAGCCCACTCGCTCTTTAATTGTATGTATTCAAATGTAAGTCTTTGTTATCGTCCCAAACCTCTGTATTCAATCTTAATGTTCCCCTACCCCCCTGGTCGCACCGGGAGATGAACAACTTGTTGTTCAGCATTCCTTCCTGGTGAAACATTTCATTAAATAAATAAAGAAACCTAAAAGAGCTCACCACTTCCAAGGGCATCCCTAAGGATGAGCTATGGGGGTGTAGAAGGGATCTGTCAAAGCCTAGTATCCATAGACCATGATTTTTTTTTGTCATTCAGCAGCAGCCTGTTCTACAGCAGCCACTTTTCCAATGTGCTGAAGTCCTTCTGTAGCAAAGGCTTCAATTCCAATATGCTGCCAGTGGTTCTGTATGGTACAGCGTCATCCGCATACTGTATTACAGAGCTACCACCACAGCTGTTGCTGAAATTGTTGGCAAACAGTGAAAACAGGAGGAGCCCCAAAATAGAGCCTTGAGGTACCCCCTTCTTGATAGGTAGACTACCTGATAACGATCTAGTCACCTTAACTTGCTGGGTTCAATGGGAGAGGTAACTCTCAAACCATGCCAGGGAGTGGTGGTCTAGGCCTATGTTTTTTAACTTGTCTTCCAGCAGGCCTTTGTTGACCAAGTTGAAGACCTTTGTGAGGTCAATGAATATGGCTCCAGTGGTGTAGCCATTGTCAAGGGCCCTGAGGGTGTTCGTTGTAAATTTGATAAGTGCAGTGTCAGTACCATAACTTCATCTGAATCCATGCTGGTTTAGTACTAGTAGCTGGTGCATATCCAGATAGTCCCAGAGCTGGTTATTGAGAAGTAATTCCTATATCTTGGCCTAGATACAGAGGAGCAAGATAGGCCTGTAATTGTCAGTTGGTTCCTTCTGACCACCCTTATGTACAGGGACAACATGGGCCTCTTTCCATCTGGCTGGGACAACTCCTTCTAATAGGGACCTGTTTATTAGCCAGGTGACAGGAGAGGGAATAGCAGATGCAGCCTCGTTCAGTAAACTTGGAACCAGGCCATCTGGCCCTGCAGTTCCCCTGACCTTCATCTTCCGTAGTAGAGAGAGTACATCCTTCTGCTTCACCTTTTTCCAGTGGAATTCAGGATGTAGGGGTTTCAGCCTGCTGGGGCACAAGTGGTCAGAGGCCTGGTTGGGGGGGAATTTATATTGGTTTCCATTTCTGTTAAAAACAAACATTGTTGTACAACTGAGGTGTGACATATATGGTCCACCCAAGCAAGGTGTAACTGTATAATACTGTGTCAGGGCCACACAGACATCTTCTTTTTCATATATTTAAATGTCCAGATGCTGCTCCATTGTTTGCAATCACCACTGGTATGACAGTTCTTGTATGGTCAATAGATCTGTTGCAATGATGAAATGTAAGTTTGCTTGTCCAAAACATACTGTAACAATAGTGTCAATCAGCTGCTCCTTGATGTTGGCTTCACTGTCTGCCTTATGCAACTTTTCATTTCTTGCCAGATGAGTCCAATTGGGTTTAAGTCTGGTGACCTAAAGTAATTGTCTTGTAGGGCACATACACTTTGTTCCACCTGAACAGCCCGAGACAGACAGTGAGCTGTGGAGAAAATGGCCACAACCATGTATTCATTAACCATGATTAAACAGTTACAGTCAAAATCAGTGTGACGTGCACAGAAAGGTAGTCTTGATTGGTGATCATTATTTATCTCATTAAGAATTAATGTTGGCTATCCCCAATCCAAGGGAGAGCCAATTAACCAATAAGAAACCTTGAGTGGTAACCTGCCTCTTAGGTATGAGGGATGGCTCATGACTGGGCCTGGAAGTGTCCTCCTCATCAGAGGACTCTGCAATGCTGCAGGTGAGTGCCCAAAGAGGCTGCTCATCTAACTGCCCACCTTGAAGAGAGGAACTCCAGCCGTATGGCCCAGACTTCCAGTCAGACTCATGGTGATCTGCTACACAAGTCTGCTGATCCCCTGTTACTCACTCTGTACCAACCTTCCAAGACTACCATGCCACCACTTATACCATGACCACGAGAAGCCTAACCTTACCCTATCTATCATATCTAACCCTACTTGCTGTTGAAGGTGAAAACTGGAAAACGCTTTTGGGAAAAAATTGTAAAATTCCATCTCAGCCCCTAAGATGATCCCCCCCATTGAGACAATGAGTTCTCTGCCTCCCTCCAAGTTCCCATCTGCTTTTCCAAGGTTGGAGTTCAGGTGGATTCTAATCTGAGGGAAAGGAGCAAGACAGGAATAATCTCTCTGGTGCAGTTACTTTTATATGCTATGATATGCTATGGTATGCTTCTCTCCTCTGTCTCTATGTCACCCTCCTTCTGGGAACACCTAACTGCATACCCCCTGCCCCTAGTGGGCAGCTACCTGAAAACCTGCTTGCCAGCCCAGGTGTCTCTCAGGTCTATGCCCACAGGCAACGCCCTACCCATTGATATGCCTTGCAGGCTACCTCATTATCTTATAGGGCACATACACTTTGTTCCACCTGAAGAGACTGAGACAGACATCAAACATTGGAGAAAAAGGTGTCAGCCATGTATTCATTAACCATGGTTCAACAGTTACAGCTAAAATCAGTGTGACATGTGCAGCAAGGTAGTCTTGGTTGATGACTGTGATTCATCTCATTAAGAGTTATTAATTGCTGGGGGCGCTGTGGAGTGCAAGCAAAATGGCCACTGGGAAATGATACTCTGCAAACTTACTACTTTTAAAAGTACATAAACATTCTTTATTGGACGCTGTGATTTGCATCTCAGGAATTTTCAATAATCGGAAGATCTCGGGAACTGAAATGGGGAACCCTATAAAAGACAAAGCTATGCCTGATGGTACCAAAAGCAAAAATCCATCTGGTCCTCCTGCCACGAGGTCTAATCAAGGCTGCAACCTTCCAGAGCATGCCTCGGAGGGAGAAGAAACATTACAGACTTTGGGCCAAAAAATGAACAATATGCTCACCTCTATGGTGAGTCTTTCTGAAAGGTTCAACTTGCTGACTAACAGGGTTACCACTCTGAAAGTCTATGGAACTTTCTTAAAAACAGAAGCAGTAGAAACAAGAAAGCAAGCAGAGGCTGGGCTGGCTGCTACAGCCACACTAGTGAAAGAAAATTCTCACCTACAGTCCCGATTAAAGAATCTCGAGAACCAAGCACGGGTGGCTAATTTAAGGATTATTGGCATGCCGGAACAGAGTGAGGGGAAACATCTGGCAATATTTCTAAAGGAATGGCTTGAGCAGTAACTTGGGCAACCACTTGTAGACTGGCCCATTCACATACAGAAAGCCTACAGACTTGCCTTCCAAGGATGACCCACAAATATTGATGTTCACTGGGCAATAGCGATGGTGGTAGAAGGGATGGGAACCGCAATTTCATTTTAGCCTTTGCTAGACAAAAGAGTACCTTACTTCAGGATGGGCAGTGAATCACAATATATTCAGACCTGAGCTACAATACCCAACAAAAAAAGAAGCATTTTGATGGAGTCCGGGCCTTACTATGCGAAGCAGGGATCGCACATGGCATCTTGCTCCCAGCGTGTCTCCGACTAGTACACAGAGGAAAAGTGTTTATTATTTTGGATCCTGCAGAGGCCCTGAAGTGGGCCCAGAAACCCATGCAGTCAAGGAGATGCAGACACGAACAATCCCACTCAGACTCAGAGGAGGAAGAGGGAACAGACACTTAAAGAAGGTGGAGGACCTATAAGTTCAGGTTTGCCCAAATGACAGGCTAAATTTAGCTACTCGTTACCTGAACTATATGATGTAGAATTGTATTTCTATTTAAAGTTGTTGGAAAAAATATTGTATGCTGAGCTGGGTAGAAGAGGGGCATGAATAGCCAGTAACGGGAGACACTTATCCTCGTGTTTTCATTTTATTCAACTCACAAAAGATCTCGATAGACAGTATTTACTGACGAATCAGATGTTTAAATGTTTAACTTTCATTTATATGGTTCAGAGTAGGTAACTGGAAGTCTACCTAAAGTATAATATGAGATTAAATATGCAGAGTAATTTTCCTAATTTGTTCGTACCCAAGTGGTACAATACACAGGGTAAATGCATGTTTCTCTCTCAATTCCATACCAGGAAACAGAGAATAGTTTAAATAGCTTAAGGATGGTTTACTAACATGCAGCTCTTGGGCTGTTTCAAGCAGCATAATTGTGATTAGCTTAAATACAGTTTGGTTAATATCTTTCATTAAGGTTTCTCCCTCTGATGATGTATCTTATTGATGACATGTATTTTCCTTCATTGGCATATATTAAAAGGAGTGGTGTCATCAACTATTATAAAAGTTTATCTTCATGTATGATATCTGAAAAAATAAATTGTATGTTTTCTGAAAGTCAATAAACATAAAAAAAAGAGTTATTAATTGCTATCCCCCAGTCCAATGGGGAGCCACGTGACCAATAAGAAACCCTGAGAGGTAACCTGCCTCTGGGGCATAAGGGATGGCTCTTGACCAGGTGTGGAAATGTCCTCCCCCATCAAAGGACTCTGCAATGCTGCAGGCAAGTGACTGAAGAGGCTGCCCATCTGACTGCCCCATGCCCCCCCCATTGAAGGGGAGAACTCCAGCCATCTGGCCCAGACCTCCTGTCAGCCTCAGGTTTATCTGGCTGCAAAGGTCTTGTGATCCCATTACCCCCTCTGTACTGATCTTTCAAGACTACTGTGCTGCCACTGGGTGAGCATTGCTGCTATACTCACCCCCCATAAGCACCTCACACTATTACCTTCAACACTGCCCATTGCATGTTTTCTAAGTACCTATTTAACTCTATGTATGACAAATGCACACTGTCCTTGGCATAGAACTGCAGTATCTTGATCAGAATCTCATCATGCCTTAGGACAGAGTCCCCCCAGTATTGTCCATAAATTGTCGATGGGCTACATTGTGTAATCTGCGTACTATCTCAATGGCTCTGGGGTTGTAGGCATTCTGCCACTAGTGTCATTGGATGATGCCTGAAATGTGTACTTATGGCCACATTCGCCTCAAATATGCCAAGTTATCTTGTACACTGTGCAGCACATCAAGTGTCTTTACAGCTTCAAGGTCATTTTCCCCTAAGTGGATCACCAGCACACTGGGTGGGTCCCAATGCATGGATTTAGCTTGTAACTATGGTAGCAGCTCACACAATCTCATCCACAGGCACCCCATCCAATGTACTTCTGCCTGCCAAGGATCCAGAAATATGTTCTCACCACCTTAGCACTGCCTCACCCAGTTGATGGCCCAATGGATGAAGGAATGACTGCATACCCAGATCTTCACACTCCTAGAAATGGCACCTGCCAAGACAAAAACAAGGAGTTAAAGCATACAGTATGTGATCGAATGTTAAACTCCCGTGAATCAAACCCCAACCTTTGCAAGGTCTTTTGTAAAACATGCCTGAACTGGTGCACCTTTACTGGAGACCCATCATCATGTCTAAAAAATGCTTTGCCATTTTCTGTATGGCTGACCATATAATCATGGACCTGTGAACGGATGTCCCATTGCACTGTTGGGAGTGATCTCAAGCCGCACCAGCACCCATGACCTCTACTGTCTGTCTTGCTCTTATACAGTCAGACAAAGACATCCACAGTCATTAATACCACGTCATTGTTCCCCAGTGCTAGTCGCAATCATGCTGCCTTGCTTGGCTGCACTAATTCATATATCCAGAATGCACTGCAGAAGTCACTAAATGGGCTGTTCTGAACAAGGGCATTTCCATTGGTGAAGAGCATACCTTTTGGAAGCTCATCCCATACTTGATTTAATAGTGCTAGTCTGATGAGATGCCAGCTGTCCAACTTCTTGGGCACTGTCCATGCCCAAACATGCAACATCTTGCAAAAGGGAAAACCTTAGTGGTATCCATGTGCCCATGACCTTCAGGAACCATGATACACCCAACAAATGTTGACCCACAGTTGCTGGTGTGGTCCCCTGTGGTTTCCTGTGGAGGATGTATGAGCAGAGCTGGTCTACTGGAATGGGCCAAACCTTTTCCCACCTCTGTGCCTGATGCACCCCTAGAAAGCTCTCAACCCCCCTCTGGTAAGACACGTGTGTGTTGGGCACTAGTGAATTCCTGAGTAAATTCTAGGCTTTTGAATTACCAGTTCCCAGAGGTAATGCAGGCTGGAACTTCCCTGAGATGCCTTTCCGCTTCTGGAGCCAGCCCTCAAACTCTCCACCACTGTGAACAAGAAACAACATCAGCAATACTGTTATCAACTCCCAGGATAGGCACTGCTCTGAAATTGATTTTAAGCAACAGACATTTTAACACCAAGACCCTCATGAGGTTGCCCATTGGGCCCTTGCTCCCTAGCTGATCATCTGTGGTGTAAACTACCTCAATGTTATCCATCCTAAAGATTGTGGACCTGTACTTTAAATATTGGTCCCACATCACCAAGGCCACTATGAATGAAAAAAAATTCAAATAAGGAAATTTGCTTCTGCAAACCCAAAGAGTTTCAGAAGGGTGACCACTGGCCAATGCACTATTTTCTTTGAAAAAGTGCACCAAAGCCCAAACCTTCTGATGCATCCATAAAGAGTTCTAACTCTTGACTGGTCGCTTGTGCCGGTCATAGTACAACTCCATTGAAACACTGTAGAAATGCCTGCCAGACACCCAGCTCTTTCCTCATCACTTCTGTAACTCATATCCTTAGGTGTGGCTTGGAGCAACCTGAGCCTACCATGGCCATACACCACATGAATGTCCTACCTATGGACATGACCTTCCAGGCAAAATTCCTGCTGTAATTCACACAGGGTGATCCTCTGAGCCTTTACAACCCTCTTTAGAAGGACCCCAAGGGCCAACAGCTTTTCTTGTGTTAATCAAACCTCTTGAACCACTGTGTCAGTCTCAATTCCCAGGAATGACAGCTTCACGCATGGACATTCCACTTTCTCCTGTGCCAGGGGAATGCCATGGTCAGTGCATACTTCTTGAAAAAAAACCCATAAGTTGGGCAAAATGACAGGTATCAGTCTGGCCCATGAGCAAAAAGTCATCTAGGTAGTGGACCACTTCTGATCAACCTGTCTTGCATTATGTATATAGCCCAATGCAGGAATGTGCTGAACTGCTCAAAGACAGCGCACACCACTGCACATCCCATGGGCATGCAATTGTTGGCATAATATTACCCTTCAAATTTCATTCCAAACATATTCCTATCTTCTGGATGTACAAGTAATAACCTAAACATGGACTCTGTGTAAACCTTTCCTATAAAGGCCCCCTCCCCATCCCCTGGACCACCTCTACTGCCCTTTCAAACAATACATACGACATGGCCATATGTACTAGGTTGATATGGTGATTAACTGAGTCCACCTACAGGTAAGACAAATGGTTTATCATCTGGATTTTCTCTGGTACTTTCTGGGCACCAGCCTGAAGGAGGGTACCATGAGCCAGGGACATGGGGATGACAAGAAGTGCCTGCTAATTCTACCTGCTGCAACTACTTTAGTAATTTTTTTGCGCTTAACTTCTCGTCACTCCCTGGCTGACTTCAGGTTCTCTGCCTTGTAAACTTTGTGTGGACCATTGTCACGGGTTTGGGATTTCAGGGTAACACAACAAGGCAGAGTCAGGATATAGTGCATAAAAAGTGCTCAGAGGCATTTATCATTTTATTTCGTCATCATAAATAAGGAAGGAAGGAAATATGTACAAAAATCAAGAAAATAACTAAAGTTAGTAAATTCAGATAAAAATAACAAATAAATAAACTTAGAGAAAACCACTGCTTTGCCTCAGCAGGGTTGCATGGCTTTTCTTCTACAGCCTAGCCAATAATCTCTAGTGTGAGCTCACACCACTTGGAGGTCTATCTCCTACCTCCATCTGTTCAAGACTGACTCCTGATTGCTCCTATCTCATTCCTCTAGTGGTGAGCAGTATTTAAGCTCTAGGGTATTGCAAAACATTTATTTAGAGGCTTTCCCATTGGCCGTGACATCATCGCTCAGTAAACAGATAAGAGGGGCAGTGTCAGGCCTGCCAGCCCTATAGGAAGATCTTATTGCCACAAGTATTTCTCCAGCAGGGGCTCTGTGCTCAGTCTCCTCTATGAACCCTTGCTTGTACTAAAGTTTGCAATACTTGTCCTGATGGCTGAAATGTCAAGACGTCAGGTTGTATTTCATTTGGGCCTATGTCTGGCCCTTTCTTCATTCACTGCCCTTTTATTTCTAAGACAGACCCAGTCACAACATCTCTGGGCTGCAATAACACATTTAAATGGAAATGTATTCATTTATGGGACTTTGTTTTACTTCATTCTGTGCTGGGTGGTAGTCTGGATGCCTTTTGTTTCAAAGTAGCTCCTGGCCTTTTAAAAAGGAAGCTGCATTCTGCAGCAGTGATTTCGGTGCTGACTCGCACCTGACAGAGGAACAGCTTCCTTGGGGAGTCTGGTGAGGCTTTTCTGCCTCCAACTAATGCCAGACTTATTCAGAGACTTCTGGCTGTCCTCTACAAATGGGCACACAGTGCGCCGAGTGCCTAGGGCTAGGAACCCGAGAGAGAGAGAATAATTAATTCACAGCAGTTCAGCATTTACCTATAGCACCCTTCCCTTCTCGGTTCTTTTTCTGTTTTGTCCCTTCTAGAGACGGACTCTCTTGTAGACTCTCAGTCCTGCCCATGCTGCCTATGCTGGGAAAGCAGCAAGAACCAGCCACATTAGCCAGAAAGGGAAGCGCCACTAGCAGTGTAACAACCCGACTGTGTCTTCTGGCTCTCCTGCAGCCTCGTAGCCCACAGTTCGTAAGCCAATTATAATGAATTTTACCTACTCTATGAGCAGAGGGCAGCAATATAACAGAATAACTTTTTCTGCCTTTTCCCTTTTTGTTCATTTGTATATTGTCTCCGTACTCCACATAAGACAGGGGAAGTAGCTAACAATATAGAGTGTACTTAAAGGGGTGCCAGATTCCTTATTACATTCTGGAATTTTACCCTTTATAATAACATATTCCATAATGTTACATTTCTCCTTTTTATTCTGACATATCTTTTTTGGCTAACATGCTACCATGACTCGGGGGTCACTGTACATTGACTTCCCTATACTGGACCTTTGTTGAAGAGAGAAAATAATTAAATTAGTGGGGCATAGAACAAAGGAGGGGGAGGAGGATTCACCCGGAGGTGGCCAACCTTCCAAACTAGAGTGTAGGAGAAAGGACAGTACATAGCAAAGAAAAGAACTGTTGCAGCAGTAAGGTGTTTAGAGAAAGGTGTGGTCTACCTATCGTGGCAGGGACTCTCCCTGTCACTTTTCTTAGCACATTCATTTTGTACATTCCACAAGGCATCTCTCTAATGGACATTACTCCAGTGCCTAAGTGTCACTTCATTTCCCAGTAAGGAATTATAGCCAGCATATAAATCTGGCACGTTGGCCATGTTGCAGATATTACAAGCACCTATGTTCTTTTTGTAATCATCTGACATTTATAGGGCATACATCTCAGCCTTTAGTATACTGTAGAATTACTTTCTATCAGGTTTATTTAATTAAGTACTCCCAACTCTGACATGCTGTTGGCAGTAATTAATCTTCATGGTCACACATTGTGCATGTTGTGCAGTCAATCCCTAATTAGAACGCTAACACCATTAACTGATCACTGAAGTTGTAGTACGGCCGTTGTGCTGTCACCCCTAATTAGAACACTAATACCCCAATTAGACCCCCTCTTTAAAATAAGGGAGCGGTTTACCTGCTCTCATCCCTGCTACTGCTACTGTTGCAGAATGTCTCTCATATGCTGGTTGAAGCAGAAATCAGTAAAGCGGGATTGCTCGCAGCTAGACAATCCAACGCTGCTGTCAGAAAGAACTGATATCCCACTATGTGTAGCCGAGAATGTTGTTACAGAGCTTCACTGTGCATCACCCCCCCAACAAAAAAATGGCACTCTGAGTATGCCGTATACAGCCCTGATGTGTGGTATCAAATTGAGAAACACATGGCAGAGAGTGGAGTTATGAGTGCAATCAGACTCTACAAGTCAAAGCATGGTGGAGAAATCAATGAGTCCACTTTGCGAAATTTCAAAAGGGGCTACCATGAAAAACTCAGAGGAACCCCTGACCCTAGTCTGCTGCCACACAACTTACTGACAAAACCCTGTGGGAGACCAACCCTTCTTCTTTCTGAAGTTGAAGACGAGCTAAAAAAATCATTCACAGTCTGAGAGGAGAAGGCCCAGTTGTGAATGCCAGAGTTGTCATGGCCCTAGCCCGTGGGGTTGTAAAAACACACAACTGCATGGTACTCTCAGAGTTTGGTGGCAAAATCTCATTGTCAAGGCAGTAGTCCTGGCTCTTTCTCCTCCAAATGGAGTTCACAAAATGAAAGGGCACCAAAGCTGGCAGAAAGACCCCTGAGAATTTCGAGGCTCTGCACTCCGCATTTCTAAAGTGCATTGCAACTGCCTCGGCACAGGAGCTGATTCCACCTGAACCGCTCATTAATTTAGATGAGACCGGTGTCCTACTTGTCCCATGCTCCCAATGGATGATGGCAGAGAGTGGGTCAAAGCAAGTTGAAGTGACTGGGTTAAGGTATAAGAGACAGGTCTCCCTTGTACTTGCCTGTACTTTGTCTGGTGAAATGCTGCCCCCCCCAAAATCATTTACCAGGTCAAGACCAAAAACAGCCTCCCTGCCTTCCAATTCCCCAAAACGTGGTGGGTCACACAATTAGAGAACCATTGGGCAAACACCAAAACAATGTTACTTTACATAGAGTCAGTTCTTGTACCCTATATAAATGAAATCAAAGTAAAACACAAGCTACCCTGTGAGCAGAGATCTCTGCTAGTAATGGATCTCTTTTGAGCACACAGCACAGAACAAGTTTTGCAGTAGCTGGAGGATCACAACATCATCCCGATTTTCGTTCCACCTTCATGTGCTGATCTGTTCCAGCCACTGGATGTCAGTATAAACAAATTGCTGAAGGACTTCCTAAAAAACGAGTTCACCGAGTGGTATTCTGGAGCAGTCTCATCGCAGCTAGCCCTTGGTACGTCGCCGTCAGTTCTGAGTGTGGACTTCTGCATGACATTGATCAAAACAAAGCACACACAATGGCTGGTAACAGCGTTCGAAAAGCTCTGTTTGTGGTGTGAGGATGTGGTACGCGGTTTCGAAATGTCGGGGATTAAGGAGGCACATTTCTCTTGTTTGGACACCTCTGCCCCATAAAAAGAAGTGTGACTGTCACTTGGTTGCTTTTCAAGGTACGAGTTCTGAATGAAGTACTGTAATAGCCGAGGTCAGATGATTAGTGACTATCATTTGGTACAGTAATTCAAGAACAAGGTAATAACTGCACCAAGGATAAGCAGTGCACAGCTAAGAATAGCAAATATGAATAAGTACCTTGGGTTTTGTTGGCACCTACTTAAAGGCCACAGGGTGCATGTAAAGCACTTCCTATTTAGTACAACATCAAAAGATATTCCACACTTTGGGACCCTCTGCTCATAGTTCCTTCTTTTAATAAGAACATTTCAGTGTAGCAGCACTCAGGGAAATGGGTCCCAAGATTGTGTTTAGAAAAGGTAAAATAGTAAAAGATTATACAGTACACTCGATGCAGCCAGGGGAAATACAAAATAGGATGTGGCTACCACAAAGAAATAACGGTTGCCACAAGTGTTGTAAAGTAAAGAACACCAAACCCAGTACAAATAGAACAGCAAGGATGAATACTGAAGTTAGGGGCTTCATCACCTGTATCACATGTTGTGTGGTTTGCCTAGCAGAATGTAATGTGACAGTATTTACATTGGTAAAACCAAGAGGGCGTTTAAAACCAGAATAGGTGAACACATCCAAGCCAATGAGAATAAAGATGTGAAGAATGCTCTAGCCATTCATATTTTTTAAGTCCAGGAAAAATGAAGATCATGGCTTCAAATTTACTGGTATAGAAAGACCAGTAATGTCCATCAGAGGGGGAAACTTTGACAACTTGCTGTTAAAAAGAGAACAGTATTGGATCCATGCTCTTCGAGCAATGGAAACCCCTGGACTAAATGGTAGGATAGAAATCATGCCCTTTTTGGAAAAGAAAAACTGAATGATAGAAATTTTATTAGATGAGCCTATAATGATTATGTGTTAACAAAGGTATTATTTTTGTTTTATTATTTCAGATTTGCACCAGCAGTACAAAGAAAAATGCTGAGGGGTTTTGTCTCCCAGACCAAACTTTGTGCAATCTCACCCTGTCTTATTTGTATGTATGTAAGGAATAAGTTTTAAAGTTTAAATGCTAAAATGAAATACAAGATTTTCTGGTCAGCGTACCTGTTTTTTTTTAATAATATTGACATGATGCCTTTATAAATGTAAGTGTGAATATCTTGTACTGTCACTTTAAGCACTAGGTGTATTTAAGGGTACTGCTTTAGGGTAACAAGTATCCTTTGAGAAAACACACACGTGCGAAACATGTCAGGAAACTTGCTACCTACAAACTAGGTTGTGAGAAAGAGAGCTGTGCAAGACATCACCATTTTTCACTTTGTTTTTTATGAAATCGAATGTGTTGGATTTCATTTGGATTTATTGCTGCTACACTGAAATTTTCTTATTAAAAGAAGGCACTATGAGCAGAAGGTCCCAAAGTGTGGAATATCTTTTGATGTTGTACTGAATAGGAAGTGCTTTACATGCACCCTGTGGCCTTTAAGTAGGTATCAGCAAAACCCAAGGTACTTATTCACATTTGGTACAGTACTGTATTTTTTTGCCAAGTTCTGATGATTACTGTCTCTACTGCAGTGTGCAATTGCCAAAACATAATGCATTATTGTACTGTATGTCCTTAGCACTTTAGCCTCACTTTACCATGATTTCTCTGTTTGGTTATAAAAAAATAAAGGTTGTAATTTTTATACTGCTGACAAAAAGTATTTGCTGCATATTTTATTTTGCGGGCATGATACTGACCGCGAGCATAGCAAAGGTTTATTGGCAGTGCAAATAAGTAATTCTACAGTACCTTTCTTAACCATGGAGTTGGGGGTAAACAGGAGACTGGGGTCACCCTGTTAGATACCTCCCTACTCAAGAGGGCAACCATCCTACGGTTGTCCGATACCATTATTCCTACTGGAAGGGTGTGGCGGAGCTCCGACCCACCCTCACCGTAGAGCTCCACCCCAGGGTCCCTTAATTCTGTACTCTATCAGCATTGTTAACCGTATAATAACTCTGTAGTTAACCATACATATACACTTTTACCCTGGGGCTCACAACTTAGTCATCTTGCAGTATGACGTATTACTACCTAATGTCTTCATTTGTTACCAGCACTATGAGTAACATTTTCAGCTTACTACCCTGGATGTGAACACCCAGATTTTAGCATCAGAAATATCAGGCACCTTTTTACATGAGTGTACCTACAGATATGCTATTGGAGGTCAATTTCGGTAACCTCTCTATACCAGAACCAGAAGAAGGAAAATTATAACAATAAATAACCAAACAAACAAATAAAAAAACAAAAACAGATGGTCCATACTTTTGTGACAGGAAGTATCCACCTTCTTTTTCCCAGGAAGGGGATGGAGCTGTGGCCCACCCTCTCCATAAGCTCCGTCTCAGGGTCCCTTAACTCAAACCATGTTCTGAAGTTGTATTCTGCAGATATATGTTTTTTCATCACTATTACTTAAAGCCTGAGACACTTATACTGATTACCCAACATTCAGAAAGCTGTCTACAACAGTAATGTGCAGACTTCACTCTTCCTTTACCTAGCTGGGTATTCCCATAGTCCCATGCTACAACAATTCCTTAAGTGTATAAGTGCATCCTTATACTATATATATAGTATACACCCTAACACCCAAGGGACACTTTTATCTCCCCAAACCTTTGGGTCCTCTCATCTCAGATGAGCTTCAACAGAACTGCTAATTCCAAACAAGAAAAAAAAAAACTGTTCTTCTGTCTACCACATCTCTGAGATTACATGAATACATCTTTTATTATTTTTTTTATTATGCCTGTATTTTACACTCCTGGTCAGATCGATACCCTATAACCTCCTGCCACTGGCACCCGCACCCCTGGAATAGGTCTGGCATGTGAATTTATATGCCCCATCACACTGTCCAGCCAATGGCTGCATCACCCCTATAGGGACCCATGGCTCAGACCTAGCAAAGACACCTCTCAACTCCAGGGGCGCAGGGTTGGCCATCAGCTGCCATGGTCACCCCACCTTTTTCCTCCAGGTTACAACCCACTGAGGCATCGGACGTGCAATGGTGTCAATGCATCTATGTGCAGCTGTCTGCCGCCCTCCTCCCCCTATGTATGCCCGTGTCTTGCGGAGCACCCAGACTCCACTGGGTGTCACTGCAGCATGGTGCATGCCACTCACCCACCCCAAAGGAAGGAGAGCTGTTGTGGGATGCTCAATCCTTCCTTCCCCTTGCCAGCCCCAAGTCTGTTCCCGAACCTGGGTCATGGGTGAGGCACGAGGTGAGGCATCAATCGCCTCAACCCTTAGCACCACAGGGCCAGTCCCATCTTTTGTTATAATGTGTGGCCAGATGAAAACTAACACCTGGTACCTTAAGTCCTATATGGGTGTCTCCCCCTTCTCCATGGGTGCCATCTACTCAGGCCCTCCCACGTTTGGGTGTCATCCCCCATATGTCTGTTGGGTACCTCTTGGCACATATCATTGAATTTTAAATAGGCAGCCACCTGTCGGTACACTCCTGGCCAAAAATAACAGGATATTACCTTTCCTAAAATTTCCCCATGGCTTAGGTGTCTAGAGTGGCCACTGCAAGCATTCTCCAATACTTCCCTTCTACAAGCTAGGGACACCATTACTCTTGCATCCACATTTCCAGTACGGGGTTTAGGCCTCATGTGGTAAAGAATGCCCTGTTTCCTTTCATACCACCTTAGCCTGTCTCCTATACCATCATTGATTGGTCTGCCCTCCTTAACCTTGATGTAGTCCCCTAAATGGGTAACTTCTGGGTCCCTCAATTGTAACGTTCCCCAATCAGGTTCTGAATAACATTCAGATTTTACAGTAGGGGGTTCACAATAAATAAAAGTCCCTTCAGCCTTATTGGCCTCTTCCAAGTTGCTTGGCTTCTTCACCCCAGGAGGCACAAGTCCAGAGGCAGCCTTACCTGGGGACTTCTCCTCTTGTGTCTCACCTTCAACCAAGTAACAGCCAGGGAAAATTGGCAACATCGGCAACAAAGATGCAGTCAGGGGGTCCTCCTCCTCCTCTAGGTCCCATGTCTCCTGGTCATCTGTGGCCTTCACCAATTCCTTTGATTGGGAACTCTCCAGCAGCACCTGGTACCAGTGCTCAATATCTTTCTTCAGTCCTGGTCCACTTTGAGCCATCTTCCACTGAGCCAATTCACCAGTCACACCAGCTTGGCCACTTGATATCCGTTCTCCTTCCACGGTGCTTCACCCAGGCCACCAACTCCCTCCACAGTCCTCATCGCTGGCACCATGCACTTACTGCCATTACCCTCTTTGGTACCAGGTCTGGCACCCCTGACTGAGTTCTCCCAGGTACCCCTTAGACACTCAGCCAGTATCCCACTTCTAAAACCAACTGTTGTGGGTTTGGGATTACAGGGTAACACAACAAGGCAGAGTCAGGATATAGTGCAATTCAAACGAGAGAAGATAAAAGCACTGGGGTGGGGAGCAAGTTCAAAAAAAACTTAAACATAAAGAAACATTCTTAGAACTGCACTCGTCATGCAAAAAGACAACCTTAAACTGTTATGATGCTATAAAAACAGTTTATTCCATTCTTACACAAAGAACAGCCTGCAAGTAACAGTGCTAAGTACTTGTTACTAGGACAATCTTATGTTTCACCCTGCCCTCAGGCTTCATCAGCGATACATGCATAGGATGACAAATGTGTTTATACTGTATACAAAGTGCATCAATTATCTAATTAATTTATATCCAATAGCAATGCTCAAAGGAAATTACTTCATTCCCCAGGAAGTTCAGATTCATTAAAGTGACAGTGCAAACTAATCTATATATCAGTACATCAAATAAAGTGATTTGTGCTGCCTCACATCAATAGAAAACTTTTATTTACATCCAAAATCTGTTTTTCTCCTTCATTTCATCACCAGCACATATTTTATTCACATATTCAATCATGTGTCATATAAATATAGCGCACCAGATGCCCTCCCTTGTGTTTATATTCCTGCTTTGCAGTACCTAAAAGACAAACATAGAAAATTATTATGAGGCCATAAACAATAGTTTAAATAACCTATCATTAGTTCTTTTCACTGGAAGATCCTATATTTTACTCCTAATCAAAATAATAATTATGCCTGATCTATCACAGTTGTAACCAAAGGAAATATTGATACTTAACAGTAAAAATTTGTACACTGCAATATTTTATGGTAGTAGGAAAGGGATCGACCTATGGGAGAAAAATTACTTTGTTGTCCTTAAAATAGGGACAAACAACAGATGCTGTATTTATTATTTGAAACGTAAAATGTGAGGAACAAGCATTTGTTAATGCCAAATGTTGTCGCACTGGCATTGGCAGTGGCGGAGCTAGAGATGCATAGCGCTTTGATTTTGTTACTCTGTCACAAAAGGTGATTTTGCATAGCGAGCACGCCATTGTGCGCCACAAGTGCGGAAATGCATTTGGGCATGCTGTGAAAAATGGCAGGTGGACTGTTGATAAGGAGGGGTGCAGAAATGCCAGTGATGAAAATGTGGCATGAAAATATTGCAGATTGACGAAGTTACAAGGGTGCGTGGAAACTGCGCAATGCACGCTTGCAACACAGTCACTGTTTGGACTTTCGGCACCAAATTTTCAACATAGGCATTTTAGGACCTCTGCTCATGAATAGTGTCACTGTCATTTCCTCAAACTGTCCCAAAAGGCGAATTCACTGGCGACTGTGTAATTCTGCACCGGACATGCGACAACGCATTTCAGCCAGCTGTACTGTTCATAAGGAGGCATAGAAAATGCCAGTGATGAACAGCTGAAGTGAAACTATTACAAATTCACAAAGTCACAAAGTCACGAGCGTAGGTGCAAACTGCCCAATGCATGCTCATAAAACACTCATTTGATTGACTTTTGTCCCTAAATTTTCAACATAGGCATTTTAGGACATGTACTAATGAACAGTGTCACTGCCATTTTCATAATGTGTCGCAAACATGGGCTTTCCACAGTGACCGCGTTATTCTGCGCCAGAACCGTCAAAACAGATTTTGGTCAGGATGTGAAAAATGACAGCTGTACTGTTCATTAGGAGGTGCAGAACAATGGCACTGTTGAAAATCTGGAGTGAATATATTATAAGTTTGCGAACTTACAAGTGTGCATACAATCTGCACAATGCACGCTCGTAACACAGTCATTTTATGGAGTACTGTCACCAAATTTTCAACACAGGCTTTTTAGGACCTCTGTTCATGAACGGTGTCACTATCATTTTCGTAATGTGTCCCAAACACTGATTTCACACAGCAAACACACTATTCTGTGCCAGAAGAGTGAAAACACATTTCCGCCAGGATGTGAAAAATGACAGCTATACGGTTCACAAGAAGGTGTGGTAAAATGCCAATATTGAGAATGTGGCATAAAAATATTGTGAAGTCGCTAACTTATGAGCATGCGTAGCAACTGCGCAACGCACGCTCGTAAAACAGTCATTTTTTGGATGTTTCCCACCAAATTTGCAACATAGACTTTTTGAGAGCCCCCCTCATGAGCAGTGGCACTGTCATTTCATTACTCGGCCCTGAAAGGTTGATTCCATGCAGTGAATGTGAAATCACCTTTTGGGACTGAATAATGCCATGACAGTGCAAGAATTCATGAGGAGGGGTCCCAAAAACCCCATGTTGAAAATTTGGGGCCAAAATTCCCAAAAATGCTTGAGATATACAGCAAACTTGAAAATATCCTATTTATTCCATTATACAGCTTACCGGCATTTCTTCAGTTTACGGTCGTCTTTGAAGAGTGCAGACGTGTTCCCGGTCCACCGAAGATCATCGTGCTGGACTCTGGAGGTAAGTATGGGGTGAGGGGGGGTGTGGGGAGGCAGGGTGCGCAGAGGATGGGTGCGGGTGGGAGGCACGGAGACTACAAGGGACCGTTTCCCTTTTACAGGTAAAAAAAAAATTAAGACATCGCGGGAGAGTTTTTGTTTTTTAGAGGATTTGGCATGATGGTGTGGGCTCCCAGCGTGCCACCTAACTGTTGAGAGGGTCTGTAGCTGACAGGGGATTGGGCACCCTCATCGGAACACAACATGGGGGAGGGATGTTATGCCCTCGGGATTGGGCACCCCTGTCGGCACACAAATCAAACGGGGGGGCATTCATTTACTTTAGGGGACACTCCGGAGATCCGAGTGCGGCGAGTGAGAAATACATCCACATGCACACTGCAGCCAATGCATGTCACCGGATGAAATGTTATGATACAATGCAATACAAAAGCAAATGTAATGATTTTTATTTCGGTTTACCACTGCGGACCGGGGGGTGTGGGGCGGAGCGACCCCACAGAAGAAAGACGTATTTCTATTATAAAAGCTTTCAATTACAGATCTTGCTGTAATAACAACGATTTTTAGTTTGTTTTACCACTGTAGACCCGGGGGTTGTGGGGGGCTGAGCACCCCTACAGAAGAAATTATTTCTATTGTAAAAGCTTTCAAAGAAAGATCTTGCTGTAATAACAGTGATTTTTATTTTGGTTTACCACTGTGAACCCAGAGAGTGTGGGGGCAGAGTGCCCCCACAGAAGAAACAGTTCAATTACGGAGCTATAGTTGTTGCTATAATAGAAGAAAGATGTCAGTTTATAGCCGGGTGATGCAGTTACGCATTCAGTGTTAAAACAATAATCAAACATCAAAATAAGTGAGGCGAGAATGACAGAAATAAAAAAAAAGATAGACCCAATCACACTGGATTTTTAATGGTGAGTGGTAATGTTATGAAAGGGAAATGTTAGGAAAGAACTTGCAAAGCAGAGTCTGAGTCGCAGTTTGTGCTTATTTTAGTAATTTGTTCACACTGCTATTTCCATGGTCTCGGTATTTTTTACATTATGAAATGCAATATTTCTACGTTAACTGCTGTACGCTTACTAGCTATATTCATAAAGAGCAAAACTCAGCACTCTGTAGTTGGCGTAGATACCAGGCATGTTTTTATTGAATATTTAGATGCCAAACCAAGCCACACAAAATCAGGTAGCACAGCAAAGTAAGTTCCCAACTGGTTTCGTGCACACAGCACGTCATCAGGGGGTGGCCACTGTGCCGCCATGCTGACAATGGGCAAGCATGTCAAGGAAAGGACCACTGCGTCTGACGAGCTTTGCTCGGATTGCAGCGGACCTTTTCTTAGATGTGCTCACCACATTATGCATGCATGGTATGGTGCCGGCATGCAGGCTGATTGGGGAATGAGGAACGCACCTAGTGGTACCTGCCCTGCATTCGCCAAACAGTGCCCATGCCTCCAAAGCCCCACTGCTGCAAGATGTTGGCTGCGCAAGTGCGCCAACATAAAAAGAGAAAGAAAAAGTTGGGAAGGAAAGAGGGGTGAAGGAGGGTGTGAAAGGATGGGAAAAAGGAGAAAGAAAGGGAAGGAAAGGAACAAGGGGAGGAGGAGAGGAAAATGGGAAGGGAAGTGAAAGGGGAGGGGGAAGAGGGGGGAAGGGGAAGGGGAGGAGAAAATATATTTTTTTATTCTTATCTTCTACCTTTTTTCTTATAAATGGTGCCAGTTCAAACTTTTCATTAAGTCCAGGTCGTTTAAGGGCATTAACTTTAAAAATCCATCTTTGTTCAGCACAGTCCAACTCATTCTCTAGATTACCTCCTCTCACATTTTTAACCATAAGTTCTATGCCCGTGGCTGTTATGTTGTGTTTCACACCTGGATTTTTTTCAACATGATTAGCCATTGCATATGTTAAGTTTTTATTTTTAATGACTTGTATCTGTTCATGAACCCTGGTTCTTAATTTACGCTTGGTCCTGCCTATGTAGTAACTACCTCAAGAACATTACAACAAGTAAATGACACATTCAGAATTACAATCTATCTTGTCTCTAATAACTTCCATTTTTCCTGTACTGGGATTCATAAATGTGTCTTGTTTAGTCATGTATTTACACATGCTACAAAGGCCACACGGTTTCATACCCCATTTAAGTTTCGATGTTACAGTACCTGGGTGAGGTTGATAACTTCTCACTAATCTCTCCCTAAGATTTCTACCCCTCATATAAGCCACTCTGATAGGTGTGTTAAGTATTTCTTTTAATTCTGAGATCCCCTTAGAATAGCTAGGTTACTTTTTACCATGTCCACAATTTTTCTAGTCCCACCACTATAGGTGGTGACAAATGTCATCACATCTTCCTTTTCCCTATCTGCATGCTGGGGATTAAGTAAAGATTCCCTTGTGCATGTGTCTACTTCATCTTTTGCTACTTCCAGTACATTTTCAGCATACCCTCTTTTTCTAAATTTTTCAAATAATTCTTTCGTTCTTTTTGCACAGTTCTCAGTTTTAGAACAATTCCTTTTTACTCTTATGAATTGCCCTTTAGGCAGATTCCTAATTAAATGGGGTGGACGACAACTCGTGGCATGTAATAAACTGTTCCTGTCACTGGGTTTGGTATACAGATCTGTAGAAAGTGAGGCATCCTGTTCCTTTCTAATAGTAATATCCAAGAAATGAATTTCATATGCATCTGTGGTCACTTTGAATTTTAAATTCTTATTTGTACTTTCCAGATACTTGACGAAATCTTAGTTCAGTCTCTGAACCTTTCCGTATAAGAAACAAATCATCAATGTAATGTTTGTACAAATCTATTTTATCAAAGTACCTATTCACATAAGTGTCAAAGATTACCCTTTCCTCCCAGTCAGCTAAGCATAGATTAGCTAAACTGGGTGCCAAGGTAGCGCCCATAGCTGTCCCCTTGATTTGTTTGCACATCTTTCCTTCATACATGAAAACATTATTACTTAATACCAAATCTGTTAAAGCTATAATCATACTGATTTTTTTTGTGTCATATCTGTATATTTCAAGAGGGAATGTTCAATAGCCTGTATGCTGTCTTCCTTAGGAATATTGGTGTACAAAGAATCAATGTCTAACGTCACTGGTAGCCAATCTGGTTCAGTTTATATGTCCGCTAAGATCTGTAATATATGTTCTGTGTCCCTGATATAGCTACATGTTTTATTTACCAATGGATTTAAGTAGCTAGCTACAAATTTTGAGATAGGTCCTATAATCCAGCCTATTCCCCACACAGTTGGTCTGCCTTGGGGGATGGGATCTTTGTGAATCTTTGGAACCATATAAAATGCTGGCTTTCTAAGGGTTTGTACCGACATGTAAAACAATTTATCAGTTGTAATTAAACCCATTTCAGCACACTCTAGCAAATAACTTTATATTTCCTTCTTGATAGTACTTGTGGGATCAAAAGTTAAAGGCTGGTAAAATTCTTTGTTTCCAAGCTGGCGGTACACTTCTTCACTAAATGTAACATAATCCTGCACCACTATACTGCCGCCTTTGTCTGCAGGTTTAATTATTATACTGGTGTCTGCCATTAAATTAAATAGTGCTTGTTTTTCCAATTGAGACATGTTATAATATGGCATAAACAGGTTATCTGCAAATATCCTGTCCAGATCATGTAGGCTGCACTGAAGAAAGGTCTCTACACTAGGGCATAAAAGGTGACAAAATGTAGATGTAGGTTTAAATCGTGGAGTGGATCCTATTTTCTCCTATGTCATATTTGAATTCTGTAAATCAGAATCATCTCTTGTATTATATTGATTCATACTCCTCCTGTCTCCTTTAGAAGAAAATACTTGTAAGTTTAATTTTCCAGCAAAGTTTTGAATATCTAGAAACTCTGAAAATTTATTTACAGTAAATGTAGGTACAAATGAAAGTCCTTTTTGTAATACCTCTAGTTCTATGTCAGTTAAAGTCATTTTCGACAGATTTAATAACATTTAATATCTGTTGTTTGAACTTTCCTCAGCATGCCTCCTCTGCCTCTTCCTCTTCCTCTTCCTCATTCCCTGCCCCTGCAGAGTCTTCCTTGATTTTTTTGCTGTTCTAGGTGGAATCAAAATCTGGTTCTGTGGTCACTCCTCCTGGACTGTTCCTGCACAGGAGGAGTTACCCCTTAAAAAGGGTCAGGTCCAGTCTCGCTCTCCTCCATATCTGTAGAACTGTCTCCCATGCAGTACTCAGAAGAAGAGGCTCCTGATGTAGATTTTAAAATTGAATGTAATTTAGTAACATTTCCTTCAGGCAATGAATTGGCATTATTGGAAACCCCGGTTTCTACTGTTGAAATTTTCTTTTCCTATTTCCAACAAAAAATCTTCCCCTGGAGATAATCATTTGTGTCTCTAAGGAAAGTCCTCTGCTTCTGGCCTTTAATTTAATTATCATAGAAGTGCATGTAGTCTTTAAATTTTTCTTGACAAATATTAAATTCAGCATGTTCCTTAAATGAATCCACTAATGTCTCTTGTTTTTTTAAGTTCATTTAGAACAGTATTCAATTGTTCTGTGCTATCATCAATTATAAGATAAATTAGCTAAGACATTGCATTGCCCATGATAGATTCCCATTTTGAAATAAAACATTCTCTTTCTTCCCCACATGTGGGTTGTTTCGTGATTCTTAGCCCTGGAGGTGCTCTATTCACCACTGTATATGCTTGCATGGCTAATTTCAGCCAATGTAAACTGTGGGCTTTAGTGGCAATCTTTTCCATCTTAAAATTTAAAGAAATACTCAACATGCCTATCAGAGTGGCTTATAGGAGGGGTAGAAATCTTAGGGAGAGATTAGTGAGAAGTTATCAGCCTCATCCAGGTACTGTAACATCAAAACTTAAATGGGGTATGAAACCATGTGACCTTTGTAGCATGTGTAAATACATGACTAAACAAGACACATTTATGAATCCCAGTACAGGAAAAATGGAAGTTATTAGAGACAAAATAGATTGTAATTCTGAATGTGTCATTTACTTGTTGCAATGTTCTTGCAGTGGTTACTACATAGGCAGGACCAAGTGTAAATTAAGATCCAGGGTTTATGAACAGATACAAGCCATTAAAAATAAAAAACTTAACATATGCAATGGCTAATCATGTTGAAAAAAATCCAGGTGTGAAACACAAAATAACAACCACTGGCATAGAACTTATGGTTAAAAATGTGAGAGGAGGTAATCTAGAGAATGAGTTGGACTGTGCTGAACAAAGATGGATTTTTTAGCTTAATGCCCTTAAATAACCTGGACTTCATGAAAAATTGAACTGGCACTATTTATAAGAAAAAAAGGTAGACGATAAGAATAATAAATACTTATTTTCTCCTCCCCTTCCCCTTCCCCCACCACCCCTTCCCATTTTTCTCTCCCCATCCCCCTTGTACCTTTACTTCCGCTTATCTTTTTCCCCTCCTTTCCCTCCCTTCCTTCCCCCCTCTCTTTCCTTCCCAACTTACTTTTCTTTTCTCTTTTTTCCCTCACATTTTCAGTTACAAATAATGAATATAGCACCTGTTGTTTGTCCTTATTTTAAGGACAACAAAGTAATGTTTCTCCCATAGGTTGATCCCTGTCCTACTACCATGAAATACTGCAGTGTAAAAATGTTTACTGTTAAGTATAAATATTTCCTTTGGTTACAACTGTGATAGATCAGGCATAATTATTATTTTGATTAGGATTAAAATATAGGATCTTCCAGTGAAAAGAACTAATGATAGGTTATTTAAACTATTATTTATGGCCTCATAATAATTTTCTATGTTTGTCTTTTAGGTACTGCAAAGCAGGAATATAAACACAAGGGAAAGCATCTGGTGCACTATATTTGTATGACACATGATTGAATACATGAATAAAATATGTGCTGGTGATGAAATGAAGGAGAAAAATAGATTTTGGATGTAAATAAAAGTTTTCTATTAATGTGAGGCAGCACAAATCACTTTATTCAGTGTACTGATATATAGATTAGTTTGCACTGTCACTTTTAATGAATGGGAACTTCTTGGGGAATGAAGTAATTTCCTTTGAGCATTGCTATTGGATATAAATTAATTCGATAATTATTCACTTTGTATATAAGCATGTTAGTCATCCTATGAATGTATCTCTGATGAAGTCCTGAAGGCAGGGTGAAATGTAAGATTGTCCTAGTAACAAGTGCTTAGCACTGTTACTTGCAGCCTGTTCTTTTTGTAAGAATGGAATAAACTGTTTTTATAACATAACAGTTTATGACTGTCTTTTTGAGTGATGAGTGCAGTTCTAAGCATGTTTCTTCAGGATATAGTGCATAAAAAATGCACAGAGGCATTTATCATTTTATTTTGTCATCATAAATAAGGAAGGAAATATGTACAAAAATCAAGAAAATAAGTTAGCAAATTCAGATAAAAATAACAAATAAATGAACTTAGAGAAAACCACTGCTTTGCCTCAGCAGGATTGCATGGCTTTTCTTCCACAGCCTAGCCAATAATCTCTAGTGAGGGCTCACACCACTTGGAGGTCTTTCTCCTACCTCCATCAGTTCAAGGCTGACTCCCTATCTCTCCTATCTCATTCTCCTGTGGTGAGCGGTATTTAAGCTCTAGGGATTACATAACATTTATTTAAGGGCTTTCCCATTGGCCGTGACATCATCTCTCTCTAAACAGATACAAGGGGCAGTGTCAGGCCTGCCAGCCCTATAGGAAGACCGTATTGCCACAAGTATTTCTTCAGCAGGGGCTCTGTGCTCAATCTCCTCTATGAGCCCCTGCCTGTACAAAGTTTGCGATACTTGTCCCAATGGCTGAAATATCAAGCCGTCAGGTTGAATTTCATTTGGGCTTATGTCTGGCCCTTTCTTCATTCATTGTCCTTTTATTTCTAAGACAGACCCAGTCACAACATCTCTGGGCTGCTATAACACATTTAACTGGAAATGTATTCATTTATGGGACTTCGTTTCACTTCATGCCATACTGGGTGGTATTCTGGATGCCTTTTGTTTTGAAGCAACTCCAGGCCTTTTAAAAAGGAAGCTGCATTCTGCAGCAGTGATTTCAGCACTGACTCACACCTGAGAGGGGCCAGCTTCCTTGGGGAGTCCAGCGAGGCTTTTCTGCCTCCAACTAATTCCAGGCTTATTTGGAGACTTCTGGCTGTCCCCCTACAAATGGGCACACAGTGCGCTGAGCACCTGGGGCTAGGAACCTGAGAGAGAGAGAGAGAGGGTAAGTAATTCACAGCAGTTCAGCTGTTTACCTATAGCACCCTTCTCGTTTCTTTTTCTGTTTAGTCCCTTCTAAAGACAGACTCTCTTGTAGACTCTCTGTCCTGTCCATGCCACCTATGCTGGGAAAGCAGCAAGAACCAGCCTCATTAGCCAGAAAGGGAAGCACCACTAGCAGCATGACAACCTGACTGCATCTTCTGGCTCTCCTGCAGCTTCGTAGCCCATAGTTCTTAAGTCAATTATAATAGATTTTACCTACTCTATGAGCAGGGGGCCGCAATATAACAGAATAACTTGTTATGCCTTTTTCCTTTTTGTTCATTTGTATATTGTCTCCATACTCCACATAAGACAGGGGAAGTAGCTAACAATATAGGGTGTACTTAAAGGGGTGCCAGATTCCTTATTACATTCTGGATTTTTACTCTTTATAGTAACATATTCCATAATGTTACGTTTCTCCTTTTTATTCTGACATATCTTTCTCAGTTAACATTCTACCATGACTCAGGGTCACTATATATTGACCTCCCTATACTGGACCTTTGTTGAAAAGAGAAAAAAAGAAAATTAGTAGGGTACAGAACAGAGTAGGGGGAAGGGGATTCGCCTGGAGATTGCCAACCTTCCAGACTAAAGTGTAAGAGAAAGGACAGTACATAGCAAAGAAAAGAACTGTTGCAACAGTAAGGTTTTTAGAGAAAGGAGTGGTCCACCTATCAGGGCAGGGACTCTCCCTGTCACTTTTCTTAGCACATCTATTTTGTACACTTCACCAGGCACCTCCCTAATGGACATTACTCCAGTGCCTAAGTGCCACTTCATTTCCCGGTAAGGAATTACAGCCAGCATATAAATCTGGCATGTTAGCCATGTTGCAGATATTACAAGTGCCTATGTTCTTTTTGTAATCATCTGACATTCATAGGGCATACATCTCAGCCTTCAGTATACCTTTCTTAACCATGGAGTTAGGGTTAAACAGGAGACAGGGTCACCCTGTCACAACCATCATATGAGATACAAAGCCCCTCTCTGAAACCATCAGCTAGGATGCAAGGTGCTGCCATGTCCAGGTAGCTGGCCAGCCACCTTTCAATGCATTCCACCCTTATGGGTATTGATAACTTCCTTGTGTCTCTTCTGAAAAGGCCAGGAAGAATCTGTCCCTCTCCGGCACTGCTTGAAAAGGTGTGGCTTGCCGCAAGTCATGCATTCATGTTAGCATTTGCTTGCATCTGCTTTACAAGTCCCTTGATTGTTCTTAAAGCAATACCCCATCCCCCCTTTCAACTGCTGCTACCCTGATTCTCCTTCTTAGGCGGCAGAGGCACCAGACCAGGAAGACACTATCCATGTGCTGGAGCACCCCATATCTGTTGTTCGAGGAGGGGTAGGTCCAACATAGCCCATGACTTCCCTGCTTCATTTGGTTTTCTTCTCATAAACTCCTCATCATACCCCAGCCCCCCCCCCAGTTTATTAGTGTGCATCATCATGATGTGGCTAAAGTAGACCCATATCCCCTCTGCTGTAGTTGAGTTGCCTTATGTCAATATTCTGTCATATATTGAAAAGCCTGCCTCCCAGTTTTCCCAAAAATGGCCAATGGGTACCTTTTCATTTTTTTCTCTCTTCTCTTTAACCATACTCTTTGTTTCTTTTCTTTTTCCTCTTTAGGTGATTGAGTAACATGAATACATCCTCATACTCCCAGTTCATGATCTGTTCTCTTTCTTTCTCTAATAAATGTGAACCCACTCGTTTTCCCAAGCTTTCAAAATCCAAATGTATCTATTGTGTTAACTTCTGTTGTGCTGGAGTGGCCACTGCTACATTCCTTTCAACCTACAATTCCCCACAGCACCGTGGCTACCTGTGTAGTGTCTGACTGTCTGTTGTTGTGTAGCAATAAAAGCGAATACTTTGTCAATCTCCTGCCCCAGCATGGATTGACTTGTCAAGATGGGTAGCATTTGGGACAATGACATTAACTCTAGACCTGGTCACAAATAGTGTTGCCAGAGGAAGAGGTGGTGGCATGGGTGCAATCCTCTGAACCACCCTAATCTGCTACTGAGTTAGTAACAACTCTGGGGATGGCGATGGTGGAAGCCCCTGGACTGGAGCCAGCCACAGTGGTACTGGTGCTTTCAGTACATCCATATTCCAAGGTGTTGGGGTTGGATGCTCTGACTCCAGAGCCCATTTTCTGGAGACCCCATCTCTGCAAAGACATAGACAGAGTGGAGGCTGTTCAGAGGAGGGCAACCAAAATGGTGCAAGGTCTGCACCAGAAGACATACGAGGAGAGACTAAAGCAGCTTAATATGTATACCCTTGGGGAAAGGAGGGAGAGGGGGGATGTGATAGAAACTTTCAAGTATCTCAAGGGAATTAACAAGGTACAAGAGGGTAGTATCTTTCAGAAGAAGAGATGTGCAAGAACAAGGGGGCACAATTTGAAGATAGAGGGGGACGGCTCAGAAGTAATGTTAGAAAGTATTTTTTCACAGAGAGAGTTGTGGATGCATGGAACAGCCTTCCTGAGGAGGTTGTGGAGTCAGGAACAGTGAGAGAATTCAAGAATGCATGGGACAGGCATAAGGCAATTCTAGTGGGGGGCAGGAGGAAGTAAGCTGTTGATTAACTAGAATCTGCAGCTTATCCATTAGGTAGGAAAATGGGCAGACTGGGTGGGCCAAGCGGTCCTTATCTGCCATCAAATTCTATGTTTCTATGTTTCTATATGTGAGCCGGGCTGGGAGTTGCCGGACCCCCCTGGCCCTCTGGGTGAGTAGTTCCTTCACTTTACAGGCTCTGGGGGTCCTCACACCTACAAGATTGCTTTAATGTAGCTGGTGGGTAGAAAATTCACTGACTTTGTTATCAATGCTCTTAATTCATCATCTGCAGACAAAATTTCTAAATTGGGCATAGCTGACTAGAGGTCCACTGGTGTCATATTAACCTACTTAGGCTTCCTGTTCCTGACCTTCTTAGATGGTGGTTGAAGTGCTGGATCCTCTGCAGGTGGAGGTGCTGGTTTCACTGGCAGTAGTTCCATACCCCCTGCCTCCATTCATGGAAGTGCCAAGCCAACGGGCTGTGGCTAAGTATCCAGCTCCAATGGCTCCACCCTAGGTGCGCCAAGTCCCCTGGCTACTCTTGAGGTGTGGGCTCCGTAGGGTCACCTGTGTTCTGCTGAGGCAGGGGCTCTGATGGGCCTGATATCTCATCCTCTCCTTGCTCCTGGAACAGTGCATCCCACCAAGCTTTCCACTTGCCTCACACAAGAACGGTCAGCTGCTTTTTAAATTGCATGGAACAGGAATGACCTACACCTTACAATGGGCCTGCCACTGACAACGAAAGAGCACAGCACCACAGCACAACCCTTGCTTCTGCTGCCACCAACAATGGGTCTACTGTTCCAAAGTGCCTGTTAGTAACATTGTCTGCCCCTTTCCTAAAACGATATATTTTTTTTATTACTTTTAGTAGTGTCATCTGTTGATCTGACCCACAAAATGAAATGCTTGCTCTACTTGGATGACCTCCTATTTTAACCTTTGGTACACTCCTCACTGATCATTTTCCTGCAAAGCAAAAACACCTTCAGGATTCCACTGAGCTGCAGGGCCTGCATTCCCACCTTCTGTCACTAGGTGTCGCCAATGCACCATTAAATGATCCTGCTCATTCCATGCTAAAATCCATTAAACAATTCTATTTCCTCACATAACACAGTTTTTTTATATCTATATATTCATACCTGCTCATTTACTGGCTATAATCTAGCTGCAGCTATTCTCTCCCTTTGCTTATGAAGGGAACAAGGGGAGCCACATGGTGCTGGATTTCTAACTTCAGTCTTACTCTGTATGCCCCCCCAACCCCCACACCATGTGGTGGCCAGTCTCCTTCTGATCAGAAACACTGGGAAAACTTTTTAACTACAGCACAGGAATGCACATGAAAGCAATATGGTGCTATTTACTGTAAAGCAAATACCTGTATATTACATGTAGCAATAAAACTGAATGCCCATTGCAGGACAACCATGTTAATGCAGACTGCTCTGGCCTGGACAGGGGAGGAACAAAAAGGCTCCGCTCTGCATTTCCAATCATCCTCATCCCCAACAATGTTACCAGATGGTATAGAAAGGGGAATAACCCTGCTACCTGTGCCCAAATCGATTCTTTCTTTGTTTTTTTTTTTTAACCATCTCACTTATTTTCCTTCCAGTCTCTGGTGCAACAGAATCCCAACTGCTACCAAAATGACCACAGCATGCAGGTGGACCAGATTCCAGGGTTCAGCCTGGTGAGTGACTCTCAACTATTTTTGCTGAAATGTAATCCAGCTTTCTCATTCACTGTCCTGCTTCCTCCTACTACTTGTTCCCCCTCCACAGCAGCCTCGTGGCATCCGCATTCTTCAAATGCCTGTGCCATAGCATAGGCTCAGAAGTCCTGACCCCATTTGCCCCAGCTAAGCAGCAGTTCTATAAATTTGTTTTAAATACTCATGCCATGGAGCATCGCTCTGGCACACTGGTGACCTGGGTTTGCACCCCGTACTAGAGACGTCAGTAGCGGATTCTGGCAGGAAGGGATTCAGTGTCCTTTTGATGCTTTCCTTCTGGGGAAAGAAGACAGTGTGCCACTTCCATAGCAGCTTCTGGTGGTGGCTTTGCAGCAGCACTTTTAGTGGCTTGGGTGACCACATGCTGCTGAGCGTCCACCCAGGATGCTGCTAGACGATACACATATGCGGGTGTTGGTGTGGCACTGGAAAGTGGAAACTTCCATACTGTGCAGGATGCTGCCCACCCAGCACCACAGGTCCCACACTGTGAACCATTGTGCTTCCCCAGAAATGGAGTACAGAGTCTGCTGGGGCCACACTTCCCCACCAATGAAGGCCCTGCCCTAGGGGGCAAGCCAGGGAGGAATACCAGGAGGAGGTAAGTCCCTAAAGAAAGATTATCGGACTGGGTGTGGGGTAGGGCTGATAGGGGCTGGTCCAGCATAGGAGAAAAAAAATACTCTTGCCAGGTTGGGAAGAGGGGTCTCTACTGGAGGCAGCAAGAGATTGCCTTTTCTGACGTTAATCGGATTTCCATTTTCTCTCTCCCCTCCTCACACCATGTGGCGGTTGGTGTTCTTCCACTGACTAGGTCTTCCCGACCTCTTTCTTCTCCTGTCCATACACCTTCCCTTTTCAGCAGTGCAAGCCACAGCTGCTCTAAAAGAACCATGGAAGGGAGTGATCAACCACTTGGAAACTGTGTTCCCACATAGGCTACACTACTACTGCTGACAGCAGCTCAATACTGAACTCTCCATCGGAGTAAGATAGGATTGCACATTCTAGAAGGACTCCACAAACAAGCATTTTTCTTATAGAAAACTGGACTGAAGCAACAAGGGAATGTGAGCCTGGTCTTGGGCTGACCCCAGCTTCATCTCATCCTTGTTGTGTCTGTCTCCAGTTTATCAAAAGATCTTGCCCCTCTTATGGTACTCCAATGCTTGGAGTCCAACTGGAGCCTGTAGATCCTGATGATAACCTTCTAACCTGAGGAAGATTAGCAAGAGAAGAATAATCTCTCAGGTGCAGTTACTTTTATGTGTTATGCTCCTCCCTTCTGGCTCCAAATCACCTTCCCCCTGGGAACACCTACCTGCATACCCCTCGTGGGTGGCTATCTCAAACCTGCCTACCAGCCCAGGTGACTCCGAGGGCCTGTCCTTAGGCAAAACCCCATCCGCTGCTATGCTTTGCATTCTACCTCAAAAGGTAAGATAAAATGTTAATTTCAGTATCAAAAGGATTTATTTAAGTCAAGGAAAGACAATAGTCATGTTGGCACCTGATTTATAGTCTATAGTCTTGTCCATTTGAGAGCTGCTAACACCTTCTTAAGCTTGATCAAAGGAAGTCACAGCAAAGCCTGCACTCTATAGAATAGCTAAAAGCCACTGCTTCCCATGGGAATAACAAGTGATTAAGAGACTGGCTTGCATTCAAAGAGCACTCCAGCTAGACAGCTCTGCCACAAATGCCTCCCCCCCCTCCCAGCACTCATAATCACATTTTCCTTAGATGAAAGATAATTGACATGCTAATGTTTCCATGCATGTAAACCCTTAGGTCACTTAAGTTAAATCTTCTGTTAATGTCAGCCTTACATACCATTAGTTCTTGTTGTTATTTATTTATTTATTATTTACTAAATTTTGATAATCGGGTGAGCCCGCTGGGCCCCAAAGGTCCCTTTTTCAGGGGTGACCCGAGGGCTACATACATCATTACATGGGATTGATTCGACAAGATACATAACAAGTGTCATACATTATTACATGGGATAGTATACAACAAGATACATAACATGCGTCACATAGATACATAGCAGGGGCAGGCATAGTGGCAGTGTAACAAGTGCGAGCGAGTAACGGAGTAAAACACTTTGGAGTACCTTATCCTAACAATTACACTTTGTGGAGGTAGTCAGGTGCGCCTTAAGCCTGGTGCGGAAGGTATTGGCAGAGGTGGTTTCCTGAACGCCTTGGGGCAGGGAGTTCCATAAAGTGGGGGCAATAAAGGCAAATGACTTCCCAACCGCCTTTGTTCTGACCCTTGGCACCGCGAGGAGAGTCCTGTCAGTTGTATGGAGTTGCCTAGGCTTCCTCTTAGTGGAGATGAGCCCAGTGAGGCTGGGTGGGGGTTGGGAGTGGAGAAGTTTGTAGTTGAGGCAGAGCGAGGGGTACTGAAGCCTGTCCTCCCAGGGGGGCCAGTTTAGATGGGACAGCGTGTCACAGTGGTGGGTCCTCGGGCCTGCTAAAGAGGCAAAGAGGGCCACTTTGTGGTAGAGAACCTGTAATTTATTTAGCTCTTGTCTAGCTGCTCCCTGGATAACAGGGGCCGCATAGGTGAGGGTGGGGAGCAGAACAGTCGTAGCAATGGAGACCCGGGCCTCTGGTATCAACTGGTCTTTCAGCCTGTACAGGGTCCCTAGTTTAGAGTGAATATTTTTGGTTACCTGTTCAACGTGCCCCTTGAAGGTGAGGCCCTGATCCAGGGTGAGTCCCAGGTATTTTATGGAGGGGACCACCTCGATCTTCTTAACTGAGGTGGTCATCAGTTTGAGGAGTTGACTTCTATCCCGATTGCCGGATCTGGGGCCAAACAGCATGGCCTTAGTCTTGTTCAGATTGATGACCATTCTATTAGTGACTAGCCATTCCTCTAGGGACTCCAAGTCGTCTTGGAGCCCAGAGCAGAGTTCTCCCATGTTGGTGGAGGGCCGATAGAGGACTGCGTCATCGGCATATTGTACCACTGAACTCCCATCACAGTGGTTGCTGTGGTCATTGGTAAATAGTGAGAAGAGAAGTGGACCAAGTATTGACCCTTGGGGCACCCCTTCAGTTAGGGGAAGAGGCTCCGACAGGGAATCTTTCCATTTTACCCTCTGTGACCTGCCAAAAAGGTAGCTGGAAAACCATGATAGGGAGTGACTGTCTAGTCCAACCTGCCTCAGTTTGGAGAGCAGCAGGTTGTGGTTGACAAGGTCAAATGCTTTGGATAAGTCTATGAAGACTGCCCCTGTGTGGGTCCCCTTGTCCAGCTCTCTGAGTACGTCTGTAGAGAACTTGATGAGAGCAGTGTCAGTCCCGTGATTGGTTCTGAAGTCATGCTGTGAGGGGGCTAGAAGTTGGTGGGTTTCTAGGTAGTCCCGGAGTTGACTGTAAATCAGCCTTTCTTGTATCTTACCAAGGCTACAGAGTAGGGAGATTGGCCTGTAGTTATTGGTTGATTCCCTCGTACCTCCCTTATGGACAGGGACTATGTCAGCCATTTTCCAGGTACTGGGGATGGTCCCTTCCGCAATGGAATGGTTGAGGAGCCAGGTTAGGGGCCTAGTGAGTGCTGAGGCCCCTTCCTTGAGAATTCGGGAGGGAATACCATCAGGTCCTGCAGGTCCCGTTGCTTTAAGGGCTTTTAATACAGGGAGGACTTCCTTAGGTCTAACTAGCCTAAGGTGGAAGGAGGGACAGTCATGTGAGGTGGGGGTCAAAGGGCCAGGGGTGGGTGGGCAGACCAGCTTTGATCTGTTCCAGATTACATATGGACTTCTTGATGATGTGAACCAGTCCTAGTTATATAAAATATAAAAAATAGGACTGCAAGAAGGCATGTAAAGTGTATAGGCAAGCATTTTTTTTTTTCTGAACATGTCATGTTAAAGCTGTTTTGCTAGTCCACCCTAACACATGCAAATGAAGGAGCCAGCATTCAGTATCTGGACAAGCGCTTGTGCTCTCTGATGACCCAATTTACAAAGAAAAAAGGCTTGTTACTTTTAAACAGTTATGATAGTAATTTTAACCTCCAACTGTCCCTCTATCTACCAATCTGACAGTCACTGCCAACTTATTCCAACTGATTCCAAGTCATACTGCTCCCCTCCACCAAGACAATTCATTCATAGTACTGTACCTGACCTGGTCCTATATAAGCTTGCATTGGCTACATTTCACCCTGATCCACCATTACTAAAATAGGTGGCTTGTGCCCACTAGTGACACAACATAGTCTCTCTGGACACAATATTTAATGAGGAATTGTGTAGAATCTTGGCCATCAACCCCCCCCCCCCAGCACAAGAGCCTTACAGTAAAGTATGTCATCTCTAGCAGCCTGGTTCTCTGCCTCCTTTCACAGTGCCCCTTGGTAACTACAGTACTGTAGAGCAGTACTTACTTGGGTGGTGTACTGACCCAGTTTATCCCTTCCTTGGAAATGAATGAAGATGCAGCAGTATCCTTTGGGTCATTGTCTGTAATGAAGGATACATAAATAAATACAAAGTCAGTGTACAGGACTGCACAGAGCTGTAGTATCACTGCATAATGCATCATAATGCATTCTTTATGGAGTTTCATCACCTTAGAAAAGTCTGTGACCATTAGCAAAATGGGCTTGAACATAGGGAGCAGCGCTGTTCTTAATTACAGTACCTTTTCTTCAAAGAAATCTCTCTTCATGACTCCTATCAAATAGCCAGAAAAATGTATATACTAAAGAAGAAACATGAAATGTGTGCACCAGTAGGAAGTAACAAACTCTGTCCAAAGCCAATAGGGCTGTAGCTGAGGAATTTGGGGTAAAAATATTAAAAATTACCAAAGTTACAAGCTTTTGTTAGCATAATGTAATGTAGGCTCATGAATTTGTTATTTCATAATATTTGTACACCAAATTTTCAACATATCTTTGTTATGACCCTGCCTCATGAAGAAAGGCAGAGCAAATGTTCAACTCCTGCCCAAAAGGTGGTTTCATGCAGGGACTGTTAAATCAACTTTCCGGATGGAAAAACACATTTTGGGCAGGAGTTGAAAAATGAGAGCTATCACACTCATGAGGTGATGTAAAGAAATGGCTATGTTGAAAATTTGGGGTAAAAATATATAATCAATAAGATATGAGGGGATATGTATTAGACATTTCTAATGCATGGCCAAGGGCGCAGTGAGGCATCAGGCCGCAGACTGAGTGCCTTCAGCCCCTGGCCGTGCATTAGAAATGTCTAATGTACACCCCCGGAGTGTTTTATTGCTCTTAGAAAATTGGACTCTATATTATACATGCATGTTAAAAACTAAATTTGCATGTTTAAACAGTGAAACATCAACATCTGTTATGAATTTTATAATAAAATAATTCCTCCTCCTGCATTTATCTGATGCATTTTTTTGTTCAGCTCAAGACCTTTGAGTTCCTGTGGCTGTCATAGCCCTGAATGCCAAACTGTGGTTTCTATGGCATGTTACAGGCCCAGCTATAGCATTGTGTGTGTTTAAATGTGTCTATCATTTTCATTAAATTTTTTCATATTATCGAGTGATGCAACTTGCTGAGCGGTTCGGTGAGAGGGTGAGAGGAAAGTCACAAGTTTTACATGTCAGAAGCCACTTGTTTACTCTGCTGGAATAGTAAGTAATGTTTGTAGTGCAAAGCAGCATTTCAGGATGGCTGTCAGGAAGATATTGGGTGCAGGAGTCAGTGACAGTTGAGCGAGCAGCTGTCAGGGCGGGGGTTAGTGCAGAAAAAATGAGCTAATTTAAGAAGCTAAGTAGCATGTGAGTACCACGGGGAGAGAGAATAGGAAGGACCAAGAGATTACAACTGTAAAACATAAATAAATAATCAGGTAACAGGAGACTGTCAGAGAAAGTGAGAGGACACAGTAATCCTATTACTATATATAAGTTTGTACTGTTTGTTTGTGGATGGGATGTGAGGACCACTGCGTGAAATGGGACCGGGGAGCAGAGATTTCAGTGAGGTGGCGAAACGAGTGGTAGGCAGCTGCGGGCAGGAAAAATCTCAACTACAAAGAGGTCAAACTAATGTTTTTGTTTTTTGGAATGTGAGTTAATGCGTTTTCTTTATTTTCGAATGTGTACATTTTGGCAGATACTGGGCAAAGAAGCTAGTGTGTGTATGTGTTAGGCTGTCTCACTATGTGGGGGGGAAATGGCAGCACTTTAAAAATGAACATTCTATTTGGCTGCTTAATAGGTAATTTTTAAAATGTGGCTGTGGTTACCTGAACTTGTTGCTAGCCATGCATTAGACACTCTAATGCACAGCTAGCAACCAATCATAGTGCAGAATTTTCCCTAAGAAGAAATACAGGTGAGGGGGTACAAGCAAAGTGGGCAAGCATTAAGGATGCAATACTTGAAGCAACATCCCATTGTGTTAGAGAGAAAAGGAAGTGCAAAAGAAGAATGAAACCACTTTGGTTTTCAAAAACAGTAGCAGAAAAGGTCAGAGCCAAAAGGCTGGCCTTCAGGAAATATGAGGGAACGCAGCGGGATGAAGATAGGGAGGCATACCAAACTTCCCTAAGTGAAGCAGGGAAGGCAGTAAGACAGGCAAAGGCCCAAACCAAAGAAACACAAGCATGAACAGTAAAAGAAGGGAACAAGACTTATAGATACATATGTGAAAGGAGAAAGTCTGGAAGGGTATTGCTAAGATCAAAGGGGATAAGGGGGACTGTGAGGAGGAGGACCATGGAAAGGCATCTATCCTAAATAGATACTTCTGCTCAGTATTTACTGAACAGAAGGTGGGGCAGGGCCCACAGCTCAGCACCATGGACACAGGGGGGAGGGAGGTGTGCACTAGTCCCTTCACAAAAGAAAGGGTCCTACAAGAGCTCGATAAGCTCAGGGTGGACAAGGTAATGGGACCTGATGGCATACATCCCAGGGTACTAAAGGAGCTAAGGGTGGAATTAGCAGAGTCATTATTAAAACTGTTTACTGAATCTCTGAGCACAGGAGAGGTCCCAGAAGACTGGAGAAGGGCTCATGTGATCCCGCTCCACAAGAGTGGTAGCAGGGAGGAGGCAGGGAACTACAGACCAGTCAGTCTTACCTCAGTAGTGAGCAATATTATGGAGGCACTCCTTAAGGAAAGGATAGTGCAACACCTGGAATCCATAGGAGCACAGGATCCAAATCAGCATGGGTTTACAACAGAAAGGTCCTGTCAAATTAATCTCATAGATTTCTTTGACTGGGTAACCAGAGTGGTGGAACAAGGGGGAGCAGCTGATGTCTTCTACATTGACTTCAGCAAAGATTTCGATACTGTTTGACACAGAAGATTGATTAACAAGCTGGGTAGGCTTGGGATGGGTCAGAAGTTGGTCAACTGGGTGGTAAACTGGTTGACAGACAGAAAACAGAGAGTGATGGTAAATGGTATTCAGTCAGAAGAGATGCAAGTCACAAGTGGGATACCTCAGCGATCAGTCCTGGGGCCAGTCCTCTTCAATATCTTCATCTGTGACATTGCAGATGGACTGGAGGGTAAGGTTTTTTTGTTTGTAGATGACACCAAGATCTGCAACAAAGTAGATGATCCAGATGGGGTGGGCAGAATGAGAAGAGATCTGAATAAACTGGCAAAAAGGTCAGAAGGGTAGCAACTGGGGTTTAACGCAAAGAAGTGCAAGATCATGCACATAGGGAAGAGAAACCCTGAAGCCACCTATAGGTTGGGAGGGGAGTTGCTGGCAGTCACAAGAGAAGAAAGAGACTTGGGCATCATCATCACAGATGACCTGAAATCATCCAAGCAGACCACTAAAGCAGTAGGTAAGGCTAGGGGGATGTTGGGGTGTATTAGAAGGGGTATCACAAGTCGTGAGAGGGAGGTAATAATCCCTCTTTACAAGACACTGGTTAGGCCCCTTCTGGAGTACTACGTGCAGTACTGGAGGCCACACCTTCACAAGGACATTAACAAAGTGGAGGCAGTCCAGAGAAGGGCAACCAAAATGGTGCAGGGACTGCATCAGAAAGCATATGAGGACAGATTAATGGAGCTCAATATGTATACCCTAGAGCAAAGGAGGGAGAGAGGTGATATGATAGAAACATCCAAACACCTTAAGAGCATTAACAAGGTGAAAGAGTCTAACATGTTTCAATATAAGAAAAATAGCAGGACAGGAGGACACAGCATGAGATTAGAGGGAGGCTAATTAAGGGGTAATGTGAGGAAGTTCTTTTTCACAGAAAGGGTGGTGGATGCATGGAATGGCCTAACTCAGGAAGTGGTGGATATGAATACAGTGCAAGGCTTCAAACAGGCATGGGACAGGCATAAGGGAGCAATACAGATCGGTATGAATAGATAGGCCATAGACAGAGTAAAGGCCTATGGCACATTCATAAGGTAGAAAAACAAATGGGCAGACTAGATGTGCCTTGTGGTTCTTATCTGCCATCACCTTCTATGTTTCTATGTTTCTACCCATTTTATAATGAATATTACCAAACTTATGAGGCTGCATTTGCAAAATTCAGCATAGCCTCACAACTATGATGTTTTTAAATATTTTACACCAGATTTAGGCATAGCCTTCTTATGATCCCACCTCATGAACAAGGGCAGAGAAAATTTTCAACTCCTGTCCAAAATGTGATGTTTGTGCAGGGACCACAAAATCACCTTTCAGGGTGTAAAAAAAACAGTTTGGGCATGATTTGAAAAATGACAGCTGTCACATTCATGAGATGCTGTAAAGATATGGCTATGTTGAAAATTTGGAGTAAAAATATTCTAAATTACCCAAGTTTATGAACCTGCATTCACAAAATTCAATGTAGGCTCATAACTTTGTTGTTTTTTCAATATTTTTACACCAAATTTTCAGTGTAGCTTTCTTATAGCCCTACCTCATGAACAAGGGCAGAGAAAATTTTAAACTCCTGCCTGAAAGTTGATTTTGTGCAGGGTCCATGGAATCACCTTTTGGGACAGATCTACCTAATGACAGTTCAATTGTTCGTGAGGTAGGGTCCCAAAGAAGGCATGCTGAAAGTGTGGGCCAAAACTATGCAGAAATGCCCAAGTTCAATCAATCAATCTTTATTCTACCTGGTGAAATACAATTGAGAAACACTCATTTACAAGAAGGGCTTGGACAGTCACATATATGAATACAAGGCAAAACAGATACAGTACTAAGTAAATACAAAGAATACGTCCAATAATACAACCAATGCACAGGCATACAATATGAAAAAATGCATGTATTATTAAGGTCAATAACACACATCACAAGTAGCAACAAATCCTATGTACAGTAACTACAAAAGATGCCACAAGGCAGCAGGATAGATACAGGAGGGAGACAGCAAGGAGTTGGAAGGCAGAGGGAGAGGGCAGAGGGCAGCCAGTGGCTTTGGGGAAGGGGAGTGTATAGCTTAAGGCTGAAGAGAAGGTGCAGATAAGAAATAAGGAGAACAGCCTGGGAAGTATTATTCAACTCCTGGGGGGAGACACTGATAAGCAGCAGGAAATTCCCAGCCTCTCCCTACAAAACAGGGTACTAAATGAGGTAAAGACCAAGGTAAAAAGGTCAGTAGGGAGCAGGACTGGGGTAAATGGAGAAAGCAAAGTCAGTAAGGGCAGGGATGGGGCTACAAGAGGTAAAGCCAACAAAAATGGAGAGTGATGAGTACCACTGCCCATAGGCTGGGTAACAAGCTTCCTGAGCTAGTGGCCTTGATGGAAGAGGAACATCTGGATATCGTGGCAGTCACAGAAAAATGGTACACATAGAACCATGACTGGGATGTAAACATACCAGGGTACACTATCTACAGGAGGGACAGAGAGGGTAAAAGAGGAGGAGGAGGAGAAGCTCTCTACATAAAGGAAGGACTCAAAGCAACAGAACAAAAGGGTAAATGGGGAGGAGAGGAGAGGAAGCACTGTGGGTCAACTTGGAGACAGGCAATGGCTCCACAATCTGCACAGGGGCTGTATATAGACCCCAATCTCAGGGTGAGGAAATGGACAAGGAAATGATAGAAGGTATCCTTAGAATGGCAGAAAAAGGGGAGATATTGTTGATGGGAGATCAGAATATGCAAGATGTTAACTGGAGTGCTAATGCTGCAGCCACATCTAAGAGCACGGTCATTCTAGATGCCCTGCAGGGGGCATGCCTTAGACAACTAGTATTGGAACCCATTCGGGAGAGAGCAATCTTAGACCTGGTATTCTCGAATAGAGATGGAGAGAGGATTACAGATTTAGAAGTGGGTAGCCATCTGGGAACTAGCAATCATTGAACAGTATGGTTCACGATAAACACAGCAGTAGAGTCATGCCATACAAAAGCAAAGGTCCTGGACCTTAGGCGGGCTGACTTTGCCAAAATGGGTGAGTGCCTAAGGAATGCCCTAGCAAACGGGCAGGAAGGAGGGGTTGAAGAACAATGGGGAATAATCAAAACTATGAAACAAACAAACAATTGAGGAACTCAAACTCTCTAAAACTGAGAGTAATTTAACCGGGTGCTACTACGGACCCAGAGAAAACAGTACAAGCCAAACGCTTTGAAAAAGCAACCCGAGTGCATGGATCAAAAGATTATATGACAGAAAAAATAAATAGCACAGCTTACCATGTCCTTGAATTGAGGAAGGCTACGGCCGAAACGTCAGCTGATTTCCTGTGCGTCACCACCATGTGGGCTGGTCTGCTCGGCTGTCCTGGTCAATGAGTAAGATGCACTATTTGCGATATTAAAAAGTTTTATTTATTTATTCTGCTTGATACTGTCGCTGCACCTCGCATGTTGCTGTGAAAAAAGGTTTTATTGTGACCAGAATAAAATTCAAGGACATGGTAAGCTGTGCCATTTATTTTTTCTGTCATATAATCTTTTGATCCGAATAATCAAAACTGCCATCATTGAGGCAACAAGCCTTTCTGTGAAGCAAATAAAACAAAACGATGTAAAAAACCACTATAGTTCTCAAATGAGGTGGCAGGGAAGGTTAGGCAGAAAAAGATAGCATTCAGGAAGTATAAGGAATTACAGAAGGAGTAGGACAGAGAACTGTATCAGTTAAAACAGAAGGAAGCAGGGAAGGCAGTCAGAACAACAAAGGCCCAAACCAAGGAAAAGACAGCCAACTCAGTTAAGAAGGGGGATAAAACCTTTTATAGGTACACCATGGAGCAAAGGAAGACCAAGGGAAGGATAATGAGGCTTAATAAAGGGGAAGGAGTGGGCAGAGGGTGACTGTGAAAAGGCAGAGATACTAAACAAATATTTTTGCTCAGTATTCACAAATGAAGAGAAGGAAGTACCTAAACTAAACAATAGAAACACTCTGGATAGGAGGGTTGATACCAGCCCATTCACAGATGAAAGAGTTCTGAAAGAACTCTTAAAACTGAAGGTGGACAAAGCAATGGGGCCTGATGGGATTCATCCCAGAATTCTAAAAGAACTAAAGGTAAAACTAGTGACACCACTGACGACCCTCTTTAACAAATCATAGGAGGATGGGGTGGTACATGAGGACTGGAGGAGGGCAGGTGTTATTCCACTTCACAAAAGTGGGAGCAGGGCTGAGACGGGAAACTACAGACCTGTTAGTTTGACCTCAGTGATAGGGAAAATGATAGAATCAGTTCTGAAGGAAAGCATTGTTGAGTACCTAGAGGCCAGAGGGGCACAGGACCCAAGGCAGCATGGATTCACAGTGGGAAGGTCCTGTCAGATGAATCTAATAGATTTCTTTGACTGGGTGACTGAAGTAGTAGATCAGGGAGGGGCTGTGGACATGGCCAATCTAGACTTTAGCAAGGCATTTGACACGGTCCCGCACAAAAGATTAATATACAAGTTAGCCAGCCTTGGAGTGGGTCCCAAGTTGGTAGCCTGGGTAGAAAACTGGCTGGAGAACAGGACACAGAGGGTAACAGTAAACGGAGTCCACTCTGAAGAAAGGGGGGTTACTAGTGGGATACCGCAGAGTTCAGTACTAAAACTGGTCCTCTTCAATGTCTTTATAAGTGACATTGCAGAGGGACTGGAAGGAAAGTATATCTCTTGCAGACGACACAAAGATCTGCAAATAGGTTGATACACAAGGTGGGGTGGAAAGGATGAGAAGGACTTGGCAAGGTTGGAGGAATGGTCAAATGTATGGCAGCTTAGATTCAATGCTAAGAAGTGCTGAAGTAAGGCACCTGGGAAATAAAACCCAGGGAAGAGTACACAATAGGGATGAGATACTAACAACAACAAAAATGGAAAGGGACCTGGGGGTGGTCATATCAGATGACCTAAAGGTGGGAAAGCAATGTGAGAGAGCAGTAAGGAGGGCTGGGGGGATACTGGGATGCATAGGGAGAGGCATTGCCAGTAGAAAGCAGAAAGTTGTTATCCCTCTGTACAGACAGCTGGTGAGACCCCATCTGGAGTACTGTGTGCAGTTCTGGAGACCCAATCTCTGCAAGGACATAGACAGGATGGAGAGTGTCCAGAGGAGGGCAACTAAAATGGTGCAGGGTCTGCACCAGAAGACATATGAACGGAGACTTAAGCAGCTTAATTTGTATACCCTCGAGGAAAGGGGGGAGAGGGGGGACATGATAGAAACATTCAAGTTCCTCAAGGGAATCAACAAAGTCCAAGAGGGTAGCATCTTTCAGAAAAAGAGGTGTGCAAGAACAAGGGGGCACAATTTGAAGATAGAGGGGGATAGCTCAGAGGTAATGTGAAGAAGTATTTTTTTCATGGAGAGGGTTGTGGATGCATGAAATGATCTTCCTGAGGAGGTTGTGGAGTCAGAAACAGTGGGGGAATTCAAGAATGCATGGGACAGACATAAGGCAATTGTAGGTGGTGGGGGTAGGAGAAAGTAGACTGTTGGTTAACTAGAATCTGCAGCTTATCCATTAGGTAGGGAAATGGGCAGACTGGGTAGGTGAAGCAGTCCTTATCTGCCATCAAATTCTGTGTTTCTATGTTTCTAAGTGCAGTCATTGAAAATAATTACAGGTTTCCTTAAACGAACATTGGTACAGAGATTTAAAGAAGCTTAGTTTCACGGGGATTGCCAACTTCAGGGTTTTCTGTATGGTATTCCATAAGGCCGGAAGAGCATGACTGATTGCCAGTTTACCATACCAGGTTCTCACCTTAGGAATTAGGAGTGAGATATAAGAGAGACTTCTCAGTGTGTATTTTCCAGCACTGTAGGTGGGCAGTCAGCTCACAATATATTGGGGGAACTTATTGTTGATAGCTCTATAGGTCCACATCAATTTTTGCCATCTGAATCTTAGTGAGCTGCCCCCTAACTTGGTATAGAGTTTGCAGTGATGGGTGGAGTACGGTAAGCCAGTAATGAATTTAATAGCTCGGTGATAGAGAGTATCCAGTTTGGAGAAGGCAATATTTGGGTCTTGGCCATAGAGAAAATCAGTATAATCCAGAAGGGGCATGAATGGAGGCACTCCTTAAGGAAAGGATAGTGCAACACCTGGAATCCATAGGGGCACAGGATCCAAGACAGCATGGGTTTACAAAAGGAAGGTCCTGTCAAACTCATCTCATAGATTTCTTTGACTGGGTCACCAGAGTGGTGGACCAAGGGGGAGCAGTTGATGTCGCCTACCTTGACTTCAGCAAAGCTTTTGACACTGTTCCACATAGAAGATTGATAAATAAGCTGGGTAGGCTCGGGTGGTCAGAAGTTGGTCAACTGGGTGGCAAACTGGTTGACTTGCAGAAAACAGATGTGGTAAAATGGTATACAGTCAGAAGAGATGCAAGTCACAAGGGGTACCTCAGGGATCAGTCCTGGGGCCAGTCCTCTTCAACATCTTCATTAGTGACCTTGCAGATGGACTCGAGGGTAAGGCTTGTCTGTTTGCAGATGACACCAAGATCTGCAACAGAGTAGATGATCCAGATGGGGTGGGCAGAATGAGAAGAGATCTGGATAAACTAGCAGAATGGTCAGAAGAGTGGCAACTGGGATTTAATGCAAAGAAGTGCAAAATCATGCACATAGGGAAGAGAAACCCTGAAGCCACCTATAGGCTGGGAGGGGAGTTGCTAGCAGTCACAAAGGAAGAAAGAGACTTGGGCATCATCATCACTGATGACCTAAAATCACCCAAGCAGACCTCTAAAGCAGTAGGTAAGGCTAGGGGGGTGTTAGGGTGTATTAGTAGGGGTATCACAAGTCGTAAGAGGGAGGTAATAATCCCTCTGTACAAGACACTGGTTAGGCCCCATCTGAAGTACTGCATGCAGTATTGGAGGCCACACCTTCACAAGGACATTAACCAAATTGAGGCAGTCCAGAGAAGGGCAACCAAAATGGTGCAGGGACTGCATCAGAAGACATATGAGGACAGATTAACGGAGCTTAATATGCATACCCTTGAGCAAAGGAGGGAGAGAGGATATGATCGAGGCATTCAAACACCTTAAGGGCATAAACAAGGTGAAAGAGTCTAACATGTTTAAATATAAGAAAAATAGCAGGACAAGAGGACACAGCATGAGATTAGAGGGAGACCGATTAAGGGGAATGTGAGAAATTTTTTCACAGAAAGGGTGGTGGATGCATGGAATGGCTTACCACAAGAAGTGGTGGCTATGAATACAGTGCAGGGCTTCAAACAGGCATGGGATAGGCATAAGGGAGCAATACAAATGACTATGAATAGATAGGCCACTGACAGAGCAAAGGCCGATGGCACATTTATAAGGTAGAAAAAGAAATGGGCAGACTGGATGGGCCTTGCGGTCCTTATCTGCCGACAACTTCTATGTTTCTATGTCGTCTGCACCAGCCTAATTTCTGCTTCCAGAGTAAGTACATTTTTGAATTGAATAAAGGGTCCAAGTCTCTGATTAAATTTTTTTGAAAGTTCATCAATGTGATCGAAGAAGGACAATTTGTGATCTATCCAAAACCCAAGGTACTTAAATTTCCTCCTGATGACGCATATTTCTGTGCGAAACCAGTAGAGGGTTGCAGTCACATACCTGAAGTACTTTAGTACTATTACAGTGATATTTATGTATTAAAAGTGTTGCTTTATATGAAGATTCTCTGAGTGGTGCAGTTTTCTTGCAGTTTTATTACATTTTTTGGTTACTACACAGTCTTTACACTGCTGAGCTGTCTTGTTGTTTTGCACTTAAATTTCACCACAGACTCCAGGGGTTCACCCAGAAGTGTGGATACATGAGGAGCTGATTCATGGGAACAGTTGTTTAAATGCATAGGTGGAAGGGGCAAATAGCATAGCCTTCGTTTTTTTAGCATTTAGGAGGAGCTTTAACTGCAGCAGATTTTTCTGTAAGTGGTCAAAATCTCATTGGAGGTCACTACAGGCAAGCTCCGGAGTAGGCCTAGCTATGCACAGAACAGTATTGTCAGCAAGCAGATGGATGTTTGCTGAAAGGATACCAGTATTGATGTTGTTAATATAAACAGCAAAAAGTAAGGGGCCTAAAATAGACCATTGAGGAACACCTCTTAACAAAGTTTTTTGAGGAGAGGCCCCCATCAGCCTTAACCAGCTGGTGCCATTCAGTAAGGTAATTAGTAAACCATTTCAAGGCCAGATGATGTACCCCAATTATTTTTTTGTGTAAACAGGAGCAAGTCATGGTCCACAGTATCAAATGCTTTGCTCAAATTGAGAAACAAAGCACACACGTAATTTTTTGTATCCAAGGCAATCTGAAAATTGTTTGAGACCTTAGCCAGCACAGATACTGTGCTGTGGCATGGTTAAAACCTGACTGAACTGAATTGAGCAGGTTAAATGTCTCCAGGTGCCTCCTAAGTTGTTCATTAGCAACCTTTTCAAGTAGTTTGAACAAGATGGGTAAAATGCATATCGATCTGTAGTTGCTTAAGTTGCTGGGGTCACCAGATTTACACAGGGGAATGTCATGTGCTGTCTTCCAGAAGTTATGCCACTAAGCTCAAAACTCCATTGAAATACATTGAACCGCATACCTGTTTCTTCAGTTTGTGGTCCGGCTTTGAAAGTGAAGACGTGTTTGTAGTCCAGACAGGATTATAGCATTGGACCTCCAATTGGTAAGTAAGGGCTTGGGGGGGGTGGAGGGGTGGATGCTGAGTGCGAGCGCCAGATGGGGAATCTTGGCTGCAAAAGACATCGATGGATGGTTTTCTTTTTACAGGTACAAAAAAAAAAAGACAGGATTTTTGCACTGGGGGATTGAGCATCTCCCAGTGTCACTCTCATGCTTCTGGTGGTGGGGGGCTGGGTGCTGAGAGGGAGTGTTGGGTGAGAGAATATGAAAAACAAACAAACTGAGAACATCCTGATCATGACACTGGTGGACTGGGCACCCCACAGTGTCATGGCTATGTTTCTGGGTGGTGGGTCCTGAGAGGGAAGGTCGGCTGGTGGGGATATCTTTAATTTCAAAGAAAACAACTGGCGGTCACATCACACTCCACCATGTCCAAGATTGCTGCCGCACACCACTGAGCATGTACGACTACTAGCACATGCACAGTAGACTGTGATGGCCATCTTGGACATGGTGGAGTGTGTTATGACTGCTGATTTGTTTTCTTTGAAATTAAAGATATCCCTGCTACTCGACCCTCTCTGTCAAATCCCCCAGTGTTGCAGTCAGGATGCAGCTGAGGTTTACAGCAGAAAAGAATTCAATCCCTCTTGAGACAGGGAGCGGAGAGCTCCAGGGATGCCATGGGTGTGGAGGTGACTGTGCTCTGTGTCCAACATGTTGTTCAGTCAGGAGGAATGTGCAGAGTCCTTTTTTTACAGCAAGAGGTCTGCAGAGCTACACCCACTGCATCCCTAAAAAGAAACACGGAAAACTCTTACCTCACAACCCTTATAACACCTATCCCACCCTCATCACCAGAGACCATCACATATATCCTCAAACCACATTCCACCCCATCACACACATCTTTCCCCCATTATGCAGAGCTCTTTCACACACAGACACATACACACATGCACGCACACACACATGCATGCATGCACGCACGCACGCACGCACACGTACACACACAAAAGAAAAGAAGAGAGAATGACCAGCACAGCCCGTAGCTCACCTCCTTGTTCAGGTGTTGTCTACTTAAATGCTTACAGCACAAACTAAAATCAGTATTCCAGAGTCTATTAATGTAGTAGTTTACAAGATATCTAACTAAAAATCATGCAACCATCTATTTTGATATAGCAGGATGCATGATTTCAAATAGACATCTCGTAAATTACTATACTGATATACCAGAAGATATGTATATAGTAGTTTGCATTGTGTGCCTTTAGGTACTGTAGATGTTAATCAGCCAAAAAGCTGAGGGAAGTCTGTGTTGTTCACCTAGGGCTGTGTGAAATGAGACTTCCACCAGCAAAATTTTGGTGAAAGATGGAATTTCTCTTTCTTGAAATTTTGGAATGCATTTTGACAGCATTCGCAGAAATTCCAAATTAGAACAGTGGAATAAATGTATGAATTACAGATTATTATTTTAAACCGCTGAAACAAATTCCACAGAACTGATCACTGTCAGTGGTCAGTGCTATGGATTTGCTTCCGCAATTCATACATTTATTCTGCAGTTCAGTGAGTCACTGAACCATGGAATGAATGTATGAATTGTGGATTAAAGGGACATTGTCAACCTCAATTTTGATTAAATTTAAAAATGTCATTTGTTCAATACATCTAATTAGCTTAATTGTTTCCTGTACCTCATTATGTAATTGGTTTAGTGAAATGAGGCTCCATTCTAATGCAATACTAAAAGACAAGATGCAATATTGGTGTTACCATACTGGGACAGCCGGCTTTTTTAGTTTCTAACACACACCAGCAATCAGCTGTTTTCTTTCATCTGTAGGTACTCGCTCTTGAGTGATTCATGTGAGTCAACTGATTGTCATGCTCTATCGGTCTGCTCATTCAGTATGATCTGTCAGTCTGCTGATTGATTTCATTGTATCACACTCATCATTTTTTTTGGTAAAATTCTCATGTTTGAATAAAAGGAAACTTCTTTGTTATTGGTTTTAGCAAATTATAGTCACTGTACTTACTACACTGGATTCCACTTAAGTGCACATTGGATAAGTGCTCATATTTGATAAGTGCACACTTTTTCAGTTTCCCATTTTCTTTTCTATCTCCCCAATGTTAAATATGTCAGCTAAGTGCACACTGAATAAATACACATTTTGCTTTAATGCACAAGATCCAGTTCACTAACAGCTCGGTCCCCATGTAATTAATTCTGTTTAAGTACACAGGTGATTTTAATGATGTGGGAAGACAGTATTTAACACCTAGCTTAACCTACAGTAGCTTCACACTGTCTTCAAACCATCCCCAGCTGCTTTGGGAAAGTAGGTTTTATGGACACAACAGAAATTACTAAAGAGGAGGTTGTTGGGGAGGAGCTGGCACCTGTCCTGTTGCTGAACATGAACCAGGAGGATTTCCAAATGTACCATGACATGGACGAAACCCTGGTGACTACCGGGAGGATACAGGCTCAGTTACATGTAACAAAATCAGGAGCCATCTCGCAGAAGATGAAGAAGTGCTAACCAAATCACAGGAGCCGGAGCAGGAGATGTCTTTGTTACAAGCCCTCCAGTTCCTAGAATTAGTAAATGTTTTTGTCTGTGCCAGGGAAAAGAAAGATTTAACCCATTTATTTGAATTTGAGCACTGTGTAACTCAGCTAGTGCTACAAGGCTGCAAACAAAGTAAGATTACTTCTTTTTTCTGGGCTATCACAGACACTGACAGTGAATTGTAATACTTTATTACCTTTTTTTATTTTATTATTTTCATGTGTGCTTTCCTACTTCATGAATAAAATTGCTTTTTTTTTAACTGTGCAGATCAAATATTAACTTAAAATAAATATGGATTACATCAATGTGTCTCTGATCGCTAACTTACATTGTGATTACCTTGTGTTCAATGGCATTCTGGCTAAATGCACATTCCGCTGAAATACATACTTTTAGTCTGCAAAACCGGTGTGCATTTAAGCGGAATCCACTGTAGTTACCTAGTATCACTGCAGTGCGTGAGGGGAGCAACTAGTCATTAGCTGTGCCTGACTGAGCTGGAGGCAGGGGGTGAGGTTCCACATTTCTCTGCCCTGCCAGCAGCTGTTTCTCCAGGTTGCACTTCTGAAGCACCAGGCTAGCCATTGGGGCAAGACTGAATGAGAAGCGCTCCAGCTGATCCTTAGCAGATGTCTCCTCCTTCACCAAAGAGCTCTGTGATGAGTCCTTACAACTCTTTACATCTAAATCCACAGAGCTGGAGACAGGCATGCTGTTGCACAACTGAGCCAGTGGTGTGGAGATGCAGAGCCAGCAACCATGGATGATGTGGCCAATGGTCCCTGCTGTGGTTTGATGGGAAAAGAGCTGCTAGTCCAGTGGCTGAGGTCATCTGCCCGCTGTCTCAATGTGGTCAAAGCAGATGGCAAAGAGCTGGAGAATGTCTCTTGGTTCCCTCCTTCTTCCATCCAATGCTATCCTTGGGACTGGTTTAAAGATTGTGGGGGATGATGTTGGATTTCTTAGCTGATCCACTTTGTGGTTGCTTTTGGTCTTTTCCCGTTCTCCATGCATGTTCCTGCTGAACAATGGGTAAGAATGGCATACTTTAGTTTTTCCTTCATTCGGTCACTATGTGTACCATTTCTTATGGCTGGGCACAAGTTATTCCCCTCACACATTATAGTGATACTAGGTAGCTAGTAAGTTAAATGACTACACTTTGCTAAAACGAATGACAAACAAGTTTCCTTTTATTCAGAAATGAGTATTTTACCTTAAAAAAATTGATGAGTCTAATACAATTAAATGAATGAGCTAAATTACAGACCATGAAGTACCATTTGTTTTTATTGTTAGATAAAGCTTTACTTTATATTTATGGCAACAAGGAACAGAAGATCAAGTCTGACCACAAAAGACATTTTAATGTTCACTTCTGTTTTATACTGGTTAGCTTTTATATAAATATGTACTGCATCCTATTCAAGGAGGACAAGACTGCATTGCATATTTTCATATAAACAAGCCATTTATTTGTTGAATAAAGAAATTAGTTTTCTTGTATCGCTATAATCAAGAACTGTATTTCGTCGGTTGAATTGAAGTCAGCCTGCTGTGAACCACTGCATTTTTATAACAAAAAACAAACTACACAGTGTAAATCAGTATGCATTTATTTGAACTGACAAACTGACAGGGTTGATCAAAATAGTATTTTAGTCAAAAAAGCAAATTATGCTAAAAGCAGAAAATAATAATAAACTGAAGGTGACAGTGTCCCTTTATTGAATAATACTGCAGAAAGAAATTATGCAGAACTGATCACTGAACAGCAGAATAATTGCATGCATTGTGGAATAAATTTCCATGGAATAGTTATTTCGCAGCTCATATGTATTATTCTGCAGCTGAGCTAAAACATTCTGCAGAACAGGAGAAAAATTGCAAAACACATTTAGAAGATTCCGATCTCACTAATGGCAGAAGTTTGGACAATTTTGCTAAATTTATGAAATTTTGCAAAAGTACCAGAAAGCTGAATTTGCAGCTTTAGCCCATCTGTACATTCATCCTCTCCTCTTCTATTTTTTGGTATAAAACAGCACTGCACTGGGGGGAGGAGGGTGGGATGGGTTCATATGTTCCTTGTCGGGAACCAGGTATTTGTAATGTCTTTTGGGAGAGAAAAGTGGCAAAGAATACTATACAGATCTGTACAACTATAACTCCATGGGGTTGCTCTGAGACTTGGAGATGAACTCATGGTAAAATTTTCCACTGGACAGCAGTTACTGTATTGACATGAATCTATTTCATGACCCTACTGGAATGGATTTTGTTCAAGTGTTCTTATTGGTCAGCTCAGTGACTCAACTTAGACAAGGCCCTGGTCATTCTCAGTGCCAATTGCATCACAGTATAGACAGTATATCTAGATATATACAGATATTTCACAAGAAATTCCTATTTTTTCAAGCTATGTCCTGCAATACATATGGAATATGCAGTGAGCTGGCCAGAATATGCCATTTGGGGTTAGAGCCAGGTGCCAGTTATGTAAATTCTGCACCCTCACAAGTAACGATAAATCACTTATTCAAAGGCTGGTTATTGTGTGTCCAATATTAACATGTAAAACCTTTAAATTAGAGTGTTTCATGAAGATTTAACTTTCTGTTTGATTTCACGTCTCTATTTCGAGTGTGACTGAGGCTATTATAATGTCATCATGTATTGTTTAAGCTGCTCTCCCATTCATTTAGGGTTCCTTTGTGTCTCGTCAAAAGTGTGGATAAATGGCCAAAGTTGGGATAAATGATTTATTCAATGACTGTGAAAATAAACTTTACAAAAACATTGATATTTTTGTTTGTCATGGACCTGCAGTGAGGATATCATGATATTCTCACTCTAGTTGGATGTCAAAGCAAATATTCCCACTGTAGCTACCTCAGAATAGGATCTTGATATAATTTAATTCCAGAACTAGATTTTTCTCAGAAAGTTCTGTTTCAGAACTTTAAATGTAACTTCCTTGAGACAAAAGCATATGCAGCCATTTTGTCAAACAAACCCATGCCATTGTATAAATCATATATGGCATGTGCCCAATAAAAATGAGATGTTGGCAAGGCCAAATTGAGCTACTCAATATGAGCTACTCAATTTGACTGCCCATTAGAAAAGTGAGTGTGGAACAATAACTAGTAGGGGAATAGCGAAGGGATAACAACAAAAACAGTGAGTGTAGGAACAGGCTGCATGTGGGATGGGGGAAGGCAGTAACAGGATATGACAGGCAGTCTGGCAATGTGATTTTGAGCTGGCTGTCTAGCATAGTGGTAAGGTGTATGCCACTACTGCAGAAGGCTCTGGGTTCTGAGCTTGCAGTGTGCAATAAATTTTGCTGCATTTAATTTTGCACTTTTCCCTTATGTCAAGCCCCCCCTGGAGTGCAAGGGGCATAGCCCCCCACATAAAAAAACTTGTTGTGTTAGTTCTTGTACATGGGGCCAAATCTCGCTGTTGTTACGAGTGCTGATGTGCAAGTCCCCGTTGTGGTTTTCGCCAACTTGCACTCACTGTCATTGTTGGCGCTGTTAAAACTTCGTTGACATGATAAGGAACCATGCTCTTGATATTTTTATTTTGATCTGTGATACCCATGACCTAAAGATCCTGGTCCATGCCTTTATGATATCCAGGCTAGACTATTGCAACACTCTTTTTCTGGAGTAATCTGGAGGTTTGATGAGCTGCTTGCAGCTGATGCAGAACACTTTGGCATGATTGATTGCCAAGGTTTCCCACTCTGAATATACTGTAGCTCTCCTGCCCAGTGGACATTGCACTGGCTGCCTGTAAGGTGTGCACTTCCTTCAAGATAGGTTTGTTAACATGCAAAGCCCTGCATAATCAGGGCCCAGGCAACCTAAAATAGCTCCAGCATCCATGTGCTCTTGACCACCCACTCCGCTCATCAGAGATGGGCCTCATGAAGATTCCCAGATCTTGTTTAAAGCTGTCTGGGGCTGCACCTTTGCAGCAGCTGCTCCAGTTTTCTGGAATAAGCTACCACAAGAACTTAGGGAAGCCCCCTCAGTTGATAATTTTAAGCAGGGGTTGAAACACTGTCTTTAACAAGGATTTACACAATTGACTCAAACTATTTTTATACCTGTGGTATAATCTACTGAAGTTATTTATTATGCTGCTGTTACTGTATTTGATTCATTTTGTAAGGCACCCAGTACCTGTAGGATTGGGCGCTTAATAAATAAATAAATTACTACTATTTTCACTTGTGGCTTCACCACTCATGATGTAATGGAGTCAGGGACCACCCATAAAATACTGTATCAAGCATAGTTTTTCAGGGCCCATGCCATACCTGCTGTTTATCCACATTAAGAAAGCTTCAGTGGCTATAAAGAAATGACTTATCTCTAATATTTAATTTTCCCATGCATTGTATAAATCTGGACACAGTATATCTAAAGATTTACTATGACATATTTCTAACTACCACTGTATTAGAGCAAATAGTTTTGTATTGGTTGTACACATCACTAGGCATCACAGTGCATGCAATGGGGGTATGAATGTCACTGTATTACACTGGACAATTCTTTAAAAAAAACTCTCCCATGAGGCTTGGGAATGGAGTCATACATACATACTGTATCACACAGTAAGAAAGGTTTTTAGATTAGGCATGCTGTGGCATGCAGCATTTATTTAAATCTTTGTTGCATTACAATTTGAAAAAGCATAATATATGAATGGCAATGGTTAAAATGTTATAGTAAGACCTTGCCAGAAGTCTTATTATGTATATGAGCAGTCCTATCTCACTAGGAAAGTGGAACACAAAGGCTGTCTTTTGTGGAAGAAATGGGGATTAGGGGAAAGCAACTGCCCACGAAGGAGCAATTGCTAGGGAGGGAGGGACAGGATGGCAGAAAGATAGATGGAATAGGAGGGAGCATGGGGGGGGATAAGTGGTATGGTTTTAAATATGGTATTTCATCTGGAAAAAATGGTAGGATACAGAGAAGAATATGTAGTAATATTTTGGTATTAACAGCTTTATGGATAATTATATATTTAGCACAGAAAAAGTTTGATATATTGTTTGGCGAGCCATTATCTATTTACTTTGGTATGCAATGCTTATTAAAATAATTTCATTGAATGTGAAGGGCCTCAGAGAAAGGCATAAAGCAAATAGAGTGTTTAAGTACATAGATCATAGGCAGACAAATGTACTGTTACTTCAAGAAACTCATTTTTTAGGTAAGGATCTGTAATTTTATTGTAGAAAATGGGGCCCAGGAGTGGCAGTCAATTACTCAAGCTCAGCAAGAGGAGTGGCAATTTTCATTACAAAATATTCCTCAATGGAACTTGAAAGAATAGTTTCAGACCCACAAGGAAGCTATGTAATAGCACAGGTCAAAACATTAGAAGGGAATTTTACCCTAGCTCATGGGCAGGATTCACAGAGGACCTACACTCGACCCATTTCGAATGCCCTGGCACAAATGAGATGTGCTGAACACCATCTGTGGTATTTACAGAAGATGCAACAGGGATGCCCCCAGTGCATTCCCTTTGTGAACAGCACATTTGCACCCAGACCAGGATGCACCAGCTCAACCACCTGGTCAGGCTTGGAGTCCAAAGGAGCAGCACATCTCATGATGAATGCCCACAAAGGAGCCCTGGTAGTCCAGTGGTCCCCCATCCCTTCCTGAATCCCGGAGTGTATGCTGCACACTGCAGCATTACAGAAAGAGGAGCTTAACCCCCCTCCCTGTCTGACATCCTGAAAGCATGCTGCACACTGCAGCAGTTGTGAAAACATATGTGAACCCCCACTACCCGACACCCTGATAGCATGCCACACACTGCGGTGGTACAGAAGGAATGGCCGCACCCCCTACTGACCCGATCTCCAGGTTGGCGCATTCCTATAAGTCACCCTGGTGGTCAAGTGGACCCCCACCCACTCAGGCACCCATCCCACCCCGGTCCTGCTATCCTGGCATGGTCCTAATGTCAGCGGGCAGCTCAAACCCAATTGCATGTCACCACAGCCGCCTACCAACAGAGCTGTCTGTGAATGACATCTACTGTACATCTGGAAGTCCATTGGTGGACCTAGCTGACCAATGGGCTTGCAGTGTGTACTGTACCCTGTCATTCACAACCTTGAGAATGACAGGGTACAGTACACACTGTAAGTCCATTGGTCGACAAGGTCCACCAGTGAGCTTCCAGATGTACAGCAGGTGTCATTCACAGACAGCTCTGTCATTGGGCAGCATGTGGGTAGGTTGTGCTGCCTGCCAAACCTCGGGACCTGCTGGGATGGGGGAGTGGGGTGGGGAGAGGGTGCCTGAGTGGGTGGTGGGGTAGGGGATCTGCTTGACCACCAGGTCAGGATTAGACTACGGATCTGGGTTGTGATCGGGTCAGGATGGGGAGGGGGGGATCTGGATTTACATTTCTACTGCTGCAGGGTGCGGCATGAGAAACGTGGTTTCAGGCAGGAAGGTGGGGTGTTCTGCACCCATTACAGTATCGTTGCAGTGTGTGGCAAGTGATATGGGATTTGGGAAGGGAGGGGGGGTTGACATGGATAATATTTTTAGTAGGTACTGATAATAACGCCTTCATTCACATATCGGGCCTGTGTGGTACAGTATGGTCTGCACGCCCATTGGCCCATGCAGTGGACCAATAAGTATACAGACCCTACTGTATGCTGTCAGTTGGCAGGTGGCTGGGTGGCTTGCGGGCAGGGTGCTGCCACCAGCCGCTGACTGGGAGGGTGCAGGGTGTCGGGGTCCTCAGTGGGTGGGTGGAGATGGGGTACCACTGGACCACCAGGGTGTCCTTTGATATATCCACCCATGATCGGGCACTGGGGGAGCATCCACTGGACCACCACAGAGTTAGATCAATTATGCCTATGATCAGGCAATGGACAGTGGTCCACTGGACCACCAGGGAGGTAGATCTCTTATGCCTGTGATTGGGCATTGGCACATGGTCCACTGGACCACCAGGGATATACTGTAATCTGCCCATGATCAGGCATTGGGAAGTGGTCCACTAGACCACCAGGGAGTTAGATCACTTATGCCCATGATCGGGTGGTGGACAGTGATCCACTGGACCACCAGGGTTTACTTCACTTATGCCTGTGTTTGGGCATGGGGGAGTGGGGTCCGCCTAGGGATTGCAGGGCATCGGTCCCTGATGGTTACAGCCCATCAGGGCGCCAGGTGCAAGTTGCCAGGCATCGGTGCACCACATGCAAATGGGGCCATAATGACATGCAAATGGCCCCATTTGTGCCTCGCATGTATAATGGCCTTATTTGCATGGCCAGTGCTGAATATCATGGTGGATGAGCCTAGCACAACCGCACTTGCACTGGCGCATCCCCCTGCTCCCCTACTGCCACTTGGCTGGTGCAGTGCCAGTGCGCCATGCGCAGTGCATGCACCCTCAGTGCCATATTCAATGGTGCTGAGCCATGGTGCAGCACTGTTGAATATTGCCTGGTCCATGCCCTGGTGCAGCCCAGTTTTGCTGCGCCCAGGCTTGTGCTCCTGCACGGCACAGTCTGAATATCCCACCCCCAGAGTTAGTATCCTTTTATCACCTGTTATCCCACCAGAATAATGATATGAAAATCTTAACCAAACTTTTAGCAACATGTTTACAAAAAGTTGCTCCAGGACTCATTTGACCCAATCAAAATGGATTTATTAAAGATAAAAAGCTGGGCACAAATATTAGAAAGTTGATTAATATTTTGGATATTACCAAACAGCAAGAAGCATTAATACTCACATTACATGCTGAAAAGACCTTTGACCAGGTCAAATGGGACTTCATTATACAAGTATTTATACAGTTTGGGTTTGGGCAAAACTTTATTAAATAGATTCAGATATTATACAATAAACCACTTTGTAGTTTTAGCTACTTCATTGTTCTATGTATATTTGCCTGTGTATCTAAGTTCCTGTACCTAATGTTGCTATGGTCCATTTGTTGTAGTTCTCCTGTATTACTTAGTCCTCACTGGACTACCCTATGTTCTTAATGTTCTATTGTATATTGCATTTTGATTGCTCTATTGTATTTTGTTGTCATTGCCTCCTGTGCCATTGTCATGGCTTGGGTCATGCCTGAAAATGGTCCCTGGGATTAGTGTACCTACCTGGTTATCAAAGTCATAAATAAATAAACCAAAAGCAGTTATATGGACTAACTGAAATATACCCCCACAATTCCGTTTAACTAGAGGCACCTGTCAAGGATGCCCTCTGTTATTTGCTTTCATAATTGAACCTTTAACGGTGGTCATTTGATATTCTGACAATATTCAAGGCATAAATATAGGGGTAGATGAATACAAGGTCAGCCTTTATGTGGACGATGCCTTAATTTATTTGAAAACTCCATTTGCAACATATGAAATATATATTCAAATTATCAAAACATAGAGGGGGGTCCTCTGGGTATAGAATCAATTTGGCAAAGATGGAGGTTCTACATCTAAACCCTTCTACTAACTACACTCTTCCTCATGAGCTACAAACATTGATTTCACAACAGATTAAATATTTAGATGTTAATATAATCCAAACTCTAACCCTTCTATATGAAAGAAACTATTTAACTTTATCTAAGGCTATCTGGGAAGATTTAAGGAAGTGGCAAAACCTTTCCATTACATTAATTGGCAGGTGTAACATGGTAAAGATGAATGTATTACCACAACTTTTGTTTTTATTCCAGTCTCTCCCAATAACAATTCCACCGGCCTTTTTTAAAGATCTTGACATGACTATAGTAAACTTTTTGTGCAAAGGGAAAAAAGCCAGATTAAGTTTGTAAAAGCTAAAACTCCCCACTCAAAAGAGCAGCTTAGCAGTGCCAGATTTTAAACTTTACTACCTGACAACCCAGATATTTAAAATTCAGGACTGGTTTCAGGGAGAACTCACAGATAACTATAAAGTTGAATCTAAGCTACATACACATGTAGATCCAAAACATATTCTGGAATCCAAGTATTATTCATGAAAGGAAGCTAAGTTACAAAAATTAGTAACTATAGCAATGACATGTTAATGCTGGAAATCAATACACAAGATTATGAACTGGCCAGACCCTTACTCAAAATTCACCCCCATGTGCAACAGTTTTGGATTTAAGCAATCAGCCATATATAAATGATTTAAAATGCAGCAAGATCAAGGAATTCAGAGTATTGTAGATTTATTTATAGAAGAAACAATGAACTCATTTGAACAATTAATAAAAAAAAATATACCATATTCCCAAACAATACTTTATTAGATTCTTGCAGATCAGAAATTATATAACAGGATTCAAGGTTACACACATACCAACCCTGGCCATAGAGATCTTAACAAACCTGGATCCAAACACTAAATCTTTATCAGGAATATATCACCTATTGTTAGAATATAGGTCTATAAACCTCAACCATATTAAGTCCTACAGCGAGCAACAAATAAACCAGAAACTCACTGAAGAAAATTAGGAAATTTTAAGCTACCCCTCACATGAATTGTTTGCTTCAAATCTCCAACAGATACAGTTTACTATATTGCATTGGACATACTTAACACCATCTAGACTGCATAAATTTAATCTATGTTTGAGTGATGGATGTTCCAGATGCCTCAATAAGCCTGGACCCTTAGTACACTTTTTTAACATGTAAGGAACTGTGTAAATTTTGGGGACAAATTCAAGATATTTTAGAAATGGCCACAGCATATAGAATGCCTTTAGATTCTCTACCACTTTTATTAGGGTGGAATAACTGCACAGAAGAGCAACGCAAATTACTTTCAATGGGTATTATCATGGCTAAAAAATGTATTTTGTTACTGTGGAAAGATGAAACCCCTCCAGCTACTAACACATGGCTTATTTATATGATGAACCTTTATAAGTTAGAAAGGATGCATTATTATTTATTTATTTATTTAATTTCATTGGAAACAACCTTTGAGCAAGATGCTCATTTACAAAGGTTGCACCTCAAGGAACAAGAACAAACAGAGATTAGACATTACACAACAATGGCATTATCAGTCACTAACAATCACTAATTATGTGGTAGTTACAGAAACTGCTCCCAAGAGTGAGGTTACAAACAGGTAATTATCAAGGAACTGTTAGGTTAGATAGGCATTGTCAGTCAGTTTGTTTCAGTATAGCAGGGTGTCAGAAGACAGGCAGGAGTACAAGTGGGGATCTAGGAGGAGGAGGGGTGGGTACATGCTAGCTAAAACAGCTTAGGTAAACTGAAGTATAGTGAACAGGCAGGGGAGGGGGAGGAAGGGGAAGGGTGAGAGGTGAAGTGCAGGTATGCCATAAGGGACTGAATTGACAGGGGCTATCAGAGGTATCCTTCCAGTGGTACCAATGGCAGAAGTGTGTCAGTAGTAGGCAGGAAGAGCAGGTGTGTGTTTCATCAGATCACCTTCCAACAGGCACAGGTTCCCTGGGAGGCAAGGTGTTGTTGTTTCAATTCAGGTTTGAAAAATAGGAGATTTGCAAGGTTAAATATTTCACCAAGGATGTCATTCAGCCAAAGTGGGGCCCTGTAGGCTAAAGAGTGTTGGCCAAAAGTAGTTCTTCTAAAGAGAACAACAAGCTGGGATCCTGTCATACCCCATGTGTTGTAGCTGTATCTGCTAGCTTGAAGAGCATCAATTATACAGGGAGGTATTAGGCCAAGCAATGCTTTTTTCTCAAGGAGGCAGACATTTTATCCTGTTCTTCAGGGGGAGCCACTTGGTTTGTTCATAGAGAGTACAAGAGTGCATTATGTTATCTGCACCCAGTGTTAGTCTACATGTCTTGTTGACTATGCGCTTGAGTGCAGTGTCAGATTTTAAGGACCAGAGAGTCAAATTTGAGGTTATATGGGTTCAATTCATGAGGTACACGGGAACCAGCACACCCTAACAAAATAAAATACAATAATTAATTTAAAAATAAGAAACCGAGGCCCTTCCTTCTTTCCATGACTAGAATCAAAAGAGAGAAAATAAAAATGATGGGATGAAATGTATTATTTGATTATAAAATTATTTTTGAGCCAGCCCTGTGGTGCTGAGGGTTGAGGTGCTGGATGCCATACCTCGCTCCACACCAGTAACCCAGGTTCAGGAATGGACTCTGTTCATCTGGGATCGGCAGGGGAGGGAGGGAATCGAGCATCCAGAGGACTGCTCTTGCCTCCCAGAGTAGGTATTGAGGTATGGATCACTCCCCAGTGGCCCATGATGGAAATCAGGGGACCCTGCAGGAAGTGATGCCACAGCATTGGGGTCGAAGTGGCGGCAGTCATCTGCCTGCAAGATGCACTGATGTCATTGCATGTCCATGCTCTAAGGGGGTGGCAAAACAAAGATGAAAACCCCAGAAGATCAGAAAAGTGACAGAGACCACGGGAACTGCTGCCCACATTCCACCACTGGACCAGCCCTCCTCAGGCCCTGACCCAGCACCACTCCTCTAACCTCAGAGAGGCTGCCAGGTAGGTGGGGCTGGCCTTCACCCGGAGGGTGAACTGGGGGGCTGAGCGAGTCCATGGGTTCAGAGCAGGGTCTTCCGGGGAGAGCGTTTTCTGGCTGGGAGAAGAGATGTCAGCTGAGAGGGTACTCCCTAGAGATGACCTGGTCCACCGGAGCAGAAAAATAGTGTACAAAAAAAACAAATGTTTTTGCTGGTGTCATTAGCTATGTAATACTAAGGTATATAAGCAAAGTATGTATCTTCTTTACAGTTACTTATTTCAATAGAAGAAAAAAAAAGGAAGATAATTTTCACTGCTATCATGCACTGCTCCTTTAAGCCCATGTATCTATCTATCCCTGAGGGCACAACTAGAAATGAGCTGTTCTCAGCTCATCATATTCTCTCTTGCACAACATAAAATAGATATACAGCATGCCTATCTCTTCATAGGTTACAGCAGTGGCCCAAAGGATGTGTTAATTTTGTTGACATGCCAAACTCTTTGCCATGTCTCTAGTCTTTGTCAGGGCCATCACACTAATGAGATATTGGGGTACATAACCCCCCTCTGAAAGAAATACAAAAATTAATTACAATTCTGCTATTGCATAAGGGTTGTGGTTGATGACTGTGTGAGTAAGTAAGTGAACCTTTATGGTATACCATGTACAAGGTGACTGCGATTGAGCATTTTAAAAAAGGGTGATTCAATCACAGTGCATGTGCACAGGGCTACCTGGCCGGGAGGGTGACCAGATAGGGGGTTCAGCAAATATAGAAACAGGATGTGTCGTTATGTATACACACATTCATGCAGGGGTGGGGAAGGACCATGCTGCATGATGGTTGGAAGGGGTGGGAGGTTTTGTGGGGTGTAGTGTGGTGATGGGCTGACAAGCTGACCATGTGGCATGGTGGGTTGGTGGCAGACTAGGGCTGGGAAGGTGCCAGGTTTGTTTCTGTGTGCGCTTATGGTTTTTTGTGCTGGGTCAGAGTTTTTTTTTGTATTTTTGCACCCCCCTGACATGCACCCCCCTGGAGTTGAGAATCCTTTAGTGGGGGGGGTGCAAGGGGTGAAGACCCCCATGGGGAGTGCGATGGGTGCAGCCCCCTGCATAAAAGCAGGAAACCTAAGTCTCGGGCACCCTCTTTCTATTCGCCGCAAGTTTACATCGCCAAAATATTTTTCCACTTATGTACACTCACCAAAATGATGATCGCCATTCCATGAATGCTGTTATCACATGGATGGCCCATTCCCAGGGGCTCTGGGTGCTGTACAAAGTTCCAACATTTCACAAATAAATAATGCAAAATAAAATGAATTTTTTTTGTGTGTTACATAGAAACATAGAAACATAGAATTTGACGGCAGATAAGGACCGCTTGGCCCACCCAGTCTGCCCATTTCCCTACCTACTGGATAAGCTGCAGATCCTAGTTAACCAGCAGCCTACTTCTTCCTACCCCCACCCCCCAGAACTGCCTTATGACTATCCCATGCATGCTTGAATTCCACCACTGATTTTGACTCCACAACCTCCTTTGGAAGGCCGTTCCATGCATCCACACCCTCTGTAAAATATACTCTTAAATTACCTCTGAGCCGCCCCTATCTTCAAATTGTGCCCTCTTGTTCTTGCACACCTCTTTTTGAAAGATGCTACCCTCTTGGACTTTGTTGATTCCCTTGAGGTAGTTGAACGTTTCTATCATGTCCCCCCTCTCCCTCCTTTCCTCGAGGCTATACATATTAAGCTCCTTAAGTCTCTCTTCATATGTCTTCCGGTGCAGACCCTGCACCATTTTAGTTGCCCTCCTCTGGACAGCTTCCATCCTGTCTATGTCTTTGATGAGATTGGGTCTCCAGAACTGCACACAATACTCAGATGGGGTCTCACCAGCTGTCTGTACAGAGGATAATAACTACTGTTTTCTACTGGTGATGCCTCTCTATGCATCCCAGTATCCCCAACCCTCCTTGCTGTCCTCTCACATTGCTTGCCCGTCTTTAGGTCATCTGATATGACTACCCCAGGTCCCTTTCCATTTTGTTGTTGTTAGTATCTCACCCCCATTGTGTACTCTTCCCCTGGGTTTTGTTTCCCAGGTGCATTACCTTGCACTTCTTAGCATTGAATCTAAGCTGCCATACATTTGACCATTCCTCTAACCTTGCCAAGTCCCTTCTCATCCTTTCCACCCCACCCTGTGCATCAACTCTGTTGCAGATCTTAGTGTCATCTGCAAAGAGACATACTTTTCCTTCCAGTCCTTCTGCAATGTCGCTTATAAAGACATTGAAGAGGACCGGTCCTCACACTGAACCCTGCGGTACCCCACTAGTAACCCTCCTTTCTTCTGAGTGGACTCCATTTACTATTACTCTCTGTGTCCTATTCTCCAGCCAATTCTTTACCCAGGCTGTCCTCTTGGGACCCACTCCCAGGCTGGCTAACTTGTATATTAATCTTTTGTGTGGGACTGTGTCAAATGCCTTGCTAAAGTCTAGGTAGGCCATGTCCACACCCCTCCCTGATCTACTACTTGGTCACCCAGTCAAAGAAATCTATCAGATTCGTCTGGCATGACCTTCCCGGCTGTGAATCTATGCTGCCTAGGGTCCTGTGCCCTCTGGCCTCTAGATACTGACAATTCTTTCCTTTAGAAGTGATTCCATCATTTTCCCTATCACTGAGATTAAACTAACAGGTCTATAGTTTCCTGCTTCTGCCTTGCTCCCACTTTTGTGAAGGGAATCACATCTGCCCTCCTCCAGTCCTCAGGTACCACCCATCCTCCCATGATTTGTTAAAAGGGTAGTCAGTGGTGTCACTAGTTCTACCCTTAGTTCTTTTAGAATTCTGGGATGAATCCCATCAGGCCCCATTGCTTTGTCCACCTTCATTTTAAGAGTTCTTTCAGAACCCTTTGTTCTGTAAATGGGCGGTATCAACTTCTGTATCCAGAGTGTTACTACTGTTTGTTTTATGTACCTCCCCCTCTTCATTTGTAAATACTGAGCAAAAATATTTGCTTAGTATCTCTGCCTTTTCACAGTCTCCCTCTGCCCACCCTCCCTCCCTTTATTAAGCCTCACTATCCCTCCCTTGGTCTTCCTTCGCTCCCTGATGTACCTATAAAAGGTTTTATCCCCCTTCTTAACTGAGTTGGCTATCTTTTCCTCGGTTTGGGCCTTTGCTGTTCTGACTGCCTTCCCAGCCTCCTTTTGCTTTAACTGATACAGTTCTCTGTCCTGCTCCTTCTGCGATTCCTTGTACTTCCTGAATGCTTTCTTTTTCTCTTGAACCTTCACTGCCACTTCCTTTGAGAACCATAGTGGTTTCTTACATCGTCTTGTTTTGTTTATTTGCTTCACACAAAGGCTCATTACCTCTGTGATGGCAGTTTTTATTATTCCCCATTGTTCTTCCACCCCTCCTTCCTGCCCATTTGCTAGTGCGTTCCTTAGGCACTCACCCATTTTGGCAAAGTCAGCCCTCCTAAAGTCCAGTACTTTTGTCTTTGTATGGCTTGACTCTATTGCTGTGTTTATTGTGAACCATACTGTTCGATGGTCGCTAGTTCCCAGATGGCTACCCACTTCTACATCTGTAATCCTCTCACCATCTCCATTTGAGAGAATCAAGTCTAATATTGCTCCCTCTGAGTGGGCTCCTGTACTAGTTGTCTAAGGCATGCCCCTGTGAGGCATCTAGAATAACTGCACTCTTGAAGTGGCAGCTGCAACTGCACTCCAGTTAACATCTGGCATATTCAGATCACCCATCAGCAATATCTCCCTTTTTCTGCCATTCTAAGTATACTTTCTCATTTCCCTGTCCATTTCCTCCCCTGAGAAGGGGTCTGTATCTAACCCCTGCATATTGTGGTGCCATTGCCTGTCTCCAAATTTACCCACAGTGCTTCTTCTCCTCCCTGTGTACCTTTTTGTTCTGTTGCTTTTATTCCTTCCCTTATGTAAAGAACTTCTCCTCCTCCTCTTTTACCCTCCCTGTCCCTCCTGTACACAGTGTATCCTGGTATGTTTATGTCCCAGTCATGGTTTTGTGTGTACCATGTTTCTGTGACTGCCACAATATCCAGATGTTCTTCCTCTATCAAGGCCACTAATTCAGGAAGCTTGTTACCCAGACTACGGGCATTAGTACTCATTGCTCTCCATTTTTTTGATGGCTTTACCTTCCAGTGCAGCATCCCCCACTGACCGTTCTACCTCTGTCTTTTTCTCATTTAGTACCCTGTGTTATTTAGTATACTCTTTCTGCCATCGGCCACCTGGTTTCTCAGCCCAATCATGGACCCCCATTTCCACTCCCACATCGGTCACACCTCATTGATACCCCCAGGCTTACCCCCTAGGGTGGGGTCGTGGCACCAGCCCTAGAGTGCTACAACATTGGGACAGGTCAATGGGCTGGCCTGGGAACTGCTGAAGCCGAGGGCAGGCTTCATTCAGGGTGGCTGGCAGCATTTATTTCCCAATGTGTGGGGGGGACGTGCCATGATGCCCAGTGTCTGCCCCACCCCTCTAAACAAGTGGCATCAGTGTGCTTCGGTACACCCAGCCTCCACTAGGTGTCTGTGTTGCACTGAACACTCTACCCCCTCCCCCCTGGAGAAGGAGAGCAGTCCTCAGATGCTCAGTCCTTCTTCCCTGGTATTCTCCCAATAGTAGCTCTGATGATGTCCTAAGGCAGGTTAATACATAAGTATTACCAGGAATTAAGTTGGCAGGTGTTTTCGGCATGCACAGCAGCTGTGTTTAAGTTATTTCAAGCTAATCTTCAGTCCTATATAGCATGTGCCTATAGACTGCCAACCTCGCGTGTCATTTTAGTCATAGTTACGACTTTCTAGTGGGATAAGAGTGGCTTTGTGCACCACAGGATGTAAGACAGAGAAAAATGCTTTTCTGTGAGCCGCAAGTGTGTTTATAATGCTGGTTGTTTAACTGACTTGCTACTAGAGTGGTGAGCTGTGTCTCTGATATTTCAGAATTATGTTTTTAGTCACTGTCAGTTTTACATTTTGCACAATAAAGGGATATTATGTTTTTGAATGGCAAAATGACCCGTGCTTATTGATGTTATAAAGTGCTGACCTCAAATTTGACAAATGCAGCTTGCTGTTTTGTTACATGTGTTGTGTGACCCAATAGTAATTAGTAGCCATTAGTGTAACATAGATATTCAAGATTTACAGTGATTGGCGTAAAGAGAGGAAGAATAGAAGGAGGGAATGAAAAATTGTGGCGGGTAGAATGGAAGAAGGAAAGGAAATTTACGGAGAGATGCAGACAGAACATGATTTTCGAGGCAAAAAGAGATGACAGGGTGGACTAAAGTGCATATAAGAGGGGTATAAGGGTAGATTAGAAGTGCTTAATTGCATGTAGGGGTAGGCCAGTGTTAGGCTACCTTAACTGGAAGGGGAGTAAGAGGAGAGGTAGAGTGTAACAGGGTGAATGACAGAGAGGTATTGTAGGTGGGGGGTATCCAAGGTGGGGACTAGGGCGGGGTTGAAATTCAACAGTGTCCTGTTATCCCTATTTGAGCAGAGCGGTGGACAGCCCTACTGGTAGGACACTGGTTATAGGCGATGAGAGTTATTTATATATAGTGATGTGGGGGGGGGTGTTGGGGAGGGATGTTGTGGGAAGTGTTTTGTGCAGTTTGGGGGTGTTAATTGTATATTTAGAATGGAAGGCCACACTTTACACTTCCAAGGCAGTATGATGATTCTTACTGTACATATTGTAGTTTGCCAAAAGAGTCTAAATCCAATCTTTTGTTACAGTGTACTGCAGTTTGATTAAAAATGTAATAAGCAACATGGTGGGATTGCAAAGAATACACTATACAGCAGGACAGGTCTTTAGTATCAACATTCTGTAACTTGCTACACAATATGTAAATTTCCATCTCAACCTGTGAATGAGCTTGGAACATACAGCGGACAGATCTGGGTTTGATTCTCACAAACTCCACTTGCATACTGTATAACTGTGAGAAAGTCACTTAAAGATCAAATGCATATTTTTTTAATAAGTGCTTGAATTCACTTGAAGTGAAGTCCCTATGTCATGATTAGTGTTTCCTGAAAATTTCATGCTGTTTGGTTTTGTGATTTTCTTTAAATCAGTATGTGTTAATGTGCTCTGCAATAACTGAAAACTGTCAATATTTTTCTGTCCCTATCAGTGAGGCCTGCAGAGGGATGGCATCATTTTGGCCTTGCCTGCTGCTTCAGCAGTTAAGTCCCTGATTGACTGAAGAAGGTGTTGCACTTCCCAGTCAAAGCAGTTTGCAAATCTAAGTTTCTTTCCAAGTTTTTTACTAACCCATCTAGTTAGTGTTTAGATAGCTTAGCTTACAATCTATAATTCTGTTCTTATAAAAAGTTGATCATTTGAGTTTCAGTGCTAAACTGAAGTGGTATGAATGTTTGTGAGAAATCACATTGTCTGTATCATAGCTGTCAGTTCTTTCTGATCAAAACTGTGCATTGTTTTCTGGCTGTATAACACAGGGTTGTTTAATAGATATAAAATAAATTGACGTGAGGCAGCATGTTTCCAGCATTGAATAAACTTACTTTTTTTACTTTCCCAAACAGAAAAAAGTCATACAATCAGGAAAATGTCATAACAGGTAGCATCTGCTGTAAGGTTTATAAATGTCATAACAGACGGCATCTGCTGTAAGGTTTATAAATGAAGCACACAAAGTCCAAACAATTGAATGCTCAAACTGATTTATTGCTGTATAGCAAACTTTTTTTTGTGCAGGTCTTCAGCAAAAGCTCCTCCTGACCGTACAGTGCTTTGACTCCTTGCGAGTCTTCCTCAGGAGTATTTGACACCCCTGAGGAGTCGAAGCACTGGATGGTCAGGAGGAGCTGTTGCTGCACATCTGCAGAAAAAGTTTGCTATACACAAATAAATCAGTTTGAGCATTCATTGTTTGGACTTTGTGTGTCTTATTGGGGTCTTGACTGCCACTACAACTATTTGGACTTTGCAGCTCTCTTGTTTGTTTGTAGGTTTATAAATAACTTTGTCCATATAGAAATCAAAAGCACCTCTCGAAACTTTCTGAAAGGAACAGAGGGCTCTCAAAAAACTTTGGTACACAGGAAAGTGCACTTATACCCCAGAGCTGAACAATAGTGCAGTAAATAAAAAAAAAATGCTCTGGTCACATAGATGAGTATGACTTGTCGGCTCTGCTTGTCTTTACATATTGTGTGCACATAAATTAAGTTAATTGATTAATATGGTGTATGTATACGGTAATGGTTATGGTATAATTTCTTTTACCAGTCAGCACTTTTGGCTGGTTGTTTTTATGCTGTATATATATTTTCTATGCACGCTTTTTTGCCCATTTACGAGTAGCATGTTTGCACAGTTTGCAATGGGACTGTCTCTGGTGCACTGTAACACACTATGGGTATTATTGCTTTAAATTAAATAAGATTATTCTCTTTATAAGGGCTCATTTGTTGTATCCAATATGCTCTGAAGAAGACCTTCTTATGGTTGCTGTGTAAGCATACCCAGAAGTGTGCATGCCATGGTCAAAGTTGGTCTCTGTTGCAACATGGGTTTTAGGAGTTTTATGTAAGTTATTTATTTTCAGTGTGTTTTTGGCATGGTATTCCACTACAATTGGTTCTTTTTGCATGTCAGCAAATTGTTTTTATATAGGTGCTTTGATATTTACTGCATGTGAAACGCTGAATTCGATGGTCGTTCAGATGCCGACTCTGTGAATTTGCACTTACAAGGAGACTCAGGACCTTAGGCTACGTTTGCAGTAGCTTTCCATTTTTATACTTGCACTTCCATCTGCATTTTGGGTGAGATCTTTGCCATATATTGTGTGTTTTGGCATGTTTTTTATAACTGTTGGATGTTTTATATTAAAGATTGGTTAGTGCTGACCCCTCTGCATTTTTTTTAATTTACAACTTTGTCCGTATGTTTGGACCTGTCTGTACTGAAATCAAGAGGGGTTGCAAAGACATGCTGGTAAGCTGAAAAACATTTACTAGTAACTTCATATACCCAGCTATAATTAGGGCTGCCATGGAAATTAGAACTGGTGATGGTGGAGGAGGAGGGGACAAATATTTTTGGTATGTCTCAGTTTAGTCATGAGCAAAATTACACAGGTTATTTTAACAATATTTGCCATGTCCCTGAAATAACAATACTGGTCCTGTTAGCAATATTTTCAATGTGTTCATTATCAACAACTGGAATCATTTGGTCGTAAAATCATTGTGGCATCACGGCTGACCTGCTGCTGTCAATCATGTGCATCTTGTACACATGTCAAGAAATTACATTTCAAGTTGTGTCTCTTGCAGTGCAGTCCATTAAAATGTCATGCCATCTGGGTGCCATAATTTCTGGTAGCAGTTGCCTTGTTGCTACATGGCATAGGAATTATGTCACATTCAGGCCTAATCCATCCACCACATGGAATCATCTGTGGCTGCTAGGTCAGCTATGTGTTAAAGAGAACCTCTAGGCTCTTTGAAAACCTTTGCAGCATAATATTCAGACACAATTTAGATTTTATTCAAATATTTACTCAGTGTACAGTATCTCACTTAGTTCTTTATTACTGGGGACATTGGCAAGAATTTAGGATCTTTGTGCTTAGAATTTAGCTGGTCCTATTTCTTTTTCTTCTGCTGAAGTCATAGCATACCTGTTTGTGACATGATTATTTCCACAGGAACAGATCCCAATGTGACATGCTGGGGATTTTGATATCAGCAGAGGGAAAAAGAGGAGAAGTCAATGAAGTTTTAATTAAAATATATGTTGAATTATGTCTATATATTGAGTCTATGTAATAATGGAGAATGCCTAAAGGCGATCACCATTATTGTTCAGTCAGAGTGCCGAATACATTTTCAGCACTCTGACAACCCCAGCGCACCACAACAATGGCATCAGGACAGATTTTTACTGCTTTCTGTGGGGGGCACAACACATCCCTCCTTGTGGGGGCTTAAGCTGTACCACCCTACCAAGATTCTCAACTCTGGGGGTGCATGTCAGGAAGAAGCAGTAAAAATAAAAGGTTCAGGCCGGGCATAATAAAAAATCACACCAGTGCCCGGACCCAAACCTAATACCTCAGCTACCCCAGCCACTAGCCAATCCCCGATACCATGACACAGCTCAATCAGCAACTGCAGCACCACCACCCCCTACAGCCTTTCCACCCCCTTCCAGCCCACACTCGCCGTGCTCGCTCCTACCCTCCTGTGCATACATACAGCGACATCCTGTTGCCTAGTTCACCCACTCCCTCATCTGGTCACCCTACATTTCTGTTTCCGTGAGTGGATTGCATCAATAAGGAGTCACCATAATGCATGGCGCCCTTCCTCATGTACCCACTTCATGGGTTGCCCTATATATTTTATTTAAAAATGCCCTGATTACTGAAGAATCTCTTTTAGCAGTGCAGAAGCAAACCATTGATCCTTGTATTATAAACAATGGCTTCTAACTCACTGGCTGTTTATCCTAAATTTTATTAACTTTTATTACTATTTATTTGACTTTAATTTATTATTTTAACCTGGACTGTTAACTGACTTATGTTGTTATAAGTCTTATTTTAGGCCAGCCCGCTGGTGCAAGGGCAGGCTGCCTACCTGCGACGCTGGCGACCCGGGTTTGGAAATAGACCCGGGATGTCAAAGTGCTGATGGAAGGATTGTTTCCACTTACAGGCAATCTTCAGTTCAGGTTACTTTACTTTCCATATTGTACAAGACCTTCGGGCATAATGCAATGAAGAGGAATTTCCATCACCCCCAAGCATGCACTTGTGGAATTTATTGAAGAGGAACATTGGCCAGCAGATATTGTGCTAACAAAAAATACCAGAATTATGCAGCATGGAAGCAGAAGGAATTTAGGGTATGCATTACCTTAATGAATGGTAAGAAACAGCTTTATTTTCTTATGGACTATACTGCAGGTTGGGTACAGCACTGTACATTACAATGTTACCTATTGTTATAAAAAATAAACACCAAATGCCATTCGATAGTCTATATTACTATATAATTACTGGGTCTTGTTTTTTCCCTAAGGGAAACCTGGACGTAATTCATTGTTATAACCAGCTGGTTATAAAGGCAAACACACACCTGGTTTCCCAAGCTCTGAGCATGCACCAGCGGTGGCTGTTCCCTTCTTTAGCGCCAGCTGCCAACCGCAAGACTTCCCCTCCACTCAGACTCAGCGGTAAGTTATTAAAAAAAAATCACTGGGCTAACATCCTTAAATGGGCCTTTTTTTAACAAAAGAAAGAAAAAGGAAAAAGGTTAACCTTTCTACTGCTGTCTATCAGAATACCTCACCAAACATGTTATGCTGTGTAACCAGCAACATGGTTTCCACAAGCAACATAGCACGGCCACTGCCCTAGCCTTATTTACCAACTACATATACACCAACATGGACCAGGGGCATGCCACTGGTGCCATATTTGTTGACCTATCAAAGGCGTTTGACTTGGTCAACCATTCCCTCCTCCTCTCAAAATAAATTTTGATCGGATTATCCCCCAAAACCACTCACTGGTTCTGGAGTTACCTTTTCAACTGGTCCCAATTTGTAAGTATTGGCCAAGTCACCTCTCCCTCCCTCCCTACCTGTCAACATTTCGTTCCCCAGGGCTCTATACTGGGTCCTTTGCTTTTCACCATATTTGTCAACACCCTTGCTTCGGACACCATCTCCTGCAAATTCATCCTCTATGCCGACGATTTGGTCATATACCAAAGTGACAAATCCCTTCCGCACATATCTTCTATAATCACCCAGAACTATATCACTGCCCTCATCTGATTCACCAAAAACCTGATGCTGATAAATGCTAAAAAAAACAAAAGTGATGCTGTTTGGATCTAAACCTTACTTGGCCAAATCCCTTAAATTGAGTTCTTCACTCCAGGTCCACTCACCCAGTGGCCCCGCCACTGACATTGTTCACTGCTTCAAGTACCTGGGAGTTACACTGGACCCCACCCTCTCTTTCACTGACCATGTGAACTCAGTAGTTTGTAAAATTAACCAAAAACTTGGTGCAGCATACCGTCTCAAGCACTACCTCACCAAGGATGCTCACCTGGCCATTGCCAGAGGAAACCTCCTCCCCATCCTAGGTTACTGTTCCCCTGTTTACTCACATGTCTCTCTTCACTCCAGTCCAGACTAGAGGTTATATACAATAACATCTGCTGATTTGCCCTCTCTGCCCGTTACTCAACACACCACTGTCACCTCTACCACCACCTGAACTGGCTCCCCCTACAAGGTCACTTTGACTTTACTACTGGCTGCTTCATCCACTCCAGTCTTAGGAATGGTCCTACCTCCCCCTATCCACCTTCTTCAAGCTTCACATTCTGCCAAGGCCTCTCTGTTACTCCCTTGTCCTCATTGGAAACTACTATGGGTAGTAAAGCCCTATCGGTTGTGGCCTCCATCCTATGGCATGGACTGCCTGCCCCCCTTAGATCTACTAACAAACCTCATTTATTGAAGCATGACTGCAAAGTCAGGCTCCTTGCTAGAGAGACCTGCACCTGTACATGCAAGTGACTGCCCGGCCCCCCTTTCCAGGCCTTCTCTTGCCATGTCCCACAGTCATCCTCCCCCATTTTCTTGCTCTGGACCTACACAACTGGGACCTGACACAAGCAGGTATGATTAGATTTGTAACCTCTTACTACCTTTTCTACTGCTTGATCTGCACATGTTCTCTCTCTTGCTCCCGCATCTGTGTTCTCTGCTACCTCAGAGGAGAGCACTGCTGCAACTATTGCCATCTCACCTGCTACTTCATATCATGTCTGCCATCCTAACATACCTACCTGCTATCTCACTTGCCATTTGTTTTTCCTTCTGCTACAGCCTTCTGGCCAGAAACTGTTAATTACATTAGCTGACAAATGTTAGCATGTGGAATGTACATATCTGTACTAATTTGTACTATCTACTACTATTTGTAACTATCATGCGTATATGTGAACATATCTGTACTAATTTGTACTATCTACTACTATTTGTAGCTATCATATGTGTATTTTCTTACTGCTTATGTTATCTATTACTGTAAATTATTTACCCTGTCTCTGCCTCTGGCCCGGGTCATACCTGAAAATGGTCCACTGGACCAACGCACCCTACCAGGTTAACAAAGTCATAAATAAAAAATAAATAAAACTTGGGACCATGGACCACACTGAAACCTGACAGGTCCACAGTCACACATGAACCTCTTTTATTGTATATAATTGTTATGATGAAAAAATTATACCCAGCAATTATATCAAATAAAACATGGGGTTGTGTGTAAAACTTGAATTTTACATACACACCCTTGGTGTTGGATACTTTAATAAACCCTTTGACCTTTGCTCTCAGGATTTATGTAGCATCCAACACCTCAGGTGTGTGTAAAAATGTCATTAAACACACAACCCCATATATTATTCTATGTATACTGTATGTGTTTTATGGTGCAACTAGTAAAGCAAACTTCTGTTATGAGCAAATTCAGTAGAGGAACACAATGTCAAATTCTCCAGAACCGTCGAGAAAGAATGCAAATTGTCCTCAAAAAAAGTAAAAGGAATGGACCAAAGAAGGCCTAAAAAAGAAAAGCAGATGAAGAAAACTAAAATTGTCACATGCCCAAAGAAAATTCACCCAGGGATAAATGATGGTGAGTAGGGCTTGTATTTTTTAATGTGCTGTACAGTACTGCAGTACTGAGCACAGTACTATAAGCAATGACCACACTGAGTGCCAGGTCAGATAAAACATTTTTTTAGATATGTGGGAGAGGAGAAGAGAACCAGACAGGGGATTATGAAGTTGGGGGGGGGGCTATAAATGTTGAGAGTGATTTGCAGAAAGTGGAGGTTCTAAATACTTATTTTTGCTCTGTGTTCACAGTGGAGGGGGAAGGGAACTAAGTTAAAGAGGAAGGAAGGAGAAGAATGTGGGGATGGATCAAAGCCCATTAAATGAGGACAGAGTAAAGAAAGAACTTGGAAAATTTAAGGTAGATGAGGCAATGGGGCTTGTTGGTTTGCATCCAAGAGTTCTTAGAGAGTTGAGGGATGAGCTGACATCACATCTGACAGAGTTATTTAATTTATCCCTGGATACAGGAGTGGTTCCGAGTGACTGGAGGATGGCAAACATAGTACCAATTTATAAGGGGGGCTGCAGGGAGGATGTGGGTATTACTGCCCTGTCAGCCTCACATCAGTGGTGGGTAAGGTGAAGGAGGTGTTAATAAAGGAAAGAGTGGTAAAATATTTAATGGACAATAAACTATTAGATGAAAACAACATGGCTTCACTGGTGGGAGATCTTGCCAGACAACTCTGATTGAATTTTTAGATGGGGTAACAAAGGTTATTGACCAAGGGGAGCAGTTGATGTGCCCACCTGGACTTCAATAAGGCCATTGACTGTGCTCCTGACCGTAGGCTAGTAAATAAGACAGACAGCCTGGGGGTGGGACAGAAAATAACTAGATGAGTGGAAAACCGGCTGAAGGACAGAAGTCAGAGGGTGGTGGTAAATGTATACATTCTAGGATAATGAGGGTGACAAGCAGTGTTCATAAGAGGACAGTACTAGGATCAACCCTTTTTAACATATATATTAGTGATATATCAGTGGGACTTGAAGGGAAAGTGTGTCTTTTTGTGGATGATGCAAAGTTGTATAATAGGGCTGACATAGCAGGAGGGGTTGAGGCCATGAGAAGGGATCTGAGCACCCTAGAGAAGTGGCCAGACATTTGGCAGCTGAAGTTCAATGCTAAGAAGTGTGCAGTGATGCATGTGGGGCATAAATATCCACTGGCTGAGTACTCACTGGAGGAGAGCTGATAAAGCAAACAGAACAGGAAAGGGACCTGGGGATTATAATCCCAAACAACCTTAAGATAGGAGACAAATGTAGTAAGGCAGTAGGTAAAGCTAATAGAATGATGGCGTGCATAGGAAGGGGTATAACAAGTAAGAAGAGAGAGGTGTTGATGCCTTTATATAAGATCATGGTCAGACCGCACCTGGAGTATGGGGTACAGTTCTGGAGGCCTCATTAAAGAAAGGATATAGATGGGTTGGAGAGGGTTCAGAGAAGCACAACAAAGATGGTGCAAGGTATGCAAGAGATGAAACTAGATGGAGAGAATTAAATCTATATTCAACAACAGTCACGGCACTTACCCAGGGCATAATGAAAAATTCAGTCCCACATCCATGCGAGTTTGACTCAATGTTCATTTATTTAATGCCTGAAAGCAGTAAAAACAAATGACCCTCCTGGGTCATTTGTTTTTACTGCTTGCAGGCATTAAATAAATGAACATTGAGTCAAACTTGCATGGATATGTGACTGAATTTTTCATTATGCCTTGGGTAAGTGACATGGCTCTTGTTGAAATATAAGTTTAAGTAGCTGTCACTGAGCACCCCAGGTCACTTAGTGTGGCTCTGTTGGGATTTAGAATGAAATCTATACCCACTGGAGGTTAGAAGATTTAGAGGTGACAAGATAGAGACTTTTAAGTATATGAAGAGAATAAATAAAGTGAATTAAGGTATATTATTCAAAAGGAAAGTAGGAGTTAAAACAAGGGGTCATAATTTAAGATTAGAAGGCGGAAGATTTAAAAGCAATGTAAGGCAATGGTATTTCACTGAGAGGGCAGTGGAACCTTGGAACAGATTACCTAATGAGGTGGTGTGCACAGAAACAGTGGAGGAATTCAAGTGGGCATGGGACAGATACAAGAGACTGGCTTGTGGGCAGAGGAAAGTATAGCTGGGAAGTGGAGACAAGTAGGGGTGGGTGGAAAATGGGCAGACTAGATGGACCAGGATGGTCCTTTTCTTCTGACACATTACTATGATACTATGTAAATAGCACACATCCAAGCAGCGTTGTTGAATAGCCTTTTTATTGTATTACTTCTTACATAGTAAAGGCACACTTTTCAAGGTGTGTTTATTGGAAGAGTGGGAATAGGGGTGGATGTCTGGGTGAGAAGGGAAAATCAAGTAGAGAGAACTTGAGTGACCAGCCCAGTGCTAAACAGAGAATAATGCACATTATATGTCTGCAGTAGGTCCCAATTTCTCTTAATCATTTGTTTTACTTCATGAGATTGAGTCGCTAAGGTAGTAATTTCCTTTCTCCCCCATTCTTTTCTTCATTCCTTCTTTATCTCTGGGTCTGATCATATACTTTTCTATATTGGGTTGGATACTATTGTATATTATTTAGACAGGAGTAGGGAAGGGAAGGGAAGGGGAAATTGTTTAACCAGGAAAGGCACACTAAGCCGGAGCTTGTTTCCAGGTGTGACCTGGGAGCACAAGAAGTTAAGTGACTTGCTCAGGGTCACAAAGTATGCAAGTGGAAGCTGTGGGATTCAAACCCAGGTCTGGTCTGCTGGATGTCACCAGATTTGCAGCTCAGAGCCTTACACCACTGCGCTATACTGCCTCCTGGCCTAATCTTTCAATTTACGATGCAGAGGTTGGTATCTCAGCAGATTCCTGTGTAGATAGACCTCATCTTTCAGAATTTGCTTGTCATCCCTGGGAAAATTTGTGGATGGCCCCTCGGGGGGCCTATTTCTGATTTTGTACATTGTGGGCCCTCCAGGCCCCATAGCTTGGCCTAGGAATGTCTGATTTACAATTCCAAGGTGTAATTTTCTACATTTATTGCCATGTCAGGATGGATGGAACAATGTAGAAAATTCAAAATGGCAGCCAGAATCAAATATGGCCACCATATTGCAAGTAAATACTTGATTCACTAATAATTTCCAAATCCCTAGCTTCCAAGATACCGATTATCAGCGATTCATGAACATCTATATATTGAATATTTATGACATCTATATATTGCTTTGAGACTCCTTGTTAGACACAGGACCAAATACACACATTAATACTACATAAAACAACTGAATTCATGAGGCAATTTATTGATAATATAGATTGAAGTACGTACAGTAATGCTTAAAATCTAAAAGTTGTATGTGCTGATATGTTGTTTAGAATTAAATCATTTTATCAACGATTTGGCCCAACACTATGAATATTTTGGGTCAACAGTACACCTTTGGTTGTAATGTCCAGTTCTGAAGTCATTATATTGGAGTCCACTCTAGATCAGAACTGTCACATTCACTGCTGAAGCTTGAAAATTCATCTGCAGAAGTTTGTTCATTGGCTGCCGATGTGTCATTTTCAGTGTCATCATCTCCAGTATAATCAATCGCTGGTGCCGTGGCAAAGGTTTTTGTTTGGTCTTCTGTGTGTCTTTGAGGTGTTGACTCACCTTCGTCATCTGCCTCATCTCCGTCAGCTGCACATCGTTGGACGGCTAACCTTCTGCCTTTTCTTCTGTGATGTAGGACATCAGGTAACTGAAACTCAGTGAACCACACAGGCTTTAGCAGTTCATCCTCTCATTTCCATCCTGACAAACAAGGGTCAACTTTCAGAGTTTCCGGGTCTGTGCAGTGGCGCCAATAGTAGGCTATGAGATTTACTCTCTTCATGTGCTGACATAGGCTCATTGGGTCTGGTAGAGTCATTTGCATAGTCTTCACTTTCAGGTTATTGTATTGCCTTACTCGTGTGTCTACCAGATCCTCTCCTTCTGTACCATTGTACACGTAGTGTTGAATGAAGGCTTGACATTTTGTTCAGTGTCTTGTGAAGCATATGTGCTTTCCCCAAGCCCGAAAAGGAGATTTATTTTTTCTATAACCCTGTGCGAATGTTGAAAGACTAATTTTTTTGATACCTTGTAGAAGTAACTTGCTGCATCGTATCCAGAGACAGCGTGGTATGCTGGCAAACTGAGACTTGCAGGTGTCCAGTGTGATCGTATATAGATCCTATGCTTACAAATATGTTGGGGTTGATTTGGAGCATCCATGGTGAATTTGGAAGGGTCTTTGCAAAAGCATAAACCATCAGGATGAGAATGTCTGTATCTTTGGATTGGATGACAACTGGGCCTTTTGCAGCAAAACAGGAATTCTTCTGAATCTGGGTATATAGTATATGTGCTTTTGCCTTTGCTGATAGTGAGCAGGTATAAGTTTCTTCTGACATCCGCTTGTCTAACAGACTCATTGAAGCACTGTATGAGATCTCTTTTGTTGTCATTGTTGTGAAGATACTGCTGATACACCTTTCCCAGTGGCATCTCTTGCAAATCTGATCACATGTGAAATCTAATTTCTCCTGTTCCTACTGCTCGCTCAGTTCATTCTTGCTTTTTCACCAAGAACTCCTGATCATCCTTATAATTATCAAAAATTATGATGACTTCTGCTGGGATTGTGGTAAATGGAGGTGTGAATATGACAAGAAGTGCTTTCCTTAGGCTGTCCCATGTACACTGTGCAGGAACTGCTCTGACCATCACCATGGCATTGTATATGTACACTGAGCATAACGGAGGAGGGGAAGAACTTCAAGCTTCTTCTCATCAATGAGATAATTTCTTAAGACATGTTTGGTATTAGATTTGTAGAAGTTTCTGTCTGGAGTTACTATTGCAAGAGGATATGTTGTGAGTGGATTGGAAAATGCATCTTTCTTGTCGGGGCACTTTGCAACAATGATACTGAGAGCCTAACGGTCTTCTTTCAAGACTGATTCCAATTTGGGTTTCTTTTTCTTCTTGTCCATTCCCATTGAAATTCTGCTGCATTTAATGGGCTTGAAGAAACCAACTTTCCTTGATAGGAAGCGGTCGTTTATAAATGCACCCAACATAACTTCCCCTGTAGCCCTTGCCTTCAAAAGGCCCTCTACTATTGCCAGTGGTATTTCAATGCCTACTGCGATGTGTCATGCTAGACCCTGACATAGATCTGAATATGCGTGAAGTTTCTTCACTAGCTCTTTCACTTGACCATCATGTTTCTTCATGGTACCATATGTCAACTCATTGTGTCTGGTCAATGTTTTCAGAAGCATCTTCTCCTTCAGCGACACACAAATTTTAGCGAGCTTGTGGGAATTCAAAACAAAGTTGTCAGCAGCTTCCTCAAACATACTGTAACTGCCTCTCATGGGTCCACCCCTAACCTTGACCTCTCTGTTGATTGAGACCTCAGTCAATTGGTCACCAGGTATCATGAAGAACACCTCATTGGACATTCTAGCACCTGCAGTTCATTGTATGTGTTCTCATTGATGGTTTTCAGATTGATGAGATCTACATGATGCCACGTCAAATACTGAGAGTAGTTTTGATGGTTGAGTGCAAACAGTAAAAGTAGAATATTTCATTGAGTCTGCAGATGCAAGTTCAGATTCTTGTCTCTGTATGTAGTGACCTGGGCAAGAAGAGAGCTGGTGTCACCAATGTAACCTGTTACCCACTGTCCCATGGTGCCAGAGGTTTCCAGCATTTGTGACTGCACTTCAGGGAAAGATTCATCCAAGAGGACAAGATTCAGGGATTCTGCTGATACAGATCTTCTCATGTTGATAAGCTTTTCTCGTAGTCCTTCAGTTAGTGAGCCATGAATCTTGGATCCCATGAATCATAGGAGAGCCTCGAGGGACTGTTTATGTAACCTCATCAATCTAGAATAGTGGCTTCCTTCCAAGGCCTGGTCAACAGATCCATCCACTATTATCCCCACCTGAACCCACCAGTCACGAAGTCCCATAGCACTGTTTCACTTATAGAGGATCTTATGCCTCACCATCAGTTCATAAAATCCTCCCATCAAATTAATCACTTTTGTATATTTTTCTTCTTACCACATTATTTGTGCAATCTTGTAGAAAACTGCATGATCGCTGTGGCTGAAGATGTGGTCAGTTTGTAGGTCATCTGTTAGATCCATGAGAAAGTAGAGGTAATATCTGCAAACTGCATCATCTGGATCATGTGGTATAATGGGGAATAAATCAGTTTCTGATTTGAAGGTAGTGGATGATGTTGCTTTTTTCTTGAATGCTGTTCATGATCCTCGGACTGAAAGAGATTCATCTTCTCTGGAAGATTCTATGCTTGCTGCCAGAGCCCAAATCCTTGCTGAAATGAAGAACAAGCTCGGTCCTTCTTTCATCCCTCATCACAGGATGGGATGATCAGTGAGGGTTTTCTCTTTCCTATTTTATCATCCCATAGCCCATAGATTCTGAGCTCTCAAAGGTTTCCAGGACTACTCTTGCTGAGCTGCTTGGAATGTTCTGTTCTTGTACTGGCAAATCGCAGATGACAGCAGGATGAGAAATTTGGCGTACATAAATCATTGAGTTAGTGTCATGTGTTGTTAAGACTCCTGTTAATGTCTGTTGCTTACCATCTGACTTATCATTTGTGACATGAGTTGGCTGTCCAGGCCGAATCATGTGCGCTGCTTTTCTTTCCTCAGATTTACTATCTTGGGCCAATTTCTTGTTTTGTCTTCTGACGTCTGTGTAAGAAATACCAGCCCCTGAAGGATGTACAAGATTGACTACTTCTTTACTTCTGGTGAGACAATGACGGACCATGGATAGAACTATCGACTTTGGATAATGTTCTCTGGTAATGAGGCATTGCCAGTCACTAGAAAGGGACCATATATTGGTAGCTTGAATTTCTGTTGGGATGGTTGCATAACCTAGAGCATTAATCTTCTTAGAAGGGCTTATAGAGAGAGCTATCACATTGAAGATTTCAGGAATGGGTTCATAATTTTCAAGCTCAGAAAGCAAGTCTTCGTATGCCACAGGAAACTGCGATGACTCAATTTGTCTATCTTTTAATTTCCAATTGATCATCTTTGCAAATGTCTTGGTACTATCTCTGAGCTCAGCTACTCTCAATGTTGCCAAAGAATAATCAAGGGAGTTTACTTTTGTCGAGTGAAGAATGAGAGGATTCCAGTGTATTCCCTTCCCTGCAGTGAAACCTATCTCATCTCCCAATTCATTGCTGATAAGATTCTTCAACTGAAATGTGTGATTTATTCCAGCGTGTTGTTCACGTCCATGGAACTCATAGAGGTTATAAAGATCCTCCAGCAACTCTGGGACTAAATAGCAACATTTCTGCTCAACAACCTTTCTTCTCACGATTTGAAGAAACTCCGTTTCAGCACTCTGTGTGAATGCTTTCCAATCCACCTGGCATTTGTCACTCTTGTTTGCCAAAGTAGACAAAAATGTTGTAACAACTTTGATGGTATTTGACATCTTCAGCAAAGACATCAACATTGGCGGTAGCAACCTTCTAACATTTGGCTGCACCAGACAAAAGAACATCATTGGAATTTTCATTGAGTAACATGCTTTCATGCAATGTAATATTTCCATCTTCATGTTCAACTCTTTGGAGTTTTTCTTCTGTATTTCCTCTCTTTTTCCTTTTCTTATCACAGATGAAGCGGGTCTTGTCCTTCTTAAATTCCAACAATTTCCTTTTACATCGAGTTACATGGACTGCATCACTGCTACTGGATGTCTGTGGGTCAGGTATGCCAGAGAATTCAGCTTCAGAAGATTGATCTGAAGAAAGTTGTTTCATTAAGTTGGTGTATAATTTCCTTCCACTGGTGAAATTTTGGCAACACCTTGTATGAACAGGTAGGCCTGTTTCTACAGGGCCGGGGAGAAGTTGATAATGGATTTTATTCCATAAGAGGTAGAAGTTTCTGGCATACTTGGAAGTTGATTTTGTGACTGACCATTTCTTTGCAAAAGCCTCGACTGTATTCAGCCCATTCTCTCTTAATATTTATTGCAGTTCTGTATCTCTAATTTGGTCCTCACAAAGAACACAGTTAGGCAAATTGGATGAATTGACCAATCCAACAGGTACAGCTAGAGGGCTATCCATGTTTCTGAAATAGAAACAGAAACTTAAACTAAAAACTAGAAACTAGAAATGCAAACTAAACAGGCATACAACGTACATGAACACACCACGCAATCCTGTGGACAAAGTGGCAAATTCTCACAGAGTGGATATAATTTTGGGTCAATGGCACAATCAAGCAGATTGATGTGTTATGCATTGTTTATTTATATTTATGTTATAGTGTATTAATTTAATATGTGTATATATTAAATATAATACAAATAATAATAATAAATTCCCCATTCATGAATCATTGATAATCGGTATCTTGGAAGCTAGGGATTTGGAAATTATTAGCGAATCAAGTATTTACTAGTGCTATGGTGGCCATATTGGATTTTGGCTGCCATTTTGGATTTTTTCAGTTGTTCCATCCAACTTGGCATGGCAATAAATGTAAAAACAAATTACACCTTGGAACTGTAAATCAGGCATTCTGAGGCTGGCCTATGGGTCCTGGAGGGCCCACAACATCCAAAATGAGAAATAGGCCCCCTGAGGGGCCATCCACCAATTTTCTCTGGGGTAACAAGCAAATTCTGAAAGGTGAGATCTATCTACACAGGAATCTACAGAGGTACCAACCTCTGCATTGTAAATTAAACAATTAGGCCAGTACACCTGTCTAGTTATATAAAATTGGATTTCACCAGTAAGCACAAGAGGCTAGAGACAAAAGGTGGAAGGGAGAGTAACATGGAAAGCAAAGGAACACTAGACATAAAAACATAATGCAGTAGTTTCAATAAAGTCAGTTGCAATTCATTTTTAAAATATGTAAAACAAGTAAATGTAATATATTGTCATCTATAGTATATAATGATTGAGTACTGAGTGCTAACAACATGTGATGCAATTATATTTTTTTCAAAAGCTGAAATTTATGTTACCAAGGGTCTTTTTACTTTTCAATCAATCAATTAATCAATCAATCAAGTCTTTGTTTATCCAGGTGAACACCATTGAGCAGGCTCATTTACAAGGTGGACCTGCATTACACAAGGTCAAGCACAACACTTGTTACCCCAGATAATAAATAGACATAATTATACAAAAATAGTAAAAAAAAATACACAGAGCAATAACAAGTATTTCAGGTATAGGGTTACCAAGGCTAGGGAGAATGGTATGAGAAGGGGAATTAAAACATTCTGAAACAGCCAGCATATTAAAACATTTTCAAACAGCACGGCATATCATTGGTCAGGACATATACAGTGTCAGTGGCTCAGTAGGTAGCACACTCGCCTCTGAGGCCAGGAGATCAGAAGGCTGTGGGTTCAGTTCCCACATCTGGCACTTGAGTTAGTATCCCAATACTGACACTGTAGTGCAGCATGAGGGGGGGGTGCTGCATTTCAGAGGTGCTGTCTTTCAGATGAGACGTTAAACTGAGGTCCCATCTGCCTGGATTGGTGGTAGTTCAGGTGGATGCTAAAGATCCCATGGCACTTCTCGAAAACGAGTAGGGGAATTTTCCCTGTGTCCTGGCCAAATTTCTCCCATTCACTAAAAATAACACCAACAGCTTAATCTGGTTCAATTTCAGTTTCTTACCATCTGTATCCCCATCCCCCTGGTCGCTCCTGAAAAAGGGACTTCTAGGCCCAGTGGGCTTACCGGGTCAATAAAATTCAATAAATAAAATATACCAACATAAAGGGCAGATATAGAGGGGAGGGGTACAGGACTGCAGCTGTTCTAGGAGAGTGCTATGGTAGATGGGCTGGGGACATATATGTTAGGAGTCTGAAGGTAAGAAAGGTAGTAGATTAGCAGAAAAAAGGGGGTATAGGTGGAGACAATCAAGGGTCCAGATTAGGTGGAGATGTAGTGGGCAGGTAAGCAGTAGGTACTCTAGCACGCTAAGCATGCTGGAAACAGCTGCATAGCTCCTTAACAGCTTTGGCATACAAGGTCTTGAAGGTGGTAAGACTAACAGGGAGACTCAGTTTCATAGATTTCTGTAGTTTGTTCCAGGATGAGGGCAACACAAATCCTATGGCCACTCTCCCAAAGCATGTGTTGGCCCTAAGTGCCTTCAGTAGAAGCAGAGAATAGCTTCTCAGTGCGTAGTTGCCTACCACGTATAATGGCAAACAGTCAGAAATGTATTGGGGTAGTTTGTTGGTAATAGCTCTGTAAGTCCAGAGATCCACATTTCTATTCCTTCTGTACTGAAGGGAGGTCCACCCCACAGCTGCATATAAGGAGCAGTGGTAGGTGGTGATAGGTAGGACAGTTATGAATCTCAAGGCTCTGTGGTATAAGGTGTCCAGTTTAATAAGACAGGAGGCATTACACTGACTATAAATGAAATCAGCATAATCAATTAGGGATAGAAACGTGGATTGAACTAACTGCATCCTGACATCTTTGGTCAGGAGGAGATTTATTCTAAAGAGGAGACCAAGCCTCTACCTCAACTTTTTCAGAAGATCCTCGACATGCTTCACAAAGGAGAGTCTGTGGTCTAGCCAATCCCCTAGGTACTTGAATTTTGTAACAGATTCCAATCTCTCTCCTAGTAAAGTGTTTATGGAAGGTAAGGAGCCAGAGATAGCACGGTACACCGAATGAGTAGCCAGAGAGAACAGCATAGCTTTGTTTTTTTTTGCCATTGAGTAAGAGTTTTTTATTCAGGAGCTGATGCTGCAACAAGTTGAATTCTGTTTGTAAATCTCCACAGGTGGCTTCCGGAGTTGGGCAGCTTAGGTACAACACCGTATCATCAGCAAAAAGGTGAATATTGGCCTCCTTGGTGCCAACATCAATATTGCTTATATAAATGGCAAACAATAGAGGCCCCAGGATGGATCCCTTTGGAGCACCTCTTTTTATTGGTTTGAGTGGAGAGCGCACCCCTTCGGCCTTGACTTGCTGAAGCCTATCTGTAAGGTAATTATTGAACCAGCACAGAAAGGTCGGGGTCCAGACCTTTCACTTTTAGGGTGGAAAGAAGCAGGCAGTGATTGACAGTGTTGAAGGCATTACTAAGGTCCAGGAACATTGGCACATACAAATGTTTTGTTTTCTAGCTCTCGTTGCCAGCCATCAGTCACTTTGGCCAGAGCCATAATGGTACTGTGCTTGGCTCTGAAACCAGACTTTTTTTTTTTTTTAGTTTAGTTTATTAGTCTAGGAATTAATACCTTTGAGCCAGGGCTCTTTTACAAAGGTGCCACATCACAAAGAACATTTAACAAAGCACGATACACATTACAGGTAAAACCAGACAGGAAAGTTACATCATAAATTTGCTATTAACAGTTTAAGGCAGTAACGTTTTTAAGTTTCATAGAAAAACAAGCTATAACAGATTCAAGCGAGTAGACAATTTTGAGGTTAAGGAAACTTCAGGAAATGTGATCATTAGGTGCAAAAGGAGGCTAGAGAGGAGGGAAAGGTGGTGGCGAGAGAGTAAGTGAGAGGACAGGAAAAAGGGGAGTGAGTTTGGGTGGGAGACAGGAAGTAGTAGAGGTACCAGAGGGTTCATTAGTCAGGGAGGAAGAGGCCTCAGATGTGAGGATGGACATGAGGAGTAGTAGTCTTTATCTAGCGCAGTCACAGTTGCTAGTGGTGGTGAGGTGGGCATAGAGCACGTTTGAAAGCTTCAAGCGAGGTTGAGGATAGAGTAGGTGGACTAAGCTCATTGAACCATGTCGGGGCCCTGTCACGAAAGATCTTTGTCCCTGTGCAGTCCGGCATCTCGGAACCAGGAAAGGTTGGCGTTCAGATCTGGTGGAGGTCGTGAGCCAGGATTCAGTCGGAGTAGGTTTGAATACATAATGGAGTCAGTCCCAAGATAGATTTTTTGCCATTGTGCAGGTGAGATAAATAAGACGATTTGATAGGTTCAACCAGCCTGATTCATAGTACAGATCCTACGTGTGAGTCAGTCTTTGAGCCCCTGTGAGGAGCTGGCAGGCCTTATTTAGAGTGATTGAGATAGCCTTAGAGCAGTGCAGGTAGCTGAGCCATAAATAATAAGGCCATAGTCAATGATTGAGATTATGGAACTCTGTATAGCTATTCTCAATGCCGCTTGATTTAGAATTGGACAGTTCTGGAATAGTATTCCAAGGTGTTGGTTCACTGTTTTGCTAGTGTTGTCAATGTGGGTTGCAAAGGTGAGCCCTTGGTCAAAAGTGATGCCAAGGTATTTGAAAGTATTTACTTGGTCCAGTGTAATTCCCGCAGAGGTTTATATAGTGAGTGGAGTATACCTATTTTTGTTTTGGTGATTGGAGAAGAGCATGGCTTTTGTTTTATTGTGGTTTAGCACAAGTTTACTATCCAGGAACCACCTTTCAACACTAGAGAAAGCAAGTTGCAGGCTTTTTCATAGGGAGTTTGGATCCTTGAGGGAAGAGAGAATTACTGCATCATCAGCGTATAAGATTATTTTCTCCTGGCAGATATCTGGGAGGGAGTTAAGGAACAGGCTAAAGAGGAGCAGTCCAAGAATTGATCCCTGTGGTACACCCGAGAGAACTGGTTTGAAGTCGGAGAGTTCATTAGAGATTTTTACAGCCTGTGACCGATTGGACAGGTAACTTTTTACCCAAGCACAAGGACCTTCGGCTAGGCCTAGGCTAGAAAGTAGGGAGGTAAGTAGGCCATGATGGACTGTGTCAAAAGCTTTTGTAAGATCGATAAAGCCTGCACCTGTTTGGCACCCTTTGTCCAGGGCTGAGTGGACTTCTCCAGAGAAATCAAGTAAGGCTGTTGTTTTACTATTTCCTTTCCTAAAGCCGTGCTGTTGATTACAGAGTAGATTGTATTTGTCCAGGTAATCAGAGAGTTGGTCTGCCGCTATTCATTCAAGTGCTTTGGAGAGGGGAGGGAGTATTGATATTGGTCGATAGTTTCCTGTTGAGGTTTTTTCCCCCCCTTTGTGCACTAGCATAACTATGGCAGATTTCCATTTGTTGGGAAATTGATTTTGGCAAAGTGACAGATTAAGAATTTTTGCAAGGGGGTGAATTACTTCATCCAGGGTGAGAGACAGGATTTTTAGATCTAGCATGTCACTACTTGTTCTGGATTTGGAGCAGGCCTTTCTTATGTACTTGTGTGCTTCGTGCACTTTGATTTTCTTGAAGTAAAATTGCGGTTTGTCACGAGGGGTGTTTTGTGATACTAGGCTAGGCACAGGTAAGTCCGAGAAGAAATCTGGGGGGAGGACCCCACTAAGGTCTGTGAATGTCTTATTAAGCGCATCTGCAATAGACTTTGGGTCAAGAGTGGTGGATCCGTCAACTTTCATAATGGTAGGTGACGATTTTGATTGTTTACCCATTATGTTTCGGATGTTGTCCCAAAAAGCTCTTCCATCACCCCAGGTGGATTCAAGGGCATTTTTGAAATAGGCACTCTTCATTTGCCTAATTTGTGAGGTACATCTATTTCGTGCCTGCTTGTATTTTAGGGTATCATGAGGTGAGCCTGTGTCTCTGGCAACTGCCCAGAGGTGGTCCAGAACCTTGAGCTCGGTAAGTAGTTTGGCAGTAATCCATGGATTTGATAGCGCTTTGATTTTACGTTTTTTTACTGAGGCGTATAAGTCGCATGCAGAGTTGAAAGATTTAATGAAGTATTCTAGTGTGGTATTAATATCAGTTGATTCAAGGATTGGCATCCAGTCCTGTTGTAGGAGATGGGTTTTCAACTTGATAAGATTCCCATAAGGCAATACTCTGCTTGTTATAACTTTGGGGGGTGGCTTGAGAAATTTATTAGACCAGGTACAGGACACTGGGGAGTGGCCACTGAAAGAGTCAGGGAGGACTTTAATGTTTTTTATCCGGTCAGGGTAATTTGTGAGAACCCAGTCAATAAGGGTGCTTGTACCAGTTTTGTAATTTTTCTGGGTGGGGGAGGTTACTATCTGAGTCAGGTTTGCTGCTAGGATGTCATCTTTGTAAGAGCCAGTGTCAGAGGCGAGCCAGTTTATGTTGAAATCCCCGAGGAGGAGGAGCTCATTTTCAGAGGGCTGCAGACTAATAAAATCAAGTACAGACTTAATACTGGCACGGTGGTCTTTTGGAGGGATATAGACTGCGGCCACTGTGAGAACTTTGTTTTGTGCACCAAGAAGCAGTTTGATAGGGAGGAGTTGCATCTGCGTGTTTGTGGGGTGAAGCTGCCATTGACTGGAGGTTGTCCTTTATGTAGATAGCACAGCCCCACCTTTCTTGCTTGCCCGGTCAAGTCTGAAAAGATTGTAGCCTTCAAGCGAGACCGCATGATCCGGGTGCTGGGAGATAGCCAGGTTTCCACAATGGCTAGTATATCAGGGTTTTTGTCCAGCGAGAGTTTGAAGAGATGCCAATTTGGGAAGGAGGCTGCAGATATTTAGAGTGATAATGGAGAGACCATCACCAACTTTCCCTGTTTTTGTCAGCTTCAGTGCAACAGGACCAGGGTTTGGGTGTATCCCACCAGATATTAAAAGTAGGAGGAGCAGGAGTTTCAACGATGCCATTCGTAGTTCATAATAGGTTGGAGTGAGTTTCTGCTTGTACTTTTTAAGATGCTTGGATTGTCTTCTGGAGTCCCAGTAGAGGGTGATCGTTAGTGAGTTATAATGATGTGGCAGTTTCCAATAGGAAATATGGCTCTTTGCACCCAGGTATTAATTGGGTGATGTTTGTTTAAGACTTCCAGAGTAAAAGCCATGGCACAATGTTTCGGGTAGTAGTATAGAAAGGTGAGAGTAGGTGGAGGTAGGGTAGGTGTAGGGGAGTTGGCATAAAGGAAAAGGAGGGTGAGGGTGAGCAGGAACAGGTGGTGGGGACTAAGCCAAAGCATTTTTAGCGAGGCAGGAGAGGCAGTAGTGTGGGCTAGGCAGTCGGGGGGGCGAGCAATAGGAGGGTGGTGGGGTACGGATTTTAGTGGGCTAAGGTGGATAGCTAAGCACTATGGCGAAGTACAGAGAAAAAAAAAAAAAAGACTGGGAGGGTTTGGTGCCAGAGGGTTTAAGAGAAGTACTATAGTACTGTTGAGATCCAGGATCACATAATATGTTAAAGTTCCTGAAAGGTGATAAACTGTGGCCTGGGCATATGCAATGTGTAAAATCCTTTTGTCTATATGTTTTCTTTGTTCTTCAAAGTCCTCAGAGATAAGTACAATACCTTGGGAGTAGGTCAGACAGTAGACATATGCAATGTGAAATCCTTTTGTCTGTATGTTTTCTTTGATCTTCAAAGTCCTCAGAGACAAGTACAATACCTTTGGAAAAGGTCAGACAAAAATGTTGATTCAGTCACAAAATGTGTTAAAATTCCTTTGTTCTTTAAAGTCCACAAGTACAGTTGCTTTAAGAGTGGTCAGATGAGAATGTTGAAAATGTTGATTCAGTTGCAGGACCCAGCATCACCAACTTTTTTCCAGAGTTTATCTCTCGCTAGTAATGCAGCCTTGAGTTCAGCAGAGAACCAACGGCAAGTTCTGGTCTTTACATGGACTTTTACCAAGGGACCCAGCATCACCAGCAGACTGCATAAGGCTTAGAAGGTTCTTGTTATCTAGGTAGGTTCTCAACTGAGCATTCACAATTTTTTCCAGCAGTTTAGACAATATTGGTAGGAGAGATATCGGCCTGTAATTATTTAGGTCGCAGGGATCCCCTGATTTAAACAGAGGAATGACGTGGGCAATTTTCCACAGGTGTGGAAGAGTCCCCTGGGACAAGGACAAGTTAAATAGGTGTGTGATTGGTACAGCTAGGATGTGGTATGCAATCTTTAAGAAGCAGGGGTTGAGAGAGTCAGCACCAGTGCTTTTCTTGGTGTCCAACTGTAGAAGAAGGTCTTCAACCTCTTTCAACGAAGCAGGAAGGAATAAGAAGACTGCATTAGTGGTGCTAGGTTCAGGAATCTGTGCACTAACCTGAGAGTGTAACACGGATGCTGGTGAATTGTCAAATGCTAGGCCTGCTGTAGCAAAGTTGTTATTGAAGGCCTGGAGAATCTCCTTGCTATCGTTGATAGTAACATTGTCAGAGATGATTTTCGAGGGAAGTACAGTTTCAGCTGTATGACCAGACTGCTCTTTGATTGTGGACCAAAATTTAGCTGGGCACCTTGAAGCAGAGTCAAGCTCAGAACGGTAGAAGTTGGCCTTAGCATCTCTAACCAGTTTTGTGCAGGAGTTCCTAGCCTTCCTGAAGTGGCACCAATCCATGGCAGTTTTTGATTTACGGGCTTTTTTCCAGAGTTTATCTCTTGCTAGTAATGCAACCTTGAGTTCAGCAGAGAACCAATGGCAAGTTCTGGTCTTTACATGGACTTTTACCAAGGGAGCATAATTATTTATGGCACAAGACACTATTTCATGAAAAATGTCATATGTCATACTGACCGATTTGGCTAGGTAAAAGTTCTGCCAGTGTACAGATGATTTTAGCTCATCACTGTAGGCAAATGGGTCAAAGTTGCGTCTGGACCTTCTGGTGGAAAACTTTGATGTGATGGGGGGATTGGAGTCAGATCTTGTACCGGCAATGAAGCAGTGGTTGCTGATATCCGAGAAAAATATTCCAGCGTAGGAAAAGGACTATGACTTGCTAGTAAGAAAGACATACAATAGGGTGCTATTCCTGGGGGTTTTCTTGTTAGGACACGTAGGTTCTTCAATGAATTGTGTGAGCACAAGAGAGTCACAGAAGGATTTGAGGGGTAAGGAAGCCTTGGATAACCAGTCATAATTGAGATCCCCTAGAATAATAGTTTTGAGGGTCTCATGTCCCATAATAGTCGATAGGTGAGACAGGAGCTGGGACCCAGCAGATTTGATGCATTGCCAATAAATTCAGAGGGACAGTTTCCAAGCATGTCTGTTTTCTTTTTGCTGTAGGTTGGTCTGAAAAGGCTACAATCTGGTTAAACATTTTTTTAGGATACTATAGAAGTCATGAAAGGTCACTGTCAGTTTAAAGGAGATAGGAAATTATTTTTTACATAGCTAACTGCCCTTCCATCTTCCTGTCGATGCAAGTTATGTATTCGATATGCTTTGACCAATTTTTGAAAAGTAAATGATCTAGCTTTGGGTGTCCTTGGGTCTACATTGAGTTCCACTCTCCTCACCAGCTACTGTTCTTTCTGTTCATATTTCTAAGACATTCAATGACATCAATAACACCATTCCATGCTATTTATCTGAATGGCCTGGAATGGTGTTATTGATGTCATAGAATGTTCAGGTAGTATGAAAAGAAAGAACAGCAACTGCTGAGGAGAGAGAATCAAGATAATTACAAAGGCAACAAAATTGGATTATTAATTTAACAAAAAAGGTCAACAACCTACCAGAATATTGTACAGACACTAATATATACAGGTATATACTGTATATACATATACAGTATATATATATATATCTTTATTTATTTTGCATCTTTCAATTATCAAAGTGCATTACAAAACAAAACAGCAGACAAAAACATATGTACAGTAAGACCCAAATTCTGATATTAATCACAATATGCTTTGCTCCATAAGTAGGTCTTCAATGCCTGTTTAACCCCCCCATGGTCGCACACTCCCACAGCTAGTGGGGTAAAGAATTCCAAAGGACTGGTGTCACATACATAAATGCACAGTCCCCTGAAGAATTCAAATCTACCCTTGGAATCTCTAGCAACCCCTCGTCGGTCAAATGGAGCAGTCACTCTGGGCAGTAAGGAGACAGAAGCTCTTTCAGGTAGTCGGGGCCAAGTCCACGTAGGGGTTTATATGTCAGTAATCTGATTGTAAAGGTGATCCACCACTGAACTGGCAGCCAGTGCAGTTCACGCAGCACCAGTGTGATATGGGATGTCTGAGGAGTCCCTGTCAACAACTGGGCCGCAGCATTCTGCACCAGCTGCAGGTGGAGGATATCAACCCCTAAAAGCCCAAGGTACAGGGAGTTGCAGTAATCAAGGCATAAGGTCACTAGTGCGTGGATCAGCATGGGAAGGTCACCAGACGGAATAAGGTGTTTGATCCTAGCGATGTTTCTTAAATGGTAAAAGGATGACTTAACGACAGCTGACATTTGAGATCGAAGTGTCAGCTTGTCATCAGTCATCACCCCTAGGTCCCACACCAGTTAGGAGGTTAGGAGCTGGGTCACCCCAGAAAAGTCCAGAGGGCAGACTGACCCCAACCCCCTTTCTGGTGACCAGGATCCACAACCATCACCTCCGTCTTCCTGAGTTCAATATACTGTATACATGTATGTATATATATATAATATATATATATATATATATATAAGTATATATATATATATATATATATATATATATATATATATATATGCATATATACATATCATATATAGTATAGTGCAGTCGCTCCACTATAGTAAGGGTTGAGCGGCCAGTTACATACTAAAGTCAAAAGTCTGGATGTTAATAACTTTGGACCCGTTCAATGGATTTGCCTGAAATGTGGTACATGTGTTGGGCACACTAGATCTCTTGATCTGCCAAATTGTGTTTCAGTCAGAGTGCCAGTCTTCATGTACAAAAGTGCTGAAAAATGCAAAATGATCCATTTTTGGAGGCACCTTTTGGCATTCTAAATGTAGTCCTGCACGGCCATAGTGTGGTGTGCCACTCTGTGAGATGGTTTGTTTGAAAGAGCTTTGGTGGCCAAACATGCCGCTTTTTGTTTGGTGAAAAAATATTAAGGCATTCAAATGTTATGGCAGTTTTAAGTTCCCATTATAAGTCAATGGGAAAATTTATATGTATATCTTGTGATCAAAGAATGGGGGTTCTGGCCATCTCATCCTGTTTGGCGGTCAAAGAATTTGTAGCCTTGCGGTTCAAGAATCTTTGATCGCGAGGAATTTCAAAAATTCTTTGACCGCGAGGTCTGCCATCTTGTTTTCAGTTTTTTGATTGCACAAACACAAATATCTCAGCTCAGGGGTCACTTCTGAAGTAAAACTTTGATGGGTTTTACTCAGGGGACCCCGATCTATTGAGCCATGCCTTTGGTTTCATCCAAATCAGTCCAAAAATAGAGTTATAAGCTTTTAAAATCTTAATTTGTGGCTCGCTAACGATCTTTGATCGTCAGTCTGCAAATTTTTTGATCTTGAGATTCTTTGATCGCGATCTTGCATCGCAACCTAAAAACACTAATATCTCGGCTCAGGGGTGGGCTAGGGACTCAAATGAGGGTGGGTTTTGCTCAGGAGGGTCTGTTCTATCAAGACATGCTGTTGGTTCGGTTCAAATTGGTGAAATATTCACGTTTCACCATTTTTTTATTCTTTGTTCATGAGCCTGCAAATTCTTTGATCGAGAGCCTGCAGATTCTTTGATCATGAGATTCTTTGATCGTGATTGTGCATCATCAGCAAGGAATAAGATGGCCCAATTTAAAAATCAATTTTCTCAGCCCAGGGGTGGCCTAGGAAGTCAAATTAGGGTGGGCTTTACTCAGGGGGCTTCATTCTGTCGAGTCATGGTGGTGGTTTACCACAATTCCTTCACTTTTTTGATTTATAATATTTTTTATTCTTTGTTCGTGAGCCTGCAAACTCTTTGATCACGAGCCTGAAAATCTTTGATCGTGAGATTCTTTGATTGCAATTGTGCATCGTGAGCAAGGGACGAGATGGCCCAATTTAAAAATCAATTTTCTCAGCTCCAGGGTGTCCTAGGAAGTCTAATGAGGGTGGGTTTTACTCAGGGGGCTTTGTTCTGTTGAACCATGATGGTGGTATACTGCAATTCCTTCAGTTTTTTGATTTATAAGATTTTTAATTCTTTGTTCATGAGCCTTCAAATTCTTTGATCGTGAGCCTGCAAATTGTTTGATCATGAGATTCTTTGATCACGAGGGAAGGACAAGATGGCCAGATATTTTAATAAGGAATAAATAGGGAAATTTTACCAATCTTTAATGCTGAATATCTCAGAAACAGTTTGCTCTTTTTACTTGAAATTTGGAGGGTGTTTACGGCATGTCCTGTAGGTGTGAATTATGGTTTTCACATGTCGGAGAAAATTTATTTTGTGGAGATATTGCGTGACGCAATTTACGTGTTGCGGACAGTGTTTTGCTTGTGGTGGTGGCTTGAAATTGATGGGATACCTAGCATTAGTGTCATGGATGTAATTTTCAGTCATTGTGTGTGTTAAATGTCAACAGGTGCAGAACTGTGCCAGTCTGACAAATGAAAATCTCATACGCTAAAATGTTATATCTTGGACACGGTTTGGTCTTTTTACTTGAAATTTGGAGGGTGTTGACAGCATGTCATGTGGATGAAAATTGCAGTATTTCTATGTCAGAAAATATTTTTTTTTTGCGTAGATATGGTGTGGTGCAGTTTATGTTCTGCAGACAGCGTTTTGCTTGTGGAGGAGGCTTGAAATTGATAGGATACCTAGCTTTAGTGTCATGGATGTAGTTTTCAGCTGTTGTGTGTGTTAAATGTCAACAGGTGTGGAACTGTGCCACTCTGACGAATGAAGATTTAAAATTTTGACATGTCATATCTTGGACACAGTTTGGTCTTTTTACTTAAAATTTGGAGGGTGTTGATGGCATGTTATGTAGATGTTAATAGAGGTGTTTAAGTGTCGGACAATATATTGTGTGGTGTAGTTTGCATTTTGTGGACAGAGTTTTCTATTGTTCTACTAGATTAACATTTGTTTGGTGGCTGGCCTTGCTGTTGTGAATGTACTTTTTAGTCATTTGGTGTGTAATGTGGCCTGACACTTACAAGTTGGTGGGAGCACGGGGCCCTTTCCCACAAACTTCTGCAACTTTCTACTTTTCTATTCTTTCTTAAAAAGTAAGGAAATTCTATGCAAAAAACTTCATTAATGTATCAGTTAGGGTTATTCTACAGTGAAAAAAGTGAAGAAATTCGATTTTAGGGTTCCCACCCTTGAACCCCACCCACCCCCAACAGGCATGCGTGGTGTGCGTTGGGGTCATCGATCTAACTCTTAACCCATGCCATGTGTAAACAAGCTGAGGTGGTGCAGTGTAGGAAAATGGGGTGACAGTTAGAGGGATGACCCCAGCACACCCCAATGCCTGTGGGTGGGGGTGGGTGGGGTGGGTTGCAAGATGTGGAATCCTAAAATTGAATTTCACTTACTTTTCACTGTAGAATAACCCTAACTGATGAATTAATGAAGTTTTTTGCATAGAATATATATATATATATATATAAGACAAAGAACCTCTGTGCGCAAACACTGAGGCAAGGGTTACCCCAAAGGGTATTTGGCTGGGAAGCCAAGTTTCAAGAAAATACAAAATCACACATGCTCCCACAATGCAAAGCATCATGAGCTGCATATGCAAATCACCACAGAATGTTATGCTGGTCCAACTTTAAGCAGAATTGCATGGTGCCGAAAGGCCTCTCACACAGTTTGCAAAGGGTGCTGACAGAAGACATAGACACGTGTTTCATCCTACCAGGACTCATCAGTATGCCTCGTCTGTTTGACACCCCAGTGGAATGGACCAGCTACCCTTAAGGCAGTGTGCCTTGGATATATTGTGGTGAACCCATTAAAATAAAAAATTATTTAAAAGACAAAGAACCTCTGTGCGCAAACACTGAGGCAAGGGTTACCCCAAAGGGTATTTGGCTGGGAAGCCAAGTTTCAAGAAAATACAAAATCACACATGCTCCCACAATGCAAAGCATCATGAGCTGCATATGCAAATCACCACAGAATGTTATGCTGGTCCAACTTTAAGCAGAATTGCATGGTGCCGAAAGGCCTCTCACACAGTTTGCAAAGGGTGCTGACAGAAGACATAGACACGTGTTTCATCCTACCAGGACTCATCAGTATGCCTCGTCTGTTTGACACCCCAGTGGAATGGACCAGCTACCCTTTAAGGCAGTGTGCCTTGGATATATATTGGTGAACCCATTAAAATAAAAAACTATTTAAAAGACAAAGAACCTCTGTGCGAAAACACTGAGGCAAGGGTTACCCCAAAGGGTATTTGGCTGGGAAGCCAAGTTTCAAGAAAATACAAAATCACACATGCTCCCACAATGCAAAGCATCATGAGCTGCATATGCAAATCACCACAGAATGTTATGCTGTTCCAACTTTCAGCAGAATTGTATGGTGCCGAAAGGCTTCTCACACAGTTTGCAAAGGGTGCTGACAGAAGACATAGACACGTGTTTCATCCTACCAGGACTCATCAATATGCCTCATCTATTTGACACCCCAGTGGAATGGACCAGCTACCCTTAAGGCAGAGTGCCTTGGATATATTGTGGTGAACCCATTAAAATAAAAAACTATTTAAAAGACAAAGAACCTCTGTGCGCAAACACTGAGGCAAGGGTTACCCCAAAGGGTATTTGGCTGGGAAGCCAAGTTTCAAGAAAATACAAAATCACACATGCTCCCACAATGCAAAGCATCATGAGCTGCATATGCAAATCACCACAGAATGTTATGCTGGTCCAACATTAAGCAGAATTGCATGGTGCCGAAAGGCCTCTCACACAGTTTGCAAAGGGTGCTGACAGAAGACATAGACACGTGTTTCATCCTACCAGGACTCATCAGTATGCCTCGTCTGTTTGACACCCCAGTGGAATGGACCAGCTACCCTTAAGGCAGTGTGCCTTGGATATATTGTGGTGAACCCATTAAAATAAAAAACTATTTAAAAGACAAAGAACCTCTGTGAGCAAACACTGAGGCAAGGGTTACCCCAAAGGGTATTTGGCTGGGAAGCCAAGTTTCAAGAAAATACAAAATCACACATACTCCCACAATGCAAAGCATCATAAGCTGCATATGCAAATCACCACAGAATGTTATGCTGGTCCAACTTTAAGCAGAATTGCATGGTGCCGAAAGGCCTCTCACACAGTTTGCAAAGGGTGCTGACAGAAGACATAGACACGTGTTTCATCCTACCAGGACTCATCAGTATGCCTCATCTGTTTGACACCCCAGTGGAATGGACCAGCTACCCTTAAGGCAGTGTGCCTTGGATATATTGTGGTGAACCCATTAAAATAAAAACTATTTAAAGACAAAGAACCTCTATGCAAACACTGAGGCAAGGGTTATTATATATATATATATATGTGTGTATATACATATATATATATATATAAAGAGCAAAAACTCCATTTAATGCATTAGTTAGGGTTATTCCTGGCGACAAAAGTGAGGAAATTCAGTGTTAGGGTTGAAGCCCCCTTGGAACCCAGCCCACACCCTAAGCGGCATCGGGATGCATGTTGGGTTGCTGGCCCTAACTCTCACCCCATCAGATGTGTGAAGAAGCAGAGGTATAGGAGAATGGGGTGAGAGTTGGACCCACAACCCCAAAGCGCACCCCAGTGCTGGTTGGGGGTGTGAGCGGGGGGGTCCAAGGGGGGCTTTCAATCCTAACACCGAATTTCCTCACTTTTGTCACTGTGGAACAACACTAACTAATGCATTAAATGCAATTTTTTGCCTCTAATGTCCCTTATTTTTGAGAATGATAATGAGAAATAGTGAATGTAATATGGTGGTGGCAGCGCGGGGGCCCCCGCCATGTGATGTCTTGTCACATAGTAACACGGTGCCCGCAAACGCAAATGGTAATCCGCATGGTGACGCAAAGCGAAACACAAAGATAAACAGTACTGTAGACACAAATGGTTAAAATAATGCAAACACAAGTGCAAATGAAAATGCAAAGGGTAATGCACATGGTTCCGTAGACGGGAACAGTAAGTGAAATGGGTACGGAACCACAAGCAGAAGCTGTACGGGTAACAGTAATGTAAGCACACAGGCTGGTTTTCCCCAAAAGCTCAATAGAGAATGACAGTGAGTACAAAGAATGTATGCATAATAATGGGTCTCGGAGCAGAAAATGAGGAGTTGGAATACTAAATTGCTTATATCTCAGGAACCGTACGACGCAGAAAAACATTTAAAAGTCATATGATTTATGACTTTCCTGGCTAGTTTTGTACTTAGCCCCCTTATCTTTCCAACGAAAAGTCTGTATCTCATACCGTTTCCGAGATACGGGCCCTGAAAGGCGCTGTGAACGCTGTAATGTTATCTTATGGGGGAAAAAAGAGAAGTTTGGAGTGCCATAACTTTGGCTCCCTGTAATATTTTTTCACTAAACAACTAAAAGGCACATCTATGGGATGTTGGCTTTCTTCCCTTCAAATTTCAGCCCAAAAGACCAAACTGTTATTTTGCAGCAGGGCGGCAAATGATTCCTGTAATGCGGCGCATGCCGTAATGTTATCCTATGGGAAAAAGTGTCAACTTTGGAGTGCTGTAACTTTGCCACCTGCAATATGTTTTCACCAAAACACTGAAAGGCACATCAGTGCGATGTTGGCTGTGCTCCCTTCTAATTTCAGCCCAAAAGACCAAACCATTCTTTTGCAGCAGGGTGGCAAAGAATTGCTGTCATTTTCCCACAGCCTGGAAAAGTACTGTCGAACTTTGTGAAAGCTTTCGCAAATTCATGCAACAGTGTCACAAATGCGAAAGTACTTTGTGAAAGTACTTTTTCCAGAAATTTGTAAAACATATTTCTGGGGTGTTTTACCCCAAAATAAAGACACACCTAGCATCCTCATAGTCCGACTAGGTGAATACAAAAAGAATTAGGTTGCTAGAGAATCCCAAATTTAAATGCCAAGCATTTTTCTGATGACCAACTGAAAACAAAATGGCAGATCTGCGACAGTAAAAGGGCCATTTGCAAAAGTAAAAACTGCATTTGCGACACTGTCGAACTTTTTGTTAACTTTTCCCATGGACTTTTAATGGGAAATTGTTTTTTGAATAACTTTTGAACCGTTTAATATTTTTTCACGAAATCTTCAAAAGGCACATCAGGGACCCTGACCACACGTTCCCTGAAGATTTCAGACCAGTCACACAAACCATGCGACCTGTAGAGACGAACAAATAATTCCAAAAAAGCATAAACATGTGCGCAGATCACACTTAATAACTCCGAAGCAGTTTATCCGAACAGTACAAAAGTTGGCAAATCCCAAGATGTATGGTTCTTGATCATGTATTACAAATTTCAGGCAAATCCATTGAACAGTTGCAAAGTTATTAAGGTGCAAAATTTTAGGTTTAACATGTAAATGGCTCTCAACCCTAACTATGGTAGCAATACCGTGCTACCATAATATATATATATATATATATATATATATATATATAAAAAACTCTATTTAATGCATCAGTTAGGGTTGTTTCACAGCAGCAAAAGTGAGGAAATTCGGTGTTAGGGTTGAAAGCCCCATTGGACCCCTTCAGACCACCCCCTAACTGGCATCGGGCTGCGCGTTGGGGTCATCAGCCCTAACTCTCACCCCATCACATGTGTAAGGAAGCTGAGGAATAGGAGAATGGGGTGAGAGTTAGGACCAACGCCCCCAACGTGCACCCCAATGCTGATTGGGGGTGGGCTGGAGGGTCCAAGGGGTTTAACCCAACACTGAATTTTTGCTTTGTCACTGTGGAACAACCCTAACTGATGCATTAAACAGAGTTTTTGTCTGTTATATATATATATATATATATATAATTTATTTATTTAGTTATGTTTTGGTAACCGGTGAGCAAACTGATTCAAAGGACAATTTTCAGTTGAGACCTGGGCCGTACAGTGGCACAGACAATAGGTACAACTTATAATACAGCAGGTACATATAATACAGTGTCTACAGTGGTATCAGAAACAGTGATACATAAACATCATATCTTAAAATAGGGGCTAAGGACTTAAGAAACAAGTTAATGACAAATAAAGCAATGCTTCTCTTCTTGTAGAGGACTAGGATATACACTTACAGCAAATCAAGACATTATTCAGCCAGTTCAAGGTTTACAATACAGTGCATAAGGGATTACACAATAGCAATCAATATTTTCCCAATGGAGTCAAAAACATGTCAATTGTTTATTTAGTAGCCAGTAGTTGGGAAGTAAGGCAAATGGTACACTGGGCCCCTAAGGTGGATTTCTGGTGAGGATGGTTCCAAGGGAGCAGGCACAGGTAGCCTGAGACATGAACAAATCTCTTAGCCTTCGTTTAAAGGACTAATGAGAGGGTAACATATGTGTAGCAGGTGATATTCTGTTCCAGAGGTAGGTGGCAGAGACAGAGAAAGCCTGACTCTCCATGTCAGTAGATACATGGGGGACTACTATGGGGGAACAGAAGAGACCCTGAGACAGAGAGTTATCACCCTGTCAGTGAGAAGTGAGGAGTACATGGACTTATGTGAGTTCCTGAGAGAGGTGCCTACTAGACAGCCCATAGCATATTCAAAATAGCCCTGCAGAGAGAGCCAGACTAAGGACTGATATAGAGAGCAGTGATGAGTGGAGGAAGGGACCTGAAGGGCAACGCGACAGATAGAGTTATATGTGATATTTAGATGAAAAAGAAGTTAGGAGGAATTGGAGGAGAACACTGGGGAGCAATAGCCAAGTAGAGGCAGTAGATTTCCCTGGGCAATTGCAAGACAAGCCTTTGAGGTCCGGAGGTGGTTAACATGGTAGGCTGTCCCCAGCTTCTGGTGGACTCTCTTCATAGTGTTAGAAATATGGTCATTATAGGTAAGGGAGGGATCAAGAGTCACTCCTAGATATTTGAAGGAGGCTATAGTGTCAAGAGGAGGGCCTGCAGGGGTGACTATGTGTAACAAGGTTTTTGATTTGGTGGCCTTTGCAAGGTATGGCTTTGAGCCAAAGACCATGGCCTTCATTTTTTCTCATTTACAAGAAATTTTTTGGAGAGGCACCAATGTTGAGCTGATCCATAGTTTGTCGTGAGTGTAGAAGATATAGATTCGAGGGACTTGGCGCTATGGTAGGTGATGAGGTCATCAGCATAGAGGAGTGCATTACAGTTTATGCTTTCTGTGGGAAGATCATTTATGAACAGTGAGAATAATAGAGGCTCCAGTATGGAGCTCTGGGGGATGCCAGTATGGACGGGTAATGCAGCAGAGGTATCTTTGCCTATCAGAACAGACTGGGACCTGTTAGTGAGGTAGCTGATAAACCAAGCCGTGGCATCTGGGGAGCAGCCTAGGTTTAGCAGGGTGGACTGGAGAAGGTGGTGGTCATCAAGGTCAAAGGCCTTTGATAGGTCCAGAAACACTGCACCTGTGGCCATACCCATGTCCATGTTTCTAACGACATGGTTGGAGAAAAGGGCCATGGCCAAAGAGGTGCTGTGGTGTTTGCAGAAGACATGTTGGAGGGGGCTCAGGAGGTTGTACTCATCTAGATGCTCAGAGTGCTGATGGTGAATGATTTTTTCTAATATTTTGCTTAGATGTGGGAGGAAGGAGATGGGATGGTAGTTTTCCGGGGCAGTGGGATCGCCAAATTTGAAAACAGGCACTGTGTGTGCATGCTTCTGTGAGTCAGGCATAGTAGATGATTACAGGGCAAGGTTAAATATGTGGGTCAGTGGCTTTACAAGGGCAGGGGAGAGGAATTTCAGAAAAGTGGGATACAGATGGTTGCTACCTGGGCTGCCCCTCATGGATAGCATTTTTAGGAGTTTGCCAATGACACTATGGTCAATGCCTCTGAAATAAAAGACAAGGCTTGATGTCTGTGGGCAGCATGACTGTTTTTTCTGGGTAGAGGGAGGCTGTGGAGGGAGTTTGCTGGTGTAGGCTGTAAGGTCACTGAACATTCTATTAAAGGTATCAGCAATCTTGCCTGGGTCAGTAATGGGACCAGAAGGGGAGGTAAGTTCCATTACTTGTTTATTTGATTTTGGGTCGAGGAGGGTGTTAATTGAGGCTCAGAAACTGCGGGGGTTGCCAAGAGACTCGTTTTGTAGATTGGTGTAGTATTTACACTTGAGTGACTTCACAGCCTGCTTGCAGGAGTTACAGTCACCTGTATGCATTCCATAATTGGGGGATGCCTTGAAAGCTTGCCAGGTTTTGTCCCTTACTTTCATTTGGGCCAGAAGTTTGTTTGATAGCCAATGGGTGTTACCATCTTTAACCCTCCTGGTGGTGATAGGGAAGTATTTGTCCCGAAGGTTGCGAAGAGCTTCCGTAAAAAGCATCATTGCCTTGGAGACATCTTTGAGGTGATAGAGTGAGGACCAGTTTATGGCCCAGGCATCCCTTAGTACTCAGTCCAAATCCTGGGATTTGAATTTCCTAAAAGATAGCAATTTGTGGGGAGGACAATATATATATATATATATATATATATATATATATATATATATATATATCTGTATTGGGTAGACACATTAAAAGGACAACAGGAAGACATCCAGAAATACAAAAACTGTTTCCTGTCACCATTTATAGACAAAGTTGTTGAAATCATGTACTTTAATTGAATTCTGCTTAAACCTAAAAATGCTGTACCCACTGGGTACAGGTCTTCAAACTGCCAGTTATCAACATAAGAACATTGCATTGCTAATACATTATTGATAACCAATTGTTTCAATTTTTTGCTTTAGGCAAATGTTATCGAATATGTGAATGTACCAATGATTTCCTTTTTGGTGGATGTGACAAACACTCAACAGTATCTAGACACTATGCTAGAAAAGGGGCATGAATTGGTCACACTGGAACCTGACATTTTTTTCGAAAGTGTGAACAGCCTTGGAGACTTTCAAGAACCAGTGGAGTACAGCCTAACAGAAGAGAATTGCTTCAATTAAGAAAATATCCAGTCCGGGTGATGCTGTATGGGAACCAAAGGAGAAAAGTGAGAGTGAAGAGTTGGGAGACACAGCCAAGGCTGTACATGTTCTACTTAGCCATATGCTGACAGTGGAGAGATGGAGAAAAAAAGAATAAAAATGGAAACAGAATGTCAGATGGCCGTGCAGTAAAGGCTAGTTAAACAATTGCTTTTTTGAGCAAACAGAAATAAAACAATGTATGGACACAATTCTTAAATGCCTAGACACAGCACAAACAGAAAGATCAATAGCAAGCACCTCAAATTCTGCAGACAGCACTGTTAACAATATCAGACACATACGCACACCGATACAACAATCTACTCCTGTGCCACTCGGCACAATCTTGCTAGACATCAACTTACTGCAGTTGTCATTTGAGGCACAGAACAATATTTATAAGCCTACAAAAGGATGGTGTCATTGCTATGCAGTCCTTATTTTTAGTAGTTTAATAACTGCTGAGAAATTCAACAAGTGGGACAATTGTATAAATTGTGCTGGATCATGGGGGAAATGTGCAATGCCAAATCTTCTGAGGGAGCTTGTGGTGCAACATGTGAAGACTAGATTTGCTGACCTCCAACAACATATAGAGAATAATGGTTATGCAACTGTGTGTTATGGATTTTTTTTACACATTCTAGGTGTATGATGACCCATAAACCTTGAGAGTGAAGCTCGAGAGGTTTATGAAGTCATCACACACTGAAAATGTGTTAAAAAAATCCATAGCACCACAGTTGCAGAAACTTTATTTTTTTATAATTGCTGGTGCTGACATTCTGTCCCCTACATAGACACACATGCACGCACACACACACACACACAGACACACACGCATATCCTACTTGCTGCTGTCACCTTCAACATGCAATACAAAACTGCTGTCTTGTTAGCTTCCTCGTCTCCTCTCGCTGTCTCCAGTCAGCACCGGGAACCTCAAAAACAGACAGCTCACAGTGTTTACTTTTTTTATACAAAGAACAGCGTTTCTGAAATAGTGGCTGGTGTCTCCTCAAAAACGGTGACTCCCACCACTTTCTCCTCACACACGGCTCAATATTTGCCCTACTTTTTAAAAGCCACACTCATAAGCGGGCTGCTTGCACTTTAAAACAACACTGCAGAGTGTGAGCTGTCAAAAGTCATAATAACTGGTTATTACGTTTCCCAGTTATTATGGCTTTTGAAAACAGTTAAGAGCCATTCATTAAAGGGGGTCATCAGTAATTATAAGCTAATTAATGACAAAATAAATAAATTAAGAATGTATAGAACCTCAACAGCTCTTGTTCTATAGGAAATCTAGGCGCATTTGATACTGCATTCCCCTTTTAATGTCTTATTTACTATTATTGCTAACAAAGTCATTTTTGCTTTGTAATAGAAACTTACTATCAACACTAAATAACAGACTAGAAAATAACATGCTGTCCTTACCTTTCTTCATATTTGGTTGGGGTCATTTTCAAATTAACAATAATAAATTATATGTTCTGTTCCTTGACTGGACATTATGTGAAGGGAGATGCAAAGGAGTATGATCACATAAGCATGCTTTGATGAGAACTGCCAGTAATGACTTTGTATGCTGTATATATTGACTTTGTACATATTATAGTGACTCTGTATACTGTACATACTGACTTTGTCCATATTATAGTGACTCTGTATACTGTATATACTGACTTTGTACATATTATAGTGACTCTGTATACTGTATATATTTACTTTGTACATATTATAGTGACGCTCTATACTGTATATATTGACTTTGTACCTTTTTACTACTGGAATTGTTTGCATTGAGTTGTTTAGATTGTATTTCCTGATTTAGTTCCTCTACCCCACTGTTCTCAACTGGAAACAAACCCCATTGGACTCTGATTGCTTAGTTGGTAAAGTGTGTTATGAATAAATAATTCATTTACATAGGAGACCATGGTTAACTTCTTAGAGACAAGGTTGAAATTTTACATCAGAGTGTTAAAGTGCTTCTGTGTTGGCAACACAAATTGCTAAATATCTGCATTTGGCACCAAAAAGGCAATAGTGAGCAAATCAGTCATCACAATTTGAAGGGTAGAAAACAAATAAACTGGGCACCTGTATGACTAGCATACAGTAGTCTTACCCTTAATTATATCTGCAAAGGACTGAATAAATTAAAAGAATCCAAGGGTTGACTAGAAATCTATCAGATTGCACATAACACACAGCTCTAAAAACCATGAGTAATAAATGATCATAAATATTCAATACAATAGTATACGATAATATACAATCCAATACAATAGCATACAGCAGTATATGATCAAACCCCCTTGCAGGCAGTCTTCAATTCAGGGAAGGAATGAAGGAAAGAATAAGGGTGGGGCAGAGGTAGAAATTTACTACCTTCTCAACTCTATTCTCTGTGAGAATTGGAAAGAATGCAGCTGTCCTTGGTTATCTAAATTTAAAAGTGTTGTCTCATTCTGCCACAGGTCACAATTTCTCTCAATTATTTGTTTTAAACAATCACTTATAACCTGGCTATGGAGTCAAGCATATGGTATTTAACTGATGGAAATGGTATTTAACTGTTGGAAAGTTTCAAGATGCTATGATTACCTGTTTTTAAGATGTTTGTTGATTACGATGTGGTGAAATTTTATGATTATGTGGCAGTAACTTTGTTAGGTGCCTTGGTTTTGAAAGGCACCATAAAAATAAAGTGTACTATTATTATTATTATTATTATTATTATTGAGACTGAGTTGAGAAGGTAGTAACCCCCCCATCCCCATTCTTTCTTTCATTCCTTCCCTCTGGGACTGGTTGTACACTGTCTTATATTATTATATTGAATGGTCTGTTATATAGAGTAATACATGGGTGGGTGGGTGTGTGTAACCAGAATTTTATACACACTCAAGGTGTGGAATGCAGCATAAACCCTGAGAGCAAAACTCGAGGGGTTTATAAAAGCAGCCCACACCATCTTCCTATTTCTCGTGGAAATCTTAATCTCTCAAATTTACATTGGTTTGCAATAGCCAGTCAACTGCGGATACTTTGTCTTTGTACCTCCAATGTTTATCAAAGCTATTGGAACGATACTGAATTTACTATTAATGATTTATATGACCTTGGTCATATATTGTTCTCAATTCCCCCGGTTACCTTCCTATCTCTATGTTTGCTCGGTATACACAGGTTCCCACATCCACATCCACATCCAGTTGTTTACCCAGGAGTGGCACACTAAGCTGAAAGCTTGTTTACAGGTGCGACCTGGGAGCACAGGAAAGCTAAGTGACTTGCTCAGGGTCACACAGTATGCAAGTGGAGGCTGTGGGATTCAAACCCAGGTCTCCAGATTTGCAGCTCAGAACCTTGAACCACTGCGCTATTCTGCCTCCCCCTTCCCCTTAGAGTCTGGCACAAGTTTCATAAATCTTTATCTTCTACTGTGTTTACTTTTATAACAGCATTAGCCTGGGATGCGCTTAATCGGATAACAGAATCAGATGTGTTTTTGCATTGTTGGGCTAAATTGGGGTTAATTTACTATCATCAAGCATTGGGGTCACAAGGGATGCATTCTTTTTCTGAATTAATGGCAGCATATGCCTTGCCTTCTATAGATCACTATTGGTATCTGCAGTTGTGGGCCTTTATTAACACGTTACTATTAGATAACAGATGTTTGCCTGATTCTTTTTCTCCATTTCTTACTTTAATCCATCTACATCATATAGTCTTGTCCTTATTTGATCGGACTTATCTACTCTCCACTGAGATCCCAATCAGCAGAATCTATTTCATTGACCTTAGATCAATGGAACTCTGATTTGCAGTCCCCCTGTGATTTCTTAGTTTGGGGAAAATATTCTCTTATAACAATTAAGTTAACTATCCCTTTGTATTTTTTTTTCTCCTTGGAAATGCCGAATGTGTTTTTCCGGGCACCAGTAATAATGGCGAGGTTTCATGGGGGTTTATCGGGTGAATGTTGGTGGGGTTGTAGGACTCTATTGGTGGATCATGTTCATATTGTTTGGCTATGTCCTTTCTTGAGGACTTACTGTGAGGAAATTACGAAAATTATTTCAACTTTTTTGATATTCTTCCTCCATTGTTCCCACACTTAGTGCTTCTACATATTCCTTCTTTGAACATCCATCTTGGCACTCATCAATTGAAATTGTTGTTAATTCTTATAGTATGTGCTAAGAAGATTATTGCCAGACTATGGTTTACTTCATGAACTCCCTTTTTTGTGCACTGGGTGCTTCTGGTGAACTCTATATATTATTATGAGAGATTTTCATATAGGTATTTGAATTGACTAGAGATTTTCACTTAATCCAGCAAAAATGGGTATTATAGCGGGTGCAGTCCGAACCAACGTTTGCACCTTAATTGATTTTTTTTTTGATATGTTGAAACTCTTTTAATTATGTTGGGGTATTTATTTAGTTTTGTTTCTGGATGGTTTGAAGTGCTTGGCATCTCTCCTGTAGGCAGGATACCCTGTCCCACTTGGGATCCCTGTTTGTATAGAATGTATTGACTGTATTTTTGTTTAATTGTAAAAATATGTTTTAATTATTGTATTTTTGCTGCAAAGCTAATCTTTTTGATACTTTGTAAGTTATGTATTAGGAAATGTTGTATTCCCCGTAGGACTTTAGATATAAGACTTCATTTGATTGTTGTTATGTAGTTCTCAGTTTGTTTTATAGCATTATTGTTATTGTATATGATTTATTGTTTATTTTATTTTGTACTTGAAGTTTTTGTATTAGGATAATTGAATATATTTAATAAAGCTGTTATTATAAAAAAAGCATCCCACACAGAGGGTGTGTGTGAAATTCTAGTATATACACATCCACCCATGTTTTATTTAATTTAATTACTGGTCCTCATTTTTAATAAGACTGGGTTTTTGGAAATAACAGAGAAAGAGTGGAAAAGTGCTGTAAATGGTATTAGGCTTTTCTTTGCAACTTCATGCTTTTTTAAGCTTTCATGACATGTTGGCACAAGACATGGGGAATGTTTCAAAGCCTTTTGACCCTCCTGTTTCTATGAGGAAAGTTTTTAATAGCTTTAAGTCACTTGTCATTTTCTGGCTCATGTTTCTAATTTCCTGCTCTTTGAGGAAGTCTTAGTGGTTTGACAGGTCTGAGACATCAAATCTTGATTCCATTTTTTATTTTCTGTAATGATGACACTGTTGTATGCCTCTTTTACTGTAATTTGGTGAGGTTATGTGCGACTGACTGATTTCTCTGTGAGGGAATGAATTTGCATTATTGGGAGCAGTTGCTATAGCTTGAGCTGTCCATAATGCAAGCTAGATTGACGGGCATTGATTACAACCACCAGTTGTAATGTAAAATATCAACTGGGTGGTTGTAACATGATTTAAAAGCCAGGTAAGCTGTGTATAAAAAATGAGGATCAGTAATGAAAATATATTATTGCACTGAATTGTATATTAACGTATACTATTTTATTTGTATATGCATTTTTTGCTGCAGGTTGTGAGCAGTTCTGCTCAACTGATTTTCAGCTTAAAGCAATAGTAAATAATTTATTGTTGATCCTCAACAACTTTTAAAGACAGGCATATACAGGAAGAGTGCTGCAACTGTATGTCCAGACTGACGATGAAAGTGTCAATGGGCCCTATGCACTAAAGGGTGGGTAATATGCGCCTAAGGTGCATACCCTGCCTGTGTATCTACACCACCCCAGACAGGCTCAGGATTTGTGGTATGCATTACTGCATGCACCTGTGGGGTGCCTGCCCATGGCCATGCCCCCTCGGTGCACATGGTCATGTTGGTGGTCAAGGGTGGAGTCGTGCACCTGGGTGGGCATCCAATCAGATGCCCATACCTGGTCCAACAGTGGATCCCTTTCACCCATGTGGTGGGTGCATGGAGTGGGAGTGAGCTGCAGAAAGCAGCAACATGTGGACCACTGCCAGGCACTCACCCAAGTCACTGCTCCAACCCTCCCCTGCAGGCTAATGGGCTGTGGCACAAGTGAGGTCCATTGCATAGTACTGCAGCACCCAGTGGATGGAGTAGACTGGGGTGCTTACTGGGTTATGCCTGGTCTCAGATGGTGTACCCAGCATCCCCCTGTGCCTGGCACTACATGGCTTGGTGAATGCTGCATAGTACAGGCATGCCCCTGACACACCCCCAGTGAGGAGTCACCCATGGGGCTAGAGTGGCACATGCATAAGTGACTTGCATGCCCCTAGTGAATGCTGCCAGGGGTCCACAGGACCCCAGCTGTGTGGCATTTACACATAAGGTTGCCTTTGCATCTCAGATACATGGCACATAGGCAACTATTTCATTCGTGCACAGGGCCCTGTATAAGGAGCATGTCATTCATTCAGTTCAGGGTCTAATACCCTTCAATATTCCTACTACTGCATACAATAATGTTCTGACACTGTTAACACTGTTCCTCTGAACAAAGACGAGGGGGAGGATTAAACAAGACTGAATGAAACACTATCTTCTACATAGAGTAGTTGCAGAGAAGAAATGACTAAGAGGGCTGCATATGGTACACACTAAAGCACATCAGGAGGCCACCCAGTACTTACAAGACACTGCAAGGAAATACAACATACTACAGTCTAGCTAACATTTCTCTTTTCTTCCTCCCAAGAGGGCACACCAGGGAGAATGGGATGGGAGAGAAGATCACGTTAACTGTATGTGAATTACATTCATTGCTGAGAAGGGATTCCTTGTATTCAGTGGGGGCAAGGTAATTGTATGCTGGTCTACCAATAGAGAATTAGCAACAAACTCCTGACAATATTACTTACAAAATTTGCAACAGTTGACAGAGTGAGCAGGCAGAATGGATGAGTGGGGTTAAGGGGATGTCTCAAATAATGACAGATGGCCACCTACTGTAGCAGTAACATGAGCAGTGGATCTTACTGCTGCTAAACACAAAATGCAAGGTAGGAGACAGAACATCACAGTTAATTATGATACTTGCACCTAATACAACACAACACTTAGAGTGTTTCTATTTGTTTCAGTGACTCCCGTATCACAAAGGTAATGCAATTCTGCACCCATTTATTCTGGCTGCCTATGTCTGTCAGTACTGCATTCTTTATTGCAGAATCATTTATAGGCTTGTATGATCAATCCAATGGATGATAATTTGTCTTTAGTAACTCATTTTTTTGAAATAGATATTAACATTGCCAGTTTGCTTTTACTTATCATACAGTTCCCTGGGATCTCTGTGGGGAGAGGAGAACTGTATGGAGTTACAGCTGGACAGGGAGAAGGGTCCCAGCTTGTTGTGAGTTTTAAATTACTGTATTGTTATACTCTGGCTCTGTGGTTGGGGATAGGGAGCTGGGCAGGTGTGCAGGGTCTCAGTAGTACTGGGGACTGGGTCCCAGTTTCCCTGGTTATTTTTTCTCTTATACAGTACTCAATGCCCCACCTATGCTGTGACACTACTGGTGGTCCAACAATCCCATAAAAAGTACCATAATGCAGACATTGAGTTAGCAGGATTATACAGCAGCAGGAGCCTGCGTACTGCAGCACATCATGAGTCTGACCATCATTCCTTCCCTCTGGATCTGAATGCTTACTGTTGTATATTATTGTTTGGATTCTATATCATTGTGCATTATTGTACTGAATTGCATATCAATGTAAAGTATATGATTAAATTTCTATTTGCATGTGAAGTATTTAAACCATTGCAAGGTTGATTCAAATATCATAATTACCAGGATGGGCAGGGAAGGACAGTACAGTACTGCTGACCCTGCAATCCCCCAGTGGAGTAGCATGATACAGACATTGGATCAATAGTGTAATACGGCAGTGGGAGCCTGAGCATAGCAGAACAGCATGAGTCATCATGGCTGAGCCACAGGGTACTAGGCTGCCACTGTTAATCACCCAGTCTGAGTTTGCTGTTTGTTTTTATTTATCATACAGTACAGTTCCTGGGGCTCTCCTTAGGGAGGAGTAAGCTGTATGGGTGTATTGTAATAAAATGTCTTGGTGTCCAGTAGTTCCACCCACCCCTGATCTCCATTATTATAGGGAAAATATGTTCTGGTATGCAATGGTTCCCCGAACTCCCACATGCCACCACAAGCCTCACATGCCTCAGCACCTTCAAGTCTGAGTTCAGGAATTCTATCTCTCTATCTCCCTTCCTGTATGCTACTTCTGTCATACTTAACCCAACTGTAACCTAGCCTCGTTGTACCCCAGGTCATGCCCAGGTTCACCTTGCATTGCTCATGTAGCCCTTGGAACACACTACTCCCCACTTGCTCTGGCCCACCTACCTTGTATCCCTACCCCTCTCCCAACACCTCCTCATTATGTGCCCTCACCTACCCACCCATTTACCCCTCCCCCTCTCATCCCATCTTCCCTGATGCACCCAACTGGCATACCTCTCTTTACTCAAGTTCTGATACTCTGATTCTTCCCCCTCACCCTCTCACTTTTAGACTACTTCCCCAATGACTGTAATGATTCTTCTGGCTAATGTTACATTTCTACCTATTAGGTTATTGACAAGGCTGTATAGCTATTACCTATGATCATCCAAGTTTGTACAAATGTGGACTAGTGCACTTTACTAACCTAGGCTGCTGTGGGTGCGGTATTCCCATGTACTCTGTACCCATTCAATGTAGTATGTTATGCGTTTGCCTTAGTTTATACTATATTGATTACCCTATGTTCTTATCTGATGATTACTGACAGTGCCTACTGGCTGCTACTGTCTCCCTTATCCATGTATCTTGATTACCCTATGTTCTTATCTGATGATTACTGACAGTGCCTACTGGCTGCTACTGTCTCCCTTATCCATGTATCTTGATTACCCTATGTTCTTATCTGATGATTACTGACAGTGCCTACTGGCTGCTACTGTCTCCCTTATCCATGTATCTTGATTACCCTATGTTCTTATCTGATGATTACTGACAGTGCCTACTGGCTGCTACTGTCTCCTTATCCATGTATCTTGGATTACCTCTATGTTCTATCTGATGATTACTGACAGTGCCTACTGGCTGCTACTACTGTCTCCTTATCCATGTATCTTGATTACCCTATGTTCTTATCTGATGATTACTGACAGTGCCTACTGGCTGCTACTGTCTCCCTTATCCATGTATCTTGATTACCCTATGTTCTTATCTGATGATTACTGACAGTGCCTACTGGCTGCTACTGTCTCCCTTATCCATGTATCTTGATTACCCTATGTTCTTATCTGATGATTACTGACAGTGCCTACTGGCTGCTACTGTCTCCCTTATCCATGTATCTTGATTACCCTATGTTCTTATCTGATGATTACTGACAGTGCCTACTGGCTGCTACTGTCTCCCTTATCCATGTATCTTGATTACCCTATGTTCTTATCTGTTGATTCTTGTTAATGACTATTGGTTGCTTCTGTCTCCTCAACTTATGTGTTTGTTTATCCTCTCTTATCTGATGAGGATCCTTTGTAAAAGAGCTTTTAGCTCAAAGGTTGTAATTCTGATTATTCAAAAAATAAAATAAACTATAATAACTAGCTTTGGACCTCATAAGTCAAAGGTGTGTCTGGGTGTGGTCATGGTCACATGTACCTGCTATGTGCACACCACACCCTGACACCTGACACTGGGACTCATAGCAATATTGCATCAGGACAAGAGATAGCTGCAAAGATGCTGCTCTATGCATTTGAGTGGGTCACTGCACTTCTATTTGAGGATGAGGATGACCACCGTTGGGATGTTGCCCCTGCCTGTAAGGATATTTATGGTCAATGGCAACCCACACTGGGGGATGCCCCTATGGCCACCACTAATGTCTGAGTTCCTGACATTTCATTAATTCCAGTGATGCCAGGTGAAGATCCTGCTTCTACCAGGCTCACAGGAGAAGATCTTCCTGTGGATGAGGCCCCAGGCCACCCTGGCATGGGCAACATGACTACTTGAGGGCCTTGAGTACATAGTGGACTGTTACTGCAATGGGTTTAGGATGGCATGGTTCATCATCAGACCCATCATGGTGAGTACAGACACTGGCTATGGCAGAGAGTGCATGGCAGCAAAGGGTGCATGTTGCATAACATTAGTTGCTGGCCAGTGGGGCTGTCCAGAAAGTGGGTGATGCCATCTCACACCTGCCTTTCCCCCCTGCAGGATATCACACTACTGCTGGCAGCTATACTGTTGTGAAGAGAGGGTCCTGACATCACTGACACTGACCCTGAGGCCCCCAGATAACTGCTGGAGGAGAGGGAGAAGGCAGCACGTTGTTTATTATGGCATCATGTTAGTGCAGATGTAGAAAGCAGAATGGCCAGGCTTCATGGATGTTTAATGTGGTGGCAGCTATAAGTGGTAGGTGCCTGGCAGTGAGCCATGTGCACCATCCCATGGGATGCAGGTACTAGGATAGCACAGCACTGGACTGCCAAACGGGATGTGTGGCATGGACTTAAAGAGCTAGTGTATTGCCTAAAACTAATGTTAGTTTTGAAAAGCAGTCAACCATTACCTGTTGTATCTGAGGTACTTTTTCTTTTCCCTGTGGCTAATTAGAAGATTGTTTACCTGGTGTTGGCAGGTGTGATTTGTGGAACAGCACTCTATCTGGCAGCAGACATATCTAGCTCTATTGCCCCCCCCCACACTGTATCATCAGCACTGTGACCTCACTGACTGTGACATTACTGCTGCTTAGGAAAAGCCACTCAGAGGCTACCAGATCAATCACCTGTGATGTCACAGTCAGTGAGCTCACAATGCTGTGATGTAGTGGGGGGGGGACTAAAGTCAGATATGTCAGTGGCCAGCCAGCCAGCCAGCCAGCCAGAGAACTATTCCAAAAATCCAACACAATATTATCACTTAAAATACTTTCAAATAAGCAAAAGGAAAAAGAAAAATACTGCAGAAATAAAAAGTTACAACTGACTACTTCTCAAAATGTGTATCATTTTCCTGTCTGTCTGTTTTGAGTCCACTAGCTCTTTAAGAGACTCTGGCATGTGCCATGGAAATGGAGCAGATACAGTAAAGTGCAGAACTGTATCATATTCCTATATACGGTATACACAGTAGCAGGCACTATGATTCTGAACCTGTACCACATGTGCAATAAACTGAGTGAAGAACACATGATCTTTTTCCAATGTTGTCCTTTTGGGGGATTATCCAGTGTCTGTACAGGGTAGTACCTGTGCAAATTCAAAAGCAAAAAGCTGTACAGGAAAACTGTGGCAAATAATGGGATCCACAAATGTGATCAACATAGAAACCAAGTAAAACATACAAATGATGGGGGAGTTCAGAACCATGAAAGTAGAGTGACTAAAAAACAAATGGTGTGTGTGTGTGTGTGTGTGTGTGTGTGTGTGTGTGTGTGTGTGTGTGTGTGTAAACGATGGATGGAGACATAACAAACAAAATTGCATGTGTGTGATTGGGGGGGAATGAGGCAGTAACAGTTATTATTGCACTGTACAATACAGGTCTTGCCTGTCACCTGATGTGTGAATGTTGCCACACTGTTGCCACACTGGCACATGACCCCCCATCCCTCACCAACAAACATATCTGACAATACAGTCACCAGAGGATGATGCCAACACCATTTACACCCAACACCCCTGTATAATATAAAGATTACAGAAGATTGGGTATATTGTTTCATTCTTTACTTGACATTGATAAACTGCAGTGATTGGCACTTTCAGCTCTTGTATACCTCCAGCCTGACTCTGACACTGGCAGCTCCAAAGCTTGGAGACATTTTTGCACTTGGGCAGAAATGGCAGAAAGCTTGACAGCTCTATATTTTACAGTGCCCCATGTTTAGTAGGTGGGCATTAGGAATGGGCTGCTTGTCAGTAGCATCATATTAAAAGGAGAATGGAGTGGGAAGAGAAATGGTTGGAGGGGCTGCTGTATGTGGTGTTTCCCTGCAGTACCCCACAGCATATGATAACTCAGTGGGAAGGGAAATGTTGGCTGGGCTGCAGTATGTCACATTTCCCTGCCAAGTCCCTGTTAACTGGCTGGCCTCCTGGTATGTTTTAGTGTGCATCATGTGGGCAAATCAAGTTAACCATAGTTATATGTTTTAGGTTTTTTGAATTTTTTTCAGGCTCCAGTTTGTGTGAGCCACAAGTGATATGTGTAAAAATTAAACAGATGGCTAAAGAGGATAAAACTGAACAAAACAAAAAACAAAACAAAAAGATTAGTATAACTATAAATGTCACTGAGCAAGTACAATAGTGGATCTAGCAAGTAAACTTTTGGCAAGCATCATACTGCAGTGTCAGAAAGCACACCAGACTTCTTCTAATTCAAGAGTAATTGGTTAAATACATTCATGGTTCTGATATGCACTGTATAGCAGTACTAGAATTTAGTAATCATGATAGGCAACACATTTTATATATGCATTTTATCTCCTGTGTCTGCTGCCCCCAGCTGCCCCCTTCTAACTGACTACCCCAGCCCTGTTACCCCAGTATCACCGTGACTTATCCAGAGCCTGCCCAGTCACCAGGTGCAGAGCCTACAAGGTATCTGTTATCATACTCAGTTTGGGGTGTTTTTCCTCCATTTATTTCTCTTCCTGTTGCTGGGGCACACATGCAGGATGTGTATATGTGGAGGCACACGTGCATCCATGGAAGTCCTGCAGCACCCTCCCTTCCATGGTGTCCACAGTCCCACACTACCCTCAGGCCTCCACCTGGGGGCAGTCATTCAGTGGGAACACTAGTCCTCCCTCCCCGGGAGAGGAGAGCTGTCCACTGGATGCTCAATCCTCTACCTCCCCCTGCTAACCTTTGGTGGTCCGTGCTCATTCCCAAACACAGATCACTGGTGTGGCATGAGGTGTGGCATCCAGTGCCTCAACCCTCAGTGCCACTGGGCTGGTCAGACAATACATTTGTGAGCTAAAATACTATGCACACAAAATGCCATTTTATTCCATACATACACACATACAAGGTGATGAATAATGAATTCTGTGTGTGCCTCTACGGCAACTTCTTGCAACCATCTCATGAAAAAAAACACTTTATTTTGTGACTGATCAATGATGAGTACAAAAATATACAGTAAGTAAGGTCTGTCCAATAGCAGGAATGCCACTTACATACTGTAACTCCAGATTATCTTGCAGGTGCGATCTGCGGTCTGACTGCACCACTGCAGGATTTTCTTAGGAAAGAAAAAAAATGCTGACTTGCTTCAGCACAGTGCAATTTTCTAGGAACTTTACTGCAACATTCTTTCTGCAGAATTCTGTGTTAACATACTTCATCCTGGCAGGCGGCACTGTACTAATTAGCTTCATTAAAATGAAAGCTATAAAGGGCAGGTTGGAATCATTTTCTCACTAGACAAGACTGTCTTTGGATAGCATACAAATACATACACAGTAAAAATACTGTGACAATCCCTGTGTATTGCCACTTCACAGTCTATGGAGGGGCACTTCACTGATGCCTGACTTGAAGTTGGTTACCACACATTACCTCTGCTAAGATAAAAGAATGTTTAAAATCCCTCATGGAGGGGTTCAAACTTTATCCGACTGTCAGGTCTGATTTATGAACTAAAAAGAAGAAGTGCTGTATCAGAGGCTTAAGAATTTGACTAATTTAATTAAAGTAACAAAGAAAGTCTTGAGTTTCAGGCTTAAGGGCCTGAGCAATTAATTGAAGTAGCCTAGAAGATACCATGCAGAAGTGTTAATATGGCAATGGGGTCACTACTCCTGGGCAATATAAAAAGACCCATATCTGGGAGTCATACTGGATGAAAGCCTAACAATGGAGGCCTAGGTGTCTGCTGTAGTCTTGAATTACTTTTTCCATTTCATAACAACCACCAGATAAGATCCTTTTTCCTGCCCCAGGACATTGCCACAGTTATTCAAGCATTTGTGACTTTCCAGTTAGACTACTGCAATTCTCTGTACCTTGAGGTTAGTGGGGGTACACTGTAATGTCTGCAGCTGCTGCAGAATGCACCCAACCGGGTACTCATGGGCCTTCCTAGACTGAGCCATATTTCTCCGGCACTGCGAGATCTGCACTGACTGTTATTTTAGATGAAATCCAGGTAGTTTTTTATTATTTTATTTGGGTATGATATAGTTAATTGTTTGTGGTTTAACATTGTTTTTATTGTAATGGCACCCTGGGCCTCCAGAGAAGGGTGCCATTAATAAATAAAGACTACTACTATTATATTGAACTATAGAACCTGGAGAAGGGAGGGAGGGAGAGAGAGAGAGAAAGCAAGAGAAAGAGGGAAAGACAGACAAATCACAGAAAAGAGAAGTTAAAATGGAGGTAGGACCATCTCCTGCCATTCTGACAAAGAGTAAGCAGTCTTTTTTTCTCTTTTGTTAATTTGTTTTTAATTTTTCTGACCAACTACATATAGTGCATACACTAGCCAAGTTGGCTGATTGGCACAACAGCAGTGTGTTACTACTGGTGATGCCTGTGGGTATAAGGCTCTTGGCTCATTCAGGGCAGGCAGGATGGGCCAGGAGCCTTTTTTTGCCACCAGAGTCTATGTATCAAGTATGTACCAATGACGTGGGTTCATGGATGAGCAAAACCTGTTGGAAGACCTGAGTGGAGGAGGATCAAGCATCCTAGAGCATGTTCTTACTGGGTCATAATGTCGCACGCTTAATAGTGTATGACATTATGGCTAACCCAGTACAGCACAGTATGCTACAGTTACTGGTGCAATACCACATATACTGCTGTATGCGGTATTGCACTAGTAGAGGTTTCCCAGGCAGAGGATAAGACCTCTGCTGGGAGTGAGTTCCAATGAGCAGCTGCTGTGGCTCACAGGACTGAGCCATAGCAGTAGGAACCCAGGTGCTGCGTCTGGGACCCGGGTTTGATTCCAGTCCTGGAAACATTAATTTTTCAGACTTGTATGCGCCTGGTGGAACTGGGGTTTAGAATTTTAGTGGGGTCTCGAGGCCCCCATAATGGGGGGTATGGGGGTGAAGCCCCCCACAGGAAAAAGACTTATGCCTCATGGCATAAATTGTGCTGTATTGGCAGCGTGAGTTTGCCATGCGGCATAATGTCTTGCGACATTATGACCCCATGCTGAGCATGTTCTCTTCCTCCACCTCAGCTGGGATGGAGAGTGACTTATACCACTGCTATCCTGGCACCTTGTTGACCACAGGTGGGCTGTGGAGCAGCTCTGGAGACCCAACATGGAAGATACACTGTAGATGTGTTCTGCGGGGGCATATACAGTATACTCAGTCTTAGAATACAGGGGGACATCATTGCTGGGATTGGTGAAAATAAAAATGGAAATCCCCAACACACAACAGCATGGTGCCAGTCACTTTTGGTTTCCAATTTCATTTACTGTCTTCTCCTGCTAAGCTTTGCAATGTGAATGATGAGGGTAAGCCTTGGGGAATATAAAGGTTAGTAGTACAGAAGGCAGAGTATAGGACTGGGGTATTGCCTCTGTGTAAAGGAGACAGCACTGAGGACTTTGGTACTAAGAAAGTAATGAAAAAGCTGTCAGCCCAAGTGTTCATAATTTTTTTTTTTTCGCTTAGAGTAGTTTTTGTTGATTGGGAAATAAGGGCATGGCAATATTGTCTATTTTCAACTTGGTGGGGGAGAATACAGATGCAAACCAATGGAAATGTTCATCTTTCCACCTCCACAAGTTATCTTGGAGGGTCTCCCCCTTCTCCTGAAGACTGTCCTCTTGAAATTTAAGATCTTTGCCCTAGAATTTGTCTTTGGTCATCTAGGGTGAAGGTGAACCAAACCATGTTGTGACCACACATACCCAGGGGTTCCTTATCCTAATCTCTTACACCATGCTCTTGTTCTTTGTGCATAATTTGACCTTATCATCATGTCTTTGAATAAGTAACAATTAATTGTTATTCCTTATTTACTTTAGATACAGATAAAACAAATAAATGACAACATCATTGCTAAGATAATTACTCTGTATGAAAGCCCACTACAAGATCTTTCAAATAAGGTATTGGGCTTACCTGTAGGTTTTAGGAATCCTGACCTAACATATTATGTACATATCTAAATCATCCGTAAATGAAATCAGGGCAGCAGTGGTTTCATAGAATCTTGAGACAGAGTGTGATGGAACTGAGGGGCAAATTGTATGTTGACAATTATGGTCTGCTCCTCAGAGACATCAGCTTTTATTTCAAGACTCCATGAAATGGCTACTGCCTTATTTTTTTAAGATTACTTAAACATGATCTCAGGATTTTTGTCACGTACTCTACAGGAAGGATCAACCCCTTGTTTAAAAGGTCCTTTCACTGTTTTTCAGAATGTGAGTGAACTGGCAATGTTTATTTCCTCTTTAAAGTTTTGACTTTTTTTACTGTTTTAGATACAGTACTTGTTTCTCTTGATGTTCTCCACATTATTTTTAATATGTACAGTACTGTACAGTATACATCAAAGAGTTTTAGAACTCCCTTATGATAAAATCACCCAAAGCCAAGTACATCAGTGTCGTGAGGCACAGGTCAGGAAGCACAGGGAAAATCAGGAGCAGTTGTAGAATTCAACAAAACTGTTTATTTGTAGTTGCAGTAACATAAAAAAAAATAAACTTGTTCAGAACAACTATGCACAGAGAAATAAAATACAATCTTTCTTCTGTCTCTTTGTCCCTTATTCTTCTAAAAACCCATTTGTAGTTCAAGTTTAGCTCTTTTATAAATCTTTTCAACCCCCATCCTTAGCAAACATCCTGTCCAAGTAGGTTTCAGGCAGCATGAACAGAATGTGCTTGCTGAGGCCCCCCAGCCTTTGTAAAAGACTCAACATTTGCATTCAAGTAACCTCTAGAGTTTTTGCAGTCATCTCCAAATCTGAATACTGTATATACATTTCAACAGTACTACCATATATTTTCCAAACACAAGGGATCCCAATATCAGTTTCATTCCATACATTGATTTGCACATAATTTTATATTAGCTGATATAAATATGCAAGGGAGGGGAAAACAGACAGGAAGAGAAAACTGAGACACAGTGAGAGGCAATGAACTGCGAGATTGTTCAAGCTGATCAAGTCCAATGACTCACAGGAAAATGTGGTTGTCAACCAGACAGAGAAGGGATAGAAAAGGAAAGAACATTGCATTTAAACACTTTCTCCATAACAAATGGAACAGGGTCCTATTCTACCCTGTCACAATCAGGTAAACATTTTTTTAACATATGGTATGTCCATTTAATACCAATAATAAGAAAAATTCCTCTTGCACACCAACCTTGGCAGGATTCACAAAGCAAATGTGCTGGGCGCAAATGAGATGCCCCGTCCCCAAACAGTGGGATTCACAGATCCACTGTGAATTGCACTGAAGTGCCATGGTGCAACCTGAGATGCCCCAGTGCAACAGAGATGCACAGAAGTACCCTGGACAGCACAACACTGAATATGGAGCAAGTAAGCAAGGGACACGGGAGTAACAGGGGGAGACTGCAGTGGCACAAAGGATGCAGGAGAACACACTGGCAGGGACTGGCCAGAGTGTCAAAGGGCTGGAGAGAGGCCACAGCAGATAAGGTGCACAGACATAGCACACATGGAAAAACCTGGAAGCACCAGACACACACCCCACACAGGGACCCAACAGGCAGAGATGCCATGCACAGGGGTGCCTGGTAAGGTGGGCCACAGCAAAAGAGGTGCATGTACAGCATGGCAGAGGGTGCTGCACACAGCCTGGTGCACAGGAACCTAGTGGCATGGACAAGGCAGATGCCACACAGGTGTACAGAGGTGAACAGGCACATTGAACAGTCACAATGGTAGACAGTCCGAAGGCCATGCCCTGCACAGGTGGAACATGCCTACATGCAATGTGAACCACAGTAAGAGCAGCACAGCAACAGGGGATCGACATAACAGATGCAGGTGTCACACACCACACACAGAAGAGGGGCACTGTGAAAGGCAGCATGATGCAATGCCCACCAACATGCCAGAGACAACAAGGAGGGTGCACACTGAGGCAGGCATGAAACCCCCTTTAAGGATACATGTGTGCGAAGTACCACAGGTGCATACATGTGAGTGGGAACAAAGGTACAGTGGAAACCAGTAAACAGAACAGAGCACATTCACAAGATACAGTGAATGACCACAGACACCAGTAGCAATAGAAAACAGTTTAGTAAAAAATGAATGAAACAGCAATAACTATGTACAAAAACAATCAGCTCTAGGAACAGGGAAGTTGTGGTGTGGGAATCTATACAGGAACAATAATAACAGTATACAGCAGATTGATGGTACTGAGGTGGAGGAACAGCTACAGACAATGGGGAAGGGCAAGGTGTGTGGGGTCAGAACAACAAAGGGGCTATATACAGATGTCCATGGCCCTAATATGCCAGATGGGCCACAGCACGGCAGCCAACCCTCCATCCCCTGGTACTCATCAACCGGACCAGCATAGTGAGTGCCTGCAGGAGCTGTCCCTGCTGCCTGTACAGCAGTCATATGGTCCTCCTCTGTGCCCTCTGGAGCTTCATCCCTGCAAGCTGCACAGCACCCTGTCTCCACTGATGCCATGGCACACCCAGCCAGACTCTCTGTGGACCTACAGTGGGGGACACAGACAACAGGTACTAAGTGCCATGTTCCACACTGGCCCCCTGACCAACACGCGAGTGTGCAGGAGGCATCTACCATGGCAATGGCCGACAGCCCACCAGGCACACCACATGCCAGCATCAGACTGGCACACAGTGCCACAATGTGACCGTACAATGGTACTCAGACAGCACAAGGCCCTCATGTGCATGTAGAGGTAGGCACTGAGGGGCACGCAGCCATGTCCCACACAGCATGTGCAGATGCCAGCAGGCTGCACAGGCATGCAGGCCCCATCTGAACACCACATGAGCACCACAATGTGCCCATGGTCCACAGCAGATGCTCATAAGGAGGATGGACACTAAGGGGCCATCTGCGCTGTGGCCCATGCACACACCACCATGGCCACACTCCATGCATGTGCACAACATGTATCACACAGACATGCAGAAGAGACCAGCAACGGCCTGCAGAGAGCACCGCCCCACCCCCGTAAACACACAGAAGATGCACTAGATGGACACTCACCTTCACCTGCACGACCTTGTCCCTAGTCTCCAACACTGGCCCTAGCATGCCTGGCCTCCACTTCCACTGCAGCCCTCCACCTGTCTGCTGGCCTTGCAAGGAGAATGCAAGCATAGAGCACTGTGAGGTGATGGTAGTTACGACTCCGCCCCAGGTCCACAGCAACAACACCAGTGCAAGCATGCAGTGATGGAACCACCCCCACAGTGCCCCAATGAAGGTGACCCAGTCGCAGCTGGACGTGTACCAAGTCACCATTTGTACCACACTGCATCTGCCACAGTGGCCATGCACCCCCCTAACGTACACCATGATGCTCACAGCTACTCACGGTGGCCATGCCTGCACCACACACACTCAAGGTGCAGGGCATGCTGCACAGGTGTGTGTGTGGGTTGGTGGGCAGTGTGGAAGCCACCCCAGACACAAACCCCAGCCTGCCTGTGTATGGTGATGTGACTTACCTGAGCGTAACGCTGAACCCCTATGTGCACAGTCTTGGAGGCTCCTGAGCCTGTCCAGGTCCCGGCGCTGCAGATCCCTGTACTGGTGCCTGCATTGCTCATCGGTGTGCTCCACCCTAGTCCTGCACACCAGGCACTTAGCAACCCTCGCCCACACTGCTGAGCATGGCTCTGATAGGTCATCAGAGCCAAACAGCTGTCCCTCCACCTGCAGCACCAGTGCCACAAGGTTGACAAGCTCAGCCTCCCCCCAGTTCATGTCTTGGGCCCTGCTGTCTGAGCATGTGGCATGTGTCCACACTGTTTCTCCTGGGCAGGTGTGAACAGATCAGGTTGCTTGTTGTGCAATGGCCTAGTCATGCCACATGCACCACACAACACTGTAATGCAGCATGGCAATGCACAATTGACACCTACTGCATCACTGTGCATGCACACTGTGCATCGCATGGGTGGGAGACCAAGGTCAGGGGTCACAACCGGGTCGCACATGCACGGTCTGCGCATATCTGCCATATTGTGAGTGGAATACAATGCCACACACAGTGCACTTGTGCTGCACACACTGCCAGTGTTGCACTGTGCACTGCAGGTGGGCATTACCGCCATGTCACATTGATGCACAATACATGCACATAATGAGACATGCATCACAACACTGATCACGCATGGGGACCTGGATGCTCTGCTGTACAAGTTCCCATGGTCAGACACACTGGACCAGTTGCACTACACCTGTCATGCCACTGATCCTGCATGGCACATGCACAGATATGCACCAGGACACTTGTGCTGCATTCAGGAAATGCCCCAAGTCTAACACGTATGCACAAGGAATGCACCATAGGGGGATGTGCCCAATGTATCAGTTGCACATTACTGATTGAGATGAGCTGGGAGCAATCATGCAATTCACAGACAATGCTCCCAAATCAGCTCATTGCCAAATTCGGGGGCATCTCACCAGTTTAGCATCTCAAAACACTTGTTCCCACTCTCATTTGTATGCCCTGATCTATAAATGCTCCTGAATGCACCCCCACAGAGCTCAGGTGACCGACAGGAATTGCATCCTTGAAGGTAGGTTTGTTTACATTCTACCAAATGCAGTGTGTCAGCACAATATGACATATATGAGGGTATACAGGCATACCTCTCAACTGTTCCTGTTCTTCAGGCATGTCCCTGGGTGTGCCTCACAGTATTCCACTTTTCCAGCTACAGTTGTGGGTGTCTATTGCTGATTATTAGGGAGGCAAAGTACAACAGACTGCCAGACATGTGTGTTACAGTCCCGCTCCCCTTCAGATAGTACCTGGAAAACAAAGCCAGACACATCAGCATGGCAGGTATTATGCATTGGGAGGAATTCTATGGCATATCCAACCTCTACTGCTGGGATGGGTTACACTTAAGTAGTAGAGGGAGTAAGTTACTAGGGGAACATATTGGAAATTTCATTAATATATGTTAAAATTAATTTCTCTGGGGGAGAGGTATTCATATAATACCACTGTAGAGGAAGGACCTATTGAAATCTCAATCAATGCTTCACCGAAACCAAAACAAAATGGGAGCTTCAACAAGTGTTATGGAAATAATAAACAACAAGTGGGTATATTGCTGTTGAACGCCAGGAGTTTGAGCATAAAAACAGAGGCACTATCACACATACTGACAAAAATCAATATTACAATATGTGGGGTAGCAGAGACTTGGGGAATGGATGATGATTGGAATGTAGAGATACAAGATTACAGCAGGCTATACAGAAACAGGAAAGAGTGCAGAGGTGGGGGAATAGCACTTTATGTAAAAGAGGAACTCACATCCTATGAGATAAATGACACAGTAGAAAATGAAATTGAAAGTATTTGGGCCAAAATCAAACTCCCAAATGACAACCTTATCATGGGTTTAGTCTATCATCCACCACACCAACCTAATGAGGAAAATGAAAAACTGTTGATGGAAATAGAAGGACAGGACATAACAGGGGATTATTCACTAATAGAGGACTTCAATTTCTCCAATATCAACTGGGTAACACTGAACAGTACAACATACATGGAAAACAAATTTATTGATTTATTTATTCAGCAGAACAATTGGTCAATCACCCTACAAGGTGAATAAACATATGTGACCTTGTTTTGACAAACAGTAAGGACAAAATTCAAAATATAAAGATATATCCCCCACTAGAAGACTCTGACCATAATATGGTGGCATTTGAATATAAAAGCATTATTACATATACAAAAGGTAATACGGTAGTAAAAGATCTTAATAAGGTCGATTATGGTAAAATGAAAACTCATTTGGCTAAATGGAACTGGAAAGATGAATTAAAAGATTTAAACCCAGAAAAAACCTAGGCAAAAATAAAGCAACAATCTGAATACTGTATTGATAAATATGTACCAGTAAGGCCCAAATACAGTAACAAACGTGTACCCCTATCATGGAACAACACAATTAGGAAACAACTAAATAAAAAAAAAAACTATATTTGACTGACAACAGGAACTTCCTTCATGGGAACAGGAAGTGAGTGATCACAGAGCCACCAAAGACTTCCCATCCTAGAAGGATAAGAGTAGCTCTCCATCCCCCCTATCTGCTGGAGGTCTGACTCTGAGCAAGTAAGGAGACTACTAAGAAATATAGGAACTCCTTGTCTCAGAACAGGAAGATTAGGAGCTTAAAGGGCACAGAGGCAGTAAGTAGAGAGAAAAAAATACATAAATAAACAAGCAGAGGAAAGAGTAAGTATTAAAAACAATAGTTAGGGGTCCAGAAATAAGACATGATGGGAGTGGTGCAGTGCAGTGGCTGTGGAGCAGCAGTCTTCATGGAGACATTCCGGAGGATGCGGTGTTGTCCCATCTGCAGGCACCTCTCTGGGCTGAGAGGGGAAGTTGCTTATCTCCAGGTTGAGTAGGCCAGGAGCTGTGGGACCTCCTCTCCTACCCAGGGACCACCAGGACCACTGCCATTGCCTCAGAGGTTGCCAAGAAAAAGGAGCGGTTGGACCACAGTGGGCTCAGGGAGGGTGAGGGTGGTGGAACAGAGGCACATCTCTGCAGTTGTACCTCTCCACAATTCATATGCTGTTCTCACAAAGTGTAGTTCCTCTATGGAGGCACCCACAGTGGAGACCAAGGAGGATGCGGGGAACCTCCATAATGGAGACCCACAAGAGGGTGGCATGGGACCCCACAGGGGAAGGAAACAACTCCTGGTAGGAGACTCCACTGTTAGTAAGGTAGAACTGGGGGAGGAAGGGGAGAGGGAGGTAAGGTGCCTGCCTAGTGCCATGGCTTGGAGGTACAGGGAGCGAATCCTCAGGATCACCAGAGCAGCTGCAAAGGGGAGGGAGCTGGATGTCATTGTCCACCTAGGGACAAATGACCTGGTTAAGAAAGGGATCAGAGCAGTGCATGAAGCATTTGTGGAGTTGAGGAGGGGCCATAGACAAGTTGCATGCATGGCAACCTTCTCAGAAGTGCTGCCTGTCTATGGCACAGGTGAGGCTAGCGTGCTCCACACTATGAGATTCAATCAGTGGTTGAAAAACTGGTGCAGAGCTCAGGGATTTGGCTTCATCGGGGACTGGGGGTCCACCTGGAGGAATGCAGGCCTATACTGGTGTGATGGTCTGCATCTGTCCAGGAGGGGATCCAGGATCCTAGGTGATAGGTTTAAATGCTTCATTGGCAAGCATTTAAACTAGCCAGAGGGAGGCACTGGAGAGGAACAGGAAAGTCCTAGCCCCCCCAAAAGATCAGGGTACTAAGTGAGGTAAACACCAAGATAGAGATGTCAATAGGGAGAAGGGCAGGGGTAAATGGAGAAAATGACAAACACAATAAGGACAGGGATGGGGCAAAAAAGTGTAAGGCCATCATGAAATGGAGGGTAATGACAACCAATGCTCGTAGTCTGGGCAATTAACTCCCTGAACTGGTGGCCTTGATAGAAGAGAGATGCCTGGCTATCATAGCAGTCACAGAAACATGGTACACAGAGAACCATGAATGGGATGTTAACATACCAGGGTACACAACCTACAGGAGAGGCAGGCAGGGGAGAAGAGGGGACAGAGTAGCTCTCTATGTAAGGGAAGGGATAAAAGCAACTGAACAAAAGACTAAACAGGGAGACACCTTAGAGACAGGAAATGACACCACAATCTGCACAGGGGTTGTATACAGACCCCCATGTCAGGGGGAAGGAATGGACAAGGATATGATAGAAGGCATCCTTAGGATGTCAGAGAAAGGGGAGATACTGTTGATGGGGGACCTTAATATGCCAGATGTTAACTGGAGCACCTTTGCTGCAGCCACATCCAAAAGCAGGGCCATTCTCGATGCCCTTCAGGTGGCATGCCTCAGACAGCTAGCTCTGGAGCCCTCTCGTGAGGGAGCAATCTTAGACCGCATACTCTCAAATGGGGACAGTGAGAGGATCTCAGATCTAGAAGTGGGTAGCCATCTGGGAACAAGTGACCACCAAACAGTGTGGATCATGATAAACTCAGCTACAGAGTCAAACCATACAAAAGTGAGGGTTCCAGGCTTCAGGAGGGCTGACTTTGGCAAGATGGGAGAGTGCCTTAGAAAAGCACTAGCAAACAGGCTAGAAGGAGGGGTGGAGCAACAATGTGAAAATATCAAAACTGCCATCACAGAGGCAGCAAGCCTTTGTGTGAAGCAAATAAATAAATCAAAATGAAAGAAAAAGCCACTAAGGTTCTCAAAAGAGATGGCAGTGAAGGTTAGTGAGAAAAAGATAGCATTTAGGAAGTATAAGAAAACACAGAAGGAGCAGGACAGAGAACTGTACCAGTTAAGGCAGAAGGAAGCAGGGAGGGTAGTCAGAATAGCAAAGCCAAAACTGAGGAAAAGATAGCCAACTTGGTTAAGAAGGGATAAAACCTTTTATAGATATATCAGGGAGCATAGAAAGACAAAGGGAGGGATAGTGAGGCTGAATAGAATGGACAGTGGGTCGGCAGAGAGGGACAGTGAAAAATCAGGGATACTGAATGAATACTTCTGCTCAGTATTCACAAAAGAGGAGGAGGGGGAGGTGCCTAATCCAATTAACAGAAGCACTCTGGATAGGGGGTTGATCCCAGTCCTTTAACAGAAGAAAGAGTTCTGAAAGAACTCCTAAAACTGAAGATGGACAAAGCAATGGGGCCTGATGGAATTCACCCCAGAATTCTAAAAGAATTAAGGGGAGAACTAGTGACACCACTGACTACCCTTTTTAACAAATCATGGGAGGATGGTGGGGTACATGAGGACTGGAGGAAGGTGGATATGATTCCCCTTCACAAAAGTGAGAGCAAGACAGAGGCAGGAAACTACAGACCTGTCAGTTTGACCTCTGTGGTAGATAAAGTGATGGAATCACTTTTGAAGGAAAGAATTGTTGAGTACCTAGAAGACAGTGGGGCACAGGACCCAAGGCAGTATGGGTTCACAGTGGGAAGGTCATGTCAGATTAATCTAATTGATTTCTTTGACTGGGTGACCAAAGTAGTAGACCAGGGAGGGGCTGTGGACATGGCCTAACTAGACTTTAGCAAGGCATTTGACACAGTCCCACACAAAAGATTAATAGTCAAATTAACCAGCCTGGGAGTGGGTCCCAGGGTGGTAGCCTGGGTAAAACATTGGCTGGACAACAGGACACAGAAGATAATTGTAAATGGAGTACACTCTGAAGGAAGAGGGGTTACTAGCGGGGTACTGCAGGGTTCAGTACTGGGTCCAGCCCTTTTTAATATCTTTATAAGTGACATTGCAGAGGGACTGGAGGGAAAAGTATGCCTCTTTGCAGATGACTCAAAGATCTGCAATAGGGTTGATACACAAGGAGGCGTGAAAAGGATGAGTAGGAACTTGGCAAGGTTGGAGGAATGGTCAGAGGTATGGCAGCTTGGATTCAGTGTGAAGAAGTTCAAAATAATGCACCTGGGAAACAAAAACCCAGGGGAAGATTGCACAGTGGGGGGAGAGGTAGTAACAACAACAAAAATGTAAAGGGACCAGGAGGTGATCATATCAGATGACCTTAAGGTTAGCAAGCAATGTGAGAAGGCAGTAGGGAGGGCTGGGGGGATACTGGGATGTATAGGGAGAGGCATCACCAGCAGAAAACAGGAAGTTGTTATCCCTCTGTACAAACAGTTGGTGAGACCCCATCTGGAGTACTATGTCCAGTTCTGGAGACCCCATCTCCGCAAGAACATAGGCAGGATGGAGACAGTCCAGAGGAGGGCAACTAAAATGTTGCATGGTCTGCAAGAGAGGCCATACGAGGAGAGACTAAAGGAGCTTAATATGTATACCATTGAGGAAAGGACGAAGATGGGGGATATGACAGAAACTTTTAAGTACCTCAGAGGAATCAACAAAGTCCAAGAAGGTAGCATCTTTCATAAAAAGGGATGCGTAAGAACAAGGGGACACAATTTGAAGATGGGAGGGCTCAGGGGCAATGTGAGGAAGTATTTTTTCACAGAGAGGGTGGTGGACATATGGAACAGCCTTCATGAGGAGGTTGTGGGGTCTAAAACTGTGGGAGAATTCAAGAATGCATGGGACAGACATAATGCAATTTTTGTGGCGTGTAGGAAGAAATAGGCTATTAGTTAAATAGGATCTGCAGCTTATCCTGTAGGTAGGGAAATGGGCAAACTAGGTGGGCCAAGCGGTCCTTATCTGCTGTCAAAGTCTATGTTTTTATGTTTCTATATCATAACTATAAAAGAAATCCGTCTATAGCAGCTTGGAACAAATTAAAGTATAGTAATAAAAAAAAAAAAAAATCTATGATTAAAACTGCCAAGAGGAGAACTGAACTTAATATCTAGGTAAGAGTTAACAAAAAACAATTCTACAACTACATTGGGTCACTAAAAGGAAAACAACATATCATTGGAACATTAGTATCTGAAAATTGCATAAAAATAGGGGAAGATGAAATAGCTGAGGAACTAAATAACTATTTTCTGAGTATCTATGAACCTAGAGAAGAATTCAATGAACCAGCGGAAGTGACGATAGACAGCACCATAGAATTCAGCACCAGAGAGGTGGAACTGATAATAAAATCACTTAAGCCAAATAGTTCTCCAGGGGCTGATGGAATCACCCCCAGACTCCTACAAGAATTAAGTAAGGAGATCGTGGGACTGCTCACTTTGCTATTTAATATCTCCATCTCAGAAGGAAAAATGATAAAAGAATGGCGAGAGGCACTAGTAACCCCAATTCATAAGGGAGGAAAAAAAAACACATAAAAACTATCGACCCATTAGTCTCACATCTGTAACTGGTAAAATAATGGAAAGACTCCTGCAAACATACATAATTGAACATATAAAAAACACTGGATTAATAGACCTCACTCAGCATGGTTTTACCTCTGGAAGGTCATGTCTTACAAACCAAATACATTTCTTCGAGCCAGTAAGTGTGGCTCTGGACAAGGGGGTTTCATGTGATGTTATTTTTCTTGGCTTTGCCAAAATATTTGACATGGTATCACACAAAATACTGTTACAGGAACTATAACTAAAACTATAACCCCCTCTGACTTTCTTATTTAATTTTCCTCTGCCTTCTCCTTCCAGGTAGTCTGAGAGCCACAGCCGTGGTTCTCTGACAAACCCAACCTACCAGACTGCCACCCGCAGTCCAGGTCTGAAGCCACCAGCCCCTCACAGAAGCACTGAGGTACAGACTTGCCCTCAGGGACTGATTACCACCAGGAAGGGAGCCCTAGCTGCCAATTTTTTTTTGCCCACCCACCCAGCCTATCCCCCGGTCCTGATTAAATACACATAAACCCTGCCCTGGCCTTCTAGCTATCTCCTACTGGCTATTGCCAGCCACACCTCATTAGTTATCTAGGCCTTAATTTTTCATTGGTACCCCATCCTCCCACAAGATCCACTCGTTTCCTTGGCCCTCTCAATGAACTATTGCAAATCATGTGTTTATTACTGGTAAAAGGAAATATCTCCACATTAAGAATGCCATCTGCACCTATCCTTTTCTATAGTTGCCTTATATTACTTTGTTATACTCTACCCAAAATTTCGGTTTGCAACTCGGACAAAGGCCAGTTTCCCTCCTCTATCACCTACCAATATATAGCCTCCCACATTAGACCATGGCATCCTACATCAGGGACATCTCCTCTATGGTCATGCCCCTCCTCTCACCAGGCCATAACTATAGAACATGTGCAATTCCCAATGATGGTGTCGGCTCTATCAGTTCTCTATGTTTTATCCCTAGTAAATAGCAATCCTGCCCTTAACACAGCCACCGCTAAACCAATGTACGCTAGAAGGAGTAACAAAAGAATATTTAGCAGGCTAAGACACCACCTTAAAAAACTACTATTGCTTCTCCTACTCTGTTCAGGAAATGTTGAATTAAACCCAGGTCCACCTATTTCTCTGGACGCCCCTGCAGACCTCCCTCAATATAAAGGGATTAGCTTTCTCCATATCAATGTCTGTAGTTTGCTAAAGAAGATTGACTCTGTACAGAGCTGGGCTCTACATGTGTCTCCTGATTTCCTCATGATAACTGAATCCTGGCTCACACCCTTGACCCTGGACAAATCTATCAATGTACCCAGATATATCATCTACCGCTGTGAAAGTCCGACTGGAGGGGGAAGGGTTGCAATATATGTCAAAAGCAAATTCACAGTCACAGTCTTTGACTGTACCTCAAAGGCTAAGGAATTTGAATGCCTTGCTCTAAAATTATCACTTTTCAGTGAGAAATCACTCCTTATGGCAGCATGCTACTGGCCACCGTCTGGTGGCTGGGCACTTCTGCCACACCTTCAAAACCTTCTTGACTCTGCTAATACTCAGTGTATTCTAATGGGGGATTTCAATCTAAATTGGAATGATGACAGCTCTAAGAAATTGAAGGATCTATGCAATGTTAATGGTCTGTTACAAATGGTGACTGCTATAACCAGACCTAACAGAAAAAACCCTTAGCGCAGCACCCTCCTGGATCTTATGCTAGTAAACAAACCTCACACTGTCTCGCATACTGGAATATTCTTCAACGATATAAGTGACCATTGTGCTACTGCCTGCATCGGACATCCTTCCCAAATAAAAACGGCCTCCAAATTCAAACTGAAAAGATGCCTGAAAAAGTTTTGCCAGTACACTTTCCTGAAAGATCTAAGCAACATTCGTTGGCAGGATTTTTACCTAGCCCCCACCTTTAACATGGCATTTAACATCTTTCACAGCCTCTTACTCGGGCTAATAGACAAACACGCCCCACTAAGACAGATCAAATCAAAAAATAAAACTTCTGGCTGGTTCTCTCCCATCCTGAAGAAAGCACTTAGGGATAGGGACTACTGGTGGAAAAAAGAGAGGAAATCCCACCTGGAGGCTGATTGGTTAGCATTCCGTACCACTAGGAATGCTTGTACCAAGCTAATTAGGTCAGAAAATGCTAGATATTTCCAAAAAGAACTAGAAGACAATAAAAACAACTCTGCCAAATTTTGGAACATCCTCAAAGAAGTCGAAGGTCAGTCCACTGCAACACCCCTTCCAAACAAAATTGTGTCTGATGGTACCACCTATACAAACAAAGCTGATATACTAGAAAAGCTTAATGATCACTTTGCCACTGCAGGGCTTGCCTTTGACACCTCACCTATCAGCAAACTTGGCCTGGCAAGAGACTAAACTGTTGGCTTCACTGATAATCACAACCATAACCAACCGCATCCCACCCCCTTCAGCTTCCTCACAATTACGTTCAAGCAAGTGGAGGACCTCCTCCTTTCTCTGGATACAAAAAAGAGTGCGGGTGCAGATAATATTGAACCTTACTTCCTAAAACTTGGCCATACCTATCTGACCGCCCCCATTACACACTTATTCAACACCTCTCTGATTCAAGGTGAGCTACCTGTCTTGTGGAAAACTGCCCACATCCTACCATTATTCAAGACTGGGGATCCGAGTGATCTGAACAATTACCGGCCTATTTCTATACTATCCGTCCTCTCTAAATTACTTGAAAAAATTGTCAACATCAACTTAGAGAACATTTGGATTCAAAAGTTGCTAAACCAGCTCAGTCCGGCTTCAGAGCCAAACACAGTACAGTATCAGCTCTTCCCAAAGTAACTACAGACTGGCAAATGGCCTTGGACTCTAAGAAGCACATATTTGCCCTCTTCCTTGATCTAAGTAAGACCTTCGATACTGTGGATCATACCATCATGCTTACTGCACTGAGTAACATCGGACTTGATAGTTCTGCCATTAAATGGTTCACCAGCTACCTAACCAATAGGTTTCAACAAGTCAAAGCCATGGGAGATCTATCCCCACAAAAATCCTTATTACAAGGAGTCCCACAAGGCTCCATCCTGGGCCCTATCCTCTTTGCAATATACATCAATAATCTGGACTCGCAGCTGGCCACAGCAAATGTGCACTTTTTCGCAGATGATACTGTACTCTGTACCACAAATTCATCCTTGGATCTGGCCCATGAGTACTTACAGAAAGACTTTGTCACCTTCCAATACAACCTTCTCACTCATAAGCTCCTCCTCAACACCAAAAAAGACTAAAGCAATGATTCTCTCACCAAAGTCTACTTCCGGATGTCCACATATCACACAGATCCGAACACTCTTAGATGAACCCCTTGAAGTAGTTGATACCTTTAAATACCTAGGGTTCTGGCTGGATAACAAGCTCAACTTTCTGTGCCACTTAAATGAAACCTCGAAAAAACTAAGACAGCGATTAGGTTTATTCTATCGCATTAAACACCTACTCTCATTAGAAGCCAGAATGAGACTAGTACAAACTACATTCCTACCTATACTGGACTACGCTGACTTCCTTTACAGTCATTGCCTATCAACGATGCTAAACAAACTGGACACCCTTTACCACTGGGCTTTAAGATTTATCTTAAATCTACCCCGTAGTACACATCACTGTCGTCTATACCAGGTTTCGGGATGGACCTCACTCTCAACTAGAAGAAAAAGGAATGCTCTCCTCTGGTTTTTAAGAGCATTATCTGATAACCCTCCCTGCATACATCTCGAACATCTTCAAATGGGCTAAAGGTTCCTATGGCCTGAGACGCTTCTCCTTAATCTGCTTCCAGATTCCTAGAGTGAAAACTACCCTTGGCTCAGCAGCAATCAACTTCTCACTTCCATCATTCTGGAACACTATTCAAGACTCATTAAAATTACCCTCACTTCCAAGCGTTTTCACATTCAAAGCTCTATTAACGGATTATCTGAAGGAATCATGCAACTGTTTCAGATGCCGATTACCCTTAAGCCCCGGGTGCCACTCTCAAATCCTACACCTAAGTATCTCATCCACCCCACATTCCTAACAACAGAAACCTAGGACTTACAAACCTAGGTCCCTTAATCCAAGATAGCCCTGCCTATTCTCTACCTTTTACCTATTCTGGCCTCCCTTTTGGCTGCCTACTCTTTCACCCCAATTTCTACCCTATTCCTTAATACCTCCTTATTTTTTATCATTTAGGTCTGAGCTCTTACATAGCAGAGACTATATGGGATTGTTGTCTCTTCTCATTTCAGTAAAGCTTATCATTATGTACCTTTGCATGTTAATTATATTGATGGGTATGTATAGGCCCATATTGACCGGCACCTTCACAATGTTTTTTTTTTTTTTTTGCACTGTTGTCCACCATAATTGTAATCTTATGAAGTGTATTGTATTGTATTAATGCCCAGGACCACCTTGAAAATGAGCTTGCTCAATGGTGTTTATGCCTGGTTAAATAAAGTGATTGATTGATTGATTGATATAGGATAGGCCTACACTCAAACATTATTAGCTGGATAAAATTGTAGCTGGGTGATAGATATCAGAGGGTATCGGTCAAAGGACATTTGTCCAACTCAGGTAGGGTGACTAGTGGGGTTCCATAGGTATCTGTTCTGGGTCCCACACTATATAACATCATGGTAACCAGAATGAAAGTATCTGGAAATGCATGGATATGCAGATACACTGATGATTACAAGTTAGGGGGACTTGTTGACAGGAAGGAGGATGTCGTATTGTTACAAAAACAGTTAGATGAACTTTATAGTTGGGCAAAGGGCAACAAAATGCAGTTTAATGTAGATAAATGCAAGGTCATGCATTTAGGGAAGAACAGCCCACTTTTATGTTATAAGCTGGGCAACATTATACTACAAACAACAACTGAAGAAAAAGGCCTAGGCACAATAATAACACACAATCTAACCTTTGATAGGAATACCACAGTAAAGGTCCAAAAATGTCATAAAATTGTAGGCTCAATTCTGGCCAATACTAAAAGCAGGGAACCAGAGGTGTTAGTGCCTCTTTTTTCAAGCCTGGTGTTCCCACACCTTGAGTATTGTCCCCAGCTTAATTTACCACACACAAAGAGAGGCCAAAAACGTATTGAGGGAGTGCAAAGGAAGGTCACCAGAAAAATCAAACTCTTAAAGGATATAAGCTATGGAAATAGACTTAGGAAATTAAACTTATTTTTAGCTAAATACAGGCAGATCAGAGGAGACCTTTGTCTAACGTATAAAGCAGTAAATAATGAATATATAAGGGAAACTATTGCATTGGTATTACAGGAGGGTAAAAAATACACAAGAAGTAATGGTTATAAAATAAAAGGAATTTATAAGAACAACCAGGAGAAGTAGCTTTTTTACTCAGATGATTATAACTAGCCTCCCACAGCAAGTCGTTACAAGTCATTTTTAATTTTTTATTTATTTATTCTAGGATTACAAGTACCTTTGAGCCAAGGCTCTTTTACAAAGGTTCCATGTCAGAAATAACAAACAAGGAAGCAACAGTGAAATAACAGTAAATAATTCATGTACAACACTGCTATTGAAAGGGGTCAATTATAGGAAGAGTAAGGGGCAGAGGATGAGAAGAAGTGTAGGTAGTTAACAGAGGCAGCTATAGTAAGATGGTGAACACAGCTAGGATGCATATGCCCACAAGGAATGGGTAGGGTCAGGCACCCGGGGGTGGCAGAGAAACAGGGATGAGAGGAGAGAGGGAGGGAGGATGAAGATGCAGCTGGAGGCATTTGTTGAAAAATAAATGGGAAGGAGCAATAGAAGAGAAAAAGGGGGCAGGGTGGAGGGGGGATAAGTGCTGTACAGGGGCAAGGAGAGACTAATGAGGTGGTATGAAGACCTGAGATTTGAAGTGGCAACTCAGGAGCTGGGGGGATGGGGACTGAGAGCCTGGGGTTAAGCAGTATATAAGTTAGGATTTCAGCTGTGTAGGTCATCATCTAGGAGAGGCAGTCACAGGAGCTAGAGGCAATGGGATGGGCCCGGAGTCTGGTTTTGAACAGACCTAGTGTTGAGGCAGAGGAGATGGTGTGGCTGAGACCATTCATCCATAGAGGAACCCTATAGGCAAAGAAGCGTTGGCCCTGCTTAGTTCGACAGCGAGGAAGTTGTAGAATCTGGGTTGTCGAGCTCCTGGTGTTCTGTTGGTTGGTGTTTTGATGTAACAAGGCAGTAACACCAGGGGGTGTGAGGCCAAGGTTGATTTTTCCCACCATAGCACATGTGAGATACTTTATACGGTTGGAGAGCTGGAGCCATCTGGATTGTTCATAAAGGGCACAGGTGTGGGTGAGGCGGTGGGCACCAGTTGTGAGTTGGTATGCTTTGTTAAGAGCAGTTGTTATACGTTGGAGAGCAGACATTGTGGCGTAGCCATAGATGATGAGGCCATAATCAATAATTGACACCACAGAGCTCTGGACGGTAATCTTTAGGGCCTCTGGGGTGAGGTGCTGCCTGTGCTTATAGAGTAATCCAAGGCATGTGCTGGCAGCTTTAGCCACGCTGTCAATGTGAGCCATATAGGAGAGATTGGGGTCAAGCAGAATCCCTATGTATTTGAAAGAGTAAACTTGTTCGAGGACAGTCCCCTGCTTGGTGGAGATGGCAAGGGTGTGTTGCTAGTAACGGTTATGTGAACTGCAGAATAGCAAGGACTTGGTTTTCTTGTGATTGAGGACTAGTTTGTGATTGGAGAACCATATTTCAACGGCACTGAATCAGAGTTGGATGCTGTGTTGTAGTGGTGAAAGGTCCTTATGCATAGAAAAGACAACAGCATCATCTGCATACAGGATGATTTGTTCTGAGCAGAACTGTGGTATGGAGTTTAAAAAGAGGCTGAAAGGAGAGGGCCCAGTATGGACCCCTGAGGTACTCCTGAGCGGACAGGCAAGATGTCCAAGATAGCATTGGCAATTTTTACTCTTTGAGAGCGGTTGTCAAGGAAACTTCTGAACCAGCGGGCTGAGTCCGGTGCAAGGCCAGCCAGGAGTAGTTGGTCATACAGCAGCTGATGATGGACTGTGTCAAAAGCCTTCGAGAGGTCGATGAAGACAGCCCTTGTAAGAAGTCCTTTATCAAGGGAACTATGCACTGCAGTGGTAAATTCAAGCAGGGCAGTGGTGGTACTATGCCCTTTTCTAAAACCGTGCTGTCGTGTGCACAGAATATTATATTTGTCCAAATAATCAGTGAGCTGGTCCACAACAATATGCTCTAGGGCCTTGGATCAGTGCACACAGGCACTGAGAATTGGATAGTGGTCATAATATCACTATATTTAAAACTAGGCTTGATGAATACCATAGAGCTCTACCATAGAGCTTTGAGATTTATTACTGGTCTTCCCTTCACTACGCACCATTGTTCATTATATGCAGCTGTAGGATGGACCTCCCTCCAGTTTAGGTGATAAAAAAAATGCCGCCGTATGGACCTACAGAACTATCTCAAAAAAACGTCCACAATGTATCTCGGATTGCCTCCGGCTAAGCTTAATAGGCACCTATGCCCTGATGAGTTACTCCTATATCTTATTGAAAATTCCCAAAGTTCACTCTCACCTGGACAGAACATCCATTAGCTTTGCGCTGCCAACCCTGTGGAACAACCTGCAGAAAACCTTAAAATTGAACACACTTATCAGTATTGCTTCATGCAAGACCCTCTGCTCTCGTCTCCTGAAGGAACCATGCAAGTGCTTCCCGTGCCACTAGTCGGAATCAACTCCCACAGTATCACAGTGCTGTCTATCCTTTAACCTGTCCTATTCATTCATTTATTACCATCCCGCTACTGCCTTCTACTGCCTTCTACTTCTGTTAATTCACCTACATGACCGTCATCACAGTTATCTAACAATAATTTAGTGATGATACTTATTGGCCCTGCTTAGCTGGTGTCCTTTCCCCCTACTGCCTGTCTTTGTACTTCAAGGCCCACCTAGTCACTACCTCTACTATTACATCTCCAAACTCAAATTTTGTCTTCCTGTCACTTAATCTGAGATCACCGCAATATCGTCATGTACATATGTTACAACTGTAAATAATTCATGCTATATGCCTATCTATGTTTTTGTGTGTTGCCTTGCAAACTGTAAACTACATGTAACACCTTGTCTTGTCATGTATATACATATGTATCATCCTATCCTAACCAGGTCCATCTTGCAAAAGAGCTCTGCTCAATGCTTTTTGTTTGGATAAATACAGATTTTGATTGATTGATTGATTGATTGATTGATTGAATACATGGGAGAAAAGGAGTATGAGTTCCACCCATGACTGTATGGGTGGCGAGTTTAATAAAGGGCCTCATAGCCTGCTGAACTCATATTTTCCTATGAACCTCTGAACCTATTATCAGTGTTAACATTGTGTCCCTGACATTGGCCACTGGTCCCTGACATTCCTATGTCTTATACCTAATATGAAATGCAGGCAGTTGAGAGGTATGCATACAGGGTGCTGTGATCCTGCAGAAGCCAGGCACTGTGCATGCACACATACATAGAGGGCAGTACTGTGCTAATGCCTGCATATTGTCACCCACAGAAACCACCATGTCTGGACAGGACACAGCAGCAGGACAAAGATGTCCATATTTCTCTGCAGAAAAGAACAAGGCACTGATTGAGGCCTACTTCATCCAGAAGGACATCCTGGCTGGCAGGGGTGGCAGCCACCAACAGAGGGATGAGGGCTGGGAGGCAGTGGCGAGGCATGTCAAAGCCCATGGGAAGTGTAACCAAACACCCCAGGAGTGCAGGAAGCACTTTAATGATGAGAAAAGGAGAGCGAAGAAAAAGGCACACATTGAGGCCTCCCAGGGTGGGATAGGGGGTGGGCCGCAGACAGGTGTGCACCTCACACCCACAGAGGAGCTTCTGGTGGCCAGTATGGGCCAGATGGCTCTGCAGGCTGTTCCAGGAGGGGGCTTCCAGACAGGAGGCAGTCCATCACAGCACTGTGAGTATACATGTCCCAGGAACTGTGCCTGTCCCTGTGTGTGTGTGTGTGCTATGGGTGCCCTGACTAGCCCCACTGTGGGACACTAGGTGACCATGTGCCTGTGTGCACTGATCATGCAGTGGTGTGCCCCATCCATCTACTGTACATCACAGATACATGACAAGCCACCCATGTGCAGCCCAGTGGAGGGGCCTGGGGGGCCACCCGTGGTTCGTGGTGCTGGTGTTCACCTGGGATGTGATCCCTGCAGGTGGTGTCCAGGGTGTTGTGCTGGTCACACACATGTCCAAGGGCACCTGTACAGGCACCGGTGCATGCCAACATTTGCTGGTGCTTGCCCACATCAGTGGCCCCCTGCTCTACTGTCAGCTGCATGGCATGTCAAATGCACCTATGGCACATGTGCATGTCCCCACTGTACATGTCTGTCTGATCACAATAGTCACACATGTCAGTAACCATGTATCCCTTCTTTCTTTTACAGCTCCAGCACACCTCACGGGTGCTGCCATGGTGGGCAGTCTGCAAGAAGGCCTTGTGGGGGATGTTGCCAGGCCATCAAACCAGGCTGCAGCCAGGGCTGTGGATGATGTCATGCTGGGTCTTTCTAATGCCACAGCAGCCTCGGCCACAGCACCGGTTGTAGCAGGGCCGTCTGACCCCTTTGTGACCAGTGCCATAGCTGGAGGCCAGGACAGATCATGCCTCATCAGCAATCTGGGTTTGGCTGTTGATGACCCAGTGGACAGGGTGGACATTGTAGATGCCCTGCTGGTGCTGGCATTTGGTACGCAGGGGGCGTACAACGATGATGACGATGCAGACACCACACAAATCTGGGGGGACATGGCTGACAGTGAACCGGTTGAGGCACAGGTGCATGCACAGGTGACACCATGTGGCAGCGGTGGTCCTGCATCCCCCCGGTGAACCTGCATGGCCTGCATATCCACCCATGGTGATGCTTGATTGGGGCTCTGTGCCAGGTGCTGCTGTGCTGCTGTGGGGACAGGGACCAACGGCATGGTCCAGCAGGGTGCTGTGGTGCAGCAGCAGGCAGTGGGGGACTGCGATGACACCATCCCTGAACTCACACTGGTTCTCCAAGCCCAGTCCCTGCCCATTCAGTGGCCTGCTGTGGTGTGTCCACCTTGGGTGGAAGCAGCGCAGCAGGTCAGCACCCCACCTGCCCGTCAGCACTGTCCCTGTGATGCATCCTCTGCTGAAGAGATTGAGGGCTATGCACGCCTCCTGCAGGACACCGTGGAGGGGCAGGCAGCCCTACAGGTGGAGATCAGAGGCATTTAGATGCAGCTGGCCATGGAACATGAGTTGGTGGTGTGTGGTGCACCCAGATGTTGGCAGAGGCTCATCTACTGTGGGTGGGCACAACTGCAGCTCTGGAGCATATTGTGCTTGCTGCCGGGATGGTGAGTGCAAACAGTGCATCATGTGGGTGCCAGGCCACCAGCTGCACCTCCAGGAGTGCTTCATGCACCCCCAGATCACAGCATCAGGTGAACCCATTACAGCTGATGCCATCACCACACATGGCCATTCCTGGCAACCCTGAATCCCATATGTATCTCGGGAATGACACACCAGTGAGCACCTCTTCACGGTCTCACTACAGTACCCCTCCAGGGGTGGTGGTCACCCCCCCATGACCTTGCTGACACAGCATCTGCAAGGCATGGGTGTGGTCACCCTTGTGTCTGCGGTGGCCTTTGTGCCTCCCACTGCTGCCTGGGTGACTGCTCACATGACCCCTGTCGCCTGCACCCATTGCGACCCACACACCAGGCTGACTGTGCCTGGGGAAGTGTGGGTAACACGCACCTGCCCCAGTATGACACCTGTGTGGGTCACCTGTGCATTACACCATGCATGGCCGGGGGTGCCATTGTTGTGCTGTGTGGCATGGGCATGATGAATGCAGACCTGTGTCTGCTGTGCATGTGTGCCTGCAGCTGTACACTGATCCATGCCATCCTCGGCAAATACACCATGACGCTCCTGGCCATGTGTGTCCTGCTGTGCATGTGAGTGTGCAGTGGTGTCACCTCTTATGGGTGTGTGACACGGCTGCTGGGTTGACATCATCTGCCCTGTGGTGTGGTTGTGGGTGTGTGGGTGTTTGGGTGTGTGTGGGTGTGTGGGTTGGGGGGGCTGCCATGTTTGACCCACCTGTGTTACTCCCCTGCAGTCCCCGAAGTGCTCTTCCACAATGGTGTCCCTGTGCTGCTGGCAACTGGTGATCAGGCGTGTGTCCCTGTATTCCAGTGGCAGTCCACCATGGGGCACCTGCTCCACTGTATCCTTCTCCTCCCCCTCCTCCCTGGAACTGTTGTCCTTCTCAATCTAGACAGCTATTCCATGGTCAATGGCCATGCTGTGCAGCATACAACAAGCCAGGAATATGCCACAGGCCTTCTCGGGGCTATATTGTAGGACACCACCTGACCTATCCAGGCACCCAAATCACATCTTCAGCATGCCGAAGACATGCTCGATGATGGCGTGCATGGTGATGTGTGCCTCACTGTAGCGCTCTTCTGCCTCTCTGCCAGGTTGACAAAAGGGTGTGAGGAGACAGGGTCAGAGGGGATACACCACATCACCTGTGGGGGGCAAGAGCAGTCTGTTACAACTCTGCATACATGTGTATTGTGTCCTACAGACCCTCCATCCACCATGGCGCACTGCTGTGGCTGCTGACTATCCATCCTATCCCTGTGGCGCCCCACCCAGTGTGTCTCCGTGTTGCAAACACCAGCGACTGAATGCCCTGGCTGCACTCAGCTGCCCTGTACCTGCCCTTGTGTGCTTCCACGGCTGCCACAACTGTACTGTCTGGCATTGCCTGCCCTAGATTGCCCAGCAGTCAGCTGTGCATGTCTGCATGTGTTGCTTTCCGCCCTGCCATTCTTGTCTGCCATTGCACATCACCTCTCCTACTGTGCTGCGCTGTTCTGCTGCACTGTCCCCCATGTTGCATGTGCAGTTCCCTTGGCATGCCCAACTCCAATGTCCCACCTGTGCAGCTTCCCTTGCACAGGCCCTGCTGTGGCCCACACACACCTGCTCACGCTCCCGTCATTTTTTGCACCATGGTGTCCTATTTGTGGGCATGCATGCATGCCCCACTCACCCATTAGGTGTCCGCTGGGTATGTCCCAGGTCTCAAACAGGTGGTACAGGGTGGACTGGTGCCATATGAAGGCATCGTGTGTACTCCCAGAGTGTGTGGCACAGACATTGAAGATGCGCCCTGTGACATTGCACACCACCCGGCAGTTGACGGAGTGGTACTCCATGAGATTCACGTACGTCGTGGCCTCTTCACTGGGTGGTGCACAGATTGTCACATGGGTGCAGTCAATGGCCCCTATAATGCCTGGCATGTGCACCACCCTGTGGAACTGCTGCATGGCTTCTGTTCACTCTGCCTGTGTGCTTGGGAAACGATGACTTCTGAAGCATGTGGGAGCAGTGCGGTGAGGAGCTGTGTGAGGAGACGGAATGTAGATGGCTGTGATATGCCAGTGGTGTCTCCAGCTGGCCTCTGGAATGTTCCCCGTGGTGAGCAGGCACATTACCGTTGTCACCTTGCTCTCTACTGATATGGCATGACCCCTTCTAGTGGGTGCCTGCATTTCATCATGACACAGCTCACAGTGCTGCCTCAGAATAGCCCAGTTCAGATGACTTTCGGTGTCGTCACTGAGCCATGTGGCAGTGGTAACCCAGAGCTCTGTCTACCCCGTGACTCAAAAGTCAATTTTATTAAATATCCCAGTGAGCTACCTAAATCTAAAAATACCGGAATATTTCCCAAACAATGGCGAGCAAATCCAAATCACTGTCAGGAGCCATCGGAGGCCTCAAACAGCAGTAATTAGACTTGGCCCCAAAAGGTCAGGCTAGAGATGCGCCACCATCTAGGCCTCCAGAAACGGCCAAAAGGGGGGCGGAGAGTGACTCAGATGACAGCGAGGAAGTCTTCACTATTACCTCGCGGCAGTTATGTCACGAGCTCCAGCGACTTATTCGGACTCTGGATACCATGAGGGCAGACATAGCAGACAACAAAGCCAAGATAAAAGAACATACCAAACAAATACAAACCCTAGATAAGCATCTTACATCATACTCTAAAACCTCAGATCTCCACAATGGAGCAATTTTACAATTACATGATTGTTTACAAATCCTTGTAAACAAGATTGAGGATTTGGAAAACCGCTTGTGTAGAATTAACATCTGACTGCATGATCTGCCAGAACAGACTGAAAGCAGCAATGCTGCAGACTTCATTGAAAGCTTAAAGGAGGGTCTCAGTCTTGATAAAGGTATTCAGCTGAACATTATTAGAGCTCACCGGGCACTTATTGGCACCACTGAAATATCCCAAAGCCAGACCTCACTCTTTAATTATAGCATTTATGGACTTTAGGACCAAAGAGATGGTTTTATAGAAAGCGTGGTCTATGGGAGAGATCATATTTGGGGACACAAAACTTTTCATCGAACCAGACTATGCACCCTCTACTATGGCTAGGTGCAAACTCTGGTTCCCAGTGGTGAAGGAGCTTTGGGGCAAGGGCCTAAAAGTGAGGGTTGACTTCCCAGCCAAAGTCAGAGTAACCTCAAATAAAGGGATAAAGATTTTTGACTCGGTCCCTGAAGCTAAAAAGTATTTGACCCCTCTAGACATCATGGTAGATAACCTGATCAACTCTTCCCTTGTTAAAGACCTTGAGAGATGCCAATGGCAATCGGCAGGAACTTCCTATAAGTACAGACGCTCTCCAGTGGGCCCAGACCTACACGGACCTCCAACCCCTGGTCCAGACTACAGGACTTGACCACAAAGCAGAAAGAAAGCAGAATTACTCCCACCAGTTCCGGAGCAATCCATGGAGTTCCTGAATCATATTCAGAAGCAAGAAAACTCAAGGACTTCTCCTCACATAGCACCTGAACTAACTGTTAGGCAAGTAATGTTGTGGCATTTCTCCAATCAATTCCCAAGGCCTCTCGATCTGAGAGGCATATACGCCTGAACTTCAGAGACTGGAGTTCGGGTCAATCAATGTTCTATAAAGTTCCTTCCTTTTATTGACTTTGCCACAATATTCAGATTCTAAGGGCAGAGATGCAGGTGTGACATTTACACAACTTGCTTTTTTGTGTTTACAAAGCAGGAGGTCAACTTTTGAAACTCCCCCACAGCTCACTCATATCTTACAGTGCCCTAATCATGGTCTTGTTAGTTGTTAAAAGGCATTCATAATTGTTCTAATTACAGTGTTAATCAAGAAACTAAAAGTTAAAGGGATATTTTAGTAATGCTCGGGGTAAGATGGGACATAGCACACTGCTGAGGCTCTGGAAACCCCCGGGGAGATCTGAATACAGATGAAGGGAAGGGTCGTGGGGAGACAGGAAATGAGCTGGATGGTACATGTGACACCACAAGAGCTGCATAGAGATCAATCTTTATTGGTCTGGCAGCATAGTGTGGGATATAATCTCACACATCCCACCACCATGATTCGCCATAAGCGTGGTGGGCCTGCTGTGGCACCCTTGAAGCAAACACGTTGGTTTTGTATAAAATGCTTGAAAGTTAGTTTGGTTTTGTTCTATGGTTATGTTTACTTTAAACTGAGACTGCTTTTTGTCTGGCTGTGCGCTTCTTTCCTCCTGCAAACCTCACAGTTCCTCAGCTGGTACGGTTGCCCTGAGGGAGCCTTGGGGAAGGCTTTTTATGATGTGGAGACACCTGGGCCATAAAGATGGGTGACCTCACAGTATTAACCTATAATACCAGAGGGCTTAATAGTCCAATTAAAAGAGCCACGCTCTTACAAGAAATGAATAGAGCTGGAGCACAGATAGTTTTATTATTTATTTATTTATTGAAATTGTTTCACCAGGAAAGGCACACTGAGCAAAAAGATGCTCATCTCCTGGTGCAACCTGGGGGGGGTACAGTGGGAGATAACTCACAGGTTATCAAGAAGTTACATATAACAAGGATACAGTAGACTGAAGTAACAGATGTACAAGTTACAGTAATACAGTAGACTGAAGCTTCTGTTGTACAAGTTACAGAGGTAGAGTTATGGTTATATAGTTGCAAGATGAACAGGGGTACGACATTCAATACAGTTCAACAAACAGCACAAGGAAGACATAGTTTATAGTTTATAAATTTCCAGCGGCAATGAGTTGCTGATTAAACTTGTAGCACAAGGATTATGTCGGATAACTGTAGTGTGGCACTAGGATTGAGAAACCTGAGGCAAAAAATCAAAGTATCAAGTGCAGTTTAGGACACGACAAAAACATGTACCAAGAAGTGCTGTAGTTGGTATAGATAAGTCAGCTTCCATAGCGTATGCTAGGTGCCACTGGTCAGGCAGTCAGGAGGGGAGGGGCCATACAGGGACACCTGTGGGGGTCAGGTACAGGAGCAATTTACCATGAGGTAATTTGTTAGTGCTGTATATAGGGAGTGCATAGAGGAGGAGTCGCTAATTTGAGGAGGGAGCTCATTCCAGAGTTTGAGGAAGCGATGAGAGAAGGCTGATTGCCCGATAGTGGTCTGTCGCCTAGGGATTTGTAGCTTCCGGATGTCGAGGGATCTGAGGGCATGAGTAGGGGAGGGAGCTGGGGACAGTAATAAAGATAGGTAGGATGGGAGGGCATCATGCCAGAATTTAGCTACAAATTTAGCACAGTGCTATAGGTGATGGTTTTCAAGGGATGTGAATGTGATGGAATGGTAGAGGTTGCAGTGATGAGTGCAGGGGTGGCATTGAGGGCCACAGGAAACCCATCTCACAGAAACCAAATACCAAAAGCTGTGCAGCAAATGGGTTGGTTCAGTATATACCCCTTCTTATTTGGCTCATCCACATCAGAGAGGCACTGCAATTCTGATACACAAAGCTTGTCCACTGCAGGTTGAGGCAGTGGACTCAGACCCGGAAGGGCGATTTGTAATAATCTAGGGATCCCTTGTGGATATTCCCTGCACCTTGGCAAACATCTATGCCCTCAATGAAGAAGGGTTGCCCCCTTTTTCCCGACACCCCAACGGTGAAACATGGAAAATGACCACTACAGCAACAGTCACTGTAATGGTCCATTTCCGTGTTTCACTTCCCCCAGTGTCCTGCCCCCTTCCCGGACCAACTCTGACTTGGAGTTGAGAATCCTAAAGTCCAGAGGGTGAGGGGGCAGAGCCCCCAGCATGGGGGGGGTGTGGTGGGCACATGCCCCCAGAGAAAACACTGGGGGCTTGGCCGGCACAATGCCTGCATTGGTATTGTGCCATCGCTGTGCGAGTGGTTGACAGATTTACTGTCAACAAAACTCGGTGCTTCCATGAAGAAAGGGATGCTGCCCAGTTTTTTAAAAATACCTTTACAAGAATACTTGCGGCACCAGAACGCCTTTGCATCCTGGGAGGGGACTTTAATACCATTCTTTCTCCAGTTAGGGACAAGAGAGGAGGGGCTTCTAGAACAACATTGGGAGTGGTGGGAACCACTCTAACTAGGCTCTGCACAAATGTAGGGTTGGCAGAGGTATGGAGTGAGATTAATGGGGACCAACGAGATTACATACATTACTCAGATAGGCACAAATGCTATTCCAGAATAGATTTTTTTTCCTTTCCAAAGAATGTTTGTACACTGTGAAGTCCTGTCACATTTTACAGTGTATTCTATCAGACCATGCTCCACTTAAAATGAAATTGGCACTAGGGCCTTCCATTCGGAACTCTCACTGGAGGTTTAATGTGGGGTTACTAAATGATTAAGAATTCAAAGACCTGATAGAGTCCACCATTAAATCCTATATCTTAGATAACCCCCAAGAAGTGACTACTCACATGATTTGCTGGGATACCCTAAAGGCAGTCTTCCACAGGGTAACAATCACCTTTGCCTCCAGGTGAAAAAAAAACAAGAACAGAAAAGAAGGGAATTAGAGACTGAAATAAGCGACTTAGAGTTTCAGTACAAAATTTCGCTAAGTGAATCAGTGCAGACCCAGTTACTAGAAAGGAAAAAAATTCTAGAGAGATTTCTCTCCTCTCAGATGGAGGCAAGTTACAGAAGAATTAAACAAAGTTATTATGAAAATTGGAACAGGCAAGTAAACTGCTGGCTGCCGCATTGAGACAGCAGCAGGCTAGAAGACTGGTGCTCCAGCTGAGAGATCCAGGAGAAAATGGAGCCGTAGTCAGTCATCTGGAAAAAATAACTGAACTTTTCTCAAATTATTATAAAGCACTATACCTTCAGGAACCTGTAGCCTGTTCAGAGCCAAAAAAACACTCATTCTTTGAAGGACTCACCATCCAAGGGCTATCACCAAGTGAAAGGGAAAATCTAGATAGGGAAGTCACCTTACAGGAGATCACAACCCAAGTATCGGCCCTCAAAAATAGCAAATCCCCTGGACCAGATGGGTTTCCTGCAGAGTTTTTTAAATGTTTGCAGACCTTCTGCTGCCCCTCCTACTCTCAGTCTGTAATGAGGTAATGGAGGGAGGTCCCACTCTAGAGTCATGGCAGTTAGCTCACATATCGGTTATTCATAAATTAGGAAAGGACCCCCTAGACTGTGGGTCGTACAGACCTATCTCCCTGCTGAATGTTGACCTGAAACTGTTCACAGAGCTGCTAGCCAGGAGGCTACAAACCTGTGTCACTTCCCTAATTCACAGGGATCAAACAGGGTTCATCACAGGTAGATTCCTACTGGATAATATCCAATGTTTGTTAAACTTGATCTGCTCCCAAAGCTTACATGAACACCTTCAGTTAGCTATCTCCGTGGATGCAGAAAAAGCATTTGACAAGATAAATTGGCAATTTCTCAAAACATCCAAGGGAGAATGCAATTTGGCCCTAAATTTTTGTAATCTGTCTCTCAGCTGTATACAAATCTCAAGGCCCTGGTGAGAGTTAATGGTATAAGCTCCCCATTCTTTCCCTTGACCAGAGGAACAAGACAGGGATCCCCCCTTTCCCCACTACTTTTTGCCTTGTGCCTGGAGCCTCTGGCAGCTAAGGTTAGACAGAATCAGGAGGTGAGGGGTATTATGGTGGGTAGCTCTGAACAAAAAATCTCATTATATTCCGACGACACTATTTTCTTTTTTACTTCTCCAGAGAACTCGGTCCCCTCCTTAGTAAAAATACTAGAATCATTTGGTGAAATATCAAGTTATAAGATTAATTTCTCTAAGTCTGAAGCTCTTGTACTCAGCAGAAAATTGGAACAGGAATTTAAAGGTGATTTCCCCTTTAGATGGCCCCCAAAAAACCAGATCAGATATCTAGGCATACAAATTAACACAGATATATCCAAATTGTTTTCAATAAATTACAATAAACTATGGGAGGCAATAGAGCAAGACATTGCCCGATGGAGGCTCCTCCCCTTGAATCTGGTGGGAAGGGTTGCGATAATAAAGATGAACATTCTCCCCCTTCTTCTATTTCTATTTCAAAATTTCCCTTTAAAACTCCCGCAAGCCTTCTGGAGCAGATTAAACAGAAGCATTCTGCAATTTGTATGGCTGTATAAGAAATCAAGAATTGCTAGACGGATGCTATTTCTTCCTACAGAGGAAGGGGGTCTGGCCTTGTCAAACTCTTATCTATACTACCTGGCAGCCCAGATGGGCCCATTTCTTTCCTGGGCTAAGCAGAGAACTTCATCTGGCTGGTATGACTTAGAGAATGAGTCGGCAGGGGGTCACCCTCTATTCACCCTGTTCTTGGCCTCAGTGACCCCGGAATATGTAAAACAAATCCCAAACAATTGGGTAAGACATGGATTATACATCCTCTTGCCTGCTGCAGGCTTGCACTTAAGTCTAATTCTTTTATACTTATCTTTTTATGATACATTTGATACTTGCGCTGTGAATGCGCCATGTTTGCGCATTCATTTTGCTCTATGAATGGCTCTGCACTGTGTATGCAGATATCTCTGTAAAGCAAAGAAGCTGATGGCTGCCCCTACGGAAGTGAGTCCATTGTCACTACTGCTCTGTTTTATTCATACACATTTCATTCTGCTGCCATATATACATGAATGTTCACCTCATGTTGCTCTCTAACAAACACAGTTCACCATTTTCGCATTGTGCTCCATCTCCACAAACTCTGTGCTCTGTCTCTCTGTCTGTCTCTGTCTGTCTATCTGTCTCTCTCTGTCCCCCTGCAGACACCCAAACCCATTATTTTAACAGGGGGCATGATGAGCTGCTTGCAGTTATCCATCATTGTGCATACCTTCTTTGCCCCCCCCGAGACATCTGGAAATGAGCTATTAGCTCAGTATGTCTTTCCTGGTGAAACTTTTCAAATAAATATGGTGCATGCTTGTCTTGGTTGTTTGCATCTTCCTTGTGAGGCATACAGAGCTGCAGAATGTGCTTCCATGTCGAAGGAAAACCTTAAACAAGCATTGACCAATGCCAAATGTCCACTTGCTTGTATTTCCTGTGTAGTTTTTGGGCTTCCATAACACAGCAATTAAAACAAAAAAATTAATAATATGAGTTAAAATTGTGAAATTGTCACGGTTTGGGAAATGAAGTGATTCAGACATAACTTTGTTGTTTTCTTAGATTATAACCTTGAATTATCAAGGTAGTAGCAGATGAACATGACAGGTGTCATTTATCAAATGCCACCTGAAAAGTTATTCTGTGGAACAATCACAAAAATATGTTTTGGTGAGTGATTTGAAGATGACACCTGCCATGTTCATGAGATAGGGTAAAAAATGACTGTGTTGAAAATATGGGTCAAAAAATTTAAAAAATTGCAAAACTGTGAATAAATGTTGAACAAATGACTGTTCATTCATTACTTTGTTATGTTTTGAGATTTTGACTTAAAATTGTCAAAATAATCTTGTTGTGACAACACCTTTCAACAGGTGTCATTAAAGGATACCTAAACAACATTTTGACAAAAAATTATTCAAAATCTGACCTCAAATGGGACTAAAGGAAAGGTTGCTGAATTTGTTAATGCTAAAACTAGATTTATATAAGTTACCTAAATGTGGTTCCAAAGCATTTGAAAAATGCAAAATCAACCTTCCAATTTCAAAAAACTGCCTTACCTGCTTCTTAAAATGGTCGTCAAATGTGTTAAGTGATGACATCATCGGAGCCAAAGTCAGAGAGCTATATGGCTCTCTATAGTGCTTACTAGTTCGTTTTTCCCTTTGTATAGAATTGTTTCACCAAAATGGTCAAAACCATGTGTGTTATTTAGATCAATACGCATGTTAGGCTATGGTTCTGTTCATTTTGTTTACTTTAACATGCTGAAATTGTGTTTTAATCCAACCGACTTTCTCTTTGGCAAACCACAGTGCAGTATAAATCTTGAATAACCTGGTGGTCTAGTGGTTGTGGCAGATCCAAGATGCTACAATGGGGTGTACTGGGAGTGTGTACATGCTTGATATGCACTTTTTAACATTTTTATGAAACCTTTATATTTTCTATTATGCTTGTCTAGTGTGTTTTTGACTGAAACTATGAATGTAATCCATATTTTTTAATGTAAACATTTGTACAATCAATAAATCAGACGTCATCAACAAAGTGAAATGCAACAGCAGCAAGCAAGTACTTTACAATGGAGAGATGGGGTTACAGCCACACCCTTCACCACCCCATAGATATACCACCTATTTGTAGCAAAGTTCTTCTGTAGTCCAATGCCAGAGTTCATACTTCCTTGGAAATCAAAAATATGCTTGTCTTATCTTATTTTCCATGGAAAATACTAATAAGAAGAATCAGTATTTATATAGTGCTTTTCATACACATTGTATCCCAAAGTGCTTTGAAACAATGCTAGACTGCAAGTGAAGTGACTGAATGTGTAGTGACAGCCAATTCACACATTAATACCCACACACAGCCTTGGACAATTGCATGAACTGATTTTATGGGAAGGGGAATGTTGGCTAGGACATCAGGGTCAGGTAGTGATCATGGTGCTGGCAGCCCCACATCTTATTTCTCACAGTGATCTGCTCAAATTTCTCCCCTTCTGTCTTCCCCCTTCCCTGAATATAGCAGTACCTTGCAAGAGTGGCCTTCTCAGTCCCACTCTGGTATTCATTCTTCACTACTCCTCCTGATACCAAAAACTGGTGAGCTCATCACCCTTTTGCATCATGAATGCAAGTAGTACAGTCCCCAGGTTGTTTGGCATATCAAAAATAAACAAATCTTTCCAGTAAGTCAGGCTGACAGCAGTAGGGAACAAGGGGAATTATAGGCTTTCCTATCCTTAAAAGATCTAGGCTATCTTTGATTAGGCACTATTAAATGATGGGTGTGTGCATCATTATGCACATCATTTAATAGTGCCTAATCATAGGTGGAATAGATCTTATATGGGTAGGAATGCCTATGTTTCCCCTTGTGCCCTGTTGCTATCAGCCTGGCTTACCAGAAGATCATGTTTATTATTAATATGTAATAATGACATGAGCAACTGTACTAACCACATTCATAATGCAGAAGGGTAGTAAACTCATCAGTTTTTGGTGTGGGAAGCAGAAGAAAAGAAAGAATGCCAGAGAGGGACTGAAGAGACCTTTCCAGCAGGGTACAGCTATGTTCAGGTTAGAGGAAGACAGGAAGGGGGATCTTTAGCAGATTATTGTGAGATCTGAAATGTAGGACTGCCAGCACTGTGATCACTACCTGACTGTGAATGAGAGCTGCCAGTGATTACAAATACTCAGAGTGGCAGAGCTGCACTTAAAGTGTTACTTGAATTTGGTGTAGGGAGATTACCCTCAGGTGGGGGGGGGTTGATGTTTTTTAGGACAGTATTGAGGGAGCTATGTATACAGTAGATCATTCAAGATTTAGTAGGGTGGTAGCCAACCAGCTCACATTGTGGAGTAGGGCACTAAAAAGTACTGGAGCAGATTTGCAGGGAACTGTCCTGCGGGGTTCTGCAGATCACAGGTAAAGGAGCAGACTGATACTGGATGTCTGGTGGACGCGCGCAAGGCATTAGTATGCCTCTCCTGCTAATAATATTGTTATCCATAGTAAGTGCAGTCCTTATGAGGGCAGGAAAAGCAGTTTTTCTGGTGAGCTCTGAGGCTTATTGCTTGGCCCTCCACGAAGACCCAATTGTTGGTTAATGAGGCAGGACAAAAACACAACAGGGGAACCGCGCATACTGCCTTCACTGTGCAGAAGGGTGGTGATCCACACAATGTTTACTGTGGGAGCAGAAGTCAAACATTGAAAAAGTGGACTTAAGTGTGATTTGGGAGGTATTTATTGACAGTTCCAGCTGATGATCCATATCGGTGTAGGTATGCACAACTCTCTGAGGTATATGATTACAGTCTGAGGTGTGATAATTCTCTTCATGAGACCACAAGCTCATATGCAGCCCTAGGCAGTACTAAGGACAAGGTATGGATGGTGGGGTGTTCAACAGAAGGCAGACTAGGTGCAGGGGGTTCACTTGGAAAAAGAATACAAGAGAAGCTTTTTTTGTGGATTAACAAGAATGAATGAGCTTTGGAATTGGAACAGAACAGTACTTCGCTGTGTGACCCTGAGCAAGTCACTTAACTTCCTTGTGCTGCCAGGCCACTTCTGTAAATAAGGTTTCAGCATAGTGTGTCTCTCCTGGTTAACAAAAAAAAATCAGAGCGCCACATAACCACTAGATCATCAGGTATTTGAAGTGTTGTACTGTTCTGTAGTTTGCCAAAGAGAAAATCAGCTAGATTGCAAAACATTTTTAGCAAGTTAAAGTAAATAAAATGAACAAAATCATAGCCTAACATGTGTACTGAGCAAAATAATCCACATATTAACACATGGTGTTGATCATTCTGGTAAAACAATTGAAAACAAAGAGGGAAAGAACTAGTTAGCCTATAAGAATCTATATTGGTACCTGGCTCTGGCTCCGATGATGTCATCATGACTCATCACTTAACACAGTTGGCAGACATGTTAGGGAGAAGGCAAGGCTGTTTTTTGTAAGTAAAAGGCTGATGTTTACATTTTTCAAAAGCTATGAAACTGCATTTATTTTATTTACAAAAATGCAGTTTTAGCATAAATGTAAATAGTAGCCTTTACTTTACCTCGCAATGAAGCCAGATTTTGGAGTTTGCAGTTTTAAAAAACTGCTTGTTTAGGTACCCTTTAATGAAATCTAAGACAAATGCTTTCTTTTCTTTTCTTTTTTTTGCAGCCCAAGCATAAAAAGACTTGTTGGGCAGAATTTAAAAAATGAACTCTGTCATGTTCATGTGATTGGGTAAAAAAATGGCTACGTTGAAAATGTAGGGTCAAAATGTGGAAGAATAGCATAGTTATGAGTAAATGTTGAAGGAGTTCAATGTTTTTTCATAATTTTTTTATGTGTGATTTTGACACATAACTTCTAACACACTATAATCTTTTTCTGACCCTACCTTATAAGCATGGCAGGTGTCTTTTAATGAAATCCTGACCAAAACATCATTTTGTAGTATGATGATGATGAAAAGAAATTGGGGGGGATTTGAATAATGACACCTGTCATGTTCATGAGTTGGGGTAACAGAATGGTTATGCTGATAATGTTGGGTCATAATTTGCAAAAAATAACAATGTTATGAGTTAACATTGGAAAAATTCATTGTTTTTTAACTGTTGTTTTTTGAGATTCTGACACTGAGGGTAGGATTCACAAAGCAGATGCGCTGGGCGAAATTGAGATGTGCCCAGCACATCAAGATGTGCACTGGCACTATTTACACAGGGCAGAGATGTCCCAGTACATCCTGGCTGCACCACGCCACACAAGATGCACCGGACCCTGAATATAATGATATGTGCAGCATCTGGAGGTGGCGTGTAGCTGCATAAACAGCACATCCCCATTCATAAAGCAAAATGAATGCGAAACACAGCACATTCACAGCGCATCCACCCAAATGCACACTAAGAAGATATGCATAAAAAAAGTAGACTTAAGTGCAAGCCCTCAGCAGGCAGACTGCAGGATAGCAGCAGCAGCAGGCAGAAGACCAGCGGTAAAACAGAGGTCACAGACATGGATGGGGCACGATTCCTGATGGTGGGCATGATAATGGGGATGAGGAGACAGTCAAACCAACAGCGTGGTGGCAGAAGGCACCATAGGAGTCCTGACCCGTGGGGGTATCATGCCAGACTAACATTCGAACAACTGTCAGATACAGAAACAGTCAGCTGATACTGCCTGAATAGGGCAATTCTGAGGCAGCTCTGTGAGCTGTGCCATGATAAAATGCAGGCACCCACCGGAAGGGGTCATGCCATATCAGAGGAGACCAAGGTGACAACAGCAATGTGCCTGTTCACCACAGGAACCTTCCAGAGGCCAGCTGGAGACACCACTGGAATATCATAGTCATCCAGGTCCTGTCTCCTCACACAGTTCCTCACCGCACTGCTCCCACATCCTTCGGAGTTTGTTCAATTCCCAAGCACACAGGCAGAGTAGATAGAAGCTATGTAGTTGTTCCACAGGGTGGCATGCATGCCAGGTGTCATGGGGCCATTGACTACACCCATGTGGCAATCCATGCACCACCTGTTGATGAGGCCAAGCCATACATGAACTGCAAAGGGTTCTACTCCATCAACTGCTAGGTGGTGTTCAAAGCTACAGAATGTATCAGCAATGTCAGCACCACACACACCCTGGGAGTACACATGATCCCTTCATGTGGCACCAATCTGCCCTGTGCCACTAGTGTGAGACTGGGGATATACCCAGCAGCCACCTAGTGGGTGAGTGGGGCATGAATACATGCCCACAAATAGGACACCATGGTGCACCAAATGTTGGGGGGTAGTGCAGATGTGTGGGGTCTCAGCAGGACCTACACAGTGGGAGATGGCCAGATGGGACAGTGGAGGTGAGCACGCTGATGAGACAGTACACGCATCATGGGGGACAGTGCAGCACGAGAGGTGAGGCGAGGTGATGCAGAACAGCAGGCACGTGTGGCAGGGCAGAATGCACCACCACACACCCAGGGACAGGCGACAGCTGGGCAATGGAGGGTAAGCAATGTTGGACTGGACAGAAGTGGTCAGTCATAGTTGCAGGTATGGGCATGTACAGGGCAGAAGAGGGCAGCCAGGGCAAGCAGTCATTAATGAGTGCACAAATTCGTCATCCAACCATGGTGGAGGGAGATGCACTGGGAGGTGGGCAGGGACAGAGGTGGACAGGCAGTAGCAGCACCAGTGTGCCATGATGTAGGGGGACTGTGGTACACAGTGCACATGTATGCAGAGTACTAACATACTGCTTTGTCCGCCCACAGGTGATGCAGAGTAGCCCCTCTGATTCTAGCTCCTGGCACAGAGGTGGAGGAGCACTTCAGTGAGGCACACATCGCTATACACACCATCACTGAGCATGTCTTCAGCATGCTGAAGATGTGCTTCAGGTGCCTGGATAGGTCAGGTGGTGTCCTACAATGTAGCCCAGAGAAGGCCTGTGGCATATTCCTGGCCTGTTGCATGCTGCACAACATGGCCATTGGCCATGGAATAGCTGTCCAGAATGAGGACGTAACAGTTCCCGGGAAGAGGATGGGGAGGGGGAGGAGGAGGACGCAGTGGAGCAGGGGCCCCAAGGTGGAGGTAGGCAGCTGCCCCTGGCCGGCATGAACCCATGCCTGGTTGCTGGGTCCCGGTGGCACAGGGACACCATTATGGAAGGGTATTTCAGTGATCAAAGGTGAGTAACACAGGTGGGACACACTTTGTACCCCCCACACACACCCCAGGTCAGACGACAACCACACAGTCATCATGTAGTGCATGCAAGAGGGGTGAAAGTAATACACAGACACACGCAAAGCAAGTCTAACATGGACAGGGGGGACATGGTGTCTGTGCTGGGGATGGCATGGATCAGTGTATGTGCACAGCAGATACAGGGCCGCACTCATCAGACCCATGCCACATAGCACAACACTGGTGGCCCCGGCCATGCACAGTGCACCACACAGGTGTCCCACACAGGCATTGTACCTGGACAGGCACATGTCACATCACACCACCCCAGGCACTGTCAGCCTTGTGTGTGGGCTGCAATGGGTGTTGGTAACAGGAACTATGGGGGCTGTCACCTAGGCATTAGTGGGACCCATCACGGCCACTACGGACATGTGGATGGCCACACCCTCACCTGGTGATTGCTGAGTCAGTGCCACTGGCCACGTGGGGGGGATATCTGCCACCTCTGGTGGGGTACTGCAGTGAGACCGTGAATGGGTGCTCACTGGTGAGATGTCCCCAAGACCCAGGTTGGATCCGGGGGTGTTAGGGATGGCCATGTGTAATGATGGCATCAGCAGCAATGGGTTCACCTGATGCCAAGACCTTGGGGGGTGTGTGAGGCACTCCTGGGGGTGCAGCTGATAGCCCAGTGGCCACGTGGCACACAGTGTGCACTCACCACCTTGGCAGTGAATGCAATCCATTCCAGAGCAGCAGTCATGCCCACCCACAGTAGGCGAGCTTCTGCCAGGATGTGGGCATGCCACGCAGCTGATGACTCATGTTCCATGACCAGCTGCATCCGAATGCCTCTCAGTTCCACTCTGAGGGATGCCTTCCCCTCCACGGTGTTCTGCAGGAGGTATGCATAGCCCTCAGTCTAGTCAGCAGGGGATGCATCATGGGGATGGTGCCGATGGGCAGGTGGGGTCCCAGCCTGCTGCACTGCAGCCACCATAGGTGGACACATCACAGCAGACTACTGTATCAGTAAGGACTGGGCTCAAGCAACCACTGTGCATCCAGAGACACCTATATCGTGGAACTCTGCTGCCTGCTGCTGCTCCACAGCACCCTGCTGAACTGTGTCATTGGTCCCTGTCCCCACAGCAGCACCAGACACAGCACCCCCAACAACAGTCACTGTGAGTGGTTGAGCAGGCCATGTGGTGCACCTGGGGCCACAGGATCATCAATGCCACATGGTGCCACCTGTAAGTGCACCTGTGCCTCAGCTGCACCACTGTTGGCCATGTCCCTCCATATCTGTGTGGCATGAGGATCATCATCATCATCATATGCCCCCTGCATTCCAGGTGCCAGCACCAGCAGGTCATCTGCAATGTTGACCCTGTCCATTAGGTCATCAATAGCTAAACCCAGTATGTTGACCAGCCATGAGCTACCATGGCCACCAGCCATGGCACTGGATATGGAGGGGTTTGATGGCCCTGCACCATCTGATTCCATGTCCAGGGCTGCAGTGGCATTGGAAGGGCCTGGCAAGGCATCCGCCACAGCACCGGTTGTGGTGTGGTGTGATGACCCAGCCTCTTCCCCAGCCAGGTTGTTGGGGAGTCCACCGGCAATGGCAGCACCCTTGAGGTGCGATGGAGCTGCAAGAGTGAAGGGAAACATGGTTACTGACATGTAATTGGTGTGGTCAGACAGGCATGTGCAGGGAGACATGCACGTGTGCCATAGGTACAGCCAACATGTCATACAGGGGAATGCCACCCATGGGGTCACTGCTGCAGCCATGCACCAGCATAGGTAGACATGCACTGAGGCCTGTATAGGTGCTCAGGGATATGTTTGTGACTGGCCCCCCCGGCCACCACCCATGGGCACATCATCCCAGACAACCACCCCCACTTACCACGGTGGTCCCCCACCCCCCACAGTGCTACGCAGGAGCAGCATGTTGTGTGTCTGCATCACACTGTAGCCAGACAGGGTGTACGGTGACATGCTCAGTGCACACCAACACACGGGTGCTTAGTGGCCTATGGTGGGACTAGTCAGGGCACCCATTGCAGACATGCATGGACCGGCACAGTGCTTGGGACATGTATGCTCACAGTGCTGCAATGGACTGCCACCTGTATGGAAGCCACCACCTGGAACCCCCATCACTGTTGTCTGGCCCATGCTGGCTACCAGTCTCTCCTTATTTAGGGTGAGGCACAATGCAGTCTGCGGTACACACCCTGTGGCACCCAGGGAAGCCTTGATGTTGGCCATCTTCTCCCTGGCCCTCCGGTTCCCATCATGGAGGTGCTTCCTGCACTCATGTGGTGTTCTGCTGTATGTGCCATGGGCATTCAAGTGCATGGCCACCTGCTGCTAGCCCTCGTCCCTTTGCAGGTAGCTGCCACGCCACCAGACAGGATGCTCTACCTCGGGAAGTATGCCTAAAGCAGTGCCGTCTTCATCAGCTATAAAGTTCAGACTTCTCCATCCAGCTGCATCATCCCATGTTGGCATTATGGCTCCTGTGGGGGACAATATGCAGACATCAGCACAGTACAGGCAAATGTGGATGTGTGCCAGTGCAGTGGCAGGATGCTGCACAGACATGGCTCCCTGTATGCCCTCAAAACCCCACTGTCAGAATGAGCTGACAAGCTGTAAATGGTAACTTGTAAACAGACCTACCATCAAGGATGCAATACCTGTCGGTCACCTGTGAAGTGGGGAGGTGCATTCAGGAGCATTTATGGCTCAGGGTATGCAAATGAGATTGGGAGCATCTGTAATGAGATGCTAAACAGGTAAGATGCCCCTGAATGTAGCAATGAGCTAATTTGGGAGCATTGTCTGTGAATTGCATAATTGCCCCAGCTCATCTCAATCAGCAATGCGCAACTGGTGCATTGAGTGCATCCCCCTACAGCACATTCCCGTGCATGCACAGTCAACTTGGGAGCATTTTCTGAATGAGGCACAAGTCTCATGGTGCATCCCCATGCATGCGTGATGCAGAGTCAGTGCCATGCCAAGCATAGCGCATCCTGTCCAGTGGTTCCATTAGCGTGATTGATGACAGCAACACATCCAAGTCCACATGTGTTATTGGAGCTTTGCTGCATGACCCGTTGTGTGCATGTATGGCCTATTGGGGGTGAGATTGCATCAATGCACACCTGCAGTGCACAGCACACCACTGGCTGTATGTGGAGTCCCAGTGCACTTTGAAGGCAATGTTTGCCATTCACAATATGGCAGAACAACGTGAATCAGGGATGCACGATCCAGTTGTGACCCCTGACCCTGGTCTCCTATTCATACTGTACACACAGCACATGTGTGGTGATGCTCAATGGGTGGCAATCGTGCATTGCCACGCCGCAACACTGTGATGTGCGGCCTGGTGCATGACAGCCTATTGCACATGTGGCGTGAATAGGCCAGTGCACACCAGCAGCCTGTTCAGTGCACACCAGCTCCAGACCAACTTAGTCAAGCTATGCCACATGCACAGGCAGCTGGGCCTAGGGCCATAAACTCAGTGTAGATGGGGCTAGTGAACCTTTTGGCACTAGTCATGCTACTAGAAGGCCAGCTATTTTGGACACAGGACCTTACTGACCCACACTCAGCAGTGTGGGTGAGGGTGGCAGAGCAACTTGAGAGCAGGACCGGTATGGAGTGCATGGGGGAGCAGTGCAGGCACTGCTATGGGGACCTTCAGTGCTGGGACCCAGACAGGCTCTGGAGCCTACGTGATCAGTCACACAGGGGTGCATTGCCATACCCAGGTAAGTCACAACAACTTACAGCACCTCAAGCAGGCAGAAGTTGGTTTCTGGGGGCGCAGTGTGCCCTGGTGCAAGACTCCCCCAGCACACACACACACACACACACACACACACACACACACACACACACACACACGTGACATGCCATGCTGATGTTGCATGTAGGGTGCAGCCATGGCCACCATGCATAGATGTGTGTGGCATGGTGCACGACAGGGGGGTGCATTGGCGCTGTGATGGGCGCACTGTGGTTCTGACAGTTGCATGGCACACATCCATCCACACACTATCATGGTGGGCATGGGCTGGGGTCCTGTGTGTTACTGCATGCTGCCCAGGGTGCAGTTTCATTGCGTCACTGTAGGGGTGGGTCCATCACTGCATGCTGGCACCAGTAGTGTTGCTGTGGAATACAGTTGGGGGGTACACACCTACTATTGCCTCATGGTGCTCCTTGCTTGTGTTTCCCTTGCAGGAATGGCAGACAGGCAGAGGGCCATGGCAGAAGTAGAAGCCAGGCTCGATAGGGCCAACGGAGGATGCCAGGGATCCAGTTGTGCAGGTGCAGGTGAGTGTTCTGCTTGTGCATACTGTGTGTGTTCATCAGGGGGGTGAGGACGGTGCCCACTGCAGACCATTGCCAGCCACATGTACATGTCCCTGTGCTGTACAATGTGCACACAAATGGGGTGTCACCATGACAGCATGTGCTAGGGCCACAGTGCACAAGGCTCTTGTGTGTCCATCCACCATGTGCATGTCTGCCGAGGACCATGAGCACACTGTGGTGCTCCATTGGTGTTCAGATGGGGTCTGAATGGTTGTACAGCCTGCTGGCATCAGCACATGCTGTGTGGTAACATGGCTGTATGCCCCTTGGCGTATCACTCTGCATGCACATGTGGGCTTTGTGCTGTCTTAGTAACATTGCATGGTCACAGTGTGGCACTGTGTGCCAGCCTGTTGGTGGCATGCAATGTGCTTGGTGGGTTGTTGGACATTGCTGTGGGGGCTGCCTCCTGCACACTTGCATGGTGGGCAAAGGGGGGGGCTGGTGTGTGGACCATGGCACTTAGTTCCTGTTGTCTGTGTCCCCACTATTGGTCCACAGACAGTCCAGCCAGGTGTGCCAAGGAGGAGGAGGAGGAGATGTGTCTTTGGAAGGACTTCAGGGTTGCAACTCAGGAGAGTGCTCTGGCGAACAATGGTGCCACTTTATCAGAGGCAGAGGCTGCTCCTACAGGCAATAACACTGCTTCTCAGGGTGCTGAAAACCAGGGACAGGAGGGGTGGCCACTGGGCTGTGGCCCATGCAGGGCATTAGGTCACTGGACCACTTGTATATAGCCCCTTTGTTGATTGAACCCCACCCTCCATGCCCATCCCCGGTGCCAGTTGTCTTCACTTGTTCTCCCATCACTGTACCATCCCATTACTGTGTACTGTTTTTCGTGTTGATGTGTTGATTCTCACACCACCCTGTCCCTGTTCTTACTGTTTTATTACCATTGTAAATAGTTTATTGTGTTACTTTTCTTGTTTGACTAAATATTTTTATATTGATGATGGTGTCTGTGGTCTTCATTTTACCTTGTGCTGGTTCTCTGTTGTGCTTGTTGGTTTCCATTATATCTTTGTTCCCATTTGCACATCTGCATCTGTGGTAATGCACATCCATGCGCCCTGTCCACCTTTCATGCCCACTACAGTGTGTGCCCTCCTTGGTGCATATGGCCTGTTGGGAGGCCTTACACCATGCTGATTTACACATGGTCCCTATTCTGTATGTGGTTCATGCTGGTTGTTTCTGTTGTATTGGCCCCCTGTTGTTGTGCTGCTCTTCTTGTGATCCACAATGCCCGTGGGCATGTCCACCTGTGCAGGACATGGCCTTTGTCCTGTGTGCCATTGTGCCTGTCCCCCTGTGTGTACCTGTAATGCATCTCACATGTCCTCCCTGGTGAGTTCCTCTGCATCGAGACATGTGTGGCACCCTCTGCCATGCTGCATGGTGCACCTTTGCTGCTGTGGCCCACCTTACCAGTCACCCCTGTACCTCTTGTCCCCTGTGTTGGGTGTGTACCTGGTGCTTCCAGGTGTCACCATGTGTGCTCTGTGAACCTCGTCTGCTTTGGCCACTCTCCAGCCCTTTGGCCCTCAGAAGAGTCCCTGCCAGGCTGTTCACCTGCATCCTTTGTGCACTGCAGTCTCCCCCTGTTGCTCCTGTGTCCATTGCTGACTTGCTCCTTATTCAGTGTTGTGTTGTCCAGGGTGCTTCTGTGCATCCTGGTTGTGCTGGGACATTTCAGGTTGTGCCATGGCACTTCAGTGATATTCACAGTGGAGATGCACATAGTGCATCTTGCGGCGCATCCTTCTGTGAATACCACTGTTTGGGGATGGCGCATCTCATTTGCACCGAGCACATCTGCTTTGTGAGTCCTGCCCTAAATTTTTAATTTAGTCTTTTTATGACCCCATCTTATGATCATCACAGGTAGAATTTTTAAAAATCCCATTTGAAAAGTGATCTCATGGAGCAAATGTGAAAAGATGTGTTGGAAGGGATTTGAGCAGTTATGCATGCTTCGTTTCTAAGGATGGTTAAAAAAGGCTATGTTGAAAATTTGAGGTATAAATGAGTGTTTTTTTTTTAGTTTAATACACTTTATTAGTTTTAACCAGAATTCTAAACAAATGCTCACAAGGAATAACATTAGATTACAAGAAACAAGAAACAACAATATCAACAACAACAAAAAACTATGAGATAAAGACCCAATACCACCCTGTCCTCCCACCCCAGAGTGCTGCCCCTAAACACCTATTAAAAGAATCATAAGAATGTGTAATATCGGGGTGAAACATTATTATAGAATATAACAAAACAAAGAAACAAGTGAGTAAAATACCATAAGTAAATTAAACAGTGATTAGCCATTCATATAAAACTACCCTTTATCCAAGAAAGCATGCGATCTATGCTGAATATTAGCAATATGTAATTTAGTATTTAAGGTGCCAAGGATTTCTGCATGCCATTCTGACCAAGATGGGATGGTGTCTGATAGCCAGTGTCATAGAAGGGCCATCTTCACTGCCAATGAAATCAAGGCAATGTAGCATCTCAGAAAACCCAGGGAAAGTCTCTGAAAATTCCGCACTAAACAGGTGTTTGGGGTAAATGCATTAATTAAATCAGAGGACGGGTCCAAACTTGGTTTGAGAGGGCGAGAAGGGTAGAACCTTCTCACAGTCCCATAACAGATGTAATAAGGTACCCACTACCTGTTGACACCTGAAGCAGAGGGAAGAGATCCAATAACCAACACAGTGAAGTTTCTGTGATGTAAAATAAAGACTGTAAAATATGGCATTGCTACAAATACAGCAGGCCTCTTTAATGTATTTATACAAATCTTGCCATACCCCTTGCCACTCCAAGGTTGAGGCATAAGTGTAAAAAAATGATAAAGTTATGAGTAGAAGTTCAAAATTCATTAAAAGCCATAAATCACATGGTTCCATGTCATAATAGTGAACATATTTTGGCGATTAACACTATGGCAACTACATTTTGACAAAACTACACACAACAATCAACACACCACAGCAAATGCAAAGACAGTAATGGCAAAACATTTGAAACAGGGGGATGATTTACACTTCTATTTAATACTGGGGGATATGCTCCCTCCACCCCCCCTTTGTGGCTGGCAAGCCCCCCACACACCCCATCCATATATAATCAACTCCAGAGGTGGACACTGAGGGAAAGGGAAATACTCAGGAGGGAGGCTACAGTTTGCAGTGGGATACTGGTGCTGGGAGCAAATAAAAAAATTATATAATTCTATCGGCCATAAAAGTTCACGCAAAAAGTTACCTACAGGCAATCTTGAACCCAGATCCATGAGCATCGTAGGCAGTGACCCTATCCACCACACCAGGCAAACAACTTGGCAGCAGCAGTGGAAGTTCCTTCATTTAGCCCATATGACCCTACTCTCCCCATTTATTCGCTCTCGCTATTATGTCCTTCCATAGTCGCTGTTTGCTACCCTCACTATTCCCCCATGGTAGCTATCCCTGCGGGTGTGCAAACTGAGTCGTTCAAATGTGAGTCACTCAATTTACTTTACTTATATCACGGGATACGAAATCACACTTACCTTGTTTACAGACAGTTTGAATTCAGCCTCAGTAGAAGCAGGGCATTCTCCACTCCCAGAGAGGATAACTTCAGTGGACCAAATGGGTAAGTGTGGAGTGCAGGGTGGTATTGTGTGGTGGGTGCTGAGAGGGGGTTGGGAGTGAAGGTTGGCAATGTCTGGGAGACAGCAGAAGATATTGCTGAATCATTTTCTTTGTTGCAGGGAGAAAAAACAAAACTAAAAAAGGACAATGAGAAATGTTTTTTTTTTATTTCAGGATCCAGCACTGGAGATTGGTCACCCCAGTGTCTGGGGATGGTTGGCTGAATTGGGTGGATACCCCTGTGTCACATTAGGTGGTGAGGAGGTGTTAGCTTGTACCATAGTTCATGTACTTCATTGAAGGAAGTGTGTCTTTGGAGTGCAATTATGTGTGTGTGTGTTTGGGGTGGAGGAGGAGTTGTTTGTCAGGGGTACCTTAGTGTTAGGTTCTTGCAGGGTTGGTTCAGATGGAAAGGTGGAATACTGGTGGCAGGATTAAACATTCACTGACAGTTGTGTTTTATAGCTAGGCAGGATGGGAGGGGGGTGTCTGTGGTAGGTTGAGCACCTGCCACATGTGTTGTAAAAGAGGTGTTTCAGTCAGGAGGGGGGACACAGGTGGTGGGATTGAGCACTCAGCTGGTGCAGTAAAAGACAGGTGGGAGGGATACCACTGGTGGGACTGAGCGTCTGTCATCAGTTTTGTAAAAGTGCTGGTTCAGGTGGGAGGGGGAATACCCAGTGGCGGAGCCAGGTTTGGGAGTGTTTGGGAGCCAGGGGGAGCCATTCAGTCAATCACGGGCTCCACAATGGGCACTAAACAGTGAATAAAGATGGTGACGGGGTACCACTACTCACACTGGGGCAGCCAGGAGGGGCGACCGCCCCCCCAGCCCCCCCCTCTAGCTCCACCACTGGGAATACCAGCAGCAGGACTGCGTACAAGGGCTGGTGGAATTTCATGAAGTTCTGACCCTTATTAAATAAGAACTGGAACACAGGGGGTTTCTGATTAGTCCTGATTAGTTCTGATTGTTAACATGTTAATAAACATGATAAAATGCATAAAAAGAGGCCACACTCTGATATTTAACACAGAGACCCAAATGGAACAATTTAATTCATAGAGACTGCTTTCATCAATGGCCAAAAAGTAGTAAATTGTAGGCCTATAAATGACCTCCCAGATGTGATGAGGCCCTTGGCTACCATATAAATAATTTTAACTGTGTAGTCAACAAACATACCCCCATAAAATGGTGCAGGGCCAAAGGTCTATGTGCGAAATGGATCAATAGTGACCACAGGAAAGCCATGAGACTTTGTGAAAAGGTGTTGGAGCAACTTAAGTAGTCTGGTCAGTCATCTGACTGGCAAAGCTAGAGAAACCTAAGAAATGTCTGTAAAAATGGTCTTAAGAGTGCTAAAAGGACCTACAGGACCTCAAGTCCCTGCCAATTAAAAATCTGTCAAACACAACGAATTTCCAGTCCCAAATTAACCTGCTACTCAAAGGTAGGTCCAACTCTCTCTCTCTCTGGGGAAATGTTCACTAATGGACAAGTTCTCTCAGACCACCTATCCCTTACCTCAGGCTTTAATAACATCTTTACAGACCTTGATAGGTTTAAGACGCCCTCAAGAGTCACCTCTGATAGCTCCCTGCCTTCTACAGCTACCTGTCACAGCACCGCAACCTAGGTCTCACTTTAAGCTAGTGACCAGAAATGAAGTTTTTAAGCTAATCAAAGGCATAAAAGGCGATGGCTGCCCTGGATTTGACCCCCTGGAACCACAGTTCCCTAAGATTGCCACACCTGTAATTTCCACCCCACCATGCATCTTATTAAAAAATCTCTCTTTTTGGGCACTGTCCCTGAGAAATGGAAAGTGGCACTTGTGGCCCCCATCCACAGAGGGGGACAAAGAGACTGGATGTGAAACTACAGACCAATCTCTCTCTCTGCTCTGCACAGTCACTAAAATTCTGGAGAGGCTATTGTATTACCAACTCCAATCTTTCCTTGAGTGCAACAACTCTCTAACCAACATCTAGCATGGTTTCTGCAAGAACCATGGCACACACAGTGCTGGTGTGAGTTACTACTGACATTCTCAATGCAGTTGATCTAGGCATGACTACTGCAGACATCTTTGTCGACCTGACAAAGGTGTTTGACTTCATCATCCATGACCTTCTACTGTCTAAATTAAGAAGCATTGGTCTGAACAACCTCTCTTTCCTCTGGTTCGAAACTTACTTATCTGGATGGAAACAGAGAGTAAAGTGGCAGGGCAGCACCTCTGCCTTTAGATCTGTAGTCTATGCATGGATATGTATGGTAGTATACACATGGGTATATATGGTAGGAAGTTAATTAGAGTTGTAGTTTATACATGTGGGTATTGTAGTCCATTATATATGTAAGTTCCTGTCATGCCCAGTAAACCTTTCTTTGTGTATGTCCAGTGATGTAAGACCACTATCTCTGAGTAGAATAAAAGATGGCCACTAACTGACATACTGTGTATGAGTCTCTTCTGTACTGACCCACAATATATCACAGGATCGATAACGGATGGGGTACCCCAAGGCTCTATCCTTGGACACCCTCCTCTTTTCTCTCTTGATAAATGACATGCCTCTCAGCTGTGGTGGGGCCACAGTACAATTGTATGCACATGATGCTATTCTTTATAGATCCTCACTAGATTTAAAGTGGATCAATAATCACTTGGGAAATGACTTCCACCTTCTTCAGAATTGGTTCCACAACAATGAACTTGTACTAAACATAAAACAATTAGGCCATGCTAGTTGGTCACAAGAAACTTGGCATAGAAAGACACCACCTTCTTAATCTAACCACCATTAATGTTGTCAGTTCTGAAGTGGTGCAATCATTTAAATACCTAGGGGTACTATTGGACCAAAATATGTTTTTTGAGTCTCATGTGGATGCCTTGGTCAGAACCCTTCACCAGAACTTTGGCCTCATTTACAGGCTTGCCCCTTACTTTTCTATTGCTGCTCGCCTGGATATTGCTAACAGCGCCCTCTTGCCAATCCTTTGCTATGGTGCCCCAGTATTATAGTCTGCCTGAGAATCTATTTTTCCAAGAAGAAAGATTCTCTACAACAGAATCAAGCATTTTGCAGGGTTTGCCCACTCTAGAAGCCACAACTGCTGGTGCTAGCATCATTGGGGGTGGCCTTCTTTTGAAGCTAAACTGTGTCATCCCCTATACTGTTTAACTTTCAGGCTTCTGGAACCCATTGTCCCTCCTAGTGTAATTAGAATAATACAGCATAAACAGCATGGAATGTCCCTTAGATCTGCTTCCTACCCATTGCTGGATTTTCCAAGGGTTTGGTTCCCTGTTGGAAGGAGATCTTGCTCCTTTGTAGCTCCTACTCTGTGGAACTCTCTACCTTAAGAGATTCTTACTTGCCTCATTCTTATACTGTTCAAAATAGGCTCAAAGCTTTCTCTTGGGTTTAGCACCCTGCAATTGTAATTGCTGACTTACTGCTCACTTTGTGCACCTTTTATGAATTATTACTTGCTGCTCTAATTCTCTACCTCTCTGTAATTATTGTGTTATTTATTCAGGCTGCACTCGAGGTACTGGTGTACATTACATGTTATAAATGTTGGGAAACAAAAACCCAGGGGAAGATTACACAATGGGGGGGGAGATAGTAACAACAACAAAAATGGAAAGGGACCTGGGGGTAATCATATGAGATGACCTTAAGGATGGCAAGCAATGTGAGAAGGTGGTAGGGAGGGCTGGGGGGAAACTGGGATGTATAGGGAGAGGCATCACCAGCAGAAAACAGGAAGTTGTTATCCCCCTGTACAGACAGTTGGGGAGACCCCATCTGGAGTACTGCATCCAGTTCTGGAGACCCCATCTCCGCAAGGACATAGACAGGATGGAGGCAGTTCAGAGGAGGGCAACTAAAATGATGCAGGGTCTACAAGAGAAGCCACATGAGCAGAGACTAAAGGAGCTTAATATGTATACCCTTGAGAAAAGGAGGGAGAGGGGGGACATGATAGAAACATTTAAGTACCTCAGTGGAATCAACAAAGTCCAAGAGGGTAGCATATTTCAGAAAAAGAGATGTGCAAGAACAAGGGGACACAATTTGAAGATAGAGGGGGATGGCTCAGGGACAATGTGAGGAAGTATTTTTTCACAGAGAGGGTCGAGGACACATGGAACAGCCTTCCTGAGGAGGTTGTGGGGTCTAAAACTGTGGGAGAATTCAAGAATGCATGGGACAGACATAAGGCAATTTTTGTGGGAGGTAGGAAGAAATAGCTGTTGGTTAAATAGGATCTGCAGCTTGTCCTCTAGGTAGGGAAATGGGTGGACTAGGTGGGCCAAGCGGCTCTTATCTGCCGTCAAAGTCTATGTTTTCTATGTTTCTATGTTTCTATGCTGCTTCACCAGATTTCTTTTCTGTAAATACTGTGAAACTTAACTTACTTTATGTATCTAATTAATTTCATTGTACCTAAAGGCCGAGATATTCAAAGGGGTTGCACCTGGTGCAACTGAGATGTGCCAGCGCAACCCCAGAAATGCACCCCAGGGCAATATTCAAAAGGGGGAATTGCACAGCGTAATGCCCCATGCCCAGAGGTGCAAAGATAATGTATGCAGCACATATCCAAGGGGCGGGCCCATGCATATGCGGCACATCCCAATATTCAGCCAGGGATGTGCGCTGCATATGCTGGCACAAATCTTAGATACTCTGCATACTGGAGCACAAGACTGAGCCCGAAAAATATGGCTTGAATGGTAGCCACCCACTGGCAAGCTGCTGTAATGCAAGGCGCATCACAGCAGCCACCAGCCGTGGGTGGCCTCCCCCCCAGAACACTGTGCACAAGCACCCAAAAATGTCCCTGGTGGTCCAGTGGTTCCCCCCTCCCTGCCTGTAACCTCAATTGCCCAAAATAAAATAATATCATTTCCCTGGTAGTCTAGTGGTACACCCTACCCCTCCCATTGCTCCGATGCTCATAATACAATAATACCAATTCCCTGGTACTCTAGTGGTACCCTCCACCACTCCCATTGCTCAGATGCCCATAACACAATAATACTAATTCCCTGGTAGTCTAGTGGTACCTCCCCACCCACACAGGACCCCCAGCTCACCCAACCTCCCCATCATTGCGGGCAGCAGCAAACACACCCTCATACCTCCACGGCTGCCAACTGAATGACAGGCATAGTATGGGCTGTGGCCCATTGGTCCACACTGTGGACCAATCATCTTGCAGTCCATACTGTACGCTGTCATTCAATGGAAGCCATGGAGGTGCGGGTGGGTTTGCTGCTTCCCAGCCAATGACGGGGGGCTGGGTGGTCTGGGGTCCTGTGTGGTGGGGGGTGAGGTATCACTAGACTACAATGGTAATAATATTATTTTATCATGGATGATCGGGTTTACCGGGGGGTGGGGGGGGTACCACTAGACTACCAGGGAAATAATATTAGTCTAGTATGGGCCATCAGAGCTATGGGAGGGGCCGGGGGTACCACTAGACTACCAGGGACATACTATTATTGTATTTCAGGTGATCGGGGTTACAGGCAGGGAAGGGGTAACCACTAGACTACCAGGGACATACTATTATTGTATTTCAGGTGATCGGGGTTACAGGCAGGGAAGGGGTAACCACTAGACTACCAGGGATTATTATTTAACTTATTTTTGGTGATCAGGGGGTTGGGCAGGAAGGGGGGACCCACTGGACCACCAGGGAGTGTATACACCATACTACTGGTGCTCAGTGGCACGGAATGGAGCGGGGGTACTACTGTGGTCTCTGGTACAGCGACCTCATGCTGTGCAGGGTGTCATGTGCATTTCACTGGCCAGCCCTGCACAACACATGCAAATGGGGCCATAATGACATGCAAATGGCCCCATTTGCACCTTGCACGCATAATGGCCCCATTTTCATCTCCAGGTCTGAGTATCTATAGTTGTGCTGGAGCATTCCCATTCCTTGTATTCAGACCTGTCTGGGGGATGCGCTGGAGCATTGTATTTGCTCCCTGCACATTCTGTGATATATACAGCAGAGATGCACCATGGCACATCTCTTTTGAATATCTCCCTTTGTTGCTCCAGTGCAACTCAGTTGCGCTGCTCTAACACTTGCGCCTTTGCCAGGTGCAATTCTGAATATTGGGGCCTAAATGTATAGCAATTATATGCTTTCTGTGAATGATGAATACTCCCCTACTGTGTGTAACTAATTCTGGGCCACCCCTGAAAAAGGTACTCTTTTGTCTCAATGGCCTACCCGGTCACAACAATTCAAATAAATAAAATACATTTGTATGAAAAATAAAGTACAACAGCTAAGCAAAGCAATCAGTAGCTCCTTCATTGCCTCCTTTGGTGGCATCCCTGCTTAGGTCCTTGAGATTACTAGGAGAGAGAGAGAGACAGAGAAAGTGAGTAAGAGAGAGAGAGAGACAGAGGGTGAGAGAGAATGAGCGAGAGAAAGAAAGAGAGAGAGGGAGGGAGAGACAGAAAGAGAGAGACAGAAAAAGAAAGAATGAGAGAATGAGGGAGAGAGAGAAAAAGAGAGAGAGAGAGAGAGAGAGAGATGAGAGAGAGAGAGAGAGAAAGGGGAGAGAGAGAGAAGGATGCAAGTATCTACTACCTACCCATACCAAGCAGCTAAGATATTTGCATTAATGCCATTAATGCCAGGTATATTTCTTTTGCTGGCTGTTCCAGTGGAGACAGGGCCAAAAAACATAGCTAATGATCAAATGAGCAGTACTAAGAGGCTACCCATCCTACTACCTCATGATTGTGGGGGTTAATCTCTGAGGCACTCCACATTCATGACATCATGGGTTGTGTACACCTGATAGGTTGCTTGATGCACATGTAGATTTGAAGCAAGTCCGTCCCCCTTGTCCCAGGGGTCAGCTTACCTCAGGTCAGTTCTAGATGTGCATCCGAGGTCGCAGCACACTACATTGCCAACTACTACAGTCTACAAGCTAAGGTAAGCCTCGGAATACTTTACTAAATATACCGTATATCTGTATATGTTATTACCTGATAAGACTACGACAGACAGATAGAAAATAAATAATCTTGCTTAATTGTTTAAGATTGCATCTATTAACGTCGGGTTACAAGGAATGTATAGAGCAGCATAACCTTACAGGGAAGCATTTATCTACCTGGAAATCCCTGCTAGCGATTCCAAGTAGAAGCCTATAACATTATCTTGCACTAAGCACACCTGGGTACCCCTACTAGCGGTTCCAGGAGCTGCTGATAGCCCTATAAAACATAAACTCAACTTATTTCACTGTTTGACTACCTGGTAACCCCTGCCAGTGGTCCCAGGAGCAAACATACAGACAACTAGCTAAATGCAGGCATAATGACTGAGGCTCTATACAAACGAGCTCCTATGTAACCAAAACAATTAATAACAAAGACCCCAGGTTCATACTGCACTTTACACCCCTTCCAGCGGTGAATTAGTGCTAAAAACGACGGCCCTCTGCCGATGAATCCCCTGGCAATTGAGCACATCTTAGATGTTACTAAATACCTCAGCAGAGACGATTGTTCATCCTGGCCACTCTCCACTTCAGAATTGACCTAATCACAGCATTCCCGTGGCCCACTCAATAATCACTCCTCCCAGGATGAACAGCTACTCTACAGATCAAAATGGAGCCTAAGACAATGTTTTTTTATGGCCCTAGGTCCGTAGAGATCTCAGGCAGCCATCCTTCTCTCTGTCCTTCTCTTCCACCCTGAAATCTCGTGCGAGTATCCCACCCCTTGATTGGTCTAGAATGTCATATCGCGCCGCCATTTTTGAGGGCATAGTAGTGAGATCGCACCATTGCAGAGATCTCGTGCTAGTTCATGACAACTTATGGCATCTGCAATCCAAAACTATTACAATCCCTGCACTGAGGCATAGTGCTAGCGCTCCTCTGCTTCAACTTATTAATCCTACAATGTAGGACCCTCATAGTGCCACAGTGCTCTATTAACAATAGCTTAACAAGCTACAAGCACCTCCACAATTAAAGAGACACTCCCCTATTGTACACTACCATCTTATACAGGGCATACTATCATAGCCACAGCTATTTAAAGAGACAGCTGTGCATTTTTTGATCCCATCCATTACATGAAATAGAACTAAAGTAACTTGATGTTAGAGATAAATCCCACCTAACAAAGACACACATCTGAACTGTACCTCATCTTTCACAGATCATTATGGCAAAGAACAAGTCCTGCAAGCACTGTAATGTTCCCCTGTCTTCTCAACAACTGGGTCAACTATGCACCACATGTGTAGAGGACAACCCTTCCCTGATCAACACTGAGGAATCAGGGGAAGGACATTGTGGGATACAAAATAACAACAATAAGGGCAAAAACAATAAAAATAATGAGCCAGACAGCAATGCCATCATGATGCAGAATAACCAACTGATGTTAGCACAGCAGGAGGTGTTAGCTGCCATGCTAGCCAAACTCAATGAGCTATCAACAATACAAACTCATAAGCCCCCACCAGCCAAAAGAGAGCCACAGACACTCAGAATAGACCTTCCAGCACAATACCTATGGAGGGGCAAGTAGACACGAATGACGCAGAACATGTATCTGAGGAGGAGGGTGAACTGGATTCAGACCCCCAGACCCTCACTGCAAAATGGTGCTTCCCTGACCAAATCACAGCCTTAGTCAGAAATATCATGACTACAGTGGGGTTCAACATACCAACCCCAGCACCCATGTCAAAGCTACTTCCATCGCTACAACCACAATCAAAGCTGGCAGATGTATCCCCTGTATGTGAAGCCATAGAGGAAGTAGTGTTAAAGGAATGGGGTTCCACAGAACCAGCACGTACTCCAGAGCGCAGGTCATGGGACAAAATGCACCCACTACAAGCAGACAAATTAGACCTATGGTGCATCCCTCCAACAATAGACCCTCAGATAGCATCAGTCAACAAGAAAACTGTGCTACCCACAGAATCCACATCAGGGCTCAAAGACCCTATCGACCGAAACCTAGAAGACCTACTCAAGAAAAACACAGAGCTGGCAGGGCTGGGAACTAGGGCTGCCTCCACAGCAATTTATGCCACAAGGGCACAGCTAACCAGGCTACAAGAGGTCATAAAAACGTCGCCCCCTAAGTCTGCAGAAGCAGTGCTACTAGACAAGGCAGTACCATCAACAAAATACCTAGCAGATATGGCAGTCGACTCCCTCAAAATTAATTCATGATCAGTTGTCCTAACCAACAGAGCATGGAGAGCTCTGTGGATGAAACTTTGTGACGCAGATGGAGAATCCAAAGCGACACTCCAAAAACTACCCTTCAAAGGCTACCTACTGTTCAGAGAAGGCCTGGAGAAGTATCTCAAGGGGAAAGAAAAGGGAAAAGCATTAGCCAAAGACAGTACATGACATGCATACCTACCCACCAGGTATAGATTTCCCTTTCAATCATCGACATTTTGAGACAAAAGGAGAGGCAACAAATCTTGCAGAGGTTCAAACTTTAGACAACAGTATGTACCCTCATACCAACACCCAAAATTCAGAGGCAGAGGATCTGCCCCTAGAGGCCGAGGCAGCCAATATACATGGAGACATCACTCCAGACCATGACTATCACTACTACAAGACATCGAATGCCCCCCCATAGGTGCAAGACTACTACTATTTACAAAGGCATGAGAGAAATCCACCACAGACAAGTGGGTTCTAGAAATGGTACGAGAAGGGTATGCAATAGAATTCGACAGCATACCACGGCACAATCACATGGTAAAATCTCCCATGTCACCACACAAAGTAACACCTCAACAAGTGGACAGGATATTACAGAACCTCATCCAGAACAATGCGATAGCACTGGTACCAATTAAGGAACAAGGCCAGGGAACCTACTCCATCTTCTTTATGGTCCCCAAAAAGACAGGGGACCTATGGCCAGTATTAGATATAAAATACCTAAACAAATCAGTAAGATACACCCCTTTCAAAATGGAGACAATCAGATCAACACTGAGAGTAATCAGACTAGGAGACTTCCTCACTTCCATAGATCTGAAAGACGCATACATTCACATACCGATCAGATCAAGTCACTACAAGTTCCTTCACTTCCACATACAGGGAGAACACTATCAGTACCAGGTCCTGCCATTCGGCCTGGCCTCAGCACCCAGAGTCTTTACCAAAGCATCTATAGTACTGGCCACAAAACTAAGGGAGCAAGGCATACATGTCATACCCTACCTAGATGACTGGTTGATACGAACAAGATCACAACAGCAAGCAGTAAGAGAGACAAATACAGTCATACAATGCCTGCAGAATCATGGATGGGTAATCAACAGCGCAAAAAGCTGTCTGATACCCACTCAACCTGTAGAGCATCTAGGCACAATCATAGATACATAGGCATGCCTAGTATTCCCATCAAGTGACAGGGTAAAAACTATAATTCAACTCACATCTCAGCTACAAAGATTAAAGGAACCTACACTATTTCTCATATCATAAGTATTGGGACTCATGTCATCTACTATAGACACAATACCATGGGCAAGATGGCACATGAGACCACTTATGTCATTCCTCATAAAACAAGGCTCTACCTACGATATCAACTTCTCAAAAAAGGTGACATTACCAAACAGCGTAAGATCCAACCCATCCTGGTGGACAAACAAACATAAACTGACAAAAGGCATCCTCCTAGACATGCAACCAGAGGCAATATTCGAGACAGATGCCAGCTTGCTAGGATGGGGAGCGGCCATGGGAACCCTCACAGCACAAGGCTCATGGTCACTAGCAGAGAAGAAATTTTCAATAAATGTACTGGAGATGAGAGCGGTCTTCCTAGCACTACTCCATTTCACAAAACAAATACGAAACAAACATGTCAGAGTAAAATCAGTAAAATCAGACAATCAAGTGACTGTATCTTACATAAACAAACAAGGCGGAACAAAGAGCAGAGCAATGATGGCAGAAACATCAAAACTCATACCATGGGCACAAAGAAACCTGAAATCAATCACAGCCTTGCATTTGGCAGGAAACCTGAACACCACAGCAGATTGGTTGAGCCATCAGTGCATACACCCAGGGGAATGGAAATTACACCCACAAGTATTCAACATGATAAACAAAACATGGGGACCAGCAGACCTAGACCTGATGGCATCATGACACAACACACAATGCCACAAGTTCTGGTCACGATTCAAGGACAACAAGGCTCTGGGAGTGGATGTGTTAACAGCACACTGGACATTCCACATAGCATATGTTTTCCCACCAATACCACTGATTACTCAGGTTCTAAAGAAGATACGGACATCCAGAACCAGGGTGATACTAGTTGCCCCACACTTGCCTCGATGAGCATGGTTTGCGACTATTGTCTCAATGGCATTAGACAGCCCGTGGTCACTACCACACAGACCAGACCTACTATCCCAAGGACCAATCATCCATCCCAATCCGCAACAACTAAAACTAACGGCTTGGCTCCTGAAAGGGAGAAACTGCTAAAAGCAGACTACCATCCAACAGTCATCAACACAATAGCTATGTCACGACAACCATCCACAAACGCAACATATCAGAGAAACTGGAACATATTCTATAAATGGTGTACTCACCACAACATTGAGCCCCTCAACTACAACATACACCACATACTACTGTTCCTACAAGAGGGCCTACACCTGGGACTATCCCCAGCTTCACTAAAAGATCAGGTAGCAGCAATCGGTACAGCAAGGGGAATAATACAAGGATCAACTCCAGGATCCCACCAAGACATAGTTTGCTTTCTCAAAGCAGCAACCAACCTTAAACCCATCACCAAAGATACAGTGGTGCCCTGGGATCTTACACTAGTACTGCGGGCAATGATGAAACTGCCCTTCGAACCATTAGAAACAATTTCACTAAAATGGCTGCAACTCAAAACAATATTTCTGATGGCCATTGCATCAGCAAGAAGGGTGGGAGAACTACAAACACTATCATCCAAATCACCATTCTTAACATTCTACAACAACAGAATTTCTCTCAAAACAGTGCCTGCCTTCAGACCCAAAATTGCATCCACCTTCCATCTCAACCAAACAATAGAAATTCCAGCAGACCTTCATCCAGAAGACATATGGGAGGACCCCCAATTACAATAAGTAGGAATGAGAAGAGTATTAGCCAAATACCTAGATCGAACCAAGGATATTCTCCTCATGGACAGACTATTCGTGACCCTCCAAGGAAAAAGGAAAGGACAGCCAGCATCAAAGGCATCCCTAGCTTTGTACCTTAAAACAGCAATCAAAGAAGCTTACAAAGTGAACAACACAACCGCTCCTGCAGACATAGAAGCCCATTCGATACAAGCAATAGCCACTTCATGGGCAGAGAAGAACATGGCTACAGCAGAGGAAATATGCACAGCTGCCGCATGGTCTTCAATCCATACATTCACTAGACGCTACTGGATGGATGTGTCACAAGACAACAAAGCAAACTTTGCAAAAGCAGTACTGGCTATAGCCAAAAACTGAAACAGTGCTACAGAACACGTCTCACCCACCCGGACAGAGACACACTGCTTTTTAAGGACCCATGATGTCATGAATGTGGACTGCTTCAGAGATTAACCCCCACAATGATAGTTTACTCACCTGGTAAAGGTGATTGTGGGGGTATAGATCTCTGAGGCACTCCACAGCCCTCCCAAGCAGACGTGACAAGAAACCTAAGATGCACTGTACTTGGAAAACTATTAATATTAAAGTATTTAGTTGTAAGTTACCAACACTAGGGGGCTGCGCCTCAGGGCAACACCCCACTTTTCCTTTATACTTTATGCTACTACTAAGAGGTTTACTAAGAAATAAATCAATTTATGATTGAAATCTCACTAGAGGACATTCTCTTATTAAGCACTTACTAAAATTCAGGTAATAACAACTTATAGTTACAGATTCAGCTTTGGATTACAACGAACTGACCTGAGGTAAGCTGACCCCTGGGAGAAGGGGGACGGACTTGCTTCAAATCTACATGTGTATCAAGCAATCTATCAGGTGTACACACCCATGATGTCATGAATGTGGAGTGCCTCAGAGATCTATACCCCCACAATCACCTTTACCAGTTGAGTAAACTACCATTATGCTTCTGGAAGGTGCCACTGGCCAGCCACACATCCATTCATACCAACAGCATTCAGGAAGAGGCAGAGTAATAAAGCAGGATTCACATATGGGATGCAGATTTAGGTGTCAAATCTAACTGTTTGCTTTACAAGTGTGGGGTCAGGTGCCAAGAGTTGGGGTCAATGTTCAAATTTGGGAATTGCAGTGTTTATACTATACAGTAAAAGTATCAGTTGTTTTTAATGTATACTATTATTAAAGATAAATGTACCTGGATTTAACTGAACAGTAGGCTTCAGGAGAGATTCCAGGGATTACAGGGGAACATGAGCAGACTGGAGGAACCTCTGGTCTTTTTCTGCTATCACTGTCTATGTTTCTGTGATTCAGTGATATGTGGTACTTTGCCTTTATTTCAACAGTTTCTATGATGCGATAAAACTGTAGTTGCCTGCCCAACCAAATTGTATTTGCTCGGCAGCACTATACCATCCTTCTTTGGTGTATTGCTTTAACTGGACTTAAACCGTGGAATGAGGCATAAAAGGCAAGTTATCCTTCAGTTTTCCCCTTTTATAGAAATGCCTCCTACTGTATGTAGTAGCACAGACTGAACTGCAGAGTCTACCAGCCAGATTCTGCCCTCTTATCAGTAGTCCATTGCTGAGGAATTTGATCAGGATAAGAGAAGTATCTCACTACAGTGCCAAATTGCAGGTGATAATTTAATTTTAAATGGCTGCACAATCACCACAACACCCTCCCCCCAAGACAATGATAAAGTGGATTGCATCTTCCTTTTTCGACCAAGTATAAAGTTTTGTTAGCAGCTTTGTGAAAATCTTAGATTACCTCCCTTTCCCACTTTCAGATCTTCTTCTCTGAGGCTGCTTCAATGGAAAACCAAAACTGTTTTCTTAATTATTCCCTCCTTCTACAAAAGTGTGTGGAGAACAGTAGAAATTCCTAACAGGTAATAAAGTTATTCAGCATATTAAGGCAAGCTTTAAAAAAAACAGTCATCGAGCATAGAAAGGTGGGCTGATTGGAGTCACTAAAATACTCCTTTCTTCACAACAGCCATGTTCTAACTGAAACTATAACCACATATGAGCTGAATAAACCACATGATTCAGTAACTGCCACATCAGATCAGGTGTAGTCTTTCTCTTTCTGCATCAGCAAACATCCAATCACAGCAACATTTACAAACCTTAGCAGAAACAACCAATAAAGTCAGCATCCTGTAGTGATGTGGCTATAGCCAGCCACATTTCTTGTTCATCTGAGACTTTTTGGTTTTTACTGTCTGTGCAGGTTCACTCTGCGATGAGGATGTATATCATGTACTGGCCAATGCAAAGGAGAACGGTAACAATCTGCTGTCTTCCACGGACTCAGAAATGGACTTCTGTGTCCCTATTTATCTGAGTCCATGGGTTATTGCTGCATCAGGGGGTGGGGGGAGGGGGGTTCAGATTTCAATAAGAATTGTCCATCCAGCCCTATTAAGCACCCCTCCCCCACTGTTTTATTTTGCTGTTTATTTTTGTTTTAAACTTACATTTACGGCTCAAGTCAAATATTAAAAATAATGACAAAATGATGTATCTAATGGAATTGAATGTTAAATTGAAACAATCTGAATTGAGGATCTGGGAGTAGGGCATTGCTTCACAGTAGCATCATCCCCTATACAATATCAAAAACATGGCTACCATTCTTTTTTTTTAAGAGTTAGTTTGTGTGAGAGGGGGAGATACTGTGTCCAAGTGTAGCACAGAATGCAGTTTGGCAGCATCACATTGTGCTGAAAGCAATGTGTGTTAAAGCACAGAAGTGGAATGAAAAGCAGGGGAAAGGTTTCAAGCAGGAATTATGACTTGCACAAGAAAACCCACATCCACCTTGCATTTTCCAGCCTTGTGATTGGGCAAGGACTTCAAAGAGAAAAAGAACAGCAAGGAAGTGCTTGGGCAGAATTAAAGAGGAGATTCAGTATTCTGAAGCTATGATACGTAGAGGATGGCACACTCCCAAAAGCCCTCTCACAACTTAGACTGATACAAATAAGTTTCCATGCTTTGCAAGCAAACATAAACAGATGAACCACCAGGCAACAAAGAACATAACATAATCTACGGGGAGTTCTGGTTTCAGTTGACTTGCAACATCAGTTAGGTTCCAACTCTTTATAATTGATTTCATTTGTTTACTGAAAAAAAATGAGCTGATAGTTTATTTCCAGTGGTGTTCATAATATTAAACATAAAAATAGTACAAGGAGAATAACAAGCTTTTGTCAATGCCGAATGTTGCTTGCTTGTATATGCTGTTTAGGTATTTGGAAGTCATTGGAGTGCAAATATTGAAAATTCGTGAACTTACGAGTGCGCGTAGGAACTGCACAATGCATGCTTGTAAAACAGTCATTTTTAGGAATTTTTTCACCACATTTTCAACATAGCCATTTTAAGACCTCTGCTCATGATCAGTGTCACCGTGATTTTCTTAATGTGTCCCATACTTGGATTTCGCACACCGACTGCGCCATTATGCGTTACATGGGCGGAAACACGTTTTGGGCAAGATGTGAAAAATGACAGCTGTACTGCTCATGAGGTGTGGTAAAATGGCAATGTGTTGAAAATCTAGAGTGAACATATTGAAAATTCGCGAACTTATGAGCGTGAGTAGGAACTGCGCAATGCACGCTCGTAGAACAGTCATTTTTAGGAATTTTTTCACTAAATTTTCAACAAAAGCTTTTTGAGAGCCCACCTTATGAACACTGGCAGTGTCATTTCGTTAATCAGTCCCAAAAGGTGATTTCGCGCAGTGACCGCGAAATCACCCTTCAGGCACAATTAACACCATGACAGTGCAAGAATTCATGAGGAGGGGTCCCAAAAACCCCATGTTGAAAATTTGGGCCCAAAATTCCCAAAAATGCCTGAGATATGCAACAAAGTTGAAAAAAACCCTATTTATTCCATTATACAGCTTACCGGCATTTCCTCAGTTTGCGGTCGGCTTTGAAGAGTGCAGACATGTTCCCGGTCCACCGATGATCATCGTGCCGAGCTCTGGAGGTAAGTATGGGGTGAGGGGGGTGTGGGGAGGCAGGGTGCGTGGGTGGGTGCGGGTGGGGGCAGGGAGACTGCGAGGACCGTTTTTATTTACAGTTTTTTTTATTAAGACAATGCAGGATGTTTTCCACACTGGGGTGGGGCTCCCAGCATGACAGCTGGAAAGGCTGTTTGGGGGGGCTGGAGCTGACGGGGGATTGGGCACCCCCATCGGCTGTAACAAGATTTACCATGCTGGGGTGGGCTCCCAGTGTGGCACCTGGAAACCTTTGGGGGGGGCGTGCAGCTGTGGAGCCAACAGGGGACTGGGCACCCCCTTCGGCTATAAAATTTTTTGCCATGCTGGGGTGGGCTCCCAGCATGGCACCTGACAGCTTTGTTGGGGGGAGGCGTGGAGCCGATAGGGATTGGGCACCCTGGCCGCCATACAAGCAGTGAGTGCGGGGTGAGAGATACATCAGCATGCAATATGCATGCTTGCCTGTGTGTGTGTGTGGGGGGGGGAGAGCTCTGCTCACTGAAGCAGAGCTCTCCCTTTCAACTGTATGCCACTGCATTTTCAACTGCTGTCATAGACAGCTGCAGCTGTCATTGGAGAACTGTGGCCCCGCCTGCAAACTCACTGACTGAATTGGAAGACAGGTGCACACCTTCGAAAACTCGAATGATGGCACTATGTTTCTTGCACATACGTGCAAGCAACATAAAAATGAATCACAATAAAGTATGTGGATGTACACACACACAGACACACACACACACACACACACACACACACACACACACACACTCACATAGCTTAAACATTTCTGTACCCTCTTTTTTCACACTGCTTTTTTGGTTAATCTCTTTATGTCCAACTTATCCCTTTTTCTTAACTATCCTTATCCTTTTTATACCTCTTTGTGCCTCTTTCTTCTTCCGGTTGCTTGTGATGTTGACTGGTTTAGCATCAGCAATGCACAGCACTCAGCATCTTCTTGCTCACCCTCCTCTCTCTATATTTTAAGTCAGACTGCTCCACTATATTAGCCTCTGCTGAGTACCTCAGTGAGGTACTCTTGAAATGTAGCAGATTATCTCCACAATACTGTATTCTTGTACAGTTAATTTAATGAGGGGAGCTGCCACTCTGCCAATTACATGAGAGCTGTATAGAGTATTTGTAGTTTTACCAGCACTGTATAAACTACATTGAGTAAAGCTCATTTTTAAAGAGAACCTGGAATGAGATAGCACAGAACACAGTTGCAGTTGTACAGAAATTGTTGCTTACATGATGACATAGAAATACAGTGTACAGAATTTTAAGAATACCTGAATAAACTGTACATTGCTTAGTAAGTGTGAACACAAAGGTAGAGAGACATTTTCTTACTGTATTTTCCCCTTATGGTTGTTAAGTTGACTTTTACAGTGTATTGCATTTAACATTCTAGACATTAGTGACATGAAAATGGCTTGATTAAACTGAACAATCCATGCTGACATTAAGAATGTAGTGAATATAGTTGTGCTCATGTTTCACTATAATGTGTACACTTTCTGCAGAAAGAAGAGAGAAGTAAGCTCCCACTGCTTAATAACTACAAAATGTACTCAGAAGTTCCCATTGATTAGTTATGAGCTGCTGTGGAGCCAGCCGCAATGTAATGCAGTAATTTGCAGTAAATGACATGTCACAAAATATTGCAGTAAAAAGGGCTTAACTACCCTTGAATTACATTGTTCCTCTACAGCATTTGCAGCATTTTGTGATAACATAATCTTAAGTGTACTGTTGTGTTTCACTGCCCACTGTGTAGAATACTGTAGTAGTTAAGACTAGGCAGTAGAGCTTGGCTATAGCTGGCAGACAGCTATTGTGACCGCTGTAATGTGTACAGCTGTATGGTAGCTTAGTCACTTTGTACTGTATACAATTAAGTCTATACGAGCTCTAGATGCACAGTTACTCTGTTAAGAAAACAGGATGAGCCTTCTACACAGGGGATTCCTACATTTTAAACTGCCGAGCCTGCATGGAATATCATCCACTTATGTACTGTATTATTTTTTTTTTACAAAATACTTCATTGAAGGAAAAAGTTGTGCAGGGTACAAAGTATATAAGTTGATGTTAGTACAGCAAGATGATGTACAGATTACAATTAGTAAACCATTTATATACAATTTTCTATTGATGAGATACATGAACATACATAAAGCGCTAAGCAAGGGTCTGCGAGTGGGCCTGAAGTTTGATTAGTAATATGGAAACACTCCATTTTCAATAGCTTTAATGAGGGGGTCCCAAGTCTCCAAAAAAGTCTGATGATGTCCCTTTGCACCAAGCTGAGACCTTTTCAGGGACATACATGACTTGAGGTTGTTAACCCATTGCGGTATGGTGGGTGGGGAGGGAGACATCAAAGACTGTGCTACTGCTTTCTGTGAATTGATCAGAGCAAGGGACCATTAAGGGGTTGTGCATCTTCCCCCCGGGTGCTGAGGGTCTGCCCCAAAAAGGAGTTCTAATGGAGATTTCGAAGGGCTGTACCCAAGGACTTTACTCATTATCTGGTGAACAGCAAATCAAAAGGGAGTTACCTTGGGGCATGTCAGTGCCAGGTATATGAAGTCTCCCTCCCTGTGATGCATTTAGGATATTCACTAGACTTCAAAGGAACCATAGCATGTAGCTTTTGGGGAATGATATAGGTTCTAAATAAAATTTTCAATTGGACTCGTCTCAGTTTATTACTACGAGAACAATATTGGAGGTGGGAGTAGGCCAGGTGCCACACCCTGGAGTTAATAGGGGTTAATAGATCCCAGTTCCATTTAGCCTTAATCCCACCTGTGGCTTGGCTAGACTGACCCTGAATGATGTGGTAGAATATAGTGAGCAGTTTTTATCCAGGCTGGGGTTTGAACACCTCCTCCTCAAATGGGGAAGGGGGGCCCATCTATTCATGTGTGTTAGAGGTGAGCCACACCACTGTCTGACCGTAAGGTAGACAAAAAAATCTCCATGCCAAATACCCCATTCCTCACAGATGGAAGAGAATTGCTTTATTAAGCCCCCTTCATATAATTGATTCACAGAGATCAAGCCTCTACATCTCCAGTCTAAGAGTCTCTGAATTAGGAGTGTAGAACTCTGACCCCTACTCTGAACCACCGGCAGGAGTACAAAATAAGGTGAGTCACACAGTGGGAGTTTTATGCTCCTATGAGCCTCCAACCAGACTCTAAGCATGGTGGCAGTGAATGGGTTTGCAATCACCGGGGGAGGGGAGCTACCCAGAGCAGTAGCTAGGATGTCCTCCTTTAAAGAGCCCAAGAGGGAGTCCTCCTCCAGTTTTAGCCAGGTGTTTCCAGCAGTTACACTACCCACTGGGATAAAAGCAAGCTGCACCACCCAGTAATAACCTAGAAACTCTGGTAAACTAACTCCTCCCTCTCTGGCGGGCAGCTGCAGGACTACTCTCTTTATTCTAGCACTCTTGACTCACCAGAGACACTTATGTAGTATGGCACAAAGAAGTTTAAAATGAGCTTTTGGTAGACTAATAGGGAGTGACTGGTATAGGTATATGCATTGTGGTAGAATTGTCATCTTCACTACCCCACCCGTCCCAACAGTGACAGCGGAAGAGCTGTCCATCTGTCACATTCCTCTGAGATCCTTGCCAGGAGAGGTTTGTAATTGAGTGCATAATGCAGATTTATTTTTTTCAGATACGGCAACACCCAGGTATTTTATTTTATTTTACTCACCAGTTGCAAGCCTCCTAAATTAGAAGTTAACTGTGCTCTATCTTTCAAGCCAACGGGGAGCAATTCACTTTTGATCCTGTTAACTTTGTGTCCTGAAAGTTCCTCATATGCTCTCATTAACTGGTGAATGGCAGGAAGGTCTTGCGCAGGATGTTGGAGGTACAGTAGCAAGTTGTTGGCATACATTGCTATTTTATGCTCAGTGCCCCCTTCCCCACATACCTCTGATTCCCTTATGTTCTCTGAGGGCCACAGCCTGGGGCTCAAGAGACATTACATATAGCAGAGGGGACAGGGGATACCCCTGCCTAGTCCCACAATCTAGGCTAAATGGGGGGTGATCATTCCATTTATTGCTATTTTGGCTTGGGGGTTAGTGTATACTGGCCTGTGACCCATCCTTTCCAAGGTTTCAAAAAGGTACCCCAACTCCACACAGTCAAAGGCTTTCTCAGCTTCTAGCACCAGTACGGCCATCCCATGTTTCTGACAATCCCTGCCCCACCTATATATCACATTTAAGATTCGACATGTATTATGCTTCCCTTGGCACCCTTTTACAAAACCAGACTGATCTGGGTGGGTAAAACTGGGCAGCAGGGGGTCCAACCAAATGGCCATAATGTTTGCTAAAATTTTATAACCTGCAGTGAGCAGAGAAATAGGCCTATATGAGGCACACCAGGCAGGGTCCTTCCCTGGCTTGGTCAGGACAGTAATAGTAGCTGACTGTGTGGAGGGGGGCAGCTCACCCCGTCTAGACTTTCTACCAACATGTCATAAAGGGTCTCAGTAAGGATTTTGGTGAAGGTCTTAAAAAAGTCAATGGTCAGCCCATCTGCGCCTGGAGCTTCCTGCCCTTTCAGAGCCTGAATAGCGGCTGACACCTTGTCATTAGTCATTGGGGAGTCTAATTCTTTGACCTCCCTTTTCCCTGGCTTCAGAAGCGGGGTCCCTGATAAAAATTGTTTGAATTTTTGTATGGATGGGGAGACCTCAGATGTGTACAGAGCACCATGAAAAGCACCAGAGGCACTGCCAATTGTTAATGGATCCTGCACTAATTGGCCAGATTCATTGTGTATTTGGCCTACCATCCTTTCAGCCTCCCTTCACCTTAGCTGCCAGGCCAGTAGCTTTCCCTCTCTATCTCCATCAAAGTATGCACCTGCTTTTAGCAAGCAGAATGGTGTGCTCAAGGATTGCGCTGCTCAAGAGACTGAAGCAGGATTTAAACTTTTGGATTATTCTATATAACGACATGGTGTGCCGTGCTCTATGCGCTGTTTCACACTCTTCAATCTTGGACCGAAGGAAATCCAGTTCCCCTTCACCAAGTTTCCTGCAATAAACCAAAAAGACTAATGTTTGCCCTCTAATGTATGCTTTCAGTACATCCCATCTGGTCTGATGAGAAGTGTACCCCTTTTATTAAATTGCAAGAATTCATGAATATGCTTGGTCATTGCAGCAATGTACTTATCATCTTTCAGGAGCAGGGGGTCCAGCTTCCACTGTCTGGGCATCGGGGGGTGAACCAGGGGTGATCAGTGATATACATAGGGAGGCATGATCTGATAGCAGGATAGAGGAGTACTTTGCCTCGCTGACCCCAGGAATAAGGGAAGGGGAAAGCAACAGTCTGTTCAAATGTGCGTATGAATGACAGGAATGGGAAAAAAAGCTATAGTCTGTTCCTGAAGGATTCATATGTCTCCAGATGTCTATGAGACCAAACTTTGACTCCAGTTCCTTTAATTCATTTGCATTTTTAGAAAGAGTGGCAGTGGTTGTACTAGATTGGTCCAAAATAGTGTCTGTAACACAATTAAAGTTAACCCCCAGGATCTACGTACCAGCCCAGCCCATCACATCTAACACCAGTGTTAGAAGCCAGGGTCCTCCACATTGGTGGTGTAGATAGAGCCAATGCATAGTGTGCCCACCCCTGAAATTGCAGCCTTGACCAGAGCATACCTGCCCACAGGGTCCACTATCTACCCCAAAATATCAACTTGGGTGCCCTGGGGGAACCACACAGAGACACCTCATACCTTTGATGAAAAGGTGGAGGAAATCCACATGCCCCCCAGGGATGCACCAGTTTTCAATGCCTTCCCTGCTGATATATGCATCTCTTGTAATAATACAGCCTGCCATTTTGATTTCTTAACCTCAGTCTGAAATTTCTTGCACTTAATTACTGATTTGAGCCCATTTATGTTCCATGTTGCAATCCTAGTAGTGTTATCCATTTTCAAGTAATACCTGTAAGTGTTTGTAGAGGTGCCATGCTTGGTTTGATGAACTCAGGACAGCAACTCCCCTTTAACCCCCAAAGAACTTCAGCATTGATTATTTACACCATAGATTGTGAAGTTTAAATCATACTTTTCCTTATTTTTACCCCACAATAAACAGCTCCAGTGTCCTCCCCAACCATGCCCCTTCCCCAGGCATGGTTCCCAGCTGCTATCCATGCTGGTTGAGGAGAACTCAAGCCCCCCCACTTATCCGAACCCAAATTGTAACATCCCTTCCCTCCAGCATGTCTCCTAGTTTAACCTCCCCCTCCAAGTATAACATCTAAATTTGCCCCTCCCCGGCACAACGGCGTCTGCGTAAGATCCCCTTGCAAACAACTGTCAGACAATAATATGGTGATAGCAATTAAAAACATCCTAACTGAACATTACATGGCACTGAATGAGAGTTGAAGTGCAATTCAGATAAGGCTCCTCAATTCTAAGTCTATGTGCTGCTCTATAAGATCAGATCTAAGCAAAAAGAAACACATAAAAAAAAATTAACATTTGAAAGACAACATTGATCTGGTGCAGCCTAAGTAGGTGGGCACAAACACTGCATGTCCAATAGCCTTTGAAAAGAAAATGAAAGGGGTTAACCAAGACCAACAGGTTAAGCGTGGGGCTTTCTTCAGTCCCTATAAACTATAAACCCCAGTACTTAGCGTCCAACTGTTGTGGTAAACTCAGAATGTAAAGTATATAAAAAAAAAAAAATAGTGAAGGAAGCACAGTATCACTGATGCAGTAATATGCAGATGATTCAGACCTCACTAGTTCGAGGCGATGGGTGATGTCCCCCCCCTGCCATTACCCATGTCCCCAGGCATGGTTAGTGGGGATGAGGTTCCCAATGTGGTCAAGGTTTCATCTCCATTAGTCCCAAGGTGGTGAGACAACATGGGGCTGAATCGTTCCATCAAGCTGTGACCCCAGGAGTCACTAAGACCTAGGCTGCGACTGAGCACAGGATAAGGCCCAAAAGTAAGTGAGCTAAAGGTTCACTGGCTTACCCCAAAAAAGAGACTGTGAGAGAATAACCAGAAAACACACTTATCTGTGATCATCTTCATCCAGGATCAATACAGTGTCAGCTCTCCCTCTTTTAGTTTCTTTGTCCACTACCCATTTCTCCCTGACTTTCGGGCAGGCGAAGAAGATTGGGGGCTGGCTGGCTTTGTCAGTTCTCAATTTGGCCAGGTACATGAATGCAAATGACCAGCCTAGCTTATACAGCTTTACTTTGACTGAGTTACATTTTTGCATTTGTACTTGCAGTTCACGGCTATAGTCCTGGAAAATACATATTTTACTATTTTTAAAAATAATTGGACCCTTATTCTTGGCTTTCCTGAGGATGGCTTCCTTATCAGTATACAGGAGATATTTTATGAAGCAGTGGCGAGGCCTATCACAGGGCTTCAGAGCGAGGCCCACCCTGTGGGCTCTCTCTATTTGATAGTCGGCAGCCTCTGGTGGTAGCTCTAGATATTCCATCAGCCATTTGTGTAACTCTTTCTCAGGGTTGCAGCCTTCCATTCCCTCAGGAAGGCTGACTATGTGCAGATTGGAATGCCGTGAGCGGTTTTCCTGATCATCCACTCTGGCTGCTAATTCCTCCACTGCCTTTTTTAAGACATTACGCTCATTGGTGACTGGAAGCAGAGAATCCTCAAGACCACTCACCCGATGCTCCAGCACAGAGATTTGGGTCGAATGAGTCATGGAGGTTTCAGACAGGCCAGTTACAACACTTTGCAGATGGGTAATTTGTGCAGTAATACCGGTGAACCCAGCTTTAATTTCATGCTGCATCTGCGCTAGGTTGGCTGGCACTCCAGCCAGTGATCTCTCTAGGTCAGTCATACTGAAGTCAGAAGAGGTTGTTACACTTGTGGCCTCATGGGTCCGAGGCCTGCTGTGGAGCTCTGATCCCTTGCATGGCTCCTTTGAGGTCTGGGTTGGGTCAAAATGCAGCTTCGCCTGTTTGTTCTTCTGCTTGCTGGAGGCCATAGACCCCGGAGAATCTAGTGTAACTCTGGTGCCAATTTTAAAGTAAATTGGGAGCCTTAATAGTCATTTTCAATGCAGTACCCTGAGGAGCTAGCTAAAAAGCATCTGCCATGTTCAGTAGCTAGCCACGCCCCCCTGTATTTAATATAACCATATAAGGACAAACACCAACATTCCTAGCAGGGTGTTCATTAGAGTCTCACTTTCATAGAGTGACCGTTGCTCGAGTCCATCATTTCCTTTGTAAGACTGTTGTACTAAGGGTACAGCTTTCCTTCTTAAACATCTAGCCTCTTCTGCTCTTATTTATTCTCCCCACGTGAATATGCCTTCACTAAGTAAAGATAGCACACGTAACCTAAGATTTGATGTTACCACCCATCTGAGCTACTCTATCTCCTGGTTGTATTTGTGGTCCCTGGACACTGTTCAGTTGGCTATATACCTGCTAGTCATAATTTCCTATTTTATAAACCTCTGACATTAGCTGCTATTAGCTCACTAGCAAAAAAGATTAATACTTCACTTCACTTACCCTCAAATCACATAGCTAATTCCAAGCACATTAAGGGTATAAAGAAAAATCTTGTCTATTTGAGTAAACATCTCCTTATGCTATTACTATTCTGTTTGGGAAATGTCGAACTAAATCCTGGTCCACTTTCTTTAAATATGACACCTTCTGATTTTGCTGGGTGAAATAAGCTAAAATTAATGACTATTAATATTTACACCACGCTAAACAAACTGGACATATTAAAAACTGGGGTTGCCAATTCAAACCCGGATGTACTTCTGTTAACTGAAACATGGCTTAGCGCATCCACTGATATTGATGTACATTCCATCCAAGAGTATGATGTATATAGACAGCATTGATTAACATGTGGTGGAGGAATAGTCCTCCACATATAGAACAAGCTTACTTCCTCTCTAATTGCCACCCTATGCAAGCCATCTGATTTCAAAAGTATTACAATTTCTATAACTCTCTCTAAAGCTGAATCGATTAATGTAATTGGCTGTTATAGACTCCCTATTGGGGGATCTGATATTCTACAGTATCTGTCCAAATTTACTAATGGTAATAACCATGAAACACGTATCATGGGGGAACTAAACTTTGATTAGCTGACTTCAAAAACAAATTACCAAAAAAGGTTTTGTGATGAATTCAGTTTTACACAACTTATTTCAGAACCTAAATGATCTAACAAACAAAATCCTTGAAATTTATCCAGTCCAGATATTATAATCACAGAGTTCAGAAAATTATATTGTCAGCTGTCTTTGACAACGTCTTTAGTGATCATAATGTTGTGGTCTGCTCCAGGGAGTAAACAAATTTTACAGTAAGTCATCTTTTATTCACAAACATTCCTTTACTCATTTCACTGTACAAGAATACCTTCACAGATTGGCTGCTATACATTGGCAAGACTTCTGTTTAGCACCTTCAGTTCATGTGGTATATGAAATCTTCACCCAACAGGTCTTAAAAGCCATAAACCAAATTGCCCCTTCCATAGAACGTGAACAAGGAAAATAAGTTCCCCGTGGTTTACAAGTGAGATCAAACAAGCCCTGATGGATCATGATTTGTAAAGCTATAACCTCCAGGCAGAGCAGGACTGGGTAAATTTTAGGCAAAAGAGAAATTGGTGTACAAAGTTCATTTGAGTGGACATAGCAAATTATTACATGTCCTTGTTGGAGAATAACAAGCGGGACCCTCCGATTTTCTGGAAAGCCATTAAGAGTATAGAAGGTGGGTCAACCCCACCATTGCTACCTAGACGGTTGCAAGTTAGTAGTAAACTATGTACCAACAAACAAATAATCTTGGAGGAGATGAATTCATACTTTTGCTCTGCTGGTAATGCTTTTGATAACTCAGTTATAGCCCAGACCCCACTGGTTTTACTATAGCGCTTCGACTGTACTCACACCAACATCCACAACAGCCACAATGCCGAGAGTCGGCACTGTACCATTGGGGATGTTGATGCTTTTCCAGTGGGGGGCTGTGCCCCTGAACCCCACACTCCAAGTCTCATCAGAGTTGGACTGAGGGGACAACACCAGGTGCTGCACCACCAGTGTCTTCAGAGTTCCAGCACAGTGACTCACTGCATCCTGGTGAAATCTGTCACTGTGCTGGCCTTCAACTTAGTGGTGTCAACCTTGTGTCAGTACACTGACCCCACTATCCCCAAATAAATCACATAACCCTTCACCCAATAGCTCAACTCTATTTAATTTATAACGGGTCTCCTATAGGCAGGTGGCACAGCTCCTTCAGACTCTGGACCCCCAAAAAGTACTGGGGCTGATAACATATAACCTCTCTTTCTAAAAATGGGTTATCCAATCCTTACTGCACCTATAACCCATCTCTTCAACCTGTCGATAGCAAGTTGTGACATTCCATTACTATGGAACACTGCTCATATAATTCCGATATTTAAATCGGGTGACAGAACCTCTGTAAGCAACTATCAGCTCATCCCCATGTTACCAGATCTAGCCAAACAGCTTGAGAAGTTGATAAATGAGCAGATTACAAAATACCTTGAGAAATCTAACATCATCACCCCTATGCAATCAGGCTTTTGAGCCAAACATAGTACAACTTCTGTGCTAGTCAAGGTTACAAATGATTGGCTCACAGCTATTGACCAAAAACTTACCAATATGGCAATATTCCTAGACCTTAGTAAAGCTTTCAATACTATGGGCCACAGTATCCTACTGAATAAACTCAGGAATGCTGGCATAGGTCCTGATGCTGTCACCTGGTGTAGATGTTACCTCTACGGGACATGCCAACAGTTGAAGATGGAAGGCGTGTCTTATTCTTGTGTCCAAATAAGTAAAGGAGTGGCACAAAGATCTATGCCAGAACCTTTATTTATGATATACACTAGCAACCTGGGTGATAACACTGTAAGTGCAAAACTGCATTTATATGCAGATAATACTGTTCTCTATACTACAAGTCCCACAACTGAGATCACCATGAATTCATTACAAGAAGCATTTGATCAACTGCAAGTTAATTTGGGTACTTCTAAGGTTCTTCCTAAATGCTGCTAAAACTAAGTATAGGGTTTTCTGTCCTAAATCTTTCTGTTCCCCCCCCACCCCACCCCCCGCATGAGGATTCACAACCCTAACAAGTGAAGGTGCTTGAAATGGTTTATTCCTTTAAGTACCTTGGCATGCGGTTGGATAAGTTATGCTTCTCCATGCATATGCACCAGAAACTAGGGGGTTTACTACAGAAACACATTTGGTTTTAACCTTGAAGTTAAGAAAATACTTGTCTAGGTGACTATTCTTCCCCTGCTAGACAATGGCAATATTATATGTAGAAGTGCTACCACTTCTGATTTGGCTAGATTAGATGTGCTCTACCACAGAGCATTCTGGTTCATCTCAGAGCTGCAGGCCAAAACCCATTATTGTCTTCTATACAAGGAAGTGGGATGGACTTCATTAGAATTCAGAAGGCTCAGACATCTAAATTACTGGTTCTTTAAAGTGATGCAGAATTCCTTACCAATATACATATCTAATCTCCTTCGCAGATCCTCTGGGTTATACAGTCTAAGAAAGCACAGCACATCCAACTTGATGTCCATAGGCACTTTTCAAAATATGGTAAGATGGCTTTCAGTTGGGCCACTCCCATGGCCTGGAATGCCCTCCAGAAATCACATCAATCGAATTCACTTGCCAGTCCCTGTTACTTCCAAACCCTTCTCTGTCAATATTGTGTGGACAAATGTGTCTGTTATTAGAACTTTATTTAAACCTCATATTAACATGTTTGAAATACTGAAATTCTGTTTTCCTTTTCTATGCTATAACATCTATATCAAGCTGTTCTCATTGTGCTAGTCTTTGTATTAGAGGACAAACTGCTGACCTGTACTATGACTATGAACTAATCTCCAACTCTATATTATATGAACTATTTTTGTATACTGTCACTTCATTTGCTGTATTGTAATCTGTCCTTTCCAGGACCTCCTTGCATATCAGCTTTGCTCAATGGAACCATTTCCTGGTAAAATAAATACATATAAAAATGCAAAATACTTCAGCAGTACTGCACTGCATCCTGGCTAGCGCTGCTATATTTTTTCTCCAACACCTTCTTGTACACCTGTTGACTATGACATGTAAAGGACAGTAATGCTCAGAAGGCATGAGCTCCCACACAGTCGAGAAAAGGATTGCCAGTCAGTGACAATGCCCTGACACATCTCCTTTAGATGAGAAAGGGACTGTCTAGTTTCTTTATCCCTGCTGTGATGACAAATGGATATATAGTTTTAAAATGCTCTCTGCAGAGCCTGCTGGACTGACTAAGGGGTAAAAAATAAATCATAGCAAAGTAAGCCCACACACAGAACTTTCATTTCTGTTGTTGGTTATGGCCTTGAGCTGTTTATTAAAACTGATTGCTGAGACACAGCATGCCCTACTGCAGCTCTAGTCTCTCCCTTCTACTACTGTCAGGCTGCAGATCTACCCTGATATAAACTCATTATCCCAGCTCATAAGCAACCCCTCCCAATACTCATCAACGATGCTGCAGTTACACTACATTTATTGCAGCAGGTGCCAATGGTAATTAATTTACTCTGAGCTTTATAAGCATTTTTTTTTAATTTGATGCTGCAAAATGCTCTCCAGTAGTAAAAGTTTTTTTTTTTTCTGCCAGCACTGCCACTAAATTGAGTATGAACCAAAGTGAGATAAACTGCATGGGATCAGAAAAATGTGTTATGAACAATTCACACAAGTTATACATTGCAAACTGTGTGAACAAACATTTTATTTTTTTATTACAACTTTGTGTTTAGTTTGCTCCAACTACAGGAAGTTAGATTTCTCCCTTTTACATAATGTAAAAACTTTCTTGAAGATATATTTAATTCTGTAACTTTCTGTAACATAAAAACTGAATATGATTGCTTTGAATTCCTAGTGTAAGCACCGCCATCAAGTACATTATAGGATTTTTGAATATTCAAATAATATGATTTAATAAATAGTGCAACCATCTGGAAATGAAATAATTCTGTTTCATCACCAGTTCCTTCTGTTTCATCACCAACTCCATTTGCTGTTACCCTTGTATAGCTTTGTATAAAGAAATATTTCAACTGATGTGAGCTTTCTCTAAGATCACAACTCTGTGTAGACGGGCTGTCTATATCTGGTCCATTAATCATTCATACACTTTGGCCTTCTTGTCTGTCCTGCCTTCCAGATGCAGCTTTGAAGAATATTTTATCCAGCACTGCTTCTTCTCTTAGTTAGTATTCATAGAACTGAAAAGCAAAACTAGAATTTTTAAACCATGGATGAAAAGGGACACATTGAGTTGTCTTTTACTCTTTTCTGAAGAAGCCGATAATCATTTCAATCCACTAGAATCATAGAAGATGACTGTTCCTAGACATACTGTAAGGGCACAGAAATTACAATGGTGAAAGTGTTGTATCCAGTGGACACTTGTCAATTACTCTGCATGAGGGGCAGAGAGCATTGCACAAACTGTATTCATGTCCATTTAATGTTCCCCTGTCATGCTGGCACAGTTGTGTCAGTTGTAGGCTTTTCACTGTATAATAAGGTGCACCTTATCCTTTGCTCATAGGAATGTAACATTAATAGGCTTTTAGTTGCTCAGAGGTTTTTCTGTACTTTCATTTCCAGGCACAGCTGTCTTTTAAAATTGGATTTGAATAATATCAAATGAAAAACTCTTTGAGAAATGAGCAAAAGTGCCAATCCAGTGGAGTGTATCAGCATGTCTTACTGACACTTGAATGACTGGGGATCATGTCTGAGCTTTGGGAGCCCAGAGCAAGACTGAGTTTAGTCATGCTGCAGGGGTGAGGTGCTCGGCTAACAGAAGGAAAGTTTGGGTCACCTGACAACATGCAGAAGCTGACTAACAGACAACATATGCATCCATAATGGAACAAGAAGTATAACTACAGTAATTACAGAAGGCTTGCCACTCCTGAATAAATAGCACTAAACTATGAAATGTTCAGTGAAGGTGGCCGATTGGTACAACATTACAGATTCTGAAAAAGAGAACATTTGAAGTGAAGAAAGTCAGCTCCTGGTTTGTGTATATTAGAATTCAGTCACTGGAGCACATGCACTCTCTGACTAAGATGTATTGATATACTCTCCATAACAAGAGGATCCCAGGTCCAACTGGTATTTTGTTTGAAGCAAATGTGCATCCATTGTGACCCCAGGCACTGGGAAAGGGACACTGAAACCAGTGTGAAAAAGTAACAACATTTGTTAATTTTTTAAAAAGATGCTCAATTTAGGAAACCCACTACAGGAAGCATTGTATGGTGCATTTATAGTGCCACCCGCCAGGATGGAGAGTGTTAATGCGTGAATGCTGTGCATTACAAAAATGCCCTGCAGAGTGTCACAGCAAACTGTGGTAATACGCACATTCTAAGAAAATACCATCAGGTGTCGCATATGGGCTTTCTCTTTCCAAACTTGTGCACTAATGTAAATCAGCAGGCACTGACTATGGTACAGTGCAGTTTTTACTACTATCGAGCACAATACTGTAGTTACTCCTGCCCAGCTCCTCTCAACAACCAGAGAGCCTTGAGTTCAAGAAAAATAAATAATGTCCAGTGCCTTTCAAAGGGTAAGAGAGCATTGATTACCATTGGGCAGGTCCTGTGTAATCTTGCTGTTGCTTTATGACACTGATACTGTATCAGATTTAAAATAAAGGGTTCAGCATCCCATGACTTAAAAAAAATGCAAGCCACAATAACATAACCTATTATACTTTACCTTACTACATAACATACCCCACTATATAACATACCCTTTTGCATGACAGTCCCTTTTTTATTTTTACTGTTTTTAACTGTCTTTAAACTGTTCTTCTTGAGCTCCAGTAAAGCTGAACATTGCTGGTTGGCTGGCTGGCAACTGATTTACTGCAGTCCTAACCCACTGTGTATTGTGAACTCCTGTAACACGAGACATTGCAGGGTGGCTGGCTGGCTCTCGATTTTGCCCAATATTTATTTCTGACCTCTAACATCTATGACTGAGCAGACTGTAAGTCATGCACAAGGACTGATATACTAGCCAGGAATACCTGTGCAGCATAACAGCAGGGCATTTGCCCCAGGACCAGCAGTTGGGGTGGGTGCAGTGCATCTTTATATCAGCACACTGTAGCCCCTTTTACATGGCAGTCCCTTGTTATTTTTATTTTAATAATAGTTTTGTTTTGTTTTGTTTCCTGTCGAGACACATTGCAGTTTCATCTGTATTTTGGGGGGGAGGCTTACTGCAAGCCCCAAATCACTGAGGTGACTGGTTGGCTCCACCAATTTGGTCCCAACCCATTGTTCATGGTGAGGTCTTGTAATGCGGGATATTGCAGGGTGGGTGGCTCCCAATTTTGTCCCAATCTAGTGTTCCTAGTGAGTTGCAGTAATGCAGTACATTCTAGGGCATTTTGCTGGCTGCTGATTTTTTCTTTCACTGGGTGACCAAGGATGTAGACAAGGGCCACACTTTGGATCTGCTGTAGTTTTATTTCAGCAAGGCTTTTGATGCGGTACCGCACAAAAGGTTGCTCAAAAAGATGGAAGTCCTGGGTGTGAATAAAACTGTAGTGAACTGGGTGGCTTGTTGACTAGAAGAGAGGAAGCAGAGGAAGGTAATCAATGGGATTAAATCAGAGGAAAGGGAGGCTATGAGCAGGGTTCCACAGGGATCTGTCCTGGGTCTGGTCCTCTTCAACATGTTCATTAGTCACATTGATGAGGGAATCCAAGGCAGGCTGTGTCTCTTCGCAGATGACACAGAACTATGTGAGAGCGTGGATAGTGATGAGGGAATAAGGCATATGCAGAGGGACCCACAAAAACTAGAGTGGTAGTCAAAGGTCTAGCAGTTAAATTCAACACCAAAAAGTGCAAGGTAATCAAGCTGGGCAAAAGGAACCCCTTGATGGAGTACTGGATGGGTGGCACGAGACTTAGTACTAAAGAAGATGAATGGGATCTAGGAGTTATCGTTAGTAACTCCCTTAAACAAATGAGCTAGTGCAACGAGGCCTAAAGCAAGGCTAACTGGATGCTGGGAAGTATTCAGAGGGTATTAACAGCAGAAGAAAAGAGGTAATACATCCCTTATACAGGTCCCTGGTGAGGCCTCACCTGAAGTACTGCATCCAGTTCTGGAGTCCTCACCTCAGAAAGGACAGGGATAGGTTGAAAATAGTGCAGTGAACTGTAACAATAAGCTTTGGCCAGAGCCAATATAGCTGAATCGGAGCTCTCAAGGGTATTGGTAGACTGGATGGACCTACAGTCTTTTTCTGCCATCATGGTCTATGTTTCTATATTACTTGTTCCCCTGGACAGAGAAAACTATTTTTCAGCCAAATGCTTTGAAAACCATGAGGTCCTCTCTTGTTCCCTTCTGTCCCCCTCAATCTCATGAAGTAAAACAAATAATTGAGAGAAACTGGGACCTGCAGCAGAATGAACCAACCCTTTTTAACTTAGAAAAACCAAGGGTGGCTGTATTCTTTCTAGAGCTGGGCAAAAGTTGCGAATTCCACTTTCGCAGAACTCTCTTGAAATTTCTGAAATTTCACAAAATTTTCCAAACTTCCGCTATTGGCAAGAGATGAATCTTCCGAATGTGTTTGGTGGATTTTTGCCCTGTTCCACCGAATTTTGTGGCTGAACTGTGGAATAACAGCACTGGGGAATTTTATTCCACAGTGTAATGGATTATTCGGCAGTTCAGTGATCACTTCTGTGGAATTTCTTTCTGCAGTTTAATACATTAATCTACAATTCAGTGTATTGTGGATTAATGTATTAAACAGAAGAAAGAAATTCTGCAGAACTGATCCACCACCCAACTGATCTCTGGCCTGGTGTAAGAAAGAATTCCCTGCTGCCAGTGGTCCCCCCACCCAACCCCCTAACCGTTGATCATCAGCTGGATTAAAATTAAAGAAGCTTCCCTGGTGGCTAGCAGTCCCTCCCCTCACTCGACCACCCACCCACTATATAAATAAATTGTCCCTGGTGTCCAGTGGTCCCTCACACCACTCAATCACCTGCCCAGTTTATAAATCAATTTAACCTGGTGTCCAGTGGTCTCTCCCCTACCCAGTACCCCACCCAATTATAAACCTTTCCCTGGTGGTCTAGTGGACCTCCCCACCTCACCCTGGCAGGTAGTGACCTATAACCACATTCACCCCCATCCTAAGCTGGCAACCAGCACAGCCCTCCTCTCTCCACTATGGCTAGTAACTGACTGAGTTGTCAGTGAATGACTGTGTACTTGTACAAGCACATGCTCATTCACTGACAGGCAGGCTTCCACTCATTCAGTGTATGTGTGTGTTGTGACAACTCAATTGGGTGACTCAGAGATGAGCAGAGGGCTGTTCTTGTCACTCGTGGGCGATCAGGATGGGGGAATGGTGTGGTGGAACCCCCATCACAACCCCCCGCTGGTATCTGGAACAGCCCTCTGCTCTTCTCTGAGCCACCCAACAGAGCTGTCACACACACAGAATGAACCAGAGATGGCAATGAATGAGCACGTGCTTGTACAAGTATGCTTTCGTTATCTGAAATCTCACTCAGTGGTCAGCTGTGGAGGAGACAGGATGGCTGTGCTTGTCACTGGCTTGGGATGGGTGGGGAGTGGCGTGGTGAGTCACTATCTGCCATGGTGGGTGGGGGGGCCAGGGTCCACTAGACCACCAGGGAAAGGTTTACATTCAGGCGGGTGATCGGGTTAGGGGAGGGACCACTGGACTTCAGGGAAAATGTATTTATCCCTGGGGCAGGTAATCGGGTGGGAGAGAGGGACCACTGGGCACCAGGGAAAATTTATTTATACATTGGGCAGATGATTGGGTGGGGGGGGAGTTACCACTGGACCCCAGGGACATTTTCTTAATTTATCAGGTGAGTCATCAGGTGGGGGGAGGGACCACTAACCTCCAGGGAAAGATTGGGCTGGCAATCGGCTGGGGGGAGGGGCACCACTAAACACCAGGGAATAATACATTTATTCCACAGTTCTGTGACTCACTGAGCTTCAGAATAAATGTATGAATTGCGGATTGTTGTATTACATTTTTGTCAGCAGAACTGACCACTGACAGTGATCAGTTCTGCAGAAGTTTGTGTCGCTGTTTAATATAATAATCCATAATGCATACATTTTTTCCACCATTCTAAGTTGGAATTTCTTCAAAAGCTGGTAACTTGATTTCCAAACTTTTGCGGAAGCAAAAGTTTGACTTTCTCAGAAATTCCGCCGACGTGTTTTTTTACACAGCCCTAATTCTTTCCAAAATTAAGTTGATACGGAAGTAATTCCCTCAACCCCCCCTTATCTTTTCCTTCATTTCTTCTATCTGGGTCTGATTGTATACTGTCATATATTGTTATCCCCTATCTGGAATACATTGCCAGCAGTGATCACAGAAAGCACTTCAGTGGAAATGTTTAAACATCGCCTAGATAGGTTGCACGAAACAGGCAAACTATAGTAAATCGAACAGGTCAGCATAATGGACATAAGTCCTCTTAGCTCTGTACTTCCCTATGTTAGCTGTTGTATTGTACATTATTGTATTGAATTGTATACTGATATTATTGTATTTGTATATGCACTTTTCGTAGTTAAGGTATTTAAACCATTGCAAGGTGTTGTTACACCTCACTTGGGTGGACCATATATTTCACACCTTAGTTGTACAACAATGTTTGTTTCTATAGGAAAGAAAACCCATGTCTTTCTCTTCAGTCTGCAGCCACAACTCCTATTCCTGTCCTGGTGGAAAAGGACTTTTGGCTCAAGAGCCCTTCCCAGTTAACCTTCTCTGCAGTACATAAAGGCATAAATGTATGCTTTTATGTACTGCAGAGAAGGTTGGTTGAGACAGGCACTTAAGTCCTTTTCTGCCATGACAGGAATAGGAGTGGTGGAGGCAGACAGACACACAGACAGACAAAGACTGTTCCTTTTTGTCTCTGATGATCCCTTTCATGTCCTGCCTGAAAATGACTATTGCCTCAGTATACCTTTCCCACTAGCATTTTCTGTGCCACATTTGTGCACAGGGACATGTTGACAATTATGGCTTGTTCCTTGATTGACCAATACTATGTGCCACTGCGACTTTATGTCAGTGTACCATAACCCAGTACTGACCGTCCTTTTTCTTCCTTTTTATTTTACTCTTTTTGTTGCCTGTCAAGACACGCATTTTGTCTTCATTTTTTGGCTTTTTTAAACAACACTGTCGATACTGAAACTCAGCCCCCGCTCCCACTGTACTGTATAGTAGTCTGCTGAATACACAATCAAGGATAATACAGGTGTGTGGTTGTTTTGTTTCCTTTCTTATTGAGTAGTTTTGGAACAGAACAGCTGTGACCGTGAACACATGGGCAGACTGGGTGGGTCTAGTGGGCCTTTTCTGCTGACAAATTCTGTGTTTCTAATCAACATAAAACCAACAAAAAAATGTCCTTGTGTTAGGGTCTCTGTTTCTTTTGTTTATGTATGTGAGTTGGAGTGGGCAGGTGGTGGGAGTAAAATACTGTTGCAGTTGACATGGGTTTCCATTCCTATTGAAAACAAACATCGTTGTACAACTGAGGTGTGAAATATATGGTCCACCCGAGCGAGGTATAACCATACAATACTGTATCAGGGCCACGTAGACATCAACCTTTTCATGCAGTTTAATGTCCAGATACTACCATGTTGTTTGATCTCACTGCCGGTATGACAGTTCTTATATGTTCAATAGATTTATTGCAATGATGGACTATAAGTTTGCTTGTCCAAAATGTAGCAATAGCGTCAATCATGATGTTGGCTTCTTGATGTTGGCTTTACTGTCTGACTTATGTAACTTTTCATTGCACACCAGATGAGCTCAATTGGCTTTGTCTGGTGACCTAAAGTAATTGTCTTGTTGAGCACATACCTTTTGCTCCACCTGAACAGACTAAGGTAAACAGCAAGTTTAGCAGAAAATGTCCGCAGCCATGTTTTTATTGATCATGATTTAACAGTTACAGCCAAAATCAGTGTCACGTGCATGCAAGGTAGTCTTGGTTGGTGATTATTATTAATAGCATTATGAGTTACTAAAAGCCTCCACTGTTACTGAGTTCATTAGCACCACAGTCTCTCTCACCTCTTCGGGTGAAACATATATCATGGGTGATTTCAATCAAAATTGGTTTTCCTCCTCACTTACTAAAGCTTGTAACTTTATAGCTGCCCATAACTTAACACAACTCATTCAAGAACCAACCCATTTAAACCATAAATCTGGTAACCATTCTCTTATCAATTGGGCCCTCACATCCCACCCTCACAGGGTCGTTAAATCTGGCACCTTACCTGATGCCTTGAGTGATCACCTAATGACCTTTCTGGTTCACAAAGTGCACAGATCCAAGACCCCCCAGCCCAAAATTGATTCTCTTTCACTCATATACATCTCTAAACCTTGCTACACTCCTCCAGGACTAAGCCCTCACTAGCTTGGGTCCAGTTACCTCATTTACCACTATAGATGATGCTTAAAAATATTTCCACGATAAATTCTTGGGGATTTGGAACAGCACTTTAAATACCTGGGAGTTACAGTTGACAGCACCTTGTCCTGCTCTGTGCACATTGACTCCATAACCAAAGCAGTCAACACACATATTGGTCTTCTTTACAAGCATAAGAACTACCTAACCACAGAGGCTCTCAACATAGCCATTCAAAGGTCCATGGTCTCTCTGGTAGGTTATGGCCTTGTGATAGATGGCCCCGCTGCCGACACAGCCACATGCCATCTCAAAGTGGCCTAAACAGAGAATCTTGGCTTCTGACTGGAGCCGCAAGGCTCACACACATCTGTGACCTTTATGCCAATGCCAACTGGCTGCAGTTTGCAGGAAGACTCAGATATCAATCCTGTATTATGGCTAAAAAGGTAAACCTTGGCCTAATGCCCCCTGAGGTACAGAACCTGCTCACTTCTTATGAATGTAAGTGCCGGACTCGTAACTCCTAAAGCCAGACATTCAGTGTTCCCCGCGCCTGAACAAATCTTGGGCAAAGTTCTTTTGTACTCAGAGCACCTATATGGTTCAACTCCCTACCACCAGACATCTCCACTGAAGGTAAAATAGGCCCCCTTTAAGTGAAAGCTTAGACGTTATCTTATTGATGAATCCCGCTGTGATTGCTTTCCCTAACTCTTCTCCTATTATTTCATGCTTGCACCTTAACCCCCCCCCCCAGTTAGGTCTTTCTCTTCCTACCTCCAAACCCCTCCTCTATCCCTGCCCACTGTCCCTGCCTCCCCTGTCCCCCATGCTGGGTGGGCACTCTCATCTCCTGGCTCCAATCTCTACCCTGACTCTGCCTCTCCTCTCTCTCCTTGCTAGCCACATACGAAGCCCTCTGGGCTGACCTACCCTCCTTGAAGTTTTATTCCCTCGTTACCCTCAGACAAAGCCTACTGGGCAGAATTATCCTTCTTGAAGTTCTATTCCTAAAGTTAACCCTGTTCTGCAGGCTCTGAATTTAGTATTCATTGTTGCTATGGTAGCACAGGAATTTGCCTTGCTGAAATGTAAATGCTGTAATTGTATACTGCTGCCTACTGTCTTCCTGTAACATGTTTGTTTTAGTCTTGACTCTGACATGGAATCTATGAAATGAGTTTGTTCTCAAAGGTGTTAATCCGAGAATATAATAAAAATAAAAAATAAATAAACATGCCCCATTACTGCGTACCAGGGCTCAGGGAAATCATCTCCCATGGATCAATCCTGAACTCCTGTTGTGCCAAAGAGCCAGGGACCTGGCCTGGGAAGCTCTTAAAACATCCAAGCTCTCTCAAGATTATGACATCTACCGCCCCCTATGTGATAGCTGCACAAAAGCCACTCATCTAGCCAAAGCAGAGTACTTCTCCTCTATCTTCAAATCCAATATTAACAATCCCTCCAAATTCTGGAAGGTTATTCACACCCTTTTCAACCCCCCTTCCACTCCTCCCATCCCACTCCTTAGTATTAATAACACTCAGATCACTGACTACCTTGGTGTAGCCTCTGAATTTAATACTTATTTCACCTTTGGTACCACTGCACTCCTATTCTCCCTACCGCCTCCTCCTACTACCACCATCCCCGCCTACCCTCCCACCATCCCCCCTCCCCCCCTCTTCAACTAGCTCCTTCTCTATCTCAAATATTTCTCCCTCTGCCATCCTTGATGGTCTCTATTCTCTCAGTCCCTCCAAGGGGAATTCATCTGATGGACTGGACCTCAGGCTGCTTTACCTGTTGGCTCCTGCAATTGCTGCTCCGCTATCTGCTTTACTGAACCTCTCCTTCGCCACAGCAATTATACCATCCACCTAGAAGCACACCACTGTCCTTCCATTGTCCAAGTCCTACCAGACCTGTAAACTATTGCCCTATATCCCTCCTACCCACCCTTGCTAAGCTCCAAGCTCAGTCTCAGCTCTCTTCCTATCTCTCCGATTCTAAATTTTTCACTCAGTTCCAGTCTAGATTCTGGAAGAACCATTCCACCACTACTTCCCCGATTATGCTCACTGACTCTAGCCTCTCAGGGATGTTCAGTGGCCAAATCACATCAGCTATTTTTGTCGACCTTATTAATGCCTTCGACACTGTCTCCTATTCCCTTCTCTTAAACTCCCTTTTCTCGGCTGGTTTAACTGACTCTGCTATATGCTGGTTCAATGCCTACCTAGCAGGGAGAACACAGTTAGTCAGAAAAGCTGACTCCATCTCTCCCCCTCTTCCCATCAATACCGGCATACCCCAGGGGTCAGTACTGGGTCCCATCCTGTTCTCCATATTTTTAAATGACCTGCCCTCTGTCTGCTCCTCCACCTCTATTCATATGTACGCCGATGATACAGTACTTTTTACCTCACGCCAGTCCCTATGGATGTCAAATCCACACTTCAGCACAACTTCATCAAAGTCCTGCTCTGTTTTTTTCACCCACCAGCTCTCTCTTAGCACAAAGAAGACAGTCTCAATTACCTTCAGCACAAGGCAGAGACTCACTAGGCTCATCACCCTGCCCTCATTGCATACCCTTGATGGGACAGTTCTCAACGACTTTAGGTACTTGGGGGTTTGGCTTGACCAAAACCTCAACTTCTCTGGTCATATGGATGCCATCCTGAAGAAACTGTGCCCTAAGCTTGGTAATTCTACAAGAACCATAGCTGTTTCCCGCTACTGGTTAGACGTGAACTTGTCCAGAAGGTGATCCTACCTATCTTTGACTACTGTGATGTAGTCTACAGTGCCACTCCCAAGTCTTCCCTAACCTGACTGGATACCCTTTTCAACTCCTTCTATTGCTTTGCTCTTGATGCCCTCCCTCTGATCCATCACTGCAATGTTTATCAATCCCTAGCTTTCTCCTCATTAGAAAATCGTCATCACCTTCACTGCACTAAATTCATATCTAAATTTCAATTCACCACTCTCCCGGCATACTTTAATTCCTGTTTATCCTCTCTTCCTCCCTCCCTTCCCATGCCCGCTCCCTTAGATCCTACGATGCGTGCTTGTCAAAAGTCCCTCACAGCTCTACTGCCATAGGCCAGAAGGCCTTCTCTCGCCGCTTCCCTAAACTATGGAATGCACTTCCCCCTCAGATTCATCACTCTTCCTCCTTCCACTCCATTAGCCTAGCTCTATATAACCTCCTGTCGGTAAACTGTACCTGTGACTAATACCTCCCCCTTCCCTGCCCTTTCCACCTATGCTCGTCTCCTAACTGACTCAATTCAGTCTCAATGTTCCTTAATATCTGCACTTCTGGGAATCCTCTGGATCTGAATTTAAGATGTATTAGGTTGGCACTTACAATTTCGTTATCTGCTTTGGTTGTATGCAATTTACATATGTATCTCTTAAATCATGTACTGCTATTGACATTTTGTGTGTATGTAATTTAAGAAATCCCTGTACCCCCCCTTCCCCAGGATGCACCGTGAGATGAGCAACCTGTTATTCAGTGTGCCTTTCCTGGTGAAACATTTTCAATAAATAAATAAATGAAACAGCTATCATCAAATCCAAGGGGGAGTCACTTAACCAATAAGGGTATATGATGACTTAAACTTGTCGCGGCAATTAGGGTGCCACAACAGATGTGACAGTGAAAGGGGCAATCTTGATTTTAGATCACCCCACACTGATGCCGCCTTCTGTGCCCCCACACTGTTACTACCCCCTGCAGAGCATGCTCGCCCTGGAGGAGGTTATATGTAGTTGTGGGGGGGTGTGGAGGGTGAAGCCCCCCACAAAAACAACTGTTTCCTGGGAGGATGCTTTGGCACTGTAACTCCAGGGAAACATAGTACCTGGCTCTCTAATGCTGGGCGGCATGTTGCATGCACCATAATCTGTGTCAGCAACATATTTTTCGCTCTGACATGGGTGAACCACCAATAAGAAACCCTGAGTGGTAACCTGCCTCTGTGGCATGAGGGATGGCTCATGACAGGGTGTAAAAGTGTCCTCCCTGTCAGAGAACTCTGCAATGCTGTGGGTGAGTACCCAAAGAGGATGTCCATCTGACTACCCACCTTGAAGAGGGGAACTCCAGCCATCCAGCCCAGACCTTTTGTCAGCTGCAGGGTGATTTGGCTACATAAGTCTCCTGATCCTCTGTTACCCACTCTGTACTGACCTTCCAAGACTACTGTGCCACCACTTATACATGACCATGACAAGTCTAATCTAGCTCTATCTATCGTATCTACCCCTACTTGCTATTGAAGGTGAAAACTGGAAAATCATTTGGGGAAAAAAATGGGAAAATTCCTTCTCATCCCCTAAGGTAATCCCCATATTGGGACAGTGAGTTCTCTGCCTTCCCCCAAGTTCCCACCTGCTTTTACAAGGGTGGGGTTCAGGTGGATTCTAACCTGAGGGAAAGGAGCAAGACAGGAATAGCCTCTCAGGTGCAGTTACATTTTTATATGACAAAGAACCTCTGTGCGCAAGCACTAAGCCAGTGGTTACCAAAAAGGGCATTGGCCTGGAAGCCAAGATTCAAAGAAATACAGAATCAGACATGCCCCCATAATGCAAAGCATCATGGACTGCATATGCAAATCACCACAGAATAGTATGCTGGTTCAACTTTAAGCAAAAATGCATGGTGCCAAAAGGCCTCTCATACAGTCTGCAAATGGTGCCAACAGAAGACATAGACACTTGTTTCATCCTACCAGGACTCATCAGTATGCCTCGCCTGCCTGACACCCCAGTGGAATGAACCAGCTACCCTAATATGGTTTATCTGGGTTATGTTGTGGTGAACCCAATTAAAACAAAAAACAAGTTAACAGACAAAGAACCTCTGTGTGAAAGCACTGAGGCCATGGTTACCCCAAGTAACATTGGCCGGAAAGCCAAGATTTAAAGAAATACAAAATCAGTAATTCCCCCATAACGCAAAGCAACATGGACTGCATATGCAAATCACCATAGAATAGTATGCTGGTTCAACTTTAAGCAAAAATGCATGGTGCCAAAAGGCCCCTCACACAGTCTGCAAAGGGTGCCAACAGAAGACATAGACACGTGTTTCACCCTACCAGGACTCATCAGTATGCCTCATCTGTTTGACACCCCAGTGGAATGAACCAGCTACCCTAAGATGGTTTATCTGGGTTATGTTGTGGTGAACCCAATTAAAACAAAAAACAAGTTAAAAGACAAAGAACCTCTGTGCGTAAGCACTGAGGCAATGGCTACCCCCAAAGGACATTGGCCGGGAAGCCAAGATTCAAAGAAATACAAAATCACACATGCCCCCATAATGCAAATCACCACCACTCTGGCTCTAAGTCACCCTCCCACTGGGAACACCCACCTGTGTACAGCTATCTGAAAACCTGCCTGCCAACCCAGGAGTCACTCAGGTCCATGCCCACAGACAAAGCTCTTCCCACTGATATGCCTTGCAGGCTACTTTATTGTCTTATAGGGCCTATACCCTGCGATGTTGTGGGTGAGTGCCCAAAGATGCTGTCCATCTGACTGCGTGCCTTGAAGAGAGGAACTCCAGCCATCCAGCCCAGACCTTGTGTCAGCCTCAGGGTGATCTAGCTACACAAGTCTACTGATTCTCTGCCTCATTGTCTTATAGGGCACATACCCTTTGTTCAACCTTAACAGACTGAGACAGACAATGAGCTTTGAAGGAAATGACCACAGCCATGTATTCATTAACTATGATTCAACAGTTACAGCCAAAATCAGCATGACGTGCACAGCATGGTAGTCTCAGTTGCTGAGTGTTACTCATCTCATTAAGAGTTATTAACAGCTATCCCCCAATCCAATGGGGAGCGACCTGGCCATTAAGGAACCCTGAGAGATAACCTGCTTCTGGGGCATGAGGGATTGCTCTTGACCAGGAGTGGAAGTGTCCTCACCCATCAGCGGACTCTGCAATGCTGCAGGCAAGTGCCTGAAGAGGCTGCCCATCTGTCTGCCTCCCCTTGAAGAGAGGAACTCCAGCCATTTGGGTTAGACCTCTTCTCAGCCTCAGGATGATCTGGCTGCACAAGCCTTGTGATTCCCTGTTACCACCTCTGTATTGACCTTCGAAGACTACTGTGCTGCCACAGGATGAGCATTGCTGCCACGCGGACCCCCCCCATAAGCACCTCATGCTATTACCTTCATCACTGCCCATTGTATATCTTGTAAGAACCTATTTGGCTCTATATCTACACTCAATGCTTGGCATAAAACCGGGGTATCCAGATCAGAATCTCATCATGCCTTAGGACAGCCTACCCCCCCAGTATTATCCATAAATGGTCACTGGGCTACGTTGTGTAGTCTGCGCACTTTCTCAATGGCTCTTGGGCCGCTGTTGTTGGATGATGTCTGACAAAGTAATGTGTACTTGGGCCATATTTGCCTCAGAAAGGCCAAGTCCTCCTGGAAACTGTACAGCATGTCAAGTGACTTTACAGATTTAAGGTCATTACCTCCCAAGTGGAGGGTTCCAGTGCCTGGTTTTAGCTTGCAACCATGGTAGCAGCTCACACAGTCCCATCCCCTGGCCTCCATCCAATGTACCTCTACCTACTGAGGATGCAGAAGTAAGTTCTTACCACCTTATTACTGCCTCACCCAGATGATGGCCCAAGGGATGAAGGAATGGCTGCATACCCAGATCTGCACATCCCAGGGAATGGCACCTGCCAAGATAAAAACAAGGAGTTAAAGTGTATGTGGTCTCATGTAATTTTCAAATGCCTGTGATCTCCAATGGCCTTGGGTCTAAATCTGTTTGTGCATTAACCCTTGTGCCCTGGTGTGTGATGTGTCCCCGAGTCTAAAGAATTTAGTGTTAAACTCCTGTGAATCAAACCTCAACCTTTGCAAGATCTTTTGTAAAACATGCCTGAAGCTAGAGGGGCAAAGGACCCAAGGCAGCATGGATTCACAGCAAGAAGGTCATGTGAGATGAGTCTAATAGATTTCTTTGACTGGGTGACCAAAGCAGTAGATCAGGGAAGGGCTGTGGACATGACCTACCTAGACTTTAGCAAGACATTTGACACAGTCCCACACTGAAGATTAATATACAAGTTAGCCAGCCTTAGAGTGGGTCCCAAGATTATAGCCTGGGTAGAAAACTGGCTGGAGAATAGGACACAGAGGGTAATAGTAAACAGAGTCCACTCTGAAGAAAGGAGGGTTACTAGAGGGGTACCACAGGGTAAAGTACTAGGACCGGTCCTCTTCAATGTCTTTATAAGTGTCATTGCAGAGGGACTGGAAGTAAAAGTATGTCTCTTTGCAAAAAAAGAGGTGTGCAAGAAGAAGGGGGCACAATTTGAAGATAGAGGGGGGACAGCTCAGAGGTAATGTGAGGAAGTATTTTTTCATGGAGAGGGTTGTGGATGCATAGAACGACCTTCCTGAGGAGGTTGTGGAGTTGAAAACAGTTTGGAAATTCAAGAATGAATGGGACAGGCATAAGGTAATTATAGGGGTAAGGGTAGGAGAAAGTAGGCTATTGGTTAACTAGGATCAGCAGCTTATCCATTAGGTAGGGAAATGGGCAGACTGGGTGGGCCAAGCGGTCCTTATCTACCGTCAAATTCTATGTTTCTATGTAAATGATACACCATTATTGGAGACCCATCATCATGTCTAAAAATGTTTAGCCTCCTGTATTCCTGAACACGTAATCATGGACCCATGCATGGATGTCCAGTTGCACTGCTTGGGGTAATCTCAGGTTGCACCAGCACCCCCCAACCTCTACTGTCTTTCTTGCTTTTATACAATGGGACAATCACACCCACAGAGGATAATACCATGTCATTGACCCCCAGTGCTAGTGGCAATTCTGCTGCCTTGTTCGTCTGCAATAATTCATATATCCAAAAAGCCCCACTGAAAGCCACAAAATGGGCTGTTCTGAACAAGCGTGTTTCCAATGGTGATGAGCATACCTTTGGAAGCTCATTACATACTTGATTTAATTGTGCTAGGCTGATGAGACACCAGCTGTCCAATACTCATGGACACTATCTGTGCCCAGCTGTGCAACAACTTGTGAAGGAGGAAGCCCTAATGGTTTCCATGTGCCCCATGACCTTATGGAATCATGCTATACCCTCCATATGTTGACCCACCATTGCTATCATGGTCCCCTGTTGCTTCCTGTGGAGGATGTATGACCAGAGCTGGTCTGCTGGAATAAGCCAAACCTTTTCCCACCCCGAGCCTGATGCAACTCCAGAAAAGTCTCTACCTCCTCTGGTAAGACACGTGTGTATTGGGCACTAGAAAATTCCTGAGTAAATCCTAGGCTCCTGTATTACCAATTCCCAATTCCCTGATGTACTGCAGGCTGGAACTTCTCTGAGATGTCTTTCTGCTTCTGGAGACATCCCTCAAACTCTCCACCACCGTGAACAAGAAACAGCATCAGCAATAATGTTATCAACTCCCAGAACATGTACTTCTCTGAAACTGATGTTCAGTGACAGACATTTTAACACCAAGACCCTCATGAGGTTGCGCATTGGGCCCTTGCCCCCTAGCTGACCACCTATAGTGTAAACTACCCCAGTGTTATCCATCCTAAAGATTATAGACCTGTCTTTTAAATATTCACCCCACACCACCAGAGCCACTATGACTGGAAACAATTCCAAGAAAGTAATTTGCTTCTGCAAACCCAAATATTCCCAGGAGGATGGCCATTGGCCAATGCACCATTTTTCATTAAAAAATACACCAAAGCCCAAACCTCCTGATGTGTCTATAAAGAGTTCTAACTATTGACTGGTCGCCAGTTCCTGTCATAGTGCAACCCCATTGACACACTGCAGAAATGACTGCCGGAAACCCAGATCTTCCCTCATGACTTCAGTTACCCACATCCTTAGGTGTTTCTTGGAACAACCCGAGCTTACCCTGGTCATGAATGTCCTGCCTATGGACATGACCTTGCAGGCAAAATTCCTGCAGTAATTCATGCAGATGATCCTCCGAGCCTGTACCAGCCTCTTGGCCAGCAGCTTTTCTTGTGTTAATCAAAACTCTTGAATCACTGTGTCAATCTCAGTGTCCAGGAATGACAGCCTCATGCATGGATCCTCCATTTTTTCCTGTGTCAAGGGGATACTCAGATCAGTGCGTACTTCTTGGAAGACCACCATAAGTTGGGCTCAGTGACAGGTATCAGCCTGGCCCATGAACAAAAAGTAATTTAGGTAGTGAACCACTTCTGACTGACCCACCTTTCATGATATAGCCCAAAGCAGGAATGTGCTGAACTACTTAAAGACAATGCATGCCACCGCACATACCATGGGCATGCAATTGTCAACATAATATTGCCCTTCAAATTTCATACCAAACATATTCCTATCTTCTGGATGTGTCGGTAGTAACCTAAATGCAGACTCTGTGTCTGCCTTTCCAATTTATTTATTGGAATTTTGGAAACAACCTTTGAGTAAGAACTCTTTTATAAAGGGTCCCCATCTGTTAAAATGGTACAAATGCAGACATAATTGAATTCACAGTACAAATGCAAGCATATTTGTAATATCAGTACATAACTGAATTTACAGTACAAATACAGACATAGTTGAATTGTCAATACAGGAAGTAGCAAAAACATAGAGAACAGCTAAGTGTTTCTTATGAGTTTCATTAAGAGCTTAATACTAAGTGCTGTATGGCATAAGGAAGTGTATGACAGAGAGGAAAATGTAGGATAGGGAGAGAGAGTGGTTAGTGAATGGAGCGTGGGAATAGAGCAGCCCAGGAGGAGCATTGTCACATTGCATTACAGCTTTGGAGCTGAGGAGCTAGGGATAGTGCATGTGAGAGTGTGTGGTAAGGTGGGAGAAGGTGGTGAGAGAGAGAGAGAGAGAGAAAGAGAGAGAGAGAGAGGGAAAGGAGGGGGAGAGAGGGGAGGAGAGGGAAGGAGGGAGAAATCAAGCAGGGAGGGAAGTATCATGAAAGTGGAGATTGATGGAGGAAAAGGGGGTGGAGGGGTGAGGGAGGGTGGAGAGAGTGAGAGAGAGGGGCAATGAGGTAGGAGACAAATGAGAGAGCACAACCACTAGTAGAATAAGAGCTACAGAGCATGAGGTGCCAGAGTCTGGGGCAGGGGTAGGGAGTTGGGAGGGGTGGCCCGTCTTAGTGAGTCCATGAGTAGTTGCTGGTAGGCAGGGTTGGCGCAGACTCTGGAAACCCGTTCTGAACAGTTTAGCACTCACAGACACTCTTTCGCAGTAGAAACTCCTTAAGTTTGGCTTTGAAGGGTCTAGGGTTGCAGCATTTAGAGTGTTAGCTGGAATCTCATTAAGCCACAGTGGGGCACGGTAGGAGAAGGGTCTTTGTCCAAGAGCTATCCTTCAGAAAGGGACACAGAAAGAGTGTAGTTCTTTATTCCTGGTCCTGTATAAGGGCCCTCCTGCCCAATCCCCTGGACCACATCTACTGCCCTTTCAAACAATGCATACGACATAGCAATATGCACTAGGTCGATATGGTGATTAACTGAGTCCCCCTACGGCTAAGACAAATGGTTTATCATCTGGAATTCCCCTGGTACTGTACTTTTTTTGGGCACCAGCCTGATGGAGGATACCCTGAGCCATGGACATGGAGGTGGCATGAAGGGCACACTAACCTTACCTGCTGCAATTTCCTTAGCTACCTTTTTGCACATGACCTGCTATCACTCTCTGGCTGACTTCAGGTTCTCTGCCTTGTAAGCTTTGTGTGGACCATCATATAAGTTACAAAACCTCTCCCTGAAGCCAATAGCCAGGGTGAAAGTGGCTGCCATGTCCAGGTAGCTGGCCAGATGCCTCTCAATACACTCCACCCTTATGGGTATTGACAGCCTCATTGTGTCCCTTCTGAAAGTTCCATGAAGAACCTCACCATCTCCAACACTGCTGGAAATGGAGTGGCCTGCCGCAAGCCATACACTCATGTTATTGTTTGCATACATCTGCTTTACAAGTCCCTCGATTGAAGTTCAAGCAATATCCCCTCCTCCTTTTCCACTGCTGCTACCCTGATTCCCCTCCTTAGGTGGCAGAGGTCACCGGACTGGAATGATGCTATCCATGTGCTGGAGCACCCCATATCTATTGTTCAGAGAAAGGGTAGTTTCAGCATAGCCCATGACCTCCCTGCTTCATTCAGTTTTCTTCTCCTAAACTCCTTTTCATACTCCAGCCATGTCTCCCCCAATTCATTAGCATGCATTGTCGTGATGTGGCTGAAGTAGACCCATAGCCCCTCTGCTGTTGTTGGGTTGCTCTATGTCAATATTCTGCCATATATTGAAAAGCCTGGTTCCCAAATTTCCCACATGAGCTGAATAGGCATCTTGCATTTTTTCTCTATCCCATTATCATATACTTTTTTCCTTTTCTTTTTCCTTCTTAGGCAGGTTGAGTAACATCAACACATCCACATACTCCCCATTTATGATCTTTTGTCTTACTTTCTCTGATAAATGTGAACCCACCGGTTTGCCCAATCTTTCAAAACCTAAATTCATCTATTGCGCTAACTCCTGTTTTGCTGGAGTAGCTATTGCTACATTCGCATCAACCTGTGATCCCCCCAGCACGGAGGCTACATGTGCAGTGTCTGACTATGTCTTCTGTTGTGTAGCAAGAAAAAACAGTACTTTGTCAAGCTTCTGCTTCAACACAGACTGACTTGTCAAGATGGATAGCATCTGAGACAACAATGTTACCGCTGGACCTGGTGTTGCCAGGGAAAGAGGTGGTTGCATGGGTGCAATTCCCCAAACCATCATAATCTTGTACTGAGTTAGTAACAACTCTGGAGAAGGAGGTAATGGAAGTCCCTGACTGGAGCCATCCACAATGGCACCGGTGCATTCAGTACATCAAAGTTCCAATGTGTCGGGGTTAGATTCTGTGGCTCCGGAGCCCATGGGTGAGTCTGGTTAAAAGTTGCCAGACAGCCCTGGCCCTGTGGGTGAGTTGTTCCCTCACCCTACAGGCTCTGGAGATCCCCACACCTACAAGATTGATTTAGTGTAGCTGGTGGGGGAAATATTCACCAACTGCATTATCAATACCCTTAATTCATCTGCAGACAACATTTCTAAATCAGGCACAACTGATTAAAGGTCCACTGGTGCTAGATTCTTCTCCTTAGGCTTCCTGTTCCTGATCTTCTTTGACAGAGGTGGAACTGCTGGGTCCTCTGCAAGTGGAGGTTCTGGTTTCTCTAGTGGCAGTTTCATACCCCCTGCCTCCTCTCATGGAAGTGCCAAGCCAATGGGCTGTAGCTAAGTATCCCGCTCTGATGGCTCTACTCTAGGTTAGCCAGGTCCCCTAGCTGCTGTTAAGGTGTGGGCTCTGCAGGGCCACCTATGTTCAGCTGAGGTAGGGGCTCTAAAGAACCTGATACCTCATCCTCTCCTTGCTCCTGGAACAGTGAATCCCACCAAGCCTTCCACTTGCCTCACACAAGAACGGTCACCTGCTTTTGAAACTGCATGGAACAGGAATAACCTACCCCTTACAATGGGCCTGCCATGGTCAATAAAAGAGCACAGCACCACTGAACAACCCTTGCTTCCACTTAATCCTCTGCTGCTACCAACAAAAGGTCTACTGTTCCAAAGTGCCAGTAAGCAACGTTGTCTGCCCTCTTTCCTAAAACTACAGTATATAGATTTTTTAATTATTTTTAGCCAGTTCATTTGTTGATCTCACCCTCAGAATTAAATGCTAGCTCTACTTGGATGATCTCCTGTTTTTACCTTTGGTACACTCCATACTGATCCTTTTGTTGCTAAGCAAAAACACCTTCAGGGTCCACTGAGATGCAGTGCCTGCATTCCCAACTTCTGCCACTAGGTGTCGTCAATGCACCATTAAATGATCCTGCTCATTCATTGCTAAAATATATTTAACAATTCTATTTCCTCACATAACACATATTCATGCCTCCTCATTTACTGGCTATTATCTGGCGGCAGTTATTCTCTCCCTTTGCTTGTGAAGGGAACAAGGAGAGCCACGTGGTGTTGGCGTTCTAACTTCAGCTTTGCTCTACCCCCCCCCCACAACTGTGTGGTGGCCAGTATCCTTCCAACTAGAAACACTGGGAAAGATGTTTAAATACAGCTCAGAAATGCACATGGAAGCAATACAGTGCTATTTACTGTAAAGCAAATATATTACATGGAGCAGGCAAATTGAATGCCCATTGCAGGACAACTGTGTTAAAGCAGGCTGCTCTGGACTGGACAAGGGATGCCGAAAAAGGCTTTGTTCTGCATTTACAATCATCCCTATCCCAGGCAATGTTACCAGCTGGTATGGAAGGGGGAAGCAACCCTGCTACCTGCTCCCAAAGCTAGTGTTTCTTTGCTTTTTTTTAACCATCACCCAAATGCTGCACTCTGGGCACTCTGGGCTTTTAGAGTAATCGCAAAAAAGCTGCCTCAGTATATTTTGGACTGCATTGCTCTAATTGTGGAAGGCAAGTATGCCTTGAAGTTCCTCCCTTATCTCCTTTTCCATTCCCAAAGTCAAATCAAGATTTGGAAGGTCATCTATAACTATTCGCTACCTCAGTGTTGGAACAATTTGCAAAAAACTCTAAAATTAGTTAACCCCATCAACTTGTCTGCATTCAAAATGCTCTATGAGCGTTCATTCAAGGAGTCTTATAACTGCTTTCCCTAATTGTTGTCTCTTGCAATCAGGATACTAGGCTCTTGTACGGTGTCCTCTGGCACCTCTTAATTCCGTACATCCGTCCCTTCTGTTCTCTAGTTGCTCTCTTATTACCAGCTGTAGGTCTTGCAAAGAGGCCCTGTACTTTGCTTCCTCCCTTCCTATTGGCATTTTCTGCAAAACCAGCAGAGGTGCTCCACTCATTGCCCCCAGCTCTTATAATTGTTCCCCGGTTTATTGTCACATGTCCTCAGCCAGTAGATGCTCCCCATACTAGAGACCCCCCTGCACTTTAATATTCAATCCTCCTTATGCCCTTTTCATACTTTAATTGCTCAAGCCTGACTGCTTACAAATCCTTTCCCACTGTGTTTTCCCAAGGTCTGTTATGTTACTTACCTTCAGTTCAACCTATGTATCTATTGTACATATTAACTATAGGTAGTTGCCACTGTACCTGTGCATCTACATTGTACATTGCTTACTGTATATTGTATTGTTTCAACCTTGATTTGTATCTTGTATAGTTGTATATTTCTGTTATGTAATCCTTACTCTATGTATGGATCATGTATGTTGCCCAGGTTCATCTTGAAAATGAGCTCATCTCAATGGTGATCACCTGGTTAAATAAAGACTTGAATGGTTGACTGATTGATTGATTGATTGATTGATTGATTGATTGATTTACCCTCCAACCTCCGGTGCAACAGAAACCCGACAACTACTAAAATGACCACAGTATGGAGAAGGACCAGATCTCAGGGTTCAACCTGGTGAGTAACTCTCAACTATCTATGCTTAAATGCAATCCAGCTTTCCCATTCAACTGCCCGCTTTCTCCTGCTACTTCTTCCCTCTCCACAGCAGCCATGTGGCATCGGCGTTCTTCAACCACCTGCTCCATAGCATAGGCTCAGAAGTCCTGGCCCTCTTTACCTCAGGTAGGCAGCAGTTATATTAATTTGTTTTAAATACTCTTGCCATGGGGCGTCACTCTGGCATGATAATGACCTGCGTTTGCACCATGTACTTGAGATGTCAGGAGCGGAGGCTGGCAGGAAGGGATTCAGAGCATCCTTTGGACACTTCCCTTCTGGGGTAGGGGAGAAAGTGTGCCACATTCATAGCATCTTCTGGTGGTGACTTTGCAACAGTGCTTTTAGTGGTGTGGATGACCATACACTGTCGAGCGTCCACCCCAGGATGCTGCTAGATGACGCACATATGCAGGTGTTGGGTGTGACCCTGTAAAGTGGAAACTTCTAGTCTGCTGCAGGATGCTGCCACCCAGCACCACAGATCCTGCACTGTCAGCCATGGCACTCCCCCAGAAACTGAGTACTGAGTCTGCCAGGGTTGCACTTCCCCACCACTAATGGCCCTGCCCTGGGTGGCAATCCAGGGAGGAATACCAGGAGGAGTTAAGTCCCTGAAGACAGATTATGGAGCTCGGTGTGGGGTAGAGCTGATGGGGGCCAGTCCAGCATGGGAGAAAAAAAATACTCTTGCCAGGCTGGGAAGAGGGGCCTCTACTGGAGGCAGCAAGCAATTACCTTTTCTGATGTTAATCGGGTTCCCATTCTCTCTTCTCCCCCACACCGTGTGGCGGTTGGCACTCTTCCACTGACTGGGCCTTCCCGACCTCCTTCTGCTCCTCTCCACACACCCTCCACATTCAGCAGTACAAGCCACAGCTGCTCTAAAAGAACTGTGGAAGGGAACACTCAGCTACTGGGAGTCTGAGCTCCTGCACAGGGTGCACTACTACTGTTGACAGCAGCTCAATACTGAATTGTCCATCAGAGTAACGTGGGACTGCACACACCAAAAGGACTCCACAAATGAGCATTTTTGTACTGAAAAACTGGACTGTAGCACAAAGGGGATGTGAGCCTGGTCTTGGGCTGATCCCAGCATCATCTCATACTTGCTGTGTCTGTCCCCAGTATATCAAAACGCCTTATCCCTCTTTTATTTTATTGTATTTATTAATTTAAAAGTTTCACCAGGAAGGTACACTAAGCCAAGGCTCATTTCCAGGTGAGTCCTGGGGAAGGGGGTAGGGGGAAGTACAGTAATAAAAATATATACAGTAAAATATAAAGATATTATCAACGAGTATATATATAGAACACAGTCCAACAGGCAATAAGTTAAAGTAATGGTATGGTGACTGTGAGCAATATACAGAGAAATTAATGTTAATATAGATGTAATGCACTGCAGAGTTTAATAGCTGCAAGTTTCAACCTATTTGGGCAGGCCTTAGAGATGGCAGATGATATAGGTACAACTTCAGTCAGGAGTGTAAATGGGATAAGTGGGAGGCAAGTCATGGTGTAGAAGGTAGGAGATGAAAGAGATTTTTAGGTGCAGGCGCAGATGTGAGGAGGGCGATTACAAAGGAGAGAGGAAACAGCAACAGGGGAGGGGGCATGGCGGAGGGGTGTGGGGGAGTTTTTATGGTACTCTAAATCCTGGAGTCCTACTGAAGCCTGTAGATCCTGATGATAACCTTCTAACCTAAGAGAGAGGAGGAAGAGAGGAATAATCTCTCAGGTGCAGTTACTTTTATATGCTGTGCTCCTTCCGTCTGGCTGTAAGTCACCTTCCCCCTGGGAACACCTACCTGCCTACCCCTCCACCCCTTGTAGGTGGCTACCTCAAACCAGCCTGCCAGCCTGTGACTGTCAGGGCCTGCCCACAGACAAAGCTCTGCCAGCTGCTATGCCTTACTTGCTACCTCAAAAGGTAAGACAACATTTTAATTTTAATTTCATATCAGCAGGATTTATTTAAGTCAAGAAAAGACAGTGGTCATGCTGGCACCTGATTTATAGTCTATAGTCTTGTCCATTTGAGAGATGCTGACACCTGCTTAAGCTTGGTCAATGAATGTCACATCAAAACCTACACTCTACAGAACAACTAAAAGCCACTGCTGCTCATGGGAATAACAAGTGATTAAGAGACTGGCTTGTATTCAAAGAGCACTCCAGCTCGACAGCTCTGCCCCAAATGCCTACCCCACACCCAAGCACTCATAATCACATTAAAAATGTCCTTGGGGAAAGATAATTGATGCCCTTAGGTCACTTAGGTTAAATCTTCTATTAACGTCATCCTTACATACCATTAGTTCTTGTTGTTACATATAGACTTCTTGATGATATGAACCAGTCTTCGTTATGTAAAAACAATAGGACTACAAGAAGGCATGTAAAGTGTATAGGCAAGCATTTTTTTTTTCTGAACATGTCCTGTTAAAGCTGTTTTGCTAGTCCACCCTAACACATGCAAATGAAGAACCCAGCCTTGAGTATCTGGACAAGTGCCTCTGCTGTCTGACAACCCAAATTACAAAGAAAAAAAGCTTGTTACTTTAAAACAGTCATGACAGTAATTTTAACCTCCCACTGTCCCTCTATCTACTGCTCTGACAGTCACTACCAACTTGTTTACCCTTCCTCGCAGCGACATTTCTCCAGTGAGGTCCCCCACAGCGACTACAGCACCTAGCCGCGGTGGGAGACCCGCTGGAACCCGGCACTGCCTGTCAGGGGTCCTGCACTCCCCCCCCTCCAATCAGCTCTGACTGGAGTTGAGAATCCTTATGTGGGGTGTGTGTGTGGTTTGGGGGGCAAAGTCCCCCAAAGAAAACAAAGACATCAATAGCGAATCGGCAGCCGACTGCAGAATGCGGTCGACCTGCTGGTGTCGCTGACAGGGCTTTTGACAGAATTTCTGTCAGACTCCTGTCATGGATCCCTACCAAGTCAGTCCAAATGATTCCAAGTCACAGTGCCCCCTTCCACTAAGACCATTCCTCTATAGTACTGTACCTAGCCTGGTCCCGTATAAGCCTGCATGGGCTACATTTCACCCTTGTCCACCATTACTAAAATAGGTTCATAGGTGTTGGATACATGTCCAGTAGCCACAAGAGAGCCAGGTGTGGACTTGTCACTTATCAGTGGAAAAATTCCCGGTTTTCATTTCCCATATGTTGGTCAAGTAAGTACTTACAGGATGTCATACTGTCAGCACTTACCACCATAGTGGGAAGTTTATTCCTTACATCCACAATTCTCTAGTTAAACCACCTTCCTCTTTTGGTGGTTTTATACTTTTCTCCCTGTAGCAGCTGTAAAGGATTAGTGGAGGGCAAAGTGGGCTAAATTCGCTTTGCGAAGTGTTCGCGGAGTAACGTGGAATACGCGAAGTGCTCTGCAATGCAAACCGGAGTACTTCGCATTATAAAGGGAAATGCGAAGTCCTTTGAAAACAATGACCTTGCATTATTCCGCCTTCCCCAAACCACTTCTCCATCAATTTTAAGGCGAAGTAACATGAGAATCAATGTACTTCACATCACTTCACCTTGTTAGTGAGTTCCAAAGCGAATTTGCAGTGCTTCATGGGATTGCAGGTCACATGGGCTGTAAATTGTTCTGCACAGCCTCAGTTCTGTGTAGTGTATATGTAGTGGAAGATGGAGACAGTTTCCTCTCAGAGCTCTGCGATTCAAATCCTATAAAAGCTGTTAAAAAAGCCTTTTTGAGCCATTCTTTTTGCTCAAAATTTAGTACATCGATTGCAGGAAACCCTCCTGTGCTCATATCATCTAGTGTTTATTGTTTGTGTGTGGATTTTGAATGTTAATTTAGAACAGTCAGTCAATGTACTGTGAAGTGTGCTTTGGGGGAGGGGCGTATCTGTGGTGTAGGCAGATTAACTGGGAAAAAAAGGCAGTCTTTTTGTTTTGGTTATATTTTTCTTGTATAACTGTGTTAATGTACACAGTAATATTTTCAGTAATTCTTGGCATTTTTTTGCTGATTGTTGTTGTGCAGCAGTGTATAATTTCAGTTTGTTTAAAACATTTGGTTATATTACCAAAGGTTTTCAATTTGCTACGCATTACTTGTAATGTGTGTGTGTGTGTGTGAGTGTGTGTGCGATGCACGCATGCCATTAAATCAGATATCATTTATTGTGCCACAGAGTAATTGCCGCAATGTGAACCTGCTATCCACTGCACCTGCATGATTTTTCTGTACTGCTTGTGGTATCTTTACTGATAGTAGTGGACTGTTACTGCCATGCACTACCCCCCCAAACTGGCAAAAGGTATTATTTTCCAAATTTGGATTTCTGACGGTGAGCACTGGTTAGGTGGTGGTGTTGTGCATTTGCATCTGCATCTCTTTAGTGTGCAGCACAATCTTAATTTGTCTGTGCATTTGCATCTATTTAGGGCCCAATCTCCATCTGTTACTTAAATCACAGTTGTTTCTTTGGTTTCCCTTCAGAGTACTGGTTCACGATCATGTCGCAAATCACAAAACTAATGTTTTATAGTATCTCTCCAGGCTTCACCACTGTACCAATTGATATGAGTTTTCAAGCTGGTGAGTTTTGTGAACAGCCAGGTCATCAGGGAAGTACAGCCGTAGGCATTCACGTTCCCAATATGCTTGTCAGCTCCAAGTCTGAGAAAAATAAATTCATGTTTCACGGTCACGAATACAGTCACAATTCACGATCACATCACGAATCACAATATTAATTTTTTTATTAGTTACTTGTAGCATGTAAGCCTGTTTTGTAGTATCTCTTCAGACTTCACCACTGTACCCATTGATATGAGTTTTCAAATTGGGGAGTTTCGTGATACAGGTCATAGTCATCAGAGAACTACAGCCGTAGGCATTTGCGTTCCTGTACAGCATGTGAGTTACAGTACTGTAAGCCATGTGATGTGTGGGGGCCCGGGGCTGCCAATATTGTTGTCACTCTGCCTTACTTCACGTTAAGGTGGAATGACAACGAGAAGTCACAATCACAATAACAAGGTGAAGTGGGCATTTCATGCTGGCCACTCTGCGTAGCGGAGTGACAATGCAAAGTGCCCACTTCACGGGCACTTCACAGGTGGAATTCAAATTCACTGCATCTCTAAGATGGGAGACTCTGCATGTCTTGTTACACTCTCATTTCATTTCATCAGAACTGGGAAATTTTTTGGACACAAGACAGTAGCATTTTGGGGATGAACATTAATTCTGGTTACTTTGTCTGACCACTGCCTAGATGGCTGAGTGTGCCATTAATTCTGGGAGACTTTGCATTTCTTGTTATGCTCTCATTTCACTTCATCAGCACTGGGGAATTTTCTGGAGACAAGACAACAGTAGCATTTTGAGGATGCACATTAATTCTAGTGACTGTGTGGGGAGGCTGCCAATATTGTTGTCACTCCGCCTTACTTTACATTAAGGTGGAATGACAACGCAAAGTAATAATAACAAGGCAAAGTGGCCATTTCATGCTGGCCACTCCGCAAAGTGGAATGACAACACAAAGTGACCACTCCACGTTCACTTCACCGGCGAAATTTAAATTTGCTGCATCTCTATAAAGGATGAGCCCTGGTTGCCCTTCCCAGATTTATTTTTCTGTGTAATCCTGCTGATTCCCAGAGTATGTAATTTCTTAGTGCCTTATATACATAACAAAGTTCTCTTGTTTTGCGATAAGCCATGGGGTACATCCCTAGTTCCTGTAACCTGACCTGGTATGCTTTATCTTTTACTTTATGTACTCCCTTGGTTAGTCTTCTCTGGACTTTCTCAGTTGTTTTGCTATTACCAACAATTTGGGGGGACAAAAAGGGGCACCATACTCGAGTAGTGGTCTGACCAAAGATCTGTAGAAAGGCACCAGAACCTCTTCACTTCTACTCGTAATGTTCCTTAAGATGTTTCCTATAATTTTATTTGCACATTTTGCAGCTTCAATATTATGTTTTTTAAAGCTTAATGTATTAGAGATTATTTTCCCAAGGTCTTTTTCATTATCAGTATAGGCGATAATCTTATTATTTTTAGGAAATTGGGGAGGGGTCTCAAGCAAGTAGCTACTTTTGTCACTTTCTCAGAAGTACTACCTGAGAGAGGCAAGGGAGAGCATAGGAGTACATGCACCAGGAACTTTAACTCATGGTTGAAGAACTGGTGCTGTGAGGAAGGGTTTGGATTCATTGGTGACTGGGACCCACCTGGAGGGATGGAGGTTTGTTCAAGCCTGACGGCCTGCAACCATCCTGGAGGGGAATCCAAGCACTCAATGATAAGTTTAAATGCTACATTGACAAGCATTTAAACTGGCAAAGGGGGGTGGCAGGCCAGCAAGGAGGGTACATACTTGCTCACCCCCCACAGCTAGCAGTGGAACCAGTGAACCAGAGGAGTGGCTATCTCTGCAAAGCAGTGTGCAAAAGATGGAGATTAGTGCCCAAGAGGTGGATAGGCAGAAAAGGGGCAAAATTCAGCAGAAGGGCAGAGAGCAAGGAGAACCAGGGATAAAGGACAACCAAGGAAGCGGCTGGAGTAGAACAGTGAAACAGTCTAGAGAGGTCAAATCATGGAAAGCCATGTGTGCAAATGCCAGGAGCCTTAGCAACAAGATGAAGATCTGGAGGCTGTCATGGTGCAGTCAGACCTGGACATTGTGGCCATGACTGAAACCTGGTGTAATGATAACCATGACTGGGAGATGGCCATACCCGGCTACAACATATTCAGAAGAGACAGAGCAGGCAGGAAGGGAGGAGGAGGGCACTGTATGTGAAAAATGACATAAGAGCCACAGAGATCCAGGAGGAACAAAATGGGGAGAGATACTGTGGGTTAAGCTGGAAAGGAAAATGGGGACAGCCATCCGCACAGGTGTGGTCTAGACCACCAGCCCGGAGGAAGAAGCAGATAGGAGCTGATGCTAGCCATCCAAGGATGGCAGACAAGAGTGAGGTAGTACTGGTTGGAGACTTCAATATTCCAGATGTGGACTGGAGCATCCCAGCAGCAGCATCAACTAGGGAGCACATTTATCCTGGACTCCTTCAGGGTGCCTTCCTCAAGCAACTGGTCATGGAACCAACTCAGCAGAAGGCAATACTGGACCTTGTGCTCACAAACAGGGACAGTGTGATGGAGGTAACAGTGGGGAGCACCTGGGAAACAGTGACCACCAGTCATTGTGGTTTAAAATCACAGAAAGAGCAGAACCAAACCACACAAAACACGTATCCTGGATTTTAGGGGGCAGACTTTGGGAAAATGGGAGATACTTGAAAGAGGCATTAAGGGAATGGGACAGGAATCAGGGGTTGAGGAACAGTGGGTAGTATTTAAAATGGGGATTACAAGAACAACAGAATTATGCATTAAGCAGGTTAGCAAGAGGAAAAGGAAGAGAGACCATTATGGTTTTCCAAAGAGGTAGCAAAGAAAGTGAAAGCCAAAAAGATTGCATTCAGGCAATACAAAAAGACACAGGCAGAAGGGGATAGGGAGAAGTACCAGGAGAAGCAAAGGGAGGCAGGGAGGTCAGTAAGGGAAGCCAAAGCTCAGACAGAAGAACACATTGCAAAATCAGTGGGTAGAGGGGACAAAACCTTTTACAGGTACATAAGTGAAAAAAGAAAGACAAAGGGAGGGATAGTGAGACTGAAGGGGGAGGATGGGGGCCGCGTGGAGGATGACAACAGTAAAGCTGACATATTGAACAGGTATTTCTGCTCAGTCTTTACTGAGGAAGAGGAGGGTAATGGGTCTGAAGGGAGTACAAGGGGTGAGAATGGTGCAGAAATGGACATAAGTCCCTTTACGAGAAAGGTCCTGAAGGAACTGGAAGTAATAAGAGTTGATAAAACAATGGGACCAGATGGGGTGCACCCCAGAGGGTCCTTAAAGAACTAAGAGAGGTGGTGGCTGAACCTCTGGCTATCCTGTTTAGCTGATCACTGGAAACAGGGGAGGTACCCAAAGACTGGAGGACAGCAGATGTAGTCCCCTTATACAAAAGTGGGAACAAAGAGGAAGCAGGAAACTACAGACCTGTCAGCCTCACCTCTGTAGTGGGGAAGATCATGGAAGCACTACTGAAGGAGAGACTGGTGGAACATCTGGTTGTCAATGGACTACAGGACCCAAGGCAGCATGGTTTCACCAGGGGGAGGTCATGTCAGACCAACCTTGTTGAATTTTTTGACTGGGTGACTAGGGAGGTGAATCAGGGGAGGGCAGTGGACATGGCCTATCTGGACTTCAGCAAGGCCTTTGACACTGTGCCACATAGAAGACTATTACACAAACTGGGGAATATGGGTGTGGCAGGACAGTTGTGTGGTGGATAGGTAACTGGCTGGGTGGCAGGACACAGAGGGTGGTGGTAAATGGCTGTCACTCCACAGAGGGAAGAGTGACCAGTGGGGTACCACAGGGATCAGTGCTGGGACCGGTCCTATTCAACATCTTCATCAGTGACATTGCGCAGGACCTAGAAGGCAGAATTTCACTGTTCGCTGATGACACAAAGCTCTGTAACAGAGTAGACACACAGAGGTGTAGACAGAATGAGAAGGGACCTGCAGAAACTTGAAGAATGGTCAGGGTTTGGCAGTTGAAATTCAATGCAAAGAAGTGCAAGATAATGCATATGGGGCACAAAACCCTGGCACAATATATCAGTTGGGGGTGAGGATATAGCATGCACCAAGCAGGAAAGGGATCTTGGGGTTATCATCTCTGATGACCTCAAGGTAGGAAACAGTGTGACAAGGCAGCAGGTAAAAGCAAATGGATGCTGGGATGTATAGGCAGGGGCATCACCAGCAGGAAAGAGAGGTCATAATTCCGCTATACAAGACATTGGTGAGGCCCACCTGGAGTACAGTGTACAGTTCTGGAGACCATACCTACGTAAGGACATAGACAGGGGAGAAGGATCAGAGGAGGGCAACAAAGATGGTGCATGGATTGCATCACAAGTCCTATGAAGACAGGTTGAAGGAACTGAACATGTACTCCCTGGAGGAGAGGAGGAGAGAGGGATATGATAGAGACATACAAGTATCTTACAGGGAGGAACAGGGTGCAGGAAAACACTTTTAGCGAAAAAGATGTTCCAGGACTAGAGGTCGGGATGAAGTTGGAGGGAGGGCGATTCAGAGGAAGCGTGAGAAAGAATTTCTTCACAGAACGGGTGGTGGACAAGTGGAACACCCTGCCAGAGGAAGCGGTGGGGGCTGAAACAATCACGGGATTTAAGAATGCATGGGATAGACATAAAGGAATTCTGGAGGTCAGGGGTAAGGGGCCACAGACTTCTAGGAAAACATAAACTGAATTTATAAGCTCAAATGGGCAGACTGGGTGGGCCATAGGCCCTTATCTGCCGACACTGTCTATGTATCTATGTATTTATTGTGTATTGTGCGTTGGTGTTATTATACCCAAAGTTCATAACCTTGCACTTGTTTTCATTAAAATTCAGTTTATGTTCAATGGCCCAGCTCTGTAGTATATGCAATTGATTCTGAAAGCTTATTATTGATTATGTATAAGTCACGATGGCCCCCACTTTCGCATCATCTGCATACTTGCAGAGCCAAGCTCCCCCGACACTTGCATCGTAGAAACAAAGACGTTAAATAGTAGGGGTCCCAATATTGATCTCTGGGGCACCCCACTGGTAACCCTTCCCCAATCGGACAGATAACCTCTAATTTGAACCCTCTAGGCTCTATCCTTCAGTCATGAACTTATCCAAGCCATAAGTGGCGTGTGCCCAGTAGCAACACAACACAATACCTCTGCACCCAATATTTAATGCAAAATTGTGCAGAATCTCAGCCATCTACCCCCTCCTCCTAGCACAAAAGCCATACAGTAAAGTATGTCATGTCTGGCAGCCTGGTTCTCTGCCTCCCTTCACAATGCCCCTGGTAACTACAGTACTGTAGAGCAGTACTTACTTGGGTGGTGTACTGACCCAGTTTATCCCTTCCTTGGAAATGAATGAAGATGCAGCGGTATCCTTTGGGTCATTGTCTGTAGTGAAGAATACATAAATAAATACAAAGTCAGTGTACAGGACTGCACAGAGCTGTAGTATCACTGCATAATGCATCATAATGCATTCTTTATGGAGTTTCATCACCTTAGAAAAATCTGTGACCATTAGCAAAACGGGCCTGAACATAGGGAGCAGCGCTGTTCTTAATTATAATACCTTTTCTTCAAAGAACTCTATCTTCATGACTCCTTCCAAATAGCCAGAAAAATGTATATATTAAAGAAGAAACATGAAATGCGTGCACCAATAGGAAGTAACAATGCTATGTACTGATACTGTACTACAAAACTGAATATTAGATGGTGATGTAGTTACAACTGTACTGTATTTATTAACTAGTCAATTACAGAACATATTGAAAAAATACATCAACAGTACAAAAGTGTGCAGTACTGTACCTTCAAAAATGACAAGTGGGCCAGGAACTTATCATGATGTTGCACCCCACACACGAACCTTTAGGGGGTGTGTAGGCTGCGGCTTCTGTCTAATAACTCCTTGATAACGAAATGACATTGTAGAGTGTCTTTGTAACTGTATTGAAGATTTATTGGCAAAAAGAACATCAAAAACTGTTCTCCCTGTTCTAGTCAGGCAACTGTTTGTTTCAGATGTAGAAGTTTGTTTTTCTCTCATATCATGTGGTAGAATCTGAGTACAGAATGAAAAAAATATATAAATGAATCATTACAGTATGTGGAATCAATTAAATATAATGGTGTAAGTAACATCATGGTGGGGGCTTACCTGGAGTTTTTGCATGCCTGTGAGCTCTCCTGCCCTCCTCTTCACTCACTCCAGCCCTAGAAACTGCCATTGGAAAGGGGATTGGAGGAGCAGCATAGAAAAGTGCTGCACTTGCAGCTCTAGCATACATATTTTTTGGTGCTGGAAGTGCCCACCTCTTGGAGCATCACAATCTTCATTTGCAGCCACCACAGCACTTCCCCTAGTGCACTTTGGCCCTGGGATTTCTGTGAGAATTAGGTGGCACATAGGCACTGGGAGAGAGGAGAAGGAAGGATGGAGACATTTGGCACATTGCGCCTTTAAGAGAGTGGCTCCTGCTGGCACACAGATTGGGGAAGAGCAGAGAATGGAGCTCCCAAAGGGGAGCACATGAGCTATAGCCTCACCAGTCCATTGCTGGATAACAGCACAGGGGGGCTGCAACTAATCCTGTAGGCAGCACATTTGAAGAGCAAATCTTTAAATAATAAAAATAAAGAATTCTGGAGCACAGGGCTTCATTCATGCAAAGGGCCACCATCTTGTTGACCTCTCACCTATTAAGTAAGTCATTATGAGGGCATAAAGAAAGAGCTATGGACTTTGGGAGGAGGAGGCAAGAGGTTCCTCCCAATTGGACTAGCAGGCTTTTTAAGCCAATGAGAGGGCAGGACAGGGCAGAGGGACTGATGAAAAGCCCTCTCTGCCCAATGAGAAGTGGCAGAAAAAGAAAGAAGTTTGCAAACCCTTGAGAAGCAGGGGGCAGTTAGGCTGGGATGCCAAGCAGTGCAGTGTTGCCATGCAGTAATTCTGTGGGTCCTTCCCAGGACCCAATCCTTAGTAATTTCATGGGTAGGCTCCTGGGCTCAGATAAGTTAGAGAGGGAGAGCTGAAGAGTTTGTGTGAGAAAGGGCACCATCAGAGTGAAGAGTTTGTGCCAGGAAGGGCACCATCAAGGTGAAGCATTTGTGCCAGAAGGGAACAACCAGAGTGACGTGTTTATGCCAGAAGAGCACTGTCAGAGCCAAAGTGTTTGTGCCATGAAGGGCACTGTCAGAGTGAAGTGTTTGTGCCAGGAAGGGCACTGTCTAAGCTGAAGTTTGTGCCAGAAGGGCACCATTGGAGCTAAAGTAATTGTGCCAGGAACGGCACCGTGAGTGAAAGAGAGTCATCCAACCAGGTCATACACCCTCTGAGTCCTCACCAGGGCTCATCCAGAAGAATCCTGGTAGTCCTCCCCAGGGCTCCCTCCTTGTGAACCTACATCTCGGTTCACGCATTTACAGAGACTGCATCCAGTTCAGGTGCCTTGGAGCCAGTAAAGGGATCAGCTAGTCCTTACAAGTGTGGTGTATCAGGGAACAGGAAGCCAGGGGTGCGGGCTTGAGTGTTAGGGTGCTCTTGACCCCTTTGGGGGAGTCAGACCATGGGGTTGCTCCTGGGGTCTGGGCTCCTTGCTGCACAATGCTTCTTTACTGACTGTGATTCTGAAGAGCCGTGACTGAGAAGCAGTGCCAGAAGTGTTCTGCATCTAGAGAGGTGTGACCTAGAAGAGCTGCATTCAGACAGTTGAGCCAGAAGGGCTGTGGCTTGAGAGCATATACAGAACAGCTGTGCTCTCAGAGGTGTGAGATAAGGAGGGCTGAACTGTTGTTGCCTGTTCAAAGAACCGAAGGCTTCTGGGGTGCTTTCCTGCTCCTGTGTGCTGCCCCCTGCTCCTCCTGAATCCATCATCCTCCTGGTCTGCTATATCCAAGGGTCACATGAGTGCTGGCATTGCTTGTGAGACTTTTTATTTACCGGCATGGGGTCACACCGCCATGTGACAAAACGGTGTGGCTAAAAATGCCACAGCCAAACAGCACGAAACACAAACAGAGTCAGGTAAAATGCTGACCTGTTTGAGACAGCGCACCCATTGAAAACAGTGGGTGTTAACACTTTTTTTGCAGGGGGCTACATCCCCCAGAATGTAATTAACTAACTTTGGGGGGTGGCCTTTCAGGGATGGGGAAGAAACTTGGGAGGAGGGAAGTTTGATTAAAAAAAATGCCAGCAAAAGTTGTAGCAGGGGAGATCAGAGGGGGGACTGAACCACGGTCCCAGGTCTCCCGATTGCGCTGTGTGCTGGTGCCCTATCCACTCCTCCATGGGAGCAGCTTGGCCAGGCATCCAGTACACAGCAACTTCTCCTGGCTCCACATCACCATGCAGTGACAGGGGTAGTGGTACATCCCTATCACTATTCTACACCTGTCACTGTGAATTCAAGTCCTGTATGTACAGCATGGTTAATACCATGCTGTCTTACATGTACGGTATTGACCCGGTACCCTATTTACCTGTTGGATTACAATTGGTATTTCAAGTTTTCCCAAAAGTTCAAGCAAGTCTGCTGGAACTGCATTCCTTACTACTTTTGTGCTAGCACACTATGGCCTGTTGGGGGTTAAAATGGAAGCTTGCTAAGTTCCTCAAGTGCACCACTGAAAGATCCCAGGCAACTCTACAACCAGGCCTGCATCAGGACTCTAACCTAACTCTTGGGCACCCACAGTCTATTGGTAATAGCTTTATTACTCAGATCTATAGTTGTACAAGTAGTACCAGTTTCAGAGTATTCCACACCCTGTATGATATATTTATCTCAGTGGGCCCCTTGCTTGGGTGGGTGCACTGTGCATGGTGTACTGATTATGGGGAAAATGTTCATTGGTAACCTGCAACTGCTTAACCCATTTTTCCTTCTCCAGCTACCCAAGACTGTGTGCCAAAACAAAGCACAGTTAATTGTTTGCATTTCTTTGTGCACCCTCTGTGCATCCTGACTGAATTATTGTTGTGTAAAGGTAACAGTTGTTGGTGGTCCCCAGGCAGTGGCATTGTCCAGTGTAGGGCGATGGGTAGGTACTGCTTCCCAGAGGGCAGTATCACACACAATATCTGGCCAAATTATTCTCTCCAGGAGGAGGCATCATTCAGTTTACTATTTTGGTACAAACCCCCCTACTACAGGAGAACAAACAAACCCAACCCCCTTAACCAGATGTGTCACACTAGAGCCACCAGACAGGGGTGTTAACTTAGGTTGCTGTGGCTGACCACGTGGGGGGGTCACATGTAGAATATGTTTTTTAGTAAATGCAAAGCTGATAAAAGCAAGCCAAAAATATTGGACCTGCCCTCCAAGAACTGTAAGAAAGATGGGATATGTTGGGTAGCATTAATTCACAGAAAGGGTGGATAATATGTGAAACGCACTCTACTACCTCAAGAGGTTGAGATGGAAATTTACCTATACTGTAGTAAATTGCAGAATGTTGATACTAAAGACTGCCCCTGCAAAATAGTGTATTCCTTGCAATCCCCCCATACTGTTAATTAAATTTGTAATCAAACTACAGTACTCTGTAACAAAAGGCTGGCTTTAGAACCTTTTTACATACTGAAATACCTCTTGTAAGCCCCATTATACTGCCTTTGAAGTGTAAAGTGTGGCCTTCCATCCTAAATATATGGTTAACACCCCCACACTGCATAAAACAACAACACATCAAGTCTGCCTATAACACCATGACATACAGTACCCCAAGACCTTTTGGCAATCCATCTTTGTTTCTACACTATCCACCCCCTTTGCTCCCTCTCTTACAACTGCCCCATTGTAATGTAACCAAACACAAATTACTTCATGGAACCAGCCTTGTTCCCCCATAGTGCCAGCCAACACCTCTTCGAGGTATCCCGTGATAATAGCAATTGCAAAATAGTGAAGGCAAAACAGCGAGTGTCACAATAGCGAATTACACATAATAGCGACTCATAATTACAGTGTTCCAAATATGTAATTCTCTCCAAAATTAATGAGCACCATGGTGTTAGAATATTTAAGATGGAGGGGTGTGGGGGGGGCACAGCCCCTCACATATGTATCAAATCATCATGCCAAGAACAACTGTTGAAAGAACAGGTAGTAGTAGCTGTTATGGGCAGTGGCATTCACTATTTTGACGTTCGCTATTTTGTATTCGCTATTATCACATGGAACCCCTTTTCAAACTCTCTTGATTGTGCTCAAAGATATTTTTGTGCCATGTCTCCTTAGCAACAGTTGGATTTCTTGTGCACTAAGCTCATCATCTTCAGTCATCAGTTGCTCCAGCAGTTTCTCCTCATCCCTAGTAATGAAAGGCATCAAATAGAGACAAACTGCATAATGCATTACCAATTCTGAGCACATCTCTAATTGTATTATAAAAATGGTCTGAGTGTACATTACTGAAACCATTTGGCATACTTGCATTATATCTTAAATAGATGAATTTCAGAGGTAATGATACAAGTGCCATACAGTGCAGCATAATAATTTATCTTGCGGACTTTGGAGTCCTTTGTTCCTATTCTTTTCCAAGTTAGGTCATTTGTGCTCTAAGTCCACCAAGTGCCATTGCAATCCTTATTCTTTGCAAGAAATGCTGAATTTCTTTATAACAATGGCCAATCTTATTGCAACTACATCTGGACTGCTCTCTTGGGAGAGTTTCTTCATTTTGAATTTACTACCGATTCAAATAACCAAATTAAAGTATGACAATGTCTTCATATCAAATAAAATTCATAATGAATACTGTGTATGCTGTTTTGAAATGACAACATCAAAGAACCGATGAAGGACCATCCCCCTTGTGATATCAGAAGCCTGTGGGTTTGACCTTGGTGTGTGCCATCCATTGGGTGTCAACAACAAGCAACTCCACCTGGTTTGCTGATGATGTCAAAGCACACCCTCATTTTCACTATACTGAGCTATCCAGTGGGACCTAACACCAGCAATATTCACCTGTTTCAGAACTCTACTAAACCCCACATTTTTGCTGAGTCTCCACTTGCAGGCAATCTTCAGCTCAGTTTACTTCACTCTTCATATTGTACAAGACCTTAGGGCATAATGCAACAAAAAGGAATTCCCATCACTCCCCAAGCATGCATTCATGGAATTTATTGAAGAGGAACATCAGTTAACAGATACCATGCTAACAAAAAATATTTGTGGAACACTAAAACTCAATCACAAGGTAAAACTATTCCAGAATTATGCAGGATGGGAGCAGGAGGAATTTAGGGTATGCATTAATGGAGCCTGGCAATTTTCCCCACACTAACAGAGCTAGTCTGCTGCAGTAAGGCACTCTGTACCTGATAGCTCTGAATGGAGTCTAATCATTTTCCCCACACTAACAGAGCTAGCCTGCTGTAGTAAGGCACTCTGTACCTGATAGCTCTGAATGGAGTCTAATCATTTTCCCCACACTAACAGAGCTAGCCTGCTGTAGTAAGGTAAAAAGAAGCTTACAAATGTGCTCCATGTTAGCCCTTTATCACTTTGCAATGACTGCCCCGTCCCCCACCCTGGTCCGGCTCTTGCTTTATAGGTCATAGTGGTCATGTGACTATCACGTGGCTGCCTGCCTGTTAATTATCGAAGTCCCCAGTTTACCATTTGTTTATTATAGTGTGTGACCACTAGGAGTTGCCCTTGTGCCCTAACTTCACTTCTTCACGGTGAATTTCTAAGCCTACCTTACATCTCCTAATACACCAACCCCTACTTTTCCTTCCTCACCTCTCAATTTTTCCTCACTACTTCCACACCTAACCCACCTGGGATTTAAACCCCCCTGACCCACTACAGCCAAGGCAAGCACTCTAACCACTAAACTATTAGCAGGGTAGAATTTTGACTGGTCAGTTATTGGTCTTAACCCTGTCAGATGATTATCACCTAGCTTACTAGGTGCCATCCTTATCCTGCCATGCCTCCTAATCCCAGCCCCTGTGTCACCCTAACTCCAATCCAAGATTGTTGTAGCTCACTCCCTACCCCCCTCCAAGCTCCCAGTTGTATGCTGTACCCTACCTGGGACTGACCCCTACACAATAATGTGATCTATTAAATATCTGCTCCGACTCATCTTCCTAATGCTGTTAGGGGACCCCTCAACCCATGCATAGCCCTCGCCTGCTTCTGACCCTCCCTTACCACTCCAGCCAGACTCAATTCCAGGGGTAGGCACCTTAAGTGCAGGCACTCTCCACCTGCCCAGGCCCACCAAGTCTTGCTACCTAAACACTCGGCCACTTGCCCCTCACCCTCTCCTTCTGTTGTCTCACCTCTCCTCACTACCTGTGCCCATGTTAGATGCTAGGACTCCCAAACACCCCAACTAAATCAAATGCAAATCGCTTAGGCACGTCACGATCCAAAATGTCCTACTACTCCTGCTTTGATCAGGTAATATTCACCCCAACCCAGGGCCCCTGCAGCAGCCCCATATTAGACCCAGTTCCCACAGTGGTCTCCATAAACATCCACAGCCTTCTACCTAAACTTAACCAACTGCAAGAACACATGCAACAACACAGTCCAGATATATTAGCTGTGGTTGAAACCTGGCTCTCCACCAAAATACCAGACTCCGCAGTAGCCCTTGAAGGGTACTCTCTAGTCAGAGAGGATCGGCTTGGTAAAAAAGGAGGTGGTTGTGCCATCTACCTATCTAACTCCCTATGGGACCATGCCCTTCTGACCATTCCCACAGGGAATAGTGCCCAGGCTCTTTCTGTCAAAATAGCCATGGGAAATCAGGGAAGTCACTCACTGTCCTTTCTGTCTATATCCCCCCCATGGGACATAGCAAAAGGATTAACATGGTCTTAGATTACATTGTCAAACTGCCAAATCACACAGAGGTTGTTGCACTTTGTGATTTCAACGTCAACTGGTTTGCACCTGAAGCTGACCCCTACAAGGATGTAGCCGCAGCCATCGACCTCATTCAGCTGATATCTACTCCTACTAGGACAAATTATGTAACTGGCAGCTATACTCGGACTGACCTAATTCACACAAACTATCCTGAGAGGATTACTGACACCATAGTCTTACCAGACTCCCTCAGCAACCATTCCCAAGTCACCTGTCGCTGGTCGAACAAGACCTCTGAAATTCCCAAAAAGCAATTTCATCAGTGTACCCTCAGAAGAGGGCAGCTGGAACAGTTTCAGGCTTTCCTCATTAAATTCGACTGGTCTCTGACTGACACAGCTACAAGTGTAGACAAGGCTCTGGGGCACTTCATTATCACCTTTTACATGGCCTGTGATACCTATGCCCCCTACAGAAACAGAAAGACAAAGGAGTTAGCAACCACTGGATCACCACAACCCTCCTTAACCACATGGCCTCTCGTGACCACCTCTGACACGTAGCATGTGCCATAGGCAAACCTATTGACTGGCAGTGCTACAAGGCCACAAGGAATGCATGTACCCGAGAGATCCATGTTGCCAAAACTGCCCATTTCCAAGGTATGTTCACCAGCTCCTGGGGAAACAGCAAAAAATTCTGGGAAAATATCAGAACTCTCACCGGCAAACCCAATAAGTGCCCCCCAACTCTGCTCAACTTCAATAGTACAACCACTCAGGACCCAAAAGCTATAGCTGATGTTTTCAATACTGATTTCACAGACCTGAGTGGGGTACTCACACCAGACTTCTTTAATGACCCACCCAACCAGCTGGATGATGTAGACATAACCCCAAATACCCCCTTCTACTTTATAACAGTTACTCCCATGGTAGCAAAAAAATATCTACTATGGGTTCTTGGCAAATCAAGGTTTAGCAGCGACACCCTCAGTCTGAAACTGCTCCTCCTCACCATTGACACAGTCCTGGCACCTCTTAACAAGATTCTTAACCTATCCCTCCACCTTGGACAGTTCCCCGAGAAATGGAAAGTGCCAATGGTAACACCTATTCACACGAGCAGAGACAGGGCCTAGCACTCAAACTACTGCCCAGTCTCCATCCTGCCACCCCTTTCCAAAGCTTTAGAGCATATAGTATCTGACCAGCTGACTGATTACTTTACCATATATGACATGCAATGCCCCAAGCAGCATGGCTTCAGGAAGGGCCACAGTACCACCACAGCCCTTCTAGACTATACCACCTACGTCCACAAAGTGCTGGACTGTGGACACCTTGTGGGCTCAATATACATTGATCTCACACAGGCATTTGACATGGTAAACCATTCCCTACTGCTTAAGTCGTTACCTACCCTTGGTCTTTCACAAGATGTCACAGCATGGTTTAAAAGCTATCTTGAAGGTAGAACCCAGATGATAAAAATTCAAGATACGCTATCAATCAGTCTCCCTGTATGTTCTGGAGTCCCCCAAGGCTCAATCCTTGGTCTCCTCCTATTGAACCTCTTCCTGAACATTCTTCCCTAAGTTTGCTCAAGCAGCCTGCTCCTATATGTGGATGATACTGTGCTGTTTACTAGCCAGCCTGATTCACTTCCCCTTACCAATAGTATGCAACAATGTTTCACAGCCATTGAGGAACTGGTTTGCCCAACAAAGATTAATTGTGAACTATGAAAAAATGAAAATTATGCTCTTCACTAACCCCCATAACAAGAATAAAAATGTCCAACTACACATCACAAATAATCTCGGTATGCCTCTCGAACAAGTCCACAGTTTCAAATACCTAAGCATAACTTTAGATAGCAACTTATACAATGAGCATGTAACTATTATCTCCAAAGAGGTTAACATAAGACTTGAGCTCTTATACAGACACAGACTGAGTATGACCCAAGAAGCACTCCACCTAGGTATAACTAGTTATATCCTCTCAGTTATAAACTATGGTCTCATAATTTATGGGTCCGACACTGACACCACTCTTAGAAAAATAAGTGCTTCACTAAACAAAGTATGCTGCCTGGTCACTGTGGCACACAAATACACACACACCTGTGATATATATGCCCTGACAAACTGGTTGAGTCTACAGGGTAGGATCTCTTACCATACCTGCCTTTTGACGAATAAAAAACAGCCTCGAGCAGTCGCCCCCTCTCCCCCTCTGCATAGCAGCTCCTCACTAGGGCAAATAAAAACCTCATCATACGTGAAGCACAACAAATCTCACCTTTCATGTCCCTTTCTGCTGTATGGTGAAAACACAGAGGGCATTTATGTTTTGAGCACCCTGCTAGCTCAACAGCCACCCCCCCCCCCAGCGTCCTGACTAAATCTAAAATTGGGCCATTTGAAAACAAACTTTGGCTACACATTTCCAAACTCTATTTTGAGTCAACCCTACATATTCCACTTATCTTCTCCTGTTTCCACCTCCCCCCAACCTGTTGCACTATAATTCTAGTATCCCCCTCCTTAGCTGGGCACTGACCATTTGAATGTCAAACTATCCTTACCCTGCCTATGACAACGTCTCCCCTCTGTCTACACTCACCACTACTGTCTTGACACTACAGTTATCTTACCTTCCCGAAAGGACTTTCCCAACACCATTTGGACCATGCCATCCTATTGACTGCAAACTTAAATATTACTGCCTCTAACCATTGTAATCAGCCTGACACTTTTATAGCACTTATTGTTAGTCTTGTTTATTTCTTATTGTATTACCATTCAGTCTACTATACCATGTAATTTTCATTTGTTTTTTGTACCAATCCATGATGTGGAGCTTTTGTAAAAGAGTCTCTGACTCAAATGTGTTAATGCCAAGAATTAAATAAATAAATTATCTCAATGAATGGTAAGAAACAGCTTTATTTCTTATGTTCTACACTGGGATCCATGACTGTCGGTCGATAAAATGTTTGTTGACCTACATTAGAGTGACACCCTTATGTCAACCGCATTTGTGGTCAGCATGAAGGAGTCCCAGAAAAGATTGCTTTCTTCAGGGGGCTTTGCCCCCTGAGCCCCCCATGCAGAGGGCTCTGCTCTCTGCACCCCTGCTACGAAAATAGCCAACTCCAAGTCGGAGTGGTTTCGGTGAGGGGTGCAATACCCCCAAAAGCAGTGGTGAGGTCCCATGCCGACACTACAGAGACCTGGCACTGTTGTTACTGTAGTGTCGGGCGATGTCAAATTGTCGCAGTAGGGGATGTATACCACTATACTGTAGGTTAGATACAGCACTGCACACTATTTTTTATCACAATAAGTAACATTGTAAAAACCAAATGCCATTTGATATTATTTATTACTGTATGTCTTTTTATTGTGCAGATAGTAAAGCAAAACTTTCTTATGAGAAAATTCAGTGGAAGAACACAATGCTAAATTCTCCAGAACTATCGAGAAAGCATGCAAACTGTCCTCAAAAAAGTAAAATGAATGGACAAGAGAAGGCCTGAAAAAGAAAAGCAGATGAAGGCAAAGAAAATTGTCAAATACCAAAAGAAAATTCACCCTAGGATAAAATACAAAAAGTTCTTTGGCAAAACCCAAGCCTCCAAAAGTGAGGGTGAGTAGGGCCTTCAATTTTTCAATGTACTGTATAGTACTGCAGTACTGAGCACAGTGCTACTGTATATGCAATGACCACACTGAGTGCCAGGTCACATAGTACAGTACTGTAACTAGCACACATCCAAGGGGCATTGTTGAATAGCCTTTTTATTGTATTCATTTTTGCACAGTAAAGGCACACTTTTCAAAGTGTGTTCATTGGCAGAGTGGGAATGGGGTGGCTGTCTGGATGGGAAGGGAAAAACAAGTAGAGAGAGAACTTGAGTGACCAGCCCAGTGCTAAATAGAGAATAATGCACATTATATTTCTGCAGCAGGTCCCAATTTCTCTTAATTATTTGTTTTGTTTTATGAGAATGAGTCAGGAAGGTAGTAATTTCCTTTCCCCACTATTCTTTCCTTCAGTCCTTCCTCACCTCTGGGTGTGATCATATACTATCCTATCGTGTGTTTAATATTCTCATCTTTGCATAGCTCAAATTATAGTTCCTCTAGACATGTTAATAGGTTATTTCTCTCCTGCTTTTCCCGCATCTATTGTACCCATTGTACCCACTGCTATCTCTGCAATTATGATACATGGAGTGTTTTTATACTGTATAATCCTTGTGTATGTTGCTGTATACAGTATGTACTTTGTAATCCTGTGTATATTACTGTATATATCTCTTCCTCCCCAGGATGCATCTGGAATTGAGCGGTACTCCGCTCAGTATGTCTTCCTGGTAAAACTCCTAAATAAATAAATAAGCAAATAAAATTATTGTATTGAATTGGATACTATTGTTTATTATTGAATTGAATTGAATTTCACCAGTAAGCACTAGGGCTAGGGACATAACACGGGATGGAAAGTAACAGATGAAAAGCAAAGGAACACTAGACATAAAACATAATACAGTAGTTGCAAAAGAAGTCAGTTGCAATTAATTTTTAAAATATGCAAAACAAGTAAATGTAATATATTACCATCTGCGGTATATAATGATTGAGTAATGAGTGCTAACAACATGTGATGCAATTGGATCTGTGCTTTTTTTTCAAAAGCTGAAATTTATGTTACATCAAGAGTCTTTTTACTATTGATGCTTTGCCATTAATTCAGGGGACACTTTCTAAGTGTGTCTGTTTTCTTTTTACTGTAGGCTGTCATGAAAAGGCTACGATCTGGGTAAACAGTTTGTGAAGATACTTTAGAAGGCACAAAAGCTCAATCTCAGTTTAAAGGAGATAGGAAATGATTTTTACATATTTAACTGCCATTCCATCTTCCTTTCCATGCCAATTATCTATTCTGATATGCTTTGACCAATATTTGATAAATAAATGAAGGCTTTCTACACACAGAGGGTGCTGAACCCATGGAATAGACTGCCACTCAATGTTATAATCAGTAAAGATAAACAACAATTTAAAAGAAAGCTAGACAAATACATTTTAGATGGAAATATCCTGTCTAATTATGGGTAAAGTGGCAGGAGCACATATGGGCTTACCACCTTCTCAGCTCCTTACATCTTAGTATGCACTTTAGTAGATTAGGAGTGTCCTTGGTTATACATAGAGTTCCACTCTCCTTACCAGCTACACTCTTTCTTTTCATATTTCTAAAATAGTTTATGACATCACTCAATACCATTCCATGCTATTGTATTTATCTGAATGGCCTTGAATGGTGTTATTGATGTCGTAGAATGTTCAGGCAGTATGAAAAGAGAGAACAGCAACTGCTGATGAGAGAGAGATTTAGAGTAGTTACAAAGGCAGCAAAATTAGATTATTAATTTAACAAAAAAGGGTAAAAATGTATCCTAACATTGGGTAGACACACTGAAGTCTAATATATATATATATATATATACTGTATATTGTGGTAGCATGGTAGTGCTACCATAGTTAGGGTTGAGTAGCACTTTTAAGATTAATGGGTAAAATTTTGCACCTTAATAACTTTGCCACTGTTCAACAGATTTGCCTGAAAGTTGGCAAGCACGTGGCATAATCATTGATCTTGGGATCTGCCAACCTTTGTAATGCTCGGATATACAGCTGTGGAGTTATTAAATGACATCCATGTGCATATTTATGTTTATTTGCGAATTCTTTGCTCATGCCTACAGGTCGCACAGTTTGTGTGACCATTCCAAAAACTTCAGGAAACGTGTGACCAGGGTCTGCAATGTGCCTTTTGAAGATTTCTTGAAAAAATATTGAACAGTTCAAAAGTTATTCAAAAAACAAGTTCCCATTATAAGTCAATTGGGAAAGTTAACAAAAAGTTTGACACTTTCGCAAATGCGCTTTTTAGTGTCGCAAATGGTCCTAGTAGTGTTGCAAATCTGCCATTTTGTTTTCAGTTAGCAATCAGAAAAATGCTTAGCATTTAAAATTGGGACCCTCTAGCAACACAATTCTTTTTTCGTTCACCTAGTCAGACACTAAGGATGCTAACTATGTCTTTATTTTGGGGCGAAACACCCTAGAAATACAGTATGTTTTTCAAATTTCTGGAAAAAGTAGTGTCACAAAGTAGTATCACACTCATGACATTTTCACAAATGCTTGCAAAAGCTGTCTCAAACTGCGACACTACTTTTTCAGACTAAGGCCAAAATGACCGCAGTTCTTTGCCACCCTGCTGTAAAAGAACGGTTTGGTCTTTTGAGCTGACATTTGGAAGGAACGCAGCCAACATCTCATAGATGTGCCTTTTGGTGGTTTGGTGAAAAATTTTTACATGGCTGCAAAGTTACGGTACTCCAAAGTAGGTGCTTTTCCCATAGACTAACATGGTGGCGTATGCCGAGCCTTTCGGGCTTATCTTGAAAAACGATGCAAGATACAGATTTTTTGCTGCGAACTGCATAGCTCTATGAGCTATGTAATAGCAAAAACCTAGCCAGGAAAATCATGATTTTTGTGAAATGTTTTTCTACCTTGTGCGGTTGCTGAGATATTTGCAATTAAATACTTCCAATGCTCGTTTTAAGCTTTGATGCCCATTACAATGCATACATTCTTTGTGTTTCTCTATGTAGCTGTTTAGCAAAAACAGGGTATGTGCTTCTGTTACTGTTACACTTACTGTTTACACTTGTGTTTATGTCACCGTTTGCATTACTGTTCCTGCGTACGCTACCGTGTGCGTTACCCTTTGCATTGTCATTTGCGCTTGCATTTTCATTACTGTTACCATTTGCATTTCCACTTTGTGTTTGCATTGCTGTTCCTGTTATTATGTCACAAGACATCACATTGCTCCTGCCGCTGCATTACATTCACTATTTCTCATCATCATTCTCAAAAAGAAGGGAAATTAGAGGCAAAAAACTCCATTTAATGCATCAGTTAGGGTTGTTCCACAGTGACAAAAGCAAGGAAATTCGGTGTTAGGGTTGAAACCCCCCTTGGGCCCCTCCAGCCCACCCCCCCCCAACCGGCATCAGGGTGCACGTTAGGGTCATCGGTCCTAACTCTCACCCCATTCTCCTATTCCTCAGCTTCTTTACATATGTGATGGAGTGAGAGTTAGGGCCGAAGACCCCAACACGCACCCCAATACCAGTTGGGGGTGTGGCTGAGGGGTCCAAGGGGGTTTCAATCCTAACACCGAATTTCTCGCTTTTTTCACTGTGGAACAACCCTAATCTGATGCATTAAAAGGAGTTTTTGCCTCTAATATATATATATATATATATATATATATATATATATATATATATATATATATATATGTATATATATATATGTATTTAATATATGGATTGTTGAAATAATAGGGTTGAAAAGCATAAAAAAAATCCTCATAATAGCATGATCCCTGAAGTGATAATACCATACTTGGCAGCTGATAATACTATCATTCTGAGTCCGTAATAGTATCGTTCAGAGCTCTGAATAATAGTATTATCATAAAAATGGAACAGCACAAGTGCAAGCTCTCCCACAGCACACTATGTTGCCAGTGTCAATCAAACACTATGTCTGAAAATGTGGCTCATGATTGGCCACTTTCTCTTTCTAGGTGGGCGGAACATTTTGAATAACATGGCAGCCATCTTTCACTTAGCGAGACAAAATCACGACCGAGATATTTCATTTTTTTATGTTAAATCTTATGGAAATACACACTTAGGTATCTATTATTCTATATATATATATATATATATATATATATATATATATATATATATATCTATATATATATATACAGTTAGGACTGATGACCCCAATGCACACACCAATGCCTGTTGGTGGGGGCGGGGTGCAAGGGGGGGTGGGAACCCTAACATCGAATTTCCTTACTTTTGTAGCTGTGGAACAACATTAACTGATACATTAAGCATTGACTATAATGGGAAACTTGTTTTTTTAAATAACTTTTGAACTGTTTAATATTTTTTTCATTAAATCTTTGAAAGGCACATCAGGGACCCTGGCCACATGTTCCCTGAAGTTTTCCGACTGGGCGCACAAACTATGCGACCTGTAGGCACAAGCAAAGAAGGCACCAAAAAGCATAAATGTGCTATGAAATGTCATGTATAACTCTGCAACTGTATATCTGACTGGTACAAACCTTGGCAGATCCGGAGATCTATGGTAGCACTCTATGCCTGCCAAATTTCAGGCAAATCTGTCATATGGTGGAAAAGTTATTAATATGCAGAAATTCAATGTTATCCTTAAATGGTTACTCAACCTAACTATAGTAGCACTACCGTGCACTATATATATATATATATATATATATATATATATATATATATATATATATATATATATATATATATACACACACACATATATTATAGGGACACAGTCAGCCCCTATATTTAGGGTTGAGATATCACTTCTATGTTAAAGTCACAATTTTGCACGTTAATAATTTTGGACCTGTTCAACGGATTTGCCTGAAATTTTGTATGTGCAGTGGGGCATGGCAGGTCTCTTGATTTGCCAAATTTTGTTTCAGTCAGACTTACGGTCTTTGCACATGAAAATGCTGAAAAATGCAAAATTATCCATTTTTGGAGGCAGCTTTTGGGATTTTGTATGTCGCCTTGCATGGTCATCATGTGGCATGCCACTCTGTCAGAGAGCATTGGTGTCTGAATATGCCACTTTTCGTTTGGTGAAAAAATATTAAGGCATTCAAAAGTTATGCCACTTTTTAAGTTCTGATTATAAGTCAATGGGAAAATTTATATGTATGTTTTTCGAACAAGGAATGGGGTTCTGGCCATCTGGTCCCACCTGGTGGTCAAAGAATTTGCAGTCTCGCAGTTCAAGAATCTTTGTCCCCGAGAATTCTTTGATCACGAGGTCTGCCATCTTGTTTTTGCATTTCTGATCATAAAAACACAAATATCTCTGCTCAGGGGTGACTCCTTAAGTAAAACTTGGATGGGTTTTACTCAGGGGGCTCTGATCTGTAGAGCCATGCCTTTGATTTCATTCAAAATGGTCAAAAAATAGAGTTATAACATTTTAAAATCTTTGATCATGGCTCACTAACAGTCTTTGATTGCGAGCCTGCAAATTCTTTGATCGCGAGATTCTTTGATTGCAATCTTGCATCACAAGCTAAAAACACAATTATCTCAGGTTAGGGGTGGGCTAGGGACACAAATGAGGGTGGGTTTTGCTCAGGGGGCTTCATTCTATTGAGGCATTTAAATCTGTCTAGAAATAGCGTTTCCCCATTTTTTATTCTTCGATCGCCAGTGTGCAATTTCTTTGATCATGAGCCTGCAAATTCATTGATCGTGAGATTCTTTGATTGCAATCATGCATTGCAAGTGAGGGACCAGAAGGCAGAATTAAAAAATAAAATTTCTCAGACCAGGGGTGCCCTAGGCAGACTAATGAGGGTGGGTTTTGCTCAGAGGGCTTCGTTCTGTTGAACCATGGTGGTGGTTTACTGCAATTCCTTCAAATGTTTTAATTATAGCCTTTTTTTATTCTTTGATCGTGAGCCTGCAAATTATTTGATCACGAGCCTGCAAATTCTTTGATCGCGATCTTTGATCGCAAAATAGGGACAAGATGGCCATATTTTTTTATAATGCAATAGATAAGTCATCTAAGACGTTAAAAAATAGGGAACTGTTCATTCATTAAATCTGTGGCATGCCTAGTGATATACAGCTGTTACCTGTGTGGTGACAAATATAAAAAAAACAGAATCACCCCCTCATTTTAAAACCCTCAGTATTTCATGCCTGATACCTGATTAGCAACATGTAATGGGCTTATGATAAAAATAAAATTGTCCTGTTAGTGTTGTATACAGTACTGTTGCTTTAGTATAATTTCCTAGTAGGTAATAGGTAGTGTAAGAAAGAACGCTACTTCATATCAGATGTGGGTTTGATTCCCACAGCCTCCACTTTCAAACTGCGTGACTCTGAGCAAGTTACTCATTCACCCCTGCATTCACAGTCTCTGTTGGAAACAGGCAGTTGTGGCTAGTGGCATTATCATCGGTGAAGGAAAAAAAGGAAAAAGTTTCTGGATGTGCTGGTTTGGGCTTGGATAGTTCCCCTGCCAACCCCAAACCAGGATTGCTGATTTATGGTGGGTGACAACCAAAGCAAAAACATAAATGTCATTGATGCTTTCTTTATGGAAGCCTTGAGGACACACATATATCAGACTGAAATAAGTACAAGCATTCACAACTATATAACAGTTTTAGAACAGCTGATTGGCTATTGTGTTGCTCTTCTGTGCGTGTTTAGAAACAGCCTCATACTGTAGCATGTGTGACCCCTAGACAAATGAGACTGAACTCTGAATTTACAGTACCTCATTAGACATGGACGTGCCATGTATGTGGAGAGTTTGGTGTTCTGTGTAGAGAGTGGCTAAAAGCAATAACGATAAAATACACATCATTCATCAAAGCCCATGTGAGCAACATGTTCAGTATTGTAAGTCACCGCCCCAAAATTTGCAATTAAATTACACACACAAAAAAATATGTTAAAATTAATGATGATATGTGTCCAAATATAAGAGCTGGCAGTGTAGACTTGAGGTACAAAAATTGTGCTGTGAATGAGTTTGGTACATCCAGCAGTCATATGTTTGATTCCCACAACATCCACTTGCACACTGTATGACTCTAAACAAGTTACTCATTCACCCCAGTACTCCTGGGATGCCATAGGAAACAGGTACTTGTGGGTAGTGGGTATTAACCCATCATCATCATTAAAAAAAAAAAAGAATGTCCAGCTTGTTTGTCTGTACAGTTGTGTGTGCACCATGGCATTGTATCACATAAGCACCTCACATCTTTAAATATCTGTTTACTATCTATTGACATCCCAAGTTGTTGCTCCGCTTATTTATTTGCCAACAGCTCTTGAAATCAGGAATAGGTTTTAAATTAATTCTTGTAAGTTGAAAAACAGTAAAACAACAGCCATGGACAACTCTGCATCATACGGTGTGATTTTCCACACTACAGATACTGTAGCTACAGTGTTTGAGTGTCCACCTGATCTCACCATGTTTGTTGTTCCATACTTCAGGATGACAGTTTTATGTTTTATTTTTAATTAAAGACTCTAAGCATGAACTATAGCTCATTTTGACAAATGGAACCAAGGGGTTGCCAGTACAGATTAGATGTAAAGGAATAGTGCTGTGAATGAGTCCAGTACATTCAGTAGATGTGGGTTTGATTCCACAACATCCACTTGCACACTGTGTGACTGTAAGCCATGTAAAAGAATGAAAATGGATAGATAAGCTTACCACATGGGTGATGGGAAAAAATGTGCTTCTTGCATCAAACATACCAGTAATTGGAAGGTAAAAATAAATTCCATATAAATTCGATAAAGTTCAAATGAGAGTGGGGTGGCAATCAGAATCAGAAGTTCTAATGCATTGTGTGCTTCCCCGTTAGCTGATAATTCATGTAATGATCAGGTAGACAACTCTTCCACTCAGACTCCTCCATTATGATGGAATATGTATTTAACAGAGGAAGTTTATTTGAAAAATAAAATGAACACACATACTGTGCTATGGCAATTAATTTAAGTAATACATATGCCATAAAAACAGTTTTGTTTGCTTTATTTGTTAATTTTGTTGGAATGAAAATGTGGCTGAGGTGATAATTACTAAAGTAACTATGAAAGTGCAGGAAACAGAAGATGACCACAAATAGACATACCACTCAAATTTCTCAGCTCAGGTGTGGGCTAGAGACACAAATGAGGGTGGGTTTTGCTCAGGGGGCTTTGTTCTATCAAGGTATGCCATTGGTTTCATTTAAATCTGTCTAGAAATAGTGTTTCACCATTTTTTTTCTTTGATTGCGAGCACGTAATTTCTTTGATTGTGAGATGGCAAATTCTTTGATTGTGAGATTCTTTGATTGCGATCGTGCAGCGCAAGCGAGAGACCAGATTGCCGAATTAAAAAATCTAATTTCTCAGCCCAGGGGTGCCCTAGGAAGACAAATGAGGCTGGGTTTTGCTCTGGGGGCATCATTCTGTCGAACCATGGCGCAATTCCTTCAAATCTTTGAATTATAGTATTTTTTATTCTTTGATTGTGAGCCTGCAAATTCTTTGATCGCAATATTTAATCTTTAAATAGGGACAAGATAGCCAGATTTTTTTTATAATGGAATAGACAGAGCAATTTTACCAATGTATAACATTAAATATCTTGGAAACAGTTTGGTCTTTTTACTTGAAATTTGGAGGGAGTTTACGGCATGTCCTGTAGATGTAAATTACAGTGTTTACATGTCATAAAATATATTTTTTGTGGAGATATTGCTTGGCGCAGTTGACATTCTGCAGACAGTGTTTTGCATTGTGGTGGTGTCTTGAAATTGATAGGATACCTAGACTTAGTGTCATGGATGTAGTTTTCAATCATTATGTCTGTTAAACGTTAACAGGTGCAGTACGTTTTGCAGACAGCATTTGCCATTTAGGCCTCATGACCCCAATGATACTTCCCATCATCTGTCAATCTTGGGATGATTGGCGGTTCTGGAAGGGGAGGAGCAACCCTAAAGATTTTTCATTTCCTGACTTTTTGTGGTTTAACCCTAAATGATGCATTAACACAGTTTTTTTCCACTGAATATATATATATATATATATATATATATATATATATACACACACACACACATATAATATATATATATATATAGGGTTCAGTGGTCAGTTACATACTAAAGTCAAAAGTTTGGGCTTTAATAACTTTGGACCTGTTCAATGGATTTGCCTGAAATTTGGTACGCCCATTGAGGAATGGCAGATCTCTTGATTTACCAAATTGCGTTTCAGTAGGAGTGCTGGTCTTTGTGTACAAAAGTGCTGAAAAATGCAAAATTATCCATTTTTGGAGGCACCTTTTGACATTCTGAATGTGGTCCTGCACAGCCATCATGTGGTGTGCTGCTCTGCAAGATGGTTCATTTGAAAGAGCTTTGTTGGCCGAACATGCCACTTTTTGTTTGGCAAAAAAAATGTTAAGGCATTCAAAAGTTATGGCACTTTTAGGAGTTCATTTTAAGTCAATGGGAAAATTTATATGTATATCTTGCAATCAAAGAATGGGGTTCTGGCCATCTCGTCCCGCCTGGCGATCAAAGAATTTGCAGCCTCATGGTTCAAGAATCTTTGTCCCTGAGGATTTTTTCAAATTCTTCAATCACGAGGTCCGTCATCTTGTCTTCAGTTTTCCAATTGGAAAAATACAAATATCTAGGCTCAGGGGTAACTTCTGAGGTAAAACTTGGATGGGTTTTACTCAGGGGACCCTGACCTATCAAGCCATGGCTTTGGTTCCATCCAAATCGGTCCAAAAATAGAGTTATTAGCTTTTAAATTCTTCATTCACAGCTCGTTAATGATCTTTGATTGTGAGCCTGCAAATTCTTTGTTCGAGAGAATCTTTGATCGCGATCATGCATCGCGAGCGAGGGATGAGATGGCCAGATTTTAAATTCTATTTGTGTAGCCCAGAGGGGCCCTATTAAGTTATATAAGGGTGGGTTTTGCTCAAGGGGTTTCACTCTGCCACATCTGAATAAAAATACAGTCGTTTTTATTATCCCTTGTAGTCTAACTGCCCCCTCCACATCATGCCAATGTACATAATGATGTCTGTTATCTCTGGTAGTCTAGTGACCTCCCCAATGAGTATCATATAAATATGTTTATGTTTTATCCATGGTAGTGTAATGGCCCCCCATGTGTGTTTATGTATATATTTTTATTATATCTGTGGTAGTCTAGTGCCCCCCCACCCCTGATCTGTACTTCATTATCATTAATATTGCTATCCCTGGTAGTCTAGTGGTCCTTCCTCCCATCATAATAAAATTTATTTCAATTTTGCATGTCCTGGTAGTCTAGTGACCCCCCCCACCAGCCATGCACCACCCAGCACCCCTTCCCAGCTGAGTGGGCACAGCCTCCTCCACCTCCACAGCCAGCCGCCGACTGTGTATTACCAGCGGTAATTCAAACAGGCACTAGGAAATTATTTCTGAGTGCCTGTCTGAATTTCCGCTAAGGTAATCACAGTCAGCAGCTGGCCATGGAGGTGAGAGGTGGGCTTTGCCAGTCGCCAGCTGGGAAGGGTGGGTGAGGGAGCTGGGTTGACTGGCGGGCTGGGGTGGGGTAACTAGTAGACTACCAGGTATTGCAAAATTGAAATTAATTTTATTATGATGGGAGGGGACCGCTAAACTACCAGAGATAGCAATATTAAAGATAATGAAATACAGCTTGGGGGTGGGGGGGCACTAGACTACCAGGGATATAATAAAAATATATACATAAACACACATGGGGGGCCACTAGACTACCATGGATAAAAAAATAAACATATTTATATGATACTCATTGGGGTGGCCACTAGACTACCAGGGATAACAGGCACCGTTATGTACATTGCCATGATGAGGAGGGGGCAGCTAGACTACCAGGAATAACAAAGAATACTGGTTTTTAATTCAGATGGGCCAGAGAGAAGCCTCCTGAGCAAAACCCATCCTTATTTAACTTAATAGGGCACCCCTGGGCCATAAAAACCTATTTTGAAATCTGGCAATCTCGTTCCTTGGTCTTTGTTCATGAGCGAGCAATTTCTTTGACCGCCAGCATGCAAATTCTTTGATCATGAGATTCTTTGATCGTGATCGTGCATCGCGAGTGAGGGACGAGATGGCCAGATAAAAAAAATAATTTTCTCAGCTCAGGGGTGTCCTAGGAAGACATATGAGAGTGGGTTTTACTCAGGAGGCTTCATTCTGATGAATCATGTTGGTGGTTTACCGCAATTATTTGAATTTTGTAAATTACACAACTTTTTATTCTTTGGTCATGACCTGCAAATTCTTTGATTGTGAACCTGTAAATTCTTTGATCGTGAGATTCTTTGATCGCGATCCTGCATCGTGAGGTTAGGAAGAGATGGCCGGATTAAATAGTCAATTTTCTCAGCCGGGGTGCCCTAGGAAGTCAAATGAGGGTGGGTTTTACTCAGGGGGTTTTGTTCTGTCGAACCATGGCGGTGGTTTACAGCAATTTTTCCAATTTTGTAAAATTCAAAAGTTTTTATGCTTTGTTCATGAGCCTGCAAATTCTTTGATCATGAGCCTGCAAATTCTTTGATGGTGAGATTTTTTGACCACCATCTTTGATCATGAGGGTAAGACAAGATGGCCATTTTTTGATCGTGAGATTCTTTGACTGCCATCTTTGATCGTGAGGGTAGGACAAGATGGCCATTTTTTTTATAATGGAATAGATAGGGACATTTTGCCAAACTTTCAGATTGAATTTCTCAGAAATGGTTTGGTCTTTTTACTTGAAATTTGGAGGGTGTTTATGGCATGTCCTGTAGATGTGAATTATGTTGCTTACGTGATGGAGAATTCTTTTTTTTTGCAGAGATATTGCATGACACACTTTACATGTTGCAGACAGTGTTTTGCTTGTAGTAGTGGCTTGAAATTGATAGACTACCTAGTCTTACTGTCATGGATATAGTTTCAGTCATTGTGTGTGTTAAATGTCAACAGGTGTGGAACTGTGCCAGTCTGATGAATGAAAATCTCATACATTACAATGTTATATCTCAGACACGGTTTGGTCTTTTCATTTACAATTTAGAGAGTGTTGATTGCTTGACCCTGTGGATGTAAATTACACTGTTTCTGTGTCAGGAAATATTTTTTTTGGTGGAGGCATGGTGTGGTGCAGTTTTCATTCTGCGAACAGCATTTTCCTTGTGGTGGTGGCTTTAAATTGATAGGATAACCTACCCTTAGTGCCATGGATGCAGTTTTCTGTCATTGTGTGTGTTAAATGACAAGAGGCGTGGAACTGTGCCACTCCGACGAATTAAAATTTCACATTTTGACATGTCATATCTTGGACATGGTTTGGTCTTTCTACTTAAATTTGGAGGGTGTTGATGGGATGTCCTGTAGATGTGAATTGTGGTGTTTACATCTCAGACCATGTATTTTTTGCTGACAGATTGCATGGTGCTCTTAATGTTTTGTAGACAGCATTTTATGTTCTTCTGATACATTCATATTCATTTAGTGGCTGGTTGTGCTGTTGTTACTGTATGTTTTAGTCATCAGCTGTGTAATGTGGCCAAACACTTACAGGTTGGTGGGAGCATTGGGCCTGAAGGGCCCCGCACTCCCACCAACTTGCACAATTTTGTACTTTTTATTCTTTCTTAAAAAGTAAGGACTTCTATGTAAAAAAACTTAGTTAATGCATCAGTTATGGTTCTTCTACAGTGAAAAAAGTGAGGAAATTTGATTTTAGGATTCCCACCCTTTGCACCCCAACCCCAGCCCGCTGCCACCAACAGGAATTGGGGTGTGCATTGGGGTCATTGCCCATAACTCTCACACCATTCTCCTACACTGCACCACCTCAGCTTGTTTACACATGGGATGGGGTGAGAGTTAAGAGCAATGACCCCAACGCATACCCCAATGCCTGTTGGTGGAGGTAGGCTGGGGGTGGGGTGCAAAGGGTGGGAACCCTAAAATCGAATTTCCTCACTTTTTTCACTGTGGAAGAACCCTAACTGATGCATTAACAAAGTTTTTAGCATAGGAAAAAAAAAATATGTATATATATATATATATATATATATATATATTAATGGCACGGTAGTGCCACTATAGTTAGGGTTGAGTACCCCATTTAAGGTTAAATGGTGAAATTTTGCACCTGAATAACTTTGCCACTGTACATTGGATTTGTCTGAAATTTGGTAGGCACAGAGCATTAGCATAGATCTTGGTATCTGCACAGATTGGGTCTGATCAGATATACAGTTGCAGAATTATTAAGCGACATCTTGGAGCACATTTACGCTTTTTTGGTGCATTGTTTGCTCACGCCTATAGGTTGCACAGTTTGTGCAAGTGGTCAAAAAACTTCAGGAAACATGTGTCCAGGGTTCCCGATGTGCCTTTTGAAGATTTCTTGAAAAAATATTGAACGGTTTGAAAGTTACTCAAAAAACAAGTTTCCCATTGTAGTCAATGGGAAAAGTTAACACAAAGTTTGACAGTGTCGCAAATGCAGTTTTTAGTGTTGTAAATGACCTCAGTAGTGTTGTAACTCACCATTTGTTTCAGTTACTGATCAGAGAAATGCTTGGCATTTAAAATTTGGACCCTCTAGGGACACAATTCTCTTTCTGTTTACCTAGTCGAGTCCTGAGGATGCAAGACATGTCTTTATTTTGGAGTTAAACACCCCAGAAATATGTTTTTGTAATTTCTGTGAAAAGTAGTGTTGCACCTGCGACACTTTCGTGATTTATTTGCGAAAGTGTTACAAATTACGACATTACTTTGCAACATTATGGCCAAAATAACAGGAATTGTTTGCCACCCTGCTGCAAAAGAATGGTTTGGTCTCTTGGGATGAAATTTGGAGGAAAGAAAGCCAACATCCTACAGATGTGCCTTTTGGTGATTTGGTGACACAATATTACAAGAATGAAAAGTTATAGTACTCCAAAGTTGACACTTTTTCCCATAGACTAACATTGAGGTGCCCGCCGTGTCTTTTAGGGCACATATCTTGGAAATGGTGCAAGATACAGACTTTTCATTGGAAAAAGGCTTAGCCCCCTAGGGTAAGTGTTAAGTGCAAACCTAACCAGGAAAGTCATGAATCACATGAAATTTAATTTTTTTTTCTACATCATACGGTTCCTGAGATATAAGCAATTTAGTATTCCAAGACCTCATTTTCTGCTCCAAGGCACATTATTATGCATACATTCTTTGTAGTCACTGTGCTTCTCTATGCAGCTGTTGGGGAAAACCAGGGTGTGCACTCCAGTTACTGTTACACTTAGCATTTCCACATGTGGTTCCGTACCTGTTTGCGTTAGCGTTCCCTTGTACACTGTGGCGTGCGTTACCCTTTGCATTTTCATTTGTGCTTGCGTTTCCACTACTGTTTCTGTTTGCTTTTCAGTTTGCATCACCGTGCACATTACCATTTGCATTTGTGGCCTCACTTCCATTTGCGTTTGTCTTTCATTTCACGTCATCGTTGCTGTTATCATTACCATTTGCGTTTCCAATTGCATTACCGTGTCCGTGCGCGTTATGGTTTGCGTTTCTGTATGCGCTTGTGTTTGTGTTTCTGTTTCCTTTGGTGTTATTGCTGCTGTTACCATTACCATTTGCACTTCAGATTGTGGTACCATGGCCATGCTCATTACAGTTTGCCTTTCTGTATGAGCTTGCATTTGCGTTTGTGTTTCTGTTCTCTTTAGCGTTATTCTTGCTGCTACCATTACCATTTGCATTTCCAATTGTGGTACCATGACCATGTGCATTACCAGTTGCACTTCTGTATGCAATTGCATTTGCATCTCCGTTTGCGTTACTTTTCTCTTTGGAGTCACTTTGAGCTTGCATTTATGTTACCGTTTGCGTTACCATTTACGTTTCCATCACCATGTGCATTACTGTCTGCGCTTGCATTTCCATTGTGGTTACTGTGACTGGGTTATGTGGGTAGGGTAAATAAGCGAGACAAAGACTCCAAGAATACATTTAACACATCTTTACTAGGCGTGATGTTTGTTGTCCAGATGGACACATTTTTTGAAGAAAAAAAAGATATTTTCATATACAAAAATAAAAATATACAATATTTGGCACACATCTTAAACTTCAGATTTTAAAAAAAGAAAATAAACCAAAAGAAAACAGCTCTTTTGAGCTCTCAGAACTACCCTACCCTGACAGTTCTGCCACAGAATAGAAAACCTAGTCACCATTTCTACAATCCTCTGTGTTTGAGATAACCTCTCCTCACTCACTCTCAGGCCTATCTGTGTTTTCTGTGAACTAGGGCTGCTTTTATACAGATCCCTACAGCATCATCAGGTCAGCTGATCTGACCCTTTTCTAATTAATAGTCAATCCTCCTCTAATACAAACGTTTTGGTAGTTCAGCATGACTTCACATATAGATTTGTGACATCAAACAATAATGAGTCATTCATTTATTTTGTATAAACACTACAGCAGAAGATATTCAGAAAGATGTCTTAATTATCTCTGGGCATAAAACTCCTCCCCTTTTCCAGTTAATTGATAACCAGGGAGTTTCTATATAACAGCCTCCACATGGGGCTGCTGGCTCCTAAGAGCCCACTTTGCATAATTGCTGCACTCAGGTAAGAGCTCTCATCAATTTCAGAGGCAATGAAAAAAAAATCACTCCTGTTTGCTTAATTTCTGCACAGTCTTCTTTCTTTATCTACCTTCTCATGTTTTATCCTCACTGAACAATATAACTACATTTACAGTAACACCCGGCTGCTGAAATTTCAAGCCATTGGGAAAGATTTCATTTGCTGCATTACTTTATGTTTAATTTGCTCAGGCAACAAGTGTGTACCCAGTGCAGCCTTTCTGTTTATGCTGGGTACATTCCCTTTTTAACATGGGAGAGTTCCTCCCCATCTACCTGTCATCTATACTAGGTGTGAGTCAAGGAAAGTGAGAATGTTCACTTTCCTGACTGTTAAACTGTCTTTTTACTGCCTGCATTGTTTCTTTGCACAGAGCACACAGCGCTCAATGTGTGCAGTTCTAGGAGAAGTGTTTTTATTTCTAACAGAATATTTATTTCTTCTCTCCAAAATGAGCAGCTGCCTTTTCTAACTTTTTCTGAAGTTGAGGACAGCTTCTCACAGGTGACAGTTGCCCAATGTATTTCATTGCTTCTCAGAGTTTGTACCATAGCACAAACATGCACTACGGGGCATATTTCAGCATTAGGATACATGTCTTTATTTAGCGCTACAATTCTTTACATACTTCCCAGAAAAAGACATACTATACTTTCTTTATGCAGGCATAGGCAGGGGATGAAAGGGAAATAAAAGAGGGGCAGTCAAGGGAGCAGAAGATACCATTATGGGTGGCCTTCCCATAATGGTAGCGTTAAATATATATATAATTTAGAACAGAGAAAATGTTGCTACTGCAGTAGACTTTATAGGGAAAGAATTGTGCCAAAGCCTTCAAAGTGTGGTGGTCTTAATCTATCATAGTTACTGTTACTATTTCATAAAATCATGTGGTGGGGTAGGTATTTAAAGGGCCAATTGCTCCCTACCTCATTCCGATTTTTAGTCCTCATTCTCAAAAAGAAGGAAATTCATGGCAAAAAAACTCTGTTTAATGCATCAGTTAGGGTTGTTCCACAGCGACAAAAGTGAGGAAATTCGATGATAGGATTGAAAGCCCCCCATGGACCCACCCCCCCAGCTGGCATCGGGGTGTGCCTTGTGGTCATCGGCCCTAACTGTCACCCCATTCTCCTATAGTTCACCACCTCAGCTTGTTTACACATGGGGGCTAAGCAATTTTCCAACAAAAAGTCTGTATCTCGCACCATTTCCGAGATACGGTCCCTGAAAGGTGCTGCGAACGCCATAATGTTATCCTATGGGAAAAAAAGAGAAGTTCAGAGTGCCATAACTTTGCCTCCCTGTAATATTTTTTCACCAAACCACTGAAAGGCACATCTGTGGGCTGTTGGCTGTGTTCCCACCATATATTAGGAATAAAGACTAAACCGTTATTTTGCAGCAGGGTGCCAAAGGATTCCTGTAATGCATCGGGCACCATAATGTTATCCTATGGGAAAAAACGTCAACTTTGGAGTACCGTAACTTTGCCGCCATGCAATATTATTTCAACAAAACACTGAAAGGCACATCTGTGAGATGTCACCTACTATCTCTCTCCAAATTTCAGCCCCAAACTCCAAACCGTTCTTTTGCAGCGGAGTGCCAAAGAATTGCTGTAATTTTCCCACAGACTAGAAAAGTACTGTTGCAATTTGCAAAAGCTTTCACAAAAATTTGCTACACTTTCATGAGCACGAAAGTATTTTGAGAAAGTACTTTTTCCAGAAATTTGAAAAACATATTTCTGGGGTGTTTTACCCCTAAATGAAGACATGGCTAACATCCACAGGGTCCGACTAGGTGACTACAAAAAGAATTAGATTGCTAGAGGGTCCCAAATTTAAATGCCAAGCATTTTTATGGTCACTAACTGAAAACAAGATGGCGGATTTTGCGAAAGTAACAGGGCCATTTTGGTGAAAGTAAAATGCATTTATAATAATCGTCAAACTTTGTAAACTTTTCCCATTGACTTTTAATGGGAAATTGTTTTTTGAATAACTTTTGAACCGTTTAATATTTTTTCATGAAATCTTCAAAAGGCACATCAAGGATCCCAGATGCACATTCCCTGAAGATTTTGGCCAGTTGTGCAAACTGTGCGACCTGTAGGCGCAACCGTAGAATTCCAGAAAAAGCGTAAATGCATGTTCAGATCATGCTTAATAACTCCGCAGCCGTGTATCTGACTGGTACAAAACTTGGCAGATCCCAAGGCATATGGGTCTTGATTAAGTTTTCCAAATTTCAGGCAAATCTGTCAAATGGTTGCAAAGTTATTAAGGTGCAAATTTTGGGGTTTAACATAGAAATGGCTCCTCAACCCTAACTATGGTAGAACTACCATGCTACCATAATATATATATGTATATATATATATAGATATATATCTATATATATCTATATATATATATATATATACATATTATAGAGGCACAGTAGTGCCACTATAGTTAGGATTGAGTACCTCATTTAAGGTTAATGTGTGAAATTTTGCATCTTAATAACTTTGCCACCATACAACGGATTTGCCTGAAATTTGGCAGGCACAGAGCAGTACCACACATTTCTGGATCTGCCATGTTCTGTAACAATTTAATATATGGTTGTGGAGTTATAAAGTTACATTCCATAGTGTGTTTATGCTTTTTTGCGCATTCTTTGCTTGTGCCTGCAGGTTGCACGGTTTGTGCTACCAGTCCAAAAACTTCAGGAAACATGCGGCCGGGGTCCCCGATGTGTCTTTCAAATATTTCATGAAAAAATATTAAATGGCTCAAAAGTTATTAAAAACACAAGTCTCCCATTATAGTCAATGGGAAAAGTTAACAAAAAGTTCAACAGTGTTGCAAATGCAGTTTTTGGTGTCACAAATGACCCCAGTAGTGTTATGAGTCAGCCATTTTTTTTTTCAGTTAGTGGTCACAGAAATGCTTGCCTTTTAAATTTGGGAACCTCTAGGGACACAATTATTTTTGTGTTAACCTAGTCGGACTCTGAGGATGCTAGCCAAATCTTTTTTGGGGGGTTAAACACCCCAGAAATATGTTTTTGAAATTTTTGTAAAAAGTAGTGTCGCAAAGTAGTGTCGCATTCTTGACACTTTCATGATTTCATTTACCAAAGTGCTGTGATTTGCTACACAATTTTGCGACACTATGCCCAAAATAACAGGAATTCTTTGCCACCCTGCTGCAAAACAATGGTTTGGTCTTTTGGGCTGAAATATGGAAGGAAGAAAGCCAACAACCCACAGGTGTGCCTTTTGGTGGATTGGTGACAACATATTACAGGGATGCAAAGTTACGGTACTCCGAATTTGACACTCTTTCCCATAGACTAACATTGCGCTGCCCGCCATGCCTTTCAGGGCCCTTATCTCGGAAACGCTTCGAGATGCGGACTTCATGTCAGCAAAATGCTTAGCCCCCCACTAGAAGGCTAAGTACAAAACTAGCCAGGAAAGTCATAATTTATACGAAATTTACATTTTTTTTTCTATGTCATATGGTTCCTGAGATATAAGCAATTTAGTATTCCAAGTGCTCATTTTCTGCTCCGAGGTCCATTATTATGCATACATTCTTTGTATTTGCTGTGTTTCTCTATGCAGCTGTTTGTGAAAAAAAGGGTGTGCACTTTCATTACTGTCACAGTTAGCATTCCCACTTGCATTTCCGTTTGCGTTAGCATTCCCATCTACTCCGCCATGTGCATTACCCTTTGCCTTTTTGTTTGCACTTGCATTTGCGTTACTGTTACCATTTGCATTTCCATTACTGTTTCTGTTTGTGTTTCATTTTGCATCACCATGTCCATTACCATTTATGTTTGCACATGCGCTTCCATTTGCATTTCCTTTGCTGTCATCGTTGATGTTACCATTAGCATTTGCACTTCCTATTGTGGTACCATGACAGTGCACATTACCATTTTCGTTTTTGTATGCACTTGCATTTCCATTTGCGTTACCATTCCCGTGTATGCCACCATGTGCGTTACCCTTTTCGTTTTCATTTGCGCTTGCGTTTGCGTTACTGTTAACATTTGCATTCCCATTACTGTTTTTGTTTGCATTTTTTTGCGTCATCGTGTGCATTACCATTTGCATTTGTGTGCACGCTTCCATTTATGCTTCCTTTGGTGTCATCGTTGCTGTTACCGTTAACATTTGCATTTCCTATTGTGGTACCGTGACTGTGTGTATTACCAGTTACATTTCCATACGCACTTGTGTTTCTGTTTACGTTTGCATTGCCAATCCCATCTATGCCACCATGCGCATTACCCTTTGTGTTTTCATTTGCACTTGCATTTGCGTTACTGTTAACATTTGTGTTTCCATTACTGTTTTTTATTGCATTTCATTTTGCATCACTGTTTGCATTACCATTTGCATTTGTGTACATGCTTCCATCTGCATTTCCTTTGGCATCATCATTGCTGTTACCTTTAGCATTTGCATTTCCTATTGCGGTACCGTGACTGTGCACATTACCATTTGCGTTTCCATATAGGCTTGTGTTTGCATTTCTGTTTGCATTACAGTTCCCGTCTATGCCACCATGTGTGTGTTACCCTTTGCATTTTTGTTTGCACTTGCGTAACTGTTAACATTTATGTTTCCATTACTGTTTTGGTTTGTGTTTCCTTTTGCATCACTGTGTGCATTTCCATTTGCATTTGCATTTCTGTTTGTGTTTCCTTTGGTGTCATCATTGCTGTTACTGTAACTGTCTGCATTTCCAGTTATGTTACCGTGCCAGTGTGCATTACGGTTTTGTTTCTGTTTTCATTAACATTTGCACTTGTGTTTGTATTATTGTTTGCATTATCGTTTATGTTTGTATCACCATGTGCATTAGCATTTGCGCTTGTGTTTACATTGCCGTTACTTCACTATTTATGGTGCACATTCTCAAAAAAAAGGATAATTCATGGCAAAAAATCCATTTAATGCATCAGTTAGGATTTTTCCACAGTGACAAAAGTGAGGAAATTCGATGTTAGGTTTCCCACTCCCTTGCACCCCACCCCACCCTCCCCACCAACAGGCATCAGGGTGTGAATTGAGTGTTGGTCCTAACTCTCACCCCATTCTCCTACACTGCACCACCTCAGCTTGTTTGCACATAGGATGGGGTAAGAGTTAGGACTGATGACCCCAACAGACACCCTGATGCCTGTTGGTGGGGGCGGAGGGGGGTTGGGTGCAAGGGGGGGAACTCTAACATCAAATTTCCTCACTTTTGCCACTGTGGAACAACCCTAACGGATGCATTAAACATAGTTTTTTGCCATGAATATATATATATATATATATATATATATATTTATAAAATGGGCTACTAAAATGAATCAATATCAATGGACAAAGACCATCAGGTGACTATGCATATATCAGAGCACAACTGCACACCTGCACTTTTACCCCCCTCCAAAACAATTTTGCCATTTTATAAGATAGCCTACTCTAGGGTGTGTGGTCGCTTGTGTTATATGCACACCTTTGGGTGGGGGTTGACGCTAATACATTACCAAGGTGTGTATATTAGAGCGATCACACACCCTAGTGTGGGTTATCTATATATATATATATATATATATATATATATATATATATATATATATATATGTTATAGGGCACAGTCACACCCCAATAGTTACGGTTGGTACAGCACTTCAATGTTATATCCCTATTTTTGTATCTTAATAACGTTGGCATTTTTTTAACTAAATATCCAAAATTTTGGCATGCACCATCATTCTGCCAGTGTCACAAGATTTAGACAGTTTTGTGATGGCATCTTATATGGTTTTTGAGATATAAAGTGGTGAAAAACAGTAAAAAATTACTTTTTTCCTCCATAGGTTAACATGGGTGTTGTTGCTGTCATCTACAGCCCACATGGAATGCAAAATTCATCTGTAATTTTTGTTGATAATGGGGTGTGTACCAAGGGTGTGCCTTTGGATGGTTTGGTGAAAAATACATTACCATTTTTGAATTATAATGATTTTTGTGATCGCTACAAGACAGGCCTGTTGTTTTTCTAACAATTTACAAAACAGTGTTTTACACAAATACTGCATGCCAAGGACAGCACAACACCTGCATTTAGGTCTCAGTGATATGCTTTGTTCCATGTTTGTCTTAAAATTAGTATATCTCCAGTGCAAATATGTATTTTTTCACTCAAAATCACGTTCCCGTCCCTCGCTAAGTAACTACTGTTCATTTTTTTTAATGTTCGAACTTTACTGTTTGAACAGTAAATAACTCTTTGACCTTATTAATAGTTCGAACTTTACTTTCAGCAGCAGTAATTGTTGTGAAGGGACAAGGAAAGTGGGTAAACCCTTCTGCCAAAGGAATGCAAAGAAGAAACAAATATATTGCATTAGAATTAACTGCTATTATTTTAATGACAGCAGCATGCTTCTGTACACTTGGGAGACTGCAGATGATAAGTTAACTACCTAAGCAGCAGTCCAAAGAGGCTGGAGTGGGGTAAACCATAAATACAGTGCAGTGCCTGCACATGAGTCTAGGGTAGCAAAATGCACACTGGATTGCCAATAAGATGCATTACACCCATCACAGCCATATCAGGAGGGCATCAGAGTTTTTGTGTATGTGTTACCTTGTTTAACACTCTAGTGGTATTTCAGTCTTTGTTTTCCTTTTTTTGTAGGATTGAGAACAAACTTTATTTACCCTTGCATTCTTTTGTTTACGTTGGTCAACACGGTTCGTGGAAGCCAATTTTCTCTGTGGTAGAGTAATCCAGGGATGAGTAAGAGATACTGCAGATGTAAAGGACTGGTTTCAAAGCATGGGTAAGTTTTTTAGATGCTGACTGGGATCAGATATTTCCTTTCCTTTTTTCTATCCTCAGAAATCTTGTGGGGGAGCAGCTGCTTTCTTTCCTACTAGTTTTTTTTTTTTTTTGCCTTTTCACAGCTGTCAGAGAGGCTGGTGTCAATACCTGAATCAGTTGTGCTTGCATCACCAGCGACGCTCGGCCACTGTCTGGCAATCCCAGGGCATATAATTACTAGTCTCCCTGACAACATTGCATGGGGAAAGCAAAAAACCAAAAGCAGAAAAGTAGGAGGCTGCTCACCTACAAAACTAGAAGCATCTCTGAGGATAGAAAAGGGAATGTCTGATCTCAGCCAGCTTCTAAAACAAACTTACCCATGCCTTGTAACCAGTCCTTTAAATCTGCAGTGCCTATTAAACTTTATATTCTTTTATATGGAACTCAACAATTAAATATCTTTGACATGAGATACTCCCATCAAGCTATGACCAAAAACACCAGAATTAATGAGCTTCCTCTCTCACCGTGCTCCATTGTGTCAGTGTTTCCTTTGATGGGGAGCACTGCCATTTCTAAGCCTAGAAAAAGTATTATGCTTTGCATTTCTCCTGTATAGTAAGTAGAAATGCAGTGAATAAAGTCTGATTTTTGATTTCCAGTTTAGTACCACAGAATAACTTGGTGAAATGTATTACTAGAGGTGGTCATAACTTGCTATATCAATAGGTTGCTTCATTTTATTTTTTCATATTTTACTGCATGTCTTTTATGTGTAGTGATCCTTTCTCATTAAAGATTGTATTACCAAGGAGAGAGCTGACAGGGGCGTGTCAGAAATGCAACTGTATAGATAAGTCCCTTTCTTTCCAGCATTTTGTTTTTCTTCCCCATGCCATGCTGTATGCATGTCCATATCTGTATCGGTTGTGCATGCATCACCAGCGATACTCCCCCACTTACTAGCAATTCCATGTCACATAACTACTAGTTATCTATACAGTTGCATTTCTGGCTCTCCCTCTCAGCACTGTCCTTAACAATACAAGGGCTGAGGCATATGGCTGGGTGGGGGACTGGAGTCTTGAATGTGAATTATAATTAACTGCTCTTATTAAGGTCAGTCCAAACTAATGTGAGGTGCATAAAAAAACAACTGAAACAGAGTCCTAAAATATTCCTTTTGTGTGCCCTCAGATGTGAGTGGATACAAAGGGAACTACAGATTCCACAACTCAGAGTACCTACCTGCTATATGCTGTGCCTCGGAGCTTGTAATTCCACTCCAGCTTTGAACATCTGGCCAGGTTTTCTTTTAATTCACTTCTTCAAAGAGCCATGTAGTAAATGATGGCCATGTCTGGAGTGTTGAATTAAATACACTCAACTGTAATTTGCAGTTTACACCTTGTTTCCCAACATACTGTAGAAAGACCTGGATGATAATCTCCCATTTTTACTGAAATGATGCTGTGTAATGGGACTTGCAGTTTTAACCATCCAATCTAGACAAAACAGATTAACAAAAATAGAAAAACAAAAAACAAAAAAAAACATAGGCAGATACAAAACTCTTTATGGTGAGGCGTAGGTAACCATTTTCTAAAGCTCTGGGTGTATTGTCTGCAAAACAGGCACCAGTCTCCAAGGAGTGCCATACCATTGTGAAGTAACCTCTGCAGAGCCTTCATGGCCCTGCAACCTAATCACCAGCTTGGCACTGCACCCACTTCAGCCATTTACAATAGCACTACCTAGAGCCCTACATTGGTATTATTCAGATCAACACCTCACAACATGCAGCAATGATAGTTGAAATCCTTACATTTGCCTGCCCCCCTTCACCCTGTCTGCATTTAGGGATGTAGGTATGGGGGAGCGGAGGACTGACACAGGTCAGGATAGAACTATGTCTCTGGTGGGACTTGAACCTTAATATTTCCAGCGTAAAGGGACCCAATATATTCTCAAAAGACATCTGAGCCAGAGGGGTAACAGATATTCATTGAGATCTCCTAATGCTGAACATACTTGTTAAAAAGCAATCGAAGGGAAAATCTTTTCCGATCAGAATCGGGGTATATTACATCACTGCAATGATCTCGCCGCTATACATTCCATTGAGAAAGCCCATGCCATTTGAACACCTCCGCTCGTAGGTTTTCTGACTCTATTAGAGGTCTGCCGCTAGGACCATAAGGCCAATCCTCTAACAGCCCTATGTTTTCTGTTCTTGTTGGACCAACAGTGCAAGTATCCTAACCTAAACTTATTGGGCAATACCTGTCATGAAGGGACTCACTTACTCTGCATGTGATTGTTACAGTATGTTGCAAGGTAGGCAGCCATATGAATGGAGACATTCATTTCTCATGAATCTTATATGAAATTGCCATATGCCCCAAGTGTCCACTCCTGGTGGTAACAGGGAAGTATTAATTTTACTGCTACACAAAACTCACTGCTACAAAATGGATTGCGATTGCTTATTTTCATGCTTTACTTCAGGAACCATTAAAACAAAAGATTATGGCTGCTTATTTTTATGGGTTACCTCTCGGACTGCAAAAAAAAGATCGTGTCATCTGCCATTTTTTTCTCAAGTGCTGAAAACAGCAACAATACTGAAACAAAAATCCCAACGACACCATGCAACATGAACAGAAAAAAATCCAGTTCACAGAGAGGTTTGCTGTCTCTGCACATACTGCAGCTGTGATTGAGAACTCACTGTTGAGCACCTCATCATACTGTATGCAGCACACCTTTAAAAAGGTGTTTCAACAACAAGTCATTTGATTTATCATACATGCACTTGCTTTTCTAATTTGAGGTCACTTTGGGACATGACACATGTCACAACTACTTTAATAGAACCAAGTATGAAGGTCTGTAGTAGGTTGGTGAACATTCTAAAACCTAAACAAACAAAACAAAAAAAACACAGACAGACTCATTTTAACCATATACATTGTATTCATAAAAACAGAGATCCTGTTCTTTAAGGATAAATAGCAAAGATGATCCATAATTTGTCATTGTATTCATTCTAGGGACATTCAGTATAATAAAAAGTTGATTAAATAAGTGTGTGCGTGATTTTTTATTGTAACAACAGCTGTCACCCCATTTCAGGTCCACATATTTGCTTCCCTCTCCACTAAGACTGGTCAGCCTCTAGTCATTGATGGCGTGACGTCTTTACTTCAATGCTTTGCAGCCAATGTGATCTGTGGTCTTGCACTTATATGTATTGCAGAAATGGCAAGCAGCTGAATCTAGCAATATTGCTGGATGTTTTACTAGTGATGAACAAATGGTTATTTTGTTACACTTAAATTAACAAGCTCTAGCAAGAGCCAAGGACCTCTTCTAAGATGGCCACCGTGCTGGGCTGCTGTTTGTTTAGCTCCTAATAGTCAGAGCTAAACTTTGTATTCTAAAACTCTTAAGGAGTTTTCTGCTGGGATTAATTAGAGCGCAGGGTGTAATCTTAACAGTAGCTAGGGCCTTTTAGTGAAGTATGGGCAGGAGAATAGGTTTTGTTTTTAGTTAGGGAGTTGTTGTGATTTAGTATCGTGATACATCTTTGCTGTCTGCTGGTGGTGTGCAGACACCAAATTATTTAAGGAGAGGACCAACATTGAGATGGAACATTCTAACATTGAAATCCAAGAGCTACATTCGGCACTCACCTGTCTTGTTTTGTGTAACGCCTGCCATTGGAAGGACTTGGGACCTGCTCAGTGGTGGCGTGTGGTCACTGGATGGCTGTTTGAAGAGATCTGGCTGAAAGAGGATCGCCTGGTATGAGCCAACCCATGGGGTGAGTCCTGGGATGTTGGGCATTGGCCGTTGGTTGAGCGATGGGGGTAACTGGTCAGACAGGAGGTGGGAGCTCCCTTGTCTGCTAGGATGACCTCTCCTGTCTCCTGCTGGTCATGGAAGGTTGTTTTGTCCTGGGGCCCCTGAGTGCTAGTTCATGGTCTTTTGTCGATGGATAAGGATTTATCTGCGGGTAAGCTCAAACTGTGCTGGTGTTCCCTGTTCTATTTTCATCTTCCCCCCAGATTTGGACTACAGTTCAGAAAATGTACTATGTCCTTAAAACAGAGTGAGAATCGGTTTCTGGAGACTGTTCTGTAGATTTTCCCAGGTTGTACCTAACTGTGATCCTTTGGTCTAGCTGGGTGAGAGTTAGCTGGTGACACCTGGAGGTACTCCTGAGTTGCTGTGGATGAGTGCCATTTATAGCCTCTTTTAGTGGATTGACTTTTTTGAGACTTGGTTGGCCCTCTAGTAGTTTGGATTGTTTATCTTTGCTGATTTTTGTCCCTCCATTTCTCAAGACTCCGGGTGGTGAGAGTGCTCTTCTTTGTCTGGTGATGAGAGCTTCAGTGTAAATTGTGGACATTATCAACTTGCTTGAGCCTGCTGGATAGTTATTTCAACCTGGACAATTTTTGTTGTATTGCAGCTGCATACTTTTCTATTTTCTCCCTTGCTGGGCTGAGAGAGGTTTTTGTGCATTTTTATTTAGGGTTTTGGTGGGTTGTGGGGTTTTGGTTTTATAATATGGGGTTGGGTTTATTATTTTATCTGGTTTAGTATGTGTTTTGGGATGTGATTTGGGCAAATTGTTTGTTAGTGTGTGAGTGTGATGTGAGTAAGATTAGGTGGTGTGCAGGACCTTATCGGGTGTGATGTGTCAGGGCTGTCCGGGGGCTGGAGGGCCAGGATAGTGTATGGGTTTCTCAGCTGCTTGATCAATGGCTCTTTATCTGCCTCCTGGTTTCTAACACCACAGCAAGACACTGTTGGAAGGTGGGGATTTGGAAGGGCCATGGTGATTTGGGGAAGTGGGGTACCACTTGCACGGTGGGGGGTGGCAGGATAGAGATTGTCAGGTGCAGAAGGCACCCTGGACTATGATTGGAAGGAGAGAGGTCAGACATATTTAGTGCCCATCCACAGGGAGTCTACCAGACTGAGTGGCCAGGTAACCCGAGGGGCTGCTTTGTCTGCCAATCCCCTGTGGGTGGTGCTTTGCAATGCCAGATCGATCAGGATCAAGACTACCATTATCGCAGACTTGATTTCTTTGGTTGATCTGGTTTACATCATGGAAACCTGGATTGAGGACTATGCCAGCCCAGTTTTTAAAGCTTCCGTCCCTTCTGGGTATACCGTTATGCACTGCCCCAGAGAGGAATGTAGGGGTGGTGGGGTAGCCATCTGTTTTAGGTCCAACTTGGGCTTCACCATGCACCCAGTGAGAATCCCAGGTTCCTTTGAGTGTGTGGCTGTCCATAGGGGTCCGGGTGCAGGCTGGAGGATTCTCCTGATTTACTGCCCCCCCAAGGGTGGTGGAAGATTTCCTGCAGGAGGTTGTTGGATTCATCGTCGATGAAACATTGGAAGCCCCCAGATGTATTGTCATGGGGAATTTCAATGTTTGGGCTGACGATGAATTGTCTTGGCTTGGTCATAACCTCCTCCAGACCATGTCATTGCTGTGCCTGTCACAAGTAGTTTCCTCCATGACCAACCAGGTCGGGCACACTTTGGATCTGGTGTTCTCACTGGGGCTTGAGATAAATGATCTCAAGATTGATTGGGTGGCATGGTCCGATCACTGCATGGTGTGGTTCATGTTCAGGGCACCCACTGGATGCTGTCCCCCTACAGAGATGATGAGCTACCACTGTTTGCTAGGATTGACCCCGGAAGGCTTTTTGGTGGAAGCTGATTTATCTAGTGTGGGCAATGGTGCATTGGAGGCAATGGTGATGCAGCTGGCTCCTATAATAGGGTGCTATCTGATGCCATAGACTCCCTCACACCTGTCCGTGTACCACACAAATCTTCCTACTTGATATCCTCAATTTGATGGGGAGCTCAAGGAGCTGAAGAGGAGGGGTTGGAGGTTGGAGTGCTGCTGGAGGAAGACTGGGCTGGAGGAGGACAAACTGGCCCTATGTGTGCTTTATAATGTGTACCAGGGGGCAATCAACTGTAAGAAGACAGAATTTCTGTCCAGGAAGATTGCTGCTGGGAAGAACTGACCAGCTGCACTTTTTCAGACTGAGGACAAGCTACTTCATCCAGCCAGTCTACAGCCCAAGAAGACCTTTTCTAATGCTGAATGTGAAGAGTTTACTCAGTTCTTCTTGGTCAGGGTGCCTGGTATCCGGCAGGGAATTCCTTCAGTCAGCCAGTCCAGAGCTGACAATGGTCACCAGAAGTGTCCTGGGTGTGCCCCATATGGTTGGGGAGAGTTTTTATTTTTATTTTTTATTTATTTACTTATTCTAGGATTACAGTTTAGACTGGTGGAGGTAAATGAGGCCACTGAGATAGCAACCAATCTGAAGCACACTTTTTGTGAACTGGACCCTGCTCCAACGTGTTTCTTGATGAGATGTGTCGATGATGTTGGCCCAGTGTTTGCCTTGATTATCTGGTGTTCCCTTTCAGAGGGGGTCTTCCCTGATGCCTTGAAGGAGGCATTGATGAGACCACTCCTCAACAAACCATGCTTGGACCGGAGGTCATGGCAAATTACTGTCCCATCTCCAACCTCCCATTTTTGGCGCAGATTGTGGAGAAGGTAGTGACACTTCAGTTGGAGGAGTACCTTGTGTCCCATGAGTTATATGAGCCCCTCCAGCTGGGGTAGCAGGTGAGCATAGCACAGAAGTCACACTTGTTCAGGTGCAGAATGATATCCTCAGGGCCGGAGATTTAGGGGAAAGGACAATTCTTGTTCTCCTAGATCTCTCCTCCACATTTGACACTGTGGACCATAGTGTGTTGCCTGATCACCTTAGGGGATTCTGCAGACTCACTGGCACTGTCATCTGCTGGTTTGAGTTGTTTCTAACTAACAGGAGGTAAAGGGTTGTGATGGGAAATTTCTCCTCCACCTCTAGTCTCTAGTTGTGCGGAGTTCCCCAGGGTTTGGTCTTGTCCCCAATGTTGTTTGCAGTGTACATGCTACCCCTGTGGGGATCACTAGGAAGTATGGGCTGGGATTTCATTGCTATGCTGATGATACCCAGATATACTTGTCCTTTACCCTAGGAACATCCAACATGGCAGACATGCTTAGCTGCTTTGTTGAGATCAATGACTGGATGGCCTCCAGCTGGTTGTGGCTGAACCCCAATAAGATTGAGGTATTGGTGGTAGATTCTAACAGAGTGCAAGATAGGATGGCCTCTGGTGCGGAGAACGGACTTGTTCTGTGATATATCCCATTGAAGGCCTCCTCTGGGGTGTGGAATCTTGGTGTCCTTCCAGACAGAGAATTGACGATGAAGGCACAGGTGTTTTCCACTGTCCATTTCTGTTTTTTCCATCTCAGGAATGTAGTCAGGTTAAAGCCCCTTGTGCCGCCTCTGGACTGCCCCACTTTGATACACACCTTGGTGACACCAAGACTTGACTGCTGCAATGCACTCTACCTCTGGGTTATGGGAGGATCCCTCTGAAGACTGCAGCTGGTGCAGAACACAGCTGCCAGGTTACTTATGGGGCAGCATAAATATTGCCATATTACACCTTTACTGCAGGAGCTGCACTGGCTGCCGGTCAGGTGGAGGATCCTCTTTAAGGTGGGGTCTTCTTACTTACATGGCCCTATATGGCCAGGGCCCTGGTTACCTGATGAATCTTCTTACACTGGCTGTCTCAGTCTGTCCCCTCTGCTCCTCCTGTAGGAGTGATTCCCAGGATGAGGCTAAAAATGGCCAGTGACAGGGCTTTTAGTGTCACTGCCTGATCCTGTGGAATTCACTGCCCCTTGCAGTTAGGGAGGCTTCATCATTGGAGATATTCAAGGCCCACTTCAAGGCCCTCCTGCTCACCCAGGCTTTTCCAAACCTGGTCCTTAAAGTGAGATCATGATGCTATGCTCTTGATCTCGGTCCTTGGCCATCCTGTTTTATCATCCCCTAGATAAATTTATCTTATTTTATTATTAATGAAAACTAATGCTGAAATGATATTTATTTGGAGTTTAGCTATGTCCATTTATTTGTGTATTTTATATGTCTGTATGGCACCCAGAGCCTCCGGGAATATGCATCTTTTTAAATCAAATTTGTCTTGCCTTGCCTTGCAGTAGGGCTTTAAAGTTAATGGTATTGTGGGGAGTAAGAAATGTGTAAACTAGCAATTTTTGCACTAACCACTGAGCCACCTAACTGCACTTTTTAATTGTTGTGATACAAACTCACTGACTAATACATATACACAATGGGCTCTATTCACGAAAGGTGCAGATGGGCTATGCGCCACATAACCCCGGGTGCATAGCCCACCTATAACTGCATTAGTGAATAGGCACCCTGACCACACACACAGTGCCCCCTGCATGCTATACATGACCTCACTATGCCCACTATGCAGCAGGAAACCAAGGAAACACTCAGCTCTATGTGAGGGTAGACCAGGGGCTGGCATGGGGGGCGTGTCCACACACCACGCCATTCATGATGGTGCAAGTGCAGTGTGCAGGGGGGGTGATGGCTGCACTTTCTGAAGGCAGCCATAAGTGTTACATGCCCCATCAGGATGCCTAAGTGTTATGTGTCCCCCTTGGGATGCCACTGCTGGTCACAGTTCGGATGATGGGGGTCAACACACCCCACACTGAGGCCACCCCTGCCATCAAGGCACATTGGGAGGGCTGGGGGGACAGTCATCTTGGGGACTCCCAGCCCTCTGTGCTGTAGGCATATTTGTGCCTGCTGCCAACATCACACCTCATAGTCACAGGGGATCCAGCAAAGGACCCAGGATAAACAGCTGATTGACTGCCTGCCCAGGTCTGCAGCTCTGTACCGGACCACCCCCCAGTGAACCTGTGTACCAGGGGTGGGGCAATGGATGGGAGGCACGCTTTGGCTGGTGTTTGAGAATACAGCCAACGCGCAGAACTCCTGGGTGTGTGGAGCTGCATGGTGGGGGGGGGGTTACGGGCCTTCTACATGTAACCCCACCCGCTTTAGTGAATAGGCACCATTATGCATATAATCCAAGTCAGCAGGTGGTTTGGGCAGCAACCAAAAAGACTAAATAAGAAAAACTAGATAAAGAATAAAAGATGGGGGGGGGGGATCAACTGTAATGAAAGTACAATAGTACAAGGGAACAATGTCACTCTATCAAGATTTCTCAAACAAAGATGAAATAACAAGTGAGGGCTCAATTTTTGTTTAAGCTCTTGTTCTATTTATTACTACCCTTCCCCTCCCACAGGACACCACTGGAAATGAGATATTTTAAGCTCAGTATGTCTTTCCTGGTGAAGCTTTTGAAAGAAATAAATAAATAAATACATAAATAAATAACATACATCCTTTCAGTATATCCAAAATTTTATTAATACATGTGTACTTATTAATGTATGGGGGCCCACAATAATATGAATACTCCACCAAATGCCTATTAAAATGCAGAAAAATCCTGCTAAATGTATTGATCCACAAGTTTGAAAATATAGTAACGGATGGGAGAAATAGAATTGGGGGGTGAGGTAGAGATTTTTGTGTGACCCCAAAACAGAAAACAATGTGTTCACTATAAGAAGGTCACATGAAAAATAAAGCACATGTGTGCCAAAGTGAATAGGTGGCTGGGGCAACATCTGAAAAAACTGAGAAAGAAGAACCAGATAGAAAAGAAAAGATGAGAAAGATGGGGGAGGAATCAGCCATAATGATAGTGGGATAGTGCAAGGAAACAATTTCACTCTATTAAGATTTATCAAACATTAAATAACAAGCAGGGGCTCAAATAAATCCTTTCAGTTGTTTCAAAACTTGATTAATACATGTGTGCTTGTTAATGTATAGGTGCCCACAATAATATGAATTTATATGTGCTCTGGTGTGAAGTGGTAAAATGAGTTTGTCGTAAAGGGACACTCATAACAAGTGTTAGTAAAAAATATTGAAACATTAATACAATTAGAGGACTGAGAGACATCAGAGGGCCAAAACAAGAATTAGAGATGGAAGAAAAAGGAAAAAAGGGGGAACAGAAAACAAAAGTTAAAATAGTTTAGTAAAAATAAAATAGTAAAAATAGTTTGTACACCGCAGACAAGAAAAAAATCCAGGGTTTGGTTTCTGAGTCTCCCTAAGGGCAATTACAGTTGTGGCACTTGTACTTGCTGTGGAAACACTAGAGACAGAACAACATTTACACACCTGGTTAGTAACAGAACATACGAAAGTAAGTAATTTATTAATTGTATGATCAGCAGCATTGTCTATGGGCTGACATATCCATGTGGATTGTCCTACATTGGTCAGACAAAGAAATGCCTCAAATACCATATAGGAAAGCTCAAAACAACCATCTGCATTAAGAACTTGACATGTGCCATGGCAAGGCACTTCAAAGACAGTAACCATGGTTCAGTGGCCCAATTACATTTCACTGGACTTGACAAGGTAGAACGAAATCCAAGAGGGGGTGATCATGTGAAAACGCAACGTGCTGTGAAGCTTTTTGGACACATACATTATAAACTATGACAGCTAAGGGGATTACATGAAGACATTCCATTTTATTGATTCTTATAACATGCAAAACGTTTTTCTTCCCACAGGATATAGAGACACTGTGATCTGATACAGACCTTGCAATCTCTGTGCAAGGAAACATAAAAAGGAATGTTTGGATGATACTAACATCTACCACTCAGTAATTTGGTATTATGTAGACACACTGAGCTGGATACACTTGCCATACAGAATTTTATTTTTATACCTGTCCAGGCTATTGCTGTAAATGTATGGTACTCAGTGCATCAGATGGGTTCCCGAGACCTTTAATGGGCAAGGAGGAAGAAGAGTCATCGGAGACCAGTTAATGTCTGTGGAGACAGAATAGGCAAGGAACATCTTGGTTGACAGGGTGGGTCAAGCAGTGCTTTTCTGCCATCAAAGTTTACATTTCTATGAGTCTGTGCTGGCATTTTCATTTACATTTTGTTTTGGGGGATAGTGTGGGGAGAAATGATGACTCTTGGCAGTTGAAAAAGTAATAGTGGAACTCAACATTTTGTGCATTCACTGTTTAACTTTTTAATGCAGCTAATGTAAGCAGTAAACTATTAATATTAATTTTAAGGTCATGCCAGACAAATCTGCTTGAAGTCTTTTATTGAGTGACCAGAGGAAATACATCAGGGGATGGCAGGTGATGTGCCCTATCAGAACTTTAGTGCCCCACTGTTTCCTTGGTGAGGTAGCTGTCATAATTTGTCCAGGTCTTTCTATACAACTCTATGAAATATACTTTACCCGACCTCCTACTTCACCAAACAGCCCGTGTTCTCCACATCACCACAGATCTTTAAGCAATCCCTATGAAATCTTTCTTGCTCTCTCTATTCAATTTCTCTGTGCACTATCTCTGGCACCTTGCACCAAAAATGATCTCTCTCTCTCTTACCACTGTGCTGGCAGCAGCACAGAGTTCAGTACTTTTGTTAAAGTTCAGTTCAGAATCAGAATGCAGTGAAGACTGGCTCTGGATACCGGGCGCCATGTTACCATGCTTCCTGTATTCCAGACGTCAAGGTTTTTGTGAGCGGGTGGCAGGGTTGGAGGTGTAGTGACAAATATAAGGTACACTAATAGGTGTGCAGGTTTGGAAAGAAAAAATAATAATAATAGTACTGTTACTGTTTACAAAAGTGGATGTGAGCAGCCAGACGGGTAAGAATACAACTAACTTGGAGATGCTGCTACAAGTCTATGAAAATAATCTAGTCCTAATCTCATTCTAAAACAATGTGCAGTTTTCTTAAGGTTGTGTTGTAGTTTGCTGTTGCCTGATTGTTTTACATCAATGTGCAATGTGGGCATCTCAACTGCATATGGCTGTTCAAGTTTGTGTTATTTTTAAACAGCCAGAAAGACTGGAAGTCTGTTAAGAATTAGGTTGCGCATATTCCATGAGTGTTACAAATGATAGGCATTTTTAGCTGCTATTAATAAAATACAGAGTTTAATAAGTTATTTACAGCCTGACTATTACAGTGTTTAGTTGCTCTGTTTAATGACATCATAGTGATTCTTGAATCTAATTGTTTTGAAACAATTTGCAGATCAATTGTGTTCTGTCCTGGAAGTTTATTCATTGGTGGAGAGTGTCCTATTATTTAACCATAAAATAAATTATGAATTTACAGCAGGTGCCCTCATTTCAAAGAAGAGTGTCTCACAGGCTCTTACTGTAATTGTTCTTTTCCCCCTACAACTAGTATCACATAGATAGCCTCCAGAATTGCACTGCTCTGTTCTGTGGCCTTTTCATTAAAAAATCACTGTTGATGACAACTGCTTTTGCTTCAGTGTGCTGCCACATATTCACCTGAACTCTGCTTTTTGGCATCACTCCTGCCCACAAACTCCCTTAGTAAGCATTAATCCCAAAGAAAGGAGGCATTTCCTAGGAATCAATGCATGGTTGGGGTTCAGCCTCATGCTCCCACCACCCAACCATGCATTAATTCCTAGGAAATGCCTCCTTTTGAGGAGATGAATGCGCTTGTAACATGACAAGTGCTGCAAGTAATAGTTACAGTTCTAAGAAATAAAGCAATGACAGTGTTGCATATTTTTCATGTTTTCATAAACATTTTTTTTGTGGAACAGTACAAAACAATGAGAAAAGCACAAGGTGTGCATTAATATTGTGATTGTTGCAATATTGACTGGCAAATAGTGCAAATATAATAATCATGTTGTTCTATGACTATACTGGTAGATTATTGCTGTAAACAAACTATATTTAACTTGTTGAAACACTCGTTAACATTTAATACAGCCATGCAATGATTTCTGGGCTGTATATGTGTAATTTGTATACACTACTTACAGTCTGGTGATTTCCCCTTTCCTTTTGTAACAAGATGTTAATTTCGATAACATCGTTCTAACATTTTTGTAAAACTAAGAACACTCTACAGCCTGTTATTGATATAAAGAAAGTGCTTTAGATGACTGCGTGACACGACACAACATTAATAAGTGAACCGTAACTGCTGGGCATTCTACTGTTTACTGAAAAAATTGCCCGGGGCTCCATAATACTTGAAGTTTACAGGGCCTTGGATTGTGAAGCGTGAAATATTAAAAGGACTTCTGTTGACTGCACAGACATTTGGCATCACATTCAGGATAATGTCACTGCTCTGGAAGGTTTGTTCTTGCCATGTACATGCGGTCTGTGGGTGACTGTCTGTGTTTGCCTTGTGTGGTGTTAATGTTCTGTTCCCTGCTCATACTGACTGATTTCACTGGCTCTGTGGTCAGGTTATGGTGTGTGGAAATAGACTGCTTTTCTGTGTTTATTGCTGTGTTATCTTTCATTGTATTCTTAATAATGCACAGAATTTTAGACAATTTCAATAGCAAGAGTGTCAACCGAGTGGGTGAATGTGAAACATAAATTGCTGATTTAGCATGTGGTTCTTGCAGGTATTACATCAGCGGGCATATCTTAGAGATTAATGCACACTTAGTTTGCAGTCACACTTACTGTTTTACCCAATGAAACTTTTTTTATTTCATGAGAAATGACATGCCATGTTACAAACATGTTTAAACCCACCTCCTCACCCATCTCATTTCTTGAAGTTGACCTCAGATTTCTGTTACAGATCAGCATCCGCTTTCACACCCACTGAAGGGTCTTGCTTATCAGCCTCTGATAGTGGATCACTTTCACTACCACCCACCAAGCTATTGGACACTAAGCTTGGGACCTTCTGTAACAGTGTCAGTGGCATCTCCAATAAATCCCAACACAGATGGCAACACTGAGTTAAACTGCAGATCTGCCCACTCGTTAATGCAAACAACAGTAATGACCCAAAACACTAAGGGCCAGAAGATCTAAAACAGTTCACTGGTTTGCATACCCTTCCTAATAGAAACTTTGAAAAAAGCAAGCTCACCTCCAGATGCCATAAAGAAACTCAATTGCAGCCTTGTGTGTGATATCACAATCTGATGCCATCCCATAACAAAAAATCATTTCCTTGGTAGTCCAGTGCCCCACCCCCCAATTCTCCAATCACCATCCTGTAACAAAAACATTTTCCCTGGTAGTCCACTGGTCCCTTCCCCCTCCCACCCATTGCCCTCCTTGTAATAAAATAATATGACCCTGGTAAAAAAGAAAAAAAAAATACTTTGCCAGAAATACCTAAGGTGCAATGGAAGCTCCTGTTGCTATTGCAGTCAGTAATTTATTTATAACTTACATTATGTGGAACCCCTGGAAGCAGAGGCACCAAAACTGGAGGGATTTAAATCCTGGCTGCTTCCAGCTCTGTTTTAAATCACAGCAGGACACTAGCAAAAGTTGAAGTTTATTAATACATACTGAACATTTAAAAAGACTGGATGGAGGACAAAGATGCCAACAGTTTCACACATAAGTGTATTGTTCTTGAAAAAGCACTAGGTGTGGAATTATTGCAGTCTGTCCAGTCTTTTTAAATGTACCATATGATTTAACAAACTTAGACTTTTGTATAGCAAGTTGAGCCTTTTTTGAATCTTTTGTAATATACCTCCTGAGTGGGAGCACTCAGGAGGCAGCAATCTTAGACCTGGTACTCTCAAATGGAAATGGAGAGAGGATCACAGATTTAGAAGTGGTAGCCATCTGGGAACTAGCAACCATTGAACAGTATGGTTTACGACAAACTCAGCAGTAGAGTCAAGCTATACAAAGGCAAAAGTCCTGGACTTTAGGAGGGCTGACTTTGCCAAAATGGGTGAGTGCCTAAGGAATGCACTAGCAAATGGGCAGGAAGGAGGGGTGGAAGAACAATGGGGAATAATCAAAACTGCCATTATTGAGGCAACAAGCCTTTGTGTGAAGCAAATAAACAATAAAAAATTATGTAAAAAACCACTATGGCTCTCAAAGGAGGTGGCAGGGAAGGTTAGGGAGAACAAGATAGCATTCAGGAAGTACAAGGAACCACAGAAGGAGCAGGACAGAGAACTATGTCACTTAAAGCAGAAGGAGGCAGGGAAGGCAGTCAGAACAGCAAGGCCCAAACTGAGGAAAAGACAGCCAACTCAGTTAAGAAGGGGAATAAAACCTTTTATAGGTACATCAGGGAGTGACGGAAAACCAATGGAGGGAGAGTGAGGCTTAAAAAAGGGGAGGGAGGTGGGCAGAGAGTGACTGTGAAAAGGCAGAGATACTAAACAAATATTTTTGCTCAGTATTCACAAATGAAGAAGGGGAGGTACCTAAACCAAAAAATAGAAACACTATGGATAGGGGAGTTGATACCAGCCCATTCACAGAAGAAAGAGTTCTGAAAGAACTCTTAAAACTGAAGGTGGACAAAGCAATGGAGCCTGATGGTATTCATCGAAGAATTCTAAAAGAACTAAGGGTATAACTAGTGGCACCACTGACTACCCTCTTTAACAAATCATGGGAGGATGGGGTGGTACCTGAGGACTGGAGGAGGGCAGATATTATTCCACTTCACAAAAGTGGGAGGTAGGAAACCACAAACCTGTTAGTTTGACCTCAGTGATAGTGAAAATGATGGAATCACTTCTGAAGGAAATAATTGTTGAGTACCTAGAGGCCAGAGTGGCACAGGACCCAAGGTAGCATGGATTCATAGCAGGAAGGTCATGTCAGGTGAATCTAATAGATTTCTTTGACTGGGTGACCAAAGTAGTAGATCAGGGATGAGCTGTGGACATGGCCTACCTAGACTTTAGCAAGGCATTTGACACAGTCTCACACAAAAGATTAATATACAAGTTAGCCATCCTTGGAGTGGATTCCAAGATGGTAGCATGAATAGAAAATTGGCTGGAGAACAGGACACAGAGGGTAATAGTAAATGGAGTCCACTCTGAAGAAAGGGGTTACTAGTGGGGTACTGCAGGGTTCAGTACTAGGACTGGTCATCTTCAATGTCTTTATAAGTGACATTGCAGAGGTACTGAAAGGAAAATATGTCTCTTTGCAGACTACACAAAGATCTGCAACAGAGCTGATACACAAGGTGGGGTGGAAAGGATGAGAAGGGACTTGGCAATGTTAGAGGAATGGTCAAATGTATGGCAGCTTAGATTCAATGCTAAGAAGTGCAAAGTAATGCACCTGGGAAACAAAAACCCAGGGGAAGAGTACACAGCAGGGGGTGAGATACTAACAACAACAAAAATGGAAAGGGACCTGGGTGTAGTCATATCAGATGACCTAAAGGTGGGCAAGCAATGTGAGAGGGCAGTAAGGAGGGCTGGGGGAATACTGGGATGCATAGGGTGAGGCATCACCAGTAGAAAACAGGAAGTTGTTATCCCTCTGTACAGATAGCTGGTGAGACCAAATCTGAAGTACTGCGTGCAGTTCTGGGGACCCAATTTCCGCAAGGACATAGACAGGGTGGAGGCAGTCCAGTGGAGGGCAACTAAAATGGTTCAGGGTCTGCACCAGAAGACATATGAAGAGACACTTAAGGAACTTAATATGTATACCCTCAAGGAAAGGAGGGAGAGCGGGGACATGATAGAAACATTCAAGTACCTCAAGGGAATCAACAAAGTCCAAGGGGGTAGCATCTTTCAGAAAAGAGGTGTGCCAGAACAAGGGGGCACAATTTGAAGATAGAGGGGGGATGGCTCAGAGGTAATGTGAGGAAGTATTTTTTCATGGAGATGGTTGTGGATGCATGGAACGACCTTCCTGAGGAGGTTGTGGAGTCAAAAACAGTAGGGGAATTCAAGAATACGTGGGACAGACATAAGACAATTCTAGGGGTGGGGGTAGGAGAAAGTAGGCTGTTGGTTAACTAGGATCTTCAGCCTATCCATTAGGTAGGGAGATGGGCAGACTGGGTGGGCCAAGAGGTCCTTATCTGCCATCAAATTCTATGTTTCTATGTGCAGTACCTGGAATTTTCTGCCTGGCTGAGTTGTTTCTTTCCTGTGGCACACACAGCACTCCCAATGTTAGCACCTCTTTCTGTTTGTAATACATAGGGGGACAGTACCTCATATGCTTACAGCACCTACACTCGCTGTGCAGTCACTCTGTAGGCTTTTTAATGGGATGTACACGTATTCACTTACTTCTGTCTCACTTCCTACTGTGTCTATCGCCCAATTTCAAAATCAGATCCAGTAGTAACAATCAGACCTATTTTAGGACAGCATGTGCCCATCCTTAGAAACATGTGTTTTTGTTGAACTAAGTCAGTCAAACCATCACATCATGGTCTAGGCTGACTTAGGATGTGGCAGCAAGTGGAACTGGTGGGGTGAAGAGTGAACAGGTTGATCGCACATACTAGAAACATATGCCCCACCCACATGTAGATTTATGAGAACCCCAACAGGCCCAGAAGAACAGCAGCCTCCCTCTGCCCCCAGTGGCAGAGGTAAGTTCTAACTTTGCTGGGCAGTGGGAGGTAGGCAATGTGCATCAAGGGAAAAAAAAGATAAGGGAAACTTCAGCCTCATTGCCAGACTCAGCAGTTACAGGGATGGAAGAATCCCATTCTATGTTGGTTCAAAGGCAGTAGATCAGTGATCTGTGGTGGCATTGTATCTCTTGTCACTCAGCAGGCCTGTGCTGGCTGGTTGTCAAACATACACGTGCAGGCAGAGGTCAAGTGATGATCTGCCTGGGCTGGTGCATTCTCTGCTGTCTCCCGACCCCTTGCTCTTAAATTTAATTTAAATTCTATTACAGTGATTTTTAGCTACCGATTACTTACTCAAGCCTTGGTGCATTGACCGCTGACAATTTCCCAAGGTATCTTGCTGGAACAATGCAGACCAAAATGAAAAATCCACCACCATGCCACAATCTCCCGGCTACTCCAGAAAGAGAGAAGGTCTCAAAATGATTGAAACAACAACCGGCAGCCACTTCCCATAGTAATACCCCTCCTGCTGCTCTTACCAAAGATAAATTCCTCCAGGAACTTGCACCTTACAGAATGCTTTACAGGCAGATCTGGATTAAGGCATAGGCAACATAGACACTAGCCTAAGGCCCCCACCTGCCAGGGGGTTCCCAATAATCCCCCAAGTATATTCACTGCATACCAGTTTATTTTTGCCTGCGCTTCATTTTTTGTAATGACTTGGCTACTGAGGGAGTTTGTGGGCAGGGTTGATGCCAAAAAGCAGAGTTCAGGTGAACGTGTGGCAGCACACTGAAGTGAAAGCAGTTGTCATCAACAGTGATTTTTTTAATGTAAAGGCCACAGAACAGAGCAGTGTGATTCTGGAGGCTATCTATGCAATATTAGTTGCAGAGATAAAAGAACAATTACAGTGAGAGCCTGTGAGACACTCTTCTTTGAAATGAGGGAACCTACTTTAAATACGTCATTTATTTTCTGGCTGAATAATAGGACACTCTCCACCAATGAATAAACTTCCAGGACAGAACACAATTGATCTGCAAATTATTGTGGACTGTGTTAAGAATCTTACCTCCCTGATTAGGTGTTAAGTACAGCTGATAGCTTCTGGGGTCTCCAGTCATACTAACCTTTACGATGTAAACAGACTCCTTTCCTTTGTTTTTTCTGCCTGAATGTGATTCTCACCTCCCTGATTAGGTGTTAAATACAGCTGATATCTTCAGGGGCTCTAGCCAGAATAACCTTTAAGGTGAAAACAGGACCTTTTACTTTGCTTCATCTCCCACCCCCTGGTTTCCCCAGTGGAAAGAAGTGGCTAGAAATATCCCTGCCCCACAGTTGGTGTTCCTGAAGGGAGAGTGACTGGTACAAATCTCAAATGGGGCCCCTTACACTAGTCTGTCTACTACTTGCCTCATCTTGTGCATTTGAGGGGGGCCCCTATCATTCATACATGAAGAATTGGAGAGCCAGCAGATCTTGCTTATTGGACAGCTTGTTCCAAGTTCCAGGTGCCTCTCATTGGCTCATGGATATTCTGTGACATGCCCTGGCCTTGAGTCACGTAATATGCAGATCGAGCTTGTGGTCCACAGATCCAAGTGTTCTGAGTCTACAAGTTTTCCATGTTTTTGGCTTGGGGCTGTAGCCACTAGGCTATACTGCCTAATATATTGGTTAGCTTTCACACTCCTTGACTGAAAGTGCATTATCATTGTAAATGCAATTCTCCTCTCAGGGAAAATTAGTAGGTGGATTCATGGTTGAGTTTGGGTTGGAGCAATGAGTGTCTTAAATATGATCATCAAAGCTATGACGAGTTAGAAAAAACTGTGGCTGAATTTTCTAAGTCCTTCAGCAATACTATATTGCAATTCACAAACATTATGACTAAGCCTGATCTTTAACACCACTTACAAAAACACATTTTATTGACACAAAGTAGCAAAGAGGCTACAGTGCAATAGATAGGCTTACAATGCCATCAGGGGCAGCAGTGGCCTTTATATTATATTTGTTTAATTTGCAGGCAACTGTACATGTTGTGGAGCTATATACATACAGAACTACCCCTCCATTTTGTGCAATTGCCTGCAAAGTACACAAATAGCATCTGAAGGTTACCACTAACCCAGACCATTATAAGTCTATCTATAGCACTACAAGGTATCCTGTGAATACATTGACTCCATTACAGCGAGTCCATTTTGGCAAGATAACAATAGCGATTGGGAAATGGGCAATGTGCTATTATGAGCACATTGTAAGTTAAGTGGTTTCATTTCAGTAGGGAGTAGTTATTGCTTGAAGTAGATAGGCATGTCTTCATCAGGCCAGTTCCAAGCTGGCCATCTGGTGTAGTGGTTACAGTCACTGCCTGTGTGACTGGTGGACTTGGGATTGGGAGTGGCTTTGGGGAGATTTTTTTTTTTGTTCAAGGTTTTTTTTTCTTCTTTAACTCCTGTTTCACAAGCCTCCTGACTTTGTTGTCCCCAAGTCACAGGTTGTCCCCCCAACTTGTGTCCCCCTGTGGAGTAGCCCCCTTCCGAGTTTTCCCATGTACCTTATTGTCATCCCTCCCCCGGTGATTGTTATATTAATGATGGGGGGGGTGGGCGGCTTGCCCCTCCTCTGCAAAAGTAAGTGTAGCAGCACTGACTTGGGAGCCTGCTGCAGTGCTCTGAGCTGTTTTCCTTGGTGCCGTTTTTGGCTTACCATTTTTTGTTGGCATCATTGTTTCTGTGCCATTTTCACATAAAACATCACTACAACCCCTAATTAATGTGGTTTTGTGGGTGGGGCTGTATCAGAAAGTAAGATTGTACTTACAGAAAGTTAAGTAGTGCAAGAATAGTTGCAATTAGGTATGCTGAGAGTAGTCTTGCAGAAACAGGGATCCATCAATTACCCACCAAATGTTTGCACAACATGATAGCTAATCCATTGCTCCTTATTATCTTGCATCCTTGAATATCCACCTAATTTTGCTTGTATGAAAAAGGATGGCTAGTCAAGGGTGCACTGTAGATTGTCAGACTGAAATTAAACAGTATGTGATGCTTGGGGAAAAGGGAGAGGAGGGAATGCTGTGCACTATCGCTAGTATGATTTCAAAAATTGAGAGTGGGGGAACAGAAGGTTAGGAATTTTGCTTTGTATTCTGTTGCCCATATCTCTTTACAAACAAACTGTATCCTAACATGGGATACAGTTTGCATGTAAGTGGATTTCCAAGGTGCCTTACAGTCTGTGACAGGGTCCCTTTGTGGCAAAAGGGCATGATCATGGTGAGAGAGGGCCCAGATTTCTCTTGAGCCTAAGGGTCCCAGGATACCTTAATCTGGCCCTCTTTCCAGGTGCTCACTGAAGAGGTTAAAGGTATTCGCTCTTCAGTTGGTTTCTTGTAATGGAGAGTAACTGATAATGAGGCCCAAACCAGCTCGTTAGAGAATTGGAGGACTAGGATGGAGCCCAACTTGATTTCCCTTTGTCAGAAGCTAAGTAAAATGGAACTGCACCTGAAAGTTTTGGAAGGACGCTGTCGTAGAAACAATGTACTTATTCTTGTGTTGCCAGAGATGGAGGAGGGTCCCAGTTCTATTCTGTTTGCCCAGAAGTTATGTGAAAAATAGAGGGGCCCTCCCCCAATGATCTGGCTTACATTGTTGAAAGGCTGCACTGTTCATTACGCCCCATGCCTGCAGAAGGCCCCGCTCCTCAGCTGTTTATATTCACATTTTTCAATTATTTAGGTCATCAACACCTTTTGACTCTGATGAGAGATCTCATTGAAGTAACATGGCAAGGTGCCCAACTAAGAGTGGTTCAAGACTTCCCGACTTCGGTGCGACAAACGATAGCTGCCTTTCATCTGACCGTCACCAAGTTAATAGCTGCAAGTATTAAATTTAGAGTCTGATACTCTGACACCCTTCAGGCTCTCTGTGATGATAGTTGGTGAAGCTTTGATGAGGTGGAACAAGCTAATCTTGAACTAAAAAACTGTTCCCTGATCTCTTTAAAAATCCCAGAGCTGCTGTTGATACTTTTGGGGTAAGGACCACCTGTTATATAATTGGAGCCTCAGTTTTAATTAAAAGTTTTGAGCTGAGTTGATATTATGCCCATGAACTCTTGGGCCATCTCTGTTGCTTTGTTGTAAATCATTTTGGAGGATGGAGCTGAAGAGACTGGATCAGTTCCTTTCAATGGTTCTGGGTCTGGAACTTCCCATTGGTTTTGCCAGCTCTTGGCTATGTTATGCTCCATGCCAGCTACTTTTGCCGGATTCTCTTTGGCTCTATTCCCTGGAGCCTCTTTGGACCAAGGAGTACCCGGGATCCCGGACTTGTGTGTATGATTACTTGCTCCTCTATGGTCTGCCATGTACCTATTGCTGACTTTACTTTGTAGCAATTCTGTGGTGTAGTGCTTGGACTGGACATGAACAATGTTGAATTTATGGCTGCATCAAGTATTTATCTTCAGTAAGTGCTCACAGAGTAAGTACCCAATTTCCTTGGCTGAGGAGCTTGTGCTGATGATGGCTTTCAATACAGTTTCTTCAAGGGTATTTCCTTTAAAGACTTTCTATAAACTTTCTTCTTGCTTCATACTTAGTGTTGCTGACCAGGACCTGGGTACCAGAGTACATTTGCTATGGGGACATTAGTGCTTTCTTTCCTTTTTTGCCATGCATTTTATAAACTTCTTATTTTTTATGAACTATGTTTTTTCTCTGCTAGGACTATTATCCTTTGGCTTCCGAAACATTTTAGTAGTCTATTGACTACCAAAAAGGCAGTTGTGACAGTTGGGATCTTGACTAGAGATGCAGCAAAGTAAAATTCGACCCATGAAGTGGTCATGAAGTCCACTACGCGAAGTGCCCATTTTAAACCCTCACTTCATCACTTAATGTTGTAATTATGACTTTGCACTGTGCACTCCTCCTTATTCCACTTTAAGGCAGAGTGAGAATTCACAGGCAGCCCACACACATCACATGGCTTACACAGTATAGGTCACATGCTTCAGGCAGGCAGGCAGGAGGTTACGGGCAAAAACACTCTCCAATGTGGGCTGACCTACACAGTTTGCATGAGGTGTGACAAATGGCTCTGCTCTGTGAATGGTGGGGGTAGGGTGTGGACATGTGATGAAGAGGGGTGCACAGGTGAAATCCCACAAATGAAGTTATTTCCCCCATTTTATGTAGAGGGGTTGATGTACCACTTGCACTAGACATACTGCATTGACCACCACCACCACCACTGCTACTCTGACCACCACTTGACAAGATTTGTAAATCATAATCCCCCCCCCACCATGTCTGGTGTTATTTCATCACCACTGCAGACATTCCTACTTGGTCTTACACTCATGGAAGTAGATAACATACTCAGTAAGGTTGATGACGAGGGTGAACACCCCACTATGGCATTAGCTACCATCTGGTGCCGGGTCCACAGTGCCATGTGTCTGTTCTTAAGATGTGTATGTTGGCCACCCATGCCCATATGACTCCCCTTTTTACCTCAACTAACACATGCATGGCAAAGCTGGCAGATTGCAACTGACTCATTTGCAACTTGGACAAAAAAATTCCAAACAAGAGATTGTTATCCCCTACGTTTAACATGTCCCTGATGTTGCTTACTGGACTCCATTTTTTTAACCCCTGAAATGGGGGGAGGTGCTACCTGATTTTTCAGGCTGGACAAACTTGGACTCCAACTGACCACCACGACTACCTATAATTATTACTGGGTCTTCATCATCATCATCAACAGGAACCGTTAAATCACAATTTTTTTGAGGAAGGGGGATTTAACACCAACACACCCAGACACAGTCACCTTGACTTTCTTTTTCTCCGGTTTCCAACAGGGGTCACTGACATCATTATCATATTCATCAACATCATCCACATCCACATTTTCAGCTTGGATGCTGTCATGTGGAGAACATGTTCCAACCACTGCATCATCATCATCATCACCTGATATTTTTGCACCACACTTTGAATCATTGGATGGCAAAGGCACAACCTCAACAGTGCTGGAAGAAATGTGACAGTGTGTGTTATCATTGCCAGGATCAGAATCATGTTCAACTACCATGGGGATGTTAATGGGGAGTATGACATCATCTACACTGTCAGTCACAGCTTTAGACTCAACTATACTTTTTGAAATGGTTAACTGGTCAGAAGTGGAACTTGAGGCAGCAATACTCATGCCAGCAGAAACTGCACTACCACCACCAACTGGGACAACATCAACTCCTCCAACTATGAGAGAAGCTACAGATTGTGCTGTAAAAAACAGTGATGGAGAAATCCCTTTGCTGACATCAGCTATGCACTTCTGCATACTACCACACCCACAGACAATCTTGCCACTGGCAATAGTGCCATGGCCAGAAACAGCTTTGCCTGCACATCTCTTTGCAGGCATTTTGGAGGATCACCACGAAAATTCTAAACAAATTTAGATTTCTGAACTTTCAGTCTGGATGTGAAGTCAAAAAAATAAAAACAAGACCTGTGGCTTGCAGATGGAGATTGGGAACTAAACAGATGCAAAAGCACAGACAGATTAAGACTGCACTGCGCAATCAAGAAGAGATGCAGATGCAAAGTCACAACAACACCTTGACCAGTGCTCACAAGTCACAATCCAGTTTGGAAAAGAATACCTATTGCCTGTTTGGGGGGGGGGGGGGTGCAGTGCACTGCAGTAACAGTCCAAAACTAAGATACCACAAAGCAGTACAAAATCATGCAGGTGCAGTGGATAGCAGGTTCACACTGCTGCAATTGCTCTGTGGCACAATGAAATGTGTCTGATTTGATGGCATGCGTCTCACACACACACACACTCACACACACTACAAATAATGTGTAGCAAATTGAAAACTTCAGTAATGTAACTAAATCTTTTAAACAAACTGAAATTATGCACTGCTGCACCACAACAATCAGCGTAAAACTGTCAAGAATTACTGAAAATATTACTGTGTACATTAACACAGTTATACAAGACAAATATAACCAAAACAGAAAGACTGACTTATTCTCCCAGTTAACCTACAGTGGTGACTATAGAAAAGTTCACCAGTACTGCATTATGCCAGTCATTACCATTGTGTGCATTGTGGTACTGAGCCAGGGGGATACTGGGATGCATAGGGAGGGGTATCACAAGTAGAAAAAGAGAAGTGGTTATCCCTCTGTACAGACAGTTGGTGAGACCCCGTCTGGAGTACTGCATGCAGTTTTGGAGACCTCATCTACACAAGGACATAGACAGGATGGAAGCAGTCCAGAGGAGGGCAACTAAAATGGTGCAGGGTCTACATCAGAAACCATATGAAGAGAGACTGAGAGAGCTTAATATGTATACCCTTGATGAAAGGAGAGATGGGGGGACATGATAGAAACTTTTAAGTACCTCAAGGGAATCAACAAAGTCCAGGAGGGTAGTATCTTTCAGAAAAAGAGATGTGTAAGAACAAGGGGGCACAATTTATTGATAGAGGGGGGTTGGCTCAGGGGTAATGTGAGGACATTTTGTTTCATGGAGAGAGTAGTGGATGCATGGAACTGCCTTCCTGGAGAGGTTGTGGGGTCTAAAACAGTGGGGGAATTCAAACATGCATGGGATAGACATAAGGCAATTATAGTGGGGGGTTGTAGGAAGTAGGCTGTTGGTTAGCTAGAATCTGCAACTTATCCAACAGGTAGGGGAATGGGCAGACTGGGTGGGTCAAATGGTCCTTATCTGCCATCAAAGTCTATGTTTCTATGAGGTATTTGTTCAGTGCCACAGCATCAAATGTCTAATTTTAGCAATTGTTAATATGCACTTTCACACTTAGCCACAGGATGGCTACCACGAGCTGTAACAGCAAGATTCTGTGCAAGAAAAGTAATTGATGTTCTTCCCCCAAATTAACCAGCAGATGACGTCAGGTTGTACAGCTGTACTATTGCCAGTACTGTGTCAGAAGGTGCCCTGCTAATTAATCTCCACTCATTACAGTAATTGCCATTTAGTAATCACTTTAGACTCTTGAATATTTAGAGAGGATGTGAAATAAAAGGGTACTACTTAAAATCAAATGTGTCCTGTTTTTCTTTCTTCCATTTTAAAATTGTATGTGTGATGTTTTTGTAAAAATACCAATTAAGTGTGCTAATTTCTTAAATGTTTTTACGATGTTGAATTTTTCAAATCTGGCTGGTACAGGATCTGATTCTATCTACATTTCGGTTTCTGCATCTGAAAAGAAAGACTGCCTGTTATGCTATGCTATGACATTATACTGTTTTGTGATTGCATTAGTGCGTTACATTATGTTATTATGTGCTGATGTTATTATGCCTACTTTTCACCACTTACCACTTGAGACCCACACTAAAACCCCTACCCCTCACTCACCCATACCAACAATAATAAATAAATAAATAAAATGTTTTAATAAATAAAAATAAAATGGTTTTGCATATGACCACTAGAATGAGAACATTTTGGTACACTTCTGTGCCTGCAAAACAGGAAAAGATATTGGAATGCTGCATCCATAAACATACACAAAAGGAAAAGAGTAGTGTCTGGATGTTCATGACTGCAGAAAGTTTGGGGTAGCACAGAGGCAGTCTGGGTTTTGGTCCATAATCAGAACAGGTTTACTGCCTAATATCATGTGGTTGGACAATGCCAAAACCTGATTGCAGACCAAATTCTCTTCAGATGCAATATTCATTTGCTGATAAATGAAAGTTTTGTCTATTGGATTAACTATTTTTAAGTATTGCCATACTATTATTGTTGAGTTACAGTGTATCCCAAACAAATTAGATCTCAATTGCATTTTTTTCTGTTTTATCAAGTACTGCTGTTTTACCTGTCAGACATGGTGATTACTGAAATGACAACTCTCTACGTGGATGTGTTTGGCATTCCCATGGATTTTCATCAGCAGTGATCATTATTATAAATAAATTTTGTGAATGCTTGTTAGTGAGGTTTTTTGTGTGCAAATTAAACCTTGCAGTTGCTGAATTACATTGAGTTGCAGTTTTTGCATCAACCCAAACTGCAGACATATGTTTTATCTTTTGTATGAATAATAAAACAGAATGTTATGCAGTAGAGCGGTGCTGGCGTCTGCTTTGCTGTGCTGATATTTACATGGGTTGCATTCACGGAATGAAGCTGTTTGTGCTGCAGCAGATTTTTAAATCTACAATTTAAGCAGGAAGACAAACGTACATTTCACAGCAACAGTAAAACTTTGATAAAAGTTGTTCTGCACGCAGGATCATGTTGTTTCACCTCTTAACAAAGATAGCAGAAATACTGTACATTTGAAAAGGTGACACCCCTGACCTACAGTATGTTCTATGTACTCCATAACAAAAATAATGTACTTGCCACACTTGACTATATTTATTATGAGGTGGTTACTTTATAGTCTTGAGTTCCTAAGAACAAACAATGTGCTTCAACTATCAAGGGAATTAATGCATCATACACAAGCAAAAATAAAGACCCGCACACCAGGATAACTACTTTGAATTTGTAATGGCAGAAAAAATAAGTGGAGCCACTTCAAGAAATATGCACCACCAAATTGTGTGATTTGTTTGTTGGGGGTACCTGGGTCACAATTGATGGCTGGTACTTAATTCAATTCATGTGCAGTTTAGTTGTCGTTACGGCCAACAAATAAATTTGGTTGAGCATATTGCTTGAAGTGGTTCCGCTTATTCTTTTCTGCCATAGCACCTTCATAGTCTTTATCCAGGAGTGTTGGTCTTTATTTTTGTTTTGGTTCCCTAGAAAGAACTGCATGGGGAAAACAGTGGCTGTACAAATGAGCAGGTACTCAGCGAAAATATACTGTACAGTACTATGTCATTACGGCATACCAACACTAATGCTTTGCACCCTAGTAACATGTGCTTAATCTGCTTAAGTTGAAAGTTAAACATGCTTTTCTTAGCAACAGTAGGTAATTTGATACAGTGTAAGCTGAAAACCACACTTTTCACACATGAACATAAAAAAACTTTTCAAAAAATGCATGCAGTTTGCAAAACATTTAGTTTTAGCTGAATGACAACACCAAAGTAATCAATTTCATATCAGAGTAAATTGCAAACCTAGCCTTCTCTGCAGTTATGTCAAAGAGCAGTTTGCAGTAATGTAACTTGAAAATCAAACAAACTTTTTTTTCACAGTTACCTGAAAATAAATTTCAGGCAAAAAGCAGACAGTTTGCAAAACATAAAGCTCAACTTGTACAAAACAAACTTTGCCGAAAGTTAGCTGATTAATTTCAGGCAAAAGCTTTCAGAGCACTGTGGCAAACTGAATTATATTCAGTTAATATTATTTCTATTGCATTGTGAGCATGTTTCATTTACAGTACGTGCCTTCCATTCTACTGCTATCTGAGAAAAGACAGCTTAGCACTATCATGATTTAATCATTTTATAACTAGCTGATCATTCTAAAACGTATTTTCTGGGTGAACTCCACTGCATCTATAATATTATGGTACAGTATTATTGATTGTATTCAATAAACTATTGTTTCCCTCTGAATGTGGATCAACCCCCCCCCCCACACACACACACACACACACTGCTGAGCTTAATTTAAAACCAGATGAAATTAAAAAAAAATCATCAAATTCATCAGAACTGATCACATAGATCCATCCAGTACAACAGAATGAAGACATTTGTCAGTAAAAATTGTTATTTTATTATTTCAACAAAATCAAGTACGCCATTGATCTGTAAAGTGACTGTGGTTTGATTTGAACCCGGAATCTCATAGTTCAGGTTTTGGTTGCTGATGGAGGAGTGGATTTATAGAGCCTATAATCACATCACACTCACTGAAGGGTAATCACTCAGTAGTTACTTAAAGTGCATGAATCATGTGAGTGTGTTTATAGAGCAGGAGAAGCTGGCTGGCTAATTAGTATTCAATAAAAGCTCCCCCCCCCCACACATACACACATATTCACTCAAATCAAAGGAATTTGCAGGCAACTTTTACTGACAAATGCAGACCATGGGCTGTACATTGTGAGACCCTAAACCAAGACCCCATCTGTCTGTTCTGGTGATTGTTGAGGAGGATGTTAAAGATCCCATGTCCTGAGGAAGTAGAAGAATTCCCTCTGGGTCTGACTCCTGATCCCCTTCACTAAACATACTGTGCCACTAACAGCTAAATGTGGTTCAATGTCAATAAGCTTCCATCTGTATCTTCCCCTCCTAATCCCCCTGGACAAGGCAGAACATATTATTATCACCTTTCCCTGTCAACAAAAACTAAACTAATAAATAAATAAACAAAAAATGCCTCCCCACCTGGTAAGATAAATTACAAAGCAAATATATATATATACCCAGCTGCTCCACATGATCTGGACAAAACCAACACAATTATAAGACACATATATTTCATGGCTTTAGGATTCTGTCATGAGAATGATTGGTAATTCTAACATTTTATTAATACACCCTATGGTTTCAGATGATCAAACAAACCACATACAAATAAATGGACAGCAAATGTCTAAGCTGCACTTATTAGATATTCTAATTTTAACACTAAAGCAATTGCCTCTTTCAGGAACAACCCCCAATAACAGACAGGCATGGCTGGAAAAGTGACTTTTCCATCTTCCCAGTAAAATCAAATAAAATAAATGAAGTACATAATACACAGTACACAATATAAGCACAACATAACTGTAGAATATTAACAGTTAAGCACTAAAGATCAGTAAACGTCCTTTAATATATCTGATTTTTCCCCTAAGCACCCAAAATGTAACATTTAATCCACTCTGGAAAATAAAATTATACTGCAGATCCAATAAAAGACAACAAACATACCCTGCTGTGTGGTACAGCAGCACTGTTTGGTTAACTAAATAGACAGTTTTAAAGCCCCAGTACACTTGATGACATATCAGAGTCTAAAATGGCTGGAAATGATTTGCACAGGCTATAAACAGTCTATAAAAAATGAATTGTCAGTTTCCTATAACGTGTACTTTATATTTTTCATGTATCCAGTTCCTTTTCATGTCCATAATACTCTTTTGAAGTCAAAGAAGTGAACATACATTTTTACTAGAATAAACAACTATTTCATAAAAAAAATAATTTAAAACATTTAAAAATACTTAAATTGTGTTTGAGATACAAAAAGTTTACAGGGGAATAAAAGTGGAAAACAATCTTTTACTGTGACAAAAGTAGAGTCAAATGTTTTGCCCAGCTTTTCTGCTTTTCAGATGCACAGTGGAAAATATAAGGTTGAGTATCTGCTAATAGTCTTAAAGGGGCACTGTCAGCTTTGCCCCTCGGTTTTGCCTCAGTTTGCAAAAATGATTCCACAAGCACATACCTGTACCAATATTAGAGTAGAATGCACCTACATAAGCAAAAAACTCAACTGGTTACCTGTTTTTGTAAAAAAAGCATTACTTCAGTTAACTTTCAGACTAAATGCAAACCCAGCCCACCGGAAGAAGATTCCATGCCGAGAACGCGCATGTAGTCGGAGCGCGGTGCTGAAGTGCGTTTTTTTTGGTCCCCATTACAACAAATAGATCATTTAGTAGAACTCCATAATGAAAAGTGCTGCTGGTATTTAAAATTTAATCCCGAGCACCGGTTCAGCTGCAAAACACTGTGGCACCAAAATCCCGCACATGCGCAATAGCAGCGGGAGGAAAAGAACGTGCCACTATTACGCATGCACGGGAATTTGGTGCCACAGTTTGAAAGTGTTTTGCTGCTGAGCTGGTGCTCAGGATTAAATTTTAAATTGTGCAAGGATATTGACAAAGTACAGGTGGTCCAGAGAAGGGCAACCAAGATGGTACATGACTTGCACCACTAAACATGTGAGGAGAGACTACAAGACCTCAATATGTACTCACTGGAGGGAAGGAGGGAATGGGGAGATATGATATACACTTTCAAGTACATCAAGGGCATAAATAAGGTGCATGGTAGAGACATCATCAATGTAGGAGCACAAAAATGAGGGGACATAATATGAAACTGGATGGGGGTAGAGTAAGAGGAAATGTGAGAAAGTTTTTCTTCACAGAGAGGGTGGTGGAAACATAGAATTGTCTGTCACAAGAGGGGGTGGGAGCAAGAATAACAGTTTTTTTCAACATGTCTGGGACAGGACCAAGAGAACCTTGAGGTGGGGGGGGCGATAAACTGCTTACCAGATAGGGTCAGAAGCTGCATATAGGTAATAGGGCTTATGGGCAGACTGGATGGGTCTAGCGGTCCTTATCTGGCAACAATTTCTATGTTTTTTGTAATCATTGACAGGAAACTCAAAACCTGATTAGCTAACAAAAAGAAAAAAAAAACATTTTAGATCATAATTATTGCTAAGAATAATTGTTAGATTTTGGTTACACACTCTAGGTCTAACAGGAGGAAAAATGATAACACTTTTCTTCTGCTTGACTTTGAGAACTGTAACAGACTTCTGTCAGACTCTCTTGATAGGAATTTCTGATTGGGCAGTAAAATATATCAGAGAAAGAGACTCTCCGAGTCTTGAATGACTGTATATCACAAATATTTATTAACATAAGGGGAATTATCTCTTTCTGAGAGCACATGTTAGTTGGATAGTTACTGCTGACAAACATGGTGTTTTCAAAATATTTTCTCATACAATATGCTGACTGACACAAGGTAGCTACAGTTTAAAACACATGGGCAGTTTCAGAGCACTGTATTTGTAGCAGCACTGCAGTCAACTGAATATGCCAGTTTTGACTGCTGCCTTTACAGTTACAGTACTTAAGCACTTCATCACAGGATCACTTGAATGGCAAATATTTCAAGTATTTTAGTCATATGTCTGCATTCTCCCCAACCCCCACCACCAACCATCAGAGACAGCCAGTGCAGTTTACAGGACTGAGCAGAGTTAAGGATTCCAGAAGCTGTGTCACATCAACAGCACATTGACTCTGGCTTCCTTCCCCCCCCCCTTGACTCATGGATTGCGCTTGGGCAAGTCAGGAAGGCTAACTCACAGCAGGGGTGCACATTCGCATTCTAAACAATTTACACTTGCATTCAAAGCACAGAAATGGAGGTAGGTGTTCTATCACCTTGTGAAAAGAAACTTGATGGGGGATGGTAGGGGTGTTCATGTAATTGCTTCAGAAAACTCTGCAGTCTAGGGTACTGCAGTATTTATATTTTATAGGACTCAGGGGAGGGCTGAGATACAGACAGGCATAGGTTAGATTATGAAAGAACTCAAACACTCTGCTTCTATATACCGTCAATCACCACCTCCTGCTTGTCCAGCTTCAGAACACTGGGCTGTCAACTGACTCCATTGGCTGGTTTAAGAGCTACCTTGAAGAACGGTCCCAAACAGTAAGAATCACTGATACACTCTCGGACCCTAGGCCAGTCCACTCGGAAGTCCCCCAGGGCTCCATTCTGGGACCCCTCCTCTTCAGCCTATTCTTAAACTCACTACTGGACAGCTGCCCAGAACAAATAATTCTCTACCCCGACGATGCTGTGATCCTCACCTCGGACCCTGATCCAATCCAATTACAAAATAAACTTTATCGGGCCTTTTCCTCCATCAAATCCTGGTTCCTAAATCCCAAACTGCTTCTCAATCAGAAAAAAAAACAAGTCTATGGTCTTCTACAGCCCCCACAACAAAAACAAACAACTCCACCTCTCCATTGCAACCAAACAAGGAGCCATCCTAGAGCAAACACAATCGTTCAAGTACCTCGGCATCACCCTTGATCCCCACCTCTCATAAGCTGTCCATATCAGCAATGTTGCAAAGTCTGCCAGTGCGAGGTTAGGCATATTATTTCGGCACAGGAAACACCTAACCTCAGAAGCACTGTCAGTGGCCGTCCAAAGCTCCATCGTCAGCACCATAGACTATGGTCTTATCATATATGGGTCTGCCACTACCACTGCTCTCAAACGTATCATGACCTCCCTGAATAAGGCCTGTCATCTCATCACTGGCTCACATCGCCATACCAACACAAGTGATCTTTATTCCCAATCTGGATGGCTTCAACTGGACAAACGCATAAAATACCAAACCTGCATCACGGCCAAGAAAATTATAATGGGGCTTGCCCCACCTGGTGTCTGTGACTTCCTTAAGCCTAGACATTGGAACGTCACTACAAGGAGATCCAATTCCCATCTACTACATATCCCACGATGTCGCATGACCCAAGGACAAAGATCATTCGCCTATCGGGCATCCAACTGGCTCAACTCTCTTGGTAGCGACATAGCGACCGCTCCAACACTCAGCCTCTTCAAGTCCAAGCTGTGCCTCTCACTGCTTGTATCCTGTGATTGACCATCTTAACATTTCTACCATTCCAGCTGCACATGCCCCAGCACCCAGCACTTACAATCAGTCTTTGCACCCCTAGCACCTTACCTGTCATATTCCCTTGACAAGACCCCCTGGCTGCAATGTCTCCTACCCTCGCCCACCTCCCCCATCATATCTCCACTCCTGCCCCTGCCCCCAACCACCTCCCTTACTCCCCCTTACCCCCTCCACCTCCTACTCCCTCAATCTCCTACCCTCACTTCCCCCCAACCCACTCCCCCTCCTTCCCTTGTCTTGCTCATAGCTCAAGTCTATGTACTGGTTATTACATGTCTGTAAGTCAATGACTATATGTTTGTAACTAAAAATGATGACTGTTGCACACGCTGACATGGAACCTTTGTAAAAGAGCCTTGGCTCAGAGGTATTGTAATCCTAGATTGAAATAAATAAAATAAAAAAATAAATATGCCATGACAAGACTTGCTAAGCAGTATTTTTTCCAAAACGAGATGCCAATGTTATAACTCTCAAAGAGAACATGTAAGCTATAATGTGCTACATAAGATTTACAACATACTTTCCACACTTGAAAGAGAGCACTTTGAAACATAGTGTATATTTTCCACTTGTTGCAACTTTTTGATAGAATTTAGAACTTTTTATTTCAAATACACACAGAACTGTCAATTTAAAGCTCATAATAAAAATGTAGTGTGTAAAAGTGAAGTTAACTGGGGAGGTGTTGAAGTCTGAGAGACATACAGTGCTTGGCATTGAAATTAGCAGTATTCAGATACTGTATATAATGCTCTGATTAACAGACCTGTGCTAATGTGCTTTTCCATGCACATATTTTACTAAATTTTGACGTCCACCATATTCCAGTGATTGCATTTTAGTTTTTATACTCTTTATTATTCCTGCCCATCCAGTCTGCCCATATACTCATTTGTGGCCTAAGACCCTACCTGTTCAGTGGCTTTTCACCACTCCTTCCCACCTCTAAAATTCCCTTATGTCTGACCCAGACATGTTTAAATTCCTCTACTGTGCTCACTCCCACCACCTCCTGTGGTAGACTATTCCATGTGTCCACCTCCCTCTCCATGAAGAAAAACCTCCTCACATTTCCCCTCAGTCTGCCAGCTTTCAATTTCACACTATGCCTCCCCCGTTCTTGTACTCCTCCTGCATTGTAAGATGTCTACCCCCTGCACCTTGTTTATGCCATTAAGGTACTTGAATGTTTCTATCTGTGCCCCCCACCCCCACATTCCCTCCTCTCCTCCAGTGAATACATATTTAGGTCCTTTAATCTCTTCTCATACTGTATGTTTTGTGGTGCAAGTCCTGTATCATCTTAATCCCCTTCTCTGGAGGGTCTACACCCTGGCAATGTCCTTATGAAGGTGCAGCCTCCAGAACTGCACACAGTACTCTAGGTGAGGCCTCATCAGTGTTCAGCATGCCACTGGCCCTCCCTGCAGCCTTTGTGCTCTGCTTAGACATCTTAAGGTCATCTGAAATAATAACCCCCGGGTCTCTTTCCTCTTTGGTGACTGCCATCAACCCCCCCACATACCTGTCTCCAGGGTTCCTTTGTCCCAAGTGTATTATTTTGCACTTCTTTGAATTGAACCTCAGTTGCCACACCTCAGACCATTTCAAGCATATGGACGCAGAAAGCCAGCATGTTATTGCATCAGACTACTGTGCTTGCCAAGTCTATCATTTTTATCATTTTCTTTTTTTATAGCTTGGCTGCCTTATGAAAATGTTGAAGATGAACAGACCTTAAAACAACAAGAACAAGATGTCAAAAATGTGTTTTATACTACATAGTAACATATTTATTTATTTATTTATTTATTTGTCTTTCGTAGTAAGTGCACTGATCCATTGGACCGTTTTCAGACATGACCCAGGCCACAGATGTGGCTGCAAAATAACATAATTGTAACCCGCTCCTGGGTCGCAAACCCAGTACATGCTACATAGAAACATAGAATTTGATGGAAGATAACTAACGCTTGGCCCACCTAGTCTGTCCATTTCCCTACCTAATGGATAGGCTGCAGATCCTAGTTAACCAACAGCCTACTTCCGCCTACCGTCCACTAGAATTGCCTTATGTCTGTCCTATGCATTCTTGAATTCCCCCACTATTTTTGACTCCATGACCTCCTCAGGAAGGCTGTTTCATGCATCTACAACCCTCTCTGTGAAAAACTACTTCCTCACATTACTTCTGAGCCATCCCCCCTCTATCTTCAAATTGTGCCCCCTTGTTCTTGCACATCTCTTTTTCTGGAAGATGCTGCCCTCTTAGACTTTGTTGATTCTCTTGCCAGAGCTAGCCTCCCACACCACCATGCCACACAGCCAGCTCAACAAATAGTTTCATTATCAAGTAAACATGAAAGCAATTTGCATGTAACAGCAACAGGTCTTATCCTTATATGAATTTATATTTTCCATGTGGTATGTGGTAAACTATAAGTAGCCCATGGTTGCCTGATCAGATTTACTGTAAAATGCAGATGCCCCTTTTCTGCCATCATATCAGAAGCATTTAATTTTTCTAATCAATACACATCCACACTTTGCTGAATGAACCTCCGGTGAAAATCAAGTCCTTCAGCCCACCCCATTATCACTCAAATGCCATCACACCTCACCCTCTAAAGAAAAATGCCACATTGACAAGTTCAGTACATGACAAAGTCCACTGTTAGTGCTTTTTTGTGCTTTGCTGAATCAGACACCGTGGGAGTGCCTCTGTTACTCTACCACTAAATTAAATTCTAGTGTCCTCTTTGCAAACTGTATTTGCAGCAATGCAATCATTTTATGTAATGCAATCTTTATTTCTTAGTGTCACCATGTTTTTTTTACTACAATTCCAACTTAGTTTATTGTACTATCACTCATCGAACAGGGAAGAAATATCCAACCCCCACCCCCCCCATTAGTACTTGAGTGTCCATGATAGCAAGCAATTTAAGGACTATACATTTATGCAGTTACAGCAAGTATATTGGAACTTTCCCTATAGTTTGAATCCAAGGTTTCTAGCTTTTTACCAGCAAAAGAATTCAACTTTTTAAAAAGCATTTTTATATTCTCACACCTGCCATGAATTAATTCCTCTACAAAATGGCAGAAAGATTAAGTAAAAATGGTGTTGACAGACCCAGTCTCAAAAATATGGAGGGTAGATATTCCTCAGTCATGTATTGAAGTTTATAATGCTGAAAGGGCCACTGACACAGACTGGCATCCTTGCCTGAATCGCAATCCTTAATTACTAGTTTATGATGTGGTGCATGGTTTATTTGTGAAATGGACTCCTTATTAGCTTGATAATGTTTGCTTTGACATCCTACAGTATCTGTGCCTTTCCCATTTCTCGCTTTCAGTCAACCACTATCTGTCTGGTGATTGTGTGCCATCATTTGTAGTGCCCAGTCCTCATGCTAATTGCAGGTCTATAGTATACTAAGTGTGCTGGCACAGTCTCTGTGTGTAAAGCAGAGGTACCACTCCTATTTTTGTAATCTATTTTTCATGAATTAGAGTTCACAAGTCTTGATCTGTTGTTAAATGACAAGAGAATGTAGTATTTGTGTGTTACTTGTCAGTGCTGTGGTGTTGTTCTTTGGGGGGGGGCACCACTACAATAAATGACTCAGTTTGGAGATAGGGCATGTCTCTGCAACTCCAGAGTAAATTGTTTGCAAGGCATCAACTTAGAAAGTGAAAAAAGAAATCTATGTTTTTTTTTCCTATGGCTAGGGTTCATAGATTGTTGTGCGTTGGCATGATGCACTAGGTTCAGCCCTGTGTCCCTAATAATGCAAACCTATTAGATAAGTGCTCAGGTACAGTATCTTTAGTCACTGCACTACATTGATTTAGCTGCTTAGAGATATTTATGCAATATGCTGCTATTAGCATGTCCGAATCTGCATAGTGCGCCAAGGATAAAAGGGGCTGTAATCTTGTTTTTGGGAATGCTTTCTATAGGTTTCTGGTCACATCTGTGGAATGCAGTGGTGCCATGCTTATGCATTTTGTATTGTGTTGTGCCAGCTTGAAGTTGTATGTACTGGTCTGGATAGGGATACTGCCTTTTCAATATGGGACCCTCGTGTTTTTTATGCCACAAGTTGTCCACAGCACTCTTCACTGAAACAGAATGGTTGATACCCACTTTTAGCATGGTTCATTTTTTTACTATAATAAAATATAACTTTTAAAGAGATTGCTTTGTTTTTTTTATTTTATTGTATTTATTCCTGGGCTGCAGGTAATTAGGATGTAGATGACCACCATTTGCTCCTCAACAGCAGTTGGTTATCAGAGGATTTACACCGGTGGCAAACTGCCAGTCTGATCATTTCATTGGCTTATGTCCATGGTATAATCTAAATTAACATTCAAAATCCACACACAAACAATTATACATAGTGATGATATTAGCAAGGGAGGGTTTCCTATAATCTATGTACTAAATTTTGAGGAAAAAAATAACTCAGAAAGGTTTTGTTTAACAGCTTTTAGAGGATTTGAATCACAGAGCAAATGTCTCCAGCTACCACTACATACACACACTACACAGAACTGAGGCTGTGCAGAACAATCTGGAGCCCATGTGACCTAAAATCCCATGAATCACTGCAAAATTCACCATGGAACTCAATAACAAGGGAAAGTGATGTGAAGTACATTAATTTCTATGTACTTCACATTAAAATTGGTGCAGAAGTGGTTGGCAGAAGGCAGAGTAAGGCGAAGTCATTGTTATCAATGGACTTCACGTTCCTCATTATGATGCAAAGTGCTTCGCTTCTCATTGTGGATTACTTTGAAGATTCCCCATTACTCCGAAAATTGCTTTGCGGAGCAAATTTTGGCCACTTCACCCACCTCTAATCTTGCCCTTGACTCCAATATGTTCATTTTAATCCCATATATGGAGGTGTTCATTTGTTTGGATTATCTAGTTTGAAGTTCATTCAAAGAAAATGTTAGCCTTTGAGTGCTCTCAATTACCAGCTTGAGTTCCATTTTTGAAATGTTATTGATACTATATAACAGTAACCACCATGCTTTCTATCTGTTAAGAGTGCCTATGGAGATTTTATTTTACATGATCACTTATGAAGATAACTTGATTGATTCACACATTAACAGTGATAATTTGATCTTTTAATAACTTCTGAATGCCTTATTTTAAAGATTTTGTAATTATGGTTGCTGGCAAGAAGATGCCTGCTGTGCTAGGACCCTGGAGGATGTCTGTCATCTGATTATTTTGCCAGACTTTAAAGTTTGCCTTATTGTTTTCATGTTTCTAAGATTGCGATGAGTTCTTCTCCTTTTCATACCTGGCTTCTCAGATACCCAGCCAGAGCTGCTTATTATTGCTAGATGCCCCTCATCGAATAGAGGGTTGTTTATTTTTTTTAATCTTGTGCTATATGAGTATGCTTAGCAGAACATTTATAATATGCCAATCCTTATATATTTGTGGGACAAGTACCAGGGCAACATTTACTGTTGTTTGTATCTTCTGTATAATAGATTGGGATCCTTAGTATATATTATAGTTTTACTCAAATAGTGCTGATTCTTGTTAAGCCAATTGCTGTCATTTGGGGGGGGGATCTGGATAGTCTCTCTTGGCTGAGATAGATTAACATTGTGGAATGGGATCTGTTAGTAGGTGGGTCATTTGATCTGGGAGTTGTAATGTTTTTCCAGAGTTGTTTTATTGTGAGATTTTCCTATAGCTTCTTGGGATATTGGGTATGGGGGTAGGTTTTTTTTTTTCTGTTCAGATCCACGGTTTACAGATGTGTATTATTCTATAAGTTTAGTTCTTTATTTTTGTTTTGGTAGGGTGGGCCTGGGGCATACTATTTGTGCTGTGAATACTTGTAGGTTCTCTATGTCTAGCAGTAGGAATGGGTAGCTTGTAGCTCTTTGTAACTTGGAACATCAAAGGTTCTTGGGATAGCCTGAAACAATATATAGTGCTCCGACATCTCAAAAAGCTTTGAGTGAGCTTTGCATTTTTGCAGGACACACACCTGCAAAGAGAAGATATTAATGGGTTCAGAAGATTATGGGTGAGCCAAACTTATGGAGTGGGCAGTGGGACAAAATGAGCAGGGATGGCAATTTTAACAGCCAGAGGATTATCTTTTCAACTGCACCAGGAGGCATGGGACCCTGAGGGCAGATATATTATCTTGTATGGAGGTTGGGCCTAACAGAGGTAGTGTTAGGGTCTATTGATGACCCTAATGTGGACTTTTGCTCCTTCTTTGTGGAACTATTGGCTCTCTTAGCCCCTCTCTCCCATTTTCTGATCTTTCTAGGTGAGGATTGGAATCTAATATTCTACTCAGACTTGGATCGAACCTGGGAATGTCTGGAAGGGGTTATCCCCAGGGCAGCAGGAACTCAGAGACCTGCTAGATTCCAATTTGCTGGTAGATTTGTGGCACATCCTGCATCCCACAGATCATCAATGCACTTTTTATTCATATCCGCATAGATCCTCTTCCCATCTAGACTACTATGTAATTAACAATGAATTCCTTCCTGGTCTTTTCCATTGTGAAATTCATCTGATGGTAATTTCAGTTCATAACCCTGTTACAGTGATTCACTTGCTCTGTGGGATGGAGGAATTCGACATGGTCTGGTGCCTCAATTTGCATTTGCTAAAAGGCCCCTCAAATTATTATTTTTTTAAAGAATATATTCATTCCATTTTTATTATTAATGACAATTCAGTCCCTCAGCTAGATGTTTTATGAGGAGTGGCCAAATGAGCATTTAGAGGTGAATGCATTCACTTAGCCTCTAAATGTCACAAGGCCCATAGAGCACAACTAACTCAATTGCTTCTGCAGATTAGAGTTTTAGAGTCTCAATTATCCCCCTCTATGCCTGATCCAGATTGGTATCAGTTGCAGTCCTTACATTCACAATGTTCTAGCATGCTGGCTGAGAAAGCCAAATCATCGTTATTTCATACTAAAGTGAAATATGGTACTTGGAAAGTAGGAAGAGGGCTGGTAAATTACTGGTACTTCAATTGCACAGCTAGAGGTGGGTAGGACCATACCTATTATCCTCCCTAGTGTGGATGATACCTTGGTTACTCACCCCCATGATATAGCTGAGATCTTTCACCAATTTTATAGCTCTTTATGTAAAGCTGACTCCTCTTCCAGGTTACTTTGACAAATTGTCACATCAGTACTTGGCTGACCTTCCTCTTCCCCAATTGCCCCCACAACAACAGGAGACACTAAAGGAGCCTATTTCGCTGTCATAGGTTGCTCGTGATATACAGCAACTCCCTCTTGATAAAGTGCCTGGTCTGCATGGCTTCACTAATAATTTTTATAAAACATACACTGTCAATCTTGCTCCTTTTTTAGTTAGTTTATTTAATTATTTCTTCTCCACTGGTATCATCGACATGACTCTGATGCAGGCCTGGATTATGCTAATTAAAAAAAACAGGTAAGAATGAGCAGTTCCTGAGTAGCTACCGACCTATCTTCCTTCTTACCTCGGACTTCAAAATTTTAACAAAAGTCTTAGCTAATAGATTTTGATTAGTTTGGGATGGTTTTATTAGTCCAGCACAGGTGGGGCTTACATCAGGAAGATTATCTAGTGATCACATGTGTAAGCTACACTATTTAATATGTACATCCAGGGAGAGCAAGATTCCTTCTGTTATGGTCTTCCTGGATTCAGAAAAGGCCTTTGATCGGGTCTCTGGCAATTCCTCTTTAAAGTTTTGGAGAGGTTTCGTTTTCCCTATGAGTTCCAGAAGTGGATACAGATGTTATATAGTGGCCCTTCAGCCCGAATCGTGTGCAATGGTGTGCTTTCTTCTCCCTTGCACTTGCAATGGGGAACTAGGCAGGGCTGCCCCCTTTCCCCATTCTTGTTCAACTTATACCTGGAGCCTCCTCTCCAATGCCTTCTGCTTAACCAGCAAGTACATGGCATCCTTGTAGGTGAGGGTCATTATAAACTATCAGCTTATGCTGATTATTTACTTTTACACTTTGAGAATCCTTACACTTCAATTTCAGCAGCCCTTGAAGAGATAAGAAGTTTCACTTCCTTTTCAGGTTATAAGTTGAACTTAGAAAAATCTAAAGTGCTTCCCTTTAATAATTATGTTAATAAGTAGGAGGTCTTGGATTTTGGTATAGCTTGGGAATCTCAAAATGTGTTATATTTGGGCATTTGTCTCACTCGTAATCCCTCTTCTTTATTCAAAGTAAACTTTACCCCTCTTTTGCAAGATATTAAGTCTGATTTACAGTGCTGGGTGGCCCTCCCTCTTTCCCTGTGGGAAGAATTAGTACAATTAAGATGAATATTTTGCCCCGCTTTATTATACCCCCTGTATGCTTTGCTTACACCTTCCTAAGTCCTGGATTTCCAAATTGCAAAAACTCCTCAGTGCTTTCTTATGGAAGGGAGGAGCAGTGCACCAAGCGTATTTCAAACTGATGCTTCCAAGAGACCAAGGGGTCTCTATTTCCCCAATTTATTTCTATATTATTGCACCCTACATGCCATTAAATCTTTCCTATGGGGTCATCCAGACCTTCTAAGGGAAGAAAATAGATATATCCGCTTGTGTTTAGTCATTGAGAAAGAGTTGTGTCAGGGAGTTGGAATAAGTTTAAATAGTTTATTATATGTTCCTTCATCCCTCCTACCCCTGCCCTAAAGGCCACACCCTTAATATGGTCCCTGAAAGCACTTAAGCAGTTGTGTAGTTACTGGGGTCAGGATTGGTCAGAATTAGTTAACTAACCTATATTAGCCAGTTCAAATATTAAGATTGGTCATGGCCCTATTCCTTTGAATTTCTGTCCCCAGCTTAGAAATAATACTTGCTATTCCTTGTTATTGAATGGTAGCTTTATCCCTTTCCCTGTCATTAAAGATTGCTTCTCATGTTCTTCCTCCTTTGAGTATAAATACATCCACATGAAGCATGCTGTTACAGCCCACCTTGGTAGTAGTTCCTTACTTGTACATCAGAATTCCAAAATTCAGAATTGTCTTTTTATTGCTCTGCAACCCCACTTGATGTCTAAATTATACAAACTTTTTCAGGATGTAGATCCAGTGCATCTCTTTGCAATATGCTACTACTGGCTACAAGCTTTGTCTATGTCTGATGACCCAAGGGTCTGGGTGTGTATCTGTCACTCCTTATGTAAATATATCAAACAAGATCCTTACTTGTCCCACAATTTAAAGTATTACATAATTTGTATTGTACTCTCTCAGAACTGCACTGGATGGGTAGGCTTCCCTCTATGTACCAGATGTGGTAAAGCTGATTGTCATCTTAAACATGTCTCATGGGACTGTGAATAAATGTCCCCTTTTTTTGGAGTCTATAAAAATGTCACTAGATCCCTTCCTGGGACTGGAGACATATTTCACTCCAGAAATCTGCCTTGTGGGTCTACTTTCTACAGAGTTAATTGGGTTGCAGACAGCTCACAAGGCTCGGATTTCTATTACTGCTAAGTTAATTATTGCTTGACACTTGTTGGATGAAGCAACACCCCCATATCATGAAAGGTACCAAGAAATGATTCAGGCCTTAGACAAAAAAAAACAAATTGCTTCTCTGTATCATCGGCTAGATCTATTTCAAGATAGATGGGAAGTATTGTACACCTTATTGAACCATCTGGAGCAGTCACAGGGGACATTGTTGGTTTAACCGTACATAGTCTTCTGAGCACCTTATAAAGGAACTTCATATTGTTCTGTTATATTCCTTAACAGAGGATTTAGTGTGCCCCAAGGGTGAGGTGGGAGGGTGAGATTATGTTTGAATGGGGGGATGGGGAGGGAAGGAGGGTTATTGTTAAGTTTTTTTTGTTTTCCTTTATTTTGGAAATTTTTTTTATTGACGTATACTATGTTAAACTTTGTAGATGTAGATAATGTGTGGTTTGTAGTTTATTGTTATGTTTCATGTTATTCAATAAAGTATATTTAATAAAAAAAAATACACATGCAGGCACCAAATTCAAATGTTATTTTGTCAGTATTGTCACTACGGCCCCCCCCAAATGGGACAAAAGCTGTACCATGATACACTGAGTGACCCCCACCAAGGAGTTGGTATTTCTGTGGGAGCAGCTGTTATGACAATAAAACATTTGCTTGGAAAATACAGCAAAGGTGCATGCTTCACCGGATCACACAGAAGCATTCGTTTGAGAAGATCCTGGGTGTACCTGGTTGTGTAAGGTAACATCAGAGCAGCCACATTTATTAAAGCAGATCTAGGGTGTACTAGAATGTGTAGCCACAGACCTACATTTGTTTAACATCATAGCAACTGCAGTGAGATGCATAGTGCAGAGCAGATCTTGGGGGTGCAGTGGGATGCATAGCAGCAGAGTCGCATTTGTTTAAGATGATTTATGCTGCACCAGGATACATGGCACTTCTTTAAAAAGATCCCTGTGACACCGGGATGCACAGTAGCACAACTTCAGTTGTTTCAGATGATAAGACAGCACCAGAGAGACCAAGCCTGCCACACTTCTGACCTTTCTGTCCAGCTACTATGCTGAAGAATACAGGCTGGAAGCAGAGGTGCCAAAACCTGAGGGATTTAAATCCCCACTGACTGCAGCTTTGTGTTAAACTGCCACAGGACACTTGCAGCCACACATGGGGGTCATGAGGGCTACAGTTGTTCTTCTGCCCTCCACCACAATGATCACCAATGGGACAGCCCAGGACAGCACTGGAGAGTTTAAGCCTGCCACACCTCCGACCTGCCAGCCCAGCCAGTATGCTGAAGAATCTGGGCAGGAAGCTGAGGCGCCAAAACCTAAGGGATTTAACAAATAGATGAGCAGTATTATTTGAGTAGTACTCAAAGCACAAGAAATGTTCCTAGTAGGGACAATAAAGTAACACATGAACACAGGAGTTTTTGTGTTTTATTTTTCAGCACTGTGGTTGGCTAGTTGCTCTAAGTAGTGTTAAAAAAAGGCACAGAGTGGGCAGACTTTTGGCACAGATTGATGATTCCAAAGCAGTGACATGTTGAGGAGAGACAAGCCTCCAAAATTTAAATTTCATGGTGTGATACCAATATGTTATAACTTTGGCAAGGAAACATAAAATCACAATAAAAAAGCTAATATCATGAAATGATAAGAAGGGGAATAAAGGTTGCCTATGTGGGAGGGGCATGAAAAATATGGGAGATAGGATAGAAAAGAGGGGTGTAGGTTCTCTACCGTAAGGACCTTTAGGTGTGGCTGCTGCAAGGGCAGGGCAGTATTCTTTGCTCACTTAATCAACTGCTCACTTAATTAAGTTGTTAATGATTTAAAAGAGGACTGCTGTTAGGATAAAAGTTAGAGAAAGGTAAATTTCCTCTTCACCTCCCACATTTACTCTGCCTGATTGTACCCCCACCTTTGCTTACTTACCTAGTTATCAGTGTTGAAGCAGGGAAAGCAGTCTTTTCACCTTGGAGGAGGAGAGTGTGCATGCCTGCAAACAATAAAAATGATCCCTCCCCAATCAGCCCTCCCACCCCCACCTCTCACTCAGCACCCACCACACCACACCCCTAGTACATCCCCACACACCTTCACTCAGCTGAACAGGTCCCAGGTTTGAGATTTACTCTGATCGAAGGCATGTCTTGCTGCTGGAACCGACAATTGCAATATGAGAAACTAAGGTAAGTGCAGTTCAATGTATTTCAATGGGGGTTTCACCTTTATGCATAACTCAGCCATTTGTTGACATTTTGACCCCAAATTTTCACCATGCCACCTCATGAACAATATGACTGTTATTATGCAACTCCCACCCGAAAAGTGATTTCACGGTTGGTTAGTGAATTCATCTTTCAGGCAGGATTTGTCAATTTTTCATGATGTTGTTCATGAAGTGGGGTCATAGGAAGGCTATGTTGAAAATTTGGGGTCACAATATATAAAAATGGCAGAGGTATGACCACTCATTACAATTTTGCTACACACACTCGTAACTTCAGAAATTTTAAATATTTTGACTCCAAATTGTCAGCATATACCTCTTATTACCCCACCACATGCATGTCACAGCTATCATTTTTCAAATCCTGGTCAAAATGCATTTTCCCACCTGTGGCACAGAATTTTTTAATTTTTATTTTATTCATTTTAAATGACAAAACAAAGCTTATGTTACAGTTAGGAAACATCAGACATTCAATATACCATACATTATGTAATATAAGATTTGAGCATCTCCTAATATTGTCCATTGTGAGGGGATCTCAAGTAAAATGTCCCAGTCTTATAAAACTCCAATTCAATGCTGTGCTTAGTAGCCCAGGAGCACATGGCAAGTCACTAAAAGTCTAAGAACTGCCCTTTAACATTCCCAGGATGCCTGGCCTTCCTGAAGGGCATGGTGCCATGTTGTACCTAAAAAATGTAGTAGATAATCATTTTATTTTACAGTAGTATACAGGCTGCAGCCCATAACCAACTTCATTCAGAAACATTCAACAGTGGGGATGGAATAATTATCATCCCATTAGTAACAATCAAACATGCAGCATCTGTAGGAGAACTTTCATTTCAGGCTCTTGTAATAGGAGCCTGTCTAAACAGATAGAAATGAACTGAAAATGTCACCTGCAGGGACATTGTAAGTATATAGAAACAGGGTCCCTGATAATAAAGAGCCACATTATTCAAATTTTACAGGAGCAAGTCAATCAACTGTCCTCTGATCTATCCTGATCCTCCTCTTGATCTATGGCACAGAATGTCATTGTGATTGTGCAGAATTACATTTTGGCATGGATTTGAACATTTTTAGTACTGGCTACATGAGGTGGGGTAATAAGATGTGTATGCTAGCAATTTGGTCACTGTTGTTCTATAATGGAGGTGAAGGGCATTTACACAGTTACATACATATATGCATCTCTGGAGGGATGGGAGCGCAGGCAAATAAGGATGAGATTACTCTATCTCAAAAACTATACATGGGGGATATTGCAGGGCCCAGAGGGCCTTGCACTCCCACAGGCACCCCTAACTCCACATCCTTTCCCCATCCTACAAGCAGCAGGAGGGGCAAGGCAACACAAGCAACCAGAGACAGCCATCATCAGGTAAAGCAAACAACATAGAGCTCTGCAGATAACACAAGACACAGCCATCATCATTCTCTACCAAGTCTACAAGGTCCTCTGCTATGCCAGTGTGTTGGGAGGGATGCACACATGCTGTACCATGAGGGATGGGCCAGTGTGGGCACCGCACCACAAAGTGCTCCCTAGACACCTACCAGGAAGCTACATATGATGGCCTCCTATGTTAAACGTAGGTGACACCATGGGTGTAAGACCACCACAGTGGTTTTGTATGTGTTTCAGTGACAAACAAGTGTGTTACCAGGAGCTGTCTCCTGTTCACTGTCATCTTACTGTGTTTTGGGAGCAGGTCACCCCACATGGCTGAACATGTTGGGGGTGCCAGGGGATGTGCATAGGTAATTATGGTGGGAAATAGATGGGTGACATGATTGTTAACAAGACCTCACAATGCTGCTGTATGAGGACTATTACCAGGTCAGTTTGTTCATTGATTAGACAGAGCTCTGATCATATGCTAATGTGTTTGACTACTGGTAAACATAGAGATGTACTGTTACACTGGCAGACTAACAGTGCAGAAAAAAGCTGAATGGAGGCAGCTGGCATGGCAGATATTATTTACATGAGGTTACACAGCCATAGCAAATTTAAAGTGTATGGCATCTGCTGCTATGACAATAAGTGTGAGGATGCCCATATGATATGCATCTGTATGATTTAGGGTAACGGGGGAACAGGGTAGTGTCTAGGAATGGCATGGCAAACAGAGATATGTAATAAGAGTGGTGTAAGTAGCACAATAAGTATATGTGAATTGTGGTACAATTCCAATGTGTTGTGCTTGTGTCCAGATATCCAATGCCATGGTACTGGGTTGAGTACAAGCATGTGTAGGCAACCTACTGTGGATGTGGGTAGAGGGAGGTAGGTAGAGGGGCACAAGACAGTCAGTGCTCATGGGGTAGGGATGCATGATGACAGTGGTAATGTGATCACTGACATGTTGCTGTAAGAGAACAGTTGAGAACTGAGTGTGTGGTTTGTGGTTGCTGCTATGCCTGTTGTGATGGTACTATGTTGGTGCACCAGTCAGACCTTAGACCAAATGTGGAACTACTAAAGTCGTGGTGTTTAGACAAATGAATGGAGTAACATGTGATTGATGACAAAGGGTCACAACCCACACACTAGCTCTGTGTGGAATTTGTGCTTATGATACTTTGCTCAGTAGCGTACACATATTTGGTACTATGAAACTGTTTGTTGTTTGGTGGTGGTGAAACTGTCATTACTATTCCAGCAGCCCTGCACTGTCAGCCTCCTGGTAGGTCTGTATGGAGCACTTTGGGGTGTGGTGCCTGTACTGGCTCCCCCGGGGTCCAGCATGTGTGTGTCCCCTCAACACACTGGCATAGCAGTGGACCTCATAGACCTGGTGGACTGTGATGATGGATGTGTCTTGTGTTATCTGCAGAGAGTTGTATGTTGTTTGCCTTACCTGATGATGGCTGTCTCTGGTTGGTTGTGTGGCCTTGCCCCTTCTGCTGCTGGTATGGTGGGGGTTGGGGGGAATGCAGAGTTAGGGTTGGAAACCCTAATGTTGAATTTTCCAGCATTTAACATTTTAATAGTAACTCTAACCAATGCATTATATTGGATAGACACGAAAAAGACAACAGGAGGATATGCAGAGGTATAAAAACTGTTGCCTATCACCTTTAATAGACAATGGTGCTGAAGTCATATACTTCAATTGAATTCTGGTTAAACCTCAAAATGCTATATCCTCTGGCTACAGGCCTTCAAACTGCCAGTTATTATCAATATAAAAACATTGCATTGCTAATGCATTATTGATAAACCAATTGTTTAAATATTTTGCTTTAAACAAAGGTTATTGAATATGTGAATGCATGAATAATTTCCCTTTTGGTGGATGTCACAAACACTCAACAGCATCTAGACAATGTCCGCGATGGGGCACTGAAGTGGTGTGCTTGGAGGGGGGGTGATTGTACCCCTCCAAGAGCCCTGAGGGGCTGGCTGGTGTTGGAGTGGGATTGCAGTGCAGTTGGGAGGGGCACCCTTTGTGTGCCCATGTCCCTGCATACCTGTGCACTGTGCGGGAAGGGGCACCTCATAGACCTGCACACCTGTGTGCTGGGCCAGGCATTGTCTTACAGACATGATGGGGAGGTGCAGGAATGCCATGGCACCAGGTGTTGGTGGGCATTCCACAGATGGGTGCAGGGGGCATGTATCAGGCTTATGGCAGTGTTCTCCCTTGCATAGCCTATGCACCCATCTGCACCCCCTCGACCAGCTCTATGTGCCTTGGTGCATGGAGTGTAGTGCCGGCCCACCCCTCACCCACCCCAGGCGCATTGCTCCTCACTTAGTGGGGGGATCAGACATGTATGTACTGCATGTCCCCCTTAGAGCATCCTGCATGGGGGTACATAGGGTGCAGAGTGGTTGTGTGTTCCATATACACACATGTAGCCTCTTTGCCCCATTAGTGCATAGGGGCCAGTGACTTTGTATGTGTTAATATGTCCCCTGAAGCCACTCATTGCTGAAAATGAGTAGTTTCATGCACCTTCAGCTGAGCAGGAACAGTGAAGCTGAGCTGTTCTGGTTCAAGCTGAAGGCAAATGAAACCACTTATTTTCAATGAGTGGCAATGGGGAACGTAATATTATATTATTGATCGAAAGCAATCAATAATATATTTTAAAAAAAAACTTCACAGAATATGCCAGTTTCAAGGGCATCTGCACATGAGATGCTGTTTACAGAATAAAAGTATCTCATGTACAGGGGAAAGGAGTGCTCCGATTGGTCGGGAGTGATGTCTCGATCTATAATACATATTAGAGTGATTCTGTATACTGACTTTGTACCTTTTTACTACTGGACTTGTTTGTATTGTGTTGTTTGGATTGTTGTTTCCTGATTTATTTCTTGTATCCCCTATGAATAAATAATTCATTTAAATAGGAGATCATGGTTAACTTCTTAGAGACAAGGTTGAAACATTACATCAAAGTGCTGAAATGTTTCTGTACAGGCAACACAGATTGCTAAGGATCTGTATGTGGCAGCAAAAGGCAATAGTGAGCAATCAGTCATCACAATTTGAAGGGTAGAAAACAAACAAACCAGGAGCCTGTGTGGTCAGAATAAAGCAGTCTTACTACTAATTATTTCTGCAAAAGACTGAAGAAATTAAAATAAGGCAATGGCTATCTAGAAATATGTCAGGCTGCACATAACACACAGCTCTAAAAAACATGAGTAATAAATGATCATAAATGTTCAGTACAATAATATATAATAATATACAGTCCAATACAATAACATACAGCAGTATATGAGCAAATTTCTTGCAGGCAGTCTTCAGTTCAGGGAAGGAATGAAGGAAAGAATAAGGGTAGGGGTTAGGGGTAGGACATTACTACCTTCTTAACTCTATTTTCTCTGTGAGAATTTAAAAGAATGAAGCCATCCTTGGTTTTCAAAAGTGTATAATTCTGGAGCAGGTCACATTTTCTCTCAATTGTTTTACTTTATGAGACTGAGTTGAGTAATTCCTCCCCACCCCCACCCCCTTATTATTTCTTTCATTCCTTCCCTCTGGGTCTGATTGTACACTGCCTTATGTTATTGCATTGCATGGTATATATAGAATAATACACGGGTGGGTTTGTGTAATGAGAATTTTACACACACCAGCAGTGTGGGATGCTGCATAAACCCTGACAGCAAAGTTCAAGGGGTTTATAAAAGCATCCCAAACTGAAGGTGTGTGACATTCTGGTTACATACACCAACCCATGTTTTATTTTATTTGATTACTGGTCCTTATTTTTAATAAGACTGGGTTTTTGAAATAACAGAGAAAGAGTGGAACAGTGCTGTACATGGTATTAGAAAGGCTTTTCTTTACAGCTTCATACTTTTTTTTTAAGCTTTCATTACATTTTGACGCACGACATGGGGCTGTTTCAAGGTCTGTTGACTCTCTTGTTTCTATGAGGAAAGCTTTATATAGCTTTAAACCATTTGCCATTTTCTGGCTCGTGTTTCTATTTTCCTGCTCTGTGAGGAATTCTTGGTGGCTTGCTAGATCTGAAACATCAAATCTTGATTTAATTTTTTATTTTCTGTCAGGATGACACTTTTGTGCCCTCTTTTACTGTAATTCAGTGAAGTTAAGTGTGACTGATTAACTTCTCTATAAGAGAATGAATTTGCATCATTGGGAGCAGTTGCTTTAGCTTGCACTGTCCGTAGTGCAAGCTAAATTGACAAGCACTCGTTTCATTTGCCAGATTGCAATGCAAAATATCAACTGGGCAGTTGTAATGTGATTAAAAAGTCTGGTAATTCCAATCAATCAATCAGTCAAATCTTTATTTATCCAGGTGGACACTGTTGAGCAAGCTCATTTACAAGGTGGACCTGCATCACACAAGGTCAGGTACAATACACATAAGTACACATAAATATGGGGATTAGGGTAGAAACATCGGAGTATATAATAAAGCAAGCTAAGTAACAGTGAGACCAGCAGTCCATTTAGGCACACATTGTAATGTATCTAACTATGTACATGACATGGTTAAGGAAAGGGAGAGAAGAAGGAAAATTTAAGTGGAACCTCATGTAGGTGTAGTTTGCAAGGGGTAAGGGGGCAGGGGCAAGAGTCCTACTCGGTGGTACTGTACTGAATTCCCGGTTATGGCTTAGGGCTAAAAGTTTAGGGTTGAAGGCTTCAGGGTCACCGAAGTCACTCTCAGGGATACTGGTCGAGGGATACTGGTGGAGGCTTCAGTAGCGCCGGCCACCCGGAGACTGCAGATGCATGCAGCATCCAAATTGGGACCCTGGTGGGTTCTCAGTGCTCAAGGATTGTAATCCGATTGAGTAGTCTCAGGTGGTGACTTCGGAGGTGCCGACTGCTGATTACTACGGATCCTGTGGTGACAACGCTGGGAGCTCTGTGGGGTCATTGGCACTTGGGGGTCAGAGTCGGAACAAGGGGTAGAGAGGCTTGGGAGATGGAAGGAATGATGAGGCAAGGGTGAGAAGGGTATAAGGTTTCTGCAGGGTAACGTTTTTTAATGTGTGCGAGGCAAAAGATGATACACAGAGAGGGAGTAGTTCATAGGCAGTGGAAGCAGTGACATACTTCCGTAATTGTTTTTGTGTAAAAAGTCTTGAAACACTGCAATGCATACTGGGGATCTTAGTTTCAGGAATTTCTGTATCTCGTTCCAGAGGGTTGGCAGCGAGTAACCTATGGCCGCTCTCCCAAGGTGCGTGCAGACCCAGGGAGTCCTCAGGGAAATTAGGGAGCAGCTCCTTAGGGCATAGGTTTGGAGCTCACTTAGAGGCAGTAGGTCAGGGATATAATGTGGTAATTTGCCTGTAATCACTTTTAGAGTCCATATGGCAGCATTTCTATTGCATCTGTATTGTAGGGAGGTCCATCACACTGCAGCGTATAAGGAGCAGTGATGGGTAGAGGAGGGGAGGCCAGTGATGAAATGCAGCTCTCTGTGATATAAGACTTAAAGCTTACCCAGATATGAGGTGTTGCAATGACTATAGATGAAATCAGCGTAGTCTAATGAGGAGAAGAAAGTGGACTGTACAAGGTGTCTTTTTGCTTCTGTAGTCAGAAGGCAGTTTATCCGGTAGAAGAGCCCCAGCCTCTGCCTCAGTTTTTTCACCATATCCTCCAAATGTTCCCCAGAGGAGAGTTTGTGGTCTAGCCAGACCCCCATGTATTTGAACTTGGGGACAAACTCCAGGTTTTCTCCTAATAAGGTGGTGATGGGGGGGTAGAGTGTCAATAGTAAGGTAAGATGGATGGTTACCAGGTGAAAGAATCATTGCCTTAGATTTTTTGGCATTGAAGAGCAGTTTTTTGCTAAGAAGCTGTTATTGGAGGATATCGAAGTCGAGTTGCAGATCTTTACAGGCAGCTTCAGGTATTGACCAGCTTTGGTAGAGTACTGTGTCATCCGCAAACAGGTGAATGTTTGCCTTCTTAATACTGAGGTCGATGCTGTTAATATATATTTGGAAAAGTATTAGTCCCAGGATGGATCCTTGAGGGACACCTCTTAATAACAGTTTAGGGGAGGAGAGCTCCCCTTCTGCCTTGACCTGGTGACGCCTGTCTGTTAAGTAGTCCTGGATCCAGCCCAAGGAGGTGGTGTCTAGACCTAAGGCTTTTAATGAGGAAAGAAGTAGGGAATGGTCGACAGTGTTGAATGTCTTGCTGAGGTCCAGAAAGACAGCGCAGATGAACTTTTTGTTTTCAAGGTCATATTTCCAATTGTTTGTTATCTTGGCTAACACCGTAACCGTACTGTGGTTCGTTCGGGAACCTGACTGTATAGGATTTAGAAAGTCTGTCTTTTCCAGGAAGGCTCATAGCTGGGCATTCACTATTTTTCCTAGAAGTTTTGATAATATGGGGAATAACGAAATTGGCCTGTAATTATTTAGGTCACAGGGATCCCCAGATTTAAATAGCAGGATAATGTGGGCAGTTTTCCATAAATCAGGGAGGTACCCTTGTGATAGAGACAGATTGAACAGATGTGTAATGGGCACCGTCAGGACATGCCAGGCAATCTTTATGTAGTAGGGATCTAAAGAATCTGTGCTGGTGCTTTTCTTGGTATCCAAATGAAGGAGATGTTCTTCAACTTCTTTTAGGGTAGCAGGTGAGAAGGAAAAGGTGCCGTTAGTTAAGTTTGGCTCAGAGGGCAAAGCATTCATCTGAGAGCACAGGCTGCAAGCAGGTGAGTTATTGAATGCTAGTCCAGCTGAGGCAAAGTGATTATTGAAGGCTTGTAATATTTCTTTTATCGCTGATAATGGCATTGTTTGAGGAAATTTTTGAGGGGAGTGTGTTTCCTATCGTATGACCAGAGAGGTCTTTTATTGTGGACCAGAATTTGGTTGGGCATTTTGAGGCAGCATCTAGCTCTGTGCAGTCAAAATTGGACTTGGCCTCTCTGATCAACTTTGTGCAGGAGTTCCTGGCGGTTCTGAAAAGACATCAGTCTTTGGCAAGTTGTGATTTGCAAGCACTTTTCCAAAGCTTGTCCCTTTTTAATAATGTGGTTTTGAGGTCTGCAGTAAACCAGAGATATGTTCTAGGCTTTATGCAAGTTTTGACCAGAGGAGCATGGATATTGAGGGCATTTGTTAAAATTTCTTGGAGATGGCATATGTATTATTTACTGATTTGCGAGGAAGAAACTCTGCCATAGTAGAGAGGCCTTAAGATCATTGATATAGGCCAGTGGGTCAAAGTTCTGTTTTGATCTCTTAGTAGAGAATTTCGAGGTGGATTTGGGCATATGGTTTGTTCTCACACCAGCAATAAAACAGTGGTCGCTAACATCAGCATGGAAGATGCCAGCATGGGAGAAGAAGTGCGGTTTATTTACTAGTAGGACATCTAGGAGGGTACTACTTGATGGGTTTTTCTTATTAATGCGTGTTGGTTCATCGATGAGTTGTGAAAGTCCATGGGGATCACAGAGGGATTTGAGAGGTAGCGAGGCGCTGAACAGCCAGTCGTAGTTAAGGTCTCACAGAATAATAGTTTCTAGGTTACTAGAGTCCAACATAGATGACAAGTGAGTCAGGAGCTGTGGTACAGCAGATGGTGGTCTGTAGCAGCCGATGATTCAGATGGCCGACGCAGGAGTAGTTTCAATTTTTAAGGACAAGAATTCGTATGCATTGGCAAGCGAAGAGGAGTCAAGTATAGAGACTGTGAATTTGTCCTTGATGTAGAAGGTGACTCCACCACCCCTAGTTTGTCTGTCAGTTCTGAATAGCAGATAGTTGGGGCTGCTGATCTGCCGTCAGGGGTGCCTGGCTTGAGCCAGGACTCTGAGATAACAAGCACATCAGGTTCGGTGTGTGAAATCCAAGCCTGGGTGGAGGACAATTTTTTTACAAGGCTACATGCATTGACATGCATGAAGCTAATTCCTTTTAACTTAGTGAGCTCTGAGGGTGAAGTGATGTCTTTTGTGGGACCAGGATTGAGCTCGATGTTGCCTGAGCAGAGTAATAAAAGGAGTACAAGTTTCATTAAGGCAACAAGGGATATTTTGGAGATTTTCATCCTTTGCTGGGTAGATGAAGCATCCGGGTATGTTAGCGGGAGCTTATTGTGAGTAATATGTTGTCCTAGCATTACATAGCATAGAACCCTTGCTGTGAAGTACCACAGGGTGTGATCACTGGGGAGAAGTGGCTGTGTATAAAAAAATGAGGACCAGTAATTAAAATATATTATTGCACCGAATTATGTATTGACATATATTATTTTATGTGTATATGCATTTTTTGCTTCAGGTTATGAGCAGTCATTGCTCTTCTCAACTGATTTTCAGCTTAAAATAATTTTAAATGATTTATGGTTGATCCTCAACAACTTTTAAACACCAGCATGTACAGGAAGAATGCTTCAAGTGTATTTCCAGACTGGCGATAGAAGTGTCCATATAAGGAGTGTGTCATTCATTCAATTCAGAATCTAATACAACTCAATACTTCCCACTACTATATACAATAATGTCCTGACACTGTTGACACTGATCCCTTTAGCAAAGATGGGGGGAGGGGGGTGGCATTAAACAAGATTGAATGAAAAACTAACTTCTAGGTATAGTAGTTCCAGAGTGGAAACGACTGAAATGGCAGCATATGGTACATATTAAAACATACCATGATGCCACCCAATAATCATGGGGCAGTGCAAGAAAATGTGACATGCTGCAGTCCAGCCAACATTTCCATTTTCTTCCTCCCTGAGAGGGCAGCACATGGGAGAGACTGTGTTGGAAGAGAAGATCAAGTTGCCTGTATATGAAACATATCCATTGCTGAGAAGGGTTTCCTTGGATTGGGTGGGGGGCAAGGTAATTGTATGCTGGTCCACCAATAAAGAATTAACAGCAAATTCCTGACAATATTAGTTACAGAATTTGCAACAATTGACAGAGTGAGAAGGCAGTGAGAATGAATGGGATTAAGGGGATGTCTCTAGGCCATCTACTGTAGCAGTAAAATGGGCAGTCGATCCTACTGCTGCTTTATATGAAATGCAAGGCAAGAGTCAGAAGATCATAGTTAATTGCAGTATTTGCACTTGATGCAATAGAACACTTTGAGCTTTTCTGTTTGTTTCAGTGACTCTCATATCACAAAGGTATTGCATTTCTGCACCCATTTATTCTGGCTGCCTACGTCTGTCAGTACTGCATTCTTTATTGCAGAATCATTTATAGACTTGCATGACCAATCCAATGGATGATAATTAGTTTTTAGTAACTCATTTTTTGAAGTAGATAGTAACATTGCCAGTTTGCTTTTACTTATCATACAATACTCAGGACTCTCTGTGAGGAGAGGGGAGCTGTATTGGGTTGCAGTTGGGCAGGGACAAGGGTACCAGCTTGCTGTGAGATTCAAATTACTTTATTATTATTATACTGTGGCTCTGCATTTGGGGATGGGGAGCTGGGCAGGTGTGCAGGGTCTCTGTGGAACAGGGGGCTGAGTTCCAATTTCCTTGGTTATTTTTCCTGTTATACAGTACTCGAGGCCCCAACTATGCTGTGACAGTACTGATGATCTCACAGTCCCATAGAAAGTACCTTGGCACAGACATTAAGTTAGCAGGGTAATACAGCAGTAGCAGCCTGAGCAGTGCAGCATGTCACAAGTCAGACCATCATTCTTCCACTCTGGGCCTGAATGCATACTATTATATATTATTGTTTGGAGTGTATGTTATTTTGCAGTATTGTATTGACTTGTATAGTGATGTATATTATTGCATTTGTATTTGTATTTGAGGTATTTAAACCATTGAAAAGATGTTTCAAATATCGTTATTACCAGGAAGGGTAGGGAAGGACTGGACAGTACAGTACAGTACTGCTGACCTTGCAATCCCAGTGCAGTAGCATGACACAGATATTGGATCAACAGTGTAATACAGCAGTGGGAACCTGAGCATTGTAGCACATCATGAGTCCCCATGGCTGAGCAATGGGGGGTTAGACTGCCATTGTTAGTCACCCAGTCTGAGTTTGCTGTTTGTTTTTATTTATCATGCAGTGCAGTTCCTGGGGCTATCCTTATGGAGGGGTAAGCTGGTGGGTGTATTGTAATAAAATATCTTGGAGTCCAGTGGTTCCCCCCAACCCTGATCTCCCATTACTATAGTGAAAATATGTCCTGGTGTGCAATGTCTCCCCGATCTCTCATTACTATAGTTATCAGTTGGGCCTCATAAGTCAAATGTGTGTCTGGGTGTTGTCATGGTCACATGCACCTGCTATGTGCACACCACACCCTGACACCTGACACTGGGACTCATAACAGTATTGCATCAGGACAAGAGATAGCTGCAGGCATGCTACTGTATGCATTTGAGTGGGTCACTGCACTCCTCTATGAGGATGACCACCTTTTGGATTCCACCCCTGCCTGTGAGGGTATTTATAGCCAGTGCCAACCCACAGTGGGGGACGACCCCATGGCCACCACTAATCCCTGTGTGCATGGCATTTCAGTCATTCCAGTGATGCCAACTGGAGATCCTGATTCTACCAGGCCCACAGGAGATGATCATCCCATGAACAAGGCATCAGGCCACCCTGGAGCAGGCAATATGACTACCTGAGGGCCTTCAATATATAGGGGACTACTACTGCAATGGGCTTGGGATGGTATGCTTCATCACTGAACCGATCATGGTGAGTACAGACACTGGTTAGGGTAGGGGATGCATGGGGCATAAGATTAGTTGTGGGCCAGTGTGTGAAGAGGGTGGGCTGGCTGTCTGGGATGTGAGCACTGCCATCTGACACCTGCCTTTTCTCACTGCAAGGGTACCACATCACTGCTGGCAGTTATACTCTTGTAGGAGAAGGTCCCAACATCATTGACATTGACATCAACCCTGATCCCCCAGAAAACTGCTGGAGGAGTGGGAGAAGGTGGCACATGCTGTTTATTATGGAATCATGTTAGTTCAGACCTGGAAAGCAGAATGGTCAGGCTCCATGGACATTTAATGTGGTGGCAGCTATGAAAGGTAGGTGTCTAGCCACCAACCATGTGCACCATGCTGTAGGATACAGGTACTACGATAGCACAGCACTGGACTGCCACCAGGGATGTGTGGCATGGACTTAAAGAGCTAGTGTACTGCCTAAAACTAATGTTAGTTTTTAAAAGCAGTCATCCATTACCTTTGATATCTGAGGTACTTTTTCCTTTCCCTGTGGTTAATTAGAAGATTTTTTAAGTGATGTTAGCAGGTGTGATCTGTGGAACAACACTGTGCCTGGAAGCTGACATATTCAGCTTTATTGCCCCCCACTACATCATCTGCACTGTGACATCACTGCTGCTTAGGAACAGCAGTTCAGTGGCTGCCAGGTCAATCAGCTGTGATGTCAGTCAGTGAGATCACAATGCTGATGATGTAGTGGGGGGAATAGAGTCAGATATGTCAGTTGCCAGCCAGAGAACCATTCCAAAAATCCAACACAATATTATCACTTAAAATGCTTTCAAATAAGCAAAAGGAAAAAGGAAAATACTTCAGAAATAAAATGTTACAACTGACTACTTCTCAAAATTGGTATAATTTTCCTGTCTGTTTTGAGTCTACTAGCTCTTTAAGGGACTCTGACATGTGCCATGGAAGTGGAGCGGATACAGTAAAGTACAGAACTGTATCATGTTTTCACATACAGTATACACAGTAGTAAGCAGTATGATACTGAACCTGTATCAATTGTGTAATAAACAGAGTGAAGGACACATGATCTGTGTCCCCTGTTGTTCTTTTGGTGGATTATACAGTGTCTGTAAAGGGTAGTACCTGTACAAATTCAAAAGCAAAAAGCTGTCCAGGAGAGCTGAGGCCAGTGATGGGATCCACAAATGTGATCAATATCTAGCAACCAAAGACATACAAATGATAAGGAGTTCAGAACCATGAAAAGGGACTGACTAAGAAAAAAAAAGTGTGTGTGTGTGTGATAGATGGAAGGAGGCATAATGACAAAAATTGCATATGTGTAATTGGGGGTGTGGGATGAGGCAGTAACAGTTATTATTACAATAAACAAAAAAAAATACATACAGTATAGGTCCTGCCAGTCACCTGATGTGTGAATATTGCCACATTGGTGCATGACCCCCCACCAACAAACATACCTGACAATGCAGTCACCAGAGGATGATGCCCAACACCATTTATACCTGACATACCCATCTAATATAAAGATTATAAGAGACTGGTTATAATGTTGAATATTTTTTACTTGAAGTTAGTATACTGCAGTGATCGGAATTTTCAGCTATTGCATGCCCCCAGCCTGGTTCTGTCACTGGCAGCTCCAAAGCTTGAAGACATTTTTTCACATAGGCAGAAATGGCAGAAAGCGTACCATCATATTAAAAGGAGAATGGAGTAGGAACAGAAATGGTTGGATGGGCTGTTGTATGTTGTGTTTCCCTGCAGTACCCCACAGCATATGATAACTCAGTGAGAAGGGACATCTTAGCTGGACTGCAGAGTCTCATGTTTCTCTGCATTATTCTGAAGCACATGATAACTCAGAAGAAGAGACATCTTGGCTGGGCTGCAATATCGCATGTTTCTCTGCAGCACCTCGAAGCACATGATAACTCAGTGGGAAGGAAAATGTTGGCTGGGCTGCAATATGTCACATTTCCCTGCAGTGCCCCATGGTTACTGGTTGGCCTCCTGGTATGTTTTAGTGTTTATCATGTGCGTAAATCAAGTCAACCATTGTTATATGTTTCAGGGTTTTTATTTGTACTTTTTTCATATGTTAGTTTATGTGAGCTACAAGTGATAACTTTAAAAATTAAAGAGATATCTAAAGAATGTAAAACTGAAAAAAATAAGATTAGTATAACTATAAATGTCACTGAATAAGTACAATAATAAATCAAGCACTTAAACTTTGGCTAGCATCATACTGTAGTGTCGGAAAGCACACCAGACTTCTTCTAATTCAAAAATAATTGACTGAATACATTCACGGTTCTGATATGCACTGCATAGCAGCACTAGAATGTATTAATCATGATAGGCAAAACATTTTTGAGCTAAAATACTGTACCCATGTAATACCATTTTATTCTATACATACAAAGTGATGACTGACTAATTCTGTGTGTGCCTCTATGGCAAGTTCTCACAAGCATCCCCCAAGGAAAAAAAATTTATTCTGTGACTGAGCAATACAGTAAGTAAGGTCTGTCCAGTAGCAGCAATGCCACTAATGTACTGTAACTCCAGATTATCTTGCAGGTGCCATCTGCTGTCTGACTGCAGCATTGCAGGATTTTCTCAGGAAAGAAAAAAATGCTGAATTGCTTCCGGATAATGCTATGTTCTAAGAACTTTATTGCAACATTCTTCCCTCAGACTTTTGTTTTAACACACTTCATCCTGGCAGGCAGCACTGTACTAATTAAATTAAAATGAAAGCTGTCATGGGCAAATTGGAATTATTTTCTCACTAGACAGGACTATCTTTGGATATCATACAAAAAAGTACACAGTAAAAATACTGTAACAATCTCCATGTATCCCTACTTCCTAGTCTATGGAGGGGCACTTAACCGGAACCCAGCCTGAAGTTAGTTACCACACATTACCTCTGTTAAGATACAAGGATGTTTAAAATCCCTGATCGAGTGGTTCAAATTTCATCAGACTGTCAGACTGTTTTGTCTAATCTATGAATTGAAAAGAAGATGTGCTGCATCAGAGGCTTAAGGATTCAATTAATTTAATTAAAGTAACAAAGAAAGTTCTGAGTTTCAAGCTTAAAGGACTGAGCAGTTAATTGAAACTAGGCTAGACTATACCATGCAGAAGTGTTAATGTGGCAATGGGGTCACTACTCCTGGGCAATATAAAAAAAAAGCATCTTATATCTGGGAGTCATACAGGATGAAAGCCTGACAATGGAGACCTAGGTGTCTGCCATACTCTGGAATGGCTTTTTCCATCTTTGGAACATCCACCAGATAAGATTCCTTATCCCTTCCCAAGACATGGTCATACTGATTTCTGTCTTTGTGACCCCCATGTTAGACTACTGTAACTTTCTGTACCTTGGGGTTAGTTAGGGTACACTGTGGTACTTGCAACTGCTGTAGAACGCAGCCACCTGAGTACTCACGTGTCTTCTGAGATTGAACCATATTTCTCTGGCACTGTGAGATCTGCACTGGCTGCCGGTGAAGCGACATATCTCATTTAAGGTAGGTTTATTAACCTACAAAGCCCTTCATGGACTGGGACCAGTTTACCGGGCTGAGCTCCTGCACCCACACATCCCTATCTGCCCACTCCATTCAGCCTGGGAGAGACTCCTGCTGGTTCCTAGGGCTAGGCTGAAAACCTTTGGGGTTCAGGCCTTTGAGATAGCAGGCCCAACACTCTGGAATTCTTTGCCCAGAACCTTGAGGGAGGCCCCCCTCAGTTGAGGCTTTTAAGAAGGCCTTCAATCAATTTATCAATTTTATTTGTAACTGGAAGGTATGTGAGCAAAAATGCCCATTTTCACAAATGTCCAGTGTAGGAATATAACAGATGAACAAATACATAGGCCAATGGGATACATAGGACATACAATGGACTACCTATGACATACCATAAAATAAATACTATATATATATATATATATGTGTGTGTGTATAGAAGTACATTATATATACAGGTGTATAGAAGTACAAGGAACTAAGAGATGCAAAATATAACTAGCATATTTCATGGGTAAAACTGTATAAGAGTTGACCAGAAGGCAGACAGATAAACAGAAATGTTTTCAGGTATCATATAGGGCAGGAAGTTTTAATGCACTCGGTGGGGAGAAGAAAAGTGCAGGTGATGCGGGGGGAGAGAGAGCCACTGGAATTTACTGAGAGGGCCTGGAGGAGGCCTATCAGGTCAGCTGCAGGTGGATGATAGTAGGATGTGCTAATTTTGGGAGGAGTTGAAGCAGCATATGGACCTACAAGCCTGGATTTAGTGGGGTAGTTTGTTGTAAAGCTGTGTTCCTTTGAAGGGTAATGGAGTTCTGGGCATGCTTAGTCATGTAGAAAGGGGTGTAAAAAAACAGACTTGAGGCACCTCTAGTCAATTGCCCAGGTGCTGCAAGTGGGAATAGGGAGATAACGCTGGGGGTGAATATTGAGGTATATCTTATGTAGGAAGGAGATCATCTTTAGATGGAACCTCCCTTCTAGAGTGGGCCACTTGACTGAGGAATAAAGTGAGCAGTGGTGTGTTTTCCAGGGGAGACCGGTGATGAAACATGCTATGCTATTGTACAGTAGCAGCCACAAACACTGCCAGATATTTCCCAAAATTTCTACGATATTTCCAGAAATAGCTCATGCTTTCTCCATTTCCAAAGTAGGGGCAGCAGAGAGAAACTCTTTAGAAATTTTGCAAAATATCTGAAAATAACTGGCAATGTCTGTGGCTACTACTGTATGTGACTAAGTTTGGAGAAAAGGAGGGATGAGGTAGGGGTTGAGGGATAGAAGACAATAGATCTGTATTCAATAAGGGGCAGGAGTGTAGAGCTAGTGAGGTGAAGTCTGGATGCAGGGATGAGGAATTTTCTAATCCTGTAGAGCAAACCAAGTCTGACATGCACCTTCTTTACGAGGTTACCGATGTGGAGATTGTATGAGAGGTGGGGGTCAAGGTGGAGACCTAGGTATTTGAATTCTGACACTTGTTCAATGAGGTTGCTGGAATTGTTGAGGAGCTTAAAACCAGTGGCTGGGGCTTTCCTGGGTCCAGAGAAGATCATGAGCTTTGTCTTTTTGGAGTTGAGGACAAGGCTATTACCAGAGAACCAGGAGCGAAGCTTCATGAAATCAGACTACAGATTGTGGAACATCGTGGTGGGGTTTTTGTCACTGTAGAAAAGGGCTGTATCATTGGCATAAAGGACAATTTGAGTGAAATGGCATATCAAGGGAAGGTCATTTATGAAGAGTGAGAAAAGAGGGGGCCCAGGATTGATCACTGGGGGATACCATATTTAATTGGGCATTCCGAGGAGATGTGACCTTTGATTGTGATCTTTTGGGATCTCCCAGAGAGGTAGCTACTGACCCATTTTATGGAATCATCAGAAAGATGTAGGCCTTTTAGGGTGTTAAGGAGGAGGGGCGTGGTCCACAAGGTTGAAGGCGCTGGTAAGGTCAGCAAAAATGCAGCCAGTGTACTGGCCTTTGTCATTAGCTTTAACAATTTCGCTGGTGAACCAGACCAGGGCTGTTTCAGTGCTGTTACCAGATCTGAGCCTATGCTGGGCACTAGAGAGTAGGTTGCTGGATTTCAGGTAGTCAGTGAGTTGAGTGTGCCGAACCTTCTCTATATTTCTTGAGAGAGGGGCGAGGAGGGAAATAGGACAGTAGTTACCTATCTCATTTCTAGACCCAGACTTGAATAATGGTCTGATGGTGGTAATTTTCCAGATGGTGGGGAAAAAGCCAGAACAGAGGGAGTGGTTCAGTAGGTTGGTGATGGGTACTGCCAAGGCATTGATGGAGGGTTTAAGAATTTTATAATCTATACCATCACCACCTTTACTGGGTTTGGGTTATTCCCATGGATGAGCTTTTTGCTGTCAATGGGTTTTAAGGCTTTAAAGTAGAAGACGGGGAAAGTTCTGCCTTCAGGATTGTGGTGGGTTGGGGGCGATGAGGGGGGAGGTGGGCATAGGAGGGGAGGGAGTAAGTTTGTATTTTTCAAGGTTGATGAAAGAATTGTTGAAAATGTTAGCCACTTTGGTCGGGTCATTAGTCTGGTTGGTGCCATGGTGCAGGTTGATGGGATCTGAATTTTTGGTCTTGCCTATTAGTGAGTTAAGGGTCCTCCAAAGCTGACAGGGGTTAGAGGATTCACTGAGTTGTTTGTCATGCAGGAAATTGATTTTTGCTTTTCTTACAGATGATTTGCACTTGTTTTGCAATGACCTATAGAGGGAGAGCTGGGCTGAGTCCCTGTGCTTTTGGTAGCTGGCCCAGGAATTGTCCCTGGATCTCATGAGTTTGACGATATTAGGTGAGATCCTTTCATTAATTTGACCCCTGCTCCTGATTTTTTTTTAAGGGAGCATGCCTGTCGCAGACACTGCCAAGGATAATAGAGAATATATTTAGGATATAGTAGTAGTTGCCTGGCCCCTCTGTAAAGGACCAGTCCACTAGACTAAGATTGTGGGTTATTCACTCAATTTTCTGATCAGTTAGTCTCCTGGAGAAAATGAATTTAGTTTTTTTTTTGGTATACAGGCCGACAATAAGCAGAAAATGGCACAGTGATCACTGATACAGTCAGGCTAAACACTGGAGTTGGTGATGGAGGAGGGGTGCAAGCTGATGAGTCAGTCTATAAATGTGTGAGTCCCAGTTTTATAATTGGATCTAGTAGATGAGGAAATGAGCTGGTGGAGACCTAGATTCATGATACAGGATTTGACAGTGTTGGCATGACCAAAGTCCCAGTTTAAGTTAAAATCACAGAGGAGGATTCACTCTCTAGTCAGTGGGAGGGAGTGTTTAAGGGCTAGTAAAGACTCAAGATCAGAGTGTGGGATTCCTTGGGGAAGATAGATGGTGGTGAGGGTGATGGTTTTATTGGGGCTGAGTAGAATGTGGATTGAGAGGGTTTCAAGTAGGGAAAACTCATGACTGGGGTTGTGTTCAGTGAAAGGGAATTTGTTAGATGTAAAGAACATGCAGTCACCCCCTTTTTTACTCTCTCTGTCCTTTCTGACAGTGGTGTAGCTGCTGAGCTCGATCTCCACATCGGAGATATTGTGAGAGAGTCAGGTTTCAGAGAGGACAATGACATCAAAATCATAGAGGGCAGCCCATGCTTGGAAGGTGTCGAGTTTGGCTGAGATACTCAGAATGTTTAGGTGCACTATGCTGATGTTTCCTTCCTTAATAAGGAGGGGCTGTGGGGTGGGAGTGACAGGATTTCCTGGTCCTGGATTAGGATGGATGGTACCTGAGAGGAGTAGGAGGAGAACAAGGGTTCAGGTAAAAATAGAGACAAGAGTTAGCAACTTGTGTCTTTTAGATTTGCAACATTAGTTGTAATAGTGGGTGTGCAAATGAAAAGACACCCGGGCAGTGGAGGGACAGGGGAAAAGAGAGGAAAAAAAGAGGGTCATGAGGATAGATCTGGGCAAAGGGCTGTGGGGGTTAAAAGGTTTAGTGTGTAGTGAGAGGGTACAAAGACTGAGAGGGGAGAAATTGAGGGTGGTGGGGAGATACATGCGGGGTGGTCAAGATTTAAAAGGAGAAGGAGAATAATTAACATGGTAGATGCAGCAAAACAGATGGATGGAAGAATATGAGAGTGAAGTTAAGAACTCCTGAGTGACAGTGGACAGAATATAAGGATGTTGAGTAGGAAGGTTAAGGGTAGGTTAAAGGTCTACTTAAACTATTAAGTAATTAAGGCTGCCCGATGGAGTAGTGGTTAGTGTCACAGCCTTTGGTGCAGAAGGTGCAGTGTTGAAACCTGGTTGATGCCAGAGAGGAGATCCCTAGGAAGAGTGGAGTACTGGAGGTGGACAGGGGAGGGCAGTGGTGAGTTTTAGGTCAGATGATTCAAGGTGGTAGAGGAGAAAGGATGAGGGGAACAGTAAATGCAAGTGCAGCCAGTGACTTCTAGTGGTCGGACAATATAGGGAGCAGGTGAGAAAATGGGTTGTTAGACAAAATAGCCAGTGTCACGTGACAGGAAGTGCATATAAAGGAAATGACAGCCAAGGGTAGGTATGCTGGGGGGAGGGAGCAGTCAGCATACAATGCTGGCGGGCCAACACACTCACTACCTGTGTTGTGCAGGCTGCTCTGTAACACAGTAAGATGGTATGCACAAGCTTCAACAGTGCTGAGAGGCTTTGTCTTCCAATACCTTCTTTCTGTGTGCTGCAAGCTGCTCTGTGGGACATGGAGTGCTGAGGTAAAATTGAGGATTCTGTGGAGAAGCAGAAAGGGATAAGGTGAGGTATCCTGAGGGAGACAAAGGAATTAAGGCAGGAAGCTAGAGAGGGTGATGGGGGGTTGCACTGAGCATGCTCAGCACCAGAGGGGTGAGAAAACTGAAGTGAAGTGGAAAATAGAATCTGAAGTAAGGGAAAATAAGAAAAGAAGGCACAGAGATAAGCTAATCTTGCAGTTTTCAACAGAGAACTCACTGGCTAAACTGGAGCAAAACCTAAGCAATGCAGGCTCTGAGTTAAATGAATTAAGGTTATAGCACAAAATGGAGTAACACTACAAGTAAATGAATAAACAGCTGAGTAAAAACAATCTAACTTGTTTGCAGATATTTAAAACAGTTTAGAAACACAGTAAAACTTTAAAACTTACCTATTTCAACAAGCAACTGGAGATGTCCCCTAACACCTTTTTCTCAGCAAATTATACAGTATTGAGTTTTATCAAGTAGTTTTAGATGAAATCCTGGTAGTTTTTTATTATTATTTTATTTGGGTATGAAATAGTTAATTGTTTGTGGTTTTATATTGTTTTTATTGTAATAGCACCCTGGAAATCCAGAGAAGGGTGCTATAAATAAATAAAGACTGTCATAAACCCACTCAGCAGGTCAGACCCTCTACTCCCAAGGTGCCAACCTCTGAGCACAGTCTTATGAACAGTGTAACAGACAAGGTAACCCTCTTGTCTGTTTTTGTGAGTTTGGATCAACCTTTGGTCTCAAGTTCTGGAAGGATTCAAACTGTGAACCTCTTGCTAGTGTACCCAATGCACAGGCTCAGACATTTCTGTCTTTGGGGGCCAGATATCTTTGCCTACAGGCACCTAACCAGGTATACAGAGATGAACCCTTAAAAACTTTAATAAAGACCTCAGATTTAAAACGCCTCTCTTTCCAGTTTGGTACCACCAATCAAGCTTATATTTAGTATCTGCAATAACCATATACTTTTCTTACAACTAAAAAGAAGTCAAAGACAGACCAAGTAAGTTCTAAAAAGAATTTTACTAAAATAGTTAAAAATATGTAAAATGCAAAATACAGAACTCTTATACCACCAGACATACAAATCTTTTAAAAGAAACAAGGTTTAAACATTGCAAATTCCTACTTACAGTACTTAGATTTGAAATTTTTCTAAATATTTGTTTACAAGTGCTCCAAAGATGTTTCCTCAGTCAGAGTCTAGGTAAAAGTGTGTAAGTAAAACAGAATATTCCTTAAACAACTGTATGGAACAACCCATTTTTGTGTGAGGTCAGCTAGCTCATCCTCTGTCAGATTATGTAAAAAAAAATATTTATCTTATACAAAAGTATTACGTTCTGCAACTTCAGCATAATTCATGTCCTTCAAATAACTCTTATTTTGATCTCATAATAGGCTTCTTCCTTCCAGGATATGAAAGCTTCCATATGATTTCACATTTCTATGTAATAACCCGAGTTTTCCTTCCAATGTCATAAAATGGGATATGTTATAGCAACTATGGTTGTAATTAACTGAGACAGACAGGATCCTTAATTAAGGCCTTACATGTAACACATGGTCTCTAAAAACTGAGTGTCTGTGAACTCACATGCTGTCAGCATTTTTCTTATGGCTTCCATCTTTTAGCTAAAGTCTGGGGTGGGGAATGAGTGAGGTCATTCTAAGAACATCAGAATTTTTTTAGCAGAAACAGTCAATCATACATTTTATATATATAAAAAAATGATACAGCACTCAGATCTGGCTGTCTACATCACACTCCTCCCTACCTAGACTGAATTTGGGGGATCTGTCCCCTACATGTGATGAGCTTCCCAAATCAGTTCACTCCTCATAGACCCTAGACAGCCCATGCGAGTTCTGGTTCCAACCCTATGTATGATTTTTAGATCATACCCTTGTAAAGCAAGACTCCATCTTAGTAATCTGCCATTGTTCTTTCCCATCTGCGTCAGCCAAACCAGGGGGTTGTGGTCAGTCTGCACCACAAAATGCTGCCCAAACATGTATGGCTCTAGCTTCTTTAGGGCCCACACTATGGCAAGACACTCCTTTTCCACCGTGGAGTACGCTTGCTCTCTGGGAAGCAGCTTTCTGCTCAGATACACTACTGGGTGATCTGTCCCCTGGCTGGACATCTGGCTCAGTGCTGCCCCAATACTCACATCTGAGGTGTCCGTCTGAATTATAAAGGTTTTGCTATAGTCAGGGCTTGTCAAAACAGGAGCACTGCACAGTGTCTCCTTTAGTCTGGTAAAGGCTTCTTCACATGCTGGGCCCCAGGTAATTTTCTTTGACATCTTTTTCTTTGTCAAGTCAGATGGGGAGCAGCCAGGGCACTGTAATTGGGTACAAATGTCCTGTAGTACCCTGCTGTCCCTAGAAAGCTCCCGACCTGCTTCTGGTTTCTGGTCTGGGCCATGCCTGGATCACCTCTATCTTTACTTGGTTAGGACAGAGCTGTCCCCTGCCTACCACATGTCCGAGGTATGCCACTTCTCCCATGGCCACCTGGCACTTCTCAGCTTTGACAGTGAGCCTGTCCCTCTGTATCCTGTCCAGCACTTCCCTAAGGTGAGAAAGGTGTTCCTCCCAGATGGTACTAAAGATGGCAATGTCATCCAGGTACACCACGGCGTACTCCTCAGCACCATTTAACACCTGGTTCACCAACCTTTGGAAAGTGGCCGGGGCATTTTTTATTCTGAAAGGCATTACTTTAAACTCAAATAAGCCTATCGGAGTGATGAATTCTGACCTCTCTCTAGCTCTGTCTGTCAATTCTACCTGCCAATACCCCTTGGTCAGGTCAATAGTTGTAAGGTAGATTGCCCCTCCCAATTTGTCCAAGAGTTCATCCATCCAGGGCGTCGAACTTTGTGACTGCATTCAGTCCACAATAGTCCACACAGAAATGATTCGAGCCATCTGGCTTAGGTACAAGGACTACGGGTGAGGCCCAGGGGCTATGGGATCTCTGGATTACCCCTAAATCCAGCATCTCCTCCACTTCCCTCCTAATGTCCTTTTGGAGAGCTTCTGACACCCGATATGCTGTCCTCCAAATGGACGTCTGTGTCCCTGTCTCCACATCATGTGTCACTAAGGGGGTTAGTCCAGTCTTGGAGCTAAATAAGGGGGAAAAGTCTGCTAAAACCTCCCTTCTTTCTTAACCTGGTCTGGGTTCAGCTGGGGAGACAATTTTACTGCCTCCACAGAGGACTCCTGCTTACTGTCTTCCAGCAAGTCCAGAAGGGGTCTCCTTCATCTGTCCCCTTCCCATGATTACACACTGCAAACACTATGTCAGCCCTATTTGCTTATGGCTTCATCATGTTGACATGGTACATCCTTTCAGTCTGTCTTCTGTCAGGTAACTCCACAATGTAGTTCATGTCATTTACCTTACTAACCACATTGTATGGTACTGCCCACTCAGCTTGCAGCTTGTCTTTCCAGACCAGAATAAGGACCATGACTTCCTGACCCATCATGTAAGAGTGAGCTCTGGCTCTGCGGTCATACCACACCTTTTGTTTCTGTTGGGCAGCTGCCAGGTTGCTCTGGGCTCTCCCCATAAGCTCCTTCAGCCTTTCCCTAAACCTAAGGACATAATCCACAAAGGGAGTTTCCTGGGTTGCATGCTTGCCTTCCCAGTCCTCCTGGATCAAGTCTAGGGGCCCACATACCCGGCGTCCATATAAGAGTTTGAAGGGGGAAAATCCTGTCAACTCTTGTAGCACCTCCCTGTGTGCAAACAACAGATGGGGAGTGTATGTCTCCCAGTCCCTCCCATGCTGTTCAGCAAATGCCCCGAGCATTGACTTTAGGGTACCGTTGAATCATTCCACAAGCCCATTGGCTTGTGGGTGATATGGTGTTGTGCATCTCTGCACCACCCTTCACTTTTCCCATAAACATTTCATCAGGGCTGACATGAAGGAACCCCCTTGATCAGTGATTACCTCCTGCAGAAACCCAAAATGGGAGAAAATCTCAAGTAAGGCATCTGCCACTTTGTCCATCCTCAGTGAGGATAGGGCGACTGCCTCTAGGTACCGGGTGGCATAATCCACCACAGTCAGGATGAATCTCTTCCCTGAGGAGCTGGGGTATTTAAAGACCCCACAATATCCATTCCCACCCTCTGGAATGGGTCCTCCACTATAGGCAATGGAATCAGGGCTGCTTGCGTTTTCTTGCCTGCCATCCCTATTTCTTGGCACCGGTGACAAGACCTGCAATACTCCTTCACTTGCTGGATGAAGTTAGGCCAGTAGAAATTCTGGGCTAACCACTGCAATGTGCATGTGATTCCCAGATGACTAGACAAGGGAATATCATGTGCAGTTTTGAGCAACTGCTCACAATACCCCTTGGGAATGACAAGCTGCCTGCCTAGCATACCTCCCTCTGCCTGTACTGCCTGAGTATACATAAGTCCATTTTCCCAATAAACCTTATGTCTGATGTCACCTCCCTGTGTGCTGTCCGAGTCTGCCCAAGCCCTAAACTTCTCTAAACTAGGGTCACCACTCTGAGTAGCTGCAAACCCCTCACACATTCCCAAGGTATGGGACAGGTCCCCTTCTGTTGCTAAACTAGGGTCCCTAGCACCAGCGTCAGGGCACTCAGGATCACTGTCAATCCCAACCCCCAGACAATGGGTCACCCCTTCCTCTTTGGAGTAACCATTCGTAGCTGTGTGGTCACTTGCTACCGGGGAAATTTCTACCACTTTTTATCAGTCTCCCCATCTGGAGACACAGGCTGGGGAACCAACCTCTCAGGGATTTCAACAATGGCTTCTGTGGTATTCAGGAAACTACAATTTTCCCTTGCAGCTTGGCTATGGGTAGCTGCACATACCATCCTCTGTTGGAGATTGTTACCCAGGATCACATCCACTGCTAATGTTTTGGCTACAGTCACCTGTTGCACAGTTCCCCCTGTTTCACCCCAGTCTAAGAGAACACTAGCGAGGAGCAATGTTTTCTCTTCACCAGTGAACCCTTGGACAGTAACGTATTTATTGGGTATAAGCTGACCAGGTTGTACCAGATCCCCTTTCACCAATGTCATGGATGTCCCTGTGTCCCTTAACCCCTGCGTCGGAACACCATTCACCATGACTGCGTGCATGTGTTCCCTCACGTTCACTGGCATGCTTCCAGGGACACACAAACAACCCACTTTTTTTCTAGTACCCTGTTGTGTGTTATTGCTCGCCTTTTTGGGACACTGTCTGGCAATATGCCAGTCTCTTTACACAGTCAACATGCATTTCTTACTTCAGAAAAATCTTCTCTTTGAAACTTGGGGCTAACTGGTTTTGGTGGAGGCAGTGAGGGTTTTAGCTGCCCTGAAGGCACGCTTTTCCCTTTCTGCACTGCCACACCTACCCCATTCACTCTCAGAGCAGGTCTGCTATTGGCATAGTGGTCCGAGAGTTCAGCAGCCTCTTGCACTGTTTTTGGATCTTGGTCCTCTATCCAGGTTTTTTGCTCGGCTGGGCAAGCCCAATAAAACTGTTCTAATAAAATCACATTTTCAATTTTGTCTCAATTCCTTCCCACCAACGTTTTAAAAACTGAAGTTGTTTCATGGCTAGCTCCTCGTAGCTCATATCAGGGCTTCTCCTGACTTTACAGAATTTTGCTCTGTATGATTCAGCAGTTAATTCAAACTTTTTTAAAAGTGCAGCTTTTAGCTTGCTGTAATCATTGCTGTCTTCATTGTCCATTTAACCCAATGCATCCCGAGCTTTCCCAGTAAGTAGCGCGGATAGCTGGAAGCTCCAGGATTCTCCAGAAATTTTAGCCTGAATACAAACTTTTTCAAAAGAATTTAAAAAGGCATCCATGTCCTCTCCTTCCTTAAACTCAGCTATTAATATTGAGTTCAATTTGTAACCCAGTCCTGCAGTCCCAGTTAAACCCAAGCCACTTACCTGCTCTGGTGCAGCTGGTTGTATCTTCTCCAGTTCATGTTGCCTCTGGCACTCCTTCTCCTCACGGTCTGTGTCTCTCTGTTCTCGCTCTGCCTCTCAGCGTTCGCGTTCTCTCTTCTCCTCTGCAGCTCACTGTTGCTCACTCTCCACATGGTCTGCCTCCCTCTGTTGTCACTCTGCCTCTCGATCCACCTCTCTCTGTTCTCGCTCTGCCTCCAGTTCCATCCTGTGCAACTCAGTTTGCAGTTTGAGTACCTCTGGATTTAGGATACTGATGACCATCCCCTGCTGCTGTGGTCCTTCACTGACAGTGGCCCTGCTGTCCTTTTCAGTCATGGTCAGTGACTCACTGCTCTGGGTATCTGCTACCTTCATGGCCTCTATGAGGTTCTGCTTTTTGGCTGTCACCTCGAACGGGACTCCCCTGTCCCCGCACAACTGCTTCAAGTAATCTACAGTGTGTCTGCTGTAGTTGGAAGCCATCTTCTTCTTCTCTGACTACGGCTACTCTGACTTGCACTTTAGAGAAAACAAAAATAAAATTGGTAGGAACTGGACTGTACATCAAGTGATGTATAGTTCTGTTTCCTTTTTAAAATAAAACTGTGCCTTTTTTTCTTTCTTTGCAAGAGAGCTTACGGTCTCAGCTGACACAGAACAATACAAGCTTGTGATACCAAAATGATGCCACCACTGCCAACCAATCTGTTATAAACCCAATCAGCAGATCAGGCCCTCTACTCCAAAAGTGCCAACCTCTGAGTGCAGTCTTGTGAACAGTGTAACAGACAAGGTAACCCTCTTGTCTGTTTTTGTGAGTTCAGATCAACCTTTGGTCTCAAGTTCTTGAGGGATTCAAACTGTGAACCTCTTGCTAACATACCCAATGCACAGGCTCTGATATTTCTGTATTTGGGGGGCCAGATATCTTTGCCTAAAGGCACCTAACCAGGTATACAGAGATGAACCCTTAAAAACTTTAATAAAGACCTCAGATTTAAAACGCTTCTCTTTCCAGTTTGGTACCACCATTCAAGCGCATGTTTAGTATCTACAATAACCATATACTTTTCTTACAACTAAAAAGAAGTCAAAGACAGACCAAGTAAGTTCTGAAAAATAATTTTACTAAAATAGCTAAAAATATGTAAAATGCAAAATACAGAACTCTTATACCACCAGACATACAAATCTTTTAAAAGAAACAAGATTTAAACAAACCTTCCTACTTACAGTACTTAAATTCCTACTTACAGTACTTAGATTTGAAATCTTTCTAAATATCTCTTTACAAGTGCTCCAAATATCTTTCCTCAGTCAGAGTCTAGGTAAAAGTGTGAAAGTAAAACAAAGTATTCCTTAAACAACTTTATGGGACAACCCATTTTTGTGTGAGGTCAGCTAGCTCCTCCTCTGTCAGATTATGTATAAAAAAATGTATCTTATATAAAAGTGTTACATTCTGCAACTTCAGCATAATTCATGTCCTTTAAATGACACTTCTTTTGATCTCATAATCAGCTTCTTCCTTCCAGGACATGAAAGCATCTGTATGATTTCGCACTTCTATGTAATAATCTGGAGTTTCCTTCCAACGTCATAAAATGGATATGTTATAGCAACTATGGTTGTAATTAACTCAGACAGAGAGGATCCTTAATTAAGGCCTTACATGTAACACATGGTCTCTAAAAACTGAGTGTGTGTGAACTCACTTGCTGTCAGCATTTTTCTTATGGCTTTCATCTTTTAGCTAAAATCTGGGGGGGGATGAGTGAGGTCATTCTAAGAGCATCCGATTTTTTTTAGCAGAGACAGTCAGTCATACATTTTATATAAAAAAATGATACAGCACTCAGAGCTGGCTGTCTATGTCACAAAGACTACTACTACTACTACTATGGTAACTATAGAACTTGGAGAGAGAGAGAGAGAGAGAGAGAGAGAGAGAGACTAATCAGAAAAAAGAGAAGTTAGAATGGAGGTACTATGATCTCCAGCCATGCTGTCAAAGTTTAAGCAGTTTTTTTTTTACTTTTTTTCCCCCTTGACCAACTGCACATACTAATTTAAACATACACTAGCCAAGTTGGCTGATTGGCACAACAGCAGTTCTACTACTGGTGATGCCTATGACTATAAGGCTCCTGGCCCATTCAGAAGCATCACACATCTCAGAGCATACGCTCCTTCTCCTCCTCCTCCTCAGCTGGGATGGATAGTGACTTGTACCACTGCTTCCCTGACACCTTGTTGACCACTTGTGGGCTGTGAAGCAGCTCTGGAGACCCAAGATGGAAGATATACTGTAGGTGTGCTCTGCAGGGACATACACAGTATGCTCACTCTCAGAACAAAGGGGACCATAATTGCTGGGTTCGGGTGAAACTGAAAATGGAACTCCCCCCACAGCACTCAACAGCATGTTGCCAGTCACTCTTGGTTTCCAGTCTCATTTACTGTTTTCTCCTGCTGAGAAACTTTGCAAGGTGAATCATGAGGATAAGCCATGGGGAATATAAAGGTTAGTAGCACAGAAGGCAGAGGATAGGACTGGAGAATTGCCTCTGGGTGAAGGAGACAGCACCGAGGACCTTGGTATTAAGAAAGTAATTAAAAAGCTGCCAGCTCAAGTATTTTGAATTGGACTATTTTATCACTTTCCTTTTATGGCTGCGGGGGTGGGGCCCTGCAGATGTCTTTCTATCACTTGGGAAAAAGAGCATTTCAGACTCCTTCCAAAACACAATTTCAGACATGAACTACAATCCATACACTACCTGAAATCACTATGCTTGGGGTTGGGGGCAGAAAGAAAGAGTTCTATTCCTACATGTAGCATTCTTCTGCAGCTCAAATTACAATCAGTGGAGAGTAAACAACACAGGTAGCTTGTTTTAGTCTTAAAGAACACCTAAACCTTCTTTTTATACATTTTTATCTAAATAATGCCTTGTTGGTAGGGTTGTGGTGCTCCCATACTTCTCTTTTTTTCCATATTGCTTTTTTATCCTTCTCAGCAGGCTGCTGCCTGTGTCAGCCACCCTTGCCAACCTCTGGGGGTCTTTCAGGATCTTATAGATACCTTGCATGTCCCAGCGGATCCTTGGAGTTGGCCTGGAGGCATCATCCTGCTGCAACCCCTGTATTTCCCCATTTACTCCCCTAAGCTCAAGGCCCCAGAACATGAATGTGCATGTGCATGGAGGTGTGCAGACACACACTGCAGCTCTAGTGACAACCTCTTCTGCCCTCTCTTTGGCCTGACTCCAGGGCTCCTTGACATGACATCACCCCCACCCTCCACCAGGAGGTGACCAAGCACTGAGGAGACTCTCGAGCCCTCCCTGAGGAGCACCTATTGGCAGCTCAATTGGCTCCTCACCCTTCCCCCCAGCTGACCCCTGGTGCCTCAAGTCTGTGAACAAACCTGGGTCACCGGCATTGCACGAGGTGTGGCCTCCAGCATGTCAACCCTCAGTGCCACTGGGCCAGCATGTGCTCCCATAATTCTTAAAGTCTTCAATGATTTTTTTTTATGTAGCTCTCCAGACAGCAGTCTTAAATCATCATCTGAAGAGCCTTGAAGCACAGCTGTAAAGGAACTTTGTTTTAGTAAAACCGGCAGTCTCATTTTTTAAGTAAATCTGTTTGTTTACTAAGTTAAAGTTACTTTCCCTACTAAAGTAAGTAAAGATCATGTCACCCTCTGTCCAGGTTTTGTATTGACAGTCCTGTGGAAGAATTTGGGTGGTTACACTTTATTCCCATTTGTAAGGAGTTTATTTGGAAACATTGCTTGATTAATAATAAAGTGACAGTTTTATTGGTGCCTGTGTCTAATGGCATTCTTCTCTTTGTGACTTGTAATGTACTATAAGCAAGAGTCTCCTTCATGTAGTACTATAATCAAACATGTAAACAGTAAGCTAGAGTAACTATGGCATTAAACTGGGATTACACTTAGCTGATACCTGCTTATTGGTGGTACCTAGTTATGCACTTGTGATAACATGGACCCTGGAGTTGAATGCACTGCTCTACTTTGACTTGTCACATTGTCTTCTATGTATCTACTTGTGTGACATTTTTATGTTTGTATTAAATGAAACATTTGGCTGATGTGGTAATGTTATATATGTTTTGCTGTCCAAACAAACAAGCATAACTCATTGCCTGGCAATTCCATAAAATATGCAGAAGATGAGCTGCAGCTTGGGAGCAGCACCAGCAAGATGAATCTGCATTGAGAGCCATAGACCGAAGGGCCTGAGGTGTTTTATACCAACAGTGCAAGATTTTTAAATGAAGCAGATGAAAGAATAAAAAAAAAGCATAAGTCAGTGTCAAACATGTTTGCTTTCATGCTGTCACAAGTCTTGAGGCTATAAGCAGGCCTTCTTTGTCCCCATCAGCCATTGTTTCATGGACTTTTGGTTCCACTGGGCTAAGGAGTGTAGGCCCCCATATCCAGAGCTGGCCATGTGTGGTCTATGACAGTTTGCATACAGTCTGCCTGGGGGGGAGCAATATTCAAAAAATCTATGCTGACACAGGCACAGATTGAATATGGTTGACAAGAGTCCGATGGAGGTAATGAAAATCAAATGGGATAGCAACAGGGCTTCTATGGGCCACATTTTGCCCTAACATGTTAATGACCCCTTTGGGCATAGAAGACACTATGGCCCATTTTCATGCCCATTACGGGTCCATTAACATATGTGCATTGCCCCCCACACATTCCGTAGCTGTCTTACATATTCCTTGTGGTCTAGTGGTCCCCCAACCCCCATTCACCTGTCCTGTAGATGTTTCAAATATTCCCAGTGGTGTAGTGGTTCCAGTAACCCCTAATTGCCTCTCCTGTAGCTGTCTTGAATATTCCTGGTAGTCTAGTGGACTCTCATCCCTTGACCAACTGCCCTGTAGCTGTCTTGAATATTCCTGGCGGTGTAGTGATTCCTGCACCCCCAATCAACCACCCTATAGCTGTCTTGAATATTTCTGGTAGCCTAGTGGTCTCCCCCCCATAAGGGCATTGGATCCTCAGTCAATCCACCTGTTCAAGACCCTCTTCTCTACAATCCCCCCCCCCACTGCTCAGGTCACCTAAGCCAAAGTATGCAATAGTGACAGCAACCTACACACCATCTTATCACCACCTTGTCTGGCCACCATCTGATTGCCAGGGAGTGATCATGAGTACAGTAGACACAGGGGTATGTACAATACTTATGATTGCTCATAGACCATCAGATTGAAACCAGCTGAGGTGGTGAGCAGAGGGTTGTGCCAGTCATTACTATTGCTGCAGTTTGCATTATGTGACCAGGGCTGGGAGGGTGCCTGAGAGGGTGAATCCTGAGGAGGTCAGATGCCCTATGGGGGGACCACTAGACCACCAGGAATATACCAGACTGCTACAAGAGGGGTGATCTGGATGCTTTTACAATGTATTTTCCAAGGACAGATCAGTTTACATGCAACACCTGCTTTTCAGTGTGGTTCTGCTTTTACAGTTGTACAACATATTTACTCAGGATAGCTCAGATGAGTTGTGATATCTTGTATGCAGTGGGGTTCTGTTTCACCCAGTTTTTACACTGTATTTACCAAGGACAGTACAGAGGAGATGCAAGATCTTTTTTTTTAGTGGAGTCCTCCTTTAACCATTTTTATAATGCATTTATCCCAGGATAGCCCAAGCGAGAGGCAATTTCTCATTTTCAGTGGAATCCAGCTTTTACTATGTATTTTCCAAGACAGAGCAATATAGTTGACTTATTTAATTAATTAACTGATTTAATGTGGCAAAGCAGTAGTGCATGTTTAAATGTCTTCTCCATGAAGTTATTAGTAACTTAATAACCTGTTAGTGATAACTTTGTTCTTTTCTTGATGTTGGTACTTTTTGTTCATGTGAAAGATAGATCTGCAATCCAGAGAATGTCCTGCAGAAGTCCTCTAACCCATTAGTAGCTAACTGTACCTTGTGTGACTGGAGGTGCAACTGGTATTATGTGTAGTGTGAGTGTGGAGCAGTCAACTAATTGCATCATATGAGCCTGTGAGGGATTAATTCTCACAAGTCGAGAGTTGGGACTTGGCCTGGACCAAGTGAATTAGACAGTTGGTACCAACAAAACAATATGAATTAATAACCAGCCTGGCTTTATTATAAAAGGAGCAAAGAGGTAAATGTGCTGTTTTGTATTAATAATTTTGTTTGTACTGAATGGCCTTATCTAATGGTGAGGGGCTGGGCTGCATCCAGCAAATTGAGTGATCTCTTTTTCCCCAAGCCTGCCCCTTGCTGCCTGCCTCTCATCCCCCTGCTGTGAGTGAGTATGAGGCCAATGAAGTGAAATCCACATGCATCTGATGGTGAATGGCAATTCTTCAATATTAAAGCCTGTGCTGCATTCAGATGAGGTATTAGATCATGTGTGTTGTTTGGCTTTGGTGTCTGTGATGACTTCTGAGGGGGTGTTTAGGGTGGGATGAGCCTACCACTGGCATTGCCCCTGCCCTTGCCATGTGACTGGGCTGTGTACATGCCACTGAACATGCTAGGCATTAGGTCATCATCTGTTATAGTTTGCTGTGCAACTCTATAGGTTGGTTGTCATGTGTGAGTTATTCTGGAGTGCTTGATGGTGTTGTGGTTCCAGTGTATGACATACGGGGATTTGGGAGTTGGCTGCCATGTACTGGATATGAATGGGAAACATCATCCTGATATAGAGCAGTGCTAATTATAGTCATGCCATTGTCCAAGGTCTCACATGGGTTGCGGAACCCTTGCTGCATGTCAAGTCTGTGGGCTGTGATGTCACTGTATTTGCCTTGTATTTCATGCAGCTGTCCCTGCTGAGCCTTAACCTCCCTGCTCCAGTTATCTCAGTTCAGGGTACAAGCAGTTAAAGCATTCATGATCTGGTATACATCCTGTGTCAATGTTGAGCCATGAGGGACCCTGCAGTGGGTCCTGTGTATCAGTTCCATTCTCTGGCATGGATAGTCTGTGTACCTGTCTGTTGTGTAACAGACACATGCACCTCTAGGCTGGTACTTTGTGCGCACTTCTCATTCCTTGTACGTCTGACTGTGTGGTGTACAGTTGGGGGGCAGAGTCTTCTGTTCAGATTGCAAGGTAACAAGTCCAATGCCTGCTGCAATGATAGCTGACTGTATTCAGCAGAAGTGGTGTATAGAAAGATGTTTGAAGGGTGGCTGGAGTGACATTTTTTGCTTTACTTTTGACAATTTGTTTTTTAAAGAAAATAAAAAGTAGTTATTTTGGTAGTGATATTGTTTGTTTATTACAAGTTAAAGAAGGCTTTCACAGCAGCCAAATAGTCTCAAAATGACCCTCAAAATGTACCAGAATGCATCTATAATCTCATAGCTTCTGGGATCCTAAGCCTCAGACCCCTAGCCTGTGAAGGGGTGGGAACATTGCAATTCATGGAGACCTCACACTTCTAAATTTAGCAATACACCACTGCCTGTTGGTCAACACTGAGTTTGTAATGAGACTGAATTGCTCCAGCAGACATTCAGATAACACTCTCTCTCTCTCTCTCTCTCTCTCTCCCAACTGTGTGTGTGTGTGTGTCAGTGTAAAATGATTTACTGCTGTCTGTAGGGTTTGTTAACCCTCTCAGGATCAATCTAAGACTAAATGATAAACAAAGCTCCACCATTCCTCCTCTCTCTCTCACTCACTCTCTCTCTCTCTCTCTCTCTCTCCCCTCCCTCTCCCTCTCTGTACCAGACTTATACAGAGAAATGCTGAAAGATGAAGCTGACCAAATGTGATAACTTACTTGACTTTTTTTGTCAACTTAAACTTTTAAATTATTTTCCTGCCTTTTACAAATAAAGCTTACTATGTGCACTGAATGGAGGCTGATGGTTCGGATGAAAAAAAATATGTATTTATGAAATTGCTGACTGTACCTTCAGAATATGTATGCAATGTTCATCACTGCTGGATTTCAATCAATTAATCAATCAATTTTATTGATATACTGGAAAGTATGTGAGAACCAATGCCCATTTTCACAAACATCCAGTGAGGAAATACAAAATACAGGTAATATGAACATAAAAGTGTACAGCATAGCATAACAACACAGTACAGAGGGTTACAATATCAAGAATACCAATGCAACAGGCATATATTTTGGGTACCTAAGAATATAGTGAAGTAAGTGACTTGAGTCAGGATGGAGATAACAAGAGTGAGCAATGATTAGTAGGAATTGATGGTAAGAAGGGTTAGGTGAAGAAGCAAGATTCAGCAGTAGGTAGGAGGGTGGTAGAGAAGAGGAAAAAGGGCAGTACCCATAAGTGCAGTAAGAGGGAAGACTGCATGTCTACTGGAGATTGAAAAATAGCGGTTCAGTGAGGCTGATGGGATGGGAGGGAGGGGAGGATGCAAGTGTAAAATAATGGAAGGAAGGGGGAGTGAAAGGGAGAGAGCAGTGCTTAGGAGGAGTATGGGAAGGGGAGTGTACGAGGGGTTCAGCGAAGGGACAACCTGGGGTAATAGCAGGTGGATGAGCTAAGGAGGTGGTCCTCGACTGAGGAGCTGAAGGAGTGAATGGACTTATAGGCGTGGATTCCGGAGGGCAGTTTGTTGTACAACTTTGAACCTAGGAAGGAAAGGGAGTTCTGAGCTTACTTGGTCCTGTAAAATGGGGTGTTGAAGACCATAGTGGTGGCACCTCTAGTTGGCTGCCCAGGAGTGGAAAGTGGGAAAAGATAGTTGACACTAGGTGGTAGTAGTTTAAGGTGGATTTTATGAAGGAAGGAGAGCATTTTTAGGTGGAATCTCCCTTCAAGGATGGGCCAGTTGAAGGTTGAACAGATGGTGCAGTGGTGGCTTTTCCAGGGGAGTCCAGTGACAAAAACAGCTATACTGTTGTAAGTGACTCTAAGTTTGGAGTACAGCAACAAAGATGTGGGCAGAGAGTAGACTCTGGAGTCATAGTCAATCAAGGGCAAGAGTAGGGGGTGGCCAGACGTAACCTGGAAGAGGGAAGCAGGAACTTTCTGATCCTGTAGAGAAACCCAAGCCTGATGTAAATCTTCTGAATGAGGTTGTTAATGTGATGGTTGTAGGATAGGTGGGGGTCCAGGTAGAGACAGAGGTATTTGAATTCGGATACCTGTTCGCTAAGGTTATCAGAGTTGTTCAGTAGGGTCATTCCAGATGCTGTGGCTCTCTTTGCACTGGAGAAAATCATGAATTTAGTTTTTTTTTTAGTTGAGGACCATGCCAGTTCCTGACAACCAGGAGTGTAGTTTCAGGAAGTCGGATTGAAGATTACTAAGCATAGTGGCAAAGTTTTCATGGCTGAAGAAAAGGACCGCATCATTGGTGTAGAGGACAAGTTGGGTGGTTAGGCATATAAAGGGTAGGTTGTTAATGAACAGTGAGAAAAGAATGGGGCCCAGGATGGAGCCCTGGGGGACCCTGTATTTGATTGGACATGCTGCAGAGAGAGGTGCCTGAATGGAGGGAGGATAGATGGGATCAACCAGATAGGAAGCTGTCAACCCATTTGACTGCATTATTGGAGAGGTGCAGACCTCAAAGGGTGCCAAGAAGTAGACTGTGGTCCACAAGGTTGAACGCCTTGGTGAGGTCAACAGAGACAGATCCAGTGCACTGACCTTTGTCATTTGCCTTAAGGATGTGGCTGGTGAATCTTACCAGGGCTGTTTCAACTGTGTGTCCAGATCTAAAGCCATGCTGGGCACTGGAGAGTAGGCTGTTGTTTTCAAGGTAGGCAGAGAGCTGGGAGTGAACACCTTTCTTGATGATTTTTGAGAGGGGGCAAGGAGGGAGATGGGAAAGTAGTTGCTGACATCATTTCTGGACCCACCTGTGAAAAGTGGTTTAATGGTGCAGTTTTCCTGGTGTTGGGGAAGAAGCAAGAACAGAGGAAGTGGTTGATAAGATTGGTAACTGGGACTGCAAGGGCCGGGATGGTGAGTTTCAGGATTTTATAGTCAATACCATTGGCCCCCTTGCAGGGTTTAGAATTGTTCCTGCAAATAATCTTGATGGTGTCCCCCGGTTTAAGGGCCTGAAAGTAAAAATTGAGGGGAGCAAGACTGAGGTGTTGGGGTAGATGGGGGAGATGGGAATGAGGTTGAGTGGGGGTTGTAATTATCTAAGTCACCAAAGAAAGAGTTAAAAATGTTTGCAACTTCTGTTAGATTGTTGCCATCACTTCCATTATGGTGCAGTGTGATGGGGTCGGAGTTTTTGGTTTTACCCAGGAGTGAGTTAAGGGTACTCCAGGGCTGCCATGGGTCCAAGGCATTACCAAGCTGTTTATCTTGCATGAAGTAAATTGTTGCCTTTCTAATGGCTGATTTGCATTAATTATGGAGGGACATGTAGAGGGACAGCTGGGAAGGGTATTTGTGCTTTGAGTAACAAGCTCAAGCTTTGTCCCTTGATCTCATAAGCTTGACCAGATCGAGGGTGACCCAATCATTAATTTTCCCCCAACTCTAATTTTTTAGAGTGGCACATGCTTGTCACAGATACTGACAAAGATTCTGGAGAATTTCTGTAGGATAGAGTTGCAGTCTTCTGGCCCCTCAGTAAAGGACCAGCCAACATGGCTGAAATCATGGGTAATCAGTTTGACATGTCAATCTGTTAGCCTCCTGGTAAAGATAAAGGCAGGGGTCTGTTTATGTAGTTGGGCTGACATCAAGCAGAAAATTGAGCAATGATTGCTCATAGAGTCAGGCAGGGCTCTGGAGTCAATAATAACGGAGGGATGAGAGACAATAGTCAGAGTCAATAAGTGTTTGGGTACCTGTTTTTTAGTTGGATCTTGTGGGTGATGTGATGAGCTGGTGAAGGCCTAAATTCACAATGAGAGATTTGGCAAAGTTGGCTTGGCAGGAGGCCCAGTTGATGTTAAAGTCACCAAGGAGGATCCACTCTCTATTGAGTGCGAAGGTGTTCTTGAGTGCTAGAAGAAACTCAAGGTTGTACAGTGGGGTACCTGGGGAAAGATAGGCAGTGGTAAGGGTGAGGGTTTTGTTAGGGCCTAGGAGGACGTGGATGGAGAGGGTTTCCAGGAGTGAAAAATCTGTTTTGGGGATGCATTTGGTGAATGGAAATTTGTTGGAGATGTAGAACATGCATCAGCCTCCTTTTTTCCTAAGTCTATCTTTTCTGACAATGGAGTAGCCTCTGAGCTCTATCTTTCCATCAGAGATCCTGGGGGAGAGCTAGGTTTCAGAGAGAGTCATCACTTCAAAGTTATTAGAGATAATCCAGGCTTGAAAGGCATCAGATTTAGCAAGGAGACTCTGAATGTTTAAGGTGGATAAAACTGATGTTTTTTTCTTTAATAGAGAGGGGCTCCGGGTTGGGGTAGAGATGGTGTCCTGGGCTGGGGTTGGGGTGGATAGTTCCTGATATGAGGAGGAGGAGGAGGAGGAGGATAAGGGCCCTGGAAAGGGAAGAGATGAGGGGAACCGGCTTGATTTTTCTAGTTTCGTGTTGTTTGAATGAGGTTACGTTGGTGCATTTAGAGAGAAATGGAAGGTAGTAGAAGGAAAGGGGGAGGGGGAGAGAGGGCATGGGGTATTATGGGGAGGGTTGGGGGAAGTGGGGGGTTGAAAGGTGTGAGAGGCAGTGTGCAGGTGGAAAGGCAGGGTGAGGGAAGTTTGAGGGGGGACCAGGAGATCTGGATGGGTAGGAGCCGGAGGGAGAGAGAGAGCAGAAGGGGGAAGAAAAGAAACAAAAGGAGCAACAGGAGGAGTGACATGGTTGGTGAGGAAGCAGGTGTGGAAGGGAGCAAGCAGGGTCTCAGGAGGGGGACAAGTAGAAATATTCAAAGGGAGGGCTATAGGGTTGAAAAGAGTGTTCAGTAGACTTGACTACCAGATAGTGTAGGGGTTAGTGTCACCACCTCTGGAGCACAGGGTACAGGGTTCGAAACCTTGGGGTGACAAAGAGGAAAGCCCTGTGGTGGTGGGTTACTGGAGGTGACCAACAGGGGTGGGGGGTGTTTTAGATTAGATGGAATTTCTGTTGGTAGGGTGACAAGGCGAGTGAAGGAAAGGAGAAGGGGTGTTGATAGTGACGCCTAGTGCTAGAATAGTATAGAAGGGAAGGTGTGGAGTGATAGGAAAAAAACAGGACTGGTCATGTGATAGGTCACATGACTGTACAAAAAGGAAATAATGACCAAGGGTGGGCGAGTGTGGGGCAGTCACCAAATGGAGGCAATGGACTAGCTCACCTGTGTGCCTGAATGAACGCTGGTTCTGTCTGGTGCAGCTCCTGATGCTGCCGCTTGGGCAGGTAAATGAGGAGCCTGATGGATAAGTGAGACAAGGGGATTAGGAAAGAACAAAGAAACAAAGGGGGAGGTGTGGTTAATGCAGGGGGGAGAGAGCAACTTACTGCGCATGCACAGTATGGGAGATTCAGTGGCGCCAAAGGAACAAAGAGCATGGAAATTTCAACCATTAGGTATGTAACAGCAATTGCAAATAACCATATAAACCTGAAGGAAAAATTACAAGCATACTTCCAAAGTAGGCTACTGGTGAAAAATCATACTCCGTACCCTGAGACTAACCTCTGTGCAGATTAAGAAATGGTCTAGGAACACAGTCGAGATATAACAATGCTGAGCATTAGGAGCAGTACAACAGTTAAAGTAACTTGCACTTCTGTGCACAAAACTAGCTAACCAAATGAGATTAGCACAGTTTACAAAAGCTATCGGCTGAATTTGCCGATGCAAAATGTCCGTGACTGCGTGGGTAGTGGGATAACGCCCCACTCCAGACTCCAGTAATGTCCTTTGGTCCTATGCTCACCTGTGCTCCTGAATGAACACTGGCTCCATTTGGGGAGGATGGGCTGCTGGTGCAGCTCCCGATGCTGCCGCACGAGTGGTCTGGTAAATGAGGAGCCTGCTGTGCTCCTGAATGAATGCTGGCTCTGTTTGGGGAAGATGGACTACTGGTACAGCTCCTGATGCTGCCGCTCGAGTGGATTTGATGGTGTGCATAGTACTGTATGGCACCGGTATTTAATTTGTTTTGTTTTTAATTTCATTTGAACTTCAAGCCCACATCTCCTTACCTCTCCCCCCAATACCACCATACACATTTGTATCTAAACTTGCTCTGTAACCAACTGTGCAAGTGCAAACTGTAACAGCTGGGTGCCTTACCCATTTTGGATCACATAACCTGTAATACATGGAAATGTAGCCCTCTCTCCCCATGTCTAGGGGTATAGATGGAATATGTCCATGGGAAAGGGAGCCCACAACAGCAGAAACACTTCCAGTGGCCATGTTACCCACGCCCAGATGTCACACACAAAGTCCCTTTTCCTCACTGGTGCTGAATGAAAACAACAGGTTAATTCATATTAAACAGTTCCTTTCAATAACAGAATGTCCACATGGAACTTGAAGAAACAATAGGGATCCCACATTCATTAAACATATTAACACATAGCTCCAGATAGCATCCGTTAATTCATGAGGACCACATTCAGCTTTCACATGGCTGGTATGGCAAAAATAGAAGCTTTTACCCGGACTGAGGAGGTCCACCTACCTCATGCTGCTCGCATGCAAGCACACATATTTTATGCTCTTTCGTAAGCACATCAGCCACGAGCTAACCTCTCAGAATTACATCCACCTTTTCTTGCTTCCTCACAATTACAATTACAACTGCTTCATGCTCTCTCTTCCAGCCTCCACTGCTCTTTTGTGCTTCCACCTTATTCCACTCTCTTGGACTCCTGCCTTGCACTGTTCCCTCCAGCAACCCACCATATTCATAAACAAACATGCCTCATCCTGCTCTCTCAGAAATACACTAACTTATGGTGCTCTTTTTCTTACAAACACAGCTGATATTACTGCACTGTATTCCACTCACTCCATGTGCTGTTCTGTACTGCACACCAGCTTTGCACTGCTCTGTTTTATTAGTACACATTTCATTCTGCTGCCATATATACATGAATGTTCACCTCATATTGCACTCTAACAAACACAGTTCACCATCTTCACATTGTGCTCCATCTCTCACAAACCTGCCTCACCCTGTCTCTGTCTGTCTCCCTCTCTTTCTCTGTCCCATTGAAGTCACCCTAATCCATTCTCTTAATGGTGGGCATGATGAGCTGTTTGCAGTTATCCATCATTTTGGATATGGTGCAGGCCTATCTTGGTTGTTTGCATCTTCCTTGTTAGGTGTACAGAGCTGCAGAATGTGCTTCCATGTGAAGGGCAAATCTGAGCAAGCAATGGCTAATGCTAAATGTCCTCTTGCTTGTATTTGCTGTGTAGTTATTGAGCTTACATAGCACAGCAATTAAAACAAATTAATAACATGAATTATAATTATGAAATTGTCACGGTTTGGGAAGTGAAGAGATTTACACACAACTTTGTTGTTTTCTTAGACTGTGACCCTGAATTATAAAGGTAGTAGTAGATAAACATGACAGTTGTCATTTATCAGATGCCACCTGAAACCTGATTCTGTGGAACAATCACAAAAATATGTGTTGGCAAAGGATTTGAAAATGACACCTGCCATGTTCATGAAATAGGGTAAACAATTACCATGTTGAAAATATAGGTACAAAAATGAAAAAAAATTGCAATGCTGTGAGTAAATGTTGAAAAAATCATTGCTCATAACTTTGCTATGTTTTGAGATTTTGACTTGAAATTGTCAACATAATCTTGTTGTGACATCACCTTACAATAGGTGTCATTAATGAAATTCTGCACAATTTTTTTCATTTTTCATTTTTGTAGCACAGGCATGAGAAGACTGGACAGAATTTGAAAAATGAACTCTGTCATGTTGATGAGATAGGGTAAAAAATAATTTGAAAATTTGGGGTCAAAATCTGGAAAAATAGCAAAGGTATGAATAAGCATTGAAGGATTTAACATTTTTTCTAACTTTTTTGTGTGATTTTGATGCATAATTTCTAATACACTGTAGTTTTTTTAGGACCCTACCTTATGAGCATGGCTGGTGTCTTTTAATGAGACCCTGACCAAAATGCCATTTGGTGGCATGAGCATGAAAAGACATGGTGGTTGGGGGATTTGAAAAATTACACCTGTCATGTTTATAAGCTGGGGTAATAAAATGGCTAGGCTGTTAACCTGGTGTCACAGTTTTGCAAAAATAACAATGTTATGAGTTAACATTGAAAGAAAAATCATATCTTTTTAATTGTTTTTTGAGATTGTGGCACTGAATTTTTAACTTAGTCTTTTTAAGCTCCCCCCCACACCTTATAATCAAGACAGGTGGAATTTTTTAAAATCCCATCAGAAAAGTGATCTCATGGAGCAACTGAGAAACAATGTGTTGGAAGGGATTTGAACAATTATGCTGCCTTGTGTATGAGGAGGGTTAAAAAAGGCTGTGTTGAAAATTTGTGGCATAAATGTTAAAAAATGATAACATTATTCAAGCAAAATTTTTCAAAACTCATTAAAAAGCCATAAATCACACTTATCTTGTTTACAGACAGTTCATGTTCAGCCTCAGTAGAAACAGAGCATTGTCTGCTCCCAGACCGGATAACCTCAGTGGGCCAAATAGGTAAGTGTGGGGTGCAGGGGGATATGTAGATGTGAGTGCTAAGAGGGGGTTGGGGTGAGGTGTGGCAGCATCTGGGAGACAGCAGAAGATATCACCGAACCATTTTCTTTTAGCTTGGCAGAAGACACCAGGAGAAAGGACTGCTGTGTGACTGAACTTCTCTGCTGGGACTACAGTAGAAGAACTTTTTTACTTGGACTTTTAATTTAGGGTTAAAAAAAAACTAACGTACAAAACAAAAAAAAGTGTGTGTTTGTCTGGTTTAACTGAACTGAATGGGTATCTGAACAGTTATTTAGGTGTAAATCTCAGGTGATTGAAAGGACTTAACTGTTGGGAGGTTTAAATTACTTGTAGAAAGATCTAATAAATGGGGGAGTGGCTTAGCTAGAAGGAAGCTACATTTAAAGACTACCTTAGAAAGATTCTGCTAATAGCTTGGCAGAAGACACCAGGAGAAAGGACTGCTGTGTGACTGAACTTCTCTGCTGGGACTATATTGCCCTCCTTCCCTCCCCTCTGCCCCCCCCATCCAAAGCTAGTTCTATTTTTATAGGCACAGGATTTGACTGACAACAGGAACTTCCTGTTTAGGGGCAGGAAGTGAGTGATCACAGAACCATCAAGGACCCACCATCCTAGAAGGGAAAGTGTAGCTCTCCGGCCCCCTCTAGCTGCTGGAGGTCCACCTCTGAGCAAGTAAATGGTCTACTGAGAAATACAGGATATTCTTGTCTCAGAACAGGACAATCAGGAGCTTAAAAGGACACTAGGCAGAAAGTAAGGAGAGAGAAAAAACAGAGGAAAGAGTAAGGATTGCAAACAGTTAAGGGGCCAGAAATAAGACATGATTGGAGTGGTGCAGTGCAGTGGCTGTGGAGCAGCAGTCTTCCGGGAGATGTTCTGGAGGATGCGGTGTTGTCCCATCTGTAGGCACCTCTCTGGGCTGAGGGAAGAGGTTGCTCATCTCCAGGCTGAGTTAGCCAGGATTTGTGGGACCTCCTCTTCCATCCAGGAACCACCAGTGCCACTGCCATTGCCTCAGAGGTTGCCAAGAAAGAGGAGCGGTTGGACCACAGTGGGCTCAGGGAGGGTGAGGGTGGTGAAACAGAGGTACATCCCTCCAGTTGTATCCCTCCACAATTCCTATGCCATTCTGGCAAAGTGTGGTTCCTCTATGGAGGCACCCACAGTGGAGACCAAGGAGGATGCTGGGAACCTCCACAAAGGAGACCCACAGAAGGGTGGCAGGGGAAGGAAACAACTCCTGGTGGGGGACTCCATTGTTAGGAAGGTAGAACTGGGGGAGGAAGGGGAGAAGGAGGTAAGGTGCCTGCCTGGCGCCATGGCTTGGAGGGACAGGGAGTGAATCCTCAGGATTGCTGGAGCAGCTGCACAGGGGAGGGAGCTGGATGTCATTGTCCACCTAGGGACAAATGACCTGGCTAAGAAAGGGATTAGAGAAGTGCAGGAAGAGTTTGTGGAATTGGGAGGGCCTTGAGTCAAGTAGCACGCATGGTAACCTTCTCAGAGGTGCTACCCATCTATGGCAAAGGAGAGGCTAGGGTGTTCCGCACCATGGGATTCAATCAGTGGTTGAAACTGGTGTGGAGCTCAGGATTTGGCTTCATTGGGGACTGGGGTCCACCTGGGTGATGCAAGCCTATACTGGCATGATGGGCTGCATCTTTCCGGGAGGAACCAGGATCCTAGATGATAAGTTTAAATGCTTCATTGGCAAGCTTTTAAACTAGCCAAGGGAGGTACTGGAAAAGAGCAGGAAAATCCTAGCCCCCAAATAATCACGGTAGTAAGTGCAGCAAACACCAACATAGAGGTGTCGATATGGAGAAGGGCAGGGTAAATGGAGAAAGTGACAAAGGCAAGAAGGACAGGGATGGGGCAAAGGGAGTAAGGCCATCAGGAAATGGAGGGTAATGAGTACCAATGCCATAGTCTGGGCAACAAGCTCCCTGAGCTGATGGCCTTAATGGAAGAGGGATGCCTGGATATCGTAGCAGTCACAGAAACATGGTACACAGAGAACCATGACTGGGATGTTAACATACCAGGGTACATAACCTACAGGAGAGACAGGCAGGGGAGAAGAGGGGGAGGAATAGCTCTCTATGTAAAGGAAGGGATAAAAGCAACTGAACAAAAGAGTAAACAGGGAGGAGAGGAGGCACTGTGGGTCACCTTGGAGACTGGAAAGGGCACCACAATCCGCACAGGGGTTGTGTACAGACCCCCATGTCAGGGGAAGGAATGGACAAGGATATGATAGAAGGCATTCTTAGAATGGCAGAGAAAGGGGAGATACTGTTGATGGGAGACCTGAATATGCCAGATGTTAACTGGAGCACATCTACTGCAGCCACATCCAAGAGCAGGGCCATTCTTGATGCCCTACAGGTGGCAGGCATTAGACAGCTAGTTTTGGAACCCACTTGTGAAGGAGCAATCTTAGACCTCGTACTCTCAAACGGGGGCAGTGAGAGGATCTCAGATCTAGAAGTGGGTTGCCATCTGGGGACAAGTGACCATCAAACAGTGTGGTTCACATTAAACTCAACTACAGAGTCAGCCATACAAAAGTGAGGGTACTGGACTTTGGAGGGCTGACTTTGGCAAGATAGGAGAGTGCCTCAGAAAAGCACTAGCAAACAGGCTAGAAGGAGTTGTGGAGCAACAATGGGGAATTATCAAAACTGCCATCACAAAGGCAACAAGCCTTTGTGTGAAGCAAATAAACAAATCAAAATGAAAAAAAGCCGCTATGGTTCTCAAAGAGGTGGCTGAAAGTCAGGAAGAAAAGATAGCATTCCAGAAGTATAAGGAAACACAGGCAGGGCAGGACAGAGAGCTGTACCAGTTAAGGCAGAAGGAAGCAGGAGGAAGTCAGAATAGCAAAGGCCCAAACTGAGGAAAAGATAGCCAACTCCAGTTAAGAAGGGGATAAAACCTTTATAGGTACATCAGCGAGCATAGAAAGACAAAGGGAAGGATAGTGAGGCTGAATAGAATGAACGGTGGGTGGGCAGATGGGGACAGTGAAAAATCAGGAATACTGAACGAATATTTCTGCTCAGTATTCACAAAAGAGGAGAGGGAGGTGCCTAATCCAATTAACAGAAACACTCTTGATAGTGGGGTCGATCCCAGTCCTTTCACAGAAGAAACGGTTCTGCAAGAACTCCTAAAACTGAAGGTGGACAAAGCAATGGGTCCTGATGGAATTCACCCCAGAATTCTAAAAGAATTAAGGGAGGAATTAGTGAAACCACTGGCTACTCTTTTTAATAAATCATGGGAGGATGGTGTGGTACCTGAGGACTGGAGAAGGTGGATGTGATTCCCCTTCACAAAAGTGGGACAAGACAGAGGCAGGAAACTACAGACCTGTCAGTCTGACCTCTGTAGTGAAAGTGATGGAGTCACTTCTGAAGGAGAAAGAATAGACCTAGAGGCCAGTGGAGCACAGGACCCAAGGCAGCATGGGTTCACAGCGGGAAGGTCATGTCAGACGAATCTAATAGATTTCTTTGACTGGGTGACCAAAGTAGTAGACCAGGGAGGGGCTGTGGACATGGCCTACCTAGACTTTAGCAAGGCATTTGACACAGTCCCACACAGAAGATTAATAGTCAAATTAACCAGCCTGGGAGTGGGACCCAGGGTGGTAGCCTGGGTAAAACATTGGCTGCACAACAGGACACAGAAGGTAATTGTAAATGGAGTCCACTCTGAAGAAAGGGAGGTTACTAGTGGGGTACCGCAGGGTTCAGTATTGGGTCCAGTCCTTTTTAATATCTTCATCAGTGACATTGCAGAGGGACTGGAAGGAAAAGTATGCCTTTTTGCAGATGACACAAAGATCTGCAACAGGGTTGATACACAAGGAGGCGTGGAAAGGATGAAAAGGGACTTGGCAAGGTTGGAGGAATGGTCAGAAGTATGGCAGCTAGGATTCAATGCAAAAAAGTGCAAAATAATGCACCTGGGAAACAAGAACCCAGGGGAAGAATACACAATGGGTGGGAGGTAGTAACAACAACAAAAGGAAAGAGACCTGGGGTAATCATATCAGATGACCTTAAGGTTAGCAAGCAATGTGAGAAGGCAGTAGGGAGGGCTGGGGTATACTAGGATGTTCAGGAGAGCATCATCAGCAGAAAACAGGAAGTTGTTATCCTCTGTACAGACAGTTGGTGAGACCCCATCTGGAGTACTGTGTTCAGTTCTGGAGACCCCATCTCCATAAGGACATAGGATAGAGGCAGTCAGAGGAGGGCAACTAAAATGGTGCAGGGTCTGCAAGAGAAGCCGTATGAGGAGAGACTAAAGGAGCTTAATATGTATACCCTTGAGGAAAGAAGGGAGAGGGGGGACAAGATAGAAACTTTTAAGTACCTCAGTGGAATCAACAAAGTCCAAGAGGGTAGCATCTTTCAGAAAAAGAGACTTGCAAGAACAAGGGGATACAATTTAAAGCTAGAAGAGCAGTTCAGGGGCAATGTGAGGAAGTATTATTTCACAGAGAGGGTAGTGGATGCATGGAACAGCCTTCCTGAGGAGGTTGTGGGATCTAAAACTGTGGGAGAATTCAAGAATGCATGGGACAGACATAAGGCAATTCTTGTGGGGGGTAGGAAGAAATAGGCTGTTGGTTAACTAGGATCTGCGGCCTATCCTGTAGGCAGGGAAATGGGCAGACTAGATGGGCCTAGCGGTCTTTATCTACCGTCAAAGTCTATGTTTCTATGTTTCTTTTTTACAGAGGGAAAAAAAGGATGATAAGGGATGGTTTTCTTTATTTCAGGGACCAACATTGGGGATTTGGGCACCCCAGTGTCAGTGGGTGGTTGGCAGCACTGGAGGTAGACACCCCATGTCACATTAAGTGGTGGGGAGGTGTTATCTGGTACCATGGTTTATGTACCTCAGTGCAGGAAGTGTGTTTTTGGGGTGCAGTTACTTGTGAGTGTTTTGGGGGTTGTTTGCTTGAGGGCATCCCGGTGCAAGGTTCTTGAAAGGTTTGTTCAAATGGTAAGGAGGAACCCTGGTGGCAGGATGAAGCACCCACTGACAGTTGTGTATTTTACCTGGGTCAGGTGGGAAGGGGATGTCAGGCACCTGCCACGGGTGTTATATAAGAGATGTTTCAGTCAGAAGTGGGGATACAGGTGGTGGGATTGAGCACTCAGCTGGTGCTGTAAAAGACTTAGTTGGGTGGGATGTATACCAGTGGTGGGATTGAGCATCTGCCATCAGTTTTGTGAAAGTTGCTGGTTCAGGTGGGAGGGGGAATACCAGCAGCAGGACAGAGCACTAGGGCTGGTAGAACTCTGTGAAGTTCTGACCTAATTAAATAAGAACTGGAACACAGGGGGTTTATGATTATTCCTGATTAGCTCTGATTTGTTCTGATTGTTTATATTTGAATAAATGTGATAAAATGCATAAAAAGCGGCCACAATTATATTTTACATAGAGACCCAAAGCGGATAATTTAATTCATTATTTGTATGAAAAATAAAATACAACAGCTAAGCCTTGCAATCAGTAGCTCCTTCATGGCCTCCCTTGGTGGCATATATGTTTCAGTTGCCATAAATAACTTCCTTAACATCTTCTCTTCCCTACAAGATAAACATGCTCCACTTATAAAGAGGAGAGTAAGAGGTACTGTCACAAAATGGTGGCATGGTGGCCTGTAATCGCTTGTGAAGTCTGGGGATAAATGTTGGGTGAGGTTTAAGGCTACCCAAAACCTGCCTGGCTCTGACTTCTGTTAATATAGACATCTCCGAAATGCCTGTAAAGAAGCTATACACGTGGCAAAGAGTAAATTCTGTAAATCTGCTTTGTTGACCTCTGCTAGGGATCCTAGGAGTTTCTGGCATAACATTAAAAATGTAGTCAGTGGTGCTACTAAGTGTCACACTTTTGACATGCTTATTGGAGATATAAACTGTAACAATGCACAAACAATTACTAATGCTTTCAACACTCAGTTTTCTGACCTGTGAGATTTCACTTCCTTGTTTACTGCCCCTATTTTACAGGATCCACCTGATAGCCCTCCACTTGCATTTGCATCCCACCCAACTTTCTACCTCAAAATTGTGTCAGTACGTGAGACTCATAGACTCCTGGCCAGCCTTTCCCCTTTTACTAGCACTGGGTATGACAATATGGAGCCTAAACCTATCCACCTGGGTGCCCCTTTCCTCACCTTGCCAATCACCCATATCTTTAACACATCACTTATTATTGGGTCTATCCCTGACTTATGGAAGGTTGCCAGGGTTGTAGCAGTATTTATGTAAGGCAATCTGCAAGGTCTTGAAAATGATCAACCTATAACTATCCTATCTACTATTAGCAAATTATTAGAGAAAGTGGTAGTGTCCCAATTGATGGATTATATTCAGAGATCTGAGTTACTATTCCTTGAGCAGTACAGCTTCCGTACGGGATATAGTACCTCCACTGCCCTTGCCAAGGTCACATCAGAGATTTGGGTTGCTATGCATCAAAGCAAGCTGACTGGAGTGATCTCTCTAGATCTTGCTAAGGCTTTTGATCTGGTAGACTATACACTCCTCTGCTCCAGGCTTTGTTCTTTTTGCTTGTCAGTCCCTGTCCCAGCCTGGCTTACAAACTACCTACAACGAAAGCAGCAGCTTGTTAAGTTTAACAGGATGGTCTCTGAGCCTACTCCTGTTGAGAATGGGGTCCCAAAGAGGTGTATTCTGGTACCCATCTTATTCTCCCTATTTGTTAATGACTTACCTCTGGTGCCAGTCCATAGTTGTGCTACTTTATATGGTGATGACCTGGTGCTTCAAACCAAATCGCAGGACATAATTGTCATTAACGCTCATCTAAAGACTGACTTTTGCAAAATACAGTCTTGGCTCCAGTCCAACAAGTTAATCCTTAACGTCAGGAAAATGTGGGCTTTGCTCTTTGGTGCTCTAGCTCAAATCAGAAGGTGTCCTGAGACCTTGAATGTCACTAGTGCTGAAGGGTCCCTAGTGGTGGTTGCTGACTCTTTCAAATACCTGGGAGTGACCCTTGATCCTCAGCTAGACTTCTCCCTGCAAATCCATAATGTGAGCAAGGCAGCAAACAGAAAGGTGGGCCTGGCCCACAGGCCAAATGCATTCTCACTTCAGCCAGTGCCTTGCCCTGGTGAAAGGAATATCCTCCCCCCTAGTTATGGCTTCATTACCTTTACCCACCATAGTCCAGTCTATCCAAATGGGATGTTGCCTAAAACAACATATGCCATTTTGCCCTGTCTGCCCCTCAGCTCAGTCATCATTGTGAATTATATAATTAAGTTGACTGACTATCTCCAGGAAATGATTGTACTTTTGCTTTGGGCTGTTTCGTTGATAAAATAGTTAGAGCTGCCACCCCTCCACTCTTGGCAGAACTACTTAAGCCTGTCAACCAAACATACCCACTCAAGTCCAATAACTCATCTGTGTTCTTTGTTCCTAAAACCTGTACACTGATGGGTGACCAGGCTTTTGCTGTCTGTGCACCAAGGCTGTGGAACTCTCTTCCAGTACATGCTCATTGCTCCACCTCTCACCACAGTTTTAGAAGGTCCCTATGGGGTCATCTGAACTCTAACTCTGCCTGCAACTGTATTTAACTTTTGGTGTCCTCCCCCTTACATATTGTGCACTTTATCGTTCAGTCTGATTTCTGTCCAGATCCATGCTTGAGTAAAGTTATATATTAAGTGTATGATATTGCTTAACTTTGCTATGCTCTTACCCCTTGTTATCTTTTATTGTACTGTTGCCTCCTCATTGTTAAGCCTTTATATTGTCTGTATTTTCTCTGTGATCTCCCAGGACGTACCTGAAAATAGGCATATTTTTGTCTAGTGTGCTTACTTGGTCAACAAAAGCTAAATGAATACCTTTTTAGGCCCTTGTGGGTGTTGGGAGAGAGAGAGAGAGAGAGAGAGAGAGAGAGATGCAAGTATCTATACATACCAATAGCAAGCAGCCAAGATATTCTGCATTAACGAGGTGTATATTCTTTTGCTGGCTGATACAGAGGAGACCAGGTCAAAAAAATAGGCAATTATCAAACAGCAGTAAAAGCCCACCCACTCTAACCCACAATTATGCTTCTGGAAGGTACCACTGGCCAGTCACACAACCATTCATACCAACAGTATTCAGGAAGAGGCAGCATAATAAAGCAGGATTCACATAATGGGTGCAAATCAATGGGTCAAATCTAACTCTTTGCTTTACAAGTGTGGGATCAGAAGTCAAGAGTTGGGGTCAACGTCTGAATTTGGGACTTGCAGTGTTCACAGTATATAAACATCAATTGCTTTTTACATAATACTAGTAAATACATATTTAACTGGATTTAACTGAACAGTAGGTTCCAGGGATGACTGGGAACTTGGGCAGACTGGAGGATCCTCTGTTTTTTTTTCTGCTGTCACTGTCTACATTTCTATGTTTCTATGAAATCTAGTGTTTTGACTTTATTTAAACAGTTTCTATGTAGAGTAAAAACTGCAGTTGTCTGCCCAGCCAAATTCTATTTACTCTGTAGCACTGTGCCATCTTACCTGTGTTGCTTTAACTGGTCGTAAACAGTGTAATGAGGCAAAATTGGCAAGTTGCCATTCAGTTTTCCCTTTTTTACAACAGTGCCTGCTACTGTACACAGTACCAAGACTTAACTACAGGGCCCACCAGCCAAATCCCCCCCCCCTTGTAATCAATAGTCCATTGCTAAGGAGATTGCTGATCAGCATAAAAGAATGATCTCACTACAGTGCCAAATTGCAGAAGATAATTTAATTTTAAATGACTGCACAATCACTACAACCCATCACAAGCAAATGGTAAACTAGAGTGTATTTTCCCTTTCTACCAAGCATAAGGTTTTGCAAGCAGGTCTGTGTAAATCTTAGATTACCACCTCCTCCCCTTTATAGATCTGATTCTGTGGTGCTGCTTCAATGGAATACAAAAACTGTTTTCTTAATTTTTCTCTCCTTATACAAAAAATGTGTGGAGAACAGTAGAAATTCCTAACAGATAATAAAATTATTCGGTATGGAAAGGTGGACTGACTGGAGTTACAAACACACTCCTTTCAGCACAACAGCGATGCTCTAACTGAATCTGCAATCACACTTGAGCTGTGCAAACCACATGATTCAGTAACTGCCATAGTGAATTAGGGGCCCAATAGTCAAAACTTTGCCCAGCGGGCAAACAGATTGCACACTCTCTATGTGCCGTTTGTGCACTTGTGTTATATTCAAAAGCCTGATTTGTATGGCAAAATGAAATAGCAGTGCACAAACAGAAGATGTATGCACCGGGAAAAGAGAGGGGCATGGACATGAATACAGGTGCTATGCTATATTCTGCACATTAGCACCGTGCAGAGTGAGTTTATGCAACATCATTGCATGGCATGAATACTGCCTATTAAAAGTCTGACTTACTCTGGAAAAACCCTTGAGGTGGGTGGTGACACAGCAGCCAGAGCACAAATTACTGTATTCAACACTCACATGTTGTTCCTAATGTAGCAGGCCATAGGGGAGGAGAAGAGGGCAGAGGCCACCCTGAGCCACTCCTTAGGCCGCAGAGGTGATATGCTGTGCACAGATGGTGGACCAGTACTGTCTCAGTAGGGCCATGCTATGGCAGCTGTGTGAGCTACAGCATGAGCAGCTGCACTGTGACACCCAGCACAGCCATGCCATGACAGTCGAGCAGAACGTGATACTGTGATATGCTTCCTAGCCACCAGGTCATTTCAGACACTGGTGAGTGATACCATCAGTGTGTCACAGTCAACCACCTCATACCTCCTGGCCCAAGTTCTAGATGCTCTACTGCTACACACTGGCAAGTTCATCAAATTTCCCAACACAGCAGCGTAGTGCACAAAACTATGCAGCAGTTCTCTCGGGTTGTGCACCTACCTGCAGCACTTGGTGCCTTTGAGTGCACCCATGTTGCCATCTAGGCATCCACTGGTGATGGGAAGGATGCCTACCTCAACAGGAAGGGATACCACTCCATCAATTGCCAGGTGGCATATGATGCAACTGGATGCATCACCAATGTTCTGGCACAGTACCTGGGCAGTGCCTACTATGCCATCATATGACAGAATTTAACACTATGTCAGAGATTTGAAGGTGGCCAAATAGCCAGTAGACACCTTGTCAGTGAGTATATGCCACATGCCTCCCCACCCACATAGGGGGAACACCACTGTAACACAGCACAGTCATGCCTCACTGAGGGAAGGGTGGGTGGGTAGGGAGGGTGGACTGGTGCACAGGATGCACCACAGACCATGGACCATGTTGTAGATGCAGGCAGCTACACTGAACAGGTTCTAACAAATGTTTTCTACCTAACAGGGGACAGTGCCTTTCCCTTGCGCTCCTGGCTCCTCACATCAGTCCTCCGGCCCTCAAATGTGGCCGAGGACAGATACAATGTGGCACATACTACCACACACAACATCATTGAGTGCATCTTTGGCATGCTGAAAACATGATTCTGGTGCCTGGACTGTTCAGGTGGTACCCTACAGTATACCCCTCAAAAGGCATGTGGCATGTTCCTAGCCTGTTGCATGTTACACAACATGGCGCACACCCATGGAATAGGGATGCTAGTACATGAGGAACACAGTTACAGTGATATACACCTAGAGCTGCAGGGGATATTGGAGCAGCTCAAAAGGTGTTACCCTGCATGGCCAGGATGGCCTAGGACCACAGAATCCACATCTTAAGGGAACTCACAGAAAGGAGCAGGTAGGCACCAAAATAAAAGGACAATTTTGCAGATTTCAAAGCTGTAATGTAAACACAAAATACAAAGTAGCAGTGAATAAAAAGTGCAAGATAGAGCAGGAAAATAACAGTTTATGCAACAGGTGGGACAGGGCTAGGGGTGGTGGGGATGTCTGTGAAAACAAGGATACAGGAAGAGGGCAGGGGATGAGTGGGAAAGGTAGGGGTGGCCTCCAAACTCACACTCTCCATCCACCGTGGGTGTGAATTGACTGTGTATGCAACCTCTGTGTGTAGGGGTCACTGGCCATGGAGAGGGGAACGGTTGAGTCCACGGGGATGGGGTTGCCCTGGCCATTGCATGCCCCCACCTCTGGCTGGATGATGGAATGTCCAGGTCACACCCAGGGGTTCATGAAGTACCCATGGATGACAGTGTTGCTGGTGTGCTGCCTGACCCCAACCTGCCACTCCATGGGGTTGGTGTACACTGTGGGGTTGCCACCACTCTTTATCCTGGCTGACTACAACACTACGGCAGACTGTAGCAGCTGCTGAGAGTCAGAAGGAGTCTGTCTCTGGGTACATGTCCTTTGGGACAGTACATGCTGTTTGGCATGGGTGGTGAATGGGGCATGCATGCGCCACATCCAGAGTGAGGGATGGAAATGGCAGGGCCTTGGCAGATGTGGTGGCACACACAGGGTGGGTGTGGGATAGTGGAGGATCCTGATGGCTGCCCTCATCCTTCTGTTGTGCAAGGCAGGTGGTGTGGAAGGTGGAGGATGTGGAGGCTTCCCCAGTGGTGGTAGTGTTGGTGGTGGTGGAAGTGGCAATTGTCCCATGGGACATTGCTATCCCTGGCAACACAGTCCTGTTCCCAAGGGTGTAGCCATCAGCAGGTTCCTCTGAACTGTAGGGCACCACCAGATGGACAGGGAGATGAGGGGTGCTTAGGGTTGGTGAGAACCTCTCCTCCCAGGGCAGCTATGGCCTCCAGGTTGTGATGTGTTGGCACATATGTTTCCTGATTGCTGTCCTCCATTTCCTCCACAAACAAGTCCAGGGGGTCCTCCTCCTCCTTGGGCATCGTCTCCGGGTGGTGCACCATGGTGGATGGCCCAGCCTCCTCCTCCTCCTCCCTGGATGATGTATCCTGCATTGTAGATATAGGACTGCACTATCAGTGTGTCACTTATTACATATTAGTCAAGTCCCAGTGTTTTTATATGCATGCCCCAGTGGTTCAGTCTCTGTCACCAAGTGTCATCATGAAACTGGTGACTAAAGCGCAAACCACATCACACTTTTACTGGCCACACAGTAGCACTAGGTCAAGATACCAAAAACCACAACAGCGCAGTCAAGAACTGTGAAAGCAAAACAGTACTAACAATTACAGCGCCCTACCAAAAGAGCAACCTGCAAAAATGGAGTTAATGGTAACGGTCCACAGACACACAGACTGCTACTATGGCTAAAAACAAATAACATTTACATTACAACAGCGCAGTCAAGAACTGTGAAAGCAAAACAGCACTAGTAATTACAGCGCCCTACCAAAAGAGCGACCTGCAAAAATGGAGTCAATGGTAACGGTCCACAGACACACAGACTGCTACTATGGCGAGAAACGAAAAACATTTACATTACGTTTTTGAGAGGGCTCTACCCCGACCCCCCCATTATGGGGGGCTTTTGCCCTGAATCCCCCAACTAAATATAATTATCTCCTGGGGGGGCAACTAGGGAAAGGAGAGAAACCTCAGGGTGGTGAATCACTTTAGAAGGTAATGGGAACCGGGCAAGACAACTGGGGGTGGACACAGTATCCACATAGGTTGGGAGGGGGGAGAAACAAAAAAAAACAGTCCCAGGAGAAAAATTAAACCTGAAAAACAAACACACAACCGTAAGTTGTGAGATGGGGACTCAAACACTGGTCCACCAACATTCTGACACTGTCCACTGCCTGTGGCACTACCCTCTGTGAAACAGTAGCTGCTCAGAGGCAGGTCACCCGACAGGCCCTGTATCATCTTCCTCCATATGACAAACAAATACAGGAATAGCGGTATTCCTACCTGTGCTATACTATCCCAGTAGCTGTTTTGTCTTTAGCTATTTTGATGGTGTGATTTTGACAGCGCTATTCTCACTTCACTATTTTCACCTGGTACACCACAGAGCTGCCCATGGCTGTTGGCATTTGCATGCATAACAGTACCCATTAACAATGTTTCCCACACACTCCACAAGCATACACACCTCTACCCACAGTGAATGCCAAATCCCCACACACAGTGACACACACAACATGTGGCAGCATGCACCAGCACATGTGGCAATCACCTTGGCAGATGTGACACACACCATATGTGCATGGGAAAATGCCAAGGTATCTGTGTGTAGAAAAGTACCCATCGGGTTGTCTGTGGCAGACACTGCTGTGCTGGAAACCTGGTAAATACAGCAGAAGCCCATGTCACAGAGCACACTGGGCCAAATAAAAAAGCACCCAGCCTGAGTGCTATGGCCATGGCTGCAGTGTGCCCCAACACCTGTGGCATCTACACATATACCCATTTAAACAAGGATGTGCCCTAGCTGTGTTTTTACATGTCTGGAAGGACCCAACCTGGGACTTAAATCCACCACAGAGATCTCTGCCACCTCCACCAGCTGCAGTGTGGAAGCCACCACCATCTCCTCTGCAGGGTCACGTGGTCTTGCAACCACCAATGGCTTGCATCTACCACTGGTTGCATGTTGCACATGGCACTGTACAGCCATATTTTCTTTGATATGGTGCTGGAGGTCTCTGAAGTGCTTGCCCACCATGTTCAGTGGTCAACCCCAGCCATCAATGGCATTGACTGCTGCAGTGATCTCCTCCCATTCTTGCCCGACAGTGGCATCTCTGCCACGGCTTCATGTCAGCAAGGACTTCCTGGCTTTGTATGCCTTGATCAGGGCTTTGTGCTCCTTGCAGGAGAATCTGTGTACTTGCAGTCTCTTTCCTCAAACAGAGGAACCTGATGGGGAAGATTATGAGACAGTGGTCAGTGCCTGGTGTGTGAGTAGGACTTGTATGTGTGCTTCTCCAATCTGAATCACCTTTGCATCACTGTTGTGTACCATGTACCTGTGTTGATTCTGTCAGACAACGCCCACTGCCAGCCTGTCATATCCCACCATTGTTCCACGCATGGACAACTTGGAGCACCACATAAATGTTGGTGTGTATGTGACACATACAACCCAACCAACATTATGCAGTGGATTGGCAGCAACATGCCAGGAGCACAGAAGCTACCCTTACAGATATGGGGGCAACATGTGTGTGTCATACAGGCCTGTGGTGTTGATGTTCAGTTGCAGACCACTGCTATGGATGATGTCCTGTACTGCACGTATAAGACAGACAAAGAGGCCAATGCAGGGACAGTAACTGACACCATGGTACCTATGAGTGCTGGTTGTGCCGTGCAAATGCATGTGGCATTAACATGGTTCCCCCACCTAACATAGTCACATACATGTACAGGGATCTTGTCATCCATGTCCGGCAATGTGTGTGTTGTCAGTTGAACTTTGTGCCACTGGCACATTGCTTTTTGTGGACAGACAGTGTCACAGTGATGCACACTGTTGGGACAAACCAGACAGCTGGGGTGGGATATTCTTTGACAGCAGCATTCTAGGTTAGGTAACACACACTGTTGTACTACATTTTCTGCCACACTACTGGCAACCCATGTTCTTGCACCATGATGCACCCCCCCCAAGCAACAGGTTTTATTATGTGTATGGCATGCAGACCACCTATCTGTGCCTATGGATGTTGTTTCCTGTGAAGACATTTTTTTTCCTGGAGTGTCCTGGTTGCAGATCCAGTGTGCTGTCTTGGGGGGGGGGGGGTTGTGCCCCGTTAAATAGCCCAGCAACTTACACATGTAAATGTATACATATCTGACTATAATGACATGCTGTCTTGTTTGGCCTGCTGACTGCCCAGTAAGGATTATTTGCATAGCCTGGCTAAATATAGCAAATTGGCCCATCGTGCTAAATGGTTTTGCACTTGCACATCATGCAATGTACCATGCAGATGCACCTCATAATGCAGTTTGTGCATTTGCACAGTGTAAATTTGCAAATGCAATGACGTCATGATGTAGTTTTTTGCACTGCCCATTTGTTATGTTCAGAACTGTCTGCAGTGCTGTGAAGTCTTTGCACTGCACTCTGTGCTAAGCTTTGCACACCTCAATTTGCATGCTATATTCAGCATTGTTTGCCCATGGGCTAATCCTTTGCATATTGTGTGCAATGAGATGTGGGCTAATGGTAACTAACAGCAGTGCAAAATTTGCCTGTGGGCAATTTTTTTAATATCTGGCCCCAGATGTCCTCTTTCTCTGTCTGTATCAGCAAATATCCCATCACAGCAACTTTTACAAACCTCAGCAGAATCAATCAATAAAGACAGTGTTCTCTAGCACTGTGGCTGTAGCTAGTCACATTGTTGTTCAACTGAACCTTTTTTTTCTCTCTGTGCTGGTGCACTATGCAACGTAGCTGTAAATCATAACCAGCGCAAAGGAGAAAGAAAACAATCAGTCCTCTTCCACGGACTCAGAACTGGACTTCTGTGTCCTTATTTATCCGAGTCTGTGGATTATTGCTGGACCTGAGGGAACGGGTTCTAATTTCAATAAGAAATGTCCATCCTGCCCTATTAAGCTCCCCCAGCTGTTTTCCTTTTTGTAGCTTATATTTACAGCTCATGTCAGATATTAAAAAATGGCAAAATGATCTATCTAATGAAAAGGAGTGTTACATTTAAATAATCTGAATTGAGGATGTGGGGGTATTGCATTACTGCACATTAGCATCATCCTCTACACAATATCAAAACCATGGGTATAATTTTATTTTTATTTTTAAAAAGAGTTGGTTTGGGTGGGAGAGGAGATACCTATGCCTCAGTGTAACACAGAATGGCTGTGCTGAGAGCAGTGTGTGGAACCACATAAGAGGAATGAAAAGCAGGGGAAAGGTTTCAAGCAGGAATCAGGAGTTGCACAAGAAAACCCATGTCCACCTTGCATTTTCCAGCAATGTGGCTGGGCAAGGACTTCGAAGAGGAAAAGAGCAGAAATGCAGTAAGTGGGCAGAACTGGAGAGGAGATTCAGCATTCTGAAGCCATGATAAGCAGAGGAGGGCAAGAGGAAGGCACCCCCCCCACCACCAAAGCTCTCTCACAGCTTAGATTAATACCAGTAAGTTTGCATGCTTTGCAAGCAAACATAAAAAGATAGACTACCAGGCAACAAAGCATATAAAAGTAACATACAGGGAATTCCAGTTTCAGTTGACTTGCAACATCAATTAGGTTTGCAACTCTTTATAATTGATTTCATTTGTTTACTGAAAAAAATTTAGCTGACACTTTATTTCCAGTGGTGTTCATAATATTAAGCATAAAAACACTACAAGGAGAATAAAAATTAATTACAATAAAGTATGTGGACACACACACACACACACACACACACACACATGTAGCTAAAATATTTCTGGCCTTTAGAATACAAACTGTAACAAGAAAGAAATAATGAAAACTAACTAGGAATTTAACCCACCCCCTTGAATACTGTTTAAATTGAACATTTTCCAGGCTATTGTCTTTAACTTCATAGCTAAAAAATGTTACTTAATACATTATTTTTAGGGCTGCAGGTAGGCGGAGCCTGCAGCCCTATTGCATCAGCTCTAAAAATGAGCTACAGGATTCGGACAGTGGAACACTTCATTTGGAGTTTTCGAATTATCCTTCCACCTCTTTGCTGCCCTTCAATTTAACCCTTGAAGTGCTGCAGACTGAACATCTATCCAGAGCTCAGTCAAATAGATTAATTCTAGTTTTTTCAGCAATCTAGGGATTAAGAAACAAATGCTCTGGAGACTCATCTCTCCTCCCCAGCCTTGTAATGCTTCAGTGAGTGCAAGAAACACATGTTTAATTTGAATCCAACTTGTTAAACAGCACTTTTAGAGCTAATGCAAGAGGGCTGCATACAGCCATCTTGCTGTCTGTAGCTGGAAAAATGGAGTACCATGGCACACATTTTGGGAGTTTTCATTGCATCCTTCTACAGTGCATACAGTATATAGCACTGTTTCTAGAGCCCCTTAACTAATTGTGCCTCTTAAAAGAGCTTAAGGCAGTAATTGCTGTAATTTCTATTGAAACACATTTGTCATTTCAAGGGCATGTAAGATAAATAGCTATGGAACAGCTAACTTTCATAAACAATGAAATGAGCATTTCTTTTCAATTGCACTTCTTTTCCTACACTCTAGCATATTTACCTGATTCTGTAGTATATGTGCTGATTTCCTGCAAAATGTGTCTGTAAAGCAAATATATTTATAATAATTAGATAGTTAATGAAGTTGTGTGCCTTTTCTAGTATTTTAATGATTTCAACTCCCCCTGTTCTCAGATTACCTTGCAATACATTTGAGTCTTAACCTTTGATTATGCTGATCATTAATCCTCAGCCTTCATGTGTGCTTTTATATACATAAACATTGTCATTTTATTTTCTTCTTCACTACCATAAAGACATTGTGTTTTTGCAGAGTTTTTTGCAAATTCCTTGCCTCGTTCATTTAATTTTTCTGTCCAATGTCCACCTTAACATTTACATTTTCTATTTCTATTTGATCAAGTTTCACAGCATGTAAGGCTAGCAACAGTGGCAACTCCAGCTTCCCTTAGTTACTTGGGCACTGGCTAGGCACTACAGTTAGAAACCAGTGAACCTATTGAAACTGGAATGGAAAGCATGTGTGGATGTTCATGCTTGCTTCTTGGAGTATTTGAACTAATGATGAATGTTACATTTCTAAAAATTAAAAGGCAAATTCCATTTTATTTTTTTTACAGGGGATGGCCCTGCTTCTCCTGTCTTGGGGGTGGGGGTATGGATAGCCCAGCTTCTCCTGGTTTGGGATGGATGGCTCTGCTTCTCCTGGCTCAGGGAGGGGAAACATGGCCCTGCCCCTTGATTTCTCTAGTAGGAGAAGCTGGGCCATATGACCTAGAAGATAGGGCCACCCCCCAAGCCAGAAAAAGCATGGCCACCCCCAAGTCAGGAGAAACAGGGAGATACCCTTCTCACAAGCCAAAAGAAGCAGAACCATCCTCACCCCCCAAGCAGGGAGAATCAGGGCCCCCCACCAGGAAATACAAAGTTACTCCCCCAGGGGCAGGAGAAGTAAAGCCTTCCCCATCATCCAAACAAGAAAAAATGGCAATCCCAACCCTTTACATCAGGTATCCACCTACCAATATGGTCCTCAATGGATTCACCGCCTGCAGTGGCAGGCCAGGAGATTGAGGGCCATGCATTCCCTCTTTTGAGCCTCTCCCCTCATCTCCCCACAGTACTGAGACATTTTCAAATAAACCCATCCACTTACCTTAATGAAAAGGTGCATGCAGTCAGAACCCTGTCACTCTGGTTCTGCAGGCAGTTTCTTTCTTGGCAGTTTTTGCAGCTGGCAGGGCTTTTACTTTAGGATCTGACTCTGTGCTGCAGCTACTGGCTGAGCAGGGTGGTTAGCTGGTGCTGCACTCTCTCATTACTGACAAGACTGTGCTATAATATTTTATGAAAAAAGCACAGCATAGTACAGCTCTGTTAAGGTTAGCTATATTGCTGGGTTGGGTGGGACCTTCTGTGCTGCAGCTTGCAAACAATAGCAATGCATTTCTGCTTTGCTGGGCATGGTTGGCTGTGTGACCCCTGATTCAGACAGCTAGGCAGTCACCAGGAGCCAAACTGCAGTGCCACTCCCTGCCCCCAACACTGGGTGCCAAATTATGGGGTAGGGTGGTAAACTAAAATGAAAGCAAGTAGCCACTTGCTGCTCAACCCTGTTGCCACTAGACTTCCCCAATTCTGACACCAAGTGCCTAAACCTATAGTCAGAAAGTAAATGAAAAAAGGTAAGCAAACAATGACAGTCAAACCCCGGTGCTGCCAACCCTCGATTCTAACACTGGGTGCCCAGCCCCCTGGTCCAAAAGTCAATGGCAAAAAGTATGCAGACAATGTGAGCCCATCTCCAGTGATGATTTAGAAAGAAGCATTAGTTGTTTTCTGCATTAATCTATTGTAGCATTGCTCCCTGTTATTCATTGTACTATTGCACATTTGTATATTTGCCACTTGTACATCAAATAAAAAGCAGTGTTATTCCACAGTCAGCAGTAAAACTTTAACCTGCTTAATAGAAAGCATAGGAAAATTCATAGGATGAATACTAAAAACAACAAAAGTGCAGTAGTGCAATGACTATCAGGGAGTAATGCTATGCCATATTGGGGCAAAAACAACTAACGTTTCACTCCAGAAGCAGAGTTTTATCAGAGTTAATAACTGCCCTCATATTATCTGGCACTAGGTCTGAATAATACATATATGAACAGCGCTGTCAATAACAGCACCTTCCATACAGCACTATGCAGAATAGTGGCAGGAACAAATGCGGCACTTAAAGGCAATACCACAGGTAGCAGTCACAAATCACACTGATGACTGCTACCAGTCCAAATACGCATTTTAGTGGGGGGATCTACCCCCCATACCCCCTTAACTAAAATAATCAACTCTGAGTTGGAGTTGGATTATGGAAGAAAAACAGCAATTTGAATGCCAGGATTAGAACCCTGATCTCCACCATCATTGTGGCCAAGTAGCTCCATGTCGCAGTACTCTCTGCCATGGGAGCAGCTCATCCCCCATTTTCAATTTCCCAGCCCTTGACTTCTTCCTAGTACTACAGACCGCGACCGGGGTAGCACTTACTGTACAGCACAGTTTAATCCCTGTCTCTGTCTGTGGTATGCCATTCAGACATTGCTGTTTTTTCCTTTTGCTATATTTGTAGCATTATTGTAACTGGTTATATTATCCACCACCAGTGATGTGTACAAATAAAAAATTTAAAACATTGAATATGATGCATCCTCAGGCTAGGAGGAGGCACTTATAAAATTACAACCGGCAATTAAGGTAATGAAAAGTATAATATCAAACCTAGTTTAAACTACCAAAAAGGCATATTTTCACAGTTGGTTAGTGCATGTAATTATAAATAAAGCTTTACACATAAACTACAATGTCAGAAAATATAAACCATATAGAAAACCATTTTGTGGATGTTGGAGTGAAGCAATGAGGATATAAAATTGACAGGTATTCATTTGTAGTCCTTGGATTACAGACATAATGTATAAGGGGGTATCTGTGCCTGATATACAGGGCAATGAAAGAAGACTTGATGTGCAAAAGTATAGGAATAAGAAGGAGATTAATAAGAAAAGGAACAAGAGCACATAATCTGCAGATATAAGGGGATACACCGATTACTGTCCAAAGATCTAAATGGTTTAATCAGAAAGTGATATCCCGCTGGAACAGCTTACCTCATTGGGTAGTGAATAGTGACTCACTGATCTCTATTAAAGGAGCACTTGATATATATATATATATATATAGGAGATGACAAATGGAGGTACTGCCACTGATAAGTGACGAGTTGTTAATGGGTCCAGTGACCTCAAAGACTCATTATCATCCTGTAAACCTATGTTCAATCCTCTTAATACCTCTGAGAATGGGAAGACTGAACTCATGTCCCATCTCAGCCTGCTGTTCCACAGGGACAAGCAAAAGGATGAGGGATACCCACATATGCAGAAAGCACCAGGACTGCATAAATCTTATTCAAAGTTCTTTATTTAATTACCCACACATAGTGAGTATAAAAAAGTGGCAGCCTGAGCCTTTCTGCAACTAATATTTCTCCTGATCCCTGCCAGGCATCATCACCGTGATTCACTCTGATGATGCCTGGCAGGGGCTAGGAGAAGCATAACTTTCAGAGCTGCTTAGACGTTACTTTTGTATGCTCACTATGTGTGGGTGCACTACGCACTTTAGTTAAATAAAGGACTTTGAATGATATTTTTGCAGTCCTGTTGCTTTCTGCGTATGTGGGTACTCCTCATCCTTTTGCCTGTTTCAGTTTTTTCATTGCTGAGCACCATATTACTTGTCCCACCAATCTAAATCCATTTTGCTTTGTTCCACAGGGAAAAGATGGTAAACAACTACTACTAAACATAAATGTGGATATTATCTGTTAGATCCTTCCAAGTATTCCTGTTTTGAAAATGCAGCTTCCCTTCAATAATGGTATCTAAACAGAAATGCCACCAGCAAATTTAGTTTTATTTTTAGCACTAAACACATAGGCCCGGATATTCAAACTGCGCCAGGCTGTGGTGCAAGCCTGGGCGCAGCTCAACTTTGTTGCACAGGGGAGTGGCCTGGGCGATATTCAACAGAGCTGCGCTATGGTGCAGCAGCTTTGAATATCGCACTGTGGCCACCCCCACTGTGCATGGCGCAGTGGCACTGCGCCAGCGCAAGTGGCCAGAGTGGAACATGGAGATGCGCTGGCACAAGTGCCATTGCACAATGCACAGCACCTGCAATATTCAAATGAGGACATGCAAATGGGACCATAATTTATGCAAGGCACACAGGTGTCCATTTGCATCTCATTACGGTCCCATTTGCATGCCATTAGCATGCAGGTGTGCTGATCCCCGAGGACTTGCGCCTGGCACCCTGCAAGGCAGCAGTCATTGGGGACCGATGCCCCCTGCAGCCCGATTGCAGGCATTCCTGTAATACAAATGAACAAACATTCAATATCCCTGGTGGTCCAGTGGACTCCTATGTGCCCAATCTCGGGCATCAGTACAGTCCCCCCCAAGTCCAATATCCCTGGTGGTCCAGTGGACTGCACTAAGCCTGATCGCGGGCATCAGCACCTCATCAAAGACCCCCACTACCCTGGTGGTCTAATGTACCCCCACCCCACCCTCCCACTGAGCCCCACCACCCCGCTCCCCACCATCAGCAGGCGGGCGGAAGCATCCCACCCACCTGCCGCACCGCCGCCCGCAGACTGACAGCTCAGTAGGGCTGCATGCCCATTGGTTCACAGCATGAGCCAATGGGTGTGCAGCCCATACCGTACTACTTAGTCCAGATATGTGAATGAATGGGTCATGCGCAACCCTTTTGAATATCTGGGCCATTATCTTTACTGCCACAGTAAATGTGAACATTGGAGGAAATATGAAGAAACTGACAGAGGGAAGCTTACAAAGGATATCAGTTGGCATTTTATGCGACTGTATAAATATGCAGAACCAAATGCTACATAAATTCACTGCGACTAAGCAAGAGGCAGACGGGGGGGATTTGTCAATGCAAAAAGAGGGCTTGGTTTGCACTCAGGAATAAGAAGGTCAGTTTTCTGATGTGGAACAGTGACCCACAGGGTGTAAAAAGTTGGGGTTATTGAAAATATGATGGATCATAATGGTCTACATAGCCCATTTTCTTAAAGTAGCAGTTTTGCCATCACAGAAGAAAATGGGTGGGTCAGAATTGATAACCATCTGACATTTTAGGGAGGCAGTAGCACAGTGGTTTAAGGCTCTAAGCTGCAACTCTGGAGACCTGGGTTTGAATCCCACAGCCCTGCTTGCATACTGTGTGATCCTAAGCAAGTCATTTAACTTCCCCATGCTCCCAGGTCACTTCTATAAACAAGCTTTCAGCTTAGTGTGTCTCTCCTGGTTAAACAACTGGAAAACATTTTCACAATCCCCCACTCAAAAATGAATACAGACACAATTTAACTTGCTGCACAATAAGACCACACCAAAGAATTCAGCATTTATGCCAAGCTGGTGTTTCTCAGTTTGAGATACAGTATGTGTTTGCAAACAAAATCTTGGCACCATGTAATCACTGTGCAAGAAGTCCTTTAATCTTTTTCAAAAAGTGCTGCAGTGGTCAAATTCAAAGCAAGCAGTTGCCCCATAGATTTGACACATCTTGACTGGTTTCAAACATAACGTACATTTTCAGGACATATGTTTGCATTCTTTCAGCAAGATCTTCATACAGTATAGCACCAAAAAAAAAATTCTTCACCTTATCCTCACTTCCATCTAAATGCACCCTAACTCCTTTTCTACCCTGATGTCATGATATTTAGGGCTTAAGTAAAGCTGTATCCAAATGTCCTCCCTGTGTACCTGTCCTCCCTGTGGACCAAGTTAAACTTTTTAAATGCCAAACAAAAGACTAGCAATGCATTCCCTAGCTTTGAATACATTTAATATGGGGTGGTATTATACCTTGCACCATCTTGTGTTCTATGATTCTAATATGTTCATCTATTAAAACAGCAGTGCAACAATCTGGTGAAAATTTTGGCCTATGCTATTTTATGCCATTTTAGATTACCACTTACCTTCTGACTTGTATGATACCCTTCTTTTCACAGTATAAATCTGCTTTACTACATTTTTCATGTCTAAAATAATAACAGGATCACTTTTTTAACCCTTGCTGTGCCACAGACTGATATATCACTCTAAAATTCCTATACATTCTAATACTTTCAGCAGCCTAAGGGTAAACACAGTCCAGACCAGGTCATCATCAGTATTTACAGCTGTTTCTGTCCATCTGTTGTTTATGTATCACTTCTGTTGTGACTAAAATTAACTATTATGCAGCAGGCAGTGCTCTCTGACCATATAGAACAATAGTTGTTCAAAAATAGCTGCAAATACTGATGAATACCTGGTCCAAGCCATATTAAAAGGATTGCTGCTTTCATTATTTCAAACATGAAAAAAAGTACTCACGCAGACTCAAATTGTGGAAAGAAGGGTATCATACAAGTCAGGATGTAAGTGGCAATCTAAAATAGCATAAAATGTATAGGTCAAAATGTTAGCCAAATTGTTGCAGTGCTATTTTAAATTATGAGGCTATGTTGAGTTTTGCAAATGCGGACTCATAATTTTGGTAATATTCAGTGTTTTTACCACAACATTTCAACAAAGCCATTTTGGTACAGTGACTCATTAGTGTGACAGCTGCCATTTTTCAACTCCTGCCCAAAATGTGTGTTTAGAGCCCAGCAGTTGATTTTGCAATCCCTGCATATCATCACCTTTTGGCCAGGAGTTGAACATTTTCTCTGCCCTTTATGAGGCAGGTTCATCGCAAGGCTGTGCTGAAAATTAGGTGTAAAAATGTTTACAGAAAAATTATTTTTAATATTTTTAACCCAAATTCCTCTCTTGCAGCCCTATCCGCTCTGGTCAGAGCTAGTTCCCTTTTACTGTGGACATGTTGAATTTCCTGATAGCAACATACTATAAGCACAGGTAAATATAAAACACATAGAAATTCAAAAAACCTCATCAATAACCTTCATATTAGTAGAGACTATATGTAAGGTACAGTACAGATCATAAAATATCTCCTTGACTGTACTAAACAAACTTCCATTAGTTCCATAGTCTAAGAAATTCTGTGACAGTTCTGCAAGCCATCTTTTCCATGAAAATCTGAGAGCAATCAAACACTGGTTCAGAACATTTTCAGAAAATCACCTGTGGTTAGTACTAATGAATTTATGGACACACTTTTTTGTACTCCTTGGAAATATGAGTCCAACCACATATGGAGTTATATATAAACCATTTACCATTGAACTTCTTAGTAATTTAGGGCATTACTTAAGAAATATTCTCTTTGGGATGTGACTTCCATTACTTCTCCCCTCCATTCCTTCTTCTGCTGGATCATTTTCCAGGTCCCTATCATCCTAACATGATGGACTTTTCATACATGTTTATGCTCAGAGATATGAAACTTTTTCAGATCCATGGTGATGGCTGATATAGTGATGTTATTGATCAAGTCTACATTTACTGTACTTTGACCTTGCATAGTTGTGTACAGTTTTTAAATGACATGGATGCTAGATGCATTTTGCTGTCTGCAACAAAAAACAAATGAACAAACAAAACTACCATACCATATATTTCCCTGACATTTTACAGTCTTTTAAACGATTACACTGGAATGCCCATTACTGTCCCCTACCTGCTCCTTCACGTTCACCACTGTTTCAACCACTGTTAATAGGCACACTATAAATAACAGTTGGCTCATGTCAGTAACTTTGGACCCCCTCTCATAAATATTCTCTTTTTGTAACTCTTTTTTTTCGCTGCTTTTTTGGTTTGACCCTTTATGTCCAACTTAACCCTTTTTCTTAACAACCCTTATATTTTTTCTACCTCTTTGTGCCCCTTTTTCTTCCTCTTCCCACATCTTAGTGTTGTTGGTACTTGCTCGTGATGTTGACTGTTTCACCATCAATGATACACAGTAATCAGGATCTTGTTGCTCACCCTCCTGCCTCGATACTGTAAATTAGGCTTCTCCACTATATTATCTTCTGTCCTATGAGTATCACAATGAGTTACTCTTGTATTGTAGCAGACTATCTCACAGTATATATGTACAGCTAATTTAATAAAGGGAGCTGCCACTATGCCTATCACGTGATGGCAGTATTTTGTATTTGTAGTTTCACCAGTATAAACTACATTGAGTAAAGCTTATTTTCAAGGAGAACCTGGAATGATCTAACACAGAACACAGTTGCAATTGAACAGAAACTGTTGTTTATGCAATGACATAGAAATACAGTGTACAGATTGTTATAAATATCTGACTATACTGTACATTGTTTAGTATAGCAGGTATGACACACAAGGGCATAGAAACATTTACTTCAGGTTTCTTTTTTCCCTATGGTTATTGAGCTGGCTTTTGCAGTCCACTGCATTTAATATATCTTAACATTAGCAACACTAAAGTGGCTTGACTAAACAGCAGAATCCATACTGAGATTAGCAATGTATTGAATATAGTTGTGCTTGTGTCTCACTGCAATGAGTTAACTTTCTGCAGAAAGAAGATAAAAGTAAACTCCCATTGACTAATAACTACAAAATGTACTCAGAAGTTCCAGTTGATCAGTTGTGAGCTACAGTGGAGCCAGCCAGGATACAATGCAGTAGCTTGCAACAAATGACATGTCACAAAATACTGCAGTACAAAAACAGCTTAACTGCCATTGAATTACACTGTTCCCTGAAGCATATTGCAGCATTTTGTGACATACTGCAGCATCACTGTGTTGTACCCTTGGCTGGTGCCTCTGTTTTTTTTTCTCAAACACCTGCTTATACAGCTGCTGACTATGACATGTAAAGGACAGTAATGCTCAGAAGGCAAGAACTCCCACACACAGTTGAGAAAAAGACTGGCAGTGGATCACAATGCCATGACACATCTCCTTTAGATGAAAAAGTGACTGTCAACTTTCTTTATCCCTGCTGTAATGACCAATGGATATATGTTTTAAAGTGCTCTCTGCAGATCCTGCTGGACTGGTTAAGGAGTAAAAAAAATCATATCAAAATAAGTCCACACACAAAACTTTCATTTCTGTTGTTGGTTATGGCATTAAGCTGTTTATTAAAATTGATTGCTGAGACACAGCATGCCTTACTGCAGCTCCAGTCTCTCCCTTCTACTACTCTAAGGCTACAGCTCTACCCTGATATAAATGGACTATCCCAGCTCATACGCGACCCCTTCCCCAATACTCATCAGTGATCTTGCAGCTGCACTATATTTAGTGCAGCTGATCCCTGTAAGTGAAGGTAATTAATTTATTGTGAGCTGTATAAGTTTTTTTTATTTGATGCTGCAAAGTACTCTCCTGTAGTAAAAGTGACTTCCTTTTCTGCTAGCGCTGCCCCTAAAGTAAGAATGAACTGAAGTGTCATAAACTGAATCGGATCAGTGAACTGCGTTAGCATAATTCATGCAATTTACATGCTGCACACTGTGTGAACAAACATTTTATTTGTTACTGCAACTTCTGTTTGGTTTGTTGCAACTACAGGAAGTTAGATTTTATTTTTCCTTTTACATTATGTAAAAACATTCTTGAAGATGTATTTTAATTCTGTAACTTTCTGCAAAATAAAAACTGAGTATGATTGCTTCAAGTTCCTAGTGGAAGCACACCATCCAGTATATTATTGGATTCTTGGATATTTAAATAATATGATTTTAAAAATAGTGCAGCCATCTGGAAATAATAAAAAAAAAAATTATGTTTCATTCACAAATCTATTTGCTGTTACCCTTGTATAGCTCTGCATAATGAAATATTTCAACTGATGTGAGCTTTCTTTAAGATTACAACTCTATGTGGACAAGGGCTGGCTATTTCTGGTCCATTAATCATTTATACACTTTGGCTTTCTTGTCTATCCTGCCTTCCAGATGCAGCTTTGAAGAATATTTTACCCAGCAATGCTTCTTCTCCGAGCTAGTATTCATAGTATAGAGAAACAAAACCTCACATTTTTTTAACTGTGTATCTTTTTTTTGAACAGTAACAAATTGAGTTGTCTTTAACTCTGAAGAAGCTGATAAGCATTCCACACCACTAGAATCTTAGAAGATGACTGATCCTAGAATTACTTTTAGGCCATAGAAAGTATAATGGACACACACAAAAAAGTAAGTGTTGCACCCAGTAGCCACTTGTCAATTATTCCGTTATTCTGCATGAGGAGCAGAGAGCATTGCATAAACTGTATTTATTTCCATTTAATGTTCCCCTGTCATGCTGGCACTTTTGTGTCAGTTGCAGGCTTTTCGCTGTATGATAAGGTGCACCTTATCCTTTGCTCATAGGAATGTAACATTAATAGGCTTTTAGTTGCTCTGAGGTTTTCCTATACTTTCATTTCCAGGCACTGATGTCTTTTAACATTGAAGTTGAATAGCATCAAATGATAAACTCTTTGAGAAATGAGCAACAGTGCCAATCCAGTGGAGTGTATCAGCATGTCTAGCTGACACTTGAATGACTGAGGATCATGGGAGCCCAGAGCAAGGCTGACTTTAATCATGCTGCAGAGGCAAGGTGCTTGACTAATAGAGGGCAAGTATGGGTCACCGGACAACATGCAGATACTGACCAACAGATAACATATGTACCCAAAATTGAACAAAGAAGTATAACTACAATAATTACAGAGGGCTCATCACTCATGTGCAAATGGCACTAAAGCATGGAATATCCAGTGAAGGTGGTTGATTGGTACAAAATCACAGATTCTGAAAAAGAGAACATTTGAAGAGGAGAAAGTCATCTCTTGTTTGGTATATATTAGAATTTGGTCATTGGAGCATGTGTACTCTCTCACTAAGATATATTCATATACTGCCCCTAACAAGAGGATCCCAGGTCAAACTGGTATTTTGTTTGAAGCAAATGTGCATCCATTGTGACCCCAAGCATTGGGAAAGGGACACTGAAACTGTGTGAAAAAGTAACAAAATTTGTTACTTGTTAAAAAGATGTTCAATTTAGGAGACCCACAAAAGAAAGCATTAGGATAATCATTGGATATCATACCAAGAAGTACACAGTAAAAATACTGTAGCAGGCCCTGTGTATTGACCTTTCATGGTCCATAGTGGGGGGGGGCATTTCACTGGTGCCAAACCTGAACTTGGTTACCACACATTACTCCTGCAAAGATGCAAGGAATTTTAAAATCCCTTACAGAGGGGTTCACTTTTTATCAGACTGTTAGACCTAATTTATTAATTGAAAAGAGGAAGTGCTGGGCCAGCTTAAGAATTCAATTAATTTAATTAACAGAACAAAGACTATCCTGAGTTTCAGACTTAAGGGCCTGAGCAATTAATTGATACAAGGCTAGAAGATATCATACAGAAGGGTTAAGATGGCAATGGGGTCACCATTCCTAGGCAGTATAAAAGCCTCTTCTAGTGAATGCATGGAGGGGGGCAGACATGGAGAGACAGGCTGATCAGAGAAAAGAGAAGGTAGAATGGAGGTAGGGCCATTTTCTACCATGTTGTAAAAGGGAAAACAATCATTTTTTGGTTTTTGTATTTTTTTTCTGACTGACTGTGTATAGTGACTTTAAGATACACAAGCCAAGTTGGCCAACTGGCACAGCAGCAGTGTTACTACTGGTGATGCCTATAACTATAAGGTTCTTGGCTCATTCAGGACAGATGGGATGGGACAGGAGCCTTTTTCTGTAATCAAGTATGTATCTATGATGTGGGTTCAGGGGTGAGCAAAAGTTGTTGGAGGACCCTGGATGGAGAAGCATCAAGCATCCCAGAGCATGCTCTCATCCTCATCAGTTGGGAAGGAGAGTGACTTGTACCACTGCTATCCTGACACCTTATTGACCACAAGTGGGCTGTGGAGTGATTCCGGGCACCAGGAGGGAAACTCTGCAGGGGTATAGACAGCATACACACTCTTGGAGTACAAGGGGACATCCTAGTTTGGGGGGGTGAGTGAAAAATTAAAATGCAAACCCCCTAACACCCAACAGCATGGTGCCAGAAACTCTTGGTTTCCCATTTCATCAACTGTCTCCTTGTGTTGATAGGACTTTGCTATGTGAATGAAGGGAGTAAGCCACAGAGAATATCGAGGTTAGTAGAAGAGAAGGCAGAGGATAGGACTGGGAAAATTGCCTAAGGTAAATGAAACAGCAGTGGGGACCTTGGGACAAAGAATCTAATTTAAAAGCTGTCAGCCCAAGTGTTTTGAACTGGGCTTTTACTGTATCACTTCCTATTTTTGCTTGGTTATGCTGAGCAGGAAATAAGAGCTAGACAATACTGTCTATATTCTGACTTTTTTTGGGGGGGAAGAGATACAAACCCACTTGAAATTCAACCAGATTTAGCTGGTCATGATATTTTAGTGAATGGGAGAAATGTGGCCAGGGCTCTAAGGAAACTCCCCTACTCATCCCCATTAACATATATGTTTGTCATTTATTTGTTCTAAATAAGATGTCAGTTTAATTTCCTGTTTCTTTTTTGGTTGTCATTTAGCAGTACCTACTGTAGTTGTGTTTACTTTACTGAATTTTGAACAGTGAATTTTGTGACTGTGAATGGTTTGTAATATTTCTTTCTTTGAAATAAAATTACCCCTACTCTTTCCGAGAAGTGACATGTGCTCTTTAATCTACTCCTGAATAACACACTGAAAAGGCAAAAAAGGACCTTGTTTTTAACATTTCATCCAAAGGATGGCACACTACAACAGTATCGCATCCCCTTAGTACTGCGCTTGGTTGCCAGTGTTTACGGTAGGGACTCAGTTCCATTTACTCATGGATTACCAAGAAATGATGGCTATAGTGGAGAGTATCGGACCAGCGCTATGCTAGTAGTGTAAAACTTTAGTGAACACAGTGTGTGCTTGCGCATACTGTTGTTGTTGTGTCAGTTTGTTTGAGTTGGGGGGCTTTGCCCCCCACACCCCCTTTGTTTGTTTGTTTTTAATAGGAGCAATGTTAGGACTGAAGCTCACCAACTCAAATAAACTATGAAAAATAGCCCAATGACTGATTTAAGACAGCAGCGTAACTTGCTCCCATGCTAATAACATAGGTCCGTTGATGGTCCGATACCCTCCACTATCTCCGAAATGACTTGGGGATGGACCACTAATAAAGACTAGGATTGTAATTATAAGCTTGGGTCAGTCAAGGTCAAGAACCCTGCTCCCTACGAATAGAGGATTATGGTATATAGTAGTCCAGGGTGAGGACAATATATAAACAATAAGACATAACAGGGTGTAGGCTTCTATTTGTAAACCACATTGCTAGGTGCATTGTGCAGTATAAGGGTTTTGTGCCAAGTGCCTTCAGCCACCTGGAAGTGTGGTTTACAAAAATAAATCAACACCCATATTCATTCTAGTTTACCCAGTGGAGATTATCTCTGCTCTGCCCTTCTTTGTGCCACATACCTCTTATTCACATCTCCCCTCCCATACAGACCACTCTAAGAAGCTGGCTGTATGGCTGCTAACCAACCTTACTAAAAGGCTGCTAATTCTTTTACTTTTAATGTGTGAAGATATTGAGTGGAAACCAAGCCCCATCTAATTATTTCCCCCTCCCCCTAAAGGTCCCCACCATTATCACATTAATCCTTACTGCTTCCTGCCTAAGACTGATCTTATTAGGGTTTGAGTTACTCAAGCCACTCCTGATGGTCTAGTAATCTCTGATATCTGGTTCTCTACAAAGACTCTCTCACTTGACACTGCTCAACCAGGTTTCACTGTCCACTGATAGGACAGGGGAAAACAAGATTGGGGGTTGCCATCTACTGTAAGTATCCTTTATCCTTACTTTTTACTCTCAGCTCCCAGAAAACTGATGGTCACTAACAGGGACAGTATTGCAGATGTCAAGGTGGGAGGCCAGCTGGGGACCAATAATCACTGTACAGTGCAGTTTAATGTCACCATTTGTCACAACATGGGTGACATTGGGGTGGGGGCCACTACACTACCAGACTAAACCACACAGACTTTTATTGTACAGCAGTGTTGGTCAGGGGCATGGGTGACCACTAGACCACCAGGTGCTTATTGGTAAGGTAATATGGCAACCTGCAAGGCAGACAGCAACTGGCACAACCCACCTCTCACCACTGCAGCCAGCCACTAACTTAGCAATAAAAGAACGTGTACTGTATATAGTACATGCTCAGTGAGGTGTCATTCACTGAGCATGAACTATTTATAGTACTCATTCATTCACAGCTCAGTCATCTCCTGGCCGTGGTGGTAAGAGGTGGGTGGTGCCATTCACCAGCACACTTACAGCATTGGAGGGGGAGTGGAGTGGCACTGAAATGATGGGTAGTGTGTGTGGGGGGCCAGTAGACCACCAGGTAGAATATGACATTAATATTGCAATTATCTAGGTTCAGGAAGGGGACCTCTAGACTATCATGTAAAATGGAATTATGAGTTCTTAATCTCGCAAATAACGGGATTCATAATTTTTACAACCATAATAATCAAGGTTCAGTCACAGAGGAAAATGGCATGATTACTTCAAATACTGCAACCATTGGGGTTCACAGATGGGACCACTACAGTAACATGGAAACAGCCACAGTAATACTGGACATAGTTTCAATCACTGAGACATGGTGGATGGAATATCACACATGGGAGAAAACTGTCCCTGGTTACACACTGTTTAGAAAGGACAGGGGAGACAGGAAGGAGGGTGGCTCTACACATCAGGGACAATATCAGAGCTATGGGGGGCAAGAGAGGGAAGGGGTGACTGAATACAAAAGAGGGAGCGAGGGTAGTAGGGCAGGTGGAGAACTTTCAGAAAATATAAGAGAACACAGACAGAAGAGGATAGAGAGGCTTACAGGTAGAAGAGGAGACTAGCAGGGAAGGTAATAAGGAGGGCAAAGGCAAATACTGAAATAAAAATAGCTATGGGGATAAAAGGTGGGACAAAACCTTTTTTAGATATGTGGAGAACAGGAGGAAGGCTAAGCCGGGGATTGCTAGGCTGAGGGAGAGGGGGAAACAATTTGAAGAGGACTGTGAAAAAGCAGAAGAACTAAATAAGTACTTCTGCTCAGTATTTATGTAAGAGGAGAAGGGTAGGGGACCTAAGCTTGGTTGGAAGGGGAAAGGGGACAAGGGTGGACCTAAACCCATTCAACGTAGAGAAAGGTAAGGAGGAACTGGACAAGCTGCAGGTGGATAAAGCCATTGGGCTGGACAGGTTGCAACTGAGGGTGATAAGGGAGTTGGGGGAGAATTGGCAGTCCCAGTGGCAATGCTGTTCAATGTGTCTATGGATTCAGGAAAAGTGCTAGAGGACTGGAAGAAGGTGAATGTGGTGCAGCTGGAGAAAAGTGCATTTTTTGGCACTTTGCTGCGCAAAACCTGTATGTCTGAGTGAAAAGAAATTTAGTAAAACAAGAGATATATCACACCAGATGGTGCATTCCAAATTTTGTGCAAATCCATTGAATGGTTGCAGAGTTATTAACATGCAAAATGTGAGGTTTAACATTAAAAGTGCCTACCACAATGCAAAACGCTATATGCAAAATGTAAAGTGCATCATGCAATATCTCTGCAGCAACCTAATTTTACAACAGCTGAATTCCATAATTCACATGTACAGGACATCCTCTCAACACCCTGCAAATTTCAATTTAAAAGACAGAACCGTGACCGAGATATAACATTTTAAAGTTTGAGATTTTCATTGGTCAGAGTGGCAGAATTCCACACCTGTTTACATTTTACACACCTAATGACTGAAAAGTACGTCCATGACAGTAAGGCTAGCTACCCTATAAATTTCAAGCCACTACCACAATGCAAAATGCTGTCCATAAAATGTAAACTGTGCCACACCTATCTCTGCAACAAATGTATTTTCTGACACCTAAGCACCATAATTCACATCTACAGAACATCCCCTTAACACTCTCCAAATTTCAAGTTAAAAGACCAAACTGAAAGCAGCATATTCAGCCAGTGAAGCTCTCTCAAATGAGCCATGTCACAGAGTGGCACACCACATGATGGCCATGCAGGGCCACATCCAAAATCCCAAAAGCTGCCTCCAAAAATGGATAATTTTGCATTTTTCAGCATTTTCATGCACAAAGACCATAAGTCTGACTAAAACACATAACTATAGTGGCATGAACGCGGCACTATAATATAGATATATGTATTCATGGCAAAAAAATCCATTTAATGCATCAGTTAGAGTTGTTCCACAGTGACAAAAGCAGAGAAATTTGGTGTTAGAGTTACCACCCCTTACTCCCATGCCCACCCTGCCCCCACCAACAGGCATTGGTGTATGTGTTGGGGTCATCAGCCCTAACTCTCACCATATTCCATGTGTAAATAAGCTGAGGTGGTACAGTATAGGAGAATGGGGTGAGAGTTAGGCACGATGATGCCAACACACACCCCAATGCCTGTTGATGGGGCAGGGTGGACATGGGGGTAAGGGGTGGTAACCCTGACACTAAATTTCCTTACTTTTGTCACTGTGGAACAACCCTAACTGATGCATTGAACAGAGTTTTTTTATCATGAATTTCCCTTCTTTTTGAGAATGTCCAATATAAATAGTGAATAGAATGTGGTGGTGGGAGCATGGGGCACTTTGGGCCCCAGCACCCACCATCCTACCCATGTCTGCTATACAGCCATGACAGTAATGGTAATGCTAACAGATGGTAACAGTGAGTGAAACGCTAATGGTAACTGTTACAGCAACATAAATGTTAATGCAAATGCAAAGTGGTAACTGTTACAGTAATGTAAATGGAAATGCAAATGCAAGAGGTAATACAACTGTTATTTCAAATGCAAATGTAATGGTAACAGTGACACAAATGAAAATGCAAACTCAACGGTAATAGTAATGGTAATGTAATTGCAAATGCTAACAGTCATAGTAACAGTGATGCAAATGTAAATAGAAACACAAATGGTAACAGAAATGGAAGTGCATACTGTAAAACAAATGGTGAGGGAAAAGAAAACGTAAATGCAAACAGAAACAATAACAACAAGCTGATGTGAGGCAACAGTAGCGAGAACACTATCTCGCTTTGTTTCTGAGATAACAGCACAAAGGTGATGTGATCCAACAGTAGCAAAAAGTCTGTATCTTGCTTCGTTTCTGAGATAACGGCACAAAGGTGATCTGAGTCAACAGTAGTGAAAAGTCTGTATCTCACTTCATTTCCGAGATAATGGCACAAAGGCGATGTGAGTCAACAGTAGCGAAAAGTCTGTATCTCGCTTCATTTTTGGGATAACGATGCAAAGGTGCTCTGAGCCAACAGTAGTGAAAAGTCTGTATCTTGCTTCGTTTCTGAGATAACGGCACAAAGGCAATGTGATTCAACAGTATTGAAAAGTCTGTATCTCGCTTCGTTTTCGAGATAACAGCACAAAGCTGATCTGAGCCAACAGTAGTGTAAAGTCTGTATCTCACTTTGTTTGCAAGATAATGGCACAAAGGCTGATGTGACCCAACTACTGAAAGACACCTATGTACCACTAGGGCTACCTAGGCAATAAATATCAAGCCACTAGCACCATGCATAATGCTATGTGCAAAAAGTTACCTGCGTCACACAGTTTCTCCACAGCAAATTATTTTCCCAACAAGTAAACAGCATAATTCACATCTCCAGGACATCCACTCAACACCCTTCAAATTTCATGTTTAAAGACCAAACCATTGAAGAGATGTTCAATTTTAAAGTGTGTGCACCTTTAAGAAGTCTTCCACCACAAAATGGTGGAACTCGCGGCTGAAAATGCACTAAAATGGCAGACCTGACAGATGACAAATCTTTAACTTCGAGGGGTGCCAACTTCAAATGGCAATAACTCTGGAACGGAATGACATTTTTTCATCAAACCAATAAACTACAGATTGGCTGTGCTATGCACCGCACAAGCTAGTGCAAAAAAATAGCAAAAACTATATTTTTTGGACTTCATTGTCCAAAACCGTATGTACCAGTGAAATAGAAATTGGTAAATAAATAGATGTACCATTCCACTTCATGTATACCAAATCTTATCCAAATCTCTTCCACGGTTGCAGAGCATCACTAGCGTAAAACTGTGCATGAGTGCTGAAAAATACATTTTTGGCACTTCAATGTGCAAAAAACTTATACAGATGTCAAATGAAAATTGATAAATGGACTTAAGTACCATAGTAGACCAAGTAATACAAATGTCGCACAAATCAGTTCAAGAGTTGTAAAGTTATAATCACACAAAAAATGTAACGTTAAAGCACAAACACACACAGTAACACCAACAGTGATGCAAACGGAAACAGTAATGCAAACAGTAACAGAAAAGCAAGCAGAAATGTAAATGCAAATGGTAACGCAAGCGGAAACTCAAACACTAACAGTAATGGTGACACAAGCTTAAACAGTAAGACAAACTTTAATGGTGACGTAAACGCAAGTGCAAAAGCAAACGCAAATGGTAATGGTACTGTAAATGCAAATGCTAATGGTAACTCTAACAGTGATGCAAATGAAAATGCAAACACAAACGGTTACGTAAACGCAAGCACAAATGCAAACGTAAATGGTAATGGTAACGTAAATAGAAACACTAACGATAACAGTAACGGAGACGCAAATGTTAACACAAACGGAAATGGCAATGGAAACGCAAGTACAAATGCAAACAATAACGGTAGTGCTAATGGTAATAATGACACAAAAGGAAATGGTAACGCAAACGGAAACGGAAACACAGGCGTAAATGCAAATGCTAATGGTAACAGTGACAGAAACGCAAACACAAATGGTAACATTAATGTAAATGTAAACGCTAATAGTAACGCTAACAATTATGCAAACGGAAATGCTAACACTGATGGTTACGTAAAAGCAAGCACGAACGGAAATGGTAATGGTAACGTAAACAAAAACACTAACGATAACAATAGTGGTGACACAAACGTAAATGCAAATGGTAATGGAAATGCAAGTACAAAGGCAAATGGTAAAGGTTACACTAATGGTGACGCAAAAGGAAACGTTAATGGAAATGGTAAAGTAAATGCAAGTACAAATACAAATGGTAATGGTAACGCTAATGGTGACGCAATAGGAAACAGAAACAAATGGTAATGCAAATGCAAACAGTTACAGTTACACAAACACAAGCGCAAATGCAAACGGTAACGGTAATGCAAACGGAAATGGTAATGAACAGGGTGACGCAAAAGGAAACTAATGCAAATGGTAATGCAAACGGTAACACACACTTTGACGCAAACATTAAAGGTAAAGCAAATGGTAGTGGAAGCGTAAGCAGAAACGTTAACGCAAATGCTAACAATAACAGTAAGAGAAACGCACATGCTTTTTGTCCCCAAAAAGTGCATTCAGAAGCACAGTGAATACTAACATACTAACATACTAAAATGCCAGCAGAATAGGCCCAACGGTCTTTTGTGTCTGCTCGTTTGGTCAGCCCCCACCCTGGGTGCTGACCTTGCTGCCCCCCTCGCCTTCTCTGGCTTCTCCCTTCCCAGTTCTGGATATTCTTGCTGCATTGGATTTTGCTTCCAGAACCCTTCCCCTGTACCTGTCCCACCCCCTCTTGAACCCCTCCACTGTCTCTGCCTCCACCAGCCCCCTAGGCAGTGCATTCCATGGCTCCACCACCCTCTCAGTGAAGTAGCACCTCCTCCTTTCTCCCCTGAATCTTCCCCCCTCCAGCTTCCACCCATGCCATCTAGTGGCCCCTTCCTCCTTCCTTCGAAGCACCCTGACTGTTCCTCCCCTATTTACCCTCTTCATGTACCTGAAGACCTCTATCATGTCCCCCCGGTCCGTTCTCTCTTCCAATGTGTACATATTTAGCTCTTCGAGCCTCTCCTCATAGGTCCTGTCCCCCAAGCCCCAAATCATTTTGGTTGCCCTCCTCTGGACCCTCTCCAGGAGGTTAATGTCCCTCTTTAAGTGTGGCCTCCAAAACTGCACGCAGTACTCAAGGTGCCGCCTCACCAAGCAGTTATACAGAGGGAGTATCACTTCCCTCCTTCTGGAGGTGATCCCCCTAGTGATGCATCCCAGCATCCTGTTGGCCTTGGCTGCTGCCCTCCTACAAGTCTCAGAGTTGTTCATCTTGACATCCACCACCACCCCCAGGTCCCTCTCAGCCATCGAGACTTGTAGCATTTCCCCCCCAGGGGCTTGTAGCATCCCCCCCCAGGGACTTGTAGCATTTCCCCCCACAGGGACTTGTAGCATTCCCCCCCAGGGACTTGTATATGGAATAGAATAGAATGGAATAGAAAGAATGTGGCCATAATAATGGCCCTTGTACCAGAAAATGATCATTTGGAATACTACATTGCTTATATCTCAGGAACCGTATGACATAGAAAAAATATGAAAGTGCCATATTATTTGTGACTTTCTATGCTAGTTTTGTACTTAGCCCACTAGTGGGGGACTAAGTTTTATTCTGACGAAAAGTCCATATCTCGAACCGTTTTCGATATAAGGGCCCCGAAAGGCGTGGCGGATGCCGTAATGTTATCCAATGGGAAAAAGTGTTAACTTCATAGTGCCATAACTTTGCAGCCATCTAATATTTTGTCACCAAACTACCAAAAGGCATATCTGGGGGATCATGGCTTTCTTCCCTTCAAATGTCAGCCCAAAAGACCAAACCATTCTTTTGCAGAAGGGTGACAAAATTTCCCTATGGTTTTGGGCATAGTGCTGCAAAGTACTTTCACAAATCATGACACTTTCACAAATACAATCACAAAAGTGTTGCATATTCGAAAGTAGTTTGCAACACCACTTTTTACAAAAATTTGAAAAACATATTTCTGGGGTGTTTAACCCTCAAAAAAAGACATGGCTAGCATCCTCAGGGCTCGACTAGGTGAGCACAACAAGAATTGTGTTCCTAGAGGGTCCCACATTTAAATGCCAAGCATTTCTCTGACCACCAACTGAAAAAAAATGGCTGAATCATGAAAGTAAAAGGGTCATTTGCGACAGTAAAAACTGCACTTGTGACACTTTTGAATATTTTAACTTTTCTCGTAGACTATAATGGGGAACAGTTTTTATTTTGAATAACTTTTGAACTGTTTAATATTTCTTCACAAAATCTTCAAAAGGCATATCAGGAACCCTGGCTGCATGTTCCCTTAAGGTTTCTGGCCCATCGCACAAACTGTACGACCTGTAAGAACAAAGAAATGCATAAAACCCAGTAGTTTATGCATTTTTTTGGCGCTCTGTAGCTCTGCAACCATACATCTGACTGTAATGACACTTGGCAGATCCAGAGACCTATGGTACCAGACCATGCATTCCAAATGTCAGGGAAGTCCGTCATATGGTGGCAAGGTTATTAAGGTGCAAAATTTCAGATTTAACCTTAAATGGCATACTCAACCCTAACTATATATAAATATATATTCATGGCAAAAACCTTTGTTTAATGCATCAGTTAGGGTTGTTCCACAGTGACAAAAGTGAGGAAATTCGGTGTTAGGGTAGAAAACCCGAACTGCGCATACCCCCCACCACCACACACACAATTACTGTACATGCAAGTAGAGGAAGTACCAAGGCAACACAACCAATCACACACACAACCAGCAAGAGGTGTATACCTGTGTTACCGTAGGAAGTGGAGAAATCCAACTTCAGGTATTATATATTATTTACAAAGTTGTTCTACAAGGTTAGTTCACCTAAAAGTGAACCAAGCTGGCAGTAGCGAAAATTAAGTACCTCACTCCATTTTCAACACATGGGTGGCGAAAAGGCGTCATGGGTGCCGCAATGTTAGTCTATGGCAAAGTGCTCAATTTTGGAACAATGTAACTTTGTCATCCTTAAGTATATTAGCACCAAAGTAGGAAAAGGCACATCTGTGGGACTAGGTCTTCCCACCCTGAAAATTTCAGCCCAAAGGACCCAACCGTTTGCTTGCAGGATGATGGCAAAGATGTGCAGTCATCAGGAGCATACTTTTGCAAAACACTTTCGCAAACACGAAAGCATCACAAACTGAAGACACAAAAGCATTGCATTTGCGAAATCATATAAAATAGTGTCGCAAAATACTGTCGCAAACACGAAAGTGTTGCAAATGGAGGACATGACAGTGTCACATTTGCAAACGCATGCAAAGTAGTTTCGCAAAATACTGTCTCAAACATGAAAGTGTCTTAAATGCATAGCACAACACTGTCACATTTGCAAAAGTAATTTTTGAAAGTATTTCAGGGAATGTGCAAAATCCTGTTTTGGATCTTGAGAACCCAAAATACCATATGTGTAGTCTGTGTTATGTGTTGGTTGCACCGTGTGGCCCAAGATGCCCAGTTGTTCATAATGATATGTGTTTTGTGGTGCGTGGAATGTCTGGGATCAGAGTTAGCAGTGACGACCCCATGCCACAGTATGATGGGAGCATGGGTGTGTGGTTTTGTGGTTTAGATGGATGTATGTTATTTCTGTTACCTGCTGCTGGTTGTGTGTGATTGGTTGTGTTGCCTTGGTCCTTCCCCTACTTGCATGTATGTGTGTGTGTGTGTGGTGGGGGTGGGGGGGATGCACAGTTAGGGTTTTCAACCCTAACACTGAATTTCCTCCTTTTGTCACTATGGAACAACCCTAACTGATGCATTAAAAGGAGGTTTTTGCCATGAATTTCCCTTCTTTTTGAGAATGTGCACTATAAATAGTGAATGGAATGTGGTTGGACCCCGCGCTCCCACCATTTGATTGTTGTCAGTTTGCTGCACAAAAACTGTATGACTGACTGAAATAAAAACTGGTAAATGAAGACATGTAGTATACCACAACATGTATAACAATTGTTATCTGAATCTGTTCAACATTTGTGCAGCGTCACACTGAGAAAAGTGCGCAGGAGTGCCGAAAAGAATTTTTTTTCCACTTCGCTACACAAGGACCATATATCCAATAGAACCAAAAATTGGTAAAAGAAGACATGTTCCATAGCACATAGTGTGTCCAGAATTGTGTGAACATCAATTCAATGGTCACACAGCACCAAGAGCAAACAACTGTGTAGGCACAATTCAGCAACTGTAATTGCCAGCAACCCAAACATTGTCACAGTGAAAGACCTATTATAAATCTTTCTACATTCCAAATGGCAGGCAAATCGGACACACAGTTCAAAAGTTATTGAAGTGGAATGAACCACATTTTCATTCGTCACAGTGGCATAATTCTGTACTTGTCTGTGTTTCATGCACCAAACCACTGCAAGGCACCTTCAGACCACTAGGGCAACCTACATTATAAATTTCAAGCCAGTAGCACCATGCAGAATGCTATGTGCAAAATGTTAACTGTGTCACACATCAAATTATTTTTCCAACATGTAAGTAGCAAAATTCACATCTCCAGGACGTCCACTCCACACCCTCCAAATTGGTGGAAATCGTGGTTGAAAATGAGCTAAAATGGCAGACCTGGTGGATGGAAAACCTGTAAACACAAGGTGGGCCAACTTCAAATGGCAATAACTCTGTAACAGAACAACATTTTTTCACCAAACAAAAACTGCCATGTTCTTTGAACAAAGGTCTTTCAATGTGCCAGTTTCAGACCAATCAACCACACACTGGCTGCGCTATGTGTCATGCAACACACTGCAGTACAATAGCACAAGAGTGCCGAAAAGAACATTTTTTCCACTTTGCTACACAAGAACCACATATCCAACAGAACCAAAAATTGATGGGGTGCTAAGCATTTTTCTGATGAAAAGTCCATAACTCGCACTGTTTCCAAGACACAGGCCCTGAAAGGTGTGACAGATGCCATAATGTTATCCTATGGGAAAAAGTGTAAATTTCAGAGTGGCATAACTTTGCAGCCCTCCAATATTTTTTCACCAAACCACCAAAAGGCACATCTGTGGCATGTTGGCTGTCTTCCCTTCAAATTTTAGTCCAATAGACCAAACTGTTCTTTTGCAGCATGGTGGCAAAAAATTCCTGTTATTTTGGGCATAGTGTTGCAAAATAGTGTCGTATATCACAACACCTTTGCAAATGAAATCAGGAAAGTGTCATGAGTGTGACACTACTTTGCGACATTACTTTTTCCAGAAATTTGAAAAACATATTTATGGGGTGTTTAACCCCAAAATAAAGACATGGCTAGCATCATGTGGGTCCGACTAGGTAAACACAAAAAGAATTGTGTCCCTAGATGGTCCAATTTTAAATGCCAAGCATTTTTCTGATCACCAACTGAAAACAAAATGGCAGATTTGTGACACTACTAGGGCCATTTGCAACAGTAAAAAGTGCATTTGCGACACTGTCGAATATTTTGTTAACTTTTCTCTTTGACTTATAATGGGAACTTGTTTTTTGAATAATTTTTGAACTGTTTAATATTTTTTCACAAAATCTTCAGAAGGCACATCAGGGACCCCTAACATTTTCGGACCGGTCGCCCAAACCAAGCGACCTGTAGGTGCGAGCAAAGAATTAACCAAAAACCATAAACGTGTGAGCAGATCTCACTTAATAACTCCACAGCTGTATATCCAGCCACTACAAAAGTTGGCAGATTCCAAGATGTATGATTCTTGATCATGCATTCCAAATTTCTGGCAAATCCATTGAACAGTGGCAAACTTATTAAGGTGCAAAGTTTGACACTTTAACCTTAAAAGGGCTACTCATCCCTAACTATGGTAGCACTACTGTGCTACCATAATATATCAATGTGTATCATATATATATATATATATCTATATATAATATCTCAAATGTGTCATAGATAGATAAAATGCCCCAAATCCTATAGATAGACCTTCCAATTAGGACAAATAAAAATTAGAGACCTGGACATTATTGAACTGCCCATAGCAACTTAATCTGCTGGTGAAGTGGCATTCAAAGGACAAATACATTTTATCCAGAATATTACAGCTACTGCTTCTAGGAACTGAGCTGGTGATTTGCTACATTGTTTTTTCTGGGACAAAGATATTTAAAAAGGAGGAATGACCATCTTCATGAGTGCAGGTGTGCAAATCTTGTAACCTAATGGCACCAACAGTTTGTAGAGTCTTGGTAGCTAGTAATGAAATTAGTAATCTTCTGTAACACATGATATGTTTCCCTAATGGAAAATGGATAATACAATGGCAACCCAAAATTAAGAATTCTGATTGGCTAACTGAGTCTTTCCACATGAGTAAATCCCTGCATAACTCATGAAAAAGACTGAGTTAGCCTCTTCACAGTTCTAAAGCAAGTCTGAAAAGTGAAATCCATTCCGTGGCCCACAGTGTAAATATTTTGTCCACCATCTTTGTTTTTGCTAATTTGTTCCCACTCCTGCTGACTTGTCTTGCCCAGTTTTAAAAAAATGCATCTCTCGTTCACCTTGGGTGTCTCTATTTGTCACTGCCAGTCATGCTACTGACATACCAGCAGCCCAAAAGACTTCACCAAAACACACACCACATGTATACCAGCTGTACTGCTTCTGACTCTTAAGGCTCACGTACCTTGACATTCCAAATGGAAAGGCAATCCCCAATGTTGCAAACATGCTGACTGTGCCACCACTCACTTTTAAGACTCGAGACACTATCTTTCTGACCTATAAAAAAACATGAAAAAAGGCAAATACAGACATCCCACTATTACCGTGTGTATCTGTGACTTGGGAGGGGGGGTCTGAGGGTCCCGGGTGAATTCTATGAGAATCATATTCTGCCTGGCAACTGGGAACTATGTAATGTATGGAGGCTAGATATTACACACAAAAAAAAATCACTAAAAACGTTTTTTAAGTTTTTTATAATTTTATTTTTTAATCCTTTACTTCCTACCCATTATATAATTGGAATAATCTATTCCAGAATGTGGGTTAGGGTGGTATTTAACCACTACTGGTGTGGATTTGGTAACTCAGCCTGTGGCCTTGTGACCAAACCATACTTGGCATAAGTAATTCCAAGCATAACCCGCATCCTGTTGAGGAGTATTCCTTAACACATCTCTTCTCGTTCTTTAGTGTGAGTCTATATACATGTAAGGTAGTTCCAAAATGGATTGTAGTCTAGAAAATGTAGGGCATCTAGGGGTATCAATAAGGGGCCTGTGAATCTTAGTCATCATGTAGAATACTTTAATTTTTAGATAATCTTTCTTTAGGAAGGATTGTTCCCACTTTTGGATCCAACCCTTTGAAACTACAATAGCCAATACAGCATTGCTATTATCTTGAACGAAGTCTCTTTCAAGCCTAACAAAATCATTAGTGTTTACATTTAGTTTGATCCAGCACCACTAAGCCTCCTACCTTATCTGCGTTTTCTAATGCTGGACTCTTTCTGTCACTAAGTGCCTTTAATTCTGGTTATGTTAAATAAAGCCTCATTTAATAGCTTTTACAGTAATATTTCAACACTTGATCTGTCTGGTCTTTTACTACAGCGACACAGGTGTCAACCAAATGAGAATTAAATAATTTAAAAGTGCATCTGTGACTTGTGTGGGGAATAGGTAACAGGTTACTCAACTATCTGTATCTGCCTTCAAGAACACACTACTAAATAAACCATCTTAGAAAAAAGAATGGGGTGAGATGATAATTCAAAGCCAAAAGGTGTCCCTGTGGCTGCACATTTTGCTGACAACATGTGATTTGTACATTGGATGTAGAAGCCCTGCAGTTCAGAAAGTGCATTGATCTGTGTTTGCAAGCATGTAAATGGTATGAGGGGGAACAAATCAGCACCTGACAAGGTCTGAAAGTGACTTTAAAAGAAAGAGATTGTGTCAAGTTTTCATTTTTAAAGAGCTGTCTAGTTCCAGCTAGCATTTCACATCTGGCATGAACAGAACTTGGCTACATATAATTCCCCACACATCTGGATCCCAGGTCCTCCATGTATACTACGAAAGATATTTTCATTAAAATAGGATCTTCCACCTTAGATTCCATCAGTATTTGTCTATTCCTTCTGTGGAATCACACTCCTCTGTTTATTATATCAGAACCTCTTGTCACAGAAATGATTCTGATGTCTTAGTAAAAACAGGGAATTATGAATTCAAAGCAGGAAAAGCAGCAGAAACAGATGATTCCTAAGGGGAAAAACAAAAAATAGTTTTAGCTGTGGTGATAATGATTATACCCTTTTAGTTTGCTTGTTTCTCATAACCTGCAATATTATGTTGTTTAAATAAAAGTTATCCAAACTACTGTAACTTTAAACATCTCTAAATTATTTGATTCCACAGTGCTTGTTGATGAATTGTTCCATATCCTCATGTTTTCTGACATCCCCTTGCACCCTTACTTATTCTACCTTCAATTCATGATATATGCTAACTTGAACTAGGGTTGTGTGAGTATCTCTTTTGAATCTTGGTTTGTGTTTGTACCCAGCATCCTTGATATTTGGTTATTGGTTATTTAGAACTCATTATTGAGACAAAATTGAAAATAAACTCATTAAAAAAAACTAATGTAGTAAATCCCAGGTGACATAGGCTAGTGCTATGGCTAACTCTCCCAACTCAAGTCATTGTCATTTCCCCACCGCCACCCCCCAGCCCCATCCTTACACATATAGATTTTGACCTGGATTCATGAAGGGTGATACAGTGATGCATCAAGCCCTGCATCAAACCTTGTGGTCAAAGCAGGTGTGCTGAAAAGTGTGCTGCAGAATGCGCCTGATTCAAAAAGATCAGGCACAATTACCACACATTACCTGCTTTATGGCAGCTTCTGCCAAATATTTGGTGCAAGCCTCATATGAATGAGTAACCAAGACTGGTGAAAGTTAGACCAGAAAAAAACAAACTGGTGTAACATCCAGCAATCAACACATGGGATCAAGAATCCTGATCACTGGCAGGGGAATGCCACAAATCCCATGTGCCGTGTGTTAGGCACACCCGGGGCTTGTGGCATTCTTAGAACTTTAAAGAGCCGGCCTTTTGTTTTTATTTGCTGGGTTTTGGCTATGTACCCAGGGCTGACACCATCATTTAACAAACCCCTTTCCCCTAGCTCTGTCCCCTCTGTCTGGACTCAGAGTGCCATTTTTAACAGGTTGTGTCCCCTTTCTAACCCCAGGTCCATAATTAGAGGGATCTATTGCACTCAAAAGCAAATCTAGCTCAACCCAAATACATAACCTCCTTCTTAGAAACAGGCATGGAAAGAGTGAATATTTCTCTTTTTATCTTAAATTCTTTAGCTGTTGGAAGTTTTAAAATTGTTCCAAAATCATATAACTTCTGGCTCATGACAGGAATTTTCAGATTTTAATAAACTATTTATTGGACTGACAATTAAGTTCTGCTTAGGTGCAAAACACTACCTATACTAAATATAACAAAAACAACATTTTAAATTGTAAGCATGTAACATACTAAAAATCATTATGTATAAAAGATAGTCAACTTTGAAGCCCAGTAAGGGCTACATACAGTACATGTCCCTAGGATTGTTGCTCAGCTGCTTGAATTTCAGTGGTGGCTTTAAGGGCTCTTCAGCATCTAAGTTCACCTTTAGGCTGCCAACAGAATTAGAACGGATAGAAATTTTGGACTAATATATCAGTCCACAGCCCTGCAAGGGTTAATGAAGACAAATTGCTTTGAAGCACAGTGATTTCTTTCTCCTTTATGTAAATTGTGATTGTTACTCAAGAGGGGACAAAGACTGGCAGAGCAATCAGAGCAACTGATGGCTGGTCTTTCTAAACATTTCTCATTTTGCATGATGACTGTAATCTTTAACTCTCAGAGTATTTTCCATGCAAAATGGTCCTACTCTTTATCTCGCCATGTGGTACTGTAGATTTTTTTATGCAACATCTGTGAGAAAAAGGATTGCCAGATAAATAACATTATATGTGTTAATGACTGTGATGGTCATGTTCACTCTAAAGTCTTTTGCAAAAAATGTTACACTGCCACCATGGGATGCTAACCAGGTGAACATCTCAATAATCAGTCTCCTCTGGACTCTTACTCATGCACAACCTTATGTGTGCACCCCTAGGGGTAAGGTTCACCTGAATGCAGCAAGGTAGCCTAATGCTGTCCCACTACTTTTCTCTTCTAGCTAGCCTGCCATCAATTTTCATGACTTCTGAGAGCAGTATCACTGCCAGGAGTATGGAATTTAGTACACACACACGCCTGTGCATGCATACGCACACGTATACACACACACACACACACACACACACACACACACACTTTTAGGAAAACAAGATTTCTTTATTGAGTATTCACAGAGGTAGATTCTAATAGTGTACATTTATGTTGCTTACAAAGATTGTATTGCATAGGTATTGATGGTTAATAGGGCAGGGTCCAAACTTCTTGTGATGTTGTTTCAGCTGAGTGCTGCTCTGAGTGTGTCGTATTTTTATCTGAACAATCTTTAAAAATTTATATTTATGCATGTTCTGTCCCTGCAAAAGGTGTGTTACTTGTGGGACTTAGGTTAATATTATAAATATCCTCTCTCTCGAATTCTGTTTTGAAGTCTTTACTGCTGATCCATTTTCCCTGCTCAAACCCTGGGTCTTGCTAATGACACCTCTTATCTGGGAACCAAAAAAGAGACAAATGGCTTCCTATCCCTAGAGCCACATCTGTTTAATTTCAAAAGGAGAAGAAAAAATACCTATGCTGTTTGCCTAAACTACAGGCATAGAAAGCTAATTCACTGTGCATCTAGCTCCCTCCACATGACATCTTATAATACTTAGGTAATAGAGATGTAAGAAGAGCGTTAGGTCTATCAGAAATGTCAAAATGATATACTATTAGCAAAATAATGCCAACATTGGCCAAGGCCAGTAGTGTTTACTTTGCAAGTTTTAACAGTGAAATGGTTATGCGTAGTACGTGTCAAGGGGAAATTAATAAACATTGGGAATTACCTTCTCTGATGGATTTGGGTAATCTTGAAAAAATAGGAAATTTGTTAGAGGCCTAAAAAGGCAAGATAAGAAGAAGTTCAGTAGGCACAAAGGGTCAGAAGTGCTGAAGCAATACTAGAGAGAAATAAAAACAAAGATACTTATCTGATAGATAGACAGCTGATGTATGGCCAGACCAAGGGAAATAAATGAAAAACAAGTTATGATAATAGGAGAAAATAAAAGCGAGAGGAGAGACAAGAGAAGTGCAACAGGTGTAGGTTCAGAGTCAAAGTAAAGGATATTGAAGAGGAAAAGTTAAAGTCTGAAGTAAACCCGAGTGTGAAAATAGGAAAGAGAAAATACTAAGATTTGGAAAGAAAGAAAATAAATGTAATAGTGTAGCTGTGTGTGTGGGGTGGGGGCATGGGGAATGCAGTGAAACAAAAGCTGTTCTTGTGGTTGTAAATTATGTTTCCAGTGAGCCACAGCAGCAGCAGGGAGCATGAAAGCCAGCTGTGTTGCTAGATTGTAATGCCTTAAAAGACATGATTAGCAATGAAGTTTGGCTTGGGGTGAGGAGCAGAGGTGGTGGGAGCCATTATAGTAAATGCTTCACCTTGGACTATGCCAGTGTATAAAGTGGGCAATGGTGAAAGGGAACCGGCTTGGGAGGAGAGTGCTGGTGGTAGGTGTAGTGTACAGAGATGGAAGTCATGACCATACAGGAAACTTTATTACTAATAAACAGCCTTAGCACAAAACAAACAATGAAAGAAACAGAAACATCCTGTCCAATAATCAGCCAACATAAACTTAAAAAGCTAAAACAAATCATATATAAATTCCACTTGTCTGAAGCATATTTTCTGTTACTAAGATAAATTAAATACAGCTAACGATATTATAATTATTCAGATGAAGTTGATTGCTAAGAAATCAACAGATCTTGTTGGCTTACAAATGGCCTGGAGATGGAGATATGGAAATGGAATGTAAACTGAGGAGAGAATAAACAACCAGACACATGGAAAGTAGATGCAGTGACAAGAATGCAGACTAAACTTCATACCATGTGTTTGTGTCAACACCTTATCAATAGCAGGACTGCACAATGGTGGTAAGTATTCACACTATGGCTACTCTGAGGTGACCCCATCCATCCCACAAGAACAGCACTGACTGTTAGCAGATTCTAGTAAAAGAACAGCCTTAGACCAGGAAGTGTTGTACTGCCTTGACCTCCACTTCGCCCAAGTCCCTCAATGCATTCTGATGCTGCCCACCAACTCAGCACAAATAATGGAGAAAAGTAGGTGCAGTCTCAAAGCCAGGGACTGTGCCACAGCCAAGGCACAGTACAGTTTTGCCATAGCAAGTGTCAAGCCTGATCCACCCCTGAAACCACCACTGGTGGACCCTTTGTTGCAAAAAACCCTCTGCAGAAGACAGACACTCTATGGTTGGTAAAAAAAAAAGTCCTTTTGGACAGAGGGACCTGCAACAGTGGGCACTTAGTAAAAAAAGCTCTTCAGGTCAGAGAGACTGGCCATGGTGGACACTTAATAAAACAAACTCTGGCCAGAGCAGATAGGGCTGCATCTGAGGAATTTGGGATAAAAATATTGTAAATTTGTTTCTTAATATTTTTACAACAAATTTTCAACACGGCCTTGTTATGACCCTGCCTCATAAAGATGTTCAGAGAAAATGTTCAGCTACTGGCTTAAAGGTGATTTTGAACAAGATTGCAAAGTCAACTTTCTGGATGCTCAAATACGTTTTGGACAAAAGTTCAAAAATGGCAGCTGTCTCATTTATGATGTGCTGTAAAGAGATGGCTATGTTTAAAATTTGGGGTAAAAATTTTGAATATTATGAGAGGGCCTAGCCTGAAATTCAAGCAGCTGATCAACAATCCTAGGGACATGTACTGTATGTAGCCCTTACTGGGCTTCAAAGTTGACTATGTTTTATACATAATGATTTTTAGTATGTTGCATGCTTACAATTTAAAATGTTGTTTTTGTTCAATGTGTGGAATAGCTCCTCCCACAACCTCTACTTAAGCACATTGATACCACACCTCCCTTGCTTAGGGAGTGTTTTTTTTCCCTGAGCTCCCTGCATGGCTTGTATGGCTGTGCTTCGTTGTGCTTCCTGATGCCTGGTTTGTTTCTTTGTTTGCTCCCCTCTTGTCTTCCCTCCCCTCCCTGTGTTCTGTGCCTACCATGTGTGCTGTGTCGTTGTTTGTCTCCTCGGCTACTCTGGTCACCTCCCTGCTCCTTTTCTGCTCCCTTCTTTGCTGTCCTGGGGTTCCCCCATTTCTTTTCTCCCTTGTTCTTCTTGGGTATTCACTGGCACCCTGAAGCTGCTTCCAGGCATCTCTTCTCTGCTCCACTCATCCCTGTCCACTTTTCTTTAGTGCGTACTTCTCATTCCTGTTTCCCCTACACTTTGAATGGATGAATGTTGCCAGCAGTAAGGACTATTCCTGACAAGGTACACCTACTATTGCTCAAACTGACAAATGCCTAACTGCTTATGAATCTGTACAGAATCTACATTCATCACTAAAGGATATTTGCCATTCAGAAATATGGTATTTTGTTTGCTGTTTGGAACCTTGCCTTTCACTTCCCTGCTACACTTGTAGCTCATTCTCCTCCTCCGGACCTCCGGTTGCCCAGACCTCGAATCTTTAGTCCCTCCCTGTCTGATCCCCACATGGATGAAGGGACTCTAGACCAGGTCTCAACAGTGCCTCACCAGTAAGTACCTCTCCATTCCATTTTTGTCTCCACTCTCAGCATTCGTTCAGATCCCCAGTTCCTTCTTCAGTATCGACTTTCTTGACTCACCCAGTAATAGCTCCTAGACAACACACATTAGTTGACTTCAAACTCAGCTCCTGCCATTCTATTTCTTATCATACAGGGTAAAAGAGTGGGGTGGGGGGCATATTCAGGCCTACTTTCCTAATTTCGGAAGTGCACCACTGCACTTGGATGTCCCACTACAAGAATTCACGTAGCTTGCTCCAGCTGTAGCAACAGTTCAGGCCATCTGCAGGATAAGCAGAACAGCATCTGAAGCCTCTGCTGTACTCCACCATGAAGTAATGTACTCTATCCACTCAGGACAAAGGAAAAGCATAACCCAGGGCTCCAGCTCCAAAACGGCAAAGTAAATGTTCAGATTGTAGATGCCTTCTCCAGTTTCACTCGACCTTCGGGTGGAGGGGAGTGTACGGGAACTTGGCACAGCTGCATTCTCCATGGCTGAAATCTACATATCTCCACTATCTTAATGTACAGAGCTTTCTTCTCTATAGTTAGCTACCTCAGTCCTTCCCACATTCTGCAGTTTTCTCCCTCAATGTATGCTTCACAGCACTTACCCCATCTGCCAATGCTATTTTGTGTTTACCATACCTTTCACAATTAGTGCATCTCATTACCAACCACTTTGTGTTTCCCATACGTACAATTTCAACATCAAATCCCTGATTCATTGTCCTATACCTGCTTTCATGTCCTACATCACCTCTCTCTCTTCAACAGTGTTGCACTTTAGCCAGCCATACCAGCAGTATTTTGGACTCCATCCCTAACTCGCACCTTCTGAGTTGATGAGTGAAGGTAGGCTTCCCTTGTTTACTGGGGATGGGATTCCATTGCAATCCTCATACAACCTACAACTTTGTGTTCTCAAAGACTAATTTTTCCATAGCAGACTGGACAGTGCCCCATCTCATAGCAAAACTTAAGAGGAGTGACATTCCCCACTCATCTTCATCTAGAAAGCAAGAGTTGTTTGACTTTTCCATTGCCTCTCAAACTGGACCGTCCCATCCACAGGTTCCCAACCCCAACAGCCAGTCCATTACCAATGCATCTCTAGCTGAGATCCAAGACTTTATGGCCCAGATTTCCACCTATGTCTCCCATCTGGATTCCCGTATGTCTGCCTTGAAACTCACCTCCCTCATTCTAACAACTCTTCAATCCCTATCGATCAGCCATCACCTCCAGTCTAAACTCCAGTACCAGCTGTCCCTGCTATTTCATCTTCACTTCCTCCTGAGACTCCTTCCACCTTGCAAATTCCTCCACTACCTACAGGTATGTCCTCATCGGCTTCATCTCCCATCATTACTCCTGCTTACCTTATTCCTGCTCATCTTCATACAGACATCATAGATGGAAAGGACGTCAACCTGGTTTCTCTTCTGATTGCTTCTCAAGATGCAGTGGAAAATTGGATAGTAACCTGTGGCGATATAGCTGTCATCCTTAAATCCAAGGATCCCGCCTTCTTCGCAAGCTAACTGTTTCTGAATTTATATTGGCCTTCAGTATATACTGGGACATTTTATGTTCAGCATTTCCCGTTCAACCCAAGAAGCTTGACTCATACCTGTACCTTATTACCGATCTTAGTGTCCGTTATGGTTGAACCCATTTTTACAAATATCATAAATCATTTTCAGCCAAGGCAGCAGCATCCCTTAGCCATTATGCTCTTAAACTCAAGTGGGCCATTCTGGACGAAGAACTCTTTTGTAGACATTTTGCTGGTCAGCGAGCCTACTCCTACTCTCTCTCTGGGTCATTCAATCATTTCCCCCCCTCTGCTCACTTTCAGCTACCTCATCTTCTTTGTCCACTACCGATCAAGGTCGCTCAGATAGACAATCTACCTCTTATGCTAATCCAGTACCCAGGCTCATTTGTACCATCTCCAATCCTGAGCTTGTGTTGACCTCCGTGGCTGTCCTGTCAAATACTTTGGAGGCAAAGCAGTGTGTAACAATTTTAATGAGTCTGGATATCCTGTACATGGCTGTACCTTGCTTCATGTATGCACTTATTGTGGAGAAGATCATGCTCACTTTACTTGTCCTAAAGCTCCCAAGTGCCCATTATGACTACAGAGGCATCCAGCCACACCCATCAACATCCCTGCTCTGGCTCATCTCTTGGAACATTATCCTTTCCCAGATATTGCTCTCCATCTCATAGCTGAATTCACTTATGGATTCCACACCAGTATCTCAGTTCTCCCCATGGATTCCATTATATGTCCCAATCGTCATTCTGCGAACACGGAACCTACCATAGTCACTCAGTTATCACAGGCAGAACTGGACAAAGAATTCATAATCGGACCTTTCAGTGCTCCTCCTTTCCCCACATTCAGGATTGCCACTAGAAAGTTCTCTGGTAAAAAATGATTGATCATTGATCTCTCAGCTCCTCACAATTCAGCAATTCCTAGCATAAACTCACTAATACTTTCAGATCTCTACTCTCTATCCTATGCAAGAATTGATGATGCCATCTCTGTCATAAAATGTTTTGGCCCTGGTTTCTGACTTGCCAAGGCTGACATCACTTATGCCTTCAAACTTCTCCCAATTCACTCTTCTTTATGGCACTTGTACAGCATGCAATGGCAGAACCAATTCTACTTTGCCACCTGCATGACCTTCAGCTGCTAAAGCAGCCCTAAGCTATTCAACATCTTCTCTGAGTTCCTCTCCTGGGCAATACTAATTATCAGTTACCGTCCATCAGTCATCCATCTCCTCAACAATTTTCTTCTCATTGATCCTCCAAATGCACCACTAGCTGCCAGTATCACTGCCTTAGTGGCTTTTCAGTGATCTAGCCATTCTTCTCTCTAAAGAAAAGACTCTGGGTCCTGTCACCTCCATCGAATTCCTCAGCATTATTCTAGATTCTTCAGCTATGAAAATATGGCTACTGCTGGACAAATTGCACCACATATGCAAACTGGTGGCCTCCTTCTCAACCAGGTTCAGCTGTGCTCAATGAGAGCTCTTGTCCCTCTCAATTTCACTATGCAAATCATACCCCAAGGCTGGTCCTTCATTTCTTACATTCTCACCTTGGCATATGCTGTAATCAGTCTCCATCATCGTATCACTATCACAGCTGCAGCAAAGTCCGACCTTGCCATGTGGGCTCAATTCCTCTACAGTTGGTCCGGATGCTCTATGTTTTATCATGATCCTTCTCCAGATTACCAGCCCAGGATTTACATAGATGCCTCACCACTTCATAGCTATGCAGCCATATTTGGCACAGCCTGGATCACTGCCCAGGCCCAGAAGCCTCTCTCTCTCATGACTTCTCCAGATCTTCACCCTTGTTCAAAATTTTCCCCATGGTTGCAGCTGCCTTTGTATAGGGGTCTTGTAGGTCATTCCAAATGATTTCAGTCTTCATGGACAATCTACCTACTGTGGATATTATTTCAAAAGGCAGGTCTTCGTACTCTGTCGTCGTGATGTTTCTACAAAGACTGACTTGGCTCTCCCTCATCCATCACTTCATCATGCAATGCTTTCACATTCCAGGTCATAAAAATGAAGCAGCTGATGCATTATCCCATTTTCAGTTTCAGAAATTCAGATACCTCTGCCCTTCAGCAGATCCCATCATGGTCTTGCCTACACCATTCTCAGACCTCATAATGACATAGCTTACTATCATGCTCAAGCTTCTCATCTCATTTGACGACCCTAACTCCAGCTACAAGATCATCCTATCTCACTATTTGGGAATGTACTGCCTTTTGCGGCCCTCTGACATTGCTTATGACTACTGCAAACATTAACTCTGCCCTTGCCTTCCTCACATTCTGTCACTAATCTGTTCAGTTTTCCTGTGGAACAATAAAGCAATATCTCTCTGGTACTTAGTTCTGCCTATCCCAATCAACACTATCCACTCCTTCTCTGTTCAGCAATCCATCCATCAAACTTGTCATGTTAGGACTTCAAAGAATTTCAAGGCCTTCAGTTCCCCAACATCTGCCCATCAATGAACCCCTTCTTCAAAACCTACTAGATCTCATCAATTCAAATACATTTGATCCTCTCAGTAAGCTCATGATTTCTTCTGCCATTTGGCTTGCATTTTTTGGAGTTCTAAGACCTGGAGAGTTTACACTTTTATCAATGTCCATCCCTACATTCCTTAAAGTGTCTAATCTAAACAAAGTAAGTGACCAATACCAGTTACTCTTACCAACATCAAAAACAGATAGACTGCACCAAGGAGTCATTATTCAGTATTTTTCCTCTGGTGGCTCCTACGATTCCATCGTGTATTTGGACTCCCTTAGAAGATTTCATCTCCACTCTCAACCCTCCTCTCCTTTGCTACTCTCCAACTGATATCAGCCTATGACAACCAAATGGTTCATGGATCATATTAGGGTTCCACTACAGAGATTAGGTCATGATTCCCATTCCTTTTCTGGTCACTCATTTTGAATTGGAGCAGCAACCTCAGCTTCCAGACACAACATCCCTCAGCACATCACCAAAAGACTGGGAAGGTGGACATCATCATTCTTTGAGATCTACATTCTGCATCCAGAACAAGAACTCCATTCAGTTTTTAGGGTACTCTCCTCTCAGTTCGGCCAGAGGATGGGCAGACCATAGCCATAGGTCCTCAGAGGTTTCCCTCATAGGGTTTTTTTTCCTCTCCTGAGTGCTAGAGGTCATACTCTCCATGAGCTGGAGGAGGTATCATTTTGGGCCTTCTATTCCCGACAACTTCCTACCTACATACCTACTACTCAAGGGAGGGAATAGAGTAAAGTCACAAAAAGTACTACAAAGTTACATAAGCACTAATACCCCACATATATTCCCCAAACATTGAACCAAATGTATGAGCCTGCATTTGCAAAATTCAATATAGCCTCATAACTTTGTTGTTTTAATATTTTTAAACCAAATTTAGAACATGGCCTTCTTATGACCCCCTTCCCTCATGAACAACGGCAGAGAAAAGCTTCAACTCTTGCCTAAAAGTTGCATTCATTCAGTGACTGCTAAATCACTTTTCAGGATGAAAAAAAAATGAAAAAGAATTTGAAAAATTGCACCTGTCACATTCATGAGGTGCTGTAAGGATATGGTAATGTTGTAAATTTGGGGTAAACTATAAAAAGTACCAAAATAATGAGCCAGCGGTCACAGAATTCAATTTAGGCTCATATGTTGTTTGTGCCTGGAGACCCCTGCCATATCTATTCATGTCTGCTTCCCATAAATACATATATATATATATATATATATATATACTGCATATATCCAATCTTTCCTTACATATTTCTTGACTTTCTGAGTTTGCTACATCACTTGTGAGTGAGTTCCATATACCTACCACTCTCTATATGAACTAATATTTCCTCCTGTCTCCACTGAGAACTTCTTCTTGCAGTTGCTTATTATAGCTCTTTTGGTACTTTTTTTTACTAGTATTTGGTCTCACATCCCTACATAATTCCTTATATTTAAAAAAAAACATACAGAACAATTAAATCTCCCTTTAATTTTTCTTTACTGTGTGCTAAACATGCTTACTGTTGTAAGTTCTTCTTTGTGTTCCATCATGTCTGTCATCAAGCTAATTGCTATTCTTGTTGAGGATTTTTTCCTAGTTATTACTATACTTGACTGTTCTTTATGACCCAAATGAATGTAGGATGTTTTGAAACTAGATTTTCACAGTTCTGCAAATAAGTTCATCACACCATATTGGGGTAACTGAAGTGTGTGGAAGTCACATGTCCTGACTCAGCAATGGAAATGAACACACCCTCTGCTCTTACATGTGGCATGATACAGTAAAGCAGCATATTTTTTATTTGAAAATCCTTACAAGAAGAACTTCCCTGATGATCCAGTAGTAGCATGATACAGGAGATTGAGATTAAATGAAGGATTCCTATTGTCAGGCAGCCAAGGTTTGACTGGATGAAGGAGGCACCATCTTTTCACTCTAACAATGACCGGTCGAGCTGGCCCGGTGGTGCAGAGGGCTGAGGTACTATGTCTTCCCTTGTGTCATGCCAGTGACCTGGGTTTGGGAATGACCTTGGGTCATCCGGGAGGCAGCACGTGGGGCACATAGTAGGGTCAAGTGGCCTAATGGTAGCTCTCCTCTCCCAGGGAGGTTGTTGTCTCTCCATAGTTCCACTGCCACTGGATGAAGGACCAGTAGCAGCACAGGTGGTAGGGGGTGGCAAGTAGGATGATCATCATGGAACGTGGCATGCACATGCTTGAGAAAGGGGAAGGGGAAACTGGGGAAAAATGCCCACAAAATATAAAAAAACAATGACAGGTCAAAGAGGGTTTGTGGCACATATGTCTCTTCCTACTCCATAGGATCACCATGATCTCAGTGGCATGCAGTAGAACATTCAGGAGGAGGAGGAGGATATGATGTGAGAAAAGGGAAGAAAGGATAAAAATCCTGTACATATTCCCTTGCTTACCATCCCATGCAATGGAGTTGTGACATGATCATCAATGCTTCCTAAACCAGCAGTGTTTCTTAGTCAGCAAAACATTTCATCATAAAAATTTTTAGCATGAATATATTTCTGTAATAATAAGATTCAGCAGTACACTGTTATTTATTGAAGGTGTTGTTAAATCATATTTTATAACAAATTGTACAATTAATGACTCAAATCTTTAATGATGGCTACCTCAAGCAATATGTAAAATCCCCTTCTCTTGAGGTTACTTTTTGACTTTACATATTGGATTCATACTGTGAGATGTATTAGGAGGGTGCCAGCACACTTTTCTAGTAGTAAACAGCACACACCTCACCAAAATGCTTCATTTATTCATAGTGGGCATGACTAAAGAGCAGGGACTTTTGAAAACTTTGAAACCCGATACTGCAGTTCAGTAGGGAATTGCAACAAAAAGTAAACATAAATATGACAAAGTTAGCCGTCCCTGTGGCACCGTGGGTTGAGGTGCTGGATGCCACATCTCATGCCACACCGGTGACCTGGGTTCGGGGATGGACTTAGGGAGCCAGGGAGTCAGTGGGGGAGGGACAGGATTGAGTGTCTGGAGGACTGCTCTCCTCTCCCTGGGAGGGATCCTGCGGCTGCTCAGTGTCCTCGTGGCCCCCGATTAGTGGTGGGCAAAGTGGGCTCAATCTGCTCTGCAAAGTGATTCATGGAGCAAAGGCAGATTCGTGGAGTGCTCTGCAACGTGAAATGGAGTACTTCATGTTATAATGAGTAACGCAAAGTCCATTGAAAACAATGACTTCACATTACTTCGCCTCCCCAGACCACTACTCCACCAAATTTAAGGCGAAGTGCATTGAGAACAATGCACTTTGCCTCATTTCGCCTTGGTTTTGAGCTCCAAAGGCAAATTTTGCAGTGATTCATAGGATTTCAGGTCACATGGGCTCTATATTGATCTGCACAACCTCAATTCAGGTAGTATGTGTAGGAAGGAGTAGGAGACAGTGTGCTCTGAGAGCTGTCTGTGATTAAAACCTTATAAAAGCTGTTAAAAAAGTGTTTTTGCATTTTTTGGGGGGCTCAAACTTTAGTTCATCAATTGTAGAAACCCTCTTTTGCTCATATCATCGAGTGTTTTTCTTTTTGTGTGGATTTTGAATGTTAATGTACAACATTGAGTGTGTGTAGTGAAAGACAGTGAAAATGTGCTTTGGGGGAAGGGAGTATCTGTGGTGTAGGTAGATTTAAGTTGGAGAAATAGTGATTTCTTCGTTTTTGATTATATTTTGTTACATAACTGATTGTGTTAATGTACACACAGTAATATTGTCAGTAATTGTTGACGTTTTCTTGCTGTTTGTGTGTTGTATGGATCTGGTGCAGCAGTTCATAATTTCAGGTTGTTTACATTACAATACGTGACATATTACTGAACTTTTGAATTTGTTACGCATTACTCGTTCAGCATTGTAGACAAACTGATCTGTGTGTGTGTGTGTATGTGTGTGTGTGTGTGGGTGTGTGTGTGTGTGTGAGTGTGTGTGCAGTGTTGTGTAACATCAAATAATACACCTTTTATTGTGCCACAGACTAGCGAATTGCAGGTGCAGCAGTGTGAACCTGCTATCCACTGCAGCTGCCTGATTTTGTACTGCGATTGTGGTATCTGTTCTTTCTTTTGCTGCTTGTACTGCCATAAAAATCTGCAGTCAGTGCTCCCCCCCCCCCACCAACTCCAGCAAAAGGAATTTTTTTCCAGATTGGATTGTTTCTGTGACCTCATCAGCACCACTGGTTACTGAAGTTTTTTCATTGCATGACAGACTAGTCTCTTATCTGTTGCTGAAGCTACAGTTGTTTTTTTGGCTTCACATCCAGCGTCCCCCCAATCAGAGAGTGAACATATCAAAATCTAAATTTGGTTATAATATTGTAGTTGATCCCCCAAAATGCCCACAAAGAGACGTGCAAGCAAAGCTGTTTCTCACCATGGCAACGCTGGCAGTAAGATAGTCTGTGGGCATAGTAGTACGAAGATGCAGAAGTGCATTGCTGATGTGAGGAAAGGTATTTCTCCTGCAGTGTTTTTTATAGCCCAATCAATAGCTTCACTCATAGTAGGAGGAGTTGTTGTTTTCCCAGCCAGTGGTGTTAGTGTTACTGGTCTTAGTGGTGGTGGTAGTATAAGTATTGGTGCGTCAAGTTCGAATTCTGACCAGTGTACTGTATCCAAAAATATTGAGTGTGAAGCAGTACAAGTTAGTGGCAGTTTTAGTTGATGATAGGTATGATAGGTAGTCATGGTGGTCAGTTGCAGTCCAGGTGCACAGTGTCTGAAACATCACGTGCCCCCCCACATCAGTGCTTAAAATAACAGACTTCAATAAGCCACATCATGAACATGTTAAAAGCAGAACATCACAATCCCTTGTTTGGGTTTTATTGTTCAAGATGCAAATGATGAGTCAGTTGCAATCTGCCAGGTTTGCCGTGTGCATGTGAGTCGAGGTAAAAAGGGTAGCTATCTGGGCACAGTAGGACAGCGTACGCATTTTAAGAATAGGCACTTGGCACTGTGGACCCAGAACAAGCTGGCAGCTAATATCACACTGGGTCATTCACCCTCGTCACCAGCAACCATAGGGGGCATGTTATCCCCTTCCATGACTGTTAAGTCCAGTAGTAAATTAAATGTGTGCAGTACTGAGGTAATAAGAGCAGAGGATTACTACAGGCATGATGAGGTGGAGAATTATAATGACATTGAAATGTTGTCCAGTGCTGGTGAGAGCAGCAGTTTTTCTGGTGGCAGTGGTGGTGGTGAATGCAGTATGTCTGGTGCAAATGGTACATCAACCCTGGTTGGAAAATCTGGCAAAATAATTGCATTTCTGGGTTTGTCATCATCACCTGTGCAACCGTCTTCATCAGACATCCACACTCCACTCCCTACCAATGCCATTCATCACAGAGCACAACCATTTGTGATCACACTCTGTGTAAAACGTTTAAGTCAGCCCATGTTACAGTGTTTTTGTGCATTAGCTGAAGTACTCCCCCAATCATAGTGTCACGTGAAATTAATGCTGCTGTAGCAGAAATGCTGGCAATTGATCTTTTGCCCTTCTCCTTTGTGGAGAATTCTGGGTTCCAGTGGTTTGCTGCACATGCCTGTCCAAAATGGAAAGTCCCATCCAGGACATACTTTTCTACTCATGCTGTCCCAAAGTTGTTCCGCACTGTGTTCGACTCAGTAAGACATGCCCTTCAACATTCCTCCTCTCCATTCATCCATTTAAGTATGGATATGTGGACAAGTGGCAAAACAATGGGGAGTTCATATTTGTGGATAACTGCACACTGGGCGCAGGTGCCAGGGGTTGTTTGTGATGTTGGTAGTGTGGTTGAATTCAAGCATACATGGGACAGCCATAAGGCAATTCTAGGGGGTTGGGGGTAGAAAGAAGTAGGCTGCTGGTTAACTAGGATCTGCAGCTTATCCATTAGGTAGGGAAATGGGCAGACTAGGTGGGCCATGCGGTCCTTATCTGCCATCAAATTCTATGATTCTATGTTTAGTGTGAATAATCAGTGCAGTAAGGTGGATTGTCACGGTAGCAATCTTCCAGGAATTTGACAGCATGCAATGATTGCTATTCACAACGTGACCTGTTCATACACTGGTGAGGACATGTTGGACATGGTACTGACTGAAACTGACAAATGGCTAAACCCTCTGTCCCTGACAGCTGGGTTCATAGTAAGTGACAATGGGTCAAATGTGGTGAAATGCATCATGAATGGTGTTTTTTTCCATGTTCAAGGCATGGCTCACTGTTTAAATCTTGTGGTGCAGGAGCTTCTGAAGCACCCTGATGTAGAGGAAATGCTAACTGTTGCACGATGTATCTGCTTTCACTTTTCATGATCTGGAAAGGCCCGTGACCAACTGCAGCAGTTGCAGATACAAAACAGCCTGCCTCAGCACTGCTTGAAGCTGGAAGTTGTCCCCTGATGGAACTCCAAGTTATACATGGCAGAGAGGTTGTATGAACAATACAAAGAAATCTCGGGATATCTTGTGATGCACACTAGCTGTGGCAGTTCCGGGGCCTCCATGTCTATGACAACTGAACAGTGGCACCTCATGAACTCTGTAATAACAATTTTGCAGCCTTTTGAACATGCCACACAGGCAGTGAGTGGCGAGTCTGCATCCATTAGCCAATCAATTTCACTGCTGCTGCTGCTGAGGCAGACATTGATGAATGTACGGCATAGCCTTGATATTGCCGGAGATGGTGGTAGCAGTATATTGCTGCAACACATGCTGACAGTATTCAACCAGAATCGTCATGTTGTGAGCATTCAGTGTAGTGACAACTTTGCCATAGCAACAATGATGGACCCATGATACAAATGTGGAATTGCATCAGTACTGGAGGGAGGGCCTGAATAGGTTAAAAATATCAGTGGGCAACTGGTGCGCTTGGTTCATGGGTCACAGAAGTCAAGTGCCAAGGTCAGCAAACCTCAGCAGCATAATCCAGCTGAAGGTGTACCTGTAGGACTATCAAGCATATCCTGCAAGATGAAGGGGACAGCAGTTCCAGGTGGTCTGTCATCTAAAGTGGTTGGCATCAACCCACTTTGGGATGCTTTGTCCCAAGTGGGTACTTGTGAAATAAATGATTCAGGAGAACAGGATGATGCATCAACAATTGGACTTAGTGCGGCTCAGAGAATGGTTGAGTCATATTTGTCTGAAAACAGGCATCTGACAATAACTGAAGATCCTCTTTTGTACTGGAGTGGAAAGGTCAGTGAATGGCCAGAGCTGACTGCAGTGGCACTGAAGTACCTCACATGCCCACCCTCCAGTATAAGAGTTGAGAGGGTTTTCAACTCAGCAGGTGCAATAGTCAGGGATTGTCAGACAAACCTGTCTCCTGCAAATGTTAGTTTGCTAGCACTCATTAAAATGAATGAGAGGCACATACCAGCACAGACTGCAACCTCAGTATTCATACCCCGGTCTAGTTATAGTGGTTTTGGTGATGTGGAAATGGACCATCCTGGTGGCACTGACAGTGGCTGCCTGAAACAACCCACCACTGACGTAGATGATGACACAATGGAGAAAGAATTTCCAAGCGGTCAGACTTCAGACATAGATGACTGTGAGGGAAGCCTTCTTTATGAGGATGATAATGTGGTTAATGTTGGCAGGTTTTAACTAAAGTTGTTAAAAGGCGATGTGCCACCCAGGACCACCACCACCACCACCACCAGGACTGATGTTAGCCACTGCCACCACTGAGCATGAGTCTGTCTGCCCCCCAGGCCACCACCACCGGGACTTATGTTAGCCACTGCCACCACTGGGCAAGAGTCTGTCTGGACCACCACATCCATCAGCCACAGACACAAAGCTTCTTAATATTTAAACCATAAAGTGAGTATGTGTACTCATGTTTGTTATGCTGTTTCACTTCCTTTAGTTATATGTTTTATTTTCTGTAGCTTTTCAGAGACGCAATGGTAAAACACATACGGTACACTTATTTTGTTTCTTTTACAGGTTAACAAAAAAAGTCTCCATCACTAAAACTCGGTTGGAATGGTATTGCAGCTGTACTGTACAGAGAGGAACCTATGGAATATCCATGTGAAATCCATTCTGGTAATTATGAAGATTTTATTTCATCCATTTCATTGTTATGGAAAGACTACAGCAAATATTGCACACAGGTTGTGTTAGTTGACAAGATGTGGGTTTGAAATGTAACTTGACTTGAGATTGAGAACCAGGGAGGGACAAATAACGATTAAGTTGTAAGAAGTCATTTATTTATTTTTTTCGGAAACTTCCAGATACTTTGTTGTTCTGTCAAAGTGGCCTTATCCAAAAAAGATCTTCAACATCAGGCACACCCCTCCCCCGGGCTTGGGCACACATACAACATGCAGAAGTTGTTTCATTAGATGACCATGACCATCATTAACAACTGGACTCTAGAAGGATGCAGATGAAATCTGTGAAGAAGTAACAAAATAAGAAACCATTACAGACAAACCTGCAAATATGATTCCCCTCACCCCCCCAAAAAAAAATACTTACCTTCATGTGCTTTAGAGTAATCCGTTTCCAATTTCAGTGCACAAAATTCTCATTGAGCACTGGAATATGCACGCCAACAGTTTCTGTGACCTGTAATACAGAACAATACCATGAGTACATGTCCATGTCAATCCCCCTTCTCACCTACAAAATACACAAACATATATCTATATATATATCTACTCACCAAGGCTACTATTAGTGTACAGACAAAGGGATTACCGTGAAAATCACGCATGCAATATCGTGCGTGTTATTACAGTGCGTACATTTTAGCGCTCCTGCATAATAGCGTAGTGAAATTACAGTGTGTTATTTAATAGCACTTTGATGAAATGTCAGCTTACTGATCGATGCTTTCATTTATGATTGTTTAGACACTAATTCTGTCCATAAACATGATAGTAGTCTAGTATAGTCTACTATATTGCTCCTTCTGCTGGTAGTTGTTGAGAAAGAAAGAAAACCAAAAAAGTAGTACATCTCCATAGTAAATGTGCTGAACTGAGAGTACATCTACAATAGCAATAGACATCAAAGAGAAAAATAAACTTGTAGCTTAATGCCCAGTCTTAAAGGTACCGAAGACCGTTTGTTATGTAAATATATGCCAGTTCACACTTATCTTTCCATCTGCTCGGTCTTTGCAAGTCCTCAGCAGCAGTTGTTGTGTTCAGATAGGACGTCAATGATCTCCTTTCCATACCGGAGGACACTTCAGGTTCTCCTCAGTGCAGAATTCTGCTTCAGGATTTTCCCCTTCCACTGTGTAGCCTTTGGATCTGTATTGGTAGCAGGCACCATGATAGCTTAGTTAGTTGCCATTGCGAGCATTGCGGTCGGGGAGGTTGCTCCGTAATGCGATCCATCGAAGTGCACCATCCATGTTCTTCCAGGGCCTTAATCACATCCTCTAGGGTTGAATCAACCAGATGCCTCTTTTTCAAATTGATGAAATGTGGATCAGCCAGATAAGTGCAGTGCATATGTTCATCAGACTGCTTATTCAAATATTCAACCCAATAAGCACAAGCTCTTAAACTTTGAAACGCATTAGTACGTTGCAAACTTTTATGGCAAATCCATACACCATAATACATATAGCATCAATGTAACAGTAGCCAGATAAGTGCAGTGCAGAGTGCTTATTCAGATTCATTTAGCGCTATTTCATTAATGCTGTATTGGTAATATTATATTGTTCTGACCAGGTATGTATTTATTTGCAGCTGCTTTTCAATAAACATTGTTCCATGGTGTCATAAAACACTGCCTGCTGCATAACTGTTAATTTACAACAGAAGTGATATATAACAAACAAACTGATATGATGGAGAAAAGCAGAGGAAAACAATGACAAAGACCTGGTCAGCACCAATCTAAAAGGAATGCTCCTTTCATTATTTCACACATGAAAAAAGGTAGTACAGCAGACTCAGCTACGGAAAATTCTTGTATCATTTCAGTCAGTCAGGATGTAAGTAAAGGAGGTTGTAACATAGCATTAAAAAATATAGGTCAGAGTTCTCAACAGATTGTTGCGCTGCTGCTTTACAGAGGTTCAACACGTTACATAGTTATGGTGATGCACATAACTTTATATGTGGGGGGCCTTACTTCCACTGGAATATTTCTTGCTTCGCAGAGTGCAATATAGTTCTGGGAAAACTGCCTGTAATTTCATTACAGTGTGTCACATGATGGAGGAATTCCCGTTCAGAAAAGCCGCCCACATTCTGCCCCCCTTTCTCAGCAATGTTAGGATGTGATGCCAGGGGGAGCGCAGGTGCATGCTCCACTATAGTAAATGTCTGGCAGATATCCCAATGTTTCCTCATGTTATAAGGTTCACTTTGTGGTGAAATGTGGGAACGTTTCCACTAACAAGGCTCTTCTTACTGGAAACGTGCCCACACATTTCACCACAAACTGACCATTATAACACAAAGAAACATTTGGAAAGCTGCCAGATAATCAGACATTCATTATAATGGAGCATGCACCTGCGCTGTCCTTGGCATCATGACCTAACGTTGCTGAGAAGGAGGACAGAATGTGGTTTGCTTTTCAGAATGGGAATTCCTCCATCACGTATCACACTGTAATGAAATTATGGGTGGTTTTCACAGAAATGCATTGCACAATGTGGAGCAGGAAAGATTCCCCTTGAAGGTAAAATGTGTATTATTAAACAACAACAAAGAAAAAACACACAAAAACAGTACAACACAGTAGGGGGGGGGAGGTCCAGAAAACAATTCCTTAATGTTGCTTAATTTATTCTATGTTTCTATTTTCTTTGACTGGGTGACCAAAGTAGTAGACCAGGGAGGGGCTGTGGACACGGCTTACCCAGATTTTAGCAAGCCATTTAATAGAGTCCCACACAAAAGATTAATACACAAGTTAGCCATCCTTGGAGTGGGTCCCAAGGTGGTAGCCTGGATAAAAAATTGGCTAGACAACAGGGCCCAAAGGGTTGTAGTAAATGGAGTCCACAGTGAAGAAAGGAGGGTTACTAGCCAGGTACCACAGGGTTCAGTACTGGGACCGGTCCTTTTTAATGTCTTTATAAGTGACATTGCAGAGGAACTGGAAGGAAAAGTATGTCTCTTTGCAGACGACACAAAGATCTGCAACAGGGTTGATACACCAGATGGAGTGGAAAGGATGACAAGGGACTTGGCAAGGTTGGAGGAATGGTCAAATGTATGGCAGCTCAGACTCAATGCAAAGAAGTGCAGGCAATGCACCTGGGAAACAAAACCCAGGGAAGAGTACACTGTGGGGTGAGATACTGACAGCAGTAAAATGGAAAGGGACCTGGGGGTAATTATATCAGATGACCTAAAGGTGGGCAAGCAATGTGAGAAGGCAGTAAGGAAGACTGGGGGGGGGGTACTGGGATTCATCGGGAGAGACAGCAATAGTAGAAAACAGGAAGTCGTTATCCCTCTGCACAGATAGTTGGTGAGACCCCATCTGGAGTACTGTGTGCAGTTCTGGAGACCCCATCTCCACAAAGACATAGACAGAGTGGAGGCTGTCCAGAGGAGGGCAACCAAAATGGTGCAGGATCTGTACCAGAAGACATATGAAGAAAGACTAAAGGAGCTTAATATGTATACCCTTGAGGAAAGGAGGGAGAGAGGGGACATGATAGAAACTTTCAAGTACCTCAAGGGAATCAACAAGTCCAAGAGGGTGGCATCTTTCAGAAAAAGAGAAGTGCAAGAACAAGAGGGTACAATTTGAAGATAGAGGAGGGACAGCTCAGAGGTAATGTGAGGAAGTATTTTTTTCACAGAGAGGGTTGTGGATACATGGAACAGCCTCCCTGAGGAGGTTGTGGAGTCAAGAACAGTGGTGAAATTCAAGAATGCATGGGACATATATAAGGCACTCCTAGTGTGGGGTAGGAGGAAGTAAGTGGTTGGTTAACTAGGATCTGCAGCTTATCTGTTAGGTAGGAAAATGGGCAGACTAGGCGGGCCAAGCGGTCCTTATCTACCATCAGACTCTATGTTTCTATGTTTCTATGCCATGGTGGTCCAGCAGCAGGTGCAGCATTGTGACTATTTGCTGCTGCTGTTCTTGTATTGTGTCGACCTGTTGCTGCAAAGCACCAACCCTCTGATTATTCTCCTCCAGGGCAGCCCACACCAGGATGATGTCAGCCACTGTTGCAGGGACTGTGGCAGGGTCCACTGCAGGTGGAAATCCAGGTAATGGTGGTGGTGGAGAGGGTGGTGCTGGTGGCTGTGGTGGTGAAGGTGGTGATGGTGGTGCACCTGCTGTCCTGGCCCTCCTCCTGCTGCAGCAGCAAGGCACAACTTCGACCCCAGAAGCACCCTTGGCCACTGCCACAGAAGGGCCAGAAGGTGGACACCTGGCCCCTTCTGTGGCAGCCTGCCACTCCACCTTGTGGTGGTTGAACATGTGGGTGCACTGGCCACCGGTTTCCAAATGTGTCCCCTGGGGACCAAGGCACACCAGCACACCACACAGATGGCACCATGACTGTGCTGTCTCCCCCCACAGAGTTAAAAAACCCTCACATTGGGGAGCCGCAGGGGGGACCAGACACAGTCCTTGCATCACCTAGGTTTTCCAGGGGCACCTCATGTGGCTGTGTAGGTGGTGGAGTGTGTGCTGCTGGAGCCCCTACAGCTGCAACCGGTGGTGGTGGTAGTGGTGGAGAAGGTGGATGCACAGCAGCTATCAGTGGCACTGGTGCTGCTGCTGCTGTTGCTTCCATATGGGGGGAAGCAACACCCAGGAGTTGAGAGCAGTCCAGCATCACACGACCACCCCACATGTTCACACTCCCCTCCTCTGACAGTGCCCATGGGCCAGTGACTCACCTTCTCTAGGGTCCATCCTTCCCACACAAGTCCCCCCACACACACACACACACACACACACACACAGTCACACACACACAAAACAAAACAAAACTTATAATAAAAAAAAATTCACTACCAAAAAAACAATCACAAACACAATACAAAAACTAAATAAAGATACAGCTTTTAAAAAAAGCTGTTGTTTTCTTCACACAAAGGTGATAAAGCACTTTCAGTCACTGACTCTACACTGATCTCCTCTCCATAAAACCTTCTACCTCTACGAATGCAAAGGAGAAAGTGAAACTGTTTCTCTGATTCACTTCCTTCCTGCCTGGCTAAAGCATGTGACTTACAGTACTGTAAGCCATGTGATGTGTGGGAGGGGGCTGCCTATTTACTTGTCACTTCACCTTACTTCACGTTAAGGCATAACGGCAACGTGAAGTACTAATGATAACATGAAGTGAGCACTTTGCATTGCCCACTTCGCGTTGTGCTCCGCCAACGCGAAGTTGCCACTTTGCGTTCACTTCGCCAGTGGATTAAAAATTCACTGCATCTCTAACCCCAATAGAGATCTAGGCACTGCAGGATCACCAGCCAGACTAAGGGGTGGGGAGTGAGACAGACATCAGTGGGATAACCATGTGCGAACATCATTGCATGCAGCACCCCCAAGGGAAATAACCACGTACAAAATCCCCATCCTCAGGGATTGGCGACAGCACCACCACCCGTAGCCACACTCCAACTGTCAGACATCCTCCTCTCCTGGGCCAAACCCAGCCTGGCCTGCCAGATTCTAGATAGAGCACCCTGGGTAGATAGGGCGGCCCTACCTCAGGGGGCTCAGAGCTGGTGGGGGGGGTCACTGGGCTGGTCCAGGGAACTGGAAGTGTTTCAGGCACAGAGGTAGAGCTGGGGGCAGGTTGGTACCCAAGAGAGTTCCTCAAAGGTTGATTCAAAAAGAGAATATACAAAAAAAATGACAATTTTTTTTAATCAAAAACACAATATTACTAACACCTATGCACTGATTTTTTTCACTAACAACTACGCATGCTCTAATAAGAACTGTTAAGTCCTAATACAGTACATGTACTGGAAATACATGCAATAAACTACATCACTGAGATGACCGTGAGAAGGAAATTAACATCAAATAAGCCTTAGTCTCCATACTTTATAGGTCATTACAATGATCAAGCAAACATGCCTTAGTGACTCCTATTTAAATTCCAACACCTCAATTCTGGTGATCAAATCAAAACAGCAACCATGAAGATGTACAGTCCTAAGACATCATGTTGTGGTGCCTATTTAAGAGTTATTTAATTACAACAGCTGTTACTTAGTCCAGATGTTATTAAAGGTCATACTTTTGGAGGAATATATGCAGAAGTCACAAGCTCATGCACAGACAAAAAGGAATCGGAATGATATGAGATGCAAGAAGGAACAGGTGAGATGTAAAGTATGTAATGTTCCTGGAACCTACTTCACCTATTTAAGCAGTACATACTTAAGACAGACAAAACATCTGGATCCTGGGATTTTCCCAGATTCATGCCATCTATACTTATTCTGGTAAGATCAGTACTACCATACTCTTTGGCATGTACCTTTTTCTTACAACATCCACACCAACTGTCCATTATCCCTGACTTGTTGGCTACAAACTGAAACAAATAGTGATTCAGTGACACAACATCCTCCCCCTGCCTTGCACAACACCACCCACCAATGGTCACAGACCACGCCTTATCCATGTCATTCCTTTTGTTTCTTATGTACAGTATTCAGACACAGGGTTATTAATGATCTCTAGCACAGTTCAGTCCTCCGGTCCAGCCTTGGCCTCTGCAAATAGAACCTTGCATTCTTTTTGTAATTTCCAGCACTTTAATTCCATTGCTGTCCTCAGAATCCTTTTTTATACCATAGCCCATTTTTCCTCCCCTATCTTCTGCTAGTGTTCATTTGAAAATCACATAAACCTCTTGTCTGTGTTGCCACCATGGACACCTCTTGACCTCCTACATGATATTAGCACTACCACTCAGTTGTATAGTAATGAATTCAGCCACAGACTTCTCCCTCAGCTTATCAAAATCACATTTCTTGAAGTTCAGCATCATAGCCTTAATTTGGTTATAATCATTTTCTCATATCCTCTTACATGTACTGTTACCCTGCAGCTCCCCACCTCATTCTGCTCTGATCATGTTGTCCCTACTGCTAGGCAGTAGAACAAGAATCACATCCCAACTTGTTCCATGCCTTACATGCCAAAGAAGTAACAGCCTTTCATTTCTGACATGGTCATCCCTTCCTAAAATACTGCTGCTTCTATCATTCACTGACCTGTTGTCATTCAATGTCAGATATGGCTTCTTCAAATCTTCACGTAAACTAAAGTCCACTAAGTTGTTAACCTTTTTTGTTTCATTCAAAAATTCTCTGTCTGACTTCTCTTCTACATTACCACAACAGGACTCATCTGTACACAAATAGAAAGTATGTGAGACTTAGTGGTACGGGTTGACATAGTAGCCTAGGAATACTGGCAATCTTAATTACAATGCAGATGATAAAGGCTAAGCATTCCGAAATGGTGGACAGCTTGTCTAATTCATGTTGTGGTTGTCTATAATTGCTTAAATTGTAAATAAGTGCAAAGAACAGCTTGAGAGGGAGGATCGTGTTGGGGAAGGATAAAATATGGGAAAAAAATCACAACTGGCCGTGTGTGGTAGTGGAAGGGTAGAGGTGGGGGTGGGGTTCATGATCAGGACACTGTGGGTGAAGCTGGAAAAGTTGCTTCTTTTCAGTGCTGATTTTTTTCTAAACACATGAACTCACAAAAGTCCTGCTGTTCTCGTCAGAGAATTCATGTAAATGGCTTCTCTTGCTAAGCTGGGTACTCTGAATAAGTGCCAAGAGGTTCAGGCAATTATTAAAAGTTATGCAGTGAGTAAGTGACCCTGGTGGGATTGGAACCTGGAACTGCAGTTCCCCAGACCTAAGCAGAGGGACCACTGTTATAATGCAGTTAGGGTCTGTCCCAATAGATGCCATGAATTAACACCCATATTTGTAGCTCATGGCCATTTTTATTTAAAAAAGCAGGGTTGTGACTAATTAGTTTATACTTACAGAGATGTTTAGATCTCTTAATTTTCTGCCCCCCCCCAAAAAAAAATAACACTGCAACATTTTGTAGAGATGATGAAATTCAATCAGGCAATGTACAAAGAAAGTCAACCTCAAGAGGAATCTCTTAAATACACAACCTCAGAATTTAAACAATAGGTTCCCCTTAGAAATCTAAAATACTGGTAACATATAAAGAAACACCTGTTAGCCAGACAATGTTTCTTCTTTTAGGTTTTAATGTAACCACATTTCCCTTCTCTCTTCCTCTTTCTCCCTTCCTCTCCCTCTCATTTTGTCTTTCTTTTTAAGGCAGTAGATTATTTTACACAATAATAATGTTATCAGCTAGTGCAAATTATCTTATCTTTAGTGGGAGAGGAAGGCAAACAATTACAACTTGACTGTCACATTGGAAATCTGCATAACTAAAGTCAATCATATAAATTCCTATTACCGTACAAGGTCTGTCACTTGTAAACCTCTACAGTATTTTTTAACTTTAACACAATTAATTTTACTGTAACAGTTTGCTCTGCGTAAAAGCCTGAAGCTGCTGGCCATGCATGCAATTTAGCTGTCAATTATGAGATTTGATTTAAAATGTGACCCACAGAACCATTGCCTTATTAACTTTTTTTTTTTATTTTACCGGGCATTTTTATCTTGAATCCACTAGCTGTAGTGGCCAATAACAGCAAAAGTTAAAGAACAGTAACTATAATAGGAAGTAATATCACTTGGCAATTGTTATTTTCATCAGGTGCATTTCTAACTATATAACAATGTATAAGGAGGCAACTAAAAATCAGCATCCTGACATCAAACAGAATATAATATATTGCAAATAGTGAATAGTACATTTATTTCATTTAGTACTTGGGAGTAAAATTAGAAGTTCAGGTCAGTTATGAAATCTGCAGGAGTCAGCAATACATTTTCACATGACATTTTACTTGGGACTGCACCATGTACACTTGGGAGTTGCTTTTGTGGCTTTACTTCAAGAATTGTTTATTTTACACCCACAGACTTGGATTTTCTTCTAAAAATTAGTGCTTCATACATAAAAATATAAATGTTTTATGTATCAGTGCAGCGTGACAAAGATGTGAACCATGGGGGAGTAAATGCCGCAAAACTTTAAGCACACTTAGTGCTGTGATAGTGCCAGCATTGCAGTACTACCTGCATTTGAGCTACACTTTATAAGTGTTTGATTTACACAGCATAATTACATTGTTGCCTAATTATTTTTTTCCTGGTAGGTTGTATTATGTGTTGTTTAGTGGTTTTAGGATATTCAGTGTGTTAAATCAAGTGCTGCCTGCATGTAAATTTGGACACTACATTTCTACTAGAGCTTGTATAAATCAGAAACTTAGAAGAAAACAAACAATGAAGAAACAAAAACACAATGAACTGCCAAACTGTTAACTGCTTGCTCTTATAGTGCTGTTCCATGTTGATATCCATTGCATCATACACCATCTCATCCCCCATCCAACAGCAGGAGGATTTGTCTTTTTTTTTTTTTGCTAGTCTGCAGCACACAGTCATTTGAAAAATTGTGGTGGCACAAAAGAAATGCAGCTACAGGCAATGTTTTGTGGAAAAGCAGACATGTAAATATGGTTCTGGTATACGCAATAATGTTACCAAACCAAACAGTCCGAATACAATGAAAAATTGCTACTATTGAAAGGGGGGATGCTGTATGCAGTACACATCAGCATGCAACAGTAATATCAAGCAATTAACATTGTTCAGCTCCCTGTGCTTTTGTTTCTTAGTTTTTTCCCTCAATTTCTGATTTATGCAAGATCCAGCGTCACCCCCTTCACAAAGCAGACATCTAGAAATGTGTGGTCCAAATTTACAAGCAAGCACAACTTGATCTAGCACACTGAATATTCCAAATAAATAAATAAAAACAAGGAATTAAACATAATACAACCTACCCAGGGGGGAAGAAAATAAAAAACAACAAACAAAAAAACAGGAAGGATGTACTGTACTTATGCAGCGTAATGCTGACCAAATCAAATGCAGATAGTAATGAAAAGGTGGCACCACTTGAGGTATGGTAATATTATCAGTACTAACATTTTTATGGCTTGAATTCCCCAGTGGTTCATGCTTTTGTCGCCAGAAGCTGCCAAACAAAAATGATATACTTCATGCATGAAGTACCTATTTTGTAAAAGAAAATCCATGTGTGTAGGGACAAAGCACACAGAAGTCTTTAAGTTTGTACTCTGAGTAGTCAGATCATTTGACAAGTATGTTTCAGACTTATCATTTTAGGCAGATGATAAAAGCCTCACCTGCTCATTGAATTCAAGCAAAGGTACATCCTGTAGGTCTAGGGTTATTAAGGTTGCATACTGTCTCTAGCCTAAGAGCCTATCCTATGCCAGTGTAACTTCTATCTATTCAGTGACTAGGCCTTACCAACTCACTTCTGTCTTATCTTGATTGTTTGCAGTCTGCCTGAGGCAATCCAGTAATAAAATTGTAAAATTGTAATCATAAATCATAGTTTTCTCCTGTTGAGATGCCTTTTGGGGGGTACATTATGCAGTGACTTCTAATTTAAACTTCCCCCCTGTACACACTCAGCTGAAGAGGTAAAAATGATCACACTTTACTTTAAAAATCCACACAACCTAAACATTAAACAGTTGGTCAGCTGGGCACTTACCAGCCTAGGAAAAGGCATGACACTCTAACGTTCTGAGATTGATGTGGTTCCGTAAATAAAGTCTTCTTTTACACTAGAACTGCATCTTTAAAAATGGGAAAAATATCAGAATGATAAAGTTCCAACTGCTCAACTGAACTTCAAAGAGATGTATTGCATCCATTGCTTGTGGGTTTTAAAATGACTTGGCATTGCAGGTCAGTTAGGCAATCCAACAAATGCTGAAACTGTCTCCAGATCCTTTGTGTCAAATATTGAATGTTACCTCTGTCTGTGCCAGACCCTGTGTTATTTAAGCAATAAGGCACAACAGGGTGTGTGTTATCGTGTAATAACGTTACTCCTGGGGTGGGTTGAAGCACGCAGGCTAAGCTGAGTGTTTTCACCACCCCAGGAGTGACGCGATACATGATAACACACATCCTTGAGTGCCTTTATTGCTATTATACAATGGTCATTTACATAGAAAAAGAAAAAACAATTTATTATGCATTTTTATTTAATTTTTGTGAGTGGAGGAGCATGTTTTTAAAAAAGTTCAGTATATGTTTCTGCCACTAGAGGGAACTGTTACCCGCATCAGTGTGCTCTGCCCAGTCTTTTGACCTCTATCCCCTCAATGTACTTGATGTTCCGGTTTCATATTGACGCTGTCGGACTGAAACTGTATTTGAGGTTTTCCCAGTACACTTTCTACTATTTCTTGTTTGTACCGGGAGAACACTTCAGGAAAATGATGAAGGTGGAGCGGTGAATTGACAGAGGCGGCGAGGGTAGGACCATGAGCACGCGCCCGCGAAGCTGCTCTGTGTGTCGGTACGTTTAAATTAAAAAAAAAATGCTTGGTGTCGTTTATTTTTGGAAGGAGGGTGAATATATAGCGATTTTATAATGAACGAAACAATGCTTGTGGCTGGTTGCAGTTGGGGCATGGAAATCCATATGATTCATTTCGGTTTCTGCTGTTTAGTGAAACCGCTGCCGTCGAGAGAAAAAGAAAAAAAAGCGAGCTCTGTGGTTTCTGTTGTTTAGTGAAACCGCTGCCGTCGAGAGAAAAAGAAAAAAAGCAAGTTCTGTTTTTTTATTGTTGAAGCCAGTATTTGTTGTGACTGACTTCATTGTGGAAAGAGTTGATGTTTCTGGGGTTTAACTTGGGGGGATCAGCGTTCAGCGTGACAGCTCATAGTGGCAGTAAGTTGTGGAAGGGAGGTGTGATTTGTATGTTATGTGGTCATGTGTGTGCCTGGCCTTTATACAGTGATGTTATCATGTAATAACATCACTGTCTCAGGCACACATTGACCAATCAGAGTCCAGGAAATTTTCTTGCCATTGTATAATACTGCCTATTGTTATTAGGGAAATGCCACTTAGGCACTGCCTGCAGCACTGGTGAGTGGGAGAAAAAGTCAAACTGAGACAAATATGACACATCTGTTATGGTATATGACAAATGTCTTCATTTCAATTCAATTTAAATTAAATTCAGCTCTTTATTTAACCAACTGAAACACCATTGAGATACACGTATTTGCAAGGTGGACCAGTTACAGTTATCAATTGGTTAAAGAACTATACAGTAAAAGTAAAATTACACCAAAAGATACTAATACAGTAAAAGTAAAACTACACCAAAAGATACTAGGACAAGTAGTATAATACAAGGTCTACACAGTTATGTACAACATTGGTTAGGAAACAGTAGGGCAAGAACCCCTTACATACTCAGTAGCAAAAGAAACATACATTGGTCAGAAACAGTGTAGATATGCTGTTGATAGATATGCCTAACACTGGTAAAGCACAGTAGTTTTTTGCACAATATGTGCTGTGAAGTATAAACAACTATACACAATAGCATAACAGCTTGTACCAGGGACCCTGATTACCAGCAAGCATAGCTAGGTTAATAGGGAAAGAGGAGGACATGGAAATAGATTAGTGAGGGGAGACTAGTGGAGGTAGAACATGAGAGAAGAGTGAAGAAGGAGGAGGTAGGGCCGACCAAAGGAGGGAGGGCTGGGCAATGAGATGAAGTTAAAATATGAATACAGCTCATTGTATTTATTTATGTACAACCTCCACAACTCAGAATAGTGAACTTCTGATTGTGGGCAGATCAGTATAGCTCTTGACATTGGGAGGTGCTTTTTAAGGGGTTGTTTAGTCCTTCTACAAACCCTTCTGCCATTTTGTAAACAAATGCAAAGGGGCAAACAGAAAAGGGAGAATTGGAGTGCCAGCAAGATGTCTGCCTAAACTGACTGCTCTGTCCCTACCTGGATGCGATCCTCACTTCACAGATGTGATCAAGGTCTAATTTGCCACAATACTATCAAGGGAGGACCTGATGAACCCTTGCCACTTACCAGGTACCAATTTTAAATGCCTTAACTCGCTACAATGCAACATGCCAGTGCCTCTATTATTGGTGCACTAAACACTATAGGCCACTCAGGCCACAACCTGTAGTTCCCACTATACGCTAACTTCTGAAGCGGCCGAGCTTCCTGCTGATACCAATCGCAAGTGCTGCTTTTCAAACCAATGCAGACAGACAAAAACCAAAAACTCCAACTTACCGATAAGAGGGCTCAGCTCTGCTCAGGGCCACCCTGCACACCCCTGCTGCTTCAGGCTAGAAGGCTGGCTGCTTCATCAACCCCCCCCCCCCATCAACATCCAAGGGCATTCACAAGAAACCACAGGCCAGCAAATCCTGTTCACAGATTCTCTGTCCTACATTACAAAAATGTTGGAAGCCCTGCTAGTAAGAGTGGACGGCATTAGCATGGCTCTCATGGGCAATGTGGCCAATGTCCGTCAGCTAGAAGATAAACTTAACATAGTCAAACAATGGATGGAGGAGTTAGAGAGGCTACAAGGCCTAGTCTGACAATTCCTGCATGACCATGAGGCAAAATTGGCCAGGGTCTGGGAGCAGGCAGAAGACCAGGAAAACAGGAGCCACCGTAATAATATTAGAATCCTGAGTGTCCCCGAGGGCATGGAGGGCCAGAACATGGAACAATTTCATAACAAATTCATCCCCAAACTGCCTGATGAACATTGGAGAGACCCAGTCGAGGTGGAAAAAGCACACAGAGCCCATGGCAAAGCCAGTTCACCCAACTCCCTTCCCAGGCATATCATTGCTTACCTCCTGAGGTACTCTGTGAAGGGATGTGTTCTGCGGGCAGCCAGAGACCTTGGGGTCATCATTTGGAGAGGGGTCCGCATCTCATTGTATAGGGATTTCTTCCATGAGGTGGCAGTCTGATGCAAGGCATTTGTTCCCCTCAAAAAGATTCTCCAGGACAGAGGGTTCAAGTACCATTTCAAAAGTTTAACATCTCTGCTGATATTAAAGATGGCAAGGACTTTTTGGCTGAAACTCCAAAAGAGTCTGAGGCCTGACTCAACAAATACTGGCCTAAAATTCTCGAAAGTACTACATCTCCCAGATGCCTCTGGGTCCCAGGTGAGCAAGGACTGTACAAATGGAATGGGGGTAAATGGAAGCATTTCCATAGCAATCGCAATCCTGGATGGACCAGTCTCACAGAAGAGGTGTCCCCCAGGGCCTGAATGCATGGGAAGAAGGATCTTCCTTCCCACAGCTCCTCAGTGAATACCTCTCCTGAGATGGGGCAGATGCCCCTCACACTGACCAGCGAGTTAGAAAAGGCCCACCAAGTGTCCCGCCCAAGGCCCAGATCCCACAGCAACCACTGACAAGGCCACCACCGGCTCTCTATCTCACCTGCTGCGAAGCTCCTCAGAGAGGATTTCTCCAATGATGAAGAGCAAGATGAGCCCACAGGTCTGATGGCTGAAGTGATGGACACTATGGCTCTATTGTACTGGGCTGCTGAAACATTGGACCCGATGGAGATTCCTGAGGAGTAGCAACTGCTGGTTAAACTGGGTTTGAAATCCTTTGCTGCGGTAGTGGCAGATGGTCTGCTACCACGAAGAGAAGCAGGAGGCCACTCCAACAGCTCTGTTGCACCAGGAAAAGAGGGCTGATTGAGAAAAACTCCTCCACAGCATGAGGCTACCTTCAAAAAGGCGATGCTATGGACTTTTAGTACTGAAATTACATGTTACTCTTGTTTGTTTTGCCATATGCTACCTATCTTTGCTTTCCAGCTTTGGGATTCATATGGGGAGACCACAGGGTTCAGGGGCTTATAACTACTATGCAGACCCATGGCCCAGACAGTCCCCCCTCTTTAATAAACCTCACCGGAGGTCTCTTGGGTGCCTCACACCATAAAATCCTGCCCCCCCCCCAGGGTTTTGCAAACAAGGCAAATTGGGGTTAGCCCCTATTTGGATGGGCCCCCAGAGATGAGGTTTGGTTTATGGGCCACCATAGAGCCCATGTAGCTATGCTCCTCCCACCCTAACCCCCCCCACCTTTGCTGGGTGGAGCTCAGGGAACCCCTCTCCCCTTCCCCTGGTTCTCCTTCTAATAGTCCTACCTCCTCATACCCTAGCCTTTGTATTATGGGGACAATTATTTTAAGGGGACCTGAATAGAAATTTCTTATATTGTAGCGCATTGTGTCGATGGCCAAATTACCACCCAGTTAAGAGAACTAAGGTATTGCAACATCTCTGGTCAATTGGCATGGATGTTGCCCTTCTCCAGGAAACACACCTCACTGCCAGGATGGTACAATGGCTCAAAAAATTGTGAGTGGGTAGGGTTCTGGTGAGTTCTGCATCCTTCAAATCAAAAGGTGTAGCCATTCTGCTCCATAAAGCTTACCCATGGGTTAAGGAAGCCGTTAAAATGGACGGTTAGGGCCAATGGAGCACAGCACATTTCACGTACCTGGGAGGAAGAGCTATAGTTGTGACAGTATATGGCTCCAACTCAGATCAGGCTGAATTCCTCATTGAAATCAGCCAGGTGCTCATCTCTCTTGCTGAAGGGCATCAAGGCATACCGATTGTAATAGGGGGAGATTTTAACTTTGCACCCGATATTTTTTTGGACAAGTCCCACCCCACTCCACAGGCCCACCCTAAAGGCATAGCAGCTTTGCAGGAGCTAATAGAAGAATGGGGGCTGATGGACACCTGGAGAAGGGATAACCCCACAGGAAGGGATTATAAGTTCTTCTCTCCTGTACATAATACTCATAGCCGTATTGATTATTGGCTGGCAAACCAGGAGGCTGTGCAAAGGTATCAGTGACACCAAGATTGGCAACATGCTGATCTTGGACCACGCCCCGATCATTTGCAGTTTCCTCCCCCCAGGACAAGACACATCATCCCCAAGGTGGAGGTCCAATCCTTTACTCCTCCAAGATAAGGAATTCTGCCCCATAATAGTGGAAGAGGTGAGGGCTTATTTTCTTAACAATTCTGGTGGGGAAGTGGGTGCAGTTACTGTTTGAGAGGCCTTCAAGGTGGTGTTATGAGGACGTATCATCTCCTACACAGCAGCTAAGAATAAGGCCCGAAGGGAGGAGATCACAAAGTTGCAAGTGGAACTAACTGATTTGGAGTCGAGGTTCAAATCATCCTCCCCTTCCACAGACAGTACCCTCCTAACCTCCATACTCAGGTTCAAGTACCGTATCAGCAACCTGCTGTAGTGCAAAAAAGAGTAGCAACTCCTCAGGTCTAAACATAAGTTCTGGGAAGGGAGATACAAGAGTGGCAGACTGCTCACCTACCACCTTAGGAAGCAGCAGGCCACATCCAGGATACACACCTTACAGGACCACTCAGGAAAGCTGGTCTCCGACCCCAAATGTATCAATGAAAGTCATGCGTTTTTTTTTACCAGTCCAAAACTCTCTTGGATGACTCGAGCATGTCAAGGAAGCTAGATGACTTTTGTGGACCCGCTCATATCCCCTGACTCTCTCCAGAGCTAGCCCAATGGCTGGACAACCCCATCACTGTATCTGAGCTTTGCACTGCCTTGTCCCAACCAGGCAAGGGTAAGGTGCCCAGACCATATGGGATGATGGTAGAGCTCTACCAACTTATGCAAGAGAAAATCTCCACACCACTCCTTCTAGCCCTACAGGAAGCCCACAGTAAGGGCTCCCTCCCACCAACTATGAAAGAAGCATTGATTACCCTGCTACCAAAGAAGTCTTCAGACCCCCTTGATTGTGCCAACTTTCACCCTATCTCACTGCTGTCAGTAGACACCAAGATAGTGGCCAAGGTGTTAGCCAATAGAATGGTGGCTATACTACCCTCTATGATTCATCCGTCACAGGCGGGATTCTCCAAAGTGAAGTCCAGGGCAGATAATCTAAGGCTGGTACTCAACCTTAAATAGTTGCCACTGCAATTACCTCTACCTGTGGCAGCCCTGGCTATAGATTTTTCCAAGACTTTTTACTCTGTGGAGTGGAACTACCATAACAGAATCCTAAATCTATATAGCTGTGGCCCCTATTTTCGGGGGTGGATATCCACACTGTATAATTCACCTTCTGCCAGGATTCTATCCAATAGAAATGTTTTGCCTTCCTTCCTCCTTCAGAGGGGCACTCATCAGAGCTGTCCCCTCTCCCCCCCCTGCTATTTCTTATTGCCTTAAATCCATTAGCGAGGAAACTTATGGCCTCCACGGACATCTCAGGAATCCAGGGAGGAGAACAAACATACCTGGTTAAATCTTATGCAGATGATCTTCTTCTCACCTCATCTAACCCAGGGAGATCTCTGCCCAAGACTCTGGAAATACTGCAGGACTTCATGAAACTCTCTGGGCTCCTGGTGAACCAAAAAAAACACCTGACTCTCTATCTCTCTTAAACCTGGCCTGTCCCAAGGATTGTTTTCAGGGAACAGATATCTCCTGGGCCCCCCAGGGCTTCTCTTATCTAGGGGTAAATATCACTACCAGATGGAGAGAGCTGGAAAATGCAAACTTCATTCCCTTGCTGGCCTCATTAATGGCTGAAATCGACCGATGTTGCAAACTTAACCTTTTCCTAAAGGGCAGGATCGAAGCGATATGGATGTTCATCCTTCCAAAAGTTTCTTACCTCTTCTACAACCTCCCTATCTGCCTATCTCCAAACCAATCCAAACCTTGGATAAAGTAGTCTCCACTCTGTTGTGGGAAGGGAAATCCACTCAATGGAGTAGGTTCAAATTGCAGGCCCATTAATCCAAAGTGGGTGTAGGGCGACCCTGGTTCCAGGGGTATCAGATGGCATATAGGTTAGCATAAGCAACTATATGGTTTGCTCCATCCCTCCTCCATCCCCCCTTGTGGGTTGGATTGGAAGCCTCCCTGGTGTGGGAGGAAACCCTCTGTGTCCTTGTCTCCTCCAGCTGTCCCCACCTTTCCAAAGTCACCTCTGTCATGATGGAAACAGGGAGAGCTTGGAGAGTTGCCATGGCAGCTTCCCACATGTCAAGGATAGCGTGGAACCCACCTGCTGAGTTCACTCACCTTTGGAATAACCACTGCATCTCCATAGACAATAAGCCACTTGCTTGGCCACATTGGGTTAACAAGGGTATCAAGCAGATCAGGGATCTCTACATGCCCAACACAAAGGGTCTGATGTCCTTCAAACAGCTGAGGGCATGGCTTGATCTCCCTGTTCAGGACTTTTGAAGATATTTCCAGATTCATAGTGCCAACCACACCCTCCAGGCCCATCAGGTCTTAGACACCAAATGGGACTGGCTGTGTACACTTCACAAGCAGGACAAGCAATGGGGACTGGCAGGGAAAGTTTATCAGACACTGTGAGATTCACAACCAGATCCTACAGAGAAGTGCAGACTGCAGTGGGAGGCGGATATCCAGGTGATCGTCTCCTATGAAACCTGGGGTAGATGCATCAGAGCCACTCATACAGTGTATAGACATGCAAGAAGCCAGGTAATTCAGTTAAAGATTCTGATGAGGTGGTATAGGACTCCAACTGTGCTACATTCCATGGGAACACTTAGCCACACACAGTGTTGGAAGTGCCAACAGAGTCCCGCACATCTGTTGCACATACTCTGGAAATGCCGGCATTGGCGTCCTTCTGGAAATCGATCCAAGAGGATTGCTTTAGAGTGGTAGGCATATTGATCGGCCAACTGCATCCTCTGCTGCTTTTGTGTGACTCTTCTCCTTTGGAACCCCTCACAGCCTCGCACAAGAGCTGGGTATTAACTGCCCTGATGGAAGCTAAACATGCCATCCTGATAAGATGGAGGCAATCCCAACTCCCCTCTATTTTGAGCTGGCACTCCATGCTGGCAACTCTGGCCATATTTGAAAGACTCTAATTCTCTAGCCAGAACCAAATCTATAAATTCCACAAGAAATGGGATGCCTACTTGCATTCACATCTATGCTCAGTTCCACATAAACCACCTGGCAACCCCCCTACTTAAAGGACCTCTTGATCTATTCCACTATACTAAACCTAGTAGGTAGACCACATGTAACCCTGGCTATAGTCCTGTGCAGCTCAGCATCTGAATGAGTCACTTCCTCTACTCCCCTGGCTCTTTCTGATTGAACTTCAGGGTTCTACCAACTCCCTAGTCCTCTTAGGGGCTGGGTGAGGAGCTCATTTCATATTGATCCTTGCTATGCCATCCTGAGGGTATCGTAGATAACAATTCTCTGATAGAGATACATCTTCTTGTATTTATTTAACCTGGGCTCTTGATATGCAGTAATTTATTTGACTGTTTGATGCTGTACCAAATGTTCTTTTGGGTGTATTGTACCTCCTCCTGGGGGAACCATAAGGCTTCACTGTTTATATTGTTTAGATGATATGATATTGTTATGATGTCCTGTAATGTGCTGACAAAAGAGAAAAAATTAATAAAATCTTTCATGTTAAAAAAAAAAGAGAGAATCTACAGCTTCAAAATGACAAGTTCATGAAATGCCGCATATAGTAAAATCCATAGCAATACTCAGAACCCTTCTTGATGGCACTTGTAATGATAGATGTGATTTATGATACACAGAGAGTACAGCACTAAACAAAAGCCAAAAGCACAAAAAATCGATGTCTTTTTGGTGTGCCCTCATCACATTAGCGCAGCCACGTGTGCAGGTTTTCATTACTCTTCTGATGTTCTGTACTGAAAGCATCATTCTAAATTTCTGTTTTGTTCACTATAACATAGATACAAAATACTTTTGGTGAAATTTTATTCTGAGGCAAGTCTCCATTGAACTAGTTGAATGTGTACTTCTCTGCTTTGCCTTAACCTCTGCAGCATGTGTGCTTCTTCCCTCCCTCAGCTATGGACTTCACTGATTTGCTCGATCCCCTCATACTCATCTCACTTGGTGGAACACAGCATATAATAATATCTGTCATTTCGCACTAGCTGCCCCCAAACTCACCCATCGTTGTGAGCTTTACGACAAACTCTGCTGGCTCCCCCCAGTTAAATACCTGGAATTCGGTGTTGGAAGCTTCTCCAGGAAGGTGCTCACTACTGGCATTCCACAGGGACTGGCTCAACTGCTTCCAAAAATGGACCCCACGCCCTACCACCTTAGGTCCCAGAATGCTGGGTTGCTTAAAGTCCCCCCCACCTGTACTCTTATGGGGGACCGTGACTTTGCTGCGTATGCGCCCAGACTCTGGAACTCTCTCCCTGATCATGTCTGCTCGGCCCCCTCCCATGGGATCTTTTGCACCTCCCTGTGGTCTCATCTGAAACAATCAATGGTGTATGACTGCCGTAAGCCCCCTTAGAGAAATGAATCTAGTTGAATCCAGCTGCCCCTAATGTCTATTATATACCTTCTATACATTGTGTAATTGTTGATTGTGCATCTTCTTTTCTACACATGTTTATTATTTCCTGTAATATGCTGTTCCACCCTAAGCTGCCTTGTATGTATTCTACATGTTGTGCTCTCCCGGGTCGTTCCTGAAAATAGGCATAATACTTGGCTAGTGTACTTACCCGGTAAACAAAAGCTAAATAAATAATAAATAAATAAAGCAGCAGATGCTATCCTGCCTCCTTGCATGGATTTGTCTGAGCTTTTCACAGGATGGTCACTGTATTTGCTTTACTTTTTCACCCCCCCCAGTGCATTTTCAAATGTGTTGTGGTTATTATTAGCACACCAACAATAACAATAAAAGCTAGTGCCGGTGCAGAGAGCTGTATGTCTTTATTTATTTATACATAACCTTCACAACTCAGAATCGAGAACTTCTGATTGTGGGCAGGTCAGAATAGTGCTTGGTGTTATGGGGGAGTGCTTTTTAAGGGGTTGTTTAGATCTTCTACAAACCCTTCTGCCATTGTGTAAATAAATGCAAAGGGGCAAACAGAAATGCGTGGATCTACAGCTTCAAAATGATACGCTCATGAAATGTTGCATATAGTAAAATCCATAGGAATACCCCAAACCCTTCTTGATGCCACTTATTTTTTTTGTTCAACAGATCTTTATTGATTTTAGAACAATAATCCACAACAGAAAAAGGAAAAGAAAAAGACAACGAATAACAACTAAGACAAAAAAAAAAAACCTGGACAGACCAGGGTATACAGCCCAAAAACTGACTGTATGAACTATATACAGACCCATATTTACAAACATAGCAGGAGTCCATCTCATAGCTATAGATAAGTTGGTTGGCAGCTCCTGTATCTAGTCTATAGCTCATGTTCCCTTATTGGCAAATGTCACCCACATATAGCCCAAGCATATGTATTGAAAACAGTTCACATTCAATATATGATGAAGTAAGAAAAGAAATTGAGAAGAAAAAACCATAACAGGAGCAGATTCCACCATATCAACAAGTTACATTTTTAAACTATTAACCCCTGGTGAAATCTAGTACAATCCTTAAATTAAATCCGAGATGGAGCCCTGCCACACCCCTGAAGAGAGAGAGAGAGAGAGTCCATCCCTGCCTAACCCTTGAAGGCATACATTCAAGCTTGTTCAACCTCCAAGTGAATCAATATTTTCTATACCCCAACCCACTTACACTACCATCAGACAAAAAAAAAAGAAACCGGAGAAAAGGAAAAGAGATTTGATTTCTTCATATCCTGAAGAAACTAAATTGTACTATTCATGAGGGCTGACAGACAGACCTGCAGAGATCTCTGTGGCAGATAGATTGCTTCCAAAGGAGCCCACCTCTTGGCATATAGTTTTCTGTTCCCTCACCCCAAAGTTGCCTCCTTATTCTGCCCAAGGAAGACACCAGGTCTCGAACCCAATGTCCGTAGGTATACTCTTGATCATCTTTCCAGTATTGAACCAAGAAGGCTTTCACTAATGCAGACATCAAAGCTAGGTGAAATTTGGGTAAGGTTCCGGATATTCCTGAAAAATCCCCCAAAATACAGACCTCTGGTGTGATATAATCTGAATAGTTTAGGACTGGGTCCATATGAGACTTTATTTCAGACCATAGAGAAAAGATTTTGGAGCACTCCCACAACACATGTAGCAGGTCTCCTATCCCCAACCCACATCTAAAACAAAGGTCTGTCTGTCTCAGTTTCCTGACATATAGTTTCGCCGGGGTAAAATATAAATTGGAAACAATAAAATATTGCATAATCCTAAACTTAGGTATAGAGATATACCTGTAGCTATTCCAAATTGAGTCCCAGGCAAGATTCTTGGGAGCAAAAATTCCGTCCCAATATGCTATTTGTACAGGAGAGGGTGGGCTGCTAAACTCCACCAAAACTCTGTAAATCTGGGAGAGACATTTGCCTTTGGGTCTACCCTTCAAAGAATCCCATCGAATGACCCTTCTATAAACCCTCCAATACTTTTCTTCACTTTTTCTAACATACTTGAGAGTTGCAGTCTTTAAACACCGCAGCCCCAACCCTAGAAATAGCGCCCGAATTCTCCGCACCTTGTATAAGGTCCCTCACTTTAGACCCTCACCTGATTGGCCCATTTCCACGCTTAACATATGCCCCAACTTGAAGGTAGGATTGCCCAACAGAGGTTGCTCCCAAGTTATCAACTGGCTTTCCTCTGTGCGGAGAGAAAAGACCACCACGCCTCATGGATTTCCAATTGGGTTCCCTCCCCCATGATGAATTCTTTCTCAAAATTAGCATATACACTGCTCCAGGAGAAACCCCACTCTTTCAACATTTGTCTCTCTATTTGTAGCCACGTAGGGTATACATTCCCCCATCCGCCTGCCTAACCCAGCGAAGCATGAGGCCCATCTGTCCCGCCACATAATAGATTTGAAGATCCGGCAATTTAATCCCACCCCCTGATTGAGGTAAATGTAGCAACTCGTATTTCTTCCTGGGGGTTTTGGAATTCCATAAAAATTCAGATAGAAGCTTCCTGATGACCTTGAACCAAGTAACATGAATGTCATAAGGGGCCATATATAAAGGCTAAAGTAAGTTCATTTTGTAAGGCCAAGTCTAGCCATAAAATTCAAGGGGAGTTTGTTCCATCTTAAAATGTCACCTCTGATTGCCGATATTACCCCTCTCAGGTTTGCTTCGGCCCCCTTTTCCCCATTAGCTAGAATCCGAACACCCAGGTATTTAATCTCATCAGACCTCCACTGCAGATTTGAGAAGGCAAAATCTGCCTGGTGTACATGGGGGGTCAGGGGGAGGACCTGGGTTTTGGTTAGATTCAATTTATAATTTGCTACCTCCGAAAAGCGGGCAATTATCCCCATTACTCTTTCAAAGCTAGGGGCTGGGTCCTCTAGATGCAACCAGATATCGTCAGCGAAAACTGAGAATTTAAGCTCCCTCCCCCCCCAACCTCACCCCTTTTATGGACTGATCTTCCTTTATAGCTCTTAGCAGGGGTTCCAAGTAAATATTAAATAATATTGGTGACAGTGGGCATCCCTGTCTGGTCCCATTTTTCAACATTATTTCTCGGGAGCTGTACCCATTACACAGAATCCTAGCGATGGCGTAGCATATAGATGTTTGATACCTCTCAGTAAACCTTCCGGAAAACCCATCTTGCGTATTGTAGAAAAAAGGAAACCATGGGAGACCCTATCAAATGCCTTTTCAGCATCTAATGAGATTAGAGCTAGCGATAGTTGAGAGTCCGGGGCATAGCTAAGTATATGGTGTAGCTTCCGAAGAGCATCCTGAGCCCCCCTCTTAGGCATAAATCCCACTTGTTCCTCACTAATTAGACTTGGAGCAATGCGCAAAATCCTATTAGCCAAAATTCTCATTAGTATCTTGATGTCCTGGTTCATTAAAGCTATGGGTCATAGCTATCCACCTATCTCCAGGCTTGTCCGGTTTAGGGATCAAAGATATAAAGGCCTGGAACAGCGGCGGATGCGGTAGTCCCTCTTGTATAATCGTGTTATAGAATTCCAGTAGAATTGGTAGTATAACCTGTATGTGTGTTTGGTAGAATTTAGCTGTGAGACCATCTGGGCCCGGCGTTCTATCCGACGGCAGAGATTGTACCACTTCCAATATTTCCCTACCCGTAATAGGAGTCGCCAATTCTCTGGCCTGAACTTCGTCTAGCACTGAAAGGGTACTCAAGAAAGGCATTAATATCCTCCCTCCCGCCACTGCACCTAGCCCATAAAGGTCAGAAAATGGGATGCAACGCTTCTGCCACCTCTTGAGAGTCTGTTAGCAGTTTCCTCATGCCATATAGAATTAATAGTTCTATTAGCTTCCCATTCTCTGACCCTTGTGCTAGCAAACGACCTGGGACATCCCATGTAATAAGTATTTAGCCTGAATCTTCTCCAGCCAAAATTCCATTTTACCATAACAAAGGTCCGCCCTCCCCAGAGAGGATTTAAGTTCTAAATCAATTTCTCCCGACGAGCCCTCAAAAGGAGACAAAGATTCTAATGCCCCCAAAATGAATTCCTCCTTTGCCTTCCTTAATCTATTCCTCCTGGCCGCAATATCCTGGACTGCCCCTACATATAGCATTTTGCATATTGGCCAGGCCAATCTCTGATCTTGCAGGGATGGTAATTGAGCTTGAATGAATCCCTTCAAGGATTCACCCAACTCATTCTGCACTGTGGTTTCAGAGAGCAGTAAGTCATTTAGTCTCCATCTAACTGGCTTAGGGGAGCAGGGCATGGTTCCCACACTAGAGAGATGGGGAATGATCCCAGAGAACCTAACCCTGTGGTGAGATCCTTCACTTCCAAGAACAGTACTACTGACTAAGAAAAATCAATCCGTGAGTGAGTCTTATGAGCTGCCAAAAAGGTCATAGCCTGCCCTTCTTTGAATGAGTTTTACTCGGTCCACCAGAGCAGTTGCCTCCATCATCCTCCTTAGGGCAATCTGAGCCTTACTTGGGGCCTAACAGATGAGGGCATCCTGTCTTCCGAATTACTGATACATATATTCCAATTCCCAGCCAGAATAAGGGAGTCGGTGGGTAAAGCTGATAAATCTCTCTATTGAAGCAAAAAAATCTTCGGTGGATGGAATGGGACCATAAATAGAAGCCAGCGAGATTACCTTACCGGCTAGAACCCCCAACAGGTATAGCCCCCTGCCATCCTCCCTTAGTAACACTTGGTCAACCCTGAAGGGACAATTGCTGCTTACTAAAATCGTCACCCCCCTGACGCCTTTTCCCTACCCTGCCCATAGACCTGGCCCACCCACAATTTCTTAAGACAACTTAATTCCTCAGTCAAGAGGTAGGTCTCTTGTAAGGCAGCTATGTGAGCTCCCAAGTATTTGATGTGCCTCAGAATTACCATCCTCTTCTGTCTACCCCGAAGTCCTTTAACATTCCAAGAAGTAATGTTAAAACAGGACATTCGTCATAAAAGAGAGGGAAGAAAATAGGTAAAGAATAAAAAAGAAGATAAACCAGAAACATAGCGTGTGACTCAGTTCCCAGGCTATCCCATTCTGCCATCCTATGTTAATCGCACTATGGACTCTCTCACTCTCTCTATAGCCCATCCCCAAACCCTCCCCCACCCCGATCCTTCAATCGACCTCCTGAAAACTCGGCAGTCATGGATGAGCCTCCTCCAGACACCTCCCGCCCGCATTACCTGACTCAACTACAAAGAGAGTCTGCCCTTCCCTTAACCCCCTATCTTCCTAGTCCCCTTGTAACGAACCATACTAAGGTATTAAGATAGCCCCTTCCCAGTCTAGAAATACCAGAGAAAACATGTAAAAGATCCTCATTAAATCACATCTTAAAGAAAAAGTTAGCTCTGGTAGAAGCAATATCCAGCACCTATAGAAGGAGCTCAGTTATACTACTCGGGTGCCTTACTTTAGAAACACCTGGTCTATTCCAGAATCTTAGGTACGTCTCTAGAGAACCGAGCGGCCCCACAAGGACCCCAAAACCAGGCCTTGTGGGCCGCCCTTATAAAGCTAGGCCAGGTTTAATGAAAAGACCAAAGTCCCAACCCGGTATAGGATGCAAATAGGGAAAGGGAAAGCGAGTAGCCTTAATCACGCAGAACATAAGGTCCTACAAGGTCCATATACAAAAAGTCCACCTTTAAGCCAAGCCCTGTACCAGCACTATATCTGAGTAGTCCGCCTCAGGTCTGAGGCTTAAATAAGTTGGGAAGTTCAGTGTGCAAACATTCCAACGCATCCCTCGCCATCAGGAATCACTTTTCACCTGATTGCAATCTCACCATCAGGGTTGCTGGATACTGTAGACGAAATTTAATGCCCGCCATGTAAAGCTTTTTCTTTATCTCAACGTACTCCCCCTCTGCTTTTCTCTAATTGAGGGGGTTTGATCCTGGAACATCCAGAGTGTTGCTCCGTTCCATTGGAGAGCTTTATGTTGCCTGGCCTTCCCCAGCACATGCATCTTCTCCCTGAAGTTGAGAAATCGCATAATGATCACCCTGGGTCGCGCACCCGGTGGGGGCATTTCCCTTAATGCTCTGTGGGCCCTCTCCAGATTATATGAGTCCACAAAAGGTGACTGGCCCAGTAGCTTTAAGGGCAGATCCTGAACAAAGGAAACACAGTCCGCCCCTTCAGATCTTTCCGGTAACCCGGCCAATATCAGATTGTTTCTCCTACTGCGCGACTCCTGATCTTCTATTCGATCCTCTAGTTTTTTTAATTAATTTTTTAGCTGTAGATAATTCCTGCTCAAGCACCACCGATTTTCTCTCCTGTGAGGCTATCCTAGCCTCAGCATCTCCCATACGCTGTGCCAGGGATTGAAGTGCAGGTTTCACTGTTGCAAAATCGGCCACTAGACCCTGCAGAAGCCTCTTAATATCCTGTAGGTCCTCACTGGGTTGAAGCATTACCCCTCCACTATTTAGATCCTCTTCAGTTTCCTTAAAGGTGGGGGACTGCGGTTTAGGCCTCTTGATTGCTGGTGATCTCGCCGCAAGAGGCTCCACAATCTCGGGCTCCATCACAACTCCCAGCCTCGGTCAACAAGCCACGCTGTAGAAAAATACCAGCAACACGAACCAGTGTGCCCGAATTTAAAACTGATGTGATCGTCGCAAATACTCGGTCGCTAGAGTAAACACAACTAAATACCCCGAGATCACTCACCCATGGGCAGATTCTCAACAATTACACACAAATTTTATAACTGGGGCCTAGGAGCGATACGGAGGACGTCTAGCCCGACTTAGCACATCACGTGACTCCCTTGATGCCACTTATAATGATGGATGTGATCTACAAGACATATAAGCTCCAGTATTCAAGTCCAAAAGCACAAAAAAAACTATGTATTTTTGGGTGCCCTCATCACATTAGCACAGCCACACATGCAGGTTTTCATTAATCTTCTGATATACTGTACTGAAAGACACTGTTCCATGAATACGAGTATATTTTCACTCTCCATGCCCTCTGGCAAGCCCAACACACTAGTATTCTGTGCTCGTAAGAGATTTTCAGAGAAATAGAGACAGATTCTTAAGTGAGCATTTTCTTTAACTAAAGTATCTTCTAAATTCAGCAGTTGGGTGGGCGACCTGGAGAGGAGGGGGGAGAACGAAGCAATACCAGGGGTGGGCACCCTGGCCCACTAGATAGATAGATAGATAGATAGATAGATAGATAGATAGATAGATAGATATAGATACGTACATGCGTACATACATGCATACATATACAGGCAGACAGAGAAAAAGGGAGAAGAACAGAGGATTGGCAGCTTACTGTTTTCACTGCAACCCAGAACATTGCTTGCAGCTGCAGCTGCAGAACTCACAAAAGTCCTGCTGATCTCATAAAAGAATGTATGTAAATGGCTCCTCTTGCTAAGCTGGGCATCCTGGATTTTAGGTTGCCAGAAAAGTCATTTCAGGCAAGTTTAAGAAAACAAACAGCACCCTTAGATTTGAACTGCATGATGTGAAGTGCCAATTATTCAGAGTTATGTAGTAGGTAAGTGGTCCTGGTGGGATTGGAACCTGGAACTGAGGTTCCCTAGGCCTATGCAGAAGGACCCCTATTACAATGCAATTAATACCCCATGTAATCCACACTTGGGGAAGATAGAATGGGTTTTTCCCAATAGATGCAATTAATTAACAACCTGATGTATAACTCATGGACTTTTTTATTTAAAAAAGCAGGGTTGTCACTAATTAGTTTATACTTAGAGAGATGTTCAGATCTCTTAATTTTCTGCACCCCCCTCAAAAAAAAAAATGATTACTTTGTCACATTTTGTAGAGATGATGAAATTCAATCAGGCACTGGACAATGAAAGTCAGCCTCGAGGGGAATCTCTTAAATATACAACCTCAGAATTTAAACAATAGGTTCCCCTATGAAATCTAAAATACCAGTAACATGTAAATAATCACCTATTAGCCAGACAATGTTTAATCTTTTATTTTTACCAGGAGAGACACACTAAGCTGAAGCTGGTTTACAGGTGCAACCTGGGAGCACAAGGAAATTAAGTGACTTGCTCAGAGACACACAGTATGCAAGTGGGGGCTTTGGGATTCAAACCCAGATTTCCAAGTTTGCAACTCAGAGCCTTAAACCACTGTGCTATACTGCCTCCCACCCATTAAGTTTTAATGTAACCAAATTTCCCTTCTCTCTTCCTCTTTCTCCCTCCCTCCTTCTCCCTCTCATTTTTTTCTTTCTTTTTAAGGCAGTAGATTATTTTACACAATAATAAATTTATCAGCTAGTGCAAATGATCTTATCTTTAGTGGGAGTGAAAGGCAAACAATTACAACTTGACTGTCACATTGGAAATCTGCATACCTAAAGCCAATCATATAAATTCCTATCACCGTACAAGATCTGTCACTTGTAAACCTCTACAGTATTTTTTAACTTTAACACAATTAATTTTACTGTAATAGTTTGCTCTGCACAAAAGCCTGCAGCTGCTGGCCATGCATGCAGTTTAGCTGTCAATTATAAGATTTGATTTAAAATGTGACCCACAGAACCATTACCTTATTAACTTTTTTTCATTTTACTGGGAATGTTTATCTTGAATCCATTAGCTGTAGTGGCCAATAAAAGCAAAAGTTAAAGAACAGTAACCATAATAGGAAGTAATATTGTTTGGCAATTGTTATTTTCATCAGGTGCATTTCTGACTATATAACAATAGGCAAAACAATCTGCATCCTGACATCACGCAGAATATAACATATTGCAAATAGATGAAGAGTCCATTTATTTCATTTAGCACTTGGGAGTAAGATTAGAAGTTTAGGTTAGTTATGACATCTGCTGGAGTCAGCAATACATTTTTACATGTATATTGACTGTTTTCTACCTTAACAAACTCTTCACACAAGAACTGTTTTATAAAGCAGGTAGCAACTTAAGTATACAACTCATTCAGCTACACACTAGCACATATTTTGGGTTAATACATAATACCAAATTAACAAATGGAACTTAAAACAACAGCATGCATAACAAGATTTTATAGTCGATAAAAAGTACCCCCACATCAGCCACAAACACATACACACTAATCATACCTTCCAAGCTGGGCTTCCATGTCTCCCTTTTGTTAGTCTCAGTGATTTATACCGTTTACCAGAAAAAGCAAAAAAGTTTGATGGCATTGTTTTCACTCTTTTGTATGCAGTTCTGCATCTATTTGCACTGGCACCCTGTGAAAATCTCCCCTCCTTTAAAAGTAGATATCAGGATATCTCTTTTGTTGAGGGGTGCTAACTTGGACGCTCTGACACGCCATGCCTGAGCTCGTTACAGGACTGAGATAGACTATTTCGTACTGTACCAACAAAGCAGCCCATTCACCACCACCCCATTGTGAAGTATTTGTGCTGCAAGCCACTCTCTGGGTTTATTTTAAAGGAATTTCTAGTTCTTTGGTGTCTGAAAGTGGCTAAAAATAGAAAAAGATTTGAGGATACCAGGACGCTGTGGATTTTTATTCAGATCTCCAAATTCTGCGCTCAATCATAAAGAAACACATAGGCTTCCCAGATGGTAGGAGAGAGAATTATCAACAGAGGGAAAGGGGTGACCACATCCAGTCTGCCCCATCTCTCATGGGATGCAGTGGAGGGGGGTTGGGGAGCACACAACAAAGTACAGTTTAGGGATGAATGAACTGAACTCACATTTTTTTTGTCCTAACACCTGCTGTTGATGATGAAAGTTTCAGCTTGGCTACAGATATTTGTGCTAGGTCATTGGGTAGGTTTATTTCATGTAAAAACTATCACTTGCCTTAAAGAAACTGGGCACACGTCTGTCGTATACACACAACACACACACACACACACACACACACACATACACACACATATGCTCATCGCTATCCTGAAAAGAACTGCTGATGACCCAGTGTAAAAAAAACTGCATGCATTTAAAATTAGATTTGACAATACTGTAAAAGTACATTTTACATATTTCTGAATGCAGAATCTCCTATAAAATATTATCTGTGTTGCATTCTTTCTGAAGGACTGCTGCTCTCATACAGCCAGTTAGCCATCCTGCTCCTCACTTTAGCATACAAAAGTAGAACCCAGATGTTCTGCTTGTGCCCCAGGCAGCACCACTTAGGACTCAAATATAAGGCATTTTAATTTGGGGGGGGGGGGGTAGTAATGGTTTTTTTTGCAGTGACATTTAATATGTTTTGTGCTCATGTTTTATACTGTGCTGACAAAAGAATCTGCAGTCTTCAGCAGGGTGTCATTTGTCAGCTCACTTGAGCGATAGCCTGCAGTCAGTGCCTCCATGTGTCTTTAGATATAAGAAACTACACAGAATAGGAGTTGAATGCAACTCCCTCCTCTACGCTGATGACCTTGTCCTTTTCTTCAGTGACAAATCCCTCTCCTGCCTTTCCTCTGTCCTCACCCAAAACTATAGAGCTGCCCACAAGTGGTTTGCAGTCAACCTCCTCCTGGTTAATGGCAAGAAATTCCATGCTGTTTGGGTCAAAGCCCTTACTAGCCAAGCCCAAATCTCCCTCCTCTCTCAACATGGTCTCCATAATGCCCAGGTGCTTGAAAATGTCAATACCTTCAAGTATCTCGGTGTCATTCTTGACCCCTCCCTCTCCTTCTCAGAGCACACAAACTTAGTAATTCACCAGGTACACCAAAAGCTGGGTGCTGCCTACAGACTTAGGCACTACCTCACCCCAGACTGGCCATTTTATAGGGGAACCTACTCCCCATACTTGATTACTGTTCCCCCATCTATGCTAGGTAATCCTCTACTCTCATAGCCAAACTTTCCATTGCCTACAATAGTTCCAGTCACTTCACCTTACTGGCCTCTTTTTCTACCCACCATTGTTTTCTTTATCAGACACTAGGATGGCTCCTGCTACAAGGCTGCTTTGACTCTGCCCTTTACTGCTTGGTTGATAATGCCATCTGCATTGGCCAGATGTCCCCTCTTACAGCCCTCTTCAAAGTCAAAACCTTGCCCCGCTGTCTCTGCTCAAATGCCATCCCCCGAATGTTCCCAGAGTAGCTACCAACATGGGTGGGAGAGTCCTGTTGGCTGCAGCCCCCTTGCTATGGAACAGGTTGCCTGCTAAGCTCCACTCCCTGGAGACCCCCCGCCTCTTCAAATCCCACCTCAAGGACCGACTCCTAGTTGAGTCAAGCTGCCAGTGCTATTCTGCATAGTTTTCCCACTCCCTTTGACCTCTACTACTTCCCAAGTCTATCCTACTCACCCTTCCAGTGTTTTACAACTCAATCCCTTCCTTTCTTAGCACTTAACCCTTCACTCCCCTCGACTCCCCGGCACTTTTTGGGTTCCCCTCTCCATTTGCTAAGTGTTTTTCTCCATCTACACTTCTTGCCAGTTCCAATTCTACCTCATGCAGTTGCTTGTCTGCCATGGTTACCTGACACCTTGTATTTTACTGTATTTGAGCTTCTTACCTTATATCAAGTTTTCTGTACCTCATATTGTTACAGTCTATTGTTTGTATTTTTTCTTTTATTCACTTTGGATCGTGTGTTAACTACTGTTCCCTGTTCTATAGATTTTGCTTTACGTTTGCTCCTGTGCCATTGTGTTGGCCTGGGTCATGCATGTAAACGGTCCCTGGGATCAGTGTACCTACCCAGTTATCAAAGCCATAAATAAATAAAATGAATAATTCTTAGTACAAAAGTACCATCCATTTTCAGTGCCTGTTCTGAGTTACTGACAACAGATGTATCTAACAGTCTAACCTGCATAGTGTGAAGCGAGCAGTTTGAACTGTCTGTCCACATGGAATTCTCACAATCCAACCAGCAAATTATTCCTTTTTTAAAATCTTGCTTGAAAATGAAAACAGCCTTAGTGCTTATGTAAATAAATAAATAAATAAATTATTAATAAATTACTGACAGTACCCTTACACCATATAATGAAACCATCAGCTGGGTGTTATTTGATGTCTCACTCTACCATGAGGCTGCAAAACATAACCTCCACACTCTTTTATTTATTTTATTTATTTATGTAACAAATCAGAAAGACCTTTGAGCCAAGAGCTCTTTTACAGAGGTTCCACATCAAGTTACAAGAATAGCAAATTACAAGGGTTTCAGTAAGTAGTACAACATGAAGAAAGTAATTACGTAAACAAAAGAACAATATGGCAGGATAAATATTGTGTCAAGTGCAGTCAGTGGCCTTATGAACATATGAACATATGAAATTTGCCAGCAGATAAAGGCCTAGAGGTCTATCAAGTCTGCTCGAATGTGCAGCTAGCACCCTTTATTCTGCAGCTGCCCCCCCTTCCACCTTTCCCCTACATTGACCCTCCACTGTCCCATCCCCTTTTGAAGCAGTCCACTGTTCTACTGGATACCACTTCTGCAGGTAACGCATTCTACCCAGCTACTATCCTCTCTGTAAAAAAGTGTCTCCTCTTCTCCCTCCTGAATCTTCCTCCCTCCAGTCTCATGTCATGGACCCTGGTGTCCCTCCCCTTCCTTACTTTGAACAGCCCCTCTGTACCCATCTTGTTTATTCCTTTCATGTACTTAAAGGTTTCAATCATGTCCCCCCATCCCTCCTCTCCTCCAGCGAATATATGTTTAATTTCCTCAGCTTCTTCTCGTATGATAAGTCCCCCAGCCCCTTGATCATCTTTGTCACCCTGTGCTGCACCCCCTCCAGTAACTTAATGTCCCACTTCAGATACGGGCGCCAGTACTGCATGCAATACTCCAGGTGCGGTCTAACCAATGACCTATACAGTGGCAGAATCACAGCCGCCCTCCTCGAGGATATACCCCTGGCAATGCAACCCAGCATTTTGTTGGCCTTTGCAACTGCCTTCCTACATTGTGCTGAGTTGTTCATTGACCCTGAAATGAGCACCCCCAGATCTTTCTCCTCCTCTGTCTGGGTTAGCTGCACTCCCCCCAGCAGGTAAATCATCCTTGGGTTCTTCATCCCAAAATGCAGCACCTTGCACTTTTTGTCATTAAACCCCAGTTGCCAGGTGTTTGACCAAGTTTCAAGCTTTGCCAGATCATCCTGCAACCCCTGCCATCCCCCTAGGTCATTCACCACTGCTCCTACCATGGTATCATCAGCATACAGACTGATATTGCTCTTGATGTCCAATGATATGTCTGCAATGAATATCCCAAACAACACTGGTCTCAACACCGAGCCCTGTGGAACACAACTCATCACTACCCTTGGGTGATAGCGCTACCCACCCACCACCACCCTCGGTTGCCTTCCCTGAAACCAGTTCCCTACCCATCTCACTATCATTGCACCTGCCCCTGTGTCTTCTAACTTACTTCCCAGCCTTCCATGTGGCACTGAGTTGAATGCCTTACTGAAGTCCAGATACAGGACATCCACTGCATGGCCCCTGTCCAGTTGCCTAGTTACCCAATCATAGAACTCCACCAGGTTGGTTTGGCAGGATCTGCCACATATGAAGGTATGCTGTCTGCTGTCCTGTAGTCCTTTGGCCTCTAGGAGGGCCAACAGCCTCTCCTTCAGGATAGTCTCCATTAGCTTACCCACGATGGATGTGAGGCTCACTGGTCTATGAGTTCCCCGGTTCATCCTTGGGCTCACTCTTGTGGAGGGGCACCACATGAGCCATCCTCCAGTCCTAAGGTACACAGCCTGAGTGTAGTGAGGCATTAAATAGGTCTATCAAAGTTCCTGCAAGGACCTCTGCCAGCTTCTTCAGGACCCTGGGGTGGATGCCATCTGGGCCTGGTGCCTTGTTCACCCTCAGTGCCTTCAAACCCTCCCGAACTCTGCCCTCCATGATTTTCCCATCTGTCACCCCTCCCCCCCTGTTTCTGACATTCCTCCCCCCCTTGGGTGTCACCTCCCTTCTCCTTAGTAAATACCGAGCAGAAGTAATCATTTAGTGCTTCTGCCTTATCGCTCCCTGCTTCCACCCAACACCCCTCCTTCCTAATCATTACTATGTGGTCCTTACAGCTCCTTTTCTCCCTAATGTACCTAAAAAAGTCCTTCTCCCCCTTCTTAATGCCTTGTGCCAGCCTGAGCTCCATAGATGCCTTGGCTCCCCTTACTGCCTGAGTCACCTCCTTCGATTCTGTCAAGTACTCCTCCCTGTCCTCCCTCCTCCCTGTTTTCTTGTACCTTCTAAAGGCAGCTCTTTTCCTCCTTACCTTTTCCATGATCTCCTTGCTCAATCAGCTTGTTTTCTTGCCCTAGTCTTCTTGCTCTGGGCCTTGCAGCAGGTTTTGGTTGTCTCCACTATCCCCCAGCTTTATGAGCTCCCACCTCTGGTTAGTGTCCATACTAAGTTGAATTCTGGCCAGGTACACTTTTACCACTTCCCCCATCCTCCCAAAGTCGGCCCTCTGGAAGTCCAACACTCTTGTGCCAGATTCCACTCCTTCCTTGCCCATATCCAATGTGAGCCATACTGAGTGGTGGTCACTCCCTGACAGCAGTTCTTCCATTGTAACTTCTCTCACAAAGTCCCCACTTGCCAGCACAAGGTCAAGGGTATTCCATAACCTGGTTGGTTCACTGACCATTTGCAGCAGGAAGCTGTACTGGAAGGCATCCAGCAGTACCTGCTCCCTTCTGTTCCTGGTTGTTGGGGTACTGCAGTCCACTCCTGGCATGTTGAAGTCCTCCACAATCACCACACTACCCTTCTCACAGGTTCTCCTGATCTGTCCTGCTATTTCCCTGTCTAACTTCTCCATCTGAAATGGCGGCCTGTACACCACTCCCATTTTGAGAATCCTATTCTTGGAATCCTGGATTTGCATCCAAAGTGACTCCATACTACCCTCCTCCCCTTCCTCCCTTACACACTTCAGTCCTTGCTTCACATATAGTGCCACCATCCCTCCTTTCCCAATCACCCTGTCCCTATGAAATAACCTGTACCCTGGTACAGACAGGTCCCAGTCATTGTATTGGGTGGCCAATGTTTCTGTGATGGCTGCAATGTCCACCTCTCCCTCTGCCATGAGCACCTGTAACTCCGCAGTTTTCCTCCCAAGGCTCCTAGCATTTAGGGTAACAACCTTCCACCTTACCCCCATCCTGCCCTCCTTTCCTAGCATCAATAATAGTACTTGCCATGTGTCCTTTGTCATTGTTATGGGGGGTAAACTTATATGGATTCCCAACCTGTGGTCTCTGTATGTCTCTTGCCCACTTGCCACCCCCCGCTCCTAGTTTAAATTCCTAACTTCCTCTATGTACTCCTCCATCCTCTGTTTCAACACTTTTTTTCCCTCCTCACTCAAGTGTAGTCTGTCCTTGGCATAGAGACTACTGTCCTCCCAGGTCCTCCCACCCCCCCAACAGCCCATACCCTTCAGCATAACACCAGGTTCTTAGCCATCCGTTAAATTCCTCTATTCTCAGCTTTCTTGTTGTGCTTGCCTTGGGCACTGGAAGTATCTCTGAAAAAGTTACTGATCTTCCTGCCCCCTCACATCATTGTCCTAGTTCCACAAACCTCCTCTGGACTATATCTACTGTCATGTCAGTCAGGTCTTTCTACCCAAGATGTATAATTAAATGAGGCTTGTCCCTATCCCTTCTAGCATATTTCAGAACAGATTGTCCCACCTTTTCCGCTGTCATTCCTGGCATGGCCTCCAACCAAATGCGACTATGCCTCTCCCCCTTGCTACCCCACCTGACTCCTCTTAGTATTGAGTCCCCCAGCACTAAGATTCTACCCCTCTTACTCCCTGCTTTCTTCCATATATCTCCATCTCTCATTTCTGGCTTCTCTTCTTCCCTTTGCACATTATTTCCCCTTTTTGCCCCTGTTGCAATTCTCCCAGCAGAACTTCCCCCCGTACCAGTTTGGTCCAGGCATTTATCAATTACTCCTCCAATTGCATCATTTCCCTCCTCCTTCTTCCCCTTTAGCAGTGCAAACTATTTTCTAAAGACCCTTCACAAATGCACACTCCCTCTCTCTTCATAGTGATCTGTTCTCTCTTTTCCACTCCATGACTTTTGACACTTCTTCTCCTCCCCTCACAAGTCCCTATCTCCTCATTCCACTTGTATTTTGTCTCCTGACCTGGTTTCCCTGGCAATCATTCTTCCTAGCCTGGGCCCCTTTGTCTCCGCTTCCCTTTTTCTGACCCTCTCCTCACCACTGTTGGCCCAAATCACTCTCCCTCATCTCCCCTTCTCCCTCCCTCCAGTATAGGGCTAAACCCACCCCCAGTCTGCCTTGCCTGTCTTAGTTCCTCCTGCAGACCCTCTATCTCCTTTCCAAGTTTCTCTATGTGGTTGCACACTAAACATCCTCCCACACTCCAGGCAATGTTTAGAAAGATTGGTGCAGTGCAGGTGTTGCAGCCTACCACCCTACCCATTGCTGTCGTTGCCCACCAGCGACCCCCCACCCTTCCAGATGCAGGATACCAAACACTCCCCCAAGTCTCCCCTCTCCCCCTCTATCAGTGCAAAACATTATTTTCTTTATTTCCCTTACCTCCTTAGTTGTACACGTTTAGATAGATTGAGCAACTGCTTTTTACTTTCCTATCCTTCCTATTCACACACAAAAAGAGAGTTTAATAACTATTGCACAACCTTTTTCAAAGTCCTACTCCTCCTTTCCACAACACAAATAGCAATGCAAAGAAGTAACAATGAAAGCTCCTTGATTTGCAGTTGCTTCCCTTCCACTGAGATAGCAGTCACCTCTTCAGTCGCTGCTGTTCCTTTCCTGGATGTCTGCTTCTGCTATGACAGGTGCATGTCCTTTGCCCGCTTGAGGAAGTGATGTCAGAACCCCTGATATAAAGGAAATCACAGACCTGGGGAGGGTGGTACCAGCCCAAGTCTTCCAGAAACAATCAGGTAGCTGAGGCCCCTGGTCAGACCATTAGCACCCTTCCCCCACTATGCACAAAATTTTGCAGCTAATGAAGCCAGCAAAAAGGAATCACAATTCTACTCAAAGCCCCCAAAATAGGTTTGCTACCAAAAGAAACAGGTCTCCAATTGAAACAGCTTCACCAACAACACATCAAAATAGGCTTGAATTAAGAAGATATAGATCTCCAATTCAAAGAAACTGCTCCAATTAAATCACACCAAATAGGTGTTAAATCAGAAGAAATAGGCATCCACAAACACAGCCTGCTACACTGTGAAACATCAAACAAATGAGCCCACTTATAGCCACCAAAACAGGTTTCAAAATTCAAACAGCCCCAAAACAATACCCTGCTAGCCCCTTAGAAGTAATAAGAAAGAAAATAAATAACCTTCTACCAAGTAAAATCCTCAAGAAACAATGTAAAAACAGCAAGAAGAAGCTGCTATACTGAAACTGGTCTGATCCCTTCCCCTTCTGGATACTTCTTTATCTGAAAAGAGGTGAAAGGGCTTACAAGGAGCGAAAGTACAGGGGGTGAATTGGGGGGTGAAAGGAGCAAAATAAGAGCAAGGAGGGAGATTCCTCAGTGAAGCTTAAGCAGGAAAGTCCCACAGGGTGGGGGTAAAGGTAGAGAACAAGGTGAGGAAACAGAGGAGAGAGGGGGGAAGTGGGAGTGGAGGGGTAAAGGAAGGGGGGATGAAGTAGGATGAAAAGAGGGCAAGAACTGGAAAGGGATAATGGAGGAAGTGCTGTGAGTGGAATAGCACAGCAACAGCACAGGGCTATACAGGGGCAAATGGTAAAAGAGGGAGGTCCCAGTGCATTTAGCTGTCAGCAGAGATTAGGTATAGCAGTCACAAGATGCTCTGGAAACTAAGAATTGATGCAGCTTTTGCTTAAATGGTCCCAAGGTTGCAGTCGTCGCAATCTCAGGAGGAAGGGAATTAAATAAATTAGCAGCTCTAACTGCAATGGATCACTGTCGGAGCGAGGTTCAACAGCAAGGGACAGTAAATGTTTGGCTCACACAACCTAATATGCTCTGACTGCCCTGGAAGGGACTAAAAAGCTGAAGGGAACCTGCTGGTAGGAGACCTAGATCTGCCTTCTTAGCCAGAAGGCAGGCTTGATATTCAATGCACGCCTGGACTTGAAGCCAGTTTGCTTGTTCGTAAAGGTCACAGGTATGAGTACGATATGCTGCACCAGTTAGTAGATGGCATGCTTTATTCTGAGTTGCAGTAAAGAAGTCTCTCCGGCAATGATGTCATGTATGATTGGGATCAATGGAGAGAGGAGAAAAAAAGCTAGCATGAAGAACAGTAACAGCTGTGATCAAACAATATGTGTTGTTCTAAAATGATGAAATGTCAATAAAAAACAGACACTTGCAACAGTTCCATAGATTGTTTTATTACACAAGCAGTACCTGGAAAAAGAAAGATGTTAAAATAAATAACAGTTTTGCAGTTGTACTTAGTTCTATTGTGTAATGAAACTTACTTCTGAATTTAACCTTTACAGGTTGTACATGTGACGGTCTAAATGGGAAATAATTATAGTTGGTGCAAGAGGTTCTAGCATGAAGACATTCCTGCTGGGGTGCTCTGTTATTATTATAACCACCTGTGACAGTTTGTGCTGTCTCTCAAAAGTTTAACATTTGTGATCCAACTAGTGACAAAGTAACATCACAGATTTGTACAATCTGATAAACATTATCAGAAAACTGTTGCACATAGTAGACAAGCCACATGTGGCTCCTCTTATTTCATAACTTATTGGATGGAGCAGTGAACTTTATCTTTATTCTCTGCAGCTACTAAATACAGCTCAATTTGCAGTCCATGAAGGAATGGGAGGGATGTGCTAAAAAAAGTTAACTGCTGGAAACATCTGAACCAGCACCCACATATTTTTTCATACACCTCCCTCAAACTGGGCTTCCCTTCCCAACTGCTCCTTTTTTCACCAGGAGCTCAGTCGAGACTTGGGGCAAGCAATCTTTTTTTCGTTGTTTTTTTTTTTTCCTAATGAATGCGTATCTCGAACTGTGCTTTACTCTCACCAGCTCTACTTTCACCAAGAGCTTGTTTGGAAGAACTAGAGGGTATAGGACAGGGAGACTTTTCTTCCTTATTACACCACTCCACCTGAACCACACTCCACTTTCCGAACCAGCTCCACTATCACCAGGAGCTTCACTGGGACCCAGGGTAGGCAAGCTTTAATCTTTTCTCTTTTCATCCCCCTCCCTATGAACTGCTTTACTCACCTGACTTAGTAATTTCACAACTTGCGCCCATCGCACATCAAGTCATTACACTTAGTTGTGTGCATCAGTAGACTGAGGATAAATTTATCGGAGCTGGGAGCAGTGCTGGTTTGCAAACCAGCCAATGTCAGTTTCTTCCTTCACCACCCTTTGATGGCACTTTGGATGGGGGTGGGGGTAAGCGATTTTGTACTCCCACCACAAAACTTGGGGAAAGAGGAAAGGGGGATGAAGAGCAGAATTCCTTATTAAATGTAAGGAATACAGGCTATTATTCTAATAATTAATCTATGAAGACACTGGGGAGAAGGAATGAACATAATGGTAGATATGGATTACTGCTGTGATCGCTGAAGGCAGATGTTGGTGCTGTGTTTTCTTGCAGCTGTAAATAAACTCAATGAAAGAGTAAGTATTTGAGACTTTTGAGAACAAAAATTGGTAAGTGATGCATGAAACCACACAATGTTGGCAGATACGGTAATTAGGGATGTTTTGTGCACTTATTTGTGGACGCAGAACCTGAGAACACTGCAAACAAAGATTTGGTCAAAATCTCTTGTGCTGGTACTTAAGCAATAACAGCAGTTCTGGGACTGAATGTCAGGTCTTAGAATTCCCCGGCCCTTCCACATTTTAACTGTTTCCATTGTTGAGCAAGCTATGAAAAGGAAAAAAGAAAGGGTGAAACAGACAACAGCTTTGCTGTAACAAATGCCTTACTCACAGGCATTTGATAAGGTGAAGCTGTTGACTGTTTCAGTCTCACTATTTTTTTTTCTATTTCTATACCTTTCTCAACAATTGACCAGGTCACCCTTAATGCTTTGTAGTCATTAGGGAGCTACTGGAATGTGCCACAGTGCTTCTCTTCTTCTGGTACCTAAGCAATAACAGCAATTCCAGGAATGAATGTCCTGTAATAGCAGTGTCTCTAAATTCCTCTGCCCTTAAACATTTGACCACTTTTTTTGTGATATTTTTCCAAGGCTTTATCCAAAAGAGAAGTTCACTATCAAATAAACCATATCAAGCAACTTTGGGGGGGGGGATCTTCTATTGAAACATGTTCAAAGTATAAAACATTGAAAACATTATACTGTATGTCATGTGATAAGATCCTTTGCCAAGCTGAGATGCAGTGAACCCATTTGCTGATATGTGTAACCAATCAAAGATACTGGCAAATGAGGACAATGCTAACTAGATGGAGCTTCAGTATCAATTTTCCAAGATCTGTCCTATGAATTTGTCCAAGAGTAAAAGAAATATGCAGCTTTAACAACTATAATATTTAAGGATAATGTTAAAAAAGTTAAGCGAGTGAGAGTCATTGCGAAGCTGTTGCATATTGAAACTAGGCGAGCACCGTTAGTGGCAGGAAAAGCTTAACAGCTGCTGTCCTGGACTATGCAGTTCCCATGCTAGCTGTAAGTACAGTTGGCTAGGACTTGGGAAAGAAAAATGAAGGGTTAAAGAGAGGTGGGGACAGCCGATGGAAGTGGGAGGCACACAGAAGAAAAACAAAACAAAGGAGACAGATTGTTCTCACCCACTGACTTGTTAAGCAAATTCAGGAACACGGCAGTCTGGACAGTGGACAGTCACCATCACCGATTGTTCTGAGCGAGATTTGGAGAGTGAAATGCTGAGAGAGACATGTCCCCATCCCTCTATTGTTATGCATGTACCTGTCTTACTGAAAGACAGTAGTGAGAGTGGTTGGGATGAAATAACATAGTGGCTGTTATGTGAGATGGTGACTGATGCTGGCTTAAGTGAGAAGCCAGGGTGACAAGATAGTGTTTGGGACAACTCCAATTTAAATTTAATTTACAGTAAAGGGAAAAAAAATTACCTACACAGATGGTTTTTTCGGTATCACTGAGTGGGAGAGCCAGGGCTGAGCAGGGACAACTGAATGGACACACTAGGTAAGCACTGTTAGCTGTAAGAAAAGCTTAACAGCTGCCGTCCTGGACTGTGTGGTTCTCATGCTAACTGTAAGTGAAGTTGACTGTGACTCATGAAAGGAAACTGAAGGGTTAACGAGAGGTGGGGATAGATGACAAGAGTGCGAGGCACACACACATAAAAAAAAGAAAAAAAGGAGACAGGTTGTGCTTAACCACTTGCTCAATAAAGAGCTAGAGTACTGCTTGGAATTAATAGTAATTTTCAGATGCAGTCAGCTATCACTTCTTATATCTCAAGTATATTTTCTTTTCTGTTTGCTAGTTAGAAGATTTTCCACCTGGCAGTACTGGGGTGATGTGTGGAGCAGCACTCTGTCTGGGGGGGGGAAACAAATGAGTTCTGTTCCTCCCACTACATCCTCAGAAATGAGATCAAACACCTTGAGGCACCACAATCCTTGCAGCCTGAGCAGTGAGTCTCACAAACTATCAATCAAAATGCAGGAAATTGTGACATCACTAGTAACCAGGGAAAGCCAATCCCTGTTGCTTACTGTGAAAGTGAAACCTGGTAGTGAGAAATGGTTCTCATTGGTTGCTAGTGATGTCATAGTCAGTGTGGTCTCAGTGTTGATGTAGAGGGAAGAACAGAAATAACTTTTTTTTCCTCCAGACAGAGTGCTGCTCCACACATCACCCCAGTAGTGCCAGGTGGAAAATCTTATAAGTAACAAACAGAAAAGAAAAATTACTTGAGATATAAGAAGTGATAGCTAACTATGTCTGAAAGTTGGAATTAATTGTTGGCAATTTCCAAGAAGTACACTAGCTCTTTAAGCACACTCAGGAACATGGCAGTCTGGATTGTGGACAGTCACCCTTGCTGATTGTTGTGAGTGAGGTTTGGAGAGCTATTTATTCATTCACCCACCAACCTTCTCCAGAGTATGACTGCCTTTTTTATTTGTAAATCTGGGGGTGGGTACCAGTGGGGAAGCAACAAGGGGATTTTTGTGCTGGTCAGGTACTAGCGGGGAGCACCCTTTAGTTAAAGCTGCATTTTGCTACATTTAAAATGCCCAACTGGGCTCAATTTAAATAAATAACATCTGCGGAAGATGGCAGCAAGTCACTTTCTAGCCATAACAAGGAAAACAAGCATTTGACAATGCCGAATGTTGATTGAGTTGGTCTGTTGAGCTCACTCAGTGGCCCTCTGTCACTAGCTCAGTCTGTCTGTCCCGGTGCTGTAGGCTGCTCTTTTGTACTGGGATGCTGCCAGCATTGGCACCTTGTTCTGCTGAGGAAGAAATCCGCAGCTGTCCCGACAGAGCTCCATTGAGGTGGCTCACTACCCCTCTCTCACTCGCTCATTCTGTTTCTCCTGGCGCTGCAAGCTGCCCTTTTGTACTGGGCTCCTGCCTGTGTTGGTGGCTTTTTATACCCAGAAAGAAATCCACAGCTGTCACGACAGAGCTCCGTTGAGGTCACTCACTCCCCCGTCTCACTCTCTCATTCTGTTCTGCCGGCACTGCAGGCTGCCCTTTTCTACTGGGCTCCTGCCTGCGTTACTGCCTTCTTACGCCCACAAAGAAATTTGCAGCAGTTACAATACAGCTTTGTTGAGCTCACTCACTCACTCACTCACTCTCTCACTCACTCATTCTGGTTTTCCTGCCACTGCAGGCTGCCCTTTTGTACTGGGCCCCTGCATGCATTGCTGCCCTTTTCTGCCCACAAACAAATCTGCAGCAGTCCCAACAAAGCCCCGTTGAGCTCACTGACTCTCCCTCCCTCATTCGCTTGTTCTGTGTCTCCTGGCGCTGCAGACTGCCTTTTTGTATGGGGCTCCTGTCTGTATTGGTGGCTTTTTCTGACCAGAAAGAAATCTGAAGCAGTCCCGACACAGCTCCACTGAGCTCACTTACTCCGTCTCTGTCACTCTCGCATTCTGTTTCTGCCGGCGCTGCAAGCTGGCCTTTTGTTCTTGGCTCCTTCCTGCGTTGCTGCATTTTCTGCCCACAATGGAATCTGCAGCAGTCACATTAGAGCTTCGTTGAGCTCGCTCTCTACTGCTCTGTCATTCACTTGCTCTGTTTCTCTTGGTGCCGCAGACTGCGCTTTTGTATGGGGCTCCTGGCTGCGTTGGCACCCTTGTCTGTCCACAAAAAAATCTGCAGCTGTCCCGACAGAGCTCTGTTGAGGTCACTCAGTCTCCCTCTCTCATTGCTCATTCTGTTTGCCCTGGCTCTGCAAGCTGGCCTTTTGTACTGGGCCCCTGCCTGTTTTGACGCCTTTTTCTGCCCACAAAGAAATCTGCAGCAATCCTGACAGCTCTTCGGTGAGTTCGCTCACTCCCCCTCCCTCCCTCACTCTCTCGTTCTGTTTTTCCCAGTGCTGCAGGCTGCCCTTTTGTACTGGGCTCTTTGTCTGCCCGCAAACAAATCCGCAGCAGTCCCGACAGAGCTCAGTTGTGCTCGGTCACTCCTCCCTCTCACTAGGTCGATCTTAATCTGTCCTAAACACTGATTTCCCAGAGTGACCGTGCTATTGTCCAGCAGGAGTGGAAAAACATATTTTAGCCAGGATGTGAAAAACGACAGCTGTAGTGTTCATAAGGAGTTGTGAAAAAATGCCATTGTTGAAAATGTGGCGTGACAGTATTACAAATTTGCGAACTTACAAGAGTGCGTGGAAACAGTTCAATGCACTCTTGTAACACAGTCATGTTATGGAGTTTCATCACCAAATTTTCAACAGACGGATTTTAGGCCCTCTGCTCATGAACAGTGCCACTGTCATTTTCTTAATCTGTCCCGAACACTGATTTCCCACAGTGACCACGTTATTCTGTGCCAGAACTGTGAAAACACATTTTGGTCAGGATGTGAAAAATGACAGCTGTACTGCTTATAAGGAGGTGTGAAAAAATGGCACTGTTGAAAATCTGGTGTGACAATATTACAAATCTGCAAAGTTGCAAGGGTGCATGGAAAGTGCGCAATGCACACTTGTAACATAGTCAATTGATGGGCTATCATCACCAAATTTTCAACATAGGCATTTTAGGACTTCTGCTCATGAACAGTATCATTGTCATTTTCTTAATCTGTCCAGAACAGTGATTTCCCACAGCGATCGCTCTATTCTGCACTGGAAGTGTGAAAACACATTTCGGCCAGGATGGGGAAAATGACAGCTGCACTGTTCATAAGTAGGTCTGGAAAAATGGCAATGTTGAAAATCTGGAGTGAAAATATTATAAATTCGCGAAGTTATGAGCGTGCGTGACAACTGCACAACGCACGCTTGTAACACAGTCATTTTATGGCATATTGTTACCAAATTTTCAATATAGGCATTTTAGGACCTCTAGTCATGCACAGTTTCACTGTCATTGTCTTAATCTGTCCTGAACACTGATTTCCCACAGCGACCGCGTTATTCTGCACCGGAAGTGCGAAAACACATTTCGGCCAGGATGTGAACAATGACAGCTGTATGGATCATAAGGAGGTGTGACAAAATGCCAATGTTGAAAATCTGGCATGAAAATATTGTAAATTCATAAAGTTACGAGCGTACGTAGCAACTGCACAACATACGCTCATAAAACATTTTTTGGATTTTTTCCACCAAATTTGCAAGATAGGCCTTTTGAGAGCCCACCTCATGAACACTGGCACTGTCGTTTCGTTAATCGGCACCAAAGGGTGATTCCGCACAGTGACCGCGAAACCTCCTTTTGGGCCCGATTAACGCCATGACAGTTCAAGAATTTATGAGGAGAGGTCCCCAAAACCCCACGTTGAAAATCTGGTGGAAAAATTCCCAAAAATGCCTGAGATATGCACAAAAGTTGAAAAAAAAACCCTATTTATTACATTATACAGCTTACCGGCATTTCCTCAGTTCACGGTTGGCTTTGAAGAGTGCAGACGTGTTCCCGGTCCACCGCAAATCATTGCGCCGAGCTCCAGAGGTAAGTATGGGGTGGGGGGGTGTGGAGATGCAGGGTGCACAGTGGGTGGGTGTGGGTTGTAGTAGCGGTGCAGGGAGACTACGAGGGACCGTTTCCTTTTTTTTCAGGTAAAAAAAAAACCAAAAACATTGTGGGACTGTTTTTAACTTTACAGGGGCATGTGGCATGCTGGGGTGGGCTCCCAGCATGCCACCGGAGTCTTGCTTTGGGGGGGCAGCTGTAGCCGATGGGGGATTGGGCACCCCCATCAGCAAACAACAAAAGGGGCATGTGGCATGCCGAGGTGGGTTCCCAGCATGACACGGAGTATTGTTTTGGGGCAGCTGTAGCTGACAGGGATTAGGCACCCCATTGGCAAGCAACAAAAGGGGAATTCTTCTCTGCTGATGGGGATTGGGAACTACCGTGGCAGACAATAAAACCTGGAGAGGGAAAGATATGCCAACAGGGAGTGGGCCCCCGCTAAGTAAATAAACATTGGTGGTTTAAATATTGTTTGTGAATACAGCGGCAAGCCACCACCATGTTCACAAACAAGATCAGGGATCCTACATCCCGCCCTGCAATGATGGGTCGCTCCCTCATTGCAGGGGATGGTTGACGCTGCAATGATGAGGCGGCCCCTGATTGTAGTGGCTGATGTTTTAGAAGGTTGTGGCACGCTGGCTGAACTAGTGTCAGCAGCAGCATGCCACAGCATTGGGGGATGGGGGAAAAGCCTTTGCAGGCTCTGGGAGCATTGGGCACAACAGTGCCATGCCTCCACAACCTGTTTGTGGAGAAAGCTGATGCAACATGTTTCTTGTGCATGGGCGCAATCATCATAAAAATAGTGTCCTGGGAGTGGAGGTGACTGCGGAGTAAGTCTGGCATGTTGTTCATTCCAAAAGAATGCAAGGAATGCAGGAGTCCTTTTTGAAAGCAATATGATGGTAGGGCTCCACACACTGCAGCCCTAAAAAGGCCCTTCAAGGCTGAGAGATCTGGCCCTGCTTGCAGTTTGTAAAATAAAAACCCTTTTTGGCAGAGAGATACAGAGTGGCAGGCTTTAGTAAAAAAAAAAAAAACCTTTGTAACTGGGAGACCTGCATGGCAGGCACTTTGTAGCTGAAAACTGTGAGGGAGAGTTAGGGCTCTGGTAACATGCCATTGAGGATGGGTTAATGGCAACTGCAATTAAAAACTAGACGCTATGGACTGCTTAGTACAGGCAGCGGGAACACCCAATGAACACCAAGGACTGCTTGGAATGGGCAAGAGAAGGGGACCACTATATGCTAGTGTGAAAATGTCTCCTGGACATTTTCTCCCTACGTTTTCATAAAGTTGATGGGAGTGTTGCTGAGAAGCTAAGAAACTGCTACAAGGCTCTTCTCCATTGGCTTAGCTGAAATTTAGAAAAATAAAAAGGAAAGATAGTGCACATACCTTTCATCACTGGTCTTGTGGGCTGTTGGTATGGGGTCCTGAGAGGTGTTTGGAGGTCCTGGCCCCTCTGCTGGCTGTGCTGGTTCCCTGTATAAGCAATTCTAGAGGGGGTAGGAGAAAGTAGGCTGTTGGTTAACTAGGATCTGCAGCTTATCCATTAGGTAGAGAAATGGGCAGACTAGGTGTGCCAAGCGGTCCTTATCTGCCATCAGATTCTATGTTGCTATGTTTCTGGTAGCCTGGCCAATATGGAAGAGGAAGTGCCAGTTTTGGGGCACATGGGATCTAGTTGCTGGGAGACCTGATTACATAAGGTTTGGGTGTAGTGTTTACTCCTTCATGTGGTCTATGGGGCTTCTCTTCCAACTACAAGAGACTGAGGGGTCCAGTCTGGTGCATGACCAACCCTGCCATTATGAAGACATCCATGACATAGCCCTGCCTAGCCTGGCTGTGATACACAAAGCTACCTGTTCTTCCAGCAGGGTAATGTTCTTCTCCACCCCACACTGCAACTGATGCAAGTATGCAAGCCAGGACAGAAAACCAGTTATTCTGGTAGTGGAGGCAGGTCCCCTGTCCTGTGACATCAGCTCACCTCATTGGCAGCTTGTGTTCAGCTGCAACCCTGAACAAAGGGAGTGACCCCTCCTCCCCTGGCAATGTTCAGCTGGTCTCAATCTTCCCCTCTCTTGCAAAGCATCAGGACACCATTTAGTATTCTAGGCTAGCTGACTTCCTTTACTTCTCTAATTTCCACTCCCCTTTCCAGTCTGGTTTTAGGGAGGACCACTCTACAGTGGTAGCCACAGACATTGCCAGCTATTTCCAGATATGTCGTAAAATTTCTGAAGAGTTTCTCTCTGCTGCCCCTACTGCGGAAATGCAGAAAGCAGGAGATATTTCTGGAAATATCACAGAAATTTCGGGAAATAGCTGGCAGTGTCAGTGGCTGCTACTGTACCATCTCCCCCCTGCTGAATGTAACTGACTCTATTCTCATTGACATGGATCAGGGACATATCACAGCTGCTTGACATTGTGTTCCACCCACTCCTCCTGGAAAAGCAGAGCTCTGCTGGCCTTTCAGCATCTGCTGTTTACTGGTTCTGTTCATACTTCATGGGCCATCAACAGTTAGTACAGGTGGTAGGCATCGTGTTCTCCCCACAATTCTAGCAGGGGTCCCACAGGACTCCATCCAGGGTCCTATCCTGTTCTCAGCTTTCTTAAATTATCTTCCCACTGCTTGTGTCTCTTCACATATCAACACATATGCCTATGATACGGTCATGGGAAAGAAGTCCTTTGTAACCTCAGCACATTACTTCAAGAACTCCCTACCTTCTACCTTACAGAAGTGTTCTTCAAGTGGTGGATTTAAGAAAGGGTTCAAAGTTGTCCTGCTGGAGAGCAGCCTTTGCTCCTGTAACCAGTGACTCTTACTTGAATTATTATAACTACCTTTGTCTGCTCAGTCTAGATTATGTTGATATCCTAGTGTGATTGTTCTCTCTTGTCTAATCAAAAATTGTTAATACTTTTGTCATGTGCTGGTAGTCCATGTTTTGTTATATGTATTTCTCTTCTAAACCTGTGTCTTGACTATGTAATGTCTGATTGTTATATGTCAATAATTCCAGGTCATCCCTGAAAAAAAGGACTCCTGTGTCTCAGTGGGCCTACCCAGGTAACAAAATTAATAAATAAATAAAAATGTACACCTCCAGCCCTTTGGCTTTTACTGTGGAATGTCCTATCCAGCATGACTTCCACAGTGTGCTGTGCTGGTTCCATGCCAACTAACTGAGGATTACCATCAAGAAGATTATGTCTATGACCTTTGGCACCATACAGAAACTAGCTAGGCTCTCACCTTCTGTTTCTTCTCCACACTGGATGGCACCCTCCCTGGAGGTTGTCCCTGCCTTAAGGTACCTTGGTATAGCTTGATAGTGAGCTTGACTTCTCTGCCCTCATTGACACTACCTATGCCAGACACTGCTCGAAACTCAGTACCCTGTACTGCAATAAGAACTGCCTTTCCCTCCAGGTCTGCCTGGAGTTGGTAACCAAAATGGTTCTCCCGGTCTTTGACTATGCAGATGTGGTCTATGGCACCACCCTTTCCTCTTCCCCTGGCAGACTTGGTAGCCTCTGCAATGCCATCTGTCATTTTGCTACCAGTTTTCCTCTCAGTACTCAACATTTCTCCCTCTATTCTTCCCTCTACATCCTCTCACTACCTTCATATTGCCTGTCACACTGTGCCTCCTTCATTGCTAAATACTGGTTGGGTCCCTTCCCTCCTGCCTTTCATCACTTATCTCCTCTGTGCTCTTCTCTTCTTACTCTCTCTGCTCCCAGGATTCCTGTACTTTCACCATTCCCCACCCTCACTTCTCTGCTGGGCAAGCTGCTTTCTCCTACTGCCTCCCTTCCATCCAGAACCTGCTCCTCTTTTCCATCCGCCACTCTGCCTCACCCTCGTCTTTAGGCACCTTGGAAGGCATCTTCATGCTCCCCCTCTACCTGTCAACCTCCCTCTTGATTCTTCTTCTTCTTTTCTTATGTGACCCCCCCATTTTGGACTCCTCTAAATCAAGGCTTGTTGTGCTTTAACCCATGCTCTGTTTATGTACCCCAATAGCACTGTCTCCTTCCTCAACAGGCACTGCACACTTTATTGTATTCTTACACATTTGTCTACATATCTTTGTGTTAATCCATGCTGCTGTTAATTTACTCGATTCACTACATTTGCTGCTAACCCTGTGGTGTTGCCTATTTAAATGCAATCTGATACTTTGTAATTTTTATTCAAAACTTTACTTTCTCAGTTACCAATTTTTGAATAAATAAATAAATAAATCCTCCACCAAAATGTAGACCACATCATCAGGTCCATTAAGCATCTCCATAGAAACATAGAAACATAGACGTTGATGGCAGATAAGGACTGCTTGGCCCACCTAGTCTGCCCATTTCCCTACCTAGGGGATAAGCTGCAGATCCTATTTAACCAACAGTCTATTTTTTCCTACCCCCCCACAAAAATTGCCTTATGTCTGTCCCATGCATTCTTGAATTCTCCCACAGTTTTAGACCCCACAACCTCCTCAGGAAGGCTGTTCCATGCATCCACCACCCTCTCTGTGAAAAAATACTTCCTCACATTGCCTCTGAGCCACCCCCCATTTTCAAATTGTATCCCCTTGCTCTTGCACATCTCTTTTTCTGAAAGATGCTACCCTCTTGGACTATGTTGATTCCACTGGAAATGTTTCTATCATGTCCCCACTCTCCCGCCTTTCCTCAAGGGCATACATATTAAGCTCCTTCTCTTCTCGTATGGCTTCTCTTGTAGACCCTGGGCCATTTTAGTTGCCCTCCTCTGAACTGCCTCCATCCTGTCTATGTCCTTGCAAAGATGGGGTCTCCAGAACTGGATGCCGTACTCCAGATGGGGTCTCACCAACTGTCTGTACAGGGGGATAACAACTTCCTGTTTTCTGCTGGTGATGCCTCTCCCTATACATCCCAGTATCCCCCCAGCCCTCCATACCATCTTCTCACATTGCTTGCCAACCTTAAGGTCATCTGATATGATTACCCCTAGGTCTCTTTCCTTTTTTGTTATTGTTACTATCCCCCAACCCCCATTGTGTAATCTTCCCCTGGGTTTTTGTTTCCCAGATACATTATTTTGCACTTCTTTGCATTGAATCCAAGCTGCCATACATCCGACCATTCCTCCAACCTTGCCAAGTCCCTTCTCATCCTTTCTATGCCTTCTTGTGTATCAACCCTGTTGCAGATCTTTGTGTCATCTGCAAAAAGGCATACTTTTCCTTCTAGTCCCTCTGCAATGTCACTTGTAAAGACATTAAAAAGAACTGGACCCAGTACTGAACCCTGTAGTATCCCACTAGTAACCCCTTTTTCTTCAGAGTGGACTCCATTTACAATTACCTTCTGTGTCCTGTTGTCCAGCCAATGTTTTACCCAGGCTACTACCCTGGGACCCACTCCCAGGCTGGTTAATTTGACTATTAATCTTTCGTGTGGGGCTGTGTCAAATGCCTTGCTAAAGTCTAGGTAGGCCATGTCCACAGACCCTCCCTGGTCCACTACTTTGGTCACCCCATCAAATAAATCAATTAGATTCATCTGACATGACCTTCCTGCTGTGAACCCATGCTGCCTTGGGTCCTGCACCCCACTGGCCTCTAGGTACTCAACAATTATTTCGTTCAGAAGTCATTCCATCACTTTCCCTAACACAGAGGTCAAACTGATAGGTCTGTCATTTCTTGCCTCTGTCTTGGTCCCACTTTTGTGAAGGGGAATCACATCTGCCTTCTTCCAATCCTCAGGTACCACACCATCCTCCCATGATTTGTTAAAAAGGGTAGTCAGTGGTGTCACAAGTTCACTGCTTAATTCTTTTAGAATTCTGGGGTGAATTCCATCTGGCCCCATTGCTTTGTCCACCTTCAGTTTTAGGAGTTCTTTCAGAACTCATTCTTCTGTGAAAGAACTGGGATTGACCCCCCTATCCAGAGTGCTTCTGTTAATTGGATTAGGCACCTCTCCCACCTCCTGTTTTGTGAATACTGAACAGAAGTATTCATTCAGTATCCCTGCTTTTCACTGTCTCTGTCTGCCCACCTACCATCCATTCTGTTCAGCTTCACTATCCCTCTCTTTGTCCTTACACACTCCCTGATATACCTACACTCCCTCCATGGGGGCCATGAAGCACTGGTGCATCCATACCCCTCCCAGCAGCAGCCCTGTAGTGGTCAGGTTGACATGTAAGTCTCTCTCTTAGCAATCTCCACCTCACACTGGTATTCACAGAAAGGTGTACTGGCCTAATCTTTCGAATTACGATGCAGAAGTTTGTATCTCTGCAGATTCCTGTGTAGATAGACCTCACCTTTCAGAATTTGCTTGTTACTCCCAAGAAAATTGGTGGATGGCCCCTCGGGGGGCCTGTTTCTGATTTTGGTCATTGTGGGCCCTCCAGGCCCCATAGCTCGGCTTAGGAATGCCCGATTTACAATTCCAAGTTGTCATTTTCTACATTTATTGCCATGCCAAGTTGTATGGAACAACATAGAAAATCCAAAATGGCCAACAAAATCCAATATGGCCACCATATCGCTAGTAAATACTTAATTCGCTAATAATTTTCAAATCCCAATCTTCCAAGACACTGATTATCAATGATTCATGAACGGGGAGTTCATTATTATTAGGTTTAATATAAACACAAATTAAATTAATATAATAGAACATAAATATAAATGATGCATAACTCATCAATCTGCTTGTTTGTGCCGTTGACCCAAAATTGCATCCACTCTGTGAGAATTTGCCACTTTGTTCACAGGATTGCGCAGCATGTTCATGTATGTTGTATGTCTGTTTAGTTTGCATTTCTAGTTTCTAGTTTTTAATTTTAGTTTCTGTTTCAGAAACATGGATATCCCTCTAGCTGTACCTGTTGGATTGGTCAATCCATCCGATTTGCCTACCTGTTTTCTTTGTGAGAACAATTTAGAGATATGGAACTGCAACAAATATTAGGAGAGAATGGGCTGAATATCATCAAGGTTTTTGCAGAGAAATGGTCAGTTGCAAAACCAACTTCCGAGTAAGCCAGAAACTTCAACCTCCTATGGAATAAAATCTGTGACCAACTTTCCCCCGGCCCTGGAGAAACAGGCCTACCTGTTCATATAAGGTGTCACCAAAATTTCACCAGTGAAAGGAAATTAAACACCAACTCAATGAAAAACTTTCTTCAATCAATCTTCTGAAGCTGAATTCTCCAGCATACCTGACCCACAGACGTCCAGTAGCAGTGAAGCAGTCCATGTAACTCGATGTAAAAGGAAATACTTGGAATTTAAGAAGGATGAGACCTGCTTTATCTGTGATGAGAAAAGGAAAAAGAGAGGAAATACTGAAGAAAAACTCCAAAGAGTTGAACTTGAAGATGGAAAGATTACATTGCATGAAAACATGTTACGCAATGAAAAATCCAATGATGCTCTTTTGCCTGTTGCAGCCAAATGTTTGAAGGTCGCTACCACAATGTTGGCATCTTTGCTGTGGATGCCAAATACCATCAAAGTTGTTACAACACTTTTGTCTACGTCAGCAAATGAGAGAGACAAACACCAGGTGGATTGGAACGTATCACACAAAAAGTGCTGAAACTGAGTTTTTTCAAATCATGAGAAGAAAGGCTGTTGAGTAGAAATGTTGCTGTTTACTCCCAGAGTTACTGGAGGATCTTCATAACCTCTATGAGTTCCATGGATGTGAACAAGATGCTGGAATAAATCACACATTTCAGTTGAATAATCTTCTCAGCAATGAATTCAGAGATGAACTAGGTTTTACTACGGGGAAAAGGATACACAAGAATCCTCTCATTCTTCACTCGACAAAAGTAAACACACTTGATTATTCTTTGGCAACGTTGAGAGGAGCTGGGCTCAGAGATTGTGACATCACCAAGGCATTTGCAAAGATGATCTTTCGGAAATTAAAAGATAGACAAATTGAGTCACCGTAGTTTTCTATGGCATACGAAGACTTGCTTTCTGAGCTTCATGATTATGAACCCATTCCAGAAATCTTCAATGCAATAGCTCTCTCTATAAGGCCTTCTAAGAAGATTAATGTGCTAGGTTATGCGACCATCCCAACAGAAATTCAAGCTACCCAGATATGGTCCAGTGCTAGTGACTGGCAATACCTCATTACCAGAGAACATTCTCCAAAGTCGATAGTTCTATCCATGGTCATTCATTGTCTCACCAGAAGTAAAGAAGCAGTCAATCTTCTACATCATTCGGTGGCTGGTATTTCTTACACAGACATTAGAACACAAAATAAGAAATTGGCCCATGATAGTAAATCTGAGAAAAAAAGCACTACACACAATTCCACCTGGACAGCCACCTTATGTCACAACTGATAACTCAGATGGTAAGCAACAGACATTAACAGGAGTCTCAACAAAACATAACACTAGCTTAATGATTTACATACCCCGAATTTCGCATCCTGCTATCATCTGTGATCTGTGATACAAGAACAGAACATTCCAAGCAGCTCAACAAGAGAAGTCCAGGAAACCTTTGAGAACTCAGAACCTATTGACTATGGGGATTATGAAATAGGAAAGAGAAACCCCCCACCGATCATCCCATCCTACGATGAGGATGAAAGAAGGACCGAGCTTGATCTTCATTTGAGCAAAGATTGTATTTGGGCTCTGGCAGCAAAGCATAGAATCTTCCAGAGAAGATTAATCTTTTCCAGTCCTAGGATCATGGACAGCTTTCAATAAATAAACAACATCAATCCAAAACTGATGTCCTGCCCATTATACCACGTGAACCAGATTATGCAGTTTGCAGATATTACCTTGACTTTCTCATGGATCTAACAGATGACCTACAGATTGACCACATCTACAGCCATAGTGATCATGCAGTTTTCTTACAAGATTGCACAAATAATATGGAAAGAAGAAAAATATACAAAAGTGGTTAATTTGATGGGAGGATTTTATGAACTGATGGTGAGGCAGAAGATCCTCTACAAGCAATATGGTGCTATAGGACTTCATGACGGGTGGGTTCAGGTGGGGATAATAGCGTATGCATCCGCAGACCAGGCTTTGGAAGGATGCCACTATTCTAGATTGATGAGGTTACATAAAAAGTCCCTTGAGGCTCTCCTATGATTCATGGGATCCAAAATTCATGGCTCACTAACCGATGGACTACGAGAAAAGCTCATCAACATGAGAAGATCTGTATCAGTAAAATTCCTGAATCGTGTCCTCTTCGATGCATCTTTCCCTGAAGTGCAGTCATGAATGCTGGAAACCTTTGGCACCATGGGACAGTGGGTGACAGACTACAATGGTGACACCAGCTTTCTTCTTTCCCAGGTCGCTGCATACAGAGACATGAATTTGAACTTGCATCTTCAGGCTCAATGAGATATTCTACCTTTACTGTTTGCATTCAGCCATCAAAACTATTCTCGGTATTTGCTGCGGTATCATGTAGACCTCATCAATCTGAAAACTATCAATGAGAATCCATACAATGAACTGCAGGAATATGGCATTGGGGCTAGTCTGTCAAGTAAGGCATTCTCCACGATACCTGGCGACCAAGTGACTTAGGTCTCAATCAACAGAGAGGTCAAGGTGAGGGGTGGACCCATTAGAAGCAGTTACAGTACATCTGAAGAAGCTGCTGGTGACTTTGTTTTGAATTCCCACAAGCTCGCTAAAATTTGTTTGTCACTGAAGGAAAGATGCTTCTGAAAACATCGGTCACACACAATGAGTTGACATATGGTGCCATGAAGAAACATGATGGTCAAGTGAAAGAGCTAGTGAAGAAACTTCATGCATATTCAGATCCATGTCAGGGTGTAGCACAACACATCGCAATGGGTATTGAAATACCGCTGGCCATAGGAGAAGGCCTTTTGAAGGCAAGGGCTACAGGAGAAGTTATGTTGAGTGCATTTATAAACGACTGCCTCCTATCAAGGAAAGTTGGTTTCTTCAAGCCCATTAAATGCAGTGGAATTTTCACAAGCATGGACAAGAAGAAAAAGAAACTCAAAGCAGAATCAGTCTTGAAAGAAGACTGTCAGACTCTTGGTATCATTGCTGCAAAGTACCCCAACAAGAAAGATGCTTTTTTCCATCCACTCACAACACATCCTCTTGCAATAGCAACTCTGGATGGAAACCTCTACAAACCTAATACCAAACATGACTTAAGAAATTATCTCATCGACGAAGCAGAGGCTTGAAGTCCTTCTCCTCCTCCATTACACTCATTGTACACATACAATGCCATGGCAATGGTCAGTGCAGTTCCTACACAGCACACATGGGACAGCCTTTGGAAAGCACTTCCTGTTGCATTCACACCTCCATCTACAGCAAACCCAGTGTAAGTCAACGTTGTTTTTGATAATTATAAGGATGATCAGGAGTTTTCAGTGAAACAGAAAGAACGAGCTGAGTGAGCGGTAGGAATGCAACTTCATATGGGATCAGAGTCACAAGAGATGCTGCAGGAAAAGGTGTATCAGCAGTACCTTCACAACAATGACAACAAAACAGATCTTATACAGTGCTTCAATGAGTATGTTAGACAAGAGGATGTCAGAAGAAACTTATGATACCCGCTTATTATCAGCAATGGCAGAAGCACATATACTATATTCCCAGCTTCAGAAGAATTCCTGTTTTCTTGCAAGCATGAGGAGGCAGATATGAGGATGGTGCTGCATTGTGCTCTTACAAAAGGCCCATTTGACATCTGAGTCAAAGATATAGACATCCTTGTCCTGATGGTTTACGCTTTTGCAAAGACACTTCCAGATTCACCATGTATGCTCGAAATCAACCCCGACATATTTGTAAACATAAGATCTATATATGATCACATTGGACAGGCTGCAAGTCTCAATTTGCCAGCATGCCACGCTGTCTCTAGATGTAATGCAGCAAGTTACTTCTGCAAGGTATCAAAGAAATTAGTCTTTCAATGTTTGCACAGGGTTGAAGAAAGAATAAATCTCCTTTCAGGGCTGGGGGAAAGCACATAGGCTTCACAAGACATTGAACAAAACAACAGAATGTCAAGATCTGCATTCAATACTGCGTGTACAATGTTACAGGAGGAGAGGGTCTGGTAGACATACGAGTAAGGCAATACAATAACTGGAAAGTGAAGACTATGCAAATGATTCTACCAGACCCAGCAAGCCTATGTCAGCACATAAAGATAGCAAATCTTGTAGCCTACTATTGACTCCACTGCACAGAGCCAGAAACCCCAAAAGTTGAGCCTTGTTTGTTAGGATGGAATCAAGAAGACAAAACATTGAAACCTGTGTGGTTCACTGGGTTTCAGTTACCCTACATCCTACGGCATAGAAGAAAGGGTGGAAGATTAGCCAGCTGACAATGTGCAGCTGACGGCGATGAGGCAGATGACAAAGGTGAGTCAACACCTCAAAGACACACACACAGAAGACCAAACAAAAACCTTCAACCACAGTGCCAATGACTGATTGTATAGGAGATGATGACACTGAAAATGACACATCAGCAACAAAGGAACAAACTTCTGTGGACGAATCTTCAAGCTTCGGGAGTGAATGTGACAGTTCAGATCCAGAGTGCACTCCCATATAATGACTTCAAAACTGGACAATACAACCAGAGTGTGCTGTTGACCGAAAATACTCATAGTGTTGGGTCAAATCATTGATAAAATGACTTAATTCAAAACAACAAGTGAGCACATACAACATTTAGAGTTTAAGCATTACTGTATGTACTTCAAACTATTTTATCAGTAAATTGCCTCATGAATTCAATTGTTTTATGTAGTATTAATGTGTGCATTTGGTCCTGTGTCTAACAGGAAGCCTCAAAACAATATATATATATATATATATATATATATATATATGTATATATATATATATGTGTCATAAATGTTCATGAATAAATGTTCAATATATAGATGTTCATGAATCATTGATAATTGGTATCTTGGAAGCTAGGGATTTGGAAATTATTAGTGAATCAAGTATTTACTAGTGATATGGTGGCCATATTGGATTTTGGTGGCCATTTTGGATTTTCTAAGTTATTCCATCCAACTTGGCATGGCAGAAAATGCAGAAAATGACACCTTGAAATTATAAATCAGGCATTCCAAGGCCCAGCTATGGGGCCCAGAGGGCCCACAATGTCCAAAATCAGAAACAGACCCCCCGAGGGGCAATCTACCAATTTTCTCAGGGCAACAAGCAAATTATGAAAGGTGAGGTCTATCTACACAGAAATCTGCATAGATACCAACCTCTGCATCATAAAATGAAAGATTAGGCCGGTACACCTGTCTATCAAAGAAAACCAGAGGGGAGATAGAGAAGCTGTTTGGCAGTAGGAAGGGAAGGATCATAGAGAAACATTGGTTTTGTCAACCCTAAAGGAAAAAAGTAGCTCACTCTCCCCCTAGCTGCTGGTGGTCTGACACTGAGCAAGGAAGAAGGAGGCTACTGAAGAAGATAGGAAGTTGCTGTCCCAGAACAGGAAGGGTGAGAGTTGTAAGGAGAGGAGAGAGTAAGCATACAGAGAAACAGGAAAGGGGATACAACATAAGACATGATAGGAGTGGTGCAGTGCAATGGCTGTGGGGCAGCAGTGTTCCAGGAGACATTCTGGAGGCTGCGATGCTGCCCTACTTGCAGGCACCTCACTGGTCTGTTAGAGGAGGTTGCCCATCTCCAGGCTGACCTTGCTAGGATTCATGAAACCTCCTCCTCCCCAGGTACCACCAGGGCCAATGCCACTACCTCAGAGGTTGCCAATAAAGAGGAGAGGCTGGACCAGGGTGGGCTCAGGGAGGGAGAGGGTGGTGGAACAGAGTTGCATCCCTCCAGCTGTACCTCTCCACAATTCATTTGCTCTTCTGGTGGATAGTGGTTCCTCTATGGAGGCACCTGCAGTGGAGACAAAGGAGGATGCTGGGAACCTTCACAAAGGAGACACACAAGAGGGTGGCATGGGACCCCACAGGGGAAGGAAGCAACTCCTGGTGGGGGACTCAATCATTAGGGGGGTAGAAATGGGGGAGGAAGGGGAGAGGGAGGTAAGGTACCTTCCTGGCGCCATGGCTTGGAGGGACAGGAAACAAATCCTCAGGATCATAGGAGGAGCTGCATGAGGGAGGGAGCTGGATGTCATTGTTCACCTAGGGACAAATAACCTTGCTAGGATTGGGATCAGAGCAGTGCAAGAGGAGCTTGTAGAGTTGGGGAAGGGGCCTTAGACAAGTAGTGCATACGGTAACCTTCTCGGAGGTGCTGCCTGTCTATGGCAAGGGTGATGCTAGGGCACTCCTCACCAGGGAATTCAATGAGTGGTTGAAAAACTGGTGTGGAGCTCAGGGTTTTGGCTTCATTGGGGATTGGGGAGCCACCTGGAGGGTTGCAGACCTATACTGGTGCGATGGTCTGCATCTGTCCAAGGGGGGAACCAGAATCCTAGGTGAGAGGTTTAAGTGCTTCACTGGCAAGCATTTAAACTAGCCAAGGGGGGAGGCACTGAAAAGGAGCAGGGAAATCCCAGCCTCTCCCAACAAAACATGGTAATTAGTGAGGTAAACACCAAGGTAGAGAAGTTATCAGGGAACAGGACAGAGGTAAATGTAAAAAAAAGGCAGAGGTAGTAAGGACAGAAATTGGGCTAAAAGGGGTAAGGCTATCAAAAAGTGGAGGATGATGAGTACCAATGCCCACAGTCTGTGTAACAAGCTCCCTGAACTAGTGGCCTTGATGGAAGAGGGTTGCCTGGATATCGTGGCAGTCACAGAAACATGGTACACAGTGAACCATGACTGGGATGTCAACATACCAGGATCCACAATCTACAGGAGGGACAGGGAGGGTAAAAGAGGAGGAAGATTAGCTCTCTGTGTAAAGGAAGGGATCAAAGCAACAGAACTAAAGAGTAAACAGGGAGCAGATGAGGCACTGTGGGTCACCCTGGAGACAGGAAATGGCACCACAATCTGCATGGGGGTTGTATACAGACCCCCATCTCAGGGGGAGGGAATGGACAAGAAAATTATAGAAGGCTTACTTAGAATGGCAGAAAAAGGGGAGATATTGTTGATGGGGGACCTGAATATGCCAGATGTTAACTGGAGCACCTTTGCTGCAGGCACATCCAAGAGCAGTGTCATTCTTGATGCCTTGCAGAGGGCATGCCTCAGACAGTTAGTATTGGAACCCACTCAGGAGGGAGCAATCTTAGACCTGGTACTCTCAAATTGGGACGGAGAAAGAATCTCAAATTTAGAAGTGGGTAGCCATCTGGGAGCAAGTGACCACCAAACAGTGTGGTTCACGATAAACACAGCCATACAATCAAGCCATACAAAAGCAAGAGTATTGGACTTTAGGAGGGCTGACTTTGGGAAAATGAGAGAGTGCCTCAGAAAGCCTAGCAAACAGGCAAGAAGGAGGGTGGAGGAACAATGGGAGTAATCAAAACAGCCATCACAGAGGCAACAAGCCTTTGTAAAGCAAATCAATAAAACACAACAAAGGAAAAACGCTATTGTTCTCAAAAGAGGGTGGCAGGGAAGGTTAAGGAGAAAAGGATAGCATTCAGGAAATATAAGGAAACACAGAAAGAGCAGGACAGAGAACTTTATCAGTTAAAGCAGAAAGAGGCTGGGAAGGTAGTCAGAACAGCAAAGGCCCAAACTGAGGAAAGGATAGCCAATTCTGTTGAAGGGGTATAAGACCTTTATAGGTACATTAGGAACGAAAAAGACCAAAGGAGGGATACTGAGGCTTAATAAAGGGTAGGAATGTGAGTAGAGGTGACAGTGAAAAAGCAGGGATACTGAATGAATATTTCTGCTCAGTATTCACAAAGGAAGAGAAGGGGGAGGTACCTAAACCAAACAAGAGAAACACTCTGAAGATGGGGGTCGATACCAGTCCATTTACAGAAGAAAGGGTTCTGAAAGAACTAATAAAATTGAAGGTGGACAAAGTAATGGGGCCTGATGGGATTCACCCAAGAATTCTAAAAGAACTAAGGGTAGAACTAGTGACACCGCTGACTACTCTCTTTAACAAATCATAGGAGGATGGGGTGGTACCTGAGGACTGGAGGAGGGCAGATGTGATTCCTCTTCACAAAAGTGGGAGCAGGACGGAGGCAGGAAACTACAGACCAGTTAGTTTGACCTCAGTGGTAGGGAAAATGATGGAATCACTTCTGAAGGAAAGAATTGTTGAGTACCTAGAGGCCAGTGGGGCACAGGACCCAAGGCAGCATGGATTCACAATGGGAAGGTCGTGTCAGACTAATCTAATAGATTTCTTTGACTGGGTGACCAAAGTAGTAGACCAGGGGAGGGAATGTGGACATGGCCTACCTGGATTTTAGCAAGGCATTTGATACAGTCCCACACAAAAGATTAATACACAAGTTAGCCAGCCTTGGAGTGGGTCCCAAGGTGGTAGCCTGGATAAAAAATTGGCTAGACAAAAGGGTGCAAAGGGTAGTAGTAAATGGAGTACACAGTGAAGAAAGGAGGGTTACTAGTGGGGTACCGCAGGGTTCAGTACTGGGACCGGTCCTTTTTTAATGTCTTTGTAAGTGACATTGCAGAGGAACTGGAAGGAAAAGTATGTCTATTTGCAGATGACACAAAGATCTGCAACAGGGTTGATACACAAGATGGAGTGGAAAGTATGAGAAGGGACTTGGCAAGGTTGGAGGAATGGTCAAATGTATGGCAGCTCAGATTCAATGCAAAGAAGTGCAAGGTAATGCACATGGGAAACAAAAATCCAAGGGAAGAGTACACAATGAGGGTGAGATTCTGACAACAGTAAAAATGGAAAGGGACCGGGGGTAATTATATTAACATGTACTTCCTGGAAGGAAGGAGCAAGAAAGGAGACATGATTGGGACTTTCAAGAACTTGAAAGGGATAAATAAGGTTGAGAAGGAGAATCTCTTTAAGCTGAGTGGCAACCATAACATGAGTGGGCACAGTCTTAAGCTGGAGGGTGGGAGGTTTAGGAGGGAGGTCAGGAAGCACTTCTTCACAGAGGGTGGTGGACACTTGGAATGCGCTGCCGGAAGAGGTCATCTCATTGAAGACAGTGAGCATCTTTAAGAGAGGCTGGGATAGGCATAGGGGAAGGTAAGGATCATAGGTAGGGAGGATGAGAGGAGTGGGGAGGGAGGACAGAGACATTAGCTCAATCTGTGGACCCTGCAAAATGAGCAGACTTGGTAGACCAAATGGCCTTCTTCTGCTGGCTTCTTCATATGTTCATATGTAAGAGGGAAAGGTGAGTTGTGGCTGGGTTGAATCAGGACTGCATTAGATAACCATTATTGCTGTGAAAAATAATGATTGTGAAATCACCTGTGCACAGCAAGAAGTATGTGGGGGCGGGATGAACAACCAGCAGCACCTGAAATCATAGAAGAATAGGAGTGGTACGTGCCGACATTTTGAGATTGAAACAAAACACAGATCCCACACTACACTCTTGCACATGAGCGCGCGCCCGCGCACACACACACACACACACACACACCATTGACTAGGATAATAGGGTGGGACCCTTCCATACTGTAGTACCTTGACAGGTAGAAGTTATCTGGCAGTGCAGTATGGAGAGCAGAGTGCAGGAAATCTATTTAAAAAAAACTACGTTAATGCCTTTGTTAGGATGTAAACACAAAGCATCAAAGGTAGAGAACTATGATGTTAGGATACAAAGTGCCCTGTGCCTTAATCTGTCTTTTTCCTTAGGGTTTGAACAATCACACAATAAAATACAAACACGTAGCCAATTCCTATATAAATCTATTAGTGCCATCAGATTGACAGGCTGTTCTCATTTCAATATGGGTTTCAAGGATCTTGATGAGATGAAAATTATATGAATAAAACAATTTAAACTAAATGTTATAGGTGTGAGGAGATGCCATATGCTTTATGCTGAATAAATCATGCAACTTGGGTTATATGCTGTGATTTGAAACAGTAGCAATATTGTATAAAAAGAAAAAACAAGCAAGCAGTCAGTGCAAGGCAAGTATTGTAAAACACATTAAGTTGTAATACACTGTATGGTGAAGCACATTTTCTTCTTTCAAAGGGATATTTAAAACTACAGAAAAAAGAAGAGCATTTCCTGGCAAGGTGCCTTCATCATCACTTTGAAATTTATCATGACATTACCTTAGGCATTGCCATGGTCAGAATGAGCGATCTTTTCTTTCCAACTAAAATCATATTACTATTCATATGCAGCAGATGCAGTTCAAATATTTGTACAAAAAATGGAAATAACAGAGGCACACATGTATTTGTAGATACTATACAAACTCCTGTTAGTTTATTATATCAGCAAATATACATCTTGAGATTGTTTTCTAAAGCAAAGCAATAATGGGCAAACATACTGCCATTGTCACTGGAATTTCTTAAGTTTGCATGGTTAAAATAAATGTAGTTATTTCCACAGTACAATGGCAAGGATCATACCATTAAAAATTACTTTTAAATTTTATTTTAAGGATGTTTTAATGTGTATAAAATGCAGACAGTACCAGAGCTGAAGATTTTGATACTGAAGCAACAACACACAAATTTTACTGCTTCAATTCTGTTAATCCTGTCTTTTGTCTAGATATTATACTAGATATTATAAAACATATTATGCTAGATATTATATTAGATATTATACTAGCTATTATACTAGACCTTATACTAGCTAGTTACATTTGAATGCCTGGCTCGTAAGTTCTTTGCATGAGCTGAGTGGTTGAATAGAGCTGCAGCCCTGACCCTAAAAAAAACTATTTGATGACATGAGGTAGGTAACAAGGATGCAGGTGCTCTATGCAGAGATCTGTGAAACTGCGGAAGGGGCTCTCTAAACATATATATAGTATCTCTGCTTGCAGTTATACAGATGTGGGGCTATAATACATTATCTATTCTAGCCCCATACATGTATAACTGCAAGCAAAGCTACTGTATGTATGTCTATACAGCTCCTTACCTCAATTTCACTGATCTCTATATAGAGTACCTGCAGCCCTGTTCCCTACCTTGCATCATTAAAAAGCTTTTTTAGAGGTGGGACTGCAGCACTATTCACCCACTCAGCTCATACATGGAAGTTACAAGCTGGGCATTCAAAATGTAGATAGTATTTTTAATAACTCACAAAACAATTCAAATGTGGGCTAAAAATTAACTCTTGGGCAGACAACTCTTTGGTATGAGTTGCATACCTGACCCATGTCAGTGACTCTTTAGGAGCAAGAAGGCAATGCAACTTTCAGTTCCTGTTCCCTTTCTGATAAGTCACATAGCTCACTTGTAATTGGGTGCTACCATAGAAACATAGAAACATAGATTTTGATGTCAGATAAGGACCGCTTGGCCCACCTAGTCTGCCCATTTCCCTACCTATTGGATAAGCTGCAGATCCTAGTTAACCAGCAGCCTACTTCTTCCTACCCCCAACCCCTAGAATTGCCTTATGACTGTCCCATGCATGCTTGAATTCCACCACTGTTTTGACTCCACAACCTCCTCCAGAAGGCCATTCCATGCATCCACAACCCTCTCTGTGAAAAAATACTTCCTTAAATTACCTCTGAGCCGCCCCCCTTCTATCTTCAAATTGTGCCCCCTTGTTCTTGCACACCTCTTTTTTTGAAAGATGCTACCCTCTTGGACTTTGTTGATTCCCTTGACATACTTGAAAGTTTCTATCATGTCCCCCCCTCTCTCTCCTTTCCTCGAGGCTATACATATTCAGCTCCTTAAGTCTCTCTTCATATGTCTTCCGGTGCAGACTCTCACCATTTTAGTTGCCCTCCTCTGGACAGCCTCCATCCTGTCTATGTCCTTGCAGAGATTGGGTCTCCAGAACTGCACGCAGTACTCCAAATGGGGTCTCACCAACTGTCTGTACAGAGGGATAATAACTTACTGTTTTCTACTGGTGATGCCTCTCCCTATGCATCCCAGTATCCCCAGCCCTCCTTGCTGCCCTCTCACATTGCTTGCCCACCTTTAGGTCATCTGATATGACTACCCCCAGGTCCCTTTCCATTTTGTTGTTGTTAGTATCTCACCCCTATTGTGTACTCTTCCCTGGTTTTTGTTTCCCAGGTGCATTACCTTGCACTTCTTAGCATTAAATCTAAGCTGCCATACATTTGACCATTCCTCCAACCTTGCCAAGTCCCTTCTCATCCTTTCCACCCGACCTTGTGCATCAACTCTGTTGCAGATCTTTGTGTCATCTGCAAAGAGACATACTTTTCCTTCCAGTCCCTCTGCAATATCGCTTATAAAGACATTGAAGAGGACCAGCTGACTCTGTCACCAGTTGTACTGTCTGTCTTTAATATTTATTTATTTGCTGTATTTGTTGATGTTATCTTATTATTGTTGGGCACTCTGAGCCTGTGAATAGGGTGCCAAACATATAAAATTGCCTTGCCTTGTCCTGTCCTTGCCATCACAATGGGAGAGCAGCAAAGAGAGAAGACTGGTTTGCTGTTAGGCAAAAGTCCACCACTTCTTTTTTTGTTGGAGACCATTGGTTATTAGGGATGTGCAGATTGTGCTGCATCCATGATTTGCTCTAACTAATTTTCCAACTGCTATCTGCCCATTATGTGACTAGAATGTAATAGGTACTGTACTATAGGATCCTGATGGACCCACGGTCCTCTTAATCCTTTTCATTTATATTTTGGAGACAACAAAACCTGCCCAGTAGCACCACAAACCAGCCTACATCTTGGATAAGTAATATGGTCCAGTGGGGATACTTATTTATTTATTTAAAAGTTTTACCAGGAAGGCACACCAATCAGAGTACCACTTGATTCCAGGTGCATCCTGAGGGTGGGGGAATATGGGATAAGTACAATATACCGCAAATTCAATATATACAATTTAACATACAGTACAATAAATTAACCTAATAAGCTCAATGCCGATACTGCAATACAGGAATGCAGAGGAGAATTAGTACTAGCATCATGTTCAACGGTAATTGCATTATGCTATGCCTTAAAGTAAGTACAGATTATATGCTTTAGTGGATCAGTACCAAGAGTACAATAGTTACATATAGTTAAGATCAACTGCTGGACAGGTTTTAAATCACATGTTAGGCTGAGGGCCCAGGTTAGTGAGTGATTAGTAATGAGCCAGAGTACTAGTCAAACGCAAGTAGAGGACACTAGTCTCCTCAGTGGGGCTGAGTGCAGGTGTGAGAGAAATGCAACTTGAGGAGCTGGTTTAGATGCTGAGTGTTGTCTGCATGCCAAATGTCTGCCAGCAAGGAGTTACATAGTTTAGGCATGCAGTAATTGAAGGTAGCTTGGCCTTTGGACGTGGCCATGCATGGGACATGGAGAAACTAAGAGTCTGTGTTCCAGAGTGAGTACGCAGAAGGGGGCTGAACTGACAAAATGGACTTGAGGTAGGGGGGAAGGGACTGTGTCCAGAATGTTGCTGTAGTCCTGGCACTGTGAGCCTGTCTCCGATCCTGGAGTGAAGGTAGGTCTTGATACTTGTAGAGGTCACAATGATGCATCATGGAAGGGCAGTCGAGGGAAAAACAACAGAAGGAATGGAAGAGGGGATCTAATCTGGCTAAGGCAGACTTGGGGGCAGTGCTGTATACTACATCTCCATAGTCAAATATAGGGAGGATCATTTTCTGTATGATTGCATTGCATGTTCCCGGAGGAATGCAGCCCCTGTTGCAATATACAGCACCGAGTTTGGGATGAAGTTTCTTGTGGATTGAGTCAATGTAAACTAAGGAGTCAAGGTGCTGGTCAAGCCAGACACAGAGGTATCTGAAAGAGGTGCAAGCCTCCAAGGGAGTCCCAACAATGGTATGGAAAATGGGGGTAGATGGTAGTTGGGAGAGTTTCTGCCTTATGCCAAAGATAAGGGAGACAGTTTTCTTGGGGTTAAGAAAGAGCTGGTTTAAGCAAAACCAGTGCTGAACAGCATTGAAGCCCTCCTGGAGTCTAGTGGCCACTTCAGATGGGGAGGAACCTGATGCATACGGTACAGTGCCATCACCGTACAAGTGAACGGATGTGAGTGGGCATACGCAGGGCAGGTCATTCAGGAAAATTGAGAATAGAATCAGACCAAATACCAAGCCTTGTTGGACCCCAGTAGTTACAGGGAGGGGGACAGAAGTGTGATAGACAATTCTTACAGATTGTGTCCTGCCTGCAAGGTAGGAGTGGAACCAGCTGGTGGCTGCACCTGAGAGTCCAGTATGGGAGAGTTTGGATATTAGTAGGGCATGGGATATGGTGTCATAAGCCTTGGCAAGGTTGACAAAGATAGTTAAGGTGGTGTGCCCATGATACATTCTAGTGAGGATAGAGTCGGTGAGCCTGAGAAGGGAGGTAATGGTGGAGTGTGACTTCCTAAATCCAGACTGGTAGGGAGTGAAGAAGGAGGAGGAGGAGTCAAGAAATGAGGAGAGCTGGGAGAGAACAAGGTGCTCCTATGTTTGGCAAGAATGGGAGTAGGGACATAGAGTGGTAATTGCCTGGTGAGGAGGGGTCACCACCTTTAGGGAGTGGGACGACTGTGGCACGTTTCCAGTCAGATGGGATTTTTTTTTTTTTTTTAAATTTAAGTTTATTAGTTTCTCCAGTCAGATGGGATTGCAGTGAGTGAGAAAAAGAGATTGAATAGAGTGGCCAGTGGGGTGGCGATGGCAGGGGCAGATAGGTGGAGCATTTTGGATTTCAGACCTGAGGGGCATTTACCTTTGGAGGGATTGAGTGCCCACAGGGCTTTTAGCACCTTGGTTGGGGTAACCAGGTGAAAGGAGAAGCAGGAAGCCTGGGAGGTGGGTGGAGTGGGGGGGGGCTTATGGGGTGGTGAGGGACAGAATAGAATAGAGGATGCACAGCTAGTGAAGAAGGTGTTAAAAATGGAGGCCACTGCACCTGGTTCAGAGATGATGGAGCCTGCTACATTAAGGGCTGAGGCTGGGGGCTGGGCGGGAGTGGGATAGTGATTTAATTGTTTTCCAGAATTTGGCAGGGTGATTTATATTAGTGAGGAAGGAGGCCTTGAAGTAGTTTGCTTTGGCCTGATGGAGAAGCTTAGTGCAGGAGTTATAGAGTGTGCGGTAGAGATAGTGTGCCTCCAGGGTTCCAGTTGCCTTATATTTTTTCCTGGCCTGGTCCCTAGCATGGAGTTGGTCAATGACATTGGCAGTGACCCAAAGCAGGTGAGCACCCCTTTCTTGAGTGCTTCTGAGTGGTGCATAGTAATCCCAGATGGTGAGGAATCTGGACTTGAAATGTTCAAGGGTAGTGTCAATGGAGGATGCCCACAGAATGAAGGACCAGTCAACATTTGAGAGGTCATTTAAGAGTGCTGCACGGTCAAGGGATTTGTAGGACCTGGTGAGCAGAGTATGCGGGGGAGGTGCTTTGGGCCTAAATATTCTTCTTACCATGTAGATCATGTAGTGGTCACTTAGAGAGTCTGGAAGGAGTCCGGCCTAAAGTATCCAATGTGGGTGTGAGGTGAGGGCCCAGTCTAAGAGGGAGTGGTTCTGGGATTTATGATTCAAGCATGTGGGTTACAAAATTTGTTGGGTCTGGTTTAGGGCATTCACTTGATTGTGTAGCTTAGAGCTAGCATGAGAGAGCCAGTTAGAATTGAAGTCATCTAGGATATATAGCTCGCCCCATGAAGCTAGCATCTTTAGGGTGCATAGGTGGTCCAGTATGACGGGTGTAGAGATATCAGGGGTGCAGTAGGCCCCTGCTACATATAATGGAATTGGGTGAGGGACTGAGAGTTTGATGAGCAAGGAGTCTATGGATAGCATGTGCATGGAGAGCTGGACAGGGGTGAACTGGTGCCGAGAGAAGATGAACATGGCAATGCCACCGCCTCTTTTTTTTACCCTGGCGGTCATGCTGAAAAAGGGAGTAGCCAGAGATAGACAATTCTGCATCCAGATCGGGGGGCTTCAGCCAAGTTTCGGTAATAATCAGTGTATCAGATTGCAGCATTAAGAAATTTGGTTGTAGTGTGGTAAACTTGTTCAGGATGCTGCATATGTTCAGGTGCACTATTTTAAAACCTCTCGGTAATTTGAGAGATGTGGAGGGGGTGGGTAGGTCCAGGGTTTAGTTCTACATCTCCTGCTAGGAGTAGCAGTAGTGTGAATAGTTGTTTTGTTTTTAGCATGGCCCATTGGGACTTGCAGAGGGCAGAAGGTGGCTGGCAGGTTTGTGGAAAACTGCTTTTAGCAGATAATTTTAATGCAGTCAGACCAGCATGAAAGGAGGGCGGGAGGATGGAAGCCCCTGGATCCCAGTTAATCAGGATACTTTAAGGTGGCTGCCCTATGGTGGAGGTGACGTGGTGGTGAGGAGGAGCTGCTCTGCAGCTTAGGGTAGTGGGGTCAGGCTGTGTTGCTGGGTATGATGAAAGTGGGAGGGATGTGAGGGATGTGAACAGGCACAGCATAGAAAGGTATAAAGGCAGCATGTTTTATTAGTGTGTTTTGGCTGGTGGGATGTTTTGGGTGGCCACTAGTGGTGATAGCAGATAACCTGCTTAAGGGAAAATGGGCTGATTGGTTACATCAATCACATGTTACAGCCTATATAAGGCTGAGTTCACCTGGGGCGTGGTGGGGGCCTCACTAGCACTGAAGAAATATCTGGTGTTCTGTGCTGCCGTGTGGCTTGGTGTACCTGAGAGCTTCAACCTTTAGCGGGGGTCTGGCTTGGGGGAGGGCAGCACATGCAAGGCCCTCACGACCACCTAGGACACTGGGGAAGAAGAAAGTGGATTATTTAAAAGGTAGGCAGGAGGAGGAGCTCACATGATTAGTATGCAGACTGTGAGGTTGAGGTTGTTTAATTGTTCAAGTTGCTTCTGCGTTTAGATGCAGTGGGATTCGATGTAGCATATTGTGAATAAAAGTGAACTTTGCAGCTTACATACAACAGCATGGTTAAGCCACTGCAGCTGTACTGTAGTAATTCAGCAGGTCTCTGAGTAAGATACGTTCAGCAGCTGACTAGGGGAGACCTGCAACTACTCAGTCTTTATCTTTGCTAGAAATTTGTGTCCCACTGCCTACTGTGTACAGTGCAGCGATCGGTAACCAAGACCAGATTTAAATCTCATTGTAGCAGTGTTACAAACGCTGAGAATATCTTAAAATAGCTGGAGTGAATAAACTGTTTTTAGAAGGCATGAACAATTAAATCAAAGCTCCCTTCACAAATGTTACAAACACGTAGGATTTCTCAACAGCTGGAACAAAATAAACTGTTTTAGGAGGCATGTACAAGTAACTTAAAGCACCCTGCAAGTGTTACAGACAGAATTTCTTAAAATAGCTGGAACAAATCAACTGATTTTGGAGGCCTGTATAAGTATCTTAACGCTACCTGTAAAAGTGTTACAAACACTGAGACTAACTTACAATAGCTGTACCAAATCAACTGATTTAAGAGCACTGTGCAGGACCTTAAAGCTCCATGCAGATAGTGTTACAAACGCTGAGAATTTCTTAAAGCAGCCAGACAAAAAAGCTGTATTTAGAGGCATGTACAAGTAAATTAAGGCTCCCTAAATGCTGAAGTAATAACAATCATGTACAGGTAAATTAAGATCCCTAAATGCTGAAGCAAATAAACAATCAGCATTGCTGTGCCGACTGAATTTTAGAGGGCCCTTAAAATGGCACCAAGATTCAAAAGCCCTTTTGTTCTCACTAGCGCTGAAGAAATGTCTGGCATTCTGTGCTGCCGCATAGCCTGGCATGCCTGAAAGCTCCAACCTTTAGCAGGGGTCCGGCTTGGGGGAGGGGAGGGCAGGACATGCGAGGCCCTCACGACCACCTAGGACACTGAGAGCTCCAACCTTTAGCAGGGGTCCGGCTTGTGGGAGGGGAGGGGAGGGCAGGAAATGCAAGGCCCTCCTGACCGCCTAGGACACTGAGAGCTCCAACCTTTAGTGGGGGTCCGGCTTGGGGAGGGCAGAACATGCAAGGCCCTCACGACCACCAGCACACTGACAGCTCCAATCTTAGCGGGAGTCTGGCTTGGGGAGGGCAGGACATGCAAGGCCCTCACAACCACCTAGGACACTGACAGCTCCAACCTTTAGCAGGCTCTGGCTTGGGGGAGGACAGGACAGGACATGCAAGGCCCTCACAACCACCTAGGACACTGGGGGAAGAAGAAAGTCCTTCATCATCACATCAGGCAGTAATTTGGATATTCCCATTGAGAGAATCATGCAGAGGATGCTGCAGAAAGTCAGAGTCAGAGTAAGGTCAAGCATGGATGAAAGTGCTCTGGAATGGATACTGGATAGCATGCACATAGTAGGAGCATGAGACTATAGTGCTGCTTGCAATGATGTCTACTATATAACACTTATTCTACAGTTTGCAAATCCCTCATCCATTGTGCGCTTGTCCCTTCATACCTTCTCTTGCTTGTCTGAACATTTTTAAGTCTCAGAGTGATCCAACTACTTTTACATGTGTTACCTAATGTATTTCCAACCATTCCATTCTCAGTTTCATTAGTGGAACCCTTGAAGTATCCAGCTTTTACTGTGCTGATGTCTGAACCATGTTGCTTTTGGCTTTATATGTTTTCATATTTTGAAGTGGACAAACATCGGGGCAGCAGTACCACTATGTTTCACACAAGCACTCAAAGGTAGACTCCTGCTTTGTTGGAGATCATTATTAATTTTATATTTGTATGCCGTTTCTCATTAGCTTTTCCTACATCTTGCCCCGGCAATTTCCCAACCCCAACACCTCTGTCGGTGGCTGTATATTGCTCTCCATGGCTTACTGTCTGGTACTGGGACAGAGAATGTGGGAACTTCCCATCAAAGAATGCACACGGCCTTTTCTGCATGAGATGGGCTTGGGAAGGCCAGAGTATACTGGGTTTTATCCTACAAATCTGTAGCTTTTCCTTATTTTCAGAGTCATAAGTTGCTGACATACAAGGGGCTCAAGGCTCTTATGAATGCACAGAGGCATGCTAATGACAGTCTCATCTGACGTTCACCCTCCCATAGCATATCCACTGCACTGTCACCTGTGATCAACCAGGTAGTATTGTGATGGAGGCAGTGACCCTTCCTCCCCAGAGGAGACAATCCTCTAGTATACTCAGTCCTCCTCTCCCTACCAGCCATTCAGTGATCTTCGCTCGTCCTTAAACCTGGGTCAACTGCATTGTGATCAGCAATTCTGTCCCTGAACTGTTGGGTCAGTATAAAATCATTTGTACGCACTTTTAATTATTTGAGGTTCTGTACACTGAAGGGCTTAAACACTGCCGTGTGTTTCATGACTTGAACACACAAGTGCACTGTGGGGACAGTGGTAAAGCTGAATGCTCCGCACAGGTGGACTATGCTTGACTCTTGGTTTGACATAAAACAGTGTTTCTTTATTTCTCTCGTATGGTATTTCTTAAAATTCAAATTAAAAGGGAACACTTTGGATTTTACATTGTTTGTTTTTAAACTTTAATTTACCACTCTGCTGAAATCCTTGGAATATATGCTAGATGGAGAAAGTTACAATTCAGTGGATCAGCAGCAACTAAATATGATATACTTGTGCAACCAAGGTAGAATGATTGATATTTTACATTGGATTCTTGGTCTGTAGGTAAATTTGAGTTCTTGTGCAAGGAGATGTGGTCATTTACTCTCTTTGTCTCATTATAGGGACAACCAGGAGTACTGTGAAGAAACAGGAAACCGTTTGAAGAGGTTTTCACCCCTAGAGGTTCCACACAGACAAGATCCCATAGACTAAAAGTACTGTACGTTAGGGAAAATGTCTAACAACTGAATCTGGACATGATGAGTAGTGTTGTCAGACTACCCATCACCCCATAAGGTGAGAGGGAATAGTTACAGGAGCGATGCCACCATCCAGGCAAAATTCATTGTAGAATTTATTATATTATACTTTATTTCATCAATTTAAAGCCTCCCTCAATTAGAAGCTACTCTCAAGTAAGAGCGTGGTAAAAAAAGAGATTATAGTAGTACGATCCTTTGAAAACAGTAGTTGCTGGATAGTTTGATCCGTTTTATTGGACAAGCATATGCTTTGTACAAAGATAGAACAGTATGTACATTTTCAGGGTCACGCAGATCCATTTATCAGTTGCACCTAATGAAAGGACCATTGTGGCCCCACAAAGCTTGAACACTGTACCATTTTTGTTCAAGACATATGCTGCTCTAATAAAAAGTATCAGCCTATCCACATTATTGTATTCTGACCTTTGGCATGGAGGCAAGCAAAAGCCACCTTGCAAGGCAAACCTCTATTAATCCAAAGCCTTTTGTTTACCTTTTCTCCATGCCTAATATTTGATTTAATTATAAAAACTGTATTGGAGGACACCTAGCATGCAACTTAGAAACATACTGTAGAAACATAAATATTGATGGCTGATAAGTACCACCTGACCCACTTAGTCTGCCCATTTTCCTTACCTACTGTAACACTGCAGATCGTACTTGATCTCTGGCTTTGTCCCCCTTTCCCCGTGTAAAAAGAGCTTTTATTTGCTATGCTTAATAGCACCCCCTTTCTTTCTTTTTTTTCTTTTTATTGTTTGTTTTAGTATCTGGTTATTGTAGGGCTGTCTAAATGTTAGTCCTTCCAGCAATTCTTTAGTAATAGTAATACTGCTTATGGTAGGAAGAAGGTGAATTGAGTAGTTGCCTTTTTGGGCTGAGTTGAGCGATGGTTTTATTTCTGTTTCTGAGCTAAAAATCTGTTGCAACAGTACTGTCATTTCTTTAGCTGTTTCCTCGTTCCTTCTTGTCTCTGTGTCTTCCCTGGTTTACCCATGCCGCATTGACAGTCATCGCGTAGACATCCCCGACAGTGACAGTGACAGCAACAGTGCCGACTGTCAGCATTGCAATGTCGGGGATGCCTCCGTGTATCCATTAGTAGGCTACGCCCTCCTAACCCCACTATGTGGGGGTCTGCATTCCCCAACCCCCTAGTATCTAGGTTTCTAACTCCGAGTCGGAGTTGGACCGGGGGGGCAAACACCCAGCAAGACAGTCCTGATCATCATACAGACCACCACAGTGACTGGCGGATTTTGCCAGATTCCAATCGCTGTGGTGGTCTTCGCGATCAGGGAGTTGCTGTGGCAACGGCATATGGTCTTCCCTACCTACACCTTGGCCACTTGTTGGTATTGTTTCTGTTCCTAAAGCAGTTTTCCAGTCGCTCTCCCAGTCCAAATTGCAATGTTTCCTCCATTTGCATTTGCCAGGCAAGACAGACCTCTCGATAGTGCGCACGGTCGCACTGCACGAATGTGTGCATGGAGCTTCGCGATCATGTGAATGCTCCGTGCAAATGAGCTTGCAAATCTCTTAATTTTAAGGCTTTGTTTAAAAAGGGAAGCATGCTTCTTTCCTAGTAGAGAGTCCGCATGCAGGAGTAGTGGGGAAATCCAAGCTAGTGTAACCCCTCACCCCTGCATTTCTTAGCAAAACGACAGGTGGCATGCTGTTGAAGCTGACAGCAGTACCTGGTGGGGACTGGGTTCGGGGAGGATGAGGTTACTCAGCACAGGGGATCTTGGTTTGGCTACTCTGCACAGGGGCATCCAAGTAAATCTGAACACAGGAAGCAATAACTGTAATGTCCAGAGCCAGGAATGGGATTCTTCAGTGTGGCTTTTATTCACATCCAAGCTGAACAAACAAAGCATAGACGGACCTCCACGGGGCTACATTCCTGGTAATGCAAATTAGAAACTACAGAACACTTTATCACTATTTCCAGCCCTCAGGCTCTAAACCCACTAGGCACACAGCCCGGACTTGCACGCATCTTTGGGTACAGAGCCCGACTTGTACACTACTTGGGTTTTCCCCACTGGCCCAGCTCCCCTGCCGGCCACTTGATCTGCGGTCAATTTGAGGAATGAACCAATTATCCTTTTGTGGCTCCCCAAACCACACTAGAGTCTTCGACTCCTAGAGAGAATTTTCCTTACAATCCCACATCTGGATACTTCCCTCATCACTGGCCAAGTGCCTGAGGTAAAGTAGAAATCCATAGAAGAAATCCGTAGAGGTGGACCTGGTCACTAAAGATGGGGGGCCACCCACCTCCAGCTCCCACAGCCCATACCCGGCCATTTCTCTGGAAACTGAACAATTCCTTTACTGAAAACTTTCAAATGTAGATTCTGGGTAGACGTCTGTCACATCTTCTCTACATATCATTTGCATCCCAACAAGCTCTGGACTTGAACCTACTTTTAATTTGCTTAGCCCATTACTCTAGGCTTCCCAATATTTAGTAGTTCAATCCCCATATTGTCACACAAGTCCCAGGGTGAAAAACATAGGCTCTTTTAGTAAGAGCAGACATTCACCCTCACGTTGCAGGTGCCCCACAGGCGACTCACAAATCTTCTTGTTCTCCCAAATAAATTCTGGAACACATAGGCAGCTTTTCCTCTACAAGCAGAACTAGGGGATTGCCCCAGGAATCTGCAGGGAACCCTTTCCTGCCCCCATCCCCAAAGGGAGGGGGCACTGAGACCCAAAAACAACGGTCTCCACCACTTCAATTATCTTCTGTGTACCTCTTTTGGTGGAGACACACACCCTTTTATTTAAAAATAGCCCACTGTCAGGGCTGAGGCTCCTAGAGCCTTCACTGAGCTGCTGTCTCAGCAAGCTCCCAACTTCACACCAAACTGATTGACTCACACTGACTGACTGACTTCAAAACTTCCCAACATTCTATACCAACTCCCTTGCTGCAGATTCTAATGTGGCTCATGCATCTGCCATAGTTCTATTGGTGATGTCATCCCTCAGACTCAGCTGAGACTGAGAACAGAGTGAGACAGTGTGAAACCCATTTAACTGGAGTTTCACAAGCTGCCTTCCTTGCCTACCACTAGGTCTTACTGGGATTCTAGTAACTTTGGATAACAAGGGAGTTACACTAGTAAGCCACAGGGCAAATTACGCAGTACAAAACATCCTTCTCGCTAAACATAGGGACATGCCCTGGTTCAATAAAGTTTCTTAAGGTTTGCATTTCAGAACTTCTTGCATTTCTCTACTTGCATGCATGTTTTAAAGTATAGCTGCAATATAGGGAATTGTTTATCTAGCACTGTAGCCAAAGGCTTGTCTGTTGGTTAAATAAAACAAAGACAGGCATAATTACCTAGACTCCCTGTTTGGAGCCTTTGCTTGTGAGAGAACTCAGGACCTCCCTGCAGCCTTTCTGTCTTCTTTAGAGCCGTCCGGCCCTTTCTCCACTCCTTTTATGACAGCGACTGATGGGAGGAGTCTGGCTCTCTGGTGAATCTTTTCCTTTTCTTTCCTCTTGCATTGCTTTATGTAACTTATGAATGCTAAGCTACTTGAATCCTTAATACTGAGGATTTTAATGTATGAAAACAAGTTTTGAGCCTCCCTGAAGTAAATTTTGTTTAAAGATAGTTATGGGAGGGGTTTAGCACATCATGTGACCTGTTACCTGTATATATTCACTGAGAGTGTCTTGTAAAGTCAGTTGGTTGGTAGGGGCTGTACCCTACCAGTCGCCTAGCCTGCTACTAGGTGGATGAAGGTTTTTGTTGAAAGAAGCCAATTTCAGACCTGTTTCTTTTTGTTTATGTCTTTATTTTCCATTCTCAGTCCACTTGTTTATTCTGCCGTTTAATAAATCTGACTTGAAGATTTGCATCATGACACTTTGCCTGGACTCTATTTGTCCCCACGTTCACATATGGTGTCACAAATGGGATACTGGGTGGCAAGTGCAGCTTTTGGTGGTGTTTGTTGAGAGATGCCATGGAGGACCAGGAGCAGCAGGACAAGGCAGAGGCACCCATACCCAGTGGGGTGATGACAAGGACTATGGTTGAACAGTTTCAACTCCCCTTATCTGGTGGTTTGGGTGATATGAGGCAGAAGGAGACTAAGAAGGATTTCAGGAGAGAGTTGAAGGAAAAGGGTGCCACAGGAGGTGATTCTGATTCACAAGAGGAAGAAGAAGAAGCACCCCCTTCTGAGATGTAGGACTTGCTTTGTTGGCTCTATATAAAACAGCTGGACCAGGAGAAACAGAGGGAAAGAGACAGACCTCAAAGTGAAGCCAGGTGGGTGGATACTCTTATGGGAGGAGTCTGACTTTCTGGTGACTCTTTTCCTTTTCGTTCCTCTTACATTATTTTATGTAACTTATGAATGCTAAGCTACTTAAATCCTTAATACTGAGGGTTTTAATCTATGAAAACAAGTTTTGAGCCTCCCTGATGTTAATTTTGTTTAAAGATAGTTATGGGAGGGGTTTAGCACATCATGTGACCTGTTACCTATATATATTCACTGAAAGTGTCTTGTAAAGTCAATAGGTTAGTAGGAGCTCTACCCTACCAGTTCTCTAGCCTGCTACTAGGTGGGTGAACGTTTTGTTGAAAGAAGCCAATTTCAGACCTGTTTCTTTTTGTTTATGTCTTTATTTTCCATTCTCTGTCTGCTTGTTTATTCTGCTGTTTAATAAATCTGACTTGAAGATTTGCATCCTGACACTTTGCCTGGACTCCATTTGTTCCCATGTTCACAACCCACCACTAAGGTTCCCATTTGCCTATCTCATGCATTCCTGAAGCCCATTACAATTTTTTGCCCCTACCACTTCTGATAGGAGGCTGTTCCAGGCATACACCACTCTATCTGTGAAGAAATTTTTTTTCTCATCTTCCTTGAGTCCCCCCCTTCCAGCTTCATAGCATGTCCCCTGGTTCTTTAACATCTTTTTTTTTAAATGCTTCCCTTCTTGAACTTTGTTATACCCATGAAGTATTTGAATGATTCTATCATATCCCCCCATCTCCTTCTTTCCTCCAGGGTGTACATATTGAGATCCTTCAGTCTCTCCTCATCGGGATTGTAATTGTAATGCAGACCCTGCATAATTTTGGTTGCCCTCCTCTATGCTGCCTCTACCCTTTCTATGCCTTACTGGAGATGTGGTCTCCAGAACTAGACACAGTACTGTAGGTGAGGTCTCACCAGTGATCTACACAATGATAACACCTCCTCTCTTTCTGCTTGTGATACCCCTCCCTATGTACCATAGCATTCCACTAGCTCTCCCCACTGCCTTTTCACACTACCTGGCCACCTTTAGATCATCAGATGTGATTGCTCCCAAGTCCCTTTCCTGTTTGGTGGTGGTTAATACTGCCCCCCCCTCCCATTTTGTACTCTGCTCCTGGCTTTCTGTGCCCCAAGCACATTATTTTGCACTTCACATTGAAATCAAGCTGCCACATACTTGACCACTCTGCTACCTTTCCTAGATCACTATTCATCCCCCCCCCGAATTGTTTACTGTATTACAGATTTTAGTGTTATCTGCAAAGAGGTATACATTCCCTTATAGTTCCTCTGCAATGTTGCTAATAAAGACTTTAAAGCAGACTGATCCCTGTGACACACCGCTTGTCCCTTCCCTTTCTTGGAGTGATCTCCATTTATCTTCACCCTCTTTCTCCTGCCCCCCCAAACAATTTATCACCCAGTGTACCTCCTTAGGACCCACTTTGAGGCTTCCCAGCTTGTTTACTAGTCTCCTATGTGGAACAGTGTCAATTGCCTTACTGAAATCTAGGTAAGCAACATCCACCGCTCCACCCTGATCCAATTTCCTGGTCACCCAGTCAAAATAATCTATCAAACTTGTTTGGCATGCTCCCCCCCCCACACACTGTGAATCCATACGGTCTTGGATCCTGAAGGCCACTGGATTCCAGATATTCTGCAATCCACTCCTTCAGTAGTGATTCCATTACTTTCCCCACCACTGAAGTCAGATTTGCTGGCTTGTAATTACCAGCCTCCTCTTTGCTTCCACGTTTGTGAAGTGGGACTACAAGACCCATCCTCCAGTCCTCTGGAACCACTCCCATCTCCAGTGAGTGGTGGAACATGGCTATCAGCGGTGCAGCCAGTGCCTCCCTGAGCTCCCTCAATATCCTATGATGCATCCCTTCTGGCCCCATTGCCTTGTCCACTTTCAGATTTGTGAGTTCCCTCAGACTCTTCTCCTCAGTAAATGGATTAGTGTTTATTTCCCATTCTTCTATGCTCCTGGCCCTTATCTTTGGTCCCTTTCCTTCCCCTTCCCCCATAAACATCAAGCAAAAGTACGTGTTCATGATATCCACTTTTTCCTGGTCCCCCTCCACACACTCCCCTCCTTCCTTTGTGTACCTTACTATCCCTCCCCTGGTCTTTCTCTTTTCACTTTTGTACCTGAAATATAACTTGTCCCATTTCTGCATTGCTTGGGCTATTTTCTCCTCCATCTGCACCTTTGAGCTCCTAATTGTTTTTCCTGCCTCCCTCTGTTTCTCCTGATACACCTCAAGATCTTATTCTCTCTGTGTCTCTGTATACCTCCTGAATGCTGTGTGTCCTTACCTTCCCAGCCACCTCTTTTAAGAACCATAGCAATCTCTTGTCCATCCTGCTTTTACTTACATGTCTGACGTTGTGATTCGTTGCCTTCTGTAGCCCTCCTTTTACTTTTGCCAACTGTTCCTTGACTCTGCCTAAGTCTCCACCCCCCAAGCCAGGGCATTCATGAAGCATTCCCCCATCTTTTTAAAATCGAGCTATCCTGAAGTTCAGGACCCTCAGCCTTGTGTGGTTTGATCCTGCCATAGTACTTACATTGGACCACATTGTACGGTAATCACTGGTTCCCAGGTGGCCATCCACTGTGACGTCTGCAACACTGTCCCCATTGGTGAGTACAAGATCCAGTACTGCCCCTCACAAGTGGGCTGTTTTACTAGTTGTCTGAGGAATGCACCTTGCAGGGCATCCAGGATGTCCCTGTTCCTAGCTGAACCTAAAGCTAGGATGCTGTAATCTGTATCCAGCAGATTGAAGTCCCCCACCAGCAGCACCTCTCCCTTGTTTGCCATCTTCTGTATGGCTTCCACTAGAACTTTATCCAATCCCCCCCCACTCACCACCACTATACTGGAAGTCCATAGATCATGCCAGTGCAAATAGGAGCTCCCTTCCCTATTGCTAGGGTGACCCACAATACCTTCACCCCATCCAGATTTTGTTGTATCTTGGTAACCTTTATGCTATCCCTCCCATAAAGAGTCACTCCCCCACCTTTCTTTCCCACTGTGTCCTTTCTTAACAGAGTGTAGCCTGGTTTGGCTATATGCCAGTCATGGTTTTCACTGCAGCATGACTCAATAATGGTGACAATATCCATGTCAGATTCTGCCATGATGGCCTCTAGGTCTGGAATTTTGTTTCCCAGACTTCAAGCACATCCCCCTTCCATTCTGGTTTTATGAAGAACAGCTCTACCATCCCCTCCCTGCTGTATGCAACTGACTCTATCCTTACTGTGATGAATTCAGGGACATATCACTGCAGCTTGACTCGGTATCCCACTTGTTCTTCCTGAACAAGCAGAGCTCTGCTGGCCTGTCAGCATCTGCTGTTGACTGGTTCTATTCATACTTAATGTGCCATTAACAGTCAGTACAGGTGGGAGACATCCTGTTCCCCCCACCATTCTAGCAGAGGTCCCACAGGGCCCCATCCTGAGTCCTATCCTTTTCTCAATTTTCATAAATGATCTTCCCACTTTTTGTGTCTTCACATATCCACACATATGCCTATGATAAGGTCATGGGAAAGAAGTCCTTTGTAACTTCAGCACCTTACTTCTAGAACTGCCGACCTTCAACCTTACAGGATTGTTCTTCACTTGGTGGATTTAAGAAAGGATTCAAGCTGTCCTGCTGGAGAGCAGCCTTTGCTCCTATAATCAGTGACTCTTACTTGGATTATTATAACTGTCTCTGTTTACTCAGTCTGGATTATGTTCATATCCGATTCTGATAAGTTTTCCCTCCCTTGTGTAATTAAAAATTGTTATTAATATTTTTGTCATGTACTGATATTACATGTTTAGCTATATGCATTTCTTTTATGAGCATCTATCTAGACTGTGTAATGTCTGATTGTTATATTTCATTAATTCCAGGTCGCCCTTGAAAAAGGGACTCCTGTGTCTAAGTGGGCCTACCCCCGGTAACAAAATTAATAAATAAATAAAAATGTACACCTCCAGCCCTTTGGCTTCAGCTATGGAAGGTCCACTCCAGCATGACTACCCCAGTGTGCTGCGTTGTTTCCATGCCACTCAACTGAGGGTCAACATCAAGAAGATTCTGTCTATGACCTTTGGTACCATCCAGAAACTGGCTAAGCTGTCATCTCCTGTGTTTTCTCCACACTGGATGGCACTCTCCCTGTAGGTTGTCCCTACCTTCAGGTACCTTGGTGTGTAGCTTGATAGCAAGCTTGACTTCTCTGCCTACATCAACATCATACATGGCAGACTTTTCCCTAAACTCAGTGCCTTGTACTGCAGTAAGAACTGTCTTTCCCTCCAGGTCTGCCAGGAGTTGGTTTGGTAACAAAAATGTTTCTCCCAGTCTTCCACTATGCATATGTGGTACTATGGTACCTCCCCTTGTTCTTCCCTTGCCAGACTGGATACACTCTGCAATGCCTTCTGTCATTTTGCTATCAACTTTCCCCTCTGTACTCACTATTGCTCCCGCTATTCCTCCTTCTCCAACCTCTATCTACATTCACGTTGCCTGTCCCACTGTGCCTCCTTCATTGCTAAATATTGATTGGGTCCCTTCCCTCCTACCTTTCCTCAGTCCTCTGTGCTCTCCTCTTCTTACTCTTTCTCTGCTCCAGAGATTCTTGTACCTTCTCCATTCCTCACCCTCACTCCTCTGCTGGGTAAGCTGCTTTCTCCTTCTGCCTCACTTCCCCCCGGAACCTGTTCCTCTTTTACCTCTACCACTCTGCCTCACCCTGTCTTCAGGCACCTGCAAAGGCATATTTCTGCCCCCCCATACCTGTAAACTTCCCTCCTGTCTTTTCTTCCTGTCTCATCTGACCCCCCCATTTAATACTCCCCTAAATCAAGGCTCGCTGTGCTTTCACCATGCTCTGTTTCAGTACCCCAATAGCACTGTCTCCTTCCACAGCAGGCACTGCTCACCTTATTGTGTTCTTGCACATTTGTCCACATAGCTTTGCATTATTCCATGTTGCAGTTCATTTACTTGCTTTCCAACATTTATTTCTACCTCTGTGATGTTGCTTATGTAAATGCAATATGATGCTTTGTAGCTTTTTTCTGTCTGTACTCCCCTTACCCCCTCCCTAGGATTGCACCTGAAAACAAGCCTCAACTCAGTGTGCCTTTACCAGTTTAAAATTTTTGAATAAATAAGTAAACTCTCCACCAGAATGTAGGCCACATCATCAGGTCCATTAAGCATCTCCATGGGGGCCATGAAGCACTTGTACAGCAGCAGCCCTGTGGCAGTCAAGGTGACAGGTAAGTCTCTCTCAGCAATTTACACCTCCCACTGATACTCAGAGAAAACCAGTGGGAGGGGAATTGACAAGCTTCACTTTTGACCAGCAGTGACTAGACTATTGGTTCCCCTTCCTGCTGGCACACACAGAATCCCAGAAGAGAGATTGGAAGGAGCTTTGCATGTTGTCAGTATAGCCCAGACAGACAAAATATTTTAAAAAAATTGGAGGGCACATCACATGATATTGAAAGGAGCAAGCAGCTAGCATATGCAGGTGAGCTACAGCACTGTCCTCCAGAAGTTACCAAGAAGATTCAAACCGATTCACTTTCCACAATTAACATGTTGAAACCCCAAGACAGTTATGAGAAAAACTTCTAAAAACACACAGTTTGCAGTGGGCAGACACTTGCATGAATACAACCAAAACAGTAGTTAGCATAAGGGTAGAGCTTCCCAGAAGACGGTAAAGTAAGTTTCCAAGCCTTAAACATCCAGTGTTATTGACAACCCTATTTGTATAGCTATTGTTAATGTATTGTCATTTTACTTAGCCTTGAATGACCTGTTATGAATTCCTGTTTTAGCTACCACCAACTTCTAATGTGTCTTGCACCACTTGATTGTATGTAATTAACTTGTACATAAATATTTTTGCTTGCTATTGCAAATGTTGCTCATTTGCTTCTATTGTATTTTACTTTGTACCTGCCTATTTTATTTACCTATGTAACTGCTTTCTATTGCCCCTATTGCCTGTTGGTGTGTATCTGTCTAATTTGTCTTGATGTGGGGCCTTTACAAAGGGGTCTCTGATTCAAAGGTTGTAATTCCGATACTCTCAGTAAATTAAAAAAAAAAATTGTTTGGTTTATCCACTAGTGGCAATTAAAATGGTGTGAAACAATACTATTTACAGTCCTTGTACCAATTGTATGCAGCCTTTTGAGGCAAATACCTCATTCAGTAGGTCAAATCAGTACACACTGGATAAGGCTCTGACTCAATTTTACCAAATCCCAATTTCTCCACATTATACACAATCAAATATGTCAGTGACACACCTGGGAAACATATTGGGAAGTATGAAGCTAAGGTTTTGCTGACTCTTGCGATTTAGTTTAAAAGTGGGCCAGCGAACAAACCCCTGACTTGGTTGAAGTAGAAACAACTATAGCAGAACAACATACAGTATGTGGAACACTGGCACTGAAAATTCCATAATTCCAACAAGCAGAAAAGATACAGACAACCCATGGAACTCAGGAAAAAAATGTCAAATATTGTCACATGGAACTGTATTAGAGACAGTGTAGGGGAGTAATCAGGAAAATGAACAGAAGCAGTATCTTCATTGGCACATGGGGATCAATATAGAGAAAGAAAGGTAAGATGTGGCTGGGATGAATCAGGACTGCATTTGAGTACCATTATTGCTGTGAAAAATAATGGTTGTGAAACCACCTGTGCACAGCGAGAAGTATGTGGGAGCAGGATAAACAAGCAGCAGCGGCACGTAAAATAACAGAGGAACCAAAATGGGTCGTGCTGACATATTGAGATTGACATATAACAAAGATCCCCCCTCCCTACACACACACACACACACACACACACACACACACACACACACGCCATTGACTAGGACAACATCAGAGTGGGACCTTTCTATACTGTAGTACCTTGACAGGTAGAAGTTATCTGGAAGTGCAGTATGGAGAGCAGAGTGCAGGAAATTTATTGCAAAAAACTACATTAATGCATCTGTTAGGGTTGAATCACAAAGCATGAAATGTAGAGAACTGCGATGTTAGGGTACAAAGTGCCTTGAGCCTTAATCTGTCATGTTCCTTAGGGTTTGAAGAATTATAAAAGACAGTGTTGATGCAGCCTTAACTCTAGCACCATTTTTCCAAGCATTTGTGTGCATGTATCTTCTGTCTGAACAGACACTGCCAAACATAGAAACATAGAAACATACAATTTGACGGCAGATATGGACCGCTTGGCCCACCCAGTTTGCCCATTTCCCTACCTAATGGATAAGCTGCAGATCCTAGTTAACCAGCAGCCTACTTCTTTCTACCCCCAACCCCTAGAATTGCCTTATGACTGTCCCATGCATGCTTGGACAGTCAGTGGTGTGTGTGTGTGTGTGTGTGTGTACGCGCGCACGCAGTGCGGAATATATGTTCCACTTTGATCCCATTATGTTGACACATACTGGTTGTATTTCTCCATGATTTTGCAATGAATTACCTACACACTCTAATATTGTACCATCAGTGGTGTGTGTGTGTGTGTGTGCATGTGTCCGTGCGTGTGTGTCTGCACACATGCGCATGTTCATGAATCTGTGCATGTGTGCAAGTGTAGTGTGTAATGTGGAATCCATGTTCCACTTTGATCCCACTATGTTAACATGTAGTGGTTGTATTCCTCTTATTTTTGTAATGAATAAAATATAAACACGTAGCCAGTTCCTCTTCAAGTGAAATAGTGCCATCAAGTTGACTGACTGTTCTCATTTTAATATATGTTTCAAGGTTCTTGATGAGACAAAAATGATATGAATAAAACAATTTAAACTAAAGTTTATAGGTGCATGGAGGTGCCATGTGCCTTATGTCGATTAAATTGTGCAACTTGGGTGATATGATGTGATTTGAAACAGTAGCAATATTTTACAAAAAGGAAAAAACAATCATGCAGGCAGTGCAAGGCAAGTATTGTAAAATCACACACTAAGCTGTAATACACTGTAGGGTGAAGCACATTTTCTCCTTTCAAAAGGACATTCAAAACTACAGAAAAAAGAAGAGCATTTCCCAGCAAGGTGCCTTCATCATCACTTTGAAATTTGTCATGACATTACCTTAGGCATTGCCATGGTCAGAATGAGCGATCTTTTCTTTCCAACTAAAATCATACAACTATTCATATGCAGCAGATGCAGTTCAAATATTTATATGAAAAATGGAAATAACAGAGGCACACATGTATTTGAAGATACTATACAAACTCCTGTTAGTTTATTATATCAGCAAATGTACATCTTAAGATTGTTTTCTAAAGCAAAGCAATAATGGGCAAACATACTGCTAACTCTATGATAAATATTTCATCATTAAATACTGCATTCATTGTCACTGGAATTTCTTAAGTTTGCATGGTTAAAATAAATGTAGTGATTTCCACAGTACAATGGCAAGGATCATACCATTAAAAAATGACTATTAAGTTTTCATTTAAGGATATTTAATGTGTATATAAAGCTGGCAAGAGTACTGTATGTTTGAAGATTATGATACTGAAACAACACGCAAATTTCACTGTTTCACTTCTATTAACCTTGTATTTTATCTAGATATTATAATTTAATTTGTTATTTAGTTATTTATTTATATTTTGGTAAATGAGTGAACCCGCTGGAACCAGTGGTCCCTTTTTCATGGGCGACCTGGGGTTAATTACCCACAACCTTTCCATATAGCACCAGCAATAGGTTACATTACAAGAAGCAACAGTGACAGTTACAGTAGAAGAAACAGGCACATTTCACAGTATCCATGACAATGATACATTGTAAAAAATTAATTACAACCAGAAATTCAAACATGTTACTCAGGTAGCATACTGAGGATCAATTGAATTATGCAAGGATACTATACACTATGTGGCTATAAGTGCAAAAAAAAAGTTATATCTACTACACTGCAGAAACAAGATCACACTTCCATAGATGGGAGTTAGAGAATGAGATAAGGATAGGGTAGTAGACAAGGACAGGGGTGGGGAGGGGGAGTAGCAACATACAGGTCAGGCAAGTAATGGTGGGTACTGAGGAGTTAGGTTCTACACTCAGCGGGTGCAGGAACATAAGCATTTTTCGAGTAGAAGAGTTTTTAAGCCTCTTTTAATGACACCAAAAGAGTAGCAGTTGCACAATTCAACAGGGAGCAGATTCCAGTGGTATGGAGCTGTATAGGCAAAGGATTGTTTACCGGCCAAAGAAGATACCTTAGGGACTTCCAGTATGTTGCAGTTAGAGGACCGGGGTGCACTATGATGACTCAACCACTACTGCATTAATCTCTGGACACAGATGGGACAATTCCACACAGAGATAGGTGACATTAAGGATTATTTGTTACTTCTCATGTGACAGCCCTTTCCCAGTTGGTTACTACCTGAGTACAGTACCTTACCTCCCCAAATGGAGTAGCTAAGAGCTTTCAAGAGTAGGGAAATCTGCATTGGTCTAACCTTGAGACCTTCAGGAATATGAGCCAATGGTATTGCAAGTAAGGAGTCTGACACTTGGGTGTCTGGGCAAAAAGGTAAAAGTTCACTGAAAATATTAGAGACATTTTTGCAATTACAGCCACGAATGGCACAGTAAAAATTCAGATAAAAACAACACTTATTTTCCATCAATTACTTTTTCTTATACTCTGTACAACTCAGCAGGGTACCTCCACCCCACTATTCACTTCTAAATCACCCCTGGAGACTGCAGGCACACACCTCCCACTAGCCCTCCAGATATCGCACTTTCCAAGGATAAGCACTCACCTAGGCCTTCATCCCCAAACTTTCTGTACTGTAGAACTAAGGCAATCAGTAACTACTGGGACATACAGCACCTCTGAGCAGTCAGTTCACTGAATTCTTCTGCTAGATACCCTCCCTGGTATCCAATTACTGTGCACACTGTATATTTTTAGAAGTAAGGCAATTAGTAACTACTGGGCCATACTTCCGATCAGTCAGTCCACCAGCTCCTTCTGCCATATAACCCCTGACATCCAATTACTGTGACCTTAAGGGTGTACAGTGACTACTAGGCCTACATACCTACCTCAGTCAGCCCGCTGACCCCTTCTGCCACATACCCCATGGTATTCACTTTCTGTTCACTTAACTGTATCTTATACTCTAACAATCATTTAAAATCAGTTAACACATTTCACATTCATTGCTAATCACACTTAAACTGAGTAATGGCATTAAACAATGTTGCATACTGGTACATTTAAAGAAGTAACATAATCCCCCCTCAGTCTCTTCAGTTTCAGTCCTTCATTTTGACAGAGTTTCTTTAAATCAGAAGGACTGATGTAAATTCTCTGTAAAACAGTGTCACTGAAGCTTTTAAAACAGTCTCCAATTTTGTATCACCAAGGCTTTTACTATGCCACACTCCTTTGGAAATACTGAAGAAATTCTGTAGAGATGATGCAGCTTGGTGTAGTTGGAGGGCCCTCAGTTGAGTCAGCAGGTGGTCGATGAGAACAATGATTTCTTCAGGTTTGCAGATTCTATTCTGTGAGGAAACTGGTTACACAGGAACAATAGACACTTGGGGCAACAGGCTTTCTACACTTATTGCCCTGCACTGTCCCTAATCTGAATACAGGTGATCCCCTATCCTTTCACTGTATTTAAACTAAGCTGGTTCTGTCAGGCTTTTCTTTCTTCTTTAGGCCTCTTCAAATAGACATCCCTTGGCATGGGCACCTTCCTTGCTGGACGCTCACCATACTCAGACTGACTGCACACTGGCTGTGCATCTCTTTTTACAGTCAAAACCTCATTAGCATATTTACATCTGCGGTCACTGAGTGCACACTGACCTGTGTTTTTTCCTGTCAAAATAGTAATTTCCCCTTTAATTGAACTGATCACAAGTTTTTCTCTCAGAAATTAGTTATGCAGTTTCCCACGCTAAGCTCCACCTATAGAGTAACTACCTGCATGTATTAGCTTTACTAAAGTACTAAGGACCACTCCCCCTTAAAAGGTTAGTGACTCCCATAATTTACATTCTACACATCTCAAACTATTTTTTTACATGTAGGATGTCCTTCTAGACATGTGTGCCAAGTCTGGTTTAATTTCATTAGATTTTGGCTTGGCAGTGCATTGCTAAATATGTATATTGTGTTCTGACTTTTGTGGTTCACTTCTGGCTGTCCTCATGTTTAAAATGCTCCATTTTGAATTCTGTATATTTCTGTGAGTAAACAATGACTGTATGCTGTGCCCAAGACTCTCCTAGGCTCTGCATGCCTGTTTGTTTATTCATTTAGTCAAAATCAGTGTATGTTTACTGCATATGAAGCCGTGAGCTCCTGTGGCTAACCGCACACTTTTTTATCACAAAATGGCTCCTGTGAGCTTTTATTTCATTCACTGAGCTTGTCTGTGGCGTCTCCTTGAGCCCCATTGCCAGACTGTACATATTTAGATGTATTTTATTCACTTTGAGTCAGTCCCTGTATTTAACATTCCCATGCGATTATTGCCTTGCCAACTATTCTGAAGGAAATGTCTATCTGGTTGATCCTACCACAAGAGGAGCGAATCATGCTGCATCGTCTTGATCCTGCGTGAAGCAAGCATCAATGGCAGGCCAAAGCCTGCTTTCCAATCAGCTGCAGAGTGAGGCGGCTGCCCAGAGCATGTCTAGGATTTGGGTGGAGCGAGGTGTGCTCTGCTGTTGGACCGTTGCTCTGTCTCTCAGTCTTCTTTCACTCAGTTTTTGGCACCAGTAGCACCCACAGTTGCCACTCTGCATTCATTTACCTTACTCAGAGCAGCATAACTTCATTTAGGAGTGATTATTTAATAAATAAAAATACAAATAACTTTAAGAATGGCACAGGCAACTCAGGCATCCAATTATTCACTGGCTGTCTAGCACTTTTGTCAGTAGCCATGGCGATCAATTAGCCAGTCCACTGGCCATCAGAAAAATCAATCTCTATTTCTACCATTAAAACTACTATTTTTCTCACAAAAACATTATCAATCACTATATCAAAGTGTAAAACTGTGTGGGTGAGAAAACATCAAGCCAGGAGTCCTTTCCTCTTCCCCCTGCACTGCATCCCACTGTATCAATTAATAATAATATGCTCACAATGTATTTTACTAGCAAACTCCTTTTAAACTGCTCATGTTGACTATACTATAATTATGGAAGCCAAGTTCAGTCTTTTTATTACCACTTGCACTGCCCCACATATCTCTGGCAGCTCCTACCTATTCTGGGTTTTGATTCTGCATCCTTAACTACTTAGTTTATATCTAAAATGAAACTATTTAAGCTGTCCTTATACTCTTGGTGGAACAGGCTATTTGAGGTTGTTACAGCACGACTGTAGGGCTTAGGGGTCAGGATGCCAGTTAGGTTTGGAGGGTATAAACTTTAGTCATCCTTATTGTGGGACTCAGGGAGAACTGCAGTCTCCACTCCTGGGAGGGTCAGTTAAGGGAGTAGAGGACTTCACAGTGGTGTTTACGAGCGGGGGAGCCTAGTTGGACACAAATCTGCTAATTCTGTTGTATAATACCAGGAGACTTTGAACTCTCCGCTCCTGAGGGAGTTATAAATGGGGGATACATAATAACAATGTGGGAAGCAAGACACAGTTATCAATAGCTAGCCTTGCCTCAGGGACTAGCTTATTGCCGAGGCGATAGAGTATGCCAATTTCTTGATGCAGCACTTTAGATAAGTGATCAACCTGGGCCTTGACAGAGAGATCTTGGTCTAGATAGACCCCCAGATGTTTTATGTTGTCAACCACTTCAATAAGCAATCCTGCTGAGGTATACAGTGGAAGCAAGTGCAGTTTGTCTGTCCCTATCTTTTTTTTCAGCAAAAGAGAATTGCTTTTATTTTTCTGCCATTCAGGACAAGTCTGTTATCCTGGAGCCATTTTTCCAGTGTGCTAAAATCTGAGGCTAGTTCATCTCCAATTATCTGTATGTTGGGGGAGCTTCTGTGCAGAACCACATCATCAGCAAAAAGCAGAATGTTACTTCCACCGCAATTCTTAGGTAGTTCATTGATAAAGATAGAAAATAGCAAGGGCTCCAAGACTGATCCCTGTGGAACCCCTTCAGAAATAGGTTGGAGGTCAGAGTGAAAACCCTTCCATTTGACTTCCTGGGCCCTATTAGATGGGCAGTGTTGGAACCAGCATACAACTAATTCATCAAAGTCAAGCTGAAACAGTTTGTGGAGGTGCAGCCTATGGTCCACCAAATCAAAGGCCTTTGCCAGGTCAATAAAGACAACCCCCTAGGCATACTATTATCCATTGCCCCCAGCACATCAGTGGTGAACCTAACAAGATCAGTTTCAGTGCCATGTTTTTTCCTGGAAGCCATGCTTCCTGTTGGAGAGCAGGTGATGCTGCTCCAGATAGTCCAGGAATTGATTGCATGTTAACCTCTCTTCTGCCTTAGCCAATGGGCTAAGGAGAGAGAGATGGAATGGTAGTTTTTGATTGATTCTTTGAGGCCACTTTGTGTACCGGGACAATAGCAGTCACTTTTCACTTATGGGATACCTTCACTTCAATGAAGGATCTGTTGATAAGGAGGGTGACAGGCCAGGCAATCACAGGGGCTGCGATTAAAAGCAATTTGGGTTCTAAACTGTCATATCCAGGTGAGTCATCTGTTTTAATATGCCTCAGGAGGGTAGAGACTTTCCTCTTCCACATTATCTTGAAGTGGAAGCTGGACAATAGGTCACTTATGTCGCCCTCTTCACGGTGTGAGGGAGGGAGGGAGTTGGAGAGGTCAGGTTTGAATCTAGCTTAATCGGTGAAGAACTTATTAAAAGCATTGGCAATTTGAAGGAGCTCACCAATGTTCTGACCATCAGCTACTATGTTCCCTATAGTAGCGCTGGTACATCCATTCAGTAACAGATTGACACGAGACCAGAAACACTTTGGATCAGTCAAGTTGTTGCTTTGTAGTCTCCTGATATAATCTTTTTTTGTTAGCTTCACCTCCTTTTTGCACTGATTCCTAAGTTCCCTGTATTGGTTCAAGTCCTCCGACTAGCCTGATTCTTTAGTGAGCCTCCAGGTCTTGTCCTGGGAGATCATACTACTTTTAACTCAGTAGAAATACGTTTGTAACACCTGCCTTTGACCCTGAGCTGTCTAAGTGGGGCACATTTATTAGTAGCCGAATGAAAGTTATTAACAAAGTAATCCAGTGCATCAGCAATCGTAGGGAGAGCCTTAATTTGACCCCTGTCAACTTTTCTTAGTGTAGCTTTAAAAATCCCCACATCAAACTTGCAGTAGTCCTGAGAGATAAGCACCCTAGGCTGAATTTTGAGGGAGGAGTTTTTCCAGATAAAAAATGAGAGTGATTGCTTGCTGAGTAAGAGAACATACTTATCACCTTGACTCTATCTGACTGCAAAATCTTTGTTTATGGGGAAAATCACCAGTCACTTAATGGAAAACTTGGAGGTTAAAGAGCAGCTGACATGAAATGCAGTCTTGGACAGGCAATTCATACCAAGGAGATGCCTGCCTGAGGAGCTATTTCAGCCCATTTTTGATGTTTTGTGAGTCACTGAAAGTACTACTTGCATTTGAAAGCCTGGCTTGTAAGTTCTATATGTGAGCCGAGCAGCTGAACAGCGCTGCATCCCACCCCCTATAAAAAGCTGTTTGGTGATGTGAGGTAGGGAACGGGGATACAGGTGCTCTATATAGAGATCTGTTGTATCAAGGGATAGAGCTCACTAAACATACATATAGTATCTTTGATTGCAGTTGTACTTGTATGGGGCTGTACATTATATTTCAGTCCCATACATGCATAACTGCAAGCAAAGATACTATATGTATGTTTATACAGCCCCTTTCACCGATTCCACTGCTCTTTATATACATATATATCTATATATATATATATATATATATATATATGTATATATACCCATATTTATTTATTTACTGAACTATTTCACCAGGAAGACACACTGAGCAACAAGTCACTTGTTTCCCGGTGCAACCTGGGGGGAAGGGGTACAACTGGAATGAGACATTCAACATTCAGGTTACAAGCTCAACATTAACATACAGTTGTAAGGCATGTGTTACAAACAGTGTTACAACAGTGTTGAGCATAACATGTAGAAAGAAGAACAAAAATAAGTGCCAGGTTAATAAGTAAACAAGTGCTTGCATAAAAGAAAAGGGGGAAAGAGACGGAGGGGTGAGGTGGGGGATGGGGAAGAGTCTTTCCCCTGGAGACCGCTTCAGGGTGCAAAGAACCCTGTAAGGGGACTGTGGGGACCAGAGAAAAGGGGTTAAGGTGGTGTCCCAGAGAGACCCCTAGAAGATGGTGGAGGAAGGGAGTAGATGAGAGATACAAGCCCCTTGGGGTGGTAGGGAGAGGGACCCACGGAGAGCATCCAATATTCTGTGACAGATCAAGGAACGCCAGTAAGGAAGGACAATTAAGGGAAAGGGGAGAAGGGCTAGGGATTTGGGGGGTGGGTGTGTACAGAGAAAAATGAAGGTGAGGGTAGGGTGGTAGGGTTTGTCCAGAGTGTAGAAGAGGGAATTAGGAAGGGACATGGCAAGAGCAGCTAGATGCAAGGTAATTATTGAGGGCAGAGATGATGGAGTAGGCAGAGGATGAGAGCGGATTTGGGGGGGGGTTCGAATGTTTGGGAGGCGGTAAGAGTGGCTAGATTGGGTGGATCTGCAGGGGACAACCAGGGTACGGGAGTCGGTTGATCTAAGGGAATGGGATGGTGGGGGGGATGTTATAAAGGAGGAAGTGAGGTAGGAAGGGAGCTCACCCAACCAGTGTTTGAAGGTGAATTTAGCACAGTGAGAGAGTCACCTATTTGTAAGAGAGGGGAAGGATAGGGCATGATAAAGACTGCAGGGATGGGTGTGAGGGGGTGCATCCAGGGCAAAGCAGCAGAAGGAATTGTAAAGGGTGTCCAGTTTGGCCAGGGAGGACTTAGTGGCAGCACCAAAGACCACATCACAGTAGTCGAAAATGGGCCATATCATCTTCTGAACAAGTTCATGCCTAGCCGTAGGAGGGATGCCACTATGGTTCCTGAAGCTTGGTGTGCAGTTTATTTTGGATGGTGTCAATATGTCCAGAGTAGTTTAGGTGTTGGTCAAACCAAACACCTAAATACCCGAAAGAGAATGTGTTCTCAAGTAAAGCACCCTCAATGGTGTGAAAAGTGGGTAGAGAGGGAAGCCTAGAGTGTCTCTGCCTTGTGCCAAAGGTCATGCAGACTGTCTTTTTGGTGTTGAAGAAAAGTTTATGGTTAGCAAACCAGAGCTGAACCTTGTTGAAGTTTTGCTGTAAGGTGGTTGTAACTTCAACATGACAGGAGCCAGATCCATGCATGACTGTATCATCAGCATACATATATATAGTGGAGGATGGGGAGCAAATGGAGGGAAGATCATTTAAGAAGATGGAGAATAGGAAGGGCCCAAATACCGAGCCCTTGGGGACTCCAGTGCTAATAGGCAGAGGATGAGAAGTGGCGTCCAAAATCTTAACTGATTGGGTTCTACCAATAAAGTAGGCCTTGAACCAGTTTGTGACTGAGGGAGATAGGCCAGCTGCTGGGAGGGAGTTAAGTAGGAAGGAGTGAGAGACGGTGTTAAAGGCTTTGGCCAGGTCGACAAAAATTGCAGTGGTAATTTGCCCATTGTCCATCCCAGTTAGGATGGAGTCTGTGAGTTGTAGGAGAGAGGCGGTGGTTGAGTGATTTTTCCTGAAACCAGACTGGAAAGGGGTAAAAAAGAAGGTGTCAGATAGAAAAGAGGTGAGTTGGAAGAGGACGATGTGTTCTTGAAGCTTGGCAAAGGTAGAGAGTAGTGAAATGGGAAGATAGTTGCCAGTGGATGAGGGGTAACCCCCCTTTGGGTAGATGGAGAACCACAGCATGTTTCCATGAAAAGGGGACAGAGGCACTAGAGAATGAGAGTACCTGCATATAGAGCACCTGCATCCCTGTTCCCTACCTTGCATCATCAAAAAGCTTTTTTAAGGGTAGGACTGCAGCGCTATTCAGCCACTTGGCTCATACATGGAAGTTACAAGCTGGGCATTCAAATGTAAGTAGTACTTTTAATAACTCACAAAACAATTCAAACATGCACTAAATTAACTCTTGGCAAGGCAACTCCTTGGTATGAGTTACATGCTTGGACCATGTCAGTGGTTCTTTAAGAGAAAGATGGCAATGTAATGTTCAGTTCCTGTACCATTTCTGGTAAATCATATTTTACTTATTTGCAGTATTTGCTGATGTTAGTTTATTATTGTATGGCACTCTGAGCCATTGGATGGGGCACCAAACAAACACAGTTGCCTTGCCGTGCCCTCTACTTGCCATCAGAATGGAAGAGCTGCAAGGAGAGAAGCCTGTTTTGTTGTTAGGCAAAAGGCCCACCTCTTCTCTTCTAGTTGGAGGCCATTGGCTATTAGAGATGTGCATATTGTGGTGCATCGATTATTTGCTCCAACTAATTTTCCAACTGCTACCTGCCCATTCTATAACTAGAATGTAACAGGTACTGTACTACAGGATCCCTATGGAGCCACAATCATCCTAATCATTTTCATTTATATTTTGGAGACAACAAAGCCTACCCAGCAGCACCACAAACCAGTTGACATCTTGAATAAATAATAATGATCCAATGGGGTACACCTGTCTTCATCATCACATCAGGCAGTAATTTGGATATTCCCATTAAGGGAATCATGCAGAGGATGCTGCAGGACATCAGGAGTCAGAATAAATCGTGTCAGCCAGGAATTGTTTATTTATTTATTGAAATGTTTCACCAGGAAGGCACACTGAGCGACAAGTCGCTCATCTCCCAGTGTGACCTGGAGGGAAGGGGTACAATAGGAAAGAAACAAAGTTTCAAGTTACAAGATCAACATTAACACACAGTTATAAGGCAAGTATTACAAACAGTGTTACAACAGTGTTGCACATAATAAGTAGAAAGACTGGACAATAATAAGTGCTGGGTTAATAAGTAAACAAGTGCTTACATGAAAGAAAAGGGGGAAATGAGAGGGAGGGGTTAGGTGGGGGAGGGAGAATAGTCATGTCCTGAAGACCCCTTCAGGTTGCGAGGAACCCTGCAAGGGACTGGGGGACAAGAGAGAAGGGTATAAGGCAGTGTCCCAGACAGACCCCTTCAGGATGTGGGGAACCCTGCAGGGGGGCTGTGAGACTAGATAGAAAGGGGGATAAGGCTGTAGGGATTTAAAGAGGGAGGAGAGAGAATGAAGAGGTGTGACTTAAATGCTAAGAGGGGGAATATAACCTAACGCAAGAGAGGACCCTTCAGGATGTGGGGGACCCTGCAAGGGGGTTGGGGAAGGTCAGTAAATAGGGATTAAGACAGTGATAGGAGAGGGAGGGAAGGAGGAAGAACTGAACCCTTGAGTGGAAGAGAATTTGTACCCTTGGAGGGGATGGGGTCTAATCAATAGTCCATCAGGATGCAATTGAACCCTGCTAGTAGTAGTCATGGACAGCCAAGATAGTGGCTAGACAGAGCAGAGGAGATATGCTAAGTCTCAGTTGGACCCCTGCTGAGAATCCTGCAAGGGGGACTCTGAAGACTAGGTAGATAGGGGAGGGGAAGGAGAGGAGACAAGCCTAGGCCCAGTAAGAGCCCTTCAGGGTGCTGAGAACCCTGCAAGAGAACTGTAAAGGCTAGGGAGAAAAGGAAGAATGGGGGAGGGGAAGGAGAGGAGACAAGCCTAGGCCAAGTAGGGCGCCTTCAGGATGCTAAGAACCCTGCAAGGGGACTGCAAAGGCTAGGGGGGCAGGTAGATGGGGGAAGGGGGACAGAGAGAAGACAAGCCTAGATGCAGTAGGACCCCTTCAGGATGCTAAGAACCCTGCAAGAGGACTGCAAGTTGAGGAAGATAGGAGGGATGGTGGGGGAAGGGAGTAGATGAGAGATACAAGCCCCTTGGGGGGTAGGAGAGGGAACAATGGAGAGCATTCAGGGCCCCTTACATTCTGTGAGAGATCAAGGGAGGCCAGTAAGGGAGAGCAATTTGGGGGGAAGGGGAGGAGGGCTAGAAATTTGAGGGGGTTGGGGTGCACAGGGTAAAATGAATGTGACAGTAGATGGATAGGGTTTGTCCAGGGCTTAGAGGAGGGAATTAGGGAGGGACATGGAAGGAGCAGCTTGGTACAAAGTAATTATTGAGGGCAGAGTTGATGAAGTAGGCAGAGTATGAGTGCCAGATTTGAGGGGGAAGGGAATTCCAAATTTTTGGGAGGTGGTGAGAACAACTGGATTGGCTGATTTGGGTGGATCTGTGGGGGACTACCAGGGTGTGGGAGTTGGTTGATCTAAGGGAATGGGAGGATGGCGGGGTGTTATAAAGGAGGAGGTGAGGTAGGAAGGGAGCACACCCAACCAGTGCTTGGAGGTGAATTTAGCACAGTGGAAGAGTCCCCTGTTTGTAAGAGATGGGAAGGATAGGGCATGATAAAGATTGCAGTGGTGGGTGTGAGGGGCGGCATCCAGGGCAAAACATCAGAAGGAATTGAAGAGGGTGTCCAGTCTAGCCAGGGAGGACTTAGGGGCAACACCATAGACTACGTCACAGTAGTCGAAAATGGGAAGTATCATCTTTTGAACAAGTTCACACCTAGCCGTAGGAGGGATGCAACTACAGTTCCTGAACAGGGCACCAAGCTTGGAGCACAGTTTTTTCAGGATGGAGTCAATATATCCAGAGAAGTTTAGGTGTTGGTTCAACCAAACACCTAAGTACCTGAAGGAGGATGTGTCCTCAAGTAAAATGCCATCAAGGGTGTGGAAAGTAGGTAGTGAGGGAAGCCTAGAGCATCTCTGCCTTGTGCCAAAGGTCATGAAGACACTCTTCTTGGCATTGAGGAAAAGTTGATGGTTAGCAAACCAGAGCTGAACCCTGTCGAAGTCTTGCTGTAAGCTGGTTGTAACCTCAGTAGGACAGGAGCCAGATGCATACAGGGCTGTATCTTCGGCATACATATGTATAGCGGAGGATTGGGATTAAGCAGAGGGATGGTCATTTAAGAAGATGGAGAATAGGAAGGGCCCCAATACAGAGCCCTGGAGGACCCCAGTGCTGATCAGGAGGGGATGGGAAGTGGCGTCCAAGACCTTAACTGATTGGGTTCTGCCAATAAGGTAGGCCTTGAACCAGTTTGTGACTGAGGGAGATAGGCCAGCTGCCATGAGTGAATCAAGGAGAAGGGAGTGAGTAACTGTGTCGAAGGCCTTGGCCAGGTCGGCAAAAATTGCAGAGGTAATTTGGCCATTGTCCATCCTGGTTAGAATGGAGTCTGTGAGCCGTGGGACAGAGGTGGTGGTTGAGTGTTTTTTCCTGAAACCAGACTGGAAAGGGGTGAAAAAGGAGGTGTCAGATAGAAAAGAGATGAGTTGGGAGAGGACAATGTGTTCTTGAAGTTTGGCAAGGGTAGGGAGGAGAGAAATAGGACGATAGTTGCCAGGGGATGAGGGGTCACCTCCTTTGGGTAGAGGGAGGACCACTGCATGTTTACATGAAGAGGATACCTTGGCAATAGAGAATGAGAGATTTAGGATTATTGAGAGGGGTGGCAATGGCTGAAGTGGAGAGGGAGAGGAGTTTTGGGTCAAGGCTATCAGAAGAGGCACTTTTAGAGGGGTTGATAGTGAGGAGGGCACTTAGGGCATCGTTTGGGATTACAGTAGCAAAAGAGAAGGGGAGGTATGAGGGTGGTGGAGTGGGCACACCAGTAGAGGTTGGGAAGGGGTAGGAGGGCAGGGATTTTAGTATCTCAGTGGTGCAGGAGGTATAGTAGGAGTTAAATTCCACAGCTACAGCTGGTGGATTGGACACTAGTGAGCCATTTACTCTAAGTACCAGGGGGGTGGGCAAGATGAGGGGGTATATAGTGCATGAACCACCTTTCAGAACTTCGAAAAGGGGAATTTATGTTGGTGATAAAGGCAGATTTGAAATATTCAGACATGGCTAACCTTGTAGCCCTGGTGCACATGTTTTGGAGCATACGGTAGTTCACGAGGTCACTAGGATGCTGGGTAGCTTTATGATGACTCCAGGCTTGATCTCTAGCCCTGAGGCAGGCCAGAAGTTCAGGGGTTATCCATGGTAAGTGGTTACCTCTGACTCTGGTTTGTTTGAGTTGGGCAGAGGTGTTCCAGTTTACAAGAAAGATTTCTTTGAAGTAGACAAGGGCCTTATCAACCGAGGAAAGGGAGGTTACGGGGGACCAGTCAGAAGTGGCAAGGTTAATCATGAGCTATTCAAGGTCGAGAGACTTGAAAGATCATAGTTGTATGGTTTTGTGTGGTGCTTTAGTTCTGCAGACTTTTCTAACTATGAATATTGGCTTATGGTCACTGAGAGCATCAGGGAAAATGCCAGAGGTGATGATGCAGTGGGAGTGGGAGGTAAGAGCCCAGTTGAGTAGGGAGTGTTGTTGTGTCTTGTGGTTTGGGTGAGTGGGTTTGGAGATCAGTTGGGAGAGGCTTAGGGCTCAGATTCCATTTTTAGTTTTGGTAGTTTTAGGTGACAACCAATTTATATTGAAGTCTCCTAGGATTAATAATTCACCAGAGTGAACAAGGGAAGTGATGGAGGTTAGGAGGTCTAGCGCAACTGAAGGATGGACATTTGGATGGCAGTATATGCTGGCTACCAAGACTGGGAAAGTTAAGGGCAGGGTCACATGGATAGCTAGGGTATCATGGGTCTCAGGATTGGAGGATGAGTAGATGATGGAATATTGGATGGAGGCTAGGACATAAATGGCCACACCACCACCCCTGCCAGCACAGTCTTGCCTTAGCAGTGAGTAGCCAGGAATGGAGACTGAGTGGTCAGGGATAGTGCTCTTTAGCCAAGTTTCTGAGATGATTAGAATGTCTGATTTTAGAGTGTACACCATGGTCTGAATCTGGTCTATTTTTTTACAACAAGCTGCGGGTGTTTAGATGTAGGATCTTTAAGCTCTTTGGGAGTGCTGAGAGAAGAGAGCGAGGGGAGGTAGTACAGGAAGAAGCACCAGAGTAGCTAGGGGTAATAGGACTTGGGTTGGAGTGGATATCCCAGGCAGAGAACAAGAGGAGAGTGAGTATGAGAAAGTGGAGCTTAAGGGATTTTGAGGGGGGTGGCAAGGAGTTTGGGAGTTTTAAGGAGAAGGGAGTGGAAGAGTGAGGAAGAAGGAGGTGAAGAACTACAGTGAAAGTGGACACCGTCAATAAAGCTGCATGAGGAATAGTGGTAGAGTGAGACCATGTTTCAAATGTGGGGGTGATAGCATGGATGTGGGTAGGGGATTGGAGATAATAACTGATGCAGGTCGGACAGTGATTAGGAATAGATGAGAGTGAGCAAGTGGAGGTGGTATAGAGAGGGATATGAACAGAACAAGGAAGAGAGAGGAGAGAAGCGGATGCATTGTTCATAAAGGCAGAGAAATTAGTGAACAATTGATTTAGGAACAGGAAGAATTTGGAAGCAGGGAGTGTGGAGGGGGGCTGTTCAGATGGAGGGGGTAGCTGTAGTTTAGGAAGGTATCTATATGAACAACAGGTAGGGATCACTTTAGATACAGATTTTGTTCCTCTAATGGCAGTACAGTATAACTTGCTAATGGGAAAAAAAAATGAAAAAAAAAGTCTGTGGCTTGGAATCAGAACAGGGACTTATCCAAAAATCAAGCAGTGAAAAAAAGAAAGTTTGAATCAAAACAGGGATTTAGCCATAAAAATATCAAGTAAAAGTAAGAGTGATTTGCTACAAGCAGACTGATAATTCACTTAACATTTAGGTGGCTAGGTGCAAATTAATATAGTAAGATACAAAGTGTTACCCAATAAATGATTACAATTCTAGCAGAAAACAAGGCAAAGTTCAAGTTCTGAAAAGCAGCCAAGGGCCAAATAATTTAAGTCCACAGTACATCACAGCAGTCCCAGTTAAGTAGCTTAATTAGCCTTGAGAACTGTGCTTCTCTGCCCGAGCCTGCAACTTGAAGGCGGCAAACAGAGGCCTGGGATCTGGTCAGGGCACAGCTCTGCATTTTAAATTCATCTGTGCCACAAATTAGGCAACCCTGCTTTAGGCACCAAAAATTCAAAAAGGGACACAGGTCTGAGCAGCTCCGTACCTTCTTTTAGGAGGAGCAGGGCAGGTCCAGCAGAGGAATTTCGAACCACAGGTGGCGGCTCATTCGAAGGAGAACTCCTGGCCAAAGGAGGGCAACAGAACCCCTTCTGTTATGAGGAGCAGGGCAGGTCCAGCAGAGGGTTTCGAATAGCAGATGGTAATTCATTTGAGGGAGAACTCCTGGCCCAAGGAGGGCAACAGAACCCCTTCTGTTAGGAGGAGCAGGACAGATGCACATGCTCTGCAGTGGATACTGCTGGATAGCATTCATGTAGTAGCAGCATGAGACTTTAGCACTGCTCAGAATGATGCCCACTGTATAACACGGTCTCATTCTAAAGTTTGTAAATTCCTCATCCATTGTGTGCTTGTCCCTTCATGCCTTCATGCCTTCTCTTGCTTGACTGGACATGTTTAAGTCTAAGAGTGATCTATTTTTCCATGTGTTACCTAATGTATTTCCAACCATTCCATTCTCAATTTCATTAGTGGAACCCTGGATGTATTCAGCTTTTACTGTGCTGAGTGCTGAACCCTGTTTCTTTTGATGTTATAGTTTTTTTACATTTTGAAGCTTACAAACACTGGGCAGCAGTGCCACTACATGTTTCACACAGGCACACAAAGCGGTAGCCAGTCAAGACTGCACAGAGGTAATAGCGCAACCAAAATCCACGCAGGCAAAATAGTGTGAGTGAAAACAGCTCCAGGGAAATATTGTGCGGACATTCTAGTGCTATACCTGTAGGTGTTTTCAATCAGGCTGAGTAAGCTAAGATTCCATAATACAGTGGCTGAGCAAGTCGGCCCTGTGGCTTAGCAATTAGAGTGAGAGGCTGTGATGTCTGGAATGGCCAGTGAACCCAGGTTTGACTCTACCTCTCTCCATTAATTTCTTTTCTTTTGTGGTGTTTGGTTCATTTTGGAAGATGTTTATATATATTATGAGGGGTGCAGGTTGGGAAGTCCCCCGCATGTGGGGTGTCAGTGGCACAGCACCTGGTGCTGCTCCATGCTCAGCAGCCCGTTGATAGTAGTGCTGTGTGTAGGGCTCGTTGTTTTCCCTGGTGCTATATTGCACTGCACTGTGTTGCTTCCACTGTTTTGTAGTACACAATTGTGTCTGTTATTTTGACCTAAATCCATGCAAAGGTGGACTCCTGCTTTGATGGAGATAATTTTTTTTCATTTTTTATTTTGATGCCCCTTTCTCATTCGCATTTCCTACATCCTGCTCTGGCAATTTCCCAGTCCTACTACCCCTATCTGTGGTTGTATGTTGCTCAAAATAGCTTACTGCCTGGTACTGGGACAGAGAATGTGGGAACTTCCCATCAAAGAATCCATATGGACTTTTCTGCATGTGAAGGCCAGAGCATACTGGGTTTCATCCTGTGGGTCTATAGCTTTTCCTTATTTTCAGAGCCATAGGTTGCTGACATGTAAGGGGCTCAAGGCACTTATGCATGCACAGAGGCATACTAATGACAATCCCATCTAACATTCACCCTCCCAGAGCATATCCATTGCACTGCCACCTGTGATCAACCAGGCAGTATTGTGCTGGAGGCAGTGACCCTTTCTCCCCGGAGGAGAGCATCCTCTAGTATGCTCAGTCTTCTTCTCCCTATCATCCAGCCAATGATATTGGCTTGTCCTTAAACCTGGGTTGATGTGGTTGTGATCAACAGTCCTGTCCCTGAACTGATGGGTCAGTATAAAACCATTTTTGTGAACTTTTAATTATCTAAGTTTATGTAAACTGAAGGACTTAATCACTGCAGTGTGTTCCATGAGTAGAAGGCACAAGTGTGGGGACAGTGGTACAATGGAGTGCTCCACACAGGTGAACTGGGCCTGACTCTTGGATTTACATAGAACTTTGTTTCTTTTGTTTCTGCTGTTCAGTATTTCTTAAAATCCAAATTAAAAGAAAACACAGTGGATTTTACATAATTTGTTTTTAAACTTTAATTTACCACTTTGCTGAAAACCTCAGAATGTGTGTGCTAGTTGGAGAAAGTGACAATGCAGTGGATCAGCAGTAAGTAACTATGATATGCTTTGTAAAAGCAAGGTAGGATGATTAATATTGTAGACTGGATGCTTGGACCTCAGGTGGGTTTGAGTTCTTATGCAAAGAGATGTGGTCATTTACTCTCTGTGTCCCATTACAGGTACCTCCAGAAGTAGTGGAAAGGAACAGGAACCCTTTTGAAGAGGTTTTCACCCATAGAGGTTCCACACAGACATGATCCCATAGGCTAAAAGTACATTAGGGAAAAGGTCCAACAATTGTATCTGGACATGATGAGTAGTGTTGTCAGAATACACATCATCCCATAAGGTGAGAGGCAATAATCACAGGAGAGACATCACCATCCAGGCAAAATTCTTTGTGAAATTTATTATATTATACTTTATTTCAAGTCACTCTCAAGTAGAAGCATAGTAATAAAAAGAGATTATAGTGGTACTGGTCCTTTGAAAACAGTAGATGGTAGATAGTTTGATCCATTTAATTATATCAGTGTATGTTTTGTACAAAGACGGTACAGTATGCACATTTTCAGGGTCATACAGAGCCATTTATCTGTTGCACCTAATGAAAGGACCATTGTGGCCCCAAAACCTTGTACACTGTACCATTTTTGTTCAAGGCATGCTGCTCCAATAATAGGTATCGGCCTGTCCATATTATTATATTCTTACCTTTTGCATGGAGGAGAAGAAAATCCACCTTGTGTGGCAAACCTCTAGGAATCCAAAGCTTTTTATTTACCTTTTCTTCATGCCTAATATTTGACTTAATTATAAGAACTGTAACAGAGGGCACCAACATTACCTAACATGCAGCTTAAAAAATAGAAACATACTATAGATATTAATTGCAGATGAGGACCACCTGGCCCGCCTAGTCTGCCCATTTTCCCTACCTACTATAAAACCAAAGACCCTACTTGATTGATCTCTGACTTTGTCCCCCTTTACCTACCTCTAAGGTTTCCTTATGTCTATCCCATGCATTCTTGAAGCCCGGTACCAGTTTTGCTCCACCACCTCTCCTGGGAGGCTGTTCCAGGCATTCACCACTCTTTCTGTGAAGATGTACTTCCTCACATCTCCTCTGAGTCCCCCCCCCCCACCAGCTTCATAGCATGTCCCCTTGTTCTTGGGCATCTATTTTTCAAAAAAAATGCTCCCCTCTTGAACTTTAGGTATTTGAATGTTTATATTATATCCTCCCCTCTTCTTTCCTCCATGGTGTACATACTGAGGTCTTTCAATCTCTCCCCATTGAGCTTGTGATGTAGACCCTACACCATCTTTGTTGCCTTCCTCTGGATCACCTCTACCCTGTCTATGTCCTTCCAGAGATATGGTCTCCAGAAATGGACACAGTACTCAAGGTGAGGTCTCACCAGTGATCTATTCAGCAGTAATATCACCTCTCTCTTTCAGCTGGTGATACCCCTCACTATGCACAATAGTATCCCACTAGCTCTCCCTACTGTCTTGTCAGACTGCCAGAACACCTTTAGGTCATCAGATATGATTACACCCAGGTCCCGTTCCTATTTGGTGGTGGTTAATACAGCACCCCCCCCCCAATTTGTACTCTGCTACTGGGTTTCCATTCCCCAAGCACATGGTTGTTCACTTCTTTATAGTAATACCCAGCTGCCACACCCTTGACCACTCCACTAGCTGTCCTAGATCACTGTTCATTTTTTCCATCACCCCCTGGAGTGTCTATCCTACTACAGATTTTAGTGTAATCTACAAAGAGGTATACCTTCCCTTCTAGCTCCTCTGCAATGTTGCTAATAAAGACCTTAAAGAGGACCAGTCCCAGTACCGATCCCTGTGTGACCCTGCTTATCACCCCCTTCCTTAGAGTGAATTCCATCTGCCATTACCCTCTGTCTCCTGTCCCCCAACTGATTTCTCACCCAGTGTATCACCTTAGGACCCACTTCTAAGCTTCTCAGCTTGTTTACTAGTCTCCTATGTAGAACGATGTCAAATGCCTTACTGAAATCTAGGTAGGCCACATCCACTGCTCCACCCTGATCCAATTCTCTGATCACGCAGTCAAAGAAATCTATCAGATTTGTTTGACATGATCTCCCCCAGTGAATCCATGCTGCCTCAAAATCTGAAGACCACTGGATTCCAGATATTCCACAATTCACTCCTTCAGTAGTGATTCCAATACTTTCCCCACCACTGAAGTCAGGCTGGCTGGCCCGCAGTTGCCAGACTCCTCCCACTTTTGTAAAACAGGACTACATCTTGCCCTCCTCCAGACCTCTTGAACCACTCTTATCTAGTGAGTGGATGAACAGGGCTCTCAGAGGATCAGTCAGCACTTCCATAAGCTCCTTCAACATCCTAGGATGCATCAGTTTTGGTCCCATTGCCTTGTCTTACTTTCAGATTTGTGAGTTCCCTCAAAATCCTCTCCTCTGTAAATGGACTGGTGCTTATTTCCTTTCCTTCTATGCTCCTGGCCCTTATCTGTGGTCCCTTTCCTTCCACTTTCAGTGTGAATACTTAACAAGTACTTGTTCAAGCTCTCTGCGTTTTCCTGGTCACCCTCTGCACACTCCCCTCCTTTCTTCCTAAGCCTTACTATCCTTCTCCTGGCCTTTCTCTTTTTGCTTACATACCTTAAAAATACATATTCCCCTTTCTGCATTGCCTGGGCTTTTTTCTCCTCCATTTGCACCTTTGCATTCCTAATTGTTTTCCCTGCCTCCCTCCCTCTGTTTCTTCTGATACACCTCCCTATCTTCCTCTATCTCTGTCTCCTTATACAGTACCTTCTGAATGCTAACTTATTTGCCCTTATCTTCCCGGCCACCTGTTTTTCCTCATGCTTTTACTTACTTGTCTGACACAGAGATATATTGCCTTCTCTAGTCCTCCTTTTACATTTTTACATTCGCCAACTGTTCCTTTAGTCAGCCCCCCCAGGCTGGGCATCCCTGAGGCATTGTCCCATCTTTTTAAAATCAGCCCTCCTGAAGTCCAGAACCCTCACCTTTGTGTGGTTCAATCCTGCCACAGTATTTACATTGAACCACACTGCATGGTGATCACTCGTCCCCAGGTAGCCACCCAGTGTGACATCTGCAACACTGTCCCCATTAGTGAGTACAACATTCAGTATTACCCCCTCATGAGTGGGATCTTTTCCTAGTTGTCTGAGGAATGCCCCATGCGTGGAGTCCAGGATATCCCTTCTCCTAGCTAAAACTGCAGCTGGAATGCTCCAGTCTTCATTCAGCAGATTAAAGTCCCCCTTCAGCAGCACCTCTCCCTTGTTTGCCACCTTCTGTATGGTTTCCACTAGAACTTTATCCAATTCCCCCTACTCAGTGTTGGAGATCTGTAGATCATGCTAGTGGAAAAAGCAGCTCAATTTCCTGTTTCTAAGGGGACCAACAGCACCTCCAACCCTTCCTGAGTTCCCTGTATCTTGGTAGCCTTTATGCTATCCTTCACATAAGTAGCCACTCAACCCCCTTTCTTTTCCACCTTGTCCTTTCTGAACAGAGTGTAGCCTGGTATGGCTATGTCCCCAGGGTGGTTCTCACTACACCATGACTTGATAATGGCAACAATGTCCAGGTCAGTTTCTGCAATGATGGCCTCTAGGTCTTGGATTTTGTTTCCCAGACTTTGAGTATTTACAAACATGTCCTTGAAGAATGTGCTACCTCCCTGTTTGACCTCATCGCCTTTCCCCTTTTGCCATCTCTCCTTACCCCCTTTGCTCTTAATCCCATATTTCTTCACTTCTACCATGTTGTGTCATTTTTTGTTGGGTAACCTTGGGGATTACTTTCCTTTTGATCTCTCTCTCTCTCTCTCTCTCTCCCTCCTGCCTACTTCTGTTTGGGGAGGGGGGTTATGTCTCCTCATTTCCTTCTTCCACTCCCCTTGGCTAGTTTAAATGCCCACAACTGTAACATTTAAACCATTCATTAAGGACTGTGGTTCACCTCTCGAATGGATACACACCCTCTCCCCTGTGTAGGCCTCTATCCCTTCAGGTGGGACCCTAATCCCCAATGTATCAAAACCCCTCCTCTTGGCACCATTCCCTCAAACATGTGTGGAAGCTCCTGGTATGGAGTTCCCTATCATCCCCCCTGTAATAGACAGGTAACACCTCAGAAAAGGTAATTAAGCATGCCACCTGCTTAAGACCCCTCCCAACTCCCTGAATTCTTCCTGTACTATCCTAACCTTGTCCCTAGCCAGGTCATTGGTCCTGAGAGGGACAAGGACATCCAACTCTCCATCCCTTTCTGCTTCCCTAGCTGTCTTAGGATCCACTCCCAATCCTTCCAAGCAGTGGAACTAGGTAGGCACCTAACCTTTCTCCACCCTCTTCTTGTCTTCAAATCTATCCCCCTTAGAACTGTGTCCCCCACCATAAGTTTCTTCCTCCTGCTTTTTTTAAACAACATTATTCTTTATTTATTCAAGTATCAGGTGGTATATGTGTATTCCTTTTTGCAATATACAACATTAAACATATGTATACATGTGTTTCATACAATAGCCATCATTTTTCATATTTGTAGCAGTGGTGGGAATATTTCCTTAAATTCTCACCACTCAATGGTATTGTCATTATCTTTTTCTTCTATAACATATGCAATCTCTTCATTTATTAACATTTCTTAAAAAATAAAGCCCTATTCCTGTTCTATAAGATCAGGAGGTCTTGGCTGTTCTATACCCCAAATATAATCCTTTTTAATGCCATTGTTGCCAGATATATTATCTTTTTTTGTTGAGCTGATATATTCAGCTCATTCAAATCATTAAACAACAAAATGTATATAGTGCAAGGGATATTAATTCCTATACTATCTTTTATAATTTGAGTAATTTGATCCCACCATTTTTTATTATGTGAACATGCCCAAAAGCAGTGTACAAGGGTTTCTTTTAGTCCACATCTATGCCAACAATCTTGACTATATTCTGGATTAATTTTATTGATCAGAGCAGGTGTCAAATAAGCTCTAATAATTAACTTATATTGAATTGTTTTATTTTTGGCTGATATAATATTTTTATTTGTATCAACCATCATTTTTTTCCATTTATTGACCTTCATTTCATATCCAGTCTCTTTCTCCCAAGTTGTTTTGTTATTTTGTTATAACCATTTCTATATGATTAATGATGACTTTATGACATTTAAATAGACCTTTTGTTTGAGTTCAAAATTATTATTTTATATTCCTTTTGAATTTGTGCAGAATATTCAGGTCCTTTTTATATTATGTAGAGTATATGGCAATATTTCTTGAAAGATACATAAATGCTTTGATATGTAATACAGTTCTGGATTTTATTTCATTTGAAAATGTCCTGATATTGTGTATAATAATGAATATTATTATTCACTAAACAGGGTGCCCATTTTGTAATTCTGTTTTTATTAAGATAGTGCCAATTTTTATTATCTTTTCAGTTGGTCTTTGTATTACATTATTTATTTTATTTTTATTTATTTAGTTTTTGTTGACCGGGAAAGTGCACTAGACAATTTCTTGCCTATTTTCAGGCATGACCTGGGGGGCGGGGTGATACAGATGAATGCCAGCTAACCTTGAACCACATTAATCTGTCAGTGGTATTATAGTGAATGGGGATAAATGTGGCCAGGGCACTGGGGAAATTCCCCTACTGACCTGTAGAGGAATTGCTGGCTCTTCCAAAATGGCCACTCTGCCTGTGAACCTGGAGGATATGGATGTGTCTGAGGTAGGGGAGACAACTTCCTCCCTTCCTCTGCTTGCCTAAAGGTTGTTGCCTTTCAACATGGAGAAGCAGGAGATATGAATGAGGAATCAGGACTTGAAATATTTGTTTCTACAGAGGATGTTAGCAAACTTATGAACATAAAAGCTGCTGTTGACCTGGAACTACCACAGACTGAACTCAACACACTGTTAGCACAAATCAAAATGCAGAAGGAACAACACTTATTGAAGCAGGAGAAGTTGAAGGAGTGTCTGGCTCAGTTAATGAAGAAGGAAGCTGCTGTCAGAGAACTTGACAGCACTGTCAAATGGGGCCCTCTCAAGTATAATGCAACGAAACCTGAAACCACTTCAGACTGTGGTAAGTCACATTTTTTAGACACTTCTGGTGAGCTTTTGTTACTAGAGATGCAGTGAATTTAAATTCCACTGGCGAAGTGAACATGAAGTGGGCACTTCGCGTTTCCACTCTGCTACGTGGAGTGGGCAATGCAAAGTGTTCACTCCACGTTGTCATTACCACTTCACATTAAGGCAGAATGGCAATACGAAGTAAGGTGAAGTTATAGTTTTTAATGGACTTCACATTCCTCATTACGATTCTAAGTGATCCACTTGATGTTTCAGATTTGGCAGCACCCCTACACACATCACATGGCTTACAGTACTGTAAGTAACATGCTCTTTAGCTAGGCAGGAAGAAAGTGAGTCATAAAAGCAGACACTTTTATTTTCTCCTGTGCAGATGGAGAGAGAGTAGTGTGTTTTGTGACTGCTGATACTTTTAGATCGGAGTGAGAAGGAGATTTAAACTTTGATTTAGACCCAACAGCTTTTTTAAAAGCTACATAGTTTTGTCTTTTCTGTACTCTTTTTTTACTTAATTTGTTCTTTCTCTAAATTTTATTTTTCTTACCTTTATAAGTAGTTAGTTGTTTGTCTGTGTCTGTGTGACTGTGTGTGTGTGTGTGTGTGTGTGTGTGTGTGTGTTGTGTGACAGTGTGAGTGGTGATTGCTCGGATTGAGGGACCTCAGTAGGACAGATGTACCAGGGTGAGGAAACATCTGGGATGGGGTAGCTCTGGGAGAGGGTGGTAGTGGTAAGCATTGTACCATGTGCATGTGTGGAGGGCATGGGTGCCCATTCCTGTTAGACCACTCAAAACTTGTGAGTGCCCCCCCCACTGAAGCAGGACCAGTACCACCTCCTGTCCTGATTCTGAGGCAGTTGAACCACACCACTACCAAGTCCAGCACCAGGTCCTCTGGAGCAGGATGTGTTGCTTCCCCCGAGCCCTGGTGTGGATCCCATCCCTGGTCAGCACTGTGACCAGCAGGCTTACAATACATCCAAGTAACTATTAAAAAAAATTATGTTGTGCTTCATGAAATGATCATAAATCATGATTTGTGACTGCATTTGTGAACGTGATGATGAAGAAACATGAATGCCTATGGCTGTACTTCCCCAAGCCACGATGAGCTGTAGCTTAAAACTCCCAGACTTAAAAACACATATCAATGAATACAATGGTGGGGTGGTAAAGCCTGGAGAGATACTACAAAACAGGCTTATAATACATCCAAGTAACTAGAAAAAAAATTAATGTTGTCATTTGTAACGTGAATGATCGTGAATCATGATTTGTGACTGCATTTGTGACCGTGATGATGAAGAAGCATGTATGCTTATCGCCTACGGCTGTACTTCCCTGATGAGCTGTAGCTTAAAACTCCCAGACTTAAAAACGCGTATCAATGAGTACAATGGTGGGGTGGTGATGCCTGGAGAGATACTACAAAACAGGCTTACAATACATACAGGTAACTAGAAAAAAATTAATGTTGTGATTCGTAATGTGAATGATCGTGAATCATGATTTGTGACTGCATTTGTGACCATGATGATGAAGAACGTGATTTTTATCATGAGTGACTTGTGATGATGGTCCTGACTTAAAAATGCATATTAATGAGTACAATGTTCATGCAGAATTAAGTACCACACCTGTCCAGTACTCTGAAGGGAAGCCAAAGAAACAACTGTGATTTAAGTTACAGATGGAGATTGGGCGCTAAAGAGATGCAAATGCACAGATAAAGATTGCACTGTGCACTGAAGAGATGCAGACACAATGGCACAACACCTAACCAGTGCTCACCATCAGAAATTCAAATCTGGAAAAGAATACCTTTACCGGTTGGGGTGGACCATGGGGGGGGGCAGTGTACTATACTGCTGCAGTAACAGTCACTAGTACTAGTACCAGTAAAGATGCCACAAAAAAGTACAAAAATCACACAGCTGCAGTGGATAGCAGCTTTACATTGCTGAAATTATTTTGTGGCACAATAAAAGGTGTCTGATTTGATGACACATGTCACACACATACTCACACACACTAAGTAATGCATAGCACATTGAAAACTTCAGTAATATAACCAAATATTTTAAACAAACTAAAATTATGCACTGCTGCACCACAACAATCAGCAAAAAAATGGCAAGAAATATTGAAAATATTACTGTGTGTACATTAACACAGTTAAACAAGAAAAATATCACCAAAACAGAAAGCACTGTCTACCTACACCACAGATACACTCCTCCCCAAAGCACACTTCCACTGTCTCTCAGTACACAGACTGAATGCTGTACATTAACATTCAAAATCCATACACAAACAATAGATGCTCAATGATATGAGCACAGAAGGGTTTCCTATAATTGATGAACTAAAGTTTCAGCAAAGAAAAGACTCAAAAAGGCTTTTTTAACCGCTTTTTGAAGGCTTGAATCGCAGAGAGCTCTCAGAGCAGATTGTCTCCTACAGCTTCCTACACACACTACCCCAAACTGAGGCTGTGCAGAACCATCTAGAGCCCGTGTGACCTGAAATCCCATGAATCACTGCAAAATTTACCTTTGGAGCTTAAAAACAAGGTAAAGTGAGGTGAAGTGGAAGGCGGAGTACCGTGAAGTCTTTGTTTTCAATGTTACCCATTATAACGCGAAGTACTGTGCTTCGCGTTGCAGAGCACTCCGTGAATTCACCTTCACTCCGCAAATCACTTTGCGAAGTGAATTGGGACCACTTCACCCATCACTATTTGTTACCTGCATTAAATTTGGCTGGCAGTGAAGTCATTACACAGAGTGAGTGCCAAAAGCAGCAAAATATTATATCACTGCAATAAAAGTTGCCTCCTAGACACTACTTATTGTGAACTTCGAATCTGAGGTGCACAATGGTGCACTGCTAAAACAAAATCTCTCCCCTCATAATACAGAGACATGGGTTACACCTCTTTCTTCTGCAGTTCTCTTATCAAAAACAGTGGTGTTCATTTTTAAACTTACCTTAGAAGACTTGAGCAATGACGTGCCCATTTCTCCTGGTACTGCTATTCGGTATCAAACTAACAATATTTCACAGGATGGCAGTACAGCGTTCTCCTTTAAAGCAAGATCACAGGTCACAAAACCAGGCATGAGAGAGGATAGTAAGGAAAAATGAACTACTGTTACTCTTGCTAAATGACTTATTGCTGCTCCAGATTTAGGACCTACACAGTGGAAAGTACTGCTTCCTGACTCCACAGCACCACAGACTATTATTGCTTCAGTAGCCATTCAGTGGGCCTTTGCAGTACAACCCCTTCCTTCTCCAGTTGAAGCTTGATCTCCACAGAAGGCTTTACTAGAGGCTGGGTGGAAGAAGGTACCCAATGGGGCCTGGTTGTCTGATCCTGCATGGGACCCAACTACTGGATTTACACAAGCCTTGCTAGATTGGTGTCCCACTTCAATTCCATTAGAGACCCACACAGAGATGGTCGAGGATCCAGGGAAACATGACAGCACAAAAGAGGTACCATCCAAAGATGTTGGACAGGTCATGCAGACAGCAACTGATGACTCTGTTTCTCTGCCCATGAGTGCAAAACCAGCCTTTGCCTCTCCACCAGAGACCCTACTGCAGCTCAAAGAGGATAACAAACAAGTACCATCCAGGACTTCCAAACTGCTACTCTCAGAACTATTCACCAAAACCAAAAAAGAGGCTGCCCCATGACAGAATGCAGTGCACATCTGATACAAGGGTGGACTGGAGATTCGGCCTGATAGGCGTTATTTTGGGAAATTGTTATTGAAAGACACACTGCATTTTTCCCCAAATTATGTTTTCATCTTTATAAATATATAAGGCGAGGATAATTTTGACGTTAGTTTTCCAACTCCACATGTCTTAGATCTGTTTTGGGAATGGTAGAACCAGCTGACATATTCCCCCATATGGACCCCCTTTTTTGTTATTCCATTATCAAAGCCCCTAAAGAAATTTGTTAATGTAATGTTCAGGAATGAGGTGGTCCATGTGGAGGACACTACTTACTGGTTGTCACAGAAAAGTGATGTTCTTTCACCTCCAGAAGCAAATTTGGATTCTGAGAGATTTTTGATGGGGGTGGAACTATAAAGTAAAGTTGTGTCAGACTGATACAGGACTAGAACACATCCCTAATGCTTTTCTTTTGGGTAGGGATAGGGATGTGTGTTTTTATGCGGCCAGCCCCATGAGTGTTACCGCTGTGGTTCCCATACTCACTCATCAGGATCTTGTGATAAGCCCCAGTGTGACAACTCTGTGGAAACCGGCCACATAGTTATGCAAGGTGCAAACCACACTAAGTGTGATTTGTGCGAAGAGTATGGTCACACATTTACTAAATGTTCCTGGTTTGCAGAGAACAGAGCTTCTTGCATGATCCCTGATTTACTGATACAAAAGGCTCAAGATTTGGCTTCAGCTGGAGATGAGGAATTTCCATTACCCCCTACCTACCCCCTCAGAAACCATTCCTTCAGACCCCTTTCTGACAGGCATGGTTCACACAGTAGAACATGACACTAAAATAAAACAACCCCCCCCCCCAGGATCTCCCTGTGGTCAACCTACTTTCAGTCTGCTATAGAGATCCTGCAGAACAATCAAATCAGGGGTAGGGCCCCCTCCTCACCCCCTCCTCCACTTCCAAGGAAACGTTCCTCTCATAACCTCAGACCTGGACTTTCCCAGGTGTGGGGTAGGATAGAATCTGTGTTTTATCCCCCAACTTGGGGGACTCAGAGATAGATTAGAGGACACGGACTCACCAACAATGGATTTCAAACCCCCTTCCCACTCCTCAGAACTAGTAGATTATAAAGGGAAAAAGAAAAAAAAGAGAAAGAACATTTCTTAAACTAATCTTGCTTCTCCGCTTACTGTTGGTGCTTTTAATATCCACAATCTACTTAACATTACTAAGGGACATGCTATTTATAACTACATCCATATTTCTAACATTGATATTGGCTTACTGCAGGAAATGTGGCTGTTTTCCTCAGACTAACTACGTACCTTCCAGGGTGAATGGAGATGGGGCCTGTCTTACTGGTCCTTTTGGGCCAAATAGTGCAGATGGGGTGGATATTCTTTTTTACTTCTTTGATTTTACTTTATACAAATTAATAGATCTGATTCCTGGTAGTGTGCTTATTCTACATGGAGTCTGGTAGACAGTCCTTTATAGAATTATTGATGTCTATTGCCCCAAGCAAAAGCTGATATTGTAGCTTCATTCCAAGCCATTCAGCCATATTTGGTAACTGCAAAGAAAATATTCTTTAGGGGAGATTTTAATTGCAATACCAAATCTCAACTGGTACAGCAATAGGGGCAAAGAGGAAAATCTATTGTGACTCCAATGCTCTTACTAAATTAATAGAAACCACTGATTTGGTAGATTGTAAGGATTTTTAGGTGCAAAGTCCTCCCTTCACTTTTAGGAAAGGCAATCTGACATCAACAATAAACCATATCTTTATTTCTATCCATATGCCATCCGCACAATTTAGAACCCTTACAACATAATTTTCAGATCATCTGTTACTGACAGTTTCCTTTCAGGAGACACCACAACCACAGAAACTCAATAACTGATGGAAAGTAAACATTATTGTGTTAACAGAGTCTGATGTGCAAGTAGGCATTCAGGATATTATAAGAGCAAGATTTTGTGTGAGTTTTCGTTATGATGATCTAGAAGACTGGTGGGAGGATTCAAAAAAAAGATTTTAAATGGTGTCTACAAAGATATGAGAAACAAAAAGCAAACAATAATTTTTTGACCTATTTAAAACTTCATAAACAAATTCACTTTTCTCTCTTATACCACTAAAAATTAATGATTAGACTTCCCAAATTTATACATTAAAAACAGAGATGAAGTTATTTCAATATAACAGAGCCAATACCATGCAAGGTCTTCTTCAATCTGGTACCAAAACATCCCCGACAGGAGACCCTTTTGAATTCTGTAAATCTAAGAAGGATGCTACATTATTACACTCTTTAATGAATAATGATGGGGTTGCAACAGACACTATTGAGGGACTTATAGACATCATTAGACAACACTATAAAACATACGGTCCATCCTCTGCCCCTAGAATCGATGTGATCCAGTCTTATCTGCAAGGTATCAATATACCAACCTTTCCTAAGGATGCAAGAGAAATGTTGGCACCCATCACTACCTCAGAAATAGAGGCAGTTATTACCTCCCTAACACTTGGAGTCTCACCTCGGCTAAATGGCCTCTCAAGCAAATTTTACAAAACTTTTGCTAAAGAATTAGCAACATGTTTGCTTACAGTTTTTCTTTTTTTTTTTACAAGGACACATTATGCCTTCTTCCTTCTCAGAAGGTTTGTTAATTTTTCTCTACAAATCAGGAGATAAATCACAGATACAAAATTGGAGACCCATAACACTTCTGAATTCAGATTTTTAAATCTTAACTCATCTGTTATATAACAGATTGAAACAATATGTGAATCTATTTATCTCTCCACAACAATACTGTGGAATTCCCTATAGAAAATTTCAGTGTGCATTGATGTTTATTCAGGATCTCATTAGTCATATCTCACTGAATGGCAAGAATGGTTGTAACATCTCAGTTGATCAATATAAGGCCTTTGACAGAGTTCATCGCCCTTTTTGTTTGCCACATTAAGGGCATACGGTATCTCCTCACAATGTATTACTTGGTTGAGATCATTTTATGATTCTGCCACAGTAAGACCTATTTTACAGTCACAGGTGACCAACAGTATTTCTGTCACCAGTGGGGCATGGCAGGGATGCCCTCTAAGTCCTCTTCACCATATTTTTTCTTTGGACTCACTACTTAGGACATTAAATGAGTCTCCTAAATGACAAGGTATTTTGGGAACAATAATGATATGTCAGTATGGGCACAAGCTTATGCTAATGATATCTGTTTGTTTTTCTTAAATATTTTTTTTTTGGAGAACATGGAACAAAACTGTTTATTGTCAAATGCTAAAATTAATGTAGGGAAAAGTAGAGGCCTATAGGTGGTCTCCAGTCCCTTTCATACAATTCACTCTGAATGGATTACTATTTCTACTGACCCCCTAAAAATTCTGGGCCTTGAATTTAGGCTACAGAATATACCTTTGCTTAATTGGGAACTCTCACTGCAAAAAGTGGATATTAAAATACAATGATTGGAGCCTTGGAAATTGTCTAAATTAAAAATATTTCAAATTATAAAGCAGTTCCTGATACCTAGCTTACTGTATGTGGTCATGATTTCCCCTCCACCGTCTCAGCTAGACACCAGATTATATAGTTTTATTTTTTCAGATGCTGTGGGGAAATTGCTTAAACCTGATCAAACGCTGTCATACTTACGTAGCAAATGATAAGGGAGGCCTAGGAATGATAGAACCAGTGGTGTTTTTTCATGCTTTGTTCCTTTCACAAACAGTAAAATGTGGTCTTTTACAATTAACTTCTATACACCAGAAGTGGGTGGCCTACAATTTCACTAGATATTTCCAGGCCTGGACGGTAGCCCCACCCAAATTATCAAAATATCTACATGTCCCAGAGTATTTTAAAGCTGCAGCGCAAAAGCTATAACTGGGGAGTAACTAAACAAAATATAACACAAAACAAGAAGTCACAATTATATTCTTTGGTCGTGACCAAAATTTACCCTATAGCACCAATCTTTAAGAACTGTCCAGAAGCCTTAAACAATACTGTATATAGACAGTTGAACAATGACAGAATCCCCTTACATATGTGGGAAGCATTGTGGTTATCTGTTTATGGGATGCTTAAAGTATGAGATAATCATAAGCATAAGGCCATGGAGGAAAGGAATTGCCCATACAATGAGTGCATTAATCTTGAAGAAACCATGAATCATTTTCTATTCACCTGTTCCTACGCTAAGAATTTATGGGCTTATTGGCCACAACTTTGATGCATGAGTTGGCTGACATAATTTTCATATGACTCTTTAGTGCTCGGACATTACGCTATATTGGAAACCACATATCATAGAGATACATTACTGTTTTTTTTATGTTGTTTAAAATATTATTTATGGCAGGCTAAATGCCAATTGACATTGTATCAGAAAAGGATGCCTTATGATACTGTTCGCATTTTGATTATTCAGGCTTTGGAAAAGGTGTATCTTAGAGATAAAAATATACACACAGCAAATAAAGTATTGAGATGGAGGAAGGGATTTTCTAGACTGATCAAATACAAATAAATGGGTGAATAGCATGTGATCATGTTAGGTAAAACTCTGTAATATACTTTGGTTATTTTTCTCCCCCTCCATTTTTTTCCTCTCTTTTTTCCCCTTCTCCCCTGATTTGTTCCCTAGTCTCCCCCCGATTTCTGTTATTTTTTTGTGTACAATTTACTTTATTTTTGTCCACCTATCCTATTATTTTACTGGTTTTTGATGCATGGATTGTGTGATGTTAACACTATCATTGTATAACATTTGCTTTATTTTTCAAATAAAAATTCCCCTACTCTTTTCCTTTTATCCATTTGTCTTTTTATGTTGTCTATTTTGTTTGAAACAACATTGTTTGTAACAAATTGATTCATAGTTATAATAAAAAAATTCCCCTACTGTTTTCGAGAAGTGCCATGGGATCTTTAACATCCACCTGAACTACCACCAGAACAGGCAAGTGAGAACTTTGATTTAATGTCTTATCTGAAAGATGACACCTCAGGAGTGCAGCACCCCCCCATGCTGCACTGCAGTGTCAGTACTGGGACATTAACCCAAGTGCCTGGTGTGGGGCTAGAACCCACAGTCTTCTGATCTCCTGGTCTCAGAGGTGAGGGTGATACCTGCTAAGCCACTGACACTGCTAAAATAGGTGCCATAAGTCTAGGTATATTCTGTTGTCCAAATACTGTAGGTTCTTTGCTTCATTAACGTGTTGTAGCATTTGAGCTAATATAACAGATTTATTAATTTGGGAGACTTGCTATTGAATATGATCACTGAGATCTTAATATCAGCCTTTTCCTAGTTAGCAATAGTTTGGATTATTTATAGATCTTGAGTTTCATTGAAAGACCAGTCTCACATGTTGGTCATTAATTATGCCAACATGTAGGTCCGTGGGTCAGGGCATCTGAGACCCCCTTCTGCAACTGGCCTGATAATAGTACTCCAAGCAATACGGGGTCCCCCTCCACAAGAACTTCATAAACTTATGTTTCATTTCTTGAAATCATTGTTTATTAGGTGTTCTGTGTAAAGCTTGTAGGATATCAATATTATGGAATAATACCATCATCTTGACAGTTTGCTCACATCCCCATAATGTAATTGAAAGGTTTTCCAGATATTCAGTTTGTCTTGTATTTTCTGTTTTGCTAAATTATAGTTCATTTTGATTGTTTTATCCATTTGCTTAGTTAGTTGGACTCCAAATTATTTGATCTAGTTAACTTGTGTAAAATTGTATAGTATTACTGTACTAGTTTCCATTGGATTTCCCATTTATAACCATAACCATAGATTTCTTTTGATTAAATTGGTAAACTGAAATTCGAGAAAATTGTTTAATATTATTGAGAAGTGCTGGAATTGATTTATCGGGCTTGCCGATAAATATCAACACATCATCAGCAAAGGCACTGAGCTTATATTCTTTTTCTTTTACCTTAATTCCTTTGATATCACAATTTCTTTTAATTTTCATTAAAAAGGGTTCTAAAGCTATTATAAATAAAATTGGTGACAAAGGGCATCCTTGCCTTACTCCATTGTCCACTTTGATTTCTTTGGTTATTGATCCATTAATTATGAATGCTAATTTGGGTTTATAGTATAGTAATTTAATAAATTTTAAATATGTTCCTGGTATCTGCCACTCTTTGAGAATTTCAAACGTGTATTGTTTCTGAATCAAATCAAAAGTTTTTTGTAGTGTCAATAGCCAATGCATAGTACTTATCTGGGAATTCCTGTACATATTGTATAAGTAATTGCACCCTTATAATGGCCATAGCAGTGGTATGTCTGGAAATAAACCCTGACTGGTCCTGATGGATGGTGGAGGGATGCCCCCCTAGACATCTTACTGCAGTGATTTTTTGCAATTATTTTGTTATCTGAATTTAATAATGCAATTGTTCTGTAATTTTATAATTTGGTCCTTTTCTTCATGTTCCTTTGTTATAAGTACTACTAATGCATTCATCAGACTTTCTGGGAGGCTTCCCTCTACATCCACAGTCAAGAAACAGGTTAAGCACCCACTGTGATGGAATAAAGACTACTAGACTGCAATGAGTTTGGTGTTTAACTCAATCCTTTATAAAAAAAAAAATATACACAGCGTATCCAAAAAACACAACTGGCAGAAATAAGCAGTGGCTATTACACAGACACTAACATTTCACTTAGCAAACTGCTAAGCTTCTTCAGAGTGATCTGGGGATGCAGTTTAAAGTGCTTAATTTATACATTTTATCTAAAGTGCTCAACCAATCACCATGCATTCTGTACAGATGTGAACAGTGAAGGCAATTATCTTAAAGACACACTTTATATATTCCAATACATTTAAATTTCATGAATCCATATTTCTTATTCACATTATCTACCACAATTTTTTCAATAATTGTGGAGTCATTGTTAACATGCAGTTGTGAAGCCTATTTATGTAGGCAGAACCACACACAATTTTAGAACATGTAGATCAAAACAAGTGACAAAGAAATTTTTATCAGAAGAAGGACAAAAAGACAGGCCTTTATTCAATGCCATAGTTTTACACTCTGTTAAGTAGTAATCAGACAAATTGACAATAGGTGTTAAAATGTTATTGCTGGAATTTGCAATGGAGGTAGTTGGAGAAGAGGAGTTGTTCAAACATTTCTGTATCAATAAATATTCCTGCCCTATATGTCTCTTTTGGTGTATACAAATGCTACTTGCAAATACATTATTGATGATTTTTGCACTTTATCTCCTGCAGCAGGAGTAAAATGATCTGTATTTTTTTTATTCAAGTTTTTTTGCTTGGGTCCTGTATGAAATATATTCCCTGTAATAATAAAACAGCTACAATAGCTATGATTCCACAATTATTGAATACAATTGTGGTAAATAATGTGAATAAGAAATATGGACTCTTGAAATTTAAATGTATTGGAACATATGGAGTCTGTCTTTAAGATGATTGCTTTCACTCTTCTAATTTGTACATAATGTATAGTGATTGGTTGAGCACTTTATATGAAATGTATAAATTAAGCACCTTAAACTGCATCCCAAGAACACTCTGAGGAAGCTTAGCAGCTTGTTAAATGAAATGTTAGTGTCTGTGTAATAGCCACCACTTATTTCTGCCGGTTGTGTTTTTAGTATCACGCAGTGTGTGTGTTTTTATTTTTTATAAAGGACTGAGTTTAACACCAGACTCATTGCAGTTCTGAAGTCTTTATTCTGTTACAGTGGGTGCTTAACCTGTTTCTTGACTTGCTTCATGTTGTGATAGCACCACTGTATTATTTCCTGGTGCTACCCCCTTTTTGTGTTGTGTTGTGATTCAGAAGAGCACAGTTTTCCCGAGTTTTTACCGTGGGAGTAAAATGGATTAGAGACATTTACACATAACTGAAGATTAAACTTCATTTCTCACAGTGTGTAACACGCTTTGGCAATCAGCAAATTTAATTCCGGAACAGAGAGGCACTCTCCACAACGTTCATTTGTCTGAGGGAAGAATTTTTCAAGCAGACTGCATTGTGTCATGACGTCCTCAGGAAGAGTGCAAAAGCAGCTGTTATCCCCGGCATCCTGGAGGGTGGCTTTGCTGACTTGATTTTTTCTGCTGCAGGAGAAGCGAATTCACTATTAAGTGAAGGTGGGACTAGCAATCGAACACCAAATGGTGAGTCAGAGACTAAAAATTTATTTCAAAAATTAGAGAAACTGGTCTTAAAAGGGAGAAGGATATATTGGAACACAACCACACTTGAGGCTTATTTAGAAGTACAGAGAGTACTGAGGGTGCTACATCTTACACAGAAGCCTTCCTATGATACTGATAACATTGAATTTATGTGCAGATGCTGCGAGAACATGCAGAATGCATCAATTAAAAATATTGAATTGATTTTGGAGTTTGTACAATCCTTTCGGGAAGAACTGACTAATGAAATTGATGCCACTGAATCCCTTTTAAAAGAGAAAATGGATGCGACTGAATTTTAAAGATTAAATAAGTTATTACTTGATAAAGTCACCAAATATGATATAAAAATAAAGAAACAAAGCAGAAAAAAAGCTTTGCAAGAGACGAGAGGGACTACCCTTACAGCTATGTATTTAAATAGAATTAGAATATTTCTTACAATAAGAACATGGGAATCAAATCAATTTAAAAAAAGGGGACTAATACAGTTAATGATTCTGTCACAAATCCAACTGTATTAGATTACACCACAGGCCCCTCCAACACAGATGATTCTGAAGTCCTCCTAGAAGGAGATTTGGGAGAATTGGAACAAGGACAGTCCTCCAAACAATTCCAGGGGGTGAGACGCAGTCAGCATCAATGCAGATTGAATTTTCAAAAGTCCACTTCAGTGAGGAGGACGTAGGGGCAGCATGGAAGAAGAGGAAGGAATATTTTTTTATACAGAACAGTCTGAACAACTCCTCTTCTCCACCTACCCCCATTGCAAATTCCAACAATGCAATTTTATTGCTATTGTCAATTTGTCTGATTGCTGCTTAACAGAGTGTGAAACTAGGTCATTGAGTAAAGGCTTGTCTTTTTTTTCTTCTTCTGATATAAATTTCGTTGGCACTTGTGCTGTTCTACATAAAGTTGGTCAAAATTTAACTAGTAAATGTATGTTTAGCAGTGAGGAACATCCTCGCAAAATGAAACCAGACTCAGTCCCAGATCTGAATTTTGCCCTGCCCTGAACCCTACAGTGTCCACCTTCATATATAAATGTGAACTAGACCTTGAGAATTTAAAAAAGACCACCAGCAGTCCATTTAGGAACAATTGCAGTCAGAGTGAGTTGTTGGCACTTAAAGACCTGAGTAACAACCAGAATATAACAATAAAATTGGCAGACAAGGAGGGAGGGCATAGTTATAATGAACAGCCAGGATTATGTAGCTGAGATGCTGCGATTACTCAGTGATATTTCCTTTTATCAAAAGGTCTCAAAAGATACAGTACACAAGTTTAAGATATTAATAATAATAAAAATAATCTTTGTTTTTACCACGCATTTCTAAAATCAAGGTGCCTTAACGACAAATTACAAAATAGTAAGACATAATACAATAAAACACAAATACAATAAATACTGAGTTTCACAAAATTCAATAAAATCGCATCAGGTAAAACTGGCCTGATGTCACAGGTAGGTTTTTAGGGCCTGTTTAAATCCCCTCCATTGTAGCGCATTCCCAAAGCTGACTGAGTAGAAAATTCTAAAGGACTGGGGCCACGTACAAAAATGCACGGGCCCCCGAAGATTTGAAAGATGGAGGTGGACACTTTGTTGAGAAAAGATTTTGTAAAAGGCTACATTGCGGATGTCTTATTTAGAACTATGTCAGTGAACTGCCCCACAGTGCCAGTGATATATGATTTACCCAAGATTAACAAGAGTTTGGACAAACCACCAGGTCACCCCATCATTTTGGGGAGGAGTTGGCTGACCAAGCCATTGTCAATGATTGTGGACCAGTTTTTACAACCTTTGGTTCAGAGTTTCAGATCCTATGTAAGAGACTCCACTGAGGTGATCAAGATAATGGAAGATATACAGATGGAGCCACAGTGGTTATTTGCAACAGTAGATGTGAATTCACTTTATACTGTTATTCCCCTTTTTAAGAGACTAGAGTCTTTGACTTTCTTTATAAATACCAGAACAGAGGAAGAGTGCGTGGTGACACCCACACATTTTTTGGTTGAGTTGACAGAAGCTGTGCTGCAAGAAAATGTTTTTGTTCCTGGACAAACTACACCATCAGATACGAGATACAGATACAGCAATGGGGGCCACCATGGGCCCCAGTTTACTACCTGTTTGTAGGCAAATGGGAACATGACCATCTTAACAACACCTCCACAAATCCAGTTTTCCCCAAGGTGGATTTGTGGTGGTGCTTTATTGATGATATCATAATAATTTGGAAGGGAACAGCACAGGGATTTGTTTCCTTCATTGAATGGCTGGAAAGTATCAGCACATGTCTAAGATAAAAGTATGAACTGAACCAGACAGAGATTACATATCTTGATTTAAAGCTGTATAAAAATGGAGAAGGGGGAGTTTGTATAACTTTGTTCCAGAAAAATTCTGTTTGAATCAGCCTTCTCAGATTCGAGAGCTGTCACCCCCCCCCCAACCTGTGCGATTCAATATTCCTAAAGGACAATTGGTGCACACTCTGTGGAACTGTACTGAGATTACAGAGGATGAATAGAAAAAGGGTGAACAAGTAGAAAGATTTGTAGATAGGGGTATAGTAACCACAGCATTGCTACAGCAATACAGAAAGTAGACACCATGAACAGATTGGACACCTTACAATATGGAGGGTTTGGTATTAGAGAAAGAAATGTGAGTGCATGTCCTTTTGTAAACACATATTCCAGAAGGGCAAACAAAGAATGGGAAATAATTTGCAGCAACTGTCAATACTACAACTGGAACCAAAGTTAGACAGTATTGTCAAAACAGGACTAAAGATTATATTTTGCAAGGGCCATAGTATGAAAGACATGGTAGTCATTAATATTGTCCCTGTCCCAGAGCCTATAAGGTAGACCTTACTGGCACCCTCCCCCCCATGCATACACACACGCACACTCACTGCTGTGGCAGGTGCACTTTCTGCAAGTACATTTGTACTTGCAAATCTTTTAGTCACCCAAAAACAGTGACGGATATTGAGATAAAGAACTTTATCACATGTACAAGTTCTGGTGTGGTATATTTGTTAACATACAGTTGTGGAGCCTATTATGTAGGTAGGACCACAAAATATTTTAGAACTTGGTTAGAAGAGCATGTAAGGCCAGTGCAGAGGGTTGATGAAACATATGCCATTGTAAAACACATTAAAACATTAAAAAAAATCTAAACAGGCAACATCATTTTAGTTTTATAGGCATTGAGTTGGCGTCTGTTGGTCCAAGGAGGAGGGGGCATTAAGAAAACCATAGGACAAGGGGAGAGTTTCTGGATTTTGAATAATAGGCTATGCAAAACACAAGTTTAAATGAAGGTATTCAAAAGTTTCATAGGTTTAACAGAGCTGTAATTAGACTTACATCTGTAATGCTCGCTATGTTATAGAGAAATATCTACCCTCTGTCCCTAAAATGCTTATCCATATGTTTTTTAAATTGGTCTGTGGAAACCCTGGCTACCACTTCTAGAGGGAGCCCATTCCATACTGGGACCACTCTCTGATTATACCACATATTGCTTCTCATCAGATTATATTTTCTATTATTCATCTGAAGAGGATGAGAGCGAGTGGCCTATGTCTACTCTGTACTTTGTAGTCCCAAGATTTCTCAGAGCTTATTATCAGACCATGATTTATGCAACAAGCATAAGTCCCTCCTTAATCTCCTATGCTCCAGGGTAAACATATCCAGATCCCTCAATCTAGCCTCATAACTCATATTTTTAAGGCTGTCAATACCCCTGATAGCCCTTTTCTGTACACTCTCAATCATCTGGATGTCACCTTTTCTATAGGATGACCATACTTGGGCCCCATATTCAAGGACTTGTCTGCATTCTTAAAATGTATAGATGCTAGGCATCTTGAAAAGTATGTATCTAGAATATATGGTGGGCAGATAGTTAAAAAGTTGCACAGCACAAAATGCAGGATGGATGTCTTTCATACAGCATTTGAGCCATACGTAGCTGCATAAAGTACTGAATATGGGCTTGATTCATTGTATATTATCTACACAATATAAAATGCCCTGTATTTCTGTTTTTGTATATACAAATGCTAGTTGCAAATACATTATTCAAGATTTTTGCACTTTATCTCCTGCAGCAGGAGTAAAATGATCTGGGATGTTTTTAAAATTTTTGTGCTTGAGTCCTGTATGAAATATATTCACTGTAATAGTAAAACCATTATAATAGTTATGATTCCACAATTACTGAAAATAATCATGGTAGATAATGTGAATAAGAAATACAGACTCATGGGGCCGGATTCAGAGAAGCCAAATCAGGATGCAAAGCAACTTGCATTGGAAAAAATGGTGCAAGTCACACTTGCATCCTGTGTTGCATCCCTGTGGGATTCACATAGGCAGCAGGCTGCCTGCACCCAACAGCACCTATGTGCCTGAAACTCCCCTTGCAATATGGCATTAAGGGTGTTTCTGGCAGCATTTGCACCCTATTCAGGTCAGGTGGCCACTACTTCCACAAATGAGATTCAAAGACAACCACCAGTGAACATCTGTCAAAGTTCAGTTATGCCAACAGAAAGGTGGTCTAACTGGTCTTTGCTGTTCACTGGAGGTTGCCACTGTGCTCCAGCCCCACAACCCCTGCAGGTTACTGACCCTCCATGTGCTCTGGGTCCCAGGCATGACAAGCACCATGCCAGGCTGGGTGTGTGGCACCCTCCAATGCCCAGACCCACCCACACACAAACATTGTGAGCCCCCATGCCCTGGGGCACAATCTCCCTCCCACCATCTCCATAACCTTCGGTAGTTTAGTGACTCCACACACACACATCCCACAGAGCGAGCCCCCCCACACCCCCAAATACTCCACTGGTGACTGGCACATCCCTCCCTCACCACCAGGGCCAGTCACCAATGCACCTGCCGTGTGTGTGTGTGTGTGCGTGTGTGTGTGTGCATGTTGGGGATGGGGGACCACTGGGCAGCCAGGGCAGGTAAGGGTCCATGATCTGGGGGACCATGGCAAAGGGGCTTGGGGCTGGTTGCCACACCATATGGGGTGTCAGAGATGGGCATGTGGTGCCTTGGTGCCCCTCGACCAGCACAACTGATGTCCTGTGACCTGCAGCATTCTGGGTGCTGTGCCCTACCTTGAGCAGCTATCACAAGTTGCAGGATGCAGACCGCTACACCAGCTCCTATTCTGAATCAGGTGCATGGACCAGGTTGTAGGGCAGGTCACTGCAAGCTGCCATTGCTGCAGCTTGCGGCGGACCTTTCTGAATCCAGCCCAGTGAAATTTAAATGTATAGGAATATATGGAATGTGTCTTTAAGATAATTGCCTCCACTGTTCAAATTTGTACATAATGCTTGGTGACTGGTTGAGCACTTTATAAGAAATGTATAAATTAAGCACTTTAAACTGCATCCCAAGATCACTATGAGAAAGCTTAGCAGCTTGCTAAGTGAAACATTAGTGTCTGTGTAATAGCCACCACTTATTTCTGCCAGTTCTGTTTTTTGTATCAAGCTGTGTGTGTGTGTTTTTTTTTTTATAAAGGACTGATTTAAACACCAAGCCCATTGCAGTCCAGTAATCTTTATTCTATTACAGTGAGAGCTTGACCTGTTTCTTGACTGTCTTAGTGTTGTGATAGCACCACAGTATTATTTCCTGGTGCTCCTCCCTTCTTCTGTTGTGTCCCTTACATCCACCAGTTCCTGAATCGTTTTATGTAACCATGGTACTAATTCTTCGGTGACTCCCTGGTAAAACTCACTTGTCAGGCCATCCCTTCCAGCACTTTTATTTTTGGGTAGTACTTTAATTGTATTGAAAATTCTTACAATGTTATTGAGTTGTTTTCAACCTGAAGTTTTGGCAATTGTATATTCTGAATATTTTTTTTTGGATCTGTCTTGTGTCAGGGTATTTTTGTTGTTGATATATTTTGAAACTATTGAGTTACTTTATCTTCCATTTCTTTACGATAAATTGTTTGTTGTCTTACTGATTTTTTAAAGTAGCTATAATATTATTTTGTTTACCTTTTTTTAGAAGATTAGACAATAATTTCCTGTCCGTATCACTCTGGAGATACCTAAGCCTTTTAATTGCTTTATTTTATTAATTGTTTCTTTGGTGAAAAGATACAGTAACTGTATTTTGTTATCATACTATTTCTGTATATATTTTTGATAATTTGGAATTAATAGTTTGTCCAATTCCTTCATTCTCCTTTTTAACAGTTCTTATTTACTTTTTTTTTGTCTATCATGCCAGCTCTGGTATGATATGAGTTCCCCTATATTACACATTTGAATGCATCCTATAACTTAAGGCAAGCATTAAGATCACACTTCCAGTAGCTTGAACATAACTATGAAAACCTATAAAAACTTATATATTGTCTGTTGTCCTGTATAATTAATTTGCCAAAATTATTTTATGGTCACTCTAATCTTTTCTTATGAAATTGTGGAGCTTTCTGTAGTTCACTATTGAAGGAACATCTTGCATTTTTAGGTCTATTTTCTGTTGGTAGTAAAATGTTTAACTCCACAGTGGAAAGATCTGTTTGCATACTTAACCTTATAGTCATTATGTCAACTAATGGAATCATGACATTAGAGGTGAAAATGTAAGCATTTCTTGAAAAACTGTGATTTTCATGATCTATTTGGGTTACACATTCTCCAGGGGTCCACAATGTTATTTTCTTCTAAAAAAACATTGTGTTTTTTTGAAATCTGAATGTTGAATTTAGTTATGTTTAATTTTTATCTCCCCATGGGTTTAGTAATGCATTGCAGTCCCCCATTATTATTATTATGTTACTGGCTTGTAGTTCTATTAGTCCTTCTGTTATATTAGCTAAGAATGTATCATAATCTATAGAGGGCCTGCAAACTGGGCCAATAGTCATTTCCATATGATTAGATGTTTCCCCTTGGATGAGAATTATCCTATTTTCGGTATCTCTCCATTGTATTTTTTTAACCTTGAATGGGCAGTTATTTCTCACCAAAATAGAAACTCCTCTTGCTGTTTTCTCCATAAGAGGAATAGATGTTTGCCACCCAGTTCCTTCTAAGCTTCTAAGATTCCTTTTCATTCAGGTGAGATTCTTGTAGTGATATTATTTGTGATATCAATTTATTGCAATATATCAACATTCTTGCTCTTTTGATTGGTGTGTTCAGACCATTAACATTCAGTGATAATAATTTTATACAATTCTTCATCATTGCTACCATAGTAGTCCAACAGGGTATCCCACCAAAAGAAAACATTTCCAACAATATAAAACAGCTTAAAGTTCCCTACCAACTCATATTTCACTTTTTAATAATTTCTTTTTTTGTAACAGTTATATCTTGTACCTCTCCTAATAAAATAAAGTTGATCCTCTTTCTGTACCATCTCTACCTTGTAGCCTCCCCCCCCGCTATGTAGGATCCTTAATTTTGATCAGCAAAATCCCTCCCTTCTCCCCTTTGCACCATGCAAGTTCCCCCTTCCATGTTCCTATGCTTTCCATCATGGATTTTTTAGCCTAATTAGGCTGTTTAGTAAAGCTTACCTTTAGTTTTTGACATACCCCCTCCTCATCCTTGCACACACAAAAAAAGGTTTTTCTTTCTTCTTCTCCTTTCCTTTGTCCTTCTTCCTTGATGCTATCAATACATTCTTCTTTTTATTATTCAAAACAGCTGGGTATTTTTTTCTTGAGTTCTGCATTAGCCTCTTCTAGCAACTCATAAATGTGAGGTACCCCTTCAATAATAACTTTCAATTTGGCAGGATATATAAGTGAAGCAATGTAATTCTACTCCCAAAGTTGTTATTTTTTTTTTTTAAAAGTCATATTTTTTCCCTTGTTGGATTATTTAAGAATGGAGATCATTGAATATTGACATGGAAGCTCCCTAACATTGATTTATTTATTTTTATATACCACAGGCATTAGTGCTTCTTTGTTCTCTTACCTAGCAAACTTCACTATTATCAGGCTTGGGAGGCCCTGTGTATGATGTGGCCTAAATGTCTGGTGTATTCAATCTATTTCCATGTTAAAACTTTTTGAGTCTTTATCGAGGTAAGCCACTGCTATCTGAGTCAATGATTCTTCTAGTGGCCTTTGGGCATTCCATATCTCTGGTATGCTAAAAATTCAAATATTTTTACTACATGATTTTGCCTCAAAATCAGTCATTTTTTCTTTAATTTCATTATTGCAGTTTTTCCAGGTTGTTAACCTATCTGGCTAAAGGTGTGATTTGATCTTCCAAATCTGAGATCTACTGTTTGGCTTCTGTTAATTCAATTTTAAGCTCAGAGTTTTCTTGCATTATTTGTTTTATTGATTTTTGAAAGAAATCAGTTTTTGTTTTGATAGTCTCAATTTTTTATAATTTCCATCCCATTTAAACCAGGATTTGTAAAATTAAGTTTACCCAATTTGCTAGTGCTGAATCTTTTTTGTTGCTGGGAGAGGGGTCCTGATGTTGTGCTACTTTTGTTAGCCTTGTCCATGTTAAGTGTCAATGTTTCAGCCTCCTCCTCTTCCTACTCTAAACAATTTATGATGTCTTTTCCTTAATCTTGCTCTTCATTTTGCTCCTTATCTTTTAAATTAGTAATCTCTGAAATTTCTGTCTCTTCCCCAGTTAGTTTAGATATAATACTGTTATTGTTCAGGTTAACGTTAGTCACGTTCTGTTCCATATGATGTAAATGTTTGTACCTGAGACAACAAGGCTTTTTCTTCCTGTGTTCTCTTTCAGGTTTGCCTCTTTTCACCTTTCGTTTTTCCTTAAGCCCACCTGGTTTACTGTCACTGTTTTGGAGCCACTTTACTGTTCCAGGAAAACTGTCTTCTATAGAGGTTCCATACAGAGCACTTTGTCCTTATTCTCATCTACTTGTGAGTCATTTCCATGCTGTATTCCCATTGGAAGATTCAAAACTGATACGCTTCCTCCAACTTCATTCCTGGATGTCAGAGTCTCTCCTTGTTTATTGTTATCCAGTCCCAGTGAGTTATTGCTGAAGTTCAGGACTGTTGCCATTGCAGTTTTCCTTAGAAAAATAGGAGCAGTATTTTTGTTTCATTTTTTCCCCATCCAAACCTGAAGGGCTCATTACAAATGTTGTATGAGCTTTGTTGTCCTGTTTCTCTTTATTCCCCACTTTCATTTATGCTGACTTCATCCTAGTCTGTATTTCCAGGGTTTTAATGGATTTTGCAAATGTTTTATTTGTTGCACTTGTCTTTGGAGCTGGTTGGTGTTTCTGTGGCATCATGCCCAAGCTGCATCCACGGTAAGGTGTAAAATTCTTTTTATCTGCATTTTCATGTTGTTCATCCAAACAAGTGTCAGGCTGCTGGCTGCCTCATTGGGCAGACTCCAGTGGACAGACTCCGCTGTCCTTGTTGTGTGGGTCCTTTGTGCAGGAGGCTGCAGTACAGGTGGCTGCTTGGTGGCCTCTTCCTTATGATGCAGTAGAAAGTGGAATAGAGGGGCTGTCAGGTGCCCATGACTGGCTCTCTGACAGTGGTGGGCAAAGTGGGCTCAATCTGCTCCACAAAGCATTTCACAGAGCAAAGGTGGATTCGTGGAGTGCTCCTTAAAGTGAAGCAGAGTACTTCATGTTATAATGAGGAATGCAAAGTCCATTGCAAATGCTGACTTCACATTACTCCGCCTTCCCTGGCCACTACTCTTCCAATTTTAAGGTGAAGTGCATTGGTGGCAGTCCACTTCGCCTCACTTTGCCTTGTTTTTAAGCTCTAAAGGCAGATTTTGCAGTGATTCATGGGAGTTCAGGTCACATGGGCTCTATATTGATCTGCACAGCCTCAGTTTAAGGTAGTATGAGTAGGAATGAATAGGAGACAGTGTGCTCTGATAGCTGTCTGTAGAAATCTTGTAAAAGGTGTTCAAAAAGCATTTTTGCTTTTTTGGGGGATCCAACTTTAGTTCATCAATTGTAGGAAACACTCCTGTGCTCATATCATCGAGCATTTTTGTTTGTGTGTGGATTTTGAATGTTAATTTATAACATTGAGTGTGTGTGGTGAAAGACAGTGAAAGTGTGCTGTGGGGGAGGGGCATATCTGTGGTGTAGGTAGATTTAAGTTAGAGAACTAGTGATTTCTTTGTTTTCTGGTTATATTTTTGCTATATAACTGACTGTTAATGTACACATAGTAATACTGTCAGTAATAGTACAGATTTTCTTGCTATTTGTTGTGTGTATGTGGTGCAGCATTTCATAAGGTCAGGTTGTTTAAATTAGAAAATCACAGTATGTGGCAGTACACTGAACTTTTGCATTTGCGTTGCATTCTTCATTCAGCATTGTACACAAACTGTTGTGTTGTGTGTGCAGTGTTGTGTGCATCAAATATAATACACCTTTTATTGTGACACAGACTAGTGTAAGTGCAACTAAGTGCAGCAGTGTGAGCCTGTTATCCACTGCAGCAGCCTAATTTTGTACTGTGATCATGCTCTCTGTTCTTAGTTTTGCTGTTTGTATTGTAGTACCATAAAAATCAGCACTGTCTATATTCAGTGCTCCCCCCACCCCCACGTTCAAAAGGTATTTTTTACCAGACTGGATTGTTTTTGTTACCCCATCAGCATCACTGGTTACTGAAGTTGTTTTAATTCCGTGACAGTCTCAGAGTAGTCTCTTATCTGTTGCTGAAGCCACAGTTGTTTATTTTGCTTCACATCCAGCCAGCGTCCCTCCAGTCAGAAAATGAAGGTATCAAAATCTGAATTTGGTAATAATATTTGTGGTTTATCCCCCAAAATGCCTGCAAAGAGACATTCAAGGAAAGCTGTCTCTGACCATGGCAATGTTGGCAGTAAAATGGTCTGTGGGCACAGTAGTAGTACGTGGACGCAGAAGTGCATTGCTGATGTGAGGAAAGGTATTTCTCCTGCAATGTTTTTTACAGCCCAATCAGGAGCTTCACTCATATTTGGAGGAGATGATGTTTTCCCAGCTGGTGGTGTTAGTGTTACTGGTGTTAGTGGTGGTGGAGGTAGTATTAGCATTGTTGCATCAAATTCTAATTCCGAACAGTGTACCGTATCCAAACATATTGAGTGTGAAGCAATGCAAGTGAGTGGCAGCGTAGCTGATGTCAAACTTCCCAGTAACATCCCAGTAACTGAACCTGAGGATTCTGATGATCATGTCAACAATAGTATGCAATGTGATATTTTGTCCACCATGGCACTTAACGTCACACATTTTCCATGTAGTGATTCACAGTGTGGTGAAAAAATATCAGGTGATGGTGGTGTAGATGCTTATGATGAATGTGATGATGATGATGATGTTGCTGTTGTTGCAACATGCAGTCCCCATGCTAGCATCCAAGCAGAAGATGTGGATGTGTGTGAGAGTGATGTTGATGAATATGATGATGATGTAATTGACCCCAGCTGGGAACTGGAGAAAAAGAGATTAAAAATGGCTTTGTCTGAGTCTGTTTGCAGGAATGCCCCCCCCGGTAAAAACTTGTGATCTACCGGTTTTAGTTGATGATGATGATGATGATGATGATGACTCAGTAATCAATATGATAGGTAGTCGTAGTGGTCAGTTGCAGACCAGGTGTGCAGTTCCTGAATCATCACGTGCCCCTCCCCCACTTCAATGCTTAAAATAACAGACTTAAATAAGCCACATCATCATGGACATGTTAAAAGCAGAGCATCGCACTCCCTTGTTTGGGATTTTTGGGTTCAAGATGCGAATGATTATTCAGTTGCAATCTGCCAGGTTTGCCATGTGCGTGTGAGTCGAGGTAAAAAGGGGAGCCATCTTGGGACAGGAGGACAGCATACGCATCTTAAGAATAGGCACTTGGCTCTGTGGACCCAGCACAAACTGGCAGCTAATACCACAGTGGGGCATTCACCCATGTCACTGGCAACCATAGCCAGCATGTTATCCCCTTCCATGACTGTTAAGCCCAGTACGAAATTAAATGCGTGCAGTTGTGTGGTAACAAGAGTAGAGGATTACTACAGGCATGATGAGGTGGAGGACCATAATGACTTTGAAATGTTGTCCAGTGCTGGTGAGAGTAGCAGTTTTTGTGGTGGTGGTGGTGAATGCAGTATGTCTAGTGCAAGTGGTACATCAACCCCGGTTGGCAAATCTGGCAAAATAACGTCATTTCTGGGTTTGTCATCATCACCTGTGCAACCGTCTTCATCAAATGTCCACACTCTAACCCCTGCCAAGGCCATTCATCACAGAGCACAACCATTTGTGACCAACAACACACCACATGTAAAAAGTTTAAGTCAGCCCATGTTACAGAGTGTTTTTGAGCATAAGCTGAAGTACCCCCCCATCATACAGTGTCACGTGAACTTAATGCTGCTGTAGCGGAAATGGTGGCAATTGATCTTTTGCCCTTCTCCTTTGTGGAGAATTCTGGGTTCTGGTGGTTTGCTTCACGCGACTGTCCAAAATGGAAAGTCCCATCCAGGACATACTTTTCTACCCGTGCTGTTCCCGAGTTGTTCCGCACTGTGTCTGACTCAGTAAGACATGCCCTTCAACATTCCTCCTCTCTATTCATCCATTTAAGTATGGATATGTGGACAAGTGGCAAAACAGTGGGAAGTTCATATCTGTGTATAACTGCACACTGGGCGCAGGTGCCGGGGGTTGTTTGTGATATTGGTAGTGTGAATAATCAGCGCATTAAGGTGGATTGTCATGGTAGCAATCATCCTGGAATTCGCCTGCATGCAATGATTGCTATGCGCAGTGTGACCTGTTCACACACTGGTGAGAACATGTTCAACATGGTACTGACTGAAATTGACAGATGGCTAAACCCTCTGCCTCTGACAGCTGGGTTCATAGCAAGTGGTAATGGGTCAAATGTGCTGAAATGCATCATGAATGGTGTTTTTTCTACATGTTCCATGCATGGCCCACTGTTTAAATCTTGTGGTTCAGGAGTTTCTGCAGCACCCTGACATAAAGAAAATGCTGACCGTTGCAAAATGTATCAGCTCTCACTTTTTAAGATCTGGAAAGGCCCGTGACCAACTGTGGCAGTTGCAGATACAAAACAGCCTGCCTCAGCACTGCTTGAAGCTGGAACTTATCACCCGATGGAACTCCATGTTATACATGGCAGAGAGGTTGTATGAACAATACAAAGCCATCTCAGAATATCTTGTTATGCACACTAGCAGTGACAGCTCCGGGGCCTCCATGTCTATGACGACTGAGCAGTGGCGCCTCATGGACTCTGTAATAACAATTTTATGGCCTTTTGAACATGCCACACAGGCAGTGAGTGGTGAGTCTGCCTCCGTTAGCCAATCAATTCCACTGCTGCGGGTGTTGAGGCAGACATTGGTGAATGTACAGCATAGCCTTGATGTTGCTGGAGACAGTGGAAGCAGTATGTTGCTGCAAAACATGCTGACAGTATTCAACCAGAATCATCACGTTGTGAGCATTCAGCATAGTGACAACTTTGCCGTAGCAACAATGCTGAACCCATGATACAAAATATGGAATTGCATCAGTACTGGAGGGAGGGAGGGCCTGAACAGTTAAAAAATATCAGTAGTCAACTGGTGCACTTGGTTCATGGGGCACAGAAGTCATGTGCCAAGGTCAGCAAACCTCAGCAGCATAATCCTGCTGAAGGTGTACCTGGAAGACCATCAAGCATATCCTGCAAGGGGAAGGGGACTGCAGTTCCAGGTGGTCTGTCATCCAAAGTGGCTGGCATCAACCTGCTTTGGGAGGCTTTGTCCCAAGTGGGTATTTGTGAAATAAATGATTCTGGAGATCAGGATGATGCATCAACAATTGGACTTAGTGCGGCACAAAAAATGGTTGAGTCATATTTGTCTGAAAACAGGCATCTGACAATAAGTGAAGATCCTCTTTTGTACTGGAATGGAAAGGTCAGTGAATCACCAGAGCTGACTGCAGTGGCACTGAAGTACCTCACATGCCCACACTCCAGTGTAAGTGTTGAGTGGGTGTTCAGCTCAGCAGGTGCAATAGTCAGGGATCATCAGACAAACCCGTCTCCTGCAAGTGTTAGTTTGTGAACATTCATTAAAATGAATGAGAGGCACATACCAGCACAGACTGCAACCTTGGTATTCATACCCCGGCCTAGTCATGGTGGTGGTGTTGCTGATGTGAAAATGGAGCATCCTGGTGGCACTGGTAGCGGCTGCCTAAAACAGCCCACCACTGACGTAAATGACGACACAATGGAGAATTTCCCAGTGGTCAGACTTCAGACATCGATGACTGTGAGGGCAGTTTTCTTTATGAGAATGATGATGTGATTAATGTTGGCAGGTTTTAACTACAGTATTTAAAAGGTGGTGTGCCCCCCCTGACCCCGGACCACCACCACAGGGACTGATGTTATCCAAGTCTGCCACCATGAGTCTGTCTGCCCACCATGGACCACCACCACCACCACTGGGACTGATGTTATCCAAGTCTGCCACCATGAGTCTGTCTGACCCCCACAGACCACCACCACCAAAACTGGGACTGATGTTATCCAAGTCTGCCAACATGAGTCTGTCTGCCCCCCATGGACTACCACCACCGGGACTGATGTTATCCAAGTCTGTCACCATGAGTCTGTCTGACCCCCACAGACCACCACCACCACCACTGGGACTGATGTTATCCAAGTCTGCCACCATGAGTCTGTCTGCCCCCCACAGACCACCACCACCACCTGGACTGATGTTATTCAAGTCTGCTACCATGAGTCTGTCTGCCCCCCATGGACCAACACAACCACCACCGTGACTGATGTTATCCAAGTCTGCCACCATGAGTCTGTCTGTCCCCCATGGACCACTACCACCACCTGGACTGATGTTATTCAAGTCTGCCACCATGAGTCTCTCTGCCCCACATGGACTACCACCACCGGGACTGATGTTATTCGAGTCTGCCGCCATGAGTCTGTCTGCCCCCAGGACCACCACTCCACCACCACCACCAGCTTCTTAATATTTAAACCATCGAGTGAGTATGTGCACTCATGTTTGTTATGCTGCCTCACTTCCTTTAGTTGTATGTTTTGTTTTCTGTAGCTTTTTAGAGCTGCAATGGCAAAACACATACAGTACACTTTTTTGTTTCTTTTACAGGGGAACAAAAACAGGTTCCGTCACTAATACTCGTTAGGAATGATGCTGTAACTGTACCGTCCAGAGAGGAACCAATGTAATATCCATGCGAAATCCATTCTGGTAAGTATGAAGATTTTATTTAATCCATTTTATTGTTGTGTAAATACTGCAGCAAATATTGCACACAACAGGTTGTGTTAGTTAACAAGATGTGTGTCTGAAATGTAACTTGACTTTAGGAATTGAGATTTGAGAACCAGGGAGGGACACATAACAATGAAGTTGTAACTTGTAAGAAGTCATTCATTTTTTTTTTTTTAGGAAACTTCGAGATGCTTTGTTGTTCTGTCAAAGTGGCCTTAACAAAAAAAGTTCTTCAACATCAGGCACATCCCTCACCTGAGCTTGAGCACACATGCAACAGAAAGAAGTTGTTTCATTAGATGACCATGACCATCATTAACAACTGGACACCAGAAGGATAGAAACATAGAAACATAGACTTTGACGGCAGATAAGGACCGCTTGGCCCATCTAGTCTGCCCATTTCCCTACCTACAGGATAGGCCACAGATCCTAGTTAGCCAACAGCCTATTTCTTCCTACCCCCCACAAGAATTTACTTATGTCTGTCCCATGCATTCTTGAATTGTCCCACAGTTTTACACCCCACAACCTCCTCAGGAAGGCTGTCCCATGCATCCACTACCCTCTCTGTGAAATAATACTTCCTCACATTGCCCCTGAACCGCCCCCCATCTTTAAATTGTGTTCCCTTGTTCTTGCACGTCTTTTTTCTGAAAGATGCTACCCTCTTGGACTTTGTTGATTCCACTGAGATACTTAAAAGTTTCTATCATGTCCACCCTCTCCCATCTTTCCTCAAGGGTATACATATTAAGTTCCTTTAGTCTCTCCTCATACGGCTTCTCTTGCAGACCCTGTACCATTTTAGTTGCCCTCCTCTGGACTGCCTCTACCCTGTCTATGTCCTTGTGGAGATGGGGTCTCCAGAACTGGACACAGTACTCCAGATGGGGTCTCACCAACTGTCTGTACAGAGGGATAACAACTTCCTGTTTTCTGCTGCTGTTGCCACTCCCTATGCATCCTAGTATACCCCCAGCCCTACCTACTGCCTTCTTACATTGCTTGCTAACCTTAAGGTCATCAGATGTGATTACCCCCAGGTCTCTTTCCTTTTTTGTTGCTGTTACAACCCCCCCCCTCACTGTGTATTCTTTCCCTGGGTTCTTGTTTCCCAGGTGCATTATTTTTCACTTCTTTGCATTGAGTCTTAGCTGCCATACTTCTGACCATTCCTCCAACCTTGCCAAGTCCCTTCTCATCCTTTCCATGCCTCCTTGTGTATCAACCCTGTTTCAGATCTTTGTGTCATCTGCAAAGAGGCATACTTTTCCTTCCAGTCCCTCTGCAATGTCACTTATGAAGACATTAAAAAGGACTGGACCCAATATTGAACCCTGCGGTACCCCACTAGTAAGCCCTCTTTCTTCAGAGTGGACTACATTTACAGTTACCTTCTGTGTCCTGTTGTCCAGCCAATGTTTTACCCAGGCTACCACCCTGGGACCCACTCCCAGGCTGGTTAATTTGACTATTAATCTTTTGTGTGGGACTGTGTCAAATGCCTTGCTAAAGTCTAGGTAGGCCATGTCCACAGCCCCTCCCTGGTCTACTACTTTGGTCACCCAATCAAAGAAATCTATTAGATTCATCTGACATGACCTTCCCGCTGTGAACCCATGCTGCCTTGGGTCCTGTGCCCCACTGGCCTCTAGGTACTCAACTATTCTTTCCTTCAGAAGTGACTTCATCACTTTCCCTACCACAGAGGTCAGACTGATAGGTCTGTAGTTTCCTGCATCTGTCTTGGTCTCACTTTTGTGAAGGGGAATCACATCCGCCTTCCTCCAGTCCTCGGGTACCACACCATCCTCCCATGATTTATTAAAAAGAGTTGCCAGTGGTTTCACTAATTCCCACCTTAATTCTTTTAGAATTCTGGGGTGAATTCCATCAGGCCCCATTGCTTTGTCCACCTTCAGTTTTAGGAGTTCTTGCAGAACTCTTTCTTCTGTGAAAGGACTGGGATCGACCCACCATCAAGAGTGCTTCTGTTAATTGGATTAGACACTTCCCCCTCCTCTTTTGTGAATGAGGATGCTGATGAAATCTGTAAAGAAGTAAACAAATAAGAAACCATTACAGACAAACCTTAAAATATGATTCCCCCCATCCCCCAAAAAAAATACTTACAATAGGGTGGACAAGGAGGAAGGAATAGAACAAATGCAGAGAGATTTGGGGAGACTTGAGGCATGGTCAAAAAGGTGGCAGCTTGAATTCAATGCAGAAAAATGTAAAATCATGCATCTGGGCTACAGAAATCAGAAGGCAGGATACCATATGGGGAGCAGAGAGCTGGAGGAGATGGAGCAAGAAAGGGACCTAGGCATCATTATATCTGGGGACCTGAAGGTGGAAGGGCAGTGCAGGAGGGCAGTGGCCAGGGAGAGTGGAATGCTGGGATGCATCAGAAGGGGGATCACCAGTAGGAATAGGGAGGTCATAGTACCCTTGTACACCCATTTGGTTAGACCGCACTTGGAGTACGGAGTCCAGTTCTGGAGGCCATACCTCAAGAAGGATGTGGGGAGGATAGAGAGGGTTCAGAGGAGAGTGACAAAAATGGTAAAAGGGTTAAGACACCTATCCTATGAAGAAAGGTTGAGAGATTTGAACATATACTCCCTGGAGCAGTGGAGGGAGAGGGGGGACATGACAGAGACCTTCAAGTACCTAAAGGGTATAAACAGGGTGCCGGGGGGAGCATGTTCAAGATGAAAGGAAGTCAGAGGACAAAGGGGCATGGCCTGCAGGTGGAGTGAGGACTGTTCATGGGTAACATTAGAAAATACTATTACTCAGAGAGAGTCGGTGAAAAGTGAAACAGACTCCCAGAAGCAGTCATTAGAGAGGAAACAGTGGAGGGATTCAAAAGGTCATGGGACAACCACATGGGAGTGTTAAGGGGGGAGGCATAGGTCCAAGCAGATAGCTGGGCAAATGGGCAGACTTAGTGGGCCTAGTTCAGTCCTTTTCTACCATCACACTTCTATGAATCTATGAAAATGTGCTTGAGAGTTATCCGTTTCCAAATTCCACGAAAAAAATTCTCATTGAGCACTGGAAGGTGCACACCAACAGTTTCTGTGTGAACTGTGATGTGATGCAGAACAATACCATGAGTACATATCCATGTCAACCCCCATCCTTACCTACAAAATACACAACCATATATCTATATATATATATATATATATATATCTACTCACCAAGGCTACTATTAGCGTACAGCCAAAGGGTACCCTTCAATCCAGTTGAGATGATCACATTTCATTTGCTAGAATCATCTCGCAGAGCACATTGGACCAGCAACACGAAGCTCACAGTCATCATTTTATTTTGGGGTATGTGCTGAAACAGTCTCATTTCACTTAGTTACCAGTTGTCAATTTTTTTTCACACAAGGAGAATGCATTCTGGGCCTGCAGAAAAAATCTGGGGATTCTGTGCTTCCACTGCGGCATGACTGAGTGCGCCATTAACTCTGGGGAACTTTGAATGTGCTGAAACAATCTCATTTCACTTTGTTACCACTTACCAATTTTTTTCACACAAGGAGGATGCATTTTGGGCCTGCAGAAAAAATCTGGGGATTCTGTGCCTCCACTGCGGCATGACTGAGTGCGCCATTAATTCTGGGGTACATTGTATGTGCTGAAACAGTCTCATTTCACTTTGTTACCACTTGTCAATTTTTTGCACACAAGGAGGATGCATTCTGGGCCTGCAGAAGAAATCTGGGGACTCTGTGCCACTTTTGTGTGATCTGTGATTGTTGCTGTGAGCTCATGATGTCATACTGACATTTTTACAATTAAAGCAGCATTGCAAGAATGTCCTCACAATTCTGAACTGTACTTTTTTATGCTACTTTACATTGCCACAGCCACCACTGCTTACCTTCGAGTTGTGAGTGACTTGAATGATGCGATTCTTCTCACAATTTATGTCTGCTTCACTTACTTCTACTTTTTTTCAAGTATGAAACAAAAATGAGCACGTCTTCCAATATTGTTCGGACCAGCTTTGTATTTATTTGCAGCTGCTTTTCAATAACTATTGTTCCATGGTGTCATAAAACACAGACTGAGGCATAACTGTTAATTAACAACAGGAGTGATATAAGACAACTACTTGATGTGATGGAGAAAAGCAGAGGAAAACAATGACAAAGACCTGGTCAGCACCAATTTAAAAGGATTGCTTCTTTCATTATTTCACATATGAAAACAGCAGACTCAACTACTGCAAATTATCATATCATTCCAGTCAGTCGGGATGTAAGTAAAGGAAGTTGTAACATATCATTAAAAAATATAGGTCAGAGTTATCAACAGATTGTTGCGCTGCTGCTTTACAGACAGTCACCACATTACATAGTTATGGTGATGCACATGAACTAATATGTAGGGACATTACTACCACTAGAATATTTCTTGTTCCACAGAGTGCAATATATTTCTGTGAACACCACCCATAATTTCATTACAGTGAGTCACATGACGGAGGAACTACCAATCAGAAAAACTGCCCACATTGTGCCACACTTTCTCAGCAACGTTAAGACGTGATGGCAGGGGGAGCGCATGTGCATGCTCCACTATACTGAATGTCCAGTAGCTATAGCAAGCAATGTTTCCTAAGGTTATAAGGTTCACTTTGTGGTGAAATGTGGGATGTTTCCACTAACAAGGCTCTTCTTACTGGAAACGTGGCAACACATTTCACCACAAACTGACCATTAAAACATAAAGAAACATTCGGAGACCTGACAGACAATCGGATATTCACTGTAAGCAGCATGCACATGCGCTCTCCTTGCCATCACGTCCTAATGCTGCTGAGAAGAGAGGCAGAATATGGACTGATTTTCAGAATGGGAATGCCTCCGTTGCATGACTCACTGTAATGAATTTACGCCTGGTTTTCACAAAAATGTATTGCACTATGTGGTGCAAGAAAGATTCCCCTGGAAGGGAAAATGTGTATGATTAAACAATAGCAAACAAAAAACACACAAAAAAATACAACACAGTAATGGGGTGTGGTAAGGGGTTGGGGTGGGTGTGCAGGGCTGAAAAAAATACCCTGACTTACTATGGCCGTGGGATGCCATGGTGGTCCAGCAGCAGGTGCAGCACTGAAAGTATTTGCTGCTGTTGTGCTTCCACTCTGTTAACTTGCTGCTCCAAAGCAGTGAAACGTGCATTGTTTTCCTCGAGTGCTGCCCACACCAGGATGAGGTCAGACTGGCTTGCAGGGACTGTGGTGTGGTCCACTGCAGCAGGTAATCCAGGTGGTGGGGCTGGTGGTGGACAGGGTGGTGCTGGTGGCTGTAGTGGCAATGGTGGTGGTTATGGTGGTGGTGCTGGTGGTGGAGCAGCTGATGTAGTAGCCCTCCTCTTCCTGCTGTGGCAGTGACTGCTACAAGGCACATCTCCCACCCCAGCAATACCCTTGGCCACTGCCACAGAAGGGCCAGCAGGTGGACACATGGCCCCTTCCATGGCAGCCTTCCACTCTGCCCTGTGGTGATTCAGCAAGTGGGTGTACTGGCCACCAGTCCCCAAATGTGTCCCAGGGGGCCTATGACACACCTGCACACCACACACATGGCACTGCACCACTGTGCTGTCTCCCCTCACACAATTAAAAAACTTCCACACTGGGGAGCTGTGGGGGGGCCTGACACAGTCTGCACATGTCGGGCACGAGTTCCACCACCAATTACAATTGCCGTGCCACCTCTTGTGGCTGTGGAGGTGGTGGAGGGTGGAGGGGGTGCTGCTGGAGCCCCAACAGCTGCTGTTAGTGGTGGTGGTAGAGACAGAGAAGGTGGATGTGCAACAGCCACCAGTGGCACTGGTGTTGCTGCTCCTGCTGCTTCTGTGGGGGAAGCAACACCAGCCAGAAGTCTGGAGTGGTCAAACATCATACGACCACCCCACTCCCCACAGGTCTGCACTCATCCCCTCCTAACGTGCCCACAGGCCATCGACTCGCTGCTCCAATGTGACCCTCCTTCCTCCGGAGTTCATGGGATGACACACACACACACACACACCCAGTGGACACACACACACACACACACACACAGTCAGTCACACACACAAAGCAAAGCAAAAACAAAACTTATACAAAAAAAAATCACTAACCAAAAAAACACTAAGACAATACAAACACTAAATAAAATAGCTTTTAAAAAAGCTGTTTGTTTGTTTGTTGGTTCTGGCAGTAAAAAGAAATGAAAGCCAAGCAAACTCCTCTCCTCTCACAATTTTGCATTCTCCCTCTAAAATGCAAAGCAGAAAGTGAAACTGCTTCTCTGACTAACTTCCTTCCTGCCTGGCTAAAGCATGTGACTTACAGTACTGCAAGCCATGTGATGTGCCTATTTTCTTCTCACTTCACCTTACTTCGCGTTAAGGCATAATGAGAATGTGAAGTGGTAACAATAACGTGAAGTGAGCACTTTACAGGGTCCACTTTGTGTTGTGCTCCACAGACGTGAAGTGCCCACTTCGCATTCACTTCATGGGCAGATTAATAATTTGCTGCATCTCTACTCTCTGACAAGCAGAAGAAGTGGCATCTTTCTGCACTGGCTCCCACCTGGAGCACTGAGAGGCCGATCGACTCCACTTCTCTTGGTGAACTAATCAAACTCTCTTTGTGGTCTGTTGGTGCAGGGGAGGGAGCTCCTTTAGTTGGCAGCAGGAGACCCTTCTCCCCTGGTGCTCACATCATAAGCCACATGATCATCATAATCAGGAATAATGTTTTCTCCATTTGCCTCACTGTTGAACTTATACCCTTTTGAGGTGCAACTGAGCATGATTTGCAACTAAAGACATCCCTACAGCTGGGGCCACACACTCAGAGGTGTCAGGAGGAATTGCTCAGCTGCTCTACAGTGAAGTGCTTGCCAATAACAAATAATTTGAGCAGTGAACCCTTGCGAGGCACTGAGCCTGGAATAAAAAATGAGTCATTGAGGGGCAGAAGGAAAACATGGCAGAGGCAGTTTGCTAGGTCATCATTGTGGCATCATTGCTCAGAAGTCATTGTTGGTCATGAGTTGTCAGGGTGCTGGTGCATAGTTTTCAGAAAGTAAGAATGTTGAAGATGGTACAGCCCTCCATAAATATGTGGATATTCTCAGAGAAGGAAGCTTGACAGCTGCCTTGGGCAAGCTGGTGTAAAGCATCAGGATGGAGAAGCTGCAAATTGAATTCACAGAGCAACCTAGATAGCAAAGCATAGACATCTAATGCTGAAGGATAAGAGGGACATCAAGAGAAAGCACAGAAGCATGCAGCCACCACAATCATCAAAAAGGCAGCAGACAGAAGGAGTGCTGAGCAATCATAGGACATCAGTGAGAACAAAGAGTGGCAGGAGGACGGGAAGCAGGTACACATCCCCAACACAATGAACTAGCCATCAGGGGCCGTATCCACAGCAAGAGGGCAGCAAACTGAGGCAGAACAGGGATGCCAGCAAGCCCTTGACAAAGACCCATGACAGATGAAAAGCTGAAACCCCCAACCACGAAGCCCACACCACCAGCCCATGGGAAAAGAGACACAGCTGTGGGCAGGGGAAGAGTGTTATGTGCAATAGGATCTGGGCAGAAATCCAGAAGTAGAGAGATTGGCAATGAGTTGCAACTGAAAAAATGTACACACCAGGTGTGAGAAAAGTCCAGAAGCAGCACACAGAATAATTGAAGGGCTGCAGAGCCTTAATGCAGAAAGGTGCAATGAGGAAGTGGCAAGGAAAGAGTAAATGCAAACAAAAGACATGGCAGCCGGAGATCACATATGCAGCTGTAACAAACACAATAAGAATCCAGAGAATGCTTGCGGCACATGCACTTTATTGTGTTCAGCCACATGTGTGGCGCAGGTCACCCACTGCCCCATCAACCCTCTGGCGGAGTCCTTTGATTATGAATGTCCACCATAAATAGCACAATATTACCCTCTCACATAACAGATGAAACAAAACTAGCAATTTAAGTGAAGTAGCTCAAAACTAATATAAAGGAAACAAAGAAGAAAGAATGCAATGAGTAATGTTAAATTGAGAAAAATGTAGTGAGTAATGTTAAATCAAGAAATGTGTAATTTTGTATTAGGAAATGGAAAAATATATATTTCATGTGCTAAAGTTTCCCTGCCAGTAAAGGGCAATGAGGGGACAGTTTGTGTTTCACTTGTACTACTAGAATACAGTATTAGCAATAGGAAAAATGAGTCTTTACTTCATTAATTCCCTGTCCATGTAGGGATGTTTATGTGCAGTGGTGCCCTTTTCATTTCCATATCCCTCTTGCAAGATTAGCATTGACGTACTGAGTCAACTATTTCCCAACGGTCATAAGCATTGTGCTGAAATGAGCCAGAATATAAAATAATGAAGCAGTCATAAATATATCATCTGGTGCAATGACACAGCTACTGCATGGTTAGTTTAACATGGCAGATCATCCTCCAGATCTGATGCTGTTTGAAAAAGACATTTATTCCAGCTGACATTTTTAAAGTTCTTATTGTGCAACTGTAGCATAGATTTAGATTGCCAACATATCCTGGCACATGGAAACTGATGTTTTCTGCAGGGATTAGCCTCTCCTTTTTCCTCATCATTTTTGAAGTTTATTAAAACTTTTAGCTGCAAATGCCATATGATTGCAATCTTTACATGGCCCTTTAATACAAATGTTAGGTAATGAGATGTTCGGATCCACACTAAATTCTGTTACATGAATGCATTTCATGAATAAGGAGCCATTAAGAAAGGAGAAACCACTGTGCAGGTGGGGCTTGCTGATCCATCTTTGAAAGCCATGGTCATTTGCTTTGTCATTGGCATCAATAGGCATTGCACTGATTTATGTAAAATGCTAATTGTGTATGCTAATAATAAATTGGGTATTCTGTAGTATTAATATGTAGGGAACACCAATAAATGCCAACATACCATTACAATTCAGGTGGAAAAAGATGGGCAGAACAGCTGTGACCTTATTAGTATCGCAGTCTAGATCTTCAGGAATGTAACCTGAATGATCAGGGTTAACTGAAGTCAGCCTATAAGGTTCAAGTTTCTTTATTGAACAGCTGCAGTATAGCCATTGTAAATATAAAATGTCTTAAAACAGTACATATTGTTACAATTACAAATATGTAATAAGAAACCTAGAGAACACTCAACCATACATACTGTACCTTCCAGTCAATGCTGCACAACATCCCAGAGCAGAACAATGTATTTCTTTACTGGTTCAATCAAAATACCCTATCCCATTTGTTACACATTTCTTCTCTTCTTTTTTCCAGATAATTTCAATATTTTTAAGATGAAAGAGTACATCTCTTGCAACAGATCATAAATAAGGGTTTGTTAGACAGTTGGTACAATCATCTGGTGTTTGGTAGAGTTAAAATGAGGTGCCAACCATTTTGTTCCACAGTAGGTTTGTTATACCAAGGATTGAACAGTACATGTAAAAAATCCTCCTTTTTGCTAATGATATACTCACAGCTTACATAATTCAAATCAAACGTATTCCTTTCCTTGGCATAGCTACAGTATTTGTACACTGCTCTTAAATATATTGAGTCTACACATTACTAATGCCCTTCTGTCTTTATAATTTCTTTAAAAAGGAGAGGTATGTCTCCATCATGTGGAAGCATTTATATTTAGCGAGCCAAGGGGAGGTTTTGGAATTTTTAAATATCTTCATATCCTCATGTATAGCAATGTCATACAACCTACACTTGTTCTCACTGGGTATGTTGTTTATTGTTGCATGATTATACAGCAGTGTGTCAGTTCGGAGCTGTGTTCCTGCAGTTCTTATATATGCATCACTTCTGTGGCACCAACCAAGTTTATGTAGTTTTGTGATAGTATATTTAGGTGTCATCCCTGATCACTACAGCACCACAGTGTGTCATTTTTGACTGTTACATATAGTATGTGCATTCTCCCAACTGCACTGTGAACCTACAGCTTTTCCCTTACATTGTTACCTTAATTCAAGTGCACTGTGCTGTATGATTAAGTAAGCCAAAAATGCTAACAAGAGGATCCATTTAACAGTCCAAGGTAAATGTGGTTCTTTGGGTTAAATGTGGTGTGTTTGTCAGCTGAAAGCTATCTTTGCAAAATGTCAAGCTGCACTTTGGTTCACCAACAACATATACAGTATATGCAACCCACAAAAAACATGTTATGCTTTTTTTAGAAACCTGCACATTTTGAGGGCTTCAGGGAACATCTTGGGGAATGTGTGTCCTGAATTCCATGTTTGTGCCACAGGAAATTCAAAAGTTATAACTTATTTTGCATATTGCTTCTAAAGCAAATGCATTGGCCACCTGGAGGCAGCTTAGATTCCCCTTTCCTTCCCAGACACCACACCAAAATTACCCTTGAAAACCACTTTACCCTGTATGTTTCTCATATGCAGATCTATTTTCTTGGAATAACGTGTCTCCTCAGCTTTGAACTTTGCCTACCCTTGGCATTTTTAAACATTGTTTGTAAAGATAGTTGCTGCAGGAACAATCCATTTGTAATTTCTATTAGTTGATTTTGTGTTACCATAATGACTTATGTCATTCTGTAAATGATACTTGCTTCTCATAGAACTCATCCTATGACAGGTAGTATACCTCAGTGGTTTAAGGCTCTGAGCTGCAAGCCTGGAGACCTGGGTTTGAATCCCATAGCCCCCAACTGCATACTGTGTGAACCTGAACAAGTCACTTAACTTCCTTGTGCTCCCAGGTCGCACCTGGAAATAAGCCCCAGCTTAGTGTGCCTTTCCTAGTTAAACAGTTTCTCTCCCTTCCCCAATTCTATATCTTATGCAACTTTTAAAAAAATACAAATAAAAATGCTACCCTTTTTTCAGGAACCTGGACATTTGGGGGACTTCAGGGGACACCTTGGGAAACATGCATCCTGAAGTGCATGTTTGAGCCACAAGGAATTTAAAAGTTATAACTTCATCTGTTTGCTGCTTGTGAGGCACTGGCCAGCTGGAGTCAGTTTGCATCCCATTTCCTTCCAAGACACCACGCAATAATTATCCCCAGATGCCACTTTTACCCTTTTATTTAGAAACCTAGGCTTAGGGGGCACTATAGGGAACACTTATGGAACAGGCACACCAAATGTCATGTTTATACCACATGAAAGTCTAAAGTTATGTCACACACTGTCTCTTACATGTTAAATAGACATTAAAAATGCATCCTGTGCACATTTCATTAAGCGCTCCCAGGAGAAAATTGAACACATCCAAGGCAATAGATTCTCAGTGATTTCTGTCACTGGCACTTTTTTCTCTATAGAGAGTCTGTATGTTGTGAAATGATACTGTCTGGCAAAATAAGCAGCACTTTTACCAAGCCCTAATGCAAGCACTGATACTACATAATACAGCATGATTTTTGCTAACTGCAGTATGCACATTACCGTGCACGTCATGCACTGTTAAGTAAGCATAAGCATGAAAATACAGTGTACAACATGATGCACTGTCCCTTATATGCTAAACAGTTGTTAAAAATATGCTCTGTGAACATTTTATTAAGTGCTCCGAGAAGGGGGATGCTGACGTTAGTTCTGTCAGTTAGGAGCTGAGCAAGACGCAGAAAAACCACCCGATGGGTTGAATGGTAAGACAATAAGACCAGAACAAACTCTCAAATGCAGCTGCTATTTAATCTTTTTACTCTCCTTTACAGGCAATGATGTATGCAAAACTCTTCCTTAGTAAAAAAGGGGAGAATCTATATGAGAAGCCTTATGCAATAGATGCGGAACAAGTGGTGTTTTCGTGATATTCCTTCCTTTCTTCCTCTTCCATTTCCTTGCTTTCTTCTTTTGGATTGCTCTCTTCCTCTCTCAGCATGGAAAGCAGCACATCTCTCAGAACACCTCTCGGGGGGAAAAAAGAAAAGCGAGCAGAATACGCACATGATGGACCAACTGTAATATCAAAAGCAAAACCAGACACTGGGCTGTATGCTCTAAGGTATGTCGAAATTGATATGCTGAGTAAAGGAAATCACTCGACAGCATGACAAAACCAAAGGAGATGGTAAGCCTGCTTATTCCATTATTGCTGAGACAGAGATAGAAGCAGCGGCCCATCATTTAGTTAGTCCTAATGTGAGTGATTTACATTTGAAGGGTGCTGCTTTGCTCTCGCCACTACCAGAAACCCCTGGTAACTCTCAAAAAGAACTAAATGCTCAAGGAAAAATCTTGTTCTTTTTTAAACAGAATGATACCGCTATGGATATTGTGAATAAAGAGCTAGCAATGCCTACTAAAAGAAATAATAATTTGACTGCACCTGATGATGCTCATATTTCACATGGGGAAGTCCAGATGGCTAGTATTGCTAATAATACTGGTGCAGAAATGGCAGAAAATATTCCATATAGCACACAAGAAATGGAAAAAGAGAAAGAACCAGAGTCAGAAATAGGCCTTGAAGGCCTAGAAGGACTGCTAGTGGATAATATGGAGCAGAATATGTACCCCCCTATTAGAATACAGGAAAATACATCAGGGATTAAGCAGGCAGTGGTGCTATTGAAGGAAAGATGTTGAGAGCCCTAGGGGAAATCAATACCTCTATTAAGGTGGTGTCTGAATCAGTCAATTCACTAACAGAAAAAGTATCATGCCTGACAATAAGAACACAAGAACTTGAAAAAAATGTTTTGGAAATTGAAGATATAAAAGGTAGCAAAGAAAGTGAAAGCCAAAAAGATTGCATTCAGGCAATACAAAAAGACACAGGCAGAAGGGGATAGGGAGAAGTACCAGGAGAAGCAAAGGGAGGCAGGGAGGTCAGTAAGGGAAGCCAAAGCTCAGACAGAAGAACACATTGCAAAATCAGTGGGTAGAGGGACAAAACCTTTTATAGGTACATAAGTGAAAAAAGGAAAACAAAGGGAGGGATAGTGAGACTGAAGGGGGAGGATGGGGGCCGCGTGGAGGATGACAACAGTAAAGCTGACATATTGAACAGGTATTTCTGCTCAGTCTTTACTGAGGAAGAGGAGGGTAATGGGTCTGAAGGGAGTACAATGGGTGAGAATGGTGCAGAAATGGACACAAGTCCCTTTACACGAGAAAGGGTCCTGAAGGGAACTGGAAGTAATAAGAGTTGATAAAGCAATGGGACCAGATGGGGTGCACCCCAGGGTCCTTAAAGAACTAAGAGAGGTGGTGGCTGAACCTCTGGCTATCCTGTTTAGCCGATCACTGGAAACAGGGGACGTACCCAAAGACTGGAGGACAGCAGATGTAGTCCCCTTATACAAAAGTGGGAACAAAGAGGAAGCAGGAACTACAGACCAGTCAGCCTCACCTCGGTAGTGGGAAGATCATGAAGCACTACTGAAGGAGAGACTGGTGGAACATCTGGTTGTCAATGGACTACAGGACCCAAGGCAGCATGGTTTCACCAGGGGGAGGTCATGTCATACCAACGTAGTTGAATTTTTTGACTGGGTGACTAGGGAGGTGAATCAGGGGAGGGCAGTGGACATGGCCTATCTGGACTTCAGCAAGGCCTTTGACACTGTGCCACATAGAAGACTATTACACAAACTGGGGAATATGGGTGTGGGCAGGACAGTAGTGTGGTGGGTAGGTAACTGGCTGGGTGGCAGGACACAGAGGGTGGTGGTAAATGGCTGTCACTCCACAGAGGGAAGCGTGACCAGTGGGGTACCACAGGGATCAGTGCTGGGACCGGTCCTATTCAACATCTTCATCAGTGACATTGCACAGGACCTAGAAGGCAGAATTTCACTGTTCGCTGATGACACAATGCTCTGTAACAGAGTAGACACACCAGAGGGTGTAGACAGAATGAGAAGGGACCTGCAGAAACTTGAAGAATGGTCAGGGGTTTGGCAGTTGAAATTCATTGCAAAGAAGTGCAAGATAATGCATATGGGGCACAAAAACCCTGGCACCATATATCAGTTGGGGGGTGAGGATATAGCATGCACCAAGCAGGAAAGGGATATTGGGGTTATCATCCCTGATGACCTCAAGGTTGGGAAACAGTGTAACAAGGCAGCAGGTAAAACAAATAGGATGCTGGGATGTATAGGCAGGGGCATCACCAGCAGGAAAAGGGGGGTCATAATTCCGCTATACAAGACACTAGTGAGTCCCCACCTGGAGTACAGTGTACAGTTCTGGAGACCATACCTATGTAAGGACAAAGACAGGGTAGAGAAGGTTCAGAGGAAGGCAACAAAGATGGTGCATGGATTGCATCACAAGTCCTATGAAGACAGGTTGAAGGAACTGAACATGTACTCCTGGAGGAGAGGAGGGAGAGGGGATAGATAGAGACATACAAGTATCTCACAGGGAGGAACAGGGTGCAGGAATACGCTATTTTTAAGTGAAAAAGATGTTCCAGGACTAGAGGGCATGGGATGAAGTTGGAGGGAGGATGATTCAGAGGAAACATGAGGAAGAATTTCTTCACAGAACGGGTGGTAGACAATTGGAACACCCTGCCAGAGGAAGTGGTGGGGGCTGAAACAATCATGGGATTTAAGAATGCATGGGATAGACATAAAGGAATTTTGGAGGTCGGGGTAAGGGGCAACAGACTTCTTGGAAAACATAAACTGAACTTACAAGCTCAAATGGGCAGACTGGGTGGGCCATAGGCCCTTATCTGCCGACACTGTCTATGTATCTATGTAAAAGGCCCTATTCTGAAACTCAAACCTTACACAATAAGCAAATTCAAGATTTAGTGCAGAAAGTGGCTGAGCTGGAAGACCATTCAAGAAGGGGTAATATCCAGATATTAAATCTCCCTGAGGGTATGGACGGTACAAGGGATCCCCTTCCATTTTTTATTTATTTAGAGTATTGGTTTTACAGACCTTTGAGTCAAAGATTAATTTACAAAGGCACCTCGTCATAGGAGAAAACATCACAACAACAGCACAATGCAGTAATACAGTAGATAAAACTTGGCTTAATAGAGCAACCAGTGTTACAGATATTCACTGATGGTATAAACATAGTAATAGATAGGACAACAGTAGAAATATTCTAGGTATACCAGTACCACATCAGGTGAACAAAAACAATCAGAGATAGTGTTATTACAGTTGTCAGAAAATGCAGCCTGTGACTATAGGCATCACAAGGAGGCCAGATACAGTGTTCCCAAGAAGGGTACTAATAGTCAGGGTGACCATACCCAGCCCAGGGAGTGAATGCAAAGGATGGGGGGGTAGTAATGTGCAGTTGCAGCAGCAGGAGCTGGTCAGATGGCTTCTGAGTGTGACCTTGAAGGGACCTAGCTTGGTAGAGTCAGCTATGTTGGCTGGGAGGGAGTTGAACAAGGTGGGAGCCCAATAGCAGAAGGATCTCTGGGCCATAGAGATCCTTACCCTAGGGACAGTAAGTGAGGTTTTGACAGTGCTGCTGGTGGAGACTGAGGGAGAGGCCTGCTGTAGGGAGGCAGTGACCCCCAAGGGAAGCGCTAGCAGGGATTTTTTTATAAGAAGGCAAGTTTGGAAATGAAACCTTTCTTCAAGATTGAGCAAGTTGGTGGCAGAGTACAGTTGACATGTGTGGGTGAGCCTTGGGACACCCAGCATTAGCCTGCAGGCCTTGTTTATAGAGAGCTGGATTTTTGCAAGGGCAGTATTGTCAGCAGCAGCATAGATGGGCGGCTCATAGTCTACTATCGACAGGACAGAGGAGGTGATTGCCAATTTAAGGGCCTCTTGTGGCAGGCAGTTCCTATGGTGGTATAATAGAACAGTCCTGGCATTGGTGGCAGCAGAAAGGGCACTGATATGGGAATGGAAAGAAAGAGCTGAATCAAAGGTAATGCCCAGATACTTGTAGGAGGAAACTTGCTCGATGGGGAGTAGTGTGTTAGGCAGTATCACAAGGGGGGCACCAAAGACTCTGCTTTGTTGATGTAAGAAGAGCATAGTTTTGCTCTTATTTAGGCTAAGGACCAGTCTTTGTGCTGTGAACAAGTGCTCAGCTCTATGAAATGCTTGTTGGAGGGTGGTCTGGAATGTGTTGGAGTTGTGATCTGAGGCGAGGAGCACAGCGTCATCCACATAGAGGAGGATCTTACTAGGGCAGACTGATGGGAGTGAGTTGAGATAGAGACTGAAGAGGAGAGGGCCTAAAATAGAGCCCTGTGGAACACCTGAGTGGACAGTTCATGTGTCAGATAGGGTGCTGTTGATTTTTATACATTGTGCTCTGGTAGAGAGGTAGCTGGTGAACCAAGCAAGGAGGCTGGTGGAGAAACAAAGGCATCTGAGGGTGTCAAGCAGGAGGGGATGGAAAACCATGTCAAAGGCCTTGGAGAGGTCAATGAACATGGCACCAGTGGGGCTTCTGGCATAAAGAGCAGAGTGCAGGAAATTAGAGAATTCGAGTAGGGTGGTTGTAGTGCTTTGACCCACATGAAAGCCATGCTGCTCAGGGCACAGGATATTGTGCTTGGCCAGGTATTCAGTGAGTTGGTTGGCTACTATTTTTTCAAGGGCCTTTGAGAGTGGGGGGAGAATAGTGATAGGATGATAGTTACCTGGCATGAACCGATCACCGATCTTGAAGATGATAGTGATGATGGTGGTTTTCCAAGCACTAGGAAATGGCCCCAGGCACAAGGAGTGGTTAAGCAGCTCAGTACATGGGACCAGGATAGCATCCATCACCAGACGAAGGAGCCTAGTGTCCAAGAGGTCGGTGCCAGGGCTGTTACTACTGATGGCTTTTTGAAGAAAGGGTCTGGCCTTCAGCAGGGAGATGATGCATAGCTAGAATGGTGGGTGCTGGAGTGTGGGCAGAGGCATCACTGGGATAGGGTCAAAGAAGTTACTGGGTTTGACGGAACTTAGGTCTGAGAAGGTGTGATTTAGGCAATCTACAATGCCAAGAGGGTCAGAGCAAACAGTTCCATTAATGGAGAGTTGAGGGGGGAGTGGAATTTTCCATACAGGTCTTTTATATCATCCCAAACATTCCTAGCTGATCCCCAGGAGGAGACAAGAGAGGATTGGTAGTACTGGGCTTTGGCCTGTCAAATGGCCCATATGCACTTATTGCACTCAGTGTTGTATGCCTGCCTGTCAGCTGGCTTGCCAGATTCCATGGAAATGTGCCAGAGGTTGTATCTCATTTTAAGTTTGTGAAGGAGGGAAGGAGTGACACAGGGCATACCTTGCTTTTTGGTGCAAGTTCTAGAGTAGGGAGTAAAGAGGTCAGAGGCAGAGTTAAAGGTATGCATGAAAAAATCTAGTACCTCATCTATGGACAGTGTGAGCCTGACGGGGGACCAATCCACCTGTGAAAGGTACAGTTTAAGGTGACGCAGGTCACCTGGGAGGAGGCAATGGCATTGAATGGTTTGTGATGTAAGTTTACTGTTGGTTGCAGACCAGGAGAATACGACTGGGGAGTGGTCACTAAGTTAGCTGAGAAGTACACTGATATCTAACACCTTCTGGGGATGGTTGGTTATAATGATGTCCAGAATGGTGCTGGTGCTAGTGGAGGGGTTGAATCTAGTAGGGCAGGTGACAAGCTGAGACATGTCAAGGGCAGTAAAGATAGCTCTGGTTTAAGAGGCAGTGATAGAGAGCCAATTGATGTTAAGGTCACCAATAGTTGTCTGGGCTGCTTTGGGTGATAGGCCAGTGAGGTAGTCAGTAAGCTCCTGAATGGCAACGTCTTGCTTTCTGGGGGGGGAATATAGACAACATAATGAAAGAGTGGGCCCTTTGTGGGGCTGGGGGAGATTTTTAGTGTCAGGGCTTGTGCCCCATTATCAAGCTTAGGTGGTAGAAAGGCATATGGACATTTCGTCATGATATATTTAGCCGCGGACTGCATGTTGCGGGTAATTCAGCAAAATTGTTTTGGACATCGTATTAATAGGTCGCGGTCATAAGGTTGCCATTGCTACAAGCTTTACTAGTGACATTTATGCAGCTTCATCCACAACTGACCATGTGTCATGAAACACTGTCTCAGCAACAAAACAATACAATACCACAACTAAATTCCCTTAAATGTAAGGTGTAAACATTGTAGGTTTGGATGTCATTCTTGTTTGGTCAGCAATGGAGTACTTTCTATCTCAGAAGGGTAAATCCAAGCTGTCTGTCGATAGTTACCTTTATACACAGGAGAAGGAGGGTAGTGGTGGAAAAATTATTTGGCACTGTGAGCTGCGCACATGCAGAGCAAGGTTACACACACTTGGTGAGACCATAACTAAACAGCCAAGTGAACATAACCATGCACCAGTTCATGGAAGAGTGGAGGTGTTACAAGCAAGGGCTTCAATGAAGAGGAAAGCCTGCAAATCAGAAGAGTCCACTCACAATGTTATCTACCGAGCATTTTGCAAGTAATGCTGATCTCACAGTCCTAAAGGAGAGCCCTCATTGGTTCTGCGATGGTACATTCAGTGTCACCCCCAATGAGGATGACCAGATGTACACCATACAAGCTCTTGTGCAGGGGGTTAACAGACCCTGTGTGTACGCACTGTTGCCAGGACGTAACGAGGAGGTCTATAGGAAGTTGTTCACACACCTGCAGGTTCTAATTGGAGGCAAGATCAATCCTGTTACAATAATGACGGATTTTGAATTCGCGGCAATAAAAGTACTTAGTATGATGGTACCAAACTCTGACCTTTCAGGGTGCAACTTTCTCCTTGGGCAGGCCATGTGGCAACGTGTACAACAGGAAACACTTCAACAACGATATGTACAGGATGAGGAGTTTGCTCACAGGGTGCGATGTATACTGGCATTGACATTTCTTAAATCACAGAGGGTGGAAGAATATTTTGAAATCTTGCAGGAAGATGAACAGTTTGCAGCTCTAGAGTGCCTGCTAGACTATTTTGAGGACTGTTACATAGGCAGATTATCATGAAACAGGAAAAATCACAGGCAACCACATTTCAATATTCCTTTTTGGAATCAGTATGACAGAGTACTGAAGGACCTCCCTCGCAGCAACAATGCCATAGAGGCATGGCATCATGCATTTGCCGGAACAGTGAGTATCAGCCACCCTATCCGCTCTAAGCTGGCCCGTAAACTGAGTTGAACATGCAGTTGCCATTCAAAGGAGGCAGTTGCAGCTGGGACAGCAACCTCCATGCAAAAATAGTAAATACTGCAGCGTAAACAAAGTCTTCCACTCCATTTGTGAGGATTTCGACAACAGACAGCCAAAACAATTTCTACACGACATTGCTGCTGTCATAGAAATCAATGTAGCATAGTGTAAGCATTTTAAAGAATGAAGTCATGCACAAGCATTTTACCCTGTCCCTGCTTTTAACAGCTACAGAGCTACAAGCAACTCAAGCAAAGAAATAAAGTATAAATCCCAGCAGTACCTGCATAAGCATTTTACCCTATCCCTGCTTTAAACAGCTACAGAGCTAAAAGCATTATTTCCAGCATTTTACCCTATCCCTGATTTTAACAGCTACAGAGCTACAAGCAACTCGAGTGAAGAAATAAACTATTAATCCCAGCAGTACACATATTTTACCCTAACAGCAACTCAAGTGAGTATCCCTATCCCTGCTTTTAACTGCATTTTTACCCTAACAGCAACTCGAGCAACTCAAGTGAAGAAATAAAGTATTAATACCAGCAGTACATGCATTTTACCCTAACAACAACTCAAGTGAGTATCCCTATCCCTACAAGCTACAAGCTCTCCATTACTTTTAGTCTAATCAACCATTAGTCTGGTGATCTTTCTTTTAGTTGACCAATAGTCTGGTGATATTTTTTCCAATTAACCATATGACCGCAACTAAAAGAGCACAACGTTTAGTCTGGGGATGTTCAGTCCATACATAGGTGGAAATGCATGTCCTAGGAAGGTGTCACACATGTAAACAGCACAACCACCTCCATGCTTGCCCACCCAATCTTCCCTGAAGAGGGTAATAACCAGGGAGGGAGACAAAGGAGTCAGGGTGGATTTAGATAACCAAGTTTCAACGAGGATGACAATGTCCGGTTGTGCTGAGTAACCCAGCACTGGAATACAGCAGCCTTTTTAAGGAGGCTGCAAATATTCATGGAAGCGATCCGGAGACCTTGAGCCTGGGCAGGCTTGTTCATATTGGTGGGCACAGGGCCAGGGTTCAGATGAATGTTACCCAATAAGAGCACCAGGAGGGTGATTAGATGTACCAAGGCATGGTAGTGACTGTGGCACCTCCCTTGTGATTAGGCACAGGGACAGATGCTGGGGTGCAAGGGGTGGGTAGAGTACAAAGGGTGGGAATGGCATAGAAGAGTAGAGTCCAGAGTATGAGAGGGAAGTAAGAAGTAGCAGGGGTGGAGGTGTGGGGTGTGGGGGGAGGTTTTCAAGCACAGGGGGGTCTGGTAGAGGTGGTGCAGATAAGTGGGGGCACTGTAGGTAGAAGGTGTCCTATGTGAGGTGGGGCTGGTGTGGGAAGCAGGATGAGGATCATAGACAATATCATTGCATTTGATTCAAGAAGCATTGAGGATGATAAGTGCTGCAATATACTGGTCATGAGTGAGACTGCCACTGTGGAACAGTGGTAGGGTGCTGCACTACAATGCAAAAGGTACCAGGTTCAAATCCCGGTGCAGTAGGGGCAGAAAATATAGGCCTGAGGGGGCACAGTACAAGGGAGGTGGCCTGGGCAAGGTGAAGTAAGGAGGCAGAGCAGGGTGGATGGTAGCGACTCTTAGTGGTCAGCTGAGGATGGTGCAGGCTGGGAGAAGGGGGATTGGGGAGTTTGACTGAAATTGGAGGGGGGATGTAGAGACCAGGGCGGTGGAAGGTATATGCTATAAAGTGGTGTTGGGGCTAGGAAATGAGAGCTAAGTAGTAGAGTTGCAGGGTAGGTGGAAGTGTCAGAGTGCAGAAGAGTGCAGTGAGGGTAGGAGAGGATTAGGGTGGTTTGGCAGATACAAAAGAGTTTTCTGAGTGGCACACGATAAGCGAGGGGTGTTCCAGCTGGAGGTAGCTAGCCTCAACTCAAACTGAGTTAGGCAGATAACCTCCCTCTAGTGGGTGGAAAGTATAAGCTGCAAATGGAGAAGTGGGGAATTAGATAACAATAGCAGCAGGAAGTCATGTGATAAGGAGGGGCTATAAGGTGAAGGTTGGGCTTGGGTGAGATGGTGACTGAGGCAGGCAGGCAGAGTAGTCAATGTGAAGCATCAACAGACTAACACCCCCAACAAACAAACTTGAGGGGAGGCAGTAATTACCTCTTGGAGCTCTCCTGCTCTAAGGAGATGAGCATCTGTGTTGAGCTGCTGTCTAGTGGGAAGGGGGGTGTTCCAGAGGCATATAAGTAGGGGGAGAGACAAAAGGCCAAAGATTAGTATGCAGTGGGAAGATACAGTTTGTGATATAGATATCACTGCGCATGCACCAACTGTTGGGCTCTGAGTTGGGACAGAGACATGGCAGCGCATGTGTGGGCTACCAGACAAGATGGTGAGGAGCTGCCGGAGACAATGCTGGCTGCAATACAGGTAAATATAACAGAAAACCCCACAAAATGCTGTCTTACAATACCCCAGACTAACAGGCTGAGGGATAGCTGAAGAACAACTGCGTAGCAGTACAGTAAATGTAGAAATCAGATGTTAAAACAGCCCCTTAAGGTAATTGAGGTAAGCCCCTGTAACAGCAACAGTAAATGTCCATGCAACCATTGCAAAAACCAATCAAAAGATGTCAGAGGTTGGAAAATTGTGATGTCCACAACCTCCAAAAAACAAGCTTGAGGGGAGGCAATAAGTACCTCTTGGTGCATCTCGGAGCTCTCCTGCTCCAAGGAGATGAGTGTCTGTGTTAGACTGCTGTCTAGTGGGGAGAGGGGTGTTCCAGAGCCCTCTTGGTGCCTCTCAGAGCTCTCCTGCTCCCAGGAGATGAGCATCTGTGTTTTCTGCTGTCTAGTGGGAAGGGGGTGTTCTGGAGGCCTCTTGATGCCTCTCGGTGCTCTCTTGCTCCCAGGAGATGAGTATCTGTCTTGGGCTGCTGTCTAGCAGGGAGGGGGCTGTTCTGGAGGCCTCTTGGTGCCTCTTGGAGCTTTCCTGCTCCCAGGATATGAGTGTCTGTGTTGGGCTACTGTCTAGTGGGGAGGGGGGTGATCCTGAGGCCTCTTGGCACCTCTCAGAGTTCTTCTGCTCCCAGGAGATGAGCGTCTGTGTTGGGATGCTGTCTAGTGGGGATGGGGGTGTTCTGGAGGCCTCTTGGAACCTATCAGAGCTCTCCTGTTCCCAGGAGATGAGCATCTGTGTTGGACTGCTGTCTAGTGTCTTTTGAAAAGATGATAACTGAATCTGTGGGAAGACAATACCCAGAACAGAAGATAATTCTAGATAGATCACACAGAACAGGCCCAGGCTCTAGTAATATGGAGCAAACTTATCCCAGGCCAATTTTAGTAAAATATCACAGATACCAAGACTGGGAAGCCATTTTACAGAAGGCCCAAGTGAATAAGGGGCTAATATTTCAAAATGTAAAGTTTATCACCTTCCAGGACTTGTCAAATGAGACTATGCCAAAGTATACATTTTTTAACCCAGTTAAGAAAAAGCTGTATGAGCAAGGCATCAGATTCACAATGTTATACCCTGCAAAGTAGAAATTTGTTGTTAATGAGAAACTTGTAACTTTTGATGACTATGAAGATGCAGAGGAGGCATCTGAAAAATAATATAGTGCAACAACACACCAGCCATGGCCACACTCATCCAGAGCACAGCCATGTTATTATTTTTTTTTAAAATGTGTATAAAAAATCCTGAGATGGATATGTGATTAGGAAAAAGAGGGATGTAAGAAGAGAAGGAGGGGAGAAAGATGGGGAAAAAATGGAATGATAGTGCACACTTCTGCCAATAACTATGACCCCCCCCACCGAGAACCTTAAGAAGGGAAAGAAAACAATGTAAATGAGTGGTTAAAATGAAGAAAGAATGAAGGTTAAGGGGGAATAAAAGAAAAAGGGTTATGATATACAGAATTAAAAGTAAGGCAAAACAGAAAAAGAAAAAAAGCAGAATACATGTTTATTTATATAGAGAGAAATATGACCTGGTGGCATATCTTAGGTGCAAGAGATGATTTTTAGATCATCTCTGCTAATATTGGGGGGTTTGGAGAAAACTTACTTTTCTTAATGGGGGGCACTTAGGGTGTGTGTGTTGGATGAAGGTGAGCTCAAGACAAACAAAAATATAACCAATAGACATCTGTTGCAATTTGTACAACTAAAACTAAATATGCTACAATCAAAAATCTGGAATAATACTATAAAATGTAATACAAATTTTAAAAGGGTATGGCAACTATGTTAAGACTGGCGACATGAAATGTTAAAGGGCTGCGATAAAGGTCTAAAATGATTAAAAATTATTAACTATTTAAATAAAAAACAAGTTAATTGTATCTTGGTACAAGAAACACATTTCTTAGAAAAATGATTTTCAATGGTTTCAAAAAAAGTGAGGACCAGGTTTTCATTCATCTTTTGCCTCAAATTCCAGGGGGGTTGCAGTCTTCTTCCATAAAAAACTGTCAAAACCTACCATTATTAAGAGAAATTTTGGTCACAGTGGTAGATATGTTATACTGGAAATAGAATTAGGTGGACAAATGTTCACTTTGGCTACAATACATGGTCCTAATTATAATAACCCCTCTTTCTTTGTAGAAATATTTTTATTATCCTCCTATAAAATGCCTTATGTAATTGGTAGAGATTTAAATTTAGTCTTAAATTAAAATGATAGATATTCTAAGCCTTTATATAACTATAAAACATCCATAAACACTATTAAGAACTTTATGTCTGATTTAAAGTTAAATGATCCTTGGATCCAAAGGAACCCCAATAAGAAACAATATTCATTCTATTCAAATATACATAAATCATACTGTCGGATAGATTATTTCTTGGTATCAGAAACAATGAACTATATCATAAAGAATATATCTTATCTGCGTATCACTATTTTAGACCATTCACCATGCATAATAGAATTAGAATGGACTAAACATATCAAAAACAACAAATTGGAAAATGGATCTCACTTTAATCAAAAACCCTGAGATCAGTACAACACTAGAACAAGAAATAAAAGATTTTTGTGTAAGGAATACAGAACAAGATACTAACAATCTAATAATATGGGATACATTCAAAGTATGGATGCAGGGTATACTTTGAAACTTTCAAGGAAGAAGGAAGAAAAAGTGGGAGCAACAACAGAATAATTTAGAACCCGTAATATGGACCCTAGAACAATTACATTCTAATACTTTGGATGAATGCAATTATAACACTCTTATACAAAAAAGACAGAATTAGAATACCTTATTAACAGAGATAGCAGAAAAAACTAATTTTACAAACAAGAGCATATTATTATACTAACTCAGATAAACCTCTTAAACTCCTTTCATGGCAATGAAAAAAGATCAAGAGAGCAATTATATTTCTAGCATAAGGAATAAAGAAGGTAAATTGCTGAAAGAACCAGAGGATATTAATAAAACATTTTTACAGTTTTATAAGGATTTATGTACTTTGCAAAATAATATGGATAGGGACTCATATAATATGTTTTTTGATAAAGCACCTGTAGAACAATTGCTTAATGAAACAAAATATCATTAGAAGCCCATATTTTAAGCTCTGAAGTAGAAATGGCTATAGATAACCTTAAAATAAGTAAAGCCCCTGGCCCGGATGGCTTCCAGGCCAAATTCTACAAAAAATATAAAGCTACACTACTTCCAATATTAACACATGTATTCAATATGATAAATCAGTATAATAAAGCACCACCATCATCTTTTTACCATGCTCAGATACAGGTATTTCTTAAATAAGGAAAAGGCACTGAACAATGACAATCATATAGACCTATATCATTATTGAACGTAGACTATAAAATGTTGGCAAAGGTATTGGCAAATAGACTGGAAAAAACATCCCCACACTTAATCAACTATGATCAGAATGGATTTATTAAAGGTAGGAAGATAACAGAAAACATAAGCTGAGCAATTAATCTGATACTAGGCGCGAATACTAAAAACACAGTTTTCTTAGTGGTTAATGCAGAAAAGGCATTTGACTGTGTGGAATGGAAATTCATTATTCTAACACTCCAAAAAATGAACTTCAGAGAAAAATTTATAAACTGGATTAGAATTTTATATCAAGAACTATATGCTCAAATTAAAACAAATAATATAATTTCTTCCAGATTCCATCTGACAAGTGGAACTAGACAAGATTGTCCTATGTCGCCTTTAATTTTTGCATTAATAATTGACCCCCTTGCAGAAAGTATAAGAACAAATCCTTTAAATAAAGGCATTAAACTTCACCACATAGAACATAAAATAAATTTATAAGTAGATGATGCATTGATATACCTTTCAGATTATGAAAAATTACAAGAAGAATTTATTAAAACAACAGATGAATATGGGAAGCTATTTGGATATAAAATACATTTTCAAAAAACATCAAGTCGTTAACTCATCTAAAGAAAGCAATATTAAATTCTCTAAGGAATGCCCATGCTTACAGACAGATTCATTTAAGTATCTGGGAATTATAATTTCTAACGGTATAGATAAAATATATATGACTAATTTTGAACAACAACTACAAAAAGTTAAAAATGATTTAGATGACTGGATTTCTCTCTCACTGACCTTAATAGGCTGTATAAGCATTATAAAAATGCAGATTCTACCAAAAATCCTATATAATTTCCAAGCCCTGCCAATTATAGTCCCAATGGAATATTTTAAGAAGTTAAGAAAAATAATAGCAAACTTCATTTGACTGAATAAAACACCAAGGATTTCTAATGATAACTTAATCTTCATAAAGAGGATGGCGGCCTTGCATTACCAGATTTTATAATTATTATCTAGCCACACAAATAACTACAACCTGGAACTGGCTGTACTACCATTATCAACCCTGTATTGCTGTAGAAATGGGCCCCGATTCTAGAATAGCTACTCCTGGTGTAACTGTACTTGTGTCAAAAAGAATGGCGCAAGTATCAAGTTATGCCAGCAGTTGCGACATGTGGTATTAAACAATGTGACCTGCGACATGCTGTAGCCCACTGGTGCCAAAGTGTAGTTACGCCCGCAGTTACGCCCTAAACCCCCTGCGACATGGCACTGGGGGTTTATGGCAGCAGTTGTGTCCTTTTTCAGTAGGACAGCAACAATCTCCCCAATGTTGGGATTCTACAAGAACGCCCAGAGGAGAACCGTCCACGTAAGTTACACCAGCATTTAGTTGGTGTAACAGTACGTACACCCTCTGGGGGTTCTGTAGACCCATCAGCAGCCCAGCAGCAATTTATGTGCCCTCCCCCATGCCTGGAATACCCCTGTAGGTGCCCTGCAAGGCATCTCTCATCATGGCCCCCCAATCCTCAGTACAGGTCATGCCCCTCAGGTCAGCACACAACCCCTGCCCCATGAACCCCCTGAGCAGTAGAAGCCCATGGGGCTGCCCACACACCCCATGCCCCTGAACTCCCCACCACTAACAGCCCTGCAGGGCAGCTCTGTCAACCCAACCACCTGTGCCCAGGCCCTGAGGCACTGTCATGATTAGTAATACTGCACAACCCTGGTAGACTAGTAGCCCCCTACCCAGCTTTGCCACTCCACCAAGCACCCCCCACCCATCCCCAACCAGTGACTGGCATAGCCCACCTCTCTTCCATGCCACTACCAACTGACAGTAGAACACTTACTGTAGACGGTCTCAGAAATTAATGAATATGCATTAATTTCTGAGCGTGTCTATACAGTAAGTGCTCCAACTGAGCTCAGTTGGTGGCTGGCTGTGGAGGTGAGATGTGGGCTGTGCCAGTCATTGGTTAGGGACAGGTGGGGGGTGCTGGGTGGAGTGGCACAGCTGGGTGGGGGTGTGTGGGACCACTAGACTACCAGGTACAAATATCCATATGTATTGCACACACATTGGACTGCATGTACTGTACATACTGTACAGAACATCAGTCGCATGGGAATTGGGATTGGTGTTGGGGGAACCCTGGTGACATGACAGTGGGTGGGGGTCTCTTGCCTGCAGGGCTCCACTGAGGATCAAGCATGGGGGGCACTTGCACCTTGTGGTATTGCAGATGCGGCTTGCGACATCCTCGCCAGGTTCACCCTCTGTTTGGCATACCTGGCTGTATGTCTCAAGTTGCAGGACTTAGATGTGGGGACCCTGCCCCTTCTAGAAAAGGGCACAGGGTCCATGTTGCAATGGCAATTGGTGCAAGCCGTGTTTGGCGGCGACTTGCGCCAACCTTCTAGAATCGAGGCCAGGGAATCTAGCTTTTGTAACTATAACAGTTTGCTAAATGTTCTCTTCTCTGGAATATACAAAAATACCAAAAACACAGATAAAAACAATAGAATGACCTATATAACTATCAAGTGCTGGTATGAAGATCATAGAGCTTTAAATTTTAAAGTAGGCATAACTCAGTTCTCTCCAATTTATAATGACTACTATTTTACTCCATCAATAAAGGAATATTGCCCGACAGGATGTGTGTCATGCTGGGTTGACATCATGCCTGGGGTGACTGGGCATGAGGCCACAGGCTGAGTGCAGCCAATCACCCCAGAAGTGACATTATTCCAGCACAACACACAATCTGGAGGGCATTATTCCTAATATACAATGGCTTGCATGGCTTGCTGTTATACAGAATTAAAAAAATAATTTTAAAGATATTTTGTTAGTGTGGAACAATATTTTGGTTTCTTCAGAGAAAAAGAAAATAATCATCCAAATCCAACAAATCCAATGCAGTCAAGTTAGGAGATTCATAGTGAGGCAGGGACTAGACCTGTGATATTATGTTGGATAACATCACATCCGTGATGTTATGCTGGGATAACACCACCTGTCCAGCCTCAAACTGACCAATCAGAGTCCAGGAAATGTTCTCGCCATTGTATAATTAATGATAAAATATATAGAGAGTGGAACAACCATGGTTTGAATGAATGCAGACAGTTGTTTGGCAATAATAAGTTTATGACCTTTGACCAACTGAAATCTCAATATGGCATATCTGAAAAACGTTACTATGTTTGCTCAGTATTTACAAAGGAAGAGGGGAAGGTACCTAAAACAAACAGTAGAAACACTCTGGATACAGAAGTTGATACCAGCCCATTTACAGAAGAAAGGGTTCTGAAAGAACTCTTAAAACTGAAGGTGGACAAAGTAATGGGGCCTGATGGGATTCATCCCAGAATTCTAAAAGAACTAAGGGTAGAACTAGTGACACTACTGACTACCCTCTTTAACAAATCATGGGAGGATGGGGTGGTACCCGAGGACTGGAGGAGGGCAGATATGATTCCCCGTCACAAAAGTGGGAGCAAGGCAGAAGCAGGAAACTACAGACCTGTTAGTTTAACCTCAGTGGTAGGGAAAATGATGGAATCACTTCTAAAGGAAAGAATTGTCGAGTATCTAGAGGCCAGAGGGGCACAGGACCCAAGGCAGCATAGATTCACAGCGGGAAAGTCATGCCAGGCAAATCTGATAGATTTCTTTGACTGGGTGACCAAAGTAGTAGATCAGGGAGGGGCTGTGGACATGGTCTACCTAGACTTTAACAAGGCATTTGACACAGTCCCACACAAAAGATTAATATACAAGTTAGCTAGCCTGGTAGTGGCTCCCAAGATGACAGCCTGGGTAAAGAATTGGCTGGAGAATAGGACACAGAGAGTAATAGTAAATGGAGTCCACTCTGAAGAAAGGGGTTACTAGTGGGGACCGCAGGGTTCAGTATTAGATCAGTCCCTTCAATGTCTTTAATGCTTACATTGCAGAGGGACTGAAGGAAAGTATGTCTCTTTGCAGATGACACAAAGATCTGCAACAGAGTTGATGCACAAGGTGGGGTGGAAAGGATGAGAAGGGACTTGGCAAGGTTAGAGGAATGGTCAAATGTATGGCAGCTTAGATTCAATGCTAAGAAGTGCAAGGTAATGCACCTGGGGAAACAAAACCCGGGAAGAGTACACAATGGGGGTGAGATACTAACAACAACAAAATGGAAAGGGACCTGGAGTAGTCATATCAGATGACCTAAAGGTGGGCAAGCAATGTGAGAGGGCAGCAAGGAGGGCTGGGGGATACTGGGATGCGTAGGGAGAAGCATCACCAGTAGAAAATAGGAAGTTATTATCCCTCTGTACTGACAGCTGGTGAGACCCCATCTGGAGTACTGTGTGCAGTTCTGGAGATCCAGTCTCCGCAAAGACATAATCAGGATGGAAGCTGACCAGAGGAGGGCAACTTAAATGGCGCAGGGTCTGCACCAGAAGACATATGAAGAGAGACTTAAGGAGCTTAATATGAATAGCCTCAAGGAAAGAAGGGAGAGGGGGGACATGATCGAAACTTTCAAGTACCTCAAGGGAATCAACAAAGTCCAAGAGGGTAGCATCTTTCAAAAAAAAGAGGTGTGCAAGAACAAGGAGGCACAATTTGAAGATAATGGGGGGGCAGCTCAGAGGTAATTTAAGGAAGTATTTTTTCACAGAAAGGGTTGTGGATGCATGGAACGGCCTTCCGGAGGAGGTTGTGGAGTCAAAAACAGTGGTGGAATTCAAGCATGCATGGGACAGTCATAAGGCAATTCTAGGGAGTGGGGGTAGGAAGAAGTAGGCTGCTGGTTAACTAGGATCTGCAGCTTATCCATTAGGTAGGGAAATGGGCAGACTGGGTGGGCCAAGCGGTCCTTATCTGCTGTCAAATTCTATGTTTCTGTAAATATTTTACACTTAAAAAGTTTTATAATAAAAACTAATAGCAGTTTGGAACTCACTTCCACACTAAACTACTAAAACAACAGAAAGTAAATAAAAATATAATTTCAAAACTATATACTATTCTATTAACCTCAAAAACAGAAGAGATAATAGAATTAAAATGAAAATGGGCAGAAGACTTAGGTGTAGAACTTTCTGAAGAAGTTTGGTCAATTATAAGAAGTTCGACCTTTATAAACATCAACTCGAGTAAAATACAACAAATTCAGTATAATACCGTGCACCAAACTTATTTTACTTCATACAAATTGCATAAAATACACCCAAATTTATTGAATCGATGCCCTAGATGTACAACTACATCAGGCACTCTGATCCATATGGTCCATAGATGTCCATATTTATCAAACGTTTGGCCTAAAATAATTCATATTTTAAATAGGACACTAAATAAACAATTTAATGTAACATCATTATTTACTCTTTTTGCTACTCAGGTAGATGCAATGGATATAGACCAAAATCAACAAACTTTTCTCACTATAGCAATGATCTTTGCAAGGAAGTGCATTTTGGTTAAATGGAAGGAATCTAATCCCCCAATAATAACAACTTGGATAAATTTCGTGTTGCATGCAATGAAACTTGAGAGAATACAATATTTGAGGATGGGGCAAGAAAACCAATATGAGAAAATGTGGCAGTGCTTTGACTCCATGATCAGCCAGGGTATTATGGCTTTTGAATTGGCATATATTTACTTTAGGGGACACACCTTGGAAGTGAGTGCTCCTAGTGAGAAATACGGCCGCATGCACTTTGCAGTCACTGATAAGTCACGCCCCCACAGAACAAACAACATATTCCTGGACCCGGGTGGGAGGGGAGCCTACACAACAAACAAATATACATAGGCCATCGCAAAGTACTAAAGCCAAAACTACAAAATGTGTAGATATTACAATATTTGAACAAATCAACTTATTCCTGGACCGGGGGGGGGGGGCGTTGGGGGCGGAGTGCCCCCACAGAACAAAGAAACATAAATAATCTTGTTAGCGCTGCTAATCTTTTAATCGTTCACTTACGATAAACTGTGCCACTTTATAATTTACAGTTTAATCTTGTTAGTGATGCAAATCCTGTTATCAGTTGCTTACGCTGCATTCCTAATGATAAACACACATTTTCACTTATTCACTGTGCCTTTACAGATTCACTTTTTATAGAGTAATATGCTAATGCTGAGTATTTATGATGTTGCCTATTTGTTCGGGGGGGGGAACAGTACAGTTCAGTAACATGGGCATGGAGATATCTGATGTGGCTGCTCACAAGAGGTGTGTTTGGGGGGCGGGGAGAACTGACGTTGGAAAAGGGGGCATGGCTAACTGCCACCGTTTGGAGGAACAAGTACCGTAATCTGCAGAATTCTAGATCCAGGGCACTATGTGTCCCCTAATATAAATAATCGCCTTTGAATTGTTTTCATACTTAGTAAACATTTAAGGATTTAAATAAATATAATATTATTACAACTAAAATAACTAATGTTGAATACAAAATCACACATGCCCTCACAATGCAAAGCATCATGGGCTGCACATGCAAATCACCAAAGAATGTTATGCTGGTCCAACTTTAAGCAAAATTGCATGGTGCCGAAAGGCCTCTCACACAGTTTGCAAAGGGTGCTAACAGAAGACATAGACACGTGTTTCGTCCTACCTTAACCAATGTTAAATAGCCCCCATATCTAGAATAGATAGGAAAAATAAGTTAGTGTAGGAGGTGATGATGAAGCTATCTTGAGGGCCTATACTGACATAAATAAATTTTGAAGAAATTAGAACCCTCAATGAATAACAGCTTACTGAATCTAATAAAAGAAACAAAAAATAGTGCTCCAAGAAGGATTGGGGTACACATCCAAGGCCATGGTTTTCCACAGACTTCTGCCACTGACACAGTAACCCCATGCAGGCATAACTTTTGAAGTTCCTTTGATAATAAATATTAAAAGAAATCTGCCTGAAATAAAGTTCAATTTCAACTTGCTAACACAAAAAAGGATGATTTTCACTTTACAACCTCAAACACATTGCATTTTACTTTGTCACCATGATAACATTTCAATTCGGAGCAAAGTAATCGCCACCTATTCAGATGTTAATATCTGGCCCACAGACCTGTGAACTGTGAAAATGGGGGCAGGTAGATCACAGAGACACAACTAGAGTGTTGAGGACATCTTACAGGCTAGATTTCAGCAGGGTCAGAGAGAAATACAGGTTTGGTATGGATACTGTAAGTTTTAACATAAATACCTTTCATGAACTTTTGATGCAACCAGAAATACATCACAGCACAGAGCGGAATATCAGTGGAGATGGGGAGGGAGATTGCTAAAGGTATGACTAGACTAAATAGTGCCCTTGTACATAGTGTATATGTACCCTTATAATCTATGCCTATTCACAAAAGTGATGCTAATATTATGTATCCAGATGCACAAGACTGACAAAGACTGATGATTAGAGCCATTAATATTAACATCCCTTCACTGAACACCCAATTTTCCACCAGCTAGAAAACATAAATCCCAAAAATGAAAATATATTTTATTTAGTTTCTGTTGACCGGGTAAGTGCACTAGACAAATCCTGCCTATTTTCGGGCACGACCCGGGCGAGGGGGATACAGATGAATGCCAACTGACCTTGAACCAGATTAAGCTGTTGGTGGTATTTTTAGTGAATGAGGGAAATTTGGCCAGGACACTGGGGAAATTCCCCTACTCTTTTTGATAAGTGCCATGGGATCTTTAACATCCACCTAAACTACCACCAATCCAGGCAGATGGGACCTTGGCTTAACATCTCATCCGAAAGACGAAACATAATACATACAGTAGAACAGGTATTTGAAAAATGGCTGAAGCAAGACTATCAACACCACCAAGGCACTTTGTGGTGGGGTGCTTGGGCCCACAGGAGTGGATATTCACTGCACTCACTCTGTGTGAGTGAGTGATAAATAGAAAAAGGGTGCATTTACAATACAGCAGCTACAACATACTGCTACTGTATTATGCAGTGAATACACAGACTAAAACAGCCATCTTCAATATAGTATCACTGCAGGATGCTTAAAGGAGTAGTACACCCAAAATTTAGAAAACAAAATATGTAATGTGAATTATTTTTGTCATCCTGACTTTTCCTTGCATTCATTCCCTGCTTGTGGAAGAAGTTTTATTTATTTTTTTTCATATGTGTCTGTCCATCTTATTACCGCTGGGAGTCACCATCAAGGCTTCTTTTGTGGCCCCTGTATTCATGAGCTTGTCCCACAATCCCTCTGTTTATGACTTGCAGGCAACCTTCTAAAACTTGCTTTGTTGTTACATAGGTTCTGTTTCAGTGTCCCCTGTACTGCTCTTCTGGTAAGTGCCATATCTACTCTAAGGCTATACTGATAAATGTTTGTTGAGTAATAAATATTTTTGTGCAATAACTGTGTCTGTGAATCTTTATTAGACAGTCTGGCCCAGATATTCAAAAGGGTTGCACATGACGCAACAGTGTTGTGCCATGCACAACCCACTGATGCGCCCCGGTGCAATATTCAAAAGAGAAAAGTGCGCCACACAAATCCCGATGCGCCGGAGCGCATCAGTAATATATGCAGGTACAAGTAGGGGGGCGTGTCCATGCATAACCTGCACAGCCCGATATTCAGCCCAGGATGTGCAGAGTCACGCATGCGCAACCCCTACTTGCGCCTGTACAAAGTTAAGCCAAAAAAAAAAGAAACAAATGATGGCCACCCACAGGTGGAGCTGCCATGTTGCAGGCGCAACACGGAAGCTGCCACCTGTGGGTGGCCACCCGAGTTCCTGCCGCCGTCTCAATGCGGGCATCTGTGTACCATAAACCCCAACTTCAATATCCCTGGTGGTCCAGTTGGATCGACATCGCTCGATCGCGGGCATTTGTGGAATCCTTACCAATATCCCTGGTGGTCCAGTGGACCACTCTGTTTCGATCCAGGATTCTGTAACATACGGCAAATCTTATTACCTTGATGGTGGTACCGCCCACTGAGCTCCACTGACCTGCTCATCCCCATCAGTGGCAGGCGGTAGCACTACCCGCCTGCCGCTTCGCTGCTCGCCGACTGACAGCTCAGTAGGGCTGCATGCCCATTGGTTCACGTGTGAGCTATGGCTGTGCAGCCTATTGCTACTATTAAGTCCAGATATGTGAATGAATCATTCACATATCTGGACTGTGTAGTATGGTATGGGCTGCACGCCCATTGGCTCACGCCAGAACATCGGGTTGCAGCCTCACCGAGCGTCAGTCGGGCGGGCGCGGGTGGCAGGTGGGTGGTTGCTGCTGCCCGCTGGCTGACCGGGGAGAGCGGGCGGTGGGGGCTCAGTGGGTGGGTGGTGAGGGGGGTACACTAGACCACGGGGGTAATAGGTCGCTTCATATGTTTTACAGATGCCCATGATCGGGCAGCGATCGGTCCACTGGATCACCAGGGATATTGGACAAGGCTTTTATTTGCAGACAAATGCCCATGATTGGGCACATTGCTGTCCACTGGACCACCAGGGATATAGGATGGGGGGGTTATTTAACCAGATGCCCACGATCGGGCAGCACGTGGTCCACTGGACCACCAGGGATATTAGACGAGGATTCTTTTTTACACAAATGCCTGCGATTGGGCTGCAGGGGGTATCGGTCCCCGATGGCTGCTGCCTGGCAGGGCACCAGGCGCAAGTCGTCGGGGATCGGTGCACCTGCATGCTAATAGGATGCAAATGGGGCCATAATGACATGCAAATGGCCCCATGTACACCTTGCATAAATTATGGCCCCATTTGCATGTCCCCTTTTGAATATCACAGGTGCTGTGCATGGCGCAATGGCACTTGTGCTAGCACATCTCCATGCTCCACTCTGGCCACTTGCGCTGGCACAGTGCCACTGTGCCATGCACAGTGGGGGTGGCCAGGGTACGATATTCAAAGCTGCTACACCATAGCGCAGCTCCGTTGAATATCGTTCAGGCCACACCCCTGCGCAACCATGTTGAGCTGCGCCCAGGCTTGCGCCACAGCCTGGCTCAGTTTGAATATCCGGGCCTCTGTGTTTTTCCAGTTTATTTCAGTCATTCTAATTGTCAGGATTCTTTTGTCCCTGTGTGCTGTTACTGTATGCAACTTTGTGAATGATTAGCTCTATTGCAATGGTCATGGAAAAACAGCTTGATCTCCACTTTGCAACATTGTATCATACCAGCCGATATGAAGTTGCAAAGTGTAAATCAAGGGTTTTTTTTTTTTTGCTTGTTTGTTTTTTTGGGTTTCTTTTGAGTTATAGTTCTGGGTTACAGTTCATGCTTCCTTTGTGGAGTGTTGCTTAACGGACTGGCAGTGTAAAGGCCTGAATTACACTGAAGACCAAATTTGCCTAGTGCTGGTAGTATAATCACTGTCTTAAAATCCAGCCACGCCAACTAAAAAATGTCGTTCATTTTCATTAATGTGTACTTAAACCTTTATACTCTGTCTTTCAATATGATTACTCTTTTGTCCTTTGGTGTGCCAAATTTTCACACAGCATTCCAACTATACACTAAACCACACCTGACAATGTGTGCAGACACCATACTGTGTTTGGGGAATGATGTTCAATTTATTTTTCTTTCTCTTTGGTCCTGCATTATATTATATCTGTTTCAGCCCCTCACATTTGTCTATTTGCTGGTCATAGAAACCTGGAAATGATGCCCCCCTCCAACGCTTGATCATCACAGGGGCCCTCTGATATCTTTCAGAATTTGTCTGCTTGTCACATTCACTTTTATTTAATATGCCCATTGTGTAATTTTTTTCTTGGTTTGTAACTATGTGTATCCTCAGATCTTGCTGACCATCAGAAATGGAGTGTGTTAGGGCTGACCCAGTGGCACTGAGGGTTGAGGTGCTGGACTCCACACCTCGCTCCACGCCAGCGACCTGGGTTCAGAAATGAGCCCGGATCATCGGGGGTTGGTAGGGAAGGACAAGCATTGAGCATCCAATGACAGCTCTCCTAGTCCTGGGGAAAGGGGTGGTTGCACACCGCGCTCTGGTGGTCCCTGAGGATGCCCAGAGGCACTGCGGACACATGGGTGCCAAGTGGGGAGCACGGCAGACATATGCACATTGTGTATGGACGTCATTGCACTTCCCAGGGGGAAAAATGGAGAAAATGGCAGCATAGTCCACGGCAGCTTGATGGCCACAGCTTCACCAACCGACGATGCCTGAATAAGGCATGTGCCGGTATTGGATCCTTGCTGGGCGCGAGGGCATGGGGAGGCCCCTTTCAACGGTTGTAGCAGCATATGTCAGCTGGGCACGTTAGCTTTAGGGTCAGTGGTGAAGGAGGAGTGGTGGCTGGATAAATAAGGCAGGACTACAGCTGCAGGTGAGGAAAAAAAGAGATGTAAAAAAAAAGAAATGGAGTGTGAGTGCACGCATCAGGCAGTTGTCGTATATTAAGGAAATACAAATCAGAACTGAAAAATACACATGTATAATAATTCCAACTGACTTTGACCACACAGACAAGTTATAAATGATGTGTAATTTTACAAACCATAGGGTGGAGCACCCATCTGAAGATCATGCTGGGGCTGGGGCCTTCCCAGTTTCAATGGCCAGCCATAATTAAGAGCAGAGAATGTATAAGTAATAAAAGTCTCTTTTGCTTGTTCCATGAGTCAGCTTCATCTGCATTATTTTTCTGCAATCTGTCCAACTGCCTCTCCCCATTTCTCGCTGTGGCTTCTCTTTGCTATTTGAAAGGATACAAATGACAGTCTGTAATTTGTCTGCCCTGTATCCACTGACAGCCATATACAATTAAATTCAGCCACCCAAAACACAGTGATCTAATATGACAACCCTCTTTGAAGTTCTGTATAACATACATATATATATATATAAATATATATATATTTTTTTTACTTACTCTTTAAGCCCCCTTCCTCTCCACATCTGGATCCTCTCTCTGGGTCTCCTATGCATTTTACAGCTGCGCCGCCAGGACCAGGGGGCTCATCTCCCATTAGTGCCCAGCTCTCATATGTGCCAATTAACCACCTCCGCCCCCAAATCATCAAGGGAACATCACTTGAGGTGGCCCCCGGATTCCATGGTTGCCAATGCAGGAGCCCTTTGCCTAGTCTGGACACGGGGCATTTTCTGGTTTTCTACCCCACTCCCTGCAGATGTTGACACTCAAGAAAAGCCAATGAGATGGGGGTATGCTGAGACATGCCCTTGCGCAGGTCCTCGACCGGCACCTGCCCCTCCCTTGTATTCTGTGCCCTTTGCTGCACCTCCACCTGTGGTCACCCAGGTGGTGGTGGTATCACAGTGAGAGCTGCAGCCCAACCCTCCCAGAGAAGGAGAGTGACCCATCAGGTGCGCAATCCTTCTCCCCCCGGCTGGCCTTCTAGCAACCCAAGCTCACTACTGAACCCGGGTCACCAGCATCGAAAATGGTAGTGCTACCGCTACATTGGCAGGCCCACAGCATATCATATTTTAAACTCTGGCCTTTACTTGCTGGCTGCTGAAACCTAGAACAGAAGACCACCCCACTCACTCTTGATCATTATACAGGCACCCACCTCAACTTTTGAAATTGTCATATCTTTCATCATTTTTCTGCTTGCCCATCATCACGTTTATTTAATACACTTGCTGTGTTTCTTTTTTTGTGGCCTGTACTACCACTATCCTATGTGCTCATTCCCCATGAGAAATAGCATCTGTGTGGGGGGGGCACATACCTCTCAACCTCTTGCCTCACAAATCAGGGACAAGGCTTAAAAAAATCAGGGACACATGTTAAAAATTGATACTATTCACTCAGAAAGCTGATAGAATAAGGGGCTTTGTGTTAAGATGAGTTTTTTTTTTAAGAAGAAGTCTGTAACTTTAATATTTGACAATATTTTGTGATTTTAATCCACACTGTTCTGTCACAAAAACACAAACTGTATGAGGGACAGAGGAAAATGTTGAGGCCAAATCAGGGACGTCCCTGAAAATCAGGGACAGTTGAGAGGTATGGGGGGCCCGTAAACGCCAGAGGCAGATCTATTTTATATTCATGTCAAGTAGTACAAGTCAGCAATTAAATTCACACCACAGGTATAATAATTTCACCTGCTTGACAAAGAAACACCTTTTTTTATTTAAAAATGAGACGGTGGAGTGGTCGTTTGAACATCACGTGTGTGTGTTTGGGGGGGGGTAATTTCCAGGTTTCAACAACCAACTGGAATGAAGAGCAGCAGATTTAGAAATAATAAAAAGTCTCTGACTCATGTTCCTTGTGCCATCTTACTCTGTATTATCTTTCTGAAGCCTGACTGATCGTGCCCCCTAACCCCCATCTCTGATTATGACTCCTCTTTATCAAAACTACCAGCTGTAGGTTTTCAAATGCTGAACTGTCTGCCTTGTAACCACTCAGTCATCCGAATTACACCTCAGTCACCCAAAACACAGTGATCCCAGCCAACAGAATCCTCCATGTATTCCTGCATAATATTATATCATGTTTCAATACCTCATCATTGTTGGCGGTGATAAAAACCTGGAACTAAAGCCCCCCACCTCCCCCCAGTGCTTGCTCAGGCAGGTGCTTCACCTCCCCTTTTAAAATTATAATACGCTTTACAGTTTTTCTGTTTGCCCATCATCAGTTTTAATGAATACACCTGTTGTGTTACTTTTTTCCTAGTTTTTACTACCTATGCCCTCAGTTCTTGTTCACCATTAAAACCACTGTGTGTGTGTGGGGGGGGGTCATCACATGCAGGAGGCAGCTCCCTTTTAGATTCCAGTAGAAGAAACCAGAAATTTAAATTTCAAATGTGTTATAATTACAGCTGACGGTTGCCAAACAGACAGAACATATGTCCTTTTAAAAGTGAGATGGTGGAGTGCACGTCTAAACATCGGGGAGGGGGGGTTCCAGGTTTCAACAGCCAGCTGGAAAGGTTTTTCAGAGAATATAGAAATAATAAAAAGTCTCTGCCGCATGTCCCTTGTGCCAGATTTGACTGTAATAATTGTGTGTATTCTGTATGAACATCCCCCCCCAATTAGGGCTACATTTTAGAAACTGTCAGCTGTAGCCTTTCAAATGAAAAATTGTCTGCCCTGTAACCATTGACACTCATCCAAATTATAGACCATCACACTGGAACACCAGGAGCTGGGGTCATGCAGTGGGACATGAAGACACAGAGATCAGGAGGCAACAAGAATATGATAGTGTGATCCAAAATCAGGAACTGTTATCCTCATTGCACAGAGACCCTTGTATGCTTACAATCCACAGAGTACTGATGAGTTATGAATGGGGACTGTCATTATTAACAGATCCCATTCATAAATCATTGACGCAGACTCATCCTTTCTTTTTCTTGTCAAGTAATAACTGTGATGAAGAAATGCGAGTGAATTGGTGACATCACCTGATGCTCCATTTACAATAACCATTTTCTAGTTTGTGGTATGGTCGATCTCATCCCTCCTCCCCTCAAATAATTTTTTTTGCATTACCAAAAACTAGAAGAAATACAGTATTTACTCCAGTCTCTGGATCCTCACTTCATCTGTTTAAAAAAATGTACTAGGCATATCTCTATAATCTTGTTATAATTTTCTGCCATGACAGTCATATAATCAGTGGGTGGTGCAGCATAATCCTGATATCATCTCAGTGGTAGAAACCTGACTCACAACAAGGAACACTGATAGTAAAATCCAACTGTCAGGCTATACTTCTTTCTGCCTGGACAGGCTAGGAAGGCAGGTGGTGGTTGTGTACTTTATATAAAGGACCACTTCAAGGGAAGAATCTTGCCACATATTACCACTGGGAAGAATATTCAAATCCTAGCTGTTAAATTGATCATTGGGTCACAGGGTAAAGGATTAACCATCGTCATGGTCTACCTACCACCGAATGAACAAAAGGAGGGCTTCAATATGCTTATTGAATACCTCACCGGCCTACATAATAAACACTGAGCTTCTAGTGCTGGTGGACTTCAACATAAATTGGCTATCCCCCGGTGCAGCACCCTACAGAGATACAATCACGGCTCAACACCTGCACCAGATGGTAGACTCACCCACACGTACCAACTACCAATTAGGGAATGGCACAATAATAGATTGGATCCTCACAAATCACCCCAAGAGGATCACCCATACTAATGTACTACCAGATTCTCTGAGTGATCAATCCCCTGTAACATGTTCCTGGACAAATAATGCCCCTAAACCCCTGGTAAATGTTGTGACAGCTAGGGTATTAAGAAAAGGTAAAAAGGAAAAGGTTCTGGCACACGCACACTTTTTTCTTTTTACTTCAGGTTGGTTCTTGAGCACCGCATCCCAGTGCACACTGTAAGAGGTCTAAACCTCACTTTCAGATTCTTGACGATATTGGGAATGCAAATAATCACAAACAAGTTGCATTCGAGTAATAAATAAGTTTATTACTACAAAAGGGATAAATCACAGTTGCCTTAGCAGTTCTTACAAATACGAACCGAGAGCCAGTGCTAAGCATTCCCTACACCTCGAGGTTTCTCTGTAGTCTCTTGGGATCTCTCGGGTCTCTGAGGTGTAAAGCCTGTGCATAACATTATATACCTGTGATAATTACTATGGTTACTAAAAGACAGAAACATTTCTAGTTACAGAGATGAGCCCTATTGGCTAAATTAGAGGTGGCTCCACAGTCCAAGATAACATTATATAATTCTGTAAAGTCATCAGTTTTAGAACAAAGAAGTTCTTATACAGAGTCTAATATAACAGTGTGTAGTGGTGCACATCACCAAAGGATGGCAATGTTGCCTTACATATTATAGTTACTTCAAGGACAGGTGTCTTGGCATCTGACAAGTAAGAAATAGACAGAAAATACATGGTATAATATGTGTGCATTAGCAAGCAAAGTGGCTTACAACAATATGCATTCATATCCTGACATCTACTCTTGTACGGTAGATGCCCTTAGCCCTAAGTATTAGTATGACCTATACCTAAGCATTAGCTGTCTACGGTGTACCTCTGAGAGTATCAATTAGGGTGCAGGGACCTCGTGTAACAATTCCCCCCCTTGTTACCTCCAAGGGCAACACAGGCAAATCCAGGGTAAGGACAGGAGCATGTCATTTATAATCCCGATGCACGAGCCTTGTAAAGGAACTCGTTGCTCCATGGTGTTGGCGAGTGTACGCCAAGGGCAGCAAAGCATAATAATCAAAGTGAATATTAAAAACGCTTGTATAATAACAAAACCTTTAAAAGTAATCTCTAACCAGCTGTTAGTTAATGCATTATTCATATCTCCATCATTGATCAAATCAAGAACAGCTTCATTGGCTTTGGTTATATTATTGCTGATGTGGATGAGGTGTGTGTCCTTTCTATCTAAAAGGGATTTCAGTGTGAGTGTAAGTGGGTCTATGTGTACGTTAAAGTATGGTAGGTATTCTGACAGTGTGAGTAAATAATCTGGTTACCATCAATAATATCTGCATCCATAAGGGGGACGGGGGTTATAACAGTATGTCCAATAACAGTCTTCTGGTGGGAAATGAAACAGAAGTTTGGGTAATCAATAGCACAAGTAACAGAACCATATGTATAAGATTTATAGTTTGTAACGATGCAGTATTCACTGTCGGAGTTGTACTGTGAGCGTACAGTAGGCAGTCTCCACTTTTGCAGCTGTACAGGGCATGTGTAGGTCATCTTTGAAATCTGTGTTGACAGTCAATGAGCTTCCTCGCGATAAGACTGGTATAGTTGATCAGGAGACAGAGTTGAGTCGAAAGAGTTGGTGCCATTGTCAGTGATGTCATCATCCATAGTGAAAGTCCAATCAATGCTGTTTGGTGAGTAGCCACAAACAGGGCGTATAACATTGAACACATCACATCGGCACACGTAGATGTATCGCTTTTTCGCACAGCAGTCTGTGTGCGGTGCCACCCAGGCATCCAGGACAGAATGGTACACCAGTAGAGGTGGTAGATCCAGGTGTTCTCTGTAGATGTCTTCATCCAAATGTCCAATGGAGTGTGCCAGTGCAAGCTTGTCAAACAAAGCTGTAGTGGGATCAAAATGTGGTAAGGAGACAGTAAAAGAGACAAACATGGTATCTGTTATGGAACATTTCTTAGTAGAGAAACTAGGACCAGTATTAGAGTGCCTGGTCACAAACCCCAAATTTCTCACTGTAGAGAGAGGAATAGACAAAGTCTGTTGCATACACATGGATACACAAGTAGAGAGTTTACATTTAGGACAATACCATTTGGAAATGCGTCTATCATGTATGATGTCTGGAATTCTGCCACTTTCTAAATCACAGAAGAGGTTGTTGATGGTAGTGAGGATGTATGAGCCATAAATGGAACAAAAGTATTTCCCTACCAATATATTGTTTTTCAGCTTCTCTATTATTCTGTTGTATAAGTGCATTAATCTTATCTTTTGAATCTGTGAATGCTTTAGCAATGTCGTGCATGTTGTACACAGTGTATCTTTCTTTCTGACTAAGACCATCCACACCATGCAATAATGGAGGTAAAACATTATTAACCAAACCAGTGGACAACTTCGCAGAATGACTTTTGATAGCAGCAATGTCTGCTTTATTCCAGATAGACATAGCAGTACCAAAAAGACCTGTGACAGTACCTGTAGCACCTGTAACATCAGAACTGTCAACTTCACATTTATTACGTTTATGATTGAAACTACCAGGAGGGGTTTTCTTCCTAAAATTACCTCTATGTTCAGTAGAATAAACCCCAGTAAAGGGATCCTTAGTACAAATCTGAAATGCAGCTAAACTATCAAGCAATAGCGTACTATAAAATGCAGATGTATTAGTATTGTGACACATACCAAATTCTCTCATGTTCCAGTAAGTAAGGTTAAACAAAACAGGTATATGCATAAATTGTAAATTATTAATCAAAGAACCAGGGAGAACAGTGGCTGTGAGATCACTATGAGGACCAGGGTTATGTTTTCAACATTCCAAAAGTTGTTTTTCAGTGGGCGGTAAAACACAGAGATACATGGCAGCAGAGGCCATGTGGTGTACAGCACAGAATCTGTGAGCAGAATCTTTGGAGACAGAATTACAGTAAGAAGGATCTATTAGAGCAATAATGCTGTACAAACCAGAATGTCTTAATGTAGTTTGCAACAAGGACAGTGAACCATTTGGGGATAATTTAGCATTGGGCCAACCCTGAAAATTTCCCTTGGAGAGTTTGGCCACTGGGAGGATTTGTCCTTGTGATGTGGTTTGCCACTCAATTTGAAGGGTAGATTTGTCAGGAGCAATGACTGAGGCAGTGAGGTAAGCATCGGAACCTTCCTGGACAGTGATCATAGTATCTGGTATTTTGATGGAAACTCCCTCTGTAAGAGGTGCTGGAGGGTCCAGTTGTCGAAGGAGGTCCGGTTCCATGCCTTTGGCACAAGGGATCTCTCCTGCAAGGAGGAGGTATAGGAACAAGATAGCCATCTTGTCAGTGTATCTGAAAAGGAAGATCAAAGATTAGTATATTAGTATAATTCCACCCAATGGGGTTGGGAAAAGTAAATTAAGTTCCTTTGTACAGTTTCAACTGGTTTGCATGCCACCATTTGTCAGTCAATTTGTTGTTGTGGTGGAGTCTAACCTGATAGACTGCCGGACTGAGCTTGTTTACAATGGGGCAAGGGCCTTCCCACTTGTTGGAGAAGGAGTGGGTGGGATGTGCAAATCAAAGTACCATTACCTGGTCTCTAACCTGCCAATCCACTTCTTGTGCGTATTTGTCAAATTGTATTTTGGATTGTTTCTGGGCTTTGCCCATGCAGTTTGCAGCATACAAGTGTGTGTGTATGAGGTCTTTTCTGAGTTTTTCCACATACTGATCCACAGACTCGTGGTCTGCGGTGGGGGGTGCAGGTCAAACAGCAAATGTTCAGGTAATCTCATCTGTCCTCCAGTCATCACCTCAAAGGGTGTCAGCTGGATAGTGGCTGAGGGTGTGTCCCTGATTGCCATAAGGAGTAAAGGCAACAGGGAATCCCAGGTTTTGGGATTGTCCTCAATGAATTTGGAAAGCATTTGCTTAATCCGTCTGTTGGCTCTTTCTACTTGACCTGAGGATTGAGGGTGATAAGGTATGTGGAACTTTTGCTGAACCCCAAGGAGTTCAAGGGACTTTTTCATCAACTCACCTGTAAAACTGGTTCCTTCGTCAGAGTCTACCTTGAGAGGCAGGCCCCACCTGGAGAAAATCTGTTCTACCAGGATTTTGGCAGTTGTCTTTGAGGTGCATGTCTTAGTGGGGAAAGCCTCAACCCACTTAGAGAATAGGTCAGTTACCACAAGAGCATATTTGTTGTTTCTACTGGTATTGGTCAGAGGGCCAATAAAATCAATTTAGATGGCATGCCAATGGCCAGAGTGTCTTTGTGGTAAAAGTTTGGCATTTTGTTTTGTAGGTATGGGATTGTTTTGGGCACAAACAAGGCAATTGTCTATGTATTGTTTAACATCTTTAGTAATACCAGACCACCAGGTGGTGGTCTTAAGTTGTTGGAGGGTATTTTCTGCTCCTTGGTGTCCACCGGTAGGAGTATCGTGTACTTGGTGCAAAAATTCAGATCTCAGGTGTCTGGGGACTACCCACAACTTGGTAGTAGTGTCATCTGGTTGGAACCAAATGAGTTTGTCATCAGGGGATAAGTGTAACTTACCTTCATGCCTTCAGTATGGATTATGTGTAAGGAGTCTTTCTTCAGTACCTTTGTCAAGGAATCTGAACACCTATCTCAGTTCTGTGTCCAGGTCTTGGGCTGCTGAGAGGTCCAGGGGAGAAAAAGACTCAGATTTCTTCTTGAGAGCTGCAATATGTACAGCTGCATTGGCTTCTGGATGGTCCATCATCCAGACTCCCCCCCCTTGGGCCCCTTCCTAAGCAAGGGTGTCTGCGGTGTCATTAAAAGCATGATGGGGTCATGAAGAGAGTGGGCTTTGATCTTGTGCACATAAAGTTTGTGTGTGTATTTCTGTGCCAATACATGTATGTAGATTACCAATTCTTTGTATTTCACTGGGCTGCCGTCAGAGGAGAGGAAGGAGTTCTTCTGCCAAAAAGGGAGAAATTCTGTAAGGGAACAACAAACCCAATTAGAGTCTGTAAAAATGATGATATCCTGAGTTCCATGTTGGATGAACTCAAGGGCACAGGCCACCACTGCCATCTCTGCATATTGCGACTAAGCTACACTACAGCGTTTCGATATCTTGACAGTGTTCCCATAAGGATAGACTACCAAGATACCTATTCCTGCAATCTGTTCTCCATGATAGTATGATGCTGAACCATCAGTGAAAATACGGCACAGAGAGGTATTCTCGAGTACTTGTGGCATGGCAGGGAGAAAAGGACCTAGATCTGGGAGGTCAGGTGACTGCAGTGTACAGTCATGGGGTTCTCCCTGAAAAAGGAGACCATGAGCTAGTAGAGATGGAACTTTGGTCTGGTGGACCTGGATATCTCTATCCTGGAGGAGAAGTGACCAGTGTGTCAGCCTAGTGTTAGAGACTGACCCATCCTTCACTCTGTCTGAGAGTAGAAAGGTAGTAGGCATGTGGTTAGTGTTGAGGATCAGTGGTGAGTACCCAATGATATACAAAAAGTGCATGACAGCCCAGTAGGTGGCCAGAAGGTTCCTTTCACAAAGGTCATACTTCTGTTCCACTGGGGTCAAGAGCTGTGATGCATATGCAAAGGGTCTCAAGGTGCCATGCACCTTCTGGGCCAGCACTGCTGACATGGCAATGTCAGAGGTGGCACGCTCCAGATGGAATGGTAGTGCTGGATTGGGGTTAACCAGTGCTGGGGTGGAGGCCAGAGCCTGCTTTAGTAACGTCACAGCCTGGGTGTGGGCAGGACCCCAATTCCATGGAACATCCTTTTTGAGTAGATCATACAGAGGAGAGGCTTTCTGAGCAAAATCGCAAATAAAATCTCTCGAATAGTTTACCATACCTAGAAACCTTTGAAGAGTTGCCACACTGGTGGGTAATGGCAAGTCTTGTAATCCCTGTATCTTTTTCCAGGTAGGGCTTTCTGCCTTGGTCGGTTATTTTCAGACCCAGAAAGAGTACTTCTTTCTGACACAATTGTGCTTTTGCTGGGTTGGGTCTCTGAATGAGAGTCAGTAGTTCATCCAAGAGATCCAGATGTTGTTCCTGCATGGCTGTGGCCAACAACAGGTCATCTACGTACTGTAAGAGACATTGGGGGGCTGAGAAACTCTGTAGGGCATCCATCACGTGGAGATGGAAGAGGGATGGACTGTTATGGAATCCTTGTGGCAAGCAAGTCCACGTGTATTGTCATCCTTCAAAGGTGAAGGCAAACTTATATTGACTCTTGAGGGCCAATGGCAATGACCAGAAACCATTGGAAATATCCAGGGCACTGAACCATTTCTGATCCGGTGTTAGAAGTCGAAGCACATCTGGTGCCAATGCCACAGTTGGGGAACAACTGGGAGTGACCTGATTCAGTTTCCTGTAGTCAATAGTAAGTCTCCAGGTGCCTGTGGGTTTCTTCACGGCCAAACGGGAGAGTTGTCTGTAGAAACGTAGTTCTGATTACCCTTGTTTAAGGAGTAACTTGATCATTTCTCGAAGAGAGGGTAAGGCCTCAGTTGGGAAGGGGTATTGCCTTTGCCTTTCATGTGCCAGGCCTGGCACCTCAATGACAGTATGCATTCTACCACAGTCATGCTTGTTAACTGCAAACGCTTCCAGATGTTGTTGCAGAATAGGTAAGAGTTTTGGAAAAAGTTCATGGTTCTTGAACAAATCTATGATGTCATACTCTTTGTTATTGATAGATATTGTTGCCACAGCATGTGAATCAAGAATCAAGATGGTGTGGTATTGATTCTGGATCTGTATCAGCAGCATGTTAGCTAGATCCACCACACAGTCATGTGGTGCAAGGAAATCAATGCCTGATACTAGGATGATCATGCAGTACCATTAGTTGGAAAGCATGTGAGGCCTTCAAATGGCCTAGCTCTACTGGTAAGGGTAGAGAACAGTATGCAGGCAGCCTAGTACCATCAACTCCTGACATATTGGTCTTCCGTCCGGTAGACCAAGGGGACGTGTCCTGGTGTTCGTCATGTTACACAGATACAGCTGCACCTGTATCTAGTAAAACTATCAGTTGGCGGCCCCTGACCTCAGCCTCGGTGCAGGGCCTTCCTTTCATATCCAAGACCAGCTTGTTTACAATACAGACTGGGGCCTGTAATTGTCAATCCGTACTGGGCCTGACTTGCATGAATGACTTCACAGTGCTGTACTGAAGCGATATAGGGAGGAGCTTCTGGGTTCATGCTTGTGTGGGCCTGGGTGCTTGTACTTCCGGTGTCTCCATGACCAGTAGTGGCATGGGCCACCAGTTGTACTGCGCAAGGGTCTGTGTGGGGACAGCATCCGCTACAGAGCGTACTTGCCCCAGGAGCTCTCTGAATTTTTGGTTATCTTCAGCTATCTCCTTGTATGAGGGACCCGTTCTCTGTAATGGTTTCCCTCTGCCCTTATGCCTCCTGTTTTTGGGCCAATTCCAGTTCCCACCCCACTGTTGTTGTTGGCCTTGTTGGGGGTTTTGTTGGTTACTAGCTGGAGGGGCCGATGGATGTTTAGTTTGCTGTTGTTGGGCCTGCCCTTCCACCGTATAATGTGTCGCGGTCCCGGAGGCGGGTTCCACAGCAGCAACTTTCTTGGAACCAGAACCCAAATCACGGATGTACAGTTGATACACCCTCTTGGTTTTCCAAAGAATATCGGCAAACCTATCCGTATTTGGGTAAGTGGTTGGCTCTACCTTTTCTCTTACTGCTAGGATCATGTTCCTAAGGAATAGGGTTTTATATTCCATAAGATCTACATCCGCAGCTTCTTGTGCCAGGTGTTTTCCTGCTCGGTAGGCCATCCAGAGTCTCTGGTGGTAGGTTGCTGGGCTTTCTTTTGCATTCTGCTTTACGGGGTATGCGAGCATCACTCCTACTACACCTGGGCTATGAGCGGAGATAAGCTCAGCTCCAACCTCGTCAAAAGTAGCGTTCCCATTCTGGCGAACTGCTTCGGGGAGTTTGGCCCATAAACCAGGATCGATGGTCTGGCGTAGTATTTGGACCTAATATTCTGCGGTGAGGCTAAGCATCTCACATTTAGAGCGCACCTTTTCCAGGTGACAGCTAAGATTGTCGGACGGCTCATCCGACCGATGCTGTCAGCAATTTGCTGAACAGAGTAGGCCATTTGTAGGGGATTAGTCGGTGGTCGATCAGGCAAAGGTAACGCATCTCATGCACCATCTAATGCTGCGCGAGCTGCAGCTTCAGCTACAGTGAGGACAACATCTTCCTGAGTGCCAGCTTCTTGGAAAATTTGTTGAATCTGACTTTTAATGGCTTTCATGCTCCTTTCAGGAAGAGGAACATTACCTAATGCTCTATCAATCATGGTTTCTATCTCTTGCCTGTCCTCCACACTAATAACAGCTACCAGAGGCACCATCGGGACCAGCCTTGGGCCTGCTCCCCCCCATCATGTGCACCGCCATGTTGGCATTTCCCATGATGAGCATCATGACGTCGACAACGTGTGACCCGGGGAGTGGTGGGCAGGGACCCGCCATACTGTGGTTGGCTGGGTGGGGATTCTGGGCCATAGTAGGGGTGTGACTGGGCATTGTACTGTGAGACGTCATCATCAGATAACTCCCTTTCTGATGACGAGTGAAAGGCAGGGACTATGCCTCCCATTGCCTTAACATGGCCAGCCAAAACCTCTCGCTGATGGCGCAATTTACCCATCTTAGCTCTACATTCATCATGATTCACAGTTGCAACATCCATATCAACCTGATCCTGCTTCTGCTTCTGCAAAACACAGTACACAGCACTCAATTCATGATTGTCCCTATAGGCTATTTCTAAATCATTACGTACTTGGTTGATCTCGTCCTGAAGTTCACCCATTTCATCACTCAACTGTGCATTCGCAGCACTCAACAAATCATTCATTTGCACAACCTGACTCTTATCCTGTCTCAAACTTTCACACTCCTGTTTCAGAGTACACATTTCTTGTTCACCAGCCTGTGCTGAATGATGCAATAGTGAATCCTTTTCATTTCGCAGAGTTTGGAGTGCTGACTCCAAGTTCTGCTGTATTCTAACACATTCAGTTTCCTGTAAACCCATCTCTTGCTTAAGAGTTGCGATCTGCAGATCAAGGGTGCGAAACCTCACTTCGGAGGCTTCCAAAACAGCGTAGAGAGCATCGACCATCAACCATTTAGTGCAACGCTTGTTGGTTGATTGTCACGTCTCTGTGTACTGGGTTGAAGTCCCCAGTACCAGGTTGTTGGATTGACTTGCATCCCGTGCGAAGTCAGCCCATCCTCCATGGGAGGTAAGGAAGTCAGAGACATCGAGTCTCAGTTCTGCGCAGATATCTGATACTGTGGCCATTATGTGGGAGGGAACGAAAATTCAAACTGTGAAAAAGACAATGTGTTGCATATCGATCCACAACACGAGTACTTTAAACACAGCCGGGCTACTGTACAAGTTGCAGGCTTGCAATTCAAAGCTGCTATGGAGTGGGTCGAGATGGCATCGACCACACCCAAAAAGTCTGCCAGACTTTGCAAGTGACTACAAACTGGTAGGAAAATGGGAGAGGTGATACGAGGAATGTACACCTACAGTCCCCTGGGGAATGGAGAAGTTTCAGCAACAAGTGAAAACTTACTAAACACCAGATCCACGCTTCTGCACACGGTCGCTAATTTGTAAGAGGTCTAAACCTCACTTTAGATTCTTGACGATATTGGGAATGCAAATAATCACAAACAAGTTGCATTCGAGTAATAAACAAATTTATTACTACAAAAGGGATAAATCACAGTTGCCCTAAGCAGTTCTTACCAATACGAACTGGGGTGATGTAAGTGTTCCCTATACTCAAGGGTTTTCTCTGTAGTCTCTTGAATACTCTCGGGTCTCAAGTGTAAAGCCTGTGCATAACATTATATACCTGTGATAATTACTATGGTTACTAAAAGATAGAAACATTTCTAGTTACAGAGATAAGCCCTATTGGCTAAATTAGAGGTGGCTCCACGGTCCAAGATAACATTATATAATTCTGTAAAGTCATCAGTTTTAGAACAAAGAAGTTCTTATACAGAGTCTTACATAACAAGGTGTAGTGGTGCACATCACCAAAGGATGGCAATGTTGCCTTACATATTATAGTTACTTCAAGGAAAGGTGTCTTGGCATCTGACAAGTAAGAAATAGAAAATACATGGTATAATATGTGTGCATTAGCAAGCAAAGTGGCTTACAACAATATGCATTCATATCCTGACATCTACTCTTGTACGGTAGATGCCCTTAGCCCTAAGTATTAGTATGACCTATACCTAAGCATTAGCTGTCTATGGTGTACCTCTGAGGGCATCAATTAGGGTGCAGGGACCTCGTGTAACAACACTCATTTTGGAAAAACTATTAAGAAAAGGTCAATTAGGAAATCTCAAAGTGTGACTCCTGCAGCAAAGCTGGTTAGATTTCTTCTCTGTAATGGATGTAAATGTTGCACTGGAAACTTTCACTAAAATCTTTAACACTGCCTGTGATGCTTTTGCTACAGTCACCAAGCGTAAGGTTAAAGGCTCACATAAATCCTGGATCACCCCACAACTTCAAAGCCAACTTCAGACCAGAGATCACCTGTGGCACATTGCTCGTAGCACTAGGGCCAGTTTGACACCCAACAGTATAAGGCAGCCCATAATAAGTACACCTAGGCCATCCTCCAGGCAAAAGCACAGTATTTCAGGGCTGAGTTAAACAACACCTGGGGTGATAGCCAAAACCTTTAGCAGACTATAAAAGCTCTAACAGGTGGTACTGAAAGAACAACCCCAACAATGCTCAATCTAAATGGTAACATAACCCAGGACCCTAAAACAATAGCAGATGTATTCAACAATACATTCACAGATCTGTCTGGTGTCCTCCCCCTGACTTCCTAAAACCAACACAATCTGAACTACATCTCCCTCCTAAAACCACAGCAACAAACACCATCCCCCCTTTCTACGTTAGGGTAATTACAAAATCAGAAGCAAACAAATACCTCACACAAGTGCTGGGGAAGAACAGGCATGGCAGTGATGGACTTGACCTGAAGTTAATATATCTCACCCTCAATGAAGTTCTGGCCCCATTGACTAGTATAATAAACCTCTTCCTCATATCTGGTCGCTTTCCAGAAATCTGGAAAGCAGCAGTGGTAACCCCAGTCTTCAAAATCAAGGACATGCTACTGCACACCAACTACAGACTTATTTCTGTTTCACCACTTATCTCCAAAGCGCTGAAGTGAGTAGTCTATAACCAACTGGTTGACTACCTAGACAAGCACCAACTACAATGTGCTCAGCAACATGGATTTCGCAAACAGCATAGCACTACAACAGCTCTGCTTGAATTCATGGGCTATATACACGGTGCACTGGATCAAGGGCACTTGGTGGGCTCAATATACATTGACCTCACCAAGGCCTTTGATACAGTCAGTAATTAGCTCCTCTTTACAGAGCTGAGCAGTGGTGTTTCTGCTGGCACCTTGCCGTGGTTTAGGAGCTACCTAACTGGGAGGGAGCAAAAGGTAAAAATAGGTAAAACCCTCTCTGATAGTCAAAAAATCACAACGGGAGTACCACAGGGATCCATCCTAGGGGCCTAGTTCTTTAGTCTATTTCTGAATCAACTCCCCCAAGTATCCAGTGAAAAAATCCTCCTGTGTGCCGATGATGCAGTCTTTTATACAAGTCACCATGACCCTAGCATCACTCAACAACAACTACAGTCGCAATTCAGAAGTATAGAAGAATGGTTCCTGGAGGCAAAGTTGTTGCTAAATCACAAAAAAAAAAACAAGGCCATGTTATTTACCTACATGCACAACAAACACAAATCTGCAACACTAAAATTAACAAATAAGCAGCGGGAACCGCTGCTTATTTGGTCACACACTTTAAATATTTAGGCATCACACTGGATAGCACGCTCTCCTACTCCCACCATGTCGACCAAATTGTTAATAATGCCAACAGGAACATAGGACAACTCTATAGACATCAGCACTGCTTTAATGTCACTGCCCTTAACCTAGCAATTACTAGTTCGGTCTTCTTATCCATTGACTACGGACTTGTTTATGGTGCAGCCTCCAATATTACCCTGAAAAGTCTCACCAGCTTGCTAAATAAGGCACATAGACTTAGGCTTGGAGTCCTTAAACTAACTCATACATGTGACCTTTACTCACAGATGGGGTGGTCGATCCTAAATAATCGGATTTTTTACCAGACATGTCTCCAGGACAAAAAAGCAATTGTTGGTCTAACCCCGAGTGCAACTCATAACATGCCCTACAGCATCCAGGCTAACCAGAGCTACCAACAGAATCACCTTCAGAATCCCTTTCTGTAAAACCACACAGGACCAGAGATCCTTTGGATACCAGGACCCACTCACTCTGAACTCTCTACCCTTGAATTTACCAGAGACTCCCAACATAGGCCCATTTAAATAAAACTCCACTCCTACATAACCAGCCAAAAGAAGTGTAGCTGCTTCACATAAGCCAGCAACCGATCCAAAGGCCTATCTCTACCCCAACTTGCACTTAGTTATAGCTCCTCAATTTTGCCACTTATCACTACAAATTCCTTTCCCTCCCACTACCCTGCCTCTGGGATCATGCCTACCACCCTGCTCCTCCTCCCATCCTCTATTTCTTACTGCTTCTCACACATCTCCCTCCCTACTGCCATCGCAAATCCCTCTCTGGATCAAAGCTTACGGTCCCAACTTTTCTCTCCCACTGCCAGTAACCCCACCATACCCCTATCCATCCCCAGCATTATCTATCCATCTCTTCCCACTCATTTCTTGGCTCCTGGTGTAATCCCCCAATCTCCTAAGACTACAAGAGCTTCCAACTGCTTAATTCAAATTATGGTGCTCCAAAATTGACTCTACTAAGGTACTTGCTCAGCTGTTTGCAATTGTGTCTTTTTGCATCACCTTTTGTCAGATTTGAACTGTTCAATGTATGTAACCAAATCACCTTAATGTAAAAACATGTAATGTCCATGCTACCAATTGTTGGCATACTTTTGACCTTCATATGTAAACTATTGTATGTACTGTCTTATGTACTATAGATGTGGACGCTATGTAAATGAGCTATAAACTCATAGGTTATAATCCAAGACTTTAATAAATAAATAAAAATAAAAAAAAACAAGTGATGACAGTCATACAGTGAAGCATGCATTCTGTTACACTGACTTTGGTTGAACAGTCGTACCATGGTGCCCATATGGTACATAGGGAGACATACACTGATATAATCTGTGCAAGACTACATCTTTGTCTTCTGTCACAGCAACACAGAAACAGAATCTAAGGGCTGATAAGTGTTACCTGTCCCATCCAGTCTGCCCATATTTTCTGCCTCCATTCATTCTTGCAGCAGACCCTTCTTAGTCTACAGCACCCCCTCCCTTTGCCACTATGATTCCATTGTGCCAATCCCAGGCATTTTTGAACCCCATGAACACCATGACTGTTTTTCCACCACCACTTCTGTTGGATAGCTGTTCCAGGAATCCACTACTCTTTCTTTGAAGAAGTGTTTCCTGACATCTCTTCTGAATCTTCCCCTTCCAGCTTCATAGCATGTCCCAGAATTCTAGAGCACCTTTTTTCTGAAGAATTCTGCATCCTGAACCCTATTTATCATTGAGAGGTATTTAAAGGTCTCTATCATATCCCCTCCTCTTCCAGGGTATACATATTTGTCTCCTTTAGCATCTTCTCATAGGGCTCTTACTGCAGACCCTGCACCATTTTATTTTCCCTCCTCTGGACCACCTCCACTCTAGGTCCTTCCTGAGATGTGGTCTCCAGAACTGGACACAATATTCAAGGCAGGGTATTATAAAATATGTGAAGTAATATTGCCAACAACCAATCAGGACATAACCTGGGGGTCATCATATTGTATGACCTAAAGGTGGCCAGGCAGTGTGACAAGGCAGTTGGGAGGGCTAGTGGAATGCTGGGGTGCATGGGGGGGTATCACAAGTAGAAAGCGGGAGATGGTGTTACCCCTGAATAGATCACTGTTGCTGTTATTTACATTTCTTTTTGTGCCACAGGAAGTAAAGGTCTTTTCAGCCTAACTATCATGCAGTGCCATTACTTGCATACACTCCTCTTAAGTGCAACTGGCATTGGGCCTTCTGTCAAAAGTGCAGCCAGTACCTCCCTGAACTCCATTAATACCCTTGAATGCACCCTATCTGGACTCATACCTTTGTACACTTTCAGGATAGTGAGTGCTTTTAGAACTTTCTCCACAGAAAAAAAGACTAGTGTACACTTCCCTCCCATCAATGCTTCTGCTGCTTTTTTTCAGTCCCTCTTCTTCTCCTTCTACTGTAAACATTGAGCAGAAGTATTTTTGTAAGATGTCTGCCTCTTCCTGGTCCCCCTTTGTGCATTCCCCCCTTCCTTTTTAAGCTTACAATCCCTCCCTTTGTCTTCTTTTTTTTTTTCACTTATATACCTAAAAAAATGTATTGTCCTCCTTTGATAATGCCTGAGGTGTTCTTTCTTTGATTTGCACCTCTATGCTTCATACTCCTTTCCCTGCTTCCCTCTGTTTCCCCTGATACACTTCCCCATCCTTCTCTCTCTGCATCTCCTTGTATCTTCTGAATGCAACCATTGTACCCTTTACCTTTTTCACCACCTCCTTCAAGAACCATAGTCATCTCCTCTTGTTGACAGACAGAAGACATCTTGTCATGTCTCCTGATGAAACAAGTCTTATATCTGCACCATGGTGTGACTGATCTCCCAAAATGATTTTACTAGTCTGGGTGCCCAATCATCAGTTGCACTGCCACAAATAAGTCTGATAGCCCCTCCAGCTCACCCAATTGTAGCGAGTATAGGTTCTGTAACTGAATCACATGGTCTGATCACTACACCATGAGGTTCAATTTTTGCACCCCCCTGAGAAGACCAGCCCCTGTGGAGATGGTCAGGTACCACCCATTATGGAATGTTACTCCACAAGGTCTAGAGGCGGTCCTTGACCTATCATCCTTCGTGTCAGTGAGCAATAGTCCAGAAGCACTGGTGTTGGCCTATAACAAGGCCATCACGATGGCCCTGGATTCTATTTCTCCTATTCGTGAGCACCCCCTATCCCTTCGCCCTGGATCCCCGTGGTTTGACGGGACCTTGAGGGAGATGCGGAGACAGGGGCGAAAGTTAGAGCATCGCTGGCGCAAGTCCGCCCTTGATGCCGACCACTCTAGATTGATAGAACATTATGTTAGCTATCAATCTGCAATCACCCATAAGAAGGCAGAATTCCTGTCCAGGGAGATTGTAGTTGCTCAGAATTGACCGGCTCAGCTGTTTCAAACTGTAGACAGACTGTGCAACCCAGCCTGCCTGCAAGTTTGGAAAGCTTTTTCGCAAGTAGAGTGCTATGAGCTTGCTCTATACTTTGCAACCAAAGTGGCTGACATCAGGGCGAACCTGTGTCCGGGCAACCTCTAAGGGTGATGCTGTTGGACAGCGTGGGATCACAGTGCCCTAATTCTCCTGGAGTTCCTTTCATTGACTTGAGTTTGTGGACATTATGAGGATCATCCATACTATGCGTCCCACAAGTTGTGGTTTGGATCCCGGACCGACTCCCCTCATTTTGGGCTGTTCTGATATCATCGGTCCGGTCCTGGCGCAAATAGTCTGGTGCTCCTTGGAGTCAGGTGAGTTTCCTTGCTCCCTGAAAGAGGCAGTGGTGACTCCTCTTTTGAAGAAAGCTTCCTTGGACCCAGACTGTTTTTCAAACTACCAGCCTATCTCTAACCTCCCCTTTATTGGGAAGGTTATTGAGAAGGTCGTAGCTGTTCAATTGGATGACCATTTAACCATCCATAATGTCTATGAATCCTTCCAGTCTGGCTTCCGGAAAAGACACAGCACCGAGACTGCGCTGGTTCGGGTGTTAAATGATCTTCTGATGGTGAGGGATCAGAAGAGACACTCTATTCTTGTTCTTCTTGATCTCTCTGCAGCTTTCGACACTGTGGACCACATGGTGTTATTAGCTCGCCTGAGGCAAATTTGTGGAATGTCTGGAACCGTTCTTCAATGGTTCACATCATTCCTCACTGGGAGATCACAAAGAGTTGTGTCGGGATTTTTTCCCTCTGACCCAATTTCTTTGTTGTGTGGAGTGCCTCAGGGATCTGTGCTGTCACCCATGTTGTTTGCAGTGTATATGCTGCCCCTCGGAAGTATCATAAGATGATATGGGCTGAGGTTTCACTGCTATGCAGATGATACCCAGCTCTATCTGTCCTTTGCACCTGACCAGGATGGAGCTCTCTCGGTGTTTAACAACTGTCTGGGGGAGATCCAAGACTAGATGGATTCTAGTTGGCTAAAGTTGAACTCGGAGAAAACAGAGGTTCTGGTAGTGGACCCAGGTGGTCGGGTTGAGAGGCCGTGTACTGGTGCACCATCCGGGAATTTTCCTTGGTGGTGTATCTCTCCCGTCCTCAGAACGGGTGCGTAACCTTGGGTTTATTCTTGACGACAGGCTGACTCTTAAATCTCAGGTGTCAGACGTTGTCAAGACTTCCTTTTATCATCTTAGCAATATTGCCAGGGTTAGACACCTTGTTCCGTCTGACTCCCTGCCTACGTTGGTCCATGCTTTTGTATCTTCGCATCTGGACTACTGCAACGCCCTTTACTTTGGGCTTTCTGGGGTTGAAATCCATTGCCTACAGCTGGTGCAGAATGCTGCAGCCCCGGGTGTTGACTGGGACAAGTAGGTCCTGTCATATCACTCCCTTGCTGCCTGAACTGCACTGGCTTCCTATGCGGTGGCGGATCACCTTTAAAGTCATTTTATTGACTTTCAAAGCCCTTCACGATCAGGGTCCAGCCTATCTGAAAGACCTCCTGGTCCCTTACTGCCCTGACTGATCACTCCACTCGGCCGACATGGGGTTGTTAGAGATCCCAAGAGTGAGTCTAAAATCCTCTGGCAGCAGAGCATTTTCACATGCTGCACCCACTCTTTGGAACTCTCTACCATGCCGGTTATGGCAGTGCACCTCCGGGGAGTTATTCAAAAAAGACTTTGAAAATGTATTTATGGAATATGGCCTTCTCAGATAATTAAGTTATTTTATTATGTTTGGATTTTATAATAAATTTGTTATTATGATGATATGCTGATCTTTTTATGGATGTTTTATGACTTTTATTTAGAGCTTTGAACTTGTTTTTAAAACTGTTCAGCCCCTTGATATACTGAAAGGTGCTATGCAAATAAAATTATTATTATTATTATTATTTGGTTGACCAGCATAGTAAAACACTGGCACCATTATGCCCAATAAATGTCAAAGGCATTACCCATATATTAAAAACCCTTGGGGACTTACAGAGAAATGAGGGTGACATTTTTATGACACTGGATATCAATGCATTATACACAAACATACCCCATGAAGGTGGTGTAGAAGCCTTGAGAATGATGTTGTATGAAAACACTGGATATACAAATGCATTCATTGAATGTTTGTTGAGTCTTACTGAGGTTTTAAGTTGTAATTTGTTTGTTTTTAAGGAACAATTCTACTTACAAATTAAGGGAATGGCAATGGGGGCCTTCTTTGCACCAGACTATGCAAATATCTATTTGGCCCAATGGGAAAAACAGCATTTGATCTCTGAAACAAATCCTTATAAAACATATCTTCATTTGTATCATCGTTTTATGTTTGCTTGCACACATGTGCAGGAAACATAGTGCCACCATACAAATTTTCATAGGTGCGCGACTCAGCTTCCAATTCCCCACTCCTTTTTGCAGGCGCTCTCTCACTGCACCAATAAATGTTGGAGCTGTCTATGACAGCAGTTCAGATGCAGTGGCATACAGTTCAAAATGAAAGACCACTGCAATCAGCGGTGGTAACGTGTAGGCAATTTGCATACTGCCATTGGCAGGCAACTTACATACTGCCATTGGCAGTATGCAAAGTGCCTACTCTCAGCACTGCATCTGAACACAGCTGTCATTGACAGCTCCCTTGTTTTCTAGTCCCCCCTCCCCAAATATTCAAGTAGCACACTGAGAGCCCACCCCAGCGTACTTATGCAATCCCCCCTGTCACACACCGTATGGCTGACAGGGGTGACCAATCCCTCATCGGCTCCTCTGCCCCCAAACAGACTTCCAGGTGTCACCCTGGGAGCCCACCCCAGCATGGCAAAAGTCAGTATGGTTACAGGGGTGCCCAATCCTCCGTCAGCTCCACTGTTACCCCACCCAAAAAACAGACTTCCAGTTGCCATGCTGGGAGCCCACGCCAGCATGACAAACATCTGTATGGTTGTCGGGGGTGCTCAATCCCTCATTGGCTCCATTGCCCCCCAAAAAAAGCTTCCAGCTGCCACGCTGGGAGCCCATCCCACCATGGCAAAAGTCCTGTGTCGTCTTCTGTAAAGAAAAAAAAACCTGTAAAAAAAAGGTCCCTCCTTGACTGTCTTGCCCCCCTCCCCAACCCACACCCACCCTCTGTGCTTCCACCTCACCACCCTAACCCCATACTTACCTCCAGAGCCCAGTGCAATGATCTTTGGTGGACGGGAACACGTCTGCACTCTTCAAAGCCGACCACGAACTGAAGAAATACCGGTAAGTTGCATAATGGCATAAATGTTTTTTTTAACTTTGATGCATATCTCTGCCATTTTGGGAATTTTTTTCACCAAATTTTCATCATGGGGTTCTTGGGGCCCCACCTCAAGAACTCAGTCACTGTCATTTTGTTATTCGGCCCCAAAAGGTGAGTTTTGCAGTCACTGTGAGGAAACACCTTTCTGGACCAAGTAACAAAATGATAGTGTCACAGTTCATAAGTTAGGCCCCCAAAAACCCTATGTTGAAAATTTGGTGAAAAAATTCCCAAAAATGACTATTTTATGAGCGTGCATTGCGCAGTTCCTATGCACGCTCGTAACCTTGAGAATGTTTAATATTTTCATTCCACATTTTCAACATTGCCATTTTACCATACCTCCTTATGAACAGTACAGCTGTCATTTTTCATATCTTGCCCAAAATGTGTTTTCGCGCATGTAGTGCACGTTGGCACTGTCAGTGTGTGAAATCAATGTTCAGGATACATTAAGAAAATCATAGTGGCACTGTTCATGTGCAGAGGTGTTAAAATGGCTATGTTGAAATTAGGTGACAAAAGTCCATAAAATGACTCTGTTACAAGCGTGCATTGCGCAGTTTCCACTCACCCTCGTAAGTTCACGAATTTGTAATATTTACAGTCCAGATTTTCAACATTGACAGTTTTTCACACCTCCTTATAAACAGTACAGCTGTCATTTTTCACACCCTGGCCAAAATGTGTTTTTGCACTTCCGGCGCAGACTAGCGGTCACTGTGGGAAAATAGTGTAAGGGACAGATTACAAATATCACAGTGACACTGTTCATGAGCGGAGGTCCCAAAATGCCTATGTTGAAAATCTGCTGTAAAAAATCACCAAAGTAATTGCATTACAGGTGTACATTGCGCAGTTTTATGCACGCTTATGACTTCACCAGTTTTTGTATATTTTCACTCCAGATTTTCAACAATGCCATTTTTTACACCTCCTCATGAACAGTACACCTGTCACTTTTCACATCCTGTTTAAAATGTGTTTTTGCACCTGTGGCTCCAAATGGTGCAGTCCCTGTGCAAAATCACCTTTCACCTAATGAACTGATAATGTCACTGTTCACGTGGTGAGGTCACATACAGCCCATGTGGAAAACTTGGAGTAAAAATACCAAGAAACACCCAGGGTGTTAGGGTTTTTGACGATAATGCCCTACCCTGTAGGGACTGACAGGTGTCAGGGGTGTGACTTGGGATTGTCGACAGTAATGCTCATGCCATTCCACCCCTACCCTGCAGCCAGTGACAGGCATCAAGGTGTTCCTTGAACCCTTTGTCCCCAGAGTTTACCCCATTCTCCTATACTGCACCCATTTCAGTGTATTTCCTCATGGAATGAGGTGAATGTAAAGCCCAAACAACCCAAGGCACACCTTGACACTTGTCAGTGTCTGAAGGGTAGGGTGAGGTGAAATGTCATGACTGTCATGGGCGATGACCCAAAGGCACACCCCAATGCCTGTTCAGCTCTGCAGAGTGAGGGTGGAGTTGGTGTCAAGTTCAGTACTTCAGTGCCATTCCTATACTGCATCTGTCTAACTCCTGCACTTCCACTGCTAATGCCAGCAAGCAAACATTCGGCATTGACAAATGCTTGTTTTTTTATGATATTCTGTTGGTGTGGTGGGTGCCCCCATCAGCCTTAGCAGAATGTGTTCCTTTTCAGGAGTCCACTAACAAACATTTGAGATTCATTAAAAATGTAGATTTATTTATTTATTTATTTATTGAATTTTGTTGACCCAGTAAGCCCACTGGGCCTAGAAGCCCTTTTTTCAGGGGCAACTGGGGAGAGGGGGCATACAGATGGTAAGTAACTGAAATTGAACCAGAAATCCTTTTTGGGCTTGCTAAAAGAGAAGAATGGTAATGGGGGTGTGAATAACAGGCTGTACAGGAAAAACACTGCAAAAATGTCCTACTTGATTTTGACAGTTGTCACCCGAGGCACTTGGTTAGAAATATATCAAGGGCCAATTTATGAGATTAAAAAGGAACACAAATTCCAGAGAGGAATATAAAAGTAGCACTGGGTCTCTATGTCTCAATAAACAAACAAACAATAAACAAACAAACAAACAATGTGAGAGATTCTATGCCAGAGGATATGATAAAGCTAGTGTTGAATATGCTGAAAATACTGTCAGCCAAATGGATAAGAATGAACTTCTGAGTAGAGATGCAGTGAAGTTCCACTGTAAGCTCAAAGTGAACCTGAAGTGGACCACTTTGAGTTCGCAAAATGCTATGTGAAATATCCATTAAAAAGCTGAAATTTGCCTTTAATGGACATTGCGTTGTCCACTTCCGGTTTACTTCGTGTTACAGACTTCATAAGGCGAAGTTGGTAAGAAAAAGTCTACAGATCACATGTCTGACTATCTCTGCAGGTCTGTAGGTCACATGATGCAGGGAGGGAGTTTAATAGGCAGGATGTCAGTGTTTCACTTTCACTTTCTCATGAAAGAGCAAGTGGTAGGGTTGGCTCCAGAGAGAGAGACATAGAGAGATTTCTATAGATTTGTTTTTGTAGTTAGTGGTGGTTTTCTTTTGTAGCTATTTTGTGAGTTTAAAACTTTTCTGCAGAAGGGTTTTTTGCTAATTATAATTTTTTTTTTGTTTAAAAAAAAAAAGGTTTATGGGGACTTCCGGTGATGTCAGCGCTGTAATGGCTGCTTAGCCCAAGAGCTCTAATCCCCAGCCGACACCATTTATCGGAAATCACCATATTTCAGCATGTCTTCGCCTGCCAAAATGAAGAGAAATAAACCGGGGAAGCCCTTGCCCACTCAGGCGCAGAAATTAAGAGCTTTAATCCTAAGGCAGGAGGGGGATGCGATGGATGCATCTGAGGCCCTGATCGACTCGCTGCAGGCCGCCCCACAAGGAGAAGGCCCACACTCGGAGCTTGTTGAGGCAATAAAGCAAACCGCCTGAACGGTCACTAAGATAGACAAATCTTTAGCCAAACTAAAAGAAGACATTAACAACATAAGCCATAAAACTGACCAACTGGAGCTGTGTGTTTCTCAAATATCGGATCAATCGGATCGACATGATTGCCTGGTTTTGTACCTTCTAGCTAGAGACCGGGAGCTGACTCACCGTCTGGACGACCTGGAAGCCAGAAGTCGGAGGCAAAACATATGGATATATGGGGTGCCTGAGGGTGCAGAAGATTAGCATACAACAATGATCGATTTCCTCCAGTGCCTCCTTCATGACATCCTTGACTTACCAGCAGAATACAACATAGAGATGGACCGGGCGCATAGATCCCTTGCACCCAGACTGTGTAGCCCTGAAGTAAAACCCGGATCTATAGTTGCCAAGATCACATCCTACAAAGTTAAAGAGGAGATATTGTAAAAAGCCTGGCAGAAGGGCCCGCCGAGCTACTCCGGCTCCCGAGTTTTTGTCGATAACGACCACACTACTGCAGTACAAGAGGCAAGGAGATCTTTGTGGCCAGTATTAAAGCAACTACGAGCTAAAAATGTTAAAGCCCAAATCTTGTATCCGGCGAGATTAAAGGTCATAACTGAATCTGGGCCGAAAATCTTTCAAGACCTACTGGCAGCCTCAACTTTCCTGGAAACTCTGGGGATAACCACACCACCCCTTCTAAAAGAAAGACTCGAGAAAGACTTACTCGCTTCTGCCTGGACAGTAGTGCAGAAGGGGTTTTCCAAGCCAGGAACAACGCATAAATCCCCACATACAAATCTGCGAGCTGATGTCTCCGCATTGCTTAGAAGATACAGTGACTTCTCCATGATCAACCGGAAGGCGGCGCACTTATTGGACGATTCTCAGGGACAGTCTCCAAGTGACAGCCGTCCATCAGCATTGCTCACCTGAATGCTTTTGAGCAAACTTGCTTGTTCGGGCAGGAATCTGCCTTTGTGGAACTTGTGAGATGCTCCCTCTCTCTTCCCTATCTCCCCCACTGAGCCCTTGTTATTTTCTTCCTCCTTAGGAAGGCCCCCTCGGCTTAGCATAGCACTGGTTACACTATTTCTCGATCCAAGGGAAAAGAGCCCTTTGTGATTGTAGGACCTCATGTGAGTACTTTATTAAGCACTAGCCCCCTTTCAAGCTGGTATGGAAGGTGCTGAATCGAGGGCCATGGAGGGGGGTGGATTGCCAAACGTCAGAACCGTAGCGATGCTGCGTTGGAGCCTGATAGGTCACGCTGATGTGCCTATGATGGGGGAACTTTTGATTCCCGTCCTTTTGGGGGTTTTTTTGTTTTTTTTTCCCTCTCCCCAATCCTAAATATACAGGCCTCTGTAGCTGGTGAGTGGACCTCTTGAAGATCCCTGACGTGCAGTATGCCCCGGCGGCCCTGGGGTGTGCAGCGTGGGTCTTAGTTGCTCATCACCCTCCCCTGCATTTGTGTAGTCACTGTCCGGACCACCTTCGGGGTGGTTTTTCCTGGGTCTCTCGTGGCAGGGGAGGGGAAGGGAGGATGGCCACTCTTACCTTCAAGGCAGACTTCGGATTTTGGAGCCCCGTGCCCGCACCTCAGCGGGACGCCTGGCAGGGCTGCATTGTAATAGGAAGGGCGACTGAGATCTGTGGCCTGGTGACTCCTTCCGGATCGGTGGAGCACTGCTTGGGCCAGGGGTGGCCTGCAGGAGATTCATTCTGCCCTCTCTCCCACACGTAAGGCACCTCCTCCTTTCTCTCAGGCAAGCTTAAACTTATGGTTAAATGAGATGCAGCCCTGGCAGAGGACACGCATGTGGGTTGTGGTGGTGGCCCAGTCAATATGAATGCCTCCCCCCCACATGCAGGAAATGACTATCCCCCAGGTAAACCCATACAAGGTCTAAAAAGTGACACAACTAAATCTGAGAGTTGGTTTGCCAGATGCTTATGTGTATATTTGGAGGGGGGCTTCTGCGGCTTCTTAGACCTCTAGGTCCACTGAGGCTTTTCTCGTTCAGGAAAATGAGCTCAGCCCCCCCCTTGGGAAACTGTTTTGGAGGAGACCCTTCCCCCCTTGTTTGTTAAGCTGTCTTCGTTGGCTTTAGTTCCCCTCCATTGAACTGGCATCACACTTTATTTAACACTGGCAAGTCACAATATATGAGTGATCTCCCATATCATTAGAAGCAGTAGATGCGGCTGGGGCCCACTCAGGGTGGAGCAGCCTGGATAGAGTTATTTTGTCACTGACCACAATGCAAACTCAATAGGGGATTTATTCCCTAGCGTTAGAGGGTCTCGCCGCTACGGTAGTAGCACCCCCTTAACTCCGCATTTGCAGTTGCCTTGCCACTGGAGAAAAATCACCAGCAGCTCCCTTGGAAGTCATTTAAACCCAGATCTGGAAGGAGAGATGCAGGACCAAATTATCCTGTCTGATCCCCTTCCACAGTTTTGGTCGACCCTAATATTACTTAGGGCATTGTATATATTTATTGCACCCTGCGGTTCTTAGCAGGGTGCGTTGCAAACTACCCGGGTCTCACGGGTGACCCCCATGGAGCTTACACTTATTGAAAGATCCACACACATGGATTCTTACCACTTTCCCTGATCCATGTCGGAGCCTGAGAGGCTTCGGCAGGGTAGGAGGGTTGCCCCATCTTGGATGCTCCCTGAGGGTGGGTGGGAGGCAGGGGGCAATGTATGCCTGGAATCGAGCACTGTATTATTGATACCTAAAGTTCATGTTTGTAACAGATTTTGGTCAGTCCTACAGGATTGCTTGTTTGGTTTTAGAGTTGGTAAAGTATGTTTAAAATTTAGCTTTATGTGCTACCATTACCAGATGCAGATATACAGTCACATGTTCTTGGATACTCATGTAGAGGTTGTAGTATGGACTCAGGATATTAGATGGTTCGCTACAGGGGAAGTATTTATATGGGATGATAAATGGCTAGAGAACATTTAAGGGTATATTCACTTAATGTGAATGGTCTGAGCAGCCCGGAAAAGCGAGCCAGAATGATGGCGTTGGCCAAGAAGTCAAAAGCAGGGATAATGTTCATGCAAGAAACCCACTTGAATCAAGCCGAGCATGGGAAGCTCCATGGAAGGGATTTTGCACAGACATTTTTCTCGGCTATGCCCAGTGGTAGGAGGAGAGGGGTCACAATATTGATTGCGTCACACCTCCCATTTCAGAAAGTAGGGGAATGGGCAGATTCTGATGGAAGACTAATTATAGTTAATGGAACATTGTACGATCGGGAGGTGACCCTGGCCAACGTTTATCTTCCTCCGGCTTCAAATACCCCTACAATTCGTTTTTTGATGGATAAGGTATTAGAGTTGACGCGGGGTACCTTGATATTGGCGGGGGATTTCAACATTGCCCTAAACCCAGGGCTGGACACCACTAGAACCCGACTCAGCACACAACAGTCTTCACATAAATTCTTCAAACAGTTCATGGAGGGGGTTGGGTGGATAGACACATGGAGGGCTCTTCACCCAAGAGACAGGGGATATTCCTTCTACTCAGCAGTCCATGGAACCTACACAAGAATAGATCACTGCTACACTCAGAAAGAACATCTTAGCTCATTAGTGCAGGCTTCCATGGGCCCCATAGCCCATACGGATCATGCCCCCCTAGTCACTGTGTGGGATCTGGGCTGGGAGAGGCGTAACACTACTTGGAGATTCAACCCTCTCCATTTAAAAAATGAACAATTTAGAGAGTTCCTCAGCAACAAGGTCAAGGAGATCATACAGGATAATTCTACCCAAGAGGTTTCCCCAACAATACAATGGAATACCCTGAAAGCAGTCCTGAGAGGTCACTTGATAAAGTATACAGCTAGGCTGGCGAGGGAAAGGAAAGAGAGGCAAACGGAGCTGGAACAAATGCTACAGTTCCTGCAGCAGGCTCACCAGCAAGGTGACAGGTCGGTCCTTGATCAAATAAATCAGGTTAAGTGACATCTAGATTCATTATGCCAGCAGCAGACGGAAATAGCTCTGGCATACCTACGCCAGAGATATGGAGAGATTGGCCCTAGGGCCTCATGACTGCTGGTGTACTGGCTTCGCCAGCAGTGTAAACAGGCCACTATTGCAGCAATAAGAGACCCCAGCACAGGACACCATCACACTAATTTTAAAAACATATCTAAGGTATTCTGCGAATATTATAAAATCCTCTGTTCCCCAGACCACATGACCGACCCTACCAGCATTGGTTCCTTTTTATCAGCCCTAAAGCTACCCACCCTTAGTCCAGATCAGCAAAACAGTTTAGTGAGGCCGATCTCTCTGGAGGAACTAACATTGGCCATCTCCAAATCTAAGTCTCAGAAGGCCCCTGGACCAGATGGTTATGGTGCTGAGTTTTATAAAGCCTTAACTCAGTCGATTAACAAGCTTTTTCTGGAAACCTTCAATGTGGTTCTCACAGGTGAGGCCCCCCCCAGCTGGGAGTATGCAATAATTTCAGTTATACCCAAACCAGGTAAGGACCCCCTACAATGTGGGTCGTACAGACCGATATCAGTCCTTAACTTGGACTATAAATACTTTATGTCCATCATGGCTCGGAGACTGGATGCCATCTTGCCAAGCTTGATTGGTCTAGACCAGACCGGCTTTGTGAGTTCAAGATCAACCATGGACAATACTCGGAGAGCACTGCATCTGGTGCATGCTATGCAGTCTCGGGGGGGCCCATCAGTCTTTCTCAGCCTTGATGCTGAGAAGGCCTTCAATCGGGTTTCATGGCCCTTTCTTTTCACCACGTTGGCGGAGATGCGCTTCCCACTCCCCTTTATATCTATTATGAGGAAAATTTATTCTTCACCAAAGGCTTGCATCAAAATCTCTGGCCATCACTCTGAATATTTTCCCCTTCTCCGGGGCACATGACAGAGTTGTCCGATGTCCCCTGGACTGTTCACCATTTTTATTGAACCCCTGGCCCAGGCAATTAGAATCACTCTGGGGATCTCGGGGGTGAACATCGATGGAACAGAACACCTCATAGCCCTTTATGCGGCTGATGTCCTGCTATTCCTTGCTAAATCTGAACAATCCATCCGTACAGTTTTCCAGCTCCTGGAGGAATTCGGTGCCTGCTCGGGATGCAGGTTAAACACTGGCAAAACAGACGCCCTCACATTCCATTTTACCCCTCCTGAATTATTAGCGAAGGGGTACCACTTCCGTTGGGGTCTTTCTAAGTTAAAGTACCTAGGGATATATTTATCCCATCAAGCTACCGATACTTTAAATAACAATTACCACCTCTTTACATCCCAGATGAAACAGGACCTTGGGAGATGGGGTATATTGCCACTAAATATGATGCAACGTATTGAGGTGGTAAGGATGGTGGTCTTGCTGGGAGCTCTTTATCTCTTCCAGAATGTCCCTCTAAGTTTACCAGATAGCCTTTTCAGAATTTGGAACAAGGTTATTTCTAGGTTTATCTGGGCAGGTAAATGACCCAGAATAAAGATTGACACTCTACGCCTCCCCAGGGCTCAGGGCGGTCTGGCGCTACCTAACCTAAAACTTTATTATTGGGCAGCACACCTGGCCTTAGTTATACAGCGGCTGGCCGGTATGACCTCAGCTAGATGGAATGAAATTGAGGAAAGTTTCCTTCCCACTCGGGAATATCAAAGAGTATTTCTCTATAGAAACCCCCCACCGACTGATCAGTCAACCTGGAGTCCCTGGGTTACATATCAAATACAAGTGTGGTATTCGATACGTAAAGCCTTAAGGATTATTTCCTATTTGGCCATGCTCTGCCCAATAGATCTACTAGAGGATTTCTCCCCAGCTCTTATGGACCACACATTCCGTAACTGGGGTCATGCCCACCTCCTAAGGCTCCCGCAATTTCTGAGGAGCTCCCTTTTTAGGGAATTCGCAGAGATTAGGCAAATGTTCCACCTTCGCCATTCAGATTTTTTTCAATACTTACAACTTAGACATTATTTTGACTCTCTCCCTTTTAATGTCCGTACACCTGATGAACACCCCCAACTGATTCAGCTGCTCCAGCAAGCAATCAAGTCACATGGGCTACCGCATGCCATTTCCAGTATATATAAATCACTGATGCAAGATGTGGGTGGAAATACCCTGAGGTTAAGGGAAAAATGGAGCATAGAATTGAATACCCAAATAACACCTCAACAATGGGAAATTATATGCTGCATGACATCGAAAATCACTTACTCCCATATGTGGAGGTTATTCTCATGGCAACTATTAATAAGATTTTTCCGAACTCCAGTAATAACTTCACATTATTGTGCTGCTAATACGCAGCCTGCTGGCATTTATGCGGGGAAATAACTGCCCACCACTCCCATGTCCTGTGGTCATGGCCAAAGCTGCAGCCCTTTCTGCAGGACCTTTTTGAGGAATTAGAGGTTCTCTTTGGGCTCAGACTACCCTATAACGGGGACTTATTTGTATTACACCTCCTCCCCCAGGGTGCCCGGGACCCTCACGCACAGTACTTGTTAAATATCCTGCTACTAGTAGCGAAGAAAGCTATTACCAAGCACTGGCGCTCAGTGACGGTCCCCACCCTCCTGGAATGGAGACAGATAGTCAACTTTATATATAGGTCAGAGAGTATCATTTACAATTTAAATGATAAGGCGGAATTGGGCTCTTTGAAATGGAGAAAGTGGATCATGTATATGATGGCCAGGGATCCAACCTTTGTGCCTTAATACCCCGAGTGATTTGCCTGGCTGCTTAGATCAGTTACGTTGTGCTCTTTCCCAGAGCCTTGAAGTTACTTAGACAGGAGTGAAACGGAGAGGAAGGGGATGTCATAACTATAGGAGGCAGACGGGAGTGGTGGACAAAGAGTCTTTGGAGGAGTTTTCCCTTTTTTTTTTTCCTAATAGAGGGGAAGGGAAAGGGAGGTGAAAAAGGGAAAAGGCTTTAAAGTAAGGAAACTGCTGGTTGGGCTTACGTTGCAGATATGTGAAAGTTGCTACAATATCTCTGTGTCATTATTAACTCTTGATCAACTCCTGTTATCAACCTCAGCTTAAGCAATGTATCAATGCTGGTCTATATCCAAATGAACTGTGACTGTCAAGTTAAAAACACCGATAAAAATATAATTGCAAAAAAAAAAAAAGGTTTATTTTAGTTAGTCTATGTCCATATAACTTCTTTCTAACTAATACTTTCACTAGTATTTTTTTCCTGCTATGATGGATCATGTTGATCATGGAGGGAGAAGTGGTGGTGGCCAGCAGGGACCATGAATGCAGGGCAGCCCCTTCAACCCAGTTAGTCTAAACCGGGCGAGATTTTCTGTGGCCACAGACAGCCTCGCAGCAGGGGTCCACCCGAAGCAGCAGCAGGTGGAGCAGCAGCCACAACCAGAGCAGCAGCAGCTGCATCCAGAGCAGCAGCATGCTGAGCATCAGCTGCAACAACCATAGCTGGAGGGTGCTGCTCCTCCACCACTGACAGTGCAGCAGGAGGTTTCCCCTCCACCATGGGCAGCCCTACAAGGTGTATCTGGTGCCCCCCCCACTGTCTGTACTGGGCCCCTGCACGTAGCTCTCCCATGTGGGAATATTTTGATAACATGCCCAGGGACCCCACAATAGTGAGGTACAAGATATATAGTGTGCTGCTCTGGTGGGGTGCAAGGGTGGCCACTTAGGCACTGGTGGGCCAAGGATGCACATGGTTGTTCACCACCATGATGAGTGGGCTGCTAACCTGCAGGAGTTAGCAGCCACTCCTGCAGCTGTGACCAAGAGCAATCATCCACCTGTGCCTCGCTGCCATCGTGGGGTGGGACCCGCAGCTGCAGCTGTCCATGCTCAAGCAGACCCGTCACAACAGCTGGTGAGCCAGGCGGACCTGGCTGTGCTGTTGGCAGAGGTGGTGAACCAGAAAACGGCTGTGGAGGGGGCCATCCAGCAGCTGAGCTGCATCAAGGGGCAGAATGTGGAAATTATCTACTTGCTGCAGGGCATGCATGTTGGTGGCCAACAACAGCCCCAACCTGCCCCTTAATAAAATGATCATAAGTTTTAATTCCCTCCCAAAAAAGCCTCCTCTGCTTTTCAGTTTTTCCTTAAGCAATGTCTATTTTTTTCTCCCAGCCGAAGTATGACATTTCTATTCAGTTAATGTTTTGTTTGTTGGTGGCCACATGACTTATTATTACACGAAATAATGAGTAAACCAAAAAATGGTTATTGCAGAAAGCATAATGGTTTGTGTGTATGTGGGGGATGGGCATTTGGGGTAGGTGCGGATTGGGATTTACCATAATGAGGGGCAAGAAATACAGGATTACTAAAATCCACCCCCGAAAGGCTTTTCTCTGCTTTTAGTTGATTTCTTAATCCATATTTTGTTTTACAGAATATAGTATGACATTTATTATGTTCATGTTTTCTTTGTGATGCTACTTTGCTTAATCCTGTTTTTCTTGTCCCTCATGATGGTAAATCCCATCCCCTACCTACCCCAAATGCCCCCCACACACGTCATTATGCTCTCGGCCATAAAAAATTTTTAGGTTCTTACTCATTAGTTTATTGAATGTAATAATAAGTCATGTGATTGCCAACTTGGTGGACACTGTGTGCTTTCCTTTCATTTTAAGTTGTGTCACCAAAACACTGTCTTCGAGACACTTTTATTGCATCATGTGTAGCAGCATGACAGTTTCGCCTATAATGAAAGCACACAGTGTGCACCATTTTCCTGACCATCAGTCATGTAAAAAAGAAAGTAAATTAGCTAACAACCATGAAAATACTTGTTACTTTTCTGAACATTTAGTTAAAGCACCAGCGCAATATTCACAATACCATAACACCACCTATGTGCTATCTTGTGTTTGAATGTCCCCCTGTTTTAATTTAATGAAAAGTCCAGATGAAAACTAACATTCCAGAAATGCATCACAGTGTGTTACGTGACATCATTGCCTTGTGAAACCATTTGCTGCTTTTGGCCCTTTATTTTAATGTCGTGAAAAGCCCAGATAAAAATTAATGAAAGTCCAGAAATGGATCACAGTGTGTTCACTGACATCATTGTCTTGCTGCTGCTGCTGCTGCTGCTGTTCTCCTGCTGATGTTATTGAATTATAACAAGTACAGATGAAGATTAAAATGCACTAAATGCTGCCTCACCAACACGTGCTGCCCTGGTGTATGCCTTCATACCAATGGTGAGTTGTGTGTGCCACTGTAAATGTTTTCCAATTGACACATCGAGTTAATTTCAATACAATCTGGTTCTGTGTTGTAAGCAGTCCATCACTGTGTTCCTTTTCAGAGAACCTTTTTGATAATGTACCATGGTGGGCATGATCATTAGATCCAGTCAACATGCAAGGAACACATACATTATGAGTCTGAAACCTAATCTGGTACTGTAAAAAACAATGTTCTTATGAGGGTGGCTGCTGTGGTTGACTGAAAGACAATAATGTATTCATTTTGTTTTTTTTCCCGGTCATAGGCACAGCATCGGTGGTACAGCATTTTTGGATGGCTGCTGACTTTGGCTGCATGGATACTATGTCAACCCATGAAAGGTAAATATAATTTATGTTTTTTTGGGGGTGATGGGAGAGCATTTGAAAAAATGGTTCATTAAAGTTTTTGTCATCTTTACAGGTCTTCAGTGGATCATCAGAAGTCTTATCCTTCTTCGGAGTGGAAGATTCGGTACCACCCATGGCAGTGGACAGCACCGAAATTTTACCTGAAAAGAGATGAAGCAGAATTTATGAGGACTTCAGTGTTTCTACCACATCCACATCACAGCATGGCTGTTCCTGTCTTCTGTTATGTATACAGCTTTAAATACAAAGCTAATAGTAAACACTATATCCAGCGTAAAATTACATGCTGTTAGTAAGAACCCAGTATCCAGCGTCAAATATTGTACCATCATTATTAATGTAGTGGACCACGTCCAAAAAAGTTCCACGTTTACTGAGTGCCATGCACTGGAACACTGTGTTAAGTTACATGACGTCACGTGGTTTCTGGGCCGGGATAACACAATTTGACAACAGTGGCAAAATGAACTACGCCTCTTCCATCTGTGAATAACATTTAGAATAATGCATAAGGAAGTGTGGTTTATGGGGATTTTATGCACACCTGAGATGTGCGATGCCCCATAAAACCTGAGGATGAAGCTCGAGGGTTTTATATGGGCATCACACACCAAGGGTGTGCATAAAATTCCCATTAAACCTCACTTCTTCATGTTTTATTTTTTTATCTTTACTGTTTCTTTGCAAGAGAACCAGGAGAGGAAGATGGAGTATGTAGCAAATGAGGAATGCTTAATTAAACTTAGCGGTGGAGTAAGGCTTCCTGTCAGCTTTGCTGCATGCCTGTGCTCTGTCTCTGATCCATAAGTTTGTTCAGCCAGCAGTCCTGAGAGCAATGGGTCATTAGAGGTCATTGGGTCCCTGTTTTCCAGCCCCCCTTTTTTTTCAGTAAAGGTTCCAATCCCTCGGTGGTGGCGGTTCCCCTTGAAGCCACATCAGAGAGAGAGAGAGAGAGAGAGAGAGCAAGAAGAAAAGTCATCATCAAGCTGTATTGGAAGACCTTCAAGGCTCCCAGATGTCCTGTTACTGCCTGCAAGAAAATTCCCTCCCTCTGCCAGAACCTCCCACCTCCTGATCCAGATTCCCTGAACCCCATTCTGGGGCAGTGAGTTTTAGCTTTGTTGAACAGCTTAGCACCATGGAGAGGGGTGGGCTCAATTGCCAAGATAACTGTGCCTCACACTGGTGGTTTCTCTGAGGAAGCGCAAGAGAATGGCCAGCACGTGGACAGACTGCTGCACAAGTACGTGAGTGCACTGCAGTCTATTTTTAGAAAGGTGGTTAACATAACTCTGTTATTCACATGTGTGAATAACAGAGTTTTTAAAGTTGTATCAGCAGTTGATAATAGGCACTAACCAGTAAAGATAAATATATTATGTGGCCTGTATTCTGTATTTCACTGCTGGTTAATGCTTTTCACCTGTGCCACTGTATCAGTGCACTAGTGCCTACACTGCTAGGCTGGGCAAAATCTGATCCTGTTTGCTTTATTGCTATATTTTGTGTATCTTTACTTCTAAATGAAACATTGTGCCATTGTATTGAAAGATAGCTGAAAATGTCTGTCACCGTGCAACAAAAGGAGATGGTGTGTCTCCCTCTCAGCATGATTCAACAGAAGAACATCACCTGTGTTTGTGTCCATCTGTATCCCACAGCCTGTTACAGCACTGCACTCCTCCTAGGCAGTGTAGGATATTGAGGATCCGTCAAGGGCTCCATAGAGCTGACAGCATTCCTAACCTTCAGGGCTATATTCTACACTTTGTGGGCCAATTTACTACCTTTCGCCACATGAGGTGGCTGTTGTAAGCCCTATTCTGCATTACTGGGCATTTTTATTATACCAAGTGGCTTCGAGGGGTGCTTGCACACCAGAAGTGATGTAACACTACTTCCAGTGGCTAGTGGCCTATATCTTGAGCTCCTTACATAAGAGGGTGTGAGCACGCAGTTCCATGCATGGAGACATGCGCATCACAGTGCGTGTCAGCTGGGGAGGCTGGGGAGCAGGGTCACTATAGGCACAAACCAAGGGACTGTAAGTAGCTAACAATAACAACTGACATACTAAATATCTTAAGCATACCACAGTGTAGCATCATGGAAGGTCTTATAAAAATGTGATGTCAATGTTTAATGTTTTGTGTTGGTGAGTCTACTCATGAGTTTACCTGTGATAAATGTTTACTAGTATGTATACTTCAGAAAGAAATCTCTAGACTCCTCACTGAGGGATCAGTTAATGAAGAGATTGAAACACTTGAGAATTTTATAGATACCATGGCCAAACAAGTACTTTAATACATTTAAAAAAACAATTAGATATGTGATTTATTTCCCACCCCACTTCTTCATATTAGCCCACTTGTATTTGTGGGAAAATCTTGATGGGCCTCTGCCTTCTTTTTTCCTACAAAACCTAGTAAACCTAATAAAACTGAAATATGAAAGAACACTGGTACTTACCTGTAGATGTGATCCCGCCTGTGGTAGAATTACTGTATTTATGGCAGCTTAGACAGTCTGTAACATGTGAAAACAAAATGGAAATCAGTGGCCTATATTTTTTGACAGTATCATCTTTGCCCAGGTATCGGAATCATGGGCACCACAGTTAAAATGAAAAACAGACTGTGTGACATTGGTACATACAGTAAATTACTGATGGGTGCTGTTGCTGGCTGCAGGGTCATAGCTGGGCACAGGTAGAAGCTCTCTGTCACTTTCCAGAATCAAGGTGGCTGTTGCTGGCTGTGGGGCATAGCTGGGCACAGGTAGAATCTCTCGGTAACTTTCCAGAATCAGGATGGCTGTTGCTGGCTTCAGGGTCAAAGCTGGGCACAGGCAGAATCTTTCTGTTACTTTCCAGAATCAAGGCTGGTTGGTGCTGGCTGCAGGGTCATAGCTGGACACAGGTAGAATCTCTCAGTAGTCAGTTTCCACAATCAGGGCAGGTTGGTGCTGGCTGCGGGGTCATAGCTGGGCACAGGTAGAATCTCTCTGTCAGTCTCATTGTCGATGCTTTGTTGACTGCAGGTAATAATGACTGCACACTTTATGTGAACTATTCCCTGACAATCATTAAAGGGGAAGAAAAAATATAATGACATGATGTTGTAAAATCTCGGGTACTGCAAATTGTCAGAACACCTACATAAATACAACCTCTTATGTCCCTTGCAGCATGGTTTCCATAAATACAACACCTCCTTGGCCTTGGTGGTCTTCACTGATCATGTTCTCAGGAATATGGACTCAAGCAAGGCAACATGTGCGGTGTTTGTGGACTTGTCGAAAGCCTTTGACCAGGTCAATCACGAGCTTCTGCACAATACCCCGTCTCACTTTGGCTGCTCTCCTAATGCTGCTGGTTGATTTTGCTGCTATCTGTCAGACAAGTCCCAGTCAGTGCTAATTGGGAAAGACTCCTCTGCCTCACTGTCCATTCATACTGTGGTTCCCCAACGCTCCATCCTTGGCCCACTGATGTTCTTTATGTTTATCAATGCACTCCCTGCAACTAGTCTGAACTGCAATGTTCTACTTCATGCAGATGACATTGTTCAATGTCACAGCGACAAGTCCCTGCATATCTTCTCCACCACACTCACACACAATTACAGTGCCATGCACAATTTGTTCCTCTAGTGAACTACTTGTAAATGAGAAAAAAATGAAAGCGATGCTCTTTCAGCTCCAAACTATTCCTCATTAAGGTCACCAAAACCAATACATCCCTCAAGGTGCTCACTCAGGCAGGCTCTCTCCTTGATACTGTCTCCACGTTTAAATACCTGGGGGTGATGCTTGATCCCTCTCTTATCTTCAGTGAGCACATAAATCTCATGGTGAGGAAAATTCACCAAAAACTAGGTGCTGCCTACTGCATTAAGTATCTCCTGTCCTTTGAAGCTCATCTGGCAATTGTGAAAGGTAACTTCCTGCCCCTTCTGGACTACTGTTCCTTTATTTATTCTGTCATGCCCATTTCTCTTCACTCCTGGCTTAACACCACATATAATTCCATATGTCACTTTGTCCTCCAAGCTCCTCATAATACCCACCACTGTGTGCTCTATCAGTCACTTGGCTGGCTCCCTCTTCAAGGCTGATTTGACTATGCTATGTGTTGCCTGGTTGACTGCATCCTCAGGGATTATCTGAAGTCCTGCTATGCTTCACTCCTGGCTGTTAGGACAGTCTTTAGAAATCTCAGGGACTAAGATAGGCAGTAAGGCACTCTGTGTCTCAGCCCCCTCCCTCGGGTATTGTCTCGCATTGTCCACTCGCTCTTCACCCTCCCACTTATCATTCAAAACAAACTTGAAGGGCTGTCTTCTCACTGAGACTGTGTATAACTGCTCCTCTGACAACCCTTGAGCATGAAACCACCCTAGCGCCAATGACAGGTAGAAGTTAATGTTTTGTTAATTTTTCTTTTCCTGTACAGTAGTATCACTCTATACTAGACAGTCAACTATGTGTTAGACAGATTATTGCATGTTGGATATCTTGCACTCCTGTAACAATAACTGACTGTATTATCTGTATTTGATCATGGAACATATCGTCTTGAGTTCCTGACCACATGGCGTAGTGATGCTCTTTCATGTATTCTATGTATTGGAACTATACTGTATCTTGTTATCACTCTGTGGTTCAAGTCATGGCTGAAAATGGCCCATTGGATCAGTTCACTTACCTGGTTATCAAAAACATAAATAAAATAAATTGTTAGTTGTCATATGCATTGAAGGCCACTGTTTGTCTTTTCTTTAGTGAAAAAACAAGTAACACTACAGCAATGAAAAAGTCTTCAGCACAGTAATTGTGTCATTATGCACTACCACCATCATCCTCTGCATCATCATCAAGGATGAAGCAGCCCTCGCAATCCTCCAGTCTGGAGTTGTACCCACTTGGAAATTCTTTTTCCATGGCCGTATCATCAACATTGGTGGTACAACATTAGACATTTCCACAAGGATGGTCTGCTTCACCACCAGCAACAGCAGCAGCAACACCAGCATTGTGGGTGGGTACAAAGAGAGATGTGCTTCTCCAACTTGGTATGTGACCTTCATTCATTTTGATAAATGTCAGCATGCTGACATTTGTTGGTGATAAGTTAGTACGATGGTACTTTACTGCTACTGATGTCAGTACTGTCATTTGTTCACCTTGCCAGTTCAGTACACAAAAGGATCATCCTTTACTGTCAGATGCCTGTTTTTTGCCAAATAGGCCTTAACCTTGCTCTGTAATGCATGCATTCCAGACGAATCATCCAGCTGTTCACAAGATTAAATCTAGGTCACAAATCCTGACTTGTGACAAGACACCCCATAGTGGATTAATGGACACCAGTTTTGTGGACAACACCCCTTGCTTCTCAGCCACCTTACTGGATGTACTCAGTCCACAGTGACCTTCACCCTTGTAATGCTGTGATTTGTATAGCTTTGCACATGACTTCTGTGCCCCATGAACCAATCGCACAAGCTGTACAGTCAGATTTTGTACCTGATCTTGCCCTCCCTCCAGTATGGATGCAATGCCACATTTATAGCGTTCGTCCAGCATGGTTGCTATTCCAAATTCTGGAGATTACTGAATAGTGGCAATATGTTGATTGTTGTCTAATATAGTAAGCGTGTGTTTCAGTAATGCACTGCTTGACCTGTCTCTGGCAACATCAAAGCTAGGCTGCAGATTCAACAAAGTCTTCTTCAGCACCCGGAGAAGTGGAATGACTTGACTAACAAATGCAGTGTCGACACTCACTGCCAGTGTGGCATGTTTAAACAGTCTCAAAATTATTATTACTGGGTTCATGAGTCGCCATTGTTCACTTGTCATAGACATTGAGGCCCTGGAAGTATCATGGCTAGTGTGCATAAATAGGCACTTGCTGATTGCTTTGTACTGCTCATACAAATGCTCAACCATGTAAAGTGTCAAGTTTCACCACATGATAACTTCAAGCTTCAGGCAGTGCTGAGGGAGGCTGTTCTGAATCTGCAGCTGCCTAAGCTGGTCACGGCCTTTTCAAAGCATGCAAAGTGGGCACAGATGTGATGCACAACAGTCAGCATTCACTTTATTTCAGGGTACTGCAGAAACTTCTGTACCACCAAATTTAAGCAGTGGGCCATACAGGAAACCCACACAAAGCCACCATTGCTGATACATTTCATAACATTTGATTCATTATCACAAGCTATGAAGTCAGCTTTTAGGGACAGGGGTGCAGCCACTCATCCATTTCTCTTAGTAGCAAGTCTAGCATGTGGTTGCCTGTTTGTGACCCTGCTACACTATGCATTGCAAGCATAGCATGCTGTCTAATGCCATTAAGGTTGCTACCACCACCACAGTCTGACTTATTACAGTGCTTTTCCATCCCACTATCACAGACAACACCAGGTAGCTGCCCCCAATGTGCAGTAATACACAGACAGAGCTACCAGCCATTTTGCCACTTGTCCACATATCCATGCTTAAGCGAATGTCACCATCCGATATAACTCAGGGATGGCAAAAGCATAAAAGTATGTCCAGGACAAAACTTCCATTTTGGACATGCACATCCTGAAAAGTGCCAGAAACTCACATTCTCCAAAAAGGAATATGGCACAAGGTCATTTGCCAGCATTTATGCTATGGCAGCATTGAGTTCACATACAACCACACAATTGGGTGGGTATTTACTGATGCATGCAAGCAGGCAGTGCAATGTGGGCTGCATTGTTTGTTGCTTTACACTTGGTGTGCAATATGGCTCTATTCTACTAACTGACATGGATGGGCTACCTGGGACGTGTAATGGTGGGTGCACACATGACAAGCCAATACATGCTGGTATTTTCCATGTTTCAAGCACAGGGGTTGATGTGGTAGAATTACTACATGGACCACCACTGCTACTCTGACCACTACTTGAACATTCCATCAAATCATCCTCCTCCTCCTCATGCCTGTAGTAACTCTCCAGTGTTATTTCACCACTTTCACACACATGGCTACTTTCACTGAAGTAAGGGTATACCATGCTCGCTAACTTGGCTAATGGTGAACACCCAATTAAGCACTAGCTGCCCTCTGGTGCCGAGTCCACAGCACCATTTGCCTGCTCTTCAGATGACTATGCTGGCCCCCAGTGCCCAAGTGGCTACTCTTTTTATCATCCTTCACACATGCTTGGCAAAGCTGGCAGATTGCTACTGTTTCATCATTGCCATCATGTACAAAAAAATCCCAGACTTGGGATTTGGATGCCCTACTCTTCACATGTCGCTGCTACTGCATATGTAGCTGCACTTTTGGTGCCAATGAAATGGGGCATGTGATGCATAATTTCTGCTGCTCACCACAATGTGACTTTGAACATCTCAGTCACTGATTATTAACTCAGGGTCATCATCAATAGACATAAGTACAGCAGAAATTTGGAGGGGGGGGGTGAAGACTAACAGTCTGTTTAGAAACAGCAACCATAACTTTCTTTTTTTCTGGTTCCCAAATGGGGCCGCAAACATCATCATCATCATCATAACCATCAGCTCCTACTTCACTTTGGATGCTGTCTCCTGTGGAGATAGTCCATGTTCAACACCAGCCTCAATATTATCATCCACACTTTTTTTGTCAATGTGTAAATGTTTGGTTGGGCTAATCTCAACATCATTGCAAACATGAGACTGTGACTCAGCATGTTCAGAAACAGACTTGGGAGTGGGATATCAACTGCACTCAAGTCTGCGGTATCAGCTACATCTTGACCACATGATAAGTTTAACAGGGTCGAACTTGTAGCAAAACTCATGTTGTTATCAACCATGCCCTCACTAACTTTACTAACAGCAGGGACAGCACCATCTCCAACCATCACTGAAGCGACTGATTTCACTGTGAAAAATATAGTTGGAGAAATCTCTTTACTTGCACCAACTACTACCTTGCCCTTCTGCTGTGTACTACCATGACCATGACCACTCTTAACACTGCTAGCCTTGGTACCCCCTGATGAACCTGACTCAGCTTGACCACAAAAACACTGCTAATGTTATTCTTGGCAGTAGAGCCACATACAGAAACTGCTTTGCCTGACCGTCTCTTTGCGGGCATTTTGTCAGATGACACAGACAATTTACAGCAATTTGCTATTTCTGTACTTTTGGGTAGCTGGAAAGAAAAATAGTAATTGCAGCCACACAGGCACAACAAAATACCTGTCCTTGAATTCTGAGCTAATGTTCAAAAAGCAGACACTCACAAAACAACACCTTGTTTTGATGGAGGGAGCATGAGTACCTAGCTACAGAAGCAGGGACATATATTGCAGACAGGATTACAAATTCAGAGTACTACTACTGCAGTGATGCAATGACATGCATATCAAATGACTGGCAGCACATATGCAGATTAAAGGTCAGGCACAGAAACTGTAACTGTTCAGTATATGTACAACACAGACAGTCCTGTAAAAAGACTGCAAAACTGCTCAGCAATTTGAAAATATTTAGAAACAATTCGGTTACAGTGTACTGTGTCTACAGGAACACAAAAAGAATAAAAAAAATAGCCAAAAACAGTTAGAAAATCTCCCGTTCTCACTAATCTGCCTTCTACACCACAGCTCCGCCCCTCCACTGAAGCACACTTCTACAGTGTCTGTCACTACAGAGACTGAATCAACTAAATTAATATTCTAAATAAACAAAAAATCAATAAATGCTAGATGATATCACTACATAAAGGTTTACTACAATTAATCTACTACATTTTGTCAAAAAGGTGATTTTAAAGTTTTGAAGAGGGTTTTAATCTCAGAGCTCTGAAGGCAAACTGTCTCCAGCTTTCTACTACACACACTATGATGAACTGAAGCTGTGCACAACAATATAGAGACCATGTGACCTTACATCCCATGAATCACTGCAAAATTTACCTTAAACAGCAAAAATATTAGGCAAATTAATACGAAGTCCATAGAGAACAACGGGAACTTCACATTACTTTGAGACATGTAGTTATTCACTTCAAGTTGTGTAGTATTACACAAAACTTGAGTTACATATGAAATTCTACACGTTGTAAATTTTAGCCACTTAGCCCACCACTACTTCTGAGGATAATCAATAGACAAAATAATGTGGATTGTCTTAATTTCATTACAGAATTCACCACCAGATCTACAAAGTTAGAGAAATTCTGTTTAAAAACTGGAAGATTTTGACCCTTGAACCAAAACTAGACAGAGTACAGAACCCCCCACCCCAAGAATGGTTTATAGAAGGGACAAAACATTGTGAACATTGTTACCTGGAGTTTATATACTGGACCAGTAAAACAGAAACAGCTCAGTTTACCAGGTGAAACCTATAGATGTGATAATTGTTCCTTTTGCCCACATGTCCACACAGGTACAATGTTTAAACTTCCAATTTGTGGCAAGGAATATGAGAATAGACATTTCATTAACTGCTCTACAATGAATGTTGTCTATGTTGGCAGTTGTGTGTGCCTGGATTTTTATATCAGGAAAACAAAATAATCCTTCAAGAACAGAACTGTAGGACACTTAAGAAGTATAACAAAACAAGACAAAACAAATGCATTCGCATTACATGTGATGCACAAGGGGCCAGGCCACACTTTTAAAATCCAAGGTTTGCACAAAGTCTTAATAAATATCCATGTGTGTGTGGGGGGGGGGTCTAGTTAACAAACTCACAGTTTGAAAGTTAATGGCAGTATATGCTCAGGGCTCATGGGAGTAAAGGCTTAATTGCTATGTTCAGCTTAACACCTTTTCTCAAGAAAACTTGAAGTGTGTATATATATATATCTTTAGATAATGAATGAAATTTTCAGATTTAGATATTTTGTTCTCTCCATAATCAGGATGGCTATATTGTGTCTGTCATAATTGTTTAGATCAATTAGCTGCATGTATATCAATTTGTTTTTAATAGAGATTTATGTACAGTACATTAGATTTATTTATGTGATTTAGAAATGTACTAAGAGTGAGGGTGTACTATTTCTTGCTGCCTTGTTACGTACTTTAATAATCATTGTCATCTGCTTCTTTATTTAGCAGTGTAGAAAACATTTTGGAATGTACAATATATTTGATGTTGGTACTTTAAGAAGTCCTTTTAAAATGGTACAATACTACCTTAGGTGGCCACGCCTTGATAAAGTGTCAGAGTGACGTGAAACGTTGACGGTTGCAGATGCTGTTTGTCTATCTTTCTTACCTTTGGAATAAACATATTTTTTAACTTAACCTAACATGTAAGGTCTTTTCTCAGTTGGTTCACCAAGGCCTTCTGCTGTGCTTTTGGACTTGGCCACCTAACTATCATTCAGTGCCATTACTTGCATACACTCCTCTTAAGTGCAACTGGCATTGGACCTTCTGTCAAAAGTGCAGCCAGTACCTCCCTGAACTCCATCAATACCATTGAATGCACCCTATCTGGCCTCATACCTTTGTACACTTTCAAGATAGTGAGTGCTTTTAGAACTTTCTCCACAGAAAAAAAGACTAGTGTACACTTACCTCCCATCAATGCTTCTGCTGCTTTTTTTCAGTCCTTCCTCTTTTCATTCTACTGTAAAGATTGAGCAGAAGTATTTTTGTAAGATGTTTGCCTCTTTCTGGTCCCCCTTTGTGCATTTCCTTCCCTTTATAAGCTTACAATCCCTCCCTTTGTCTTCTTGTTTTTTTTTTCCTTATATACCTAAAAAAATGTATTGTCCTCCTTTGATAATGCCTGAGGTGTTATTTCTTTGGTTTGCACCTCTGTGGTTTATACTCCTTTCCCTGCTTCCCTCTGTTTCCCCTGATACACTTCCCCATCCTTCTCCCTCTGCATCTCCTTGTATCTTCCGAATGCAGCCATTTTACCCTTTACCTTTTTCACCACCTCCTTCAAGAACCATAGTCATCTCCTCTTGTTGACAGACAGAAGACATCTTGTCATGTCTCCTGATGTAACAAGTCTTATATTTGCACTATAGTGTGACTGGTCTCCCAAAATCATTTTACCAGACTGTGTGCCCATTCATCAGTTGCACTGCCACAAATAATAACAAGGCATTTATTTTTTTAGTTATTTATTTCAGTTTTGGATTCATACCTTTGAGCCAAAGGAGTCATTTACAAAAGTTCCAAGTCATACAAATGGTGACATGACAAAAAACAGAAGCATTAAAAATAAAATACCATTAGTTGCAAAGCAGAGAGAATACAAGATTGAGGTTCAAACAATACATTAGTTTACAATTTACAGGAAGGGAAACAGATATTTAGAACAACAGTTATTGAATTGAACAAAAAACAACCCAGGTTTAAGGAATGTGAGGCATAACTATGACTACACTATAAAAGTGGTACAGAGCTTGAAAAAGTACAGGGACAGTCAGGGCCCATTTCCAAGATGCAGTTTGTGGGGAAGGGGACAGCCAGAGATTGGCATTGTCAAGGGAGAGTGGGGTGAGGGAGGTGAAAGGAAAGGAAGAGGGAGGGAGGGGGGAGGGAGGGACTGTGGAGATGATGGGGGAGGGGAGTTGGAGATTAGGAGGGAGGGGAAAGGGCTGGTAGAAGAGTGCAGGAGTAGGATTAATTGGAGCATCTACAAACATTGGTGAGGGCTATTTGAGAGCTGAGACCAACTTTGAACTGGGTGATCTTATCACACTCTAGTGGAGCGGTAGGCGGGTCATTCATCCACTTTGACTGTTGGTAGGAGAGGGATCTCTGAGTGAGTTTTGTTTGCTTAAAATACACTAGTAACCCACCCTTTGCTGCCCATTTAGTATTGATGTTTAGTTGTACAAGGTGGATGAGTCTAGAAGTACAGTAGTAGCTCTAAATTAGTCAAGGGATTTTGTGAGATTCCTCATTAATCCTTCAGTAAATTTAGGGGAAAAATTTCACAAAATCTCCTTTGTTTTACTTGGAATGTGTACATGCTTTACTCTTGCTATAAATTGCAAGATTTTTGTCAGAACAGAGACAGAGTTTAGATTTGCCCACCAGATGGCATTCTAAAAATCAGGTAGTAATGAAAGAAACTATCAAAAGTATGTTTCCCCCCAAATGCAGTAAACAGTAGCTGAATTAAATATTGCCTGAACTTTTATACCATGTGTTCCTCTAATCTTGATGGATATATTATTGTATTTTGTGGTCAACTGTCCAAATCTAGATGATGAGATTTTTTGCTAATACCATTTGTTTCTCTAATATTGCTATGTGTTATTAAATTTTGTAGTCAATGGTTCATTTAATTTTATTTTAATTTTTATTTTGTAACTTGGTAAGTTTCACAGAGCATAAAAATGCCTTTTTGAGAGACACATGTACTATTAATCTTTTAGAAATCAGTTTACAGAGTTCAATTGTGGCACACCATGAAAAGTTTATCAGGGCATATTTTAGCAGTCTGTAGTTGAATCCAGCAGATGTTTTTTCTTCCAAGAATAACATTTTTTTTCCAAAATTCTTTCTGGTCAACTATCTGTTTTGTTTTTAACATATGTCAGGAGTGTGCCTCACTTTAAAGTCTCATCTTTCAGATAAGTCGTTAGACCAAGGTCCCATCTGCCTGTTCTGGTGGTAGTTCAGGTACATGTTAAATATCCTATGGCACTTCTCGAAAAGACTAGGGGAATTTCCCAGTACCCTGGCCAAATTTGCCTCATTCGCTAAAAAAAAAAAAAAATACCACCAACAGCTTAATCTGGTTCAAGATCAGTTGGCATTCATCTGTATCCCCCTCCCCTGGGTCATGGCTGAAAATAGGCAGAATCTGCCGAGTGCACTTAACCGATCAACAAAAACTAAATAAACATATTTGTGAAGGAGTTACTGTAAAATGCCCCAGTGTAGCATAAAAGTAATTTATTTACCTTTTTCGGGCATTATTAGCATATCTTTGTTTTTAGTCAGTCCACACTAAACTCCGCTACCACCAGAAGCAAATCAACCTCGAGAATGTGCATCTGCCATCAAGCACTGTCCTGAATCACAACTTTTCGCAAGTACACCATAAAATCAAGTTGATGCTTTAGAGGTTTTTAACCTCAGTCACCCCGGTGTCTGTAAATTAAAAACAAGTACTACTTCTGCCACAAAATACTTTCACAAATTGGAGCCAAAATCATGTGCCTGCACTGGAGGGGTACTCTCCAGCCCCTCTTGCACAGGCACATGATTTCGGCTCTGATTTGTAAAAGTATTTTGTGGAAAGAGTAATGATAATTTTTAATTTACAGACACCAGGGGTGATTGAGGTTAAGGACCTCTACAGCATATACTTGATTTTACAATGTGCTTGTGAAAAGTTGCAATTCGGGACAGCTCTTGCTGGCAGATGCACATCCTCGAGGTGGATATGCTTCCAGTGGCAGCAGAATTTAGTGCAGACCGGCTAAAAAGAAAGATATGCTAATATTGCCTGAAAAGGTAAATAAATTACTTTTATGCTACACTGGGATATTTTAGAGTAATTACTTTGCAAATATGTGCATAGAGGTACACTCTTGACATATGCTACAAAACATAGGGGCAAAGCTGACAGTACCCCTTTAACTATCAGTTTTATTTAAAACTGTGAATATAGCACTTTAATTGATCTTTCTCGAGGTTAGGTTTTAGAGTTTTTCTGTGGTGCATTGTGATAAGTCTGTAATTACAAGTTTTTGTGGTCAGTGATTCTTATCTAGCTGACGCTATTTTTCCTCGATTAACATACATTAATTCTTCTATAATTTTCTAAGAGTGCTGTTTTCCCAAAAATAGTTCTAGTGAAATATTGCTTTATTTCAAATCATGTGTATGGTAGTTTCGTTCTTTTTCTTAGAAATCAACTTACAGAGTTTGATTGTGGCACACCATGATAAGTGTAACAGGGCACACCTGAGAAGAAGCGTGAGGTGGGAGAGGGTGGAGAAGAAGCAACCACAGATGGGGAAATCATGGTGGAAAGGGTGAGAGAAGGCCTAAAGTCCCTGGAGGTGGACAAGGCACCTGGCCCAGACGGAGTCCACCCAAGGGTGCTGAGAGAGTTGGCAGAGGTCCTGGCAAGGCCATTGGCAGACCTGTTCAATACCTCTCTGAACTCAGGGTGCATGCCCAGGGACTGGAGGGAAGCACATGTGGTACCTCTCCATAAGAGTGGGCCTATGGATGAACCGGGGAATTAAAGACTTACTGCAATTGTGGGAAAACTGATGGAGACAATCCTCAAGGAAAGATTGGTGCAATTTCTTGAGGATAACAATCTCCAGGACAGCAGGCAGCATGGGTTTGTCTCAGGCAGATCCTGCCAGATGAACTTAGTTGATTTTTATGACTGGGTTAAGAGGGCACTTGACAGGGGACACTTGGTGGATGTCCTCTACCTGGATTTCAGCAATACCTTTCACTCTGTGCCACATGGTAGGCTGACCTGCAAGTTGAAGAGTCTGGGAGCAAAGAGGAAACTGGTAAGATGGGTCAAGAACTGGCTGCAGGCTAGACAGCAGAAGGTAGTAGTGTGTGTGTGGGGGGGGCATCTGAACCCAGGGCAGTAACAAGTGGTATACCACAGGGCTCAATGCTGGGACTGGTTCTGTTTAACATTTTCATAGCTGACATTGCAGTGGGGATTAAGAACAAGATCAGTCTCTTCGCAGATGACACAAAGATTTATGCCGAGGTGCATGGAGGGGGAGGAGCAAATGTACTTCCAGAGGATTTGATAAAACTGTAGGAATGGTCACACTTGGCAGATTAGTTTCAATGCCAAAAAGTCAAAGTGATGCATTTAGGAGGCAAGAACATGGGACACAATTACTGGCTGGAGGGTGTCCCATTAACAAAATCCAATGAGGGGAAGGATCTGGGAGTGCTGGTAACTGGGGCGATAAACCACTCTGCTCAGTGCAGGAAGGCAGTGGTGAAGGCAAACAGGATGTTGGGGTACATAGCAAGCGGGATTACTTCTAGCAGTGCGGAGGTCATCTTGCCCCTGTACAGAAAGATATGCTAATATTGCCGGAAAAAGGTAAATAAATCACTCCTAACATGTTAACAAATGGAGCGGCAAAGCTGACAGTGCCCCTTTAACTATCTGTTTTGTTTAAAACTGCAAATATAGCATACAAACATATGGACATATGAATGTGCCAGCAGAAGCAGACCACCCAGTCTATCTAAGTCTGCTCGAGTGTGCAGCTAGCACCCCTAATGTGCAGCTGCCCCAACTCCCTCCCCTTTCTCATCCCATGCTGCCCCCTCTTCCCTCACCCTCACTCACCCCTGTCCCATGCCCTTTTGAAACTGTTCACAGATTTACAAGATACCACCTATTCTGGTACTGCATTCCATTTTGCTACCATCCTCTCCGTGAAATAGTGTCTTCTCAATTCCCTCCTAAATCTTCCACCCTCTGTTCTTAGCCCATGCCCCTTGGTGTCCCTCTCCCTTCTTAGTTTAAAGACCTCATTTGCCCCATCCTTATTTATTCCCCTCAGATACTTGAATGTCTCTATCATGTCCCACCATCCCTTCTGTCCTCCAGGGTGTACATATTCAGGTCTCCCAGCCTGCTGTCATAGTCTCTCCCCCCCATTCCACATATAATCTTCGTTGCCTTCCTCTGCACCCCCTCCAGTAGCCTGATATCATACTTCAGGTATGGCCTCCAAAACTGCACACAATACTCCAAGTGTGGCCTTACTAGTGACCTGTAGAGGGGCAAGATCACCTCTCTTCATACTTTAATTCATCTTTCAAGAAGTCTTGCACTGTAATTCATCTTTCTAGAAACCGCATTTTAGAGTTATTTGGTGATGCATTGTGATGAGTCTCAACTTATATGTTTTTGTGGTCAGTGGTTCTAATCCAGTTTATGCTGTTTTTTCCAAGATTAACATACTTTGATTCTTTTATAATTTGTAAGAGTGCTGTTTTCCCCAAAATACTTCTGGTGAAACATTGGTTTTATTTCAAACCACGTATATTGTAGTTTCATTCTTTTTTTAGAAATCAACTTACAGATTTTGATTGTGTCACAAATCGGAGCCTAAATCACTTGAATAACATAAAATATTTTTTTCTATAATTTTTAGAAGTGATATTTTTCCAAAAATTATTTCTGGTTAACTATCTATTCTGTTACAAACGCTGCCATTGTGCTTTATTAATCTTTTATAGAGGGTAGTTTTTAGAGCTTTATGGTGGTGTACCATGCTAAGTGTGTGATTATATGTTTTTGTGGTCAGCATTTCGAATCCAGCAGATGGTAGTTTTCCAAGAATAACATACATTCATTTTTTCCATCATTTTTAAGAGTCGTTCTTTTCCAAAAATTATTTCTGGTTAACTGTCTGATTTGTTTCAAACTCTGCACATAGTGCTTCAATTAATCTTTTTTAGAGGTTAGTTTTCAGAGTTTTACTGGTGTACAATGATGTCTGTGATAATACGGCATAGAACATTGGGGCCTAAGCAGCATCAACATAGCAGCATAACCCCCTGGCATCAGCAATGACGGCATAGGCCAGGGAACAAACTGCTGAACAAGGGCTGTGGTAATGTAGGAGAGCAAAAAATTGAGGTCGATGGAAGGTGGCAAGTGGCAACACCATGGAAACTGTTGGCAATGGGGCAGGCACAAGCTCCTGCACTGCAAGAGCACAACTGGCAGAAGAAAAAGAGGTGTAGCTCATCACTGATTTACCATGTGATATTGGTGGTTGTAGCAGCTGTGCTAGTTTCATTGACATGGGCAAACCCGAGGTCGATGACCCCTCACTGGCCAAGGAAAGACTGAGGAACTCCCTTCTGATGGCGGCCTGGAAGAAGCTAAGGCTGGGTGGCAGACAGGGTTGTCAATGAAGAGATCAGAACAGGCATCAACCTTAACTTTTCTTTGCACTAGCCAGCAGGACTAGTTGATTCAAATTTGCAGTAGCCTGCAGACAGCTGTAGTAGCCCATGATTGCAGTGGTAAATTTTGACCACTTATAAAGGAAAAAATGAAAGCCAAGAAAATATTCTGATTATTACACATTTATCCTGCTCCCACATTGTTTCTGTCTCCAGCAGAAAAATAGACTGCAATGCCATCACACACAGTGTGCACCCCTTTGTTTTATACTATGGCCTCTTTTCTTTCAGCATCCCTGAACCAGAGAATAAGAAAGTAGCAAATATTCACATGAGCAGATCTAGCTCTGCACACATAATAGGTGGCATCATCATGCACCTCACCACACTCTCACCACCACCCATAGGGCAATGAACAGAGCCAGGCAGAGAAAGACACTCTCAGCCACTACCCTGTGATAAACTGGAGCCCAGTACTTTTGGAAATGTTTGTACGGTATTAAGTGATCCAGGAGCACTACTAGGATTTATTTGGGGAGGGGGCTACACAAATTTAGGGGGCTTGGGAAACAGAAAACATTATGACATTTATATGTTTAAAAGTATTGATTTTAACATATTAACAAGTATTGATTAACATGCATTAACAAATGGAGAAGCAGTAAGAGATCTGGGAGTGGTGGACCCCCTGTCTGGGAGTGACCATTATACAGTGTGGTTCATACTCAATTTGTGAAGGGTAATAGGAGGAACAGGTACCAGGGTGATTGATTTTAAGGGAACAAACTTTAAAAGGATTGGGGAAATTTTGGTTGAGCATCTGGTGGGAATTCAGACATGCATGAGTGCCAGCCAAAAAGGGAATATAATTATGAAAGTGCTGGCAGAGGCTACTGAGACCTGCACCAGGACGTGAAGCAAGAGGGAAGAGCAAAGAAGCTGAGCTGGCTGACTCGGAAGATAATTTAAGGGGTGAGGGCCAAGAGAAAGTCATTCCAGAGGCTTAGGAAATCAGGAAGGCAAGGGGACAAAGACAAGTACACGAAGAAGTCCAAGGAGGTTTCCAGGCTAGTCAGAGCGGTCAAGGCTTCCAGAGGGCTGAAGCTAGCACAAGGAATCAGAATTGGGAAAAGGACTTCTTCAGATACATTGGTGAGAGAAGAAGAGACAAGGACCAGATTGTGAGGATTAAGAAAGAAGCGGGGTGGGTGGAGAAGGGAGAAGACCAGGCAGGGGCACTGAATGAGTACTTCTGCTCTGTGTTCATGAAGGAAAAAGGAGGGCAGATACCCCATTGGAAGGGGGGAGTTGGAAGGGGGGGTGACTGATATCAGAATTATGGAGCACAGGGTGCTGGAGGGAATAAGGGCACTGAGGGTGGACAAGGCTCCAGGTCTGGATGGCATTCATCCTAGGGTACTTAGGGAGCTAGCGTAAATCCTGGCGGGGCCACTGGCAGACCTGTTCAATACTTCACTGGACACAGGATGCATGCCACAGGACTGGAGGATGGCCCATGTGGTGCCCATTCATGAAAGTGGCTTGAAGGATGAGCCAGACAACAACAGACTGATGAGTCTCACTTCAATCATGGGGAAACTCATGGAGTCAACCCTAGGGGAGAGACTGGTGACCTTTCTGGAGGACAATGGGCTCCAAGATGGCCATCAACCTGGTTTCATATTGGGCAGATCCTGCCAGACGAATCTAGTCAAGTACTATGACTAGGCTACCAGGGAACTGGATGGGGCTATGTAGTGGACATCCTATATTTGGACTTCAGCAAGTCCTTTGACTCAGTGCCACATGGGAGGCTGGGGGGAAAACTAGAATACATTGGGGTGGGGAAAAAATGGTCAACTGGATCACCAACTGGCTGAGGGGTAGGCAGCAAAGGGTGGTGGTAGTGGGGGAACTCTCATCACCAAAGGATGTTAGGAGTGGTATGCTCCAGGGATCAGTACTGGGACTGGTGCTGTTCAGGATATTTACATCCAATATCTCAAATGGGATACAGAGTAGGATCAGTCTGTTTGCAGACGATACTAAGAGTGACACTACCCCCTTTTAAGGGAAGATAGAGTTGGTAAGCATGGGGGCGGCTGTGCCTTCTACATGTGTAACTCCTTAATAGACCAAGCTGTACCAACCCCAAAGCTGAAATATGGTTCCCATGCCATTTCTCTTAAAATTACCCCAGACCACTCCAGAGACCTGCTGATTATCGCTGTGGCATATGTCCCCCCATGGAAACAAACCCCAATAATTCAGTAGCTCACTCACTACCTCTCCAGCCTCCCACATAAGGTTGAGCAGATACCGGTGGGTGATCTCAACACCAACTGGCTTGCCAGCTCAGCTGCCCAAGCCAGTTTGCAGCCCTTGATCTAACTCAACTAGTAACTCAGCCCACCCGGCTGAATCCGTCCAATGGCTCTCACACCCTCTTGGACATTCTCCTCACCAACTGCTCACACAGAATTGTGGACATCTCTGTCCATCCAAACTCCCTGAGTGACCACTTGCCAGTAACTTTCATCTGGTCCTGTTGGCTACCTAAACCTGTGCTCAGTGTGGTATCCCATCACATCATTTGACCTAGTAATTTTGTTAAACTTAAGCAGTACCTAGCCCACTGTGATTGGTCCCTTATAAATCAGGCCCCGAGTAATGATAAGGCACTTAACTACTTCACCCACTCCATTAACAAGGCCTTTGACATCTTAGCCCCATTGGTCAAAACTAGCCCCAAGCCACTTAATACGACTTGGGACACACCATCACTCTTGCAACAGCTACGACTTAGAGATAATCTCTGGCACAGAGCCATTGTTTCTGGTAAGCCTGGAGACAGGCAAGTCTACAATGTTGAGTGCAACAGATGTACTTGGGCCATTCGTAAAGCCAAGGTGAAGTACTACAGATCCACCCTAGCCTCCTCCTGGGAGTTCGCCCGGAACTTCTGGGACAACATAAAGAAACTAAATGAGAAATCTCTCTCCCCTCCCCATCTCAACTTAACTTTAATGGGACCACTAGCACTGACCCCGCTAGCATTGCTGACTGCCTTAACTCCACCTTCTCAGACCTCAGCACAGTCCTCCCTAGCAACTTCTTTGACCCAACCCCTCCCCACAGATTCCATCCCTCTCATGTATGCCTTTCTAACAGAGGACCATTTCGCCACAAGATGCCAGCACTACCTGTATAAAGCCCTCAGTGGCACCAGCCCCTCTTGTGACCCCATGGATACAAGGCTCCTATGACTGGTCCTTTATGTAGTGCTTACCCCACTGACAGATCTACTCAGTCACTCCCTTTGTGTTGGTCAGTTTCCTCTAGCCTGGAAAAAAGTGGTTATCACTCCCATTTTTGAAAATGGAGACACCTCCTCCCCTGGCAACTATCAGTCAATCTCTATTCTTCCAGTGCTCTCAAAAGCCCTGGAAAAAATAGTGGCAGACCAACTATCCAAATATCTGGCCTCCCATGATCTACTATACAGGGAGCAGCATGGCTTCCGATCAAGTCATAGTACGACCACAGCTCTTGTGGAGTTCTCCAACTTCCTTCATAAAACCCTTGACAAAAGCCACCTTGCAGGAGCTGTCATTATTGACCTCGCCAAGGTCTTTGATATGGTCTGTCATCACCCTCTCCTTCTTGACTCACTCCTCCAACTTGGCTTTTCCCAAGGCACACTTGACTGGTTCTCCAGCTACCTCGCCACAAGGTCTTAATGTGTTGAAGTACACAACACTCTCTCCAGCACCAGTCCTGTCCACTCAGAGGTACCACAGGGTTTCATTTTGGGTCTGCTTCTCTTAGTCTCTACTTGAATGCCCTACCCAACTCCTGCTCTAGCAAGGTTCTTCTATATGTGGATGATGCTGTGCTTTTCATCTGCTACCCTGACCCCTCCTCACTTCAGACCTCCCTCCAGTGCTCCTTCAACCAAATTGAGAGCTGTTTTATCGACCACAGGCTGGTTATTAGTATTAAAAAAACCAAACAAAGCTATGTTGTTTGCCCATCATCAAAGCAAGGCCAGAGACTCACCCCTCCAGATACTCTCCAGCTCACTTCATCTGCTGGAGCAGGTTAACATGTACAAATTCTTGGGCATTACCTTTGACTCCACCCTCACCTTCCACTCTCACATCAACTTGCTTACCTCGGCTACCAACATGAGCATCAGCCTCCTCTACCACCATAAGGATTGCTAACCAAGAGAGGCCCTCTGACTGGCTGTCACCTCTTCAGTCTTGTCAGTTGTAGACTATGGCCTCCCTGTCTATGCCGCTGCTGATGCCACCACCCTCAACAAAATTGAAATGTCCCTAAACAAGGCCTATAGGTTCCAAACAGGTGCAGACAGGTGGACTCATACATGCACACTATACTCCCTGGTCAACATACTCAATCTTGAAAAGAGAAATTGCAATACTAGTCCGGGTTCCTGGCAAAATAAAATGCTCATAGGTCTCTTCCCCCAGGTGTCTGCCTCCCTCCACCCTGCTACCCTCCCCATCTCCACTCATAGTGTCATCAAGGCTCTTTTTCAAGTCCCCAGGGTGAGGACCACACTCTCCCAGAGATCTTTCTGTTACAGGGCACCACATTGGTTCAACTCCCTCCCCACCTCCATCTCCTCCCTCCCTAAAATAGGTCCTTTTAAGGCAGCTCTCAGGAACCTCATTCTCTCCACTCGCAGTTGCAAATGTCCCCAACATGTGGGGCCCTAGACCACCTGTGCCTCCCTTCTACAGGGGCCTGTAGTTAATCTCCTACTTAGACGCAGCCTCACGTGAGGTTACATCTTTGTGCCACATATCTGTTTACTTTTGCCTGGCTTCCATTCTGTATAGGACTTGAGTTGCTATCGAATACTGTGATGGTTGTCTTTTGTACTGCTTCTTTGCTTTAAGGTTCTGTATGGCTGTCTCTATTTGGTTGCTGTATGTTATTTTTTCATACTCGTGTATCTTATGACTTGTATTTTACCCTGTACTTTACTATGTATTGCCTGTTACTGATGTGGAACCTTTGGAAATTATTCTTTGACTCAAAGGGTTGTAATTCTGCTGTGAATAAAAATAAATAAAGAAAACAACTAAGATTGGTACAGTGGTAGATAGCATAGAGAGGTGGCTTGGACTACAGTAAGACCTGACCAAACTACAGGCATTTATTTCTTTATTTATTGATGATTCGAAAGTACCTTTGAGTCAGAGACTCCTTTACAAAGGTTCCACGTCACAGTAATTAGAGACAAACAATATTACATAGCATAACACAGACTAGTTTGTTGCAGAAACAGTAGTCTAACAAAAAGTCAGATATTAGTAATTAACTAGTACAGGTAATTAATCTATACGTATATACACACAGGTATAGAACTAACCTGGCAAACTCAGGAATGGTCAGAGACATGGATTTGGATTTCAATGCCAAGAAGTGCAAGGTACTGCACTTCAGAGCAAAGAACTGGGGAGGAAATATCAGTTGGAAGGGGTACAGTTGGAAAGCACAGTGGAGGAAAAGGATCCAGGGGTACTAATAATGGGGAGTATGAACCACTCAAGCTCAGTGCAGGAAGGCAGCTGCAATGGTAATCAAGATGCTGGGGTGCATAGCAAGGGGAATCTCCACCAGACACAGGGAAGTGATCCTACCCCTGTACAGGTCACTGGTCAGGCTGCATCTGGAATACTGCGTTCAGTACTGGCGTCCATTCCTGAAGAGGGACATCAGATTGCTGGAGGGGGTGCAGCATAGTGCAAACAAGATGATATAGGCACTTGTGGGTAAATCCCATGAGGAGAGGCTGTGAGAGCTGCAAATGTATTCCCTGGAAGAGAGGATGAATGAGGGGATATTATCAAAATCTTTAAGTACCTAAAGGATATTAACAGGATTAATACAGAAGGGATTCTTCAGATCAGATGGGGGAGGGACACAAGAGGCCATCAGCTGAGATTAGAGGGGGAGATTCAGGAGGGAAATCAGGAGACACATTTTCACAGAAAGGGTGGTAGATAAGTGGAACACTCTGCCTGAGGAGGTGGTATCATGGAGAACAGTGAGAGGATTTAAGAGAGGATGGGACAGAGTGAGAGGGGTAGTTATGAGGAGTGGAGGAGAGGGTGGAGCAACTGCAAGTTGAGGGGCTAGCTGCACAATTGTGCAGACTTGATAGTCCATGAGGCCTGTTTCTGCTGCCATTTCATATGTTCGTATGTAACTTGCTCTATGCCCCAACAATAACAGATTTTTTTTTAAAACATTCTTTCATCAAGCCAGGGTAAACAATACACAGGCATGATACTATACTACCTCTGTTTCTGTATAGGATGATCTGTGCTCCCAAGGAATGCTCATTTTAACCTTTCAAACTACGTACAAACATACGAACATACGAAATTTGCCAGCAGATAAAGGCCTAGAGGTCTATCAAGTCTGCTCGAATGTGCAGCTAGCACCCCTTATTCTGCAGCTGCCCCTCCCTTCCACCCTTCCCCTTCATTAACCCTCCCCCTTGTCCTGTCCCATCCCCTTTTGAAGCAGTCCACTGTTCTACTGCATACCACTTCTGCAGGTAACGCATTCCACCCAGCCACCACCCTCTCTGTAAAAAAGTGTCTCCTCATCTCCATCCTGAACCTTCCTCCCTCCAGTCTCATATCATGGCCCCTGGTGGCCCTCCCCTGCCTTACTTTGAACAGCCCCACTGTACCCGTCTTGTTTATTCCTTTCATGTATTTAAAGGTTTCAATTATGTCACCCCTGTCCCTCCTCTTCTCCAGTGAGTACATGTTCAACTCCTTCAACCTCCTCTAGTATGATAAGTCCCCCAGCCCCTTGATCATCTTTGTCACCCTGCGCTGTACCCCCTCCAGTAACTTAATGTCCCTCTTCAGATACGGGCACCAGTACTGCATGCAGTACTCCAGGTGTGGTCTAACTAATGACCTATACAGTGGCAGAATCACCTCCTCCCTCCTCAAAGATATACCCCTTGCAATACAACCCAGCATTTTGTTGGCCTTTGCAGCTGCCTTCCTACATTCTGCTGAGTTGTTCATTGACCATGTAATGAGCACACCCAGATCCTTCTCCTCCTCTGTCTGGGCTAGCTGAACTCCCCCCAGCTGGTAACTCCTCCTTGGGTTCTTCATCCCAAAATGCAGCACCTTGCACTTTTTGGTATTAAACCCCAGTTGCCAGGTGTCTGACCAGGTGATTTATTAAGGTATTTTGTACCATGCATGCATCTAAGGTTTGTTTTTAGAATGAAAGGACATGCTGGACAGGATAAGGGTGGAACTGTATGGATGGTGTTGGCTGGCATGGTCATTTTGGAAGAGCTGGGGACCCCTTCACTTGCCAGAAATGTTAGCTATGGGTCTATGGATAGTCATTTCAGAGTATGGTCTGCAGTGGTGTCCGGGGAAACAACAGAGTTGAGAGATTTGAAGAGGGGAGAGAGAGCAGCTATGGTGAAGCTGGGATAAAACCCACCACTTGCAGAGCTGACCATGTATGCCGTCTTAGCCTATTTGCACTGAAATCTTGGATACAGACACTCAAAATGTAGGGAATGAGGGGTTCTGGTTTTAATAATGTGGGACAAATTGTCAGACAAAGTCAGAAAACTGGAAGCTAGTGACTTAACAGCTTCTACCCTTGATCACACCATGAACACTAGCCGAAAGTTCAAACAGTGGAGTGTTAATGACTCACTCTGAACTTTTTGTGGGATCCCCCTCTTGAACTGCCAGATAACTGCAGCACTTAATGATGTGTTAATCACACCAGGCCATCTGGAATGCTGAGAAAGATTAGCAGGAGGACTAGAGCCTGCTTAAAGTAGGAACTTTTTTTCAGTTAATGTTTTCTATTAGATTTTTATACCTTCAGACAAGACCAGGTACATACACTGCAGTACAGGTCACATGAGCATATAGCAGAATAAAGCATGCAGTACTTCAATGAGCAAAAGCTCCCAGGAATTAAGAACAGTATCTATGTAGGCACACAGTAAACATGTTGTTAACAGTCTCTGACCAAAGAGTCCAAAGAAGGGGAGAAAAAGCATAACTCCAGAGTCTGTGGTTACCAGCTGAAGAGGGAACAGATGGGATGCTGATGAGCTCGCTGAGTGAGTCCTAAGGAGTTTCCTGATGTGTTGTCTCTACCTGAGGAACATAAAGAACAGGAGAGAGAACAATAACAAACAAACACTGAACTTCCAGATCACGCATTTTGTCAGTTAGAGACAGGGACGGTTACTTATCATTTTACAATGGGGGGGGTTCAAGGACCCTACCTGCTAGAGTATGTCCTCTTCTGCTTAGACCAGTCCATCTTAACTGAGGGGTTCACCCTATCCCAGCATGTGGGGAAAGGTAGGCTAAATATGGAGCCCAACAAAGGTAGTACTGTGGGAGAGTATTAGCAATTATGTGAGATAAGTGATCCAAAGTGGTCACATTTGAAAAGGAGTTTAGCAGTTTGGGAATAGTGGGTATCACTGTCATTCTCCAGTGGCAGAGGACAAGCTGCTTAGCTTGAAGACTAAGTAGGGCCAGCCACCTCTGCTGCTGTCAGATAAGTCTCCTCCATGCAGGGGGTAGGCCCAGAATCCATACTAAGTGGCCAAGGGTTACGCCTGGACCAAGATCCTGTTCCGCCAGGCTAAGGACAGCCATCCAGAAGGGGGGCAGAAGAAGCAGAGCCAAGTATGTGCATGAGATCTCCTACTCCAGAATGGCATCTCCAGTACCAATTGCTATCCACTAGATGTAATCAATACAAGAATGAGGGAGTGCGATACCAATGAGACAGGATTTTATTTTGTACGAGCCTACTTCTCACATCAGAATACATAGAATGGGTATTCTTCCAGCAGAGCTTCCACTGGGCATCCAAGAGGGGTTGCTGAAGGGCCTGCTCCCATTTAGATTTGGCATGTGTTGACTGAGAGGGGAGTTGCTCCCTAAGGTTGGAATAAATATAGCTAGCCCTGCCTCCTTTGTGAGTCAGCCATTTGTGTGCCAAGGTAGTCCCCTCATGCTTTGAAGTTGGGAGAAGCTTGATATGAGCTGGTACTGAGCTCTGGAGCTGCAAGTATTGCCAGAATGCTAACTTACCTAGCCAGAACTCATGGTCTATTTCTTGAAAAGATTTTAAAGTGAGGCCATATTCTGCCAATAAGTCTGCAAGTCTGCAGATGCCCTTTTCCTGCCATGTCAGCCAATATAGAGTATTACCATCCACCTTTAGGGAGTTATTGCCCCATATAGGGTTGGCCAGCAGTGGGCATGGGTTTGCACATAGTTTCTTGTGTACCAAATGCCATACTTGCACTGAGCTTGTGATTGTGGGACACAGGTGCAGAGGTTTGGGAAGGGGGTTGTATTGCAGGACTGTAAGTGACTTCACCTGGGCTATGGCTGCTACCCATTACGGTGTTTCCTCTGTCATTGGTAGGAATCATGCTAGGGTCTGAGCGGTGGAAAAGGCCCACTTGTATCCTTCCATCCAAGGAAGGCCCCACCACCCCCTGCAGTGTTGGATAAGTTACTTTTTCTATTACTTTCTATTACATTTGGAAACTTGTTCCAGGAAGCTCTGTGCAGTCATTAGCAAGGATGGAGAGGTACTTGAAAAAGTAATACACCTTACAAGTATAGTTACTTATTTCTTTTTATACAAAAAACAATAGAAAAATAAAAAATACCTATAACAGATTGCCTTTTTTGAAAGAAACAACTTGGCACAATTTAGGAAGGCAGTTGCAAAGGCCAACAAAATGCTGGGTTGCATTGCAAGGGGTATATCCTCGAGGAGGAAGGAGGTGATTCTGCCACTGTATAGGTCATTGGTTAGACCACACCTGGAGTACTGCATGCAGTACTGGCACCCATATCTGAAGAGGGACATTAAGTTACTGGAGGGGGTGCATCACAGGGTGACAAAGATGATCAAGGGGCTGGGGGACTTATCATATGAGAGGAAGCTCAGGGAATTGAACATGTACTCACTGGAGGAGAGGAGGGATGGGGGGACTTGATTGAAACCTTTAAGTACATGAAAGGAATAGACAAGATGGGTACAGGGGGCTGTTCAAATTAAGGGAGGGGAGGGACACCAGGGGCCATGATATGAGACTGGAGGGAGGAAGGTTCAGGAGGGAGATGAGGAGACACTTTTTTACAGAGAAGGTAGTAGCTGGGTGGAATGCATTACCTGCAGAAGTGGTATCCAGTAGAACAGTGGACTGCTTCAAAAGGGGATGGGACAGGACAAGAGGGAGGGTCAATGAAGGGAAAGGGTGGAAGGGAGGGGCAGCTGCAGAATAAGGGGTGCTAGCTGCACATTCAAGCAGACTTGATAGACCTCTAGGCCTTTATCTGCTGGCAAATTTCATATGTTCGTATGTTCGTAATAGGTTAGTTACTAGTTACTTTCAAATAAATGTAATCAATTACAGTTACATATTTCTTTTGTATAAAAAGACATAAGTAATTGTAACTGTAAGATGTATTACTTTTTCCAATACTTCTCCATCCTTGCTAGTGACTGCACAGAGCTTTTTGGAACAAGTTTCCAAAAGTAATAGAAAGTAATAGAAAAAGTAACTTACCCAGCACTGCCCCCCTGTGATCTGTGCGCTCTGAGTTTGTTCCTGCTGTAGTGAGGCTTGAAACCTTCCCAAATAAAATTGGAGAAGGCCTGGTCAACTGCTTTGACCCAAGCAGCCGGTAGCTTCAGTGGAATGTGTGAGATGACGTATAAGTGTTTAGGGGCTGCCACCATTTTAAGCACAGAGATTTTGCCTGCCAATGTGAGATGAAGACCACACCAGCAAATAAACTCCATTTTGACACCAGCAAGGAGGGGGTTTGACATTCAAGTCCCAGAGTTTGGTCAGGTCTGTGGTGAGGCATATTCCTAAGTACATAAGGCAATGCGGAGCCCATTGAAGGCCAAAGTGGGACACCTTCGCATATGTACGTAAGTTACTAAGAGGTAATGCCTCTGTTTTTGACCGGTTGATCTTTAGCCTAGAGTATCTAGTGAATTCTGTGAGGAGAGATAGTAAGGATGGGAGGAAGGCAGGTGCTTCCGCTAAAGGGACTAGCAGATTGCATACATAAAAGTGGAAACAGTGTTGTCTCCAATAGGGAACCCACCGATGAGAGGGGAATGACAGTTGCAAGTGGCTCCACTGCCAAAATAAAAAGTGGGAAAGGAAAGCACTGCCTTGTGCCCCTCCCCGTGGGGAATGGAGCAGATAGGGTAGACTTAGCAAGAACATGGGCCATAGGATTAAAGTAAAGGGCTGCTACCCAGCGCTTGAAGTTTTGACCAAAACCAAAAGCTTTCAGCACTTGCTGAAGATAGTCCCATTTAAGGGAATCAAAAGCCTTTTTGAAATCTATGGCCACTGCATTGGATGATGTTGAGCACTTAACACCCCAATAAATAATATTTTGATGTGCTTACACAACCTGATGAGATGATATGGGACGATGATGTGTAACTTGATTTGATATGTGGCTTTCCACCTTTATATCCATGGGATATACCACCCTGTAGGGGTACAATGCAAGGAACCCTAGAGGAGGGTTCCCCCTTACAGGTGCCATGGGAATGATAGCGTCGGCTAAAGGTAGGTTAGGAAGAAGCCCACGGGTAAGAGAGATGAGCCGCTGGAGGAGGAAGGGTGGATGGTGGGCAATGAAAAATGAATCTTGGCTTGGGCTCCAGGATGTGTGACCTTTAAAGCCTGCTGGGGGAGTGACATTGTTGCTCTGCCCATCGAACCTTGGGCTTAAAGCCTTCCCATTCGATGTGCTTACGCAACCTGATGAGATGATATGAGATGATGCTTGTGTAACTTGATTTGATATGTGGCTTTCCGCCTCTCTATCCATGAGATATACCACCCTATAGGGGTATGATGCAAGGAACCCTAGAGGAGGGTTCCCCTCTTACGGGGTCAGTGGGGATGAGAGAATCAGCTAAAGGTAGGTTAGGAAGAAGACCAAAAAGAATACCTAAAGGTGTCGAGCATCGAAGAGGCGAGGATGATGAATGAATGAATTCTAAGAAGATAAGAGCTGACTTCCTAATGAGAGAGAGGAAAGCCAGAGCCACCATCCACCTCCATTGAACAGCGGAACCTAACTAACTAACCTAAGAAAGCACTAACTCTAACTAATATTATGACTATTGGCACGGAGTAGAGGAAAAACCCACTATGAGGAGGAAACCTCTGGGGATCCAAGGCCTAGGTCACCTTCCCTCCAGGCTGATGACGTTTGATTTGAGGACAACGTTTAATTGGAGGACATATGTCAGTAAAGAAAGGATATGAGTAGGGAAGATGATGATGGGATAGGGGAAAACCCCAAAAGAAGGCACAGATCGAAGAAGGAACATGAGGCAGCGATAAAGACAGATGATGATGATCAGCACAGGAGGGCAGCAGGTTGATGAGGTAGCAGAAGACCCAATGAGAGGAATGCTTGATTGAGTGATGTGAGTAAGTAGATGCTGAGAATTATGCACTGCAAATTATCTGACCCTGACGGCAGAGTTGCATAGGATTCAATGATAGGAATGCTCAAGTAAGCGATGTAAATAGATAAATCTTGAGGCAAGGCTGAGCGAATGATGACTGGAGTTATGAACCTGATACATGCAGTAGGATTGCCATGGGTTGATGAGGTGGTATAGGAGCCATTACAGGTATGCCCAAAAAGAAACATTGATTGCAGGCCTCGATTGGAGTGAATCCTTCATAGCTGGTACAGAACGTGAAGAGGAGGCAACAGGAATGAACTTGAAAATGAACTTGTACGAAGGCAGTAGAAATAAGTAGGCTCCTCAAAAGGAGGGAGACTCCAAAGCCAAGAAGGCATGCCTGGAACCAGAGGGTTTGTGAACCAGAGGGTATGCTCAGGAGGAGCATCAGATGAGCAACTCAGGTTGAGTTACTGAGGAGCAAAATTGGACGATGGATGATGAGGAGTGAAGCTAAGAGTGGAGGGGAGCCATGATGGCTGGTACTAGAAAAGGCACTAGGACAAGGAAGGTAAACTTGGGAAACGGATGTGGTACGATGATGGATTGAAGCCATGGAGGCAGGCACAGGAAAGCAAGGTATGAAAGGACAAAGGATGATAGGGAGGTCAATGGGGTAGCATAGGACCCAGATGATATGGGATGAGAACTGCAGCAAGGTGAGCTGGATGAGGTGGCATGCAGGCCAGATCTGAGGGAAGGCCAGATGGAGTCAGCCATAGAAGGCTCAATGATGTGACTGGCAAAGTAAGTGAACAGATAAACTGTGGCATGATGAGATATAAAATCCATGACTAGAATGAATCCTTGATGGCTGATGATGGATGGAATCAAGAACCTGACACATGAGGCAGGAGGGCCGCAGATCGATGAGGTGAGCATATGAGTAATGATAGGTATGCCCAAAAAGAAATATCGATTGTAAGCCAGACTAAATCAGTCGAGGCTGATGGCACGAGATGGATAAAACCCCAGAAGTCAAAAGCATCCAAAGTGAAATGGTAAAATGACTAGTAGGCAAGCAAGTGAATATTGCAGACTGGGAAGTGAACCACATGAGCGGGGGTGGGAAGATACAGAATCATTGTTGAAATGGTGCCATCAAGAGGCTAGAAGAGGTCATGGCAACAGAAACAGTACAGGGGAATACAAGAGAGCCATGGGTAAACAACAGGGTAGACCAAAATGGGGTCCACCAGACAAATGTCGCAGGAGAAGGGCCAAGTCCACAGGAGGCCACGTAGTAAAATAACATGCCAATGCACAGTGCAGCTATGAGCAATGCTGCTGCTGCAATAAAAGGAGCACATAGACACAAATAAAAAGGGGAGGGGAGCCAAACCACAGATGTACCTGATGCCATGAGACAAGGAAATGGAGGAGGCAAGACCCCAGTAATACCATGCCAGACTGTGCACAGAGCAGCATACTCCATGAAAAGGCTACAGTAGTGGAAGGAGTTCAGAATCAAATGCCATCATCAGAAAGGTGTCCCAAAGAATAAGTCACAACAGGGAGACAAAACTAGCTGAAGAGCATGAATGCGAAAAATGTCAGGCTGTCAACGGGGCCATGTCTGCAGCTCCCGGAATCAGCAGCACCGCCAGATAAGGCAGCCCCAGTGGCAGAGCTGGGAAACGAAGGTCTGAAGAAAAAACAAGCAGGACAAGCTATGATCCGAGAGAGGAGAGAGGAGGTAGGAGAGCCCTCTTCCAGTCAGTGCAAAAGTGCATCTGTCCAGAAGGGGGGGGGGATGCCATAGTGGAGTGGGGGAGAAGCACACCTGAAGCTCAAGTGGGGAAAGGGAAGTGGGCGGGTGGGAGGCTTAGAGGCAGAAAAGGAGAATGAGGAGCAACAGGATAAGTGACAAGGCTAAGAAATCCAGAGGGAGGAAGAGGATGGGGGGAGGGCTGCAGAAGATGGTGAGGACAGCGAGAAGTGAGTGAGCAGGATGCCAGAGAGAGGGAGGGGTTGGATGGCAGTGCCTCCAGCTGCAACTAAAAATGAAGCATGATGCTGATAGAAGGAACAGAAAGCAGGGAAGCCGGCAGTGAATTCCAGACTGAGTAGACCAGTGGGGCTATGCCATACATGGGTAGAAAAAACATGATCGAATACCTGGGAAGGAGATGGGGAGGCTGCAGGGAAGGCAAACCCACAGGAGAAACAAACAAAGCAAGCATACGAACAAGATAGGGAAACTAGGAACAAGAGGGTGGCGCCTCCAGCCCCAAAGAAAAATGAATCCTGGATTGTGCTCCAGGATGTGAGATCTTTTAAGCGCGATTGGGGACTCATGTTGTTGTTCTGCCCATCGAACCTCGGGCTTAAAGCCCCCCCATAATCAGTGAGTGGATATGGTCTCTACTGTAGTGGCAAGGGACAAAGCCAACCTGAAAAGGGTGGATAAGCAAGGGGAGAAGGGAATTCAACCTGGAGGCAAGGATTTTTGTGAAGATTTTACTGCAGTATCTGAGTTTATGAGTGAAATAGGGCTGTAGCTAGAAGGAAGAGTGAGATCGTTCTCTTTTTTTAGGGAACACAGTGACGATGGCTTCCCTGAGAGATGAGGGAAAACATCCAGTGGTGTGGGCCGAGTTAAAAAGATCACTGAGAAGAGGGGCTATCAAGGGTGCAACTAGGCCACAGAATCCCAGGGGGAAATCATCTCCCCCAGGAGCTTTCCCACGGTTTAGGGCTTGAAGTGACTCTGTCACCTCCTTGAGAGTGATGGGGACTTCCAGATTAGCTGCTTGTTGCAGGAATAATTTGCAGAAGGGGAAGAGAGCTCAGGAAGCTACGCACCCGCTGGGCATCCATAGAGTGAGAAAGGGCATACAGCTCCTTGTAAAAGTCTACCATGACTTCATTTATCTGCTCTGACTGCACTTGCACAAGAAGGGACATGGAAAACCTGCACTAGTCAAGATGGATAAGTAGAGGGTTAGCTGCACTAGCCCTGGTTAATTTACACTAGGTTTTAGGCTAATAAAACAATGTTAAAATCGAACCATGTCAATGGTGCAATACTGGAGGATGAAGAGAAAGCTAACATAGACCAAAAGTGCCTCCTAGGAGGATGGGTTGTACTACACATCCTACAGTATCTCTGTAAGAGTGTTTCCCCAAAGCTTTGTCCAAGCCGTGGAAGCCTGAGATCCTGGAGAGAGGGTCAGCAACTGGGATGGAGAAGTTACCAAGGGTCCTTGCTCTATCCTGGCAACCTGTTGCTTTAAAACAAAAGGGCTGCAGGGTTTTCTTTCTGTGCTGCTGGGTAGTGAGGCTAAACTTCAAGCAGAGCTCACAGGCGAGGATGTCATGGGTAGACCAAAGGCAGCAAATGCAGATGTGTTCATCTTTAGAATAAAGCTTTTTCCACAGCAGCAGCAGCAGCACTGAAAAAGATTAGAAGACTATTTTGTTCTCAACATGCAAAGCAAATAGAACCTCTTTAAACTAAAGTGATTTCCCTATTAAAAAATAAAACAAAGTTTTTTTTTTTTTTTTATTTATTTAGTTTTTGTTGACTGGGTAAGTGCACTGGACAGATTCTGTCTATTTTTTAGGCACTACCTGAGGGAGGGGGATACAGATGAATGCCAACTGACTTTGAAACAGATTAAGCTGTTGGTGGTATTTTTTGTGAAGTTGGCAGTTGACTAAATGACAAAATTTCCGTGGAGTCCGTGTGAGTATGGTAGGAGCGGAGCCACCCGGTACATGTTGTACCCTCTTGTCCACGTATTCCTGTTTTTCCCTCAAGAAAGCCTGTGTTTGTACTGAGTTGATATCTTTAAAATATTTAAATGTCTCCATCATATATCCCCGTCCAGTCTCCTGTCCCATGAGTACATCCTAAAATGGTATAATCTCAATTCATTCTTTTTTTGCGTAGTCCATGTATCATCGTCATAGTTCTCCTCTGCACCATTTCTAGGAGATCCTTGTCCTTCTTGAGGTGCAGTCTCCAAAACTAGACACTGTTCTCCACTGAGGCCTCACCAAAGACCTCTATGGCAGGACTATTGCTTCACTTTTCCTACTTGTGATACCCCTTCCTATGGTTCTGAGAATACTGGTAGCTTTTTGCACTGCCATTTCACTCTGCCTGATTGTCCTTAAATCATCATATATGACTACCCACAGATCCCTCTCTACCTTAGTTTCACTCAGCTCTCCTTCCCCTCCCGAGTATATTTCCAGCCCAGGTTCTTCATCCCCAGGTGCATAACTTTGCACTTCTTGGTGCTGAGTTTCAGCTGCCATTGTTTTCACTATTCCTCCAGTTTTTTTAGATCATTGATCATTTCTGTATCCCCCTCTTGCGTGTCAATTCTATTGCAGAGCTTGGTGTCATCTGCAAACAGGCAAATCTCATAGATTGCTTGATTGGATAACCAGAGTGGTGGACCAAGGGGGGTGCTGTTGATGTTGCTTACCTTGACTTCAGCAAAGCTTTCGATACTGCTCCACGTAGAAGATTGATTAATAAGCTGGGTATGCTCGGGGTGGGTCTGAAGTTGGCCAACTGGGTGACAAACTGATTGGCAGGCAGAAAACAGAGAGTATTGGTAAATGGTATAGTCAGAAGAGATGGAAGTCACAAGTGGGGTACCTCAGGGATCAGTCATGGGGCCAGTTCTCCTCAATATCTTCATCAGTGACGTTGCAGATGGACTGGAGGGTAAGGTTTGTCTGTTTGCAGATGACACCAAGACCTGCAACAGAGTAAATGATCCAGATGGGATGGGCAGAACGAGAAGAGATCTGGATAAACTGTCAAAATGGTCAGAAAAGTGGCAACTTGGGTTTAACACAAAGAAGTGCAAGATCATGCACATAGGGAAGAGAAACCCCTGAAGCCACCTATAGGCTGGTAGGGGAGTTGCTGGAAATCACAAGGGAAGAAGGAGACTTGGGCATCATCATCATCACAGATGACTTGAATCATTCAAGCAGACCACTAAAGCAGTAGGTAAGGCTAGATGGATGTTGGGGTGTATTAGAAGGGGTAACACAAGTCGTAAGAGGGAGGCAATAGTCCCACTTTACAAGACATTGGTTAGGCCCCATCTTGAGTATTGTATGCGGTACTGGTGGCTGCATCTGCACAAGGCCATTAACAAAATGAAGACAGTCCAGAGACGGGCAGCCAAAATGGTGCAGGGACTGCATCAGAAAACATATGAGGACAGATTAACGGAGCTCAACATGTATACCCAAGAGCAAAGGCGGGAGAGAGGTGATATGATCGAAATATTCAAACAACTTAAGGGCATTGACAAGGTGACAGTCTAACATGTTTCAATATAAGAAAAATAGCAGGACAAGAGGACACAGCATGAGACAGAGGGAGGCTGATTAAGTGGTAATGTGAAGAAGTTCTTTTTCACAGAAAGGGTTGTGGATGCATGGAATTGCCTTCCATAGGAAGTGGTGGATATGAATACAGTGCAGGGCTTCAAATAGGCATGGGATAGGCATAAGGGAGCAATACATTACCTCAATTACCTCAAGGATCAGGGAGCTGATTTTGCCACTGTACAACAGCCTGGTTAGACCACATCTTGAGTACTGTGTGCAGTTCTGGAGGCCGCACCTAAGGAGGGACATCCCACTCCTGGAGAGGGCTCAGAGGAGAGCAACCAGAATGACCCGGGGCCTGGGGGATAAGACATATGTGGAATGACTAGGGGAGCTTAACCTGTTCTCACTGGAGGAGAGGAGGGACCAGAGGAACATGATTGAGGTCTTCAAGTACCTCAGGGAAGTAAATAAGGTGAGCCAAGATAGGATCTTTTGACTGAAGGAGGATGGAATCATCAGAGGACACAATTGGAAGATTGAGGGTGGTAGGATTAGGGGGGAAAGGAGGAGGAGGTACTTCACCAAGAGAGTGGTGGAACCATGGAATGCACTGCCCGGAGAGCTGGTACAGGCAGCTATGGTAGAGGTATTCAAGAGAGGGTGGGACAGGTATAGGCAAGGGGTGAAGCAGAGGCTGGTTTGCTGGGGGGGGCAGGTCTGTGGGATGGAGTAACAGTGGAAGGAGAAAGATCGAGGGCTACCGTACCCAATCAGGGTGCTGAAGCGCAAGCAGAATTGATAGACCAATAGGCCTACTCTGCTGGTGTCTAGTATGTTAATATGTTAGAATGTTATACAGATGAGTATGAATAGATAGACCATTGACAGAGTAAAGGCCTATGGCATATTCATAAGGTAGAAAAAATAAGCAGACTGGATGGGCCTTGCGGGTCTTATCTGCCATCATCTTCTATGTTTCTGTGTTTCTTTGCCTTTCCTTGCAAACCCTCCATGATATCACTGCTGAATACGTTAAATAGAACTGCCCCTTGCACAGATCCCAGAAGGCCCAGACCCAGGAGTGGATCCACAGCCCAGCTCCCATGATGGGCAGCAGATAGCCTAGATCTCCAGCAATTGCCCGTGACCTCTTGAGACAGTGAGTGCCACATGGAGGGGGTTAGCAGGTTCCCTCCCTGGCTCTGGGTGAGGACTCCCTAGTGGAGAGGGTCATCCTGCAGTCCCTGTACTGAGTTCTCAGCAAAGAAAAGTTTTCAGGCAGTTGCTCCAATCAAGTCCAGTGCCAATCAGTGTGGGTGTTAGCCTTAGGTTCAATAAGTGAAAGTGCAATTCAACAGGGGCCTTCAGCAACAACTTCCTGCACAAGAGTCCACACTTTCCAGTTGACAGTGTCCCCAACCTTTTCTTCAGCTGCAGCTAGGCCTCAGCCCTCAGCCACTTTAACCAGTTCACACAGGACACACAACTTCAGCTAGCACCCTGAAGACCAGAGACACTCTGCCTCTTCAAAATCTCATTTACAGTCCCACACAGGCAGTCTTATCAGCAGTTCTGTCATTCCAGTGCAGGGTTTCTGTGGCATTCGCTGTCTCCCATGAATAGTAAGCAACTCTTCCATATCTGGGAAATCAGCATCACAGTTCAGTCTCTTTCTCTCTTTCCTCTTGTCACTCTGTTTCTGCCACACAGCAATCTCCATTTCCAGCAATCTTCAATTTTGCAATACAGCAGTCTCTACATAGGGCCTGGGTAAACCTCTCACATCCAAATTCCACTTTCACGGAGTATTCCTGACTCATACAGAACCCAAGAAACAGACTGAAGAAATCCCAGAAAGTCCGCACTTTCAGCCAACAATCCATATCCAGAGCGATCAATATTTCCTGCTGATTTATTGGGGCATGATCTAGGTACCTAAATTAGCCCACTTTTCCCAGGAGTCCCTCTGTCCTAGTTTTGGGCACCTAGATCACTGATTGGCTGTTAGAGAGGGGTCAAGTGTCAGGAACATGTCAGCTCCCAGTTATTTATATGGAGTTCATATAGTTCCCTTAGCTTCATAAAACAAATGCAGTTTAACAAAATGCTTTAGCTATGCAAACATCCAAACAGGTTGTTGCCCAAATGGCCCCCGGTCAAATAAGCCCACTTTTGTGCAATAGCTCCCAGTACTTTTGTTGTCACTGCCACTGAAATTCTGCCCCCCTAAGTGGCACACAGCAACCTCATTGATATTCATGAAGGCTCATGAATGATTCATGAGCCCTCATTCATGCCCCGATTCAATCTTTATTTGAAATCTTCTCAGTGGCAATATGGCCCGTCGGTGCAGCGGTTGGATTTTTGCTTGTGACGCCAGCGACTCGGGTTAGGGGGTGGACCTGGGTCTCTGGAGGTCTGGCTGGGGGGAGAAGGATTGAGCATCCCTGACTGCTCTCCTTTTCCGGGAAGGAGGGCTGTGTGTGTGGCGCAATAGGAGCACCCAGCAGAGACTGGGTACACTGCGATAAAACAACAATGTAATAATTCAGGGGCAGGATGGATGCTGGTCATCATTGCATATCCCTGCCCCTGCTTACAGGGGGAAAAACACATCCTTGGTGTCTTTATGATTCCCTCCCCCTGGGCTTCAATCAGCCTCTGGTGCAGGCTCTCCCTATCAGATACAGTAGTGTGGTACTGGTAAGGGAACAGTGCCACAACCCCATCCTCTGGGAAGCAAGCCGGGGTGACAGAGGAGAGAGCTGGCAATTGCCGGAAGTGGGAACCCAGGGGGGACATGACCAGGGCTGAAACTGATGACCGTGGATGCCAAAAAGTATAAATAAAAAAAGAAAACTTTTCAGTGGCTTCTCCACTGCCTCCTGGAGGTCACCGGTCCATGTTTAGATTAAGAGGGGCACCAGGGCTGCCAAGGAACTCTGCAAAGGACTGTGACCAAGTGGTCAGCACATGAAAGGTGCTACTGTGTGGTTGTGTGAGCACTGGTGCACAAGGGACATTTCAGTGGCTAGCAAAAAAGGATTTAAGCCCAAATAGAGCTAAACCAATACAGGGCTTGGTTTGGGGACTTGGGGGAGCAATTAAGGACTTGGGCAGCAGTAGACAAATGGGGGAACTGCCCATAGCACAGCAGTTGGGGGAAATGGGAGAAACAGGAGAAACATGGGTCAATTCAGGTAAGCCCCAAAGAGGGGTTACAATCCATATACCCCATAGAAAACCCACCCCAAACAAGAAAACCCCTGAACCCCTTACCATAGCTTGAATGGCATACCAATAAAAACATAAAATACTACTTCCCCACAGACTGAGATTAAGGGGTTCCCCACCCTTAATCAGATTTATGACATCCACCCCCAGAAACATAGAAACATAGAATTTGATGGCAGATAAGGACCGCTTGGCCCACCTAGTCTGCTCATTTCCCTACCTAATGGATAAGCAGCAGATCCTAGTTAACCAACAGCCTACTTCCTCCTACCCTCTACTAGAATTGCCTTATGTCTCGCCCATGCATTCTTGAATTTCCTCACTATTTTTGACTCCACAACCTCCTCAAGAAGGCTGTTCCATGCATCAACAACCCTCTCTGTGAAGAAATACTTCCTCACATTACCTCTGAGCTGTCCCCTCTCTATCTTCAAATTGTGCCCCCTTGTTCTAGCACATCTCTTTTTCTGAAAGATGCTACCCTCTTGGACTTTATTGATTCCTTTGAGGTACTTGAAAGTTTCTATCATATCCCTCCTCTCCCTCCTTTCTTTGAGGCTATACATCTTAAGCTCCTTTAAGCTTTCCTCATATGTCTTCTGGTGCAGACTCTGCACCATTTTAGTTGCCCTCCTCTGGACAGCCTCCACAAAGTCTATGTCTTTGCAGAGATGGGGTCTCCAGAAGTGACTGCATGCAGTACTCCAGATGTGGTCTCACCAACTGTCTGTACAGAGGGATAACAACTTCCTGTTTTGTACTGATGATGCCTCTCCCTATGCATCCCAGTATCCCCCCAGCACCCCTCACTGCCTTCTCACATTGCTTGGCCACCTTTAGGTTATCTGATATAACTACCCCAGGTCCCTTTCCATTTTTGTTGTTGTCAGTATTTCACCCCCCCCCCCACTGCGTACTCTTCCCATGGATTTTTGTTTCCCAGGTGCATTACTTAAAACTTCTTTAAGTTGAATCCAAGCTGCCATATATTTAACCATTCCTCCACCCTTGTCAAGTCCCTTCTCATCCTTTCCACCCCACCTTGTGTATCAACCCTGTTGCAGATCTTTGTGTCATCTGCAAAGAGACACACTTTTCCTTACAGTCCCTCTGCAATGTCACTTACAAAGACCATAAAAAGGACCAGCCCCAGTACAGAACCCTGTAGTACCCCACTAGTAAGCCCCCTTTCCTCATCGTGGACTCCGTTTACTGTTATCCTCTGTGTCCTGTTGTCCAACCAATGTTTTACCCAGGCTACCTCCCTGGGACCCACTCCCAGACTGGCTAATTTGTTTATTAATCTTTTGTGTGGGACAGTGTTAAATGCCTTGCTAAAGTCTAGGTAGGCTATGCCAGAATGATAATACCACTACAGGCATTGTTTGTTTTTTCCTATCACTCTCTTCTATCCTCTTTTGTTTTTCTGACTATCCTTTTCCTTTTCCATATCAGGGTGGCCAACCTGATATTTGTACTCTCTTTCCTTTTCTATCCCTGTTCCATGAAGCCTGTAAACTCCCCATTCAAAGAAGCACCAGTTATATTACCTTGGAATGTAATAAAAGTGGTTCTCATTTTACTGACCTGGAGAGTATGCACAGCATTTGTCTGTTAATTGATTGACTCCTGTAGTAGATGTGCACACAATCTCACAATCGCATAGAGACATGTGCGCATGATAGTGTAGTCAGCTGTGTGCATGATCATGCAGGAATCCAGTGATAAACTGTTTTCTAGAACCACTGGGTACAGATTCTAACCTTGTAGTATGACTCGTAGGGAAAGAAGTGAGCCGTACAGCATGAAAATCAGTAACTCTAAGCTAGAGTAGTGTGGCACTCCGGTATAGCGCTCAGAGCTTGAAGCTTAGTTGTGTGGTACAGTTAAGAGCAGAACGGGGAAGTAAATAAAGAAAACTAACTGCAGTGGTGGGAGAAGGAAATGGGGAAAAATTGTCCCTAAACCAGTGTTGCCTATATTTGAGTATTAAGGTGTGTAGTGCAGTCCAGAGAGGTGCACTGGCTATCGGGCCAAATAAGGGCTGAAATGAAAAATTTTGCTGACAGCTGAAAGATTTCAACCATCAGTCTTGTATGAGGCTAATTTAAAATCGAAAGGAAGAGGCATTGTTTATCTATTTTGAAATAAATTCTTTAAACTGCAAGAAGTGTTTTTGCAGGAGACTGGCAGAGTTAATTTATGCCCAGGAAATGTTTTTTTTAGAGTTTATTTCAGTAGAAATGGTTAGTGCTCATAACAAAAGAGGTCCCCAGGGTTTGCAAGAATAAATAAATAAGGAGTGCACCCTTATCTACTTCTGTCTTCCAAGGCCAGAGATACCTCAAGATAAGTATGGTACGGTGAAAAATAAGTGAAATAATAAATATATCAACACCAGTCAATGCACTGAATACTAGGTGGTCCTGCTATAATGCTGGCAGCCTCTGAAGTGACTGGTTATATGGTACCCTGAGGGAGTGATGTCACAGAATGGGAGGATCTAAAATCCTGTTGTGATGTCATACCCTCACAATTAAGGACTTTAGCCCACTTTTTAATTCAGTAGGTTGTCTGAAAGGTATCCTAGATAGTTGATATAGAGGATAGTATTGTGTTAAATGTGTTAGTACATTTCTACAAGAAACAGAGGAGCTAAAAAGTGCCTAATTCTGTTAATTAGTATATCACATGTCCTCTGATGTCATCCTAGGCTGCTATAAAAAGTAATCCACCAGAGGGCTAAGGCAGATAGGTGGTCAGTAGTCTTCTGACCACACAATGTGTAGGAGCTGAGTGTGCGAGGATACACACTAAGTAAAGAAGGGAAGTTCAGGGATTCTTTTATGGCTGATTATTTTGGAGAAGAATAATATCCTGATGTTTTGTTTTATGTTGTGAAGGACTAACACCAATTTTCCTTTCTGTACATATCACATTTTCTTTTGGATTTTGTTTTTTAATAAAATGATAAACACAGTCCTTGTGGTTTTTATGGACTTTCAACTTGTCCGTTGGTCTTTCATTTGAACCCACACTATTACAATTGGTTAGAGAAGTGGGATTCAAACTCTGGTACATCAAGACTGCCCAGGAGGTGTTACCAGGGGGATGTTCCTTCATAAGCACCCTGACGGATGCAAACGGAGGAACAGATGAGATCTAAGTGCACTGCATCTGACTCGATCTGTAAGTAAGAAGACTGGGATCCACCTGTTGCCAGGATTAAATCCAGGAGCCTGGCCCAAGATGAAGACTACTAAGGATAAGGAGGATTTAGAGAAGACAGCAGCAGCCCAGAAGATGGAGGAGAGACAGATGACCCCAGTTCCAGACGACCCCTAGTGAACTCCTGAAGTGGCTGTGAATGCACCAATTGGAGATGGAGTGACACCGAGAGGAAGACAGACAACAGAGGGATGAGGATAGATGGCTACAAGCAGAGGAAAGATGACAGCAAGCCAAAAAATGGACAGCAACCTTGAAGGCCATCCAAGACATGACACAAGGTCAGCCAGATAGAACTGTCCCTAGAGACATTAGCTTACCAAGTTAACTGAAAATGATGACATTAAGGCGTACCTCATGACTTTTGAGAGGGTAGCTCAAACATGCAATTCGTCTCGGGAACAATGGGTGATTCGGTTGGTGCCATATTTATCCAGAAGAGCCCAGCCTGTATACAGCCAACTTACTGGAATAGATGCCAACAACTATGATAAAGTTATGGAGGAGGTTTTAAGGAGAAACTTAGAAACATAGAATTTGATGGCAGATAAGGACCGCTTGGCCCACCTGGTCTGCCCATTTTCCTACCTAACAGATAAGCTGCAGATCCTAGTTAACCAACAGCTTACTTCCTCCTATCCCCCACTAGGACTGCCTTATGTCTGTCCCATGCATTCTTGAATTCTCCCACTGTTCTTGACTCCACAACCTCCTCAGGGAGGCTGTTCCATGCATCCACAACCATCTCTGTGAAAAAATACTTCCTCACATTACCTCTGAGCTGTCCCCCTCTATCTTCAATTGTGCCCCCTTGTTCTTGCACATCTCTTTTTCTGAAAGATGCTACCCTCTTGGACTTTGTTGATTCCCTTGAGGTACTTGAAAGTTTCTATCATGTCCCCTCTCTCGCTTCTTTCCTCAAGGGTATACATATTAAGCTCCTTTAGTCTTTCTTCGTATGTCTTCTGGTGCAGACCCTGCACCATTTTAGTTGCCCTCCACTGGACAGCCTCCACTCTGTCTATGTCTTTGCAGAGATGGGGTCTCCAGAACTGCACACAGTACTCCAGATGGGGTCTCACCAACTGTCTGTACAGAGGGATAACAACTTCCTGTTTTCTACTATTGATGCCTCTTCCTGTATCCCAGTATCCCCAGCCTTCCTTACTGCCTTCCACATTGCTTGCCCACCTTTAGGTCATCTGATATAATTACCCCCAGGTCCCTTTCCATTTTTACTGATGTCAGTATCTCACCCTCCATTGTGTACTCTTCCCCTGGGTTTTTGTTTCCCATGTGCATTACCTTGCATTTCTTTGCATTGAATCTGAGCTGCCATACATTTGACCATTCCTCCAACCTTGCCAAGTCTCTTCTCATCCTTTCCACTCCATCTTGTGTATCAACCCTGCTACAGATCTTTGTGTCATCTGCAAAGAGACATACTTTTCCTTCCAGTTCCTCTGCAATGTCACTTATAAAGACATTAAAAAGGACCGGTCCCAGTTCTGAACCCTGCGGTACCCCACTAGTAACCCTCTTTCTTCACTGTGTACTCCATTTATGACTACCCTTTGCGTCCTGTTGTCTAGCCAATTTTTTATCCAGGCTACCACCTTGGGACCCACTCCAAGGCTTGCTAACTTGTGTAGTAATCTTTTGTGTGGGACTTTATCCAATGCCTTGCTAAAACCTAGGTAGGCCATGTCCATAGTCCCTCCCTAGTCTACTACTTTGGTCACCCAGCCAAAGAAATCTATTAGATTCATCTGACATGACCTTCTCATTGTGAATCCATGCTGCCTTGGATCCCATGCCCCACTAGCCTCTAGGTACTCAACAATTCTTTCCTTCAGAAGTGATTCCATCATTTTCTCTCCCACTGAGGTCAAATTAACTGGTCTGTAGTTTCCTGCCTCTGTCCTGCTCCCACTTTTGTGAAGAGGAATCACAACTGCCCTCCTCCAGTCCTCAGGTACCACCCCATCCTCCCATGATTTGTTAAAGAAAGTAGTCAGTGGTGTCACTAATTCTACCCTTAGTTCTCTTAGAATTCTTGGGTGAATCCCATTAGGCCACATTGCTTTGTCCACCTTCAGTTTTATTAGTTCTTTCAGAACCCTTTCTTCCATAAATGGACTGGTATTGACCCCTGTCTTCAGAGTGTTTCTCTTGTTTGGTTTAGGTACTTCCCACTTCTCTTCCTTTGTGAATACTGAGCAGAAATATTAGTTCAGTATCCCTGCTTTTTCACTGTCACCCTCTACTCACATTCCCTACCCTTTATTAAGCCTCAGTATCCCTCCTTTGGTCTTTCTTCACTCCCTAATGTACCTATAAAAGGTCTTATCCCCCTTCTTAACAGAACTGGCTATCCTTTCCTTGGTTTGGGCCTTTGCTTTTCTGACTGCCTTCCCGGCCTCTTTCTGCTTTAACTGATAAAGTTCTCTGTCCTGCTCCTTCTGTGTTTTCTTATATTTCCTGAATGCTATCCTTTTCTACTTAACCTTCCCTGCCACCTCTTTTGAAAACCATAGCATTTTTTTCCTTCATTGTGTTTTGTTGATTTGCTTTACACAAAGGCTTGTTACCTCTGTGATGGCTGTTTTGATTACTCCCCATTGTTCCTCCACCCCTCCTTCTTGCCTGTTTGCTAGTGCTTTTCTGAGGCACTCTCTCATTTTCCCAAAGTCAGCCCTCCTAAAGTCCAATACTCTTGCTTTTGTGTGACTTGATTGTATGGCTGTGTTTATCGTGAACCACACTGTTTGGTGATCGCATGTTCCCAGATGGCTACCCACTTCTAAATCTGAGATTCTTTCTCCGTCCCCATTTGAGAGTACCAGGTCTAAGATTTCTCCCTCCCGAGTGGGTTCCAATACTAGCTGTCTGAGGCATGCCCCCTGTAGGGCATCAAGAATGACCCTGCTCTTGGATGTGCCTGAAGCAAAGGTGCTCCAGTTAACATCTGGCATATTCAGGTCCCCCATCAACAATATCTCCCTTTTTCTGCCATTCTAAGGAAGCCTTCTATCATTTCCTTGTCCTTTCCTCCTCCTGAGATGGGGGTCTGTATACAACCCCCCATGCGGATTGTGGTGCCATTTCCTGTCTCCAGGGTGACCCAGAGTGCCTCATCTGCTCCCTGTTTACTCTTTAGTTCCATTGTTTTGATCCCTTCCTTTACATAGAAAGCTACTCCTCCTCCTCCTCTTTTACCCTCCATGTCCCTCCTGTAGATTGTGTATCCTGGTATGTTGACATCCCAGTCATGGTTCTCTGTGTATAACATCAGCACAGAGACCTACAGGCAGTGGTTCCATTCTCAGAAGATGGTCAGTATAGATACCCCTAGAGAAACCTATGCCCACCTTAAGGACTACTGCAGGAAGTGGCTACAACCTACCACCAAGACAGCGGACCAGATTATGGAACTTATTGTGATCGAATAATTCATACAAGTGTTACCCCTAGATGTGCAACTATGGGTCAAAGAATATAAACCAGAAGCAGCAGATGATACCATTAGGTTGGCAGAAGATTATTTGGCAGCATGGACTACCAGATACAGAGGACCCCAGAGTAACACAGGACCATCCAGTAAGAAATTATTTTACTGCTACAGATAATCAGAGACAGTTCAATAGAAGGGATAGAGGGGGTAGAATCCCTTATTCTGAGATCATCTGTCATGGTTGCCTTGGCAAAGGACATGTTGTGTGAAATTGCCCTAATAGAAGGTTTGAACCTACTCATCTCGCACTAGCAAACATTGGATATGTGGCCTCAGTGGGAATTGGTGAGCAACAGACTTTAGGCCTGTTGGATTGAGGCAGCTGACAGACTTTGATAACATCAGATCTGGCCCTTGATATACCCCAAAATGAATGTGATACAACTGTCTGCTGTGTGCATGGGGATATACACCAGTATCATACCACATGTTTGAACATAGTTGTCAACAAGGAATGCCACAACATGTTGGTTGGGTTAGTACCATGTTTGCCAGTGCCAGTAATTGTTGGACAGGATTTTCCCCATTTTGATGCCCTTATGAAAAACCATCAATCATTTCTGGAACCTGTGAATGTAGTGTCTAGGTCCCAGGCAAAGGCACAGCAGTTGGAGGAGGTATTCTGTTTTGAAGAGGAGTATTTTGAGTCTGAAGGCAAACCCAGAAAGTCCAGGAAGATTAAGACAAGTGAGAAATGGGCCTGGAAAGAACTGCATCAGGATGTTACCCTAACAGAAATATCAGGGCTGCCACTGACTGACATTTCACAGGTCAAAAACTTGATATTACTTTACAAGCTTTGTTTTTGCAGGTAGACAAGGAAGGATCACTAGGGCATTCTTGTTCTGTACTTAAAAACAGATGTTGTATCACGTGGTTGTTAACTAAGTTACTGCTGATGAAATTGAACAGCTGGTAGTACCCGTAAAGTACAGGGAACAGGTAGTGCACTGAGTAAATGCCATCCTGATGGCTGGGCATGAAGGGAAAGGCAGGACTGTGCAACATATTCTATCTAGGTTTTGTTTGCTAAAGATCCATCAAGACATTGCTGCTTATTGTTGGTCATGCCCACAATGTCAGTTGGTGGCCAAAGGAGGGAAAAAAAATCTGGCACCCCACAGCCCATCCCAAATGTGACCACCGCATTTGAAAGAGTGGCAATGGATGTGGTGGGTCCACTGCTAAAGACTTCCAAAGGCAATCAATATATTCTTGTAATATGTGATTACACCACATAAAGCCCCGAAGCAATACCTATGAGAACTGTCACTGTCCCTCGTATTGCTGAAGAATTAGGAAAAGTGTTGAGCAGAATAGGTATACCAAAAGTCATCTTAACTGATCGTGGTAGTAATTTTACATCAGTAATGTTACAAGAATTGTATAAATTGTTGGGGGTGTCTGCTATAAGAACATCTCCTTACCACACCCAAACAGATGGTTTAGTTGAACGATTCTTCTGTTTTCACCTAGCACTTAATATCTCCCTCCATCTTCTCTTTCTCCTGCCAGGACCTGTCCGCTGCGGGGTTCTCAGCATCCTGGGGTGATTAGTTCCTTTTTTTTTAAATTGAATAAACTTTATTCATTTATCACTAAATACAACCCTTTGGTGGTAAACATACATTTTACAGAAATACATGCAGTGGTACAATGGCATGAGATCTCAACAGTGCTATTACCAGACATTTATAACTTTATAGCCTATTCATCATACATAAAGCACAAAAATAGGGAGAGAACCTCCTCATGCCATCCAGTCAAAGAGTATACTTCCCCCTCCCTACTTTCCCCCCTCCCACTCCCCCCCCACTCCTATCCCCCAGAGCCACAAATACCTTCACAGTTGTTGCTTTTCCCGGTTCTTGTGTGAGATCCCATCTATTTCATCCTGGGATTCTTGCTGGATGGCCTACCAAGACCTTATTTCTCCCTAAACCACTACCCTGTTCCCAGGTTAATTTGTTAAGAGGGAGTAGAGACAAAGCGTGAAAACTTCTCCATCTAGATTTATACAAAGGAAGCTTACCCATAGAAGCAATTGCTTTTCAACTCTTAAGTTGTATAGTAACTCCTTGACCCATTCAAGATAAGAAATCGCATGCTGGTCCTTCCAGAATTGAAGAACAAGCCATTTGACCATCAAGGAGATAATGGCCATATAGTATCTTTTCTCCTTGAAAGGGACAGTAGAGTAATCACCACTATACAAACCAGTGGTGAAAAATGATCTTGCAACCCAACAATAGGTCTGCCCTATCTCAAATAGCACTCCAAAGGGAGGCTACTTTGGGGCAGTCCCATAATATATGAAGTAATGTTCTGGGGCCTTTCTCGCACCTAAAGCACATTTTACTCTGTGTCTTACGCATTTCATATAGTTTAGCCGGAGTGTAATAGATATTATGCAATATATTAAACTGCGTTAGTCTTAAATGGTCATTGGCAATATATAGGTGAACTCCCTCCTAGATTTTATCCCATGAGAAATTTTCTTGTGGAAAATGCTGGACCCAATAACTAGACTGGCCTGATGCCTCTGGATTTAATGTCACGTATATCCATGACACCAACTTGGATATGGCATGTGGCTGGTTAACACAATCAAAGAACTGCTGAAGGGGAAGGGATTCCTGTGTGTTCCATCTTTTTAAGCCGAACCACTTTATTAACACATAGAGCCCAAAAGAAATAGTATTTATTGGGAAGCCGCAAAGAGGTTAATATCTCCAATGACTCCATTAGTCTACCATCAAGCACTAGGTCACAAACTTTAATTTGGGGATCAGAACATCCCTTGAGGGCGCTTATGATTCTATCACCGATTTTGAAATTTGGATTATTAAACACTGGCTGTGACAAATCTATTTGGTTATTGTATTTCATGGCCCTGCAAAGTTGTGAGTGGACCTTTAGTGAGTTAAATAAAACTGTACCTTTTAAGTCACTGGGTATCTTACCCAGTCCTATAAACAAAAGACTCTCTGAGGAGAATTCAGCTAGTAAATCTTGCTCCACCTGTAGCCAGATAGGGAGACTGGTAACACAATCTATGCCCCTTGGGTTAGCCCCCCAATGCATATACTTAGCCATATGACTGGCTAAGTAAAAGTGATAAAAGTTGGGGAGTTTTAGGCCCCCCCACTGCTTTGGGGCACTAAGCCGATTACATGGTCTACGTGGGGTCTTATCCCTCCATATAAATTGAGAGATAACACTATGAAGTCTACGGAACCAACTCAAGGGAAGATAAAGATTTAACATGTTGAGTGGATAAAATACCCTCGGCAAAACATTCATCTTGATAACACTAACCCTCGCTTGGAGGGATAGTTGCAAGGAGTTCCACCTATTCAGATCTAATTGGATTTCTTTAACTAGATTATCTAGATTCAGCTTTTTCATCCGGGACACAGATGTAGAGAGTATTACACCTAGGTATTTAAGTTGGGTAGACCACTTCATTGATAACGGAGTAATATCTTCCCTAGAGAGCAGGGGGTTCAAGGGCATTACCTCTGATTTACCAATATTAAGTTTATAATTCAATACCATACTGAACCTGTGAATTATCTGGAGAGTGGCTTGGATAGACTCACAGGGGTTGGTAACATGAAGAAGGACGTCATCTGCATAAACCGATAACTTTAGGTGGAACTTCCCTACCTTGATACCTTGAACTGCTGGTGATGCTTTTAGTTGTCCTATTAATGGTTCCAGATATAGATTAAATAATAATGGAGAAAGTGGACACCCTTGCCTGGTACCTGATTTTAAAGTAAAAACTGAAGAAAAGACTCCATTACAGTACACTTTTGCTCTAGGTCCAGAATATAGTGATTTAACCCAGGAGATAAAGGGAAGAGGAAAGCCCATTACCACTAGGGTATCAAAGAGAAATACCCAGTCTACCTTATCGAATGCTTTCTCTGCATCCAGGGAAACCAGTGCCATTGGTTTATCCACCTCCCTGGACAAGGAAAAAATGTGTGCCAATTTGTGAATGTGGTCTGTTGAGACTCTGCCCCACACAAAGCCAACTTGTTCAGGGCTCAGAAGCCCCATCCAAACCTTGAACACCCTTGTAGCCAATATTTTAGCAAATATTTTTATGTCATCGTTCATTAATGAGATGGGATGAAAATTCACCACTCTGTTCTTATCTTTGTCAGGTTTTGGTAATACAACTATAATAGCCTCCAAGAGTGTCTTATCTGTGATCTCCTTTTGACATATAAAATTAAATAAACGTGAAAGGATGGGACTTAACTCTTTCTCAAAAATCTTGTAAAAGTTAGGCGAAAAACCATCTGGGTCTGGAGCTTTGTCTCTGGTTAAGGAATTGATGGTGTCTCTAATTTCCTGAGGGGAGATAGGGTTTACTAAAGATTCTTGCTGGGCTACCTCTAATGTGGGCAATGATGAGGCTAACAGATATTCCCGGATTTCTTTGGGTGAAGGGGTACATTCTGAGGGACTATACAGATGCATGTAATATTGTTCAAATTCTTTGGCAATTTGCCTAGGGGTTGTTAGAATGACATTATTTGATAGGGAATAAACATAGGGAACCAAACAGGATTCCTCTTGCTTTCTAAGCCTCATCACCAGGAGATGACTGGCTTTATCCCCTTGCTCAATATATTTGGCTTGAGTTTTGAAGAGGGCGTACACCGCTCTCTCTGTCAATATTTCCGCATATTCATTCCTTAGGACCTCTAAATGCAATATCCCTTCCTCTAGTGGAGGGTTCGACAATGAGCTTTCTAAGGCCCTAATTTCCTATAACAGGGCTTTAACCTTAGTTTCTTGCTTCTGCTTTTTGGTGGTCGAAATTCTAATAAATTCTCCCCGTAAGACACACTTCAGGGCACACCATATTTTGTCAAAATCGGAGATAGATCCCTCATTCTGGGCCATAAATTGTTTCATAAGATCTTTAATCCATTTGACTATATCATCATGGTTAAGAAGCTGAGAGTTTAGTTTCCAAATAGTGTCTTATGGGTGTGTGGAGCTAAGTTGGCTTCCAATCAAATTGAAGAATGGTCAGAGAGCACTCTGGGGGCCATCCCACATCCCAGCAGGCCTGTCATTGCCCTTTGATTTAGCAAGAAAAAGTCAATTCGGGAGAGGGATTTATACACAGGGGAATAAAAAGTATAAGCCCTTACACCCGGGTTCAGAGCACGCCAGGGGTCTCCTAGGCCATATGTATCTATGACATCTCAGAGGGATCTCTGGGCTGGGGAGAGAGTATGTCCTGCGGAAGAAGGCCTATCCACAGTGGAATCTATTACTAGGTTCCAGTCTTTGGCTAATATCATGAGGAGACTGCTAAAGAGAATGAGGATTAGCGAGAGGTTAATGAAGAATTCCGGGGAATCCTTGTTCGGTCCATATATTGTACCTACAAGGACTTCCCTCAGTGGTAATTCCAGGTGAAGTAGGTGCCTTAGCATAAAATTCCATACATCTAATATCCAGAAACTATGAAAAAAGACAAAGGAACTAACCCTGTTACTACTCAAAGTCAAAAATTTTCAGTTCAAAGTACAATGCCTTTTGTCACCAACAAGGATTTAAAACCGCACCAATTTCTAATCAAAGCTACTTGAAATAACACCAAAATTATTATCTTAACCTATTGGTTATATATACGGCAAAAAGAGAAGCACTCATTAAGAGCATCATAACTACACTCCTCGCGCTAAATACCACCATCCCCTTCAGTCCTTGAATAAGGTAGGAAATATTCCCCCATCATTTACTATATTACTCTGTAACCATATGGTCTTTTTATTTAGGGGTCACAAGTCATCTCAGTAAGCTCATGAACCTTTAACTATTATTAGCCAACCCAAAATGTATTTTTATTTATGTGAAAACCAAAAAAAAAAAAAAAAAGCAAGTCCATGTAGAACACATCTCGAAGTCTGGATTTAAATTTACACCCAATGTCCACTAGATGTTGCTGCAAGCTCATTTAAACAGCTCTGGAAACCTATACTTGCAAAATTCGGTTGCTTTCTCCACATTTTTCAAATGAGTGCCAGATGCTTTCGTGGGATATCTGTAGCGTTGCTGGATACCTGACTCTGAATTTAATGCTTGCAGAGATGAGCTTGGTTGCCACAGGGTGGAGGGCAGACCACTTCTGTCAGACTGTATATGGTAGGTCTTGTGCCACCCTTATCCTTTTGCCTTCCCATTTAATTTCTTGCAGCTCTTTTAATTTAGCAATGATGTATTGCTTGTCCAAAAAGTTGAGCAACTTAAACAAGCAGGGCCTGGGAGGAGATCCCGCAGATGGCATAGGCCTTAAGTAGCTATGTGCCCTCTCAATTATGTAAGAAGGACCATTGGGAGAGGGCCCTTCTAACTTCTCACAAAGCTTCTGGGCAAACACCACAGGCGCTGGTCCCTCTTCCCTCTTAGGCAATCCCAGTACCACTAGGCTATTTCTCCGTGATCTCCCTTCAAGATCCTCTAGTTTGTCTTCGGCTTTCTTGAGCCTTTGTCTCAACTGCCCCATTTCTGGCTCCAGGTGCTGCCGCCAGTCATCCAGCGAGGATATACGGGCCTCATTATCCGAGGTCCGAGTAGTGAACTGATCTAATGACACCCTCATGCCTCTCAACTCTGAGGCTAGCACCAGTAATGTATCTTTTATGGGTGCTAGTTCCTCAAGGAATTGTTTCTCACTAAGCAGTTCTGGCTTGGGGTTACTTAAACTCAGGTCCTCCGCCTGCGCTTAGAGCATTCAGGCTGCTTCTCCTTGGATGGGGTAGAGGGAGGAGTATGCTTCAACGTGGCCTTTTTCATTTCGGCATCCATCTCCCTAAGTTTTCAGCTCTTCAGCCCCTACACAGCTCGGGTTAACTGCTACTTTCTTCCCAACTTGATGTTGACCACAGGGGATGCTTAAAAAAGTCTGTAAAGCCCGATTTGAGCAAGGTTGGTATCGGAGCTACTCGTGATCGAACCTATTCAGGCAGCCATCACGCCGGAAGTTGGGGTGATTAGTTCCTGGCCTCCCCCCTCCTCTCCCCCCAGCTTGCCCCACCCCACTTCTCTATCACCTCCTACTCCCCCACATCCTTCACCCACCCCTCCTTTCTTTCTCTTTATCCACCTAGTGCTTATTATCCTTATTGATCTATTTATCACTTTTAATCCACTATGCTCAGCCTGGCACTTTTTGTTACCTATCTGGCATGTTCCCCATGGGTTTCCCCCACCTGGGTTATCACTATGCAAACTTTCTCTGCATATTGTTCTGTCTGCACCACTTGCCTCACCTTCTATCTCTGGCGATTACCTTGCTATCAGACACTCTCTCCATACTTAATCTGTCTATTGCCTAGGATTGAACTGAATTGTACTAGTATATTTCTTTATGTAATTGTACTTCACTGTATGCATTTTTATGCTATTATGCTTTTGCTGGTTCTCCTCCACTATGTAACCCCTCCCCCCAGGACGCTTCTGGAAACGAGCTGTTTACAACTCATGTTGCCTTTGCTGTTGAAATCTTTCAAATAAATAAATACCTGTTATTCTTATCAGACTCTATAGTGGCACACTAGGGTCCCCCATGGCTTAGTCCATGTGGCATGTGACCAAAAGACTAGCCACGGGGGATTGTGGGACAATAACAGTGGGCAGAGGGTTGCAGGCTCAGCCAGATAAATGGTAATATTGCAGCCTTCTCAGTTGTTAAAAAAATTACCTACAGTTTGTTTCACCTCAGTAGGACCTATAGGTCCTGTTGTCTTTTTATCAGAAAGCTGACAGTTTCCCTGTAAAGGTGGCAGTGTGCAGCCGGCCTGGTGGTGCTGAGGGTTGAGGCACTGGATGCCACACCTGTTGCCATGGCAATGACCAGGTTTGGGAACAGACTCGGACCACCAGGGATTGGCAGGGGAGGAGAGGGATCGAGCATCTGAGGGACTACTCTCCCTCTCTGGGGTGAAGGGACCTCAGTGTCCCTAGTGGAGGCTGGGGGTCAGTGCGCCAACACTGCAAGCAGAGTGGTGGAGATGGGGCAGACTCCAGGAGGAGTGTATGCGGACATGTGCATGCTTCTTCACCGGTGTCATTGCACGCACCCCCTCCATAGGGAAGAAACTTGAAAATAGGAGTCCACCTGAGGATGACGATTGTCCCCTCACCGTGCCGCCTAAGGGGCACCTCCCCTGAACTGGATCATAGTTGGTGGGTTGAGTTGCTCCCCACCACAAGGGGTAAGTCATGGGGGCTGAGGGTGAGGGAGTCTAATTCCTGGTGGTGCGGGTAAGGGAGACATCTGAGGGCAGGGGTGGACTCCGCAAAGACAACAACAACAACAAAAAAAAAAAGGTGGTAGTGTGGTGTAATATGGCAGTCAGCGCAAACTGGGTGCTGTGCCGAACTGTGAAAAGCATCACAAATGGGAGGAAGGAGGTTATACTTCTCTTGTGCAGATCACTGGTTCACCCTCTCTTTGGGTGTTGTGTGGAGCCTTGGAGGCTGCACTTAAAATGGACTGTGGCAGGATCAAATCTGTGCAGAGCAGGGTCAACAAGATGATACAAGGTAAGAAGGAGGGCTCTACAAGAAAAGGCTTAATAATCTCAATGTTTATTTCCTGGAGCACACTAAGGGACAGCAAGGTGTGATGGAAACCTCTGTCTCTGAGGGTGAACAGGGTGCAGGGGGATGAACTCTTTATATACCCCTCTAACTTAGTTCCATGTAGGAATTCAATGAAACTGTCAGGATAAATACTCCAGAGGGAGGTGAGAAAGTACTTCTACAAAGAAAGAGTTCTGGATAGATGGAATGAAATGCTGAAAGAGGCGTGGACTAAATATTAGCTGGCTCCAAGCATACTTGAGATAGACATTAAAAAAGGATATTAAAAAGACTGCTCGCCAGGGAGGAGGAGAATGCATGGATGCTGATGGCCAAATAGGATCCCTAGAATAGGACACCTAGCCATATCATAAGTTATGACAGAAGGGTGAGAGTGCATGGACCTTTTCTGATGACAGATTCTATCCTTCTATAGTATGTTTCTCACAGGACAGAGGGTGAGGAGTTATTCAAGTACAGCACAGATGTCTGGAAAAGGTGAAATGCAATGAAATTGGTAAAGGCAATTTTAATATAACAGTTAGAAAACATTTCTTCACAGAGAGAGTAGAGCACAGCTGAAACAGGCTGCTTAATGAGGCAGTGGGAGCTAAGATATTTTAGGTTCAAGTATGCCTTTGGCAGGCACTGAGGCCTAATCAGATGACCAAGTCAGATGAAGAGGGCTGGGAGCCAGTAAGAGATGGTTGAATCTTTCTAAGGTAGTTACAGGTCATACTAGCTGGGTCTGGTGGCCTTTATCTGCTGACATAATGTTAAAGAGTCAGTCTTCTGAAGTACTCAACTTCTTAAAATATTTGACTGTATAATTTAAAACATGGAACACAGAAACAGAAATAAAAACAAGGTGTTACGTCAGCATGTGGTCTGAAAGCAAAATAAAATGTTAATATTAAATGCATGCTGAAAATAGAAAATAAGTGTTAAAAATCTACATTTTGACATTAGGTCTTTTAAGGATATATCTAAAAGAGAATAAAAAACAAAGTTAGTGTAGAGGGGAGATAAAATAAGGCATATAAATGTGGGGAAAGGAAAAGGGAGAGCTTCTGGGAGAAGTAGTAAATGGCAAGAGAATGAGAGAATCTGGAAAACAAAAAGGTGATGATGGGAGTGACAAAGTTAAATAGCAGTGAATGAGCTAGAGAAGTCCCTAAGTGGGGATGTATTAGCAGGCCCTAGTAAGAAGGCTGAAAGGTGACACGTGTGGGGGAGGGGGCAGAGATGGAGACATATGGTGACATGCATTTGTCAATGCTGAATGTTTGCTTGCTGGCATTAGCATCAGAAGTGCAGGAGTTAGATGCAGAAAAAGAATGGCAGTGAAGTATTGAAGTGTCGCCAACCCCACCCCCACCCTGCAGAGATGGACAAGCATAGAGATGTGCCTTTGGGTCATCTCCCATAACGCTCATGCCATTTCACCTCACCCTACCCTGCAGATACCGACAAATATTAAAGTGTGCATTGGGGTGTTTGGGCCTTACACCCACCCCATTCCATAAGGAAATATGCTGAAATGGGTACAGTATAGGTGAATGGGGTGAACTTTGGGGCCAAAGAGTCCAAGGCACACCTCAGTGCCTGTCACTGGCAGCAGGGTGGGGGTGGAATGGCATGGGCATTACTGTCGACATTCCCAAATCACAACCCTGACTCCTGTCAGTCCTTGCAGGGTACAGTGTTATGATCAGAAAACCTAATGCCTTGGGTGTTTCTTGATATTTTCAGTCCAAGTTTTCAACATGGACTTTTTGTGACCCCACTGCATAAACAGTGACACTATCAGTTTGTTAGTCAAAGGGTTATTTTGTACAGCAACTGTGCCATTTGGCGACACATGTATAAAAACACATTTTGAACAGGATGTGAAAAATTACAGCTGTGCTGTTCATGAGGAGGTGTAAAAAATGGTGATGTTGAAAATCTGGAGTGAAAATATAACACAATTGGTGAAGTCACAAGAGTGCATACAAACTACACAACTCACACCCTTAATGCAATTATTTTGGGGATTTGTGACACCAGATTTTCAGCATAGGCATTTTGGGACCTCTGCTCAAGAACAGTGGCACTGTGGTTTTCTTAATCTGTCCCAAATGTTGATTTCACACAGCGACCGTACCCATTGTGTGCCACAGGTGTGAAAACATGTTTTGGGTAGGATATGAAAAATGACAGCTGTACTGCTCATGAGGCAGTGTGCAAAAATGACAATTTTGAAAATCTGGAGTAAAAATATAAAAAATTGGCAAAGTTATAAGCATGTGTAGAAACTGTGCAACACACGCTGGTAATGCAGTTATTTTTTGAAATGTATTCAGCAAATTTGCAACATGGGCTTTTTGGGACCTCTCCTTAAGAACACTGTCACTTTGATTTCCTTAATCTGTCCCAAACATAGATTTCACACAGTGACTGTGCCACTGTGCATTACATGTGCAAAAACACATTTTGGGCTGGATGTCAAAAATGACAGCTGAACTATTTATAAGGAGGTGTGGAAAAATGGCAATGTTGAAAATCTGGAGTGAAAATATTAAAAATTCTCAAAGTTATGAGCGTGTGTGGGAACTGCGCAATGCACGCTCATAACATAGTCATTTTTGGGAATTGTTTTGCCAAATTTGCAACATAGGCTTTTTGAGATCTCACCTTATGAACAGAGACACTGTCATTTTTTTAAATCAGTCCCAGAAGGTGATTCCATGCAGTGACCACGAAATCACCTTTTGGGAACAAATAACGAAATGACAGTGACTGAGTTCATGAGCTGGGGTCCCAAGAACCCCATGTTGAAAAGTTGGTACTAAAAGTCACAAAAATGTCTGTGATAGCCACCTAAGTTGAAAACCTCCCATTTATGCCATTATACTGCTTACTGGCGTTTCTTCAGTTTGTGGTCAGCTTTGAAGAGTGTAGACATGTTCCCGCTCCACTGAAGATCATTGTTCTGGGCTGCAGAGGTAAGTCTGGGGTGAGGGTGTGTGGGGAGGTGGGTATGCAGAGGGTGGATGCAGGATAAGACAGGGGGGGCACTGCAGACAACGAGGGACCATTTTCTTATTTACAGGTTTAAAAAAAAAAAAACTTTGCAGGAACGTTTTCTTGTTTTACAGGTACATTTGACATGCTGGGGTGGGCTCCCAGCATACCACCTATATTTTTGGGGAAGGGAGACTGGAACCAACAGGGACTGGGAAACCCATCAGCAAAGAAAAAAGGTCTGTGTTTTGGGGGGCATGATGCCGAGGGGCATTGGGCACCCCCCTCAGCAGAGAAATTATAAGGAGACATTATGTTAATGGGAATTGGGCTCCCCCATCGGCAAATGAACTGGGGAGGGGCCATGCCAACAGGGGGAATGGGCACTCCCCACGTATGCTTTCCTGGGACTGTGAGAGGTGGATGGTGACAGCCATTGCCATGTTTATTGAAATGTAACACCAGGCAAGGCATACCCTGCAATGAGGGGGCACTCCCTCATTGCAGTGGCAAAATTGTTTCAAGTTGGTGGCATGCTTCTAAGCTGCTGTCATAGACAGTGTGCTCATTTAGTGGTGCCACAGACACAAGACCCAAAAGCAGTGGTGGCATTGGCCACAACACAACCACACCTCCACAATGGGAGGGCATGACCAAGGTTCAATGTAGGGAATAGCTCCTCCAACAACCTCTTCATAAGCCCTTCTCTAACATGCCTCTCTTGCTTAGGGAGTGTTTTTCTGAGCTCCTTCATGGCTTGCGTGTCTGTGCCTGGTCTATCTGCTGCTTGGTTCATCCTGTCTCCTTCTGTCCCTTTCCCTGTCTTGTGCTCTGTTGTTTGGTCCTCTTTCTTCCTCTTCCATTTTTGTCCCCCCGTGCCTCCCCTCTCGCTCTACTTTTATTTTGTTTTTTCTTTTGGGCTTTTTTCTCCCTGCTTGCTTCCTACCTCCCCATAGGCCCTGTTATCCATATTGTCCCTTTTGCATGTGATTTGTTTGCTTCCTGGGAGCGGGCATTCCCAGGTGGTTCAGTAAGCTTGCTCAGCTCTCAAGTACACACTGCACATTCATGGAGGCTTTACCTGATGTGTGCTGCCAGGACATCTGCTGCAGGTTTGATGCCATCAAATATGTACTGTGGCCGGGAGGATTACAGAGTCCCAACCACCTTGGCTGTCCATTTCTGCTTCCTGCAGTCTGTCTCCTTCTTGCTCTGTCTGTCTCCTTGCTGACTCGATTGTCTCTTCAGGTATTTAGTGTTCCAGCGCCATTCCCATGGCCAGGTACATTTCTATTGCCTCCAAACATTGCAATATTTAACCTCATTCTCTAACACACATCAACCTACTTTTTCATTTATTACAACTGCTCATTTCCTAATGGCCATTGGACCCTGAATGATTTGGGGTACTGTGGGATACTTCCATTTCCTGGGACTACTAATGAAAGTGCTGTCGTGCTCCAAAGCTGTTTTGTTCATTTGTTTCCACGTTGTTTATTCACAGTCCAGGATTCTCCTTTTTTATTCTCCATCTACCATCTTCCACAACTAGGAGTGCCTATGTATTATTTCGCTGCAGGAGTTTGAGTTGAGCAGGTGTCCTGCCATGCTTACATCCCAAGGCTGGATATTGCCACTCCTTATACTATTTTGGAATTGTGCTTCTCCAAAATGGATCTTTGCTGCCTTTCAGGAAGGACTGCTTTTCTACGGCATACACGAACCAAATTACTAAACACATATTGTTACTTCATGGGGGGGCAGTTTTCTTACAGTTGTAAGCTTGCCTGCCATCCATCGGCTGTTCTTGCATGTGCCTTTCTCTACATGTACAGGATGGGGGAATACATGTCAAGAACCTTCCTAATTTCTCTCATGCATACTACTATCTAACATTACCTGTGATATACCACCAGCGCTTTACCACTAGTTATCTCATTATGATTGCCTTATGAACAAACGAAATTTGCCAGCAGATAAAGGCCTAGAGGTCTATCAAGTCTGCTCGAATGTGCAGCTAGCACCGCTTATTCTGCAGCTGCCCTTCCCTTCCACCCTTCCCCTTCATTAACCCTCCCCCTCGTCCTGTCCCATCCCCTTTTGAAGCAGTCCACTGTTCTACTGGATACCACTTCTGCAGGTAACGCATTCCACCCAGCCACCACTCTTTCTGTAAAAAAGTGTCTCCTCATCTCCCTCCTGAACCTTCCTCCCTCCAGTCTCATATCATGATGGCCCTGGTGTCCCTCCCCTCCCTTACTTTGAACAGCCCCTCTATACCTGTCTTGTTTATTCCTTTCATTTACTTAAAGGTTTCAATCATGTCCCCCATCCCTCCACTCCTCCAGCGAGTACATGTTCAACTCCCTCAGCCTCCTCTCATATGATAAGTCCTCTAGCTGCTTGATTACCTTTGTCACCCTGCGCTGCACCCCCACCAGTAACTTAATATCCCTCTTCAGATACAGGTGCCAGTACTGCATACATTACTCCAGGTGTGGTCTAACTAATGACCTATACAGTGGCAGAATCACCTCCTCCCTTCTCGAAGATATACGCCTTGCAATGCAACCCAGCATTTTGTTGGCCTTTGCAGCTGCCTTCCTACATTGTGCTGAGTTGTTCATTGACCCTGTAATGAGCACCCCCAGATCCTTCTCTTCCTTTGTCTGGGCTAGCTGCACTCCCCCCAACTGGTAACTCCTCCTTGGGTTCTTTATCCCAAAATGCAGCACCTTGCACTTTTTGGCATTAAACCTCAGTTGCCAGGTGTCTGACCAGGTTTCAAGCCTTGCCAGATCATCCTGCAACCCCTGTCATCCCCCTAGGTCATCCACCACTGCTCCTACCTTGGTGTCATCAGCAAATAGACTGATTTTGCTCTTGATGTCCAATGATATGTCTGCAATGAATATCCCAAACAACACAGGTCCCAACACCGAGCCTTGTGGGACACCGCTAGTCAATACCCTTGGGTGTGAGAGCGCTCCACCCACCACCACCCTCTGTTGCCTTCCCTGAAGCCAGTTCCCTACCCATCTCACCAGCTTTGCACCCTCCCCTGTACCTACTAACTTACTTCCCAGCCTTCCATAAGGCATCAAGTCGAATGCCTTACTGAAGTCCAGATACAGGACATCCACTGCATGGCCCTTGTTCAGTTGCCTAGTTAACCAGTCACAGAACTCCACCAGGTTGGTTTGGCAGGATCTGCCCCATACGAAGCCATGCTGTCTGCTGTCCTGTAGTCCTTTGGCCTCTAGGATGGCCACCAGCCTCTCCTTCAGGATCGTCTCCATTAGCTTACCCATGATGGATGTGAGGCTCACTGGTCTGTAGTTTCCCGGTTCATCCTTGGGGCCACTCTTGTGGAGGGACACCACATGAGCCATCCTCCAGTCCTGAAGTACACACCCCAAATGTAGTGAGGCATTAAATAGGTCTGCCAAAGGCCCTGCAAGGACCTCTGTCAGCTCTTTCAGTACCCTGGTGTGGATGTCATCTGAGCCTGGCGCTTTGTCCACCCTCAGTGCCTTCAAACCCTCCCAAACGCTGCCCTCCATGATTTCCCCATCTGTCACCCCTTCCCCCTGTTTCTACCATTTCTCCCCCTTTGGGTGTCACCCCCTTCTTCTGTTTAGTAAATACTGAGCAGAAGTACTCATTTAGTGCTTCTGCCTTATCACACCCTGCTTCCACCCAACCCTCCCTCCTTCCTAATCCTTGCTATGTGGTCCTTACAGCTCCTTTTCTCCCTGATGTAGCTAAAGAAGTCCTTCTCCCACTTCTTAATGCCTTGTGCCAGCCTGAGTTCTGTAGATGCCTTCACTCCCCTTACTGCCCTTGTCACCTCCTTTGATTCCATCAAGTACTCCTCCCTGTCCTTCCCCATCCCTGTTTTCTTGTACATCTTAAAGGCAGCTATTTTCCACCTTACCTTTTCCATGACCTCCTTGCTCAACCAGCTCAGTTTCTTAGCCCTAGTCTTTTTTCTCTGAGCCTTGCAGCAGGTTTTGGTTGCCTCCACTATCCCCAGCTTTATGAGCTCCCACCTCTGGTTAGTGTCCATACCAGACTGAATTCTGGCCTGGTACCCTTTTACAACTTCCCCCATCCTCTCAAAGTCGGCCCTTCTGAAGTCCAGCACTCTTGTGCCAGATTCCACTCCTTCATTGTCCATATCTAATGTGAGCCAAACTGAGTAGTGGTCACTCCCTGACATCAGTTCCTCCACTGTAAGTTCTCTCACAAAGTCCCCATTTGCCAGCACAAGGTCAAGGGTATTCCCTGTCCTGGTTGGTTCACTGACCATTTGCAGCGGGAAGCTGTCCTGAAAGGCATCCAGCAGTACCTGCTCCCTTCTGTTCCTGGTTGTTGAGGTACTCTAGTCCACTCCTGGCATGTTGAAGTCCCCCCACAATCACCACACTACCCTTCTCGCAGGTCCTCCTGATCTGTCCCGCTAGTTCCCTGTCTCACTCCTCCATCTGAGATGGTGGCCTGTACACCACTCTCATTCTAAGAATCTTATTCTTGGAATCCTGGATTTGCATCCAAAGTGACTCCGTACTACCCTCCTCCCCTACCTCCCTTTCACACTTCAGTCCTTCCTTCACATATAGTGCCACATCCCCTCCTTTCCCAATCACCCTGTCCCTACGAAATAACCTGTATTCTGGTACATACAGGTCCCAGTCATTGTATTGGGTGGCCCATGTTTCTGTGATGGCTGCGATGTCCACCTCTCCCTCTGCCATGAGCACCTGTAACTCTGCAGTTTTCCTCCCAAGGCTCCTAGCATTAAGGGTAACCACCTTCCACCCTTTCCCCCCTTCCCATCCTGCCCTCCTTTGCTAGCATCACCAATAGTACTTGCCATTTGTCTTTTGTCACTGTTATGGGGGTAAGCTCATGTGGTTTTCCAACCTGTGGTTTCTGTATGTCTCTTGCCCAACTGCCACCCCCCGCTCCTAGTTAAAATTCCCAACTTCCTCTATGTACTGCTCCATCCTCTGTTTCAACACTTTCTTTCCCTCCTCACTCAATTGTAATTTTGTACTTGGCATAGAGACTACTGTACTCCCAGGTCCCTCCCCACCCTCCCAACAGCCCATACTCTTTAGCACAACACCAGGTTCTTAGCCATCCGTTAAATTCCTCTATTCTTAGCTTTCTTGTTGTGCTTGCCTTGGGCACTGGAAGTATCTCTGAAAAAGTTACTGATCTTCCTGCCCCCTCACATAATTGTCCTAGTTCCTCAAACCTCCTCTGGACTATATCTACTGTCTTGCCAGCCAGGTCGTTCGTCCCAAGATGTATAATTAAATGAGGCTTGTCCCTACCCCCTTCTAGCATATTTCAGAACAGATTGTCCCACCCTTTCCGCTGTCATTCCTGGCATGGCCTCCACCCAAATGTGGCTATGTCTCTTCCCTATGCTACCCCACCTGACTCCTCTTAGTATTGAGTCTCCCAGCACTAAGATTCCACCCCTCTTACTCCCTGCTTGCTTCCATTCATCTCCTTCTCTCATTTCTGGCTCTTCTTCTTTCTCCTGCACATTATTTCCCCCTTTTGCAGTTCTCCCAGCAGAACTTCCCCCCGCTCTGGTTTGGTCCAGGCATTTATCAATTACTCCTCTAATTTCATCATTTCCCCCCTCCACCTTCTTCCTCTCTAGCAGTGCAAAACTATTTTCTGAAGATCCTTCACAAATGCCCGCTCCCTCTCTCTTCATAGTAACCTGTTCTCTCCTTTCCACTCCATGACTTTTACCACTTTTTCACCTCCCCTCACAAGTCCCTATCTCCTTCCTCCATTTGTCTTTTGTCTCCTGACCTGGTTTCCCCACCAATCGTTCTTCCTGGCCTGGGCCCCTTTGTCTCTGCTTCCCTTTTTCTGACCCTCTCCTCACCACTGTTGGCTTAAATCACCCTCCCTCATCTCCCCTTCTTCCCCCCCCCTTCCAGTACTGGGCTAAACCCAGCCCCAATCTGCCTTGCCTGTCTTAGTTCCTCCTGCAGGCCCTCAATCTCCCTTCTAAGTTTATCTATGTGGTTGCACACTAAACATCCTCCTACACTCCAGGCAATTTTTAGATAGATTGGTGCACCACAGTTGTTGCAGCCTACCACCCTACCCATTGCTGCCATTGTCCTCCAGTGACCCCCCCACCCTTCCAAATGCAATATACCAAACACTCCCCCAACTCTCCCCTCTCCCCATCAGTGCAAAACATTCTTTTCTTAATTTCCCTTACCCTCTTTGTTGTACATGTTTAGATAGATTGAGCAACTGCTTTTTATATTCCTATCCTTCCTATCCACACTCAAAAAGAGACTTTAAGTAGCTTTTGCACAACCTTCTTCAAACTCCTATTCCTCCTTTCCACAATGCCATTTGTCTTTTGTCACTGCTATGGGAGGTAAGCTCATGTGGTTTACCACCAACGCTTTACCACTAGTTATCTCACTATGATTGCTTTCCTCGTGTACTATACCTAAGCTTTCACCACTCTCTGTATCTGTCCAGTTCATGTATCCCTCATATTTTGCTTACAGTTCTAGTTCCAGACTGCATCCATTCCTGTTCATTACTTGCCTATCTCTCATCATTGCAGCAGTTTAGTGCTTCGTTCCACCCATACCAGCAGTACTATGGTCTCCATCCCTAGCTCACACTTTCTGAGGTGCTGAGTGAAGGTAGGCTTCCCCTGTCTACTGGTGATGAGATTCCATTTCATTCTCTACCTTGTACTACTTACAAACTGGATCCTGGGAGCCCTGCCTATGATCTACTGAATTGTACCATACCTTACTTCTGCCAGTTGCCACTTCCCTTCGGGAACAGAACTGTCTCCTGCTTACCAGCCTGACATCCTCTGTCCCCAACTCTGCTGGACTGCATCGAGTGAAGGTTTGCTGCCCCGACGACCTGGGATGGGAGTCATGTCTCCCGTATCCGAACTGTTATCATACTTTCTCTACCTCATCCATTTGCTGCTTCCTTTTAGGAATAGAGCTACCTACTGCTTACCAACTTGACATCCTCCATCCCTAACTCTACTTAGCTGCATTGAATGCAGGTTAGATCACCATGACTACCAGGGATGGGGGCTATGTTTCCAATCTACAGACTTATATCATGCCTTTTCTACCTTATACCAGTTGTCGCTTCCCTTCAAAAACTGAACTCTCACACTCTGCGTATCATAATTACGCTACTTATGCTGCTTCAGGTTACTACTTCTCAGCCCCATGCCCAGTTGTTTCTCCCTTTAGGATCAGGACTTTGTCTACCTGCTTTTACATCTTACCTTGTTTGCATCCTAGACTCAGCATCCTATCTGCCACCTCCCAGCCGGGATCTTGACTCTACATGTACTGTCTTCACCATTCCAGCTTCACTGATGTGGATTACCATCCATGTTCAGATGTTCAACTTTGTTCTCATTGTCCTGCATCTCCTAGCTGCATCTAGTCCAGATATTCATGCTTTGCTCATCCCTTCTGGATGCTTGTTCTCCGTTCTACTGCTTCACATGTGTTTTCTCCATCACTACCAATGCTCTGCCTGTGCCTTCAACTGCCAGTACAGGACCTCATTGATTGGTTTGCCTCCATCCTGCCAGTTTGTCACTTCCTGTCTATCTCAGGACCCTTCTGCTTTGACTGATCCACTCACCATCCAGTTCTTCCATGGACATTCATTTTTAGCCCCTGGTCCTCCTTTCCTCATCCTGTAGATCCTGCTGGCCTGTTTGATCCCTATCTCACTCCAGGTAGATTGCCTCATATTTTTATTTATTTAATTTTATTTATTTATTACTAGAATTACAAATACCTTTGAACCAAGGGTTCTTTTACAAAGGTTCCACATCAGCAATGGGTGCAAGCAAAACAGTGCTATGATACTATACAAGGTCAGGAGGTTAACATAGAAGAAAGCAGTGGTAAGATACAATACAGGTCAGGAAGTTAACTTAGTAGCAAAAGACAGTACATGTGTATAGACTAGCACAGTAGCAAATAGTCAGCGGCAAATAACAATGCACAATTAACAATATGGGTGTATATACAGCAAGACACAGATTCAAAAGAAAACCATCCTGGGGTGACATAAGTGAAGCAAGTGGTGGGGGATAAGAGGGGGAAGTGTGGGGAAAAGAGGGGTAGGCACTCAAGGATTTGACATTGTCATAAGTGCAAGAACAGAAAGATAAGTGCTAGGTAGTCTGGGGTGGAGCAACAAGAGATATGGTGATAGGGAAGGGGAGACAGGAGGAAAGGAGCAGGAGAGGGGGTGGAATGGTAGGTGGGAGGTGTGTGGTCGCAGATTCTCATTACTGTATATACTTTACCTTAAATTCTATATATTCAATAACCACACCCAATGGTTATTCCAATAAACTCAGTTTATTGTCTGTACACACATGTGTGGGAGCCTCGGCTAAAGGCAAGAGCTCCTCGAACTAAGTTTTACACAGTATTTTATAGCACTTCTTATCTTGAAAACACACTAACATTTCAGTGTAAGGTAATCATAGTTTCTTAGCAATAACAGAAAAACAGTTTCATATCGTCAGGTACTTTCCACTGGCCTATTTCATCACTGCTTAATACATACACCTGGGTCAAGCTGACCTAATAGAAACAATGAGTTTCACTCACTCCATGGTACTGTACAGCTTGATTTCAATGTGACTACATGTTCTTATCTCTGCTTCTTGCCCAACCCTGCCCAAGCTTGCTATCCAGGCTGGTACCATCAGTTCTGTTCAGCTTTATCTAAACTGCTATTTTCACAACTTTAAGTAACTGGTTTCAGCCAGCATGAGCTATTGCCTTTGCTTGCCTTGCAATTCTTACAAACTTATAATGACCCTTAGCTTCTACTCAGACATGGCTATATTCAACTGCACTAGCAGCTTATATGTTATAATCATAATAATATATATATATGTTGTAACATACTTTACTTTATATGTAATCCACTCTATATGTATGCATAAAAGAAAGACATATATATATATATATATATATATATATATAAGAAATTCCTCCACACTCCCCTTTTGATACTCTGTATCAACAACCACCCCCTTTTATTTATATGATTTAAAACTGGTTCCCAGCATACAGATAGTTAAGGCATGGAGTTACAGATGGAACACAATGGTGAGTTTGTAAAACATAATACAGAATTGAGGGATGTCAACACCACAATTGAAATATGTGAAAAATGCTAACATGTGACACCACATATAACACAATATAACATAACAATTTTGTTGCTGAAAAAGAATTCATGGAATTCACTTTGAGAGTGAATAAGGTAGATGCTACCTTGTGTTGAGGTGTGGCACACCTTGGAGCTTGATTGAAGAATCTATTGATAATGTCTCTTGACAGATAAGTCCTTATAAAACATAACAGTCCATAAAGTTAACAGTCCATAAAGTTCATATAAGTATCCACAGGTTGATGTAGTTACAGTACAGATGAAATGTCATTTGCAGAATGGTGGTAACCCCACAAGGCATATGGGGCAATGCAGACAGTAATTTAAAAACAAAACACCAGCATAGTAGAAAAGTCAGTGTTCATTTTGCTGGCTGGCTGATTAGTAGACACACTGGCCAGGGGTGCATTAAGTCCTTTAATGGAGTAGTCACACACATACACTGGCATGGCATTTGTTTTGTCGTAGTTGATTACACCCAGCATAAAGATTAACAGTCCATAAAAGGTAACAATTGACAATAAACCATTAAGAACACAGTCCATAACAGAGCAATAGGGTTGTAGAAAGTACCAGCCATGTTTGGAACAAGCAGCAGCTAAGAAAATGGATGTATTGCTTGAAGGTCAATTGAAGCAGAATCTTCTCGCTGGAGTTGGGGAGTGCCCTTCCCAGACTTAACTTCATAGTAAGCAGAAACAATAAGCTTGATTGCAGAGTCTGAACTGACTGGACCTTCTTCAGTTGATTTAAAGTTCTACAAATAGGTGTAATTTCGCTGAAAACATTACACTTGCAGAGGTTACTGCTGTTGAACGTGGAGATCTTGTGTGTGCTACAACCGTGGAAACCTGCAAACTTGCAAAGTGTGTTAGACACTGAGTTAAAAACACATAAATAACAATATTTTAAACCATTTACTTCTTGTTTTGTAAAGAGTGGTGTGACAGAGCCTAAATTCTGGCAATTAGAAAAATAAGAAATAAAAATGGGACATTAACCGCACACCTGGTGGTGCAGGCCGAGGTTCAATTATACCATTTGACCATTTGTAAATCGGGACAATGTTATGGTTACCTCCTGCTTTTAATCACAGCAGTTATGACAGTGATGAACATTATTTCCTGTCTGTTGCAAGCAGGCCTGACTGAGACCTGAGTTATAAAATCCTGTAATGTTACAATACATAGATACATAGACAGTGTCAGCAGATAAGGGCCTATGGCCCACCCAGTCTGCCCATTTGAGCTTGTAAGTTTAGTTTGTTTTCCTTACCCTGACCTCTAGAATTCCTTTATGTCTATCCCATGCATTCTTAAATCCCGTGATTGTTTCAGCCCCCACCACTTCCTCTGGCAGGGTGTTCCACTTGTCCACCACCTGTTCTGTGAAGAAATTCTTTCTCATGTTTCCTCTGAATCGTCCTCCCTCCAACTTCATCCCATGCCCTCTAGTCCTGGAACATCTTTTTCGCTTAAAAATAGTGTTTTCCTGCACTCTGTTTCTCCCTGTAAGATACTTGTATGTCTCTTATCATATCCTCTCTCTTTGTCCTTTTTTTTTTTTTTACTTATGTACCTGTAAAAGGTTTTGTCCCCTTTAACCACTGATTTTGCAATGTGTTCTTCTGTCTGAGCTTTGGCTTCCCTTACTGACTTTTCTGCCTCCCTTTGTTTCTCCTGGTACTTCTCCCTATCCCCTTCTGCCTGTGTCTTTTTGTATTGCCTGAATGCTATCTTTTTGGCTTTCACTTTCTTTGCTACCTCTTTGGAAAACCATAATGGTCTCTCTTCCATTCTCTCTTGCTAACCTGCTTGATGCAGTTACACGCTTCAAACATATTGTTCATAATAATACCTTTTACACAATGCAATTAGTGGGACAAATACATATGTTGTTGGCTCATGCCAATTTAATAACAGTGCCTATTGCACCTGTGGCACATGAAAAGGTCTACCTTTTTACCCTGTATAGTGACATACTTTAAAGTACTGAGTGAGATAAGGCTTGAAGCATAGGTTTGAGTACAATCTAAATTGTGCATATTATAATTGTTAAAATTTAAATGACAAAACCTGAATGAGTACACTCATTCTTTAGGGTACCTGTGAGTAATAAGACAAACAGAGCATTAATTTTACTTTGATTTTGCTTTGGAACATATTGTAGGGTGGGTCAGCAATGCTGGTCCCAGTATTTAGGTTTGGTTATGAGCATTAAAACGTTATACATGTGGAACACTTTTCTGAATACACACATGATACAGTGTAGCAAGATGTATATCAAAACATTAACATAAACGTGAAACATTAGTGTTTGCAATAGAACAATTTTAGTATTGAGCATAATGCATAACATACATTTTAAACAACAAATATAAACTGTAAACTTAGCTTAGAGTCCAGAAATGTTAGAGTACTGTGAATTTACTGGTTGGAAACAAAAATGCATTCATTTCGTAAGGTTATGACAAAAGTTGTTTTGCATTTGTTTTAACAGGATAAGAAAGCTGAAAAGACAATCAAAAGAATGAATATGTGTGGACATACATACACAACTTTACCCTCCAGCGTAACTGATTACTTGCTGAGGGCAGAAACCCTTGTACCAATAATAGGTGTGATTTAACTGTTTGCACTAGAAAAACAGAAAGGCTTGAGCTGGGTTATGCTGTTAAAATACCTTGGGTCTTTTTTAAAACCTGTAAATAAGAAACAATTATTGGCAAATACATATTTTCCTTATTTACCCCTCTAGGGAACAGTGATGTACCTTGCAACCTTTGTGGGTATTACACTGGAAGGATAGAGGAAGGGTAGCTTCCCCTCCCCCAAGCTCCTACTGGTGGAAGAGACAGCTCGAAGTGAAAGAGACAGCTCGAATACTGTAGCAATAAAAGGTTAGCTGTGATGGTGACATGATCCCCACCTACTACACCTTAAATTATAACAAGATAATATTACAATTAGTTTAGTAAGTTTCATACCTTACTATAAAGATGGGGAACTTTTTCTCTAGAAGAAAGAGAAGAAACACAGACAAACAACAAAAACAAACACACACCAGTTTAAAAATAAAACAAGATTATTTCCATAGGATAAAGAAGTAGTTGTCCTGGATTCCTTATCCTAAGCATGACAAAATGTCAGCTGAGTTTATAAAAATCCAGATTGATGGTAATACCGTACGTACGTATCTCTTAGCATGCATTTCAAAAAGACAAAAAATGATTACACCATGGTCACACATAAAAACAAAACCATTGTTTTAACTGTAGATGGTAAACTCTCAAAACAGCTGTTATAGTCCTTTTTTCAAAAGCGTACTGTACATATATATAATAAAAATATGGGAGATGATGAATAATTCTCCCTTCCAAGCTGAGTATTGCCTGTGTTGGCTGCAAGTCAGAAGCCATGAGAGGAGAAGAAAAGTTTGTTCCTCTTCACTTAGAATACTAGTTTTGCAACAAAAGTCAAATTACATGGTTCACTCTTGGTGTGCTTTCATGAAAACATACATTTTGTGAAAAGTTGTGCTTTAGGTATGGAATACACATCAAGTTTGAACTGATAGTAACATAAAATGTTGAAACACAAGAAGGTCAAATAACGTGCAAAAGGTCACAGTGTGCATGCAAGGGTCGTTCAAACCTCAGCCATTCCTGTAGTGTCCTTGAACACCACCAATATTAAAATATTTTACACAATAAAACTGCTGGCCAAGACAGTACACACAATACACATACACAAAAGAAATACTTAACACAAAATAAGACTGACATTGTTTCACACCAATTTGCTGAGGTAATGCCCATAGTTCCATTAGAAAACTGTACGTGTTTTAGATATATGTGCTGCCTCCTGCCTGTCTTGTAATACTGACAATTTTTAAACCAACACATTTATACATATTGCCATGCCAAATCTTTCCAGAACAAAACACTTTTTAAACACATTCTAATAACTCCTTTTAACACCTTTAAAACACAACACAACGTACCATCTGTAAATGAACACATCTTGTATAACATGGTTACACTCTTGTACGATAGCCAAAATATGGCACTTTGCCATTTTGCAAAAGTTTCTGGTTTTAACTAGAAGTATGATAAAGCCATTTATAGCTGTTAACATATTACATTTTCACCTAGCAGTGGTTTGGCACGTTGCTTGCAAACTACAAATTTTTTTTGCACATTGCAATCTATGACGTCATATCTCTTCACCTTCAACACTACCTGCTTCATCCAACAACTACATACAAAAGTTCTTCACTGACCCTATCTAGGCAGCACAAATGTTCCATTAAAATAAAGCCAATTAAAAGTCAGCTATGAGGCAAAGAAACTTTTTCTTTTTTCACTGTAACATGTTGTGCACTGAAGGCAGTCAATCCTATCTCGCAACCTTGACAACAGAACATAATTACAGAACACAGATATAAGCTAGATGCACAAGAAATACGGAGCATTACCTTGTTTAGTATACGTATTACAGAAATAAAACAGACAGACATAAAACAACTTTGAATAAAAAAAATTCAGACTTACCCGGTGCCAAGGTATTTTTCTTCTTTTCCGATACACAAGTCTGAGTAAGAAAACTGACTGCAGGACCTTCATGATAATTTCCAAACACTGCAGCTATTAACCCTTTCAAATGTTTTGTTTTGGCCATTTTAGTAACCTGCCAAACCAAGTCTTTTTCCAGAGCTCTGGTTTGCAGTTTAAAAACAAAACAAAAAATCTAACAGTACTAGGTTGAGATCCATCTGGTAGAGGTCCCCTGTGATTCCCATTGTAGTCCCTTAAAGGCGCCTTTGATCAAACCCCGGAGTGCCCAACACCCTATATTTCTTTACGGGCGTCCCTGACGCCGAAAGTGCCCCTAGCACCCTTCATTTTTACGGCGTCCCCTGACGCCGAAAGTGCCCTTAGCACTCGAGTGCCCCTTAGCACTCTTTTACTTTTATGGGCGCCCCTGACGCCGAGTGCCCCTTAGCACTTTTATTTTTATGGCGGCCCCTGACGCCGAAAGTGCCCCTTAGCACTCTTGGTGCCACCCTTGCACCTAGAAACAGTAACTGATGACTGTCACCTCCCAAGGCATCACACGATGGAGGGACTTAAACCTCCGGGTCACCTTCCCTGAGGCTGGGACTTGTCAGTCCGATCACAGTGTGACACGGAGAAGTGAAGCTATCCTGCTACCACGCCAAAAAACTGTGGTCGCAGATTCTCATTACTGTATATACTTTACCTTAAATTTATATATTCAATAACCACACCTAATGGTTATTCCAATAAACTCAGTTTATTGTCTGTATACATGTGTGGGAGCCTAGCAAAGGCAAGAGCCTCTAACTAAGTTTTACACAGTATTTTATAGCACTTTATCTTGAAAACACACTAACATTTCAGTGTAAGGTAATCATAGTTTCTTAGCAATAACAGAAAACAGTTTCATATGCGCAGGCAGGTACTTTTCCACTGGCCTATTTCATCACTGCTTAATACATACACCTGGGTCAAGCTGACCTAATAGAAACAATGAGTTTCACTCACTCCATGGTACTGTACAGCTTGATTTCAATGTGACTACATGTTCTTATCTCTGCTTCTTGCCCAACCTGCCCAAGCTATCCAGGCTGGTACCATCAGTTCTGTTCAGCTTTATCTAAACTGCTATTTTTCACAACTTTAAGTAACTGGTTTCAGCCAGCATGAGCTATTGCCTTTTGCTTGCCTTGCAATTCTTACAAACTTATAATGACCCTTAGCTTCTACTCAGACATGGCTATATTCAACTGCACTAGCAGCTTATATGTTATAATCATAATATATATATATATGTTGTAACACACTTTACTTTATATGTAATCCACTCTATATGTATGCATAAAAGAAAGACATATATATATATATATATATATATATATATATATATATATATATATGAAATTCCTCCACAGGTGACATGGGGTAGAATGGTTGATAGGGTGGGAGAGAGAGATGGGGTGTAGCAGGGGATGGAGGGGCAGAGAGAAGTGAGATGGGTAGCAAGGGAGGAGAGAAGAGGAGAGAGAGGTGAAACAAAGCCGCAAGCCTAGGCAGAGCAGTCACAACAGCTGAGGTCAGTGAGGTGCTGGCGGAGTTTATGTTTGAATCGGCCAAGCTTGTATTCAGCTGCAATTTCAGGGAGAAGTATGTTTAGCAGCAGGGGATCCTTGGTGTGAAAAGCACGTTGAGCCTGGTTGGTATGGCAGAATGGAACAATAAACATTGGTTTGAGGGAACTGTGTGTAAAATGTGCAGTGACAGCAGGCAACTTTAAGGCATGAGTTACAGGAGGTGTGAGGTTAAGACAAATTTTCTTAGCCAGTAGACTGGTCTGGTAGGCAAGTCTACTATTTAGATTGAGTCAGTTAGATTGTTTGTAGAGATCACAGGTGTGCATATGCTTCCCTGTGCCAAGGAGAAGTCTACAGCATTTGTTAAGGGCTGTCTTGACCCATTTTAGGGTGGTATCAATGGCAGTCCCATAGAAGACAAGACCGTAATTAATGACGGGTAGGACTGAGGCAGTTATGGCTGCATGCATAGCTTCTTTGGTAAGACAGCGACGGTGGCGGTAGAGGACCCCAATTCTTGAGTTGACTGATTTTGAGATGTGTTGAAGATGCAAGCTGAAAGACATCATGCAATCAAGGGTAATACCAAGGTATTTAAACTCCTGCGCTTGCACAAGTGGCTGTTCAAGTTCATTATGTATGGTGAAGTTTATGGATCTGTATTTGCTGTGAGAGCTATGGAACTGCATGGACTTGGTTTTTTTGTAATTCATCAACAGCTTATGTTGGAGAAGCCAGGTTTCAACTAGGCTAAAGTTTGTCTATAGCACCTTGGAGAGCGAGATGGGGTCAGTATGGGAGGAAAAGAGGACTGCATCATTGACATAGAGTATTAAGTTATTATTGCAAGCTGCATGAAGAGTATTGATGAAAAGGCTGAAAAGTAGAGGCCCAAGGATAGGACCCTGGAGTACACCAGAGTGGACAGGAAGGGCACCTGAGAGAGAGTCAACAATTATTACTTTTTGGCTCCTTATCAAGAGGTAGCTTTCAAACCATTTGGTTACATCATTAGATAGTCCAAGGAAAGACAGTGAGTGAAGCAGGAGCTGGTGGTCCGCCGTGTCAAATGCCTTGATCAAATCAATGAACACCACACCCAGTAGATGGCCAGTGTCAATCACCTTATGAATATGGCTGGTGAAGTCAAGCAGAGTGGTGGTAGTACTATAGGCTTTTCTAAAGCCATGTTACTGCGGGCAGAGTAAGTTACATTTGTTGAGGTGTTCAGACAACTGGTCAGCTACAATTCATTCCAACGCTTTGGAGAGTGGTGGGAGGATAGAGATAGGGGGTTAGTTAGAGAGAAGAGACATGTCACCACTTTTATGAATGGGTGTGACCAACCAGAGCTGGGGGAATTGTTTATAAGAGAGTGAGAGATTCAGAAGCTTAGTGAGATGTTGTAGAACAATTTCAAGGAAGAGAGAGAGAGAGAGAGAGAGAGAGGAGTTTGAGGTCAAGGGTATTGCTGCTGAAACTGGCTTTGCTTAGCATTTTGTTAAGATATCTTTTAACTTCAGATATGGATACCCTCTTAAAGTAGAATGGGGGGTATAACTGTGAAGATTGATTTTATTATTGAGGCAGTGCTGGGCAGAGTTGTCAAAGAAGTTGGGGGGAAGGACACTGCTAAGATCAGTGAATGCGAGATTAAAGGAGTCCGTTATTTCTTTGGAGTCCTGTAAAGTAGAGCCGTTAACCTCAATCATAGTGGGGGATGATTTGCTTGGTTTGCCCATGAGGCTTTTGATGCTCTGCCAGAAGGGTTTGCTATTTCTCCAGGAGTTAGTAAGTTTCTGGTTTTAGAAGACTTGTTTGGCTGTGCATATAGCTATTGTGCACTGGTTCCTAGCTGCCTTATAGAGCTGCATATCATGTGGTTTCCCTGAGTCCATGGCTCAGTGCCAGAGGTTACCTCAGTTTCACATAATGGAGATGAGTTTGGAGTTAATCCAGTGATTAGTGGTAGACTGAGTTTTGCATTTACATAAGGGGCAAAACTGTTACAAACAATGTTAAACTGGGCAATGAAGAAGTCAAATGCTTGGTCGACACTGCTCAAGGGTCAAGGGGTGTCTAGTCAACCACTGATAAGTCAGAAAAAAGACTTAGCTTTAATTGCCTTGTTCGACCAGTGGCAGATAACTGGGGAATGATCACTGAGGGCATCTGGGAGAACTTCCGTGTTAGTGATTCTGCTGGGTTGAGAGAGATGGATCAGGTCAAGTAAGGTGCTACTACCAGACTTATAATTAAACCTAGTGGGAGACCATTTCAGTAATGTCTAGGGCAGCAATGGCATCCTTATATGGGTTGGCTTATGGAGCTATCCAGTTAACATTTAGGTCACCCATTACAATTGTAGCACCAAGGGATGTGCTGTCGTCCATGAAGTCTGTGATCATTTGGAAGCCTGTAACATGTCCACATGGGGGTATGTATACTAATGCAACTGTGAGGGATTTTCCCTGCTGGCCCAGGATTATTTTAACTGCTAGGATTTGAGAGTTGTTTGCAGAGGGAGGTAATGGGATGACTAGCCCTTTAAGAGTGTCCCTCAAATAAATGATGCAGCCACCCCCTCTCTTGGCAATTCTGTTGAGTCAGGACATGGACTTCCTTGATGCAGACCCCCTGTCTGGCTGCTATATGAACTTGCTTTCTTTGCAGTGTTGAGACCTTGTTCTTCATCACTTCAGCAGCTTCCATCTTTTTCTCTGGTTGCTTCCAGCCTTCATCAGATGTGGGACTCCTGTTACTCTTGGTGCCTGGCTGGGCTCCTCAGCCTTCCATGGATTGTCATTCAATGCCTTGCTTCAGCTTTCGTACAATCTGCTGCTGTTCCACATTGATCTGACCTCATCCTGCTCTTTCCTGCTCTGGATGCCTTATGGCTTTGCCTGGCCCATAGCTTCCTCTGATCATTCCTTCAATTACTGTGAATCACTCAATCACTCAAACTTTATTTAACTTGGTTTTTCACCTTCAAGTGAGCTCATTTGCAGGTGGGCCTGGGCAACATTTTCACTGTACAACAATACAATGGTACTGATATACCGGTACTCAACTGGTACTACATTTGACCGCAGTCGATGATACCTTTCATGCATTTGCAGCATATTCGGATTACAGGGACAAGGGATCCCCCCCACCAGACTTTCTTCCCATTGTCTGGCTGCCTTCTTCTGTTCACCTTACTGGCTCAAGACTTTGTGCTGTTTGCTCTGGCTCTTTTGGGTCTTGTATCCTATATCCGACCAGTACTCCTGCTGAGTCATCGGTGTTACGATACGATGCAGCTTCACTTCTACTCCAGCTCTTCTAACAGTGTCATTCCACTACTCATTCAATCATTAAAGCATTACTCTGGTGTTCTTCTACTGCCAGCAAACATTCTTTGTCTTACACGCCCCATAAACTCTTACTTTATCATAGAAGGCTGATACTGCCCATGCAGTTCTTCCCAATCATTCATGGACTCTACTTGCTTGGAAAATAGGAAGATCTCCGTTTCTATCAGGATATATCCTCTAATCTCTGTCTATCCAGTCACCTTGACTTCCCTGGATGACTCATCTTGTCTTCATCCTCATACATGGAAAAGACTTAAATCCTTCTATTGTACTCGAACTTTGTATTCAGCATCATCTCTATGGATACCGGGAATCACAAGTTGACTTATTAAACTAAAGATATCATCCATTTTACCTTCTGCTACCTCTTATTTCAACAATGACTCTGATAACCATGTTACTTGGCTCCTACTTCCCAACAATCATGCTAGTTTTAGGACTTGTACAGATACTGTCCAGAATAGTCATCATGGGATCCCCACAGCTAGCTTATTATTGACTCCACATCATCCAACCTTCAATTTCACTCCGGGGCATCAGTATTCCTTATGTTTTATTCGCATCTTTTCACCTAATACCTGCAGCCAGCTCAACCGATCTCCAGCGGACCTTTCAGCCTCCTCTTCTTAAAGTACCTTCGTTCATCTCGTCAGCACAGGCCATTACCGAGAGCTGGCTCTCCTGAATTCTAACTGACAATTTGTAACAGCCATGACAAATTCACTAACTCAGCTTTGCATCCTAATTGGTATTAATCAGCTGTAACACTAAAACCTGTGGTATCTTACACTAATTGATCTCACTACTAATCCAGCCTACAGATTCTTTTCATCTGCCCCAAGCTCCTCTCATGTACTTCATCAGCAAGATTACCCGTGAACTTAACCACTTATCCCACCAGAGTGTATCTCCTAAATGATCACAGCACAGGAATGCCAATACTTAATTCAGGCAGTGCACCAGCAGAGGATTTGTGCATAAAGTCTCAAATATCATGACCAAAGAAGCATGTATTCCTCATACTGAATTCCAGTCATTCCTCATATACAGTATATTAGGTTATTATTTGGATAGCTCCACAGATCATCTTCTAGTCCAGTACTAATCACTTTTAACATCATTTTCATAAGACACACAAGGTCTCCTATGCTCAGTTTACTTTGGGATGCTTACCTAGTGACTTTTGCTCACTAATGGATTTTTTTTACCTCCAGACTAACATAGACTTAGAAACATAGAAACATAGACTTTGACGGCAGATAAGGACTGCTAGGCCCATCTAGTCTGCCCATTTCCCTACCTACAGGATAGGCCGCAGATCCTAGTTAACCAACAACCTATATCTTTCTGCCCCCCACAAGAATTGCCTTATGTCTGTCCCATGCATTCTTGAATTCTCCCACAGTTTCAGACCCCACAACTTCCTCAGGAAGGCTGTTCCATGCATCCATTACCTCTGTGAAATAATACTTCCTCACATTGCCCCTGAACCGCCTCTCCTTCTATCTTTAAATTGTGTCCCCTTGTTCTTGCAAGTCTCTTTTTCTGAAAGATGCTACCCTCTTGGACTTTGTTGATTCCCTTGAGGTACTTGAAAGTTTTTATCATGTCCCCCCTCTCCCTTCTTTCCTCAAGGGTATACATATTAAGCTCCTTTAGTCTTTCCTCATACGGCTTCTCTTGCAGACCCTGCACCATTTTAGTTGCCCTCCTCTGGACTGCCTCGAATATCAAACCTTATACGACTTGGAGCAGTCTCTCATAACTTTACTAATCATCACAACTACCACAGTGTACTGTCTAGTCTTGTATCATTCAAATCTGCTCTCCCGACTCATAATGTCTGTACAATCCCTTGGACATGCATCCTTAGTCACTTCGGAACCATGATCTACATCAGCTCTTCTTTAACTGGATCTGCACTACATAGAATTTACCAACCCTATGGAAAAGATGTATCCTTCATCTGCAGGATCATCATTCAGGCCGTATCATCCTTAAATAAAGAACGAACCATCATCTCCAGGGCATTCAAAGACTTCTACAAATTCTAGTCTATGGATGTTTCCTTAGTGTCTCCTTGTTCAATACAAAGTTCCTATCTTCTAGACCATATCTTTACATTCAGGCCTCTCACAAGTTGGATCATTCACCATGACTTCTTCTACCATTGCAATTCCACCATTCCCAGTTTAATACCTCATCAATCTGGTCATGGTCCCTCTGCCTATTGCAAGTCTGTTGGACAAGCATCATTCATCGTCTTGGAAACTTGAACTTCCTTTGTCCTCCTCTCAGATTTACTTCATACTTCAGATTCTAATGCTCAGTCAAAACAGATCCCTCTCCAACTTCGGGATCATCACGTGATTGACATAATCCATGGATCAAATATGGATTATCATCTCTCCAGGCAACCCACCAACCTTACATTAGCTATGGTTATTAGAACCTAGATCCTTCTCCATTTAGTATGCCCAGACAAATAGACTGACCTCTGGCCGTGGGTCCTCAGAGGTTTCCTCCACATGTTGTTTTTTTCCTTTCCTAAATGCACGGGGGGTCAAACTCCCCATCAGTTGGAGGAGGTGTCTTTTTGGGCCTTCTGTTCCTTACAAACTACTACCTAGATATCTACTACTCACTGGTGGGATTACAGTAAAGCCACAAAAAGTACTACAAGTCACACAAGCACTAGGTACCCCATCTCTCCTTATTGCTATTCCACAAACATTGAATGGGAGGGCTTGACCGAGGTTCAATGTGGGGAATAGCTCCTCCCAGAACCTCTTTATAAGCCCTCCTCTAATCATGCCTTCCTTGCTTAGGAAGTGTTTTTTGTCCATCACCTTCCTCTCCTCCTCCTCCTTCTCCTGTGCTTTTCTCACCCTTGCTCATGGGTCTTCTATTCCCTACAAACTACTACCTACATACCTACTACTCAAGGGTGGGAACAGAGTAAAGTCACAATAAGTACTACAAGTTACACAAGCACTATATACCCCATCTCTCCTTATTGCTAGTCCACAAACATTGAACCTGCTTCTCCAGCAAGCTGTCACAACATGTTTCTTGTGCATGGACACAAGCAAAGATAAAAATGAAAATAGATGTTTACAGATACAAACAGACTTTAGGGAAAACAAGGGGTGACTGAAAGATGTTAGTAAAAAATAAATCTATCATTTAAACCAGAGGGCTGCTGTAAGCCAAGGCAGATGATCAACTTGGTTTGCATGTTTTTTCTGTGGTCAGAATCCCAGAAGCCCTGCTTCACCCTTGACAAGTGTGCCTCTGCTGCTGCAAGCAGCCCGGCAAGTCCCCTCTGTCCACCAGCTGCCTTTCTGGCTGTACTGCCCACTGATCACCAGACCAAAGCTTTAGCCTTGATACGGGTGCCTCTGCTGCTGCAAGCAGCCTGGTGGGTCCCCTCTGTCCACCAGCTGCCTTCCTCGCTGTACTACCCACTGATCACCAGACTGAAGCTTCACCCTAGACACAGGTGCCTCTGCTGCTGCAAATATCCCAGTGGGTCCCCTCTGTCCACTGGTTGCCTTCCTCACTGTACTGCCCACCAATCACCAGACTGAAGGTACGCTGCTGAATCTTGACTGGCCGGAACTATCATCTCTGCCTGCTGATTGGCTGCTCAACTTCTTTAATTCTTTGCTACTCCTGTTCCTTTTGGACTTTAAGCTAATGTTACTTACTGATTCTGGTACTGGTTAAGTTTCTCCAAACTGTCCTGTGAATCCTAATTTAAATGTGAACCTAAGCCTGTTTACAGCAATTTTGCACTCAAGGGTAGTTTGAAGTGCAGGTTCTTTTAGAATGCAGGTTTGTAGATTTTAAAGTATTACAGCTCTCTTTGTTTTAAGGTCCTGTGGTAATTTACCCTGAATCAGAAACTAAGTTTAAAGTGATACCATTTTTTGTGAACACTCCTCTGTCTAGACCAGGTTTCATTTGGGTCACAGTTGTAAGCTATACCCTGCAAATAATCCAATTTCTGTTTCACTTTGTCTCCTTCCTGCTTGAATTTTTCACCCACCCCCAGCCTTTCTTAAATACTCTCCCTCCCCCCTCGGCACCACCCCTAGGCAATCTTTATCCTCTCCTTAAAGATACAGAGTGCAGTTATTAAGCCTAACACTTGTCCTGTCCTCCCTTTAAATACATCTTCCTATGTTTGCCATCTGCTTGTCTATCAGCTTTGTTTAGCACCTGCTCTGCTATCTACTCTACAGTTCCATACATGAGCTTCCTCCCTTGTTACCCTCTACATAGTCCCAAGAATCACCAAGTTGCCTTGGTATCCCCCTGCCCTAGCTAAAATGCCCTATTTTAACCTACATTTTATATCTTAAACTGGTGCTCTGTTTTTCAATTTTTCACTTCTTCCTCCATTTCTTTCTCCTTTTCTTTCCTATTCTGCACTATGTTTACTGGTTTATAACCTTCACTGGCTTTTTTTGGCTTGTTCAGCTGCTCTATTAAGCCACCTCGCCAAATCATTCTCTTAAGACTTGGCCCTATAGCCCTTGGCCTGCCCCAGGCTTCTTTGCCTTTACAGGGTTGCTGTCAGTCACTCAAGAATGCCTGTAAGGTATAACCTCTCCTTTGCTATTCAGCAGTCCCAAGATGGCGTCCATAGCTTACCTTTTCCTCCTTGGTTTCATTCTCCATCTAACAGTGGAGCCTTATACGGACACTCCAAAAGAAACAACCTTCCTGAACTCTGCTACATGGTGGTGTTTGCTCCTCAGTTAACACATTCCAAAGGCAGTAATCTGCATGCAATCAGAACGTTTCACATCCCTTACTGTCCTACACTGCCTAAGCAGTCACCCCCTTAACTTCTCCATTAGGGTAGCAATATTTGTTCTGACCACCTTTTGTTGCCCCTCCAACTCTTGTTCTGCTGCCCTAGGCAGTGCCCATGCTAAGGCAACCTAACAAAGCCTTCCTGAGATTCCTTGTAAGATGTCTCAGTAAACTATTAATTCTGCTGCTGCTCTGTGCACGTAGTGTGGAACTAAACCCAGCCCCCCCATTTGATAGCTGCTTCGGGGAGCTCCCACAGTTAAAGGGCCAAAGCATCCTGCATATGAATGTATGCAGCCTAGTTAATAAATTTTACCTGGTCCAAGCTTGGGTGCTACATGCAATGCCTGATGTAGCAATATTCTTGGAAATCTGGCTTAAGAATCACGTACTTGACAAAATGCTTAACATCCCTGACTACAACCTACACAGGTGTGACAGGTCGACTAGAGGCAGTGGTGTTGCCATATATAAGGACAAATTCCTAACCTCTGATATTGTCCATACATCAATGTCCAAAGAATCTGAGTGTCTTGCCCTCAAGTAAACCTTATCACCTGCAGTAGCCCTACTGGTAGCTGCATGCTATAGGCCACCTGCTGCTGGCCTATGTAAACTACCTCACCATCACTCCCACTTGGAGAAAGTGACTACTGAATGCGTCATAATGAGGGACCTTAATAATAACTGGAATGATGCCTGTGCCAACAGGTTCAAGGATTTCTGCAATGACCGCGGGCTAACTCAGATTACCACTGAGGTTACCCGACCTAATAAAAAAAACCTCACCGAAGCTCCTTGCTTAATCTTATGCTCATCAACAAACCACATAATATCTCTCATACATGGGTCTTCCATAATGACCTGAGTGACCACTGCTCTGTTGCCTGTGTCAGGTGTTCCCCACACCTATCTTCCACCTCTACCTTCAAGCTAAAGTGCAGCATAAAAACACTTCTGTCTCACTGCCTTTCTGACAGATCTTGGGAATATTGAGTGGCAGGACTTCTATTTCGCGCCTTCTTCTGCCTAAAGCTTTCTGTATCTTCCAGGATCTGTTACTAAGTGTAATCAATAAACACGCACCTTTAAGAAAACTTAAATCTAGGAAATGGGCACCTGATTGGTTCAGCCCATCCCTGAAGAGGGACCTGCGGTCCAGAGACACACTATGGAAAAGGGCAAGGAAGTCGCGGTCCGACTCAGACTGGCTCTCCTTTCAGGTAGCTAGGAACGTCTGCACCAAACTGATCAGGATGGAAAAATCATTTCTTTCAGTCCGCCCTAGGGGAAAACTAAAACTGCTCTGCCAAGTTTTGGCAAATCTTGAAAGAGGTAGAAGAACACTCCCCTACCACCCCAATTCCAGCTAAAATTGTAGTGAACAATAACTCCTACACAGATAGATATGAGATCTTTGACCAGCTCAATAACCACTTTGCTAATGCAGGGCTCACATTCGATGCCTCACCTTTTAGTAAACTTGAGTGACCCAAGTGCTGCCAGTGTGGGTACTAGCCCTGCTTCTGCCCCCTGTACCAGTTGTCCTCCCTTTAATTTCCAGTCACTATCCTTTAAACAGGTGGAGGACCTTCTTCTCTCGCTAGATACCAAAAAGAGTGCTGGTGCCAACTCGTTAGAACCCTTCTTTCTAAAAGCAGGCTATTATCATCTGACAGCACCTATCGCTCATCTATTTAATAGCTCACTTTCCCAAGGCAAGCTACCACTCAGTTGGAAAATTTGCCCGTATTATCCCTTTGTTCTGGTCAGGAGACACTACAGACTTAAATTATTATAGACCAATTTCGCTTCTTCCTGTACTATCCAAGCTACTAGAAAAAATTGTCAACTCACAACTGAGGGAGTATTTGGACTGTGGAAATACCCTTAACCCAGCTCAGTCAGGGTTCAGGCCTAAGCATAGCACCATGTCAGCTCTAGCCAAAGTGTCTAATGACTGGTTAAAAGCCCTGAATAAACAAACAGCACATCTACACACTTTTCCTTGACCTTAGCAAAGCCTTTGACGCAGTTGATCACTCCATCCTGCTTGATACTCTGGGCAGCATTGGTCTAACCCCTGCTGCAGTAAAGTGGTTCCACTGCTACCTCACAAATAGAAGACAACAAATTAAAGCACATGGGGAACTGTCCCCACTAATAGCTTTGCCCCAAGGCATCCCGCAAGGTTCTATCTTGGGGCCTATCCTCTTCACACTTTATATTAACCACATGGATTCTGGCATACTTGCAGGAAATGTTCACCTTTTCGCGGATGACACAGTCCTCTATACTGCACAACCAACCCCTCTCTAGATCTTTCTTACAGGGAGTTACAGCAGGACTTTATTATCCTCCAACATAAATTGCTGAGCCTGAAGATCTTGCTCAGTGCCCAAAAAAAACAAAGCATGATTATCTCCCACACTTCTCCCACAATATGGGGATAACTGGTAAACCCCAGATTATCACCCTCTTTGGTGAACCTCTGTAAACAGTGGATAAATTCAAACATCTGGGAGTCTGGTTGAATAACAAACTCAGTTTCATTGTACACCTCAGTGAGTTAGCAAAATAGCTAAGACAGTTCATTGGCATATTTTACCGCATAAGACATCTACTCACTCTCGAAGCTAGGAAGCGGCTGGTTCAAACAACCTTTCTACCCTTGCTTGACTACACTGACGTTCTCTACAGTCACTGCCCCCAGTATGCCCTCCAGAAGCTTGACACACTCTATCATTGCGCTTTGAGATTCATACTTGACATACCCCTGCGGACTCACCACCATCTGTTATACCAGGCAATTGATTAGCCATCCCTATTCATGAGGAGGCAAATGAATGCCCTCATGTGGCACTTCAGGGCTATTTCTAACAAACTCCCACCCTATATCTGCAACCTGTTCGAACGGCCTAAAGGTGCATACAGTCTACAGAACTCCTCCTTTGTCCTCCTCAAGCTACCATGGACGAGGACACATCATGGCACAACTGCCATCAGCTCCTTCCTACCATCACTTTGGAACAACACACAAAAAGCACTTAAACTTTCCCTCCTGCCTTGCTCCTACATATTCAGGCAGCTGCTTTATTGATGCCTGAAGACCGTGTATGATTGCTTCGGGTAATCACTGGCATATGGACAGAATATTCCCCTAGCTCCTGGACCTCCCAGGCCTTCTTATTCCCCCTGTTGGCCAGCATTCCTTTTAAGTGCAACTACCCCCCCAGGTCCCACCCTTCTTCCCCATGGCAACCCCTCTGGGGGCAGTTCCGGGGAAGTCACAGAAACATGGTACACGGGGAATCATGACTAGGATGTTAACATACTGGGGTACACAGTCTACAGAAGGGACAGGGAAGGGAAAATAGGAGGTGGGGTAGCTCTATACATAAGGGAAGGGATCAAAGCTACAGAACTAAAAAGTAAAGGGGGAGGACAAGAGGCACTCTGGGTCACCTTGGAGACAGGGAATGGCATCACAATCTGCACTGGGGTTGTATACAGACCCCCAACTCAAGGGGAGGAAATGGAGAAGAAAATGATAGAGGACATTCTCAAAATGGCTGAAAAAGGGGAGATGCTATTGATGGGGGACCTGAATATGCCAGATGTTAACTGGATGACATGTACTGCAGCCACAACCAAGAGCATCATTCTCGATGCCCTGCAGGGGGCAGGCCTTGGACAGCTAGTAGAAACATAGAAACATAGAATTTGATGGCAGATAAGGGCCGCTTGGCCCACCCAGTCTGCCCATTTCCCTACCTAATGGATAAGCTGCAGATCCTAGTTAACCAGCAGCCTATTTCTTCCTACCCCCAACCCCTAGAATTGCCTTATGACTGTCCCATGCATGCTTGAATTCCACCACTGTTTTTGACTCCACAACCTCCTCCAGAAGGCCGTTCCATGCATCCACAACCCTCTCTTTGAAAAAATGCTTCCTTAAATTACCTCTAAGCCACCCCTCTATCTTCAAATTGTGCTCCCTTGTTCTTGCACACTCTTTTTTAAAAGATGCTACCCTCTTGGACTTTGTTGATTCCCTTGAGATACTTGAAAGTTTCTATTATGTCCCCTCTCCCTCCTTTCCTCAAGGCTATACATAATAAGCTCCTTAAGTATCTCTTCATATGTCTTCTGGTGCAGACCTGCACCATTTTAGTTGGCGCTTCTTCCGGACAGCTTCCATCCTGTCTATGTCTTTGTGGAGATTGGGTCTCCAGAACTGCACACAGTACTCCAGATGGGGTCTCACCAGCTGTCTGTACAGAGGGATAATAACTTCCTGTTTTCTACTGGTGATGCCTCTCCCTATGCATCCCAGTATCCCCCCAGCCCTCCTTGCTGCCCTCTCACATTGCTTGCCCACCTTTAGGTCATCTGATATGACTACCCTCAGGTTTACAGAAGAAAGGGTTCTGAAAGAACTCTTAAAACTGAAGGTGGACAGAGCAATGGGGCCTGATGGGATTCATCCCAGAATTCTAAAAGAACTAAGGGTACAACTAGTGACACCATTGACTACCCTCCTTAACAAATCATGGGAGGATGGGGTGGTACCTGAGGACAGAAGGAAGGCAGATGTGATTCCCCTTCACAAAAGTGGGAGCAAGGCAGAAGAAGGTAACTACAGACCTGTAAGTTTGACCTTAGTGGTAGGGAAAATTATTCAATCACTTCTGAAAGAAAGAAGTGTTGAGTACCTAGAGGCCAGCGAGGCACAGGACCCAAAGCAGCATGGATTTACAGTAGGAAGGTCATGTCAGACGAATCTAATACATTTCTTTGACTGGGTGACCAAAGTAATAGACCAGGGAGGGGCTGTGGATATGGCCTGCCTAGACTTTAGCAAGGCATTTGACACCGTCCCGCACAAAAGATTAATAATCAAGTTAGCCAGCCTGGGTCCCAGGGTGGTAGCCTGGGTTGCAAACTGGCTGCACAACAGGACACAGAAGGTAATAGTGAGTGGAACATATTCCGAAGAAAGGGAGGTCTCTAGTGGAGTACTGCAGGGCTCAGTACTAGGTCCAGTCCTCTTTAACATCTTTATAGGTGACATTGCAGAGGGACTGGAGGGAAAGGTATGCCTCTTTACAGATGATACAAAGATCTGTAACAGAATTGATACACAAGGTGGGGTAGAAAGGATGAGAAGGGACTTGGCAAGGTTGGAGGAATGGTCAAACATATGGCAACTTAGATTCAGCGCAAAGAAGTGCAAAGTAATGCACCTGGGAAACAAAAATCCAGGAGAAGAGTACACAATAGCAGGGGAGGTACTAACAACAAAAATTGAACGGGACTTGGGGGTAGTCATATCAGATGATCTAAAGGTTGGTAGCAATGTGAGAAGTCAGTAAGGAGAGCCAGGGGGATACTGGGATGCATAGGAAGGGGCATCACAAGTAGAAAAAGGGAAGTGGTCATCCCTCTGTACAGACAGTTGTTGAGACCCCATCTGGAGTAATGTGTGCAGTTTTGGAGACCTCATCTATGCAAGGACATAGACAGGATGGAAGTAGTCCAGAGGAAGGCGACTAAAATGGTGCAGGATCTGCATCAGAAATCATATGAAGAGAGACTGAGAGAGCTTGATATGTATACCCTTGATGAAAGGCAGGACAGGGGGACATGATAGAAATGTTCAAGTACCTCAAGGGAATCAACAAAGTCCAGGAGGGTAGCATCTTTCAGAAAAAGAGATGTGTAAGAGCAAGGGGACACAATTTAAAGATAGAGGGGGGACGACTCAGGGGTAATGTGAGGAAATCTTTTTTCGCGGAGAGAGAGTGGTGGATGCGTGGAACTGCCTTCCTGGGGAGGCTGTTGGGGCTAAAACAGTAGGGAATTCAGACATGCATGGGACAGACACAAGGCAATTGTAGTGGGGGGTGGCAGCAAGTAGGCTGTTGGTTAACTAGAATCTGCAGCTTATCCAGTAGGTAGGGAAATGGGCAGACTGGGTGGGCCAAGTGGTCCTTATCTGCTGTCAAAGTCTATGTTTCTATGTTTCTGTCTACTCTAGCAGGGCTGCCCCCCACTCCCCTCATGTGTCTTTGCCCTCCTCTCCTCCCTCTGTCCTCCACTGTGTCTTTGCCCTCCTCTCTTCCCTGTGTCCTCCACTGTCTCCTAACCCATGTACGACGAATTGCCTGTCTATGTATATCGCCCTCGTTATCCAAGTCTTGCTCCAGTTATCTAATGGTCTCGTACTTAAAATAGTCTATTTCAGTGTCTGCTGTCTTATGAAATGATGTTGAATACTGTAAAGGAATTTGTCCTCTGTGCCCAGGACCATCTTGCAAATGAGCTTGCTGAATGATGTAACTGCCTGGTTAAATAAAGATTGATTGATTGATTGATTGATTGATTCATTGAAGGACATAGAAAAAGATCATTGACACTTTGGTCCCTGGAGATTAAGTGGAATACAATGGGCTTGTCAGTGGCTGCATTCCTGGCTGCTCTGTAATGTTCCCCAAAATGGTCAGCAAAGTGTCTACCAGTCTCTCTGATGTAAATAGCTTCACACTTCTTACAGAGTATACAATATACAACATTAGTAGAGAACTTCTTGGTGATGTGAAAAACACCTTGGGACCCTGAATTTCAGTCACACTAGAAATAAATTTGCAGGTGTAGCAGTGAGTTCTGCAGCAAGGTTTTGTACTATACCTGGTAGGGAGGAACTGTTGGGAATAGGTAGTCTCCTTCTTACCAGGAGATTCTGCAGATTGGATGGCTGGTGGTGTCAAGAGACATAGAAATATAAGCCTTACGCTAGTTTACAGCCTCTGACCCTACCTGCTTACTGGCTTTTCATCCCTCCTTCCCACCTGTAAGGTTCCCTTACATTATACCTGTCCCAGGCATGTTTAAATCCCTTCACTGTGCTCATGCCCACTGCATCTTGTGGTAGACTATTTCATGTGTTCACCACCCTCTCTGTGTACAAAAAAACTTCCTTGCATTTCCCCTTAACCTGCTACCTTCCAATTTCATATCATGCCCCCTCATTCTTATACTCCTCCTATGCTTGAACATGTCTCTCCACTGCACCTTGTTTATGCCGCTTACTTCTCTCTTCCAGGGAGTACATATTGAGGTACTTTAATCTCTCCTGATATGTTTTCTGGTGCAAGCCCTGTACCATCTTAGTCTCCCTTCTCTGGACCGCCTCCACCCTATCAATGTCCATATAAAGGTGCAGCCTCCAAAACTGCACACAGCAATTCAGGTGAGGCCTCACCAGTGTTTTATACAGTGGCATCATCCTGCCTTCTGCTAGTGATGCCTCTGCTTATACATCCCAGCATGCCACAGGCCCTCCCAGCAGCCTTTGTACTCTGTTTAGACACACTTAGGGCATCCTCAGTTCCACCATTGGAGGCACCCCGTGTCTCCATGGCAATGGGAAGTAGAGCTTTCTACGTCTCTGCACCACCCCTATGGAACAAGCTCCCACAGTCTGTCCACTTGTCCCCCACACACCTGGCCTTCAAGCAAGCAATGAAAAACTGGCTCCTAGCTGCTTCTGACTGTCACTGCTCCCAGTAATTAACATTAAGGTGCCCTAGTGCCCATGTCTCCATTCCACTTCCCCTGCCCTCCAATTATCTCCTCTCTCATCTCTGTATTTGTCTAAAACCATCCTTCCCTCTTAACCTCTAGTTTCTGAAACTGATGTGAGTATCTGACTCTATGAACCTGTACAGCTTCACTGGTGACCCTGTACTAAACTGGTTTCATGTCATATTCATAATGCTACATATGTTCCTTCTGCATGATGTAATATGGCTCCTCTATTTCATGTTATCTCTATTGCTAAGTATGGCTGACTTTCACACTATGTGTGTCTGGCCATTGCCTTACCCTGCTTCCATTGTACTATTACTTTATTATGCCTGAGGTGTGAATTTATGGTATTAATTGCATTTACCTGTATATGCTGCTGTGTTCCCTGTGTTGTTTGCCACTCTATGGCCCCGGTCATGACTGAAAATGGTCCTCTGGATTAGTGCACTTACCAGGTAAATAAAGACATAAATAAAAAAAAAAAAAATTTAGGTCATCTGAAATGATAACCCCCAGGTCCCTTTCTTCCTTGGTCGTCATCAGCAACTCCCCTCCCCCCTCCTTTGTATAGCTCTCCTCAGGTTTCCCTCATCCCAGGTGCATTATTTTGCACTTCTTTGAATTGAAACTTAGTTGCCACTCATGCAAACATTCTTCAAGCTTCCTTAGATCCCTCCCAATTCTCACCACCCCTTGGAGTGTCCACCCTGTTGCAGATCTTGTTGTCATCTGCAAACAGGCAGATCTTTCCCTCCAGCCCCACTGCAATGTCACTAAGGAAGACATTGAAGGGGACAGGACTGGCCCAGGGACTGATTTCTGTGTCACCCCACTGGTCACCCCATTCCCTGTATAGGATCCCATTTACCACCACCCTCTCCTGTCTGTCCTTTAGCCAGTTCCTAACCCAGTTCATCACCTTGTGCCCCATGCCAAGACTACCCATCTTTTTCACCAACCTTTTATGTGGGACATTGTTGAAAGCCTTGCTGAAATCGAGGTAGACAACATTCACTGTCCCACCCCCCAATTTATTTGCTAGGTAACCCAGTCAAAAACATCTATTAGATTTGTCTGACATGACCCTCCTGCTGTGAATTCACGTTGCCTCGAATCCTGGGCACTGATGGATTCCAAATGGGCCACTATTTTTTCTTTCAGCAGTGCCTCCATGATCTTTCCCACTAGTGAGGCAAGGCTGACTAGCCTATAGTTCCCTACCTCCTACCCACTACCACTTCTGTGTAGAAGGATTACATGTGCCCTGTTCCAATCCTCTGGAACCATTCCTGTGTTGAGTGACTCGGTGAACAAGGCAGCTAGGGGTGCAGCTACTGTAGCTCCCCTCACTGCTGCCATAATATCCACAGATGTATTCCATTCAGTCCCATTGCTTTATCCACCTTCAGTTTTGTGAGCTCCTCTAGGACTCTCTGCATTGTGAATGGACTAGTCTTTACCACCCCCCCCGGTGTCTGCTACTCAGCTTTGGTCTGTGACCCTCCCCCTCTTCAGTGAATACTGAACAGAAGTATTTGTTTGTTTAGTATTTCCACCTTTTCCAGGCCTCCCTCATGACACTCCTCGTCATCCCCTCTGAACCTTAGTATCAACCACCCCCATGGTTTTCTTTCTCTCACTGCTATACCTAAAGAATGTCATGTCGCCTTTCTTCACCATCTGTGCTAATCTATCTTCAGTCTGTGCCTTTACTCTCCTTACATTCTTTCCAACTTCCTTTAGATTCTTTAGATACACCTCCCTGTCTTCCTCCCTGAGTGTCTCCTTATACGTTCTGAAACCGCACCCTTTTGGCCTTTACATTGCCTGCTATCTCCCTTGAGAACCATAATTGTTTCTTCCTTTTCTTGCCTTTGCTTGACACCTACATACATTGGTTTGCCACCTCCTGTATGACTCCCTTCAGGTGTTCCCATTGCTCATTTCCCCCTTTAATCTCACTGGGACTTCTTTGTTACACCTTCCCATACTAGCAAAATCTGCCTCCCTAAAATCCAAGACTCTCGACTAGACTGTGTCCCTGTCTCCATGTTAAACCACACTATGTGGTGGTCATTGTTTCACAGTTGCCCCCATTGGCCAGTACCACGTCCAGAATCACCCGTTCTCTTTTGGAATTGCACACCAGCTGTCTGAGGTCCGCCCCTTGTAGGGAATCCAGGATGTCCTGGCTCCTGGGATGTCCACTCAACATCTGGGATATTGTAATCACCCTGCAGCTATACCTCACACTTTGTTACCATCTCCTGAATTTGATCCACTAGATCCCTGTCCATGCTGTCCCCCCATGCTGCATGTCTGCAGATCACCCCGTTCTGATTGCTGTACCATTGCCTGACTCAAAGTTGACCCACAGTGCCTATGTCTCCCATTGTTAACCCTCACCTCTGTTGGTTTTATACCCTCCCTTACATACAGGGCCACTCAATCCCCCCCTTTCTATGCCTAGACCCTTCAAACTTAAATTGCACCAACACCTCATTCATATGAGTACCTGCATGTGCCACCACTGAGTCATCTACACACCCGCTGACTAACCCCAGCGTTTTCCAGCCCCTGTCCCAGAGACAGACAAACCACAGCACTTAGCCTCATCTCCAACCCCTTCATCCTAGCCTACCCCACTCTATCCACACTGTCCTGTCTACCCCACCCCTTCTTCCCCTTTTCCCCTACTTCTCCTTCTGATGCAGGCTTACTTTGCACATTGCTGCAGTAACTGATTTTGCTTGGATTTACATACCCTTATGTTAATCTTGTCATCATCTGTTTACTGTACTCTTGATGTTTTATCTTTATATTGTCCTGAATTCCTTGCATTTTTGTCTATGTACTGACATGAAACCTCTTAATGAGCATCTGCTCACAGGTGTATCCATGATTTCAATAAATAAATAAAAACTCCACTTGTCTCTCCTGAATAGGGCATAACCTGGGACATGTGTGTCCCAGTCATACTTTGCGGTAAACCAGGTCTCTGTTATTGCCACTATGTCCAGGTGTGCCTCTGACATCAAGGCCTCCAGGACTGGTATTTTATTTCCCAGGCTGTGGGCATTTGTAACTATTGCCTTCCATGGTTTGCTGCCTGCCCTCCCACTAATCCTGTCTTCACCCTCCTGTTTTTTACCCTCACTCACTTTTCCCTTTTTTTGCTGCCGTGCTACCCCTGCCTTACCTTTGGTGTCCCATACCGGTATTCCATTCTGCTTCCAATATTTGTTTCCCTCCTTTCTGGCCACATAACCATTCACTGAGGACTTCAATTCTCTTTCTGGAAAGATACAAGCCATCACAGCTGTACAGGTCTGCATCTCCCCAGGTGGGCCCTCACTCCCCAATGAAGCCAAAACCTTGCTCTCCACACCATATCTTCAGCCAGTTGTTGAAGTTCTTGGTGAGTAGATCCCTAGCTTCCCCCTTGCCATGGACAGGCAGCACTTCCAAGAAAGTCACAGAGTTTGCTACATGCCCATGGCCTCTCCCAGTCCCTTGATCTCCTGTACTTTTACTGTCTCTGCCTTATTCCCAGCTATGTCATTAGTTCCCAGATGGACAATACATTGAGTTTTCCCTGCCTTGCTACCACCCCAGCGATCCCCTGGATCCACTTTTCAACCCTCCAAGCCATGCCTTCTGACAGGCACGTTACCTCACTCTCCTTCCCCTTCCCTGCTGCTCCTAGCTCTACCCCCCCAATAATGGGGTCCCCCACCAGAAGTGTCATCCTCTTCCTTTGTGATCTCTCACCCTTCACCCTTGGGGTTCCATTCCAGAGGCCCCGCTCATCCTCCCTGGGTGCAATCTCGGGTGACCCTCTGGGGCCTTCCCATTCTTTGAGCAAAGCATAGGAATTCCTTAGGTGCACTGGCTAGAGGATGTGCCTCTGATCCACCTCCCTGGAGTTTCAAAGTTAAATTCAAATTTAGATTGTAGGTCATCCACCTCACTCTGTGATTTATATATACATTAAATCAGATTATCTGCCAGCCTTTCTTGGATGCCTTTTTGGAAGCCTATATTCCAAGAACACGTCACCAGATACCAGCCATCATAAAACATATTATTTTTCATGTTTTCACCTGTTTTCCTAACCATATCACTATCTCTTAGGAAACAATCAAGGACAGTCAGATGCCATGCCAGACAGGAATTAGCTCCCTGTCTCCATCACACCATGAAATAAAGCTTAAAAGTCTGAATGATCCAAAATACCATCTACAGACTTCAGTGACATGCAAATTGTGCCACTGCTGTGCTTTGCACCTGAATTGTTGTGCTAAACATGACCCTTAACAAAATCACAACCTCTGCTCTACCCATACTGTTTTGGTTAGTTATCATTTTAACTTTGTGATGTACCATCAGGAACACCGGCAATATATTCAAGAACAAACCAATTCAAATGTTTCTGCAACATAATTCTTTAATACTATTTCTAAAATATTTAAACTTTATTAGACTTGATTGTGTTGCTTACCACCATTTTGAACTACCATACTCCTGGTATAATTGTTCACAACAGCTGTTTGTTCATGGTCCTAAATTTTTGGTTTACTTGCTTATCTTGAAATATTAGCCAAATGCTAACAGCAAAGTCTCTTCCCTTCCTGTCTGCTATAAGCACCCCCTCCCAGGCAGTCTACTGTATCTTCAGTTACTTAGCTCTCATGGGTCCCTATGCATGTAGGGGGTGGTATGTATGCACCAGGGGTGCACATCCCACCCACGCAGCAATGCACCTGCAGACAGGTACACACCGGTGACATTCACCACCCCCGGCCACATGTCCATGGTCCTGCCCCCCCAGCATGCAGGTCCATGCAGGGTGGGCGTGGGCGGAGTCACGGACCCAACTGGTCATTCAATTGAATGCCCAGCATGGGTCCAACAGTGAATCCCTTATATGTCAGGGAACAAGTTGGCAGCTTGCCCCATGGATGTCAGAGGGCAGGCAGCTGTGGTGGTTGGTAGGAGGACAATGCTTCCAGCCCTCCAATGGCACCACAGTGGTGCAGTGGAATGGGGGCAGGTCACATGGCAGAGGGAAGAACAGTATCGCCGTTAGTGAGGAGGGGGGTTCACATGTAGGGCAACTGGGGGGGCAGTAGCCTTGTGCTGGTGCCCCTGTTAGGGGTATGGGTTTTGTGGGAGGGCACAACACTCACCACTGTGTGTTGGGGCAGGTGGGGGGCATCATGCAGCTATTGTCTGGGGCCTCAGAGTGTTGTCAGAGTGCCCTCCCTGTCCTGCGGCATGTCTCAGGGTGTGCACAGGGTGCATAGTAGATTTATGGCAGGGTTCACCCTGGTGTACCCTGCACCCCCTATGGCATCCTTGTGGCCAGTACTATGCATCTTTGAGCATGGTGCATAGTACTGGCATGTCCTCCACGCAGTGCAGTCTGCTTTCCTGTGGGGTCAGGTGCATACTATCTGTGCTCCCCGCAAGGAGGTGCAATGTGTGTGGAGTGGCTATGCACCCCAGATATGTGGTGCTTAGCCGCTCCACCCCTAAGTGCATAGGGGCCATAATACTGCCAATTGGTGGGGCTGTGTGAGCCCCCAAAAGTTTGACATTAAAACTTGATGTCACTAGTATGGTAGAAGCACGCATGCATACTACACATAGTCCTTGTAGAGCTTGATACTCATGGCTTGCTACCCACAAGGGCATCAGGAATATGATGATTCTGTATGTAAGCCCCCCCAACCAAGCTTACCTTATGGAGCCTCTTACTCGGTGTTTCCCCTCCATGTGTTTGAGATTGGTAGTTACCTTGGTGGGAATTGTACCCCTGCAGTCCACTGGAGGTCCTCACTGCTCAGGCCACCTCATTGTGGTGCCTGGTCTTTGTTGCAGTGGGACAGGTGCTGCATTAGTGTTTCTTCACCTTCAGGAGGGTGTTTGGGGTAGTGTTCAGTCCCAGAAGGTTGCCGTCACAATGGGGCAGCCATTTGTAAATAGATAGAGTCACTGCATTACTTAGCATGCATAGCCACCAGGAAGGGAAAGGAAACAGAAAATTTAGATTTTAATGGAGTAGATACTCCATCTTTGGGTTTAATCATTTGTGGGGGGTTTGGCCAGGCTCGGTGCTTCTTTCTCTTGGTGGTGAAAAGAGACAGAAAGGAAAGGCTCAAAATAAATGTAAGTAGTTTGTGGTGGTTCCATGTTACTGAGCATGTGCAACCTTCTTGAGAAGAAATTGGAGTGTATAGGTCTTGCTGCCAGTTTGCACCTTAGTTAGGGGTTGTAAATAGTTTTTGGGACTTCATGCTCCACTGGGCATTAAGGAGCTCTGTTGGTTAGACACCTGGTAGTTGGGTCCCTGATTGGACCAGAGGGATTTTTGGCATCCTGGGTAGAAGCAGATAAAAGGGAGTGATGTTGGTGCCCTGGGGAATTTACCAGTAGAGAGAAAATAGAGGAGGCTGGAGTGGGGATGATTGCCCACTCAGCCATGCAGCTGGCTGTTTATTGTTTTATTGGGTCATGCAGTTAAGTCAGTACAAGGATGAGGTGGTGGCCATTGATTTGGGGGCCCTGGGTTTTGGAGCTAGCCTGAATCTTTAGTCTGTTGAGAGGGAGAAAAGGAAAGGCTGCTGCCTCAATGGAGTGCAGAATGAGGGATAAAAGAAGAGCTACTGCCTGCAAGTCTAACCTCCTTAGTTGGACAGAAAATGAAAGGGTGCTACCTGTACAGGAGCCCTGAAGAAAGGAGTGAGCCATGAGGTGAAGGGAAATTGCAGGGGCTGGGGTCCTGAGTCAAGCCCTTGGTCCTTTTCGGCTCACAGTCTGGGACTGTTTATTTCTGGGTTTGGTACCCACAATAGGAGTGGACAAAAAAAGGTGATTTTCTGTAGTCAGCCACCCCCTGGAGGTTTGTTCTCTGTGTTGGGAACTTTGATAGGATTTAGTGGAAAGGAATGTGGTAGCTGCCTGCTGTTTTGCAAAGGTCTGATTCAGCCACAAGCTTTTACTGCATGAGTCTGGGCTTTAGCTACCTAGGCTATGGGTATCCACCTGAACTAATTTGCTCATGTTGTCACCTCTGTGGTCGGGAGTACCACTTGTTTATGATGTGATGTGATCTGCACAATCTAGAGCAATAGAAGTTTGTTTCATTACTCCATGGAGTGACTGTTCCCTGCTTGATCAACTGTTCATTAAATGGGATCCTCTGTTTTCTGCAGTTCTGGTGTTTGCCTCCTATTTTCTGAACAAACTGTTTGCTACTAAAAGAAGTCTTCCTTCACAGCCATGTTCCAGGGTGGTTCCAGGGTTGATCCCCATATACTACCTATATTTACAGCCAACACTTATTGCAGCCCTGGTCTCCCCAGTTCAGCAGTCACTGAACTCTTCTCCACCATCACCGCATAAGCCACCTCAGATGAGCTGTACATTCTAGGTACTGTAACTTCAATATAGACTAGCTATCAACTACTATAGCAAAATCTTTTCTGATATCAAATCTTTGACCCTCAATCTTAAATCTCATAACCACTCCCTCATTGTCTGGGCCCCTATCCCCCTCCCCCGGAGAAATAAACATCATTCCTGCATTTATACTTATATTATGGATTCCATGGTACCTCAGAAATAAAATGATTAGGGTTGCCACCTGTCAGGTTTTAGACTGAATAATCCATGTTTTAGGGTCTTTATCTAGTCATAGAGTTTTACTCAAATGTAGTCTGGTTTTTGGGCTAGTCTGAGTACTCACGTACTATAAATTACTGTCTCAAATCATTCACTCTTTCGGCTTCATGTCCAGGTTATAAAGAAGTTCTGATGTCACAGACCTTTGTAAAACCAGTCTACTTGTATATGGGGGGTGTAAAGTATGGTCATTAAGGCCATTAGCAGTAAATCAACTTAACCTATTCCACTCTGAATTTCAAATATGGTCTTTTACTGCTGCAAAGGAAATAGTTCTTGCACTGTTATATGCCATCCTGTGTTCCTTCCTTTTGTTTGTCCTATATTCTGATGTGTTTTAGATCCATTCTGTTAGCCTTTATTACAACATTGATTCCCTTTCTCCAGAGCCCTCAGCAGCTACTTCAACTCTCATTTTTGACACTACTAGAACATTCCATGATTTTAGTTTCACCATTACAGGCCATTCAGTTGAATAGCCTGGAATGGTGTGTCTGAACATATGGAATGTCTTAGAAATATGAAAAGAAACAGCAGTACTTGCTGATTTAAGGAGAACACAATGCAGAAGTGAGGTTATCACAAACATTGCTATATAACGTATCAAAAATTGGTCAAAGCTTCTCAAAATACATGATTAACATGAAAAGGAAAATGAAAGAGTTTAACAGAGGTTAGAACAATGAGCTATGGATGAGTTTGGCACATTCAGCAGATCTGTATTTGATTCTGTCTTCTTTGCATCTTGTGTATCTTTGAGCAAAATTCTTAACCTTTCGGTGCTCCCAGTTCACCCCTGTAAATGGGCCTTGTGGTCAATGGGCCTTACCTGGTTACCAAAGAACAAAAATGACTAACGCATAAAAATAACAGTATAGAAATGATTTCCTATCACTTTTGAAAGTCTTCTCTGACATTAAAATGGCTTTGAAGTAGGAACAATATACCCATCAGTCATAAAGAAGGGTGGAGCTAGAGGTGGAGTTTGGATGTGGTTTAGCTTATGGTTTTCACCTCATGCAAGGGTGGTAACCCTAAAAATGATACAATGTAATATTAGTACCTACACTAACAAGTAAACTTTATAAGCAATAATATTAAGGGGGGTAAGGAAGGTGTACTAACCACACAATAACAGAAACATAACTAAGTCTATTACAGCAACAGTTTTGCTGTTGTCACTGTAATGGACTTCAAAGCAAAATTTCAACCTTTCTTCCCCCCCAACAAACTCAGACTTGGAGTTTATACCTAAAAGTAGAGGGGATGGTGTGGGGGCAAAGCCATCCAAAGAAAAACAATATCGAAAGGTGAAATTTCACCTTTCGATATTGAAGACTGCCATTGTGTCAAACTTCGACAAGAAAACTGTGGAAATCATGACATGGAACTGGTAAGGAAAGACATGGATTAATAGAGAAAATGAGACACAGAGGGTAGCAATTCAATTCAAAGTATTACACATAGTGCTAATATGCCCACACTCACATCTTCCCTCCTGGAAGTTTCCAGTACCTGATATGCTACATTGGTGTAGTGGTTAGTGCAATAGTCTCTGGTTTTTGTCTGCCATGTTACAGGGATCGGGTTTGATTCTCGCCCACTATGCTTCCATTTTGTATTGGCACGGTAAAATTCCTCATTTATTTACATTGGAAACTTTCAGGTCAAATTGCATGCCTTTCAAAATTTCACGGTGATGTTCAATGTGCATTCTAATTAAAAACTCATAGTATACATGAAGGAAATGCTGTACTGCTGGTGTCACCTAGGAGGTGACATGATGTGCAACGTGAACATCATCCCACAATATTTATTTGGCAATCTTCCTAATCATTGCTGATCAGTTGTGTGTTCATAGTCTTCATCATCCTCTGCAGCTAAAGATAGCTAATTTATATATTTATTGAACTGTTTCACCAGGAGGGTAAACTGAACAACAGATTGCTCATCTCATGGTGTGACCTGAGAGAAGAGGGTTACATAGGTTGTGAAGGATGATCAGTTACAATAGTATGTGGGTAGTACAAACAAAACAACATTGTAAGATTATGCAACAGTTAGAACACAAGGTATTATACAATAAACAGTAGCGGAACATTGGGTAAATTACCAATACATGTCCAAAATCATACATAAGAACATTTACATGTACAAAGCAGTAATAATGGAACAGAACCATTATAGTGCATGAGTGTACCAGGAGCAGGCTCAAGGTAGTACACAAGTGCTGTTGGAGTAAAAATGATAGGGTAGGTTGTGCTAGTTATCGTTCCTGACCTGTAGCAAGCTCTGTCACAATGCTCTTCATTGCAAAGGAGATGGGGCAGCAATTGTTAGAGAGAAAGGAAAGCTGATTAACCTCAACCCAGCTTGGCGGTATTATATTGATTTTTATGTCATAAATGTGTTTGCCATTTGTATCCCTTTATGAGTATGAAAATCAGGGCATCATAATAACAAGCACTGTCTGGCCACACTGTCAGTTAACAGCTGCAAATGGATCATTTGATAAAAGCAAGTTTCCATACAGATAAAATATGTGAAGTAGGTTTGGTGTAGTGGCTAAAGCAAGTGCCCCTGAAGTTTTTATTGCACTGTCACAAAGGGTCAGGTCAGCACAAATATATATATTTTTTCACATATCATGGTAATATTCCACATTCAGTCAGATTAAAAATTTGAAGTCCTGAATGTCTGTTTTTTTTTCCCAGTATATCATGGTTATGTTCCACATTCATCTTGATTGAAACTTGTATAAGGGATGGAAATGCTGTTCAGCTGGCACCACCTACAATGTGACATGATGTGTACTGTGAACAGCAGCTTGTAAATTACTTTTTTTATGTTCTGGCACCCTTCCTGGACATTGCTGAGCTTGTGTATGATCATGATCTGCATCATCCTCTTCACTAATAAATAGCTACTGGCAGTTCCTGATTTGTAATAAATTCTGTCACAAAGCTTCTCATTGTCAATGTTTTTCAATTTAATTTTTATTTTACCAGGAAAACACCATTGAGCAGGCTCATTTACAAATTGGTCCTGGGAGGGACTGTTCCATAGTAATACCTCAGCTTCCCAAATGTTATTTATTATGAAAACAAATAGGGTTTTCACACATTTACTGATTTTTAAATGCCGCATTGTGCACTTTGTCTATCTAAAAACTTACTAAAGGTACAAAAACGCTTGCTAAAATCCTAAGTTCACTCACACTGAATCTGAGGTGTTACAGCATGAAATGCTACTGCTAATGAGAAACTTTTTTTTCTCATGCGAGTGGTCCAAAACTGTTACCGGGAGTGCGCTTGAACAACAATAAAGAACTGCATCATGGGATTGTTCCAGTTGTATAATGGTAAACCTTTTCATCCAAAGAAATGCCATGATGCAACTGGATACAAAATGGCGATCCTGGCAAGGGTGTGTATGAGTCAGTGGAAAAAAAATGAACATAGAACTACAATCTGATGCTATCCGATTGCAAAAGGAACATAAATTAACTATTCCAGACAAGTTCCAAGTAAAAATATGTGAACACAGCATTATTGATTCATTGCACTGCTGCTTTAAGATAATAAGCATCTCAGCACAGATCACTTGCACTGCATTAGGTTAGGGGAAAAGAAAGAATTGAACTCCTCACCCTATGGTAATAGACAGTAACCCTGCCAGTGAACTACTAACTAGCAGGAAGGACACCTGCTGCTTAAGTGCACTTTGAAATGTGATCAACTGTTTAGGTGGTGGCTATCAAATTTAAATGTAAGGAGCATATGTGTACAGTACTTTATCAGGCCTTCTTAGATAGCTTTCGACAATATTTTGATAATGAGTGGCCTTGTACTGAATTTAGTAAAACATGTAGTATCAAAACTCTTCTATTCATAACAGAAGCCCAGACCCAAGACCCACCGCCTGATGACCCGGGTCCACAACCAACGCCTCAGTCTTGTCTGGATTTAACCTCAGCCAGCTAGTGCTCATCCAATATTTGATATCAGTTAGAAAGTTGTTAAGCACAGAGACCGCATCATGCTGTCCGGGCATAAAGGACATATACATGTGTGGGTGCTGAATTTACATCACCTACATCCATCATGGAGCAGAAGATCAGGAAAATTAGGTAATTCAACCAGCAAAGTGCATGTATTGTAGTAGCCAGTATGGTCAAAAACAGCTTCTGTGACAAGCAGTAATCAACAAGGTGACAAGCAGCAGAGTGGCATGTAATCAGGGAGAGTAGCCTTCTAAGCTAGCTCTAATAACCAGGGAGCTATGAGCAGCCAATGAATGAGGAGAGCTGCCTAAGAATTCACCAGTTAGGGATCAGGGCAGAATCCCACACTAAGGCAGAAGCATTTAATAAAGGCTGGGGGCAGGCGGAAGAAAATTCAGCCTAAAGTTCAGCCTGAGGATTTGAATTTGGAACGCTCAGCAGGCTGAAGTCAGTGGTAGCCAGTTAGTAGGCAGTCTAAGAGCTGAGGTGGCCAATTGAAAACACGAGCTTCAGTTTCTCAAACCAATCCAGATTAAGGCTTTCAAATCGAGTAGTCCAGTGGAGGAGAAGCATACATGTTTTGCTTGGGGGTGGGCGGCAGCAAGAAGTACCATGGCTGGCTGTTTTTAGGGCCAGGGCCACTGGCACAGCAGAGGGAGCCTGCTCTGGAAAGACCTGCTTTGCTCGTGGGGTGGGCAATCAACAAGGAGTACCACGGCTGCTTGTCGTTACGGACTGGGGCTACTGGTGTAGCAGAGGGAGCCCACTCCAGGCAAACTTGTTTTGCTTGGGGGTGGGTGGGCAGCAAGGAGTACCATAGCCAGATGTCTTTCAGGGCCATGGTCACTGGTACAACAAAGGTAGCCCATTCAGAGCAGACCTGTTTTGCTCGGGGGTACTGGATACACAGCAAAGAGTACCACAGCTGGCTGTCATTCAGGGCTAGGGCCACTCATGCAACAGAGGGAGCCCATTCAGGAAAGACCTGTTTTGCTCTGTGAGTGGGCAAGCAGCAAGCAGTACCATGGCTGGCCAGTGTTCTAGGCTGGGGCCGCTGGTGCAGCAGAGGGAGCCCACTCAGGGAAGACCTGTTTTGCTCAGGGGTGGGTGGGCAGCAAGGAGTACCACAGCTGGCAGTCATTCAGGGCTGGGGCTCCTGGTGCAGCAGAGTGATCCCACTCAGGGAAGACCTGGAAGAGATTATTGTCTTCCCAAGATTCCCAAAATCTGTGGTGCCCCAGATGACCCCCATGATGCCCAAGATGACACAGACCCATGCCATGGTTTCTGATCTCAGAAAATCCCAAATAATTTTCTTCAAGATGACCCATACACATGGCACACTTTCTGAACTCAGAAAATTGTTCTACTGTACCAGAATGCATGTCAGTTTCTGCCATTCAACCCCACCCACACAATAATGGTATTATTGCCATCTTCCAGAGATATATCGAATGCAGTTGTAATCTGTCTTGGATGGTGTTGAGCAAATTCCTTGTAATTAGTCATTCCAACTTAAAAAAAATATTGTTGCTGTTTCTCACCTGTACTTGTATTATACCTTTCCTTGTAACAGTTTACTACTTTTACTTCACATATTTTGGGAGGGCTGAAGCACAAGGTTCAATGTAGGAGAATGGCTCCTCCCACGTCCCAAATAAAGGACAGACTCCCTCAGCAGTTCTCTACTTAGCACATTGTGAAACACTGGCATTTCATGGTGCTCTGTGCTCCTGCATGGCTCGTGGACTCTGCCTCCTTTCTTCCTGCTTTGTTTTATTTTTGCTCCTCACTGCCCCTTGGCCGACCACTCCTTTGGGCAACCTAGGACCCTCTGCCACCTCCCCATGTGGTCGCCAGCTGCTGCCCCCCAACTGCCAGTTGTTTCCCCAGGTGATCTGATGTAATCCTTCATTGATGGACCCCGCCATTCTGGGGGAGAAGTGGCTGTAGGTACAACTACTTAGCCAGAGGACTGTTGGTGGGTCAGCAGGGGGCTATCCTGGGCTACCATGGCACTGAGGATGGGTGGCCATCATCTGGTCAGTCAGGGGGCATTTTCCATTTTCTTGGCCAGCCCATTCTACCCTGATTAGGCCTGTGTTGGGACAGTGACCTGAGGTGGAGACGCGCAGGGGCATTTCGAGGCTTCACACCCCCTAGCACATCTCCCAATCTGCCTTCAAGTGCCAAGGCCCTACCCACCCCCCCGCGAGAGGAAAGCATCCAATGGATGTTCTGGATCCCCTTCCTGCCAGTCTCCACTCCTGGCACCCAGGCTCGAGGTACAAACCCGGGTTGCCAGCGTGCTGAGCGAACCCCTTCACTCCGTGCCATGAAGCCAGCCCTTTTTTTCTGCTTTGCTGCCATTTCCTTCCCTGTCTGTTTCAGCCTCCTTTTGCTCCCCGCTTGTTGCTCTCTTTTCTTCTTTTTTTCCTTCTAATTTCTTCCTATGCCCCAGACCCTTGTTTCTTGTTTTGTTTTTTGTCTGTTTGGTTTTTTGCCTCCCCTCACTGTTCCCATTTCTGCTTAACTATTCCCCCCGTTACCTCCCTGCTACTGCCTTTTCCTTGTCACCATCCTGTACCTTGCTATTGTACTGGTCTTCGTTGTCCTGTATTTTTCTTTTTGGGCATTTGTTTTCCCATCCTCTTGTCCCAGCACTCTGTCTGCACTCCACTTTTAGTTTAATTGTACTCCCATTGCATTCCTCTGCATGCCTGTAGTCAGAGCCTCCATTTAATTCGTGACTCCTTACTGATGTCAGTCAGAATCATGATGTTTAAAGGAAACAGAACCTTCCACCACTTTCAAATCTCAGCTGTCACCTGGATCTCTGAACAGCCATTTTGACCAAGCTCCGTTAACTATCTCACTACATATTACATTTGCATTTCAGTTTTGGACACCGCTGGTAGTCATACCATGTCACCCTGATTGCACTCTTCATTCGTCCTTTGGACTGTTCATGCTCTGTGTAGCATACTACTGCACTGTTAACTGGCATGTCCAGATAGTCCTTCATACTCTCGGGAGCAAAATTTAATCAGCTGTGCATTTCATGCCTTCTTACAGTGCCATTGCTGATCAGTTGCTGCAAACTGCCCTACCTGCATCCTGAGTTATTAGATTTATCTCATTGATTTCCTCAATCCTGATTTCATTGGTGTTTATTTCCATGCCTTCATATGGCAAATGTACTCCACTGCTTTTATGCTGTCTGTTTTTTGTCGCATCATGCTAAACCCAGATTGGTAGCAGCATGCTCCTCCCTCATTGCTCAGCTTTTAACTATACTCACCCATTAATTGTCCTGGCGCTTCTCTGTTATATGATATTACTGTGTCCTGTTTGTTTCTTGTTCCACAGTGTGCTGGTCCTTATCCTGCTGCTTCCAATCCTTACTTACTTACCACCATGCCCTTCACCCTGCTACTTTCTGTTTGCATACCTTTTAGCGGTCAGCAGTCAGCAGTCAGCTGCCCTTTCCTTGCTGATCTCATGTTAGCAATCTGGTCTTCATCCCTAACTCTGCCTTTTGAAGTATCGAGTGTAGGTAGACTTGCCCTGTCTGCTGGGGATGATGGTCTGTTTCCTCCATCTACCATTTCAACCTACTACATCCTCTGTCAACTTCTGACAGTCTTCATCTCTAACTCTGCCTTCTGAGGTATCGAGTAAAGGTAGACTTGCACTGACTGCCAGGGATGGGAGTCATGTCTTCCAATTACATTCCACCACCTACATCCCTCATCGGCACTCTGACAGTCTCCGTCCCTAGCTCTGCCCAGTGTGCAATTGAGGTTAGGTTAGCTCTCCCCGACTACCGGTATGGGAGCCTGTTTCTCCCCTCTGCAGTCTCTTCAGTTACATTCTCAAGCTCCACCCCTGCAGTCTATATCTCTAACTCTGACTGTGTGGTATCAAGCGAAGATTCGCTGGCCCAGCAACCAAGGATAGGAGTCCATTCCTGCCACATCAATTTTCTACCAACGTCTTCCATTGTCAACTATTCCATCCTATACATTATGCCCTGGCCAAATTTCCTCCCAATTCACTAAAAATACCACCAACAGCTTAGTCTGGTTCAAAGTCAGTTGGCATTCATTTGCATTCCCCTCTCCTGGGTCGTGCCTGAAAACAGGCAGAATTTGTCTAGTGCACTTACCCAGTCAACAATAATGACGTAAATAAAATAAAATAAAATTCTTGGTTCTGTGGATCCCACCGAACAATATTTAGACTCACCATCTCACCTCAGGAATGAGGTCCTGTACCCCATATGCCTTCAGACCCCTGTACCTGGGCCTCATCACCAACTGCCTCACCTGCCTCCGATGCAGGTCCTTTACAGTCTCTCGAGGCATCTTCTTCTGATCCTCCAGCCCATCCCTGAGCTTTGGCTTCCTGCTACCCTGTGGAATATTGGACTACTTGATCTCATGGTTGCCCTTCCCCAAAGAGCTCTCCTCTGCTTCATTCTCTTCACGGCAGGGATTCTGTACTTGTCCTCACCCCTTTGACTCCTCATGTTCTGGATTTTTACCATGCCAGCTTGTTTAGCCCCAGACTCTGCCCTGTTCATCGGATTTCAGGACTTTGAAGTTCAGCTTACCTTCCCATTCCATCCTGTACTCCAGAGTTTTGTTGCTCGTGGCTTGGTTTCCAGCTCAACCTACTCTGGTCTCCAGTCCTTCTACTCCTGCTGCTCCCATCTCTGTCATTGCTACTCTGGACATTCCTGCACCCTATGTAGACTTCATCCTGGACATGTCCGGTCCATATTCACCCTTGCTCCTGCCTGTCCCATATCAGGATACATTCCAACTTCTTTCCCTGCCTCCTGGCTTTGGCCTTCCAGCTGTGGTGCCTGCTGCCTTGGATTCTGTTGGGCCCCCTGGCTTCTCAGTGTTCTTCTCCCAGGCCTACCAATGCTCTCCTCTTCAGGCTGCTGTAAAGAACCCATGCAATTGTTCATTTGCCTTGCTCTGCTTTTGGATGGTAAAGGTAAGGTAAGGTAAAATTTATTTCTTAAGCACCTTTCAGCTTATCAAGGTGCTTTACAATAAAATCCAATATAAACAATAACAAAAATTGAAATCATACAGAAAAGGCTTGATAAAACAAATAAGTCTTAAAATCAGATTTAAAACTTATGACATTCGGGCATTCTTTTAACCGACAAGGTAGAGAATTTCACAGGGTAAGTGCAGCATAAGAAAAGGCACATGCCCCAGATGTTTTCAAACTAACCCTGGGAATCTCTAGCAATCCCTCATCAGTGGATTAGAGTGAATGGTGGGGGCAGTAAGGAATCAGGAGCTCTTGCAGATATCAGGGTCCCAGCTCACGTAGGGCTTTGTAGGTCAGCAAGCAGACCTTAAAGGTGATCCGCCACTGTGCAGACAGCCAGTGCAGTTCGCGCAGCACAGGCATAATATGACTAGTCCTAGAATTATGAGTCAGAAGCCTGGCCACCACGTTCTGCACCAGCTGCAAGTGGTGGATATCAACCCCAGGAAGCTCTAGGTAGAGGGCATTGCAGTAATCAAGGTGGGTGGTTACAAAGGCGTGGATCAATGTAGGGACGTCAGCTGGAGGAACCAGGTGTTCCACCTGGGTGATATTCCTTAGATGGTAAAAGGAAGATTTAACAACAGCAGAGACATGAGATTTCAAAGTCAAACCACTATCAAAAATAACACCCAGGTTACGCACCCGATCTGAGGTCATGAGCTGGGAACCATCAATCCATAGACCAGAAGGAAGCCCAGACCCAAGACCCACAGCTGGATGACCTGGGTCCACAACCAACACCTCAGTCTTGTCTGGATTTAACCCCAGCCAACTAGTGCTCATCCAATATTTGATCTCGGTTAGACAGTTGTTAAGCACAGAGACCACATCATCCTGTCTGGGTATAAAGGACATATACAGTTGGGTATCAGCTGCATAACAGTGAAAACCGAAACTGTACTTCCTAATGACATCTCCCAATGGCAGCATGTACACTGAAAACAACATGGATGCTAATATGGAGCCCTGCGTCACTCCACAAGACAGGGGGAGGGCATCAGAGGACTAAATTCCAGTTACAATGCTCTGCAATCTGCCTGTGAGAAAAGATCGAAACCAACTTAAGACAGGGGCAGATAATCCACAGAAATGCTGCAGGTGCTCCAAAACCAAACCATGGTCCACAGTGTCAAATGCTGCCGAGAGATCAAGAAGGACTAAGATAATACAAGCCTTTCAATCTCTTGCAATTAGGAGATCATTTAACACCTGGACAAGGGCCGTCTTGGTGCTATGTCTTTTCCTAAACCCAGATTGGAGAGCATCCAGAATATTGTGGGTTGTAAGATGATCATCCAACTGCAACGCAACCATCTTCTCAATAACCTTACCCACAAAGGGTAGATTAGAGACAGGTCTGTAGTTTGCTAGACAGTCTGGATCAAAGGCAGTTTTTTTTCAGGAGTGGTTGAATGACTTTCTCCTTGAGAGGATTAGGGAAAAACCCCTTTTCCAAGGAACACCAGACAATTTCAGCAAGGATTGGGCAGATAACATCTACTCAATACCAATAATGGTGTAGGGCCCAGATCCAGACTACAGCTGGTTGGTCACAAAGTCTGGACAATCATCAAAATGTCCAAAAATTCCTACTGGCTGAAGTTGGACCAGATAGACTGGGTGTACACAACCTCCCGCCAATCTCCGCCATACCTCATAGAGGGAGATGGACCAATCCCTGTCCTGACGCTGGCAACCGGCAACCTTATCTGCAAAAATTGAGCAAGCTCATCACACTTTATTTGTGAAAAACCTCTTCCAGACTGAAGACAGACTGGATTGCATAGTCTGTCCACAGTCCCAAAAGAGCTGAACTGGTCGATTTTGTGCAGCAGCAATCTCTCCGGACAGGAATTCTGCCTTCTTACGGGTTATTGCTGATTGATAGATCTTATAATGTCCCATCAATCTAAGCCTGTCAACATCAAGGCAGGATTTCTGCCACGCTCTCTCTAGCTTTTGACCCACCCTTCTCAGCTCCTTCAAGACCCATCAAACTACGGGGTCCTTCGGTGCACAGTGAGTGGGCAAATGTGAACAGGTACAATTGAGTCCAGAGCATTTCCCACCGCCTCATTATAAGCCAGTACAAGACCATCTGGACTCATGAATTCACTCAATAAATGCGATAGATCCAGCACTGCCAACAGGCCTTCTGGGGTAACTCCCCTCAAAGGGTGGTACTGCACCATATTCATAGGGGCAGGCCTACTTGGGGGTGCCCCAAAACTGAACCTTATGGTGTGATGGTCAGACCAACCAACTGGTTCCACCCCTAGATCTGTGGTCTCCATCCCCAGGAGGAACACGAGATCCAGAGAGTGACCTCCAATATGAGTAGCAGAGGTGTAAGGCCCAGCATAGTCACAAGCTGGAGGAAATTATTTCCAAATTGCAAGAGTTCATTCTTGACCCAGGCATTGAATTCACCCAGAATTAACCATCTGGACAACTCCAAGGCCATGTCGACAATGAAATCCACAAACTCCTTCAGGAATTCTCCCCCATCACTGAGTGGATGGTAGATGATGAGTATCCTGAACCTTACACCTGCTCCCAAGATACACTCAAAGGATATAGTGCACCCCACTGGCACATCCACAAGGCCCAGTTCCATTTTAAATGTAATGGCTACACCTCCGCCCCATGATCGAATCTCAGGAAATGTATCACAGAGAACCCAGGTGGAACAGCAGATGGCAAAGCAGGACCTATATTCTCATCCAACCAGGTCTCAGTGATGCATGCCAGACCAGATGTTCCAACAAGATCAGTTATAATGGCCATCTTGTTTCTAATCGATCTGGCATTGCATAACACCACCCGAGTTGAATGGGTCACCAAGGAAGATCCAGAGACCTGCCCACTATTTGTGGAGCCCTTGGGTATGGGAACCAGGCAGGGAATCCCCCTTTCCAGACCTCATTTTGCACCAGGGTGTCTCCTAGTCCCAGCGACCTTAATCCATCCACCCTTCTCCATTTTCCCACCATGTCCAGGCCACTCCTTTTTTAATCAATTTCTGGCTATCCTCAAGGCGCAACACTTTTTGTACACCTCAAGTTGCAATGGAGGACAGTCAAAAGGACATAGTGCCATGAGCGTGGGAGAATAATGCCCTGCCATCTCAAAAACCACCCAACACATTTCAAATACACTTACTATAACACAACATAATCCCACTAATTAATAAATAAAAAAAAAGTAATTTACACCTTAATCCTATAATCGACTTGCCTTTCCCAAATTATAAACCCTTCATTATACTAATAAAAATAATCCAACAGTCCCCTATGATAAATGATCAAGCAGACCTTTATGAACAAATCAGAACAAATAATTTCAAATGTTTCATGAATGAACTAAGGGAGTTCCCACCTCCCCTGTTCAAAAATGCAAAAACTTCCCAATCCCAGGCTCCACTTTCACCAGGAGTCTGAGAGGCAAGTACACAGTAAAAGAAGTGTAAAAAGAGTCAAACAAATGAAATCTAAACAGTGTCCCCAAAAATATTATAAATCTAGGCAGCTTGCAATAAGATCAGTTCAAGTCCAATGTAGTAAAGGAAAAAGAAAAATCATTCCAAAGCAGTTATGAGGGCAAAAATTTCTAATGGTATGATAAGACAGGCCTCAGAGCAAGTTCAGAATACAGCTCAAATACCCCCAATACAGTGGTGGGCTGAGACTTGAGGGATAAAGATCTAAGGGGAGACCCCCCCTCCAGTTGCACCAAATCACAGGCCCTGGCTTCTAACCGCCAGCGACCCACAGCTACAACCCCCCAAGGGATGAGCCACTAGGTATGTCCAGCATGAGGCTTAAGAGAGAATCTACTCTCCAGCTCCCCATAGAGCCACTAGAAAAACTCTCGCTTGGTCGCAGAGGTACACCGAACACTTAGCCCCAAGCACAAAAGGGGACCCTCCCACCCAACACAATTCCCAAACCACACCACTGCTTAAGGAATAGATCTAAATGTCTATTTAAATTGGAGAGTATGCTCTCACCACACCAGCTACTTCCTCGAGAGATAATGGATTTCAAGATCAGTCCAAACTTCCCAACTTCACAGCCTGTCCTTTAACTGCACATTCTTCCCCAAAACAGGCAGATTCTGTCCAAATCCTCCGGACTCAGGCACACAGCTCACAGCACTTAACAGCAGGTTCCAACCCACATTCCACCATGGAAAAAAATCAGTCTGTTTCAATCATCCAAAAATGGAACCCGACACAATTTCAGCGGTGAATTCACAATAACAGAGTGAGCCGCCGAAGCAATAAAAACTGCTGAGTACTCCCAAATAGCCATGCAGGACAGGGAGAATGGCCATCCTAAAAGCTAAATGGTCATTTACAAAAACAGAAGTAGACCACCACAGCAGCTGATTGAAATCCCAAATAGCAGGAAAGTAACCAAAACACTAGCTACATGCCCTCAGTTCGTTAAAAATGCTATATGACTCACTTAATAGCCCATACTAACTAAAACTAACTAAAACAATGCAAAAAGAAACGCAATTTAAAAATAGGATAAAACAAACTAGAACTCCAAGGCTCAAACCTCAGCCAGCTCACACACCGCCATCGTCTTGGTTACAGGTCTAGTCACAAATAAATCTGGATGTCTCCTGGATCTGAATTGATGCCTGCCTACCTCCTCATTTGACTGATCCTCATAGTCTCAATCTTGGGACATTCCTGCCTGGCTGTGCCTCTTCATCAGCTCCTTGATTCCATGATTATCCAATCAATCAATCAATCAAACTTTATTTATCCAGTCAAAATCACCCTTAAGCAAGTTCATTTACAAGATGGTCCTGGACTATTAGGACATATACAGCTACTGCGAACTAATAGAGTTGCAGAATACATACATGGCACACGTAATCACCTGTTACAATATAACAAGAAGGTTCAGGGCTCTGGAATACATACAATGCACAACTATCCATGAATAAATATATAACTGGGTATACAAGGCTTCAATAGCGGAGGGTCTTTAAAAAACAGCTACCGCATCATTACAAGAAACTGAGAGAAAACAGGAAGAGTGAGTGAGGGTACAACACAAAGAAGGCCCCATGGGTGGAGAAGAAAACAAAAGGGTGTAGGTAAAAGTGTGATTACGAGTATGGACAGAACAAGCAGGGGGAGAGGTGGACAGTTTAACAGAAGGTAGACATGAACAAGACGAAATGCTAGGGGAGTACCTGTAAGTGCCTAGTGTTTAGAGAGCCACAGGAGAGAGATGGAATGTAGTAATCTGCAACAAGCACACAAAACCCTCAGATTGCAAGCGAGCAGCCTTCTAAAAGTGTGAGGCCCTGGGAGGGAAGAAATCCGAAGTGTCTTTGGTATAGAATTCCAGAGGGGGGGCAGGGAAAAATTAATAGCAGCTGAACCATGTTGTGTCCTTATTCTGGATACCTTAAGGAAGACAAGGGATGAGCTCATTAGGCCATACACGCCCTTGGTGCACTCAAAGATGGAGGGCCAGTCTAATGCCTGATAGAGCAAGCAGCGATGGGTACGCAGTGGCATGTTTAGGATAAATCTCAATGCACGATGGTAGAGAATGTCAGGTTTGCATAGCACCTGGTTAGGGCAATGGCTGTAAAGAAGGTCTGCGTAGTTGAGCAATGGTAGGAAGGTTGTTTGGACAAGTCGCTTCCTGGCTTCAAGAGTAAGGAGGTGCCTTATTTGATAAAATATGCCTAGTCATTGCCTAAGCTTTTTTGATAGCTCATTAAGGTGAGCCATGAAGTTGAGCCTGTCATCCAGCCATATTCCCAGGTACTTGAACTTTTCCACTAGTTCCAAGGCTTCGCCAAGCAATGTATAAATCTGGAAGCTTGGAAGTGGTCCTGTGTTGTGGGAGGCATGTGATGAGATAATTATAACTTTGGTCTTTTTGGCATTAAGCAGAAACTTGAGCTTTATTAAATTATGTTGAAGGATGTCAAAGTCTAACTGAAGCTCCTTGTGGGCTATGTCTAGGGAGGGGTTAACGGTATAGAGTACTGTATCATCAGTGAATAGATGGATGATAACTGTGTGAATGTGGGAGTCTATATGGTTTATATAAATTGCAAAGAAAATGGGGCCCAAGATGGAACCTTGAGGTATACCACGAGGCATGGACTTTAATGGGGACAGCTCCTCTTGATCTTTAATCTGTTGCATTTGGTTGGTAAGATAACATTCAAATCACTTTAGGGCAGTGTTTTTTAGGCCAGTACTACTCAAGACATTAAGTAAAATGGGATGATCCACTGTATCAAAGTTCTTGCTAAGATCTAGAAACAAGGCATAAATATATTGCTTAGTGTCCAGAGTGGTTTGCCAGTCATTGGACACCGTGGCAAGGGCAGATACAGTGCTGTGCTTGGTTCTAAAACCCAATTGTGCAAGGTTTAAAATGTTTTCAGTGTCAAGGTACTCCCTAAGCTGAGAATTAACAATTTTTTTCCAGGATCTTTGAAAGGATTGGGAGAAGTGAGATTGGGCGATAATTGTTCAGGTCGGTAGGGTTCCCAGACTTGAAAAGAGGAATGATGTGCACTACTTTCCAAATTGGTGGTAACTTCCCTTGGGCCAAAGAACTATTGAAAAGGTGGACGATTGGAGCTGTCAGGTGATAACAGCCAAGTTTCAAGAAAAACGGTTCTAAGAAATCAGTGCCAGCACTCTTTTTTGTGTCCAGGGACAGTAGGAGATGTTCCACCTGTTTAAAGGTTCCCTCTGATGGCAGTTCTGTGCCTTTGCTCTTCTCTCCACTGCTGGTGCTCCTTGGATACCTTGACCCAGGGTCCTGGCTCTTGCCATCTGATATCCTGCCATCAGGATGTTTCCTGCTCCATCATCTCTTGCATCTTCATGGTGTATTTGGCTGGACTACTGTTGTATCCAGCAACTTCCATCTCACTGCTCTGGTGGCTCGGTGTATCTGCATGTTTGCTGCAATGTACTTTTCTGGGGCATTTCTTCACAACTGCTACTGTCCAGAATCCATTCACTCATTCAATTACTTCTACTGGTTCATCCGACACATACTCCTACCTCAGCTGGCATTACTGCTCTCATCCAGCGCTCCAAGGATTATCATTCCTTCTCACCAAAGAGAAAATCCTGGTATAGCGACATCCCTCAAATTGCATGGCATATTTAGATTCAGTCAATGCAGAAAACAATGATACCTCCCTATAATCTCCCCAGGAATCCTATTGGACTTAGATCACATAGAAGCTCTTATCTCTTGATCAACTCTGCTTAATCATTCCTTAGATATTTCTTTGAATTTAAACCATATGAAAGTCATTACCTCCTGATATATTCTACAGGATCCAAGCTCTGGTGGAGTCTTCTTCACATCTATTATCTTACACTGTAATTGTGAACTTAATTCCCTCCCAGGATATACCAACTCCATAATAACCATATCCTTCAAAGAAAAAAGGGGAACTGACATGTACTACATAGTGGCACTGATACTATCCATTTTTTGCCTTTTACTACAATATTCAATTCTCAACATCACCGACTCAGATTGACCATGTCATCTGATTCATATTTGCTGAACTAGTCATCTAATGTTCTCCTAAAACCGTCTTCCATCCAACATCTCAGAATATGTACCTATGGATCTCCTGTCTATAGTTATCCTGCTAATTTTATGCAATCCCAAGTCATAGCGCAATGGGTTCTGGACATCATCATATTTCATGATGCTATCCACACCTCCTCTTCAAGACACTCAAATCATGCCAGCTGCCTATCTAGTGGTCTTCTAACTCACCTGACAGCATCTATCTTCTTCACACTCCTTCCAGCGAATACCATCACCAAGTACATGTCTTCATTATATTTTATCATCTTATGCATATGCAACTGGCCTGGTTATCTCCCTATTACAGTTTCACACAACAGTTCTGTATCAAACTATGCAGTCATTGTATCTGGTACATTCTACCTTTTCGATATCAAACTCTTTATTTGCCTCATTAGTCAGCAAACTCAGTTAAAGACTCCTCCTTTTCTAGTGCTCCCACAGCATGCTAGAATTGGATCTACCAGCAATTCAAAGCCACAAGGGCCACTCTAGCTTCTACCACTATACTACTATACCACGCCAGTAACTGTATCCATCATTTTGTGCTCACAGTCCTTCCTGCATATGGGCTCATGCAAACCACATTCTAGCATTTCTAATACACCACCTAACCTCAAAACTATCATACAGAACAATTCAGTTATACCATCAGCATCCAATTACTGTCTTTAAAGCATACTTCATCCTCACCTTCACTGGCCTGTAATCCTTCAATTGCCCTCTCCTACCTGATAACCCAAGCGTCATTCCCTTCAAATTCTTATTGTCTCCCCATAGATAATTACATAGTAAAACAATGTGAACTGACCGAACATAAAGCCATTAGACACTACTTTGAATATCAGAGCTTCTCTTGCTATGTTGTATAGCTTCCATTGGATTCATGTACTTCATTTTCTAAACAGTACTGAGAACAAGCACTTCCGAGAACCTTGTAACATCTGTAAAATCTGCCAGTCTGCAAAAGGAAATAAGCATTCTATTCTGTCCTCACCTTATTCAAAACCTGACAGTTTATCTTAAGGAATTCATATAACCTACTATAATTCCCATAATTTGGAGTCCGACAACCCATATAAACAAACTTGTGCTCCTCATGCTGATATCAATCATGCACCTCTGGTAATATCAACTTATATCTCAAATAAATCCTGGATCTCATTCAACCTTCCCCTTTACAACCTGATATAATCCTCATTCAAGATCTTGGACATTCCTTTGGATTGGATCTGCTTCTTCAGACTCAAGAATTGACTCTCCTGAACACATCATCAACAGGCTCACAAGATGGACTTCATCACCATGAACATTACATCCTACACTAGAATTAGAACCTAGTTCAAGCACTTAGGACCATCTCGTCTTAGCTTGCCCTGAGTATGGGCAGGTCAGTAACCATGGGTCCTCAGAGGTTACCTCCTGGGGGAGGGGCCTCTCCTGTGTGCTACTGGTCATGCTCTCTGTGAGCTGGAAGAGGTAATCTTTAGGGCCTTCTATTCCCTACTTGGTACCCAGCTTACTTACCAGGGGTGGGAATAGAGAAAGGCCAAAGTTCAACCCCCATAAGTATGCACAAACACTACTTTATTCACCAAAACATTAAAACATTCATTAGGCACAAACATTCAAATCTGTCCTATGGATAATGTACTAATCTGTTCACATAAGCATCAGATGGATGTGATGCCCTATATGAGATGCAACAACATTAGTGTCCCTTATTTTTAACATATCTGTGTGTTTGAAAAAAACTATTACTCTAGAAACTATTACTTGAACTGTTATAAGACCAGTCTATGGGACCCACAGCAGCCATAACTTAGAATTCCAAGTTGTAACTATTACATACTTAAAATTACAGCCTAACAGCAGTACAGGCATATTAGAACCACATTAGATAACACCTGTGAAACAGAAGTTATGTGTGCTCTGTTGTTGGCCAGTACACCTACCATAAACATTATATATATATATGCTATTCGACTGCCCGTACTCCAGATTTATTTATTTATGTTGGTATTGATTTAGTTATAGAAAAAAACTTCAGAGGTAACCACAGAGCACAACTGCTCATTTACAAAGTTTCCACATCAAAGACATGGTCACAGAAACATTGCAAGTGCAATAAGCTGTTCCTGCAGAAACTGAGTCAAGTTGTGCTGAGAACAGTTACATACAGTTAGTTAAAAAAAATATACAGATCATTTACTCAAAGTAACAGGTTATGTACAGAGAGGAACCCAATAAAACAATTTAATGGACACAATTGCATTGGTTTGCCAGAGGCAGATCACAATGATATCTTTAAAGTAATTTACCAACTTCCCCCGATGTCATGTTTGCAGATCACCTTCCTTTCATTGAGTGATGCAAAGCTCAGCTGCCCTGAAGTTAAGTATCAAATATATTCAGATGCTTAGTTTTTTAACATTTTTATGCCACAGTTGTCTCTGCATGTTTTTTTCTTTGTTTGAAGTTCGCACATGAGCAGTGCATCCACATGCATGAGTGACATCAGCACAGGAAGGTGTTCCCACTGCACCTTTCTCACTGCTCGTTTATTCATCTTTCCTGGACCCAGCCTCAGTGAGTGCAGATCCAAAACTGAACTGGCAAAAATTACAGCACTGATGACTGAAACTGTTCATTATATTGGCAGCTGTTATACTTGCTTTTGGGATTGCAGAAGTGATGATTTCTCCTGATTTTCAATTTTACTGATCTGACTAAGCTCTGTGTCCTAGGTCCATCGGTTCTAGGAACATCACAATCTACATTGCTTGAGTACAGTGTTACAGTTTTAATAAGTGCTGCAAGCACATAATTATAACAAGTCTGTATAAAAAATACATTTTTTTAACTGAGTGGAGCTGTAATCTGTAGCATTTTGGGACACAAAAGGACGACTTCTGAACTGGGCAGATCTATAAATTGAAGTAAGCTTTTCAGTATTGGTATGTAGAGGTCTGTATTAAATGGATGACTTTTTCAATAGTTCAGAATTGTAATGTGCAGCAAGAGTATAAGCACTGAGCTGCACAGTCCAATCCCAGCAGAACAGTGCAATAAACTGTGTATTTTTGGTAAATGCCGCTTCCAGTGTGATTGCTTCAGTAAACTGCCTTTGCTGTTGCATTTCTGATTGTCACCATCATTATGGACAGTTTATATTTTTTCTTGTGCTCCTGTGTTTTCTTGGGCTCATTTGGTGCTCTCATGCAAGCACCATAACACTGATCACCAAAGTATGCTTAGATGTGCATGAGTAAAGGGACATGGCGCACTGAATTGTTTCTCCAGCTTGCCAACTCTTTGCTAAGTTTATAAATGAATGCAATAAAATCAGCTATATACTGTACATAGTTATAATGTACATAGTTTACAGTGTATCTCAAAATTAAAAACACTTAGTTTTTTAACATTTTAACATACAGTGTTTATTTATAATTAGGATTATAGCATCATTGTTTGTGCTCCGCAGCATCAGCAAAAGAAGAGACTGCAGTTGCCATTCTCTCCCGACACTGTGGTACCAATGTACGGCTTCTACGGTGTTATATTGCAAAGTGTGCTAGTCAGTTCGGCATACTTAGGGAATAATGTCTGAACCAAAATATGGGCTACACAGCAATGAATGCAGGGAGTCTACACAATGCACTATGACATTGGTAAGGCATGGGGGAAAGTATAGTGCAGCATCTGTTGTATCTTATCTGTGTCAATATTCACCATTCATCACAGATGGGTACTGGCCGGAGATCAGGACCCCGCAGGAGCCTTTTTTTAAAAAAAGGATAGGCGGAGCCGATGCAGCATCGGCGTCACCGAGGCCGAACAGCCGCACGCGGGCGCCGAGGATTAGCCGTTAAGCTGTGTCGACTCTGCCTGCCTACCAGTTCTTCATCTCCCGCCATCGAGGTTGTCTTGTGGGAAGCCTTGAAGAAGTGTTTTTGAAGAAAATTTTAGGCCTTAGCCTTTATCGTCGATAGTTCATCGGTCTACTAGTTCTAGTCTGCCCTACTCGATGTTGCTGGTAAGATCTTTCCATTATTTATAATTTTGGCAACATCGAGTCTATTTTTGGTGTTTTTTTCTGCAGGTCATGTCGCGGTCGGGCAAGAAATCATCTAAGGCGGGGCGGCCCTCTATGCATCGGTGCCCATGTGGCCGCAATTTCTCCGTGACCGACCAGCATGACCGGTGTCTCTCGTGTCTTGGCCCACTTCACGACATGGATTCGTGTGATGCCTGCTTCTCTATGGACTTCCGTGTTATCGAACAGCACGCATGGAAAGTTGGACGAGCTCCACCAACTTTCGGAGGTAGGATCCGCACTCGGGCCAAGCCGCGTTCTCTCGGCCTTTCCTCCGGGTTCTCTCCCAGTTCTATAAGGACCGTGAAGGAGGGAGTCTCGACCTTCCGTGGCCTAGCCTTGGTTGAGACTCCTCACGTGGTGCATCAGGCCCGTCCGCTTCCTCCTGGGAAGCGGGTGGGAGAAGCGCCCTATGGCAATCACCCTTGGGGGTGAAGGCCCCCCCAGTGTCGCTCCCGCGGTTTGGAAGGCATGGGTCGATGCCGTCCTCGATGCCGTCGGTCGGTGCCATCGATGCCTCTGGTGCCGTTCGCAGTGCTGAGGGCCTTGTCGGTGCCGACGTCGGCGCCGTCTCGTCTCTTGGCGCTGTGGGCTCTGTCGACACTGCTTGCAGCGCTGGTACTGCTCGTGGTGCCGTGACCCTGGATTTGGCGTCGCCTTTTGCTATGTCTCACCTCGGCGCCACTCTCAGCACCGAGGTTGAGTATGGTGCCACGGGGTTGTTAGTCAATGCCGTCTTCGGCGCCGCCTCTGCTCTCGCGCCGGGCAGCCTGACGGTGCCGCTTTCAGCGCCGGGTCCGTTTTCCGAGCCGTCAACACTGCTTCAGTACTCGGCGCCGCTTGCGGTGCCGGGGGGCTGGTGGTGTCGCCGGCGTCGAGCCTGCTCTTAGAGCGTCGGGGTGCCGCTTGACCCGTCGGTGCCGCTCACGCAGCTCGGGGGCAGGCGGTGTCTGCGACTCCGGGACCGCCACTGGGGCTGCCGCTGGCACTGTTTCTGTCCCCGGTGCCGCTTCTGGTGCCAGTGGACTTAATGGCACAGCAGCTGGCCCTAGCCTCGGACCTTTGGTCCCGGCCGTCCTGCCACCTTCTGCCAGCCCTGCCCCCAGTGCCGTGGAGGGTGCGGGTGCTGCCTTGACCACTGCCATGACTTCTGAGCCCTTCATGAAGGTCACTTTTCCTTGCCCTCCTACCATCTGGCTTAGAGCCTTGGATTCCACCTCTTCGGGGTCGGAGTCGGGCTCAGAGTCGGACGCGCAGTCACACCCTTTAGGGTTGCCTGCACAGGAGGGTGAACCAGTGGTCTCTTTGATGAGTCGGAGTCAGCCCCCTCTTGAGGAGCATCGAGTTCCCCTCCAGGTTAGGGTCAGTGGCACTGACCAGCAGGCTATGGTGCGTGCCATTATAGCCATGCAACCTGGCCTGGGGGGGTTCCCTGGACCCTTCAGCAGGTGTACCCCCTTCCGTGGTGTGTCTTGATTGCCCAACTTTGGGGCCTATCGAGAAGCCTATGGGTGGGGAGGGTGCTGCAACCTGGATCTCCCCCTCGGGGACATCCCAGGGCTGCCAGCTACCTAGGCTGACTCTCCCAAGGACCAGGACTCTCTTGGACTCTGAGGGGTCGAGGGGTGTGGGGTCCCCACATAGGCCTTTCTCTGGGGTCCACCCAGGTCCTGGAAGAAGCCGGAGTGCAGACTTCCGTCCTTCCCCTTCTGGGTCCTTGAGAGGGTCCCATTCTTTGGAGGCAGGGGACCGTCCTTCTGGACCCATATGGCCCCGGTCACCTGACTGAGGGGATTCTTCTGGGTGCAGCTTAGGCAGTACCAATGTGGTTGTACAGCTGTCGGCTGCGGAGTCTTCCGGGACACCTTCCCCGGGTGTCCATGGTCCGCTCCCTGGCCCTGGCAGAGGTCAGCCGATTCCTTCCCTCAGCTCTGTCCCTACCCCTCTGCCACATTCTCCAGTGCTCCCGTGCATTCTTGGTCCTACCGGGCCTCTCACCTGGGAGCAGTTCAGAGCAGTGGCATCTCGGTTCCCTGCCTATGTTAGGGCCTTGGACAGTCAGGTTTTTCAACCTTCCCCCGAGCAGCCACCCTCAGAGCATATGGTGACCTCCAGCTCCTCATCCCCCTCTTCTGGGGGGAGGAACCATCTGTCCACATCTCTCCTGCCGCTGATCTCTCCGAGTATCAGCGTTTCCTCGAGAAGATGTTGGAGGACCTTCACTTTTCCCCCCTATCTGCGAACAATCCAGAGCATGCGGCGCACGCCTTTCTAGGTGATTTCAGGGCAGCCACCCTTGTGGTGCCCCCCTTGCCTCCTCCCTTTCAGGAGGCGTCCATGCGTTTCTGGCAGAGGCACTTCTCCGGAGTTCCTGCCCCTAGGGACCTCAGCCAGAGGTGTTGTGCTCCTCCAGAGTCTCCAGGTTCTATGCCTCATCCGCAGTCCAGATTGACGCACCTGGACACTCCTGATGGGCTTCACGCCCTCCACCGTGACCAGCCCCCAGATCAGGACTCTTCAGATTTCGATTTCTGGGGGAGGAGGACTTTCTACTCGGCACGGTTGCTTCTTTCCATCTCCGCTCATCAGGCCCACTATGCAGCCTACAACAGGTTCTTGTGGTCAGCGCTGGGTCAATTCCTGGCTGCTTTGCCTGACTCGGAGCAAACCAGGCAAGCCATCGCTCTCTCTGCACGTGGCCTGGAGCTAGCAAGGCACCAAGCAAGGGCATCTTACGACGCCAGTGAGGTAGCTACCAGGGTAGTAGGGACAGCGATCTGCACCAGAAGATCAGTGTGGCTTCGCCTTTCCCGGTTGTCACCCTTGGCCTGGCGTAGGGTGATCTGCTCCACTCACCAGGGAACCTATCTCTTTTCCCGTAGGGCGAGATGACGTCTGTTGGGGCAAATTCCTTCCCCCTCCGGGGGGAACCCATCTCGCTCTCCCCACTCTCGGGCCTCCTCAGGCCCAGAAGGTTCCCCCCCTTAGTGTGTCACCCACTGAGGGCTAAGGGACTCTGTCCCTTAGGGTGCACTTAGTCAACCCCCTTGGGGGGTTGGTACTCACCCATCTGTGATGAATGGTGAAGATTGACACAGATAAGATATAGAAATTACGTTCTTACCGTAATTATGATCTTTCTGTGTATCTTCACCATTCATCACAATCCCACCCACCATCCCCCTGGGGCTCCAGTCTCTGGATCCTCCTCCCTCTGTGCCTACCCCTCTTTTGAGTGGGGTAAAGTTGTGACACACAAGGGGTAAATTTCCTCCCAAAGGGTACAGTTCGAGTGGCACTTCCTCTCTTCTAATTATCTATACCCCTACAGGGTGAGAACTGGTGGTTGCCCTCCTTCTGTTATCCTTCCTTTAAAAAAAAAGAGAACCCTTTTTTTCACCAAATGTCTTTACAGAGAGAGTACTGACTCCCTGTACCCTGTCCTTCTCCAGAATAGCCGACTCTGCTTTTGGGGTTTGCCAGTTATTCTGTGCCTTGAATTCTGGCAGGTGAGCTTTGCCACTCCTTGCAGTTCCTATACAGTCTGGTGATGGACAAGGGTCCTTGATTCTTGTTACCTCTCACTGTCTCCTAAATTCTCTCTCCCACCTCCCTCCCTTCTTCCTTTTTCAGAGATTGGGGCCCCTACCCAATACCCTTAGTTTTTACTTCTTCTATGCTGTCCTCTCAGTCGTTATTTCTCCTTTTAGTTCAGTTTCTCTTCCTTTTTCTGTCCCTTGGACTCCCTTGTCCCACCCTCCATCCCTTCCTCTTACCTCTCCGGTGACTCAGAGCTGGTAGGCAGGTGGAGCCGACACAGCTTAACGGCTAATCCTCGAGCGCCACGTAGTACATCGGCCTCGAGGGTGGCGCCGATGATGCGTCGGCTCCGCCTATCCTTTTTAAAAAAAAAAAAAAGGCTCCCGAGGGGTCCTGATCTCCGGCCAGTACCCATCTGTGATGAATGGTGAAGATACACAGAAAGATCATAATTACGGTAAGAATGTAATTTCTATATTTGCTGTACACTTTACACATGTGCATCAGAGATCCACTGTAATGGAAAAAATTGGAAAACACAAATGGCTTGACACAGACCGAAGTGGTAATGAAGTATGGTGACATAAGTGAGGAAGGGTGGTTCAAATACAGTCTAACACTTGAGTACCTACCGCAAGGATATGTCCCTTTTTGTAGTAGACCAATCAAACGGTACTTAGGCTATCTAAACATAAATGCAGTTTCCTTCTCCATGAGAAGGGTATTGGCAGTGTCATTTTTAACCTTGGGGGTGGGGGACGATCACTGACTGTACTGTGTATTTTTTGCTCAGTTCATAATGCACCTGGAGGCACACGTGTAGCGGCAATAAGCCAATGCCAGGATGGTATTACAGATGCTTATGCAGACACTAATGGCAGCTGGAGTCTGTATAGTTCCTGAGCACTTAGAGGTAACACAAAGCTGGTGCAATAATTTGTAGTTTTAAATTTATAACATGCCCGTAAACAGGGGAACCGGTGACTTCAACACGTTACTCAATCACTGATACCTCTAAAGGGGAAAGTACAAGCAGGCCCCCCACCCCCAAACACACACATACACAGAGAAGAAAGCTATAGCGTAGACCAGTTGGCACTAGGGCAAAGACAGGCCCTAACAGTATAAATCATTTACAGATAATAAAAGTTCTATGCTGCAGCATTTTTCTAAGTGTATGTGTGCAGCTGGGGGGGTTTGGAGTGGTTGGCGTACAAGGTGCCTGCTTGTAATTTCCACCCTGTGCTCCATCAGAGTGAGTGACTGATAAATCAATTGGTGGGAGGTCACTACTAACTAGTGCCAGGTGAGGAATTTGGACAAATTAGATTTGGACAAATTGTGAGCCATTTATCCTACTCAAGCAATGCCACCAGATCGAGCTGTGCTCTCAGTGTGAAGCTGAAATGGCCAACAACTTGTTAGCATAGGGAAAGCACCCCCCCCAAAAAAAAAGAGAAATATAAAAACCCAGGGTACTATCACTAGCATTTGTGTGGGCACATCGATGCTGGGAGTAACAGAACACACACCATACCTTGATTTTGCACAGTAAAATGGCAGCAATGATGGGAACCAAACCGTAGCACTAAGTAGCAAAATATAATATTAACAGTCCGTGTCGCTAAGTCTGCTCTCACTGCTGTACTGGAATGGATCAGAACTACTGCTGTGACTGCCTGAGCTACTGCCCACATCATTCTCGCTGCTGCCATAGGGTCATCCCTATGGGATCTACTATGCAGTGGCTGTCAAATTGTGGCATTATGTCAGTGTCCGAAAGATCACTGTTAGTGCAGGACAACATAATGTTTTCATCATCAGACCCTGAAAATGAACTGTTTGACATTGCTATTGTCGTGCTGCGTGCTGAGACCAAGAGCTCTGTTATCAAGACAGAATTGTTGTGACCAAGAACTAATTTTAATTGCAGAGCACAGATCTCCCTGTGGTGACATTGCAAAGGTAATGAGTGTCAAAGGTCACCAGATACAGGCTCCAATGCACAAAATGACACTTCCTGGTTTGTGAGGGTGAAAACCTGATTTAACTTGCTAAAATAGGCTATGCATCTATCAAAATACATTGCAGATCAGTTCTATATGCATTCACCTTGCAGTATATGATTCATATATCAAAACTTGGTAAATCGCTTGAAGTCAGTGGTACTCAGTCATGTCTGGCTTGGGAGTCACATGAATTTGACACCTTTGTCAAGGAGCCACAACAGCCATACACATCATACATACATAATGAAATATGATGCACATGCATCAAAAGTGGAAAAGTAGAATGTAAAACATATTTTATTTCAAAAGTATAATTTTAAACATAATTTATTTTATTGCATTTTGTCGCATTTACTTAAAATGTATGTTTTAAATAAACTTATAATAACACATTTAAAAAAGCAGGGCTTTTAAACAGCCCAGTCGGATTAGATCAACTGTCACTGCCCAACCCAAAAATCTCACATAGTAGCTGGATTATTTTTCTCAATTTATAAGTAAAATGTTACCTCGGGACAGCACTTTAACATATTTATTATTGGTTTTTACACAGCATAGCCCAGTTCAGCACAGCCCAGCCAGATCTACTATAACTGATCTAAGAAGCCAACCATAGTGAAAATACCCGGATAAAAAAGAAAAAATGTCTCAGAAATATATCTGTAATATTACTCCTTTCACTACACGGAGGGCTGGTAGCAGTCAGCACAGTATAGTCCTCACCAGGAGTAGTCAGTAGTATTTTTCCCCCATCAGTGTGTAAGTTGAGGCATTGTGTTAGTCGACAGCAGAGCTGCGGTTAAATAAAAAAATAGAAAAAAAGAACTCAGAAAAATTTTGTAGACACACACTGTATGTTGAACATGGAGGGCTCCTGATTTGTGTTTCAGAAGGGGTTGAGTGGGAAACTTGTGGCCAGCTACCGGCAAGCATGGAGAGTTGCAAGAAATGGATGAGGCCCCCAGGTTTGCACAGTGAGAGGTATTGAATGGCACAAGTCGTTGGATGTACTGACCTGGTACTGCAGTTCAGAACCGCCAACAATGACAGGGAAAGGTCAGTGTCCTCCTCGCTACTAAACATAACTACAATGCATGTAACCTGATGCAAAAAACTGTGTCATCTGGTAACATTTTTTATTGGTGGCAGGGTTGTTCAGTGATAAGTGCAAGAACATAATTCTTTATTTTACCGTGAAAAGCCACTGACATGAATTTCCCAGCCGTCAGTGCTAATTGGGTGATAAAGTCTGATCACTGTATATATGTGTGTTTGTGGGGGGAAGGGGAGCGGCAGAGTTTATGTGCTGTACTGTCAACAAGTTTTAAACTACTGAAATATATTGATAGATACTGCTAAGCAGGATATGAAAAGATCTAGTGCTAAGCACTAAGCGGATGCAAATTACTACAGCATTTAAACAGTCTCAAATGCATTAACGTTAAAGGAGGTGTTAAAGAGCCACAATGAAAATTGTAAAGAGCCACATGTCGCTCTCGAGCTGCGGAGTGAGTACCACTACTTTAAGTGATAAATATAATGTAGATTCAGCTGTGTATCTGGCAGATCTTGTAACCAGTTAGTGGCCCTGCCATCAAATGACTACTTTCCCAGCTCAGTATGCCATGAAGGAGGCTTACGGGCATTCATTTATTTTTAGGACCATTTTTTTCCAGTGTAATGGGTTCATGTGTTTCTAGTGGCATTGTGGCAGAGATGTTCATATAGGGTAAATAATGTGAGGACATATGTGTACATCTTTTGTGAAACCCATGACTTGACATGTTACAATCACACCTTATTCAGTGATGCCTCTCCAAACACAAATCACTTAATAATGCTAGACTCCATCTTAATGCTTTCATGACCTGCTGGCTGGAAATGTCCACTCAACATACCACCACATTATGCAACGTCACACACACACACAAAACCACTCACAAGGCCCCCACTTAGTCTGAATATAGTAACATTAAATCGCAGCCATGGGCACATGCTGTAGTATTCCTCTATTGCCTGTTATGTCAGTAGATGACACTGATGTACATTTTATCAATAGTAAAGGACCTTTACTCCCATACAACCTGCTCCTTGTCTCTGTCTATTTCTTCACAACTGACCCTAGCTGGTCATAGGTGTCACTCCCTCCCCAATTCCTCTACCTAACATGCTCCTATGCCTATGCCATGCATACTTGAAGCTCCCCATGGTCTTTGCCACAACTACCTCCTCTGGCAGACTGTTTCAGTTATTTGCCACGTTTTCTACCTTTTCTGTGAAAAAAGTATCTCCACACATCTCTCTTAATCTTGCCCTCTTAGCTTCATTGCATGCATCCTTGTTCTAGTGCCTTTTTTTCTCTGAAATAGACACTCCACTTGCACCTTGTTCACTCAAGTGAGGCACTTGTAGGTTTCAATCATGTTCCCTCTCACTCTTCTCTTCCAGGAAGTACATGTTGAGTTCCTGCAGCCATAGTGGTTGCCTCCTCTGTACTGCCTCTACCCTTTCAATTTTCCTTGTAGAGGTGCAGCCTCCAGAACTGGACACAGTACTACAGGTGGGGCCTCACCAGTGATCAATACAATGGCAGCACCACCTCCCTCCTGCTGCTAGAAATCCCTCTTCCAATGCACCCCAGCATCCTGCTAGCATTTCTCGCTCTTTTGTCACACTGCCCAGCTGCTTTGAGGTGATCAGGTATGATGACTCCCTAGGTCTCTTTCTTGCTTAGTCACTGTGAGCTCTACTACCCCCATCTTATATACAGCCTCAGGGTTCTGCAGTCATTAGTGCATAATGATGCCTTTTTTAGTATTGAAACCCAGCTGCCATCCACCAGACCATTCCTCTAGTTTTCTCACATCCCACTGCATTCTCTCCACCCTTTCCTGAGTGCCAATCCATGTTGCTGATTTTTGTATCATCTGCTAAGGGACACACCTTGCCCTCAAGTTCCTCTGCAATGCCACTAATGAAGACATTGATGTGTACTGGTCCCAGCACCGAACCCTGTTGCACCCCACCAGTCATTCTACTATCACCTCAGTGGCTACCTTATACTACCACCCTTTGTCTCCTATCCATTAACCAGTTTGATACTCAGCTTGTCACTTTCTATTGCACCCCAGGTTGCTTCATTTCTTTAGTCTCCTGTATGGCAGATTGTTGAATGGCCTTATCAAAGTACAGACAGACCACATCCGCTGCTCTCCCTTGATCCACATCCCTGGCAACCTCATCAAAGAAATCTATAAGATTAGTCTGGCATGACCTCCCTCCTGTGAAATCATTCTGTCAGTAGCCTTGCAGGCCTTTTACCTCCAGGTATTCCACAAGCCTCTCCTTCAGTATTGCCTTCATTAACTTCCCCACCACTGATGTGCAACTGACTGGCCTGTAGTTTCTAGCTTCCTCCATACCACTGATTTTGTGCAGAATGACCACATCAGCCCTCCTTCAGTCTTCTAGAACTCCCCCCCCATCTCCATTAAGGTGCTAAAAAGTACTGCCAGAGGGGCAGCAAGCATCATGCTCATTTGCTTTAGTACTCGTTTGATGAATCCCATCCTGTCCCATCATGTTATTCTCCTATAAGGCTTCTAATCACTTCCAGACCCTCTCCATTGAGAATGGATTTGTGGCCATTTCTACTTCTCCCTGTTGCTTACTATAGTGTACTGCTCCATTCCCCACCCTCTACTGTAATGACTGAGCACAAGGAATTGTGTAGCTTATCTTCTAAAATCTAAAGACTGTTACCGTGTGCACTGCTCATGAGATTTTCTTTAACAATTCACAGTTACTTAATACTGAATAAATCCAGAAACAGCATACATTGACAGTTTCTTACTGTAAAAGACTGAAGCCTCTTAACAACTAATTACTTGTGTGCAAGAAAAAAAAATAAGCACATAAATAATGGTTCCTAATTTAGTATGTGAAAAAAATATATTTTTAAAGTAATTGTTCTTACTATGTAATATATATCTAAAAAATGTACAGTTCCATCAGAAAAGCATTAAAGCATGCAAATAGCTTTTCACTACATCATAAATCATTTTTTTATGCTCACCATGCATGCATGTACAGCATGCATTTTGCAATGAGAGTGAGTTTTCAGGGGAGTGACACTGTCAGTCCAATGCAGAGCAGTCTGCAAGGGGCTTGTTAGTGTGACACCAATCATCAGCCAGTCTCATCATGACACTGTTCTGACCTGCTGGGCAGAAACTTTGTGTTCAAAGGAGAGAGCTGGCCCAATCATAGGACAGCGCTTTCCTTTGAGCTATATAATGCCACCCAGCAAGCACAACTGATCTGTCAAGATCAATCTGCTGTGGTCCCTCCCCCCTCAACATGTAATCCCTGGTGATGGTTACAACTCCCTTCCCACCCCACCCACTTTCATTGTGCTACACCAGGGAGCCCACCCCTGTGACACAAAACATTAAAACTTATGCATGTTAATATTCCAGCATGGGGGTGCCAACTCTCCCATGCCATCTCCCAAGTACATTAATATTCTGGTGTGGGGAGCCCAATCCCCCATGCTGGCTACTACCCCCACCCTGCCCACTTTGATTCTGTGACAACGGGGAGCCCACCCTAGTGCTGTCAAACATAACACCTACACTGGGGATGCCCAATCCCCAGTGTTGGTACCTGAAATAAAGAAAAATGTCCCTTGTATACATATATATATATATATATATATATATACATAAATACACCCTGTAAAAAAGAGAACCATCCATCGATGTCTGTTACAGTTGCCTTTACTGTCCCTGCACTGGACCCTCCCACTCTTCACCCACCCTCCTCCACACCCTCTTGAATCCCTTACATTCCTACTGGTTTTCAATGCCATAATTCTCTCTGGACCAGAGACTCATCTTCACTCTTCATTGCTCTGCTACAAATTGGGTAAATCAAGTATATAGTTCAGTGTATTTCAATGGGTTTTGAACTTGTTGTCATAGCTTGGTCATTTTTGAATATTTTCACCCCATGTTTTCTACATACCTTTTTCAGGGCCCAACCTCATGAACAATGGCAATGAAATTACACAAATGTGTCACAAAATGTGATTTCATGGTTGTTATGCAAAATCACCTTTTAGGCAGGAATTGAACATTTTCTCTGCCCTTGCTTATGAGGTGGAGTCATAAGAAGGATATGTTGAAAATGTGGGTTTAAAATATTAAAAAACAATAAAGTAATGAGCCTACATTGAAATTTATGAATGTGGACTTGTAACTTTGGTAATGTTCAATATTTTGACCCCAATTTTTAACATAGCCTTTTCTTCACAGCACCTCATCAATGTGACAGCTCTCATTTTTTAAATTCTGGCCAAAATATGTTTTCACACTTGTGGCATGAAATCACCATTTGAGCAGGATTTGAACATTTTCTCTGCCCTTGTTCATAAGGTGGGTTTATAAGAAGGCTATGATGAAAATTTAGGATAACAATATAAGAAAACAGAGTTATCAACCTACTGTATGTAGTGATTTTTCAACACACACTCATAACTGTGGCAATTTTCAGTATTCTGACCGTAACTTTTCAACACAGCCAGTTTTCACACCATCTCATGACTTTGATAGCTGTCATTTTCAAATCCTGGCCAAAATGTGTTTCACATTTGTGGCACAAAATCACCTTTTGGGCAGAATTTTAACATTTTCTCTGCCCTTGTTCATGAGGTATGGTCATAAGGAGGCTATGTTGAAAACTGGGGTAAAAATATAAGAAAACAACAAAGTAGTGAGTCTACCTTGCAATTTTGAATGCATACTTATAAGTGTGGTAATTTTAAATATGTTGACCCCAGCTTTTCAACATAGCTGTTTAACATAGAAACATAGAAACATATACTTTGACGGCAGATAAGGACCGCTAGGCCCACCTAGTCTGCCCATTTCCCTACCTAAAGGATAAGCTGCAGATCCTATTTAACCAACAGCCTATTTCTTCCTAACCCCCTACAAAAATTGCCTTATGTCTGTCCCATGCATTCTTGAAATCTCCCACAGTTTTAGACCCCACAACCACCTCAGGAAGGCTGTTCCATGTGTCCACCATCCTCTCCGTGAAAAAATACTTTCTCACATTGCTCCTGAGCCATCAACCCTCTATCATCAAATTGTGTCCCCTTGTTCTTGCACATCTCTTTTTCCTGAAAGATGCTACCCTCTTGGACTTTGTTGATTCCACTGAGGTACTTAAACATTTCTATCATGTCCCTCCCCTTCCTTATTTCCTCAAGGGTATACATATTAAGCTCCTTTACCCTCTCCTCGTATGGCTTCTTTTGCAGACCCTGCACCATTTTAGTTGCCCTCATCTGAACTGCCTCCATCCTGTCTATGTCCTTGCGGAGATGGAGTCTCCAGCACTGGACGCAGTACTCCAGATGAGGTCTCACCAACTGTCTGTACAGGGGGATAACAACTTCCTGTTTTCTGCTGGTGATGCCTCTCCCTATACATCCCAGTATCCCCTAGCCCTCCCTACCGCCTTCTCACATTGCTTGCCAACCTTAAGGTCATCTGATATGATTACCCCCAGGTCCCTTTCCATTTTTGTTGTTGTTACTACCTCCCCCCCATTGTGTAATCTTCCCCTGGGTTTTAATTTCCCAGGTGCATTACTTTGCACTTCTTTGCATGGCATCCAAGCTGCCCTACTTCTGACCATTCCTCTAGCCTTGCCAAGTCCCTTCTCATCCTTTTTATGCCTCCTTGTGTATCAACCCTGTTGCAGATCTTTGTGTTATCTGCAAAGAGGCATACTTTTCCTTCCATTCCCTCTGCAATGTAAACCTATAAAGACATTATAAAGGACTGGACCCAGTACTGAACCCTCTCTGTACCCACTAGTAACCCTCTTTCTTCAGAGTGACTCCATTTACAATTACCTTCTGTGTCCTGTTGTTTAGCCAATGTTTTACCCAGGCTACCACCCTGGGACCCTCTCCAAGGCTGGTTAATTTGACAACTAATTTTTTGTGTGGGACTCTGTCAAATGCCTTGCTAAAGTCTAGGTAGGCCATGTCCACAGCCCCCCCCGGTCTACTACTTTAGTCACCCAGTCAAAGAAATCAGCTAGATTCATCTGACATGACCTTCCCGCTGTGAACCCATGCTGCCTTGGGTCTTGTGCCCCACTGGCCTCTAGGTACTCAACAATTCTTTCCTTCAGAAGTGATTCCATCACTTTCCCTACCACAGAGGTCGAACTGACAGGTCTGTAGTTTTCTGCCTCTGTCTTACTCCCACTTTTGTGAAGGGGAATGACATCAGCCTTCTTCCAGTCCTCAGGTATAACACCATCCTCCCATGATCTTTTATAAAGGGTAGTCAGTGGTGTCACTAGTTCTCTGCTTAATTCTTTTAGAATTCTGGGGTGAATTCCATCTGGCCCCATTGCTTTGTCCACCTTCAGTTTTAGGAATTCTTTCAGAACCCTTTCTTCTGTGAAAGGACTGTGATCGACCCCCTCTCTAGAGTGCTTTTGTTAATTGGATTAGACACCTTCCCTACTTCCTCTTTTGTGAATAATGAACAGAAGTATTCATTCAGTATCTCTGCTTTTTCACTGTCACTCTCTGCCCACCCACCATCCATTCTATTCAGCCTCACTGTCCCTCCCTTTGTCTTTCTATGCTCCCTGATATACCTATAAAAGATTTTATCCCCCTTCTTAACTGAGTTGGCTATCTTTTCCTCAGTTTGTGCCCTTGCTATTCTGACTTTCCTCCCTGCTTCCTTCTGCCTTAACTGGTACAGTTCTCTGTCCTGCTCCTGCTGTGTTTCCTTATACTTCCTAAATGCTTTCTAAAAGCTGTTTTTTCACTCCACTTCCTGAATTTGACTGCTCTTATTTTTCAAATCCTGGCCAAAATGTGTTTTCACACTTGTGGCATGAAATCACCTTTTCAACATGATTTGATCATTTTCTCCATCCTTGGTCATGATGAGGTAGGGTTCATAAGAGGGCTATGTTGAAAATTTGAGGTAAAAATATTAAAAAGCAGTTATGACTATACAATGAAATTTTTCAACACATTCTCATAGCTGTGGTAGTTTTCAGTACTTTGACACCAGAAGTTTAACATAGTAATTTTTTCACACCACCTTATGAATGTGACAGCTGTCATTTCTCACACCCTACCCCAAATGTGATTTCACGCTTGTGGCACAAAATGATGTTTCAGCCATTGTTTTATAAATGACACCTGTCAAGCTCAGAAGTGGTCATAAAAATAATACACTGAAAATCTAGGGTAAAAATGTGAAAAAGCAACTAAGTTATGAGGAAACATTGAATCGCTTGGGGCTGGCAGTATACAGTAGCCTAGAGGTTAGAGAAATGAGCTGTGAATGAGCTTGGTACATCCAGCAGGCAGACCTGGGTTTGATTTCCCCAACCTCCACCTGCATATTGTGTGGCTCTAAACAAGTCACTTAATCTCTCCAGTGCTCCTGGGTCGGCCCTGAAAACAGGCACCTCTGCCTAGTGGGCCTTATGCGGTTACCAAAGAATAATAACAAAACAAAACTGTTCCAACATTTACTCGTAACTAGTTTTTCAGATTTTGGCCCCCCCAATGTTCAACATGTCCCTTGTGTTACCCCACCCACTAAACATGGCTGGTGTCATTTTTGAAATCCCCTCTTAAACTCGTGTACAGTCACACAGCAAAATCACATTTTGTATGAGATTTTAAAAATTCTACTTCTCTTGATCATAATGTCATTGGACATTTGGGGTAAAAATGTGGGTACCCACTTAAAAATAGATATTGCCCATCAGCTGCCCTATCCTGGGTAACTGCAATCTAGCAATTTCTCCTCCCCACTTATTTCAAGGAGGCAGTATAGCATAGTGGTTAAGGGCACTGAGCTGCAAACCATGAGACCTTGGTTTGAATCCCATCAGCCCCCACTCACATACTGTGTGGCCCTGAGCAAGTCACTCAAAGGACAACTACTAGCAGAGATGAAGCTCTGACCACTGCACATGGCATTTAGGCAAATTCTATAAAAATATCACTGGGCATCAGAGATATGATAATTATAAAATCTCCATACATAAGGGCTCTATTTAGGAAGGGGCAGTGCCATGTCATTATATCACAATGTTTTTTTTTTTTTTTTTATGTTTTTTTATTTTATTTTTTATTTATTGAAATCTTGGAATTACAACCTTTGAGCCAGAGGCTCATGTACAAAGGCTCCATGTCATACATGTGGGAGACAAGGACAATAACAGGGTTCAGTACACACTGAGAGCACAAGTTATAGAGGACAACGGTGATGGCAATGAAAATACAAACAAGTGCTACAAGGTTACATTAGATTGCTAGGTCACTAATCAAAATAACAAGTTCAAATGATTTAGACTATACATTTTTTCCATATTTCCATTCAAAGAATATGCAGCCAGGGGATGACCTTGTCAGGAGTAATGGCAAAGACCAGGGGAGAGATAGGGGAGGAGGGGGACTAATAAGAGAGGTGAGGTGGTATAACAACCCAAGGGGAGCATTGTCATGGAAAGGTCGTAAGACCAAGAAATCATAAAAAGGAGCCATGGGGAACAGGTGGAAGGAAAGTGGGGAGAGACACAGGAAGGGTAGGGGACAATTGAGAGAGAGGAGATGCAGAAGGAAATGAGGAAAAACAGTGCAGGAGAACTGGGAAGGGGTGGCAGGTAGGTGGAAGTGAGAAGGATAAGCGAGGGGAAATGGGGAAGGGAAGGAGCATGAGAGAAGCCAGGGGGCAAGGGAAGGGCAGAGTCATTGAGCAGAAGAAGAGAAGAAAATGGGTAAGGGGGATGGGTCACAGAGCAGCAGGAGAGGAAACAGGGGGTAAGGGGGGGCAGGGCCACAGAGCGGCAAGGGAGAAACTGGAGATTTTTAGTTTAATTATTGACTTCTTTGGATTGAATAGTACCTTGGAACCAGAGGTTCGTTTACAAGGGTTCTGCATCAGAATAAAACTAAACAAAAACAAGCAGAATGAGACAGAAAATACAAGGGACAACTAGTTACATGATTTAAAACAGTAGTGGTAAATAGTTATGATATTTAAAAGTAAGCAAGATCATAGGAGCAAAGATAAGAGAGGAAACAAGTAAGAAAAAGGCGGTCAAAAAATAAAACTTTGTCATACAATGCAGGTTTCAGTGCTAGGGGGCAGAGGACAGAAAGAGAGAGGAAGAATAGGGAAAGAACAAGGGGGTGAGAGAAGGATTAGGAAATAGGAAAGTATGAAAGTAACAGAGCTAGGAGGTAGGTTTAGAGGGTAGACACATGACTGAAGGAAGTGGGAAGGAGGGGGTGTAGGGAGGGGAAAATAATTCACAAGGCAGGGGATGTACTAGGGGGTAGGAAGGGGAGGTGGGGGAGAGAGAGGGGGAAAGGAGTGGGATAAGAAGGAAGGGCAGGCAATGAGAAAGAGGGGCATAGTGGGAGAGGTGCAGAATATGCAGCCTTGCTGGAACAGTCACAATTATTAAGACTAGAGAGTTGTAGGTGAAGGTGTAGGTTATATTAGAAAAGGTCAAGTCTAGTCTCTGTTACTAGCATGATCACAGTGGTTGAGGAGCACCATACTTAAATATGCCAGCTGCAGGGGAGGTTTGGGCATTTTTTTATGAGCATTCAGGTAACAAAACTATTTAATATGGTGCCTGCAGGAGGGATCTGTGAGGTGAAGCCCCAATCTGTGCAGTGGTCAGGGCTTCACCTCTTTTTATTTATTTTTTAGTCTTTGGTAACCAGGTAAGGCCCACTAGGCACAAGTGCCTGTTTTCAGGGGTGATCTGGGAGCACTGGGCAGTTAAGTGACTTGCTCAGAGTCACACAGTATGCAAGTGGAGGTTGTGAGAATCAAACTCAGGTCTGGTCTGCTGGATGTATCAAGCTTGTTCACACCTCGTTCCTCTAACCTCTAGTCTATACTGCCAACCTCTGCCCGTAGAACTCCTTTAACTTCCTTTTCCACCAAGGTCACATGTGGAAACAAGTTTCAGCTTGGTGTGCTTTTCCTGGTTAAACAATTTTCCCTTTCCCGTAAAAGCAGGACACCACTGAAAATGAGGCTGTGCATTTCATCTGCTCTATACCGGGTAACTATATAGTTAAAATGTGTACAAGCAAGACCCAGTACAACAGTAATACCAGTAGCAAACATTCAACATTATGTTAGAACCTCCTTAGCCCAAAAGTCATTCCCACACAGGGCCCCAGTCTGGTACAACGAACTCCCCTCCGACATCTCCTCCATCTCCAAATTTGGACCTTTCAAGTCAGCCCTTAAAGAACACATTCTCACTTCATGGCGATGCCAATGTACCAGCTAGTGCCGGGTCATCTGTCTATCATCTTATGGGACCACCCCGTCACTGAGCTCCTACTGATAGGGCTACCAAACATTACCTATCAACAATGCCTCCTTTGGCTGCACTCACAAGATATCTGTCTAATTCTCTACTTCGCTGTAAATATCAAACTTGTCACTCCATCCCTCTATCAGCAAACTTATTGTTCTCTTGAAAACTGTAAAGTACAGCTCTCAGTAACATATTCAATGCAATATATAGCTGATCTTGACTCTGCAATATTGTATATCTGAAAAAACTGTAACCTTTAGCTGCCATTCTATGTCTATATGTATTATGTGTTTGTATTTGTTTTTTTCTGACACGGCGCCTTTATAAATGAGTCCCTGACTCAAAGGTTGTAATCCTAAAGTCTGTTAAATAAAATAAATAAACAAATGCTTGTTAATACATGGCACCTTTGCTTGACTTGGGTTGCAATGATTTTACTCTGTTTGAATGGTAACTGTTTAAGTTAACGTCACCTGTTTTATTAAGGTGGTTTAAGAAATGTTACTCCTTTATTGGGAGGCTTTGTATGTGAGTATGTACATCAAGGAGATGATCAAGTAAGGGACTACTGTCGACAACTCGATCAGAAGCACATTTACATTTACAATCTGTAGGGACATCTATAGTCCTCAGACTTTTGAATCAAAACCCATTTACAAGAAAATCTAACTTATCACTCAAAACAAGCCTTGTAATCAATGTTCCATTTAGGTGAATATGTCAATTTGCACCTTTTCCCACGCCTAGTTTTCTAATAATCTGCTTTAACACTGAATGTAGGTGCTTAAGTGAACATACAGTATGCATGGCCAGATCATTTTGAAACCAAGCCAGTCAAGTGAATCAGAGGAAAACAGAGTCTCATTGCAGCCCCTCACCTCACACTAGATTGATTAGGCTCACTCCAAGTCTGTGTACCAAATTGTTCATAAGTTTGAATATGAGTTGGAGTTTGAGCTAGTGGGATGCTGCAATGCATAGGAAGGGGTATCACCAGCAGAAAGAGGGAGGTAGTGTTACCTCTGTATAAATCTCTGGTAAGACCCCAACTAGAGTACTGTGTGTAGTTCTAGAGACCACATCTCCAGAAGGACATAAACAGAGGAGGGCAACTAAAATGATGCAGGGTTTGCAATAAAAGTCCTACAAGGAAAGACTAAATGACCTCAATACGTACACCCAGGAACTGAGGAGGGGAAGGGGGGATATGATAGAGACTGTTAAATGTCTCACAATGGTAAATAAGGTACAGGAGAGAAGTATTTTTCAGAAGAGAAGGCAATCTAGAACAAGGGGACGTGGTATGAAGCTGGAGGGGGGTAGATTCAGGAAAAATGTTAGGACACACTTCTTTACAGAAAGAGTGGTGGATTCCTGGAGCAATTTTCCGCCAGTGATGATGGGGAGATGTCAATGTGACTTGAAGTAAAAGGGTGTCTTTTGGCAGATGATGAAAAGTTATATAACAGGGTTGACATAGCAGGAGGGGTAGAGGCCAAGAGGAGAGATCTGAGCACCCGAGAGAAGTGGTCAGACATTTGGCAGTTGAAGTTCAATGCTAAGAAGTGTGCAGTGATGCATGTGGGGTGTAAAAATCCACTTGCTGAGTACTCACTGAGGGGAGAACTGTTAAAGCAAACAGAACAAGAAAGGGACCTGTGGATTATAATCTCAAGCAGCCTTAAGATAGGAGACCAATGTAGTAAATCAGTAGGTAAAGCTAATAGAATGATGGTGTGCATAGGAAGGGGTATACCAAATAGGAAAAGGGAGGTGTTGATGCCTTTATGTAAGACCATGGTCAGACTGTACCTGGAGTATGAGGTACAGTTCTGGAGGCCTAATTTAAGAAAGGATATAGATGGGTTGGAGAGGGTTCAGAGAAGGACAACAAAGATAGTGCAAGGTACGCAAGAGAAGGCATAAGAGACTAGATGGAGAGAATTAAACTATCCCCGCTGGAGGTTAGAAGAGATAGAGGTGACATGATAGAGACTTTTAAGCATATGAAGGGAATAAATAAGGTGAATGAAAGTAGATTATTCAAAGAGAAAGTAAGAGTTAAAACAAGGGGCCATAATTTAAGATTGGAAGGGGGAAGATTTAAGAGCAATGTAAGAAGATGTTATTTCGCTGAGGGGGTGGTGGAACCCTGGAACAGATTACCTAATGAGGTGGTGTGTGCAGAAACAGTGGAATAATTCAAGAGGGGGTGGGAAAGGCACAAAGGGTTGGCTGGTGAGCAGAGGAAAATATCTTTGGGAAGTGGAAACAAGTAAGGTCAGGTGGGAAATGGGCAGACTAGATGGACAATGATGGTCCTTTTCTGCTGACACATTACTATGATACTAAGGTTTAAGAATGCATGGGATAAGCACAAAGGAATCATAGTGGAAAGGAAGGGGGAAGGGGAAGATCAGTAGATCAAGTATGGTCCATGGTAACAATGTAGATAGGGAAAAAAAGGCAGACTGGGTGGGCCAAGCAGTCCTTATCTGCCATCAACTTCTAAGTTTCTATGTTTCTATCTTTCCTTGAGAGCTTAACTATCTTTTTTTTTTTATATTTCTGTTCACAAATTCAATAAACTGCAAACAATTGTGTGTTTTTTGTGGAGAGTGGTGAAAACTGTGAATATTCCAGTGTCGCTGCTTATGATTTCGGTGGAATATGCCACTGTCAGTGTCACCCAAACATGTAACGGCCTGCGTATGATCACATCATGTTATTCAGTGTGCCCACAAGTTCAGATTCTATACTTTGGTTGCAGGCCATCACAAAGTGACATCCACATACCTACATCTCATGGATGCCCAAGGGTGAAGTGTAGAAAATCACCCATCCCACACATCACAGCAGAAGACAAAAGAAATAAGATAATGCTCCTTCAATGGCGTATATTTGCTTCTTCTTTGGTCCCTTGCATTTATGCACAACACTTACAGCTAAAGAACTCTGTGTTATATGGCATCCTGAAATAGGACGTGAGGACTTGAATCTGGAGTCATGCATCACAACATGGTGACATTCCTTCAAGCATGTCCCTGTGTAATTTCATGTGTCAGGCATAAAACAATTTGCTGAGTAGATAGAGCAGGCTTGTGCTACAGCCAAGTGAATTGGAATCCACAGCAGTCAAGATGCTGTTGTAACACATCTGATATATATGAGAGCTGTGGTGACACAGTGGAAATGTACCTATTGGGTTAAAATTGTTCAGAGTACTATATTGTTAAGTATAACAAGACCTATAAACCATGAGAGCAATACAGAAGCATAAACACTGCTGCCTTACACCAGTCGAAGTTAATAAATGAATTCACAGAATAATTGTGAATCAGCAGGTTATGTTGAAAATTGAAAAATATGTAATATACTGAGTTATGTCCCTGACTAGGCTGCCACATGATCCTCAACATATCCACTACAGCACTGTCAATACTGGCACACCTTTTTGTGACCACATGGAATTTGTAACCACTTTAGGATGCCATGCTGTCCCCAACATATCCACTACAGCACTCTCAGTGTTGGCACATCTTTCTGTGACCTCATGGAATTTGTTACCCCTCCAGGCTGCCTCGCTGTCCTCAACATATCCACTACAGCACTATCTGTTCTGGTACACCTTTCTATGACCACATGGGATTTGTTACCCCCCCCCCCGGATGCCATGCTGTCTTTAACATATCCACTACAGAGCTGTCAGTACTGTCACACCTTTCTGTGACCACATTGAATTTTTAACCACCTTAGACTGCCACGCTGTCCTCAACATATCCACTACAGCACTATCAGTGCTGGCACACTTTTCTGTGACCACATGGAATTTGTTATCCCCTAGGCAGCCATACTGTCCTTGACATATCCACTACAGCACTGTCAGTGCTGGTACACCTTTTTGTAAACACATGAAATTTGTTACCCCCCTAGGCTGCTACATTGTCCTCAACATATCCACTACAGCACTGTCAGTGCTGGCACACCTTTATGTGACCACATGGAATTTGCAACCACCCTAGGATGCCACGTTGTCCTTAACATATCCACTACAGCACTGTCAGTGCTGGCACACCTTTATGTGACCACATGGAATTTGCAAACACCCTAGGATGCCACGTTGTCCTCAACATATCCACTACAGCACTGTCAGTGCTGGCACACCTTTATGTGACCACATGGAATTTGCAAACACCCTAGGATGCCACGTTGTCCTCAACATATCCACTACAGCACTGTCAGTGCTGGCACACCTTTATGTGACCACATGGAATTTGCAACCACCCTAGGATGCCATGCTGTCCTCAACATATCCACTACAGCACTGTCAGTGCTGGCACACCTTTATGTGACCACATGGAATTTGTAGTCACCCAGAAAACAAACAAAAATAATTAACAACAAGTAAAAAGTTCTAATGCACTATCTATAAAATGGATGGGAAACCACTGGATCAATAAGCATCATCTACAACACTGATCAGATGTCATTGCCCTTTGAAGTCTTCTGACTCATCTCTCGCCTCTTAACGTCAGCAAATAAATGTTCCATGTGCCTGTCCTAACGTCTAAGGATGGTCCATGTTGTACCACAATGTAGTCCTTTACTGGAAGCAGTGGCACCTGTAGCATGTCTCTGTCTTTCCGTCCTCCAACTGGTATGTTGATTTATGTGTATGACAACTATGTCTGTGTATGTCATCATACTTGACACTGGCTTTTTGTAAGTGTGCTTTGTTTTATTTCAGATCCAATTGCAAATGAAACTACACAGTTGTGAAATACTCAAAATGCCACAAAGCCTAACATATGACTGCTCTGCACACACTAGAAAACTATTAAATAGAGTTTCTATTTATCAATTCCCAAAAAATAGCAAGTGTCCAGAGATTGGGGTATGAAGATGTTGCGCTAATGCTGGCAACATGAAACATTTTGTGAATAAGGAGCTGAAGGAAAAACCAAGAAAATACAGTTTGTGCTCTCTGTACTTTGAAGACTGCATGTTTGAATTGAATTTTCAAATGCAGTTGTTATCCCCAGAACTTTAACTGAGGAAGTTTTTTGAAAGTCTGAAGCCAGCTGCTCTCATGACTGAAGCCAGGTGCTCATTGGCTACACCTTGGACAATTCTATTTAACAGCTCTCTGGAAACAGGAGTGGTTCTGTAGGACTGCAGGAGGGTGCATGTAATCCCACTACACAAAAGTGGTAGCAGGGAGAAGGGCTGGCAATTATAGACCAGTCAGCCAGACATCGGCAGGGGAAAAGTTAATGGAATCACTTCTGAAGGAAAGGATTGTGCAATATCTTGAATCCAGTGGGTTACAAGACTCAAGGCATCATGGTTTTACAGGGGGCTGCTTATGTCAAATGAATCTGATAGATTTTTTTACTGGGTGACCAAGGAACTCGATCAGAGTGGAGTGGTGGACATGGCCTACCACGATTTCAGTAATACGTTCAACACCATTTCACGTAGGAGACTAGAAAGCAAGCTGGGTAGCTTAGGATTGGGTCCAAAGGTGGTAAATGGGATAAGAAATTGGTTAAGAGATGGATGACAGAGGATGGTAGTAAACAGAGTTCATTCCAAGGAAGGTAGGATAACCAGCAAGGTGCCCCAGGGATCAGTGCTGGGACCGGTCTTCTTTAATGCCTTTAAAAGTGACATTGAGAGGAGCTGTAATGGAAGGTCTGCCTCTTTGCAGATAACACCAAAATCTGCAATAGGGTAGACACTTCTTGGTGCGGGTGGGGGGGTTGAAAGGATGAGCAAGGACCTGAGAAAAGTATAGGAGAGGGAAAGCATATGGCAGCTGTGTTTCAATGCAAAACAGGTGCAAAATCATGCAATTAAGGCACAGAAACCGAGGCGTAGAGCACAAGATGGGTGGAGAGGTATTGATGACCAGCAAGTGGGAAAGGGACCTGGGGTAATCATATCAGATGATCTAAAGGTGGCCAGGCATTGTGACAAGGCAGTAGGGATGTCAAGTGGTTTGCTGGGGTGCATAGGAAGGGGTATCAACAGCAGAAAGTGGGAGGTGGTGTTGCCTCTGTAGAGATCAGTGGTAAGACACCTCCTAGAGTATTGTGTCCGGTTATGGAGACTACATCACCGGAAGTACATAAACAGAGTGGAGGTGGTCCAGAGGAGGGCAACTAAAATGGTGCAGCATCTGCATCAAAAGCCCTATGAGAAAAGACTAAAAGACCTCAGCTGTACACCCTGGAACAGAATAGGGAGGGGGAGATATGATAGAGATATTTAAATACCCCACAGTGGTAAATAAGGTACTGAAGGGGAGTATTGTCAGAAGCAAAGGTGCTCAAGAAGAAGGGGACATGCTATGAAACTGGGGGGAGTAGACTCATGAGAGATCTGAAAAAGTACTTCTTCACAGAGAGAGAGAGTGGTGGGGTCCTGGAACAGTCTTCTAGCAGAGGTGCTGAGGGCAAAAATAGTGAAGGGGTTCAAGAGTGATGGGATAAGTACAAAAGAATCATAGTGGAAGGAAGGTGGAGGGAGAAAGAACTGTAGATCAGGCATAATCTGATATAACAGTGTAGGTAGAGAGAAATGGGCAGACTGGATGGGCCAATCGGTCTTCATCTGCCATCAGATTCTGTTTCTTTGTCTTCCCACCATTTTTCAGACCTCAAAAGATGATCAGTGAAAAAATACAGTCAACAGGATCCAACTCTTGGAACATAAACTGGTAATCGCTATAAATGCTGATAGTAGTAAAAAGTAGTGTCCCACTGTGCCAATGCACAGAATAACAGATTTGTTTTTCCTTCTGTGCTTCAGTTTACATATGAATTATTGAGTTTCAGTGCAGCTCAAAAGAAAACAATGATATTACTAGGAAATCAATTTTGCCAGTAGGTTCTGGGAAACCATGTTTGAGGAGACTCGATGGACCACAGGTCCCCTTCTGCCATCATGTTCTATGTTTCTATGTTTGTTCAAGGTCTGCTAATGTGGTTGCTAAGGGCACTAGTTGATTGGCCCATTTGCTGTCACTCTTTGGTTGCTAGGTGCTTCTTTATATCGAAACACTTTTGTTATCTGCCAACATGACTACATAAAGTGTAAATGTTGTTAGGTGTTCAGGGGGTTACAAGACATATTATGCAACTGTAATTGTTGCATGAGATCAGTTCAGTTTCTGTATGATGCTGCCAAAATGTGCATACTGTGCTTTATTTTACAGGTTGCAGATCAGCGTACTGCCACACAAGGGACTGTCATAAAATGCATGCACGGGAAGGAGAATCAATGCACAGTCTCAGTATGTTTACTATGTTTGTTTCTATATTGTGTAGAAACATAGAAACATTGAAGTTGACAGCAGATAAGAACCATAAGGCCCATCCTGTCTGCCCATTTTTTCTACCTTATGAATGTGCCATAGGCCTTTACTCTGTCAATTACCTATTTATTCATACTCATCTGTATTGCTCCCTTATGTCTATCCCATGCTTGTTTGAAGCCCTGCACTGTATTCATGTCCACCACTTACTGAGGTAGGCCATTCCATGCATCCACCACCCTTTCTGTGAAAAAGAACATCCTCACATTGCCCCTTAATCGGCCTCCCTCTAATCCTATGCTGTGTTTTCTTGTCCTGATATTTTTCTTACATTGAAACATGTTAGACTCTTTCACCCTGTTAATGCCTTTAAGATGTTTGAAAGTTTTGATCATATCACCTCTCTCCCTTCTTTGCTCTAGGGTTTACATATTGAGCTCTGTTAATCTGTCCTCATATGTTTTCTGATGCAGTCCCTGCACCATTTTGGTTACCCTTCTCTGGACTGCCTCCATTTTGTTAATGTCCTTGTGCAGGTATGGCTTCCAGTACTGCATGCAGTACTCCAGGTGGGGCCTAACCAGTGTCTTGTAAAGAGGAATTATTACTTCCCTCTTTTGACTTGATTTGACTAATACACCCTAACATCCCTATAGCCTTACCTACTGCTTTAGTGGTCTGCTTGGATGATTTCAGGTCATCTATGATGATAATGCCCAATTCTCTTTCTTCCCTTGTGATTGCCAGCAACTCCCCTCCCAACCTGTAGGGAGCTTCAGGGTTTCTCTTCCCTAAGTGCATGATCTTGCATTTCTTTGCATTAAATCCCTGTTGCCACTCTTCAGACCATTTTGCCAGTTTTTCTAGATCTCTTCTCATTCTGCCCACCCCATCTGGATCATCTGCTCCATTGTAGATCTTGGTGTCATCTGTAAACAGGCAAACCTTACCCTCCAGTCCATCTGCAATGTCACTGATGAAGATATTAAAGAGGACTGGCCCCAGGACTGATCCCTGAGGTACCCCACTTGTGACTTGCATCTCTTCTAACTGTATACCGTTTACCACCACTCTCTGTTTTCTGCCTGCCAACCAGTTTGCCACCCAGTTGACCAACTTCATATCCTCTATATTGAAATAAGTATAGTTCCATACAAACAGTGTATTTTTGAGTTGGTAGTGACTGCTTACCGCACCAACTCAGCCCCTATTTTCCAGGCCTATTCCATCAACCTACCTTGTGTTTTGCCCACTCCTAATGCCACTACTTGGATACCACTTGACATTTATATATATTTCATGCATTCTTGACAATCAACACTGTACTTTAGAACACCAGCACTGGTGCAGTACTGTTTACAAGAAAAACTCATACTTTTGGTAAAGAAATATTTTGATCAAATACCTGCAAAACTGCTCAACGCTAACTTCATTGCATGCCACTACTAGTAACTCTAGAACAGGTAAAGGCAATTGGACTTAAGCAAACTGTAATTGGACACTGACATTAGAATGGCCAGATAAACCAGCTGCAAATTAACTGGAGTACCTTATGCAGGGCTGACAAGAAATGATTGTTGACACAAAGTGTGGTGGACCCCAACTTCTCCATTAGCTCCTTATATTGTTTTGCCACTAGAGGGAGCCTGATTAAGTTTGAGCAATTTGCTCCCAATACCTCACTTGTCACATTTTACTGCTCTCTAGTAGCTGTTTTCACTTGGTGATTTATATTAAAGGAGCCCTCTGCTGTCTCTTTCCTCTCTACCTCACTCCTTTCTCTAGTCAAAAATGTCCCCTCCTCCCCTCCTAGCGCTCCTCATGGGAATACTTTGCCTTCCTATCCTCTTGAGCTTTTACTGCTTGAACACATCAGCAGCTTCTGCCAATACTTATACTCAGTTTGACTTCTACTACTCCAACATGCTTGCTACTGCCATTCCACTACCTCTACCCCCCTCTGCTCTCATCAGCAAGCATATTCGCCCAATAGTCAGATACCTTCACCTTCATCTGAAGCCGCCACCCTGCATCTCTATCTGGGCGTACCTCATCGCCCCACTATGGTTACTAACCCTATCTCTTATACTATCCGGCGACATTGAGATCAACCCTGGTCCAGCTCTGCGTCCCGACATAATCTTGCCCCCCCCGGCCACCACTCTCCCTAAAACTGATGGACTAACTTTCGCCCACCTAAATGCTAGGAGCCTTATGGCCAACCTCCCTGACCTCCAGGCTTGGATCTATACTAACGTCCCAGATGTCCTCGCCATCACAGAAATCTGGCTTAAGTCCACAGTGCTTGACTCTCAGTGCCACTTTCCTGGATACAACATGCTTCGTAATGACCGTCCTGGCACTAAAAGAGGAGGTGGCCTTGCCCTCTGCTTTAAAACTCACCTAAACATTACCCTTCTGCAGGACCCCCTACTACCAAACTGTGAAATCCTACACTCCCTACTGCTTCTTGGGGGTGTAAAGAAACTCCATATTTTTTGTACTTATAACCCCTCCAAAAATGCTACACAAGGCATCTCTGAACTCCTAGGGTTTCTGCCTTCAGTTACAGGCAAGAATGACATTATCTGCCTTGGTGATTTTAACCTTGACTGGTCCGAGAAAAACTCAGCTAACCTATCCTCCTTAGCTAGCAAGGCAAATCTATCCCAGCTCATACATGAACCCACAAGGGTCTCACGTGGGGGCAACTGTGCCACCCTCCTTGACTGGATACTTACTAACAGGACGGAATATGTTGCCTCAGCGGTGTGCTACCTGGACACAATTAGTGACCACTATCCTATCTACTGTGTCTGGAACACTGTCATTCCCTCCTCCCTGCTAAAACTGTAATCTTTCCTAATCTTCCCGCCTAAGTCATGAGGACTTTAACTGACCTTAACCAGGTTGACTGGTCCCCTCTCTACCAAACAGAGGACATTAACACTACAGAATATTTCAACTCCGTCCTCCTCTCTCTTCAAAACCTTCACATCCTGGTCACCACACGTAGGATGGCAGGGAAAGTAACCAAGTGGCTAACATGCCCCTGCTTCAACTTCTCAAATCTAGGGACAAACTTTGGTCCAGGTGGAAGATCTCCACTCGTGCAGACTTTGGAAGACTATCGTGCATTACGTAACAACTGCAAAAGACAAATTCTGATTGCCAAAAGCACCTACTATAGGAACCTACTAATAACATCCTCTACAAATCCGCGCAGGTACTGTGTCCAAAATTAAGGACATTCTCGGCAATGACAAGCCACAGAATCCAGCTGACATGAACATTCAAGGTGTTCACTGCACCAACCATGACACATTGCCAATGCCTTCAATGCCCTTTTTCTTCTCCACCAGTTGCTACTCTAACTAGCCTCAACCTGACTGTCCCTCTTCTCCTCCCTCGCCCCTCCCCTCCCTTTCATTCTGGCCAACCACATACCTTGAAGTTCGCAGCTACTTAACTCCCTTCCGCACACGGAGGTTAGAGGCCTGAGGGCATCCATCCTTGCATACTTAAGCAGTATGTAGCCGCATGACCAGACCTATCATCTGGCTTTTAACCTCCTCGATTTGTACATCTACTGTCCCATCCACCTGAAAACTGCCAGAACCATCCCTATACACAAAAAGGGCGATGTCAAACTCATGTCCAACTATCACCCTATATCTCTTCTGCCCACTCTCAGTAAGCTGCTTGAAAAAATAGTCCACCGCCAGCTTGCTGCTCACCTTGACATGTTTAATCTTCAAACCCCGTGCCAACATGGTTTCTGGCCCGATCACAGTACCACCTCTGCACTTACACAACTTACAAATGACATCAGAAATAATATGGACCGTGGCCTACTCACTGGGGCCATCTTTATCGACCTGTCTAAAGCCTTCGACATGGTACACCATCCTCTCATGCTAAAGAAGCTCCAATCCATTGGAGCATCTGACCAAGCCCTCTCCTGGTTCCATAGCTATCTTGACAATCAGACTCAGGCGGTTTGCATTTCACAAGGCCCTTTCCTCCCCCCTAAACATCTCCCGTGGAGTTCCCCAGGGATCCACTTTTGGACTTCTACTCTTCTCCCTCTTCCTAAATGATATTCCCACCATGTCCCGGCATAGCTGCACTCTTATGTCCTCAGATGACCTTGTTCTCTACTCTGGGTCAAAATCGGTTGCTGCCATCAACTCCACTCTCACTAATGACTTCCAATTCCTGCAGACCTGGCTCTCTAGCAACCACCAAGTCCTGAACCTAGAAAAAACCTGTGCTATGCTATTCGGATCTTCTAAGAAACTGTCTGCCTCTGCGAACAGGCTCCGGGTTCAATGCCTTGATGGCTCCCTCATCTCAAACACTGAGTCCTTCAAGTACCTTGGGGTCACTTTGGATACCACACTTGACCTGTCTCAACATGTCAATATGGTGTGCCATGCCGTCAATGCTAAAACTGGCGGACCTTATCACGTGCACCACTCCCCTCACTCCTTCCGCTAGACTTTCTGTTGTGAGAGGTATTCTCTTACTCCAGCTCCAATATGCTCTGCCCCTCCTCTTTGCTGCAAACTCTGCTACACTCCACAAATGGGACACTGTCTACAACAACATCTGTAGATTCACCTTAACTGCCCCACGTCTTACCCATCATTGTCTCCTTTACGCTGGCTTAAATTGGCTGTCACCTAAGGATATTCGAGCCTACTCCCTGGTCTGCTTTACTGACTCCCTGTCTAGACCTCCCTGCCCTGTCTATCTTGCCAACCTCCTGACTCCTGCCTCACACACCCGTACCCTCAGGTCTTCCTCTGTCCCCATGCTCTCCACTAGACCTTGCATGACAAAAATGGGTGAACAGGCATTTGTCCATTTTGCTCCCAAATTCTGGAACTCACTCCCCCTTATGGTGAAAACGTCATCCTCCCATCGTGAATTCAAAAACTCGCTGTTCTCCCACCTCCTAGCCTCTGGCCAATGCAAATGCTTTTAATTTGCTTTGTCCCACTGCAGGCTGTCGGGTCTGACCCTGAGTACTACACTAATGTTCTCCCATGCAATATGTTTGTCTAGGTGGCTATGAACCTTGATGTCTTTACTGTCCTCAGCTGTCTTATGGTTACTCTAATTGCTTTATTTTACATCCTTACTATGATCTATGCCTAAAATGTACCCTTATGTAACTGTTACTGTGCTACCCAATGTATATCTTGTTTTGCTCCTGTACACTTATATTATGTCTGTGCATTTCTGCATATTGTAACCAATGTCCTGTGCTCTCCCGGGTCGTGCCTGAAAATAGGCAGGTCTATTGCCTAGTGCACTTACCCGGTTACCAAAAGCTAATAAATATAAATAAATAAATAATATTGGAGCAAGGTGAGAGAGACAGTGGACAATGCTTAAACCATAGGGGTTTTCTGGAGGTATTGGGACTGGGATATGAACTAGGATGGTGAATAGTGTTGTTTGAATAGTATCCTATGAATTAGGATATCACCAGATAACTGACATTTTGCCAGATAATGGATCTGGTTGGATAGTAGTGCTATCTGACCATGGATCTGACCATCCTGGATCGAGGTTGGATTCCTGGATCTGCAGTCAGATCCCTGGATCTGACCTCAGATCCCTGGATCTGATACTAGATCTGACTATGGATCCCAGGATCCTACTGTGGATCCCTGGATCCAACCTCGGATAATATGGGATCCAACCTGGGATCTGACCTCTGACTTAGGTCAGGTCCCAGGTCAGATACTGCCACTATCTGATCACAATCAGATCCACAAAGGCACTATCCAAGCATCACTAATGGTGAATGGAACCCCATATCAGGTAGACTTAATAGACCACTTCTTCTGCTGTCCAAAGTTCTGTCTTTCTGTATTTCCATGTGACTACATATTTTTACCTTCTTTTTTCTCTTTCTGATATTTCCAGGATGCAGGTACTCATATCTCTATGTTATCCTCTCAACAACAGCAAATGTCTGTACAGCATAGGGCCCCCCCCGACCTGCCACATCTGTCAGTGCCTGAGCGGGTTCTTTGTCTACATATGCTGGCACTCTTTGTGCTTGACAAGCAACTCAGTGATGTGGGTTAAAAAAATCCACTCCACACCCTGTTTGGACATGAGCAGTAGAGTAATGCACCTCTTGATATAAAACTCAATGGCAGAGCCTATCACTATAGCAGCTAACTGTGAAGTAGGGTATCAGTAGGAGAATCCTTTTACAATTTGGAGTTAGCTGTTTCAGTTATTGGGGCATTACCAGAAGACATTGTTCAAGATGACACAGATGAAGAAATCAGGTCCATACCAAATGGTTTAATTGCTTTAGAAGAGATGTGTCCAGTAGACAAGGAAGGAAAACAGGCATATAAAGTTGAACATGATTACCTTGTACTGTCCACTATGGTTAATGAAACAGAACAATTTAAAGAGGTCCATGTGATTAATGCCAAAAATGCTTCTGAGATAATAGAAGATGAGGTAGAAATAGGTAAAAGTTTACTTTCCCCTGATTTTAAAGAACAAGTTGAGTAAGATATACAAAATTGTAATTGTGAAACAAAAATAGAAAAAGAAAAGGTTCATGAAATGTTCCTTTAGTTTAAGGACATGTTTGCAAAAGATGCTTATGAATGTGGGGTAACTGACCTCCATGTTACCGGGGTCCCTACCGACCCCAGTAAAGGTCCAGTTTATGTACGCCAGTACAGAATACCACTAGCATCTTATGAACATATATGAGATATACTGCATACCTTGATGAAGCGAGCAATTATAAGACAGGGGAACTCTATCTATAATTCCCCCATTTGGCCTGTATTAAAACCTACAGGAAAGGTGAGGCTCACTATTGACTATAGGAAGTTAAACAAATAAATACCGTTACCTCGCTGGCCCATGACATATTTGGACCAAAGTGTGGCCAAAGTTCAGGGTGCCAAATATTTCACTACCCAAGATATGGTGAATAGATTTTGGACATTAAGAGTGGACCCAAAAGATCAGTATAAATTGGCTTTTGCCTTTGCAAGGAGACAATACACATGGAATAGGTATCCTATTGGGTACCTAAATTCACCAGCAGATTTCAATATCTGTCTACAAAAGGCCATGCCTGATGCTGAAAGCAGAGGAAATCTGGTTTACATGGATGATGTACTAAGTAAAAGCAACACTTTTGAGGAACACCCAGCTGAAGTAACCTGTGTGTTAAACCAGCTGAAGGCCGATGGTGCCACATTTTTCTTATCAAAGGGGCAATGGTTCAAAAATAAGGGAAACTATCTGGGCATGAAGTTGGTCCTGATGAGCTACACCCTCAGCATACTAAAGTTGAGGCAGTCCAGAAAATTAGTCTACCCAAAACTTTAAAAGAGTTACCCAATTTCCTAGGGATCTGTAACTACTCAAGACAGTTTATCCAGAACTATTCAGAAATTGCCTATCTCCTCACCAGGCTGCTGAAAAAGTCATAACCTGGGGTTGTTGGGGGGAGTGAGCAAGAGGATGCCATGCAAGCTTTAAAAGATAGTCTGAGTCAAGCACCATGTCTTGCTTACCCACAAATGAAAAATGATTTCTATTTAGAGGTAGGACATACTAGTAGCAGCATCAATGCTGTGCTATCTCAGAAACATGATTCAGATAAATGTGTTATTGCTCATATGAGTAGAACCTTGAGTGATATTGAGAAAAAGTTTTCAGATTGTAAAAAGACATTGTTTTCCACCGTATGAGCAGTACAACAGTTGAAAAACTACATTTGTTGTAAGAAAGTTGTTATAGAGACTGGTCACCAACCACTTATGTTTCTGGGGAGCCAGAAACTTAAGGATTGTAATGTGTCTAGCAGCAGAATTGTGGCCTGGACCTTAGCACTTCAGAGCCTACCCCTAGAGGTTAGGTAGGCAAAGAACAAAATGAATACAGTAACTCAGGGGTCAGCAGACCTGGAGATACATAATTGTACTGTAGATGAACATGCAGTACAAGAGTCTGAGCTATCTCCTAAATTGAAAATGGTATACAAACATAACAGGCACCCCCCCATGATGAGAATGTGTGTGAAAATTCACCTAGAGCCTATATTGATGGTTGTTCATTCCAGCAAAGTGTAGACCAGTATTCTGGTTTAGGAGTGGTATGGCATGATGATATACCATGTACTCCTATTAAATACAAGCTCAGTCCTAAGTCTATCCAATATGCAGAACTGGCAGCCACCTATATAGCGGTACAGACTGCAGTACAACATAAGTTGCAAGACATTGTAATTTGCACTGACTCTGATTATGTTAGGCAGGATTTCCTTACACCTCTACCATGGTGGAAGGTAAATGGTATGATCAGTTTAAGAGGCAATAAGGTGATGCATGCAGACCTTATCCTAGCCATAGATCAGTTGGTTCAGGAACATAAGTTGATTGTTTATTGGAAAAAGGTAAAAGGGCACTCAAAAATTCAGGGAACAGAAAAAACAGGAAATGACCTAGCAGATGCTCTGGCTAGGGAGGGTGCTTTAAGTGGAGAAGAATTGAACTTTGTTTCTGCTGTCCAAGCTAATGTGAATGTGGTTACCCACAGACAAAAGCAACAGGAACAGGAAAATAAGGTTCTACACTTGTACAGTGAGAAACCTTACTTTGATTTAGTGAGAATGCAACAACAGGATGAAGAGGTAGGAATATTTTATCGTTTCCTCAAGGATCCCACTGAAAACATGATTTCTGACAGTGACCTAGAGAATAGCCATGACCTGATGGCCATGTATAGCCAAAAGGATAAATTCCAATTAAGGAATGATCTCTTGATAACAGATGGTAAAAATCCACATGAGGTTCAATGTGTGGTTCCTTTAGGCCACAGGGGAATTATGTTATGACATGCTCATGATGAACCATCGGGAGCACATGGGGGATAGAAGAACTTATGAAACCTTAAAAGAGATAGCCTACTGGCACTACATGTACAAAAATGTTGCAGAGCAGAGTATGTACAAGGGTGTATAACCGGTTGCAAGTTCCAACCTACTACTCCCAGACATAGTGCACCATTACAGTCAAAAGGAATTGCTATACCTTGGTCAGACATCCAGATTGACTGGATTGATCCTGTTACCACATATTCAAGGGGTAACCAATACCTTTTGACAGTTTCTTGCCTGTTCACTAAATGAGTTGAGTGTATACCTGCTCCAAATAGCACAGGTAAAACCACTGCTTTCTTATTAATAAACCATTGCTCAGATAGTCAAAGCTTTGCTCGGTGTGCAAACCATTTACATGGGTTTAGTGTAGGATTAGCTCAAGTCTGCTATATTCAAAAGGACAAATAGCGTATTCAAACCACATTAGCACCGGGCAAACCATAATATATGCAAGGGACAAACTGAACATGAATACAGGCACTATGAGAGATTCAGTGACTAGTGCCATGCTAAGGTGTTTAGTGCAACTTTGCATAACCCTTTGCTTGGTACAAATTACTGCCCAGGAAAAGCTGGTCTTAACTCTGGGCAAACAGCTTTGCATGACATTGTGGCCTTGCGTGGCATTAGCATGGCCTTGCGCGACCCTAACATATGACTATGACACAGAGAGAAAAACAGACATGGAGGACACATGCTGCTCACTGATGGCACCACAGTGATGCCGACTGCTGCCTCCAGTCCCAGCCATGCCAGGCAGTATGTGGTGACCTGGTCCCTGGGGGCCACCATGGTAGTGTGTGGCCATACAGCACACACCTGCAGACCATACATCTGGGGTGACCAAAAGATGTCAGCACACACATGCAGCACTGTGGGCATGGTGGGTGTTGATGGGATTGTGTATGGGTGGCCAGGCCTCACCACAGACAAGGTGCAGCTTCACAGCTGGGACACAGCATGCAGTACACATGGGACAGTACTGGGAATAACCCAATACCTGTGTGCTTGACCAATCATACATGTGCCCCCAGTCATATACCGCACAGCTGTATATACACCACAGCACACACAGCCAGCCATGTCTATGTCACTATGAGCATCCCATGCCAGAGGTGCAACACCTATGGGTCACACAACAGTGTGGCAGTACTGTCCACTGGCAGCACACACCTGCAAGTTGGGCTTGTCACTGTGTACAGTGCAGTGGTCATCACTACCCTACACACCATAGGCATTGCTGTGTCCATCACACTACTGGTCCCCTGTGGTGTCTGCTGTGCACTGTAGCATGCCCTACAGTGTGACAGTTGCATGCATCACCACCACCACCTGTGCCTATGATGTGTTGTCCCCTGGGGTACACGCTGTTATGCTGTACTGCATACATGTAGCCTGCAGCTACCTTCATGCACTGTCAGGCTGACCTACAGGTGGTGCTGCAGCCAGACCTGGCCAGCCCCTGTACTTTCAGACTGATCTACAGGTGGAGCTGTGGGGCCCTGCAGTAACACTGGCAAACTTCAAGCACATCAAGGCACAATGAGATGCTAGTCTGGATGTTTGCACAAAGACTACCTAAGTAGGCTCATTTGCATGTTACTGTTGAATATGGCAAAGTTTAGAGCTGGGAAAATGTGTTTGCACCGGGCAAATCGCTTAGCTCTGAGCTAAAGCTGTGCAAACGTGTTAGCACAGCACTAATGGTTCGAGGAATATTATACAGTTTTGAACACTGTTCTTTCACGTCCACTGCTGTCTGCAACTGTACTGGGTCCACACGTTTGCTGGCACACACATTGGCCACATAGTTCACCTCTACCTACCTTCACATCGCTGTGCACTGTGTTGCTGTTGTGGTTTGCACTTCCTGGTTGCTATATTCAGAGCTGTCTTATTGCAGGGCTACATTTGCCCTGCACTCCCAACCCAGTTTGCCTGGCCTCATTCCCATGCTATATTCAGAAGCTGTATGCCCCAGACTATTCCTTTTGAATATAGTTTGCTTTTTCTCCGGGCTAAGTTTGCCCACTGGGCAGTGCTAATTTGGCCCCGGGGCAAAGTTCTGAATATCTGTTCCCATGTGTTTAGTCAATGGGGATTACCATTAAGAGTAGAATTTGATAGAGGTCCTCATTTTGTAGGAGAGGTGATAGAGAATGTGTGGAAAATTGTAGGCATACAGAGAAAACTGCATGTGTCCCACCATCCACAATCATCTGGACAGGTGAAATGTGCTAATCAAACAATTGTGTACATACTGAAGAAATATGTCAGTTCTTCAGGAAAAGACTGGGCAGTAAAGTTGCCACTAGTATTAATGGCCATACGGGCTATCCCTAATAAGTCTACAGGTGTTTCTCCTTTTGAAATGATGACAGGAAGACAAATGGTACCTCTACACCTCCTGCATATTACAGGAAATGTAAACTCAGCACATGCCACTACAGCACATGAATATGTAACTCATTTAAGACAGCATTTATTAGAAATATTTGCATTTGCTCAAAATAACTTAGATAAAAGTGTTGAGACTTCTAAGTCATATAATGTCAGGAAAACTAATCCAAATGAGTATCAAATTGGTGATAAAGTGTTTTACTTTAACTACAGTAGGGATAAAGCCAAGGTCAAAAAGTTCCTTTCACATTGGCAAGGACCCTTTGTGATCACTGACAAAATCTCACCTGTAGCATACCAAATTGAACTAAAACAGAAAAACACCAGAGAGGCAGTACTTAAATGGGTTTATTAATCAATTGAGGCAATATCGTGAATGCAACAAAACACAGGAAAATATTCTGAGTGAATCTAGAAGTGGTGATCAAGAATTAGAGTCTAGTTAAAATGTTAATTGTAATATTGATCTTTAAAACAGATGGACAAAGAGAATGTGTTGTATTTGTAAATGTTCGAAACAATGTAAAAGATTGTTACACTATTTAAAAGCGTTAATCGTTGTAATCATGTTTAATCATGTTTGTTCATGTAGTGCTGTACATATTCCTGTGTGAAAAAGTACATCTCCTATGATGTCATGTAGTGATGTCACACCTCTGATGTCACATCTGATGATGTCATATGTGATAATGTCATGCACTGATAATGTCATAAGTTACCACATGATATGTGTAACTTTGTGTTTTATGCTTCATTTTCCTTGTGATGCTTAAACTATATACCTATATATGGTAGGACTATAGTTTGGAATTACAAAATGCATTTTTGGGGTGCATTTTTAATTCAAAAGGGTGAAATGTAGGAACAAAACTAAGTTGATTAAAATATGTTACTATTATCCTAGCCTTATTAATTATTAACTGCTATATCATACACTTTATAAGGGCATAATTATAAGGAGGGCATACAAATAAAAATGATAACTTCTGGTAATAATTAGTGCCTACATGAAAAACATTTCTTCAGAGTTAAGACAAAAAAATGCTTCTGTAGTTTAAATTTCTAAGTGCCCTCTCTCTGGCTGAGAAAGGGAGCACTGCAGGCATCCCTTATATGGCACATCCCATGTAGGGGCTAAGTTTCACTTCCAAAGAAAAAAAGGAGAGATGTTACTATTGGAACTCATGATGTATAGATGTGTTTTTGTGTGTCATTCATTCCCTGGTACGAACAGATGTCTAACACAGATTGAAATAGTTTGGCTTCAAGAAATTGAGATTTTTATGCATAGGAAATACATAGACATTCCTATACATTTGAGAATTACACAGGTTATTGAAAATGCATGAAACTTCACAGGGATTAAGTGTCAGTCCTGTTGAAGAAGTGTAGTCTGAGCTATTTACACAATTCTGTAGCATCAAAGCTGTTAAAGACAGGAATTACAGAGTGGTGCCAAAAGCAATCTGACCTTACAACCCTTCTAATGATATGAGTCATGATTGTTTATTTAATAAGCAACACCTAGTTGCTTTGCCTTAAAACTTTGCAATGTACTTCAGACAGCATGAGGTTTGTTTAACCACAAACAAAAGAAATCACTGTTTTAAAGACGTTTACTAAGATTATAAAGCTTCTAATGATAGCAGGTATGCCAAACAAACCTCATTCTGAACCAGATAAAAAGTGTTTTTAGGATCTCTAAGCATTTTTTAGAGATATTTAAAAGGAAAAAAGTTTTATAAGGTTTTAATTAAACTGAATGCCTTAGATTAAAAGTAAACATATCATGCTTGGTCTTAAATAAAGCCTCTCTTTTAGCTGCATCTAAAAATATAGGTTTTACATTTGTAACAAGGTGCACATACATGCAAAAAGGAAAATTGTTTTATATTAAAAATTGTTTCTGGAGCTTAGGTCATATTGAGGAAAAAATGGTTTAGGAGGGGCTAACAGTCACACCCTCAAAGTGCACTCAGACCAGTCATAATTTAATGATGGTGTCACCCAGCAAAAGAGACATAAATGTGGTGCTGGCAAATCCAGCCCAGAACTGCTTGATCCTTTGGTGGATGAGGACCTATGTTGGCTGCCTTGATAATTTTGGTGGCCTTGGAACTTCTACTAGGCCAAAAGTCTGAAGCCACGCTTGCTTGGAACCATCATTTAGGTTGAGCCATTGCATCCACCAGGGGTGCTAAGAGCAAACTTGAAAGCCTGCACAACATTGCACCAAAGCCAGCAGCTAAAACTGTTATAGGAAGGACTCTTTCCAATACTGAGTGAAGCAAGGCCTGTTTTACATACTGAGACTCTGGACTAAAGTAATGTTTTGGAATTTCTGTTAAAAGCCGGGACAAGAGCCTGACTTTGGAATTTACCAGCCAGCAAGCCTGCAGTGCTGTTGGGTAGCAGTGAGTCTGAAGTTGCAGGTTCAAGAGCAGAAATGAACTGAAACAGGAAAGTCACAGAGTCCAGTTACCAAAACAATGTTGCTGTTCACAGGGAATTATCCTCCTACAAGCTGCTGTGCTGCTAAACTGCTAAAATCTTGCTTGTCTGATTTTTCCCACCAAGTTCTGATAAGTGACTTTGGATGATTCGTGATGTCAAGCAAGAAGGATCCAGCCTACATTGATGTCAGTAGCTTCTACAGTTCCAGTTTCCAGGGAAAAAGACAGAACACTACAGCCAAGTCAAGCCACTGAAGGACTTTTATCATCTGAAATCAGAAGTTCTCATCAAGATTTTGAAAGGTAAAAAGCAGAAGACCACACCTACAGATAACTAAATATTTAAGTATGCCTTTAATTATTCCAATTTTAATACTTTTATTTGGCTATTTGGTGTGGTAACAAAGTCAATTTTTAGCTACAAAACCTTGGGTATATAGTTAAGCTAGAATTTAGACATAAAGAAATGCCTTCTTGCGTGCTATAAAGTTTAAAATAAGTATTATACTAAAATATAATCCTGACACTAGAGTAATGAGTTGCAAATTCTCATAGGAAAGGGGTATAATACTAAGCATGCTGAAAGCCTAGTATAAATATAATGCATGTATTATGCTGAATATTATTTATTCATTTGCATTGTTTGTTGACATTTGTTTTATTTGTGGCTTGATTTTCTGAAATCTTTGATGTTTATGTTTATAGTATTTTTACATTACTTTTATTATGTTTACAGTTATGCTAGATATTTATGCTAATTAGGAATATTTAGAATTATTGTACATGTGTTAAAATATATTTTTCATATCTCTAACTTTGGCGAAAGGGTTTTCATCATTATTTTTGAACCTGGAGAACAAGGATAATATTATATGTGAATTTTACAATTATTTTTGGTAATCTATTAAATATTTTGGGGTAAGGCCTAAGGTAAATCCAAGTGCATCATTATAAAAAAGTGATATTATAGCTTCTGTTCTGACACCCTTCCCCCACCACTCCAATGGTTCCTGGCATAGTTAATGTACAAATGTAACGTCTTTGTACATTGGGATAATAATGTTCATGGCTTGAAGTTTACAGTTGTAGCCACAGTCAGTGTTAACCTTTCTGTACCAACCTAATGTCTTATACAAACTTTACACCATAAGTCATCCATGGCCCATTGTGGCCTTACTGAATATGTCCACTGTATGCTTCCAACTCTAGTATTGCTTATGTCATTGCATGTCTGTGCCCAGGAGGAAGTGACACAAGGATAACCATCTGTGGGAGCAGCAGCCTTACAGCCTTCTCTCCTCAGCTGAATGATGCCACAGCCCAAGTCTCAGACAGATGAAGGGTGGCTCTTACTCTAACCTCTAGGAACCTCACCATAGGGTGTAAACTATGGGGCCTCCATCCCAGCCAAGTGGTAAGTGAATGCTAGATGGTGGGTATGTTAGATGAAGATGGTGTAAATTCTTACATGCAGCATAGTGATAAACAAAATTCAGAAGAATAGAGAAAAAAACATAGGCACCATATTCAGTTATGCTGCAAGCACAGCAAAGCATGTACTTTCATGCTTAAATGATGTTACACATTGGCTCATTTCTCCTATCACAGACTTACTTCTGTGCCTGAACTACTTTGTCAAGAAACACATTCATGTCTTTTATTATACGTTTCCAACAACGTAAGCCAAGAAGAACCAGTATATGCATTTGTGACTTTTCTGACACTAACAGTGCCACAGTCATGGCGACAGACATTTATGTACAGGCTTTTTTAAATGTAAACCAAAAGGAGTACATAAGCATTGGAACACAAATTGACCCACAAAGTGTCACTTTCTCAAGCACGCAAACAGAAATTTGTGTCTGTGAGGTTGTCCACTCAGTGTCCTGAGGAAATAGTCAGCATAGAAAATGCTCTTTCTGACCATCAATGCTGCTGACTCACACCACTGTCAACATTTTTGGACATGGATAGCTATGAAGCAAATGGGGATGTGCATGAGCATATCAGCCATTTGACCCGAATGACCTCTATGTGGATACTGATCATCATGGACCAAATATTGCAATAACTTCTTCAAGGTTATTTTAAACAAGAAAGGAATGATGGATAGTGCAGTGCATACAGCACATCAGTTATGTGACCCCAGTGATGTCCATGTCTACACAGACCATCACTGAGGTTGCACAGCATTCAACCGAGAATAATAAAATTACCTTTATCTTCACCTCCATGTCTATGCAGATGATAGCTGAGGTTACACACTATTCAACTAGGGATAATAATTGTACCTTAATCTTGAATCAAAATGGGTGATTATGGATCTTGTGAATTCAACAAGGTTCATATATGATAAGGTTTTATATGTGAGCATATTATATTACTTGACCCATATGGACCCCCCCCCATTACTCTGGGTGGGTGAGCTGACAAGGATTACCATGTATCAATTTGGATTTACCATGAAAATTAAAGACAACTTTTTTTTATGTGAGCATATTGATATTTTGACCTCATTGACCTTCCACATATGTATGTGACTCTCTTGAACTTTGGTTAACCTGTTTTTACACTGGCTAAACATAAGCGCTTTTGTGCAGCATATGTTTGTTAGCATATGTGGTATGAGCTCACTATTTCTATAAGGAGATACAATAACAGATACACAATTATTTATATATAAATTTCAGCATTGTCTGGACAGTAAGGTTATTTTGCGATCATCCAGTCTTTTGATTACTTTTTAAGTTTTAAAGCACTATGTTTTGGCACAAAATAGTTTCTTTTCTTTTTTTGCTGAATTCCTTTGTGTTGCACTGCTTTATTGAATTAATTAGATACATCTGATAGTCACAGGATTTAAACTGATGGCACACAATGGTCTGGCCTCCCTGAGGAAGTGCACATGCATGAAACTGGTCAGGGCTACTGAGGTTGTATTTTCACATTTGTAATGTTTAATGCTGGAGGTGCTATTTTGGCAATAAAATAACCCTTTTTGAAGAACTGGCTCTCAGTGCTGCCTCGTTCTGTTTGCAAGTTAAACAACAAGCAATCAGTCTTCCACCAATGCATGTTCTAGAAGTCTCATGTAATATTGTGGACAAACCTTGTCGACCCAAGCAGCAAGTAGTCCATCAGTCGATTTCATTAATCAACAGCAGTAACTGACTGGCAAGAGACACTGAACACTGTTTTATTTACTAATCCACAAAACTGCATGACATAATTATTTCCAATTCTTCTGTTTTATTTCTATATATTAAAAACACTATGTCTCGACCAGAGTTTGTGCCATGCAAACAGTTCACCACTTTCACTTATTATAAGTTTAGTTTGCATACTGAATTTAAGTCACTGTTGTTTTGCTCACTGTATAACTAGTAGCATGGACACACTGTACATGGATGGTTCCTTTTTTCACATGAAGGCCAAGAATGGAATTTTAAATATGTTTATATGTGCAGAATGCACCAACATTTGCATGACTTTACTGATAATGACAGCAGCTGTATTGTAAGGAATAGCTAACCTTAATGGAAATACAAAACTCATCAAGGTGATTATTGATATGTTAAAGGGTACCTAAACAAGTTGTTTTTTTTTAAATCGCAAACTCCAAAATCTGGCTTCATAGCAAGATAAAGTAACGGCTGCTGTTCACATTTATGCTAAAACTGCATTTGTGTAAATAACATAAATACAGTTTCATAGCTTTGAAAATGTAAACATCAGCCTTTCATTTTCAAAAACAGCCTTGGTTTCTCCCTAAGATGTCTGCCAACTGTGTTAAGTGATGAGACATGATGACATCATAGGAGCCAGAGACAGAGATTCACATATATTTCTATAGTGCTAACTAGTTCTTCTTTCCTCTTTCTTTTGAATTGTTGTGCCAGAATGACCAACATCATATATTACCTCATGGATTATTTTAATCAGTACACAGGCTATAATTTTGTTCATTTTGTTTACTTTAACTTGCAGAACATATTTTGCAATTCAGCTGATTTTTCTTTGGCAAACTGCATTACAGTACAACACTTCAAATACTTGATGTTATATGATGCACTGAATTTTGTTAACCAGGAGAGTCACACTAAGCTGAAAGCTTGTTTACAGGTGTGATCTTTGAACACAAGGTAGTTTAGTGACTTGCTCAGGGTCACACAGCAAAGTACCAGTCTTGTTCAGTTCCAAAGCTCATGCTCTCTTGTTAATCCACAAATAAGACTTTCCTTTTCCACGTGAACACCCTGCACCTTGCCTGCCTTCTGTTGAATACTGCACCATCCATACCCTGTCCTTAGTACTGCCTGGGGCTGTATATGAGCTTGCAGTCTCATGAAGACAATTATCACACCTCAGATTGTAATCTTGTAACTCAGAGAGTTGTGCACACCTATACTGATACACATCATCAGCTGGCACTGTTAAACAATGCCTCTAAATCACTATCCAGTCCACATTCTTGATGTTTGACTTCTGCTACCACTGTAAATATTGAATGGATTACCACCCTTCCGCAAAGTGAAGATAGTATGTACAGTTCCCTGGTGCATTTTTTCCCCACCTCATTAACCAACAATTAGGTTTTACTGGAAGGCCAAGCAAAACCCATCATGACCCAACAGAAAAAAACTGCTTTTCATGCCCTCATAAGGACTGTACTTACAATGGATAACAATATTATTAGCAGGAGAGGCATACTAATGCCTTAAGTGAATCCACCTGACTTCCAGTGTCAGTCTACTCCTTTATCTGTGCTCTGTAGAACTCCGAGGACAGTTCCAAGCAATTTTCTCCAGTACTTTTGGTGCTCTACTCCACAATGCGAGTTTGCTGGCTACCACCCTTCCAAATCTTGAATGAGCTATACACAACTCCCTTAATACTGTCCTAACAAATGTCAACATCCCTCCCACCCAAGGGTAATCTCCTACACTGAATTCAAGTAACAGTTTAGGTGCAGCCCTGCCACTCTGAGTATTTGTCATCACTGGCTACTGTCATCCACAGTCAGGTAGTGATCACAATGCTGGCAGCCCCATATTTCAGATCTCACAGTGATCTGCTCACGTAATCCTTCATGTCTTCAACTAAACTGAATATAGCTGCACCCTGCTGGAATCTCCTCTCAGTCTCTGTCTGGCATTCATTCTTCTCACCTGCTCCCCACAACAAAACTGGCAGTTCACTACCCTTCCACATCATAAATGTGGTTAGTACAGTCACCCGTGTTATATTTATATATTAATAATAAACATGATCTTCTGGTAAGCCAGGCTGACAGCAGCATGGCACATAACATTGGACTGCACAAGAACTTTGCTGCAAAAAAGTGGTGGCTCTAGAGGGTGGTGAAGGGTGTGGCTTCAACACTCCCCCCCCCACAGAGTAACGTACTTGCTTGCTGCTGCTGCATTTCACTTTGTTGAAAAAGTCTGATTTATTAATTGTACAAATGTTCGCATTCAAACTATGGATTACATTTATAAGTTCTGTCAAAAACGTACTAGAAAAGAATAATAGCAGAAAATATAAAGGTTTAATAAACATGTTAAAAAGTGCATATTAAGCATGCACACCACCCCAGCACCACCATTGTAGCATCCTGGATCCACATAACCACTAGACCACCAGGTTATTCAAGATTTGCACTGCACTGTGGTTTGCCACAGAGAAACTCGATTGGATTAAAACACATTTTCAGCTTGTTAAAGTAAGCATAATGAACAGAACCATTGAGTTTAACATGTGCATTATACAAAATAATGCACGTGGTTTTGACCATTTGGGTGAAATAAATCTATACAAAGGGAAAAAGAACTAGTTAGCACTATAGAGAGTCAGATATTCTTTGATTTTGGCTCCATTTATGTCATCACATAACACATTTGGCAGCCATTTTGAAAGCAGGTAAGACAGTTTTTTTAATTAGAAGGCTGGTTTTACAATTTCAAATGCTCTGGAACCACATTTAGATAAATTATGTAAATGTAGTTTTAGCATTAATGAATACAGCAGTCTTTTCTTTAGTCACCTACAGAGTTAGATTTTGAATAGTTTGTTGTCAAAATGTTGTTTAGGTATCCTTTGACACCTACAGTACTACAGTGATTCATGCAGTTTGCTGAACATTTCAACAGTGTTACTGTAAATAAACATGTTCTTTTTATCCACAGAATTCATTAAGGTGCCTTCTAATCTGTTTCACTTTGCTTTTACTTGGTCTCTTGTGGTTAGAAGACTGCATTCTTGAGTCCTCTGTGTCCAACCAGACCACCATTGTTGTCTCTCCTGAAACAACTCGAAATGCATGCTTCTAACAGCAAGAGACAGAATGCATATTCCTGTTCTTGATAAGGGTGCATTCATCATGAAAACTTTCGTTAATTAAATATTTGATGAGTTACATCTGTATGGATAATCAGAATATGTTGTTATTACTGTTTCAATAAACAGTAGCAAGATGTAGGTGATGCAACAAAGTGCTCATGTGTGCATGTACTGTGATGGACGTCACACACACAGACACACCCTTACCATCCTTTGATGTGTCCTGCACTGTTGGTAGACATTAGAAAACAATGCATGCAGTGCTGCCCACAATGTCTTGTTATTATGTACAGAAAAAGGTGATTACAATCAAACTAGTGGCTATTTAAGATGAAAAATAAGCTGCAGGCCATGTAATCTTGCTAATTAACATTCCTCCAGCTGTGTGCACCCCACTATGAAGCCTGGTGCTGGGAAGGGGCCACTGGCTGCATGTAATCTATGCTGCCTGCTGCTCTTAAGACAGGTGTTGCTGATTGTAGGATTTGTGATAACATAACACAGTTGCCTAGAAAGAAGTAAACAAAATACATCTATTACAATATACTATGCAACACAATAAATTGCAGGAAAGCAAAATTGTTTTGTGACACACAGTACATATTTAGACAAGACACTCCTATGAGGTTGTGCACTTTGGGTAGTGTATCACCTTTCTAACAGTATAATACATTGTGCAAAATATGAAGCTATGCAGCACATGCATCAGTAGTGAAACTACAGAGTCTGCTGTTGAAAACCGTCACTACAATTCTTGTGTCAGGATTGGTTCTTGGAAATATTCAGAAGCCCTCAAATGGTAAAAAATTAACATAGTCTTCATTGAGTGATGGAAAACATATGTGGATGATATTAATTTCACAGGATAGAATGATCACACCATGACTGTATCCAAGCTTCCGGTCTTCTTAGATCCACAGGTCACATGAACTATAGGCCAACATGTGGTACAACCTGCAAATAGCACATAAAGGAACGTATTAGACACTCAGCAATGAAAGGAATGCATTTATGTCTGTGGCACTTTGATGCAATGGGACTGTAAACTGCTGTTCACAAGGGCCATCAATGCCATGGGAGGAATACAGGAAAACATAACGCCAGAACACACAATCAATAAATCAATCTTTATTTAACCAAGTAAAACGCCATTGAGAAGGACTCATTTACAAGGTGGACCTGGGTAGGTACACATAGATCAGCAATGAAAACAATACAGTAAGGAGTCATAAGACATTACGGAAAATGAAATACAACACCTTATTAGCACCTTAAAAACAAAGCTATATGAAGTCATCAAATATTGCACCACACAGTCTTTACAATGTATAACAGAAGTATACTATAACTAAAACAAAAAAAAATGAGACAATGATTACAAAACTCACGAATATTTGAGGTGTTAGAGGTCAAGTAAAAGTGAAAGGGCAAGAGGAAGGAACAGTAGTAGGATACAGGGTTCTAGGCCCACTAAGAGTTAAGAGAAACAATTACAAATCTCATTAAAAGAGCATGCAAACAGAGTTTTAAATGTGGGCAATTTGACTGGGAAGGCTACATGGTTTTCTGGAGGCCGTTCCACAGGACAAGAAGGACATGACTCATTGCAGAACTACCAAAGCATGTTCTGACTCTAGGGATAATGAGTAAGATGTATGAAAGACTTCTCAAGGAGTACTTCCTGGTTGCTATATTCAGAGCTGTCTTATTGCAGGGCTACATTTGCCCTGCACTCCCAACCCAGTTTGCCTGGCCTCATTCCCATGCTATATTCAGAAGCTGTATGCCCCAGACTATTCCTTTTGAATATAGTTTGCTTTTTCTCCGGGCTAAGTTTGCCCACTGGGCAGTGCTAATTTGGCCCTGGCAAACTTCTGAATATCTGTTCCCATGTGTTTAGTCAATGGGGATTACCATTAAGAGTAGAATTTGATAGAGGTCCTCATTTTGTAGGAGAGGTGATAGAGAATGTGTGAAAATTGTAGGCATACAGAGAAAACTGCATGTGTCCCACCATCCACAATCATCTGGACAGGTGAAATGTGCTAATCAAACACTAGTGTACATACTGAAGAAATATGTCAGTTCTTCAGCAAAAGACTGGGCAGTAAAGTTGCCACTAGTATTAATGGCCATACAGGCTATCCCTAATAAGTCTACAGGTGTTTCTCCTTTGAAATGATGACAGGAAGACAATGGTACCTCTACACCTCCTGCATATTACAGGAAATGTAAACTCAGCACATGCCACTACAGCACATGAATATGTAACTCATTTAAGACAGCATTTATTAGAAATATTTGCATTTGCTCAAAATAACTTAGATAAAAGTGTTGAGGCTTCTAAGTCATATTATGTCAGGAAAACTAATCCAAATGAGTATCAAATTGGTGATAAAGTGTTTTACTTTAACTACAGTAGGGATAAAGCCAAGGTCAAAAAGTTCCTTTCACATTGGCAAGGACCCTTTGTGATCACTGACAAAATCTCACCTGTAGCATACCAAATTGAACTAAAACAGAAAAACACCAGAGAGGCAGTACTTAAATGGGTTTATTAATCAATTGAGGCAATATCGTGAATGCAACAAAACACAGGAAAATATTCTGAGTGAATCTAGAAGTGGTGATCAAGAATTAGAGTCTAGTTAAAATGTTAATTGTAATATTGATCTTTAAAACAGATGGACAAAGAGAATGTGTTGTATTTGTAAATGTTCGAAACAATGTAAAAGATTGTTACACTATTTAAAAGCGTTAATCGTTGTAATCATGTTTAATCATGTTTGTTCATGTAGTGCTGTACATATTCCTGTGTGAAAAAGTACATCTCCTATGATGTCATGTAGTGATGTCACACTCTGATGTCACATCTGATGATGTCATATGTGATAATGTCATGCACTGATAATGTCATAAGTTACCACATGATATGTGTAACTTTGTGTTTTATGCTTCATTTTCCTTGTGATGCTTAAACTATATACCTATATATGGTAGGACTATAGTTTGGAATTACAAAATGCATTTTGGGGTGCATTTTAATTCAAAAGGGTGAAATGTAGGAACAAAACTAAGTTGATTAAAAATATGTTACTATTATCCTAGCCTTATTAATTATTAACTGCTATATCATACACTTTATAAGGGCATAATTATAAGGAGGGCATACAAATAAAAATGATAACTTCTGGTAATAATTAGTGCCTACATGAAAAACATTTCTTCAGAGTTAAGACAAAAAAATGCTTCTGTAGTTTAAATTTCTAAGTGCCCTCTCTCTGGCTGAGAAAGGGAGCACTGCAGGCATCCCTTATATGGCACATCCCATGTAGGGGCTAAGTTTCACTTCCAAAGAAAAAAAGGAGAGATGTTACTATTGGAACTCATGATGTATAGATGTGTTTTTGTGTGTCATTCATTCCCTGGTACGAACAGATGTCTAACACAGATTGAAATAGTTTGGCTTCAAGAAATTGAGATTTTATATGATAGGACATTCCTATACATTTGAGAATTACACAGGTTATTGAAAATGCATGAAACTTCACAGGGATTAAGTGTCAGTCCTGTTGAAGAAGTGTAGTCTGAGCTATTTACACAATTCTGTAGCATCAAAGCTGTTAAAGACAGGAATTACAGAGTGGTGCCAAAAGCAATCTGACCTTACAACCCTTCTAATGATATGAGTCATGATTGTTTATTTAATAAGCAACACCTAGTTGCTTTGCCTTAAAACTTTGCAATGTACTTCAGACAGCATGAGGTCATGGATCATTAACCACAAACAAAAGAAATCACTGTCTTAAAGACGTTTACTAAGATTATAAAGCTTCTAATGATAGCAGGTATGCCAAACAAACCTCATTCTGAACCAGATAAAAAGTGTTTTTAGGATCTCTAAGCATTTTTTAGAGATATTTAAAAGGAAAAAAGTTTTATAAGGTTTTAATTAAACTGAATGCCTTAGATTAAAAGTAAACATATCATGCTTGGTCTTAAATAAAGCCTCTCTTTTAGCTGCATCTAAAAATATAGGTTTTACATTTGTAACAAGGTGCACATACATGCAGAAAAGGAAAATTGTTTTATATTAAAAATTGTTTCTGGAGCTTAGGTCATATTGAGGAAAAAATGGTTTAGGAGGGGCTAACAGTCACACCCTCAAAGTGCACTCAGACCAGTCATAATTTAATGATGGTGTCACCCAGCAAAAGAGACATAAATGTGGTGCTGGCAAATCCAGCCCAGAACTGCTTGATCCTTTGGTGGATGAGGACCTATGTTGGCTGCCTTGATAATTTTGGTGGCCTTGGAACTTCTACTAGGCCAAAAGTCTGAAGCCACGCTTGCTTGGAACCATCATTTAGGTTGAGCCATTGCATCCACCAGGGGTGCTAAGAGCAAACTTGAAAGCCTGCACAACATTGCACCAAAGCCAGCAGCTAAAACTGTTATAGGAAGGACTCTTTCCAATACTGAGTGAAGCAAGGCCTGTTTTACATACTGAGACTCTGGACTAAAGTAATGTTTTGAATTTCTGTTAAAAGCCGGACAAGAGCCTGACTTTGGAATTTACCAGCCAGCAAGCCTGCAGTGCTGTTGGGTAGCAGTGAGTCTGAAGTTGCAGGTTCAAGAGCAGAAATGAACTGAAACAGGAAAGTCACAGAGTCCAGTTACCAAAACAATGTTGCTGTTCACAGGGAATTATCCTCCTACAAGCTGCTGTGCTGCTAAACTGCTAAAATCTTGCTTGTCTGATTTTTCCCACCAAGTTCTGATAAGTGACTTTGGATGATTCGTGATGTCAAGCAAAAGGATCCAGCCTACATTGATGTCAGTAGCTTCTACAGTTCCAGTTTCCAGGGAAAAGACAGAACACTACAGCCAAGTCAAGCCACTGAAGGACTTTTATCATCTGAAATCAGAAGTTCTCATCAAGATTTTGAAAGGTAAAAGCAGAAGACCACACCCACAGATAACTAAATATTTAAGTATGCCTTTAATTATTCCAATTTTAATACTTTTATTTGGCTATTTGGTGTGGTAACAAAGTCAATTTTAGCTACAAAACCTTGGGTATATAGTTAAGCTAGAATTTAGACATAAAGAAATGCCTTCTTTATGCTATAAAGTTTAAAATAAGTATTATACTAAAATATAATCCTGACACTAGAGTAATGAGTTGCAAATTCTCATAGGAAAGGGGTATAATACTAAGCATGCTGAAAGCCTAGTATAAATATAATGCATGTATTATGCTGAATATTATTTATTCATTTGCATTGTTTGTTGACATTTGTTTTATTTGTGGCTTGATTTTCTGAAATCTTTGATGTTTATGTTTATAGTATTTTTACATTACTTTTATTATGTTTACAGTTATGCTAGATATTTATGCTAATTAGGAATATTTAGAATTATTGTACATGTGTTAAAATATATTTTTCATATCTCTAACTTTGCGAAAGGGTTTTCATCATTATTTTGAACCTGGAGAACAAGGATAATATTATATGTGAATTTTACAATTATTTTTGGTAATCTATTAAATATTTTGGGGTAAGGCCTAAGGTAAATCCAAGTGCATCATTATAAAAAAGTGATATTATAGCTTCTGTTCTGACACCCTTCCCCCACCACTCCAATGGTTCCTGGCATAGTTAATGTACAAATGTAACGTCTTTGTACATTGGGATAATAATGTTCATGGCTTGAAGTTTACAGTTGTAGCCACAGTCAGTGTTAACCTTTCTGTACCAACCTAATGTCTTATACAAACTTTACACCATAAGTCATCCATGGCCCATTGTGGCCTTACTGAATATGTCCACTGTATGCTTCCAACTCTAGTATTGCTTATGTCATTGCATGTCTGTGCCCAGGAGGAAGTGACACAAGGATAACCATCTGTGGGAGCAGCAGCCTTACAGCCTTCTCTCCTCAGCTGAATGATGCCACAGCCCAAGTCTCAGACAGATGAAGGGTGGCTCTTACTCTAACCTCTAGGAACCTCACCATAGGGTGTAAACTATGGGGCCTCCATCCCAGCCAAGTGGTAAGTGAATGCTAGATGGTGGGTATGTTAGATGAAGATGGTGTAAATTCTTACATGCAGCATAGTGATAAACAAAATTCAGAAGAATAGAGAAAAACATAGGCACCATATTCAGTTATGCTGCAAGCACAGCAAAGCATGTACTTTCATGCTTAAATGATGTTACATTGGCTCATTTCTCCTATCACAGACTTACTTCTGTGCCTGAACTACTTTGTCAAGAAACACATTCATGTCTTTTATTATACGTTTCCAACAACGTAAGCCAAGAAGAACCAGTATATGCATTTGTGACTTTTCTGACACTAACAGTGCCACAGTCATGGCGACAGACATTTATGTACAGACTTTTTTAAATGTAAACCAAAAGGAGTACATAAGCATTGGAACACAAATTGACCCACAAAGTGTCACTTTCTCAAGCACGCAAACAGAAATTTGTGTCTGTGAGGTTGTCCACTCAGTGTCCTGAGGAAATAGTCAGCACAGAAAATGCTCTTTCTGACCATCAATGCTGCTGACTCACACCACTGTCAACATTTTTGGACATGGATAGCTATGAAGCAAATGGGGATGTGCATGAGCATATCAGCCATTTGACCCGAATGACCTCTATGTGGATACTGATCATCATGGACCAAATATTGCAATAACTTCTTCAAGGTTATTTTTAACAAGAAAGGAATGATGGATAGTGCAGTGCATACAGCACATCAATTATGTGACCCCAGTGATGTCCATGTCTACACAGACCATCACTGAGGTTGCACAGCATTCAACCGAGAATAATAAAATTACCTTTATCTTCACCTCCATGTCTATGCAGATGATAGCTGAGGTTACACACTATTCAACTAGGGATAATAATTGTACCTTAATCTTGAATCAAATGGGTGATTATGGATCTTGTGAATTCAACAAGGTTCATATATGATAAGGTTTTATATGTGAGCATATTATATTACTTGACCCATATGGACCCCCCCCCATTACTCTGGGTGGGTGAGCTGACAAGGATTACCATGTATCAATTTGGATTTACCATGAAAATTAAAGACAACTTTTTTTTATGTGAGCATATTGATATTTTGACCTCATTGACCTTCCACATATGTATGTGACTCTCTTGAACTTTGGTTAACCTGTTTTTACACTGGCTAAACATAAGCGCTTTTGTGCAGCATATGTTTGTTAGCATATGTGGTATGAGCTCACTATTTCTATAAGGAGATACAATAACAGATACACAATTATTTATATATAAATTTCAGCATTGTCTGGACAGTAAGGTTATTTTATGATCATCCAGTCTTTTGATTACTTTTTAAGTTTTAAAGCACTATGTTTTGGCACAAAATAGTTTCTTTTCTTTTTGCTGAATTCTTTGTGTTGCACTGCTTTATTGAATTAATTAGATACATCTGATAGTCACAGGATTTAAACTGATGGCACACAATGGTCTGGCCTCCCTGAGGAAGTGCACATGCATGAAACTGGTCAGGGCTACTGAGGTTGTATTTTCACATTTGTAATGTTTAATGCTGGAGGTGCTATTTTGGCAATAAAATAACCCTTTTTGAAGAATTGGCTCTCAGTGCTGCCTCGTTCTGTTTGCAAGTTAAACAACAAGCAATCAGTCTTCCACCAATGCATGTTCTAGAAGTCTCATGTAATATTGTGGACAAACCTTGTCGACCCAAGCAGCAAGTAGTCCATCAGTCGATTTCATTAATCAACAGCAGTAACTGACTGGCAAGAGACACTGAACACTGTTTTATTTACTAATCCACAAAACTGCATGACATAATTATTTCCAATTCTTCTGTTTTATTTCTATATATTAAAAACACTATGTCTCGACCAGAGTTTGTGCCATGCAAACAGTTCACCACTTTCACTTATTATAAGTTTAGTTTGCATACTGAATTTAAGTCACTGTTGTTTTGCTCACTGTATAACTAGTAGCATGGACACACTGTACATGGATGGTTCCTTTTTCACATGAAGGCCAAGAATGGAATTTTAAATATGTTTATATGTCAGAATGCACCAACATTTGCATGACTTTACTGATAATGACAGCAGCTGTATTGTAAGGAATAGCTAACCTTAATGGAAATACAAAACTCATCAAGGTGATTATTGATATGTTAAAGGGTACCTAAACAAGTTGTTTTTTTTTAAATCGCAAACTCCAAAATCTGGCTTCATAGCAAGATAAAGTAACGGCTGCTGTTCACATTTATGCTAAAACTGCATTTGTGTAAATAACATAAATACAGTTTCATAGCTTTTGAAAAATGTAAACATCAGCCTTTCATTTTCAAAAAACAGCCTTGGTTTCTCCCTAAGATGTCTGCCAACTGTGTTAAGTGATGAGACATGATGACATCATAGGAGCCAGAGACAGAGATTCACATATATTTCTATAGTGCTAACTAGTTCTTCTTTCCTCTTTCTTTTGAATTGTTGTGCCAGAATGACCAACATCATATATTACCTCATGGATTATTTTAATCAGTACACAGGCTATAATTTTGTTCATTTTGTTTACTTTAACTTGCAGAACATATTTTGCAATTCAGCTGACTTTTTCTTTGGCAAACTGCATTACAGTACAACACTTCAAATACTTGATGTTATATGATGCACTGAATTTTGTTAACCAGGAGAGTCACACTAAGCTGAAAGCTTGTTTACAGGTGTGATCTTTGAACACAAGGTAGTTTAGTGACTTGCTCAGGGTCACACAGCAAAGTACCAGTCTTGTTCAGTTCCAAAGCTCATGCTCTCTTGTTAATCCACAAATAAGACTTTCCTTTTCCACGTGAACACCCTGCACCTTGCCTGCCTTCTGTTGAATACTGCACCATCCATACCCTGTCCTTAGTACTGCCTGGGGCTGTATATGAGCTTGCAGTCTCATGAAGACAATTATCACACCTCAGATTGTAATCTTGTAACTCAGAGAGTTGTGCACACCTATACTGATACACATCATCAGCTGGCACTGTTAAACAATGCCTCTAAATCACTATCCAGTCCACATTCTTGATGTTTGACTTCTGCTACCACTGTAAATATTGAATGGATTACCACCCTTCCGCAAAGTGAAGATAGTATGTACAGTTCCCTGGTGCATTTTTTCCCCACCTCATTAACCAACAATTAGGTTTTACTGGAAGGCCAAGCAAAACCCATCATGACCCAACAGAAAAAAACTGCTTTTCATGCCCTCATAAGGACTGTACTTACAATGGATAACAATATTATTAGCAGGAGAGGCATACTAATGCCTTAAGTGAATCCACCTGACTTCCAGTGTCAGTCTACTCCTTTATCTGTGCTCTGTAGAACTCCGCAGGACAGTTCCAAGCAATTCTTCTCCAGTACTTTTTGGTGCTCTACTCCACAATGCGAGTTTGCTGGCTACCACCCTTCCAAATCTTGAATGAGCTATACACAACTCCCTTAATACTGTCCTAACAAATGTCAACATCCCTCCCCACCCAAGGGTAATCTCCCTACACTGAATTCAAGTAACAGTTTAGGTGCAGCCCTGCCACTCTGAGTATTTGTCATCACTGGCTACTGTCATCCACAGTCAGGTAGTGATCACAATGCTGGCAGCCCCATATTTCAGATCTCACAGTGATCTGCTCAGCGTAATCCTTCATGTCTTCAACTAAACTGAATATAGCTGCACCCTGCTGGAATCTCCTCTTCAGTCTCTGTCTGGCATTCATTCTTCTCACCTGCTCCCCACAACAAAAACTGGTCAGTTCACTACCCTTCCACATCATAAATGTGGTTAGTACAGTCACCCGTGTTATATTTATATATTAATAATAAACATGATCTTCTGGTAAGCCAGGCTGACAGCAGCATGGCACATAACATTGGACTGCACAAGAACTTTGCTGCAAAAAAGTGGTGGCTCTAGAGGGTGGTGAAGGGTGTGGCTTCAACACTCCCACAGAGTAACGTATTTGCTTGCTGCTGCTGCATTTCACTTTGTTGAAAAAGTCTGATTTATTAATTGTACAAATGTTCGCATTCAAACTATGGATTACATTTATAAGTTCTGTCAAAAACGTACTAGAAAAGAATAATAGCAGAAAATATAAAGGTTTAATAAACATGTTAAAAAGTGCATATTAAGCATGCACACCACCCCAGCACCACCATTGTAGCATCCTGGATCCACATAACCACTAGACCACCAGGTTATTCAAGATTTGCACTGCACTGTGGTTTGCCACAGAGAAACTCGATTGGATTAAAACACATTTTCAGCTTGTTAAAGTAAGCATAATGAACAGAACCACAGCCTAACATGTGCATTATACAAAATAATGCACGTGGTTTTGACCATTTGGGTGAAATAATTCTATACAAAGGGAAAAAAGAACTAGTTAGCACTATAGAGAGCCGTATATCTCTTTGATTTTGGCTCCATTTATGTCATCACATAACACATTTGGCAGCCATTTTTGAAAGCAGGTAAGACAGTTTTTTTTAATTAGAAGGCTGGTTTTACAATTTTCAAATGCTCTGGAACCACATTTAGATAAATTATGTAAATGTAGTTTTAGCATTAATGAATACAGCAGTCTTTTCTTTAGTCACCTACAGAGTTAGATTTTTGAATAGTTTGTTGTCAAAATGTTGTTTAGGTATCCTTTGACACCTACAGTACTCACAGTGATTCATGCAGTTTGCTGAACATTTCAACAGTGTTACTGTAAATAAACATGTTCTTTTTTATCCACAGAATTCATTAAGGTGCCTTCTAATCTGTTTCACTTTGCTTTACTTGGTCTCTTGTGGTTAGAAGACTGCATTCTTGAGTCCTCTGTGTGTCCAACCAGACCACCATTGTTGTGCCTCTCTCCTGAAACAACTCGGAAATGCATGCTTCTAACAGCAAGAGACAGAATGCATATTCCTGTTCTTGATAAGGGGTGCATTCATCATGAAAACTTTCGTTAATTAAATATTTGATGAGTTACATCTGTATGGATAATCAGAATATGTTGTTATTACTGTTTCAATAAACAGTAGCAAGATGTAGGTGATGCAACAAAGTGCTCATGTGTGCATGTACTGTGATGGACGTCACACACAGAGACACACCCTTACCATCCTTTGATGTGTCCTGCACTGTTGGTAGACATTAGAAAACAATGCATGCAGTGCTGCCCACAATGTCTTGTTATTATGTACAGAAAAAGGTGATTACAATCAAACTAGTGGCTATTTAAGATGAAAAATAAGCTGCAGGCCATGTAATCTATGCTAATTAACATTCCTCCAGCTGTGTGCACCCCACTATGAAGCCTGGTGCTGGGAAGGGGCCACTGGCTGCATGTAATCTATGCTGCCTGCTGCTCTTAAGACAGGTGTTGCTGATTGTAGGATTTGTGATAACATAACACAGTTGCCTAGAAAGAAGTAAACAAAATACATCTATTACAATATACTATGCAACACAATAAATTGCAGGAAAGCAAAATTGTTTTGTGACACACAGTACATATTTAGACAAGACACTCCTATGAGGTTGTGCACTTTGGGTAGTGTATCACCTTTCTAACAGTATAATACATTGTGCAAAATATGAAGCTATGCAGCACATGCATCAGTAGTGAAACTACAGAGTCTGCTGTTGAAAACCGTCACTACAATTCTTGTGTCAGGATTGGTTTCTGGAAATATTCAGAAGCCCTCAAATGGTAAAAAAATTAACATAGTCTTCATTGAGTGATGGAAAACATATGTGGATGATATTAATTTCACAGGATAGAATGATCACACCATGACTGTATCCAAGCTTCCGGGTCTTCTTAGATCCACAGGTCACATGAACTATAGGCCAACATGTGGTACAACCTGCAAATAGCACATAAAGGAACATATTAGACACTCAGCAATGAAAGGAATGCATTTATGTCTGTGGCACTTTGATGCAATGGGACTGTAAACTGCTGTTCACAAGGGCCATCAATGCCATGGGAGGAATACAGGAAAACATAACGCCAGAACACACAATCAATAAATCAATCTTTATTTAACCAAGTAAAACGCCATTGAGAAGGACTCATTTACAAGGTGGACCTGGGTAGGTACACATAGATCAGCAATGAAAACAATACAGTAAGGAGTCATAAGACATTACGGAAAATGAAATACAACACCTTATTAGCACCTTAAAAAACAAAGCCATATGAAGTCATCAAATATTGCACCACACAGTCTTTACAATGTATAACAGAAGTATACTATAACTAAAACAAAAAAAAAAATGAGACAATGATTACAAAACTCACGAATATTTGAGGTGTTAGAGGTCAAGTAAAAGTGAAAGGGCAAGAGGAAGGAACAGTAGTAGGATACAGGGTTCTAGGCCCACTAAGAGTTAAGAGAAACAATTACAAATCTCATTAAAAGAGCATGCAAACAGAGTTTTAAATGTGGGCAATTTGACTGGGAAGGCTACATGGTTTTCTGGAGGCCGTTCCACAGGACAAGAAGGACATGACTCATTGCAGAACTACCAAAGCATGTTCTGACTCTAGGGATAATGAGTGAGATGTATGAAAGACTTCTCAAGGAGTAACTTCTAACAGTACAATTGGCAGGTAATGCAAAATATACTGGAAGAGCTTGTTGATAAGTGATCTATATGTCCAAGTAGCTGCATTTTTTTTGTCTTCTAAATTTAGGAGACTTCCATCCTAGAATGACACAGAGGGAGTAGTGATATGTTGAGTACAGTGCCCCAGAAATAAATCTTAGTGCTCTATGATAGAGTGCGTCAAGCTTGGAATTATGACCGCAGTGTGAGGTTACCACCACCATCACCTCTGCTATTGAAAATAAAGAGCTCCCTGCTTCAGCTAAGAGGCTCGCAGGTCAGCATCCTCGGGCATCCAGGTTTTATCTCATTGCCAAAATCCACAAAACAGGTAACCCTGGCTGTCCTGTTGTGTCTGCCTGCTCCTGCCCCACATCGCACATCTCTGCATTTTTGGACAACCTCATGAGACCTCTCGTTGTGTCCCTGCCCTCCTATGTTAAAAACATTAACCATGCTCTCCAGTTATTTGACATGTTCAGATTCAATAGCTTCCATCAGCTCATCTTCACTATGGACATCAAATCTCTTTACACAGTGATCCCCCACAATGATGGCCTGACAGCTTTGTAGCATTTTCTGAATAAGCGGGATGTCCAGCAGCTGCCCACACACACACTAATCCATCTGGAAGAACTTGTTCATAAACTCAGTGATTTTTCTTTTGATAAAAATTTTTTTCAGCAGGTCAGTGGCGTTGCCATGGGTACTAAGATGGGTCCCAGCTTTGCCAATCTGTTTGTGGGTTGGGTGGAGGAACAGTTTTTTTCTCTCATTCACAGGGTCTGTGCCTGAACTCTACAAATGCTACATAGATGACTATGTGGGGGCTACCTTCTGCTCCAGGGAGACCCTCCAAGGCTTTTTGGAAAGTCTACCATGGTCCATCCTTCCCTTCAGTACGTTGTTGAAGTATTCTCCTCTACACTGCCTTTTCTGGATATCAAACTGTCAGTGCAGAACACTGGTCTGAAGACATCAGTTTATTACAAACCCATTGACTCACACAGTTTCCTCCTCCACAACTCCTTCCATCCTAAACATGTCAAGAATGGCTTGCCATATTCAGTTTCTTAGACTCCACAGGTTATGCAGTGAAGTTGATGATTTTGCTGAGCAGGCCCAAATAATGCATAGTTTTTGTTTTTTTTATTAACAGGGGATACCCTAAAAGCACAGTGATCAGAGCACTCTTCCGGGTCAGTAACATGTCCCGTAACCTTGACCCCCATAGGAAGGATACTGTCACACAAGAACAATGATGAATTCCACTAGTGCTTCCCTTCCATCAGAGTACACCTTCTCTTCACAGGATCATTACCAGTAACTTTCCTATTTTGCAACTTGACCCCAACATTGGTGCTTCCTTTACAGAACCACCTATCACCTCATACCACTGGTATCTCAACTTGTGGAATCTCCTGGTAAGAAGCAGCCTACCTGCTCTTAACAGTTCCTCCCTACCAGGTACCAAACCTTGCAACAGAACTTGCTGCTATTTCTGCAAATTTATTTCTAGCGTGACTGAAATTCAGGATCCCACAGGTGTTTTTCACATCACCAAGGAATTTTCATGCACCTACACTAATGTGGTATATTTTATTCTTTGTAGGAAGTGTGCAGCTATTTCCATTGGAGAGACTGGTAGACACCTTGGTGACTGTTTCAGAGAACATTATAGGGCAGTCAGGAATGGAGACACTGGTAAACCCATTGTATCCCACTTTATCTCCAGGGACCACAGTGTCAATGATCTTTCTGTTTGCATCCCTCAGCAGGGCTTCTGGGATTCTGACCAAAAAAAAAAAAACATGGAAACCAAGCTGATCATCTACGTTGGCTCTCAGCATCATTCCAGTTTACATGGTAGACTTATTTTCTACTAACATCTTTCAGCCACCACTTGTTTTCCTTAAAGAGCTAGTGTACTGCCTGGAAACTGCCTGCAATTAATTGTAACTTTCAGATGTAGTCAGCTATCACTTCTTATATCTCAAGTATTTTTTCTTTTCTGTTTGCTAATTAGAAGATTTTCCACCTGGCAGTACTGGGGTGATGTGTGGCGCAGCATTCTGTCTGGAGGGAAAAAAAGTCAATTCTGTTCCTCCCACTGCATTGACACTGAGACCACACTGACTATGATATCACTAATAACCAATGAGAACCATTTCTCACTGCCAGCTTTCACTTTCACATGAAGTAGCTCTCCCTGATTACTAGTGATATCACAATTTCCTGCATTTTGATTGGTAGCTAGTGAAAGTCACTGCTCAGACTTCAAGGATTGTGGAGCCTCAAGGTGTTTCGTCTTATTTCTGATGATGTAGTGGGAGGAACAGAACTGACTTTTTTTCCCTCCAGACAGAGTGCTGCATCACACATCACCCCAGTACTACCAGGTGGAAAATATTTTGAATAGCAAACAGAAAATAAAACAATACTTCAGATATTGGAAGTGATAGCTGACTGCATCTGAAAATTACTATTAATTCCAAGCAGTGCACTAGCTCTTTAAAGTCTGTTTGTATCTGTACACATCTATTTTCATTTTCACCAGATGTCTCCATCTCTGTCTCCCTCCCCCACATTTGTCACCTTTCAGTCTTCTTACTAGGCCCTGTTAATAAGTCCCCACCTGTGGACTTCTCTTGCTCATTCACTGCTATTATGCCTTGTCATTCCCATCATCATTTTTGTGTTTTCATTCTCTCTCTTTATCTTGCCATTTATTACTTCTTCTCCCAGAGTCTCCATCTTCTTTTCTTTCCCCACATATGTATCCCTTATTTTACCTCCACGCTACACTAACTTTGCTTTTTTCTGTTTTAGACATTTTTCTGAAAAAGACCTAAGGTTGAAATGTTGATTTTTAACTCTATTTTCTATTTTCAGTGTGCATTTAATGTTACCATTATGTATTCAAGTGTAGTTTAAGGTATGGAGTCACACGATCCATGACCGATAAAGATCATGTTTTGTTTTTGTTTTTGGAATCCATACAAGATTACATAATAGAGATGCTAAATGTATGAAACATATATAAGAAATGACAGCTGCATTATCAAGAACAATTACTCTTAATAAAGGCCATAAAATGTAGTGGGAAAGAAATAACTTAACCACTTGGGAACTGGACCCAGGCCTGCAGAATATTGTTCTGATGCTCTAACCTCTGAGCTATATCCTATAGGCTCACATGGTTACATGTGAAGTTTCCCCAACACACTTCCTTTATTTCATATTACAAATATTGCAATATTTGATATGACAAATTACATAGCATGAAAGTGGGTCTTGGAACCTTTGGGTCCAGTGAGACAAGCCTCCAGTTATAAAACTTAAAATGAGGGAGTAGTCTGTTCCTTTGAAAACCAGATAGAACCACAAAGAGTATAGGAACAAAAGGACTACTCACAAAAAACTCTACTTATAAGTAATGGAGGATTTATTATACTCCATAAAAATATCCCAATGCCCACCAACATTTTGGGGTGTCCACAGTACCCCTTCCTCAGGGTGGAAGGGTGGTGTTTTCTTATAGCTAAATAGTAAAAATCAGTATTCTCATTTAATCCTTCCTGTTATAATACTTGTGGTTCAACTCAGAACTGTTTCTTCTGCTTTTATAATTCATCACTTTCTCAAAGTTTCTAAGACTGTGGCTCTCCGTCTGCTTCTTATGTGAGAGACTTTTGCTCCAACCATGTGAGCCTGTAGTCCAGTGGTTAGAGCACTTGGACTTTTTTGTTTTGGGGGGGGGAGGATGAGTACAATTCCAAGTAGGTCACATTATTTCTTTATCACAATTTATCAGAAGTGCTTAGTAGTGGCTAAGATTCCACTGAAAAACATTCTATAGTAATTTTGATAAATGCGTCAGACGCTACTGCACAGCCCAAAAATATGATTGTATGATCTCCTGAAGCATCCCAGGGCTCGTAGCCTGAGAGCAATTGAGTGTCCAAGACTGATGCACAGTCCATCCATCACCCTAAGAAAAGACTCATTTTGAGTCATTAGCAGCATATTAACAGTGTGCATGACAGGTCATAAGTTAGTAGCGCAACGGTCATTTTGTGGACTGAAAGCAAGAGTTAATGTACATCATTATCAAACCATTTATAGGTTGTTGTGATATGCTGGCATTAGGTTTCAGGAGCCTTGCTGGAAACAAAACTTAATGACAGTCTTTATCAACCAGCAATAGGGCTGGGCTAATGTCAGGGAAGAAATGTGTTCTAAATAACAGGACATGCAATGCGTGTGGGTGACTGACAATTAAACTGTCATGCTGCACAATTATGGAATGGAGTAAAGCTTGAGGGAATTAAAAATAAGCATTGATTATTTATTTATTTGTTTGTTATAGCAGTGCAATGTAAAATAGAGTATGTCATGATATCGTATTACTAGTAGATGAAACTGGCACCTGTCAAACTGGCAAACAATACTACATTTGTTGTTAGGCTACAAAGATTTTCATGAAACAATTGGTCATGGAACAAACTCAGCAGGAGGCAATGCTGGACCTGGTTCTCACAAATGGGGACAGTGTGACGGGGTCACAGTGGGGGAGCACCTGGGCAACAGTGACCACCAGTGGTTTGAAATAATGGAATAGGAAGATCCCTGCCCACTCAAATGCATATCCTAGAATTTAGGATGGCAGATTTTCAAAGAATGGTGAAATGCTTGGAAGAAGCACTAGCTGGAATGGGAAAGGAATTAGAGGTGGAGGATCAGTGGGCAGTATATAAAACAGGGATAGCAAGGGCAACACAGTTATGATTTAAACAGGTTAGCAAGGGGAAAAGGAAGAGGAAACCCTTATTATATTCCAAGGAGGTAGCAGAGAAAGTGAAAGCCAAAAGGATTGCATTCAAGCAATACAAAACAACACAGGTAGAATTAGGTAGGGAAAAGTACCAGGAGAAGCAAAGGGAAGCAAGGAGGACAGCAAGGGAAGCCAAAGCTCAGAGAAGAGCATTGCAAAAACAGTGGTTAGATTGGACAAAATCTTTTAAACATATGAACATACAAACTTTGCCAGTAGATAAAGGTCTAGAGGTCTATCAAGTCAGCTCGAATGTGCAGCTAGCACCCCTTATTCTGCAGCTGCCCCTCCCTTCCACCCTTCCCCTTCATTGACCCTTCCCCTTGTCCTGTCCCATCCCCTTTTGAAGCAGTCCACCATTCTACTGGATACCACTTCTGTAGATAATGCATTCCACCCAGCTACTACCCTCTCTGTAAAACAGTGTCTCCTCATCTCCCTCCTGAAACTTCCTCCTTCCAGTCTCATATCATGATGGCCCCTGGTGTCCCTCCCCTCCCTTACTTTGAAGAGCCCCTCTATACCTGTCTTGTTTATTCCTTTCATGTACTTAAAGGTTTCAATCATGTCCCCCATCCCTCCTCTAGCGAGTACATGTTCAACTCCCTCAGCCTCCTCTCATATGATAAGTCCCCCAGCCCTTTGATCATCTTTGTCACCCTGCGCTGCACCCCCTCCAGTAACTTAATGTCCCTTTTCAGATACGGGTGCCAGTACTGCACGCAGTACTCCAGGTGCGGTCTAACTAATCACCTATACAGTGGCAGAATCACCTCCTCCCTCCTCGAGGATATACACCTTGCAATACAACCCAGCATTTTGTTGGCCTTTGCAGCTGCCTTCCTACATTGTGCCGAGTTGTTCATTGACCCTGTAATGAGCACCCCCAGATCCTTCTCCTCCTCAGTCTGGGCTAGCTACACTCCCCCCCAGCTGGTAACTCCTCCTTGGGTTCTTCATCCCAAAATGCAGCACCTTGCACTTTTTGGCATTAAACCCCAGTTGCCAGGTGTCTGACCAGGTTTCAAACTTTGCCAGATCAACCTGCAACTGCTGCCATTCCCCTAGGTCATCCAGCACTGCTCCTACCTTGGTATCATCAGCAAACAGACTGATCTTGCTCTTGATGTCCAATGATATGTCTGCAATGAATATCCCAAACAACACTGGTCCCATCACCATGCCCCGTGGAACACTGTTCGTCATTACCCTTAGGTGTGAGAGCTCCCCCACCCACCACCACCCTCTGTTGCCTTCCCTGAAGCCAGTTCCCTACCCATCTCACCAGCTTTGCACCCGCCAAAGGTATGTAAATGAAAAAAGAGAGGGATAGTGAGGCTAAAGGGTGAGGGCGAGAGTAGTGTTCAGGATGACAACAGTAAAGCAGGCATACTGAACAGATATTTCTGCTCAGTCTTTATAGTAGAAGGGGTGAGTAGTGGGCCAGAAGGGAGTACAAAGGGGGGAATGGCACAGAAATTGATACAAATCCCTTTCCATGTAGGGGTGTGCAAAAAAATTCTGCTGGAAGAATTTCCGCGAAAGTGCAAATTTTGCTTCTACGAAAGTTCGGAAATCATTTTCGCAGTTTTCATGGAAATTCCACCTTAAAACTGCAGAATAAATATACAAATGGCAGGTTAATTTATTAAACGGCAAGAAAAAAGTCTGCAGAAAGGATCACTACAAGTGGTCAATTCTGAGGCTTTTTTAAACCACAGTTTAATTAATTAATCCACCCCCCACTGATCAGAGGTCCCAGTAATCAATCAATCAGTCAATCAATCAAGTCTTTATTTAACCAGGCGGTCAACATTAAACGAAGCTCATTTGCAAGATGGATCTGGGTGGAGCATGGACAAGTGTTTGTACAGGGCAACACAGATGTTTATAAGGCACACGGATATTTAACAATCAGGTAAAAAGGAAAAAATATAGTTGCAAGTATAAAATATGATACCACAGCAATTCATATGTACATGGAATTATACAGACATTGTACAGTGTGCAAGGCATTTACATACACAAAAGGATCTACAACCAGCTATAGGGCATGATTATATAAGGCAGTTGGAAAAAAAATACACAAGGTGGAGGCGGTGATAGAAGGGAAGAGAGAGGGAGGGAGGAGAAAGGCTAGGAGGGTGTAAGGCACAAAACAGAGAGGGAGAAAACAGGGATGTAGAGAGGGGGAAGGGAGAAGAGAGGGGGCACTAGGGTTGTAGGATATAAAGTGAGGGGCAGGAAGGATGTCTCAACCAAAGGGTAATGAGCTCATACACGATGTAGGGAGACTAGGAGGAGGTAGGGGTATAGAGTCAAAAAGTCAAGGGGATATGGAAGATAGGACATTTAGATTTAGGAGGGTGGGTCAGGGGTTGGTGCTTATAGTTGGGTCTAGGTGGAGCTGGTTACCAGTGCGGGCACAAATACTGGTTCTGAGTGAGGGAAACAGTTACACGCTTCTTTGATTGTGTGGAAATATAGTGTCTTGAAAGCATTTAGACAGATTAAAGTGCTTAATTTGAGATTTTTTTGCAGATTGTTCCATAAGGTAGGCAGCACAAAGCTTATAGCTGCCCTACCAAATCGAAATTTTGCCTTGGGTACTTTAAGTGTTATAACTGAGTAACTTCTTAGCACGTATTTCCTGACTACACTTGGGGTAGACAGCAGGAGATATAGTGAGGCAGTTCATTAGAGATAGCTCTATAGGTCCATAGTGCAGCATTTCTGTGATGCCTGAGCTTGAGTGAGGTCCACCCCACCATGGCATATAGGGCACAGTGATGCGTAGAAAAGGGAAGTCCCATAATAAACCTCAGTGCTCAATGGTAGAGCATGTCCAGCTTTGCCATATAAGAGCTGGGGCACTGGCTGTACAGGAAATTAGCGTAATCAACCAGCAATAGAAAAGTTGATTGGACCAGCCATTGCTTGGCATCTCTGGTAAGAAATTGGTTGATTCTAAAAAAAGGCCTAGCCTTTGTCTGAGTCGTTTTAGCAAATCCTCGATATTTTCAATGAAGGACAGTCTGTGGTCTTTCCAAACTCCCAGATACTTGAATTTTGTAATAAATTCTAGTTTTTCTCCTAGAACTGTGGTAATCTGGGGAACTGTCCCACTTGACAAAGGGTTTGCTGTACAGATAAATGGAGAGAGGACCATCGTTTTTGTTTTTTTGACTTTGAGGAGTAGCTTTTTTTGGAGAAGGTGGCTTTGCAGAAGGTTGAATTCAGACTGTAGATCATTGCAGGCAGCTTCAGATGTTGGGTGACTCACATTGAGGACTGTATCATCTGCAAACAGATGGATGTTGGCATTTTTAATACAGTGGTCGATATTAATGTAGATTGCAAATAGTAGGGGACCTAATATAGATCCCTGGGGTACCCCTCTTTGAAGAGTTTTTAAAGGAGACAGGCATCCTTCAGCTTTAACTTGCTGAAGGTGCCCTGTAAGGTAGTCTGTGAACCAACGCAGTGAGGAGGGGTCCACACCTATGCTTTGTAGGGAGGAGAGGAGCAGGCTATGGTCGATGGTGTCGAAGGCCTTGCTTAGATCTAGAAAAACAGCACATATAAAGTCTCTGCTCTCAAGAACACGCTGCCAATCATTGGTTACTTTAGCGAGGGCCGTGATGGTGCTATGATTAGCTTTGAATCTGGACTGCATAGGATTTAGCAGTTTCGTTGATTCAAGGTAAGCTGTCAGCTGTGCATTTACAATTTTCTCCAGAAGTTTGAACAGTACTGGAAGGAGAGAAATCGGTCTGTAGTTATTGAGATCGCAGGGGTCACCCCGATTTGAACAGCAGGATGACATGCACTGTCTTCCATACAGGTGGCAAGATGCCCTGGGACAGGGATAAATTAAATAGGTGGGTAATGGGTACTGCTAGGACATGGTAGGCAATTTGTAGGAATTAAAGATATAAGGTGTTGGCCCCAGCACTTTTTCTAATGTCCAACTGTAGCAAGAGGTCCTCTACCTCTTTCAGTGAGGTAGGTTGAAGTTTAAATAGTGAGGGAGTGGTCGATGTTTCAGGAAGATGGCTGGCAATCTGGGAGCAAAGTATGTTTGCAGGGAAGTTATCAAATGCCAGACCTGCAGTATCAAAATGGTTATTAAATGAATCAAGTATATGCAACTTTTCCGGTGATAGTTGAGTTGCCAGAGGTAATCTTGGTAGTGTTATATGAGGTCCCTGCACCCTAATTGGTACCCTCTGAGGTATGCCGTAGACAGCTAGCATTTAGGTATATGTCATACTAACATTTAGGGCTAAGGGCATCTACTGTACAAGAGTAGATGTCAGGATATGAATGCATATTGTTGTAATACACTTTGCTTGCTGATACATATATTCTGCCACATATTTTCTGTGTATTTCTTACTTGTAAGATGCCAAGACACCTGTGTTCTTTGAGTAATTATAATATGTAAGATGGCATTGCCATCTTTTGGTGATTTGTGCCACTGCACTGAGTTATGTAAGATTCTGTATAAGAACTCTTTTGTTCTCAAACTGATGACTTTACAGAATTGTATAATGTTATCTTGGACCATGGAGCCACCTCTAATTTAGCCAATAGGGCTCATCTCTGTAACTAGAAATGTTTCTATCTTTTGGTAACCATAGTAATTATCATAGGTATATAATGTAATGCACAAAGCCTCACACCTCGGAGACCCGAGAGATCCCAAGAGACACAGAGAAACCTCGAGGTGTAGGGAATGCTTAGCACTGGCTCCCGGTTCGTATTGGTAAGAACTGCTTAGGGCAACTGTGATTTATCCCTTGGTAGTAATAAACTTGTTTATTACTCTAATGCAACGTGTCTGTGATTACTTGCATTCCCAATATTGTCAAGAATCTGAAAGTGAGGTTTAGACCTCCCAACAAATTGGCGACTGTGTGCAGGTGATATTTGGTGTTTGTAAGTTTTCACTTGTTGCTGAAACCTTGCCCTATCCCACGGGGACAGTAGGTGTACATTCCCGTATCACCTCTCCTGTTTTAAAACCAGTTTGTAGTAACTTGCAAAGTCTGGCTGACTTTTTGGATGTGGTTGATGCCATCTCGACCCACTCCATAGCAGTTTTGAATTGCAAGTCTGCAACTATTACAGTAGCCCGGCTGTGTATAATGTACTTGTGCTGTGGATCGATATGCAGCACAGTGCCTTTTTCACAGTTTGAATTTTTCGTTCCCTCCCACACAATGACCACAGTATCAGATATCTGCGCAGAACTGAGACGATGTCTCGAACTTCCTTGCCTCCCATGGAGGATGGGCTGACTTTGCGCGGGATGCAAGTCAATCCTACAACCCTATACTGGGGATTTCAACCCAGTATACAGAGACGAGACAATCAACCAATAAGCGTCATGCTAAAGGGTTGATGGTCGCTGCTCTCTATGCTGCTTTGGAAGCCTCCAAAGCGAGGTTGCAAACCCTTGATCTGCAGATTTCATCTCTTAAGCAACAGATGGGTTTGCAGGAAACAGAATGCATTAGACTGTAGCAGAACTTGGAGTCTGAACTCTAAACCCTGCGAAATGAAAAGGATTCACCCTATGCATCATTCAGCTCAAGCTGGAGAACAGGAAATATGTATGTTGACGCAGAAGTGTGAAAGTTTGAGACAGGATAAGAGTCAGGCAGTGCAAATGAATGATTTGCTGAGTGCTGTGAATGCTCAGTTGAGTGACGAATTGGGTGAGCTGCAGGACGAGATAAACCAGGTACGTAATGATTTAGAAGTGGCTTACAGGGACAATCACGAATTGAGCACCATGTATAGAGTGTTGCAAAAGCAAAAAAAAGATGAGGTTGATATGGATGCTGCAAGTGTGAGTCACGATGAACGTAGAATTAAGATGGCGATACTGCACCATCAGTGAGAGGTTCTGGCTGGACATGTTAAGGCAATGAGAGGCGTAGCCCCTGCCTTTCATTCATCATCAGAAGGGGAGTTATCTGATGATGACATTTCACAATACAATGCTCAGTCATGCCCCTACGATGGCCCAGACACCACACCCAGCCATCCACAGCATGGTGGGTCCCAGCACCCAAATCCCCATGTCACACGTCGGCGACGTCGTGGCACTCATTATGGGAGACACCAACATAGCGGCCCCCACGATGGGGGGGAGCAGGCCCAAGCCTGGTCCTGACGGCACCTCCAGTAGCCGTTATTAATATGGAAGACAGGCAGGAGATAGAAACCATGATTGAAACTGCAATAGGCAATGTACATCTTCCTGAGAGGAGTAAACAGGCTATTAAAACCCAGATTAGGCAGCTTTTGCAAGAGGCTGGCACTCAGGAAGGGATTGTCTGCACTGCAGCTGAAGCTGCAGCTCGTGCTGCCCTGGACGGCACTCGAGACAATCTACCTTTGACTGATTGACCCACTAATCCCCTACAAATGGCCTACTCTGTTCAGCAAATTGCTGACAGCATTGGTCGGATGAATCCGTCCAACAACCTCAGCTGTCACTTGGAGAAGGTGCATTCTAAATGCGAGATGCTTAGCCTCACTGCAGAATATCAGGTCCAAATACTACGCCAGACCATTGATCCTGGTTTGTGGACCAAACTCCCCGATGCTGTTCGCCAGGATGGGAACGCTACCTTTGATGAGGTTGCAGCTGAGCTTATTTCTGCTCACAGCCCAGGTGTAGTAGGAGTGATGCTTGCATACCCTGTGAAGCAGAATGCAAAAGAAAGTCCAGCGACTTACCACCAGAGACTTTGGATGGCCTACCGAGCAGGAAAGCACCTAGCACAAGAAGCTGTGGATGTAGATCTTTATTGAATATAAGACCGATTCCAGCAGTAAGAGAAAAGGTAGAGCCAACTACCTACCCTAATACGGATAGGTTTGCCGACATCCTTCGGAAAACTGAGAGAGTGTATCAACTCTATAACCGTGATCTGGGCTCCGGTTCCAAAAAGGTAGCTGCCATGGAATCCGTCCTGGAAGCCATGACACACTACACAGTGGAAGGGCAGGCTCAACGCCAACAGGCCCAACATCAGCAAGCCCCTCCAGCTGATAAACAACACCCCCAACAGGCCCATCAACAACAACCACAACAACAACAGCAGTGGGGTGGGAACCAGAATTGGCATAAGAACAGGAAGCATAAGGGTAGAGGTAAACCACAACAACATAGAACGGGTCCTTCATATAGGGAGATAGCTGAAGAGAATCAGAAATATCAAGAGCTCCTGGGACAAGTGCGCTCTATGGCAGATACTGTTCCTGCACAGGCCCTTGCGGTGGTACAACCGGTGGCCCAGGCCCCAACCGGCCATGGGTACACCGGCAGTGCAGGCCCTCAGGCCCATACAGGTCTGAACCCAGAAGCTCCTCCCTGTATAGCATCAGTGCAACATGGTGAAGTGATTCATGTGAGCCAGGCCCAACCTCTGCATGCTTCTGGCAGTATGGATTGACAATTGCAGGCCCCAGTCCGGATTGCAAACAAGCTAGTCTTGGATACAAATGGAAGGCCCTGCACCAAGGCCGAGGTCAGGGGCCGCCTCCTAGTAGTTTTGTTTGATACAGGTGCAGCATATCTGTGCTACATGATGAACACCCAGACACATCCCCTTGGTCCACCAGACGGAGGACCAACATGTCAGGAGTTGATGGTACTAGGCTCCCTGCATACCGTTCTCTACCCTTACCGATAGAGCTAAGTCATTTAAAGGCCTCACACACTTTCCAACTAATGATATTGCATGATCATCCTAGAATTATAGGGATTGACTTCCTTGCACTGCACGGCTGTGTGGTGGACCTAGCTAACATGCTACTGATACAGATTCAGGGACAATATCATACCATTTTGATTCCTGAGTCACACGTTGTGGCAACGATATCTGCCGATGACAAAGAGTATGATGTCATAGATTTGTTCAAAAATCATGAACTTTTCCCGAAGTTACTACCTATTTTGTAATGACATTTGGAAGCGTTTGCAGTCAACAAGCATGACTGTGGTAGAATGCACACCGTCATTGAAGTGCCAGGCCCAGCACATAAGAGGCAAAGGCAATATCCTTTCCCAACTGAGGCCTTGCCTTCCCTCAGAGAAACGATCAAGTCACTCCTCAAGCAAGGAGTAATCAGAACTTGTGTTTCCACTGCCAACTCCCAGTATGGCCCCTGAAGAAACCCACAGGTGCCTGGAGACTTACTATTGACTACAGAAAACTGAATCAGGTCACCCCCAGTTGTTCCCCAACTGTGGCATCAGCACCAGATGTGCTACGACTTCTGACCCCTGATTTGAAATGGTTCAGTGCCCTGGACATCTCCAATGGTTTTTGGTCATTACCATTGGCCCTTAAGAGTCAATATAAGTTTGCCTTCACCTTTGAAGGAAGACAGTACACGTGGACCTGCTTGCCACAAGGATTCCATAACAGTCCATCCCTATTCCATCTCCTCATGATGGACGCCCTCGAGAGTTTCTCTACTCCCCAATGTCTCTTACAACATGTGGATGACCTGTTGCTGGCAACAGCCACACAGGAACAACATTTGGATCTCTTGGATGAACTAGTGACTCTCATTCAGAAAGCAGGCCTAAAATGTAATCCAGCAAAAGCACAGCTGTGTCAGAAAGAAGTACTCTTTCTGGGTCTCAAAATAACTGACCAAGGTCGAAGCCCTACCTGGAAGAAGGTACAGGGATTGCAAGACTTGCCATTACCTACCAGTGTGGCAACTCTTCGAAGGTTTCTAGGTATGGTAAACTATTTGAGAGATTTTATTTTTGATTTTGCTCAGAAAGCTGCTCCTCTGTATGAATTACTGAAAAAGGATGTACCATGAACTTGGGGCCTATACACTCCCAGGCTGTGCGGCACTGAAGCAGGCCTTGGCCTCTGCCCCAGCACTGGTCAACCCTAATCCTTTTCTACCATTTCATCTGGAATGTGCCACCTCTGACATTGCCATGTCAGCAGTGCTGGCAGAAGGTGCATGGCACCTTGAGACCCATGCATATGCCTCACAGCTCTTGACCCCAGTGGAACAGAAGTATGGACTTTGTGAAAGGAACCTTCTGACCACCTACTGGGCTGTCAAGCACTTCCTGTATATCATTGGGTACTCACCGCTGATCATTAACACCAACCACACCCCAACCACCTTTCTGCTCTCAGATAGAGTGAAGGATGGGTCAGTCTCTAACACCAGACTGACGCACTGGTCACTTCTTCTCCAGGACAGAGACATACAGGTACAACCAACTAAAGTTCCATCTATGTAATCTCATGGCCTCCTTTTCCAGGGAGAACCCCATGACTGTACACTACAGTCACATGATCTTGCCGATCCAGGTCCTTTCCTCCCTGCCACGCCACAAATACTTGATAACACTTCTTTGTGCCGTGTCTTTACTGATGGTTCAGCATCCTACTATCAGGGAGAACAAATTGCAGGGATGGGCATTTTAGTAATTTACCCTTATGGGAACACTGTCAAAATATCTAAGCGCTGTAGTGTAGCATCATCACAATATGCAGAGATGGCAGCAGTGGCCTGTGCCCTCGAGTTCATCCAGCATGGAACTGAGGATACCATCATCTTTACAGACTCTAACTGGGTTTGTTTTTCCCTTACAGAATTTCTTCCCTTCTGGCAGAAGAACTCCTTCCTCTCCTCTGATGGCAGCCCAGTGAAGTACAAGGAATTGGTAATATACTGTACATACATTCACTGGCACAAAAATTTGCACACAAACTCTATCTACACAAAGTTAAAGCTTACTCTCTCCATGACCCCTATCATGCCTTCAATGACACAGCAGACACCCTTGCTAAGGAAGGGGCCTGAGGGGGGGATGTCTGGATGATGGACCATCCAGAGGCTAATGCAGCTGTACACATTGCAGCACTCAGGAGGAAACCTGAACCTTTTTCCACCTTCAACCACTCCGCAGCCCAACAGCTTTGACACTGAACTCAAAGAGCTGTTCAGATTCCTTGACAAAGGTATTGAAGAGAAACTTCCCACACACAACCCCTATTGGAGGCATGAAGGTAAGTTGCGCTTGTCACCAGATGACAAGCTCATTTGGTTCCAACTAGATGACTCCACCACTAAGTTGTGGGTAGTCCCCAGACATTTAAGACCTGAATTTTTGCACCAAGTGCATGACACCCCTACTGGTGGACACCAGGGAGCAGAAAATACCCTCCAATGACTCAAGACCACCACCTGGTGGCATGGTATCACCAAAGATGTTAAACAATACATAGAAAACTGTCTCGTTTGTGCGCAAAACAACCCCATCCCTACCAAATGAAATGCCAAACTCTTACCACAAAGACATTCTGGCCCTTGGCATGCCATTCAAATTGATTTCATTGGTCCTGTGACCAACATTAGCAGAAATAATAAATATGCTTTTGTGGTAACTGACCTTTTCTCTAAGTGGGTAGAAGCTTTTCCCACTAAGACATGTACAGTGAAAACTACTGCCAAAATCCTGGTGGAACAGATTTTCTCCAGGTGGGGTCTACCTCTCAAGGTAGACTCTGACAAAGGAACCAGTTTTACAGGTGAGTTGATGAAAGAATCCCTTGAACTCCTTGGAGTTCAACAGAAGTTCCACATGCCTTACCACCCTCAATCCTCAGGTCAAGTAGAGAGAGCCAACAGACGGATTAAGCAAATGCTTTCCAAATTCACTGAGGACAATCCCAAAACCTGGGATTCCCTATTGCCATTATTCCTTATGGCAATTAGGGGGACACCCTCAGCCACCACCCAGCTCACACCCTTTGAGGTGATGACTGGTAGACAGATGAGATTACCTGAACACCTGTTGATTGACCTGCACACCCTCACCACAGAACGTGTGCCTGTGGACCAATATGTGGAAAAACTTAGGAAAGACCTCATACACGTACACAGACTTGTATGCTGCCAACTGCATGGGCAAGGCCCAGCAACAATCCAAAATATAGTTTGACAAACACACATAAGAAGTGGATTGGCAAGTTGTAGATCAGGTAATGGTACTTCGATTTGCACATCCCACCCACTCCTTCTCCAACAAGTGGGAAGGCCCATACCCTACTGTCAACAAGCTCAGTCCAGCAGTCTATCAAGTTAGACTCCTCCACAACAACAAACTGACTGACAAATGGTTACATGCAAACCAGCTGAAACTGTATAAAGGAGATTAAATTACTTTTCCTCACCCCATTGGGTGGAATAGTACTAACACACTAATCTTTGATCTTCCTTTTCAGATACACTGACAAGATGGCTATCTTGTTCCATTATTTCCTCCTCTCAGGAGTCATCCCCTGCATCCAAGGCTTGGTACCGGACCTCCTACAACACCTCGATCCTCCAGCACCTCCTCCAGAGGGAGTGCCCATCAATATACCAGATAGTATGATCACTATCCAGGAAGGTTCCGATGCTTGCCTCACTGCCTCAGTTGTTGCTCCTGATAAATCTACCCTTCAAATTGAGTGGCAAACCACATCACAAGGACAAATTCTCCCTGTGGCCAAACTCTCCAAAGGAACTTTCCAAGGCTGGACCAATGCTAAATTATACCCAGACAGTTCACTGTCCTTGTTACAAACTGCATTAAGACATTCTGGTTTGTACAACATAGCTGCCTTAATAGAGCCTTCTTACTGTAATTCTTTGTCCAGAGATTCTGCTCAGAAAGTCTGTTCTATATACCACATGGCTTCTGCAGCCATGTACCTCTCTGTATTACCACCCACTGACAAGCAGCTTTTGGAATGTCCAAAGCATACCCCTGATCCCCGTAGTGGTCTAACAGCCACTGTCCTCCCAGATTCTTTGATTAATAACTTACAGTTTATGCATATACCTGTTTGGTTTAATCTTACTTACTTACTGGAATATGAAAGAGTTTGGTATGTGTCACAATACTAATACATCAGCATTTTATAGTACATTACTGCTTGATAGTTTAGCTGCATTTCAGATTCGTACACAAGACCCTTTTGCTGGGGTCCATTCTACTGAACATAGAGTCAACTTCAGGAGGAAGCCCTTTCCTGATAATCTAGCTCATAAACGTAACAGATGTGAAGTTGACAGTTCTGATGTTACAGGTGCAACAGGTACTATCACAGGCCTTTTTGGTACAGCTATGTCTATCTGGAACAAAGCAGACATTGCTGCTATCAAAAGTCATTCTGCCAAATTCTCCACTGGTTTGGTCAACAACATACTACCCCCATTATTGCATGGTGTGGATGGCCTTAGTCAGGAAGAAAGATACGCTGTATACAACATGCACAACATTGCTAAGGCATTCACTGATTCTAAAGATAAGATCAACGCACTCATACAACAGAACAAAGAAGCAGATAAACAATACATTGTAGAGAGATACTCTGCTCTGCTTATTGCTCCTATATCATCACTACCATCAATAACCTCTTCCGTGATCTAGAATCTGGAAGAATACCTGACATTATACATGATAGATGCATCTCCAAGTGGTATTGTCCAAGATGTAAAACCACTAGCTGTGTTTCCATGTGTATGCAACAGACTTTAACCATTCCTCTCTCCACAGCTAGGAATTTGGGGTTTGTGACCAGACACCCTAATACTGGTACTTGTTTTGCTGCTAAGAAGTGTTCCATAACAGATACCATGTTTGTTTCTTTCACTGTCTCCTTACCACACTTTGATCCCACTACAGCTTTGTTTGACAAGCTTGCACTGATCCATTCTATTGGGCATTTGGATGAAGACATCTACAGAGAATGCCTGGATCTACCACCTCTCTTAGTTTATCATTCTTTTCTGGATGCCTGGGTGGCTCTGCCCACGGACTGCTGTCCGAAAAAGCAGTATATTTACTTGTGCCGATGTGATGTATTTGATGTTATTCAACCTGTTTGTGGTTACTCTCCAGACAGCATTGATTGGATTTTCACTATGGATGATGACATCAACGCAAATGGCACCGACTCCTTTGACTCAACTTTGGCTTTGGATAAGCTCTACCAATCCTATCGTGAGGAGGTTCATCGCCTGTCAACACAGATTTCGAAGACGACCAACACATGCCCTGTCCAGTTGCAAAAGTGGAGACTGCCTACTGTGCGCTCACAGTATAATTCTGATGGTGAGTACTGTGTGGTCACGAAATATAAATCTTACACATATGGATCTGTTACCTGTGCTATTGATTATCCCAATTTTTGTTTTATTCCCCACCAGAAGACTGTTATTGGACATACTGTTATAACCCCCAACCCCCTTCTGGATGCAGATATTATTGATGGCAACCCTGATTATCTACTTACACTGTCAGAATACTTGCCATACTTTAATGTACACATAGACCCTCTCACACTTACATTGAAATCACTTTTAGATGGAAAGGACACACACCTCATCCACATCAGCAATAATATGACCAAAGCCAATGAAGCTGTCCTCGCCTTGATCATGATGGAGATATGAATAACACATTAACTAACACCTGGTTAGAGATTACTTTTAAAGGTTTTGTTATTATACAAGCAATTTTAATTTTCATTTTAATTATTATGCTCTATAACCTATGGCGCACACTACGCCAACTCTGTGAGCAGCTCGAGTTCCTTTACAAGGCTCGTGCATCGGGTTTGTAAACAACCACTGCACCTGTCTTTTCTCTAAACATCTGCCTGTGTTGCCCTTGGAGGCAACAAGGGGGGAATGTTATATGAGGTCCCTGCACCCTAATTGGTACCCTCAGAGATACACCATGGACAGCTAGCATTTAGGTATATGTCATACTAACATTTAGGGCTAAGGACATCTACCGTACAAGAGTAGATGTCAGGATATGAATGCATATTGTTGTAATACATTTTGCTTGCTAATACATATATTCTGCCATGTATTTTCTGTGTATTTCTTACTTGTAAGATGCCAAGACACCTGTGTCCTTGAAGTAATTATAATATGTAAGTCAGCATTGCCACCTTTTGGTGATTTGTACCACTACACTGAGTTATGTAAGACTCTGTATAAGAACTCTTTTGTTCTCAAACTGATGGCTTTACAGAATTGTATAATGTTATCTTGGACTGTGGAGCCACCTCTAATTTAGCCAATAGGGCTCATCTCTGTAACTAGAAATGTTTCTATCTTTTGGTAACCATAGTAATTATCATAAGTATATAATGTAATGCACAAAGCCTTACACCTCGGAGACCCGAGAGACCCCAAGAGACACAGAGAAACCTTGAGGCGTAGAGAACGCTTAGCACTGGGTCCTGGTTCATATTGGTAAGAACTGCTTAGGGCAACTGTGATTTATCCCTTGGTAGTAATAAACTTGTTTATTACTCTAATGCAAAGTGTCTGTGATTACTTGCATTCCCAATATCGTCAAGAATCTGAAAGTGAGGTTTAGACCTCCCAACAGTAGGAAGTGAGTTTCCTGGGGAGTGGCATAGCAGATCATTAATAGTGCTCCAGAACTTAACTGGGCTCTTCATGGTAGAGTCAAGTTCGGAGCTGAAGAAAGTAGCCTTCGATTCTCTGATTGATTTAGTGCATATATTTCATAAACTTCTGAACTGATTCCAATCCTTAGGAGTGTTTAGTCTGCACGCTTTTTTCCAAAGCTTGTCACTTTCTAGGAGCAGAGACTTGATTTGAGGGGAGAACCATTTACAGGTTTTGTTCCTAGCCTGATCTTTAATCAAGGGAGCATACTTATTAAGAGCCCCTGACAGGATGCCGTGGAAGATATTGTAAGCTGATGTAACCGTTTTGGCCAGGTAGAAATCTTGCCACTGTGGGAAGTACTTAAGCTCATTTAGATAGGTGGATTCATCAAAGTTGCATCTGGATCTCTTCATAGAAAATTTAGTCATAGGTGATGAGTTGTTGGCTGATCTTACTCCCGCAATAAAGCAATGGTCGCTGGCATCTGAGAAGAAGACATCAGTGTGGGAGAAAAGATGAGGTTTGCTCACCATTAGCACATCCAAAAGGGTACTTTTACTAGGATTCTTCACGTTTGGGCTTGTTGGTTCAGCAATAAGTTGTGTCAACCCATGGGCATCACAGAAAGATGCAAGTGGGGCTGCTGCATTAGAGAGCCAGTCAAGGCTGAGGTCTCCTAGGATAATAGTTTCTAGCAGCCCTTGTCCCACCTTGTCACTTAGATAAGACACAAGCTGCAAGCCAGCGGACGGTAGCCAATAGCATCCTATTATGCAGCATGCACTAGTCTGTATAATCTCCACTTTGAGTATTAGACATTCAAATTCATTGGTGACAGATGACAAGGATATGCAGGAAGCTGTGAATTTGTCTTTAACATAGATAACTACCCCTCCTCCTTTAGTTTGCCTGTCAGCTCTGAACAAGGCATAGTTGGGGATGTTTACTTCCCTATCTGGGGTGCTAGGTCTAAGCCAAGTTTCAGAAATCATTAGTATATCAGGAGAGGTATGATTTACCCAGGCTTGGATTAAGATGATCTTTTTTAGGAGGCTGCATACGTTAACATACAGGAAGCTCATTCCTTTTAGATTTGCTAGTACTGCTGGAGATGCAATAGCTTCTGGAGGTCCAGGGGTGAGTTCTACATTGCCTGAGCATAGCAGAAGGAAAAGTAGGATTTTTCTAAGTGTACCAATTTTAAGCTTAGAATTCCTGCTTTTTTCCCCATCTAGTAGATTTGTTGTCTTTAGGGAGAAGAACGTTGCCACCATAGGTATGGTGGCCTGCTGTTACGAGAAATAATACCCTAACTGCAAAATACGGGAAGGGGATAGTAGTTTGCATGGTGGGAGGTGGGCCTTGTGGTGAGGGCATGGTATAAGTACTGCTAGAATGTGTAGGCCAAGAGCAGGGTTCGAAGTATGGATGCTTGAAATCACAGAGGCAATTAAAAGATAAGTTGCCAGATTCCATACAGAACAAGGTACGGTTGTGGTCCATACATGAAAAAAATAAATACCTCCAATCCCTCCCTCAGACCCTCCTAGTATCTAGTGGCCTCCCACCCACTAATCGTGGCCTGCCCAAAACATTTTATTTCCCTGGTGTCTAGCAGACCCACCTTCCTATCCTGGACTCCTTATTCCACAAAAAAACAGCCAGCAGTCCACCGACTCATTCCCCTCTATTCCCAGTATTCCCTGATGTCTAGTGGACCCCCCCTCACTCCAACCCTGTCAATTCATCTGCCACCACCCCACTCCTCCCCACCCTGCCCCTGGGTGGGCCACTGGTGCAGGCCTCCTCTGTTCTCCACTACCGGTGGCCCACTGAAATGTCAGTGAATGACCGCATGGTTGTAAAAGCAAGCACTTATTCCTTGACAGTTCATTAAACTGTGAATAGAATGAATTCCACAGTTCATATGCATTTTTCCACAGTTCACAAAAAAGTCAGTGGATCTCAGTGAAAATCCATGGAAAATCCCAGTTTTGCCAATGGCGAAAGTTCTGAAATTTCTGACATTTCTCAGAAGTTCAGTGAAAGCAGAATTCACAACTTTTGCCCACCCCTATTCCCATGGGAAAGGGTCCTAAGGATCTGGAAGGAATAAGAGTCAATAAAGCTATGGGCCCAGATGGGGTGCAATGTAGGGTGCTGAGGGAGCTCAGAGAAGTGGTAGATGAACCTTTGGCAACCCTGTTTATCCAGTCACTGGAAAGAGATGAGGTGCCCAAAGACTGGAGAACAGCTGATGTAGTCTCCTTATACAAGAGTGGGAACAGAAAGGAAACTGGAAACTACAAGCCGGTCAGCCTCACCTCAGTAGTGGGGAAGATAATGTAAGCACTACTGAAGGAAAGATTAGTGCAACATCGTGTGGCCAACAGTCTACAGGACCCATGACAGCATGATTTTACTTGGGGGAGGTCATGCCAGACTAACCTCATTGAATTTTTTGACTGGGTAACAAGGGAGGTGGATTGGGGGGGCAGTGGACAAGGCCTATCTGGACTTCAGTAAGACCTTTGTCACTGTGCCCCATAGGAGGCTGTTAAACCAGCTGTGCAATATGGGTATGGGTAGGACAGTAGTGCAGTGGGTGGGAAACTAGATGGCAGGACACAGAGGGTGGTGGTAATTGGTTGTCACTCCACAGAGGGAAGGGTGACCAGTGGAGTGCCACAGGGATCAGTGCTGGGTCCAGTACTCTTCAACATCTTTATCATTGACATTATGGATAACATAGAAAGGAGAATTTCCCTGTTTGCTGATGACACAAAACTCTGTAACAGAGTGGGCACATTGGAAGGAATAGATAGAATGAGGAGAGACCTGTAGAAGCTTGAGGAATGGTCAAGGGTGTGACAGTTGAGATTTAATGCAAATAAGTACAGAATAATGCACATGGAGCACAAAAACCCTGAAATAACATATCAGCTGGTAGGGGAAGGGATATAGCATGCTCCAAGCAGGAAAGGGACCTAGGGGTTATCATCTCTGATGACTTAAAGGTTGGGAATCAGTGCTTCAAGGCGATGGGTAAAACAAATAGGATGCTGGGATGCATAGGCAGGGGCATCACCAGCAGGCAAAGGGGTCATAATTCCACTGTACAAGACATTAGTGAGGCCACAACTGGAGTACAGTATCCAATTCTGGAGGCCTTACCTAGGTAAGGATAGAGACAGGGTGGAGACAGTTCAGAAGTGGCCAACCAAGATGGTACAGGGTTTGCATTAGATGTCCTAAAAGGACAGTCTGAAGGACTTGAATATGTACCCCCTGGATGTGGGGAGGGAGAGAGGGGATATGACAGAGACATACCAGTACCTTATGGGGAGGAACAAGGTGCAGGAAAACACTATTTTTCAGAGGAAGAGATGTTCCAGGACTAGGGATTATAGGATGAAATTGGAGGGAAGGAGCTTCAGAGATAACATGAGGAAGTATTTCTTCACAGAAAGGGAGTTGGGCAAGTGGAACACCCTGATAGAGGAGGTGGTAGGAGCTGAAACGATTATGGGATTCAAGAATGCATGGGATAGGCATCAGGAGATCCTAGCAGTTGGGGGAAGGGGACAACCCAGTTCAAGAGAAGGTTGAAAAGGCAAAAGTACATGCACAATTGGGCAGACTAGGTGGGCCAAAGGCCCTTATCTGCCGTCAGTTTCTATGTATTTATGTAATATCCCTCCATGATTGTACTGGTGAGGTTTATATTTCAATAGGGACCTGAGCTGTGCCTGTGCTCAAATCTGTGTGGCTAGTTAATTTTACTTATAAAAAGACTTTCAGACTAGTGGCTGAAATACAAAATTTTGAACCCAGCTGATGCATCCTATGTGGTAGGTTAGACAGAGCATTTGTAATTGACAGGTACACCGTTGGGCATTATATGAGGGATGCCCTACAAATGTGCCTATCAAAGTGACATGTCAGGCTTGACTTTCATGTGGACAGTGAGCAGACATGCTTTAGAAACCTATGTTTCATAACTCTGTAAAATATATATGTTTTGTATACTTCTTTATCCTAATCAGAAAACTGGATTAGTAGTTAAAAGAAAATTACTGTGTAACTGTTTGTTCACTAGGTTCTGCGTGTTCATCCACAAAACTGATACAGCTAATAGTGAAGTAATTGCAAATTATCCTGAGTCAGGAATATTGGATAAAATGTTGGATACTGCACAATACAATGAAGTTCACCATCACCTCATAGCCTTAACTTGCTCATGGTGAGTGGGGACTCTCGGCACCAGTAACATTCACGTGGCATGCACATAATGACACAGCTGCCACACTGACACCAGTCCAGGTTGCTCCTTCACAGACTGAATAGTGTCACTGTATCAATATCACTGCCACTGTCACTGCTGCTTTGTCCATTACTAATGGTCTCTGGTGGCAAGTCTCCTTCCGGGTAAACTGACTCAAAGCTGTATGGCGTAATATGGTTACCCCCGCATGCCACTGTAACTAGGAGTAATGTTACTGAATAATAAGAAAATAAGAAAAGATGTGGAAAAGATTAGCAACATATGCCAAATGTATAATTAATAAATGTGGTCATGGAAAGTCCAGTTGCCACCATTCTACATCACAGCAACAAGGGGATAGAGGTCTCACTCCACACCGTGAGGTAAGATTTATTTTTAATACAGAGTAGGCTGACCACAGTGGAAGGCAGTCCTTGATGTGGCAGGAAAACAGCACAGTACACGCAAGGAAAAACTGTGCATTCAACATGCTTCAATCACAAGTCCTCTCTCCTGAAATCTTTTGTTGTTAACGTGACTGTTTTGCTGGCATCATACTTATTGCAGAATAGCATGCAGGAACAAAGTGTGCAGTGCTGCGGTCTTCCATGCACAACTGCAAAAAGCTGCTGTTCTGTAAGCTGTGCTGCATTACTTGTATAAAGTGTCATACAGTCACCAAAGCAACTGTAAGGATTGGGACATGATCTGTGTGAAGTGTGGTGAATGCACACATCCTGTACTTTTTGTGACATCCCTTTCATGTCCAAAGTGTCACAAAGTAGTTGCTGGGAACTTGTGGGGGGACATCACTTTCATGCCAGACAGCATAACCTAAGTTATGGCATGTGTTACCAAAGGATGGCAAAGCAATCCCATTTGTCGGGCATAATTCAGCATAAAAAGGTTGCATAGCTGAAGGATCAAATTCAGTTGATTACACTATTGGAACAACTTTGAGAAATGTACTCTTTACACACAAGTAATGATCCAATAAACTTTAAATTGTCTCTGACTTTGGCTTCATCTCATTTCAACTAGTCATTGTGACTGCCTTGCCTAATCAGGGGCCCACCGCTCACTGCCCTCCACTTCAGTCTTGACAGCTACCTCTCCCGCCTTGCCCCCTTCTACCTGCCTACCCCTTGCCCTCCTCCTTCCCCCAGGGCATTTCCTGACTTTTATCCCTCCTCCCTCCCTCCCGCTAGAGCTCTTACCCTCACCCTCTACCCTCCGACAATGGCCTTCCTGCCTGCATACCCCATTCCCTCTTACCTGCAGTGCTTATTTCTAAGATTGCTCTTGGCTGGTATGTCATGCTACCTAACATTTGGCACGTTTTGAATTACTGGAATTTCCTAAGCCTCAGTCTCTTACTTCTTTTTATTGTGTAACTATGTATTATTATGTTGACCTTTTTATGTATGTATACCCCCCAATCCTTCGACGTGGAACCTTTGTAAACAAGCAGTTCCTGCTCAAAGGTATTTGTAATCCTAGATTTCAATAAAATAAAAAATAAAATAAAAAAATTATAGTACATTCCTATTTTTGTCATTCTCATTTGGATAAAAACATTACTTCAGTATTAGTTTATGCTGCTGACTGTATACACTGGCAGGCACAATTCTTTTTATGACATCACAGTCTGTTGCTTTGCCTAAAAATATGTCAGACATAGGGATTATGATGTCATGTGCAGACAAGCACTCAAAGAAAATAAAATCCAGGGGGCACAAATCTTGTTTTCCTGCAGCAATCTGCAGCAGTAAGGGAAAGGGGAAACAATCATAAAAGAAGTAGGAACTATGAATGAAATCACATTTCTCGAAGTGTTACCATTGTGATCATGGTGTTTGGGATGGTGTCATGACTGACAACATTACTTTTATAAAGTGACATCATTAAGTAGCAGATGTGAATGAAAAATCTCTTTCTGGAGAAAGCCAGTGTCTAGCTACAGTTATAAATGTTGTAATATATATTAAATGTTGCTTTTCTGGGTGTATCCTGCCATGACTTCAGATTTCACCACATTAGGAGGTACATTTCAAAGTTTGACCTTTTCAAATCTCTTCTCCATATGTCCCACACTATGAGAGAAACTTTGTATTGTACCCCTTGAAGACACTCAGGCATGCAGTAGTTGTGGCAGACCTCGGTGTAGCCCTTAGAACACAACAATGCAGACCTTTCTCGTGTCCCAACTGAAGAGGTATGCCCTCATTTAACCACTATGAATCACTCTGACCACACCTCTCAAGGCCTCCAAATTAGAAGAGAACTAATTTACTTTATCTTTCTGAAGCACTGTTCACTCTTAATGCTAACTATTTCTCGATCCTAATAGTTAATGTCACACTATGTAGGATCCATAGTGTTGCAAGCTGAAGGGAAACACATTTTGTAAGTAATAATTCTTGGCCATAGCCTGCCTTTTTTCTCTTCCCAGGATAGCGCACTGAACAGGTGCTCCCAGAGCACCAGCGCTCCAGCACAGTGGGTCAGCAAGCCTCCTGTGGCCGCCACCCACACCTCCCTGGCTGGCTCCATAAGCAAAGGATAGCGCACTGAACAGGCACTCCCAGAGCACTAGCGCTCCAGCACGGAGGGTCAGCAAGCCTCTTGCTGCCACTGCCCATGCTTCCTTGGCCAGCTTCACAAGCAAAGGATAGCGCACTGAACAGGCACTCCTGGAGCACCAGCACTCCAACAGAGTGAGTCGGCAAGCCTCCTGCAGCTGCCGCCCATGCCTCCCCAGCTGGCTCCACAAGCAAAGGATAGCGCACTGAACAGGGGCTCCTGGAGCACCAGCACTCCAGCACAGCAGTGGCTAGCCTCCTGTGGCAGCCGCCTACACCTCCCTTGCTGGCTCCACAAGCAAAGGACCTGCGCTCCAGCACAGTGAGTTGGCAAGCCTCCTGCAGCTGCCATCCATGCCTCCCCAGCCGGCTCCACAAGCAAAGGATAGTGCACTGAACAGGCACTCCTGGAGCACCAGCACTCCAGCACAGCAGGCCAGCAAGCCTCCTGTGGCTTCTGCTCACACCTCCCTGGCCGGATCCATAAGCAAAGGATAGCGCACTGAACAAGCGCTCCAGGAGCACCAGTGCTCCAGCACAGTGGGTTGGCAAGCCTCCTGCATCCGCCACCCATGCCTCCCTGCTGGCTCCACAAGCAAAAGATAGCACACTGAACAGGCACTCCTGGAGCACAAGCGCTCCAGAACAGTGGGTCGGCAAGCCTCCTGTGGCTGCCACCCATGGCCCCCCTGGCCGGCTCTACAAGCAAAGAATAGCGCACTGAACAGGCACTCCCAGAGCACTAGTGCTCCAGCACAGTGGGTCGGCAAGTGTCCTGCTGCCACTGCTCATGCTTCCTGGGCCAGCTTCACAGGCAAAGGATAGTGCACTAAACAGGCGATCCCGGAGCAACAGTGCTCCAGTACAGTGGATCATCAAGCCTCCTGAGGCTGCCGTCCATGCCTCCCCGGCTGGCTCCACAAGCAAAGCATAGCACACTGAACAGGTGTTCCTGGAGCACCAGCGCTACAGCACAGCAGGTCGGCATGTCTTCTGCAGCTGCTGCCCACACTTCACCAGCCAGCTCCATAAGCAAAGGACAGCGCACTGAACAGGCACTCCTGGAGCACTAGCGCTCCAGCACAGTGGGTCGGCAAGCCTCCTGTGGCTGCCACCCATGGCCCCCCTGGCCGTCTCTACAAGCAAAGGATAGCGCACCGAACAGGCACTCCCAGAGCACTAGTGCTCCAGCACAGTGGGTTGGCAAGTGTCCTGCTGCCACTGCTCATGCTTCCTGGGCCAGCTTCACAAGCAAAGGATAGCACACTGAACAGGTGTTCCTGGAGCACCAGCGCTACAGCACAGCAGGTCGGCACGTCTCCTGCAGCTGCTGCCCACAGTTCGCCAGCCGGCTCCATAAGCAAAGGACAGCGCACTGAACAGGCACTCCTGGAGCACCAGCGCTCCAGCACAGTGGGTCAGCAAGCCTCCTGTGGAGGCCACCCATGCCCCCACCCCGGCTGGCTCCTCAAGCAAAGGATAGCGCATTGAACAGGCACTCCTGGAGCACCAGTGTTCCAGCACAGCGGATCGGCAAGCCTCCTGCAGCCGCCGCCCATACCACCTCAGCTGGCTTCACAAGCAAAAGTATATCACTCACCAAGCTTGCTTCCAATTGGGCAGCAACAGATTTCAGGTTCCATGACTGGCTGGTTTGGACAGGGCTGCAACTGCCATTGGCAACCTGCCACCTAGCCGATTACGAGCTGATAGTTTATGCCTTCCCCTCCTGCCCGAAGTATTACTCGGCTTGTATTTTAATTTGCTATACTTAATCACTCTTTTTGTTTTATCTGCTGCTAGAAATGCTGGACTATTGATGTTACCATTCTGTTTCTAACTGCTTGGTAGTTGTATATTTTGGATGTATGGAACCTAGAGTATAGTTAACCTAGAGTGTTAAGCAGATTTCCTCTACTTAACAAAAGCTCTCCCATGTCTTTCCTATCTTAATCTCTCTCCCCAGCTATCCCTCTCTCAACCTACCACCCTATTGAATTATTTCTTCTCTCCCTTGCTTCTCCCCTCAGCTGCCTGGCACCTTAGCCCCCCCTTGTTTGGAACCCTATTAACTTGTCTGCATTTTAAATTTTACTTGGCACCTAAACACAATAACTGCCAGCAGCTGATCCTCAGGTGACCCCCACCCCCACTTGAATGTTAATTACTCTTTCATCAGTACCTAAGCTCTCCCATTCGATTGACAGTGAGCCCCTCTAAGTTCTAGACCCCTTTGTCTGCGCTACCTAAATCCCACCCCCCAATTTAGTCCTCACTGCTCCCCTGTCCTTATTCCTGGCCCTAACCTGCCTTTTTTCTCTTCCCAGGATAGCGCACTGAACAGGCACTCCCAGAGCACCAGCACTCCAGCACAGCAGGTCGGCAAGCCTTCTGCAGCCGCCACCCATGCCTCCCTGGCCAACTCCACAAGCAAAGGTATACCACTTGCCAAGCTTGTTTCTGATTGGGCAGTAGCAGTTTTCAGGCTCCGCGATTGGCTGGTTTGGACAGGGCTGCCACCACGATTGGCTACCTGCCGCAAAGCCGATTACAAGCCGATAGCTTGTGCCTTCCCCTCCTGCCCAAAGTATTACTTGGCTTGTATTTTGCCCCTCCTGCCTCCCACACCCCTAGCACTATTTAAATACACCTCCTCCCCCCCAGGACCACCTCATCCTTCACAACCTCAAAGGTCAATCCCTTAAATGGACTTCATCCCATTTCAGGAACTAAGCTGTAGCTGACAATCACTCCCCCTTCTAGACCTCCCCTCAGCCTACTGGGAATCTATTATGATGGGCACCTCTCTCTTCTTCAGTATACTGATCCTGCTGATTCTGATCTCACTGGTGGAGTTCTTTGAAGACTGAAATTGGGGAACCTCCACCGATGGGACACTGCCTTCTCTCAGGAGCATTCACCCTCTCAGAACTAGCACTATGGACTTGGAGGCAGCGAATGCAGCAAACTCAGGTTTCTGCTACCACCATGCTGGCAGGAAGCAACCGTCACACATGACTACCAATTTTGTCATGGCCCTAATGGGTACCTATTCCTATACTAAAGGCAGCACTAAACCTGGCAATGTCAGCAGTAGGCACACCCGTGCCCACAGGACATGGTGGACGTGTTATATCTTAAGAATAATCCTCATCCTACTGCTCTTATCTGGGAACATTCACCTCAGCCCTGGCCCTGTTACTGCCCCCAAACCACCACTCCATGGGCTAATCAAAATTGCCTCTATAAATATTGGTAGCCTACTACCCAAATTACCCCAGCTCCAGGCCTGGGTATCACAGCACAAGACAGACATTATCTCAATAATAGAATCTTGGCTGTCTCCCAAAGTCCCGGATACTGCCATTTCCCTTGAGGGATACACCATCTTCCACCTGGATAGACTGGCCAAACAGGGGGCAGGATGCCTCGTCTATCTGAGTAGTAACATCAATGGACAAGTAGTGGTGGGCGAAGTGGCCCCAGTCGCTCCGCAAAGTGATCAGCGGAGTGGTGGTGTGCAGAGTGCTCCACAAAGCGGGCGAGTACTTCACGTTGCAAATGGGTAACTTCCAGTCCATTAAAACAATGACTTTCATTACTTGCGTTCCCCAAACCACTACTCCACCAATTCTTAAGGCGAAGTACATTGAAAACAATGTATTTCACCTCACTTCGCCTTGTTTTTAAGCTCCAAAGGTGAATTTTGCAGTGTTTCATGAGATTTCAGGTCACATAGGCTCTAGATTGTTCTGCACAGCCTCAGTTTGGGATAATGTGTGTAGTAGGAAGCTGTAGGAGACAATCTGCCCTGAGAGCTATCTGCAATTCAAACCTTCAAAAAGCTGTTAAAAAAAGCCTTTTTGAGTAATTTTTTTTGCTAAAACTTTAGTTCATCGATTATAGGAAACCCTCCTGTGCTCATATCATCGAGCGTTTATTGTTTGTGCATGGATTTTGAATATTAATGTACAACATTCAGTCTTTGTACTGAGAGACAGTGGAAGTGTGCTTTGGGGGAGGGGTGTATCTGTGGTGTAGGTATATTAACTTGGAGAAAAAGACAGTGCTTTCTGTTTTGGTGATATTTTTCTTGTTTAACTGTGTTAATGTACACACAGTAATATTTTCAATATTTCTTGCCATTTTTTTGCTGATTGTTGTGGTGCAGCAGTGCATAATTTTAGATTGTTTAAAATATGTGGTTATATTACTGAAGTTTTCAATTTGCTATGCATTACTTAGTGTGTGTGTGAGTATGTGTGTGAGGCGTGTCATCAAATCAGACACCTTTTATTGTGCCACATAATAATTTCAGCAATGTGAAGCTGCTATCCACTGCAGCTGTGGAAGTTTTGTACTTCTTTGTGGTATCTTTACTGGTACTAGTACTAGTACTAACTAGTACTAGTGACTGTTACTGCAGCAGTACAGTACAATGCCCCCCACCCCGAGCGGCCCGCCCCAACCGGTAAAGGTATTCTTTTCCAGATTTGAATTTCTGATGGTGAACACTGGTTAGGTGTTGTGCCTTTGTGTTTGCATCTCTTCAGTGCACGGCACAATCTTAATCTGTCTGTGCATTTGCATCTCTTTAGGGGCCAATCTCTATCTGTAATTTAAGTCACAGTTGTTTCTTTGCCTTCCCTTCAGAGAACTGGACAGGTGTGGTGCTTAATTCTGCATGAACATTGTACTCATTAATATGCGTTTTTAAGTCAGGACCATCATCACGAGTCACTCGTGATACAAATCAAGTTCCTCATCATCACAGTCACAAATCACGATTCACGATCATTCACGTTACGAATCACATTCATTTTTTTTCTAGTTACTTGGATGTATTGTAAGCCTGTTTTGTAGTATCTCTCCAGGCTTCACCACCCCACCATTGTACTCACTGATACATGTTTTTAAGTCTGGGAGTTTTAAGCTACAGCTCATCAGGGACGTACAGCCGTAGGTGGTAAGTATTCACGTTTCTTCATCATCACGGTCACAAATGCAGTCACAAATCACGATTCAAGATCATTCACGTTACGAATCACAATATTAATTTTTTTTCTAGTTACCTGGATGTATTGTAAGCCTGTTTTGTAGTATGTCTCCAGGCTTCACCACCCCACCATTGTACTCATTGATACATGTTTTTAAGTCTGGGAGTTTTAAGCTACAGCTCATCGGGGCCTGGGGAAGTACAGCCATAGGCATTCACGTTTCTTCATCATCATGGTCACAAATGCAGTCACAAATCACGATTTACGATTACGTCATGAATCACAAAATAAATTTTTTTTAATAGTTACTTGGATGTATTGTAATCCTGCTGGTCACGGTGCTGAACAGGGATTGGATCCACACCTGGGCCCGGGGGAACAGGCACATCCTGCTCCAGAGGACCTGGTGCTGGACTTGGTGGTGGTGGTGATTCAACTGCCTTAGAGTCAGGATAGGAGGCGGTGCTGGTCCTGCTTCGGTGGGGGGCACTCACAAGTTTTGAGTGGTCCAACAGGAATGGGTGCCCATGCCCTCCACACATGCGCATGGTACAATGCTTACCACTACCACGGTCTCCCAAAGCTGCCCCGTCCCAGACATTCCCTCACCATGGTCCAACTCTCCTATTGAGCTCCCTCAGTCCGAGCAATCACTACTCACACTGTCACACAACACACAAACACACACACACAGTCACACAGACACAAACAACTAACTACTTATAAAGGTATGAAAAATAAAATTTACAGAAAGAACAAATTAAGTAAAAAAGAGTACAGAAAAGACAAAAAAATGTAGCTTTTAAAAGAGCTGTTGGGTCTAAATCAAAGTTTAAATCTCCTCCTCGCTCTGATCTCAAAGTATGAGCAGTCACAAAACACACTACTCTCTCTCCGTCTGCACAGGAGAAAGTAAAAGTGTCTGCTTGTATGACTCACTTTCTTCCTGCCTAGCTAAAGAGCATGTGACTTACAGTACTGAAGCCATGTGGTGTGTGGGGGGGCTGACAAATCTGAAACACCAAGTGGATCACTTAGAATCCTAATGAGTAACGCAAAGTCCATTAAAAAAATGACTTACGCCTTACTTTCGTTGCCATTCCGCCTTATGTCAAGTGGTACGATGAAAGCGTAGTGAGCATTTTGCATTGCCCACTCCACGCAGTGAGTAGCAATGCAAAGTGCCCACTTCACGTTCACTTCGCCAGCGAATTTTAAATTCGCTGCATCTCTACGGACAAGCCATGCCCTATAACACCAACACAAAAGAAGCAGAAATACTATCATTAAAACTCTCTATCAGGCAACGACACAAAATGCTGCTATTAACAACAGCGTACATTCCCCCTGGAAAGCAAGGAATAGGGTTTAACCTTTTCTATGATCACATCAGCAAGGCTAAACTGGATTGGGAACATATAATTCTAGGGGGACTTTAACACAAGCTGGTTAGCACATGATATGGTAGCTGTAAGAGATAAAATACATGGTCTCTACCTCACACAAATGATCAACCAGACAACCAGAATGAACTACCACACAGGGACCGGCACTCTAATAGACTGGCTTCTAATAATGTCCCCTGAACATATCCAAAACATCTTGGTCTTTCCAGATACTCTGAGCGAGCACTCACCAATAGTCTGGTCCTGGACTAACAAGTGCCCAAAAGACCCCCCTCAACTCATCAAAAACTGATCCCTGAGAAAAGGGCATCTGCACATCTTCAAAAGGTACCTAAAGGATGCTGGCTTGACTCCTCTAGATGATTGCACTGACACTAATAATTCCGTTGACTACTTAACCACAGTCTTTAACAGAGCTTGTGACCTATTTGCACCTGTAAAAATATCCCAGATTAAGGGAACTATTAACTCATGGCTCGGTGGTCCCCTAATTGAGCTAATGAAATGTAGGGACAACCTCTGGCACATAGCAAGAGCTACTGGTAAACAGACTGACTTCACTGCTTACAAGCCTGCAAGGAGTAGATGTACAAGGCTAACTAGGACACCAAAGCCACATTTTACACAGAGCAACTAAGACAGAGCTGGGGGAAAGGAAGAGACTTCTGGGATCACATTAAAACCCTTACAGGGAGGGAATCGAGAGCACCACCCAATCTAATTGTTACTCCCTCGGAACCAGTGCAACATCCTAAAGACCTTGCAAATACCTTTAATCAAGCTTTAACAGAGCTAAGCTCTCTTCTACCCTCAGACTACATAGACCCCAATCTTAACAGGATGATCACCCAATCCTCACCCTCCACACACCTTTAACCCCGTTCAACCCCTCATCTACTTCAAACAGGTCTCGCAGTCTGAAATCATTAAATATGTTAGAAGGATCTTAGGCAAAACTAGAATGGGCAGTGACTCTATCGACATGAAGTTGCTTGCCCTTGCATTGAAGAACTAGCCTATCCTCTGACTAAACTATTTAACATTTCCCTTAGGACTGGCATATTCCTAGATATATGGAAAACTGCCCTAGTCACACCCGTCTTTAAAAATGGAACCAGAACTAGCCTGGGTAACTATCGCCCAATCTCTATCTTGCCATCCCTTTCTAAAGCCCTTGAGAAAATGGTGTCAGACCAGCTCACGGAATACCTGAACAACTACAAACTACTCTGCCCACAGCAGCACGGGTTCTGTAAAGCCCATAGTACCATCACAGCACTCACAGACTTCACTTCTCATCTTTATGACACCCTAGTCTCTGGTATGATGGTGGAGTCTATTTTTAAAGACCTGACCAAAGCATTTGACACTGTCAATCACTAGATCTTTCTCAAAAACCTCTTGACCCTAGGCCTGTCTACTGGCACAGCCTCTTGGTTTTCAAGCTACCTCACTCACAGGAATCAACACGTTAGAATAAATGAAGTCACATCTGAACCTCGGAAAGTAACACTAGGGGGTTTCCTAGGCATCAATCCTAGGACCACTCTTCAGCCTTTTCATCAATTCACTCCCTAGTGCTTGCCCTGCCAAGATGCTGCTCTATGCAAATGATTCAGTGATCTCTGTTCCTGAACACCACTTACTAGATATTGATACTGCTCTTCAAGACAGCTTCTCCAAACTTGAAGCCTGGTTCTCGCATAACAGTCTCCTATTAAATTACAAAAAAACAAAATCTATGCACTTCTCGTTGCAGCGGTCCAAAAAGAATGCCAACCCCCTGATCATCCTAAGTCATAAAGGTGACTTCCTAGAACAAGTATTCACCTTCAAATATCTGGGTATCCACATTGATGACTTCCTCTCTTTTGCTACCCATATAGATCAAGTCATGAAATCTGCAAATATCCAACTCGGGATCCAATACTGGCACAGAAAAGCTATGACCCTGAAGGCCCTCAGTCTCATCACACGGAAATCTATATTGTCAATTATTGACTATGGCCTAGTCATATAATATAGTGCAGCCTCTGAGACTGCACTTAAACATGTTAAACTATTCCTCAATAAAGCCTGCCAGCTCGTATTGGGGGCTGATTATCACATTCATACTTGCAGCCTCTGTTTCTCGACAGGGTGGCTCCCCCTTTCCCTAAGGTCCAAATACCAAGCCTGCTTACTTGGGAAAAAGGCCCTACTGGGACAAACACCTGAGTCAACAGCTATGTTATTCCAACACAACCTAACTTACAAAAATACAAGAATTTCATTGAAGGGCCTACTACATGTACCATTTAAAAGAACCTCCCTGGCTCAGTGTTCCCTTTCTTACCACTGCCCTCAGTGGCTGACTGACCTACACCTCTACTGTCTTACAACATGAAAACATGAGGACAGGGTCCTCACACTTATCTCTGTCTACATACCCCCTAGAGAACAAGCCGAAGGCTTTAGAATACTGCATGAGCACCTGACCTATCTTCACCCTGACAATGAAATCATAGTTCTGGGTGATTTTAACATAAATTGGTTATCTCAACACACTGCTACCTTTAAGGATGCAGTCTCCGCAATCAACTTCCGACAGCTAGTGGACCAGCCCACCCAAATAAATTATAGAGCGGGAACCATTACTCTTCTAGATTGGGTATTAACAAACCACCCTGAGCAGGTCCCCAGTCTAAAAGTGCTCCCGGACTCCCTAAGTGATCACTCGCCAATAATTTTCTACTGGTTGAACAAGGCTTCTAAACCCCCAACAAAGGTCATAATATCCTGCATACTAAAAAAGGGCAAGCTTTGGCGCTTTAAGTAGCACCTGCAACAACAGTGCTGGGCCCCAATCCTAACAGCAGATGATGTCGATACAGCACTAGCCAAATTCATAGAAATTTTCAACACTGTCTGTGACACCTATGCCCCCATAACCAAAAGAAAAGTTAGGGGCACCCACAAAACCTGGATCACCCCCCCACCTACTCTCCTTGATGAGCTCCAGGGATGTCCTCTGGCAAAAATACAAAAGCACTCTTGCAGACTGTGACAAACAAAACTACAAGGGTGCACAGAATAAATGCACCCTGGCCATACGCCAGGCCAAAGCCAATCACTGCAGAACTGAGCTTAACTCCTCCTGGGGTGATGGCCGTAGATTCTGGGAGAACATCAATGTGGTCATCGGAAAGCAGGATACCTCTTCACCTGCCCTACTGTGCCATGAATGGTCCACTATACAAGACCACAATTGTATCGCAGACATCTTCAATAAAGCCTTTACTGACCTCAATACCATACTCCCCACTAACATTCTGAGCTCTGCAGGCAACAACCCACTAAACCCTCAAAGTACACTACCAGTAAACCATGCCCACCCCCCCATTCTACCTTAAGGTAATTTCCAAGGCTGAAGTTAAAAAAATACCTTTCCAAAGTCCTAGGTAAATCTAGGCACAGAGCTGAGGGACTAGATCTAAAGCTGATCTCCCTAGCACTTGAAGAACTGCTAACCCCACTAACTAGAATCATTAACCTGTCCCTTACAACTGGGACAGTCCCAAAACTCTGGAAAGCCACAGCTGTAATCTCTGTCCACAAAGCTGGTACTATGACTGACCACGCCAACTACCATACAATATCAATACTCCCTCCTCTGTCTAAAGCTCTTGAGCGTATAGTCTATGAGCAACTGGTCAACCACCTTGAAAAATAGCTCCAATGCCAACAGCAGCATGGCTTCCAAAAAATCCACAGCACTACTACAGCCCTGTTGGAGTTCATGGGATTCATTTACAATGCCTTTGATCAAGGGCACTTGGTGGGTGCAACCTTCATTGACCTCACCAAGGCCTTTGACACAGTCAACCGTGACCTCCTCCTACCCTAACTGAATGCAACAGGGCTATCAGCCCATTCCCTGGGGTGGTTCTGAAGCTACCTCACAGGTTGGGAACAAAGGGTAAAAATAAGTAACATACTCTCTGATCCACTGCTTGTTTCCTCCTGGGTCCCCCAAGACTCCATCCTGGGCCCCCTCCTATTTAGCCTTTTTTTAAACAACCTTCTGCAAGCATGTCAACATAAAATACTCCTCTACAAAGATGATGTGGTTATCTACTTCAGCCACACAGACCCAACCACCCTAGAACATTGTCTGCAGCAGGACTTTAGCAAAGTGGAGGACTGGTTTCCCAAAGCCAAACTACTAGTTAACCGCAAAAAAAAACAAGTCTGTGCACTTTGCCTCAGCCCATAGCCACCACAAGTCGTCCACAATAAATATCCATACTAAACAAAATGCAGCCATTGAAATGGTCCCTAGCTTCAAGTACCTAGGGCTTACGTTAGACAGCTCTTTCTACTTCTCCTCTCATGTCGACCACGTCTCCACATCAGTTAACAGAAAGATAGGGCTACTGTACAAACACCGCTACTACCTCACCAGTCAGGCCCTTAGGCTTGCCATCACCAGCTCAGTCTTTTCAACCATTGATTATGGGCTCGCCGTCTATAGCGCCGCTCCAGACAACTCCCTCAAGCGGATTGCCACCATGCTTAATAAAGCCTGCAGACTAGCTCTAGGAGCTCCAAGTCTCACCCATACCTGAAATCTCTATTCACAAACAGATTGGCTAAGACTAAGTGACAGGGCCTGCTACCAAGTCTGCCTTCTTGCCAAAAAAGTGGTCCTTTGACTGCTGACCCCTGCCACCTGTTCCATCCTATAACAGATCAAACCTACCAGGACTACAAGGGCATCTAACAAACCCTCTGTCAAAGTCCCCTTCAGTTGCCCCTCACAAAGGCAGTGTTCCTTTGAGTACCAAGCTCCACTCTGGCTTAACTCTCTCCCACCTGAGATAGCCTCCAGCAGCAAAATAGGCCCTTTCAAGTTGGCGCTAAAAACTCACCTGTCCAGCCAAATGCAATGCTCCTGCCACTACTGATCGCTGCCTCCCGAAGCACATCCTGAGTACCCCAACAATGCTCTTCTTTATGACCCAACAAACTACTTCCACCCTTTCATTCTCCCCCACCACTCCTTTTCCTCCTCCCCCCTCTCTTACACTATCTAGATGCTCTTTCCTCCCCTTCCCCATTGCCCTAGACCTAGACAAGGTTTCTCAAGCTCGAGCAATGGCTACCTCTCTCCTACAATCTCTCCTACTGACCACTTATTCTGGTCTACTCACCATCAGCCTCTCCTGCTACTCCTCTACATCAGCTCTACTTAGTAGCTACTAACCAATCAATCCTTTGTCACCCCAACTGCAACTGCTATCTAGAATCTGTTATGTCAGTGGCTACTAGCACCTGTATGTGCCTGTGATTCTTTTGTGACTTCAAATTGCTCTTCCTTGTTTCTGTGTCATGACATGGAACCATTGTAAATGAGCTGGTAGCTCAAAGGTTGTAATCCGAGAACTTAATAAAACAATAAAACAATTGGCCCCTTTAAGAAAGACCTTCATCACCACCTGGCCAGAACCAACAACTGCGACTGTTATGCATAGTGACTGACCCCTGGCCTCATCTTCTGCCTTTCTCCCCAATTCATCCCCTACTCCCACCCACCCCTAAACCCACTCTCTGCCTTCCTCGGCAATCAACCACCTCCCCTAGCTCAGGTTTTTGGCTCCTGACCTGGTGGTCCACTATCAGCTGTCCCTCTTTGATGCCTTACCTTCACTCCATCTTCACAGCCATTCCTGGCAGTCACCCCCTCCTACCTCTTCCACCCTGCCCCCCTTTTTTCTCTCTTCCCTCACACCCCTTTCGGAATCCGCCATGGCAAAGACACTTCTGGCTGCAATTTTTCCCACCTTCTACACTTAGCAACTGACTTCTCAGCACTTAGCAACTGGTTTTGCTTTTTTCTGTGACTTCTTTACTGGAGTTAAGTTGTATACCCTGCTTGTTTCTATGTCTGCCTATGTTTTCTGTTTACTCATATGTCCCACAGATTTAATTCTAACTGCCTACCCTGTCTGTTATAGACACTGAAAGTCTTTCTGTCATGTATTGTTCTATGTCCATGAAATGGAGCCTTTGCAATAGAGCCTCCTTGACTCAAAGGTTGTAATTCCAAAACTGAAATAAATAAAAATAAATAATTTATTTACACATTAACCTAGCTAGTTTAGTCAGTAAGTGTTTACAGAGGGTAAACTGGTATCTCCAGATGAGTAAGATTCAGGGCTTGTGCCAGAACTCAGTTATGTCTCAATCACAGCATTGACATTCTAGTTTGGTTGTGTTGAACTGGAATGGTTAAACACATTATTTAATGTACTGCAATACTGCAGTCCACATATGTATAAAGCAGTGCCAGCTGACTTGAGTTGTTCATGCCCTTCACTAAAATACATAGTGATAACAAAACTATCTGGTCTAGCAGACAATTAAAGGGGTTTGATTAGAACACTACAATTTTAGGCAATGACAAATACACCACAATCCAAAACTGCACGCAACTGTTAGAAATAATGTAACAGAAATAAGTAGGCAGGAATTAATATCTGTAGTGTGAATGGGAGTGTGCAGAAGGCAGATTGAAGAGTCACATTGGCCAGGTTGTGCCCATCCAAATCAGAAGGGACTCTACTGTCCCTAAACAGCGTGGCACTGATTATGAACTAGTGGTTGTGACCTCACACCACACTTCTGGCTTCCTTTTGTCAACCTATAGCAAATCAAGTGGTGGGACACATTTTGAGGGTGAACCCTATTGAGCATATACAGCATCCCACTGGCAGTCTGTGTGTGGGGAGGAGGTAACCAAACCAGGCCTTACTTTTGTCAACAAGATCAATTATGGTACAGCCCTTTTCAGGACAAGTCTGCAAGAATAAGGTTCAAAATATGATGCCTTTTTCAGGGCTGAGTTTTGAATTGAACCTGTTCCAATAGGTCATGGGCTTTTATGTGTAATCTGAGAGATACAGGAGTCAGTGTACCAGTCAGCTCCCACAAACGTTGCCAGCCACTAATGTGGTTCTCTGCCCTGCTGGCTTTGTGGCAAGTTGTTTCTGGTATTAGTAGCTGATAAAGCAGATCTGTATTTTAAAAACATAATCATTAGAATGAGCGACACACAGTACGGTACATGGAGGTCCCCTCCCCCCACATATAGCTTGCCAGTGAATCTACCACTGCAGCTGCCATTCACTATTTGCTAACAGTCCTACAAGTTCCACATTTGTGATCAACTCATTGGTGGTGGTGAGGATGGGGTGCGGTGCATACAGGACACAATGTTTGACTGAACACCGCTGAAAAGAAAACCAACTGCACACAAGGTCCTGCAGTGGGTGCTCTACAAACAACATAAACAAAAGTGTAAATATAATGGCAACAAAACACTCCATTTGAAAATTAAACATATTGTCAAGTTTATAGTGCAGTACTACAGTACTTATTCAAGATGTGAGAGACAAATATCACGGCGTGCTGGGCGTGTCATGAACCTTGATCATGCTACACCTCCAGTGGTGTCGACAAGGGGACAGCTGGAGCAACTGTCTCAGGCCTGGTGTCTCAGGGGGCCTGAGCATCCCTGTCCTGTCTGCTGAGTGCTGACCATCATCGTTTAAAATAGTTTCTTGCTGACTTCAGTGTGCGTGCCTACCCGTGCCCCATTCCATACCATATGTTCTCAGTCACAGAGGTTGTGTAGTTGGTGCGGTGGACTCAGTGTGATCTCTGTAGCCTGTCACCCCCTGAGCCCTGATTTCAGTGAGGCAGCATCAGTAGGTCAGGAATTGGATGGATCTACATGCATCAGCCAGGGGCAGGAAGGAATCCGATCATGATGATCCTCCTGTCACTCCTCTATTGTGTGATTCCTTCCTATCCAGTAATCCAGGCTGTCAGATTGATCTGTGTTGACGGTCATTCTCATGGGCCTGAGGAGGGGGGCACCATGACTGATTATGGGAGTTTGAATTACGGCCAGCCGGGAGAGGAATGAGAGGAGACAGAGGTCAGAGAGGAGATGCCATGAGTTGGCAAAAGGAAACCTTCATGCTGCAGCTGGATCCTGGGTTGGCTGCTGCTGTGCTGCAGTGCAGAGTACCCTAATTCATTTTTTATTTGCTGGCCACTTGGCTTGCCACTGCTTTGCTTCTGGAGGTGGACTTTCATGTTTCAGTGTGGCATCAGGTGTGGATGGACAGTGGTGGAATGGACAGGCTGGCAACCAGTGGCAAGCAACAACAACAACAACAAAGCCAGGCACTGAGCAGCCAACAAAGAGATCAGGATGATGGAAAGGAAAACAAGGACATCTTTCTTTGGTACACTGTGGTCCATGGCGGACATGGACCGAATGCCTGGACAGTGGTCTAAGGAGGGATCGACCAGTAAGTGGTAAGGGAACAGGAGTATTATCTGCAGCCTGGTAGGGTGGGTAATAACAGAAGCCCTGCACCTTGATGGTCAGTCAGGTCGCAGATAGTGCTTGTGAACAGCCAGTGAGCCAAACAGACAGGTGGCACTGTGTGACAACAGTAGATCAGGACTTTGTTGTCCTGTAGTGGTGGTGTCTGTGTGTGGATGGATGGTAGATGGATGGACCATGTCGGGAACGGGAAGGGGAAGTGAGGGAAAGAGTAAGCCTTAGCCAGTCTTATAATGTAAGTAAAGTACTATGTTTTTTTTTTGTCTTTGTTTAAGCATTATTTATTTAAATATACATTTACACATTTTTTTTGGGGGGGGGATTTATATCATGTCTTAGGATGCCAGGGACGAGGGGACCACCCTAAAGCTATGCCGTGGGCCCAGAAATTTCTATTGGCATCCCTGTACTCCTCTATCAAACAAAGGCAGTGCTCAGGGCAAAAACAGGTTGTCATTCTGGTGGAACTGGTATCTGTTATACCATGATCCTGCACAGAAAAATAGTAGAATGTTTAATACCTTGTGGCAGAGTGCGTTCTGATGACCATGCATAGATATATAGATACGTAGACAGTGTCGGCAGATAATAGCCTACGGTCCTCCCAGTCTGCCCATTTGAGCTTGTACGTTTACTTTATGTTTTCCTAGAAGTCTGTTGCCCCTAACCCTGACCTCCAGAATTCCTTTATGTCTATACATTGCATTCTTAAATCCCATGATTGTTTCAGACTCCACCACTTCCTCTGGCAGGGTGTTCCACTTGTCCACCACCCGTTCTGTGAAGAAATTCTTCCTCACGTTTCCTCTGAATCGTCCTCCTTCCAATTTTATCCCATGCCCTCTAGTCCTGGAACATCTTTTTCGCTTAAAAATAGTGTATTCCTGCACCCTGTTCCTCCTTGTAAGATACTTGTATGTCTCTATCATATCCCCTCTCTCTCCTCTCCTCCAGGGAGTACATGTTCAGTTCCTTCAACCTGTCCTCACAGGACCTGTGATGCAATCCATGCACCATCTTTGTTGCCCTCCTCTGAACCTTCTCTACCCTGTCTATGTCCTTACATAAGTAAAGTCTCCAGAACTGTACACTGTACTCCAGGTGGGGCCTCACTAGTGTCTTGTATAGTGGAATTATGACCTCCCTTTTCCTGCTGGTGATGTCCCTGCCTATGCATCCTAGCATCCTATTTGCTTTACCTGGTGCCTTGTCACACTGTTTCCCTACCTTGAGGTCATCAGAGATGATAACCCCAACATCCCTTTCCTGCTTGGTGCATGCTATATCCTCAACCCTCAACTGATATATTGTGCAAGGATTTTTGTGCCCCATATGCATTATCTTGCACTTCTTTGCATTGAATTTCAACTGCCAAACCCTTGACCATTCTTCAAGTTTCTGCAGGTCCCTTCTCATTCTGTCTACACCCTTTGGTGTGTCTACTCTGTTACAGAGCTTTGTGTCATCAGCAAACAGGGAAATTCTGCCTTCTAGGTCCCTGCGCAATGTCACTGATGAAGGCGTTGCATAGGACCGGTCCCAGCACTGATCCTCCGGTACCCCACTGGTCACTCTTCCCTCTGTGGAGTGACAGCCATTTACCACCACCTCTGTGTCCTGCCACCCAGTCAGTTACCTACCCACTGCACTACTATCCTGCCCACACCCATATTCCCCAGTTTGTGTAATGGTCTTCTATGTGGCACAGTGTCAAAAGCCTTGCTGAAGTTCACATAGGCTGTGTCTACTGCCCTCCCCTGATCCGCCTCCCTAGTCACCCAGTCAAAGAATTTCAAGGAGGTTGGTCTGACGTGACCTCCCCCTGGTGAAACCATGCTGTCTTGGATCCTGTAGTCCATTGGCAGCCATATGTTCCACCGATCTCTCCTTCACTAGTGCTTCCATGATCTTCCCCACTACCGAGGTGAGGCTGACTGGTCTGTAGTTCCCCACTTCCTCTTTGTTCCCAATTTTGTATAAGGGGACTACATCTGCTGTCCTCCAGTCTTTGGGTACCTCCCCTGTTTCCAGTGATTGGCTAAACAGGATTGCCAGAGGTTCAGCTACTACCTCTCTTAGTTCTTTAAGGACCCTGGGGTGCACCCCATCTGGCCCCATTGCTTTATCAACTGTTATTACTTCCAGTTCTTTCAGGACCCTTCCTCGTGTAAAGGGACTTGTGTCCATTTCTGCACCATTCCCACCCCTTGTAGTCCCTTCAGACCCATTAACCTCCTCTTCCTCAGTAAAGACTGAGCAGAAATACCTGTTCAATATGACAGCTTTACTGTTGTCATCCTTCACACAGCTCCCATCCTCCCCCTTCAGTCTCACTATCCCTCCCTTTGCCTTTCTTTTTTCACTTATGTACCTGTAAAAGGTTTTGTCCACTCTACCCACTGATATTACAATGTGCTGTTCTGTCTGAGCTTTGGCTTCCCTTACTGACCTCCCTGCCTCCCTTTGCTTCTCCTGGTACTTCTCCCTATCCCCTTCTGCCTGTGTCTTTTTGTATTGCCTGAATGCAATCTTTTTGGCTTTCACTTTTTCCGCTACCTCCTTGGAAAACCATAATGGCCTCCTCTTCCTTTTCCCCTTGCTAACCTGCTTAATGCATAATTCTGTTCTTCTTGTAATCCCCATTTTAAATACTGCCCACTGTTCCTCAACCCCTGATTCCTGCCCCATTCCCCTTAATGCCTCTTTCAAGCATCTCCCCATTTTTCCAAAGTCTGTCCCCCTAAAATCGAGGATACGTGTTTTTGTGTGGTTTGGTTCTGCTCCTTCTGTGATTTCAAACCACAATGACTGGTGGTCACTGTTCCCCAGGTGTTCCCCCACTGTTACCCCCATCACACTGTCCCTGTTTGTGAGCACAAGGTCCAGTATTGCCTTCTGCCAAGCTGGTTCCATGATCAGTTGCTTGAGTAAGGCACACTAAAGGGAGTCCAGGATAAATCTGCTCCTAGTTGATGACTGCTGCTGGGATGCTCCAGTCCACTTCTGGAATGTTGAGGTCTCCAACCAGCACTACCTCACCCTTGTCTGCCATCCTTTGGATGGCTAGCATCAGCTCCCTATCTGTTTCTTCCTCCTGGGCTGGTGGTTATAGACCACACCTGTGCATGGCTGGCCCCATTTTCCCTTCCAGCTTAACCCACAGTATATCTCCACCATTTTGTTCCTCCTGGATATCTGTGGCCCTCATGTAATTTTTCACTTACAGTGCCACTCTCCTCCTCCCTTCCTACCTGCCCTGTCTCTTCTGAATATGTTGTTGCAGGTTTGGCCAACTCCCAGTCATGGATATCATTACACCAGGTTTCTGCGATGGCCACAATGTCCAGAGCTGACTGCACCATAGCAGCCTCCAGATCCTCCATCTTGTTGCTAAGGCGCTTGGCATTGGCACACATGGCTTTCCATGATTTGACCTCCCTAGACTGCTTAACTGTTCTACTCCAGCCCCTTCCCTGGTTGTTCTTTATCCCTGGTTCTCCTTGCTGTCTGCCCTTCTGTTTAATTTTGCCCCTTTTATGCCTATCCACCTCTTGCAGCAGTTGGGCCACTGAAGACTTCAATACCTATTACTACTATAAATGTCACTCTGGTATCATTGGATCACAGCATAGGACTCGTGCAGGTCAGTAGCAGTTGCAGACCTTGACAAGAAAGATGAATTACATAACAACCATTTGGCACCCACAGAAGCTGCAACAGATGCAGCCTACATTGCAGCAATGGAATGGAGGCAGCTGAAACCTCAAATGAGATCCATGTCAGAGCAGCATCTCTCATATACATGAACACGCTATGCTGGCTTGGGCCGGAACATGTGGAAAATCATATCAGTGCAACACTTGTCTGTATATCTGTCTAGTAGGATAATGCAAAAAGCTGAGAGTGGGGACTTGGTGGCTTTGTTCCATTTGTGGCTTTTAACATAGAAACATAGACTTTGATGGCAGATAAGGACCACTTGGCCCACCCAGTCTGCCTATTTCCCTACCTGCTGGATAAGCTGCAGATTCTAGTTAACCAACAGCCTACTTCCTGCCACCCCCCACTACAATTGCCTTATGTCTGTAATATGCATGTTTGAATTTCCCCACTGATTTAGACCCAACAACCTCCCCAGGAAGGCGGTTCCATGCATCCACCACTCTGTCCGTGAAAAAAAATTTCCTCACATTACCCCTGAGCCGTCCCCCCTCTATCTGTAAATTGTGCCCCCTTGTTCTTACACATCTCTTTTTCTGAAAGATGCTACCCTCCTGGACTTTGTTGATTCCCTTCAGGTACTTGAACATTTCTATCATGTCCCCCTCTGTCCCTCCTTTCATCAAGGGTATACATATTAAGCTCTTTCAGTTTCTCTTCATATGATTTCTGATGCAGACCATGCACCATTTTAGTTGCCCTCTTCTGGACTGCTTCCATCCTGTCTATGTCCTTGCGTAGATGAGGTCTCCAAAACTGCACACAGTACTCCAGATGGGGTCTCACCAACTGTCTGTACAGAGGGATAACCACTTTTCTTTTTCTACTTGTGATGCCCCTTCCTATGCATTCCAGTATCCCGCTGGCTCTCCTTACTGACTTCTCACATTGCTTACCAACCTTTAGATCATCTAACATGACTACCCCCAGGTCCCGTTCCATTTTTGTTGTTGTTAGTACCTCCCCTGCTATTGTGTACTCTTCTCCTCGGTTTTTGTTTCCCAGGTGCATTACTTTGCACTTCTTTGCATTGAATCTAAGTTGCCATATGTCTGACCATTCCTCCAACCTTGCCAAGTCCCTTCTCATCCTTTCTACCCCCCCCTTGTGTATCAACTCTATTATAGATCTTTGTGTCTTTGTGTCATCTGCAAAGAGGCATACCTTTCCCTCCAGACCCCCTGCAATGTCACCTACAGTATAAAGATGTTAAAGAGGACTGGACCCAGTACTGAGCCCTGAGGTACTCCACTAGTGACCCCCCTTTCTTCTGAATGTGTTCCACTCACTATAACCGTCTGTGTCCTGTTGTGCAGCCAGTTTGATACCCAGGCTACCACCCTGGAACCCACTCCCAGTCTGGCTAACTTGATTATTAGTCTTTTGTATGGGACTGTGTCAAATGCCTTGCTAAAGCCTAGGTAGGCCATATCCACAGCCCCTCCCTGGTCTATTACTTTGGTCACCCAGTCAAAGAAATCAATCAGATTCATCTGACATGACCTTTCTGCTGTAATTCCATGCTGCTTTGGGTCCTGTGCCCTGCTGGCCTCTAGGTGCTCAACAATTCTTTCTTTCAGAAGTGATTCCATCATTTTCCCTACCACTGAGGTCAAACTTACAGGTCTGTAGTTTCCTGTTTCTGCCTTGCTCCCACTTTTGTGAAGGGGAATCACATCTGCCCTCCTCCAGTCCTCAGAGTACCACCCATCCTCCCATGATTTGTTAAAAGTGTAGTCAGTGGTGTCACTAGGTCCTCCCTTAGTTCTTTTTTAGGATTCTGGGGTGAATCCATCAGGCCTCATTGCTTTGTCGGCCTTGAGTTTTGGAGTTCTTTCAGGACTCTTTCTTCTGTAAATGGACTGGTGTCAACTCCCCACCCAGAGTGCTTCTATTGTCTGGTGTGAGGTAACTCCTCCTCATCTTCTTTTGTGATACTGAGCAAAAGTATTCATTCAGTATCTCTGCCTTTTCACTGTCTCCCTCTGTCCACCTCCCCTCTCCCTTATTAAAAATCACTATTTCTCCCTTAACCTTTCTATGCTCCCTAATGTACCTATAAAAGGTTTTATCCCCCTTCTTAACTGAATTGGCTATTTTTTCCTCAGTTTGGGCTTTTGCTATTCTGACTGCCTTCTCCACTTCTTTCTGCTTTAATTGATACAGTTCCCTGACTTGCTCCTTCTGTGATGCCTTATACTTTTTGAATGCAGCCTTTTTCTCCTTAACCTTCTCTGCCACCTCTTTTGAGAACCATAGTGTTTTTTTACTCCTCTTTGTTTTCTTTATCTGTTTCACACAAAGGCCTGTTGCCTCTATGATGGCAGTTTTGATTTTTCTCCATTGTTCTTCCACCCCTCCTTTTTGGCCATTTGCTAGTGTATTCCTCAGGTATTCACTCATTTTGCCAAAGTCAGCCCTTCTAAAGTCCAGTATGCTTGTTTTTGTATGGCTTGTCTCCATGGTTGTGCTTATTGTGAAGCACACTGTGCAGTGGTCGCTTGTTCCCGGATGTCTACTGACTTCTAAATTTGTGATCCTCTCTCCATTTGAGAGTACCAGGTCTAATATTGCTCCCTCCCGAGTGGGTTCCAACACTAGCTGTCTATGGCCTGCCCCCTGCAGGGCATCGAGAATGACCCTGCTCTTGGATGTGGCTGCAGTATATGTCATCCAGTTAACATCTGGCATATTCAGGTCCCCCATCAACAGTATCTCCCCTTTTTCAGCCCTTTTGAGAATGTCCTCTATCATTTTCTTGTCCATTTCTCCCTTGAGATGGGGGTCTGTATACAACCCTGTGCAGACTGTGATGCCATTCCTGTCTCCAAGGTGACCCAGAGTGCCTCTTGTCCTCCCCTTTACTTTTTAGTTCTGTAGCTTTGATCCCTTCCCTTATGTATACAGCTACTCCACCTCCTCTTTTCCCCCTCCCTGTCCCTTCTGTAGACTGTGTACCCCGGTATGTTGACATTCCAGTCATGATTCTCCATGTACCATGTTTCTGTGACTGCCACAATATCCAATTGTTCATCTTCCATCAAGGCTACTACCTCAGGAAGCTTGTTTCCCAGACTACAGGTATTGGTGCTCATTGCCCTCCATTTAATGTTGGCTTTATCCTTTTTCCCCCATGCCTGCTCTTTTTGCCCTTGTCTATTTTTCCATTTCCCCTGTCCTGCCCTCCTTTGAGCACTGTACCTCAGTGTTTACCTTACTACCCGTAATGTTTTGTGGGGGGAGGCTTGAAATTTTCTGCCTCTTATTAGCACCTGCCCCCATGGCTAGTTTAAAAGCTGGCCAAGGAAGCATTTAAACCTGTCACTTAGGATCTTGGTTCCCTTCGTGGATAGATGCAGACCATCGTGCCAGTATAGACCTTCGTCTCTCCAGGTGTACCCCCAGTCCCCAATGAAGCCAAAGCCTTGTGCTCTGCACCAGTTTTGCAGCCATTCATTAAACTGCATGGTGTGTAGTACCCTAGCCTCACCCCTGTCATGGACTGGCAGCACCTCTGAGAAGGTAACCGTGCTTGCTACCTGTCTGAGGCCCCTCCCCAACTCCACAATTTCATCCTGCACTGCACTGATCCCATGCCTAGCTAGGTCATTTGTCCCAAGGTGGACAATGATATCTAGTTCCCTCTCCTGTAATGCAGTTTCTGCAATCCTGAGGATTCGCTTCTTGTCCCTTCAAGCCATGGCACCAGGCAGGCACTTTACTTCCCTCTCCTCTCCCTTCTTCAGGTCTACCCCTCTAACAACTGAGTCCCCTATGAGAAGCTGTTTCCTTTCCCTGTGGTGTCCCTTGCCACCCTTCGGTGGGTCTCTCTTGTGGGTGTCCTCATCATTCTTCTTGGTCTTCACTGAGGGTGCCATCATAGAGGAACCTTGCTCTGCCAGACTGGCGTATGGTTTGTGTAGAGGTACAACTAGGGGGCTTCACCTCTGTTCCACCACCTGCACCCTCGAAGAACCCACTGTGGTCCAACTGCTCTTCATACTTGGCAGCCTCTGTGGCAGTGGTTGTGGCAGTGGTGCTCTTTGGGTGGGGGAGACCTCCTTAGTCCTTGCCAGTTCAGCCTGGAGGTCGGCAACCTCCTCCCTCAGAGCTGACAGTTGCCTGCAAATAGGACGGCAACGCAGTTTCCAGAATGTCTCCTGGAAAACTGCTGCCCCACAGGCAGTGCTTGGACATGGACTCAGTTCACATGAAGGGATTTTGTATAACACCATGGAGCCATGTAATGGAAAATGTATCTCCATGAGCCAGTGGTGCTGAAAAGCATAGTTCAGTGGGTTTACACAACTAGGTATGAGGTTATGCTTGTGAGACTTGGATACACTGTGGCTGTTCACCTCTCTATCCAAGGGATATACCACCCTGTAGGGGTGTGAAGATGAGAATCCCTAGATCAGTGTTCCAGCTCTAGAGGTGCCATAGAAATGATTCCCTTGGTTAAAGATAGCTTAGGAAGGAGCCCATGGGAGAGAGATGAGCCACTGGAGAAGGATGAGGGGAGGATGGTGGGGCAACAAGGAAATGACGTGAGGAGCAACTGAGAGGAGCAGCCTTTTAAGGCTCAATCAGGGGCATGGTTAGCTGTTCCTCCCCATTGAACCACAGGCATAGCTTTACAATTCAATGGGTTTACACAGCTTGGTATGAGGTTATGCTTGTGCAACTTGGATACACTATGGTGATTTGTCTCTCTGTCCATGGGATGTACCACCCTGTAGGGGTACAAGGGCAAGGAATCCTAGAGGAGATTCCACTCCTAGAGATGCTGCGGGAATGATTCCCCTGGCTAAAGGTAGCTTAGGAAAGAGCCCAAAAAGAGTGCCCAAAAGAGTGTCCAGCAGGACAAGGAGGTGATGAATGCAATTGGTAGGAAAGACCAGGACAGATGTCGGTAGGTGGAGATGGATATGAGCAGAAGTAGAGTAGCAGGAGATAATGAAGGAATAGCAACCTGCAGGTAGATTTGGAGGAGTCACAAGGGCACTGTGTGGAGGAGGCATGAGGGTGTCACTTCCTAAGGAGAGAGGGAACAGCCATGGGGCACCATCCACTTCCATCCAACAGCGCAACCTAACTATGGAACCTATAGAAGTACTAGCCCCATTTAAGTATTATAACCATCAGCATGGAGGAGAGGAAAAAACACCTTTAGAAGGAGAAACCTCTTGGGATTCAAGGCCTAGGTTGCCTTCCCTCCAGGCTGAAGGACATTTTGATTAGTGACAGCTGAGCTACTGCAGTTTAGAGTCAAGATCAAGGGAAGTAGAAAAGATTCTGATTTGGAGGAAGCTCTCGCTCTGTTCTTCTAACAGGAATGCTTTTGAGGGTTGCGAGTGACGTCTCTGCAACTAGGTGTCCAAATGCAAAGGAGGAGAGAAACAACTGTAGAGGCACTCAGCTGGCCTATATGAGCCTACAAAACAGACCAGGTGAACCAGAGGTGATTGGAGGGAGAATAGCATAAACGGTGCCTCCGAACCTGCTGCAGCTAAAGGGGCCCTCCCTGTGAGAGTCCCACCACTCACAGCTGAAGTAATAAATGCTATATCTAGAGGTGTCACTGGTATGGGTGACGAAATGAAGGTGCACCCGAGTAAAAGACATTCCCACTATGGGCCAGGAAGAAACCCCACTCCAAGCTTCACATGCTCTAGATGCAGACTTCGTGAATGCAGAGTGAAACTGTCAGCTACAGGCTAGCCCTGAGCCATGGAATAATGGACATGGAAGGCACATCTCTGAGTGGAGAGCAGGTAGAGTCGAGGTAGTTTGAGATCCGTGTGAGGGTTATGCTTGGACAGTCACTGGGAACGAGTAGACCTACATAGAGGTCAGACTGGGTGAAGCAGACCCTGATGTGGGTCTGAAGGAGGCAGATTGCATTTAGTAACCACAGGAGAGCATGCCAACCAGGGCCATTAAGAAGGCAAATCAGCAGTGGAAGGAATTTCACAAGTGGGAGAGATGAGAATGGCAGGGTGAAGCCTGCAGCCAACATGTGAGGTATGTTGTACCAGAAGTAATAATAAAGATAGGATGGAATTAAGCTAGGTGTAATAGCAGCTGTGCTAGGGAACAGAAACCCCATTACCAAGAGGCATGCCAAAGCTATGGAAAGCAAGACACACTGACAAGGTGCAGATTAAAGTAGTATTGGTCTAGTTCATGAAAATACAAGCATACAAGTGTGGCAGGTAGGACAGGGATAGCATTAAATGCATGAATAAGGAGTTGAGGATGGTAGGGCAGAACCCCAAAAAAAACAGGATACCGGGGTGGAACGGGACGAGGAAAATTGGAAATGGACCGATGCAGCATGGGTGGCTGAAGCAACATGGACAGGCAGGGAGAAAAGAGAAGGAAAATATAGAGCACAGGACTGGGAAGTAGATGGTGGTGGAGAGCAGCCACCAGGGCAAGCCAATAACTTGCAACTGAGGGGGAAGGAAATCACTGCAGAAGTTGGAAGGAAGCAGGCCAGTGCACCAGAGACAAATGAGGTCTGCCAAAGCAGGAGACACAAGCGGACCAGGGCAGATGAGTTGCAGGGTGGCAAGGAAACCAGGGGGAGTGAGGACAGGGAGGGGGGCAAGGCAAGGAGCCAGGAATTGACGTGTGCCAGGGTACACAACAAAATGGAGGAAAACAGCAATTTAGATCTGCTAGCAGCAGGACAAAGGAAACCCTCAAAAAGGTACAGAGATAGGGTGTGGTGGGGACAGACAGAACAGACTGCCACAAGGTGAGCAGCAAATGGGGGGGAGACTAACTCTAATGGGAGAAGTGGGTGGGTGGGCAGCTGGACGCACAAGCAGACAAGATGGGGAGCAGGAAGAAAGAAACACAGGCAGAAAAACAAAATGAAAGGGAAAGGAGGGGCACAGCCTCCTGCCACAATGAGAAAATGATGTGAGGAGCAACTGAGAGGAGTGGCCATTTAAGGCTTGATTAGGGGTGTGGTTAGTTGCTCCTCCCCATTGAACCGTAGGCATAGCTTTACAAGTGATCAAGACAGAATCACTGACAGTATTCAGGACAGTGGTACCTACTGTACAAGTTGGCACTAAGCCTGAGTATCCTTTTACACAGACATGGTGGAAAGCTCTCAATGGTGTCTGGAAGAAGGCTGAATGCTGCAAATAGGAGTTAACAAAATTAACAATCTGTGGTCAAACATTTGCAGAATTCCATTTTTCACATCCATGAAAAATATGCAGATTTAACAGATTTTCCACCAGTGCATACTAGGGGAATTTTGTGGGCATGTGGAATGTTTTTCAATAAATTATACACTTGCAGAATTTTCCACCACAAGTTGTGGACTGCACCAGGGCTTTTGTCTCTTCCCTCAGGAATAAAGACTTGAGTGCTTCACTATACACTTGCAAATGTGATTTCTTGCCCAGCACAGTGCTTTGTTCCTGTCATACCTAACACTGCCCTGCCACCATGATATACAAAGGGACCAACTGCACTAAAATAAACATTATTAATTGTTTTAATTAATTCAATGACGTCAAGAAATTCAGACTTCACAGAATGAGATGTGCAAGGTCATAATAGACTGCCCATTCACAAGGAAAAGAGTCCTTAAAGAACTTGGTAAACTTGAGGTAGACAAGGCAATGGGCCCAGATGAAATTTTCCCTAGGATTCTTGGGGAGTGGAGAGAAGAGTTCGCAGCACCCCTGGCTGAACTATTTAACCTATCGTTTGAACTACGTAAGGTCCCAAGGGATTGAAGGACAAATGCTGTCCCTCTCCATAAGAATGGGAGTAGGGAAAGTGTGTCCCCCAGTTAGCCTCACCTCAATTATGGGCAAAACGATGGAAGTCCTACTTAAGGAAAGCATTCTAACCTCTTTAGAGGAAAATGGTAATTTGGACCCAAAACAACATGGTTTTACAACAGGAAGATCATGCCAGACAAATCTAATTGAGTTCTTCAACTGGGTAACCAAAACTGTGGATCAAGGCAATGTGGTGGATGTGGTATATCTGGACTTCAGCAAAGCAATCAACTCCATTCTGCACAGAAGACTGCTAAATGAACTCTTCAACATGGGAGCTGGACAAAAAGTGGTAACCCCCCTTGCTTTCCCTTTGTTTTCCTTCTATATCTCTTTTAAACATATTGATTTCTTTGCTACATGATAAAGTATGATGATTTGTTGATCAAATGAAAATGTATTTATATGGAAATTAAAACTTTGTAGTTGGAAAGCTTTATTGTGTAAGAATTATTTTTTGTGTACATAGTGATTTTGTATGGTATCTGTTACTTGTATGTGTGTTTTTGTATCACTATTGGCTATTGCTGGTCACATGTTTAATTAGATTCACTTAGGTGTGGCTGTTTAAGCACAAATTGCATGTTCTCATTCATACCCCCCTAGAAGGCTGTATGCCAAGGTGCTAGGGGCCTGATTGTAGCTCGAATAAATATACTGCATTAGCAAACAATCTCTGCTGTGATTTCTGTCTTCTCTACTTGAGTGCACTGGAATTTGGATTCTGATTACTTTGTTTGGGCTGGCTACCGGCACCTGTGCACCTGCTTCACTTGGTAGTGCAGTGGTTTGGTGTGGAGACTGTGGATTAGACTGGATAAGGAGCTGGCTCAGTGGGAGGACCCAGAGGGTACTGATAAATGGCAAGAGAGACCCAAGGGCATAATAGAGGAAGGGATAACCATGAAAGGGGGTGATTATACATCTCTGGGACTATAAGCATGCAGGTAAGTAGGGAAACAATCAGGTGAGATGCACCTATGTTTTTTTTTTATAACAAAACAGTTTCTAAATTTGATTTACCTTTACCACCATCATCGTAACTCTCTGGTGCTTCCTTCTATGTAGACTTCACTAGCATCTGCCCTTCCATCTTACCTGCTTTTAAGTTGCACAGGCCACTCCATCAGTGGCTCTGACTCAGCCAGTCACCTACCATTACAAGACCCTCTAGGGTAATGACTACCCTCCCCAGCCACAGTGGGCAACAAGGTGGAGGTTAGAAATTTCTCTATCAAAACAAGGTAATGCAAGGTCATGGTCAGGGAAAAAAACAGGTAGTGAGGTGCTGCACGTGCTTTGCAGTGAGGTGATAAAGATGATGTGCATGATTTGCAATTGGAGAGGTGGTTGTTGGAACCAAAGTGGCAACCTGGGGTGGGGCAATTTGTTGTGTAGTCAGCCACAATATCACATGCCATAACGAGTCCTGTGCTCCCTTAGCCTTTGCACGGCTCCCAACTGGGAATGAGCCTCAGCTCAGAGTGCCATTTCCTGGTTACCAATTTTCAAATAATTAAATAAATAAATAAGTTCCTGCAGATAGTGCTCAGGCTTTGCTGTGGCTATTGCCTTCTCCTCAGAGCCTGACAGTTCTATTCCAAGTACTAGCCGATGATCAGAGGTATGATAGTGGGTCATCATGGATGATCTGGGTCAGTTTCCAAATGATTAGAAACACACTTTGTACAAGGATGCAGAACTGGAATGATATTCTGTCTTGGACTGATGTCCATGCATCATAATGACCAGATTGCTTTACATGCAACACCAAAGACAGATGAAGAAAGTCGTCACATACCTTCTCTCCTTCCTGTGAGCGAGCCTTACTTGAACTAGTCATAGAAGTTTGACATGGAATGGAGATTGGTGACTGGTGGACACGACCAAGTGATATGCAATAAAAACACAAAGCATAGAGGCAAGCATCGGCTATTAGTTTTAGCAAACACAAATGCTTACCTCAGTACCTACTGAGAGCAATGACTGGGCTGTAACCATAAACTCAGTGCTGGGAGTACAGCACATCTCTTCAGATTTTTGCACATGTACAGCATAATGGTAGTAAGGTTGGAGAGTAGCATTGGGTTGCATGTATAATTCAGCAAAGTAGCAAGACTGGAAATGAAAAAATTAGTTCAGAGTAAAAGCAAATGCACTGATGAACACCGGGAACTGTTTTGCAACACAAGGATGAAATTAACGTATGAACATACAAACATACAAATTTGGCAGCAGATAAAGGCCTTATGGTCTATCTAGTCTGCTCGAGTGAGCAGATGCACAGATTTTGGCTCACTGAAAACCTCTTCAGAAACCTACCTTGCTCTTTCCAAATACTGAAATGCACAGCTGCAGTTATCTAGAAATCACTGACCGAGTAATGTACAATGGAGGAAACTAACAGCCTAAATGTTGGAACTGGGGGTGTAACAGTACAGAATACCAGGTGATGTGCAGCCATGTAGCACTTCCTTGACACTTGTAGCCCTTGAGATTATATGAGAAAATTAGAGCCAATCTTTGATTGGGACAGAGCTCTGAACCAATCTCTAAATGACTTCCCACAGCCAATGATGTTGCAACTATCAGCCCAGAGTCTGCAAGCTTGATTGTGTTGCCAAGATAGCAGAAAAAAAAACAGGGCTATAACTGGAAGACAGGGACCATCGCATGACATCACCTTCACGCTGGGAAAAAGTCATGCATGAACAGAGACTGCTACACTGACAGTGAAGATGGCGATCCCCACTACAGGGTGTGGTCCTGCGAGATGGATTGCGGGCTAAAGAGGGCTGCACTCCTCCTAAAAGAGGGGCTTACTAGTTGCTGGCTGTTTTTTTTCACCATTCCCAGAGACATTAGGAAGGTGTAAAACAGTCTACAGTACAGGGTGTGCTACTCCTTTAAGTGATGACTGTGGTCCTGAGGGAAGTTACCACGAGGGTGGCAGTCAACAGTGGATGACACTAACTGGTGCTGCCAGATGGCACACCCTTGCCACCAGCATTGTTCCTCTAAGGGGACCACTATATTGACCCATATGACAGGGAGTGGCATGTTGTAGGCCACCAAGTGTGTAGCAAAAATAGTAATACTTTATGAGTATAATGATTTAGTTTTTTCATATGCTATTTATCTCATGGTTCTACTCCTGGTGGACCACTTCTGATTGACCCCCCCAGCCCTGTCACTCGGCTCCTCCGGGACTTACCTTAAACGTCGTCCTCTGCCACAGAACCTGTGGTTGTGCCTGGCCACCAGTGTGGGGTCTACAGGGGGTCAGTCATTCATCCTGCTGCCTGGGGTGGTTTTTCCTCCATTTTTTACCATGGGCCCACGTATGTGCAATGAGAGTGATGTCCGAGCTCTGTCTCCATGGAGAAGGCCATGGCACCCTGTATGTAGGTTCCTTTCCCTGCGTGGTGACATGCATATTCTTCCACCCAGCCATCGATGGGTGGCAAGCAAGCAGCACATCACTCTAACCCCCCTCCCCGAGAAAGGAGAGCTGTCTTGGGATGCTCGATCCTTCCTCACCCTGCTGGCCCTTGGGTGGCTGGTGTGACAGTAGGTAAGGTGCCCAGCACCTCAGTCCTCCATGCCACTGGGCCAGGCTGAGCATAATGAAATTTTACATTTTATCCCCAGTAATAAAGACATCTTCAATGTGAGTATTTCACATTGACATAGAAACATAGAAGTTGTTGGCAGATAAGGACCTCTTAGCCCACCAAGTCTGCCCTATTTTCCCTGCCTACGGTGCTACCGCACACCCAACTCAGTCTCTGGTTTGCATTCCAACTTGCCTTATTTCTGAGATCCCCTTATGTCTAGCCCATGCTTTCTTGAATCCTGTAACCAATTTAGCCCCCACCACCTCCACCGGAATGCTGTTCCAAGCATCCACAACCCTTTCTGTGGACAAGTGCTTCCTCACATTTCCTCTCATCCTCCCCCTCTCCAGTATAGTGTGACACCTTGTCCTCAAGTATCTCTTTCTCTTGAAAATGCTCCTTTCCTGTACCTTGTTTATACCTGTGAGGTATTTGAATGTTTCTATCACATCCCGCTTTCCCTCCTTTCTTCTAGGGAGTATACATTTAAATCCTTAATCCTTTCCTTATAGTGCTTCTTATGCAGGCCCTGCACCATTTTTTTGCTCTCCTTTGTACAGCCTCTACTCTCTTCTATGTCCTTTTGGAGATGGGGCCTCCGGAACTGGACTCAGTACTTGAGGTGGGGTCTCACTAGTGATCTATACAGGGGTATTATTACCTCCCTCTTTCTGCTGGTGATACCCCTGCCTATGCAACCAAGCATCCCATTAGCCTTTCCCACTCCTTTGTCATGCTGTTTGTCTACATTCAGGTCATCAGAAATTATTACCCCCCAGGTCCCTTTCCTGTTTTGTGACTGCTAGTACTTCTCCTCCTAGTTGATACGTTGCCCCTGAGTTTCTTTGTTCCAAGTGCATCCACTTGCATACTGTGTGACCCTGAGCAAGTCACGTAACTTCCCTGTGCTCCCGGGTTGCACCTGTAAACAAGCTTTCAGCTTACTGTGTCTCACATGGTTAAACAATTGGAAAAAAATAAGTGCATGATTTTTTTGCATTGAAGTCAAGCTGCTAAACCCGTGACCATTCTTCCACCTTTTTTAGATCTTCTCTCATTCTTTCCACCCTTCCCTGTGTGTCTACCCTGTTGCAGATTTTTGTGGTAGTCACAAACAGGTGTACCATCCCTTCCAGTCCTTCTGCAATGTCACTTATAAAGACATTGAACAGGACTGGGCCTGGTGCTGACCCTTGTGGCACCCCACTGATCATTTTACCCACTCCAGAGTGGACACCATTTACCACCACCCTCTGATTCCTATTTCTCAGTCAGCTTACTACTTTAAGGCCCACTCCCAGGCTTCTCAGCTTGCTCACTAGTCCTCTATGTGGAAAATTGGTGTTGAAGGCCTTACTGAAATTCAGGTAGGCTATATCAAATGCTTCTCCCTGATACATGTTCTTGGCTACCCAGTCAAAGAAATTGATCAGGTTTGCCTTGCAAGACCTTCCCCCCATAAGCCCATGTTGCCTCAGATCTCCAAGACCACTGAAAACAAGATATTCCCCAGTATTTTCCTTCAGCAGTGATTCTATTACTTTGCCCACTACCAAAGTCAGTCTGACAGGCCTGTAATTTCCAGTCTCCTCTCTGTTTCCATTTTTGTGGAGTTGGACTATATCAGCCCTCCTCCAGGCTACCTGGACCTCTTTTGTTTCCAGTGACAGGTTGAACAGGGCTGTCAGAGGTGCAGCAAACTCCTTCCTGAGCTCCCTGAGTAACCAGGGGTACATCCCATCTGGTCCCTTTGCCTTGTCTATTTTTAACCATGAAAATTCCTTTAGAACTCTTTCCGCTGTAAAAGGGCTAGTATCCACCTCCCCTCCTTTAATGCTCTTGTCTTTTATCACTGGCCCACTACCTATCCCCTCCTCTGTAAATACTGAACAGAAGTATTTGTTCAGTATGTCCACTTCTTGGTGGTCCTCTTCCACACACCTTTGCTCCGCCTTTCAGCCTTACTATACCTCCCTTTGTCTTTCTCTTTTTGCTTATGTATCTAAAAATGTCTTGTCCCCTTTTTTACTGATTTAGCAATATTCTCCTCTGTTTGTGCTTTTGTGCTCCTAAATGTCTTCTCTGTCTCCCTTTGTTTCTCTTAATAAGTCTCCTCATCCTCCTCTTTTTGTGTTTTTTTACAATTTCTAAAAGCCAGTTTCCTTGCTTTTACCTTTTCTGCTACCTCCCTAGAGAACCATAGTGGTTTCTTTTTTTCTCTAGCCCTTGCTAACCTGCATGACACAGATATCTGTAGCTTTTTCAATGCCCTAGTTATCTTTGCCCACTGGTCTTGGACTCCCCCTAGTATCCCTGTCCCTGCCAGGGAATCTCTGAGGCATTCTTCCATTTTCTAAAAATTGGCCCTCCTGAAGCCCATGACCCTTGTCCTTGTGTGTTTTTTTTTTCCTTTTTTCTTCATTTTTAACCAGGAAATGGACTGGGCATACTCCTTTTTAAGCCATGCCTGACATCAAACACAAAAGAACACAGTACTTAAGTATACTTAGACAACATAATTAATCACATCTACAAACATTCTCACAGTACAAAACATTCAACAACAAATTCTTAAAGTGCAGTACATTTTTGCTTTCTGAATCAAGTCACCATATTCATTTAAAATAGAAGAAACATAGTAAGTAAATGCATTCCTACTCATTTGAAGTCTAAAAGCATGGTTTGATTCTAACCTGGTTCATATATCTTGCTGTAGTATGGTCACTGGTCCCCAGGTGGTCCCCCACTGTGACATCAGCAGTACTGTCACCGTTTGTCAGTACCAGGTGCAGCAATGCTCCTTTACAAGTAGGTTCCATAATGGAAAGGAAGCATGGAACCTGAAAGCCACATTTTAGACAGCAGTACTCTACAGTATAAGAATAATAAACCATCAGAGAAAATGGCAGCAATATTTGGTATTTCTTTTTCTTTATATTTTAGTATACTTTTTCCCTCAGTCGCTCCACCATCAGCCATACTCCATTCACTTGCTTCGCTCCCCAATGGCCGCCTTTCACCACAGATATTCCCTGGCTTACCCCCAGGGTGGGGCCATGATACCACGACCTGCCTGTCTATGATGGGGAAAGGTGTCAGCAGAGTAGACATTGCCACGCTGGCTTCCCCCCAGGGCGGGGTTCGAGGCCTGTGATGGTGCCTGTGAAGCTGTAATTAGTTGATGAGTGGAGAGCTATGGAGGCCAGGTGTCAGGGCGGCATCATCGAGAGTGACCAGGATGATTTTGCTAGTGTTTTTCTATTATTTTTTACTATTTTATATAAAAGTCAAAGCGGATGGCCTATTCTCTGCCTCTCTGCCAGTTGTCAGAGGAGTCCCCCAAGGCTCCATTCTAGGCCCGATCCTGTTCTGTCTGTACATAAACGATCTTGACTCTCACATAACTAGCTCCAACCTGCACTTCTTTGCGGATGATACTGTTCTGTATACCTCTGGATCAACGTTATCGGATGTCAGGGATGTATTACAAGCTGACTTCACTCAGCTCGAAAATAATCTGATAAAAGCCAAGCTTCTCCTTAATGCTAAGATAATGAAAGCAATGATTTTCTTTTGTAGTACCTCCTCTGGTCCCTCCCTTTGTCCTACCAAATTACTTTCTTGTTACCTCACTAAGTGAACCTTTGGAAGTCGTTCCTAAATTCAAATACCTGGGTATTTGGTTAGATAATAAGCTTTCTTTTAATGATCACTTTGATGAACTATCCAGGAGGCTCAAAGCAACACTAGGATTCTTTTTTAGAAATAGGGCTCTATTCCCCCTCGAGACATGTATCAGGCTTGTCCAGGCCACATTCCTTCAGCTACTCAGGTAAGATGATTTAATTTATACTACAGGTACAATTTCAAGCCTAAGCAAGCTGGATGTCCTTTATCACTGCGCGTTATAATTCATTACCAATTCCCCCTACTGTACTCACCATTGTGATCTGTATGCAGCTGTTGGTTGGATATCTCTCATCACTAGATGCCTGTTCCACGATGGTCTTTGGACCCTTAAGTTGCTTTTGTAGAAATTACCATGTTACCTAATATCTTTAATCTGCATTTCCCACCGTGCATATTCCCTCAGGAAAACAGAATTTATCATGCTTGATGTACCTAGGACTCGTACCTCCTTTGGCAAACGAGCTATCTCGCATGCCCTTCCCACTATATGGCACCAACTCCAATCTGTACTAAAACTAACTAGCATTGTCTCAGTTAACTTTTTCAGAGTGCTAATTGCATCTAAAATAAAAGATACTTGTAACTGCCACTAAGCTCCTCCTCTATTCTTATGTGTGCTTTTTGACTATTGTCTCCATTGGTCCTCGCCTTACTGAGATCTTAAACCTTCTAGCTTGCAAAATGTATTCCATGGCTAACTAAACTATAGAATTTTTTCTATCTCCTCCTATATCGCTTCCTTCCTAAGGCCCTCTATCTACATATTACCCTTAGCTATAGCCTTTCCTACCCTAGGCCTCCTACATATACATTACCCTCTGCTAATTTACCCCTTCTCCCATCCTTGTTCACCCCAATTATCCTATCCTTCTTATCATTTGCTCATCACATTAAGCTTATCTATTGCATCAAACAGTGTTAAAGTTTTAAACCTTAGCTTGTATTGCCTGTACACTATTTGCAAAATGTCCCTTAACTGTACATATATTTACAATGTTGTACCTTGCTATGTGATACCTGATTTGAACCTTGTGTGCACTTTGTATATTTGGTTACCAAGGCACCTTACTATATAATGTGTCATTGTCTGTGTATAACCATCAGGACCTCCTTGTGAATGAGCTTGCTCAATGGAGTCTTCCTGCAATAAACTTGAACTTGAACTTTCTGGGTGCAGGGACGTGCAACGACATCCAGCGTCCGCCCCGCCTTCCTGAACACTCAGATGCCAGTTACTGTGGTACCCCTGGCCTCCACCAGGGGTCTGTCAAGCACTGGATGTACTCTCAAACCCCCCCCCCAGCGATGGAGAGCAGTCCTCAGGATGCTTCATCCTTCTCCCCCTGGCTAGCCCTCTGACAACCTGGATCCGTTCCCGAACCCAGGTCGCCGGTGTCACAAGTGGAAATACAACCGCTGTTCTAATGGGCCGGCCCCTGCTTGGTATTTCTGTAAATTCCATGCATCCTTGCACCTGAAATTTCAGAATCATATTCCCCAAGGTGTCCCCTAACTAACCCTGGAAACACAAGTCTGTACTCTTAGCAAAAGTTGATTTTTTTTGGGGGGAGGGGGTTATGTGATGTCTGACAAACAGTTTTCATGCCACAGAAGCTAATGCATTTTAAAATCTCTGCTATGTTTGGCATTTCTGTTACTTTCACCTGAAATCTCAGAATCCTGTTCCCAAAGATGTTCTCTAACTGCCATTGGAAGCACAAGTCTATACTCCAAGAGAAAACTGGTTTTCAATGGTGGGGTTCATGTGATGATAATGAAAAACAGCTATTGGGGAATAGAAATGATGTATTTTGAAGTCTCACAGAAAATGGTAGCTTTTTTTGTGTGGCATTTCTGCATACAGTGTTCCCTCACTTATCCACCACCATCTGTTACCACCTGCCTTCCCGTTTGTACCAATCATCTGCCACCTTAATTACCTCATTTATCCACCACCTTCTATGTCCGCCATCCATCCGGTCTTTCAGCTGGTTCCTTGTATATCCCTCCCATGTCAGCCTCCCTTTGCTGTCTGCTATCCACTTCCATGGTAATGGTATTGTTTTCCACCAGTGCAACTTCATCCATGTCATCTGCGTCATTGGCTTTAAAAGTTTGCCAAATATTTACTTTAAATTTACTGTACCCCATCCAAAAAGCAGAGCTATATATATTAAATTGGCTGTACAGTACATGTACAGCTCTTTATTTTTTATTTGGCAAAAGCAGTGTTTTATTTATTTCAATCTGACTCCTGCACCTCCAACCGCCCGGTCAGCGTTGTCACGGATGCTTTCTAATTGTCCACCGCATGGTCTAAACAGCGATGTGGAATGATGTTAACCAAACTTTTATTAAGGTCAGTGTGTTTAATACAGTACACTACAGTGGTTTCTGTCTAATTTAGTAAAGCTGGGGCTCTAATTTTATGCAGTGAAAACAGGTGTCTGTTATAGCTGGCATCCTGTTAAACTGCCACATTTGTGTAGTGCTGCGTATTATTCTTGTGTGTTATTCTTGATTCCAAACAACCACCACACTGGCATAATAACATGCCCTGCAGTCTCAACACCAACTGTGGAGGATGACAGTGACCTTAATGCCCTTATCAGGACAGTGGGTGAAGCCCTTTCAATTGATTCTGAAACCACACTCTCTGCTGCAGATTATGTCACTTTTGACAATGACTGAGCTGTTTGAAAACTTAACTGATGAGGACATTGTCAGCATGGTTAAACATGAAAATGACTCAGATGATACAGTCGAAGAGACACCTGATGATGGTGACACCACAGATCAAAAAAATTCCCTCTGTGCAGGAGGCAAAAGAGGCAATTAACACAGCCCTCATGTTCCTTGAATCCTATGAGTTTACAGAGGAGTCAGATATTCACAAGTGATAAACACTTATTATACAATGGGCATGAAAACAGAACGTAAATACTGTATCCTGATTGGCTGACTCATACCCCTCTCCCGTTGTAAATCCTAGCATCACCCCATAGGAAGAGGTGCCAGTTGCCAGTCAGCCGAATCAGTAACCCCAACCGAAATCACTCCGAGCAACAGAAATCCACTACTACTAAACTCATGAAACACCACTAAACGGCTTTCCCTCATGACTGTTGCTCTGCTTCGATTCCCATACGCAAACGGTAAACCGCCCTTCAAACCACACTTATTTTTTTTTTTTAAACACTCTTTTGCCCGAGACACTTCCCTGATAGAACTCCTTTTTCAGAAATCTTTCTGGGCTAAAACGGCTGTCCTCACAGATCTGTCTCCTAACACATCTTCACCCTCCATTACAGCACTGCCACAGAGACCCAATACTGACGACGTCGTCTCCACAGTTGAAATTCCATGTTACCCTTTGACCTTACCTGCTCCAGCAGTCTGAGACTCAAAACAAATCACATCTAAAATCGCAAAAAATACACTACTCGCTTTCTCCGTTTCAATAACAAAAACAAAGCACAACAAAAAATGTATAGCTCCTTTCAATAAACTAAGATAACGGAGCTACAACAAATGCTCAGCACACTCGAAAACAGCACTCCAGAACTCCACAAGGAAAGTCAGCTCGCATGTCTTCCACTCTTGGTGCCCTTCTCATCATGGGACCAGACTCATCCTGCTCAAAGTGACACCGCACTATCCCATCATACAAGCAGCAATGCAATGCACTATTTTCTGTGCGGTACAAACACTTTCACTGTTCTATTGAAAATAAATGAAGTAAAAAATAAAAATCACTACCCCCCCCAAAAGAAATGACTAAACATACAATTCCAACATTGTATAATAGCAATATCCCACGAGAGGGTGTTGGTGATGCCAGGATTTACCCACCCCTGGGGTGTTGTTGGTCACTCGACTACGCCTCATGACCGAACAACACCCCAGGGCATGGGTAAATCCTGGCATCACCAACTCCCTCTCGTGGTATATTGCTTAAATAACAAAATTAAACAGCTTGCATCCACTAAAGCAAAACAGAGGACTATAATTGATTATTTTAAGTGGCCTAATGTGCAATGTGTTAATTGATATGATTTATCAAGTTTCATGCTTTAAAAAGCATTTTTAAGATTTGTATACATTTTTTACAGTAAAATAGTGTTACAATAAAAAATAAATGAAGTAAAACAATGCAATCTCAAGAAGCATTGGTATGCCTCTGATGTTCATTTGTTAACAAAACATACATTGTTAGGTTACTTAATAATATCAACACAGAAATCTGCACTTTATAATGGCACCCTCAATTATCCACCACCCTCTATTATCCACCAATTTTACTTTGTACCAAAGTGGGCGGATAAAAGAGGAAACACTGTACTTTCACCTGACATTTCAGAATCATGTTCCCCAAGATGTCTCCAAAACTACCTCTAGAAGCACAAGTCTGCATTCCAAGTGAAGGTGGATTATTTTTTGGGGGTGATTCATGTGATGTATGGCAAACAGCTTTCAGCCTATAGAAACTATGCACTTTTTATGCCAAGTGAAAGTTGATTTTGGAGGGGAGGGGCATGTGATGTCTGAGAAACAGCTTTCAGGCCATATAAAAATACACTGCACATTTTAAAGTATCACAGAAAATAAATGCTGTGTTTGGCATTTCTGCATACTTTCACCTGAAACTTCCTAACTAATCTCTGACCTTACCCCCCTCCCCAGCCCTTTTTCTAAGGTTCCCCCTGTGTCTATCCCATGCATGTTTGAAACCTGTTACCATTTTGTTACTGATCACCTCTGCTGGGAGGCTGTTCCAGGCATCCACCACCCTTACTGTAAAGAAATATTTCTTCACATCCCCTTCAAGTCTTCACCCTTTCAGCTTCATATCATGCTCCCTCATCCTTGATCATCTTTCTGTGCAATATGCCACCCTCCTTTACCTTGATACCCTTGAGGTATTTGAATGTTTCTGTCATGTCTCCCCTTTCTCTCCTTTCCTCCAGTGAATACATATTTAATTCCCTGAGTCTTTCCTTGTAAGGCTTCTGATGCAGGCCATTCACCATTTTGATTTCCCTTCTATGTACTGACTCCACCAGGTCTATGTCCTTCCTCAGATGGGCCATCCAGAACTGGACACAGTACTCCAGGTATGGCCTCACCATTAATCTATATAGGGGTAGCACTACCTCCCTTTTTCTGCTGGTGATACCCCTACCTACTAACCTTTCCTACTGCCTTCTCACATAGCTTTGCTACATTTAGGTCATCAGATATGATGACTCCTAGATCCCATTTCCATTTTGTTGTTGTTAACATTGCCCCCCCCAAATGATACATTGTCCTTTGGTTTCTGTGCCCCATGTGCATAATTTTACATTTTTTGGCATTGAATCGCAGTTGACAAACCCTTGACCAGTCTTCCAGTTTTTTTAGATCTTCCTTCGTTTTCTCCACTCACCTCCCCCACCCCAGTGAGTCCACTCCGTTGCAGATTTTTATGTCAGCTATGAACAGGCATACCTTTTCTTCCAGTCCCTTTGCAATGTCACTAATAAAGACATTGAAGAACACCGGTCCCAGTACTGACCCAGTGGAACCCCGCTGGTTACCTTACTGTCCTCCAAGTGAACTCCATTTATCAACACCCTCTGAGTTCTGTCACTTAGCAGACTTCGTACCCATTTTACTATCTTTGAAACCACTTCCATGATGCCTAGCTTGATTACCAGTCTTCTGTGTGGAACGGTGTCAAAATCCTTACTGAAATTCAAGTAGGCCACATCCACTGCTCCTCCCTGATCCACCTCTGTAGTAGCCAAGTCAAAACACTCTATCAGGTTTCTTTGCCAAGATCTACCCCACTGTGAACCCATACTACCTTGGATCCTGCCATCCACTGGTGTTAACATATTTCCCAATTTTTTTTTAAATAGAATTTCCATAACCTTGCCCACTACTGAAGTCAATCTTACAGGACAGTAGTTTCCTGCCTCCACTCTATTCATAGTTTTGTGTACTGAGAGCATATCCCCCTCCTCTCTTCCCTTGGAACTTCCCCTGTATCTAGTGAGAGACTGAACAGGGCCATCAGAGGGGCAGACAGTTCCTCCTTTAGTTCCTTGAGTATATAGCGAACCCTGTCCAGCCCCATAGCCTTGTCTACTTTTAGTTTGGCTAGTTCCCTGAGGACTCTTTCCTCTGCAAAAGAGCTAGTGTCTACCTACCTTCCCTTTATGCCCTTCTCCACTATCTGTGGCCTGTCATCTACCCCTTCCTTTGTGAATACTGAACAAAAATGCTTATTCAGTATGTTAGCTTTCTTCTGTTCCTCTTCCATACTTCCCCCTTCCCTTTTAGTCTTACTATCCCTGCCTTGCTTTTCTTCTTTTCACTTATGTACCTGAAGAAAGTTTATCCCCCTTCTTTGCTGCTTTGTCAATGTTTTCCTCTATTTGTATATTAGCTTTACTAACTACCTTCTCTTCCTCCCTTTGTTTCTCCTGTTAACTCTCCCTTTCCTGCTCCTTCTGTTTCATCTGGTACCTTTTGAATGCCTGCTCATTTTCCTTTTCCTTCTCTACTAGGTCTCTTTTTTCTCTTACTCTTAGTAACCTGCTTGGCACAGAGGTTTGTTGTCGTCTCAGTGGCCTGCTTTATTCTTGCCCATTTGTTCTCTACCCCACCCTTATTCTCTATTTCTTCACGGGCTTCCCTGAGGCACTCTCCAATGTTCTTGAAATCAGCCCTACTGAAGTCCAGGACCCTTGTTTTAGTGTGGCTTGGTTTTGGTCCTGTCCTTTTGTTGAACCACCTCATGAGTAGGTTCTTTAACTAGCTGCCTGAGGAATGCCCCCTGCAGGGAGTCTAGGATTTCCTTACTTCTAACTGATGCTGCAGTAGGGAGGCTCCAATCTATGTCTGGCAGATTGAAGTCTCCCACTAGCAGTACCTCACCCTTGTTAGCCATCCCTTGTATTTCATCTATCACATCCTTATCTCCTTCCTCTCCCTGTGCTAGAGGTCTTTAGATCACCCCTATCCTAATAGCGACCCCCCTCCCTGTCTTCAGGGTGATCCACAGTACCTCTGCTTTACTCTGCCTCCCTTGTATTTCTGTGGCCTTTATGTTATCTGTCACATAAAGAGCCAGTCTTCCTCACTTTTTCCCTACCCTGTCCCTCTTGAATAGCACATTCTCTGATACGGCTACCTCCTAGTCCTGGTTTTTATTGCACCAGGTCTCTATAAATGCAGCTATGTCCAGGTCTCCTGCTGCCATGGTGGCCTCTAGGTCAGCCATTTTGTTGCCCAGACTTCAATCATTTGCACACATGTCTCTCCATTTTATACTGACATCTCCATCTTCCTCACCCAGCTAATTGCAGAGATGATAACAGTTCCCTTCCCCAACTCAGACAGGCACATTATTTAAGCTGCATTAATTATATTTTTTTAACTATGGCCATCTGATTACCTGAATTTTCATTTTTCTTCACAATTTTCACCTTCTGGATGGCTATATTTTTAAAAATATAATGAATTCAGATTAGTGACTACCTTCATTTGAAAGGTCACTTTATTTCAAACAACTTTCCTGTTGGTTGTGTATGGGTAACTGGTATACTTTTTGAGACATTTACTGTACATTTGTTTGGCATGACTCTTACTCTGTTCACTTATAGTCAGAGAGAAAAAAATGAGGCTGTTTGGAAGACCATATTTTACAAAATATGAAGAATTCAGATTAGTGACTACCCTCATGTGAAAGGTTGTTTTGTCCTGAGCAAATTTTCTGTCAGTTGTGTATGGATAACTGATATACTTCCTTAGATATTTACTGTGCATGTGTTTGGCATGACTCTTTCTGTGTTCACATAGAAAAAAATGAGGCTGTTTGGAAGACCATATTTTACAAAATACAAAGAATTCAGATTAGTGACTACCCTCATGTGAAAGGCTTTTTGTCCTGAACAACTTTCATGCAGGTTGTTTTTGTGCACCTTGAACGGTTTTAAAGATATTTAGATTTGTTTGGAATTTGTGCACATTTTCTCTCAGAGAAAAGCAGCTTGGAGTTCTGTCTGCAGCATTCTAATGAGCCTTTCCTTGTTTTTGCTATAAAAAAAACTGACCCCTTTAACACACAAAAAAAGGAGTCAGTTATGGCCTCCAAAAAAACACATAATGGGGTCTCAATGAGTTTGTAACTCATTCAGGTCCATTGTGTGTTTTGAACATTTGAGACAGAACTCCAGATTGCTTTTCAAATGAGGGTAGTCACTAATCTGGACTCCTAATAGTTAATAAAATATGGTCATCTTGTGACCTGTATTTCCATTTTTGGTTTTACAATTTGAATGGCCTTTTTGTCCTGAACACAAAAATGTAAAATAATGCACTTGGGGCACAGAAATCCAGGGGCAGAGTACAAAATAGGTATAGTAATGTTGACAACATTAAGAAAGCACCTCCCCCCCCAAAAAAAACAAGCTTTTACATACAGTTGATTACTGTTTAGCAATATTATGTGTCTATGGCTGCCACTGTACATCTGATACAAACCCATAGTTATGTTTCTCACTTGAAGCAAAGGGGGGGCATAACTGACTCCTTGTTTTTGTATTAGAGGGATCAGTTTTTACAGCAAAAGCAAGGAAAGGGGTAATTTCTAAAATGTGCAGACAAGCATGGGGACCACTTTTTTCAGAGCGTGCCACCACCATCAGCTACCACTTCAAGACTGCTACTACCCCCACCTACTACAATCAGGAAAAAAACAGAAGTAGTCTACCAGCACTGAGATCAAAATGGTTAAGGCCCATTTACCAGAAATTACTGCTTAGAAAAGAATGAGAAAGTGACTGTGATGAGCAAATCCCAGACCAGATCTCTAGTTTGTTAATTCTCTCTTCTTGAGTCTGATTTTTATGATTGTGTGGGCCAAGTTCCACAGTTGTTATGCCATCATAAGATTTGTATAAGTGTACTATGGCAGCACATGACCAGACCTCTGTCTGATGTGCTGCCACAGTGCTCTGGCATAGTTTCCAATGATTCTGTTTATGCATCCCTTCCCCTCCATGGGCTGCCTAAACATAAACGCCTTCCTGGCACACCACATTTCCTTTCCACAGCTGTGGAAGTGATGGCCACCATGTGCAACATGGTGGCTCTGACTTAAATTGCACATGCATGAGTATCATGCATACATAGTCATGTCAGTGCCACCATGTTGCACACAGCTGACTCGGGGCAAACTGCACATGTGCGAGTATCATGCATGCACAGTTCTGTAAGCACTGCAGTATCAATTACAGCTGACTATGGTGCAGCAAGAGCACTACATATTCTTTTCAACACTCTTGCCAGTCCTAAAAGCTGTCGACAGTTATATCAGCTCTGACCACAGCTTGCTAAAATAGTCCAGCACTGCTTCAACAATGCACCAACTCTATTATCAAGTCAATTATACTCTTTAACAAAACAGGTATGTTCTTACCCATTTACATTTCTCATTTTTTGCTGTAAAAACCTTTTATTCAAGTTTTATGGTAAAAAATACAGGGTAGTTCACAGATAGATTATAGCCTTCAAAGATATAAGTATAATAGAGGATCATGTAACATTGCATTGAACTTGTGAATGACACAAATGTCAAAAGTACACTTTAAAGAACATCCATTTATCACAACAGCCATAAAGGATAATGAATTTCCTGCATATTGATTACCATGGCAGAGTTTTGATTGGACTCACGTCTCTATGATACTGAAATTAAAAAAAGCAGTAACTATATACAATAACAGAGTGAGTGTTGCATATGATGGATGCACAGGAACTGAACCTGGTCTTTGTGGAGAAGTGAGAGTAGGGCTAGATTTGATTGGAGTTTGAATGGTAGGAGTCTCACTAAGGTCAGAGTTTGTCTGCTTGGCAGATTTTCATCGTATCTGTATTCTGGGGAGAGGGGACATTGTCTGGGGTATCTGTGTCCCATCTTGCATGGTTTGGTAAATGTAGGCATTTAAGGGGGTAAAACTTTGTCATGTTCCATGGCGTTTGGCACCAGGTAAAATATGTGCTTCTAGGTGGCCAGTTTGGTCATACATGAAATAAACTCATTAATGGGAGGTATTTCTCAGGTGTGCCACCTATGTACCAGTAAACATTTTGACTCTATACTGGCATATATCACCAGGTCGTATTGGTGTTTCAGTAAGTGTGGAGTTTCTTGTCTCAACCTCAAGAGAAGGAGGCCAAATTATAGAGACATGTGCTCTGAGGATTGTTCCCAGGATGTTGCAGATTCCTGGCCAATAGTTTTTTAATACTGGGCATGACTGCAGAATGTGGATGAGATCTCCCTGAGGTTTATCACATCTCCAGCAGTGATCCATGGGGATGAGGTGAGCAGGGTGTAACACTGCAAGGGTATGGTACCAGCAGTGCAGCATCTTGGTTTGTAGGAGCCTACTACAAGGGTCTCTAACTGGGTTGTGAATCATCCTGCAGCAGGCTTGCCATTCTTCATCATCTATGTCCTGACCCAGGGCAGGAGCCCAGAACCTTCTTTCCTGAGTTTGGTCAGGTATGTGTTCTTGAATTAGGGAGTAGATGGTCGTAGTCCCCCCAGCCAACTTAAAAATCCATGAAGAAAGGGGATGCAACTGCACTGGAGTGTGGGTCTCTCTGAGCCACTTTATCTCTCAGTAAAGATGCAGCGAAGTAAAATTCCACCCGTGAGGTGGCCACTTTATGTTAGTGTTCTGCTACGCAGAGTGCCCATTTTAAACTCTCACTTTGCCACTTTGCATTGTAATTATGACTTTGCGTTGTGCACTCTGCCTTATTCCACTTTAAGGTGGAGTGAGAATTCACAGGCAGCCCACACACATCACATGGCTTACACAGTGTAGGTCACATGCTTCAAGCAGGCAGGCAGGCATAAGGTTACAGGCAAAAACTCTCTCCAATGTGGGCTGAGTTACACGTTTTTCAGAAGGGTGTGACTGATGGCTCAGCTCTGCAGATGGCTAGGGGTGGAGTGTGGATGTGTGATGAAGAGGGGTGCACAGGTGACAAGTCCACAAATGAAGTTATTTTCCCCATTTTACATACAGGGGTTGATGTACCACTTTCACTAGACATACTGCATTGACCACCACCACCACTGCTACTCTGACCACCACTTGACAAGATTTCTAAATCATAATCCTCCCCCTCATCATGCCTGGAGTAATCCTCTGGTGTTATTTCATCACTACAGCAGACATTCCTACTTGGTCTTACACTCATGGAAGGGAATAACATGCTTAGTAAGGTTGATGACGAGGGTGAATGCCACATTATGGCATTAGCTGTCATCTGGTGCCAGGTCCACAGTGCCATGTGCCTGTTCTTAAGATGTGTATGCTGGCCCCCCATTCCCAGATGACTCCCCTTTTTACCTTGACTCACACACACGGCAAAGCTGGCAGATTGTAATTGACTCAACATTTGCATCTTGGACAAAAAAATCCAAAGCAAGGGACTGTGATCCCCTAGTTTTAAGATGTCCCTGATGCTGCTTGTTGGACTCCATTTTTTTTAACCCCTGAAATGGGGGAGTGTGCTACATGATTTTTCAGGCTGGACACACTTGGACTCCAACTGATCACCATGACTACCTATGATTATTACTGTGTCATCATCATTATCATCAGCAGGAATCACTAAATCACCACCGCCACCTTGGCTTTCTTTTACTCCTGTTCCCAACAGGGTCACTGACATCATTATCGTATTCATTAACATCATCCGCATCCACATTTTCAGCTTGGATGCTGTCATGTGGAGAATATGTTCCAACCACTGCATCATCATCATCACCTGATATTTTTGTGCCACACTTTGAATCATTTAATGGCAAAGGCCTGACCTCAACAGCACTGGAAAAAAATGTGACATTGTGAGTTATTGTTGCCAGGATCAGAATCATATTCAGCTACCATGGGGATATTAATGGGGAGTATGACATCATCTACACTGTCGGTCACAGCTTTAGACTCAACTATATTTTTTGAGATGGCTAACTGGCCAGAAGTGGAACTTGAGGCAGCAATACTCATGTCAGCAAAAACTGCACTAACACCACCAGCTGGGACAACATCATCTCCCCCAACTATGAGAGAAGCTACAGATTATACTGTAAAAAAACATTGATGGAGAAATCCCTTTACTGACATAAGCTATGAACTTCTACGTACTACCATGCCCATGGACAACCTTGCCACTGGCAGCAGTGTCATGCCCAGAAACAGCTGTGCTTGCACGTCTCTTTGCAAGCATTTTGGGGATCACCAAGAAAATTCTAAATAAATTTAGATTTCTGAACTTTCAGTCTGAGCCGGTGGATGTGAAGCCAAAAAAAACAATAAATGTGGCTTGCAGATGGAGACTGGGCACAAAACAGATGCAAAAGCACAGACAAATTAAGATTGCACTGCACAATAAAGAAGAGATGCAGATGCAAAGTCACAACAACACCGTGACCAGTGCTCAGAAGTCACAATCCAATATGGAAAAAAATACCTTTTTGCCAGTTGGGGGGGGGGCAGTGTATTGCAGTAACAGTCCAAAACCAATATACCACAAATCAGTACAAAATCACACAGATGCAGTGGATAGCAGGTTCACACTGCTGCAATTACTCTGTGGCACAATAAAATGGGTCTGATCTGATGGCATGCATCACACACACACTCACACACACACTACAAGTAATGCGTAGCAAATTGAAAACTTCAGTAATATAACCAAATCATTTAAACAAACTGAAATTATGTACTGCTGCACCACAACAATCAGCAAGAAAAGTCAAGAATTACTGAAACTATCACTGTGTGTACATTAACACAGTTATACAAGAAAAATATAACCGAAACAGAAAGACTGCCTTTTTCTCCCAGTTTTAACCTACCTTCACCATAGATAAGCCCCTTCCCCAAAGCATGCTTCAAGTGTCTGTCAGTACACAGACAAAATGTTCTAAATTAACATTCATAATCTACACACAAACAATAAACACTCAATCATATGAGCACAGGAGGGTTTCCTCCAATCGATGTACTACATTTTGAGCCAAAAAAATGGCCAAAAAAAGGTTTTTAACATCTTTTAGAGGATTTGAATCACAGAGCTCTGAGACAAAACTGTCTCCATCTACCACTACACAGAACTGAGGCTGTGCAGAACAATTTGGAGCCCATGTGACCTGCAATCCCATGAATCACTGCAAAATTTGCCTTGGAGCTCAATAACAAGGCGAAGTGATGCAAAGTACATTGATTTCTATGTACTTCATATTAAAGTTGGTGCAGAAGTGGTTGGGGGAAGGCGGAGTAACAATAAGTCATTGTTATTAATGGACTTCGCGTTCCTCATTATGACGTGAAGTACTCTGCTTCATGTTTCAGATTACTTCATAGATTCCACATTGCTCTGTGAATTGTTTCAAGGAGAAAATTTTGGCCACTTTGCCCACCTCTATCTGCCAGGCCATAGCACCACACATTTAGAGATATCTCCAAAATTTGTACTTACATAGACTGTATCTGTCCTGAAGACCTTGAAAGGAGTTTAGGATATTGGTAATGGGGAGGAGAAGGTCAGACAAAGTGTGAATGGCTTTGGTCTTCCAATCTTCCCAGTCCAGATGCCACCCCACCTTGATGCTGTGGTTTCCCCAGAGGAGTGTAAGCACTGTGTGTGCCAGTTCTATGCCTGACCATTCCTCCATTTGGTTCCAGACATTAAAAGACATGTGGATAGTGGGTGTAGCCTGTGCAGACACTCTACAGAGTCCATATACACAAACTGAAATGAAGCATCATTCTAGCAATTGGGATTCAATGGTTGCCCACAGAGGAAGGGGTGGATCTGGGTTATAGAACCATCTAGTGGTTTGTGCTGCTCTGATTGCTCAGTAGTAACCCTTGAACAATGGGAGGCCCCAGACCCCCCTGCATCACTGTGACCTGAGTTTTGTTCTACAATATATGGGCCACATGCCATCCCATAGAAACTGGCCCAGGAGTTTGTCTATTAAAGTGAACCAGCCATGAAATACAGAGGTCAGGATGCGAGACATTAGACAAAAGAATTTTGGGGCTGTAATAATCTTTATCACCTCTATTTTCTTGGCCATAAATAGCTGAAGGGGTTTCCGTTAGTGTTGCTTGGATAGTGGTTTTGTGGATCCAACTATCCTCCATTGGACAGTACTGGTATCTGACCTAGGATCTGGTGAAAGGATCCAGTGGTTGGATCTATCAGATCTAATTTCAGATAGTTGGATCTGGTGGTCGGATCCATCAGGTCACTGGTCGGATCCATCGGATGCCACTGATACTTAGTGGATCCTAAGAGGTTGGATCCTTGGTCGGATGTCTTTGCCATTTGAGGCTATCTGTTATCCAACCAAAATGATGGTATCCGATGGTATCTGAATTTGTAGGATACTATCCGAGCAACACTAGTTTGCATCTATCCAATTCAAACTGTGTCTTGGATAGAGGTGGTGGCAGATTCATGTCATGCAGCTCAGCTCGCTAATGTGGGCCATTATTTTGATCCCTTGGTATGTTATAGAATCTGGGGCCCAGTGAAAATCAAGAGCGTGAAGGTGGATGGCTGACATTTAATGTTAAAGAGAAGGATCTCTGTTTTTTTTTAATTGATCTTGAGCCCCAAAAGAGATGTAAAGATCCATAATAATTGCATCAGTGGATTAATGGGGGCTTAGGCCTCAACCAGTAGCACCAGAAGATCATCAGTGTAAAGCAAAGCTTTAACCAGGGTGTCAGCCCCTTGTATGCCCTTGATACCCCGGTATTGCCTGATTGCTGCAGCCAAGGATTCGATGGCAAGGACAAATAATAATGGAGATAGGTGCCAGCCTTGTCTAGTGCCCCAGGCCAGGGGAAAGGGGATTGAGAGTGTGCTATTTGTGAGAACCTGTGCTTTGGGTGCAGAGGATATTACCTGTATAGCTGACAGAAAGGGGGTTACAACCCCATATGTACTAACACAGCATACAGACACCTCCACTTCACTGAGTCAAAGGCTTTTTCTAAGTCTATTACTATCACTGTGGCTGTGGCTGGAGTGGGGTGGTATGGTGCAATGTATTATATGATTCAAGCTCAGCTGACATTGAATGAAACCCACCAGTGTGGCGTGGATCAACTGAAGTAGGAGTGCTTCTAATCTAGTGGCCAGGAGCTTGGCATAGATTTTGCTGTGAACTGTTGTGAGAGATATCAGGCAATAACTGTCAGGAAGGGTTTGATCCTTGCCCTGTTTGGGAAGGACAGTCTTTGTAGCTGTGGCCATCATGGATGGAAACTTTCCAAGTAGTTCTACCTCTGTGTAGAAGTGTTATAGGACCAGTCAAATCTGGGATGCAAGGATCTGCTCAGGGAAGAAGCCATCCTCCCAGAGTCTTCCATGGGTTTAGGGCTTTTAAGGCTGCCCAAATTTCCTCCTCAGTGAAGTAAAGGCCCAGGGGAGTTGCCTGAGCAGGCTAAAGCCTAGGTAGCCCAAGCATTGAAAGGAAGGAGGACAGCTTGGCAGTGTCAGGAGTGGACACAGAGGAGTACAGCTACTGTATCTATATTACTCCTTCATTGCTTCATTTATTTCAGATGGGCATGTGCATACCTTGCCTGTAACATCCCAGAGGGAAGCGATGTGCTGCTCAGCCTGTTGCTTTTTCAGGTGATATTGCCAATGACTTCCCACTTTTTTCACCCTTTCCAGTAACTGTGCTTAAGGTGGAGGATTGTCAGCTCTACAGTACTTTCCTGACCTTAAAGATGTTGATGTCATGGTGAATTTGTAAAATTTACCTGTGCAGTTGCGAGTTGGCAGCTGCCTTGGTGTTCACCTTAAGGGCCACTTCCTTCTGGGCTAGCTGAGACTCCAACTCTGCTAACCTCTGTTCACGCTGCTTTTGGTGATGTGCAGTGTAACCACAGAAACGCCCCCAGAATCTGGCCTTGAAGGCCTCCTATGCTGTGACTACAAATGTAGCCCTGTTGTCATTTAGGCAGAAGAACTCTTCTGGTAACCCTTAAGTGAAGCATTAAATTGTGGATCCTGCAGTAGAAGACGATCCATTCTCCAGCTGGGCGATTGGCAAGCTGTGCGGCCAAGCATGACATTGAGCTGGAGAAGGCAGTGGTCTGATATGACCAATAGGTTTATCATTGCTGCTGTAACCATTGGGGTCATCTGCTGGGAGGTAAGTCATAGATCCAGTCAATTGTCCCATGCACAGCTGAATGGTACATGTAATCGTAGGTCCTCAGGTTATGGAGTCATCAGGCATCAACCAGAGCTTGGCCAGAGTGTCATAACTTTACAGCCTTTGCTGCACAAGAGTGCAGTTCTGTTTTTCCATGGCTCCTGTCCTGTGAAGTATCCAGAGTCAGGTCAAAATCTCCCCCTATCAATGGGCCTGTGAAATACGTTGCCAATGTGTGAAAAATTTGTGGAGAGTTCACATCTGGAGCATAGAGGTTACCTACTGCCAGTGAGCCATGGGGACTGTTAAATGACTCAAGCACCAGTGACCTTCTCCATCTGTGGTTGATTTGTGGAGGATCCAGCACAGATTTCTGTGCACTAGAATAGAGACTCCTCCTTTTTTGGAGCTAGCAGGGCCATGGACTTCAAGTCCCAATAACCCTCTTTGGAGCTTCTGAAACTACTGGTCAGTGAGTTTAGTCTCTTGCAGGATGACCAGCTAAGACCCAAGTCTTTGAAGGTGAGTTAAAAGCTGCTTATGTGTAACCAGGGAGTTAAGCCCCCTGACATTCCAGATGTAACAATACAAATATGTCATTATAGGGGTTGGTTGTGACAAGGAATTACAGTTCAGATATCTGGAACAATGCAAGCATGAGCAGTAGTCACTCAGCAGGTGGTCCAAGTGAGCCATTCAGTTCAGGAGTCATTTCTTCAACTAATCCCCCGGCATATTCTCATTTCTCCATGGTATGAGAGGTTTGAGATTTCATGAGAATGACAGAATTTTAGTAAAGAACATTTTCTAAATATAAACCAGAACAATACAAGAACAAACAAATAATGGTACAGCATAGAGAATCATTTAAAGAAGTACAACCTACAAAACTCTAAGTAGTACAGGAGCTAAGAACCATGTGTCTACATGCACCCTAGACCCTCTCCACATCCACCAAGTGTGGTAACTATTATGTGAGGTCCAGCAGGCAAGTCATGGGTTGTCACAAAGAAAAACAGACTTGGTCCAATGAACCAATTACCCAAATTCCCCACCCTGCCATCCATAATCCTATGTACTGCAGGGCAGAGTAGATCTTTCCCTTGTTACCACTGTCTGGGAAGGCCAGCATGTCCCACATTTGCATGTTTGTGGTGTTATCCATGGTCCAGCACCCACGATGATACCCTCACCTCGCAGGCAGCAACTTATGTAGATATATGTACTAACCTTAGGGCAAAGACACTTATCATATAAGCATAAGTGTCAGGAACTATGTTCTACTATGTTCTACTGATACATATTATGTTCTCTTATGCTTCACTGATATATTAGCCATGAGAAATGCTTTTTACTCTATTTTTACTGTATTCTTATAACTAAGGCAACAGTACCATATTTAGTATTTGTACACCACTACAACTGACATTGTACTACAGAGGTTCACTGCATTATCTTCTGCAAGCTATGCAAGTTTTATACTAGTTAGGACAGTTGCTCAGACCACCTGTTTATGTCCAATTATATACATTTTATGTATTTTATTTTGATGTTGTTATGGTAATTATCAGGGTATAAGACCCTTTGTAGCATGTAGCTTCTCTGAAAATAGATGAGAGGCTGCATTTACCTAGGTAAGGAAAACCGGTATTCTCCCAGTGATCACACTGTAATGGTAGTAAGCCTGTATTACTGATCTGTAATAAATTCCATTTATTAAATGAGTACCACTTGTCTGTTGTCTCTTCCTTCTGTGCAGTTCCAACAAGAACCTGAGAGAGTGATTCATCACTCCAGTTACAGTTTGGTGACTGTGTGCAGGTTGGAATGTACAAAGGAAGATTCACATTCAATTTATTTTGAATGTTGAGTAGTGTAGTGTGATTTTAGCCCACTTGGACCTACTCATGCTTAGAGTGGTAGTGGCTGTGGCACACCCACACTGTCTTGGTCTCGGGCATGGCAGACCTACACTGGACCCCTATACACTCCCTCTGCGAGTGACAGTGTACCCCCTTGGCATCACTGTTCACCCACTGTGGACCAGAAAGTGGTCGGTGACAGCGCCAAGGCATTTTTACCAGTTTTCCAACTGCTTTATTGTTGTTTTCTACCCCTTATTTGTCACGTCTGATCTGTGCACAAAAGTGAGACTCGACATCTCAAACTACCTCACATCCCATTGCGGATGGACAGATTTTGCACTGGACACAAAAGTTGCAGAAAAACCTTTGTTGCTAATATCTGACACCATTACTTAGAGTCCAAACAAACAACCAAGAAATACAACCTTAAATGTCTTTTTGTTGTGGCTCTCCATACCACTGTTGAGAGTCTCACAGTGAGGTGTGCCTCCCTGGAACTGCAAAACGCATCTCTAAAATAAGAGATGGGCTTGCAGACATCAGAGTTACAGAAAAAGGAACAGAAACTAGTAGTGGAGACACAGTCACTCCGTGATGCTAATTCCAGACTGATGCACGGCACTGCTCAAGACACAGAGAGGGAGAGAGAGAGAGAGATATGCTTGTTAACAGACAATTGTGAAAGGTTGAAATGTGATAAGAAACAGCTAGCACATTTGAATGATATTTTGAGTGATACGAATGATGCTTTGAGAGATGAGAATGCTGAGTTGAAACAGGATTACAAGCATGTGACCTGTGAGTTGGATAAAGAGCTTAGGGAAGACGTTGAACTGGGCGCCACATATAGAGTATTACAGAGAGAGGTTGAGAGAGGTATTGAGCAGGGCACTCCAAATGTTTGCCACAAGAAGTGTAGACAAAAGATGGCGAAGTTGCACCATCAATGGGAGGTTCTTGCCAGCCATGTTAAGGCCATGAATGGGTTTCAGTATATGCCCACTGAGATTACATCATCCAGTGATGATGAATCTGACTTGGATGATAAGGCATTCCATGTCACATGCAAGTCCAGCCCCTTTGGTGTAGCAACATCCGCTGGCCATCCACTAGATGGTGCCAATGTTGGCATACACACTGCATCACCACATCTGTGCAAACATGGTGAATACCATGTACAATGCCAAGATGGCAGTTCCCATGACACTGGCAGAGGGCCTGAATTCTGTAACACACCTCTGCTCGCCCCCTCACCAGAGGCAATGAGTCGGAGATTCATGACATGATTAAAGATGCAATCAGTAGGATCACCGTCATGGAGGACCAAAAGAAGGCCATCCAGGACCAAACTGGAAAAATGCTAAAAGACACTGTTACTTAAGATTATATGTATAGGGCAGTCACTGATGCAGCAGTGGAAGCTGCTCTTCACAGAGCCATGGAATTTGTTGAGCTGGGTATGACTATGCATACTTCCAACCCCTTGCAAGTTGTTCATTCTGTCCAGCAAATTACACAGAGTATTGGACAGACTGACCCAACTGACAATCTCAGTTGCTATTTGGAGAAAGTGCACTCTCTTTGTGAGAAGCTCTCTCTCCAGCTCCAGTACCAAATTCAAGTCTCATGACAGACAGTTGAACCTACTCTCTGAGCTAAGCTCTCAGAGACAGTGCAGAGTGCTTAAGATTGCACCTTTGATCAAATTGCTGCTGCACTCCTATGTGTGAATTCCCCAGGAGTTGTGGGGACAAGCTTAGCCTACAAGGTAAAGCAAGGCACAAAGGAATGCCCAGTCTCCTATCACCAATGGTTGTGGCTTGCGTACAAGGCAGGCAAAGCCCTAGCAGATGAGCAATCCAACATGGATCAAATTGAGTACAAGGATTTGTACATCAAAAACATGTACTCAGCCTTGCACAAGAAGGTCAAACTCAGTATTTACCCTGACACTGATGAGTTCACAGAAATGCTCACTAGGACAGAACAAGCTTAACAGATCTACATCCGCACCCTTTCTTCTGGCAAATACAACAAGGTAGCTGCAGTGCAGCCTATCCCTGATGCCCCCACCCACTATATGGTGGAGGAAAACAATCAGAAAAATGATTCCCCTTCTGATGAAAAAGTCACACAAGGGGGAAGGGGACCAGAACTACAGAAACAACTAGAACAATACGGACAACAGAGGAGAAGGAAGAATCCAAATGCCCAACAAAATAGCCAGAACTGATACCGAAACGATCCTAGCTATCACCAAATCAAAGAAGAGAATGAAACCGTCTGCAAGGTACTGGAGGAAATTCGTGCCTAGAGGGGAGGTACAGCTTCATGAACTATAGCTGCCCTAACCCTGGCTGTTGAGTCATCATGCAGTCATGGGGAGGTTGCATCAATTACTGGCCAGGCCAACGTGACATCCAGACCATCACTGTGCCAATGATGTCACAAGTACATTTGTATCCATTGCAAGACATAGAGAAAGCCTTAGAAGATCCTGCAGGCCTTTGATTTCAGGAACAGGCAGACAATGCCAATTCTGAACAATTGGATTGACAATTACAGGCCTCTGTCCAGATTGTGAGTAACCTGATTGTTGACGCAAACATATGGCCTTATGTAAAGGCCACAGTCGGGGGCAGCCATCTTTCCATGCTTCTGGACACCAGAGCAGATATGTCAGTCCTCCATGATGAGGACCTAGCCTCATCTGATTGGTCTACTGGCTGGAAGACCAGTTCACAGAGTATAGATGGTGCCCAGCTACACACCTACTGAGCTATTCCTCTACTTGTGGTGGTAGGCCACCTCAGGACTAATTTTGCTTTTAACCTCATGGTTTTACATCATCACCCCAGCATCCTGGGAATTGATGTCTTAGCATTACATGGCTGTGTAGTGGATCTAACCAACAGGCTACTCATTCAGATCAAAGGACAATGTCATGCTGTCACCATTCCAGACTCACACTTGGTGACAGCTATCTCCCAAAACAACTAGGAACATGACGTTATGGCTTTGTTCAAAAGTCATGACCTGTTTTTAGAGCTTGCACCTCTGCTTCAAAAACACCTTGACATGTTTGCCACCAACAAACACGTCTGTGGTAGGATGCACACTGCCACTGAAATCATAGGTTCTAACCCTGTGAGGCAGAAACAGTATCCATTTCCAGTTGAAGCCTTGCCATCATTGAAAGAAACCATCCAATCACTGCTTCAACAAGGAGTGATTAGGACTTGTGTCTCCACTGTTAATTCATCTATTTGGACTGTTAAGAAACCCAATGGGGCCTGGAGACTAACAACTGACAAGAGAAAACTTAATCAGGTTACTCCTAGCTGCTCACCAACCATAGGATCAGCACCTGATGTACTCAAGCTGTTAACACCTAACAAAAATGTAGTCCACAGCTCTTGACATTTCTAATGGGGTTTGGTCACTCTCATTAGCATAGGAAAGCCAATACAAATTTGCTTTCACCTTTGATGGATGCCAGTACACTTGGACCTGTCTTCCACAGGGCTTTCACAACAGCCCTTCCCTCTTTCCATCTCCACATGATGGATGCTCTGCAGGGGTTCTACAAATCCCAGTGTCTCCTGCGGTACATGGATGACTTGCTTCTAGAAACCATCACGAAAGAGGACCATTTGGCACTTCTAGACCAACTTCTGTCTCTCCTCAAGAGAGCAGACCTCAAGTGCAACCCCTCCAAGGCACAATTGTGTGAAAAGGAGGTCATATTCCTTTGCCTATGCATTACAAATCAAGGCAGAAGCCCAGCTGTTAAAAAGATCCAGGGCTTGCAAGATCTGTCACTTCCTACTAGCGTGGCAACACTCAGACACTTTTTAGGAATGGTAAACTACTCCATGGATTTTATCCCTGACTTTGCCTTGAAGGACGCTCCTTTGTATGAACTGCTGAAAAAGGATGTCCCATGGAAATGGGACCCCACTCATACTGATGCTGTGACACACCTCAAATAGGCCTTAGCCTCAGCCCCAGCACTAATCAGTCCTATTCCAGATATTCCATTCCATTTGAAGATTGCCACATCTGATGTGGCCATGTCTGCAGTGCTGGCACAAAAGCACAAGGAGTACTTCAGGCCCATTGCCTGTGCTTCTCTGATGCTGTCCCCAGTAGACAGAAAGTATAGTCTCTGTGAATGGACACTCCTGGCAACCTACTGGGCTGTCAAACATTTCATGTACATCATTGGGTATGCACCAATTGTTATACACACCTGTCACATTCCAACCAACTTCTTGCTTTCAGACAAAGTAAAAGGTGGCTCAGTTTACAATACAAGACTCACCCACTGGTCTTTGCTTTTGCAGGATAGGGACATCAAAGTACTACCTTCAAAAATACCATCCATCTTGGCCCGTGACCTACTCTATACAGGTTATTCCCATGACTATGCACTCCAATCTACTGATATAACTGAGCAGGGACCATTCTTACTGGCTACACCTGATGTTTTACAGGATACCAGCATGTATTGCATCTTCACAAATGGCTCCACCTCCTATGTGGAGAGGGAAACAGATAGCAGGATTTGGTGTGCTCATATTAGATCAGAATGATGATTTTATGTGCATTGCTAGGAAATGTACTGTCATTTCCTCACAGTATGCTGAATTGGCAGCTGTGGCCTGTGCTTTTGATGTCATGCCCCATGGTACTAGGGATGCTATCATCTTTGTAGACTCTAATTGGGTCTGCTCCTCCCTTACTGAATTTCTACCATTCTGGGAGAGAAATCACTTCACATCATCTGATGGCACACCTGCCAAATACAGAGATGTGTTTGTGTACATACACACACTGACCCAGCAGTTTACTCACAAACTGTACATTCATGAGGTAAAGGCTCAGCGCAAAACTGACCCTTACCATGAATTCAACAATTGAGGTGACTCGTAAGCCAAAGCAAGTGCTCAGGGGGGGGGAGACATGGTCAATGACTTAACCAGTAGCTTTGGAAGTCATCTTTTTAGCCACCAATATCAGGCCGAAACCGCAACCAGAACTTCCACTGGACCTTTCTGCTGCAAAGAGCTCTGACCCAGAACTAAAATATGTGTTCAAATACCTAGACAAAGGAATTGAACAAGAACTACCTACTGGTAGTCCATACAAAATACATTCTGACAACATACACCTATCTCATGATCAGAAACTGATCTGGTATAGGAAGGAAGAGACAGGTCACAAATTATGGGTTGTACCACAATCCTTACAAGCTGAATTTATCTGAATGGTTCATGACACCCCCAGTGGTGGACACCAGAGGGAAGATAGCACTATCCAGAGACTTAAACCATCATCTGGTGGCCTGATATGACCAAGGACGTGGAGCACTATGTGGACAACTACATAGTGTGCGCCCAGAACAATCCAATTTTGGTGAAAAGAAATGCCAAATTATTGCAACAAGGGCAATCTGGACCATGGAATGTGATACAAATCGATTTCATTGGCCCCTTGTCTAACTCCAGCAAGAACAGCAAGTATGCACTTGTTGTCACAGATTTGTTTTCCAAGTGGGTTGAGGCATTCCCTACGCAGAATAACATGGTAAAGACAACTGCCAAGATCCTGGTGGATCAACTGTTCTCCAGGTGGGGCCTACCCCTTAAAGTAGACTCAGACCAGGGAACCAGTTTTACAGCTGAGCTGATTAAAGAGTCACTCCAAATGCTTGGAGTAGATCAGAAATTTCACATCCCATACCATTCTCAATCCTCAGGTCAGGTAGAAAGTGCAAAGAGAAGAATATAACAGATATTATGCAGATTCATCAATGACAATCCCAAGGATTGGGATTCCCTCTTGCTACTACTGCTGATGGCAATCAGGGGCACTAATGCAACAACTACTCAGTGCACACCCTATGAGGTTATGACTGGTACAGCCATAAGATTACCTGAGCACCTGTTGATTGACCTCCACACCCTTACCTCTGATAGAGTGTCTGTGGATAAATATGTTGAAAAACTTTGTGATGAAATCATGAAAACACATTTGTTTGCTGCAAATCATATGGGCAAAGTTCAACAACAATCAAAAGCTCATTTTGATAAACATGCCAAAGAAGTTTACTGGCAAGTTAGAGATCAAGTCATGCTTCACCAATACAGACCACCGGCTCACTCATTTACCAACAAATGGCAAGGCCTATATCCCATTGTCAACAGATTTAGTCCTGCTGTTTATCAGGTGAGAGTTCAGCATCAGAAACAGACCATGACAAGTGGTACCATGCTAATCAGCTCAAGTTGTATAAAAGTAACTAATTACTTTTCCCAACCCTTTTAGGGTGGAATAGTGCCCCTCACTTAACAATCCTTTTCTGTTTTCTTTCAGATACACTGGCAAGATGGCTATCTTGCACCTCCTTATCCTGGTAGGACTACTTTCTTTGACTTACTCTCAAGACAAACCCCTTTCAAATGAACACAGACAATACGTTGCACATTTGCTTGACAAACATGAACATTCAGCTAGAGATGCACCCATCTCTAGCCCCAGGGAGTTCATATTGATGTCCCCAACAAATTGATTACTGTTAAGGAAGGTTCAGATGCATATCTTAATGCCATGGTTGTATCTCCAGACAAATCCACATTGCAGATACAATGGGAAACTGATTTTAATGGTTACACACTTCCTGTAACATGTTTATCTGAAGGTACTTTTCACGGATGGCCCACACAGGGATTGTCACAAATGGTACACTCTCTATTCGACAAGCTTCTTCTAGACATGCTGGTCTCTACAACTTAACTGCCTTAAAAGATTCTACCTTTTGCAACCGCCTCACCTCTGAGGAGTCACAAGCTTTTTGTCTTCACAACTATATGGCTACTGAAGCTATATTCCTTTCTGTGCATCCACCCACTAAAGAAAAGCTGACTGAATGTCTTCCTCAGGAGCCAGGTCTTCCTAGTGGTTTAACTACCACTTTCCTTCCAGGTGCTTTGATTAATAATGTACAGTTTATGCATGTTCCAGTTATGTTTAATCTTACACACTGGAATATGGCTAAGCTTGGTTTCTGTCACAAGACCAACACTTCAAAATTTTTCAGTATGATGCTTCTAGACATTGTAGCTGCATAACAAACTTGCAGAAATGATCCAGTTAATGGACCTCATGCCACTGAACACGTGGGAGTTTTTAGACCTGCACCTAATGCTAAATGTAAATCACACACTAGGCGTGATACTGCAGATGTTACTGGTGCAGCAGGTACCATCTCTGGCCTTTTTGGTTCAGGAATGTCTATCTGGAATAGAGCAGATATAGCAGCTATTAAAGCACAAAAACTTAATTTTCAACAAGCTGTTAAGAATGATGTGTTACCACCACTGTTACATGGTTTAAATAGTTTAAGTCAAGAAGAGTGTTTTACTGTCTGTAGCATGCAGGAAATTGTTAAAGGGTTCAATGATACTAAAAAAAAAATTAATGAATTGATTTTTCAAAATAACAAGGAGGCAGACAAGCAATATATTGCCCATGAACTTTTATGCTCTGCCTATGGTTCTCATGTAATTGCCACTGTTAACAATCTCTTCAGGGACTTGGAAACAAGATGCATTCCAGATACTATACATGATAGGATCATGTCTCAATGGTATTGTCCTCACTGCAAATCTACTGCAAGAATTACATTGTGTATGTCAAATTCTGTTAATATTTCTATGTCTACTGCTAGAAATCTTGGGTATGTTTCACGTTATCCAAATCAAGCACCATGCTACTTTACTCAAAGTTGTTACATTCACAACAACCTGTTTATTACTTTCACTGTGTCACTGCCTCACTTCGATCCACAAACTTCTGTCTTTGAAAAACTGGTTGCTATTAATTCCCTTGGACATCTTGATGAGAACATTTACAGAGAACGAACTGACTTGTCTTCTTTGCTTGTCCACCACTCTGTTCTACAAGCTTGAGTCACACTGCATACCAACTGCTGCACCAAGAAGGGATATTAATACATGTGCCACTGTGATGCAGTTGACATTGTTAGACCTGTCTGCAGCTATGCTCCTGAACATCTCAATTGGTCTTATTCCTTGGGTGATGATCTGTTGTCCAACCTCACTGAACTATCTTCGCAAGCTGCATCTTCAGCACCTGCCACCAAAACAGCTGCATCCTGAAGCTACCTGGAGGAGGTATATTGCTTCACATCATGGCTCACCAACCAGTCCTTTGCTTGTCCCATACATCTATAACAATGGAGGGTTCCAACTGTGCAAGTTACCTACAATTCCAAAGGGCAGTATTGTGTAGTGACAAATCATAAATTCATAGCTTATGGTGCCAAGTCTTGTGTTATTAATGCTCCTAACTTCTGTTTTACTCCACAGCTCCACAGCAGAAATCAGTAATTGGTCACACAGTTATCACTCCTGTTCCTCTCCTGGAACCAGATGTTATTGATACTGATCTGCAATACTTGCATGCCTTGTCTCAATATTTGCATATATTCAATGTACAGATTGACCTTTTGTCACTTTCATTCAAATCCCTTTTAACTAGAAAGGATTCACATCTTATCTATAGTAGCAACACTATTTCTAAAGCTTGTGATGCTGTTAATACACTTATTCATGATGGTGATTTAAGCACTGGTCTATCCAATACATGGTTAGAATTAACTTTTAAAGCTTTTGTTATTATCCAAGCATTTTTGGTTGTTTTTCTGATAATAACCCTTTGCTGTCTGCGACATACTCTTAGGTAACATCATGAACAACTTGAATTCCTTTACAGGGCTCATGCCTAGGGCTTGTAAATGACAGCTTCTGTAGCTCCATCCCACTACTTTCCTGTGGTTGTTGCCTTTTCTTTTGAAGGCAACAAGGGGGGGAAATGTTATCTATGGTCCAGCACCCCTGATGGTGTCCCCACCTCACAGGCAGCAACTTATGTAGGTATATGTACTAACAGTAGTATACAGTTCATGTATCTCATCAAATGTCAAATTTTAGTCAATCAGAATGTGCCACGTCATTTGACAGGTGGGTGTGGCCTAAAATGGATGAATCAGAATTGTCTCCATATTGCACAGGAAGTCCTGCCCTCTGCATAGGATGTCCCACCTTAAACTCAGAACGTCCCATGCCAAACACAGGAAGTGACATACAAAATACAGGAAATGACATATTCATGAACCCAGAAATGGCACATTATTCCAGTTCTATGTCCCTAGGTCCTTCCTCCTCCTCCATCCCCAGTCCCCTCGAACTTCCGTGACATCATCCAAGCTCAAACCCAAGTTCACCCTCTGTCCCCTTGAACTGCAACCACCCCATACTAGGTCATACTTCAATCCATCCTCCATCCCTCAAACCTCTGTGACACCATCCTAGATTGAACCCTCCTCCCTCCATCCCCTACAGCCACTGTGATACCATCCTAGCTCAAACCGGAGTCCCTCCTGCATCCGCTCAAACCTGTCTGACACTGTCCTGACTCAAACCTTTCCCACTCCATCCTACCTTGAAACCAATCCCCTTATCCATTCCCTTGAACTGGTGCAATACAGTCATGGCTTGAACCCGAGTCTGTCCACTTGAAGCTCTATCACCCTGTCATAGCTCAAGCCCAAGTCTCTCACCTCTTCCCACTTTGTCCCACCACCTATCTTCATTCCCATTACCTAGCTTGAACCAGAGTCTCTTTCCCCTCCTCTCACCATGCCTCATCATCACCTACCTTGCACCCATCACATACCTTGCCTTCCATCAACCTCCCCCTGTCAGTCTATGGGATAACTGCAGGGTGCCTTTTTACTCAGGGATTTTTTTTTTTTGAAGTATGCTTTGAAGTTCAGAGGACAGTGTGCTTAAGAACATTTTATCTTTATTATATAAGAAAGTTATTTTAATACAATGCATGTAAATATCTATGAAAAGTAGAGACCTAGCTTGTACACCAGTCCATTCCCTCTTCCCACCTCATCCCAACACCTACATTGCTACATCACCTACCTTACACTCCCTCACACTCCTCCTATTGGACTGAGGGATAACTGCATGGTGCCTTTTCAACCAGGGGATTTTTTTTTGTGAAATATGCTTTGAAGCTCAGAGAACTGTAACAACATTTTATCTTTATTATACAAGAAAGTTATTTTAACACAATGCATTTAAGTATTTATGAAAAAACAGAGATTTCTTATTTAATGAGAAAACGAAAATGATCAATAACTTTAAAAGTAGAGTGTGTGTGTGTGTGTGTGTGTGTGTGTGTTCAGTGCTGAAACTCATTTTACAAGTGATGCTTATTCTATGTAGAATGCTTCAAATTCTAAAGTCTGATTAAAAAGCAGACATACACTTTAGATACTTTTACTCTTAAGCTTAAAACACAGTGGATCATAATTCTTGTATTTTGATGTCAGAAACTAAATATATTTTCCTATTTCCTTTGAAAAAAGATAATTTGCAAGGTCACTGCTTATCAAAAGCACATATTTCTATTAAATGTATATTAATGTTACTGGTGAAAGTATTTAAGAGGGTTTTAACCTCCATGCAGTTCCTGTATGAACATTTTATTTTCACTATGTAAAAAAAAAGCAGAGACATAAACAGTGTGAGAGTGTGTGTGTGTCCAGTGTTGAAACTGATGTTTCAAGGGTTCATAGTCTAAGTAGACTGCTTCATATGCTAAAGTCTGATTTAAAAACATATATACATACATACTCTCTGCATTTCTTTTTTTCAAGCTTAAAAATAATGGAACAGTATTCTGATATTGCAAACTCAGAAACTAAATATATTTTTTATTTCCTTTGAAAAAAGATCATTTACAAGACATCGTGTTATCTAAAATACATATTTCTATTAAATATGTACCAATCTTACTGGTGAAAAGTATTCAAGAGGGTTTTATCCTCTATGCATTTCCTGTAAGAATATTTTATCTTTGTTATTTAAAAAAAATTTCTGTTAAAAGAATGCATTTTAAGTATTTAAGATAAGCATATGTTTATTTTTAATTAGAAAAAGAAAATTAGTTCTAACTTTAAAAGCAGAGACAGAAACAGTGTGTGTGTGTGCGTGCATGTGTGCGTGCGTGTGTGTGTGTGCATGCACGCGTGTGTGTGTGTGTCCAGAGCTTGAGCTGCTTTCACAAGGCTCCCTAGTCTAAGTAGAATTCTTCAAATCCTAAAGTCTGAATCAAAAACAGACATACTTCTCTATGTACCTTTTTCTTTTAAGCTTAAAACAGATTGGATCTGAATGTTGGTATTTTTATCTCAGAAATGAAATATATTTTTATATTTCTTTCGAAAAGATAATTTACAAGATAACTGGTTGTCAAAAGCACATATTTCTATTAAATACATACTTATGGTAGGGGTGAAAGTATTCAAGATGGTTCTAACCTCCAGAAATCAATGCACACTCACACACACACACACAGCTTGAAAAAGGCAATCCACTCTTTTCACTACTCATCAGGAATGCACTAAAAAAACTTGCACCGGTATTAGAGATACAGAAAGTTGATTCTGCTTTTAATGCATCATGCTTACTATGAAACTTTGTTAAGGAAGGAAGATTATTTATTTATTTGAAAAGTTTCACCAGAAAAGGCAGACTGCACTGCAATAGCTCATTTCTATTATATATATATATATATATATATATATATATATATATATATATATAAATAAAATGGGTGATACATAAATGGTCAATTAAAGCAATAACATTGGAAAAACACCATCAGGAAGTGACCATGCGTATATCAGAGCACGACCGCACACCTGTACTTTTACCCCCAAAAAACTATTTTGACATTTTATAAGATAGATAAACCACTCTGAAGTGTGCGGTCACACTCTTATATACACATGCCTTGGGTGGTTGATGCACTCGACCTGGATCCTTGTGCGTACAACACACACCAAGGAGTGCGTTTATCAGCGTGCGACCGTACACCTCAGAGTGATTTATCTATTACACACACACACATATATATATATATATATATATTGGAGGCAAAAAACTCCATTTAATGCATCAGTTAGGGTTGTTCCACAGTGACAAAAGTGAGGAAATTCTGTGTTAGGGTTGAAAACCCCCCTTGAACCCCCCAGCCCACCACCCCAACCAGCACTGGGGTGCACATTGGAGACGTTGGCCCTAACTCTCACTCGATCACATGTGTAAAGAAGCAGAGGTATAGGAGAATGGGGTGAGAGTTAGGATCAAAGACCCCAATGTACACCCCAATGCCAGTTGGGGGGGTGGGCTAGGGGGTCCAAGTTTTTTTTTTTCAACCATAACACCGAATTGCTTCACTTTTGTCACTGTGGAACAACCCTAGCTGATGCATTAAATGGAGTTTTTTGCCTGTAATTTTCCTTCTTTTTGAGAATGATAATGAGAAATAGTGAATGTAATGTGGCGGCAGGAGCATGGGGTCCAAAGTGGCGCACATGGTAATGCAAGCATGAATGAGAACAGAAAGGCTAATGCACACGGTGGCATAGATGGGAACAGTCCGCCACGTGATTCTTGTCACATAGTAACATGGTGCCCGCAAACGCAAGTGGTAATGGGCATGGTGACGCAAAGTGAAACAGAAAGAGAAACAGTACTGTAGACACAAATGGTAAAAAATAATGGAAACACAAGCGCAAATGAAAATGCAAAGGATAACGCACATGGTGGCGTAGACTAGAACGGTAAGTGAAATGGGTACGGAACTGCAAGCGGAAAGGGCAATGGTAACAGTAATGTAAGCACACAGGCTGGTTTTCCCCAAAAGCTTCATAGAGAAAGATGGTGAGTACAAAGAATGTATGCATAATAATGGGTCTCAGAGCAGAAAATGAGGAGTTGGAATACTAAATTGCTTATATCTCAGGAACCGTAAGACGTAGGAAAAAAATTTTAAAGTCATATGATTTATGACTTTCCTGGCTAGTTTTGTACTTAGCCCTGTTGGGGGACTAAGTATTTTTCCAATGAAAAGTCTGTATCTCGCACCATTTCTGAGATACGGGCCCTGAAAGACGCGGCGAATGCCATAATGTTATCCTACGTGAAAAAAAGAGAAGTTTGGAGTGCCATACTTTTTGCTCCCTGTAATATTTTTCACCAAACCACTACAAGGCACATATGTGGGATGTTGGCTGTCTTCCCTCCAAATTTCAGTCCAAAACACCGAACCGTTATTTTGCAACAGGGCACCAAAGGATTGCTGCAATGCATCAGACGCCGTAATGTTATCCTATGGGAAAAAGCATCAACTTTGGAGTGCCATAACTTTGCCACTGTGTAATATTTTTTCAACAAAATACTGAAAGACACATCTGTGAGATGTTGGCTGCATTCCCTCCAAATTTCAGCCCAAAACACCAAACCGTTCATTTGCAGCAGGGTGCCAAATAATTGCTGTCATTTTCCCACAACCTAGAAAAGTACTGTCGCAATTTGAGAAAGCTTTCGCAAATTCATTCGACAGTGTTGCAAGTGCGAAAGTACTTTGTGAAAGTACTTTTTCCAGAAATATGAAAAACATATTTCTGGGGTGTTTTACCCCAAAATAAAGACATGGCTATCATCCTCATACAAAAAGAATTAGGTTGCCAGAGGGTCCCAAATTTAAATGCCAAGCATTTTTCTGATTCCCAACGGAAGACAAAATGACGGATTTGCAACAGTAAAAGGGCCATTTGTGAAAGTAAAAACTGCATTTGCGACACTGTCGAACTTTTTGTTAACTTTTCCCATTGACTTATAATGGGAACTTGTTTTTCGAATAACTTTTGAACTGTTTAAAATTTTTCATGAAATCTTTGAAAGGCATCTTGGGGATACTGACCTTACGCTTCTGAAGATTTTGGACTGGTTGCACAAACTGAGCGACCTGTAGGCGTGACCGTAGAATTCCAAAAAAAGTGTAAATGCACTCACAGATCACGCTTAATAACTCTGCAACCATATATTCGACCAGAACAAAACTTGGTAGATGTCAATGCATATGGGCCTTGATCATGTATTCCAAATTTCAGGCAAATCCGTCAAACAGTTACTAAGTTATTAAGGTGCAAACTTTTAGGTTTAACATGTAAATGGCTCCTCTACCACAATGTGTATATATATATATATATATATATATATAAATATATATATTACATATATATATATATATATATATATCCCTATACAGACACACTTACTTTAATGCTCACATTCATAAACATATATACACACACACAAAACACACACATACATTTTGGTTTTATAAAATTTGGAGGTTGGATGTGAGAACTTTGTAGGAATAGGGGGAGGTGAGAGTGGGGCTGGGTTGAGAGAATGAGCCTTCACCCTTCAGGATGCACACTGCGCAAAGCGATTGGCAGCGTAAAAGGGGGGGATAGTTTGGTGGACTGAAATGCAGGTAAATGAGAGGTGGGAATACTAAGTTGAGGAAAGAGCGAAAGGAGTTTGGGAAGCGGGGTAAGTGGGGGTGGTATGAAATTGTGAAAGGAAAAATTGTGAAGGGAAAAAACTAAAGAGGAAAGAAGAGGAAGTGAGGGCAGGGGGAGGCAAGCCTTACCCACAGGAGCAGAACCTCAAGGGTATGAACACTACTTGATGAAGCAAGCTAGTGCTATAGGCATGCCTAGGGAGGGTTAGAAGGGGATAAAGCAGTGGAAAATAGAACAGAGGAAAGGGCAGAGGGGAATAATGAAGGAGAGGTAGGTACAGTAGATTATAGGAAAGCAATGAAATTTTAAATAGTGTCTTTTATACACACGATGTTCCAAAGTGATTTACAATCAGAGACACAGAAGAGAATGTCACTGCCAGTTCACATTCACAGGGAGGTTAAAGTAGTTTTGTTCTGGGTTTCTCAAATGTTGAAGCCCCAACCTGTTTCAGGGGAGGCTCAAGTAAATCTGAAAAAGTACTGTATGTAACTTTTGAGTTACACATTTTTTGTGTGAATGGATGAGGTAAACTAAAAGAGGATATTAGTAGGTGAATATATGCATTTACTTACAAATCAGTGACCAGAATAGGTACACTGAGCCAAGACTCACTTCAGGAGTACCTGGGGAAGAATAGGGAGTGAATACAATTCAAAAAGTTAATGCAAAACAGTCAAGCAATACAATGAACAAAAGTGCAAAGAAATAGGAACAATGAACAAATAATGAGATGTACCACTGACCAATTAGACATGAGACAGAACAGTTCAAATACAAGGTTTTAGCAGAGGGGTACAGTATTAGAAGCAATAGCAGGAGGGACCAAAGGGATACCTCAGAAGTTGCTTAAGACCAGAGTAAGACAGGGAGAGACATATTTAGATAGTAAGGTTATTTCAAATTGTGGGAATGGACAGAGAAAGTAGCTTAACCCAAGAAGGTATTGCAGCAGGGAGTAACAATAGTTTGAAAGTCGAAATAGTGGAGCAACTAGGTCGGCTGGGGGGGGTAAAATAGGTTGAATAAAATGAGAGTGAACTACTCAAAATGAGTTTCTCTTTATTGTAAAGTATGCCATTTTTCTATGGGGAAGTCCAAGACAATTTCAATATTTGGTGTAGGCTCAAGATAGTGTCCATGGCTTGGAGCAGGTTGACTGTGACAATGTCTGAGAACTAATGGTTTAGATGCAGAGTGAGTTTACAGGGATCTTAGTCACAAGGAGGTTGTGTGACTTGCTCAGGGTTGTGCAAAGCAAAGTGGCAGGTGTGGGATTCAAACCCAGGTTTCCAGATTCAAAACACTGCCCCCTAATGATAGGACTGCTTTGTCTCATGATTTGAATCAAAAGCTATGGTAACGGTGATGATTGTAAGCTTGCATTGATTTTTTTTCTGTTCTTTTGGCTACTTTGTAAACTGCTCTGCTTACAAATAGCTTTTATCTTTTATGGGCCCTGAAATTCTTCAAACATTTAACCTTTTACCTGCTACAGGAACAAAAAATGTTTTTTTAGTAAGTTGTTTCTTTGCTATCAAATAGTGTTCTAGAGATATCACTGAAAAAAGCTTAGTTTTGCAATAGCAAGGGTCAAAATTAAGTTTTACAGCAACTGTCCAGCAGAGCTACCGATGGAGAAAATCCATCGGCCCAACTTCAGTACATACTGAAATGTTTCCTCTTCCAGCACTAGGACACAGGGTTAATTAGAGGAACATTTTACTGGCCTAATACAATCTTGTACTGCAATTGGCCAGAGGACCACTTTTGTCAACTTCTATCCCTGCAACAGTGACAAACATATGCACAAAGATAGAGATAGAAAAGAAGTAAAGAAAAGTTAATTTTGTAATTTTCCTCCGGAACTCTGGCAAGATCAAAATCTGCACCAGGAAGTAATGGGAGCCAGCACAGTGGAGGGATTCAGACATGCATGGGATAGGCACAAGGGAACCCTAAAGGTTGGTAGTAAGAGCAAAAGCCAATAACCAAGTAAGGTCAGTGACCACTGATGCAGGCAGGTAATAAGGGCAGACTGGGTGAGGCCTAGCAGTCCTTATCTGCCATCAAATACTAGGTTACTATGTCACCATGTTACCTCAGATCAGTGCCTTCCATAACTCAAGTGATCTCTCCTAAGACCCCCTCATTTGACAACAGATGGGGGAGGGCTAAACCATAAGATGGTAATACTATGTTACAAAACTTATCATCTGTAAAGCACAAGAATATCATAACACATCAATGAATCACCAGCCTTTCCCACCTACTCACCTAGGAATATAATGAATAAGCAACTCCAGAAGAAAATGGGAAAAATGCTAAAAGTGCCCATAGAGTAATCAAACAATTTTACTTTTCTATTTCACTTTATTGTTTGCAACTTTACAACTTCTATTAACAAACTGTCATTCTTGGGGTGCTGAGCAAATTAGAAAACACATTATCATAACCAAGTGCTCATTGGAGATGCACTCACAAAAATGCACGCATGCGCATGTGCGAGAGTGCACACACACACCCCAACATTTTTCCCAGATGCACAAATGCCAAGATGAAAACACATGTAGAGGACAGGATATGTAACCCTAGCAAGCCCTACCTCCCCACCAAAACACAAGCTTAAAATATGTGCTTGCACCCTCCACAAAGAAAGATGCCCCACACAAGTTCAGTCAACAGTATGTAGTAAGCCCAATGACACTAATAGGTTCATAACATTGTATTTTATCTAACAAGGACACTACAAATCAGACACAAGCTGGCTGCCTTTTATTTACACTGAAAAGCATCCAAGTCAGTAAATTTTAAACATTTTTGGCTGAAATAAGAACCTTGTGGTGATGGTAGTGTCACAACAGCTTCCATTATGTCACAGTTAGATAACCCATTAAATCTTCAGAATCACTCCAGCTGGTCATAATAATATTAATAATGTTCTCAAAATGCATGTGAACCACTGGTCTTTTGGTTAACTAAATGAGCCTATGCTGTATGAATTCACACTATGCGATGATCACATGGGATGAGCTCATGCTTTGTAAAATAGGGTCCTATACTATCTTATGACACACAGAAGAAGGGTCCCATTCATTCAATAGCTGCTATTCTGTCTTATGAAATACTGAATGACTAGCTTGTGATTTTCTTATACTGTAATGCTGGGCAGAGCATTTTTTTTAGGCTTCTGAAAAAGTATAAAAGAGTTCAGAAAGTAATTGAACAGGTTTTTCATTTTTAAATGGGTATTGCAGCTGCTTTGTTGCTTTCTGGAGATTAGAACCATCTTGAATACTTTCACCACTACCATAAGTATATATTAAATAAAAATATGTGCCTTTGATAACCAGTTATCCTGTAAATTATCTTTTTTCAAAGGAAATAGAAAATATATTTAGTTTCTGACATAAAAATACCAAAATTCTGATGCAATCTGTTTTAAACTTAAATGAAAAAGCTACGTAGAGAAGTATGTCTGTTTTTTATTCAGACTTTAGGATTTGAAGAATTCTACGTAGACTAGGGAGCCTTGTGAAAGCAGCTCCAGCTCTGGCTACACACACACACACACACACACACACTGTTTCTGTCTCTGCTTTTAAAGTTAGAACTCATTTTTTTCTAATTAAAAATAAACCTCTGCTTATCATAAACACTTAAAATGCATTATTTTAACAGAAATTTTTTAAATAACAAAGAAAAACATGTTCTAACAGGAAATGTATAGAGGATAAAACCATCTTTTTTAATACTTCTCGCTAGTAACATTAGTATATATTTAATAGAAATATGTGCTTTTGATAACAAGATATCTTGTAAATAATCTTTTTCAAAGGAAATAAAAAATGTATTTAGTTTCTGATTTCAAAATATCATAATACTGTTCCATTATTTTTAAGCTTGAAAAAAAAAGGAATGCAGAGAGTATGTATGTATGTATATATGTTTTTAAATTAGACTTTAGCATTTGAAGCAGTCTACTTAGACTATGAACCCTTGAAACATCAGCTTCAACACTGAACACACACACACACTCACACTGTTTCTGTCTCTGCTTTTAAAGTTATAACTCATTTTCTTTTTCTAATTAAAAATAAACCTCTGCTTATCATAAATACTTAAAATGCATTCTTTTAACAGCAATTTTTTACATAGTCAAAATACAATGTTCTTACAGGAAATGCATGGAGGTTAAACCCCTCTTAAATACTTTCATCAGTAATATTAATATATGTTTAATAGAAATATGTGCTTTTGATAAGCAGTGATCTTGCAAATGACCTTTTTCAAAGGAAATAGAAAAACATATTTAGTTTCTGACATCAAAATACCAGAATTCTGATGCACTGCATTTTAAGCTTAAGAGTAAAAGTATGTAGAGTCTTTGTCTGCTTTTAATCAGATTTTAGAATTTGAAGCATTCTACTTAGAATAAGCACCTCTTGTAAATTGAGCTTCAGCACTGGACACACACACACGGGCGTGTGCAGCCCCCCCCACACACACACACTCTCTGCATTTAAAGTTGGAACTAATTTTCTTTTTCTAATTAAAAATAAACCTCTGCTTATCAAACATATTTAAAATGCATTCTTTTAACAGGCATTTTTACATAGTAAAAATAAAATGGTCTTACAAGAAATGCATGGAGGTTAAAACCCTCTTAAATACTTTCACCAGTAACATTAATATATATTTAATAGAAATATATGTTTTTGGATAAGCAGTGATCTTGCAAATGGTCTTTTTCAAAGGAAATAGAAAAAACATATTTAGTTTCTGACATCAAAATACCAGAATTCTGATGCACTGCATTTTAAGCTTAAGAGGTGTTAAAATAACTTTCTTGCATAATAAAGACAAAATGTTGTTACAGTTCTCTGAGCTTTAAAGCATATTTCACACAAAAAAATACCCTGGATAAAAAGGCACCCTGCAGTTATCCCTCAGTCCAATGGGGGGAGGTTGAGGGAGTGTAAGGTAGATGATGAAGTAAAGTAGGTGTTGGGATAAGGTGGGAAGAAGGGGGTGGAGGAGGGACTCAGTTTCAAGGTAGGATGGAGTGGGAGAGGTTTGAGTCAGGATAATATCACACGAGTTTGAGCAGATGGAGGAGTTACTCTGTTGTAAGCTAGGATGGTATTACAGAGGCTGTAGGGGATGGAGGGAGGAGGGTTCAAGCTAGGATGGTGTCACAGAGTTTCGAGGGATGGAGGATGGATTGAGGTCAAGCTTGGATGGGGTGGTTGTGGTTCGAGGGGATGGAAGATGAACTTGGGTTTGAGCTTGGATGATGCCACTGAGGTTCGAGGGGACTGGGGATGGAGGAGGAAGGATATAGGGATGTAGAACAGGAATGATGTGTTATTTCCGGGTTTGAGAATATGTCATTTCCTGCATTTGGTATGTCACTTCCTGTGTTTGACGTGGGATGTGCTGCATTTAAGTTAGGATGTCCTGCGCAGAGTGCAGGACTTCCTGTGCAATATGGGGAAGATTCTGATTGTTGCATTTTAGGCCATGCCCACCTGTTAAATGACATGGTGCATGATGATTGTCTGAAATTTAACATTTGATGATATATATATGAACTCTATACTACTATTAACCTTAGGGCAAAGACACTTATCATATAAGCAGAATTGTCAGGATCTGTGTTCTACTATGTTCTACTGATACATATTATGTTCTATTATGCTTCACTGATATATTAGCCATGAGAAACACTTTTTACTCTGTTTTTACTGTATTCTTATAAGTAAGGTAACAGTGTCATCATCTTTAGTACTTGTACACCACTACAACTGAGCTTGTACTGCAGAGGTCCATTGTATTGTTACCTTCTGCAAGCTATGCAAGTTTTACACTAGTTAGGGCAATTGCTTAGACCACCTGTTTCTGTCCAATTATATACATTTGATGTATCTTCTTTTGCTGCTGCAATAGTATTTATTAGGGAATAAGACCCTTTGTAGCACATAGCTTCACTAAGAATAGACGAGAGACTGTATATACCTAGGTAAGGAAAGCTGGTGTTGTCCTAGTGATCACACTGTAATGGTAGTAAGCCCGTATTACTGATCTGTAATAAATTCCATTTATTAGATGAGTGCCACTTGTCTGTTGTCTCTTCCTTATGTGCATTTCCAAAAACAACCTAAGAGAGTGATTCATCACTCGAGTTATAGTGGAATAGATGCCCTTAGAGGAGAAGTAGGTGCCTTTTGGTTCCCATGTTGGGGGGCTGTACCTATGTGGGGAGGGGAGGTGTACAGTTATGTGCAGCAGGTATATGTTTGCCTGGTCCTCCAGGGTGGGGGACAGTAGATTTGTGAGTATAAAAGATGGAAATATACAGGCCAGCCTAGTGAGACAGAAGGCTGAGGAGCTATACATGTTTCCTCTTCCCACAGCAGTGACCCGGAGTATGGGAACATGCTGGGGTTGCCAGGAGTCAGCTGGGGGGAGGGCCTGGAGAGGATGATGTGGCCACTTGGTAGCTTTCTTCTCCCAGAGTGGGAGGTGAAGTCTTCCTAGCCCTTGGCTGCCACAAAGTGGAGACTTGGTGGTAACATCGCACAGATGGGAGGCTGGTGCTAGGCCAGGGGGGAGGGTGGAATGGGGTGGCTGGTTTCAGAATGCATACACACCTTCACATGCATGTGCTACTGTGTTTCCAAGGCCCCAGGGAGTAAGGGGAGAAATAGTAGCAAAAATGATGGAACTAGGTCACTAATGAAGCTTCTGCCTGGAGCACTGAGAACCACTCCTCCATACCATTGACTGGAGGACAGAAGTAGGTTTATAAGGTAGGGGGCCAGCTGTTGGCACCCTGGAACAGGGCTGATAGCCTGCATGGTTCCAGCCAGGAGGATAAAACATATGTAGAAAAAAATATGGGAATATACAGGCCTAGGAGATTGGTGCTCCCCAGTTCTGAGGCACCCCCTCTATAACCCATATTTGGACCAGCTTTCTGTGTGAGCCAGATTTGGCAAATAAGGCTAGAGAGGTGCATGAGTGGCTGAGTGAAGTAAGTTGGCCCCACAGCATCCTTGCATCCTGACCTGGTGATTAGTCAGTGGCAAGAGATGCTGTGGCTGACCCATGCTATTGGCCTTTTTATGGTTGGCCAAGTCACTGAGGTGTGTCAGGGAATGCTCACCGGCTGCTGCCCATGCCCTAGCCCCAGGAGACAGGGGACTTGTGAGGTGACCAAAGGAAGTACCAATATGCATGTCCTGAATCAGAGGGGTCCTGCCAGCCTCTTATGAGGGAAGTCTGAAGACAGAGAGGAGTGTGTGTGTCAAAGGGATATGCCCTAGGGGATATGCTAGAGACATACAAGTACCTTACAGGGGCGAACAGGGTGCAGGAATACACTATTTTCCAGTGAAAAAGATGTTCATGGACTAGAGGGCATGGCATACCTCTCAACTGTCCTTGATTTTCAGGGACGTCCCTGATTTTGCCTCAAAATTGTACTCTGTCCCTCCTAAAAATTGTGTTTCCGTGACCAAACAGTGGAATTTTTAAGCACAAAATAATGTTAAACATTAAAGTTGCAGACTTGTTCCTCCTTAGAAAATGCTTTTTACACTAAACCCCTTATTCTACCAGCTTCCTGAGTTGATATCTCTAATTTTGAAGATGTGTCCCTGATTTTGGTCCTTTGTCCCTGATTTTTTTAAGCCTTGTCCCTGATTTGTGAGGCAGGAGGTTGAGAGGTATGGGGCATGGGATGAAGTTGGAGGGAGGGTGATTCAGAGGAAATGTGAGGAAGAATTTATTTACAGAAAGCGTGGTGGACAAGTAGAACCCCCTGCCAGATGAAGTGGTGGGTGGTGAAACAATCTTGGGATTTAAGAATGCATAGGATAGACACAAGTGAATTCTGGAGGTCAGGGGAAAGGGGCAACAGACTTCTAGAAAAAAGTAAAGGGATCTTACAATCTCAAATGGGCAGATTGGGTGGGCCATAGGCCCTTGTCTGCTGACAGTGTATATGTCTCTATGTAGAATGGAACTCAACTCCTAGTCTAAAGGGGTGAGGATTGGTGGGTAAGCATGGGAGAGAGAAAAGAAGGAAAAGGAAGAGAAAAAGAAGGGAGTCAGAGGAATGCATGGAAACAATAGAGGACCAGGTTGCTCATTGAGCTGTCTTGGAGTGCTTTAAGTTATCAGGTCAGTGCAATCCTCTCTCCTCCAAAGAGAAACAGGGATGAGAATTTGCTGAGGTCTGGTGCAATTCCTTACCTGTTAACATCAAACAGTATGTCATCATGAACAGAGCCGACATTTCTGGCACTCATATGGTAGCGATGCTGTGGTGGGTTAGGATCCCTGTGAGCATGAAACTGCAGCTAGAGATGTTGTGAAATTTTAATTTGCAAGTGAAGTTAAGGCAAAGTCACAAAATCCACCTCTGCAGATAATTTTGTCATGCTTTTCTATTTAATAAGAAATTCACCATTGGCAACTTCACCTGAACTTCTCCTTTGGGGTACACCAAGGGGAAGTTGGGTCAAAATGAAGCTACTGATACACAAAAGTCTCAAGCTCAGCAGTGCCCCTGTTCCCCCCACTCCATAGAAACATAGAAACATAGAAACATAGACTTTGACGGCAGATAAAGACCGCTAGGCCCATCTAGTCTGCCCATTTCCCTACCTACAGGATAGGCCGCAGATCCTAGTTAACCAACAGCCTATATCTTCCTGCCCCCCACAAGAATTGCCTTATGTCTGTCCCATGCATTCTTGAATTCTCCCACAGTTTTAGACCCCACAACTTCCTCAGGAAGGCTGTTCCATGCATCCACTACCCTCTCTGTGAAATAATACTTCCTCACATTGCCCTGAACTTCCCTCCTTCTATCATTTAAATTGTGTCCCTTGTTCTGCAAGTCTCTTTTCTGAAAGATGCTACCCTCTTGGACTTTGTTGATTCCCTTGAGGTACTTGAAAGTTTCTATCATGTCCCCCTCTCCCTTCTTTCCTCAAGGGTATACATATTAAGCTCCTTTAGTCTCTCCTCATACGGCTTCTCTTGCAGACCCTGCACCATTTTAGTTGCCCTCCTCTGGACTGCCTCTATCCTGTCTATGTCCTTGCGGAGATGGGGTCTCCAGAACTGGACACAGTATTCCAGATGGGGTCTCACCAACTGTCTGTACAGAGGGATAACAACTTCCTGTTTTCTGCTGCTGATGCCTCTCCCTATACATCCCAGTATACCCTGGCCCTCCCTACTGCCTTCTCACATTGCTTGCTAAGCTTAAGGTCATCTGATATGATTACCCCCAGGTCCCTTTCCTGTTTTGTTGTTGTTACTACCTCCCCACCCATTGTGTATTCTTCCCTGGGTTCTTGTTTCCCAGGTGCATTATTTTGCACTTCTTTGCATTGAATCCTAGCTGCCATACTTCTGACCATTCCTCCAACCTTGCCAAGTCCCTTTTCATCCTTTCCACGCCTCCTTGTGTATCAACCCTGTTGCAGATCTTTGTGTCATCTGCAAAAAGGCATACTTTTCCTTCCAGTCCCTCTGCAATGCCACTGATGAAGACATTAAAAGGACTGGACCCAATATTGAACCCTGTGGTACCCCACTAGTAACCGCCCTTTCTTCAGAGTGGACTCCATTTACAATTACCTTCTGTGTCCTGTTGTCCAGCCAATGTTTTATTTAGGCTACCACCCTGGGACCACTCCCAGGCTGGTTAATTTGACTAATAATCTTTTGTGTGGGACTGTGTCAAATGCCTTGCTAAAGTCTAGGTAGGCCATGTCCACAGCCCTCCCTGGTCTACTACTCTGGTCACCCAGTCAAAGAAATCTATTAGATTCGTCTGACATGACCTTCCCGCTGTGAACCCATGCTGCCTTTGATCCTGTGCTCCACTGACCTCTAGGTACTCAACTATTCTTTCCTTCAGAAGTGGCTCCATCACTTTCCCTACCACAGAGGTCAGACTGACAGGTCTGTAGTTTCCTACCTCTGTCTTGGTCCCACTTTTGTGAAGGGGAATCACATACGCCTTCCTCCAGTCCTTGGGTACCACACCATCCTCCCATGATTTATTAAAAAGAGTAGCCAGTGGTTTCACTAGTTCCTTCCGTAATTCTTTTAGAATTCTGGGGTGAATTCCATCAGGACCCATTGCTTTGTCCACCTTCAGTTTTAGGAGTTCTTGCAGAACCCTTTCTTCTGTGAAAGGACTGGGATCGACCCCCCTATCAAGAGTGCTTCTGTTAATTGGATTAGGCACGTCCCCCTCCTCGTTTGTGAATACTGAGCAGAAATATTCATTCAGTATTCCTGCTTTTTCACTGTCCCCCTCTGCCCACCCACCGTTCATTCTATTCAGCCTCACTATCCCTCCCTTTGTCTTTCTACGCTCGCTGATGTACCTATAAAAGGTTTTATCCCCCTTCTTAACTGAGTTGGCTATCTTTTCCTCAGTTTGGGCCTTTGCTATTCTGACTTCCCTCCCTGCTTCTTTCTGCCTTAACTGGTACAGCTCTCTGTCCTGCTCCTTCTGTGTTTCCTTATACTTCCAGAATGCTATCTTTTTCTTCCTGACTTTCACAGCCACCTCTCTTGAGAACCATAGTGGCTTTTTCTTTCGTTTTGATTTGTTTATTTGCTTCACACAAAGGCTTGTTGCCTCTGTGATGGCAGTTTTGATAATTCCCCATTGTTGCTCCACACCTCCTTCTAGCCTGTTTGCTAGTGCTTTTCTGAGGCACTCTCCCATCTTGCCAAAGTCTGCCCTCCTACAGTCCAGTACCCTCACTTTTGTATGGCTTGACTCTGTAGCTGAGTTTAATGTGAACCACACTGTTTGATGGTCACTTGTCCCCAGATGGCAACCCACTTCTAGATCTGAGATCCTCTCATCCATAGCAGACTGAAGACCCTGTGCCATCCTTCCCCCCCCCCATGGTACCTCCACCACCACAGGCTGCATCCAGTCATCAATTTCAGGAGAAATTCTAACATTTTCTGAGCTGTATGTAATCCAGTTACATTCTTCACTGCCAGCATCACATGCTGGTAATTATCCGTAGTGTTGCTACCACTACAATTGGGCTTACTACAATCTTTTCTCCTGGCCAGAGTCATATATTACCCCATGTACCAGTGAACAGTGTGCTGTAATGCACATAAAGGAGCTACCAGCTGTTTGGCCACTGGTCCACATATCCATACTGGAATATCCATAGTGGATAATAATATCCAAATCAGCCTCAGTGTCACCACCACCAGCAGTCAAGGGATACCAGCAACCTCCTTCTTTCACAACTGTTCTTAATCTTGAGCTAGAGATTTTTGCTACCTCTTGAACTGATCCTCTTGTCACTGCCTCCCCCAACATCCACTAGCATGGATGCCACACATGTGGCAGAGAATAATATGGCAACACGAATGCCACCACCCCACTTCCACCAACTACTCCTTTGTTACTACTACTACCGGTCCCAGATCCAATGGATGAAGCTGCTGCAGCGATAATTTTTAGGTGCAACATCATTTTGCCCCACAGAACAAAAGGTAACCCTTAGAAGAGGGTGACTTTGGAATGGTGAACTGTCACAACAGCAACTGAACCATGGCTCCAACATTTTTGCACGGTCCTGGTTTCCCCCATCCCCAAGTTATGTCCCCTTGGAGATAGAATCTGAATTAAGCGGGGTGGGGAGCAAATCCCCCCACACGGGTGATGCAGTGGGCTTCAGAAAATACATTTGCAAAATTGTTCTCACTGTGGGTTCGGCACCATTGTGATGGTTCGCTATTCCACAGATGCCGTTCTGACATGGAACCGGAACCAATGCACTTTTTGTCCACCTCTCTGGTACCCCTCCCTTTACTCAAGCTTTTCTTTCCAGTTATTTGATACATTTAGAATTGCAAAAATAAATAAATAAATAACACTGCAGTAAAACTAAATACCAACAGCAACCACCACCTCACCAGAGGGATTAGCAGTTTCCCTTCCTAGCTGCCCAGAAACAGAGATTGTGGTGTGATGATGGTTGTCTTAAACCGTGTTACAGCACAACTCACATACACACTGTGGTTAACATGGTTTAAGGCAACTGTGCTAGTCAAGAAACATGCTAAAATCCTGCTCTAAGCAGGGTTAAGGGAATTCAGGAAATCTGGAAATCTAGTTATCTGCTACATGTAGGTTTCTTCTGTCAGGCTCACGTCAAAGAAAAAAAAATATATGTGTTCATCTTAACTCCAGGGGGTTGATTTTAAATGGGCAAAATGTGTTTTGGGTTTTTGTTTAGGCGTAACTCAGCCAATGTTTGTCAGATTTGTCTGAAACATGGTATGGTTGTAGTCCAACAGGAGATACACATTTGGTGCATTCTTAATAGTTATCAGACATAAGTTGTTGATTTGGCACCATGATGAATTTGGGAGATAATTTTGGGGTGCTGTGCATACCCCATGAACTTGTCCAGGTTTTTTTATTTTGTTATATAGATTGCCCCTTAACTCCAAAGACTGATGGAGTCACAGTTTGTTAAAGTTGCAATGTTATAGAAACATAGAAACATAGAACGTGACGGCAGAAAGAGACCATAGGTACATCGAGTCTGACCAAGGATTCCCAAGACCTAATATGAGTACCAGGATCTAGCTTCCCCCCTTTGCTTTTTATCCTTCTCCATCCCTCCGATCCCCCATGAGTTTTAGCTCTATCTTATTCCCTTTTGAAAGCTGATATGGTCCTAGCATTCACAACTTCTGCCAGTAAGCTGTTCCAGGGCTCCACCACCCTTTTAGTGAAAAAGTGCTTTCTCACATGCTTTTTAAAGCTCCTGCCCCATAGCTTCCATCCATGCCCCCTAGTGGTTGAGCTGGTGACCCTTTAGAATGGTTCTGAGTATGGCACCTTGTTGATGCTCTTCAAGAATTTGAAGGTCTCTTTTATCCTATGGGATTTTCCATTTTTTTTATTTTCATGTTTTTTTATGTCTATTTTCAGTTGGCATTTTAGAAACAGTCTTGTACTACTCACTAAGACCTTTAGTTGATATATTTTATATATATATATATATATATATATATATATATATATATATATATTTATATGTACATACATACACATATATATATATATATATATATATATATATGTATACATACACACACACATATATATATATATAGCACGGTAGTGCTACCATAGTTAGGTTGATAGCATTTACATGTTAAACTCAAACTTTTGCACCTTAATAACTTTGTAACTGTTTGACAGATTTACCTGAAATTTGGAATACATGATCAACACCCATATGCCTTGGGATCTGCCAAGTTTTGTATTGGTGGGATATATGGCTGTGAAGATATTAAGCATAATCTGAACACACATTTATGCTTTTTTGGAATTCTATGGTCATCTCTACAGGTTGCACGGTTTGTGTGATTGGTCCGAAATCTTCAGAGAACATGCGAACGGGGTCCCCGATGTGCCTTTTGAAGATTTCATGAAAAAATATTAAACAGTTCAAAGGTATTCAAAAAACAAGTTCCCATTATAAGTCAATAGGAAAAGTTAACAAAAAGTTTGACAGTGTCACAAATGCAGTTTTTACCTTCACAAATGGCCCTTTTACTGTCACAAATCCGCCCATTTTGTTTTCAGCTGGTGATCAGCAAAATGCTTGGCATTTAAATTTGGGACCCTCTAGCAACCTAATTCTTTTTGTATCCACGTAGTTGGACCCTGAGGATGCTAGCCATGTCTTTATTTTGAGGGTAAAACACCCCAGAAATATGTTTTTCAAATTTCTGGAAAAAGTACTTTTGCAAAGTACTTTCACACTTGCGACACTGTCGAATGAATTTGTGAAAGCTTTGCAGACTTCAACAGTACTTTTCTAGGCTGTGGAAAAATGACAGCAATTCTTTGGCACCCTGCTGCACAAGAATGGTTTGGTATTTTGGCCTGAAATTTGGAGAGAACGCAGCAGACATCGCACAGATGTGTCTTTCAGTGTTTTGTTGAAAAAATATTACAAGGCAGCAAAGTTACGGCACTCCAAATTTCACATTTTTTCCCCTAGGATAACATTACGGCATCTGAGGTATTACAGGAACCGTTTGGCGCCCTGCTGCAAAAATAACGGTTTGGTCTTTTGGGTTGAAATTTGGAGCTAAGACAGCCAACATCCAACAAATGTGCCTTTTTGTGGTTTGGTGAAAAAATATTGCAGGGAGCCAAAGTTATGGCACTCCGAACTTCTCTTTTTTCCCATAGGATAACATTACGGCATTCGCCGTGCCTTTCAGGGCCCGTATCTCAGAAACGGTGTGAGACACGGATGTTTTGTCAAAAAAACACTTAGCCCCCTAACAGGGGCTAAGTACAAAACTAGCCATGGCAGTCATAAATCATATTACTTTTACTTTTTTTCTATGTCGTACGGTTCCTGAGATATAAGCAATTTAGTATTCTAACTCCTCATTTTCTTCTCCGAGAACTATTATTATGCATACATTCTTTGTACTCACTGTCTTTCTCTATGCAGCTTTTGCGGCAAACCAGCCTGTGTGCTTACATTACTGTTCCCGTTACCATTTCCGCTGCGCTTCCATTCCCGTTTCACTTACTGTTCACGTCTACGCCACCATGTGCGTTACCCTTTGTGTTTTCATTTGCGCTTGCTTTTGTGTTGTTTTTTACATTTCTGTCTATAGTACAGTTTCTCTTTCTGTTTTGCTTTGCATCACCATGTGCATTACCATTTGCATTTGTGGGCACAATGTTACTATGTGACAAGACATCACGTGGTGGGAGCACAGGACCCTTCCGCTGCTGCATTACATTCACTATCTCTCCTTATCATTCTCAAAAAGAAAGAAAATTAGAGGCCAAAAACTCCATTTAATGCATTAGTCAGGATTGTTCCACAGCAACAAAAGTGAGGAAATTCAGTGTTAGGGTTGAAAGCACCCCTTGGGTCCCCCACTCACACCCCCAACTGGCATCGAGGTGCACATTGGGGTTGTCGGTCCTAACTCTCACCCCATTCTCCTATACCTCTGCTTCTTCACACATCTGATGGGGTGAGATTTAGGCCAACATCCCCAATGTGCACCCCGATGCCAGTTGGGTGTGTGGGCGGGGGAGGGTCCGAGGGGTGCTTTCAACCCTAACACTGAATTTTCTTGCTTTTGTCACTGTGAATCAACCCTAACTAATGCATTAAACAGAGTTTTTTTGCCTCTAATATATATAGATATATATATATATAGATAGATATATATAGTGGATTTATTTATTTAGATTTTGGTAACCGGGTAAACCCACTGAGACCAGAGATCCCTTTTTTTAGGGGTGACCCCAGATTAGTTACAATGAATACATACATAGGTATAAAATACAGTAATTTTGAAAGAAAACATATTTAGTTATAATGAATACATACTTAGATAATGGGGTACTGTAGATTAGTTAATACATTTTGGGTAGTAGGTATCAAATGTTTGGCATAGAGACAGCAGGTATCACAAGGCTAAGCAGATATTAAGACAGGTGCATAGTGCATTTAGCATTTTTCCATACGAATGACAGAGTACAGTGCACACTGCAAGCCCACTGGTCGACAATGTCCACCAATGGGCTTGTAGTAGTACTGTAGCTAACATTCACAGACAGCTCTGTCGATGAGCAGCCCAGGCAGAATGTGGGTGGATTGTGCTACCTGCCAAATGTCAGGACCTGCTGGGACGTGGGGATCGGGGTTGAGAGAGGGTGCCTGAGTGGGTGGAGGGTCCACTGGACTACCAGGGATAAGTGTGTTGGCAGTCTCTTTCACAATCAGGGTGGGGGGCACCACTACACTACCTAGGAATTCCATTGGGGTCCTAAACGGATGTGATTCGGGGATGGGAGGGGGGGGGTCCACTGGACCACCAGGGATTTATCAGAGGATCTGGTCACTATTCAATTGGGTCGGTGTGGGGGAGCAGTGCATTGTACATTTCCACTGCAGTGTGTGGCATTTACATGGAGTCTTGGACAGAGGGGGGACACACTGGACTGCCATGGTGAGCAGGCTGCTGTGCTTTTGTCTGCAGTACGGTGGCCTGCCTGTGCGTGGCCACCCACTTACATCTACTTGATGTAGACTTATCTTTGGGAGGTGCCTCTCTGGACTTGCCCCAGGGATGTGCTTCCAAGTTAGGCTGTGAATGGGGCTGCGCACCATATGAATGGGCACGCCCTCTGCACAGCCCTTCTAGATGCACCGCGTATCATTATGGGCAGTATGCAATGCATCGGTCCACTTCCAGAGTTGGGCCAGTGCACAAGTTGGGGATACGCCAGCGCATCTCAGATGAGCTAGGCGCATCCCTTTTGAGAATCCAGACCTGAGAGTTTAGTCAGTGATTTATACAAAATAGAGACCTGGTCAGCAGTAAATGGAATGCCTTTTAATGTTGATAAGTGTACTATAATGCATATGGGGAAGGACAATTCAAAGCAAAGCTATCAGATAAACACAAAGGTACTCAAAAAAGTGAAGAAAGAAAAAAAGTTTGGCATCACAGTAGATAATAATTTAAACTTTAGGTCACATCGCACATCTGTAATACAAAGATCAAACTTCATGATAAATATTAAGAGAAGTGTTTTAAACAGATCGGCTAATTGCATACTGCCATTCAATAAATCTTGTATCATGCCCCACCTCGACTATGGTTCCCCATTATGGAACTCCCATATGAGGGGAGAGGTGAATCGGGTGGAGTGGGTGGAGCACAGAGCCACCAAGATGACTAGAGGACTGTAAGGACATAGTTATGAAGATAGGTTACAGCATCTGGGACCGTACAGCCTAAACTAAAGAAGAGTTAGGGGAGACCTATTAACCATGTACAAAATCATGAATGGTGATGAACAAAAGACCAAACTTGGTATACGAATTCAGATAAAACTGATATCCCTAAGAGCACATGAGCTTCAGATAAAGCTGGACACTGTAAAAAAGAATGGGAAATATTACTTTGTCCTACAACGCACAGGTAGGATATGGAACAGCCTACTAAGGGAGGTAGTGATGACCAAAAACTTGGTGACATTTAAGAAGGAAATTGACAAAATATTATTAAATGAAAGGACTAGTTGAACCCGCTGATGCGGGTGAATGGTAGTAATGGGCATATCGTCTTCTTTCCATTCATCTCTCAGTATAGACACCACCTCACAAGACTTTACCAATGTACACAGACAATAAACACCGCCACAATTTTTTTTCTCTCTCTCTCTTTTTTTGTTTCTACACAAACAATATACAACAGGGATTTCAAGGACTAAGGGGACACACGAAAGATGCAACTACTCAGGTAATTAGAACAATGTTACTGTGTACATGGAAACTCTAACTTCAATCAGTAAACAAAAATGAAATCAATATAATCAAGCCACAGTGACAAAAATAATTCAGTAAAACACACCTGTTACAAAACGAAAATTACGAACCACAGAAAACAGAAAAAATAAATCACACAAAACACTGACTACAACAGCACTAGTGCTGCTCAGACAGAACAAGCATTTGTCAATGCCGAATGTTTGCTTGCTGGCATTGGCAGTGGTAGTGTAGAAGTTACAGAGCTGCGTAATAGGAATGGCAGTAAAGTATTGAACTGAAGCCAACCCCACCACCACCCTGCAGAGAGTGACAGGCATTGGGGTGTGTCTTTGGGTCGTCAGGCATAGCAGCCCGCCATTTCACCACACCCCACCCTGCAGACACTGACAAGTGTCACGGTGTGCCTGGGTCTTTGGCCCTTATACGCACCCATTCCATCAGGAAATGCGGTGAGATGGGTGTGGTATAGGAGAATGGGGTGAACTTTGGGGCGAAGAGTCCAAGGCATACCTCGATGCCTCTCACTGGCTGCAGGGTGTGGAATGGTATGAGCATCACAGGCAAGAATCCTAAGTCACACCCCTGATGTCTGTCATTCTCTACAGGGTTGGGCATTATGGTTGGAAACCCTAATACCTCAGGCATTTGTTGGTATTTTCACTCCAAATTTTCAACATGTTTTTTTTTGTGACCCCACCTCATGAACAGTGGCAATATCAGTTTGTTAGCGAAAGCTGCTTATGCACAGTGACTATGGCATTTAGCACCACAGGTGCAAAAACATTCTGAATAGATGTAAAAATCACAGCTGTACTGTTCTATGGGAGGTAAAATGGCAATCTAGCAAAAATCTGCAAAATATAAAAAACTGGTGAAGTCACAAGCGTGCATAGAAACTGTGCAATGCACACCCATAATGTAATTAGTTTGGGGAATTTTTACAGCAGATTGTCAACACAGGCATTTTGGGACCTCTGATCATGAACAGTGTCACTGTGATTTTCTTTATCTGTCCCAAACAATGATTTCCCACAGCAACCATGCATCTCTGTGCTGAAAGTGTGAAATCACATTTCAGCCATGTTCTGAAAAATGACAGCTGTACTGTTCATAAGGAAGTGTGGAAAAATGCCACTGGTGAAAATCTGGACTGAAAATATTACAAAGTCATGAACTTACGAGGGTGCATGGAAACTGCGCAATGCTCACTCGTAACACAGTCATTTTATGGACTTTTGTCACCAAATTTTCAACATAGCATAACCTCTGCTCAAGAACAGTGTAACTGTGATTTTCTTAATCTGTCCCAAACATTGCTTCGCACACCGACTGCACCATTTAATACGCTACATATGTGAAAACACATTTTGAGACATATGAAAATGGCAGCTGTACTGTTCATAAGGAGTGTAATAAAATGGCAATGTTGAAAATCTGGAGTGAAAATATAAAAAATTCGTAAACTTCGGCGTGCGCATAGAACTACAGCTGCAAGCTCGTAAAAGTCACTTTTAGAGATTTTTTCACTAAGTTTAACATAGCCATTTAAGACCTCTGCTCATGAACAGTGTCACTGTGATTTTCTTAATGTGTCCCATACATTGATTTCGCACGCCAACTGCGCCATTGTGCGCTACATGGGCGGAAAAATGTTTTGGGCAAGATGTGAAAAATGACAGCTGTACTGCTCATAAGGAGGTGTGGTAAAATGGCAATGTTGAAAATCTGGAGTGAAAATATTGAAAATTCGTGAACTTACTAGCGTGCGTAGGAACTACGTAATACACTCTCGTAAAACAGTAATTTTTAGGAATTTTTTCACCAAATTTTCAACATAGCCATTTTAAGGCCTCTGCTCATGAACAGTGTCACTGTGATTTTCTTAATTTGTCCTGTACATTGATTTTGTACACCGACTGCGCCATTGTGCGCTACATGGGCGGAAACACGTTTTGGGTGAGATGTGAAAAATGACAGCTGACTACTCATAAGAAGGTGTGGTAAAATGGCAATGTTGAAAATCTGGAGTAAAAATATTGAAAATTCGTGAACTTACGAGCCTCGTAGGAACTACGTAATACACTCTCGTAAAACAGTAATTTTTTGTAATTTTTTCACCAAATTTTCAAAATAGGCTTCTTGAGAGCCCACCTTATGAACACTGGCAGTGTCATTTTGTTAATTGGTCCCGAAAGGTGATTTTGCACAGTGATTGCGAAATCACCCTTCAGGCCCAAATAACGCCATGACAGTGACATCATTCATGAGAAGGGGTCCCAAAAACCCCATGTTGAAAATTTGGTGCTAAAATTCCAAAAAATGCCTGAGATATGAGCAAAGTTGAGAAAACCCTATCTATCCCATTATACAGCTTACTGGCATTTCCTCAGTTCGCGGTCGGCTTTGAAGAGTGCAGACGTGTTACCGGTCCACTGAAGATTGTCGCGCCGAGGTCTGGAGGTAAGTATGGGGTGGGGGGTGTGGGGAGGCAGGGTGCGCAGTGGGTGGGTGCAGGTTGTGGGAGGGCAGGAGAAGCACTGAGGGACAGTTTTTTATTTCTAGGTTGTTTTTTTTTAAAAGACGGCAGGACATTTGCCACGCTGGGGTGGGTTCCCAGCGTGGCACAAAGACGGCTGGTTGGGGGGCATGTAGCCTACGGGGGATTGGGCACCCCCATCGGCCATAGCATCAGTTGCCTTGCTGGGGTGGGCTCCCAGAGTGGCACCCTGTACTCTGGGGGGGGCAGTGGAGCCGACGGGGGATTGGGCACCCCCGTCAGCTATACAATGAGTTGCCATGCTGGGGTGGGCACCCAGCATGGCATGTGGAAGGCTTTTGGGGGGCCCAGCACAGCTGATGTGGGATTGGGCACCCCGGCTGTACAGTGTGTGCGTGGGGGGGCAGCACGCAGTATGCGTGTGTGTGTGTGTGTGTGTGTGTGTGTGTGTGTAGGGGGAGCACGCATGAGCAGACAATATCTTAAAGCTGCTCACTGAAGCATAGCTCCCACTTTCAACTGTACTCCACTGCATTTTCGAGCTGTCATAGGCAGCTCCAGCAGGCAATGGATAACTGCGGCCACACCTGCCAACACACTGACTGAATTTGAAGAGGGGGTGACACACCTCTGTAAACTCAGATGATGGCACTATGTTTCTTGCACATGCATGCAAGCAAACATAAAAATCTGCTTTTTGCTTGCTGTTGCTAGCTCCCAACAAAGCTCCCCTCCCCCTACAGCACTGTCTCACTACACACAATACAAGGAACAAAACTACAACTTTAAAGTAACTAAATCAGAAAAAAGATCACACATTACTGGTAATCTAGAGGCACAAGGAACACTAGACACTTTGAGGAGTGATTTGGTTGACAAAACTATGTGTTTTAAGTGTTTGTCAAATATTTCTGGGCACAGAGATTCAGAGCAGACTTGACACCAACTCTCTGTTCATTAGACTGCACTGACTTCAGCCTACACATGGAAATACAGCTCATTGCAGTACTATGTGACCTTCAATGCCATGGATCATTGCAAACTTCACCTTAATGGCACAATCTGTTGGTGAAGTTACAACATTTGCCATTTGCAAAGATCTGGCTGTAAGGTGAAGTTGAACTTTGCCTTACAGATTAAATGAATGAATTTTGCCAAATTTACAAATTTCTACACAAAGCAGTTTTCTAACTTCAACACCACTAACTGCAGCTGCTCCTGCTACATTGCTCACTACCACACATGCATGTTGAGAGTATTTGAGAAGAACAGACTGACTTGTAAACAGATGAGGTCTCTCGAACATACACTCAACACATGGTAAGAGGGGACATTTGCTACAGTATTGAAGGAAAGGAGGCAACTCTACAAGCTGGATGTGCAAGTTCATTCGGCAGGGGTCTGCTCTCCAAGATGTGCAAAACCATACATGTGATATCAGGCTCTTACTGGGGAATACCCGTACCTTCTGAAGTACAAAGACATGGAGTTTTGGTAGCGACCAAGGGGAAAGCCATGCTGCTGCTTCAGGTGCTAGAGCTGCACAGTGGGGTGGTCAACAGGAGACTGTGTCTCACCAGAATGTCTCCCCAGTTGCCATGGAACTCTCGTTCACCTGAAAGTGCCCATTTCCCATTTAACCTTCATCACTCCCCTCATTTAGCCTCTCCACCCTCCAAAGAAAGCATTTCATAATGTTTATAACACAACACATGTCCACTAGAAAAGGATACCATCAAGTTTTGTTATACTTAGTAGCCCCATTTGAATAGTCACTGCATTGATCTAGTTGTAGCTGGGTGGTTGCAGACTACAGGAGTTGGTGAATCATTGGTTAGGCCATAGGAGCACTATTCAACAGGTGATAGAGGTACAGTCCAGTGGGAGGAAGCCAGGGCCTATCTTTGAGGGGAGGAGAGTTAAGCGCTCTGCCAGAAAAAAAAATATTTATGAAATACTGTCACTGCAGGTAGGGGCAGAGTTTAAGTTCTTTTTTCACAAAGTGTTGCTGCTGATTCAAGAAGGAGGAGGAGAGGTCGGCGCTTGCTCTCCAGGGAGTGAAGTGTTCAGCTTGCTGCTTTCTTCCACTGCTAAGTATTCAGAGGAGGGTGGGGAGACCGCTGACACCACAATCAAAGTCTATGACTGATGCATAGGTGTATGGGCCAGAGAGATTATCAGGTCCTGTGCAACTGGTAAGATAAGTTGTTTACTGGTAGACTCTGCAGGTGTAGTAGGATCTATAGATGGAGGGATTGTCAATCAGGACACATATCTGTTCAGGGCCAACAGGGTGGAGGGCCCTTCCTCCCCATCATCAGAGGCCTTGCTGTAGCTGTGATGACTCCATGACCTCACCTGCTGTTGTGAGGGGTCACTGTGGAAGCACCCCCAATTGCGGGTTCCACAGTTTGTTTTTAGGCTGCTTCATCCAAGCCTCCTCTTCATCAGGGTCAGCAGACATGGGGTTCTGAGAAGTGGTGAGGGATGACTTCACCTCCATCAGTGCTGGGCAAGATCAGCTTCCACAGGGCAGAGACTGGGTGTTCATAGTAGCCACAGCTCTGGACCAGTTGCTTTGTATAAAGTGCATCACCACCTCAGATGTGTTGAAAGTCATGGGGACATCATTGTGCACAAGAAGCAGTAGAGCCAGGTATCATAGGGTGAAAGAAACTCTGGCCTTATGTAGGGCCTGGCGGGCCTCTGTGAATGCTCTGTGCCAGGCTGTGAGGTCTTTAGAGTAGTCCTGAAAGGCCATCAACCAGTGTCCTTGCCAGTCCAGAGTTCCAAGTTCCTTCACCTGTCTCTGGATGTCTATGACTTGGAAGCAGAGGAAGTAGGCGATAACTGGCCACAGGCACTCCCCCTGTTTGGGCTGTGGAACCAGAGACCCTTGGACCTACTTGATGTTGAAGCTGGGGTCTCTCTGCAATTTCAGCAACTGAGGGAGTGCATGTCATAGACAGGCAATTTTGCCCACCAGCTCTACCTTTTCAGGACAGCTGACAAATCACAAGTTGTTTTGTCGGCCCCTGCTCTTGAGGTCATTAATCTTTTGCTACATGGCCATTAACTTCTTTTCTTAATCTCTGATCAGAACCCACAGTTCATGGCGGGAGGTTTCATTTGTCTGTGCTTTCCTCAGTGGTTTGTGTTTCCAGCTGGGCTATCTTCTTCTTGTTTTGTACTGATGCCAGTTTAGTTTAACTGTCTTTTAATTCTGATAGAACTTGGTAGAACATCAACTCTACCTTGTCAACTGGGAGGGTCACCACCATGATTAAGTTGCTGTTGCTGCTTCCAGTGCACAGCTGAGGACCAGGAAGACAAACTTCAGGCATCTCACGGTACAGTAAGTGACAGTCAGTCAAACTTGATAATAAACTGAAGTGGGAGATGTCGGCTTTCAGGTACTGACCTCAACAGCTCAGGAAAAAAGTCAGGAAATGACTGGATGCCTGGCGGTTAGGGACAAGTGGTTAGGAGAGTTGGATTCAGGCAGCTATCTCATTCAAGTGCTAGCCACCCCACCCCCCCCATTTCTCATTTTGGTTGTAAAAGCATGGATCTCTCAGTGTTTTCAGTCCTGTCAAATGCCCAAGTAATGCACAATTCATTAAATCACCGTCCCTAAAATTCTGTATGACAGATTCAGATTGCACCAAAGAGTCATCAGTATCAAGGCAGTGCCGCTGTAATCTCATAAACTGCACGTGGGTTAAAATTAAGTAGTCCCGTTGGATGGCTACTGTCTGTACTTAATAAACTGTTAGTTGCAGTAGGATTCCTGTAGTTTTTGCTGCTCACTCTATTCCCCCTAACCTCCAATGTACCATCCAGAAAATGAATCATCTCATCTATTTCACTAGTGAATCTGAGAGTCAAAGCATTCTGATTAATTCACTCTATAAATTCCTCAGCTTCATGCTTTGTTCTACTCCCAGACACATACTATGTCATCCAGAAATCTGTACAAGGATATGATCTTATCAGAGTATGGATTTCACTATTAATCACTTCCATTTGCTCCCAGTACCCTATGAACAGACTAGCAAATGAAGGGGCTATAGTGGTCCCAATTGCTGTACCACATGACTGAACATTAAATTCCCCTTTGAATTTAAATTAATTATGTTTAAGGATGAAGTCCAAGCTGTCAAAATGAATTCAACTGGAAATTCTTCATGCAGTGGGTGCTTCTTGAGGAAATGCTCACAGGCCCTGGATCCATGTTCATGCCCAATACAGGTATATAGTGACACCACATCAATGCTAAGAAAATGCTAATTCTTTCATAATTCAAAATATTTTGGCTTTTCTAAGCTATCTGTAGTGTCCTGTAAGCATGCAGGTAGGTTTGAAATACAAAGTTCAGTATAGTTGTTCGTGCAGGGAACTCACCCTGAAACAACTGGACTCCCTGGAGGGTTACTAGTCCTTTTTTGTATCTTGGGCTAACTGTAGATCATAGGTATCATAGGGTTAGAATTATATATATATATATATATATATATATATAAACTCATTTTCTGTAATTTCATCCATGCTCCTTGTTCCTCCAGAAGGTCCAGCAGTCTCTTTTAAAATACCACAGTGGGATCACCTGCAAGTTTTCTGTTAACTGTTACCAACAGCCAATAATTCTAACTCCTTTTGGTTGTAAAATTCCTTTGTTAAGATGACAATATTACCTTCTTTGTCTGAAGGCTTTTTATGATCGCCACATTATTTTTCAACCCCTGCAGTGCTCTATTCTCTGATAGATAAGGTTTCTGCAGACAAAGGGTGCATCAGATAACAGCAAGTTGTCCAGTTCACTCAAAGTCACCTTCTCAAATGCCTTAATAACTGGGTCCCCACTGTTAGGACAAAAGAACTGACTTAAGTTTTAATGTGCTTTTTCTACATCTCTAAAATCTACTGCCCATGATTTCAGACACCAAATGACCACCACCTGTCCCTGCAGTGTCATTATTCTCCATATAAAGTTGTTCTAACACCTCAAAGTTCAGTCTGTTCTAGTCTGTCCACATTTGAAATTCATACGAATCATCAGGGGCAAAATTCAAATTCAAATCATTAGTAGCTTGATTTTCACTAGGCCCAATGTCACCATCAGCAGTCTCACCCTGCAGCATCATTAAATCTGATAGGTCAAATCCCATGGTGCTGTTTGATTTTGGGTTCATGATATGCTTATACTTTAGTCAGATTTTCCAAAAAAGCTTGTAATTGTCAATTTTAATTAGGAAAGGGCCTGAGACTGAGTTGAGGACAAAACAGAGAGCACAGTGATTTGCACTTAATTCCAAATCTGTTAAATTTATTACCTCTGTTGCCCCCTGCCCTGCTGCCTCAACTCGTATTGTTTTGCTGTTTCTTGTGCCTGCTTCCCGTCCTTGTTTTATGCTTCCACTTTGGGTATTGTTTTTGTGTCTTTTTTTTTCTGCATGCCCTTCCTAGAAAAACTTACTGATTTGGATGCTTCCTCATCTGCAAACTCCATGTCTGATGTCTCTTGTGATCCAGCTGCTTCTTCTGGTGAGGTCGAGGCAGGATTAGTCAGTCTGGGTTGGCTCTTTCTTCCCTTTGAGTAGGGGTGACCTTGGCTCTGTGAACGCTGCCATCTGCCAAAAAAGCAAATCCTCCCATCAAGGTAGCCATTAAATACTGGCCATGCTATTTGCATTTAATAATTTCTGCCTCATGGTTCTCCAGACTTTTTCATAAATCACTGTCCAATGCAAATCTGAGTACCTTTTTAAAATTGACAGTTTCCTTCTTCACTCTTACTACAGCATCTCCTGGCTTATTCTCTCATGCTTTTCTTTCGGTGTTCTCTTTAATTACCAGTTGCACAAAGCACTGGCTGCTGGATGCTGCATGTTCTTCCCAGCCAGCCTGGTTATTGAACTCCTCAAATCCCCCAGAGAAAGCTTTGTTACCCCTTAGTTCTCTTAGCACTTGCCCTCTTTGCAAATATTGTTCCATGGTGATAATGTAGGCAACATTGATTTCCTGGAACAGCAACTTTTCCAATGCCAAAAATGTGTGCTGTACAAAGTGCCGCCTGCTTGCTGTTGTATGTTACTCCCAGCCAGTCTAGCTATTAAACTCCTCCAATCCCCCTGAGGGAAGCTTTGATACCCTTAGTCCTCTCAGTGCATGTCCTCATTGCAAATATTGTTCCAGGGTGATAATGCTGTAGGTGATGTTGATTCCTGGAATAGAAACCTTTCCAATGCTTTTCAAATCCTTTGTCTCCATTTTTGCTTCAGACTCCGGCATGTTAGGTTTGTTTCCCACTTTGGATTTAGCTCTCCCTTTTCTTCTCATTCAGCTCAGCAGTCTCCCCAAAACAAAACGATCTGCTTTGTTTGGATCTGTATCAGCTGCTGCTGCCCCATTCAAAGTAATGGATAAGGGCTTTTTTCAATCCAAATAGGAATTTCCTATTCATGGGAGATGTTACACTGTTATGCTGAGCACACACAGGCTTGTTTTGTCTCCAAACACACCTCCCGGACAAAGTGAATAATTGGCTTGGTAGGAGAGTTGGTGCATTAGTGAGCAGTACTGGCCTATTTTAAAAAGTGACCCCATTTTTGGGGAAGCAGAGGGGGAGGTATCAAGAATCTTGTTTGAAAGAGCAAAAAATCCAAGGGATTACTTGGTGCATAGCCAGTTTACAGGGGGCATGGACAAATCTACCAGCACAGGCATGTCATGGCTTCTGGTTAGGCCTGCAGGGATGTTTAAGTGTGGAAAATGAAACACCTATAATTACTGCAACCAAGCCAAGGAGTTCATGGTACCAGAAGGGGACACTGTTGTACAGATTTGGGAATTTATTAGTTGCATTACTAGCTTTGTAGTATATATTATTTGGTCTGACTGCCCAAAAATGTATATTGGATGCACTATAAACCCCGCAAGGAAAGAGTATTTGACCACGTGAGAAGCATACGAAATCCACTTTCAGAAACATGGGTGGGTATTCATTTCCACAGCACTGGCAATTGTAACTGTAAAGTAATGCACTTCATGGGGTTGAAATGGATTGGAGAAACAAAAGGGGAGGGTATAGACTGAAAAGGCTGCTCCAGAGGGAAACATTCTGGATTTTTAAACTTAATAGCCTCAAACCACAGGGTCTGAATGAGGACTGGGATTTAAAACATTTCCTATAAGATACTGAGGAATCTCTTGGTACTTTGTGAATAAGTTAGATTTGATCTGAAGTTGTATTAGGAGGCTGCTAATGTGAATAGAACTGTGAATTATCACTATGAATAACATTATAATTTTCATTCTTCTCTCTATCTTTCCAGTGCAGTATTGGGTGTGGTACCAAACAGTGCAAGGTGATCCCCAACAATGAAAATGTGGTTATCGCAACACATGAGCTAACTTACAATTGCATCATGTCTGTCTTTCCTAGAAATATATGGGTGCCTAAGGTAGTGTTGATAGAATGGGACAATTAGTCCACTGAAAGTGTTGGAACTACTGGCTTTTATAATTTATGAATTACTAAGGAAGTAAATAATTAGATGCATCAACTTTCTAAACATTTAAAAGGAGACTCCATTCATTTTTAGGATGGAATACTAACGGTCAGTTAATCAAATAAACCCACAATGTTGTGGGAGGCATTCATGATGGGCATAAGCCTTCTTATGTCTTAACAAACTGAGTAATACTCAGAATGCTTCTTATCTTACCTCATTTAAATATTTGGAACTCATTATTCAGATATACACCTTGAGACGCTTTGATTATGGTTTAAGAACCCACTTATTGTAAATTCCTTTTATGGTGCAAAGGATCAAGCCACATGGTTGTCATGGCAGCAGTGAACTGTAAGTATCCTTCGATTGTACAATTCTGATGTCATGCCTGATGACCTTAAAGAGAACCTTTCCCAGTCCTCTTGACTTTCATGCATAAATTACCCCTTCTTGCATTGATTCTGGAATTGCATTTCTGTTACTGTCCTCTACAGTTAGTTTTTGCATTCCGAGCTGCTAAAAACTGCAGGGTGTGCCAGATCTTTTTTAGCAAAAGAGAAACAGTAAGGGATTTTCGATCGGGGTGACTGCCAAGTGTTTTACTACAGAAATACATGGAAGGCACCAGTACGGCATGGGTAAGGAGGCATTACTGCTTTCAAATGATCAAGGTATAGACACTAATCACACCAATTCATAAACTGGCAACTGTCTTGGCTGACAGCAACTCGATCTTCTCTCACTCCCCATGCTTTGTTACAGAGGCAGAAGTCAAGTTTTACAAAAACACATAGTGACAAGGCATATGGATTTTGGCATAATGCATTACTGTCAGGGTGTCTTTGTGAAGAGGGGCCACAGTATGCACACCTGGTAATGTAGTTTTCCCTTGCAAAACTGCTGCAGCTTCACTGTACTGCAGTGTGAGTCATTACTCTGCCACATAGTAGTCAGTAATAGAGCCGTGAGTCCACAGCAACACCAGGCTTGTTACATAAACTCTGATACACCCTGCAGTTTTTAGCAGCTCAGAATGCAAAAACCAACTGCAGAAGACAGTAATGAAATGCAATTCCAGAATCAATGCATGAAAATCAAAAGGACTGGGAAAGGTGCTGACAGGAACTCAATCTTCTCTCAATCCCCATGCTTTGTTACAGAGGCAGACGTAAATCAATTTTACAGAAAACATACTGACAAGGCATATGGCATTTTGGCATAATGCATTGCTAACATGTTGTTTTGGGGAAGGGGGAACACAGTATACACACTGAGCACTGGGCCCCTATAACCCAGTCCCCTAACATTGACCTAGCCCTTGATTACTTCGTATGCTCTTTCAACAAAGCATGTGACATTTTTGCCCGCCTGACTAAATTGAAAACAGTAAAATACAATTTCCCTTGGATCACGCCCACATTACGGCAGCAACTAAAACAAAGGGATGACCTCTGGCACAGAGCCATTGAATCTGGCTCCCAATAATCCCTCTGTACAAGACACTGGTTAGGCCCCATCTAGAGTACTGCGTGCAGTATTGGAGGCCACACCTTCACAAGGACATTAACCAAATTGAGGCAGTCCAGAGAAGGGCAACCAAAATGGTGCATGGACTGCATCAGAAGACATATGAGGACAGATTAACGGAGCTCAATATGTATACCCTTGAGCAAAGGAGGGAGAGGTGATATGATCGAGGCATTCAAACACCTTAAGGGCATAAACAAGGTGAAAGAGTCTAACATGTTTAAATATAAGAAAATAGCAGGACAAGAGGACACAGCATGAGATTAGAGGAGGCCGATTAAGGGGGAATGTGAGGAAATTTTTTCACAGAAAGGGTGGTGGATGCATGGAATGGCTTACCACAAGAAGTGGTGGCTATGAATACAGTGCAGGGCTTCAAACAGGCATGGGATAGGCATAAGGGAGCAATACAAATGACTATGAATAGATAGGCCACTGACAGAGCAAAAGCCGATAGCACATTTATAAGGTAGAAAAAGAAATGGGCAGACTGGATGGGCCTTGCGGTCCTTATCTGCCGTCAACTTCTATGTTTCTATGTTTCTATGTTTCCAAGCAGACAGACTAGCATACAGAGCAGCATGCAATAGGTGCACCTGGGCCATACGCAAGGCCTGGCTTCCTCTTGGGCAAGTGCACAAAAGTTTTGGGACAATATTAAAGAGCTTAATGGCAAATCCCGCCTCCCCCCACTCTTCCAGCTCTGCATCAACAATGCCACCTCAACCGACCCACAGGCTATCGCTAACTGCCTTAACTCAACCTTTTCTGATCTTAGTACAGTCCTCCCGAGCTACTTTTTCGACCTTATCCCAGCTTCTTCTGAACCAAACCTCCAGCGCCCACCTTTCTACCTTAGGGTCATTACAAAGCAGGAAGCAAAATCCTAACTCTCCAAAGCTTTCAGTGGCTCCAACTATTGCAAATACTCCTTTGACATGAAAATCCTTTACCAGGTTCTTGAACCTGTTCTTTCCCCCCGACTGACCTCCTTAAACACTCCCTATGCTTGGGACAGTTCCCGACAGCCTGGAAAACTGCAACAATTACCCCAATACTAAAACGTGGAGACAATACCAAGCCCAACAACTATCGGCCCATATCCATCCTTCCCCCTCTCTCAAAAGCCCTTGAAAAAATAATTTCTGACCAACTCACCGAGTAGATGCGAGCCCACAATTTGTTATATAGTGAACAACATGGTTTTAGATCAGGCCATAGCACAACCACCGCCCTCATCAAATTCTCCAATTTCATTCACTCTGCCCTTGACCGTAAACATCTGGCTGGAGCCATCTTCATGGACCTCCTGGACACACTCCGCCACACTGGTCTATCACACGGACCACTCTCTTGGTTTAATAGCTACCTTACCTCCAGATCCCAATGTGTTAAGATAAATGACACCCTATCTTCCACCCTGCCTGTCCACTTGGGGGTTCCCCAGGGATCCATATTGGACCCCCTACTCTTCAGTATCTACTTAAATGCACTTCGCAAATCCTGCTCCAGTAACCTACTGCTATATGCTGATGATGCGGTTCTCTACACCGCACACCCCTGCCCTGACAACCTACAGTCCTCCCTCCAACACTCGTTCAACCAGATTGAAAGTTGTTTCACCAGTCGCAGACTTGTGGTCAACATCAAAAAAACAAAAGCTATGCTATTTGCCCACCAGCAGAGCAAGGCCAAGGACACTGAACTAAAAATTCTTTCCCATGCTCACCTCCCTCTGGAACAAGTGGAACAAGTACTTACTTATAAATACCTCAGCCTTACCTTTGACACCTCCCTATCCTTCCATGCCCACATTAACATCCTGACCTCAGCCATTAATACCTGCATTGGCCTCCTATGCCGACACAAAGACTGCCTGACACCAGAGGCTCTCAACCTGGCTGTCACCTCTTCTGTCCTCTCTCTCATTGACTATGGGCTCCATATCTACTCTGTTGCAGACAACACCACCCTAAACAAAATTCACATAGCCATTAATAAAGTGTACTGACTCCTCCTAGACGCAGAAAAACGCTCCCATACTTGCACCCTCTACGCTCTTACAAACATTTTCACCCTTGAGGAAAGACTACAATATCAATCTTGTCTCCTCACAAAAAAAATCCACCTAGAGTTAACTCCACTGGGGGTCTCAGCCTCACTACTCTCATGTTCCCACATTGTGACCATTCATTCTGCCAACAAGCATCTGTGGACCATGCCCAGGGTCAGAACCTCCCTTGCTCAGAGATCACTCCCCAATAGAGCTGCCGCCTGGTATAATGAGCTGCCCCAGCCATAACCTCCATTCCCAATCTAGGACACTTCAAGACCATCCTAAAAAAACACATTTTCTCCTTGCGCCAATGCCAGTGCAGCTGCTAATCCTCCTAACTGACCTGCACAGAGCTGCACTATGGCCGCTCCTCATTGACATTGCCACCAACTGTATAGGACTAACTGTATAGGACATCTCTGCTGCTGATCTCTGTCTCTGCTATATAACAGTGCCCTAGAAGCTGCACCCACACTGTAACTATACCTCCTGTACTAATACCAATACCCTAGCTACTAAATGTATAGGTCAACAGTCACCCAGGCTACTATATGTAAATACTTCCTTAAAACTGTCTTGTCTCACTATTGTATAGATCACTGTTACTACTATACGACAATGCCCCAGAGGCTGCACTTGTATCATAATTGTTTCACTGTAATAATATCAATACGCTAGCTACTACATATATTGACTTTCAGCCACCTTGGCTATTATATGTAATTACTTGAAATGTGATGTCCCACTAATGTACTATCTCTGAATGTATGACTATGCTGACGCGGAACCTTTGTAAATGAGTCTATGACTCAAAGGGTTGTAATTTCTATGATTGACTAAATAAATAAATAAATAAGTACTGCTAGTTTTCTCTTGTAAAACTGCTGTGATTGCACTGTACTGCACAGTGGGAGTCACTCCTCTGCCCTATAGTGACATCAGCAGTACAGTCCTGGGTCCACAGAAACACCAGGCTTGCTACAGAAACTCTGGTACACCCTGCTGTTTTAAGCAGCTCAGAATGCAAAAACTAACTATTGAGGACAGCAATGACATGTAATTCCTGAATCAATCCAAGAAGGGGTAATTTTTCCATGAAAGTCAAAAGGACTGGGAAAGGTGCTGACAGCAACTCAATCTTCTCTCAGTCCCCATGCTTTGTTACAGAGGCAGAAGTAAATCAATTTTACAAAAAACATACTGACAAGGCATTTGGATTTTTGGCATGATGCATTGCTAACAGGATGTCTTGGGGAAGGCACAGGGTCATAATGTTGCAAGACATTATAGCACATGGCTAAATCATGCTGTCAATACAGCATGATTTATGCCATGTGGCATAACTTTTTTTCTGTAGGGGGGCTCCGCCCAAGTGTGTGAATGGTGAAATACTGTATACAGCAGTATACGTGGTATTGTACCATTTGCTGTCCTAGACAGCGCTATTTCAGGTTAGCTATAATGTCATACGCTATTATGCGTACAAGATTATGACCCGGTATGCTTGGGGAAGGGGGAACACAGAATGTATACTGAGTACTGGTAGTTTTCCTTTGCAGAAGTGCTGTGACTGCATTGTACTGCATTGTGTGAGTCACTCCTCTGTCCTATAGTGATGTCATCAGAAGCCAGAAGCCCAGCATCTGAACAGCAAAGGCTCTCGAGCACCCAGTGACCGTAGGGGCTCCGAGCCGCCAGCAGGCGGGCGGCGACCGCCAAGCCAAAAAGGGAAACAGGAGGCTGGGAGAGACAGCCAGAAAGCCGGTCCTGCCCTCGAGCACCCAGTAACCGTAGGGGCTCTGAGCCGCCAGCGGGTGGGCGGTGACCGCCAAGCCGAAAAGGGAACCAGAAGGCCGGGAGAGACAGCCAGAAAGCCGGTCCTGCCCTCGAGCACCCAGTGACCGTAGGGGCTCTGAGCCACCAGCGGGCGGCGGCCGCCAAGCCGAAAAGGGAACCAGGAGGCCGGGAGAGACAGCCAGAAAGGTACGGGACAGCCGCAGCCAATCGGAAGGCGACCGCCAGCTGAGCCTTGCCTCTGATTGGTGCGCCTTCCCCATAGACTTTTGCTTTGCTTGCACCTCCAAAACTGGCCGGGATTTCTGACCTTTTTAGCTAATTTCTCCAAAAAGAGCTGTTTTTGCCTTTATCTTTGTAATAATTGTAAAATGTTTGCCTGATTACTGTTTTTCTGTGATTACAGTCCTTTGGTGGGACTTGTGCTGGGCTAGACACATAGGCGCCGAACCCCAGTCTTTGTTGTGCAAATCTTTTAGCACCAGTTGCAGAATCTTTTGATTGCTGCAATCTAAGTGTTTTCTGACTGCCCTCTCCTCTGTCTCCTCCTTTTCAGCCGGTCCTGCCCTCGAGCACCCAGTGACCGTAGGGGCTCCGAGCTGCCAGCGGGCGGGCGGCGACCGCCAAGCCGAAAAGGGAACCAGGAGGCCGGGAGAGACAGCCAGAAAGGTACGGGATAGCCGCAGCCAATCGGAAGGCGACCGCCAGCTGAGCCTTGCCTCTGATTGGTGCGCCTTCCCCATAGACTTTTGCTCTGCTTGCACCTCCAAAACTGGCCGGGATTTCTGCCCTTTTTTAGCTAATTTCTCCAAAAAGAGCTGTTTTTGCCTTTATCTTTGTAATAATTGTAAAATGTTTGCCTGATTACTGTTTTTCTGTGATTACAGTCCTTTGATGGGACTTGTGCTGGGCTAGATGCATAGGCGCCGAACCCCCAGTCTTTGTTGTGCAAATCTTTTTTAGCACCAGTTGCAGAATCTTTTGATTGCTGCAATCTAAGTGCTTTTTCTGACTGCCCTCTCCTCTGTCTCCTCCTTTTCAGCCGGTCCTGCCCTCGAGCACCCAGTGACCGTAGGGGCTCCGAGCCGCCAGCGGGCGGGCGGCGACTGCCAAGCCGAGAAGGGAACCAGGAGGCCAGGAGAGACAGCCAGAAAGGTACAGGAAAGCCACAAAATTTTCCCCACCCCCCCTCTTGGGTGTTTCTTTTATACACTCCTTCCCGCCTAAACTCCGATTTCCGCCCATAACTAATTCCGAGCCAATACCATGCGCCACTCCTCACACCACCTTTAGTATTTTAACCCTTACCTATCCTCCACCATGCTGCTGTTACTCCTAATGCTGCTCAGCCCCTCACCTTCCTCATTTCCTGAGAAGGAGACTGAAACAGCCCATGCCCTGGTGCCTAAAGCGGCTATTCAAGCTGGCCCCCCTCTTTTTTCCAAAGTGGATGTCTTCAATTTCCTCAAGTATACACTACCGCTTCTACACAATAATCCTTGGGTATCCCACAAAAGGCTCATATCCAGTTCCATATTTCATAAGCCCCAACTCCACTCTTGGCAGTACAGAGCCCCCCATGCCTGTCCATCAAGCTGGTATTATTTGGCAATTTATCTAACTACACAGCAGGCTCAAGACCCTCTAAACACTGGACCCAAGCAAGAAGAGCAAATCCTCTGGCTATTCCTTCCCTTTATCTCTTGAAGCCCTCATTAAATTAATTCTCTTCCTGCTGATCTGTGCTGGCACTGTTGAAACCAATCCTGGACCCACAGAAGCTCTATCTCCCAGCTGACTTGACCTCCATAAAAGGCCTGAGTTTTCTTCATATCAACGTCTGCAGCCTCCTAAAAAAGTTCTCATTAATACAGGCCTGGGTTGCACACACCTTACCGGACTTTCTGGTAATCTCTGAAACATGGCTCAAATCTGCAACAAATGACAGAGAAATAAATCTTCCCAACTATCAGCTTTTCAGATCTGATCGTCCATCCGGGGCGGTGGAGTGGCCATTTATGTTAAAGCAAATATCTCTGCATCCAGCCTCAATAGTACATCACAGCCAAAGGAATTTGAATGCTTATCCCTTAAAATATCTCTTCCCAATATGTCAGCTTTTCAATTGATTGGTTGCTATAGGCCCCCCTCAGCAGGCCTCAAACTCCTACCCACCTGGACACTACAATTAAATTAGACCCAGAAGACACCATCATTTTAGGCGACCTGAATTTAAATTGGCTAGCCAATGCATCCGCACCACTAGTATCCTTTTGTGACACTCATGGCCTCACTCAATTAATTAAAGAACCAACAAGGATTAACCCAAAAAACAAAAATAACAGCACACTTCTGGACATTATGCTGGTCAATAAGCCTCACCTGTATTCTCATGCTGGAGTGCTATTTAGTGACATGTGACCATTGTCCCATAGCTGGTATAAGATCTTCATTCAAGCCATCCAACCCAGCAAAATTTCTCCCAAGAAGGTCTAAAAAGAACCTTAATATCACAAGATACCTCCATGATTTGTGTCACACCACGCCCTGGCAAGATTTCTATCTCACAGGTTCAGTAGAGATAGCTCTACAAGTCTTAAATGACATTATCACTAGTGCCCTCAACATACATGCACCTCTCTCCAGTGTCAGAACCAAGCTCAAAACCTGTCGATGGTTATATGCTGACCTTAAATCCACATTGCTTGCTAGGGACAAGCTCTGGAAAAGGGCAAGAAAGACCAAAGACCCAAACGACTGGCTTCTATTCAGAAAAGCCAGAAACTCCTGCACAAATAAAGTGAAAAATGCCAAGGCTGCCTTCTATACAGCAGAACTGGATGCCTCCTACCATAACCCTGCCAGATTCTGGGGGACCATAAAGGGGATCTTAGGACAAGATTCTACCCCTGTCTTACCACCCAAAGTGCACCTAAACAATGTGGATATCACTAACAAGCAAGAAATCTTGAATGCCTTCAACAACCATTTCACTACAGCCGCCTAGCATTCGACTCCTCTCCAGCAAATCTATTGCGGTCACAATTAAACTTCCAGACTACTGGGCACATAAGGCTACTTCCACATTTTCCTTAAGCCTATACTTCTAAAACAAGTAGAAGACCTACTACTCCATTTGGATACAACTAAAAGCGCGAGGCAGACTCTCTGGACCTCTATTTTCTAAAAATTGCTCTGCACGCCTTAGCAGCCCCCCTAACTCACCTTTTCAACTTGTCACTAGCCACTGGATCTATTCCTGCAACTTGGAAAACAGCTCAAGTGCTTCCTCTACTCACGGCAGGTGACCCCATGGACCTCAATAACTATAGGCCCATATCCATCTTACCAGTATTGTCCAAAATGCTTGAAAAACTAGTGCCAATTAAGTGCCTATCTAGACACCAATAATCTGCTTAATCCAGCTCAATCTGGTTTTAGATCCATGCACAGCACCATCTCTGCCTTAGCAAAAGTCACTAATGATTGGCAGACTGAATTAGACAAAAAGAATAATATCTGTGCTGTATTTCTGGATTTAAGCAAAGCCTTTGATACTGTGGACCATGAACTACTAATCTCCTCTCTACACTCCATAGGCCTCGACTCAGTCTCTCTTCAATGGTTCAGATGCTACCTCTCTGGTAGATTACAGCATGTAAAAATGAAGGTGACCTATCTACCTCAAAACCACTCGTAAGAGGTGTACCACAAGGTTCCATCCTGGGCCCTATCCTCTTTGCCATTTATATCAATAATATTGATTCCAACCTCACCACATCTAATATTCACCTTTTTGCAGATGATACTGTCCTATATGTCAGTAGTCCTACACCATCAAAAGCCTGTGAACTTTTACAGTCTGAGTTCTCTCTGCTGCAGCACAAACTACTAGAAAAGAAACTCCTACTGAATGCCAAGAAAACAAAAGCCATGTTCTTCTCCTCCAAAAGCTTTTCTTCCACTCTCACACCAAACACCCTTCCCCAACTATCTACCATCCTTGGTGAAAGTCTGGACTATGTAGATAAATTTAAATATCTTGGGGTTTGGATTGACAATAGACTTGACTACCTAGCCACATTGAAGAACTCCTGAAGAAGCTCAGGCAGAGACTTGGTCTATTCTACAGAATAAAACATTACCTAACCAAAGACTCTAAACAAAGATTAATCCTGGCATCATTCCTATCCCTCATTGATTATGCTGATTTCCTGTACAGTCACTGCTCCCTTTCCCACTTAAACAAGCTGGATACCTTGTATCATAGAGCTGTTAGATTCATTACAGACTTTCCTTTCAGCACCCACCATTGCTCTCTCTATACTGCAGTCGGCTGGACATCCCTATATCATAGAAGAAACAAAAATGCTGCTCTATGGATCTACAAAGCTCTAACAAACAAATTACCATCCTACATTTTAGATTGTTTTACCCAGGTCATATCCAGACCATATGACCTAAGGAACAACAAACTCATCATGCTGAAGATACCTATTACCTGTACCCGGCATGGGAGGGCTGCAATCAGCTACTTTCTAGCACTTATTTGGAACTCTTCAAAGATCCTGAAGTTGAATACCCTCATTCCATTAACATCCTTCAAAAAGCTATACACTAGTCTCTTTCCAGAGCCATGCAACTGTTTTCACAGGCCTAGTCCTATCACAGCCCACTTTTTCTCCCACACCCATTTTTCTCACATTTCCACCCTTAATTTGTTTTGTAGCCTTCTCCCACTCAACTCATACCTGACCTTATTCCCACAATCCCACCTCCTCGCTTTAATCTCTCATTACTGTCTTATTTTACTCCTTTTATTATAACCCAGTTTCTTTGGCTCATTGCCTTGTATATATGTAAATATTCTTGCTTTTTGTTCATTTATAATGTCCTTGTTTTTGTACTCAATCTATATCTTGTATTTGTGTAAAAAATTGTACCTTTATATTGTTATGACCAATCAGGTCCATCTTGTAAATGAGCTATGCTCAATGATGCTCGTCTGAATAAATAAAGATTTTGATTGATTGATTGATTGATTGATTGAAAGGCAAATGCAGCAGGGCTCAAAAATTAATCCAAATTATGGAAGGCAGAGTAAACCCCTGACCCCTGTACAAGGTGAAAGCCCTGCAGGGCTGTGGCATGCCCCCACCTGAAGTGCCATTAAAAATATGCACAGCCCACAAACTGAGATAAAGCTCCCCCATCACCGATTTCCTACAATTCACCTATACACTGGGCTCCCTGGTAGTTAAGTGGCCCACCCTTCCACCTAGCAGCACCTGACCACCCGCTCCCCAAGTCCCTCGGAGGCTCAGGATGTCACAGCCCATCTCTCACCACCATGGCCAGCCATTGACTGCATTCTGTATGAGCGCATACCACTGTAAATAGTATGCACTCAATGAATGACAGTTCATTCATTGAGCTTGTATCATTTACAGTAGTACGCACTCATACAGAGTGCAGTCAGTGGCCGGCCATAGTGGTGAGAGGTGGTCTGTGCTAGTCGCTGGCCTCTGACAGGTCTTGGGGAGTGGGTGGTCAGGTGCTGCCATGTGGGGGGGTGAGGGGCCACTTGACTACCAGGGATTTTGGGGATATCACTCATCCATATTAATAACGGCACTGCAAGGACTTGGTCCAGGGATCGGGAAACGGGACCTGGGGGGGACACAGCCCTGTGAGGTATTTACTTATTGGGAGATTGGTGGGGGGACAGAGCAGCCCTGCAGTGCATTTACATTCAGTTTGGGGGATCGGGGGCTGGGGATCCCTAGCCCTGAGGGGCTTTCCAGGCATGGGGGGTCACTAGTGCCCTACTGCCTGTCGGCTGTGGCTTGCAACATGCCCCTCAGTTATGCCCTGCATTTGGCATACCTACAGGCATGTCACAATTCACAGAACTGAGCCGGGTGAGCCCTACCCATTACAGAACTGGGTGCAGGGTCCTTGGTGCAACTGCACCCCTTACATGTTGCAACTTGTGACATGCGTAGGGGTGCTTCTAGAATCATGCCCAATTACTATAAACTGTAACTTTTTGGACCATCATGAAAGATGATTTTTAAATGTGGCCTCCTCAGCTGGCACTTGAGGAAACTGTAACAAGAGAAGCACTGGGGCATCTTGCTGTAGATGACTATGTGCTAACAACTGCCTGAGCAAACTAAATAAATTTATGTGAGTAAATGGCTTTTTGAAATTCCCTATAATCTCCTTCGGTGTGCAATGCATTTTTGTAAAATACTGAGAAGTGCAGGTCAATATGGTTGGTTTATGTTCTAATGCCCATGTTTCTTGTAAAGAAATAATTTTGGAATCCAGAATGAACTCCTTATATGAACAGCCAGCTAGTTAATTTCCTAATCTGGCATTGTTCAAATTTAAGAACTTATTACCATGCTCTTTATGTTTTTGTTTGGTTTTATGGTTTTTCTTCTCTAAATATTCCTTCTCATTACTGTTCTCTTGGACCAGTTATAGTCAATCTCATAGATTATTGTCCTGAATCTCAAATCAATTTCTAAGTGTAATTCCTTTCCAGACCTTTTTAAGGATTTGATAAATACATTCGCTGGAAGATTACTGGTATTCTGCCCTGTGAGATTAGATTTGTTAAAATCAAAAAATGTTCCCTGACATGCTCATTCCTCTTCCACTTGGCCTAATGTTTCCATATAAGTTATCAGTAGGCCTATTGCATCTGACATTTGGACATCCTTAGACTTTCTTCAGCAAACATTCTATCCCCTATTGAAAAGTTAATCTGCCCTGCCCCTGCCAAACCCTCCTCTCACTTTACCCAGATAACACCTTTTCTTACCCTTCCCAGACTTTTACTGAGAAGATTGCACACTGAGTAAATTAATATCACAATATTTTTATTTCTTGAGCTGACTAAGCCATGTATTGATAAAACTAGTGGATCCTGGATTCTGAGAGGGGTTCAAGGTCCCACATAGGAGTTCTGATATTTTTCTGTGGCTAACAATATCCCATTTCCTGTGAATCCCTCAGTAGTAAATAAGTAATAAAGCACTGTAACAGGGCTCTATAATTACGTCAATTTCTTCCAGTCTTTCAAAATTAGCCCATGCTGTCTTTGATATTTCCATGCAGCTTAAGACTATTAGAGATCGCGAAGTTGTTGAACTTCTGTTTGTGAATTAATTTGCAAAGCTTGTCAAATTCATGAGCTACAAAGTGTTGACTTCATGAAGTTTTCAGCAGGCCATATAACACTTTCTCAAGCTAAGTCTGCAATGTTTCCAATGAAGTTGCAGTGTTGCCATGACTTCTTCCGAAAAGATGCAATTTCCCCAGAAAAACACATTGCAAAGTGGCACAGTGGGCAATTCATAAAGTTTTTCATGAAGGCAAGTTTTGCAACTTTGCTGGCACTTCATCAGCTAAGTAAGACATCTCATTTTTAAACACTACAACTAAATAGAATTATCTGGCTTTTCTACATCACTAAAAATATGAAGGACATTTGAACAGCCAGTTTGTATGTTTAATTCTATTTTTTCATTATAGTAATGCTTGGCATTGTTTTGTTTTCATTTACGTTCTTATTTACTACAATAAACTCTATCACAATTTATTTTCCTGCGATCCATAATTTACCATCAAATTGTCTATCTTTCTGAACATTATTCCCCATACAACCCCCTTCTCTGTCCAGGTTATTCACCATGGCCTCCATTCACCAATCTGTGCAACATGCTATGCACCGCATAACCACTCCATGGATGCCCTTCCTGTGAATCACCTAAGCAGGATGCACAGCCAGGCTAATCTGTGTGCATAAGCAAGGCATACACACAATCCAGGCAAGCTATGAGGGGGGTGTCGGACTGATGTGTGATGCACACATGGCATTATGCATATGTACAAAGTTATTTATGCAGAGAAGCTATATGCACCAGCCATAGCATGGATACACCAGACAGACCCCTGCCATGAACCATGGGGCATGCCCACAGCAGCTGCCAACCCTCAGGGACATACCTAATCATGTTGTACACCCCCCCACATGGCATAAATGCTACAGAGGTGTAGATATGTGAGGGACAGACCCATACGGAACAATGGTTCTGGTGATATAGTGCCACATTCAATGTCCACAGTGGGATTGCCAAAAAGGGGTACACTGCCTGATGTAGCAGTGGTGGCCACTCTCTGTATGCCACAGTATGCAGCATCCTAGATGTTGGCCATGTGCTCCCAGTGCCTTGCTGTGCACTCTGGAGTGTGTAATGACAGACTGTGGATGTACTGGGGTGTCCAATCGGCATGCAAATGAGTCCAACACCCCCAAGCACACTGTGTGGTCCAAGGCATGATATGAAGCACCTGAAAAATCAGGTGGCAACCACACCATACCCACAGTACACAGTGCAAGTGTGACACATGGGTACCTCACTCAGAATCATGTTGTCCCTTCACCTAGTGCAACTACCACATGATAGCATATATACTGCATAGTCCATGGTCTCACCCTACTGCCCAGGTCCCCCCAAATGGGGTGCCCCGATATGTAGATGACCAAAGGGCCTGGTCAATCCCATACCCACAGAAGAAACTAGTCAACACAGTAGGCTTCAGAACAGTACAATATTTATATGGCAACGGAAGGCACCAGCAGGGCCATACGAATGGCAGTACAACAAATAAATTATGCAGCAATATATGTGGTGGCTACACACCAGTTGGAAGAGTACGGCATTGTTATGCATTGCTATTGTCACAATGGTGGGGGTGTCCCTAATGGTCAATCTAGGGATTAGTGAATAAACAAATGTCCCTAATGTGGACGGGGCCCCCCTTGCAAACTTGGACACCTAAAGTGCTCTGGCACATCTGCCTGTATCCTGGACATCAATGATGATGTGGGCCACCCCATGGAGTGTGCCAGTACCCCAGTAGCCAGACAGAAATAGTACTGGGGGTCTTATTTGGTGCAGAGCTGTCCAAATGAGTCCATGGTGTCCACTGCATACTCTGTTCTGTTGCCCTCTGTGTCCTGGAACAGTACACTGATGATCGGCCCCTCATAAATTGTGCCCATGAGGTACCTGGCATACACCCGGGCCCCCAGGAAATGTGACAGTGCAGTGTTCTTCTCCAATCCATTCTTCACATGGATCTTTTGTAGGCCTACCTCATACACCCAGTCCTCCAGGTTCTGTTCAGTCTCATTGCAGAGCACCACCTGGACATAGGGATAGGTGTGTGCAGGATACTCCACCTTCACTCAATGGTGCATCATCCTCTCTACCTGGGATCACTCAGGAGCTGGTTGTATGTGGCCCTGCAGTGCCTGCCCTGGCTGTAGCCACTATCCTTTGTGATACTTGAAGAAGTGGGATATGTCCTTTCCTGTAGTCTCCCTGGTGATAGTAGTGTCTCTTGCAGTGCCATGTCTTCCGGACTTCAATGCCCTGTGTTTCCTGACCAGTAGTTACCTAGATGACCCTGAAGGAGGTAGCACCACTGTGACAGTCCTGGCAACCATAGGGCGAGATTTCTCAGTTGAGGCTTGCAGGGTCGCATAGGTGTGTAGGTGGGCTTGCCACTGCTATTGTTTCTGGGAGGCTGGTGTGCCACTCTGTGGCATAAGCCATCCTTCCATATCTGTTCTATGAACCCCTTTTGTATTGTCCCCAATGTCCACCACCCCTCCACTGGCTCTCAATGGTTTGGTTATCACAGGTGGGGGCCGCAGTAGTGGCATAGGCCCCTGCCTTGCAAGGAGCCACATGCTCCAGTCCCTGACTTCAGATTTCTCATTCTCCCTGAAGGGAACAACCCTGGACACCATTGGTTTCGGTAGTATAGTCCTGGCAACTACACTGCACCCCTGTAAAGGCATAGTGTTTCAACATTGAGACCCCTGTGGCTACATATATGGTAGCAGTCATGCATCTGTGAGGCAGGGGCCATGCTTGGCTCTCTCTCTTCAGCAATCATTCCAGCATACCTAGGGGTACTGTCTCTTCCCATGGATCTCCACATCTGGCCATTTTGATACCCTGAGAACAAGACACACAGATTAGTGTCCAGCTCATTGTATACTGTATCCAGCAATTCCACAGCTAATAAACATTTGCTCTTATACATTAAGCAAGACAGGACTGTTGTTGCTGTGCACTGTCTGGCATATATGCATGTTTGTAGATGCACCCGTTCCATTGTCCAGTATACCTTGTGTCTACCTTATGACCACCTGATGAATAGCATTACCTGTATAACCTAACCTTAAGTCACCTCTGTGTGGCATGCCAACTGTGGTGCACACAACAGCCCCTCAGTTTCCCTTGCAGCTTGAACCCCCTGTACCACAGCCACTTCACTGGACACCTTACTGCCAGTTCTGTCCCTTACTGTCCAGACCATTCATGGGGTGTAAAGCATACACACTGACAGTCCTCCATTGGATGCACAGGTCAGTCTCACACATTAAACATGTGCATGGTATTGGGAAAACCGAGGTTTTCATACTACTGAACAGAGGGTCTGTTTGAGTGGTTGTCACGATGCACAGGTTACGACTCCCTGGCTCCTGAACCTGGGCTCCATTCAGCTCCCTGCTTGCACCCAGGATGAATGCCTGATCAAATCTCCCAACTGGGTCTTCATGCATGCCACATCCCCCTTTGGATCAGTGGTCCTGTTAGAGTCAGGGACCTTGAGTGGGTGGTGACAGTCTCTGCGTGCTGATGGGATAGGACACGCTCCCAGGAATGATTCCCTGTTACAACCAATCACAGCCTTCCACATTCATGGTAATACATGCTGCAGTGTCCTTCTCACTCACATGTAGGACAGGGGACTCAGGCCATGGGGGGGTGCAGTGGCACAAGGCAAGGCAAGGAAACATGTATTTAAAAGACACCCAATCCCAGAGGCTCTGGGTGACCTACAAATTAAAAAAGACAAACAAACATAAATAAATCCATAAAAACAAAAGAAAAGCACATTTAAACAATCAAATCCAGAAAATAAAATTTATCACAAGAAATAAAATAGCTAAAAACAGCGGTGCCAAGAACTATATCTATACCAATAGAATAAAAACTGAATCAGGAAAGGCCTGGGCAAATAGGAAGGCCTTAGGGTGTGTCCCAAATTCCTCCAAGGTTGGGGCCCCCCAACCCCAAAGGGTAGTGAATTCCACAGGATGGGGGGCAACTACACTAAAAACCCTGTCACCAGCTGATTTTAGCCTCATCCTGGGAATCGCAAGGGGCCCCCACAGGAGGAGCAGAGGGGTGGACTGAGAGAGCCAGTACAACAAAGACTGACAAGTAACCAGGGCCCTGGCCATGTACGGTCTTATAGGTGAGAAGACCCACCTCAAAGAGGATCCTCCACCTGACTGGCAGCCAGTGCAGATCATACAGTACCGGTGTAATATGGCAAAACTTTGGCTGCCCAGTAAGTAACCAGGCAGCTGCATTCTGCATCAGTTGCAGCCTGTGAAGAGATCCTCCCATGACTGCAAGGTAGAGCACATTACAGTAGTCAAGCCTTAATGTAACTAAGGCATGTATCAAAGTGGGAAGGACCAGAGGCAGCACAAGGGGCTTTATCCTGGCAACATTTCTGAGATGGAAAAAAACAGGACATGTTGATGGAAGACACCTGCAACTCCATCATCAAACCCCTGTCCAGAATGATACCAAACTTTTGCACCTTAGAGGAGGCCTTCAATGGAACAGATTCCAAAACGAGTCCAGTCTCTGATCCAGAGGCCATCCTGTCCCGCACTCTGTTCGATTCTACCACTAATACCTCTGTCTTATCGGGGTTCAATCTCAACCAGCTAGAGGCCATCCAGTGGTTGATCTCAGCAAGACAACTGTTAAGCATGTCCGCCGGGTTGGATCTTCCTGGGGCAAAGGATAAGTATTGCTGGATATCATCAGCATAGCAATGAAAACCCAAGCCAGACACCATGTGAGCCAAGGTGCATGGGCGACACACAAGACTGTGTGGCACTCTGATCCTGTGGCATGTACATAGCACATACATAACATCCCTACACATATATAATGTTCACACATCAGGCAGGTATAAACAATACTGCATGAACGGTTTATCCCTACATGTCTCTTACAACGACAGGACATGGGCCAGTGGCATGGATATCACATCACCAGGCTGGCAGTCATGGTTGTGACCCTGTGTGGTCCATGTCACTGTACCAATTTCTGCCACTCTGCATGCACAAATGTACATGTACGTTGGAGTTCTGCATGTTCATGGTGGAATGGATAACCATATGTGGTGGTGTGAAGGGGCATGCCTGACTCCTGCTGACCATGTGGATCCTCCCGTGCCCTGCTCTGCACGTTCCATCAAGCCCCTGTGCACCTCTCCATCTATGCATCAGGCTGTTGATGAATTCCATGTCTTTTGTGCACCCCCACCGATGTGCAACAACGTGCCTGCCACTACACTCCATTCCATGGTACATAGCTGTGTTCATGAATAGAGCCCCATATTTATACGCTCTTTGCCTGAGTTACTTTGGAAACAATTCACTTGATTTTCTAGCTTTTTGTATAATTTTTCCATTTCTTTCCTCCATCTATACCATTTATGAATCCTTAGCTTTCTTCATTTTTGATCCTTTGCCCCCTTTCCATTTGTTCTTCTTTGTCTCACCCTTATTTGTGTTTATTATTTTGTTCTTTGGGGTCAAAGGAATGCTAACTATTGAGTCTGTTTCATTAATTGTATTTATTGTCTTATCCTATACTGTCTTTGTACCCATTAACTGAGAATGTACTATCATGATTTGTCTCTATTCATTTAAAAATCATCGTTGATAACATTCTTGAGATTTCACCTTCCAACCTTGAGATGATGTTTTACAATGAGTAGTTGTTCTAGGAATGGCATATTAGTAAAATGCTAACTTTAAAGGAATCACAGTATTTCTTCAGTAAAAAAGGTTGCATGATTTCTTTTTTTCCCTTTTTCATTTGGAGTTTAGGAGCAGCAGAAGACACATTGGTCCATTAGTGCTGCCCTTCCACATCTGTGGTAATAATTCTTAATCCCAACCCTTGTCATATAAACATCCAGTCTATTTTTGAATGTACTAAAAGATTCATTTTCTACTGCATCTGCAGGCAAGTTATTCCAAATTTGGGATCATAAATACAAACCACCCCATCATTTGCTCTAGAATCAATCCTATTCATAGTCCCTGAGGTGTATTCCTTGTCATCTTTTAAACCAATGACAAAGGTCTGTTTATCATCCTTACTAGCTGCTTTTATACTATGAAAGCCATGTTCATTTAAATCTAATAGTTCTTTTCAACTCTCTTCCATGCTTGTGGAAATTATGACTACTTCCTTACCACTCCTATTATTTTCTTGTATAAAGCTTTCTATATCATTGGGCAGCGTATAAAAGCTAGATACCAGTCATTGTCTCTTCTTATACCGTATAAATCATTCATGTTGTTGTGATTTTATTTCTGTTATGTCTGTGGTTGTACAATTATCTGCAAAATAACATTGCAGCAATATTATTACTAGCAGAAACATGGTGGGATTCAAATGCAAAATACCAGTAGGCAGTAGCTGTTAATATCGTTGATCTTTTATCTCTTTTTTACTCCAAACAGCTCACATGAGCTTGCAGTTATTATAAAAAGGTGTATCTTTATTTGTTATGACACTAAAGTAGAAAAAGTACAAAAAATGGAGCCCTCTCTCCTGACTCTCAAACTTGAACCACAATTAGAGATGTGCAAAATTGGAAAATTTTGTTCTGTGAAATATTTTGCAAAATTTGTGCATTTTGTGAAATATTTAGCTGGTGCAAAAAGCAAAATTCTGTAGGCAAAATGCAAAATTGCACCTGCGAAATGTGAAATTTTGCTGTAAAATGCAAATTTTGCAAATGAAATGTGAAATTTCACCTGAAAAACAGCAAAATTCGGATGAAACTAGCAGCTGTTTGTAAGGTTCTTATTTTCAGAAAGTCATTTCCCTAAAGCATCCATACATAACTGTACCTGACTAAAAAGTAACATGAAAAACTGCATTTTGCATTTTCTTTTCATGTGCAGCACTCTGTTACAGTTCTCTGCATGGAATCAGTTTATCTGAAGTTTTAACTATGTCAGAGTTTCTACACACAACTCAAAGTAAGGTTCTGACAGGGCAATAGCACATAATTAGCATTCTGTACACAAACCGTGACGTAGTAAAAATTCCAAGCTACCAGTTCTGTGAAGAGAACTGTGCACCATGTTGTCTATAAAACAGAACAATTGAAAACACAATTTTTCACGTCCGTGTTTATTCAGGTACAGTTAAATATGGATCATTTGGAGGAATGACTTTCATTGCTGTAAAGAAAAACATTAACTACTGCCAATTAGTACTAATTTCCTGCCCTCTTTAAGATCACTGTCTTAGATGTTTTAGGTTACTTGGCTCAAACATTCTCGGTGGGCTTCCAGGATCACAGCTTGCATAAATCCAATTACACAGTCCTCTAAGCATGTGAGCAGCTGTCATCTTCAGCTACTGTGTGTGTTTTGTCTTCTGGTTTAGCATTCAGAGATCCACATTGATGGTCATGGGTGTTTCCAGATTATGTTGGGTACTGTTGCTATCTGCATACAACTCAGTTAAGAGCTTTTTCATGAAATATTTTAAGATTTTATTTATTGTCAGATCACTTTCTTACAGGAGGTCAGTGCAGGCTGTGGGAATAAAGACAGGGATGATGTTGAGATGCTCAAATTTCTCAAGTACAGGCTGTGTGCTTTAAAAAGGTTAATTATTAACAGAGAATGTCGCTCCACTGGCAAATCATGCTTTTCTTTCATTGATTCTATGTAAGGAACTAACACACTTTCTATGTATGGGAGCATTGTGTCCATGTCAGCCCAATGGTTGTCTGAATAAGTGATGCACCATGATTCAGGGACTTTGTGTGCTGGGTGACAGTTAATGGTTTCCCCTGGTAACTCATGCTCAAGGCCACTGATTTACGATGATTAAAACAATGAAATTCTATTTTCAAGACTTGAAATTCTGGGAATTACAGCGGTGATTTTTACTCTAATTTCCAGATTTTACCAGGATTCTACTGTCATTCTTTTAGTACGTGTATAAATAATCAGAATAAAAGATGACTTAATACACAGAGCATTAAATGAAGCAAACTTAAAATAATACAGGAAGCAATTACAAGAAGAGTACAGGTTCTGTAGATTTACAGATCTAGTCTAGAATGCCAAATTCTGTGAAATTCTTTGTTTTTACTGGTGTGCAGGCAGTCCGAATGCTAGAATTTTACTGTTTTTATTTCTGGTAAAAACTGAAAATCAGTGGCCTTGATCATGATATAATTAATGTTCCACCTGTTCAGTTTTAGAATGGATAATCCAGTTTTTATGGTTTGCATCTGGTCATCTGGTTCTGCTTAAATGTAATCCAAACCAGGGGCCATTTTGAGTGCTCACATATTCTTGGAAGTGCCTGTGTCAAATCATTCAATGTTTTGATTGCATGTCCAGGTTATAAAGAAGCTCTGATGTCATACAGACCTTTGCTTATAAAGCCAATAACTCTGGGAGGTGTTAAGCATAGCCTTTATGACATTAGCAGTACATCAACATAATCTTTTCAGCTCTGAATTTTAAGTATGGTCATTTACCTCTGTGATAGAAACAGTTTTTGTACCTTTGTACACTCTACTGGGTTCCCTTTTTGGTTCTATAATCTAATATGTTTAGACTCATTTTTGTTAATTATCTAATTTTTATTGCCTTTGCCACTACATAGATTCCCTCTTACCTAAGTCCTTAGCATCTGCTGCTCTTATTTTTCATAGTACCTGGACATTCCATGGTATTAGTTACACTATTACGGGCCATTCTAATGAATAGCATGGAATGGTGTATCTGATGTTGTGGCATGTCCCAGAAAAAATGAAAAGAAACAGTAGAGGCTGCTGACTTAAAAGGAACCCAATGCAGAATTGAGGGAACAACAAACATAGGTAATTAATTTATCAAACATGAGTTAAAGAATATCAGAATACATGACTGACATGGAAAGGAAAAAAGGGAGGCTGTGTAACAGAGGTTACAGCAGTGAGCTGCTAATGTGCTTGGTGCATCCTGCAGACCTGGTTTTGATTCCCATAGCCTTCACTTGGATACTGTGCTCTGGCAAGTCACTTAGCCTCCCTGAGATTCCAGGCCACCCCTGTAAATGGGCTTTGTGTCCAGTAGGTCTTACCTGGTTACCAAAAAATAATAATAGAAATAAAAAAATGATACATGAGTAACAGTGTAGAAATGACTTACTATAGTTTTTAAAGTCTGTGACATTACAAATGGCTTTCAGGGAGGAGCCATATACTGTTCTCATATGTCACAAAAAAGTGGTGGAGCAAGGGGGCGATGTTTGGGGTGTGGTTTAGTATCCAGTTTTCACCTCATCCAATGGTGGCAACCCTGGCTATGATAAACAGTTCTACAGTATCTTTTGTCCATTTTCATAGAATCCTGGATATTCAGACCCTTCTTAAATGAGGGATGTAAATCAATAGGCAGTATTTCTTCAGAGTTACTTTCATTTATGAGGCTTGCTTGAGTCAGTCCTCTGCACTCTGTTTTTGAAGGATCTGTTTTGAAGCTGTCATAATCTCCATACTGTAGATATACCAGATTTCTTATATATATAGTGTTTGACTGTGTTTGCCCTACTACAATAGTTGAAGATGTTTTAGGCTTTTTCCCTTCTTAACTGTTTTCTTCGTTTGGACACCCACAGCCACTTTGCCATTTCTACTCTCAGTCATATTTAAAAAGTGTTGACTGCTTCAAACTGAAATACTAAAGGAGAGTCTAAAATGGGCAGTGGGGTGGTAGATAAAAAATACCCTAATCCTAAACTGGTTGCAGAGTTTAGAAAAAAAACAAAATTAGGTAAACAGTTTACACTATAATAACTGATAAGGGTACCACAAAATTAATAAATACCTACTGAGCAGTATTGAAAAACTATAATTTGTTTTTATAAACAAGTCAGCTACGCCTACAGGTTAAAGTACAAAAAGAAAACATTGTACTTTTTTATTTATTTATTTATTCATTCATTCATTCATTCATTTAGTTGATAACTGGGTAGGTACACTGATCTGAGGGACCATTTTCAAGAACGGCCTTGGCGTCTAGATGGCACATCCAGTATAAGAGCTGCAACACAAAAGGCTCAATACATGAGGGGAAGCATACAATACCTAAGTGACTACAATACACTCAGATGCAATACTTGAAATCAGACATTTCAGACACAAGAGTGCACATAAAAACATAAAGTGGAGCAGCATACAAATAAGGTTAATATGTCCAGATCAAATAATATTGGCTAACATAAGGATCACTGTGGGACAAGCAGACTGGCTAACCTAGCCAAAGTAGAGATTAGGGAGAGACTGAAGTGACTGCACCCTCACCCTTAGTCAGAAAGGACACTTGCAAGCCAAGGTTGATAGGAGGAAATTCTTAAAATGAAATTTGAAAAGGTGGGAAGTGCTGAGAGAGTATAACGTGGCTGGTAATCCATTCCAGAGCCTAGAGGCAGTGATGGAGAAGGCTTTCTGACCCATCTTTGTTGTAGGCCTTGGGTAGTCAAGGAGACACAGAGAAGAGAACCTCAGTTCACAGGAACTAGATTTAATGCTAAGGAGACTGGCTAGAGGAGAGCCATCCCCATACCAATGAGACTCTTTGATATGGTCCCAGCAGGCCCTATGGCAGACCTATTTAATGCCTCACTGGACTCAGGCTGTATACCTCAAGATTGGAGAATGGCTCACATGGTTTCTCTCCATAAGCGTGGTCCCAAGAATGAACCGGGGTACTATGCACTAGTGAGCCTCACGTCCATCGTGGGGAAGCTAATGGAGACAGTCCTGAAGGAGAGGCTGGTGACCCTGCTAGAGGTTAATGGGTTACAGGACAGTAGACAGCATGACTTTTATCAAGGGAAAATCCTGCCAGACCAACCTAGTGGAATACTATGACTGGGTGACTAGGAAAATGGATAAGGGCCATGTGGTGGATGTCCTGTTACTGGACTTCAGTAAAGCATTCAATTTGATGCCGCATGGGAGACTTGGAAGTAAGTTAAAGGGCACAGGGATGGCGGCAACATTGGTGGGATGGTGGAGAACTAGCTGCATGGAAGGCAGCAGAGAGTGGTGGTGGGAGGGGAACTCTCATCCCCAAGGGCAATGACGAGTGGGGTTCCACAGGGGTAGGTGCTGGGGCCGGTGTTATTTGGAATATTTATTGCTGACATTTTGGTGGGCATCAAGAGCAAGATCAGTCTATTTGCAGATGACACAAAGATGGGTGCAGTTGTGGATGACCTAGGAGGGTGGTAGGGTTTGCAGGAACATCTGGCAAGGCTGGAGAGATGGTCGGATCCTGGCAACTGGGATTCAGTGCCACGAAATGTAAGGTGCTGCATTCTGGGACTAAGAATCCAAAGAGAAACTACCATCTGGGGGAGTACAGCTAACTGAGACTAAGGAGAAGGATCTGGGGGTGTTCATTATGAGAGCAATGAACAACTCTTCACAGTGTAGAAAGGCAGAGGCAATGGCCAACAGAATATTGGGCTGTATCTCAAGGAGTATAACCTCAAGGAAGGGGAGGTGATTCTATCACTGTATAGATCGCTGGTCAGACTGCACCTGGAGTACTGCATGCAGTACTGGTGCCCATACCTAAAAAGGGACATTAGATTACTGGAAGGGGTGCAATGCAGAGCAGCAAAGATGATCCAGGGTCTAGGGGAGTTACCATATGGAAGTAATCTAAGAGAGCTAAATATGTACTCACTGGAGGAGAAAAGGGACAGGGGGATATGATTGAGACCTTCAAGTACATGAGAAGAATATACAGGACAGGCATAGAGGGGCTGTTCAAGGAGAAGGTGGGGAGCAACACTCAATGTATATGAGATTAGAGGGTGGAAGGTTTTGTATGGAATTGAGCAGGCACTTTTTTACAGAGAGGGTGGTGGCAGAGTGGAACGCACTACCAGCAGAGGTGGTGGCCTGTAAAGCAGAGGGATGCTTTAAGAGGAGCTGTGACAGGTCAAAAGAGAGAGAGTCAAGGGAGGCGGGGTGCAGGGAAGGGGGGCAGCTGCAGAATAGGGTTGCTAGCTGTATAATCGAGCAGACTCAATAGACCAAATGGCCTTTTTCTGCTGGCAGTTTTCATATGTTCGTATGTTCATATATGAGTACCCATGAGGTAGTCATGGCGTGCCTGGGGAACATCCAACAAAGTGTCATGTATAGGGAGCAGTGGTGGGTGTAGAATGGGGTAAGAGCAGCCAAACTGCAAATGTTGTTGAAGGCTGTACTGAGTTGTGTGAGGAACAAGTTTGAGGTCTGGGAGAAGATAGGGGAGCAGTAATCTAGGCGGAGCAGCAGCATACATTGGGCAATAACCAGATGCACCTCCAGGGGCATGAGGTGCTTTAAGCAGTAACAGACATAAGCTCCAAACTCACCTCCTAACTGAAAACTCCTGTGATTGCTCCACCTCATTTCCAGGTCCCTTTTCAGGACCTCCACCATTCCATCCCCCCCTTCCTGGACCTCCCCTCACTGCTACTACCTCTATCACTTCTGTCTTACCACCTTCTTCCCTTCCTTTGCCCCTCCCCCTCTTCCGCTCTCTCTCCCCCCTTTCTAAGACTCTTTCCACCCCCCTGTCATAGTTGCAAACTGACAAGGTTGCCTGGCTGCGCCTCTCCCTCTTGGTTCTTCCTACCACTCTCTACTTTTCTTTCCCCCTGCCTTTGATCAGGTTTTTGCTTAATGTGGATATAACTGAAGCTTAATTGTTCTGTACTGTAATGTACTGTAAACTACATCTGTTCTGAAATATTCTGTATAACTTGTCTGTTTCCCCGTATCTGTATATAACCCTCCCTACTGACGTGGAACATTTGTAAATAAGCTGCCTGGCACTCAAAGGTGTTTGTAATTCTAGAATGAATAAATAAATAAATAGACACCCAGTTTCTGATTCACAGATTTGATTATTTTCTCAATGTGCTCCCCAAAGGTGAGGGAGGGGATTGAGGGTGACTCGCAGGTATTTAAAAGCAGTGACTTGTTCCAAGGTGGACCCGTCTAGGTCTAGAATGCTTTGGGAGCTATTTTGCCTTGTAGTGCATTTGGCGAGTCTGTGTTTGGAACCCAATAGCATTACCTTATTTTTTTTAGGTATTCATAGGTAGTCTCTTTGATTCGAACAACTTCTGGACAGTCCCAAAATCCTCAGAGAGGTAGAGAAATAAATTCTGTGTGTTCTATCACTCCTGTACAATACAAGATCATCTGCATACATAATCATGCGTCAGGTTGTGCTGACTCCAAGGAGGTGGCAGACAAAGAGGGAGAATAGAATGGGTCCTTGAATGGACCATTGTGTAACTCCATTGTACACCCCTATGGCATCGAAAGTTGTCCACTCCCCTCGCCCGTATGGACCCTTTTCGACCTATCTGCAAGCTAGCTCTTGTACCAAGCCATGGTCATTTATGAAAACCCATAGGATCGGAGTTTACCCGGGAGGATGTCATGATCAACCAAGTCAAAGGCCTTGGACAGATCTATGAAGATGGCACCTGTGAGTTTGCCTTCATCTGAGTTCCTTATGATGTGGTCCATGAAACAGGCCAGAGCAGTCATCATGCTGTGACTTGACAGAATAATAACTTCAGATCTTCAATGTTAAGATAAACTTGCTCACAATAGCGGAACAAAATCCCTTTCAACTTGTGTTGTATAATAACATTAATCATTAATGTCACCTCTCCTTGATGATGCATTCAAAAGTAGAAAGTTCCAAAGTAAAGGGTCAAGTAAGCAGAGCATATCCTTGTATATCAGGAATTAGCTAAATGGCTGATTTGATTTCAGTTATTTTGGAGGTTGGAAGATTCCAGCTGTACAGAAAACTTCTTTCAGTCAGTGAGGTCAAGTTTGTCAAACAAAAAGAAAAACAATTTTAAGGTCCCACGAACTCACAAAGTCACAGTCTTCTAGGATCAACATCTTCAGAGCTGAATGAGCAGAGCAAACTTATTAGTATCAGAGTCAGCTTAGGTTCTGTATAACATTCTAAGACTGTTAAGATATCGGGGGCCAGATATTCAGAACTCTGTACCCAGCACAAAGTAGTTGTGTCCATTTTCACGTGGTTTGCACTGCATTCCCATATTCAAAGGGCTGTGTAGCACACACTATCATTGCCTGCATGCACAGAGAAAATGCATGTAGTGCACAAAGGCTGGGGCAGGACCATACATACAAATGTAGCATGATATTCAGTGTGCTAGCACTGCACAAAGGGATTAATGCTGACCACTTAGTGTTGCACAATTACCGCCTATGAAAAGGCCAACTTAAACTGAGACAAACCCCAGAGGAGTGCAGAGACACTGAAGGCCACAGTGCAAGATGGCCCTTGGGGAGCACACATAGGGTACATGCTGCAGTAGGCCAGACAGGAGGAGGAGAGGGACAATGCCCACCCTGTGCCCATACTTAGGCCATGGAGGTGCTGTGCGGCACAGATAGCACCATCCATGAGTCACATATGAAGTCCTCAGACATGACCAGCTCTTGGGCCAGTACAGGCCCATGTTCAGGCAGCTGTGTAAGCTGGTGCATAACCAGCTGAAAACAGACACCCAGCACAGCCATGCATTGTCCATGGAGCTGAAAGTGATGACTGCAATGTGTTTCCTGGCCATAGGAACATTCCAGACACCAGTGAAAGACATGACCTGTATCTCACAGCCAGCCACCTCGTGTCTTTTTGGACAGTTCCTAGATGGTCTGCTGGACCATGTTGGTGAATTTATCATATTCCCTAGCACCCCAGTGGAGCAAACAGCAACCATGCAGCAGTTTCATCAAGTTGCACACCTATTATCTGTACTCGGTGACATTGATTGCACCCATTTTGCCATCCAGGCACCCACTGGTGATGGAGTGGAAGCCAATCTCAAAAGGAAGGGGTACCACTCCATCAGTTGTCAGGTGGTGTGAGATACAACAGGATGCATCATCCATGTACTGATATGGTAGCCCTCAGTGCCCACAACCTTTTCATATGGCATAATTCCATCTTGTGCCAGAGATTTGAACTTGGGGACATTCCTAGTGGCCACCTCATCAAAGACTATATTTCACACGTTCCCCCTACTACTCCATATGATACACGATGGATCACAACCCTGTAACGCCAATAGGCCACAAGTTTGTTAAGGACTGTGGCAGACTGCGTGAACCAACAGTCTCTTCCTACCATCACTGTCTATGTATCTATGTTCCCATGTGACACTAACCTATGTCTTTTTCCAACATAGGGGACAGTGCTTGTCCCTTGCATCTCTGGCTCCTCACACCTGCTCTCCACCCCACATCTGTTGCAGAGGACAGGTACAATGTGGCACACATCACCACATGCATCACTGAGTGTTTGTTGGGAATGTTCAAGATGCTATTCAGGTGCCTTGTCTGTTCTGGTGGTGCCCTTCAGTATACCTCTCAGAAGGCCTGTGCCATATTCCTTACGTGTTGTATACTACACAACATGGCACTCAACCATGGGATATGCATGCTGGCCACTGAGGTACATTCTGCATCTGATACAGAGCCAGAGGACCAGGGATACCAGAGTAGCTTGACAAGCATGATCCCAGAATGGCGAGGAGGGCCCAAGAGTAGACAGCCTGAACCACAAAGACATCTATGGACATGGTGGGTGAGTACAGACCACAAAGGAGACTAATATGGTTATGAAATGCATTATCATTATTCAGCAACAGTACAAACAGTGCAGTATGCTAGGTGGGGAGTGGGGGGGGTAACACAATGGGTGGAACACAAATGCAATGATACCAGGCAAGGTGGGGTTGCAAATTTGGCACACACAAACATAAGTTCATGTAAGCAGGTGGTCCTGAATGGGTGTCAATAGATACATGCCATCCAGGTGGGAGGAAAGGGGGTGCATGACATAAGAGACCAGCCATGCATGGGGGTAGTACATAAGGTACACATGAACACAGGCCATGTGGGGGGGCAACAGGGATCTTCACATGGACACATGCCTACCAGGCAGGGTGCGGGCTGTACTACAGGCGATCCATGCTGGGATTAGGACTGCCTGGGCTACATTATAAGGGCTAGATGGCAGTGTCTTAGGGGTACAGTGGAAGCTGTTGGCAAACCATGTTGCTGGGGGGTTGTCATCCACAGACTACTTCTGTCCTGTACCATCACCCTGGGTACGGACAGTCTGCTTGAGCAGTCCACTGTATGGTGGTGGGGGGGGACCTCATCCATGGTATGAGGGATAAGCATAGGGATGGTGTAACCCACCCCTGGCTGTGGTCCACTGACTTCTGCCCCCAGGGAGGGGCAGGTCATCACCTGGTGTTAACAGTGTCCTCAGTGACCTGGGAGACCTGGGTGTACTTGTCATTCTCATCCAAGCACTGAGTGGTGTCAGCATACACTGTGATGTCTGTTGTGAGGTGGCACTACTCCCACTGGACAGGCTGAGGCTAAGGTCGGCAATTGCAGTGCCTACCACCATGGCTGCAGCTTCCCACACAGTGGCATACAGGTCACGTTGAACTGCCATGTGCTCAGCTTGCTGTGCCCCTGCCCACTGCTTGGCATGCTGCATGTCCTCACACAGCATTTGCTGCAGGTGTGTCAGCTCCTGCTGTGCAGCCCTCTGTGCCTCCATGGTGAACTGCAGCAGATGCCAGTTCTCAGGCACATCCTGCTGTCACTGGGGACAGTCCATTGGGATAGGGTCAGGCTGTAACCGTGGCTCTTGTATGGGCTGGGGCTGCACTGCAGTAGGTGAGTCGGCCCATGGTGGGTGCACAGGCTGGCAGTGCTGTGCCACAGGATGTGTTATGGGAGGCATGGTGGTGGCCAGCCCTGAGGTATTGGCCAGGGGTGGTAAGGCAATGACCATGCCATAGTTGGGGTGCTGGGTTGGCACAATGGTGGCTGTGCCAGGCACGGTGGTGAGCTGCACCCTGACTGCTGAGCCATGTGGGGGCAGTGGCTGAGCTCCATTGGTATGGGGGCTGGCAAAGGGGGAACAGCCTCTCCAGGTCTGGCATGGTCCACGCCTGTTCCAAGCTCTCAGTGTATGTGTCATCATCAACCTCTTGCATGTTCTCCTCACTACTGTTCACCAGCTGGCATAGATGTGTAGTTGGCAGGGGTAACACATGACATGAATGTCCTAGGGTGTACTCCTCTGTGTCCAATCCCATGTGCTGTGCTGTAGGGAGACAAGAGGGGAATTATACAGCACCACATAAGACAGAGCCATGTGCAAGCCAAGGCAGCATGCAAGCCTGATGAATGGTGCTGCATCTCCCATGTGTTGTGTGCAGTGCATCACCTATCCCCTTTGGTACTGGCACACCCCTTCACTGGCAGCATGCATGCCATCACCGTGGGGCACACACTACAGCACCAGTGCAGAAATGGCCCATCAGCACTGTGCTCGCACCTCCAAACATATGTACATACATCCAGCCCCAGTGAGTATACACACCACCACCAATGGACACTCACTCAGCACTAGTGGGCACACACACCAACACTAGGGAAAACACACACAGGACCAGTGGGAAACATCCCCCAGCAGTGGGCAAACTTCCCCACCCCAGGGAGCACACATCCCAGCACGTGAGCATCACCACACAAGGCACTGTCTTGGACATACACGTGGATGATTATTCGCTGGGTGACAGGGAACCAGTATTGTTGCCTCATCCAATGTGCTACCTAGCACTGGCATATGTGTGCACTCCTACCATAGACACCCACACATACTCACATGGCCAATGGGACATCACACTGGCAGTCACACACATGGTTGGGCAGGTCACATGTGGCTTTTATAGCCACCACCCTTCACTTCTGTCACCGCCATAGGCCATAAAGTAGATGCTATGGCCTCCTCTGCAGGATCCAGGGAACATTGGATGCCGATGCTCATGGGTCCCCACCTGTGGCATGCAGCATCCTGTGCTGTATTGCATGACCTCCTTTATGCACCTCATCACATCCCTGAAGTGCTTTCTCACTGCTTCCACAGGTTTGTTTCATCAATTGATTTCCTCTGTGATCTTGTTCCAGGACCACAGCTCACAAGCATCCATGGTTCTGCACTGGGACATGAACTCTTTCCTGGTCATGTAGGCTTGTACCAGTACATGCAACTCCTCTGTGGAGAAGTAGTGGGCCTAAAGCTTGTCAGTATCTTCCATGGTGCCTGCTGGACAAGGGAGTGCAAGACAAGAGACCCAGCAGTACACACAGTGGTGCACAGCTGAACAGGACAGTGGTGTAGCACCCCCACCCTTTACCATGTAGGAGTCCCAGCAATGCCTGCCCTCCTACAGCCCTAGGCAGACCAGCATTGGGCTGTCCATGTGCACACCCACTCATTGTGATGGGTACAGACAGGTAGGGGCAGACAGGGGTATGGGCTCATGGATCCTGGGCCATCACCACAGATCCATATCTGTGAGGGGGCAACCCCACCAGCTGTGTGCCCCATGGACCATGGGAGGGGTGGCTCTCCCTTCCAGACATGGCAGCACCTCCTCTAGTAGATGTGGGTGCCATCACTCAGCACTGCTATCTGTCCATGGCACTTCTGCACAGAGCATATGCATCAATATTACACTATGCAGGAGTCACAGGACCTCTGTCCAAGCACATCCCCAGCAAATTTCTGACAGGCCCACCACTACCATCATCCAATCCCATGTAGACCTGTTGTCGACTACCCCCCCCCAGAGTACATGAACCACCTAGAAACAGGATGTGATGGGTCTCCCACCTAAGCAGTACTTATGTAACAGGGTCCCCAACTGTGCAGGTCATCCCATATTGTAGAAGGCAAGGGAGGCATGCACATGGACAGTGTGTTCATGGTGGTACAGTGGGTACATGGGTAAACTGACCACAATGTCTACCACAGTATGGCATAGAAGGTTCCAGAACACAGGGTCCTAAGGGAATTGCCCAAGTTAAGAGTGGACAAGGCCATGGGTCCTGGTGCAATGCACCTCAGGCTGCTGAGGGATCTCAGAGAGGTACTGGCTGAGCCACTGGCAGCCTTGTTCAATCAGGCTCTGGAAACTGGAGAGGCACCAGGGAACTGGAAAAGGGTTGATGTTGTCCCACTCCACAAAGGGGGTAGTAGGGGAAAGCCAGGAAATAAAGGCCGATCAGCCTGACATCCATAGTTGGCAAGGTAACAGAATCACTTGTAAAGGAAAGTTGGAGAATACCTTGAGACCACTGGACTGCGAGACCAGAGACAGCATGGGTTCATGAGGGGAAGGGGGAGCTGTCAGATTAACATGAAAGAGTTCTTTGATGAGGTGACCAGGTTAGTGGACCAAGGTGGATGTGGTCTATCTAGATTTCAGCAAGGCCTTTGACACCATCCTGCATAAAAGGTTGATACTGGAATTGAGCAGTCTGGGGGTGGGGCCTAAAATTGTAAACTGGATGGAAAAATGACTTAGGAATAGGAGCCAATGAGTAGTGGTAAATGGGCTACACTCTGGGGAGGGGAGGGTGACTAGCGGTGTACCACAGAGGTCTGTGTTGGGCCCTGTACTCTTCAATATCTATGTTAGTGATATGAAAGATGGACTGAGAGGGAGGGTATGCCTGTTTGTGGATGACAAAAAGATCTGAAACAGGGTGGACACATGGGGATTGGAAAGGATTGCAGAGGACCTAGAAAAGTTAGAAGAGTGGTCAAAAATGTCTCAGCTATGATTCAACCAAAGAAGTACAAGGTTGTGCACTTGGGGCATGGTAACCTGGGGGCAGAGTACACTCTGGGGGAGAGGTATTTGAGGTCACAAGGCAAGAGAGAGACCTGGGAATTATAATCACTGATGACCTGAAGATGACGAAGCAGTGTGGAAAGGCAGTGGGAAAAGCAAACCAAATGCTTAGATGCTTAGGGAGGGGTATCACCAGCAGATGGAGGGAGGTAATACTACCCCTATATACTTCATTGGTGAGGCTGCACCTTGAGTACTGTGTGCAGCTCTGTAGGCCCAATCTTCGAAGGGACAGGGTGGAGACAGTGCAGAGGAGGGCAACCAATATAGTGCAAGGCCTACATCGGAAGACCTATGAAGAGAGGCTTAAGGAATTAAACTTTTACTCCATGGAGGACAAGAGGAAGTGGGGGGATATAATTGAGATATTCAAATATCTCAGGGGAATAAACAAAGTGCAGGAGGAGAGAATTTTCCATAAACAAAAGATGGTCTAGGACTAGGAGTCACAATATGAAGTTGGAGGGGTAGGTTCAGGGGTAATGTGAGGAAGTTCTTCACAGAAGGGAAGGTGGCAGACTGGAACAGCCTCCCAGGTAGGGAGGTCAAATCATGGAAAGCCATGTGTGCAAATGCCAGGAGCCTTAGCAACAAGATGGAAGATCTGGAGGCTGTCATGGTGCAGTCAGACCTGGACATTGTGGCCATCACTGAAACTGGTGTAATGATAACCACGACTGGGAGATGGCCATACCTGGCTACAACATATTCAGAAGAGACAGAGCAGGCAAGAAGGGAGGAGGAGTGGCACTGTATGTGAAAATGACATAAGGACACAGAGATCCAGGAGGAACAAAATGGGGAGATACCTGTGGGTTAGCTGGAAAGGAAAATGGGGACAGCCATCCGTTGAGGTGTAGTCTATAGACCACCAGCCCAGGAGGAAGAAACAGATAGGGCTTGATGCTAGCCATCAAAGGATGGCAGACAAGTGTGAGGTAGTACTGGTTGGAGACTTCAATATTCCAGACGTGGACTGGAGCATCCAGCAGCAGCAGCATCAACTAGAGCAGATTTATCCTGGACTCCTTCAGGGTGCCTTCCTCAAGCAACTGGTCATGGAACCAACTCGGCAGAAGGCAATACTGGACCTTGTGCTCACAAACAGGGACAGCGTGATGGGGGTAACAGTGGGGAGCACCTGGAAACAGTGACCACCAGTCATTGTGGTTTGAAATCACAGAAAGAGCAGAACCAAACCACACAAAAACACGTATCCTGGATTTTAGGGGGGCAGACTTTGGGAAAATGGGGAGATACTTGAAAGAGGCATTAAGGGGAATGGGACAGGAATCAGGGGTTGAGGAACAGTGGGCAGTATTTAAAATGGGGATTACAAGAACAACAGAATTATGCATTAAGCATGTTAGCAAGAGGAAAAGAAGAGAAGACCATTATGGTTTTCCAAAGAGGTAGCAAAGAAAGTGAAAGCCAAAAAGATTGCATTCAGGCAATACAAAAAGACACAGGCAGAAGGGGATAGGGAGAAGTACCAGGAGAAGCAAAGGGAGGCAGGGAGGTCAGTAAAGGAAGCCAAAGCTCAGACAGAAGAGCACATTGCAAAATCAGTGGGTAGAGGGACAAAACCTTTTACAGGTACATAAGTGAAAAAAGAAAGACAAAGGGAGGGATAGTGAGACTGAAGGGGAGGATGGACACATGGAGGATGACAACAGTAAAGCTGACATATTGAACAGGTATTTCTGCTCAGTCTTTACTGAGGAAGAGGAGGTTAATGGGTCTGAAGGAGTACAAGGGATGAGAATGGTGCAGAAATGGACACAAGTCCCTTTACCGAGAAAGGTCCTGAAGGAACTGGAAGTAATAAGAGTTGATAAAGCAATGGGGCCAGATAGGGTGCACCCCAGGGTCCTTAAGAACTAAGAGGTGGTGGCTGAACCTCTGGCTATCCTGTTTAGTGACCACTGGAAACAGGGAGGTACCCAAAGACTGGAGGACAGCAGATGTAGTCCCCTATACAAAAAGTGGGCACAAAGAGGAAGCAGGAACTACAGACCAGTCAGCCTCACCTCGGTAGTGGGAAGATCATGGAAGCACTACTGAGAGGAGAGATTGGTGGAACATCTGGTTGTCAATGGACTACAGGACCCAAGACAGCATGGTTTCACCAGGGGAGGTCATGCATGTCAGACCAACCTCGTTGAATTTTTGACTGGGTGACTAGGGAGGTGGATCAGGGGAGGGCAGTGGACATGGCCTATCTGGACTTCAGCAAGGTCTTTGACACTGTGCCACATAGAAGACTATTACACAAACTGGGGAATATGGGTGTTGGCAGGACAGTAGTGTGGTGGGTAGGTAACTGGCTGGGTGGCAGGACACAGAGGGTGGTGGTAAATGGCTGTCACTCCACAGAGGGAAGAGTGACCAGTGGGGTACCACAGGGGTCAGTGCTGGGACGGTCCTATTCAACATCTTCATCAGTGACATGGCAGGACCTAGAAGGCAGAATTTCACTGTTCGGCTGATGACACAAAGCTCTGTAACAGAGTAGACACACCAGAGGGTGTAGACAGAATGAGAAGTGACCTGCAGAAACTTGAAGAATGGTCAGGGGTTTGGCAGTTGAAATTCAATGCAAAGAAGTGCAAGATAATGCATATGGTGCACAAAAACCCTGGCACAATATATCAGTTGGGGGGTGAGGATATAGCATGCACCAAGCAGGAAAGGGATCTTGGGGTTATCATCTCTGATGACCTCAAGGTAGGGAAACAGTATGACAAGGCAGCAGGTAAAGCAAATATGATGCTGGGATGTATAGGCAGGGGCATCATCAGCAGGAAAAGGGAGGTCTTAATTCCGCTATATAAGACATTAGTGAGGCCCCACCTGGAGTACAGTGTACAGTTCTGGAGACCATACCTACGTAAGGACATTGACAGGGTAGAGAAGGTTCAGAGGAGGGCAACAAAGATGGTGCATGGATTGCATCACAAGTCCTATGAAGACAGGTTGAAGGAACTGAACATGTACTCCCTGGAGGAGAGGAGGGAGAGAGGGCATATGATAGAGACATACAAGTTTCTTACAGGGAGGAACAGGGTGCAGGAAAACACAATTTTAAGCGAAAAGATGTTCCAGGACTAGAGGGCATGGGATGAAGCTGGAGGGAGGACGATTCAGAGGAAACATGAGAAAGAATTTCTTCACAGAACAGGGTGGTGGACAAGTCAGACACCCTGCCAGAGGAAGTGATGGGGGCTGAAACAATCATGGGATTTAAGAATGCGTGGGATAGACATAAAGGAATTCTGAAGGTCAGGGGTAAGGGGCAACAGACTTCTAGGAAAACAAACTGAACTTACATGCTCAAATGGGCAGACTGGGTGGGCCATAGGCTCTTATCTGCCGACACAGTCTATCTATCTATGTATCTATGTATCTAGGTGGTTGGGGAAAATGCAGTCACAGGTTTTAAGTGTTCATGGGATAAACACTTGGGTATCTTGGATAACAGAGGGGGGTGGATGATGGCCCCCCGGTAGTTTCTTGGGTAACACTATTGGGGGGATTTTATGGGCAGACTAGGTGGGCCAAGAGGTCCTTATCTGCTGACAGAATCTATGAAAAAAAATTGAGGAACCTGCCATGGAGACACAGTGACATTGCTCCTGGATCACTGTGGCCTGTTCCCTTCGGTTCCTTAGCATGGTTCCCATGTTTCTCTATGGTATGCATGATGTCCTATGGAAGCATGCAGTTTCTGTTGTCCCATAAGGCCACTGCACATCTATGGGGACAAGTGCCCTGTACATGGCTTCTTTTTCCTGTACAGTACATGATGCCCTATAGATCTGGGAGCCCTGCCTAGTACATGCCACATGCATCTGGAGGCCATGCTGAGGGTAACACATACACACAGTCCACAAAACATCTGTTCCTTTCTAGACCATTACACAGGACACTTACCTCGGTTTGTCTGCAGTTCCACTGTGTTGTCCAGAAGGTACAATGAGCTGCCTTATATAGGTCAGGTGCAATCAGGCATGATAATGTATGCAGACTTACCAGTAATGAAATGCAAATGTGGTTATTTGCCCACAGACTGCATAATGACCTCTTGTTCATACCCTGGATGAATATTGCAGTTTTGCCCAGCATGCAAACTCAGTTTGCACTTGCACACCATTACTGCAGTGCAAATGTGGTTATACATCCTAAGGGTGCAGTACAGGGATAATGACATGTGCCACCTATGATGTCATCATACTGCACAGCAATGCATGACACACCAGTGTGCAAGTGTGTTGGCAGCACTGCACAGTGTAGTGCATGTTCATGATGTGCTTGTGTGTCTCACACACATACTGCCCAATACTGGCAGCATGCCTCTGGGCTTGCCCCCACCCTAACATTCATGTTGCACAGCACAATGCACCACAGCATTGGGCAGCCTCTGCAACGTGCTGTGCTATAGCAACACAGGGCCAGTACAGGAATCAGGGTGGCTTCAGTCTTGCATGTCATACTGAGAAGCAGCATCCATGTCAGGGAAGAGACGCTGAGTGATACTATAGTATGACCACGGGTGGTCAACAGTGGAGCCTGCCAGCTCAGTGGAGCTTGTCATGGCCAGAGAGGAGCAATTGGTGGTAGAAGTCACAGGAGCAGACAGGCCCCACTATGAGGTCTGGGAAGTGGTGGGTCTGTGCCTGACCTGCAGGACAGGGGTCATCTGCACTGGGGAACAGTGCAGGCACAAGTTCAGTGATCTGCAATGGAGGAAAGTGCACTGCCTGCATGAACTGTGGACCATGGTGGATGGTGGCACCATGTACCATGCTCAAGCCAGTTGAGTGTAGCTGCTTGTATGGCTGGTGTGTGAACGGGCATGCATGCAGGCATGTGACATTGTAGCGTGTGGTAGAGATAGAACCCCGTGAGGCACTGTGCCCATCACCTGTGTGCCCTTGGTGTTCTCCTGTGCTCAGTGGGACATGTCCCACTGCATAGCCCACCACACGTAGGCAGTTATCTGCCCCCTGATCTATGGAACGTCCTTGTGCCCTATGCATGAGCAGACCCACCTTGGATGCCTGAGGGGTGCACAAGCCTTGGCCACATTGTGGTGGGCCAATACAGAGCCATGGCACCAGTGTCACAGCCATGACAAACCCATGTATAGTTGCACTGCATGGCAGGCAGTTTGCCAGCTACAGTGATTCTGATGTGTCAGTGCCTGTCGCCACATATGACTAGGCGAGAGTCATATGTGTTGCACGTGTGACTGTTCTGGAGCTGTTCTCAGTATATTTTGGCAGTGGTCCCCAGCAATGTTGTGCACACTGTCCGTACTAGGCTACATGGCCAAAGGTCTGCATGTGCTGGGCGCAGCATGGGGTACAATGTTACTGCACAGGGGTACAGATATGTACCTACTGCATTCATGATCCCCAGCTGTTGTGTTAGTATGCTGTGCCTGCCTTACTCATGTGTTCTCTGGTGCACCATGTAGACCTATGCCTATGATGTCTGAAGGGTCTGGGACTGGCATGTACTGTCTGTGGTAGAGGGGCGGGAGGCCGGTATGTTGTAGGCCCTACCCCACACAAGAGGACGTACCATACCCCATGAGTACATGTCAGAGCAGGCCTGTCTATGTTGTCACAGGTGGTGCTACAGGTACCTTGCAACCCTGCTCTAACTGTCCTCCCATGGGATGCATATGTGGTGGTAGTTGCACAGAATTGGCATATGGATATTTACACTAGGCAGTGTGTACTTAAGAGAGCACGGTGTACCACTGCGGCAGACTGATCACACCTCCCTTTTACTCTTCTACAGATCTTAATGCCCAACCCACCCTGGACAGGAAACAGCAGCCATGGGGGCAGCAGCAACAGTGGGAGGCATGGGAGAGCTCGCCGGGCTGTGATGGGGCCCATGGCAGTGGTGCATTGGAGTGGCATCCAGGTGAGTACCCTGTGTTGTGTGTGACACCCGGGGTTACATGTATACATGTATAGCTGGCAGTACAGATGTCATTCCTGTGGCCATGGCCCTACCATTGTCATAGGTGTTGGGCCTGGCCCTCTCCGCTGTACTCATGTCTATGTCTGACACTGGTGGGGTGTGCCTTGACACCACCACACATGCTGTCCAGGGGGTTACATATGCAGCACTGTCTGTGTGGTATAAGAGTTGCCAGTGACGTAGGAGACAGCGGTGATCCTGGGTTTGCAGCTGAGGGCAGGCAGGGTCCTGTCCCACTGGGACATGATACAGTGGGTAACTGTTACCAGTGTCAATGATGTGCCGGGGCTGCAAACAAAGGTTGATATGGGAATATGCACCACACTTGTTCACTTGCTTGAGCCAGCTTTATGGGTGTTGATGATCCCATATATATTCCTGTCTCAACAGTGTTCTGACCTGTCCACCATGCATCTACATTGTGTGATATGTGTCTGTGGCTACAGTGGGTGTCTCTGCATGGACCACCAAGCTGGATGAATATCTGTGGGGGCATTTCCTCAGGGATTATGGTAGGGGACAGTCACCATGCACATGGGATGGTGTGCCAACAGTGGCACTGAGGTGTGTCATGGTCTGTGCAGTCTACCATGGTGCACTTTCTTTCTGCCAGCATGCTGACCTTTGTCTATCTGCTATGCCATGCCATGGCCCCCACTGTGCAGATGTGAGCACCTTGTGCCACTAGACAGCTACCACAAGGAATGGTGGCAATGCAGATGGCCTGGAAGTGCCTCACAGTTTTTCAGGTCCATATCTCCCTGTGATCAGGACTGTGAATGCTCACTGTCAGCAGGTGGCCAGTATATGTCAGTGTGGTATCGGTACACCACCTTGACTGGCCGTGTACCTCAGAGGGCCTCCACGGTAGTCCTTCTGCACTGGTGGCATATCCAGTGCCACATGCCTTATGTGGTATACCTCAGCAACTCAATGATGGCCTGCAGTTGTGGCATGGGTTAGCAGATAGTGAGGCCATCAATGGGTGGTGCACATAGGGGACCTTGTGTGAGCGCATCAGTGACTCACTAAAATGGTGCTGATTAGGATATGGTGACTCCACTGTACACTGGAAGGGCCAGCCATACAGTCAGCCACAACAGGGCTATGTAACCAATGACCTGCACTGGCCCTGTACTGGGGGACATAGTCAGGGTATGACTGGGATACAGGAGGCTTACCTGAACAGTGGATACAGGGGTCACTGGACAGTCAATGGGGGCGGGCCCAGGGTGACACAGTCATATCACTGGTCGAAGTCAGAGTGATACCATAGTGGAGTGGTTGAATGGTAATAGTACCTACATTGGCCCATAAGCTTCATTCAGGTATAGAATGGATGATACATGCAGTGAATTTCAGGGTATATATGGTGGCAAGTTACCCATGAGAGGGTGGCCCACCTGGACATATCCAAGTATCCTGGTGACCCAGTTCAACTAAGGCCAGCTTTCCTTACTTTTACATTGGTATTGCTTTGTGTTTAATTATTTTAGTTTTTAATTCAGGAAGGGGGTTTTCAAAACTGCTTATCTTGTCAGCATCTTCAGAAGGGTTGAAATAACTGCATATTTGATTTTTCTTTGTGGTTAACAAACCACCAGGCTGTTTTGGGGCTGGGGAGGTTTACCTGTGTCTGACTTGGATGTCTGGATTTTTCTCTGTTTGATTAGAAGGGTATTTTCTCTGTCAAATTGTTGTGTAGGGCATCTTGCTGACAGGAAGGCACTCATTGCAGTGGTGGGTGAGAGCTTTTAGCTGATTGTTTTGTGAGGGCACAGTTTACTTAGAATGGCAGAAAAAGGGGAGATATTGCTGATGGGTGATCTGAATATGCCAGATGTTTACTGGAGTGCAGTTGCAGCAGCGACATCGAAAAGTGGGGTTATTCTAGATGCCCTACGGGGGCACGCCTTAGACAACTAGTATTGGATCCCACTCAAGAGGGAGTAATCTTAGACCTGGTTCTCTCAAATGGAGATGGAGAGAGGATCACAGATGTAGAAGTGGGTAGCCATCTTGGAACTAGCGACCATCGAACAGTATGGTTCACAATAAACACAGCAATAAGTCAAAGTCATACGAAGGCAAAAGTACTGGACTTTAGGAGTGTTGACTTTGCCAAAATGGGTGAGTGCCTAAGGAATGCACTAGCAAGTGGGCAGGAAGGAGGGTGGAAGAACAATGGGAAATAATAAAACTGCCATCACAGAGTAGCAGAGCCTTTGTGTGAAACAAATAAACAAAACAAAACAATGTAAGAAACCACTTGGGTTCTCAAAGAAGTGGCAGTGAAGGTTCAGAGAAAAGAAAGCATTCAGGAAGTACAAGGAATCGTAGAAGGAGCAGGACAGAGAACTGTATCAGTTAAAAGCAAAGGAGGCTGGGAAGGCAGTCAGAACAGCAAAGGCCCAAACCGAGGAAAAGATAACCAACTCAGTTAAGAAGGGGGATAAAACCTTTTATAGGTACATCAGGGAGCGAAGGAAGACCAAGGGAGGGATAGTGAGGCTTAATAAAGGGTAGGGAGGGTGAGCAGAGGGAGACTGTGAAAAGACAGAGATACTAAACAAATATTTTTGCTCAGTATTTACAAATAAAGAGGGGGAGGTACCTAAAACAAACAGTAGAAACACTCTGGATACAGAAGTTGATACCAGCCCATTTACAGAAGAAAGGGTTATGAAAGAACTCTTAAAACTGAAGGTGGACAAAGCAATGGGGCCTGATGGGATTCATCCCAGAATTCTAAAAGAACTAAGGGTAGAACAAGTGACACCACTGACTACCCTCTTTAACAAATCATGGGAGGATGGGGTGGTACCCGAGGACTGGAAGAGAGCAGATGTGATTCCCCTACACAAAAGTGGGAGTAAGGCAGAAGCAGGAAACTACAGACCTGTTAGTTTAACCTCAGTGATAGGGAAAATGATGGAATCACTTCTGAAGGAAAGAATTGTTGAGTATCTAGAGGCCAGAGGGCACAGGACCCTAGGCATGGATTCACAGGAGAAGGTCATGCCAGACAAATCTGATAGATTTCTTTGATTGGGTGACCAAAGTAGTAGATCAGGGAGGGCTGTGGACATGGCCTACCTAGACTTCAGCAAGGCATTTGACACAGTCCCACACAAAGATTAATATACAAGTTAGCCAGCCTGGGAGTGGGTCCCAAGATGACAGCCTGGGTAAAGAATTGGCTGGAGAATATGACACAGAGAGTAATAGTAAATGGAGTCCACTCAGAAGAAAGGGGGGTTACTAGTGGGGTACCGCAGGGTTCAGTATTAGGACCGGTCCTCTTCAATGTCTTTATAAGCGACATTGCAGAGGGACTGGAAGGAAAAGTATGTCTCTTTGCAGATGACACAAACATCTGCTACAGAGTTGATGCACAGGGTGGGGTGGAAAGGATGAGAAGGGACTTGGCAAGGTTAGAGGAATGGTCAAATGTATGGCAGCTTAGATTCAGTGCTAAGAAGTGCAAGGTAATGCACCTGGGAAACAAAAACCCAGGGGAAGAGTACACAATGGGGGGTGAGATACTAACAACAACAAAAATGGAAAGGGACCTGGGGGTAGTCATATCAGATGACCTAAAGGTGGGCAAGCAATGTGAGAGGACAGCAAGGAGGGCTGGGGGGATACTGGGATGCATAGGGAGAGGCATCACCAGTAGAAAACAGGAAGTTATTATCCCTCTGTACAGACAGCTGGTGAGACCCCATCTGGAGTACTGCATGCAGTTCTGGAGACCCAATCTCTGCAAAGACATAGACAGGATGGAAGCTGTCCAGAGGAGGGCAACTAAAATGGTGCAGGGGTCTGCAACTGAAGACATATGAAGAGAGACTAAAGGAGCTTAATATGTATAGCCCCGAGGAAAGGAGGAGGGGGACATGATAGAAACTTTCAAGTACCTCAAGGAAACAACAAGTCAAGAGGGTAGCATCTTTCAAAAAAGGGTGTGTGCAAGAACAAAAGGGCACAATTTGAAGATGGGGAGCAGCTCACAGGTAATTTAAGGAGTATTTTTCACAGAGAGGTTGTGGATGCATGGAACAGCCTTCCGGAGAAGGTTGTGGAGTCAAAAACAGTGGTGGAATTCAAGCATGCATGGGACAGTCATAAGGCCATTCTAGGGGATGGAGGTAGGAAGAAGTAGGCTGCTGGTTAACTAGGATCTGCAGCTTATCCAGTAGGTAGGGAAATGGGCAGACCGGGTTGGCCAAGCGGTTCTTATCTGCTGTCAAATTCTATGTTTCTATGTTTCTATATGTTGGGTGCACCTGCAACTGCAAAGGTGTCGGCCATCTCCAGGCCACAATGCATCAGACACCAGTATTGTGGTGACTGAGGCACACTGTGCCCTGTTCCCTTGCATGTACACCAGCACTGCAGTTGCATGTACCATGGTTAGTGCACACAGTGTCATATGAACAGTCCCAGCCACGTTCTGCTGTGTTGTGTGGACTGTGTGTGTGACTGTGCCCTGTTCTGGCTGATACCTGGGGAAGCACCTAGATGTCTGTGTCCTGCATGCCAAGCTCGGTCTGTGCACTAGATGCCCGGTCAGTAGCTGCAGGGCATGTGGTTTCACCTCCTTGCCTCTCATAATATGACACTGCTTATCCATCTCTGGGCTGTTGCTGCTGATGCATGTGCCACAGGCATATCTCTGACATGCCTTGCAATTGTGAGTGTCCATGCCATGACTGGGCATGCTCTGGTGATGCATGAGACAATTGTTGCATGTGCACCTCTCCAGTGTACAGGTCCACAATGCTGTCATTGGTATGTCACGTCCGATCTGTTGTGGATATCAGACACATGACATCCCTATGTGGCATGATGGTGCATATGCTGGCTGGTTATACCTTGGCTGCATACAGTAGGCAACACCTGCATGCCTATTCTGTGTGCACAGCAGTGTGAGTTCACTGTCTTTCTGTCAATAGGTGTCTGGAGGAGGCCAACCAGAGACCAATGAAGGGACGGGTGATCTGCTGTGCCAGCTGGTGTAGCAGCAGCATCTGCTATTTTGATGTGTGGAGGCCATCATGGAGGCTATTGAGGTGGTGGCAGTGGCCTAGCATTACCATCAAGCACTGCCTCCACCATCACCACCAGCTCCACCATTGGCACTAGTGCCATGACTATGCCTGCACTGCAGGTATCCATGATATATCTTCCCTCCTTCCTGGACTGTTTTCTCCCAGTTTTTTCTCCCCACCTTCATTTACCTTAATAGATACTTGTTCTGTTTTTATGGCCTATTGTCTTTTGTTAACACTGAAGTTTATTTTTTTTACAAAAGCAGCTGCACTGTGTAACTCTCACTGATGCCCTCCTCACCCACCCTCAGCCGCCCCTAGTGTGCAGCTGCATCTCTTTGTGTTCTGGTTAGGGCTGTGCTACTGTGTACCCCCTTTGTAGTCCATGCTATCCTTAGTGCTATATTACAAGTTGCACTTCTGCATTGCACTGCACTTTCTCCTGTTTTCATGGTGTGCAGTTAACTCTATATTCAAGCAATGTAGTGCCAGCACTATGCCTCTAAATATAGTAGGTTGTGGGACAGGCGCAAAGGATGGCACAGTGCAAACATTGTGCCTGCACACACTTTTTAATATCATGCTCCTTATCCTATATCTCATAACCCTAAAAAAACCCATATGATTTAAACAACCAGGTTTATACTAGACAGTAGTTCTGCATCAGTCCATCCTATAATCGGAATTACTAAAATTATTCAAGCAATGATAACTATAGTTGCATGTATTTTAACTTCAAAAAATAGAAAAAAAGACCCCCCGGCATTAGCTGATTGAGTGATATTTAAAATAAAAGCAGTCACAGGAGGAAAAAAAATGTACTGCAGATGGAAACTAAAATAATCAATGCAGGAAACATATTTTTGAACATAAACCACAGGGTCATTTTATAATTCTTCCCCCGACAGCACTATTGTCTCTTCTGTTTCTCCGGTATCCTATGTACTTGCAGCATTTCCTTTTTATTCTTATTTTCTTAAGATCTAAGATATATTCAAGCGGGTTGCATTATTTCTGATGTATTTAATAAATAAATACATGAAAACAATTACATGAACTAAAAGAAACACCCTAATCTATGAATTAAAGATAGACCAACTTACAACACTATTATCTAACACTACTGAAAATGCCTAAAATATCAAGGGTGGGATATTCAAACTGCGCCCAAAAAGTGCGCAACAGCAGGAGCAAGCGGAAGTCACTTGCGCACATGCGCAATTGTCGCGATATTCAAACATGGAGCAAGGCCAATTGCGCAAGCAGCCAACGTCTGAATATCGCACAAACTGTGCCATAGTGCAACCAGGAAGGGGAAGTTGAGCAGAAATTATGCGCCATAGCGCAACAAGGCTAGCCCAGCTGAGCAGTCCAGAGGCGCCATAGCGCAAGCAAAGAGACCCCCGCAGCATAGCAATGGAAGTGCACAACCAGGGAGGTAGGCAGGGGCACACCACCCATGCCACAGATGGGCACAGGGACACACTGCCAAACCAACAATGTACCCCCACACCCCAAGCACAGCATAACTGGGGGAGGGATGGAGCAGCCACTGGACCATGGGGACAAGCAAGCAAAGCACATCCCGGCCGTGTTACTGCAGCACACCTACTGTCAACCTGAGACTGGCACACAAAGGGGGCGGAGCACCCCAGTGTCCAGCGGCCCCCACCGTCCACAGCACACCCAGCACTGTGACCCCAAGACACCACCCATGCGCAGTGACCAGCAGTGCAGGAATCCCCAGGCCCCCCCCGGAACACTGCAACCTCATGAACCACAGAACCACACAAGCCAAACCCACCATGACCACCCAGAAGTTTGTAGCAGCACACAGCAATATTGACTGGAAGTCTCACCCACACCAGAGACACCGCCCCCCACACACACACACACATACCCATGACCATACCACACCTGATGCCATGCACACCACTGCAACTGAGCACCCATAGCCAGCTGCAAATCAGAGACCACCACAGTATTCATATCAAAATATATATGTAATAAAGATGCATAACAAGAACAACAAATAGTAACATGTGTACAAAGCAGGGGTGGGGGTATGGGTATGAGGTAGGGGTGGGTAAGGGGTAAGGGTGAACAACTGGGAGAGGGAAGGTGGGGATTGCCGACATCTGGCTACCGCCTGGCAGCCTGCCCTCCTCCTCCTTCTGCCTGGTGCTGTGCCCGTGGCCTCCTCCGGCGCCGCATGCCATGCTGCTGTAGTTGAGGAGGATGGTATGCGAGTCCATGGCCCCTTGAGTCAGCCTCCGCACACCCTGCTCCAACATGTGCAGGATCTGGATACCTAGGACAAGGGATCAGAGTCAATGGCTGTGACTGTCCACATCCCTGAATGCCACCCATCATGCATGGCATACAGCCAAGTGCCCCGCTCCTGTGATGGACTGCACTCACCCACAGTGACCGTGCACAAGACATGCCCAACCAGCCAGCAATGGCCATGTGTACCACTGCACACACACACCGCCCATGTCCAGCACAGCACAACCAAGGCTGTCCAGTGACGTGGCTATGTGGTGGGATGCTAGTGCCACAGCCATGTGCCCAGTGCATGCATGGACCACCAGTGACGCACACACACACACATGCAGTGCCACTGGACAGTGATGACTGTCACATGTTGCGTGCATGGTAGTGTCATCCATGGAAGGTGTCCGTGCCCCCCAGCATGCAATAGCATCCATGATGTAATGACACTCACCCTCATCAAGCCACTGCAGCAGGTGCTGCTGCGGCTGCGGCTGCTGCTGTGGCTGTGGCTGTGGCACACCTCCTCCACCAGCCACCCTGGCACCATCATCCCAGGCCTCAGCCCGTGCCCACCTCTGCTCCTCCACGCCTGTGGGAGACAAATGAAGAGAAACACATCAGTGAGATCCCAAAGCAGACAGCAACTTGCCCCATTGAGTGTGCCTGCCCACACAACCAGACCCAAACAGCACACACCTGCAAACACCCTTACAGCAAACCATAGCCCAACCCACCCCCATGCACAGATCACATTACACAGTCACCCATGCGGACAATACCGGTGCATACACAGCACACCCACCTGGCCTGGGCACAATGCCCCTCCTGGCACGTGACCTGAGGCGCTCAAGCAGAGCACGCTTCCTCCTCTGCAGGTCACTGTAGCGGTGCCTGCACTGCTCAGGGGTCCTCCTCTGCCCAGTGGCCTGCTCCAGGGCAGTGGTGATCTGCTGCTGCCACATGGGTGCGTGGCACCTGCAGGCACCCCTCAAACAGTGAGCCATGGCGAGGCTCCACCACAGCCACCAGGCTTGCCAATTCAAGGCCCCCATTGTGGTGCTCTCCAGCGTGCCATTTTCAAAATGTACAGTGGCAATATGGCACTCCGAAGCGCGGCAACCCCACGTGGAAATGTTGCGCAATACAACTCCATCACTTCCTATCACGCTGTTCGGACAGCGCTGTCGGTCCACATCATGCTGTCACCGAACAGCGCGATAGAGCCGTACACATGCCAGACGTACAGCACCAGGAGGCAAAGGTCGGCCACAAGGTCATGGGTCACTGGCGCAAGGCCACGCACAGTGCCATCAGATGTCCACACTTCCTGCGCAATCGGTCACCTGTGTGCCAGTGCCACAGTGGACTACTGCGCAGTACTGCCACAGCGCCATATGGTGACCAGCGCTGTAGTGCCACTGGCACAATGGTGGCCGTGTCCTGAATTGCTGATCGTGCACAGCACGTCATCAGCGTGGCAGATGCCTGCGTAAGCTACCTGGGCATGCGCAATGCAGTGTACCACACAGTCACAGAAATGCGCCATTGGTTCAGCCGGCTCAACTGTACTGCACAAAGCACAACAGCGCGATATTCAGCCGACACATGCAAATCATCTGATCAGCCATTCAAAGGCGCAGTGGCGCGATTAGCATGTCATTAAAGTTGTGCCACTCCTAATTTGCATGCATTGCACTATAAATACGCGACATTGGGCTGCGCTGGCCAGATTTGGTTACTGCAGGTGAGAGGTGAGTTGCATGCTGTGTGATGTTCTGGCCAATGGTCATGGGATAACGCTGTAGACTGCACAGTGACAGGTGTCCACTTCCACCCATACAGACCGACATGACCGAGCAGAGCCAAGGTGAGGGTGAGGATGGTGGGCGAAGGAGGAGGCCTAACTTCACCACGGTGGAGACAGAGACCCACTTCCAGGCCTACCTGGAAGAGGAGCCACTACTGAGTGGATGGTGGGGCACCCCTCAGGCCCGTGTGGCTGCATGGGAGGGGGTAGCTCGGGCAGTGAACCTGCACAGAAGCCACCAGTGCTCCGTAAAGGAATGCAAAAAGAAGATGGGGACAGACCGCAGAAGGGTGAAGGAGAAGGTGGCAGCCCTCAGGGCGGCACGTGCTGGCACAGGCGGGGGCCAGCCAGCGGTGGCGGAGCTGACCCCAGCTGAGGACTGACTGGCTGCATCAATGCAGCGGAGTGCTGTAGAGGGCGTACCAGGAGGTGGATTCCAGACAGGTGGAAGCCCATCACTGCACGGTATGACATGGTGGTGGTATTGGGGGGGGGTTGATCACATGCACTAACATGTCCTCACTTTCTGTTACAGATCCCGTTCGTCTGCAGGGGATGGTGGTGGTGGGACCATGGAGTGAGGAAGACCTGCCAGAGGTAGAGGAGGGTCCATCCACCTCTGTCGCCAGCCGGCATGCACTGCACCAGCATGCACACCTGGCTGCCACCTCTGTTGTCGGTGAGTCAGGTGTGGGGGGTGCACAGCCTGTGTCTCAGCAGTCTGGCATGCAAGTGTGCCAGCACACTGTGACTGTGGCTGTAGCATGTACCCGCACCATTGATGATGCAAGGACTGCAATGGGCAGTGACACATGTGTCTCCCATGACGGACACACAGCAGACCAGCACGTGCCCCTGGACCTAGCTGGTTCCAATGTGTGTGCAAGCACTTCAGCACAGTCCCAGGCTGTGCCTGTCCACACTGGTGGGGCAGCACTGGTGGCTGTGCAGGTCTCTGGCACTGTTGCGGCCACAGCAGTGGAACGAGTGATCCCTGAGGCACAGCAGTTGGAGGGGCAGCAGCAGCAGTCACCCACCAGATCTGGGGGTACAGGGTCCAGCGGTGGCACATGCACACCACCTGTTGACTTGCCCACACCTGGTCCTGGTGAACAGCACCCACCCTCAAGGGGTGTTGAGCATCAGGCCCTTCCATAACCTGGGGGACAGAATGCCGATGTGGCACAGGACCCATTGGATGAGCACACCCGCCTGCTGTGGGCATCAGTAGAGCAGCAGATGCGGGTTGCAATGTGCATGGAGGCACTGTGCGTGGCTGTGGAGTGGAACAGCAGGGACAATGCATTGATCCTTGCAGAGATGGTCAGACTGCAGGCGGATGTGACCGCCGCTATTGTTGAAGCTGACCAGGCAGTGGTCTCTGTTGGCGCATTGGGCACAGTCAGGTGCCCTGTCCGCACACCCCACGATACGCTCTCCACTCCCCATTCTGGTGTCGTGCAACACCCAGACTGTCGGCCTTGAGGTTCTGCTGTGGGCATCCCAAGCACACCTGGTGCAGGTATGTTCGGCATGCTGCACACCCCTGTGCGGACAAGATCATGATCGCTCAGTGGGACCCCTGGTGGTCCATCGTGCCACCCCATGTGGCCCATGATCAGCCTGCCAGTGCTGCTGGGACACAGCAGGGCCACCTATGCATCCGTGGTGGCTGTGGAACAGTGCAACATGACTGACCTGTCTCCCAGTGCGGGCCCTATCTGGTGCTGCCCTGTGTGCAATGTGTGTCATGGTGGGCAGTGCACTGGTGGGTGCCCTGCCCAACATGCCAACACGTGAACCACCTGTACACCCACCCGACTGCTGTCCACAGGTGCATGTGCATGATGATGCCTGCATTGTACTGTACACCAAGGTGCAAGGGTGCCCAGCATCTGACACACGTACTTGGACAGTACAGGTGGTGGGGGTGGTCTGTGGATCCGGGTGTTTGCCATGTCTGTTCCTGCTCTGCTGTGCACCTGCCCATGTATGTTTTGTGCCTTGTGTGTGTGTGTGTGTGTCCATATGACTGTTCACCCCTCCCTGATGGTGTGTTCGTGTGCCTGGACCAGTGACAGCGCTAGGGGTTTTAAAACATGGGTCAAATTAGACCCATAGGTGTAAAATATGTGGGTCAAAATGAGAAACAACTGGGTCCAAACCTAATCGTAAGTAGAAATTTCACTAGTACAGTAGCTTAAATTTGTTGAGTGAAAATACTTTTCTATTGTTTAATTTTCCATCTTTCAGCTATTGTTAGAGACAGATGCACCACTTTGGACCCACTGTCCTGTGGAAAGTGGGTCATTTCTGGGCAAGCTGCAACTTTTTCCCTTTTTGCCCTATCTAGCGCTGTCTCTGGCCTGGACCCTTCCACTCCACTTGCCGTCATGCACCCCTGGTGTGTTACCCTGTGTGCCTGTGGGTTGCTCCTGGACAATGTTGGTTGCACATGGCCCCTTGACTTACCTGTGTCGTGCATAATGCTCCTCTGTGATGGTGTCCCACTGCAGCTGGGCCTGCCGGATCAGTCAGGGGTCCCGCCGTCCAAGGGGGGGCTGCTCATCACCATCATCACCGGCACCACTGGCATCCCCATCGCTGTCCCCCTCCTCGACCTGTATGGCTATCCCACAGTCTTTGGCCATGTTGTGCAGGATACAACAGGCCAGTAATATCCCACAGGCCTTTGAGGGGCTGTACTGTAGGGCACCGCTGGAGGTGTGTAGGCATCGGAAGCATGCCTTAAGCATCCCAAACACCCGCTCGATGATGTTGCATGTGGCGGCATGTGCCTCATTATAGCGTTGCTGCGATGGGGTCATGGGGCGCCGGTATGGTGTGAGCAGCCAGGGATGGAGTGGGTATCCACTGTCACCTGTGTGGAGATAGTGGAGCTCAGTTTCATGTTCAGGTCCATATTGCCCATATCCCTGTGTGCCACTACCATGGCACCTGTGGCATTCCCACCCTTGCCCCAATTTTGCAATTCCTACATGCGTACTCACCCACTAGATGGCCTGTGGGGATGTCCCCACTCTCGAATCGATGGCACAGTGTGGACTGATACCATATGAAGGCATTATGTGCTCCGCCAGGGTGTGTAGCACAGACATTGATTATGCGCCCAGTGGCATCACACACCACCTGGCAGTTGACACTGAAAAAGCCCTTCCTGTTCCTGTATGCAGCCCCATCGGGGTCAGGTGGCATGCGAATAGCCACATTGGTGCAGTCTATGGCCCCTAGCATGCCAGGCATACGTGCTACCCTGTGGAACTCCTTCATGTTTGCTGCATGCTCTGCCGTGGTGCTGGGGAAATGGATGTACTCTGCAGCATGTGGCAGCAGTGCGCTGAGGAATTGGGTGAGGATGCGTGACGTGGCCGACTGTGTTATGCCTATGGTGTCCCCTGTCATCCACTAGAAGGTACCCGTGGTGAGCAGGCACATGCAGGCTGTTACCTTTGTCTCCACTGACAGAGCGTGACTCCGTCGTGAGGGTGCCTGCATCACATCACTGCACAGCTCACAGAGCCGCCTCATTATTGCCCTGTTCAGGCGGTACTGGCCCACAATCTCTACGTCTGAGTACAGATCAAAGCTGATGCGGGCACTGTACTGCCTGTTGGGGGCATACCACCGACGGGCCCTTCCACGGCCACGTCCCCCTGCAGCATGCCTTCTCACCCCCCTCATTACAGCTTCCATGTGGAAGCTGGCACTGTCCATCTCCCTGGCTTGGGTCCCCCAGCTGTTGTTGTTCTGTTACCCCCGCTGTCCTGACTGCTACCTCCACTGCACTGGGTACACCTACTGGCCTCTGCAGTCTGTGGCCCTGCACACCCCCCCTTGTCCCTCTCCTCTCCTCTCCTGTGCACTCCCAGGCCTGCACTGTTTGCCACTTTCTCCCTGTTTCTCTCTGCCTCATGTGGCTTCCCTGTAGCGTTCTTGCGCCTCTTCCTTGAGCCTTTTTATTTTGGCTCATTTCCGCCGTGGCGCAACTTCCGGCTCATCTGCTGTTGCGCATTGCGCAAGTCTTTGAATATCGCATTGTGCTCTTTATGCATGGGTCCACCCCCTTCGGTTGCGCATGCCTTCATTTGCATTGCGCTGTTGCTCAGCCTGTTTTCAGTGGCGCAACTGCCTCCTGCTGAATATCGCAGAATGGCGCAATTTTGGACTTGCGCATGCGCAAGCCTGTTGCGCATGGCACAATCCTTTTGAATATCCCACCCCAAGTGCCAAGGACAGGATCAGATGAACAAGTAATTCAACTAAATCTAGCTATACTCAAATAATAATCCAATGGAGAAATAAAGACAAAGCAAAAAGGAACCAGGATAGCTATGTTTTTAAAATCTGTCCTACAATAAAAGCAATGTTATCTCTGCTGTATTATAAAACTTGCTACTAACTCCTCCTGACTCAGCTAAATCGCATATCATCGAACTAACTAAAAATGTGCAGTTTTAATTCACCAGAAAAGTTCCAGCAAGTGGAGAAATTTACCTTCACCGAATTACTTTGCAAAGTTCCCACTTCACCCAAACATCACACTTCGCAATGAGTTTTCATGGCGAAGTGGCATGCACTTTTTCAGATGACATCATCATAAAGTGGCAACTTTGTTGGAGAACTCTCATGACTTTGCTTGGAAAAGTGTCACATTGGGGGCTAAAAACTTTGCAAAGCTGGCACTCCGTAAAGCTGTCAAACTCTAAAATAATTTGCGAGGTGAAGTTTGTTAACTTAGCACACCTCTGCTTTTAACTGTTGAAGCCTGTAGATGTGCAACTACCCTGCACTGGACATGTAACCACACTACTATAGATAGATGAGAAATTTAAAAAATGCAAATAAATAAATGTTAAAAAACAGGTCTGAACTCCCCTATTTTCTAGCACTCACCACTATAAAGGAACATTAAATTGGAAAAAAAAAATAAAACTCAGAGCCTACAGATTCTAATAAGGCCAGATAATTCAGAGCTATTGAACATCTCCACTGATAACTTCCTAATACTTCTAATGCCTGAAAGATCCAAAATGAAAAGACTGCAAACAGCTTAAGGAAACTAGATTAAAAAACCTTTTTGACACTGAACAATTGAAAAGAAGCTGGATGTGTTGCCCCTCTTATTGGACCTTCAGAGCAGATGTGGCAGATGATCTAGGCATCTTTTCCAGAAGGCCACATTTTACAGTAATAAAACTAGTAGACATCTTGCCTGGGAGGGCTTTGCTGTTAGACTGTGATTTTCAGAGACTCCCTTTAAGACTGATAATACATATGCCCCATGATGTGCTGTTCACCCAGCTAAACCCTTACAGTGACAACAATGAGGGGGATGCAACCCAATCGACAGTCATTCCATCAGCTGTGACTTTGCAGCGCCCTCCATCTTGCTGCCCCAGGAGTGTTGTGCTCTTCCTCCTACAGCTCTGACATGGAGGTGATTTTTTTATTGTCTGGGGGTATGGAGGGCTTCCAAAATGTGCCCCAGTGCTTTGCTGTGATGGCGGTTAGGTGGCATAATTGCTGGGCGACATAGTCACCGTCAGCATTGTGCTGTTGATGTAGTGTCGGTCAACAATATCAATGTCAAACTGACATGGTGGAACCATGTCTCACAAACAAAGACAGCTAGACTAGACCTTTTGGAAAAAATAGACCTTATCTATACACAACATGACATATTTGTGATACCCAGGCTCTGCAGCATATAGTTTCTGATGCAAATTTAGTAGACGCTTTTAGACACTTACAAAAAGACCCAGGGTATACCTATCATAGGCATACCTATGCAACCAGAATTGATTATTTTTTTACTTCTTGTTATTTAATTCCAGTAACTATGGATTTGTGTCCCTCTGAATTTTCTGATCATGCAATTTTAGATAGCTCCTTCAGCCTGGCAGCAGTTCCATCACCTCAGCTCTTCAAGTAGGCATTCTTTCTGTCTCAGAATTATTGGAAGACATAAAACAAGGTATTTCAGAGCTCAGATGCCAGACACTCGACATACTGCATGTATGATGATCCATGGTCATGGTGGACACATACAAAATCTGATATAAAAGACATTTTTATAAAATACAGATAATGGAAACCAAATTCAGACTATTTGCAATACAGGCTATAAAACCAAGTATACAAACTTATGTCTCTAACCTCAACAGAACAGGTACACTATAAACCACAAATAGATGTACAAAAATCACAGATGTGTAAATTTCAATAAGATAGAGCAGCTTCCTTGGAGGCAGGGATGAAGTTCAGTACAGAAAAGCAACCTGCTTCAGACCTCTTCATGGCATGTAAACAAAGGATGGATGCTACCAAATAACTGACCTATTTAATGAAATGGGTGATTCAAAGACAAATGAATTAGAGATTCTAAAAGTGGTGAAGGATTATTTACAACTTTCTTTTAGTCAAGAACATAAGGTACAGATCCTGCTTTCTAATTTTTTACAAGCTCCACTTCTACAATTAATAGGCCCACAAAAAGTATTTTAGAGACTCCTACAGTATATCTAAGGAAGAGATTGTTAAAGTTACATCTACCTTAAAAACAAGTACTTCACCAGGCATAGGTGGAATAACAAATAAATTCTATAAAACTTTTCCCCAGGAAATCAGTGAAATACTAGAAGCAGTATACAATCATATATAAACATCCCCAAGATCATTTCCAGAATTTGGGAAAGCCATCATGACTTTTATATATAAAAAAGGGGATATGTGCAATATTAAACACTGAAGACACATCAGTCTCCTAAATACTTATTATAAAATGTTATCAAAATTAATATGTTTACGACTACAGATGATAGCAGATTTTTTAATAGACCTTGTACAAGCATGTTCTATCCCAAATAAAAACATACAGTATAACTTAAGTCTATTACAAGAGATATTTGAGTTTAGCAGGCAAAAGAAAGTTACTGGTTTTGCTCTATCTTTAGATCAAGCCAAGACTCTTGAGAAATTCTCACATACTTTTCTTTTTTAAGTGTTAAAAGCGTATGGCATCCCAGAGAAAACAATATCCTGGATAAAATGCTTTATAGAGATGCCATTTATGCACCTTCAGGAAATGGCCAATTAGGAGAAATGCTATTGTTAAAAGCAGGTGTCAGACAAGGCTGTCCATTAAGTCCCCTATTATACACCTTTGTGCTGGATCCTTTAGTCAGGCAAATAAATTGGAAGAAAAATATTATATGTATATCGCCAGATACTGTTAATAGGCCCCCAAAGATTTCAGCATATGCAGATGATGTATGCCTATTTATAAAAGATGGTAAATCAGGTAAAGTAGCAATTCAAGTTATACAGAAATGTTCTGAAATATCAGGAGCACAGATAAATATTGACAACAGTTCAGGTTTATGTTTAGGATCTTCAATAGGGACACCTCAACAAATAGCAAATACCAAAAGTGCAACATTGTAGAATTTGAATAAGCATACCTCCAATAGATCTCATACCAAAAATTAGGTTTCTATGTTGCTTCGTTTTAATGTTATGAGCTGTTTTGTAACCCTGATTTCACTATCTATTCAAAAAAGCCAGTTTCAGTGAAGCGTCACTGATGACGTCATCTCCTGAAATCACACTCTAGTCCTCCCTGTCAGGAACCTTATAGGACCTGCTTCTCCAAAGTTTAAGAAACTGTAGCTATCGTAATCCTTTTTTGGAAAATAAAAATGAAATAGGGTTGAATGCAGTGCTTGCATTTCCAGAATGTTCAGATGCATGGCACTGTGCTTTGGAACATGTCAGAAGGTGGGTTTGGAATGTAGCACTGAACCAATGCATAGAATGTCATGGTGGACCACAATTTTAAAATGTTGGGGGGACATGAAATCTCAGAATGTGACAGTGATGTGCCATCTCAAAATGTGGTGGAACAGTCAGTCTCGGAATACGACAGGGACACACATCAAGGAATTTGGTGGGGATTGGCAATTTCGGAATATACAGTAGTGAGGATGCACACTGTCAGAATGTGACAGGACACACCATTTATTCTGAAATTGCTTGTCCCTGCCACATTCCAGAATTGTACGCACCCACCATATTTCAAAATTGTGCATCACATCTCCACCAAATTCCAACATTATGCGCCCAAGCCACATTCTAAAATGATGCATCCCTGCTACATTGTGAAATGGTGCATCCCTGCCAACTTGTGTTTCAGTGCCACATTCCCAAATTGTTACTGCCACATTCCAAAATTGTGCATCACACCACATTCTGAAATTGTGCCACGACCACATTCCGAAATTGTGCATCACCACAACATTCTGAAATTGAATGTCACTACCACATTCCAAAACTATACATCACTGCCACATCCAAAATTGTACAGCACTACCACATTCCAAAATTGAGTCACCACCACATTCCAAAATTGTGTGTCAGTGCCACATTTCAAAATTGTGCGTCACTGCTGCATTCCGAACTTGTGCATCACTTCTGCATTCTGAACCTGTGCATCACTGCCGCATTTTGGAATTATGCATCACTTCCACATTTGGAAAGTGTGTTTCACCACCACATTCCAAAACTGTGCATCACTGCTGCATTCGGAAACTATGCATCACCGCTGCATTCCTAAATTGTGCATCACTACCACATTCCGAACCTGTGTCACAACCCCATTCTGAAATTGTGTGTCACTGCTGCATTCTGAAATTGTGCCTCACTGCTGTATTCTGAATTTGTGCATCACTGCCTCATTCTGAATCTATGCTTCACCACCACATTCTGAAATTATGCATCATCACCACATTCTGAAACTGTGTCACCACTGCATTCCAAAACTGTGCATCACTGCCACATTCCAAACCTGTGCATCACCACTGCATTCCAAAATTGTGTCACCATTGCATTCCAGAACTGTGCATCACTGTCACATTCCAAAATTGTGCATCACCACCACATTCCAAAATTGTGATTCACTGCCACATTTGAAAACTGTGCATCACTGCCACATTCCAAAATTGTGTGTCACTGCCACATTCTGAAATTATGTGTTCTGGCTATTTTTCCAAGACTGTTTCACTGCTGCATTTCACAGTTGTAACCTGGTGACATTTTGAAATCTCATACCTGAAGTATTTAAAAAATTGCACACAACTTTGTCATTCTAAAGCCATATTTGCCACTGCATTCCATCCCCCATCACATTCTGAAGTACTATACTTGCATCTACTCATTATGGAAGTGCATGTGCTGACCCCCCCCCATGTCAGTTTTCCTTTTTAAGATGTTTACTTCGCCTGCAGTTTTAAGTAACATAGGAGAAATACAGTAAGTCAAACAAGGTAGCTTGCAGGGAGGACTAGTCTGTGAGCTCATGAGATGACATCATCATCAGCTCTTCATTGAAACTGTCTTTTTTGAACAGGCAGTGAATTAAGGGTTGCACAATGATTTATAACTTTTAAATGAAGTAACTTACAGATATGATTTTTTTGGCATGAGGCTGATTGAGGATATACAGATCCAAATTCTGAATTTATTGATGCCAAAAATAGTGGCCTCAGTCCCACTTTAAGATCTCCACTTCCCTGGGAAAATATTAGGGAATTTTTTGGACATGGTAACTTACCAGCCATGAATTGGGAACACCAACTAGAAATATGTGAAAAGAAGGTAAAAATATACAAATCATGGATATTTTCAAACAAAAAAGGGTCTTAATAAAAAAGTTTCTACTCCTCATTTTCACATTACCCTGCCCCCATGAATCTGACCACAAGACTGTATAGCAATTTATTTCCAAATGTTATGGGGCAGCCACCTCAATCTGGTGAAAAGAGATTACATATACTTGTCTTTTAAAAAGGCAGGACTAAATATGATGAACCCTTTAGTTTTTTTTTTTATTAGTTTTTTTTTTTCCTTTCTCAATGATTAAGTGGGTATGGTGAGATGCAATACAGCCATTGCAACAGTGGATAAAATTTTCATTGTCAACTTACATGTCAAAATGGAATCAGGAACCACCAAAATTACTCAGTTCATATACTATACCAGAGTATGTCCTCCCAACATTGTGAAAAGTTAGACAATGAAAGGTGACAAAAACAATAATCACTAGTTCATCTAGAAAACAGATTTATTCACATATAATGAAAACCATGCAGAATCCAATAGTGTTCCCACTGTGTATTCCAAATAAAATGAAGCAAGCCCTCTCATTGTTAAACAATTTCAGGATACCAAAAAATAACATGGGATATATTGTGACTATGTTGCCATGATTAACTAGGGGTTAGGGTAACTTGAAGCACAGATCAATTCAGAAGCAGCTATGCCATAGGACATAATGGGCCGGATATTCAAACTGTGCTATTTTGTGGTGCAAGCCCTTGTGCTGCACAAAATAGTTGCGCAGAGGTGTGGCCAGAGCGATATTCAAAGGAGTTGCGCTATTGTAACTCCTTTGAATATCACCCTAAACCACAGCCACTGTGCATAACAGTGGAACTTGCACCACCGCAAGTGGTCAAAGTGGAGCATTCAACTTGCAGTGGCATAAAGTACCATTGCTCATGCGCAAATTTCCGATATTCAAAAGGTGATATGCAAATGGGGCCATAATTCATGCAAGGTGCAGGGGGGGCCATTTGCATCTGTTTATAGCCCCATTTGCATGCCATTATTAGCATGCAGGTGCGCCGATCCCCGAGGACTTGCACCTGGTGCCCTGCCAGCAGCAGCCATCGGGGACCGACACCCCAGCCCAATCGTGGAAAAATTGTATAAACCCCCACAACCACTGGCCCAATCGTGAGCAAAAAGCATAAAAATACCCCCTCCACCGACTGGCCCACGCGGGCAACAGCCTAAACAACCCCCACCAGCCTGATCACTGGCAGCAAAATGTCCCCCAAAACATATCCCGGTGGTCAGTGGACGCTAAGCCCGATCACGGGCTGTGAAATATAATAAATCCCCGACACATATCCCTGGTGGTCCAGTGGACCGCTAAGCCTGACGCCGCTGCATAATCGTAGTAACCCCACCCCACCCACCCACAAAGCCCCAGCACCCCACTCCCCCACAGCCGGCGGGTGGCAGCATCCCACCTGCCTGCTGCCCCACTGCCCGCCGACTGACTGCCCAGTAGGGCTGCACACCCATTGGTGCAGAGCATGAGCCAATGAGCGTGCAGCCCATACTGTACAAGGCAGTCCAGATAAGTGAATGAATTCACATAAGTGAATTCATAAGTCGGCGGGCTGCGGGGAGCGGGGTGGTGGGGGTCAGGGTGTGGGTGGGGACACCTAGATCCCAGGACATGGTCTTGGGTGGGGGGTTTCCACATTATGCAGCCCACAATTGGGCATAGCAGTCCACTGGACCACCAGGGATACATGTCGGGGATTTATTATACTTCTACAGCCCGCGATCGGCTTCACTGGACCACCAGGGACATGTCGGGGATTTATTATACTTCTACAGCCTGTGATCGGGCTTCCACTGACCACCAGGGATACATCTGGGGAATGACTTTGTTGCCCGTGTGATCGGGCTGGTGGGGGGTGATTTAAGCTTATGCCCATGATCGGGCTGGTTGGGGGATGTTTTACTTTTGCCCACGATCGGGCTGCAGGGGCACAGGGGGTAGGTTGAGGGCCAGCCACGGGTGGCAGCTGCTGTGTTGTGCCCTGCAATGCGGCAGCTCACCTGTGGGTGGCCCTCGACTTGATCCTTTTTTTTTGGCTTAAAGTTGTGCAGGCGCAGGTTGGGGGTTGCGCCTGCACAACTCTGCACAGCCCGGCTGAATATTGGGCTGTGCAGTTTATGCATGGTTCCTCCCCCTTCAGTTCAGCATGCATTCATTTGCATTGTGCTGTTGCTCAGCATGTTTTCAGTGGCGTGACTGCCTCCTGCTGAATATCGCAGAATGGGATAATTTCGGACTTGCGCAGGTGCAACCCTATTGTGCATGGCACAACCCTTTTGAATATCTGGGCCAATGTGTAAATGAGGAAGAGCACTTAGAACATTTCTTCCTAAAGTGTACCTTTAGCACTCATTTTTGGGACTCTTTACCAAGAAGGTGGAAATGGCCATTTTTAACCAGACTAACCTATGAAACTCTTATATTAGGAAATTACACCGCAATGTGGAAACAATTCCATCCTAGTACATTAAAAATGATATTTCCTAGCATCAAATATTTTATGGCAGGCCAGATGCCAATATGTAATGCAACAATTGCAGTCCTCAGATTCATCAGTTGTTTTGCTAATTGTGACTATGTTGAAAGAAGTAAAAGAAAGTGATTATCTTAAGAATGCTAAAGGAAAAGTGGACTGTCTAAGGAAAATAGAATGGATTTAAATTAACATATAATATAAAACAGGGGGGCATGCAAGAAAATTTAGCAGGATTGCATATGAAGTCAGTATGAGTATATGTATACAATAGGTTATAGTGTATTTTTTTCTGTTTTTTGTTTGTGATTAAACAGTCTTAGAATGATGTTTTGTTGATATACTAATAAAATTCACCTACTCCTCTGGGTCTGCATCACTATCTCTAGTGGCTGCCCAGACAGAAACACTTTGGTGTTTTAATATGGAGTAGATGTGCCTACAGAAGCAGACAGAGGTCCAGTGCCAGCACCTCCTTTTTCTTTTGGAGGAGGATGAGATCAGATTTTTTGGAAAATGGCAATACCTTTGTGGAGAGAAGAAGAAGCTCCTGGACATTTACCAGTCCACAGGGATAGGAGTAAGTAGAAACACTTTTGGTTCTGAGCAGCCTAGGAATTCCTGGGGGCTCCTTTGCCATGTTTTTGGCAACAAGCCCCCCCCCCCGCAATGAGAGGAGGTTGGGGGTTATAGAAGCAGGATAGAGGGAAGCAGTAGTTCCTTTTTATGGCTGCAGTGGGCAGAGTGGCGCAGACATCTTGCAATTACAGTAGAAAAAGGGAGCTCTTCAGATTCCGAACAGAACAGATAAAATTGGAGGTTTATGCAATCACTCCATGTATTCTCTTTAAAGAAAGCATCATAGCTCATAAACATGTCATCCTAGTCAGCCCTTCCCATCAAGAAATATTCATAGCTCATTTAAACATGTCAGCTTAGCCTTTCCTAGCCATAAACTGTAAATGACTTTGAGAAGGAGGTTCACATTTCAGATGCTGGGATCTACAAGAATTTAAGAAAGGACAACAGTAAATAACACACTAACTTATGTAAATCACTTAGCGAGTTTTTTATATTGGTTATTCTGGTAACTGTTCATATTTTTGAAATTCATTGGTGAAAGATAGTATAACAAAGAAAGCTAAAATGGGATGCTGCATGCAGGAAGAGACAAAGGTTTCTAAATTCTGCTGGCATTGAGAGGAATGTGTGTGTGTGTCTATGTGGCACTCTGTTAACCCTTTCCTGGTACATTAAAAGTTTCCTTGTCAGTTTTCAAATGGCTGTAATGCTACCTGTGTACTGTTTAGAACACGAAGCAGTGCATGTGTGTTAATGTCAAAGTGCTTACCCAAATTACAATAAAAAATTAAGGTTAAATGTATAAGTAAGTAAATAAATGCCAAATAAGGCAGGGTATGTGTTATTTCTCATATAGCAGTTAAATGAGCACAGAAAGTCCCTCACCTTTCACCAGCATGCAGTCTCATGAACCCACTCCTGAGAGTCATGCCCACTGAGCTCACAGTGTCCACCCTTAAGTACAATCCATGATGGGGGGAACAGGGATACTCTTCTCATCCTTTCTGAATGCTCACTGAGCTCATGACTGCACCTCTGCCATGAGGACCCAGGGCATCCCATTGATTCTGGATAAGGGAACAATACCAGTCTCAAGTCTTGTGGCCATATGAACCCTTCCTTGGCTAGTAGACAAAGGAGGAAGACCCAAGCATCACACTCTCTTTGGGGTAGCAGTGTAAGCCTGATTTGGCCTTCTCCCCACAGGACATGCAACAGCCTGGTTTAAAATCCCTACAGACTCATCCCTGAGACTTTGGTATTCTCTATCTGTCCTTGCAGATCTCTTACAGGCCCCTTTCTCAGTTTGTTTGCTATTGGTGAGACTCCTCTGGCAATAACAGTTTTTACAGATTATTAATTATTCTTCCACAGTCACACACAGAATTTAGAAATTTCATGTAGGCAGAATTTCTTTGGAAAAAAACAAATGTTTTTACTGGATACTTAATAAATCATATAGTTGCAACTAAAAGGGTGTTAGAAAGTTTTGGTTACAGCATAAAACAAATGAAAATAGATTTACAGTACAAGTCACTTAATCGGGACACAGATAATTGGGACTTCTGCTTTATTGGGATGTCCCACTGAACACCAATTAAGTGACTATGTTACTCAATGAATACTGTCACTGGTTAAATGGGATGCCACTGCCATTTTATAGGGATGATTTTCTCCCTGAAAGACATACTCTGACTTGTCCCTGATGCTAATCATCAGGTGTGCTACCCTACTATTCCTTTTTCACACATTTACAACACCTGAATAGGTTTAAACTACATTCCTAAACTGCTGCTTCCTGTGAACACACTCTTTTTCCCCACTGTAGCCTATGCTTTAATCCACCCTACCACATTGAGAAGAGTTTTCGAGAAGTGTTTTCCAATGATGGATTTTAGCAGAGCTGAGCAAGAGGGAAAGCAAGAAAGAGTGAGCACATGGTGTTTTTTTTTGTTTGTTCATTTATTTTAAACAGACAGAGGAGCAGCGCACAAGAGAAACTGCTAAAGTAGTAAGACACACACGTAGCAAGTTCCAAAGCAGAAACACAAACCGTTGTAGTGACAACTGTCAGCAGTCCTTCAAAAACAGCTTTGTGCATTAAAGTTCCATTCAGAAGCTTTATTCTTTACAAAAGATGGGTTTAAGAAAATAGGTTTTAAGTCTGATTCACCACATGTTGAACCATACTAGCAAAGCCTAATTTGAATGCGAGAGGAGTGCTGACCATTTCCATTAGGGCGGTTTGTGTTTCTGCTGTGGAGTACTAGAGCCATGTTTACATCTTCAAGCTAACTCTCCTCCATCAGTCAGCCAAACTGAACATGCATTACATTACAAAGAAAGGGCACTTCTTTTAAATGGGGCAGACACTTAATCGGGAAAAAAAGCCTGCCACCAGGGTATTCCAATTAAGTAGCTTCTATTGCATAGAATAAAATGCACTATAACTGTTAGCTAATCTATACCTTAAACATTGCAGTGATCTGAAGTCCAGAAAAAAGTAGATGAAAGTTTTCAGTTTCTCTGGTCCTTGGTAGCCACACTGGATTTCAGCAGTTTGGCTCCTGGTGTGTGTCAAGCAGAGTGTCCATATGAAAATGTGTGTCCAAATGCTCTGATCTGGTCTGTTTATAGTGTTGGTTATGCCAGTCCATGGATAGAAGCTGGTCCTTCCATTTTAGGCCACCAGGTGTCACTCTTGTGCTTCCCCAACACAACGTTCTGCCACCTGGTGAAGTTACCCAGCCTACATTTATGACACCTGACATTACAATCTCACACAGATCTGTTAGAAGTAAGTGTTCTTTCCTATTACCTCACAAAATGAAGTATACTATCAACAGTTTCCTGGGATCAAAGTATTATGCTTTTTTTTTTACGTAAAAAGGGCTATCGCCAGACATTTTACTACTTATTTTTCCCTTGCGTAGTTAACTTGGAGGAAGACTCTTTGATCAGCTATTGACAAGCTTTTTGACAATAAATTGTCATTTTCCTGGCAAGCAAGACTGGTCAGTAGGTTAAAAGAAGGTCAAACTCTCTTTTAAAAATTCCAGTCTTTTCTGTATGTGCCTTTGCTGACACTGGCATGTACATATACATAGAAATACACACACAAAAAAACAAATATACAACAGAATTATATCTACAAATAATGGCTAGCAGCTGGGCAGCTCATGACACCTCTCTCTCCTAGACTGAATTTTTGGGAATCCATCCCTAGGCATGGTATGATTTTCATAAATTCTTTTCACTGCTCTATCTGGCGAAATAGCCCATCTGACTTGGCATTGGCTGATCCGTCCCTGTGGGTAATGGTCATATAGTAGCACTGTAAGGCAATATTCCACCTTTAGAGACAATCATTTATTTTACCCATCTACGTTTGCCACACCAGGGGGTTATGATCAGTCTGTACTTCGAAGTGCATGCCAGCGTGAAAGCACCAGGTAATTCGGAAATCGAATTTGTTAGCCCTGTAGCAGCAAAGCAGCCCCTGGACTTGCTCCCTCCCCCCGGTGGTGCGGCGGCCTCAGTGCCAAATTCAAATCCCACAAGGTACTCTCCATGAGGAAAATCGGAACTCTACAGACTGAGCCGAACTTCTGCACCCACTTCCTCCCGCTTTGCACCTGTATTTCAGGAACTGTATTTTCTGAGCATTTTTACAAGCTTTGAACTGTTGTAATAATTTGTAATAGTTTATATGCTGGTTACATTCTCTGTTCCTGACCTGCTTTGTACACCTTGCCTCCTACTGCCTGATACGCAGTTGCAGCGCTCCCCGCCCCCCAAGCTCTACCCCCACCCCTTTCTCTTTTGTTTCTGCAACCGCCCCTCCCTGTGTATGTCCCTATTTAATTTACCTTGCTCTCTTGTCTCTGCAGTAGTCCTCGGTGGTTGCGAGGGCTCGGTCTCTGCCCTCCCAGCAAGCCTGCAGGACTCCAGCGTGAAAGTGCCAGGTAATTCGGAATCGAATTTGTTAGCCCTGTAGCAGCGAAGCAGCCCTGGACTTGCTCCCTCCCCAAGAAGCTGCGCTCGCCAAATTCAAATCCCACAAGGCACCTTCCGTGAGGAATGAGCTCTAGCCCCGCCGCCCCCACCACCACCCTTGGTCGGCTCCTTGTTATATTGGCAGTGGTGAGCCATGTGGGGGCACGATATAACCTATCAGCCCTGTTTGTCATCTGCAGGTTATATTCTGTCACCACTAGTGGCCGCAATTTCAGCCTAGCTAACTCTTTCACCTACAATCCTTCCCTACTCTATCTCACCCTACTGCACTTTTTCCTTTTTCCTCTTTTCCCCCACTTCCCCCCTGTTCTACCTAGTCATACCCTGCTCAGCTCTCTGCTCTTCCCTGTGCAGTCTGCGCGAGGTAGGCACTGACACATAGTTGCTGAATCCCTTAGGGTCTTAATCCCCAAATAACCTCCTGCTCCTCTACTTTTTCTTTTTTTCTTTTTGCTTTCTTGCACCCCTTACTGGTCTACGGGAATCCTTTCTATTCCCCTGCCTAAACTCCCCTGCTGCTCACTGGCCCCCCCGGGGTCTATGGCCCACCCTCCACAGCCGCTACCCTCCCCTCCGCTCCCCAACTCCTCTCCCTGGCTCTCCTCGAAAGGGCTCAAGCTCGCCCACCTGAATGTGCGGAGCCTTCTCCACAACCTAAATGAGCTCACCACTTGGGTTCCTCTACAAACCCGACATCCTGGCCCTTTCAAAACCTGGCTCCAAACCCCATACCCAATGCCCAGTGCTCCCTACAGGGGTACAACCTCCTCCGATGGGACAGGCCGGGTAAGATGAAGGGTGGTGGGGTGATTCTCTATTACCTGGCACATCTCAACCTGTCCCTCATTGACCACCATCCTGCTGACCTGCCTGCATGTGAGTTCCTCCATGCCCTCCTCCTGCTGGGTCACTGTAAGAAGATCCACGTGATATGTGCCTACAACCCACCTAAGTATGGTCTGCCGGGGCTCTCCTCCCTGCTTGACTGTGTCAGCAATAAAGTGGGTCTCAACGAAACTCTCGTGCTTGGAGACTTCAACCTCAACTGGCTGGGGGCTAATCACAAGTTGTACGAACCTCTCCTTTCCGGCCTTACACTTAGCCAAGTCATTACCGAACCCACCAGGCTTTCCTCTAGGGGGAACTCAGGAACCCTTATAGATTGGCTCCTGTCAAACAGGCCTGCCAATATCTTATCCTCAGACACCCTCCCAGATGTCATCTCTGACCACTCCCCTATCTACTGTGTCTGGGGTATCTCCCTGCCTAATATCCCTAGCAAAATCATCGAACTGAGGGACTATTCCAAATTTAATCCCCATGACTTCCTGAATGACCTTCTAGCTGTTGACTGGTCTGATGTAACCAGCTCCACTGACCCCTCACAAGCTTTGGATCTATTTCTAGCCAAGCTAATCCCCCTTCAGAACAAACATGCCCCCCTTACTAGGAGAAGGGTGAGGGGCACCATCACTAAATGGCTAGATGGGGACCTACTCTCCTTCATGAAAGCCAGGGATAAACAATGGGCATCCTACAAGGCCTCCCTTAACACTCATGACCTGATGGCCTATAGGCACCTCAGAAATACCTGTAAAAGAGCCATCCACTCTGCAAAAAGTGATTTCTGCAAAACTCAACTACTCTCCTCCAGCAGCAACTCGAGGAGCTTCTGGCAACATATTAAAAATGCTATCGGGGGCTCGGCAAAAGCACAGGTTACTGACCTGCTCATCAGTGGGATCAGCTGCAATAACCCCCACACCATCGCTAATACCCTCAACTCCTTGTTCTCCGAACCGTCCCACTCCGCCCCTCCCCTGTCCCCTCTCGTCCGCTCCCCTGGGGCCCCACCTCCCGGTCTTCACCCCGGCCCCCTTTTCAACTGAGGCCGGTTACTCCCAAAGGGACCCAAAAGCTGCTCTCCAGCCTCTCTCCCCATAGCGGAGCAGGTCATGACACTCTCGAGCTGAAACTCCTTAGACTGGGTGCCCACCTCTTTGCCAGACCCATCTCGCACCTATTCAATTCCTCCATTAACTCAGGGATCATTCCCGACCTGTGGAAAGTGGCCAAAGTCGTTCCTATCTTAAAACAGGGGAATCCTAGGGAGCCTCAGAACTACCGCCCCATCTCCATCCTGTCCGCCCCCAGCAAACTGCTCAAGAAAGCCGTTGTCTCCCAGCTCTCCCAATACATCCTGGACTACAATCTACTCTCTCCTGCCCAGCATGGCTTCAGGAAAGGGTACAGCACATCCACCGCCCTTGCCATTGTCACCTCCTTGATCAGGTCGGGCACTGATCAAGGCAATCTCACTGGGACATTTTCGTAGACCTGTCCAAAGCCTTCGACAGAGTTAATCACTCCCTCCTTGGTTCCACACGTTCCTATCCCTTGGGTTCTCCCCTTCTGCCCATGCATGGTTCCAGAACTACCTTTCCAACTGACAGCAATACACATACTTCAATCGGACATCCTCCAAGCTTTCCCCTGTCCTCTGTGGGGTACCTCAAGGGTCTGTCCTTGGTCCGACCCTATTCTCGCTATTTATCAATGACCTATCCGCCGTCCCTGCCCATACCCAGTCCACTCTTTACGCAGATGACCTCGTCCTCCTGTCCAGCTCGCGGGACATCTCCTCCCCTTAACTCCGAGCTTAACTCTGACTTTGAACACATACACACCTGGTTGCGGGACCACAGGCTCACCCTCAATCTCAAAAAAACTCAAGCCATGTTGTTTGGGTCCTCGAACAAATTAAAATCCTGCCCTGCTCCTCTGCGTATCCTTGGGGCCGATGGCTCTCCCCTGGAGATGGTTACCTCCACCAAGTACCTAGGCATCACCCTTGACCAGCAGCTGGACCTCACCCTGCACATCCGTAACATCTGCAATACCTCTAATTGCAAACTTGGCCTAGCTTATCAAGCCAACAGCTGCCTCACCCCTGCTGCCCACCTAGCCCTCGCCCGAGGGGTCCTCCTCCCCCCTCTCTCTGCTACGGCCTCGTAACTTTTGCCCCAGTCCCCAAAACCAGCCTATCAAAATGGGACACAGCCTACAACAATGTTTGCCGTTCACGCTCTCTGCCCCTCCCTCACCCACCAGTGTGATCTCTACAGCTTAGGTGGCTCCCCGAGAAACACGAACCTTCAGTTATAGGTAACTCATCGACAACATCGTCCACTCTGGTTCCCCTGCCACCCTTGCCCTTCCCCTCAATCCTAGGGCCCCCCCACCTCCTCAGGCCTGGGACAACCCAGGATCGTTTTGTTCCTAGGACCCGCACCCGCGGGTGATCGGTCCTTCCACATTTATGCCCCCAAACTTTGGAATTTGCTCCCTGAACCAGTCAGGGCCGCCTCCTCCCATCCAAGCTTTAAAGCCTCCCTCTGGAATTTCCTGAAACCTTCTCCCCCCTGCCACTGCACTTCGTAACCTACTCCCTTGCCCCTACCTCCCCCATCCTGATTGGGTGGGGGCCTCTCCCTCCTCCCCACTCCCCCGTCTGTGCCCACACGCACTTCTCCTCTAGCTCCGGCCAGCCTCCTGACCCCCCCACCTTTGGCACCCCCTGCTTGCACTTACCACTGTCACTGCTACTGTTCATGCACAGTGTTTTACCTTGTCATTGAGCTAGCCTTGTAATGCCTGTTGTGCTAGGCTACCTTCTGGTCTCCTCAAACTGACTAATAGTGAACCTTACAAATCCATGTTTTTGAGCTATTGCCCATGTTATTATCTGTATTTCTCCTGTGTATTCTTGCAACTACTGTGCCACCTTCATAATGCCTGGCTCTCCTATGGACTTTTCCCTATTTTTGTAACTGTTAATTGTATGATGTCTGCCTCCAGTAATTCTCTCCTGGGTCGCACCCATTTCTGTAACTGTTATTGTACATTGTATTACACCTGTAACTCTCCCGGGTCTCACCTGAAAATAGGCACATGGCTGTCTAGTGTGCTTACCCAGTTAACAAAAGCAAATAAATAAATAAAGGTACTGCTCTAACTTCTTCAGGTCCCATACCAGTGCATGGCATCCATTTTCAACTGTGAAATAGGCCTGCTCCTGGGAAGGCAACATTTTGCTAAGGTACACTATTGGGTGGTCATTCCCTTGGTTAGAGGTCTGACTGAGGACTGCTCCAATCCTTACATCTGAGGCATCTGTCTGGACTGCAAATGGCTTACTGTAGTCTGAAATGGCCAACTTAGGGGCACTGCACAATGCCTCCTTTAGCCATGCAAAGGCTCATACACAGGCTGACTCCCATTTTACTTTTTTAAGCATTCTTTTCTTTAGCATGCCAGACAGTGGAGCTGCCAGGGTACTGTAATTTAGTACAAACATTTGATAGTACACGGCGGTCCCTAGGAAACTCCAAACTTTTTTCTGGGTTTCAGCCCTCGGCCATGCCTCTATAGCGTCAGTCTTAGCTTGGATGGGATGGAGCTGCCACCCTGGCCTTCTACATGTCCTAGGTGTGCCACCTATGCCATGGCCACCTGGCAGTTTTTAGCTTTGACAGTGAGCCCTGCCCTCTGTATCCTGCCAAACACTTCCTTCAGGTTGGACAAGTGTCCTTCCAACTGGCATTAAAGATGGCAATATCATCCAGATATGCCACTGCGTACTCTTTAATACCATGTAACACCTGGTTGACCAGCCTTTGTAAGATGGCAGGGGCATTCTTCACTCCAAAAGGCATTACTCTGAACTTGAATGATCCTATTAGAGTGATGAAGGCTGACCACTCACTAGGTCTGGCAGTTAACTCCACCTGCCAATACCCTTTTGCCAAGTCAATGGTGGTAAGGTGTGTCACTCCTCCCAACTTATCCAGTAGTTCATCCGTCTGTGGCATTGGGTGGGCATCAGACTTCATGAACGCATTAAATCCACAATAATAAACATGAAAGTGAGTAGAACAATTGGGATTGGGAATGAGGACTATGGGTGAGGCCCAGGGACTGTGGGATTTCTTGATTACCCCTAAATCCAGCATTTCCTCCACCTCCCTCCTAATGTCCTTTATGATGGTCTCAGACACCCAGTAGGCTGTCCATCATATGGGTGCTTGCGTCCCCATGTCTACATTGTGTGTTGCTAAGGGGGTTAGTCCAGGCTTGGATATTAACAAAGAGGTGAAGTCCACTAAAATCTTCCTCACTTCCTGGGTCTGCTCTGGAGTTAACTTGGGTGACAGTTTGATTGCCTCCACAGAGGACTCCCACTTGCTTTCCTCCAGCAAGTCCAGTAGGGGGTCTTCTTCGTCAGTCCCCTCCTCAAGACTACACACTGCAAATACCATGTCTACCCTATTTGCATATGGCTTCATCATGTTGACATGGTACATTCTATGGGTATGTCTCCTGTCAGGCAGTGCTGCAATATAGTTTACTTCATTAACGTGTCAGACTACCTAGTATGGTCCCGCCCACTCAGCCTGCAGCTTGTCCTTCTGGACCAGAATTATGACCATGACATCCTGACCTACACTGTACCAGTGAGCTCTGGCTCTGCGGTCATACCAGACCTTTTGCTTCTGCTGGTTGGCTGACAGGTTGCTCTGGGCTGCTCTCATAAGCTCCTTCAGCATTTCCCTGAACCTTAGGACATACTCCACTATGGGAGTTCCCTGGGTTGTGTGCTTGCCTTCCCAGTCTTCTCAGATCAAGTCTAGGGGTCCACACACCTTATGACCATATAAGAGTTTGAAGGAGGAAAACCTGTTGACTCTTGGGGCACCTCCCTGTATGTGAACAACAGGTGAGGAAGGTATTTCTCCCAGTCCCTCCCATGCTGTTCAGCAAATGCTTGGAGCATCGATTTTTGGGTACCATTGAACCTTTCCACAAGCTCATTTACTTGTGGGTGATAAGGTGTTGTGCATCTCTGCATCACCCCACACTTCTTCTACAAACACTTCATCAGGTCCGATATGAAGGCCCCACTCGATCGGTGATAACCTCCTGTGGAAACCCCCAACACTGGAGAAAATCCCTAGCAAGGCATCTGCCACTTTGTCTGTCCTAAGTGAGGAGAGGGTGACTGTCTCTGGGTATCGGGTGGCATAATCTACCACTGTCAGGATAAACTTCTTCCCAGAGGAGCTTGGGGTAGTCAGAGGTCCCACAATGTCCATTTCTACCCTCTGGAAGGTTCCTCCACAATGGTCAAGGGAATTAAGGCGGCTTTGGTTTTAGTATCTGCCTTCCCTATTTGTTGGCACTGGTGACAAGACCTGCAATATTCCTTCACCCACTGCATGAAGATGGGCCAATAGAAATTCTGGACCAATCACTGCATGGTGCGTGCAATTCCAAGATGTCTGGACATGGGGATATCATAAGCGATCTTGAGCAACTGCTCACGGTACCCCTAGGGAACAACAAGCTGTCTGCCCATCACCCCTCCCCCTGTCCTTACATCTTGTGTTTACTACAGTCCACTGTCCCAAAATATTCTATGTCTCATGTCACCTCCCTGTGTCCCGTCAGATTCTACACAAGTCTTTAGCCTCCCCAAACTTGGCTCTGTCCTCTGAGCAGCTGCAGATTCTTCACATTTTCCCAAGGTATGGGACATGTCCCCTTCAGTTTCTAAACTGGGATCCATAGCTCTAGTGTGAGGACATTCAGGGTCACTGCCATCTCTAACCTTATGACCACTGGTTACCCCTCCCTCCTCAGAATAATCTTATGTAGCTGCTTGTGAAATGCTATGTGGGAAAGTCCTGCCTCCCTTTCACTACTCTTCATTTCAGGAGACACAGGTTGCAGAACCAGCCTCCCATTGTTTTCCACGGGGCTTTTATGGGGTCCAGGGAACTATTTGCCATCTGACTGCGGGTAACTGCATACACCACTCCCTTCTGGAGATTGTTCCCTATAATCACATCCAGGGTGAGATTGTGTGCCACAGCTACGTTTTGCACTGTCTTTCCTGTCTCACCCCAGTTCCAAGAGAATGCTAGCAAGTGATAGAGTTTTCTTCTCCTCAATGAATCTTCTTACTGTTACAAACAGATTAGGTATAACCTGTTCAGGCTCAACCAAATCCCCTTTTACTAAACTAAGAGACACCCCCCCCCCCGGGTCCCTTAACCAATAGGTGTGCATCCCATTTACAGTAACCGGGTATATGTGCTCCCTCATGTTCATAAGGATGCTTTCAGGAATATGCAGTGCACCCAGGTCTATTCCAGCACCACTTTGCCCACTCTGTGCCTTTTTAGGACACCATCTAGCAAGATGCCCTGGCTATTTACAAAATCAGCAATCATCATTTCTATTATCTGATAAATTACTTTTTTGTAACCTGGGGCTTCCTTCTTTCTGTGAAGGCAGTGAGGGTTTTACCTGCCCTGAAGGTGCGCTTTCCCCTTCTGTGCTGCCAAACCCACACCACTCCCTTTCAGAGCAGGCTTGCTCCTGGAATAGCAATCCAAGAGCTCAGCAGCCTGCTGTGCTGTTTTGGGGTCTCGGTCCTCCAACCAGGTTTTTAGCTCTGCTGGGCAAGCCCTAAATAATTACTCTAGCAACATAACCTCCTCAATTTGTCCAAATAATTTGCTTCTACTCCCTCCCACCAATGCCTCAAAAACTGACGTTGCTTTCTGGTGAGTTCCTCATAGCTCATGTCAGGGCTTCTCCGGAGCTTATGGAACTGAACCCTGTATGCTTCAGGAGTTAAGTCATACTTTTTAAGCAATGGAGCCTTAAGGTTTTCATAATTGCTACTGTCCTGATTGTCAATTTGGCCTAGTGCCTCATGCCCTTATCCAGTAAGTAGCAGGATAGCTGGAAGCTCCAGGACTCCCTGGATAGTTTAGCCTGGATACAGACCTTTTCAAACAAAATCAAAAATGCATCCATATCCTTCCCCTCTTTAAATTCAGATATTAATTTGGAATTTAATTTATACCCAGCCCTGGAGATTCAGGCTCACCCCTGCCACTTACCTCCTCTGGTGCTGGTCATTGGAGTTTTAGCTTCTCCAGTTCAAACTCCCTCTGATGCTGTTGTTCTTCTCTCTCTCTCTCTCTCTCTCTGGTGCTGTCTTTCTTCCAACTCCATCTGGAACTTCTTCTGCTTGAATTCTAGCTCCAATCTCCTCATCTCCAGCTGCAACCTGATCCCTTCTGGCTCCAGGCCTGTGGTGACCTTCCCCTACTGCTGTGGCTCTGGGTTCCCTCTGGTCTTGCTGCCCTCCTCCTTGGAACTGGACACTGTGATGGACCCTGGCATCCCCACACCCAGGCTCTGGTCCTTATCAGTCACTGGCAGTGACTCAAAGTCCTGGGCAACCACTAACTCATCGGCTCCCACAACAGCCTCTATGAGGTTCTCTTTATTTAGACCTTTGTACTGAACCCCTCTGTCCTGACACAACTGCCATAGCTAGCCTGCAGTGTATGCGTTATAGTTGGAAGACAACTTCTTCCTTAACTATTATTACACTAGCTTACACAGAAAAAAAAAGAAAACAGGTAAGGAACTTTATACTGTAACCAAGTTATTTTTTTCCAAATCTCTGTCTTTATTGTATGTGGACTGTTTACAGTTTATCAAACTGATACACTGGGCTCGAATCCAACTGTTATGCCTGTGCCACCAATATCTTGAATCACAACAGTATACAAACAAATCTCTCATATCCCAATGCTGCACACCAGACTTGTCATGAACACACTCCTGAGTGTCAGGCCCACTGAGCTCACAGTGCCCACCCTTCAGTGCAATCCATGGTGGGGGAACAGGGATACCCTTCTTGTCCTTTATGAATGCTCAACAAGGTCACAAGTGCACCTCTGCCACAAGGACCCAGGGCATCCCTCTTACTCTGGATAAGGGCACAATACCAGTCTCGAGTCTTGTGGCCAAATATGAACCCCTCATTGGCTATTACAAAAAGGAAGAAGACTGAAGCATCACACTCTCTTTGGGGTAGCAATGTAAGCCTGATTTGGCCTTCTCCCCTCAGAACATGCAGCAGCTTGGTTCAAAATTCCTGCAGACTTGTCCCTGAGACTTTGGCATTCTCATTATCTTTCCGGATCCCTTGTAGACACTTTTCTCAATGTGGTCACTATTACTGAGACCCCTTTGACAATAACAACTTTCACAGATTATTAATAGACCTTCCACAATCACACACACAATACAGAAATCTCATGCAGAAGGCATTTCTTTAGACAATAACAAATGTTTTTTTTTCTAAAATACTTAAATCATACAGTTACAACTAAAAGGGTGTTAGGAAAGTTTTGGTTACAGCATATAACAAATGAAAATGGATATATAGAAGAAAATGTACTAGAACTGTGAGCTAATCTATACCTTAAAACTGTAGTGATTTGAAGTCCAGAAAAAGTAGATGAAAGTTTTCAGTTTCTTTAGTCCTTGGCAGCCACACTGGGCTTCAGCAGTTTAGCTCCTGGTGTGTCTGGTGTGTGTCAAGCAGAGTGTCAAGATGAAATTGTGTGTCCAAATTCCCTGATATAGGCTATTTATAGTGTTGGCTATCCCAATCTGTGGATAGAGGCTGGCCCATCCATTTTAGGCCACCGGGTGTCACCTTTGTGCTTCTCCAACACAATGTTCTGCCACCTGGTGATGTTACCCAGCTTACATTTATGACATCTGACATTACAATCTCACACAGGTCTGTTAGAAGGATGCGTTCTTTCCTTTTACTTCACAAAATGAAGTATACTATTAATAGTTTCCAGGGATCAAAGCATTCTGCTTTTTCTTCAAGTAAAAAGGGCTATCTCCTGACATTTTATTACTTCTGTTTCCCTTGGGTAGTTAAGTTGAAGGAAGACTCTTCGATCAGCTATCCACATGCTTTTTGGCAATAACTTGTCATTTTCCTGGCAAGCAATGCTGTCCTGTAGGTTAAAAGAATGCCAAACCCTTTTAAAAAAAATCCAGTCTTTTCTTTATGTGCCTTTGCTGACACTGGCATGTACATATACATAGAATTACACAAAAAATATAAATACAACAGAATTACATCTGGAAAAGGGCTAGCAGCCATGCAGCTCACCACACATGGTACACAACTGTGATAACTGTCATGTTGCCCCCCTGGGTTCATGCAATACTTCTAAGTATCACTCTCCTGTGCACTGCAGACAGACCCTGACCATTCACCAGCACACAGTACACAACTGTGATGGGCACCGTTTTGTACCACTATGTCCATGAAGTGCTTCTAAGTATCCCTCCACAGTGTAGGCAGTCTCTTACCTTTCACCAGCATGCAGAACACCATGGTAATGGGCGCCATGTCTCCCCACTGTTTTCATTCAGTGCTTCTGAGCTTCAGTCCTAAGAGCAGGCACTCTCTTACCTCTCATCAGTACACTACCTTGATTGGTGCATGTTGCGCCACTGTGTTCAAGCTGTGCTTTTGAGCATCATTCCACAGTACAGGCAGTCCCTCACCTTTCACCAACAAGCAGTACATCACTGTGATGGGTACGACGTCAACCCACTGTGTTCATGCAGTGCTTCTGAGCATCACTCAACAGTGCAGACAGTCCCTGACATTTTCCCAGCACACAGTACACCACCGTGATGGGTGCCATATCACCCCACTGTGTTCATGCATTGCTTATAAGCATCACTTCCCTTTGTAGGAAGTCCCTCATCTTTCACCAGCACACAGTACACCATTGTGATGGATGCCATGTCACCCAACTGTGTTAATGCAGCGCGTCTGAGCATCACTCCAATGTGCAGGCAGTTCCTCACCTTTTACCAGCACGCAGTACACCACCTTGAAGGGTGCCATGTCAACCCACTGTGTTAATGTAGTGCTTCTGACATTAGTCCCTGGTGCAAGGCATTTCCTCATCTTTCACCAGCACACAGTACACCACTATGATGAGTGCCATGTCACCCCTCTGTGTTCATGCATTGCTTCTGAGCATTGCTGTACAGTGCAGGCAGTCCCTTACCTTTCACCAACATGCAGTGTTCAACAGTGATGAGTAGCATCTTTGCCCACTGTGTTAATGCCGTCCTTCTGAGTATCACCCCAGTGCCAGCTGTCCCTTACCTTTCACCATCACACTGTGTTCATGCAGTGCTTCTGAGCATTGCTCATCAGTGCAAGCAATCCCTTCTTATTTATCGTTCACATTACACCACTATGATGAGTGTCATGTCACTCCACAGTGTTCATACTGTGCTTCTGAGTATTACTTCAACTGTGTTTCTTAAGATCATTCAACAGTGCAGGCAATCCCCCACCTTTCTCCAGCATGCAATACACCACCTTGATGGGTGCCATGTCACCCCACTGTGTTCATGCAGTGATTCTGACATTTCTCCCTTGTGCAGGCATTCCCACATGTTTCACCAGCAAGCAGTTTATCACTGCGATGTGTGCATTGTCACACCAGGTTGTTCATACAGTACTTCTGAGGATCACTCCCCCATGCAAACAGTCCCTCACCTTTCACCAGCAAGCAGCACACCACCATGACTGGTACCATTTCACCCCACCATGTTCAAGCTGTGCTTCTGAGCATCTCTCTTGTGTTCAGACAGACTCTAACCTGTCACCAGTACATAACGCACCACTGTGATGGGTGCCAAGCTGCCATATTGTGTTCATGCAGAGCTTCTGAGCATCACTGCACAGTGCAGGCATTCCCTTACCGATCACCAGCATACAATACACAACGCTAATGGATGCCATGTCACTCCACTATGTTCATGCAGTTCTTGTTAGTATCATTCCACAGAGCAAGTAGCCCCTCACCTTTCAACATCATGCAGTACACAGCTCTTATGGGTGCCATGTCAGCCAACTGTGTTCATGTAGTGCTTCTGAGCATCACTCCACAGTGCAGGCAGTCTCTTACCTTTCACCAGCACATAATACACAACCGCGATGTGTGGTATCTTGCTCAACGGTGTTCATTCAGTCATTCCGAGTATCACTCCACAGGGCAAGCAGTCCCACAGCTTTCCCCAGTACACAGTACACAGTTCTTATTGGTGCCATGCTGCCCAACTGTGTTCAAGCAGTGCTTCTGAGCATTACTCCACAGTGCAGACAGTCCCTTACCTTTTACCAGCATGCAATACACAACAGGGATGGGTGACATGATGCTCCACTGTGTTCATGCAGTGCTTCTGACTATCGCATCTCAGTGTGGGCAGTCCCTGACCTTTCACCAGCACACAAGCATGCTGGGTGATGTGTTGCACCACTGTGTCCATGCAGTGCTTCTGAGCATCAGTTCCAGTGCAGGCAGTCCCTCACCTTTCACCAGCATGCAACACACCACAGGGATTAGTGTATGTTGCCCCACTGTGTTCATGCAGTGCTTCTCAGCATCACTCCACAGTGCAGGCAGTCTCTTACCTTTCACCAGATTATAGTATACAAAATGGTTGGGTGACATGATGCCCCACTGTGTTCTTGTAGTTCTTTTTTTTTTATATATTTATTTGGTCCCCAACACCTCCTCATGGAAACTGGCAACTGGGACACATAAGTATTTTTACAGGTTTTCTCCCCTTGCTCCACCCGAGACCCAGGCACATGGCTGTACAAGTATGCGGAGGTATGTATGCACCCTGTGGTGGCAGCTCAGCTCCTTCCACTTCCCGTAACTGTTTGCCAAACCCTCTCCACCTATGCTAACCAACAGACCTCCACACGGTGGGAGCAGAACTACAAGGGGGCACCAACCCACCCTCAGCACCCTCGGGAGAGGAGAGCTTCCCATTGGCATGCTTGATCCTGCTCTGCCCTCCCCCCACACTGGCACCCCAATGACCCAAGGCCATTCCCGATCCCTGGAACACTAGTGTAGTGCAAGGTAAGGTGTCCAGCGCCTCAACCCTCTGCACCACCTGGCCATCTCTGTTCATGCATTTCTTCCGAGCATCGTTTCTTAGTGCAGGCAATGCCTAGCCATTCACCAGTCTGCATTACACAAACGTGACAAGTGCCATGTCACTTCACAGTGTCCATGCAGTGCTTCTTAGTGTCACTCCAAAGTTCAGGCACTCCATCACCTTTCACCAGGACACAGTACACAACCATGATTGGCGCCATGTCACCCCAATGTGTTCAGGCTGTGCTTATGAGCATCACTCCACAGTGCAGGCAGTCCCTCACCTTTCACCAGCATACACTACACAAACCATAATATGCACCTTGTTGCACCATAGTGTTCATACAGTGCTCCTGAGTATTGTTCCAGAGTGAAGACAATCCCTCACCATTCACCAACACACATTGCATAACCATAACTTATGCCATGTCACTTCACTGTGTTCATACAGTGTTTCTGAGCATTGTTCCTTAGTGCAGGGAGACTCTGCTCATTCACCAGTGTACATTTCTCCACTGTGATGGGTGCCATGTCGCCCCACTGTGTTCATGCATTGCTGCTCAGCATCGTTCTTTGTGCAAGTAGTCCCCTACCATGTTCATACAATGTTTCTGAGAATCACTCCACAGTGCAGGCAGTACCACACATTTTACCAGCACACAGTACACCAACTTGATGGATACCATGTAATGGGTACAATGTCGCCTCAATATGTTCATGCAATGTTTTTGAGCATCACTCCACAGTGCAGTAAGTCCCTCACATTTCACCAGCACACAGTACACCACAGAGATGAGTGCCATGTCTCCACACTGTGTTTATGCAGTGCTTCTGAGCATCACTCCCCTGTGCAGGAAGTCCCTCATTTTCCCCAGCACACAGTACACCATTGTGATGGGTGCATTGCTGCCCCTCTGTCTTCATGGAGTGCCTCTGAGCATCACTTCCCCAGTGCAGGCAGTCCTTTACCTTTCACCAGGACACAGTACACCACCATGATGGGTGCCATGTCACTCACTGTGTTCATGCAGTGCTTCTGAGCATCACTCCACAGTGCAGGCAGTCCCTTACCTTTCACCAGCATGCAATACAGAACCATAATAAGTGGCATTTTGTCCCATTGTGTTTATGCAGTCTTTCTGAGTATTACTCCATAGGGTAAGCTGTTCTGCACCTTTCACCAGCACACAGTACAAAGCTCTTATGGGTGCGATGTGACCCAAATGTTTTCAAGCAGTGCTTCTGAACATTGCTCTGCAGTGGAGGCAGTCCCTTACCTTTTACCAGCATTCAGTATGCAACAGTGGTGGGTGCCATGATGCACCACTGTGTACCTGCAATGCTTCTGAGCATCACTTCCTAGTGCAGGCAGTCCCTCACCTTTTGCTAGAATGCAGCACACCACAGTGATTGGAGTCATGTTACCCCACTGTGTTCAAGCTGTGCTTTTGAGCATAACTTCCCTGCGTAGGCTGTCTCTCACCTTTCACCAGCACACAGTACATCACCATGATGAGTGCCATGTTCCCCCATTTGTGTTCATGTAGTGCTTCTGAGCATCACTCTACAGTGCAGGCAGTCCTTCACCTTCTACCAGCAAGCAGTACAGCACCTTGATTGGTGCCAAGTCACTCCACTGTGTTCATGTAGTGCTTCTGACATTACTCCTTTGTACAGGCATTCCCTCATCTTTCACCAGCACACAGTACACTACCATGATTGAGCCATGTCACCCCATTGTGCTGAAACTGTTTCTGAGCATCACTTCACAGTGCAGGCAGTCCCTCACCTCTGTCCAGGACACAGAGCACCACCTTGCTGTGTGCCATGTCACCCCACTGTGTTCATGCAGTGGTTCTGACATTTCTCCCTTCTGCAGGCATTCCATCATCTTTCACCAGCAAGCAGTTTTTCACTGTGATGTGTGCCTTGTCACCCAGGGTGTTCATACAGTGCTTCTGAGCATAACTCCCAGTGCAGACAGACCTCATCTTCACTAGTACACTGCACACCACCAAGAGTGGTGCCATCTCGCCCAACTGTAATATTTATTTATTGAAATGTTTTACCTGGAAGGCACACTGAACAACAATTTGCTCATCTCCTGGTGAGACGTTGGTGGGGGTAACAATTGGATGAAGAACTAGACATACAGTTTACCATTTAACATATCTGAGAAATTAAACATTCAATTTGATACAAGACATACAGTTAAAAAATATCATAAATAATCATGCAATCACATTTGTGACATAACACACAATTAAATATATCATACCTGTGGTATATGCATTTAATTATAAATGACATATCTGAGGAACATAGTACAGAAATGTAATGTAGCCTTGGAGCCAACTCCTTACAGGAATGGATCACAGTTAAGAGGCAGATAATTTAGCAATTATTGAATGAATGAGGTGCAGTGAGGGGACATCAAGGAGGGTAGATGGATAGACAGGGGAAACCAGCTAGGGGAAGGAGAGGATAACAATGGGGGGGAAACATTGCCAGAGCAAAGTGAACAAAAAATCAGTTGTGAGAGGCATGTTAACACAGGGCTATTGCAATCTGGGAGCACCTCAGACAGACCAGAAAGAGTAAGTTATTAGCTGAAGTGAACTAATTCCTTTGTTTAAGTGCGGGGGGTAGAGAAAGGGGCAGGAGGGAGGTGGGGGTAAGGGATAGGGTAGGGAAGGATGAATCATACCTGAAACTGGCACCTTCAGAGTGCAGAGATCACTGCCAGTGGCAGAATGAGGTGCGGACTTAGAATAAGGGGCAGAAGCAGGCAAGGACAAGATGGATCAAGATAGCAGAAGGCATGGTAAAGAGTAGGAGAAGAAGGGGGGGAGAAACTTACTTAAGGCTAGGCCTCTTCAGGATGCTGAGAACCCTGCCAGAGAGCATAGTCAGTTGAATATGAGTTCAGTAGAAAGGATGGAGGGAAAAGGGGAGTGAAGGAAGAGTCATTTTCCAGTGCTGGACCCCTTCCGGATGCTGAGAATCTTGTGAGGTAGCAGAACTAGGTGAGGACATGTTGGGAGAGAGAAAGAAGGGATGAAGGAAAAGGAGGGAAGAGGACGGAAAGAAGAAGCTTGCCTAATACTAGACCACTCCAGTATGCTGAGAACCCTGCTAGAGAGCAGAATCAGGTGAGGACTAGTTGGACAGAAAGGATAGAGGGGGAGTGAAGGAAGAGTAATTGCCCAGTGCTGGGCCCTTCCAGGATGCAGAGAACCCTGCCAGGGGATAGAATTAGGTGAGGACAAGTTGGGCAGAGGGAAATATTGGGGATAGAAGAGGAAAGGAAAAAAAGGAAGGAGGAAAGAAACTTATCTGAGAGTAGACATCGCCAGGGTGCTAAGAATCCTGACAGAGGGCAGATTTTGGCAAGGTCTAGTTAGGTAGAAAGGAGAGAGGGTAAGGGGAAGGGGAGGAAGAGGAAGCTTGCCCAGTGCTAGACCCCTGCTGGATGCTGACATCCCTGCCAGAGGTCAAAACTAAGCAGGGGCAAGTTGATAATGGAAGCATGTTAGGAGTAGGAGTGACGGGGTACGCATTGAAGCGAGATGACAGCATGCTGAGAAGCAGGCTTATTTATTTATTTATTTATCAAGTCTAGGATTACAAATACCTTTGAGCCAGGGCTCTTTTACAAAGGTTCCAGTTCAGAGAAATACAAATTATGGGGAACATCAAAACAGACATTACAACAATGTGGACATTGCAGCCAGATAACAGATTAATATAATTCAAGGGTAACATTGTAAGTCAGGCAGCCACTGGCATTTGTCAGAGAAAACAGATGAGATAAGAAGAGGCAGAGTCATAGGGAGAGGGAAGAGGGGGAGAAGGAATGTAGGTAGGGTGGGGAGAGGGTGAAAAGTGCAGCATTGGGCATACCAAGATGTGAGGGTAGAATCCAGTGAGGAGGGGGGGCCACTAGAGCAGGCAGGAAAGTGAAGAAACAAGGTTAATTTGGGCAGTCACAGGAGCTGTTGATAGTGAGGCAGTCCCGGAGCCTAGTTTTAAACATGCCAGTTGTTGGGGCAGAGGAGATGGTGGGGCTGAGGTCATTGAACCAGAGTGGCACTCGATAAGCAAAAGAGCATTATCCCTGTGAAGTGTGACAGTGGGGGACTTTCAGTAGCTATAGCGTGGTTCTCTGAAGGCACCGTTTGTTGGTTTGGTGTTGAGACCACAGAAGGTGCAAGGCCAAGGTAGACTTTTTTCACCGTAGAGCAGGTGAGAAACTTTATGCGGTTTGATTGTTGGAGCCAGCCGGTCTGGGTGTATAGGTCACATGTGTGGGTGAGACGGTGAGCACCAGTGATGAACCAACATGCCTTATTTAGGGCAGTTGAGAGGCATCTAAGGGTTGTGGTTGTGGCTGAGCCATAAATGATGAGACCATAGTCTATTACAGAGATCACAGAGCTCAGGACTGCAACCTTCAAAGCTTCTGGACTGAGGTGTTGTCTGTGTTTGTAGAGGAGACCAAACCATGTATTAGCAGCTCTTGCTACATTATCTACGTGAGGTCCATCGGAGAGATTAGGATCAAACTGTATCCCTAAGTATTTGAAGGACCCCACCTGATCTAGAGTGTTCCCTGGGAGGTGGAGATAGCCAAGTGATGTAGCTTGTGTGGGTTATGAGAGCTGCAAAAGAGCATAGATTTGGTTTTCTTGTCATTGAGGACCAGCTTATGATTAAGAACCCATGTCTCTACAGAACTGAAACCAAGCTGAAGGTTGTGTTGAAGAGTTGCAGGATCTTTATGAGTGGAGAATACAACAGCATCATCGACATATAGTATGATCTGCTCAGAGCAGTGGTAAGGGAGGGAGTTTAAGAAAAGGCTAAAAAGGAGGGCCCAGTATGGATCCCTGTGGGACACCCGAGCGAACAGGCAGAGTGTCAGAAAGAGTGTCAGTAATTTTTACTCTCTGTGACCGGCTTTCTAAGTAGCTTTTAAACCAGAGAGAAGAGTCATGTGATAGCCCGGAATTCAGTAGTTGGTCAATTAGTAGTCCATGGTGTACTGTATTGAATGCCTTGGAGAGGTCAATGAAATTGACCCCTGTGAGAAGGCTGTTGTCAAGGGATTTGAGCAAAAATCCAGTGAACTCAAGATGGGCTGTGGTGGTGGTGCTATGACCTTTCTGGAAACTGTGTTGTTGTGGACAAGGTATATTGCATTTATCCAAGTGGTCGGTAAGTTGATCAGCCACGATGCGCTCAAGTGCCTTAGAGAGTGGGGGCAATATGGAGATAGGGCGATAATTTGAGTGATTAGTCTTATCCCCACTTTTATGGACAGGTGTCACACTGGCTGTTTTCCATAAGTCTGGGAATTTTCCGCAGCTGAGAGAGAAGTTTAGGATTTTTGTTAATGAATGAATTACCTCATCCAGGCCGAGCAACAGAAGCTTAAGGTCTAGGGTGTCACTACTAGATCTAGAATTAGAGATAGCTGCAATAATATAGCAGTGAGCTTCATTCAGCCTTACCTCCCTGAAGTAAAAGAGGGGATGGTTAGACTGTGGGACTGAGGTATTTGGGGGGTAGGCCCTGTTTCTGAAAACGTCATGGGGTAGGACAGCACTAAGGTCTGAAAAAAACATGTTAAAGATGTTAGCAATCACCTTGGGGTCGAAGGTTGAGGATCCATCATCCATTAACATGGCTGAAGAGTTTTTTGGCTGTTTCCCCGTGACATCCTTGATATTGTCCCAGAAAGCACGACCATTTCCCCATGTATTGATGACAGCGTCTTTGTAATAGGTGGATTTCATGAGCTGGATGGCTTTTGTGCAGGCATTTCATGCTTGTTTGTAATTTTGGATGTCCAATTTTTTGCCAGTGGCCCTGGCAACTGCCCAGAGGTGGTCCCTTAGTCACAGCTGTGAGAGAAGAGCCGCAGTGAGCCATAGGTTAGAGAGAGATTTTGTTTTGAGCCTTTTAGCAGGGGCAAAGAGGTCGCAGGCTTTGTTGTAAATTGAGATGAAGTGATCAAGAGCCAAGATAACATCTGTTGCTTCATAGATGGGTAGCCAGTCTTGTAAAAGCAGGTATTGTTTGAGATGCAGAAGTTTTCCACGAGAAAGGTTTCTGCTAGCAATCATTTTGGGAGGGGGCTTGAGGAATTTGTTAGACCATGCACATATGACTGGGGAGTGGTCACTGAGAGAGTCTGGGAGAACGGTCAAACAAGAAATCCTTGTGGAGGTGAGAGGTGAGGACCCAATCCAGGAGGGTACTGCTGCCAGTCTTGTAGTTAATTCTAGTAGGGGAGTTTACCATTTGCATTAGGTTAGCAGCTAAGGTGGAGTCTTTATAGGCACTGGCGCCTGTTGCTAAACAGTTTATGTTGAAATCCCCTAGTAGAATAAGTTCAGCTTCAGGAGGATGAGAGTTGATAAAGTTTAGGACATCATTGAAGCCATGTTTAGGGTCCCTTGGTGGGATGAATATGAAGACAATAGTCAGGGCTTTATGGTTGGGACCTAGGATGATTTTTATTGGCAGAACCTGGGATGGGGAAGAAAGTGGTGGAGTTGCTACAGGATGCCATGACAGAGAGTCTTTAATATAGATTGTGCAACCACCACCTTTTTTGGATAGCTGGTCCAGCTTCTGGACATTGTAGCCCTGTATTGCTACTGCTGAGTCAGGAACTTTAGGCGTCAGCCAAGTTTTCACCACTGCAAAGATGTCAGGGCTGTGTAGGCATATGAAGGCTTGGAGTGCATCCAACTTTGGTAGTAAGCTGAAGATATTAATGGTTGCAAGGATAAGGGCACCTGGAGTTTGTGTGTGGCCTGAGCTTCTAGGGCCAGGATTGGGATGGACACTGCCTGAGATGAGAAGAAGGAGGAGTAGGAGTTTTAAGGAGCAGAGTTTCAGCTGTTTGAGAGATAGTTTTGATCGTTGTTTCCAGGAGTAGAGGTTGCAAGGTTCCAGGTGGTAACCCATATGGACTGCAAGGTTGTACAGTGTAGAGAAGTGACCACACTTGTCGAGAGTAGTGGTTGAGGGGGGAGGAAAGTTTAATAAGGGATGTGAGTCATGTCAGCCAACTGTGTTCATGTAGTGCTTCTGAGCATCACTCCACAGTGCAGGCAGTCCCTTACCTTGCACCAGCACATAATACACAACTGTGATGTGTGGTATTTTGCTCAACTGTGTTCATTCAGTCATTCTGAGTATCACTCCACAGGGCAAGCAGTCCCACAGCTTTTCCCAGTACACAGTTCTTATTGGTGCCATGCTGCCCAACTGTGTTCAAGCAGTGCTTCTGAGCATTACTCCACAGTGCAGACAGTCCCTTACCTTTTACCAGCATGCAGTACACAACAGGAATGGGTGCCATGATGCTCCACTGTGTTCATGCAGTGCTTCTGACTATCGCTTCTCAGTGCGGGCAGTCCCTGACCTTTCACCAGCACACAAGCATGATGGGTGACGTGCTGCACCACTGTGTCCATGCAGTGCTTCTGAGCATCGCTTCCCAGTGCAGGCAGTCCCTCACCTTTCACCAGCATGCAACACACCACAGGGATTGGTGCCATGTTGCCCCACTGTGTTCATGCAGTGTTTCTGAGCATCACTCCACAGTGCAGGCAGTCCCTTACCTTTCACCAGCACACAATACACAACCGTGATGAGTGGTATCTTGCTCAACTGTGTTCATTCAGTCATTCTGAGTATCACTCCACAGGGCAAGCAGTCCCACAGCTTTTCCCAGCACACAGTACACAGTTCTTATTGGTGCCATGCTGCCCAACTGTGTTCAAGCAGTGCTTCTGAGCATTACTCCACAGTGCAGACAGTCCCTTACCTTTTACCAGCATGCAGTACACAACAGGAAGGGGTGCCATGATGCTCCACTGTGTTCATGCAGTGCTTCTGACTATCGCTTCTCAGTGCGGGCAGTCCCTGACCTTTCACCAGCACACAAGCATGCTGGGTGATGTGCTGCACCACTGTGTCCATGCAGTGCTTCTGAGCATTGCTTCCCGGTGCAGGCAGTCTCTCACTTTTCACTAGCATGCAACACACCACAGGGATTGGTGCCATGTTGCCCCACTGTGTTCATGCAGTGCTTCTGAGCATCACTCCACAGTGCAGGCAGTCCCTTACCTTTCACCAGATTATAGTATACAAAATGGATGGGTGCCATGATGCCCCACTGTGTTCTTGTAGTTCTTTTTTTTTTATATATCTAGTTGGTCCCCAACGCCTCCTCACGGAAACTGGCAACTGGGACACATAAGTATTTTTACAGGTTTTCTCCCCTTACCCCCCCCCCATGAGACCCCGGCACATGGCTGTGCAAGGATGCGGAGGCATGCATGCACCCTGTGGTGGCAGCTCAGCTCCTTCCACTTCCTGTAACTGTTTTCCAAACCCTCTCCACCTATGCTACCCAACAGACCTCCACACGGTGGGAGCAGAACTACAAGGGGGCACCAACCCACCCTCAGCACCCTCGGGAGAGGAGAGCTGCCCATTGGCATGCTTCATCATGCTCTGCCCTCCCCCCACACTGGCACTCTAATGACCCATGCCATTCCCGATCCCCGGATCACTGGTGTAGTGCAAGGTAAGGTGTCCAGAGCCTCAACCCTCTGCACCACCTGGCCATCTCTGTTCATGCATTTCTTCTGAGCATCGTTTTTTAGTGCAGGCAATCCCTACCCATTCACCAGTCTGCATTACACAAACGTGGTAAGTGCCATATCACTCCACAGTGTTCATGCAGTGCTTCTTAGTATCACTCCAAAGTTCAGGCACTCCATCACCTTTCACCAGGACACAGTACACAACCATGATTGGTGCCTCGACACCCCATTTTGTTCATGCAGTGCTTCTGACATTACTGCCTTGTGCAGGCATTCCCTCATCTTTCACCAGCACACACTAAACAAACCATAATATGCACCTTTTTGCACCATAGTGTTCATACAGTGCTCCTGAGTATTGGTCCACAGTGCAGGCAATCCCTCATCATTCACCGACACACATTGCACAACTATAACTTGTGCCATGTCACTTCACTGTGTTCATACAGTGTTTCTGAGCATTGTTCCTTAGTGCAGGGAGACTCTGCTCATTCACCAGTGTACATTTCTCCACTGTGATGGGTGCCATGTCGCCCCACTGTGTTCATGCATTGCTGCTCAGCATCGTTCTTTGTGCAAGTAGTCCCCTACCATGTTCATACAATGCTTCTGAGAATCACCCACAGTGCAGCCAGTACCACACATTTCACCAGCACACAGTACACCAACTTGATGGATACCATGTAATGGGTACAATGTCGCCTCAATATGTTCATGCTATGTTACTGAGCATCACTCCACAGTGCAGTATGTCCCTCACCTTTCACCAGCACACAGTACACTACAGTGATGGGTGCCATGTCGCCACATTGTGTTAATGCAGTGCTTCTGAGCATCACTCCCCTGTGCAGGTAGTCCCTCATTTTCACCAGCACACAGTACACCATTGTGATGGGTGCATTGCTGCCCCTCTGTCTTCATGGAGTGCCTCTGAGCATCACTTCCCCAGTGCAGGCAGTCCTTTACCTTTCACCAGGACACATTACACCACCATGATGGGTGCCATGTCACTCACTGTGTTCATGCAGTGCTTCTGAGCATCACTCCACAGTGCAGGCAGTCCCTTACCTTTCACCAGCATGCAATACAGAACCATAATAAATGACATTTTGTCCCATTGTGTTCATGCAGTCTTTCTGAGGATTAATCCAAAGGGTAAGCTGTTCTGTACCTTTCACCAGCACACAGTACAAAGCTCTTATGGGTGCAATGTGACCCAACTGTGTTCAAGCAGTGCTTCTGAGCATTGCTCTGCAGTGGAGGCAGTCCCTTACCTTTTACCAGCATGCAGTATGCAACAGAGATGGGTGCCATGATGCTCCACTGTGTTCATGCAATGCTTCTGACCATCACTTCCCAGTGCAGGCAGACCCTGACCTTTCACCAGCACACAGCACTCAAGCCTCCGGGGTGCCAGGTTGCACCACTGTGTCCATGCAATGCTTCTGAGCATCACCTCCCAATGCAGGCAGTCCCTCACTTTTTGCTAGAATGCAGCACACCACAGTGATTGGAGTCATGTTACCCCACTGTGTTCAAGCTGTGCTTTTGAGCATAACTTCCCTGTGCAGGCAGTCTCTCACCTTTCATCAGCACACAGTACATCACCATGATGAGTGCCATGTTCCCCCATTTGTGCTCATGTAGTGCTTCTGAGCATCACTCTACAGTGCAGGCAGTCCTTCACCTTCTACCAGCAAGCAGTACAGCACCTTGATTGGTGCCAAGTCACTCCACTGTGTTCATGTAGTGCTTCTGACATTACTCCTTTGTACAGGCATTCCCTCATCTTTCACCAGCACACAGTAAACTACCGTGATTGAGCAATGTCACCCCATTGTGCCGAAACTGTTTCTGAGCATCACTTCACAGTGCAGGCAGTCCCTCACCTCTGTCCAGGACACAGAGCACCACCTTGCTGTGTGCCATGTCACCCCAATGTGTTCATGCAGTGGTTCTGACATTTCTCCCTTCTGCAGGCATTCCATCATCTTTCACCAGCAAGCAGTTTTTTCACTGTGATGTGTGCCTTGTCACTCCAGGGTGTTCATACACTGCTTCTGAGCATAACTCCCCAGTGCAGACAGACCCTCATCTTTCACTAGCACACTGCACACCACCAAGAGTGGTGCCATCTCGCCCAACTGTAATATTTATTTATTGAAATGTTTCACCTGGAAGGCACACTGAACAACAAGTTGCTCATCTCCTGGTGAGACCTTGGTGGGGGGGGTACAATTGGATGAAGAACTAGACATACAGTTTACCATTTAACAAATCTGCGAAATTAAACATTCAATTTGTTACAAGACATACAGTTAAAAAATATCATAAATAATGCAAACACATTTGTGACATAAGACACAATTAAATATATCATACCTGTGGAATATGCATTTAATTATAAATGACATACCTGAGGAACATAGTACAGAAATGTAATGTAGCCTTGGAGCCAACTCCTTACAGGAATGGATCACAGTTAAGAGGCAGATAATTTAGCAATTATTGAATGAATGAGGTGCAGTGAGGGGACATCAAGGAGGGTAGAGGGGTAGACAGGGGAAACCAGCTAGGGGAAGGAGAGGATAACAATGGGGGGAAACATTACCAGAGCAAAGTGAACAAAAAAATCAGTTGTGAGAGGCAAGTTAACACAGGGCTATTGCAATCTGGGAGCACCTCAGACAGACCAAAAAAAGTAAGTTATTAGCTGAAGTGAACTAATTCCTTTGTTTAAGGGTGGGGGGTAGAGAAAGGGGCAGGAGGGAGGTGGGGGTAAGGGATAGGGTAGGGAAGGATGAATCATACATGAAACTGGCACCTTCAGAGTGCAGAGATCACTGCCAGTGGCAGAATGAGGTGCAGACTTAGAATAAGTGGCAGAAGTAGGCAAGCACAAGATGGATCAAGATAGCAGAAGGGATGGTAAAGAGAAGGAGGAGAAGGGGGGGAGAAACTTACTTAAGGCTAGGCCTCTTCAGGATGCTGAGAACCCTGCCAGAGAGCATAGTCAGATGAAGATGAGTTAGGTAGAAAGGACGGAGGGAAAAGGGGAGGGAAGGAAGAGTCATTTTCCAGTGCTGGACCCCTCCCGGATGCTGAGAATCTTGTGAGGTAGCAGAACTAGGTGAGGACATGTTGGGAAGAGAGAAAAGAAGGGATGAAGGAAAAGGAGGGAAGAGGACGGAAAGAAGAAGCTTGCCTAATACTAGACCACTCCAGGATGCTGAGAACCCTGCTAGAGAGCAGAATCAGGTGAGGACTAGTTGGATAGAAAGGATAGAGGGGGAGTGAAGGAAGAGTAATTGCCCAGTGCTGGGCCCTTCCAGGATGCAGAGAACCCTGCCAGGGGATAGAATTAGATGAGGACAAGTTGGGCAGAGGGAAATCTGGGGGATAGAAGAGGAAAGGAAAAAAAGGAGGAAGGAAAGAAACTTATCTGAGAGTAGACATCGCCAGGGTGCTAAGAATCCTGACAGAGGGAAGATTTCGGCAAGGACTAGTTAGAAAGGAGACAGGGTAAGGGGAGGGGGAGGAAGAGGAAGCTTGACCAGTGCTAGACCACTGCTGGATGCTGAGATCCCTGCCAGAGGTCAAAACTAAGCAGGGGCAAGTTGATAATGGAAGAATGTTAGGAGTAGGAGTGACGGGGTACGCATTGAAGCGAGATGACAGCATGCTGAGAAGCAGGCTTATTTATTTATTTATTAAGTCTAGGATTACAAATACCTTTGAGCCAGGGCTCTTTTACAAAGGTTCCAGTTCAGAGAAATACAAATTATGTGGAACATCAAAACAGTCATTACAACAATGTGGACATTGCAACCAGATAACAGATTAATACAATTCAAGGGTAACATTGTAAATCAGGCAGCCACTGGCATTTGTCAGAGAAAACAGATGAGATAAGAAGAGCCAGAGTCATAGGGAGAGGAAAGGGGGGGAGAAGAAATGTAGGTAGGGTGGGGAGAGGGTGAAAAGTGCGGCATTGGGCATACCAAGATGTGAGGGTAGAATCCAGTGAGGAGGGGGGCCACTAGAGCAGGCAGGGAAGTGAAGAAACAAGGTTAATTTGGGCAGTCACAGGAGCTGTTGGTAGTGAGGCAGTCCCGGAGCCTAGTTTTAAACATACCAATTGTTGGAGCGGAGGAGATGGTGGGGCTGAGGTCATTGAACCAGAGTGGCGCTCGATAAGCAAAAGAGCGTTATCCCTGTGAAGTGTGACAGTGGGGGACTTTCAGTAGCTATAGCGTGGTTCTCTGAAGGCACCGTTTGTTGGTTTGGTGTTGTAACTGAGTTGAGACCACAGAAGGTGCAAGGCCAAGGTAGACTTTTTTCACCATGGAGCAGGTGAGAAACTTTATGCGGTTTGATTGTTGGAGCCAGCCAGTCTGGGTGTATAGGTCACATGTGTGGGTGAGACGGTGAGCACCAGTGATGAGCCGACATGCCTTATTTAGGGCATTTGAGAGGTGTCTAAGGGTTGTGGTTGTGGCTGAGCCATAAATGATGAGACCATAGTCTATTACAGAGATCACAGAGCTCAGGACTGCAACCTTCAAAGCTTCTGGAGTGAGGTGTTGTCTGTGTTTGTAGAGGAGACCAGGCCATGTATTAGCAGCTCTAGCTACATTATCTGCGTGAGGTCCATAGGAGAGATTAGGGTCAAACTGTATCCCTAAGTATTTGAAGGACCCCATCTGATCTAGAGTGTTCCCTGGGTGGTGGAGATAGCCAAGTGGTGTAGCTTGTGTGGGTTATGACAGCTGCAGAAGAGCATAGATTTGGTTTTCTTGTCATTGAGGACCAGTTTATGATTAAGAACCCATGTCTCTACAGAACTGAAACCAAGCTGAAGGTTGTGTTGAAGAGTTGCAGGATCTTTATGAGTGGAGAATACAACAGCATCATCGACATATAGTATGATCTGCTCAGAGCAGTGGTTAGGAAGGGAGTTTAAGAAAAGGCTAAAAAGGAGGGGGCCCAGTATGGATCCCTGTGGGACACCCGAGCGAACAGGCAGAGTGTCAGAAAGAGTGTCAGCAATTTTTACTTTCTGTGACCGGCTTTCTAAGTAGCTTTTAAACCAGAGAGAAGAGTCATGTGATAGCCCAGAATTCAGTAGTTGGTCAATTAGTAGTCCATGGTGTACTGTATCGAAGGCCTTGGAGAGGTCAATGAAAATGATCCCTGTGAGAAGGCCGTTGTCAAGGGATTTGAGCAAAACTCCACTGAACTCAAGAAGGGCTGTGGTGGTGCTATGACCTTTCTGGAAACCGTGTTGTTGTGGACATGGTATATTGCATTTGTCCAAGTGGTCGGTAAGTTGATCAGCCACGATGCACTCAAGTGCCTTAGAGAGTGGGGGCAGTACGGAGATAGGGCGATAATTTGAGTGATTAGTCTTATCCCCACTTTTATGGACAGGTGTCACACTGGCTGTTTTCCATAAGTCTGGGAATTTTCCACAGCTGAGAGAGAAGTTTAGGATTTTTGTTAATGAATGAATTACCTCATCCTGGGTGAGCAACAGAAGCTTAAGGTCTAGGGTGTCACTACTAGATCTAGAATTAGAGATAGCTGCAGTAATATAGCAGTGAGCTTCATTCAGCCTTACCTCCCTGAAGTAGAAGAGGGGATGGTTAGACTGTGGGGCTGAGGTATTTGGGGAGTAGGCCCTGTTTTTGAAAAAGTCATGGGGTAGGACAGCACTAAGGTCTGAAAAAAACATGTTAAAGATGTTAGCGATCACCTTGGGGTCGAGGGTTGAGGATCCATCAACCATTAACATGGCAGGAGAGGTTTTTGGCTATTTCCCCGTGACATCCTTGATATTGTCCCAGAAAGCACCACTATTTTCCTATGTATTGATGACAGCGTCTTTGTAATAGGTGGATTTCGTGAGCCAGGTGGCTTTTGTGCAGGCATTTCATGCTTGTTTGTAATTTTGGATATCCAGTTGTTTGCCAGTGGCCCTGGCAACTGCCCAGAGGTGGTCCCTTAGTTTCAGCTGTGAGAGAAGAGCCGCAGTGAGCCATAGGTTAGAAAGAGATTTTGTTTTGAGCCTTTTAGCAGGGCAAAGAGGTCGCAGGCTTTGTTGAAAATTGAGAGGAAGTGATCAAGAGCCAAGTTAACATCTGTTGCTTCATAGATGGGTAGCCAGTCTTGTAAAAGCAGGTATTGTTTGAGATGCAGAAGTTTTCCACGAGGAAGGTTTCTGCTAGCAATCATTTTGGGAGGGGGCTTGAGGAATTTGTTAGACCATGCACATATGACTGGGGAGTGGTCACTGAGAGAGTCTGGGAGAACGGTCATACAAGAAATTTTTGTGGAAGTGAGAGGTGAGGACCCAATCCAGGAGGGTACTGGTGCCAGTGTTGTAGTTAATTCTAGTAGGGGAGTTTACCATTTGTGTGAGGTTAGCAGCTGAGGTGGAGTCTTTATAGGCACTGGCGCCTGTTGCTAAACAGTTTATGTTGAAATCCTCTAGTAGAATAAGTTCAGCTTCATAAGGATGAGAATTGATAAGGTTTAGGACATCATTGAAGCCATGTTTAGGGTCCCTTGGTGGGATGAATACGAAGACAATAGTCAGGGCTTTATGGTTGGGACCTAGGATGATTTTTATTGGCAGAATCTGGGATGGGGAAGAAAGTGATGGAGTTGCTATAGGATGCCATGACAGGGAGTCTTTAATATAGATTGCGCAACCACCACCTTTTTTGGATATCTGGTCCAGCTTCTGGACATTGTAGCCCTGTATTGCTACTGCTGAGTCAGGAACTTTAGGCGTCAGCCAAGTTTCCACCACTGCAAGGATGTTAGGGCTGTGTTGGCATATGAAGGCTTGGAGTGCATCCAACTTTGGTAGTAAGCTGAAGATATTAATGGTTGCAAGGATAAGGGCACCTGGAGTTTGTGTGTGGCCTGAGCTTCTAGGGCCAGGATTGGGATGGGCACTGCCTGAGATGAGAAGGAGGAGGAGTAGGAGTTTTAAGGAGCAGAGTTGCAGCTCTTTGAGAGATAGTTTTGATCGTTGTTTCCAGGAGTAGAGGTTGCAAGGTTCCAGGTGGTAACCCATATGGACTGCAAGGTTGTACAGTGTAGAGAGGTGGCCACACTTGCTGAGAGTAGTGGTTGAGGGGGGAGGAAGGTTTAATAAGGCATGTGAGTCATGGAAAGGAGCAGAGGTAATAAGAGGACAGGTAAGGATGGTTATAGCAGAGCAGTTAGATGAAAGAAAGTTGTGTAAGGTAGAAGCAAGGAAGCAGGAGGAGGAGTGCTGTATGAGGGGGGAGTTCCAGATTTGTGGGAAACAAAATGTGAAGCCTGACCGACTGATGTGAGTGGTACGATGGGGTTCCAACAAAGTGAGGGTGTCAGAAGATCTGAGGGAGTGGGAGGGGGAAGGTGTTAAGAGAGTGAACATCAGAGGTAGGAGGGAAGTTCTTCTAACCAAAATTTATTTTTTTTTTTTCCATTCAAAGTTTATTCAAGTTTTCACCATACAACAAACAGCTCACCACACGATACAAAGAGTGAGGTAAAATATTATTGGAAAAAACATATGCCCCTTTCCCTTCCCCCCACCCCATCCCCCCTAACATAAAACAAAATTTACTTAAAGAAAATATATATATCCTTCTCCCCCACCACCCCTTTCCCTCCCAGGTTTACATGCTCAGAACTTACTCCATCCATATCCCTACAACGAAGAGCCCGTTCCTCTAAGTCATTTGAAGAGAGTAAAGGGTTAGTAACGGGGTCCATATTTTATTAAATCTATTCATTCTGTTCCAAAGACTGGCCATCATTTTCTCCACTCTAAGATTAGCCAGGATCTCCTTCAACCATTAAGCATATATCTCCTCACTATCTTTCCAATGTCTAAGTACTAATTTTTTAACTGACATGGATATTAGTGCCATATGGTATTTACGCATAATTATTGAGATTTTAGAGTAGTCTCCTAAAAGGCAAACTTTTGCAGAAAACAAATCTTTGAAACCCAATAGGGGATCTACTGTCTGCTTAATTTGTGACCATAAAGAAGCTATCTTAGGGCAGAGTCAGAAGATGTGCAATAAATTACCCTCCCCGGGCACATCTTATACAGCTAGAAGAAGAAGCAATACCAAATTTTGCCATTTTTTGAGGGGTATAATATAAATTATGCAGAATCTGAAACTGCATGAGTTGGAGCCTATCTTGTGTAATAAATCTGTGGCACCCTTGCCAGAGCCACTCCCAATTAATGGGTACTTCAGGGAAGAGCGGGGCCCAGTAAGCTGAGTGTCCAAAAGATTTGGGGTAAATTCAATCATATAACACATTGAAAATCCTCGGTACAGCATGTGGAAGGCCCACCATTTGGACCAGATCTACCCAAAAGGAAGGGCACCTGGGTGGCTGGGGCATCACCCCTATGGCATTCACAAGCAAGTGGCGTTGTTGAAAAATTTTAAAAATGTTAGAGGCCTGGATTTCCAACTTAGCTAGAATTTCTGGAGACGAGAGCCATGCCCCTTTTATTTCATTCCAAAAATGCATGAGTTTAACCTCCTTAGCCTGTGGGAGTCACAAGGGAGAAAGAACCCTCCCTTCTATCTTAATATTGGGATTACCTAATAACGGTTGCTCCAGATCTAAACAATGATTGTATTTTATAAGACTACAGAGCTGGGAATGCACCTTTACAGATATTGCAATTGGTGTCGAGCGAAGCTGCACTGGAAGATACTTAGGATTCGTATATAACAACACAGCAGGAGAGAGATTATAATATTGGATTTGGGATAGTTCTATTTTAATCCAAAGGGGCTTATACACAGAAGGATCTTCTGGGTCACTTTGCCTGAGCCATCTTAAATATTTGCTCACATGACTGGCCCAATAATAAAGGCCGACATGCGGCAAACGAAGGCCACCTCTAAGTTTGGGGGCTGCTAATTTATGAAAAGCCAGGTGGGGATGCTTTCCAGCCCAGATAAAGTTGGTAAAAATGTTGTGCACTTTCTTGAACCAAGACTGAGGCTGCCATATATTCAAGAGACTAAGTGGATAATAGAGAGGAGGGAAGACATTCACTTTGATAAGACTAATTTTGCCCCATAGTGTCAACGGGAGAAGGGACCACCTATTTAGGTCTTGAGTTATAGTATGTAGAAAAGAGTCCAAATTGCACTTTTGAAACAATGCAAGACTTCTTGTGAGAAAAATACCTAAATATTTCAATGATTCTTTTTCCCAGAACAAACCAAGAGCACTGATTTCATGTTTTATCACTCTCTGCTTGAGGGGGAATACCAAAGTCTTCTCAACATTTAATTTGTAATTAGAGAAGGAGCTACATTCTTTTATAACTTTCAATAAATATGGGATAGATTCTGCAGGGTGGGAAACTTGAAGCAATAGGTTGTCCGCATAAGCCGAAACTTAAGCTTCAAAACCTTGTATAGCGATACCTTGGATCTTAGGGCAAGCAACCAGTCTCTGGATAAGGGGCTCCAGATACAAGTTGAAAAGCAAAGGAGATAAGGGACAGCCCTGCCTAGTGCCAGAACCTAAGGAGAATAAATCTGAGATACTCCCATTACATGAAACCCGGACCATGGGGGCCTTATAAATTGCCCGTATCCAATTTTGGAATTCTGGGGGAAAACCAAAAGCATGTAATGTCCGGAAAAGGAAATTCCAATCCACTCTGTCCAATGCCTTCTCGGCATCCAGATACACCAGGGTAGCTGGAAATTCAGCATCCCTGGATACCGAGAAGACATGAGCCAAAGTGTGCAAATGATCGCTGGCTGACCTCCCCTTCATGAAGCTCACTTGCTCTGCTCCTATTAGAGCGGGAAGAATTGTATTAATACAATCTGCTAACAATTTACTCAGAATTTTAATATCTTGAGTAAGGATATAGGCCTGTAACTTGCCATATGTTCAGGCGCTTTGCTGTTTTTTTTTAATACAGTTATCAACGCTTCAAATAATGTACTGTCTGTACTGTTGCCTGCAATAATCTATTGGAAAAGAGAGAGGAACAAAGGGGCTAGTTGTTTTGCAAATATCTTATAAAAGTTGGGTGAAAAACCATCTGGTTCCGGGGACTTAACTAAGGGCAGACCATCAATAACTTTTAGAATCTCCGCTTTGGTTATGGGAACACATAGTGCAGCTTGTTGTGTTTCTGAGAGAGAAGGCAGATGAGATTCGGCCAAGTAGTGATCTAAATCTTTTAGTGGAGGAGAATTTGCCATTGGACTGTATAATAATTGAAAAAATTTGCAAAACTCTGCTGTTATGTCTGTCTGATTATTTATCAGCACCCCATCAGCTGACCAAATTGAGGCAATGAACCTGGCAGATTCTTGTTGTTTGATTCTTGAAGCCAGAAGGTGACCCGCTTCTCGCCTTGATCCAATCTGCATGCCGACTTCAAAATCAAGAATTCTGCCTTCTCCTCAGAAGATCCAAATAAGAGTCCTTAATTTTATAAGTTCCAAGCGAATTTGTTCAGGCGTGTGTGGGGACATGCTCCTTTCAATAGTCCTAATCTGGTAAAGAAGCTGTGCTAAGTGCTGCTCTCTCAATTTTTTCCTCTTTGATGCAATACCAATTAACAGACCCCTCAAATAGGCTTTTAAGGCACCCCATTCCATATCGGGTTTCCCCATAGTGTTAAGATTAGCTGATGCAAATTGTGAGATATGTCTTCTGATGTATTTCACTGTGTTTGGGTCCTTTAAAAGTTGGTTATTAATTTTCCAGCATCCCTCTACCTTTGGGACAGTAGCAAAAGAAAGTTGACAAGTAACAAGAGAGTGGTCCGAGGGTGGTCCTGGGTGAATGGACGAGTCTACAACCCCTGATAATAATCGTTGAGAGATCATAATGTAGTCAATCCTAGAAGACGTTTTATGAACTGGAGAGGTAAAAGTGTAACATCTATCTGAGGGGTGCAGAGTATGCCACACATCACACAGTCCCACCCTGTCCCACATGTCTCTTACCGCTCTTTGGGCTGGAGAGAGACCTTTAAACTTGTTGCCCGTACGGTCCAAATTTGGGTCAAAAACTAAATTTAGCTCCCCACCCAAGACCATTAGAACTGCTAAGAAAGGAGTTAACATGTTGACTAACTCCATGAAAAACCCCAGAGAATCACTATTCGGTCCATATATACTCCCTAATAATATCTCGGTAGTGCACATTCTCCCTTGGACTAACAAGTATCTACCATGAGTATCCCTAATAACTTTAGATGGTAGAAATGGGGCATTACGCTTTAGCAGAATCATCACCCAACAGCTTTGCGTGCTACCCTCAGCTGCGAACACTTGACCTATTTGCTGCCTTCTCATCTTGAGCTCTTCCGAAATCGGTAAATGGGATTCTTGAATAAAGGTAATATCGGACTTTAACAACTGTAAATGCTTCAGAATTTGGTATTGCTTAACTTCTACCTGGCTCCCTTAACATTCCACGTGGCAAAAACTAAGTTGCTAATCATAGATTTGAGATTAACATTTGTAGAAACCTCTGGGCATTTTGCTAATGAGATCTGCTCCTGGCCAGGCGATAACAGGTAAATCCATGCAAACCCAATCCCTCACCCTCCCTCCCTCCCTCCCCATCTCCTAAAATCCCACAACAAGTAACTGAAACAGTCCAGTACCCTCATCATAATATCCTCTGGCCCTTCCTCCCACCCTTATTACTATGATCTATGGTCAACATAGCACCTTACTATGCTCACCCACCCCCACCCCAGCCTCCGAACTCAACTGCCACCCCATCAGCATTTTATACAATTTAAACTGCTGGTAATAAATGAAGCAACAGGGAATATGAAATAGAATGTCCTTGTTAACCAACACTATTCCAGATAAACTATCCTCCTACAATGACTACCCAGAGTTATTTATTTGTATTTAAATATTATCTTAACCATGACCTAACTCCTAAGCCTCTAGGTTGACTTAAGAAAATGAACGGCTTCCTTCTCCTTCTATAATATCATAACAACTTATTGAATTGCAGAACATTATAAAAGCATAACCTAGTTTTACAAAACCTTAAACTTAGTTTCTCAGAATAAGAGACAAAAAACAGAAAATTCACAAATATGTAGGCATCTGCGTTTATCATATAGGTGTCTCCTTCCCTATATTTCAACCGAATATTAAATCCACATACTGTACCCCAGACTGTGCTATTCACCTACATTTTAACAAAACGGAGTCAGTCTCTTGTAACGAGATACAAAATCATTATCAGGTATTCCTGGAGACAAATTAGAATTTCAACCCACCCGAGTAAATGTAAAATAGAGGAATTGCCCTTCCCATGATGAAACCTTTAACTGCTATCCATTTAGCCACCCTTTCCAAACCCAGTGTCCCCTTTAACATTGTGGTACCTAATGATAATGACCTCCATTACCAGAAATCTAGATACCTCACTAATACCATAATTTAAACCTCCCTGAGTGTAGCAACAGAGGAAATTCACTAGAATTGGGGGATCAGTTATCTTATAATACTGAACCTGCAGCCATGTAATACACCCTCCTGCCAAGAGTCAAGACTAAACAAATGCCCCCTTTTAAATAAATTATTACAGTCCCCGAAATGTTAACAATTCACTATTTCCAAAAGAAGGAAGAGAAAATTGAAACCAATCGCAGGAGCGGAAAATGTCCATAGGTCAAACCGCAATTCGGCAAAATAACGCCCAGCTATCAGAATCTCCAAAACCAATGTCGGCAATGCAACTTTGGCCACCTGCAAGTCACAGGATTCCCATCACAACCAGGCTCCAGGCTCCCTCTAGTGGTAGCAGTTGTTAGAGGCAGAGTGTACATTAATTCAGTAGCCGAGCAGGATGGATTTGGTTCCCAATCTATAGTTAGCGATGGCCCTAATTAGACCAAATTGGAGACTGTCCCCAGAGTAGTTCAGCAGGAACGGGGTTTTAAACAAAACACTACTTGTCTGGATATATGCGCCGAGATTAGAGCCCCACTAAACAGATGAAACACCACACTGGGAGTCGCAAAAGGAGGCAAGTGTAAAAGCTTCATTAAAGGGCATCACGATCCACAGGCCTCTTAACTTAGGTGTCAGAAATGTCTTTTGATTTATCTTCTAACAGCGAGGGAAGCATCAAACTCTGGCTGTCTCCAAATCCGAAATCCTCATACCCCACTCAGTGGTCAGTGTCCTACCTGCATAGGCTTATCATGGCTCCTTAAACAGATCAGGAAAGGCGTCCTTGAGCCCCTTAGCAGCTGAATCAGGGTCTTCAAAGGATGACCATGATCCGGATATCATAACCTCCAATTTTGCAGGGTATCCCATTCAAAATTTCACACCAGCTGCAATTAATTTAGAAACCAAAGGGTGGAACAAAACTATCTTTTGCCTAATAGACACTGGCAAGTCCTCTGCCGCCCTAATTTTGAAGCCTTCCCATCTCACTTCGTGCAGTTCCTTAATTTTAGCAAAGAAATGATGACGTTCCAAAAAATTCAGAAATTTAAAAATTAAAGGGTGAGGAGGCACTCCCGCTGGTGGCTTCGGGCAAAGAGATGGATGTGCCTGTTCAATAACGTACTTCAGTCCGAAAGGCGATGGTCCAGCTAATTTTTCAACTATTCTTTGAATGAATAGCATGGCATCAGATCCCTCTTCATTCTCGGGAAGACCTATGAGAACCGCATTATTTCTGTGACTGCGGCCCTCTAGGTCTTCTATCTAAACTTCCATTCGTGCTATTTTCTGGCAAACGGCCATGATCTCTGGTTCTGCTTTCCAGATCCGTTTCTCCACTGAACAGATTCGGGCTTCACTGTCTGCCGTCTGCTGGTGTAGATCTTCCAACGCCTGGGCTAGGCTTTTGATCTCAGTCATGATTGCACTTAAGTCTTCTTTGAAGGGGTAAACTCTTGTAGGAATCCCTGTAGGGTGAGGGGCTGTTGCTCAGCCATTGTAGCGTCCGATGACGACCCTTCTGTGCCACCCAAGGTCCTGGATTTTTTGGAGGCCTTCTCAGGCTTGGTCAGAGGAGTATGTTTGGATGCATTTCTCCACATGGTCATCTCCATACATCCAATTTTCAGCAATGTGCTTGTTTAGACCCTTTCTTAGAGGCTTTAGGAATTGTTTAATATACTCGTAGCAAATATTACCGATGAAATTTAAAGATTGGATGAGTCAGAAGGCTGGAACTGTGCTGGACAGCTGTTATCTGGTGAACTGCATCACGTGACTCCTAACCAAAATTTAGAAGTGAGTTTGGCACAAAGAGCGAGATGCCTGTTGGAAAGTGGGGGAAGGGGAAGAGCATGGTAGAGGTCACAGTTCCTGATGGAGCATCAAGAGCAAAATGACAGAAGGAGTTAAAGAGAGTGTCTAATCTGGTTAGGGAGGATTTGGGGTGGCACCACAGACTAAATCACAGTAGTCTAAACATGGGATGACCATCTTCTAGTTCACACCGAGCCTTAGAAGGGATGCCGATACAGTTTCTGAATAAGGCACCGAGCTTGAGGTGCAGTTTTTAAAGGATGGCATCTATGTGGCCAAAAGAAATGCACAAAATCTGTTCAAGCTGTGCTTCTGAGCATCACTCCTCTGTGCAGGCAGTCCCTCACCTGTCACCAGCATATAGTATACCACTGTGATATGTGCCATGTCACCTCCTTGTGTCCATGGAGTGCCTCTGAGCATCACTCCCCAGTGCAGGCAGTCCTTTACCTTTCACCAGGACACAGTACACCACCATGATGGGTGCCATGTCACTCACTGTGTTCATGCAGTGCTTCTGAGCATCACTCCACAGTGCAGGCAATCCCTTACCTTTCACCAGCTTGCAATATAGAACCGTAATGAGTGGCATCTTGCCCCATTGTGTTCATGCAGTCTTTCTGAGTGTCACTCCACAGGGCAAGCTGTTCCGCACCTTTCACCAGCACACAGTACACAGCTCTTATGAGTGCCATGTGACCCAACTGTGTTCAAGCAGTGCTTCTGAGCATTGCTCTGCAGTGCAGGCAGTCCCTTACCTTTTACCAGCATGCAGTACACAACAGAGATGGGTGCCATGATGCTTCACTGTGTTCATGCAGTGCTTTTGACCATTGCTTCTCAGTGCAGGCAGTCCCTGATCTTTCACCAGCATACAGTACACAAGCATGCTGGGTGCCATGTTGCACCACTGTGTCCATGCAATGCTTCTGAGAATTGTTTCCTAGTGTAGGCAGTCCCTCACCTTTCATTAGCATGCAGCACATCAAAGGGATTAGTGCCATGTTGTCCCACTGTCTTTAAGCTTGCCTCTGAGCATACCTCCCCCTGTGCAGTTAGTTCCTCAGCTTTAACCAGCACACAGTACACCATCGTGATGTGCCATGTCACCCCACTTGTGCTCATGTAGTGCTTCTAAGCATCACTCCACAGTGCAGGCAGTCCTTCACCTTTCACCAGCATGCAATATGCAGCTCTTATGGGTGCCATGTCACAATCTATTTTCATGCATTGATTCTGAGCATTGCTTCCCAGTACAGGCTGTCCCTTACTTTTACCAGCACACTGTGTGCAACGGGGATGGGTGCCATGACGCCCCACTTAGTTCATGTAGTACTTCTGAGCATCGCTTCTTAGTGCAGGCACTCCCTTCCCATTCACCGATCCGCATTACACCAAGATGATGGGTGCCATGTCACTCCACGGTGTTCATGCAGTGCTTCTGAGCATCACTCCACAGAGCAGGCACTCATCACCTTTCACCAGCACACAGTACACTACCGTGATTGGTGCTGCATCACTCCACTTTGTTTAAGCTGTGCTTCCAAGCATCTCTCCACAGAGCAGGCAGTCCCTCACCTTTCACCAGAATACAGTAAACCACTTTGATGGGTGCCATGTAACCCCACGATGTGTGCCTTGTCACACCAGAGTGTTCATATAGTGCTTCTAAGCATCACTCCCCAATGTAGGCAGCCCCCTCACCTTTCACTAGCACACAGCACACCACCATGATTGGTGCCATCTCATCCCACTGTGCTCTAGCTGTACTCCTGAACATCACTCCCACGTGCAGGCATTCCCTCACCTTTCACCAGCATTCAGTTCACCACTGTGATTGGTGCCATTTTGCCTCACTGTTTTCATGCAGTGCTTCTGAGCATCACTCAACAGTACAGGCAGCCCCTCACCTTTTAGTAGCTTGCAGTCAGCTGCTCTTAGAGTGCCATGTCACCCTTCTGTGTTCATGTATTGCTTCTGAGCATGGATCCCCAGTACCTGCATTCCCTTACCTTTCACCAGCATACAGTACGCAACATGGATGAGTGCCATGTAGCTCCACTGTGTTCATGCAGTGCTTCTGATCATCATTCCTCAGTGCAGGCAATCCCTACCCATTCACCAGTCCACATTACACCACCATGATGGGTGCCATGTCACTTCACAGTGTTCATACAGTGCTTCTTAGCATCACTTCACAGTGCCAGCACTCCCTTACCTTTCACCAGCACACAATATACTACTGTGATTGGTACCACGTCACTCCACTGTGTTCAAGCTGTGCTTCTGAGCATCATTCCACCTTTTACCAGCACACAATACTCCACCTTGATTGATGCCATGTCACCCGACTGTGTTCATGTAGTGCTTCTGACATTACTCCCTTGTGCAGCCATTCTCTCATCTTTCACCAGCACACAGTACACCATCGTGATGAGTGCCTTGTCACACCAGAGTATTCATGTAGTGCTTCTGAGCATCTTTGCACAGTACAGTCAATCCCTCACCATTCATCAGCACACAGAACACAACTGTAATTGGTGCCATGTGACTTCACTGTGTTCATGCAGTGTTTCTGAGCATCATTTCTTACTTCAAGGAGACCCTACCCATTCACCTGTGTGCATTACACCACTTTGATGGGTAACATGTAGCCCTACTGAGTTCATACATTGCTTCTCAGCATCACTTCTCCATGCATGCAGTCCATTACTGTGTTCATACTCTGCTTCTGAGCATCACTCCAGAGAGCAGGCAGTACCTCACATTTCACCAGCACACAGTGCATCACCCTAATGGGTGCCATGTCACCCGACCCTGTTTATGAATTGCTTCTCGGCATTGCACATTCATTCAGGCAGTCCCTTTACCGTTCACCAGCATGCAGGACATAACCATGATTAGTGGCATGTCACCCCACTATGTCCATGGGACAAAGCTGTTTATCTCCTTCAAGATCCTGACTTGCCCCAATCAGGGTCAGTCTTCCCAGCCTCGTCACCCACCTTCTCTGGGACATACCCAAGGCCCCTGGAATTCTGCGGTTCTGCGGTTGCAGAATTTGCCGCAGAATTTGCATCATGCCACAGAGTATATATAGTGCCGCAGAATTCATTGTTTTTGGTGAATTTTCATATAAATATACTTTTTTTCCATAGTGTCAGGCTTTCTTTCCCACCTCGTTTATCCTGAAGCCCCTCCTCTATGCTCAGCATATGATGTCATCGATGACATCACATCATATTTAGCCAATGACAGGACAGCATTCTGCCAGAGAAATGAATAAATCATGCCGCAGAAATCAGAAAATGCTGTCACAGAAGTCAAGGAGCCCTGCTGCAGAAATCAGAAAATTCTGCCTCAGAACACCAGGGGCCCTGGACATACCTTTTCTGGTGGTCCTGTCACAGGACCTTGGATTAGAGGTGTCTGATCATTGTTTTGGGGCCTGGTAGAGGGCAGGCCATCACTGTTCTACAGCTGGAGGGTTTTTCCTCCTATTTTCTCCCCTATTAGGCCCAGACATGTGTGTGTACATGACCTCCATGGAGACACTTTAGGCCTCCAGGTGTGGGGTTCCTTCCCATGCTGTCCTATGGTGCTGCCACCTAGATTCCTTCCTCTGTTCTACAGATGTGCATTCTCCCTCCCAGACCAGTCCCCAAGCGACCCAAGTCCATTTTTGAACCCGGGTTGCTGGCATGATAGTCAGTGGCTAAACACCATTCAGTCAGTGGCTAAAAGTATGAAACAGAAATAGGTAGACTAACCTAGAACTGGAAACCAGAACTACACAGAGCAATGGCCCCATATTACAAGGTATCAGCCTACCCCTTGTTAAGTCCCTTTCCTTAGAGCAAATTAACTCTGTTCACTAAATTTGCTATTCTTAGACGGATTTGAAGAAAGTGTGAGTGCCCAAAATATATTTGAATATAGCCCTCCAAAGCAAAAATGAGGCATTACATCATGCACTCAGCACCATTCACATCCCCCAGCTGATGAATTACTGCAAATTAACACAGTTCACTACATCTGTTATACTCAAACATGTTTGGAGCAAAGTGCGAGTGACTCAAGCATGTTTGAATATAGCCCCCAAAGCAAAAATGAGACACTAAAACTCAGCATAATTCACATCCCCCTCCTGGCCAAAAAGAGATACTGTACTTGGTCACTGAAAACATACAGGCTGTGATGGAGCTAACTCATTTAGGGCATCCCAGACTTGTTAGTGTGACAATAGGTGCAATCAGGACTTCACTAAAAATGAGATACTACATGTTAACTGACCTATCCTGGGTAACTACATTGTAAAAGTGTATAAAGGCAGGACCACAGTGAAAATTAGATTCTGCATTTTACCTGTGCTAGTTCGCTAAATACACTGGAGAAATGTGTACAGGCAGGACCCCACTGAAAATGAAATATTGTAGCTGCTCTCTCTTAATGACATAGATACAGTACATAGATACATAGACAGTGTCAGCAGATAAGGGCCTATGGCCCACCAAGTCTGCCCATTTGAGTTTGTAACTTCAGCTTATGCTTTCCTAGAACTCAGTTGCCCCTTACCCCTGACCTCCAGAATTCCTTTATGTCCATCCCATGCATTCTTAAATCCTGTGATTGTTTCAGCCCCCACCACTTCCTCAGGCAGGGTGTTCCACTTGTCCACCACCCGTTCTGTGAAGAAATTCTTCCTCACATTTCCTCTGAATCATCCTCCCTCCAACTTCATCCCATGCCCTCTAGTCCTGGAACATCTTTTTTGCTTAAAAATAGTGTATTCTTACACCCTGTTCCTCCCTGTAAGATACTTGTATGTCTGTCTGTATCATGTCCCCTCTCTCCCTCCTCTCCTCCAGGGAGTACATATTCAATTCCTTCAACCTGTCCACATAGGACTTGTGATGCAATCCATGTACCATCTTTGTTGTCCTCCTCTGAAACTTCTCTACCCTGTCTATGTCCTTACGTAGGTAACGTCTCCAGAACTGTACACTGCGCTCCAGGTGGGGCCTCACTAGTGTCTTGTATAGTGGAATCATGACCTCCTTCCTGCTGGCGATGCCTCCTGCCTATGCATCCCAGCATCCTATTTGCTTTACCTGCTGCCTTGTCCCACTATTTCCCTACCTTGAGGTCATCAGAGATGATAACCCCAAGAGCCCTTTCCTGCTTGGTGCATGCTATATCCTCACCCCCAACTCATATATTGTGCCAGGGTTTTGTGCCCCATATGCATTATCTTGCACTTCTTTGCATTGAATTTCAACTGCTAAACCCCTGACCATTCTTCAAGTTTCTGCAGGTGCCTTTTCATTCTGTCTACACCCTCTGGTGTGTCTACTCTGTTACAGAGCTTTGTGTCATCAGCGAACAGTGAAATTCTGCCTTCTAGGTCCTGCACAATGTCACTGATGAAGATATTGAATAGGACCGGTCCCAGCACTGATCCCTGTGGTACCCCACTGGTCACTCTTCCCTCTGTGGAGTGACAGCCATTTACCACCACCCTCTGTGTCCTGCCACCCAGCCAGTTACCTACCCACCACACTACTGCCCTGCCCATACCCATATTCCCTAGTTTGTGTACTACTCTTCTATATGGCACAGTGTCAAAGGCCTTGCTGAAGTCCAGATAGGCCATGTCCACTGCCCTCCCCTCATCCACCTCCCTAGTCACCCAGTCAAAAAATTAAATGAGATTGGTCTGACATGACCTCCCCCTGGTGAAACCATGCTGCCTTGGATCCTGCAGTCCATTGACAACCAGATGTTCCACCAATCTCTCCTTCAGTAGTGCTGCCATGATCATCCCCACTACCGAGGTGAGGCTGACTGGTCTGTAGTTCCCCGCTTCCTCTTTGTTCCCACTTTTGTATAAGGGGACTACATCTGCTGTCCTCCAGTCTTTGGTTACTTCCCCTGTTTCCAGTGATCGGCTAAACAGATAGCCAGAGGTTCAGCCACCACCTCTCTGAGTTCTTTAAGGACCCTGGGGTGCACCCCATCTGGCACCATTGCTTTATCAACTCTTATTCAAGTTCCTTCAGGACCCTTCCTCGTGTAAAGGGACTTGTGTCCATTTCTGCACCCTTCTCACCCCTTGTACTCCCTTCAGACCCATTACCCTCCTCTTCCTCAGTAAAGACTGAGCAGAAATACCTGTTCAGTATGTCAGTTTTACTGTTGTCATCCTCCATGTAGCCCCCATCCTCCCCCTTCAGACTCACTATCCCTTCCTTTGCCTTTCTTTTTTCATTTATGTACCTGTAAAAGGTTTTGTCCCCTCTATCCACTGATTTTGCAATGTGCTCTTCTGTCTGAGCTTTGGCTTCCGTTACTAACCTACCTGCCTCCCTTTGCTTCTCCTGGTACTTCTCCCTTCCCCTTCTGCCTGTGTCTTTTTGTATCACCTGAATGCAATCTTTTCGGGTTTCACTTTCTTTGCTACTTCTTTGGAAAACCATAATGGCCTCCTCTTCCTTTTCCTCTTGTTAACCTGCTTAATGCATAACTCTGTTGCTCTTGTAATCCCCATTTTAAATACTGCCCACTGTTCCTCAACCCCTGATTCCTGCCCCATTCCCCTTAATGCCTCTTTCAAGTATCTCCCCATTTTCCCAAAGTCTGCCCCCCTCCGAAATCCAGAATACATGTTTTTGTGTGGTTTGGTTCTGCTCCTTCTGTGATTTCAAACCACAATGACTGGTGGTCACTGTTCCCCAGGTGTTCCCTCACTGTTACCCCCATCACACTGTCCCTGTTTGTGAGCTCAAGGTCCAGTATTGCCTTCTGCTGAGTTGGTTCCATGACCAATTGCTTGAGGAAGGCACCCTGAAGGGAGTCCAGGATAAATCTGCTCCTAGTTGATGCAGCTGCCGGGATGCTCCAGTCCACATCAGGAATATTGAAGTCTCCAACCAGTACTACCTCACCCTTGTCTGCCATCCTTTGAATGGCTAGCATCAGCTCCCTATCTGTTTCTTCCTCCTGGGCTGGTGGTCTATAGACCACAACTGTGAGGATGGCTGGCCCCATTTTCCTTTCCAGCTTAACCCACAGTATCTCTCCCCCAATTTGTTCCCCCTGGATCTCTGTGGCCCTTATGTCATTTTTCACATACTGTGCCACTCCTCCTCCTCCCTTCTTACCTGCCCGGTCTCTTCTGAATATGTTGTAGCCAAGGAATGGCCATCTCCCAGTCATGGTTATCATTACACCAGTTTCTGTGATGGCCACAATGTCCAGGTCTGACTGCAGCATGACAGCCTCCAGATCTTCCATCTTGTTGCTAAGGCTCCTGGCATTGGCACACATGGCTTTCCATGATTTGACCTCCCTAGACTGTTTAGCTGTTCTACTCCAGCCCCTTCCCTGGTTGTCCTTTATCCCCTGGTTCTCCTTGCTGTCTGCCCTTCTGCTGATTTTTGCGCCTTTTCTGCCTATCCACTTCTTGGCTGCTAATCTCCATCTTTTGCACACTGTTTTGTTGAGATATCCACTCCTCTGGTTCACTGGTTCAACTGCTAGCTGTGGGGGGGTGAGCAAGTAGGTTAGCTCCTTGCTGGCCTGCCTCCCCCCCCCCCTTGGCTAGTTTAAATGCTTGTCAATGTAGCATTTAAACTTATCATTGAGTGCTTGGATTCCCTTCCAGGATGGATGCAGGCCGTCAGGCTTGAAGAAACCTCCATCCCTCCAGGTGGGTCCCCGGTCACCAATGAAAAGGTATGCCTCTTTGCAGATGACACAAAGATCTGTAACAGAGTTGATACACAAGAGGGGGTAGAAAAGATGAGAAGGGACTTGGCAAGGTTGGAGGAATGGTCAGACATATGGCAACTTAGATTCAATGCAAAGAAGTGCAAAGTAATGCACCTGGGAAACAAAAACCCAGGAGAAGAGTACACAATAGCAGGGGAGGTACTAACAACAACAAAAATGGAAAGGGACCTGGGAGTAGTCATATCAGATGACCTAAAGGTGGGTAAGCAATGTGAGAAGTCAGTAAGGAGAGCCAGGGGGATACTGGGATGCATAGGAAGGGGCATCACAAGTAGAAAAAGGGAAGTGATTATCCCTCTATACAGACAGTTGGTGAGACCCCATCTGGAGTACTGTGTGCAGTTTTGGAGACCTCATCTACGCAAGGACATAGACAGGATGGAAGCAGTCCAGAGGAGGGCAACTAAAATGGTGCAGGGTCTACATTAGAAACCATATGAAGAGAGACTGAGAGAGCTTAATATGTATACCCTTGATGAAAGGAGGGACAGGGGGACATGATAGAAACGTTCAAGTACCTCAAGGGAATCAACAAAGTCCAGGAGGGTAGCATCTTTCAGAAAAAGAGATGTGTAGGAACAAGGGGGCACAGTTTAAAGATAGAGGGGGGAGGCTCAGGGGTAATGTGAGGAAATTATTTCACGGAGAGAGTGGTGGATACATGGAACAGCCTTCCTGAGGAGGTCGTTGGGTCTAAAACAGTGGGGGAATTCAAACATGCTTGGGACAGACACAAAGCAATTATAGTGCAGGGTTGCAGGAAGCAGGCTGTTGGGTAACTAGAATCTGCAGCTTATCCAGTAGGTAGGGAAATGGGCAGACAGGGTGTGCCAAGTGGTCCTTTTCTGCTGTCAAAGTCTATGTTTCTATGTTTCTATGTAATCCAAACCCTTCCTCACTGCACCAGTTCTTCAACCATGAGTTAAAGTTCCTGGTGCATGCACCCCTATGCTCTCCCATGCCTCTCGTAGGTAGTACTTCTGAGAAGGTGACAGAAGTAGCTACTTGCTTGAGACCCCTCCCCAATTTCCTAAACTTATCCTGAACTTCCTTTGGTTCCCTATTTGGCAAGTCATTAGTACCTAGGTGGAGAATGACATCCAGCTTACCCTCCTGTCTTGCCTTCCCAGTGATCCCCAGGATGTTCCTACCATCTCTCCATGCCATGGCACCTGGTAGGCACCTCACCTCCCGGTCCTCCCCCTCCTGTGTTTCTATCTGGATCCCTCTTATGATGGAGTCCCCCACCAGGATTCGCTTCCTCCTCCTCCTCTGGGGTCCACTGCTCTCCCCACTGAGGTTACCTCCTTGGCTAACCTCCACATCCTTTCTTTCCACTTCTCTGGGTACCTTTATTTGGTTGCCCCCATTTGCCAGTGTGGCATATGATTTCTTGAGTGGAAGAGGATCTGGGATGTGCCTCTGCCTGACCATCTTAACCCACCCTGAGCCCACTGGCATCCAAGGTCTCCTCGTTCTCAGCATCCTTTGAGGCAGCGGCATTGGACTGGGTGGTCTCTGGATAGGGGTGATGGTACTCCTGACCCAGTTTACTTCCACTCTGAGACTGGCTACCTCATCCCACAGTCCAGAGAGATGCATGCAGATAGGGCAGCACCTCAGTGTCCAGAAGGTCTGCCTGAATAGGGCTGCCCTGCAGCTCCTGCATTGCACCACTCCCCACATTATACTGCAATTATACTGCAATTCCACTACTAGTCTGTTACTGAAGCTCTCCTAGTTCCCTTTTTATTAATTTACTGTCCTAAAAATCATGCCACTGATCTTCAGATACTTTTCTTTTAAAAAAAGAAAATAATTAAATAAATACATGAGTAAAACACTTGTCATGCTGAAGGTGGGCTTCTTCCCCTTATATCCCTCCTACTCCACACTCCCTGCTATTCCCTGTGTTTAGCTCCTGGCATATAATTAAGAGTAGGGGGAAGGGGAGGGAAGGGGTGAAAATTTGCAGCAATTAAAGACAGCAAAGAAATACACGACCACTATGTTTTAAATTTGCAACAGCCCAAAAACAATTCTAAATAAAGACAGCTAAGAAATTACAGTGTCACTAAAATCCCTCAATCTAAGTTTAATAACAAAAATAGCAATTACCAGCTACTGTAAAGCTCTGAGATGAATATGTTTCCTTCCCTTTCTGGCTTCTTCTAAGAAAACAAAAATCACTTACTACCTCAACTCTGACTAAGCCCCACCTCCAGTTATCATGTAGCTGAGGTCAGAGGCCAGACAATTAGCACACCTCACCCAGACTACAAGGCAAGTCAGACAAGCCAAGACTAAATTTGCAGCAATTAAAGACAGCAAAGAAATACACCACCACTATATTTTAAATTTGCAACAGCCCAAAAACAATTCTAAGTAACGACAGCAAAGAAATTACAGTGTCACTAGAAGCCCACAATCTAAGTTTAATAACAAAAATAGCAATTACCAGTTACTCAAAAGCACTGATAAGAATATGTTTCCTTCCCCTTCTGGCTTCTTCTGAGAAAACAAAAACCACTTGCTACCTCAACTCTAACTAAGCCCCACCTCCAGTTATCATGTAGCTGAGGTCAGAGGCCAGACAATTAGCACACCTCACCCAGACTACAGAGCAAGTCAGACAAGCCAAGACTAAATTTACAGCAATTAAAGACAGCAAAGAAATACAATACTACTACATTTTAAATTTTCAACAGCCCAAAAACAATTCAAATTTTGTGTACACAACTGTTGTAACAGTTATGTGTGTGTGTGTGTTGTATACATTTTCAATGGGATGTGTATGTCCAGAACCAAAAACACTTTTCACTGCATTACCTTGATGTTTATGGTTTTATTTTTTTCTACTATTGAGATGTAAATGTGGGACTTTTACTTTATTTTTCTATTTCAAATGTTTCACCAGGAAAGATTTACTGAGCTGAAAAATAGTTAATTTCCACATGCATCCTGGGGGGGGGGGGGAGAGGTGTCAGAACAACATAGAACAATAACTTATATAAATAAAATATCATAAACAGACATAAAATGAACAGTAAAAAACTAACATGAATGAGGTTTATCAAACAGATAAAATTATAGGAAAAATATTTATAAGGACACAGTGGGGAATCTGTTCCATGGGTACAAGCAATAGTACTTTTCAACAGTGAGGGCATCAGGGGATAGGGCACTGAAGGAAGGAGCACAGATGTGGGGCAAAAGGGAAAGTGCAGATATGTGAGGGAGGAAGACCAGAGGGAGAAGAGTTGGTGAGGTGGGTGGAGGGTCAAGAAGGGGGAGGAGAAAGAAGGAAAGATGGTAAATTGAGAAGCATGGAAAGGCTATGGCGCAGGGTCAGCCACAGGAAGATGTTGTGCAATCATGGAGAAAGAGGGAAAAGGGTAAACTGAGGAGTGGGGAAGGGCTCTGATTCAAGACAGGCACAGGAGGTAGCGGTGCGGTCATGGAGCAGAGAGGGGAGAGACAGAGTGTTTGGAAGAGGCAGAATGAATGGTTACGGGGAGAATGTTCTAAAGCTTAGGAAAGCAGAAAGAGAAGGCAGCCTGACCAGCTAAAGATTTTACATCACAGTAATACAGCTAAGTCACACATTAATTCTATATCTCTTCTCCCACATCAGTCATTCCCCATGTTTTTATTTTGATAAGTTGATAACTATTCTTGTTCTTTAGTCAGTTTCACAACTTATTGCTTGATAGCTTATGTTTGTCAATTTATTCTTAGACATAATTGTCCTCTTCATCTTTGTTACATTTATTCCATTTGTATGAACTTTACATTCTATATTTTTGTATCTGTTATCATTTCCCCTTTTCCCTTCCCCAGGACACATCTGAAAATGAGCTGTTACTACCTCAGTATGTCTTTCCTTATAAAACCTTTAAAATAAATAAATCTCTTTTCTCATTAATGTGTTAGTAGCGATTGTGACTCTGACCAAAGTTTATTTCCCCATGAATCTCTATTGTGAATGGGGTGAATGTTTCAGAAACTCTGACAGCTCAGTTTGGATCCTGATGAAGGGGAAGGGCAACTGCTGACAGGTGGTGCTCAGAGCTCGTTTCCATGTTAACCAAAGAGTCAGCATCTTCACAAATACTTGTCAAGATGCCTGCTGGTGTGCAAGGAGCCAGTTGAGCAAGTCTTCTCTTGAGTCAGGGAAGTGGACAGTGTGGCCACCATAGAGCAATGCTTGGAGTCCTCCGCATTAAGTTCTTAACTGGTGTCCCTGGATGCAGAAGAAAGTGTGTTGTCTGGGTCAGCTGCAGGAAATCTTCTCTCTAAAAGAAAAGTTGGGCCATGCAGTTTCTCAGGCAGCCAAGATTTCAGGTGTGGGGCTGGGGAAGTGGAAATGAAACAGCCTATGGCGTTTTTGTTGTTCCTAGGGTCACCACCTGTCCTGATTTTTGCAGGACAGTCCTGATTTGGGCAGCTGTGTCCTGCAAAACAACATGAACAGTACTATATGTCCTGATATTGTAGTAGAACATTTATTTTCAAATTTTTACTAAATGTTGCAGAAAAATACAATACCTTAACTAAAATACCTTACAGTTATAACAAACAATAGAAGCAACTAAACAACTACAAAAATTAGTCCTAATTCTAATTATTTAGAGAAAACGAGACTATTCAATTGGTTGTGGTTACATACTGTCCTGCGAAAAAACATGTTTTGGTAAGAAATGTTCCCCTTTGAGCTTCCTAAAAGGTGGTAACCATAGTTGCTCCCCCAGTCTGTCATGTCAATGTTGAGCTCAAATCCCTCTGTACTTGGGACATCTGGTGGTTGTGCAGGACTTTCATTGACTACTTCAGTGTCTGATGGATCATCAGGGTTGCAAATGGGGGGGGGGGGCTGCTCGTAGCCTAGATTTTTTTTCTAAAGCCAGAACTTTGGAACATGTCCATGGTACTGTATACTGGACTCTATACTCTCTGCCAAGTGGTCTCATACAAACTTGCCCCCTCCCTAAGTTTTCAGTCCTGTTTGCCAGTTTACAGGTAAGGTCTAAAGCTACCCCATGGAGGAATGCTTTCTAGTTGTACTACAACAGCAGTCTTGATACACTTATTAACTGCACATTTTATGTTGTGTACTAATGAACAACTCCATAGGCTTTTATGCCATGGAAATTTATGTTGTTATTCATTCTTCAGATGCCTTTAATTATATTAATTTTAAAATGTCCCCCTCCTTGGAAAGGTGTGGGTCAATGTATAGTAATATAGTAAGTAGGTAAACAAGTAAAATTTTATTGATCTAGCACCACATCACATAGGCTCTGGGTGCTGTACAGGCAGGCAAGAGTTTGAAATAAATAAAATACATCAAATACAAAAACACATATCAATAACAACGACAATGAACAAACAACTATACGTAAACAAAATTCTTATTGAAAATAAACAATTCAGCAGTCTACTGATTCTAGGGTTCATAAGCAGTTCACAAACATCTCTCTAAAAAGGTGTGCCTTCAGACCCCGCTTATACACCTCCACCGATGGCGCCTCCGCCTCCCTCAGAGAACTTGAAAGTGAGTTCCACAAGGCCAGGTAAACTACCTCAAATGATTCCTCTGCAGAGGTCTTCAGTCAGGCCCTGGGAACTGCCAGGAGGCCTTCAGTGGAGGAGCAGAGCAAGTGCACAGGGCAGACAGTAGTCAGGAGGTCACTCAGTTAGCCAGGACCTGGTCTGTATAGGACATAGGACCTTATAGGTGAGCAAGCCTGCCTTGAAGGTAATTCTCCATCTCACTAACTGCCAGTGCAGGTCATGCAAGACCAGAGTCACATGACAAGACCCCAGAAGGCTTGTCAGCAACCTGGCCACTGAGTTCTGCACTAGCTGCAGGTAATAGAGAACCACTACACTGACCCTGAGGTAAAGAGCATTGCAGGGGTTGAGTCTAGATGTCACTAAAGCCTGTAATAGTGAGAGCAGGTTGTCAGGCAGAATTAAGGTTTTGATCCAGGTGATATTCCTAAGGTGATAAAACCCACTCCTGAGCCTCAAGTGTCAATCCATCATCAGGAATAATGCCCAGATTTTTCACCTTAGTAGATGCAGCCAAAACAGTAGAGAAAAGGAATAACCCTTTTTCCATCATGGCATCACCTACATTCCACCAGTGACCAGGTTCGATCACTAACACCTCCGTCTTGTTGGGATTGAGTCCTAGCCAACTAGAGGATGTCCAGTCCTGGATCTCGGCAAGACATTTGTTAAGCACCTCCATGGCATCACTCGTCCTGGGTGCAAATGACATATACAGCTGGGTGCCATCTGTATAACAGTGAAAGTCCAAGCTGTACTATCTAATGATCTCACCCAGGGGAAGCATGTACATTGTGAAACACATAGGTGACAGGATTGAGCCCTGGGGAACTTCACATGGCAGGGGCTTTGGGCAGGAGCAGAAACTCCCCATCGCAACCGCCTATGTCCTGCCTGTGAGAAAAGATTCAAATCAGTTGATGACAGTACCAGTGAGTCCACAGAGCTCACTTAGGTGATCCACAACACTACATAGTCCACAGTGTCAACTGCTGAGGAGAGATTGGCTCTATGATGCCAGTTCAACAACACTTTTGTTGACTGGCATCTCATCGACAGGAATTATGTCAACTGCAAGTTCTGGTTGACATAATTTCCATTTGTCTCCTGGTCCACTTTTTTCATCGGGGGCCTTGCCCCCCGAACCCCCCATATGGGGGGCTCTGCCCCTCCACCCCCCATCTCTAGCATGATCAACTCCAGTCACAGTTGATTCAGGGCAGAGGTGCAGGACCGGGAGACAGTGTGCCCCTGTGTCAGGCGCACCAACACAGTAACCAGTCGGCTACCTGTTGATTTTGTCAATGGATAGGTAGGTCACTGTATTGGTGTCACTGTTGGGGGGGGGCATAACCTAGAGATCGAGGAGAACAAGTATTGATCATTTCATCTCTCTCTCCCTGAGGAAATCATTTTACACCCTGACTAAGGCCATTTCAGTGCTATGCCTAGACCTAAACCCAGATTGGAAGGGCTCATACATGTCATAGGCTGCAAGGTGTGCCTCAAGCTGGAGAGCCACTATGTTGTCGATAATGTTACCCAAAAATGGGAGGTTAGAGATTGGTGTATAATTTGCCAAGATGTCAGGATTGAGAGTTGGTTTCTTTAGAAGGGGCTTCACCAGTGCCTTTTTTAGGGTTCTGGGGAAAAGCCACTCTGAAAGCAAGCACCGGACAATCTCAGCGAACACTGGCCCAATGGACTCAACACATTCCATTAAAGAAGGTTCAAGCCTGGAAGGAATGTTGTGTCTGCTCTTCTTTCCAGCCAGGGCATCCCTCTTAGAAAACCAGCTTTAAGAGTGATTACAGAATTGCTTGGAATGAAATTGCTAACGTGCACTGTACTGCTTGAAGGTTAAATATGAAGTTATGGGTGATCTGGACCCAATTATTGACTCCAAAAATGTTTGGACAGTTGTTTGTCATTTCAATGTTAAGCTATGCCAATCTTGTACAAGGTACTAGACCTGCCAAATATGTTTTTTTTAAGGGAGTGACGGTGGTGGTGTTTTACCCTTTGACAACCAACAACATGATATAAATGCAGTTAGACTCAGAATTGCAGTAGTGTTTGCATAGCGTTATGCTGTGGGCTGTGTGGGGAGTTGGACCATGTGAGAAAAACTGTGTGAAAGATTTCATATGTAATCTTAGTGAGTAGAATGGTCACTCTTTATAGCAATGTTAGTGGACAGCACACAATACTTCTGTTGTTCAGTCACAGGATCATTTCATTGTTTGATACTTTACCGCTTAGTGTGGCACAACATTAGAGGTCATCTGCATCAAGAATGGGGTCAAAAGGTGAGAGGTTTTATTAATAGCTAAATTGCAGAATAGAAAGGGGTAATTTCAAGCATTTGGATTTTCTAGAATCAATTGCGTTATTAGAAATCAATAGAAAATTTGCATGGGTTGGCCTTTTCTGACCAGGCCCAGTGGCTTAAAGCCAGAGTGACATCTTATCAGGATGACAGGACACCCTCTGCTTTTGCTGAACAGCACTATAGGGTACAGAATAGTTGGGCTTCCAGTGAGTGTTTTGAAAACTGTAGAGACCAACTTGATAAGAAATTAATTCTGGCTTTATAGTCCTCAGAAAGCAAGGTAGTAGATACCTGTTAGGGTACTCTGCAACATGTGCATCTGCATCTTCAGGTGGCTGTTGACCATGTTTCTCCTATGATGCAGAGAGAAATTTCTCCTCAAATTATTTCACTTATTTGCAGAGCCTATTACAGTGGCTGAGACAGAGATAGCAATTTAAACTTGGGCATCTGGTAAATCCCCAGAGGGATGGATTTGTGGCGGAATTTTACAAGCTACAGATGACTTTCTTTGTTTCAGTGCTGACTTTAGTTTATAACTCTCTTTTGGAGTCTGGAAGCCTTCCTCATTCCATGTGTGTTACACAGAAACATTTCTGATGGCAGATAAGGGCTGCTTGGCTGATCTAGTCTGCCCATGTTCATTGTAATTGCTTGTGCTGTAGACCCTCCCTGGTCTACGGCACTGTCTCTTCCACCCCTTTACTTTCCTTTATTATTCCCTTGTGCCTATCCCATTCTTTCTTGAATCCCACCACTGTATTTGCACCCACCGTCTCCTCTGGAAGGCTGTTCCAGGCATCCCCCACCCTTTCTGTGAAGAAGTATTTCCTCACATCTCTCCTAACCCTACTCCTCTCCAGCTTCTTATCATTACCACTTGTTCTAGAACACCCTTTTCTCTGAAAAATACCTCACACCTGTACCTTATTCACCCACATGAGATATTTAAAGGCCTCAGTCATATCCCCCCTCTCAAGTCTCTCCTCTAGGATGTACATATTAAGCTCCTTTAGCTTCTCCTCACAGAGCTTTTGATGCAGACCCTCCGCCATCTTGGTAGCCCTCCTCTGGACTGCCTCTACTCTGTCTATGTCTTTCCTGAGATGTGGTCTCCAAAACTGGACATAGTACTCCAGGTGGGGTCTTACCAATGAACTATACAGGGGCAACACCACTGCCCTCTTTCTGCTGGTGGTACCCTACTTTTACACTCCAGCATCCCTCTAGCTCTCCCAATTGCATTGTCACATTGTCTGGCCACCCTAAGGTCATCTCATATTATTACCCTCAGGTCCCTTTCCTGCTTGTAAGTATCTCTCCCTCATTTTGTACTATACCCCTGGGGTTCTGTGACCGAAGTGCATTATATTGTACTATTTTGCATTAAACCTTAGCTGCCAAACTTCTGACTACTCCTCCAGCCATTTTAAATCTCTTACCATATTTTGCACACACCCCTGGAGTGTCCACTCTGATGCAGATCTTGGTGTCATCCACAAAGAGGCAAATCTTCCCTTCCAGCTCCCCTGCTGTGTCACTAAAGAAGACATTAAAGAGGACCAGCCCCAGTACTGACCACTGAGGTACCCCACTGTTCACTCCCCCTCCTCGAAGTGAACTCCATTCACCAACACCCTCTGCCTCCTATCCCCTAACCAGTTTCTTACCCAGGTTACCACCTTATTGTCCAACCCCAAGCTACACAACTTATTTACCAGTTTTCTAAGTGGAATGGTGTTGAAGTCCTTGCTGAAGTCTAGGTAGGCCATGCCACCACACCTCCTGGATCCTAACACCTTGCTTACCCAGTCAAAACAATCTATCAGATTTGTTTGGCACAACCTTCCCTTTGTAAAAACCATGCTGCCTTTGGTCCCGCAGTCCATTGGAGTCCAGGTATTCCACAGTCCTTTCCTTTAATAATGTTCCCATTGATTTCCCTACCACTGAAATCAGGCTGATTGGACTATAATTACCCACCACCTCCTTGCCACCACTTTTGTGAAGTCAGACTATGTCTGCTCTTCTCCAGTCCTTTGGGATCACACTGGTCTCCAGTGAAGTGTTAAACAAGTCTGCCAGGAGTGCAGACAGTACCTCCCTGAGTTCCTTCAGCACTCTTAGAATCATCCCATCTGGCACCATGGCTTTGTCCACCCTCAGATTAGTGAGTGCTTTCATGACACGCTCCTCAAAAAAGGACTGGTGTCCACTTCCCTCCCATCAAAGCTTTTGGTGTCTTTTCATGGTCCCATACCTTCCCCTTCTACTGTGAACACGGAGCAGAAGTATTTAAGATGTTTGCCTTTTCTTGGTCCTCCTACATACAGTTTCCCCACCTCTCTCTTTTGCCATATGATCCCTCTCTTTGTCTTCCTTTTCTTGCTGTTATACCTGAAAAATGCCTTGTCCCTTTTTGATACTGCCTGGGCTATTCTTTCCATGGTTTGTGCCTTTGCATTCCTTACTGCTTTGCCTGCCTCCCTCCATTTCCCAGATATACTTCCCTATCCTCATCTTTCTGGCTCTCCTTGGTAATGTTACTTTGCTGTTTAAGAAAAATGATCATCTTGTGTTACATAATTGGAGGCCCACCAGTTTGTTAAATTGTAACTACATAATTCAGGCAAATATAATGAATTCTAGGTTGATGGGGGTGGCACAGAATGTAATTATCCCTGAGCACTGAGCAGTCTTGTTCAGGGAGGAGGGTAAAGCACGAGTAAATTCATTCTTCTTAGAAAAACATTTGAATGGAATTGGTGCACTTTAGAAAGGTTTGTGTTGCGCCTTGATTAGAAGAAAGCATTTTAAAATGTTTCATGCAATCTTCTCTTGCAGGTTCTTGATTTTTATGGTTTGCCTAGTGTGTTTACTGGCTTGATTCACACTCTTTATCGGTTTGTATTCCTTAAGTAACTTCATTGCAAAAAAGTCAGATGAACAAGGGTTGCTCCATCAGGGCTGCTACTAGAGAGTCCTGAAAAACGTTCAGTAGTAAATTGAAGGACCCAGCACTCGGTGCTCAGTCAAGCAGCAAACTCTCAGTCCATTAGCATCAATTTCTCATTTTATTGTGAATTAACATCCAGAGTACAGTGTAGCTCAGGGAGGCCACGACAGCAATCAAGGTTTCACGCCCATTGCGGACACTTTGTCAAGGTGTAGTGCACCATCTAGTGTCCAAATTGTATACCCCTCACTTTTATTTAATTAAAAAAAAGGTGAGTATGCCTACATAATTCACACAGTATAAATTGCTAAACCATCAATTACACTAGGGGAACTTATTCATGTAGTTAACAGTTGTTTCCATTCCGCTGACCCAGTGGTTCTGAGGGTTGAGACGCTGGACACCTTACCTCATGCTGCAGCAGTGGCCCGGGTTCAGGAACAACCTCAGGTCATCAGGGTGCCAGCATGGGGGGGTGGGAGAAGTAGGAATGAGCAAACCATCAGGCTGCTCTCCTATCCTGGGTCCGTAGTCCTGTCCCCACTAGGTGGAGGTCAGGTGGGGTATGTAGGCATCAGGGGGTGACACATAGGGTGGGAGGAAGGGGCTGAGCTGGCTTCTGGTGTGTTTGCGTGCCTCCATGCGCACGTACACCTGTGTGCTGGGGTCTTGGGGAATGGGAGAAACCCAGAAAACCCATAAAAATTTAAAAAAAAAGTTGTTTCCATTCATACTTTTACCAATTCATGTTCTTCCACATTATTGGTTTAAAACGTAACACCGTAATTTTCCCACTATTCATATTAACACTGCCTCAGAACATTTACCTTGCTCATTCAGATCTGAATGTGGGAGGAAATAAGTTAAAACTTTTACAGATATGATCTATTTTAAGCTACTGTGCATTTTCTAATTTCTACAGAATGGAAAGGAGGGGGTATGGATGAATTACTACTATCAAAGGGGAACATATTCTTTCTATGTTTCCTCAAATACAACAAAGTACACTCTACTTTCAATACAGAAGTTTTGCCAATTATATCTGTCAGTTAAGACCTGGCCACTCTAATGCCCCTAGTTGGTAGATCCAATAAGCGTCACACTTCACCAGTTTTTTCCTCAGTATCTCCTCCACTTATAATTAATGATACTTCATCAATGCCAACAAAAAGTGGGGCATGTTAAGTACTATCGCTCGCTGTGTTAATATGCATACCTAAGGCATATTTCATGTTTTTTTGCATGTGCTCTCCCACCTGTTCCTTAAATTTTCTCTTTATACTACCCAGTTGAAATACCCCACAGCTGCAGGATTTCAGATAAGTAATATTGTATGCATCACAAGTTATAAAGTGCAAAATTTTGTGCTCCCTGCCATCATTAGGTCCCACAAAGGTAGTTATCTTGTTAATTGCACAGCAATATTTTCACTGGCAGCAATGTGTGTGGCCTGGGTTTGGGGAGTCAAAAACACAGTTTTCTTCATCACAGGTTGTGTACTGTGAACCATACAATCTTTTATATTGCATGCCCTCCTATATGTAATCCTAGGAGGACATCTCACAACATCTTTTAATAATGGTTCTCTTCTCAACAGGTCCCACTTTTTGTAAATTGTCTCCTTCACAGTTTTGACATACATAGAATAGGCTGTAACAAAATCCATTCTTAGACCTAATAATGTATTCTTTATTTTTTCCTGCAAAAGTGAGTTCCTGGGTATGCCATCTTCTTCTGACAGCTTTATTAATGACCTGTAAACCATAACCCCATTCTCTTAACTGGCCATACAAATCCTCTGCAAATTTAAAGTATTGTTCCTCTATTGTACAGTTGCGTTTTAAACGCATGAACTGTACTTTCAGGATATTTTCTATTGCATGCCTAGGTGGCAGCTATTCACTTTCAGATGTGTGTTTTTGTCCATAGGTTTATGGTATATAGAGGTCACAAGGTCTCCATTGCTCTCCCTAGTAACCACCAGGGCCACTGGAAAATTGCAGAACATTTTATCTGAAAAGGTGGGGACTTTTTTGCAAACATTGAGGGAAAATTGAGGGGGTTCACTATACATCCCCACTGCCCCCTAATAAATATTTTATTGTTTGCTGCAGCATGTATTGGTCACATAAATTGTTTAGATAAATGTATTGCCTCTTGTAAATGCTTTTGATGTGAAGAAAGGTGTGTGTTTTTGAAATGCACTGCAAATTAATAATTATGTAGCATATCTTCTAAAAATCAAGACATCTAAATCATGCAGTGCTAATTAGATTGTATTTAGTAATTTACAATTAGTCTATACTGAATGCATCCTGAAACAACAAATTTTGTCAGTTTCTAGATGTTAAATAATGAAGCCTGTTTAAACTACTTGCTTTGGTGCAAGAAAAAAATAAACAGATAACCAGGGTGTCTAATAAAGGTCTAGTAAGAAAAACATTTATTTTGTTAAAATAACTGCTGCTCTTAATCAGCACTGTAAGTACATTTTAAAATCACAAGATAAAATTATCATATCATGAGTAGCATTTCATTACATCATACAATGGTTTTCAATACATGGTACTTTTGTTCTACTTGGTTTGCAGTGATTTTACTTGGGTTGCAATTATTTTGTCTATTTGAAGGTAACTATTTAACTATACTTAACCTGTTCAGCATGTTTTCAGAAATGGTTGCTTTTTGTAGGCTTTGTATGTGAGTATGCAGTTGTGGCAGATTGACATCTAAGGAATCACTGTCTCCAACTCCCTCAGAAGCACATTTAAGTTTATAATTAGCAAGGCCATCCAAACTCCTGACACATTTGAACCAAAATCCTTTCAGATTGGAAGTATTTATACAAGGAAAATCTACGTTACCAGAGAAGAAGAGAGACTTAAGGAGCTTAATATGTATAGCCTCGAGGAAAGGAGGGAGAGGAGGGACATGATAGAAACTTTCAAGTACCTCAAGGGAATCAACAAAGTCCAAGAGGGTAGCATCCTTCAAAAAAAGAGGTGTGCAAGAAAAAGGGGGCACAATTTGAAGATAGAGGGGGGGTGGCTCAGAGGTAATTTAAGGAAGTACTTTTTCACAGAGAGGGTGTGGATGCATGGAACAACCTTCCAGAGGAGGTTGTGAGTCAAAAACAGTGGTGGAATTCAAGCATGCATGGGACAGTCATAAGGCAATTCTAGGGGGTGGGGGTAGGAAGAAGTAGGCTGCTGGTTAACTAGGATCTGCTGCTTATCCATTAGGTAGGGAAATGAGCAGACTGGGTGGATCAAGCGGTCCTTATCTGCCATCAAATTCCATGTTTCTATGTTTCTACCATTCAAAAACAAGCACTGTGGTCAATGCTTCATTTAGGTGAATGGGGCACTTTGCACCTCTTCTCACACCTATTATTTCAGTTTCTGTGTCAGCAAAATGGTCTCTAACAGTCTGCTTTCACACAGATTTTAAAAGTGTTCAAGTCTACATATGCATGACCAGAGGATTTTGAAACCAAAGCAGGGAAGGGAATCACATGAAAGCAGAGTCACATTTGACCCCTTCTCACCTCACACTATACTGTGTTGGTCAAATCCAAGTCTGTGTACTAAATTGTTAGCATATCTGAGTAGATTTCCTTCAGAATTTAAATATTTTTATACAATTTTAGTCAAAAATTCCATAAATGTAAGAAATTGCAGATTTTGTGCAGAGAAGGGTGAAAATTGTGGAAACTGCAGAAAAATTGTGCCAGCCATTTTACAGTGGCCCACCAGGTAAAAAAAAATAATTTCCTTCTCACTGTAGCTGAGTTTAAATTTGAAACCTGGATCCTTTGCTTCCAAATATAGTTCAAACTCTATAGTTCTTGTACATTACCTCCCCATACCATTATACAGTCATCTGTATAATGTCTATATAATTCTATTTTATATTTATAGGGGTTATTGTCAGAGTAAATGGCACTTTCCTCCCCATACCCCATAGCCAAACTGGCATAAATGGGTCAAATGTTGCCCCCATTGCTGTACCTTTTCTTTGCAGATAGAATCTACTCATGAAATTAAAAGAATTGCTTTCCAAGACATTTTTGGACAACTCTATTAACATCTCTGTGAGTGGTTGTTGCTTCTCCCTCTGATGGATTTAACAAATATTTCAGACTTCCCAGGCCAAAAGCATGTGGAATATTCATATATAAACTAGTCACAACTAATGTGACTAGATGTTTGTCTTCCCCGTAAACATCTTGGATGTTACAGTCATAATGTCCCTGGAGTCCTTTAGATGGGACAGTAAACCATCCACACATAGTTTTAAATGACAATCTATATACTGCGATAATAGTTCAGTAACTAAGCCTTGGCAGGAGATAATCAGCCTACCTGGTAGTTTAGTGAGTGTTTTATGAACTTTCATAAGGACATAAAACACAGATTTCAATGGATGCTCTGTTGTCAATAACACCTGTTCTTTTGATGTAATATGGCCCTCATGAAATGCCCGAGAGATAAATGTGTCTAGGTGTTTTTTAAACTCTAATGCTGGGTCACTAGCCAAAGACTTATAAGATTCTCAGTCTAACAATTGCCTAGGTACTTCTTCCACATAATTGTAAGTATTCATGATCACTATACCCCCATCCTTTTCATCAGGCTTCACAATGTTCATGTGATTTTCTCCTAGACTTTTTAATGCAATCCTTTCCATTCTAGACATATTGTTAAATTCACAGGTTTTTTGTTCCCTGTTATTAAACATTTCTAAATCATGCATACAAGCATTATAGAAGGTGCTGACAGTTGGGTTTATGAGGGAATGAAAGTGGAGCACTTTCTAAGATTAGTGCTATCATCTCCTCCCTTTCATTACTATTTTGTAGGAGAGAACTTGTTACACTCTGTTCATTCACACTCCTCACCACTTTGCGTCAAAACCTTATTGGCCTGAAAGAAGCATTTCAAATTTAGCAATCTCACAAGCCTATTCAGATCTATAAAGGTGTTAAATCTACTTCTATGTATGGAAGGTACAAAACTTAAACCTTTATTTAACACATTTCATTTACAGTAACTCATAATCTAAAAGGTTAATCACATTATCAAAAAACAAATCTGTCCTTTCAGTGTCTCCAATCCCTGTGCAAGTTCCCACATGTCCCTCTGTGTTGGTGTTCATTTCTGAATGTCCAGCAACAGAAAATGTATCAGTGGAATCTTGGCCAAGAATCAGCTCTGTGTCAAACAGCATATTTAACACACTAGCAAAATCATTGTCTATGGCATCATCAATTTCATAGTCACTGTCCTCATCATGATTCACAAATGTTTCAGTCTCATTAATTAATACTCCTGGAAGTGGACATGTCTTGGATTTTGTCTGCTGTACTTGTCACAGAATTGTCCTCTTACCCTCCCCCTTCCTCTACCCCATCCATCTCCTGCCCCTCGTCATCCTGTTTGCTCTCTTGCACCTCATGGCACCATTTGTAGATTTTTTTGACTTCTCCAGGGGTTGGGGGGTAGGAGGTTGGGAAGTGTCTGTTTCTGAAATCTTCTTTAAAAAAAACTGTGGAGTCTGAGTCTACAGAGCTACTTTCACCCTCACTCTGATTCACTAACTGTTTTAAAATTGATTCTGGTTGCTTGAACCAGTCAAATTCTAACATGCACATAGTCTTACTCATCTCTTATGAATTTCCTCATTTTCTTAGCTTTTGTTACACAGTCATATTTTTCTATAGCATCTCTCAGACATTTCTGATAATATTCAAAATCAGGAGAAGAGGAAAACTGTGCCATTATCCTTTCTTTCTTCTGTAGCTAAATCAGTAGCTCCTCTCGCAGCCGTTTCATATTTCTTACTATGCAGCTATTAAGTCCAGCTGCACCCTTGTGCAACTCTTCCTTCCATTTCTGCATGAAGATTGTCATTTTTCTCCCAAAGGCAGGATTTTTCCAAAATGTAAGACCTCTCCATGCCTTTTTAACATCCAAGTATTCCTGCATCGTCTTCTATTACCAGAAGACTCTCATCACCTTCAGTGTCAATCTTTTGTAGCTCAGGAACACTTTTTTTTATTGTCAATGGCTCTGTAAAAGGTATTCTGGCTTCCTCTGTAGATGGTGCAGTAGTTGTATGTTGTGCAAGAAATATTTCAGTTTAGGCAGTATTTGCAATGATGGTAGCAGAAAGGCTGAAAGTGACCTCCCTGAAAGGTGTATTGCTACCAACTGCTGTTTCTTCTGCCATGCTATTACCAATTGTTTAAACTCGCCACAGTGGTGGGTGAGAACAGAGCACTCTTCTCAGCATTTACCCTTTGATAATTGAAGTCAGAAAAACCTGGGTCACTCCATCAGGGATGGTGCTAGAAAGCCCTGAAAAACTTTCAGTAGGAAATTGAAGGACCCAGCGCTCTGTGCTCAGTAAAGCAGTAGACCTTCAGTCCATTAGCATCATTTTCTCATATTATTATAAATGAACAGCCAGAGTACAATGTAGCCCTGGGAGGCCACTACAAGAACTGTTTCACGTCCGTTGTGGACACTTTGTCAAGGTATAGTGCACCATCTAGTGTCCAAACTTTATACTCCTCACTTTAATAAAAAACATAAGTATTCCTACATAATTCACACAGCATGCATTGCTGAACCATCAATTACAATAGGAGACCTCATTCATTTAGTTAAAGGTTGTTTCCATTCATATTTTTACCAATTAATGTTCTTCCTCATTATTGGTTTAAAAAATTAACACAGTAATTTCCCCACTATTTGCATTGACACTGCCTCAGAACATTTACCTTGCTCATTCCACTCTGAATGTGGTAGGGAATAGGTTAAAGCTTTAACAGAGATGATCTATTTTAAGCTACTGTGCATTTCCTAATTTCTACAGAGTGGGGGGGGGAGCGGAAATGAATTAATTAGTACTATAAATGGGAAGGATTTTCTTTCTTTGTTTCCTGATGTACAACAAAGCACACTCTACTTTTAGTACAGAAGTTTTGCCAATTCTATCTGGCCATTAAGACCTGGACACTCTAATGCCCCTAGTTGGTAGATCCAATAAGCTTCATGCTTCACCATCTTTTTCTCAATATCTCCTCCCCATATATTTTATGATACTTTATCAATGCCAACAAAAAGTGGGGTATGTTTAGTACTATCCCTCACAGTATTAATATGCATAGCTAAGGCATGTTTCATGTTTCTTTTCAAGATCGCTTGCATTCCCTGTCCTTACTTCTTTATATATCATATAGCAAACCCCCTACACAGCTAAGATATTCCTCCATAGGGTGGTCAGTCAAGGCACACTGACAGTTATGTCAACTATTACAACTTAGTTGCAAACAGGATTTGGGGCAGCCACTCTTGGAAAACTCTAATATTCTGATAAGGGGCAAAGTTTTACTTGCCTCAACTTGGTAGGGTATTTCTGTCTCCTCTTTATCTGATTTTGTAAAATAAGAAAAATTCCTAATCTTGTCAGAATTTAGAGACAGTTTGCACCTCCTGGCTTACTCTTAGCTTAACTATTTACAGCTCAAACACTGTATACAGTCTGTGGTAGGGAACCCCCCCCCCCGTCTACTACTATTACCACTTTATTATTTAAATGTTTTGCTACTGCAGTGTCGCATAATAAGCACATTTCTAAACTATACAAAGAAATGGGACTTCTAGCCTGGAAGCCCGTCCAGCCGACAGTGTATTACTTGGCTTCAGCTGCTAATTTGCTTTATGATTCAGATGAGTGGAAGAAAATTTGGAAAGATATGTATATAAAACTATCAAACAAGACAGATTACTTTTAATACAATTCAATATCCTCCACAACTTATAATACTCTCCTCTCCAGCTTCATCCTATGGGTAATAGGGCAGATGCTACATGTCCTAAATGTAAACAAGAAGAAGGTTTAATGATATGTATGATATGGACATGCGTAAAGGTGTCTGCCCTTTGGCAAGATATTGAGAAACATCTTGCTGTCTTTTTTGGGAGGGTAGGATACTTCTCATTGGACATTTGTATAATTGGCAACTATTCTGCTATTGATCTTTCAAAACACAAATTCTACATGGTTTTATCTTCTGCAATAGCAAAACTACTTTTACTATGAAACTGGATCAGTGGTTCCCTTCCTACACTCCAAGAATGGATACAGGAAATATTTTTAGCTCTGAATGCAAAACGGTCTATTGCCATGGCAACATAATAGGCTGACATGGTTCCATGATCTTTGGGATCCATTCATGCAATTTTTAGCGTGGAGGTAAGTGAAGGTGTTTGGAATTTGACTCTGTTTGCCCACTCTCCGCATATACATAATCATTCCAATTATTTGACCTTAATTCATAGTATGGCTTGATAACAGACTTTATGTCATGAAATATCTCCTGCGTGCATTTTGAGAAATTATGTTCTTTTGGGTTTCAGGAGGATAGAGTGGGTTGGGGGTGATGGGATCACGTAGGGGGGCTTGGAGGTGGGAGTACAGGTTGGGATGGTGCTCTTATAATATGACCTAAAAAGAATCTGTAACTTTCAAAGAGACTGGGGGTTGTGGGGGTAGGGGATGGGCTGATTGGTCATGATGTAACAGAACTGTATATTTGGTGTGATTGTCTTTATGGTGTATTTGTTTTAAAATTTTAATAAAGTTTATTTAATTGCAAAAAAAAAAGATCGCCCGCATGTGCTCTCCCACCCAATCCTTAAATTTTCTCTTTGTCCTACCCATATAAAATATCCCACAGCTGCAGGATGCCAGATAAATAACATTGCATGTATCGCAAGTTATGACGTGCAAAATATTGTACTCCCTGCCATCATTAGGTCCCACAGAGGTAGTTGTCTTGTTAATTGCACAGCAATATTTACATTGGCTGCAACGTCTGCAGCCTGGGTTTGGGGAGCCACAAAACCCATTTTTCTTTATTGCAGGATGTGTATTGTGAACCACACAATCTTTTAAATTATGTGCCCTCCTAAATGTAATCCTAGGAGGACATACCGCAACAACTTTTAATCGTGGTTCTTTTCTCAATAATTCCCAGTTTTTGTAAATTATCTCCTTCACATTTTTTATAGTCAAGATCCAAGAATGAATTTTGTTACAACCTATTCTATGGATGCCAAAACTGGGTTTGTGGGGTTCATCCTTTGAAAATGTTGGATTGTGCAAAATATGTTTTTCATTAGGGATGCATATTCTGCAGAAAAATGTGTTCAATTTATTAATGAGTTTGGGGTCCTATTGGGCTGTTGAGTGAATTTTACAAAGAACAGATGTTTTCCTTTGAGATTTTGAGGAATCGATAAAAATGTTCCAGGTGTGATTCTGGGTCTTTCTGTACCCAGGCATCCTATTAAGATCCTGGGTATACTAGTTTTTTTGAGGGGGCTGGGGGCAAGGAACCTGAATTTCACAGATTAAATGATAAAATGTTTCTACATTTTTTAAGGTGGGCAAATGGAAATTTGAGGTTTTGTTAAAAGCTTACCAAACTCAGAATGTATCAATTTTTTATTGCTGATTTTTAATTATCTGAGTTATATCTATCCTCTCCTTCTTTGAAAGAAAAGTTCTTTATCTTGTTTTCCAAAATGGTGTGGGGGAGTCAACTTAATTCAGTCAACTGTAATGTGATATAGTAAGATGTTAAAGATGGAGGACACATTATGGTTAATCCCTTTTTTAGGGCTGTGGGCAGAGCCTACTGCCCTTCTGTCATAGATCAGATTGTAGCTCTAAAATGGCTGATCATGGCACTCCCTTTTTGTACATTTGGAAGTATTCCTCCACAGCTGAAAAAAAGGGCACCACCCTCTGATGTTTGCTATTTGCTGCTGTGTGTTAAAGGCATCTGAAGGGGGTGCTACTGTATTGTACCTCAGAACTTCTCAGGATATTAACAAAAAAAAAACCTTTTAAGCTGCTGTTTCTATCATCTGTTCAGCTCAGTCTAATAGATTTATTTTATTTCTTTCAGCAACCTAGGAGTTAACTCATTATATGTTGTACTGGCAGTTACTGAAAATGAAAGTCAGGCTACAGTGTCAGATTACAGACTTTGCAATTGCAGTTGCTAGCTATTGCATTCCTATGGGCAGGACAGGTTGCAAGCAAGCACACACACAGACACACACACACACACACACACACACACATATGACTAAACAGCACTATATGGCACCAACAAGAAAATAACTTTGGTTATTTGGTAGCTCTTCACAACCTTATCGACTATGGGTCACATCTGGGGTGGGGGAGATGAGACCTTACACTTCATTGGCAGTATCCTGTCTTTTTTGCACTGACGGGTGAGGGGATTGTCACTGTCTATAACTACAGACTTCAGTTTTAGGGAATGTAACCACTGAATCAAAATCATTTGTAATGGAGTCCCTTCTAAAAGTCATGTGTTTCTCAGGGTGGGTTTCTGTTTTGGGTTTATTGCTTAAAGAAGCAGTATTTGATTTATGTCTGTTTCTAATTTGAGGCTGCAAGCACCGTACACCAACCTTTAATGTCTAAACTGTGGCCTTTTAAAGATAAAAGAATATAAGCATTTAAAGACTTTTTTATTATTATTCTTTGGTAACTGGGTATAGCCCACTAGGCACAGGTGCTTGTTTCCTGGGGCTACCCAGGAACACTGAGCAGGTTAATTGACTTGCTCAGAATCACACAGTATGCAAGTGGAGGTTGTGGGAATCAAACTCAGGTCTGTGTGCTGGATGTACCAAGCTCTTTACTCTAACCTCTAAGGCTATATTGACAGTCCAAGACTTGGCTGGTATATTCCTTGGTTATTGCATGGATCTGGAATCTATGTACTGGAGTTTAATGTTTGTTTACAGTTTATAAATGTAATTTAATAAACATATATATTTTTTCCTTTGGTAACCATGTAAGGCCAACTAGGCACATGTGCTTGTTCCTAGGGACGATCCAGGAACACTGGGGAGATTAAGTGACTTAATCAGAGCTACACAGTATGGAAATTGAGGTTGTGGGACTCAAACCCATGCCTGAATGCTGGATGTACAAAGCTCATTTACAGCTCATTACTCTAACCTCTAGGCTATACTGCCAGCCCCATAAATAGTGAACAATTTAGACTGGGCTGTTAATATCTCAAAGGAGAACTGCCTTGAATTGGCAAGCGTGTATTTTTGTAGAAGTAGATGCTATTTTTTTAAAATACCAGTTCTCATTTTGTTACTGCTTAATCTTAACTGGCCTTTTGGTAAATTTAGTGAATTTTTATGATTCACACAATGCTAGCATTGACCATTTTAGAACAGTATGATCTTATCAAGAAGTTACATTGTTGGTACAATGCATCTTTGTTCCAATTTAAGAATTCTTAGTTTCATGGGGACATAAGCAACAGGATACAGTTCTCAGATGGCACTTTGCAGCAGTGTGTAACTCAAAAATAACCAATGGGTTAACTAAAAGGCCAGCAAAAATTGGGCAGAAACAGAAGAGGACCCACTATATGAAAAAAGCTTCTACGGGAAGCATTACTCACAGGTTCAGTGCAGTTCTCCTTTAACTAAGCTTATAGGGAATGTCAGGTATTTTATCTAAATGTAAGGAGCTCCATCCTGGACATTTTATGTAACACCAAAGACCATATTTGACTAATGTATATTGCAGTACATGATTACAGTAAAAGACTAAGCAAAACTATCTTGCTTATGATATCATATACAATTTGTATACCATTGTTTGCATATTTTACAGGTAACATTGTCAATATTTATTTATTGAATTTTGTTGACCCGATAAGCCCACTCTGCCTAGAAGTCCCTTTTTCAGGGGCGACTGAGGGCAGGGGGATACAGATGGTAAGCAACTGAAATTGAACCAGATTAAGCTGCTGGTGGTATTTTTAGTGAATGGGAGAAATTTGGCTAGGGCACGGGGGAAATTCCCCAACTCTGCTTCCTGTGAGGAGGGGGGACCCATTTTCCTGTGGGACCAAGATAGTGGCTCCCATGGATCCTGGTGGAGGTGAGATGGTCCTTGGAGCTGAGGCGCTGGCATCCTCCTCAGTTCCTTCTACATATGAGGCTTCTTCCACCTCTGTGAAGATGTATGTGGATATTGCTGCTAAGAAACCTGAATCTGACCTGTCTATGCTGGAAACTGTCAACATTTTTGCTCCTTCTGAGGGTCGCTTGTTTACTTCTCCTGCTTATGTGACTTCCTCTGAGGTTCCTGTTCTTTCAGTAGACCCACAGCTGAGAGCTGTCATCAGTTTCAGTCTCAAAGTGTGTATTTGCGGTGCTTCTCGCTGAAGAAGAGCATCGCGAGCATCACAGCCGATCTCTACATCCCGAGACAGGAGTGTTGCCTATTGGAGCTCCACTTTCTTCGAAAGCTGTCAGTTTGTCTGGAGTTTGAATGACAGAGTTTGGTGCTGGGTCAGCTGCATCCCCGGACCTGGTAATTGGTGAAATACTGACCTTGTTGGACATGGAATGTTCCTGTATGACATACCGGGAACCTACTAGTAAGACTTTTGTTGTTTCTTCTGCATAGGACTTGTTATCTCCTGTACAAAATGGAGAGGGTTCCTGGGTAGACACTGTTTCTAGAACAGACACTCCTCAGAAGCTGTCTGATCCTGTGACTGGTGCTGCATTACTTGCTCTTGTTCCTCGGAGTACCAACTTGTCTGGGGAAGGCTCTGATTTTGATCAAAATATGTTGGTTATGGGACATACTGTTGCTGAAGCCTTACAGGCTTCTGGGTGGGTTAGAGCTAGGCCAAATCAGCCTTGGGTGTCACTTCAATGACTGGGATCTGCTCTTTCTGGCCCTATGGAACTTCCCTCTTGTCTAGAGCTGTCTAACTCCCCAGTTCTTTTTCCTCAGCAACAAAATTCTATGGAGGTTACTCCTTTGCTCACTGCTTCTGAGAAGCTGCATGCCCCTGGAGAACCTATTGCCCTAAACCTGGCATCTGATGTCCCTGGGCCTGGTCTGGCCTGGATCATCCTGTCCCTCCCACATCCTTCTATTAGTACAGCTGGAGCTGATCCTGACCTTCATCAGAACTTGTCCCGCAGAACATATGCTGGACTATTTCATGCTCTTCCTGAGCCTGCTAAATGGTGAAAAGCAGTAATGCTGAAATATAAAGGAGGCTTGGAGTTACATCCTGACAGAGTATATGTGGGCCGTACGCTTTTGAAGGACAGTATGAGTTTTTCTGCCCAGGACATTTATGCTTTAATTCACAACCTCAGGCGATCCAAATTTTGATGCCAGCTTTAAAACTGCTGTGGGTTTGGAGCTCTTTTGGGAATGTTATCAAGGTGTTCGAAATAACCCTGAATGGAAGGTCTTTGCTGCTATTCCTTTAACTAAGCCTGCCTACAGAACGGTGACTGTGTTATTTAAAAATGAAGGAGTGGCAATATCAGATATTTTATTCTGGTTGAGGGCTAAATGCTCTGTTTTAGGTCTTCCAGACCCTATTATTGACTCTGAGGATATTTGGACTGGGGGGGTGGAGGTCAAACTGCCTCAGATTCAAGGTATTATACAACACCTACCTAGTTGCTTCTACCTAGGGAAGGACCGAGGCTTTATCTTTTATGCTGGGCAGCCTCAACCCTGTTTCAGGTGTGAGGCTCATATTCATCTGAGCAATGCCTGCAATAAGATGAAATGTTCCCTTTGTGGAGGGATCGGCCATGTGGCATTCACCTGCCAAACTCCTGTTATATGTAATCTTTGTGAAGACACTACCCACACTTTCAGGGACTGTCCCTGGGCTTCACATAATTTAGGAGGGGATGACTTTACTGAAAATACAGAAGGGGAACCACAAGGGCTTGCAGGAGATGATTACCCTATAGATATGTCCCTCTCCCAGCCCTCCTCACCCTCTGTAACAGTTACTGCTGTTGATCCTTCCCCTACAAGGCATCTGCCCTCTCCTTCCACTATCCCAGTCAAGCTAACATTGCAGCAGGTAATTTCCCAGGTACCACAGCACCAGAGGTGATTGGTAATCCAATATTACCCATTACTTTCAAGAATACGGAGTCTCACCCTAGCTCTGTTGAAGTACTGGAGCCTTCTAGGCAAGATCCTACCATGCCGCCTCCGAGCCCACAGATTGGGAATTTCAAAAAAATAGGCAGATGACACACAATGTATCCTAAAAACTGGGAAAAGATTCTATGGATGGAGGTGAGGCTGTTCTCCCCATATCCAATAGATTCCTTCTTCTTGCTAAAAGGAAACAGTGGGATGAGGAGGATGACAATTCGGATTCCTCTTTACTAATTTCCTCACAGACAGAACATGTGACTGATTCTGAATTTCCCTCTGTAGATACCAAAGGAGGGGGCAAGTAGAAAAAGAAGTCCAAAAGATTGGGGACTAAAAATGCTAAATCTCTGGTTTCCACTATGGTGGATGTTTCTACCATCTGAACATTAAGTGGCACCTTTCCTTGGGATCTTTAAACATCAATAGTATAAAGAATCAAAAAAAGAGACTCACCACTTTCTCTATCATTTCTGGTAATCGACTTGATATTTGTTTACTTCAAGACACTCGGTTACATACCACTAGAGAGACCTACCGGGCATCAAATGACTGGTTTAGGCATACTTCTTTTTGGTCCTTGGCAGGGAGGAATCATGCTCGGGGCTGGGGTTTTTAATCCTGAACCCTGACCTCCATGTTTCCCGTATAATTGATTTGGTTCCTAGATGGGCATGCATTCTTGATGCCAGGCTGGGGGCACATGAATTGCATATTATAAATGTGTATAATTTCCAGACAAAATTCCAACGGGTTACATTGTTGCAGAAAGTTCTACCTTTTTTGTATACCACAAGATCTGTTTTTTTTTGGACAAAACAGATAGAACACAACAATTATATTCAGATTCTAATTTTTTGCACAAAATGTATACACAGGCCAAGCTTAGGGTTTGTGCTGCTGGTTTTTCTAGCTTACCAGATCATACTTACTCTAGGGGTCACTTGTCTACTAGAATTGACTTCTGGTTTGCCTCCCATTGGGACCCTGTGTGCTGTTTTTCAGTTTCACCAGTTGAGACCTCTGACCACAGACTGATTACTGTTTTTGTTGGAACCCCTATAAATAAACCTGGCCCGAATCTGGTCTGGAGGTTGAATTCAGCTCTTTTATCATACACAGATACCTGGGCTCTCATTCATAATGAGTTGGAGGCCAGGTTTTCTGTTTTTGATTTATATGACAATTCTCTTTTATGGTGGCAGGACTCAAAACGAGATTTGAAAACTTTATGTAGCTCATTGGCAAAACGGGCAGCTAATACTAAATATCTAACCTACCTCCAGTTCAGAGATAGGTTACAATTTATTGTTCTAGAAATTATTACCTTTGAGCCAATGGCTCTTTTACAAAGGTTCCACATCATCAATGTACAAATAAACAACACATGTTACATAGAATGGTCAGCAAATTATAAAGGTTTCAATAAGCCAGTATAATACAGTACATCACAGGAAAAAAATGAAACACTGGAGGAATGGTCAAGGTGGGAAGGGTAGGAGGAGATATGGGGAGGGGAGGGGAGCAGACTTAGAGTAGTTAGAGGTACTCGGATGCCTTTGTCAAGAAAGGAGCAGAGGAGGAGGAGGATGAAAAACAGCCACGAGGGAAGAATCATTAGTCAAGGCAGTCACAGGAGCTAGAGGCTGAGAGGTGAGAGTAAAGCATAGATTTGAAAGCTCCTAGTGACGTGGAGGATGTAATGAGCTAGCTCAGGGCATTGTACCAGCTGGAGGCACGATAGGAAAAAGATCTTTGGCCATGTGTGGTCCTGCATCTGGGGCCCTGGAGAGGCTGGTGTTCCGATCTTCTGGTGGGACGGATGCTGGTATTTGGGCAAAGTAAGTCTTGGATACACGGAGGAGTGCTGCTCAAGATGGATTTTTTTGCCATCAAGCATGTGAGGTACCTTATGTGATTTGAGAGTTGCAACCATCCTGTTTCAGTGTAGAGCTCACATGTATGAGTACATCTTTGCGCTCCAGTGAGCAGCCGACATGCCTTGTTTAGGGTGGTTGTGATGCGCCTTAGTGAGGTGGTAGTGGCAGAGCCATAGATAATTAAGCCATAGTCTATGATTGAGATGACAGAGCTTTGGATAGCAATCCTCAGCACAGCTTGAGTAAGGAATTGCCAGTTTCGGAACAGGATACCAATGCGCTGGTTCACCGTTTTCGCCGTGTTATCAATGTGGGTCACAAAGGTAAGACCTTGATCAAAGGTGATTCCAAGGAATTTAAATGTTGACACTTGTTCAAGGGTATTTCCTGGGTATGTTTTGATAGTAAGTGGAATTTGTCTTTTTCTGTTTTGTGGACTGGAGAAAAGCATGGATTTTGTTTTTTTGTGATTTAGGACCAGCTTGTGATCTAGGAACCACTTTTCAACATTGGAGAAAGCAAGTTGCAGGATCTGGAGTAATGGTTTCAGGTCCTTATGAGAGGAGAGAATCACGGCATTGTCAGCATAAAGGATTATTTGTTCCGGGCAGGATTTGGGGAGAGAGTTTAGGAAAAGGCTGAAAAGGAGAGGGCCTAGGATTGACCCCTGTGGAACACCTGAGAGGACCGGTTTTGAGTCTGCGAGAACTTCTGAGATTTTTACTGACTGAGAGCGTTGGGGCAGGTAACTTTTAACCCGGGCACTTGGTCCTTCTGAGAGCCCAAGACTGTATAGTTGTGTGATAAGTAAGCCATGGTGAACAGTATCAAACGCCTTTGTTAGGTCAATGAAAACAGCTCCGGTTTGATATTATTTGTCCAAGGCACTGTGAATTTCTCCTGAGAATTCCAGTAGGGCAGTTGATGTACTGAGTCCTTTCCTAAATCCATGTTGCTGCAAGCAGGGTATGTTATACTTATGCAGGTAGTCTGAGAGTTGATCAGCCACAATGCATTCAAGGGCCTTGGAGAGGGGTGGAAGTATAGATTTAGGCCGATAGTTTCCTGGTAGGGACTTGTCACCACTTTTGAACACTGGTGTGACTATAACAGACTTCCATTTGCTGGGAAATTGACTAAGGCAGAGGGAGAGATTGAAAATTTTGGTGAGTGGATGCACCACCTCTTCCAGGGTAAGCAACAGAATTTTAAGATCAATAGTATCACTGCTTGCTCTGGATTTAGAGATAGCCTTTTCTTTATATTTGTAGACTTCATGTGCTTTAACTATTTTGAAGGAGAAAAGCGGTTGGTCAAGTGAGGCAGTAGGAGATGTTGGTTTTGGCTAGTCCATGTCAGAGAAGAAGTCCGGTGAGAGGACCCCAGTGAGGTCAGTGAAAGTTTTATTTAAGGCCTTTGCCATGACCATTGGATCTAGGGTAGTGGTTCCATTGACAGTCATTATAGTGGGAGAGGATTTGGACTGCTTATCCATGATATTTCTGATGTTGTCCCAGAATGATCTCCCTTCACCCCAGGAGTTTGTGAGGGATTTTTGAAATAGGAGCTTTTCATTAGTTGGATTTGCTTGGTACATTGGTTTTGTGCCTGTTTATACTTCTGGATATCCGTCAAGGAGCCTGTGGCTCTGGCTATGGCCCAGAGGTGGTCCTGAGCTTTGAGTTGGGCCAGTAGTTTGGCCATGAGCCAGGGATTTGAGAGCACTTTGATTTTACGCCTTTTTACTGGTGCATTGGTGTCACAGGCAGTGTTGAAAGTTGTGACAAAATAATCTGGGCTGTGTCAACATCTAGAGTATTGTATATTAGGGACCAGTCTTGCTGTAAAAGACAGGTCTTGAGCTTAGTAAGGTTTCCATGGGGTAGCACTCTGCTTGAGATGGCTTTTGGAATTGGTTTTTGGAACTTATTTGTCCAGGTACAGATCACAGGGGAGTGGTCACTGAGAGAGTCCGGGAGAACAACTGTGTTTTTTATGCTGGCTGGGTGGCTAGCAAGGATCCAATCAATGAGAGTGCAAGTTCCAGTTTTGTCATTTTTTTCTAGTGGGGGAGCTCACCATCTGCATTAGGTTAGCTGCTAGGATAGCATCCTTGAGGGAACCAACGTCTGATGCGAGCCAATTTATATTAAAGTCACCAAGGAGAAGGAGCTCAGTGTCAGGTGGTTGCGATCTTACAAATTCAAGAACAGTCTGGAGGCCGGACCCTGGATCTTTAGGAGGGATACAGACAGCGGCCACATTAAGCACTTTATTTTGGACACCAAGTAGTAGCTTGACAGGGAGAAATTGCACAGAGGAGTTAGTGGTGGAAAAGCAGACAGGGTGGATAGAGAGGTTGTCCTTAATGTAAATAGCACAACCCCCCCCCCATTAGTCCTGTCCAGTCTGAAAATATTGTAGCCTTGTAGTGAGATGGCATGGTCCGGAGTGCTTGGTGTCAGCCAGGTTTCAACAATGGCTAGTATGTCGGGATTGTGTTGACTGGCAAAGACTTGAAGGGATGCCAGTTTTGGAAGGAGGCTACAGATATTTAAGGTGGCGATGGTGAGATCCTCCCCCCCTCATTTTTGCTAGATTTGTTACCCTGGTAGAAAGAGGGCCAGGGTTTGGATGGACGCTTCCTGACATCAGAAGGAGGAGGAGCAGGAGTTTTAGGGACATCTGCCGCAGCTCATAGTATGACATGTAATGCCTCTGTTTCTTGTTAGTTTGAGTACAGTGTAGTTGTTTAGGGTCCCAGAGTAGGGTAATGGCTAGGAGCAGGTGTCGATTTGTCAACTTTCCAGTGGTGTGAGCTGTCATTTGCACCCAGTCCTTTGTAGGAGGGTGCCACAAGTGAGGGTAGGGAGGATTTGCCATGGTGCCAGGTTGCTGGTATCAAGCTTGAATGGTTAGTGTGAGAGGTAGAGGAGACTGCAAATGTTTACTGTAGCAAGGGTGAGTGTTCCTGAGTAACTCATGGTGAGCTACTGTGGACCAGAAAACTGATTGTTACTGTAGATCAAAGACCCAGAAAGTGTTAAATTCCTGAAGGTGATTAACATTAGCCTAAGGCATATGCAGGATGTAAAAATCCTTTGTTAGAATCTTCCCTTTGTTCTCCAAAACAGTTGTGAGTAGACCTCAAAGTCAAGCACACATCCTTTAAGAAAGTCAGATGGAAATATGGATTCAAATGCAGCACTCCACAACCCAGAAACTTGTATAAAGATTTACTGACGTCACTTTTGCTTTTTGATGTCTTCCAAAAAAGTTGATTTCTGATGAGAATGCCTATACCTGGTGGTGAGATGTTTTGTAGTTTCTTAGTCCAGGAAATGTTCATATATGTTATGTCCAAGAATGGTCCAGTTCCTCCAAGTAGAAACACATGAAAAACCACAAGAACAAAACTACTGACAGAGACAAACACAAACAGCCAGCTACACTTGCAGGTTATTAATGGATTACCGTCTGGTTCTTCTCCTGGTCCGGATGGCTTACCAAGGGGACGTTATAGGAAAGCAGTAGGCCTCTTAAGTCCCTATTTGGTGAAAGTTTATAATGCTATATTATCTGGTTTGGTTCCTTTTTCTGTGGCTTTGGCAGACAGTATTTTGAGTTTTCTTTATAAAAAGGGGGATAGATTGGATCTTAGAAATTGGAGGCCTATTAGTTTGTTAAATGTTGACTGGAAATTTCTATATGAAATTCTGTGCAAATGTTTATCCTGGGTAGCTCAGGAAGTGAGTTCACCCAGTCAGACTTGTGCCATTCCCCATCGGGGTATGGGAGACATTACCAAATTACTGAGGGAAGCTTCTGATGGGTCTAGTGGTTCTGGATATTTACTTTCCTTTGATCAAGCTAAGGCCTTTGACGAGGTTCCCCATGTCTACTTGTTTCGGGTTTTAAAACATTTTGGCATTCCAGTTGAATTTATAGAATAGCTTCAAGTTATTTACAGACATGCCTCATCACGACCCTTGGTAAATGGCAGACTAAGGAGGTCTGTACTGATTCAGTGGGGAGTCAGGCAAGGCTGTCCTCTGAGTCTGCTTCTTTATGTTTTTTCTTTAGATCCTTTATTAAGAACATTGCATACAACACCAGGGATTGCACCATTTCGGGGTTCTGGGGATGGTGTATTTCTGGTTGCCTTTGCTTATGCAGATAACACTACTATACTAGTGGCTGATCAAGTCTCTGGGGAACGGGCTATGGAGGTTTTAGACTCCTTTTCTGTTGTCTCTGGTTCAAGGATTAACAGACAAAAGAGTATGGCTGTGGGGATTCATACTTTAGAAGTAGCTCCACAAGCTATAGGGGTGTTGGTTTATCTGCATTACCGATTAAAATTTTGGGGTACTGGTTTGGAGCTCCTTACCTGGCCTGTTACAACTGGGAAACAGCCTTGCCCAAAGCAGAGGAGAAAGTTGCAAGATGGAAAGGCCTTCCTGTGACAAAAAAGAAAAGAGTTTTTATGTTTAAAACTTTTCTATTGCCTATTTTTCTGAATGTTAGTTATTTGTATCCTTTGCCTGTTAAATTAGAGGTTAGGATGTTTAGTGTGGCTTTTCAGTTATTATGGGGGAGTCAGCTTAATCCCATAAAGCGAAATAGTACCTATTGGCCTGTGTGTGATGGTGGTTTGAACATGATCAATCCTGTGATATTTCTTTTTACTATATTTCTTTATGCAAATTTTGTTCCCATTTTACTGTTTAGTCAACTGCCTTGGGTTCCCTTGTTTAAAGATAGATGCTGTTTTTTTTTTTTTGCTTCTAGTTATTATAGGATTTCTGAGTGTTTTTTTTTTTTTTGAATTTTGGGGCTGTTTCTGGTGTTTAGGAATTTTGCAGGGAATTAGTGTTTTTTTGTTTTCTGGATCCTGATGTTTTCTATTAATTTTTGTATTTTGTGATTCTCCTGTTGTATTTTCCCTTGTTTTATTTATGAAGCTTTCTCCAATAAAAAAAATCCCCTACTCTTGCTGCAGAGGGTGCTGATGCGCTGCAGAAGAGATGGAGGACCTCAGTTCGGAGGAGACTGTGGAGGAGAGCAATCATGCTGTGGAGGCTCCTGAGTTCTTGGGTTCTTCTGTTCTGAATACAGCAATTTCTGTGTTAAGTAATGGCCAAGAAATGGCCCAGGTCTCTGAAGATTCTTCAGCTTACCAGTTGATGAATGAGGGAGTAATGGCAGAAGAATTGCAGTTGCAACAAGAACTTGAAATGAAAAAAAAAATCAATTACTAGATTTAATTTTGATTGCTGAGCAAGATTTTAATTCTTGCAGACAAAAACTGGAGGCAGAATGCAGCAAACATAAGCTTTCTCTTGCAAGTCATTTGAAAGAAGGAGGTAAACGTTTACCCTTTGAACATCATGACCCAGTGAGTGGAAATTTGCACATTGAGAATGCTACATTACAGGAGGCTTACTCAAGAATCTGTCTACCCAAATTTGTACTTTGTCAGCTTGGTCTCTGGGAGAAGCCCTCAGGCAGACAGGTTGGCTTTGTACAGAGAATAGATGAATTCCTGACCCATTGATCCCTATCCCTGGTTTACCTGCCCCATTACCAGATACAATGGATAATTCAGGTGTAACACTTACTTTATCTTCTGGTTCTATAGCCACACAACAGAAGCCCTCCAATAGTCCTATTCTGAATGTGCACTCCCAGTGTGAGGCTACAGAAATATCAGCTACTCCAGATGCTGGACTAGTGAGAGGTGACTCTTTGGTTTTGGAAACTATTTCTCAGGTACACGATGTGCCTATGGACCGCTCCCTCTGTCTACAGATGTTGGGGAACATGAGGTTGTGTTTTTTTTTTTTTAACAATACAGTACAAATTGATTTAGGTATGAATGAGCAAATAGAGTTGAACATCCACCTTCTGACCCTGGTCCTAAATCGTATGCCGGTTTATTTAGGAAACTGGCTGAAGCAGCTAAACGTCATTTCTTGGTCCACTTAAGATATCATGGTAAAGCACCCGTAGTTCCAGTCTGAATATGGGTAGGAAAGACTTTGCTGATAGATTCCATGGGGTTTCTCATGGCAGAGGTGCATGCTTTCAAACACTCGCTGGGAGACCATAATTATGATGTGAGCTTTTGTACTATCATTAGTTTGGACAAATTTTGGTGAATTTACTACCCCGTATCTCCACTCCTGCCCCTGCCCCAACCACCTCCTGTACTCCCCCTTACCCCTGCACCTCCTTCCCCTCTCAATCTCCTAACCTCACTTCCTCCCCTTCCCTTGTCTTGCTCATAGCTCAAGTCTTTGTACTGGTTATTACATGTCTGTAAGTCAATGACTATATGTTTGTAACTAAAAATAATGACTGTTGCACACGCTGACGTGGAACCTTTGTAAAAGAGCCTGGCTCAAAGGTATTGTAATCCTAGATTAAAATAAATAAATAAATTAAAAAAATAAATAAGTAAAGGATCGAGAAATTTGAAAGGATTTTCACACTATCCCCATTACCAAACCTACAATTAAGACTGTAACTGTACTTTTTAGAAATGAAGGGGTTAATATCTCCAATATATTATTCTGGTGGGAGAAGAGATGTTCACTTTGTGATAAGCCAAAGCCCATCATGGATGAAAATGGTTTTTGGACAGGTGGTTGGACAGTACCAGTTCAATTGAACCAAACTGAAGAAGGCATACAACATTTACCAAACTCCTTTTTTCTAGGAAGGAACAGGGGTATAATATTTTATGTAGGTCAACCCAAGAGTTGCTACAAATGTAGTTCCTTAATGCACCTGAACACCTCATGTGATCAGGTGAAATGTTTTCAATGTGGACTTTTGGGTCATACGGCAGCCCACTGTGTGGCTCCCCCTGTTTGTAATTTATTTAATGAAGCTAACCACACATATGCTGATTGCCCTTGGATGTCTTCTGATGCAGATGAATCTTCTGATCAGGAGTATTTTTTAGCTCAGGCTAAAAGGTCCTTTCAGGGTTCGGGTACCTATGGGACAGAGAACTTGTTTGGGGGTAGATTGAGGGGTAGAGGTCAAGGAGGGGGACCTGGGGATAGCAGGCAAGCATATCCTTCTGGATCAAACATTATCCAGGAAACCCCTGTGTTTCCTCCAGAAGTAATATGGGTTGCTGCTCCTGATTTGTCTTCTCCTCAGAGGGTTAATAGAGAGGAAAAAGAGACCCCTTTTGTGACCCCCCAAGTCTCTCCTCAATGCATTCCTAGCCCTTTGCTTTCACCTTTGAGTGGTTCTCCTTGCCCTGTGGATTTAGTCTCCCCTGATGCACAGGTCTTGGTACAAGATACAGAGGAAGACATGTTAACCTCTTCTTCTTCCTGTTTGGTGGACAATTTTCCAGGCAGTCAGAATGTGCCCCTTCTCCTTTACCTCTATCAAACAGATTTGCTGTCTTTTCTTCACAGGGGGACTGAATAGAACAGGATCATCCCTTGCTTGACACTCAGGCAACCACTGGAGTTCCTAGTGAGATTGCAAAGGTGACAGATTTGCCTCCTAGGAGAAATCAATCTGAATCTCGGAAACGAGTAACCAGATCGAGTGTTAAACTCCCCAAACCCCCTCCCTGAGCCTTCCACTTTGTCAATTGCCACTTTAAATGTGAATAGTCTGAAGTCCCAAGTAAAGCATATGATAACGTTTGGTTTACTTTCCCATTTACATTATGATGTATTCCTTTTACAGGATACATGTTTATATACTTTAAATGAAGTTTCACAAGCAACTACAGATTGGCATTGGGGTAAGTAATATTGTTCATTGGGGGAAGAAACCTGTAGTGGAGTTAGAATTTGTTTTTCTACCCTTGAAGTTTCAGTGTATAGGTTGGTAGATATTGAGCTTGGTCTGGTGCTTCTATTAGATGTAATTTTGAATGGTCTGCAGTGTCAACTGATTTCAGTGTATGGCCCTGAGTCTAAAGTGGTCAGGATTACTTTGTTGAAAAAAATACAACCTTTTCTTTACACCAGTAGGCAAATATTTTTTTGTGGGGATTTCAATATTAATTTCCAACAAAAAATGGACATCGGAAAACAATACTGTGATAAGACTTTTTTGAAATCACATCTTTCCCCAGCTGGGTTGGTTGATACACATCAATTAGGCTCTGGTAGAGCTAAACCTACATTTTTTAAAGGTCCTTTATTTTCTCTTATCGATTTTGTTTTTGTTCATGAGACTTTAGTATTATCCCGATTAATATAAGAGCCTACTGAATCTTCAGACCATTTTTTGATTGGTATTAGTATTGAGACTCCCCCACATAGGATGAAAGGCCCAGGTATTTTGAAATGAAATACCTTCCTTTTATTACTTCCCAATGTTTTATTGGATTTGGAGCAGATTGTACGTGATAACATTTCAACTATTGGATTGCATGAAGATATTTACAGTTGGTGGGAAGCATTTAAGACATGTTTAGTGGGATATTTTCAGGTTTCAGGTAAATCCCGTGTTCAAACACAGAATGAGAAGTATTTATCTCTTTGACATACTTTACGAACCTTCTTTTCTATTAAAGAAGAGGGTAAGATAGATATGACTGAAAATATCAGAGCAATAAAAATGGTATGGTTTCATATTAGTAGGATAGATTATGATCACTCACTAAGGAGCAGTCATTTGGAACCCAGGTTAAGACAGCACAGGTTAACCCTTTTCTGGCTTGTCAAGTATGAAAAGAGAAGAGGCTGTTTACTTGTTTAAATTCCTCTATCGATTTATAAGTCTCAGATAATATTGGTATTATGCAACTTTTAGATAAACACGTTGAGGACACTTTTGGTATGCAGAGCCCAGATTCAGAATTGTTGTTTTGTCTTTGGAATTAAAGCTCTCTATGATGGTGGATTTACCAAGGAAGAATTAGAGTCAGTAATACTCTCCCTTAAAAATTATGTTTCTCCAGGTTCTGATGGGTTGCCTAGTGAGATTTATAAATTGTTGTGGAGGTTTATGCAAATGGAGTTATTGTTTTTGTATAATTATTTTCTTACAGACTTAATTTTACCATTACAGGTGTATGAGGGATTATTGATTTTTTTTGTTTAAAAATGGGGACCACAAGGATATTGGAAATTGGCGACCACTTACACTACTGCATGTAGATTTTAAAAATTTTTCTAAACTTTTGGGTAATAGACTATCACTGGTTATGCTGGATTCAATCAGTGATTCCCAATATTGTTATGTTCCAGGCGGAAGAATTAAGGATGTTTTGATATTTATTCGAGAAATTATGGAAAGTGGGAAAGGAGGGGTAGGCTTACAAATGGTTTGGAGCTTTCTTGTAAATTTAGAACAGGCCAAAGCTTTTGATTAACTCTCCCATAATTATTTATGGAATTGTTTGTTGGCTTTTGGTATTCCTAAATTATTTGTCCAATGGCTTAAGCTGAGTTACACTTTAGTGTATGTCATTCTGTTTGAAAATGGTTGGCGAGGTGCCAAACACAGAATATTTAAAGGGGTATGTCAGGGATGCCCCTTGAATCCACTCCTGTATGTGTTTGCTTTAGACCCTTTGTTGTGGGTAATTAATAGGTCCCTTCTGATAAGGGGAATTTCTGGGGCTTCAGACCAAGAGTGCTGCATATGCAGATGATCTGTGTTTAATACTCCATGATGGGATCGCAATACAAACAGCTTGTGCTGTAATAACAGCAATGAGGACTATTATGGGTGCTCAAATTAATGAATTAAAAACTAAGTGAGTTTGACAGCTTTTCCTGATGGATTAGTTAAGGTAGGAGGATTTCCAGTTGTATGACAGCCATGTAAAATATTGGGAATCTATTATGGGGGTGTAGATAGTGCAGAATTTAATTGGCAGAATGTGCTACAATATGGTTTTTCCAAAGTAACTGGCTAGAATTGATGGAAATTATCCAAACAAAAATAATACCAGTTTTTCTATATTTAAATAATATTTTTTTCTTGCTGAAACATTTAGAGACTTCCTTAATGAGATTTTTTTTAGTGGTATTTGGGGAAGTAGATTGAACCCAATCAAATGCAATTTATTGTATTTGGACATAAAATTGGGAGGCTTAAAAATTATTAACCCTGTTCTTTCTTTTCTTTTTTTTTATACTCCAATTTGGTATATTTAATTAAGTATAGTAGAACTGTTTGGGTTTCTTCTGTAAGTAAAATGTTGCAGGGTATATTATAGGAATGGAAAGATGATAATTTTGTGCATGAAAATAAAAGAAGTCCATGATTGGCACATATATGGGATGGTTTTTTGATAAAATTAGAGGTTGGAATATTAGTTTGGAGTTAGTTAGTAGTATTTCCCGGAAGGAGTTATATACAAATTTTTTACATCTATATTTTTCTGATTCCCCCTTTTCAGGTTTCTCTGATGTTGCCTGATTGAATATTTCCAAACACATTACAAATCCTCATATCCCAGTACATATGTGGGATACAACATGGTTAGGGATTCATGGAAAGATAAATGTTCATAATAATCAGAAACATAAAAAATTACAAGATCATTATTGTCCAAGGAGTGGGTGTACGTTGACCTCAGAAATCGATGGAACATTTATACTTTCACATGTCCCTATGTCATGGAATTTTGGAACGTGGTGAAATATCATTGGAAAGGTCAAGTGCTAGTTCCTCCTTCTACCGAGATTTTATTTTATGGATTTTCTCATACTGTTAAGCCACAGGGGTTACTTAGCACTTGGCAAGTAATACATGTTTCTTTTCATTTTTTGTTATGGATCTGTAGATGCAGGCTATTATTGCAACAGCAGGAGACTTCAGTTACTGAATTATTTTATACGGTGGAATGTGATATCAGTCATATTAAATTGTTTGAAAAATCATAATATACATTGCAGTATTGGGAGAATTTATGGCAGCCTTATGATTTTATTGTATAAGACAAATGTTAACAGCAATAGGGTCTTTCTCCCTTCCTTTTAGGTTTTTAGTATTATTTGTTATTTCTAGCCTTTATAAATTATTGAATATTCTTAAAGTTTTTTTCATTTTATTGATTACTTAATAAGATTTTTAAGTTTGAATTACATTAATGTTCTATCTTGATTCCTAGCTTTCATGTGAAGTTATAGTGTACTGTCTTGTTTTGATTTTTAGATGTTTTAATTCCCCTACTGTTTTAGTGGGAACAGGGAAGGGGTTTGGTTATAGTGTATTCTTTATGTATGGGGTTACTGTATGACTTAAATACTTATTTTTGTTTTGGATTTTTCCTTTTTTGTATTTGGTTTTGTACGATGTAATACTGATTTGTATATAATTTTGTTATGATTTAAAAAAAATGCCCCAACTCTTTTAGTAGGGAGGGGGAAGGGGTATGGTTATATATATTTTTTTTATATTTGGGATTACTGTATGAATTAATACTTATTTATGTTTTTGTTTCCCCCCCTTTTTTATGGTTTTGTATGATGCAATACTGATTTGTATATATTTTGTTATGATTTCAATAAATATTCCCCTACTCTTTTTCAATAAGTGCCATGGGATCTTTAGCATCCACCTGAACTACCACCAATCCAGGTAGATAAGACCTCAGTTTACTTCTCATCTGAAAGATGGCACCTCAGAAGTGCAGTGCCCCCCTCATGCTGCACTACAGTTTCAGTATTGGGATATTAATCCAAGTGCCAGATGTGGGAACTGAACCCACAGCCCTCTGATCTCCCAGTCTCAGAGGTGAGTGTGCTACTTACTGAGCCACTGACACTGCTGGCTCAGTTTCATCTCTTGTTTTTTAAATTACACTGCTGTTTTCTGTACAATTGGGTGGTGTTTTATTGCTGTCTAATAGGATAATTTATCTTTGTGGCTCACTTTTTTAACTTTGAAAAACTACTTGGAATTGTTATACATGAGTTAAACCCTTATTATTACATATTAAATATTCTAATATGGTATAAAGGTATTTTTAAAATTACTATTGTCGTCATAAATGTGCATTTACTATATATAAAAACCTGGTTTGGAAAAAGTGCCCTTTATAATGCAACAGGTACCCTTTTTATCTTTGGCACCCCCACCTTATACAATCTTCAGGTGCCCCTGTGGGCATGCGCACACACACACACACACACACACTCACACAGAGCAGCATGTACTCTAACTAAATAAATTTAAGAGGACTTAATTAGCAGCATGCCAGTATTTGATGATTGTGACTAAACAGCACTATTCGGAACCAAAAAGAAAACAACTTTGGTCATTTGGTAGCTCTTCCCAGCCCTATTGGCTCTGGCTAAAGCTTGTTTATATATTTATACCTTTTTTTCAAAGCAGACATTTGCCCTATTCAGTATAATGTGTCTGCTCTTTGGATGGCTTGACTGTCTTCCTGTTGGGGTCTTTTGTTGCCTTTTTTGGGGCTCTGACAAAAATAATTCCATGAGCTTTGTTACAATATGGTACTGTTCAGTAAGTTTCAGGTAAAAAACAATGAAACAAAATAAGCACAGTTCAAAACCACTTGGAAAAAATAGCACCAACCACCAGCACGCATGAGTGAAAATGTATGTTTTCTGCAGAGGACTACACCCCCACATCTCCCTTTATTTAGGTAACATACTCTGGGGGTGGGCAACAAGGGGCTGGGGGCAACTACCTGGATTGCACAGTTGTGGCTCACGCTGTCATCCAGGTAGTCTTAGTGCTTTATGCCATGTGATTTTTCACTGCATGTTTTTGTTTTAGTGATATTGGGCCAGGAGTACACCAGCCATATTCAGCAATGGCTGCCACCTGTCTGTGGGCCCATCCCCCCGTTGTGCAGATCCACACAGGTTGGTCATGGGTGTAGTCACGGATCCAGTCAGGCATACAATTGGATGCCCAGCATGGGTGCCACAGTGGATCCTCTGCATGGCACAGTGTGGGTCTGGGTGTGTGAATAGCACCCGTGGACACCCGGACCCAAACGGCACCAATTTCCATAGTCCCCCTGTGATCTCTGTTGGTGAACCTCATTCCTATGCACAGCAGGCCCACCCTAGATGTCCAGGGGCTGCTCCATCTTGACACAGTGTCACCCCATCCCCACCCCAGTCAATAACACTCTCACCACTCCAACACATTGCAGCCCCAATGTTGTGACCTCTGTGCACTCTCCCCCAAACACCAGCTCAGGGCATCCCTGGCCCCGGTGTCATATAGAAACCCTCCCACTCTCATACCCTGTCTAAGGTGTACCCTCCCCACCATGACAGGGCATCCATGCCCAGAACAGCCCAGTACTGCACTCCCATCCCTCCACCTAAACCCAAAAGTCCCACCCCAGCATTGGTGGTCCTTATATCCTCCCCCCAGCACAGACACCACCCCCTGCTACAATACCTCCCTGTCAGTGCCATGTCAAGGAAAAGCCAGTGACACAGCCCTCCACACAATACCTTGGCTACCGGCCATCCAAGTGCTGCTGGGAGCACACCCCTAAATATGGGCAGTGCACTCCCAGCAGCTCTTGGATGGCTGGCAGCTGATGAGGTGTGTGGAAGACTGTGCTGCTGGCTGTCCCAGCCCACAGCACTGACTGACAGGTATACAGTGGTTGGGGGGTGTTGTCAGTGTCATGGGTGGGTAGTGGGGCCACTGTCCACCAGAGGCACTGCATGGGCACTGGGAGTGAGGGATCCTGTTGGTGATCCTGGCCACTGGATGTTTATGGGGAGGCATTGACTAGCAGTACTGAGGTCATGGCTGGCTGTGATAGGCAGAGGGAGCTATGTTCGAGACTGGGGAAGGGGCTGCAATGTGCGGGGTGGGTACCTGCAGGCAGTCAGTGATGGGATGTACTGTGTGTGTGTGTTTGTGTGTGTGCCTCACATATGACATTGCCAGAGGTATGCCTGCTGTCCAGTGGGGTCAGTGCTGAGGAGTGCTGGTGGGGCTTGCATTCTGGGACATGGCTGAAATGTGTTTTGGCAAGGGGTGCCTTCAGCCAGTAGGGGATGGAGCTGCACTGTGGGGGGCCTGGGGTCACCTTGGGTTATGGTGCCGGGGTGGTCTTGTGTGTGGGGCTAGGTGCCTAGGGCACCTGCAGCAAGGTTTCACCTCACATAGCAGGTGCCCTCCTGTGCACCGCCATGGTCAGCACTACATGCCTTAGTGCATGGCTCATAGTGCTGGCACACCCACATCCAGCACCTGGCACATTGCAGTCTGTGGACCTGAGGGATCAGGTGCATTGGGACTGCCCCCCCATTAGTGCATCCAGTGCAGGGGCACAATGGGTGCAGAGTGGGTACCCATCAGATACACGGCATGTAGCCACTCCACCCATTAGTGCATAGGGCCCATTGACTGGCTATGGTTCAGTAATGGTGCATAGATATGTCCCTATGTCACAGAAATCTTTTGCATTGCACATGATTGATCAAGTATGTGGTTGTTCCATTGTTTTCCCTGAATGTAACATAGATACAACAACCATGGCTATAATCTTGTTTGAATGATTTATGGTTACCAACCCACTGTATAGTGTATGAGGTTACTATATGGTTGTGTTTTCATTGATTGTTATATGTCCATGGGAATTTAAAACAGAAAGAGCTGACTAAACCTTTTTGCCCCTGGGTTAAGTGCAAAGAAGAGATGGAAACTACGGTATGCACCACATCTTTTTGCATTGCTCATATGTGCTGGACTTTTTGGCTCATGTGTCTATGGCATGGAAGGATTGAGAGATTCTTCATTTAGGTTATGGAAACTTATATATGTCCTCCTGATAGTTTTGCTTTGAGTACCAAATCAATTATGTTAGGTCTTACATATGATTCATTTAAATATTATCTGTGGTATGACTGGGTACAACTTAAGTTGTATGGCTGAGTCTTTTATGCATTAAACACTGCTTAATATGGGTTGGACTGAAATTAGAAAGATCTGTAAAACTGGAAGGTCCTCTTTTTCTTTACAACTCCTGAGAGAATTATGGAGCACAGCCCTTTGTTTGTTTTTTATCAATCAGAAAACTGCATACTCTAAATCACTCAGAAAAACTGAAGGGAAACCCATCTCTGTAAATTCAATCCTCTCTAGTAAGAAACTGTAATTCCTCACACCCATAGTTTCAAGCACAGTACTCAGGAGTCTTGTCCAGTGGTGTGCAGTTTGTTGGGCTTTTCAACCCTAGTGCCCACCCCCTCCCCAAGCCTCTTGCCTTATGACTAAAGGACAAGCTACAAGTCCAGGTCTATGCTTCATAGGGCTGGTACTTGAAGCTATACAGTTCTAAAGCACCAAATGGGACCTACAGAATCAGCCATGATCTTCTTCACACAGAGTCCTGCATGCTCTGCATGAAGCAGGACATCTTTCACAACGTTCTTCACGTGGTCACCACATGCCCCAGACCTGTATGTTGTCCCTGGACTATGATGTTAGGGATGTAGGGAGGGTGGCGGGCATTAGGGTTGAAACCCTCAAGGAACACCACACCACAAATTTATCATGATTTCTGAGACTCCAATCCCAATGAAAAGGAAGTTCAAAAACACCAGATATAAATTTTTGTGGAGTAAAATAAATTCTCTGAAATAAAATGACTTGAATCTTATGAAATCTGATCACTTCTGTAATTTCCTGAAGGTGTTGCAACATTTTTTCCCAAGCTTATTTATCAATTGTTTCCTTTTCCATCCCATTTTCAATTAATCTAGAGAGAGGAGAGCTTTATTTCGTAACATCATATAAAGCATTCTAATTAATTTTTATTATTCAAATTATCCAAAAGTAATATGACAAAGGTGGGGGTTATACTGTATAGACTGGTGTACCCCAGTTATGTTGTATATAGTCTCACATTTCTAACTATGTAGGAAAATGACCTGTTTGTAATCAAAATTGTTTGTGTTCATGATTAATCCTGCAAGATGCCACCCTCATATACGTCTTCCAGTTTAAATGTGCCTTTATAATTATAAAGTCTTAATTGGATATCAGACCACTGACTTGAAAAAAGACAGTTAGTTAAAATAGATGTAATTGAAGGGATTCCAGTCATGTGCCCTATAATGTTTACCTTGTGTCAGATATAAACAAAGGTTTTTAAAAAAGGAAGCACATTGTTAAAACTTCAGTGCTTGTGGATAGGCATTGTGAGAGCAGATCTAAAATCTGCATTTTACTTTAACTTAGTTTTTTTTATCTCCCACAAAATCCTTCAGGCAGAGCCATTTTCAAAGGATTCAGAGCCAGGTATACAGGTGCTAAAGTGTATACTTACAGAGGCTATATGTAACCACAAAGTATAGTTACTGGATTAGGATACATGTTCCTTGGTACCAAAGTGCACTATGTATAAGAATACTGTACATTGCCAGGATTATAAATGGTTCTTAATAGCATTTATAGGCTCTAGAGGTAGTAAGACCAGGCAACAGCTGAGATTTAAATGATGCAATGGAGTCACACTTTCTTAGCATGTTAGCAGTGTCATTTAAGGGAGTGAAGGCAAATTCCAATGGCAGCCATTCGGCATCCCAAGTATTAAAGGTTAAATGCTATGAAACTGCTCCAGCATAGGAGCCTGATAATACCAGTAACATTTGAAAGGTTTAGTCCAGCATTTTCTTTTTTTATACAGTATATACATTTTATCTCCTATTTCACCCCTGGCAGCCTCCATCTAACTGACCCCCAAGTCCTATCACCTGGCTCCCTCAGGACTTACTTATGCCTTTTGTCCTCTGCCACAGGAATCATGGTTGTGCCCAGCCACCAGTGCAGAGCCTGTGGGGGGAGTCGATCATCATCCTGCTGCCTTGAGGTGGTTCCTCCTGTTTTCTCCCCTGGCCCATAGACATACAATAGATGCAATGTCCAAGCTTCACCTCCGCAGAAATGACCACAGCATCCTAAATGTGGGGTCCCTTCCCATACATGGTGTAATGCATATGCTGACACCCAGCTACTGCTGGGTGTAAGGTAAATAGCATGGCTCACCAACCCCCCAGAGGAAGAAAAGCTGTCTATGGATGTTTAATCCTTGCTCACCCCACTGGCCCCCAAATTATCCAAGTTCATTCCCAACCTCTGGTCACCATTGTATGCCACTGGGCTGGCCCAGTCCAACATTTTCTATTGCATTAAACATCTTTGCTAACTTTAATCTTAGCCTCTTATCATTCATCAAGAACTTCTTGATCTTGTTTTCTAAAATTTTGAAGAATTGTTTTTTATTTTGAAGGGGAATACCTGTAAGAAAATACAAATTTTGAAAGGACATTCATCTTTACAGTATTATCCATCCTAATCTGAGTTACAGGCATAAATGTCCATCTTTCAGTTCTTGAGAATGTCATGTAAGCAATGAAACCCTCCAAGGTGAGTGGTATTGGGCTATACCTTACTGCCCAGGGGTGTAATGTGGCCTGACACCACAGGCGGAAGGTCTTACAGCCCCTGGAAGGTCTGGTATAACCCAATATCACCCACCCTGGAGGGTATTATTATTGTGCTTATATAATGGTCCACGGTAATATATATGTTTTGAAAATAAAATTGTTTAAATGTTAAAACTCATAGATGTTTAATTTTTTTTGTAACAAAATAGTTTGTCCACCTTCGTTAGAATGTTGTTGTTTTTTTCTAGAGGCCACTGTAGTTGTGATTTTTGGAAATGGTTGTTGTGGTTATACCCCCCTCCCCCCACACACACAGAGGGCTTAACATTGTTCAAATACTTTTGTTTTGCTGTTTTTAATATTCAGGTAAAGGAAAATGCATCCTCTCCTCTCCTACCTCTCTCTGCCCTTCATTTTTTTCTCATGTAACTTTCTTTGTGTTTTTTTCCTGTCAGATTTAAGCCTCTTGGTGTTAAGTGTTGCTGTCTGTAGAGAGATTGCCCCTAAAGTGAATAAGTCATCATTGACAAACAGCAGCAGGTCAGTGGCATGAGTGTGGGAGTGCAGCCAGGCAGTACTAGAGAGCAAGAGAGTGCTCAGTCTAGTGAGAATCTAACTAGTGCACTGCCCAGGAGGGAAGCAGCAGCTCAGGGCACTGATACAATGTATGGTCAGTCACACTTGACTGTGCTACAGTGAGATTCCAAGGTGATGCTGGTGAAAGTTATTGCCAGGGATGTGAGCCATGGAGCTGTTTGAAACTGTGCTGACTGTGACACTTGGACAGCTGGTTCTGATCACTGTATCATTTTTTATAATATAAAAATGGGTTATGGACTGTCTATCTTGAGAAATGCTGAAACAGCATGCGAGATTACACACACACACACACACACACACACACACACACACACACACACAGGTTTTAAATACAAGGTGTTACATGGAAGGCCAGAAGCTAATTACAGATTTTTCTAAGTTAATTATAGCTTTGGCTGCTAAGAGGGAAATCAGTATCCCTTTTATGATGTTTCAAGGGGGAGACCAGGTTTAGTTCACTGGTGCAAAATCATAAATGCTTTGGTGTTCGTGTGAGAGGGGATACTACTCACAGATCAAAGAAATGTCATTTGAAAGAGAAAATGAGTTGTGCCGAGCATTACAGAATTGAATACTTTGAAAATACATCCTATTTTTGTATAGATATATATTTTTATATATTCTGACAGAGGAGGAGCTAGGTAACCTCACACAAAGGGGTTGGCAAATACAGTTTTCTTTAAGGAATATTCTGTTTTACTTCAGAGAGACACTTCTATCTAGACTCTGACAGAGAAACATCTATGAGCACTTTAAGCAGGTATTTAGAGAAAGAGAGACAAATCTAAGTACTGTAGTAGGAATTGCACTGTTTAAACCTTGTTCTTTTAAAAGATGTGTATGGTTCTTGTGATATTGGTTCTGTATTTTATGTTTTACGTATTTTGTTTCTATTTTAGTAAAACTCTGTTTTTACAGCCTACTTGGTCTGCCTTTGATTTCTTTCCTTTTACAAGTGGAGTATATATGGTAAAAGCAGACACTGTACATAAGCTTGCATGGTGATACCAAACTGGAAAAAGGTAAGCATTTTTAATCTGAAGTCTTTCATCACAGTTTTTAAGGGTTCATTTCTGTACACCTGGTTAGGTGCCTGTAGGCAAAGATATCTGGCCCACTGAAGACAGAAATATCTGAGACTGTGCATTGGCTATGCTAGCAAGAGGTTCACAGTTTGAATACCTCCAAAACTTGAGACCAAAGGTTGATTTGAACCCACAAAACAGGCAGGAGTGTTGCCTTGTTTCTCTAAACTGTTCACAAGACTGCGCTCGGAGGTTGGCACTTTGGTAGTAGAGGGCTGACCTGTTAAATGGGTTTGTGACACTAACAGTCTGACAAAGAGCACAAGTGCCAGCATTAATGTATGCAGCCTGTGCCAACAGATATACCATAAGGAGAGCATCTTGTGATTTCAGAAAATGTTTTTTTTTCCTGGTTTACACAGTGAATAAGGATTTATTCCGAGCTTCCACTGTGTGGATTCTGTTTTGGTTATGGGGGCTTTCAGTTGAGGTTCTGTTTTGGTGTGGGGCAGGGGCTTGTTTGCTCACTAAGCAAACAGGAAATAAATGGCTGCTGGTATTTATTCAACATTTTATGGGTGCACTGACTTTTGTAAAAGGACTGGCTGGCACAGGGACTAGTTATGGACTGGTCACTGCTGCCTGATACCCGCCTGGGTAGAATGTGCTCTCAGCCAATCAGAGAGCAGGATTTATCCCTAACCATTTTCTAATCTACAAGAGAAATAATGTTTAATATAAAAAAATATTTTTTTGTCCTTAGACAATACTATTCATAGGTATTTTAATGACGTTTTTGGCTGGATTTCCATTGGAAGATCTACTGTGGGTGGTAACACAAAAAACACAATGTTAGTTTTTCCACAATTTCATCAATACCCTGAAACCTTAGAAACACATTGTACTGCTGTTAACACAGAATCAGTTGCTTTATGTAATTAAATCAGAATATTATCTGCATACTGTACAATGAGATTCTATGTTCAGTCCCATTATTATTAATTCATTAGTTAAGTTCTGAAGTTCTAATTAACAGAGCAAATGCTTCCATATAAATTTCAAATAAAACAGGTGATAAGGGGTACCCCTCTATGGTACCCTTGCTAAATCAAAAGAATCTGAGATAGTAAAATCTGATCTTATTTTAGCTAATGTTTTATTATAGACCAACCTTATCCTCACAGTCATTACTGGACCTATTCCAATCATTGACAGGATGGATCAGCAAAAACTGACAATACAACATGTTAAAGGCCTTTCCACAACTGAGTGAAACCAATGCTGACCCCGAGTCTGTGAATCCTTCCATGATAGTCAATGCACATCAAATATTATGTGGAAGATGCTTTCCCCAATAAAGCCCATTTGGTCTACATGAATTTTATTTATTTATTTATTTATTTATTTATTTATTCTAGGATTACAAGTACCTTTGAGCCAAGGATCTTTTACAAAGGTTCCATGTCAAAAATAACAAACAACAAGGAAGCAACAGTGAAATAACAGTAAACAATTCATGTACAACTGTGCTATTGAAAGGGGTAAATTATAGGAAGAGTAAGGTGTAGAGGAGGAGGAGAAGTGTAGGTAGTTAACAGAGGCAGCTATAGTAAGATGGTGAACATAGCTAGGACGCATATGCCCTCAAGGAATGGGTAGGGTCAGGTGCCCAGGGGTGGCACAGAAACAGGGATGAGAGGAGAGGGGAAGGATGAAGATGCAGCCAGAGGCATTGTTGAAAAATAAATGGGAAGGAGTGATAGAAGAGATAAAGGGGCAGAGTGGGGGGTAAGTGCTGTAATGAGGCAAGGAGAGACTAATGAGGTGGTATGAAAATCTGAGATTTGAAGTGGTGCCTCAGGAGCTGGGGGGAGGGAGACTGGGAGGCCTGGGGTTAAGCAGTATATAAGTTAGGATTAAAGCTGTGTAGGTCATCATCTAGGAGAGGCAGTCACAGGAGCTAGAGGCAATGAGATGGGCCCGAAGCCTGGTTTAGAACAGACTTAGTGTTGAGGCAGAGAAGATGGTGTGGCTGAGACCATTCATCCATAGAGGAGCCCTACAGGTGAAGGAACATTGGCCCTGCATAGTTTGACAATGAGGAACTTGTAGAATCTGGGTTGTCGAGCTGCTGGTGTTCTGTCAGTTGGTGTTTTGATGTAACAAGGCAGTAACACTAGGGGGTGTGAGGCCAAGGTTGAGTTTTTGCTGCCATAGCACATGTGAGATACTTTATACAGTTGGAGAGGTGGAGCCATCCAGATTGTTCATAAAGGACACAGGTGTGGGTGAGGTGGTGGGCATCAGTTGTGAGTTGGCATACTTTGTTAAGAGCAGTTGTTATACATCGGAGAGCAGATGTCATGGCGAATCCATAGATAATGAGGCCATAGTCAATAATTGACACCACAGAACTCTGGACAGCAATTTTCAGGGCCTCTGGGGTGAGGTGCTGCCCTTGATTGTACAGTAAGCCAAGGCATGTGCTGGCAGCTTTAGCCATACTGTCAATGTGAGCCATATAGGAGAGATTGGGGTCAAGAATAATTGAAAAATAACTGTTTATAGACATTTGACCAAAGAGTTTCAAATAGATTTTGCATTCAGAATTAAGTAATGATGTAGGATGATATGAGGAACATGAATCAGCTGGTTAACCTTCCTTAAGAATCAGCATGATATAGACTCCATTGAAAGAAGGCAACAAACCAAAGTTAAAAGAAATAAGACTCTTTCAATCGAGAACCCAAAATAGTCCAAAGAGTTTGAAAAAAAATTAAACTGGCAAGCTATTAGTGCTAGGTGATTTGCCAATTGAGATTTCTCGTAGCTCTAGGGACCTACTCCAGAGTATTCTGAGGTCTAAGTGTCTTCCCAGATCCAGGGAAATAAATGGAAGCTTCACCTGTAGTAAAAACCGTGAATTTGTTCTTGGTATGAGAGTTTTTTGTCGTCTAAAGGCTGCTGTGAAATTGATTTAATGCTAAATTCATTTTTCTGGGGTAGAACCATATGATTTCCTACTTATCTTTAATTTAGGCATTTTTTTTTTTTTTTTGCTTCTTAATGTTTTGAATGCCAGGATAAATAATTTGTCTGGGTTTACTCTAAGAAAGTGATATTTTGCCTTGGCTCTCAGTAATGCGTTTCTGGCTTGTTTTTATAACAACAGTGTTGTATTTGCCTCTTACATATATTACCCATTATAAATCTATTTCAGACCCATATGAGATGTAGATTTTTTTGCAAGTTTCAATTCCCTCTCCAAATTATGAAGGAGCTGACAAGACATTTTAATTTTATCGGTGAAGTAGAAGATAATTAGACCCCATATCGCAGCTTTCATGGCATTCCAGAGTACAGTAATTTGAGTTTCTTGCAAAGTTAAGATACAATTTTGTTTTTAATAATTGTAAACAAGTCATTTTTTTGCACCTGTGGATCAGTATCCTCATCCCAACTTTTGGTTCTAAAATATGAGGGCATGACACAAGATAGTTATTGCTTCATAGTTTATATTCACTGTATTATGCATAGTATTCTTACAGTAGATGCCAATAAGACATACATACGTGAGTGTGACTTACAAACATTTGAGAAAATATACATTTTTATTGTTCTGGATTAAAGTACATAAAGTGATCTATTAAATTATAATGCTCTGTGTATCCTTAAACTATACTAAATAACATTTTTTCATCTGTAATCAGCCCAAGGAGCTATCTATAGTTCCTAATGTCAAGCTGAAATCTCCTACTGTTAATAGAGAAAAGTAAAAACAAACCTATTCCAAGAAAGAAATTGATGAATAAACCAGGACTATCATCATTTGGGCTGTTCCCACTGTCTTGCTTCACAATTATGTTGTCTCCCCTCCCTTGCGACGAGGTGCCTTTGTAAATGAGTCTCTGACTCAAAGGTTTGTAAATCCGATATATGAATAAATAAATAAATATTTGCCACAGAAACCATCTGACAACCCATCTTTAAATTAATAATTACAAAATGTCCCTTAGAGTCAGAAAACTAATTCTGTATTTCTAACAAATTTATTTTAACAAAAATGGCAACCCCTTTCTCGTTGGATTTGATTTTTTAGAAAAGAGCCGATTTGCTTGAGTAAATTAGCAAAGTGTCTGCAATCATTGTTAAAAAAAATAAGTCTTCTGAAGGAACAAAAACTCTACTCCTTTTAGGTTAGAAACGGTAATTATTTTGCATATTTAAATACAATCACTTTTCCTCTTGGTGTGCCAAAATATGAAACTGACTGTTTATGAATTCATATCCAAAAATTATAGAATTCCAATATCTCTTCCAAGCAGGTATTTATGTTGTCAAAAATTTCTACATTTTTAAAAATAATTCTTCAGGTATTCCTTGTAAAGTAATATGTGTTCCCCTGCAAATCACATGCATGAATAAGAAGATATTAAATTTTGTGGAGGAAATTCATCCCAATCACTTACTCTTACCCTTTCCCCTTTGGGCCCAGTGACATTGCTACTGATTTTAACAATTGATGTTTGAGAAGTACAACAGACTTCCAGGCCTAATCCCTCCCCTTCCCTCTCCCAATCTATCCCTAACATTTGCAAGAGGGTAAAAAAGAGATTTTAAGGAAGGGCCAAACAGAGGCAAATCAATGGAGGGAAACACCATGCATCCCCATTTCTAGTTATCCTAAAACGAAAGAAAAAGGAGCCAGCTATTAAATTGACATACTTACTGGAGGGATAAGCAAACAATAGAGTAAGGGATATAAATACTATCCAAAAAGGGAAAAATAGAAAAAAAAATGAAGTTTTATCAATATACCTGTCCAATAGTATTCTAATTAAGGTGCATTTCTAGGTCTGACAAAAAACCTTAATGACTTTATGACAGGTTGGTAACTGCACAGATACTGAAGGAACACTTGGTGATAGAAAACCATGGACACCAGTTTATATTAAAAGAAAATGCATCTTTACTAGGACGCACATTTTGCTTTATACACTGATTCTGCAGTTCCGTCTCTAGCAGCTCTGCCAAGCTCACTCACTTTCCTGTGCCTCTCTCCCTTTTGTGGGCTCAAGTGTTGCTTGTTAGCATTCCCCCTTTCCTGAAGGATAGCCACCAAGTTGAATATACAGTGCAATGGGGTCTTTAAGGACCAACCTTAAAGCAATAGGGGTTTGATTCAAATCCCCTCCAGTCCCTTGTCATAACTTAGGTTGCCTGTTTTATGGGGTTGTTATGGGATTTATGGGCATAATACATGTGACACACATAGTCCATCCCATTCACTCCCCCTCAGAGCGATTAACTGCTTCCTTTCTGTCTATGAGGTTTAATCACAAGTGTAGACCAATTTGTCCTTTAAAGTAGAATTTTTCTTTGATGTAAATAAAGACCTCTCCCTGAATCTTGGATTTAATTTATTTCTTATTAGTAACAAATATCAGTGTTTGTTCATTGTGCTTTGAATTTTTTCACTGTGTGCTGAATATGCAATGGAAAAAATATTGCATGGATGTAGACTTTTTTTCTGGTTCCCTGTAGTATTTATTTCCTACTCCTAGCTTGTATAGTATCTCAGATGCTGCTGCTCTGAACTAATGCTGTGGGTAGCCACAGTCTACAAATATACTGTCCTTGTATTTCCTGATTGTCTCAGATTGCTTCTCCTCACTGCAATTTCTTTTGGGTCTTATGAACTGGGCCATAGCATAATTTCTTTAAGCCTGGGATCATGACAGCTTGACCAATGCAGTGTTGTATTTCTGTCAGTTTTCTTCCTGTAAAGTATAATTTCTAGTCTGTTGGCTGATGTATTTTTTAAGAATTCAAGGAAAAGGATCTGGTCCTTATCACACTCTGTAGTGAATGATAGGTATGTTGTTCTTCTATTTAAGAGTTCTAGAAATATTCCCAGTTCCTGATCTGATCCACTCCAAAATACAAATATAATTACTAGTATTTTAATGCTCAGATGACTAGTTTGTAAAAGTATCTTACAACTGCCTGGTTGTAAGTATGCATTACCACTGGGTGGTTGTAACTGCTCCCTGTCAATCAAGCTTGCACTATGAATGGCACAAGCACTAATCACACAATGACCACAATAATTAAAAATGCTTTCTAGTAATTATAAAACAACAAGACATGGGTAGGTGTGTGTAAACAAAAACTTTACACACACACCTTCAGTGTGGGAGGTTTTTGTAAACCCCTTCCTTTATATAAACCACAGTTTATTTTCTATAGACTGTCTGTATTATTCCTTTGTTGATTTAAATAACATCCACGGAATGTTGTTATTTCAGATTTCAGAAAAGCTGCATTTTTATACGCTTATTAAAATTCATCCATGCACAATGAATAAATCTGTATCAGCTTGACACTTCAGTGTACAGTAGTTACGCTAACAGATGCTTCACTTTATTGCCATTCATAGCAGCTTTACATTAGTGTAAATCCGGGAAATTCCTGTGCAAAATAGTTTGTATCTATCAGTGCCTGAAAAGACAGATTTAATATTGGGCTGTATGAGTCAAACTGTTACCGGGAACAGCCTCAGCCAGCAAATGCTGTTACAAATCCATTTATGGTGCATACGGATGAATTTTAATAAATGTATAAGCAAGCAGGAAACATACAGACAGTCTATAGAAAACACATTGTAGTTTATAACCAAGAACTTTCAGTTAACATCTAGTGCAGAAAAAAACATTCTCTGGAACTGTTATATGATATACCAAGCATTAGCCAGAAAATATTTTTCCTGCACCCTCCTCTTGAGAATTTGAAGCAGCTCATAGTCTAACAGCATTTGGGATATATTTTGAAAGCCCCTTAAGCATTGCTCTCAGGATTTATGTAGCATCCTACACCCCAGGTGTGTGTAACATTCTGGTTACACTTACCCACCTATGTATTATCCTCTATATCTTATCACTGCAGTGCTTCTGAAGAAAAATGTTTATGTTACTAGAGTACAAAGATGAAACTAAGTCTGAGAACAGCTAACAATGGTTAACAGAAATGCTGTCATAAGGGAATGAAGTTTGGGTTTAACTTTCAGACACAGACTACAGTGTTTTCACACTTTAATTAGAAATGCTGTAAGCCACAGGTATGCTGGCACAGTGGTTGGATTTTCCCTTGCAGCACTGGCGACCCGGGTTTGGGAACAGACCTTGGTTGCTGGAGGGCGGGCCAGGGGAGAAGGATGGGGCATCCTGGGGACTGCTCTCCTTCTCTGGGGGAGGGTGGGGATAGTGCTCGGTGCTTGATGGACCCCTAGCTGAGGCTGGGGGTGCCACAGCTACCATCGCTTGTCAGCTTTCAGGGGGTTGGGAGGATGCAGGACCTCACTGCATGTCCCCGCCTCCTGTGCACAAACTGGGAAGAAAAAATCATGTTGCTCCCACCACCTTGATGACACGCACTCCAGTTACATTGGCTCTCAGGCTGACTCCCACCTTTCCAATGCTCACAGCACCCTTGCCCCGGGTTGCCGAGACCCCGCCCTGGGTGGCAAGCCAGGGGGTTCAGGGAGGGTGGGTAATATTAGCAGCCACAGCTGGAGTCCGTGACTGGGCAGATGGTCCCAGTGGTAAAGCAGGGACAAAAAAAAAATACAGAATAAAAAAAAAGAAATGCTGTAGGCCTACTACAGTATGATATTAAGGACATGCATAGTGTGATATAATACTTTATATGACATTTAAAATAGTGTGGAAGTGTATGAGGTAGCATTTGGGTGATGCCTTTGTTGTAAAGAATATTAAGAGTGCCTTTTACTACAACAGAATTTTTGGTTTCTCTGATGTGTTAAAGTGAGCACCATAACACAGGGCCAGACGAAGTGGCACGGGCAACAATATGTTACCCAATGGCTATGTGGCAGTACAATGAAGTGATGATTTAAAAAAATGATCTACTGGAATAGAATGAACCCCTTATTGGTTTGCTTGAAGAAATGCAAAATCATCAATTTAGTACACTTGCACAAGAGTACTAGAAATTTTACCCACCACTGCTAAATAGTTGTACGGGAACAGAGAACACAGCAGAATAAAAGTAGTACAACATAATTGTTACAGCATGCTGTTATTACCCTAGATACTTCAATGTAATCTCCTCAAACACATTGGGCTGGATATTCAAACTGCGCCATTCTGTGGCACAAGCCCTTGCGCTGCTCAAAAAAGTTACGCAGGGCTGTGGCCGGGGCGATATTCAATGGAGTTGCTCTATTGAGCAACTCCTTTGAATATCGCCCCCCAGCCACAGTCACTGTGCATGGTGCAGTGGAACTTGCGCCACCGCAAGTGGTCAGAGTGGAGCATTCAGATGCGGTGGCGTAAGTTCCATTGCGCCATGTGCAAATTTCTGATATTCAAAAGGTGACATGCAAATGGAGCCATAATTCATGCAAGGCGCATGGGGGCCATTTGCATCTAATTACGGCCCAATTTGCATGCCATTAGCATGCAGGTGCGCCGATCCCCACGACTTGCGCCTGGCGCCCTGCCAGGCAGCAGCTGTCGGGGACCGACGCTCCCTGCAGCCCGATCACGGGCATGATGTGAAAGAACCCCCCCGACTGGCCCGATCATGGGCATAATGTAAATGAACCCCCCCACACTAGCCCGATCGTGGGCAGATCTCACTCCCCCACTGGCCCGATCGTGGGCATAACATACATGAACCCCCACTGGTCCGATCACGGGCAAAACAGAAATGAACCCCTGCCTGACTAGCCCGATCACAGGCAGAATGGAGTTCAAACCCCCAAAGACCAATATCCTGATGGTCCAGTGAACCCACGAAGCCCGATGCAGGCATAGAGTCAACCCCAAGGTCCAATTTCCCTGGTGATCTAGTGGCCCCACCACCCACCACCCACAGATCCCCACCACCCTGCTCCCCCCTGTCAGCCGGTGGGTGGCAGCACCTACCTGCTGCCCGCTGCCTGCCGACTGACTGCTCGGTAGGGCTGCCGCCCATTGGTTCAGAGCAGAGCCAATGGGCGTGCAGCCCATACGCCTATAAGCGCAGTCCAGATATGTGAATGAATGAATGAATTTCATTCACATATTTGAACTGCCTTGTATGGTATGGCGCACGCCATTGGCTCTTGCTCTGAACCATCGGGCATGCAGCTCTACCGAGCAGTCAATCAGCGGGCGGCAGGCGAAAGGGGTGCTGCCACCCACCGTTGATGGGGGAGCAGGGTGGTGGGCCCGTGGGTGGTGGGTTGGGGCCACTAGATCACCAGGGAAATTAGACCTGGGGTTGACTCTTATGCCCGCACCGCTTCACGGGTCCACTGGACCACCAGGGATATTGGTCTTTGGGGGAGGTTTGAACTCCGCTCTGCCCGCGATCGGGCTAGTTGGGGGATCATTTCTGTTTTCCCAATGATCGGGCCAGTGGGGGTTTCATGTATGTTATGCCTGTGATCAGGGCAGTCGGGGTGAGATCTGCCCGCATTTGGGCTACTGGGGAGTGTGTTCTGCCCATGATCGGGCTACGGGGATTACTATTATGCCCATGATCAGGCTGCAGAGGGGCACAGGGAACAAGTGGAGGGCCACCCACAGGTGGCAGCTGCTGTGTTGCACCCTGCAATGCGGCAGCTCACCTGTGGGTGGCCCTCGACTTGATCCTTTTTTTGGCTCAAAGTTGTGCAGGCGCAGGTAGGGGGTTGCACCTGCACAACTCTGCACAGCCGGCTGAATATCGGGCTCTGCAGTTTATGCATGGTTCCTCCCCCTTCGGTTGAGCATGTCTTCATTAGCATTGCGCTGTTGCTCAGCATGACTTGGGGGGCGCAGCTGCCTCCTGCTGAATATTGCAGAATGGCGCATTTTGGACTTGCGCAGGAGCAACCTTTTGAATATCCAGCCCATTAACTCAATGTATAATTGAGGAATAAGAGGAAAGAAGAATAATAATTCAGGTAGTATATCCAATGGTTAAAGCACAGTGCTGTAAACCTAGAGACACAGTTCTAACCCCCCAACTAACTTAGTGTGTGACTGAGGAGAGATTGGAAAGGGGACACAGTAGAATGGAGGTGGTATAACAAAATGGTTAGCGCACAGTTTGGGAATGTGGAGGCTCAGGTGTAAATCTATAGCTCAATTGACTACTAGGCTTTTGGGACTGAAACTATTTTTAAATAATTTACTGGTGCGTAGAAGTTTGTGATAGTTAAACTCTTTTTAAACAGAGTTACTGGGGTTAAGGAGTGGTCACAGAAAAACCTGCAGTGTGAATTGAAACACAGACAGCCTTAGGGGGCAGGACATTGTTTCAGACCAAACAGGTTGTATTGGAACAGGAAGGGCTACATATAACCATTGGCAACAATTTGCCCTGGGTGGAGATATCCAGACTAGATCAGATTACTATAAGTCACTAGAGGCTGCAATTTTCAAAGACACAAAGCACATTTGCTGGAGCTGGAAGGATACTGCTTTCTTCAACTGCGAGCTGTGTGAGAAATTCTATATTGCACTTGATATCTGCAACAAACGTGCACTTTTGCTTAATTCTGTGGGAGGTGAAACTAACTACCCTTGGTAATTGCATTTTATTCACATATTTATTTAGTGTTTAACCAAGAAGGGCTTGTAAACTCTGTTTATCTTGTTAGTAACTTCAGAAGGATTTAAATACTGCATTTGGGTAGGTCCTTGGAGGTAGCTAGATTGTCTACTAGGATTTGCTGACAGTTAAACTATTTTTTAATTTCAGGTGGCTGAGGGGTTGAAAAAGAAACTTGCAAACTCTGCTTATCTTGGAAGTAACCTCATAAGTGTTTGAATACTGCATTCTGGTTGTCCCTTGGGGGTAGCTGGATTGACTACTAGACTTTTGGGACTGAAACTATTTTTAAATAATTTACTGGTGCGTAGGAGTTTGTGATAGTTAAACTCTTTTTAAACAGAGTTACTGGGGTTAAGGAGTTGTCACAGAAAAACCTGCAGTGTGAAACAGGAAAAGACAGTCTTTCAAGCAACAGAGGGTGGTGGATTAAGGTTTATGTTTGTTACAATTCTTAAGATTTTCAGTGCAGGAAGAGTTTAAAGCACAGCTGACTTATTTTGGGGTGGACAGCTCTCATAGCACAAACCACCAGGCCTGTTTTGGGGCTGGGAAGGTTTACCTGTGTCTGACTTGGATGTGTGGATTTTTCTCTGATTGATTAGCAGGGTATTTCTCTATCAAATTGTTGTGTAGGGCATCTTGCTGACAGGAAGGCACTCATTGCAGCAGTGGGTCAGAGCTTCTAGCTGATTGTTTTGCGAGGGCACAGTTTAGGCCCAACCCCTTCCCACCCCTCACCCCACCCACCCCTGGAAATAGTTCCTTTATACCTGGGGTTCTGACATCATTTCCTCAAGAGTGCAAGGTGCATGTCACTGTCATATCCTCTCTAGCACACTGCACTGACAATATAAGCATAAACATTGTATAATATAAATATATATTTCTACATTACAAACCAATCACACACAAAAAAAAAAATGTGGGGAGTAGTGCAATGTAATGGCTGTGGGGCAGCAGTCTTCCGGGAGTCTTTCTGGAGGCTGAGATGCTGCCCTATTTTCAGACAACTGTCTGCCCTGAGGGAGGAAGTTGCCCGTCTTCAGGCCACACTGGACAGTAGTACGGGGACCTTCCCCCAGGCCACAATGGACAGTAGGAAGGGAACCTCCCCCATCCAGGGAGCACCAGAACCATCACCACTACCTCAGAGGTTGCAAAGAAAGCACAGCAGTTGGACCACAGTGCGCTCAGGGAGGATGAGGATGGTGGAACAGAGGCACACCCAGTCAGATGTTACACACCACAATCCATACACCATTCTGGGGGAGCATAGCTCCCCTATGGATACACCTGCAGAGGAGACTAAGGAGGCTGAGGACAACTGTCACAAGGGAGGCCCACAGGAAGGAGGCAGAGGACACCACAAGGAAAGGAAGCAGCTCCTGGTGGGGGACTCAATTATTAGGGGGATAGAACTGGGAGGAGCTGGGAAATCTGAAGTAAGGTGCCTGCCTGGTGCCATGGCTTGGAGGGACAGGAAGCGCATCCTCAGGATCACGACAACAGCTGCAAGGGATTCTGAGCTGGACGTAATTGTCCACCTAGGGACAAATGACTTGGCTCATCATGAGGTTAGAGCAGTGCAGGAGGACATTGCAGAGTTGGGGAGGGGCCTAAGACAAGTAGCACACACAGTATCCTTCTCAGAGGTGCTGCCTGTCAAAGGCATGGGGGAGGCGAGGGTAAATGGCACCATGCAGTTTAATGAATGGTTGAAAAAATGGTGCTGAGCACAGGGGTTTGGCTTCATTGGGGACTGGGGTTCCACCTGGAGGGACACCAGCCTATACTGGCAGGATGGTCTGCATCTGTCCAGGAAGGGAACAAGTCTTTTGAGCAATCGGTTTAAATGCTTCATTGGCAAGCTTTTAAACTAGTTAATGGGGGAGGCACTGACAAGCAGCAGAAAAATCCCAGCCTCTCCCTACAAAACAGGGTACTAAATGAAAAAAGACCAAGGTAGAACGGTCAGTGGGGATGCTGCAACAGAAGGTAAGGCCATCAAAAATGGAGAGCAATGAGTACCAATGCCCGTAGTCTAGGTAACAAGCTTCCTGAATTAGTGGCCTTGATGGAGGAGGAACATCTGGATATCTGGCAGTCACAGAAACATGGTACACACAAAACCATGACTGGGACGTAAACATACCAGGATACACTATCTACAGGAGGGACAGGGAGGGTAAAGAGGGGAGGTAGTTCTTTACATAAGGGAAGGAATAAAAGCAACAGAACAAAAGGGTAAACAGGGAGGAGAAGAAGCACTGTGGGTAAATTTGGAGACAGGCAATGGCACCACAATCCGCACAGGGGTTGTATACAGACACCCTTCTCAGGGGGAGGAAATGGACAAGGAAATGATAGAAAGTATACTTAGAATGGCAGAAAAAGGGGAGATATTGCTGATGGGTGATCTGAATATGCCAGATGTTAACTGGAGTGCAGTTGCAGCTGCCACTTCGAAGAGTGCAGTTATTCTAGATGCCCTACAGGGGGCATGCCTTAGACAACTAGTACTGGAGCCCACTCGAGAGGGAGCAATATTAGACTTGATACTCTCAAATGGAGATGGAGAGAGGATCACAGATGTAGAAGTGGGTAGCCATCTGGGAACTAGCGACCATCGAACAGTATGGTTCACAATAAACACAGCAATAGAGTCAAGCCATACAAAGACAAAAGTACTGGACTTTAGGAGGGCTGACTTTGCCAAAATGGGTGAGTGCCTAAGGAATGCACTAGCAAATGGGCAGGAAGGAGGGGTGGAAGAACAATGGGGAATAATAAAAACTGCCATCACAGAGGTAACAAGCTTTTGTGTGAAGCAAATAAACAAAACAAGACTATGTAAGAAACCACTATGGTTCTCAAAGGAAGTGGCAGTGAAGGTTCAAGAGAAAAAGAAAGCATTCAGGAAGTACAAGGAATCACAGAAGGAGCAGGACAGAGAACTGTATCAGTTAAAGCAAAAGGAGGCTGGGAAGGCAGTCAGAACAGCAAAGGCCCAAACCGAGGAAAAGATAGCCAACTCAGTTAAGAAGGGGGATAAAACCTTTTATAGGTACATCAGGGAGCAAGGAAGACCAAGGGAGGATAGTGAGGCTTAATAAAGGGAGGGAGGGTGGGCAGAGGGAGACTGTGAAAAGGCAGAGATACTAAACAAATATTTTTGCTCAGTATTTACAAAGGAAGAGGGGAGGTACATAAAACAAACAGTAGTAACACTCTGGATACAGAAGTTGATACCAACCCATTTACAGAAGAAAGGGTTCTGAAAGAACTCTTAAAACTGAAGGTGGACAAAGCAATGGGGCCTGATGGGATTCATCCCAGAATTCTAAAAGAACTAAGGGTAGAACTAGTGACACCACTGACTACCCTCTTTAACAAATCATGGGAGGATGGGGTGGTACCCGAGGACTGGAGGAGGGCAGATGTGATTCCCCTTCACAAAAGTGGGAGCAAGGCAGAAGCAGGAAACTATAGACCTGTTAGTTTAACCTCAGTGATAGGGAAAATGATGGAATCACTTCTAAAGGAAAGAATTGTCGAGTATCTAGAGGCCAGAGGGGCACAGGACCCTAGGCAGCATGGATTCACAGCGGGAAGGTCATGCCAGATGAATCTGATAGATTTCTTTGACTGGGTGACCAAAGTAGTAGATCAGGGAGGGGCTGTGGACATGGCCTACCTAGACTTTAGCAAGGCATTTGACACAGTCCCACACAAAGATTAATATATAAGTTAGCCAGCCTGGGAGTGGGTCCCAAGATGACAGCCTGGGTAAAGAATTGGCTGGAGAATAGGACACAGAGAGTAATAGTAAATGGAGTCCACTCAGAAGAAAGGAGGGTTACTAGCGGGGTACTAGAGGGTTCAATATTAGGACCAGTCCTCTTCAATGTCTTTATAAGTGACATTGCAGAAGGACTGGAAGAAAAGTATGTCTCTTTGCAGATGACACTAAGATCTGCAACAGAGTTGATGCACAGGGTGGGGTGGAAAGGATGAGAAGGGACTTGGCAAGGTTAGAGGAATGGTCAAATGTATGGCAGCTTAGATTCAATGCTAAGAAGTGCAAGGTAATGCACCTGGGAAACAAAAACCCAGGGGAAGAGTACACAATGGGGGGTGAGATACTAACAACAACAAAAATGGAAAGGGACCTGGGGTAGTCATATCAGATGACCTAAAGGTGGGCAAGCAATGTGAGAGGGCAGCAAGGAGGGCTGGGGGATACTGGGATGCATAGGAGAGGCATCACCAGTGAAAACAGGAAGTTATTATCCCTCTGTACAGACAGCTGGTGAGACCCCATCTGGAGTACTGTGTGCAGTTCTGGAGACCCAATCTCCATAAAGACATAGACAGGATGGAAGCTGTCCAGAGGAGGGCAACTAAAATGGTGCAGGGTCTGCACGGAGGACATATGAAGAGAGACTTAAGGAGCTTAATATGTATAGCCTCGAGGAAAGGAGGGAGGGGGACATGATAGAAACTTTCAAGTACCTCAAGGAATCAACAAAGTCCAAGAGGTAGCATCTTTCAAAAAGAGGTGTGCAAGAACAAGAGGACACAATTTGAAGATAGAGGGCGGCTCAGAGGTAATTTAAGGAAGTATTTTTTCACAGAGAGGGTTGTGGATGCATGGAATGGCCTTCCGGAGGAGGTTGTGGAGTCAAAATCAGTGGTGGAATTCAAGCATGCATGGGATAGTCATAAGGCAATTCTGGGGGGTGGGGCTAGGAAGAAGTAGGCTGCTGGTAAACTAGGATCTGCAGCTTATCCAGTAGGTAGAAAAATGGGCAGACTGGGTGGGCCAAGCGGTCCTTATCTGCCGTCAAATTCTATGTTTCTATGTTTCTAATTAACTTAATGTATGACAATCTGCTGAGGAGAAAGGGGTCCCTAGTAGAATGCATGCAGTGTAAATTGATGCTTAGAGCCAAGATTTGTGATTTGAGAGTCTCAGATGTAAATACACATTTTCAATAATTAAATGTGTGAGAGGGGTGTGAGAGGAAGGCAATATATAGTTCAATGCTGGCCGGTTAGAGCAAAGAGCCGTAAACCATGAGATTTAGGAATAACATTAATCCACTGACATAATTCGTGATTGCCTTATGATGAAAAAGTGAAACAGTAGAATGCAGATAGTATAACCAAAATGGTTAGAGCATACAACCTGGAGATTAAAATGCAAATACCCACCCCCCAATAACTTATTATGCGATTGTAGTGTGAGGGGAAGGGGCACAATAAAATACTGTACAGATTAGCTGCATTGAAGCAACTGGATCAGGAGCACTCAAAGACAAAAGAAACCATGGTCTTACCAGTTCTAAGTTCATTTTTATTGGTTCTTTTTTCTTTCTTTATTCATGATGTTAAATATTGAATATCCATGGCAAAGGTTGTGGGCACAGGCATGGGTAATCCTCTGGATACACCTCCCTCAACATAGGAATCCCCTAACCTACAGGCATTCAGAACTAGTCCCTCACACCCCTTAGCCAGCACTATGCATACAAAGTTGTGTTCATAAGTTGGTATATAGTATAGTGATTTAAAAGTATTCTGCCTAAAAAAGTAAGGAATTGCATTACAAAAACTATGGTAATTTCTCAGTTATAAACTGAACATAAAAACAGCAATGCTGCATGACACTATCGATCAGACCTCAAGATACACCACACCACGCTACAGATTCACCAAGGCGTAGGGGACTTTGGTGTCCCATCAAAACCATGACAGCAATTATGTAGGGTGAAAAACCACACAGTCATAACAGAGTCACATGATTTCGGAGTTAGTATATCTAATGTAGTGCAGTTTTGGACCAGGTGGTTTTGTACTGACTGTGTGGCATGGTTGTTGACCGCACTGTATTTCACCAGGTGGTTTTGTACTGACTGTGTGGCATGGTTATTGACCACACTGTATTTCACCAGGTGGTTTTGTACTGACTGTGTGGCATGGTTATTGACTGCACTGTATTTCACCAGGTGGTTTTGTACTGACTGTGTGGCATGGTTATTGACCGCTATGTTTCACCAGGTGGTTTTGTACTGACTGTGTGGCATGGTTGTTGACCGCACTGTATTTCACCAGGTGGTTTTGTACTGACTGTGTGGCATGGTTATTGACCGCACTGTATTTCACCAGGTGGTTTTGTACTGACTGTGTGGCATGGTTATTGACTGCACTGTATTTCACCAGGTGGTTTTGTACTGACTGTGTGGCATGGTTATTGACCGCACTGTATTTCACCAGGTGGTTTTATACTGACTGTGTGGCATGGTTATTGACCGCACTGTATTTCACCAGGTGGTTTTGTACTGACTGTGTGGCATGATTATTGACCGCACTGTATTTCACCAGGTGATTTTCACATTACGCCTTGGACTTTATACAATGAAATCACATTTCTTTTCTTTTGATGTGTTGTGTTTATGCCCTTACCAATGCATTAACATAGTTTTTTGCAATAAATGAAATATAAACAAGAAGCCAATTCCTGTACAAATCAGATAGTGCCATTATATAGAATGGCTGTTCCTATGTAGAGACATGCAAATTCGGCAAACCCCATTTCATGAATTTACTCATAAGGCTGGCCAAATTCGTGAAATGTGAAGTGCCAACTTTGCAATGTTTTTGGCAGGCAAAGTAGCACTTTTTCAAGTGAAATCATACAAATCTTTCAACAAACTTGCAACTTCACCATGACTTGATTTGAGAAAAGTGCAACTTCACCAGGAAAACTTATCACAAAGTAGTGAACTGGCAACATAGTGAAATGTTTTAATTTGCTCCTGCATGCACATGGCAATGCTGACACCAATTCCACTTAACATACACTTGCCAAATATTTAAAAGTAAAAAGGATTCCATGGAGGCTGTGACTCCAAAAAATCCCTTCACCTGATCCTAGGACATTCAAACAAAAGAGTGACAGGAAAAAGGCACTGAGTGACTGAAGTTTTATTCTAATGAACATTCTTATCAGAGAGGATGGGCCCGATTCTAGAAGAATGGCGCAAGTCGCCACCAAAGGCAACTTGCACCAAACTCAGTTGCGGCAAAGACCCTGCACCTGATTCTAGAAGGGGCAGGGTCCCTGCAGCTAAGTTCTGTGACTTGCAAAATCTTGCCATGTATGCCGAACAGAGGGTGTACCTGGCAGGATAGTCGCAAGCTGCAAACACTGTCCGGTAGGGCGAGAGTGCCCCCCCAAACCTCAAGCACATAGAAGGAGCTGGAAAAGCCCAGCAGGGCTTGAGATCCCATCCAATGTAAGTACCCCAAGGATCCCCCATCCCTCATCCCGACCCACAACCCACGTCCACCATGTACTGTACAGTAGGTACAGTGGCATATGTATCGCCCTGGCAGTCTAGTGGCACCCCTTCCCCCACTCAGCAGTGCCAGTCCACCCCACACCCCCCGATCTGTCCCCAGCTGGTAACTGGCACAAACCATCTGCTCATTCATTCATTGTGCGCGTATATACAGTAAGCCCTCATATGGAGGTCAGTCAGTGGCTGGCCATGGAGGTGAGAGGTGAACAGTGACAGTCACCAGATGGGGGCAGGTCAGGGGTGCAGGATGGACTGGCACTGCTGAATGGGGGGGTGGGGCCACTAGACTACCAGGGCTAGAGGTCTTTATCACACAAGAGATGCATGTTGTGGGAGGCGGCCACTTGAGGACTGGGCATGGGGAGGGCATGAATAGCCCTGCAGGGCTGTGGCACATATACTCAGGGGTTGGGGCATGGAGAGCCCTGTGGTGCTTCAACTACATTGTGTGGTGGTTTGGGCAGTCGGGGGAGCATTACATGTGGTTATGTGGGGATTCGGCAATGATGGGGGGAGGGTGACATGGCATCAGATGTTGGGCCAGTGGCACATACACACAACCCCTGGAGGACATAAGTACACTTACACCAGCTAGAAGCTGGTGTAACTGTACTTTGATGAATGTCCTCTGAGGATTGTTCTTGAATAGCAAATATGGGGACTTTGTTGCTGCCCTTACAGAATAGAGCGCAACTGCTGCCGTAAGCACCCTAGTGCCAGGTCGCAGGGGATTTCAGGTGTAACTGCTGGTGTGTGTCCAGTTTGGCGCAAGTGGCCTGTGGCATGTCACAGGCCACTTTGCAGAATACCGTATGTCATAACTGCTGTCGTAACTTGCTACTTGCACCATTTTCCTGGGCGCAAGTCATGTTATGCTAGATATAACCTTTCGAGAATCTGGCCCAATGACTTTAATTTACCCGACTTCCAGAATGAGATACAAGAAGTTTAAGAAGAGCTAAATAAATGCAAAGACCATTCTGAGTTTACACAGTTTGGAAAAGACTTACAGAGTTGATAAAGTGGAATATGACATTATAAAAAGAAAATGCAATAAACTTTCAAGAGAGTTAGCTGACTGTGAGAACAATCAGGTCTATAGTTAGGGGCATTCTAGAAGTCACAGCGGGAGCTGTACAAGAAGTCACAACAACAGCAGACACTGGTCATTAAATAGAAATAAAAGTAAAAAGTTATGCAACAAAATGCAAATTCAAGTAGTGACTCAGCAGCCTCACTTATCTCCTTGTGAGAGATCAGTGAATTGTTAGAGGGGCAGGGAGGGGGAGTGTCTGTAACACACACAACCCTATCCCCCCAAAGAAAAGAAAAAAAAAAATGACGTGAAGTCAGAGAAAAAAAGCAGCCTGAGCAACCATCCCGGAAGTTGCCCAGAGTGATAAATCAAAAGAAATAATTAATTTGTCCAAAATAGCATTGACAGAAACTCAGACAAAGACAGTACCAGAGCACATGTAAGAGCTCTGCCTCAGGTGCATTACATCTCCAGCAATTGGAATGTGGTAGTAGACCCCTGCAGTGCAGGACCAGAGGGGTTTGATACCACTGATGGAGGATTTTAAATTGGATCAGCTGCCCTTTTGCATCTATGTAGGCCTACTGGGCACTAGGTCAGAACAGTGCCTATATGGGCAGCACTGTCAAAAACAGCACCTCCATACAGCATGGACAAGAAAAGCGGCAGGTGACAATGCAGGTGACAACATAATAAGCGCCAGTGGTAGCGGTCACAAGTGCAGTTTGCAACTGCTACCACTGTAAAACATTTTATTTGAGGGGAGCTCCACCCCCCACACCACCTGATGTGGGGGGGTCTGCCCCACACACCCTCCATAATTTACATAATTAACTACAAGTCAGAGTTGGATTACAGGAGAAAGAAGTAAAATTATCGAGACTTGGATTTGAACCCTGGTCTCCACCATTTTTCTGACTTAGCTGCTCCTGCACTACCACTCTACACCACAGGAGCAACTTGGCTAATTGCTTCTATTTCTCAGCCCTTGACTCGGGTGCTAGTACCATGAACAACGACCAGTGCAGCTTTTCTTACATGGCACTATACTTCCCCTGTCGCTATCCTTGGTAGCGTGGAATAGACTGTGCTTTTACCTTGCACTATTATTGAAGCACTATTCTGAGTATGGGCTTACTGATCCCTTCTGATACAGCTTTCCAGCCTCTCTTGCGCGAGCACCAACTGTAATTTATTTGCCCAGTCTAGTTTGCATTTAACCAAAGTATCTGGTTGGGTGTCCATGATTGTGCTGGAAATCCTGCCAGCCAGCCCTTTGGAACTATTTGCTTTGTGTAATTGGCAGAGCCAAAGCCAGTGTGATACCTTGGGGGTCATGTTATTAAACAACATGAGGGCTCCTCAAATTCGAAGAAACTTCCAGAAGTCAGTTTTAGGCAACCTGTGCTTGTTTTGTAGTTGCACAAGCAGGAGAAAAGTGTCTGAATTTGGTACAGAAATGTCAGCCATGGTTACTATGCTCATTTGCTCCCAGTCTTTCCACCGAACAGGATCATCCCCCACTTAGATATGATGATTTTGCCATAGATAGGTGTAGGGTATTAGAGGAGCCACCCTGCATAAGGAGCAGTGTGTAAGGAACAGGCATTTGTGCTATGTGTACAACATTTCACATATAATCGGGTTCCCGTCTGCACCCTGGTACTCCTACTACCCAGGAGGAGTCATAACCATGGCGTTTGTGTAGTGATACCTACAGTGGGATGTTTCCAGAGGTCAGGAGGCCCCATTTAGTGGCTTGCACCATCCTATATGCCCATAGATACCCCCAGAAACCATGGGAGAACTAGCCCACCCTTCTTCCAGTAGGCCCTGAGTTTGGACCCCTGAACCTGGGCTTTTTACTGTCCCATAGCAGAGTGGTCATCAGGTGCTCTAGTTACTGGAAAAGCATGTCAAGTACAGGAAAGAAAGGATATGAAATAGATAGGTGAACTTAGGTAGCACAAACATTGCACAGCCTCTACTTTGCATCTGAGAGTGAGATGAAGTTTGAGCCACCTATGTATTTCAGGTTCTGGGGCTGAGAGGAGAGGGTGAAAATTAGCCAAGACTACACTGGTCCATTTGGAGGGGATCTGCACCTAAAGCCCTCCGGAGCCCAGACTAAATTAAGACCCATCATGCAAGATGAAGAAACACATGCAGCATTGAGGAGGGAGAGGGTGGTTTTCTTCCAGTTTACAATCAACCTAATGGTGGCCACAAAGCTATCAAAGTAATCTCATGACTGGTGGCACAGAGAGTACGGGGGGGGGGGTTACAGTGAGAAGCAAATCATCCTTGTACATATTGACAAGGTAGCTCCTGTCCTTGACCTTGACACCTGGTATATCCTCGGAATCAAGATGTTTCCTCATGAGAGGGTCTAATGTAAGCAGGAATAGGAGGGGTGACAGGGGGCAACCCTGCTGAATGCCCCTATGCAGGGTAAATGGGGAGGAAATCGTGCAGTTGGTGAGTATGGTGGCCAATGGGGCATTGTAAAGGGTGGTAATTCAGCTCCAGAGGTCACCTACCTTGACTTCAGCAAAGCTTTTGACACTGTTCCACATAGAAGATTGATAAATAAGCTAGGTAGGCTCGGGGTGGGTCAGAAGTTGGTCAACTGGGTGGCAAACTGGTTGACTGGCAGAAAACAGAGAGTGGTGGTAAATGGTATACAGTCAGAAGAGATGCAAGTCACAAGTGGGGTACCTCAGGATCAGTCCTGGGGCCAGTCCTATTCAACATCTTCATTAGTGACCTCGCAGATGGACTAGAGGTAAGCTTGTCTGTTTGCAGATGACACCAAGATCTGCAACAGAGTAGATGATCCAGATGGGGTGGGCAGAATGAGAAGAGATGTGGATAAACTAGCAAAATGGTCAGAAGAGTGGCAACTGGGTTTAATGCAAAGAAGTGCAAAATCATGCACATAGGGAAGAAAACCTGAAGCCACTTATAGGCTGGGAGGAGTTGCTAGCAGTCACAAAGGAAGAAAGAGTCTTGGGCATCATCATCACTGATGACCTAAAATCATCAAGCAGACCTCTAAAGCAGTAGGTAAGGCTAGGGGTGTTAGGGTGTATTAGTAGGGTATTACAAGTCGTAAGGGAGGTAATAATCCCTCTGTACAAGACATTGGTTAGGCCCCATCTGGAGTACTGCGTGCAGTATTGGAAGCCACACCTTCACAAGGACATTAACAAAATTTGAGGCAGTCCAGAGAAGGGCAACCAAAATGGTGCAGGGACTGCATCAGAAGACATATGAGGACAGATTAACGAGCTCAATATGTATACCCTTGAGCAAAGGAGGGGAGAGAGGTGATATGATCGAGACATTTAAACACCTTAAGGCATAAACAAGGTGAAAGAGTCTAACATGTTTAAATATAAGAAAATATCAGGACAAGAGGACACAGCATGAGATTAGAGGAGGCCGATTAAGGGGAATGTGAGGAAATTCTTTTTCACAGAAAGGGTGGTAGATGCATGGAATGGCTTACCACAAGAAGTGGTGGCTATGAATACAGTGCAGGGCTTCAAACAGGCATGGGATAGGCCTAAGGGAGCAATACAAATGACTATGAATAGATAGGTCACTGACAGAGCAAAGGCCGATGGCACATTTATAAGGTAGAAAAAGAAATGGGCAGACTGGATGGGCCTTGCAGTCCTTATCTGCCGTCAACTTCTATGTTTCTATGTTTCTATGTAAGGACCAAAGCCATAAACATCCAGTATGAAGTGAAGATGACCGCTCTCTATAGAGTCAAAATTTTTGAGAAAGTTCACAGCCATAGCTGCCATTGGTATGTTAGACCAGCTTACAAACTATTTCAGGTTTAAGATTCTGTGAATGTTATCTGCCTCAGTTTTCCCCTTCCAGAAACCTGCTTGCATGGGGCAGATTAGAGAAGGGAGAGCCTTCCCAAGTCTTTTTGCCAGTGCTTTGGCCAAAATTTTGTTATCAGTAGAAATTAGAGATACTGGTTGAAAGTTGGCACAATCCAGGGTGCCTGAGGACTTCTTTGGCATTAGTATAATCAAAGCCTCTGTCATGATGAGTGGGAGGATATCCTTAGAATGGGCCTCCTACTGGGCAACTAATAAATGGGGAATTATAACCGGCGGCATAATTTGATATAAATCCACTGTGAAGTCGTTACTGCCTGGGGCTTTCCCTTTGGTAAGCTACATCAGGGCCTCTCTAAGCTTTCTGATAGGGTCCGGTCTAGCTTCTCTCAAATGAGAGGTGGCAAACTGGGCAGATGCATGTTCTCCAGGAATTTGTGGACTGTGAGGCAGCCTTCTGGGCTGCATGCTTGGGAGGCATAAAGAGATTCATAGTACAGCTTCATTATCTCATTGACTCCCTTGGGATCAGAGATGGTTTTACCTTGGCTGTTACACAGTGCTGGGATCTGCACCTCCTCTTTTTGCTTATGCAAATGGTAAGCCAGGAGTTTGTCGCCCTTCTCCTCCAATTCCCAACTATTGTGATTAGACTATGTAAGCATCCATTCCACTTTATGGTGCAGGTTAGTATTGATTATGTATTTGAAACCTACTATGGAGGCCAGAAGGTCGGGAGGGCAGTGAGTCTGATTAAACCAAGTTTCTTTCTGTTGCAGCTTCCTTTGCAAGTCAGCTAGTTCGCTAACCTTATCTTTTTTTTCTGTGCCACTGAATAAGAGATGATCTGCCCTCTTAGAAATGCTTTCAAGGTTTCCCAGACTGTACCTGGTACTGCCTCCCATTTTGCATTCTCATGAGAGTACAGCTCTGCTTCAGATCTTATCCATTCATGGAATTTGAGGTCCTTTCTGAGAGGGTGGTTGCAACACCAACTAGGGGAGTTCTCTTGTGTACCTGATGGCAGGTAGGAAAGTCTTGCCAGGGCATGCTCAGAGATCAAAATTACTGTCTATACTAGGGTCAAATGTGCATGGGCTGCTGCTCTGTCTACCAACCAAACATCAATGTGACTGACTGTGCCATGGACCCGGAAGTAAAACATGTAGTCCCTCCCTACTGGATATTCCTGACTCGATATCTGTAAGACCCCACTCAGACATAAGGGCCTGTAGTCCCCTTCTCGCTCTAGGGTTGCAGTCTGTGAACATGGTGGATTTATCCAGAAAAGGATCTAGGGCCAGATTGAGGTCACCTCCTATGAGGAGCAGGACATCCTGATTACTGCCCTTGACATATACAATAGCTTGACTCCCATGGGGAAGAAGTCCACATCATCAGTTTGGAGCATACACATTAACTAGAAGGACTGTCCCTTTGGGAAATGACACAAGGGGCACTATCCATCTCCCATGTCTGTCATCGACACTGACTTCACTTTCCAGGGCAATGCTTGATGAAAGAGTATAGCAACCCTTTTGGACTTGATCTGTGCTGAACTATGTAATAACTGACCTACATATTACTTTGAAGCCACTGGATGGATTTATTAGTGAAGTGAGTCTCCTGGATAAATGCAATGTCCACTTTTAAAGACTTAAGGTGCTGGAGCACTTTAGAGCATTTTACTGGATGATTAAGTCTTTTAGTATTTCAGGAGATGCACCTCCCCTTGAGTACCACTTCTCTAGGGGGCAGACATTGGTCTTGTCCAAGGGTTCTCCCTCTGTCTAGGAGTAGGCAGTATAGACCCTGATAATGTTATCCCAGAGTGGGGGAGTGGGATGGGTGGTAGGGTAGTGTAAGTGTACACTGGGGTGGGATCTAAAGAGAGGTGAGTTTAGAGAACTAATCCACAAACAGAACTTACTGGCATTGAGACCTGGGCAGTCCTGTAAGGCATCAAAATCTGTATGCACACAATGAACCCGGGGGACCCTGGTGCCAGACGTTAAAGTATCTTTATAACTCTGGGCCTGAAATATGGGACCACACTTGAAATACAAACAGTAAAATGTTCACAAAGCAACAACTTGAACCATACAATAAATCCAGTAAAAGACCGGGAGAGTGAGTAACTAATGTACCTTTCCTACAGTGTAAGTAGAAAAGTGGGAAACTAGTCCTGCCAAGCTCTGCTGTAGAAGCATACCACAGGCAAGATATAGCGAGTTCCCAACAAGTGAGACCCACCCCAGTCCCCTGCAGTCTGTAGTGACCAACCGACAGAGCGACCCGCCAGTCAGCTATAGACTTGAAGGATTGATCATGGAGCTAGTGAAAAGATTAAGAGGCATGAAACACCATGGGGACAGCCTTTACAGCAGCCAGCAGCAGTTGGAAGGGAGTAATACATATGGGAACTGCTGCCTGGTCCCTACATCCTGAGATACTTGAGGAAGAGGTCAGCTGGGCAAAAATAGTGAAGGACCATGCAAAAGTAGAAAAAATAAGGGGAGGGGAGGCTGCTCGGGGCGGAGGGAGAGTGGTGCTATCTGGATGCACCCAGCATTATGTACTTATGCAATTAGTGCCCTCCAAATCCAGTACAGGGCTACTGGACAGCAGTGTGGAGCCCCACCAGACCACAGATGAACCCTGCTTGGCTTAGTGGGTGGAACTGGGAGGGGCACCTCTTCCCAGCCTTGAGTGTGTGGTAGTTGTTAGGGTAGGGATGGGCTTATCAAGTGGGCCAGAGGGAGGAGAAGGGAGTTTCCTGTGGCCACTGCAGGGATCTTGTCACATAGAAACTGAAACATAAAAACTTAGAAATTGTAGGCAGATAAGGACTTCCAGCCCCGTCCAGTCTGCCTGAAAGCCCTACACTAGTTTGTGGCCTCTGACTCTACCTGGTCAATGGTTTTTCATCCCTTCTTCATAACTCTAAGGTACCCTTGTGCCTGTCCCATGCATGTTTAAATCCTCCTCTGTGCTTGCCGCCACCTCCTCCTGTGGCAGTTTATACCATGTGTCCACCGCCCTCTCTGTGAAGGAAAAACTTCCTCACATTTCCCCTCAGCCTGCCACATTCCAATTTCATATCATATCACCTTGTTCTTGTACATCTCTTATTTTGGAAGATGTCTTCCCCCTGCACCTTGATAATGCACTTAAGGTACTTGAATGTTTCTATCATCTACCCCTGGAGCCCTCATCTCCTCCAGCGAGTACATATTGAGGTCCTTTAGACTCTCCTCATATTTTCTGGTACAAGCCCTGTACCATCTTAGTCACCCTTCTCTGGACCACCACTATCCTGTCAATGTCCTTATGAAGGTGTGGCCTCCAAAACTGCATGCAGTACTCTAGGTGAGGACTCACTAGCATTTTGTACAATGGCATCACTACCTCCCACCTTCTACTAGTGATACCTCTGCCTATGCACCCCAGCATTCCACTGGCCCTCTCTGCAGCCTTAGTACTCTGCCTAGACACCTTTAGTTCATTAGAAATGATAACCTCTAGGTCCCTTTCTTCCTTGGTGATAGTCAGCAACTTCCTCCCCCATCCTGTAGCTCTCCCCAGGGTTCCCTCTTCCTAGGTGCATTATTTTGCACTTCTTGGAATTGAACCTTACTTGCCATACTTCAGACCATTTTTCAAGCTTCTCCAGGTCCTTCCTCATTCTCTTCACCCCATCCAGAGTATCCACCCTGTTGCAGTCTCTTGATGTCATCTGCAAACAGGCAGACCTTTCCCTCCAGGCCAACCCAATGTCACTAATGAAGATATTAAATAGGGACTGGTCTAAGGACTGATCCCTAAGGTACTCCCCTGGTCACCCCCCTCTCCCCTGATTGGATCCCATTTACCACCACCCTCTGCTTCCTGTCAGTTAGCCAGTTCCTAACCTAGTTTACTACCTTGTGCCTCATACTCAGACTACTTATTTTGTTGACTGGTCTTTTATGTAGGACAGTGTTGAAGGCTTTGCTGAAATTGAGGTAGGCACTGTCTACCACTCCCCTCTGATTTACTTCCCTTGTCACCCAGTCAAAAACATTTTTCAGTCTTGTCTGACACAACCTTCCTGCTGTGAATCCATGTTGCCTCAGATCCTGGGCACCACTGGAATCCAAGTGTGCCACTATTCTTTCTTTAAGCAGTGCCATCATGATATTACCCACTACTGAGGTGAGGCTGACTGGCCTGTAGTTCCCTGCCTCTGCCCTACTACCACTATTGTGAACCACTCCTGTGTTGAGTGACTCCATGAACAGAGGCACCACTAGCTCTCTTTGCAGCTCTCTTAATATCCTTCGGTGTATGACATCTGGCCCCATTGCTTTGTCCATCTTTAGTTTTGTGAGCTCCTGCAGGACTCTCTCCACTGTGAATGGACTTGTGTTTACCTGCACCCCCCATGTCTGTTACCTAGCTGTGGTTCCCTGACCCTCCATCTCTTTAGTGAATACTGAACAGAAGTATTTGTTCAGTATTTCTACTTTTTTCATGTCTCCCTCCTTACACTCCCCTTTATATCCTTTGAGCCTTACAATCTCCCCGGTATTCCTTCTTTCACTAATGTACCTATAGAATACCTTGTTCCCTTTCTTCACTGTCTGTGCTAATCTTTCTTCAGTCTGTGCCTTTGCTCTCCTAACAGCCTTCCCTGCTTCACTTAGATTCCTTAGGTACACCTCCCTGTCCTCCTCCCTTCCAGCCTCCTTATATTTCCTGAAACCTGCCCTTTTGGCCCTTACCTTGTTTGACACGTCTATGGAGAATCGCAGTGGTTTCCTTCTTCTCTTGCTCTTATTTATCAACCTGATGCATTAGCTTGTCACCTCCTCTATGGCTCCCTTTAGTTGTTCTCACTGCTCCTCAACTCCACCTCCTGCATCCCTTCTCGCCAATGCCTCTTTGATACAACTCCCCATTTTAGCAAAATCCACCCTCCTAAAATCTAAGACCTTTGCCTTCATGTGACTAGACTGTGTCTTGATCCCTATACTAATCCACACTATGTGATGGTCACTGGATCCCAGTTGACCCTCCACCTGGATGTCTGCGATTTTGTCTCCACTGGTCAGTACTAGGTCTAGAACTGCCCCTTCTCTGGTGGGATCATTCACTAGCTGTTTTAGGCCTGCCTGCTGTAGGGAATCCAGGATGTCTCTGCTCCTGGTTGAAGCAACTGCTGGGATAGCCCATCCACATCTAGGATATTGAAATCACCCCATAGTAATACCTCACCTTTTGCTGTCATCACATGAATTTGATCCTCTCGATCCCTATACAACTCCTCCCACTGTGCTGGAGGCTTGTAGATCACCCCTGCTCAGATTGCTGTGCCACTGCCTGCCTCAAGGGTGACCCACAGTGCCTCGGCCTCCCCCTGTCTACCAAGTAACTCAGTTGTCTTTATACCCTACCTAACGTGCCTGGCCACCCCTTCCCCTTTTCTACCCCACTGTCCCTCTTGAGCAGAGCATACCCTGGTACATTAACATTCCTGTCATGATTTGTGGTGTACCAGGTCTCTGTTAGTGCTGCTATGTCCAGGTCTGCCTCTACTAACAATGCTTTCAGGTCTAGGATTTTATTCCCCAGGCTGCGAGCATTTGTAACCATGGCCTTCCATGTTTTGTGCCTATCTGCTCTTTACTCACTCCTTTGCTTCACTGCTTTCTTCCGTCCCCCATTTTACTTTTTTGTGCTGCATTCCTACCTCTGCCTTTCCCTCTTTGTCTGATTTAGGTGATACTGTCTGCATTTTGCCTTCCTGCTCCTCATTTCTGACTTCTCTTGTGTGCAGGTTTGTTGCTAGAGAGTCCTTGTTCCCATTGCCCCCCTTCCCACTAGTTTAACTCATTTACTCCACAGGAGCACTTTGAGAGTTCCACAACTTGTCTCCTGTATACTCTTAACACTGCATCCTGGGACTTTCTAAGCAAAATCAGTCCATAATCAGCGTGCCACAACAAATGCTAATGCCTCATGAACCGTAAGTGCTACCCACAAAGTATGAGTGGCAAAGTTGTTCAGCACAAAATTACCCATCCAATGGTGCTATGCAATTAGTAATAAGCAATTTTGTTTCTATACTAGTTGAAATAACCATTTTTATTTTTGCACAAAAAAGGCAAAGTAAGTCATTTTTGGTTGGGAAATATGTAACATATCAACACCAAATGAAGCATCCATACATTAAATGTAGTCACAATAGTACATTTGTACTAAAAAGCCATTTTTTCTAGTATAAAACATGTATTTTTCTCCATTTTATTCAAGGTGCTTAGATGAAGCTTGATGACCAAAATGTCTGCCATACACACCATGCCGTAAACAGATGCAAATAACTCCTAAAGTATATGTGATACACATGAAGTATCAGTGGCAAAGTTGTTCAACACAAAATTTCCTTTCTAACAGTCCATAATGCAGTCAATTCTAATCAATTCTAGCTTGCAAGTAATATTAAAACGTATGAGTGTCATCTCCAGACATTGCAAGGGCACAGAGGAAGTCTGTAGCTGACTTCTGTATTCGTTCTGGGACACACTGCAGATTTGTTGCCACCTACAGGCATGTTCTAGGAGGCAATGAGTTAAATGCTCAGCAAGGAAGCAATTAAACCATTCATTAACGACTGCTCTCCCCTTCCAGGACAGATGCAGCCTGTCGCTCAAGTACAGAGCCACATCTTTCCAGGTGGGTCCCCAGCCACAAATAAAGTCATACTGTTTCTCACTGCATCAGCCCTTTAAGCATGTGTTGAAGCTTCTGATATGGCGATTCCCATCTTTCCCTTTGCTGTGGACTGGCAGCACCTCTGAAAATATCGTGGAGCTTGCTACCTTCCCCAGCTTCCCTCCTAACTCTTTGAAATCCTCCTGTGCCTGCTCCATTCTTGGTCCTGTCCTTGGATAGATCATTCATTCCCAGGCGGACTATGATTTCCACCCCCCGTCTTCTTACCACTGCCTTAGTGATCTACAGGATCTTCTCCACCTCCCTCTGAGCTGTGCCTCCTGGGAGGCACTTAACATCCCTTTTTTCCCTGCTGTCCTTGCCCAGATCCATTCCCTGGACAATTAAGTCCCCCATTAGGAGTAACTTCTTCTTCCCCTTGGGTCCTCTTTCTCTCCCTGGGTCTCTCTTCTTGAGGACCCTCACATCCTCCATGGTTGCAGCCTCTGGTTCCCTGCAGGATTCTCCCACTCTTCCAAGACAGTGTAGGAGTTCTTAAGCTCAACCAGATGGGGGATGTTCTTCTTCCCCCCCTCTCTGAACCTTTCTGAGACCACCATAGTCCATCCTGCCATCAGTCTGGGCAGCCGTTGTGGCAATGGCTAGTGACATGGTGGCCTCTGGGTGAGGATGAAGGTCACCAGTACTCCTGCCAGTTCAGCCCAGAGACTGGCCACCTCTGACCTCAGCTGAGAGAGGTGCCTGCATATGGGGCAGCACCGCATTACCCAGAATGTTCTTCTGAAGACTGCTGCTCTGCACCCAGTGCACTGCACCATTCCCTGCATCATCTCCCTTTAATCTGTCTGTATTCCCTCCTTTAACACTATCTAAAATCTCCTGCTGCTATTGTTAGCCTCTCAGTTTGATTTGCTTAAGCTTTTGTTGTTTTGTTTTTTCTCTTCCTCTTTTGCTTTCTCTTCCCTTCTCCTCCCCTTCTTTGGACTAGTACTTCCTTGTAGGAGGCAGGAAGATGTACTATATGTCAGACCCATGCCCTATATAATGAAGACGAGCCCTGGAGTGCGTGGGTGGGTGGGATTACCTCTGGACTGAGGAAAACACTCATCTGAGGACTCCTCTCTCTTCCTGAAGCTAGATTACCTCCCTGGCAAATAAAAGTTTCACAAGTAAATAACCTCAAAAACAGTGAACCAAAACACTTACATCGACCTACTTCCATGTGCCCCTGAATTATGAACTGAAATCAATGTACCCAATTAAATCAACTACTTGCTTTAAGGTAACTGGTAGCTGTTCTCCCTCTCAGCTCCTGCATACAAAGCCCATAGTCAACTCCTGTTTTTAATCCCCCAGTTACCTCAAGGCTCCTTCAGCTCCTCCCCTTATCAGACACCTATTTCACAAAGTTTAAGTAACAGCTCTAGTCACAAATGACTGCAAATATTCTCCCAGTTAGAGTACCTTCCTGGCCCCTGGCAAATAAAAGTTTCACTAAGTAAATAACAACCTCAAAAACTGTACCAAAGCACTTACTTCTACCTACTTCCTCAGGCCCCTGAATTATGAACTGAATTTAATGTTCGCAATTAAATTAACTCCTTGCTTTATGGTAGCTGGTAGCTGTTCTCTCTCTCAGCTCTTGAAAATGCATAAGTACTGTATCATGTACGTGGGGGCATACATACAGCCAGCCACATAAAAACTTCCCGTGTCCCCTGCTTTCTCACTACAATATACAGTAGCCTTCTAATGGCAGTATAACAGAGAGTCAGTGGAAGCAATTGCTGTAAAGAGCAACCTTAGGAGATGGGCATAGAAACAGTTGACAATCCCATAATAATGAAGAGTAGGACAATCCATTACTCTGTTGAGGTGCTGTGAGGAAGACCACCACTCCCAGTCTAGAGTACGGAAAAGACGAAAGTCAAGACAGGTGAGCTGCGGTGATTTCAGCAAAGATTTTATTGCTGGTGACTACCATGTCCATGGGGGGGGGGTCTAAAACATTAATTTTGTAATTATCCCCAACCACACTGGCACATGAAGAATGTGGTTCAGAGTCAGCAAGTGTTGGGCATGGTGGTGTATTCACTGACTGTCTCTTGTGTTGTTGCAGGGAGGAGAGGGTTTCCCTAGAAGCTTTTGCTGGTTGTCAGGAGGGTGCTGAGTTATAAGGTCCCTTGGGGTCAGCTCCTTGCTTGGTGCCTGCCATGGGTGGTAGCTTGTGATTGTTGTTCCCCATAGCCCCTCAGTCTTGATGTTTGAGAATCCTGATGTCTCAGATTGTTATGATCACTCAGATCATTGTTCCGCAGTGATCTAAGTGATCATAACATAGATGTCTGCTCAAGAAGCTTAGAAAAATGTCCCCTTGGTGAAAATTCATTATCAAGCAAAACTTTCACAAATTTAATCCAGAAAACTTTCTAGCTGACCTTAGTATTACTTATTGGCAAAATTTCCATCTGGCCTCCTCAGTAGATGAAGCTGTCAGCATCCTAAACTCAAACCTGAAAATATAGCAAATAAGCATTACCCTTATCCACTGCAGAGTGAAAAAGACATCCTACCATTGGTTTACTGATGAACTGAAAGCAGCCCTTACCCACTGATAAAAACTCTGGGCTCTAGCGAGACACACTAAAGCTGCTGCAGATTGGACAGCCTTTAGAACTGCAAGGAATGCCTGTACAAAGCTCATCAGATCGTCAAATGTAATTTTTATAGGAAGCCTTAGAGGACGCCAAAGGCAACTCCTCAAAAATATGGCAAACTCTCAAATCTGTGGAAGGCCACAGACCTCTGCCTTCAATTCCAACCAAAATTACATCATAAAGCACTACTATTTTGGATTGTGGCATGATGTTAGAAAAAACAAATACACATTTTGTGATCACGGGCCTAGCGTTCGACTCCTCACCTGCCGCTGAGCTCCTCACTCCAACCACAACAACAGACATTCCCATGGATCCTTGGATCCAAGACTCCTTCTGTATCTCCCCAGTCTCATTCAAACAGGTGGAAGATCTACTGAAAAAACTGGATACAAGAAAAAGTGCAGGAGCTTATGGAATTGAATCTATATTCCAAAAGCTTTCATTCCAGTTCCTAACCACCCCCATAACACACATTTTCAACTTTCACTTTCACCTAGCATAGTAACCACCTGCTGGAAAACAGCACACATACGTCCCTTATCTAAATCGGAGACCTGTGCGACTTAAACAACTACAGACCGATTTCCATCCTACTGATTTTGTCTAAGTTTCTAGAAAAACTAATTAACAATCAATTAAGGGATCACCTTGAAAATGCAAACTTCTTCAACCCATTACAATTAGGATTTATGCAAAAACACATCAAGTTATCTGTACTAGCCCTGGTAACAAATGACCGGTTCTCCGCCCTTGACAATAAACTCTCTGCAGGAGACGTCATCCTAGATCTAAGTAAGGCCTTTGACACAGTCGACCATAGTCTATTACTAACCTCACTTAAAGAACATGGCTTGATCAATGCTTTGGTAAGCTGGTTCTTCACCTACCTTATTGGCAGACTACAATGTATCAGAGCTGATGGGCTCCTATCCTCTCCACTAATGCTCACTAGAGGGGTTCCCCAAGGCTCCATCCTGGGGCCATTACTATTCACTATTTACATCAACTCATTAGGTGACAACATTCTGAATTCTAAACTCCACTTCTTTGCTGATGATACAGTGCTCTATATATCTAAACCCTCTTTATCTGATACTAGCGCTAAGCTGCAGGCATACGTCTTGCTACTGTTGTATACGTCTTGCTACTGTTGTTTTATGTATATTTTACTTGTACTCTATTTTGTACCCTCATCCTTGCAAACTGCAGGTCCACCTTGTAAATGAGCTTGCCCAATGGTGATCGCCTGGGTAAATAAAGATTTTGATTGATTTCAACCAACTACAACACAACCTCCTCAATTCCAAACTACTGCTAAATTCTTCTGAGAAAGCTAAAGTAATGTACTTTCTCTCACCACAGCAGCTGACCTCTATACTCCAGCAAGCCATACTGGTGTCCATTACAACCCTCCTAGTAGATTCACTTGAGTTGGTCAAAAAATGTAAGTATATCAGAATCTGGCTGAACAGTAAGCTGTCATTTGCTGCTGCAGTTCTGGGTGTTCAGGGTGCCAGCAACACAGAGCCGCAATCGCAGCACTGGTGAAATGGCAAAATCAGCAAGGGCACCCCTGCAATTAGAGCACCAGTGAAACAAGGCACCCAGAAGTCTGGAGAACAATGCATCACATGCAAGTACAGCGCCTAGATGAAGCGTCACCTGCAAAGTGGGTGCATGCACAGAGTCAGCCGTTACCATGGCGACCGACACCAAAGCACCATCAGGAACTGTACAGCTCTGGGTAATGTCCACAGAAAGGTGCAAGCAAGGAGTGCACAATCAGCAGCCACCACAAGGGATCACACCCAGAGGCACATAGCAAAACATGGCAGGACCACAAAGGGGAACAGGGGAAGGCCAACAGAAGAGGGAAAGGTGTGCACAGTGCAAACAAACACAGCATTTGCAGGCAGGTGCACAGGGCCTGGAAAGGGCCAATCAAGCGAGTGCACAGCTGCTTGTCAGCGGTCCAAAGAACCAGGAAGGAAAGGCAAACATCAGCTGGCATTGCTGTAGCCATGGCAATGCAGGCCAGCAATTGGTAGAACTGTGAAGGTGCTGCCAATCAGCAGACAATGTTGCCAAAGCAACCACAAACAGGCAGGACAGATAGGAGACAGCCAGGCAATTGTCTGAGTGCCCTGGAATGTGTGTTGCCATGGTAATGCAAGCACACCCAACACTGAATCAGTGCCTCTGCAGGAAGGGAAAGAGAGAGAGTGGAGGACAGCCTTGCAAGGTGCAGGAATGGGCTGTGTGTTAATGCATTCACAACCACTGTATGTCAATAAATGGGGATGCCAAGTGTTTGCACACAGGCACATTGGTGAAGTGCACACACAGAGGGTAAGCCCTGCAACCTGCACACTGAACCACACATTAAAGTGCACAATCTAATTAGGGCATGACACAGGTAGGCAAGCCATCAGGGTGTCTAGATGCACTATGTCCCAGGCAGCCAATGGTCTGCACTCACAAGGGTAGATGAGCAGCACAAGTGCACAACATCCACAGTCACAGAAGGTGGACAAGCCATTCCCCTAGAATTTGTGGAGAGCCTGAGACGGCAACAGACTGTTGCTGCGTGATGGTTTCCTCTACAAGAAGGAGCAGACCTGGGGAGAAAAGTCATACTAGAAGTGAATACTGGGGTGGCCACTGCAAGGCATGAGCCCACACCAGCCAGGGTGACATTACAACTGCCATGGGAATGCACAACTATGTCCCTGACTTTGCGGACATCACAGTGCAGCGTGTCCATGCTGACATTAAGAGGAGGGAACTGCAAACACCCGAAACACCACAACAGGTGGTAGCAGCATGCTGCAGCTCCATGCCAGAGACAGTAGGGGGGAAGCTGCCATACCTGGAGTACCTCCAGAGGTAAATGCAGTGCACTAGGAAGGCAGCAAAAATGTGCTACAGCTGCCAGTGACACTGTCAGATCTGGTTGTGCCTGAGACCTACAGACTCACACAGAAGGGGGAGCAGTTCCTCCTATGGGACCCAGGGTCTGGCCAGGACAGTTTCCTTCTATTCTCCACTGGCAGAAACATGCAATACATGGAGCGCTGTGAACACTTGTATGCTGGTGGGACAGTCGAATGCTGCGCACCCCATTCAGACAGCTATACACAATTCATGGCATCGAGTACAGCAATATGATCCCACAGTTTACGTGTTAATGTCAATGCGCACCACAGCCTTCTACACCTGGTTTTCAGGAAGCTGAAGGAGCTGCACCCTGCCCTGAATCCACAAGGTGTCCTGCCCTACTGTGCAGCCATACCACAGGCAGCCCATTGTGCCATGCACAGATCTGTGCCATGCAGTAGGCATTCCCCCCAACCCTGTGTGCAATGTGTACGGAGGTCATGAACTGCATCATCCCCCCCACCACGCAGGCAATGGATGTAGCTGTGCTGTGCAGATGTGCAGCAGTGGCGATGGCAGGGTGTCCCTGGCACTGCCATGTGCATGCCCCCTGCCCAGCCACAGTGCCACCCGTGCACATGCTCACTATATTGATCTGTCACCGGAGGTGTCCACACATGCATGTTCTGCATGGGCCCCTGCCATGTGCAGAGTGTAATTCCAGTGCATAGGGCCATAGCCATGGTCCTGGTGCATGTCACCATCCATGCAGGCCACTAGTGCCAGGCACATATGGACCTTAGTGGGTACTGCCCTAAACTGCCATGTCTGGTGCCCAGCAGTGTGCACACCTCCCATTCAGCTATGTAGCACTGTATGGCACAGTACGCGCAACACCACTGTGGCTGAGTGCCCATGTTGCCACCATGTGTACTGTGCACTGTGCATGGTTCTGCAGCACACAGCACAGTGTAAAATGGCCATTACAACCCTGCACAATACAGTGGCTGCATTATGTCTGCACCCACACATGCTGACCCTGCATGGTGTGTGGCATGGCAGTACACCTATGTCTGTCAGGGTCTCCCGGGGCATGTCCCATGCCACCTGCAGTGGTTGTGCAAGGCGCACTGTTTGACGAGGGCATGTCTGTCATGTGCTGCCTGATACAGCCCCCCCGCACAGGTGCCTGGTTCCCCCTGTGGCATGGTCAGCCTCCCACAAGTGGATTCACATTGCTTTCTGTGTGCTGCATGTGCCAACATGTGCGTGATCAGGCCATGTGTCAAGGTTGTGGGGGACGGGGTGTGGGTGGTGCTGGGCATGTGGATCCTAGGTTGAGGGTTTGGGTACTTCAGCATTCGTTATGGATATGGGGTGGTGCTTTCAGGATCTGTTTTCATGTTTCTCCCCCCCAGACCACTGTACATCTCTGATGCATACAGCCTTTGGGTGGCACGACCTCCTCAGCTTGCTACTGCCCATTGCCTCTGCTCCATTGCCGTGTCATGGGGCTTTGGTCAGCATCATGACACCTGTGTATTCCCCCCCTTCAGGTGTCAGCACTGCATCCCAGTACATGTTCAATGCATACTGCTGATGCATCAGCAGGGCATTACTGTCACTCATTGTACGCAGCAGCCCAAATGGTCTTTGTCACTTGTACAGTGCTGTGGGAGTGACCACATGTTGCTCGTGTGCATGGGTACAGTCTGTCTACTGGTTCCTTCCACTGTACTTTTGTGTCTGTGTCTTGGGACACACGGGCTGTCACACCAGCCCCCTTCACCATGCAAACAACAGTTTTTCATTCTGGTGCAGGTGTGCCTGTCACGGCCGCATCGTGTCCACTGCCACAGTGTTTTCTGGTTGTAGGTCCCTGGGCTACATGACACGCTTCCCCTGCTGGTCCCATTAGTACCAGTGGTGCTACTCCATGTTGGTTGCCATGTTGCACCTACTCACAGCCACGGTGACATGCACATTCTTCATGGGGAGGGGAAGCCTCGCATGTCAGACTATCGTCTGTGTGTGGTCCTCATCCACGGTGTGGGTGTCTCTACTGTCGTCAGCCATCGGTGTTTCATGACACATTTCAGTGGCATTGGGCATGTGAGGTAGTGTCTCTATCATGTGGGCATTTACATGGTGCCCTGTTCCCATGCGCATTGAGTCCGTGGGGACACTTTCCATGCCGCACTGTTGTCAGTGGTGCTGTTCGATGTCGCTGCACCTCCAGTGACCCTGTCAGCACTCAGTGGGTGGGTTGCGGGTGTGCTGTGTGCAGCACTGCCCAGCTTCCCTGTTTCAGGTGGCGCTCCTGGTCTCCTGTGAGTTTGTGGTGCAGCACTGTAATTGGCAGCGACTTCATGCTTGCGCTCTGATTGACGGCACCGTGATTCCGGTGCTCTGAACACCTGGAACCATTTGCTACACACATTGAATCCCTCATCAAAAAATTTAAAATAAGGCTGTGATTTTTCTATAGGAATAAATCCCTATTCCCCACAGACACTAGGAAAAGGCTACTTCAAGCCACCTTCCTCCCCCTGTTGGACTACGCGGACATTATTTGCAATAGTAGCATGGCTCCCAATCTGCACAGACTAGACATCCCGTACTACCGTGCCCTATGTTTTATAACCTAAGCACCTATTAGAATGCATCACTGTGCCCTTTACTCAGCAGTGGGCTGGTCATCGCTTGCCACAAGAAGACTGCTTCACACTGGCACCTGGGCCCAAAAAAGTTCTACCGAACAAACTTCCATCATATATTACTTCCCTCTTCTACAAATCGCACAGCCACTATGCCCTCAGGAAAAACACTTTCATCCTCTTAGACATTCCCAAATTCCGCACTCTCTATGGTAGAGCAGCTATCAGTCATGCCATCCCAACCACCTGGAATAAAATACAGGCCTCACTCAGACTGTCTGGATTAGACTCCCTAAAATCTCTCAAATCCCAGTTCAATAAGGCACTTATTAAAACATGCTACTACTACAATAACTTGCGCCACTTGCTATGGCAAAGGTAGTACAAGATGCACTTGTCTTCAATTATCCTCTCCCTCTTCCCTCCCTCAGTATTCTATTAGACTGTCAGAATGTATAATCACAGCGTTGTACTTCTCACCTACTGCTAATGTGTGGCTGCCTCCTCAACTCAACTGCACCCTAACCCATTGCTGTTTTCTTTTTTTCTCTATTTTCTCCTTTTTTCAGTTAGAAGTCTAGTCCTCAAGTGATTGTATATTCACGTGTCTGCTGGTTACTGTATGATCCCCCAATTGTGTAATGTTGTGTCTGTAAACAATAGTGGCTTATTCTCTTATATACTGTATCTGCAAATGTTTTTCCTTTACTTAACTATCTCTGGGTCACCCCTGAAAAAGGGACCTTTGGGGCTCAGTGGGTCCGTCAAGTTAACAAAATTAAAATAAATAAATAAATATTTATCCATATTGTATATCAACCATCACAATTGCATTTTATGTCAACACTGTGTATTGTATATTCTTGTATAACACTGTCCTAACAGGACCTCCTTGTAATAGAGGCTACTCAATGGAGTTCAAAAAACTTGAACTTTTCTATGGTAGCTGCCATCTTGTGTGTCTCAGCAGATGTGTCCCCATCTCATGTACACTTTCTTTGCGATAGGAGGATTTCCTAGAGGAAGCTCTTCCATCAGGCTGGTCCACCCACAGCCTTCTGGAAGGTGCAGTCCCCAACCTAATATCAGGCCAATGCTGTTGGATCCATCCTGACACCTCACACAGGGATCTACCTTAGAATTCCTGCCCATTTCTATGGACACACTGGTTAGTTAAGCCTTTGAACCTATATTGAACTCCGGCTTCCCAACGTGCTGCCTTGAGTTGGTTATAAGATTTTCTGAACTGGACCACCTCACCTTTCTCAAGAATAGATCTCAACACCTTTCCACAATGGAGTAATGTAACTGGTAGGCACCCATGGGCTAAGGTGTGGAGCCTAGAGGTGCTGGGGGACCCTAGTGTGGTGAGCCCTCTTGACTTGTATAGTCCCGTGCCATCTGGGGCCATGAGCTGTGGCAGAAAGCCAATCAAAGCTTCTTCAAATTGGCACCTTCTGTCCATTCAGGGATCCTGAGTATCCAAATACTGTTGCTGTGACTTCTATTTTCTTGTTTCTCGGCTCTTTGCCAGAGCCAGTTGAGCCTTTTCTCAAGTTCATCCAGCCACCAGAGAATACAGTGTTGCATGTCATATGGACATATGAACATACGAATGTGCCAACAGAAACAGACCATCCAGTTTATCTAAGTCTGCTCAAGTGTGCAGTTAGCACCCCTAGTTTGCAGCTGTCCCACCCCCTTCCCTTTGTCATCCCACTGCCACCCCCCACCTTCCCTCTCCCCTGTTCCCTGCCCCATGCCCTTTTGAAACTGTTCACAGATTTACATGATACCACCCATTCTGGTAGTGTGTTCCATTTCACTACCACCCTCTCTGTGAAATAGTGTCTCCTCATTTCCCTCCTAAATCTCCCCCCCCCTCCATTCTTAGCCCATGCCCCCTGGTGTGCCTCCCCCTCCTTAGCTTGAAGACCCCATCTGCCTCATCCTTATTGAGTCCCCTCAGATACTTGAATGTCGCTATCATGTCCCCCCTGTCCCTTCTATCCTACAGGATGTACATACTCAGGTCTCCCAGTCTGCTGTCATAGTCTCTCCCCTCCATTCCACATATCAGCTTTGTTGTCCTCCTCTGCACCCCCTCCAGTAGCCTGATATCTAGCTTTAGGTATGGCCTCCTAAACTACACACAGTCCTTTAAGTGCAGTCTTACCAGTGACCTGAGGAGGGGCAAGATCACCTCTCTTCAGCTGGATGAAACCCCCCTCGCTATGCACCCCAGAATTTTGTTCACTTTTGCAGCTGCTTTCCTGCACTAGGCAGTGTTGTTCATGGTCCCTGTTATCATTGCCCCAGGTCCTTCTCCTCCTCAGTGATCCCCAGCTTAACCTCCCCAGCCAGTATTCTCTCCTTGGGTTCTTCACTCCAGAGTGCATAATCTTACTCTTTGCATTGAACCCCAGCTGCCACCTCTCTGACTACTCCTCTAGTTTGCTTAGGTCCCCTGCATCTGCTTCCATCCCTCCCCTCCATCCACCACTGCTCCAATTTAGGTGTCATCAGCGAACAGACTTACCTTGCTCAGCACCCCATGTGCAATGTCTGATATGAAGAGCCCAAATAATACTGCCCCCAGCACAGAGCCCTGTGGCATCCCACTCATCACAGACCTTGGAGTTGAGAGTCCCCCTCTCACCTCCACCCATTGCAGCCTCCCACTCAACCAGCTTGTAATCCAGTTCATCATTTTTGCCCCTACTCATACACCAGTTAGCGTCCCCCAAGACACCCATGTGGCACCTAATCAAAGGCCTTGCTGAAGTCCAAGTAAAGAACATCCACCTCATGGCCCTTATCCAGCTCACCTGTCACTTAGTCATAATATTGTATAAAATTGGTTTAACAAGACTTCCCTGAAACAAACCCATGCTGCCTCACATCCTGGAGGCCACTGTTCTCCAGGTACGACACCAGTCTTTCCTTTAGTATTTTATTTTATTTATTGAAATGTTTCACCAGAAGAGGCACACTGAGCAACAAGATGCTCATCTTACGGTGCGACCTGGGGCTGGGTATAGGGGAGAAGAGTGTACATGATACAGAGCAGTTGAGTTGTACATTGGAGTCATGAAGTAAGAGTGTCTTTCATACTTTGTTACATGGATAAGAGTGGCATTACATACTTTGTTTACATGAAGAGAGAGAATTACATACTTGTTCCACGATGAGAGTGACATTACATATTTTGTTTACATATCTAAAACCATACATACATACGTGCCTACTTCCTAGCATTAGTCTGAATTATGTTACACAGTGTTGACAGAAAGAACTGGAAGCTTTAGGACAGGGAGTGGGGACTAGGTCTGAATAGGTTACACAATTCATAGAAGACTGAACTGACTAAGGGAAGACGTTTGACAGGGAGATAAGCAGAAGTGCAGAAAGGGGAAAGTGCGTGGGTTGGTAAGGCAACTATAAGCCAGTCTTTGTGGTCGAAAGCCAAGCTGCTGCTCAGGCCACGTAAGGTGAAGTGGGAAATGATAAAGGGGGAATAGAAACAGGAAGGAGGCATGGGGGAGGAGGTCAGGGGCATGTACAGTTTGGCGTGTAGAAGTTAGTGAGGGCAGAGGATAGAGAATGCTTGGAGGAGGAATGGCAGATTTGGACAGGCAGGTCATTCCAGAACTTAGGTAGATGGTAAGAGAAGGCTGATTGACCTGCAGAGGTCCTTCAGTGAGGGATTACCAATAGCTGGGAGTCAGTAGACCTGAAGGCATGAGAAGGGGTTGGTGGAGAAGATAAGGAGGTAATGAGGTAGGGTGGGAGGGAACCGAGCCAGAAGTTAGAAGCAAATTTAGCACTGTGAAGTAGTAACCGGTTGGTCTGGGATGGTAGGGACAGCGAATGGAAAAGCTCACAGTGGTGGGTACAAGGGGGGGTGTCGAGGGAGAAACGGCAGAAAGCATTGAAGAGGGGATCCGGTCTGGATAGGGTGGACTTGGGGGCAGAGCTGTAGACTATATCGCAGTAGTCGAAAGAGGGTAGTATCATTTTCAGAATGATTTTGTGTTTCACAGGTAGAGGGAGACAGGTGTGATTTCTATAGAGAGCACCAAGATTAGGGCGCAGTTTTTTCAGGATCGCGTCCACGTGGATGGAGAAGGAAAGGTGGCAGTCAAGCCAGACCCCCAGGTACCTAAAGGAGGACACATCTTCTAGGTCTGTACCATCAAGTGCATGGAAGATTAGTGGAGATGAAAGTCTAGATATTCTCTGTCTAGAGGTAAAAGTCAAGGAGACTGTCTTCTTGGCATTGAGGGAGATTTGGTGGGAGTTAAACCAGTGCTGTACCTTGTTGAAATCAGTCTGGAGATTGGAGACAACTTCTTCTTGGGTCTGGCCAGAGGTAAAGAGGACTGTGTCATCTCATACATATGTATTGAGGTAGTAGAGCAAGATTTTGGCAGATCATTTAGTAGGATGGAAAAGAGAATAGGGCTGAGCACTGAGCCCTGAGGAATGCCAGTGGTAATAGGGAGTGGGGGTGAGGTGGAGTCAGCTATTTTTACAGACTGGGTTCTGTCTTGCAGGTAGGCTCTGAACCAGTTAGTGGCCATAGCAGATAACCCAGCACCAGATAGGCAAGATAATAGCAGGGGATGGTATACCGTGTCGAAAGGTTTGGCTAAGTCGACGAATATTGCTGATGTAATTTGGCCTTTGTCCATCCCCGAGAGGATGAAATCAGTGAGTTTTAGTAGGAAGGAGGTGGTGGAATGTTTTTTTCTAAAACCTGGCTGGTAAGATGTGAAGAGGTTGGTTTCAGAGAGAACGTGGGAGAGTTGTGAGAGAACGAGGTGTTCCTGGAGTTTAGTGAGGGTGGGGAGGAGGGAGATGGGGCGGTAGTTTGCAGCGGTAGTAAGGTCTCCTCCTTTAGCTAGTGGTAGAACTGTGGCATGCTTCCACTCCTTGGGAATTGATTCAGTGGAGAATGAGAGATTTAGCAGGGCGGCGAGAGGAGCAGCTATGGCAGGGGTAGATAGGAAGTGGAGTTTGGTGTCTAGACCGTCAGGCGATTTTCCCTTAGCGGGGTTAAGGGTGAGAAGGGCATGTAAGGTTTCCATGGGAGAGATGTGCCTGAAGGAGAAGGAGTTCAGGCTGGGCAGTGAAGGGGTTTCTGCCCTGAGATTGGGCAGAGTTACTGCTGGAAGGGAGGCCAGAAGAGTTGTTGCACATGTAGTAAAGTAGAAGTTGAACTCGGAGGCAACCAACAGGGAGTCAGAGAGGAGAGTGCCTTGTGAGAGTGGGGGGGGGGTTTGTTGTTGAGGGGGAAGGGAGCTGATGACTTTCCAGAATTTAGATTGCCTACCAAGATTGGTGTTTAGGGTGTTGTTAAAATATTCGGCCTTGGCTAATCGGGTGGCCTTGGTGTACTTGTTTTGGAGCATGCAGTAGGTGATGTTGTCGCCTGGGAGGAGCGTAGTTTTATAATTTCACCATACCCTGTCACTGGCTTTTTGGCATGCTATTAGATCAGGGGAAATGCAGGGAAGGTGAGTCCCTCGGACCCTAATGCAGCGCAGGGGGGAATGTTTTTCCCAGGCGCTAAGGAAGGTATTCCGGGAGTGTATAGGGGCAACATCCATGTTAGTACTTCTAAGGATGAGGTCCCAGTAAAAGTGAACTAGTTCTTCCAGGGGGGGAGAGGTTTAGAGTTTTATATGACCGTTGGAATAGAAATTTGGGAGGGGATTTAATCTGGTGGATTTTGTGGACTAAGTAGGTGATATGATGGTCGCTTATGGAGTCAGGGAGAAGGCTGGAGCTGACAACACGGTGGTTATGAGAGGTGAGTGCCCAGTCAAGTAAGGAGTGGTTGCCGAACTTAGGGTTTGAGCATGTCAGTTCTGAGATGGTTTGGGTAAGATTGAGAGCAGTTATCGTGGAACGAGCTTTGTTAAAAGTGGCTAGTTGTGATTAAAGTCTCCCATAATATAGAGTTCACCTGACTGGGCTAGGGACATTAGGTGGCTTAGGAGGTCGATGATTGTTGTTGTTGGGGGTGCCCAGGCAGCAATAAATACCAGTCACAAACATAGGGAGTGAGGAAGGAGGGGACAGTTTGAGCATAAGCAGTTTGTAGGCTTTGGGCTCAGATTTAACGAGAGTGACACAAAAATGTAAGTCTGAGCTGGTGTAGATAGCCACTCCTCCACCTCGGGTGGGTCAGTCTTGCCGACTGATAGTAAAGCCTGGAATGGCAATGGCTGGTTCCTGAAAGTTTGGGTTTAGCCAGGTCTCAGATGCGATGATTATGTCAGGGGCATGGTGTGAGGCTAGAACCTGGAGCAGATCGAGCTTGGGGGCTAGGCTTCGAATGTTTAGGTGGAGTAAACGTAGTCCCCTGGGGAGGGAGCCAGTCCAAGTGTCAGTGGTGGCATTGGCGGGGGGGGGGTTGTCACTGGGTAAGAAGGACAGGGTGCTGATGTTGGGCCGGGATTTGGGTGTATGTCCCCTACTGCCAGAAACAGTAAGGCAAGGTTAAGAGGTGACGAAGCATGTATGACACCATGATTTGGGCGAGTACCGCTTGAGGGTAGCTTTAGGGCAGATAGCATGGGAACTAATTTGGTGGAAGGTAGCCAAAAGGCAATCATAGGAAAAGAGTGAGGGGGTGGGGCTCATAGGGAAGCAGGACCAGGTAGTGGCTGAAAGAGTTGCTTGTCCATTTGGGGGTGCATTTGTAGGATGGGTTATTACAGCGGGGGAGGGGAGAGGAGCAGGGTAGCAACTTATAGGAGGTGTTAAGGGGGGTAAGCAAAATAGGAAGGAGGAGATCAGGAATAGGTTTCTTGCTGACTGTGCCATAATTAAATAGTGCACAGGAGGCACTGATTTTGCCAGTGATGCATAGGAGAGAAGAGGAGCAGGTGAAGGACCGCTTGGATGACAGCTAGGGGGAGGGCAAATGGGAGGAGGGGTGATACCTGGTGCCAATGGGATAGGAGCAGGTAATAGGGACAGGGCAAGTAGTGTATTTAATAGGTAGCCTGTGGGGGGGGGGCAGCACAAAAACAGGCTTTGGCTCTAAGAGTTTGTCCACAGCTATCGACTGCTACATGCAATCCGACTGAAGGGCTCCAAGCGCCATATAGCAGCTTGGCTGACTTAGTCTGGAAAGACGCACCAGTTGGAAGCTTAGGGCTGCTCAGCGGTCCAATCAGGGGCTGCCAATTAGGCACATGCACCAATCAGGGAGGTGCTGAAAGCTGGGCAGCTCCGGGAGATTCGGCGGTAATTACTTGGGTGGTTGGTCCGAGAAGCAGGACCAGGAGGGCGGCAGAAAAAGTCCATGTGCTCAGCCACAGTGGGCGCTGAGTGCCGCCGGGATCCAGAGGTGCCACTCGGGGCACGGGAGTTATCTGGGAGGGAAAAGGGAAAGACAGATTGATTATATATACACAATTTTTGTTCGGAACAAAGGGAGGTGGGAGACAGACGGGAGCTTGAAGTGGGGTGCTATTACAGGACAAAAGGAAAGAAATTAGCAATTCAAGGGGGGAGAGTTTTAGTGAGACAGAGGTTTTAGATGGGCAGAGAGGATAATTGCAGAGGAGGGCAGAGTGGGGGGGGGGGCAGTCTACCGAAAGTGAGCTTAGTGCAGAAATTAAGGGTAGGAGAAAATGCAGAGAATAATGGTGCCAGAGTGTGCAGTATGAGGGAGTTTGGAAACAGCCAGTAGGAGGATGGCACGCTCCCAGAGACCCTGGGCAGAGGAAATAGCAGAAGTCAACAGTGGGAGCAGAAGCAACAGGGAGCAAGGCAGGATTTAATTAATGTGCTAGCTAGGCTTACTGTAGTGAGATTCAGGCATGCAGCTGACTAGAGCTTCTACAGAAAGACTTTAATCACTTATAAACTATGCAGTATCTGAATCATTACATTTCATCAACACTGGTATGGCTTATATTGCAGCGCTTTTTATGCTTAAGTAAATTGTCTGCATAAGACTGGCTAGAGCAAACATTAGTACTAAAAAAAAAAGTATAGTTTCCATGAGTTTGCATACTATGGAAGTGAGACTTACCGGATGATAATTACCCGGTTCATCCCTTGGCCCACTCTTGTGTAATGGTACTACATGTGCCATCTTCCAGACCAGTGGTGCTCATCCTGACTCCAGTGAGGTACTGTACAGATCCACCAGCGGCTCTACCAACACCTCCACCATCTCCCTCAGCACCCTGGGGTGGATACCATCCAGCCCTGGTGCCTGGTCTACCTTCAGAGCTCTCAGTCCCTCTAGGACTCTACTTGCCTCAAATCTTCCATCTGTCACCTCCTCTCCCCCTGTCCCCACCCTCCCAGCCCATGGTGGTAGCAGTCCCCACTTTTCTTCTGCGAACACTGAACAAAAGTATTCATTCAGTGCTTCTGCCTGCCTGCTCCTCCCCCTTTTCCGTCCACTCCCTACTCCTTTTTTATCCTCACTATTGTCTCACTGCACTTCTTTTCTCCTTGATGAATCTGAAAAAGTCTTTCTCCCCCCCCCATTAATTCCCTGCACTGATCTCAGCTCCCTCTGGGCCTTGGCTTCTCTCACTTTTCTGGTCACCTCCCTGGACCATCTTTCATATTCCTCCCTGTCCACTTCCTTCCCCATCCTCCTATACCTCTGGTGCACCACTCATTTTGCTGTCACAACCTCCACAACCTTGCTGTTCAACCAGCATGGTTTTCTTGCTCTGCTCCTTTTACTCTGTGTCTTGGTGCAGGCTTCTGTTGCCTCTGTAATCCTCTATTTAATAATATCCCATTTCTGCTACTCGTCCATCTCCTGCCTTATGCCCTCCAGTTTCCCTTTCAGTACTTTCTGCATCCTCCCAAAGTCCTCCCCCTGATGTTTACCACCCGAGTAACTGATTTCTCTGGATCCTCCCACATTGTGATATTAAACCACACCATTTGGTGATCGCCGTCGGCTAGTGGGTCCTCCACCTTTATTTTCCTTACTGCCTCCCCATACAACAATACCTAATCTAAAGTGTTCTTTAGCCAAGTAGGTACACTAAACAACTGTGTCAGGAGACCCTCCTGGATTGCATCCAGGAGCACTTACTCCCTAGCACTGGAGGTGACCGGAATGCTCCAGTAAGCCCCCGGCAATTTGAAATCCCCCACGATGACCACCTTCCCTTTTCTACATACATTTCTGATTTGTCCCGCTAATTCCCTGTCAAGCTATTCAGACTGGGATGGTGGCCTGTATACTACCCCAAACCTCAGTTTCCTACCCCTTGAGTCTAGGAACTGCAGCCAGATTGCCTCTGTTCACCTTTCCTCCCCCTCATCCCTTGTGCATTTGATCCCATCCCTCACATAGACTGCCACCCCCCCTCCTTATGGTCCTTCCTATATAATTTGTATCCTGGGATTGCCAGATCTCAGTCCCCATGCTCAGTTGCCCATATTTCTGTGACAGCTGCAATATCCACCCTCCACACTGCTAAGAGTGCCTGTAGCTCAGCTGATTTGTTTCCTAAGCTTCTTGCATTCAACAAGACTACCCTCCATCCTGCCCCCCTTTCCTTTACTGGCCACCATCTCCTCCCTTCTACTACCTCCTTTTTTGGCCACCCCGAGTCCTTCTCTGCTAGTCGGGGGGGGTAGGCTGTGACTCCACTCTATCGGATCCCTGCTTACCTGCTGTCCACTTGCCACCCCCCATCTAGTTTAAATCCACCTTTGTCACAATACACCTCCCCAGTCTTTGCTTTAATACCTCCTTCTCCTCCCCACTCAGGTGTAGCCTTTCACTTGCAAACAGATTGTTATTATCCCAGGTACTGCCCCAGCCGCCCACAACCCTACACCCCTTAGTTCAACACCATTCTACCAACCATGTATTCAACTCCCTAATCCTCTCCTTTCTCTCTGTGCTTGCACAGGGTACTGGGAGCACCTCAGAGAAGGCCACAGACTCTCCAGTCTCCTCACACAACCTTCCCACTTCCTCAGCCCTCTCCCTTGTTACCTCTACTGTTTCCCCTGCTAGGTTATTTGTCCCCACATGTACCACAATGTGTGGTTTCCTCCTACCCCTCCTTATGCATCTCAGGATTGCCCATCCTGCCTTGTCTACCTTTAATCCTGGTATGGACTCCACCCATATCTGACTGTGCCTCTCCCCCTTGCTGCCCCATCTGATCCTCTAGAGTATAGAGTCCCTCATCACCAGTACACCCCCTCCTCTCTGTTTGTGCCCATCACCACTCCACCACCCAGGTTCTCATTTCTGGGCCCACTCAAGATGGTGCTTTTACCATGTTCCCAGTGTCTTCCCCCTGCCTCTCTCAATTGAGACCCTTCCTCTCCTCCTCCTGTTTGACTGCCAACCTCCCTCTCCCTCTCCCTCCTCACCTGTCTGAGTATTATCCCTCCCCCTGCCACACCATGCTCAATCTCTCCACTAGTAATGCCCTTCACTCCATCCTCTTTGTGAGTGTTATCCTTTGTGCAATCTCCTCCTGTGTCCTCTTTCCCATGTGTTGATAGTAAAGCAAACATGTTCCCTACCCCCTTTGCCTTACTATGTGTTTTCTCCTGCCTACTGCTGCTGTTTCTCTTTTTCTAGGTCCTACTAGAGTCAACCCTTCATCAGCTGGCTTCCTAGCTAGTTTTACCCCTCCCCCTCCCTTGACCCACTGTTTCTTCTCTGAGGTGCCCCCACAATACTCTCAGATGTCATCCCTCCTACCAATGCAATCCTTCCTATATCTCTCAACCTCCCCAGCTCCCTGCCAAGCCAATGAACCTCTTACTTGAGCCTCCTTAGCCTGTGGCATATTTGGCACTCTCCTAGCCTCCACAGTATGTTCATCTGTATGGCATCCTCACAGCCACTGCACCCTACAATCCTACCCAGGGTCCACACTACGTATACAGCCTCTCCACACTAATTCTTGCTACAACAAGTAGAATTAACAAATCCTAGCCCAGCCTCTAAAATAAATTTTAATCCCAAATGCCCTTGCACGTAGCATAAGACAGCCAACTGCAGTACTAACTGGAAACCACAATCCTACTCATAAGGACTAGAGACCTACTCATAAGTTATATCTCTAAGAATTAGCTCATATGGCTGTTCCTCATTTCCGCCTTCCTGACCTGCTCTGAGGGCTCAGGTCAGTTTTCAGCTTCCCAAGCTCCTCCCTCACAGCCTTCAAACCCAACCCCCAGTGGTATTTCAGTATTTAAGAAAGGCTGGTGGAAGGGGTGGATGGGAGGGCTCCAGCCACAGAAACTTTTACAGTCACTTCAGACTCAGAAACGTTTATGCTAAATTCCACTTTAAGCTAAATTAAAAAAAAGTAAAACAATATCAAAACTTACAAAAATCCTCTACACATTAACTCCCTTAACAGCATGTAGAATTAACTAACCCTTCTCTCTTGTAGTTAAAAAAAAACAAAAAAACAATAGCAAAACTTACAGATATCTTCTCCACAGCAAGCAGGCTTAACTACTCCTTCTCTCATGCAGTTTGATGACTCACTCAGAATTTAAAGGCTATGTGGGTGGGCAAGTCTGGGCATGCTATGTGCAGTCACTCTAGCCACAGAAACCTTTACAGTCACTCCAGCCACAGAAACTTTTAAGCAAAATTCCACTTTAAGCTAAATTAAAGAAAAAGTAAAACAATATAAAAATTTACAAAAATCCTCTACACATTAACTCCCTCAACAGCAAGTAGAATTAACTAACCCATCTCTCCTGTAGTTTAAAAAACAATAGCAAAACTTATGGAGATCTTCTCCACATCAAGCAGACTTAAACACTCCTTGTGGTTTTGAGTTCAGCCATATTGGCTGTGAGGGATTTCAGGAGGTGGATAATATATCTCACTTCAAACAGTGGTTCTCCCAAGTTATTGGAGGGTGGTGGACATGGTGTCCTTGAGGTCTCCCACTTGTCGCTCAGTGGCATTGAGCTGGTAAGAATTTTTACCTCCTCCAAGGTGGAAGCTGTTGATGTTTTGAGTTCAGCCATACTGGCTATGAGGGATTCCAGGAGGTGGATAATATATCCTAAGGAAGGCTGATTTGGTGTTGGCTGTCCCCTTTCTGCACTCCTGCCATTACTGCAACTGGGACACTGGAGTTTCTCAGGTGGGACATGTGGCTGTGCAGGCCGCAAAGTGAGAAGTTGAGATTCCTACTTTTACACACTGTCATTACCTAAAAAATTATGAGAGTTCATAAAAAAGTAAAGCTGCACACATGTTTGATGCTCAAATGGACTGATCTAGCCAGTACTGACCTGTGGAGCATCTGTGGTGAATGGAGAAAATGTACTTATTAGAGGGCTAGGATGGAGTAACAGAATTAAGTGGCCATTAGTCTCGGTGCCCTGGTTCAGAACAAGTTAAAGTGGGTGGGCAGTGTAACAGAGGTAGAAGAGAAATGGAGGTAATTAAAGGAACCATAATTGATGCAGCACAGCTTTGCTTATGAAAAGTAACCAAATGAAATAAATCCAAGAAACCACTTTGGTTCTCAATGAAGTTCAGGGAGGCAGAAAGGGCCAAAAGGAAAGCCTTCTGCAGGTATAAAGAGAAGCATGGGGATGTAGAAAGGGAAGAATATCTTCAGAAAAATAGGGAAACAAAGAAGGTGATTAGGGAGGCAAAAGCAGACACAGAGCTACAAACAGCTGAAAGGGTCAAGCATGGAGAAACCTAATTTTTCTGCTATGTAAGTGAGAAAAACAAAGGAGCAGTGGAACAGCAGTTATGCTAGTGGATGGGAGCAGGGTGATAGTGGGGGATGAATAAAATGCTACAGTCCTGAATGACTACTTTTGCTCCATCTTCACAAAGGAAGATAGTGTCTCGATACCTGAGAATTGCATCAGAGCAGCAACGAAAGGGATCACAGAGATGGAAAAATCAACATTCACTAGGGATATGCTATGAAAAGCTCTGGCAGCCCTCAAGACAGACAAGGCCCTGGGCCCAGATGGGATACACTCAAGTGTGCTCACAGAATTGGCAGATGAACTAGCTGAACCTCTGGCAAGCCTGTTCAATAGCTAACTTGAAACAATGGTTCTCCCAAGGAATTGGAGGATGGTGGACATGGTCCCTCTCCATAAAGGAGGGGACAAGGAACTAGCAGGAAACTACAGATCTGCCAGTTTTACCTCTATTGTAGGGAAGCTGATGGAGTCACTGATCAAAGCAGACCTTGTAGACTATATGGAAGGTAATGGTCTCAAGGACAGTAAACAACATGACTTTGTGTTATTAGGTCCTGTCAGACAAACCTAATAGTCTTCTTTGACTTGGTAACAAGGGAAATGGATAAAGGCCGTGCCATGGATCTACTTTACTTCAACTTCAGCAAAGTTTTCAACTCTATGTCTCAAAGATGCCTGCTGAAGAAGTTGGAGGATCTAAGAGTGGCTAGGGATGTAGTTAGATTGGTGGAGATAGCAGCAGGTAGTGGTAAACCTAGTTAAATCTGAGGAGAGGGAGGTCATGAGTGGGGTACCTCAGGGGTCAGTCCTTGTCTCAGTCCTTTTCAACATGTTCATCAGTAACATTAAAGAAGAGATTTGGGGTAGGTTAAGTCTCTTCACAGATGACACAAAGCTCTGAGGAAAGGTGGAGAGTACCAGGGAATTAGAGAACTACTGGATGACCTACAAAGACTAGAATGGGGCTTACATGTCTGTCAGTAAAAATTCAATGACAAAAAGTGCAAGGTAATGCACTTAGGGAAAAAGAATCCCAGGTCAGAATAGTGGATGGGTAGGGTAACAGTGGCTCACTGCACAGTGACACAATAGCAAACCCTCAAAAAAGACCTTTACAGTGAAAGTCAGTGTAATGGTCTGGATTTCACTGATGCGGCATCTCCCGATGTTCAGCCCCTCCCCAAAATAGCCCCAGCCTGGAATTGATAATATATAATTGCAGGGAGTGTGGGGGGCTGCACCACCCATGAAAAACAGTTAGTTTCTGGGTGGCACAATACCATGTGTCAGCACTGTACCGTCACTGTAGGGTATATCGGCAGATTTGATGTCGACAAACAGTGGTGCTCCCGTAGGATAAAACTCTGTACTACAGCCAAAATGCATGACCTGAAGTCATCATTAGTGACACCCTTAAGCAGACTAGCCAATGTGACAAGGTTTGTAGCAGGGCAAACAAGATGCTGGGCTGTATCAGGAGGGGTACTGATAACAGAAAGAAGTGATACTCCCCCTCTGCAGATCCTTGGTGGGGCCACACCTGGAGTACTGTGTCCAGTTCTGGAGCCCTCATCTTAGGAAAGACAAGGGTAGGCTACAGGTGGAACAGAATAAGGTGAAGATGATGATTCAGGGACAACAAGGGAAGTCCTATGAGGAACACCTTAGGGCACTGAATATGTAATCATTGGAAACAAAAAGGGAGGCTATGATAGAAACATTCAAATTCCTGAAAGGAACAAACAAAGTAAGCTAAAAGGAATTGTTTAGCAGGAACACCAGTTCAAAGACATGTGGGCATGACTGAAAGCTGATAGGTGGAAGGCTCAGAAGGGAAGTGAGGAAGTATTACTTTATAGAAAGGGTGGTGAAACTATGGAACTGCTTGCCAGCTGAAGTGGTGGTAGATAAAACCATGAGGGGCTTCAAGCAAGCTTTTGACAGAATGAAAGGGACAGTAATCATTAATAGTGACAAGGAAGGGGAATAGAATTGGAAAACTGATGGCAAGGGTTAAAATCCAGTATCGATGTTAGGTTGCATGTTTCTGTAGTGACTCATTACCAGACTGTATGAACCTTTGGTCTTTTTCTGACATCACTGTCTATGTTTCTACAAAGTTACCTAAAAAAATAAAGAAAACATGATCAAACCAGAGAGTGATATTTTAAAGATACAACCATTCATGTGAAAAACAGACATACAAGACTACAAAAAGTAAAAAAACCTAGATTTAGTAGTTGCTGTATTGGTCCTTGCAAGAACAGATCCAGAAACAAATTATTTGATACCTTTTAATGGACCAACATAGATGTAGCAACAAGAACAAAGTGCTCTAGCTTTCGGACCAACCAGTCCTTCTTCAGAAGCTCATGGCAGTTGTTTAGAAAATACAATACTTATAACAGCTAGATAATGCAGAAAAAAAATTCCCATTGGTTTAAAATACTCATTTAAAAAAAAACAGAAGATGATGTCAGAGAAGTTTAACAGGACCATACTGCCTTCAGCCACGAGGAACCCTGGGTTAAAGGTACTTGGTGGAACACACATACAAAGAATCCTACTGCAATATAAATTTAATTGACATAAGATAACACTGCTGAAGCAGATAACTCCTAAATCAAGCTATGAGTGTCACAGTTTGCATAAGGGTCTACAAAAAGTAAAACAATTCATGTGTGCATCTTAATGCAAGAAGACTGAAAACCACAAATTGTTATTCATTTATTTAATAATTTATGAATAACCCCTTAAACTCTTTCCTATTGTATACATACTGTGGTTTTCATACCGTGACATGATTTATTTCTTATATTAAAAAAAATGACTAACATCAAATGGTAACAATGTTTCTAGACAAACTGTATCCCCAGAAACATACTTTATGTAAATGTGTGGACTTAACAAAAGCAATAGGGAATTCTTATGGATGAATGGAGGGGGTATTAGCATGGGAGGGTAAAGGATGGGGAATATAAATTGGGAGTTATGAGAAGGGGTGGAGTATTGTGGGGAGAGGGCAGAGGGGGTAGGGCAGGGGATATGAAGGTATTAATGGGGACAAACTAAAGTAATGAATATAAAAATAGAAAGGGGAGGGGGAAGGGTTGAGGACATGAATGGAAGGAATAAAGGCATAGACAGAGGTACGTGGCAGTTGGGTAAAAATCTATTTATAAATTATTTGTGCATCAGTTTTTTTTGTTGCTTTGCTCAGATTAAAGAGGAATGCCTCCACAGAGGAAAGGTTTGAAAAACAATCTGATGATCTTGTAAGTTGATTGAAGGGACAAGGGTATTCTCAATGAAATATCAATAAAGAATATGAGGGCAAAAAATACAAATGAAGTATCCCTTTTAAGATGCAAGAATTGCATCAGGAGTAAAAAGAAGCCAGTCACATTCATAACCCACTATTACACTTTAGCTTCAAAAATTAGAGAGATCATGTTTAAAAAAATGGTGAATTTTATTAACAAATGAAACATTAAGTAACCTTTTGGGATTACAACCAAGAATTTCCTACTCAACAGAACCAAATATATGCAATATTATGACTGAGAACCACTACGTGGAAGAAATATGGATGTGGCAACAAAAGAAACCAAATGTTTTTTTTTTCCTGGAAATCTTGTCAGTCCTACACATTTGCAGAACAGGGCAAATGATTCACAACAGGGAATACTGAGAAAGTAGAGGAAATCAGGAAGTTTGCTGCTTGTCTCGCTGAGTTTGTAATCTATGCTGCATTGGTCTCCTTCTCTAAAGTATACATTGGCAAAACCACCAAGAAGCTTAGAGTTTGAATGATGGAATACATTTGGGCAATATGAAATGGTTCCAATAGGAGTGCCTTAGGCACACATTTCAAGGAGTGTTGTAGCAGAGACCCTACCTGCCTCAAATTTGTGGCACTTGAACACCTATCAATAATGGTCAGGAGTGGGAACAGGCTCAGAAAACATCTAATGAGAGAATACTGGTGGATTTTCCACCTCAACAGTTAGTCACCAGTGGGACCAAATAACGTTTTAAACTCCTTTTTTTGTAAAATGATTGACATGAGTGCACGAAGTGTCGTACAGATGCTAATATAATTTTCATTATTATGTATTCACTAAAAATACCACCAACAGCTTAATCTGGTTCAAGGTCAGTTGGCATTCATCTGTATCCCCCTCCCCCGGGTCGTGCCTGAAAATAGGCAGGATTTGTCTAGTGCACTTACCCGGTCAACAAAAGCTAAATAAATAAAATAAATAAAAATGTATTTTAGGTTTTAGCACTGTTTGTTGTTGACCATCTGATTTTCTTAAGAAAATGAACCTGAGAAAAAACTCAAAATACTGAGTTCTTCAAAAAATATTGTGTATTTTTAACAGTGATTCTAGTTTGTTTGTTGCTGCTACGATATTTTAAAAGTATTCTGCTAGAGTTTTTCTTAAGCTCTTGTTAAAAGTTGCCACTGCCTTTTTGTTTGCAATTTTGTGAAAGTTTGTGTTTTTTATATAACTGTTTCACATACTGTATGTATTATTGCACTGATCACACTGTTGCATTCTTATGTTGTCTTCAACATGCATGCCAAGCAACTTGTTGTGGCAGCTTAGTGGAGTAGCAAATTGTAGAGGTGCGGCAATGTTGTGGCCAATGGCATCACTGCTGTTTTGGGCTGGTCTCTGTGGCAGCAATGAATGAGCATGCTGTCTATGACATCAGTTCAGAAGCGTGCCACCCACCTGAAAGAATTTCACCGCTGCAATGAGGGAGCAAACCGTCATTGCAGGGTGTGCCTTGCCTGCTGAAACATTTCAATAAATATGGTGGCAGCTGCCGCCATCTGCCTCTCCAAGTCCATAGAAAGCCAATGTCAGTGGTGCCCAATCCCCCTGTTGGCATGCCCCCTCTTCAGTTTGTTTGCAATGGGGGAGCCCAATCCCCATCAGCATGAAGTTCCCTCTAGTTTTTTCTGCCAAGGGGAGGTGCCCAATCCCCCTCAGCATCATGCCCTCCCACGCAGACACACTTTCTTTGCTGACATGGGGCCCAATCCCCATCAGATTCAGTTCTCTGTCCCCAAAACACACAGGTGGCACACTGGGAGCCCACTCCAGTGTGCCCAACAGTTGGTTTTATACCTGTAAATAAAGAAAACCTTCCCATGATTTCCTTCCTAAAAAAAACAGTCTGTCTTTGCATCAAGAGTGCCCCCTTCCCCAACCCACACCCTCCCTCTGCACACACCCCCTTCACCCCATACTTACCTCTGGAACCCAGCACGATGATCTCTGGTGGAGCGGGAACACACCTGCACTCTTAATAGCTAACCGCAAACTGAAGAAAATCATGGAAAGCTGTATAATGGCATCAATGGGAGGGGGGTTCAACTTAGGTGGATATCACGGCCATTTTTGCGACTTTTGGCTCAAAATTTTCAAAATGGGGTTCTTGGAACCCCACCTCAAGAACTCAGTCACTGTCATTTTGTTATTCGGTCCCCAAAGGTGATTTCGCTGTCACTCCGTGGAATCACCTTTTGGGACTGATTAACAAAATGACAGTGCCACTGTTCATGAGGTGGCCTATGTTGAAAATCTGGTGAAAAAATTCCAAAAAATGACTGTTATGAGTGTGCACTGTGCTGTTTGCATGCATGCTCATAAGTTCAAGAATTTTCAATATTTTCACTCCAGATTTTCAACATTGCCATTTTTGCACACCTCCGTATGAACAGTACGGCTGTCATTCTTCACATCCTGCCCAAAATGCATTTTCACATCTGTGGCCCACAATGGCATGGTCACTGTGGGAAATCAATGTTCAGGACAGATTAAGAAAATCACAGTGACACTGTTAAACAGCAGAGGTCTCAAAATATCTACGTTGAAAATTTGGTGAAAAATTCCATGAAATGACTATGTTTTAAGTGTGCATTGCGCAGATTCCATGCATGCATGTAACTTCAAGAATTTGTAATATTTTCCCTCCAGATTTTCAAAATTGCCATTTATTCACACCTCCTTATGAATGGTACAGCTGTCATTTTTCACATCCTGCCCAAAATGTGTTTTCACACATTTGGCACAGAGACACATGACACAGTCACTGTGGGAAATCAATGTTTAGGACAGATTAACGAAATCACAGTGCCACTGTTCATGAGTGGCGGTCCCAAATGCTTTCATGAGGTGGGGTCACAAATACCCCATGTTGAAAATTTGGAGTGCAAATACCAACAAACGCCCGGGACATTAGCGTTTCTAACCGTAACGTCCCATCCTGTAGAGACTGACAGGTGTCAGGGGTGTGAGTTTGGATTGTCAGCTGTAATGCTCATGCCATTCTACCCCCACCCTGCCACCAGTGACAGGCATCAAGGTGTGCCTTGGACTCTTCAGCCCCAAAGTTCACCCCATTCTCCTATACTGCACCCATCTCAATGCATTTCCTTATGGAATGGGGTGAGCGTAAGGCCCGATGACCCCAAGGCACAAAGCAACACTTGTCAGAGTCTGCAGGGTAGAGTGAGGTGAAATGGCACTGGCATTATGGCCGATGACCCAAAGGCACACTTCAATGCCTGTCAGTCTCTTCAGGATGGGGTGGGGTTGGCGTCAGTTCCATACTTCACTACCATTCCTGTTATGCATCTCTCTAACTTCTGCACTACCAGTGCCAATGCCGCAAGACAACATTTGGCATTAACAAATGCTTGTCTTACCTTGTTCTGATGCAGTGTGGTCCAGGGTATTTTAGTAATGGGAGCTGGTAGAATGTTGCAGCATGTTTAGACGCACAATATTCAGCATTGACAAATGCTTGTCTATATAAGGTGCTTCTATCTTCTGGGGTTGCTCTCTTGGTCCATCACTTATTGGGAGTTCCAGTTGTATGTATCAGGATTAATAGGAGCATACCACTTGAAGAGTGCATCCATTAATATTTATACCGTGCACATGAGCATCCTAGAAGTGTGAATGCACCAAAGTAAAGCTCTACCCCCTGAGGAAGGAGTAGGAAACTCTGAAGATCCACAGGGTTTTGCCTCTTTGGCTTTCAGAAGTTCACACTGTCTTTGCAAACCATTTTTTTATTTTGCATTTATTTAATATATTTATTATACACCTTCACTTGAGCACTTGCTTTTGTTGTTTTTCTTGTATTTTTATTTTTTTTTAGCCGGGCACTACTGGAGTTTTAAAGGAAAAGTACACTCAAAACTTGAAAAAATATATGTTGTGCAGAGTGTTTTAATTTGTATGTGAAGTTCTAGTGTTTCCTTCCCTCTGACTGGTATTAGGAGTTTTTCCTAAATTAGCCTGCTAGCTTTAGGGTAGTTTTACGACCCCTGGAGATCACCATATCAAATAGGTTTATTGCATTTCTTTGTCCTACAATGCGCCTTGTTTCACGTGACGGTGATGTAGCAGAGACCATAAATCCAGCAGAAAGCATTGCATTACAATCAGTTCACAACAACAGAGATGACTATATTTTAAAATCTGTAGAATTCAGCTTGGTGACCACCCTCATCCTAAAGGTTTTACTGTCCTGAAAAACTCTGCTGATGGTAATTTTTGTGCAGCTTGTACAGCTTCCAAGATATTTAGTTTGTTTGGCATGTGTGTGTTGAATGTTGGGTCTCTCTTACATCACAGTCACATGAGACAAAATGCACTGTGGGAACCAGAAATACAATTACACTATCAGGTATCGAGATCCCCAGGGGTCGTAAAACTAGTATAAAGCTAGCAGGCTAATTTGGAAAAAACTCCTAATACCAGTCAGAGGGAAGGAAACACTAGAACTTCACATACAAATTAAAACACTCTGCACAACATATATTTTTTCAGGTTTTGGGTGTAGTTTTCCTTTAAGTGCTTGAGTTTTCTTTGTTTCACATTCCCAGCTGAAGTCCTCTCCCAGAGTACATCCACTGCACTGCCACCTAGTGATCACCCAAGTCCAGTATTGTGGTGGTGGCAGCAACCCTTCCTCTCCAGAGGACAGCATCCTCTGGTACGGTCAGTCATCCTCCCACTACCAGGCAGATAATGGCCTTGGCTCCTTCCTAAACCTGACTTGCCAATTTTGTGATCAGCAATCCTGTCTCTGAACTGATGGATCAGTGTAAGATCATCTTTATGCACTTTTAATTATTTGAGTTTCTGTGCAATGAAGGGCTTAACTACTGCACTGTGTTCCATTAGTAAAACACATGTATAAGGACAGTGTTACAATAGGCTTACCACCTGTCTTGACTTTTGCAGGACAGTCCTGATTTGGGCAGCTGTGTCCTGCAAGAAAACATGAAAAATATTAAATGTCCTGATTTTAGAGTAGAAAAAATATTTTCTGAATTTCCACTAAATGTTGCAGAAAACTACAGTACCTTAACCAAAACACCTTAAAATGATAAGAAACAATGGAAACAACTAGGAAACTATTGCACTTAGCCTTAATTTTGATTATATAGAGAAAACAAGTCTGTTGCATTGGTCGAGGTTATGTATTGTCCTGCGAAAAATCATGTTTCAGTAAGAAATGTATCCACTTTGGGCATCTAAAAAGGTGGTAATCCTATGTTACAACAGAGTGTCCATTACTGGTAAACTGGGGCTGACTCTTGGATTCACATAAAATTGTGTTTTCCATTTGATTATTTTTGTTGTTCAGTATTCCTTAAAATGAGAATTGAAAGAAAACACTGTGGATTTTACAAAATGATTTGTTTTTCAAACTGAATTTCTCATTTTGTTAAAAACCTTGCAATGTGTGCTAAATGGAGAAAGTGCTAATTCAGTGGATCAACAGGCAACTAAGTATAGACTTTGACGGCAGATAAAGACTGCTTGGCCCATCTAGTCTGCCCATTTTCCTACCTACAGGATAGGCAGCAGATCCTAGTTAACTAACAGCCTATTTCTTCCTACCCTCCACAAGAATTGCCTTATGTCTGTCCCATGCATTCTTGAATTCTCCCACAGTTTTAGACCACACAACCTCCTCAGGAAGGCTGTTCCATGCATCCACTACCCTCTCTGTGAAATAATACTTCCTCACATGTACTCTTATAGATTAATATGTGAGTTGGTGTAACTAAAAAAAAATGAAAAAAGAAATACATTCCTCAGGTGTGTGATGCTATATAGACCATGAGAGAGAAGCTTGAGGGTTTTATTTAAGCATCACACATCAGCAGTGGGTATAACATTTGAATTATTCATGCCAGCCAACATCTTATTTCATATAATTGCTTGTCCAAAAATCAGAATTCAGAAAATTTAGCCACTCAACCAACAGTTCCACTTCCTACCTAAAAGAAAAAGTATTTAAACTTGTGTTGCAACCCTGAGGTAGGGGTATGTGCTTTTTGGTCTGCTGGTGTTCAGACTAAGGGGGAGGGGACCATAATGGAATCTGCTCCAAGGGGTTATACCTTTGGAGTGCCACAGTGCTGAAGCATTTTCACTGTCTGTGAGAGGAGTGATCAGAAGTTAGGTTCAACATTTTGTACCTTGAGCTGTAGAAAGATACTACCAAATTACTGAATCTGTCTCTAGCCAGAGGAAAAGGGTGAAATTTTGACCTTCTCACTCTGGCACTACCATGCACATTCTTCACCTCATGGTAATCATCACCACTTTGAAATCAACTTTCCGTCAGTTCAGTGTTTGGTGAGGGAAAATGAATTTGCTTTCTCAAGAAGGAACAAGACACTTAAAGTGTCACACAACCACTAATAAAAAATAAAAGGGTAGGGCCTTTGCTTCACCTTGTGTCCTGTGATAGCTTCCAAGTTAATAACAGACCAAGAGAAGCTCACTTCATCAGGTACTATTGTTTAAATTGGGCAGCAGTTTCTAGAGTTTCAAAGTTGTAACTGTACTCCTTGTACTTAGCTATAAAATATTGCCATGTTGTATACCCAGAATAACTAGTAAGCAAAATTATGTGAATTACAGTTAACTTATTTAAATAACAAAATGACAGATTAAGACATTTTATCTGAGTGAGAATTTTCTTAAAGGGACATTCCTATACAGCCCCAAGTGCAGCAGCTGCTGTAGAAATGCCTGATTAAGGTTTTTAGCATAAAATAAATTATTTTATTTACCTGCTGTCTGGTGGTTTTAATTAGAAAGATCCGCTCCGTCTACAATGGCTGCAGAGCCCTTAGTGGACATTTCACACACCCGGATGGCTTCCACCACAAAGGTTATGCTAATGAGGACTACCAACAAATGTCAGAATTGGCAGCTCTCGTTAGCATAACCTTCATAGTGGAAGCCATGTGGAGTGTGCGAGATGTCCACCTGGAGCTCTGCAGCCATTATAGATAAGGCGGGTCTTTCTAATTTCATAGGAGTTTCCCTTTGAGTCTTTTACTCAGATACATGCTAGTTGGTATTTATCTTGTGTTGGGCACGTACTTTTAATTAGTGTACATTTTAATGCAGCAGCACTACCTAACCAGAAAGTGATCCGTTATGACCGTCGCAGAGCCACAGAAAATATGGCAACTGCTATCTAGAACTACTGCTGTCAATGCAGCAAGCAGCAGAAATGTAAACAAAAACATAGGATAACTGATCGAATTACGGGGTGCTAGTACAGTTCTGGTTGGAAAGAGTACCAGGTACTTGCGCAGCAGAGCACAGAGAATAAACTGTAAAAAAAGCGTGTGCTTTTTTTCACATTGTACTACTGCTTTAAAATCAAAGAAACATCATAAATGAAAATTTTAGTTTTTATTTTCTTTATTGAAAGGTATTATATGCATCATATACAAATTCAGGAAACCAAAAAACTTAAATGTCACAAGAAAGGATAAAAAGTGTTTGGGGGGGCTTGTGCGCCCCGCACCCCTCTGAATATAGATTATCAACTCCAGTGGGATGCAAGTCAAGCAGGGGGCAAAATTCCATATCACACAAACGTTAAGTGCCGCAGGCAGCAGCGGAGTTTCTGGACATCTGGTCCAGAACCCTGTACCTGCTGCACCAGAGTTATCCATCCACACCACCATACCATAAGGCTATCTCGGTGGCAGCAGGCAAACCCGTCCTCAAAACCCCTTCACTGTCCCTCCCCTTCCCCTCACTATCCCCCCTTCTGACACCGTCCACTACCCTCACATCTGTGTACAGTTGCTACCCTTGCAGGGTAGCCCAAGAGTATAGCACCCAATATGACTCGCCATTTTTACCTGTTGCCCATATTCTGTTGCTGTACTCATGGTATACCCTCCTTTCCTCCAGTGAATACAAATTGAGGTCTCTTAGTCCCTCCTCATATGTTTTGTGATGCTAGCCATGCACCATCTTTGTCATCCTTCTCTGGATAGCCTCCACCTTGTTAATGTCCTTACGCATATGTGGTCTCCAGTACTGCATGCAGTTCTCCAGCTGAGTCCTTACCAGTGTTTTATAAAACTGCCATCACCCCATCTTCTACTAGTAATACCTCCTGCCTATGCACCCCAGCATGTCACTGGCTCTCCTTGCAGCTTTTGTATATACTGCTTTGGTACCTTAAGGGCATTAAATATGATAACCACTAGGTCCCTTTCCTGTTTGGTGACAGCACCTTCTCCCAACCTGTAGCTCTCACTAGGGTTCCCCCTACCCAGGTGCATTATCTTGCACTTTTTTGCACTGAACCTCAGTTGCCACACCTCCGACCATCTTTCAAGCTTCTCCAGGTCCCTTTTCATTTTCTGCACTTTTTCTGGAGTATCCACCCTTTTGCAAATCTTGGTGTCATCTGCAGATAGGCAGACCTTTCCTTCCAGCCCCTCTGCAATGTCACTAATGAAGACATTGAACATAGTTGGTCCCAAAATTGATCCTTGTGGTACCCTGCTGGTCACCCCTCTCCCTGGATTGGATCTGATTTACCACCACCCTCTGCCTTTGGTTTGTCAATCAGTTTCTAACCCAGTGTATCACCTTTATGTTCCATGTCCAGACTACTCATCTTGTTAACCAACTTTCTGTGTGGGACGGTATTGAAGGCGTTGCTAACATCTAGGAATGTGATGTCTATGGCCCCTCCCTGATTCAATTTCCTAGTCACCCAATAAATAAAATCTATCAGATTCATTTGACAAGACCTTCCTAATGTGAATCCATGCTGCCTTAGATCCTAGGCACCAATGGATTGCAGATGTGCCACTGTTCTTTCTTTCAGCAGTACCTCCATAATCTTCCCCGCCACTGAAGTGAGGCTGACTCACCTGTAGTTCCCTGCTTCCACCCTACTGCCAGTTTTGTGCAGTGAGACTACATGCAACCTCCTCCAGTCCTCTGGAGCCACACCTGAGTTGAGTGACTCTGTGAAAAGGGTGGCCAGAGGCACTGTTAGTTCCCTGTGCAGCTCCCATAATATCTTCAGGTGTATGTCATCTGACCCCATAGCTTTATCCACCTTCAGCTTTGTGAGTTCCTCCTGAACTCTCTCCACTGTGAATGGGCTGGTGTCCACTTCTCTCCCCCAATTGCCACTGCTTGCCAACTGTAGTCCTTGACCCTCTCATCCTCAGTGAATACTGAACAGAAGGCTGTGTTCAGTATTTCTGCCTTGTCTAAATCCTCCCTCTTACACTCTCCCTCCTCCCCTTTGAGCCTCACAATACCCCTCTCATTTTGTTTATGTACCTGTAGAACGTCTTGTCCCCTTTTTTCACAGTCTGTGCTAAACCCCCCCTCTGTCTGTGCCTTGGCTTTTTTACAGCCTTCCCTGCTTCTCCTCCCTTTGGATTCCCTTATGCTTCCTGAAACTTGCTCTTTTAGCTCTTACTTAGTCTCCCACCTCTTTAGAGAACCATAGTGGTTTTGTTTTTCTTTTTCCTTTGGCCACTATCTTAATGCATTGGTTAGTTACCTCCATAATGACTCCTTTTAGTCTCCCCCACTGTTTCTCCACTCCCTCTATTACCAGGGCTGCTCTTAAACATCTACACATTTCATTGAAAGATGCCCTCCTGATATTTAATACATTTGCCCTTGTGTGGCTTAACTGAGTCCCTGTCTCCATGCCAGACCATACCACAGTGTATAGATATCCATACACAACCACGCTCCACCATGCACTATAGTGTTTACCATAGAGATGGAGGTTGGGGCCACCAGACACCAGGGAATGGCACAATATTGGGAAAGGCAGACAAATACCACTAGACAAGAGAAAACTTTGCATTGGGTGGTAAGACAGTGCCACTAGAAACCAGGGAGTGGTCCATATAGGATGAGTGGAAAGAGGGTGCCACTGTACAGCTGGGAATGCCTGTTACGGTATGCGGAGGAGGCATCAGTCATGTGCAGGGAAAGACTGCCCAAACTGGGGGTGTTGTTTGTGGTGATGACTATGCCAGAATTCCACAACAAAGCTCTTCCCTGCTTGCTAGTGGTTTGAAAATGATGCCCAAAATGAAACAGGCATATTGATATGCAATCAAAACTGGGTAACTCAGCATGTAGAAAATACTGAATGGGTAGCTATGCACAGTCAGTGTGTTCTACCACAGAGGGCATGTGATTCTCTCTGACCTCGAGGATAAAGCTCGAGTGTTCCATGGGAATCAGAACCCCGAGGTGGCACAACACACTGATTATACATAGAGTAGTTCAGCCTGTGTTTTTATAGTGTATATTATTATGTGAAACATGTGCATTGTTGTTTTTATATTTAGTGGTTATAAACCACTGCCAGTGAGTGCCCAACAGCTTCATAAACCACATTTGTTGTTTATGGAGCTCCATAAACCATGGGCAGAACAGTATCGCAGCATCACCTGAAAAATCACTGAACAAGCTGTCCTCTTGCTGGACGTTCACAGGCGCTACACAATCAGTCACTCAGCATGAGACAAGCTTGTCAGCGGTAACAGTTACTCTCACAAAGCGTCAAAGACAATTTAAACCAAAAAACAGTAAATGAAAAAATAAAACATGGAGAAGTGTGGTTCTATGGGGATTTTATGCACCATTTCAGTGTGTGTGAAATGCCCATATAAACCCCCTCAGGCTTCATGGGGTATCACACACCTCAGGGTGCATAAAATCCCCATAAACCAAACTTCTCCATACATTATTTTATATTTCTCTTTCACAGTGAATTTAACTTGTACATGTCTCTAGAGGGTTTAGAATGCTATTTTACCACAGAAGGGTACAATCACATTCCATGGTATTTGAACTGTGGTACAACAGCATTTTGAGAAATATGGATTTCTATGTAGAACAATGCTTTACAACACACTATCACTGCTACTGTATGCTTAGCCTTGCTCTTAATCCACCTGTGACCAGGTCTGTTGAACCCCATATGGTATCCAACCAAGCAGTTGCTTCTATTGCAGCTTCATCTGCATATTCCAGCTTGCTGTTTTCCACATGGAAATGGAAGGGTCTGCATTTTTACGACCAACTGACACTAATTCCAGGCAGGTAACCCGTAACATGATGGTGCCTACCGCAGAAGCTATTTCAATCATATAACACATTTTTTGGCTTGCATAAAGAGTTAACTTCATAAAGCCTGGCTTATAATTTCCTTGTGCGAGTCAAGTGGCCACCAAGCACTGTAGCCGTAGCCCTAAAACAGCATAATGATTATGCTAGGGAAATAACCCCATACATGTATACCTGCCAGCAAAGATGATCCAAGTATATTTAGGTGTCCCTTTCCCCGATCCCACTGCAATGCCCACAGAGTGCCTGCAACCCTGTCCCCTACCAAAAGTCATCATTATGGTGTTTTTAGGGGTTATTTAATGGCTGTTAGGGTTTTGGGGCAATAACTACCAGTTTACAAAAATGCACCAGATAGGATCTAGGGCTGTAGGGAAATGGGCAGACTAGGTGGGCCATATGGTTCTTGTCTGCTGACAGATTCTGTGTTTACTAGTGCAGAAATAGCCACAAAAAATGAGATGACAGGACCTACGACTACACATGTGGATGTACAGACCAGTTACATTTCACAGATCTTAGATTTTTGCAGGCCCACTATTGCAGTGATGGTGCTGTACTTGCAGTGCAGAAGACCCAAGTTTCAAGTGTTATCTTGGGAGTTGGAGGGTCAGCAAGAGGGAAGCAGATTGAGTTCTTGCTGGATTGCTCATCTCAGGGTGGGGTGGAGCAGAGTTTGGTGCTTTCCAGATATTATCAGTGGCTTTTGGGGGGTGGGGTATAATCCAGCTGGTTTTTATGTTATTCCCAGTTTCCGAGGTACTTTGCTTTCATACTTAATAATTTGTTGTATTCACATGGTGTAAAACTTTAATAAAGTTTGAATGGAAAAAAAGATATTATCAGTGGCTGAGGATAAGCAGGCTGAAACCACCAGAGTTGGGAAGAGGAGAGGCAGATGTCAGATGTACTGTGCAGGGGGGCATGCTGCACTCTAGGAAAATCTGTACTCCAGCTGCAGGATGACTCCAGCTGCCTACACACCCTGTACCTGACGACCCAGACTGTGCTGTCTCTGAGAGATAGCAAGTCCTGGGGGGTGTTGGCTGGGTGGCTGGTATAATGGAGGCTGCCAGTGCATGGGGAGAAATAAGGCTAACCAGAAAAAAAATATTGTTTACAGTAAAATTACTTTGTAAAGTTTTGTTGTTTGATCATCACATACACATTTTGGTATACAGTTGGTATTAAATGGACACTTGTCAATCCTTTTTGCATTATATTATATATAACTGAAAAAATATATTTAATGATTGCTTACCTTCTCTACAATTCATTCAAGTTGTTGGTTGTTTTAACCACTGAGCTTTTTTTTTTTTAGATTAACTGAAATGCATGCAAATAGTGTATTTATTACCAACATTTTGTTTCAAATGTTTGATCTACTCTTGTTGCATGCTTCTTGAACATTAGGAACACCCCCAAAGAGTGCATTTACTCATGATACAATAGTCTCCTCTCCTCCCACTGCACCATGAGTGTCTGGGTTTTAGAATGGACTATGTCACTCAGGGGCCATCATGCAGGAGAGTCAGTGCCCCTACAGGGTTTTATTTAACTCTAAAAATTGATTAGTGTTTTGCTCATAAAAGTGCAAAAATATTTTGAAAATGCATAGCACCTACCTCACTGTGTTTAACAAACATAACACTTCTAGAAAACCTATATAAATACTTTCTGAACAGTTAGTATTGTCCCAAGAAAAAACTGCTAATCAATTATTTAAAACCCTGCCCTAGAACTGATTTTCTTCAGGGGTGGGGAGGCCACTGTACTCCAGCAGTCAACTGACACAGGCCAGGATGAGGACACCAGCTGTTATCCTTCTTGCACCATTGACAGGGCTCTGGACTGCCAAACTGCTAAAGCATCTTGGGCTGGGTTGCCATAGCTAATGAGAGGAATGACCCTTCCCCCCTGCCTTCCCCCCACAGAGGGAGTGGCTGTACCAAAGGTCCAAATTTAGTCCATGGGATGGTGAATGATGTAGCTATGTGGCTGGTGGCAGTATGGCACATCTCCATGGTGCAGAGCCTGCTCTGTCTGTGGCTTCATGCAGGCAGCTGCTATTGTTCCCCAATTTTTATGCCAGCCCACCTCATGCGACAGCAGATAGTCATGTCAGACCTCACCATGTGTGCAGATCCATGTATTTTTGAACTCTATCAGTCCACCACCAGAAAAAATGAGAAGAGACAACATCCCCACCTCTTTCACCAACATGGGCATTCTATTCACTACACCCAAGCGAAAAACAGAAGACTCTTCCGTCGTACCAACATGAGTAGTTCAACATTCTACCAGTATGGTCAGCCTCCCTCTCCTCCAAATAAAACTAACAGCCAGCTTCCCTTAACTCCACAATCTCCCTCCAACAATGCCTCCCCTTTCACTAACACAGCCAGTTACCTCAACCACATGGCCAGCTCCCTTCTCACCCACATTACACTGCCGTTTTCCCATACATGTGCTTGCCCAGGTCACTACACATGGTCACGTCCATGGACAACATCCAACTGCACATCTGGCTAGCCTCCCCTTCAAATATGGACTGTACCCCACAACACCACCGGGACCACCTTACTGACCACATATCCAGAGTCCACACCCTCCATTAGCAAAGCAGTCCTTACTGGCACACTGCATAAGATCAACACCATTCAGCCAGCTCCAATCCAAGCACTGACCAAACCCCTACCACCAGCATAATAATCTAGCAGCCCCCAAGCAAAATCAGTCACATGTCTCCATGTCCAAATCAGCTGTACCACCAACCATGGTGAATCACCTTGCTGTACATTACCCTCCCCCCCAACCACCACTACCAAGTGCATCACAATAGTGGTGCCTCTAACACCTCACAGAACTGTTTGTCTTACATTCTGGAACACTTGCCTATGCAACTGGATGTAGTAGGCAGGCAGCAATCTTCCTTAAAGTTCCTTGCCCATTAGATACTGCCCAATATGCTGATAGAAAATGCTGGAAGACACAAAATAAAAAATGTGTTGCACTATGGCTGGCAGCAATCACAGAATAATAGCCCCAGTAAGCAGACACCCAACACAAATATATACAAACTGGCCAGATTAATTTCTTACCCCCCCCCAAACACCTCACAACACAACACAATATAATATATATTATATAGACAGCCCTGGCACAGAAAACTGCTGTAGGCTTTCCTTTTTAAGTATTTGTTTGCAGCTTTATGTCCAGGGCCACACTGCAGATGTGAAGTTCAAAATAAATTACCCCTGCAAGATTTATTTCCACTTTGTACGCAGCATCAACAGCCTTACCCCCCCATGCCACAACACAACCAGCAGACAAACGGTGAGCTTCCCATTTTTTTAAAGTTCAAACTGGCACATGTTTTAATAGGAAAACTGCAGTAAATGATCGCCCTTTAATGTGTTTTGGCAATAGGGTTACCACCTTTTCAGAAGCCCGAAGTGGGGCATTTCTTACTGAAACATGATTTTTCGCAGGACAATCTGTGACCTCAGCCAGTGCAACAAACTTGTTTTCCCTAATAATCAGAATCAAGACTAAATATTGTAGTTTTTTAGCTGTTTCTTATTCTTTTCAGATGTTTTAACTAAGGTATTATTGTTTTCTGCAACATTTTGAGGAAAGTTAGGAAATATTTTTTCTACTGAACGGTCAGGACATGTAGTATTTTTTCATGTGATTTTGCAGGACACAGCTGCCCAAATCAGGACTGTCCTGTGAATATCAGGACAGGTGGTAACCCTAGTCTGCAGTGTTGCAGACAGGTATGGCAAAGCAGGGTTGCAGTGGGCCTGACATTCTTTTTGTAAAGGAGAAGCCTCTTGTACACTCTAGGAGTTTGTTTTCCTCACCTGATCAGCTGTGATTGTTCCTGGAGGTCTTGCTTGTTATATACTGTGTTTAAAATAAAAATCAGTTGATTGGTAAAATTTTTATTAATAAAATAAATAAATATGCAGTCTGTCATCCATTTGAACTTGAATAGGTCCTTTTCATAATGCCGTCACAGCAACAGTCCTCTGGTGTCACACTGAATAATGTCCCACATTGTGCGACTACTGTTAACATTGGTTCCACCTCTCAGTAAATGGGGACAGAAATAAGTGACACACACATTCATTCCAGTGGGTAGTGCAATGTGTCAGAATGCTGCTATAAAGTTTCTGAACACTTGTTAATGAGAGCATATGCTTAACACAGAGAATGTTTACATGAATAAATACTGTAAACAAATGATCTGTGTTGTGTGCAGTTTTCATCTCCTTCAGTATTGCAAGCTGCATGCACGTCCATATTTAGTTTTTATTTAGAATGTCAGTGCATGGAATCCATTGTACCTCAATCCCAAGGTATTGCCACTTTCAGTATTGACTGTGTCACATATCTGTAGTTTTCCTCAAAAAAATATATCACAGGCTCATAGATTTAATAATCTGTTTCCATACATCAGCACTGAGTGAATGAACTGATCACCTTTGAATTTCATTTTTCATTTTTTTTCCCATTTCATTTAATTTTTATTGGTTAAACTGGAAAGGCAAGTGAGCATTGCTGCCTGTTTACACAAGTGGCCAGTGTCACCTTTGAATTTATTAGCAATGTGGTTTTCCAGCATTACTGAAGTACTAATTCTACTGTAATTCATTGTAATACTGCATACCTTCCAAGGGAGGTCTGAAGCTTTGCTAGATTATTTTAGGAAATTTTCAGGAGATTTTCTGGAGGAAATAGTTTATATAAATGTTGGCGGTTTGGGGACTGCTATGACCTCAGAAGCTCTTCGGTGCGTTTTGGAGCTTATACACTCTTCTGTGTATGTTGAATTCAGTAAATGTAATTACTGTCCTGCACCACAGCAGTGTCCTTTGTGTATGATGAACACTGATGAATGTTGAGCCAACTTCTTGTAACTGTCAGAGCAAGAAATGACCACATTAACATCCATGTGTAGTGGGCAATTCACAGAGTCCCCAGCATGGGATAGGGGATGGCTCTGGGAGCCTACGGCAAAGTGGGGGGGGGATCACAGTTGGTGGTTAAGTAAAAAAAAAGCAGAAGTCCAAGGAAAGGGGGAGTGGTTCATACAAACACCAGCTATCAATGGCCCTGCATTAAATTCCCCATTACATGAGGGAACAGCATGGTACTCTGTCCATAATTTGATGTGTAGCCATACATCAAGGATTGCAGTCTGCCACACTGCTGCCTTCCTGCTTTTGCTCACCTACATACAGCTTGGTGTCACTTCTGCTTGTTTTAGTTCCACTCATTCTGGTCACTGCTTATGTAACTCCCTGAGGTTGATTTTTTGCATTAAACCAGTGCGCTATGTCCCGTATGTCCCCCATTTTCACCAGTCATTACCACATTCTTTTAAGTTCTGTGTTTCACAGGTTACTGAACCGGAAGACCAATGCTGCAATGCTTCCTGACCAGTCTTGGAGTTCTCAGAAGTCTAACACTGCAAAGCTTCCTGACCAGTCTTTCTTTCAAGTTCTGTGAGAAACAAGTGTAACCCCTAGGTGGCGCTATCCCAAAGGATACTACCCCTGCCTGCATGACTAGGCGCAGGCTGAGTGGCCTAAGCTTACTAAATGGGTGCCTCCTCCAGAAGGGTTGGTTTAAGGGTAGAGTAGCTGCTCTGGGTATAGCCCTCCAGGACACTGATAACCCCCCCAATGGCTTGCACTGGTCAGCAGTTAAACAATCGCCATTAATGTCAGAATACAATGTTGAACCTACTGTTGGCACACTTACCACCAGGGCTGGTTCAGCTGCACTGGACCTGGAGACCCCCTGTAAAACAGGACCTGAAATAGAATAGTGAAATGGCAGTACAGTATCCCTTCCACAAAGGTACACACTAGCCAAGTTAAATGCAGAAAACAAAGAATCTGGTTTATTCAGGGGAAGTGAACAAGGGTAGGGAAGCAAACAGGCATTCTATTTCCTATCTGATTTAGTCAGGTTAAACATGCATGCACTGAGTCCCTCTAGCACAGTCACACACACCCTGGGTTCCCAGTTGTTACTCGGGCTAGAAGCATTGCCCGTAGTAAGTGTGCCTTGACCAGGCCACGGACCCCTCAATTTCTGGAACCTAAACAGTTTTTCAGAAATCCTCTGTACTGCAAGGGATCCAGCGTGCCTTGACCAGGCCATGGACCCTCAATTCCTGGAACCTAAACAGTTTTTCAGAAATCCTCTGTACTGCAAGGGATCCAGCGTGCCTTGACCAGGCCACGGACCCCTCAATTTCTGGAACCTAAACAGTTTTTCAGAAATCCTCTGTACTGCAAGGTACTAGCCCTGACCTTTGGATTTGGTACCAGTGGAAGCTGATTTCCAAGTAGCCCCACTATCTCCTGCTGAACACACCTCTAACTACTGTATCTCCCTCTGTGTCTCTAGTTGAATTTATGTGATAGGGTTTAATAATTTGTTTAATCCTTACAGTCATTTTAAGTTCTGAGTTGATATTGGAAGTGAATTTAGAGCCTTGACTGTGTAAATCTCTCTTTTGCTCTCTGCCCTGCAACCTCTCTCTTCCTCCCCCACACCGTCTGCTTTGCTCTCTGAACCTGCCCACTTTTATTTATTCTCTTTGTTCTGATGTGACCAGCCTACTTCTCCAGCCTTTAGAAATCCTGTTTTTCTGCTTTGTTTCGGGGATCCAGCGTACCTTGACCAGGCCACGGACCCCTCAATTTCTGGAGCTGAGACAGTTTTTTGGAGGTCCTCTGTACTGCAGGGTGCTAGCCCTGACTTTTGGATTTGGTGCCAGTGGGGGCTGATTTCCAGGTGGCCCCACTGTCTCCTGCTGAGCACACCTCTAGCTACTGTGTCTCCCTCTGTGTCTCTGGTTGAGTTTGTGTGCTAGGGTTTGGTGATTTGTTTAATCCTTACAGTCATTTTGAGTTCTGAGTTGATATTAGAAGTGAGTTTGGAGCCTTGACTGTGTGAATCTCTCTTTTGCTCTCTGCCTTGCAGCCTCTCTCCTCCTTCCCACACCATCTGCTTTGCTCTCTGAACCTGACCACTTTTATTTTTTAATAATTTGTTTAATCCTTACAGTCATTTTAAGTTCTGAGTTAATATTAGAAGTAAATTTAGAGCTTTTTTTTTTTTACTGTTGACTTTTCCATTAGCAGATTATATCCTCTCACCACTAGAGGGCTATATCTCTATCTCTTTATCTAGTACGTAAGCCATGTGGGCTCTCTCTGCCTTTCTCTCACCTCTCCTCCTCCTCCTTGCCCTGACCCCCCTCTTCTCTCTCCCTGGTCCTAGCCACCCCTACCCCCACCCCACCCCCACCACCCTCTACTCTGGTTTCCACTGCTACTCCAAGGGAACTCTCCACTTCCACTCGAGTCTTGTGCTTGGTGCACCGATTGGATATTCCTGGTTACTTAACCTGACCACTACTCTCAATAAGTGTGGCCACCTCTCTACACTGTACCACCTAGTAGTCCATATGGGACACCGCCTGGAACCTTGCAACTTCTACTCCAGGAAACAACAATCAAAACTATCTCTCAAAGAGCTGCGACTTGGCTCCTTAAAACTCCTACTCCTCCTCCTTCTCATCTCAGGCAATGTCCATCCCAATCCTGGCCCTAGAAGCTCAGGCCACACACAAACTCCAGGTGCCCTTATCCTTGCAACTATTAATATCTGCAGCCTACTACCAAAGCTGGATGCACTCCAAGCCTTCATATGCCAACACAACACTGACATCCTTGCAGTGGTAGAAACTTGGCTGACACCTAAAGTTCCTGACTCAGCAGTAACAATACAGGGCTACAATGTCCACAGGCTGGACCGGATATCCAAAAAAGGCAGTGGTTGCGCAATCTATATCAAAGACTCCCTGTCTTGGCACCCTGTAGCAACTCCATCACTTTCTGCCTCAGTCAAGATTCTGCCAATAAAAATCGTCCTAGGTCTCAACCATAAAGCCCTGACTATTGTCTCTGTATACATCCCACCCAGGGACCCTAAACATGGATTCAATGACGTCCTAAACTTTATCAACTCTCATTGTTCCAAAGCGGAACTTATTCTACTAGGGGATTTCAACATAAACTGGTTAGCATCGAGTGCCAGTGCCTATAAAGACTCCATCTCAGCTGCTAACCTCACGCAAATGGTAAACTCCCCTACTAGGATTAACTACAAGACTGGCACCAGTACCCTCTTGGATTGGGTCCTCACCACTCACCCCACAAGGATTTCTCATACGACCATTCTCCCAGACTCTCTCAGTGACCACTCCCCAGTCATGTGTGCATGGTCTAACAAATTCCTTAAGTCCCTCCCAAATTTATCACTAGCAGAGTCCTTCCTCGTGGAAAACTTCCACATCTCAAACAACACCTGCTTCTACAAGACTGGCTACCCATCTATGAAGCAACAGATGTTAACTTGGCTCTTGATCACTTCATCTCAATTTTCAACAAAGCCTGTGACCTCTTTGCCCCTGCTAAAAGGCACAAAACAAAATCTCTTCTAACCCATGGGTCACCGCGTTCTTCTCTCACAGCTGAAACTAAGGGATCACCTCTGGGCAGTTCCCAGGGCCACTGGCAAACAACTGGACATCAAAATTACAGACAACCATGAAATGCCTGCACAAAAGCCATACTGACTAATGAACCACCTATTACAAAAGCGCTCACCAATACATGGGAAAATGGTCGTGCTTTCTGGGACAATATCAAGGATGTCACAGGGAGGCAGCCAAAAACCTCTCCGGCCATGTTATTGGTTGATGGATCCTCAACCCTTGACCCCAAGGTGATCGCAAACATCTTTAACACGGCTTTTTCAGACCTTAGTGCTGTTCTACCCCATGATGTTTTCGAAAACAGGGCCTACTCCCCAAATATCTCAGCCCCTCAGTCTAACCATCCCCTCTTCTACTTCAGGAAGGTAAGGCTGAATGAAGTTCGCTGCTATATTACTGCAGCTATCTCTAAATCTAGATCTAGTAGCGACACCCTGGACCTTAAGCTTCTGTTGCTCACCCTCGATGAGGTAATTAATCCATTAACAAAAATCCTAAACCTCTCTCAGCTGTGGAAAATTCCCAGACCTATGGAAAACAGCCACCGTGACACCCGTCCATAAAAGTGGGGACAAGACGATTCACTCAAATTATTTGCCCTATCTCCATACTGCCCCCACTCTCTAAGGCACTTGAGTGCATCGTGGCTGATCAACTTACCGACCACTTGGATAAATACAATATACCTTGTCCACAACAACATGGCTTCCAGAAAGGTCACAGCACCACCACAGTCCTTCTTGAGTTCACTGGAGCTTTACACAAATCCCTTGACAACGGCCTTCTCACAGGGGCCGTTTTCGTCGACCTCTCCAAGGCCTTCGAGACAGTACACCATGGACTACTTATACACCAACTACTGAATGCCGGGCTATCACCGACTCTTCTCTCTGGTTTAAAAACTACTTAGAAAACTGGTCACAGAGAGTAAAAATTGCGGACGCTGTTTCTAACACCCTGCCTATTCACTCAGGTGTCCCACAGGGATCCATACTGGGAGCCCTCCTTTTTATTCTTTTCTTAAACTCCCTTCCTTACCACTGCTCTGAGCAGATCTTACTATATGCGGATGCTGCTGTTGTATTCTCCACTCATAAAGATCCTGCAACTCTTCAACACAACCTTCAACTTGGTTTCAGTTCTGTAGAGACATGGTTTCTTAATCATAAACTGGTCCTCAATGACAAGAAAACCAAATCTATGCTCTTCTGCAGCTCTTCATAACCCACACAAGCTACACCACTTGGCTATCTCCACCACCCAGGGCAACACCTAGATCAGGTGGTGTCCTTCAAATACTTAGGATTCAGCTTGACCCTAATCTCTCTATGGACTTCATGTAGATAATGTAGCTAGAGCTGCTAATACACGGCTTGGTCTCCTCTACAAACACAGACCACCTCACGCCAGAAGCTTTGAAGGTTGCAGTCCTGAGCTCTGTGATCTCTGTAATAGACTATGGTCTCATCATTTATGGCTCGGCCACAACCACAACCCTTAGATGCCTCTCAACTGCCTTAAATAAAGCATGTCGGCTCATCACTGCTGCTCACCATCTCACCCACACATGTGACCTGTACACTCAGACCGGCTGACTCCAACTATCAAACCACGTAAAGTTTCTCACCTGCTCCATGGTCAAAAAAATCAACATTGGCCTTGCACCTTCTGGGGTCCCAACTCTGTTACAACAACGAATTAACAAATGGTGCCTTAGGAGATCCACGCTACAGCTACTGAAAGTCCCCCACTGTCACACTTCACAGGAACAACGCTCTTTTGCTTATCGAGCACCACTCTGGTTCAATGGCCTCAGCCCAACTATTTCCTCTGCCCCAACTATTGGTATGTTTAAAACTAGGCTCCGGGACTATCTCACTACCAACAGCTCCTGTGACTGCCCAACTAACCTTGTTTCTCCACTTCCTTTCTGCTCTAGTTGTCCCCCCCCCTCCTCACTGGATTCTACTCACATCTTGGTATACCCAATGCTGCACTTTCACCCTTTGCCACCCTTCCTACATTCCTTCTCCCCTACCTCTTCCTCTCCTTATGACTCTGGCACTTCTTATCTGTTGTCTATTTTCTCTGACAAATGCTGCTGGCTGCCTTGTTACAATGCTACCCTTGAACTGTATTAATCTGTACTCTGTTTGCAATGTCCACATTGTTGTAATGCTTGATGTTCCCCATCATTTGTATTTCTCTGATGTGGAACCTTTGTAAAAGAGCCGTGGCTCAAAGGTATTTGTAATCCTAGACTTGATAAATAAATTGCAGCTATTGTTGGGGCCCTTAGAAAAGAAACGAGCAACATGCACTTTAACCCACAATTTGTAATCTGGAGCTGGATGGCTCAGTTCATAATGATCAACCAAAACAAATCAGATGACACACAATACATACAAACATACAAATCTGCCAGCAGAACAGACCAACTGGCTTATCAAAGTCTGCCTGAATGTGCAGCTAGCACCCTAGATTGCAGCTGCCCTAGCCTCCTCCTCCACTGTCCCTCTCATACCTGTCATAGCCCCTGTCCCCAGACCCTTCCTTTTGCTTTGTCCCACTCCTTCTTAAAAGCTTCTGACTGTTTTACATGTTACCACCCCCGTTGGTAGCACTTTCCAGTTAGACACCACCCTCTCAGTGAAGTAGTGCCTCCTCATCCATCTTTTAAATGTCCCCCCTCCAACCTTAGTCCATGCCCCCTCATCTCCCTACCTTTCCTCAGTTTAAACATCCCTCAGTGCTAGGTTTATTTACCCCCCCTCAAGTATTTGAATTTTTCAATCATATCCCCATCCCTCCTCTCCTCCACTGTGTACATATTCAGCTCCTGCAGCCTGACTTATTTATTTATTTCATAGTTCTTTCTTTCCATCCCCTTTAACATTTTTGCGTCCTCCTTTGTACCCCCTCCAGTAATTTTATATCTGTCTGCAGGTATGGCCTCCAGTACTGCACACAGTACTCCAAATGTCTTCTGACCAAGGATCTGTAGAGATACAGGATCACATCCCTATGCATGGATGATAAACATCTTGCAATACATCCCAGTACCCTGTTTGCCTTAGCCACTGCTTTCCTGCATTGGCAGAGCTGTTCATGCTTACTGTTACCAACACCCCAAGGTCCTTCTCCTCCTCAGTGAACCTTAGCCTCACCCCTCCAACCAGTAGTCCCTCCTCTGTTTTTTTTGCCCTGAAGTGCATCACCTTACAGTTCTTCATGTTGAATCATAGCTGCCACTTCTCTGACCATGTCTCTTGTTTGGTGAGGTCCCTGTGCAATTGTTTCCATCTATCCTCTTCATCCCCCACCACCCCCATTTTGGTATCATCTGCAAACAGAATAACCCTGCTCCCAACTCCGTGTGGCTATATCAGAGATAAAGAGCTCAAATAGCACCGGGCCCAGCACTGAACCCTGCAGCACCCCACTTGTCATTGCTCTGGGTGTTGAGAACTCTCCCCCACAACCACTCTCTACATCCTCCCTTGTAACCAGATCTCTATCCACTTTGTCAGCTTTTTCCCCACCCCCACAGCAGTCAGCTTCCCCCCAGCCTCCCATGAAGCACTGTATCAAAGGTCTTGCTGATGTCCAAGTACAGGACTTTTACTACATGACCCCCATCTAGCTCCCTTGTTACCCAGTCACAATTCTCTATTAGGTTTGTTTGACAAGACCTCCCCAAGACAACCCTGTGTTGCTGCCCATCCCAGAGGCAATTACTCTTGAGGAATGCCACCAGCCTCTCCTTCAATATAGTCTCCATAAGCTTCCCCACTTTGGAAGTGAGACTGACCAACTGATAGTTTCCTGGCTCTTCCCTAGGCCCATTCCTGTGTATGAGCACCACGTGGACCACCCTCCAGTCAGGAGTCACACACCACGTTTCCAGGGAGGTGTTGAACAGATCTGCCAGTGGCTCAGACAACACCTCCGCCGTCTCCCTCAGCACCCTGGGGTGGGTGCCGTCTGGACCTGGTGCCTTGTCCACCCTTAACACCCTCAGCCCCTCTAGCACTCTATTCCCAATGATCATTTTGTCTGTCACCTCCTCCCCCACCTTCTTCCACCCCCCAGTCCATAATGGTAGTGAGTCCATTCCTCTCCTTAGTAAAAGCAGAGCAGAAGTACTCATTCAGTATTTCAGTTTGACCCTCTCCCTCTTCCACTCATTTCCCTCCCCACTTTATCCTCACTATATGTTCTTTGCACTTCCTCTTTTCCCTGACATATCTAAAAAGGTCCTTCACCCCTCCCTTTAGGCCCTGTGATAACCTTAATTCCCTGGAGGCCTTGGCTTTTTTCACCCACCTGGCCACCTCCTTGGACCAACTCCCATATGCTTCCTTATTCTCTTCCTTCCTTGTTCTCCTGTACTTCCAATACATAGCCCTCTTTGCCCTCACCCCCTGCAGCACTCACTGTTCAACCAGCATGGTTTTCTGCCTCTACCCTTCTTACTCCTAGCACTGGTGCAAGCTACTGTGGCTTCCATTAGCCCAGCTTTAATAACTTCCCACTTTTGCTCTGCATCCATCCCCAGCTTTATATCCTGGAGTCTCCCTTGCAGTATTTCTCCTATCCTCCCAAAGTCTACGCTCCTAAAGTTCACCACCATCATACCCATGCCTTCAGTCTCCCTACCCAATGTGAGTATGAACCACACTGTTTGTTGGTAGCTACCAGCTAGTGGGTCCTCAACCCTTACCTCCCCCACTGCCTCATCATTTGCCAGTACCAGGTCCAGTGTGCTACCAAGCCTTGTAGGCCCACTTACCATTTGTGTCAGGAGGCCATTCTGGATCACATACAGGAGCACCTGATCCCTGGCGCTGTCAGTGGCAGGGGTGCTCGAGTCATCCCCCACTATCACCACCCTCCCCCTCCTACACACCCTCCTTATCTGCTCTGCCAACTCCCCATCCAGTTCCCCTGACTTGGTTGGTGGTCTGTACACCCCCCAGGCTCAATTTTCTAACCTTAGGAGTCCAGACGCTGCACCCAAAGTGCCTCCATCCTCCCATCCTCCCCCTCATCCCTCGTACATTTGATCCCTTCTCTCACACAGAGTGCTGCCCCCCCTTCAACTCCCCGGCCCCTCCTGTATATACTGTACTCCGGGATTGCTAGATCCAAGTCATGGTACTCAGTGGCCCAAGTCTCTGTTACTGCAGCAACATCCACATTCCCCTCTGAGAGGAGTGCCTGAAGTTCCACCATTTTGTTTCTCAGGCTTCTTGCATTTAGGGAGACCACCTTACATCCATACCCCTCCTTTCTCTCTCTCCCCCTCTTCTCATTGGTCTGCTCCCCTCCTCTCAGTAGTCCACACCCTTTTTTCATCTTGTTATTGCAATTCACACTGGCTACCCTGCATGCCCCTTCCCTGAGTCACTTCACCTCTGCCTTTATCCGTATCTAGGGGGGTGAGCTCACTAGTCTCCCCAATCTGGACCGTTCTACTATTCTCAGTTCTTTTGCCACCCCCCCAGTTTAAATCTACCTTAGTTGATATATATCCCTCAATTCCACCCTTTAGTACTCCCCTCCCCTTCCCGCTCAAGAGTAGCCTGTCCCCTACATACAAGTCACTATTCCCCTAGATCCTACCCCAGTTTGTCACTAAACCATAATTCTTGGTGTGGCACCATTCTCTCAGCCACTTGTTGAACTCCTCTATCCTTTCTTTCTTCCCCATTCTCGCACATGGTACCTGGAATACCTACGAGAATGCCACTGACTCCCAAACCCCGTCACTCTGGCTGTCCAACTTCCCCTTCACCACTTCTACAGACTCCCCCACCAAGCTGTTTGTACCCATGTGCAACACTAAGTGAAGTTTCTTCCTCCCCTTCGATGCACACTTGAGCAGTGCCTGCCCTGGCCTTTCTGTGGTCAACCTAGGATCATCTTCAATCCAAATATGGCTGTGTCTTTCCCACCCCTTCCACCCCATCTAACCCCTTTCAGTACAGAATCCCCCAGCATGAGTGTCCCTCTGTTCCTGTCCCTTACCCCTTTGCTGTCTTTTACCCTTTTCTCTACTCCAGAGTACATACTGCCCTGCCCCTTACACACTCCAGCTGCACACTCTTTGTCTCCTGCAACCACTCCCTCTGTTTTTACCTCACTCCCTGTTTCTGCCCTGCTCCTCTCATCCCCCCAATCATCTTACCAGCCTGACCTCTGCATATTGGGCTTTTCCTATCAATCTTCCCTCCACTCCTGCTGATCTCCAACCCCTTCCCTATACCCTCCATTGCAGATTTTGAGCACCCATTACCCACGACCCACAATGATTTGAGCTTTGTTGCAGGAAACTATCCTGATGATTACTCAGGTTACCTAGACCAAGAGGCAGGACTGACAAGATGAAAATTTCAGGATGGTATGCTGTTTGCCAGGGGAAGCAGGGCCCACATGATGCACCATGACGGTTGATCCTGTTTGATGGTGTTGAGCAGGGAGCCAAAGCCCCAAGTGGGTCTTTCATTGGATGAATCTCTGCAGCATGAGTGGCAGTCTAGGCTGAGATGGAGAGGTCCAGACCAGGTGAACAGTTTGGATTGCAGTCCATTTTAGGTGCTGGATGCAATGTCCAGCTAGTGCAATACATTCAGGGGCATGGGGAACCAAATCATGACTCACACTATACATTCAGCACAATTATAACCAAAACAGCCAGATACCATAGTTTGGATGACAGTCCGGTTGCAATAAAGCAGTGTCTCTGTGCAAACCATACGTTTTGCAGTTCTCTCCAATTCCTGACAGGCTGCTCGCTTCAAGAGTAAGTCTTTGGTCCACACCAGGCATAATTTACTCTCTCACAATTCAGGATTACTGTCTCAATAACAGCAATCTGGACAAAGTCCAATATCAGATTGCAGGCTTCTTTACACTGGAAGATGGCAGCAAGCAGGCCAGACACAGCCTTCCCACCGAATCCCAGCACTACCACGCAGGAGCAGCTGCTTGAATTACTTGAGCAGTTCACTCTCTCAACTCCAACTCTACACTGACACACACTGCTGCAGGCAGCTCTGGGATTTCCCAGTGATCCAAAAGATTTGGTTGGTTGGTCCATCATTCTGTCACAGACAGTAGAAATTACAATTCCTACAGAAATTCACTCTCACAAAACAGCTGAGGACAGTCTCCATTTTAAGGTCCCCATAGTACCGATTGGTCCAAACTGGCAGTCCAGTACCAAAATGGTGTTTCTAGGAAGATAGTCCATGCTGCAAAGGAAAGCAGGTTAGACAAACTATTATATTATTATTATTACTAAAGCAGATAATCAGAAAGCAATCACAGATCCTATTAGGACTTCCTCTGTGCACTTAGAGATGGCAGAATGAAGCAGCTGTAATGCTGCTCGGGTGGGACTCAAGCCTGAAACCACTTGGTTCCCACCTAAATTAATTATAACCCATGAGATAGATACCTCTTAAAGAAACAGGCACAGAAGCTAACAGGGCACTCTCATGCAAGTACATTCAAATGATTTAGACACAGAACACAAGCCTGGCAGTGGGCCTTAGGCAGACCCAGAAAGACTTTTTAGGAACCACCATTTGTGGGGGGGGGGAGGTTACACCAGTAAAATATAAAAAGATGACTCCAGATATGTAATTGTGCTGTTCCAGGCTGACAAATTGGAATCTTGTCCACAACATGAGTGTCAGTGGATCATAGAATATCATTTAATATTTTTTTAATGATTTATGCAGGCAAACATTATGGGATATTGTCTAGGGTGTGGAAAAGAAATCTGGCAGACAGGGTGTGCAGCGTTTGCTGTGCAAGAGTGTTAGTGAGAGTCAGGGCAGTCATGAAACAGATCAAAATCTAAACTATAATATAAAAGTGCCCAACAGGGTTATACTGCATGGGGAGGGGCAGAATTGTTCAAGTTGAGCAAAGAATACTGGCAACACCTATCCTCCCCAAACTCTATGCAGTAAATGGGCAGCAACTGGAATCACAAAGGCTATGCAATATCCCCCAGAAGCATGTCTTTCAGTACTGGGGCATTGATTGGTGAAAATATGGCTGTCCCAGGGCAGAGGTATTGATCAAGGGTATCAGACTAGTAATCCCCCACCCCAACTGCTATTCTGTAACAAGGAAGTGGTTTGGGGTGCATAGGTGGTAATCATCCCCTGATCCTCCTGTCATTCAGTGTCTTGGCAGTCACCAGAGCTTAAGACTGCAGTCTCACCACCACATGGGACAGGTAGGATGGTGGTGTTCCTTCTGGTGGCTGAAGGTGGAGGCAGTTCTAGCATTGATCAGGCATATCCAACATTGTTCAGATAGCATGAATGTTGTGCATGCTGGTGTTCCATCTTAGTTCCAGTCTATCAAGACTTGGGAAACTTTGTGAATGATAGGGTACAGTACACATTGCAAGTCCATTGGTTGGCAGGATCCACCAATGGGCTTCTAGGTGTACAATAGGTGTCATTCACAGACAGCTGTATCAGCAAGCAGCAGTGGCAGCATGTGGGTGAGTTGAGCTGCCCACTGACATTAGGACCTTGCCATGATGGGGTAGCAGGGTGGGGCAGGGGTGCCTGAGTGGGGGTAGTCCACTGGACCACTGGGTTGACCTAAGGGATTACGGCAAATGTGTGATTAGGTCAAGCTGGTGGGAATGGGATCAGTTATTATTCCTTTACCACCGCAGTGTGCAGCATAAAATCAGAGTGGTGGGCAGGGAGCGGGGTTCACACATGTTTTATTTACTCTTGCAGTGTGTGGCATGCAGTTGGGATGGCAGGCAGGGAGTGGGGCACTGGACTGCCAGAGTGGGAAAGCTGCCATCTCCAGTCTGCAGTACAGCAGCCTGCCTGCCAGTGGGTGAACACCCAATTATTCTACTTGTTGTAGATTTATCTTAAGGAGGCACATCTCCGGACTTGCTCTAGGGATGCGCCTCCAATGTGGATTGTGAATGGGGCTGTGCACCATATGCATGGGCATGCCCCTTGCACCACCCCTCCAGATGCACTACATAACATTAAGGGTGGTGTGTGATGCGCATCAACTCCTTGCCAGAATTGCACCAGTGCACAAGTTGGGGTTGCACCGTCACATCTTGGATGTGCTGGGTGCATCCTTTTAGTGACTCCTGCCCCTGGAGTGGACAGTACTTCTGAACAGATGAGTCCATTATCAAGTAGCTAGTAACTGCAAAATATGCTAAGTTAAAATCTCAAGTAATTAATAACTGAGCCATTTCTTGCATTTCAAGTAAAACAACTGAATCATTTTTTAAGTTATTTAAACTAACTCTCAAGCTGGATCATGTTTAAGTAGAAAACTTCAATTAATTCCTAGCTACAATATTTTTTAGTCTCATTTCTCAACTAATGAATAAGTAAACAGAAACAATTCCCAACTAATTGCTAGATGGCAAAAGTTAAACATTAATTTAGAAAAACTCCTCAACCAATGATCAGGCATAATGCTTAACTTTTTAGTTAGCCTTTACCTAATGAAAAGGTAATCACTAATTATTTGCTAACGTATTTTTTTGTATGGGCACACTGAACAACTGAAGGAACACAGAGCTATCATGCAGAAAAGCACTATGGGGAAGTGATATGGGAAAAGTGGAGGTATGCCAAAAGTGTGGCAGCAGACCAACAGCCATGCAGCTGTGGCAAAGAAAACTAGAGGCCAAAGAATACTTAAGCTATATGCTCTTTATTTTGCTCAGTCACAGGTTTACCACAAGTCCCCCACTGTCCCACCACACACCTGGCAGAGCCTTTTATTACAACTCTCTACCACACACCTAGCAACCTGACAGAGCCTTTTATTATGACTCTCCACAATCAGTAGCTCAATATTTCCCTCTCACATATTATAACACAAGAAACAAAACTAGTGTAGCACTATAACAAATAAAGGAAACAGAATGTAATTAGTGATGGGAAATCAAGACAAATTCAATGTCATATTACAAAAAATATTATTGTTGCCATATTGGTCCTTGTAACAAAAGATCCAGAAAAAAATGAATTGATACCTGATGATTTAAGCACCTGTTTTCTTTTGTAACATCTATGTTGGTCCAATAAAAGGTATCGACTCATCTTATTTTCTGGAATGTCAGATTAGGAAACAGAAAAAAAAATATTTCAGGTGATAAAAGTTTCCTTGTCATTAAAGGGCAACATGGGAACAATCAGTATCTTACTCCTACTACAAGACTATCAGCAAAAATCAAAAATATAGACTTTGTTTCACTGTCCTTTGTGTCTGTGTAAGGACTTTTTTATGTGAAGAGGTGCCCTTTTCAATTAAGCAGCTGTCACTTGCAAAATTAGCCTTGACGTACTGAGCCAACTATTTCCCAAAGGTCACAAGAATTGTGCTGAAATGAGCCAGTACTATAAAATAATGGAGCAGTCATAAATCTGTCATCTGATGCAATGACACATCTTATGTATGGTTAGTTTAATACTGCAAATCATCCTCCAGCTTTGATGCTGGTTTGAAAAAGACACTTATTCCAGATGACATTTTTAATGTTCTTATTTTGCAGCTGTAACATTGAATTACATTGCCAACACATCCTGGGGGCAGGGAAACTGACATTTTCTGAATGAATTAGCCTCTCTTTTCTCCTCCTCCGCCTCCTCTGGCTTCCATCTTTGAAATGTATTATATTTGTAGCTGCAAATGCCATAGGACTGCATGGTTTTGTTATACAATTGTTATTTAAGAAGATGTTCAAATTGACATAAAATTCTGTAGAAAAACAGTACATGTATTTCATACATAAGGGTCATTTTAAGAAAGGAGAGGCTACTGTGCAGGTGAGATTTTAGTAAACATCAGAAAGCAATATTAATTTTCTTTGTCAGTATCATAAAGATGCATTGCACTAATGCAAAGCGTAGATGATGTATGCTAATAATGGATTGAATATTCTTCTAAATTAGTGTGCAGGAGGTATGAATAAATAAACAACAGCATACCATTAAAATTAGGGATGAGCAAAGCAACTGTAAACCCTGCTTGTATTGTAGTCCAGGGACCTGATTTTCAAAGGTTTCAAAAATTCACACATGCAGTGCAAGAGGTTGTGCAACGGGGAGTACTCTTGCCCAACTGCACGTTCTTCCACATGCACTCCATTTCAAAGAGCTAGACTGTTTGCAATGGTTTCTGTGGTTTAAAGCAGCCTATATGAAGTTTCTATGCACAGCTGTGCCAAACTGCTACCTCTGGTATTGCCAGGCATAGCTCTGCTCCACACCTGCACATGGCAAAAATTTGCCAAATCTTCATCAGAGAATGCAACCAAGAACAGAAGATACCCTGTGGTTGGGGGAAAGAAGCAAAGAACATTTTTAGACAGTAGCAGAGGTATGGTAGTGAAAAAGGAAGGAGATACATGTGCAGTCACAATTCAGTGGTGCAAAGTTCAACTGTATGCCACATTGCACTATACACAGTAGAGTCACAAGACTTTTACTGCATGGTCATACTCCTGCATGGTGAGCACTGAAGGAGAGGGGCTGGGCAGTCATGGAAATGCAGGTGCCACTATTCTAATAAGCCTCTTAGCTACAGTTTGCATCGTGGCTAGCTGGCACATCATTCTCAGTGATTAGCTACAGCCCCTGCAGCCCAGAAGAAATGACAAAAAAAGTTATAAATGGGTGGAGATGTACAGTACAGGCCTGTGAACTGGAGCTAGTATTCAGGTGGTGGAACAGGTAAGGTGGTGCAAAACACTGCTGATTATTCTGTGTGAGGAACAGAGCAAGAGTGGTGTGATCCACTTGACAATAAGGATTCACACTTTTGACTGTAGTGCTAGGGAGCTCTCTAGACTAATAGGCTGGATGACTGGCAGCCAGTGATGACAGCTCATAAGCAAGAGCAAAAGTAAAGGATGCATGGGTGGAGAGACAGTAATTGTGTTAGCGCCATGTCAGCAGGGTCCCATGCATGGGTGGAGAGACAGTAATTGTGTTAGCGCCATGTCAGCAGGGTCCCATGCATGGGTGGAGATACAGTAATTGTGTTAGCGCCATGTCAGCAGGGTCCCATGCATGGGTGGAGAGACAGTAATTGTGTTAGCGCCATGTCAGCAGGGTCCCATGCATGGCACAGCACATCCCACCTTGTTCTATTTAATATAAAGACATGGCTATCAACCAGAATTTTATTGGTCAGACAACTACATTTGAGCCCACTAACATCTGGATTACCAAATTTACATTTACTTCTGAGCAACAGTGTGGCAGGGGCAATTCCATCCCTTTGACATCGTACTGGCTTTGTGCATGGCACAAAAGTGTGGTGTAGAACAAGGAAATCTTTTGCACCTCACATTTGGGCCTCCTCCCAATGTGACTGTGAACTGGAACCCAGTTCTCAACAGATGTACTAGTAGTCAGAAACAGCCAGAAGAAAAGCAAAATACTAGCAGTCCAAGGTTCACACTAAGGTAAGTGCAAGAGCAAGAAGGCGGAGGCCCATAATGCTCTTATTCTAATCCATTATATAATAGGAACAATCATATCCACTGCCTATCAAACCATCTAAACTATTTTTAAAAATACATTTAGTTTCACTAATAACAACTTTAAGCAATAATCTATTCCATGGACCAACAACTCTGACAGTGAAAAAATATTTTCGACTAGATCTCAAGAATGGTTTTCTGACTAGTTGCAAAGGATGCCCCCTAGTATTATGGTTATGATTTTTCAATTCTAAACCTAGTTCACATAAAAGATAGGGGTCATGAACAATGTCGTATAATAGCATAAGATCACCTTGAAGATGACGTGTGGATAAGGGCATAAGTTTTAAGATGTCTAACCTTCCCTCATAAGAGACATTGTATAGCCCAGAAACTGTTTTAGTAAATTTCCTTTGAACTGTTTCTAATAAAAGGCCTTCAGATTTTTTATACAGACACCAGAGCTGGGAAGTGTATTCTAAATGTGGTCTGGCATATGCTCGATACAATGGTAACAGTACCTCACGCTCCCTCGATCTGATCTTACATAGGATAGACCATACTGCTCTGTTGGTTTTGTTAATACTGCTGTGTATGTGTCTGTTGTAAGATAAATCATCTGAAATAATAACGCCTAAATCTCTTTCATCTGATGTTGTGTCAAGTGGTATACCATCCAATGAGTAAGACATATGCAGATTTCTTGTACCTAAATGCATTACTTTACATTTCGAGATATTCAAAGTCATGCCCCAGTTCTTAACCCATGTAGTAATATGATCAAGATCTTTTTGGATGATGTTAGCCTGGGAGACAGAGGCACAAGGACCACCTATTTTAACATCATCTGCATATTTAATGGTAAAAAAAGAACAACCTAAGGTAAGATCAGCAATAAATGCCTGAAAAGGCAAGGGCCCAAGACCGAGCCCTGTGACACCCCACTTATCACTGTACTCTTAGCTGATTTTCTCCCATTGAGCAATACTTGCTGAGAGCGATTTTGAAGCCAGTTATTTATCCAATTCACCATGAAACTATTTATATATGCTAGCCCCAGCCCCTTTTCTAGTCCCTCATACCCCTCCCTACCTTATCACTTACCAGAGGCTATGATCACCATTTTTCAGTCACTCAAACACTGTGTCTCCTTGTCTACATTGGCTTGCCCGGGAACCTTGGAAGTTTTGGGTGCCATATGTTGAATGTATGTCATGATACCTCCATTGTTGATATGTATATATTAGATTATCTAGTGTGCTTTTCATTGGCCTACCTTGTACTGTTATGTTTAATCAACTTCTGCCTTTTCTTACTGTATATATAAGTGTTTTGAATATATCTATATATGTACCAATTATTGAACCTTGACCTTATCAGGTCCATCTTGCAAATGAGCTGTACTCAACGATGTTCGCCTGAATAAATAAAGATTTGATTGATTGATATTTAATTTATGAAGTTTAATAATTAGAACCCAATGTGGCATGATGTCAAAAGCCTTGCTGAAGTCAATAAAAATGACATCACAAGGCAAGTTTTTATCAAAGGAAGAACTAATATGTTCATAGAAGCATATTAAGTTGGTTAAACAGCTTCTGCCTTTTTTAAAAACCATGTTGCTCTACATCATAAGAATCAAGGACAGGAGATATCATGTTGTTATTAAACAATTCAGCCATTATTTTTTAGGATCATGAATCAAAATGTCATTGTCAAGTAATGGACCAACTTGACATGTGGGTTTCTTCAAAGAATTAAAATGAGTGTAAAAGTGCTTGCTGTTTAATTTATCAGTTAGCACTAAATTATATTCCTACTTGGATTTAACCCCTTTGATCATGGTCTTACATTTTCTTTGTGTTTGAATATATGAAGCCCAATTAGAGGATGTTTTAATTTTTGTGATATCTGATGTACTTTTTACACTTTAATCTAATATTTCTTTTGATTTACTGGTTCCTCCATTTGGGGACTTTATTTTGGTTAGCATTTTTAATCTTAGATGGAATGTATAATTCTCTAAAATGACAGATAATGTACTTGAAACTTTCCCAATAAAATTCTGGAGTAGAACCTGTCAATAAAAACTCCCAATTGATATTCCCAATAATATGCTTCATTGTCTTCAAATCAGCTTTATCATACAAATATATTTTGGTAAGATTGAAGTTATAAACATAAGTTTGTATAATATTAAATGTGATGGTGTTATGGTCACTATTCCCAATTGGGTCGCTAACCAGAATATTATCTACTGTTAGGTCATCATCACAAAGTACGAGGTCCAGAATATTATTTCCTCTAGTTGGGGTGAGTATATTCTGTGTAAGACCCAACTGAATACATGTAATCAATAGCCTATTCCCCTGACTGGTATTGGCACTTAAATTCTGCCAGTCTATTTCATCTAGGTTGAAGTCATTTTTACAACAGAACTTTAGTGTTACATACATTTGAGAGAAAATAATTGTTTGAAGTAAATTAAATGTAGTAAATTCTGTGGTAAACCTTAAGAAATTCTTCTTATACGTACTCTTTATTGCTAATTGATGAAACCCTCAACAATCCTTGGTGTAGGTCATCTACTTTTCTTGAGTGCTCAAATTGGCAGGGACACTGGTTTACCGGGATTGAGAAAGGGCATATTCCATTTTGCACATTGTAAAAAACGGTATTGTCACCGGTGTCTGATAAGCCAAATCGGTTTCCGGTATTTGGTCCTCTGTACTTTATTTAACAATTTTTAACTCTGCTAACATGCATTTTAGCAATTTTGACCTCCACTGCTGCACATCCTTCCATCCTTGTATCAATTTAAAGTTATTTTTAGGTACAAGATGTGATGGCAGCAGCAGCACTACAGCCCCATCTCTAAGGTGTGATGGAAGCAGCACTACGGCCTCATCCCTCAGGTGCAATGGCAGCACCAACAGCACTACAGCCCCCCTTCCTCTGGTGTGATGGCAGCAGCAATAGCACCATGACCTCCCTCCCTCAGGAATGACAGAAGCAGTAGCACTGTGGACCCCATCCCTCAGATAAGATTGCAGCAGTACTACTTTCCCCATTCACCACTGGTGATGGCAGATCCTACAGCCCCACCCCTTCGGGTAATGGCAGTGGCAACAATGCAGTCCATATCCTCAGGGGTGATGGCAGTAGTGACAGCACTATGATCCCTTCTTCAACACCCACACCCCACATGCACAAGTTACAAATGACTTGGTCTCTTTGCTTGTTAGAACTCACATGTGAATTAATCTGAACCATCACCACTAAGGTGGACTACCTTTGTTTTTTCCTATCTATAATTTAACTGCTCGAACTGGATATCTGCCTGTGACACCACTGACCAGGGCTAGGGAACAGACTTGGGTGTTGAAGGCCAGCTGGTGGGTAAAGGCTTGATTGTCCAACGACCACGCACCTTCTCCTGGGAGGGAGGGTGGGTTCACGGCTCAGCATTTGCTGGCTCCTGGTGGATGCCAGAGGCACAACAACATATCAGCCCTCACTGCAGGAGGGAGCATGATGGACATCGGCTTGTGCCTTGACATCATGTGGCCTGTCAAGAAAATAGGAAAACACCCACTGGCCAACCGAAGGACAGCTATTGGTCCTTCCATAAACTGGAAGCCTCAGACGTGTGTCTGTTCTGACCCCTGCCATGCTAAGGATACACAGGAAGCTCTTTGGGATAATTCTCCTCCCCTGGTAGCCTCCCACTGGGGGTAAGGGCCCGACTCAATGAAGGGTTACTTTTGGTTACCTGGTAGCACAGCACTAATGGGCAGTGGATGGTGGTCGGAAGGGGGGCCTTGGCGGGCCTGAAGGAGTGGATGGCCAGGGGGTAGGAGGAGAAAAACAAAACTGCTTGAATGTGCTTCTTTGAAATAAAGTGTCTTCACCTAAAAAATCCACAAGTGATTAGTGGAGGACCTTCAAATGGATTCATGCATCTCTCAGACATGTGGATGCTTTTGTTTTATTTGGTGTCCATGAAAAGGGTGTTTCCTAGTTTTCATGTCTTTGTTCAGATGTGAATTGAGCACCACTCTGCCCACCAGCATCATACAGCCCTGGGGTCTTACCGTCTATATGTCATTGACTGTGCTTTCAAAATCCACTGGACAAACATAAGTACACTAAATACTTAACTTTTGCTTTTTGTTGAAGCAGTCATCAGAAAACTTTTGTTGTCACAGAGACTGAAACAGCAGGTGGGAGAAAGGTGCAAATCATCCAATTCATCTAAGTGGGTGCTGACTGTGAAGTCTTTTCACAAGTAGTAAGGCAGTTTCTTCTTTGTGAACATATTTTCATTCAGACTAGTTTTCATTCAAACAACTGAGGATTTTGGATGGCCCTACTGATTACAGTATAAACTTGAATAAGCTAGTTGGCAACAGTGATCCTGTGTTTAGCAATCTACAATCTAGAAGCTCATATGCAAACAATACAATGAAAACCTGACTAAAATCTAAAAACAAGCTTATGAAACACATAAATGTGTCTGAACATTTACCTTTACCTATACAAAATCATTGCAGTCCAAGTAAAACGCAGACTAATTACATGGTACTCTGACTACTATTCTATGATGTAATAAACATATATTGGTATTTTTTCTATATTCTTTGTAAAGGAGGTAAGGCCCACTATGCAGAACTGTCTGTTTTCAGGAGTGACCTAGAAGCATGGGGGAGGTTAAGTGACTTGCTTGGAGTCACACAGTATGTAAGTGGAGGTTGTGGGAATCAAACCCAAGACTGCTGGATGCACCCAGTTCAATCACTGTTTGTTTTTCTAACCACTAGGCATGGGTGATTAAATTGAATGGCTGATTACAACAAAGCAGTGCAGGTGATTTCCTTACTGACTCTATATGCAGCAAAGCAGAAAGAATGCAAAGCACATCAGCATTCATTTTAAGATGCTGAAATCTGGGTCGGCCCACTGGCGCGCTGCAGTAGCATTATTGCTTGCAATGCCAGTGACCCAGGGTCAGAAGTGAACTCGGTTTGCCGGAGGTCTGGCCAGGGGAGTAGGATCGAGCACCCAGGGGACTGCTCTCCTCCTCCAGAGAGGGTGGGCTGCAGGTCCTGCTGCTTTACCACCACCTGTGTGACCACGGATGGCGGTGAAATGGTGCTGCAGAGTGATCAGGTGGGGAGGATGCTAGCCAGGATCTGGAGCAGTGGCATGTCTCTGTGACCTACCTCCTTGGAACTCCTCTAGTGCAGATGCCCTCAGGGACAGACACCAGAAAACCAGGAACAATCACTGTACATCGGTCACTGGCAGAAGGGACCCAGGTGCCCCAGATTTCATAACCAGGCACCATGAGGGACCCACTGAGCTGCCCGCCACACACTAACGGAGTGTGGAGGGGTGACCTGGGGTTCCATCCCTTCCCACCTGGGGGGGGGGGGTTACAATCCAGGCAGGATAGGGGCAGGCCCACAGGAGCTCCTGAGCATTACCTGGGGTGAAGCTAGGGGATACCCAGCCTAGGGATCTCTGAAAAGTGGAGACTGATGCTGTGAGAAGGGGACATAGAAAGAGAAAAAAAAAAAGATGCTGAAATCTTAGCGATTCTGTGCAGTGACATGCAATTTCCGTGAGGCACTGGTACAAGAATTCAAAATCCACATACCAAGCAGGATTCCGTGATTGTTACCGGTGTTACCGGTAAAAATGGAAAACCAGGGTCCCTGCAAATTGGTAGTTTTGACCCCTTATGTCCTTCCAACTTTACATATTAAAGCCACGTCAGAATTGCGGGAACTCAGTATCTGTTTCTCCCTCCATAACCGCCACTGTTACCACCAACACCTCCATATGGTCCACCCATATTTCTACCACCATAGAAATTTCCACCTTTCATTGGCCCATACTGGGATGGTTGCTGGTTGTAGTTTCCAAATTCATTGTAATTACCACCTCCAAAATTTCCTCCGCCATAGTTGTCATAACCGCCTCCAAAGCCACCACCTTGGTTGCCATATCCAGAGCCACCACCATAGCCTCCTCTTCCACCTCCATAACCTGGACCACCTGGACCACCTACTCCTGGCCCTCCTGGCCCTCCACCAAACCCATTGTATCCATCAGAATATCTTGGGCCACCTCCAAATCCAGCTCCACCTCCAAAGCCAGGACCGCCACCATAGCCAGATCCGCCACCAAAGCCAGATCCACCACTAAAGCCATTTGATCTGCCTCTAAAGTTACCCCCTGGTCCTGGGACAAAATTTGATCCTCCTCGAACATCCCCACCAGGACCTCTTGGAGCCTTTGTATTCATTTCCATCATTTCTTCTCGAGACAAAGCTTTTCTTACTTCAGCATTCTGTCCATTGATCGTATGGTATTTCTGTAATACTACTTTATCCACTGGGTCATGGTCATCAAATGTAACAAAACAAAAACCTCTCTTTTTGCCAGTCTGCTTGTCTGTTGGAATTTCAACAGATTCATTTTACAAATTTCTCAAAGTACTCCCTCAAATGATGATCTTCTGTCCCTGGCTTGATTCTACCAACAAAGAGTCTCTTCATAGTCTCGTGTGTACCAGGTTTTCCAGAATCCTCTCTGGCTTCTGCTCTTTTGGGTTCAACAACTCTGCCATCAATTGTATGTGGCCTAGCTGCCATAGAAAATACAAAATCACACATGCCCCCACAATGCAAAGCATCATGGGCTGCATATGCAAATCACTAGCTGCCATAGCTTCATCAACTTCTGATGTATCGGAAAATGTCACAAATCCAAATCCTCTTGATCGCTTGGTTGCAGGATCCCTCATAACCACACAGTCTGTAAGTTTACCCCATTGTTCATAGAATTTCCGCAAACTATTTTCAGTTGTTTCAAAGCTGAGACCACCAATAAACAGTTTTCGGAATTGCTCCCCTGATCTCTCTGATTTGTCTCGATACATGTTTATATTAGAACCGTGTAGACACTACTAGTAAAGCTGTCTAACCTACAATTTTTAGGCATTATTCACACTAACAAATACTAACTACAATAACCGTTCGGTGGGCGATTTTTTTCCCTGGACTTTCCTTTTCCATCAACAGCTTTTTTGTTCTTTCATCAATTTGAGCTAGTCTAGGAGGAATGGAAGTCAAAATTAAAATATGAACAGAGAAAAATAATAAAATAGGGCAGGACCATAGGCGCCAGGTTGTATGGGCCCATGGGGCATTGGCCCCATCAATATTTATTGAGCTGGGCTGAACCCCAGCAATATTTTCCAGTGCTGCTGCCTGCCTTAACTTTTCCCCCTTAATTGTGGCTCACTGTGTGCTCGTGCACGATGTGTGCCCTCTGCTGTTGTAAGTCAGTGACCTGTGGTCAGCTGCTGGCATGATTCCTCCCCCTGCCATGTTTAATTTACTGGGGGAGGGCACGGCACATTATTTAAAATTTGCGCCTTTTGCTTATCAACCCCCCCCCACCACCAAATCATCGTGTGACACTCTGTCTGTGACTGCTTACATTCTGGTTGGTTGGCAGCCGGTGTCATTTTTCAATTTGCCAGCATTGCTGGCATTTGCTGCACTGTGATTGGCCAGGGGGAGGATGTATTCAGCACCATAAGCATGCACTTTGGTGTTGTGAGGCCAGGTGGCATGCTGGGGTGAGAAATGAGAAAGACGATCGATGAGTCCACGATGAGAGGAGCAATCGCAATGGGCAGGAGCCGGTCAACAAAGCAACAGCAAGCAACCTTTCAGCTTCTACTGTCCAGATTTGGAGTCGGGTCATCATGATGCATTGGTGACAGTCAGAAATCCAGGTCTCCGGGAAGAGAGAAGAACAGCCAGCAGCAGCAGCAGACGAGAGGTGAGGTGGTGCTGGTGTCTTGTCTGGTCGGTGTGTGTGGTGGTCCAGAAGGCAGCCAGTGTGATTCCAGTCTGAGAGGGAGAGGGCCCGCCTGAGGTGATTGGCGAGCGAGAAGGTGCAGCTGCCAGCATCAAGAGCCATGACATGGCCACGGTGCTGAATGCAAACTTGGGACTGTAACTTGTAAGTGTAAACTGATGCCAGCCATTAGTTACAGAGAGACTTATTATTCAGAAAATGCATTTTACTCTAACTCCCTACAGCACCCTGACATGATATCACCAGTTTTAAGCTACGTCTCTGATTTTTTTTTTAAGCGTGTCCTTCCTGATTTGTGAGACAAGGGGTTAAGAGAGATGTAAATGATTCATTTTATTATTGTCATGTTAAGTAGCACTGACTGAAGTGGAGGTGCAGACTGCTATTCCAGTCAGACAGGGGCAAAGTTTTATTTATTTATTTATTTATTTTTAGTGAGGTGGTAGAACAAATTTGGGATTTGGAGGTCTGGGTGACATCAATCCGAAAACTGTAATCCTCGAATATGTGTTCTTTTCTTGGGGGGGGTGGAGTGGTGGTAGGCATTAAACTTTCTGGGCATTGGGTGGGTCAGAACTAAAATTAACTTTACAAGCAGATCCTTGTCCCTCCTGCAGTGCTTCAAGGGATCCAAAGGAATCAACTGTTTTTTGTGGCCAAATCTCATTATCTGATGGAAAGAAAACCTGATAAACATTTATTGACCCAGGCAGGGAATTGGGCCTTAATATGGAGGAACACTTGGAGAACAAGCAGTTTAATAGGACATCTGAAGCTTAGCCTCTGCCCACTCACATCTCCTGATCATCTAATTTGGGAAATACTTGAAGTATGGGCAGCCAGTGGTCTGTTAGGGGTGAACTGATTTTGCATTTTTTCTGTACAACATGGACATTGTATGATGCATCCCTTTGCCTCCCTTGCTAGACCATATAGCTTACTGTTTGCCTCTATATCTATGTAGTGCAGAATCATGGTATTGGACCAAATGTGGTGGCCAAAACATGCTGGAGTGTGAGAACTTGGAAAACATCCATGTTTCTCTAATCATGTCATCTTTAAGATCTGATAAATATTATCTTCCAGTGATTTAATGAGCTAAGATGCCATACCCAGAAATGGCTGTCATATAAATGTTTTATATTTTGAAATTCTGCTTGCTCCATATGGGTTTGAATAGGTAAGGGGTTTTGCTTTTTGAAGGTTATGAGGTTATGTTGCAGCTTACTGAGTTCCCAGTTCGGATAAGCATAGGTGTCCTATGGTGTTTACAGAATTAATGAATTTCCTTCTTGGTGGAGATGGTGGTGGGGGAGAAGAGAACAAGTGATGAGTTACTGCAGTGCCTGCATTGGAAAGTGGAGAAAATCTGTGTCTGACCAATTGATTTCTTTATAGCTTGTTCATCAGGGGTTCACTTTCAGCTTCTGGGGTGGGGGTCTGGACAAGTGTGGGGGGAAGGGGTAATTTTTATTGTAATGGTTTAAAGAGGTGTGGCTGACCAAACCTTTGATTTTTATGGCGTGTTCAGTTTATTTGGGGGGAGGCGCTTGCTGCTGGGGGAGGGTGTCTGGATGAGTTTAAAAAGGGGGTATTTTAATGGTTAAAGTGCCAAACTGGCTAGAGAAAGAGCACTGTGAGAGGACTGAATTTGATATTTGACCACAAAGTTCTTGCCCAGTACTAGTAACAGGATGGTGGAAACTGGTTGGGGGGTTGGGGGCAGTGCACAAACTGGATACAAGCATTGTAAATATTCAATCAGAAAATGTCTGTAAGTGCTGAAGTCTACTTTTGACTAGTAGAATGTATGGTCTGTTTCTGCTGGCACATTCGTATATTCAAATTCCCTGGGAACCATTTTAGTTACCCTCCTCTGGACTGCCTCCATACTGCATGTTATTGCGGAGATGGGGTCTCCAGAAATTTTATACTGGTGGTGCCTCTCCCTATACATTCCAGTATTCCCCCAACCCTCCTCACTGCCTTCTCACATTGCTTGTCTACCATTAGTCATCTGGTGTGACTACAGGTCCCTTTCCATTTTTGTTCTTGGTACCCCCAACCCCCATTGTGTACTCTTCACCTGGGTTTTTGTTTCCTAGGTGCATAATGTTGCACTTCTTTGCTGTGAATCTAATTCAGAGTTTGAGAAAATGTATTTTTAAGCTCTACAGAGCTCATCATTCCTGGCTGCCTGAAATTTTGGTCATGGTCCAGCAATCTCTGCAAAAGGGGCTAACAATAAGAATGTGAACTCCTCTTCCTTATGCAAAAATATTGGGCTCTAGAGTTCATCCTGTGTGGCAACTTCAATCTTTGCTCATTCAGACTTCAATCTGTAGCAAAAGCTAAGAGAAATAGACTGAACTCCTCCATTTTGCCAGGTTCCTGTAAGTCTGTGTTTGAGACCCTGTGTGGCTGCCTGCATTTTGTACAGTGAGTCTCATAGTCCAACTGTAGCTGAGCAAATGCCTGATGCATTTTTATTTCTGGCCTATTGTTGTGTGTAGATTGCTTTTCTACATTTGCTTTATCGGTCAAAACAGGTGTGTGGATTAGGATGCTGAAGTAATCTTATGTCCTGTATTATGTGTAGATATTTTTCTACAACTAAGTCAAAGTACTACAAATCCTTGGCTCCTACAGGTTTTTTTTTTTATCCAGCCCTGTGATCTAGCTACAGGGCATCTGTCACAGTTTAAGCAAGATAGACAATCATGGTTTAAGTACAACAGTTTGTGAACTAGGGATAACATTTTCATCCAGAGCCAAATACTGCGTAACATTGGGCAAGTCACAGTAAAATCATAGTGCTAGTCCACCTAGATACATATTCCGGGTTCATTTCAGACAGTTATCTTGATGGAATAATTGAGCCTTTGGATAGAAGAAGTAAGGGTCAAATGAAAAAACTAATGGACAGGGCTTATATTTGCATGAGTAAAATGATGGTCAGTACACTGACCCTGGTTGTCCTCCGGTTAGGAATATATTATTAGTATGTTGTGAGCCACATGGATGGTAACTGTCCTAACAGCCAGGAGTGACAGAGAGATGACAGATGACTTCCTGAGCTTTACAGTTAACCACAAAATGAACCACAGTAATCCAGGGCTTCTCTGGGCCTAGCTTCCCCCGGATACCTAATATCTGGCTGGCTGGTGGCTGCAGGGTAAAATCATGCTTCAGTTCTGTATGTGAGGTTAGCAAAATGTTGACATTAGCCTGGCCTATGTTAAGATGACAGGTGATGGCTGCAATCAATTTATGTATCAGTTATAATGAATATCAACATTTTGCTAAACTCACATACAGAATAGTATTATGTATTCACCCTACAGCCAGATACCATCATTTTAGAGCAAGGAGGTAGAGTAGAGCTAAGATAAGATTTATGTAGCATCTAAATAAGCCAGGAAATGCACCACAGAGGAGCTAGCAAGAGTAACAGTCTATTAAAAAAAAAACTCCACATGAGAAAATCCTGGTTGGGGCCTACCAGCACCCAAATCCCTATTATCTGACTGGCTACAGGGTGAATAAATACTTCTGTTCTGTACCTCGATCCTCAATCAGATTGCTCCTGTCCAAGTTCACCCCCTTCCACGTTGCCCTGGAGCCCCATGGTTTGATGGGGCTCTGAAAGAGTTGCAGAAATTGGGGCGTAGGTTAAAGCATCATTGGAGGAAGACTGCCACTGATGCCGACCACCGTATTTTGCTAGAGCATTATAAACTCTACCAAACAGAAATTTCCCATAAGAAGCCAGAATTCCTGTCCAGGGAAATTTCTGTCGCTCGGAACCGACCGGCTCACCTCTTCAGAACAGTTGACAGGCTGTGCAACCCAGCCTGTCGGCAGCTCTGTCGAGTTTTTACACAAACTGATTGTGGCAAGATCGCTCGCTTCTTTGTGAATAAGGTCGACGACATCAGGAGGGAATGCCATCAACTTCAGTCTAAGGGGGTTGCTGTTGATCGGTGCTCTGTCGCACAGCCCGGAGTTTCCTGGAGTACCTTTGACCTGCCGGATTTCATAGACATTATGAGGATTGTCCAGGAGATGCATCCCACGTGCTGTAGTTTAGACCCAGGCCCTACTTCCCTGATTTTGGGTTGTAGTGAGATCATTAGCCCAGTTTTAGCTCAGATTGTCTGGTGCTCTTTAGATATGGGTGAGTTCCCTAGCTCCCTGAAGGAGGGGGTGGTGATCCCCCTTCTGAAAAAAGCTACTTTAGACCCGGAGAACCTAGCAAACTACAGGCCTATCTCTAACCTCCCCTTTGTGGGGAAGGTTATTGAGAAAGTTGTGGCTGCTCAAATGGATAACCATCTAACCATCCATAATTTATACAATCCTCTCCAATATGGTTTTCATAAGAGGCATAGTACTGAGACTGCTCTGGTTCAGGTGCTCAATGATCTCCTGATGGCGAGAGATTGGAGACACCATTCTATCTTGGTTGTCCTGGATCTATCATCAGCTTTTGATACTGTGGATCATGGGGTTCTGCTCGAATGCCTGAGGTTCATCTGTGGGCTGTCGGGTACAGTCCTCGGATGGTTTTCATCTTTCCTCGCTGGGAGAATGCAGAGAGTGGTCTCAGGTTTGTTTTCATCCGGGGCTTTCTCTCTGCCTTGTGGGGTACCTCAGGGTTCAGTGCTGTCCCCCATGTTATTCACAGTATATATGCTACCCCTCGGAGACATTGTAAGATGGTATGAGCTGAGGTTTCACTGCTATGCTGATGATACCCAGCTCTACCTGTCTTTTGTGCCTGACCAGGTTGGTGCTATCTCGGAGCTGAACAACTGCCTTGCAGAATTCCAAGATTGGATGTATTCCAGCGGTCTAAAGTTGAACCCAGGAAAAACTGAGGTTTTGGTTGTGCACCCAGGTCATAGGGTAGAGGGATTGAGGACTGGGCTCTCTTCCAGTTTAGTCCTGGAAGAGGCCAAGATTCTCACCTCTGAATGGGTGCGTAACCCTAGGAGTGGAGCTTGACGATGGTCTGACTCTTCGACATCAGGTATCGGCAGTCATCAAGCTGGCCTTTTTCCATCTTAGGAACATTGCCAGGATTAGGCACCTTGTTCCATCCAGAGACCTGCCTGTTTTGGTCCATGCCTTTGTGACATTGCACCTTGATTACTGCAACTCCCTTTATCTAGGGCTTCCTGGGGTTGATATCTGATGCTTGCAGCTAGTTCAGAATGTGGCAGCACATTTGTTGACTGGAGTATCTAGAAGATCTCATATCACCCCTGTGCTGCACACTCTGCACTGGCTGCCAATACAGTGGTGGATCACCTTTAAAGTAGGTCTGTTGACTTACAAAGCCCTACACAGATTGGGTCCCGATTACTTGAAAGAGCTTCTGGTTCCTTAAACCCCTTTGCCACAGCTCCACTTGGCTAACGAGGGGTTGCTGGAGATTCTGAGGGTTAACTTAAAGCCATCTGGCATGCATGCCTTTGGATTTGCAGCACCTACCCTTTGGAATTCTCTGCCCCGTCAGCTCCTAGAGTGCAGGACGGTGGGGAGTTTTAAGCAGGCACTAAAGACTTTTTTATGGGGAAAGGCATTTCCTGTTTTATTGTGATTTTATACTAGATGTATTTGTATATGTGTTTTGTTTGTATCAACATTGTACAGTGCTTTGAAATACTGAAAGGTGCTTAATTAAATAAATTGTATTATTATTATTATTATTACCTAAGGAAGAAAATGCTAACATTTATTGACTGGCTGATGTCAAGCCAGCAGGTGACAGCTGCAGACAATAAATATATCACTTGTACGACAATCAGCTTTTTGCTAACCTCATGTAAAGAATACAAGTATATAGTGTATAGTGGAATGTTGTTCTGTATAGAATTCCATCCCTTTCAAAATGCTGTTCTAGAGTTCCAAGGTCATGGAATGTTGTTCTACCCTACTGTGGAAGAACAGTATTCTAGAACCTCTAGAGACTGCATGAGTCAGTTTCATTTTGAAAGCAAAAGAACTCAAAAACACATTTTTCACACTGTAGTATACGCTATAAAAAATACAGGATGAGCAACTCTATGCACAACCAGTGTGTTTTACCACCTCAGGGTTCTGATTCCCATGGACCTCTCGAGCTTTGCTCTCGAGGTCAGAGGGAATCAGAATCCCTCTGTGGCAGAACACACTGGTTCTGTATAGTTGCCCATCCAGTATTTTCTATGTATTCAATCTGCAGCCAGACAATGCATAAGTTTAGAGCAAGGGGTAGAGGAGAGCTAAGATAGGAGTTATTTAACTTCACAATAAGCTGGAAAATGCACCACAGAGCATCTAGAACCCCTGGGCTTGAAGAAGCCAGTCTCCAAAAAAAGAACCTCCTTGTCAAAATCCTGCCAACAGCCTTGGGGTACATTACCAGGGCTCTGATATTTATGCCTGTCTTGAACTGGAGCACAGATCACTTTCCATGAGCTGCCTCTGTGGTCTGTAGCTATTTCATATTGGTCCCCAGTCACATCTTTCCGCCATGAGAACTGGCTAGCCCTGGAAGCTAAATATTAAAGTTTGAGATCTGGGAGTTGAAGACACCCTTGTGGTTTACCGGGAGTCATTTTGCTATATGATCTCACGGCAGTCATTCCATTCCATAAAACATTCTAAGTGTGGATTACCACCAGACAGAATGCAGTAAGGGGAGTTGCTGCCCATGGCAAATGTTTGCTGCTCTTTGTAAATTTAGTCCATGCACTTGCTAGAGACAGTGATTTATTCAAACCTCACTGTCTATATTTCAGCCCTGTCAGCTAAAGTGTGCTCCACCTTTTGATGCACAGAACAGAATAATTAAACAAGAAGAAAGTGACCTTTGGAAAACCTTTTTCTATTTCCAGGTCAAAAGCAGACTAGGTCTACAGAGCTGCAGCTCTCTTGACTCTGGTTGCCTTGGTTAAATCACAACTAGTTACCAAATCAAGTAAGCATTACTACAGGTATGGTATTCTATGTAGGAATATTTGAGGTCTACTGTTGTATCTGGGGATAGGGGTTTAACATGCAGACTCCCACATTATGATACAAGGTGGTCTGCTCCCACAGATCCCTGGTGGTCGTGGGGTTGATCTCTGACCCCCAGCCTATGGGTATAGGGCTTTGACCCCTAGAACCCCAGTGTTTCACCTCTGACCCTGGGCCAAGGGGTGGGGTTTGACCCCTGACCACTGACCCCTGGGCCCCACCAAACATTTTATAAACCCAGCTCCTATGGGCAGGACAGTGGGATGACAAAAACTACAATAAAAACCTAACTCTGAAAACAAGCTTATAAAACACATACAATATATCTGAACATTTATCTTTAAACAAAATCACTGCAGCCAGAATAAAACAAAGGTAAATTACAGGCTACTCTGATTATTGTATGATGCATTAAAAATATATTGGTATTTTTTTATATATATATAATTTTTGGTAACTGGGTAAGTCACATAATATGCACATGGAGGTGGTGGGAATCAAACCCAGGTCTGCTAGATGTCCCCAGCTCATTCACAGTTAGTTACTCTAACCTCTAGGATATACTGCCAGCCCCAATTACCCCCAGATTTAATGTTTAAATATGTAATTTCAAAAATAGTGTACAGTAATTACAGTGCAAATTATGAACATTAAACACTATAGTAAAACTCAATTATTCACCACTGTCTCTGCTTATTTTGTCTTGTACCAAAGTGGATGAATACTTGGTTCCATGTCATAACAGCGATCGCAGAAAGGTGATCGCCGTTAGGGCAAGTGTACATTGGCAAAATCTATTTCAGTGATGTAACACTTGCAGCACACAGCAAAACAGAGCTGGAGACTTGTTTTTTATGTCAGGTGATCCCTATACCCCCAGGGTCTTTTGCCTGGACCCCCACTAAAGAATTCTCAACTCCAGGGGGACAGGTCGGGTGGTGGTGCAAAAGCAGACAAAAAATAAATTGAGTCCTAGAGCAACAAAATGAACACACGCCCAGAACCGGACGAAGCACCCTTGCAACCCTAGCATGCCACCAACCCACCATGCCACAGAGCCAGCTCAGCAGTCCACCACCGCAGTATGCCTCACAAAACATCCCTCCCTCCCTTCCACCCGTCGCATGGCATGCTCACTCCCCTGTGTGCATGTACCTATAGCAACATCATGTCACTATATTCATCACCCCCTATTTGGTTGCCATCCCTGTCCAGTAGCCCTGTGAACATGGCACCGTTACTGAGTCATCCTTTTTGAAAGTGCTCAATAGCAGTCGCCCTCATCACAGGATACTGAAACGTTGACAGAGCGCTGTAAACAGCTGTTGATCAGGCTTCATTATTCTACATCCACAAACAGAAAAAGTGTTTATTCTGGATTTATTTAATATTGATTTGCTATGGCTCACTTTATAGAATCAATTGAGCATTATATGAGGCAGATGTTTTTACATTTTGGAAGATAGGCAATGCTTACGATAGCTTATCAGTTTAGTATTCATTTTAGGAACATAAACTTTTCTTTATGTTTAAAATATATTCAAGTGGCAGTGTAGTCATTTAGCAGTTTATACTGACTAATATATGCTACAAGAAACAGTAAAAGATTTATTGTGAAGCACTCAGGATCTATAGTAGAACTTTCACAATTTCCCCTCAAATTTTGCAAAAAGCTCCGCAATTTGGGGTAATTTTTTGCAATTTTCAAGTGGCCCTGGTTATTTGTAACTGAACAAATAAACTTTGAACCTGATAACTGAAATTGGTAAGGGCAGCCATAACATTCGTATTATTTTGTGGGTTGCTGTGGTTCTGTTATTTGCATTAAACATACAGCTGCAATCGCAGTTCAACAAAGGCAGAAACAATTTTAGTCACAAAAAGTGGAGTCACAATGGAAGATGCAGGCAGCCTTTCTGTTGTGACTCAACACTTAGGGCTACAGTACTGATAAAATGGGTTCATGGTGTCATGGGAAGTTGTTCCTTTGGCAATTATGGTGGAATGCAAATGATGGCTGCTAGAGGTTAGAAGATGCAAATCATGTTTACTCTCACTAACACCAGGTGTGTGACATCCAAAAAGTTCTGTATATGGCGTAATACCAGCTGTAAGGTGCTATGCCATGTACAAAACTTTGTGTCACCAGTGCTACTGTGGTAATATTTGCCCGCTTCCCTACTTGACACTCACTTTGCAAGCCCGCTAGGGGACCAAAGACATAATTGCTGTGTTCAGCTTCCTATGGCTAGCCCTTGTAGTCCAGTGACCCCCCCATCCAGTATTTAATCCCTGGTGTCCAATGAAACCACTCCCTAGACCTGATTCCCCTTATTGTCGATTTCATTGTCTGGTTTCTAACAAATTACTCTCTCTTTCTGACTCTGATTTGCAGGTGCTGCATTTGGACACCCCTGTTTCCTGCCCTATAGCTAAGCACTGCATGTAGAGGGAGAAAGTAACTGTTGGGGACTCTTCACAAAACAGGGGAAGGCCAGCACAGACCACTTAGGTGGAGCACTACATCAGTGTGGTGTGTACAGTAGAGTACGCACAGGCAGCATGCATGAAATGTGCGTAGTGCTGTGTGCCTGGTACCACTGAGGAGGAGCACAGATACCTGGAATGAAGCATGCAAAGGGGCCGGTCTGAAAAGTATGCAATATGTCCCCCCAAATGCACATGTATAACTGCAACTACACCGGTGAGGGACATGGGAGCACATGCATAAAACTATACCGGGGTAGAGCTGCCATTAAACCCCATGCTCAGTGCACAGGCCAAGACGGGGCTTGGCAGGGGTGATCCCAGACACAGGCAGAGCCACAGTTTCCTGCCACACAGTGGCCACCAGACATCACAGCACAGGGACAACTGGCGAGGCACCCCTCCACACAAACAGGACCCCACACATCAGAATATGGCAGGCCCGTGGCCCAGTGGCAGGCACACTCATTACCATTCCGCCTGACTGACCCAGAAGCCAGGGATGCCCCTGATGGAGCCATGAGATAGACCACTTCTCCCCAAACAGGGGGCTGCATGTGACCACACAGTGGGCTAAGGAAGAACCCATGACCACCACACAGGTTGGAGATAGGTTTGTGCCACATAACATATAGCCTAAAACAAATCCCATCAACCGCCAAACCCAGTACAGGCCAACATCAGTAGTAGGACATGCCTCTGACTATGGTCCATCGACTATATGTGCAGCAGGATTTACTGCTAGAGATGGGCAAAGTGGCCCAATTCACTCCGCAAAGTGAATTGCGACGTGAAAGCAAATTTGCAGGGTGCTCCACAACATGAAACGAAGTACTTTGCATTATAATGGGTAACGCGAAGTCAATTGAAAACAGTGACTTCATATAACTCCGCCTTTCCAAATCACTACTCCACCAATTCTTAAGGTGAAGTACATTAAAAGCAATGTACTTTGCCTCACTTCGCCTTGTTTTTAAGCTCCAAAGGCAAATTTTGCAGTGATTCATGGGATTTCAGGTCACATGGGCTCTAGATTGTTCTGCACAGCCTCAGTTTGGGGTAGTGTGTGTAGGAAGCTGTAGGAGACAGTCTGCTCTGAGAGCTCTCTGTGATTCAAACCTTTTAAAAGCTATTAAAAAAGCCTTTTAGAGTAATTTTTTTTGCAGAAACTTTAGTTTCTCAATTGTAGAAAACCCTCCTGTGCTCATGTCATCGAAGCGTTTATTGTTTGTGTATGGATTTTGAATGTTAATGTACAACATTCAGTCTGTGTACTACAAGACAGTGGAAGTGTGCTTTGGGGGAGGGGCATATCTGTGGTGTAGGTAGATTAACTTGGAGAAAAAGACAGTTCTTTTTATTTTGGTGATATTTTTCTTGTATACTGTAACTGTGTTAATGTACACACAGTAATATTTTCAATAATTCTTGCCATTTATTTGCTAATTGTTGCGGTGCAGCAGTGCATAATTTTAGTTTGTTTAAAATACATGGTTATATTACTGAAGTTTTCAATTTGCTACGCATTACTTAGTGTGTGTGTGAGTATGTGCGTGACACGTGTCATCAAATCAGACACCTTTTATTGCACCACATAGTAATTTCAGCAATGTGAACCCTCTATCCCACTGCAGCTCTGTGATTTTTGTACTTCTTTGTGGTATCTTTACTGGTATTAGTACTAGGGACTGTTACTGCAGCAGTACAGTACACTGCTCCCCACCCCCATGGCTCGCCGCAACCGGCCAAGGTATTCTTTTCCAGATTTGAATTTCTGATGGCGAGCACTAGTTAGGTGTTGTGCCTTTGCGTCTGCATCTCTTCAGTGTGCAGCTCAATCTTAATCTGCCTGTGCATTTGCATCTCTGTAGGGCCCAATCTCCATCTGTAACTTAAGTCACAGTTGTTTCTTTGGCTTCCCTTCAGAGTCAGTACTGGACTGGTATGGTGCATAATTCTGCATGAACATTGTACTCATTAATATGCATTTTTAAGTCAGGACCATCATCACAAGTCACTTGTGATACAAATCAGGTTCTTCATCATCACAGTCACAAATGCAGTCACAAATCACTATTCACGATCACATCACGAATCACAACATTCATTTTTTTACTAGTTACTTGGATGTATTGTAAGCATGTATTTATTGTAGAATCTCTCCAGGCTTCACCACTCCACCATTGTACTCATTAATAAGAGGTTTTCAATTCAGGGAGTTTGTGCTACAGCTCATAGGGGAAGTACAGCAGTAGGCATTTGCATTCCCAATACAATTCCAATTGGTTATCTCACACTGTCGACACCGAATCACTTTCTTCATCATCACTGTCACAAATGCAGTCACAAATCACAATCCACAGTCATATCATGAATCACAACATTCAATTTTTTACTAGTTACTCAGATGTATTGTAAGCCTATTTTGTAGTATGTCTCCAGGCTTCACCACCCCACCATTGTACTCATTTTTAAGTTGGGGAGTTTTGTGCTACAGCTCATCGGGGAAGTACAGCCATAGGCATTCATGTTCCCAATACAGTTCCATATTTGTTATCTCACACCATCGACACTAAATCACTTTCTTCATCATCATGGTCACAAATGCAGTCACAAATCATGATTCACGATCACGTCATGAATCACATTAATTTTTGTACTAGTTACTTGGATGTATTGTAAGCCTGTTTTGTAGTATCTCTCCAGGCTTCACCACCCCACCACTGTAGTCATTAATGAGAGTTTTTAAATTGGGGAGTTTTATGATACAGGCTCAGCTCATCAGGGAAGTACAGCCATAGGCATTCGTGTTCCTTCCTTTACAGCATGTGAGTTACAGTACTATAAGTAGTGGTGGGCAAAGTGGCCCCAATTCGCTCCACAAAGTGATTCATGGAGTAACGTGGAATCCATGGAGTACTCCACAATGTGAAGTGGAGTACTTCACTTCATAATGAGGAACTCAAAGTCCATTGAAACCAATGACTTTGCATTATTCCGCCTTCCCCAAACCACTTCTCCACCAATTTTAAGGTGAAGTCCATTGAAATCAATGTAATTTGCCTCACTTTGCCTTGTAATTGAGCTCCAAATGAAATTCTGCGTGATTCATGGGATTGCAGGTCACATGGACTCTAGATTGTTCTGCACAGCCTCAGTTCTGGCCTGGGTACTGTGTGTGAAGTGGTAGCTGGAGACAGTTTGCTCTCAGAGCTCTACGATTATAAACTTCTAAAAGCTTTTTAAAATGCCTTTTTGAGTAATTTTTTTTTTTTTGCTCAAAATTTAATACATCAATTGTAGGAAACCCTTCTGTGCTCATCAAGTGTTTATTGTTGTGTGCGGATTTTGAATATTAATTTAGAACAGTCAGTCTGTACTGTGAAGTGTGCTTTGGGGGAGGGGCATATTTGTTGTGTAGGTACATTAACTGGGAGAAAAGGCAGTCTTTCTGTTTTGGTAATATTTTTCTTGTATAACTGTGTTAATGAATACACAGTAATATTTTCAATAATTCTTGACTTTTTTTGCTGATTGTTGTGGTGCGGCAGTGTATAATTTGTCTGTTTAAAACATTTGGTTATATTACTAAAGGTTTTCAATTTGCTATGCATTACTTGTAGTGTGTGTGTGTCCGTGTGTGTGCGATGCGTGCCATTAAATCAGACACCTTTTATTGTGCCACAGAGTAATTGCAGCAGTGTGAACCTGTTATCCACCACACCTGCATGAATCTTTGATAGTGCTTTGTGGTATCTTTACTGGGAGTGGATTGTTACTGCCGTGCACTAATCCCCCAACTGGCAAAATGTATTCCTTTCCAGATTTGGATTTGTGACTTGTGAGCACTGGTTAGGTGTTGTTGTACCTTTTCATATGCATCCCTTGAGTGCGCAGTGCAATCTTAATCTGTCTGTGCATTTGTAGTGCACCATTAATTCTGGGAGACTGCGTTTCTTGTTACGCTTTCATTTCACTTCGTCAGCACTGGGGAATTTTCTGGACACAAGACAGTAGCATTTTGAGGATGCACATTAATTCTGGTGACTGTGTGTGACCACTGCAAGCATGACTTAGTGTGCCATTAATTCTGGGAGACTGCATTTCTTGTTGTGCTCTCAGTTCATTTCGTCAGCACTGGGGAGTTTTCCAGACACAAGACAGTAGCACTATGGGGATGCACATTAGTTCTGGTGACTGTGTGGGTGGGGTGCTGCCAATATTGTTGTCACGCCACCTTACTTCACGTGTAAGGTGAAATGACAATCTGAAGTAATAATAACAAGGCAAAGTGAGCCTTTTCCATGGGGCACTCCGCGTAGCGAAGTGCCAACGTGAAGTGGCCACTTCACGTTTACTTCGCCGGCAGATTTTAAATTCAGTGCATTTCTGTTTACCACATCTTGGCACTGCATTAAGGGTGCCATGTTAAGACAGTGCCAGATTTTGGTGACTGCCATTTGGAGTGACCTGTCTGTTTGCAGGGGCTGTGCCCCATGCACCCCAGCTTACTAAATGTACCAACTCCAAGGGGGTGGACCTCTGAGAGGGGGTACAGTAAAGCCACACCAATGACTGTCACCAAAATCTGGTGCTGTCTTGATGTGGTACACTACAGTAGTAGCCACAGACAGGGCCAGATATTTCCAGATATTTCATGAAATTTCTGAAGAGTTTCTCTCTTCTGCCCCTTCTGTGTAAATGGAGAAAGCAGGAGATTTCTCTAGAAATATCACAGAAATTTCAGGAAATAATTGGCCATGTCTTTGGCTGGGACTGTAGATGCAGTGCCCTAGCAGCTGGTTACCTGTGCAACATGCCAGTACCCAGACTAATGTGACAATAGAGATTGGTGCATGCATGCCACACAGGCCCCTTCAGTCATATGCCTCATGGTGCCAGCCAGAGCAACACAGATACAGGGTAGTGGATGCACATAGCTTTACTCTGCAACAGTTAGACAATACAACAAATCCCCATACATAGAATCAAACCCCACCCACCAATGAGTCCCCTGAGAAAGTGGTGTGCAAACTTCTGGTGGGTGGATGGAGGTCCAAGACCAGTTGGCAGAGTGGGCCAGTGTACTTCTGCAACAGCAGAAAAAGAGAGGAAAAGAGGATTGTGAGCAATCAGCCTATGAAGTCACACATCCACCCATCCATTACAACCATGCCACTTAACACTTATCTGGGAGGGCTCTTCCTCTGCCCACATGTCCTTGATGTCAACCCTGAGGGAAATTAATTCTGATATAGCCTGGGTCCACCTTCTCCTCACCACCACAATCTCAGTCTCCCCTGAGCCAAACTCCCTCTGCATGAAGGCAATTTCCAGCAGTTTCCCACTGAACTGCTGAGGAGTCACAAATGGAAACAGGCAGTGCGCTACATGCACCTTGGTGCAATGCCACCTGCATGCCACCCCAAGCAGTCAAGTACTCACATCCACTGGCTCCATCACCTCCCACATATTACCTCCCTCCTTATTGTCCTGGTACGTGAGGGCAGACTGCAACCACAATTTGCAAAAGTACTTCTGCATGCACCCCACACTCTCACTGGTTTGCACTGCTGCCTCCACCATGTTGGTTTCCAGAATAGATGTTGCCACATGGCAGGCACTCTATCATGGCACACCACACACCAGTGTGCACAGGATGGGCCACATAAAGAGCCATGGAGCAGAATGTTGAAGATAGACAGTATGAGCGGCATACCCTGCCATGCTTTAAATAACACTGCCATAGCATGACAGATTTGACAGCACCCACTGGTGTGCCATGTGCTCAGGACTGGTGCTGAATGCCCTCCTGCTGGACAAGGAGCTGGCATGGTTATGACAGCATCAAGCATGCCCCCAGCCAAGAGAATTCCAAAGCAGACTACTGCTGCAGTCCTTCAGGGAACACACTGTATACAGTGGTTCTGACTGGACCATGCCTCCATTTCACTGCTGTGTGACATGGTATGGCCACATGTCGCACCCAGGCACCAGACAGTCCAGGATGATGACTGCTGAAGCAAAGGTGCTGTGTACATTAACATACTGTGCCATAGGCTCCTTCCAAGGGGTGGCAGATGATGTTACTGGTGTTAGCCAATTATCTGTGCCCTATGCCCTGCACCAGGTCACAGATGCCGTGCTACACCATGAGAAGGTTTACATCACCTTTCCAACAACCCCTGTGGACCTGCTGGCCACAAAAGGGGAGCTCTATGGCATGCATGGCATGCCAGATATGATAGGCACCATATACTGCACCCATGTTGCGATCGTGGCACCCACAGTGGAGAAGAAGACATATAATCATTGCAAGGGATTCCACAGCATCAACTGCCAGGTCATATGCAATGCAGATAATATCATTATGAACATGCACATGAAATACCCAGACTCATGCCACGACACATATATTCTCAACCATTCTGAACTGAGCACCCTCTTTGCTGATCATGGTCATGTGGATGGCTGGTTACTTGGTGGGTACCACGGAGACAGCACATGGTGTATGCCTGCCATGCCACACATGCTAACACTGTTTCTTCCTTTCTAGGTGACAGTAGATACCCACTGTCACCGTACCTTCTGACACTATATCTGGAGCTACAAGAGCATGCAAAGGAGGCTTTCAACAAGGTGCACAGAAGGACACATTCAGTGGTTAAACACAAGATTTGTTGAATGAAGATGCATTCCAATGCCTGGATCACACAGGTGGCATGGTGATGCTTGCCACTGGGAAAGCTTACAGAGAGTTCATTGTCTGTGCAATGCTACACAACATCTGGCAATAGCATTGACTGTCCATGCCAGGCAATACACCCGTGGACATGACACCCTGCAGTAATGACGACCAAGCATGTGGGGTTGAGGGGTGATATGCTGTCGGGCTGTGCAGTGCAGCACACGATGACACAGGGTATATTCAGCCATTAGCTGTGTTGGTCAAGTGCACCATGATGATGTGCTCCTCTCAGTGCACCTGTGCCAGGTATGACACCCGTATGTGTGATGTGTATGGTGCCCATGTGGAGTGCCATTTGCCCTAAGCCTTTGGTTGGGGGAAGGACACGTGCATTGCATGTGTGCCGTCATGTGGGTGTGGTGGGTGATTCTGTTGTGGGCTGTTGTGTACATGTGTGTTGGGGGGCATTTGTGGGATATGTGTGATCCTGTGTGGTATCTGGGGTATTGTCACGTGGGATAGTTGTAGATACATGTGTTGGGCGGGTTATTATTTGATTATTTTATTGGATTTTGGATTGATGAAACCGGATTATTAATTTTATCATTTGGACAACTGGGTGGTGAGAGGACCTTGTGTCCATGTATTTTATTTATTTTGTTTACTAGATTTGTTGTTTGTGTGATTATTATTATTATTTAGCATTGAGAGTGCTGCCCTCTCTCCCAGTGGTGAGAGGACTGGGTGGGGAGGGAATTATTTAATTATTTTTGTATATTGCTTTTACCTTTCTTCCCAGTGGTGAGAGGACTGGGTGGGGAAGGGGAATTAATTAATTATTTTAGTGTATATTGCCTTTACCTCTCTTCCCCAGTGGTGAGAGGACTGGGTGGGGAGGGGGAATTAAGTGATTATTTGTTGTATTTTGTTATATTTTGTGCTTGGGTTTAGGGGATGAGAGCCCTTAAATCAATATTTAAGATTTATTTTGTGTTTTAATTTTGATTATATTGTTGTTATTTGCATAGGGTGCTAAATATGTGTTAGGATGGTACAAGGACAGTCGGGTATTATTCCTCCTCCTCCAGGTTCAGAGACCTCTGTTCTTTTTTGTGTCCTCCCCTATTACCAGAAGTATACAGGTGGTGTGGGGCTTTGGGGATTATTAGGAAAAGGAGGAAAACAAGGGCTGGGCCTGGGGAGGGAATGGAAAGGAGTGTGCGGATAGGGATAGTGGGGACAAGGAGATGCCCTGGGACGAAAAGGATCCAGGAAAGGGGTCCACCCTGTCTGGTTCCCATACCCAAGGGTTCTGCCTGTAGTCAGCAGGTAGCACGGTCATCCTCAGTTGCTCATCCTACTCGGGCAGTGTTGTGCAATGCCAGGTCTATAAAAACAAGACTGCTATTATAGCTGATTTCTTTGGGACATCTGACCTGGCATGCATCACTGTGACCTGGCTGGATGAGAACGCTGCCCAGTTTTGGCAGCAGCAATTCCAGCCGGATACTCAATGATACACTGCCCGAGGATGGATCGTAGGGGCGGGGTTGTTGCTATCTGTTTTAGATCAGAACTGGGCCTAGTGGAGATACCAGTGGGAATTACCAACTCTTTTGAATGTATCATGGGCGAGGGTGTGGGGTGCAGGATACTTCTCGTCTTCCATCCACCAGGAGACAGGAATGCTTTCCTGCGGGAAGTTGTAGGCTTCATTGTTGACCTGACATCGGGATCCCCCAGATGGTTGGTTCTGGGGGGGATTTCAATGCCTGGGTCGATGATGAACTCTCGCAGTTTGGTCAAGACTTCAGCCAGTTAATGACATCACTGGGCTTCACACAGGTTATTTCCTCCTCGACCCATATTGGTGGACATTCATTGGATTTGGCATTCCTACTGGGGATGGAGATATCCGATTTGGTGGTGGAACCAGTTGGATGGTCTGATCATCACTCCATTGGGTTTAGTTTTGAGGCCACCCCTAGCAGGCCGGCCCCTATGGAGATGGTCCGGTACTGCACCTTGAGGGGTGTTCCCCAGATGGTCTGATGGCAGTGCTGGACCTATCGAGCTTACCGAGAGATTGCATGCATCCTGGGAACTTGGAATACGCCTATAATAAGGCAGTGGCAGGGGCCCTGGATTCTATTGCTCCTGTTTGTGTTAGTCCACTCACTCTTTGCCCCAGGTCTCCTTGGTTTGATGAGCCTCTGAGGGAGTTGAGGAGAGTCGGATGAAGGTTAGAGAGGTGCTGGCGGAGGTTGGACCTGGATTGTGACAAACTTAGTTTGATTGACCACTATGTGGTCTATCAATCCGCAATCTCTCGTAAGAAGGCAGAATTCCTGTCCAAAGAGATTGTGGATGCACAGAATAGACCAGCTCAGCTTTTCCGCACTGTGGACAGATTGTGCAATCCAATCTGTCTTCAGCCCAGAAGAGCCTTTTCTCAAGAATGGTGTGAGGAGTTTGCTCAATTCTTTTCAGATAAGGTTGCCACAATCAGGTCTGATATCTGTCTGACCCTTTCTAATGGGAGTTGCGATGGTCGGCAGGAGATGTCGGACATCCAGTTTGTGTGGTCTGACTTCAGTCTTCCCACAATCAATGACATAGTGATGATCATCCAATCATTGCGTCCAACCAACTGTAGTTTGGATCTAGGCCTCACACATCTCTTAGCGGGCTGTGTGGATAAAATTGGTCAGGTCCTTGCCGAGATAGTCTGGAGGTCTTTGAAGAGGGGGAATTTTCCAAATCCTCTGAAGGAGGCTGTGGTTCAGCTCCTTTTTAAGAAGTCCTCCTTGGACCCAGACTGTCTGGCTAACTACAGGCCTGTCTCTAACTTGCCCTTTGTAAGCAAAGTTATTGAGAAGGTGGTTGTGTCACAGCTGGATGATCATTTGACCAGCCAAAATGTCTATGATTCTCTCCAGTCCAGATTTAGGAAAAGTCATAGTACTGAGACAGCTCTTGTTCGGGTACTAAATGACCTCCTAATAGTGAGAGATCGAAGGACTTGTTCCATCTTGGTCCTCCTTGATCTCTCTGCAGCGTTTGACACTGTGGAGCATGGTGTGCTATTGGAGCGCTTGCGGTTTATCTGTGGGCTGTCTGGTGCAGTCCTCAGCTGGTTTCGATCTTTCCTCGAGGGTAGGACTCAGAGGGTGGTGTCTGTGATTTTCTCCTCAGCATCATTCCCCCTATCCTGTGGAGTACCGCAGGGCTCCATTTTGGCACCCATGTTGTTTGCGGTGTACATGCTGCCATTAGGAGCTATTATTAGGCGGTACAGTTTGTGTTTTCACTGCTATGCAGATTATACTCAGCTGTATATATCCTTTGTGCTCGGCCAAGATGCTGCCTTTTCAGTCTTTAACAAATGTCTGGCTGAAATCCAGGACTGGATGAATGTGAGTTGGCTGTGGTTGAACTCAGAAAAAACTGAGGTTTTGGTTGTGGACTAGGGTTGCTGGGAGGTGGGCTTGTTGGCTAGATCACCCTCGGGTCTATGGCTTGGGGGTGTACAGCTAACTACCTCAGACCGGGTGCAGAACCTGAGAGTTGTGTTTGATGACTGTGACACTTAAATCTCAGGTGTCGGCAGTTGTCAAAACCTCTTTTTACCATCTGAGGAACATTACTCGGGTGAAGCACCTGGTTCCTCCTGTCGATCTTCCTACCTTGGTCCACGCTTTTGTTACCTCCTGCCTTGACTACTGCAATGCCCTTTATCTTGGGCTACCGAGGGTTGAGATTCACCGCTTGCAGCTAGTGCCGAATGCGGCAGTTAGGCTATTGATTGGCTGTTCTAGGTTCAGTCATATAATGCCTGTGCTCCGTGGACTGCACTGGCTGCCAATCTGCTGGTGAATCACCTTCAAGGTTGGTTTGCTGACCTATACAGCATTACATGACCAGGGACCTGGCCACCTGAAAGATCTCCTTTGTCCCTACTGTCCCTCTCACTCTCTCCGATCTATTGACAAGGGACTGCTAGAGATTCCCAGGGTTTGCATAAAAACCTCAGGGGCCAGATCTTTTAGTTTTATGGCCCCAACCCTGTGGAATTCTCTACCTCATCAGGTGCGTGATTACCCGACTGTCTAAAGTTTTAAGGAGGCTTTAAAAACGTATCTTTTTAGCCTAGCATATAATGATTTTTGAATGCCATTGTCAAGTCTATTTTAATATTGGTTTAATTATTTATTGTTTTATGATGCAATGTACAGGTGCCTTGCTTTTAGAAAGACACCTTTTACAAATAAAGATTGATTGATTGATTATTATGGATGGGTTATTATGTGGTATATTTGTGGTCCTGTATGGTACCTGGGGGTTCCTATATGGGGTATGTGAGGTCTTGTGTGGTGAAGATGGGTTCATATGAGGGGTCGTGTGGTCCTGTGTGATGAAAAGAGGGGTCCTGTGTAGGGTGTGCTAGGGCATGTGTCGTGCTTGGTGTACATTTGCTGTGCCCCTCGTGTGGTGTGTAGTGCATAGCAGACATGTACTGTGGTGTGCTTCTTGTGGTTATCATTGTGCCACCCAGTTGATGGCCTCTTTGCTTTTGGTGGTCCTCCATTGTGGTGGCTAGGTCATGTCCTAGGAGTCCGTTGTCTGGTCATTGTTCCCAGGCATCATCCCATTGCCATGCCCCCCTGCACCTCTAGTGGCCAGTTCTGGTCTTCCTCGCACCAGTGCTGCTCCCATTCAGGGGTCCCTCCATTCCCCACATGGACCTGCCATGCCTTGTATGGTGTCCTACTCCTCTCCACCAATTTGGCTGGTCTGTGTGGACACGGGTGCTACACGTGCTGGGGACATGTGATCAATTAGCCTCTCCAGGATCTCACCAATCATATTGATGCCCCTGTGCTTGCCTCTCACCTCCTCAGTGTGGTCATGCAGTGCCTCTGAGGTGTCCTGGTGCACTGCCAGGCAGTGCTGTTCAAGCTGCCACAGATCATGATAATATGCCTGCAGCATGCTCACTGCTGGGTCCCACCTGATGCACTGTAGCAGATGTAGGGCTGACCTCTACTTCTCACTCTCTTGGCCATGGCAGGGGACACTCTCTCCTCTGGTGTGTGCTGTTCTGTGACTGTACCTGTTGGTGGCATTGACTTGCCTTGGGGTGGCAGGGCACTGACTGCAGTGGCCAGCGCTGTGTACCCTCCTGTTCAGGTCCTGGGGTGGTGAAGCAGCACAGTTGTGCAGGGGTGTGATAGCATGGGTTTGCTATACAGAGGTGTCAGCTGCCCTCTTTGTTGTGTCCACCACCCTCAGATCATCATCACTGGTGTTCTAGCCTATTCCAGCTGATGACCTATGGGTGATAGGGTGGGTGGTTAGTATTGACAATGCAACAGCCTTGGGACTTAGTTCCGGTATGATGCTCTGTTCCTGCTGCCTACCACCTGCGGGTATGTGCTCCCTCTGTGGCTCCACCTGTGTGGTGTTCCATGATGCTCCTGTGGTCCATTGGCATCTGTCTGGGTTGCAACATGGGGTGATTGGCACAGTGGCCACATTGTCCCCCCTATCCTGCACATGGTGCCCTATGTACCTGCAAGGGCATCAATGCCTATGTCCTTTCAAAGCTGGACCACATCAGAGATTGTCTCCACCACTACCCTTTCTATGGGGGTCAGGTTTAGTTTATTGGTGGGAAGTCCACCCCCATTGGCCGACTGTGAGTGGCTGGCAGCTGCCAGCTTCCGCTTCATGGTAGACTGGAGGTCACACCACTTATGTTTAATGGCACTTAGTGTGTGTGTGCCTCCAGTTCTGCAGCATTGACTGACACCTATATATCCTGCAACAGGTGTGCCTTTGTTTCAGCAGGGACCTTCAGTGCATTTGCATCATACAATGCAGCTTAGTGTGCCTGAATGTCTGTGACCAGGGCAGTCACCTATGGGCCCATGAAAATAGTTGACCTGGGCCATGCATTGGTCATTGATGGGCCAGGTGACCTGTGTCACTGCATCTGTGACCCTCCCCATGTGGGTCCTGCCCAGTGGGCTGGTTTACTGCAGATGACATGTCTCCCAGGGGTGCGCCATCATCTTTGCCCTCCGTTATAGCATTCACTTCTATGGATGTGCATGGTGGTGCAGTTGTCCATATATGGTGTGGTCACGGGGTATGCCCATGTTTCCAGACTATGCCTGACTCACCTCCATGTGGTTCTACATGTGTTTGCAGGAGCTGCCTCCAGTCTTGGTTGTGTGTGCACCTCTGGTTGTGAATACAGACATGTTCATAGATTCATAGGTTCATAGGTGTAATACGAGTTCGAGGGATGTGCCCATATAAAACTCGTTGCCTAGTGGAAAAAATAAAATTTCTTTTCCCCTATATGTTCATCCAATCTTTGCTTGAATTCTGTCAAGCTGTTACTTGCAACAACATTTGTTGGTAATACATTCCAAATAGCAGGTTCACGCTGAGTGAAATAATTATTCCTTAGTGAAGTTCTGTTAACAGTGGTTTTTAGCCTGAAGCAATGTGCGCTGGTATTAAAACTAGCTATGATTTTTTCGAGGCATATAGCCCCACACAAGGCAGGATCTTTTTTTTTTTTTAATTTTATAAGCTTTATTAAAGTTTTTCACATACAATCCTTAATACAGAAGTGAGAATTTTACAAATCAATTACCGTCCCAACATTCCCCAACCTTTCCCCTCCCCAACCTGTGGAGCTCCCGACAAGAAAATTCTTAGGAATCATGTGCATCATTTCTCAATTCACATATATGTTCCAAAAAGTCCCAAACACAGAGCCTACAACAGATTGACCTTATACTGCATCTAACAATGGCCCAATCAGGGGCATACTGTGCACAAAGTATAAAGTTTGCTCCCCTTTTTATTGTAACTCCATAGGCAATCCCTTAGGTGAGCAATCATGCCCTCTGTGCGAAGATTACACAATAGCTCCCCCAACTATTCATTATAAGAGACTACTTATTGATCTTGCCAGTGTCTGAGGACCACTTTCTTTAAGGAGAGGGAAATTAAAGTAAAAAAATATCTACGTTCTAGCACTGGGACACTAGTCATATCCCCAAATATACAAAGAAGTGCAAGGCAATGCATCTGGGAAACAAACACCCAGAGGAAGAGTACACAATAGGGGTGAGTTAATAACAACAACAAAAATCAAAAGATACCTAGGAGTAATTATATCAGATGACCTAAAGGTGGGCAAGCAATGTGAGAAGGCAGTAAGGAGGGCTGGGGGGATACTGGGATGCATAGGGAGAGGCATCAACAGTAGAAAACAGGAAGTTGTTATCCCTCTGTACAGACAGTTAGTGAGACCCCATCTGGAGTACTGCATGCAATTCTGGAGACCCCATCTCCGCAAAGACATAGACAGAGTGGAGGCTTTTCAGAGGAGATCAACCAAAATGGTGCAGGGTCTGCACTAGAAGACATGAGAAGAGAGACTGAAGCAGCTTAATATGTATACCCTTGAGGAAAGGGGGGGGGACATGATAGAAAATGTCAAGTATCTCAAGTGAATTAACAAAGTACAAGAAGGTAGTATCTTTCAGAAAAAGAGATGTGCAAGAACAAGGGGGCACAATTTGAAGATAGAGGGGGATGGCTCAGAGGTAATGTTAGAAAGTATTTTTTTTCACACAGAGGGTTGTGGATGCATGGAACAGCCTTCCTGAGGAGGTTGTGGAGTCAGGAACAGTGGAATAAATAAATAATGCATGGAACAGGCATAATGCAATTCTAGTGGGGGGGTAGGAGGAAGAAAGCTGTTGATTAACTAGAATCTGCAGCTTATCCATCAGGTTGGGTAATGGGCAGAGTAGGTGGGCCAAGCAGTCCTTATCTGCCATCAAATTCTATGTTTCTAAGTCCAAGCAGGGGATCTGCCCTTTCTTCAGTCAGCTTCCATAGATGAGCAATTTTGGGGCAGGACCAAAAAATATGCAATAAAGATCACATATTTCATTATACCTGGTACAAATATTAGACTGTAGCCTTCCCATTTTGGCCAGTTTTTGTGTGGTATAATATAGGTTGTTTAAAAAATTAAATTGAGTAAGTTGCAGTCTATCCTAACCACAATAGCGGTACACTCCTTGCCAATATCTTGCCATTTCTGGGGAGGAGGAGCCGTTTAGCTCAGAAGCATAAAGAGCAAATAACTTAGTATAGATAGCAGATACGGCATGTTTCTGGGAGCTCAATGGTATGGAGGAATCAAAGAAACTACAGTAAGCCATAGTCCACAGACCTTAGCCAAACCATTTAGGCAGTGTGTGATGGAGTTTGAAAACCTTAAAAATACTGTTACTGTCTTGGCCCATTTGCCTCAGCAAAGCATCAAAGGATTTCAGGGATATTTCAGGGATCCCTCTACCAATACGTACAGAACCGATAATACCTTAATCTGTGGGAGCTAGCACTCCTTAATGGAATGGCCATCAATTTTTAAGTTCAAGTTACCTATTATAGGCTGAGAAATGTCCCTGATGATAGGGGGCATAACTTATTGCCTCTACAGGAGCTCTCTGAAGTTGCAGCACTTGTCTCCTGTATGCCGTTAACAGTGAATCCTGGGCCTTTCTAAGCAGAATCAAGCCATAATCAGCATGCCGCAAACAAATGCTAATAGCACAAAAACTGTAAGTGCTAGACACCAAATATGAGTGGCACACTTGTTCAGCATAAAATTAGCTTTCCAATGGTGGTATGCAAATAATAATAGGTAATTTAGTTTTTCTTCTATGCTGGTCAAAACAGCAAAACAAAAATATGTTTTCCACTAAAAAATGCACCATAAGCCTTTTTTGTTGTGAAATATGTAGCATAAACACCAAATTAAACATCCAGACATTAGATGTGGTTTTAATAATTTGTTTGTAAAAAAAAACCAAAAACTATTTATGTATTAAAAAACATAATTTTTCCCCATTTTAGTCAAGGTGCATTGATAAGGTTTGAGGGACGAATCTGAACCATATACACCATACCATAAACAAATGCATATAACTACTAAAGTATACAAGATACACACAATGGCACAGATATTCAAAAGGGTTGCGCCGCGGTGTGATATTTAAAGGGGAAAAGTACGCCGCACAAATCCCAATGCACCGGTGCGCATCAGTAATGGATCGGCACAGGTGGGGTGGCATGCCCTTATGCATAAACTGCACAGCCCGATATTCAGCTCAGGCCATGCAGAGTTATGCAGGCGCAACCCCTACCTGTGCCTGCAGATAAGCCCAAAAAAAGGAACAAGTCGAGGGCCACCCAGGTGAGCTGCCGCATTGCAGGGTGCAACACAGCAGCTGCCACCTGTGGGTGGCCATCGACTATTCTCGCCGCACCTGGCGGCGCTCTGCTGCCCCGATCGCAGGCATAATTGTAACTCTCCGAGTAGCCCGATCGTGGGCATAAGTGTAACCACCCCGAGTAGCCCGATCAGGGCATCAGACCTCCCCAAAGTCTAATATCCTGGTGGCCCAGTGGACCGCAAATAGCCTGATCGCAGGTGGCATTCCACCCCCTAAGTCCAACATCTCTGGTGATCTAGTGGACCCCCACCCACCACCCACTGAGCCCCACCACCCGCTCCCCGTCAGCCAGCAGGCGGCAGCACCCACCCACCTGCCACCGCCACCGCCGACTGAGCTCAGTATGGCTGCACACCCATTGGTTCAGAGCATGAGCCAATGGGTGTGCAGCCCATCCGCACTAGTCAGTCCAGATATGTGAATGAATGCTGCCATCCACCGGCTGATGGGGGAGTGGAGGTGGTGGGGCTTAGTGGGGGGTGGGTGGGGGTCCACTAGATCACCAGGATGTCGACTTGGGGGTGTGTGGAATGCAGCCCGTGATCGGGCTACTCGCGGTCCACTGGACCACCAGGATATTGGACTTGGGGAGGTTACCGTTATGCCCATGATCGCTAATTGGGGGTGGGGCAGTTATGCCCACAATCGGGCTACTCGGGCGGGGTTACTGTTATGCCTGCGATCAGGATAATCGCGGTCCACTCGACCACCAGGGATAGGAGACATTCATTGTCCCTTACAAGACATCCCACGATTGGGCTACAGGGGGCGTCTGTCCCCGACGGCTGCTGCCTGGCAAGTCACCAGGCACAACTCGTCGGGGATCGGTGCACCTGCATGCTAATGGCATGCAAATGGGGCTGTAATCAGATGCAAATGGCCCCCCGTGCACCTTGCATAAATTATGGCCCCATTTGCATGTCACCCTTTGAATATCGCAGGTGATGTGCATGGCGCAATGGAACTTGCACCACCACATCTCAATGCTCCACTCTGACCACTTGCCCTGGCGCAGTTCGGGGGTGGTCAGGGGACGATAGTCAAAGCAGTTGTGCCATAGCACAACTCACATTGAGTATCACCCTGGCCACACCCCTGCGCAACTGTTTTGAGTGGTGCACAGGCTTGCACCACAAACTGGTGCAGTTTGAATATCTGGGCCAATGTATCAGTGGCAAAGTTGTTCTGCGCAAAATTGCCTTTCCAACAGTGCTGTGCAATTGATTGTGCTCAATTCAGTTTTTGTTTTATACTGGCTGAAATATCCAGAATGCGTGTTTTCTCCAAAGTGCTTAGGTGGTTCTTGATGGACAAAATGTCTGCCATACACACCATGTCATAAACAAATGTGAATAAATCCTAAAGTGAACATGATACACAGAAAGTACCAGTGGCTAGGTTGTTCAACATAACATTACCTTTCTAACAGTGCTATGCAGTCAATTCTAATCAATTCTGGCTGGCAAGCAATATTTAAAGATGTGAGTGACATCTCCAGACATTACTAGGACACACAGGAAGTCTGTAGGTGACTTCTGTAGCCGTTCTGGGACACACTGCAGTACATTTGCAGCTGCCTACAGGTGTATTCTAGCAGGCAATGAGTTAATCACGGCCCAAAATTGTGAGATGCCCACAGGGCAATTCCAATCACTGAATCTTTAATCTGGGGAGGGACATTAGCCAATGCAAGGAAGGGCAGAGAGGGGACAGCCATACCATTGTTACACAGTAAATGCATCTCCAACTCTTGCCAAGGTGGCCTAGAGCCAGTAGGAGGCTCTTGGGAGGAGGGAAGAAACCACTGAAACAATTTTCTGAGGTGACTAGAGAAGTAATAAAACAGGAAATTAGGCAATCTAACTCCACCCAGAAGTTTAGGAACAGCCATTTTTTTATAAGCACACTGAGGAGATTTAACCAACCAGACAAAATCAATAATAATCTGGTGAACCTTGCGAAACCAACTCAGTGGGAGTCAAACATTCAACATGTGGAAAGGATAAAAACAGCCTCGGCAGTACATTCATTTTGATAATTGAAATACGACCACACTATGAAAGAGAAAGTGCCCGCCACCTTTGCAGATCTTCCTTAATTCTGGAAAGCAAGTTTTCTAAATTGAGCTTAAACAACATAGAGGGATCTTTAGCCAGGTGAAGGCCGAGATATTTGAGAGGCATAGGAGACCAGGTGAGCCCCAAAGATGTTGCCAGCTGCCTGCTAACTGAGGCCATAAAGGGAAAGACTTCCATCTTGTTAAGTTTGAGTTTATAATGTGAATAAGTACCAAACTCCTCAATAACTTGCAACACTGCCGGGAAAGAGATATCGTCTGTATACATGGACATAAGGAAGGTCATTGGGCCCAAGGAGATTCCTGTGACTTCAGGGGACATCAGAACCCTGTGAAGTAGGGGTTCCAAATATAAGTTGAAAAGAAGGGGGGACAGAGGACAGCCCTGCCTGGTTCCCGACCCCAGAGGGATGAACTTGGAAATGACTCCATTACAATACACTTTTGCAGATGGAGAGGAATATACTATCTTTATCCATCTGGTAAAAGCATGTGGAAATCCCATTGTCTCAAGGGTTTTAAACAAAAATCTCCAGTCCACCCTATCAAAGGCTTTCTCTGCATCTAGGGAGACAAGAGCCATGGGAGCATCTGACTCCCCAGACATGGAAAGAATGTGTGATAACTTCTGGAAATGATCCAGGGATAACCTATTGGGAATAAATCCAACCTGCTCATGAGACAAAAGAGTGTCCCATACCAGGAGTATCCTTACAGTCAGAATTTTAGCCAGGATTTTGATATTACAATTAATCAGTGATATGGACCTATAATTACTCACTAGTTCTGAGGATTTACCTGGCTTCCGGAGGACCACTATGAGGTATTCTAAAAGGTGAGGATCAGAAACACCATACTCGTGTATATATGGGCATAAAAACAAAGAAACATGGGCATAAAAACAAGAAAGAATCAGGGATAATTGGGTTGCAAAGGTTTTATAGAAATTGGGAGAGAACCCATCAGGGCCAGGGGATTTATCTGCTGCTAAGCTTGCTATTGCTTGCTGGATTTTGGCTTCAGATATAGATTGGGAGAGGAGCGCCTTATGTTCTTGCACCAGACCTGGGAGATCACACCCTAGAAGGTAGGAGGTAAAGTCCAAATCGGATTTACCCGTAGGTCTGGCTCCATATAGGTCAGCATTGTAAGAGGTGAACTCCTGAGCAATCTCATGGGGATGAGATATTATAGACCCGTCCTGGGTCTTGATCACTGAAACCAGCCTAGAGGACTCTGCGTGATGTAACCTAATGGCCAGCAATCGGCCTGCCCTTTCCCTCTGGTCTATATACCTAGCTTTAATCTTCAATAGTGTATACTCAGCTTTGTCTTTCATCAGATTAGCATACTTATCATGTAAGAAGGCTAGATCCCTTAAAGTGGACTCATCAGTCTGAGGTTATAGCCCCCTCTCAATGGTATTGATCTGCTGAAGGAGTTTCTCCACTTCCAGGATATGAGCTTTCTTACATTTGGATGCATAGCAGATAAATTCACCTCTTATGAAACATTTATATGTGGCTCATTCCAGATCCACCTGTACAACTGAACCTAAATTCTGCTGCGTGAAAAAAACTACATGCACCTTAATACTGTCCATGCACTTCTTATCTGCAAGCAACTGATTATTAAGTTTTCATATGGCGTCCTTTTCCAGATTGGAATTAAGAACCATTACTAGCCAAACCAACGAGTGGTCTGAAAGGACCTTGGGGCCAATCTCACCCTCAATAACCGCAGGAAATAGAGAGGAACTTATCAGTATGTAATCCAATCTGGAAAAGGAGCCATGAACCGGGGAATGAAAGGTGTAGAGCCTGTCCTCTGGAAGTAACAATCACCATGGGTCACAGATCCCCAGCATGGTTATCATGTCCCATATTGCCCTCTGTTCAGCAGTTAACCTGGACCATCCCAATCCTGACTTGTTAAGATCTAGGAACACTGTAACATTCCAGTCTTCTCCTACAATTATTGGGAGAGGGGGGAATCTTGAAAGCTGATCCACTAAATCTATAAAGAATGGAGGGTCTGCCTAATTGGGACCATAGACCAAGCCTAAGATAAGTTCAGTTCGGTCCAGCACTCGTCTTATAAAAATAAACCTACCATTGGGATCCACAATTTGTTGGTGACATTGAAAGTGAGTGCTACAAGACAGCAAAATAATTAACCCCCTACTGGCAGCAGTGCCCTCAGCCCTGCAAACTTGCCCCATGAACAGCCTGTGAAACAAGGACAACTCAGTTGTTAATAAATTAATCTCCTGTAGGAAGGTAATCTGGCATTGAGACTGCTGTAAATGTTTAAGAATTTACATCCTCTTAAGAGGCGATCTTGCCCCCTTAACATTCCATGAGGCCAATTTTATTGGGTTAGCCATCTTTACCACCTATAGTATAGAAGCCAAAACAATCCATGCACATGAATCCCGAATATTGAAATCCCAGCTCTACTATATTCTCCCTCTCTCCCACCCTCCCTCTCTCTCCCCAATAACAAAAAAAAAAGGAAGATGGACAAATTTCTAGTCCTAGAACCTGGAGCCCCCCGTCCCAAGACAAATCTCTCCTGAAAAAGAAACAATGCATTAGTAGGTCTAAGTATTATTCTATCCAACAAGAGAAAGCTCCCTGACGACTTACCAGCTCGCATCAGCCCCAACTGCAGATATATTGCACCCTCAGACTGTCCCATTCCCCCCATTCCCTCAGTCCAGCTTTATACCCCTATAACCTAAGTAACAGTACACTAAATTAGGTAATCATTACCCTGGAGTAAACTCCTCCAAAAGCACTCTACTCCCACATTCCCAGAAAGGAAAATTAGATGGAGTGGGTATTAATCCAGTAAAACCAACTCAAATCAGTGATATTAAACCATATTGACAAGTCACTGTTAAGTATAGCTGATGCTGTCTTCATAGATATGCACTCCTGAGCTTTTAAGGACCTTGAAGGACACCCGATGTCCCTTGGCATAATCTTCAAAAATAAAGTCACATATGATGACAGCCAAGAATAACAACAAAGAAAGATAAACAGCTGGAGTGACTAGGAGCCAGTTTACATTGTGGATTCCAGAGAGAAACTCAAACTTCCCCTCCAACCAGACCACGCTGTCCCTCAAGTAGCCAGGTCTCACAGGTTAACTCACCGATGTCAAAATTAACATACATATTTCTCAGTCCAATAATACTGGAGAGCCATTACTAAACCTTGACAAGTTCTCATCAGGGTGGGCTAAACAGATCAGGAAGCAAGCCCTGTAGCTCTTGAGCAGCCTGTTCCACACTGTCAAATGCATGCCATCTATCTTTGCAGAAAATCTGCAACTTTGCAGGGTACACCATTTTAAATTTTATCGATGTGGCTAACAGCTTGATGACCACCAGGTGAAATTAATCCCATTTTTGTCGAACTGAAATGGGGAGGTCTTGAGAAATACAAAGATGTTGGACCTCCTACAGGAGCTCCTTTAAATCTCTGCATTTCTAATGTATATATTGTCTATCCAAATAATTAAGGAGCTTCACAATCAAAGGCTGAGGAGGAGAGCCTTGGAATGGTTTAGCTTTCAGGGAGCGATTCGCTCTCTCTATGATATAACAGGAGTAATTGGGGGAAGGCCTTGCTATCATCTCAAAAAGCTTCTCTGTAAATAGGACAGGAGTAGAAGCTTCTGCAACTTCAGGAAGCCCAAAAATTAGCAAGTTATCATGTCTGCTTCTTCCCTCTAAATTTTTGAGTTTTCCTTCCTTCTTGGCAATCCGTTGTCTTAGTGCAGAGACTTGCAATTCCTCTCGGTCCTTCCACTCTTCTATGGATGTAACTCAGGCCTCTGTGTCTCCAATCCTTCGGTTTGCCAAAGTCAAGTCAGATTGTAGGGATTTGAGCTGGGCAGACATAGACTGCATAAGCTCTTTCAGTGGCTGCATCTCTGCCAAAAACCACTGCTCAGAGAGCGGTGAAGGTTGTGACCCAGTGACAGAAGTCCTGGCTGAAGAGGCTCCTTGCTTGACCTTCTTACTGTTTTTGTCCAGAGTTGAGGGGAAGCGTATGAGTTGCCAAGGCCTGCTGCATTTCGGGTTCAATCCCGAGGAAGCTATCAAGAAGTCTAGGAAGAATTAACTACCGATTTGCTGTGCAGGAACTTAGATATTGATTTCACCACAAAATAGCCACTATTACCACAAATAAAACCAGAGGAGAGTTGGGGGGTGTGGGAGCGTGACTACCGTGTGGCCATTCAGCTCTGAGGCATCACGTGACTCCCCCAAGGCAGGATCTTGAAATGCTTTATAGACTAGGCATAGGTCACCCTTTAAAGATATATATTCTATGAAAATAGGCCTAGGTTTTGTAGCCTACTATTACAGTCAGTGTTGTCAAACCCCTAATCTTCTTAGTAAGTCTTCTTTGCACCTGTTCTATTCAGACTTTACATCCCAATGAAGAGGAGGTGCAAAACAGTGCACAGTAGTCAATATATGACCTAAACAAACTTGTATATAGAGGAAATAGAACATCTGGTTGCCTACTCTTAATATGTTTCAGTACACAAGAAAGTATGCCATGCCATTTCTTGATTATGTTGTTAGTATGAGATGTAAACTTTAGGTCATTTGTGATAGTAATTCCCAAGTCATTTTTGGTTTTTATAGTTTGTAATATTTTGCTTTCTATATTATAGGTAGCTAACCTGTTATTCCTGCTGAAGTGCATCACCTTGCATTTGGCTGCATTAAAAGTAATTTTATTCTTACTGACCAATCAACAAGATTATACAGATTTGATTGTAGTGAATTAACTGATTCAGAATTATTAACAATGCAACCAAGTTTACAATCATCAATGTATTTATGTATCCATATGCCATTACTTGCTTGCATACTAGTAATTAATATGTTAAACAACAAGGGGCCCAAGACAGAGCCTTGGGGAACACCACTACTGACTGCACCCCAATCAGACAAATGCCCCTCAATATTCACTCTCTGCAGCCTATTACTTAGCCAGGAATTTACCCATTTGATAATGTTGGCATGAAAACCATACCCCTTTAGTTCCTCAATCAAAACTCCATGGAGAACGGAATCAAAAGCCTTCTCAAAGTCCAAGTAGATAACATCGACTGGGAGTCCCTGGTCTAATGCCATACTGACAGGTTCAAAAAAGTTTATTAGATTTTGCTGGCAAGATCTTCCCCTTACAAAACCATATTGTGAAATATCTATAATGTTCATATTTTGTAGGTGGATAGCCATTTTCTGTTGTAGGATCCTTTCCATTAATTTACCTAAACACGTGGTGAGGCTAATAGGTCTGTAATTTTTCACAAGATGTTTACTACCTCCTTTATGAATAGGCACTACAGTAGCTAATCTCCACTCTGATATGACAGAACCTTCATGTAGTGATGCATTAAATAGTAACATAAAGATCTGTAAGAGTTCAGATTCCAATGCTTTCATAAATTTGGCTGGAATGCCATCAGGACCAGCTGAGGAACTGACTCTGGTGGCCTGGATAGCTTGCTTATTTTCCTCTGGGGTAATTATTGGATATAGAAGTTTAGATGGTATTTTTTCCAGACACGCCTTATCCTTTGTTTTATATACATGCAAAAAATAATTGCTGAATTCCTTTGCATGTCTAATTTGTTGGCTAGTGTCACATTATCTTTAAGTAAAGGACCAACAGAATGCACATTCCATTTTAGTGAACCAATATAACCGAAAAAAGGTTTTATTATCCTTTGTTAAGGTGGCAAGCTTTAATTCTAGATTCTTCTTTGCATATCTAATAGCTTTTTTACTCTGTTTAGCCTTAGCTTTAAATTTTAACCATTTCTCTGGAGTTCGATCCTTACTATACTTATTAAATGCCTTTTTTTACTTGTAATCAATCTTTTAATTTTACTATTCAAGAAAGATGGAACTCTTTTATTATTATTATATTTTCTGTATTCGGGACCCAACTATTAATACAATAATACATTGTTTCCCGTAAAGTTAGCCATATCTGTTCACAATTTATATTTTTCGGTTCAGCCTTCTAATTCCATTTTGATAAGAATTTTTTTTAATGCTTCATAATTGCATGTGGTGCCATCTTGTGCACCACGTGTTGGCTCACCACTGCTATGTCTCCTTTCAGCGCATTTCATGTGCCTTTGTGAACAGGGCCCATTGTGATAGGGTGTACAAGTCCTGAGGGTTTGAAGATGTCACTTACTGAATGAGTGATGTTCCAAAAAAAAGATGTCCAGAGGAATCTTCACAAAGGCCCTCATGGTTCAGGAGCCTGTGAGGAATGACAGTGACATTAATTAGATAACCTAATGTTTTTAAAGATTCTGTTGAAAGAGGACTAGACTTTTTTTTGGCATGTTAGAGGGCATTCTGGGACAAGGAATGCCTGCATGCTCAGAATGGGCTGTAGTTGTTCAAAGTTGGAGGAGGACTAATTTTGTCAAGGGACATGAAGTTGAGGGATTCAAATTAAAGGACAGGCATTTGGGAGGCAAGTAGTGCAGGAGGTCAGCAGTTTCAGGAGTTAGATGCATTGTTTCTCCAAGAAACAGGTAGACAAGGTGGATACCACAAACGCAGTATACCCCTCAGTTGGAGAAAGGAAGCACAGGGTGTCAACAGTTTAGCTTGAATGCAGTTTATATAAAAAATTACACCCAGTAAAACTGACGATCCAGAGACCCTGAAGTACTTGCAAGTTTAAGAACTGGATGCACTTAGAATGATTTAGTTGGGGGAGAAAATGTCTGGGACAATAAGAAGGATGAATTATGACTATTTCAATGGGACAGGTCTGGTATAAAAAGGAGAAGCTGACTCTTCATTTATTTATTTGTTTTTGATAACTAGGTAGGTGTGCTAGACATAGTAAATGCCTATTTTCAGGTATGACCTGGGAGAGTACAAAACAGATACAGTCAGTACAGAGAAAGCAGTACAATAAAATACATGAATAGTACATCTTAAGATAACTCAGGAACATTGTAGACAGTAAAATACATTAGTAAGGTACAGTACCTTGGAATAAATAATAAACAGCAGTAACATGCAGTATACAACAGTAACAATGTATTGGGACTAACTATAAGATAACAAAATACAATGGGCAGAGCTTATAAAATACATTTGGAAGAGTAAAATGCTAATCCGTAGTCAGATAATGCCCCAAGGAGGAGGGGGAGAGGGGAGTAGGTTAGGAAATAGTGGGTGGGAGAGAGGTAAGTAGAGAGGCAGGGGGAGAAAGGTGAAGAAGCAGGGTAGAGAAAGATATAGGATACGACAACAAGCAGTAAATGCTGATGGAAAGGATATAAGGGAATCTGTCTCGGTAAAGGAAAAACTCTGGCCACAGCTGACAGGGTTGCAGGTGAGGAATGTGATATAAAAATACTTTACAAAAGTTATGAGCCAGCATTAACAAAATACAACATTGGCTCATAAATTTGTTGTTTTGTAATATTTGGACATCACAGAAGAAAAACTTCCTGGTATTGATAGAGAATCTTCCTCCTTGCAGTCTGATTTTATGTCCTCTGGTCTTGGAGCCCTTCTTGAAGTGAAAAAGTTCCTGTGCCTGTACCTTATTAATGCCTTTTCTGTACTTAAATGTTTCAATCATGTGCCCCCTCTCTCTCTCTTCTCTGCTCCAGGGAGTACATATTCAGTTCCCTAAGTTTCTTCTCATAGGGCATGTAGTGCAGACCCTGAATCATTTTTTTCACCTTTCTCTGTACCGTTTCCACCTAGTCAATGTCCTTCCTGAGGTGAGGTCTCCAGAACTGGATTCTGTATAGCAGGTGAGGCCTGACCAGTGATCTATAGTGGTACTGTCACCTCACTCCTCCTCCTGCTCCTAATTCCCCTCCCAGTGCAGCACAGCATTCTGTTGACTTTCAATGTTGCCTTCTCACACTGCTTACTAACCTTCAAGTCATCTGAGATTATGATTTCGAGGTCTCATTCCTGGTTAGAGGATGCCAGCCTTTCGCCTCCTAGGTAACACTCCTTTCTTGGATTTTTCTTTCCTATGTGCATGACTTTGCACTTTTTGGCATAAAATCTCAGCTGCCACACTCCAGACCATTGTTCTAGTTTTTTGAGTTCAGCTTCCATCTTGCTAACTCCTTCTGAGGTGTCCACCCTGTTACATATCTTGGTGTCATCTGTGAACAGACACACCTTCCCTTCCTGTCTGCCAGCGATGTTTGAGATAAAAACATTGAAGAGCAGAGGCCCCAGTACTGAGCCCTGAAGCACCCTGCTGGTCACGCTGCCTTCTGTTGATTGCATTCCTTTTACATGTACCCTCTGGGTTCTGCTTGTAACCACTTTTGTACCCATCAGACTACTTCTGGACCAGCCCCTGTGTGATCAAGCTTCTTTTCCAGCCTTCTGTGTGTAACTGAGTCAAAGGCCTTACTAAAGTCTAGGTAGACCACATTTACTGCCCCAACGTCTTCCACATTTTTTGTAGCGTAGTCAAAAAAACTTGAGCTGAATTGTCTGGCATCATCTACTTGCTGTGAAGCCATGCTGTTTAGGGTCTTGTTGACCACTAGTTATGAGGAATGCTGTGATCCTCTATTTGAGTAGTGTGTCCATTAGTTTCCCTACTATAGACGTGAGGCTCACTGGTCTGTAATTACTAGCCTCTTTGCAGCTGCTTGCTTTGTGAAGTGGAACCACTATTGCCTTTTTCCAGTCATCGGGTACCACTCTGCTCTTCAAGGATTTCATGAATGGAAGTTCCAGAGGGGCTACTAATTTTGCCCTCAGCTCTTTAAGGATTCTGGGGTGCATCTCATCTGGTCCCATGGCTTTGTCTGCTTTTAGTTTATTTAGTGCCTATCATACTGCAGCTTCTGTAAAGGGGCTAGTGTCTATCCCTGGTCCTGGGGTGTTGTGTTTTTTCAGGGCTGGGCCATTCCCTGGGTCCTCTTTGGTAAACACCAATCAGAAGTATTTGTTGAGAGCTGGCCCAGTGGTGCTGGTGCACTGGACGCCACACCTCACACCATGCCGTGACCGGTGTTCGGGAACGAGCATGGGTCATCAGGGGCTGTCAGGGGAGGAGAACAATCAAGCATCTGATGGTCTGCTCTCCTTTTCTGGGGAGGGGGGGCCACAGCAATCAGTGCAGGATTGCTTCCTGGTGGAGGCTGGGAGCAACACACTCCACTCTACATAGTGGAGGAGCTGGGAGCAGATGTCTGGAAGGGGCCCATGCAGACACATGCAAGCTCCCCTCCAGTGGCATCACTGCAAGTCCTCAGCTTTGGGGGAAAGCAATCAAACAAGAAAAAGGGATGGCATCTGCGTCAAGCAGCTTAATGGTCATCCACGAGTTTCACCATGGTTGCATGGCATCTCCTGGATCTGTGTTCTGTGGGGAGTTGGGGGTCCCTACATCCCTGCTGTGGGGGTAAAACTGTAGGAGTAAGGTGCCGGGATGATTGCGGCAGAGGTGGATAGCCAAGAGAGGATGCAACAACAGGGGAGCAGATCAGGTAGCCAAGGAGGTAAAAAGACATAACAAAAAAAGAAGAAGCATTTACTGAGGATTTTTGCTTTCCCTGGGTCAGCTTTGGTGCATTTCCCATCTTCTGTAGCAATCTTTACTATCCCACCTTTTGCCTTCCTATGCTCTCTAATGTATCTAATAAAATGATTTGTTTCCTCTCTTTGCCCCTTCTGCTATCTTTTCCTCTGCCTGTGCTTTTGCCTTTCTAATTTGTGTATTAGACTCTTTCATATTTTCCTTGTATGACTCCCAGTCTTTCTCAGTTTTGGTTTCCTAGTATATGCAGTGCATGTTCTTTTTTTCTTTGACTGTTGTAGCCACTTCTTTGGAAAACCATAGAGGATTTCTTTTTCTTTTTGCTTTGATGACCCATCTGGCACATTGATCTGTGGCAGTCTTTATTGTTCTCTTGAGTCTCCCCCACATAACCTTCACCTCCTAAGCCTCTATTTCCATTAACTGGCTACTTATGTTGTTCCTCATTTTTTGGAAGTCAGCCTTTCTGAAATCTAGCACCTTTGTCTTTGAGTGACTGGTGTCCTGTACTATGTTTACCTTAAAGCTTACCATGCAGTGGTCGCTGTTGCCCATATGGCATCCCATTTTGATGTCCTTGATCCTTTCCTTGTTTGTAAGGCCTAGATTGAGAATGGCATCTCCTCTTGTTAGGATTTTAACAAGTTGGCACAGTCCCACACCTTGTACTGACAATACAAAAGTCCCTACTTCTTTTTGTTGCTGCTGTTAGTGTGCTCCAGTTAATATCTGGTAGGCTGAAGTCACCCACCAGTATTACTTTGTCGTTATCAGACATTTTGTGGATTTCCTGTATTAGGTCTTTGTCTCCTTTCTTTCCTTGGTTTAGGGGTCTGTACACGATGTCAGTTCTGAAGGGCTTTCCCTTGCCCTTGCTAAGTTCTGTGAAAGTGAAAATATTGTACTGTTATTTTTGAAGACTGGTCAAAAAAAGTATCAAACCAGAACCTAAGAACAAGATATACTAAAGCTTTAACACGGGGAAATGTCAGCCACCATTCTTTTTAATGTATACATTTCAATAAGAATGTGAACACGCACAGAAAGCAGAACAAAAACAAACCAATGCATTATCTGTAACAAGAGTTGCATTATAGTTATTGTGGCTACATGCAAAATAATTACAATTCACTCTGATTAAAGATGACATTCCTGGTGAGAGTCTGTGCTGAACAAGAGGTTAGTGAAGCTAAAAGTAGAAAAAAATTAAAGTTTACAAAATCTGAAGTATTGCTATTCAACATTATTTATTTGTCTCAACAACATTAAAGGACCAATTGCAAATACACACTCCTCGCACTGCTGCTTTAAACCAGAATGCACATTACAAATATAATTTAAATATAGGCAAATTCTACAGTATGTGCCAAATTATTTAATCTGTCTGTAAAAGATTTACAACTCCTCAATTTGAAAACATATTGTGCTATTTTGAACTGAGTTCGGTTTCATATACCAGTTTCATTATGTACATGTCTGTTTGGAGCTTATCCTCCTTTATAAGTAAAGCAGATGATTCACACTACATAGAAACATAGAGAAACATAGACTTTGACGGCAGACAAGGACCACTTGGCCCATCTAGTCTGCCCATTTCCCTACCTACAGGATAGTCCACAGATCCTAGTTAACCAACAGCCTATTTCTTCCTACCCCCCCGAACAAGAATTACCTTATGTCTGTCCCATGCATTCATGAATTCTCCCACAGTTTTAGACCCCACAATTTCCTAGGGAAGACTGTTCCATGCATCCACTACCCTCTCAGTGAAATAATACTTCCTCACATTGCCCCTTAAACGCCCTCCTTCTATCTTTAAATTGTGTCCTCTTGTTCTTGCAAGTCTCTTTTTCTGAAAGATGCTACCCTCTTGGATTGTTGATTCCACTGAGGTACTTAAAAGTTTCTATCATGTCCCCCCTCTCCCTTCTTTCCTCAAGGGTATACATATTAAGCTCCTTTAGTATCTCCTCATATGGCTTCTCTTGCAGACCCTGCACCATTTTAGTTGCCCTCCTCTGGACTACCTCTATCCTGTCTATGTCCTTGCGGAGATGGGGTCTCCAGAACTGGACATAATACTCCAGATGGGGTCTCACCAACTGTCTGTACAGAAGGATAACAACTTCCTTTTTTCTGCTGGTGATGCCTCTCCCTATACATCCCAGTATCACCCCAGCCCTCCCTACTGCCTTCTCACATTGCTTGCTAACCTTAAGGTCATCTGATATGATTACCCGGGTCCCTTTCCTTTTTTGTTGTTGTTACTACCTCCCCACCCATTGTGTATTCTTCCCCTGGGTTCTTGCTTCCCAGGTGCATTATTTTACATTTCTTTGCATTGAATCCTAGCTGCCATACTTCTGACCTTTCCTCCAATCTTGCCAAGTCCCTTTTCATCCTTTCCACGCCTCCTGGTGTATCAACCCTGTTGCAGATCTTTGTGTCATCTGCAAAAAGGCATTCTTTTCCTTCCAGACCCTCTGCAATGTCACTGATGAAGACATTAAAAAGAACTGGACCCAATACTGAACCCCGCGGTACCACACTGGTATCCCCCTTTCTTCAAGTGGACTCCATTTACAATTACCTTCTATGTCAGTTGTGCAGCCAATGTTTTACCAGGCTACCACCCTGGGATCCACTCCCAGGCTGGTTAATTTGACTGTTTATCTTTTGTGTGGGACTGTGTCAAATGCCTTGTTAAAGTCTAGGTAGGCCATGTCCACAGCCACTCCCTGGTCTACTACTTTGGTCACCCAGTCAAAGAAATCTATTAGATTCATCTGACATGACCTTCCCGCTGTGAACCCATGCTGCCTTGGGTCCTGTGCTCCACTGGCCTCTAGGTACTCAACTATGCTTTCCTTCAGAAGTGACTCCATCACTTTTCCTACCACAGAGGTCAGACTGACAGGTCTGCAGTTTCCTGCCTCTGTCTTGGTCCCACTTTTGTGAAGGGGAATCACATCTGCCTTCCTCCAGTCCTCGGGTACCACACCATCCTCCCATGATTTATTAAAAAGAGTAGCCAGTGGTTTCACTAGTTCCTCCTTTAATTATTTTAGAATTCTGGGGTGAATTCCATCAGGACCCATTGCTTTGTCCACCTTCAGTTTTAAGAGTTCTTGCAGAACCCTTTCTTCTGTGAAAGGACTGGGATCGACCCCCCTATCAAGAGTGCTTCTGTTAATCAGATTAGGCACTTCCCCCTCCTCTTTTGTGAATACTGAGCAGAAATATTCATTCAGTATCCCTGCTTTTTCACTGTCCCCCCTCTGCCCACCCACCGTTCATTCTATTCAGCCTCATTATCCCTCCCTTTGTCTTTCTACGCTCGCTGATGTACCTATAAAAGGTTTTATCCTCCTTCTTAACTGAGTTGGCTATCTTTTTCTTAGTTTGGGCCTTTTCTATTCTGACTTCCCTCCCTGCTTCCTTCTGCCTTAACTGGTACAGCTCTCTGTCCTGCTCCTTCTGTGTTTCCTTATACTTCTGGAATGCTATCTTTTTCTTCCTGACTTTCACAGCCACCTCTTTTGAGAACCATAGTGGCTTTTTCTTTCATTTTGATATGTTTATTTGCTTCACACAAAGGCTTGTTGCCTGTGTGATGGCAGTTTTGATGATTCCCCATTGTTGCTCCACACCTCCTTCTAGCCTGTTTGCTAGTGCTTTTCTGAGGCACTCTCCTATCTTACCAAAGTCAGCCCTCCTAAAGTCCAGTACCCTCACTTTTGTGGCTGACTCTGTAGCTGAGTTTAATGTGAACCACACTGTTTGATGGTCACTTGTCCCCAGATGGCAACCCACTTCTAGATCAGAGATCCTCTCACTGCCCCGTTTGAGAGTATGAGTCTAAGATTGCTCCCTCACAAGTGGGTTCTGAAACCAGCTGTCTAGGTCTGCCACCTGTAGGGCATCAAGAATGACCCTGCTCTTGGATGTGGCTGCAGCAATGTGCTCCAGTTAACATCTGGCATATTCAGGTCTCCCATCAACAGTAACTCCCTTTCTCTGCCATTCTAAGAATGCCTTCTATCATATCCTTGTCCATTCCTCCCCTGACATGGGGTCTGTACCTAACCCCTGTGCGGATTGTGGTGCCCTTTCCAGTCTCTAGGTGACCCAGTGCCTCCTCTCCTCCCTGTTTACTCTTTTGTTCAGTTGCTTTTATCCCTTCCTTTACATAGAGAGCTACTCCTCCCCCTCTTCTCCCCTGCCTGTCTCTCCTGTAGGTTATGTACCCTGGTATGTTAACATCCCAGTCATGGTTCTCTGTGTACCATGTTTCTGTGACTGCTATGATTTCCAGGCATCCCTCTTCCATCAAGGCCATCAGCTCAGGGAGCATGTTGCCCAGACTACAGGCATTGGTACTCATTACCCTCCATTTCCTGATGGCCTTTCTCCTTTTTGCCCCATCCCTGTCCTTCTTGCCTTTGTCACTTTCTCCATTTACCCCTTCTTCCTATCGACACCTCTATGTTGGTGTTTGCTGCACTTACTACCATGATTATTTGGGGGGCTAGGATTTCCCTGCTCCTTTCCAGTGCCTCCCCCCTTGGCTAGTTTAAAAGTTTGCCAATGAAGCATTTAAACCTATCACCTAGGATCCTGGTTCCCCTCCCAGACAGATGCAGACCATCATGCCAGTATAGGCTTGCATCCCTCCAGGTGGACCCCCAGTCCCCAATGAAGCCAAATCCCTAAGCTCCACACCAGTTTTTCAACCACTGATTGAATCCCATGGTGTGGAACACCCTAGACTCTCCTATGCCATAGACAGGCAGCACCTTTGAGAAGGTTACTGTGCATGTTACTTGACTAAGGCCCCTTCCCAATTCCACAAACTCTTCCTGCACTTCTCTAATCCCTTTCTTAGCAAGGTCATTTGTCCATAGGTGGACAATGACATCCAGGTCCCTCCCCTGTGCAGCTGCTGGGGCAATCCTGAGGATTTGCACCCTGTCCCTCCAAGCCATGGTGTCAGGCAGGCACCTTACATCCCTTTCCCCTTCCTCCCCCAGTTCTACCTTCCTAACAATGGAGTCCCCCACCAGGAGTTATTTCCTTCCCCTGCAGGGTCCTCTGCCACCCTCCTGTGGGTCTCCTTTGTGGAGGTTCCCAACATCCTCCTTGGTCTCCACTGTGGGTGCCTCCACAGAGGAACCACACTTTGCCAGAATGGCATAGGATTTGTGGAGAGGTACAACTGGAGGGATGTGCCTCCGTTCCACCACTCTCACCCTCCCTGAGCCCACTGTGGTCCAACTGCTCCTCTTTCTTGGCAACCTGTGAAGCAATGGCAGTGACACACTGAAACCAAATTTAAGAAAGCCAGTCCTGACAACACTACAAAGATGTACTAGAGCAGCTATACAATTTCATCATTTCCTGCTTTCAGATCAGTCTAGCAGTGTCTTGGAAGCATAGCAAAAGTTATTAAATTGCTTATTCATTGACCTTTAAAGATTTAAAGCTTACAATATATGTTTCTAGTAATATGTGCAAACATAATTGTATCTGTAGTCATGCTTGTAAGTGGCCCTGGTGGGATTCAAACATCACTTGACCAAACACCCTACATTGAATAAAGATATACACAGTGAAGCCCACCAGGATAAAGCGCAGCACTGTGGAATTCTGCAGTAGAGTTACTGCAGCAAACAAAGCAGTTTCAATAGGAGTTAATCCCTTTTGTCATGCATAAACCTATCACACTGTGCTTCATCCTGTTGAACTTCACTGTATATATATTACTAGGAGGCGTGTGGTTAGTCGAGTGCCAAAGTCAATTGAGGAGGGGATGGAGAGCTGCACTAAGGTTGTCCAGTGCAGGAGATGCTCTGGGTGTAATTGGAGCCTAGGGAGAGGCCTGACTTGTTTGGTCTCTGTACCCAGAAATCCCACCAGACCAAGTGGGCAGGCAGCTAGAGGACCAGCAGCATCCTGTAATTCTCTTTGGGCAGTGTTTTGCAGTGCCAGGTCAGTGAGGAACAAGACCGCGATTTTTGCAGACTTGATTTCTTCTTTTGATCTGGCTTGCATCATGGAGACCTGGCTTGGTAATGATGTAGGCCCAGTTTTTTGGTGCCGCTGTACCTGCTGGATATACCATGGTGCACTGTCTGAGGAAGGATAGCAGGAGTGGGGGAGTGGCCATCATTTTTTGATCCAGTTTGGGCTTCTTGGTGCACCCAGTTGGTGGTACCTGATCTTTTGAGTGCATTGCCATCTGTGGAGGTACAGGTGCAGGTTACAGGTTTCTCCATGTTTACCACCCCCATGGGGCAGGGAAGGAATTCCTGCAGGAGGTACCGTGCTTTGTGATTGACCAGGTGTTGGAGTCCTCCAAGTGTTTGATCCTGGGGGATTTCAAAGCATGGGTCAATGACAAATCCTTGCATTTTGGTTATGACCTCCTCCAGTTGATGCAATCACTGGACATGTCACAAGCAGTTGTTGCTGCTACCAACCAGTATGGCCACACACTCGATCCGATGTTTCAGCTGGGTCTTGAGATTAATAACCTCAAGACTGATCAGGTCATTTGGTCTGATCACTGCGCTGTGGAGTTCAACTTTGGGCCCCCCCCGAAAGTCTTTCCTCTGTGGAGATAGTCAGTTATCCCCTTAAGGGGTGTTGACCCAGAGGGACTGTTGGTGTTAGCTGACCAATTTAGGGTTGATGCAGCATGTGCAATTGGTACTAGAGAGATGGTGGCCACCTATAATAGGGTGGTTGCCAAAGCTCTAGATGCCATCGCACCAGCTGATATTTGACTCAGATCTTCTCACTTAAGATCCTCTTGATTTTATGGGGATCTCAAGGTGATGAAGATCAGTGGTCAGAAGCTGGAGCATTGCTGGTGGAAGAACCGGCTGGAGGCTGATAGGTTGGCCCTATGTGCTCACTATGTTGAGTACCAGGGGCAATTTCTTGTCAGAAGACAGAATTTCTGTCCAGGAAAATTGCTGTGGGGAAAAACAGACCATCTCAGCTGTTTAGGGCCATAGACAGGCTTTTACATCCTGCCTGCCCTCGGACAAAAAAAGGTTTTTCAACCACTTTATGTGAGGAGTTTGCTGTGTTTTTCTCTGACAGAGTGTCGACCATCCTGTTGGGGATTCTGCCAGGGAGGCTTTTGCCTTTCAGTGATTGAGTTGGAAGTTTCAGTGGCACTTGGTCTGTCTGGGAGGAGTTTAGGCCAGTGGAGGAGTCTGAAGTGACTAAGGTGATCCTAGAGCTGAAGCACACCTTTTGTGAACTGAACCTGGCACTAACACTTTTCTTAATGGAAGTGTTGATGCCGTTAGCCCAGTGTTTGCCATGATTGTCAGCAGTTTGATGGCAGAGGGAATCTTCCCAGTTGTTTTGAGAGAAGCACTGGTAAAGTCCCTCCTAAAGAAATCTTCCCTCAACCCAGATGTCCTGGTAAATTACCGTCCGATCTCCAACCTGCCTTTTTTGTGCAAGATTGTTGGGAAATTGATGGCACAACAGCTCAAGGATTGCCTGGTGTCCCTGGATATCTATGAGCCCTTCCAGTCAGGTGTTCAGGCCAGTCATAGCTCTAAAACTGCTCTAGTGAGAGTGCATAATGATCTGCTCAGGGCTAAAGTAAGAGGAGACAAGTCAGTTCTTGTGCTCCTCGATCTCTCCTCAGCATTTGACACTGTGGATCACGTCATACTTCTTGATCAGCTTTCTTGCCTTAAGCATTTACATATGACTATGGCATATGTAAGTTTTCTTAAAAGTGCCATTGCAATCTGTTTTACCCTTTGATGCTCTATATCGACCTGAGGTTTGTCACTACCGTATGATTGCTACATTATTTGCATTTTATTTCTACAACTCCTTTAAGACTAAAGTGTACTACATTTTCTGTTCAGAAATCACTTTATTGTGATACTGAGGCTAAAAAAAATGGGCATTGCAAAAAAGAAATGGAGGGAAATGGCAGAAGAAGGGAGCAGGCAGGACACAACGCAGGTAGGAGTGTGGAAAGAAGAAGAACAGGAATTTCTGAACAAAGAAAATGGCATAACTAACAAAAAAGGGAGGGACATGACAGAGGGAGGCAGTTGGTGGGACACTGCAGAGGGAGAGAGTGGGAGGAAAAAAACTCAAGTATACTAGGCTGAGGAAGAGACAGCTATACCAGATGCGCTACTGGCCCATTCAGTTTTGCAGCTGTGCCCGCAGTCTAGTTAGTGTATGTGTGTTGAGTAGGATGTATGGGCATGGAGGTCTAATCAAGAATCATAAAAAAAATAATACAACAAATTAAATGCCCATTCATTACATTGCTATGCACTTTAATCAAATCCAGCCTTAACAATCTTGTTCTGTTGCGAGAGAGAGAGAGAGAGAGAGAGAGTTTTTTTTTTGGGGGGGGGGGGTAGCATTACTGAATAAGAAATCTAGGAAAAATAAGCTCACAAACCTACTAAAGAAACTGTCACCTTGAATTATCATGGAGTCTTATACTCTGCAATTAATCAGTTAGTGCTTGTCACAACTGGCAAGGCAGATGTACATTGTTGACGGCTGAAAACAAAACAAAAAATATAAAATTTCTTTCACCGTTTACATTATGGCTACAGTGTTTACTTGGCTTGTACCACACTGCTCTGAAAGAGAAAATTCAGTTCATAAATCAAGATACTCATTGATGAATTATGGTATCTCTGCAGTGCAAAATCTAGCTTGTAGTCGGCTGGAAAGAAAAGAACTGTTTTTTTTTCCATGTACTGTCAGTAGAAGCTATTTACATCATGACTGTTGTGATGTTACAGCTCGAGCCACTAGCTTCAGTGATCAGCTCTGTTCAGTAAAACGATTGTGAATATAAACTTGAACAATGGCATAAAAATATGTTTAATAAGTAAACAGACACACACAATGGTTTACATTAAATCTTTTATTGAAAAAGAACAAATTAAACCAGTTATGGGGGAGAAAACATGATCCTATTTAACTTGATATTTAACATTGCTCTTTAAGCTATTCAACTACAACATATGTAGAATTCTAGCAGCTTTAAAATGGTTTCAATGTTGCAGCAAATTAAGTGACTTAGCACCTTTTATTAAATCTTAGGAAGTCATGAATCTTTCTCAAGGTCTGACTTTGAGCCCACAGTTTCTATTTACTGTCTTAAAACCTCTTAATCTATGAGGTACGGTATTGGCTACAGGTGTACCATGATCTTAGTCCTTAGTATTTGGATGTTGAGCCTATAATTAGTGATCCATTTGGAAATATGAGGAATTTATGAAAAGTTACTATTTTGTGAGCTACAATTTTGTACAAGTTATTAGGAAATTAAGATTTCAGATAAGGGTTGGACTTGAGCCTTTCATTCTAAGAGGGAATACAGACCTTTATTTATTGGCTTGTGTATCCTTTATCCTGCCCTGTACTAGTATTATGTGTAGCGAGAGCTCACAGTACTTATACAGGGGGTGACTGTAGTCTGCTGTTGAGTATTTAATTATTACTACATTAAAATATAGTGAGATTCTTTTAAAAAAAGTACAGTACTGAGGTAGACTATGGCATCTAGTTGCAATATGAAGTTAGAGCTTTTACTGCAGTTACAGTTTTGTGAACCTACATTTTCTACAAATCATTAGGAAGCCAGGATTTCAGCTCAGAGTCAGACTTTGAGCCATTTAATCTGTAGGGGAATACAAACTTTATATATATGTATATTATACTGGTTGAGTGGAGCCAGATAAGTAAGGGTTGAGTAAGCAGTTTAATGTTCAACCCCTAATTTTGCAAGTTAGTAACTTTGCAATCATGCAACAGATTTGCATGGAATTTGGAATATGTTGTCTGGTTTGGTAGATCTCTTGACTTGCCAACTTGTGTTTTGGTCGGTTGTACAATTTTTGGGCAGCAAAGCACTGCAAAATTCATTTTTTGCCACTTTTTGACACATTTTTGCCCATCTCACTGTGACCACACTGTTTGGCCCTTTGGTCTGAAAATTTCAGGGTTGAAATAGTTTGGGTCAAAGAACAATTCAACATTAGCTTGGTGAAAAAATATTAATCTGTTCCAAAGTTATTTAATTTTACATTTTTGGGTTCTGAACATGCTCAGTTCACTCCAAGACTTATATGTATGTTTTGTGAAAGAGGATTGGACTCAAGGTCAAGAATTTTGTTAGCTCGCAAATGGGGATTTAAAAAATCCCCATCTGGGAGGAAAAATTCCCCCTTTGCAAGCTGCCAACTTGTATTCATTTTTTTCCCAAAAGAAAATGGTGTAGCTTCCTCCATGGGTGACTTTTTGTTATAATAAGGCATGTGTTTTGTTCAGGGTGACACCCTCTACAAACCTATATATTTTATTGCTTAATTCTTGAATTCTGGCCAAAAAAAAAAGGTTCATTTTAAATTATGAAATTCTTTGTCCTATCCCCTTTCGCGTGCTGACAAAATTCCCATTTGCAAGCCGACCCCTTTCACGAGGTAGCAAAATCCTTGACCATGAGTTATGGACCAGATAGCCATTCTTGTGGATGAGGATTGACTCATGATCAAGGATTTTGCTACATCACAAATGGGGACTGGCTCATGAATGGGGATTTTGTCGGCTCACAAAAGGGGATTGGGTTTTTAATCCCCTTTTGTAAGCTGAAAAAATCACCTTTCACGAGCTGACAAAATCCCCATCCATGAGCAATCCCCTTTCGTAGGGTAGCAAAATCATTGACCATGAGTTAGGAGCCAGATGGCCAGTCTCACGGACAAGGATTGACTCACGGTCAAGAATTATGCTGCTTCACAAAAGTGGATCCGCTTGCAAACGGGAATTTTGTCAGCTTGTGAAAGGGGATTGGTTTTTGAATCTCCTTTTGTGAGCTGACAAAATCCCCATTTGTGAGCTGTCAAAATCCTCGTTTACAAGTCGATCCCTTTTGTGAGGTAGCAAAATTCTTGACCGTGAGTTAGGGACCAGCTGGCCAAAATTTAACGGTCAAGGATTACTCGTGGATGGCAATTTTAACAGTTCTTGAATGGGGATTGAGCTCATGAACAGGGAATGTGCCACCTGATGAACTAAGAATGTAAAAACATTGCCGGTTCACCATAAAGAAACCATTTGGTCTTTTGGCTTGAAATTTTCAGGGTACAAAGGGAGTGTCCCAGAGATGTGAATTATGCTGTTTGGGTGTTAAAAAAGTTAAATGGTTCCATAGATATTCTATCATGAAGCTGAAATATTTCCCATAGGATAACACACTGCAGTGGCCGTGGCGACTTTCTGTGCCAGTAGCTCAAAAACAAAGCGAAATACAGATTTTTTGCTACCCACAGCTTAGATCACCTTTGGGTGATCTAAGCTTATGAAGAAGTTTTGAAGTCATAGCTTACACTTGCAGTGGAATTTTTTTTCCTATGTTGTACAGTTACTGAGATATTGGCAAATAATTGTTACAATTGGTCTCTTGACGAAGTGCCTTTGTAAATGAGTCTTTGACTCAAAGGTCTGTAAACTGATGCTCTAATAAATAAATAAATAAAACAAGGGTTCCTTCTCAGTACTGTGGGGCTGTTTTAGGGCTCTGTGCTCCCACAGATGCATATCATTATGCACAAATGGGCAGTTTGGTAGGAGTGAGGTGCCTGAAGGGCCCGCACTCCCACCAGCACATACCAGTTACCAAGTACATTACACTGTAAATAAATGGTTTGATCTTTTGGCTTGAAATTTGCAAAGTATAAAGGGGCTGTCCCAGAGTTGTGGATTATGCTGTTTAGGCATAAAACATTTCATTGTTTTCGTAGATATGCCATAATGAAGTAGAGATTTTTTACATAGGATAACATTGCGGCACCCTCAGTGCATTTTAATGCCCATATCCCAGAAACAATACAAGATACAGATTTATTCAGTGTATCTTGCATGGAGGGCTCGCTGTCATGATTACAATGCCACTGGAATTATTTTCATAGCTGCTATGGTTGCTGAGATATTGAAAATTAGTGTTACAATGGTTCCTTCTCAGTACTATGGGGCTGCTGTATGGCTCAATTTTTATTTGTAAGTGGGAGTACAGGGCCTGGGGGGCCAACTCTCCCACAGACACATATAATTATGCACGAATGGGCAGCTTGATGGGAGCATGGGGCCCTCCCACCAACACATACTATTTATTAGTTATATTTCACTTTTTCAAAAAGTAAGGAAATTTGTTGCAAAAAACTTTGTTAAGGCATCAAATTAGGATTAAAGCAACAAAAGGGGGGAAATGAGATGTTAGGGTTCAGTCCCTAACCCCACCACCACTCCAACCTCCATCCTCCACAGACCGACAGATGCTGGGATGTGCCAGGGGGTCATGAGGACTAACTCTCACCCCATTCTCCTTTACTGTAGCATGTCAACCTGTGTATATGTGGAATGGGATAAGAGTTGGGCCTCATGACCCCATGGCACACCCCAGTGTCTGTCAGTCTGTGGAGGATGGTGGTGGTGGGGTGGTTAGGGGCTCTACTCTAACATCTCATTTCCCCACTTTTGTCACTTTAACCCTAACTGATGCATTAATGAACTATTTTGCAATGTATATATATATATTTATTAGAGGCAAAAAACTCCATTTAATGCATTAGTTAGGGTTGTTCCACAGTGACAAAAGTGAGGAAATTAGGTGTTAAGGTTGAAAACCCCTTGGACCCCCGCCCACCCCCAACCCGGCATTGGGGTGTGCTTGGATAATCAGCCTAACTTTCACCCCATCACATGTGTAAAACAGCGAAGTATAGGAGAATGGGGTGAGAGTTGGGACCGGTGGCCCCAATGCACACCCCAATCACCCATTGGCAGATCAGGGTTTTCTTGACATTTCTTTATTGTAATGGAACAGCCTAACTGTCATTAAATGGAGTTTTTGCCTCTAATTTCCCTTCTTTGAGAATGATAACGAAAATAGTGAATGTAATGTGGTGGTGGAGCGCAGGGCCCCCCGCCACGTGATGTCTTGTGGCATAGTAACAGGAACAGCAACACAAACAGAACCGCTAACAGTGGCACACATGATAATGCAAGCGTGAATGAGAACAGAAAGGGTAATGCACACGACGGCGTAGATGGGAATGGTCTTCCACGTGATGTGTTATCACATAGTAACATGGTGCCTGCAAACGGAAATGTCAATGGGCATGGTGGCGCAAAGTAAAACACAAAGAGAAACAGTACTGTAGACACAAATGGCAAAAAATAACAGAAACGCAAGCACAAATGAAGAAGCAAATGATAACGCACATGGTGGCGCAGACGTTAATGGTAAGTGAAACGGGTACGGAACCGCAAGCAGAAAGGGCAACGGTAACAGCAATGTAAGCGCACAGGCTGGTTTTCCCCAAAACCTGCATAGAGAAAGACAGTACAAAGAATGTATGCATAATAATGGGTATCAGAGCAGAAAATGAGGAGTTGGAATACTAAATAGGTTATATCTCAGGAACCATACGACGTAGAAAAACATTTTTAAAGTTATATGATTTATAACTGTCCTGACTAGCTTCGTACTTAGCCCCCATAAGGGGGCTAAGCATTTTTCAAATGAAAAGTCAGTATCTCGCTCCGTTTCCGAGATACGGGCCCTGAAAGGCGCGGTGAACGCCGTAATGTTATCCTATGGGAAAAAAGAGAAGTTCAGAGCACCATAACTTTGCCTCCCTGTAATATGTTTTCATCAAACCACAGAAAGGCACATCTGTGGGTGGTTGGCTGTCTTCCCTCCAAATTTCAGGAAAAAAGACCAAACCGTTATTTTGCAGCAGGGTGCCAAAGGATTCCTGTAATGCGTCAGGCGCCGTAATGTTATCCTATGGGAAAAACTGTCAACTTTGGAGTGCCATAAATTTGCCACTGTGTAATATTTTTTCAACACAACACTGAAAGGCACATCTATGAGATGTCGGCTGCGTTCCCTTCAAATTTCAGCCCAAAACTCCCAACAGTTCTTTTGCAGCGCAGTGCCAAAGAATTGCTGTCATTTTCCCACAGACTAGAAAACTACTGTTGCAATTTGCGAAAGTTTTCGAAAATTTGCAACACTTTCATAGACACGAAGTACTTTGTGAAAGTACTTTTCCAGAAATTTGAAAAACATATTTCTGGGGGTGTTTTACCCAAAATAAAGACATGGCTAGCATCATCAGGGTCCGACTAGGTGAATACAAAAAGAATTAGGTTGCTAGAGGTCCCAAATTTAAATGGCAAGCATTTTTCTGATCACTAACTGAAAATAAAATGGTGGATTTGCGAAAGTAACAGGGCCATTTGCGAAAGTAAAAATGCATTTGTGACACTGTCAAACTTTTTGTTAACTTTTCCCATGGACTTATAATGGGAAATTGTTTTTTGAATAACTTTTGAACCGTTTAATATTTTTTCACCAAATCTTTGAAAGGCACATCACGGACTCTGGCCACATGTTCCATGAAGATTTCAGGCCAATCACGCAAACCGTGCGACCTGTACGCACGACTGTAGAATTCCAGAAAAAGCATAAATGCAAGCGCAGATCATACTTAATAACTCCACAGTCGTGTATCCAACTGGTATGAAACTTGGCAGATCCCAAGGCCTTTGGTTCTTGATCTTGTATTCCAAATTTCAGGCAAATCCATCAAATGGTTGCAAAGTTATTAAGGTGCAAAACTTTGGGTTTAATATAGAAATGGCTCCTCAACCCTAACTATAGTAGCACTACCGTGCTACCATAATACATATTCTATACAAAAAACTTTGTTAATGCATCAGTTAGGGTTCTTCTACAGTGACAAAAATGAGGAAATTCAGTATTAGGGTTCCACCCTTGCAAACCACCCCCACCCTGCATCTACCAACAGGCATCGGGGTGTGCGTTGGGGTTATCGACCCTAACCCTCACCCCATTTTCCTACACTGCACCACCTCAGCTTGTTTACACATGGGAAAGGGTGAGAGTTAGGGCCGACAACCCAATGCACACCTTGATGCCTGTTGGTAGGTTGCAGGGGTGGGAGGTGGGGTGCAAGGGGTGAACCCCCTAATGTCGAATGTCCTCCCTTTACGTTACTGAGAAGAACCTAACTGATGCATTAACAAAGTTTTTCATAGATTTTCCTTACTTCTTAAGAAAGAATAATATACATATATATAGATACACACACACACACACACACACACACATATATATATACACACACAGACACACACATACAAACATATAATACATATAATATATATATATATATATATATATATATATATATATATATATATATATATATATATACATGCATGTGTATGTGATTGTATGTCCTTCCTATTTCCCATACAGAAGGCTCTGATCAGCCCCTCTTTCTTATTCTAGTTCACTAAACATGCACATAAGCATTTCTAATGCCAAAAAATAGTAAACTTCACTTTCTTGATGCAACCAGTTTGTCAGCAAACCAGTTACCCCCCCCCCTTCAATACAGAATGTACTAAAATGAACTGGCCATGCACCTGTCCTGAAGACAAAATAATTATAAAATATGTAAATAAATAAATGAAATAACCAAATGAACTTACTCAGTAGGTTATTCTTGGAGTGAGTGTCTGTGTGTGTGTGTGTGTGTGTGTGTGTATGTGTGTGCATGTGTGTGTGGGTGTGTGGCAAATGAGACTCTTGAAATTACGTTGATAGCTAATTGTGCAAATTTGTTTCTATTAAAAATAGCATGTATTGAAGAACTCGATTAGCATTAATTAAGATTGATATCCTAATTTGGAAATTGTGTAATAGAAAACAAGCATTTGGAACTCCTCTGTTTTTTAACTTGCAGTTAGAGAGGACGTACAGCCTTTGGGCTCCCTTCTTTTCTTTCTCCCTCTCTCATACCTCTCCTATTCTCCTCTCTCTCTCTCTCTCTGTCTGTCTCTGTCTTTCTCTCTCTCTCTCTCTGTCCCCATCTCTCTCTCTCTCCTTATTGAATTGGAAATGAGAAATGCAGATAGAGAATCAGAAGGTGCTAAATTAACTGCCTGATCTGCACTTATTGCTGCATGCACATCCCCCATTACTGAGTCTTGTTCTGGCTGGTTTTTAATATTCGAGGCATGGGGAGGCATCTAGATAGCAGATCTATCAAATGGGAAAATGAATGTATGCTGATCAGTTAAACTGAAAATCAGTGCCTGCATGACAGCCCGCCCTGACACCTCCATAATTAGAAAGAAAATGATGGCGCCCGATGCATAATAGAGCAAAAACAATTTACACTCTTCCATTAGGATCCGGCTTTCAAATTGAAAATTTCTCCTGGTAGAAATGGAATTCATAAAGCATGATTCATGGAGGACACATCTCCTGGAGGCTGCCTCAGTCCAGGATTGATTGATAGTTTGTCTAGAATCACACAGCCTGCTGCTTTGGGGCTTTCAGGGAGTAAGGGAGAGGAAGAAAAAAAAGCTAAACTGCTTAAGTAAATCAGTAATTTCACCTTAACGACACAAGTGTGCTGCCAGCGATACTCCAACATTCAAACGGCAGATACATTAAACATGAGCTGCTTCCCTTTCTCCAAATGAACAGCTGCAAATTGAAGAAAGGAGGCTCCCAGACAAATTGTTCACCTTCAGTATTCATTTTTAAGAAGTGATGAGCCACAGTTTGCATACACCCCATCAGGTTGTTCCTCCAGTCCTATCACTACTGGCTGTCTATAGCCCATTGGTTATCTATGTGACTTCACAGTACCAGTAGTGTGGTAGCCTGCTGTTTACATGTTCAACAGCAATAAACTGAATTGAGCTAATTGACAGGCAAATTAATTGGACGTGCAGTACCACACTAGTAATTAAAGCCATGTTTGGTCGAGTTCACACCGACTCCATTGCCAAACTGACTCTCAGATTGCTTTTTTTTGGGGAGGTGGAGGAGCTCAATTTCACCCTTTAGAATGAGAATCCAGACTGGGGGATGTTGGGCTATACAGGACACCCTGCTGCAGGGGACAGTGGTGCCCATTGTGAAACTCTGGCAGGGCTAACACCGTGTTGTACATGATAATGTAAAGTGTAAGGGAAGTGCTAACCCTGGCAATCATACTACTGAAGTCAGAGGTCTTTAGCACGCCCTTTCTCATTGCATCTGAGCCTTGGTCAGAAATTAGCAATTTTATTGCACACACGGTGCATATAGAAACAGTTTAGAAACAATCATTAGTCTACAAAATAGATGGAATTGTCTCTGTCTCACCAGTTCGGACAGCCACTGGTAACCACCGTAACTCTTGGCAGAAAGAAGTTATTAAACTTTATCTCCCCCCCATGATTTCATCTCCCGTACCCAGAATGGAACACTTAAAGGTGTTTTTTGGTAAAAGAAAAGATGACGAAAACTATATCTGTACAGTAGTTAACTTTATGAAGAATACACTAATGGTCTTATTTTTATTTAAATCCTGCCCAACACTGACTGAGGCAGATCAAACTGGACATGCAGTCTCTGAAAAATTGTATAGCGGCACACACACACACACACACACACACACACACACACACACGTAGGTTAAATTTCCCTATCTATTCCATTATAAAAAATCTGGCCATTTTGTCTCTATTTTGTGATCAAAGATCGCGATCAAAGAATCTTGTGATCAAGGAATTTGCAGGCTTGCGATCAAAGAATTTGCAGGTTCATGAACAAAGAATAAAAATGCTATAAATCAAAAAATTGAAGGAATTGTGGTAAGCCATCACCATGGTTTGACAGCACAAAGCCCCCTGAGCAAAACCCACCCTTGTTTGACTTTCTAGGGCACCCCTGGGGTGAGAAAATTGATTTTTTAATCCAGCCATCTCGTTTTCACTTGTGATGCACGGTCATAATCATGATCAAAGAATCTCATGATCAAGGAATTTGCAGGCTCGCGATCAAAGAAATTGCACGCTTGCGATCAAAGAATAAAAAATGGTGAAACGTGCGTTTTTCACCAATTTGAAGCAAACCAACACCATGCCTCGATAGAACAAAGACCCCGGAGCAAAACCCACCCTCATTTGTGTCCCAAGCCACCCCAAGCCTAGATATTTGTGGTTTTAGGTTGCAATGCAAGATTGTAATCAAAAACTCTCACGATCAAAGAATTTGCAGGCTTGCGATCAAAGATTTTAAAAGCTTATAACTCTATTTTTTGACTGATTTGGATGAAACCAAAGGCATGGCTCAATAAATCGGAGCCCCCTGAGTAAAACCCATCTAAGTTTTACTTCAGAAGTGACCCCTGAGCCAAGATATTTGTGTTTTTCTGATCAGAAATCTAAAAACAAGATGACAGACCTCATGATAAAAGAATTTTTTAAATTCTTGGGGACAAAGATTCTTGAACAGTGAGGCTGAAAATGTTTTGACTGCCAGGTGGGATGAGATGGCCAGAACCCCACTCTTTGTTCGAAAAACATACATATAAATGTTACCATTAACTTATAATGGGAACTTAAAAGTGGCATAACTTTTGAATGCCTTACTATTTTTTCACCAAATGAAAAACAGCATGTTTGGCCACCAAAGCTCTTTGTATCTTGCAGAGTGGCATGCCACACAATGGCAATGGAGGGCCTCATCCAAAATCCCAAAAGCTGCCTCCAAAAATGGATACTTTTGCATTTTTCATCATTTTTGTTCACAAAGATCGTAATTCCAACCAAAACAAAACTTGGCAGATCAAGAGACCTACCATGCCCCACCATGCATACCAAATTTCAGGCAAATCTGTTGAACAGGTCCAAAGCTATTAACGTGCAAAATTTTGACTTTAACATAGAAGTGACAACTAAACCCTAACTATAGTGGCGCGACTGCCACTCTATACATACATATATATATATATATATGTGCATAGGGAAAGGGAACATTGTTTAACCAGGAGTAGCACACTAAGCCAAAGCTTGTTTCCAGATGTGACCTGGGAGCACAGGGAAGTTAAGTGACATGCTCAGGATTGCACAGAATGCACCTAGGTGCCTATGGGATTCAAACCCAGGTCTCCAGGTTTGCAGCTCAGAGCCTTAGCCTACTGTGCTATACTGATATATATATATATTAGATAAACCGCTCTGAGGTGTGTGGTCACGCTCTAATGTACACATTGTTACATGTGACCACACACCTCAGAGTGGTTTACCTATCTTATAAAATGTCAAAATTGTTTTTAAGGGGGGTAAAAGTGCAGGTGTGTGGTCATGCTCTGATATATGCATGGTCACGTGATGCTGTTCAGACAATAATATTGCTGCAATTTCCCTACCCATTTTATATATATATATGTATAGGATATGTAACAGGGACCTGTGCAATACATGATTTATTTTCACAAGAGCTGCTTGTCCTTGGGTAATCTCACGAGTGGCATAAGCCATGAGTGCTATACCCAAGGTCAAACAGCCTGAGTAAATTATGTATTCCACAAGGTCCCTGTTATATATTGCATTTATGCAATGGGGATTCTTTAGGATTGTGTAAGGAGTTTTGTTTTAAATTATTTAATTTTTCATGTTAACATGCATGGACTTTTTGTGGTTTTCCCAGGGTAGCTTGGCTTAGTATAGTGATTGCTAAACAGTTGCTATGTATGCTCCAGCTTTATGTTATAGACAGCACATAATGAAAAAAGTCTGATGCACAGTTCTTTTGTTTTTACATTTGGGGGGTTGTTAATCAGAAAAGGTGAATAAAAACTGAATTTGCTGTCATCTTTTGCTGATTATAACAAATTCTAAAAGACACCTATATATGAAACACCTCTCATTTTGTTGATAATTTTGTGCTGAACAACTTTTTTGGTCAATGTACAATGCTATCCATTTTTGTTTTAAAGTTATTTGTATTTATTTGTCAAAAAAGTGCAAAAAGAAACTTAACTGTCTGCTGTTTTTTGCTAATTCTACAAAAACTAAAAGGTATCTGTAAATGAAACACCGCTCATTTTGTGGACATTTTTGTATTGGACAACTTTTGTGCTCACAGTACCATGCTATCTTTTTTTGTTTTAAAGTTATTTGCATTTGGATATGATGAGTATTGCTACTGAGTCTGAATATTCTAAATTGGCTGATGACATAGCAACTGTGTATATAAATGAGTGATGACATAGTAACTATGTACGTAAATGAGTGATGACATGCTTACTGTGCAAATAAATAAGGGATATGCAGCGGTTCAGTGTGTGATAATGTATTTATCTTGTACAGTTTCCAGTGACCTCAAGTAACCTCACGAGTGCCGAACCGCTGCATATTCCATTTATGCAACAGGTTTAGATGTTGTGTGAACATTTTGATTTTGGTAGGTGTAAATAATTTGTCAAAAAAGGGAAAAGAAAATTGAATTTTATGCTGTTTTTTGCTAATTATAAAAAAACAAAATGGTATTTATAAATGAAACACCACTCATTTTGTAGATATTTTTGAGCTGAACATTTTTCGTGCTCACAGTACCATGCTATCATTTTTTGTTTTAAAGTTATTTATATTTGTTTGTCAAAAAAGTGAACAACAAAATACCATTTTCTTCTGTTTTCTTGCTAATCATATACAATATACAGGGTTTATATAAATGAAACAGTATTCATTTTGTAGATAATTTTGTGCTGAACAATTTTCGTGCTCACAGTACCATGTTATCTTGTTTCGTTTTTAAGTTATTGACATTTAAATATGGATAGTACTGCTTTTGAGGCCGAACATTCTAAATGAATTCTGAAAAGAACTGTGTAGATAAATGAGCTAGTGATGTAGTTACTGCGTGAATAAATGGGTGATGATGTAGTTACTATGTGGATAAATAAATTTATTACCATAGTAGAGAAGATAAATGGTTTTATTCTATAGTTTTTATCCTGACCCCTGTTGCATAAATGGTTTTATTTGCACAGTAGCTACAATACACATTATTTATGGCATGCATTTATTTTTCACACCTGTTGCACAAATATATATATATATGTGAAATGTGTTGAGAGCTCTCAGTTGTGGTACCAGTACTGACTGGGACAACTTGGGTTTGCCATAAACAAAACTAAAATAATAAAAAATCAAAGAATAGTGTGACGCTTTTGAAATAAGTGCAGCGTTATGGTAGGAGATTTAGGTTTCGTTCTGTGGAGTGAGAACTTTCACTACATTTACAATCAGCTCGGACAGCCAGAATCTACAGCCAAGAAATAGTGAAACAATATTAGTCAAAGAGCTAGTGGAACTAAAACGGACAGGAAAATTATACAAATTCTAAGAAGTAGTCATTATAACTTTCTATTTCTGAAGTATTTTTCTTTTTCCCTTTGCTCATTAGAAATGTTCTATCTGATACTACAGTGCTGGATGTATGGAGTAGCTCTCAGTCTGGCAGCTGACATATCTATCTCTAGTCCCCGTACTACATCATCAGCATTGTATTCTCATGGATAGTGACATCACAGGTGACTTACCTCACAGCTACTAAGTGGCTGTTCCTACAAACAGCAGTGATATCACAGACAGTAAGGTCACAATTCTGATGATGTAGTTGGTGGAGAATAGAGCTAGATATGACAGCTGCCAGGCTAAGAGCTGTTTCACACATCACACCTACTAACATCAGGTAAACGGTCTTCTAATTAACTAAAGGGAAAAGAAAAAGTATATCAGATATAAAAGGTAAGGATTAACTGCTTTTAAAAACTAGTATTAGTTCTAGGCAGTGCACTATCTCTTTAACTTTTAATTTTAAACAATAGCAACTCTGATTGACACATAACTTCATGGCAGACTAAGAGAGCTAATACCCTCTGCAGCGAGAAGTCTCATGCCTTGTATATATCCATATAGGATAATTAGTGTCTGCCCTCAACAAATCAGAAAGTAGAAGCACTATTAGTTTTTAAGGAACACATTGGACATGACTTGCTTAGAATCTGTATACAATGCTGTAATATTGTTAATTTGTTGTTTTGGACATGCACTATTTATTTATTTTCTTCATTCACTATGCACCATTTATTGTAAATTGAAGAACAATGTTTTTTTTTCCTTGCTTTTCCTTACTGCTAATTAATCAGTTATTATATGGTGTATTTAAATGCTATTCTTTGTCTTATCCCACCCTTCCAACCTTTTAGTTGTGGTTGCGCCCCTTCTGGGATTATTTGTGCTGATTCTAGTTTCTCCAGGTCTGGCTATATTCCCCAGGCAGCTTCTGTGCGGTCCACCCTCAGTCAACAGGATGATTAACTAAAGGCTGCTATATGTTCCATAGCCTGTGCTGTAACACTAAGATCACAGAACAAAACCCGACCATTACTCAATTGTCCCATTTTCATTGAACAACACCACAAAGGCAGGTCATCACGCCAGCAAAATACAACACCCCTTCCCCAAGTAGTCGAAGTCTGCATTCCTGGAAAGGAAGCCAGCCAGTGCACTTCCTACTTCAGGAAATTAACTGAGAGATATGTTTAGGGTTCAAATCTATATCCCATGGATCTTTATAATACATATATAATGTTGTACTGTACCCTGTACACAAGACATACTGTTTAGCAAGGATAATCAGACATTTGATGTAACCACAACATATGTAACAAAATAAATTTCCTTCAGCAGCACTGTTAGAGGAGTGCATTCTCTTTAAATCATGTTCCTGCATAACAGTTGTCTGTTGGACTTTTAAAAAAAATACAGGCCTTTATATTTTTAAAAGCAATTTCTTAGATAACAGAATCAAGAGCCACAGGATTCTGGAATGCCAGTGATCCCAGAGCCAGAAGGAAATCCCATTGTTTTCTAACGTTAATAAATACAATGAGGCGCCAGTTAATCTAACTAGGCTAGACCTTTCCCCTAGGCAGCTTCTGCTTGATCCACCCTCAGTTTACAGGATGATTAACTAACAAAGGGATTATGATAATTAAATCATGTATGTCTGCCTGTCTGTCTATCTATCATTTATCTGTCTGCCTCACCTATCGAGATTTGGATGATTGTAGTTGCTAACCAGGAGAGCTGTGCAAGATTTCCATCATGTTGAGGGAAAACAAATCCATGAACTTACAGTAAATTTTATTTAACAAAATCTCCTTTAAGAAATAATATATTTCCAAAGTGTTCCTGATGTGACCGTTCTGAGATAGTGATCTGCAAGAGGCATGCATGTGGGGGAGGAGTGACCCTGGCCCTCTGTTAACTGTCCTTCAATTTGTTTTTATTTAATACAGACATGAAACAGTCAGCTAAAACAACAACAGATGTGTGCACTTGCTCAAGCAGCAGCTGCCACCTGCTTCATAACCTTATTTAATTTTTTGTCAGTTTACCAGTTGCCCTTGCCCCAGCACCCTGAACTCATCCTGACTTGATTCCACTCCAGTCCTTGAGGCTCCGCCCCACTATGTGAACATCCCATGGCCGTCCATCTGGATAAGACCGTGTCTCACAATGATGGAAGCGTCTGAGGAAACTGTCACTGACTGACAACAGAGCAGCTCTGTCAGGCTGCAGTGAAGCGAACACTGGCCCACCCATCCCTGCTGGGGACCATAACCATTGTCTGATTTCATGTTGCTTGCAAGCCGTCCATGAAAAAATAATAAGACTTACCACGGGTTACCAGAAAGTGAGAGGTGGCTGTTCACTCACTTCCATCCTCTGTCAAGGACAGGTCCACTCTGGTAGGTCTCCAGAGATGCTTTCTGTAATGTTGGGGGGGGGGCAGAGGGATGCTGCAGCTGCTGATCTGCTCAGTTCTCCACCCCGACTGCTGACACCCACCACTCCAGTCCTCCTGAATCCAGTCACCGACTCTGGGATGTTATTAAACAAACTTAAGTTAGACACTTATGTGGCAGCAGCAGATGATCAGCTGCAGCACACTTCTACCTCCATGGCCAGTTCTAACTCAGTGCTTGAGGGGGTGGAAATGCCGTTGCAGGCAGGAGTCAGTGGCTGGCACCTCAGAGGAGTTGCAGCTTGATTGGGAGGGTGAAGCGATGGTTGTGGACTGGTCTTGGGATTGGGATGGTCACGGCAGTGAGGGCAGTCCATTCCAATGATTGTCTTGTTGTCTGGTCTGATCTCTCTCTCTCTGTTTATCCTTTCTCTCTCCCCCTCCCTCCCTCCTCCCTCCTCTCACTCTCTCTCTCTCACTGATAATCACCATCCCGGATCTGGGCTGGTGACTCAGTGTCCATGATAATCATGATCTGATGATCATTGATTTGAAATGGATTATTATTTGTATTTGAATGAAATAAATCCATTCCATTGCCAGATCAGGAGTTGGGACTCTGTATCTTCATGGCACAGCAGGCAGTCAGTGGCACCTGTAGCAGCAGCCAGCAGGGATTTGTTCTTTTGTTGTACTTATTTGTTTCACAGTCACTGGGAGGAGCAGAAAGCTTGTATAAAAATCTCTCTCACTGTCAGTGTGGGCACGTGGGGGTCTCAATGGCTGCCTTTCACTTTTCAGATGTGCAGGACAGAACAAGTTCCCCCTCGAAAAATAGTGCAAGCGCAGAATGTTATTCAAGGTGGAGGTGACGTTTTTTGTCACCTCAAGATGTTCGTTTGGGAAGAATGCAAAGTCCTTTTTCTCAGTGATCATAAAAGGACTACAGGGCTCCGCCCATTGCAGCCCTAACAAAGAGGATATTGGGGAGGGGGCAATAGTTCCACTGACTCTGTCTGTTCTGTTAAGCTAAGAGAGAACAGGAAGATAAAATAAGCACTCAGGGAGGAACCACAGGAGTGTTAACAGCTGAACTCTGCTTATTAGAAGTAGTGATTAGAGGTGTGCAAATCTGGCAAACTTCACTTTGAAAATTAATTTGGTAACTTTTCAAACTTCCTGAAGTTTGAAGTGTCGAGTTTGTGAAGTCATTGTCTTGCAAAGTGGCACTTTTTAAAACAAACTCATGCCAATTCACCTATAAAGGTGCCACTCTGTGATGACTTTGCCTGAAAAAGTGACATTTCACCAGTGAGACTCATTGCAGAGTGTGAAGCTTGGTCAAAGTAGCAACTTTGCAAAGTGACCCTTGAAGGTGAATTTCATCACTGTGCTGGAACTTCATCAGTTACATAAAATTGTGCAGCATCTGTAGTAGTGATATGTCCTTTGTTAATGTTAAATTTCACAAGTGGAATTCTTGAAGTACTACCTATTATGCTACCATAAATATTTGAGACAATGTTGCCAATAACAATTTTTAGTACTTCCACTATAAACTTAAAATTTGTAAACCAAATTTTTCCAGTTTTATTAGATACCAGGATACACTGACATTGGATATGCATGGCAAATGACAGGTCGTTACCTGGCAGAGCACAGAAATTACAAACATCAGCATTTTTAGAAATGCTGCATAAAATGTCACAAATAAGTATTAAGCCACGACAGAATGTATATTAAAGAATTTTAATATGCACCCCGAGGCATGCTAAGGCAAGAGGCCAAAGGCTGAGTGCCCTTATGCCCTTGGAATTACATTAAAATCCTTCAATGCACACCCTGGAGTGGAATATAACACTTATAAAATGGCTTATGACGCTTATAAAATGACTCATTGTTTGCAACAGTTTTAAAAGAGCAGTGATTTTTTTCAAGTCAGATTAAATACAAGCTATAGAATTTATTTTGTGCAGAAGAAATAGTCCACTAAGTGGGTTTGTGCAGTAGATGGTGCTGTTTTTCACAGGTACACTGATTATCTTTCTTTCACTACTGTGTACCACCCAATAGTTGTATTCACTCTCCATCGAGAGCCCTTAGTCTGCTCTGATGCATACTGTATCAGTAATAAAATGAGGCAGAAGTGATGTAATGGGCTAGACTCCTTTTCTCCCTCCCTATCTCCTCAGTTTGTGCAAGGTACACATTAATGGGAAAATAGTGCTTTGCACTGTTTTTGGGTGTTTTTTGCTGTTGCTGTCCTCCATTAATATGGGCTCACTCACACAGAGTACTTAAATAAGCAGCAGTTGGTGTCCCAGCTCCGGGATGGAGTGTTGGCGCTTTGCATCAATGGGTGGAAAATATGCACCAGAGGTGCATACCCTGCCACGTAGCTCCGCACCTGTGGACAGGCGCACACAGGCTGGTATTCTCTAACAGCCACCACCTGTTCATGGCTCTGCTCCTCCCCAACATGCAGGAATCTGCAGGGTGGCTGGGGGCAGGGTTGCAGACCCAGACAGGCATCCAATGGCATGCCCATCATGGGTCCCATAGTGGATTACTTGCACAGGTTAGTGCAGATCCAGGTGCATGAATAACTGCCACAGTTGCCCAGAACAGTACTGCCATGCACTGGTGTGGAGCAGTCCCCCCCCACCTGAAACATGCCCCTGTGGATGTGCCCGCCTGTACACAGATGTCCTCCCCCCACCAGGCCACTGCCCCATGGTAGGACCCCCCACACTTGACTATCCTGGCCATAGATCATACAGAGAACCCCCCCCATGCCAGCCTGACCCTGGTAGAACAACATATACCCCCCAACACAAACTGCCTCCGCAAATGGCTGTCCAACCCATACCTCTCAACTGTCCCTGAGTATGAGGGATGTCCCACATATAACCCCCTACAATTTCACTGTTCCTCACCAATCCTGCAATTTTTTATTATTTTTTATTTTGTTGACCGGGTAAGTGCACTAGACAAATCCTGCCTATTTTCAGGCATGACCCGGGGGAGGGAATACAGATGAATGACAACTGACCTTGAACCAAATTAAGCTGTTGGTGGTATTTTTCATGAATGGAGGAAATTTTGTCATTGCACCAGGGAAATTCCCCTGCTCTTTTTCGAGAAGTGCCATGGGATCTTTAACATCCACCTGAATTACCATCAGAACAAGCAGATGGGACCTCGGTTTAACGTCTCATCTGAAAGATGGCACCTCAAGAGTGCAGCATCCTCCTCATGCTGCACTACAGTGTCAGTATTGAGATATTAACCCGAGTGCCTGGTGTGGGGATAGAACCCACAGCCTACTGATCTCCCGGCCTCAGAGGTGAGTGAGCTACCTGCTGAGCCACTGACGCTTCACATGAAAGGGTACTGCCCATTTAGGGAATGTGCAGTAAGTTGAGATGTTAAAGAGAAAGTAATAATATGCTAGAATGCTGAATCAGGAATAAATATTGTACATCTGAATTATAGAATCATAGACTCAACATAGAATCATAGATGTAATCAGGTCCATGAGCTACAAGAGCCATATAAGGATCTATCACTAACTCAGTGGGCATAACTCCATTTTTCTTCTCCCATTTACCTATCCAGTAAGTGGATATAGTGGTTTGGACATTGTTCTTGGCTTGTAGCTCCATGTTTGTGCTTTTGCCCCTCATTCACTGGGACTGTGTCACTCATTGTCCCTCAGGTTTAATGTCCAAACACATCCACAACCCTCATTTCAGTGGCAAAAAGGTTGTGAGGTATGGTCTGACCCCTGACCCAACACCATAGCAGGACCACTGGTTGCCTTTGCATTCCCACACCCCATGGCACCAACAACCCCCCTCTGGTCCCCGTACTGTCATGTCTGTCCCACAGCATGGGACAGCCAGCAGCACAGCCCTCGACACACATCCAAGTGATGCTGGGAGCATGCCTCTATATATAGGCAATATGCTGCCAGCATCACTAAGATGGCCAGCAGCCAAGGAAGTGTGTAGAGGGCTGTGTCACTGGTCATCCCAGGCCATGGCACTAACAGGATAGTAAAGGGACCGGAGGGGAGTTGGTGCCATGGGGGGGGGCAAAGGCTGCCAATGGTCCTGCTGCAATGTTGGGGTCTGGGGTCAGATTGCTTTTGATATAGACACTGCAGTGTGTGTTGGTGGGGTACCACACGGGGTTAGGGCTCCTGGTGCATCAGTTGTAAGGCATGACATAATGGTATGTAGTGGTCCAGGTGGAGGGGTGGGGGCATATGTTGCACTACCAGGGTCAGGCTGGAATGTGATCTGGTGTACTACACTGAGGTTGGGGCTTCCATGTTCTGGGTGGGAGAAGGAGGTATGTGTGGAAATACCAGGGTCGGGCAGAAGGTGTTGGGGGGTTGTTTGGTCAATAGGGACTGGGTGGCTAGCCCACCACAGGTTGTGGATCTGCCACACCAGGACCCTGTTTGTCACTGGTGTGGCCACTGGCCACTCACCTAATCAGCTGCCACAGCCCTGCTCCTTCTGCATAGAGGGCTGGGGCAGCATGGGGGGGCAATATCCTTGTCCTGCCTCGACTAGCGCATGCTGTCCATGGAGGGGTGCAGTGGGTTACAGGAGGATCTGGGCTGCCATAACCTGCTTACCAATATATCCCCCTGCAAGCTCTACTCTGTGCCTTTGTGCATGGTGTATAGTGCAGGCCTGCCCCCTCCATGCCCCAACGCATTGCTGTTCATGCAGCTGGGGAATCAGGCATATAACTGTCTTGTGCCCCATTTGTGAATGCTGCAGGAGGTCCATGGGACACCACTCCACAGCTTTCATGTGTATCGATGCATACGTGCTCGGTTTCCACTCTGCATAGGCATCATGCACAGGGCCCTGTATTAGTAGGAGCAGCCATTTTTTGTGGCCACATGCTGAGTCAATTTCCCACTGAGCTTCACCTCACTTTATAAAAGTATCAATCTCCTAGCTCTTGACCCCCACAAGTTGTTTAGATGATGCAAGGGACTAAAGCAGATTATCAGTAGTAGCATCAGCAGCTTTTTGTTGTGGCACAAGCTGTATGATCACTCGATGTCACATAGTCTCCCAGAACTTGGCTTACGCAAACTGTTTAGATGATGCTGGGGGCTCAGAGAAGATGAACTATTGCATTGTTCTTTTATTGCAGCCTGATCCACATGATTGATCACTCCCTCTCCAGCAGCATCCTTTGTAAACAGCAGAACAGCAAAGAGACTTCACTTGTGAACATTGAGATTAAAAAAGGCAGGTATCATACACATTTGTTTATGTGAATTTATATATAGAACTGGCATACGGAATTCAGACTATGACCATTACTGTGCTGCAGTGTTGACTTGCTACCGAGGGGCATTCTGAGGCATTCATGATGGCTTACTGGTTGAAGAAGCCTGCTTTTCATAGCTCGACTGTGCCAGACTTATGTGATGGATGGTGGCTAGGCAACAAAGGATGAAGAGCTGCACAGTCATTGAGTTTTAACAAGAAGTGAGTTAGGGTTATCTGGCAAAAATAAATTAAAAAAGTAAACAGTGATCTGGCCCGGTGGCACTGAGGGTTGAGGCACTGAACACCACACGTCACACTATGCTGGTGACCTGGGTTCAGAATCAACCCCAAGTCATTGGAGTGCTGGCATGGGTGGAGGGCGGAGCCTGATCAAGCATGCCAATGGGCAGCTCTCCTCTCCTCTCCTTTGTGTGGTGAGGGTAGATTGGCACCCCCCATAGTTCCACTCCCACCAGCTGGAGGTCTGGGGGTTAGCATAGGTGGAGAGGGAGCAATAAAGAGTTCTGGGTGGTGGAAGGGACTAAGCTGGTGCCACAGGGTGAAAAGCATGCCTCCACACACTCACATGGCCATGTGCTATTGCCTCTGGGGGGGGTGATTAGGGGAGAAAAAAACTGTAAAATCCCTATGTGTCCCCATCATAAGTGGGTGGGAGGAGGCAAGGGGATCAAACAGCTAAATAAAAAAAAGTAAACAATGATTCTGAGCCACCTGATGCTGCAGTTCTGAATGGTGTCTTAGCAGGGAAGAGAGTGAAAACTGTTTTTCTTAAGAAGGCCACAGTGTTGCTTTTAGCTGTTAACAAATGCAGCATGATATGTAAGTGGTGGAGAATTGTTTAAGAATGTGAATTAAATATGTAATCATACTTTGTGTTTTCAAAGAATGAGAATATTTTTAAAAAATTAGTTTTTAAAATGGTAGTAGCAGAGGCTAGTATTTTAAATATGGCAGCCACTTTTTTTTTACTTTCTGTTTTATGGTGGTTTAGTGGCTTAGTGATATTGCTTGTTAATTAGGGTTTTTGTGGTGGATAATGAGATTTGGCAGCTGACCTTGCATTTATAGAGATTTAATATATGGTCAGCTGACATCTCTCTTGACCAATGAAAATGACAGATTTTTTCTTGCCAGTTTATAAATACCTGTAATTACATAGCAACATTTTGAACCCTGGTGACTGATTTCTAAACCAAATCCCTCCATATGTAGTCAATTCCATAACCCTCATAGAAAGGTTATGTATGCTAATTTTCACATACCTAGCTCCAAAGGTGGATGAGTTATGAGCAGATAAAATATGTTCATGAAATTTCCCCAGACAAATAAAATGGCAGAGGTTGAGCCCCTATAAATCTGAAACCATGCATCCCTGTAGTGTACACTTCAATAACTCAGGTATGTTGCTCAATAGATGTCTGAGGTATGGCTAAATAAAGACATTTTAAATATTTCCTGAAATTTTGAGGGCCCCCCCCCAGAGTGGATGTGAATCATTAGTCAGCTGCCACCATTTGTGGTGTGATCATTGCCCGTGGCTGCCCGAGTATGGATGAAAACAGCATGTATATTCTAAACCTTTTTATGCACTCCCATGCTTTATTATTTGCTAGCCATGTAAGGAGTGATAGGTTGCATTTGTGTTAGCTTCTGTTCACATAAATGACAGATCTAGTCAGAGCCAATACAGCTGAAAAAGGAATTTAGTGAATGTTCACGATATCAGGAATTAGTACCGTGTTTTGTTGTTAAAGTTTCTATTTAAAATGTGGCTTATTACATGTAATATGGCATACAGTGTCACATATGTAAGAGACATTAGCAGTCTTTTACTAATGTGACATATCCTCAGGATATGAGGAGGCTCATAAAGTTACAACTGGGAATACAGGTAATGAAAAGTATAACATTAAACCTGGTATTAACTACCCACAAGGCACAATTTCGACAGTCAGTTAGTAGATGTAATTATTTAGAAAAAAAGCTTTACATATAAACCACAATATCAGAAAATGTAAATTTATATAGAAGTCCATTTTGCACACAGAATGCCAAAAGAGTGCGCACAAGGAAAAGTGGTGCTTAAGGAACAAACTAAACATGTAAAAGTCCATGTTCCAAGCACACGCAAGCCCATAAAGAAGGACACTCTATCTTTTTCTCACTTAAATCATTTAATTTATAAAAAAATACAGAAACACCAACTCCTGTCTAACATGTTTCGAGCAACAGCCCTTTATCAAAGATTAAAGAGAAAACTTCACATTACAATTTATACAAACATAATTCAAATCAGGTGTATACCACCACCCAATGGTGAAAAGAAAACAATTAAAAAAGCGAGTCTGCCTTCTTTCCATTTAACTCCATCAATAAATAGTAGCATTTATGTTTAAAGGCAGTCCTAATACCAAGGAAGACATCAATTAAAAAACAGATTTCCATAGAATCAGACAAGTTTAATTATATCCTTAAGATTTCGAACTTAATTACATTCTTAAGAATTTTGACATACTCCAATAGATACCAACAAAAATTTTTATTTTGAAAGTTTATCACAGAAACCAAAGAAAAGATTGTGTGGGGGGTGGAAGAAAATTGTATGTAGGAACAGGAATTTAAAAGGGATAAAAAGAATACAGTGGGATAGGAAAAATGGGGGGGGGATGAGATGTAAATAAGATCATGATTTATCTATGCTTTCTATATTGTTTTTTCTTAAGGTATGGACAAATATCCAAATGGGTATTAAGGCCTGGAAATGTAATACCTTTAAGTTTTAAGATTTCCAAATTTTTCTATGATCAATATAAGGTTTTCATAGTCACCCCCTCTTGGATTTCTATGAACTTTGTCAGTGGCTGTAAATTTAAAGGAATTTTATATGGGGTCAGGACTTTTATATATATGCTGCACCACGGCATAAGTAAGATCCATTTTATTAATGGCTCTCAGATGTTCCTCAACTCTTTCCTAAAATTTTCATTTTGTTTTTCCCACATAGAAATCTTGGTACAGGTTGTTAAATATATCACCCCCTCAGTGTCACAAGACATAAGCTGCCTAATTTCAAATTCCTGTGTGACGTTGTATGAAGTGAAACATTTTTCCTGTTTAACATACTTAGAAAACACACATCTCTTACATTGGAAACAGCCTTTTGTTTTAAGCCATGTCTCTGTTTGTTTACTAATACAATGGCTATGTACCTATATATCTTTTAGAGTTGGTGCTCTTCTGTAACACATTTTGATTCTTTCCTTATTGATTTCTGCAAGACCTGGTTCTATAGTAAGAACATATTGGTATTTTTGCAGAATCCTTTCAAGTTCTCTTGCCTGTGCCGAGAAATTTGTTATGAAACAGAATCCATTAAAATGTTCTGTTATATTTTCTTGATCTTTTAGTAAACTGAGTCTATCCTATATTTCTGCCTCAATTTTAGCTTGTTCCACTTTACTTCTACTATATTCTTGTTCTACTAAGAATATAAAATGTTCTGGTCATCAGCCATATATATATTCCTTCTCCTGAGAGACATTTTCTCTAGCACTGTGTATCCGATGAACTCTGTGATACAAAATACAAATGTCAGGCATGTTTTCTTAAAAACAATAAAAAGCAGGACATTATTATATCAGATGCTCATTTAGTCATAATCATAATACAAAAATAAACACTTGTGTTGCAAAGTATGCCATCTTTATATACTGGAAATGAAGATTGTCTATAGAATTTTTATAGAAAATGCACAAGTTCACAGCACCTGGGCTACTGCAAGCCCCACAAGGTATACATCCATTATGGCAGAGCATCTGATATAATAATGTCCTGCTTTTTATTTGTTTTTTTTAGAATAGATTCCTGACATTTGGAATCATTGTATTGCAGAGTTCATTGGTTCCACATTCCTAAAGAAAATGTCTCTCAAGCGAAGGGGTAAATAAATGAATACCTGTACATTTTATATCCTCAGTTCTTCACTCCAACACTCACAAAATGGATTTCTATATCATTTATATTTCCTGATGTTAGTGTAGTTTATATGTAAAGCTTTTTTCTAATTACTTGCACTAACCAACTGTGAAAATATACCTTGTGGATAGTTTATACCAGGTTTGATATTATGCTTTTCATTACCTTAATTGCCAGTTATAATTTTATAAGTGCCTCCTCTTATCCTGAGGACATGTCACATTCATTGTTTTAAATTTTTAATTTGTACACATATTTGGTAGTGGCTAATATGGTAACCAGTTACAATAGTGCTACTGATATAGCACAAGGGAAAACAAAAATGTAAGAATGGCATATCACAGACAGCAACAGGGATTAAACAGCGCTGTGCAGTAAGCGCTACCCAGGTCACTGTCCATGGTACTAGAAAGAAGACAAAGACTAGGGAATCAAGAAGGCTGGCTGAGCTGCTCCTGTGGTAGAGAGCACTGAGACAGCTCAGTCACAATGGTGGTGGAGACCAGGGTTCTAATTCCAGTCTATGAAATTGTGTTTTCTCCTCATAATTCAACTCTGACTCAATGTTGATTATTTTAGTTGTGTGTGTGTGTGTGAGAGAAAGGCAGAGCCCCTCATTCGGGGGGTGCATGGGGTGGAGCCTTCTGGTAAAATAAGTGTTTGGACTGGTAACAGTTTTCGGTGCACTTTGAGACCACTACCAGTGGTGCTGCCTTTAATTGTGGCATTTGTTCCTACCACCGTTCTGCATAGCGCTGTATGGATGGTGCTGTTATTGTCAATGCTGTTCATATATATGCTATTCAGATCTAGTGCTGGATAATATAGGGGCATTTCTGCATTAAGTTACTAGCTCTGATGAAGCTCTGCTTCTGGAGTGAAATTTTAGTTGTTTTGCCCCAATCTGGCATAGCATTGCTCCCTGTTATTCATTGCACTATTGCACTTTTGTTATTTTTAGTGTTCATCCTATGAATTTGCATATGCTTTTTTTATGAAGCTGGTTAAAGTTTTATCACTTATTCAAGGCCACTATTTTTCGGTTTTTACCAGAAAATCCAGTAAAATTCTAGAATTAGGGCTGCCTGAAAACCGGTAAAAACGAAGATTTCATGGAATCAGGCATTTTCTATCAGATTAGTAAATCTATTAAAAAGTCTGTTTTTCTTTTAATTCCTTCCTGTACTATTTTCAGTTTGCTTTATTTAATGCTCTGTATATTAAGCCTTCTTTAATTCTGATTATTTATGCACATACTAAAAGAATGATAATAGAATCCTGGTAAAATCCAGAAATTAGAGTAACAATCACCGGTGAAATTCCGGAATCTGAAGTCTTGAAAACGGAGTTTAATTGTTTTAATCACCATAAATCAGTGGCCTTGCTTATTATGGAATAAAGCTGTCTATTATTTGCTATACCAGTGTGAAGAATACAAAAGTGCAATAGTACAATGAATAACAGGGAGCAATGCTGCAATAGATTAATGCAAAAAACAACTGACATTTCTTTCTAAAACATCACTGGAGTTGGGATTCCATTGTCTACTTACTTTTTCTCATTGACTCTTGGACCTGGGTGCTGGGCATCTAGTGTCAGAATGGAGGGCTGGCAGAACTGGGGTTTGGCTGTCATTGTCCTCTTACTTTTTTCATTTTTTATCTGCCTCCAGAATTAGGCAATTGGTGCCAGAATTATAGGAGTTTGGTGGCATCAGGGTTGAGCAGCAAGTGGCTACATACTTTTTATTTAAGTTTACCATTGAACCCTGGAATTGGGCACCCAGTGTTGAGGGCGGGGAGCGGCACTGGGGTTTGGCTCCTGGTGACTGCCTAGCTATATTAATAGTGGCAGCTTCAGGTTTTCAAACAGAAGCAAGATACACATGCCTCTGACGGCTCTGTGTTTGTGTCACAAATCCCCTACCCATTCCTTAACCAGCATGCCTCTTGCACCTGGCTGCCATAGACCCTCACCTATGTTTGTCCCTCCCCATTTCCTGTGCCCACACCCAGCCCTCTTAGTAAAAGTGGTATGATCTGGACTCCTTGACAGTTGAAGCCCAGTTATTTGCCCCCCTGCATCAAGTCAAGGCTGACCACTCAAACCCCATGTGCAATGTGTTCCTGGTTTTAAAAAATTGTAATCCACTCACTTCCTGTATCAGGAGGGACTTTTCTTCAGGTAATTAAAATGAATTAACAAGTCTCTTCTGGAATTCAGATACCTCCTGAGACTTACAGTACCTCTTGTTAAGCAATGAGGGAATTGGACATGATGGACCCAGAGTCCTTTATTTATTTATTGAATTTTGGTAACTAGGTAGGCCCACTGAGAGAATACACTCCCTTTTTCAGGGGTGACACAGAGAACAGTACACGTACATACAGTACGTACATCATACATGTGAACAGCAGCAACAACAACATTGGTATATTTAAGAGCACACAAGAAGGCTGAAGATTAATGACCAGGATAATCAAAGGTTAAGTCTCAAATGTGTTGCAATGTAATCTGAGAGCAGGGGGAGGTGGAAGCCATACAAAACTAGAAAAGGCACACAACTTCATTAACTGTAATTATTATAAATTTCTTTGTTTCAAAGACATATTTTGCAGAAACTCAACACATATACCACAGACTCAGGTAAATATGCAGCAATAAAAAATATAAGCACATAATAGAAGCAATTTCTTTAAAGACAAAATCGTGTAAAGTTGAATCAAGCTAAAGCAGAGTCTGGAATGCTACTGCACAGTGGGATGGAATACCAGAGTGCAGGGAAAGAAGTGCCATTGAAAGGAAATCTTTTCATTGTTTATGGAAGTAAGCTGTTCCAAAGTTACTTATCTTATATACACTTAAAATGATGAATGTGTTTTAATAGGAATTACAGCCATTACTGCCTTACACTCTTTTAACAGCCACAATTATTAAAGGGGCTCTAGAAATAGTCCTATCTGCTGCAGGCAGGGTTGCAGACACACACACTACTGTAGTAAATGGAGAGAACAGCAGAGTAATATGAGTTATGCAGACCAACCAAACTACTAAGTGGAAGACCACACTCTCACAATCCTGTCAGTCCTCAATCCCCTACTCACAGCAATACGTCAACATGGTGACATCACTATACAGCTGTAAAAACTGATACCAAACACAGAACTCTGCTGCTGCAAATTGACTTGTTGGCCAGCCAAGTGGTAGATGCTTGGTATAATTTTTTTCTGTCTTTCTACTGCTTTGTTGAGCAGGTTGCCAAGTTGACTGTGTCCATGCCATTGTTACTTTTGCTGCATATTCTTATTATTTTAAATACTGTGTACACCTGTGTATATGTATGCCTGCTGTTTATTCATGCTTTTTGAAGCTTAGCTGTTAGTGTGCTCATCCCTGATTTATTACCTGTTAATTCCCTTCTGTGTCTCTCCCCCCCATACACCTGCAGGTCACAACTGGAAATTGCCCTATTGGGTTTGCTTGTTTACCTGTTAAAATATAGTTTAAATAAATAAATAGATGCATACATAAATAAATTCATACAAACAGACATAAATAATAAAAACAAAACAAAATGGTTATATTAAAAGCACGTTGAAAATAGAAAATAGAGTTAAAAATCTACGTTTTGACCTTAGGTCTTCTTCAGAAAATATCTAAAAGAGAAAAAAACAAAAACAAAGTTAGTGTAGAGGGTAGGTAAAATGATATATATATATATATATATATATATATATATATATATATATATATATATATATGGAAAGAAGAAAGGGAGGCTTAGGAGAAGTAGTGATAAATGGTAAGATTAAGAGAGAATCTGTGAAACAAAAGGTGATGATGGGAAAGATAAAGCATAATGGAAGTGAAAGAGCTGGGGAAGTTCCCAGGTGGGGACTAATTAACAAGGCCTAGTAAGAAGGCTGAAAGGTGACACATGTGTGGGAAGGAGACAGAGATGGAGACTTATGGTGAAAATGAAAAATAAATTAAATGAGTACAAAAACAAACAGACTTTAGGGGGAAAAAAAGGGATGGCTGAAAGATGTTAGTGGAAAATAAGCCTTTCATTTAAACCAGAGGGCTGCTGGGAGCCAAGGCGGATGATCAGCTTGGCTTCCATGTTTTTTCTATGGTCAGGATCCCAGAAACCCTGCTGAAGGACACAAACAGAAAGGTCATTGACATTGTGGTCCCTGGAGATAAAGTGGGATACAATGGGTTTAGCAGTTTCACCATTCCTGACTGCTGTGTAATGTTCCCTGAAACGGTCAGCAAGATGCCTACCAGTTTCTCCAATGTGAATAGCTGTACACTTCCTGCAAAGAATATAATACACCACATCAGTGGAGGTACATGAGAACTCCTTGGTGATGTGAAAAACACCTATTGGCCCCCGAATTTCAGTCACACTGGAAATAAATTTGCAGGTGTAGCAGCGAGTTCTATTGCAAGGTTTCGTACCTGGGAGGGAGGAACTGTTAGGAGTAGGTAGGCTGCTTTAACCAGGAGATTCACAGGTTAGGTGTCTGGGGGTAGGAGGCAATAGGTGGTTCTGTAAAGGAACCACCAATGTTCTGGCCAGTTTGTAAAATGGAAAAGTTACTTGTGATGATCCTGTGAAGAGAAGGTGTGCTCTGATGGAAAGGAAGTGCTAGTGGAATTTGCCATTGTTCTTGTGTGACAGTATCCTTCCTGTGGGGGTCAAGGTTACGGGGCATGTTACTGACCCAGGAGAGTGCTCTGTCCACTGTGCTTTCAGGGTATCCCCTGTTGATAAAAGAACTATGCATTATTTGGGTCTGCTCAGCAAAATCATCCTTTTCACTGCATAACCTGCAAAGTCTAAGACACTGTGAATAAGGCAGGCCATTCTTTTCAAGTTTAGGATGGAAGGAGCTGTGGAGGAGGAAACTGTGAGAGTCAGTGGGTTTGTAATAAACTGATGTCTTCAGACCAGTGTTCTGTACTGACAGCTGGATATCCAGAAAAGGCAGTGTAGACAAGGATACTTCAACAGTGTATTGAAGGGAAGGATGGGCCATGGTTAACTTGTCAAGGAAGACTTGGAGGATCTCTCTGGAGCAGGAGGTGGCCCCCACACAGTCATCAATGTAGTGTTTGTAGAGTTCAGGCACAGTCCCTGCCCAATATGAGGCAGTATAGCACAGTGGTCTAAGGCTCTGAGCTGCAAATCTGGTGACATCCAGCAGACCAGACCTGGGTTTGAATCCCACAGCTTCCACTTGCATACTGTGTGACCCTGAGCAAGTCACTTAACCTCCTTGTGCTCCCAGGTCGCTCCTGTAAAAAAGCTTCCAGCTTAGCGTGCTATACCTGGTTAAATAACTAAATTTAAAAAAAAAAAAATGAGAGAAAAAAAAAGTTCCTCCACCCAACCCACAAACAGATTAGCAAAGCTGGAACCCATCATGGTACCCATGGCAACTCCACTGACCTGCTGAAAAAAACTGTTACTGAAAGAAAAAACACTGAGTGTAAGAACCAGTTCTGCCAGACGAGTTAGTAAGTGTGTGGGTGGCTGCTGTACATCCTGCTTATTCAAGAAATGCTGCAAAGCTGTCAGACCATCATAATGGGGGATCACTGTGTAAAGAGATTTGATGTCCATGGTGAAGATGAGCTGATGAGAGTCACTGGATCTGAACCTGTCAAATAACTGGAGAGCATGGTTAGTGTGTTTAACATAGGAGGGCAGGGACTCAACAAGGGGTCTCATGAGGCTGTCCAAAATGCAGAGATGTGGGAAGTGGGGCAGGAGCAGGCAGACACTATGGTACAACCCGGGTTACCTGTTTTGTGGATTTTGGGAAGGAGATAAAACCTGGATGTCTGGGGATGCTGAACTATGAGTCTCTTAGCAGAAGCAGAGAGCTCTTTGTTTTCAATGGCAGAGGTGATGGTGGTGGTGACCTCAGTATGATAGTCAGCAGTGGGGTCCTGTGGAAGAGAAGAATAAAACCTGGTGTCAGAGAGTTGCTCTGTGGCAAAATAATAAAGCTGCTTGGCTGGACACCTGTGGTATTTCCCTCTACTTCCATATGGGTTTTTAATATTGCAATCCATTTCTAAATTGTCCAGCTACCATGCTATAAGTTACTACACAGCAATGTATTCACATACAGTGATTGATGAACTTCTTGATAAATGCACCATTTAAATAAATTGTATCTGGGATGGTTCAATAAATCAAAAGCCTGTTTCCAGAATGTGCATGGAAATGATAATACAGTCCGTGAATCACTATAATAGCTATTGCTGTTCATGACAAGTATCCCAGAAAGCAAATATAGTGAAATATTAATATGCTGGCAATACAAGCTACAGTTCAGCATACCATACTGAATATTCACTGCAAAAAAAAAAAAAGAAAAAAGGAAAAAAACCTAAAAAACTGCTTAGGCATCAGGTTTCAATCACAAAGCCTCAAAAGTAGATAAATATGACAGTACTGTTAAAAGATCCCTGAATCCTCAAAATTTTGTGATGAGGTGCTCTTTGTTGTTTGAATGATTGCTTGAAGCAACACAGGCTTTAACGTAACCTTAGCACTGTATTTCAAGGCATGGAAAGTTACTAACATTTAGAGATGTATGAACTTGTGAAACTTCTCTTCTTGAAGTATTTTGTAAAGTTCCCCAACTTTTTTCCACAGGACAGGTGCAGTTCATGTACCTTTCACTTGAAAGAGTGCCCACCATTACTTGACAAAGACTACTTGTGGTGGCACTTTGCCTGTGAATGCATCTGTGAAGTGCCACTATCCCTAGTTTTACATGGGCAAAATGATGCATTGTCAATAAAAACTACACAAACCCTATGAGTTTTTTTAAACTCTTGCACATTGTTTTAACATTTTGAAGCTATTCCCCACTTGCTGACATATAATTCCCACCTTCTTCCAAGCTCAGACCCTTTAAAACACAACCCCTTCACCCTGCCACCTTCCAGCACCCACCTCTCTCCCCCATCCCAGTGATGTTACAGTAACAGATATCCCTTCCTCTACCCATATCACAACATTAAGCACAACTCCCACATCCCCCAACCTGATCATGTCCCTCAGTGTCACTGTACGTATATATCACCCACCACCCTGCCCACCCTCTGGTACTCAACCTCCCTCCTCCCCCCAGCCCTAATTTTATAAGGAGACACTACAGATACCTGTAAAAAATAACAATGTTTGGCACTGGAGCAAGAATGAGACCTTTCTTACTCACAGATGTGCAGCAATAGAAATAAAGAATGATGTCATCTTCTTATAGAAGTACCTGATTGACTGACAAATTGGTAATTATTTGTTACTGTAGGAAAATACATCATCACCTCATTCATGTGCAGGTCAAGGAAGGGTGAGGGCAGCTTTCTTGCTCCAGCATAGGATGGTTTTCTTCTTTAGAGATACCTGCAGTATGTTTTATTTCATAGGTTTTTTTTTTGGGGGAGGAAGGCTCAGTGTCAGAGGTACTGTAGGTAATATGGGGTTCAGCTCTTATTTTATAACTCATGATGGAGTGGTAGAGATGAGTGGTGGTGTGTGACATGGCATGGGTAAGAGAAGGGCTTCTGTTCATTAAAATATAAACAACAAAGTTCACAATGACTGTGGGAAGGGAGGGAGGTAGGGTACCATGGGTTTGTTATTCTAAAGTGTCTGAGTGGTGGGAGAGGGTGGGCACAGTATGCCACAGTGAATAGGTTGTTTGTGGGTTCTTGATTTAAAAGGTTCTTCTGAAATAAAACACAATACTTTTGCCAGCAAGGTATCATATGTGTAGCCTTTACCAGATGAAGGTGGCACTTGGTCAGTTGAAACTACTCAAAGTTCAGTCTCTGGCAAAGCAAAGTCAGAGAAGCTTTGTGAAGTTCTTTGCAAAGCAAATTTTCCTGCTTTTGTTCATCAGCATATCTAAGTTTTCATTTAAAAAAGTAGGTTTCTAGCATGACTGATTCAATGTTTAGCCATTTTCAAATACATTATCTTTAAAATGGACTAAAATGTGAACCATTGGTGCTGGAAAATAAATTATTTTTATTGATAGCTTGGAATCAAATAATCCATACTGATACAATGTTCATGTGTCAGTGCATGTTATGATGTGCCAATATACATCCCTACACTTTTAATATGTATTGATGAATCATTGGGGCACCTCATGACTGTTACTCCATGCTGTTTCATTTGTTTTAAATAAATATATTTATAGCACTAACTTTTTATTTTACTGATTTAATAAGGCGGTGCTTAAGTATGTCCCTTTTGTGCTTTTCTCGTAATGGTGTATTACTGGGACAGCACCTGGCTTTGACTATGGTAGTGTAGCACATTTTAAGTTTTGGTTGTTCCTACTGTATATCAATAAACTTACCTAGTAGTACCAGCTGGAGCTTCCTCCTTTAAATACATTTGTGTCTGACTAGAGCATCATTTTAACTTTTCTTGCCACATTGATGACATACATAAGAAATTCATCCAAATGCTTGGAGCACATTACGGGAAAAAAAGTCAGTGACACCTTCCTTACCCATTGTGAGAGTGTATAGAAAAATGATTCTCTGAGTATTTAACAATGAGGATGTGGAATGCTGCACAGCACCCTGTCCTACCATAGCCAGATCTACCCTACTGTTCCTCTCCTCTTGCTTTGTTCTTGACTAACTTAATACAATATCACCATTCCTTATTCTCCTTCCTCTGTCTCATCTCTCTTGAGGGCAAGCACCTCTGTCACTGTCTCTTCCTGATCTCCAGTATCTGGTTTGTTCCCCTTCCCAGAATATTTGTGATTGTGTGGAGTTGGACAGTGTTCTTCAGGGTTTAAATAATTTCTAAAAGCAGAATCAGTGTTGCCTTAACTTTGGGATTGTGTCTCAAAGAACTGGTCTGTGAGTGAATGTCCAGTCTTGAAAGACAATGCCAATGTTAGGCTAATGCAAACTCTGCTTTGAGCTGCATCATACTCCTAGGAACACTACACCACACAATTTCGAAGACTCAGTGGACTTTAACCCTAACACAGTTCCCTTCTCTTGTGGAATTATATTTCAGCCTGAACTAATGTCTAAATGTAGTGTGTTGTTCATTTCTATCTTGTTTAAGGGGTGAAGTTCTGACACAAGGGGTCAATTGTCAGCGTCAGCTACAATTTCAAGAGGAAGGGTGTTGCAACTTCTGATACAGGATTTGGACTCCTCGTGTCAGCTACATTTTCGGTGAAGGAGGAAGGGTTGCAACCATAGATATCATATATAGAGAGAGAAACTAGTTGGAACATCATATATTTTTTGTTCTTTCCTGTTGCTCTATCAACAATAGGGAATAACTTGACAGAGTACTATAAACAACACACAACACCCCCTCTAGATTTATAAATATTCAACCTCTATAGTTGCAGTTTGGGACACTCAGGAGGGCCCATAAAGTATGTTTTCATTTGCACCTTTTGTTCTCAGCCTATAGTATGTATTTAAAGGTATGCGTCCAGGATGACAACACTATTACAATGAAAACATTGATGCAGACAACACTGATGATTTCACTGTAACAGAGCACTCGAGACCCCAGCACTCTCAGTCCCAGTCCTGCAACCCCTCCCCGATCCAACTCTGACTCTGAGTTAGAATTCTAGAGATCAGGGAGTGTGGGGTCAGAGTCCCCCACATGGGGGATTCGGGGGCAAAGCCCCCCAATGAACAAATGGCCAGGGTCTCAATTTAGATTTATGTTAACTGCAAGTTGCGATTGACATAAATCTATTGCTGTGATGGTGGTCGACAACTTAGTTGTCGAACCGGCATCATAGAGCCATATTTAAAAGCCTGTTTAAAAGATGACTTTTGGTCAGATGAAGCTTTGTCAGCCCACCCTGCCCACGGATTTGAAAGTTCAAGATGCCTTGCACTGGGTGTGAGGCTTTAGCTACAAGCATCAGTTTGGTGAAAGGCATGAAAACCTAGACATGTTGGATATTTTTTCTTTCCTCACATACTTTTTGTACTGTATCCCGCACACTATTCTACCTGCAAACTGCCTCTTTGGTATGCTTTCTCTGAGTGCCCTCATTTCCTGATTTCTTTTGGGGCTGATAAATAATAAAGCTGCTTGGCTGGACACTTGCTGTATTTCCCTGTACTTTCATATGGGTTTTTAATATTGCAATCCATTTCTGAATTGTCCAGTTACCTTGCTATAAGTTACTACACAGCAATTTATTCATATACAATGATTGATGAACTGGTGGAAGACTAGGTCTGCTGGCAAGGCACCAAGCTTCACCTGAGCTCTTTTCTTCTAGGTTGCTTGAAAGGACATAGCAAAGAATCTTACCAGAGCAAGGATAATGATTAAGGCTTCTTTTGGCTAGGCAGATTTACTGTGTGTTGTTATTTTTATTTTGAGCTCACAGGGATTGTTACTGTTTGTTGCTAACATTTTATTGCTTTATTTTTCTCTGATTCAAATTGTTGTTGCTGGGTATACCTTCTGCTGCATTATTACAGGGTGTGCCTACAGGTGTGTGTTTACAGATTACTGCTGTAATCTTCTGATTCAAATAGTCTTTTGCAAGGTATATCTTCTGTTACTGCATTATTTTTCTCTGTAGCAAAGTGTTTCTTACAGGGTATATCTTCTGTGAAATTATTACAGGTGGTGTTTTATATGTTTCACAGCTTTATCTGTCATTAGGATAAGCTTTCTGGGCTACCGCATTTGTTGCTGGCTGATTGTTTCTGCTCTTAACTCCTTGTTTCTTTCATCTGTGGTTCTTCTTTTTTGGCAGGGGAAGGGCCCAGTCAACCAACCCCATCCCCATCCACAACCACCCCACACTACACTCCTTTTATAGGGTAGTACAGTTGTGACATTTCCTGTAGCAGAGCAGGATGGGGTAGATCAGAGGGGTATCCACACAGTGACCTCATTTACAGGGGCACTAGTAATTTAACTTGTTATAACAAGTTATACAAAAACAAACAAACAAAACACAAAATCAAAATGTTGCTTTCATTTTCTTCCTTAAAATTACTCTGACCAGTTTATAGACCCAGCAACTTACCTGGAATGGATATCATTAACTGCAGGTACTGTGGAACACTTTTCCGAAGGGCAGTTTTACAGGATCTAGGACACTGTCTTACATGCTGGGCCATTGAAGATCTAAGGGCTCAGCTCCAGGCAGCATGGGCAGAGATTGTGTGCCTCAGATTGCATATTGAAGAGAAAATATATTATAAGAACCATCCGCCATTTCTCCAACATCCAACAGAAGCACCTCGAATGCAGAGGGTAGTTGATTCAGGAGGTTAGCAGGTGGTTAGAAGGGGCAAATCAGGTGCCCCATCACTCGGTGCTCTCCAACATATCACCTCCACAAACCATATAAAAACTACAAACAGGTATCTGCCTCTAGCTCCGAAATCAACCAAAGGGGCAGAGGACACTGCAAAGCAGGACAATTTAGCACAGGAGCTAGCACAACAAACTCGCCCAAAACAAGAACCAAAACAAAAAAGCAAAAAGGAAATTTAAAAAACTTCTGATCATAGGAGACTCCATGATTAGAGGATTTGATATGTATCTCCAGCCAGGGGTAATGGTCAAATGTCTCCCAGGTACATCAGCATGGAGACACTCTGACCGCATTGCTAAAATTGTTCAGGAAGTAGGAAAAAAGATTGACATCCGGGTACACATAGGGACTAATGATCTTGCCAGCTGGTCAGTTGTGGAGACCAAGGGACACCTGACCAGGTTGAGTGACAAACTGTAATTCATTTCATCCGGCATCTCCTTCTCTGAGATCCTGCCAGTCTGGGAGAGGGGGATAGATGGAAGGAAGGTCAGAGAAGGAGAGGTCAGAGAAGGGGAGATAGGGGAGCTAAACATGTGGCTCAAGGGCTGGTGCCAGGAAAAAGGACACAAATTTCTAGGGAACTGGCAACAGTTTGGGTAGTGAAAGTTCTTTAAATTTGATGGACTGCATCTGACTAAGGAGGGAGTCAGTGCATTGGGGCAGAAGTTTGATGTCTTTGCAGAATATTTAAACTAGCAAATGGGGAGAGGGGTGCAGCACCCGATACATCGAATGGGAAGAACACCACTCCCCCCTCAGCTACTGGTCAAATAGGAGTTCAGCATGTTTGTAGTTCATTTCCATCACCAGGTAAAGAAAAAGGTCTGTCTCCCCATAAGATGCACAGGGGAAATGCTGGACCTCACCCAACAACTAACACACTGAAATCTGGCCAATGGAAAAGCATGTACACAAATGCTCTCAGTCTGGGAAACAAGATCCCAGACCTACAGGCAATAATGACAGAGGTAAAACTGGACATAGTAGCCATTAGCAAGACATGGTTTACCAGCATCCACACTTGGGAGACTTCAATACCTGGCTATGTACTGTTCAGAAGAGACCGAGGTGCAAAAAGGAGGGGTGGAGTGGCCCTTTATGTCAATGAAAATATCAAAGCTACAGAAATTCAGAATACACATAGGGAGCCAGAAGAACTGTGGGTCACCCTGGAAACAGGAAATGGGACAGCCATAAGAACTGGGGTTGTGTACAGGCCTCCAGACCAGGGGGAGGATATAGACACGTTACTGTTAGAAGATATACAAAACATGATAGCTAAAGAGAAGGTTCTGATAATGGGAGACTTCAACATGCCAAATACAGATTGGTCAATACCAGCAGGGACATCTGCCAGAACTAGACACATGGTGGATTCCCTGCAGGGGGAGAACCTCAAACAACTGGTACAACAACCCACAAGAGATAGGGCTATCCTAGATCTGGTACTGACTAACAGGGAAAGGATCAGAGATCTCCAGGTAGAAGGTCACCTGGGTGGCAGTGACCATCACATGGTACTGTTCAGTTTGGCCAATAGATCTAAATCATCCCATTCCATGGCAAAAATATGGGACTTCAGAGCAGCTGAATTTGATAAGATGGCCAACAGAGTTAAGATAGCCCTGGCAAAAAGAAATACAGGTGAGGGGGTACAGGCAAAGTGGGCAAGCATTAAAGGTGCAATACTTGAAACAACATCCCATTGTGTTAGTGAGAAAAGGAAGTGCAAAAGAAGAAGGAAACCACTTTGGTTCTCAAACACAGTAGCATAAAAGGTCAGAGCCAAAAGGCTGGCCTTCAGGAAATATAAGGGAATGCAGCAGGATGAAGATAGGGAGGCATACCAAACTTCCCTATGGAAAGCAGGGAAGGCAGTAAGGCAGGCAAAGGCCCAAAGTGAGGAAACACTAGCATAAACAGTAAAAGAAGGTGACAAGACTTTCTATAGATACTTGAGTGAAAGAAGAAAGTCCAGAGGGCGTATTGGTAAGATCAAAGGGGATAAGGGGGCATGTGAGGAGAGGACCATGTAAAAGCATCTATCCTAAATAGATACTTCTGCTCAGTATTTACTGAAGAGAAGGTAGGGCAGGGCCCACAGCTCAGCACCATGGACACAGGGGGAAGGGAGGGAGGGAGGTGTGCACCAGTCCCTTCACAAAAGAAAGGGTCCTACAAGAGCTCGATAAGCTCAGGGTGAACAAGGCAATGGAACCTGATGGCATACCTCCCAGGGTACTAAAGGAGCTGAGGGTGGAACTAGCAGAGCCATTATCAGAACTGTTCAGTGAGTCTCTGAGCACAGGAGAGGTCCCGGAAGACTGGAAAAGGGCTCATGTGATCCCACCCCACCAGAGTGGTAACAGGGAGGAGGCAGGGCACTACAGACCAGTCAGTCTTATCTCAGTAGTGGGCAAGATTATGCAGACACTCCTTAAGGAAAGGATAGTGCAACACCTGGAATCCATAGGAGCACAGGATCCAAGACAGCATGGGTTTACAAAAGGAAGGTCCTGTCAAACTAATCTCATAGATTTGATTGACTCGGTAACCAGAGTGGTGGATCAAGGGGGGGAGCAGTTGATGTCACCTCTCTTGACTTCAGCAAAGCTTTCGATTCTGTTCCACATAGAAGACTGATTAATAAGCTGGGTAGGCTCAGGGTGGGTCAGACATTGGTCAACTGGGTGGCAAACTGATTGACAGGCAGAAAACAGAGAGTGTTGGTAAACTGTATACAGTCAGAAGAGATGCAAGTCACAAGTGGGGTACCTCAGGGATCAGTCCTGGAGCCAGTCCTCATCAATTTTTTTATTTTTTTTATTTAGTTTTTTGTTCACCGGGTAAGTGCACTAGACAAATCCTGCCTATTTTCAGGCACAACCCGGGGGGGGGGGTTACAGATAAACGTCAACTGACCTTGAACCAGATTAAGCTGTTGGTGGTATTGTTAGTGAATGAGGGAAATTTGGCCATGATACCGGGGAAATTCCCCTACTCTTTTTTCGATAAGTGCCATGGGATCTTTAACATCCACCTGAACTACCACCAATGCAGGCAGAAGGGACCTCAGTTTAATGTCTCATCTGAAAGACGGAAAACCGTCCTTCAAGATGGAATTGAACCAGCGACCTAAGGATGACTTTTATACCACTACAGTCCTCCACTCTACCAGCTGAGCTATTGAAGGAGTCAAGACAGAGTACCCCATGTTTCCGCCCAGTTTCAAACCGGGGACCTTTCGCGTGTGAGGCGAACGTGATAACCACTACACTATGGAAACTCATCAGTGACATTGCAGATGGTCTGGAGGGTAAGGTTAGTCTGTTTGCAGATGACACAAAGATCTGCAACAGAGTAGATGATCCAGATGGGGTGGGCAGAATGAGAAGAGGTCTGGATAAACTAGCAAAATGGTTGGAAGAGTGGCAACTGGGGTTTAATGCAAAGAAGTGCAAGATCATGCACATAGGGAAGAGAAACCCTGAAGCCACCTATAGGCTGGAAGGGGAGTTGCTGGCAGTCACAAGGGAAGAAAGAGACTTGGGCGTCATCATCACCAATGACCTGAAATCATCCAAGCAGACCACTAAAGCAGTAGGAAAGGCTAGAGGGGTGTTGGAGTGTATTAGTAAGGGTATCATAAGTCAGAAGAGGGAGGTAATAATCCCTCTTTACAAGACACTGGTTAGGCCCCCTCTGGAGCACTGCATGCAGTACTGGAGGCCACAACTTCACAAGGACATTAACCAAATTGAGGCAGTCCAGAGAAGGACAACCAAAATGGTGCAGGGACTGCATCAGAAAACATATGAGGACAGATTAACGAAGCTCAATATGTATACCGTAGAGCAAAGGAGGGGGAGAGGTGATATGATTGAAACATTCAAACACCTTAAGGGCGTTATTAAGGTAAAAGAGTCTAACATGTTTCAATATAAGAAAAATAGCAGGACAAGAGGACACAGCATGAGATTAGAGGGAGGCCGATTAATGGGGTAATGTGAGGAAGTTCTTTTTCACAAAAAGGGTGGTGGATGCATGGAACAGCCCACCTCAGGAAGTGATGGATATGAATACAGTGCATGGTTTCAAACAGGCATGGGATATGCATAAGGGAGCAATACAGATGAGTATGAATAGATAGGCCATTGACAGAGCAAAGGCCAATGGCACATTCATAAGGTAGAAAAAGAAATGGGCAGACTGGATGGGCCTTGCAGTCCTTATTGTCTGTCAACTTCTATGTTTCTATGTTTCTTGACAAATGCACCATTCAAATAAATTGTTTCTGGAATGATTCAATAAACCAAAAGCCTGTTTCCAGACTGTGCATGGAAATGATAATGCAGTTCCTACCTCAGACAGTGACAATGATTGCACTGCACTAGTGTCTGCAGTTGGTCTTTCTAAGTCCATACTAGAGCAGATGTAAAAGTCTATTTAAAAAGGTGACTTTTGATCTGTTGAATCCCTGTCAACCTGCTCCACACAGTGATTTGCATATTCATGATGTCCCACACTAGAAAAAAAAGCAGTCTTTCTTGCTCTTTAATTCAGTTCAGTATGCAAAGAAGGCTTTTTATAACAGTATGCAAATTTAGAATCCAAAAACAACACACATTGCATTTCCATCATGTTATTTAGTGTACATTGTGGCCTTTTTGCTGCAAATAGATGGATCTTTATATAATAGCATCCAGGACACTAAGACACAATTTGATGTATGCAGATTCTGGCAAAGCATACATTTGTGTTTGCTTAAGTCCCTTGTGAAAATCCATCCCTTAACCTTCTGGTCACTTTTAACTCTAAGATTCACAAATTATTCAATTATTCAAATTATTCAATGAATTCTTTAAAGTGCATGCAACAAATGGGGATTTGTTGGACCTACTTAAGACCCACAACTCCTAGTGACCCTTTCCATATAAAATGTGTGTGTTATGAAGCAGGAGTGTGATGTCTGACTTAGTGGCATCTGGGGGCATCCACAGGAAGTAGGCAGTGTGACTGCAGGCCATAGACTATGCCTAAAGATGATGCGAAGTTTTAATTCACAGGTGAAGTTAAAGCAAAGTCACCAAATTTACAGTCAAAGATAATTTGGCAAAGCTTTTCTATTTACTAGGAAATTTGCCCTTGGTAACTTTACCTTACAACTTCACCTGTAACCTCTCCTTGGAGTAAACCAAGGTGAAACTGGGTCAAAATGAAGCTACTGGCACACAAAAGTCTCAAGGTCAGTAGTTCCCTGCCCCCCACTTTACAGTCTGAAGACCCTGTTCCACCCCCACCCCCATGGTACCACTACCAGGGGCAACATCTACTCATCAGTCTCAGTCAAGAGAAATTCTAATATTTTCTGACCTGTGTCTGTGATCCAGTTATACTCTTCACTGCTAGTGTAACATGCTGGCAAATACATAGAGTGATGCTACCTCTGCAGTTGGGCTTAGTACAATTTTTACCACAGCCAGAGTCAAATACTACCTCAGGAACCTGTGCCCAATATGTTGTAATGCACAGAAAGGAGCTACCAGCTGTTTGGTCATTGGTCCATATATCCTTATTGGGGACATATTATCCAAATCAAGCTCAGTGCCACCACACCACCAGCAGACATGGTGACACCAGCAGCCTCCTTCTTGACCACTGCTCTTGAGCCAGACAGTTTGCTAGCTCTTACACTGATCATCTTGTTGCCATCTCCACCAGCACCCACCCACATGGATGCCAGAGATGTGGCAGAGAAGAATTTGGCAACATAAATGCCACACCTTACTTCCACCAACATCTTTTCGGTTTTATAGACATAACTCAATGTTTGTTAAATGTGTCTGAAACCTTGTATAGTTGTAATCCAAGAGGAGATGCACATTTGTTGTAGTTTGGATGAATATGGGACTTAAATTGTGGATTTGGCACCATAAGGAAACTGGGAGGAAATGTTGGGGTGCTGTGCATACCCCATGACTTTTTTTGTGGGTATTATGTTTCACTATTGTAGTACTAATTGTGGCCATTGCTTGTATATATAGAGTGTCCCATAACTCCAAAGACTGGTGGAGTTACGGCTTATTAAATTTGTAATGTTATCCTAAGGGACATTAGGGTTAGGTTAGGGTTAGTCTGGTCACTCACATACAAACATGTCTCCTGAGGCAAGCAGGGGACACACATGGATACTGGGGGCCAGAGAACCTATCTCATGGCAAATCACTGGCCCAAGTGGGAGGAAAAGCAGAGGAAAGTGGTGACTAGGGGTGGTAGATGTGGTGGTTCACCCATGCCGACTGCAATTCATGGAGGGTGTAAGGAAAGTTCCTGTGTCATAATGCGGTGAAAGGCACACTCTGTCAAAGTGGTAGCACCCTTTGTTGAAGTTCAGGCTACTCCTGAACCAGCGTCAACAGCACCACCTGCACTGCCACCAGTTTATTCTTTTTTTTCCTTAAACAATACATGACAGGGATTTTAGAGACTAAGGGAACAAATGGAAGATGCAACAACTCAGGTAATTAAAATGACTTTACTCAGTAAATGAAAAGCTGCTAACTTCAATCAATAAACAAAAATGAAAACAATAATGTCAAGCTGCAGTGAAACACACCTGTTCTACAGAACTGAAATTACAAACTAAAGAAAGTAGGAAAACAAATTCACACGAAATTCTGACTTCAACAGCACTAATACTGCCAAGACAGAAAAGGCTGCCAAACTGCCTTTTTACAGCTGCAGTGGGCAGAGCCTGCAGCCGTTTTGCTGTAGCTCTAAAAATGAGCTACCGGACCAACACCCTGGAAAACGTCCATTTTGGAGTTGCAGAATGATCATTCCGCAACTCCAAACCAATCTGCCATCAGTGCCATAAAGTGCTGGAGAGGCCCTCTCTAGAAAGTTATCAAGTTCAACAAGTGAATAAATGTGAACCTTGAGAAATTATCTGGGGGAAGTATGAAAAAAGAAAATCCACCGATTACTGGATTTTCATCTTCACATGGATTTTTTTAATGAAAAGCACAAAGGCAGACATTCAATTAACAGCTGTATGTTCTTTCCTCGAATAAAAGAAGGATAACATTTCTGACGTGGTTTCCTAACACAGAGTCTAATTTTAAAACCAGCTTAGTTTGCTTGAGGAAAGCAGACAGGTGTAATGTTTGAGCCCCATAAGAATGAAAAGTGGAAAGTGTTAAGCCCATGTCATAGCCGTACAAAGCTCACTGACAGACACCACCGGTTTCATCTTTTTTCACTAAAAGACATATCATCTAGAGTTGGCAATTAAATAGTGGGACTAGAATTCAGTCTGTGGGCTCAGCCTTTACAACCCTGTTTAATATCCTGTCAGTCCTGAGTGCTTGCCACCAGCCCCCCTGACTTGGAGATGAAGGGGGCTTAAATTTCCTGGAGAAGGTCTTGGTGTCAAATACCACCCCTTGTTGTCCTCATTGGCCCAAGGTCTTCCCAATAATAAGAAAAGAATATGTCATAGATCTATTGTAATTGGATGCCCTATCTGCTAATCATGGACTGTGCATTCCAAGTGCTGATAAATGTAACTGGAGGATTTTATTGTAGTTCTTGCTGATTGCAATGGAAAGCAGTGGAGAGGGAAAGAAAGTCTGCAACACTTGGCTAATGGCTGTTTGCTTTCTTCCTTCTTCTTTTCATTGGTTTTTCACTTTAAAGGGGCAGATCACCTTGCCTTTAAAGGTCTATAGTTCATGAGCAAGCTGGTGTGCTGGTAGCATGGAATGCCAAGAGTTCCCTCATAAGAAAATGCACTCCTATTATCAATTAACCTGAGAAATTTACCTGCTGGCGTGGATATTTACTGAGCAGTGGGGCTAGGATTTCTGAGCACTTAATTTGGAGTCTTGGATTCCTGAGAGAGATAAATGGAGGGATCTCAGGTTGGTTTGCAATAGGAAGACCAAAACTTTAGTGTCCACTTGTGTTATCCGGAGTAGGATGACTAATATTGTCTGCCTGCTCTATGTGGGCAGGGTTGCCAACTATATCACCAATGTTTATGTCAAAGTGCAGGAGATGATACATTCTGACTGCACTAACCCAAGTCCGGTTATACTTGTAAAACAGACAACTTCCTTTAGTAACACTTATGGTATTTATAAAACAGCTGCACTACATTTGCTAATAGGAGTGGAGACATTCGAGTAATCAAGATGAATTTTTGTAGGATGGTGCTTACTGCCTGTTGTAATCTGCAGCAATGTAATATATTCCACTTAGTACAGTGATAATACTGTAAGTTATGTTCAGTGCAACTATGATGAATTTTCCTTCCATAGTGTGGTTAAGGGAAGGATTGTTCAGAGATCCATATCCAGATCCCTCCTGACATTAAGTGGGCGTGTATAAAATGCAAAAATAATTATTTTTCCTGCTTTGTTATATACTGCAGCTTTGAAGCACTATAAGCAAAATCATGCTTCTCAAACAACAGATTACATATGAGAGACAGCAAATTAATATTAGCTAGCAGTAACTCCTTAACATACTAACATAGTAACATACTAGATGCCAGCAGAGTAGGCCTACTAGTCTATCAAGTCTGCTCATGCTTCAGCACCCTGATTAGGTACTGTAGCCCTCTGTTTGTCTCCTTCCACTGTTACTCAATCCCTCAGTCCTGCCCTCTCCCAGGTAAACCAGCCTCTGCTTCACCCCTTGCCTATTCCTGTCCCACCCTCTCTTGAATCCCTCCACCGTACCAGCTCCCTGGGCCGCACATTCCACAGTTCCACCACTCTCTCGGTGAAGTAGCTCCTCCTCCTTTCCCCCTAATCCTACCATCCTCAATCTTCCAACTGTGTCCTCTGGTGATTCCACCCTCCTTCAGTCGAAAGATCCTATCTTGGCTTACCTTATTTACTCCCCTGAGGTACCAGAAGAGCTCAATCATGTCCACCCGGTCCTGCCTCTCCTCCAGCAAGAACAGGTTGAGCTCCCCTAGTTGTTCCTCATATGTCATATCCCCTATGCCCCAGATCATTCTGATTGCTCTCCTCAGAACCCTTTTCCAGGAGCTGGATGTCCCTCCTTAGGTGTGGCCTCCAGAACTGCACACAGTACTCAAGATGTGATCTAACCAGGCTGTTGTACAGTGGCAAAATCACCTCTCTGTTCCTTGAAGTAATCCCCCTAGTGATGCATCCCAGCATCCTATTTGCCCTGACCACAGCTCTCCTGCACTGCTCTGAATTATTAATGTTAACATCCACCAAGACTCCTAGGTCTCTTTCCCATACCATGTCCTGCAACTCATCCCCAGGGTGTACACATTGTTGGGGGTTTTCCCACCCTAGGTGTAGCACCTAGCACTTGGAGGAGTGAAATTTCAATTTCCAGGTGCAAGACCACCTATCCAGAATATCCAGGTCCTCTTGCAGGGCCAATCTCCCCTCATCCCCCTCCACCACTGCCCCCAGCTTAGAGTCGTCCGCAAAGAGACTAATTTCACACCTGATACCTTCCCTGATATCAGAGATATAGGCATTAAATAGGAGTGACCCCAGGACTGATCCCTGTGGGACCCTACTTATGACCTCCCTAGGAGACAAGACCTCCCTTCTGACCACTGCCCGCTGAGTGTGATCTAAAAGATAATTTCCAATCCATCTAACCATCAGTGGGCCTACCCCATCCCCTCAGCTTCTCCCTTAGGTCAATGTGAGGGACTGAATCAAATGCTTTGCTGAAGTCCAGCAACAGTACATCTACTGGTCTCCCCCTGTCGACTGCTGATATCACCCACTCATAGAACTCTACAAGGTTTGTTTGACATGATCTATCTGGCATAAACCCATGCTGCCGGTCATCCAGGTAACCCATCTCCTCCAAGAAACCTCCCAGCTTTTCCTTAAGTATACTCTCCATTACCTTCCCCAACCCCTATGTCAAACAGATGGGTCTATAGTTTCCTGGCTCTTCTCAATCCTCCTTTATGGAAGGGCACAACATGCGCCTGCTTCCAATTCCTTGGCACCCTACCTGTCTGGAGCGACAAGTTAAAGAGATCCGCCAATGGGGCAGACAAAACATCCACCAACTCCCTCAGTACTCTGGGATGAATAGCATCAGGCCCCAGAGAGTTATCCTTTTTTAGGGACTGGAGGGCTTCCCAAACCCGACCGATAGGAGTATCAGCATCTGTCCCCCCCATTCAGCAGAACCAGCCTGATATCTCACACCTAGCCTACCTCCCCCAGTGGCTTGTTCTTCAGCAGATACCCCAATAGTCAGGTCTGCTGCACCTTATGTGTCCTTCAACCCCTTTTTTAAAAGTTCCACAGCCTCCACCCTAGTGAACACTGAGGCAAAGTACTCATTTAGTACCTCCGCCTGCTCTTCAGTCCCTTCCACCCACCCCCCAGCTGTCCTCAACCTACTGATCTGGCCCTTGACCTTCCTCCACTCACCAATATACCTAAAGAATCCCTTTTCCCCACCCCATTTCCCCTGTGTCAGCCTCTGCTCTTTCCAGGCCTTTGCCCCCCCAACCACTCTAGTGACTCTCCTGGTTGCAAGGTGATAGTTCTCTGTATCCCTCTCTCCTCTCATTTTTTTGTACTTACTGTAGGCAGTCTTCTTCTCCCCTACTGCCTCCTGGACCTCTTTGGCCCACCAGCATGGTTTATGAGACCTACTGCCTTTGCGCTTCACTCATGCACAGGTCCTGGTGGCCTCCTGTAGCCTCTGCTTTATGATCTCCCACCTATCTTCCACGTGCAAACCTGGTTTAATCTCCCACAAATGCCCCTTAAGAATATCCTCCATATTCTGAAAGTCTTCCCCCTAAAATCAACTGTCATTGTCCTTGAATGATCACTCTCCGTCCCAGTTTAAGCCGAAACCAGACTGTGTTGTGGCCACTCCCAGACAGGGTTTCTTCCACAACCAGATCTCCATCCGCTAAAACCACATCCAGGATATGACCCTCCCTCCATTGGTTCCATCACCTGCTGATTGAGGAACACATCCAGGAAGCCATCCAGCAGCTTCTGCTCCCTGGTTACAGTGGACGTCATAGTACCCCAGTCAGTAGCTGGCATATTAAGGTACCCCATCAACACCAATCCTTCCCCTTCCAGTCCACACTGGCCCTTAATGTTAGCCCACAGATAATCTTCCAGGTCCTCTGCTAGTCCTGGGGGCCTATATACCACCCCCAATTTGATCTTCCCTCCCACGGGGGTTTGCAAGTTGGCCCATAGGGCCTCCACGTTGCTCTCTGCTTCTTCCACTCTCATAATCTCGATGTTATCCCTAATGAACATTGCTACCTCTCCCCCTCTGCCCACCTTTCTGTCCTTCCTTAGCACAAGGTACTCACTCAGATTAAGGTCCCAGTCATGGCCAAGGGTGGCCCACGTTTCAGTGACTGCTGCTACATCTACCCCACCCTCAAACAGTGTGGCCTGGAACTCGGGCATTTTATTCCCCAAGCTCCTGGCATTTATTAAGCATGTGTTTAAGAAGCTGATAGGGGTTGGTCAGCAGGGGGAGCATAAAGAAAAAAAAAGCCTGCCTGTGAGACAACCTCAAGAAATTAACTCTTTGGTTGCAGTTAAGAAATTAAGACTCATCAGACATGTAAATAGATAGATAGACAAAAAGTTTTATTTTTTAACAGGTTTATAACTTTTAGGACCAATGGACCTGTTTATCAAAGTTGTCCTGTTTAAGATTACAGTTTCAAAAAACAATGACATCATGTAATTATGTTACAGGAACAAATCTTACATATAAGACATACAGATTCACTGCATAGATTACAAAAACATGCATGTATACACAATATATCAATAAAATTCAACAATTCCATCACACTTTAAGTATGCGGTTATCCAGACAAGTCCACAGATTTGATAACTAACAACAGAAAAGAATTATTTACATTCTCAATATTATCATGTTTAGTCAAGAACATCAGGGAAGAAAAGGAGGGGAGGGAATGGAGACCAATGAAAATAAAAGAGAGAAAAACAGGGAAAGATTAGAAAAAAAAATAAAATGAAAATATTTATGTAATCTAAGAGACACCATAACAAAGGCAGTTAAGGGAATCAAGGATAAGCAAATGCATCCACAAAACACCTGGAACCTTATCCACATGGGGGCCACAATTAATTTAATTGCATAGACTGAACCAAATCAGTGGTCAGGCAGCCCCCATGGCACAATGGATTTTAAAATTCTCACGGAGGTTTGTGTGTATGGGTGTGTGTGTGTGTGTGTGTGTGTGTGTGTGTCACAGGAGTGTATGCATTACATATGCTACCTGGCATGCCACCCTATGTTACATGGTCTGAAGGACACCGGTCATGTCAGCCTCACTGGACATTGCACCTCACGGAACTTGGATTTCCTTGGTTTGCAGAGACAGCTGGCTTTCAGCCTTTCTTATTGGCAATGAGTTGTGGTCAGTGTATACTTCTGCAGCTCATCTCATTATGGCTGGATGCACTCTGCACCTTTGCTTTTCCTTGGGTCTCTAGCTCCACTCCAGAAGATTGTTTCAAGCCTTGGAATAAGAAAAAACGTCAACCCCAGACACCTGGGCATTGGCCTCTATTAAAAGCTTTGAAATCTAGTCTTACTGATCTGCAAAGTTAAATCCCACATGCCCATAATTTCATAACATTTAAGAGGTTGCCTTACCTGTAACAAAATATAGAGTGAAGAGATGAGGGCTGGTTCAAATTATATGAAACCAAAATCCTATGCTACCTAAAGGAACATAAGCACACGCATTGTTAATGATGATCTGCTGACAGGGATTTATATGGAAATCTTCATCGTCCCCAATTGGATTTCCTAACCTTGACTCAATATTTTTTATTTATGCAATTTGATGTGGCAGGTTTTCAGAGGCAAAGCATTTGTCAGATGATTCTTTTTAGTTTTCACTGTGGACATCCACAGTTCCTAGCTGCTTGAAAATTTCCCCCAGAGGTACTGTATCATAATTGATTCGCATAGCATCATTCTGAACCTGGAGTGTCAAACCATTGATCCAGTTATATAGTTGACAAAAAGTTACCAGAATGAGTCTGTGGAATGTAGTAGTAGTAGTTGTAGTAGTAGTAGTAAAAATGTTATTCATCTGTAATGAACTGGATAACTCAGCTGAGACAAGATCATTTCAAGTGTGGTCCATTGTGCAAAATTAAACACAGTCAACATTAACATAGTTACAAACACTAATTTAAACAACACTCTTCATTTAAAATAAATACAATAGCTACAGACACATTGTACAAATCAGATAATTATGATACAAATACAATAACTACAAAAACCTTATTCAAGTCATCAGATAAACATATTGTATATTACACAGGACGCAAAGCCATGGAGCGATACTTAATGTACAGATTTAAGAAGGTGAACATGTAAACCTTCATATAATGCCAATTCTCCTGAGATTACAAGAACATAAGGAAAAATGTTTTTGTATATTGGGAGCGTAGTCATGGAATGTGTTTACAGAATTGTCTAGATCAGTGTTTCTCGAATTGTGAGGCCAGCCTCTCTGGGGAGGCCCCAATCTATAGCAAATGTGGCTCAAGCAAGTTTGAAAATGCACTGCATTTGACATTTTTAAACATTTTTGTGAGAAGGACACAGAAAACTCAATGTTGATAATAACAGGAGACTATATCATTAACTTACCATTTATGTTCCCTTTTTGCCGCTCTGCCACCATCCACTCTCCACACCTGTCTTCTCTGGGAATTACCCCATCATTATTTATGCGCCTATGATTTGCCCCCACAGCAGGGCATTTCACCTGGGTTGACAGGCTAGGCCCCTTTGAGTAATCCTTGGCTAACATTTCAAGGAAAGACACTGCAGTTGATGTTAGGCTAGCAAGGGGGGAGGGAGTGGCATCGTCCTGTCTCAGCCCTGGTTATCAGTGTTTACTTCCTACCCCTTTTGACATCAGCAGGCTCAAAGAGATAGAAACACATGGGACAGCTTGAAGTCTCTGAGCCTAGCTGATGAACACTCTCACAAGTGGCAGCACTGCAGTGGAGGCAGCGATTCATCTTCTCCAGAGGCAGAGCCTTTCTCCTCTCCAGCAACCATCGGATCGACCAGGCTGATTCCCCAATCTGGGTTGTCAGCATTGCAAATGTTAATGCTGCTGCTGTTGTGACAGGCTGTACAGCAACACTGCTGCAGTTCTGACAGGCTGGCAATTATTTTATTTCTTTATTTATTTACTGGCATACAACCGCATAGCCTAGTGGTTAGAGTAACAAACTGTGAATGAGCTTTGTACAGCCAGCAGACCTGTGTTTGATTCCCACAGCCTCCACTTGCATACTGTGTGACTCTAAACAAGTGACTTAACCAGCTCAGAGTTCCTGGGTTGCCCCTGAAAATGGGCACATGTGCCTAGTGGGCCTTACCCAGTTAAGAAAGAATAAATAACTAAAAAATACATTTGTGATCAAGAAGGGCACACAGAATGGAAGCTTGGTTCTAGGTGTGACCCTATGGGGAACAATAAGTCAAATAAAATGAGAATAAACTCAAAGGTCTTTCACTTTATTCCTGGTGCAGTGTATAAATAACTGTATGATATGGTACTTTTTAATACCAACATACAAAATTTGCCAGCAGATAAAGGCCTAGAGGTCTATCAAGTCTGCTCAAATGTGCTGCTAGCATCCTTATTCTGCAGCTGCCCCTCCTCCCACCCTTCCCACATTGACCCTCCCTTGTCCTGTCCCATCCCTTTGAAGCAGTCCACTGTTCTACTGGATACCACTTCTGCAGGTAATGCATTCCACCCAACCACCACCCTCTCTGTAAAAAGTGTCTCCTCATCTCCTCCTGAACCTTCCTCCCTCCAGTCTCATATCATGGCCCCTGGTGTCCCTCCCTCCCTTACTTTGAACAACCCTCTGTACCTGTCTTGTTCATTCCTTTCATGTACTTAAAGGTTTCAATCATGTCCCCCGTCCCTCCTCTCCTCCCAGCAAGTACATGTTCAACTCCCTCAGCCTCCTCTCGTATGATAAGTTCCCCAGCCCCTTGATCATCTTTGTTGCCCTGCGCTGCACCCCCTCCAGTAACTTAATGTTCTTCTTCAGATATGGGCACCAGTACTGCATGCAGTACTACTGGTGCAGTTTAACTAATGACCTATACAGTGGCAGAATCACCTCCTCCCTCCTCGATGATATACCCCTTGCAATGCAACCCAGCATTTTGTTGGCCTTTGCAACTGTCTTCCTACATTGTGCTGAGTTGTTCATTGACCCTGTAATGAGCACCCCCAGATCCTTCTCCTCCTTTGTCTGGGTTAGCTGCACTCCCTCCAGCAGGTAACTCCTCTTTGGGTTCTTCATCCCAAAATGCAGCACCTTGCACTTTTTGGCATTAAACCCCAGTTGCCAGGTATCTGACCAGGTTTCATGCTTTGCCAGATCATCCTGCAACCCCTGCCATCCCCCTAGGTCATCCAGCACCGCTCCTACCTTGGTATGATCAGCAAACTGACTGATGTTGCTCTTGATGTCCAATAATATGTCTGCAATGAATATCCCAAACAATATTGGTCCTAACACTGAGCCCTGTGGAACACCGCTCATCACTACCCTTAGGTGTGAGAGCTCCCCACCCACCATCACCCACTGTTACCTTCCATGAAGCCAGTTCCCTACCCATCTCACTAGCTTTACACCCACCCCTGTGCCTTCTAACTTACTTCCCAACTTTCCATATGGCACTGAGTTGAATGCCTTATTGAAGTTCAGATACAGGACATCCACTGCATGGCCCCTGTCCAGCTGCCTAATTAACCAGTCATAGAACTCCACCAGGGTGGTTTGGTAGGATCTTCCATGTATGAAGCCATGCTGTCTGCTGTCCTGTAGTCCTTTGGCCTCTAGGAGGGCCACCAGCCTCTTCTTCAGGATAGTCTCCATTAGCTTCCTCATGATGGATATGAGGCTCACCGGTCTGTAGTTCCCCCATTCATCCTTGGGGCCACTGTTTGTGGAAGGGCACCACATGAGCCATCCTCCAGTCCTGAGGTGCACACCCCGAGTGTAGTGAGGCATCAAATAGGTCTGCCAAAGGTCCCACAAGGACCTCTGCCAGCTCCTTCATTACCCTGGGGTGGATGTCATTTGGGCCTGGCGCCTTGTCCACCCTCAGTGCCTCACAAACCTCCGAACTCTGCCTCCATGATTTCCCATCTGTCACCCTCCCTTTTCCGCTGTTCCTCCCACCTTGGGTGTCACCCCCTTTTCTCCTTAGTAAATACCAAGCAGAAGTAATCATTTAGTGCTTCTGCCTTATTGCACCATACTTCTACCCAACCCCCCCTCCTTCCTAATCCTTGCTATGTGGTCCTTATAGCTCCTTTTCTCCCTGATGTACCTAAATAAGTCCTTCTCCCCCTTCTTTATGCCTTGTGCCAGCCTGAGCTTCATAGATGCCTTGGCTGCACTTACTGCTCTTGTCACCTCCTTCGATTCCGTCAAGTACTTCTCCCTGCCCTTCTCCTCCTGTTTTCTTGCACCTCCTAAAAGCAGCTCTTTTCCTCCTTACCTTTTCCATTACCTCCTTGCTCAACCAGCTCGGTTTCTTAGCCCTAGCCTTCTTGCTCTAGGCCTTGCAGCAGGTTTTGTTTGCCTCCACTATCCCCAGCTTTATGATCTCCCACCTCTGGTTAGTGTCCATACTATATTGAATTCTGACCAGGTACCCTTTTACCACTTCCATCATCCTCCCAAAGTCAGCTCTCCTGAAGTCCAGCACTCTTGTGCCAGATTCCACTCCTTCCTTGCCCACATCCAGCGTGAGCCATACTGAGTGGTGGTCATTCCCTGACAGCGGTTCCTCCATCGTAAGTTCTGTCACAAAGTCCCCATTTGCCAGCACAAGTTCAAGGGTATTCCCTAACCTGGTTGGTTCACTGACCATTTGCAGCAGGAAGCTGTCCTGGAAGGCATCCAGTAGTACCTACTCCCTTCTGCTCATGGTTGTTGGGGTACTACAGTCCACTCCTGGCATGTTAAAGTCCCCCAACAATCACCACACTATCCTTCTTGCAGGTCCTCCTGATCTGTCCAGCTAGTTCCCTGTCTATCTCCTCTGTCTGAGATGGCGGCCTGTACACCACTCCCATTCTGAGAATCCTATTCTTGGAATCCTGGATTTGCATCCAAAATGACTCCATACTACCTTCCTCCCCTTCCTCCCTTACACACTTCAGTCCTTCCTTCACATATAGTGCCACACCCCCTCCTTTCCCAATCACCCTGTCCCTATGAAATAACCTGTACCCTGGTAGAGACTGGTCCCAGTCATTGTATTGGGTGGCCCATGTTTCTGTGATGGCTGCAATGTCCACCTCTCCCTCTGTCATGAGCACCTGTTACTCTGCAGTTTTCCTCCCAAGGCTCCTAGCATTAAGGGTAACCACCTTCCACCGCCCCCCATCCTGCCCTCCTTTACCAGCATCACCAATAGTACTTGCCATTTGTCCTTTGTCACTTTTATGGGGGGTAAGCTCATGTGGTTTCTCAACGTGTGATCTTTGCATGTCTCTTATCCAATTGCACCCCCCCCACTCCTACTTTAAATTCCCAACTTCCTCCATGTACTCCTCCATCCTCTGTTTCAACACTTACTTTCCCTCCTCACTCAAGTGTAGTCTGTCCTGCATAGAGACCACTGTCCTCCCAGGTCCCTCCCCACCCCCCAACAGCCCATACCCTTTAGCATAACACCAGGGTCTTAGCTATCCATTAAACTCCTCCTCTATTCTCAGCTTTCTTGTGCTTGCCTTGGGCACTGGAAGTATCTCTGAAAAAGTTACTGATCTTCCTGCACCCTCACATAATTGTCCTAGTTCCTCAAACCTCCTCTGGACAATATCTATTGTCTTGTCAGCCAGGTCGTTCCTCCCAAGATGTATAATTAAATGAGGCTTGTCCCTACCCCTTCTAGCATATTTCAGAACAGATTGTCCCATCCTTTCCGCTGTCATTCCTGGCATGGCCTCCACCCAAATGTGACTAGGTCTCTCCCCCTTGCTACCCCACCTGACTCCTCTTAGTATTGAGTCCCCCAGCTCTAATATTCCACCTCTCTTACTCCCTGCTTGCTTCCATTCATCTCCATCTCTCATTTCCAGCCTCCTTTCTTACTCCTGCACATTATTTCCCCCTTTTGCCCTTGTTGCACTTCTCCCAGCAGAACTTCTCCCTGCCCTAGTTTGGGCCAGGCATTTATCAATTACTCCTCCAACTGCATCATTTCCCTTCTCCTTCTTTCCCTCTAGCAGTGCAAAACTATTTTCTGAAGACCCTTTACAAATGCCCGCTCCCTCTCTCTTCATAGTAACCTGTTCTCTCCTTTCCACTCCATAACTTTTGCCACTTCTTCTCCTCCCCTTACAAGTCCCTGTCTCCTCTTTCCATTTGTCTTTTGTCTCCTGACCTGGTTTTCCCGGCAATCATTCTTCCTGACCTGGGCCCCTTTGTCTCTGCTTCCCTTCCTCTGACCCTCTCCTCACCACTGTTGGCTCAAATCACCCTCCCTCATCTCCCCTCCTCCCTCCAGAATTGGGCTAAACCAACCCCCAATCTGCCTTGCCTGTCTTAGTTCCTCCTGCAGACCCTCAATCTCCTTTGTAAGTTTCTCTATATGGTTGCACACTAAACATCCCCCCACACTCCAGTCAATTTTTAGAAAGATTGGTGCACCACAGTTGTCGCAGCCTACCACCCTACCCATTGCTGTTGTTGCCCATCAGTGACCCCCCACCCTCCCAGATGAAGGATACCAAACACTCCCCCAAGTCTCCCCTCTCCCCCTCTATCAGTGCAAAACATTATTTTCTTAATTTCCCTTACCGCATTTGTTGTGCACGTTTAGATAGATTGAGCAACTTCATTTTATAGTCCTATCCTTCCTATCCACACCCAAAAAGAGACTTTAAGTAACTATTGCACGACCTTCTTCAAACTCCTACTCCTCCTTTCCACAATGCAAATAGCAATGCAAAGAGGTAACAATGAAAGCTCCTTGATTTGCAGTTACTTCCCTTCCACTGAAATAGCAGTCATCTCTTCACTTGCTGTTGTTCCTTTCCTGGATGTCTGCTTCTGCTATGACAGGTGCATGTCCTTTGCCTGTTTGAGGAAGTGAGGTCAGAACCACTGGTATAAAGGAAATCACAGACCAGGAGCGAGTGGGGTGAGGGGCTGGGAGGGTGGGACCAACCCAAGTCTTCCAGAAACAATCAGGTAGCTGAGGCACCTGGTAAGACCATTAGCACCCTTTCCTCACTATGCACTATACTTTGCAGCTAGTGAAGCCAGCAAAAAGGAATCACAATTCTACTCAAAGCCCCCCAAATAGGTTTGCTACCAAAAGAAACAGGTCTCCAATTCAAACAGCTTCACCAACAACACATCAAAATAGGCTTGAAAGTAGAAGAGGTAGGTCTCCAATTCAGAGAAACAGCCCCAAATAAATTACACCAAATAGGTTTTAAATCAGAAGAAATAGACCTCCACAAATGTAGCCTGCTGCACAGTGAAACATCAAACAAATGAGCCCACTTATAGCCACCAAAACAGGTTTCAAAATTCCAACAGCCCCAAAACAATACCCTGCTAGTTCCTTAGAAGTAGTAAGAAAGAAAAGAAATAACCTTCTACCAAGTAATATCCCCAAGAAACAATGTAAAAACAGCAAGAACAGGCCACTGTACTGGAACTGATCTGATCCCTTCTCATTCTGGTTACTTCTGAAAAGCCAAAAGCAACTGACACCACAAACCTGATTCAGCTCCACCTCCAGATAGCTGAGTGAGACCTGGCCAGACCATTAGCACCCTTCCCCCACTATGCACTAAACTTTGCAGCTAGTGAAGCCAGCAAAAAGGAATCAGAATTCTACTCTAAGCCCCCAAAATAGGTTTGCTACTAAAAGAAACAGGTCTCCAGTTCAAACAGCTTCACCAACAACACATCAAAATAGGCTTGAACTTAGAAGATGTGGGTCTCAGATTCAAAGAAACAGCCCCAATTACATCACACCAAATAGGTTTTAAATCAGAAGAAATAGACTTCCACAAATGTAGCCTGCTGTAGAGTGAAAAATCAAATAAATGAGCCTACTTATAGCCACCAAAACAGGTTTCAAAATTCCAACAGCCCCAAAACAATATCCTTCTAGTCCCTTAGAAGTAGTAAGAAAGAAAATAAATAACCTTCTACCAAGTAATATCCCCAAGAAACAAAGTAAAAACAGCAAGAAGAAGCTACTACAGTATATTGGAACTGATCTGATCCTATCTCCTTCTGGTTACTTCTAGGGTAGCCCAAGCAAATTTCCATCTTTGGGGGAGGTTTGAAATCTTTGCCATTGCTTGAGGGAGGCTCACCATGACAAATTGTGAGAACTGATGGTATAGATCTCCCTATCATTTAAAACCTAGTGTCCACTTTCTCAAAGAGTGTCCAGAATGTTTAACTGTGCCTGCTTTTTAATTGGAATAGATATCTCTTATAGGCACTAATAAGTTTTAATTATACCATCAACTCATTTGCATAGAAATTGTTTTAGGAAGCATAAAGAAAAGCAACCATCAAGCTGATGAGATCACAATAAAACCAGTTAGCTTCTAGTTAGTCTACCTCATATCAGTTTAACATTTAAACAGTATACATAACTTTTAATGTTAAAGTTTTGTTCAACAGTAAGTTGCAATATTGAGTAGTATTGTACATAGCAAAGAAACATGTTGGCATGAAAATAATTACAAGAAAGTTTAAGATCACTACAAGAGCAGTAAGTCTCTAGTAAGTCTGCTGGGTATTAATTCAGCATTTAAATAGTATACATAACTTTTAAGCTTAAAGTTTTTCAAAAGTAAGTTACAATTTTGAATACTTAACATTTAAGCTTAATGTTTTTCAGAAGTAAATTACAATTTTGAATATTTTTAACTTTTAAGCTTAAAGTTTTTCAGAAGTAAGTTACAATTTTGAATACTTAACTTTTAAGCTTAAAGTTTATCAGAAGTAAGTTACAATTTTGACTACTGCTGTATATAGCCAAGAAACATGTTGGAATGCAAGTTATCACAATATTGAATGTATAAGATCACTGTGTGGCACCTGGATTTATTTATAGGGGTTTCAAGGGTAAGCTCGGGGTCCATGACATCCCTATGGGTGGACACCAAGGGGCAGACAAGACCTTGCAGAGACTAAAAACCATGGACTGGTGGCCCAGTATGACAACTGATGTCCAACATTATCTGGGCAATTGCACTACCTGTGTTTAGAACAGCCCCATCACTGGAAATAAAATTGCCAAACTCCTTCCAGAAAGGCAATCAGGTCTCTGGAATGCAACTGAAATTGATTTAATTGAGCCCATGCCTAGCACCAGCAGAAACAAGTATGCAGTTGTAATCACTGACCTCTTTTTGAAGTGGGTAGGAGCCTTCCTATGTAGAATGAACATGGCAAAAGCCACTACTAAAATCCCGGTGGATCAAGTATTTAGCAGGTGGGCCCTACCCCTCAAGGATGACTCTGATAAAGGAACTTGCTTCATGGGAAAACTAATGCAAGACTGTTTGGAATTATTGGGAGTTTGCCAAAAGTTCCACATTGCATACCACCCTCAGTCCTCTGGACAGGCAGAGAGCTAACAAACAGATCAAACTAATGTAAAAATTTGCAAGTGAGAATGCTAAAAGTTGGGATAACAGCCTTAGGTGTGAGCTGTCCACCAGTATCTACCAATAGAATTGCTTTGTTTAGTTCTTCTGCTATGCATGACGGGCCTGTTACCAGGTAGTGGACCTTCATATCTCTGACTATAATAGTCCATGTTAGCTTGCTTTTCAATGAGTTTTCCTATGGGGAATAAACCTTTATTCTGTCACACATCTTATGTTTTGCTGTAAAGTTATGAATCCTCCAAAACCCAACACATGGGAGAATGAAGGGACAGGATGGGGGGGACGGAAGGTACGGATGGGTGGGGAACAGTCCAGGGGGTGAGCAGAAAGGGAAGATAAGGGGTATACTGGTGGGGAGGGATCAGGAGATAAAGAGGACTAGGATGGCAATAGCTGGTGCAGGAACTTGGTGGTAATACTACATGGACAGGATGGGAAGGATAAGGTAGGTGGGTGGGGATTGGGCAACAGTGTGGACAGAGAAAAGGGATCGACCAGTAATGGGGAGGGTGAGGATCTTGGGGGATTCAGTAGGGAAGGGGTGAGATGGGAGGAAATGGTCAAGGGCAAACTGTAGGAGGATAGAATGTATGCCAGGAGTGAGGGCAAGGAAAGTGGGTTCTCTAGTACCAGAGTCTGTGTGTCAAGGAGGAGGAGGGAACCTTCACATTATAGTACACCTGGGTACAAATGATCTTGAAGGATATGAGATGGGGTGGGGTGATGCAGAAAAGGTTCAGTGAGATGGGGTAAATTTGCAGTGAGACATTGAGATTGATAGCCTTCTTGGAGGTGATACTGGTCCTGAGGGCTAGTATGGCATGGAATGTAAGAATTGAGGAATTTAACAGATGGCTTAGAGGGTTGTGTGAGGTGGAAGGGTATGGGTTCTTTGGTGACTTGGGAGGGACCTGAGATAACAAAGACCTACATGTACTAGACAGGTTACATCTAAGTAGAAAGGGCACAAGTGTCCTGAAGAGTAAGCTGTAGGTGTTCATGGGAAAAAAATTAATTCAAATTGACATGGGGTAGCAGGATGCACAGCACCTGTAGTCACCAGGTGGAGGAGGCCAATATGCCTGACCCCACTCAGGACAGGATGGGGAAGAGCTAGATGAGAAGGGTTGAGGAAGGAAGTGACTGAGAGAGGGGGAAGGATGGAGGAAAATCAGGAACAAGGGGCATCCTGAGTCTTGAAGGAGTGGTGTCTCTGAATCCCAGAGTCTGGGAAACAAAATGGCTGAATTACAGTCACTAATGGCAGGGAGAGAGGCGGACATAGTGGCCATCACAGAGATGTGAGCCACAAAAAAAAAAAAAAAAGACTGGGACATCACAGTTCTTGGGTATAAAATGTATTGAAAGGACAGGGGGATGGAAAGTGGGGAAGTGGTTCTGTAGGTAAGAAAAGGATAACCTATACAAGAGAGGAAGAGACAGAAGGTAAGATTAAAGTATTATGAGTACAGGTACAATCACCTAAGGGGAGGAAACTAAGGATGGGGGGTGGTCTATAGGCCACCATACCAGGATGAAGAGTTGGACAGAGACTTGGGATCCCAAATCATGAAAATGTCCAGCAAGGTGAAGGTAGAAATAATGAAAATTCAGACTTTCCCCTGCACTAGGAAGCAAGTACTACTACTGGATGAATTCCAGAGTGGATTACTGACTCAAGGTGTCATGGAGCCCACTTGGGAGAAGGCTGTACTCTACCTTGTCCTGTCAAATTGCATACATGTTCAGTATGTGGAGGTGGATGTGATGCTTGCAGGAAGTGACCACCACATGGTGTGGTTCAGGACCATGACCAAGGTTTTGGACTTTAGGAAGACTGATTTTGGTAAGATGGGAGAAATTCTAATAAAACGCCTTGCTGGAATCAGAAAGGAATGGATGTGGAACAGAAATGGATCATAATAAAGGAAGGACTGTTGAAAGTCATTAGTGAGTGTGCCAAAATAAAAAGTAATACATCTATTTATTATTTATTTATTTAGTTTTTGTTGACTGGAAAAGGAAGACTGGAAAATTCTGCCTGTTTTCAGCCTCGTCCCAGGGAAGGGGGATACAGATGGATGTCAACTGACATTGAACCAGATTAGGCTGTTGGTGGTATTTTTAGTGAATGGGGGAAATCTGGCCAGGACATCGAGGAAATTCCCCTACTCTGTAGGCAGGTGGCACTGTCCGTCTGTCTGCAGAGATGGTGGACCTTAGTTTGCCGGAGGTAGTGGAGGAGGAAGGTTGTGTCTCTGAATCTCCAGAGCTCTTGATACAGTCTTCAATTTCTGATGAAGAAGGACAACATGCTTTTGAGAATGATCAAAAATTAGCTCTGGACATGGAAGGATTTAATGCACAGGAAAGTAACAACCTTATTGTAGAACAGCAGTTACAAGCAGAATTGGAAAAGAAAAAAACACAATTGTTGGATTTAATTTCTGTGGCAGAACATGACTTTCAGACATGCTGCCAGAAGTTTGAGGCAGAACAGAATAAAAGGAAATGCCCAATGGCAATCCCAATACAAGATGGGAGCAAGCGAATCCCATTGAGTGAACCACTTAGTGTTTCTGAAGGAAAACAGATTTTTGTACAAGAACCAACATCATTTATGCAGACTGATTCAAGTGTTGGGTGTTTATTACCTGACTGGTCTCCAGGTGCAGCATTGCAATAAGTAGGTTGGCTTTGGGAGGATGGCCGTTGAGTTCTGGATCCTGCGATTCCAATTCTAGGTTCCGTAAGTATAAATGTTAAGACCCAGAATGGGGCTTTGGCTTCTTCCACAACTCCTCCCATTACATTGTCTCACAATGATACTCAGTCTCCTCCTGTCTTGGTTGCATTGGTGCATACCCGGAAGAAGACTAGGATAAGTTCAGTATGTTCGATGCGGGTGATAGCATACAGGAACGCTGCCCTGAGATTTTGGAATGACTACTAATAAGTCCATCTCCTATTACTCCTAGTGAAGAAAAAACTGTATATGTAGAAGAAAAAGAAACTAATAAAATAAAAACCACTCTGGTTGCTGACAAAGAACAGGGGTTGGAAGAGAATCATAAAGACAGTGGGGATTCCCTCCCTAAACAAACTACAGGCCCTATGTCTTATGCAGAACTTTTTCTCAAACCTGCAGAAGCAGCAAAACGTAGATTTTTGATCAGACTATGCTATAGAGCAAGAGCCCCTGTGGTTCCAGACAGGGTTTGGGTTGGGAAGCACCTTTTGATGGATTCAATGGGTTTTACCCCAGCAGAGCTTTATGCATTTATTCATCCACCTGGAAATCATTTATATGATATTAGTGTTGTAACTATGAAGTCTTTGGACAAGTTTTGGAGAAAATATTATGAAGTGAAAGACATTGAGGCTTGGAAAGATTTTTTAGCCATACCTATCACTAAGCCAACTATCAAAACAGTAACTATCCTTTTTAGGAATGAAGGTGTTAATGTTTCAAATATTATTTTTTGGTTAGAAAAAAAGATGCACTATATATGACAATCCTAAACCGAGGATTTTGGACTGGCAGGTTGGACATTAAGGATAAAATTGCTACATGCTGAAGTGGGTATTCAGCATTTGCCTAGTTCATTTTTGCTAGGGGGAGATAGAGGTATCATTTTTTATGTGGGACAGCCCAAGAGTTGCTTTAAGTGTGGTTCCTTGCAACATCTCAATACACCATGCAACCAAATTAAATGTTTTCAATGTGGGATGTTAAGTCATACAGCCACCCCACTGTGTTGCTCCCCCAGTTTAAAATTTATGCAGAGATGAAGGACATACGTATGCAGACTGTCCATGGGTAACTAGGGATTTAGATGAATCCTCTGATCAAGAATATTTTTTGCACTAAGCAAGAATGCCCTCTTCTTCTGAAAATGAGAATGGGAATAAAGTGAGAGGGGGACGCAGAGGTAGAGAATCTGAGGGGGGGGAGAGATAGACATTCCTTTCAAACTCAGATGGATCACAACTTAGAAGGAAACAAGATTTCCCATACTAGGAGTCAGGATATATTTCAATTTCCTTTTAGTGAAGAGGTAGTAGAAAAAGACACCCCCTATATGACCCCACTTGGTTCTCCCCAATGAGACTCTAGAAGTCATTTATAAATTCTTTTAGCAGGCCCTAGTCAGGCAGAAGACCCTTCAGTGCTCCTTGATAAAGGATTGTCTAGCCAGGATTGCTTATCTGAGCAAGGAGGAAGACAGATGAAACTAGGGATAGTGGGAGGAGAAAAGCCGAGTAATGAGCGTTTAAACTTGTCCCCTTTACCCCTAGCTAATACATATTCAATGTTATCCTCCTAGGGTGAGTTAATGGAACAGGACAGTCCATTGGTAGATATGGTTGTTAGTCAAGAGAAGGTTGTGGAAACTTCAGAAGGTTTAAAATTGCCCCCATGGAAGGCCAATGTTTTGGATTCTCAAAAATGAGTTACCCGATCTGGTGGGAAAATTGTAAAAGCTCCTCCCTGTGCCTATTTCTATGAGTATTGCTAGTCTTAATGTAAACAGTATAAAATCATCAGTTAAAAGATTAGCAACTTATGGGGTATTATCTCAGTTAAACTATGATGTAATTGTACTTCAGGATACTAGACTCCATACATTACATGATTGGCGCAGGCAACAAAAGAATGGCCATGGGGTCAAGCTTATTGGTCTCTAGGAGATGGATGCTTGTTGTGGAGTAGGGGTTTGTTTTAAAACTCTGAATGTTCAGGTGTTGAGATTGGTAGATATAGAAACAGGGAGAAGCTTATTGATGGATGTTACTTTACACGGTTTGCAAGTTAGATTAATTTCTATGTATGGGTCTCAGTTTAAAGCTCAAATAACATCCCTGTTAAAGAGAATCCAACCTTATTTGTTTATGAGTAGACACATATTTTTTTTGTGGTGGCTTTAATATTGTTACCAGAGAACAGACAGTGAGAAACAATATTGTGACAAGGTATTTTTGAAAAGTGTGCTTTACCAAACAGGATTAGTAGATGCACACATTAAAGGTGGTTTGGCAGCAAAACCTACCTTTTCAAAAGATCCTTTAAATTCTAGAATCAACTTTATTTTTGTGCATAAAGATTTAGATATCTTGAAATGTATAAATATGCTGATGGAAACATCTGATCATTCCTTGATTGGGATAATTATTGAGAACTCATCCAGATGTGTTAAAATTCCTGGGATATGGAGACTCAATACCTCCCTTATATCTTCCCCTGTTGTAGAGGATGATTTAAAAAACTATTATTAATAATAAGTTAACTACGATTGACCTCTGTGGTAATATAGGTGACTGGTGGGAAGAATTTAAAACTTGTGTAATAGGTTTTTTCAGGCCCTAGGTAAAACTAGAGCAAGGACAAAAAGAGAAAAATATCTTTCTTTTTGACAGAAATTGAGTGAATTAATATCTAGACAGGAGGAAGGCAAACAGAATTTGATAGACAAAATTTCACAGATAAAAAGTACAGTGTTTGAGTACCAATATAATAGAATTTTGTCTTTGCAAAATGAGCAGTCTTTCGGTACTCGAGGGAAGACAGCTTCTGCCAATTCCTTTTGGGCATGTAAAAACAGAAGAGAAAATAGGGAATTTGTAAATTTGATTTCTTCAATAGGCACAATAGTAGGCAATAATATAGGAATCATGCACATAATCGAAAAATATATAGAACAAAAATTTGGAGAAATGGTTGCAGACTCTGATTTTTTACAACAGGTATTACAGGAAGCAGATCTTCCTCTGTTATCTTTAAATTGGCAGAATACATTAATTAAGAGATTAACTTCACATGAGTTAGAAACAATAATATTGTCTTTGAAACAGAATATTTATCCTGGATCCAATGGTTTGCCTAATGAAGTTTTTAAAGTTCTTTGGAAATCAATGCCAATGACATTATTGGCATTGTTTAATTTTTTTCTGGATGAAATGGTTTTACCATCCCAAACGTATGAAGGATTAATGGTTTTCTTATATAAATCAGGAGATCAGGCTAATATTCATAACTGGAGACCTTTGACACTATTAAATGTAGATTTTAAGATTTTCACAAAACTGTTGGGAAATAGACTTGCTGCAGTAATACCCAATCTTATAGGTGAAAATCAATATTGTTCAGTCCCTGGGAGATGCATTATAGATGCGTTATTGCTCCTCAGAGAAGTGATGGAATACCATGAGGAGACAGGAAGTGTAAATTATAATTTGGGGTATTTAGTAAGTCTTGATCAGGCTAAAAGCCTTTGATGAAGTTTCTCAAGATTATCTGAGGCATTGTTTAGAAACATATGGGCCCAGATATTCAAAAGGGTTGCGCATGGCACAACAGTGTTGCACCATGCACAACCCACTGATGCACCCCAGTGCAATATTTTAAAGGGAAAAGTGCACCTGCACAAATCCCGATACGCCGGGGTGCATCAGTAATGTATGCAGGCACAGGTGGGGGGGCATGCCCATGCATAAACTGCACAGCCCGATATTCAGCCCAGGCCTTGCAGAGTTATGCAGGCACAACCCCTACCTGTGCCTGCACAAAGTTGAGCCAAAAAAAAAAGGAACAAGTTGAGGGCCACCCACAGGTGAGTTGCTGCATTGCAGGGTGCAACATAGCAGCTGCCACCTGTGGGTGGCCCTCCACTTGTTCCCACCACACCTGGCGGTGCCCCCCATGCCCCAATTGTGGGCTGAAGTTCCCCCCGAGCAGCCTGATCGCAGGCAGAACAGTATTCTTCCCCTCCATTAACCCAATTGTGGGCATAACTGAAATGTCTCCCCACCCCCAAAGTAGCCCGATCGTGGGCATAACTGAAATGTCCCCCACCCCCTCCAAGTAGCCCGATCATGGGCATAACTGAAATGTCCCCACACCTTCCCGAGTAGCGCAATCACCGGCATCAGACCTCCCCCTCAAAGTCTAATATCCCTGGTGGTCCAGTGGACTGTGAGTAGCCCAATCGCTGGTGGCATCCTCACCCCATGTCCGAAATCTCTGGTGATCTTGTGGTCCCACCTGCTCAGGAGCCCCACCACCCCACTCCCTCCATCAGTCGGCAGGCGGTAGTACCCCACCTGTTCGTCGCTTCACGCTCCACCAACCGACGGCTCAGTAGGGCTCGATGCCCATTGTTCACAAGATGAGTTACGGGCTGCAGCCTATAACATAAGTCAGTCCAGATATGTAAATGAATGAATTCATTCACATATCTGGACTGGATTGTCATGGTATGGGCTGCACGCCCATTGGCTCATGCTCTGAACCAGTGGGTGTGCAGCCCCTACCAAGCTGTCAGTTGGCGGGCAGCGGGGTGGCAGGTGGGTGGGGTGCTGCCACCCACTGGCTGATAGGGGGAGCAGGGTGGTGAGGCTCTGTGGGCAGGTGGGGTGGGGGGCCACTAGATCACCAGGGATTTCAGACATGGGGGTGAGGATGCCGCCCACGATTGGGCTACTCATGGTCCATTGGATCACCAGGGATATTGGACTTGGGGAGGGTCTGATGCCTGTGATCAGGCTACTCAGGGGGGTGGGGGGATGCTTCAGTTATGCCCATGATTGGGCTAATAGGGGGGAAGAATACCATTATGCCCACGATCAGGCTACTCAGGGGGTGGAGGGATGTTTCAGTTATGCCCACAATCGGGCTAATTGGGGGAAGAATGCCATTATGCCTGCGATCGGGGTGCTCGGGTAGGAAGTATACTGTTATGCCCATGATCGGGCAGCAGGTGGCGTTGGTCCCCGACAGCTGCTGCCTGGCAGGGTGCCAGGTGCAAGTCGTCGGGGATCGGTGCACCTGCATACTAATGGCATGCAAATGGGGCCATAATCAGATGCAAATAGCCCCCTGTGTGCCTTGCATAAATTATGGCCCCATTTGCATGTCACCCTTTGAATATCGCAGGTGCTGTGCATGGCACTATGGAACTTGTGCTACCGTATCTCAGTGCTCCACTCTGACCACTTGCGCTGGTGCAGTTCCACTGCGCCATGAACAGTGGGTGTGGCCAAGGGGCGATATTCAAAGAAGTTGTGCCATAGCACAACTCCATTGAATATCGCCCTGGCCACACCCCTGCACAACTATTTTGAGCAGTGCAGGGGCTTCCACCACAAAATGGTGCAGTTTGAATATCTGGGCCATGGTATTCCAACATTATTTGTGTATTGGTTGAAATTGTGATATGCATTGGCTAACGTTTTACCTTACAAAAATGGATGGTTGGGGTCAAGATATCAGATCTATAAAGGGGTTTATCAGGGGTGCCCACTTAGCGCCCTTTCATATGTATTTGCTCTAGATCCTTTATTAAGGTTACTAATTAAATGAGCAGTTCACACAGAATGTGCAAAAAACATATGTTATGTAGAGTCTTTTGATATGTATGTTAAATCCTAGTGTGTTCTTCCCTCTGTCTGCTATTTGGAGTTTTTCCTAAATTGCCTGCTAGCTGTATGGTAGTTTTACGACCCCTTGGGATCTCCATAACAAATAGTTTTATTGGCTTTTTCTCCCAGGATGCTCCCATCTCATGTAACAGTGGACGTAGCCATGCCCTTAGATTTAGCATGTATTGTTTGTAATTAGTTTAGCAGAGCTTTGTATCTTCTTATCCAGGAGCACAAATGACTACTAGTTAGTTTAGCAGATACCTGAGCAAGCTGAACGGGTTTCTTGTAAGACAACAGCTACTAAATAGCTCTAATTCATTATTTGTGTTTTTGATGTTACAACACTCCTGCTAGCTAGACCTGATGAACAGAGAAAAAAATAGTGAATTAGAGCTATTTAGTAGCTGTTGTCTTACAGAAACCCCAGTTAGCTGGCTCTCATGTATCTGCTAAACTAACTGTTGCAATTTGTGTTCCCTGGATAAGAAGTTACAAGGCTCTGCTGTTGCTAAACTAATTTTAAAGCAATACATATGCTAATTCCAAGGGTATGGCTACATCACTGTCACATGAGACAGGGGGCATCCTGGGAGAAAGAAAGCCAATAAAACTATTTGTTATGGAGATCCCCAGGGGTCGTAAAACTACCATACAGCTAGCAGGCAATTTAGGAAAAACTCCAAATAGCAGACAGAGGGAAGGACACACTAGGATTTAACATACATATCAAAACACTCTACATAACATATGTTTTTTTAAATTCTGGGTGTACTACTCTTTTAAGTCTCCCAGAATTCAGAGAATAGGAGCAGAATTTGGGATAAGCTATAAAGTTGTGGCTTATGTGGACAATCTATGCCTAATATTAAAAGAAAGAGAGTCTATAAAGAAAGCCTGTAATTTGATTTCAGAATTAGGTGGTATTACAGGAGCTTGAATAAATCTGACAAAAACTTATTGCTTAAAGTTGGGAGGATTTCCAAATACAGAAACTAAAGTTGGATATATTACAGTTGACATGGTTCCATGTAGAATATTAGGAATTTATTTTGGAGGAACAGATAAGGTGATATATAATTGGCAGAAGACCTTGATTCAAGGCAATAGAATGGTAACAGGATGGAATAAATGGAACATGTCAAAAAGAAAATGAATTTACATGATTAAGACATACTTGTTTCCAGTTTTTTTTTTTGTGTGTAAGTCATATTTTTTTATTCTAAAGTGTTTGGAAACCAAAGTACTGAGTTTTGTTTTTTTTATTTTTGGGGGAGCAGGTTAAACCCTATTAGGAGAAATGTTTTATATTTAGCAGTTAAAGCTGGTGGTGTCAATATGATTCAGCCAATTTTATTTTTCATTACGGTGTTTTAATACAGCAATATAGTTCCAGTTTTAAATGATTGTTCGTCAAGTTGGAGCTTTTCAGCTATAAAACAATTATCGATAGTTCTTCAAGAATGGAGGTCTGGCTCCTTTAAGCATAAGAACAAGAGACATCAAAGATTGGTAGTACTGTGGGAAGGAGTTATTGATAAGATCAAAGTCTGGCAAATAGGATGGGGTTAAGTTGGCCTTATGACAAGGAAAGCTTTGTATAGAGATATCCTACAAAGATGTTTTTTAGATTTGCCCTTTTCAGGTTTCTCTTTGATACATCAGTGAAATATTTCAGAGTACATATCTGATGAACGTATACCACACCACATCTGGGATACTGTTTGGTGGGGATTACATAATAGAATTAATGTTAGAAGTAATCAAAAACACAAAAGTCTTCAAGAGCGGTTTTGCCCAAGAGATTGTTGTGATTCCAAAGCAGAAACTGTGATGCATTTATATTATCAATGTCCATATGTGAATGAATTTTGGGGAATGGTTAAACATAGTTGGAAACAGAAAGTTTTGATTCCTCCTGATTTGGAAATGTTTCATGGAATTTTTGATTATTCAGGAACTATTAATACCTTTAGCATTCTAAGAATAATACATGGACATTTTCTATATTGGATATGGATTAGCAGATGTAGACTATTATTACAACAGCAAATGATCTGTCCAGAAGAGTTATTGTGCATGTTATTTTCTGATATACACCATTTAAGACTTATAGAATGGCTCAAATATGATTCATCTTATTGGTCTGTATTATGGGATGGGTATGAGTTTATATGATGCATTATATAAGAATGATAAATAGGGTAGATATGGTTACATGTAAATTGTATTTTTCTTTCTTTTCTTTTTTCCTTTTGTTCTTTCCTTGAGTTGATAGTTTGGATTAATGATTTATAATTTACATTTAAAAAAATGATGAATGATGATTAATTAACTTTTAAATAAGGGGTTGGTCATATGATTTGAAATCTCTATATGTTATGATTGTGCATAATGTATATTGACTGTATATATTTTTGGTTTATGTATTGATATTGTTTTGATTTAAATAAAAAATTCCCCTACTGTTTGCTGAGGGTGCTGTGGAGTCTGTTTCAATGGCAGACATTCAGCTGGTGGGAGCAGACATGGCTGGTGTACCTGCAGGGGATTTGATCTACACCCCTGCAGGTCCAGCAAATGAGATTAGTGAAACGGGACAGGTTGATGCAAGTGTGGAGGTATCCATGTTGGAGGAGGAGGGAGAGAACATGTTGGAGGACTCTCATGATGAAGAAGCATTCCTGAAGCAATTATTGGAGCAATATCAAACACATCTAAGGCAGGTGCTGGCTAAAACTGTACAAGAAACAGAAAGTCCCATGAGAGAGGACATTGCAGCCCATGTAGAACAGGAGTGCTGTCCGCAACAATGGCAAAGGCTCTTCTGGCTCCTCACTACCCCTACTTTCCACACCATAGATGGGACCCTTTTGGAGGCCTGCAACTCATTCAGATACCTCGGGGTCTGGCTTGATCAGCACCTTGACTTCTCAGTCCATATTGATGAGATACATAAAAAACTACACCCCAAGCTGGGCGCTCTATATCAGAACAGAGGTTGTATACTCCCACCAACCCACAAAGCAATTGTTCAGAAAATGATACTCCTGCTTTTTGACTATGGTGACATAGTTTATAGCATGGCTCCTAAGTCTCTAGCCAGGATTGACCCTCTCTTCCATTCTTTCTGCTGCTTTGCTCTGGACTGGCCACCCTCAACCCACCACTGCGACCTCTATGGGTCCTTAGATCTACCCTCACTACACGATTGGAGATTGGCACACTGCGCTTGGTAAACAGCTAAATTCTGAACCCAGTCCCTCCCTCCTTACCTTGCAGCTTCCCTAATAGCCCAACCTCTTACAATTTACTCCCTCCAGTACAGCGACTCCCAGCTTCTCTCACTCCCACATATGTCCTCCACCGAAGGACAGTATGCCTTCAAGTACAATGTGCCTCCCACCAGATATTAGACACTCCTCCTTCACTCAGCAGCTCAACCTTCTCCTCAAGCAGCATTTTGTCACTGCCTGCTCGTGCACCTAGCCCCATAGGGTATCCAAATGCCTTTTTGCTACCAGTCATTGATTAAATGTATGAACGCATGATTGTCTATATTTGTTAGCTAACCTCTACACTGCTGCACCTAGCCCTAATGTTATCCCTAACTCTTTCATCATGCTTAAATCGCTTCCCCTGCCAAGAGACAGGTGGTATCTTGTACACTGTGTATCTCTCAAAAAATGTGATTCTTTTCTTACATAATGTATTTTATTTGTTATTACTGTTCTCTACTCCCCCACCCCCAAGGATGCATCTGGAATTGAGCATTGCATTGCTCAGTATGCCTTCCTGGTAAAACTTTTAATTAAATAAATAAACAAACTGTCAGATCAGCTGGATCCCAAGATAATGTAACTGCATCAAATATGCCACCAGCACAGTATCCAATACCCCAGCAGGATGCGGGACACATAGTAGCAGAACCCAGATGACTGCCAACAGAAATGGACACTGAAGTAAGTGATTTCAGCAATGATCAGATATGTCATGGGGAAAACGTAGAAGCATGTGTAATGCCTAAACTATGGACAAGACAAAAAACAAATCAACTTAACCCCAAACTGGTTACAAAGCAAACGCCGTGGTCAGTAAAACAAATGCTCTTGGAAGAGAACTGGTTACTAAATAAAGAAGGTATTTGGGTGGCAGACGATAAAGCAATGCCCATACTGGGGACTCCACCAGGCCCAAGCATGGCACCCCAGGGAAACAGAACTAACGTTATGTCACATAATTCTTCTATACTGAACTCTGACACTTATTTGCATGCCGAAGATGTTAGACATGGCCCCCCACCAGGTAACCAGCAAATGCAGGGTCCAAATCAAAGAAATTGAGAACAAACTGAACAGATATGGGGTGACAGGATGGACAATGAACCAGGGGATGGGTCCACCATGGAACAAAGGCCATCACAAGTATGGGCTGGATTCAGGCAGAGTGAAACATTTTTCCAAACGGTACTTCCAGCACAAATGAAAAATGCAGTGCTACTAAAATACCAGGGTGGACTAGAAATACTGCCAGATAGGATTTATGTGGGCAGAACACTTATCAAAGAGTCCATGCATTTTTTTTAAAATGAAATGAATGCACTGATACACGATGCAGAGGATAATAACTTTGACATCAGTTTTAAAACCCAATGGGATTAGATAGATTTTGGAGCACATATGAAAAACAGAAATACTCAGCTCTGTGGCTACCCTTGAAAGCTATCCCTCTTACCAAACCTGCAATAAAGCAAATCACAATACTGTTTTGAAATAAAGGTGTCAGCATGCATGATATAACACACTGGCTGACCCAGAGATGTGAGATGCTAATCCTGCCCCAACCTATCCTGGATTAAGAACACATCTGGACAGGGGTATGGAAGTACAGAGTTAAATTAAAAACAACTGCATATGGGGTAAATCTGCCTAGCCCACTTTTTTCTGGGTAGGGATAGAGGCCACTGTTTTTTACCAAGGACAACATAGGACATGTTTTAAATACAGCTCACATATGCACCTTAGCAGTGCTTGTGACCAGATGAGATGTAACTTATGTCTCGAATATGGACATCACAGCTCACAATGCACAAATGATTTGAAAGGGACAAGACTTGTCCTGCCCATGGGCAACTCACAACAGGCAGAACAGACCAGATCAGGAGGTAATCCTTTCAAATGCCCAGAAAGTGAGCATAGACAAACAAAGAGAAGCTTGGGAGGCACAGGAGCAATCAGACCATACAGAAAACACTGTGCCACCAAACACTGTACCGATCAATGAAGAAGAATGCACAGTTACACAGCAACAAGTAGAGGAAGATGTACACCCAAGTGAGATACAGATGGGAAGTATCCTGAATAAAGAACCAGACCAGATAATGACAATGAAGCAACAGTGAGAGGAGATACAAGTGGTCCAAGAACAGAGGGTGGAAGGTACAGTTATCATGCCACCAACAGATAGTTTTAAAACAATACTGAAAAAGTGCCCCTTTAGAAATGAAGTGCGGCCATTGACTAAAATCTTCAAAACTGTACCTGTGGGAAACAAATATTAGGTTTTATAACTATCTGAGAATGACCAAGGGATGGAATCCGAAACCTCATCCACCATTTCTTCCCAGCATGAAATATCAACAGACTCAGAAGGAGAGAACCTCCCCCTAAAAGTGCAAGCAGTACGACAAAAGAACAAAAATACAGTTTGACTCCAGAATTAGACAGAGCAATCATTTGCACAAAACTGGTAATACTTGATGAAAGACATCCCTGTCTCTTCTGATATTTCCAAATGAGGGCCACAAACATGCTTTTAAAGTTGCAACTCTCAATACGAATAGCATAAAGAATAATGGGAGGCAGGTATTGACCTTTTCCATAATTAAGTATCAGAACACTGACATCTGTTTTTTTGCAGGACACAAGACTACATTCACTTGCAGATGTCAACATCACAATGAGAGCATGGTGTTGGGGCCTTTCATTCTATTCAATGGGACTTGAAAGATGTGATGGAGTAGGGATTCTGTTTAAAGATTATAATTACTCCACAACAAAACTAATGGATATAGTACCTGGACGGGCGCTGCTATTAGATTTCACCTTTAATAACATGGTATGGAAAGTGATTAATATATATGCCCCCCTGAACCAAGAAAAAAAGAAAGGGTAGACTTATTTAATTTACTTAAACCATATCATATGACAACTAGAAGTTGATGTGGGCAGGAGATTTTAACTGCATTATTACAGAGAAGGCAATAACAGGGAAAAAGCATTGTGATTCAAATGCCTTGTATAAGATCATTGAAGATAGGGGACTTGCAGATTCATATAGAAGTAAACACATGGCAAGTGGTTATACATTTTACAGAAGTAACTTAGCTACAAGAATGAATTATTATTTGTCTCCAGCTCCCTTACAGTACATACAGCTCATGTCATTCCAGCTGAAAATTTCAATCACTTGATGGTGCAGATTACCCTGAGTCAGACTGAGAACATAATATTTGGGAAGGAGTGCTGGAAGCTGAACACTACTATTTTAACATTACAAGATACAATACTACAGATAAATGAGCTACTAGAAGCTAGAAAATCCATGGCCTGCCTAGAAGAACACTTAAGTAGATGGAGGTTAGGAACGTAAAATGACATAAAATGTTTCTTGCAGAACAGGGCAGCATCTCTCTCTCAGCAGACAATTATAAAAGATACCTCACACTTAGAGCACAGTATTATAAAAACATTAGTATGGTGAATGAGGGGTATCAAGAGTATGGCTCCCAGATCCATAACTTAAAGGAAGAGATGGAAAAAATGCAGTATTCTAGGGCTACATCCCTATTATGTGAACACATAATAGCTACCCCAGGGAAAACAGGGGTAGGAAACATGTATGAAAGATGGAAGCAGCGGAAAGAACAAAGGATCATGGGCAGTTTATACACTTTGAATGGAACAGAAGCAAAAACTAGGGGGGAGATTATGGATACTGAAATATGTTATTTAACATCACTATATCAGGACCCTGCCCTGGAGGAAGCAGCCCTTGAGACCTTCTTACAGAACCTAGAAAAACCAGAAGTAACAGAAGAAGATTGTATACACTTAACAAGCCCTATAACAAGACCAGAAGTAGAGGAGACTATTAAATCCTTAAAAAAACAACACTACACCAGGACCAGACAGGATCCCTCCTGAATTTTATAAAGCACCTGCACCAGACTTACTGGAAATACTAGCAGTAGTATTCAACAGTATGTCAGAAGGTGCAGAGATAGACCCACACTTAGGACTCGCCATTCAGATCTTAATTTATAAAAAACAGGATAGAAAGAATTTAAGGAACTGGAGGCCATTACGCATGATGAGCATGTATTTGAAAAATCTTAATGAAAATTTTGACCAAAAGACTAGCAGGAGTAGCACCACAACTTATTGATGCGGGACAGACATGCTCGGTTCAGGGGAGAAACATTCAGGACAACCTATTGACACTAAGGGAAATAGTGGCTTTAGGAGACAATAATGAACTAGATGGCTATATTTTAAGCCTTGATCAAGAGCAGGCTTTTGATAAAATTTCACATAAATACCCGCAAAAAGTAATAATGAAACTTGGTTTACCGGTCCCTTTTATTAAATGGATAACAACAATATACAACATAGCAGCCACAAAACCTTTGCTTAATGGTCACCCAGGACCCCAAGTTAAGATAAATATAGGACAAAGACAGGGATGTCCAATGAGCCCTCTGCTCTATGTTCTATGTATAGACCCGATGCTTCAAATGATACAACAAGCTCCCTTCATATCTAGTATACATGCACACCAACTAGGTGATATCAATAAAATAATGGCATATGCAGATGATACATGTCTGCTATTACCAGATAAAGAGGCAGCAGAGAGAGCATCGGGCACCATACAAAATCTCTTATTGATATCAGGTATCATGATAAACAAGAATAAAAGCTGAGGATATATTATAAGTGATAGCATGGACAATGTAACGGAAATGAAAGGTATTGGGATAACGAGGGACAATAGCACTATACAAGGGATCACGTTTGGGAGCGGAGATGTAGCAGACACTAATTGGAATTTAAAGATACAGCAGTGTAATGAGAAGGTGCAGAAATGGAAAATGTGGCAGCAGAAAAAAAAGTACTGTTGATCAAAACTTTCTTACTGCCTCTTTTTACCTTCCTGAGTACTGTTTACCTTCCACCATCTCACTTAGATGTTAACATTTTTAGCTTAGTTTTTCAAATGATATGGGGTAGCCGTTTGAACCCTATTAAAAGAGCAGTGCTGTATAGAACACATAAAGATAGAGAGTTAAATCTTGTAAACCCTATTGCTTACTTTTTTAGTATATTCATGCACACAAATATAATGAAATACATGTCTGGAAGACCCTAGCAAGGAGTTGGATGTAGCCAATCTAGATGACATGGTTTCAATCCTTTACAAAAGTGAAAAAAATCACCACTATATCTAAAATATGTCATGGCAGTGATAGGGAAAATAAAACAATGGAAATTGGAAAAAGCCCAAGTATTAGTCCCTAAGAGACAGATACTGTACACCATTCTGCAAACACAGGCTTATAACAGTATGATAGACTATACAGGGGTAAAAATGGAAGACATAGGCAGGATCGAACAATATTTGACAGACAAAAGGACGCCACTGAGGATGTGGGATGTGGGATGTGGTATGGTTGTGTGTGCATGGTCGACTAGAGGTCAAGGGCAATCATAAGCATAAAAAACAAGACGAGAGGATATGTCCCAGACCTGAGTGTCACCAGCAGGAGGAAACATTATCACATTTTTTTTATTGACTGTACATATGTAAAATTATTTTGGAGTTTTTGGGCAAACCGATGGGAGAATAGACATTAGAATATCCTCACTTATGAACATGTTATCACAGGATATATGAGCAATTTAAATACTACAGAAAAAGGCACATTGAGGCTCATATTTACATATATTATATTTTTCTTATGGCAGACAAGATGTAAGTATATATTACAACAAGTTAACACACCACCATTAGCAGTTATTGAACAGATTAAGAATGAACTTTACAAACAAAGTCTATATGATTAGTCAACACTCCCAATGCCAGTGTGGAAAAAAGATGGAAGATATTTCATGAGACTTTGAAACACATGCAGTAAACGAGATATAGTTGGTCTAGTTTATACTCAGTAGTATTTGGAATGATACATTATTGTATCTTTATGGAGGTGATTAGGTGATAGGACCACCCTCCTCTATAATATACATATATAGTATATGTCATGTAGTATAAGTAGAACATACTAGAATGTAAACCTATTGTATAAACATAGGCTTGAGAATAGTTCAGTGAAATGATATATGTACCATAAGCTATGTATGACTAGAATGTTCATTTGTATTTTGTTTTGTTTCTATTCATAATAAAAATTCCCCTACTCTTTTCAAGAAGTGTCACTGGATTTTTAACATCCACCGGAACTACCATCAGAACAGTAAGATGGAACCTCGTGTAACATGTCATCTGAAAGAGAGCACCTCAGGACCTCAGCACCCCCCTCAAGCTGCACCACAGTGTCAGTATTGGGATTTAACCTAATGCCTGATTTGGGGCTAGAACCCACAGCCTTCTGATCTTCCCTAGCTCGTTCAGCATGGGGGTGGCAAAAGTGATAAGAGACAAGAAGGCAGTCTACTGGAAGTACAAACATACTCAGAAAGAGGAGAACAGGAGGGGATTACTGTGTTAAATAAAGGGAGGTCAACACAGTGGTTAGAGAGGTAAAAGTTACAAGGGGACACATCACCAGCGTAGGGAGTAAAAAAGGGTCAGAGAGCAATTTTTCCCAAACACACACACACAGACACACACACGTATATCTATATAAATATATATACTGTACACATATATATATATATATATATATATATATATATATATGTGGTGCGATAGCACCCTTATTGTTATGGTTGGTACAGCCTTTCAATATTAAATCTAAATTTTTGCACCTTAATAACTTTGCCATTTTATAACAAAATAACCCAAAAATTGGTATATGCTGTCATGTTGCCGGTGTCACAAGATGTAGAAAGTTGCATGATGGCAGCTTTTATGGTTTTGGAGATAAAAAGTGGTCAAAAACACAAAAAGGAAATTTTTTTCCCCATGGGATAACATAGGATTTTTTGCTGTCTTGTACAGCACACACAGAATTAAGTTGGCCTCTGATATTTTCAATGATGATGGGGTGTATGCCAAGGGTGTACCTTTCGGTGTTTTGGTTAAGAATACATTATCATTTCTGAATTATGATTTTTGTGACAGAGGCACGACTGGCTGTTCAAAAGGTAAATAACATTTACCATTCAAACAGTAAATATTAGAATGGTAAATGCCATTTACTGTTCGAACAGTAAATGTTCAAATGGTAAAAGCCATTTGCCATTCGCACTTTACTGTTCGTAATTTCAGTTTTCAGTTCTGATTTCCATCATCTTGTTTTCAGTTAGTGAGGGTGAAAACTTAAATATTTTAAAAAATACTGCTCCTAGGCAAACACTAACCATTGTGTTTGCCCAATCGAAGGTGGGGGAACATACTCCTGTCATTATTGTTTGAGCATGTGGTCCTGAAATATGTTTTTCGGGTGGTAGTGTGTGCCACATATTGTGGCAGAATCCTGATACAACCTTGCCCACATGACAGTATGGGGGGGTTGCAGACAATAGCACCTCTTCATTTTGGGGGCTGACTCCAGAACTGGATTCCTCAGCCCCCCGATTAGGTAAACACCAAATGTTTATCTAGTAATTGCTTGATTTTCCCCTTTTACATCTCCTAAGGGGAAGGGGTCCAAGGAATATTATTATTAATTATTTGAATTACTGCTGACAGTGGGTTGCCAAATCCCAGTGCTGGCAGTGGTCCCCCTTCCCCTGACAATGTGGGACACTGGGTAGCCCACTCCCAGTGTCCCAAGTCATGTAGAAAATCCCCACTATTATTGTGGAACACTGAGGAGCCCGATCCCAGTGTTTCCAGTTTGGCCTCCCCCAGCAGTGTTGCTGTTGTCCCCTGTTATGTTTCCTGGCAGTGGGGTGCCAATCCCCATGTTGGGAGTAGCTCTCTCTCCACCAACAGTGTGGGACAGTAGGTAGCCCACTCTCAGTGTCCCCAAATGTATAATGTACCTGTAAAACAAACAGTCCTCTAACATATTTTTTTATTAAACCTTGAAAAAGAAAACTGTCACTCATCATTTCTCATTGTCCACCCTCCCCAATCCCCAGACTCACCCTCCCTCTGTGCATTCCTCCCCAATCCCCATACTTATTTCTGGAGGTCAGCAGCTGAGATCTTCTCTGGACCGGATATGTCTGCACTCTTCAAAGGTAAACCATGAACTGAAGGAATCAAGGTAAGCCGTATAATGGCTGTCAAAGGGGTTTACAACTTATGTTGATATATCAGCCATTTGTAGGAATTTTGAGCCCATATTTTCAACATGGGGTTCTTGGAAGCCCACCTCATGAACACTGTCACTGTCATCTCATTAATTGGTCCTAAAAAGTGATTCTGTGGTCACTGCATGGAATGACTTTTTGGGACCGGTTGATGAAATGACTGTGTCAGTGCTCATGAGGTGGGATCCCAAGAACCCAATGCTGAAAATTTGGTGCACAAAGTTCCAAAAATGACAGCATTATGAGCATGCATTGCATAGTTTCTACACACGCTCATAACTTTACCAACTCTCACCCCATCACATGTGTAAACAAGCTGAGGTATAGGAGACTGGGGTGAGAGTTAGGACTGACGACCCCAGTGCACACCCCAATGCTGGTTGGGGTGGCAGGCTGGGAGGGTGCAAAGGGGGCCTTCAACCCTAACACTGAATTTCCTCGCTTTTGTCATTGTGGAACAACCCTAACTGATGCATTAAACTGAATTTTTTGCCATGAATTTCCCTTCTCTTTGAGAATGAGGACTATAAATAGTGAATAATAAATGGCCAATTTTTAATGTTTTCACTTCAGATTTTCACACCTCTTCATGAACAATATAAATGTAATTTTTCACATCCTGCCTGAAAAAAAGTTTCCTCACCTCTGGCACAGAATGACACGGTTGCTGTGCGAAATCAACTTTTGGGACAGATGAACAAATCACAGTGCCATTGTTCATGAAGGGAGGTCTTAAAAAGCCCATGTTGAAAATGTGATAAAATAATCCCAAACAATTACCGCATTATGAGCGTATGTTGCGCAGATAATACGCATGTGCATAACTTTGGAGATTTTTCCTATTTTTTTCCAAATTTTCAACATTGCCATTTTGCACACGTTTTCATGAACAGTATACAGCTGTCATTTTTCACATCCTGACTGAAACATGTTTTGTGTGCAGAGTTGCATGACTGCTATGCAAAATCAACTTTTGGGACAGATTAACAAAATGTCAGTGCCGGTGTTCATGATGTGGGGTCCCCAAAAGACCATGTTGAAAATTTGGTAAAAAAAAAAAAACCCAGAAAATGCCCAAGTTATGTACGTCCATTGAATTTATTCTACGCACGCACATACTGTAGTATTATACTATTTCAAAAGGAAGGAAAATTCATTGCAAAAAACTGTTAATGCATTGTTAGGGTTTTATTAAATGTCAAAAGCTGGGAAATTCAATGTTAGGACTACCAACCCTACCACCCCACCCTCCACACACAAACAGGCATTGGGGGATGCCTTGGGGATTTGTGGCCTTACTCTCACCCCACTCTTCTATACTGCACCATCTCATTTTGTTTACACATGGAAAGTGGTGAGAGGTAGGGCCGATGACCCCAAGGCATACTCTGATGCCTGTTGGTGTGGAGGGTGGGGGGTTGGGCTGAGGTGGTAAGATTGGTAACCATAATGTCGAATTACCCAGCTTTTGATGCTTTAATAAAAACCATAACTGATGCATTAACATCATTTTTTTGCAATATATATATGTATTGTACTGGTGCGGTCACACCGATATAGTTAGGGTTGAGCAGGCAGTCTAATGTTAAACCCCAAATTTTGCACCTTAATAACTTTGCAATTCCCCAAAGGGCATTGGCTAGGAAGCCAAGTTTCAAAGAAATAGAAAATAATGTGTCTGTGTCTTCTGTTGGCACCCTTTGCAGTCTGTGTGAGAGGCCTTTTGGCACCATGCATTTCTACTTAAAGTTGAACCACCATAATATTTTGTGGTGATTGACATATACAGCCCATGATGTTTTGCATTATGGGGGGGGGGTATGTGTGATTTCATATATATATATATATATATATATATATATATATATATATATATATATATATATATATATATATATATATATATATATATATATATATACACACACATATACATATATATATATATATATATATATATACATGGTAGAGGCAAAAAACTCTGTTTAATGCATCAGTTAGGGTTGTTCCACAGTGACAAAAGTGAGAAAATCTGGTGTTAGGGTTGAAAATCCCCCTTGCACCCCCTCAGCCCACCCCACCAACCAGCATTGGGGTGTGCATTGGGGTCTTCAGTCCTAACTCTCACCCCATCACATGCCTAAACAAGCTGAGGTATAGGAGAATGGGGTGAGAGTTAAGACTGATGACCCCAACACACACCCTGATGCCAGTCACTGTGGAAAAACCCTAACTGATGCATTAAATGGACTTTTTTTGCCTGTAATTTCCCTTCTTTTTGAGAATGAGGGCTATAAATAGTGAATGGAATGCTCCCACCATGTGATTGTTTATGACATAGTAACAGTAACAGCAATGCAAGTGGTAATTGTTACGCACATGGTGACAGAAACTTCAATTGTAAAGCAAGCATTAATAGAAATGCAGGTGCAAAGTGATGCCAAAACGAACAGTGATGCAAACAGAGACGCAAGCACATACAGAAATGCAACTGGTAATGTGCCCAGTCACAGTACTGCTATTGTAAATGCAAATGATAACTGTAACAGCAACAATAATGTGAAAGGAAAGAGAAACGGAAATGGAAAAGAAAGCGCATATGGAAATGCAAGCCGTAACATGCACGGTGATGGTACCACAATTGTAATTGCAAATGTTAATGGTAAGAGCAACAATAATGCTAAAGAAAACAGAAACATAAATGCAAACCTAAGTGCATATTGAAACGCAAACCATAAAGCACAACGGTACAGGAACACAATTGGAAACGCAAATGGTAATGATAAGAACAACGATGACACAAAACGAAAGACAAACGAAAATGGAAGGGCAGCCACCAACAGAAATAGTAATGTGCACGGTGATGCTAAGTGAAAGACAAACACAAACAGTAGAGGAGACACAAATGGTAACAGTAACGCATATGGAAATGCAAAGGGTAATGCATATGGTGGCGTACAAGGGAATGCTAAAGCAAATGGGCATGGAAACAGAAGTGTAAAGCCTACATGTAACAGTAACTGAAGCACACATTGTATTGTTCCCCAAAAGCTCCATTGAGAAACACGGTGAAAACAAAGAATGTATGCATAACAATGGGCCTCAGAGCAGAAAACGAGCAGTTGTAATACAAAAATGGTTATATCTCAGTAACCATATGATGTAGAAAAAAAATTACAATTTCAAATGATTCCACGCTCCCACCACGTGATTTTTTGTGACATAGTAATGGTAACTGCAATGGAAACGCAAGTACTAATGGTTACACACATGGTGACGCAAACGTAAATGGTAAAGCAAACGTTAATAAAAAAGCAAGTGCAAAGTAATGCCAAAGCAAACAGTGACACAAACGGAGACACAAGCACATATGTAAATGCAACTGGTAACATGCACAGTCATGGTACTGCTATTGTAAATGCAAATGGTAACTGTAACAACAATAATGCCAAAGGAAATAGAAACACAAATGCAAGCGCGAATGAAAATGCAAAGCATAACATGCACAGTCACGGTACCGCAATTGCACATGGAAATGGTAATGGTAACATCAAAAAAACACCAAAGGAAACAGAAACAAAAATGCAAATGCAAGCACATCTGGAAATGCAAAGCGTAACACGTACGGTCATGGTACCACAATTGGAAATGCAAATGGTAACAGTAACAGCAAAAATAACATCAAAGGAAACAAAAACAGAACACAAATGCAAATGTGAATGGAAACACAAACCATAACATGCACAGTCACAGTACCACAATTGTAAATGCAAATGGTAATGGTAAGAGCAACAATAATGCCCAAGAAAACAGAAACGCAAACATAAGCGCATATGGAAACGCAAACTGTAAAGCACATGGGCACGGGAAAGCAATTGGAAATGCAAATGATAACGGTAAGAACAACGATGACACAAAATGAAAGACAAACGAAAACAGAAGGGCAGCCACCAACAAAAGTGGTAATGCGCATGGTGATGCTAAGTGAAAGACAAACACAAACAGTAGTGAAGATACAAACGGTAACAGTAACGCAAACAGAAACGCAAAGGGTAATGCATATGGTGGTGTACACAGGAAGGCTAACGGAAACAGAAGTGTAAAGTCTACATGTAACAGTAACTGAAGCACACACTGTATTGTTCCCCAAAAGCTCCATTGAGAAGCATGGTGAAAACAAAGAATGTATGCATAATAATGGGTCTCAGAGCAGAAAATGAGCAGTTGTAATACAAAAATGATAATATCTCAGTAACCGTACTATGTAGAAAAAACTTAAAATTTCACATGATTCCACTCTCCTACCACGTGACTTTTTGTGACATAGTAATGGTAACTGCAACAGAAACACAAGCACTAACAGTTACACACATGGTAACGCAAATGTAAATGGTAAAGCAAACGTTAATAAAAATGCAAGCTCAAAGTGATGCAAAAACAAACAGTGATGCAAATGGAAAAGCAAGCACGTACATAAATGCAACTGGTAATGTGCACAGTCCGGTACCGCTATTGTAAATGCAATGGTAACTGTAACAACAACAATAATGCCAAAGGAAACAGAAATGGAAATGCAAACGCAAGCACATCCGGAAACGCAAACCATAATGCGTATGGTCATGGTACCACAATTGGAAAGGCAAATGGTAACGGTAACAGCAAAAATAATGCCAAAGGAAACAGAAACACAAACGCAAGTGCATATGGAAATGCAAACTGTAATGCACATGGGCATGGGAACGCAATTGGAAACACAAATGGCAATGGTAACAACAACGATGATGCAAAATGAAAGAAAAAACGGAAACGGAAGTGTGGCCACAAACAGAAATGGTAATGCACACAGTGACGCAAAGCAAAACACAAACACAAACAATAGTGGAGACACAAATAGTAACAGTAACACAAACACAAACACAAGCACAAACGGAAACGCAAAGGGTAATGCATACAGTGGCGTACACATGAACGCTAATGCAAACGGGTTAGGAAATGCAAGTGTAAATGCTATGTGTGACAGTAACTGGAGCACACATCCTGGTTTTCCCAACAGCTGCATAGAGAAACACAGTGACTACAAAGAATGTATGCATAATAATGGGCCTCGGACCAGAAAATCAGGTATTGGAATACTAAATTGCTTATATCTCCGGAACCGTACAACGTACAGAGAAAATAAAAATGTCCTATAATTCATAACTTTCCTGGCTATGTTTGCACTAAATCCTTAGCCCCTAAGGGGATAAACATTTGTCTGACGAAAAGTCCGTATCTTGCACCGTTTCCAAGATATGGGCACCGAAAGGTGTGGCGGACTCCACAATGTTAGTCTATGGGGAAAAGTGTAAACTTAGGAGTACTGTAACTTTGCATTCCTGCACTATTTTTTCACCAAACCACTAAAAGGCACATCTGTGAGATGTTGGCTTTTTTCCCTCCAAATTTCAGCCCAAAAGACCAAACCATTCTTTTGCAGCAGGGTGGCAAACAATTCCTGTCATTTTGGCCATAGTGTTGCAAAGTGGTGTCATGATTTGCAACAGTTTCACAAAACAATCATGAAAGTGTCGCAGGTGCAACACTACTTTGCGACACTACTTTTCCCAAAAATTTCAAAAACATATTTCTGGGGTGTTTAACCCCAAAATAAAGACATACCTAGCATACTCTGGGCTCGACTAGGTAAACACGAAAATAATTGTGTCCCTAGATGGTCCCAATTTTAAATGGCAAACATTTCTGTGATCAGTAACTGTAAAAAAATGGCTGACTCACGACACTACAGGGGTCATTTGCGACGCTAAAAACTGCATTTGTGACACTGTCAAACCTTTTGTCAACTTTTCCCATTGACTATAATGGGAAACTTGTTTTTTGAATAACTTTTGAACCATTCAATATTTTTTCTTGAAATCTTCAAAAGGCAGAATGGGGACCCCGACTGAATGTTCCCTTAAGTTTTTGGACTGGTCGCACAAACCGTGTAATCTGTAGGTGCACGTAAAGAATGCACAAAAAAAGTAAATGTGCCCCGGAATGTAGCTTAATAACTTCACAGCCATATATCCGACTGGTTGGCATATCCCAAGATCTATGGTTACACCCTATGCCTGCCAAATTTCAGGCACCTCCGTTGAACAGTGGCAAAGTTATTAAGGTACAAAGTTTCACCATTTACCTGTAAATGGGGTACTCAACCCTAACTATGGCAGCACTACTATGCTATCATAATATATATATATATATATACTTTATATATAATAGTGGCACGGTAGTGCCACTATAGTTAGGGTTGCATAGACATTTCTATGTTAAACCTCAAAGTTTGCACTTTAATAACTTTACAACTGTTTGTCCAATTTGCCTGAAATTTGGAATGCAGACCCACCTACCATGGGTCTTTGGATCTGGAAATTTGCATTCCAGTCAGGTGTATGCTTGCAGATCCGTAGTGTGCTCAAAAAGTGAAATTTGACACTTGTTGCAAATTCTTTGTCGAGCCATAATTAACTAAAGAATGAATTTGAGTGAGTTCAGAGTTGTTAGTCTATATGTGGCCTGGGTTGAACTGGTGCCTTTTGAAGATTTGGGTGGAGTATTCAAAGCGGTTGCGCATGGCACAACTGCGATGCACCAGCACAATAGCGGAAATGCGCCAAAGAGCCATATTCAGCAGGAGACAATGTGTGGCACATATCGCAGTGCGTCAATGTGCAACCCTAATGAATGCATGCACAAGTGCAGGGGCATAGCCATGAATAAGCTGCACAGTGCAATATTCAACAGTAAGCCGATGGCACAAGTGAGGAGCAACAGGAACATGTGTGGAGCAATGCTGAGCCCATAAAAAGATGGAGCAAGCAAGGGATGGTGGCTTGCACCTCAGGGAGCAGGGTGAGAGACAGAGAGAGAGTGAGAGAGAGAGACCTAGTGGCCAGGCAGGACAGCAGTAAGGGGTGCAAGACAGGTACAGAGGCAGGAGGTGCAACAGACAGTGGGACAGGGCATGTGACCCTGACTGTGCCTTTGTGTGTGAGCAGCTCAGTGTGTGAGTGTGTGTGTGTGTGTGTGTGTGTGTGAGATATCCATGGGGGCACAGATTGTAGTGTAAGCCTGCGAGCCCGGACAGAGGAGTGGCCGTGACAGAACCTGGATGGGTGGGAGGTGGTGTCCACCACTGACAGGGTCCCCATCACAAGAGTGCGCCCAGCGCAGGGGCACAGGCAGCAGCACACAGCAGGGGTAGCCCAGGGAGTCATCTGCATGGGGGAGCAGGACAGGCCAGGCCATGGCCAGTGCAATCTTCCAGATGGAGGCAGTAATGAGGGGTATGAGGAGGCAGGAGGCAGAGCAGCATGGCCATGAAAGGGCCCGGCGGTGGTATGCCTGGAACAGGTGGTACCGTGCCTGCACCAACTCCGAACAGTACAGTTACAACGAGATTGTGAGCCAGTACCACCTGAATCAGGCAATTCTGAGGAGCTCTGTGAGCTGTGCAGTGATGAGATGCAGGCACCCACAAGACGGAGCCACGCCCTGTGAGTGGAGACCAAGGTCATGGCCGTTATGTGCCTGCTTGCCACAGGTACCTTCCAGAGAACAACAGGGGACACCACAGGCATAACACAGTTGGCCGCATCATGGTTCCTCACACAGTTCCTCAAAGCACTGCTGCCACATGCTGTGGAATGCATCCATTTCCCCAGCACACAGGCAGAGCATACAGCAAACATGCAGGAGTTCCACAGGGTTGCATATATGCCTGGCATGCTAGGGGCCATCAACTGCACCCAAATAGGCATCCACACACCACTGGGGCTGGAGAGGGTGGCCTACATCAACAAGAAGGGCTACCCCAGTGTCAACTGCCAGGTGGTGTGCGATGCCAAGGGGCACATAATCAATGTCTGTGCCACACTCCCTGGTGGAGCACACGATGCCTTCATCTGGCACCAGTCAGCACTGTGCCACAGGTTTGAGAGTAGGGACATCCCCACTGGCCACCTAGTAGGTGAGTATGTAGCTGGAATGGGCAGCCTGGCACAACAGGGCAGGGTGTGGAGGGATGCTATGCTGAGGGTGTCAGAGGGACTGGCTGGGTTGATGAGGGGACAGCCACACAGACCACCATGCTAACCCAACATGTCCCCACACAGGTGACAGTGGATACCTGCTCAGGCCCTGGCTGCTCACCCCATACCGGTGCCCATTGACCCCAGCACAGGAGAGTTACAACAAGGCGCACGCCAGCACATGGAACATCATCGAGCGTGTGTTTGGACTGCTGAAGGCACAGTTCCATTGCCTGCACAGGTCTGATGTTGCACTACAGTACAGCACCTCGAAGGCCTGTGGTCTATTCCTGACCTCCTGTTTGCTACACAACATGGCCACTGACCATGGGATAGCTGTTGAGGTTGAAGAGGGGAACAGCAGTGGGGACGACGTGGATGCCGGGCCAGGCAGTGGTGGGCAGCCCCCCCAGATGACAGGATCCCCAGCTGGATAGGTTGGCCCAGCAGCATCAGGACACAATTGCAGAGGAGCACTATGGTGCATGCAGGTAGGTGTACATGACCACATGCAGGGACCAGGGCACAGTATACAGGCATGCATGGCTGGGCCCCACAACAGACATGGCCAGAGGGCAGTGTGGATGGGCAGGGGACAGAACTCCATGGAAGCACTCTGTACAGCACTGTAGACCCCACCCACACACACCCACACACACACACACACACACATGCACATGGGCACCCACACCCAGCTGCTGCCAACGGGCATGTGTCAGACACTGAATACCAGTGCACAGTGGAGGATGGTGTTGTGTGGGCATCATCATGCACATGCCACAGTGGCCAACAGCTAAGTGGGTGTGCACAAGGTGGGCATGTTGAGTGGACCATGGATGGTATGACCCTGGTATGCACACGCCACACCAATGTGCACACAGGGCTGAGCAGGCAGTGGAAAGGGAGGGTGGCAGATCATGACCATCGCAGTCGCATGGCCACCAGGAACATGTGGATGGCCCCGCCAAGACAGCCCAGCAGACGCAGGCTGTGCGATGGCCACAGGGGGCATCTCAGACATTCCCCCAGAAGTGTCACTGTGGGAATGTGACTGGTCCCTTGCAGGTGTCTGCAGGCCCTCGAACAGGCCCACTCCAGGCATGCCCAGAATGCCCACAGTGGATCCCGGCATCGACAATGACAAGGTCGCATGATTCCGGGACCGAGGGGTGGAGAATGCACTCTGCGGTGACAGCTGAAGAAGGCCATTCACCAGGGTGGCCATTGGTGCTAGGCCAGCCATTACAACAGTGGTAAGCCAATCCAGGGCTGCAGTCATGTCCTCCCGCATGTGTGTGGCCTCCACCAGGAGCTGCTCATAGTCCCGGTCATGCCTCCCTGTGGACTGGCGCAGCTCTGCCACAACCAGCATCTGTTGCTCCATGGATTCCTGGAGCAGCCGGGTGTGCTCAGTCAGTGGGTCAGCGCCCTGTGAGGCATGGACATTGTGCTGACCAGTGGGAGTTGCGTGACCCCGCAGCACAGCCCTCTTGGGCCTGTACAGTCTGTGGTGCAACAGTAGCGGCCACTGCTCCCGGCCCCCCCTCCACCCCATCCTGCTGCCACTGCAGCCCCTCCAGCTGCTATGTGCACAATGGCACCAGGGTGGCTGCACCACCACCACCACACAGTATGGACTGTGCTACACCGATGTCACCCACTGCCTCACCAGGCATTGCAGCTGGTGGGTGGGCAACTGCCACCATGGAACCATCTGCACTGCAGTGATGGGTGTGTGGTATGGGTGCCTCCCCCTGATCAGCCTCACCACTGTCCAGGATAACAATCATGTCATCATAAGTCCCAGACCCTGCCCCAACCTGTGTGTCAGCATACTGGATGCCATGGCTGGCATCCTGCTGGAACACTGCCAGGGCCTCATCTGCAATCACACCACAGGCATCCAGTCAGACAGTGGTGATGGGCTGGCAGTGATCTGGACCCCAGACACCGGTGGAGGTGGACGGACAGTCCTCCAGGTCCAGGACCGCCCCCACAGTGGTCACCCCCAACCCTGCTGCTGCATGCAGGCACTCCGGATCTGTAAAGGAACACATATACATTAGTGCCGCTGCCACACACCCTTCCCCAGCACCCTGCCCCCTTCCCCATGCATCGCTGTACCTACCATGCAGTAATGGGATGCCCCCCCATCTGGAATCCACCACCAGGAACACCCTCAATGGCACTGCACCACATGGATGCCACCACCAGTTCCTCCTGCAGTGTCAGCTGTGACACTATGGGCTGTTCACTGCCTGTGGTGGCACATGCGGCCCAGATGGCAGCTGCCTTATCTTTAATCCTGCTCCAGTCGGTGCCCACCTTCTTTTTGCACTCCTGTGCTGACCTCTAATGGCTGCCATGCTGGTTCACAGCCCTGGCCACTCCCTCCCATGCAGCTGCCCTGACCTGCGAGGTGCCTGTTGAGCCACTCAGGAGGGGCTCCAGGTCCAGGTATGCATCAAAGAGGGCATCACTCTCTGCTTCATGAAGTTGGGCCTGCACCTCCATGCAGGCCCCTGCTCCTCAACCTCCTCGCATTCCGACATGCTCAGTCCTGTGGGTATGGACATGTGGTTAGTGATGGCTGCCACACACAACACCCCCCCGTTCACTGTCCTGACATGTCCACTGCCTCGTGTCTTAGCTCTGAAGGATGAAATACCGGTCTGGTGCTTGTGCAGTCCCATGGCACCTTTATAGTGCATCACATGCAAATTAGGGAATGCACAACTGTAATGAGATGCAAATGCCTCCGATGCACCGTGACTAGGCTGATCAGCCTATCTGCATATTCCTGTTGAATATTGCAGAATTGTGCATGGTGCATTGGGGATGCTCATGCACAAGCCATGGCACAACTGTATGACTTGTGCAGTAGGCCTGATGGTGCACATACGTGCACTGGCGTCATGCGTTGGTGGCACGTCTGACACGATTACGCCATACGCGGTACAGCACTCTGCTGCTATGGGCATGTGGCACTCATGTGCTGTATGCCCTGTGGTGCCTGTGCACCATTGGCACATGGCCCATGGGGCACATGAGATCCTATTGCACACCATGCATGGCGTGCCCTATCGCGCTGTCGTGCACAGTTCTCATGCTGACCTTTGACCTTATGAGTGTCCTTTGACCATCTGGGTGCCTGTGGCATGTGCCAGTGCTACCCAATCTGTATCATGCAGCACCGAGGCATGCATGATTGGGGATGACAGCACATTGCTGAGCAAGTCGCACACCCACAGCATGTGCAGCTCGTGCTCTGCCAGTCGCCATTTTGGATTACCAGTGCAGATAGGAGCAAGCCATGCAGGAGCACAGTGAGGTCACCAAATTGGAGCCAGGTTTAGCTGGTCAAACTGGTGTCACTGGTAGAGCCACATGTTGGCTCCCTGTATGAGCAGGTGCCCCTGAACTGGCCTCACACTGAGGTGTGGTGGGGGTGGCTGAGGGTCTGGAGGAGGCCACAGGGGCCCAGTATAGTGGGGAGCAGTGCCACCACAGATATGGGGACCTGCAGCAGAGGGATTCTGACCGGCTGAGGTCACTGCTGGCACGTGTCCGGAGGGCCGCCATTCCATGGCCAGGTGAGTGCACCTTTCATTGTCTGTGCCATGTCGGTGTTCTGTAGGGGTCCAGTGCGGTGTCATGCCATGCTGCAGGGTGGGCTGTTGCTGCACACTCTGCCATCTGTGGCAGTGCATCATGGGTGTGGTGTGCCATGGCAGCGCCACTGCGCAGGGCCATGGGGTATACTGTGCTGGAGGGGGGGTGGGGCACATGGGTTATTACCTAGGTGCTGATGTCTGCCTCTCACTGTCTCCCTACTAGGCCCTGAGGATTGGTGAAGAGCCAGGATGGTGGGTGCCACTGCTGGATGTGGGCAGCTCAATGGTGGTGCACGGGATGCTGGTCATGTGGGGGGTGCTGCCAGTCAGGTGCCGGTTGTACCGCAGCATGCAGGTAGGCACTCGGTCAGTGACTGTTGTTGAGTGGGGTTTGGGTGGGCCACAGCCCCCTGTGCACATGGCCATTACAGCCGTGCATCACCGGCGGGGACCACTGCATCATGCCGTGCCCTTTGCACATGTGTATGACTGCTGCGGTTGAGCTGTTGGTGCACCCGGGTTCCAGCCATGCCACTGCCATCCTGCTGCTTAGCCCTGTTGCCTGGCTACCATGGTTGTGGTGTGCCATGCATGGCGGTGTTGGTGTGCACTGCTGTGCGTGGCTGTGGATGGTCGGGGTGGCAGCTCGTGTGGGCATGCATGCTGTGGCTGGTTGTGTGCCTTCTACAGGGCACATGTCACTGCTGTCTGCTGCGCATGGTGGATGGGCTATGGTCATATGGGCATGCACTCATCCATGTCCCCTCCTTTTTTCTATTAATCCAGCGGGGGGATGTGAACACCAGGCTCCTGGAGCATATTCTGAGGGTCACCACAGCCACACTTCAGGTGGTGCGCATCATCAGGCAGGCCCTGTGCAGGCTGCAGAGGAGACAGAGCACCAGGCACCAGTAGGGTGTGGACACACGTGGGGCTCATTGGCCTGCATCACCTTCCCTTCCCCTGACCCCCTCCTCTTCCTCCCTTTACCCTAACCCAGCCATGCCCTCTGTCCCCCTGCCTCCCTTCCCCAGCCTAACATCTTGTTTGTGGCCTCCCCGTTCCCTGCTCCCTATTCCTGTTCATCTGTAAGTAGTTGATGTTGTTTTAATTTAATACACATTTATTTTGTTAGCCATCCACGTCTGTGTCTGCTTTGCAGCTGGTGTACGGAGCCATGCTGCAGTGGTGTGCATGGTGGCCATGTGGTATGTCTGGGGTAGACTAGGATATGTGCCTGGTAGTTTGTGCCCAGTGGCCGATGTGTGTGCCCTGGGGCATGCTTGTGCACCCTGCTAGGGTTGTGTGGCCTGTGTGCTGTTGGCATGTGTGTTGTCAGCTTGGTCCAGGTGGCGTGTCCCGTGCTGTCCTGTGGGTGTTGCCTGTGGCTGATTGCCAGTAGTCATTGGTGCCACACCACATCCATGCACCACTGTGGTGCGTGTGGTTGAGGCCTGTGGGAGTGTGCCTGCCATGTCTCCATCCTGTCTTCCCCTGCACCGTGGTGGTGGTCTGTCCTGCTCCTGTGGCATGCTCCCCACTGTGTCTGTTGCCCTGTGTCTAGGCCCATGCACCTCTGACCCCTGCACAGCCCATGTTGTGCTCTTGCACTTGCTGACTTGCTCCATTGCACAGCCCAGGTTGCACAATGGTGCCTGCTGACTTGCTCCTTGGTGCAGCCCTTGTTGTGCTAAGGTGCATCCCTGTGATATTCAGCCGTCTTGTACTGTCACTTGCCGTTGTGCTCAACCTCTGAATATCATGTTGGGGCACACTGGCGCAGTGTACTTGCACTGCGCAGCTGTTGAGCCTGCCTCTGGTGCATTTCTGAATATCCCAACCTTGGTGAAAAAATATTGCTCCTTTCAAAAGTTGTTCCATTTTTTCATGTCCTATTATAGCCCATGGAAAAATTTATATGTGCACTGTGAAAACATTCGAGATCGCATTTTTGTTGTCGAGCTTCCAGAAATTGTTTTCATGCTGCTGCCATCTTGTTTTCAGTTAGCAAGAGAGAAAAAACACTGTAACTCAAAACATACTGCACTTTGATAAACACCAACAGTTGTGTTTACCTAATCAGACCCTAAGGAACGTGCCCTTGGCATTAGTTTGTCACCAACTGGTCTGGAAATATGTTTTTAAAATGTTTCCGTATTTTGATGGTGGCAACATTTTTTTTGCAATGCAAACAATCATGCTCAGAGAAAAATTAACCATGGCAACATTTTTCTGTGCGAGACAACATTCCCATTGTAAAGCAAGGAGAATCATGAAAACATTAAAGCATTAAAGTAATCACGGCAACACTGCATGAACATATTTTGCTATGTGTTGTTTTCTTTATCACTTCATTGTGGCAAGGTGAATTTTGCTATTGGCCTTAAATTTTCATGGTGGCAAGCCCTAGTGCATTTTGGTGGTTTGGTATGAAAACATTCAACAGGTCCAAAGTTACAGCAATCCAACGTTCAGAATTTTTCCCATTGGATAACATTGTGGTAGTTGTTTTCTTTGATACTTCATTGTGGCAACGTGGATTGTGCTATTAGCCTGACATTTTCAGGGTGGCAAGCCCTAGTCCCACAGATGTGCCTTTTGGTGGTTTGGTACAAAAGCATTGAACAGGCCCATAGTTACAGCATTCTGAAGTTCAGAAATTTCCAATTGGATAACATTGCAGTGCCCATGATGCATTTTGGGGCCCGTATCTCGAAAATGGTTTGAGATACGGATTTTTCCTCATAAAAATTCTTAGTCCCCCTATAGGAAGACTAAGCGCAAAAGTAGGTTAGAAAGCCATGAATACCATGAAATTAGATTTTTTTTTCTACCTTGTACGGTTACTGAGATATTTGGGAATTATTGTTCCAATTGTTCATTTTCATGTCTGTCGGCCACTATTACACCCTTACAGTTAGCACGCACTTGTGGTTTTGGTGCCTGTATCTCAGAAACAATGTGAGATACAGATTCAGTCACTTATGTTGCAAGAACTACTCACTGTCATGATCACAACACTTGAATTTTTTTCCTACCTGCTACAGTTCCTGAGATATTGGCAAATTTGTGTTACGAGACTTTCTTGCCTTATAAGGCTGTTGTATGGCTCCATGCTTATGTGTAAGTGGGAGTGCAGGGCCCAAAGGGCCCATGCTCCCACAAACACATATCATTATGCAGAAATGGGCAGCTTGATGTGAACAAGGGCCCTACGCTCTCACCAACACATACCATTTACTAGTTATATTACACTTTTTCTAAAAGAAAGGAAGTTCTTTGCAAAAAAACTGAGTTAATGCATCAGTTAGGGTTGTTTCCACACTGACAAAAGTGTGGAACTTCAAACTTAGGGTTATCTCCCCACCCACATACCCCCATCCTCTACATACAGTACCAACAGACATTGGGGTGTCCCATGGGGTCATCAGTCCTAACTCTCACCCCATTCTCTTAACCTGTAGCATGTCAGGTTGCTCACACATGGAATGGGGTGAGAGCTGGGGCTGATGACCCCATGGCACACCCCAACATCTGTTGGTGTGTAGAGGAGGGAGGTGTGGGGGGTGGTAACCCTAACATTAAATTTCCCACTTTTATCAGTGTGGAAACAACCCTAACTGATGCATTAATGGAGTTTTTTGCAAAGGAAAAAATATATATATATATTTTAGAGGCAAAAAACTCAATTTAATGCATTAGTTAGGTTGTTCCACACCGACAAAGTAGGAAATTCGGTGTTGGGTTGAAAAGCCCTTTCCCGCCACACCTCACCCAAGAGCTGCGCATTATGGTTGTTGGCCATAACTCTCACCCCATCACATGAGTAAAGAAGCCGAGGTGTAGGAGAATGGAGTGAGAGTTAGGACCGACAACCCTAATGCGTACCCTGATGCTGGTTGGGGGTGTGGGCAGGGGGGACCAAGGGGGGTTTTCAACCCTAACACCAAATTTCTTTGCTTTTGTTGGTGTGGAACAACACTAACTAATGCAGTAAATGGAGTTTTTTGCCTCTAATGTCCCTTCTTTTTGAGAATGATAACGAGAAATAGTGAATGTAATGCGGCAGCGGGAGTGTGGGGCCCTTTGGACCCCGCGCTCCCGCCACATGATGTCTTGTCACATAGTAACATTGTGCCCGCAAATGCAAATAGTAATGCGCATGGTGACGAAAAGCGAAACAGAAAGAGAAACAGTAGTGTAGACAGAAATGTTAAAAACAATGCAAAAGCAAGCGCAAATGAAAATGGAAAGGATAATGCACATAGTGGCGTAGACGTGAAATGGGAATGGAACTGCAAGCAAAAACAGTTACGGTAACAATAATGTAAGCGCACAGGCTGGTTTTCCCCAAAAGCTGCATAAAGAAAGACAGTGAGTACAAAGAATGTATGCATAATAATGGTTCTCGGAGCAGAAAATGAAGAGTTGGAATACTAAATTGCTTATATCTCAGGAACTGTACGAAGTAGATAAAAAATTTAAAAGTCATATGATTTATGACTTTCCTGGCTAGTTTTTTGCTTAGCCCCTGTTAAGGGGCTAAGCATATTTCTGATGAAAAGTCCATATCTCGCGCCCTTTCCGAGATGCGGGCCCTGAATGGCTTGGTGAACGCCGTCATGTTATCCTATGGGAAAAAACGAGAAGTTTGGAGTGCCATAACTTTGTCTTCCTGTAATATTTTTTTCACCAACCCACAAAAAGGCACATCTGTGGGATGTTGGCTGTTTTCCCTCTGAATTTCAGCCCAAAAGACCAAACCATTATTTTGCAGCAGGGCGCCAAAGGATTCCTGTAATGCGTTGGATGCCTTAATGTTATCCTAGGGGGGAAAAAGTGTCAACTTTGGAAAGCCATAACTTTGCCACCATGTCATTTTTTTTCAACAAAATACTGAAAGGCACATCTGTGAAGTATCAGCTGCGTTCCCTCCAAATTTCAGGCCAAAACACCAAACCGTTTTTTTGCAGCAGGGTGCTAAAGAATTGCGGTCATTTTCCCACAGCCTAGAAAATTACTGTCGAAGTCTGTGAAAACTTTCGGAAATTCATTCGACAGTGTCGCAAGTGCGACAGTACTTTGCGAAAGTACTTTTTCCAGAAATTTGAAAAACATATTTCTGGGGTGTTTTACCCCAAAATAAAGACATGGCAAGCATCTTCAGGGTCCGACTAGGTGAATACAAAAATAATTAGGTTGCTAGAGGGTCCCAATTTTAAATGCCAAGCATTTTTCTGATCGTTAACTGAAAACAAAATGGTGGATTTGCGACAGTAAAAGGGCCATTTGCAAAAGTAAAAACTGCATTTCATGACACTGCTCTAACTTTTGTTAACTTTCCCATTGACCTACAATGGGAACTTGTTTTTGAATAACTTTTGAACTATTTAATATTTTTTTCATGAAATCTTCAAAAAGCACATTGGGGACCCTGGCCACACGTTCCCTGAAGATTTCAGACCGGTCGCGCAAACAGTGCGACCTATAGAGCCGACAGTAAAATTCCAGAAAAGCATAAATGTGCGTGCAGATTGTGCTTAATGACTCCGCAGCTGTATATGTGACTGGTATGTAGCTTGGCAGATCCCAAGGCATATGAGTCTTAATCATGTATTCCAAATTTCAGGCAAATCCGTCCAATGGTTGCAAAGTTATTAAGGTGCAAAGTTTTGGGTGTAACATGTAAATGGCTCCGCAACCCTAACTATAGTGGCACTACCGGTCCACTATAATCTATCTATCTATCTATCTATCTATCTATCTATCTATCTATATTATGGTAGCATGGTAGTGGTACCATAGTTGGGGTTGAGGAACCCTTTTAAGGTTAAAGGGTCAAACTTTGCACCTTAATAACTTTGCAATCGTTCAACAGATTTGCCTGAAATTTGGAATGCACATTCAAGAGCCATACACCTTGGGATCTGTTAAGTTTTGTACTGGTTGGATATACAGCTACGAAGTTATTAAGTGTGATCTGCACGCATTTACACTATATGGTGAATTCTTTGCTCATGCCTACAGGTTGCATGGTTTGCGCAAGCAGTCCACTAACTTCAGGGAACATGTGGCCAGGGTGCTTGATGTGTCTTTTGAAGATTTTGTGAAAAAATATTGAACGGTTCAAAAGTTATTCAAAAAACAAGTTCCCATTATAAGTCAATGGGAAAAGTTAACAAAAAGTTTGACACTTTCGAAAATACACTTTTTACTGTCGCAAATGGCCCTAGTACTTTTGCAAATCCACCATTTTATTTTCAGTTAGTGATCCAAAAAATGCTTGATATTTAAAATAGGGACCATCTAGGGACACATTGCTTTTTGTGTTCACCTAGTTGGAGCCTGAGAATGCTAGCCATGTCTTTATTTTGGGGTTAAACACCCCAGAAATCTGTTTTTCAAAGTTCTGGAAAAAGTACTTTCACAAAGTACTGTCATGCTCACGACACTTTCGCAAATCTGTGCAAAAGCTTTCGCAAATCACTAAAGTACTTTGTAACACTATAGCCTAAATGACAGGAGTTCTTTGCCACCTTGTTGCAAAAGAACAGTTAGGTCTTTTGGCCTGAAATTTGGAGGGAAAACAGCCAACATCTCACAGATGTGCCTTTTGGTGGTTTGGTGAAAAAATATTGCATGGCTGCAAAGTTACAGTACTCCAAAGTTGGTGTTTTTTTCATAGACCAACATGGTGGCATACGCTGTGCATTTCGGGGCTTGTATCTCGAAAACGATGCGAGATACAGATTTTTTGTGGCAAGTTGCATAGCTCTGTAAACTCCTAGCCAGGAAAATCATGATTTTTGTGACATTTAAATTTTTTTTCAATGTCATGCAGTTGCTGAGATATTAACAATTAAGTACTTCCAATGCTCGTTTTCTGTTTTGATGCCCATTACAATGCATCTTAGTACACACTGTGTTTCTCTATGCACCTGTTCGGCAAAAACAGGGTATGCACTTCCATTACTGTTGCAGTTACTGTTTCAACTTGCATTTCTGTCCCCGTTTGCATTTATGTTCCCATGTACACCACCGCGTGCGTTACCCTTTGCCTTGTCATTTGCACTTGCATTTTCGTTACTGTTACCATTTGCATTTACACTACTGTTTCTCTTTGCATTTTTGTTTGTGTCACAGTGCCCATTGCCATTTCTGTTTATGGCAGCCCTTTCATTTGTGTTTCCGTTTCTCTTTCATTTTGCATCTTCCTTGCTGTTACTGTTACCATTTGCATTTGTAATTCCTTTATTGTGCCTGTGCACATTACAGTTCGCATTTCAATATGTGCTTGCATTTCCTTTTGTGTTTCTGTTTGCTTTGCTGTTATTGTTGCTGTTACCGTTACCATTTGCGTTTACAATTTCGGTACTGTGCCAAATGTGCTTTTCGGTTTGCGTTTCTGTATGTGCTTCTGTCCCTGTTTCTGTTTCTGTTTCCTTTGGCGTTATTCTTCCTGTTATCTTTACCATTTGCATTTACAATTCTGGTACTGTGCCTGTGCACATTACAGTTTACGTTTACGTGTGCACTTGCATTTGAGTTTCCTTTTCTGTTCCCCTTCATGTTCTTTTTGCTGTGACACTTAACATTTCCATTTTAAATACCACTGCTATCACTGTTCATGTTATTAGTTGTGTTTTCGTACGCACTTCAATGTCCGTTTGCATTACTGTTCACTTCGGCATCACTTTGCGCTTGTGTTTCTATTAACATTTCCTTTACCATTTATGTTTGCATTACCATGTGCACCACTGTTGGTGCTTCTGTTTGTGTTGCTGTTCCTTTTACTATGTCACAAGACATCACGTGGTAGGATTGTGGGGCCCAAAGGGCCCCATACTCCCGCGCCGCATTGCATTCACTATTTCTCATCATCATTCTAAAAAAGAAGGGAAATTAGAGCAAAAAACTCCATTTAATGCATCAGTTAGGGTTGTTCCACAGCAACAAAAGTGAGGAAATTTGGTGTTAGGGTTGAACCCCCCCTTGGACCCCTCACAGCCCACCCCCCAACCGGCACCACGGTGCACCACTGGGGCATGGTCCTAACTCTCACCCCATTTTCCTACACCTCAGATTCTTTACACATGTGATGGGGTGTGAGTTAGGGCCAACAATCCCATGGCACACCACAATGCTGGTTGGGGGTGTGGGCTGTGGGGAGTCCAAGGGGGTTTCAACCCTAACACTGAATTTCCTTGCTTTTGTCCCTGTGGAATAACCCTAACTGATGCATTAAATGGAGCTTTTTGCTCTATATATATATATATATATATATATATATATACACACACACACACATATATATATATATATATATATATATATATATATATATATATATAGAGGCAAAAAACTCTGTTTAATGCATTAGTTAGGGTTGTTCCACAGCAACAAAAGTGAGGAAATTCGCTGTTAGGGTTGAAAACCCTAACTCCGAATTCACCCCCCCAGCACCACACACACACAGACACACACACACATTCAAGTATGGGGGAGGACCAAGTCAACACAACCAATGACAGACATCCAGCAGTATGTGACAGAAATAACAAACAATTGTCTAAATGTACTACGAGACATCCCCACCCACCTGACCAGGTACTGCATGCTCAGTGGAGATCAAAAGCAAAACTGAGGCCATGTACACCAAACGTACATATCCCTGATTGCAGCTGCACACAACATACCACACTTAGTAGTTGCATAGCCTTACCTACCGATGCCCCAAACCAGACCACACCACATGTGGTGGGCCACCTGAGCAACAGAGTTCAGCAAAACCAAGGAGTTGTACAGGTATATCTCTGATTATAACAAGGGTTTGAGAAATGCAGCTTTCTAATTGACGGTAAACATTGTAACAGCCTTATGTTTAGTTTTATTAACATACATGTAGACTCTAACCATATGATGAACATGGTTTAATGTTGTTTAAAAACAGTTTTATTATGATAGCAATAAGCACTCCAGGTATTATGTTAATGGTCAGTTTATCACTGTCTAGCAACATGTGGCACTTGGCTATGCCTCATTCAACATTAAACCCCTACAGGGTGATTAACTAGACTGTTTAACATAACTGTTGGTCATGCCTTATTGCTTAATTGTCTTTATGAGTAGATACTCTCTCTGCTAGGCACTGCAGCAGCTTTGCAACACAGTGTCCCACCAGTTACACCATACACTGTCTAATTACTGGAGAATGGCTGTGAATATGAACTCATGAAGATGAACAGTGTAACTTGATCATTACAGTCATCGAAACCTTTAGTGTGATTATAACTGACAGAGTCAGTGATAGAGAATAACCCCTGCTGTCCTAGTACACTTACCCCATTGTGAGTTAAATCAATACTAAAAGACATTCTGTTTATATCTACACCATACCTACTTAATTCCTGTTGTACCACAATTAACATAGTTATCACTTTGATAGCATCAGTGACAGAAGTGTGGCAAACCCAAACACTAGGCATACAGCCTGAGTATGAAACAACTGTTAAAAAAAATTGCACTGTGTCCTTAAGTGGCATAGATCACTCATTGCAACAATAGTAAATGTATTACTATTTGAATAAGTTAGTCATCACAGATGAAATGAGATTGTCTTTATCAGGTACAACATACTCAGTAAGTGCCTACAGGAAAATCTATCCTATATACATCTCCAATACAGGTATGTCATTGTTGGCTCAGTAGTGCTATGATATTTAGAAGTTGCTTGGCCTGATCCATGCAATTACACTGTTTCTTACAAAGAATACTTACTGCATCTTTAGTATTGAAACACACTGAAGGTCTATGTATGTACATCAGCAGTACACCTTCATCAGTAAGAATGCATCTGATACTGGCAGTACGAATTTCACAGCGTTGAACAGGCAATGCTTTTCCATACGTTTACATCAGCCTCTCTATCTTGAGTAAACCATTGCAGTAAATGTACTAGTATGTAAATCACCTACTAAATGTAACACTACTTTTATCTTGAGCATGCTAGTGTCTTGTAGTTAATTTATGTACTTCTCTTAATTAATGTATACTCACTAGTGTTAAAACCTTTCTACAACTGTCATCATGCACCTTCAGCATTTATATTGACTAACGGCACAGTACCAGTTGTGGTGTGGTGTGGGGCATCAGTAGGTAAGGCCATGCAACTACTAAGTGTGGTTCGTTGTGTGCAGCTGCAATCAGGGATGTGTACGTTTGGTGTACATGGCCTCCGTTTTGCTGTTGATCTCCACTGAGCATGCAGTACCTGGTCAGGTGGGTGGGGATGTCTCGTAGTACATTTAGACAATTGTTTGTTATTTCTGTCACCTGCTGCTGGATGTCTGTCATTGGTTGTGTTGACTTGGTCCTCCCCCATACTTGAATGTGTGTGTGTGTGTGTCTGTGTGTGTGTGGTGCTGGGGGGGTGAATTCGGAGTAAGGGTTTTCAACCCTAACAGCGAATTTCCTCACTTTTGTCGCTGTGGAACAAGCCTAACTAATGCATTAAACGGATTTTTTTGCCTCTAATTTCCCTTCTTTTTGAGAATGATAATGAGAAATAGTGAATGTAATGCGGCGGCGGGAGCGTGGGGCCCAAAGGTCCCCACACTCCCATCACATGATGTCTTGTGACATAGTAACAGGAACAGCAACGCAAACAGAAGCGCTAACAGTGGCACACATGGTAACACAAGCGCGAATGAGAACAGAAAGGGTAACGCACATGGTGGCGTAGACGGGAACGGTCTGCCACATGATGTGTTGTCACATAGTAACATGGTGCCTGCAAATGGAAATGTCAATGGGCATGGTGACGCAAGTGAAACAGAAAGAGAAACAGTACTGTAGACACAAATGGCAAAAATAACAGAAATGCAAGCGCAAATGAAAACGCAAAGGATAATGCACATAGGGCCCCCACGCCCGGCCGACGCAGCAGCGGGAGCGCGGGGCCCAAAGGGCCCCACAGTCCCATCACTTGATGTCTTGTGGCATAGTAACAGGAACAGCAACGCAAACAGAAGCGCTAACAGTGGCGCACAAGGTAACGCAAGCGCGAATGAGAACAGAAAGGGTAACGAACACGGTGGCGTAGACGGGAATGGTGTGCCACGTGATGTCTTGTCACATAGTAACATGGTGAATGTAAATGGAAATGTCAATGGGCATGGTGACGCAAAGTGAAACAGAAAGAGAAACAATACGGTGACACAAATGGCAAAAAAGTAGCAAGCATAGCGCAAATGACGCATAAAGGATGGCGCACGTGGTGGCGTAGACGTCAACGGTAAGTGAAACGGGCATGGAACCGCAAGCGGAAAGGGCAATGGTAACAGTAATGTAAGCGCACAGGCTGGTTTTCTCCAAAAGCTGAATAGAGAAAGACAGTGAGTACAAAGAATGTATGCATAATAATGGGTATCGGAGCAGAAAATGAGGACTTGGAATACTAAATAAGTTATATCTCAGGAACCGTACGACGTAGAAAAAATGTAAAAGTTGTATGATTTATGACTGTCCTGGCTAGCTTTGTACTTAGCCCCCACTGGGGGGCTAAGGGGTTTTCTGACGAAAAGTCCATGTCTCGCACCGTTTCCGAGATACGGGCCCTGAAAGGCGCGGCGAACGCAGTAATGTTATCCTATGGGAAAAAAGTTCGGAGTGCCATAACTTTGCCTCCCTGTAATATTGTTTCACCAAACCACTGAAAGGCACATCTGTGGGCTGTTGGCTGTCATCCCTCCAAATTTCAGGAAAAAAGACCAAACCGTTATTTTGCAGCAGGGATCCAAAGGATTTCTGTAATGAGTCGGGCGCCGTAATGTTATCCTATGGGAAAAACCATCAACTTTGGAGTGCCGTAACTTTGCCGCTGTGTAATATTTTTTCAATACAACACTGAAAGGCACATCTGTGAGATGTCGGTTCATTCCTCCAAATTTCAGCCCAAAACTCCCAACGGTTCTTTTGCAGCGCAGTGCCAAAGAATTGCTGTCACTTTCCCACAGATGGAAAACTACTGTCGCAATTTGCGAAAGCTTTCGCAAAAAAGTTCGACACTTTCGTGAGCATGAAAGTAATTTGCGAAAGTACTTTTTCCAGAAATTTGAAAAACATATTTCTGGGGTGTTTTACCACAAAATAAAGACATGGCAAGCATCCTCAGGGTCTGACTAGGTGAATACAAAAAGAATTAGGTTGCTACAGGGTCCCAAATTTAAATACCATCCATTTTTCTGATCACCAACTGAAAACAAAATGGCTGATTTGCGAAAGTAACAGGCCCATTTGCGAAAGTAAAAATGCATTTGTGACACTGTCGAACTTTTTGTTAAATTTTCCCATTGACTTATAATGGGAAACTGTTTTTTGAATAACTTTTGAACCGTTCAATATTTTTTCATGAAATCTTCAAAAGACACATTAGGGACCCTGGCCACACGTTCCCTGAAGATTTTGGGCTGGGCGCACAAACCGTACGACCTGTAGGCGCGACCGAAGAATTCCAGTAAAAGCGTAAACGCGTGCACAGATCATGCTTAATAACTCCGCAGCTGTATATCCGACCAGTACAAAACTTAGCAGATCCCAAGGCCTATGGTTCTTGATCGTGCATTCCAAATTTCAGCCAAATCCATGGAACAGTTGCAAAGTTATTAAAGTGCAAAATGTTGGGGTTTAACATAGAAATGGCTGCTCAACTCGAACTATGGTAGCACTATCGTGCTACCAATAATATATATATATATATATATATATATATATATATATATATATATTATGGTAGCATGGTAGTGCTACCATAGTTAGGGTTGAGTAGCCCTTTTACGGTTCAAGGGTCAAATTTGCACCTTAATGACTTTGCCACCGTTCAATGGATTTGCCTGAAATTTGGAATGCATGATCAAGAACCATACATCTTGGGATCTGCCAACTTTTGTAGTGGTCAGATATATGGCTGCAGAATTATTAAGTGAGATCTGTGTACATGTTTACGGTTTTTGGTGAATTCTTTGCTCGTGCCTACAGATCGCATGGTTTGCGTGACCAGTCCAAATACTTCAAGGAACATGCAGCCGGGGACCCCAATGTGCCTTTTGAAAATTTCATGAAAAAATATTAAACGGTTCAAAAGTTATTCAAAAAACAAGTTCCCATTATAAGTCAATGAGAAAAGTTAAAAAGTTCAACAGTGTCTTAAATGCACCTTTTAGTGTCGCAAATGGTCCTAGTAGTGTCACAAGTCTGCCATTTTGTTTTCAGTTGGTGATCAGAAAAATGCTTGGCATTTAAAATTGGGACCATCTAGGGACACGATTCTTTTTGTGTTTACCTAGTTGAGCACTGAGGATGCTAGGCATGTCTTTATTTTGGGGTTAAACACCCCAAAAATATGTTTTTCAAATTTCTGGATAAAGTAGTGTTGCACCTACTTTTTCAGACTATGGCCAAAATGACAAAAAGTTCTTTGCCACCCTGCTGCAAAAGAACAGTTTGATCTTTTGAGCTAAAATTTGGAGGGAAGGCAGCCAACATCACACAGATGTGCCTATTCATAGTTTGGTGAAAAATATTCCATGGCTCCAAAGTTACAGCACTCTGAATTTGGCATTTTTCCCATAGACTAACATGGTGGCATACGCTGTGCCTTTCGGGGCTCGTATCTTGAAAACAGTGCAAGATACGGAATTTTCGTCTTGACAAAGTGTAGCCTATGGTTGCACATTCAGCAAAAATGTAGCCAGGAAATTCATGAATCGTGTGAATTTTTTTTCTACATTGTACGGTTACTGAGATATAAGCAATTTAGTATTCCAACACCTCATTTTCAGCTCTGAGGCCCATTATTATGCATACATTCTTTGTACACACTGTATTTCTTTATGCAACTGTTGAGAAAAAACAGGGTATGTGCTTCTGTTAATGTTACAGTTACTGTTTCCACTTGAATTTACGTACCCGTTTGCGTTACCGTTACCGCCTATGGCACCATGTGCATTACCCTTTGCTTTCTCGTTTGCGCTTCCCTTTGTATTACTGTTACCATTTGCATTTCCACTACTGTTTCTGTTTGTGTTTTGGTTTGCATCACCGTATGCATTGCCATTTATGTTTACAGCAGCCCTTTCATTTGCATTTGCTTTTGTCTTTTGTTTTGTGTCTTTGTTGCCGTTCCTGTTACCATTATCGTTTCCTATTGTGTTACTGAGCCCGTGCACATTACTGTTTGCGTTTCCATGTGTGCTTGCATTTCCTTTTGCATTTCTGTTTCCTTTGACGTTATTGTTCATGTTAATTTTACCATTTGTATTTACAATTGTGGTACTGCGTCTGCAAGCCAAGCAGGACCAAGGCTTACGCACGATTCTTGTTTGCATTTTCATTTCTGTTCCCTTTGGCGTTCTTGTTGCTGTAACACTTAACATTTGCATTTACAATACTGGTGCTGTCACTGTGCGTGTTACCAGTTGTGTTTTTGTATGCACTTGCATGTCCGTTTGCATCATTGTTCGCTTCAGTGTCACTTTACGCTTGCGTTTCCAGTAACATTTGCTTTACCATTTACATTTGCTTTACTATGTGTGTCACCATTGCTGCTTCTCTTTACTTTTCAGTTCCTGTTACTATGTAACAAGACATCAGGTGGTGGGAGCACAGGGCCCAAAGGGCCCTGTACTCCCGCCACTGCATTCCATTCACTATTTATTGTCCTCATTCACCAAAAGAGGGTATATTAGAGGCAATAAACTCCATTTAATGCATCAGTTAGGGTTTTTCCACAGTGACAAAAGTGAGGAAATTTGGTGTTAGGGTTGAAAGCCATCCTTGGACTCCCCCAGTCCACCCCCCCAACCGGCATCAGGGTGCACGTTGGGGTCATTGGTCCTAACTCTCAGCCAATTCTCCTATATCTCTGCTTCTTTACACATGTGATGGGGTGAGATTTAGGGCCGATGACCCCAACACGCACCCTGATGCCGGTTGGAGGGTGGACAGGGGGTCCAAGGGGGCTTTCAACCCAACACCAAATTTCTTGCTTTTGTCACTGTGGAACAACCCTAACTGATGCATTAAACAGAGTTTTTTGCCTCTACTATATATATATATATATATATTCATTGTGTGCTCGTTAATGGTTGTTGAAGCAACATAAAGAAGGGATGATATGTTGGTTGTGCCCTAAACCCCTACCTACCCCTCCAACTCCATCCTCACACACCAACAGGTATCAATGTGCCATGGGATTGTTAGGCCAAACTCACCCATTCCATGTTTAAAGAGGCTGGCATGGTACAGCATAGGAGAATGGGTGAGAGTTAGCCTATCCACTCCCATGACACACCCCAATGCCTATTGGTGTGTGGAGGATGAGGGTGGGGGTTAGGGATGCAACCTCAACATCTCATTTCCCTACTTTTGTCACTTCAACCCTATCTGATGCATTAACAAAGTATTTTTGCAATGAATTTCCTTACATTTTGAGAAAGTGTAATGTAACTGGTAAGTGGTATGTGCTTGTGGGGGCATGGGTCCTCCAGGCCCCATGCACCCACCAAACCACTGATTTGTGCATAACAATATGCATCTGTGGGAGCATGATCCCTCCAGGTACTGCACTCCCACTTATACATAACCACAGAGTTATACAATGGCCCTATATGGCTGAAAAGGAACCCTCATAACACTAATCTGACAATATCTCAGTAACCGTAGAAGCTATGAAAAAAATTCCACTGCAGTTGTAGTCATTACTTTGACACATCTATGCATGCTTAGTCTACCTAAAGGTGGACTAGGTTGCAGATAGCGAAAAATCCATATATCGTATTGTTTCCAAGATACGGGCACTGAAAGTCACTGTGGAAGCTGCAATGTTAGCCTATGGGAAAAATCTCAACTTTGTGATGGCATATCTATTTAACCAATTAACCTTTTAAAACCTAGTCAGCATAAATCACATCTCTGGGACATCCCCTTTATACCCTGCACATTTCAAGCTAAAAGACCAAACCATTTATTTACAGTGCACTGGCAAAGTTTTTCAATTCCTAGTTCATGAGGAGGCAAAATCCCCATTCACGAGGTCAGTCCACTTTCATGAGCTGTAAAAATCACCATTTGTGAGAAATCCTTGAGCATCAGATTTTGGCCATCTGGTCTGGAAGTTGCAAATGGGGATTTTCTCAGCTTACAAAAGAGGACTGGCTCCAAAAGGGGATTTTTCCAGCTCACGAACGAGGAACTAAAAAAAAATTCCCTTTCGTGAGCTGTCAAAATCCCCTATTGTGAGGTGTCAGAATCCCCTTTCATGAGCCAATCCTTGTTCATGAGAAGGGCATCTAGTCAGAAAATGACGATCAAGGATTTTGTCAGCTCGCAAAAGAGGATCGGCTCTTGAAAAGGGATTTTGTCAGCTTGTGAAAGGGGATTCAAAAACCAATCCCATTTTGCAAGCTGATAAAATCACCTTTCATGAGCCAATCCTTGTTCATGAGATGGGGCCATCTGGTCCCTAAGTCACGATCAAGGATTTTGTTACCTCGCAATAGTGGATCGGCTTGTGAAAGGGGATTTTGTCAGCTTGTGAAAGAGGATTGGAAGCGAGCCATAAACAAATCATTTTAAAGTTTAAAATGGCCACTATTTGGCAAAAATGAAGAAAACCAAAGGCATGGGTTTGTAGATGGTGTTAACCTGAAGAAAACCTATGCTTCATTTGCAAAAGAAGTCAGCCATCGGGAAAGCTACAACATTTTGTTTGGAGGAAAAAATGAAAACAAGGTGGTGGCTCGTGAAAGGGGAATTTTTCCTCACGAATGGGGATTTTATACATCCCCTTTAGCAAGGTGACAAAATCCTTAATCATGAACCCAATCCCCTTTTGCAGAACATGCATACAAATCTTAGACTGACCTGAATATGCTCAGAACACGAAAATTCAAAATTAAGTAATTTTGGAATGGATTAATATTTTTTCACCAACCCAAAGCTGGATTGTTCTTTGACAAAACCTCTTTCTACCCTAAAATTTTCAGACCAAAATATCAAATGATGTGGCCACAGCCTGATTGGCAAAAATCAGCAAAAAAGTGCAAAAAAAGTGAAAAATGCATTTTGTGGTGCTTTGCTGCACAAACCCTTAAGTCTGATTGAAGCACAACTTTGCAGATCAAGAGATCTATACTACAAAACCATGCATAGCAAATTTCATACAAATCTGAGAAATGGCTGCAAAGTTATTAAGGTACAAAATTTGGGGTTTAATATTACACTGCCTACTCAACTGTAACTATACTAGCTACAAGTTATTATATTTATATATATATATATATATATATATATACACACACACACACACACACACACACACACACACACACACACACACACACACACAAGTGTCAGTGGCTCAGCAGGTAGCACACTTACCTCTGAGGCCGGGAGATCAGAGCGCTGTGGGTTCAGTTCCCACATCTGGCACTTGGGTTAATATCTCAATACTGACACTGCAGTGCAGCATGAGAGGGGTGCTGCACTTCTGAGGAGCTGTCTTTCAGATGAGACGTTAAACCGAGGTCCCATCTGCCTGGATTGGTGGTAGTTCAGGTGGATGTTAAAGATCCCATGGCACTTATCAAAAAGAGTAGGGGAATTTCCTCGGTGTCCTGTCCAAATTTCCATCCTTCACTAAAAATACCACCAACAGCTTAATCTGGTTCAAATTCAATTGCTTACCACCTGTATCCCCCCCCCCACCGGTCGCCCCTGAAAAAGGGACTTCTAGGCCCAGTGGGCTTACTGGGTCAACAAAATTCAGCAAAAAAAAAACAATATATATAAATATACACAGATATATATATATATATATATACATATACATACACACATATAATATATAAATATATATATATAAATATTCATTGCAAGAAACTACATTAATGCATCAGTTAGGGTTTTTATTAAAGCGTAAAAAACTGGGAAATTTGACATTAGGGTTACCAACCCTACCACCCCACCCTACCCTACAACTTCCACACACCAATGGGCATCGGGTGTGCCTTGGGATTGTCAGCCCTAACTCTCACCCCATTCCATGTGTAAACAACATGAGATGGTACAGTATAGGAGATTGGGGTGAGAGCTAGATCCAATAACTCCAAGGCACACCCTGACACCTATTGGTGTGTGGTGGGAGTGGGTGGGGTGGTAGGGTTGGTAACCCTAACGTCGAATTTCCCAGCTTTTTACACTTTAATAAAAACCCTAACTGATGCATTAATGTAGTTTTTTACAATGAATTTTGAGAAAGTGTAATGTAACAGGTATGTAGTTGTGGGAGTGTGGGTCCTCCAGGCTCTGTGCTCCCCACATGCTACCCACTGTTGCATAATGATATGCATAAGTGGGAGCATGGGCCCTCGGGGCCCTGCATTCCAATTTACACATAAATACAGACATACTGCAGCCCAACAGTAATAAAAAGTAACCATTGTAACACTAATTTGGTAATATCCCAGTAATAGTAGCAACTATCGAAAAACTTCCAGTGCAATTGCAAACCTAAGCTGCGGAGGGCAAAAAATATAAGGCTTGAATTGTTTTCAAGATACTGGTGCCTAAAGGTGTAGCAGGTATCACAATTCAACTGACGCATCTAACACAGGCATTTTCAGTATTTTTTCATGCAGATTCTAACATGACATTTGGGGGCCCCCACCTCATGAACAATGTCACTGTCATTTTGTTAATCTGTCCTGAAAGTTGAGTTCACACAACGAACACTTCGTTCTGTGCCACAGGTGCAAAATCATATTTTAGGCAGGATGTGAAAAATGACAGCTCTATACTGATCATGAGGAGGTGAGAAAAAGGGTAATGCTGAAAATCAAGAGTGAAAATATGAAAAATTGGTGAAGTTACGAATGCTCATAGAAACTTCATGACGCATAATCTTAACGTGGCCATTAATTGGAATTTTTTAACCAAATTTTCAACATGGACTTTTTGGGAAATCTCCTCATGAACACTGGCACTGTGATTTTGTTAATCCACCTTGAAAGTTGATTTCCCCCAGCAGCCGTGCCATTCTGCGCTACAGGTGCGAAAACACATTTTGGGCAGGATATGAGAAATGATAGCTGTACTGTTCACAAGGAGGTGTTAAAAAATGGCAATGTTGAATATCTGGAGTGAAAATATAAAAAATTGATGAAGTTATGAGTGTGCGTAGAAACTGTTCAATGCACGCTTGTAACACGGTAATTGTTTGATTTTTTGGATAAAATTTTCAACATAGGCTTTTTGGGACCTCCTGTCATGAACATTTGGACTGTCATTTTGTTAATTTGTTCCAAAAGGTGATGATTCTGTGCAGGGACCACGATATCACCTTTCAAGATCTGAGAAATGAGATGACAGTGACATTGTTCATGAGGTGGGGTCCCAAAACCTCACGTTGAAAGTTTGGTGCTAAGATCTAAAAAAAATGACTGAGACATTAACATAAGTTGAAACCTCCACTGAGTGGCATTATACAGCTTACCTTTGATTCTTCAGTTTGCGTTTCGGCTTTGAAGAGTGCAGACATGCCCCAGTCCAGAGAAGATCGCTGCTCCTAACCTCTGGAGGTAAGTAAGGGCAAGGGGAGGTGCGGTGAGCTGGGTACTCAGTTGGAAGGTGGGGATGGGGGAGGGGGGACTGGGGACTGGGGAGATGATGAGGGACCATTTTCTTTTTTGCAGGTTTTAAAAAAATAAAGATGTTGGGGATGGTTTTCTTTATTTACAGGTATTTTTTTAAATAATACATATTTGGGCAAACTGGGGTGGGATCCCAGTGTGCCATATTAATGTGTGGGGAGGTGCATACATGCTGACACAGGGATTGGGCATCCCGTGTTGGCAATTAAAAACTACGAGCTTTGGCAGGGGGACATCATCTAATACAGGGAGAGGGCATCCCGGTGTCAGAGCATTAAAATTATGTATGTGTAAATATATATATATTCATTTCAAAAAACTTTGTTAATGCATCAGTTAGGGTTAAAGAAACAAACGTGGGGAACTGAGATGTTAGGATTGAGCCCCTAACCCCCAACACCCCACCCCCCATCCTCCACAGACCGACAGACACCGGGTGTGCCATGGGGTCAGCCAGGCCCAACTTTCACTCCATTCCATGTGTAAACAGGTTGACATGGTAAAGAGGAGAGTGGAGTGAGATTTAGGCCTGACGACCCCATGGCACACCCCAGTGTCTGTTGGTCTGTGGAGGATGGAGGGGTGGGGTGTTAGGGGGTTTAGGGGCTTAACCCTAACATCTCATTTCCACACTTTTGTTGCTTTAATCAGAACTGATGCATTAACAAAGTTTTTTGCAATATATTTTCTTACTTTTTGAAAAAGTGTAATATAACTAGTAAATGGTATGTGTTGGTGGGAGGGCCCTGTGCTCGCACCAAGCTGCCACTTTGTGCATAATGATATATGTCCATGGCAGCACAGACCCTTTGGGTCCTGCTCTCCCACTTACACATAACTACAGAGCCATACAGCAGCCCTATAGGGCAAGGAACACTTATATCACTAATTTGCCATTATCTCAGCAACCATAGCAGTTATGAAAACAATTCCACTACCGTTGTAATCATGGCAGTATACAGTACAGGTCTTATAAACAAAAGGTAACGGTAAATGATGGTGGCATTGCAGAGCTACAAACTATTCAGTGTGAGATGACAAGAGGCCAAGAAGGAGGCTCTATGCTGTTGGCAGACCATACAATGAGGGATCTGGGGCTAAGAGAGGGAGTTCCACTGGATTCCAGGTGGTGCTTAGGATACATGGAGTGGTGGGTGTGGGGGAGGGGGCAATGAGCTACCTAGGAAGGTCACTGGCCCAACAAAAAAAATTGTCTGAGCAACAGCTCAGCAGTGATCCTCAGGAGATCAGATGGGTGAAATCTTCCAGTGGCACAGCCTCTCCCTAAAAAGTCTCTGCATGGTACAATTACATGCAACTATGTAATGCCATACTAAAACTATCATGGAATGAAAGCTTTTGCAATGTTTTTCACTACCTCAATCTCCCTGCACTGATAGCAATATGTTTTCACTTGCCTATAGCAAGCAAGCATACAAAAGGGAGAGGGGAGTATATTTAAAATGTATTGGAGGGCATGGGATAGAGTACAATATATTTTATGTAAGAGGAGGGAGACTTAAAATGGGGTGGTGGTGGGGGCAGCATATTTGAGTTGTAGGAGGGCATGCCTCTAAATCTTTCCAAACCAAAATGTGGGACACCCTAGAAATGTATTTAAATGTACAGTCCCAATAAAGGAAAACAACAATAGTCATCTGTTGCATTCACAGCTGCTTGCTTTCTCTGTTTGCAAGATAAAAATAGATTAGATGTACTATTAGTGTGGTTTGTTATTTTTAGATATACTTATATGATGACTATTGTGGCCCATACTTTGACTGAGCTAGGTTGGTAAATGTTTACTACAGCAATCACAGACAAAGCATGTTCAACCATTTCCCACTGTGGTTGAATGCTGTGCTGTGGTCAAGTTTTTGCCTGGACTATTACTGAAAGTAAGATGAGGTGAGGAGGGTATCCCCTAAGTCTAGTGAGTAATTTTCAGCAACTCAATTTATCCAATGCCAAAATAGTGAATGCAAAATCGACTATGTGCAGTTAGTAATGCATTGTAAGTTTAGCAACTTCGTTTCTGACAGAGTATGCATTTTATAGAGTATATCAGTGTTTGTTTGTCAAGCCACTTCTGAGCTGGCCATCTGGTGCTGGGGTTAGAGTCACTGCCTGTGTTGCTGGTGGACTAGGGTCCAGGACTAGCTATGGGGAGTTTGATTTTTTTCCCTTTGTTGTTGCTGGTGTCTAATTTTCTTTCTGTTCTTTACCCCCCCATTCTGCCCACACTGCCCACTTTGTTCCCCTATTGCCTGAAGGTTCCCCCCAATGTTCTTCCACTGCTGACTTATGTCCCACCCCATCAGACTAGTCCCCCTCCATTACTGTGCAGCCATATTGGCTCTTGCTAGAGTTTGTTCCAATTATTGATCCTACCTCACTTTTCTTCTTTGACTGCACATTCTCCCCTACCTCCTTTGCTAACTCCCTGCTGTCTTGAATAACTTGCATTCTGGTTGGACTGACTTCCCTCAGGATCTCTCTACTCTCTATATCAGCCTGTGGTAGACCACTTTCTGCCTCCCCCATTTTTCCAATCACCCCCCTTAGCTACTTTAAATGTCCATCAAAGTAACATTTAAACCATCCACTGAGGGCTATGGTTCCCTCTTTAATGGCAGCTTGCCATCACATTAGTATTGGCTCTTATTCTTCCAGGTTTGCCCTCAGTCCCCATTGTAGCCATACTTCTCCTCTCTGCACCATTTCATCTACCATTACTTGAAGGCCTGAGTGCGGAGCCCCTTCTCCTTCCTCACATAGTAAAAGACACAATCACTGCTCACATTTTAAACACATGGGAAACACAGGATTTACCAGATAAATTATCAAACTTTACTAAAACGTTACACGAGAAACTGACTACAGCAATTCATCTTTATGTTTAAACCCATAAAACACACTTATCAAGTTAATGTGTTTGCAGCCATAGTGATTCTGACCAGAATTTGTTTCAGTAGGGATAGTAGTGTAATAAAAGCTCATAATAGAACTGGGTAACATTTTATTTTAATTGTCCTTAAGTGCATTGCAATTACTGTATAACTACAATGTAACTACTATGTACAGTAAGTACTGTGTAGTTACATGTAACTACAATGTAGTTGGTAATTAGTGTCACATTTGCATATTATGTAGTTATAGACACATTTCTATGAAGTAACTACACTGTTCCTGCACTGTAAATACTATGTAGTTGTTAATTACTTTTACATTTGACTGGCAGGTAGTTACACAATTTGCATGAAGTGGTAGCTACATGTGCAACCACAACCATTTCTCTTTTGGCATAAATTGATTTATGCTGGAAGTGTCGCTACACATGTAACAGCTGTTGCAAAATGCAACAGAAAAATTGATTTACGCTGAAAGTGTAACTACACATATAACAGCTGTTGCAAAGTGCAACATACATAGTTACATTTGCCAGAAAAAATTGAATTGAGGCAGAAGGGAGGCAACAGTAATTGCAGTAACTACCACTTCATGAGAATTGTGCAACTACAGCACAGTACTATCTATATTCCCCATGTCAGTCTTCACCAGCCATCACTGTCTGGGTGACAGTCAGAGGCAGAGCACCACACAGGAGCTTTTTTTTGCAGGGAGAGGAGCAGGTGCCAGAGGCAGTGCCGCCCTTGGGGACGATGCATTTTATGGTGCTTGAGGGTCAGCCTGAAATGGTCACTGGCTCCTCCTCCTCCACTCCAGTTCTGCTTCTCCCACCATCAGGAGTGCAGCACCTCACCCCAGCTCAAGTAATTTCATCTGCAACATTGTAGCCTAGTCAGTTGTTTCAATGCCATTGCCAGTGCCATTTTCATTCCATTCCATTTCCACCTTCTGCTAGTAACTTGGTGCAGTTTTACATAGATACATATATGTTTTTAGCAGATAAGGGCCTTGTGGCCCATCCAGTCTACTCTATCCCTCTATCTAATGCTTAAGGTACCCTAGATGCTACAAGTTCCCCCCTTCACCCTAACTTGATAATTCCTATGTGCCTATCCCACACATTCTTGAATGCTTGAACCATGACAGCCCCCATCACTTCCTGCGGGTGACTGTTCCATCTCTCCACCAGCCTTTCAGTGAAGCAGAATTTCCTTGAGTTCTAAGTTTTCCCCCTTTTAGTCTCATGCTGTTCCCCCTTGTTCTGCTACAGGTCAGACACTAAGGGCAACCCTAGGAGGCATACACCAAGTGACCAAGTGCTGATCAGCAACCTGCCTTACTGTCTTCTGAGCATCACTGATCCTCACAAGCTACTTATATAGGGCTATGTCATATATCCTATTTCCTGCTTAGGAAACAGGAAGGGAAGGGCTCACAGAAAAAAAAATTATAATAACATTTTTAAATTTCAACTAGTTCTCTTTCATCCACTCAGGACAACTGATTGTTTTCCTCTTAATTTGATTAATTTTGTACTCTTTTGTTCCATCCACTGGCACGCACTTGGATATCATTGGCTTCCAACACTGGGGGACACTCTTCAATGGTCATGTCACACAGAGGCAGGGCCGCTGTCCCATATGCTGGGAGCTATGTCACCTCAGGACTCAGGTCCATGAAGCACGTGGTGAGATCAGCCTCCTAAGTAACCACCTACAGGGAAACATTTCTTTTAGGAGTGCACCTTCACATCGCCAACACCAAACTAGCACACCTCTCCCCCAGAAAACAACCAAGCCTGGGGGATGGCAAATGGTTACAGGAAGAGGGGACAGTGCTGGGGCAACATTCCCAAACAAACGAAGCATTCTAAACACAGGAAACAGGTACACACCTCTTATATCTGTACCATCTGAAAGGACAGAGGATGTCACGGGCCAACAAAAAGTTGAATGTAAAAGGATAGCTGAACAACATCATAAACAAAATTTAAAGAACAACACGAAAAAACTCATAATCATAAGGGACTTCATGATTCACAGTGTGGACCCTGAACTGAAACAAAATGAATGTGCAGATGTGCAGGTCAGATGTCTCCCAAGAGCATCCTCTTGAAGGGACAATGACTGAATAGTCAACATAGTTAAGAGGGAAGAAGAGTGCTCAAACATCCTGGTCCACCTAGAAGCCAATGACCTTGCCAGCCATTCAGTGGAGGAGGTTAAGAAGCACATTGCGCAGCTTGGCAAAAAACTGGTTTCATTTTCGTCCAGCATTGCATTCTCTGAGATACTGCCTGTTTGGGAAAAGGGAAAGAATGGCAGAAAATCAAGAGAAAAAGATAAGTGAGCGCAACGCTTGGCTCAAGGACTGGTGCCACACAAAGGGGCATCACCTCGATGGAAACTGGGGCAACTTCTGTAAAAGGGACTTCATCAAATTGGATGACCTCTACCTGACTAAGGAGGGAGTCAGAACACTGGGCCAGACATTTGACATCCACTTGGGACATTTAAACTTGTGGGAAGGGAGAAGCACACATAGAGCCTGCAATCTCTCCCCCTCCAGCTAGCACCATATCTACACACTCCAGGGCAGCAAAAGCAGATAGCAAGAAACATGAAACTCTTTCCGACTCTCTATTTTGGTTGTAACTGTATGGGGATTAGGTCTCAGGGAAGGGACCTCTAGACTGTAAAGAATTGGTATGGCATGCATGTGCAGGGCTGCCAGTGCATTTCACTGGGCCAGCCCTGCACAACTCATGCAAATGAGGTCATAATGACATGCAAATGGATCCATTTGCACCTTGCATGCATAATGGCCTCATTTACATGTTTGGGTTTCAGTATATGGGAATTGCGCCTTGGGCATTCACATTCTAGGTATTCCAACCAGTCTGGGAGATGCGCTGGTGCATCGTGGTTGTGTTGCATGCATTTTATGGTATATTTAGCCTAGAAGCACCATTGTGCATTTAGTTTGAATATATCACTTTTGTGTTCTGGTGCAACTCAGTTGCATGGAGCAACCACTTGTGCCATAGCCAGGTACAGGTTTGCATATCAGCGCCAGGATGTTTTTTTCATTTTGAGGATTTTAAACATTTTCTACAACTAAAATGCTAACCTTCATTAAAATATAGTTAACAGGAGTTAAATGAAACCAAAGCCTTTACATGTCTGATAGCATAATATGTTTATATTGCTTTAATATTAAGAGTTTAAATTATTCTGATCTGCTGGTTATGAAAAGGAATTATTTTTATCTAGGAACTTTTAATATATAAAAATGCTCAAATAACTTGATTCATTGCAGCTCTTAGGAGGATGGTAACTGCATCTGTCTAGGTAATTGAGATAAACAATCTGCTGCATTATTTTAACCACTACCTAAATTATACACACACAGAGTATATCCATATTGGCTGAAATGATTCATGACAATAAAGGCAGTGTTTATTTTTATTTTATTTGATCTTGGATTTACACACCTCAGTATGTATTTTTCAGAAAAAAATGCAATTTGGGGTTTTGAACTTCAAGCAGTATGGTGAATAATGTCAATTATTTAGGGCACTGATAAGGCAGCAGAGGATTGAGAATCATGAGACACACTGGAATGGACTACCCCAGGCTGGTACTACTGAAAGAGCATCAGGTGTGTGTCTGTGATGATGTCACACTGTAACCCTCATGCACAGAATCCTACATGGTGATGAAACTGTGCTGGCCTGCTGGGCCACCTGGGAGAATATCTATATATCATAAATCTGTCATAATATGTACAACCATGAATCAAAGTGAGAGATGTTTAGAAAAGTACAATTCCTATCTTCCTTTCCCTACATCACCTGCATCAGTGAAAACATCATGATAAAATTAACTCTGAAAAACAGGTGTTTTTAATATCTGTTATTTACAGTACTTTCTAAACAAACTCTTTTCACACACAGCATGTTGAACTATTGTGTATACTCTGACATATTGTATTCCATTTGACTTGCCATAAGCATAAATGAACATTGCCATTTCCACTGTAGTTTGTTGTACTTCATAGAAATTGTATCTAATATTATATGATAGCAGTGCCCCATTCTTTAAAAATTGTATGGACACCTCCAGGTGTAATGCCTCAGAGTTGGGGCATCCCAGAAAAAACAAAAATAAATAAATCAATTAGGGGTCCACAGGTGCCTGGGGTGTCTGGGGTGGAGACTGCAGGGTATAGGTAAAATGGGCCCCTCAAAAGTAAATTCCCCTCCCTATACTGGGAAAACAACTGTAAAAAATAAAAGAAAAGTGCTCTGTGCACTTAAAACATTGTAAAATAATAGATTTTGTTGCAGCTCTGGTAACAATGGCCTGGGATGGGATGCCGTGCTGAGCTGCTCATGTACAGCATTCCACTCCAGCCATTCTAGAACACTGGGCATTCAAGTTTAAAGTTTAACAGTTTTAATCAGTAGATCCTGGTAGCTGTGGAAGGGGAGAGGATGCAACAGGTCTGGGGAGACAAGAAAAAGGATTACCTGGTGTTGGAGCCATCCCTCCAGACTTGCTTGCATGCCTGCTCCTTCTCCAGCTGCTGAAGATCGCTAGAAGTGGACGGCGCGATTGGTGGTGCCATCGGGGCGGCAAAAAAAAAAAAAAAGCATCTGATTCAGTCATTGGGCTGTGAGCCCTGCCATTTGTTTATTTTTGGCTCCTGATTAGTTTTAAAAGTAATCTCGGTCCCCTGTCGGCAGCACAGAAGAGCTGCATCGCAACCAAAAGCTGTCGGACATCCGAGGCCCCCTGCTGCCCTCCCTGCTGCCTGCTGAATTCCATCCAACTGGCAGAACACCTCCCACCTGCCGTTCACCTCCTCGACCTCCTCTGTGGTGGGTGAGTTGGCGGCAGCACTCTGCATCGTGCTGTCTGCCCATTTTAGAGGAAGAGACTGTCTTTTTATTTTTATTTATTTAAAAGCGAGCAGCGGGTGAGAAGAAAAGTGGCTGAGCACCGCAGGACAGTCGGGTCAGAGGACCCTTAATTTCATATTTGGGGCGGGCAGGAGCAAGTAACGTACACAGGAGGGGTTATCTAGCAAGGCCAAGTAAAGACCTTTAAATATTCAGCAGGGGCTGAGCTGAAGGAGAGGCAGAGAGATTGAGAGACAGCAGCTCTCAAAGAGCTAAATAATTAAAGGGTCCCCATGTAAAAGAGGGCACCAGGCCCAGTTTAAACAGAGGGCTACCAGCCCAATTTAAAGTGGGCTACCAGGCCCAGAATAGAGAGGGCACCAGGCCCATACGTTTAAAGCAGGGCACCAGGCCCATAAGTTTAAAATGGCACCAGACCCATTTTGGAGGGTGCCAGGCCCACAGTATTTAGGGTGCTAGTTCCCAAGTAATAAAGGGCACCAGGCTCGAATTAAAGGTAGGGCACCAGGCCCAAGGTAAAGCTGGGATACTAGGCCCAGAATAAAGGGAGCCCCAGCCTAGGTAGTAAGGACAAGCCAACCCAGTAGTAGACAGGGCAGACCTAGCCTATGGAGTTAGGGCAAGCCAGCCCAGTAGTAGTAAAGGAGCCCTGGCCTAGTGAGTAGGGGCAAGCCAACCCAGTAGTATAAAGGAAGCCCCGGCCTAGTGAGCAAGAGCAAGCCAGATCAGTAGTAGTAAAGGAGCCCCACCCTAGGTAGTAAGGGCAAGCCAGCCTAGTGGTAAGAAGGGCATATAGGCCCTATAGCAAATAAGGCATTCAAGCCTCTAGTGTTTCAGGCAACTAGTATAGGGCAAGTGAGACACACTAGTATAGTGACTGGGGCATTCATAGCAAAATGTTCAGGGATAGCCAGATCCTATTCAGGAAGGCCCTACAGTCAGAAAGGGTCCATTCACGGGTGCTTAGCTCACAATATGCTACAAAGGAACTGTAACCACTGTACTGTTTGTGCCACTGTTTATTACTCAAGCATCTAAACAATTGTGTAGCTAGAAGCAGCATGACTGCATTGTAACATTAGGATTGTGGTTATTTGCCCTGGCATCTGAACTATTGCCTCAGGCTTATGAACAATTGCCCTGTGCATATGAACTACTGCCCCGTGCAACGGAACTATTGCCACAGGTATATAAAAACTGCCCCACAAATAAATAATTGACCCCAAAATTGATAATTTGCCCCTTCTCCTGGCAAATTATCTGGTCATTATGCAGTTCTCTTGGCATTGCAAGAAGGTGTATCTACTAGCTACACTGTTGCCAGCGTATGGGGACAGTCTCAATCTTCTACCACATCAATGTTCTATGGTGTGGTCTGCTGTTCTACAAGTCTAGAATCAGTCTCTACCCAGAGGAAGACGTCTTCAGCATCATTCTTCACCAGAAAGTGTCTCACCATCAGATCATCTGCTCCGTCTGTGTCATTCGCCGAAGTCGAGTTCGTCACCTTTCGTACAAGTCGCACCCACCATTTCTTCTGTTCTGCAGTTCAAAGCTACGTTCACTGAAGTTCAAGCGCATCACAACCATCGTGCTAGTGTCGTTTCATATGGTTCCTGTTCTGGCTGTCCAAAGTTGGTCGCCCTCCACAGAAGAGTGTGCACATCCTGGAAGAACCTGGTCTGCACCCCCGGGTCGTTCACCGCAAGTCAAGTCCATCAAGCCTAGTGCAGGACGCATCCACCATTTACTTGTTTTGTTCTAGTTTGTTGTGATAAGGCTACAGAATCAACCATCTTCACTTCAGATCCTTCTGGTTCTTGGCTGCATCGGAGATCCATCTTCACTTCAGATCCTTCTAAGTCTTGCTGGCCCTTGGAGTGCTGCAGCATCGTCCAGGTTGTGGTAGTCCTGCAGTGGATTTGTTGCCACACATCTCCTGGTTTCTCTTCTTCAATGGAAGCCCTAGAAGTAAGTTTTGGCCAAAGGATTCTTTGCATCCAGTGTGGAATCTGACAGCCCATAAGTGGGTTCATTCCAGGAACCAGCTTCTCTGGTTCTTTCTTTCCAGCAGCCTTGGAGAGAGTTGGGCTATTGCCGAGAAACCTATGGTCTGTTCACAAAACCTCTCACCTCCCCAGTGGCCTTATCTAGGTCCTTGCTGGGAATTGTGTCTTAGTGTTCTACAGTTCTGTTTACTTCTTTGTAGCTACCAACAAAGAACAATGGTGCACACAAAGACGACAGACATTTGGACTTTGTGATAATTCTGCGGTCATTGTAAAACCAGATATTGTGTTGTGGGTAGAGAATAACACCTGATTTCTGTCTAAATATTATTTTTACTTTCTGCTTACTGCTAAAACATTTTAGAAGTATTGTGGCAGTAGGCCAAGGTGCATACCAAAATCCTTTGTGTAATTATTTTAGCAGTGTTAGATAGAAGTAATTCTGTTCTCTCTATCGCCCTGTCATTGCGGTGCCTACCTCCCTTGAGACTGTGTCTCCCTACTCACTGTTACTGAATAAATGCCCTGTAGGCACTGAATCTCTTGGACAACTCCTGCCTCTCCTTGTCTGGGTAACTTTTATCTTTTCCACAATAATTCAGACCTTGGTGTCCCACTCACTCATTTCACCATCTTTAGAGAAGAGCACCCGTGGATCACCACACAGGCCTCACTCTTCCAGAGGTGAAAGTTTTTCCAGTCCTGCCAATGTACATTTAATGCCATACACAAACCATATAAGCAACAACATATTACTATGTGATTTGAAGGGGCACTGTCATATTTGTTACAAAATGTACCTGCAGAAGAAAGACATCTTGAGATATTCTGTAACTATATAAACTGAAATCCCAACCTTGTACACATAAGTCTCCATACAATGTCTATAATAAGTAACGCTGGTCAAGATATTGTACTACATGGGTACATTTTTTATGGCTGCAGTGAACAGAGCCTGAAGCCATCTTGCTGTTGCATTATAAATGTGATACCAAACCACAAAAATTAGGAGTTTTCAGTGTAATCCTTCCACAACTCAAAATTGCTTCACCAGTAGAATGAAATACTGCCCTCTTTCTATTCCATAGACCAGTTCCAGAACTATATTTTTAGCTCGTTCATCTTTCTTGTCATGATTGCATCAAGTGACCCAACAGCTAATGTCTCCAAGTAGGTACAAAAGAAAGTTAATTACACCACTTCTTTGAAACAGTTTAACTGTCTGGAACAATGCAATCAGAAACTTTTTTCTTTGTAAGCTAGTGTCAAAAAAAAGCCTTGCTTTAGTAGCCAGCTACTGAGAGAGAGAGAGAGAGAGAGAGAGAGAGAGAGAGAGAAAGAGAAAGAGAGAGAAAGAGAGAAGGGGGGAGAGAGAGAGAGAGAGAGAGAGAGAGACAGCACTGTTCAGTTTGTAGCCATAAATATGCGAGGAATTTGTAAAAACCAAAAAATCAGACATCTATTTGACCTGTCTTAACACAGGATTTAATATGTTCCCTTGCTATCCTGTAATTGTATTTATTATTGAAATGTGATTTTCTAGTCTTTGGAACCTAAATAATTTACTGGACATAATTTTCAACAAAGGACACACCAAGGTTTTAAGGGGGTAACTCTGGAGGAATTTCATATAGTTTTATCAGTCTCAAGTGTGTGTGTGTGTGAGTTTTCTTCTCTGAAGAACTGCTTTATGTTAACCATCTCAGGACCTATACTGTATGTCTGTTAGTGACACTGAAACTCTGGTGGCTTTATATTTGTAGAAAGGTTAAATTCTTTAACTTTTTAGGGGTTCCCAGGGGTTGCAAGGAGCATCCTAGGGCATTATAAAGTAACCACAGTGGTGTCAACTGCAATATCTGGCTACCCCAGAATACATACCGCTCACCCTGCTAGGACCAAAATGAGGGACACTGATCATTTAAATCAAGGACAAATGCTCACAATCAGGGACACATTTCTTACATGTTTAAAATGGTCAATTGATGAGACAGGCAGCTAATTGAGGAATCTAAGGACTGTTAACTAAAGTACTTTGTTGATAGGAACTAAATCATAAAGACATATCTGACTTTTGTAAAGACTGAGTTATTGTTGCATTGTGATTGTAAAGTATTTGTTGTCATTGTGTCTGTGCTATATCAAAAGGGATTGACGATTGTAGTCTACAGTTCTGTATATGGGGCTACTATAGCCCAGACTGCAAGAAGAAGTAAGCCCGCACATAAAATGAGATGTCCCTACTCTGCTGTCATGGTAAATTAATTGTAAAAAATTAAAAGTACATTTTAGGTAGTGCTGTGCAGAATACGGAATTCTGCCAGCAAAATTAGGGTGGAATCACCATTCTGCCGGTAGAATGGCCACCCATATTTTCTAGTTCTTCTGCAGAATTTCACCTACTGTGTTCTGCAGAATATTATTCTGTGGAACAGCAATTTTGTCCATGGAAAACTATTCTGCAACATTTTTCATGGAAAATATTGAGAACCATGGAATAAAATTAAGTGGAACAGCATTTTTCCCCAGAAAATCATTCTGCAACTATTTTCTGTTACAGAATTCCACCATTCAATTTCTAGTGAAATTTGGCAGAATTTTGGATACATTTTGAACATTTCACAGAATTTCCTTCTGCCGGAATTTAAAAATTCCACACAGTACGTAATTTTAGGGTCCCCTGGAAATCACAGGTTTGAAACCTGCTGGACCAAAATACTCATTGTGTGATACTGAGCAAGCCTCATTAACTTAAAGTGCAGCAGTCCATGCATCTGTAGAAATGTGCAGCAGCAGTATCCCACTGAAAATGAGATGTTTCATCTCTTTTTAGCTGTCCTGAGCAAATAAATTGTAACTACACAATCAAAACATTGACAGCAGCTGCCAGCCATTCTATGTGCCCCCCAACCCTCCAAACCACACACACTCACACCCAGTGGAGAAAGTGTGGTCTAGTGGTTACAGCACTTTTGGGAACTGAGAAAGTCTCAAGTTGAAACCCTGCAAAAGTCAAATACTTACTGTGTGACTGTGAGTAAGTCAGTTAATATTCACACTGCTCCATTTCACCCAGATGGGGAAATGCACAGAAGCAAGAAAATACTGCTGGCAGCCACTTGTGCATCTGCCCCCTCCTCCACAGGCAGTGTTGAGAACCAAGATGTTGCAAGCTCAGGTTGCTCTGCTACCAATACTTTGTGTGACACTGAGCAAGTCAGTGCATGTAGCTGCAAAGATGTGTTGAAGCAGGCACACAAGTGGAAATGAAATGCTGCCTTTCAGTTGGGTGATTCTGAATAAATGCACTGTAAAAATGGATAAAATTGGGAGCCTTCTTCAAATGAGATGTTGCATCACATCTGGATTATTGTGGGAGAATACAGTGGGGAACACAAAGACAATGCCAGCAGCAGCCAGACTTTCCTGCCCCCCCCCACCTCCCTCCTCACATGTAGTGTAGTGCTTAGAGCAATATTGGGAACCACAAGATTTCTGGTTCAAACTTTGCTAGGGTCAAAGACTCACTTAGTGATCCTTAGTAGGTCAGGTAGCCTCCCAGTGCAGTGTGCCACTCAACCCAGCTTTGGAAAATGGAAGAAGCAGGATCCCATTGGTAATTAGATATTGTATTTCAGCTGGGTGACCCTGAGAAAATTATTTGTTAACAAAATAAATCATCAATTTCTGGCTTTTTGTGCCTCCTACCTCCACTGACAGTGTATGCAGTGGTTCCTCTTTTATCACTGATTTGGATCTCTACAAGGGACTTGTCTTGGAGAGTTTGACACAAGGGGTGCCTTGCAACAAACAGTGCAGCAATCAAAATTTTGGAAGTCATCCTGCCACAACCCCTGATGTAGGTCCTTTGCACCAAATACCACAGGTTAGACTAGCCCTCCAATTCTAACTTTGCACCACACAGGGAATCATTTTATAGGGCTAGCGCCAAAGCTTTGTTGTGAGCAGACATAAAATATGAAAAGTGTCGCAACTGCACCAAACATTCCAAAATCATGATGCATTGTGTCAAAGGAGCTTAGCACAGCTGCAGCAAATGCTGCAGGGTTTAAAGCAAACCCTGTGTCAACCTTCTAAAATCTGGCCCAGTTTAGTCCAGTGGTGAGGGCACTGTTAGGAAACACAAGATCATAGGCTCAATCCCTGCTAAAGCTGAATTTGGTGAGATTCTGTGTCATTGATTCACCCCATGTCCCTCCTCCACCCTCATTGTTGGGACTGCATACCTTGTGCACAATACAAGACATGGAGGGAGGCAGCAGCAGCCTTAGGCTCTAAGTAGCAGCTAGGATTCAACAAAACCAGATTGCAGCCTCTGAATCAACCAAATAACCAGTTACGGGATTAGTGATTTTTTTATCCCCCCATGCCTGCTGGTAGATTGTACTCTGGACCAACTAAATGACTATTTATCAGATTTGTGCACCAACTCTGTTTCCTCCTCTGCAAAATGTCTCTGTCAAGAGAAGAAGCCCAGTGGATAACTACAGCCTCTGGCTATGCAGTGATTAGGCAAGACCATCAAGGCAAGAAAAGAGGGGGAGGTATTGCCATGTTTATCACCACCAGACTACAGTTCACCCCAGTCCAAATCACCGCACATACACTCCAAATAGACTCCTTATTAATCAAACTCAAACTGTCTTATTCCACCCATGTCTATGTGGCGGGTTTCTACTCCACTCCAACTACCCCCCTGCCCAGTGTCCTAGACCATCTGACCACTTCAAAGTCTTCTGCCACAGGTTGCGAGCTCTATATCCTTGGTGACTTCAATTTCAACTGGCTAGCCAAAGACTGTACCAAACTATGCACCAAAATAACTGCTCTAACCCTACTCCAGCTAATCTCCCAACCAACTCGGCTAAGCCCAAAAACGTCAAACCACTCCCTCTTGGACTGGGTCCTCACCTCCCACCCACACGGGATTATTAATGCTGGTCTCCTCCCTGACTCCCTTAGTGACCAACACATGATATACATGGTCAGGAAGGTGCACAGACTAGCAAAACCTCCCTCTAAGATGATTCCCACGTGATCTTACAACTCACTATCTCTACCTGCTCTTCTGAATGGCCTGGCTCATATTGACTGGTCCTTCATACCCAAGGCACGCTCAATTGACCATGTGTACAAAACTCTTAAGGTCAGATTCATCGCAGTCTGGAACAAGCATGCCCCATTAAGAAGGGCATGAGTCAGGGGATCCTACCATCCTTGGGTCTCCACTGATCTCATTAGCAGCTGCCACACCAGGCATCAGGCATGGAGTAAACATAAATTAACATGCTCCCAGGAATCCCTACAAAGATACTGTATCCTCTGTAATTCCTGCATCAAATTGATTCACCGGGCCAAAAAGAACTACTTCGCGATGGCCCTGAACTCTAACCTTAACCATCCCACCAACTTTTAGAAAGCTCTCAAATCTCTCATCTCCCCCCCATCCAACCACCAACCCCAACCCTAACCATCCAAGGCTCGACCGTCACTCTTCCTGGTGAAGTAGCCTCTGCCTTCAATACCTTCTTCACTAGCTGTGCTGCGTCTCTCCTACCCAACTGCCCACCCATACCATGCACACCACACACCACACTGCCCACCCCATGCACACCTCATACCCCTCCAAAAGCTCAGAACTCCACACATGCCACCAGTTTCTCTTTCCACCTAGTAACACCAGCCAAGGTGCTACAAGCACTGTGCTCACTTAACCCCAGCAAAGGCAAATGCCCCACAGGCCTAGATGCCAAATTACTTCACTTATCTACCCCAGCAATAGCTGCTCCAATAGCCGACCTCCTCAACATCTCATTCTCCATGGCCAAAATCCCAGCTGCATGGAAGCAGGTGACTGTTAACCTCCTCCTCCCAAAGGATGGCAAACCCTCCATGCCGGGAAATTACTGCCCCATCTCCCTTCTCCCTATTCTGGCCAAAATTCAGGAACACCTTGCACTTACCCATCTTTCCAAATGCCTTGACACTTCCTCTTTCTTCACCCCCTATCAGTCTTGTTTCCACAAGTCTCACTCTACCATCACCTCCCTATTAAGAATCACCGATGACATCCTTACAGGGATGGACAGAGGGCACATCACCTTGATCATTTTCATAGACCTGGCCAAGGCTTTTGACACTGTCTCCCACCCTAGTTGCCAAACTAAATGATGCCAGCATCTCCGACCATGCCACTAGATGTTTCCATGCCTACCTGGTAGGCCGACACCAGTCGGTAAAAATTGGCCCTCACATATCTTCCAACCTTCCAGTCACTATGGGGGCTCCCCAAGGCTCAGTTCTGGCCCTATGCTTTTTTCAGTATTCCTAAATGACCTCCCACAAGACTGTACACTCTCATCTATCCAAATGTAGGTGGACGACTCCGTACTGTATGCCTCAGGCCCTTTCACAGGTGAGGTGCCAAATGTGCTTCAGCAGGACTTCAATGCCATACAGCAATGGTTCTGATCCAACCAGCTATTCCTAAATCTGAAAAAAAAGTCTTGCTTACTTTCGGGACTCAACCACAGCTAACCTGCCTAGTCTCATGCCCCTACTTCCTAACCTTAGATGGGGACCCCTGGAATCCTGAACCTCCTTCAGATACCTGGGTGTCTGGCTTGACCAATACCTGGATTTCTCCACCCATATCAAGTCATTGTACAAAAAGCTTCACCCAAAACTTGGTGCTCTATATCATAACAAAGACTGCATGTCCAAGCAAGGTCTTAGGGAAATTGGTCATAAAATGATTCTCCCACTACTTGATTATGGCGATGTGGTTTATGACACTGCACCCTCATCTAACCTGGCCAGCCTCTTTTCCACTCCTTCTGTCATTTCAGCCAGGACTGCTCACCGATGACCCACCACTGTGACCTGTATAGGGCCCTGGCCCTGACCTCACTCTAGTCCCACAGACAGATCCACTGCTCCAAAATCATTGCCAAATTCTGGTCACAAACTCTTCCTCCATACCTCCTGTCCCCCATAATGGCTCAGCCTTATCCAGCCTACTCACTCAGAAGCAGAGAATCCAGGCTTCTCCAAGTGCCATTCATGCACACCTTCAATGGCCAATCATCTTTCAAATTATTGCAGGCCAAAGTTTTGGAATGACTTGCCTACAGACATCAGGCATTCCACGAACCCCAGACATCTCAACCCACTCCTCCACACACACTTCACCGCCACTTGCACATGCTCTCGGTAACCAAATACATATGCCCACATGACCTCTGGTTCCTGCTATCCATTAGACATGCCATAATCAGCAGCTACACTGTAGGGTCCTAAAAGTTATTGATGTCTGTTCTTTATGCTGTAGATAATGCACAAGTATGTAAATACCTAGTGACCTCAATGTCATTGGTCTACTGCCTCTGGGCAAAATTCTGTATACTTTTGTAAATCCTGCAATGTATTTAAGTTTCTTCCTATGTTCCCCTATACCCCAATTTCCCCCAGGTCATGTTTGGAAATGAGTGGTCCTCCACTCAGTACACCTGCCTGGTTAAACTCTTAAATACACAAATACATAAATAAATATTGTCATATATAAAATACAGCTATCTATACCTGTCATTTATGGATTATAAAAATGTCATTGAAAGACAATAGGAATCTACATCTATAATCATTTTCAGGACCTGGGGAAATGGAGCATATTATAGAAATACGAATCTATAGTCTACACATGACAGATATAGATAACTGTTTTCTATACATGCCAGCAGAATAGAGGCTGCAATTACCCACAGGGCTTCCCCTTTTGAAAGAGAGAATGTTCCAGAGCAGAAGATAGAGCTAGTTCAAGAATACCATGGATTGTCAGACGGTTGATTCAGAGCCTAAAGAGCATAATCGGCTACTTCTTCATATATAGCCTCTCTTTATAAAAAAGTGCACCCAAAGACTACCAGTGGCAATGAATGCCAAGGAAGATGCAGCAGAGGCCCCAGGATTATTGGGTGGGAAGTATCATTATATTAAGAAAAAATATATAATGCAGGGGTATAACTATATTAAGAAAAAAATATATGACCAGACTTGATGGCAGCAGTGAAATCATGTTTGGGCGGTGAGTATATTGTAGAGTGATAAAATATAATATTTGAGTTAACTGTTATTGAATGTGTGTGATAAGGGAGGGTTTTGCCAGTGGGAACCAATCGTTTGGTATTCTTTCCCCAAGGGTCATACTAGCATATAACCAAGTCCACTTAATCTTTTTCTTAGTGGAGGAACCACACAAATACCATTTTGAACTTTATCTTCACATCTTGGAATAACCAATCGCCACAGGAGTTAACGACCAAGGCCCTGGACTTTATATCAGCCTGTAAGTCAGAGGTCAGTGCAGTGAACATCTTCAGTCACCCGATACTCATAGGTGATGTGAGGGTGAAGGATTCTTTTTTTTTTTGGAAGAAAAAGAAGCACATCACTCACCCTGAACTGCACACAATTATCCCCCATGTCTTACCTTGTCCCATTATGAGAACTCCCTGGTGTCTGTCATCCCTCACACTTAATCCCCCACCCCATCCCTTGACAGCAAACAGCACAGCTTTCTACTCACCTCTTCAGCCAGTTGTCTTCAAGGATAAGGGACAGGGTGAACTTGGACACTGGTGGGGGGGCTTCATCTGGGACAAGGAGAAGGAGAAGGAGAGATGTGGTTTTGCCTGTAGAACCCTTTAGGATTCTCATCAAATTGCCCATTGAAATTATCAGTTCAAAAACAAGACCCATTTTCAGACTTTTTGAGGTAATTGTGGACCACTGATGACTGAGAACTAATCATGAGAGGATCGCCTATCCCTAGCTGAAACTAACATAAATTGTAGAGTTTACTAAAAGGCCAGTTAACATGAAAGAATTGGGATAATATCATCTCTCCCCTACCAGAATCAGACATTGTCATTGTCTCAAAGATTTAAATTCCTTCGTATACCGCCCCAACAGCGACATGTCAACATCGACCCACGCTATAGTGACAACAGCATCAAAGCCACTGTAGTGTCGGTGCTGGACCCTGGCACTGTCTTCTGGGGGTCTTGCACTCCATCCGCCGTCAGCTCCAACTTGGAGTTAATTATATTACTTGAGGGGTTGTGGGGGGAACAGAAAACATGGTAGGCAGTGAGTATCTTTATGCCGACTGCAAATGCAATCAGCATAAAGTTTTCGCTGTTCCGTTGGGTGACAGAATTTTTGCTGACGAACGGTCTTATATAAAAATTCCTTAACCCCTCAACAAGTATTCATCAGTGACATAGCTAATGACCTAAATGGGAAAGTGTGCCTATTTGTGGATGACACAAAGCTCTGCAGTAGGATGGACTCAGCTGAAGGGACTTAAAAGATAGAGTCAGACCTAAGGAAATTGGAAGAATGGTCAGGCAATTGTCAGTAGTTGAAGTTCAACACCAAAAATACAAGGTTATGCACCTAGGAAGACCCAACCCAGGTAGAAATTACTTTCTAAATGGGGTACAGCTGGTGGTAACAAAACATGAGTGTGATCTTGGGGTGATCATTGAAGATGACATGAAGGTTGGCAAGTAATGTGAAAATGCAGCACAAAATTGCAGAGGCATCTTGGGTTGCATTGGTAGGGGCATAACCAGTAGAAAAAGTGAGGTAATTATGCCACTGTACAGGTCCCTGGTGAGGTCTCAGCACATAGACTAAAGACTATAAAAAGAAGCACAACAAAGATGGTGCAAGGTTTCCATCACAAGCCATTTGATGCAAGGCTAAAACAGTTCAACATGTACACACTAGGACAAAGAAGGGATTGGGGGACATGTAGAGATGCTTAAACACCTGAAGGGTATCAAAAAGGTACAGGCACAGGATCTCCTTCAGGTAAACAACTGCACTCAGACCAGAGGTCATGACATTTGCCTAAAGGGGGCAGGCTCAGGAGCAACACAAGGAAGTTCTTTTCAATAAGGGTGGTGGAGCCTTAAAATGGCCTCCCCTCAACAGGTGGTGGGGTCAAAGATGGCCAGAAAATTCAAGCTGGCATAAGACAGATGGTGTGAAAAACTTAAGACAGCAGCCTGATTGGGTGGGGGATAATATACATGGACAGACTAGATGGTCTATTTGCAGACACATTCTATGATTCTAAGTGTTGCTTTCCAGTCTCTTCCCTCCTGACTAGGACAGTGGCATGCCTGATTTCCATTTAATCTCTTCCCATCCTCAGACAGGCTGAATTATCAAAATTATAGCTTGTTCATCTAATTTTACAAAAGCCTGTGAACTCACGTGTTTTCACCCTAATTTCAGACACATACTGAAACAAACATTTATGACTCCCAGCCTTGGAGCTGTGCTCAAATGCACAGGAATTATCTAGATCTGAGCAAATTGCACATATTCAGCTGTGCAGCTCTGCATCTGTGAATTCAACAAAACACAACAAAAGTCACATCCCTTGTCAACCCTGATCTGATCAGGCAATGATCCCTATGGAGGCTAGGGCTGTTTTCTAGTGCAGAGCTAGACTTGACACTGGGTATCCAATCTTCATGTCTGCCTGATTTGCACAGAGCAGGAATTGTAGGATACAGCATTCCTTCAAGGTGCTCATCTTCCCTATAACAATACCTAGTCAACGACCGGTTGTGGTACAGACAGGAAAGCATGGGGAAGGAAGACATCAGCTGACTCATCTCTCTGGCAGGTAGTTGTGTGCATGCCCCTGCTGCCAATGTCCTTGGGGTAAAAAAGGAAAAGTGTGAAATGAACAGGTCAATAGGATGAGAGCAAACCCATTGACTCTGTATAGCCTCCTCTTATCTCTACTCATCTGTGCTCTGAAAGGCATCCTTGACATTTATGCCACACAATATAGAGGAGTGAAGGAGCAAGCCATGGAGTTGTAAGGAGAGCTGAAGGTAAGGGGTGATAGCAAGGGGAAGTTGTGGTAAGGTCAGTGAGGTGTAGTAACCCATTTCCTTCACTAGCTCTGCTGGTATGTACTGGAGGCAGGCATTTTATAATAAATGCACCAGTGGGGCTAATGAGGTATCCATAGTGCTAGTGGATTGTCCCAGACACTTTTCCTGCTGGTTAGAAGTGTTGCAAAAGTGAAATTCTACCCAAGAATATACAGTACAGGTCTTATAAACAAAAGATAACAGTAAGTGATGGTGGCTTTGCAGAGCTACAAACTATCCAGTGTGAGCTGACAAGGGGCCAAGAAGGAGGCTGTATGCTGTTGGCAGACCACACAGTGAGGGATCTGGGGCTAAGAGGGGGAGTTCCACTGGATTCCAGATGGCGCTTAGGATATACAGAGTGGTGGGTGTGGGGGAGGGGGCAATGGGCTACCTTGGAAGGTCACTGGCCCAACAAAAAAATTGTCTGAACAACAGCTCAGCAGTGATCCTCAGGAGATCAGATAGGGTGAAATCTTCCAGTGACACAGCCTCTCTCTAAAAAGTCTCTGTATGATACAATTCCATACAACTGTGTAATGTTGTACTAAAACTACCATGGAATGAAAGCTTTAGCAATGTTTTTCACTACCCCAATCTCCCTGCACTGATGGCACTATGTTTTGACTTGCCTATGGCAAGCAAGCATACAAAAGGGGGAGGAGAGTATATTTAAAATGTATTGGAGGGCATGGGACAGAGTACAATATATTTTATGTAAGAGGAGGGAGGCCAGTAGACTTAAAATGGGGTGCGGGTGGGGGCAGCATATTTGAGTTGTAGGAGGGCATGCCTCTAAATCTTTCCAAACCAAAATGTGGGACACCATTGAAATGTACTGAAATGTACTGACCCCGATAAAGGAAAACAACACTAGTCATCTGTTGCATTCACAGCTGCTTGATTTTTCTGTTTGCAAGATAAAAATAGATTAGATGTACCATTAGTTGTGGTCTGTTATTGTTAAATATACTTATATGATGATTATTGTGGTCCATGCTTTGACTGAGCTAGGTTGGCAACTGTTTACTACAGCAATCAAAGACAAAGCATGTTCAACCGATACCCACTGTGGTTGAATGCTGTGCTGTGGTCAAGTTTTTGCCTGGACTGTTACTGAAAGTAAGGTGAGGTGAGGTGAAGAGGGTATCCCTTGAGTCTAGTGAGCAATTTTCAGCAACTTTATTTATCCAATGCCAAAACAGTGAGCGTAAAATCGGCTATGTACACTTAATAATGCATTGTAAGTTTAGCACCTTTGTTTCTGACAGATTATGTATTTTATAGATTATATCAGTGTTTGTTTGTCAAGCCACTTCTGAGCTGGCAATCTGGTGCTGGGGTTAGAGTCACAGCCTGTGTTGCTGGTGGACTAGGGTCCAGGACTAGCTATGGGGAGTTTGATTTTTTCCCCTTTGATGTTGCTGGTGTCTAATTTTCTTTCCTGTTCTTTACCCCTTGTTCTGCCCCCACTGCCCACTTTGTTCCCCCATTGCCTGAAGGTTGCCCCCCCAATGTTCTCCTACTGTTGACTTGTGTCCCACACCCTCGGACTAGCCTCCCTCCCTTACTGTGCAGCGATATTGGCTCTTGCTAGAGTTTGTTCCAATCATTCCTCCTACCTCACCTTTCTTCTTTGACTGCACATTTCCCCCCTACCTCCTTTGCTAACTCCCTGCTTTCTTAAATAACTTGCATTCTGGTTGGACTCTCTACCCTCAGGATCTCTCTACTCTCTATATCAGCCTGTGGTAGACCACTTTCTGCCACCCCTATTTTTCAAAGTCACCACCCTTGGCTACTTTAAATGTCCATCAAAGAAACATTTAAACCATCCACTGAAGACTATGGTTCCCTGCTTAATGGAAGCTTGCCATCACATTAGTATTGGCTTTTATTCTTCCAGGTTTGCCCTCAGTCCCCATTGTAGCCATACCTCTCCTCTCTGCACCATTTCATCTACCATTACTTGAAGGCCTGGGTGCGGAGCCCCTTCTCCTTCCCCACATAGTAAAAGACACAATCACTGCTCACATTTTAAACACATGGAAAACACAGGATCTACCAGATAAATTATCAAACTTTACCAAAACTTTACACGAAACTGACTACAGCAATTCATCTTTATGTTTAAACCCATGAAACACACTTATCAAGTTAATGTGTTAGCAGCCATAGTGATTCTGACCAGAATTTGTTTCAGTAGGGATAGTAGTGTAATCAAAGCTCATAATAGAACTGGGTAACATTTTATTTTAATTGTTCTTAAGTGCATTGCAATTACTGTATAACTACAATGTAACTACTATGTACAGTAAGTACTGTGTAGTTACATGTAACTACAATGTAGTTGGTAATTAGTTTCACATTTGCATATTATGTAGTTATAGACACATTTCTATGAAGTAACTACACTGTTATTGCACTGTAAATACTATGTAGTTGTTAATTACTTTGACCTTTAACTGGTGGGTAGTTATACAATTTGCATGAAGTAGTAGCTACACGTGCAACCACAACCATTTCTCTTTTGGTATAAATTGATTTATGCTAGAAGTGTAATTACACATGTAACAGCTATTGCAAAGTGCAACAGAAAAATTGATTTATGCTGAAAGTGTAACTACACATACATACAGGACCTCCTTGTGAATGAGCTTGCTCAATGGAGTTTTCCTACAATAAACTTGAACTTGAACTTGAACACATATAACAGCTGTTGCAAAGTGCAACATACATAGTTACATTTGCCAGAAAAAAATGATTTGAGGCAGAAGGGAGGCAACAGTAATTGCAGCAACTACCACTTCATGAGAACTGTGCAACTACAACACTGTACTACCTATCTTCTCCATGTCAGTCTTCACCATTTATCACTGTCTGGGTGACAATCAGAGGCACAGCACCACACAGGAGCTATATTTTGCAGGGAGAGGAGCTGGTGCCAGAGGCAGTGCTGCTCTTGGGGCCGATGCATTACATGGTGCTTGCGGGTTAGCCAGAAATGGTCAATGTCTCCTCCTCCTCCACTCCAGTTATGCTTCTCCCACCATCGCGAGTGCAGCTCCTCACCTCTGCTCAAGTAATTTCATCTTTGTAGCCTTGTCAGTTGTTCCAATGCCATTGCCAGTGCCATTTTCACTCCATTTCATTTCCACCTTACGCTAGTAACTCTACACAGTTTTACATAGATACACATATGTTGTCAGCAGATAATGGCCTTGTGGCCCATCCAGTCTGCCCTATCCCTCTATCTAATGCTTAAGGTACCCTAGATGCTACAAGTTCCCCTTCACCCTAGCTTGATAATTCCCATGTGCATATCCCACACATTCTTGAATCCCTGAACCATGGCAGCCCCCATCACTTCCTGCAGGTGACTGTTCCATCTCTCCACCACCCTTTCAGTGAAGTAGAATTTCCTCAAGTTCCCTCTAAGTTTTGCCCCTTTTAGTCTCATGCTGTTCCCCCTTGTTCTGCTACAGATCAGACAGTAAGGGCAACCCTAGGAGGCATCCCCCAAGTGCAGATCAGCAACTAGCCTTACTGTCTGCTGAGCATCACTGATCTTCACAAACTACTTATACAGGGCTGTGTCATATCCCCTATTTCCTTCTTAGGAAGCAGGAAGGGGAGGGCTCAGAGAAAAAAAATTATAATAACATTTTTACATTTCTACTAGCTCTCTTTCATCCACTCAGAACAACAGATTGTTTTCCTCTTAATTTGATTAATTTTGTAGTCTTTTGTTCCATCCACTGGCACACACTTGGATATCATTGGCTTCCAACACTGCGGGACACTCTTCAGCAGTCATGTCACCAAGAGGCAGGGCCGCTGTCCCATATGCTGGGAGATTTGTCACCTCAGGGCTCAGCTCCATGAAGCATGGGGTGAGATCAGCCTCCTAAGTAACCACCTACAGGGAAACATTTCTTTTAGGAGTGCACCTTCACATCGCCAACACCAAACTAGCACATCTCTCCCCCAGAAAACAACCAAGTCTGGGGGATGTCAACTGGTTACAGGAAGAGTGGGCAGTGCTTGGGCAACTTTCTCAAACAAACAAAGCATTCTAAACACAGGAAACAGGTACACACCTCTTATATCTGTACTATCTGAAAGGACAGAGGATGTCTCGGGCTAACAAAAAGCTGAATGCAAAAGGATAGCTAAACAACATCATAAACAAAATCTCAAGAACAACAGGAAAAACTCATAATCATAAGGGACTCCATGATTCACGGTGTGGACCCCCAACTGAAACAAAATGAATGTGCAGATCTGTAGGTCAGATGTCTCCCAGGAGCATCCACTTCAAGGGACACTGACCGAATAGTCAACATAGTTAAGAGGGAAGAAAACTGCTCAAAAATCCTGGTCCACCGAGAATCAATGACCTTGCCAGTCGTTCAGTCGAGGAGGTTAAGGAGCACATTGCGCAGCTTGGCAAAAAACTGGTTTTATTTTTGGCCAGCATTGCATTCTCTGAGATAGTGCCTGTTTGGGAAAAGGGAAAGAACGGCAGAAAATCAAGAGAAAAAGATAAGTGAGTGCAATGCTTGCCTCAAGGACTGGTGCCACACAAAGGGACATCACTTCAGTGGAAACTGGGGCAACTTCTGTAAAAGGGAGTTCTTCAAATGTGATGGCCTTCACCTGACTATGGAGGGAGTCAGGGCATTGGGCCAGAAATCTGACATCCACTTGGGACATTTAAACTGGTGGGAGGGGAGAAGCACACCTAGTGCCTGCCATCTCTCCCCCTCCAGCTAGCACCATATCTACTCACTCCAGGATAGCAAAAGCAGATAGCAGGAAACATGAAACCCTTTCCGACTCTGCAGATGACCAAAGCAAAGGAAAGGGAGGAAACAAAACTTATAAAAAAGGCAAAGGGACTAAAAATCAGATCAAGGGGGGCATGACAAACAAAGTGACACATCAAGAATGGTCAGCGCTATGACTCAATGCTTGGAGTCTGGCTAACAAAATGACTGTCCTCACTGCCTCAATAGCTGAGACAGGACTAGACTGGGTTGTTGTGACCGAAACATGGTTCACAAAAAATCATGGTTCAGAGGTGACTATCCCAGGGTATAACTTGTTGAGGAGAGATAGGACTGGGAAAAAGGGAGGTAGGATAGCTATTTATGTTAAGGATACCATCAATGCTACAGAAATGCAGCATGCACAAGGGGAAACAGAGGATCTATGGATCACAATGGGGGCCAGTAGCTGGTAGGAATAATCTACCAAGCCCCAAATCAGTAGGAAGACAGGGATAAGGAAATCCTGGAAACCATCCTCCAGATGTCAGGCAAAGGGGACGTGGTGCTGGTGGGGGATTTCAATCTGCCAGGTATAGATTGGAGTACCCACACAGTGGCATCACAGAATAGCAGGAAATTCCTAGTCACAATACAGGAAGTAGGCTTAAGTCAATTAGCGATATCTCCCACAAGGGGTAGCGAGATTCTAGATCAGATGTTTACAAATAGTGATAGGATTCTGGGTGTCGAAGTAACGAACCACATTGGCAATAGTGACCATAACACGGTATGGTTCAGGATAAAAAGGACTGAAGACTCCACACACTCAAAACTGAAGATCTCTGACTTCAAGAGGGCAGATGTTATAAAAATGAAGGACTGCCTGAGGGACAACCTTAGTAACACAACAGAAGGGAGAGCTGAGGAATGCTGGATAAGGCTCAAAGATGCAATAACCATAGTCACATCACAGTGTGCTCATCAGGTTAGTAAGAACAAAAGGAGGAAAAGACCACTATGGTCTTTCAAGGAGATGGCAGCCATGGTGAAAGAGAAGTGCATAGCCTTCAGAAAGTATAAGGAGTCAGGGAACGAGGTGGAAAAAAAACAGAATATAAGCAGAAACTGCAAGAGACAGGAAAAATTATATGAAATGCAAATGCTCAGACAAAGGTTAGGATGGCTCAGGAAGGAAAAAAGGGTTACAAAACCTTCTACAGGTACATACAAGACCAATGGGGACATTGTTAGAATCACAAAAAAGGATGGACAACTCACAGAACAAGACGGGGAGAATGCTGAAGCACTCAATGAGTACTTCTGCTCAGTCTTCACACAGGACACAGATGGAAACAGAGCAACAATAGGCATAAAAAAGTGCCTATTGAAGGAATAGACACAGGTCCCTTCACAGGGGAAAAGGTCTTAGAGGAAATAGACAAGTTAAAGTTAGATAAAGCTACAGGCCAGATGGGATACACTCAAAAATACTTAAAGAACCTGGGAGAGAACTGGCAGCCCCCTTAGCAGTGCTTTTCAACAAATCATTGAGGAGCGGGGAGGTGCCAGAGGATTGTAGTAGAGCAACAGTAGTACCACACCACAAGAGTGAAAGCAAGGAACAGCCAGGAAACTACCATTCAGATAGTCTAATTTCAGTCATGGGAAAACTGATGGAGTCCCTGTTGAAGGAAATAATTGTTGCTTTTTTGGAGCAAACTTGCCAGCTCGACAAGAATCAACATGGTTTCACAGCAGGGAGGCCCTGTCAGACAAACCTGGAAGATTTTTTCAATTGGATCACCAAAACTGTGGATCAGGGTGGGGAAGTGGATGTGGTTTACCTGGACTTCAGTAAAGCTTTTGACACCATTCCACACAGGAGACTAGTCAAAGAACTGGAGAACATGGGAGTCAGGCCCGAGGTAACAAACTGGGCCAGAAACTGGTTAAGTGGGAGAACTCAGAGTGTATTAGTGAATGGCACTCTGTCAGAAGAGGGGAGGGTGACTAGCAGAGTCCCGCAGGTCTCAGTTCTAACACCGGTCCTCTTCAACATATTCATCAATGACATTGTGGATGAACTGAAGGGAAAGATGTGCCTCTTTGCAGATGACACCAAAATTGGCAACAGGGGAACACACCAGAGGAACAGCACAGCATGAAAGCTGATCTCCAAAAACTGGAGGAGTGGTCCAGGACCTGGCAACTGAAATCCAATGCCAAAAAAATGCAAGGTCGTGCACCTGGGAAAATGTATCTCAGGGAAACTGTACTCAATGGGAGGAGAGCAACTGGTGGCTACTAGGCAGGAGTGGGAAATAGGCGTGATCATACCAGATGACCTCAAGGTCAGTAAACAATGTGAAAAGGCAGCACTAAAAGCTAGTGGCATCCTGAGATGCATAGGGAAGGGCATCACAAGCAGAAGGCATGAAGTAATCATGCCCCTGTATCAGTACCCGGTAAGGCCTCACCTGGAGTACAGTGTCCAGTTCTGGAGGCCACACCTCAGGAAGGACAATGATAGGGTGGAGACTGTACAGAGAAGAGCAACAAAGTTGGTGCAGGGCTTACATCATAAATCGTCCAAGGCAAGACTAGATTATCTCAAATTATACTCCCTAGAGCAATCCAGGAATAGTGGGGACGTGATCAAAATATTTAAATACCTTAAAGGCAACAACAGGGTGCACATACAGAACCTCTTTCAGTTAAAAGACTACAACAGGACTACATAGAAACATAGAAGTTGACGGCAGATAAGGACCGAAAGGCCCATCCAGTCTGCCCATTTCTTTTTCTACCTTATAAATGTGCCATCGGCCTTTGCTCTGTCAGTGGCCTATCTATTCATAGTCATTTGTATTGCTCCCTTATGCCTATCCCATGCCTGTTTGAAGCCCTGCACTGTATTCATAGCCACCTACTTTGTAAGCCATTCCATGCATCCACCACCCTTTCTGTGAAAAGAATTTCTCACATTCCCCTTAATCACCCCTCTAATCTCATGCTGTGTCCTCTTGTCCTGCTATTTTCTTATATTTAAACATGTTAGACTCACCTTTGTTAACGCCCTTAATGTCTTTGAATGTCTCGATCATATCACCTCTCTCCCTCCTTTGCTCAAGGGTATACATATTGAGCTATGTTAATCTGTCCTCATATGTCTTCTGATGCAGTCCCTGCACCATTTTGGTTACCCTTCTCTGGACTGCCTCAATTTGGTTAATGTCCTTGTGAAGGTGTGGCCTCCAATACTGCACGAATACTCCAGATGGGGCCTAACCAGTGTCTTGTAAAGAGGGATTATTACCTCCTCTTACGACTTGTGATACCCTACTATACACCTTAACACCCCTAGCCTTACCTACTGCTTTAGAGGTCTGCTTGGATGATTTCAGATCATCAGTGGTGATGATGATGCCCAAGTCTCTTTCTTCCTTTGTGACTGCTAGCAACTCCCCTCCCAGCCTATAGGTGGCTTCAGGGTTTCTTTTCCCTATGTGCATGATTTTGCACTTCTTTGCATTAAATCCCAGTTGCCACTCTTCTGACCATTTTCTAGTTTATCCAGATCTCTTCTCATTCTGCCCACCCCATCTGGATCATCTGCTCTGTTGCAGATCTTGGTGTCATCTGCAAACAGATAAGCCTTACCCTCTAGTCCATCTGCAATGTTACTAATGAAGATATTGAAGAGGACTGGCCCCAGGACTGATCCTTGATGTACCCCACTTGTGACTTGCATCTCTTCTGACTGTATACCATTTACCACCACTCTCTGTTTTCTGCCCGTCAACCAGTTTGCCACCCAGTTGACCAGCGTCTGACCCACCCCGAGCCTACCCAGCTTGTTTATCAATCTTCTATGTGGAACAGTGTCAAAAGCTTTGCTGAAGTCAAGGTAGGCTACATTAACTGCTCCCCCTTGGTCCACCACTCTGGTTACCCAGTCAAAGAAATCTATGAGATTAGTTTGACAGGACCTTCCTTTTGTAAACCCATGCTGTCTTGGATCCTCTGCCCCTATGGATTCCAGGTGTTGCACTATCCTTTCCTTAAGGATTGCCTCCATAATCTTGCCCACTGCTGAGGTAAGACTGACTGGTCTGTAGTTCCCCGCCTCCTCCCTGCTACCACTCTTGTGGAGCGGAATCACATGAGCCCTTCTCCAGTCTTCTGGGACCTCTCCTGTGCTCAGATACTCACTAAACAGTCCTGCTAATGGCTCTGCTAGTTTCATCTTTAGCTCCTTAAGTACCCTGGGATGCATGCCATCAGGTCCCATTGCTTTATCCACCCTGAGCTTAGCAAGCTCTTGTAGGACCCTTTCTTTTGTGAAGGGAGTAGTGCTCACCTCCCTCCCCCCTGTGTCCATGATGCTGAGCTGTGGGCCCTGCCCTACCTTCTCTTCAGTAAATACTGAGCAAAAGTATCTATTTAGGATAGATGCCTTTACGGGTCCTCCTCCTCACGCTCCCTTTTCTCCATTAAGCTTAGCAATACGCCCTCTGGACTTTCTCCTTTCACTAATGTATCTATAGAAAGTCTTGTCACCTTCTTTTACTGTTCATGCTAGTGTTTTCTCAGTTTGGGATGTTGCCTGCCTTACTGCCTTCCCTGCTTCCCTTAGGGCAGTTTGGTATGCCTCCCTATCTTCATCCCGCTGTGTTCCCCTATATTTCCTGAAGGCCAGCCTTTTGGCTCTGACCTTTTCTGCTATTGTATTTGAGAACCAAAGTGGTTTCCTTCTTCTTTTGCACTTCCTTTTCTGTCTAACACAATGGGATGTTGCTTCAAGTATTGCATCCTTAATGCTTGCCCACTTTGCCTGTACCCCCTTACCTGTGTTTCTTTTTGCCAGGACTAGCTTAACTCTGTTGGCCATCTTATCAAAGTCAGCTCTTCTGAAGTCCCATATTTTGCCTTGGAATGGGATGATTTAGATGTAGTAGCCAAATTGAACCATACCATGTGATGGTCACTGGCCCCCAGGTAACCTTCTACCTGGAGATCTGAGATCCCTTCCTTGTTAGTCAGTACTAGATCTAGGATAGCCCTGTCTCTTGTGGGTTGCTGTACCAGTTGTTTGAGGCCCTCCCCCTGCAGGGAATCCACGATGTGTCTAGTTCTGGCAGATGTTCCTGCTGGTATTGACCAATCTGTATCCGGCATGTTGAAGTCTCCCATTATCAGAACCTCCCCTTTAGCTGTCATGTTTTGTATATCTTCTAACAGTAATGTGTCTATGTCCTCCCCCTGGTCTGGGGGCCTGTAGACAACCCCAGTTCTTATGGCTGTCCCATTTCCTGTTTCCAGGGTGACCCACAGTTCTTCTGGCTCCTTATATGTATTCTGAATTTCTGTAGCTTTGATATTTTCATTGGGGGGCATGACCTTAGACTTAAGGGAGGACAGTTCAGGAACAATATGAGGAAATTCTTCTTCACAGATCGCATTGTGGAACCATGGAATAGCCTGCTGGAGGGGGTGGTGGGAGCCAAGGCAGTGGGGAATTCAAGAGGGCATGGATTAGACAATGTGGGATATTCAAGCAGGCAGCTAAGTAAGGGAGGGGTTTAGGAAACCAAGGGTAGACTTGATGGATTATACGGTCCCCATCTGCCGACAACTTCTATGTTTCTTTCTCCCTTCATGTGAAAGATGTTCTCCTCTGGTAACCTGTTAATCCCCTTTAGATGCTTGAAGGTCTCTATTATGCCCCCCCCCCTTTTCTCTGTCTCTCTCTCTCTCTCCTTTCCTCCAGGGAGTACATCTTGACAGCTCTGAGTCTCTCCTCACACAACTTATGCTGCATCCTGGATGCCATTTTTGTCACCCTCCTCTGTACTGTCTCCATCCTGTTTATGTCTTTTTGGAGATGGGGCTTCCAGAACTGAACACAGTAATCCAGATGTGACCTTACTAGGGAGTTGTATAATGGTACCACCACTTCCATCCTTCTACTTGTTATACCCCTCCCTATGTGCACTAGTATTCTGTTAGCCTTTCTGACTGCTTTGTCATATTGTTTAGCCACTTTGTGGTTGTGTTCTATGACTACCCCTTGATCCCTTTCCTCTGTGGTGGCCTCCAGTGTTACTTGTCTAGTTCATACTCAGCCCTAGGATTCCCTCTCCCTAAATGCATAATCTTGCACTTTTTTTGCATTGAAGCCAACTTCTATTCCTTGAACCAGTTTTATAGCCTCTCCAGATCTCTCCTCATTTTTTTATATCTCCCTGTATATCTACCCTGTTACATAGCTTTGTATCATCTACAAATAGGCTAACTCTCCCTTCTAGACCCTCTGCACTATCGCTTATGAAGACATTGAAGAGCACTGATCCCAGCACAGATCCCCAGGGTAGGCCACTTGTTACCCATCCTTCCTGTGATCTAACCCCATTTATCACCTTTCTTTGTGTTCTGTTACTCAGCCAGTTTCTAACCCATGTGACCACCTCTATTCCCATCCCCAGGTTTGCCAGTTTGTGCATTAGTCTCCTGTGTGGGACTGTGTTGAAGGCTTTCTTGAAGTCCAAATAGGCCACATCTGCCACTCTGCCCTGGTTGGCATGGAGTCATAATGTCACAAGACATTATGCCACATGGCAAAATTGTGCTGCCTCTACAGCTTGATATTACCATGTGGCATAAGTCTGTTTTCTGTTGGGGGCATTGCCCCACCTTTAGCGCGGGGCTGTGCCCCTGGACCCCCCCACACTAAAGATTCTCAACTCCCGGAGGAGGATCCAACTCAGGGAGCACACAATCTGTGGAAAAAAATAAAATGTCTGGGACCAGGAATAAAATCCGGTCCCAGATTCAGCACCTGCATTCCTGCTGCTGTGGCTCAGTCTCATGAGCCACAGTAGTTGCTCGGCAGAACCCACTCCCAGCAGAGGTGTTATCTTCTGCCTGGGAGTGTGTGAATGATGCAATATCATGCACAGCTGTATAAACGGTATTGCACCATTCGCTGTCATAGACAGCGCTGTTTCTGGTTAGCTATAATGTCGTACGCTATTAGGCGTACAACATTATGACCCGGTAGGGCCCTTGTCTATTTCCTTTTTCACCCACTTGAGGAAATCAGTCAGGTTGGTCTGACATAACCTCACTGCCATGAATACATGTTGCCTTGGGTCCAGCAGCCACCTTGTCTCTAGGTAGTCCCCCAGCTTTCCTTAAGCAGGGTTTCCATCATTGTACCTATTATCGAGGTCAAACTGGCCAGGCGGTAGTTTCATGCCTCCTCCTTGTTACCACTTTTGTGCAGGGGTACCACTTGTGCTCTCCTCCACTCCTCCAGAATCACATCTGTTTCCAGTGATCCACTGAACAGCTTGGCCAGAGGTTTAGCCAGTTCCTCCAGGAGCTCCATTAGAATCCTCAGGTGTATCCCATCGTGCCCCATAGCTTTATCCATGCTAAGCCATTCTAGTGATCTTTTTACTCTGTCCTCTGAAAAAGATCTAATGTCCACCACTTCTCCCTGTTTTCCCTTCTCCATTAATGGGAGATCATCCCATTTGTCTTCTTCCGTGAATACGGAGCAGAAGTATTTGTTGAGGATGGTCGCCTTGTCAATGACTTTCTCCACTACCCTGCCTCCATCTTTCAAAATCTCACAATCTCCCCTTGTTTTACTCCTCTCACTAATATACCTACAAATGCCTTCCTTCCTTCCTTTTCTTCAGGTTTCAGCCTTTGCTGCCCTTACTGCCTTGTTCACTTCCCTTCATTTTTCCAAGTATTCTTGCCTGTCCTCCTTGCTTTGTATTGCCTTGTACCTTTATTCCTCTTACTAGCTCTGCTACTCCCCTCCAGAAACACTTTGGTTTCCTATTTCTTTTGCTCTTGCTGCAGAGCCTGGTGCAATGGTTTGCTACTAGGTGCAGGTCTTTCCTTATCTTATCCCACTGTTCCCCCACTTTCCTTATGTCATTGTATCCCTGCATAGCCTTGCTGAATTTGTTCTTCATCTTACCGAAGTCTGTCCTCCTGAAATCCAGGGTTCTAGTCCTTGTGTGGCTAGCCTTCTGTGATGTCCTTATGATGAACTCCACAGCTCGATGGCCACTAGTTCCTAGGCTCTCCCCCACTGTGACTTCCTTTATCCTGTCCCCATTGCTTAGGACAAGATCCAGAATTGCAATCTCCCTTGTAGGATCTCTCACTAGATGTGCAACATCTGCCCCTTGCAGGGATTGCAGGAATCCCTTTCTCCTGGCTGAGGCTGCCACCGAATGCTTCAGTCCACATCCAGCAAGTTGAAATCACCCATCAGCAGCAATTCATCCTTTGTTGCCATGTTCTCTATAGTCTCCATCAGTTCTCTGTCTACATCCTCTGCCTGTCCTGGGGGCCTGTATATCATTCCCTTTCTAATTACTGTTCCCCTCCCCACCTCCAGGGTTGCTGACAGTGCTTCTGCTTTCCCTCCTTGTCTAGTGGGACTGTCACTTTTATCCCTTCCCTGACATATAATGCCACCCCTCCCCTTTCTTGTCTTCCCTGTCAAGTCTGTGCTGCATGTACTCTGGAATGGCTAGCTCCCAGGCATGGTTGCTACTGCAACATGTCTCTGACTGCCATAACATCCTGGTCCTTGGAGGCCATTAATGCCACACATTCTGGGATTTTGTTACCCAGGCTGTGGGCATTGGTGCATATAGCCTTCCAGTCATGGCCTTTTCCCCCTCTGCTATAACCCCAGTACCACCCCCCTTTTTCAGTGTCTGCCCCTCCTTTACTTTACATGAGGTCCCTACTTTCTTACCTATGGCCACACCTTGCTCATGGCCATGCCTGTTTCCTATAGTCTGATGTTGGAAGGGTTCTCTTCCATTCGTCAATCTCCTAACTTTCATATCTTTCTGCTGCATCCTCATTTAGGTCTTCTTCTCTGACCTGGAGACCTCCCAGTTCAAGCCCTCCAAGAAGACCTCCAACTTCTGCCTTAGCGATCTTGCACCTTCCTCGGTGAGATGCAGACCATCATTCTTGAAGAGCTTCCTGTCCCAGAGGGTCCCCCAGTCTCCAGTGTAGTGCATCCTATGCACCAACCTTGGAACCACTGATTGAATTCCTTGATCTTTTTGTTCCTGATATTGTCCTTACTTCCACCCTTCCTCCAAACTAATAACACCTCCGAGAAGGCCAGATGTGTTGTGTACTCCTTTAGGCTCTCGTTTAGATTCTTCATGTCTGCCTTGGCTTCTTCCATAGTCCTATTTACTGTGTCATTTGTCCCTGGGTGAACAATGATCACTACAAAATCCTGATCTCTTCTTGACAGCCATGCTAATCTGTCCTTAGCTGTCCTTGCAGATGCTCCTGGCATGCATTTCACCATGGTTTCAGCTCCCTTTGCACTGATGGACTGTACCTCCATTTCTTGCAACATAAGAGTCTCCCATGACTAGAATCCTCCTGGTTCTGCAAGAATCAGGTAAGAACTTTCCTTTTTCTTTCTTGAAGTGGTGGCAAGTCTTTTTCTTATTATTATTTTAGTTACTGTGAGTCATGTTGGGTTTGTCTGGGGACAAAAAGCTTACTTCCAAGACAGGCCGCCCTACCTATGTCTCGGTGTCCCTCACCAGAAGATGTCCATCATGGACTAGCATGACCAATGCCTCATCTGCCTGGGTCCATCTCACAAAATGGATAGTTGCAACACTTGCTTCTCAATGGACCACAGAGTACTGGAGCACTGCGCATGGAAAGTCAGACGCTATCCGACAAATTTCAGAGAGTGTCATCATACAAGGGACTCCAAGTGCAGCTCTCTCTCTCTTTTTCTCTCTCTCTCTCTCTCCACCCTTCCTCCAGGTCCCCTCTCAGTTCTATACAGACCAGTGAGGAGGGGTCCTCCTCCCCTTCTAGCCTTTCCAAGGAAGAGATCACTTCTGAGGTGCTATAGTAATGGTCTGGACCTCTCGGGGGGCAGATCAGGAGCACTGCACAGGCAGTTGCCTCCTCAATGGTGCAGGCTCTCCCGGTGTTGCAGCCCACACCTGCTGGGCCTGGCATGGATGTCTCCTCAGTGCTGCTTGCCAGTGCCATTCTGGATCCTGGGGCCATTCACTGCTCCAATGATTGTCATGGCACCATGAGCAATACTGGGCCCTCCTGCAGTGGCGTGAGCAGCGGAGTGGGTGGGAAAACCCCTTGGGCTGCTTATCTGGAGGTGTTCTGGATCGCCTCTTCTCCAGAGCCAGATGATCAGAAGACTGATCCAGACTGGCTGCCTGACTCCTCAGAGTCAGAGGGTTCTCCAGTGCCCTGTACCTCTGCACCCTCCTAGTCATTTCTTTCCATGGCACCAGCGATTGTGGTTGGTGCCAGCTCCCACACCATTAGTGAGGTCAGGAGCAGGCCTGACAACAGTGGCCCTCAGTCTGAGGGGATGCTGGGTTTGATCTTTGGGGTTCCTGCAGCTGCCTCCATGCAACTGCTGGTCTGAGCACCATTGACGTTTGCCCCCTGAGGCTGGAACAGGGACTCCCTCTTCTGCAGCCTTCCTTGGGAGGCCTGTGGGATTGGAGCAGTCCCTAGCTTTGGGAGTGATGAAGAGGTCAATGTGGTTGAGTGGGAAGGGTGTGGGGCAGCAACCTTTCCCAGGGCACTTTGGGGTTTGTTAAGGAGTCGCAATGCTAAACCCTTGTTCTCTCAATTGTCCCTTTTGAGGGAGGCCTTTATTTGGTGGAGTTAGGATCCACCCTTCTGGTTCAATGCAGCCCCAATCTCTTTACAGGGGAGATTTCCCTTCAGGACTCAGTCCTGACCACTTCCAGCTGGTTGAGTGGCCAGTAACTGCATGGACCAGCAGTTCCTCAGGAGGTCCAAGATCACCAGCAAGGTTCCCTAGCTCTGGCAGAGGTCGCTCACATAAGGTGAAGTGTGCCTCCCCATTGTCTTTACAGCTCCCCCATTTCCCAGGCCACATGGGTCTTTTGGGGCCCTTGACCTGGGAGAAGTTCAGAGCCACTTCTGCCACCTTCCCCAGATATGTCAGGACTGTGGATGAGCAGATCTTTTGCCTTTCTCCCCTGCAACAGCCAGATTCAGAATCTTTAGATCCAAAGGCCTCCTCATCTTCTTCTTCCTTCAAGGAAGAGGATACCTCTATCCACCTGCCCTCACACACTGATCACAGTATCAGCACTTCCTATCAAAGCTGGTCAGCAATCTGCACCTATCCCACATTGCAAGATGCAATACTGAGCAGAAGACATGTGTCTTCCTTAATGAGTTCAGTGAGGACCTTCTGGTGGTACCTCCCTTGCCAGTTCCCTTCCAGGAGGCATTGTCTTGCACCTGATAGTGCCCATCTGCCACAACTCCATCCCTTATGGACTTCCAGTGGAGGTATTGCACACCCCAGGGGTCTCCAGGACCTTGCCTCATTTCTTTTCTGCAGTGAGGGTACCAGATACCCCTTCCAGGCATAGACACCCAGTGCATGACCAACTCCCAGATGAGGACTCTGCAGAGTTTGAACACTGGGGATGGAGAGTGTTCTTGGCACGTATCATGCTCAGCATTGCCATTCATCAGGCACACCACGCTGCCTACAACAGGCATCTGTGGTCAATGTTAGGCTAGGTGCTGACATTGCTGCCTGATACAGAAGCAACCATACAAGCCATTGCCCTCTCTAAGCAGGGCATGGAGCTTGCAAGGCACCAGGCAAGGGCATCTTACAATGCCAATGAGTAGCTTCAAGGCTAGCTGTGACAGCAATCTGCATTAGGTGGATGCAGTGGATTCATCTATCAAGTTTGTCACCCTTGGCCTGGCATAGGGTGCTTTACTCTGCTTGCCGGAGGACCCACCTTTTTTCCCACAGGCCAAGGGGGGAACTACAGGGGTGGCTTCTGTCTCCCAGGCAATGGGAGACCCCTCCTTGAACTGACCAGTCACAGGCCTATCTGACCAGTAATGGATCTCCTCATTTCATGGTCCTTGCCCTTGAGAGGCTGAAAGACTTGATTCCCTCAGGAAAGAGCTGGGCCCCCTTCAGATGGGCTTGGTACTCACCCAGACAGTGATGGATGGTGAAGATTGACATGGGGAAGATATGAAAATTATGCACCTATTGTAATTCTTGATCTTCCGGTGTATCTTCACCATTCATCACTGGCACTCACCCACCTTCCCCTCTGGGCCTCAGTCCCTGGGCAATGCCCCCTTCCTGCTTGCCCTCCCCCTCCTTGAGACCAGTTGTTGGTGGGTCCCACTTCTACCTCCAAGTCCTCTGTTACCTTCCTAAGCAACAGAGGGTCCACCTTGGCAGGGAGGACATGTAGGGCTTCTTGGCCTGACCTTAAGGACTCCCTTTGGGTCCTTCCTTATCAACCAGGGGGGTTCTTTTGGGACATGGTCCAGTCCTGTGGGTCATGACTGACTCCTAGTGGTGGGGGAGTTCCACCACCCCTTAACTAAAATTCTTGCATACTTTACCTGCCTCACTCTGGATGCTTTCTTATTATACACTGGATACCTTAGCACCTTGTCTAGATTCCTATTAAAACTCATCTAAATCCCTGGGAAAGATAAAAAAATGAAAAACTTTTACTCTTCCCTACTCCCAGGCTTTCAAATCTGTCTCACTTCTTTGTGGATTCTTGTCTCTCATACCCCCACATCATGGATTCTGGATTATTATAACAGAGGATGTGGGTTCTGTTCTGCCTTCTTGTGATACTATTTCCCTCATTACTATCAAACTCTACAACTCAGCCCTTTCCCACCAAGACAGGGGAATACGCCTACAATTTGGATACTGTAGACATCCTGGACTCATCCATTTCCTCATAGACTCCCTTTGTTCCATCCCCCGAGTTTGGATACACATTCAACATAGTATAGAAGTACTCTTTCTGAGCACTCCCCATTCTTCACTTACTCATCTCCTTACCCTGCCCACCATACTCTGTACTTTGCTGGCAAGGTACTATTATATGCAACTCTATACCAGACAGGTATTAGCCTTAGAGTCCCACCATGCCAGGCCCATGTTCCTCGTAAGCAAGAGTTCATCAAACTTTTAAAACTACTTCTAGGATCATGCAGGAAGCTTCTGCTTCTCCTATTACTGTGCTCAGGTAATGTTGAGTTGAACCCAGGACCACCCACATCTATTGGATCTCCGACAGACTTACCTAGCATTAAAGGGTTAAGCTTTATGCATGTGAATGCGTGCAGCTTGTTAAAAAAAATAACCTTTATCCAGGCTTGGATATGCCACACTGACCCTGACATTTTAGTTGTTATGAGTCCTGGCTCCGCATGGCGATCAACAATAATGAAATGAATCTCCCCCTTACTCTCTGTTTCAAGCTGATAGGCAATCTAGAGGTGGTGGGGTGGCTATTTATGTCAGAGACAAATTTGCGGTCTCCATCATCTACTCAACTTCAGTCCCTCATGAGTTTGAAAGTCTTACTCTGCAGGTCGAGATCTCATCAGGTTTATCACTTTGTGTATCAGGCTGTTATAGGCCCCCTTCCGCTGGGCTGCAAATTCTAGATCATTTAAGTCTCATCTTGGGATATAGGTCATCTGAGGTTATACTAGCAGGGGACCTTAATCTAAACTGGTTGTCCAGTGCATCCTTTCCCCTGAAAATGATCTGTGACTCCCTTGAGCTGACACAACTCATCAGAGAACCCACACGCCCTAGTAAATCAAACCCCTCTAACAGTACCTTGCTGGACGTTATTCTTGTCAGCAAACCTTACTTATTCACCCATGCTGATGTCTTTTTCTCCGATATTAGTGACCATTGCTTCATCGCCGGTGTGAGGTCCAACCATACTCCCCCAGGTGCATCGAAATTCCCCTTAGAAACATAGAAACATAGACTTTGAAGGCAGATAAGGACCGCTTAACCCACCTAATCTGCCCATTTCCCTACCTAGAGGATAAGCTGCAGATCCTATTTAACCAACAGCCTATTTCTTCCTACCCCCCAAAAAAATTGCCTAATGTCTGTCCCATGCATTCTTGAATTCTCCCACAGTTTTAAACCCCACAACCTCCTCAGGAAGGCTGTTCCATGTGTCCACCACCCTGTTCAGAAAAATACTTCTCACATTGCCCTGACGTCCCTCTATCTTCAAATTGTGTCCCTTTTTCTTGCACATCTTTTTCTGAAAGATGCTACCTCTTGGACTTTGTTGATTCCACTGAGGTACTTAAACATTTCTATCATGTCCCCCCTCTCCCTTCTTTCCTCAAGGGTATACATATTAAGCTCCTTTAGTCTCTCCTCATATGGCTTCTCTTGCAGACCCTGTACCATTTTAGTTGCCCTCCTCTGAACTGCCTCCATCCTGTCTGTGTCCTTGCGGAGATGAGGTCTCCAGAACTGGACGCAGTACTCCAGATGGGGTCTCAAAAGGTGCCTCCAGTATCTTGATCCCTGTGCTTTAGTCACAGTGCTATCTCACTCTGTGTATTGGTCTGACTTTTATTTAGCAAATTCAGTGTCCACTGCCTATGACATTTTCCAAGGCATTGTATTAGGTGCTATTAACAGGCACGCACCCCTTGTGAAAACTCATGTTAGGAATAAGCCCTGCCAGTGGTTCATCACTGAGCTGAAGGAAGCTATGTGCAACAGGGATATGTTGTGGAAAAAAGCTCGAAAATCCAAACTTTCCAATGACTGGTAAATCCAAACTTTCGAATGACTGGAATCTCTTTAAGAGGGCAAGGAACCTCTGTACCAAAATGATTAGAGAAACTAAGGCTAAGTTTTACCAGATTCAATTCGATCTATCAGCTAAATACCCCTCAAAATTCTGGAAGTTAATTAAAGACATTGAAGGCCGTCCCTCTGATGCCTCTTTGCTGTCAAAAATTTTGTCTGGTGCCAGTTTACTCACCGACAAACCATCAATTCTTGATGCATTCAACAATCACTTTACTACTGCAGGGCTCACCTTCGACACTTCCCCAGCCAGTATGCTCCAATCACAGCTGGTATTCAATAACCAAGGTATCTCCTTCCCAAATGTGTCCTTTGCATTTCAACCCACAACTCTGAAGGAAGTTGAGGGCCTCCTACTCCAGTAAATGTTAGGAAAAGTGCTGGAGCTGACCTCATCGAGCCTTACCTCCTAAGGTTAGGCTATCATGCCCTTGCAGTGCTTATCACACATTTGTTCAATCTATCCCTCTCACAGGGTGATCTTCCCACCACCTGGAAAATAGCACATGTTATCCCCTGTTTAAATCGGGAGATTCTTGTAACCTGAATAATTATAGGCCAATCTCCATCCTACCAACCCTGTCCAAGTTACTGGAAAAAATTGTGAACACACAGCTCAGAAACTACCTGGAATCAGCAGACTTGCTCAATCCACTATAGTCAGGCTTTAGGGCAAAACATAGCACAATCTCGGCCCTGGCTAAGGTCACAAATTACTGGCAGTGTGAGTTGGACAGCAAGAACTTTGTCTGTGCAGTGTTCCTGGATCTAAGCAAGGCCTTCAATACTGTTGATCATGACCTGCTCCTCACGGCCCTCCGGCATATTGGGTTGGATTCTTTATCCAGCACTTGGTTTGAGAACTACCTCACAGACCGTCATCAGCAGGTAAAAGCTGAAGGTGAAGTTTTACTTCTAAAACCTCTCTTGAGGGGTGTACTGCAAGGTTCCATCCTGGGACCATTGCTATTCACTGTCTACATAAACAGGATAGACGCTGCCATAAAGAAAGCCCAAATACATTACTTCGCGGATGACACTGTGCTCTGTGCTAGTGGTCCCTCTCCAGACATGGCATGTACAGCTCCCCAGAACAATTTTAACTTACTGCAGCACCAGCTCCTAAACCAAAAATTACTCTTGAACGCCAAGAAAACTAAAGCTTTGTTCTCCTCTCCCTTTCCCAACCTTCCTAATCCAGCCTTAGCGGGGACTCTTCCCTCGATATCTACAGCCCTGGGTGAACAGTTGGAGTATGTAAATCAATTCAAGTACTTGGGTGTATGGCTTTACAACAGAGTCTCCTTCATAGCACATATCAAAGAACTGACAAAGAAGCTTCGACAAAGCCTTGGCCTTCTCTTTCGGATAAAAAGTCTTCTCCCCTCTGATGCGGAGATGAGACTAGTTCAAACTACCTTCCTACCCCTGCTAGATTACGCAGATTTCCTCTATAGCCAAGGCCCAGTCAGGGCACTCGCTATGCTCCATACACTCTATCATAGAGCCCTAAGGTTTATATCAGATCTTCAACACTCCGCCCACCACTGTTTGTTGTCTTCTGCTGTAGGTTGGACTTATCTTACCCTCAGATGTCACAGAAATGCCACCATCTGGACATACAAAGTTATTGCCAACAAACTACCTGACTACATCTCTGCCTGTTTACCACTTTGCACTTTAAGCAGATACGCTCTGAGAAGTGCCTCCTATATTACCTTAAAGGTAACAAAGGCTAGATCCCACTTTGGCTGGGCTTCCAGTAGTCACGCGCTTCCCAAGCTATGGAATAATCTGCAAAAAAACCTGAAATTAAAGCATATAGTCAGTATCACAGCCTTTAAAACACTTTATTTACAGTATAATACAGAATCCTGCACTTGCTACTCTTGATCACTTGACTCCCCCTCTTAGGGTGTCCCCAGATTACTCTTGTTTTGGGCTGTTCCTGGATTCCGATCACAGTTTCTGTATGGTCACCTCCTCCTCCCTCCCTCCTCTCCTTCCTCCTCTTCTCTCTATCTCTTCACACCCCATTCTGTCGACCCTGAACTCAGCCTCTGCCTGGTCCTCTCCCTTCTGATCCATCTATTCTCCTCTCCTCCTTATCTTTTTACCCTCTGCCCTGTTCCTTATATTGACCCACTCTCTTCTTCACCCTCCCCCCCATCTAGGTCTTCACCTCTGCATTCCTGGTTCACATTCACTCTCCTTAGGTCTCCAACCTATGTGCACTCCATCTTTTCCCTACTCCTCTGCCCTATTCCATTCCCCTACATGTGCCTATGGGGCCCAGTCGACTTGCCACGGTGTTCCAGGGCACCATCTACTTGTCTCGGTGTTCCAGGGTCCCTGTCAAGTTGCCATGGCTCTTGTCACCCCATCTTTTCACAGTTGCTGACCTTATCTGTATTACTTTTACTAGCTCAGTTTACTATCTGCAAAATATTGTGTTACTTATCCTATATTTCCTTACAATGTATTGTCCATGCTTGTACTGATCAAGCCTGTGTGTTGTTATTTTTGTGTATTACCCTGATATCTTGTATTTTTGCCCTCTCAGGTGAAAAGAAACTTTACTCAATGGTGTCCGCCTGGATAGATAAAGATTTTGATTGATTGATTGATTGATTGATGTGGGGAGGGAGGGCCCACAGGGTCTCTCCTTCTCCCTCCCTATATAATTTTTCCTCCTCAACCTTTTTTTGGGGGGAGGTAGGACTTGTCTTGGACAGGATTCCCCCCGAACCATGTGGGTTCTCTCTCTCTCTCAGGACAACAGTAACTGGAGGGGGTTCTTTCCTTGGATGGCTGTCAACACCCTGTACTGCAGCGAGGAAGGGGAGACCTTTACCACACATGCTCTTCAGGAGTAATTGATGTCCGAGACTATCTGTCTAATGTGCTGCTCTGACCTTTTCAAGCCAGCCTAGCTTTGGTTCATCCAAATTCTGCAGTCCCCATGGGACAGCAACATGCTTAGTGACCTCCCAGATGTCAAACAACATCTTTTTTCCAGAATTCTTTTTCGGTATAGGATGTGGTTGGGCATCTCTCTTCCTCCCCATCTTTCTTCCTCTTTACTCTACCTTTCTCTCTTCTCTTTCTGTCTAGATGGCCACCCAGGGGCTGGGGCCAAAGCCCGTGCCCTCAGGTCCTCCTTCTCTGTCCTCTGGCTGGCTTAATTATTTTTCTTTTTTTTTATTTATAATTTAAATTTTTATTAGTACATTTTCATTATAAAAGGCAGTTACAGTGAGTCAGGGTGTAACGTAACACTTGAACAGTGAGAACTGCCTATTCCACCCTTCTCATCCCACCCCCCCTTACAGCAGCAACAATACCTAATCGCCCTAACATGCAGTACGCAATTCTATTGAACGAATGGGTAGAGCTAGCATGTGATATATCCTCAGTGAGGTAACAAGAGTAAGGAGTGAAGGGGATCCCATATCTTTCTATATGCTGCTAGTCTATTATGAAGACTTGCAATTGCCTTCTCTGTTCGAAGGTTAGCAATGATTTCGTGTAACCATTCCTGGAGGGAAGGAGCCGATTGTTCCTTCCAATGACGTAGTATAAGTTTCTTGACTGAGAGCACAACCATAGAAATATGGTATTTCCTAATTCTAACACTGACCAGGGACATATCCCCTAGAAGGCATACCTCCAGAATAAAGTACTCCTGTAGGCCCAGTAGGGGATCAAGAAACATCATAATTGAATTCCATAAGGAGGAAACTTTGGGGAAGGACCAGAACATATGCAGGAGGGTACCCTCTTCTTGTAAGCACTTGGTACATGTACTAGAGTTCGAGAAGCCCCATTTTTTTAATTTAATAGGGGTACAATACATATTGTGTAAAACGTGATGATGCATGAGATGCAATCTATCTTGGGAAACATACTTATGACAGGATCTCCTTAGGGATTGCCAGTCCAACTGATATTGAGGAAGGAGTGAGTTCCAGAAACTAGTAGGTCCAAAGGTGTCCCCATATTTTTTATAGTACAATACCCTGTATAACTTAGATACTATGCCTGATGATCCAGACAATCAGATCTGATACCTTCTGGGGGGGGGGGATTCCCCAGAACTACAGTGAGAAGGTGTCTTAACTGCATGACTTTAAAGTGAGATGAGACCAGGATAAGGAATTTGTCAATAATTCCCCATGGGGACAACCAGTGCCCTTCCCCATCTACCAAGGAAGGCAGTTTTCCATTGCCTAATTGAGGCAACCAGTTGTGGGTAATCCACTTACCATTAAAAGTAAAAGATGGGGAATTCCAAATAGACTGAGCTAAATCAGTCTGAGGGGAATAATGAAGAAATAAACTAATTGTGTATAAACTTTTAATGAGATGCTTACTGTGGTGCAGTCAGACAGCTTTACATGGGACAGCTTGAGGTAAAATAAGTTTAAAGGATCCAGGTGTTTGGCTTTAATAGCATCTAACTCAATCTTAAGCCATACTGGTTGTGCCATTTCAGAGCCTGGGGATATCCTTCTCAGACATTTTGCTAGATGACTTGCCCAGTAGTATAATGCCCTATGGGGAATCCTCAGCCCCCCAGGTTTTGGGGCAGACAGTTTATGGTAAGCCAACCGGGGATATTTATCTGCCCAGATAAATCTGGTAAATGTACTGTGCAGTTTCTTAAACCAGCGTATGGGAATAAAAGAGTTGAGAAGGGATAAAGGGTAATAAATTCTAGGAAATACATTCATCTTAATAATATTAATCCTGCCCATAATGATATTGGGAGTTTAGACCATCTGTCGAGGTCGTGAATAATAACCAGTGAGAGAGAGTCCAGATTATCTTTGACTCACACTAAGGGGTTACGGGATAGCTTTATGCCCAAATATTTAATTGCTCTAGGGCATTAGTTCTCACACTTTGTGATAGTGAGCCTTCCCCAATCCATGAAAAAGATTTCGAGCCTCCCTCAAATTTGGAAAAAATCTGGCCCTTCCCACAGAAAAAAATAAATCCTACTTTGCACAGTACACCAGGAATAAAGTGAACTAATAAAGTTAATTGAGTATATACTCTTTTATTCAACTTATTGTCTTCACCTCAACCCGCATCCCAGGTTATGCTTGTCACTCCACTTTTCTGACTATTGGGAACCTTGTTACTCTGTTTCCTCTCTGTCTGGAACAACTAACCTAGCCACTTCATCTCTCCCCCTCTTAACTTGCAGTTAGGTAACTTCCTGTACCCTTACCTCAGGTCACACATGAAAACATGCATGGGATCACTGTGCCTTTCCAAGTCACCTAATTTGCATATAAATACCTTTTGTAGAAACAAGCCTTGACTCAGCATGCCTCCCCCAGGCATTAATTTACATATAAATACATACCTATAAACAAGCTTTGGCTCAATGGGGACTTCCTGGTCACAAATCTGTGGATAAGTAATGAATCTCACCTGCAAGTATCCATATTTAATTTGTTTTATCCTTTCACACAAAACAGCCAAAACTTACAATTTTAATACTGATCCAGAAGCAAATGATTTGATACCTTTTAATGGACCAACATAGATGTAACAACAAGAACAAAGTGCTCTAGCTTTCGGACCAACCAGTCCTTCTTCAGAAGCTCATGGCAGTTGTTTAATTTTCAATTTTAATACTGTACATTCTCAGACTTGACTGGGCCTCCCCTTGAACAAGCTGGGGCCTCCCTTGGGAGGCTGGCCTCACCATTTGAGAACCACTGCTCTAGGGGCACAACCTAAACCTAGGGGGCATTCCTTAAATACCTTGTGGTTTAATGGGAAAAATAAGGATTTACTAGCATTCAACTTATAGTTGGATAGCACGCTGAATTCGGCTATTTTGTTCAGTAAGGGTAGTATTGAAGAAACCAGATGGGAGAGATGTATCAGCAAATCATCTGCGTATGCAATGAGTTTAATCTCGTGACGCCCAACTCTGATACCTTGTATAGAGGTATTTTGGAGAATGTTTTGGATGAGGGGTTCCAGATATAAATTGAACAAGAGAGGCGATAGGTGGCAACCCTGCCTAGTACCTGAATGAAGTGAGAAGTAGTTTGAGAAGGCCCCATTAGCTGAGATTCTTGCTATGAGGGATTTATATAATGTAGCAACCCAGGAAATGAATACCGGAGGAAATTTAAAGGCACTCAATACCTTGAAGAGAAAACTCCAATTCACCTGGTCAAACGCCTTCTCGGCGTCCAAAGATACCAAACCTGCAGGAAAATCAGCATCTCTGGAAGCCGAGAAGACATGGGATAATGTATGCAGATTATCTGCTGAAGAGCGTCCCTTCATGAAACCTACCTGATTCATACCTATTAACTTGGGGAGCACCACGGATAACCTGTTAGCTAAAATCTTTGAGAGAATCTTGATATCCTGATTTAGGAGGGATATAGGCCTATAGCTTTGAACAAGTTCAGGGTCCTTGTCTGGCTTGGGAAGAAGCAGTATCAAGGCTTCAAAGAGATGGGAATCAACCTCTGCCCTGGATAGAATATGCTGAAATTAACTATTAAGTATTGGCAATAAAAGTTCCCGAAATGTTTTATAGAAAAGAGAAGAAAATCCATCAGGCCCAGGAGTTTTATCTGAGGGCAAACCACTGATAACTTTGACGATTTTCTCCTGAGTTTAGGAGAGACCAGAGACTCTATGTAATGTACTGGGAGGGAGGGTAGATGTGAATCTATCAGGTAATTCTCCATGCTTACTGGACTGGGGGGGTGCTCCATGTCCCCGTAAAGCAATTTGTAATATGCTGCGAACTCTTGAACTATCTCGGTGGGAGATGTTTTCAGGGACCCAGCCACAGAAACCTTGATAGAAGGGATGAATCTCACTGATTCTTGTTGCTTAATACGAAGTGCCAAAAGGTGCCCTGCCTTCTCACCTTGGTCAGTATAACTAGCTTTAGTGTGCATGATAGCTAACTCTGCCTTTTCCCAGAGTAGTTCTAAATATTTGTCTCTCAACCCTAGGAGCCTCGCCTTATCCTCATCTGAGGAGTTAACCGAGACATTGGATTCGAGAACCTGAGTTTGGGATAACAAGGACAGTAATTGTCTCTCCCTAACTCTTTTTCTGGCTACCGAAAGGCTAATAAGGATGCCTGTCATGTAAGCCTTGAATGCCTCCCCATATAATATCTGGTTTTGCACTGTTTAAAGGGTTGGACAGAAAAAAGGCCTCAATATGCTCCCTTATGGTATTGCCATAGTTAGAATCCTTAAGCAATTGATTATAAAGCTTCCATCTTGTTTCTCTCTTTGACACATCCTGAATTGTCAGATCACACAGCACCAAAGAGTGGTCAGAGATAGGGCCAGGCTGTATCGACGAGGACTTAACCCCAGGCAAGAGAGTCTGAGAAATGAGTATGTAGTCAATATGGTACTGTGAGCCGTGTACCAAAGACCTGAATATGAACTCCTTGAAATCAGGGTTAAGGACATGCCAGACATCACAGAGCCCACATTGATCCATTAGTTCTCTAGAAGCCCTCTGACCTGGGGAGACCCCCCCGATGCACCACCTGACCTGTCAAGGTTTGAATCTACAACTTGATTAAAGTCGCCCTCCAGGATAATCCTTATGGGAAGGAAAGGCAGGATTACATTTATGAGTCTCATGAAATGAGCGGGGTCATCAGCATTAGGACCATATATGCTGCCCCAGTAGCAGGGGTATTGACCAGAGAGTACCTATAACTAAAACAAACCTGCCCTCGAGATCCCTGATAGTATGAGTTGAGACAAAAGGAATGCCCCTGTTAATAATGATCATAACCCAACAGCTGTTTGAGGAGCCTTGCACCTCATAGACCATCCCCATTTGTTGCTTTCTCACTTGTAAGGCTTCTGTTTCTAATAGGTGTGATTCCAGTAAAAAAGTAACCTGAGTGCATAAAAGACTTAAGTGTTTGAGAACCTGGTATTGTTTAGATTTTTTCCTGATCCCTTGATGTTCCATGTTGCAAAAGTCACCTCCTTGGCCATCTACTAAGGACTTCTAAGGATACTATATTCTGCCCTGCACTCCAGGTATATAACACAAATAGTCTAACCCCGCCATTGCTGCTGTAAGGCCCTCCCACCACCCCAGCCCCCCCTGCAAGAAGCCCACCATGAAACCTCCCATACACCCCCACCCCCAACAAGAATACATAACTCTCCCTCCCAGCCCCCCACGCAGTCACAACCAACGCTTAGTACAGCACTGGGACCTATCCTCCTCCTCCCACCCCCGCCGAACATATCCCCTGCTAATGATCTTCCTCGTACAGTGTAATACAAAGCAATCAATAAGCTGCATTAATGAGGGTTTAATGTCAAAAGAGTGGTCTCAGGCTTCCAGGGCCTGCAAGCCTCTGTTAATGAATCCACTATTAATCGAGAGAGGAAAATAAAACTGAATGACTTAAATGTGAATATGACAAATCGTCACTGAGAGTCTTGACAGGGAATTGAAAAATGTTTGTTCCCCATTGGGAACTACCTCGTGAACCAGAGCCAGAGAGAAAATTAACATGGAAGGGTGAGCCCATCATCGAGATGAAAACGTGAGACAACAAAACCAGATGAAAGGAAACAAGATCCAGAGATGGAAAAGCCATGGAAGTAACCACCTAGGGGATGCAAACCCCTAATTCCGAGAAGCCCCCCCCTCAAAACCAGAATGACTTAATTAACAAATGCAATCCCTCTTGAGACGGAATGAATGGACCTGCGTTAAATGGGCGAACCGCGCCCTCATGTGGTCATAACCTGATCGAGCCCGCTAGTCAGAGGTGCCTTGAAAGCCCGGAACGGCTCAGAATTCTGACATCCCATCTTATAAAGTTTAAACAGAAGGTGTAACCCAAAACCTTGCCCTGTGTGTTCCCCCAGGAAACTAAACAAGCAATATTATTTTGGATGCAGTCCAAAGCAAACCCTCTGTGAGCACCCCCCCCCGAGGACTATCCCTGAAACACCATTCCCACCAACAGTCCAGGGCCTGTTACAAGTAAAGTCAGGCCTCTACTAGTCACCCAGTTCTGTTGGAGGGCATAAACTCGAATGAAATTTGTCTTTAGGAATAGCAGTGTCCACACAAATAGCCAAGCAACAGTTCATTCTGAAGTTCCTGGTAAATCCCAAAGATCAGGAGGCCTTCTCAGGTCATCCGGAACAAATATGGGAACACCGACTTAAGGCTTAGAAGCGCAGCTTCAGAATCCTCAAAATTGAGCCATGAGCCATTTACTGAGCCTTGTAACCTCACTGGGTAGCCCATCCTGAACTTTAATCCTGCCTCTATAATCTTAGATACAATCGGGTGGAAGGCTTTCCGTTTCAACCGGACCGAACCAGGAATATCTTGAGCAATTCTCAGCTTCACCTTCTCCCATCTGACTTCTTAGAGGGCCTTGACTTTCTGTAAAAAATGCTGCCTTTCTAAGTAGTTTAGGAAGCGGCAAATGATGGGGCGAGGAGGTGCATCAGATGGGGGTTTTGGTCGCAGAGATTGGTGGGCCCGTTCTATTATATATGTTGGGCAAAAGGGATAGGGACCAGTGACCCTTTCAACCAGCTTCTGGGTGAAGACTAAGGTATTCTGGCCTTCTTCCCCTTCAGGAAGCCCGAGAATTACCACATTATTTCTCCAACTGCGGCCTTCCAAATCTTCGAGTTTTGCTTCTAGACGAGACAGCTTTTGTTTCGTTAGCAGGAGCTCAGGATCCAGACTTTCCAATTTTCTCTCAATCGAAATTACACGGGCAGTGTTGTCCGATACTGTTGTGGAGATTTCCTCTAACTTTCTGGAGAGGGATTTCAGATCGGTTGCCGTATCTTTCATCTCTTTCCAGAATGGTTTAAATTCCTCCAAGAATCTGTTGAGTGTTACAGGTTCTTGGTCCCCAGCTTGACACGAAGGTTCCGGTTTGTCTGGGCCACTTGAGGCTCGGGATTTTTTCGAGGCCTTCTCAGGAGTGGCGGGGGGGTATGTTTCTGTGAGGCTTTCTTCATGTAAGCCTCCATTTACCACAGATGAACCCAAAACAGGAGCACACATTGTTTAGAGACAAGAAAAACTCACAGACAGAGGAACTAGTTAAAGTTTAACGATATTAAATGACGAGTTTTTATTCGGGAGGCAGGAGCTTAGCGGAGGAATACCTACGCTGGACTCTGCATCACGTGATCTCCCTGGCTTAATTATTTTTCAATTTTACATCCTTTCCTTTAGCTATCCCACGGGCTACCTTGCCCTGCCCTTATCCTTTCTGTATCCACCTGTTTTCCTCTCTTACTGGCAAGCTGAACTGGGGCAGAGGAGGAGCTGGTGACCGCTGCTGGCCAATCTGTAAGTGCTACATAATGCATCAGCTTTCAGGGCAGCACTGATTCAGTGGACCACTTTCAGGCATGGACCAGGGCATAAAGATGGTACAAATGTAATACAGACAATATACTGTACTTACATTAACAGAGAAAGGTACAGAAAATAGAATACACTGAATACTGTATATTGAGTACAGCTAGGTACAATTAAGTGCAAGAATGTATTTGAAACATGCTAGAGTAGCAACTAAAGTACAGCTACAATATACATCATGTACAATCAGTCAGTCTTATGACTGTTCAGCATTTTACAATGGGGCAGTTTAGTTTTAGGTACAGAAGAACTGGGACTCTCGTCAAAAGGTAGTCATGCCCCACCCCTAGCCACCCACCTGGTCAGCAGCAGAACAGGGGTATGGGTGCAGTATAGGTGTGGGTCAGTCTCACAAAGGCAGCACATTTAAAATTATGTAAGTGCACAAGATTCATTGTGAAACTAGTTAATATCTACTTAGTGCAGTTACAGTGTAGTTATACAGTAGTTACAGTATAATTAGTGACACTTAAAATGATCCTTCAAAAATTATTCCCTCATGAAGTTACTGCAGCATAGCACAGTGGTTAAAAGCACTGACCTACAAAACAGGAGAACTGGGTTTGAATCTCACTTGTGTACTTTGTGACCCAAAAAAATATCTAAAAATAAACATGCAATCTAACATTTTAAATTGGTATACAATAAAAAATAATTAATTTACATTCTTACTTATTGACTTTTAACAGTCCTGTAGTTACTAAGGAACGTTCTGCTTCTGTGGCATTGTTTCCACAGTTAATGCCTAACTAACACGCACGCATTTAAGTAAGCAAGCAGAAACTGACACTTAAAATAAGTGTAAGAAGAAGGTTCAGAGCCACTGTACTTCCAGGGCTTCACTATCCAGATAATGGATTATGGCCTCCCTTTCCAGGAGCATCACCAGCTGAAAAAGGGAGGACATAATTCCACCATACAAGACACTAGTGAGGCCCGACCTGGAGTACAGTGTACAGTTTGAAGACCCACTCACGTAAGGACATAGACAGGTAGAGAAGGTTCAGAGGAGAGCAACAAAGATGGTGCATGGATTGCATCACAAGTCCTATGAGGACAGGTTGAAGGAACTGAACATGTACTCCTGGAGAAGAGGAGGGAGGAGAGGCGATATGATAGAGACATACAAGTATCTTACAGGAGGAACAGGGTGCAGGAATACACTATTTTAAGCAAAAAGATGTTCCAGGACTAGAGGGCATGGGATGAAGTTGGAGGAGGACGATTCAGAGGAAACATAAGGAAGAATTTCTTCACAGAACGGGTGGTGGACAAGTGGAATACCCTGTCAGAGGAAGTGGTGGGGGATGAAACATTCATGGGATTTAAGAATGCATGGGATAGACATAAAGGAATTCTGGAGGTCAGGGGTAAGGGGCAACAGACTGCTAGGAAAACATAAACTGAACTTACAAGCTCAAATGGGCAGAATGGGTGGGCCATAGGCCCTTATCTGCCGACACTGTCTATGTATCTATGTATCTAAGGGTGTAGCAGTGTGGTAGTTATTATGGAAAGTGCTGCTTCTGTGGCATCGTTTCCACAGTTAATGCCTAACTAACATGTACTGTACTTACAAAGTAAGTACACAGAAATTGACACTTGTAAGAAGAAGGGTGTGACAGTGCTGTAATTACGATGGAAAGTGCTGCTTCTGTGGCATTGTTTCCACAGTTAATTCCTAACTACTGTATCATGCATTTGCAATGTAAGTATGCAGGAACTGACACTTAAAATAAAACATGTGAAGAAGGGTGTAACTACTGTACAATTACATTGAATGTCAATGCTGTAGTTCTGGTGTATGCTTTCCTTCACAAATCATTCCCTCATGCACTTACTGCTTAATAAACATGCAATCTAATATTTTTAATTCCTATACAACTACATTGTTTACATATACAAGAAACATCATTTACATAATTACTTATTGGCTTGTAACAGTTCTGTAGTTACTAAGAAATGTGCTGATTCTGTGGTATTGACCCACACCACTTCTGCACCTAAACTTCTGGCCTGCTGTGGCCAGGTGGGTGGTTGGGGGTGGGACATGGCTACATATCATGCTTTACCACTGATTTGTTGTGTGGAATGGTGATGGGTGGTGAAGGATACAAAGGTAGGGATACTTCCTGGTGTGTAGCTATACAAATTGCATTAAGTGGTGGTTACACATGCAACCATAACCATCTCTCTTTCGGCAAAATTTGATTCATGCTGGAAGTGTAACTACACATGTAACAGCTGTTGCAAAGTGCAACAGAAAATAGATTTATGCTAGAAGTGTAACTACACATGTAACTGCTGTTTTAAAGTGCAACATACATAGTTACATTTGCCAGACAGAAATGATTTGAGGCAGAAGGGAGGCAACAGTAATTGCAGTAACTACCATTTCATACAAATTGTGTAACTGCACCAAACTGCAAGTGTGAAACTAGTTTACTACTACATTGTAGTTACATGTAATTACACAGAAGTTACATAGTAGTTACATTGTAGTTATACAGTAGTTTCAGTGTAGTTAAGGCCACTTAAAATAATGTGTAGCCTAGAGCTGCTATGAGGATTCTAAGTCATAATTCAATAGATATGACATCAGATAGATGGTATTATGACAAAGAATCATGCTGAAAGTTACACATAGTATTCAAAAATGGTATTCACAACTTCCCATCAGCTACATCTAAAAATAAAAAAAAAACAATAACAGCTCGGATTGCTTTATGTCAGCTCATGGGAAACTTGGAGCAAAGAGAAAAGTAGGTGCACACATTATACATACAATCACACCACACAAGACACACACTGTATGTGCATTAAAACACAAACACACACACACACACCCTCCTCCTAACATAAAACACAAGCACAAACTGCAAGAAATGGAGTCATACTGGTCACCCTTCCAGTATCAAAAGGCAAGAGGTGCAGAGATGCAACTGTTAATCCAATTCCTAGGAGTCCTTGAGAAGGTTTGGCAGGGGATAAAAGTGCACCAAACTCAGCCATTGCTGTAGCTGATCCTCACACAACACACACACACACACACACACACACACACACACACACACACATGCTTGTGATTTATGTGCATCTGTATGTTTCAGAAATTGACCCAGCCTGGACCCATGGCTAGCCTCGCCATGAACTTTGATTGGTGGGAGCTTTGGAATGTGTGTGTGTGTGTGTGTGTGTGTGTGTGTGTGTTGCGTGGTGGTCAACTACAGCAATGGTTGAGTTTGGTGCACTTTTATACCCCCAAACCTTGTCAGGACTCCTAGGAATCGGATTAACAGTTGCATCTCTTCATCTCTTGCCTTTTGGCACTGGGTGGGTGATCAGAGCAGTGCACCTATATGACTCCATTTCTTGCATTTTGTGTTTATGTTTTTTGTTAGGAGGAGGGTTGGGACTGAAAATGGGTGTACACCTGGGGCTCTGTCTTCATCTTCCTATTGACATGTTTGGAATTTTTATCGATATTTTTTTTTTTTTTTTTACAATTAATACACTCTCTTTAACAGCAAATATGTCAAAATCAGTACTGCACTTTGGTATGCCTGAAAGGCTGCCTGGACTAATGTCAGACAAACAAATAACACCCCTGGCTGGAATCAGTACTGGTGTCTCAAAAACCTATATGTACAACATATTAGTTTAGCTGACACTGCTCTCTTTAACAACATACTATCCTTGAATGACACAGCAAACCGCCGAGCATTCTGAAGACTGATAAAAATGCTAGACTGTCTCACTGTCTCATACCTTCCTAGAGCCTTTACAGTAAATGGTGCTGATGTGATGGATGATTAAGGACTTGCTCCAGACGTTAATCAATTTTTTTGTAAACGCTGACGTAAATGCCCAATCCAAACCAAATCCATAATTTTGTCACTCCTCTCCTTATAAGGTAGGCAATTAGTTTGTTTTTTTTATTTTTCTCCCATTGCTACCATAGACATGAAATAAAAGAAAAGCCTATTCCTCTTTTTTAATTAATACACTCTCATGCTGGTATTCACTACACACCTACAGCATTTCTGGTTGCCATAGTCCATGGTTGATCTTGGGCAGCTGTTGTGGTCTACCCACTTATGCATGTACCTTGTTTACCTGTTTGACTGCTACCCCACCAAAGTGCTGAAATAAACAGTATCATTGTAGTTTCACTGACATCTCTTTCTCCCATACCTGACATCACTGCACTCCAAAGTGAGAGCAGTATGGCTGCTTCATGATGTGAATCTGCATGCTGAGACTGCTGAGAAACAAAGAGGGAGAAAGCAGCCACAGCTTCTTTGAATTAAGGAGGTTATTTTCTTGACTACACTGAACTGAATTACTATTTTTTGGACCTGTGTAAGTAACTAGTATTGATTTTGTTTTTGTGGTTGACTTTGCTTAGTTTTAACTTTAATTTGCCAGGGAAGAACTGTAGCTGGGAGATATTTGCAGTCATTTCTGACTAACACTGGTATTTAACCTCTATGAAATAGGTATCTGAAAGGAAGGAAGGCACTCCCTGGGGTGGAGGGTCAGAGTTGTAGTTGATTGTTTCTGAATGGCATAGGTTTACTCCCTCCCACCCTACCACCCTCCCCTTCCCCCACCTGGCCCATTCGCATAACTTCCTTTATAGCTGGGATTCTGACATCACTTCCCCAAAACTGCTAATAACATACACCTGTTCCTATCCTTAAAGTCACAGCACACTGATTAGGATTAATACATTGAGATATACATCTTATATTTGTGAACTAATTATAATAATATCACAATATTTTTGTTTCCTTAATTTTATAGTGAAACAAACAAAGCTCCTAGTCTGATGAAGGAACATAATTTAAGTTCTGAAACGTTACTTGTTTTGAAATGAATTTCAGGAGCAAATGAACTTACATTTTGGGATGAATAATTCTAAATAAAAAAAGATACAAAACTGGACTTGAATAAAAATATATGAAACATTATCTGGGTAGAGTAAGACTCATATTTTGAACAGTTACTTGCATCCGTTATTTATTTATTTAGCTTTTGTTAACTGGGTAGGTACACTAAACAAGTTATATGCCTATTTTCAGGAATGACCCGGGAGAGTACAACAGGTATTACAGATGCATCAGTGCAACACAGCAGGTAAACAAGTACAATTTGTAACTTAATACATTGAGTCACAAAAACAAAAAGGCATATAGTGATCTACTATGACAGGAGTTGGTAGAGTACACAATGATCAAACAGTAGGTAGTATTGAACACACAATAGCGTAGACAAGTGCCTAAAAGAAAAGTTGGATTGAGATCATCAGCAGTTCGATTCAGATTGTCTAACTCCCTCATTTTTCTTTAAATTAAAAAGGAACCTAGAGAGACTCTACAGTGGATTTGAGAAAGAGATAGCATTCAGGAAGTATAAGGAAACACAGAAGAAGCAGGACAGAGAACTGTACCAATTAAAACAGAAGGAAGCAGGGAAGGCAGTCAGAATAGCAAAGGACCAAACCGAGGAAAAGATAGCCAACTCAGTAAAGAAGGGGGATAAAACCTTTTATAGGTACATTAGGGAGCAAAGAAAGACTAAGGCAGGGATACTGAGGCTGAATAAAGAGGAAGGTGGTTTGGCAGAGAGCGATAGTGAAAAAGCAGGGATACTGAATGAATACTTCTGTTTGGTATTCACAATGGAAAAGCAGGGGGAGATACCTAATCCAGTCAATAGCAGCACTCTGGATGGGGGTTGGTATTAGTCCTTTCACAGAAGAAAGGGTTCTGTAAGAACTCTTAAAACTGAAGGTGGATAAAGCAATGGGGCCTGATGGTATTCACCCTAGAATTCTAAAAGAATTAAGAGAAGAACTAGTAACACCACTGACTACCCTTTTTAATAAATCATGGGAGGATGGTGTGGTACCTGAGGACTGGAGGAGGGTGGATGTAATTCCCCTTCACAAAAGTGGGAGCAAAACAGAGGCAGGAAACTACAGACATGTCAGTTTGACCTCAGAGGTAGGGAAAATGATGGAAGCACTGCTGAAGGAAATAACAGTTGAGTACCTAGAGGCAAGTGGGGCACAGGACCAAAGGCAGCATGGATGATTCACAGCAGGAAGGTCATGTCAGACAAATCTAATTGATTTCTTTGACTGGGTGACTAAAGTTGTAGACCAGGGAGGGGCTGTGGACATGGCCTACCTAGACTTTAGCAAGGCATCTAACACAGTTCCATACAAAAGATTAATAAACAAAGTAGCCAGCCTGCGAGTGGGTCCCAGAGTGGTAGTCTGGGCAAGACACTGGCTGGACAACAGGACACAGCGGGTAATAGTAAATGGAGTCCACAGTGAAGAAAGGAGGGTTACCAGTGGGGTACCGCAGGGTTCAGTACTGGGGCTGGTTCTTTTTAATGTCTTTATAAGTGACATTACAGAGGGACTAGAAGGGAAAGTATGTCTCTTTGCAGATGACACAAAGATCTGCAACAGGGTTGATATGCAAGGTGGGGTGGAAAGGATGAAAAGGGACTTGGTAAGGTTAGAGGAATGGTCAAATGTATGGCAGCTTGGATTCAATGCAAAGAAGTGCAAAGTAATGCACCTGGGAAACAAAAATCCAGGGGAAGAGTACACAATGGAGGGTGAGATACTGACAACAACAAAAATGGAAAGGGACCTGGGGGTAGTCATATCAGACAACCTAAAGGTGGGACAGCAATGTGAGAAGGCAGTAAGGAAGGCTGGGGAGATACTGGGATGCATACGGAGAGGCATCACCAGTAGAAAACAGGAAGTTGTTGGTCCTCTGTACAGACAGTTGGTAAGACCACAACTGGAGTACTATGTACAGTTCTGGAGACCCCATCTCTGCAAAGACATATACAAGGTGGAGGCTGTCCAGAGGAGGGCAACCAAAATGGTGCAGGGTCTGCACCAGAAGACATATGAAGAAAGACTAAAGGTGCTTAAGATGTATAGCCTCGAGGAAAGGAGGGAGAGGGGGCGCATGACATAAACTTTCAAATACCTCAGGGAATCAACAAAGTCCAAGAGGGTAGTATCTTTCAGAAAAAGAGATGTGCAAGAACAAGGGGGCACAATTTGAAGACAGAGGGGGGATAGCTCAGAGGTAATGTGAGGAAGTATTTCTTCACAGAGAGGGTTGTAAATGCATGGAACAGCCTTCCTGAGGAGGTCATACTGTAGATTCAAAAACAGTGGGGGAATTCAAGAATGCATGGGACAGACATAAGGCAGTTCTAGTGGGGGGTAGGAGAAAGTAGGCTATTGGTTAACTAGGATCTGCAGCTTATCCATTAGGTAGGGAAATGGGCAGACTAGGTGGGCCATGCAGTCCTTTTCTGCCATCAACTTCTATGTTTCTATGTGGATGCTAGAGATAGAAACTGAAAAAAGGTAAAAACCAGAATCTGTCACAAAAAATGAACACAGCGCTTAGCATGATGTTGTGTCTACATTCAAATCAGGACTATTAGCACTTTGAGACACTGGCTGTTTAAGGTCTCAAAAGCAAAGCACAGTGGTATACCCCTCCAACAGCTACATTTCGACAGCTGCCGACACTACAGTGATTACAATGCCAGATTACTGTAGTGTTGGTGCTGGACCCTGGCACTGTATTCTGGGGGTCTTTCACCCCTCCCTTAATCAGCTCTGACTTGGAATTGATGATATAAAGTGGGGTGGGGTGCAGGGAGCACAGCCTCCCATGTGGGGTGTTTGAGGGTGAAGCCCCCCCATAAAAACATGATAGGCAGAGAGAAACCTTATGCCGACCACAAATGCAGTAGACATAAATGTTTCACTGTACAGTCATTTGACAAGAGTTTGTTGTCAACCAGTTGTAGATCCAAGCAGAGCTAGCTTTCACATACTATTGTCTCTTGTTCTCTACCAACTCAGAGTAGGGAGGCCACATGGTGTGCTTGCCAATGAGCTCCAGAAAGAGAATCTATTTAGCCAACAAAGCTCTGTAAGACCTGGAAATCTCACAATATCATTATTTTTTTCTTTTTATTATATCATATTTATTAACAAGTCTTATACAATGTAAATATATATTCATTTGCAGTCAGACTTTGATTATTAAGTTTACTCATTAATCTTATGCATTTTTCTAGTTGCCTTAATTTTACATTAACTTCATACTTACAGTATATGTGTAAGTATACTGTATTTTTTACCTATTTGGTCTCTCAGATTTCTTAAAGTATATATCAAACCCAGACCAAGCTTTCTCAAATCCTGTTGTGTGCCTTTGTAATATATAATGGACTTTTTCAATTCTATAAATGTCAATCATAAGATTTATCCACATATTATACTCTGGCAGTAATACGCTTTTCCAGTTTTCCAAAATTCCTCTATGTGCATTGATCATTCCTATTCTTATAATTTTAAATTTATCTTTATTGATTTTTATGTTATGAGTGTCATGTGATAGTAACAGGGTAAAATTATCTTGTTTAATCTTTATTCCAGTAATTTTAAATAAAGTAGTTATGATTTTGGTCCAATGTGAATCTAAATCTTTGCACCATATCATCATATGTTCTAAAGTTACATTTTGTTTTTCTCATCTAGGACAATCATTACAGAAGTTATTCATTAAATTTAATCTATGGGGAGGTAGTATGGTTGGTAGATTATATTGAAATACATTTGCTGTAGTTTTGCAGAAATAATACCTAAGACTTTCCAGTTTAATATTTGTAACCATTGATTGTCTGTAATTGGTCTATTAAATTGTGTAAAGCCAGTGAGTTACCACCTGTATTTTGTAATATAAATGTATATATTCTAGATATTAATTTGCCTTTACTTATGTGATTAATGATTTGTTCCCATCTGTTTTCCTAAGGTTTCCTTAGAATATTCCAATTATTTCCAATACATTCTCTTATCTGCAAATATCTGAAGAAGTGAGTTCGATTCAATTTAAATTTTGTTTTGATAGTCTCAGAATCCATGAGACCATTTTCATTAAATAAGTCTAACACTTATTTTATAGAGTACCTTTTTGATGGCATACCTTAAAGCCAAAATCAGTTATGGGTGGTGGGAAATTATTATTTAAATAAATCAGAGTATGGATCGATAAGTTATTGATAGTATTAATTAGTTTAAGGGATTTTCCCATATAAGACTTGTAGTTTGAGTAGATGTACACATTGTTTTTTTGTTGCCAATAGTTACCAGTAAATAGTAAGTGTTTCAAACAATCATATGGAGAATCCTTTAATTCAATTTATGTAGCAGCCAATATATCTTTTGTTTAAACCAGTCACGAGTGACAGCTATATTTGTGGCATAATAACACCATCTAAAGTTAAGAAGTGCTAATCCACCTTGCTGGTTTGAAATATAACATTTTTCCAACTTCAGCCTGGGTTTCTTTCCTCACCATAGAAATTTATATATACCGGTGTCTAAGGATTTAAATAATGTATTGTTTATTATTACTGGGATATTCTGAAGAAGAAATAAATACTTTGGGTGCATATTCATTTTTCTAACATTGGTTTGATCAATTAAGGTTAAAGGTAATGATTCCCAATTCTGTAAATCTTTACTTGTTTTATCCTTTAATTGTTCAAAATTATAATGAAACAGGTTTTCATTATCGTGATCCAGTTTGGTTTCTAAATATTTCATTACTTTAACCGTTTTAACATTAAGAATATGGGTTACTGTTAATGGATCACTCTGTGCCTCTGCCTCCAGTAATTCTGACTTTTCTCAATTATTTTTATATCCTGATATTGTTTTGAATTGTGTTAGTATATCCTTAAGTTCCTTACCTACATGATTAAGGTTCTTTAATATACTAGGGCATCCTTAGTGTATAATCCAATCTTGTGTTCTATTGTATCAATTTTGAGCCCATTGCTATTGGTGCATCTTTTGATGGCCATTGGTTCTATAACTAAAGTGAATATTAGTGGAGACAGGGGAAAACCTTGTCTAGTGTCCCGATATAAAGTTATTGTTTTAGGTAGTTGCTTGTTAGTTCTTATTTTAGCAGTTGTGTGTGTAAAATATTTATCCATTTGCAGAACTGAGTTCCAAAATTCATTTTTTCTAATAGAATTTTTATGTATGCCCATTCCACTCAGTCACATGCCTTTTCAGTGTCCAATGAAATAATAAAGCACTCTGAATTTTTAAACTGATCTATCAAATTAAGTGCCCATCTTACAATATCCTTTTGTTGTCTCCACCTAATGAACACATTTTGATCTGCATGAATGATTTCCATTAAGATCTTATCCAAATGGTTTGCAAAATGTTTGTAAATATTTTATATCCAAGTTTATTACTGAGATTGGATGGAATGAGGTGGATTGTAATAGATCCTTATCTATTTTTTTAAAGAGAAGTATTGTAGCTTCTTGTGCTGAGGGATGTAATTGTGTAGCAAAATATTATCATATAACTGTTTAAGATATGGAAATATTAAATTACTAAATGATTGATAAAATTATATGGGAAACCCATCAGGTCCAGGTGCCTTTCCCTTTTTCACTGTATGTATTGTAGTGCTTATTTCTTCTGTTGATATTTACATATCTAAATAATTATTTTGTTCTACTTTTAATTTTTGTAGGGGTAAAGAATTCAGAAAAGTGTGTATATCTTGATTGTTTTGGGGTATTTCCATTTTGTATAGTTGTTCATAGTACTGCTCAGATACTTAATTTATTTGGTCTGGATCAGTGATTAATTCACCAGTAGAATTATTTATTTTAGTAAGTTATTTTCTTCCTGTTCTTTCTTAATCTGCCATGCCAAAAGTTTGTCCATTTTTTCCCCAGTGGCATAATATTTAGATCTAGTATAAAGCAATTGTTTTTCAGCTTGGTATATTGATAATTTATTATATTGATTTTTAGCTATCATTACATCTTGTGGTGTTTTGGCATTATTATCTTTTTGAAATTGTGTTTTCTTTTGCATTATGGTGTTCTCTAAATGAGTCATTTGCAGTTTTCTTTTCTTATGTTTTTTTGAGTTACGTGCTATGGTGACACCCCTAATAAAGGATTTAAATGTGTCTCATACTGTTAATGGGGAAACATTCAGGGTGTGGTTGAACTGAAAAAAGTTTGTGATTTTATTAATATATGGTTGGTCTCTAAGCATAGTGGGATACATCCTGAAGATAGTGTCTCTTGTACTTGCTTTCACCTTTACTGTTAGAATCACAGGTGCATGATCTGATATATGAATTGCATGGTATTTAATTTCTTCTATGCAGTACAATATGCTTTCAGATATAAAAAAGTCGATTCTTGAGTAAACCTGATGGGGTGTGGAGAAACATGTCTATTGTCTAACCAAGGGGTGAATATTTCACCATGGATGTATAAATTGGAGGTCCTTCATGTAGTTTGTTATTTTAATTGTAGCTGATAAAATTTTACGGATATACGATTGGTCGGTGCCAAAAATCTTGTCGAAGGACTGTACAGTGAAACCATTATGTTGACTGCATTTGCGGTAGGTATAGGTGTCTCACTGCCTACCATGTTTTTGGGGGGACTTTGCCCCATGACACCCCCACATGGGGTCTGTGACCCCCACACCCCCACACTAAATATAATCAAGTCAGAGTCAGAGCTGATTAGAGGAGGGGGTGTAAAACCCCCAGAATACAGTGTTGAGGTCCAACTCTGACACTACAGTGACCTGGTGCTGTAGTTGCTGTAGTGTCGGTCATTGTTGAAATGTTGCTGTCGGAGGGGTATATCAAATTTTACTTGGTATTATATTGGATTTGCCCATTTTAGGATTAATCATCAAATTAAAGCTCCCTCCATAACTATAGGTGATTGATAATCCATTAATTAAATAAAAAAAGTTTATCATAGAATTTCAGTGAATTCTCATTGGGGCCATGTACATTAACTAGAGTATATGTGACTCCATTTTTTTTTTTTTGTAATATCATTTATTGATCATTTCCTTATATAGTTTTAAATACATACACTCTGATAGCAGGTTACATCATAATATATGATCCATACATTCATAAATAACTGATTCTTATAGAAAAATGTTAGTACAGGAATAAAATAGTTAATTACCCCCTAAAAGGGGGGGGCTGGCCCTTAACAGATGTTTGCATACATCCACAACAGTCTGACTCAACCCAGTCCTGTAAATCTTTATCGAATAGGGTCCAGACCTGTTCCCAAGTGTCAAAAAAATTATTATTAAATAAATTACTCAGAAAAAGTTGTTTCCACTCCCATTTTGGGAAGGGAATAGTCACTGATAATTCTTTTCAATTTTTTAGTATTAGTCTTTTAATTGCCATAGAGTTGGCTTTTATTATTAAACATCGTTTTTGTCTAAATGCAGGCTGTTATACATTTCTAGTATTGCAGATCTACTGTTCATAGTGTATATGTGACTCCATTATACCATATCTCACAGATAATATATTTACCATTAATATCCTTAACTACATTATTCATTACAGTACCGGAATTTTTCTTTAAAAAAATTGCCACCACTCTGGCATTAGAACAATATAGTGCATTGGAGACCATGTGATGCAGCATGCCTGAAGGACGCTTCTCTAACCCCTCCAGCCACCCGCTTCAACTAACTTCATGTTTTACCCTTGGGAGACTACCAAAACTTATCAAAAGTGACACAGAAGCTCTCTCTAACTGTATGAGCGTCTACTTATATAGTTTCCGTAGCGATGGATGTGGAAATGAAGAAGCTGCAGCCAAGGCACACTCCTCCAGTAATGCCGGAGAAGGCCCCCAAAAAGTCACAAGCTAATAGTGCCACCAGCTTGCAGACCTCGATGCTGCAGATGATGGAGCTAGAACCGCGAACACTCTCAGGCTTTTTAGCTGAATTCCGATTCTTTCAGGAGGCGCTCAGAGGAATGGCCTCTGAAATCAAATCTTTATCCCAGGACATCGAAGACATTGCATTAAGAACAACAGATAGCAAAGCCATATTATATCCTTTGAGAGATGGGCTGAAAAGCTTGACCCAGACCTGCTTACGATGAAACAAAAAACTTACAAAGATAGAACAAAAGTAGAGGACTTGGAAGGTCATAGCTGCTGAAACAACACAGTTATTATTGGACTTCCAGAGTTGGAGGAAGGACAGGATACATTCTTTTTGTTGAGAAGTTCATTGAAAAAATAGTAGGGACCTCTCCTTTTGGATCCTGGTTTGCCATTGAAAGGGTTCACAGGGCACTCCAACCTACTCCTCCACCTGGGGCAACCCCCCGGCCTCTCATATTCCATTTTCTAAACTATCTGGAAAGACAACATTTCCTTACAAAAATAAAGGAAATTTAGGAAGTGCAATGGGGGTTTGTGTGGCCCAGGATTTGTCTCTCATGGTTAGGCAACGCAGATCTGCGTTCCATCCTCTGGTAACAAAAATAATGGCAGCAGGCTTTAAAGTTCAAAATGATGTATCTGGCAAAATTACAGGTGTACATCTCAGGATCCTGGCAATCTTATGAGGACTCGGAGGCTGCAAGCATGGGTCTTAAAATGGCTCTGCCTGATGTGTTCAGAGGTACCTGAAATCAAGGATTTGGCAATCCACTGGGAATGTGCAAGGACATTTCTAAGCAAGGTCTGTGCTACAAGATCTCGGACGAACAAATGAATAACTTTGGCTCATGGAACTGTCTTGGTGGCTGAAAGTATAACAGGAACATTCAGATAGATTGTTTTCTTTGTTTAGAGTCTAGTAACAGTGAAGGTCAAAGTTTGCCCTCATTTTAATGATGACTCATACACCAATAATCATGAAGAAAGGATCGTTTTGCTCTTGAAAATACTTGAGTAAATTTTGTGTTGGACTTATTTTCAAGGTTCTCCACAAGAGAAATTGTAGAAGAAATACAGGACTAATGGCAAAAAGAAGGACACTTTTCCTCTTAGTGCAATGAATAAGGTTTCAGCAGAGGAGTTTATAATTTTATAGTATCATAGTGTTACCAGAATTAGTTTACTCTACATAGTTTTGGGTTACTACTGTTTGTTCATAGGGCTGCAGAACAAAGAATACTTTTATAATTGCAAGGTTTTCTGCAGTCTCATTTACCAGGGCTATGGCAAGGTGCAGTTGCTTCTTAAGTCCACATGAGGGGAGTGATGTGCACATTTTCTTTTTACTTATGATCTTTAGAACGTGGTAGATGCAGTATTGGGTATATTTGGTTAGTAAGGGAGTTGACTCCTTGCTAGATGGAGTATTTGTTGATGTTACATATGTGTGTGGGGATGGCTTGAGGGGAGCAGTGAAAGTATGGCGTGCTGCAAAACGATATTCAGAACAGTAGGTAGGGAGGGAGGGAGGGAGGGCTGGGATTGCAATTGGATGTGAATTTTGAGGGGGATTTTTTTTGGAGTTTTGGTGGAATTCTGGGTTTGCAATGGAGGGAGGGGGAAGGGAGGGACAGTCCATTATCTACAGATCTCAAGGGATACCAAGAAGTGTTGTTTGCACTCCCTCAACATTAACTCATGATTATCCTGTGTACAAGAAAAATGGCTTGTGATTTATGTTTTTCTTCATGGAACATTAAAGGGGTTAGAAGAAAGCTGAAACAATATAAAATCCTAAAGCATTTAAATGTTCTACAATCACAAATTTATTTTCTTCAGGAATCCAATTTATTAGATGCTGAAGCTTTACAAATGAAGAGACAGCAAATAGGACATGTGTTTGCTGCCCAAGGTACCACAAATAGCTGTGGAGTCATGATTTTAATTAATAAGAATGTTCCAGTTAACCCTTCACAGGTCATTAAGGATCCTCAGGGCAGGTTCATTTTAGTCCGCAGTACTGTCTATTCAGTAGATCTTCTGTTTGGCAATATCTATAGTCCTAATAAAGATGACCCCCAATTTTTTATGCACCTGATTAGCACCATGATGCTGTTGCTACCCGCCTCAATAATTCTAGGAGGTGATCTGAATTTGGTGTTTGATCCCATTATGGACCGCACAGGCTCCACTTCAAGAGGACTTTCTCCAGCTCAATGTGCACTGAACGATCTAATTGATCAGATGGGTCTGTGCATTGTTTGGAGAGTTCTGAATCCCAAGGGTAGGGAATACACATTTACATCCCCAGTCCACAGGACCTCCTCCCATACTGACTATATTTTGTTATCCTAGGCCCTTCCTCCTGGTGTTTTATCCTCATCAATTCAACCTGGACCTCCCTCCAATCATTCCCTGGTAATGGGCCAGCTGTTCCTTACTTATCTACCCAAACAGAGCACATGTTGGAAGTTGAATGACCAGTTGCTCAAGGACTCAAAGATTTCTGACATAGTCAAAGACCATATAAACGCAACTCAAGATATTAGGCCTGATAATTGGTGTGCCTTTAAAGCACCTCAGGGGTATTCTAATTGGGTTAGCCTCTAAGAGAAAGAAATCCCAAGATTCAAAATTAAAACACCTATTGTCCCAAATTCAGGCTATGGAAGCAAATCTAAATCCTCATTCTCCTGATATTATCAAACAAAATCTAATTAAGATTAAAGACTCCTATTTGAGCTTATTCAGGGAAAAAGTCAAATTCACAATTCTTCGTACAAAGGCCTCTCATACAGATCAAGGGGAGAAGGCGGGAAAATTATTAGCTCTCAGAATCAAACAACAGGAATCATCCTGATTCATCCCCCCTTTTGCTCTCAGACGGATGGTTCCTTGAAATCTTCTCCTAAAGAAACTGTAAACGAATTTACTATGTACTACAACAATTATATGGAGCTATGATCACTCCCCCTTCAAATCCAACCCTATTTTCCTATGTAAAAGAAGCCCAATTACCCTTCCTTTTTGATGCCCATAAAAAACAATAATGGCACCCATTTCCAACCTAGAAATTGCCGAGGTGATACAAAATCTCCCTACAGATAAAACTCCAAGACCAGATGGATTTTCACCCAACTTTTACAAGGAATTTAAAGACCAGATTGGCTTGTTTCTTTTACCTTTATATCAACATATTCTATCAGGTGCACAAGTTGACCCCACATTATTTGAAGTCCTCATTGTTCTTTTACCCAAACCAGACAGGAATCCAGAATCAGTGAAGAATTACAGGCCCATTTCCCTGCTCAACCAAGATATACAGATCTTAACAAAATTATTAGCAGATAGACTCAGTTTACTACTCCCAGACTTAATAGGACTACAATAGGTGGGATTCATGAAGGGGAGATCTTCAGTGGATCACCTCCATACTCTCTTGCATGTCTTCTCGGCATTCAGGGATACCCCCTTTCCAGCTGTTTTGGTGTCCTTGGCATTTGACCGAGTTAATTGGAACTTTCTGTTTCAAACCTTGAATGACTTTGGTTTTCCTCTAGAATTTCAGGGGTGGATAAAAGCTCTTTACCAGACCCCATCTGCCAGATCTCAGGGAATGGAGTGATTTCAGATTAATTTCCCTTATATTCTGGTATGAGACAAGGATGCCCTCTTTCCCCCTTACTTTTTAACATATACCTTGAGCTCCTTATCCACAAACTGACTATAAGTCAGTTGGTACAAGGCCTAACAATCCAAAGCACAGAGGTAAAAGTATCTGCGTATGCAGATGACCTTCTCCTACACCTGTCCTAACTAGAAACTTCCATTACAGCAATGATAGAGATTACTGAGGAGTATAGTAGACTATCAAATTATAAACTAAATGTTAGCAAGTCAGTTGTTTTTCCCCTAAATCATAAAGTATTCAGAAATAACATTACGTCTCTAGGCCTCTCATGGTCCCAAAATTCCCTAAGATAACTCAGTATTGAACTTACTAGAGATACACAGCTTACCATTAAGAAAAATTTGTACTCCATGGTACAAAGCATTACTCAAGATTTAGACCAGAGGATGGCTCTTCCTATTTCATTGTGGGGAAGGATACATTTATTCAAAATGAATATTTTTCCCGGCTTATTCTATCCCCTCCAGTTACTCAATGCTTGTTTACCAGGTACCTGGTTTAAGAAATTTCATAGTTTACTTACAAATTTCATTTGGTTCAAGAAACAACCAAGAATAGCATATCATAAACTAGCTCCTTCCAAACTTAAAGGAGGCCTATGTCTACCTTACCTTAATCTATATCACTGGGCTACCCATGTATCCAAATAGCTCAGGTGGTTTGCACCAATCCCCTCCTCTTCCCTTCCTCCTTGGCTCAAAATGGAACCGGAGTTGATTCACTCTTGTAACATGGAATCCTCTACTCTGCTATGTTTAAAGACATCCTCACTACTAAGAAACTTAAAATCAACCACGATCAAAGTGTCCATAAGAGTCCACTCCCAAATATGTGCCTTTTTACAATACAAACATTATACAGATATGTCCCAATCAATTTGGAATTCCCCAACTTTCCAAATTGACAACAAGAGACTTACACCAAATTGGTTTCCCCAATTGGGGGATGGAAAGTTATCCTTGTTTGTGGAATAAAATGGTTCTTGGCTCTAGACGGCTGAAATTATGAATAAATTTAAAATACCCCTGCCCTGTTTCTTTAAGGTTTTTTAATTGAGGCATCTCCTTATCAAGGAGATAGGTAAGATAGCTCCCTCCTTACCCAAATTCTCATTCCAGTCGGAGCTGAACCCTCTGGCCAACTCTCCTAAAGCAATCTCTAAATTATATATTACGTTATATGAATGGCGTTTTAATGAAAGCTTTGTTCCCACAGTATACTGGCCAGCCCTTTTTCCCCATTGGAACATAGATGGGTCTATCCTCTGGTGTAACTGTCACCATTTTGTGATGCAAGATTGGTTATGCCTTATGCAATTTCACATCTTACACAACCTGTACTACTCCCCTCAAAAATGAGCTGCTTGGGGCTTATTACCCTCCAATCAATGTATATGTTGTTCTCAGGATGAGAGTACCCTTCATCACATTTTCTGGACCTGTCCCAAGATAGCCCCCATTTGGAACTGTATTAAGGTCAGAGCAGATCCATTACTAGGATTATCAGAGTATTTTACACCTGAAATATGTTTACTGGGTGACTACTCATAAATTTTAGTGGGTAACCATAAATATCATATCTCCAAGATGTCAATGTCTGTTAAAAAAACTGATTCTTTAACTGGAAAGATACTGTTAATATCTCCTACTCTGAATGGCTCAATGAATTATTAGCAAACCTCAGAACTGAAAAGACTATAGCAAGTCTTTATAATAATCTGTCTAAATAGAAAAGATATGGGACCCCTTGTATACTTTGTACTCCCTTTAAAGAGTGCATCTTGTTAGTAACATACTGCTTGATTCAGAATATATGGACTGTGGGGGGAGGGGGAATTAGTCTGGGAAAGGGAGGGAGGGGGGACAGATCCAAGGCAACTGATTTATGGAACATATGTACAGATTCATTACTCATGGTTCTGTCTCATGTAAATGTGAAAACCCTGCAATAAAATTTAAATTGAAAGAAAAAAAAAGAACAATATGGTGCATTAATTGCTGCACCCATTTGTTGGCTAAGGACTGAAACTCTGTGCAAAGTAAATGAGTTTATTGTACCATTACTACTGTAGCTGACATCCTGTCAGCATAATTGATTTTTTTTTTTTGCTTTTAATTCTATCTTTAAATACCTTAACATTCCATGTTAAAAATCTCAATTTGTCACACATTTTTACATTTAGGAATATTGATTTTTACTAAAGACCTTATACATCCTAGTTTAGGATTTAAAAATCAAACCAATATTTGTTGTGCTTATTCAGACTCATTTTTGTACTAAGTTCTTGTATCAGCCTAACTTGCAAATTTCCTTCACTAACCATTATCACTGCTTTCCTAGTTAACCAATTTTTTACCATTTTTCCCTCCCCCTTTCTACTTACTGTATAAAAATCATCTCTGTGCTTAATTGATGTGTTTGTACAGTAGTATAATTTCACCTGTATGGATATGGAAATGCTGCTATTAAAAAGATACTTTGAAATTCTTATGACAACAGCTGATGCTGAGACACTAGTTGATGGAATTGAGCAAAATGTGAAATTTAGGGCAATTGAACAGATGAAGCTGGCCCTTCAGAAATTAATTCTTTAAATTGAAAAGCATATGCCAGTTAATTCTTCACCAATGCAGTTTCTAACAGCTGTTAACTGTTTGTTTCACCCTGTTGATGTTAGCACACGTCAGAGCATAGAAAAACAAGCTTTCAAAATTGCTTTCACATGTGCCTCTGCTGAGAGAAATTTACATAAATGATTTTCTTTTGTGGTATATGTCATTTACTGACAGTGACAAGGATGCTGCAATACGCAATTTGGATGGAGCTGTAGATATTATGAAAATTATTTTTGGCTTGAGGTGTCAAAATGCCACTATTTCAAACAATGTAATTTGCTACTTGATGTACCCTGTTGTGAGTATAGATTGTGAAAGATTCTTCAGTAAATACACATTAATTGTGAATGACAGAAGGCAAAACATGAAAAAGGAAAACGTGGAATATTGCTGTATGCTTGCATTTAACTGCTAAAAACATAGAAGAAAATAGCTGCTGTTATTTAACTGTGATTTTAAAATAATTTTAGTGCAACAAAGTAACCTGTTTTGCATGTATAAAATAACAAGAAATAAAAAGAAATTAAAAAAAATAACAAGAAATAACAAGAAAGTTTTTAAAAATAATAAGAAATGTAGTATAAAATAAAATTAAATACACTTGTCTCTATCCATATCCTATCTAGCTCCTCCACCCACTAGTTGTCTGTGAGTTCATCCAATATTGTTTTATCCATACCAGCAGAAAACTTTACCATTTTATCGATGCACTTCCCCATGTTACAACAATCTTGGTGGCCATGGCAGAGAGCAGCATAACCCATAGTGGAGCACTCCTTGGCCCCATTCTATTACATATGTTCCCTCTTATTAGCTTTGGGCTCATTAAGCTTTTGTGTTTAACCCATAAACTCCATGACGCCATCAAATATAAACAGGAGAGCAATAAAGAAAACCAACAACAAAAAATTATTAATACATGTAGACAAAAAGGTAGCATTGTGTCCTACCTTTTTTAATTAATTAATATCATTCCCTATCCCCACCCACTCTTTTCATCTTCTACTTGTTCCCACTCACTGAGACAATATACAGTAACTCTATATTATCTTCTCTTATAACTATAATTATTATTCATTTGAGGATTAATGTTCTTTGTTGTGCATTTGTATATTCATATATTCTTTCACTTGTTTAGAATCCTTAAATAGTTTGGTCTGGCATCTCCTAAAAAATCTGATTATTGCCAGTAGTACAATTGTATATTATATACCAATTTCTTGTAACATGGCTTGTGTTTTTCTGAAATGATTTGCTAGTCTGAATTTTTTCATGCTGAAGTCTGGATATGCAGAGAAGGAAAAACCTTCTGAATGAAGGCTTTTGTCCACATGAGCCTTTCTTAGAATGTTTTCCCTGTTCTGAAAGCAATGTGATTTGACAAAAACTGAGCGATTGTATGGTATGTTTGAATTAGCATTAGTCTGGATATTTTCTTTGGTGATGAATCTCCCCCCCACAATGGGTCCTATCCAAAATTATCTGTTCTTTGGGATATTTCATTCCTAGGGCATTTGTGAGTAGTTTTTAAAAAAAAAAATGGGAGGGGAACTCCTCTTCCTTCTTCACATTCTGGAACTCTTATTAATTTTATATTTTTCCTATGTGAACGGTCTTCTTGCTCAATGAGTTTTTTTTATAATGTTATGAGTTGTTGAGTGTGTTCGTTAAGTGTTTGTTGCACTGGGGTAACTAAATATTCCATGTCCAAGAGCTTTTGTTCTGTAGCTCCTGTTCTGATAGTTAGGTTTTCCAATTTAGTGCCTAAATCTGCAATGGTTGTATTTAAATTATCCACTGAGGATGTCATGCTAGCAAAACCCTTTTGTATCTCCATTTTTGTTTCAGCGTTCAATAGATTAATGAATTATTGTGGGCTTTTGAGCCCTAAGGTGATTGATGTTTCTGCCTCGGTTATTTTTCCTTACTAGCAATGTAATGACTTGCATGATTTTCTTTATTTTATTCCCTATGTTCTTGTATTACATCTTCATTTTTGCAGTGCCCAATCATGGCAGTGGTTTCCTCTTTAATCACACTGTGTTCTTTCTGCATTAGTGTATTAAGTAAGCCCCTGGAGGTGACATTAACCTTGTCTTTTACCATTTCAGCTCACTGTTCACTGACCAGAACCATTTCAGCATTCAAAAGTGAGTCATCCAGGTATTAGGCATAATGGAATCCTTCTGGATCCTGCATCGTAGCTTCTGTGTCACTCCACATATTTTGTTGCTCCAGCTGGGCGTCTGAGGGCTGGTACATTGTACTGGCAGGCACGTCTGCTTTGTTTGAAGATTCCAATTCCATCGGGTCTGATGCCAGGACCTGTTGATCATTCTCTTCCCCAGTTTACACTTCAACAATGTTGTTTTACTTCCTCAGAGTTTCTGGCAGCAGTGAAAGTGGCTCAGCAAATGGTAGGGTTTTTACCACAAATGACAATGTTTGTTGTTGAGCTGAGCATGACTTGCAATGCCAGTAGTGCTCATAGATGTAAACAATGATGTAGATTCTTCTTCATCTGGCATCAAAGATAGATCCAGTTGTGCATTTTTTCTTAGGTAGGGCCTCCTTCCTCAGTGAACAAGTTTAGGCATACTGAAACATATTCATGCCTTTAGTAGAGTTTATGTAGAAGGTTCAGTAAGCCCAAAAAGCTACTTTAGACAAATGGGAGTGAGAGCTCCTCCTGGTGTCTGCCTGCTCAGTTGGCCATCTTGGATCCTAAAACATGACCAGCTATAATTGTCAATCTTAGGATGAACAATCTGGCAGGGACAAACTATTTCTCTCACAATAAAGTTATTTCTGAATAGTGGCCAAATAGAACTATTTGGAAAGACATTTGAATATTCAGGAAACCTAATATTCATGGTGATTGGGAAATACTATTTAGCCCCTGTGCAGCACTATTTATCAAAGATTGTCAAGTCATTTATGAACAGAAGGTTATTTCTTGGTCTCCCTAGTGTTTCCAGAGTTCAAGTGGGATGCATACCCCCAAATTGTTGAAAAGGCTACCAAATGGATTGAGGGTCAGATAGAATCTAAGTGGTCACAAAGACCCCCTAACAAAGTGGAATAGACCTGCAAAGTGATAGAGAGTTGAGTTTATATGAATTACAAGGATTTAATGTGCCCAGGCACTTCCTTTCTCTGTGAGTACACTGCAAGCTATACAATTGTGACAAGGAATCTTCCTGGGGCATCCTTTCTGAACTTTGATATTTGGGATGATGCCCTAGATTATTAAGATTTAATCATAGCATCATTTCCTCCATACTTATTCTGATTCTGAAAAAAATGGTCAGAGTCATGTGGATTCTATAAATATTTTGGTATTCAAGGATCCCAGAGTATAGTGTAGTATTTCAGTTGAAATAATTATTAACTGTTCATGAATGCTGATGAATTATTTATGAACAGTTCAAGAATTCAATATATGAATGTTCATCAAGCAAACATCAGACTGTTCATGATTGTTCAGGAATTGTGCACGAACATTAAATGGCACTCCTGAGTTTATGAACATAATGGTTCATGAAGAGCTATGAAAGTTCATGAAACTCTTCCACTGAACTGTCATAGGAAATGCCCATCAATATTTTTACTAACCAACAATTTCTGCTTTTATAATGTTATTTAACTCAGCAGGCAACTCTGATTTAGCCTTATATTTCTGAAGATTTTTACTGCATGTACAAACCACAGGCAGACCTGTTCAACACTTAGTTAATTTATCAATCAATTAACCATGGCAACTGAATTGTTTGAACAAATTCAAAAGGGATTTTCTTACATACAATTTAATATTAGATATTGAACTTGTAATAACTTTTTCTGTTGTTAATCATTCTTGGTGCTGCAGTATAGCCTATAGGTTAGAGTAATGAGCTGTGAATGAGCTTGGTACATCCTGCAGACCTGGGTTTAATTCCCACAACCTCTGCTTGCATACATTGTGACTCTAAGCAAATCACTTAACCACCCTAGTGCTCCTGGGTTGCCTCTGAGAATAGGCACTTGTGCTTGGACCTTACCTGGCTACCATAATAATAAAAATAAAATCTGGTCAGAGTCACTATGGCTGCTAATGCACCTTCATAAGGGTGTTTCTTGGGCTTAAATGAAAAGATGAAATGTTGTAGTCAGCTTTGTGTGTAAATTTCATTTTTGGTAATGTTAGATCATTTATCTGGTTGATCTTGTGTTTCCCATGTGTTTAAAATGCAAATATTTAGTGCTTATTGTATTATGTGAGGATGGAGAGGGAGTGCTGCACCAAGGCCTTCAAGTAATGGTAGAAGAAATGGTAAAGTAGGAGTGATATGGCTACAATGGGGACTAAGGACCAACCTAGAAGGATAAAAGCCTATGTGGAGGTGATGGCCAAAAAAGGAAACCATAGTCCTCAGTGGATGGTTTAAATGTTACTTTGATGAATGTTTAAAGTAGCAGAGGGGTGACAGAAGAAATGGGGCGGGGCAGAAGGTGGACCATCACAGACTGAGACATAGAGCAGGGAGACCCTGAGGGGAGAGAGCCCCGCCAGAATGCAAGTTTTTCAAGAAAGCAGGTGGTTATCATAAGAAGAAGGGGGGAAGAGCAGTCAAACAAGAAAGGTAAGGAAGGAGGAACACGTGAAAAAGGAGAAAGCAACAAGAAGAAAGCTGAGGGATGTCTAAATGGTGCAGGATTGGCATATGAAGCCTCGTGTGAGGAAACTGAAAGAGTTCAATGGGTACACTCTGGAGGAGAGTAAGGAGAGTTGGAATACTCTACCTCACATCACAGAGGGTTATTAAGGTATAGGAGGGAGGTACATTTCAGAAGAAAAGGTGCTGTAGAACAAGGGGTCATGATATGAAGCTGGAAAGAGGTAGATTCAGGAAAGATGAGAAGAAGTACTTCTTCACAGAAAGGGTGGTAGATTCCTGGAACAGCCTTCCATGGGAGGCGGTGGAGCTGAAACTAGTGGTGGGTTTCAAAAATGCCTTGGATACACACAGTGGAACCCTTAGAGGAAGGAAGCAGATGAAAGAGGCAGTGCCATAGATCAAGTTGAGTCTGCAGTAAAATTGATCATAACTGATCACAATGGTGCAGCATAGAGCTACCAAGATGGTAACTGGGTTACATTACATCACATATGTGGACAGGCTGAATACGTTGAAGATATAATGTGTGGATCAAAGACACAAGAGAGATGATCTAATGATGATGAATAAAATTGCAAATGACACTGAACTAATGACAGGAATGAAACTTCAATTTCAACAAAAACCATGTGGCCTTAGATCTAACAAAAAAAAATTATGTTAGAGCATACAAAAAAATGGTAGATTATTTTGCTTCTCTCAGAAGGCAGGGATGTGGTGGAATGCACTGCAAGATGACATAGTATCTAATAGCAGCAAAGAGATATTCGGGAGGAAACTAGATAAATACTTGCTGAATCAAAGGGAAAGCTGGTCCCACTAAAGTTGATGGACAGAGTCGATGGGCCACAACAGCCTTTTTCTGTTTATTTACCCAGCAAAATGCCCAGTGTAATTAAAAATGGGCAGACTAGCTGGGCCCAGCAGTCATGATCTGCCATCAGTTCCAAAGTTTCTATGTATCACAGTTTATGTGAATCAAATGGATACAATATAAAATTATTAATATGCACAATGACAATATTGCAAAGTGTGTGACACACATAATTCATGTTGTACTATGTTACACAGACATGATAATCAAATTTGTAATAATATATGCATTGAGCAAGGGAGAAAATAGCCAATGGGGAGCATGTGTGAAAGAATATACTACTCATACAGTGGTGACACCATGATTCATGCATATTGTATGAAGTTACTGTATTATGATGGTACCCAGCTCTATGCCAATGTTGTGTAAGCTACAGCGTGGGGTTTAATTTATTTTTGTTTTATTTTTAATAAGCCAGACATTGTCTACACAGTAATGACAGATACCCAAGGATGCTCGTTACAATTTGTGACCTTGTTTATTTATTTATTTATTTTTGGGAAACCACTTACTATGACTGCAATTCTGTTCAGCTGATTAATTTTTGATTTGGAGGACAAAAGGGGGTGCAACAGACCAGGGTAGTATTGATTATGGTTATGAGGGTGATGATCCAGTATTAGATGCTAGTTAGCAGCCACCATGTTCACAAGTAGCTGCCAAAACAGTTATTGGCGAATTGAAAGTAATCCTTCTTCTACCAGTCCCAAAGCAGCAACCTGTCATGATCAAGGGTCAGGAAGTATTAAAAATGAGATCTGTGGGAAAGCAGCAGCATGCCAAGAAAACAACTTTGCCCAGCCCTATGTCTGTGCTACCATTGCAATCTGCCCCCACTGCCCACAAAAATCCGGTGTGTGGGGGGGGACATTCATTGGTGTTGAATTTCTTTGTGATTGATGATTCTGATGACAGTATTGCAGTGTGCAACATCTGTCATTCCAAAATTAGCCGTGGCAAGCCAGGTTCACACTATGGCATGACTGGCATGTACAGTCACATGCAGAGCAAGCACCCCATTAAGTGGACCCAACATAAGAGGTTGGCATCCAAGTCCAGTTTGTCTACTTCTACTACTGAAAGTGGGGGTCCACAGCCAGAAGATGATGTAACATTTGACCTTTCACTGTGTTCTACCCCTACACGTGCAGATACATGTGAAGGTATTAGTCAAGTTGATCCATCTGTACCCATACGGAGGTTTCTGCAGCGCCAGCATGTCCCTGATACCGCCAAAGTCAGCCAAAGCCACAAGACCATACTTGTGAAAGCCAAACCACAACCCACAGTCCTGCATACTCCAGAGGCTTAAGCAGCCAAATATAAAATTAGCATTAAACAAGTACACAAAACATCATCATAAACACCCAGTGACAAAAGAGCTCAATACGGCGGTGGCCAAGATGCTTGCAAAATACCTTTTGCCATTTTCATTTGTTGAGAATGAGAGATTTAGAGAACTGATGGAGAAGGCTGTGCCTAAATATAAACTTCCTAGCAGAACATATTTTAGCACTAAGGCTATTCTAGCTATGTACAAAGACCTTGCATGCATGGTGTCACATGCCCTGTCACACTCAGCAGTCACCAGCATTCATTTCACCATCGACATTTGGACCAGTGGCCCATCATCAGGTGTTATTTATTTATTTTTTTTCCAGTTGTTTAGCCAGATGAGACACACTAAGCTGGAGGCTTGTTTACAGGTGCAACCTGGGAGCACAGGGAAGTTAAGTGACTTGCTCAGGGTCACACAGTATGCAGGTGGGGGCTGGGGTATTCAAACCCAAGTCTCCAGATTTGCAGCTCAGAGCCTTAAACCACTGTACTATACTGCTTACTGTGTGCTTACTGCACACTGGTCTTTCTTTCCTCATGTATATGCTCTGCACCCCTGTCCCTCATCTACTTGTCCTCTGAGTACTGGCATCAGCACTACTGGTTGTCGCCAGCATGCCACATTAAGCATGGAGAGTATGCATGAGTCACATACATCAGACAGAATTCTAACCTGCATCAATGAGGCCATTACACACTGGCTAAAGCCCCATGGATTCAATGCTGCATATATTGCCAGTGACAATGCCCATAACACCATCAAAGCCATCACTGATGGCTGCTTTTGTCATGTACCATGTTTTGCACATGTGCTGAATCTAATAGTGAGGTTCTTTCTGGAGCATAAAGCAGTTAGCGCCATGTTGGTTGCCAGCCATAAAATCTGCAGCCATTTTAGTCATTCAGCACTGGTTAAAGCAGACCTTCATGCTCTACAGAAGGTAAACAATGTATCACAGCACCATTTGAAGCTCAATGTGCCAAATCACTGGAATCCCACTCTATATACTTGAGCAGCTGTATGAACAATACAATCCACTCCACAAGTATATCATGCACATGAGGGATTGGGAAGCACAGTCAGCCATGTGACTGACTCCATCCCAATGGTATTTGATGGATAGTGTTATCCAGGTACTATGACCACTGGAACAGGTGACACAGGCGGTGAGCGCAGACAATGCATGCTTGAGCCGGGTGATACCATTGCTGCATGTTGTACACCATGCACTGTGCACTGTAAAGGGGCAATTTGAAGCGGCTGAAGACACAATTGGGGTTCAGCTTGCTGACCTTATCATGCATCTTTGTGATAATGATCCCCATGTCATTCATATTAACAACTCCGAGGCATACATCTTAGCAACTTTGCTGGATCCCAGGTACAAACAGGGCATGACTGCACTTCTTCCAGGTGGGAAGGACGATCTAGATCATTATGTGGTCATCCTTCATGGCAAGGTCGAAAACTGGATGAGTAAGGGTGGAAAAAACAATAGCAGGGAACAAACACCAAGCTTCAACCATCTCTCACCCAATATCCTTCTTCTCCACCAGTACAGTGTCTGCTCCTTCACCTTCATTATCCAAAGTTAGTAGTGGTGGCACAAATCCTCTCTGGTCCATGCTAAAGGACATTGGTGTCTCCACACAACAGCCACCTGAGGGAAGCACAGAGCTTCAGTTATCTGCATGCCATATAGTGCAGTCTTATCTTGATGACCTGCAGGTGCTAAGTATTGAGGCTGAACCTCTTGAATGTTGGATAAGCAAGTTCAGAATCTGGCCTGCACTTGCTGCCATTGCCGGTGAGTACCTCAGCTGCCCCTGTGCCAGCATAAGTTCAGAAAGAGTTTTTAGTGCTGCTGGCTCAATTGTGACTGACCGTTGAAGCCACCTGTCAGAATGTAATGTGGAGTATCTAACATTTGTTAAAATGAACTTCCATTTCTTCCCAAAGCAGTACATATTGTCAACAAACCCAAGATTCCATGATCCTGGTGAAGAAGGCGTTGAGCAACAGGAGTCATCAGAGGATGAAGATAGTTTTGCAGTGCCCTCCAATGAAGACACAGCTGAGGGGTTTGAGCTCTCCTAAGTAGGAGGGAGACATGGTGTATGTATCTGCAACCTGCAGGGATATGCTGACTGCAGCTGTATTATGAGTGAATGGACCGAATGCCTATGGCGCTGAAGTTTATTCAGTCCAGTTTCTGCCTGTTGTGACTGGTTATTACTGTCCAACTTGGCCAATGTTCCTGGCCCCACCCACCAAAGAAAACATAAGTAACAAAAAAATTTGAGGACACATGTTTGCCTGTTCCTCTTGTTTAATAATGATTTATATGTTCTGTGGTACACTACTTGCTGGGGTTAACACTCAGCAGTCAGATGGTTGCAGTTACTCACCCAGCTGGCCGATGTTCCTGGCCCTACCTGCCAAACAAAACATAAATAACAAAAACATTTTGAGGACACGTTTGCTTGTTCCTCCTGTTTAGTAATGATTTATGTGTTCTGTGGTGCACCACTTGCTGGAGTTAACACTCAGCAGTCAGATGGTTGCAGTTACTCTCCTAGTTGGCCGATGTTCCTGGCCCTCCCTGAGTCCCTTCCCCAAAAAAGATAAATAGACATGCCAACAATATTTACCTAATCAGACACATCTTTCCTGGTCACCTCCTCATTGTTTTTTTTTATAACTACTCATCGTGTTTAGTAAAGTGATGCACCTCAAGCATCTTTTCCAGCAACGCTCCCTCAAAAACCAAAATAAATATAAACCAAAATAACTGTGATTTTCCCAAAATAATTTTTTTAGCAGTTTTTGAAGTGATTAGCTGCATATCATTATGTTATCTGCGATCTATGTATGTTGACAATAGTGTCAGACGTATGTTGCAAGCTAATTACACTTTTCTGCCATGGCTGCTCCCACCAGTACTATGGTTGGGTTGGAATAATAGACACATATGAATACTGCAAACTTTTAGTGACTAACAGCCAGGAAAAACTTAAACTGATTAAGTACTGGTGCTGCTAGACAATGAATGGCACTGCAGTCTGTAGCTGATTCTGCCATATTAACCAAATCTGCAACCACTGAGATTCCTGCCAGGCCCATAACAAATAGCTAAACTACATCCTCTGGAATTACTGTGCATTACCTAAAATTGTGCTTAAGACCCATTTCCTACCAACAACATACCCTGGTGATCATGTTTCCTGTACCAAATAACAACATCCAAAGGAAGTAATGTGCCGTGCCACTGCAAGCTGGCTAATGATGATGAACAATGTCTGGAAGCCATCACCACCTCCCTCCACCATGATGGGTGTTATGAGTACTCTTCACACACAACCACAGAAAGAGTAGACAGTATGCATATGATATGAGAACTAATTAATCTTACACCGTCACAGACTGCCCTTCACATTCGTTAAATCTACCCACCAGCGTTGATCTTGTTATTCTGATAAAAAGAAAAAGAGACGAAAGAACTGTCATTGCCCAATATATTCCAGTAAAGCTGCTGCTGAATCCAGATGCTACTGCTGATTCTGAATCCCACAGCAATACCACAGGTGTGTATTGTCACTTTGACAGTTCATTCTTCTCACATCATGATATGTATTAAAGTAATGTTAATAATGATAAATACTGCAACTGCATTGTTACTGTTAGTCTAGTCATCTAAGAGACTATCCTATAGAAAAATGCATTGTTGTTATAGTGTGGTGTGGGTGTGCAGACACTAAGTTACACTAGGGCCGGGGAGGGTGTTAGTAAGTTTTTTCTGTATGCATATTATGTCATTATAAAACTGTCTTTGCAGACAGATGTGTGCATGTGGGAGCAGTTTAGTTACATATACTGTTTAAACTGCTGTTAACAAGTGCTGTATTCAATAAAGTCACTGCTTCCATTAAGTTATTTTTCCTAATTTATGTCTTAGGTCATGATACGATGATGATTGATGTCACTTCTGCCACACTGCTCTCATTTCATTTGATGATTAGACCAACATTCAGTTTCAGACTTTTTGTTTCCATTGAATGTGTTCTGTGGAACTGTCCTTTGACAGTTAAGTCTTGCATGGTGGTATTATGTTTTTTTCAGTAATGAAAAACAGGAGTTAATCAGGTAGATATTGCTTTGCAGTATCATTATCCTCATTATGCCATGTTGCGGGAATGTGTTATTATCGATAACAAAGGATGGTGGGACTACACAAGGTTTGGGTCATTCCATGATAGTCAATGTTGTAGGCAGTCATAGTACTAGACCAGAATGGCAGGAGTTGACCATGATAGTCACATATGTAAGAAACATTTATTGAATCCTGACAACATGGCAATTTCCCATGGTCTTGGTTATCAACATTACTTTTGTTTCTGTAACTAATATCATGTCACCCTGACTTATTGCCTTTCCCAGTCTGTCACATGCTACTGCTCTGCTGCCTGGATAATACCTGATGCCACCTTTGACTGTTCCTTCATGATGTGTCACGATCACAACTAACCAGGTAAGATATATTGTCGAGACACCATTCTATTTGATACCCTTGATATTTTTCTCTCTATGTCACCCACTATTAAGGCAGGTAAGTATTGCAGTGATATTCCTACTGTCATTCATCAAGATGTAGAGGGTGCCATAGGGGTAGCAAGTCAGTGAATGATTGGGGAGGGGCCACACACAAGGTGGAAGTTTTAGGATGATTATTAGGATAGTCCGTGTTAGGGTAGGGATGGTAGACAATGCATGCTATGACAGTACAGCGTGTATAAGACACTGTTCTGTTCATAAAGTCTGATAAGACAAGTGGTAACAAACAATTTTTGCTATCAAAATTGCCTTTTTTTCTTTATGTTACACTCGGTTATTTCCTTTCCTTTCCAGGCCTGTCACTGCTGCTGCTGCTGTTGATGCCAGGATCATACCTGATGCTCTGCTATTGTGTTTTTCCTCATGATGTCTTCATTGTCCCACCTGACAAGGTAAGTAGTTGTTGAAAACATTTCTATTTCATAGTATCCTTGATCTCTTTCTGTCAATGTCAGCTAGGAATTCAGGTAAGTACTGTAGTGGTGGTATGCCTAATGTCATTCATCAAGATATAGAGGGTGCCGTAGGGGTATCAAGTGAGTAGTTGTTTGGTGGAGGGGCACACACAAGGTTGAGGACAGGTTGTCTGAAAATTTTAGAATAGTAGGTTGGTTAAGCCGGCACAGTTGACAATCGACTCTGAAAGATAGTACCGTATCTAAGAAAATGTTCACAAAGCCTGATAAAAGGTCATAGTCTTGCCTAGCCAGATGTCCAATATTTGTCAATCTCAAACTGTCATTTCCTTTCTAGGCCAGTCACACACTGCTGCTGCTGTTACTACCAGGATCACATCTGATGCTGCTATCGTGGTTTCTTTATATGTGTTCATCCCACCTGCACAGGTAAGTAATCTTTTGCAAGTGAAATTTAGTTAAATATAACCTATTATTCTTAGAAAAGAAGTTGTGCAATTTAATTAAACAATAAGGGGGGTAGATTAAAACTCTGTTAATCACCCCTAGGGGTGTAATGTGGCACAAGGTTTAACTGAGTGCCATATTGCACCTCAAGGGTTTTTAACTGACTGGTAATCTAAGTCCTGGGAGTGCCTTATTACTATTATAAAAAAATATTCTACAAGAAAAGTGTTAAAAGTATACTTTTTGACTGATTTTATTTTCTTGATTTAGAGGGAGATTTTTTTTAAATAGTTCTTCCACAAGCAGTGTAAGAATGCTGCTTTAAAATCAGACTACAGCATTCCAGTCATTCAGCAGTGCTAGAGGATAGAATGCTGACAGGAAGAATCCATGTTCCATGGTGATCAGGCTGTACATGACATTATAATATTTCTATAAAAAGTCCAGCAATCTGATTGGTTGAGGAGCTCGGAACCCAGTGCTGATATTCCATGATGCAGCACTGGAAGAAGGTCCAGTAACCTCTTCACAATAAAATCAATAGTACCAGCCATCCCTGCAGTCTGCTATCACAAATGTGGCTGTCACCTTTACTCACTAAAAACCTTCAACCAGGCCCTAAAAATAAAAGTATCTTAAATTTATAAGACTTTAATGTTATTTGCCTTCATAATACTCTTGTTACACACACATTCATAACTTAAAAAATTATGTACTACAGTACTTAGAATTGTGATATATGGTGTTTCTTTGCTGACTATGAAAAATCCCCTTCCTATCCTCACCTGCTAACTAATGAAATCCGTCTTGTTTAAGCTGTTACAGATAAAACAGAAGCCCTGGTTCCATCTGAGGCCTTCTTTTGTGTGCTAGTGGGGGTAAACATTCTGTCAGGGGAACTGAGCAGAGGTCTGAATTCTTGCATTCTATCTGTAGTAAACATTCTATCTCTTGAATGTTGGCAACACAGAAAATAAGCAAGACAGAGAAAAGGGAAGGAATATTATAAAGAAGAAGAAAGAAAGGTGAGAGAAATAGGTAAAATTGGGATGGGTTCGAGGAAACTAGAGGGTTTAGCCAGTAGCTAATAACAAATACATTAATTTTGCTGTACATAGTATTTAAACCTTAGATTGCATGTCAGTGCTGGGGTGTGCTGGGATTGTTTTTAAAAAGTCATAAACATTTTTCTTTTTTTGATTTGGTACAGCTCTTCACCCCCCAAACAGCTTAGACCCATTTTATAATCACAGTAAGACACTCCAGGGTGTTCATTGTGGTGGGTTAACACACTCAAGTTGTGCCACTTTCCAACCACAATGCATACCTTGTCATGCCTTACTGCTTAACTATAACAAGGATTAATGTAAGACTGTTGGAATCCTAACAGCCAGTCAGACTGCTGCAGCATTTGTGCAACCCTTCACTGAACCTTGAGATACAGTAACTCAGTAATCCCATCCCATCTCATCCCAAGACAAGGAAGAGTACAGAACTGTGAACAGATTATTTGTATATTTCAAAACACAAAAGGAAAAAGTTAAAAACGATAATGATGAACAACAATACAATAAAACAGTAACTATTTACAATAAAACAGGGTTAGTTATAAAACTGAACAAGTATTAAACAACAAGTGTAAAACTATGTTTAAGTAACTTAACTGCCAACTGGCAATTATTTTTTGGCCTGCACAGCAGTACGGGAAACTCTACGTTTCTGAATCTGGCAATGCTGGGGGGAAGGGAAGTGCTGACCAGTGGCAGCACTTAATCTTTGGAGTATGATGTCTTGCGGTCAGCTTCCTGAACACAGACAACACTTTGTCCTGGTTCTCCATTAATCTTGCCAGGTTGACCTCCAGTACTGTCATCCTTTTTAAAATGTTGCTGTCCAGTCCCTCCTCTGGCTGGTGCTCGTTTCGCCCTGCTGCACTTCCTGGGATGCTTGCTGTCTTCAGCTGCTGCACCGGCTGTCCCTGTGCTTGATGGCTGCTGTTCAGTGTCCCTTGATGCAAGCCTGGCCAGTTCACACTGGATTTTCAAGATCCTGTTTTTCCTCCTAGTACAGTGTTCCTTGGCTGCCATCTGGTCTCCGTTGCTGTTGTTAAGGCAGTCACCAAAGATGCAGTAAAGAAAGATAGGATGGTGAAGGTAAGGGCAGACACTCATTGCATTTATGGCTGCACTCCAGGCATGTATGTCTGCGCATCTTCATTGTTCGCAAACCAGTTGAGCTGAGAGCTCTGAAGCCAGCAGAATACATGTATTGCATGCTATCATTCTGTGTGTGTGGAGGGGGCATTGTACTACTAGAATAATGTGAAGCTTTGCATTGTCCTATTCCATGTTAAACAATCAAACACAATGTATTGGGTGTGCACTTGAAGGAAGACATGACAAACTGACAAACGAAAAACATCTAAGAAGGAGAAGGAGTCAAGAATTATACATTGTTTAGCAAGGTTTCATGTTAAGGTTGGACTTATGACATTTTTAGAATAACTTTTTGTTCTGCAATATTGTCATTTGGGATAATTTAATATAAGCATTAAGCACAACCACTAAGACAAGTCTGTGTGTCATCAGTGCTGAGATACCCGCACAGCCAGAGAGTGACAGGAAGGCAGTCGGCCTGTTTGTCATGCATAGCCATGCCTCGGCGTGTGCAGATATCTTGGTACTACCAACACACATCTGTCATGTGTTATTGCTTACATAATATATGATCTTACTTGCTCATATGCATCTTGTGATCAATTCCAGTGGTTACCCTGACAATAAAGCAGGGCATTTTTTGGGTTATCATAACAACCCACAGAAGCAATTTCAGCGAGGTTCATTAACACAACAGTAAAATGCCTTTTATACTATCAGATGTTACTACTGAATAATATAATCACCATCATCACAGTGTGTGTGAGAAAACTGAAAATTTTAGCCATATGTTTTGAAGGTTCACTAGCACCAGTCCAGTATACAGACTGGTTAGGGTGGAAAAATGGTCATGAGTAGCTGAGGCTACCTCATGGGATCAAAAGAGGAGAGAAATACTTCTTCCACTACATAAGACAGAAAAGGAAAAGCAGGGAACAACTAGTGGGGAGTAAGGCAGATGGGGTGCTAGGAGGAAAAGGGGCTGAAGCAAGCTGATGCACTGAATGATTGCTTCTGCTCTATGTTTACACAGGAGAAGTGGGGGCAAATACCTCAAGCAACTGGGGGGGCAAGGGTGGGAGATGACAACAGCTGTGGGGATCACAGAGGGATTACAGAGGGTGCTGGATGGCTATAAGACTGGACAAAGTGCCTAAACAGGATGGCATCCACCCTAGGGGGACTGAGGGTGCTGGCAGAGGTACTGGCAAGGCCACTGCATGACCAGTTCAATACTTCCCTGCTCCCTGTACACAGGATGTGTACTTCATGACTTTGGGATGTCTCATGCGGAGCCCATCCATAAGAATGGTCTGAGGGACGATACAGGGATCTACATGCAAGTGAATCTCACCTTGATCATGGGCAAAATAATGGCGACCATCTGAAATGAGAGGCTTATGAGCTTATTGGAGGCAAATGGTATTCATGATGAACGGAGACAAGGGTTTCTTGAGGGGAAAATCATGCCAGAAAAATCAGGTAAAGTTCTATGACAGAGCGGGTGATGCAAGGAATGGACAAGGGTCATGCTGTGAATGTTCTGGACTTGGACTTCAGTAAGATATTTGATTCAGTGGTGCATGGGACATTTGGGGGAAGCTGCAAAATGTAGGGTCCACACAAAAAATGGTGACATGAATTAAAAACTGGCTGATGGTAATACAAAAAAGAGAGTATTGGTAAGGGGGCTGCCATCATCAAGAACGCTGCACTGGTGATAAGCAGGGTACCACAGGGATCAGTTATGGCCCTGGGACCACTAATATTTGAGATTTACATTGCATGTATCTCACATGTGATCCAGGGTAAAATCCGTCTGTTCATTCATGTTACAAAGCTGGGAGCTGTGTTTGTACATGACATGAGGGGGTGATGGGGTTGCAGTGCAGGGGGACCTGAATAAACTGCAGGAGTGTGCAGCCAAATGGCAACTGGGGTTCAATGCCAAGAAGTGCAAAGCTCTGCTCTGCCCTAAGTTCTGAGCCCGGAACCAGGGCAGAGACTATCAGTCTCATACAGTTGTGATGTTTCACTGAAGAGAAGGACCAAGGGGTGATCATAACAAGGAGTATGAACAGCTATGCTCAGTCAGTGCAGTATGGCAACAGCAAGAGCCAACAAGAGCTGGGGTACATAGCTAGAGGGATCTACTAAAGAAGTGCACCACCTGGAATACTGAATGCGGTACTGGGCTTGCACCCATTTCTGAATAAGGATATCAGATTGCTGGAAGGGGGTACAGTGGACAGCTACAAAGATGATTCTAGAAATTGTGGGTAACACATATAAGGAAATGTTAAGGTAGGTGAATATGTGCTCCCTGAAGGAGATAAGGGACAGGGTGTGGTGACATGAATGATACCTTTAAATAGCTGAAAGGTATAAATAAGAGTAAAACTGATGTGATTTTCAAGCTTCAAAAAAGGGAGAGATACTAGAGGTCTCCATCTTACATTGGAAGGTAGGTTTAACAGAATGATGAGGACACATTTCTTCAGCATGGCGGACAAGTGGAACACCAAACTGGGAAAGGTGGTGGCATGCAAGATAGTAGATAGTTTCAAGAAGGGGGTGACAGACTGAGGTGAAGGGGCAATGTGGTGGAAGGTGAGGGAGGGGCAGCAGTGATATAGGGTGCTAGCTGCACACTCTAGCAGACTCACTAGGCAATGAGGCCTACTTCTGCTGGCATTTTAGTATATTCAAAATAAAGGATTGGGTGGTGTGTGTTATGACTTTTTATGCACACTGCAGGTGTGACATGCGTCATAATAAACCCTGAGTGCTAGCCTGAGGGGTTTATGAGAAGCATCCCATACAGAGGGTGTATGAAAATTAAAACTGAGTTTTACAGACTACGCCATTTTTTTTTTAATATAACTGCTGGCAGGTGCTTTTTTGCTACAGCAGCTACGTGACATAAAAGAAATCAATCGTTGGTATTAGTTACCACACAGCGGTGGTTGTAGGACTGGCAGGTGTCCATCATGAGTAATGGGAGAGGGCAACTAGCACATGCAGGGAGTCATGGAACAACATGCAGGTTTCATGTAATAAGAAGCCGGTTAGTATTATGGCACATAGCAACCTTGTTTGATATTTGATATTTTCCTTAGGGGAAAAGTGGCCAACAGTAATTATATATAAATAACAATTTGTGCACAGTCTTCTGACCGTACTTAATTCTTATTTGCATGAAAAAAATTATCATCTTACCATCAGAAGGGCTGGGGGTCTCCACATAACTGCTGCTTGCTCCTTCCTCCACTCCATCTGCTGGAATTGTGGTGCTGGACTCCACGATACTGGAAGTAGCAGTAGAGCTGCTCTTGGCAGCACCTGTTAACAATAAAGAGAAGAAAACTGAAATGAAATGCAGTTGTGGCAATATTTGTAGTATACTCATAACAGGTTGATTGTCACAGCAGCAAAAGGCCATCATTATCTGTGCTGCTCATGCATGCAGTTATCTCCCTATTCAGCAGCCAGCTGCCACACCCAGCCACCACACAGTACCTCCCTTTGCCCTACTCTTTGCCCTGTCCCACCCCTTCTTAAAGCATTCTACTGTGTTACATGCCACCATCACCTCTTCTGGTAGTGCGTTCAACTTTTCCACCACCATCTCCATAAAGAAATACTTCTTCATATCCCCCCTGGCTCTACCACCCACCAATATTATGTCATGCAACTGACAACTGATGGTAGTAATGGTTAGAATAATAAAAGTAATATACTCACTTGTTCTGTCATCTTCCACTGTGGCTCCAGTGTTGGGCTCTGCTGCTGGCTTCTTCCTCTGTGTCCTCTTCCTCTTCCTGCTACCACCATTCCTTTTCAGGATCGCAGCTACCCCTAGAGCCTCCAGTAACTGCCTGTCACACCTCTGGATATCATCCCACTTACGTTTAATTTGCTTCACAGAGCGGGGTTGGACACCATCTCCCTCTTTGGCAATACTTGCCTATATGGCCTCCCACAGTCCCCCCCTCTGTTTTATGAGGAGTCTCTCAGGCCCATACAGCTGTTTTCCATGTGCTGTCAGCTCTCTTACTAGCACTGCCACCTCCTTATGTGTGAGGGCTGGTGCAAGTTGTTTAGCAGTGCCAGCATCAGCACTGGTTGAGGACTGAGCATGAGGCTGATCCTGCTGGCCTTGTTCCTGATGCTGAACATTGTTGGTGTTTTCAGCAACTTCAGTTTCCCCTTCCCCCACCTTCTGCTGCTGCTGGTCACCTTCCTCCTCCTCCACATGCCTACTGACCCCCCAATCCTGATTCTGCAGTTGTAGACATATTTCTCAATCTCAGTCTTAACTGAACTAAACTAGCTGTCCTATCTCTCAGTCTGAATCTGACTCTGTGACTTTTCCTGTGTTTCTCGCAATCGCTGACATTTTGCTTCTTATAACAAGATCTGGCAGAGCCACTGCGACTGTGAATGCATTAACTAGATAAGGGTGTTTCATGGGCTTACACATAGACAGTTATTTATTTATTTAGAAAATATCAGATTTACAAACCTTTGAGTCAGAGACTCACTTACAAAGGCACCTTCTCAAAACTAATACAAAGACAGCACAGTTAGCAAGTCAAAAAACAATGACTCAGAGAGCAGACAGTTATAACAATTATTCACTGGAGATACTGTACATGGGTAGCAGTAGATAAACAGGTTACATAGTTTAGGCACACAGGCACCACATCAAGAAGACCAAAGCAGTTCAAACAATATACAATAGCTAAAGCAAATAGACATCAGGAGTCAAAGAGAAGCCCAGAGTGTTCACATGAAGGCTGTTCCATATACACTAACTGAATCAAAGTGCAGTACATTGAGAAAGGGCATATTTAAGCAATAAGGCATGACAGGGTGTGTGTTATCATGTAATAATGTCACTCCTGGGGTGGGTTGAAGCATGAGGTGAAGCCAAGTGCTTCCACCACCTCAGGAGTGACATTATTACAAGATAACACACACCCTGGGTGCCTTATTGCAATTATACAATGGCTTGTTGTTACATACAGAATAAAAATACATTTTAAAGGATGTTTTGTTAGTGTGAAAAGATATTTCTGAAGAGAAAATGCAAGGAATGATCCACTTCCAAAGCTACAGTGATGTGATTGTGTAATAACATCACTGTTTCAGTGGGTCAGCAGCCAATCCGCTTCTTACATTTTTCCTTGCCATTGTATAATTAAAAATAATGCCACCTTCTGTATTACAGTTACCTATATGTTTTGCATTTTATTCTATACACTGTAATAGCAATCAACTCAACAGAACCAGGCCATCTTATACATGAATGTACTATACCCAAACTGAAAACACTGCTGAGGCAACTGTATGTTGTGACAAGGTGGAAGATAAACACAATGTTGAGACAAGTTTTTGAAGACATTTGATGTGTTTATTTGTGTTTTTTTTTAGAGACTGATATACAGGTCACACACAAAATTCATATAATATAAAAGTGCATATGCCCAAATGCCAATGTAAATTCGACACATTTCATTTCAAGCTGTTCTCTTGAAGAAAGATATTACTATATAAGGCCTAAAAATGGGCATCAGGTACAGTAAATATAAACTGGGGTAGGTATGTTATTGAGGGTATTGCAACATTTATCTTTTATTGCTGTTCCACCAGATCAGCAATGTTTGCACAAGCTGTGCCCAGTACAGATTTTACAGCTCTGGCCTGGGTCTGGTGATGTACCCATACCTCACTGCATGTGGCTTAATGATATACTGTACAGATGGCTACAAAGTCTAACCCATTGAAAGCTGAAGTTTCAGAAAACCATTATGCAAAAATATCAAGGCTCCCTCCCTCCCTCCCTCACACCCCAGTCACAATTAATCCTCTACCAAAGTCATGCTTAAATACTGGTGCCTCTACATCCACACCACTAAGCTTTTAATGCCAACATCAGGATTTTACTGAACTCTAAAAATTGATTAGCGTTTTGCTCATAAAAGTGCTAAAACTTTGTGAAAATGAATAGCTCTTGCCTCACTGTGTTTAACAAACACAGCACTTCTAGAAAATCTATATAAATACTTTCTGTACAGTTAGTATCATCCCAAGAAAACAACTGCTAATCAATTATTTAAAACCCTGCAACATGCTTCTTTTTTCTGCTGTTGTGAGTTCTCTCCTCTGTGAAGTGCCATTCTGCTTGTGGCAGCAGCACCCCCAAACCAGATAATTTATTTAAAAACATTTTGTTGAGAAATTTTTGTTTTAGTATATCCATGGTCAGGAAAAAATGAATTTGTAAAAGAAATCAAAATCCCCATTTATCAGTTCATTGAATCACAATATAGCATGTTATGAATTTTTCATATTCTATATGTAACCCATCCTACAGTAAGTCAAACAAAAATTAGACACACAAATGCCTGGTTATATGCAAGTGAAGCAAATGTGGTTATTATCATTCCATTGTAAACACCTATAGTCACAAACTGCAAGTTAAGAAAATTCAGTAGAATATTAACACTAGCCCAGAACTGGATGCCTGAGAATGAAGTTGGTATATTATTTGGAAAAAGGCAAAAAAATTGGGTCTCATGCTACAGTATGCAATGTCCTGCAAAGATGGTGGTGTCTCATGGCTTAATGGTGTGCTGTGAGGTGCCTAAGTGAACTTGTTATGCAGAAAGTTCCAGGAGCACAGTTGTAAAATCTTGGAATAACAGGTTCCAAGGAGTAATTAACTCAAAAAGAATGTTAGAGAAAAACTACCCCATTCATTCACAGGTGTCAATGAATGTATTTGTTAACCATGCTGTTTTATCTTCTTGCTTCCCTCATGGTAAAAATGTGAAACTACATTTATGTTATTTTAAATGAAAAATGAGTGATAAATAGCTTGTCCAGTTGGACAGCAGCTCTGATATTTGTTCCAGTCTTTCTTTTCACTGATATAAACTGAGCCAGGAAAAAAAGTAAATAGGAAAAAAAAAAACAGCATTTTGTTTCTACAAGGAGTTGCTAATTGCAGCTGGTATTTTTAACATGTGCAAGTCAACTCCACTTCTCAAACTTAAAAAGAAAAATACACTTCATCACAGACTATGTTTACCAAGTACTGTGCCCATTTTAGTATATAAATGTTTAAGAAATATTTGAAAGATGTCTATTTTCCTTGAAGTTGAATCCTTAAACTGTAGTTTCAGACATTTCTTAGTGTTTCCTTTTGAGACACCAGGTGACTCAGATAATCATTTGTTCCAAGGGTTTTTAAGTCAGTTTGAAGACAATTTAAGTATCTTCTGTTCTCCTAGTCCTTAACAAAATGCAGATAATCCAAAGACTTGTTGTTCCTTGGTCCACACCCCAAACTCTAGTGAGTCTTCTTTCAGTATGATAGATCCAGCTCATGCCCCTCCCTCATGAATAAAAATAAAGGTGGGATGGACCTTTTGGAGCTTCTCGGGTGGAGGTGGGGTGGACCTTACTTCCCCCCCAAAAACAATGCTGCCTCCCACTACTCAGGTTCCAGTTCTAGTACCACCCATTTAAGAAAGAAAATAGTACCCTGTAACCATTGACTAACATGAAAGCATATTTATCTGAGGGCAGAAAACATTTCTTGGAGGAAGGTAAGGTGGAGGAAGCTATTTACACCTTCAGTCAGTTCCACGGACAGAAAACATGACATCACTCCTTTTGTACATGCAGTACTGTACTCCTGTAGGCTCTGCCTACAGTCATAAAAAGGATCTGAGAAATAGAGGTTTCTGGTTGGTTGGATACAGTCTATCAGCCCTTTGTTAATGTTTCATTATCAGCATATATGTACAGCCTAATCACTTGCTGAACAAGGTTGAACAGTATAAAAAACTATTTTATTACAATAGCAATAAGACACTACCAGGGGTTATGGTAATGGTCAGAGACAGTTAATCACCCTCTAGGAGCATGTAGCACTAAGCTATGCCTTGTGCCACATTTCCACCCAGAGGATGATTACCAGACCATTAACATAACCCCTGGTCAGGTGTTATTGCTTTAAAGAGGTATAGTGTTGTTATTTAAAATTTTTGAGTAACATACTTTTTAAAAACACACAACTTGTTCAGAAGGGGACCATGATATGTTACTGATAATGTTCATATGGGATGGAAGAGATGTTTTTTATCATATTAAACATTAGATGGTTCGGGGGAGGCCTGGGGGGACACATGAGTAAACAGGCTGGTTGTTACAAAAGTTCTGAACAGGCTGCACATGAGGTAGGGAATGCTGGCACACTACATAGTGAGAGGATGTACACAACTCTTGGTTCAGCATCACATGTGTGCCACTACACTATTGTTACTTGTTACTAATGTGTTATTTCCCTTCTGGTTCCTCAACTACATGAGTTTTTTACTTTTCAGGTGTGCGTCTCTAATGGTTGTTGGTGATGCTTCCGCTCATGCTGTCCTGGCTCCAAATGTTCCCATGCCAGGGACAGCCATGCTAGTAGCTGTACTGGTTGGCAATGAAAAGTGCAAAGGTACATACTTCAAGCCTTCACACAAACATTGATAACTGAGAAACATGCATTATTCTTGGCATTTACAGAATGTTTATTCCCTGGTAGTGTAATAGATGAGTATAGATTATGATTAAGTTCAAACTAAGGCAGGTGGGTGGGCATTGAGGGGAGGTAGTGGTGGATTAACTTCTGCAGGCACAGACAACTTGTTCTTAACTTACATTACACAAATTGACAGTATATTCTCAGTTGGTAGTCTGGCATAACTGCTGCATGCTACTGTTGTGTCTCAACAAAATACTCACAGTTATGATTCTCTGATGTATGTCTGCAACTGTTGTGTGTTTCTTTTTCCCTTTCAGGCATGCCTTAGAATTTCTTAAGGCTTTCTGACTCCTGCTGTTGACCCTGCACTGTAGTTTCATCATGGCATTGCCATGCCAACTTTCCAGGTATGTAATATTTATTTTAACTTTTAATGACAGCATGCAATTGATTTATTTGTTCTATTAAGGGTTGATTCTGACCATCTTTGAGACAGGCATTTAAGTTCAGTTTCCAGTGGGGGAGAGAATAGTGGCAGTGGTTATACTAACTGCACTAGTAGGTGCAGCAGACCATTTCTGCTGACGCTGAAGGTTTATTAGGTAAAGTAAAGTAGTTTCTTGTTTTTTTTTCCTTGATAGAGCAGGTGTTGTTTATAAGCTAAGTATTATCAATCCATGCTTGTCTTGTGTTTCTGTGACTACATGTGCTTCCCTTTCAGGTTTGCCTCACTATGGTTTTCTGACTGATGCTGCCATTGTGCAGTGTCAGTGGCTCAGTAGGTAGCACACTTGCCTCTGAGGCTGGGAGATCAGAGGGCTGTGGGTTCAGTTCCCACATCTGGCACTTGGGTTAATATCCCAGTACTGACACTGTAATGCAGCATGAGAGGGGTGTTGCATTTCTGAGGTGCCGTCTTTCAGATGAGACATTAAACCGAGGTCCCATCTGCCTGGATTGGTGGTAGTTCAGGTGGATGTTAAAGATCCCATGGCACTTATCGAAAGAGTAGGGGAATTTCCCCAGTGTCCTGGCCAAATTTCCCTTATTCACTAAAAATACCACCAACAGCTTAATCTGGTTCAAGGTCAGTTGGCATTCATCTGTATCCCCCTTCCCCAGGTCGTGCCTGAAAATAGGCAGGATTTGTCTAGTGCACTTACCCGGTCAACAAAAGCTATATAAATAAATTGTTTCTACTGTTGCTGTGAGCCTCCCTTACTCCAACAGGCCTGTGGCTTCCTGATGTGTTTATCACACAAATGCCTAGGTAAGTCCTCAAGATTTTTTTAAATAACAAATATGTGTATCATAATGAGATAAGGGGAGGCAGTGATGGTCTTTGAGACAGACTGATGGTGGTGGGGAGGATGGTGGGTGTGTGTGTGGACAGTGATATAGTAGTAATGGTGGAGGATTACCGGCTTAAGTTCAGATGCATATGTATCATGTAAAGTGACACTATGCTCTGAGTGGGGTTTTTTTTGGCAAAGAAGGTATTTTTAACACAGACTGATTGTAACTCATTCCATTGTGTCTCTGTAACTAAGGGTGTGATTGGTGTTTCAGGTTTTTGACACTGTAATGCTTTATAGATGCAGATGCAGCCATAGATGACCTGAACCTGTATTTACCCAACAACCAAGACTGCTGCATCATGGTTTGTTGGCAATCACAAGTGCACAGGTAAGTGTCTTTGGTGCTTGCTTTACTTTAACCTTCTTTTTCCACAACCAGGTACAGATATATTGGAATTGGATGCAGTTCTTTACAGTTACAGAAATAAGGCCAGGTATGAGGTGGGGTGGGCAAAAAGTGGGTACAGAGAGCACTAAGAAAGTGGTAGAAATAAATACTTTGTTGCACATTAAGTAGTAACAGTTGGGCGAATAGGTGCTGCTGGGTAGTGAATTGATCTGATGTTCAGAATCTTTGATGTAGCCATATAACAGAATACATAAGCAATAAGACATGAGATGACAGGGTGTGCATGGAACATATTTTACCACATGGCCAGGTGTGTAATAAGGCACAAGGTCTTGGGTGAATGTCTTTAGCCTCGGTCGTGTGGTAAAATATGTTACATGCACACACCTGGAGTGTCTTATTGTGCTTATAAAATGAACAACATTTTTTTGTGTGTTACAATAAGAAAAACTTAAGCGTTTGTACAAAAAAATTATTTGAATATGGAAATTTAAGATAAAAAAATAGTCCTTCTACCTACTTGATAATGACAACATGGACAGGACAGGAGACAGAGAGGGAATGCATACCAAAGAGCTGAAATCATCCAATACTGGCAGTGACTCTACAAGTATTCAGTGATGACTGACAGAGACTGCATGCAGCAGGATGATGGCTGGTGAAAAAAATCTGAACAACAATGACACCCCACAACTCTGCAGTTGATTCCTTACACCTGTGTTACTTTCAGTGTCCCATGTAACACTCAAGTCTTTGTTTACCTGATTGTGGTGAGGGAGAAACTGAACACTCTGTTGTCTTCACTCCATGACCTGCCTTGTTAGTCGACCAGTACCCAAGCTATGTTTCATTGCCAAGCAGCCATTATATTGTTTAAAAAAACATGTAAAAGAGATGCCACCCACTGATTATAATAGGCACAGCGTGTGTGCTTGCACACAACTGGGAAATCCTTGGGACCCTGGAAATACAAATTTACATGGGATAAAACCTTTTTATACATGCAAGATTACAGATTATTGGAAAGCCAAACATTATTGGGATCAGACAATATGTAGGAAGGCACCAATAAATAAGGTGCAGAACCTAATCTTGGTGACTCTCTTTAAGAAATGCAGCAACTTACATGAGTGCTATTTCAGATGTGGAATTATTTCTCCACAGAGCACAATAACATGGAATATATGCAATGTGGAAGTGCTCAATCCGCAGATTACTGGAGAAAAATTATGCATGACTACCGATTATTCCACATCTAAAAAAAAAATCAAACACACTGGGCTTTACAACAATTTTTCTGCAAAAAAATTAAAATGCCACATTATTACACACAAAAAAGCTGCATGTATGCAGAAATTCCACAGAAGTTGGGAAAATGTCATCCGAACTTCCGCGGAAGCGAAAATCCGCATTCCACGGAAATTCCACCAGCAGAATTTTGTTCTAACCCCAGGAATCACTCATTATGATTAAACATAATGCAGTCAGCCTCCTGTGCTGAACTGCCCAGAGAGATGGAATTTTATGTAAATTATGGAACTCTCAGTTGGCTCATGCCACTTTCAAACTTCTGCTCTAGCAATTGCCGCACTCTGCTTCAGATTCTTTACTCCGCCTTCCTAGTAAGGACTTCCTGAAGAGCTCTCCTTGAACTGTCTCTGACTAAAGTTTATCTATAGATAAGTACTCATTTTCAGTTTCATTTTAAATTGCTGCCTTAGAAACATTGTTTAGTACAGTAGAATTAGTGTTTTAGTAGTTTTTTATTTATATTCGTGGTTCCCTCATGGTTCCTTGGAACCAAGGGTTCTGTGTCTATTTTAAAGGTTTCCTATCTCTATTTATTGTTATTTAGAGTGATTTAGTGATCGGTTCCCTGAACCGCTTTAGTTTTGTCCAAATTTAGTAATTTTCTTGGTTTCTTTTTCTTCAGGAACCAAATAGCACTCGGTTCCAGGAACCACTAGCAGTAGTTATTTTAAAGTAATCTCCGGTTCCGAGTTAGTTTAAATAACGGTGTTTGGAAGTAATCTTTTTTTTGCCTAGCTTAAATGTCAGAGGTCCATTTGGATAAACCTAAAAAACACACAGGACCCACAGGTTTTAAATGTTGTGACTCTTGTGGGCAACTTATAGCAAAAGCAGACAGACATTCTCTCTATATTTCTTGTTTGGGTACAAGTAACATATTTGCCAGTTATGATATTTGTAAGATCTTTTGCCCAAAAACATTAAAGAAAAGGTCTAAAATTTTGGAAGAGATGGCTTCTGCTTCTGGGGATAATTCTGCTTCTTCCTCCTCCCACAAAAAGGATAGAGGTAAAGCCAAGGATGCTGACAGGAGTTCAGATAAATCTGAATAAAGGTAAAACAAAAAGGACTTTGGAAACAGGCACTGAACTTGTTCCATTAAAGAAAAGGTGTAAAGAAAAACATGTCGATGTGCCTCCGGCCAAGAAGGCTAAGGAGCGCCCAGCAGACAAACATATTATGCCCTCGGCATTTCATTGCTAAGGCATTACAAGTATTACAAGCCCTACAGGGTGCAATCCCAGTTCCTACACTGACTGCCCCAGTAATTCCTACAGTTCCAGCAAGGCAAGAAGTGCTGGAAGTGTTTGGGGAGGAGGAGGATGACTTTGAAGGGGCACCTATAGATCCAGAGGTTTCTCCTGATCAAGAGTTTGGATCTCCTCCCAGGAGTCCTGAGGAATACTCCTCCCACTATTCTTTTGTTAAGAACATGGTGGAAACCCTAAACCTTTCTCTTCAGGAAACAGAGGAGGATATGGAGGATGCGGACTTTTGCGAAATTATGGGGTTAACCCCCATGAAACATTTACTTCTGCCTAGGCATAAATCTTTAAAGAAGGCTGCAGTGCAGATTTTTAAAACTCCAACCTCTATTCCTGGTGTGGATAAGAAAGCTGACAAGAAATACCTGCTGGACAGAACTACAGATGATTTTCTATTTACACATCCTGATCCTGAGGGAGTAGTCCAAGTTGTGGCCTGTGACAAGGCCAGGATCCCATTGGCTACCCATCCACCAGACAAAGATTCAAGAAAAATGGATGCAATGGGAAAGAAAGGGTGCATGGCTGCCTCTTTATTAGTTCAGCAGGCCAGTTACATGGCATATTCAGTGCAGTACCAAAAAGCTTTATGGAACACTGTTCTAGCTTTGGCTGATAAGTTCCCAGATGAAGTGGCTGTAGACTTACAAGATACAGCAAGGGCTGCACTTGATGCTACTAGGTACCAATTTCATATGGCACTGGATGCCAATGATACTGCATCCAGGTTAATGGTTTTGTCAGTTTCACTCAGAAGGTTTGCATGGCTTAGAGTTACCAACCTAACCTTAAACACCTAGGTCAAAGCAATGGATTTCCCACTGGAGAACAACTCCTTGTTTGGGGATAAAACTGAGGCATACATGAAAAAAGTGGAGGAATATAAATCCACCTATCAGAGCAATTCCAAGGATAGGCCCTTCACCTTTTATAGATCCCAAAGTAGGGGAGGTAGGGGCAGGGTTTTTTATTCCAGGCCTTTCTTTCAGGCACAAGCCTCCCAGCCTCAGCTACAGTCTAGAGGTTATTTTAGAGGAAGGGGCAGGAGAGCCATGAGAAAAGCAGTTCCTGCACCACAGGTTCAGGCACAGCCTGCACAGAATCCCTGATGGGCTAGTGCAGGTCACATCCCCTATTACAGATCCACCAGTAGGTGGCAGACTGGCTCATTACCTTCACGCTTGACAGTCCATCACCACAGATAAGTGGGTGCTGGAGGTAGTGAGCCAGGGCTTGACACTCAGTTTCAAATCATTCCCAAAGCTGAGAACAAGAACCTTTGCTCCGGCAACAGCTGCAGACAGGGTTTTGTTGGAAGCAGAGGTAAAACATCTGCTAGCAATCAAAGCAATAGAGGTAGTGCCTCTAATAAGCAGGAGAAAAGGTTTTTATTCCAGATACTTCCTCATAAGGAAGAAAAACGTGGATTGGCGGCCTATTTTGGATCTAAGACTTCTGAACAAGCACATTTTGAAACCAAATTTCAAAATGGTCACTCTTGCTATAATCATTCTTTCCTTGCAAAAAGGGAGACTGACTAGCCTCCCTAGGGTTGCAGGAAGTAGGCTGTTGGTTAACTAGAATCTGCAGCTTATCCAATAGGTAGAGAAATGGGCAGACTGGGTGGGCCTAGTGGTCCTTATCTGCTGTCAAAGTCTATGTTTCTATGTCTATGTTTCTATGATGCTTATTTCCATATTCACATCAGACCTTCTCACAGAAAATCCTCGAGATTCAGACTGGCTTCAGGTCATTATGAGTTTGCAACTCTCCCCTTTGGTCTAACTTTGGCACCAAGGGTTTTTACAAAGTGTCTATCAGTGGTGGTAGAGTTTTTGAGAAAACAAGGTATAACAGTTTTCCCCTACCTGGATGACTGGTTAATAGTAGGACAGTCTCTGCAGCATGCAGTACAGTCACTGGCACTCACAAAATCCACACTAAAGTCCCTGGGATTTCTGATAAACAAAGAAAAATCTCAACAGGTACCACTCCAGGTGCTGGAGTTTATTGATACAGAACTAAATACCAGACAGGGCAGAGCCCTCCTGCCACAGGACAGGGCAACGAGCATTCTGCAGATTGCAAAATCCTTTGTCCTTGGGAGACCCAGAACAGCCAGAGAATTTCTCAGGTTACTAGGCCACATGGCTTCTGCCACGGCAGTGGTAATGGGCTCCAGATTTCAAATGAGAGATATTCAGTTCCATCTCAGACAGTATTGGTCTCAAAGGATGGATCCTATATCCAAACTGGTTCCAGTCACAGAAAGGTTAGTCCAGGCCTTACAATGGTGGCTGGATGAGCACAACCTCAGAGTGGGTGTGCCTTTTATAAGGGAATAACCTTCAGTAATCCTCACAATAGATGCCTCTCTTCTAGGCTGGGGGGCACACATGTTAGAGCACACAGCAAATGGCACATGGTCCCACTAGGAGTCTCTGTTGCACATAAATCTCTTGGAGCTCAGGGCTGTTCACCTGGCTTTAAAAACATTTGCTCTTTACCTGCAAAACAGGGTGATGCAAGTCAGAACAGACAACACCACAACCATGTATTACATCAACAAGGAAGGAGGTACCAGGTCACATCTACTGTGCACAGAAGCAATGAGACTGTGGTCCCTAGCATACTCCATGGGAGTATCCCTGTCAGCCAAACACCTTCCAGGGAAGGACAATGTGCTGGCAAACTCTCTAAGCAGGATAAGTCAGGACCACCATGAGTGGTGCCTGAATACTCAGGTACTCAGTACAATTTTCAGAAAATGGGGTACTCCAGAGGTGGATCTCTTCGCCTCCCCAGAAAACCACCAGCTTCCAATGTACTGTTGCAGGCCTCCTCTAAGGGGCACAATCCCCCTGGATGCCTTGGCCCTGGACTGGACAGGGAAATGTCTGTATGCATTTCCTCCTTTCCCTATGATATTCAGGACCCTTCTGAAATTGAGGTCCCAACCAGCAAAAATGGTACTGGTGGCTCCAGATTGGGTGAGACAGCACTGGTACTCTCTTCTGCTATCTCTGTCAGTGGTTTCCCCAATCCATCTGCTCAGGAGGCACAACCTGTTAACTTCCTCTCAGGGCAGGATCCTGTACCCCAATCTCAAATCACTGAGGCTCAAGGCTTGGCTCTTGAGGACTTAGAGTTTGCTAACCTTAATCTATCAGAACAGGTGTTGACAGTGCTTAGGGGTTCCAGGAAGCCTTCTTCTAAGAAGACATATGCCTCTAAGTGGAAAAGATTTACAATATGGTGTACAGGTAAAGGCTTGAGCCCTTTCTAGGCTGTTTTGGCTATTCTTCTAGATTACCTTACACATTTACATTTCTTAGGCCTGAAGTCTTCCACCTTCAAGGTTCACTTAGCTTCAGTCTCTGCTTACCTGTCAGTTGGTAAGGAGAGTTCTATGGCTGCTCATCCAGTATTTAGAAAATATTTTAAAGGCATTAATCTTCTGCACCCTCCCCTAAGGGAAGCGGTTCCGGCCTGGAATCTAAATATTTGCATTGCTAAACTCATGGATGCACCATTCGAACCTATGGCAACCGCAGATTTGAAGTATGTCACTTGCAAAACTGTTTTCCTGGTTGACATTACTTCAGCCAGAAGAATCAGTAAATTGCAAGCCCTGTGCACAGATGTGGACTACATCTCATTCCACAGGGACAAGGTGGTCCTTAGGACTAATAGAAAATTCCTTCCCAAGGTGGTATCTGATTTTCACTTAAATCAGTCTATCACTCTACCTGTCTTCTCTACAGACAACTCCAGTTCTCCAGAAAGGAGACTTCAGTCCCTTGATGTCAAAAGGGCTCTCAGCCACTACATTGACAGAACCAAATCTTACAGGACAAGTCAATCACAGCTCTTTCTCACATATGGTGAAGTTGGTAAGGGCAGAGCTGCAACAACATTTGCAATTGCTCACTGGATAGTGGCATGTATACAGTTTTGTTATAGCAATGTGGGGAAACAGGTACCTCTGGGCCTTAGAGCACACTCCACCAGGGGCACAGCTGCTTCACTGGCAGCTTCAAGAGAAATTCCACTACTGGAAATCTGTAAAGCAGCTACATGGAAAACAGTACACACCTTCACAAAGCATTACAGCCTGGACTTGCAATCCAGAGGTGATGCTAGGTTTGGTACAGCAGTACTGCAGAGCTTGTTTCTAAAACAGGTTCTCTGCCCAACCTCCAAAGGTACTGCTTGGTAGTCTGCATTGCATTTAATCATAATGAGGGATTCCTGGGGTTAGAAGGAAAAATGACTCACCATAGTAATCTTGTTTCTTCAAAGGGATCACTCATTATGATTAAAGACCCTCCCTACCTCCCCTACTAGAACCTATAGAAGTTGCTTTGCATCCCTGCATTCATTTTTTCCCTCCTATATAGGTTAAGATAGAGACTCACTTTGTTTAGCCAGTTGGTGTCCATGTGGTCTCAGTTTTCTTAGGTTTGTTGGTTAAGGATGTTTTGACCTGAAAGGGCAAAAACTATTATTTTTAAGGTTTGTTAATTTTTTGCTAGTGGGACTTTTACCCAGTTAGGCTCTGTAAGAATCTGAAGCACTCAGAGTGCAGCAGTTGCTAGGGCAGCAGTTTGAAAGTGGCATGAGCCAACTGAGAGTTGCATTATTTACATAAAATTCCTTCTCTCCGGGCAGTTCAACACAGGAGGCTGACTGCATTATGTTTAATCATAATGAGTGATCCCTTTGAAGAAACAAGCTTACTATGGTGAGTATTTTTTTCCTTTTGCACACCTCTACTGCAGATACAGACCAGTAGTGCAGAAAATGAGTCAAACTTTATAGTAGTGAAGGAGTACTGTACACCCCAAGGGGGTTGTTACTGTTCACCACAAATCTTGTCTAATTTCTTCACTGTATTTTTTTCTAACAGCTGAAGTGAACATAAGATAAAGAGAACAATCTCTGTAGGTCTCTGTTGGAGTGTAGGTCCATTTGCTTGATATTCAGCAATTTCAGGAGTTATCAGGATGAATTTTTGTATACTGCCCTCTTTTTAAAGCCTTATTTCACATAGCATTTAAACAGTTATCTGAAAACACACACACACACACACACATATGTACACTCTAGTTGTTTTTTTTCTAAATATTATGGAGGTGTAAAATTATACGAGGGGTGATTTTTTTTTTCATATACCAAAACCTGGGAGACAGTAGAGAACCCAAAATGTATTTATTAGTTTTTTCCAGGGTAGGTACTATACTTATTTTTAAATCATTTTTGTAACTCTTTTCATTGTTATACTGCTATGCTGTTACTGTGTCTATGTACTATTGTATCATTGATAATTGTATTGATTGTATGTATGTTCTTTCCTTCCTCTGTTACCCACCCCCAGGATGCACCATGAGACGAGCAACTTGTTGTTCAGTGTGCCCTTCCTGGTGAAACATTTCAATAAATAAATAAATAAATAAACTAAACAATGCACTGCTCATTTTCATACTGGACCTGGGAGCATAGTTTTACAGTACATGATGTGCTAATGGGAGATCACAAAAGTCACCAGTGGTACATACATGTTCATGTGCAAAAACTCCAAATATGAACTGGATCAAAAAAATAGAGGAAGCTGATTGGCTGAGAGGTTTTTGAAGATGTGATGATATCAGAGTAAATATTCACAGCTTCAAAAAACCTCTGGCCAGCAGCCTCCTCATTTGCACCTAACTCCTTTGACTGCAATGCTTCTCATGTCCCTCAGTACAGCAAAAAGAGGACCACAAGGAGCAGCAGGTCAGGTGGCTGTTGAAAACAGAAAGACAGCCCAATTATAGCATGAAACTGCCAAAGTCTTTGGCATCCAGAAAAACAGCATACTGTGCACCAGCACAGAAACTGCCACCAACTGCAGCGTACACCACTCTCCTCTCTCTCCTACCATCTCCCCGATCCACATATAGCAACAGGGAAACTGTCACAGACTGTGGCATAAACAAGCAAACTGGATGTCATGCCAAATGAAACTGCCGTCATCCCATTCCACATCAAACAATGGCTGCTCACTCAGTGCTCCCTTTCAGCCTAAAAGAATGCAATAGCAACGTCACCATTCCCAGATCTCATCCAAATAAGGTGGAATTCATCACTTAAGTGCACAGCTCAGGTCCATTTAAAAAAATTGTCTTGCCTTCTCCAAACATTATCTGCTATTTCTCGCCACCTGTACAAACACAAACAGCGCTACTTCTGGTCGCATCTACCATCAACCACAAACAGTGCCAGGTACTTTTTTTAAATGTACACCTACCCCCCAAAAAAAGATAATTATTACAACCTTTTACTTTTAAATTTTTTTTGTTTACTTAGCAAGTCAATCCAGTTCATAATAGCAATAATACACTCCAGGGTCTGGTATATCATGGGATATCACCACTTCTCTGGTGTTGGAAGCACTTGACCTGCTGCCTCATGCCCAACCACCCAAGGCATGATGACATCCCATGATATACCACACCCTGTGTTGCATTATTACTTAAATATGCGCTGTGAGCAATCATTATTTTTGCACCCACAGGGAAAAAGCATAATGGCACAATGAAAGAGCAGGTTCTTAGTAAGGGTGCATATCTTAAAGCATGAACGTTTGGGGCCTTTAGATGCCTCTGCAATCATTCTGTTTTCTTTTATTTGTATCTGTACTTACTTTTTATCATTTAATTTGTATTTTGCCAACTGCTAGTGAAAAAAGAGTCCAATGAAATCCCTGTATGATGATGTCATAAATTCTGTACTGGCAAGGCTGCCAGTGTATTTCAATGGAAAACAACAAATCTGTTTTTAGATTTATATGGAGAAATAACACTTCATTCCACCACAATATTATATATTTAGTAAGAATAAGTGATTTTTGATAACATGGGTGCATTTGTTATACTTTAGCAAATGATATTTTCTTAATAACCAGATTTTACTTTGAAAGAAGTAAAGAGAAGCTAATTATTGTATTCAAAAACATAACATTACACAGATACAGCACTATAGTGCAAAGATATACTGTAAAAGGCAAAGTTTGCTAATGAAATAAGTATCAATTTCTTTTCGAAAAATATATTTAGTTTCTCATTGAAATACACCAGGGTCTCAATGAGCAGGTGATTACTTCTTATAAATAGAACACTATTTTACCTATTGTAGTTTGATGTGTTAGTATTTACTTTCTACTTTTATATTAAAATGTTTGTTAGTGCAGTGAAACAAAAGGATTTTCACCTTTGCTTTAAATACTACTAGTAAAAAATAATTCAGTACAGTGCTGGTATTGTGATCTCAGAAACTGCCAGCTAGTGAAGAACCCAGTGTATTTCAATGAGAAAGTAAATACACTTTTTCTGTATTTTTTAAAAGAAATTGATACTTATTTCATCAACTTGCCTTTTATGTGTTTGCACTATAGTGTTCTATCTGTATGATGTTATATTTTTGAATACAATAGTTAGCTTCACTTTACTTATTTCCAAGTAAAATCTGGTTATGAAACAAATGTCACCTGCTAAAGTATAACACAAGATCTCATGTTATCAAAAGTTAATTATTTCTATTAAATATATAATATTTTGGTGGCAGGAAGTGTTATTTCTCCATAAAAATCTGAAAACAGATTTGTAGTTTCCCATTGAAATACACTGTCAGCCTTGCCAGTAAGGATTTTATGATATCATTATACAGGGATTCAATTGCACTCTTTTCACTAGCAGTTGGCAAAATACAAATAGAATGATGAAAAAGTAAGTAACAAGATAAATAAAAGCAAACTGAATGATTGTAAAGGCCTCTAAATACTCCAAACCTTTATTCTTCAAGATATGCACACTTACTAAGTACCTGCTCTTTAAGGTGTTCTCTGACATCTGTCTTTGGATAAGATGTGCTCCAACATACCAATGTTGACTCCAACTCAGAATGGCCTTTAGTGCCAATTTATGGGTATTGTTGTGACTCTCCCTAAATAAAATAAAACATTTCAATACTCAATTAAAGAATAATGCAAACATAGGTAGTGGGAGGTCACTGAGATCACTTGTGGTACTAATTTGTTAACATCAAAACTTCTTTGAGCAATTACAAACTAATAGTAATATGAGCAGAAGCATCACTGTTATACCAGAATAGACCAATCTACACAGATTGCATATCACCTACTTGATTAGGGAAACTGGGAAGATATTAAAGTAACAGACCAGCCCTTATCAACAAAGCAGCCCTGCATGACGGGGGAACTTCAAACACTTGTTCACTGCAGAGATCCTACTAGATTAACACCATTCAGAGACATTTATGAGAATAGTGTTCTGCACTCACTGTGGCTATGAAACGTACCACAAGGTGAACGTGAGGACACTTTTTTTTTATGGAGGGAAAATGAGAGCAGGAGCTGCGGCAGAGTTAAATTGGTAACACTGAGACTCAAGTTGCTGAACAAGAGCTCCAACATCTCCTGGAACACCAGCAGAGCACCCGGGTCAGGAAACTACATGTGTGCAAGTTGGTCTATCAAACTAACTGTTATACTTGTAACAGATTTACTGGAAACCGATGCAGTTTGAAATGTTTTAGGAAGAATCTGTTTATATTACTGTGGTGGAGAACTGTGCTTCTTTGGGCTCCTTTCCTGCCCAGTTTAACCCCTGGTGGAGCAGTGGAGTTTACTGGCAATATGTGTTGGTGGGAGATTATATATGTGACTCAGCTTTACAGGCAACCATATGGGAGTGGGAGTGAGCAGCAGAGTTAAAGGGAGACTGGCAATCTGTTTTGCAGCATATTATTTCTAGTTAAAACCTCATATTTTATGATAGCTTACTTTCTCTAAAATTAATTGATGTTGCTGTTTGTTTTGTCTATCTCCTTGTTTAGCAGAACTGAAATGCATGGTGATGTATATCTATAAACAACTTTGTTTTGTTTACAATCCTGGATCTGGTCTTACTGCATATTTCCTGAGTGTTAGAAACACTACCAAACAGTGCAGTCACTCATGAGGCAGTAGTCGCCTAATGTCCCACTGCATCTTGAGGGCCTTGACTGTGTTGTGGGTGTTCCCAAGTCCAGAGAAGATGCAGTTGGAGCTGATCAAGGAATGTAAACAAATATGTGTTGGTGTGGTAACACCAGTATGGTGGGCAGTCTGTTTTTTAGTTTTTAAAAGAAAAAAAGAACCAAAATTAAACTACCAGCTATATCAGCAGTCATTACAGAATGTTGGTAGTCATAAAATGTGTTTTTGAAACAAGGGACACTTTGAGGCCTAAGGGGGTTGACAGTGTCTCTTTAAATGGGAATGAAATTATTGGCTAGAAGCCTAGAACTTAAAATTTGATCATGACAGTGTTGATTAGCCTCTCTTGTTTTGGGGGGGGGGGGGTGTTATCCTTTCTGCAGTTTCCCCAGGAAACAAAGATGGATGTCTTCACATGGCCAGAATGGCATTCCAGCCACCCTGGTCCTTTAACTATAGAATCCATTCAACTAAGTTATGCTTCTTGCTCCCCCGATGTGGCCTGACTCACCTCCCCACTGGTGAATCCTTGCAAGATGAGTCATACTCCCTGGTGGGAAAAGTGCATCTGACCATGCTGGATCTGTTTGATCCCTCTTTTTTGAGTGAAGATGTCACCCATCCGACCATTTTCTAATGGGCTAACCCTTGCATGTCAGTACAGCAATGAAATCCATGATATACTGTAAATTTATCAGGGAGGCCATTCTTGCATAAAACTTGCAGTAGATACCTAAGTCACAAGGTGTCAATGGATTTTTCTTGAGCTTGGTTTAATAATCGCCCTGCTAAAAGTCCTATATTTCCATATTCTACCACCTCCATTATACAGAAAAGACAGTCTTGGATTTTTCTCCCTGGAAGCAAGCAGAACTGAGATGGGGAAATTAGATGCTCAATAACCCTGGTTGATCAACAGCGCATTATTCTGGTCAGTATTTTAAGGTCAGAATTAAACAGAACTTACAGGTCTCAAATTCTTTAAGCTATTTTTGCCCCCCTTTTTAAAGAACAGTACCAACACACTTATCAGACATGCTAGGAGATAAGCTGTCAGATTCTGAAATGTAATTATAAAGAGCTATATGACAAAAAAAGCACAGACAGAAAGCATAGCACAGGAAAGCCCTGGTGCTTCATATATTCTCTCTTCCTCCATTTATGGCATATACTGGCTAGATAAGAGTGGCAATTTTAAACAACCTATCCAAGATGTGTAAAAAGAAACAACAACTGAGGAATCAGCAAAGATGCCCATATCTGATCATCATGTTCTGCTAATATAGGAAACACATTACTAAAGAAAAAGGAGCAAAAAAATGGAATCTCAAGTAAGTGCTATCCCTCTTCATGGGGTTTGGTCTGCGTCCCCATAAAGCCTGGAAAACACACTGAGACCAGAGACTTCTAAGGTTGCAGGCATAGGATAAACATAATTGGTATATAGACATAAAGGTACCCGATAGGTCTTAATCACAAAGACCCTTTTCAATTTATTCATGCCCAAACCTATCCACCAGGAAACAATATGAGATAACTGTTCTTATTTATGTTTCCATTGATGCCAAGCCATGTTCACAGCTCCAAAGAAAATGCCCAGTATTGTAATAGGGCCTTAGTTACGTGGCTACCTTTAATTTCCATAACTTTTCCAAATTCAGAAATGCTGGCCCCACACTGTCGTCTAAGTTTAATGCAGATTCTGACACAACTAAAACATTTTGAAATGTCCTGACACATCTTTCCTTGAACCTGCATTTTTAATTATTAAAGTACTATTACCTGCATAAGCAATAGCCAGTACAAGGTCTTAACTCACCCTAGATAGTAGGTGTGTATTAAAGAAAAAACAGCACTCCACACTATATTACCAAGACTGATTTTCACCTCACTGCCCAATAGGGATGACTCCTCTCCATAGTATGCAGCAGCTGAAAAGCAGTTCCTGTTGCACAGTAGGAGAGACAGCTGCTCAGATTAAAATAAGTTAATTTTGTCCCCCTTTTGAAAGAACAGGACCATTGAGCTATCAGGCATGCCAGGACATAAGGTGTCAGATTCTAAAATGTAATTGCAAATGGCTATTAATTCATTCCTTGGAGGAAGGGGGGGGAGGAGAGTTTTATTGACATCAGAAAAGTGCACCGATAAATGTGGTGCAGAGCCTGTTGTGTAAAAGGGGCTCAAATTACAGTCTTTTATTTTGCTGACAGTGGAGCCTTGGTTCATGTACACTGATGCAAGAATGATGTTCTCAGGGAGCCAACAACTTTCATCTTGTTAGGAAACCTTCTTTTTACTTCTGCCAACAAATATTTGCTAGCCTATAGCATATAATACTGTGGACCTTGTATCATGTTGAGATGTACTAGAAATTCATGACATGTTTTCACTGCAGTCCCCCCCAAAATGCAGATGTAACAGGATTTACTGTATGTATAAGTATATGCTACTAAACAGAAAGTTGTTATGCTTGAGAAGTGTGTAGAGGTTATGTATACAGAAAGGTGGGGACTATAGTTACTCAGTGCTGTTAGTTTCATGAAACACAGTTCATGCACTGGAGTTTTGAATTTTACATTAACTGTGTCATTTAAGACTACTGCAGCTTGTGAAAGTAATTTTGAATTCTTTGGAATATATGACTTTTCTGCAGTGTCAGAAAACAAAATGCAAAATAAGCCATATCCTGTCGACAGTGTAGCAAAGGTAAGAGTGACGAGTGACTACAAATTATACAAGCTGTGGTCAGAGCTGATAGGGCTGCTTAGAGTGGCCAGAGGGAGTAAAATAATAGTCGGAGCTCTCACTGTGCTCTTCCCACAGCACACAGTACAAAAGCAGATTGCATGAAGGGTCTGCCCTGCATTGAGAAATCCTTTATCCTTTACTTAGCTGCACTGGAGAGTGCCATGCTCAAGATGGTGGCCATCAGTTCCGCATTTACAGAAGAAAAAGTAGAGTGCTAGGAAGGAGGTGTGTTTATGCAGCTCACAGAGGGGAAAGGGCACATAAACTGCACTGCTGGAAATGCACTGTAGCACTGTGGAAGCACACCAGACAGCAGTCTGGTCATGTACTTCCACAGTGCTACTAAATCTCAAATGATGGCATAACATCTGTGGAGTTTTTCCCACATAGCCATAAAAATAAAAGTAGAATCATTACTGATCACCTTTCTTTTGTAAGTAGAAAAGCACAATTGTCATTTATATCAGTAGACTTTTCCTACTTTTAAAATGTGGTGAGTTTAAATGTAAATCCTTTTGGGTGCTCAAGTAGGTAATTTCCTTGTTGAACATATGTTTTCCACTCCTAAACTGAAAAAGTTCTGATTTTGTGAGGCTTCATAACACTTACAGTGCGAAAACAGTGCATTCTGATATGCAGATTTGTAATGTGAATTGATTTTTCTGTTGATGAGCAGTTCATGAACTTTAGAATATTTGGTGCACTTTGATGGATGTTCATGAACCATTCAGTACTGTCATTACAGCATGGGAGATCCAAGAGTCATTTGAAGCAAGCAATAAGACACGATGAGGTGTGGGTTATCTCCTGATAAGAGCATGCCCAGGTGCGTTGTTAGGCACGAGGTGCTTGCGCCGAGTGCCTTATGCACCTGGGTGTGCTCTTATCAGGAGATAACCCACACCTCAGAGTGTCTTATTGCACTTATAAAATGGGTCCCTAAGTAATCATAAAAAAGAAACAAAAAGAACAAAACAGTCAGAAATATTTTTTTAAAAAGGTTTTAATACCTGAAATAGTGAAAAATAGTCCCCCTGTAGAAGTATTGTCTTGATTTGCAGTAGTGGACTTCCTATATATTGCTTGCGTTGTATACCTATCACTGCTACAAAGACAGTATATGGCCAGCTATTAAACAGAGTTTTATGGTTGTGTTTTTATTTATGTATGTTTCTGTAGCTTTTGCTTTGTAAAGGATATTTGTGTCACGGAGCAACTAAGTAGCCCAAACAGTTTTGTGAGGATAGTGGAGCTGCTTCCCCCACCCGCAGAAACATTTCAAGTATGAACACAGACACAGGCTGTTTTATTTAGTATTCCTTTTTTTTTTTATCGATCATCAAAGACTGAGAGCATCGTGTGATTTTATGTGTACTGCCAGGTTTTTCTGGAGCGATCATGTCTGTCAGGAGCCGCCGTAGTTAGGCGTTTGGGTTTTCCTGTATCGTAGAAATCAGGTATTTCATTTCATCAGCTGCTTTGCAGTAAACATGTGGAGTCCAGGTTTTTTTTTTGTGGAACTGTTTCATTTAGAAGAACTGCTGGTGTAGATGGTGAAGCATTTTATTTTCGTGTATTATTTGAAAGTCGCATCTTGGTGGCACTTGCTCAGCACTCACTAGCTCTGAGGCAACTTTGTGAAGAGAAGCAAAAAAAGGTGATACTTTTAATATTTTAAATGACCAGCAAGTGTTTGGAGTAGTATGAAGCTGCAGAGTTTTAGAAGGTGGCAATATTGAGGGAGATATTTGTTGTTCGAGGGGGGGCAAGGGCTTCAGCTTGGGTATGAGGCTCCAGCTTGGCTTCAGAGCAGCAGTCGTCGCTTACTACGAGCTCTGCCAGCCAGCGTTTTTGTTTGTGGTTGGCAGAGGACAATGATTTGTTGATGTGGTGGGGCATGTTGGTGGGCAGTAGTCCCAGTTGGCAGGATACATGCTGATAAGGACACAGCAGAGACTGGCTTTCAGCCAATCAGGATTCTGGATTTGTTTAGCCCATTTTATAAGAGAAGTTAACCCCCCAAGTATACCTAGTTAGAGAGAGTTTATATGCACTGCTCCCCTACAAACCATTTTCCTGATGCATTTTTCCCACCAAAAGTAATCATTTTGGTTTTATTAATATTAACATTTAAGAGGAGCTTATCCGATCTTCAGTTGAGATAATCACGTTTTTTTTGAAGGCCTGATCTGGACAAAGAAAGAGGGCAATGTTGTCCATGTAGGCCAGAGTGGGACACTCTAGGGCTTTAATTTTAGGGGAATCAGATAAGACCTCTTAACATACTGTTAATATAAAGAGAGAATAATAAAGGGGCCAGTAAACAACCATGTCTCACCCCCTTAATTCTGAAGGAAGAGGAAAGTTCTCCACTTAGCCCTAACCTAGCCTTCACACAGTTGTTTTGATATAGGCTAGCTATGATGTACACCAGGTTCCTGTCAATACCCCTGTATATGAGTTGCCTCCATAATAAACATCTTAATTCAAAATCAAATGCTAATGAGTAATCAGTAAATGCAGTATAGAATGTTTGTTTCCACAGTACTATATATTTTTCAATAAAGTGGCTTAAGATAAAAATATTGTCCAGTGTAGAATAATTGGGTCTGAACCATGCCTGAAGGTCAGAAATTCCCCTGGTCTGATTCACTTGAACTGACACTCTTTTTAGAATAACTCTACAAAAGACTTTTAAGTGATTATCAAGAAGGCTTATTGGCCTGTACACAGAAACATAGAAGTTGTCAGTAGATAAGGACCACCTGGGCCATCTAGTCTGCCTGTAAGCCCTTGTACTGGATTACTGCTTCTGACCTACCTGCAGCTGTACCTTTATGGTTCCCCTATGCCTGTCCCATGCATGCTTGAATCCATCCACAGTGCTCGCTCCCACCATCTCCTGAGGCAGACCATTCTATGCATCTATCACCCTCTCTGTGAAGAAGAACTTCCTCACATTCCCTCTTAACCTCCCACCTTCCAAGTTCATGTTATGCCCCTTCATTCCTGTGCTTCTCCTGCAATGGAAAATGTCTCCTCCCCCTGCACTTTGTTTGTACCCTTTTGGTGCTGGAATGTTTCTATCATGTCCCCTTTTTTCCCTCCTTTCTTCCAGTGAATACATATTGAGGTCCCTTAATTTCTCCTCACAAGTCTTGTGTTGCAAGCCCTGTATCATCTTAGTCGCCCTTCTCTTGACAGTCTCCAGCCTGTTAATGTCCTTATGAAGGTACAGCCTACAGAACTGCACACAGTACTCTATGTGAGGCCTGACCATAGTTTTATATAACGGCATCACTACTTCCTTCCTTCTGCTGGTGATACACTGCCTAGGCACCCCAGCATGCCACTGGTCTGCCCAGCTGCCTTAGTACTCTGCTTTAACATTTTCAGGTTATCTGAAATAAAAACCACCAGGTCCCTTTCCTCCTTTGTGACGGTCAGCAACTCTCCCCCCATCTTGTAGCTTTCCCCAGGGTTTCTGTGTCCCAGGTGCATAATTTTGCACTTCTTTGAATTAAAATTCAGTTGCCAGTCCTCAGACCATTTTTCAAGCTTCCCCAGGTCCCTCCTCATATTCTCCACCCCCGGGGTATCAGATCTGTTACAGATCTTGAGGTCATCTGCAAACAGGAAGACCTTACCCTGCAGCCCTTCTGCAATGTTGCTAATAAAGACTTTTAACAGGACTGGCCTCAGCACTGATTCCCTGAGGCACCATATTGGTCATGCCCCCCTCCCCAGACTGCACCAATTTACCACCATCTTCTGCCTCCTGTAAGCCAGTTTCTAACTCAGTTTACCACCCTGTCCCACATGTCCAGCCTCCCCAGCTTGTTATCAGCCTCCTTTCAAACAACATGAAGTCTTGCTGTATTCTGACAATAGCAGTGAGTCCCAACCTTCGAACTGCCCCAGAGATGAAAGAGTTAACTTTCGATGCCAGGCATGGAACGCTGAGCTCGAGCTCGGTTGAGACTGTATCTGTTGCTGTTTAAACTCAAACTATCAGATTCTTTACTCCGCCTCACTGAACAGTCGCTCCGGAGATTTCTCCTTCTGCTCAGTTCAATTTGTTGGTTAAAGTACCACTTTTCTCGGTTTTCGACTGAATTTAAACCGTAACCTGTCGGTTCAGTCTCTGTCTGTGGTATTTGTGAGTACTAGATAGGTTTATATTATTTTCTATTCTGTGTGGAACTTTTAAACGGTTCATCAGTTCGGTTTGAACTGATCAAGTTGTTAAAAAATCTCTATTTGTACTTTTAGAGTGTGGTTACCGGTTCTTATCGGTTCTAAAAACAGATTTTATTACTTTTTTTTCCACAACCCGTAACACAGTCAGGAACCGATAAGAGGGTCTTGCCTGGTGGATTGCCATTAAAAGGGTAAGTTTGGTTAGGACTGGCACAATGTCTGTGAAACCCAAAAGAAAAACTGGGCCCACTGGGTTTCAACACTGCAGTGTGTGTGGGGAAGTCTTTGCTAAGGCTGACCCCCACACCACCTGTGTTTATTGTCTGGGGTTTGACCACCTCAATGCAGACTGCCAGATTTGTAAAAATTTTTCTGAAGCTACCCTAGAAAAGAGAGTTGGCAGGCTCAGGGAAAGGGAGGCCAAAAAGTCCGCTGAACTGGATGGCCAGCCCGGTTCGGTTCAAACCGAACCAGAAAGAGTGCCCTCTGACCAGGGAGAGACTTCTTCGGGCAAAAGGAGAGCCGATTCTGAGAAGTCGGTTCCAGCTAAGAGAACAAGAAAGGAAAAATCAGCTGGCGTGGATCCAAAACTTTCTTCTCCAACCGCTGAAGAAATAGCCAAAGCGATAAAAATTGTGCAGTCACTTTCCCCTGTTCTGACCGAACCAGCACCATCAGGGAGGCGCTCGGTTCGGCTGGTTCCACCAGTTCAAGAGTATGATTTAGAGGAATATTATGAACTGGAGGAGGAGGAAGAGTAGTATGAGGAAAGTGAATGTGGTTTTGAAAGTCTGGATGTGCCCATTGGCCCAGACATCTCCCCAGACAGACCTTCAGGAGTGTCTCCTCCTAGGCTTTCTGAGTCCCCCTCCCATTTCATGTTTTATAAAAAAGTGTCTGAAACCCTCCAGCTTCCTATGGAAGAAGCTGTGGATGACCAGGAGGAGCCTGACTATGTGGAAATGACGGATATGCCAGAGTCTAGGAGACTGTCTATTCCCTTACACAAATCTTTTGGGAAACAGACATTTAAGATTTTAAAGACTCCTAATACAATACCTCCTGTGGATAAAAGAATGGACAAGAGGTACACATTGTCAGGCTCTGATATGGAGTTCCTTACACAACAATGCAGCCATGTTGAGTAGTGCAGGCTGCAGCCTGTGATAAGGCAAATATTCCCTTGGCTTCACACCCCCAGACAAGGACTCCAGGAGGATTGATGCCATGGCAAAGAAACAGTACATGGCAGCATCCTTGGGACTCAGACAGGCCAACTATATGGCCTATACTGCAAGGTATCAAAAATCCAGATGGGACACTGTCATGGCTTTAGCAAAACAGGTCCCTGGCCAGCTTGCCAAGAAGCTGGAGCAGGTGGCTGCTGATGGTATTGAGGCATCCAAGGTGCAATTCCATGCTGCAGTGGACTCCAGTGATGTGTCATCTAGAGTCATGGCTACATCTGTGGCACTTCGTAGAATGGCTTGGCTCAGATGTACTAGTCTGTCACAAGATATCCAGATTATGGCCATGGATTTTCCTGTTGTGGGTAATTCTCTGTTTGGGGAGCAAACAGAGAATTACATGAAGAAAATGGACGAATATAGAACCACCTATAGGAGTGCACAGGCCAAGGAAAGGCAGGCCACTCCTCAGAGGCAGCGTCCCAGGGGGAAGGGCAGGCCTTTTCATAGGCCTTTCTACCAAGCCCAGGCCTCTTTTTCTGCCTATGCTCAGATGGGGTTCTTTAGAGGGAGAGGCAGAAGGGGTACAAGCAGACCTGCTTCCACCCCTCAGCCAAAACCCCCTGCCAAACAGGCACCCTGATGGGTTTGCCAGGGCCAATTCTCCACTACCTGTAGGGGGCAGGCTGGCTTACTTTGTCCAGGACTGGGAGTCTCTAACATCAGAAAAGTGGGTCCTGGAAGTAGTAAGCCAGGGACTGGTTCTCAGATTCAAAAAATTCCCAAAGCTGAGAACCAGATCCTTTCCACCTGCAAATCCCTCAGAGGTACTTGCCTAGAGACAGAGGTCTCTTCCCTCCTGGCTCTCAGAGCTGTGGAAAGGGTTCCACCCCTACACCAGGGCAAAGGATTGTACTCCAGGTACTTCCTTACCCCAAAAAAGACAGGAGAATGGCAGCCCATCTTGGATCTCAGATACTTAAACAAGCACCTTTTAAAACCAAAATTCAAAATGGTGACTCTGGGAATTATTCTACCCTCTCTAAGGCCAGGGGACTGGCTAGTTTTCCTGGACCTCAAGGATGCCTATTTCCATATTCTCATCAGAAGCTCCCATCGAAAGTACCTCAGGTTCGAGCTGCCCTCATGCCATTACCAGTTCAGAGCAACGCCCTTCGGTCTAACCTCTGCTCCAAGGGTGTTCACAAAATGCCTGGCAATAGTAGCTGCTTCTCTAAGAAGGCAAAGGATTGCCATCTTCCCATACCTGGACGACTGGCTCATAGTAGGCCAGTCCCCAGACCAGGTCAAGTTACTCATACAGATAACTCAGCAACTGCTCACCTCTTTGGGTTTCCTTCTGAATCTTTCAAAGTCAGTTCTAGAGCCTGTTCAGCTCCTCACCTTCATAGGTGCAGAGCTAGATACAGAAAAGGCCAGAGCTTTCCTTTCCATGGACAGGGCAAGGATCCTTATCACACTGGCCTCCTCATTCAACCTGCAGGTGTCTCGACCAGCAAGGCATTTTCTGCAGCTCCTGGGACACATGGCTGCTTCCACAGCAGTGGTGCAGGGAGCAAGATTTCAGATGAGGGACATTCAGTTCCATTTGAGAGCCTTTTGGTCTCAAAAGAAGGACCCTCTGACCAAATTGATCCCAGTGACTTGAACCCTGATCCAGGCCTTACAGTGGTGGCAGGATCAGAACAATCTAAGAAAGGGAGTTCCCTTTGTCACTCAGTCCCACTCTTTAATCCTTACTACAGATGCCTCCCTCTTGGGGTTGGGGGGCTCACTTGGGCGACCTGACTACCCAGGGGTTGTGGTCCCCTCAGGAATCTCTGCTTCGCATCAATCTATTGGAACTCAGAGCAGTATATCTAGCACTTCAAGATTTTTCCAAATCTGTTCAGAACAAAGTTATTCAGATCAGAACAGACAATACCACCACAATGTGGTACATCAACAAGCAAGGAGGCACTCGGCCTATGGCCTTGTGCACAGAAGCAATGAAGTTGTGGTCTCTGGTTTATTCCCTGAACACCTCCCTCACAGCAGTACACCTCCCAGGCAAGGACAATGTCCTGGCAGATGTTCTCAGCAGGATATCTCAGGGCCATCACGAATGGTCACTGGATCCCCTGGTCTTGGAGGTGATATTCTCCAGATGGAGCACCCCACAGATAGATCTTTTTGCAGCCCCAGATAATCACCAACTTCCCCTTTTTTGCTGCAGGCCCCCAGTGTTGGGCTCAGTCCCCCTGGATGCCTTAGTTCTCAGTTGGGAAGGGAAGTTCCCGTATGCTTTCCCCCCTTCCCTCTCCTGTTCAAAGTGCTAGTCAAAATCAGGTCTCAACCTTGCAAGGTGATCCGGCTTGCTCCAGACTGGGCCAGACAGCCCTGGTATCCTCTCCTGTTGTCCTTAGCAGTCCATGTTCCCCTGTGTCTTCCCAGGAATTACAACCTGTTAACCTGTGCTCACGGGAGGGTTTGGTACCCGAATCTCAAATCTCTCAATCTCAAGGCCTGGCTCTTGAAGAGTTAGAGTTTGCTGATTTACACCTCTCCCAAGGTGTAATGGATATTCTGAAGGCTTCTAGGAAACCTTCCACCAGGACTACTTGTAATTTCAAGTGGAAAAGATTTTCCATATGGTGCTCTGGAAGGCATATTTCCCCGGAGTCTGCTGATCTGCCCACAGTCCTTGATTATATGGTCCATTTGAATAGCTTGGAGCTTAAACCAGCTACACTAAAGGTGCATCTGGCAGCTGTTTCTGCTTTCATTTCAGCAGGTAAGACCTCTTTTCTTTCAGCTCACCCTGTATTCTCCAAGTTTTTTAAAGGATTGCTTCATACCAACCCTCCATTCAGGAACCCTGCCCCTGCTTGGGACCTTAACGTTTGCATTGCTCAGCTTATGCAACCCCCTTTTGAGCCTTTGTCTTCAGCAAAGCTTAAGTACTTGACTTGGAAAACTGTGTTCCTGGTAGCCATCACTTCTGCCAGATGCATAAGTGAGTTACAAGTCTTGTCAGTGGATCCTGATTTTATCTCTTTCCGTAGAGATGAGGTGGTCCTCAGGACTAACAGGAAGTTTTTGCCTAAAGTGGTTTCAGATTTCCATCTTAACCAATCTATGTCTCTTCCTGTGTACTTCACTGACCATTCCTCCTCTGGTGAGAGGAGGCTGCACAGTTTAGATGTGAAAAGAGCCCTTAGCTACTACATAGAACATACCAAGGGTCACGGGTTTGACTACCCCCAACTGTTCCTCACTTATGGTGAGGTTGGAAAAGGGAAACCTGCCACTAAAAGATCCATTGCCAGGTGGATTGTCTCTTGTGTTCAATTTTGTTATGAAAAACTGGATAAGGTTTCACCCTCAGGCCTGAGGGCTCACTCTACCAGAGGTACAGCTGCTTCCCTGGCTACTGCCAGGGGTATTCCTGTCCTATACATATGTCAAGCAGCTACCTGGAAAACTGTTCACACTTTTACCAAGCATTACTCCCTGGATATCCAGGCTAGGAGTGATGCTCAGTTTGGCACAGCTGTGCTTCAGAGCCTATTTCCTAAGTAGGTTCTGTCCCTCCTCCATGGAGGTATTGCTTGGTAGTCTGCTATTGTCAGAATACAGCAAGACTTCATGTTGTTTGAAGAAAAAATTACTCACCTTAGTAATGTTGTTTCTTCTAATGGAGTCTTGTTGTATTCTGACCTCCCCTCTGCCTTCCCCTCTCAGAACCTATGTTTTTGGATGTGGGTGGGCAGTGGCAGTGTTGGCACTCAGGAGGTGCCCCACCTTGTTGTTTTCACCCCTTTTTTCTTGGATGAGTGGGTGGGTGTTGTGTTTTTCATTTTTTGGGTCTCCTGACTTGAGTCTTTGTTTTGGGACCTAAAAATCTGTTTTTATGTTTAGCAGCCAGTTGGCTAGTGTAGGTTTACAGCTTCCACACAGGACCTTAGTGAGTTTAGCTCATAAAGATCTGACGGTTTCAGTTTAAACAGCAACAGACAGAGTCTCAACCAAGTTCGAGCTCAGCATTCCATGCCTGGCATGGAAAGTTAACTCTTTCATCTCCAGGGCAGTTCAAAGGTTGGGACTCACTGCTATTGTCAGAATACAGCAAGACTCCATTAGAAGAAACAACGTTACTAAAGTGAGTAATTTTTTCTTGTGGGACACTGTCAAAGGTTTTGCTGAAATTAAGGTAGGCAACATCCTCTGCCCCACCCTGATTTACCTCCTTCATCACCCAGTCAAAGAAATCAACCAGATTTGTCTGACATTACCGCCCCACTATGAATCCATGTTGCCTATGGTCCTGGGCTCCAATGGCTTCTAGATGCCCCCCAATTCTCTCTTTAAGGAAATGCCTCCATGATCTTCCTCACTACTGAGGTGAGGCTGAGTGGCCTATAGTTCCCTACCTCCTCTCTGCTGCAGGATTTGTGTAGAGGTACTTCATGTGCCCTCCTCCAATCCTCTGGTACCACCCCTGTGTTGAATGACTTGGTGAATATGACTACCAGAGGTTCTTTTTTTTTTTAATTCAACAAACGTTATTGAACATGGTTGAGGCGAGATACATAAGACATGCAGGATACATAACTGAGTGTCCTGTGTGCATATCAATAACCAGAACAAAGACAAAGAAAGTATCCAACAATTTTGCTCATTTCTCAACCAGGTAACAGTTATAATAATAAAATCCCTCCATGTTCCCCCCATCTCTTCCCCACTCTCCCAATCTCCAAAATGCTAAGTACGACCAATATCTTAAGGATGACACTGTTTATGATACAATAAGAAAAGCACCAAAGTACAGTGTGATGTAGTTACGTTTAAGACAGAAAGTGAAAAATCACAATGATAAACCTTAGAGGTGAACTATAAATGTCGGGTGGCAGCTATACACACATCCTTCACCTGGAGTTCAATGATAATAAGGTGTAAAGAGGTTCCCAAATTTGTTTATATTTTTTATGAGTGTGACATACTAACAATGATACGCTCTGTCTGAAGTGCAAATAAAATTTCCTGGTTCCATTCCCTGTAAGTAGGGGTAGCTTGGTCAAACCAGTGCTGAAGAATTACCTTTTTGGCACAGGCTGTTATTAAGGCCATATGTGGTTTCTGATTTCCCAATAAGGTTCTGGTGAAATTACCTAGAATATAGATATCTGGTGTAAAGGCCTGATCAAGACCCAAAAAGAGGTCCATATGACATCTAATGTCCTCCCAAATGGGTTTAACTTTATCACAGGTCCAAAGAATGTGAAGTAGGGAGCCTCGTTCCCCCTGACACCTAGTGCATGTATCCAGGGCCAGCCTGCCCATTCTATTGAGTTTGATGGGGGTGTATAATATATTGTGTAGGCTCAGAAATTGCATATAGTGGTACCTGTCTCATTTTATATATTTATACACTCCTTTCCAAATACAGGACCAATCTTGAGGATGGCCCTGATGAGGGAGGGCCTGATCCCAACAATAGTGAAATGCCTGATCCCATTCAGCAAGGAGATCCCAAAGCTGTGTATGAAAAAAAAAAGATATGATATGGGAAGTAGGAGTGGATAATAATAGGGGGAGTATTGTATTGCTGAAGTCCCTAGACCACTTGCCAGGTCTCTACCAGAGGTTCTGCTATCTCCCTTAGCAGTTATCTTAATATCCTTGGGTGTATGCCATCTGGTCCCATCTCTTTTTCCACCTTCAGTGATTGCAGATTTAGTAGCCTCTGCAGACCTGGCCTGCGTCACCGAGACCTGGCTGGATGAAAATGCAGGATCCATTTTGGCTGCTGCAATTCCAGCCGGGTTTTCCGTGGTACACCACCCGAAAGTGGACCAGAAGGGCAGCTGGGTTGCAGTCTGTTTTAGACAGGAACTGAGCCTCACGGAAGCATCAGTGGAGAGCACCAACTCCTTTGAGTGCATGGTTGTTGCAGGTGCAGGACTCAGGATCCTTCTCATCTACTGTCCACCTGGGGATGGAAGGGTATTCCTGAAGGAGGTTGCAGACTTCATCGCAGAGATGGTATTGGAGTCCCCCAGATGGTTAGTTCTGGGGGACTTCAATGCCTGGGTGAATGATGAACTCTCACGCTTTGGACAGGGCCTCCTCCAATTGATGGACTCATTGATCCTGACATGGGTTCTTACCTCTGCAACGCATGAGAAAGGGCACTCATTGGACTTGGTGTTCCACCTGGGAATGGAGATCTCGGATATGGAGGTGGATCCTGTCGGATGGTCAGACCATCATGCCCTGAGGTTTAGTGTTGTGATCCCATAAAAAGAGCCTGCCCCCAAGGAATTTGTACAGCACTGGCCTTTAAGACAGGTAACTCCTGAAGTCTTATGCTGATATTGGACCTTTCGGGTATTCCATTAGATAGCGATGACCCAGGGCCCCTAGTGCTGGCTTATAATAGGGCAATGGCGGAGGACCAGAATGTCATTGCTCCAGTTCATGTTCATTCCCTGACCTCTCACCCCAGTGTCCCATGGTTTGATGGGTTACTAAGGGAAATAAAGAGGCAGGGGTGAAGGTTGGAGAGACACACTGGCAGAAAACTTGCCTGGAGATCGACAGACTTAGATTGCTGGACCATTATGAGGTCTACCAATCAGCAATTTCCTATAAGAAGGCAGAGTTCCTGTCCAGGGAAATTGCTGCAGTGTAGAACAGTCCAGTTCAGCTCTTCTGGTCCATGGACAGACTATGCAATCCAGTCTGTCTATGAGCTGGAGGAGTGTTGTCACAGGAAAAGTGTGAAGAGTTTGCTAATTTCTTCTCTGATAAGGTGTTCTCTATCAGCATAAAGATCAGCCAATGTCTCACCATAGGGCATTGTGATGGTCTTCCGAGTGGTACTAACACCCAACTGACCTGGTCTACCTTCAGCCAGATGGAAGTCATGGATAAAGTGAGGATCATCCAGACTCCAAGACTAACCTGCTGTAGTTTGGACCAGGGTCCAACATGCCTTTTGGTGGTGTGTGTTGAGATTATTGGCCCTGTCCTAGCTTGGATATTCTGGGCTCCCTGGAGAGAGAGGCATCTTTCCTGAGCCCTTAAAGGTAGCAGTGGTTAGGTCACTGCTGAAAAAGCCCTCCTTGGACCCAGACTGCCCTGCCAGCTACAGACCAATCTCTGACCTACCTTTTACAGGGAAAGTGATTGAGAAGGTGGTCGGTCTGCAGCTGGAAGATCACTTATCCATCCACAATATCTATGACCTTCTCCAGTCTGGTTTTTGGAAAAGGCACAGACTGCCCTGGTGTGAGTACTTAATGATCTCCTGGTGGCGAAAGATCAGAGAGCCAGTTTCATCTTGGTTCTCCTTGATCTCTTGGCAGCTTTTGACACTGTAGACCATGGGGTATTGCTGGAATGCCTGTGGTTCCTTTGCAGACTGGATGGGGCAGTCCTCAATTGGTTTTGAACTTTCCTGGAGGGCAGATCACAGAGGGTGATATCAGGAATTTATTCTTTGCCCCCTCAGGGTCTTTCCTGTGGGGTACCACAGGGCTCTGTGCTCTCCCCATGTTGTTCACAGTGTACATGCTACCACTGGGAGCCATTATTAGGTGGTACAGGTTGAGTTTTCACTGCTATGCAGATGATAGTCAACTGCACATGTCTTTGTACCAGCCCAGGAGTACGACACTGTATCAATGTTTAACAACTGCCTGCAGGAGATACAGAACTGGATTAGTGCTAGCTGGCTGAAGCTAATCCTGGAGAAAACCGAGGTGTTGGTCATTGACCCAGATCTGAGAATGGCCAGATTTTGGGCAGAAAAACCATATGGCTTACAATTCAGAGGTAGCCTGCTCAAGGCCTAACACCAGGTGCGTAACCTAGGGGTTGGACTTGATGAAGGCCTGACTCTGAAAGCTCAGGTGTCAACCATAGTCAAGATCTCCTTTTATCATCTCAGTAGTAATGCTAGGGTGAAGCATCTGGTACTGTCTGGGTATCTGCCAACAATGGTCCACTCCTGTGTCACCACTCGGTTAGACTACTGCAATGCCCTTTACCTGGGGCTACCATGAGTGGACATTCCCCGATTGCAGCTAGTGCAGAACGCAGTGGCCAGGCTGTTAACTGGAACCCCTAGATCTAGTCACATAATACCTGTGCTGTGTAAACTGCACTGGCTGCCTATACAACGGTGAATCCCTTTCAAGGTCACATTGCTGACATACAAAGTCTTACACGAACCAGGACCCCAATACCTGCATGACCTCCTACCCCCATCATCCCTCCTGCTCACTCCAATCCTCTGACAAGGGATTGCTAGAGGTTCCCAGGGTACATTTGAAGACCTTTGGAGGAAGGTCCTTTGCCTTTAGAAACATAGAAACATAGAAACATAGAATTTGACGGCAGATAAGGACCGCTTGGCCCACCCAGTCTGCCCATTTCCCTACCTACTGGATAAGCTGCAGATCCTAGTTAACCAGCAGCCTACTTCTTCCTACCCCCATCCCCCAGAACTGCCTTATGACTATCCCATACAATCCCATATCCCATACTTTATTGCTCCTACCCTGTGGAACTCTCTATCTCATCAGATACATGAAAGCCTGACCATGGAGGGGTTTAAAAACTCCCTTAAAACATATTTTTTTGAGAAAGATTTTCTGGGAACATAACTGTTTTATGATTATATGTCTTTTATGTGAATTGCGAGCTGTTTTAGATATCTTATCATTGTACTGTATTGTACAGACACTCTGAACATTGGAAGAGTGCTTTTTATAATTAAAAACATACTTACTTCAATTTAGTAAGCTCCTTCAGGACTCTTTCCCTTGTGAATGTACTAATGTCCACCTCTTCACCTCCTTGGCAACTGCTATACTGCTATGGCCCCTGTCCCTCCCCCCCTTCTGTGAATACTGGACAGAAATATTTATTCAATATTTCTACCTTTTCCATGTCTCCCTCCTTGCATTCCCCCTCTCTCCCTTGAGCCTAGCAATCCCCTCCTTGTTTTTCTTCCTTTCACAGATGTGTCTGAAGAATGTCTTGTCCCCTTTCTTAACTGACTGTGCTTAACCTTCCTCAATCCATGCCTTTGCTCCCCTTACTGCCTTTCCTGCTTCCCTTAGACACTTTACTTACTCCTCCCTTTGAGTCTCTTTATATTTTCTGAATCCTTTCTTTTTTGCCTGGACCTTTTCCACCCTCTATCTCAAGAACCATAGTGGCTTTCTCCTTCTCTTGCCTTTGGATACCAATATGGTGCATTGGTTTGTTACTTCTAGTAAGGCTTTCCTTAGATGCTCCCACTGTTCTTCCACTTCCCCCCTGCCCTCCTTCTCTCCAGGGCTCTTTTGATACCCCTCCCCATTTCAGCAATGTCAGCATTTTTGAAATCCAAAACTTTTGTCCTAGTATGACTTGAGTGAGTCTCTGTCTCTATGCTGAACCACGCAATGTTGTGATCATTGGATCCCAGTTGCCATTCTACCTGGGCATCTATGATTCGATCCCCATTGGTCATTACTAGATCCAGAACTGCCCTGTCTCTGGTGGTATCAAGCACAAGTTGTCTCAGTTCAGCCTCCAGGAGTGAATTAAGGATTCCTCTACTTGAAGTAGCTACACAGGTGTTCCAGTCCACGTCTGGCATATTGAAATCCCCATCAGTAGAATTTCACCTTTCTTTGTCATCTCATGTACTTGTTCCACTAGCTCCCTGTCTAGTTTCTCTTCCTGTCCTGGAAGCCTGTATGTCACTCCTCTGGGAACTGCTGTGCCATTTCTAGGTTGAAGGGTGACCCACAGAACCTTGGCCTCCCCCTGTCTACCCTGTACCTGTATTGCCATTATACCCTCTTTGACATACAGGGCAACTCCCCCTCCCTTTTTCCTTCCTGATCCCTCTTGAATAGAACATATCCTAGTACATTAGTTTCCCACTCATGAATAGCTATGTACCAGGTTTCAGTTATTGCTACTATGTCCAGGTCTGCTTCAGTTATTAAGGCCTTCATGTCTGAGACTTTATTTCCCAAGCTGAGAGCATTTGTCTCCATGACCTTCCATGTTTTACTGCCTGACCTCTCTCTCATCCTGTTTTGGTCCCCTGCATCTTCACCCCTTTCCTGATATTATTCTCTTGTTTTCCCAATTCCTTTCCTACTCCCTTTCTGCCAAGCCCAATGACCTTGATATCAACTCCTCTTCCTGCTCCATTGTTCTACTTTCTCTACCATGTGGGGGTTGGCTGCCTGAGTATCCCTGCTACTGTTGCCCTCCCCCCCAGCTAATTTAAATGCTCATCAGCAAAGCATTTAAACTGTCCATTGAGGGCTACCTTCCCCTTACTGGACAGATGCAGTACGTCCCCACTGTACATGGCTGAATCACTCCAGGTGGTTCCATAGTCCCCAGTACAGTCATACCCCTTCTAGTTGCACCAGCCCTTCAACCATGTGTTGAAGTTACTAATGCAGAGATTCCTCTCCCCCCACCATAAACTGTCATGGAGCTCACTACCTTCCACAGACACCCTCCCAACACTGTAAAGTCCTCCTTTGCCTGCTCCAGGCGTGCCTTATCCTTGGATAGGTCTTTTGACCCCAAGTGGATAATGACCTCCAGCCCTCCCCTCCTTGCCACAGTTTTGGCGATCCTCTGGATGCCCTCTGCTTCCTTCCAAGCTATACCTCCTGGAAGGCACTTTACCTAACCTTTCCTCTCTACTATCTGTGCCCAAATCCATTCCCCAGGCAACTGAGTCCCCCAACAAGAGTAACTTCTTCCTATGGTGTTCTCGTTCACCTGCCACTGGGTCTCCCTGCTGGATGACCCTCACCTCCTCCCTGGTCTCAGCCATGGGTTCCATTTCAGGGTTGTCCCATTCATCCAGCATTGTGTAGGGGTTCATGTGTTGGACTGGATGAAGCATGTGTTTCTGGACCTCCCCGAACCTTCCTGAGCCCATTGTAGTCCATCCTGCCATCTACCTGGGTGGCCGTTGTGGCAATGGCTGGGGACCTGGTGGCCTCTGGGTGAGGGCAAAGGTCCCCAGTATTCCTGCCAGCTTGGCCTGGAGACTGGTGACCTCCATCCTCAGCCCAGAGAGTTGCCTACAAATTGGGGCCGTACCTCAGTACCCAGACTGTTTTTCGGAAGACTGCTGCACTACAGCCAGAGCACTGCACAGCTCCCTGCATCATCCTGCACTTGCTGATATTTCTCCCCTCCTTCCCTTTATTTTTTCCTTTTCCTTCTCTCTCTGTCTCTCTCACTCTCTTCTTCTGTAGGGACTTACAGTTACTCTCTCCTCCTCCTCTTGCATGTGCCCTTGTAGACCTAGTTGCTAGCTACACCCGTTGCAATTCTGCCTATATATCAGCTAGGCTATTGCTTATGTTGCACTGCCTAACTGTTCCTGCATCTTTAAAAAGGTGTGGCCTGGCCTTTCACTATAAAGTCTGAGCACCAGGGAGTGGTTGGGGAATTGGGATGGGTGGATTGTTCTTTTGGTACCCGGTGTCTACAAAAACAATCGGATAGAAAGAAAATTACTTTCTTATATAAACTACATGGCAAAAACACAGTTCTAGTTTAACTTTCCAGCAAACAGATTATCCTAGTCCTGCTCATACAAAATGGGGAATCCCACTGAATGTCACTTAGGAACACACTTGAGTTTTAAACCTCTCTAATCCCCTGCTGAAATGTGATACCTGCAATTAAGGTGCAGCCCTAGACAATTGCAAACATTCAAAATGTTACCAGCAACAGAGTCTCCTAGTCCTGCTCACACAAAATGGGGAATCCCAACCACCGGGTCAGTTGTTGTACTTTTCTTGTATATGGGGACTGTGCTTGCACAATGCCACGAAGTGAGGAAGAACATAGACTCTATACACTTATTGATTATTATAGCGCTTGTTCTGCACCAAAGGTTAGTGTGGCACAGGAAAACTTCTGCAGGAACACCACCAGGCTCTGCAGTTTTTCACTTTTTCAGTTAGTTAATTGCCAAAAGCACTTCCTTGAAGGATATAGGGGGAAAGTTTAAATGTCTTTGCTCTGCTAATGGCTCCCAGTCCTCTGCTGCTGGGTCAAAAAAGATCTTAGAAAAGTTTTCTGTCCAGGTTGATTCTGTAATATATGAATCAACATTGCCCTTTTAGTTTTCTGGTCCTCTATGCACCAGTTGCCAGAATGCTTTGTTATCTTTTGTTTTAATGGCATCTAACATCTGGTCCCACTGTTTTCTATGGTAATTACATTTTTTACTCTTAATACAGTCCTTATAGTTCCATTTTCCCTTTTAATTTATTTTAATATATCCTTACATTGCTGCTTCCTGTACCCTTTAAGCAATTTCCATATATATAGCTTAGCTTTCCTGCACTCTTGGTCAAACCAGTCATTATATATCTGCCTGTTTTGTTGATTCTTCCCACGGTGTTCTAGATTTCTTACAATATCCTGGAACAATTTGGTCAATTATTCAAGTAGATCTATTATATCTTTCGCAGCTAACTCAGAAATAGAACAGGTAATGAAGGAGTTTAAAATTTATTTTTTTATTTGCTCTGGTCTCGGTAAAGTTTATACTGTCCACATTAATCTCCTATTTCATTGAGCTAATGATTGCACTTTCAGGAGTTATCAGAGAGTGGTCACTTTCTGAGCAAATTTGCACATATATATTATTCCAGAAGTCTAGGGCTCTTGCAAAAATGTATAATCAACAGCTGAGGCACCCCTGGTTGTTATAAAAGTAAACTCAGCCACAGTACAGTATCTCCATTAATCCTCCCATTGAGAGGGAAAATATTACATTCCCTAAGGATTTCAATCAATTTTCCTTAAGGATTTCAATCAATTTCCTCCCAGAATTATTTATCTTTTTATCTTTGGATGTCCTAGAGGGCATTAATTATCTATAAATGTTATAAGTAAAAGAGAATTATCACTGAATCCTTCAGAATCTCCTATTTGGGTATTGAAATCACCTGTCATTAGTATGACAGTTGAGGAACAATGGGCAGTATTTAAAATGGGGATTACAAGAACAACAGAATTATGCATTAAGCAGGTTAGCAAGAGGAAAAGGAAGAGGAGACCATTATGGTTTTCCAAAGAGGTAGCAAAGAAAGTGAAAGCCACAAAGATTGCATTCAGGCAATACAAAAAGACACAGGCAGAAGGGGATAGGAAGAAGTACCAGGAGAAGCAAAGGGAGGCAGGGACGTCAGCAAGGGAAGCCAAAGCTCAGACAGAAGAACACATTGCAAAATCAGTGGGTAGAGGGGACTAAACCTTTTAAAGGTACATAAGTGAAAAAAGAAAGACAAAAGGAGGGATAGTGAGACTGAAGGGGGAGGATGGGGGCCGCGTGGAGGATGACAACAGTAAAGCTGGCATAGTGAACAGGTATTTCTGCTCAGTCTTTACTGAGGAAGAGGAGGGTAATGGGTCTGAAGGGAGTACAAGGGGTGAGAATGGTGCAGAAATGGACACAAGTCCCTTTACACAAGAAAGGGTCCTGAAGGAACTGGAAATAATAAGAGTTGATAAAGCAATGGGGCCAGATGGGGTGCACCCCAGGGTCCTTAAAGAACTAAGAGAGGTGGTGGCTGAACCTCTGGCTATCCTGTTTAGTCGATCACTGGAAACAGGGGAGGTACCTAAAGACTGGAGGACAGCAGATGTAGTCCCCTTATACAAAAGTGGGAACAAAGAGGAAGCAGGGAACTACAGACCAGTCAGCCTCACCTCAGTAGTGGGGAAGATCATGGAAGCACTACTGAAGGAGAGATTGGTGGAACATCTGGTTGTCAATGGACTACAGGACCCAAGGCAGCATGGTTTCACCAGGGGGAGGTTATGTCAGACCAACCTCGTTGAATTTTTTGACTGGGTGACTAGGGAGGTGGATCAGGGGAGGGCAGTGGACATGACCTATCTGGACTTCAGCAAGGCCTTTGACACTGTGCCACATAGAAGACTATTACACAAACTGGAGAATATGGGTGTGGGCAGGACAGTAGTGTGGTGGGTAGGTAACTGGCTGGGTGGCAGGACACAGAGGGTGGTGGTAAATGGCTGTCACTCCACAGAGGGAAGAGTGACCAGTGGGGTACCACAGGGATCAGTGCTGGGACTGGTCCTATTCAACATCTTCATCAGTGACATTGCACAGGACCTAGAAGGCAGAATTTCACTGTTCACTGATGACACAAAGCTCTGTAACAGAGTAGACACACCAGAGGGTGTAGACAGAATGAGAAGGGACCTTCAGAAACTTGAAGAATGGTCAGGGGTTTGGCAGTTGAAATTCAATGCAAGGAAGTGCAAGATAATGCATATGGGGAACAAAAACCCTGGCACAATATAACAGTTGGGGGGAGAGGATATAGCATGCACCAAGCAGGAAAGGGATCTTGGGGTTATCATATCCGATGACCTCAAGGTAGGGAAACAGTGTGACAAGGCAGCAGGTAAAGCAAATAGGATGCTGGGATGTATAGGCAGGGGCATCACCAGCAGGAAAAGGGAGGTCATAATTTCACTATACAAGACACTAGTGAGGCCCCACCTGGAGTACAGTGTACAGTTCTGGAGACCATACCTACATAAGGACATAGACAGGGTAGAGAAGGTGCAGAGGAGGGCAACAAAGATGGTGCATGTATTGTATCACAAGTCCTATGAAGACAGGTTGAAGGAACTGAACATGTACTCCCTGGAGGAGAGAAGGGAGAGAGGGAATATGATAGAGACATAAAAGTATCTTACAGGGAGGAACAGGGTGCAGGAATACACTATTTTTAAGTGAAAAAGATGTTCCAGGACTAGAGGGCATGGGATGAAGTTGGAGGGAGGATGATTCAGAGGAAACATGAGGAAGAATTTTTTCACAGAACGGGTGGTGGACAAGTGGAACACCCTTCCAGTGGAAGTGGTGGGGTGCTGAAACAATCACGGGATTTAAGAATGCATGGGATAGATATAAAGGAATTCTGGAGATCAGGGGTAAGGGGCAACAGACTTCTAGGAAAACATAAACTGAACTTACAAGCTCAAATGGGCAGACTGGGTGGGCCATAGGCCCTTATCTGCCGACACTGTCTATGTATCTATGTATGTCTTCTGCAGTGTAGAGTGTTATAGTTTCAGCAATAATCTGCACTAAATTATCCCAGATGCCATGTAAGTAACCGGGGGAGTTAGCAGGAGGGACATGACAGTTTTTAAACTGATATAAATCACAACAAAGTTAGCATCTTTACTTATTAGCTGTACTACTGTAGTTCTGTCTCCTGGCAGGGTTCTCAGCATCCTGGAGGGGTCCAACACTGAGAAGTGACTCTTCCTTCCTTCCCCTTTCCCCTTTATCCTTTCCACCTAACTCATCCTTGCCTGTCTCTGCTCTCTGTCAGGGTTCTTAGCATTCTAAAGAGGCCTAGTCATAGGCAAATTTCTCCCACCCCTCTTCCTCCTTCCCCCTTCCCTTTGCCATCTCCTCTACTATCTCTACCAAACTTGTCCTTGCCTACTTCTGCCATTTATTCTAAGTCCTCACCTTATTCCACCACTGGCAGCAATCTCCGCACTCTGAAGGGGCCAGTTACAGGTATGACTTGTCCTTTTCTACCCTACCCTATCCTATCCCTTACCACAGCCTCTATCCTGCCCTCTCTACCCCCTGCACTTAAACAAAGGAATTAGTTCACTTGAGCTAATAGCTTCCACTTTTAGTTCTATCAGAGGTGTTTCCAGATTGCACTAGCCCTGTGTTAACTTGCCCCTCACAACTAAGTTTTTACTCACTTTGCTTCAGTATTGTTCTCCCCATCTTTATCCTCTCCTTCCCCCAGCTGGTCTCTCCTGTCTACCCCTCTACCTTCCTTGATGCCCCCTCACTGCACTTCATTCATTCAATAATTGTTAAATAACCTGCCTCTTAACTGTGATCCATTCCTTCAAGGAGTTGGCACCAAGGCTGCATTAAATTTCTGTACTATGTTCCTCAGATATGCCTCTTGTAATTAAATGCATATTCCACAGGTATGATATATTTAACTGTTTATGTCACAAATGCGATTGTATGAATATTTATGATATTTAACTGTATGTCTTGTTACAAATGTATTTAAATGTTTAATTTCTCAGATATGTTAAGTGTTAAACTGTATGTCTAATTCTTCATCCAGTTGTACCCACTCCCCCAGGTCACACCTGGAGACGAGCAACTTGTTGTTCAGTATGCCTTCCTGGTGAAACATTTAAATAAATACATAACTTTCCTAAAGCAGTCAATTTTCATAAATGCAGCCACTCCAACTGAGCATCTACCAAATTTTGAGTTTTTTTGTCCAGTAGTATGGAAACATACATACCCATTAATGTCTAAATTGTCTTGGTCATTATGCCATGTTTCCTGAATACACAGAATATCAAATTTTAGTGGGTAAGGTCTAAGATCATTATCACAAAGTAGTTTCTCCATTCTGCAATGTTCCATGAGATAAGATTTAGACCATTTTTAACAGAATTTTTTTCTTCATCAGTTTCCCTTACGATATGTAGTCAATTGTTGTATCCGGCTATTGCCATAAACTTGTTGCTAAAAGTAAAATTAGAAGCAGGAGCAGCTATTTGAGATGTATCACAGAAAAACAAAGCTTCCAGTATTTGTGCCTCTACTAGACTGAGGCCTAATTGGTCCAATACTGGTGCTTTCTGCAGTATAAAATTTGCTAATTTTCTAGATTTAACCCAGATGTCCACCTGGGAAGAGTTATTAAGTCTGCTAGCTAGTAAGACATCTTTTTCTATTGTGATCTGCAGAAAATTTACCGAAAGATCTCTAAAGGATCTTGTGAGTTCAGTACTATTTTCTGCCTCTAGCCTAGCTAAATCAAAAATACTTAGTTAAACCAGGTTATAATGGTCTTCCCTTCCAAGGACCTCAGTTTTTTTATTGAAGTGACGCCTGTTTGGATAAGTGATCACAAGTTTTATATTCTGGAGTGACAGACTAGTTAGACAGATGTAGTTAGCCACCCTGGGTGACACAAGGTGGATATCAATCATAGTGAATACAAAATCACACATGCCCCCACAATGCAAAGCATCATGGGCTACATATGCAAATCACCACAGAATGTTATGCTGGTCCAACTTTAAGCAGAATTGCATGGTGCTGAAAGGCCTCTCACACAGTTTGCAAAGGGTGCTAACAGAAGACATAGATCATAGTGACTGCCTGAATGGGAATACTAAAGACCTCTGCAATATCTTCTTCATCCAAGTCCAGATCTAGCTCATTGTTAAAGAACTCAGCTAGTTGTTTTTCTAATGGCATATTATAGTTTTTAAATCAATTACTTGGACCTAGAATTCTAATGATAGGAGAGGGGCCTGCGATCTCATCCAGGGGTCCTCTGACCAAAGGTCTCTTGTTAGTGGTCTTACCCTTTCTAAAGTTCTTTTCATCCCTCTTTTTTTATTTTTTCTATTTTTATTTGAAATATCAGATATACCTCTGAGCCAGAGGATGTTTTACAGAGGTTCCATGTTATACATAGAATACAGGACATTGTAAAGGTGTACTCAGGGTAATAATGTAGAGTTACAACAATACAGTGAGACAAAATGACATGACTACAAAACATAGATTAAGAAGCCAAGATACAGTGCATAGGAAAGGCTTAACCACTAGCAGAGATGGTCTAAAAATACAATTCAAGTACATAAAGATTATTTTTACAATCAAGTGCCATCAGTGGGCAGAAAAGTGTATCAGGGAAAGAGAAGAATACAAAGATAGTCAGAAAAAGGCAAGTAGGAGGGTGAATTGGTAAGGGGAGGGGGATAGGTGATAGGTAAGAGAATAATGAGTGGGAACAGTGTGGATCAGGGGAGAATTATGGGCAGTTGCAGCAGATCAGTGAGATGAGGTGCTGGAGAAGTTTAGTTTTAAATGGGCCAAGTTTTTCAGTGGCCAGGATATCATGGGGCAGGCTGTTCAACAGGTATGGGGCCCAGTAAGGAAAGGCATGCTGCCCAAGGGCGGTTTTACAGAAAATAACAAGGTATGAGCCTTTTAAGGTGCTCCTGGTAGTGAGCAATGAGGGGGTGGGAGTCAGAAAATGAAGGATCGAGGGGGGGGGCTGATAGGACAAGACTTTCTTGTCTATTAAGCAAGTATGGTATGCTAGTCAACCTTTAAAGTCCAACCAGTGTGCTTGCTGGTAAAGGCAGCAGGTGTGGGTAAGCCAATGCACTCCAAGAATAAGTCTGCAAGTCTTGTTAAGAAAGACATTGATCCTGTTGAGGGCAGTGTCAGATGTGGAGCCATAGATTACTATGCCATAGTTACTACGGAGAGTACTGAGCTGATGACAGTAAGACAGATGGCGTCATTAGTTAAGGATTTTTTATGCCTATACAAGAGGCCAATCCTAGTATTAATAGCTTTGCAGACTAAGTCAACATGGCCTTTAATGGAAAGGGTGGAGTCAAGGGTAACCCCAAGGTATTTAAAGGTGTTGACCTGTTCTAACTTTTGGAGATGGTCATTAAGAATTGTGAGGGTGACATTTTTGTGTTCGCTTCATGCCTTTGAAAATAACATAGATTTTGTTTTTTATAGTTTATGAAGAGCTTGTTTTTAGTGAACCATGGCTCTAACTCATAGAAATTAGCCGAAGAAAGCACTGTAGTATAGACGGGTCTGAGTGACAAGTATAGACAATGGCATCTTCAGCGTAGATTAATAGGTTACCAGAGCAGGCTAGAGGGAAGGTATTTAGGAAGAGACTAAAGAGGAGAGGCCTGACAATAGACCCCTGTGGGACCCCAGAGTGGACGGATAATGAGGAGGAGAGGGCGTTACCGATTTTCACTTGCCAAGAGCAACCATTGAGATAATTCGCAAACCAGGAGGTGGCTTCAGGGGAGACATCAATTGAATGGAGGGATGAGACCAGGAGGTCATGATTAACCATGTCAAATGCACAGACCTAACTGACCCAGATCAAGAGCTTTGTGGGCAAAGCTGGTATATTCCAAGAGAGCAGTTGTGGTACTGTGTTCCTTACGGAAACTGTGCTTTTGGGTGCACAGGAGGTTGTGCTCCTCTAGGTAGTCAGACAATTGATCTGATAGAATTTTTCCAATGCTTTGGATATGGGGGGAAGGATGGAAATTGAGCTGTAGTTGCAATGGGCAGTTTTGTCACCACTTTTGTGGATAGGAATGACTATAGCAGTGCTTCCATATTGATTTGGCATTTTCCCTGTAACTCCAGGGTGATATTCCTGTGTTTTCCTGTAGATTACATTATTTCCTATGGAAGCTGAATTGCCCTGTTTTCCTGTATAACCAATGCAAGTCTATGGAAAGAGTTTTCCTGTAGATGCCTCCAAATCCCTGTAAAATACAGGAATCCCTGTAGATATGGGAGCCCTGCTATAGCAGATTTCCATAGGGTGGAGAATTGACAACAGTGGAGGGAGAGATTAAGGATCTTGGTGAGGGGGAGAAGTACAGCATCAAGGGCCAGATGTAGTAATTTCAGGTCTAATGAGTCACCACTGAACCTCGACTTACCCAGTACTTTCCAGATGTAAGCTTTTGCTTCAGTAGAGGAGATCAACCTGAAACGGAAGGGGGGCGGAGTTGGAGTAGCCAAAGGAGAGGGACTGGCCTGCTTATTGAAGAAGTCAAAAGGAAGTACCTCTCCCACTCAGATCAGTAAAGGACAGGTTGAAGGTATCAGCTATAACCTGAAGATCCTGGGTGATGGCTCCATTAATGTTAAGGAGGGAGGCGGGATGCAGTGTTGGATTTCACCATGAGTTCCTTTGTGTTAGCCCAGAATTGCTTACCATTACCCCAGGAGCAGGCAAGGTTCTCTTTAAAGTGATCAGCCTTAGCATGATGGCTTTCTCTGGTGTAGGCATTTCATGTTGCCTGGTAGTTTTGCCTGTCAGCAGGTTTTCCAGAGGTGAGGGCCTTATGCCACAGATTATCCCTGTCAGCCATTAGTTTAAGTAGAGAGAGGGAAATCCAGGGATTACTCAGGTTCTTGATCATACGCTTTGAGTAGGGGTGGAGATATCACAGGCTGCATTAAATGTGAAGATGAGGAAATTAAGGGCATTATCTATGTTGGTGGCAGAATCTAAGGGAGACCAGTCACTAGTGAGATGAAAAGCATGGAATTTTCCTAGCATGCATTTTTTAAGTATACGTTGAAATGTTGTTTTTGGGGTTTGTAGCAGTTGAACCAGTGGCAGAGAGTGGGGGAATGGTCACTCATTCAATCAGGAAGGACCAAGATGTTTGAGAGTCGCTCCAGGCGGTTGGTGATTATTAGGTTGATTAGGGTACTAGTACCCATTTTATATTGTAGTTTATCCTAGTAAGTGAAGGGACAAGTTGAGTGAGGTTGAATACTGATGTAACACCTCTATGCTGGGCCTAGGCAGGGGCCAACCAGCTAATGCTGAAGTCCCCTAAGAGGATCACCTCTGAGTTATTTGGTAGCACTGTGCAGTATTCAAGAATGGCATCATATCCAGACTTGGTATTACAGGGGGGATATAGGCGAATAGTACTGTGATGGATTTACCAGCACTGCCAATAGTAACTTTAATGGCCAGTGCCTGGGTGACAGCAGGAGGTATAGAGGTGTCGAGAACAAGACCCTGGAGTGCGTCCACAAGATATAGAGCACAGCACCCCCCCCTCCGCTTGCTCATTGTGTCAACTCTGAAATCCGAGTAACCTGGGAGCATAATAGCAGAGTCGGGGATATCAGGGGTCAGCCAGATTTCCACAATTGCAAGGATGTCTGGCTTATTTTGAACCACCCAGGCTTGGAGCAAGTCAAACTTTAACTGCAAGCTACAGATGGTTACCAATGCAATCTTGAGTCCAGCAGATGACTGAGTGGAGGGACGGGGAGTTGAGCCAGGCCCAGGGTTGGGGTGGATATTCCCAGATAGCAGTAGAAGCAGCAGGCCATAGCAGGAAAGTACATGTTTTAACAGTTTAGAGGGATCAAGGAGTGCCTACTAGTGTTCTTACTGCAGGATGAAGGTATAGGGAGAGAGAGGATTAGTTGGGGTAGGAGCAGCAAGAACTGTAAAGGACAGTGAACGGACACATTGAAATAAATTGGGGGTGACTAAGAGACAAAAGGTTGCACTAGCTATGCTAGATGGGGGGCAATGTGAGAGGTCACCCAGCATTAAATGTCACTGTGGGGGGGGGTAATGACTGGGTACCAAAGTGGCAGAGGAACAGGAGCAGAGGAGTGAGGAGGTGAGAACCGGTATGCATGACTAGCTGGGGAAATAAGACAGAACTATGGGACACTCAGAGCAGAGGAGGATAAGGATGTTAAAAGGTGTAGAAAAAGTGAGGGACTGGATGAAGCAGCTGTAAAGTCACAGCCTTTGATATTGAAGGTACAGGGTTCAAATCTTGTCTGGGGTGTGTGTGTCAGGAGAGGGGTGGATAGAGGACAGTGGAGGGACTCAGACGGAGAAAGGAGCCTGAAATAGAGACAGTGGAAGTTGGGAAGAGAGTGGGTAGAGTAGAGAGAAAAGGACAGGCCAGGAGGACTCAGTACTGACCCCTGGTGGTCTAATATTATAATCAACTAATGGGAAAGTGGGGACTTCAAACAAACAAGGGGCACTCACATGATAGGAAGTTACCTTTAAAACTTTGGACAACCTTAGGTGGGGAGTCGCTGTGAACAAGTGTGCTCTGAGTAGGCTGCTTCAGATTTTCCAGAGCAACTCCAGGACATTCTATTTCTGAGGCAGGGAGGATCCAGTGTGAAGCAGTAGAGGAAGCACTCTAGTGGAGTGTATGCAGGAGTCCTTGACTGTTTTTCATTAACTCCCAGAGTTATTCCAGTCAGACCTGAGTCTAAGAATGCATTTTCATTGTCTTTCCTTAATAACTGATAAAGTGAGATTAATTATTTCTCTTAATTACTTAGATGAGAGATGATTGGGACTAGATTTTTATCCTTAAGGTCAAACAAGGGAAAGACTGGAACTTCCTCAGTACCCTTTGGGGATCATAGTGCATCCTGTGACTTAGTCACATTTAATGTTATCTTATCCTGTGTAGAAGGATTATCATCCACCTTGGGTTCCTGTACCATGTTAGCTCCCTTTCATACTAATGCAGTCTGGTTTTGTTTTATATCATTTCTATTCTTTTGCTTCTTCCTATTTTTGGTCTTATTCATTTTCCCCCTTCTGTGCTCTTTATTGTTTGTCTTAGGGCTATCTGGAATAAAGATTGGACTGAAGTCAGGCCTTATAATCAGGGGACCATTCTCTTGAGCCACCATTATAGAATCATTCTCCGAGTATAAAGGAGGCAATTTTTCAACTTTCAGGTCTAATTTAGCTCTGCTAACTGCTACTTCCCTTCTTAAAATGTTACTAAGCTCCTTATTAATTACCAGTTGCTCCATGAGTATCAAGCTGGCATTATACTGTTTTTTCAAAATTCTTATTAAATTGTCATTGAGGCTATTAGGTCGATATTCTTTTCTATCCCTTCTAATGGATTATTATTAATGTTCACAGGTTCTGCCTTCTGTTTGCACTTATAGCAGCTCTGGAAATAATCCATTTGGCTTTCTTTATTTTTAAGACCCCTAATGGTCTCCTATAAATTGAATGATGTTTATGATGTCAGACGTGAATTAGTCCAGAAAATGATTCTACCCTCCTTCGACTACTGTGATGTCATTTACAGCCCCACCTCCAAGACCACCCTAACCAGACTTGACCCCTCTTTAATGGTTTCTGCCTCTTTGCCCTCGATGCCCCCCCCCGGCTCACATCACTGCTAGCTCTACCGTTCACTGGCCCTGCCATCACTGAGCAACCGGTGCCTAATTCATAGTGCTAAATTCACTTCCAAATTCTGGCTCGGCTCCCTGCCTCCTTACCTTGTATTCTCCCTATCTTCCCCTCCTACCCCCACCCACGCCCTCAGGTCTTCTGATGCTAGGCTATTAGTCATCCCTCACTGTAGGACCACCGCCGGCCAATCAGCCTTCTCTTACATCTTTCCTAAACTCTGGAATGGCCTGCCGACCCAGATCTGCCATTCATCATCCAAGCACTCCCTGTTCTCTGCCCTCACTAACTTCCTTGTACCAAATTGCAACTGCCCCGACCCCCCCCCGATACTTTCTCTTCCCTCATCCCCTCCTTTAGTGCCTGACCAGCGGCTCAGCCTTCGCCTAATTGTCTGGCTTATACACTGCCCTATGCACTTACACTCTCACTCCCACTCTCCTAATCTCTCCCTTCCTTCCCCTCCTTCCTAAACAACCCATGCTCTTCAGCCTTATGTACTGCTACTGCTCCCCTCTCCGTCCCTTCCCCTCCACTCCACCTATACCACCCCCCCATATTCTCCTCCAACTCCTACTGTCAACTTGGTGCATCTCGCTTCAGCTCAAGTCCTGTTACTGGCACTCAAGTCCTGTTATTGGCACTTAAGTAATCATATATTACCCTTGATGAGTTCCCATGATATGTAAACCCTGTCCTTGATGTTCATGTTCTGTACTGTTCTCCTATTGCAAAATGTGCTAATGTAATCCCCTACTATGTACATTCTGTGTGCTCTGTACTGTTCTCCTATTGTAAAAAGTGCTAATGTAATCCCACCCAACTATGTACATTATCTGTATTGCGCTATTTCTAAATTCAACTTTTGTATGTATACCTGCCTCCATTGTAACCCCTTCCCCCAGATTGCACCGTGAGACAAGCATCTTTTTGCTCAGTGTGCCTTTCCTGGTGAAACATTTTCAATAAATAAATAAATAAATAGCTGGGGCTCTATGTAAATTTAATTGTAGGTACGGAGGTGCATCGAGTATACTCTTGACACAAGCTATAAAAGTGAAATATGAATCTCAGCTCCTATATGGGTCTGAATGCTGGAAGATTATGAAATGCAACAAACTGTCTGTTCCAGTAATCAAACTACTGAAAAGTGTTATGAGATTGGGGAATTCTTGTCCAACAGCCTATATAAGAGCAGAGGTTGGCTAATTAATTTCAATGCCGTAATAGAATCCTGCAAACGTAACTTTTGGTTAAGACTTTCAAGATTACCCGAGACATTTCTGTCAAAGCAAGCACTGTCTGAAAAGGAAAACTGGTATGCTTTGGGTTATAGGCATAATTTTTGGTATACTACAATTAGACCTTTATTAAACAAGTATAAGTTGAATGTACTAAGGAAAGCAGTAAGAAAAAATATAACCTTAAGTATACAAAATATATTACGAAAAAGGTTAACAACTTCCAGATTCAGGAAGATCTGAGCCTTATCCTGAAGTCTCATTATTTGGATTGATTTTCTAAAAATAACATATTTTGGACCCAAGGCATATCTTGAGCTCCTAACAGAATTCAAACTTTGTATAACTTTTATTTGTTATAAATTTTAAAGCTTTCCCAGCAATGTTTTGGCACATCGCTACAACAAAGTGTTATGTTTTTCTTGTGAATGTGACTGTATATATGTGTGTGTGTGTGTGTGTGTGTGTGTGTGTGTGTGTGTGTGTGGGAGGGGATTAATGCATGTTATGTGGGACTGTTCTTTTTACATAAAATAAAGAATGCATTTTCTATCCCCTTTTCTAAACAATATACAGTATATCACATATATAAGGAATCTCTTACAAATATCTTAATTTATACATAAGATGCTAGCTCCATAGTGAGAGTTGACAGATATTTTTATGAAATCAACACAATTAAAAAAAGGTTTACTGTTACTTACCCCTCTTGAGATCCTTCAAATAGAAACATGCAAGTTTATGGATCAAGTGCAATAACGTGAATGAAGAATGTTTTAATGGCTATACTGCTTCTTATACTGTAACATCTTGTAAGTATGAAATATGCATATATTTGGGTTCTATGTGATAATGGAGATTGCGGACAGGCGATCACTGTTAGGGGTGAGAGTACATCATGAAAATCAATTTTGGCAAAGTACACTCCTGGCGCAAAGCAAAAGGGTGCTGGGGGCTTGTTTTTTTTGTGTGTTTATGTGGGGGGCTGTGCCCCCTGCACCCCCCTACTACAGGATTCTCAACTCCAGAAGGGTGCATGTCGGGGGGGGGAGGTGCAAAAGAAGAAAAACAAAAATCACGGCCAGGCACAACAAAATAAACACTTGCCTGCAACCAAACCCAGCACCCTCGCAACCCTAGCCTGCCACCCACCTAGCACAGCGCAGAGCCGGCTTGGCAGCCCACCACTGCACTACACCTCACACACACCCTTCCTCCCCTTCCACCCATCGCACGATGTGCTAGCCCCCCCTTGCACGTGTACATATAGCGACATCCTGTCACTATATTCGCAGACCTCCCATCCGATCACCCTCCCAGCCTGGTAGCCCTATGGACAGGCACCACAAATGAGTCACCCTTTTTGAAAGCTCTCAGTCTCACCATTGTCACAGGCTACCTATATTTGTGTAGTTATATTTATTTTTTTCCATTCGTATTTGTAAAAGCTTTTAAGCTAATACAATAAAGTCTTTGACTGATTTATTGGTTTGGTTTGATGAAGAAAGACAGTATAGCATGGTGGTCTAAGGCTCTGAACTGCAAACCTGGTGACTTGGGTTTGAATCCCACAGTCCCCACTTGCATACTATGTGACCTTGAGCAAGTCACTTAAGTTCCTTGTGCTCCCAGGTCACACCTGTTAACAACCTTTCAACTTAGTGTGCCTCTTCTGGTGTAAAAAAAAAATGTTCATCAGTGTTCTTGAGTTGATGAGCTTTATTTCACCTGGGCATGATATGCCTTTTTGTGGTCTACTTGCACTCTACTAAAGTTGCAGCTGTACTTTCAGACCATAATGCTGATTTTATCAAGCATAAATCAATCTTTAGTTGCACATTATTTTGTTTTATTGCCTTTTGGTTCATTGCTGTGAGAGGTTGTTGGAGTTTAAGGGATTATAGTCTCTGCATCTAATCCAGTATTACTTCTTATAAGAGAACAGTCATGAACCACACCTATCATAGTTTGAAAGCCCATGAAAAGGCCCTTTAAATTAGGTATTAGGCTTACCTCTAACTGCAGAATTCCAGAGATATCAATGATTACTACTGCCCTACATTTATACTACATTGCAACCATTTTTATAGCCCAATGATATCACTATCACACTGTGGCTAACCACATTATGGTGTATGGTATGCTGCACTCTCGAGATCATCTGTTACCAAGGAAACATCTTGATACAAGAATATACTTGTTATGTATGACTGTTCATACACAATCCTCTATATAATGTATGGACAGTGTCTATTAACCCCTGTTTTCAATCAGTTTATAACCTGATAATCCCATCATTATGACATCATTATGCTGTAAACCTTGTTTAACTGTGTCATAATTATGGGATTAAAGCATAGAATGTCACCAACTGTCAAAATTCTTAGAAAGGAAAGGTGTTCTGCTGCTTAGACCTTAATTCAAAACACATACATTTCATTCAGACAGTTACAGACCTGCTGCAGTATAGATCACCATGGCTATTTTCAGCACTTCAGTTGCTCAACATTCAAACCAGTAGTCATTCATAGCCAAGCAGAAGAACAAACACTGAAAAAAATGTATTTTTTCCCCCACTGTGGCTAGTTTTTCCATACACTATAAAATACAATGCCTGAGTAAAGGTGGTCAACCACAGATGTAATCACCTCTTGCAGTTGCCATGACAACTGCAAACCTCTCGAGCTACACTCTCGAAGTTTACTTGGTTGTCCTGGCAACTGCTTGAGGTGATTACATAATGGTTAACCAGTTACTCGGGCATTATCCCATATGTAATCAAGCACAGCTTGATTGTCAATGAAATCATGAGATTCTAAAAATGTTGCCAATGTAGTATCAATATGGGGAAGACTTAACTCTTTGAGTGCTGCGTATGCTTGAACGTATATAGAATGTGGATGTATACTGTATATACTCCCACAGTTTTCTAATTGATCATTGGTATCTCTGGACTACTACCAGCTACAGAATAGAGGTTAATAGCAAGTTCTGCTCCTATTTTGCTACTTCGTCCAGGTTCTACTCCTGTTCTTCGGGTGTTGTTTATTATTTTCATTATGTAACACTACACCTTGCACCCTTATAGGGTATACCAACCACCATGCACTATTAATAATTTACTTTGATATCTTTCTTTTACTGTGCTGTTCTGATTTGCTTGGTGCTGTATATTATACTCTTCACTTTACCATACCCTTTCTGTACCTTCAATTTGTCCTGTTTTCATGACTGCAAGTAATACCCTCTCTGGGTGTTCTGTTTAATTGCATTTCTAATCTGGACTACTCATTACTTCTCATTAATGCATTATAACTGCTGATAGCCCTGTTATTTGAATCGGCTCGCTTTGTGTGATTGCTAGTAACACCCTAGCAGGGTATTCTGTTCATTTGCATAATTAATCTGGATTAGTCATAATTATGTTTACTCTGCAGTTGTTGTCTAGGTTCTGTTATGTTTGTCACTTCATTGTATTACTTCTGGTTGTTGTCTCACACATCTACTTATGCCCCAGGTTCCCTCCCCCTCTCTTTCCAACAAACTAGTCTTGTTAATTTCCAGTGCTCACTGCTCATTGCTTTTACCGGATTTTGTTGCAATAATACAGACCAGATACATGCTTTTGCATTATTGTGCTTTGTGTTACTGACAGTATCTTGTTTACCACTACCTAACTACCATGTTCCTCATGTTCCTCTGCCTTCTTCATTTTCTCATCCTGACCTCCTTCACCACAACTACCCTTCCTCTCTCCCTCCGATACTCCTACTGTCTGTACCCCCCCATAACCCATTGGAGTTCTTCCCTACTATCCATCCTAGGGTACATTCCAGAATCTGCCCTCAACTTGGAGTTCCTGCACCATGCCCTCCTTCTTCTATTCCCTCTCTTCCTGCTCTCTTTCCCACTCCAAGGGGAGAAAGTCACATTTTATCTGTCTTCTCATTCTCATACCCCTCCTCCTGGCAGGTGAAGGAGCCAAATTCAGGACCCCTCATCCCTCCTCTCTGGTGTAGCCAAAGGCCATCATATTTTTCACTTTAGTGCTAGAAGTCTTCTCTCTAAACTCAACATTCTCTCTGTTTGGATCCAACAACACTCTCCAGACATCTGCTGCACCTCTGAGTCCTGGTGCTCCTCCAGGATCTCAGACTCAAGCCAGTCCCTTCTTGACTTCCATCTTTTTAGGCAGGATGGGGAAAGCATGGTAGAGGTGCTGCTGTCTTCATTCACTAGAGCCTTGATTTTACCCTTGATTTCAGAGAAGCTGTTCTCTACTCCCATAAATTCCTACTCAGCAGGGTTGCATTCCCCTCATCTATACCCCTTTTCATTGGGGTCTTCCATGCCTCACCCAAGATCTCTCCTGCTTCTATGATTAACTCTGTCTTCAACATTACTTGACTTTCCTCCATTGGTAAATTCATTCTTCTTGGAAGCTTCAACATAAATGGCTCTCCCCTACACCCAGCTTGACTATCCAGAGGACTGAATCCCTAAATTTATCCCAGGTTACCTATGTGTCCACTTGACTCAATGCCCATTCTTCTAACCACTCCCAGTTGGGCTGGGTTCTCTTCTTCCATCCCCACTACACCACTGCAGCAGGTGTCTTACCTGTTGCTTCCAGTGCCCACAGCATGATGTTCTGCATCAGGAAAATCCAGTGCCCCCCCCAAATGCCCCTAAATATATGTGGGCCAGGCGCCCTTCATTCACTGAACATTGACACTGTCTGAGTGACCTAGCTGCAACAGACTGATCTGCTATCTCCCAGGTCTCTGACACTGATGTGGTCTTCTCCGGTTTTCAATCAGAATACTCTGCTGTCTGCAACCTGCATGCCCCTTTTAGGAAAACCAGTGCCAAAACATCCCATCTCCCCTGCATCTACATAGAAATCATTGATCAATGCAAATCACACGATGTTGCCTAGGCCCATTATAAATTATCACACTCCCTTCCTGATCTTCTTCACTGCAGGGCTCTGAGAAACAAGTACACCAAGGCTATCTGGGCTGCAAAATCCCATTATTTAAAAAACAACATCCAGAATAACCTTAACTCCCATGCCAAATTTTGGAAGGTAATCTATTCCCTTTTTGAGACCTCTACACAGTCTGCTCTTTCTACCCTCTTGGTTAATGGTTCATCTGTATCTGACCCTTCCTCTGTTGCTGCTCACTTAAATAAATTTTTCACCACATGTGTCACCCCTTCCCCCACTAAAGCTCCCCCTTCCCTTCCTGCTTCCTGTCCTCCTCCCCAATCCACCCCACAGTCCTCCGCTTCCCTATTGCCACTTGTGAAACCCTGCTTGCCCTCTCCTCCCTCAACCAGTCTAAATCCAGTCCTGATGGACTTGATCCTAAATGCCTCCATATCATTTTTTGCAATTGTACTTCCTCTGACTCACCTGCTCAACCTTGCATTCTTCCTCTGCACCATTCCTCAGTCGTGGAGACTGCCAATGTTCTTCCATTTCAAATAAGGGGTGACCCTTACCCCTTTGGCAACTATCAGCCTACTGCTCTCCTCCCCTCCCTTTCTAAACTGTTAGAGAAGTTAGCCTACACAAGACTCCTTGACTACCGCACCTCTTCTAGTTTTCTTTCTCCCTTTCAGTCTGGCTTCCACAAGGACCACTCCACCATCTTCTATCTGTTGCATGTCACTGACTCCATCCTTTCAAGGATGGATCAGAGGCATATCATGATGGTCATTTTCATAAATCTGACCAAAGTCTTTTACTTAGTGGCCCACCTGCTCCTCCTGTATAAGCTGAGTTTGGCCGGCCTCTTATGTTCTCCTGTTGATTGGTTCTGTTTCTATCTAATGGGCCTCCTACAGTCAGTACAAGTCAAAGGCATGTTGTCACCTCCCCTTCCAATCAAGGCTGGTGTCCCATAGGTTTTAGTCTTAGTCCCCATCTTGCTCTCAATTTTTTCTAAATGACCTCCTCTCTGTGCGTTTCAGCTTGCATACATATACATATGCAGATGATGCAGTCTTCTTTTTCTCAGGTACCTCTACCACTCCAGTAGTAGAATTGTTCCAGCAAGATTTCTGCAATGTCTTGAGCTGGTTCCCTGCCAACCATCTCAAGGTCAACACCAAAAAAATGGTGTCCATGACCTTTGGTACCAGCCAAAATTTGCCAGGCTGTTGAGACATCCAGCTTTCACCATGCTGGATGGCTCCCCCTTGAAGTGGTGCAGTCATTCAGGTACCTTGGCATGTGGCTTGACAACAAGCTGGACTTCTGAGTCCTCATCAATGCTATCTGTCTGAAACTCCACCCCAAGCTAGGTGCACTGTACTATAACAAAGACTGCCTAACCCCACTAGTCCACTGTGAGCTGGTTACCAAAATGATACTTCCGTTTTTTGACTACGGAGATGTGGTTTTTGGTACATAACCCTCCACCTCACTAGTCTGACTGGACACTCGGCAATGTCTTTTGTTGCTTTGTAACAAACCCTCCTCCATGTATGAACCGATCATCCCTCAATTTCTCCCTCTTCATCCTCTCACTACCCTCACATTACCAGTTACACTGCACTTCCTTCATCTCCAAATACTGGTTTGGCTCCTTCCCTTCCTTCCTAACTCTCGTCTCTCCTGTCCCCCCACTCCATTTTCCTTCCACTCCAGAGAACCTTCTCCACTCCCCATTTTCATTCCTTTGCTGGGAAATCCATCTTTTCCTGTCGCCTGACAACGCTCTGGAGCCAGCTTCCCTTCCTCCTCCACCATGCCTCCTCCTTTGGCTCCTTCAGGCTCCAGCTTAAGCTCCTCCCACCACTCACCTGCACTTCTTTCCTGTAGGAGGTCCCTCATAGTTATTTTGGTAGTTCTGGTTTTTGGGTCCTCTAATCCTTTACTAATCCCTAGTACACTGCATTGCTTGCATGTATGCTGCTTTGTTGTTGATGTTCTTGTTTTTCAATTACACATCTATTTGCACAACTTTCATGCACTCTGTATTGTTCCAAGTTTGCTCCAAAGAAGTATTCATTTTTGTTGGGTGTCTCTATCTTGTGTCCATACCATGCAATGTACTGCATTAAATTTTTTGTTCCACTTGTAACTATTCCTCCGGGTCTCACCCAGAAATGAACCTTGACTCAGTGTGTTTCTCCTGGTTACCAATTTTCAAATAAATAAATAAAAGTAAGAAGCCCAAGCTATGCTGAACACTGTTCATAAATGTTTCCCATTATATTTTGTGGGCAAGAAGGTTATTAGAAGATAGTTATTGGGCAGATTGATAGTATTTGATTCAGTGAAAAGGAATGGGTTACATGTTGTTACCCAGGTGGGTTGTAGCCCCCATGTCATTCCTATAGTTGTGGGTTTGTTTGTTTTTTACAGTTAGCTAAGTACACATGTAGGGAGGATATTATTTTCAGTCAGATGTTGGGCCTAGAGTTAAAGTTTTGACCTTCTTTAACTTTGTGTCTATCTCCCTAGATACAGGGAGAGCCACTAAAATGATCTACAATGTAGGAAAATGACCTATAAGGAAAGGCTGTGCAAAATGGATCTGTTTACTTTAGAACACAGTTGACTAAGACATGATACATAGAAAATGTACAAGACAATATCTGACAAGTCCCTGATGAAAGATCTAGGGATGGCAACTAAACAACAACTTCATAACCTGTGGGATCATACCTACTGTATCAATTGACATGAAAACAGTTTTGGTACCGTAGAAGGGTAAGACGTTTCATTCCACACAGAGAATTGTGGGAGTGTGGAACAATCTACCTGATTGGGTATTAAATTCAAAATCAGTAGAAATGTTTAAAAGGAATATAGATAAATACATATCAGCTGGAGCACTACAGTGCTATTACCAGTGAAAAGTGGTAGATGGTTAAAACAGGCAAATTACCTTCTCTCATCTTAAGTCAATGTATAGCTACCAGCATAGATGTTACAAGTTTCAATCCTGCTGGTAATCATTCCAAATTTGGGGGTTCTGAATACTTATTAATTCAAGCTCAGCATAATTTCATGCTCGCAGGATTCTCTCTTCTCTGTACAAGAGTTTATCAACCTATACATGTTCCAGTGAAAGTATTACAACTAATAACAATATTTTTGCATTTTAAAGCTATACACACACACACACACACACACACACACACACACATATGATCTCTTGTGTACAAAAATAGCAGAAGCAGGTGACATACTCAAAATAATCTTATTATTTTCACACAAATTCTCTTAAAAATAATGAGGGAAAAATATATAACATAATGATTTCTTTCTAATACATGCTACAGTTGTTAGAGTTTTACCTGTAGCACAAGTAGCTCTTCAAGGAATGCTGGTTGAAATAGTGTTGCTTACTTTCTATGTATAGCACCTACAAGATACAGGATGGGGATGAATGCTAAATCCTTCAACATTTCACACACCCCAAATCTTTATACCAAAATTACTCCTCTGCCCTTGCCCCTAACGCCCACCCACTCTCTCTCTCTTTCTCTCTGTCCCTACATTAGTCTTTATTAAATTATTTTTGTTTGCTTTTGTTTTGTAACTGCATTTTTTTAAACCCTAACTTTTTCAGTTAATCAATTTGTTGTGATTTTCCTGCTCAGTCCACCATCCCAAATCCATCATCACCCCCACAGTTTCTGGTAGTACTAGTAAATGTTCAATTTATTGATACTGTGTTCTTTCCATTTCTTTGCATTGTTTACATACTTTTCTTTTTCTTTAGTTTTTGTAAAATACCTTCATTCTTCCTCAGCACACCACCCCAATCCCTCACTTTTGTTTGTGACTACCCTCCTCAGCTCACCACCCCAACACCCCAATATGTCTCATATTCTCATGAGAACTGCCAGTAGCATGATCCAGTGCCCTTTCACCTCTCCCTCAACCTCCAAACACAGTCTCTTAACAGCATACAGGGTGGGAGGTTGGAGAGAGGAAAATAAGGGAACAAAATGCAGTCTTTGGCACTGGTCTAGCTGAAACCAAACCATACGAGACAGGAGCAACCCATTTTCAGAAGGCTGGCATTTGCCTATCCCTAACAACAAAAATTGAGTAAGCAGTACACTGAAAGCTTCCTCACACTTTGATGAAATTGGTGCTGGCGAAAGGTGAGGGGGAGCTGACATCACTGTAGTCTGAAAACTGAAGGTGCAAAGGGCACAGGTACACTACAGGCTTCCCAACACTCTAGCTTCAGTCTGCCAGATGTACAGTTCAGCTGCCCAGCCATGGCTTAAGCTAGAAGTAGGGGAATTCTAGGCTCCCTGCAGGGAACTGGTCAGGGAGCCCACTCATGGTGGGGCAGTATTGAACTTGGTGCTCACAAACAGTGGCAGTATTGCAGACAATGAGGTGGTAGGCCACCTGGGGACCAGTGATCACCATACAGTGTGGTTCAACATAAGAATGGCAGCAGAAGTAAACCACATAAGGACAAGGTCCTAGACTTCAGAAGGGCAGATTAAAAAAAAATATTTGAATGCCTCAGAGAAAACCTAGCATTCTAGGATGGCTTGGGTGGGGTGAAGGAACAGTGGGCCAAGTTGAAGGATAGCATAGTAAAGAAAACAAAACCTCTGCACAAAAGAAGTGACCAAAAACAGGAGAAAAAGAAAAGATTCATAACTGGTGTGGTTGAAAAGGTTAAGGCTGAGGGAAGAGGATAAGGAGCTGTTTCAGGAGATGCAAGAGAAGCAGGGAAATCAGTGAGAAGCATGATGGAGTAAACCAAGGAAAGGATAATCCAAGAGATAACTAAAGGGAATGGGAACAATACCTTTTTTAGTAACATAAGTGAAAAGAGGAACACTTGTGGAAGGATTGTGAGAGAAGGATCAGGAAAAGGCAGCTATCCTGAAGAGATTCATTTGTTCAAGTCTTCACAGAGGAAGGGGGAAGGGATGGACCAGATAAAAGCAGCCGGAGCACTGGAGGGAGAAATAGACACATGTCCATTTATAGACAGACAGTTCTGAAAGGACTTGCAAATCTGAAGGTGAGCAAAGGTATGGGGTGGGAGTGCACTCAAGGAGGTACTGCACCTCTGATAGCCCTATTCAACAACTCACAGGAAACAGGAGTGGTTCCAAAAGATTGAGATAGGACAGATCTAGTCCTGCTTCATAAAGGTAGCAGCAGGGATTAGGCTGGAAACTATAGGCTGGACAGTTTGACATCAGTGGTGGGGGAAGTTAGCTGAGTCACCGCTAAAGGAAAGGATTAGTGAGCATCTGAATCCAGTGGGTTACAAGACCCAAGGCATCACAGACTCAATGTGGGAGGTACTTTCAGAGAAATCTGATAGATTTCTTTAACTGTGCGATCAAGAAAGTAGATCAGGGTGGGGCGGTGGCTGTAGTCTGCTTGGACTTTAGTAGTGCCTTTGACACCGTACTACACAGGAGGATCTTAGGGAAACTGGACAGCTTAACGGTGGGTCCTAAGGAGGTACACTGGGTAAGACGTTGGTTAATGTATAAGTGGCAGAGTGTGGTGGTAAATGGAACTCACTTAGGGGAAGAAAAGGTGACCCATGGGGTATCGCATGGCTCAGTACTGGGACGAGTCCTTTTTATCTTTATTAGTGATGTTGCAGATGGGCTGGAAGGGAAGGTATGCCTTTTTCCAGATGACGCCAAAATCTGCAAAAGGGTAAGGGTAGACATTCCACTCCAGAGAGGGTGGAGAGAATGTGCAGAAACCTGAGAAAACAGGAGGAATAGTTAGGGGTGTGGTAGATGGAGTTTCAATGTGAACAAGTGCAAAGTCATGCACCTAGGGCACAGAAACCCAAAGGAGACATGTGATAGGGGGCAAGAGGTATTGATGGTCACCAAACAGGAAAGGGACTTTGGAGTAATCATATCTGATGACCTCAAGATTATGAAGCAGTGTGACAAGGCAGTAGGTGGGGCAAGTGTGATGCTAGGGTTGCTTAGGGAGAGATATGGCAGCAGAAGGAGGGAGGTGATGTTGCCATTGGTAAGACCCAACCTGGAGTACTGTGCCCAGTTCTGGAGACCATATCTCAAGAAGGATGTAGACAGTGTGAAGGCTGTCCAAAGGAATGCAACTAAAATGGTGCAGGGAGCAAGAGACCAAACAGAGTCTGTGGTGACAATATAGCGAGGGACAAATGGGCAGACTAGGTGAGCTAAGTGGTCCTTATCTGCTGTCAAATTCTGTTTCTATGATGTAATTGGTGCTGGCAGAAGGTAAGGCACTGACAGATATGTAATCTGAAAATCTCTGTTTATACAGATCTGGTACAGTGTGGACAGTTACAGTGCAGGCTTCCCCACACTGTGATATATTCAGTACAGGTAAAAGTTGAGGGGCTGACAATCCTGGAATCTGCAACTCTCTGTTTATTGGCATGGCCTCTTACAGAGTGAAGAACAACTTCTGTGTGATTTGCACACTCACCAGTATGAAGAGGTATGTGAACAGGTTCATTATATAGAGAAAAATAGATATGCAAGTGTGTATTATGGATTTTCTTTGCATACTCAAGGTGTGTAAAAAAATATACATCAATATTCACTTGCCTATTCTTTAATTTTTATAATTGCTGGTGTGTGGCTTTCCTTAAGTTTCAGTTTCTTGCAGTTTTCCCAATGACTGTAGTGTGAATGAGTGGTATTCGGTCTTCCAAACAATATTGTACAAATTGTAAAGAAAGAGCACTGCTCAGCACAAAAAAAAAGTCAGCTTTGTTCTTTCAGGTTACTTTTTGTAGTTTCCTGGGAAAGAAGCTGCCCCATGTAGAGTGATGAGAGTGAGTGACTCGGCAACTTCAGAACACTCTACGCAAGCGTTAGCATGCCTTGCTATGGCAACACTTGGTAACGCTTGTGTCTAGTCTTCTGGAGCCACCAAGTCACTCACTCTCTTCACTCTACACTCAGTGGCTTAATTCCCAGGAAACTAAAAACAGTAAGCTGAAGGAACAAAACTGACAGGTTTTTATACTGAACAGTGTTCTTTCTGTACAATCTGTGCAATATTGTTTAGAAGACTGGACAACGCTGGGCCGAGCTACAGTCGGATGGAAACGTGTGCAGGAAAGTGAAAGTTGTGTGGAATGCCGTAATAACCAGCTTTCAGGCTATTACAGTGTTTGAAGAAACTCATAATCAGGTTGATAAATAGGGTCAGAAGTAATTATATATTTTTTCCTCATAACCAGATGAGACACACTGAGCCAAAACTTGGTTCCAGGAACATGCTGGGGATGTGGTTATAGGATAAGGCATGGGGAAAGATAATTATAGACACTAGCCAGATGGACAGGAATTGGGTTAACTGCACAAGCCTGGGGCAATTTACACAATCCCCAGATTTGAAAATTAATATTAAAATCAATCCAAGAAAGAGGGAGCTTGACAAAATAAAATTACAGTCCTGCCAGAAAAAAAAAACTTATTAAAATGACCTGCATACTGTACATACATGACAAAACATTCAGTATTTCTGAGGAATGTTTAAAATATACAATTGTATCTGCATTGTGGTCCCAGTTATAATTACAGTGACCTGCCCAGTAGTCATAATAATAATGAAAACATTGCTACCTCCCCCTTACAAAATGAAAGCATTGCTATCACAAGACCAGCCTTCTTGGCACAAACATTTTTGTTTACTGAGTGAAATCAGCTTTCATTTTTAAAAACAATGTTCTAAGCTGCTTCCTTGACCCACTATACTCTAGACTCACACATTCTTAGTAAAGCAGGCAGGAATCCTGCAATGTCAGAACCTTAAAGTTAAATGGCCCTGCTTGCATTTAAAGAGTAACAAATGGAGCTCAGTATAAGATGAGCATAAGGAGAGCTGAGTGAAGAAGCTGAGCTTGGCTCTACAAAAATTGGCTACAGCTTAGAGAATGGAATGGAAGGTACAACTGGAGAAAAAAGGCAATGAAGCTACATAAACCATTGTTTTAGTCCTCCAAATACCTTAATTTTAAAGCTGTCACCTCTCCTAATCCCACTTCCATGACTGGGGGGGGGTCATTAACATCAAATTCCAGATTAACTCAGTCCCACCTCCACTGCAGTATGCCTGGTCTCATTGTAATGCAGTCATCTAACTGATTATATTAGGGATTGGGAACCTGACCGGGGGTACAGTGGCTTGCATCATTGATGATGTTGGCAAACTGACCAGTATGATGCTACATAGACTAGCCCTAGGCACATGGAGAGTGATAGTTATTTTATTATTTTGAGGCCTAAGAAAAGATTGTCAAATGTCTGGGGGCAAGCACACCCTAATGTCCACATGTAAGACATAGTGAATATCATATTTCGAAGTTTTTGATACTGCCCACTGGTAGTGCTACTGCTCATGATGCCAGAAACCCAGATTTGGGAGTGAGCCCAAATCATTGAGGGCCAGCCAAGAGGAAAAGGAAGAGGAGGAGGCAGAGAATTGAGCATCCAATTGGATGCTTTCCTCCTCTGTGGAGGGAGGAAGACTTGTGGGCTCCACTGTGCTATCTCCACCTGGGGGACCACAAGTGGCAGTACAAGCTGGAAATGCAGTGGGTGGGCAGAAACCTCAAGAAGGCAATGCAGGCATGCTCATGTTGCTTGGTGTCCTGGCCCATGAGGCACCCAGATATTCAGGGTGTAAAATGGATAACACTGCTTAGACCAAGCAGAATAAAGTGGCAACCTTCCACATGCCCCACACCACCTACTGGGTACCCTGCGTCCTCCTTGGCTCAACATCCTAAGTGGCTCGGGGAACCCCTTAAGGCCCTGCCACAGAGGTATAAACTGTGGGGCAGGTGAGGACAGTGGTTAAGACCCAGAGATGGCAGGTGGGAGGCTGGGTCAATTACCAGTGGAGGGGGTGGGGCAAGCTGGGTAAAAAGGTGGAACATATATTTCAACATTTGCTATATTATCTCAGGGTCAGTTGTTCATCAATATTTATGGTATTGCTTTTCACATTACTGACTGGAAAAAGTTAGAAAACACTGTGGGTCCACTTAGACTATGCACATAAGAGCACAAGTCAGGAGCTATAAAGCTGCAAAAACTTGAGGAGTTATTCTTCTTCTTCTTCTGTTGAAATGAACAACTTTAAGCATTAAAGCTGCTTATTGGACCATCATTAAACTGATGCAACTGGTCACATAAAACTGTTCTTGTTTTTGTGAGTTTTGCTGAGGAAAGTATAATTTAGAAGCTTCATTATCTGAGGGGAATATAGGATCAATTTTCCTTTGTAAGGAACAGCAGTATTAATGCAGTCTAATATTGAACTCAATTTCCTACTTAAAATGTACAATGCACTGCACAGAAAATGATTCGTTAATTGAATTTTATCAACATTATTCTTCATTATTCTCATGTTAATAAATTGGCAGTAAGTAAAGTCAGAGCCCGTACAATAATTGGTGGCTATGATGCTATTCCTCTTTAAAGTTTGTATTGATTTAATTATTTTTTTTTACTGCTCTAGTGATGCTATATACCATAGCACAAAGCAAAATCATTTCCCTAAAAGCTGGTACAGTAAGCACACCTCCCCAGAACTACTAATTACGGTAGAAAAATATGGAAGCTCAATAGCTGCTTTGAGTGAGATTATTCTGTCCTTTCAGTTTGGAGCTGCTTTATATCCTCTTACTCACAGAAACTTAGAAACATATAATCTGATGGCAGATATGGACTGCTTGACCACCCAGTCTGCCCATTGTTTCCCTGCCAATACTGTCTTAACAGACACCACTTGGTCTCCGGCTCCCCCCCCCCCGTTGATTCCCACTAAGATTCCCTTATATCATTCCCATGCAGATAGATCCAGAAGAGGAGAATGCTGCAGTATAATACATTTATTGCATCGATATGAATCACAGCATCAGCAGCTGTGCCCAAAGAGGTGCCCCAAAGTGCCCAAGTGATTCACTGGTGAGAGCTTCGTCATGGGCAGGGTTTGCAAGCCACAGGTTACTTTAAGTACCCTGGCAACCATGTTAGTGCACATACAAAATAACCATGAAGTGCTTAATAGCAGAACAGTGCGAGAAATAATAACTTATACAAACACCTGTTTACAACACCAGTTTAAACTCCCAACCCTTTATATGTTACCCCAAATTCACAAGAATCTACCAAGGTGCTCAATAATATCCAAGATTAACTCCCTAGATGGGGTGAGGAATCTGGGGGTCATTGTGGACTCTAAGCTAACTTTAGAATATTAGAAGCCAGATATTCAATAATGGGCAAAAGTGGAGTGCATAGGTTTTAACTGTACGTGCCCATGCCTATGATCCTGAGAATGCAATATTCAGTCCAAGCGCAACAGTGCTATCCAACTGAATATAGGGCCATGTTATTGCAGCATAATGTCGAGTAGAGCTTCCCCAGCTGTGATGTGGGCTGTGTATCAGCCCACAGTGAAGTGCAGGGAACTATGCCCCAGCCCTGAAAGCATTGTGAGCCCCAGGCACAATATTCAGTCAATGACATGCAGATGAGCCCATGGAGCATGCAAAGTGCTAAGGACCACATGAATGACCATTATGGGCTCATTTGCACGGAATGTAGTGGCAGGTTTGTGCCCCACCTGAGGCTGCTGGCCACATTAGGCATGGTGGCTAGTGTCCCCACCACAAAAACACCTAGTACTGCAAAATAAATGGCCTCCTTGGTGTCTAGTGGTACCCCCACCATCTGATCCTCATTCAGTTACCTGTCAATTAATTCTCTGGTGTATATCAGCATCCCCTGCCCTCTGATCTCTGGCTCTGTGGCACTGATGCTGTTCGTGGCATCTCGTGGCACCCCCCCACTATGTGATCACCAGCTGCCATATTCTTCAAGCTGTCTCTGATGTCTAGTGGTGCCCCCTGCCCTCTGATCTATGTCCTTGTAATGGTGTTGTTATGCCCTGGTGTCTAATGCCCCCGCTTGCCAATCCCCATACCTGTAAGTGGCTCATTATTCTCTGGTGCCTAGTGGCACTTCTCACCCTCCAATTTCCCATTCATACAAGTGTCATTATTCCCTGGTGTCTAGGGCACCCCCACCCACCAATTATCTGCCACCATAATTGTTTTGGTTTGCCTGGTGTCCAGTGGCTCCCCCCACCCACTGAACAACCATCCCAGTGTAACCCAGTGCCCTGGTGGCTAGCACCCCTCTCACCCCACTACCCACACTGAGCACACCACTAGTCCATCCCCCATACCTCAGAGTCCGGTGCCACATGCAAGGCTGAACCCAAGACCTTCAACTCACAGAAACTGACCCATACAGGAGTTGGTGGCATTTCAGCTGGAGACACTTGGTGGTACTACACATACTGGATTTACATTATTGCTGTAGTGAAATGTGCCATTCCTGGGATTCAGTGGAAGAACTAGTCTGGTGGCATGGATTGGATCCTTTACAGTGACTGGCACAGCCCTCTTCTCACCACCTCGGCCGGTCACCATATAGAATAACAGGAAACACATGTACTGTGTAGTGTAGTGGGAGTATGTGTACTGTCTTCAGTAGACAGCACACATGCTCCCAACATAGTACACAGTACATGCATGCTCTGTCATTCCATACTGTGGCTGTCTGAGGTGGTGAAAGGAGGATGTGTCGGTTGCCTTATCAGATCTCACGCATGCCACTGGACTAGTGGCAACAGGATGTTCTGCCACTGACCCCCAGGGGTGGCCCATTCCACTAGAGCAATAATGTAAATCCAATATGTGTAGTACCACTGAGTGTTTGAAGCAGAAATGAAGCAGAAACACCACCAATTCCTGCACAGGTCAGTTGCTGTGAGCTGAAAGTCTTGGGTTCAGCCATGCATGTGGCACTGGACTCTGAAGTATGGGGGGATGACAAATGGTGTGCTCTGTGCGGGCAGTGAGGTATGGGGCCACTAGCCACAAGGGTGATGGGTGTTTGGTGGGTGGGAAAACCAGTGGACACCAGGGAAAACTGACACATTTAAGGTGGTAGGAAATCAGTGCATGCAGGGTGCCACCAGACATTAGGATTGGGAGAACTTACTGAAGTTCTGACCCTTATTAAATAAGAACAGGAACATGGTAGAGTTCTAATTTTTTCTGGTTAGTTCTGATTATTTATAAATATTTTAAAAAATGTGATAAAATGCAGAAAAGTGGCCAAAGTTGGTCATATTTTACACAGAGGCCGAAAGGAAATAATTTAATGCATTATTTGTATAAAACACACACAGCCACACTGAGGCCAAGATGAACTCTATTTGTGATTTCTGTGACTAAAATGTCTCATTGCCCCTCGTAGCTGTCTCTTTCTCCTCTAGATGGAAAAAGTCAAAGATTTATTTTGCCAGCCTGCCCTGTACACAGTCTGCCACACTGACACCAAGATGATGTACTGTATTTCTTTATTTGTGATGTCTGTGACTGTATTATTTACCCCCCCAGTAGTCTCTAACTGTCTCTTCTCTATCTCTTCTGGATGGAACAAATAAAGTAAATGATTTATTGCCAGCTGTCCTGCCTGCACACTGTCTGCTATACAGACACAATGAGGCCAAGATGAACTTTATTTGAGATTTCTGCTACTGCAAAATTTCTTGTTGGCCCTCAGTAGCTGTCTCATTCTCCTCTGGATGGAACAAGTCAAAGGTTTATTTTGCCAGCCTGCCCTGCTTTCACACAAACCTGCCAGGACTTTGCCCCCACCAGTCTCTTTCTGTCCTTCTCTTTCTCCAAGTCTGGAATTAGATGGATTGGATTAGAGCCAAATTGCCCCCTCTCTGTCTCTCCCTCTCTTTCTCCAGCCTCCAGAAAATCCATTGATTCCTTTCCTTTCCCCTCTGATTCCTCTCCTCTCCTCTCCTCTCCTCTCCTCTCCCAACCTCAATGACTTTTTCTTCTCCACTCCAGCTCCCCACAGTAATGCACTGTGGCCCTCTGTAAAGGCTGTCTGCTCCGTTATCCCCTCACCTTCTTTTTGTGCTACTTCTGTGCATCTGGGCCACATTGCAAACTCATCATGGTTATATACCATGAGTGAGTGCATCATGTGACTCCCCCTTGCTGGTATCAGGTGACTGTTGCCTGACTGGATGCTGCCAGCCGCCTCCACATGATGTAAGCATGCTGATGGCATCCCAAGGGCAACGGTCAACACTGTAGGGGAAAAACACATTCTGAAGATTTCCACAGACCCAGAACTGGATTTCTGTGGTGAAGTCCATATTTATACAGGTCCATGGATTCAGGGTTCGATCTAAGGGTCTGGATTTCGAGCTGAATAGTCCACCCAGCCCTACTAGATGCCAGGACATAATGCATCACTTGCGGGGATGGGGATCGAAGGGTGGTGGTGCCACTAGACATTAAGGAATACCACTTACTGGCTGAGGTTCAGAGGGTAGGGGTATCAATAGACACCAGGGAATACCAAACCACTTTCAGGGATGGGGATCAGAAGGCAGACACCAGGGACAGCATCAGTACCATAATTGCCAGTGATTGGAGGGTGGGGGTTGTTACTGGACACTCAAGACAGCTTCAATGACACAGTAGCTGGCATTTGGGGGGGTATTACTAGACAGCAAGGCATTCACTGTATACAGGGGCAATGGTTTGCAAAGGCAGTAACTTGCGTCCATTCAGGTGGCATTTTCTTCCTGTGCAAATCTCTCAATTTCCTGCTGCATTGGTATTCAGGGGATGAACCCCTCATTTGCGTCAATGCAGCAGTAACTTAGCGCTCAGGTGGTAATGAGTTTCACCTGTGCTGTAGGGGTGTCTGAATATCGACCCAACCCAAATTGAGGGCAAAACCCAGTTAGCTTAAACAAACACTTCTTAGCACCCAGGCTAAGTTTTGAATATCTGGCCCCAGGTGTCAGCTGTTGTCTGCAATGGCTTTTACCATCTCCAAAACAACTCACAGATCAAACCCTTTCTGGAATAAGCTGATCTGGTGACTCTGCTGCATGTTCAGCTTATGTCCAGACTGGATAACTGTAATGCTCTATACCTTGGGTTATCTGTGAGACTGTTTTATCCCTTGCAGCTAGTCTAGAATGTAGCAGCCTAGCTGGTTGTTAGGATCTCCTGGCTGGAGCATATCATGTCAGTTCTCTATGTTTTGTGCTAGTTGCTGATGCAGTGACACATCAACTTCCAGGTGTGCTTGTTATCTTACAAGGCCCTGCATGGTCTGGGTCTGGGCTACCTGAAAGGTCTTCTGACCCCTTATGCTCCTGATCATCCCTTCCTGTCAGTGGGTGCCAATCTCGTACAAATTCCCAGATCTTGCTTGAAGTCCTTAGGTGACAGGGCATTCGGTGTTGCTGCCCTGATAATCTGGCATACCCTTTCCCAGGATTTGAGATACTCACCACTCTTGACCATATTTAAATCTCACCTGAAGAGCCTTTTATTTTTGCTGAGTTCTGGATCTGAAACAGCTGTATAATGAGTGATTTTATTCCATTTATCCGTTTTACTCTGAGTTACCCAGAGCCCTTGGAAATGGGTGCCAGGTAAATAAAATTGCCGTTTCACCTTGCTTCACAGAAAAAGTAGGTAAATGTGTGGATTTCTTTCCTTCAACATAGTGTCCGGGACTCCCTTCATACTTAAAGGACACAGGTGATGTCCTCAGAGAATCTGAACACTTAGAACACTAGGATGATTTTGTATGGCTTAGTATTGATGTGAAAGCCCTATACAGCTCCATCCACCATGAGGATGGCCTTTTTGCTACCAGACATTTCCTTATGCCAATACCCTGAAGACTGTGAGCCCTACTGATTTCATTCTGTCTTCACTAGAATTTATATTGACACACAACAGGTTGAATTTGAGGTGGAGCATTATCTATAAACTTATAAAATGACAATGGGAGCCTCAGTGGCCCACTCATATCATACCTCTCAACCTTCCGCATCATAAATCAGGGACAAGGGAGGGGGTGCTGTGGAGCCCGAGCAACATGGCCACAGGGAGTTGAAACTCCTAAGGATTACAAATTGTAAAGTTGTTTTTTGCCTGCTACAACTGTGAGAGAACACCCCTGATCTACATTTTTGGGCATCAGAACATTTCTGGTTTAAAAATTGGAAATCCTAAAAAAAATAAACACCAGGGAGATGGCAAAAACCAAAGTTATTCAGCCTTACCAGCAACATGTTCAGTGCAAGGCCACATTCCCCGGAGCCAGGTAGTGATGAAGAGGAGACCCTGCAGATGTTAGGGCATAAGATGAACAGGATGCTGGCATCCATGGCTGGACTGTCTGATTGCTTTGACGCCTTGACAAACAAGGTCACTGTTCTGGATACTGAAGCTGGATCTACTAAAATGGAGGTTTATGAGGCTAAAAAACAATCAGAATCAGCACTGGGGACTGTGGCAATGCTAATGTAAGAGAATGCGCATTTACGATCCGGGCTAGAGAATCTCGAAAATCTAACTAAAGCAACTAACCTTTGGATAATCAGCATACCGGAAGGAGCGGAGGAGGATCATCTTATTCTCTTTATAAGAGAATGGCTCAAACAACACTTCAGTCAGCCTTTAAAGGACAGGGTCTGGACTATTTAGAAGGCCTACATGATGGCCTCCCAGGGCAGGACCAACATAATTGATGCTTCCAGGGCAATAGTTGTCGTGTTAGACAATATGGGGACTAGAGACTTGATACTTAACATGGCCAGACAAAAATGTACACTTCTCCAAGATGGGCAATGAATCTCCCTCTTCCCCGACCTTAGCTATGTGACCCAGCAGAAAAAGAAGTGCTTCGATGGTATCTGGGCAATGCTCCATGAAGCTGGCATCATGCACAACATGCTGTTTCCAACCAGACTTTGGCTGGTGTACAAATGGAGACTATTTATCTTTTCAGACATTTTGGAGGCCCTGAAATGGGCTCAAAAACATGCTCAGCCCTCCAGAAGGAGTCGAGAACCCTCTGAATCCACATCAACAAGCGAGTATGGAGCAGTGACTTAGTGAGGGACTCTAACTGATATCTTATAATAATAAAATTCTCTATTTAGCACCATATTTGTGAGAATAAGTTTCTCTCTCTCTCTAGTTTTGGTTTTGGAAAATGGCAGTTATTGGGCATATGATTCTTTAATTGAAATAGACCTAGGAGTAATTATATCAGATGACCTAAAGGTGGGCAAGCAATGTGAGAAGGCAGTAAGGAGGGCTGGTGGGAATACTGGGATGCATAGGGAGAGGCATCAACAGTAGAAAACAGGAAGTTGTTATCCCTCTGTACAGACAGTCGGTGAGACCCCATCTGGACTACTGCGTGCAATTCTGGAGACCCCATCTCTGCAAAGACATAGACAGAGTGGAGGCTGTTCAGTGGAGGGCAACCAAAATGGTTCAGGGTCTGCACGAGAAGACATACAGGAAGAGACTAAGGCAGCTTAATATGTTTACCCTTGAGGAAAGGAGGGAGAGGGGACATGATAGAAACTTTCAAGTATCTCAAGGGAATTAACGAAGTACAAGAGAGTAGCATCTTTTAGAAGAAGAGATGTGCAAGAGCAAGGGGGTACAATTGGAAGATAGAGGGGGGACGGCTCAGAGGTAATGTTAGAAAGTATTTTTTTCACAGAGAGGGTTGTGGACGCATGGAACAGCCTTCCTGAGGAGGTTGTGGAGTCAGGAACAGTGGGAGAATTCAAGAATGCATGAGACAGGCATAAGGCAATTCTAGTAGGCGGGTAGGAGGAAGCAAGCAGTTGATTAACTAAAATCTGCAGCTTATCCATCAGGTAGGGAAATGGGCGGACTAGGTGGGCCAAGCAGTCCTTATCTGCCATCAATTTCTAAATTTCTATACTTCTATATATGGGAGAGAGCTGGAGACCTGAAGGTTTTGGAATGAGGTAACTTGTTAAAAATCTCCTAGATCTGGAGTAGTTTTCTTGCAGTGCTTATTTATCTTACTGTTGATTGTAAAGTTAAAATCCATAATGCAGGTATGGAACAAAGTTATATATGTGGATTTTCCATATAGTTTCTAAATATGACCCCATTCGTATAGTACCTGTTGATACCTTTCAAAAGGTTTAGAATGCTGTTTTATAACTTTCCCGTAATGGAAAGTGGAACTCGGGAACTATTTCAGTAGTAACTATGTTATTCAGCATGCAGCTCATGGGCTTAAAATGCACCATTTATATCTGAATTTTCTTTTAAAGTTTGAATTTAAATGTTTCTTTGGGTTCCCCCAATGCTGTATCTTATTGATATCAGTTGTTTTATTTTATCTGCTTGTATTAAGAGGGGTGGTGACCTCATGTGGTTATTTGAAAAATCCTTATGTACTGCATCAGGAAAAATACTCTGGCCCAGATATTCAAAAGGATTGCACATGGCGCAACAGTGTTGTGCCATGCGCAACCCACTGATGTGCCCCGGTGCGATATTCAAATGGGAATTGCACCTGGCACAAATCCTTCTGCACCAGAGCGCATCAGTAATGTATGCAGTAGCGTTTGGGGGTGTGACCATGCATACTCTGCACAGACCGATATTCAGCCGGGATGTGCTGAGCCATCATCACATAGCCTCTGCGCCGCAAAGTTGATCAACAAAAAAAAGAGGCAATGGCTGGCCACCACAGGTGAGCTGCCGTGCAGGGCACAACACGGCAGCGGCCACCCAAGCTCCGGCTGCTTCTCAGTGGCGGCGTCCCCCCATGCCCGATTGTGGCTTAAGTAAACAAAAGATTAATCCTAAATCCCTGGTGATCCAGTGGACCGCTGTCTGCCCGATCATGGGATAAAATATATTTATTGCTAAATCCTATATCCCTGGTGGTCCAGTGGACTGCTGTCTGCCCGATCGTGGGATAAAAATATATTTATTGCTGAATCCTATATCCCTGGTGTCCAGTGGACCACTGACAGCCTGATTACAGGCTTAAGTAAAAAAGAAACAACCTATATCCCTGGTGGTCCAGTGGACCGCTGACAGCCCGATCACAGGCTTAAGTAAAAAAGAAACAGCCTATATCCCTGGTGGTCCAGTGGACCACTGACAGCCCGATGGCGGGCTTAAGTAAAGAATAAAGCAACCAATTTCCCTGGTGGTCAGTGAACCCCCTCCCCACCCGCCCACTGATCCCCACCGTCCAGCTCCCCAGTCAGCGTTGGGCGGCAGCACCCCACCCGCTGCTGCCCGCCACCCGCTGACTGACACCGTGGAAGTGAGCCTGTATGCCCATTGGTCCCCAGTGTGAACCAATGGGCATGCAATCTACCGTACTACACATCCAGATATGATCCATATATGCACTCCGGCGCAGAGGATTTGTGCCATTATGTGGATCCATTCTATATCTGGATGTGTCAGTACAGGCTGTTGCATGCCCATTGGCTCGCGCCAGGACCAATGGGTGTACAGCCCCATCACGGTAAGTCATCGGCTTGGCGGCAGGGTGGCAGGTGGGTGGGTGCTGCCGCCTGCCGCTGACTGGTGGGGAGCGGGCAGTGGGGACCAGTGTGGGTGGTGAGGGGGATCACTGGACCACCAGGGATATGGTTTTTGTTCTTTTTCTAAGCCCATGATAGGCTGTCAGCGGTCCACTGGGACCACCAGGGATATACAGTAGGTTGTCTATTTTTTACTTAAGCCTGTGATCGGGCTGCCAGCGGTCCACTGGACCACCAGGGATATAGGTTGGTTTCTTTTTTACTTAAGCCCATGATCGGTCTGTCAGTGGTCCACTGGACCACCAGGGATATAGGTTGATTTCTTTTGTACTTAAGCCCACGGTCAGGCTGTCAGCGGTCCATTGGACCACCAGGGATATAGGTTGTTTCTGTTTTACTTAAGCCCATGATCGGACTCTCAGAGGTCCACTGGACCACCAGGGTTATAGGTTGATTTCTTTTTTTACTTAAGCCCACGATCAGGCTGTCAGCGATCCACTGGACCACCAGGGATATAGGTTGATTTCTTTTTTACTTAAGCCCGCGATCAGGCTGTCAGCAGTCCACTGGACCACCAGGGATATAGGATTAAGCAATAAATATATTTTTATCCTGCAATCGGGCAGACAGCAGTCCACTGGACCACCAGGGATATAGGATTTGGCAATAAATATATTTTTATCCCGTGATTGGGCAGACAGTGGTCCACTGGACCACCAGGGATTTAGGTTGATTTCTTTTTTACTTAAGCCCATGATTGGGCAGACAGCAGTCCACTGGACCACCAGGGATATAGGGATTTTATTTATTGTACTAATGCCCGTGATCAGGCTGTGGGGCACATTTCCGCGCTGCAGGTGGCATCGGTCCCTGACTGCTTCTGCCTGGCAGGGCACCAGGCTCAAGTTGTCAGGGATCAGCACACCTGCATGCAAATGGGGCCATAATGACATGCAAATGGACCTATTTGTGCCTTGCATACATTATGGCCCCATTTGCATGTCAACTTTTGAATATCGCGGTTGTTGAACTTTGCGCAATGGAACATGCGTTAGTGCATCCCCATTCTCCACTCTGGCCACTGGCACTGGTGAAGTGCCACTGCGCCATGCGCACTGGGGGTGGCCAGGGTGCGATATTCAATGCTGCTGAGCCATGGCGCAGCTCCGTTGAATGTCACCCAGTCCATGCCCCTGCACAGCCAAATTGAGCTGCACCCAGGCTTACGCCACAGCCTGGCGCTGTTTGAATATCTGGGCCTCTGTGTTTAATATGAAACTAATAAATACAAAGTACAAAACAAAACAGGGACAAGGCTTTAATAAATCAGTGACAAAGAAACAAAATCAGGAAACATCTTTAAAATTGGTGATATACACTCAGGAAGCTAGAAGATTAAGTGGCATTGCCTAAAATGCGTTTTCTAAAGAAGAGCAAGTCAATAACTTTAGTGCTTGACAGTATGTTGTGCTTACAATCTCCACTGTTTAGTCATGGAAATACAAACTTTAGGAGGGATACAGTAAAATTTTGAGGCAAAATAAGGGATATCACTGAAACTCAGGGACAGATGGGTGGAATTCCCTCTGGGCCCTGTACATCCAGTTCTCCTAAAAAGCAATATATTTGATTGGTGGTGTGGTCTATTAAACTTCCAGTACTATTATATGCGAATTTTGAAAATTTTAAAGTTTAAGTTTTTATATGGCCCTTATTTTATTTTACTTTTTTTTGGGGGGGGGGTATGTGTTATTTTTGTAGTACTTATTAAAACCTTTATTTTGATATATAAATTGTCCCTTAACTGGCTTGTTGAAGTTGAAATGTGGAAAAATACTAAGTTATTTTTTTTTCCATGTGAACAGATCCATTTTTGTATGAATGAGACAACCTCATGTAAAAGAATTCCTTCATATGGAAAAAGAACGTGAAAAAAACAAAGCCCAAATTCTTTTTTTGTATGAAGGGATTTTTCTTGATGAGTTTTTTTTCATTCATATGAAAAAGGATCCCTTCATACGAAAAATAAATCTGAAGGAAAACTAAGCCGAAATTCTCTTTTTGTGTGAAGGCATCCTGTTTCATACAAACAAAAACAAAAAAAATTCACAGAAAAAGGATGCCTTCATACAAAAAATAATTCAGACTTAATTTCTTTCACATTCTTTTTCTATTTGAAGGGATCCTTTTCATGACGTTATCTCATTCATACAAAAAGGGATCAAAGTTTTTTGCATTAAATTTCCTTTCTATGTGTGATAGTGGAATGTGTATGCTTATTCATGCAGGTCCTGAACAGGTGCAGATGTGCATGACCCTTTGGGCCATGCACCATTGGAAGACTGCCTACAGAAGTGCAAGGCCTTGCACATTCATTCTTTACACATTCACTATTACACATTCACTCTTCACACATTTGATCTGACGTGGAGCCTTTGCAAAAGAGTATATGACTCAAAGGATTGTAATTCTGATTCTATTCAATAAACAATAAACAAACACATTCAATCATCACACTTTCACTCTACACACATTCACTCTTTACATATTCATTCTTCACACATTCACTCTTTACATATTCACTCTTCAAACATTCACTGTTTACATATTCACTCTTCACACATTCACTCTATATTTTTTTACTTAATTTTATCCTCAGGTTTACAAGATTGCAATTTTATGACTGCCCTTATAAACATGGCATGTAGCATTTGAGGTATATTGGCCGGAATGTCATTTTGCACTAGAAGTGCAAAAGGACATGTCATCCAGGAATTAAAACACGGCACCTGTCACATTTATGAGGAGGTGTGGGAAAATTACTATATTGAAAGTTTGGAGTCAAAATGTTGAAAATCATAGCCAGCCCAGTGCCACTGAGGGTTGAGGTGCTGGACACCACACCTCATGCCAAGCTGGTGACCCCAGTTTGAAAGCAAGCTTGGGGTGCAGGGAAGGGAGAGAATTAAGCATCCAATGGACAGCTCTCCTCTGCTGTGGAGGGAGGGAGGGAACGTTGTCCTGCTCCTTGACTGTATCCTGGTGGAGGTCAGTGGGCAGCATTGGGGTTAGAGAGGCAAGAACATGGCGATGTGGTGTGCGCATGCCTCCATGCATGCATACTCACAGCCAAGGAAAGGGAGGGATGAAAATGGAAAATAGAGGGGCACTGGCAGGTTGCATGAAACCTGGCTGTGCGCCAGACCCTGGGCTCATTCCTGACAAGCTGGATTTGTGTAATGGGGGGAAGATTGCCCTCCTTTCCCTATCCCCACCACGGTGGGAAAGTCCATGTGGGGATTTGCTGGGTGTGGTCTGGGAGTCGGGACACACATGTGGTGACAGGGTAAATCTGAGCTCTGTCATGAGAGAGATGGAGCCTGTCTGCCAGCAGTCCAAGTGAGTAAACAGAAGATGAAAAAAAATGTAATATCAGTGAAGTTATGAATTAACCTTGGAATATTGCAATGTTCTATCATAACAAGAGCGTTTTACTGTATGTGTACACCATATTATCAGCATAGCCTTCATATTATCCCACCTCATGAACCAGATAGGTGAACATTTTCAAATCCCTGCCGAAACATCATTGGCACCACCGAAACATCATTCCATGCCACGGATGCAAAAACACATTAGCCAAGATTTGAAAAATGATGGCTGTCATGTTCAAAAGTGGTGTGAAAAACTGGCTATGTTGAACATGTTGGGTTAAAGTATTTAAAATTACCAAAGTTATGAACGAGCATTGAACATTTTTAATGCACACTCACAAGTCTGCAATTGTTACATATTTTGACCCAAAATTTTCAACATTGTCTTTTTATGACCCTACCTCATGAACAATGGTGGTGAACATTTTCAAATCCTGCCTAAAAGGTCATTTCACCAAGCAACCAAGAAATCACCTCTTGGGCCATATTTGCATAATCTCATCACCATTGTTCATGAGGTGAGATCCCAGAAAGGTCATGCTGAAAATTTGGGGTGAAAATATACAAAAAAGACAAAGTTACACCAAAGTTAATAAAAACATGGAAACATTAAAGCTGATGGCATGTAGGGCCACATGGCCCATCTAGTCTGCCATTTTCTGTTGCATTGATTACACTGTTACACTGTAGACCCCTCCAGGTCTACGGCATATTCTCTGCCACCCTGGTACCTATTTCTTATGACTCCCTTGTGCTTATCCCAAGTTTTTTTGAATCCCACCACTGTTTTTGCCCCCACAACCTCCACTGGAAGACTCTTCCAGGCATCCACCACCCTTTCTGTGAAGAAATATTTCCTCACATCACTTCTAAACCTACCCATCTCCAGCTTCATATTGTGTTCCCTTGTTCCGGAGCACCCCTTCTTTTGAAAAATACCTCCCATTTGTACATTATTCACCCCCATCAGGTATTTAAAGCTCTCGATCATATCCCGCTCTTCTTCCTCTCCAACGGGGTGTACATGTTTAATTCCTTTAGACTCTCCTCATAAGACATTTGATGTAGATCTTTTACCATCCTGGTAGCCCTCCATTGGATCAATTCCATCCTATATATGTCCTTCCTGAGATGTGGCCTCCAAAACTGGACACAGTACTCCAGGTGGGGTCTTACTAAAGACCTATGTAGTGGCAACACCACTTCCCTCATTCTGCTGGTAATACCCCTACCTGTACATCCCAGCATCCCACTCGCTCTCCCAATCACTTTGTTGCATTGTCTGGCCATTTTCAGGTCATCCGATAGGATTCCCCCCAGGTATCTTTCCTGCTTGATCGCAGCTAGTATCTCTCTCCCCCCATTTTGTACTGCACCACTGTGTTTCTGTGACCCAAGTGTATTATTTTGCACTTTTTAGCATTAAACCTTAGTTCCAAGCTTTTGAGCACTCTTCCAGTAGTTTCAAGTCTCTTTCCATCCTTTCTACCCACTCCACAGTGTCCAGCCTGTTGCAGATCTTGGTGTCATCCACAAAGAGGCAGACCATCTCTTCCAGTTCTTCTGCTATGTCACTAATGAAGACATTAAAGAGGACTGGCCCCAGTACTGACCCCTGTGATATCCTGCTGGTCATTCTCTCCTCAGAGGGAAACCCTTTGCCTTCTATCCCTCATGCAGTTTTTTACCCAGGTTACCACCTTATTGCCTACTCCCATGCTACCCAACTTGTTTACAAGCCTCCTGTGTGGAACGGTGTCAAGGCTTTGCTGAAGTCCAAGTAGCCCACATCCTCTGCTTCCTTCCCGATCTAACACACTGGTTACCCAGTCAAAAAAATCTATTCAAAACCCCACTGAAATATACTGAACCACATTTATCTTAGTTTCTCATATCATAGTTGCCAGCTCAAGCAGCAAGACGTGTCTTCAATCAGACAATGGATCTACACCATGGGACATGTTCAGGTGGCTGAGGGTGTGTGGGGGTGTGGTGTGGGTGCAGAGTGGTGACTGCTGGGTGGAAGGTTTGGGTGGTGGGATCACATTTGCAAGGGACTGTTTTATTTTTTACAGGTGTAAAAAGGGAAAAAAAACATTGGGACAGTTTTCTTTATTACAGCTGAGATTCTGACACTGGGGATTGGGCATGGTGTCAAATGCCTATTTTCAGGTATGACCTGGAGAGTACAAAGCACAAAATGCATCAAAATGATAACATATGCAGATTTTGAGAGCTGGCAATTTGTTTGGAATTTTGGTCGGAAATTTTCAGGGTAGAAAGGGCTTGCCCCAGAATGGTATTCTGAACTGAAATGTCAAAATGTTCTGATTTGGGAACGGATTAATATTTTTTCACCAAACTAACAAAAGGCACTATTATGGGACCAGCCTTTTCACTGAAACTTTCAGACTAAAATTCCAAACTGTCTTGGTGTTAGGCGATGACAAAAAAACAACCACCATCCTAAAAACACACTATACTTGTAATAATACACGGAGGCAAAGTACTGTAGTTTCCAAAGCTTTACTAAATAACCAGCATAAGATAACATAACACACAGGCAAACTGCAGGAATTTGGCTGGTTACAGCTTGCCAATCTCTATATGGCGCTGTATATACTGTTGTTAAAATTGGGTGACATCAAACAGAGCGTGAGTCATTAATTTTCATTAACATATCATCACATCTCCCCCCTTTAGAATGGTCTTTTAAACAGTTTAGATATTAATTTTATTAGAACTTGTTTTAAGTCCTGTAGCATGCAGGCTTTTGTATCAAACATCCACTGACTCTACTAATTCAAATGGAGCTTTGCAATTGGTTGTGCAGGGTTGTAAAGGCAGCTGCTGTGGGTGTCACTGGTGGCAGGTCCTCATTGGGGTCCTGGCTTGGCTGCGCCACCATTGCTGTTGAATTTTATGCTGCCACTCTCTCAGTTTCAAAATCCTCACCCAGTTCAGTGTCCACTTCTTCTTCTCTCCCTCCACTGGGAAGATCCTGGACTTGCTACCGGGTGGTCTGCAAAACCGGTGGGCCTATCAGATCTTAACGATTATGCAGGTACTGTTTCTTGTTGGCTGAGACAACATAGGAACGATGGGTCCATGCCAGTGAAACAACAACTGCAGGGGTGCATTCATGCTGATCAGTACATATATGTACCTGCTGGCCTGGAAGCAGCAAAGGCATGTTATGTGTAGTTCTGTTATAATAATGCTGTTGCTTTTGCTGAGCAGTCTCTGATGTAGCACTGATATTCGACTCTGGTACCCTAGGCTTCAATAGTTCATGTGTTGATGGTTGCAGTGTTCTGGTAAGACAGCCCATGAGTAACCGTGCCGAGGAGCCCAAGCCTTTGATAGGTGTGTTTCTCAAATCAAGCTGTGCTACATATAGTGCTCTGTTGTCTTTCATGGCTTTCCTAAGTAAGTTTTTGACTGTACTGCTCACTCAATCATGCCATTACTCTGGGGATATCTGAGTGAGGAAGTGAGGTGCTTGAACTCGTATGCCTTTGCAAAAGTCTCAAACTTAATGCTAGCAAACTGTGGCTCATTGTCAGTAATGAAAATCTCCAGAATTCCATGCCATGCATATATGAAATTTTATATAATTAATCACAGTCTGGTTTGTGGTATTTTGTAATCTGGACAGCTCAATAAACTTTAAATAATAGTCTACAATCAGCAATTACATTTCTCTGCTGAAGTCAAATAAATCAGGTGCCACCTTTTGCCTAGGCCACTCCAGTATTTCGTGAGGGTTTAGTGGTTCTTTGATTTGAGCTTTCCTGTAGGTGGCACAGATCAATGCCATAACTGCCAACCAAATCACTGGTTTGACTGTTCCTTCCTGGCCAAAACAAAATATCTCTGGCTCATCTCCTACACTTTTCTATACCCAGATGGCTGCCATGTATTATCATAAGCATTTCTTTTTGCAGTGAAACAGGCACTATCTGTCTATCATCTTTGAGGAGTAACCCACTCTCAGTTGTGCTTTCTTCCTGAAGTAGCTAGTATGGTCTAATGGCAGCATCTATTTGTGACCATTGAATTGGCCAACCTCATAACACTGTCTCATTTAGCTTTTGCAATTCTGGGTCTCATGCTGCTTCTTCTTGAAACTGTTCAATTTTTCATAAGCAACTGGAGTTTTAGCAGTTGTATTCACTTCATATTTATCAATGTTAGTCTCTGGTAAAGTTCCTTATTGTACTGCCCTACTGAGGGCATCAGCAAAGTGCCACTCTCTTCCACATTTTCCACATCTATGCAATCTGGACTCTGGCTAGCACAGTCTCTCTCACTTTTTGAACTCTCTCTTTCTCCCCGTTTGCTTGAAAACAGTTATATTCACTGTAGCTTCTTTAATGGGGGGCTCACTCATGGTTTCAATTTGCCTTTTGCTAAACTCAGCAGCTCTGCATATGTCAATTGTTTTGGCCAAAGTCAACTCTACATTGTGGAGCAGTCAGCAGTGCACTCAGTCATCCAAAATACTACAAACAATCCTGTCTCTGATTAATGAATCAGTCAGACTTCCAAACTCACAAGATTTAGCTCTCAAACATATTTATGTAAGGTAAGCATCAAGGGTTTCACCTGGTTGTTGGTTTTGAGTGTTGAACAAATGCATCTCTTAGGTGAGGTTTTTCTGTGGGTTGCAGTATCTCTCAGGTTGCTCCATAATCTGGATCAAATTTGTTTTGTCATCCTCCCTTGCCCATTCAAACATATTGCAGACCTCCAAGGCCCAGGGCCTGCTACATGCAGGAATGTCATGGTTTGAATCTATGGGAACTTCTCCAAAACTGCTGAGGAGACAAAAAAAATCTCCACTTTCTGCAAGGTCGCTCATTAGGTCCAGTGCAGGAGGTGGTGACAGCTGCTCCATCTTCTGACACCATGTAATGAAACGCAGAGCCAAAGTACCAAAGTTTCCAAAGCTTTACTAAACAACCAGCATAGCTTAACATAACACCCAGGCAAACTGCAGGAATCTGGTGGGTTACAGCCTACCAATCACTATATAAACTATTGTTCAAATTGGGTGATATCATTCTAATGGTGTGCCATTAATATTCATTAACATATCAGCACAATTCAGATCTCAGATTTCACACATCTGATCAGAACGGAACTTGGCACATACAAAAGATTTTGCCTCAGAAAGCACAAGCGCGAAAGAAGTGAGCAAAAACAGGATGAAAAAGAGACCACTATAGTTCTCAAGGGAAGAGGATGAAAATGTAAAGGCTAAACGTGTGCATTCAGGAGGTAGAAGGAGATGGAGAGGGAATAAGATAGGAAGGTGTATCAGGAATAACAAAGCAGGAAATGCTGTGAGGGGTGCAAAGGCACAGACAAAGGAAAGGATAGCCAAAGGGCAACTAAAGGGAGAAAGACATTTCTTTAGATACACATGTGAAAAGCAGAAGACAAAGGGAGGGATTCTGAGGTTAAGAAGGGCAGGGACAGACTGTGGAGGATCAGGAAAAAGCCAATATCCTGAATAGATACTTCTGCTTATTCTTCACAGTGGAGGGTGAGGGGGACAGACCTCACAGAAGCAGCTGGAACAATGTGGGGAGAGAGGGATGTAGATACAAGTCAATTCATAGAGGAAAGAGCCCTGAGATGACTTGCAAATCTGAAATAGGATAAGGCTATGTGTCTGGATGGGGTGCACCCAAGGGTTCTGAAAGAGCTCAGGGAGTTACTGGCTGAACCTCTGACAGCTATATTCAACAACTCACTCAAAACAGGTGCAGTTCCAGAGGACTGGAAGAGGGCAGATGTAGTCCCACTTTATGACTATGGCAGCAAGGAGAAGGTTGGCAACTATAAGCCAGTCAGTATTACGTCAGTAGTGGGGAATCTTTTAAAAGAAAGGCTAATGGAGTAGTTTGAATCCAGTGGGTTTAAAGACAGGAGACAGCACTGATTTATGGGAGGAGGTCATGTCAGATGAACCTGAACAATTTCTTCAACTGGGTGACCACAGTGACCAGAGAAATAAATTAGGGTGAGGCAGTGGACATAGCCTACTTAGACTTCAACAAGGCCTTCAACACTGTACCTCGTAAGTATCCAATAAGAAAATTGGGCAGTTCGGGGGTGGCACCAAAGGGGGTAAACTGGGTACACAACTGATTGATGGATAGGTAACATAGGGTGGTGGTAAACAGCACTCACTATAATGAGGGGAAAATGACCAGTGAGGTTCCGCAGGTCTCAGTACTTGGACCAGTCCTCTTCAATGTATTTATAATCAGCATTGCAGAATGGTGGGAAGGGAAGGTTTGCTTCATTGCAGATAATACCAAAGTCTGCAAAAGGGTAGATACTCCAAAGGGGTTAGAGAGAACAGAGACCTGAGAAACATGAAGAGTGATTGATGGTATAGCAGCTAGGTTTCAATGAGAAAAAGTGTAAAATCATGCACCTAGGGCACAGAAATCCAGGGGCATTGTATAAATGGGGGAAGTGTTATTGAGGGTCACTAAAAAGGAAATGAACCTTAGGATTTTCATATCTGATTACTGCAAGGTGGCAAAGCAGTGCAATAGGGCAATGAGGAGGGCCAGCAGGATACTAGGGTTCACAGGGAAGGGAATCACCAGCTTAAGGAAAGAGCTGGTGTTTCCACTATATTAAAGATTGGTGAGACACCACCTGGAGTACTGTGTTCAGTTCTGGAGACCGCATTTCAGGAAGGACATACACAGGGTGGAGGCTGTCCAGAGGAAAGCAAGTAAAATGGTTCAGGGGCTGTATCATAAGCCCTATGAGGAGAGACTCCTGGATCTCAATATGTACACCCTGGAAGAGAAGAGGGAGAGGGGACACATGACAGAGACCTATAAGCACCTTGCAGAGTGAATAAGATAAAGAGGGGTATTTTTCGGCAGAAAAGGGGAACAAGAATAGAGAGGCATGCTGTAAAGCTGGAAGTGGGGAATTTAGGAGGGATGTGAAGAAGTACTTCTTCACTGAAAGAGTTGTGAATACCTGGAACAGTCTTGAAACTGAAGCAGTGGGGGCCAAAATAATGGCAGGCTACAAGCATGTACAGGATAGGCACAAAGGAATCTTTGTAGGAAAGCGGTAGGGAGGAGATCAGGTAGGGTCTGTGGTAAGAGTATAGGCAGGGACAAAATAGGCTGACTGTGTGGGACAAAAGGTCCTATCTGCTGACAAATTGGTAGTTTACTCACCTGGTAAAGGTGATTGTGGGGGATAGTCCTTTGAGGCACTACAGTTCTTACAGGATAGGATATTTTGCTCCACTTGATAGGCTGTTAATGCACATGTGACTTTAGACTTTGAAATCCAAGCTCCATTCCTCTGTAGACTGCCCACCAAGCCCAGTTTCAATATCTTCCAAAGCTTGGTCACCTGAAATAAAATTGGTTAGGTAGAGGAGGCCTGTGGCCAGTAATTAACCATAACTGTCAATCAAATTCTAACGTTTACTACCATTTCACCCACAAACTAAGCATTACTGGCCTGTACAGCATGACGGGTGCTCCTGACCTTGGTGTCCTAGCCCATTCAATTTACACCAGAATGTGTAGTGCCTCAGAACTATCCTCTCCACAATCACCTTTACCAAGAGGGTAAACTACCATTGTGGGGGAGTATTACGGCATACCGACATAGCGAATCCCGATACCCAGGAGCCCGAAAATAATAGCCCGACAGTCATAAATTGCCCGTGGTGCAGTTGGCAATCTATAATAAGGGGGGTGTGGGGGGTGAATGACAATGTGCTGTGCTGTGCATGTGCTCATTCATTCACATCTCAGATGACTGCCAGCCATGGAGGAGAGTGGAGTGCTGTGCCACCGCCTGCTTCCTTTGAGATGGGGGGGGGGGTGGGACACCACCTGCTGGGGTGGGGTGGGAGTGCTTTAGACCACCAAGGAATAACTTAAATAAATACGTACTTGGGGTCGGAGATAGGAAGGGACTGGGGGTCACTAGACAACAAGGGCCAAAAATATTTTACTATATGGGGGGCAGGGATGGGGGGTTACATCTCTGCATCTCTGATGACTATTGACTAGCTGCTACTTCTGGGCATGGGTGGGTGATCGGGTTGGGGGAGGGACTGCTAGCCACCCGGGTTGTTTTTTTTAAAATACAGGTTGGGGTGGCTGGTGATCGGGTGTGGGGATGGATCACATGCCACCAGGGTTGTTTTTTCAAAATACAGGTCTGGCTGGTGGGTGATCAGGTGGGGGGAGGAACTGCTAGCCACCTGGGTTGTTTTTTTTTAAATACAGATCGGGCTGGCAGGAGGTCAGGTGAGGGGAGGGGCCACTGCTACCAGGATTGTTTTTTTTTAAATACAGGTTGGGTTGGCAGTTGATCGGATGGGGGGAGAGATCACCAGCCACCAGGGATTAATTTTATTTATTTCAGCAATTGTGGGGTGCAGGGCAGGCAGAATTTCCACAAAAGTTAGGAAAGGGATTTCCAAACTTTTGTGGAAGCAAAAGGTAGGACTTTCGCTTGAATTCCACCTGCAGAAGATTTTTTTTCACACACCTCTATGTAGGACTGTTTGGGTTTCTCTCAATGGCTGATTGAACAATCTGGTCCAAATGAGCCAGTCGTCCAGGTAAGGTGTCACGTGGCTGCCTTGTTCTCTCATCTTTGCCATTTGGTTCTTAGGGCTGAAGCTAGTCTGAAGGGTAACTCTTGGTACTAATAATTTTGACCCATAATGCAGAAGTGAAGTAGTCTGTGATGTGAAGGTCTGAAGGGAATATGTAGGTAAGCATCCTTCATGTCGGCTGACATTAGATAGTCCCCCAGTCGTATGTTTCATGTAGTTGAGCGGATGGTTTCCATCTTGAAGCGCTTGTACAGTACAGTACAGGCTGGTTTAAGAATTTGAGGTCTATGACCAGGTGGTCTCCCATTTTCCTTGGTGCTGTAAAGAACTTAGAAGATAATGTGTGGTGTACTATCCATAAAAAGCTTACAGTATGTATTTATCGAGAGGTTGCCTTAGCGGCCATTTGAACCTCAAGAGCACAGCTCAAGAGGTTCATAGCCATGGCAACCCACAATATAAATACAGATGCTGGTTATGGATAGTACACCATACATTGTCTTTTATAGTGTACGGTCTGTTGTCTAAATCACAGAAAAAAAAATGTACTTATGTTTTTTTCTGTCTGAGCTGCTGTCTTCCTCTCTCTCTCTCTCTCTCTCTCTCTCTCTCTCTCTCTCTCTCTCACAGGCATGCCAGCTTTCTGGGAGGTGGTGATCGTATGACATGCACGTGCAAGCACATCCTTGTTGTTATGCTGCAGTAGCTATGTAACTTGTGCAGCATAACAGCTATGGTGACGTAGCTACTGCAACATAACAATGCTATTCTAAGGATGGATTTCCATCTCTAATAGCGGTCCACCATACACTATATGAAGTATATTCCCTTTCCTCTTTCTGTGTGTGAGACTTCCGCAATGGCTCTGTTGTTGAGTAGGTTCTGAATGATCTGCTGCACTTGTTCTGGGTGTTATCACTTTGCAATTGGTTAGATCCCTAGTCTGTTGTGTGCTGGAACTTCTGTCAATTCTGTTGTGAACCCTTGGTGACTACCTTCAAGACCCACTTGTCTTAGGTTGATGTTCTTCGCACCTGTACAAACTGTACTAGGTGGGCTCCTAATGACGAATGAGGTGGGGTGGTTGGCTGTATGCAGTAGTCATTGTTTAGACTGCTGCTTGGGTTTGAAGGTGCTATTGGCATAACCTCTGTTAGCTGTGTTCCAGCCATGGGATCTGTTGTTGCTATTGTAGCTCTTTGAGTTGACTTTGGCCTGAAAATTCAAGTTCCTGTTTCCATGATAGGGATGTTTCCTGCCCCTGAAGTGTCTGTTCCTTCCAAAGCACAGTCTTGCTGGCAAGTAAGTGGAACCCTGGTTTCCATCTGTCCTCTATGTTTTTGTGTCCCCCCTTCAGGTATCTCTCTAGGTTCTTGCCAAATAACTGAGTACTTCTAATTGGCAGTTTTGTTTAGCATTCATTTCAACTCCTTGTCTGCGTTCCACAGTTTGAGCCACAGGGCCCTCTTAGCTCTGCAAAAGCTGCTGCCCTGGCATTTATCAATAAGGAGTCAACTGCCATTTCTGACAAATACTTAGTGAACTGCATGACTTGTTGTAAGAAGACAGGCTCTGGTGAATCAGGGATGAGGGTCCTTTGTATGTCCTGCATCCAGATCAGTTCTGCCTTGGTTGCATATATGACTGTTGTCAATGTCTTGGTGCCCAATCCAGCCAGCTCAAAGCTTTTCTTGAGGATGTACTTAATTTTCCTGTTGGTTGGGTCTTTGAGTCTATCTGTCCCTTTGGACGGTAACACCATTTTCTTGATTAATGCCACAATCTGGGGATCTACTGCTACAGACTAGTGCACCACAACCTTAGTTTGTCTTCCTATAATGGGTACATTCTGTCCCAGGGACACCTCTCTTGTATCTTGGCAGGCTCTGTTGCCTCCCACTCCTTAGCTATCACTTTGTCTATGGCCTCGCATATGAGGAAAGTGTGGTGTTTGGCCATATGGAGCATTGAAGCTATTAACTTGGACTGTGGTTGTGGTGGTGCCACATCAAACCCCACAGTGGTCTTAATTATGCAGACAATATCCAGCACTTGATCTGGGAAACTGGGGTCTTGTGGTACTTCTGTCCATGGGGATCTTGCCATGCTTCTGTCCCTGTGTCTGACTGCAAGTCTGTCTCCTAGTCTGATTCCAGAGAATCACTGTCCTAAGGACGTATGGCTGGAGCCATAGGGTTTAGAGGGATCTTGTGAGTTCTGGTTGTAGGAAGTATCATGTGACCCTGCCATCTCTGTCAATTTCTATATCCTTGTGGCCATGGATTGTTGTCGTGCCTGTATAATCTGTTGGTTCTGGTATATGAGCAAATTAGTGTTCAGGACCTCCCTCATAGGCTCCTTTCTTGGTGCTTCATTTTCATCAGTGGTACTGTTGTTGTCATAGGAATTGGCCTCCTAGAATAGGCTGCTTGTGCCATCAGAGGAGAACGCCACTTCCAAGAAGCCTGTTGGTTCTCTGCACAGGAGGAACATAGTAAGGTGACATTAGAGGATGGAAGGGATACACTGCAGGTCTTGCCTTTCTTGGTTCTGGCCATTTCATCTAAAAGACATGGACAGAATGGGTGCTTAGTGTCGGACATGAGCTGGTTGCCTGGTTTAGTGTGTTAGTAGCATGTAGAATGAGTGGTACCACAGTGTGACATACATCTTGCTTTTGTATTGCCAGTTCCGCTTGCCAGCTGAGGCACTATAGAGGCCTGGTGCCCCAGTTTCAAACATTCCTATGGGGTATGAGACAGGCTCATGTTCTTATGCCACCTTCAGTTTACAGGGGCATTTGTGGCTGATTACATCATGTATGAGGCTAAAATCATGTAGACCTATATAAAGGACTACAAATATGGCCACCTGTGTAGAGTTAGTGATGTGTGGACTACTAAAATGGCTGCTGGAAGTGACATGGAACATGTCATTTCCATCTGGCCTTGCTTTCCAAGTCAGAATGCAGAATTGTGGGCAAAGTTCCTTGAGATTTCCACTTGTCTGGGGCTGCCAAGGTAATCACATGCAGGCTGTGCATAAATGGCTAGAAAGTGTGCCTGTATCTTGCACCAGTTTGTCATGTGACCTCTAAAAATGGTGGTGCATGTCCATGCATGCTCAATAAGATGGGACTGCCGTGCACGAAATGGCAGTCCATGCATGCATATTGGTGTGTGCAGCTACTAAAGATCCTGTACCTATGAAAACGAATGGACCTGCGTTGGCACCAGAAGCTAGTAGCAAGAACAGTAATAAACCCTCTTGCCAGCATGTCGTCACCATGTTTTGAGTTTAGTAGTGTGGAATGGTGGCATTCTTAAGTGATCTGTGCTGGTGAGTGTAGCTGGCAATTTCCACCTTTAAAGTGCCTTGCTCCCAGCCATCTAAGTATAATCCTTATCTCTCCTAACTGAGGTTACACTATGCAGCCACTGGCAGGGGTTGCATGAAGGTATGTCAGCACAGCTTTCACTACTGCACCCACTAAATAGGGGAAACCAGTACACTTTTCTTGATCATAGCGTGTACAGTGACTGCTACATGAAGGGATCACAGTCATGCATAGGTGTAGAGGGAGAAGTGTTTCTGGTGAGCGGTTATACTGAAATGTGTTTCCTGCTTGTGGGGATTATTTCTCCTTGCAGATTTTGTTAATTAAGGTGGCTCTGGCTGCCTCAAATGGAATTATTTTACATCCCTTGTAGTGACTCACAGTTAGCTTTCCTTTAGAGACCAGCACCTAACAGGGTGCTAACTCTCACTAGATTGAGAAGTTAACTTAAATAAAGAGAGACACAAAAGAGGGTTCAATAATCGGTATCACTAGAAATTTAGCTTGACTTATGCTAAGTGAGTCACAGGCCAACATAGAGTGTTTTCTTTTTTATGTTGTCTTGCGCATGCTCAAGCAACATCTTGTGGTAGTAACAAAAATGCAGAGGTGTGTCAGTGTTGGCGAATACAAGGCACACATTAGTAGGAGTGTCCCTCATTTCCCAATTAGCCAGCATGCTAGCACTGACACAAGAATTATGTAAAGTGGACACAACTTGAGAGAAATATACTGCTGCAATCAGAGACAAGCTCATCAAGCAACAGCACAGATGAAACACCTCCCGTACGTGCCTTTCCTGGTGAAACATTTAATAAACATGGTGGCTACTCCTGATGCCGCCACATAATCCCCAAAGAAAGCTGACATGGGTGGTGCAATCCCTGTGTGGGCATGTCTGCCACCCCCCACATTGTGTGGCACACTGGAAGCTCATCCCAGTGTGCCACTGCTCACAGAAAGCTGATCATGTTGGCATGTTTCCTCCCCTGCCCACCCCCATTGTGTGGCACACTGGGACCCCTCCCCAGTGTGGCCAATATTACGCCCCCCCTGAAAGTCATGGAACAAACTGGGAGCCCACCCCAGAGTGCCCAAAATTTGTTTTATTTCACCTGTAAAAAAAGAAAATTGCCCCACGAGGTCTGTTTTTTTTTGTACCTGAGAAAAAGGAATTGTCCCTTGTTGTCCATTGTGCCTCTCCCAGCCCGCACTCCATCCTCTCTGCACCCCACCTCCATCCTTCCCTCCCCAGCCCGCACCCACCTCTGTGCACCCCACCTCCCCACACACCCCTCATCCCATACTGAGCTCCAGAGGTCTGGCACTGTGATCTTCAGTGGAGCGGAAACACGTCTGGACTCATCAAAGCCGAACTGCAAAATGAAGAAATGCCGGTAAGCTGTATAATGACATAAATGGTGGGGGGTCAATTTAGGTGGATATCTCAGCCATATTTTTGAATTTTGGCTCCAAATTTTCAACATGGGTTTCTTGGGACCCCACCTCATAAACACATGCACTGTCATCTCGTTATTCAGTCCTGAAAGGTCATTTGACGGCCACTGCATCGAATCACCTTTTGGGACCGATTAATGAATTGACAGTGTCACTGTTCATGAGGTGAGGTCCCAAAAAGTCTATGTTGCAAATTTGGAAAAAACATTTCAAAAAAATGACTGCATTACGAACGTGCATTGTACAGGTTTCACACATGCTCATAACTTCGACAATTTTTAATATTTTTACTCCAAATTTTCAATATTGCCATTTTTTTACACCTGCTTATGAACAGAACAGCTGTCATTTTCACATCCTGCCCAAAATGTGTTTTCGTACATGTGGCACACAATGGCGTGATCGCTGTGGGAAATCAATGTTTGGGACAGATTAACAAACTCACAGTGACACTGTTCATGAGTGGAGGTCCCAAAATGCCTATGTTGAAAATTTTGTTAAAAAAGTCCCCAAAATAATTGCGTTACGGGTGTGCGTTGCACAGTTTCTACGCACGGTCGTGGCTTCACCAATTTTTCTTATTTCCACTCCAGATTTTCAACATTGCCATTACTTTATGCCTCCTCATGAGCAGTTCAGCTGTAGTCTTTTACATGCAGCCCAAAATGTGTTTTTGCACCTGTGGCACAGTCGCTGTGTAAAAACACCTTTTGGCTAACGAACTGATAGTGCCACTGTTCATGAGGTGGGGTCACAAAAGCCCATATTGAAAGTTTGGAGTGAACATACCAACAAACACCCAGGGCATTAGGGTTTCCAACCATAACATCCCACCCTGTAGAGGCTGGCAGGTGTCAGGGGTGTGACTTGGGATCGTTGGCTGTAATGCTCATGCCATTCTACCCCCAACCCCACCCTGCAGCCAGTGACAGGCATTGAGGTGTGCCTTGGAGTCTTCAGACCCAAAGTTCACCGCATTCTCCTATACTGCACCCATATCAGCATATTTCCTTATGGAATGGGGTGAGCGTAAGGTCCAAAGATCCCAAGGAACACTGCAACACCTGTCAGTGTCTGCAGGGCAGGGTGAGGTGAAATGGCATTAGTGTTACGGCTGATGACCCAAAGGCACACCCCAAAGCCTTTCAGTCTCTGCAGGGTGGGATGGGGTTAGTGTCAGTTCAATACTTCACTGCCATTCCTATTATGTATCTCTCTAACTCCTGCACTACCAATGCCAGCAAGACAACATTTGGCACTGACAATTGCTTGTCTTACCTTGTTCTAATGCAGTGTGGTTCAGGGTATTTTAGTAATGGGTGCTGATAGAGCGTTGCAGCCTGTTCAGATGCACAATTGAAACTGGCCTTGTTGGGCAGTGTTCAGAGGGATGGAGATTGGAATTTGAAGTTTGAAGTTCATATGTGCATTGTTAGCCTAACAGGTGGATCCAAATACCCGATCTGTATGAACTGGAGTGCCTCAGAGGATACCTTCGCAATCTGTATTTCTGTGTTTATTGTTTGTTTCACTTGTTGTTTATGTTCTAAGTTCTCCTTCTCCTATTACTTCCTGATGTTCAGTGTTTCCTGTTTCGACTAGTGATAGGAACTGATTACTGGTTTCAGTTTCAGAATTCATGGCTCTCCTTCCCTTATTACTATTATTTTTTTTTTTTTGCACCTTCTGTTTTTCAGTGCACCATTCTTCTTTATCCTCCTTTTGTGATTTTGTTTGTCTTTCTGGTCTGTTCTGTCACATCATCTAAATGTTCATTATTCACAACTGTTTTCTTCTTTATTCCTCTCTTCCACTATTTTCTTTAAATAGTTATTCTTAAGTGTCCCTGTCTCCATTTTCAGTTCCATTATCTTACATTAACATTCCTTGATTTTCAGACATTACTTGCAACTAAAAGTTGAAGTCAGTTACAGATTCAGTACTGAATTTGTTGCATATGATACATTTTATACAGATTTCCCCACTTGCCAATTTTATCAGTCCTGTGTTTATAATTGAATATGTCAGTATCTATAGACTAATTTCACAATATCCTAGAACATTTTTTGGTCTCCTAAGCAGAAGTTCTGGTTCCTCCATCCTGTCTGGCTGACACTGTAAGACACTGTTTCTGCCAATGTTCCCTTTGCATAGTGCTCACCAATGTTCACACAGGGGTCAGCTTATATACAGGTCAGACCAGAAATGACATGTGGTTCACTTTGTGTTTCACTGTGGATCAAAGGAAGACTTTAAGCTATAAAACAGGTGTTTAACTGACTGAATGCTTTTATACAGCAACTTTGCCCAGAACATGTGGTAAATATGCTTAGCAGCTCTTACAAAAGCTATCATACAACTGTCTGCTCACAGTTCTCCCGCTACCCACAATCCAACTAGCTCACCACTGTGATAGTATAGGAACACAGATTGGAAGGTAGTTTTCCAAGCTTGCCCAGGTTTTTAAAGGAGTTTAGAGGTAGAATAAGTCACAAAACACACGTACAGCAGCTCATCTTTAGCTGAGTATAATCACTACGCCAGCCGCACTATTCTCTCCATAGGCGTCACCTCACATACTGCTCAAAACAAGTGGAAACAAAATAGGAAAAAATATATTGTACACTTGCATTTCTTCATTATCTAAAGAGCAAAAATTCTGTACGCAGGGTAAATCTCAACAATTTAACCCATGTGATAGCTGCTCAGATGGTGTTTTGAGATATATTATTGCTCAATTAACAGATGACCTAGGCTGACTGAAAAATGATAATCAGTCACTCACTACTATGGTTGCAGAATTTATCCCAAAACTTTTGGGGACCCCTTTCCTGGAGTGTGGATCTTTGACTGAATTTTTTTGGGGGGAGCCTTGCCCTTAGGTTCCAGTGGACTGGCAGCACTTTTTGGAAAATTAGATATCGTATAAGGAAACTGAAGTTGCAATCACTGCCCTAAGTTCAAGTACTACCCTAGGGGAAGACGGTTGCTGGAAGTGTACACATATCTCAAGGATTTCCTGATGGATAAATTTGTCATTTAGCATAACTATATTTTATTTTCAAGTTCTATGCCTAGACATATGAACACTGGTCCTGACATCTTGTTACAGTACATAAGAAAGGGGACAGAAAGGAATACAAAAACTGGAGCTCTATTAGCCTTATTTATTCTGACATTAAAGTTCTGTCAAAAATCTTAAGTAACAGGCTAATGCAGATGGCTTAGCATGTATTAACCCCTTCTCAGTTTTGTGCAGTGCCAGGTAGGAGTATACAGGATTGTCTATTTGTAATAAGGGAAGTAATGGAGAAAGGGAATGCTGATATTCTGCCTGGGTTTCTCCAAACAGTCAAGCAGAGAAAGGCATTTGATAGTGTATCTGCAACAGACTCCACCTCTGTCACTGCTACCAGTGTTCTCACTACTCCAGTAGCTGCCACCACTCATCTTAAACACTCTTTTGGGAAATCTCCATGTCTGCTTCTCTTCAGACCCACTGCTCACACAGTATAGTGCTCCTTGCTCGAAGTCACACGACCACCCACTCTCTCACAGAATCCCTTACTTTGGAAATAGTCTATGGTAATGGTAGTCTTCTCCTCAGTAGTGGAAAAACAGTTTTTGTCAGTTATAAGTTGTTTAGCTGTATCATAAAGGATTCAATCCCAGACCAAGAAATATAAAAAACATATTTTTAATATTTCAAGATAACTACACAGATTCTACAGGATAGTATAACAAACAATAGGGAAATGTAATATCTACAAAAAAGGAAAAGAAACTTGTTTTCATCCAGATTTCACTCAGGAGATCTCTAACTCTCTCTCTCCCTCCATCTCTACAATGTGTAACTTACCACAAGACAGTTGAATCAGGCTGAGAACACTAGATGGTAGTTTGTTCCCTGTCTCCTGCCTAACTGCCTCTCAGAGCTCCTATAAGAGAGAACCCCCCCCGCCAAGGATACATCATTTAGTATGCCACTCTGATATCACAGATTCAAAATTCTTTGTCTCCAAGCATCCTTTAGTGCAGGGCTGTCCAACACATGGCTCACAAGCAACATGTTGCCCACCAAGCCTTTAAGTGTTGCTCAAGATTCCATTTTAAAAATGCTATTTTTTTTTCATGATCGTGCCCAGGAACTGTATTTTCTTTTAAATATGAACCTGCTCACATTTTAACTGAGTTAGCATGCCAAACATTGCATTGAAGTTCCATGTTGTTGCTAAAGAAGTTGTGAAATGTAATTATCACCTATTTTAAGCTGTATGCTAGGTCTCCTATTGTTCCTAATTGCTACAGTTACTGCAATTAGCATTCTGATGCAGAACTGCACAAGAATGCTGCTGATGGGCTTTACTTAGCCATCAGGTGACATCCAACCTCTTCAATTCTCCCTGGACTGTCCTTTGTGCGGTGATGCTGTGGTGATGCTGCTGATGTGTGCACAATGTATCGAGTCTCTGCCAGGTCTGTTGTTTGCACTTTAAAGGCTGTCCTGGCTGTGGTGCTGTTTGCAGGAACTGGTTCAATTGCATTTCTGCACTAAAGGGCTGACTGCATTTTTCTTTCCTGATCCACTGGCTGGCTATCAGAATCACCAGATGTCCTTACTAAAGGGCTGACTGCACATTATTTCCCTGAATCACTGGCTGGCTGTCAGAATCACCAGTCATCCTTACTAAAAGTAAGAATGCATTTAATTCAGCATAATTTCTAAAAGGACAGTCTTTTAAAAATTTCTGCAATTGGACAGCGTTCCATTGTCAGTGCGAGGGGCAGGTGTAATAAGTAATTGTACTGTCTTGCTGGGTTTGGGGGGTCACATAGCTATATATTAATTTCCTTTCCTTTCACTATTCACAGATACAAATAACTTTGAGTTAACCACCTAAAAAAAAACAAAGAATCTACTCCTACAATTTGAAAACTGAGTGGCAGGAGAAATATTTCTTCTTTAGCCATAATGGCAAATGTATTTGCCTGATTTGCCATGCCAGCATGTCTGTGGGGAAGAAGTATAATTTGGAACACCACTTTGAGACGACTCACAAAAAAAGTTGATACTGATTATCCTCAGCATACCAAACTCAGACAAGTCAAATTACAAGAATTGAAAATAGCTTTGAATGCCCAACAATCAAGTTTCATAAAGTCTGCTATTAAATCAAAAGCTGCTACTATTGCTTCATTCAAGATAGCTGAAATGCTGGTCAAAAAGAAAAACATGTTTGAAGATGGGGAGATAGTAGCAGGAAACATTATTTGCTGATTATAAAATTAAATCTGAAATTATCAATGCAGTTAAAGAGGTGCAGCTGTCAAGAAACACTGTTGCTAGAAGGATAGAAGCCATGTAAACCGATGTTGAGGCAAACTTAAAAAGTGATTTAGCTTCCTGCCATTTTTTCAGTTTACAGCTGGATGAATCGACTGATGTGACTGACACAGCTCAATTACTTGTTTTTGTGAGAATGGTGTTTCCTGATGTAAATTGTAAAGAGGAACTGTTGAAAAGTATCCCCATAAAATGCAAAACTTGTGGGGAAGACATTTTTAAGCAATTTAAATTATGCATTGAATCAATGAATGTACCACTGCATACATTAGTTGCAATTACAACTCGAGCAAGGATCACTGTACTGTGTAAGCAGTAGGTCTGAAGAGATGTAGACCTGGAGATTCCCCAAAAGAGTGTTTAAGATAAGTGGTGGCAGCTACTGGAGTAGTGAGAACGCTGGTAACAGTGATAGAGGCTGAGTCTGTTGCAGATACAGTGTCAAATGTCTTTCTCTACTTGACTGTTTGGAGAAACCCAGGCAGAATACCAGCATCCTCTTTCTCCATTACTTCCCTTATTATAAATTAACAATCCTGTATACTCCTACCTGGCACTGCACAAAACTGAGAAGGGGTTAATACATGGTAACCCCCTCAATGTTAGGTGCACATGTAGGTTTTTTATCACCGTGCAGAAAAGATTCTTGCTTCCCAGACTTCATAAGCTACATTGTATTATTCATCAGCAATCATTATGCACACAAGTTATTGATTGTCAGCATGTTATGAGTGTGGTGTTAAAAATAGTTAATTCAATCAGAGCCAGACAACTACAGCACATGCTGTTTAAAACTATTTTTGAAGACCGTGACGCAGAGTACAGCTGCTTACTTTTGCACACTGGGGTTAGGTGGCTAAGCAAAGGGAAAGTTTTGAAACAATTTCAGGATCTTCTTCCAGAAACTTACTGATCCTGTGCGTCTGGGTAATTTGGCATTTTTTAACTGATTTAACATAGAAGCTTACTTTGCTTAATTTAGAATTATAGGGTGAAGAGAAAACAGTGATTCAGATGATAGTATCAGTAAATGCATTTCAAATGAAGCTAGAAATGTGGATGAACCAGCTCCTGCAAGGCAGCTTTCAACATTTTCCTAGTCCAGAAAATAAAGTTGAAGAAGGGATAGAATTTGATAACACAAAGTATGCAGCTCATCTGGACAGGATAGCCAGGGACTTTGACAGAATATTTGCAGAATTTGAAAAATTCAGAACTTTCATTACTAGCCCATTTTTTAGTGACTGATGTAAGCAGAACAGCAAATGAAATATCAAATGTATTCAAACTCAGTTCTTCACAGTCTGAATTTGAAATCATTGGCCTGCATGCAGATGTTCAATTACAGGCCAGATGTAATAATGCATACTTCTGCAAATTAATTGATAAGCATAAATTTCCTCTGTTAAAACAGTTGTTTCTTAAATTAACAGTTTGCTTTGGATCTACCTACCTCAGTGAAGTGGGATTTTCTGTTATGTAAATATTAAAATCTAAATTAAGATCAAGTTTAGCTGATGGCCACTTGAATGATTGTATGAGAATGGCTGTAACTCACTACACTCCAAATTACATGAAGTTGGCTGATAACATGCAGTGTCAGAGCTCACATAAAATTATATAATAATATGAACAGATTATACTGATATTTAAAATGGATATTCGTTTCTGAACTCAACATGATTATAAAAAATAATGAATAAAACTTGATTAAAAATTATTACTGCCTAATAGTGTTATTGTGCATATTAATGTGTATATGCGTGAAACAAATTGAGGTAATATGTTGTGCGCATGATGCACTGGATGTCACGAATGGTGATGTTGCTCTCCTCATGGTTTCTAAGTTCAAAAGTTGCTCGCTGAACAAGAAAGGTTAGACAGCCCTGCTTTAGGGGAACCAGTCTTTACTTGTTTGAGATGTCCGGTACTGTGGAATGTTTGGCTTAGCTGTGGTCTGGTTGAAATGAAAGGCTCTGTCCAAGAGATTCAATCCTTTAGTGATATGTACACCCAAGCCTCTGGTAGTTTAAAACCTGATCAGCAGAAACTCACACAAGTTCCCAACTGGAAGTTAAAGCCATACCATACAGGTACACAGCCATCATAGTATACCACCCCTATTTGTTTTCTGTACATAAAGACTAAGATTTGCAGGCCTCTTTTATTTCATGGATTAAAGCACTATACTCTTTTGCTTACATCCCCCTTCATTAATGGATGGAGTGGTGACCAGTTTCTGCAACATAGGGGGGTGAGTCAAGGGTGCCCACTCAGCCCAATGCTGTATGTGCTATGTACCAATCCTTTATTGCAGGTTCTGAATGTACACAGGAGGATAACTGCCATGTCCAGGCCAAAAGATACTGTACCTGTAAGTACAGTGACATATGCAGATGATGTCACACTTTTAGTAAAGGATGATGAGTTTGGAAGAACTGCTACTTAGGTATTTTCTGAAATTGCTTTTTGGGCTCATGTTTAAATCTTGACAGGAGTATTAGCCTGGCTTTAGGTGTATGGCTTATGGACAATATCTGTGACATAACCAGCATTTCCTTCTCCCTAGTTCCTATGAAAACACTGGACATTTCTTTTGAACAAGGTAGCATTGTCTGGTATAATTTATTTATTTATTTTGTTTTTGTTGACCGGGTAAGTGCACTAGATAAATTCTGCTTATTTTTAGGAATGATCAAGGGGAAGGGGATGCAGATGAATGCCAAATGACCTTGAACTAGAGTAATCTGTTGGTGGTATTTTTAGTGAATGGGGGGAAATTTGGCCAAGGCATCCAGGAAATTCCCCTACTGTGCTGTAGGGGGACCCGCCATCCATCTGCAGGATGGCCACTCAGGCTGGACCTCTGGAGGGTGCAGATGCTTTGGAGAAGGAAGAGCTAGCCTCCTCTCCTTTCCTAGGTATGTCAGAGGCTGAAAATGTGAATTCTACTCAATTGAAAATTGTATCAGAGGAAGACATCGCTGAAGTTTATGTTTCTACTGAAGATTTAATCCCACAGATGCTTCTTGCGAAGGAGAGGGATTTAACCTGCTATTTGGCTCTTAAACAGCAGGAAATTCTAGCCCTAGTACGTTTTGAGGAAGAACACCACAAAGTAGAAAGTGATTGCCTAGCAGCTTGACTCACTTCACTGCATTCTGGGGATTCCCCTGTCATTCTGGACACCTGGCCTGTCAAACTCCCAGATAACACTACAGTGACTAATGCCTCACTGGGGCCAGGTAAGTCTAATTCAGTTTGCCTTCTTAAGGATTCCTCACAGGCTAGCAGTTCTGTCACCACTCACGGTGTGTGCCTACAGCCTGAACTTTTTTGCTTTGCTTATCCTGTGCAAAAGAGGTGCTGTGCCTGGGATTACAGGTGAGTGGGGCTTGCTTCTTGAGTCACCTGACGGTTGGACCGCTGTCGGCACCCTCCCTGTCATTATTCTATCTAAATCTGCTGGGTTTATTTTTAAACAGCCCCAAGTTGTGGGAGAATTGCCTGATGTGGTGTTTCAGAATGATAACAATGATCAAAAAGGTCTTGCTAACTTTATGTTTTCTGGAGCTGGTCTCAAGCAGGAGTAATTGAGTGAGGTCAGAAATAAAAGTGATGCCATTCTCCTTGCTAATCAGAACTTGCTAACTTCCCTGACAAAACACTCATTCAAACAACATGAAGTCTTGCTATATTATGACTATTGCAGTTTGTCCCAGCCTTAGAACTGCTCTGGAGGTGAAAGAGTTAACTTCCATGCAGAGCATGGAGCTTAGAGCGCGAGCTCGGTTCAGAAGCTCTGTTAGGCTGGTTTCAAACCGAAACCGTCAGATTCTTTACTCCGCCTCACTGAACAGTCGCTCCGGAGATTCCTCCTGTTGCTCGGTTCATTTCTTCGGTTTAAAGCGCTATTTCTCGGTTTAATTTAACCGCGATTTAATTATTTTAACCGCAAAACCGATCGGTTCAGGCTCTGTCTATGGTAATCGTAAGTAATAGATAGGGTTTTTTCTGTGTGGAACTTGTAAAGTGTTATCGGTTCGGTTGAACCGATCGAATTGTATTAAAATATAAGTTTAAAGCCTTTTAAGGCTTCTTAGAGTGCGGTTCCCGGTTCTTATCGGTTCTAAAAAAAACGGATTTCATTACGGTTTTTTCCACGACCCGTGACATGGTTTGGAACCGATAAGGGTGTCTTGCCTGGCACTGCCATTAAAAGGGCAAGTTTGTTGGTTAGGCTGGCATCATGTCTGAGAAACCCAAAAGAAAAACCGGGCCGACTGGGTTTCAACACTGTAGTGTCTGTGGGGAAGCCTTTGCCAAGGCTGACCCACACACTACATGTGTCTATTGTCTGGGGTTTGACCACCTCAATTCAGACTGCCAGATTTGTAAAAATTTCCCTGCAGCCACCCTGGACAAGAGAGTAGGCAGGCTCAGGGAACGTGAGGCCAAAAAGTCCGCTGACCCAGATGGCCAGCCCGGTTCGGTGCCAACTGAACCGGAGGGAGTGCCCTCTGACCAGGGCGAGACTTCCTCGGGCCAATGAAAAGCTGGCTCTGAGGAGCCAGTTCCAGCAAAGAAATCTAAAAAATCAGCAGGTTTGGAGTCCAAAATTCCTTCTCCAACTGCTGCAGAGATAGCCAGGGTAACAGATTGTCAGTCCTGTCCCTCCGAACTGCCACTGTCTGGCAAAGGTCAGTTCGGTCGATTCCAGTGGTTCAGGATTATGATAGAAGAGTTCTATGAACCAGAGGAGGGGATGAGGATTATGATCAGTGTGAATGTGACTTTGAAAGTCTGGATGTGCCCATTGAACCGGACATCTCCCCAGACAGACCTTCAGGTGAGTCTCCCCCTAGGCTTTCTGAGTCCCCTTCTCATTTTTTGTTTTATAAAAAAGTTGCTGAGACACTCCAGCTTCCCTTAGAGGAGGCTTTGGATGAGCAAGAGGAGCCTGACTATGTGGAGATGATGGATATCCCAGAGTCCAGGAGGTTGTCCATCCCTTTACATAAATCTTTTAGAAAACAAACAATAAAAATTTTAAAAGCTCCTAATTCTGTGCCTCCTGTGGATAGAAAGATGGACAGGAGGTACACTTTGTCAGGTCCTGATACAGATTTTCTTTCACAGCAATGCAGTCATGTTGGAGTAGTTCAGGCTGCAGCCTGTGATAAAGCTAATATTCCACTGGCTTCACATCCTCCTGACAAGGATTCTAGGAAGATTGATGCCATGGCCAAAAACAATACATGGCAGCATCCTTGGGACTCAGACAAGCTAACTATATGGCTTATGTTGCAAGATACCAGAAATCTAGATGGGATACTGTCATGGCCTTAGCCAAACAGGTCCCTGGCCAGCTCGCAAAGGAGCTGGAGCAGGTGGCTCTTGATGGTATTGAGGCATCTAAGGTGCAATTCCATGCTGCAGTGGATTCTAATGATGTATCCTGTAGAGTCATGGCTACATCTGTGGCTTTTTGGAGATTGGCCTGGCTCAGGTGTACTACTTTGTCACAGGATACCCAGTCTAAGGCTATGGATTTTCCTGTGGTGGGAAATTCTCTGTTTGGGGAGCAGACAGAGAATTATATGAAGAAACTAGATGAATATAGAACCACTTACAGGAGTGCACAAGCCAAGGAACGGCAAGCCACTCCTCAGAGGCAGCCCCCCAGGGGTAGGGGTAGGCCTTTTCACAGGCCTTTTTACCAGACCCAGGCCTCCGCCTCTTCAGCCTATGTACAGAGAGGGTTCTTCAGAGGAAGAGACAGATGGGGTTTGAGCAGGCCTGCTCCCACCCCTCAGCCTAAAGCTCCTGCCAAACAGGCACTCTGATGGGATGCCCAGGGTCGGCTCTCCACTACCTGTAGGGGGCAGGTTGGCTCACTTTGTCCAGGACTGGCAGTCTTTAACTTCAGACAGGTGGGTCCTGGAAGTAGTGAGCCAGGGTCTGGTTCTCAGCTTCAAGAAATTTCCAAAGATGAGAGCCAGATCTTTTCCACCTACAAACCCTTCAGAGACTCTTGCTTTGGAAGCAGAAGTCTCAACCCTCTTGGCTCTCAGAGCTGTAGAAAAGGTTTCTCCCCTTCACCAGGGCAAGGGTCTGTACTCCAGGTACTTCCTTACCCCAAAAAAGACAGGAGAGTGGCGGCCTATCCTGGATCTAAGATATCTAAACAAGCACCTTTTGAAGCCAAAGTTCAAAATGATGACACTGGGAATGATTTTACCTTCCCTAAGGCCAGGGGACTGGCTAGCCACCCTGGACCTCAAAGATGCCTACTTCCATGTTCTTATCAGAAGCTCCCATCGAAAGTACCTCAGATTCGAACTGCCCCAGGCCATTATCAGTTCAGAGCAATGCCCTTGGCCTCACTTCTGCCCCAAGGGTGTTCACAAAATGTCTGGCAGTAGCAGTCTCACCCAAGAAGGCAAAGATTGCCATTTTTCCCTACCTGGATGACTGGCTCATTGTGGGTCAGTCTCCAGACCAGGTCAAATCACACCTGCTAGTTACCCAGCAGCTGCTTACCTCTCTGGGATTTCTTCTCAATCTTCCAAAGTCAGTTTTGGAACCTGTCCAGGTACTCACCTTTATAGGTGCAGAACTGGACGCAAAGCAGGCCAGAGCCTTCCTTCCCTTGGAAAGGGTAAGGACCTTAGTGGCCCTGGCTGCCTCCTTCACTCTGCAGGTCTCTCGACCAGCAAGGCATTTCCTGCAGCTCCTAGGGCACATGGCTGCCTCCACAGCTGTGGTGCAAGGAGCAAGATTTCAGATGAGGGACATTCAGTTCCATTTGAGAGCTTTCTGGTCTCAAAGAAGGGATCCTCTATCCAAGCTAATCCCAGTGACTTGAACGCTGATCCAGGCCCTTCAGTGGTGGCAGGATCAGAGCAATCTGAGACAGGGGGTGCCTTTCATCCCTCTGTCCCATTCCTTGACCCTTACTACAGATGCATCCCTCTTGGGATGGGGAGCTCACATGGGCGACCTCTCCACCCAGGGATTATGGTCCCCTCAGGAATCTCTGTTCCACATCAATCTGTTGGAACTCAGAGCTGTTTTTCCTGCACTTCAGGTTTTCTCTGCATCTGTTCAGAACAAGGTGGTACAGGTCAGAACAGACAACACCACTACAATGTGGTACATCAACAAACAAGGGGGCACTCGGTCTTCGGCCTTGTGCACCGAGGCGATGAAGTTGTGGTCTCTGGCTTACTCCCTGAACACTTCCCTCATAGCAGTTCACCTCCCAGGCAAGGACAATGTCCTGGCAGATGCTCTCAGCAGGATTTCCCAGGGCCATCACGAATGGTCACTGGATTCCCTAGTACTGGGGATAGTGTTTGCCAGATGGGGCACTCCTCAGATAGATCTTTTCACAGCCCCAGACAATCATCAACTTCCACTGTTTTGTTGCAGGCCCCCAGTGTTGGGCTCAGTTCCCTGGATGCCTTTCTCCTCGATTGGGAAGGGAAGTTTCTTTATGCCTTTCCCCCCTTCCTTCTCCTGTTCAAAGTACTAGTCAAAATCAGGTCTCAGCCCTGCAAGATGATCCTGATTGCTCCAGACTGGGCCAGGCAGCCCTGGTACCCACTCCTTCTGTCCTTAGCAGTCCATCTTCCCCTGTGTCTCCCAGGAACCACAATCTGTTAACCTGTGCTCAGGGAGAGTTTGGTATCCGAATCTCAAATCTCTCAACCTCAAGGCTTGGCTCTTGAGCAGTTAGAGTTGCTGATTTGCAACTTTCTCAAAGTGTTCTCGAAATCCTGAAGGCTGCTAGGAAGCCTTCCACCAGGGCTACTTATAACCCAAGTGGAAAGGTTTTCATATGGTGTTCTGGGAAGCATGTTTCCAGAATCTGCTGATCTACCCACTGTATTGGACTATATGGTCCATCTTAATTCTTTGGGACTGAGACCAGCCACCCTGAAAGTGCACTTGGCAGCTGTCTCTGCCTTCATTTCAGCAGGGAAGCCCTCTTCTCTTTCTGCTCATCCTGTATTTTCCAAGTTTTTTAAAGGATTGCTTCACACCAATCCTCCATTCAGGGACCCTGCCCCGGCTTGGGATCTTAATGTATGCATTGCTCAGCTAATGCAACTCCCCTTTGAGCCTCTGTCTTCAGCAGAGCTTAAGTATTTGACTTGGAAAACTGTATTTTTGGTAGCCATCACTTCTGCCAGGCGTATAAGTGAGTTACAGGCTTTATCAGTAGAAAATGACTTTATTTCCTTTCACAGGGATAAAGTAGTCCTCAGGACTAACAGGAAGTTTTTGCCTAAGGTGGTTTCAGATTTCCACCTTAACCAATCTATTTCACTTCCAGTGTTCTTCACTGACCATTCCTTCTCTGGTGAGAGGAGGCTGCACAGCTTAGATGTTAAGAGGGCCCTAAGTTACTATATAGAGTGTACCAAGGGTCACAGGTTTGACTCCCTCCAACTGTTTCTTACTTATGGTGAGGTTGGGAATGGGAGACCTGCCACTAAGAGATCCATTGCCAGGTGGATCATTTCTTGTATCCAATTTTGCTATCAAAAGCTGGGTAAGGTTCCCCCCTCAGGCCTGAGGGCTCACTCTACCAGATGTACAGCTGCATCTCTAGCTGCTGCTAGAGACATCCCTATCTTGGAGATATGTCAGGCAGCTACTTGGAAGACAGTACACACTTTCACCAAGCATTACTCCCTGGATATTCAGGCCAGAAGGGATGCTCGGTTTGGCACAACCGTGCTTCAGAGCCTATTCCCTAAGTAGGTTCTGTCCCTCCTTCATGGAGGTACTGCTGTGTAGTCTGCAATAGTCATAATATAGCAAGACTTCATGTTGTTTGAAGAAAAAATTACTCACCTTAGTAATGTTGTTTCTTCTAATGGAGTCTTGCTATATTATGACCTCCCCCCCAGCCTGCCCCTCTCAGAACTCCTACTTTGGGTATGGGGTGGGTAGTCCTCTGTTGGCATTTATTGATGCCCTCTTTCATGTTTGGGTGTTGTGTTTATTTAGTTATTTTATCTTATTTTTCTGGTCCACTGACTTGAGTCTTTGTGTTGGGACCAGGAAAATGTTAATATATTAGTGGCCAGCTGGCTGGTGTAGGTTACAACTACACAGAACCTTAGTGAGTTTTGCTTTCGTAAAGATCTGGCGGTTTCAGTTTGAAACCAGCCTAACAGAGCTTCTGAACCGAGCTCGCGCTCTAAGCTCCATGCTCTGCATGGAAGTTAACTCTTTCACCTCCAGAGCAGTTCTAAGGCTGGGACAAACTGCAATAGTCATAATATAGCAAGACTCCATTAGAAGAAACAACATTACTAAGGTGAGTAATTTTTTCTTACAGTGCCATCTACTGATCATTTGGCGACTGCTCTCCCTAGTGAAACATGGTCTCCACAGAAAGCCTTGTCAGGAGCAGGGTTGAAGCAGTCTCCTGGTGAAATCTGGGTCTCTGACCCTGACTGGGATGCACTTTTACAATTTCACAAGCTTCTCCAGAGTGGAAGCCTCAAGGGATTATGCAGTCTGTAAAAAGTGGCTCTTCGCCTGCTGCTTTAGCAGCACCTATTACACCTCCTCCCTTGGATTCTACTACAGGCCCACCCATGGTAACTACTACTGCAGATGACTTACAGTCTTTCCCACCATTGGCATCTCGTCATACTCCTGATATTGGATCCCTTCTATCGCTGGTACTACTATACATTCAGACTCTGATCATAAACAGTTATTATCTGAGCTTTTTCTAAAACCAAGAAGGAAGCAACACCCCAAAGGAACGCGGTTCATACCAGATATAAAGGGGGGTTGCAGGATAGACCAGATCAGTATCATGTTGGGAAGGTTCTTTTAAAAGATTCCCTACATTGTTATCCAAGGGAGGTTTATGCATTCATAAATATCTTGGGGAAGGATAATTTTGATGTCAGTTTTTGCACAGCTTATGCATTAGATTTGTTCTGGGAAAGGTATGGGCAAGTTAAGTTTTCTCCTACATGGACTCCCTTTGTTGTAATACCTTTGAGTGAACCTCTTGTTAAATATTTTACGGTCATGTTTCACAATGAGGGGGTCCATGTAGAGGACATTACTTATTGGTTATTGCAGAAGTGTGAGGTTCTAGGGGAACCTGAAGCTATTTTAGATAGTGAACTTTTCTGGACCAGAGGTTGGAAGTATAAGGTCAAACTCCGTCAGACTGACACTGGTATTGAACATATCCCTAACTCCTTCTTACTGGGTAGAGACCGAAGGGTGTGTTTTTATGCAGGGCAGCCTCAGGCATGTTACAAATGTGGCTCTCAGATACATCTCTTCAGTACTTGTGACATGCCCAGATGCAATAATTGTGGGGAGGTAGACCACATTATGATGCAATGTCCAAACCGTACTCGGTGTGATTTATGGGAGGAGTCTGGGCATGTCTTTGGGGAATGCCCATGGGTTGCACACAATAAGGTGTCCTGCATCAGCCCTGAGCTACTCATTCAACAGCATGAGACACTGCCGGTGCTGATTTTGTTGCTCCAAAGGCCCCCCCTACAGGACCCACCCCCCCTTCCCTGGGGCTGAAGGCTGATGCTCTCATAATTGTTTCTGACAGATCCCCTATGCTACCTAATCCGTCACATGAAACTGTGGACCAGCCCCTTGTTGCTGATATCCTGACCCACATCTGTTATGATGACCCAGTTAGTACAGCTGCTGGGGATCTTGATGCGCCTTTGCAGGATCCTTTACCTTGCAGATGATCTTCAAGGTTTATAAAAACTGCTTCTTCTGACCCCTCCACCCCTTCCCTCCCGGTGGAAACTAAACATTCCTATTCTGCCCTTTTCACATCTTGGGGTGATTCTGAGATGGAAGTGTGAGACTCAGACTCACAAAAAATCTTTGGTACAGCAGAGCTCTCATGCTATGGACCAAGGGACATATACAGGGAAAAAGAAGAAGAAAAGGAAAAAAAAATAGCCTTGTTTAGGCTCCTTTTTTCTTCATTTCAATGGTTTCTTGTACTTTAGGTTCTCTTAATGTTCATAGCTTATTAAATTCTGATAAGAGACAAACTGTTTTTCAGTATTTACATGACCTTAATTTGGATGTTTTTTAACTTCAGGAGACTTGAATGTATACTGAGGACCATATTTGGAGGTTTAAAAGAGACTGGGTTTGGGGGCCCTCTTATTGGTCATTTGGCTTGGATAAGGCAGATGGTGTGGTGATATTGTTTCACTCCTGTTCCTTTTCATTGCGTAAATTAATTGATTTAATCCCAGGCAGAGTGCTGATTTTAGATGGCCTCTGGAAAGATATGGATTGCTGGTTTATTTCTGTATATAATTCACAAGTGAAAGAGGAGAAAGTCTGCCATATGGTTACTAACTATGAGGTTTTTTATGTGGGGAGTTTAATTTAGCAGTGTCAGTGGCTCAGCAGGTAGCACACTCACCTCTGAGGCCAGGAGATCAGAGGGCTGTGGGTTCAGTTCCCACATCTGGCACTTGGATTAATATCCCAGTACTGATACTGTAATGCAGCATGAGAGGGGTGCTGCATTTCTGAGGTGCCGTCTTTCGGATGAGACGTTAAACCGAGGTCCCATCTGCCTGGATTGGTGGTAGTTCAGGTGGATGTTAAAGATCCCATGGCACTTATCGAAAAGAGTAGGGGAGTTTCCCCAGTGTCTTGGCCAAATTTCCCTCATTCACTAAAAATACCACCAACAGCTTAATCTGGTTCAAGGTCAGTTGGCATTCATCTGTAACCACCTCCCCCGAGTTGTGCCTGAAAATAGGCAGGATTTGTCTAGTGCACTTACCCGGTCAACAAAAGCTAAATAAATAAAATAAAAATAAAATTGTAGTATTATGCGGGATAAAAAAGGAAACAAGATGAGGGTAAAAAAATGTATTGTGATTCTAATGCATTGGCACAACTTGTGACTACTGCGGGCTTAATTGACTGCCACATGTATCACAAAAATGGCCCTTAATTTACTTACATGCGGAATACTTACACATCCACTATTGATTATGTTTTTCTTTTCCTGAACTTACCTAAGGGGTCATTAGATACAGTATTACCCCATAGCATTTTTGGACCATATTCTACTGATATTGTCCTTGGATCAAGTGGTTGTAAGTTCCACTTTGCATGGTAGGTGGAAACTTAACACCTCGGTCTTAACCGACCCTATTTTTCTTTGTAATATGGGGGATTTACTTAAAGCTAGATTATCAGCGGAATGTTTATACCCAGATAAAGGAGAATGGTGGTTCGATACGAAACATGATATAAAGACTTGGTTCATGAAATATGACAAAGCACTGGGAAAAAATAAATTCTTGAAGTATTTATCTCTTCGATGACAGTTACAAAATTTATACTCTTTAGCTAATCTCTCTACATTTGATTATTCACTGCAGACTGCTATAAATTAAAGATGCTATGTATTTGTTTCAATATGATTGGGCAGAGATAATTCAGACAATGTTGTACAATGGTATTGAGAACACTCCTGTGGGAGACCCATTTGAGGCCTGTAAAACTATTAAGGAGAGCATGGCTATGGATTTTTTGATCTCCTCAGATGGACGAAGGGTGAGTTCACCTGAGGGTTTGGCAGAGTTGATTCAGATGCATTATGAGACTCTTAAACCACATGCACCAATTCAGGAACATGACGTTATGGCCTTTTTAAAATCAAATTTAGTCCCTGATTCTCCTGCTGAAATACTTCAGTTACAGGCCCCTATTACTAAAGCTGAAATAGTACGGGCCATTATGGCTCTTAATAATAATAATACTTTGCCAGGTTTGGATGGCATTCCTCATTTATTTTATAAAACTATTTGTCAGCAAATTGCAGATAGTTTGGTCACTGTCTATATATACTGGTTTAATACTGATACCATACACCCTTCCTTTGCTGAATGATTATTAGTCTATCTTTTCAAGAAGGGAGATAGATCTTGCATTAGTAATTGGAGGCCTTTTGTTTTGTTAAAGGAAAACTACACCCAAAACTTGAAAAAATATATGTTGTGCAGAGTGTTTTAATTTGTATGTGAAGTTCTAGTGTTTCCTTCCCTCTGACTGGTATTAGGAGTTTTTCCCAAATTAGCCTGCTAGCTTTATGCTAGTTTTACGACCCCTGGGGATCTTCATCCCTGATAGCTTAATTGTATTTATTGTTCCCACAGTGCATCTTGTTTCATATCACTGTGATGTAAGAGAGACCCAACATTCAGCACACACATGCCAAACAAACTAAATATCTTGGAAGCTTTACAAGCTGCACAAAAATTACCAGCAGCAAAGTTTATCAGGACAGTAAAACCTTTAGGATGAGGGTGGTCACCAAGCTGAATTCTACAGATTTTAAAATATAGCCATCTCTATTGTTGCGAACTGATTGTAATGCAATACTTTCTGCTGGATTTATGAGCTCTGCTACATCACCATCACATTAAACAAGTTGCATTGTAGGACAAAGAAATACAATTAAGCTATTTGATATGGAGATCTCCAGGGGTCATAAACCTACCCTTAAGCTAGCAGACTAATTTAGGAAAAACTCCTAATACCAGTCAGAGGGAATGAAACACTAGAACTTCACATACAAATTAAAACACTCTGCACAACATATTTTTTTTCAAGTTTTGGATGTAGTTTTCCTTTAAACACTGATTATAAGATTCTCACACATATGTTGAATGACATTTACAACCTTATGCTTCCATAGTACTTTCTCCACAGCAGTTCTGTGGGCTCCTGGATAGGAGAATCCAGCATGCTTTCATGACATTTAGAGATGTGATTGATCATTGTAATGTTTCGTGACTGTCGAGATGTGTGGTAGCGGCTGATCAGGAAAAGGCATTTGATAGAGTTTATCATCCATATCTGTTTTTCGTTTTGGAATCGTATAAAGTACCTTTGATTGGTATCAGACAACTCAAACTATTGTATTCCTTTTTCACTGTATGGCCACTTCTAAATGGGATAGTTGGACAAAGTTTTGATATTTATCTAGGGGTTCAACAGGGGTGCCCCTTCAGCCCTCTTTTGTATATTTTTTCATTAGACCCATTGCTTAAATTCATTGGGATGCACCCACAGTGGCAAAGTTTGTCAGGACTCGGGATACCACAAGCATTACACATTCAAGCATATGTGGATGATATTTGTGTTTTATTTTCACATAAGGAACAGGTTGTGTTATTTTTTTCAGGAAATTAAAATATATCAGATAGTGTCAAATGCTAAACTTAACAAGACTAAAAGTAAGGAGCTTTTAATAGTGAGAGCACTGGATTCTCCTGGCCTGGTGGAAGGAATAGCTGTTTCTCATGATCTGTTAGAAATTTTATGAATAGTGTTTGGACCTCAAAATCTTACCATTGAGAACTGAGGGCTGTTGTTGCATAAAGTGGAGTTGAAGGTGCACAGATGGAAGCAGTGGAGATTTATTAAACTACAGAGGATTATGATTCTTAAGAAATTCATACTACCATTATTACATTATGTGGCAATGTGACAGAAACAAAAAGATGGGATAGGCTACCAGAAATAGTACATGCCAAAGCACCAAAGAGAATGCTCTGCACATATCAGCATTACAACCCAGAGAAATGAAAAGGATGCTCCTGCAGTTACAGAGCTAGTCTCTACTGTCAACCATAATACTCCCCTGAACGACAGCTATCAGGGAACCCAGTTGATTTTCAAGCCTATTGACCGATGACATCAGGCTAAAAGCCACTGACAACAGAATATAGGCCAAGGACAGAGCTGCAACCTGCCACTCTTATCTCTTAGCACTGATGAGGTGCTCAGTAAAGCACGGTGACAGAAACAAAAAGATGGGATAGGCTGTTAGTCTCCAAAATTTGAATCCCATTCCAAGCTACTAAACCCCAAATCAGATTTACAATTCAGAAACAAGCAGCGGCCTCTGGATCAACTCAGGCAACCAGTCCAAGTGATACAGCATAATTGACAATCTCTGCACAGCTCCCCTGCTCTTCCAGTGTTCCATTACAGAGTATTCAAGCAACAAGGACTGCCGCCTAAGTTCTCAAAAAACCTAAAGTACCAGAAAAGGCTACTGGGGTCTGATTTTCAAAAAGTTGCTAAGCACAGCGCAAACATTTGGGGTGCACTTTGTGTTTTCCCAGGTGTCTAATGTTGCTATTCTCAGTTGCATAGCACACTTTCACTATCTGACTAAGAATAGGGCCTGGCCAAGTCAGTGCTAAGCCCATTAGCACCGCCCTGACATGGAGCCAGGAGTATGGCTCCCCAATGAATAGTGCAGGTGCGCTATTTCCAATTCACAAAAGCAGCAATGTAAATGACCCCATTGTGCACACAAGGCACTATGTGACCATTTGCATGCCCATTATGGGCCCATTTACACAGACTGTATCAGAGTTTAGTGCACTCCTTAGCCCCTGCCCTTAGTTAGCCCCATGTCCCTGGTGTGTAGTGGTCCCTCCACCCACCCTATGTAAACAAATATGTTTCCCTGGTGTCCAGTGGTCCCTTCCCCACCCTATGCCCTGCCCAATACTAAAAGAACATTTTCTCTGGTGTTCAGTGGTCCCTCCTCTCATCTGATCCCATGCATGAGCATGACATTAAAACTCTCCCTGGTGTCGTGTTGTCCCTCCACTCACCTGATCCCTCACCCGATGTATGATAACTTTATCCCTGCTGTCTAGTGGCCCACCCCACTGATCTCCAGCCCGATGTTAGGAATTAAACTTCCCCTAGTGTTTAGTGGCCCCCCCTGCTGATTGCCAGCCCACTGTAATAAAGCAATCATTCCCTGGTGTCTAGTATTCCCCCCTCCTGATCCTTGGTATGCTATCATGAAACCATTCCCTGGTGGCTAGTGGATCCCCTACCCTGACAGGTATTGCTCCACCTCCCCGCTTCCCCATCTTGTCCCAAGCCAGTGACTGGTACAGCCGTCCACTCTCCACCATGGCTGGCTGACAACTGAGCTGTTGATGAGCACATACTACAGTACATTACTGTAGTACACACTAATTGACAGTGCAGTCTGTGGCTGGCCATGGTGGAGAGGGGAGGGCTGTCCTGGTCACTGGTTCAGGGTCAGGATGAGGGGGAGAGGGTGGTGGTGCACTACCTTCTGTGGTTGGGGGGTTGGGGCCCACTAGCCACCAGGAAATGGTTTTACAACAGCATACAGGGGATTGGGGGAGACTCTGGACAGTGGGGAATCAGTATTAAAACATCAGCTATGGGTGCAGGTAGGGGAGAGAACACTGTACACCAGAGAATACTTGTTTTATTATAGCAGACCAGAGATCGAGGGGGATCACTAGACACCAGAAAAAGTTTACTTTCTAACATCCAACTGGTGATTGGTGGGGGGGGCTGCTAGACACAAGGGATACTGTAGTCATACATTGGGTGAGGAGAGAGAACACTGGACACCAGGGAGAGTCTCAATGTCATACTTAATCATTGGGACTGAGTGGGGGAAGGGACCACTGGACACCAGGGAAACATTCTGTTATTATCAGAAAAGGCATCAGGTGGGAAAGGGAACACTGGACAGCAGGAAAAGGTTATTTTACTATCAGGCAGGGCATCAGGTGGGGGGTGAGAACATTGGGCACCAGGAACACATAATTTTTTTATTGGGCATGGGATTAGATGGAGGGGGCAATGGAAAAGGTTGCATATATTGGTAGAGGGATCAGGTGAGGGAAGGCATCACTGGACACCAGAAAAATTATATTCTATCATCAGGCATGGGAGCTGGGGGATGACGACTAGACACAAGGGAAACATTTATGTCTTATTGGGCACTGGATCAGGTGGGGGGAGGGACCACTGGAATCAGAAAAAACATATCTTTTAGAAGAGACAGGTATTGGGTGGGGGAGGAGATCACTGAACACCAGGGAAAACATATACTTTAGATCAGGTGGGCATTGGGAGGGGAAGGAACACTGGACACCAGGGAGTGTTATGCTGAGGGTCTAGTGGGGATTACCTCACAGTACCTCAGCCAGTCACTAGGGTTGTGCCGATTAGGAAAAGGTCTCCATTAGTGGTATTTGCTCCACACAAGGGGACACCCCAAGAACAATTTACTGCACAGTACTTCATTCAAGGTACTGTACCTTTCTCTCCAGAAGAACCTATATTCTTTACAAATTTCTGCAAGGTTTGAATTTGCACAAAATCTGCATCCACACCTGTTTAAAGTTGATGGGAATAGCTCCACTGGTGTGTTTGAATACTCTCCAATGACTCTAATAATTCATGCCAAACTGCACCATGTGCACCATAACCAAAAGCAGACCATTCTGGGAACGCCAAAAGCCATACTCTACTCTGAGAATATCTGTATGTGTGTGTGGGGGGTGGGGCTGAAGGATAAGGGTCAGATTACACTAGACTGAACAGGGTCTACAACATCTTACGAATTTGTTTTTTTGGACAATGACAGAGGGCATATTCTATCAGGGAATGCCAAAGGCATGATACCAGTGTGGGTCCAAAGATCACATAAGTACTGCCTGTGGGAAAGTATGTTGTGGGTTACACACTGAATTGAGAAATTTTTTCTGTACATAGTACAAAGTAGATGAGGTGAAATCTATGTTAGGAGCTGTGCCAGTCCTTTGGATCTTGTTCTTGGGCAGTACACAGTGCCAATGGAGTGGAGGATTAGACTTTAGAGCAAGATTATTATGTGAATGTGGCTCAAAAAAGTAGCCCACAAAGAAAAGGCTACCATCATCTTGGAAAGGGGAAAGAAGCAACCAAGTCTTATCCTCCGGTATGTGATCCAGACCACACCCCTATTCCCTTTATCCTTTTATCACTTCTGTACCCACATTAAGACATCCCTCCAAACCTTGAGGCAAAGAACCCAATTGGGACAGATGCACAAGATTATGCAATAGACTACAACCAGGATGTGGAACAGAACCCAGCTATGGAACAGGAGGAATCAGAAGACCCCAGAATCTCCAGAACCTCAAACAACACCTTGAAGATCCCCCACCATCTACTCATATGACAAAGAATTTTCATATGGTCAGTAGGGGGTGACTGGCCAAGGGACTGCCCTAATCAAAAGTGCAATGGAATGACTTTTGCATCTTCAAAATAGATATAACATTTTACATCAGAGACTGGGGTGACACTGGAAAGAAGTCTGACTCATCTTCTGTTGTCTCTTCACAGCCTGATTGTACTTCAGAAGTAGAGGGGGCATCTACTAATGCCAAAACACACACAAAAAGAAAAGTGAGATCCAGGAAACATTCTGCTGGGATTAGAAAAAAGTGATTACAATGTTTTGGGCTTATTTTCTTCTCTTTCTACCTGTTATGGGGGAAGCCAGATGCTAATTTTTCTAGCTATGCATTAAAATGTAATAATATCATGAGTTCTGTAACTCAAAACAACTAACAACCATTTTTATTCTGCAGAAACTTTGACATGATATTCTGTTTCTTCAAGACACCAGACTGCATTTATTACAAGAAATCTGGCAGGCCAGGAAGGCATGGACAAAGGGATCCTCCTTCTGGTCCATAGGGAAAGACTGATATACAGGAGTTAGTAACCAATTTTCTTTACACAGTGTGATGGTTAACAAACATACATATTTGGTCCCTGGGAGGGTTCTCATTTTGGGCATAACTTCGAGGCTTGGATCTCAGTCTTATTAACATATAGGATCCTTAAACCAAAGGAAGAATAAAGATTTTTAAATGGACCCAGCTTTTTTTTTACTTACAAAGATATCATCATAGGGAGTGGGTACTTTAACTGTGGGATAGCTTTATCAGACAAAGGGGCTAAAACAACTAAGACATTGTGTGACATTTCTTTTTTTTTAAATATTTAGTCACCTCAGCTAACTTACAGTATGTGATGCTGCCTGCCTTAGATATGGTGAAGGTGAACATACAGTACATTTTATAAGGTGACTTTGGCCTCTTCCATAGATTTTCTGTTTTTATCTCCCTGGCATTCCATTACTCATTTTTTCACCATACCTGTAGAATTTTCAGACCACAAAACAGTCTGTATTACTATTGGTAATGCTCCTTCTTCCTACTTAGCTCCAATATATGTAGATTAAACACATATTTATTAGATAATCTAGAAATGTTCCTTAACTCATTGCCTCCTAGAATACACCTGTAGGTGGCAGCAAAGGTACTGCAGTGTGTCCCAGAACGACTACAGAAGTCACCTACAGACTTCTGGTGTGTCCTAGTAGCATCTGGAGACGTCACCCACATGTTTTAATATTACTTGCCAGCCAGAATTGATTAGAATTGACTGCATAGCACCATTAGAAAGGTAATATTGTGTTGAACAACTTTGCCTTTGATACTTTGTGTGTATCATGTTCACTTAAGGAGTTATTCACATTTGTTTATGACATGGTGTGTATGGTAGACATTTGGTCCATCAAGAACCACCTAAGCACGTTGAAGAAAACATACATTCTGGGCATCTCAGCCAGTATAAAACAAAAACCAAACTGAGCACAGTTGATTGCATAGCTCCATTGGAAAGGCAATTTTGTGTGGAACAACTTTGCCGCTGATATGTTGTGCATATCATCTGTACTTTCGGAGTTATATGCATTTGTTTATGGTACAGTGTGTATGGTTCAGATTTGTCCCTCCAACCTCACCAATGCACCTTGACTAAAATTGGTAAACATTATGTTTAATACTACAAAATTGCCATTTCTTTTACAAACAAATTATTAAAACTACATCTAATGTCTGGAAGCTTAATCTGGTGTTGATATGTTACATACTTCCCAACAAAAAAAGGCTTATGGTGCATTTTTAGTGGAAAAAATATTTTTTTTTGCTGTTTCCACCAGCATAGAAAAAAAAATAAATTACTTATTATTACTTGCATACCACTGTTGGAAAGCTAATTTTATGCTGAACAAGTGTGCCACTCATATTTGGTGTCTAGCACTTACAGTTTTTGTGCTATTAGCATTTGTTTGTGGCATGCCTATTATGGCTTGATTTTGCTTAGAAAGGCCCAGGATTCACTGTTAACAGTATACAGGAGACGAGTGCTGCCACTTCAGAGAGTTCCTGTGGAGGCAATGAGTTAAACTAAAAGCTATACTGGAAGCTAAAACTACCATCTTTGAAATGTACAATACTTACAATACTCCTATTGAATTGTAGCAAGTTTGCAAATCTGTCATAAAAGTATTCTTTACACACCAAGTTCAAAAACTGAAACAAAATAAATATATAAAATATCTGGGAGTGAGACAACAGTTTCACAAACTCCTGTCTATGTCTGCAACCTACAATATTAATTATTTATAACAAATTCAGAAAGTAAAAACAGAAATGTGTCAACTTCAATATTGCCGTCTACTGTCCTTAATACATGAACAGAGGTTTGGAATTCAGGATACAAGACAACAGTTTAATACTTTTGATGACTGCGCACAAAGGGCAGATAAAAGAATCATGTCATGATTGGCAAATAAGAATGATAAAAGACATAAGACCCCAACAGATCTGTTGTCTTTGTCTTACATTTTAACTATGCATATAACACTTTTGGTTTCCTGGCTGAGGCTAGTAAGCCTTTGATCCACATTGCAGTGGGCAAAGAGATTTCTGCCCTTTCCAGGACATAACACGTGAACTACAAACTACAATCTCTGCAGCTGAAGTCCAGTCAGCAATTGCCATGTTTAAATCTGGGTCTGCTCTGAGCTGTGATATTTTACTGGGAGAATTTTATAAATACACCTCAGATGTGCTGGCAGTATAGCCTAGAGGTTAGAGTAATGAGCTGCGAACAAGCTTGGTACATCCAGCAGACCAGACCTGGGTTTGATTTTGACAACCTCTGCTTGCATACTGTGTGACTCTGAGCAAGTCACTTAACCACTCAGCACTTCCAGGTCACCCCTGAAAATAGGCACTTGTGCATAGTGGGCCTTACCTGGTTACCAAAGAATAAAATAAAGATGTCTTGGCACTGTTCTTAACTGGAGTTGATAATATTTTATTTTAACTCAGGCAGGTCTTTTATAAAAGGCCTTTTAAACTTTAGTACAAAAAGGGCTTCAAAATCCAGTATTCAAAACTAGAGACCATCATGTCTAATAAATAGTGACTTTGAAATCTTGACATTCCAGTGATGAAGCCTAGGTGTGGGGCAGCAGCTTGTCAGAGCTCTGTACTCCTGAACATAAGAAGAAGAAAATAAACCACCTATTGCCCAGAAAAAAAATGTTTAAACAAAAGGCTACAAATACATAAAGACACTACATGCAGAATGGAGGGATATGGCAGTGGGGACTCCAGCAGCTCTGACTTAGCATGTTGGAAATCACAGTGACACAAGGCTGGTTCCTCAGCAAGTGAAAAAAGTGAGGCTGTTGGGCTGATCACAGAACAACTCAACAAAAACATTAAAAGTGCAGTTGAGAGCCATTCTACAAGAATAGGGTGCAGGATCTGCAAGAGAAGCCATACGAAGAGAGGCTAAAGGAGCTTAATATGTATACCCTTGAGGAAAGGAGGGAGAGGGGTGCATGAAAGAAACTTTTAAGTACCTCAGTGGAATCGACAAAGTCCAAGAGGGTAGCTTCTTTCAGAAAAAGAGATGTGCAAGAACAAGGGGGACACAATTTGAAGATAGAGGGGGGATGGCTCTGGGCAATGTGAGGAAGTATTTTTTCACGGAGAGGGTGGTGGACGCATGGAACAGCCTTCCTGAGGAGGTTGTGGAGTCTAAAACTGTGGGAGAATACAAGAATGCATAGGACAGACATAAGGCAATTTTTGTGGGGGGTAGAAAAAAATAGGCAGTTGGTTAAATAGGATCTGCAGCTTATCATCTAGGTAGAGAAATGGGCAGACTAGGTGGGCCAAGTGGTCCTTATCTGCTGTCAAAGTCTATGTTTCTATGTTTGTAATAAAGGACACTGAAGTCAGAATAACAAGTTTAGAGAGAGCACTAGAGAAAAAGAGGGAGGAGAAAAAAAAAGACACCAAAATGATACAGAAGCTGGAAGAAAAGGTAGCATATCAGCAGAGCTACTCAAGAAGAAACAACCTCTTAATTTATGGGCTACTGGAAAGCAAAGAAGGCAAAAGCCTTATGGAATTTGGGCAAAACAATGCTACAATTCCTCTTTAATCTGCCAGACAGAAAGGGAGAATACTTTATAGAATGAGCACACAGAAGCTTGGCCCCCAAACCAGGATCTAAATAGCAACACCTGCTGCTCATCCTCCATTTTTCCAACTTTGTGGAGAAGGTCTATGTCCAATAGAGAGTCTGAGAAAAACAAGATTTAAACTATCTGGATGCCAATATAAAACTGTTTAATGACCATAGCCGCAGTGTCCAAGAAAAAAGAGGCAAGGTTGCAGATATGAAAGCAGGCCTGCACAGGATGAATGTGAGATTTCACCTAATGTACCTAGCGAGAATGAAGGCCTGGATTAAAAATGGAACACAAGTGTTCGACACTGCCAAAGCTGCTGAAGAGGAATTAGCCAAATATTTCTCAAATATTTCCCATAAAAAGACAATGATGTCCAGCCACAGAAGGCCTATTTCAGAAATAAATCAGCAAACCTATCACCTACAACCAAAAACTGCGTGGTTCTTTAAAAACAAAATGACAAATGAAATCCCCTTCCCAGTGATGAACTTACACTGCAGTCAGTCATAGGTCACAGAAAGCATATCAGAACAAAGGACTGCACCTTAAACATGGTCCCCACTCTGCTAAAAGAATCCACTTGCTTTCTTCACAGGCAGCAAAAGCAAGGCTGCACATTTAAGACAATGTTCCATGAAATTGAATGGCAGCTCCTACAGTGCAGTTTCACCTCGAGAAGGAGATGCAAGACACAACATAGAGGTGAGAGGTCAAAACATTTGTACGTTAGAGAAGGAAGCTGTGCAGAATGCAACAAGTCACCACACACTCACCGGCAGCAGGATCTATGCTCTTCAGATGCATGGGCAACAAATGGAGAGACAAATGTGGATGGTAGCAGAGCAGGGTATGGGTGGAACACCATCTGTGAACTATGGTGTCCCAGATCAGCTGAAGCCTTCTGGAAAATGACCCAAGTAAGCTGAACAACAGAACTCCAATATCAGTAAGTAAACTCAGTCATGAGGGGCAATGAGAGGGCACAGGATATGACATAGTGACTAAAGAACTCACCCAGGCACTCAGTGAAGAAACTCATCAGGACTCTGTGCCCTCCTCCAGAATGCCATGAGCAGACATAAAGGAAAACCTTCCCAGTGACCAGGCTGCACACAAAGGGACTTAAGAGATGTAAACAATGAATGGGCAAGCAATGCTAGAGGAGTCAAAGAAATGAACATATGATTCACGGGGACACAGTTTACAGGGACACAGTTTAGAAAGGACTAGAATAGATACTAGTTAATTACCTGAACTCTATCATGTTTAATGGACCATATAACTGCATTAACTTCACAACAGAAATAAGAAGAACTGAATTAAGCCTGACTCACATATCTGATAATGCACCAGCACAGTTCATAGTCAAACACAGAGCTAATGGCCCAGCATAAGAAAGGCTAAGGCAACATGTGTTGACCTGCAGAAGACCACATCAACACAGGATTATAAGCAGAAGCTGTTAAAACACTCATAAAGCAGAAGTGAAAAACAGGTAAGAGACAAACCTGGCAACATACAATGACAAAACACAATGTTTTTGTAAATCAGTAGTTTGTTACTTTAGAGCATCATTTGTAGCATAGAAAATACAGACTGCAAGCTTAGAAATATGACTTTGTTTTCTTCTTTTTCTTCTTTACTCCATTCTCTACATTCATAGTCATAGAGTTATAATAGAAAGTAGTATAGTAAATAGTAATATAGTAAAGCAGGACTGCTTGTAATACCTAGCACTGTGATTGCTCAACATGGAGGCGCTACCTCTCAAATGAGAATAACCCTGGTCTTCCCTTTACAGAAATATTGGTGTGCTGTGTACATGCAGAATGCATGCTACATGCTTAATTGTGCAATGTTTGCATGCGGTTGGCATACACAGAGTTGTTTAATGGCTTTTGATTTTTGTCAATAAATCACCATTAATTTGTAAAGCATTGTTTGCTTACTGCTTTAAATTCTTGAGATACAGCCTGACGACATCCCCCGTTCCAGGTGTATGAAGAAGGGTCTTTGTGTTGTGAAGTCGATCCTTTTTGTTTTGGACCATGTAAATCTGTTATGCATATTTAATGCTACAAATGTGTTTCTCCATGACTGCATCTCACTTACTTTCCCTTTGTCATTCTGTATTGAACATATACACTATGGCCATGCTCAGTACTCTTCGTGCTAAGTATTGTCTTGAGAGCATGTACCATATCTCACATTTTGTCACTGAAATGAGGGAAATGGACACTAAAAATGAGGGACACTAACCCACATGATAATCAGGACACATGGAGACACAGTACCTCAGAACACAGTGGAAACCATTCCATTAGCACCTGAGAATAAATTTCTATCATAAAGCAGGGTGCCGTTTAGGTAGAGCAGGGGGGGCAGCTCCTCCCCCATATTTGTGAGTAGGTTGTTCTTTTGGTGTGGCAATAATGGCATTAAATTTGAATTTAATCTGTTGCACAATAAGTGCCCAACTAGCCTGTGTGTGCTCATGCTGCAGGTTATCCCCAGACTCGACTGTGTCTGTATTGTGTTGTCCACTCTCTCCACCTATAAGCAGTGGCACCATCACATGTGATGTGGCTGAGCTCCAGTCAAGAAAGAGCACATGAGTCTTGCACGTACAACACTGTCTTTCCCAAAACAGAGTAGACAGACTGCACACTACAGCTTGGAGAAGTTGGTGAGCACTGAACTCTCAATAGCAGTGTTGTGGCAGCAAATTTTTACTGGTCCACTCTTAGTGAGTCTCTGTGTCTCCTGGTGGCTGAAGGGGCAGAGGGTGAGCTAGAAGCTAACTTAAGACTAGGCTACCTACTTACTCTACTACACTTGTCTTGCAAAAAAAATGGCACAGACCCCCACGGCAGCAAGCTAAACTTAGAAGCAGTGGTGACAGCAGTGTGGGTGGGCTTCATAGGCCTTGGTCAGTGCAGTATGGCAGCAGCCACTTCAGCAGCCAAGCAAGAAGCAAGCAACCCAGGTTGAATGGGTTCAGTTGATGAGGTGACTTGGTCACAGACCATGTTGGGGACCTGTGATGGCCAGTTCTAGCATCCAGCTTCAGGCAGAAGGAGAGATGGGGAGCAGACTGAAAACTGGGCTGGTGGCACACTGTGCCATGCTGCAGGATCTGGCCATATGGCCCGGTAAGTAAAAGTAAATTATTTTTTTAAAGGAGGATTGGGGAAGGAGGAAGGACTGAAATATTGATGTGTTTTCCATGTTTCTTGACATTTGTATTGCTTCATGACCCATAGGGAATGGGTATTGAATGGAATGGAGTCAGGGAGAAAAATCAGGACAAAGTTCTTTGGGGTGGGGGGGCAGAATTTCAACTAGGAAAAAAATTGGCTAGTAACTGGGTGGGTTTAAGCCCAAATCCAATGCACTGCTCTGGGGTATATACAGATTAATCTTATACATGTGAATTTTTCCTGATTTGCATATCATTTTAAGTCAAAACAAATAAGCGTTACCTTTTAAAGATGTTACAGATATTTTAGATCTGTCCCTTGCATTTATGGACAGTTTAGTGGTATAGTATCCACAGACAATTGGAGCCCCACTATAGTCACGATTATGCCCCCCTCCCCAAGTGAATCTGACCACCACATTCCCACACTCAGGCACATTATGACAAAAGACAAAGGTGACTGCAGGGGTGTGCACCATTGAAACACATTTTTTTCTTATTATTTCATACATTATTGATGGAGAGTTGGAGATTAATGAAGGCCACCATTCGACTAACAAGAGCCGTGTTAGTAAACAGTGACCTTCATTGTTCTCCAACTCACCATCATAACTTATAAAATAGTAATAAAAAATAACTCCATTCATTTCAAGGGGGTACACCCCAGCACTGTGACCTATAGACATCATCTCTTAAAGATTCCTGCCTTTGACTCTCTAGTACTAAAGTAAGAGACCTTTTATTATATCTATACTTGGCGAGTTGTCTCTAGCAGTAAGGTCATGCACACTACAGTGTGTGTGCATGTGGGGACTGGCCAGGTGTGCATCAAGTTATTGCTACTTTTGTATTTGCACCTTAAAGCCAGTTTGCATGTAAGCATTCAAAGCTATGGAGAGAAAATAGTAGGAGTACAGGCCAGATGGAAGTAATTACTTGGTTTTGTGGGCAAGTGTGTGTATTGGGGTGGGAAGAACCACATGCGTTTCCATTGGTATGAGTGTTACAGCTCAACTGAAAAACTGAGAGGAGGAAGAGAGGAAAACTGAAAAGTATAACAGTGGCAACAAGCATGCCGCATGTGTGCAGATGTATTCAGATATGTATTGTAGTACAAATGAGCCATATGTGGGTAGACAGTATGGCTTAGTGGTTAAAGGCACTGAATGGCAAACCTGGAGACTTGGAGGCATGAAGACATGGGTTTGGAACATCATCAACCCCCACCTGTGTATTGTGTAATCCTGAGTAAGTCATTTAACTTTTACATGTGCAGTTATCTGTGACCACTTGCTTTTTGCAGGCATGCCACATGCATGCACTCTTTTCCAGTTTAACATAAAAATCATGCTTTCCTCACTTGCTTGCTGCACACAACATATGTATGCAGTCAGTTCCAATTCAACATTCAAATCATACTTGCAGCATGCATATCACTTGGGTAGTTTTATGTGTGCGGTATGAAAACATTTCATGTAATTATTTCTGTTAGGGCTAACATGCCTGAGATAACAAAGTTAAATGGTGAAAAATGTTAAGAACATGCTGTCATGGGATCTGTGACTCCCTCTGTATGGTCTGCTGTATAAAATTTGCAAGATAATAATGGAATAATCCCAGGGGAGTGTTGCTTGGGGGAGCAGAGAGCCATGGAGTGCTCACAAGCCAGTAGTCACTAAGTCTCATCATACAGCGAACATAACATGTAGGTATACTGGCAATACCTTGCACCAAGACAATCCAAGAAGCTAAGTTTTGCTTGGATTGCTAAAAAAATCACGTCCTTAAGAATCAAGGGCAATAGAATAATCTGCTGAACCAACATGGGTACATCCATGGGGGAGGAGCAGACAGGGATGCCAGTCAAACCACTGTTTAGGAGATCACATACAGAATTATGAAATGCCTGGGCAATAAGTTGATCACTGAGGAGACAAAAATATTGAAACAAATGGATGCAAGGGGTCTGACAAACAATACAAGTATCAATATAACCAAGGGCAATAAAGGTCAAGGAAGCATGTTTATTAAGAATGACGGTGGATGACAACAAAATTACATGCATAATGTGGAATGTGAAAGGGATGCAAATGGGGCAAAAATGACAAGATGTTCTACAACACATAAAAAGAAACAAAGCTCATACAGCATTTACACAACAAACACATCTAAGAGGTTCAGAAGTACACATATTGAAAGAAGCATATGTGTAGGGAAGGCCTACAACACTAGAGAAAGTCAGAGAAGAAGGGGAACACAGACTCTGCTACATAAAAACCTGAACTTCACTAATAGGATGCTATAGCAAAACCCAGAAGGAAGAGTACTAACAGTGGCAGGACCCCTAGGTAAGACCAAAGTGGCCCTAATTAACATATATGACCCAAATAAAGATGACCACAAATTCTTCACAGACATTAGAGAACATTTACCCAAACTAATGTAATATACATGGATAATAGGTGGGGACATGAGCCTGATCTTCGACCCGATCATGGATAGTACAAACCATGAAAGGATATTAGCTCAATGTGCAAGAGCTAGACATGTGGAAAATCTACATGCAAATGATAAAGAGTACACCTTCAGATCACATATGCACAGAACGGCCTCAAGAATAGACTACTGGTTCATCCCAAACAGTGATGCAGTCAGAGTCATTGAGGCAGTTATAATACCAGTAAGTATCTCTGACCATGCACTGGTAAGCCTGACACTGGTATAAGACACATAAGATCTCAAAATACCAAGTTGAGAATTCAATAATTTTGTATTGCAAAGTAATGAATGCAAGCCTTAAATTCAAAATGAAATCAAAGACTTTCTGCAAGATAACCAACCAACAGACACAAGCTGGACAACAATCTAGGAAACCCTAAAATGTGTGATAAGAGGGAAAGATGTTGCTATCTTTATTGAAAGGAAAAGAGAACAACATATGGAAAAAGAGATCCTCCTGGAAGGAATCTGAAAAGCAGAAGTTGAAATCTAGAACAGGAACTCAGAAGAAGCTGGGAACAATTAGGCAAGAGCTAAAAAGAGGTATAATAGAAACTTTGACAAGAAAAACAACAAGCTCACAGGATAGCCAAAACAAACTACATATTCAACAACCCCTAGGGCAAATAAAATGTTTTATCTAAGGTTGAAGCAAAGAGAACAAGGAACTTCATCACATCCATAGAAGATAAGAAAACAAAGGCAAAACATATATAGATCCACACAAAATAAACGAGATATTCAGGATCTTCGATGACCTATATAAGACTAGCAACACAAAGAAGACAGCAACAACTTCATAGAGGGTATCAACCTACCAAATCTCATAGAAAAGCAGGCAACACTGTTATCAGCAGAAATAACCATGGAATAAATAACAGCAGCAATAAACACCATCCCCAGTGGAAAAGCCCCTGATGAAGATGGCTTCTCACCAGACTGCTATCAAGCCTTCACCACAGAATTAACCCCAGTACCAAGAGAGGTCCTAAAGGAATCAATAGAGAATGAGCATTTCCTGAAGTCTGTGCTGAAAGGCATCATAACACTAATCCTGAAACCAAACAGAGATAAAGAAAAATGTACCAGCTACAGGCCCATCACACTCATGAATGTTGATACCAAGATCTTTGCAAAAATACTTGCCATCAGAATTCAATGTTTTATGCCAACACTCATTGGAGTAACAAACGGGTCTCATCATTGGCAGAAACATCTTAGATAATACAAGAAAAAAATGTGTATTTAATGAAGATGGTGAAAGATCTGAAGTCTCCAGCAACCTTGATTGCCTTACATGCTGAAAAAGCATTCAAGTGAGTGGAACGGCCCTACTTATTCAGTGTCCCAGATAAATATGGCATTCCCCCGGTCTTTATAAAGATGATTAAATTACTGTATAGCACCCCACAAGTAGCAGTCTTAGATAGAATGGCCAAAGATCTTGAATATTTTCCCTGGAAGGAGGATCTAAATAGGGATGCCCATTCTCCGTGGTCCTATTTAACAAAGCTCTGGAACCACTCCTATTAAAAATATAAGACGAAAAAATGACAGGTATAAAGTATAAATAAGAACAGCATTAACTAACAGCCTAACTAGATGATTTGATGATCTTGATTTCTCACTCTGAAAAACTGATTCCACACCTTCCAAGGCGTATTAAACATTCAGTAACTTCTCTGGATACCAAATGAACACGGATAATTCAGAAGTTTTACTGATAACCATCTATGCGGGAAGAATCTAATAGCAAGGTTAGGCCTACAATGGAAACCAAAAAAGCATATCTTACATGCGCATAGATCTATGTTCAATCAAACAGGGAAATGGTTGTAGTCAACACCAGATCCCTACTCCAAAAACTAAAGTTAGACAAGGAAATGTGGAATAAGCTGCGTATTACAACTGGACAGAGAACACAAGCCATAAAAAATGAACCTCTTGCCAAGGATGCTATTCATAATGCACATGCTACATGGGAAAATCCCAACTGAATAGTTTCATCAACCCCAAAAGCTAGTAAATAACTTTCTTTATATGAGCAGGGAAGAGCAAGCTGCAACCTTAAGAAATTTGCAAAAGTCACAGAGAAGGGGGATCTAAAGTTACCAGATATAAAACTGTACTACTGGCAGCACAAATGAAAAATATGAACAATTAGGCAACAGTAAGAAACATGTCCCAACACCAAACATGCATTCTAACATGTCTTCTAATAGAACAAGAGATGTAACTCCATGGTTATGAAAGTAAATTCTCTCTTGTATAGTGAAGTACCACCATCGTTCTGAAGAAATAGCAACTTAACTGGACACATGAAATCCTAGTGAGAATAATTTAAAGAGACTGGTTACTCCAAGATGTTCAGCTTATAGCAACCACACTGGGGAAACAGTAATTTCAAAATCAACACAACAATTCAAAACAAGATATGAGAAGATATTTGACTAAAAGCAATAGTAAACTTAGTGGAAAGAGAACAATTCAGCTAATTCAGAACACTACAGCAACTTTACAATTTGAAGCTTCACAGTGCCTACTACCTTCTCCAACTACAACACAAAATCCAGCAACACTGGAACAGGAAACCCTTACAAGAAGTGACAGACCCCACGGACATTAAATGTTTCAGAAACATAGAAGTCAATAGCTCAGTATCATTGTGGTATATAAGTTTTCTTAACAACCAATACAGAAGAGCCAAAGAAACTATAGAGTGGTGTAATAAGAAGCTGAGCAAAGATACCACACAATGGAAATGGAAGGGCATATGGTCTTTCTCACTACAGGCCACATCCTTCCAAGATCAAAAAGTGTAGCAACGCAAGATAATGAATAACCTGCACTATATACCATACAAATTGTTTAAAATGAAAAGCATTACCTAATCTGTACTACAGACGTAAAACAGAAGAAGATATCCTCTTGCATGTCCAAACAGACTGCACAGAGATAAAAAACAATTCTGGAATGTAATCAAGTGCAAACTGAACACGCTGCTGATAATGCAGGAGCTATTCACACCACAGATTTACCTTCTGGGGAATGTAATCATGAAGGAAGTAGCTATCACCAGAACAAATGGTATATATCTCATACCAAATATAGCCAAAAGACAGACTGTAAAGATGTGGCTTGACAAGAGAACATCAACGTACAAGGAGTGACTAGAGGATGCCCTGGAAACTTAACAAATTTGAAAAAAAAAACATGCTATGAGAAATATATACCTATGTTTGAAAATGTGGTCAACTAGAAGCCCTGATTGCTATCCCAGAAGACAGTTAAGACATCCCAGTGCATGATATCTTTTTTTTTTCACCTGTAAACAAGCTTTCAGCTTGGTGTGTCTCTCCTGGTAAAAAAAAATAAAAAGAAAAAAGAAAAAGATATCCTGCACCATTTTTAACTGGAGTTGCTAATAATATACTATTTTATTTTATCCCAGGTATGTCTTTTATGAAAGGCCCTTTCAATCTTTAGTACAAAAAGGTTTCAAATCCAATATTCAAAACTGGAGACCATTAAGACTATTAAATAATGATTTCAAAATCTTGACATTCCAGTGATGGAGCCTAGGTGTGGGGCAGCAGCCTGTCAGAGCTCTGTACTCCTGAACATAAGAAGTAGAAAATAAACCACCTATTGCCCAGAAAAAAATGTTTAAACAAACAGCTACAAATACACAAAGACACTACATGCAGAATGGAGGGATATGACAGTGGGGACTCCAGCAGCTCCGACTTAGCATACTGGGACTCACAGTGACACACGACTAGATCCTCAGTAGGTGCAAAAAAGCGAAGGATTTTGGCTGACCGTGGAATGACTCTCCCACATACTGCAGGAATTGGCAGCCTTGTGTAAATGTTACAGACGCTTTATCAGAAATTAAAAATTTTAAAAGCACAGTTGAGAGCCATTCTATGAGAATAAAGGTCACTAATCCAGAATAACAAGTTTAGAGAGAGCACTAGAGAGAAAGAGGGAGGAGAAAACAAAAGACACCAAAACGATACAGAAGCTGGAAGAAAAGGTAGAATATCAGCAGAGCTACTCAAAAAGAAATAACCTCTTAATTTATGGGCTACTGGAAAACAAAGAAGGCAAAAATCTAATGAAAGTTGGGCACAAAAATGCTACCATTCCTGTTCAATCAGCCAGAAAGAAGGGGAGAATACTCTATAGAATGGTCACACAGAAGCTTAGCCCCCAAATCAGGATCTAAATAGCAACTCCTGCTGTTCATCCTCCATTTTGCCAACTTTGTGTAGAAGGTCTATGTCCAATAGAGAGTCTGAGAAAAACAAAGTTTAAACTACCTGGGTGCCAATATAAAACTGTTTAATGACCATAACCCCACTGTCCAAGAAAAAAGAGGCAAGGTTGCAAACATGGTATCAGGCTTGCACAGGCTGAATGTGAGATTTCACCTAATGCACCTGGTGAGAATGAAGGCCTGGCTTAAAAATGGAACACAAGTGTTCTACACTGCTGAATCTGATGAACAGGAATTAGCCAAACATTTCTCAAATACTTAACTTAAAAAGACATGTCCAGCCACAGAAGGCCTAGTTCAGAAATAAATCAGCAAATCTATAACCTAAAACCAAAAACTGTGTGGTGTATTAAAATCAATGGAAAACTTAGCAGAAAGAGAAAAATTCAGCTAATCCAGAACACTACAGTAACTTTACAATTTGAAACCTTACAGTGCCTACTACCTTCTCCAATTACAACACAAAATCCAGCAACACTGGAAGAGGAAACCCCCACAAGAAGTTACAGACCCCCTGAACACTAAATGTTGCCTAAATTTAGAAGTCAGTAGCTCAGTATTGTATTGGTATATAAATTTACTTAATAACCAATGCAGATGAGCCAAAGAAACTATAGAGCGGAGAAGTAAGAAGCTGGGCAAAGACACCACATAATGGAAATGGAAGGAGATATGGTCCTTCTCAGTACAGGCCACATTCTTCCAAGACCAAAAAGTGCAGTAATGCAAGATAATGAATAACCTGCACTATATGCCATACAAATTGTTTCAAATGAAAACATATGTTGGCCCGCCAGTGCAGTTGTTGGAATTCTGCTTGCGATGCTGGTGATCCAGGTTCCGAAACAAGCCCAGGTCATTAGAAGGCTGGCCAGGAGGAGAAGGATTGAGCATCCTAAAGACTGCTCTCCTTCTCCAGGGAGTGGAGGTCCCTGCAGTCAGTGCATGAGTGGCGCCTAGCAGCAGCTAGGCACATTGCCCATAGCACTGACACACAGTCAAGGGGCTCTGGGGCAGGTCAGATGCTGGTGTCATTGCATGTCCCCGTCACAGTCTATTGGGATAAAAACCCTCTCAGCTGAATGTCTCCATGATGCTCTGCCCCCAGGACTCAATTAGCCACCTGGCCAAGGGCTCCCCCAAACAGATACGGACCCACGGCACTGGTTCCCACTGCGGTGTTGTGCCTCACCTCCTGGGGCGCAAGCTGGGAGTGACTGGGGGAGTGAGGTTCCTACAGACGTGGAGGTTTGGGGGCACCGTGACCAGGGCAGAGCCACGATGAATGGACGAGGAAGGGGCAAAAAGTAAGATAAACGTAAAAAAAATAAAATTAAAAGCATTACCTAATCTGTACTACAAATGCAGAACAGAAGCAGATACCCTCATGCATACCCTATCAGACTCTACAGAGATAAAAAAAAATATTTTGGAGCATAGTCAAATGTAAACTCAGCAGGCTGCTGGGGATGCAGTAGCTATTTGCACCAACGATTTGCATTCTGGGCAATGTAATCATAAAGGAAGTAGCTGTCATCAGAAAAAATGGCATATATCTCATACCAAATGTAGCCAAAAGACAGATTCCAAAGCTGTGGCTTGGCAAGAGAACATCAGCCTACAAGGAGTGGCTACAGGATGCCCTGGAAACTTAAACAATTGAAAATAAAACATGGTATGAGAAATATATACCTGTCTTTGAACATTTGGTCAACTAGAAGCCCTGATTGATATCCCAGAAGACAACTAGGACATCCCAGTCTCCTACCTTAAGACTGTAAATTCAATATTTGACTCACATTGCTGAAACCCATGCCCCTTAAACCACCTTCTAAGTTGCCCCTCCTCACACCCCGGAAAACTACAGTAAAAGAACATCAATAGTAAATAAACCAAACCCAGGACTAACCTACCATTGAGCTCATGAAAAGATAAATGCCAAAGACTATATAGACAATAGCCCCAATGGAATAGCAAGGATTGTGCACATTGTGTAACAAGTATATGTAATAGCTCTAGGTTAGTTAGTAGATTCAATTACCATGTATGTAAGACTGTCATGTCTGTTAACTAGTTACTGAAACTCACCGTGCAAGTAGGTCTAGAACAGAAGAATTTTCTCTAGTCTTTAAGAAAGTACAGTCAATTAAAGACCTGATTTTACTGGCATAGACATGAATGCTAGATGTTTGTTTATTTAGGTTAAAGCCATAGAGCAAGCCCATTTACAATGGTGACCTTAGCATAACAATCTACAGATGAAGTACTAATTGTAAATAAGCAAAACATTGAATACCTAATGCATGTCTGGTTTTTCTGCCATATTCCCTATAATTGTAATGTTAGATACATAGATACATGGATGTTGATGGCAAATAAGGGCCTATGACCCACATAGTCTGCCCATTTGTGCACTTAACTGTGTTTCTTCAAGCTTCTCTAGAACTAGGTTGTCCCGGTTTCCCAGTTACCAGGATCCCCTTTTGCCTAATCTATACTTTCTTAAATCCTATAATCTTTTCTGCCTCTACTGCCTTCTCCGGCAGGGCGATCCATTTGTCCCTCACCCTCTCTATGAGGAAGTACTTTCTCACATTCCCCATAAACCTTATTCTCTCTAGTTGCATCTTATGTACCCTAGTCCCAGAGCATCTTTTTCTATGCAAAATTGTGTTTTCCTGCAGCTTGTTCCTCTCGTGAGGTACAGTACTTATATGTCTCAATCATATCCCATTTCTCCCTCCTCTCTTCCAGGGAGTACATGTTTAAGTTTTTCAGCCTGTTCTCATAGGTTTTGTGATGTAATCCCTGCAGCATCTTGTTTGTCTTCCTCTGAACTGCCTCCACCCTGTCTATGTCCTTACTAAGGTAGGGTCTCTAAAACTGGACACTGTACTCGAGGTGTGGGCTCACTAATGTCTTGTGTAGGGGAATTATGACCTCTTTTTTCTGCTGGTGATTCCCCTGCCTATACATTCCAGCATCCTGTTTGCTTTTCCTGCTGCCTTGTCGCACTGACTCCCCACCTTGAGGTCAGCAGAGATAACCCCTAGGTCCTTTTCCTGATTGGAGCATTCTATATCCTCCCCCCCCAGCTGATATGCTGTTCCTGAGTTCTTGAGCCTCATGGGCATTATTTTGCATTTCATTGCATTAAATCTCAACTACCACTCCCTTGACCAGTCCTGAAGCTTCTGCAGATCTCTTCTCATTCAATCCACACCCTCTGGAGTGTCAACTCTGTTAGAGAGCTTTGTGTTATCAGTGAACAGGCAAATTCTCCCCTCTAGGTCAACTGTAATGTCACTGACAAAGATGTTGAAAAGGACCGGACCCACCACTGATCCCTGTGGCACCACACTGGTCACCTTTCCCTCTGCTGAGTGATAGCCATTTACCACCACCTTCTGTGTCCTGCTATCCAGTCAGTTCCCCACCCATCGCACCACCATCCTACCCACTCCCATGTTTCCCAGCATGTTCAACAGCCTTCTATGTAGCACAGTGTCAAACGCCTTGCTGAGGTCCAGGTAGGCCACATCCACTGCCCCTCCGATCCGCCTTCCTTTTCACCCAGTCAAAGAATTTAATGAGGTTAGTCTGGCAAGACCTCCGTCCAGTAAAACCATGTTGCCTTGGGTCATGTAGCTCATTGAAAACCAAGTGTTCCACTGTTCTTTCCTTCAGTAGTGTTTCCATGATCTTCCCCACTACTGAGGTCAGACTGACTGGTTTGTAGTTTCCCGCTGCCTCTCTGTTCACGTTTTTGTATAGGGGGACTACATCAGCTGTCCTCCAGTCTTTGGGTACCTCTCCTGTTTCCAGTGACTGGCTGAACAGTGTTGCCAGAGGTTCAGCCACCATCTCTCTTAACTCCCTCAACACCCTGGGGTGTACCCCATCTGGCCCCATAGCTTTATTGACTCATTTCTTCCAGTTCCTTTAGGATCCTTTCCCATAGAAAAGGAATTATATCCATTCCCCGGTCCTTCCTACCCTTTCTACTCCCTTCTGGCCCATTACCTGCCCCCGCCTCTGTAAAGACTGAGCAGAAGTATCTGTTCAGTATGTCTGCTTTGCAGTTCTCATCCTCCCCTCCACTGCTGTCCTCCACCTTCAGACTCACTATCCCTTCATTTGCCTTTCTTTTTTCACTGACATACCTGCAGAAGGTTTTGTTCCCTCTAACCACTGATTTCACAATGCTTTCCTCTGTTTGTGCTTTGGCTACCCTACTGCCCCACCGTTTCCCTTTGTTTCTCAAGGTACCTCTCCCTGTCCCCTTCTGCCTATGTCTTTTTATACTGTTTGAATGTGATTTGTTTGGCTTTCACTTTCTCCGCTACCTCCTTGGAATACCATAATGGTCTCCTCTTCCTTTTCCCCTTGCTAACCTGTTTGTATGTGTTTTTATATCTGTATCTGTCCCTATAAAAAAAAATAAACTATAATAAAAAAATATGACTTTTCCCCTTGCTAACATATTTGTATGTGTGTTTGTATCTGTCACCATAAAAATAATAAAGTATAATAAAAAAATGACCAAGACCCTGAGTAAATGTCTAATGCAGTCAGTATCACTTATAAATTCAGCGCCTCAGATCTGTTCAGTCCCCGGAAGGAAATACTGGACAATTTGTCAGAGAAGCAGTTCTGGCAGGTAGTTCAGATAGAAGTAAGGGTCTTCTCATATCATTAGACCATGAGAAGGCCTTGGATAGGGTTTGACACACATTTATGTGAAATATTCCTGAACATTTTGATATCCATTTGGAATTTATTGACTCAGTAAATTTCTGTATAACAATGCTTCTATTACCCATCTAGTTAATGGACAACTGAATATGTCCTGTGGAGTCCAAAATGGATTCAGGAAGGCTGCCCACTGAGCCCCATATTGTACATTTTTCTATAGATCCCATTGTAAGGCTTGTGGGATCACATACAGAGGAGAGTTATATTCATATGTAGAACAGTCAGTTTGCAGAAAATGTGTTGGCATATATGGACAACATGCCTGTTGCTGCCAGATGAAAGACTGGTGATGACAACTTTGAACCTGTTTCAGGACCTTTCTAAAGTTTCTGGCTCCAGAATAAATTTCAGTAAGAGTAAATGTATGCTCTGTTGGTAACACCTCTGCCACAACTACCAGAGAAATAACAGGGGTGCAGTTAGCTGAAGAAGATCTTTCAGTTTTAGGAGTTATGTTTGGGAAAGCCGATGTTGCAGAGAAGAATTGACTTACAAAATTAGGCATTGCAGATAGGACAGTAGAAAAATGGAAATCCTGTTCTATGTAAAAGAAATAAAGGATTCTTTTGATAGACATTTTTGTTGCCCATTTTACTTACCTAGGTTTCAACCCCCAGTGTCTATAGAAACCAGACATTCTAGTGCTTTTCCCACCTTCTATGTGGAAGCTGTCTGACCCACATTAAGCGGTTTCATACAATACATATAAACCCATTAAGGAAGGAGGATTATCAATGATAAATCCAGCACTGCCTTTTCTACAGCCTTTTTCTTTTTCATGGTAGAAGTAGACTACTAGTAAACACTGCTGGGCAATGGGTGGCTATAATGAGCTCCACTTCTTTCTTACTTTATTTAGCTTTTTTTGACCAGGAAAGGAAGAATAGATAATTCTACCCATTTTTAGCCTCTTCCCTGGGGATGAGGTGCACAGAGGAAAAACCAGCTGCCACTGAACAAGATAAAGTTTTCTATGGCATTTTTAGTGATTGGTTTGTCAGCCTTTTTTGAACCTTTGGGAACAAACATATTGAGGGCCTTTAAGCATCCTGACCTTGCTCCAAAGATACATGAATGTCTTAAAAAATATGACTACTAGGTCTGACACACAAACATGTCTCCACAAATACTAGGAAACAGTTGTACAGGGCTATTACTGACACTGCTTTTAAATCAGACCCAGTTTTTGACCCCACAAGGGGAATCTTTGCTTCAATCATCGCTAAGCAATTGGTAGACCCTCAGCTCCTCACTAAAATGTGTGATATTACCTTGCTGATTGCGCATGGGAGGCTCCATGTTAAGACTCATACTGTAACAAACATTAAAGCATACTGGAGCATTTGTGCACCCATGCAAAGTACATTTCTCAACAATAAACAATGGAACATTTATTATTCTCATGCTCCTACAAGCAAGGGTTTTGGGTGCACACAGCAAATTCATGAAATGCTTCTGCATTCTAATTGTTTATAATACCTTGATTTGTGGCAATAGAGGTCTTGCCTGGTCAAAATGGAAAAACAGATCTTTAAGTATGATATTTGCATGTATTAAATGGAGTATGTGGCAGAATAGATGCCAGTTGACAGTTTCACAGAAAGACAATACAATCCAGTTGTTAACCAAATGCTAGTCAAAGAACTGTGTTGGATTCATTTTTCCTGGATTGTGCATTTGATCCCTAGGAGTATGTTATCTCCACTCTACTGGGCACAACCTGTAAGTGTGTTAACTTCATTGTAAAATGTATTGTATTGTTCAATACCTCCCTACAGACAGGATAATGTGCCTCTAGATTGGAGGATGGCACATGTGTTGCCCCTCCATAAGAGCAGACCCCAGGTGAGCCAGGTACTTACAGACCAGTCAGCCTCATATCCATAATTAAACAAATGGAGACTATCCTAAATAAGAGTATCATGGCATTCTTGGAGGAGAATGGTCTTCAGGATGACCAGCAGCATGGGTTAGTCCTAGGGAGGTCATTTCAACCTTATGATGTCTTGATGTGTACTCCAATGTCATTCTGTCACATTTGTAATTAATACCAGGTCCATCTTGTAAATGAGTTCTTCTCAATGATGTTTTGTCTGGTTAAATAAAGACTGATTGATTGATTGATTGATTGATTGATTGATTGATTGATTAAAACCTGGTTGACTTTTTTGACTGGGTGACTAAGGCACTGGATAGCAGTCAGGCAGTTGATGTCCTGTATCTGGACTTCAGCAAGGCCTCTGACTCTGTGCCACATGGGAGATTGACTCATAAGATGAAGAACCTGGGGGGCAGGGGAGAAGCTGGTAAGGTGGATAGGGAACTGGTTTGGGAACAGTCAGCAGAGGATGATGGTAGGGGGGAAGTGTCAGCACCCTGAGCAGTGATCAGTGGGGTCCCACTGGGCTTAGTTCTGGGGCCAGTGCTATTTAACAGCTTCATAGTTGATATAGCTGAAGGGGTTGGGGACAAGAAGACCCTGTTCACTGATGATACCAAAACTGGTGCAGTGGAGGGCAGTGTGGATGGAGAGAGGGAATTCCAGGAGGATTTGGAAAGACTTAAGCACTGATCAAACACTTGGCAGCTGGGTTTCAATGCTGGGATGTGCAAGGTCATGCACTTCAGAGCCAGAAACCCAGAATACAGTTACCATATGGGTGTGGCGTGGTTATCCATCTTTCTAGAGGAAAAGAATCTGGGGTGGTGGTCACAGGGAGTGTGAATCATTCAGCATAGTGTAGAAAAGTGACTGCTAAGGCCAACAAAATGCTGGGGTGCACTGCTAGGGGATCACCTCTAGGAGGGACAAAGTAATCCTTCTGATGTACAAGTCATTGATGAGGCCACACTTGGAGTGCTGCATGCAATTCTGGCACCCTTATTGAAAGAAAGACATCAAGCTTTTGGAGGGGGGTCCAGAGGCAGGTGACCAAAATGATAGGGGGATGGGAAAGAAACTCTATGAGGACAGGTTGAGAGAGCTCAACATCTACTCCCTGCAGGATAAAAGGGATAGAGGCGATATGATTGAGACCCTTAAGTACTTGAAGGGTATAAATAGAATTAGTACTGAGGGTATGTTGCGATTGAAGAGGGAGAGGATCATGAGAAGGCATAGTTTGAAACTGGAGGGGGTATGTTCAGGAGGGAAATGGGAAGTTACTACTTCACGGAGAGGGTGGCGGTGGTGGTGGCATGGAATGCACTGCTGGAGCAGCTGATCTCTCTGAAACTAGTGGGGAGTTTGAAAAGGGGGTCAGATAGGGTCAAAAGCAGAATACATGTCTGGGTAGAGTTGACCAGACTGGGGAACTCAGTTTGGGGAAACAATACGGATGGGGGCATGGGGCAGCAGCAGTTGTCTGAACTGTGAGTTGCACAACCGAGCAGATTCAATACACCATGAGGCCTGCATATGCTGGCATTTTCATATGTTCTTATGTTCGTATTTTGTAATAGAAATACAGAGATTGCTTCATTTGAAATAGTCCCCATCGAACCCCAAGCTCCCTTACGTAATGTGTATAAAGTTCCAAGTCCAATAGCGCCCCACATTCCCCAGTCGCACCAAAGTACATAACAACAACAATACTTGGTGATCTAGTGGACCCCCTCCACCCTCTCCACCCTGTCCTGCATTGCCCAACCTCTCCTCCCCCCCATCTCTGGCATGATCCTGCAACTGGCACTGCCCTCTGCATACCACCATGGACAATGGCAGAATGCATTATGCAGTATAGAGTACATGCATAATGTATTCTGTGGCTGTCCATGGTGGTGTGTGGAGGACTTTGCCAGTCACAGTATCATGCCAGGGATGGGAGGGAGGGGTGGTTGGTCAACGCAGGACAGGGTGGAGAGGGTGGGGGGGTCCAATAGATCACCAGGTAGTGTTATTGTTGTGTACTTAGATGCAATCGGGATCATGGGGCACTGTTGGATGGGGGCACTTTATACATGTTACATAAGCGAGATTGGGCTTCGGTGTGGGGTCCAATACACCACCAGGAATGGGGAGTTGGCAACATCAGGGATGGGGGGGCGCTAGACTACCAGGGCATGTCTGCTTACAGTAGGGGCAAGAGGCAGCAGTTTATAAAATAACTTTTACTGTGGAACACTGCAACTGCATATACCGGGTGTTGCAGCACTGCTGCTAATGCACTACTGTGCCACTACACCCCACCTGCCTTGTCCCATGCCCCTATGACTCAGAGCCCCTCTTAGAAATGTGTCCCCCCAACATCCCAACCCCTCTAGTATTGCACTGGGTGGGGGAGGGGCTGCTTTCAGCATCCATGTTGACAGATGCACTGACTGTTTGGCCCACTTCCACACTTGCAGCAAACCAGGGGAGTTCAGCGCAGGGACCCTGTTTTTGGTAAAATCAGGTGCAGGGTACCTGGTGCACCTGGGGTTTGCTGGAACCCTTAGAGTGATGCAACTTATGTCACTGTAAGGGGTCTTTGAAAATCAGGCCCATTTGTATTTTATGCAGCTCTGCCTTTCAAGGTAGTTGCAGTGTTTGCAACATTTTCCAGCACTTAAATGTACAACCCACGAATTACATTTTTGGTGCATACAAAAAATTATTGTGATGCACTTAAATTTGCGACACAGGAGTTCCATTTTTGGTACAAGCACATTTTTTTGTGTGTGTGTGTGTGCCTTTCATATTTTTACTCATAACCTGGACATTTTACAACATTTTAGTCATAGATTTTGAATATACTGTTTACATGGTCCTACCTCATGAACATGGATGGTGGGAATTTTTAAATAGCAGTTAAAATGTGAATTCACAGATGCTGTATGAAACCACCTTTCAAGCAGGATTTAACCCATTCGAGTGGGCAAGTTCATGATATGGGGTCAACATGTAACACAAAAGTTCTTTGGTCATCTTCTTGGCAAGACTGATGATTCTTGTGTTGTGAGGCACAAATTCTTGGGTCACATATTTAAGTGTGACTGAAGAATTTTCAGTGAGCACCAACACATTTGAGTGCAACTGAAGAATTTTTCATGTGCACCAAAAATGCTTATTTTTATGCCAGATTAATTCTTTGGTCATACATTTAAGTGTGTACCATGAATTTTTTGTGCAAGCTAAAAAATCAGTTTGGGACTGGGCAGAAATTTTGATACACAGTATTGATGAGCAATTCTTTGGTTGCATATTAAGTACGGCTCAGAATTTTTTTGTGATGAACTTAACATTCTTGTGTTTTGGATGTTTGAAGATCTTTAAGTATGATCTAAGAATTTTTAGGTCACACATTAGGCACAATAATGCAATACCAGCTTGCAACATAAATATTTGATTTTTTTTTTGTGTCTCACTCATAACTTGGTCGTTTTGAAACATTTTAGACCCACATTTTGAAAATACTGTTATCATGGCCCTAAAAGGAGGGTGAGAATTTTCTAATGTGGGTCAAAAGGTGATTTTATAGTTGCTTTTTAAAACCACCTTTTGGACAGTATTTAACATATTCTAATGACCAAGTTCATGATATGGGGTCAAAATGTAAAAAAAAAACCTATATAGAAAAGTTGTGTGCAGGGTTGACCTTTGGCCAAGTGATTAGTGTGTTGTAATCATGTGTGGGTGAGCAGAGTACAAGGCATGCTCAGTGAGCCAGCTGGATGGACTGGGGCTGGGGGGATGGCACTGCCACTGAACACCAACCCCAGCCAGGGAAGGGGCAGTGTAGTGTTGGCTGCATGGGGGAAAAAAGTAACCATATAATGAAGTCTTCACTTGGCATAGGGCACAGAGGGTCCTGCACCTCTGCATCTTGTGTGCACAGAAGCACAGGACACAGAGGGGCCCTGCACTTACGTAGCCAGATGAACTCTTGGCTATGTGCATCTGCATCTATAGTCACATGGATGTACAGGGTGAAGAGGGCCCTGCACTTTTGCAGCCTCCAGATGGTCCCATCAATTATTTGCAACTGAAACTGCACAGAAGTGCAAGGCCAGAAAGGCCCTGCTCCTCCACAGGCAAATGGAAGAACTATTCCCTTGATGCAGGGCCCAGAGGGTGCTATGAGACCTCTGTGAATAAGGATATGAATCCACTTTGTCAAAAAGATAGGACATTTACTACAAAAACTACATTAATGCACTGGTTGGGTTTTAAAATAAGCCCACAAAAGTAGGGAAATGTGGCATTAATGTTTCCAACTCTAACTTCAACCCCCCCCCCGCACAAAAAGGACAAGACCACATAACAACAGACAGCCATCATCAGGTAGGACAAACAACACACAACTATTTCCAGATGTGCTGCCTTCATGGATTTATATCTGCAGTACAAATGTGTGAAGTGGGGAAAATCCACTCTGCAAAGATTTGCGGATTTTCCTCATTTCATAGAGTTGATCTGTGGAGCAAAGTCCAACTTCTCCCCCTCAAAATAAATCCACAAAATGCAGAGTAGGAACTCTGCCAGCAGTGTTTGGCATCTCTGCTGGTGGAGTTCAAACTCTACATTTTGCTGATTTTTGTTTTTTTACTAGCTAGTGCCCTCCTATGCTAATTGCCGATCATCATATTGAAAAGAACCCCCCTGGTGTCTAGTAGCTCTCCCTGGCACCAATAGCCCCTGGATGCAAAATGAAATCCCCCCCCACCGATTGTGGGACTGTTTCATTTCCCTGGTATCAAGTGGTCCCACCCCCCCGGCTGATCACCAGCTTGTTGTTAATTTCAAGGTATTCTCACCAATCGCCAGGTGCCACACACAAACACAAATTTCCCTGGTATATATTGGACCCTCCTCTCTATCCCTATCCCCAAATATCCACTCCCTGGTGTCTAGTGGACCACCCCACCCCTGCATGTATGGCTCCACTGCCCCACTTCTCCCCACCCCAACCTGAGCTGTCGACCTGCACAGCCTTCCTCTCTTCTCCACAGCTGATACACCAACTGAGCTTTCAATGAATGAATGCATGCTTGTACAAGCACACGTTCATTCACTGACAGTCAGGCAAGCTCATGGTCATTCTTTGATGTTTTTGGGGGTGCAAATAAGAGCAGACAGCTGCTCCAGTCATCGGTGGGGAAATGGCATTGTGGATCTGTCCTAGGGTCCACAATACCATTCCCTCACCATCCTGCCCCCTCTTCGGGGACTACAGCAGACCTCTGCTCTTCTCTGTGCCTCAAAAAACATCAAAGAAAGACCATGAGTTGACAATGAATGAGTATATGCTTGAACAAGCATGCACTCTTTCATTGAGAGCTCAGTCAAGTGGCTGGCCATGAAGGAGAGTGGAGGGCTGTGCTGGACACCTGCTAGGGGTCAGGGTGGGGAGAGTGGGGTGGTGGGTTAGTACATGCAGGGTTGGGGATGGGGTCCCACTAGACACCAGGGAAATTTGTGTCTGTGTGTGAGGCACCTGGTGAATCAGTGGGGTACCTTAGATTTAATTTGAGAATGGGCCAGTGATTGGCTGTGGGGTCATCATTAGACATAAGGGATATTATTATTTGACAGTTGGACCAGTGCCAGGTGATCAGAGGTGAGGGGACCTTGAGATTTAATTTGACAATGGGCTGGGGATCAGCTGGGGGGGTGGGTAACACTATTCACCAACACAGTCTTGTCAGCGCCCAATGATTGGTGAGGGGGGTAATTTAATATTACAATGGGCCAGTGATCAGGGGATTGGGACCAATAGATACAAGGGAATTGAAGTGTGAGGGGGTCCCAATCACCATTTCCAATTTCTCTTTGCTTTGGGATTTTAAGTGCAATTTGCACTTAATAAAAACCCCAAAGCAAGGCAAAGTTACACATGGTGACTTTTTAACTAAAGTGGGCAACTTCGCAAAATGGCACACGAATGTAGATTTGGCAGCTTCACGGGAAATTCACCCATGAATAAAAACTTTGCTGCATCTCTAATCTGCAGCCAGTAGTGTATGTCTTAATGTGATTGGGTACAGTACAAGTCACATTAAACTGTTCTTCCAGCTCAATGGTTTAGCACTTTTCAATTGGTTGCCGAATGTGTGCACTGCTCATCGCAGTGAACTGATAAACGTTTCCTAATGGTTTGTCTCTAGCTTCTATTCAGCTTCAGCTACACTGCATCTCTCTCTCTTGGAACTTTCACTAATCCAGTGCAATAAGCAGTGCACACATTAAGCAACCCTTTGAAAATTCTAAACCACAGAGTTGGTACCTGATTTCACTGCAGTACTGTACTGTAGAGAACTGTATTTGGTTGGGACATACTGTGAGATTTGTCAGTCCCAGCCAAACACATGGTCAGATATTTCCTGAAATTTCTTTGGTATTTCCAGAGAAATCCCCTGCTTTCTGCAGTTCCACAATAGGAGTAGCAGAGAGATTCTCTTTACAAATTTTGCGAAATATCTGACCGTGTCTTTGTCTACAACTGTAATTTATGTTCAGCCTTTTTTTTAATTTTGACAGCATAATACCAGATAGCCTGAGCTCGTCCTGCAGCTACATACATGCATTCATGAGTTATTAATTTTTTACACCTCCTGATATTTTTAGTGATTGTGAAGCCATGGAAAATTTTTAGTTGAAATATGCTGCTTACATCTAAAAATGAGTATTCCAACCTGCAGAAAGAAAGAAAGAAAGATAAGAAACTGCTGAATCCTTAGTTCAGGGCATGTCCATTGTATGTACAGTACATTATGCATGCCAGCAACCAAAGATTCAGAAGTTTCTTATCTTTCATTCTGTGGGTGAAAGTGCTTGTTTTCAGGCTTAAGCCACATATTTCAAATTAGAATTATGGCTAGTTTCACAATCCATAAAAATATCAAGAGGCATAAAAACTATATAACTCATACATGCATGATTCTGTCTGCAGGGCAATGATGATCAGCAGTCCAGCTCACAAGTAATGAGTTTGGTCTGTCTGGAATTACATTGTTAAAAAAGGTCAGATGTTAATTGTATTAGGTAGATTGGTTGAGGTTTATGAACTGTGAATACCAGTACTTTGGGAATGGCACACAGGTCCCACAGGATCAATTCTGTAGTTCTTACAGAACTGTATATGAATTACCAATGATTGAAATTGCTTATGAAAATGCATTCAGTCAAAATTCAGAGGGAGTTAAAGGGAATTTGTAAATGGTTGAAAAAGAATTGCATGTGAGTTGATGGTTAGTTGAAACTGAGTTTATGTTTTAAGCAGTTAGAATTACAACTGCATTTTTAGCACACACAAAAAAAAGAAATGAAACAGCAGTGAGCTGGAGGAACAATTGTTTGAGACTTTCACTGTACCTGTGGCTACAGAAGCACTCACCCCTCGGATGCTTGCACTTCTACAGACAGAAGTAGTGTTGTAATTTGGGTATCATGGATTTCTGTTTGCAGCAGCTGGGGCCTGCACCTTTGCAACCAGAAGTCTGTGTGTATCTCTTACACCTGCAAAAGTACAGACCCCTCAGAGGCCTGCACTTCTGCAGCCAGGAGTGTGTGCATGTCTAACCATTTGCATAAGTACCTGTAGCTACAGAAGTTCATTAGTACATGTAGCTATAGAAGAATTGGTCTTGCTGAGGCTGTGCTTTTACAAACAGAAGTAGTGTTGCAATTTGGGTATTGTGGATTTCAATATGTGGCTGTAGAAGTGCAGGTGAGATGGAGGCTTGCACTTTGGCAGCCAGGAGTTGGTGTGTATTTCTTACTCCTGCAGCTGCAGAAGCACAGGCCCCTCAGATGAATATGCCTCTGCAGCCAGAAGAGTGTGTATGTCTTGCAGTGTGAATGAGTACTCATAGCTACAGAAGTGCATCAGCATCAGTGACTACATAAGCACTGGCCCCACTGGGGCCTGTGCTTTTGCAAACAGAAGTAGTGTTGCAATTTCGGTATCTTTGAAGTCAATCTGTGGCTGAAGATGTACAAACTCCACAGGGGAATGTGCTTCTGCATCCAGAAGTCAGTGTGCACGTCTTACATCTGTGGGTGCAGAGGGGCATGTGCTTCTGCAGTCAGAAGCGTGTGAATGTCTTACAGTGTGCATGAGTATAAGTGGCTACAGAAGTGCATGAGTACTTGAGGCTACAAAAGTGCATGTTGCATATAAGTCTGTGCTTCTGCAGATAGAAGTGGTGTTGCAATTTGTATATCATGGATTTCTAGTTGTGGCTGCAGAAGTGCAGGTCCCATGAAAGCTTGCAGTTATGCATTCAGAATTTGGTGCATACATCCTACACTTATGGCTATATGATGATAATAAATGTTTTATTTGTATTCAGGTACATACATTTAGGGATGAATCTCTGTTTTCAAAGAATGCCATGTACAAGGTGTAAACAAGACTAAGAACAATTAAAAGAATAAAAGGAAGGAATATATATATATATATATATATATATATATATATATATATATATAACAACTTACACTTAGAACACAATATAAGATTACATCATGTGTAACATTTACAGTATTTATTTAGTTTTTGTTGACCGGGTAAGTGCCCTAGACAAATTCAGGCACGACCCAAGGGAGAGAGATATGGATGAATGCCCACTGACTTTGAACCAGATTAAGCTGTTGGTGGTATTTTTAGTGAATGGTGGTATTTTTAGTATGTTTGCAAAGACTTCCTTACTGCATTTTGGAACTCATTTACATAGATTTTTGGCTTTTATTTCAGTTTCTATCCCATTCCATGACTTAGCCAGTGACATTTGTACCATGGCTTCCCCAAACCTGTTACAGACTCTTGGTTGTAACAGGCTGATGTCATTTGTTCTTAAATTATACTTATTTCTGCTAGATGACACAAATCTCACTAGGCATTTTAGGGGATGTACCATTTTGGTTGTTAGTAATTTAAAGCCCCAAGACAACCAGTTGAAGGTTATTTTTTCCTCCTGTCCAAGCCAATCTAATTTCTGATAAACTAGACAATGGTGTGTGTCAAAGGGCTACAACTCTCAAACATATCAAGTCTGTAATAGGCCTGATCTACTTTTTGTAATAAGTTTTTACTGGCATTTTTTATACCTTACATCCATACTCTAAAATCGGTAGAAGCAATTGTGTTATGATTTTCTTTCTGGTCTTGTCAGTGAAACAGTTTGAGATTCTCCTCAATGCTCCCAACCTTTAGCTTATTTTCTTTGTCGTTTGATCAATATGCTCCTTATAAGTCAGTTTATTATCCACCAAGATTCCGAAGCATTTTTAACATGTTGTATCCTCTACCTTCTGATCATTAATAAACTTTTCATTTAAATGTTGTGTCTTCTGTCTGCCTCTGCTAGATGTAAAAAACATACCTTGCATTTTCTTTCTATTCATCAGAAGACCTGGGACTTCAAACCATGATTCCATTCTTGTAAGATCTTCCTGTAATTCTTGGTTCAGTGAGGCCAGGCTGTCAGCCAACATCACTAACACTTTGTCATCCACGTACAGCCTGACCTCACTGTGACTCATCAAGTTCAGTAGTTGATTAACATAAATATTGGAAAAGCAAGGGGCCCAATATTGATCCCTCAGGGACTCCTCGTAATACTGTTCTTAGGATTGATGAACTATTCCCTTGCGATACACATTGTTTCCTATTTAACAAATACGACCTGAACCATTCAAGGGGTTTGACATGAACTCCTATTTTATGCAATCTCTGTAGAAAAGTCCTATGACTTACCAAGTCAGAGGCCTTACTATGGTCCACAAACACAGTCCCTGTTTCCCTCTCCTCATTCATAGATGTAACCCTTACAAATTGCCAGCCAGCGAGCAGTTGATTATGTGATGTTTGGCTTAGGCACCTCGAGGATAAAGACATTAAAGAGTAACAGACCAGAGAACTTTCCTTGCAGACAAAAGGCATTTTATTAAGAGCGACAGTGCTCTGTACAATCTGGTTACATGTTCTCATTACATGTTCTGGTTTCTTGTTCTCACAAAGCTTTAGGCAGTGGGGTATATATACAGTGTGACAAACAACTTCAGGAAGTTCTACATGATATTTATCAGTCTCTGATTGGCTATGTTGCTGTGGCTTAATGTTGTCCATGAGTTGTGACACTGGTGATTATGTTTTTGCTTGGTCATTGCTTTCATTACAGTTATCCATATTTGGTCATACTGCTTCCCTTAGCTTAAAAATGTAATGTTTTTGATGAAGGACTGGTTGGTCCAAAAGTTAGAGCACTTTGTTCTTGTTGTTACATTTACGTTGGTCCATTAAAAGGTATCAAATCATTTGCTTCTGGATTTGCAATTAAGCTAACAATTTTAACTGACACCATAAGATGGCAACATTGCTCCATTAGGATTATAGTGAGACATTTGTTAAACCAATATGACAAACGAGCAGAAGTAATCCAGCATGTATCCTCGTACATTTAATAACACTTTGTGATTAAAACGGAAAAGGTTATTTACTTACTAGCATGTAAAAAAACCAGATAATCACAAGCAGACACTACTGTTAGGGCTTTTTTTATGCTTGCCCCTTTATTGATTACATATTAAGAAATATGTTTAGGTTGGACATTTAGTATTATTTGTAGCTCCCCACAACTAATACAAAACAAAATGACCATTATACATATATTTTGTGTTTTCAGAAAGTCTTCTGATCCAGATGCCGTCATAACTCCTTATGACCCACTTGGCACAGGCTGACTTTATTTTGGCTGATTTTAAGGTCACATAATCTGTATGCCGTCACAGCTCCCTGTGGTTTACATATCTCCGACTGACCTTTTTTGTAACTTTAAAAGAGCATAGGCATTATTAGGTTACCCTAACAGTGTATATATAAACACCAGAATCTACATGCTGTAAACCCAAAGGGTTAATATTTAATAAAGTACAGCTACTGAGGGACTGTTTCCACATAATGACTATGGGCCAGATATTCAAAACTTTGCCCCAGGGCTAAATTAGCACTGCCCGGTGGGCAAACTTAGCCTGGGGCACAAAGCAAGCCATATTCAAAAGGAATAGCCCAGGACAAACAGCTTCTGAATATAGCATGGGAATGAGGCCGGGCAAACTGGGCTGGCAGTGCAGGGCAAACTTAGCCCTGGAATAAGACAGCTCTGAATATGGCAACCAGGAAGTGCAAACCACAACAGCAACACAGTGCACAGTGATGTGAAGGTAGGTAGAGGTGAACTATGTGGCCTATGTGTGTGCCAGCAAATGTGTAGACCCAGTACAGCTGCAGGCAGCGACGTATGTGAAAGTACAGTGTGCAAAACTGTAAAATAATCCCCAAACTGTTTGCGCAGCACTAAACTTTGCCATATTCAAAAGTGACATGCAAATGAGCCTACTTAGGTAGTCTGTGGGCAAACATCCAGATTAGCATCTCATTATGCCCTGATTTGCATGCAGTTTGTGCCGGGCTAACTGTTTAGCCCTGCGCTAAACTCTTGCAAATGTGTTAGGGCTGCGCAAACAACTTGGGGAATATTATACAGTTTTGAACACTACTTCCACATGCCTGCATTTGTACTGGGACAACAAAGCATAGGCACAGATGGTGGTGCTGCATGCAACTGTCATACTGTAGGTCATGCTACAGTGCACAGCAGACACTACAGTAGCAAGGGGGCCAGTAGTGTGTGGACACAGCAATGCCTATGGTGTGTAGCGCAGTGATGATGACTGCACTATACACAGTGAGAGGCCCAACCTGCAGGTGTTTACTGACAGTTGACATTACTGTTACACTGTTGTGTGACCTACAGATGCTGCACCTCTGGCATGGGATGCTCACAGTGACATGTGCATGTCCGGTTTTGTGTGCTGTGGCAGTTGTACAGCTATGCGGTATGTGGCCAGGGGGGCATATATTTTCCAAAAGGCACACTGGTGTTGTGGTATTCCCAATACTGGTCCATGTGCACTGCATGATGTGTCCCAGCCTTGTGGCCACACCTGGTAATGTGGCACAGCCTGGCCACCTGTACACTCTCCTCTCAACATCCTCCATGCCCACAGTGCTGCATGTGTGTGCTGGCATCTGTTGGTGTCCATAGAAGTGTAGTCCACAGGTGTGTGCTGTATGGCCACACTGCCATGCTGTCCACTGGTGGCAGGGTCACCACTTACTGCCTGGCATGGCTGGGACTGGTGGCAGATTATGGCATCATTGTGATGCCATCAGTTAGCAGCATGCTTCCTCTATGTTCTGCTTTGTCTATCTGTTATATTTATTTGTTAGGGTCATGCAAAACCTGCACAAACACCGCACAAAGACATAGTGTCATACAAAGCTGATTGCCCTGGGTTAAGACAAGGTTTTCCTGGGCGGTAATGTGCACCGCGCTATGTGTCACGCAAAGACGCGCAAAACCACTTTGCATGGTGCTAGTCGCTGAATATAGCATTGCGCCTGTATTCATGCCAGTTTGCCCCTTGCATACATTTTGATTTTTGCCCAGCGCTAATGCAGTTTGCCTGCACTATTTTGCCTTCTGAGTATAGTAGACCCACACTAATCCCATGTTAAACCTGTACAAACGGGTTTTGCCCGGTGCAAAGTTTTGAATATCTGGCCCTAAGTCTTAGATGCATGTTGTTTTTAATTTTGGCCTGTTTGTCATAGAACAGCATAGTCTGACATATTTTAATATTTTCCCATAGCTGAGGCATGTGTTGATTATGCTGTGCGATGCTGTACTGTCATGCGTTGTGTTTATGATTAAGAAAGCAACAGTTTGTTCTCTCTTTAAGCTATGTAACAACCTTGAGATTAGAAATGGCTTATTGTACATGGTGTGTCCATCCACTACTATGCTTGAAAAAGGACTTGTTTTAGTCACATACAACAGTACAGGTAAAACAAAACAAGATAGTGATAAAACATTTGTGTATAGCAAGTACATTATAAACATAGCAGTAATTAAAACATAGTTAATATAATGTTGCAATAGACCTGTGTGGAAGCACAAATATAGTTAAGGTTGAACAGGCTTTTTAATGTTTACCCCATATTATGCAATGCCAGGAAAGAATCTTGGGGTCTGATTGGTCAGTGTAGCACTGGACCCTTGTTATCGTGGCATAACACCACGGACCTAGTCCCACCACACAAATGACTGCATTAATAATGTAAAACAAATCACGCAGCCATCAGTGCAGTCAGCTTCACTGACCACTCACCAGCCCGCTTCCAATGCCCCTCTCCTCATTTCACCCAAGCAAACAGCCATATATAAGTAAAAAAAAAACCTCCCTCCCACCAAATAATAGCATGCCCCCTTCTTTGAAGTCATAAAACAATCTACAAACATACTTCTCTCCATTCTCTTTTTTGTTTCCTGCAGTATAAAAAAGTGGAGAGTGAGTGATTAATGAAAACAGCAGCACATGGCTCCTTTCATAACGCTAACACGCTCCGCCTTGGTAACTTCATTTTTCTGTGCGATTTTTAAAAATGTCTGAAAAATAATTCTCCCTACCGCCTCTATAGGTCTTCTCCTTCTCCATTAGGGATTTCACAGCAGTGGCAGCAGGCGGGTGGCAGCAGTGAGGATGGAGCGAGAGCTTCAAACTGTAATTGGTGACAGGAAATGCCCCACTTTGAAAATGTCGCCATTCAATATTTTAACACTGCAGAAAAGTTTACCACAAGAGCCTAAAGAGAACACATTGGTAGGGGGACAGGAAATTAAAGAAGTCATATGCTGTACTGCCAAGCAGATACAAAACAGCAATAAATCCAGCTACTGGCCATATAGCTCCACCTAGAGGACAAACTAGATAAACGATCTTCTTTTTAAATGAGTATACTTCCACACACACAATCAAGTGAAAAACTGTTCTAAAACATACTTATTATTATTTGTATTTTCTTTTATTAAAAGATTAGCCATTGTATAATAGGAATAATGTACTCCAGGGTGTGTGTCATGCTGGGATAACACCACGCCTGGGGTATTGGATGCACTCGGCCTGTGGCCTCGTGTCCAACCACCCCAGGAGTGGCATTATCCCAGCTCGACACACACCCTGTCATGCATTATTCCTTTATTTTTGCACCTTAATCATTTTGATGCTGTTCAATGAAGCTGACTGAAGTTTTCTATTCACAGTCTGAGTGGGAAGTCTTACAACCTGGTAACATTTGTGATGGATACTCATTCTGATTCTGAGATCTGGAATTTTAAAAGTCTTTAAAAATGTGCTTTTTGGCCATCTGTTGTTCTCATCAGTGGAACACAAACAGTTTGGAATATTGTTACAGAACTTTCGGGGTAGAAGTGGCTCATCATAAGGGTGTGCCTTTCAAAGGTTTTGTGTAAAACATATCAATTGGTTTTTGAACACACAGGGTGCCAAGTTCTTATGATATGGCAAGTTTTGTGATGGCTGTGTGCCTAGATTATGAGGCCATCAGATGTATACATAAGAAAAAAATGTTCTTTTTTGGTTGCTTTGTTGCTCACTTATAGAGCAAAAATGGTTTGGAATTGTGTTCAGACATTTCAGGATAGAAGCAACTGTAACCATGGAGGAGCCTTTCAAAAATTTGGTGAAAAAATATTTATTGGTTCTTGAGCTATAAAACTTTAAAAATGAGGCTTCTGAGCTAGGGTTGAGTATGCACTTTAATTTTAAACCCTGATTTTTGCACCTTAACAACGCTGGTGCCATTCAACAACATTGCTTGAGATTCTGTATGTGCAGTTCGAGTGCAATGCTCTTGGGATGTGGTACGTTTTGTGATGGTGACTGTCCATATTCTTAGATCTAGGGAGTATAAAAACATTAAAGATCACACTTTTTGGCTGTTTGTTGCTCGTATCTAGACAAAAAAATGGTTTGATATTGGATTCTGAAAATTTCAAAGTAAAAGGGGTTCAGCACAAGGAGATGCATTTCAAAGATTTTGTGAAACAATCTCAATCGGTTCTTGAGTAGAGGTGTATGAAAAAAACGTGGACAGGTGGAATTCAAGCGGAAGTCTGACTTTCGCTTCTGTGAAAGTTTGGAATTCCATTTCTGAACTTTTGCAGAAATTCCTCCTGCACTGAACCCTATAGTAATATTTACTTCCCTGGTGTCTAGTAGCACCCTGCTGCCAGTCACCAATTGCTGCCCAATTGCCTGAAAAAATCCCTGTTGGCTAGTGGTCCCTCCTTCCACTTGATCACCCACCCGATGTGTCCAGTCAGTGTAACTCTCCCATACCTATCCCCGTATGGTATATAAACATTTTTCCCCCTGGTGGTCTTGTAAACCCCCCTCCCTAGGCCCTGTCACCAGTCCATGAACTAAAATGTTATTGCCCGGTGATCAGGTGGGGGGAGGGATCACTAGCCACTAGGGCATTTTTAATTACACATCAGGTTGGTGACTGGGTGAGGGAGGGGTTGCTAGCCAGCAGGGATTTTTTATTTTTATTTCAGGCAGGGCTGGGGAGACAAAGGACATCACATTAAGTTTTTTTTCACCTATATCACAACAAAAGAGGGTGAAATTTTGCCCAAAACAGTCAAAGGTTTTCTGATCTGCCACAGGCGGATGTTTGGATACTTCTGCGAAAGTTGTAACATTTTGTGGAAGTTCTGCTAAGGCAAAAATAATTATTTTCAACCACCTCTATTTCTGAGTTAAAAGGTTTTAAAAATTCTGCTTCTGAGCATGCTCAGTAGGGTTTCCAGGATAGCAGGTTCTTATCATACGTGTGTGCTAGTGTAACTGTGCAGTAGTTAAGGCTGAGCAGGCTGCTAAATGTTAACCCCAGATTTTTTGACCTTAATAACTTTGGTGCTGTTTGACATAATTGTCTGAAATTCTGCTGTGCGGACAGGCTGGCATGTCTTAAGATCTCACAAGTTTCTTGAAGGATGCTCATCTGGTCTCCAAGATCCAGAATTTAAAAAGTCTTTAAAAATGTATTTGTTGACTGATTTTTTTTAGCTCACCTGTGAAATAAAACCTGTTGGAATATTGTTCCAGAACTTTCAGAGTAGAAGTGGCTCTGCACAAGTATTTGCCTTTCAAAGATATTGTGAAAAAACATTAATTGGTTCTCAAGTTATAAGGTTTTGAAACTTGGTTTCTGAGCTTGCTCGGTAGGGTTTTTTGAGATAACCATCTGATAATAAAGAATTTTAGTTTCAAGAGTCATTTTACTTTTGTGAGAAAAAGTTTCACCATTGTGAGCCTGAGCAATGTTCGACAAATTTGCATAAACCTTTGCATGCGTGGTCTAGGTGCCACGTTCTTATGATTTGGCAAGTCTTGTGATGAACGCATGTTTGGATTCTGAGATGCAGGGAGTGCAAAACTAAAGAAAACATTTACTTGTTGGCTGTTTTTATTTATTTATTTGGCTTCTATCAATAGAATTCTTTGTTAATGACATAGAAACATAGAAGTTGATGGCAGATAAGGACCTCAAGGCCCATCCAGTCTGCCCATTTCTTTTTCTACCTTATGAATGTGCCATTGGCCTTTGCTCTGTCAATGGCCTATCTATTCATACTCATCTGTATTGCTCCCTTATGCCTATCCTATGCCTGTTTGAAGCCCTCCACTGTATTCATATCCACCACTTCCTGAGGTAGGCCGTTACATGCATCCACCACACTTTCTGTGAAAAAGAACTTCTTCACATTACCCCTTAATCGACCTCTCTCTAATGTCATGCTGTGTCCTCTTGTCCTGCTATTTTTCTTATATTGAAACATGTTAGACTCTTTCACCTTGTTAATGCCCTTAAGGTTTTGAGTATATCACCTCTCTCCCTCCTTTGCTCTAGGGTATACATATTAAGCTCCTTTAATCTGTCCTCATATGTTTTCTAATGCAGTCCCTGCACCATTTTGGTTGCCCTTCTCTGGATTGCCTCAATTTGGTTAATGTCCTTGTGAAGGTGTGGCCTCCAGTACTGCATGCAGTACTCCAGTTGGAGCCTAACCAGTGTCTTGTAAAGAGGGATTATTACCTCCCTCTTCCGACTTGTGATACCCCTACTAATACACCCCACTATCCCCCTAGCCTTACCTACTGCTTTAGTGGTCTGCTTGGATGATTTCAGGTCATTGGTGATGATGATGCCCAAGTCTCTTTCTTCCCTTATGACTGCCAGCAACTCCCCTCCCAGCCTATAGGTGGCTTCAGGGTTTCTCTTCCCTATGTGCATGATGACATAAAAAGTTCACACAAAGAGTTCTTTGGGACATAAAAAATTGGACATTGTACACAAAATCAACTGTAACTCATCACTATGCAGTTTTATACACCAAATTTTAAATACTCTATTTTTATAAAGCCCTTAAGTGAACACAATGGTTGAGAACTGTCACTTCCACCTTACTTCTGCTAGCTACTCTTAATATATGTAGCCTACCAAAAAAACACACATCCCTCCAAGGCTGGATTGCCCAGCATGCACCTAGCATCTTAGCCCTATCTGAGACCTGGCTCTCTGAAAGAATACCTAATGAGACTGTCTCTCAGTAATTATTCCATCTTCTGGGCTGACAGGTCCAGCAAGAGAGGTGGCGGGTGTGCAATCTATGTTAAATCCTCTCTTCATGCCACTGAAGTACAAACCCCTATACCACAATATGGTGCCCAGACACTAACAGTTAAACTTAGTCTGGGTGCTAAGATCCTCCACATCACTGCGGCCTATATTCCCCCGAGCAATAAAAAACTCGCATTTGACTCTATCCTCCACAGTATCGCACACATACCCAACACTAGTGAAGTTATCATTATGGGAGATTTTAATGTCAATTGGCTATCCCCAGCCTCATCCAGCTTCAAAGACACTGCCCTGTCTTACGATCTTACCCAACTCATCACCTCTCCCACCAGAAGGGACAATAGAACAGGGACATCCACCCTTTTAGACCTCATCTTCACCAACAGGCCACGGAACATCTCCAAAGCCACTGTGCTCCCAGATGCTATCAGTGACCACTCCCCAGTGACCTGCTGGTGGTCAGGAAAATTACCCCATGCCCCCCCATAATCATCTGGCAGAGGCGACTGATAAGAGGAGGCTTGGAGAAGCTCAAAACCCACCTAGCTACCAGCAATTGGCTCCCCATCTACATCACACAGTCTGTAGAGCTGGCTCTCTCCCACTTTATAACCACTTTCAACACAGCCTGCAACATTTTTACTCCCCTCTCCAAGCAAGTAGTGAAAACCAGAACCACACCCCGGCTCACCACCTCACTACTTAACCAGCTCCAACATAGGGATAACCTATGGCTTAAGGCACTTGACTCCCTAAGCGCCCAGGATAGACAACTCTACCGTGAGGCCTGCAACAAATGTACCTGGGCCCTAAGACAGGTGAAAGCCACTTACTACCAACATACCCTCACCACCTCTTGGGGAGATGGTAAAAAATTTTGGAACAATATAAAGAAACTCAATGGTAAATCCCGTTCACCCGCACCCACCCAGCTTACAATAAATGGGGAGATCACCCAGGATCCTTCATCTATTGCAGAAGCCTTCAACTCTGCCTTCTCGGACCTCTCCCATATTTACCCCCCTAACTATTTCCACACTATCCCCCAACCCCTCCCACGGATACCTCGAGTAACAACAATATTATACCCTTTCGGCTGAGAGTTATTTCCTGCCCTCGAGGCAAAACACTACATTTCTAAAGCATTACAATACACGGCACAGCAATGATTCCCTAGATCTAAAACTCATTAGGCTGACCCTGGATGTCACACTACCCCATCTCACTAAAATTCTCAACCTCTCTTTATGCCTAGGTCAGTTCCCCACAACCTGGAAAACAGCCATAATCACTCCCATTCTGAAGAGTGGCGAACCCACCAACACAACCAACTATAGACCAATTTCGTTACTTCCTCCTCTCTCCAAGGCCCTGGAGAAAATAGTGTCAGACCAACTATCGGAACACCTGACTAAACACAACCTTCTCTGCCCTGAACAGCACGGATTCTGGTCCGGCCACAGTACCGTCACAGCTCTTACTGAGCTCACCTCATTCATCCATGAGGCCCTCGACCAAGGCTCTATAGCAGGAGCAATCTATGTGGATCTGACCAAGGCATTTGACATGGTCAGTCATGAGCTATTGCTTTATGTCCTTCCACAACTTAATGTAGTTCAGAGGCTACTGCCTGGTTCAAGGACTACCTAACAAACTGGTCACAGCAAGTCAGGATAAATACCACCTTCTCCTCCTGTAAAACAGTTTCCTCAGGTGTCCCACAGGGGTCTATTCTTGGCCCTCTACTATTCACCTTCTTTTTAAACTCTCTCCCCAAGTCATGTAGCAGTAACCTGCTACTCTATGATGATGATGCAGTAGTGTTTTGGAAACACCCACAGCCCAGCACCCTCCAACGTGCTCTTCGGGTTTTCTTCAGGGAGCTAGAAACCTGGTTCACTGAACACTGCCTGATCATCAACTATCAAAAAACAAAATCCATGATCTTTGCACACCGACAAAGTCCACACAGCCAGTTGGTTCTCCTAATCAAAAACAAACAAGGTGCCCCACTTGAACATGTTACATGTTTTAAATACCTGGGAATTACATTAGACACATCCCTCTTCTACAGTCATCATATACAACTTCTCTCCTTCGCTATTAACACTAGAGTGGGTATCCTCTACAGACTTAAACATTGCTTGCCCACCCAGGCCATGCAACTTGCGGTCACCTCTTCTATCCTCTCCATAATAGACTATGGGATAGTGATATATGGCTCTGCAGACCCTACAGCCCTTTGTAGCATCAACACTGCTTTGAATAAAGCTTGCCGCCTAGTCACCGGGTGTGACAGATTAACACATACCTGTGAGTTCTACGCTCTGGCTGGTTGGCTAAACTTCCAAGGAAGACTTAAGTGCCACTCCTGTGTTCTAGCAAAAAAAAGATCCATCTCCAGCTGGTGCCCATTGGCCTTCTCCCAATAGTCAGCATAGCCCCCCCCCAGGCATAACACTAGACTCGCAGCATCCTCATCATTCCTGGTCCCCCATTGTAGAACATCCCTTGGGCAAAGATCATTCCGCTACCATGCCCCTCTTTGGCTAAACACTCTACCCCCCCATCTCTCATACCCTCAACCTCTCCCAATTCAAATCAGCCCTCAGAGTACAAATCCTGGAGTCAGAAAAATGTGACTATGGCTAACTTTCTGTCCTCCTCTGGTATTTTCATACCCCCAATAAAATGACACATGGTCTCAATAGATGCCAAGAGTCAGCATCATTTACCTCTCTGACAAGGGTTATCCTGTATTGATGCCTACTACTACCACCAGTAAATTAAGATTATGCCTGGACTGCACTTGCAGTACTGTTTTATGAATTTCTACCTGTTTGCAGTGCATTCTCTGTATTTGTCTACCCTCCACCCTCTGTAACTGATGTGGAGCCTTTGCAAAAGAGTCTGTGACTCAAAGGATTGTAATTCTGATTGTATCCAATAAAATAAAAAAAATTAAAATAAACATGTTTTTTTTGTGTTGTACAGTAACATCATGAAAAACATTTTAAAGGTGAGATTGCAAGTCTGTCATTTCTGTGGCTGTCCTAGAGTACTAAAATATAAGTTCTGAGAAGTTGGTGCTCATGTGTATCTGTGGTTGCTGAACTGCTGGTCCCATAGAGGCCAGCACTTCTGCAACCAGAAGTACTATTGTTATTTGAGTTTACTAACTTTCTCAAAAAGAAATGAAATTCATTTCAAAAAATTGTGTGAATGCACCACTGAGGGATTGGGTCAGCCTGAAAACAGTCCTTTGGATCAGTGCACCCATCCAGTTATCAAAGGCATAAATAAATACATAAATAATATTACAAAATTAAGGAAATGTGGTGTTAGGATTTCTAACCATACTCCCCACCCCTAAGCAGCAAAAGGACAAGACCACACAAGCAACCATAGACAGCCACCATCGGGTAAGACATACAGCTGTTTCATGCTTTGACTGCTTTGTGCCATAACCAGTTGCACTCCTAATGAGAAAAGCATTTTAAAGTTTGTGAATGAGCAATGGTTGAGATGCTAAAGTATAGGAGAAGCATGGTTGTCTCCATTAGCTGGCTCCCCACCAATCACCAGTACATTGACTGGGGTGCATCACTTTGTTTAAAGTAAACCAGTAAGACAGTGCACTTTCTTTAAAAGGAACCAACTCTGGCAGTCACATTTTAGGATAGGGATCCAGCTAATGGGCAGTCCACTGTGTTGTTTGGTGGCTGGGCTGCCATTTCATATCAGGGCTCTGAATGTAATGCCAAGAGACCCCCCACTCCCCTCTGGGATAAAATAAGTCAGCAGTCATTTGAGACAGAAAGAAAATTGTAATATTTGAAAGATTTGCCATGGGGGGTGCACTCAGTCTCTGCTTTAACTGATTTGTGCCATAACCAGTTTTACCCTAATAAGAAAAGTGATTTAAAGTTTGTGAATGAGCAATGATAAGCTGCTAATTCTGGGTTAGTTCCAGATTAAACAAACATAGGACCACTAATGTGGTACCTTCAAAAATATGTATACAGCACACTGTACTTTAAAGAAATCATACTCCATCAGTGCTGCTTAGAGATGTAACAGTGTGACTGCAGAAGTGTGCGTGTGTGTCTGTGTGTGTGCATGTGTATGTGCGTGTGTGTTTTGCAGTGTGCAAGTGTATCTGTGGCTGCAGAAGCACTGGCCCCACAAAGGCTTCTGCTTCTGCAGACAGATGTAATGTTGTAGTTTGGATATCTTAGATTTGTATTTGTGACTGCAGCCAGAATTTGGTGTGTATGTCTTGCATTTCTCATTAGCCTCTGTCATTGAAGAAGTGCTGGACACACATGGGCCTCCGCTTCTGCAGACAAAAGTTTTTTTGTGATTTGAGTATCATGGATGTGTATCTGCAATCAAAAGTGAGTGTGTATGTCTTGCACTATGCCTGAGCATCTGTGGCTGAAGAAGTGCTAGCCTCACAGGAGCCTTTGCTTCAGCAGACAGGAGCAGTATTGGGATTTGAGTATCATGGTTTAATATCTGCAGCCAGATGTGGGTGCACAGATCTTACAATATGTATGCATCTCTGTGGCTGCAGAAACCCTGGACCCTGATGATGGATGTCTTCTGTGTCATCTGTAAACAGTTGTATGCTGTTTCTTACCAGATGATGGATGTCTGTGGTTGGTTGTGTGGCCTTGTCCTTTTGCTGCTTAGGAGTGGGAAGTAAAGATCTGAAACCCTAATACCAAATTTCCCCACCTTTGTGGTATTATGCTGAACCCTAAGTGGTGCATTGCCACATTTATTTACAATATTTGACATGGGTCAAAATGAGATAGTAGAAATATTTTCATGAGCTATACTTGACCTTCTGACTTCATGATTGGTGAAGCCACATGTGAGATCAAACGAGGTCAAGTATGAGGAAAGATATTTTTACTATCTCACTCTTCCCCATGCCATATTTGATTTATATAATAGGTGTTTAGGTGTTTTTTCTAATAGAAATAACAAAAAGTTACAAAAGGAAAAAACTGCTAAATGAAAACTGTGCCATTTAATGGATCAGCATAAAAGAAGCAAATCAATGCACTACAAATATAGTAAAAAATAAAAACATCAGTTTAGTACAGCTCAATACAGATTAGATCTAGAAAGCATGTAAATCTACAAAGCATCTCATATCTGCTGGCTTCAGTGCTGCATATGGCTATTGGCTATTGACCCACAGGGTCGTAGTTGGTGGGATAGTCTCATCCCCAAGGAGGGTCATTAGTGGGGTCCCACAGGGATCAGTCCTTGGGCCCCTTCTGTTCAACGCCCACGATCTCGACATAAGGACAGGAATCAGGAGTGAGATGAGTCTCTTTGCAGATGACCTGGAACTGGGGGTGCTGTGGTGGATGGGGAGGGAGGGAGGGTGGCCCTGCAGGGGACCCTGGAGGCCTGGAAAGATGGTCTAGAAAGTGGAAGCTGAGGTCCAAATGCAGGGAATGCAAGGTACTCCACCTGGGGCCAGAAACCCAGGCCAAGTGTACACTCTGGGGGAATACTACAAGTCTCAATGGCTGAGAGGGACCTGGGGGTGGTGGTGGATGTCAAGATGAACAACTCTGAGACTTGTAGGAGGGCAGCAGCCAGCCAACAGGATGCTGGGATGCATCGCTGGGGATCACCTCCAGAAGGAGGGAAGTGATACTCCCTCTATAACTGCTTGGTGAGGTCAAGCACTGGAGTACCTGCGTGCAGTTTTGGAGGCCACACTTAAAGAGGGACATTAACCTCCTGGAGAGGGTCCAGAGGAGGGCAACCAAAATGATTTGGGGCTTGGGGGACAGGACCTATGAGGAGAGGCGCGAAGAGCTAAATATGTACACATTGGAAGAGAGAAGGGACCGGGGGGACATGATAGAGGTCTTCAGGTACATGAAGAGGGTAAATAGGGGAGGAACAGTCAGGGTGCTTCGAAGGAAGGAGGAAGGGCCACTAGAGGGCATGGGTGGAAGCTGGAGGGGGGAAGATTCAGGGGAGAAAGGAGGAGGTGCTACTTCACTGAGAGGGTGGTGGAGCCATGGAATGCACTACCTAGGGGGCTGGTGGAGGCAGAGACAGTGGAGGGGTTCAAGAGGGGGTGGGACAGGTACAAGGGAAGGGTTCTGGAAGCAAAATCCAATGCAGCAAGAATATCCGGAACTGGGAAGGGAGAAGCCAGAGAAGGCGAGGGGGACAGCAAGGTCAGCACCCAGGGTGGGGGCTGACCAAACGAGCAGACACGAAAGACCGTTAGGCCTATTCTGCTGGCATTTTAGTATGTTAGTATGTTAGTATTGCAATATCAACAGCATTGTTTAAGCTGCTGTCTAACTGGTTCAGTATTCCATCATGACATACCCAGCTTTGCAAGATAGTAGTTCTGTGTCAGAACATGTGAGATAGTAGTACCATCTTGCAAGATAGTCATAAGATAGTAGTTTAATCTTGGCTAATCCAGACCCACATCTGTTGTATAAATATAGATATAGTTAGGGTTGTGTAGGGTGTTCAACGTTAAACCCCTAATTGTGCACTTTAATAGCTTTAGCAGTGTTTTGACTAAAACATCTGAAATTTTGCATGTGCTATATAGGAGGCAAGATATAAATTTGTGGAAAGTCTTGTGAAGGTAGAGAGTGTGGTTTCTGAAATCTGCATATATCATTTTTCTGTAGATGGCTAATTCTTTTCCTATATTTAACGAGGGATTTTTTTTTCTCTCTCACCTACAACCTACATGGAATGGAATGTTTTCCCAAAACTTTCAGGGTACAGGCATGATGTCCTAAGTGTAAGCCCTCCATTCTGGGCTTACCTTTGAGCCTCCCATTTTCCCCATTTCCTGAGCAGCTCCCTGCTGTGTGGTCCTGAGTCTCCTGGTATTCCAATGCACTCCATCCGGCCCCTGCCAAGATCTCTGTCAGTTTGGGGCAAGAGAAGCAAGTACTGTGGAACCACCATCAGCTCACAGCTCAAGTGTGTAAGCAGTGGTCTGCACATGTGCACTTGATTGCATCGGGTTTCCCGCCACTGTTGCAGCAATCCAAAAGCCACTCCAGTGCTCCCAGAGCCCTAAATGGGAAAAACAGGGTCTGAAAACATGGAGAAGGCACCTGATGAGCCAAACAATTGTTTATTTGAGGAGCGCCAGTGAGTGCTTAGGGGCTATCATATAAATATTAATGAAGGTCTTATGAATATTATTGAGCCTGCTCTGCTGCTTTGGGGCTAGGATTATCAGCATCAGTGAAAGAGGGGAATTAATTTGAATTATTGAACTCTGCATTGGGATTAGAGTACAGTGGGACTGTTACAGAACCTGGGGGAAATCAAAACATAAATCAGTGAATGCTGATTGCCAAAGACTTTAAAAATGAAGACTTTACTGCAACTGTGTATTGTCCACTGTTAACACCTGCACAGCTAATAAGAGAGCAGGGATTTTGCCAAGAGGCTCTTGGGACTGCCAAAGGGACGCGGGGGAAGGGAGGGACAATTCTTGACTCCCAAATAGCAACCAATACGGTGTCAAGTGAGTCTTATGAATATTAATGTTTCCTGTTGGACAGCTGCAGTAGACAAACAGATGTGGCTGCTGGGAAACTGATAAAAGAGGCTATTTGCCTGCCAAAAAGGAAGTTCTAAGAACTCTGCCAGAGAGTCCGAGGAGGATAGATACTGTTGTGATCTTGCTAGCCCAAAAGTCCTGCCTGTTTGCCCAAAGGCCTTGTATGGGCACAGGATTAGACAAGCTGTTGAGCACCTGGAGAAGTAAATAGCTCCTGGGAAAGGAATTGGACTAAGTGAGAGATTCCCAGGGTGAGATTTTACCCTGCAGCTGAGTGAATTTAGCTGCTGAGAAGTGGGTGTTGCTGCAGAGAATTTGAGAGCTGTAGACAAGATTTGAACCTGTGACTGTGAAAGAAAAACTCTGCAGCTAAAGTTGAGAGACTGTTTAGATAGGCATCCAAAGACAGAGAGCCAACTGTCCTGCAGTACAGAGAGAACCAGTGGAGTCTGGCAGCTGGAAAGCAGAGACTCTAAACGGTGCAGCCTAATGCCACAGTGTCTGCTGCGGAAAGTAAAAGTGACCTACAAGCTGTGTTCCCCACATGGTGGGGTAAGTGCATTAGAGTCTACTTCTGCTGCAAACTGGAGTAACTGTCCTTGCTGGGAATAGAGACAGAGATGAATCTTCCAGCTCCTGGGCTGTATCAGAGAAAAGTGTGCTCCAGCCATCAGTCTGTGGAACCACCAGCCTGCTCCATACCCCAGACCAAAGAGTAGAGCACTGGAGAGGAACATGTCAAGAAGCCTGCCAGGTGAACACTGAATACAAAGGCTATGGGGCAAAGATTGGAAAGGCCTGGTAGATGAAGGCCAGCGTTCATCATTTCTTCAGCCAACTGTTGCTTTGGTGAACCAACAACTCCTGATATCAGCATGGTACTGTGAGCCAGTTTCTGTCACCCCTTTGAACTGCTGAACTGTAAGTACCCCCAGCTGCAGATTTGAGGAGTCTTTGTTTAGGTAGTTAGCTAGTTGGAAGTAACAAGGGGTAATTCCTGGACAGGACTATGCCAGAAAACTTCACCCAGGTCTGAAAGTTACAGGTAAGCTTGGTGAATTTTAAGTTTGGGCCCCAACAAATGATCTCCATGATGATTTCTGCGACGTGGTGAGGTACCCACCAAAAAGACTGTATAGACTTTCTAGGCCACTTCCAAGGGAAAGACAGGTGCACCCACAGGTGGAAGGTGAGGAATGTTTGGGGTAGAAGTGTTAGCTAGTTGTTACTGTTGTTGCTGTTTTATCTCCCCTCTTGTCCCCTTCCAAAAAACTACTGTTGTTGTTCATGTTAATTGCTGCTACAGAGTTTTTCTTTAAAAAAAGGGGACATTACCAGAGTGTGTGTGGAACTGTTCGGGGGCAGCTGATATATTTTCCTTGGGGGTGGTAACCTGCTATTTGCCTACAGGTATTCCCTACCTCTTCCTCAGGTGGAGGCACCACTTTACTCTATGTCTATCTATTTTAACCCAGGCCAGCCCCCTCGACAGTGATTGCTGTGAGAACCTCAAGAGCACCAGAACAGCAAAAGGTGAGTCAAGAGGCTGTTACATAAGGTAGTAGGGATGGGTTATCCATCGGGTAGCTGGATCAGGAAGGTTGGGCATCAGTGATTTTTTGCTGCATAGAGTAGTTCGGGTAATTTACTACCCTACTCGACATAACAGTGTACTTTGTCGGTCAGGTACTTTTGACACAGACAATGAGAAATTTATTTTTTAAAATAGGCATTACAGGCAGCCTGTGGTGTCCTGGAACTCTTTTGATGTTGAAAACATGCATGAAAGGGCATCTTGTGGGGTTCTCACACCAGAAAGGATCACATGGTACCAGGCTGACAATCTGATTAGTCAATGCTGGTGTGTGTGGTCCATGACTGCTGTGAGCACACAGAAAGCAGTTTAATGTGGTGGGAGAAGAAGGAATCAGTGCTTGCTCTGCATTCACAGTAAAAGAAATGAAAAACTCATAACATATAAACAAGAAAACCAAAAAATGTCATTTAAAAACAGGAGATGTTTTCCATTAGATGACAGGAAGAGGCTGGTGCAAGTCACATTCCTTCCTCTACTGGATTACACTGACCTGATTTATAGTCACTGCCCCGTTATTTGCCAAAACAAACTATATGTATTATATCATAGGGCCCTTGGATTTATTACTTCTCCACCCATAACTCATCATTGTACCTTATATACTGCAACAGGGTGGACATCACTGACCATGAGGATACTCAAAAATCTTTGTATGTGGACCTATAAATTATTATCTAATAAATTGCCACAATATATTTTTGAACTTATTTTCTGCTCTCACAGTAATTACACATTAAGAAGGAGTAATTATATGCTAATAGAAACACCTTTGTACACCACCCTTTATGAAAAGCCAGTTATCAGTAGCATCATCCCTAGGGCAGGGAACAATCTGCAAAATACCTCAGATTTAACAACACAATAAGCTTAGGGGCGATAGTGAGGAACACCGAACCACTTGTGTAACTGTGTTTCAGAATCCCACGACAGTATGCAAATTGAGTATTGGTAAAAGTCTTTACGTTATGCTAGTGTAATTGTGTAGAGGTATGTTGTGTAATGCGTGTTCTGCCAGTCATTTTTTTTTTTAGTTTGTTTGAATTGGGAGGCTTTGCCCTCCATACACCTTCCCCCATGTCTTTTTTAACATGGGGCGTGTGTGGGGGGTGAAGTCCCCCAGCTCAAACAAACTAAAAAAAGTAACCAACAGAACACTACCTCAGCACACTATGCATCACAGTGTCATGTTTGTCACTGTGTTTGATTTGTGAGGCTCTGCCCCTACACCCACCATGTCTTTTTTAACAAAGGGAGGTGTAGGGGATGAAGTCCCCCAACTCAAACAAACTAAAACAGTAACACTTATGTGCTGCCTTTGTTGATTTGTATTTGAGGTTTACACACTGCAAGACATACACAGTCACTTGGTGCTGCTGATGCAAATCCACAATACTCAAATCACAACACTGTTTCTGTGTGCAGAAGCACAGGCCCCTGCAGCCACAGATACAAATAAACAATACCCAATATACCAGAGTTCTCTTGTGTGCAGAAGAGCACACCCTTATGGGGGCAGCACTTCTATAGCCTCAGGTACTCATGCATACTGTAAAACATACACACACTTGATGGGCCTGTACTTCTATAGCCAAAAGTGTAAGACATACACACTGACCTCTGGCTGCAGAGATGCAGGCACCACAAAATCCATGATACCAAAATTGCAGAACTACTGTCGGCAGAAGCGCAGGCCCCTGAGGGGTCTAAAAGTCTTCAGCCACAGCTATAAAGATATACACACTGACTTCTGGCTTCAGAAAGGCAGACCCCTGTGGGGCATGCAGTTATTCAGATGGAAGTACTGTTGCAATGTGGGTTTCAGCAGCAGATCCAGAAATTGTTCAAGAGGGTAGGAGCATGAGTGCAGTAGAGCCAGGCACAATGCAATACATTAACTTACATTAAATGACATGTCACAAAATACTGCAGTAAACTTTTGCTCCATTAAGTTGAAACCTAACTGGTGTATTATCACATTTTATTGCAATATATTCCCTTTCTTTCTGAGATAGTGGAATCATATCCTCATTCACACAAGTCCTTTCAGGACCTGCATGAACTAATGCAGACACACAGGGCCCTCCGGGAGCTGTGCCAAGGGAAGACTCCATCCACCTATGGAAGAGAAGGGCTCTAGTGGCCCTGCACTTCTGTGCAGTGATGGATGTCAAGAATTCATGGGGCTGTGTGGGCCCTGCACTTCTCTGTTGTCACAGACACAGACATACAGAATAAAAAGTCCATCTCTCAGCCAATGCTTAGGGTACTTTGCCTCCAACAGGTGCAGAAGTGCAGGGCCCTGTGCCAAAAGAAGAACTGTCTTCAGTATATGGTAACCTGACCTGTTTGGGCAACCCTGCTCCTTTTCTTCCGTAGCTGGAGGGTATCACATAACAGTGCCATCCCCCCACTTGTCCCATCCAGGTGGCTCACTGAGCGCCCCCCTGAACTCTGCTTACTGGCACAGGATCACAAAGCACTACCTGCTGCAGTGAAGTCTGGTGCTACTCACAACATTTCTTAATAATTATTATATTTCTTTAAATGTTGTCCCCAAAAGTTTAAGATTGTTGTTTAATAACTCTGTAATAAACATAACGGCCCAGATATTCAAACTGCGCCCAAAATGTGCGCAACAGCAGGAGCAAGCACAATTCAACTGCGCATGTGCGCAACAGATGCGATATTCAAACATGGAGCAAAACAAATTGCGCAAGCAGCCAACATCTGAATATCGCACAAACTGCGCCATAGCGCAACCAGGAAGGGGAAGCTGAGCAGAAAGGTTGTGCCATAGCGCAACAAGGCTAGGCCAGCTGAGCAGTCCAGAGGTGCCATAGCGCAAGCAGAGCCCCCCACCCCCAGCAGAGCAATGGAACTGCACAACCAGGGAGGCAGGCTGGGGCCCACCGCCAGCCATGCCACACATGGGCACAGGAACACACTGCAGAACCAACAAGACACCCGCACACCCCAAGCACAGCATCACTGGGGGAGGGACGGATGATCCACTGGCCCATGGGGACAATCCAACAAAGCACAGCAGCGCCATGATGCCCCAGCACAACCACTGGCAGGCTGAGACTGCCACACACAGGGGGTTGACAACCACAGTGCACATCAGCCCCCCGTCTGCACAGCACACCCTGCACCGTGACCCCAAGACACCACCCATGTGCAGTGACTGTCACTGCAGTAAACACCATGCATCCCCCCTGGCACACGTCAACCTTGTGTAGCATAGAACCATACAAGCCAGACCCACCCTGTGCACCCAGCAGTGGGCGGCAGCGGATGGCAAGACCGACAGAAAGTCACTGCCACACCGGAGACACCTCCCCATGCACACACACACACACACACACACACACACACACATACCCAGGACTATACCACCCCAGATGGCATGCACACCACTGCAACTGAGCAACCATAGCCAGCTGCAAATCAGAGACCACCACAGTATTCATAACAAAATATATATATATATTGCAAAAAGAGAAAGTAGAACAACAAGAACAATAACAAAACTATTTACAGATATTTACAAGACCGGGGGGGGTAGGGGTACAAGGTAGGGGTGGGCAAGGGGTAGGGGTGAACAACTGGGAGAGGGAAGGCAGGATGGGAGGGATGGGTGAAGTGGGAAGGGGAAGCCTGTCTAATGCCTAGCAGGCTGGTCTTCTGCTGCCTGGTGCAGTCTTGGTTGGCTGTGCCGTCGCCGGAGCCCACGGCGCTGAATGTCCCTTAGGATGTTATGGTTTTCAATGGACACCCTGGTCAGCTGGTGGAGGGCACGCTCAATTCTGCATAGGACACTGAGGCCTAGGAAAAGGGAACACAGTCAATGGCTGTGACTGTCCACAACCCTGAACACCACCCATCCTGCAAGGCATATAGCCCAGTGTCCCGCACCTGTGATGGTATGCACCCACCCACAGTGACCATGCACATGACATGCCCAACCAGGCGGCACCAGCTATGTGCACCACTGCACACACACACTGCCCAAGTCCATCACAGCACAAACAAGGCTGTCAAGTGATGTGGCAATGTGGTGGGATGCCAGTTCCACAGCCATGTGCCCAGTGCATGCATGGACCACCAGTGACACACACACAGACGTGCAGTGACACTGGACAGTGATGACTGTCGCCTGTGTCGTGCATGGTTGTGTTGTCCATAGCTGGTGGTCATGCCCACCCCCTCCAGCATGCAATAGTATCCATGATGTAATGATACTCACACTCATCAAGCAGCTGTGGCTGCTGCTGCTGCTGCTGTGGCCCACCCCTCACATCACCTCTGTCCGCCACCTGGGCCCTGCCACGGCCCTCCTCAGCCCGTGCCTGCATCCTCTCTGCCAGGCCTGTGGGTGACAAATGTTGAGAAAAACATCAGTGTGACTCCAAAGCAGACTGCCCCCTGCCCCAGTGAGTGTGCCTGCCCACACAGCCAGACCCATGCATCTCACACCTGCACACACTGACACAGCCAACCATGGCAGAGCCATCCCCCATGCACCGCCACCAAAACACAGTCACACCCCTATGGAGAATACAGGTGCATAGATGGTAGACCCACCTGGCCTAGGCACAATGCCCCTCCTGGCACGTGACCTTAGGCATTGCAGCACATCTGGCTCCCTCCTGCGGAGGTCACTGAATCTGTGCCTGCACTGCTCTGCAGACCGGCACTGCCCTGTGACCCTCACCAGGTCAGTGGCTACCTATAGCCACACCTGGGTGTGAGCCATGGTGAGGGGCTCATCCCCATACAGTGCCCCATAGTGGGGCTCAACCAGGGCCACCAGGTTGGCCACCTCCACTGGGCTCCATTGGGGTGCTCTCCTGCGTGCCATAGTTCGTGTTGTACAGCAGGCAATATGGCGCCCCGCAGCGCGGCAACCCCATGTGGAAATGTTGCGCAATAGACCACCATAGGTTCCAATCGCGCTGTTCATACAGCGCTGTTGGTTCACATAGCGCTGTCACCAAACAGCACAATAGGGCCGTACACATGGCAGCTGAACAGTGCCAGGGTGCAAAGGTCGGACACCAGGTCAGGGGTCTATGACGCAAGGCCACACACAGCGCCATCTGATGTCTATGCATCCTGCGTGACCGACCACCTGCGTGCCAGTGCCACAGTGGACTATTGCGCAGTAGTGCCACAGTGCCATATGGTGCCCAGTGCTGTTGCGCCACTGGCACAATGGTGGCCATGGCCTGAATTGCGATCGCGCACAGCACTTCATCAGCGTGGCAGACGCCTGCGTAAACTACCTGGGCATGCACAATGCAGTGTACCACACAGTCACAAATCTGCACCATTGGCTCAGCCGGCTCAACCGTATTGCGTAAAGTGCAACTGCGCGATATTCAGCCGACACATGCAAATCATCTGATCAGCCATTCAAAGGCGCAGTGGCGCGATTTGCATCTCATTACAGTTGCTCCACTCCTAATTTGCATGCATTGCGCTATAAATGTGCGACATTGGGCTGCGCTGGCCAGATTCGGTTACTGCAGGTGAGAGGTGGGTTGCATGCTGTGTGATGTTCTGGACAATGGTCATGGGATAACGCTGTAGACTGCACAGTGACAGGTGCCCACTTCCACCCATACAGATTGCCATGACCGAGCAGAGCCAAGGTGAGGGTGAGGATGGTGGGCGGAGGAGGAAGCCCAACTTCACCACGGCGGAGACAGAGGCCCTCTACCAGGCCTACCTGGAGAAGGAGGCACTACTGAGTGGACGGCAGGGCACCCCTCAGGCCCGTGCGGCTGCATGGGAGGGGGTAGCTCGGGCAGTGAACCTGCATGGAAGCCACCAGCGCTCTGTGCAGGAATGCAAAAAGAAGATGGGGACAGACTGCAGGAGGGTGAAGGAGAAGGTGGCAGCCCTCAGGGCGGCACGTGCTGGCACTGGCGGGGGCCAGCCAGTGGTGGTGGAGCTGACCCCGGCTGAGGACCGACTGGCTGCATCAATGCAGCGCAGTGCTATTGAGGGCATACCAGGAGGTGGATTCCAGACAGGTGGAAGCCCATCACTGCACGGTATGACATGGTGGTGGTGTTGGGGGAAGGTTGTTCACATGCACTCACATGTCCTCTCTTTCTGTTACAGATCCTGTTCATCTTCAGGGGATGGTGGTGGTGGGTCCAGGCAGTGAGGAAGACCTGCTGGACATGGAGGAGGGTCCATCCACCTCTGTCACCAGCCAGCATGCACTGCACCAGCATGCATGCCAGGCTGCCAACTCTGGTGTCGGTGAGTCGGGTGTGGGGGGTGCACAGCCTGTGTCTCAGCAGTCTGGCATGCAAGCATGCCAGCACGCTGTGACTGTGGCTATAGCACATACCTGCACCATTGATGATGCAAGGACTGCAATGGGCAGTGACATGTGTGTGTCCCATGACGGACACACAGCAGGCCAGCACGTGCCCCTGGGCCTACCTGGTTCCAAAGTGTGTGCCAGCATGTCGGCACAGTCCCAGGCTGTGCCAGTCAGCACCGGTGGGGCAGCACCCGGTGGCTGTGCAGGTGTCTGGCACTGTTGCGGCCACAGCAGTGGAACGAGTGATCCCTGGGGCACAGCGGTTGGAGGGGCAGCAGCAGCAGTCACCCACCAGGTCTGGGGGTACAGTGTCCAGCAGTGGCACATGCCCGCTGCCCTTTGATATGCCCATTCCTGGTCCTGGTGAACAGCGCCCACCCTCAAGGGGTGTTGAGCATCAGGACCTTCCATACCCTGGGGGACAGGATGCCATTGTGGCAGAGTACCCATTGAAAGAGCACACCCGCCTGCTGCGGGAATCAGTACAGCAGCAAAGGTGGGTTGCAACGTCTGTGGAGGCACTGTGTGCGGCTGTGGAGCAGCACAGCAGGGACTGTGCTCTGGACCGTGCAGAGATGGTCCATATGCAGATGGATGTGACCGTCGCCATTGACAGGCTGACCCAGGCATTGGTCGCTGTCGTGGCTGCATTGACCACACAAGCAGGTGCTCCTGTACCACGCACCCCACACAGTACGCTCTCCACTCCCCATTCCCGGCGTCGTGTGACACCAAGCCTGTTGATGCCAGGTTCTGCTGTGGGCATCCCAAGCACCCCTGGTGCAGGTATGTTTGGCATCCTACAGACCCCACTGCGGACAAGGTCACGATCGCGCAGTGGGACCCCTGGTGGTCCATCGGTGCCACCCCATGTGGCCCCTGCTCAGCCTGCCAGTGTTGTTGGGTCATGGCAGGGCTGCCCATGCATCCACGGTGGCCATGGAACAGTACAACATGACTGACCTGTCTCCCAGTGCGGGCCTGTCTGGTGCTGCCCTGTGTGCACTGTGTGTCATGGTGGGCAGTGCACTGGTGGGTGCCCTGCCCATCACGCCGACATACGGACCACCTGCACACCATCCTGACTGCTGTCCACAGGTGCGTGTGCATGATGATGCCTGCATTGTCCTGTACACCAAGGTGCAAGGGTGCTCAGCATCTGGACACATGTACTTGGACAGTACAGGTGGTGGGTGTGGTCTGTGGATCTGTGTGTTTGCCATGTCTGTTCCTGCTCTGCTGTGCATCTGCCCATGTGTATGCTTTGTGCCTGTTGTGTGTGTGTGTGTGTGTGTCCATATGACTGTTCGCCCCTCCCTGATGGTGTGTTTGTGTGCCTGGTCCCTTCCACTCCCCTTGCAGTCATGCACCCCTGGTGTGTTACTCTGTGTGCCTGTGAGTTGTGCCAGGACAGTGTTGTTTGCACATGGCCCCTTGACTTACCTGTGTTGTGCATAATGCTCCTGCGTGATGGTGTCCCGGTGCAGCTGGGCCTGCCAGATCAGTCGGGGGTCCTGCCGTCCAAGGGGGGCTGCTCATCACCATCAACACTGGTGCCGCTGGTGTCCCCATTGCTGTCCCCCTCTTCAACCTGTACGGCTATCCCACAGTCATTGGCCATGTTGTGCAGGATACAACAGGCCAAGAATATCCCACAGGCCTTTCAGGGGCTGTACTATTGGGCACCGCCGGAGGTGTCTAGGCATTGGAAGCGTGCCTTGAGCATCCCAAACACCCACTCAATGATGTTGCGTGTGGCGGCATGTGCCTCATTATAGCGTTGCTGTGATGGGGTCATGGGGTGCAGGTACAGTGTGAGCAGCCAGGGACAGAGTGGGTATCCGCTGTCACCTGTGTGAAGATAGTGGAGATCAGTATCATGTTCAGGTCCATATTGCCCATATCCCTGTGTGCCACTACCATGGCACCTGTGGCATTCCCACCCTTGCCCCGAGTTTGCATTTCCTACATGCGTACTCACCCACTAGATGGCCTGTGGGGATGTCCCCACTCTCGAATCTATGGCACAGTGCAGACTGATGCCATATGAAGGCATCATGTGCTCCACCAGGGTGTGTGGCACAGACATTGATTATACGCCCAGTGGCATCACACACCACCTGGCAGTTGACACTGGAGAAGCCCTTTCTGTTCCTATATGCGGCCTCATCGGGGCCAGGTGGCGTGTGAATGGCCACATGGGTGCAGTCTATGGCCCCTAGCATGCCAGGCATACGTGCTACCCTGTGGAACGCCTGCATGCTTGCTGTACGCTCTGCCACGGTGCTGGGGAAATGGATGTGCTCTGCAGCATGTGACAGCAGTGCGCTGAGGAGTTGGGTGAGGATGCATGACGTGGCCAACTGTGTGATGCCTGTGGTGTCCCCTGTTGGCCTCTGGAAGGTGCCCTTGGTGAGCAGGCACATGCAGGCTGTCACCTTGGTCTCCACTGACAGAGCATGACTCCGTCGTGAGGGTGCCTGCATCTCATCACTGCACAGCTCACAGAGCTGCCTCAGTATTGCCCTGTTCAGGTGGTACCGTCCCACGATCTCTACATCTGTGTACAGCTCAAAGCTGATGCGGGCACGGTACTGCCTGTTGGGGGCGTACCACTGATGGGCCCATCCACGGCCACGTCCCCCTGCACCTTGCATTCTCACCCCCCTCATTACGGCTTCCATGTGGAAGCTGTCACTGTCTATCTCCCTGGCTTGTGACCCCCCGCTGATGTTGCTCTGTCACCCCCGCTGTTCTGATCACATTTCCACTGCACTCGGCACCCCGCTGGCCTCTACAGCCCATGGCCCACACTGCTTCCCTTGCCTGCCCTGGCCTGTCACTGTCTGTCTTTCTTTCTCTCTCTTCCCACTTGGCATCCTGTAGATTCTTGTGCCTCTTCCTTGAGGCCTTTTTTATTTGGTAATTTCGCTGGGGTGCAAGCTTCCGCTGTTCGCTGTTGCGCATTAGCGCAAGTCTTTGGATATCGCATTGCGCTCTTTACGCATGGATCCACCCCCTTCGGTTGCGCATGCCTTCATTTGCATTGTGCTGTTGCTCAGCATGTTTTTGGTGGCGCAACTGCCTCCTGCAGAATATCGCAGAATGGTGCACTTTTGGACTTGCGCATGCGCAACCCTATTGCGCATGGCACAACCCTTTTGAATATCTGGACCAACATGTGGCATTTATAATATATTGGCTGAAAAATTATTTCACACCACAAGTGCAAAAATGTGTCTCATCCATGCTTGAAAGAAATGGCATGTGACGCATTTATGAGCTGGTGTGAAAAAATGGCTATGCATAAAATTTGAAGTCAAAAAACTGAAAATTAGCAAAGTGAGATGTGAACATTGAAATACTTAAATGTTCACTCATAACTTGAACAACATGGGTGATTTGTTATGTTTTATTTGACCAACAAAAGATTTACAAAATGTTTACGTTTTCAGACTCAGAGTCCTTGATCAGATACCTATGATGAAGGACTCTGTGAGTCCGAAAGTTTAAACATTTTGTAACACTTTTGTTGGTCCAATAAAAGGTAAAAACTCATCCATTTTGTTCATCTTTTTGTACAAGGACAAATGTTTCAAATAGCATTTGTCTTACACTCATAAACTGGTCATTTCATCATATTTGTACACCACATTTTCAACATAGCATTCTCATGACCCTACCACATGCACTCAGTAGGTGAACATTTTCACATCCCTGCCAAAATGTCATTGAATACCACTGGTGCAAAAACAGATTTTGGCCAGAATTTGGTTGTCACATTCATGAGGTGGTGTGAAAAAATAGCTATGTTGGAAATGTGGGTCAAAATTCTGAAAATTGCCAAAGTTATGAGGGAGTGTAGAAACATTTCAACATATGCTCAAAACTCTTTTTTATCTATTTTGACTTCAATTGTTCAATGTAGCCTTCTTATAATCCAGTCTCATGAACCTGGTAGATGAAATATTCACATCCGATCCAAAAGTTGATTTCGCACAGTGTCTGTAAAATTGCCTTTCAGGCTGGATTCGAAAAATTCAGCCACCCATGTTCATGAGATGGCATCCCAAAAAGGCCAAGTTGTATATCTGATGTAAAAATATTAAAAAAATGACAAAGTTATCAATGCAGATTAAACCCCCATTTATATGCTGTACATTACACCAGACTTACCTCATTTTTATGGCTGTGGTTGGATCCTATAGCCATCTTACTATCTGTAGTTGGAAAATGGAGAATTGTGGAACACGTTTGGACTTTTCAATGTATCCTTCCATGCCAGCTGAAATAAAATACTCCCTTCTTTCTGTTAAGAATGTTGGATACATAACTCCAAGCTGCTTATCAGATGCCACTAGGAAACTGAAACAGCTTGTTAAATATTTATTAAATATTGTCTACCTATTAAACTGGAGATTTGCTTACCCCCCTTCAGAATGCAACAACTTGTACATTTAAATACTTAGCATTTAAACAGCTTCTTACTACCAGTTTCACTTGGGAATGTATTGCCTTTCAAGAAAGATTCATACCTGATAAATGTCATCCCTTTGCCAGCAAATCTATAATTTACATGTTTCCTTTAACCTCTAAAGACACTATCTGATAAGTACTGTCTCAGACATATGTCATGTCTTCAGTGAACTACCCAGACTAAATATGTAGCAATCAGCAGGCATCTTCTACTATGCTTTTTGGGAAAAAAATAAATTGAGCTACAGCAAACACACACACATACACACACACACACATATACACACACACACACACACATACACACATACACACACTGTATACACCATCCTCATGGCCACAACATTCAAAATAAATACTGCATTCTAATATGTTATAAAGCAATAAACTGTTTGTTTATGTCAGTGAACATAGTTCAGTTTAGAGTAGAATTCCATTAAATATTTCTTATTCTATATTTTGTATCCTGGAGATACACACACACACACACATGCACACACACACACTCTCTGTACACACCATCCTCATGGCCACAACATTCAAAATAAATAGTGCATTCTAATATATTATAAAGCAATAAAGAAACTGTTTATGTCAATGAACACAGTGAAGTTCAGTTTAGAGTAGATTTCCTTTAAATATTTCTTTTCCTATATTTTGTATCCTGGATAGCACAGGGGAGATGCTACATCTCACTGTCATAGGGATCTTCATTTGTACATTTTTGTACTGTATTTACTCAGGCTGTCCCAGATTAGATGCAATATCTTGATTGCAGTGGGGTAGTGATTTTACCATTTTGATAGTGTATTTCTTCAGGGTAGCCAAGTCCAGGGCCCCCATATTCAAAGAAGATGTGCGGAGCATCCCGTCGGAAAAGGGAAATGTGTCATGCAACTCCAACAATGCTCTGCAAAGTGATATTCAAATGTGCAGGTTGCGCTGGCCACAAAGGAATGGGCCAGGGTGCACACAAATAGTATGCCATGCAAGTCGAGGGAGAGTTCCCATGCCTATGCCGTGCTGTGTCATACTCAGTGGGAATGCACCCCTCACAGTCCAGAGCAGCGAGGTCCACAGTTAGGCCATGAATAGATAGCCTAACCCAGCTAGCCACCCACAGGTGGGCTGTGAAAGTGCACCCAGGTGCACAGCAGCCTGGTAGCCCTGGTGGACTAAAGGTATCCCCTCCCATCCCTGATCAATCCAACCCATCCTTGAAGAGACCCATAGTGTAGGACCCCCCTGGATTCAACCACACCAGAGGAAACCATGGTCCATATCCATACCATAGAGGACTCCCACCCACTGCCTGGGTACATAGACACCCCCGCTCCCCCATACCCGACCTGTTGCAGAGACTGGCACTGCCCTCCATACCCTGCCATGGCCAGTCACTGACTGCACTGGACCCAGGCTGGGGACCTGCACTCTGGAATGACCCAAGTGGCTGTACCATGCATTGGGGCACTACACAAGCTACGGACCCACCGGTGTATGCAGCTGTGTGTATGTCCCTGGCAAACCGTAAGAGGGAATTGATTTACCTCCAGTGCATGCCTTGTCAATGCTGTAACTTCCTGCTGTCATACACCACTGCAGGCCCACGCTCTCCATGTTCTCCTGTGTAACATGCCACCGTCTGGACTACTGAGGTATCCTGGGTGCCATGGGGTGCGGTATCCTGCAATGCCATTTGCAGTGTATGCTCCAGGCTATGGAAAGTGCATCTGTGGTTCCCCGATTGTACAAATGAATGGAAGGTCAGCTGTAACATGTCTGTTCCGGGACCTGTGTGAGTGGGTAGAGCGCTGGCTGTCACCCACAATGAGCAGTGCAATGGCACTGGGACAATGGATCTGCATGTGAGCAGCTGAGGCGTATGGCCACTGGGTGTTATCACCCGCACTCAGCTCATGCCTATTTATGACACATTCCAGTGTCCTACTGCCAGTGTTCCATCACCCGAAAATAAGATGCTATTTTTTCTGTGAACTATCTAAGCTAAATATATAACAATCAGCAGGCATATTCTAGGAAAATACATTGTAAAAATGCATAAAAGGAAGACCACATTGAAACTGACTCTCAGCAGATCTGCCTTGTGCAAATTCATTAGAAATAATGGGTAAAAGCATCCCAAAAGCTCTTGAAAGCTTTACCGGCTCTGATCAGATTTTGTTTCATAATGCAATTGCCAGTTCCAGCAGCAAGATTATTCTTTGATTGGTGAGTGAATCTATCTCATGGGACATTATTCAGGTGAGTAAGGGTGCATGTGTGGGGGTGTGGGATGTGGGTGCTGAGTGGGGGGGTCAGGGTGGGGTTGGAGATCATCTGAGGGACTCTGGTCACCGATGGAGAAATTTGTTTCAGGTAAAGCAAAAAAAAAGATTAACAAGGGATGGCTTTCCCTATTTTAGGGGGATCCAAGTTGACACTGGGGATTGGGCAACCCAGTGACAGGATGCTCTTTGGTGGCTCCAGTATGTTCACCCCAGTGCTGCGTCATATAATATGGGAAGGGGAGTGGATGACCTGGAGGGGAGGGGGGTCAAGAGAAGCAGTACTGGGGGTGTTCCTCCCTGTCCACTTATTACTGTATATATATATATATATATATATATATATATATATATATAATATAGTGGCGCGGTAGCACCTTTTGGCATTCTTAATGTGGTCCTGCATGGTCATCGTGTGGTGTGTCACTCTGCAAGATGGCTTGTTTGAAAGAGCTTCCGTGGCTGAACTTGCCGCTTTCTGTTTGGTGAAAAAATATTAAGGCATTCAAAAGTTATGGCACTTTTAAGTTCCCATTACAAGTCAATGGGAAAATTCATATGTATATTTTGCCATCAAAGAATGGGGGTTCTGGCCATCTGGTCTCACCTGGCGATCCAAGAATTTGCAGCCTCACAGTTCAAGAATCTTTGTTCCTGAGGAATTTTCAAAATTCTTTGACCGTGAGGTCCGCCATCTTGTTTTCAGTTTTCCAATCACACAAACACAAATATCTCATCTCAGGGGTCACTTCTGAAGTAAAACTTCAATGGATTTTACTCAAGGGACCATGATCTATCAAGCCATGGCATTGGTTCCATCCAAATTGGTAAAAAATATAGTTATAAGCTTTTAAAATCTTAATTCGTGGCTCGCTAACGATCTTTGATCGCAAGCCTGCAAATTCTTTGATCGTGAGATTCTTTGATCATGATCTAGCATCGTGAACTAAAACACTAATATCTCAGATCAGTGGTGGGCTAGGGACACAAATGAGGGCTTGTTTTGCTCAGGTGGGTCTGTTCTGTCAAACTATGCCATTGGTTTGGTTCAAATGGTGAATAAATTGTGTTTCATGCCTTTTTTATTCTTTGATCAAGAGCCTGCAAATTCTTTGATCATGAGATTCTTTGATCGCGATCATGCATCGTGAGTGAGGAACGAGATGGCCGAATTTAAAAATAATTTTTCTCAGCCCATGGGTACCCTAGGAAGTCAAATGAGGGTGGGTTTTACTCAGGGGACTTCGTTCTGTCAAATCATGGTGATGGTTTACTGCAATTGCTCCAATTTTTTTGATTTATTACATTTTTTATTCTTTGTTCATGAGCTTGCAAATTCATTGATCGTGATGCTGCAAATTCTTTGATCGTGAGATTCTTTGACCACGATCTTGCATCACGAGCAAGGGACAAGATGGCCCAATTTAAAATTAAATTTTCTTAGCCCAGGGGTGTCCTAGGAAGTCAAATGAGGATGGGTTTTACTCAGGGGGCCTCGTTCTGTTGAACCGTGGTGTTGTTTTACTGCAATTGCTTCTATTTTTTGAATTATTAAACTTTTTATTCTTTGTTTGTAAGCCTGCAAATTCTTTAATCGTGAGGCTGCAAATTCTTTGATCGTGCTGTTTGATCGCAAAATAGGGACAAGTTGGCCAGATTTCTTATAATGGAATAGATAGGGAAATGTTGTCAATCTTTGATATTGAATATCTCAGAAATGGTTTGGTCTTTTTACTTGAAATTTGGAGGGAAGAAATGCAACACCCCACAGATGTGCCTTTTTGTGGATTGGTCAAAAAATATTACAGAGCGACAAAGTTACGGCACTAGGAAGTTGGCACTTTTTCCCATAGGATAACATTACGGCATCCGCCATATTACAGGAATTCTTTGCCGCTCTGCTGGAAAAGAACGGTTTGGTCTTTCGGGCTGAAATTTGGAAGGAAAAAAGCCAACATCCCACAAATGTGCCTTTTAGTAATTTGGAGAAAAAATATTACAGGGTGGCAAAGTGACAGCACTCCAAAGTTGACAATTTGTCCCATAGGATAACATTATGGCATCCGTCATGTCTTTCAGGGCCCGTATCTCAGAAACGGTACAAGTTACGAAAAATGCTTAGGGGGCTAAGCAAAAAACTAGCCAGGAAAATAATAATTCATACAAAATTGTAATTTTTTTCATATGTCATATGGTTCCTGAGATATAAGCTTTTTACGAACATACGAACATACAGCAGATAAAGGCCTAGAGGTCTGTTAAGTCTGCTCGAACGTGCAGCTAACGCCCCTTATTCTGCAGCTGCCCCTCCCTTCCACCCTTCCCCTTCATTAACCCTCCCCCTTGTCCTGTCCTATCCCCTTTTGAAGCAGTCCACTGTTCTACTGGATACCACTTCTGCAGGTAACGCATTCCACCCAGCCACCACCCTCTCTATAAAAAAGTGTCTCCTCATCTCCCTCCTGAACCTTCCTCCCTCCAGTCTCATATCATGGCCCCTGTTGTCCCTCCCTTCCCTTACTTTGTACAGCCCCTCTGTACCTGTCTTGTTTATTCCTTTCATGTATTTAAAGGTTTCAATCATGTCCCCCCATCCCTTCTGTCCTCCAGTGTGTACATCTTCAACTCCCTCAACCTCCTCTATTATAATAAGTCCCCCAGCCCCTTAATCATCTTTGTCACCCTGTGCTGCACCCCCTCCAGTAACTTAATGTCTGTCTTCATATATGGGTGCCAGTACTGTGCGCAGTACTCCAGGTGCAGTCTAACTAATGACCTATACAGTGGCAGAATCACCTCCTTCCTCCTCGAGGATATACCCCTTGCAATACAACCCAGCATTTTGTTGGCCTTTGCAGCTGCCTTCCTACATTGTGCTGAGTTGTTCATTGACCCTGTAATGAGCACCCCCAGATCCTTCTCCTCCTCTATTTGGGCTAGCTGCACTCCCCCCGCTGGTAATTCCTCCTTGGGTTCTTCATTCCAAAATGCAGCACCTTGCACTTTTTGGCATTAAGTCCCAGTTGCCAGGTGTCTGGCCAGGTTTCAAGCTTTGCCAGATCATCCTGCAATCCCTGCCATCCCCCAAGGTCATTCACCACCACTCCTACCTTGATATCATCAGCAAACAGACTGATCTTGCTCTTGATGTCCCATGATATGTCTGCAATGAATATCCCAAACAACACTGGTCCCAACAACGAGCCCTGTGGAACACCACTTGTCACTACCCTTGGGTGTGAGAGCTTCCCACCCACCACCACGCTCTGTTACCTTCCCTGAAGCCAGTTTCCTACCTATCTCACCAGCTTTGCGCCTGCCTCTGTGCCCACTAACTTACTTCCCAGCCTTCCATACGGCACCGAGTCTAATGCCTTACTTAGGTGCAGATGGAATTTAATATTCCAAGTCGTACTTCTCTGCTCTGAAGTCAATTATAATACATACATTCTTTGTTTTCAATTGGTTTTTTCAATGCAGTTTTGGGGGAAAAGAAGGGTGTGCCCTTTTGTTACTGTGACAGCTAGCATTTCCAGTTGCTCTTCTGTTACCATTGGAATCACCATTCCCGTCTACGCCACCATGTGTGTAATGGTTTGCATTTTCACATGCGCTTGCATTTCTGTTTCTGTTGTCTTTACTGTTGCTGTTACTGTTACCATTTACATTTACTATTGCGGTACCATGACCTTATGTGTAACAGTTTACGTTTTCACATGCGCTTGCATTTCTGTTTTCATTGACTTTATTGTTGCTGTTACCATAACCATTTGCATTTACAACTGTGGTTGAGTGAGTGTGTGCATTACGGTTTGCGTTTTCATACTTGATTGCATTTCTATTTACTTGGGTGTTATTGTTGGTGTTACTGTTACCATTTTCATTTACAATTGTGGTACCATGAATGTGTGTGTTACCAGTTGCGTTCTGTATGCACTTCCGTTTGATGTCTCCGTTTACTTAACTGTTTGGTTCGGCGTCACTTTACGCTTGTGTTTCTATTAATGTTTGCTTTGCCATTTACGTTTGCTTTGCCATGTGCATTGATGTTGCTGCTTGCATTGGCTTTGCAGTTCCTGTTACTGTGTAACAAGACATCACATGGCGGGAGCATGGGACCTGAAGGGCCCTGCACTGCCGCCACAGCATTCCTTTCATTATTTATTATCCTCATTCTCAAAAAGAAGGGAAATTAGAGGCAAACAACTCTGTTTAATGCATCTGTTAGGGTTGTTCCACAGCAAAAAAAAAGCTAGGAAATTCGAGGTTAGGGTTGAAAGCCCCCCATGGACTCCAGCCCTCCCCAACCGGCATCGGGGTGTGCGTTGGGGTCATCGGTCCTAACTCTCACCCCATTCTCCTATACCTCAGCTTCTTTACACATGTGATGGGTAAGAGTTGGGGCCGATGACCCCAACGGACACCCTGATGCTGGTTGGGGTGGTCCAAGGGGCTTAACCCTAACCCCAAATTTCCTAGCTTTTTGCTGTGGACAACTGCCCAAGGTGTGCGATATCAGAGCTGATCAGACACCTCAGAGTGATATATCTATCTTATAAAATGTCAAAATTGTTTTGGAGGGGTAAAAGTGCAGGTGTGGGTCATGCTCTGATATACGTCGAGTCACGTGATGGTGTTTGTCCAGTGCTGTTGCTCCTGCTGACCATGATTGTCTCAAGCATTTTATAAATATATATATATATATATATATATATATATATATATATATATGAGATTTGCCATGGCCTGACTGAGAATATTATTGATATTCTTCCCAAGTGTAGTTTAAACTTTCACATCGTGAGTGACATCACCACAAGTGATGCCAAAGGTCAAACTTCATGAGGGGAGAATATCAGTGATATTCTCAGTCTGGGGACATGACATATCCTACTTATGCAATGTGGGTTTTTTTATGTGTTTTTACCATCTTTCTTTGTTTCCAGGTTTATTCAGGATATCTAAGTGAAGAGCAAGTGGTTGATTTGACTGCTTGCTCTTACTGATGTCGATGTAGTGATGTCATGATGTCAGCAATTGTTGAAGTTAGAAGTGGTGGGAAGTGAGTGGCAGAGATTTGACTTAAGTGGAGAGGGTGCTTGTGCTGCCTTCAGCAAAGTAGAAGAGCTGGTTGGGGGCAACTTGAGGAAGTGCAAGCTGATTGGTGGGAGGCTGTATGATAGTGGGGTTAGATAAGGCAGGAGCTATTTGACTGCAGTGCTGCATCATTTAGATGGGTGTGAGGGCATTTCATGGAATGAATTGTGTTGTGACAGTCGTTAAAGAGCATTTCAAAGAAAAAAAGGAAGGAACATATCAGTGTGAATGACGGTTTTGCACTGCAGAGGTACAGAGTTGCACCCACTGGGTGGATAAATTCTGGCATGAGGAGACCTACAGTGAGGAGAAATGTGATATATTTACTGTAGGTCTGAACACCCTCTACATATGGCAAATATTTTCCTAAATCCTCACTGGCATTGCATAAATACAGATATGTATTAAAAATATTGGGCAGGGGGTAGGCAACCTGGAGTGAAGGAGGGAGAAAGAAGCAGTATTGGGGGCGGGCACCCCGATGTGCTTAAGAAACATTAGATAGATAGCTAGATAGAGAGACAGACTGAAAGACAGACAGGCAGACAGACAGACATACAAATAGATAAACAGATAGATAGCTAGATACAAAAGAGAGAGAAATCTCCAACAATTGCCAGCTCACTGCTCTCATTCAATCTGGCAGCAGTACTTTAGCTGTGGCTACAAAAAGCAAGAAAATCCCTCTGTTGATCTAATAAAAGAAAGCTGTAGTTCTTTTGTATGTTCCAGCAACAGCCAGCTCATTGCTGTCATTGAAGCTGTCAGCAGCAATCCAGCTGTAGCTACAAGCAAACTATGTCTAGAGCTGATAGGGCTTCAGCTGAGGAATTTGGGGTAAGACTATTGTAAATTTGTTTCTTCATTTTTTTACACCAAATTTTCAACATAGCCTTGTTATGACCCTGCTTCATTAAGACAGACAGAGAAAATGGTCAACTCCTGACTTAAAGGTAATTTTTCACCAGGGCTATGAAATCAACTTTTGGGTCACTAAAATACATTTTGGGCAGAAGCTGAAAAAATGACAGCTGTCACAGTCATGCGGTGCTATAAAGAAATGGTTATGTTGAAAATGTGGGTAGAAATTTAGAATTTTACGAAATGTACAAGCTTGCATTCACAAAATTCAGTGTAAGCTCATAACTTTATTGAGTTTTAATATTTGTATACCAAATTTCCAACATAGCCTTCTCATGACCCCACCTCATGAACAGGAGCAGAGGCCATTTTCAAATTCTTCCCAAAAAGTGATTTTGCACAAGGACTGAAAAAAAAATCACCTTTTGAGATATAAAAAAAAAAACACTTTGGCCAGGATTAGAAAAAAGACAGCTGTCACATTCATGAGGTGCTGGAAAGATATGGCTATGTTGTAAACTTGGGGTATAAATATTGACAATTACTAAAGTAACAAGGCTGTGTTCATAAAATTCAATGTGGGCTTATAACTTTGTTGTTTTTTTAATAGTTGTAAACCAAATGTTCAGCTTAGCCTTCTTATGACACTACTTCATGAACAAGAGCAGTGAAAATTTTCAACTCCTACCCAAAAGGTGATTTTTACACAGGGACCACAAAATCACCTTTCAGGACAGGTTTGCCTACAGGTACCCAAAGAAAGCATGTTGAAAATTTGGGTCAAACATATGCAAAAATGGCCAAGTTATGCCTCCATGTTCAAAATCCCATTGCAACACACTGAATGGTATACCTGTTTCTTCAGTTTGTCATCTGACTTTGAAGAGTGAATATGTGTCTGTAGTCCAGAGAGGATTATTGCATTGGACCCCTGATGGGAAAGTAAGGGCTTTTGGGGGTGGGGAGGTGGGTGCTGAGTGGGAGGGTCAGGTGGGGAGTCAGAAATGGTGCAAAAGACATCAATGGATGGTTTTCTTGTTACAGGTTAAAACACAAAAAGAAAAAAAGGACCAAGATGCCAAGTAAGACAATGGGGGATTCGACACCCCCTGTGTCAATGTTATGTTTCTGAGGTGGTGTGGGGTGGTGAGTACTGAGAGGGAGGGTAGGGTGGAGGGAGGAGAGTAAAAGTAAAAAAAAATAAATAACCATACATGCGTTGTAGTGGGGGTGAGGATTCCTGCACTGGGATTGGGCACCCCCAGTGCAACTGTTACATTCTGGGGGAGTGGGGTGGTGGGTGTTGAGAGGGAAGGTCAGGTGGGAGGAACTAAAAAATAAATGTTAAAAACAAAAAGAATCACACATGCGCATTAGTGAAGGGGGGGATTTTGTGATCAGGACACTGGGGGACTGGTCACCCCCAGTGTCACTGTTATGTTTCTGGGGGGTGTAGTAGGTACTGAGGGGGAGGGTCAGATGGGGAAATATATATTTCAGTGGTCACGGACCATGGAAAATAAAAAAAAATAATGCGAGCATGGATTGTTCCACAGACTTGGAGGTGGCCTTTTTTGTCACTCCATCATGTTGTTCGTTTGCAAGGAATGCAGGAGTCCTTTTTCTCAAAGCAAGAGGACTACAGGGCTCCACCTACTGCAGCCCTGAAAAAACAAGAAAGTTCAGATGCTAATCTCATGCTGCTGAGCTCAAGAAAGAACCATAAGTCTTTTGTATGAGCTCTTGCTAAGCCCTCGTTAAGCCTTCCACCAAAGTTTTGAGGGATGTCACAAAACCATATTTGGATTATGAATTGGGCTAAATGGATCATGCTTAGCAAGATTCATGTGTTTATTTTTTTTCCAGGGCATCATTTTTATGGGTTTTAAATTAAAAAAAAATCAAATATAAAAAAAAAAAGATGGCAGCCATATTTAAGAAGATTTTTTTTCCAATTAAAGAATTTTAGCTCACAATTTAAGAATTTTCATTTGCGAACTGGAACAGGTATATAAACAAAAGATCGTAGTGAGCATGCTAAGAATCAAAATTTCAAATCCTTATAACTTGGAAACCCCTTAGTTAAGGTGGAGTAGGGTGTTTAATGTTAAACCCCTAACTTTGCACCTTGAAAGGACACTGAGAACCCCTGTAGGCCTCAAAATGTCCCTAGTTTAAACTCACATTTTATGATTGTTCATGTTCTATAGAGATTGTGGATGCAGCTAATAGTTTAATTCGGATCCCTTTTTTCTTTTCAAAAGTGAAAAATGGACTGCCCACCATACTGGTGTTACCATACAAAACATGTTTTTTTTTTACATTTCTTACCCAGCTCCCACTGCATATTTCCTGGACTCAGGAACACACCAACACAATCTAGTCACTTATTATGCAGTCGGAGTAGAGGAGACTATTGTATCATAGATACATAGACACTGTTGGCAGATAATGGCCTATGGTCCACGCAGTCTGCCCATTTGAGCTTGTAAGTTCACTTTATGTTTTTCTAGAAGTTTGTTGCCCCTTACCCCGACCACCAGAATTCCCTTATGTCTATCCCATGTATTCTTAGATCCCATGATTGTTTTAGCCCCCACCACTTCCTCTGGAAGGGTGTTCCACTTGTCCACCACCCTTTCTGTGAATAAATTCTTCCTTACATTTCCTCTGAATCACCCTCCCTCCAACTTCATCTCATGCTCTCTAGTCCTGGAATATGTTTTTCAATGGAAAATAGTGTATTCTTGCACCCTATTTCTCCCTGTAAGGTACTTGTATGTCTCTATTATAGCCCCTCTCTCCCTCCTCTCCTCCAGGGAGTACATATTCAAGTCCTTCAGCCTGTCCTCACAGGACTTCTGATGCAATCCCTGTACCATCTTTGTTACCTCCTCTGAACCTTCTCTACCCTCTCTATGTCCTTATGTAGATAAGGTCTCCAGAACTGTACACTGTATTCCAGGTGGGGCCTCACTAATGTCTTGTATCTTGGAATTATAACCTCCATTTTCCTACTGGTGATGCCCCTACCTATGCACCCCTAAATCTTATTTGCTTCACCTGCTGCCTTGTCACACTGTTTCCCTACCTTGAGGTCATCAGAGATGATAACCCCAAGGACCCTTTCCTATTTGGTGCATGCTATAGCCTCACCCCACCAACTGATATGTTGTTCCAGGGTTTTTGTGCCCCATTTGCATTATCTTGCACTTCTTTGTATTGAATTCCAACTGTGAAACCCTTGATCATTCTTTAAGCTTCTGCATGAACTTCCTCAATCTGTGTACACCCTCTGGCATGTCTACTTTGTTACAGAGCTTCATGTCATCAGTGAACAGGGAAATTCTGCCTTCTAGGTCCTCCTCAATGTCACTGATGAAGATGTTGAATAGAACCGGTCCCTGCACTGATCCTTGTGTTACCCCACTAGTCACTCTTCCCTCTGTGGAGTGACAGCCATTTACTACCACCCTCTGTGTCCTGCAGCTCAGCCAATTGTCTACCTACCACACTACTGTCCTACCCACTGCCAAAGTCCCCAGTTTGTTTAATAGCCTTCTATGTGGCACAGTGCCAAAAGCCTTGTTGAAATCCAGATAGGCCACATCCACTGCTCTCCCCAATCCTCCTCCTGTGTCACCCAGTTGAAAAATTCAATGAGGTTGGTCTGGCATGATCTCCCCCTGGTGAAACCATGCTGCCTTGGGTCCTGTAATCTATTGGCAACCAGATGTTCCATCAATCTCTCCTTCAATAGGGCTTCCATGATCTTCCCCACTACCAAGATCAGGCTGACTGGTCTGTAGTTCCCCTCTTCCTGTTTGTTCCCACTTTTCTACAAGGGGATTACATCTGCAGTCCTTCAGTCTTTGGGTACTTCCCCTGTTTCCAGTGATTGGCTAAACGGGATTGCCAGAGGTTCAGTCACCACCTCACTTAATTCCATTAGGACCCTGTGGTGCACCCCTTCTGGTCCCATTGCTTTATCAACTTTTATTCCTTCCAGTTCCTTAAGGACCCTTTCCCGTGTAAAAGGACTTGTGTCAATTTCTGCACCATTCCCACACCATACTCCTTCAGGCCCATTATCCTCCTCTTCCTCAGTAAAGACTGAGCAGAAATATCTGCTCAGTATGTCAGCTTTACTGTTGTCATCCTCCATGCAGCCCTATCCTCCCCCTTCAGTCTCATTATCCCTCCCTTTGCCCTTCTTTTTTTCCCTTATGTACCTGTAAAAGGTTTTGTCCCCGTTACCCACTGATTTTGTGATGCACTCTTCTGTCTGAGCTTTAGCTTCCCTTTCTGACGTCTCTGCCTCCCTTGGCTTCTCCTGATACTTCTTCCTATCCCCTTCTGCCTGCGTCTTTTTATATTGCCTGAATGCGATCTTTTTGGCTTTCGCTTTCTCCGCTTCCTCCTTGGAAAATCATAATGGACTCCTCTTCCTTTTCTCTTTGCTAACCTGTTTAATGCATAGTTTTGTTGCCTTTGTAATGCACATTTTAAATATTGCCCACTGTTCCTCAACTCTTGATTCCTTCCCCATTTTCCCAAAGTCTGCCCTCCTAAAATCCAGGATATGTGTTTCTGTGCGTTTGGTTCTGCTCCTTCTGTGATTTCAAACCACAGTGACTGGTGATCACTGTTCCCCAGGTGCTCCCTTACTGTCACCCCAATCACACTGTCCCTGTTTGTGAGCATGAGGTCTAGTATTGCTTTCTGCTGAGTTGGTTCCATTACCAGTTGCTTGAGGAAGGCACCTTGAAGGGAGTCCAGGATAAATCTGCTCCTGATCGATGCTGCTGCTGGGATACTCCAGTTCACATCTGGAATATTGAAGTCTCCAACCAGCACCACCTCACCCTTGTCAGCCATCCTTTGAATGGCTAACATCTGCTCTCTAGCTGTGTCTTCCTCCTGGTCTAGTGGGCTGTAGACCACCCCTGTGCAGATGGCTGACCCCATTTTCCTTTCCAGCTCAACCCACAGTATCTCTCCCCATTTTGTTCCTCATGGATCTCTGTGGCCTGAATGCCAAATTTCACATAAAATGCCACTTCTCCTCCCTTCCTGCCTGCCCTGTCTCTTCTGAATATGTTTTAGCCTGGTATGGCTATCACCCAGTCATGGTTATTGTTACACCAGGTCTCTGTGATGGCCACAATGTCCAGGTCCCACTGCACCATGGCAACCTCTAGATCCTCCATCTTGTTGCTAAGGCTCCTGGCATTGGCACACATTGATTTCCATGATGTGAACTCCCTGGACTGTTTAGCTGTTCTACTCCAGCCCCCTCCCTGGTTGTCCTTTATTCCCTAGCTCTCCCTGCTGTCTGCCCTTCTGTTGAATTTTGCCCCATTTCTGCATATCCACCCCTTGGTTGCTTATCTCTATCTTTTGCACACTGCTTTGCAGAGATATCCACTCCTCCTGTTCACTGATTTCACTGCCAGCTGTGGGGGTGGGCAATTAGGTGTCATGAGTTATTGCACTGTGTGAGGGTGTTTCTAAAGTTCAGGAAGTTTTCACTAAGCGTAGTTCTATGATTTGAAACAAAATAAGGCTGGGCATAGCTATACATTACCATGCATTTTGGTTCTAATAAGCAAGGAGGCAGACAAAACAACCAGCAACATCAATGAGTTTTAGAGACAGTAAGTAATTATAAAATGTGGGTTTTTACCTCAAAATAATATGATGCAAAAAAGGTTGACAGTGTTCCTTTAATAGTTTCAACCCTCTTCAACAGACTTGCAAAAAATGTTGCATGTGAAGTCTTTGGGGGGGGGCAAGGTGTCTTCATTTGGCAAGTGTCAAGCTGGTCAGATGTCCAGATTCAGATCCAGATAGTGCACAAAGAGGAAAATTCTTTTTGTTTTTTGCTGTATTTTTGCTCTCACCTACAGCCCAGACAGTTTGTAATCTTATTTCAAAATGTTCATGGTAGAAAGAGTTTGCTCTAGAATGGTGCCTTTCATTGATTTGATGAAAAAAATATTAAGCCTACTTTGAAGAGCATGTCAGTCAGTACATGCATTGAAACCAATTCCTCCATCCCAGCAATTTGCCACAAGCTTGGCAATGCTGAAACCTAACAAAGATAAATCAACTGTGCCTACTATCAACCCATATCAGTACTGAACACAGATTATAAGGTCTTCACATCCATCATGGCCTGATGTCTTGACAAGCTACTCCCATCTTTTATAGTTGGCGACCAAATTGGTTTTGTACAGACTTGTCAAACCCAGTATAATATCAAGCGAACATTGCATGTCCTGTTCCATGCCACCTGGTCAAACACTCCCCTACCACTGCTGTTTAGTTTAGATGCAGTTGCCTAGAACTTTCTGTTCACCACAATGAAATTCATGAACTTCCCTTTGGATTTATTCGGGTTCTCCGTGGTGTCTATGGAGACCCACAGGCATTCATTAGACTTAACGGACACATATCTGACTCCTTTCCTCTACATTGAGGCACCTGTCAGGGCTGTCCCCATGCCTGTTACTATATGTCATTTATTTAGAGCCCCTTTTCTTAAGTGTCCAGATTCCATCTGGGCATTCAGGGCCCCACCTTGGGTGGGAAAACCCATGCACTAGCACTCTATGCAGATGACTTGCTCATATATCTAGAGGACCCTGAACCTGCACTTCCACACCTTTGGCAAGAGCTCACTGAATTTGGAGCATTGGCAGGCTACCGCTTTAGTATAACCAAACCAGAGGTTCTACAGTTTAATTATGCCCCTGGTGCACAAACGAAGCAAAGGTTTTAATTTCACTGGGGCCTGCCTAACTTGAAAAGTATTTGGGGGTCCATTTACCTGTTAATTTACCTGAACTCAGCTGCCTGAACTATAAGGCATTCACGGAACAACTCGTAAAAGACCTAATGATCTGGAAAACAGTGCCGTTCAAATGATCCCTCTGCCCTGATTACTATACTTAGTCCAAAACTTACCAGTTCCCCACTGGGAGGGGGGGCTCTTTCAAAGATGGGATAAATGAATGCCCCGATATACCTGAGGAGGAAGTAAACCATGCATAAAATTTATTTTTCTACAACTTCCCATGGCACAAGGAGGATTTGCCCTACCAAATCTATCTCTCTATCATGCAGCAGCCTAGATATATACTGCCACTCATTGGCTTACAGAACAAATTTCCTCCCACTGGAAAACATTAGCGCTCATAAAGGAGGATCTCCTCTCAACCCAGAAAATATTGCTATAGAACACCACCCCAACAAGTGACAACAGTATCTGCCAACCCTTATACCCTAACTACTGTACTTTACAATGCTGATGAAAAGTATGACTTCATAAGCACCTCAGGACAACTAGTTTTCTAATCACCCCCCCCGCCAAATGTCACAATCATACCTGAATGTATAGATAATGTCTACACTTCTTGTGACTGGGCAGATCTCTCTCTCTCTCTCTCTCTCTCTCTCTCTCTCTCTCTCTCCTCCGTGGTTCCTCCATGGTCGAGACTACACCTATTTTCAGGAACCTGCCAGGTCTTTTAGGCTATGGACCAGTTTAGACACTTCCAAGTCTCACATTACTTACATGATACACTCTATGACTGGCCACCTGGCATGGGGATCCCTCAACTTCATCAACTAATACTTTCAGAACTAGCAGGAGACCCTGAGCCCACAGTGATCTCTCAGGTATAGCAAGCACTCTTCAAACTCCAGGGGGCTCGTGTGGATGCAATTAAGGCAAAATGGAAGGTGGACCCAGAAACTACCCTCTCTCAAACTGATTGGATATGAATTTTGCTAAATATCTACAAACCCACCTCCTCCCATGCCTGGTAAGAGTTCTCCTGGAAATATTTTATTACAATTTTCTACAGCCCCCAAAATGCAGCCAAGTATAGCTCAAATCAGTCAGTACAGTGTTGGAGAGGCTGTGGCATCAGCCCTGCCAGACATGGCCATATTCTCTGTTCCTGTTTTACACACCAGACAAACTAGGCATGACTCCAGACTGCCCTTCAGACAATGTTTGGTACAGATTTTACATTATCAGCTCCATCTGTAGTATTTATTTACCCCCCCAGCACAGGGGCACAATAACCAAATAATTTGCACAAATCTGCCTGTTGGCAGCAAAAAAAGTCATAACTAAGTTGTGATTATCCCCCACTGCCCCAACATTATCTCACTGGCAAGTGAGTGTGATTCAAGTGTATGACATGAAGAGACTGACAGCTAAATTGAACAACACCATAGAGCACTTTCACACATTAATGGGGAGATGGGTGATATATGTGTTAGCTTATAATATGGGTTGTATCCCTTAGAAGGTAATAATATAAATGTCTGAAACTAAATTGGTATAAAATATTATTTGAAAAGAGGCTTTTTCTACATATACTCAATTCGGATGCATGTGTTGTTGTTTGTTTTACATCTGTATTGTTTGCCTTTTATATAAAATTTTCAATAAAGAAACATTAAAAAACGATATATATATATTAATCAATTACTGAGTTATACGAATTTGAAATTTCATTTCTGAGCATGCCCAGTAAGGTCTTTCATTTATACATTCAATACAAAAGAAGAATTTGGACTTTGTTTTTTTTTCGCACAAAAGAAGACTCTTCTTTCATAAACTGAAATTCTTCTTTCATGAGAAAAACTCTTCTTTCGTATGGCAGCTGTCTTCTTCATTTTTTATTTGAAAATCCATAAAAATGATGCCCTGGAGAGGAAATAGCTAGATTCTGCTGTTTGTTAAACAAAATTCCTGAAACGTGGTTTTGAGACAGGCCTAAAATTCTAGCTGGAAAGCTTAGTGAGGGGTTGTGATTTTTCCTTCATGAGCCAAAATTCCTCTGTCATGACTCTCACAGAAGAAGAATCAATCAATTAATCAATCAATTATTTATTTATAGAAAGCATAATTCTAAAAATATCAAAGTGCTTGTACAATTAAATAATATTAAAAACAATAATATAAATCCAGACAATTACAGTAAAATCCTAGAAATATTAAAAAGAAACAATTAATCAAAGTTAGGGAAAACCAAACCAAACAAATGAGTTCTGAGAGCAGATTAAAAGCTCTCAAAAGTTGGGCAGTCATGTATTAGATGAGGTACAGAGTTCCACAGGGTGAGGGCCATAAAAGTAAAAGAATGGGCTCCTGAGGACATTAGTCAAACCCTGGGAACCTCTTGCAATCCCACATCAGAGGAGCAGAGTGAGTGGAGGGGCAATAAAGACAAAGCAGGTCTTGCAGGTACCAGAGTCGCCATCCATGTAGGACATTGTAAGTCAGTAAACCTACTTTGAAGGTTATCCGCCACTGTGTCGGAAGCCAGTTCAGGTTACGGAGCACCAGTGTGACATGACAAGTTCTAGATAGGCCAGTCAACAGCCTGACTGCCGCATTCTTCACCAGCTGCAAATGGCAGATATTAACCTTCAAAAGCCCAAGTTACAGAGCTTTGCAATAGTTAAAACAGGAGGCCAGAAAAGCATGGACCAGAGTTGGAAGGTCAGCGGGCAGAACCAGGTGTTTAATCTGTGTGATATTCCTCAGATTATAAAAAGAGATCATGACAACAGCTGACACCTGAGCTTTAAGCGTCAAACCACTATCCAGTACAATGCCTATATTCTGCATCCAGTCAGAGGTCAGCAGCGGACTTCCACTGAGCCAAAGCCTAGACAGCTGTCCAGCAGACAGCCACAAACTCTGTTGACCTGGATCCACTACCAACACCTCGTTTTATCAGGGTTCAATCTCAGCCAGTTGGCACTCATCCAATCTTGGATCTCAAAGAGGCAGCTATTAAAGAGTGAAATGGCCTGAACTTGTTCGGGTACAAGGCACATGTAAAGCTGAGTATCATTTGCATAGCAGTGAAAACTCAGCCCATAATGCTGTATAACATCTCCCAATGGCAGCATATACACAGCAAACAACATGGGTGACAACACAGAGCCCTGTGGAACCCCACAGGACAGGGGGAGAGGAGTAAAGGAATAAATCACTGACACAACTCTCTGAGTCCTGCCTGTAAGGAAAGATCTAAATCACCTGAGGACTGTAACCAACAATCCGCAGATCAACCGCAGGCACTCAAGTAACACTCCATTGTCCACAGTGTCAAACGCAGCAGAGAGATCCAAGAGTACTAAGATCGAATGACTTCTCTGATCCCTCGCTACCAGGAGATCATTAAGTACCCGAACCAATGCCATTTTGGTACTATGCATTTTCTGAAATCTGGACTGGAGAGGGTCATAGATATCATGAGTGCTAACATTATCCTCCAGCTGAAAAGCAACCTCCTTCTCAATAACCTTACCCACAAAGGGCATGCTAGAGACAGGTCTGTAGTTAGCTAAGCAATCAGGGTCAAGGGAGGGTTTCCTAAGGACAGGAATCACAACCTCCACCTTTCGGGGTCTGGAAACACCCCTGTCTCCAATGAATGCTGGACAATTTCAGCAAGGACTGGGCCAATAATCCCAACACACCCCAAAATGGGATGTGTTGGGCCCGGGTCCAGGCTGAAGAAGATTGGTCGCATACCCTGGATGATCCTCAGGATATCGGTGACTGCCAGCTAGTCGAACTCTGACCAGCCAAACTGGGTGCTTGTAACCTCCTGCCAATTTCTACTACACCTGTTAGAGGGCACAGAATGGATCCCAGACCTTAGACAGGAACTTAGCTCATGAAAGGAAGCGGTGGGACTTAGTTTTTTTCATATTTGTTTCATGAGTCAACCTTCTTCTTTCATGAATTATGAAAGAACTCATGAAAGCAGAAGGCTGGCTCATGAAAGAACTATGGGAAAAAAAGATTAAGTGCCACCATCTTCTTTTGTGATCCTACCTTCTTTTATGACTTCTTTCATAACTCATGAAAGAAGGTCAACTAACTAATGAACTAGAAAGAAAAAAGTAAGTGCAACCATCTTCTTTCATAAGTTATTTAATGATTCATGAAAGCTGAAGGTCAGCTCGTGAAAGAACTATAAAGAAAAAATTAAGTCCCAACATCTTCTTTTGTGAGCCCATCTTCTTATTTTGTGTGTCACGAAAAAAACTCATGAAAGAAGAAGGTCAGCTCATGAAAGAAGGCAGTAGGACTTATTTTTTTTCACAGTTCTAATGTGAGGTCATTTGAAAGAATCATTGTTCTTTCCTGAGATCTCACAAAAAATTATCTGGTTTCTACTATCTATCTGTCTTTCTTTCTTTCTTTCTATCTATCTATCTATCTATCTATCTATCTATCTATCTATCTATCTCTCACTATATCTGTCTGTCTGTTTATCTATCTATCTATCTAGCTAATCAATTTAGTTTTGCTTTTTTTCAAAAGTGGACTGGGCTGCCCTCCGGTCCGCATCATTCTCCCTCTCCCTCCATGTCGTCCCTCATTTTTTAAGTATTAAGTTGACTGGGATGCTAACCCCTGGTACCACTTTTCTTACCTCCCCTATAGGTTGCCCACCCCCTTTTAATTTATGTGGCAGTACCAGGGTGCCCACCCCCACTGACACTGGGGTGCCCAATCTGCAGTGTTGGCTTCTGTCCCCTACAATAAAGGAAATCATCCATCACTGTCTTTTTTTAAGCTTAAAAAAAAAATCCATTGTCAATCTGACCCCTGTGCTGACACCCCCACTCAGCACCTCATCCCACTCTCAAACACACACACACACACACACAAACACACGCACATACACACACCCCTTAACATGTCCCATAACATATTCACCCATGTTCTCAGTATGGAAACAGTGGGACTTTCTTGAAATGTGAAGGCACAGCTGGAGTCATGTTACTGGCTTCAACTAGAGCAGTGAGCCACCAGTCCCCTGATGTGCCTCTCTCTCTGTCACTCACTCACTCATTCACTCACTCACTCACCCACTCACTCACTCACTCCATCTATCTGTCTATTTATCTATCTATCTGCCTATCTCTCTCTCTCTCTCTCTCTCTCTCATCATATCTATCTTTTTGTTAAGCAGATGGAGATGTTCACCACTGGCACCACTTCTTGCCCCCTCCAGGTTGCCCGTCCCAAGTGTTATTTTTTTTAATAGCAAGCAGACCGGGGTGCCCACCCCTAGTACCACTTCTTTTTCCCCTCCCATCCAGGTTGCCTGCACCTCTTATTTAATATACATAGAAGTACAAGGGTACCCATCCCTGGTGCTGCTGAAGATCATTCTGATACTGGGGTGCTCAATACCCAGTGTTGGCTTCTGTCCCTCTGCAGTAAAGAAAATCATCCCTTGCTGATCTTTTTTTAAACTGAAAAAAAGAAAATTGTCCATTAGCGATCTGACTCCTCTAACCCTCACTCAGCACCCTCCACCCCACCCTTCCATGCATACACACACACACACACACACACACCTCACACACTCGCTCACCAGAACATATTCCGCAATACATTCTCTCACATTCTCATTATGAAAGCAGCATTACATTCTTGAAATGTGAAGCCACAGCTGGAGTCATGCTGCTGGCCTTAAATGAGCAGTAAGTCACCAATCCCTTGATGTGTGTGTGTGGGAGGTATCTCTCTCTGTCTCTTGGCCTATCTATCTATCTATCTATCTATCTATCTATCTATCTATCTATCTACCTCTCTCTCTCTGTCTCTTGCCTTGCCTGACTGTCTGTCTGTCTGTCTGCGTATCTATCTATCTACCTACGTATTTAATCTATCTTTTTGTTAAGCAGACTGGGGTGCCTACCCCATGTACCGCTTCTTTTTCCCACCTACCCTCTTAGTCACCTGCCCCAGTGTTATTTTTTTAATTAGTAAATGGACCAAGCTGCCCACCCCCAGCACTGCTTCCCTTTCTCTCTCCCCTCCAGGTCCCATACCCCTTTGTTTATTATATGTAGTGGAACCAGGGTGGCCACCTCCAGTGCTGTCAATTATCATCCCAACACGGAGGTGCCCAATCCCCATTGTCAGCTTCTGTCCCTTACAATAAAGAAAACCATCCCTTGTTGATATTTTAAGATGACCCCACTCCTATTCACCCCACCCTGTCCCCCACTCAGCAGCCCCCACACACAGACACACACTCTCACTCACCTGAACATGTCCAACGAGTGCATTCACCAGCATTCTCAGCAAAAGAACAGCAGAACTTTTATGAAATGTGAAGCCACAGCTGGAGCCATGCTTCTATCTTTAATTAAAGTAGTGACTCAGTGGTTCCCTGATGACTCACTCACTCACTCACTCACTCACTCACTCACTCACTCACTCACTCTGTCTGTCTGTCTATCTATCTATCTATCTATCTATCTATCTATCTATCTATCTATCCATCTATTTATCTATCTGTCTCACTATATCTGTCTGTCTGTTTATTTATCTATCTATCTAGCTAATCAATTTAGTTTTGCTTTTTTTCAAAAATGGACTGGGCTGCCCACTCCCGGTACCGCATCATTATCCCTCTCCCCTCCATGTCGTCCCTCATTTTTTTAAGTATTAAGTTGACTGGGATGCTAACCCCTGGTATCACTTCTCTTACCCCACCCCCATAGGTTGCCCACCCCCCTTTAATTTATGTGGCAGCACCAGGGTGCCCACCCCCACTGACAATGGGTTGCCCAATCTGCAGCGTTGGCTTCTGTCCCCTACAATAAAGGAAACCATCCATCACTGTCTTTTTTTAAGCTTAAAAAAATCCATTGTCAATCTGACCCCCCCACTCAGCACCTCATCCCACTCTCACACACACACACACACACACACACACACACACACACCTTAACATGTCCCATAACATATTCACCCATGTTCTCAGTATGAAAACAGCGGGACTTTCTTGAAATGTGAAGGCACAGCTGGAGTCATGTTACTGACTTCAACTAGAGCAGTGAGCCACCAGTCCCCTGATGTGCCTCTCTCTCTCTGTCACTCACTCCTCACTCACTTACTCACTCACTCCATCTATCTGTCTATCTATCTATCTATCTATCTATCTATCTATCTATCTATCTATCTATCTGCCTATCTCTCTCTCTCTCTCTTTCTCTCATATCTATCTTTTTGTTAAGCAGATGGGGATGCTCACCACTGGCACCACTTCTTGCCCCCTCCAGGTTGCCCGTCCCAAGTGTTATTTTTTTTAATAGCAAGCAGACCAGGGTGCCCATCCCTAGCGCCACTTCTTTTTCCCCCTCCCTCCAGGTTGCCTGCACCCCTTATTTAATATACATAGCAGTACAAGGGTACTCAACCCTGGTGCTGCTGAAGATCATTCTGATACTGGGGTGCTCAATACCCAGTGTTGGCTTCTGTTCCTCTGCAGTAAAGAAAACCATCCCTTGCTGATCTTTTTTTAAACTGAAAAAAACAAAATTGTCCATTAGCGATCTGACTCCTCTAACCCTCACTCAGCACCCTCCACCCCACCCTTCCATGCATACACACACACACACACACACACACACACCACACACACTCACTCACCAGAACATATTCTCCAATGCATTCTCTCACATTTTCATTATGAAAACAGCATTACATTCTTGAAATGTGAAGCCACAGCTGGAGTCATGCTGCCAGCCTTAAATGAGCAGTAAGTCACCAATCCCTTGATGTGTGTGTGTGAGAGGTATCTCTCTCTGTCTCTTGGCCTATCTATCTATCTATCTATCTATCTATCTATCTATCTATCTATCTATTTATCTCTCTGTCTCTTGCCCTGTCTGTCTGTCTGTCTGTCTGTCTGTCTGTCTGTCTGTCTGTCTATCTATCTATCTATCTATCTATCTATCTATCTATCTATCTATCTATCTATCTATCTATCTATCAGTCTCTTGCCTTGTCTGACTGTCTGTCTGTCTGCGTATCTATCTATCTATCTATCTATCTATCTATCTATCTATCTATCTATCAATCTATCTATCTACCTACCTACCTATTTAATCTATCTTTTTGTTAAGCAGACTAGGGTGCTCACCCCATGTACCGCTTCTTTTTCCCACCTACCCTCTGAGTCACCTGCCCCCAGTGTTATTTTTTTAATTAGTAAATGGACCAAGCTGCCCACCCCCAGCACTGCATCTCTTTCTCTCTCCCCTCCAGGTCCCATACACCCTTGTTTATTATATGTAGTGGAACCAGGGTGGCCACCTCCAGTGCTGTCAATGATCATCCCAACACTGAGGTGCCCAATCCCCATTGTCAGCTTCTGTCCCCTTACAATAAAGAAAACCATCCCTTGTTGATATTTTAAGATGACCCCCACACTCCTATTCACCCCACCCTGTCCCCCACTCAGCAGCCCCCACACACAGACACACACCCTCACTCACCTGAACATGTCCAACGATGCATTCACCAGCATTCTCAGCAAAAGAACAGCAGAACTTTTATGAAATGTGAAGCCGCAGCTGAAGCCGTGCTTCTGGCTTTAATTAAAGTAGTGACTCACTGATTCCCTGATGACTCACTCACTCACTCACTCTGTCTGTCTGTCTGTCTGTCTGTCTATCTATCTATTTATCTATTTATCTATCTCTCTATCTATCTATCTGTCTTTACCTACTACATTCTAATCTATCTTTTTGTAAAGCAGTCTTGGGTGTCCACCTCCAGTACCACTGAAGGACTGTTTTCTTTCTTCAGAGTAGGAAAAAAACAGTAAAGGATGGTTTTCTTTACTTTAGGGGGACCTGTATCAGGATGATCTTTGGATGTATATAAAATGAAAGAAAGAGGGGTGATCAACCTGGTGAGGAGGGAGGGAGAGAGGGAGGGGCAAGAGAAGTGGTACCCAGGTAAGCATGTCGTCCACATAATAGTTAAAAGAAAACATTGGGGGGCAGGCAACCAGTATGGGGTGAAAGAAGTGACAAGGGGGTGGGTATCCTGGTCCACATAAGAAAAATACAAAAATGGATATATATTAGACCGACAGACAGATAGCTAGATAGCTAGATAGATAGATAGATAGATAGATAGATAGATAGATAGATAGATCAGACAGACAGACAGACAGACAGACAGACAGACAGACAGACAGACAGATAGATAGATAGATAGATAGATAGATAGATAGATAGATAGATAGATAGATAGATACATGGCAGCATCAGGGTTCCCATCCCCAGCACCCCAGAAGATCACCCTGACACTGGGATGTCCAGTCCACAGGGTCAGCTTCTGTCCCACTACAATAAAGAAAACCATTCCTCACTGATCTTTTTTTAAGTTGACCCTTACATTCCCATCTACCCCATCCAAACCCCCCACTCAGCACCCACCACCTTACCCCACCCTCAACACACACTCTTACCTGGACATGTCCCACAATGCATTCACCTCTGTTTTCAGCAGGAGAACAGCAGGACTTTCTTGAACTGTGAAGCAACAGCTGGAGTGCTAATGGCTTCAAACAGAGCAGTGACCCACCAGTCCCCTGATATGTGTGTCTCTCTCTTTCTGTCTCTTACTCTAGCTTTCTGTCTGTCTGGCTATCTATCTATCTATCTATCTATCTATCTATCTATCTATCTATCTATCTATCCAAATCTACCTTTTTGTTAAGCAGGCTGGGATGCCCACACATAGTACAATTGATGGACCATTTTACTTTTTACAGGTTAGAGTTAACTTTGAATCTGTTCAGGAGGCATTTTGTCTCTCAGATTGTTTGCTAACTTCAATCTCTCTTTAATTGTTCATTCTGCTTGCTGCTGTGAGAGGTAAGAATGTAACTTTGAATCTGTCCAGGAAGCATTTTATCTCTGAGATTTACATTTTGTCATTTTGTCTCTGACATTTACCTGAGATGGACCTTTAACTGTTTAACTGTTGCTGGCTGCTGGTGAAGTGGTTTCTTTGCTCAGAAACAAAGGAACCAATCAAGCAGGAGTTGCTAGTTTGAATCTCTCTTTAACTGCTTATTCTGCTTGCTGCCGGGAGAGGTAAGAGTGTAATGTTGAATCTGTCCAGGAGGCATTTTGTCTCTGAGATTTATCTTTTGTCATTTTGTCTCTGACATTTACCTGAGATGGACCTTTAACTGTTTAACTGTTGCTGGCTGCTGGTGAAGTGGTTTCTTTGCTCAGAAACAGAGGAACCAATCAAGCAGGAGTTGCTAGTTTGAATCTCTCTTTAACTGCTTATTCTGCTTGCTGCCGGGAGAGGTAAGAGTGTAATGTTGACTCTGTCCAGGAGGCATTTTGTCTCTGAGATTTACCTTTTGTCATTTTGTCTCTGACATTTACCTAAGATGGACCTTTAACTGTTTAACTGTTGCTGGCTGCTGGGGACAGAATTATTTGCCCAGAGGAGGATTAGCTTAATTCTTTCTATTTAACTGTTTAACTGTTACTGGCTGCTGGGGGAGTGGTTTCTTTGCTCAGAAACAGAGGAACCAATCAAGCAGGAGTTGATAGTTTGAATCTCTCTTTAACTGCTCATTCTGCTTTCTGCTGGGAGAGGTAAGAGTGTAATGTTGAATCTGTCCAGGAGGCATTTTGTCTCTGAGATTTACCTTTTGTCATTTTGTCTCTGAGATTTACCTAAGATGGACCTGTAACTGTTTAACTGTTGCTGGCTGCTGGGGAGATGATTATTTGCCTAGAGGAGGATTAGCTTACTTCTCTCTTTAACTGTTTATAACTGTTGCTGGCTGCTAAGAGATGGGTTTCTTTCCCAGAAACAGAGGAACCAGTCAAGCAGGAGATGGTAGTTTTAATCTCTTTAACTGTTCATTCTGCTTGCTGTTGAGAGAGGTAAGAGTGTAACTTTCAATCTGTCCAGGAGGCATTTTGTCTCTGTGAGTTTTTTGCTAGTTTGAATCTATTTTTAACTGTTCATTCTGCTTGCTGCTGATAGAGATATGAGTGTAACTTTGAACCTGTTTGTACATTTAAATTGCATGATCTTGTCAATTTCACTCTGTTAGGAATAGAACAAGTTTGACAGGGACACAGAGCAGAAAGGGGCAAGGTCTGCCGAAACATAGGGTCATAAACAAAGAATCTGAAAAAAGGGAAGGTGACTGTAAAAAACATGAAAAGAGGGGAGAGGCATACTTAAGGAGTATGTAGGATGGCACAAGGAGTGGTGCTGTTTGGTGGGTGTTGAGCAGTAGTGTTCAGAAGATTTTTCTGGGATCTGTGATACTGCCCCATTTGCAGGCACCTCTCTGGGCTGAGGAAGGAGGTTGCCAGGCTTCGAGCACAGTTTGCAGGACTACAGGCAATCTTTGCCCCCACCCAGGGACCACCATGCCACCAGCCACTGCCACAGAGGGTACTCAGTCAGAGGCTTGGATGGACTACAGTGGGCTCACTGAGGTTGAGGAAGGTGAAGCTCAAGCACCCCCCACACCCAGTATAACTAAAGAACAAATATGATGTTCTCAAGGAGAGGGAGAGCCCTGAAAGGGAACCCATGGTTGTGACCAGGGATAAAGGGCAGACCCATCAGGAAGGGGGCAAATAGGACAGGGTCAAAGAATCCCAGAGGAGAAGGCAGCTTTTCCTAGTGGGGGAGTCAATAGCTTGGGGTATGGAGATTGGATCAAGCATCAGGAGGGAGAGGGAGGTTATGTGTTTCCCAGGAGGCACAGCTCTGAGGTGGGGACAGTGGATTCCAGTTAAGGGGAAAAAAGACTCCAGCTGTGGGGATGGATATAGAGGTTACAGTATGGGGGGATGAAAGGGGGGTGTTCAGGGTGAAGGGTAGGGATGGCATTGAGGATGAGGCAGATCCAGGTGGGAAGGTGGACAATTCAGGTACAGAGAGTTTTAGTGGAAGGGGCAGGACTGGGGAGGTGTCTGGGTGGAGTTGAGGGTATAGACAGAGCTGCAAATGTGCAGGGCAGTGTAAACTCTTGGGGCAGGCACAACAAAAGAGAGTTTGGGGGAGGAATGACAAAAGAGGGGGGGAACTTGCTAGTGCTGGGTGATTCCATACTTAAAGGGGTCAGATGGGGGAGTAAAGGGTAATGACATGGTCGCATATGGGGAAAGTCTGTACCTGGGTTGATAGCAGATAAAGCAGGATAGGCTATTCTCAAGTGTGCAAAGAGGGGAAGGCATAAACCACATGTGGTGGAGCACGTGAGTACAGATGAGTTGGCAGGGGAAATGATAGAGGTGGTTAGAGAGAGATTCATGGAACTGGGTAAGTTAAGTGAGGAGGTAGGGAGTTCAGTGGCCTTCTATGAAGTACTCCCAGTGCCCAGGGCAAGTACAGCAAGGAAAGATAGGAGAGATGAATTCAACAGTTGGCTGAGAAATTGGTATCAATCAAAGGGGTATGTGTTATTGGGAGGCTGAGGCAGGGTCTGGGACAATAGGGAGCTGTATGCAGAGGACAGATTACATTTGAGTGGGGGAAGGGGTGCTAAAACAGAGGTTAGAAGAATACATAGAAACAAAGGTTAATTTAAACTAGGTGGAGGTGGTGAGTGGGTTGCTGAAAGGAAGTCTCTCCAGAGGGGGAGACAAATGAGCCTACCCTCTGTAAAAACTCGGCTGAAAGCAGGAAGGGATCAAAGGTCTGGGCTGAGAAGGGTAGGAAATTGGGTAAGAAGTGCAAGGGAACATTTTGGAGAGTTGTCTCCTTGAATGCAAGGAGTCTGGAGAACAAAACTGCAGAACTACAGGCTCTGTTGGCAGAGGGGATGGTGGACACAGCTGCCATCACAGAAACATGGGCCAGCCAAAACCAGGACTGGGACCAGGTGATCCATGGGTAGAGGATTTACGGGAAGTATGGGACAAAGGGAAAGGGAGCAGGGTGGTGATGTATGTAAGGGAAGAGATAAAGTGTGCAAGGGAAGAAGGGGAGGAGGTTAGGACAGAGTCCTTGTGGATGCAATTCCAGGACATGAGGAATAGGATTCTCAGGAAGGAGGTGGTATACGGGTTACTGACTCAAGGAGAAGACCTTGACAGGGAGCTGGCAGAGCAAATTAGGAAGGTGTGTTGGAAAAGTAACACAATGATCATGGGGGACTTCAATCTATCAGGAATGGATTGGGGTTCCCCAGCCACCTCAAGTGCTAGGGGGAAAATACACCTGGATGCCTTCCAGAACTGCTTCCTGGCACAAATGGTCACTGAGCCAACTAGGTTGGAGAATACACTGGCTCTAGTTCTGGCCAATGGGGAGGCAGTAAGGGTGGTGGAGTGGAGGACCCACTGGCTGGGAGTGACCACCACTTGATGTGGTTCACACTTACTATGAGCAGAGAAGCAATGAGTACAGGGATCAGGGTGATGGACTTCAGGCCAGCTGACTCTGGTAGGATGGGTGAAATCTTAAGGGACCATCTGGAAGGAATACAGCTACATGATTCTTTGCAAATAAGATAGTTGACATCTGGGCAGTACTGTGGCCGGCACACTCTAAGGGAGTTGTGGTTGATCAGTACGGGGTCACTGTGCCTCAGTTTTCCTGGAGCATCTTCAGTCAACTGGAGTTCATGGATGTCATGAGGATTATCCAGAGAGTGCACCCTACATGCTGTAGTTTAGATCCTGGACTGACCTGCCTAATTTTGGGTTGTAGTGGCATCATCAGTCCAGTCCTTGTTTGGATAGTCTGGTGCTCCTTGGATTCAGGAGAGTTTTCTAGCTCCCTGAAAGAGGCGGTGGTGGCACCACTCTTGAAGAAAGCTAACTTAGACCCAGACTGTTTCGCAAACTACAGACCTATCTCTAACCTTCTCTTTGTTGAGAAGATGATTGAGAAAGTAGTGGCAGCACAACTGGAGGACCCATTTGACCATCCATGACATCTATGAACCCCTCCAGTCCGGTTTTCGTAAGAGACATAGTACCGAGACGGCGCTGGTTTGGGTGCTCAATGATCTCCTGATGGCGAGAGATTGAAAGAGCATTCCATCTTGGTTCTTCTGGATCTTTCTTCAGCTTTTGACACTGTGGATCACATAGTGTTGATAGGACACCTGAGGCATATCTGTGAAATGTCGGGGACAGTCCTCAGCTGGTTTACATCATTCCTCATGGGGAGAACACAAAGAGTTGTGTCTGTGTTTTTTTCTTCAGGCCCAATTGCTTTGTCTTGTGGGGTGCCTCAGGGGTCTGTGCTATCACCCATGCTGTTCGTGGTGTATATGCTACCCCTCAGAGACATTGTAAGAAGGTATGGGCTGAGGTTTCACTGTTATGCAGATGATACCCAGCTCTACCTCTCTTTTGCACCCGACCAGGATGGAGCTCTCTCAGTCTATAACAACTGTCTGAAAGAAATCCAGGACTGGATGGATTCTAGCTGGCTAAAGTTGAACTCAGAAAAGACTGAGGTACTGGCTGTGGACCTGGGTCACCAGATTGGGGGGGTCGAGTGTTGGTGTGCCTTCTGGAATTGTTCTTGGTGGCATCTCTCTCCTGACATCTGAACGGGTGCAGAGTCTGGGGGTAGTTTTTGATGATGGACTGACTCAGCATTCACAGGTGTCAACAGTCATCAAAACTTCCTTTTATCATCTTAGGAATATTGCCAGGGTTAGGCATCTGGTTCCATCTGATGACCTTCTGACCTTGGTCCATGCCTTTGTATCCTCATGCTTGGATTACTGCAACTCCCTCTATCTAGGGCTTTCTGGGGTTGAAATCCTTCACCTGCAGCTGGTGCAGAATGCTGCAGCCTGGCTTTTGATGGGTTCTACTCATTCCTGCCATATTACCCCGGTGCTGCGCGAACTGCACAGCTGCCGATATGATGGGGGATCACCTTTAAAGTCAATTTATTGACTTTTTTTATTTATTTAATTTTTTTTGGTCAACTCTTTTTCCCTCCAGTCATGGATCGGGGGAACTCTCTCAGGCATCCCAGCCTTATGCCTGCCCGCCTGAAATCCGCTATGATCTGTTGCTCTTGCTCCCCCCCTGCTGCCAGCACCCCTGGTTTAACCCGCCTGGGGAGAGTAGACCGATTTCAACTTGGGCTCCTTAGAAGGCAGATTCTGGCAGCGGGTAGGGCAGGAGGAGCAGCTATGATGCCCCAGCCTAGTCAGATCCAGCACTGGACATGGAGGATAGGTGCCGTTGCCTATCCCTCTGATCCAAGTTTTTCCATTTTTCTTGGCTAATTTATGTTCTCCAGTGTGGGACATGCAATGCCACACAGCCAAGCAACTGTCCCAGCATCAACCCCACTGCTTACTAGCTCGATGTGTAGCAGTGCCGCCGGTCTCCACCAGGGGCCACTGCTGCACCAAGCTACCTCCGGATTCCTCCCAGAGAGAGGAGACCAGTCCCTTGGACACTTGATCCTCTCTCTCCCCTGCCAACCCCCAGCAGTCTGGGCTCATTCCTGAACCCAGGTTGCCAGAGTTTATTGACTTTAAAAGGCCCACATAGACAGGGCCCGCTGTATATGAAAGAGCTTCTAGTTTCATACTGCCCTGGTCGATCACTCCGCTCAGCCAACAAGGGGTTGTTAGAGATTCCAAGGGTGAATTTGAAGTTATCTGGCTCAAGAGCTATTGTCTATGCTGCTCCCAACCTTTGGAATTCTCTACCCTGTTGGTTATGGCAGTGCACAGCTGTGAAGGAATTTAAGAAGGGCTTAAAAACCTTTCTGTGGCAAAAATATTTTTTGGATAACAAGTATTTATTACTGATTGTTTGTGATTTTCAGCTGTACTGTTTTGTTATTGGATTTTATATTTATTGTTTTTAAACAGTTATGCACCTTGGAAATGGAAAAGCGCCTTATAAATAAAATTATTATTATTATTACACTCGGATGAAAATCAGAAATGGGAAAAAATCTAATTTGGGATATTGGAGGCTACTGAGTCATGTACTAGATTTTAGAGCAAACTAGGGTGCCCATCCCTTGTACCACTTCTTTCTCCCCCTCTCATTCAGGCCATCTTCCTCCTCTACAAGTGCTTTTTTCTAACTTCTAAGCAGACCAAGGTGCTCTACCCCTGCTTCTAGGTTGCCCAGACCCCCTCTTCATATAATAAAATAATAGTGGACCAGGTGCCCACCCCTAGTACCACTTCTTTCAACCCTCTCCCCTCTAGGTCACCCCCTAGAAAAATATATGGTAGTGCCAGGGTGCCCATCCCTGGTGCCACTGAAGATCATTATAACACCTGGGTGCCCAAACCCCAGTGTTAGTTTCTGTCACCTAGAATAAAGAAAACCATCCATCATTGATCTTTCTTTTGTAACACAAAATAAAACAGTTCTTTGGCTATCAGACCCTCAGCACTTCTCACCCCATCCAAAACTTCCACTCAGCACCCCCAACCGTCCCACACACCCTCACACACTTGATCATGTCCCATAATGTTGATCCATGTCCGATCAAAGACACGTCTTGCTGCTGGAACTGACAACTGCAATATGAGATCATAACGTAAGTGCAGATTAATGTATTTCAGTGGGGTTTAACTTTTTATTCATAACTTTTTCATTTTTTTAATATTTTATGCAAGATTTTGAACATGGCCTTTTTGGGACCCCCACATCATGAACAAGGGTTGTGACATTATGCAAACCCATCCCAAAAGATGACTTTGTGGCCAGCTGCTTGAAATAACCTTTCAAGCAGTATTTGAAAATGTTCTCCACCCTTTTCATGAAGTGGTGTCAGAAGGAGGCTATGTTGAAAGATAAGGGTAATAATATTTAAAAAAAAAAGTTATGAGCATACAATGACATTTTTGAATGCATGCTTATAACTTTTGTCATTTTCAATACGTTGACCCCAAATTTTCAACACAACCACACTTTCACACCACCTCATGAATGTGAAAGTTGTCATTTTTCAAATTCTGGCCAAATCATGTCTTCACACATGTGGCGAGAAATGACATTTTGTGTGGATCTGAGAATTTACACCTAGTGTAAGCATACAATAAAATTTTTCTACGCTCACTCATAAACATTGAAATTTTCGGTACTGTGACACGAAATTTCAACACAGCCATTTATTTACACCACTTCGTGAATGTGACAGCTGCCATTTTTCAAATCCTGGCCACATGCACCCACTTCTGACCCCGGTCTTATTCACCTTTCAGGTTATTACCATCTCCTCGCTACTCATACTTTGTCCTTCTACCCTGAATTGTCCCCATTTTTGCCCTGCAATACCCTGCACTCACCTCTCCCACCTCCCTCTAAATAGTCATCATGCCCCCCCCCACTCAGTGCCCTCTACTCTCCTTTCTGGATAGCTGCTTACTGTCTTTTACCCGACAATGTCACCTAGGCTGCTATTGTTACCTGAATTGTCCTAGTGTTCAAGCCATCTCTATTTCCTATTTACAATGTATTTTTGTCTATGTTTACTCACCTAGCTAGATACTCCTAAACCCACGATGTGGAACCTTTGTAAAACAGCGGTCTCCCGCTCAAAGGTATTGCAATCCAAGACTGAATAACTAAAATAAATAAATATATAGTTATGACTGAACACTGAAATTTTTTTTGTTCTTCTGCAAATTGATGGACTCCACATTTGTGTCATACGCATCTGTATCTGTAGCTGCATGGAAGCACAGGGCTCTTTCTGCAGTCAGACAGACTCATCACTTGGTGCAGGGTCCAAAGAGCCCTGCACATCTGCATCTGCATCTATAACCACACAGAAGTGCAAGGCTCAGAATGCCCTGTGTTCAGCAGCTATATGGACTCCTCACTTTGCATAGAAGTCAAGGCCCACAGAACCCTGTGCTTTTGTGCTCAAATGTACTCCTCACTTGGTGCAGGACCTGGAGGTCCCTTTGCATCTGCATCTATAGCCACATAAAAGTGCAGGGTCCGGAGGGTCATCTGCTTCCATAATTTGATGGACATCACATATGGTGCAGGGCCCAAAGGGCCCTGTGCATCTGCATCTATGGAAACGTGGAAGTGCAGGGCCTGGAGAGCTCTGCACCTCCACAGCTTGAGGGATCTGTTCCTACAGGTCCCAAAGAGACCTGAATGAACAAAGATCTGATTCCACTGTTTCAAAAAGAAAGGAAATTCATTGCAAAAAAACTCTGTTAATGCACCACAAAGTGGGGAAATACATCATTAGGGTTTCCAAACCTAACTCCCTAACTACCCAAGCAGCAAAAGACAGGCCAACACAATGAACCATAGACAGCTATCATCAGGTAAGACAAACAACATACAACTGTTACCAGATAACATAAATGCAGTAACACAGATGTGCTACCTTCATGAATTTCTATTTCTGGGTGCATAATAAAAGGCACCAGCTCAAAACGTTACGCAGCACAATGCCGTGCAACTTAATCATGTTGGGCAATTTATTTATTCCTTTTTGATGCGAATGCCCCTACTACAGACACTTACTTGCACTTATCAGGATTCTGACTCCGGGGGGGTCCAACACTGAGAGCATGCAGGTCCGGGGTTCATGCATAATGCCGTACGTTATTAAGCATACAACATTATGACCTGGTAGGATAATAAAATGCCCCATAGGGCATGTTCTTATGCAAACACAGCTGTATGTGTATGTCATACAGCATGGCTTGCAGACAGTAGACCTCATGTAGCCTGCACCTCTAAACAAAGAGGTACTCATGCACGCTGTACAAGGTACCTCACTAGATAGCATGATCCGCTATTGCATGTTTCCTACAGTATATGCTACTGCATACAGTAACTGAAAATTTGCTACCCCCTTGAACAATATCTAGATCTGCTGCTGAAGCCATGACTCCTACATTGCAACATACTTCTGTCTACATAGTGGCAGGCCCCACAGGGACTTGAACTTTCTTCAGCCACAAGTCAGTTTGTATGTCTTACACCTGTGGCTGAAGAGGTGCAGGCCCTTCAGGGGCCTGCTCTTCTGCCAACAGAATGGCTGTTGCAATTTTTTTATCTGAAAACCTGCTACTCCCCTTGAACAATTTCTAGATCCATTGCTGAAGCCATGATACCCACATTACAGCAGTACCGTCTGTGTAGTGGCAGGCCCCACAAGTCCTGACGTTCTGGAGCCAGAACCAGAAATTAGACAAACTTCACTAAGTGTTTTTCAAAGATGAATTTGTCCATTTTGCCTGAACTTCATGGGTGAATTAAAACTTTGCAGCATCTCTAGTCCTAAGCAAGCACAAGGTATAACCAAATGCCTTTATCATGGTGTATACGAAATCCCTAGGAAGTTCAGTGCTCCCTTACAAGCAACTGAATTGGTAAGTTAAAAATTAAAATGTATTTTCTTTTATTCTTTTACCATTATTTTATCAGAATGATAACATATTCCAGGGTGTGTCATAATCTTGCTCCTCATTAGAGATATGCAAAGTTTGGAAAATCCGCTCCATGAAAAATGTTGTGGATTTTCCTAATTCTGCAGAGTTAATCCACCATGTGGAGTGCAACTCCCCCCTTCCTGCAAAATGCCCCATCTTTCTACTGTCCAGTGGGCCCCCCCTGCTGATTGCTGCCCAAGTACAATTAAATTTCCCGGTGTGTAGTGGTCCCCCCAGGTCGATCGCCAATGGATGTTAAATAAAACTTTTCCCTAATGTCTGGTGGCCCCCCCTTTTCCAATCACCTGCTGGAGATTAAATAACATTTCCCAATCCTTTGTGGGTAACAATCCCTTTCCCACCCATACCCTTGCCTCATAATGTAAATGGTATCCTGGGGTATATAGTGGCCCCCCTTTCACCGATCACCTCCCCAATATTAAAAACAAGTTTATCAATCCCTGGTGGCTAGTGATCCCTCCCCCCACCTGAACCCATGTCTTGTAATGTAAAAAAATATTCCCTGGTGTCTAGTGGCCCTCCTTCACCGATCGCTTTCACCAATTACCTATCTGATATTAAAAACGTTTCCTAATATGTGGTGGCTAGCAGTCCCAATCCCCACCTGAACCCATGCCCCATGGTGTAAAAAGTATTCCATGGTGTCTAGTGGTCCCATCCCTTTGCCAATCACCTGCATGATAGCAAATAATGTTTCCTCAGTCCATGGTGACTAGTGGTCCCCCTGACCCGAACCCATGCCCTGTAATGTAAAAAGTATTCCATGATGTTCAGTGGCCCCCCCTTTTTCCAATTGCCTGCCTGATATTAAATAAAGTTTCCCAATCTCTGGTGGCTAGTGGTCCCTCCTCCCAGCCACACCATGCCCCATAGTGTAAAAAAGAATGGTAGAGATGTTGCGAGATTATATTTTGGCAGTGAAATTCTTGCAAAATCGGCAATTTTGCCATGTGAAATATTTTTGTGAAATTCGCCCATTACGCAAAATATTTTACCGGGTGCAAAATTCAGAATTTCACCTGCATAATGTTAAATTTCTCATGCAAAAGGTGAATTTTGCCTTCTGCAGATGAAATATCACATTACACAGTCTAAATTCTGAATTTCATGTCCCTGGAAATGTTCACAAAATGGGTGAATTTCACGAAATATTTTGTGTAACAAAATTTGGCATTTTCACACATCTGTATTCCCTGGTGTCTAGTGTCCCCTCCTTCACTGATCACCTGACACTAAAAAATGTTTCCCAATCCCCAGCAGCTAGCAGTCCCTCTCCCCACCTGAACCCATGCCCCATAGTGTAAAAAGTATTCCACGATGTCTAGTGCCCCCCCCTTTGCTGATCACCTTCTCAATATTAAATAAAGTTTCTCTGGTATCTAGTGGACCCTTCACCTCCCAACACAACACATAGTGCCCCACCACCCTGCTTCACTCCACCCTGACCCCCAGTGGGTGACTGGCACAGACCTCCACTCTCCAACATGGCCAGCCACCTGACTGAGCTGGAATGAATTAGTGCATGCTTGTACAAATACATGTTTATTCATTGAGCTCTTTTGGGGCAAAGATAAGAGTGGAGAGCTGTTCTCATAGTTGATGGGGGATCAGGATGGTGGGAACAGCATAATTCTCACCATCCCAACCACCCACCAATGACTGGAGCAGCCCTCTGCTCTTGTCTGTGCCCCAAAAAGAGTCAATGAATGAGCATGATGTAGCCTGGCTGTCAATAAATGAGGGTGTGCTTGTACATGTATGCACTCATTTGCTGACAGCTCATTCAGGTGTCCTGCCATAGTGGAGATAAAGTGGAGGGCTGTCCTGGTCACCCACTCGAGGCTGGGGAGGGGGAATTTGGGTGGTGGGACACTACTTGCTGAGGTGTGGGGTAGGGGGTACACTAGACACCAGGGAATGCTTTCTTACACTATGGGGCATGAGTTCGGGTGGGGGAAGGAACCACTAGCCACCAGCAATTAGGAAACATTATTTTATATTGGGCAGGCATTCGGTGATGGGGGAAGGGCACTAGACACCAGGGAAAATCTTTTTTTAATATCAGGCAGGTGATCAGTGAAGGGAGGGCCACTAGACACCAGGGAAAACCATAGTGGTGATCAGAGCAATCAGTGGGGAGTGCACTAGACACCAGGAATTCAGGCTGGTGATTGGAGAATTTTCCACTTGGTAACATTACCTTGATTTGAGGTTTTATAAGTGCAATTTGCACTAAAAAAATACAAAAGCAAGTCAAAGTCAGAAATTGTGAATTTCTAATCAAACAGAAAAAAGTTCACAAAATGATCCATGAGGTGAATCTGCGGGAAATTCACCCACGTATTTAAACTTCACTGCATCTCTACTCCTCATGCCTCTGGAATAGACTCACCAGGTTGTACTACAATTGCAGTATTTTCTATTGCAGGCCCTTCTGTCTGTTATAACATATGTACCTGCACAGTCTGGAATGTTTTAATCCAGCTGTGAAAGAGATTTGTTTTGAATAGACAAACATAATTTTCATATATGTGGACTGTATTGAGGTAGACCACTTGAACAGAAAATAAAGCCTTTGCTTTCTGTTTAAAAAGGTGCATTCTATACTTTACTTTCTCCTTCTTGGTCAGATTGGTAAATAAAGTTTTGTTTGGAAAAAACAGAAAATATATGCACTAGGAGTGCTAGGATAGCCATTTTTATGTTTGCTTCCATGCGTGTGCAAGAAACAAAGTGCCACCATATGAGTTTTGGTTGGTGTGCACCCCCACTTCCAATGCCATGCTCCTTTTTGCAGGTGTGGCTGTACTGCACCAATGAATGTCCAAGCTGTCTATGACAGCCATTCAGATGCAGTGGTGCACAGTTCAGAGAAAACCACTGCTACAATCAGCACTGCATCTGAACTGTCATAGACAGTTTGTTTCTGACAGAACAGTGTGATCCCTGTTGGATCCAGTGCCCCCCTGAAATAAACATCCAGGTAGCATGCTGGGAGCCTATCCCAGTGTGCTCATGTGCTCCCCTCCACCCCCGCACACTGTATGGCCAACAGGGGTGCCCAATCCCCCATCGGCTCCACTGCCCCCCACAAACAAACTTCCAGGTGCCACGCTTTAGAATAAGCTAGTCTAAAAGACAGGGAAAGTTTTCTAACGCTGAGAAATAAAATCTTTGACTCAGAAAGACCACCTACTTTATTCCTTGAATTTAGCCCTATGCTGGAGAAATTGGCAGCATTGTACATAAATGTTGACCAATGCTTACTAGTGATCCATCTTTAGAACTGGACATCAACCAAGAGTAACATTCTGGAAAGGAAGAAATCTGAGTGATATTCTGATCAAAAGTCATTATGTAAAAACTGAAACATTCGACAACTGGTTACCATATAGACCCCCTGGTTTCTTTCGATGTGGGGGTTGTAACATCTGTACATATGCCTCTACGGTAATAATTATGTACATCCACTATATAATGAAAAAATTATTTAAATTAAACAGTTCATTACATGCAAGAGTACATATGTGGTCTACATGGTAAGGTGTACATGTGGACTGCAATATGTTGGTTTAACTACTCGAATGTTAAAAGTTCAAATCCAAGAGCACATTAGAGCAATAATAAACCAAAATCTTGAAAATGCTATTGGAGCTCACTATGCAGTGGCCCACCGCTCCAGTCCTATCAGTCTAAAGTTTACAGCTTTGGAACAAGTGCCTAATTAATTCAGAGGTGGTGACAGGGTCACTGAACTTCAGAAAAAGGAAAGTAAGTGGATTTTCTCCCTGAAAGCTCTAAGTCCTCAAGGCATGAATGAAGAAATTGATTTAAGACCTTTTTTGAAAGATTCTTAAACAAACTTGACATGTTTCAAATGTTGTTTTTGTTCTTCTTGTTCTTTTAGGATGAAACCATGGAATTGATAACATTTATTATTTTTGGGGGATGAAACTTTGGAATTGACTAAAACGAATTCATTCCTGAAAAAGATAAATTATTAAAGAAGAAATATTTTTTGTATTAAGTATTCAATATAATTAATAAAAGAAATAAAAATTAAAATATTAATTATACTCTCTTATTTTTCTTATAATTATATTTGGTTTAGCATTGGTTTCGTCCTTCTTAAAAATGTATAGACAACATTTATTCTGCAAAAATCCAATATTTTGAATATTGGTAGGATCAAATACTAAATCTAAATTAATTCTTAGAAATGCAACATTCTGGTAAAAATAGGATTGCATTACTTAATCTAGTTCTCTCTCCTTTTAGCAAAGGAAAAAGTAATAATTTCCCATTTAAGATATTTGTTTTAGCTATTCTTAACAGAAAGCTATGTATATATTAGTTTAAAGTGAACATTTGCTAGTGTCTATATATTATATTTATGTATGTTTATTTTTAGATGTGTAGGTCTTTAAGATAAAATCTAGCAAATGTTTTATTAATTAATTAATTAGTGATGTCAGTAATGTATTGATATAAATAGGGATTTCCTTTCCTTATGAAACATGCCCCCTGAGGAAGACCTTGTGGTCAAAGCGCTTGGGTAGTTACGTGCAGTGTCACAAAAGCTTGGAGAATAAAACAGCTTTAATTCAAAATTGAATAGCTTTACTTGCTTATTTCTTCCTGCCAGTGCCTTCACCTTAATACTTTTGACACACCACGACACTTGTCTGCAGGGTAGGGTGAGGTGAAATGTCTTCACTGTCGTGGGCGATGATCCAAAGACACATCCCAATGCCTGTCCATTTCTGCAGGGTGGGGGTGGATTTGGCGTCAGTTCAATACTTAACTGCTATTCCTATACTGCATCTGTCTAACTCCTGCACCTCCGCTGCTAATGCCAGCAAGCAAACATTCAGCATTGACAAATGCTTGTTATAAACTGATATTGTAGATTCGGACCCAAAATTAGGAGTTAAGAATTGCGGATTTATGGATACAGCACCATGCTGCATGTCACCAGTCTCTCTCACTAGTCAGCTCAAGGCTGGTTACCAATTATGTTTTATCCTGAGAGTTGTCCTCTAGAAGGGCCCTTTGTTTGCTTGGTGACAGGATGTCTGGATGTTTGTGTACAGGATGTTTTGACCCACCAAAAGCAGGTAAGGTACAGTGTTTGCCCTATCTGGGAATGTGCTACTGCACAATTGGTCTTGGGAGTGTCAGGATTCCAGGGATCCCATAGGAAGGTTAGAGATGTGAATACTGTGTAAATGTACTTGAACTTATTCCAGTGATGGGTATTGTATTTGTTAGTCACCAAAACCTTTCATCATTTCATTTTTTTTTTCAGCAAAAATGTATTGGATTTTTGTGTAAAATAAACCTAACATAAACAATCCTGGGGTTGCTGAGTAGTTTTCCTTGCACAGCAGTATACAATATGATGTCTCCGGAGTCAGTTGAAGGGAACAAGAAGTGAAAGACTACCTACTTCTTACATCAGCACAGAGGCAGCAGTTAGACCCGTAGAAAAAGTTGAACTTGTGTTCTACAGTTGTCAAAATGGGATCAGTGTGCCTACTGTATATAACTGATATGTCAAGTCAGATTCCTAGATACTGTATTTCAATGCATTGACTTACTCAGTAGTCTTGTCATCTGATGTTATGATAGTAAGTGGGACAGCTGAATCAAGAACTCGGAAGAGGCCAATGAACTATAGATGTGTTGGAGGAAATGGTGGCTTAGATACTTACAGGATGAGGCAGAAGGGACCCACCAGAACTGACAGGGCAGGCAGCAGCAAATCTGGGTAGTACTTTGCAGCACACAGAAGAACTCCATAGTTGATACCCACACTGCTGTCAGTAGCAATGGGAAGCAGTTGGGTTGGAGGGCAAAGGTGACTCTACCACTGTTGCCATAATCTTGTAATGCTGAGATCAGGCAGGTCATAGTTGTATTGGAGGCCACTGGGAAGACCCCATAATGTTGTAAATTATTAAAATCCCTGTCAGGTAAGACAGTGACAGGGCAATGAGGGACTGGGCAGAAAACATGGACCCCCAATCAGGAAAGGCTACAACAGTGAACCAGCTGGATTCAGAAGGCTAGAAGGCCAGCAACTAATACAAGAAGGGGTTTGGAGGTACTGTACATGTTGAAGGCTGGGTATGGGGTTGTGTTTTGTTATTGTGTTTTTACATTGTTTATGTGGTGTGGGAGCTATTTTACAGTTTTGGAACTTGATTAATCATTAGCTCATAATTGTTCGATTTGGTCTGAAAGTAGTCAAATACCCAACATTTAACCTGTTCAATTCTTTTTGAGAACCAAATAAGTGACTATATTGAATATTGCATTATGTGGTTTTATGTGTGGATCGGTTCCATGATGCAAAACACACCATGCTTATTGGCAGAGTTGCAACACTAGTAAGCCCGATGAGGATGAATGTCTCCATCCACAAAGACAGCCCGAATGTGCACCAAAGGCATACATCTGGGCCATGGAGCTCTACACCTGCAGATGACTATTCAAGTGGTGGCCCCCACAACCCCTGGTTTCTCATTTGGGTGGATGATGAGGTGTGGAAGGGACAGGGCCATGTCTGGGGCAGAGTGAGCTCAGACTCCAAACATTCAATCAGATGTCAAGGATGGCATGTCAGTGGATTACTTGCTCCTTGTGGAGTTGTGGATTTGACAGTCCTCCAAGGCAAAACAAATTTATTTTATAGTTCCCAATACCAATGGCTTACAGCACCTTACCAAAACCTCAGGTTTACAAAATAAACATACGTTATTGAAAAATGAAATAACAGTAAAAAATATTGAATATGCAAGCATTCTCAGGATAAGCTAACAAATGTGTTTTCAAAGTCATTTTGAAGGAGTTCACTGAAGGGGCATTCCGAAGTATGGGTGGAAGACTGTTCCAGATAGGTAATGTCCAGCCCATCAAGGCCTTATGGACCAACAAACCAGTTTTGAATATGACACACCACTGAATAGGCAGCTACAGCAGTTTGCAAAACAAGAGCATGACTTGCTGAGACCGAGAGTGTCTTGCTATCAGCCAGGTCGCTGCATTGTGCACCAGCTGCTGGCAACCTATCAAACCCTCAGATAACCCTAGTTACAAAGCATTCCAGTAATCCAGTCTGGACATGGTAAAGGCATGCATTACCATAGTAAGGTCAGTGGGTGCTATATAGGGTTTAATCCAGTGATAATGTGTACAGGTCACCACCAAACATGATTTTGAAGAGTCAGCTTGCAGTCCACAATGAATCCCAGGCTGCGCACTCTACCAACAGCTCCGAGTGTGCAACCACAAAAAGACGATACAGTAGTAGCACCATCCCTCATTGCCACCCCTTCAGAAACTGACTGAACCAGTAATAAGGACTGTCAGATCCTGACCTTATGTGAAATGTCTTTAGTACTTTTATGAAGACTCTCAGCCCTCCATATCAACTTGGAATGCTGTGAACAAGAGGCTTCAGAAATGAAGAGAACATGGATAGTCTTAGCAGGGCCAGGGAATACTTGTGTAGTGGGTGGGCAAGAGCTACTGCAGGGTCCCCACTTGTGTAATGTGACCACCCTTCACTCCCCCTTCAACTGTGTGTGCCATGATTTCAAAGTTTTATGCATGTGCACCCTATGCTGCACCAACTGGTCACTCAGGTAGATGTGGTAGTGGAGTGGGATGAGGTTCAGAGCGGGTGTTCATACATGACTGTGGATGCTGCAGAATGTCTCCCATGTGAGGAGGGGAGCGTCTTAGCCATGTACAGCCCTCTGCACCTACAGAGGACCAAAAAATCCTTTCTGGAATGGGTTCTTCAAGACCCAGTAAAAAAAAGAGAGCAAAGGGAATGCCTCCCAGAGACAGAGAAGTTAGATTAAAAATCAGATTTTGTAGTGTGTATGTGTGTGGGGGCGGGGGAGGGGGTGATAGCAGAAGTGTGAGTCTCATTTGGTCATTATTTTTTCCCCAATAGAGAAGGTGGATCCATTACCAAAAGTCTATATTTCTTTGGAAGAAGCCCAACAAGGGACATTTTAGCAATGGAAGAGGAGGTAGGAAAACAATATTTTATTCTGCCAGTTGTTGTAATTTCTTTAGTTTCAGGCAAGCTAGTATGGCATATATTGTTCTCTAGCAAGTACCAGGTCAATGAGTTCCCTGCAGCTGTGGTGTGTCAATTTATTCTTTGGTATCCAGGTAAAACTCACTAGGCACATGTGCCTGTCTTCAGTGGCAATTTGGGAGGTAAGGCGATTTGCTTAGAGTCACACAGTATGCAAGTGGAGTTTGTGGGAATCAAACCCAGCTGGATGTATCAGGCACATTCACAGATCATTACTCTGACCTCTAGGTTATACTTCCAGCCCTATATGCAAGCACATCACTCACATTTTCTGAAGCATTTGACAAGCTGGGATATTGGATCACTACTACTTTGTGGAGAAGCAGGAGGTGAAATCTAAGGTATTCAACCATGCAAGAGGATATCTTTCATTAACTGTTTCCATGTCTGCTTTTAAAGAAACATTGTTTGCCTAACAACACCATCAGAACATTGAAAAGAAAAATACTGTATGAACAAAGAGGGAAAAAAGGGAAGTAGTTTCAGGCAAAGCAAAGAACGTTTGTTGAATAGTGCTTTTTTAGAACCCTGTTGTAGTTACTTGATTCTTCTTTTCATGATTTATATGTAGCTGTAAATGTTATAGTGTATACTGCATGTATTGTGGATCCCAGGCATGGCTGAAAATGACCTCTGGTTCAAGTCATAGACCTGCTCAAATAAATGAAAAATAAATATACTCTAGTACACCAATCTGCATATTCTTAGTGCATTTACCAAAGTACTGCATCTACAGTAAGTCAATAGGTGGAGCTCTTGCACTGGAAAGAGCCCAAGGACTGCTATCTTCTGTTCATCATCTTTGGGCTTCTCTTTCCCAGCAAATCTAATACAGCTCTAGCAGGTCCTTTGATCTAACTTAGAGTATGCCCTGTGATGGCCACAGTCTCATGGGGCTTCCCGCCAGCATCAGACAAAACATCCTTGGCACTGCTTCTAATACTGCAGTTTTATTTATTTTTTTAAATTGTGTTGACCAGACAGGGACATTATGCAAAGAAAATTTCTGGAGGGGCACACAGTTGAAACTATACCAGGGAAGGGCACTACATTACACTTTTACAGCCCTTCTTCCATTCAAAAAGTAACACTGATATAGAAATTTGCAGGACACATGCCACCCCAGATGTTGAGGATAGGCACACTGACCTGAAGCTGGTTTCCAGTTGTGACCTGGGGGGAGCAGTTGAAATGGAATGAAATACAGTTAGTGGCTAAAACCTCTTGGCTGAATCCTTACATTGCAAACACACTACATTAATACTCTGTTACATACCTCTCAACCTTTTTTCCCCAAAATGTGGAACAAATGGGCAAAATGTGGAACATTTAATCAAATCTTTACTTAAGAAGCTCAAAACACTGTTAACATGTTGCATTTATGTTCAGGAAGTCTGTTATTAATTGAATAATATATTTTTTGCATTATTTACTATAGATTTTTGCTATGAAATGTTGACTTTGAATGTGGAACAAGTCCTCACAATGTGGAACAGGGAGCTTTTGTGAAGTAAAATGTGGAACGTTCCTCATAATGAGGTACAGTTGAGAGGTATGCTCTGTTAATATACCTGCCTTATGCCACAAAACGTATCAAATTACTTTTTTAAATTTAAAGGTGATTATTTTTTGTTTACTCAACCCAATTTCCATAATAGAAATAAGGCACTCCCTCGGCTGCACCTTGTGCCTCGTATGAAATGGGTAGAAAAAATCCTGAATCCTGATTGGCTGAGAGGTACTTTCAGCTAGGCTGTAATCCCAGCACAACAGCCCAGCTGAAAGTCACTCCCGACAAACAGGAGCCAGCATCTAGGCCTCTAAACTGAGCCACCACTGAACTGTTTCCCTGTTTGCATGCCTGTCATGTGACATGCATGGGATTCTGGGGAAAAGCTTAGTGTATACACATTTGCGAAACCAGGGTATATAGGGCTTGCATGTGTTAGCTTGGTGCCATTCCTTTAGCAGAGCAGAGACAGAAAGGAGCACTTACAGTGGGAGGGTGGTGTGTGACAGGACTACCGACTAAAGTTTAAAAATGCATCTGCACATTCGGACTCAGTGGCAGTAGTGAAGTGGGTACAGTGGAGGGGAGGAAGGACAATCTGGAGACTCGGTTAGAGGAATCTGAAAATAAAAAAAAATTGAAAAAGAGAAAGAAGAGAGAGGGAGAGGGAGAGCTGGGTGGGTAGTGGTCTGGTAGGCCTCTCTAGGAGGACTCGGAAGAGCCAGACAACAAAACAAAAAAAATGACAAATTAAAACAAAATTAAAAGAAAAAGAAGAAAAAGGAAAGGTTGAGAGCTGGTTGGCTTCTCCTCACCTTTTCTTTCATGCTGCAGTCTTTTGATGAAAAAAAAATAAAGAAAGATACAACGGACTAAGAGAAATGAAACAGGAAAGAACAAGAAGAAAGCAAAGCAGAATGAATTAGGCTAACCATACTGTAGCTTCTACTCAAATGGTGAATGTGTGTGTAAGTGTGCTGGGGGGATTGTGTACTCCAGCCTGGTACTGCACTGCCCCTCAGTCCCATCCAATCTCATCCTGCAGCTATGAGTTATTTCCATTCTCAAGCATATGCCAGTGTCTGGGGCTCCTGGGGGCCTGCCATAAGATAACTGAGCTAGCTGGCCTATTTCTCAAAATAAACAAACAAAAAATATATATATATGTGTGTGTGTGTGTGTGCATATATATATATATATATATATATATATATATATATGCACACTGTATCTATATTATTTGAACCCAAATAATCTAGTGCATTAATACAAGTTTTTTTTTCTATTGCTCTTGAGAATTATCTCCATTCTCGAGCACCTGCCAGTGCACCTATGCCCCCTGGGTAGTGGCTTTCCATAAGCCATTCAGGCAAGCCAGCCCATTTAAAAAATAGACATATACCTGTATATATATATAGTTTTGTAACCTAATTAGTTAATGTAAGTTTTTTTTTATCACTCTGTTGTGAGTTATCTCCATTCTCAAGCCCTTGCCGGTGTACCGGCACCCACTGAGTTGTGGCTTGCAATTAGCCATTCGTACTAACCAGACAATGTTTCAAAAACAAATTGAAGCTGAATAGTGTAGTTCATGAATCAAAGGATTTATTGTCATCTTGTTGTGAATTATCACCATTCTTGAGCAGCCAGTGCCCACGCCCCCTTGGTAGTGGCTTGCCATAAGCCATCCAGGCTAACCAGCCCATTTAAAATATATATATATATATTTTTCCTATTGTTTAACCAGAAGAGACACACTAAGCTGAAAGCTTGTTTACAGGAGTGACTTGGGAGCACAAGGAAGTTAAGTGACTTGCTCAGGGTCAGACAGTATGCAAGTGGGGGGTGTAGGATTCAAACTCAGGTCTTTAGATTTACAGCTCAGAGCCTTAAACTACTGCACTATACTGCCTCCCCAATACATATTGGAACCCAAAAGTCTATTGCATTAGTCCAAGTTATTTTTTATCATCCTGCTGTGAATTAGCTCCATTCACAAGGCCCTGCCAGAGTGCTTACACCCCTTGGGTAGTGACTTGCATTAGCTATCTGGGCTAACCAGTCCATTTATCAAAAAAAATATATTTTGGAACCCAAATAGTCTAGTGCATTAATCCAAGGATTTTTCTAATCATCCTGCTGTGAATTATCTCCATTCTCAAGCACCTGCCAGTGCACCTACTGCCCCTGAGTAGTGGCTTGCAATTAGCCATCAGGGCTAGCCAGCCCATTCAAAATATATATATATATGTATATATTGAATCTGAATAGTGTAGTGCATTAATCCAGGGGTTTATTGTCATCTTGCTGTGAATTATCTCCATTCATGAGTACCCAGTCCCCACGTCACCTGGGTAGGGACTTGCCATAAGACATCCAGGCTAACCAGCCCATTTAAATAAAAAATTAAATTTGAATCCCAAATATTCTAGTGCATTAAGCTAAGGAGTTTTTTGTTTGTTTTTTATTTATTTATTATTTATTTAAGTTTAGGAATTACAACTCTTTGAGTCAGAGATTCATTTGCAAAGATGCAGATGCGGTTACAGAAGGGGTAGAAAAACAGGCAAGACATGCAAGACTTAGGATACAATAATTACACCATAGAATTACTTACATGGTTATAACAACAATGTTTTATCATTCTGTTGTGAATTATCTCGATTCTGGAGCACCTGCCAGTGCACCTATGCTCCCTGGTTAGGGTCTTGTCATAAGCTATCCGGGCTAGCCAGTGATACACAGTGGGAGATGTGATCTGATGAAGTAGCAGGGAGCAGAAAACTTACCTGGTGTCTCAGCACACTACCTGTAACCACAAATCAACAGTAGGAGCAAGTTGATGGTATTACAGACGAAAGGGGCACTACACAAGTGAATGCAGCACACAGGAGCACCCTGACCACAGCAGAAGAAAATAATCAGTCAACAATTATTAAATTGGACCCCTTGATGACTGTTGCACTGCTGCTTGCACTACTGGAGCTGCTGGGGACACTTGTGACATTGCTGCAGCTTGACTACTTGTCACAGTTTGGCAGCTAGTGGTATGTTTTTTTAAACTGCTTGGGCTAGCTTCCCATATTGATCAAAACCCTTACCTGAATAGTGTGTGTGTGTGTGTGTATGTGTGTATGTTTTAACTTAGACTCACCTGGCATTGCTTGCATTTCATTTTACTAGTTTTCTTAGTCATTCCCTGTTTACAAACCATGGACAAAAGTAAACAAAGAAATGTAAGGAAACTATCTGAATTGTTTAAAACAAAAGGCAAAAGCAAGGGGCAAGATACTAAAACCCTTCCATTCCCAAAAGTGGTCCAGAACAATTCTTGTTGGAAAATAACCCAAAAGAGTCAGAATCTGTGAGCGAGACCAGAAGTGGCACATCCCCTTTCCCTAGCCTTACAAGTGATCCATTCCCAGGTGTTAGTGCTGGTACATCAAGTTGAGGTAGTATCAAAAAGAGAACCTTGGGTGCTACTGCACCATGCAAAAGGAGTGAGGGGCAAGGTAGTAAAGGCACTATTATTAAGAGAACCAAGGTAGTTAGTGGCATCACCACAGAGACACTGATTAGGATAATTATTTACATATTTAATGCACCATTGTCCCAATCACTATCTCACAAGTCAGATTCTAGCATGGACCATAACAGCAGTGGTAGCAACTTTGTGCCCAGTGACCATGGGTCTGAGTCATCTGGCTCTGATACTAGTGACACAGTGCGAGGGAAAATTTGAAGAAATTCTGGTCACGTGTCTTCAGGTGGGACCAACAAAAAAGGAAACAGTGACAAGGAACATCCTCCTGTCTCCCCTGCTGACACTATTATTTTACAGAAGGATGATAATGACAGAACTCATGATGTAAGTGCTGCTACTAGTGCCACAGAACAGGTATTTGTGTATGGAGGTAAAACTAAAAAGGCCACCTCTTGTGTCTGGAACTACTATTGTGTTGACTCCCAAAATATCTGCCATGCAATGTGTACTATTTGTAAAACCATTGTCAGCAGGAGGAGACAGGAAAATCACCTTGATATACCAACATTGATAAGACACTTAAAGATAATGCACCCAATGGTAGGCAGAGAAGATGTTATGCCACTGTTGAATAGTGAGACAGAGGATGAGGCATTGGATGACAGGGTCCTAGACCATTCTTCTTCTGTAACCAGAACAGGTGGTATTGCTATTATTTTTCATCACCCTTCAGCCAAAAAAGCCAAGCACATAATTCACCATCACCATCATTCACTTTGGCATCTGACAGTTCTCCTCCATTTAATTTGGTCCATTCTTTTTGGAACAGAGAAGGCCCAAAACCAAAACAGTTAACCATGCAAGAGTCATTTCAAAGGGCATGTAAACATGAACCCAATCATCCAACTGCGCAAAAATTAAACAAAGCCATAGCAGAAATAATAGCACTAGATCAGCATCCCTTCTCTTTTGTTGAGTCTGTTGGTTTTAAGCAACGAATGCAGATTGCATGCCACAATGTCAAATACCATCCAAGAAGTGCTTTGCAACAAAAGCAGTATCAAATTTGTGTTGTGGACTGTGCGAGAAAGTGACACAGGCCTTGAAGATGGCAGCAGTACCATAAATCCATATTACAACTGATATGTGGACTAGCAGCCAAATCATTGACTACATGAACATCACTGGCCACTGGACCTCCTTTCATGACTCCTCTGCCTCATCCTCAGTCTCAGACTCAACCAGGACATTTAAGAAGCAGACTTTCTTGTGTATTTCTAGTTTAGAATCAAAAGATCATACTGCAGTGAACCTCTGGCAGAAGCTAAGAAGACACTTTGCAGAATGGCTCACTCCTCACAGCCTTCCTCCAGGACTGCCCTGAAACTCTCACTGACTCAATAGCCTATCAGGAAGCTCAGTCACACACAAGGGGCTGGATTTTCAGCCAGCTGTGGCACAGTTTGGCTATAACTGCAGTTCCTGAAACAAGACTGATAGATCACAGTGAATATGTTACATCTTCTTGTTGCATGTGTGTAAGTTGTGCTTCAAAAATGAGGCATGGATCAAAATATTTGGTGCATGCATCTTTTTTTCTGTAGAATAAGGAAAGTGCAATAAATGCATCATAATGTTTGAACTCACCTGCAGTCTGGTGCATTTTACATGGATGTAGCTGCAGCAGTGCAACTGCCACAAGTCCTGCATCAAGTCTTCCGAAGCTCCCCATTATTAACTTCTGTGACTGTGTATTGTCATTAGGTAGACATTTTGTAATAAAATTGGCTTCATGATACAGTATAGTTTTAGCCATTTGTATCGACATTTATGTAATATGAAATGTTTCATCTTTTTGAAGCTTCTTTTCACTGTCTGGTAGAATACAACTGTTCCCCATTCCCAAACCAGACTATTAAAGTGAAACATAGCACAGTGCCAGGAATTACAACAGCAGTTGTGTTACTGTCTTTTTTAACATTTGCTTTTTATTGTTCCCATCTCTGGTTCCCCATGTTCCAACGTCGATGTTATGGCTTGGCACTGCTGTAGCTCTTCCTCCAACTATGTGGGTGGGCCAGTGACTTCCTTCACATTCGCTACTAATGTGACTCCACAATCGTACAACAACGTGGTATGAGAATGTCAGGTGAACCTTGCCCTCCATCCTTTCCAAAGAGATGGGTATCTTACCTGCGCAACCTGCCTGGCCTCCACCTGATGCAGGATTGCATATGAACACTGATACAAATTAGGAGACATACTTAGAAATCATGGAAAGAAGTAAAGACAAGTGCACTGAAGTGCTCTCAAAGTAAATGTACCGGTATTCCACAGTGGAATCACAGAGGAACAAAACTATCACCAGGGTTAAATTTATTGTAAGAGCGTTTACTTCTGTGCATTAGTCTTATTTTCCCAGTCCCCAAGTGCATCCCCTAGTTCATATCAGAGCTAACTTTTGTATGGTTTTCTCGGTGGGGTGGGGGGGCAGTTGTTTCTGCCACTGAACTTGACACGTGAACATTGGTCTCCCAAGTAACTGTGCAATGTACTGCTAACATACCATCAATCCTCTTGAAACCTTTATGATACCATGAAATTACAACATGTACTGTATACAATATATTCATCATCTTATATGTCCCCTGCCTTAATGTACTGGTCAGGTCATGTCATGTTTTTCATACTTCCTCTACGTACTGCATTCTGTCATGTACGTATTACAATGATAAAACCTTTGATAATCACTGTAAGGAAATCAGCAAGAAATGCAATAGAATTCTGGGTTGCATAAGCCATAATATAGGAAGTAGATCAAGTGAGACCACCATGCCATTGTAAGGAGCCCTTATCGGGTTTCATCTGGAGTACTGTAGCCAGTTTTATTTATTTATTTATTTATTTATTTATTTATTTATTTATTTATGTATTTGTTTCTAGAAAATACCTTTGAGCCAAAGGCACTTTTGCAGAGGCTCCACATTGTTTTGGTCATTTATAAGAAAAAAAAAGTATCAAGAGACTGGAGGGAGTACAGTAAAAGGCAACACAGCTAGTAGAAGGGTTGAATAATTTCACATAAGAGCAAAGAATGGAAAGACTAAGCATTTATTCATTGGAGTATAGAAAGCTAAGTGGGGACCTACGTTTAGTATACAAAGCATTTTAAGGAAATCACTTCTGAGACTGTATCAGCTTTGTATTAAGAGAAACAACACATGGTAGGAGAACACACAACAAACAACTAAGAGGAGAACCATACAAGGCCCCACGCCAAGTTGTTGAGAGGAAATCCAGCATGACACAAACAGTTCAGGCAAAGCCCTGAAAGTCAAAACTATGCATCCAGAATACCAGTGTGGATTTCAGGGGAAAGTAAGATTTACTATTACAACACCGTGCTGGCATGGGCCACCACTCCAGTGACATTTTGGAACTTATTTTTCATTTCCTGGCTGTATTCTGGATGAGCGGTTTTGAGTTTTGTAGCTTTATCTGTGCTTTTCCGATGACGCTGGCTTCCCTCTCAAGGACTTGATGTGCTATCTCTGTACAATACTAGTAAGAGGGGAGCATGGATAAACTAGAGAAAGCCAGAGAATTATCCCTGTCTGGAACAGACTGCTAGAAAATGTGGTCACATGTAAAACCATAAATAGTTTCATAATGTTAAAAAGAGCTGGGCATTCCAGCACTAGGGGCCTTCTTACAGAGCCAGCAGGGACATTGGGGGTGAAGGGCTGAACAGCAGGATCTTCAGTTGCCCTTCCCCTGCACCAAAGTCTCCAAGGATGTACTGTAAATAAATTTTAATTTGATATTCTTGCAGCAGGAGACCAGCTCCTAATCAAATGGGACTGCAACTGATTTTGTTTGGGACAAAGAGCAGTTCGCTGGGTGCAACAGTAAAAAGGTGGCAAGTTTGAACTGTAGAACTGTTTAAAAGGGCTGGGCATTCCAGCACTGGGAACCTTCTTGCAGAGCCAGCAGAGACATCGGGGGTAAATGTATTTATTTATTTACTTTTGGTAACCAGTTAGGCCCACTGAGACTGAATGGTCCCTTTTTCAGGGGTGACCTGGGGTTAATTGCAGAGAGAGACATAATACAGTGATGCATCCATTGTATATTTAGAAAGCAGCAATAGACACATTATACAAATGAGTACAGCATTATTAGTCAACATAGATCACAATCAATTCTCATCAAGACAAGGAGACAACGATATTCAGTACCTTAGGAGTGCATTAGATTTGGATGGAACATTAAATAATTTCAGGAGGGCTGTAGAAGGGCTGAGCGGCAGGATCTTCAGTTGCCCTCCCCCCTGCACTGAAGTCTCCAAGGATTTAAATTAATTTTAATTTGATGTTCTTGCCGCAGGAGACCCTCTCTTAATCAAATCAGACTGCAAATGATTTTTTTGGCCTACCTACCCACCCCCGTTTCCACATCTATTGAAGGCCCACTGGCAGTGATTAACAAGTGCACTGCACATCGAAAGTCTGCCCACAGCACTAACTAATGGAGTAGGAGGAGCATAGGAAGTGTAAACTCGCCCACAACAAGTTAAGCAAGCAACTGAACCGAGTAAAATGAACAATGTCTATGCAACTAAATCCTGAATACTTGTGTTTATTGTTTAGATGATCAGCAGATCAGTTACTGTAGGAATTATTGTTCAGCTGATTTTACAGCAGAGATCCCTATCTTTGTGATCTAAAATTAGCTGTTGAGGGAATTAAGTAATTCTATCTTAGAACATGGGGGTGGTCTAAATGGTTAATGTTAAACTGCCTATGTCATAACTTTGCATGTATTCATTACAGTGGCATTTGTATAACTGGGGAAGGGGAAGAGATGTTTTAGGAAACATGGGAATAGTCCAAAGGGTTGCAGTTCAAAAAATAATTAATTACAATGGATCTGATGCAGGTTATACAAGACAGCATTGATCTGCTGACTTAAATTAGTATATCCTGAGAATCGGGGACATTGCTTAAAAGTCTATGGCTTCAACACTGGGTACATAAGGGGGCTTTAAAAGGGTGCAGGGGGAGACAGGTGATAGGGGAATCAGGAACATTGCTTAAAAGTCTATGGATTCAACACTGGGTATATAAGGGGGCTTTAGGAGGGAGCAGGGGGCGATAGGAGTAGGGGCTTGTAGAAAGGGGGCCAAAATTAGGAAAGCCATGCATTCACGGATGGGTTATCCTGGCAGAAGGAGAGGGCGGGGGGTAGAGAAGGGGCAGGGTGCTCTTGGTGGGAGGAGAGGACCACGGAGAATAGTGGGGTACAGTGGATGCAGGGCAGCAGTATTCATGGACACACTGTGGAGAGTCAGAGGGTGCCCAGTATGCATAAAAATGGTGCACCTGGAAACAGAAACAAATAGGCTATGGAGGGAGTTGGTGAGGCAGGGTGTGGTGGGAGTTGGGGGGGTAATGGCACCGGTGCTGTGAATAGCTGGAGCAGGGATGACAAGGGGAGTGTGAGTACAGCAGGGGGGATAATTAGGCAGGAAGACAAGCCAGGCTGCTGGGGGAGCAGAGGGTGGCAGATGGTGAGTAGGATGGGGTAAGGGAGCATGGTGAAATGGCACAAAGAACAGAAATGGAAATGACATGGCATGAGTGGGACCCAAGCTTTCCACTGTAGGTGGGTTTAGTGTGTCAAATAGGTTTACACCATTAGAAACTATGCAGAACATGGGGAATCAAGAGGGGGCAGGGGCCACAATGAGCAAGTATAGTGGAGGGGGAGGAGAGGGAGATGGAGGGCAGTAATAGGGGTGAACAAGGGGGTCTGAGGGGGAAGGAGAAAGAGAGGGATGATAAAGGGGTACTGGAAAAAGGGAAAAGGGAAGATATTTGCAGGAAGGGAGGGGCAAGAGTCAGAGTATAGTTGTGAGGCATGAGGAGACAGGGTACTGGAACACAGAAAGATATTGGTGGGGGTAAGGCAAGAGTTGGAGGATAGTGGTGAGGCATGAGGAGAGAGGAGGGATGCTTGACAGTTATGCCATGGAGTAGAAAATGCAAGATGAGATTAGAGGGGGACTGAAACAAGTAAGAAAGACGCTGTCCTACAGGAGGCCAACCCACGGGGGCCTCCTTCAGAGGCTGTGAGAGGCATAGTGGGTGAAGGAAGGCGCTCAAGGGAAGAACAGCCAAAGGCAATGGAGAAACAGAGCATGGTAACAGTGAGTGATGAACCATACAATGGACAGAAGAAGGAAGAAGTATGGGGGGGCAGCAGGGAGTGAGCAGTAGAATTGTCATATTGGGGGATTCCATACTTAAGAGGATCAGCTGGGGGGACAAGAGGAAAGGGAGGAGTTCCATCCAGATGGAGTGCATGTCAGGCATGACTGTACACAAAGTGAAGCATATTATTCCCACACTTATAAAGGGACAAGGTGGAAAGCCTCACATTGTGGTGAACCTTGGCAGGAATGATTTAGCAGATAACAGTGTGCTGGAAGTACAGGCAAGGTTCATGCAGATGGCCAAGATATGCAGCAGATAGGGCAATACGATGGCCTTCTCTGAAGTCCACCTGTTCCTGGAGCAAGTTCAGACAGGAAGCAAAGAATTACTGAGTTTAATGCTTGGTTGGCGGAATGGTGCAGGCAATGGGGTTTGGGCTGGTGGGAGGATGGGGGTCCACATGGGTAAACAAAAATTTGTATTCCCAGGACAGACTCCACCTTAGCAAAGAAGGTTCAGAAGTCCTGAAGCAGAGGCTGAGTGAGTTCATGGCTACTTCTTATAATTTAAACTAGGAAGGGGGGGCTCAAACTTGGAAAGAGGTCTGAGACACATGGAGAGGGAGTCCATTGGCCTCCCCCCTGACTGGGGATAAGGAAAATGGGGGAACTCACTTGAGTGGTGCATAATGGGCAGGAAAATATGACAGGGGTAGATGTTAAAGTGGAAAGAGGAGGAGAAGAAAACCAGGGGAAGGCACAAGACAAAAGGAAAACACTATGGGAGGGATGGAGGGTTGTGTCCCTAAATGCTAGAAGCCAGGTGAATAAAATGGATGACTTGCAAGCGCTGTTTGTAAAGAGTAAGGTGGACATTGCAGCCGTCAGTGAGACATGGGCATTCAGTCACAATGATTGGAATATTGAGGTACCAGGTTACAAACTGTACAGGAAAGATAGGGAAGCAGGGAAGGGAGGCCGGTGGCTCTGTTTTTGATGGAAGAAATTACCTGCACAAAGGATCTGGAAGTGGAGGGGAAACTTGAAGCCCTTTGGGTGCAGCTCCAGTCATCGAGGGGGGAGAAATTCAGAATAGGGGGGTCTATAGACCACCCTCACAGGGAGCAGAGGAAGATGGCAACATGGGTGAACAGATTAGAACTCAGGCAGACAAAGGCAAAGTGGTACTTACCGGTGACTTCAACTTACATGGGGTTGACTGGGAAACACTGTCAATAACCAGCTCTAGGTAAAGATTTGTCCTGGATGTCTTTCAGGATGACTTTCTGGAGCAGGGGTCAGAGATCCTACTAGGGGGATGCAATTCTGGACTTGGTTTTAGCAAATGGAGACCATGTCCATGATATTTGGGTAGAGAATCCACTGGTGGGGAGCGACCACAGGGGAGTATGGTTCAATCGGTGTTCTGGTGAAACATTGATAAGCATACAGTGAAGACCATTACAGCGACAACTTTGAGATTGTCTCTGTAATGGTCCCTCTGTATACTGGTGCCATTTTCACTGGTGTTTTGCCCCCTTTCTAATCAACTCCACCTCAGAGTTGACTATTAAAAAATCAGGAGGTGCAGGGGCACAGCTCCCCCCCCCAAAAAAAAAACAGTGCTTTTTTCAATGGATGAAATTTTGGTGACCAAGGTTTTGCCCGTCAATATAGGAGAGTTTGACAACTTCGTTGTCACAGCAATGTGGTGGAACAGATTCAATCTGGGATTAGGACATGAAAAGTCAGACTCACATCAAGGTAGTTGACTTCAAAAGGGCAGATTTTGGAAAGATGGGTGAAATCATAAAGAAACATCTCTCTAGGATTGGACCAGAGATGGTGGTAGAGCAGAAGTGGGAGGCAATAAAGGCTGGTATCACAGTGGCTACACAGACCTGCACTGGGATCAAGAGCAAAAACACCAGACAAAAAAGGCCTACAATGGCTGGTTCACCACAAAAATTGCAAACAGGGTGAAGGAGAAAAGAATAGCCTTTCTTAAATACAAGTGAACACAGAAGGATGAGGATAGGGAAGTTTACCTGATGAAGTTTAAGGTGGCAAGTGGAACTGTAAGGGCAGCAAAAGCAAGGAGGGAGGTCCAGTTGGCTGAGGAAATCAAGTCAAGGGAAAAGGATTTCTACAGGTATGTTCAATCGCTGAAAATAAGCTACGCTTTTACTGTGTTACTCTGACTGTATTTTTCATCCACCCCCTCCACCCCTTCCTAGGCATCCTTTAAATACATTTCCATTGCACCTCCCATTTCTTTCATCTAATTTGTCATTGGACTGTCTACCACATGTCTTCCTGACAGCGCTTTCAGTGCAAAACTTGACACAATGCCCTATCTCCCCACTCGTCCTTTATCTACCACCCCCTGCTGCTCCACCCTCAATTTGACTTAGGTGTCTACCCCTAACCATAGTAAATCCAAAGTCAGGCTACTTCCTTTTCCATCTTTCACAAATGAGTCCCCACTGTTGCTTCTCAGGTGGATAATCCTACAGGATAACATATTTTTACCAACATACCACTAAATTACTCCAGAATGTTAGGTCTAAAGCACACAATGAGAGGATTCTTTCCCCTTCTGCTGTTCCTGGTCCCATTAGTGAGCATAAGCTCCACCACTCTAGGACCTGAAAAGGAACCTCTCTCAGCATTTGCAACACAGGAGCAGAAACTGTCCCTAATTTTAGGAATGACCACTGGTTGTGCTAAGCAGTCTCACCACCCTCAAGGAATAACAACTCTACCGGTGTCAAAAACCTACTCCTACCCTTTAGCAGCCATACTGTGTGGCCGATCAGACCACATTAGATTTTTTGCTATAGTACAACAAAGGTCCAGGCATCCTGCTGCCATTAGTAAACTATGGGCACGCCAAAGTCGTAAGCTCATACTGTTCCTCCTGCTGCTATCGGGGAATGTCCACACTAACCCTGGACCACCGAAACGTAATCTACGACAGGGAAGTATGCATCCTAATGCTGGAACCGCCTCCTTGCAGCCCTTGTTAAAAGGTGAGTTGAGAATTCTTTCACTCAATATAAACAGCCTCCTACCTAAGTTACACCACATCCAAGCATGGGTTGAACTGCTAAAGCCAGACATCATTGCCTTCACGGAGACCTGGCTATCACATAAAATCTCTGATGCATCCCTAACTCTTGAAGGTTTCAACTCTTTCCGCCAAGACAGGCTCACCAAATGGGGTGATGGCTGCTTAGTCTATGTCTGTAACGACATTAAAGTATAGTTGATGGACTGCAGCCAACACACTAGTGATGCACAAATCCTCCACCTCGAACTTACCATTGGACAACAAAACAAAGTTCTGCAGCTAACAACTGTATACATACCCCCAGGGAAGCAGTCTATGGGGCTCAAGCTCTTTGAGGAGAATATGCAGTTTTTGGGAAAAGAGTGGGAGCAGGTAATCGTAGGGGATTTCAAAATTAACTGGCACTCTAACAAGGAAAATGAAGCCAGGGACCTAACAGCTAGCTTATATCTTACACAGATGGTTACCCTTCCCACCAGGCATAACTACAAAACAGGCACCAGTACACTCATTGACTGGCTACTCTGCTCTAACCCGGATCACATAACAGATATTAAGGTTCTGCCTGATAGTCTCAGTGACCACTTGCCAGTCATGTGCACCTTGGCTAACAAGTTCACAAAAAGCCTGCCAAAGGTCACTACCAATAGGATTCTGAGACCTGGACTACTAAATGATTTCAAACTCTACTTATGTTTGATTCACTGGTCGCCACTTGACCATGCAACAGATGGCAACATCGCCTTTGAGTTCTTCCAAAATGCATTTACTCAGGCTTGTGATATTTTCGCCTAAAAAAACCCCAAAAAAGTCAAAGGGAACCACACCCCCTGGCTTAATATCTCACTCCTAGAACACATGTGTCATAGAGACAACCTGTGGCACAAAGCTAAGGACTCAGGAAAACTGCATGATGTATCGGCTTACAAAGCTGCAAGGAACTCCTGTACCAGGTTTATTTGCTCAGCTAAAGCTAGCTATTTCAAGGACCTCCTCAACAATAACTGGGGGTCTTCCAAAGGGTTCTGGAACACACTAAAATCCCTTACTAGTAGGACCTCAAGAGCATCACTGGACCTACTAACCACTTGCTATGGCTCTCTCCGGAACCCTTTCTGATTGCCAATGGGTTTAATACCTCCGCACTGATCTGGCGGGGGTACTTCCCAGTGAGTTCCTAAACCCAATGAATAACCAACCTCATGGAAACACAAAACCTTCTTTGGAGAGGGAAGGGCTGCCACTATTCTAGTTTAGGCAAGTCTCAATCTCTGAAACCATCAAACAAGTAAAGAGGGTCCTCGGAAAGACCAGAATGGGGAGTGATCTGATAGATATGAAGTTGATTGCCATAACACTTGATGTACTAGCAGACTCAATCTCCAAGGTTTTTAATGCCTCCCAAAGATCAGATGTGTTCCCAGATGCCTGGAAATCTGCTCTGGTTACACCAGTTTTCAAATCCGGGGATAAAACACTCACCGCCAATTATAGGCCTATATCCATCCTCCCTCCCCTCTCCAAAGCTCTTGAGAGAATAGTCTCTGAACAACTTATTGACTTCCTTAACAGTCAACAACTACTCTGCAGCAATCAGCACAGTTTCAGCAAAAAACACTCTACCATCACTGCATTGGTGGACTACACCACTCAGCTCTACAATGCCCTTGACCAAGGGATGGTGGTGGGGTCAGTCTTTATTGACCTTACAAAACTGTTTGACTCAGTTAATCACCAGCTCCTGCTAAACACACTGCTCTCCATGGGACTGGCCCTGGATACAGTCTCCTGGTTTCGCAGCTACCTGACACAAAGAACTCAACACGTTAGAATCGGTGACTCACTCTCTGCCCTAAGGCAGTGGCCCTTGGAATACCGCAAGGGTCCATACTTCAACTGCTCCTTTTCAGCCTGTTCATCAACTGCCTCCCTGATGCCTGCCCTGCTAGCATTATTTTATATGCAGGTGATGCCATCATATCGGTCCCAGGTAGGGATCTCTTGACCATCGAGGAAGGCCTACTCGATAGTTTCCACAAACTTGAAACCTGGTTTTGTCAACATAAACTACTACTAAACCATAAAAAAAAGCAAAAGCATGCTGTTCTTGGTCCCATAGAACAAAATGAATTTCGGCCCACTTCAAATTCTGAACCAAAAGGGCGACACACTTAAACAAGTCTCCTCTTTCAAATATCTGGGTGTTTACCTTGATAACACTCTCAATTTCTCCCACCACGTTGATCAAGTTGTCAAAACCACAAATTTGAAACTGGGCATCCTCTACAGAAACAAGCCCTCTATGACACCTGCGGCCCTTAAATTAGCTGAAAGCAGCACAGCGTTATCATCAGATTATTATGGCCTACCAATATATATCGCAGGGTTGGACACTGCCCTTAACAGGATACAAATACTCAAGAATAGGGCCTGCCATCTGGCACTAGGGGCAGATCATTGGACTCACATCTGTGCACTCTACTCTGAGATGGGCTGGCTCCCACTGTACCTAAGAGCCCAATACCAAACATGCCTGATCATAAAAAAAGCGCAACTAGACCTCATGCTGGAATCCATTTGCAGTCTTTTCAAGAAGGCTGTGCACACTAAACAAACAAGAAATGTGACAAAAGGTGGTCTACAAGTCCCTTTCAAGCACACATCACTGGCCCAAAAATCCATTACTTTTAAGGGCCCCAAATGGTTTAATGAGCTACCCGACACGCTGACAGTAAACACAAAGCTGAGTCTGTTCAAAAGGGGGCTACAGTCCCACCTTAAGAGTGTAAACACCTGTAACTGCGCTAGTAAATAATTTGACTTTTTCTATCTTCCTCCTGCCCTATCCACCGCCTTATCACCTTTCCCCCTCCTTTTCAACTTATAACCCTCCTACACCACCTTTACTCCTGTCTCATACCACATCCAGCTACTTAGACAATGCCAACCTGGCTGCTTACCTTTGTCCCTCTTCATCCCCACAGCTAAACATGGACCTATTTTTTGACATATCTCACTATTTCCCAGTGTATCCCTACCCTGCAACAACTTGATAAAATGTAAATTAATTTATTTTTAGGTTGTATTTTGAAACTAGCAAGTCCTGTACCGCATGTGCCACTGTAATGTTTCTCATGCTGCCTACCATGTTCTCTTTTTCTCACTGTTATCTTAATTTGTTCTTATTTGTATTGTATTGTATTGTACTCGTATTTTGCTCTGTTTTGTCTCTGACTTGGAACCTTTGAAAATGAGTCTTTGACTCAAAGGTGTTAATCTCAATTTAAATAAATAAAGAAAAAGAGGCAGATGAAGAGACTAAAGAAGGCAGGGGAATGTGCAGAGAGGGGTGAGGAGCAACCTTTGGTATTAAACCAGTAGTTCAGCTCAGTCTTCACAAGGGAAAATGAGGGAGCAGTACCTAGGGGTAGAAGGGAAGCTGATTCAGGTGGGAATGGGGGTGACGAGAAGCGCACATCTGGGTAGAAACACTGTTAAGGGGTCTCAGAATCATCTGGGTAGACAAAGCACTGGGACCAGACAAGGTGCACCCAAGGGTGTTAAAAGAGATGGCCGACATTCTGGCTGCCACATTGGCAGACCTGTTTACTACTTCTCTAGAGATTGGGAAGGTGCCAAGGGACTGGAGGCTGGTACATGTGGTGCGGCTTCACAAGAATGGACCCAGGGAACTAGTGCCCTGTCAGCTTGACCTCCACTGTGGGAAAGCTAGTTGAGTCCATCGTTAAAGAAAGATTAGTGGATTATTTGGGATCATGCAGACTCCAAGACCCTAGACAACACAGCTTCGAGTTGGGATGATCATGCCAGACAAATTTGGTTGACTTCTTTGACTAGATAACAAGGGCAGTAGACAGGGGACAGGCGGTGGATGTACTTTATTAAGATTTTTGTGAAGCGTTTGACTCAGTCTCGCATAGAAGACTGATCAGCAAGATTGAGGGGCTTGAGGTGGGGGGGAAGCTAATGGGATGGATTAAGAACTGGTTAGAGGATAGAAGTCAGTGTGTGATGGTAGAGGGGGGAATCTTTGGAACCTAGGCTGATTACCAGCGGGATGCCACAGGGCTCTGTTTTTGGCCCTGTGTTATTTAATGTCTTCACAAAGTGGAAGGGATTAATGGTAAAATCTACCTCTTTGCGGACGATACTAAACTCTGTGGATGGGTGGATACAGAGGATGGGAGAAGAGAACTACAGGTGAACCTGGCTAAAGTGGAGAGATGGTCAAATACCTGGCAACTGACTTTCAACACCAGAAAGTCCAAGGTTGGCACACGAAACATGGGGCAGATTACTGGTTGTGGGGGGGGGGTTAAAGTAGTGGAGACTGAGGAAGAGAAAGACCTAGGGCTCATCATCACCAATGACTTGAAACAATCTGCTCAGTGCAGCAAAGTGGAGGCTAAAGCTACAAGAATGCTGTGCTGTATAGCCAGGGGTTCACATCTTGGAGGAGGGAGGTCATAGTGCCCCTCTACATATCATTGGTGAGACCGCTAATGGAGTATGGGGCCCATTTCTGTCATCCTCACCTAAAAAAGGAAATAAACATGCTGAAGTGAGTGCTGCATAGGGTGACCAAGATGGTTCAGGGCCTACAGCACAAGCTCTATATAGAGAAACTAAAAGAACTCAGCATGTACACACTGAAAGAGAGAGGGGGGAGAGAGGGAGGACATAAGAGAAACCTTTATGTACTTTAAGGGCATAAACAAAGTCAGCATTGAGGGCTTGTTTCACATAAGGGTTGCAGGGATATCAAGGGGACATCAGCTAATGTTTTGGGGTGGGATTTCAAAAGGATGCAAGGAGGCATTTCTTCACTGAAAGGGTGGTCTTGGGATGGAATAATCTTCCGGAGGAGTTGGTTTCTGCCAGGACTGTGGGAGGCTTTAAAAGCGGGTAGTATAGGCTTATCAGAAAAATCACACTGAGGACTGGGGGTGGTGAAAGCGGAGGGAGGGAGGGAGGGGAATTTGAGGGAAGGGGAAGGGAGGCAGCTCTACTGACATCTCACAGCAGAGCACTACTCTCGAGCAGACTAAACAGACCGTAATGGCCTTAATCTGCTAGCAGTTGTGTATGTTTGCATGACTCTGGACAAACACCTTATACAAAACGGAGTACTTTTATACACCCACTGAGAAATGGCAAGTCTACAAGGGTCAATGCTCATTGACTTGAAACTTCCTGTGATTCCTGTGATTCCTATGACTTTTTTGACTGTTTTGTCACTTGTATTTTGATTCTACTGCCCCATTTTACCTTGGTTTGTAAAATGAGTAAAGAAATCCTTGCATCCTAATTGCTCAGGAGCCATACACAGCCATTCATTTATAGAGCAACAGCTCTGTTGGTGATACTTTTCTAGCACTCAAGATGCATCACAACCCATATATCCATGCCTCCCAGAAACAGGAAAATACATTTCTGGCAGACAGTTTAGTACTGTAAAAAAACATGCAGTACTTGCCCTAACATTTAAAAAAACAATTGTACACTTTTGATCACTTCCCACCCCACAACACAACTAACAAACTGGAAAATCATGTAAAAATATTGAAATGCATCATGTTACCTTTAGTTTATTTTCTTTTTGTGAAAGTTTCTTGTAAGCCTGAAATCCTCAGGTTCCATGACGATCACTGCTTAGTACAGGTCTATACTGTGCCCCTTCCCCTGTAGACCTGCCAACTTGCTGCTCACTCTCCTTGTATCTCCCCCAGCCCTGAGAAAAGTCCTGCATGAAGTGTAGAACGAACAGTTCTCATCCTGATCTGGGAGTAATTTAAATGGAAACCATTGGTTTGGGAGTAATTTAGACGGAAACAGTTTTCTTTTAAACAAAACAAACAGCAAGGTCCTCCTTTGTGCTTACATGCTTGCTCACTCAATCACTTTTTTATTTATTTTATTTATTTAACAAATAGGAAAGACCTTTGAGCCAACAGCTCTTTTATAGAGGTTCCATGTCAAGTCTCAAGAATAACAAATTACAATGGTTTCAGTAAATAGTACAACATGAGAAAAGTAATTACATAAACAAAAGAATAATATGGCAAGATAAATATTGTGTCAAGTGCAGTCAGTGGCCTTGTCTGAAGAGGAGTGAAAGGGATTACAAGGAGAGAAGTCCAGGGGGTGAATTGGAGGGTGGAAGGAGCAAAATAAGAGCAAGGAGGGAGATGCCACAATGAAGCTTATGCAGGAAAGACCCACTGGGGAAGGGGGGTAGAGGGATAGAACAAGGTGAGGAAATGGGGGGGGGTGGGAGTGGAGGGGTAAAGGAAGTGGATCAGGTAGGATGAAATAAAGGCAGGAATGGGGATGGGAAAGGGATGAAGGAAGAAAGTGCTGCAAGTGGAATAGTGCAGCAATAGGGTAGGGCTATACAGGGCTGAATGGTAAAACAGGGAGGTCCCAATGCATTTAGCTGTCAGCAAAGATTAGGTAGAGCAGTCACAAGATGCTCTGGAAACTAGGAATTGACACAGCTTCTGCTTAAATGATCCCAAGGTTGCAGTCATCGCAATTTCAGGAGGAAGGAAATTAAATAAATTAGCAGCTTTAACTGCAATGGATCGCTGTTGGAGCGAGGTTCGACAGAGAGGGACAGTAAAAGTTTGGCTCTCGGAACTTCATGTGTTATGAGTGCCTCGGAAGGGACTGAAAAGCTGAAGGGAACCTGATGGTAGGAGACCAAGATCTGCCTTCTTAGCCAGAAGGCAGGCTTCACATTAAATGCGAGCCTGAAGTTGAAGCCAGTTTGCTTTTCTTTAAAGGTCACAAGTGTGAGTACGATATGCTACACCAGTTAATCGACTGCATACCTTATTCAGAGCTGTGGTAAGCTCGACGTAGGGTTGTGTCTGTGGTGGAACCATAAATGACCAAATCATAGTCAATAATAGACACAACTGAACTTTGGATAGCCAATCTGGGGGCTTCGGTAGTAAGGCAGTGTTTATGCCTGTGTAGAAAGCCTAGGCGAATGTTAGCTGCCTTGGCAACATTCTCAATGTGGTTGTAGTAGGAGATTGTACTATCCAGAGCAACTCCTAGATATTTAAAAGATTGAGTCTGATCAAGGACTATACCCACACTGTTTTTAATCACCAATTGTTTAGCTTTGTGCTTGCTGTGGGTACCATGGAAGAGCATGACCTTTGTATGTTTGCAATTAAGCACCTACTTATGAGAGGTGAACCAGAACTCAACTTCAGTAAAACTTTTCTGAAGTTGGGCCTGAAGGAGGGTAGGGTCAGCAGTCTTTGAGAAAATAATCGCATCATCCGCATAGAGGAGTACTGGTTCAGAACAGGATGCAGGAAGATTATTGAGGAAGGTGCTAAATAGAAGGGGTCCCAGTATCGATCCTTGAGGAATCCCAGAGCAGACAGGCAGTTTAGCAAAAAGGGCAGATCCTATTCTTACCTGCTGTGTGTGGTTTGCTAGATAGCTGGTGAACCACTTTAGGGCTTCTGAAGATATACCAAGCCCAGCAAGTTGGTGTGTCAGCAAATGGTGATTGACCATGTCAGACAGGTCAATAAAGTTTGCGCCAAGTTGACCCTGATCAAGGGTATGGTGAATGAAACCTGCTGAATTCCAGTAGGGCTGTAGATGTGCTGCCCCATCCAAAAACCATGTTGTTGGTCACATTGTAGGTTGTGTTTTTCCAGGTGCTCCACAAACTGATCAGCAACAATCCTCTCAAGTGCTTTGGACAATGGGGGAAGGATAGATATTGGCCTATAATTCCCAGGTAGTAATCTGTCCCCACTCTTAAAAACTGGTGTAATCAGAGCAGATTTCCAGACTTGGGGGAACTGTGAAAGTATGAGGGAGCGACTGAGAAACTTGGTAAAGGGGGATAGGACTTCATCTAGGGTTAGGGTAAGAAGTTTTAGGTCGAGGGAATCACTGCTTGTCCTAGTTCCTCCTAGAACTATACATAGGTATGTCTTGGCCTCGCTTTCAGAGATCGCTTTGAAGTAGAAACATAGGTGGGTCAAGGCCTCTTCTGATTTGGTGGACGTAGGAGCTGTGTTGGGTGGTTCAAAGAAATTTGGGGCAGAGTTTGGCTAAGGTCTGTGAATGATGAATTAAATGTGTTGGCAATTAACACGGGATCATGTGTGATAAACCCATCAACATTTAATATAGTTGGAGCCTACTTGGATGCTTTACCAGTGATTTCCAAAAGGTTGCTACATGCCAGTGGCTTTCCATAACATGCTCACTCACTGAAAGCTGACCTCACTCAGTAAAAGCCAGTCTTCAGTAACTGAAAGCCAGCCATCACAGAATACCGGAGTTACTAGGAGGGTGAGACTAGTAAGAAGGGGGTGCACAAATACATGTGGGGAAAGTATGACAATAAATACAGTGCTGGCAACCTCTGTGCAAGCAAGCAGTAACACATTAGAAATAAGTTATATTTTACATAATATCAGAGATAGTTTACATTAAAAAAACAAAAAAATATTTTTTTAAAGCTTTCTGTATCTTTTTTTGTTCCCTTTTTTAATCTACATTTTGTCTACCACTGTGCTGCCCTTCTGGCCCCTCTCTGGTCGCAGTCCCAAACCCTATCACCTACTCTCTCTGGATAATACCCCCGTTCATCCTCAGGTGCCTCGATTGGTTGTATGGGCCTGTAGGGTCAATGCCTTCATCCTGCTGGCAGGGGTTGTTTCCATCTGCATTTCATCAGTTTCTCCAGGGCTGAGTCATGGGCAGTGACCCACATATGCCGATGCATACACACATTACAGGTATCTGTGTTGGATCCCCTTCCCACGGTGCTCACCTGTCACTCCATCTATCCTCCGTTAGGTGATGACAGTGCTGCAAGGCACTGAACCCCCTCGCCAAAGGAAAAGAGCAGTTCATGGGATGCTCAATCCTTTCTCCCCTGGCCATTCCCCAAGCAACGCTGGTCCATACCCGAACCTGGGTCACTGGTATAGCAGGAGGAAAGATATCCAGAGCCTCAGCTCTCCACACCATTAACCCTTTTGTTCCCTTCTTCATCTTCCAATATTAACTTGTGGGGACCATTTTATGAGAGCAGTAAGACACTCAGGCAATGTGGATTGTTGTATGATTAATGCACGTCCCATGGCTGAAGGCACATGGTGCAAGCGATTTATGTCTCACTATTCACCTGGGGCATACATTTATCCAGCAACAACCCAAAAACTGTCATTTCCTATTGCTTTCATATGATACCATTGCCTGTTCTGTATTCTGTATATGCATCATTGTGGGTATTTTGAACTTTTGTTTGTCCTAACCAGGACCTCCTTGTAAATGAGCATCACTTCATCCAATTATCTGCTCGATGATCTGGATCTAGCATATAATAAAATGGCCTGATTTGTTTTATATAGTTCGTTAGATAGTCAACACTGTGATTTGTACAAGAGACTGGGTTGGAATTCCCTCTCTTTAAGAAGAGATAAACAGTAAGCAATACTTGGTTTCAAAATGATAAAAGGTTTAGTGTCAGGAGTGACACTGCATATAAATACAACATTCCACAAAATTATCAGTTGAGGGACCTTTTGTAACAGAGGGATTTTGGAACCCAAAATTCATACTAACTATGGTCTTCTTACCTTTAATTATCTAGGCAGGATTTTCAAAGCCCCTGAAAATTCCTGCAGCTGCAGGAAAAAAAATGGTACAAGTGGATCTCCGCTTGCACAGCCACGGTTTTCCCGCAACTGCAGTATTCTTAAAGATGGAGCCAGTTTACATCTGGCTCCATGATGTATGGCAGTTTGAGGCCATTTTTTTTTCAGCACAGCTGTGTCAAAATGTTAAGCTTGGTGAGAGTAGGAGTAACAACCCCCGCAGCCGCACCAGCTGAAAATAAGAATCTCTGCTGGTGTGGAAGTTTCATCCTGCAGCGGGGGCTCCGGTGTGGGACTTAGTCCATATTGGGTTTGAAAGTCTAGCTCCTAGTTCCTAAACAGAGATGCTGCAATGTTTCAATTTGCAGGCAAACTTAAGGTGAATTCGCCAAATCCACCCCCATGGATAATTTCGCAAAGTTTTTCTTTTTAATACGAAATTTGCCATTGGTAACTTTGCCTGTAACTTCTCCTTTGGGGTATACAAAATGTATCAAAATAAAGCTACTGAAACCTAAAAGTCTGAAAGTCAATAGTCTCCTGCCCCCCCCACTCCATAGCAGCCTGAAGACCATGTGCCACCTACCACCAAGCCCCCCTCAGATACACCACCACAGGCTGCATGCACTCATCCATCTCATTCAGGAGCAATTCTAACATTTTCTGACCTGTGTGTGAGCTAGTTACACTTTTCACTACCAGTGTGACATGCTGTCAAATACCCATAGTGTTGCTACCCCTGCAATTGGGCTTAGCACAATTTTCCCCCAGCCAGAGTTGAATACTACATCAGGTAGCTGTGCCCAATGTGCTGTAATACTCGGAAAGGAGTTGCTAGCTGTTTGGCCACTGGTCTACATATCCATACTGGGGACCTATTATCCAGAACAGGCTTAACTGCAACCAACGGCATCCTGTAGAGGAGTAAGCTTTATCGCACAGTGCAGGGGTTGCTGTGATCTTTGAACTCAGTGCCAGTCCCACCTTAGATGGGAGCAATGCGACATGTCAGCACCACCTCAACCCACCCCCAAACTGGCTCCCACATCCACCCCGAACTGGCTCCCATGTCCACCCCCAAACCTGGTCCTCCAACAGCGAAGCACCCCAGCCCACCCACAAACCGGCTCCCACATCCATCCTTGAACTAGCTCCCACATTCACCACCAAACCAGCTTCAACATTCACCCCCAAACCGACTCCCACAGCCACCCGTGAACCAGCTCCCACGTCCACCCCCAACCTGTCCCGCCAGCACCAAAGCACCCCAGCACATCCCCAAACCAGTTCCCTTGTCCACCCCCGAAATGGCTTCCACATTCATCCCCAAACCAACTCCCACATCCACCCCCCAAACTGGCTCTTATGTCCACCCCAAACTGGTTCCCACATCCACCCTCGAACAGGCTCCCACATTCACCCCCAAACTGGCTCCCACATCCACCCCTGAGCCAGCTCCCATGTCCACCTCTGAACCGGCTCCAACTTCTACCCCTGAACTGGCTCTCATGTCCACCCCTGAACCTGGCTCCAATGTCCACCCCCAAACTGGCTCCCACGTCCACCCCCGAACCAGCTCCCATGTTCACCCCAAACCTGGCTTGCCAGCCAGCAGGTAGCCCTTTGATAAATTCTTTAATGAGAATTTTTGTAACAAAAGGTGAAGTTTGTAATTCTTGTGTATCCTAACTATACATGAGCATATTATGGTCCTTAGTTCAAGAAAGTAAATTTGTGCAGCTGTTAGCCTAGAGTCCCAGATTTGACTTTGAATCTCAGTACCACAACTTTCTACCATTGACATTGAGCAAGTCATTCAAATCTCTATAGAAACATAGAAACTGACAGCAGATAAGGACCGCTTGGCCCACCTAGTCTGCCTATTTTCCCTACCTACTGTAATACCACAGACCTTACTTGATCTCCAGCTTTATCACCCCCCACACACACACTTTAATTCTCTGGTTTTCACCTCCTTTTTTTCTAACCTCCCTCCATCTCACTGAACCTCTCTGTATTTATTCTTCCTCAAATCTCACTTAAAGAGCCCCTGACACCATTGGGATAACTTTGAAAATGTAAGATTTATATTTTCTGCAATTATCCCCCCCCCCTTTTAATTATTACTGAGGACAGTTTCATGAAAACAGGATCACTGTCCTCTAGACTTCATCTACTCTTGGCAATTTGTGTGAACCTGACATCATAATCCCAGTTTATGGCACCATAATTATTACTACAGCAACAGACTGTGATGTCGTAAACAGAACTGTGATGTCAGGTGTAGGCAAGGAACCACAGCAGATAGGGCAGAAATCCTGTTACCATGCAAATGTCCTTAGTAATGAAGAAATAAAGATGAGAATTACAGAAAGCGATATGAAATATAAAATGGATTATGTTTAAAAATTACATTTGTCTAAGGTTGTCCCAATGGGGTCAGGGGCTCCTTAACCACACTTTGTTCCTAATGGCTGCTGCATCAGTTTGTGGCATGTAAAGTGCTTTGGGATACAATGTGTATGAAATTGTCTATATAAAACCCAACTCCTTTCCTTTCAGCATGTAAGCATGACTCAGGTGGTAGCACATCCAGCCCTAAATCAAAAGGTCATGTGTTCTAGTCCCACACTGGGACTTTGGCTCATACCATAAATGCTGGCACCCAGATGTAGTATTAGGGAGATGCTAAAATATCAGGGTGCATCATCCTTTGGATGAGATGTTGACTGAAGTCCTTTCTGCCCATCCCTAGTGCTATCCCAGTGGGTACCACGTGGAAGTAAAAGAACCCAAGGCATATTTCTCAAAAGTAGTGGATTTTCCCTGATGTCCAGGGCAACATTCCCCTTCCCATAAAACCAGTTCATGCAATTGTCCAAGAATGTGTGTAGGTGTTTGATTTGTGAAATGGTTGCCACTACACATTAACAGTAAATTCACTTCCAGTCTCTCACTGCTTGTAAAGCACTTTGGGGTACAATGTGCATGAAAAGAGCTACAAAACTGCTAATTCTTCTTCTTTTTGGGGGGCTGCAGTGGGTGTAGCCCTGCAGTCCTTTAATAATCACAGAGTGAAGACTCTGCATTTTTTTCCCTAATTAAAAAAAAAGGATTCTCTCCATCCATCACTACACCACCCCCTCTTTGGTGCCCGTGTTCTACTGCTATCCAAACAACTTCTCCCTGCCCATGCTCTCCCCATCACCAGTCTGCCCCTCCCCGGTGCCTTTTATCAACTACTATGTTTTTAGGGCTGAAGTAGCTCCTTCCCACCCCTGCTCTGCTCTGCCCTGCTCCTCTCCACCCTGCTCCTCCCTGCCCTGCTTGAGCGAGAGAAACTTTAAGTGAAAATGTTCTTTTTATACTTGCACATAAATGATAACAGCAGTGACAGTGCTGAAAAGTTCTGAAAGTTTCACACTACTGCTTATCAGAGTTTATAATTTCACATAGGTTCTTAATGTTACCCCTTCTTCATTTATTTTCTTCCTTCTTATTAAATTTCTTCTGACTCTGTTGCCTAAACCCATCAGAGTAAAAAGAAACCCTCCCACTACCACCCACTGTGCACTGTACTGCCTCCACCACTCCGTTCCCATCCTCGATTTCCCCATACTACAAAAGAAACCCTCCCAGTACCACCCACTGTGCACTGTACAGCCCCCACCCCTCCTTTCCAGATTTCCCCATACTATGCATGAAACTCTTCCACTGCCGCCAAACCCCTAGGTTCCCATCCCCAATTTAGAAGCAGGACCCCACAGAAAAAATGCGTTGCATGTAAGCAAGGCTATTATGAATAATCAGCACTGCCATCATAGATAAAGAAATTGCAAAAAAGACAGAGAGCTATCATCACAGGGGCTCCTAGTAGAAGCTGGAAAAGGGAAAGAAAGGACACAATTTGGAGGGTGTATAAATATCTGAAAAAGAGATGCATCAGTCCGAATCTGAATCAAAGACTAGGATGAGAGAGTGATAGTACTGCGTCCCTCTTTTTGGCTCTGCAAGTGTCCCTGCATGCAGTGATGACACAGCCTGTTCCCAACAGTCAGTCTGCCCCACTTGTAATTGTTCTATATCTGGGGCAGGCTGATAAGCAGAAAGGAACTTGTGAACATGGTTCGCTTCAAAGTTCCCATTGATACACTTCATCTCCACTGTCAGGGCTCCCAAACAAGACATCACCACATCTCTGAGTGGGACCAGGAGCACTGCTACAGGGGATCGTGCATCACAGAAGGACATCAAAAGTTGCCAAAAACAAGGTAAAAATGAATGACTTTACTGAAAATAGACACTGTAGTTGATGAAGATGTTACCAGCTTGTGCAGAAAACACAGACTGGTCCACATCATGTCAAACCTGACAGGCACACGTCATGCAGCATCTCATTTTGATGGTGGTCCTTGGAAAAGAAGCAGCAGATAGCAGGACAATAAACTGGACATCAAGAAAGTTATTAGGAAATTGCAGAGACTACAAAGTAGTAGGTTAACATAAAAACAAAGAGTACAAAGATACTTCAAAAGTATCCCACAATCAATTTTTTGTCATTTATATTTTATTGAGAGTTTAAAAGTTTTACATACACAATGCTGTTTGGTATTGGCACATACCATTCCCTACATCAACATATATGACAGGTCCTGGCTGGGTAAATACCCATTGATGAACAGACTAGAACAGAAAAGAAACAGCAATTGAATTTTGTCATATAGGTACACTAATATATCTAATGCAACCTTAAGTGGTTACTGCTCTGTTTATGTGTTCCTCATAATAACTGCCCATCTGTTTGGCGACCACTTGTGGACTGACCTTAGATTAATTTTCCTAGTAACTACTCCAGGCCTCGGCTCCAGCTTTACCCTGCTGAGCATGGTGGTGATCCCACAGTCAATTTAAGGTGGTTAGAAATCTCATCTGCATAACAATTTCATTATGCATGCCCACCAGTGTCCTTATATTTTCTGCTGTAAGTGTTTCAAAACATTTTGTGTAAGAGGCTGTGATCTCATAAGACTCATTTTCAGCCTAGTAGGAGGAAACATTTGTGCTCATTTTTCTTTTCCTTTGTTGTACATTCTAGCAATCTCCTGTCCTGAACCCAGACAGTTCCATTTCATACAAGATATGCAAGCTAATAATTCCATATTTTCAACTTACCGTGTCAAATTTTAATTTGATTGTGTAAAAAAAATACAATCAACTGTATGCAGTTTATGGTCACTATAATCTTCTTATTCTTATCAGTATTTCTTTGCTAATATTTTTTTGTGTAAGTTACCACTGCTGCATTACTGTAGTTGTAATTAATTAGACTTACAAAAATACTGTTTCCAGTCTTCTCAGCAGTGGGAGTAGCCTGTACTCCTGTCACTTGCAGCAGTTAAAAAAAGAAAGGAAAAAAAATCACTATAAGCAGATTTTTGTGCATGTTTATCCAGTTTCTGAATCCCTTTTGGGTTGCCATAGTCTTATGTTCTGCACTGGTGCAAATGTAGGTGGGGAGTGGGAGCCACTGTTTAGTTCTGTGGAATGGCCATGCTGTGCATGGATAATGCAGTTCAACAGTACACCTGAGCAGCATGCTACATAAGGGCTTAAGGGGTGACTCTAAGTCTGCCCAATGTGACACATACCACATGGCATGAGGACAAATTAACAGCTCTTAAAACAGTATTTAGCAGTTTCTTGTGACAGAATGTCCTGTTTCATCTGTAACAAGGAGTATGGGAAAATGCATGCATATGCAGTCAGCTGGATAGTAGGCTGTGTCTCCTTGGCTAGCATTGTAGTCATATGTTTAGCAAGATCAGAACTTGGACTTCAGCCCATCAGCCCAATCCCTGTTGTTTAAAATTCTTACTCCCCCAGAGACACCACAGCACACAAAGGCTGGTGAGCTCTTCCTGCCTCCGATTCCAGTTATCCTATATGCCATTGCTCTATTTTGCAAAAAGGTTGATCTGGATCAAATTTTGCCAGATGATCTATTAACCATGATGCTCCTCTAATGTTGAAAAATCTGTTTTATGTCCTAAGATTTTTTAACAGAGAAGAAACAGAATAATTCAGACACCTTGAACCCCATACACAGTTGCAGTATGCAGTAGTACAAAAGGGGTGTTGCAATAGACATTAATCACCTCACATTTCCAACATAAACAAAGTCAGTCACTATCGGCAGGAGGTGGAGCCCCCACCGTAAGTGTCAGTCAACACCTCAGGACAAATCACCTTTATAGTTTGCTTTTTGGCTTGTATATTTTAGCCTGTATGTAACAGTTCCCACTGGACAGTTAATTGCTGACTGCTGTCAACATTGGGACCCCCCTGAAAATGAGATGCAGCAGCACATTGTATTATCCTGGTTAGAGTAACTTCAAATAAATACGTGAGCGCCTCTGGATGTTTGCCTGCACTTATAGACTGGAGTGCGATAGCCACAGGGGTTGGGCCTGTAATGCGGCACAAGTTGCCAGCAGTATATCATGGCCCAAGCTCTGTGCAAATAGTGCTGCTTTCGTAGTTGCTGCCCCCTTCCCCACCAGGGGAAACTGTTTCTACAGCATTCTCACAACTTTTCAGGGATGAGTGGAAGTGAGCAAAGCATGGGTGAATGTAAGAGGAGGCAGGAGAGTACAAGAGTGAAGGGGGTGCCACAGCTGCTGATCACGTCTGCAATCAATTACCAACTAACTTTAATGATCCTACAATTTTCATGTTTTAAAAAAAAAACTTATAAGAATACAACAGGTAAATTGTTTCCAGATGTTGCTTCTACCCCATAGGGATTCAAATAACTAAACAAACTTGTGTAAGTTCAGTAGTTTCCTGGTCACAAGTTTTAAAATCTGCATACACTTGATATCCAAATTAGTATCTTACAGGTTAAAGCACCAAGCTGCAAAAGTGGAGACCAGCAGCAAACATGGGTTTGAATTTGTCACTTGTGCTGTTTGTCTGTCACCACAGGATTCCTTTGCTTGCCAGATAACCTCCAGGGTCCATTGTTTTGTACTGCTTGTGTCTGTACTGTGTCATGGAAATGCACTAGGTATATTTTATTTATTTACACAGTGTGTGTGTGTGTTTTTTATTTATTTGTTTTTGCATACTTTTATATTTTCCACTCCTGCTTGTGATGGTTTGTTTGCTCTGTACTGTACCTGGATCTGTTTTATCATACACGCATTTGACATGGTGGTCATTTTTTCTCTTGTAATTGGCTTAACTTGTTATGGATGTCATCTAATGCAGTTGTGTCCCTTTATATGTCAGTGGTGTATCTCAGTTATTGGTAGTGCTGCAAGTTGTTGGGTTTTTTTCCACTGCAATGTAAATATCTGCTGTTTCACAAAGCACTTTAGTCTGTGAGCAAATTTATTGTGTAGTGCTGTCTACAGTAGAATATTGTGGTCAATGACAATATTTATCCAGTCCCACTGCTTCTGACACTAATACAGTGTCACTACTTACATTGTTTACATGCACACTGGAATTACGTTCAGACTCCAATTTCAGTGGAATCAGTGCTACATTTCTCAATTGGAAGCTCATGTAAACTCATTCTGAAATAGGTTCCTGTTTCAGTTTGAACCAGATTCAACTGCAGTGACTCAAGTACATTATTTTGAGCCCCATTACCTTGTGCATGTAAACCTGATTGTGAATTGATTCTGCTGTTCACACTGTTGAAACTGCAGCAAATTTACAGGGCACTGCAGTCACTGTTGAACAGCTGCTTTATGATTTATGATTAATTTAATGTGGAAACTATGTCTTCCTTGCTTCTATTTTACTCCATTTAATTAGCCACGGCGGGCCACATGGCAGTCTCAGGGTGGCCAATCAGGCACCCTTCTGCTCCTGGGCTGCTGCGCACAGTATGCTGGCAGCCACTGGTCCACACCCATGGGCGCAAGAGATTCAGTCATGGACCAGGGTGTGCATTCCATTGAATGGGTACCCGTTCTGCGTATCCATCCTCCGTGCTCCTGCATGTTGGGGGCAGGGTCACAGACAGGATGCCGCTGGTAGTGAATATTGGTATGCACACCTGTTCACAGGTGCAGACCTCCGCATGTGGGATACATGCCTCCGATGCGTAATTCTCACCCATTTGTGCATAGGGGCCGATATAATTTGTTAAAAACAACCACTTTCTTCATTTCAAATGCAGTTCTTACAATTTAACAGTCCTAATTCAAATCTTTAGGAAACCAAATGGAGAATTCTAAATGCTTCCAGTTTTTCTTTATAAATAGCTTTTATTTCTCCCAAACTAAGCATTTTTTTGTGATGTTAACTCTTGGTTACTGGTAAAGAGAACCAGATTTCTAGAAAAGTTTTCTCAGAATTTCTATTCATTCTTTCAGGCTCTGGGAATACATTTGACCATTTTTGGATCTTGAAAGTGTTTTCTTAATAGATCATCAGTGTTTGGCATTACTCATAGACCTAAGAAAAGGAAAACAGAACTCTCAGGTTTTTTTCAAGATTTTACAAATTGGCTCATCAGTGCAACAGTAGAGCAACCACCTGTGACCCAGGATCAGGGGAGGAGGTTGAGCATCCCAGTGCGTGCTCAGATCCTCAGGGGAGGGCTGCCTCTCCTGCTCTACAACTGCCACCTGGCTGATACCAGGTGGAGATGCAGGTGAGGAACAAGCAAGGGAGAAAGAAGCCACTACTCCACTAAAGGGAACATCACTACATATTGATCTTGGCCCAAAGGTTTCCTGGGGAAGGGAGTACAAAACATAAGGAAAAACACCACAGCTGGCTTTTCAGGTCCTCAACACGCAGACTGTCCACCTACCTCTGACACCCCAGTTGTTTGAGGGAAGCCAGGCCAATTCTCCACACCCCACCTTGGAGGGGGGAAGCCCTAGTGATGGAGGACCAGGGTAAGTGGTAGAGAAGGTGCAGATGGGTCTGGGAGAACAGGACAGCACTGATGTATGCAGCTTCAGGGGAAAAGGATGCCTATCTTCACATTCCAGTCACCCACAGAAATTGCCAGTATCAGTTTGTAGCTCTTCCCTTTGGACTCACCTCAGCACTACAGGTCTACAAAAATGCTTAGCTGTGGTGGCAGCACACCTCAGAAGGCAAGGTGTGGTGGTTTTAACCTGCCTGGATGACTGGCTAGTCATGGAAAAACAGAACAAGATGCATGCTGCTCCATCTAGAAGAAGAAAAGCATCCTGGAAAGTCTGGGAGTCCCTATAAACCTGCAGATGTCCCAAACAGAACTGGACTCCATAGGCACAGAGCTGGATACTTTTCAAGGTAAAGTTTTCTTCTCTCAGGAAAGGGTATCAGATTTGATTGCCAATGCAAAATTCTTCACACCTGGCCAACCAAGGTCTGCAATGGATTTCCTGCAGTTACTGGGCCAGATCCGTAGTAGTGGTGCCATGGGCCAGATTTCAAATGAGGAACATTCAGTACCACTTAGGAGATGATTGGTCTCAAAGATGGGTCTCACTTTCCAAGCTACTTGCCAGTCACAAAGACATTGGTATGGGTACTGGAATGGACGCAAGACAAAGGCAACCTCAAAGATGGCATTCCCTTCTTCTGGCAGTCCCCAATGAGTATCTTCACAACAGATGCCTCACTTCTAGGGTGAGGTGTGCACCTGGAAGACCTCACAGTGAGTGGCATCTGGAGCCCACAGAAGAATCAGGAGCACAATGATCACCTGGGGCTCAGGTTAGTATTTCTGGCAATGCAATATTTTTCTTCTCAGCTGCAAGGGCAATCTGTTCGTATCCAAACAGGCAACACCACAACATAGAGGATTGTGTATGATTGCTCATACACAACAAGGCTATTTTTCACTTGAGAGGTTTCCATGGTAACTGGAGACCTCGAGAGCACAGCTCGAGAGGTCTCGTTACCACAGAAACCTCAAAAGTTGAAAAATACCCTTGCTGTGTATGAGCAATTGTACACAGTCTTTTATAGTGTATGGTCGCTCATAACAAGACTGCCCTTACTTTTCTTCACATCCTTGTGTGGTTTTGGGTTCCTCTGGCCTGTTTCACCACCGCAGCTGTTCCTAGCACATCACCAGTCTGCTGATCACAAATGCGCACCCAGCTTCCACGCATGCGCACACACCTTCTAGTTGTTATGCTGAACTAGCTATGTAGCTATTGCAGCACAACAGCAACGATGATGCAGCTAGTGCAGCACAACAACGCTGTTGGGAGCATGGATTTCTATGCTCAACAGCATTCTACCATACACTATAATGCAATACATAAGCATATAGGGAGGTACAAGATCTGCAAGACTGCACAGAGGCAATGAGGATCTAGAATCTGGTTTACTCCCATAGATCACAGCGGGGCTCAAACTGCCTGTAGGAAGAAAAATCCATATGTTAGGATACTATGTATGACTGTTTCAATGTTTAAAAACCAGTTAACAAAAATGGGGGAGATTTCCAGAGTACAAACACTGGTAGCATCCCCCTGTGGGAGTCAATTTTCTGCTGTGTTCAACTGTTTTTTGCTGCTCTGCTCTTATGGCCTGACTCTGACTGGACTGTCTTGTGCCGCTTTTCTTCTATTTTTCTATTAATCCCATAGATGCAAAGATCTCTGCAGTTCACTTCCCAGGCAAAGACAAAATTCTGGCAGTCTCCCTTAACATATTTAGCCAGTAGAACCATGAATGGACCATGAACCAGCAAGTGCTGGCCTCAGTTTTCAGAAGATGGGAAACACCAGAACTAGACCTTTTTGCCTCATGGGAGAACAATGAGCTCTTACAGTTGTGTTGCAGATTACCAGTAAATGGTACAGCCCCAGAAGATGCCCTAGTCCTGGACTAGACAGGGAGGTTCTTGCATGACATCCCATCATTCCCACTCATTCAGAGACTGCTCATAACGCTCAGAAGAGAGCCAGCCACAATGATCCTGATAATCCCGGAATGGGCCAGGCAGACCTGGATTCCAGTGCTTCTGGCTCTGTCCAGCAGGATTCTAATCAGCCTATCAATGAGGTACAACCTACTGACTCTGTCTTGTGACCAATCCCCCAGTGTCATGATCAGGATGCTGCTGATTTTATTTTTAAATTATAAATGTCCTCCCCACCCAATCCTCCCTCTCTAACCCCCCACCCCACCCCCAGCACATGCAGCCCTATTAGCTCTGGCCAGAGTTTGTTTTTTGGGTGCAACAATATGTTGCCCCACAGAACACAAGCACTTTTTGGCTTGCTTGCTGGTACCTTTCCTTTTACTCAAGTTTTTCTTTCCAGTCATTTGATAATATTTAGAATTTTAATACAATGCAAGGAAGAAAAAATAAACACTTCAATAAAACTAAATATACAGCTTGCCCCTTAACTCAAAGGATTGATGGAGTTATGGCTGTTAAAGTTGTAATGTTATCCTATGGGAATTTTCAGGAGAAATTTGTGAGGGTCAGTTTCACCTTATAACCTCTCATTGTAAATTCACCTTTGGTAATTCCTACTTTTCCAGACTATGGGCTCAATTTTCAATAGAGCCCTAGAGCTACGTACAGTGCACCTGACACACTGTGCGCTACAGCAGGCTGTGCCAGGTGGCATGTGCCAAATTCACAAAATGGCGGTGCTTGCGCCGAAGGTCCGATGCATGATGCAAGGATGCATGGTGTGTCCTACAAGTGGTGCACGCAGAGGCAATGTTGCATGCAGTACCATCATGTCAAGGCAACGACATGGCCAAGGCCCAGTGATGCAGCATGGAGGAAGGATGCAGACAGACGGAAAACATGCCAGAAAGAAGAACTCTACAGAGAGACAGAGACAGACATCCTGATTAAGGAGGTACAGTCCCAGGTAAGTGTGAATGGGAAGCCCAGGGGAAACAGGGGAACACAGTACAACTGTGTACCAGTGGATGTATACATGTGAAATGACACCCAACCAGTGGACCTGCTAATGTCCCGAGCTGAGGACCCGGAGCTTAGAGCCTGTTGGCAGTGGACCTGGGAAGCCATTGCTATGAAGGTTAATGTGGTGACCCCCTGTAAGCAAAGCATATGGGAGCTGCATAAGTGCTACCATTATCTACAAAGAAGGAGCAAGGAGAAGGTGGCACACAACAGATGCTGCACCAGTTGAACTGGGGGTGGACCAAGCCAAATATGACCCCTCACCAGCCAGATGGAATGGTTGCCACACAGCTCAGCACATGCAGCATTAAGGGGAACACTGACCTAGACCTGTTCTGGCTGCAACATGTGCGAGGTAGGTATGTGCCATGCAAGCAGTGAGTGACAGACCTGGGCAACCACCATCAGTGTCAGTGCCACATGGCACCAAACCAGATACTGCATGTCCACAATCAACACATACCATGATGGCTGTCATAACAGTTACTAACCATGCACATGTCTGTGTGTCCCCTGCAGGAACCAAACAAACTGATGCTGGAACCCAAGACACAGAGACAGACATAGGCAGACATGTGCAGTCCCAGGAAGCTTGCCAACATGGCACAGACATGAAATCCAGAAATGGGTCATACATCACATGGGACATAACAGAGCCAGGCACAGCTGCCACTGGATGCCTCACACCTACAGACAGTGTGCAGCACAGCAACAATGAGGAGCATACACCAGTGCTGGCCCAGGCCACTGGAACACACACCACCAGTGAAGGAAAGGATGCAGGCCAGGAGGACGGGAGACAGTCTAGCAGCATGGCATCATCTGTGAAGCAGCCATCGACATCACCACTATTGTTACTGGACACAGGCCTGGACACGGAGCTAGACAAAGACCTGAGCAGATACTACCAGGATGTCATGTTTACACAGGAGGCAGCACAGCAGGAGCTGGCTAGCATCCGTGGCACTGTATAGGAGCACACCACAGTCACTGTGGCCCACATGTGTCAGCTGCAGGGGGCTGTAACAGACATCCATGATGCCATAATCACTGGAATTCATGAGGGTGCAGGACAACATGCACATATAGGGGCCATCCTGCAAGACGTATGCAATAGAGTGACAAACACGTCTGACAGAATTCAACAATGTACTACAGGTGACCCAGACACCATCACTGCAATAGCAGTAGCACTACGGGACATTGCCCAGTGCATGCGGCAGACCATAGGACACATAACACCAGTCCAAAGCAGATCCTTGGAACCCAATCAGAGGGTTGATACTGTGACAGGGCCACAGGACCACAAGGCGGATAACAGACAAGGGTGGATGTATGGGGTCAGCTGACCTGCAGTGGACACCCTGGGGGTGGCACACAGGATGTCACAGACAGTGCTACATGGGACAAATAACATACAATGGAGTGTGACAATGGTGGTATGGCTGCACATCTCCAGGCACCCCACACCATGCCTGCATAAGGCACTGATGATGGCCCATACAGTCCATGCAGCTTATCACCCAAAATGCTACCAGCAGTGGACACAGGCATTCTGTCCAAGGATAGATAGGCAACACGGCATGGTAGTAGTGTGACAGCACAGGCAGCAGGGGCACCCATGGATGACATGCCACAGGCTGATGACCACACTGCAACAGCCATGCAGCGTGGCATGCACACAGAGCTCCATACAATCCTGGGAGGCAGCAGTGTGCAGGACAGGTATCAGGGACACGAGAACATGATGAAGCACACAGTTGCAGTGAAATATGAAGAAGAAGGTGCAAAAGGCTGACAGGGTCCAACATAGCCGTCATCACAACATGGTGATGTTGGTGAAGAACAGGGCATGGGCACACAGGAGAACACAGTGCTTGATGACCCCCCAGGCAACACAGTGCCCACCACACAGCTAGTGCGAACACAACAGGATGTGGCACAATGCAGTGGCAGTGGCCACAAATGGACACTTTGCATGGTAGTAGGAAAGGACAAGAAGGAGCCAGCATTAACAGAAACATCACCCAGCACAACCCATGGCATAGTCAGCACATGAGCACAAATGGTACAGAATGTCCAAGGACACTGTTGGCAGTGTAGGGACAGAAACTGTAACACATGGCCCGAACCCAGTGCCAGCACCCTGCCAGTCACAGAGGTTCAGGGCACATGCCCAACAGCCATCAGCAGGGAACGACTGCACCATAGGCACACAGCCAGATGAACACTGTGACACCAATGGGCCACAGCAGTCATCACTGCCCCACCGCAAGCATCAGCCTACAAAAGTGGCATGCACTCATACTGACAACCCACCTGCCACATAAGAGTGTGACACAGAACACCAATACAGTATGGTACAAATGGCACACAGCCACACACACCCCACCCCATAAGATGTACAGAGTCTACATATAGAAGAACCCCAGCATCCTTAACATACCACAATGTGACCCATACACGCAATGGTGCTGGACAGTACTGCAAGACCTGGTAGCAACCCACTGCTAGGACACAGCAACAGTGACACACAACAGCATGCAACAGACCTGCAGGCCCAAACCGTGTGGTTCCACCTTGTCATCTGGTTGTATGGCTTACCCACAGTATCATGCCACTGTGGAACTAAGAGAATCCCTGTGGCACTTTGCATACATAGTTACATGATATAAGGGGGGCATGTGAGCGTGACCACCAATGAGAGACATGTGTTTGGGGCAGGGATTACAACCAGTGCACCATACACAGCATGATACCCATGGTTCAGTAACACACATCACCACACATGTGTGTGCATTGACAAACAGTGTCAGACGGGACCATATGTGTTGCACACATGACACATTGGCAACATAGATAATAGTAAATACAGCGAGTTGTGTGAAAGTAACACAGACTAGGGAATACACACATAACACACTTTATTGACATAAGATCATTAAAAATCAACAACAAGAATATGCATAATAACAACATCAAACAGTAGAAAACAATGCCTAGCCGTAAACAGTAACAGAGGGCTGGATAACCATGGCATTCACATGAATGAAATGCTATAGGCTAACTAATGCTGTCCTGAACATGAGCAAACAGTAAGATTAACATGAAAATGTAACATTAACACACATAAACACTAAAAAGGAGACACAGGGCCACATAGTAGGATGGTAGTGGTAATAATGAGGAGCATAAAGAGGACATTTCCCTGTGGCCAGAGATAATGGTTCACTGTTCACCAGTGCTGTCCAGACAGGACAGCAGGTCCGCAATGTCTGCATGCAGCAAATCAAGGTGCAATGTTAATGGCTGCAATCATGTACTCAGTTCCCTCATGAATGCCTGCAGCTCAGGGCTGTGCAGGGCATCCAACATGGCCCCTCTCCCCCAGCTGCATGCATGTGCACAGCAGGTGCCACATCCTGTAGCTGTTGTTCAACCGCGGCACTATCAGTCCCATGTTCAGCATGAACAGTCTCCACAATGTCTGGCTTATCCACGCCCTGTTCCTAAAGGTCCTGTGGCCCCTCTGCTTGTGTAGCCTCTGTGTCATCATGGGCTTGCACATGGACAGCTACATCTTTGTCCCCTGCATGTTCCTCCATGCTGGCTTGATTGTTCTCCTGGACCTCACGTTGCCCAGTAATCACCTGTGCTTGGGTCCCCTGTGCATTCCTCCATGTTCACTGGGCATATGCCCATGCCTCAGTCCTCTTCAACCACTGCATGGCCCTCCCCAGGGCATGCCATAGGGCATCGCGCAGTGACTGTCCTTCTGCGCTCCCCCTCCGGCATATGCAACACAAATCTCAGACATATGTGGTACTGTACAGCAGGGTGGCACATGCATATCTAACTGACTATTAGTGATGCCGTGTGCTGCCCAAAGTGTAACCATCATATGTTACACTCCAGGGCTATGCCATGGTACACTGAATGCAGTACACAGTCACCATGCCATGTCTGGATAAGGGTACTCTCTGCGTCAAGGGGTCCACAATGTGATGTACACATCTCCATGGTGACCACCTTGTGAGCAGTGCAGGCACTGTGTGTGTTACAGGTATGTATGTGTGGCCTGCACCATGTTCAGCACTGCTGGTTGCACATGTGTGACAGTGCTCTGTGTGATGGAACAGTGTGGCACATGGGCTGCACTGTGTCGTGACCTGGCAACAGCATGTGCAGGGCAGTACACCATCCATGCCTGCTGTCTGCCATCGTACTGTGCAGTGAGTGGCTGGTGCCCTAGATAGTGTGATTGTATGGGACCAAGGCTGTGCGTGTGCACACTAGCCCACCCATCATGTGCATCACCCACCCCAGCGCAGGTGCCATGCACTTATGGCTAGAGTGCAGTGCCAACAGTGGCCTGTACACACACATACACCCACATGATGTGGCACCATGTATAGTGTACCACGCTATCTTCAGCTGCAGCTATAGTCACACACAATTGATAATGCCCACACAGGTACAGATGTGCACTTGTGCATGTGTGAGGCCTTATTGTATAATGTACATATTATTGCTGATGCGACAGACAGCAACATGACTTACCTGTGTGGCTTAGCCCTAGCCTACTGTGCCTCTGTCTATGTCCGTCCACACCTTATCCCAGTGTTGTGGGATGCCTCATGCCCTGTGGAGACATGAATGTAGATACATAGGTCAGGTCTCATACAGTGCAAGTAGCAATGCAGTGTCTTGTGGTGTGACTGTACATTAGGTGGTGTGGTACATACCTGACTGTCTAGGGCGTCCACCACACATCTGTATGTTGGTGTCCCATGCCATGGCCCTCAGGTGCTCAAGTAGTGTGGATTCCCTCCAGACCAGGTCATTCCACCTGTGCCTCACCAGTCTCACTGTTCTCTTGATCCTAGAGACCTTGCACAGATTGGCATAGATGGCCACCAACACCCTGGCCCTCTAGGTGGATGTGGTGATCTGACTGCCATGTGGCAGTAGTATCCTGGACCATTGTTCAACTTGACTGATGAGCAGGACTGTCTTATCTTTAGTGAAGTTGGGTGAGTGTGTCCAGCCAGCCATTCAATCAATCAATCAATCAATCAATCAATCAAAATCTTTATTTAGGCAGGTTGACACCATTGAGCAAGCTCATTTTCGAGATGGACCTGGGTAACATGCATGAACAATACATAACAACGAAGGCAACTTATATGACCATTACATAGAATATGATTTACACATAGAAAGTTATAACAGCAAAGGTAGTACATTTTAGAAAAAGATAAATGAGTAGTTATCATGTAAGAAATACGAAGAGTATAAGTACTTGTGCTACAGTAATCACAGAGCATTCCTAAACAACCATATTTACAAAATATTCATAGAACCAGCTAGAGCCCAATTATTGATTTAATTGTACCTGTATGGGTGCAGATGGGGAGGGAGGAAGTGCTACATAGAAACACAGAATTTGACGGCAGATAAGGACCCGCTTGGCCCACCCAGTCTGACCATTTCTCTACCTACTGGATAAGCTGCAGATCCTAGTTAACCAGCAGCCTACTTCTTTCTACCTCCACCCCCTAGAATTGCCTTATGACTGTCCCATGCATGCTTGAATTCCACCACTGTTTTTGACTACACAACCTCCTCCCGAAGGCCATTCCATGCATCCACAACCCTCTCTGTGAAAAAATACTTCCTTAAATTACCTCTGAGCTGCCCTCCCATCTTCAAATTGTGCTCCTTGTTCTTGCACACCTCTTTTTTTGAAAGATGCTACCCTCTTGGACTTTGTTGATTCCCTTGAGGTACTTGAAAGTTTCTATCATGTCCCCCCTCTCCCTCCTTTCCTCGAGGCTATACATATTAAGCTCCTTAAGTCTCTCTTCATATGTCTTCCGGTGCAGACCCTGCACCATTTTAGTTGCCCTCCTCTGGACAGTTTCCATCCTGTCTATGTCTTTGCGGAGACTGGGTCTCCAGAACTGCACGCAGTACTCCAGATGGGGTCTTACCAGCTGTCTGTACAGAGGGATAATAACTTCCTGTTTTCTACTGGTGATGCCTCTCCCTGTGCATCCCAACATCCCCCCAGCCCTCCTTGCTGCCCTCTCACATTGCTTGCCCACCTTTAGGTCATCTGATATGACTACCCCCAGGTCCCTTTCCATTTTTGTTGTTGTTAGTATCTCACCCCCCATTGTGTACTCTTCCTCTGGGTTTTTGTTTCCCAGGTGCATTACCTTGCACTTCTTAGCATTGAATCTAAGCTGCCATACATTTGACCATTCCTCTAACCTTGCCAAGTCCCTTCTCATCCTTTCCACCCCACCTTGTACATCAACTCTGTTGCAGATCTTTGTGTCATCTGCAAAGAGACATACTTTTCCTTCCAGTCCCTCTGCAATGTCGCTTATAAAGACATTGAAGAGGAACGGTCCTAATACTGAACCCTGGGGTACCCCACTAGTAACCCCCCTTTCTTCAGAGTGGACTCCATTTACTATTACTCTCTGTGTCCTATTCTCCAGCCAATTCTTTACCCAGGCTGTCATCTTGGGACCCACTCCCAGGCTGGCTAACTTGTATATTAATCTTTTGTGTGGGACTGTGTCAAATGCCTTGCTAAAGTCTAGGTAGGCCATGTCCACAGCTCCTCCCTGATCTACTACTTTGGTCACCCAGTCAAAGAAATCTATCAGATTTGTCTGGCATGACCTTCCCGCTGTGAATCAATGCTGCCTTGGATCCTGTGCCCCTCTGGCCTCTAGATACTCGACAATTCTTTCCTTCAGAAGTGATTCCATCATTTTCCCTATCACTGAGTTGCAGACCAGGGCCGGTGGCTCTGCTGGGGTGGATGTTTTCTTGCAGCCAGGACCATGTGGGTGTTCTACTGTTGGGGGGTTACAGCTTGCTGCCGGGACTGGGCAGGGGTTCTGAAGTGGGGGGGATTACACCTTGCTGCGGGGACTGGAGATGGGGCTATGCTGTGTGTGTGTGAGGGAAGTGGCATATGGGACTGGGGATGGGGCTATACTGTGGGGGGGGAGTGCCAACTGACTTACAGGACTGGGCGGGGGCACTGTGTGTGCACAGACCTGGCCACATACTGCAGTAGTGGCAGGGTACCCCAGCCAAATCCAGCACCCTCCTACATCCACCTGTGTACAGAACTATGCACCTTTGTGAATGGTGCATAGTGCTGGCATGCCCCCATTTCTCCCCCCTGGATCGCCCTGGAGCATACCTGCCCATATGGCTGGGGACTCAGGTGTATACCTGGCCAGTACACATTTGGTGCATGCTGCTCGGGATCCACTGGACCCCCGCTATGTGGCATTCCCGTGTATGTATGCCTATGCACCTGGTTTACACAGGGTGTTAGCATGGTTAGGATCCAAGGTAAAGCACTAAACATAAGAAACTCAAAAGATGAATTCTCGAGGCCATACTTAAAATCCATGGTTCTTTGTAAGTGAGTTACTTAAGTTTAATTATTAGTTTGGTTACATAACTTTAGTAGAGAAAACCTATAGTACATGTAGAATTTGTCAAACAAGACATACTGTTGCATTTATATTTTCTGGAATTTTTGTGCTTCACCTGTAACAGTAACATTATCTTCTCATAGTTTCTGTAATTAACCCCCCATCCCCCATGTGAAGGGAGTTCTGAAGAAGGCACTTTTGCTCTGGAGTTAGCAAGGCACCCTGTTAGGCATAATTTTTATGTTTGCTGCCCGCACAGCACAAAGAACTACTCAGGAGAGTAGAAGCTTCCCTGGTGTGTCAGCATAGCATCCAGTGAAGTTCAGGCCTCAGGAGGCTCACCACTAACACCGGTTAATAGCAGACTGATAGTGGTGGCGTTCAGCCTGGTTAATGGTTGGAAACTAAGTACAGTTAAAGGATGCAGCCGCACCTATCAGAGTCAGCTGAGCACCATCATGATCAGCCTGCTGCTTGTTCTCCCAACCCTATCACTTCCCAGGTGTTCTCTTTATAGAAAAGCAATCTCACCCTCTGCTGTTAGCCCAGTCAACCACTTTCTAATCACTTTCCCCAGTACTCTCATTAGTAAACACCTGACAATCCCACTCTCTGCTGTTAGTCTGCCCACCTCCCAATTGCTTCCCACTCACTTCACCCAGTGCCTGGTCTGTAACAAAACAATCCCACCATCTATTGTTAGCCTGCCCTCCTCCTGATTGCTTCCACTGTGTCTGATCCCTGAAAAACCATCTGACCCTCTGCTGTTAGCCCGCCCTCCTCCCGATCACTTCTACAAGTGTGCGGCTCCTGAAAAACAATCCCACCCTCTGCTGTTAGCCTGCCCACCTCCTGTTCATTTCCCCCAGTGTCTGGTCCCTGAAAAAAACAATCCCACCCTCTGCTGTTAGCCTGCCTGGCTCTGTGATGCCGGTTCGACAACAATTTCGGCAACCGGCATCACAGACCAAATTTTATGTCGACCACAAGTTGCAGTTGACATAAATTCTGAAGGACTCCTGGTCCCTGTTTCTATTGGGGGGCTTTGCCACTGAACCCCCAATTCTAAATATAATCAACTCCAAGTTAGATTTAATTCAGGAAGGGGGTGCAGGACCAGGAGATAGTGTGCCCAGATCTCTGGTGCACTAATACAGTGAACTGTTGCTGTTGTTGGCATTTTGTTGGCATCAATGTAGTTTATGGTATTGGTGTTGCTGGTGGGGAGGAGTACCAGCCTGCCTACCTGCAATTCACATCCCCATGTCCTGTCTCTGAAAAACAATCCCACCCTCTGCTGTTAGTCTGCCAACCTCCCAATTGCTTCCCCCATGCCCTGTCTGCAACAAAACAATCCCATCCTCTGCTGTTTGCTCACCCACCTTTCAACTGAATCCCCCCGTGTCTGCTCTCTGAAAAACAATCCCACCCTCTACTGTTAACCTGCCCACCTCTCAAGTGCATGTCCCAGTGTCTGGTCCCTGAAACAACATCACCCTCTGCTGTTAGCTCAACTACCTTCCAATCACTTCCCCATGTGTCTGGTCTGTGACAAAAGAATCACACCCTCTGCTGTTAGCCTGCTCAACTACCGATCACTTCACCCATTGTCCAGTCCATGAAAAGTGAATCCCCCCTCTGCTGTTAGACCTCCCACCTCCCAAATTGCTACCCCCAGTGCCTGGTCTATAACAAAACTACATCACCTTCTGCTGTTAGCCAGCCTAGCTTCCAATCACTTCCCCCACTGTCCAGCCCTTGAAAATCAATCCCATCTTCTGCTGTTAACCCAGCCATCTCCTGTTCCGTTCAATAACTGCTTCCTGAAATAACAGTTCTACCCTCTGATGTTAGCCCGTCCACCTCCCACTCGCTTCCCTCTGTGTGTCCAGTCCCTGACAAAATAATCCCAACCTCTGGTATTAGCCCACCCATATTCTATTCGCTTGACCCAGTATTTGGTCACTGAAATAATTCTACCCTCTGCTGTAAGCCCACCCACTTCCCAGTTGTGTCCTCCCCCATGTCCAGTCCCTGACAAAGCAATCCCAGCCTCTGCTGTTAGCCTGCCCACCCCCAATCACTTCAGTCACTGTCTGGTCTGATAAAAATGAATCCCCCTCAGCTGTTAGCCCACCCTAGTCCTAATCACTTCATCCAGTGCCCCATTTCCTGGCTACACCTGAAAAGCAGAAAATGGTTCAGTAACTACCTCTGCCCCTCATGCCACCACTCCAACTCTCTTCTCTGCACTCACCACCCCACCCCTCATTTACCAACCCAGTCCACGGATGGCACATCATGCTACTCTGGAGCCTGATCTGGAAGTGCCTGAAACAAGGTTTGGTTAATGGATTTTTAATCCATTTCAAAAATTTCATTTCATTTTCATTTTTATTTTTTATACTTGTTAGTTGATGAGCAAAAATGCCCATTTTCATAACCTACAAGTAAAACAAATACAATACAATACAATGCAAACACAACTTACAAATACAGACTATACAGTTAAACATTAAACATTAAGTGTAGGTACATTCATTCTTTGTTAGTAACCATTGTTTTAGTCTAACTTTAAAAGATTGGATTGTTGTACAATTAACAATTTTATCTGGTTGAGAACCGTATAAAGTAGCAGCCCTATGTAAAACAGATTTTTGTCCTACTGATTTTTTGAAAAGTGGAATTCTAAAAACATACTTACTTATAACTTTGTTATTTTTTAATATGTGTTGCTTTAAGTTTTCAACATAGCCTTTTTTTCCCCCTGATCTCATGAACTGGGTAGGCCACATTTTTTGAATCCTCCCTAATGTGTTTCTGAAGTGACTATGCAAAATCACATTTCGGATGTGTTTTAAAATATTCCACCTGTCTTGATCATGAGGTGGGATGATAAAAAGACACCTGTTGAAAATTTGGTGTCACTATCTCAGGAAACAAAGTTAAGAAGAAACACATTCTTCAATATTTACTCATAACTTTGCTATTTTGACATATTTTGACCCCACATTTACAAAATAACCTTAATTACATCACCTCATGAACCATGCAGGTGGACTTTTTCAAATCCCTCCCAAACAAGTTTTCACAGTCACTCTGTGAAATCATATTTAAGAGGGGATTTTAAAAAATGTCACCTGTATTGATGATAAGGTAGAGCAATAAAAAGACCGCATTGAAATTTCAGGGTCAAAATCTCAAAAAAAAACAAACAAAGTTATGAAGAAACATTGCATTTCTTCAATATTTACTCATAGCTTTGCTATTTCTTCAGATTTAGACTCCAGATTTACCACATATCCTTTTCCTAACCCCTGCTCAGGAACAAGGTAGATGGCATTTTTCATGCCCCCCCCCCCAAATGTGTTTTTGCAGTCACTCTGCAAAATCACATTTCTGATGGGATTTTAAAAATTCAGATATCTTGATAAAGTGCTATAAGTACAATGCTGAGTCCTGTGCTGCTACTACCTTAGGTATTTTTAGTAACCTTACATGTGCAGTTGATAAAATAGTGACAGTATTTTTGCACTTTAATGGTTGTGCCTTGACTTTTTCTATGTTGGTGAGTGAGTGCTGTTTTTTTTCTGCTTAGCTATGTGTTCTTTGTCACCACTAGCACCCTTATACTGGTACTTGAGCAGCCTGTTTTTACTTGTAAATTTTAAAAATTCCACCTCTCTTTATCATAAGGTGGGGGTAATAAAAAGACTATGATGAACAGTTGGATTGAAATCTCAAAATAGGACAAAGTTATGAAGAAAAGTTGAAATTTTTCACTGCTTATGCCTAGGTTTGCTATTTTACCAGATGTTCAACCCACATTTTCAGCATACCCATTTCTTCACCCCACCTCATGAACATGACATTTTTCAAATCCTGCCCAAAAAGGCTTTTCACACCTTTTCACTCTTTTGCATTAAATCCACATTTTGCACAGGATTTCATAAATGAGGCCAGGCATGTTCATAAGGTGGACTAATAAAAAGACTAAGTTGTACATTTGGGGCTTGTCATCAAGGCACAGGTCAGGAAGCATAAGAACACCAGCAGCAGTTGCAGAATTCACCAAAAATCATTAATTTACACTAACAGTATCATAAAATAAACTTGTTTGGTATAACTATTTACAAAGGCAAATAAAATAAAGTTATGCTTTAGTCTCTGTGTCCCTTGTTCCTCTAATAATTTTGCAGTTGCAACTTTGATCTTTTATAAATCTTTCCAACCCCCATTCTTAGCAAGTATCCTGTTCTTGTAAGTGTTCTGTCCTTGTAAGTTTCAGAAGCTGCTAGAACACAGTGTGCTTCTTGAGGCCCCCTTTGCACAGCTTTTTGCAAAAGGCTCAAATATTTCCACTCAGGTAACCTCTGGAGTTTACAATAGCTTTCTGCAATCATCTCAAAATATAATTATATACATTTCAACAGTAATGCTATACGTTTCCCAAATAAAGGGGATCCCAATAACAGTTACATTTCCACAATGATTTGCACATATTTTTATATTAGCAGATCTAGATATGCAAGGCAGAAAAACACAGCAAGAGAAAACTGAGAGACAGTGAGAGCCAAAGAATTGTAAGATTGTCGGAGTTATCAAATCCGAAGTCTCAAAGTCAGGAAAATTGGGTTGTACAATCAGATAGAGAAGAAACAGAAAAGGAAATAATAGATCCTTGCATTTAAACACTTTCTCTAAACAACTGGGACAGGGCCCTATGACACTCTATCACATACACCCCCCCCTCCATAAGAGGGAACCTGTTTTATTAAACAGGTTTCTAAAACCTTTTATTCTCTAATAACCTTTGCAGCTTTCAGCAATTAAGCACACATGCATGACCTGTGTTTTTCTAACAGTACAGCAAACAGTAAAGTTCAAACTCATACATTTGTTGTTCAACCTTCAGAACCATCAATTCCTGATCCTTTATCTTGGCAGAAAATCAGCATTGCAATTCGCTTTACCAGCTTTGTGTGTCACCGTGAATTTAAATGGCTGAAGTGCCAGGTACCACCTTGTGATTCTGGAATTTTTGTCTTTCATCTGCTTAAGCCAACAGAGAGGATTGTGATCTGTTACAAGAGCAAAGTCAGTTCCTAGCAAATAAAACTTAAGGGACTCCATGGCCCACTTTGCTGCTAAACATTCCTTTTCAATAGTGGAGTACCTTTTCTCTCTGTTGTGCAACTTCCTACTAATGTACATAATAGGATGTTCTGTCCCATTCACATTTTGACTCAGTGCTGTACCTAGGCTTATCTCTGATACATCTGTTTGAAGCAAAAATGTTTTTTCAAAGTCTGGGCTTTTTAAAACAGGGGCAGAGCATAATGCAGTCTTTATGGCGTGAAAAGCTTCATCATACTCTGAGGTTCATTTCACATTATTTTGGGTCCTGTTTTTATGTGAGTTCAGCGAGGGGAGTAGCTAATTCTGCAAAGCTGGAAACAAATCTCCGATAATAACCAACCAGCCCTAAAAATGACCTGACATGTTTCTTTGTTTTAAGGACAGGGCTGTTAGCTACAGCTTCTATTTTAGAAACATATGGCTTAATTTCTCCATTTCCAACATGTAGCCCAAATATCTGGTTTCCTGCATGCCCAATGCACATTTTGTAGGATTAATAGTCAGACCTGCATTTTTGATAGCTTGGATAACTGCTCGTAGGTGTTCCAGGTGGCTTTTCCAGTCTGGACTGTACACCATAACATCATTATGCAGCACAATAACCAGTGTGAGGGGATAAAATGACATCCATGTACCATTGGAATGTAGCTGGCACACCATATAAACCAAATGGCATGGTAGTGAACTGATAGAATCCTATAGGAGTGGCAAATGCAGTTTTATCTCTGGATTCTTTAGCTAACAGTATTTGCCAATAACCCTTGGTGAGATTGAGGGTACTGATATACTTTGCACTCTCCAATCTGTCCACCAAATCAGCTATTCTGGGCATAGGATAACTGGCAAATTCTGACACTTGAATAAGTTTCCTAAAATCAAGGCAGATTCTAACACCCCCTTCTTTTTTGTTTACAATTACCAAGGGAGATGGCCAAGCACTCCTCAACTCCTCTATGATACCCAATTCTTTCATTTTTTTTGTATTTCCTTAACCACATCAGCTCTTAAATGCTCTGGCAACCTGTATGTCTTTTGTCTAATAGACAAGCATTCCACATCACTATTACATGCTCAACCACTTTTGCTCAGCTTGGTACAATGGTAAAAGTACTGTTAAATGTTTTTAGCACATTACGAATGTCTGCTGTTTGTTCTGAGGTTAAGGAAACATTCACCTTTACAGCTTCAGCATTTAGAGTTTGTTCCAGTCTATCATAAGCTACATCAATATCATCCTTATTGGTTTCTGGTAGAACTAGCAAGGCAGCTTTTGGCATTTCTTCAACCCCTTTCTTGAGGAGGTTAGCATGGTATATCTTAGAAGAATTTTTCCTGTCAGGGGTCACAGTCTCATAGTCAACAGTGCCAGTGCCAGTGCATCTCAGAACTTTATATGGTCCTTGCCACTTCATTAACAGTTTATTTTCTGTTGTGGGCAACAGTAGCAAAACCTTTTCATCTGGCTCGAAAACTTTTTCTTTTACCCCATGGTCATAATATACCTTCTGCTGATTTTGGGCCTCTTCCTGATTACCATGGGTAATTTCAACATATTCTTCCAGCTTCTTTCTTAGGGCATACATATAAGATGTTATAGATTGTTTCTGAGTGGGATTGTCTTCCCACATTTCTTTTATCACATCCAGTGGCCCTCTTGGCTGCCTACCATACAGCATTTCAAATGGTGTAAACCCTGGTGATGCCTGAGACAATTCTCTGTAGGCAAAAAGTAAGTAAGGCAAGTATTGGTCCCAGTCTTTCCCTTCCCCATTTACAAACCTTTTTAACATGCATTGTAGGGTTTGGTTAAAACACTCAACAAGACCGTCTGTCTGAGAGTGATGGGGGAGGTTCTTATGGCAGTGATACCTAGTAGTCTGTACAGCTCCTTAAGTAATGCAGCACCAAAATTACTACTCTGATCAGTAATAATTTCTTTAGGTATGCCCATTGTGCTGAAAATTTTGGCAAGCTCTGCTGCAACTGTTGGGGCTGTAACCGTACACATTGAAACTGCTTCTGGGTATTGAGTAGCATAGTCACATACTACCAGGATAAATCTATTACCCTTTTTACTTTTGTCTAAAGGACCAGCCACATCCATTGCAATTCTCTCAAAAGGCACATCTATCAAGGGTGGGGGCATCAGGGGCACCTTGTCTTTTCTGGTGACTGGGACTACTTTCTGACACTTAGCACATGAATTACAATAGGTAGTAACATCTTCATGAATTCCAGGCCAGTAAAATCTATACAGCAATCTGGCAAGGGTGTGATCCCTCCATGAGTGACCAGCCATAGGATTATCATGTGCTATCTGTAACAATTCTGTTCTATACTTCTGTTGTATAACCAATTGTTCTGCTGTTCCTGTGTCTGAGGTTTAACCCAAACTCTGCATAGTAACCCATTACATTTTTTAAACATTGGACCACCTTGTTTTGGTTTCACCCCCAGCTGCTTGAAATAACCCTGGAGAGAAACATAGTTTGCTTCTGAAAGAAAATTGCAACCAGTTAACAATTTAATGTGTGATAACTTTGCCCCTCTCTCTAAGGTTCAAGTAAAAAAAATGCAACACCCGCTTGATCTCACTAGCACTGCTTCAACAACTAAAGAATCAAGATGACCACTGGCACAAAGCTGTTGTCTCCGGCGTGCAGGCAGACAGGCAGGCTTATAGGGCAGCATGCAACAGGTGTACCTGGGCCATCAGGATGGCCAAATCTGACTACTATAAAACTACCCTTGCTTCCTCATGGGGGAATGCAAGGTTGTTCTGGAACAACTTAAAGGAGCTGAATGGAAAAACCCAGTTGCCCCCCAGTTAACTGTCAACAATGACACTACCTCAGACCCACTTGCCATCACCAACTGTCTTAACTCTACTTTCTCTGACCTAAGAGCAATTCTGCTAAACAAGTTCTTTGATCTGGCCCCTTAGACCCCTGAGCCAAACAATGCATAGCCTCCTTCCACCTCAGGGTCATTACAATGAGTGAAGTGAGGCCATACCTTGCAAAAGCCCTCAGGGGCTCAAGCTACTGCAAAGACTCATTTGACATGAAAATCCTTAATTTGGTACTAGACTCTGTGCTCTCCCCTCTGTCTGATCTCCTTAACCTCTCTCTATGTCTAGGGGAGTTTTTAACCACCTGGAAGATGGCCACTATCACCCCAATACTGAAGAGAGGGGACACCACCTCCCCCAATAATTACAGGTGAATCTCCATTCTCCCTTCCCTCTCAAAAACACTGGAAAAAATTGTTGCCACCCAACTCACCAACTACCTACTAGCGCATAACGTTCTATGCAGGGAACAACATGGCTTTAGAGCTGTACAAAGTACTACAACCACCCTCACGGAGTTCTTTAACTTCTGCACAATGCCCTAGATAAGAAACATCTAGCAGTAGCTGTATTCATAGACTTGTCAAAAGCTTTCGATGCAGTCTCCCAACCCCTGCTCATAAGTACTCTCCACCTCACCAGTCTGTCCCCTGGACCCATGACTTGGTTAACAAGTTACCACTCAGACAGGTCCCAATGTGTCAAGATAAACAGCACTCTCTCATCTACCTTGCCAGTCTGCTCCGGGGTTCCCCTGGGCTCCATCCTCAGTCCCTTATTATTCAGCATCTACGTGAACACCCTTCTAAAATCCTGCCAAAGTAATCTGCTGCTCTATGCAGATGATGCAGTATATTTTGCCTCCCACCCTGATCCCACAGTCCTACAGTCCTCCCTACAACTTGTCTTCAACTAGATCAAAAACTGGTTCACTGACCGCAGGCTGGTGGTCAATGTAAAAAAGACTAAGTCAATGCTCGTTGCCCACCAACAGAGTAAGGACAGTGATGTCCAGATAACAATCTTTTCCAGAGCTCTCCTCCCACTGGAACAGGACCATACCTATATATACCTGGTCCTAACATTCAACCCCTGCCTCTCATTCCACTCCCATATCAGTAATCTTTCTTCAGCCATAAATATCCGCATAGGATTACTGTATTGGCATATAGACTGCCTACCACCAGAGGCCCTTAACCTTGCTGTTACCTCTCCATCCTCTCCCTAGTAGATTATGGGCTCACCGTCTACTCAGCCGCTAACCTCACAGCTCTCAGCAAAATCCACCTAGCTATCAACAAGGCATGTAGACTCCTCGCTGGGGTAGATAGGCATACCCACAGCTGCACCCTGTATGCACTAACAAATATCCTCACGCTAGATGAAAGAGTACCTTACTAAACATGTCTTCTCACCAAACAAATTCAACTAAAACTTACTCCACTCAGAGTTTCTGCCTCTCTCCATACTTCTCATGCCTCAGCAAACACCCGCTCAGCAAATAAACTGGTGTGGTCTGTTCCCAAGGTCAGGACCTCCCTAGTCCATAGGTTGTTTACCTACAGAGTCCTGTTATGGTACAATGAACTCCCACCTGCCATTACCTCTGTCTCCAAACTAGGCCCCTTCAAAAAAGCCCTAAAAGACAAAATACTCTCAAACCGTTGCTGCCAGTGCAATGGCTAGTTATGGCCTGTGGTTTAGCCCCACCAAAACACAGCTATCGGGCCCTGGACAGGCCTGCCCAGTCCTTGCCCCAGTGGTGGAGCATGGGTGGAGATGTCAGCTGGTGCATATAAACAGTTAGTACAACCAGTCGTACGTTGAGAGAGTGTGTGTTAAAGTTCTATTCCCTGCTGTTACTGAATACTGCTTGTTGCGCATTATTGACTGTGTCTATGACAATATGTATACTTATCGCTTGCACACTATTGACTCTGTTAATGACAATGTCAGGTTTCCAACTGCTTGCACCTTGACAACTGCAAGCTCCTTAGATGGACTTGTATAACTACCTAATTGTATAGACCTCATCCTCCTTATTGATTCTACTGTTCATGCCCTGTTTTTTGGCTTATTGTTTAGTGCATTCTGCTTATTGTTCTGTATTGTTCTCAGCTGTGGAGCCTTTGTAAATGAGTCTATGACTCAAAGGTTGTAAATCCAATATCTTCAATAAATAAATAAATAAATAAAATAGTTTCAGTATTTTCACATGTTGACCCTTCATGCCCATCAGTTATTTGCTGCCAAAGTTTCTTCAGGCATCATCTTTCTTTCCTGGATTTCTGCATCTTGGAGCTGTGCTCAAACAAGTCTGAATCAAAATCACTGAAAGGAAAAGTGCCCCCAACATCTGCAATTGTCTTTGCCTGAGCTCTTGTCACCACAGCTGCTGAAACATCAGGACTTACTCCTTCTTTGATCAGCTCAGTAAATCCTGGGAAGTCATTTCCAATAATCACAGGTACAGGTAACTTAGGTACACCTTCACATCTGTTAAGTACTTGCCCCAGTTTGCCAAGGACAAATCTGCTTCAGTGACACTCTCCTTACTACGGAAGTTTCTTGCGAAATGGCCTGGTTTATTACAGTTATAGCAGATAACTGTAATACAGTGTATTGACTATTACTCTTTCTTCACTCCTTTCCAGCTGTATCAGTCTTCTGCAAATAATGTTGCCCCTCAAAATCAAAGTAATTATTCTTAAGTACAATTTCTGGGAATTTTAAAATAAAATCTTTGTCTGGTATATTATCAGGTCTGAGAGACAGAAAAAATTCCAGTGCTCTCAGGTCCTCCCCATGAGGAATATTGATATATAGACTTTTTACATCAAGCTTCACTAGAATGCAGTCATCCAGACTAGTTTCTGCTCTTGAATGTGGCAGCAGCAAAGGTGCCCCAGTTAACATCTGGCATATTCAATTCACCCATCAACAATATCTCCCCTTTCTCTGCTATACTAAGGATGTCTTCTATCATATCCTTGTCCATTTTCTCCCCCTGAGATGGGGGTCTGTATACAATCCCATGCGGATTATGGTGCCATTTCAGTCTCTAAGGTGACCCACAGTGCCTCCTCTCCTCCCTGTTTACTCTTTTGTTCCATTGCTTTTATCCCTTCCCCTACATAGAGAACTATTCCTCCCCCTCTTCTACCCTCCCTGTCTCTCCTGCAGGTTGTCTACCCTGGTATGCTAACATCCCAGTCATGGTTCTGTGTGTGTGCCATGTTTCTGTGATTGCCACGATATGCAGGCATCCCTCTTCCATCAAGGCCACCAGTTCAGCAAGCTTGTTGCCCATATTATGGGCATTGGTACTCATTACCCTCCATTTCTTGATAGCCTTACCCCTTTCTGTGCCGTCTCTGTCTTTATTGCCTTTGTTGTTTTCTCCATTTACCCCTGCCTTTCTCCCTATAGATGTCTTTATCTTGGTGTTTACCTCACTTACTACCCTGATTTTAGTTTGGGGGAGCTAGGATTTCACTGCTCCTTTCCAGTGCCTCCCGCTTGGCTAGTTTAAATGCTTGCCAGTGACACATTTATACCTATCACCTAGGATCCTGGTTCCCCTCCTGGACAGATGCAGACCATGGCACCAGTATAGGCCTGCATCACTCCAGGTGGACCCCCAGTCCCCAGTGAAACTAAACCCCTGAGCTCTGCACCAGTTTTTCAACCACTGATTAAATCCCATGGTGTGGAGCACCCTAGCCTCACCCATGCCATAGACAGGCAGCACCTCCAAGAAGGTTACCACGCATGCTACTTGTCTAAGGCCCCTCCCCAACTCCACAAACTCTTCCTGCACTGCTCTGATCCCTTTTCCAGCCAGGTCATTTGTCCATAGGTGGACAATGACATCCAGCTCCCTTCCCCATGCAGCTGCTCCCACAACCCTGAGGATTCATTCCCTGTCCCTCTAAGCCAAGGCACCAGGCAGGCAGGCATCTTACCCCCCTTTCCCCTTCTTTCCCCAGTTCTACTCCCCTAACAATGGAGTCCCAAACCAGGAGTTGTTTCCTTCCACTGTGGGGTCCCTTGCCACCCTCCTGTGGGTCTTCTTTGTGGAGGTTCCCAGCATCCCCCTTGATCTACACTGTGGGTGCCTCCACAGAGGAACCACACTTTGCCAGAATGGCACATGAATTGTAGAGTGGTACAACTGGAGGTTCCACCACCCCCACCCTTCCTGAGCCCACTGTGGTCCAACCGCTCCTCTTTCTTGGCAACCTCTGAGGCAATGGCAGTGGCCCTGGTGGTCCCTGGGTGGGAGAGGAGGTCCCCTAAATCTTGGCCAACTCAGCCTGGAGATGAGCAACCTCCTCCTTCAGCCCAGAGAGGTGTCTGAAGATGGAACAACACCACATACTCCAGAAAGTCTCCAGGAAGACTGCTGCTCCACAGCCACTGCACTGCACTGCACCACTCCCATCATGTCTTATTTCTCACCCCTTAACTGTTGTTTTTAATACTTACTCTTTCCTCTGTTTATTTATTTATTGTTATTTATTTAATTTTTTTGTCTCCCTACTTACTTACTGCCTCTGTGCCCTTTAAGCTCCTGATCTTCCTGTTCTGAGACAAGAGGTTTCTATATTTTTCAGTAGTCTCCTTACTTGCTCAGAGTCAAACTTCCAGCAGCTAGTAGGGGACAGAGCGCTACTCTTTTCCTTCTAGGATGGTGAGTCTTTTGTGGTTCTGTGATCACTCACTTTCTGCTCCCAAACAGGAAGTTTCTGTTTTCAGTCAAATCCTGTGCCTATAAAAGTAGAACTAGCTAAGGGTGGGGAAGGGGTGGAGGGGAGGGAAGGAGGGCACTACAGTCCCAGTAGAGAAGTATAGTTATAACATCAGCTCCTTCCTCTTGCTGTTCTCTGCCTGTTCTCTGCCAGAAGCTATCTAGGGCAGTTTTTAAATCTAAAACAACTGGCTTCCTTTTAGCTAAGCCACTCCCCCTAATTTACAGCTCTTTCTACACCTAGTTAATTGCACAGACAGCAATTCTCTTCAGCCAACTCAGACAAAACCTAGATAACTGAAAAAATAACAATTTACTTCAACCAACTCAGACAAGCACACTAACTCTTTTTTTACCCTAAATTGAAGGTCCCAGTAGTAGAGTTCTAGTTCTTTAGTCCCAGTAGAGACGTATAGTTATAACAGCAGCTCCTTCCTCTTGCTGTTCTCTGCCAGTTCTCTCAGTCCAAAAGTTACCCTTCTTCTACCTGTAACTCACTTGAAAAATCGAGTATTATCTTTACTGCTCCATGTCCTGGGACACAAATAAGCCCCCCCACTTCCTTGTCATGACTTTAGACTGGAACCTTTGATCAATATATCTCATTTTGCCTGAAAATTAATTCTCAAAACATTACTTAAAATTATTTTAACAGTATGGCTCATTTATATTCACTCACAGCCTAAAATATAATTTAATTTATTTTAGCTTAGTTTATTTATGTTTCAACAACACCCTTGCATACATCACATGCTGAAGTAAATACAAATGCATTCCTGAAGTTCAAAGTTGCAATATAACATTTTAAAACCTATGTATCATAAGATATATTTAATATATGCACCTATTCATTTAAAATATCTTGTGTTAACATGCTATCTGATTCTTCTCTGTGAAGAAAACTCCTTTGGGCTATATCAGCTTCTAGGGAGTTTTGTATGATTCAGTTCTCCTGCTGCAACCACCTGGTTTTACCAAAAATATACCTCTGTCCTGCTCAGGGACTTGTAAGTTCAAACACAGTATTATTGGTACTGTGCATGTCAGATGGAGACTTTAAACAGAGAATGTTCTCTTTACCCACAGGAGTATTAAAATTACCTTTGCAGTAACAATGCTCAGCCACTGGTAGTGTAAAAATAGATTTTTACTACTAAATGCTACAAGACATTACAAACAGGATACGTACAGCAAACAAAAAGATACACACATTTACAGGAATGGAAATTATAACAGTTTGCAAAAATAGATTATTTTATAGAATAAACTCACAGTCTAGTCTCACATTAAGATCTACATTTACCTGCAAGCTAACGTAAAAGAGACATTCACTAAGACTCTTCTTTCCTCACCTAATAATCTAGCTATGAAAGCAGGGCTCTCAGACCCCAGGTCCTCTTCAGAAGGTTGCTGCCAGTCATGTTTTGTATCCTCTCGCCAGGTTACAGGGTCTTCATAGAGAATTGTAACCAATTTCCTAGCTAGTAAAAACTGTTGGATATTTTGGACTGTTTTGGACTATCAGTATCTGTGTTAATAGGGAAGAGCTACAGTTCCATGTCCCTGGGCCTTGAGACATTTGATTGGTGCCTCCTGTGTGTAAAGTCAGGATGTTGTGGTCAGAGAATTCTACAGCTAAAACAGTAGCAAACTGTAAAGATAGGGTTCTAGTGACAAAGAAAAAAATGTATTCTTGTGGCTAAGGGGCTTTTTGGAAAAGTAGGACCAGATCTTTGATAGAGGGAATGTTAGGCATCTTTTAAGGCTGAGGTTTTAATAAAATCTGATAAATGAGACATATCTCAGTATACCTTAGTCATTTTGGTTATCTTACCACTAGCCAATGAAGTCAAACCACAGTTAAAATCATGGCTGGCAGTATAGCCTAAAGGTCAGAGTAACAAGCTGTGAATGAGCTGCATACATTCAGCAGACAGACCTTGGTTTGATTCCCACAACCTCCATTTGCATACTGTGTGACTCTGAACAAGTCACTTAACCTCCCCGGTGCTCCCGGGTCGCCCCTGAAAACAGGCACCTGTGTCAAGTGGTCCTTACCCAGTTAACAAAGAATAAAATAAAAAAATAAATAAAAAATCCCCACCAAAAACCACAGTGTGTGCATAAAATAAATACGGCTGTATTCATTGGAACAAAGTAATACGTTCTGCTTTTATTTGAGCTGCATATACATTTAAGAAATGGTATATAGATGGTTGTTGAGTTTAGTGTCCAAAATTAAGGCCCTGCCTGGTTGAAGGTCAATCAGTTTGATCAGAGTGAAGTCCACATGTTGGAATAGTATGCCTTCTTCTGAGCAGGCGTCATGACCTAAGGACCAATAAAAGGGTCCGACATACCACTACCTTACTACTCTAGAAATTTCAGGGAGTGTATGCACTCTGGAGTCTTGTATAAAAGTAATATTTATTTTCTAAGAAATAAAAAAAACTGCACTCCTCTTGCAGTGATTTATTACACTATTTACATTTATAGTGCTAATTGATATGCAAGGTAGTATAGGATAGGTAGTAGAAGAAAAGAATGTACACTAGCAGACTGAGTTATTCATGGTGACTTTCTCTGTTTACCTCTAGGGCCCCTTGTTCTTTTTTCTTTCACTGCAGAAGTGGTGTCTACTTTGGTTAGGGGTTGCTGTATGTCTTCTGGGGGTAGGTTATTTGTGTCAGTTGCTAAGTCAGGGATCAATGAACCAAGAGAAGATTCATCTGACTCGTTCCCTGATGCATCCGACCAGAGGTTTAGGACTTCATATCTATTGGATAAGAGTCACTGAAGCTGTTTTGGAAACCTTAGGCAGTGGAGGCTTTTTGCTGGATTGCCTCCTCGGGGATACCCTGTCACCTTCTTCTTATTGAGTGGGTGAGGGGTATCCCTCCAGTGACCTGAGAGATGGAGGCCTGCCCCTGGACTGGTGCAGAAATGTCAGTGGGGGATTCAGATGAATGGGAGGGAGCTGGGACCACTGTGTGTGAGTCTGGTGCATCAGGAGATGTTGTATCCATGAGATCTGCATTTTCTGTTTGGGCATCTTGGAGTGTGGTTTTGTCTAAATTGTGAATTGGAACCTGCGGGAGCAGGGCTGGGGGGGCTCGGGTGGACCTAAGCTTCTGGGGCACCTGACTTGCTGTAGCACACTGGGTTATAGAAACCAAGAGTTTCTGTCAGAACTGTCATCTTGGTTATCCCGATTATGGGCTGTACAAGGGCAGGATGTGTAAGTGTGTCCAATAGTATTGCACAAGTTACAGATCTGTGGATTACAACAGTGGTCACTAGTGTGACCTAACATATTACATTACATGCATTCAATTGATCACATAGGCTGCTGAGGTGGTTCATGGAGCTGCATCTGTAGGAAGCCTTCAGTTGACCAGCATAGAATAGAACTCCACAGTCTCAGCCAATAAAACAACAGTTAGGAAAGTGCTGAGGACCTGAGTCTGTGGAGTGCAGAATAACCTGTAGTCTCCATCCTCCTGTCCATATTTGTTCAGCTTTGAATATTGCTTCAGGAGTTCCCTGTACAGTGCAGAATTGTCTCAGCCAGTACAAGAAGTCTGTCACATTGACTCCTTCATTTCTGAAAAGCACAGTGATTGTGTGAAAGCCGGTCTGGTCAGAGATACCACTTCAAAGGGGGTCCACAATGTAGTCAGTTTAAAGGCCTGATATTTCTGACAAAATTCCTGTAAACCACTGTTTAGCTTGAAACTGATGTCAAAGGATGTCTCCCCAGAGATGTGGATTAGAGCATATACCTCAGTTGCTAGAAAGCTCATACAGCCTTTCAGGAGGGATAGGGCAACAAATATTCAGTCTGGTGGAGAGCCCATGCCGCCTTTATAGTGAAGGCGTACTGCACTGTGTCTTTTGGCTAGATAGACTGGGGCATGGAACAGAGAAGCATAGGGTCTTGCTGAGGAATGTGATGTGGGAAGGACCCCTGTACCTGAGTCCATTCCAGGTGTTATGGGTGTTTATTCCAGTGTTATTGAGGTAGGAGTAAAGTACTGTAAAGAAGGGGAATTATCTCCTCCTATCAATAAAGATGCAGTATATACTATTTCTCTTAAGACACCACAATTCCCTCTCTACTGTCGAAACCCTACTTACCTATAGTAGTTTCATCCTGCAGCTTTATCTGTCTACTTAACTGTGAAAAAGAGTTTTTACAATAAATTTATACCTCCTCAATCCAATCCATGTTTCCACCAAGTTTGATACTTTATTGTTGAATAATTTTGCTTTTCTTTACATTTTGTCTCTAAGAGGGCATTATGAATAGTCCAAAATACCAGCTCTGTTGTGAGCATTCTTTTACATAAAGTACACTGACACTGTGTGTGCCAGATGTGATATTTAATAAGTGGCAAAATCAATTGACTAGTACCTACTTCATATTTGCCCCAATCTTGTGGCAAAACCCCTTAAAACACGATGTTCTTATTTAGCAACTGAAATGGGGATTTATGCCGTTTTGTATATAACATGACCCAAAAGAGAAGAATAAATGGACATTCTAGGAACAAATTCTCCATTGTTTCCAGAACATCAGAACATGTCTCTACCCTAGGGCACACCCTCTCTGTCACATCCTTGTATTTTAAATTATTTTTTACATTTAACTTCTCATGCGTGCATAGCCACAGCACATCTCATATCTTACCCCACATCCTGGGATTTGTCAACATATTTCCAATCTGCCTTATCTTGTACCATATAAAGTAATTGGTTAAGAATTAAAATTTAAAGAGAGGGGCTAAGTGGGCAATCCTGCCTCACACCTCTAGCTACTGGATATGCACTTCCCAAACAACCTTTAACATAAGGCCTAAATATTGCTTTCTGATAACACAGCCTCATCCATCTAATAAATTGTTCAGGAAACCCATATGCCTTCAAACAAATCCATAAATATTCATGATTCACCCTGTCAAAGGCTTTCACCTGATCAAGGCTTACCAGGTACCCAATAATTTCCTCATTGTTCCCTTTCTCCATTATTTCTCTAAGGAGAATGAGGCCATCCGTAATTTTCTTCCCAGTAACTGCATAAAACTGTGACAGATGTATTATGGTATCTAGAACTAGAGACAATTGATTGTTCATTAATTTTGCCAAAATTTTACAGTCAGCGTTTAACAGAGTAATTGGCCTCCAATTATCCAAAAACTCCCTCTCCCCTCTTTTATAAAGATTATCAGACCTTCATACATACTATGCAGTAAGTCCCCAAAAAGTACTAAAACACACCAGAGAACTGTGTGTATTTGAAGGTGAGGTCAGCACATAACTAAAAAGACACAAAAAGTTATTTAGATAATGGCAAAACCATATATTTTATTATGAATTTAAAATTCATGGTATGAACAGGCAAGCAAGTGTTCTTACTAAACTTTGATGCAGCTCACCGCACCGCAGCAGGTTCTTGTAAAAACAAGCATCCTGGACTCATGCCCATGCGGTTTCAGAGAGGATCCACCTGAATCTCTGAATGAAGTCCCATGGTGCGAGCAGTTCACCGAGGCTACGTCGAGTGGCATGCTGCAGTGTGATGAGCTGCATCAAAGTTTTGTAAGAACACTTGCTTACCTGTTCATATCACAAATTTTAAATTCATAATAAAATATGGTTTTGTTATTATCTAGACAACTGTTTGTGTCTTTTTAGTTATGTGCTGACCTCAGCTTGAAATATGCACAGTTCTCTGGTGTGTTTTAGTACGTTTTTGGGACTTATTCTGAGCTTCGACGTATTAGGTGCACTACCCTGTGTGATTCTTTGAATTTTTGAGCCCCCCATCCTCTCTGTAGTTCAAGAGCGGTGTTTTTGGGGTTGGATACTATGTGGCAACTTATTTGCCTGCAGAAGAAAATGGAAAACATGAACAAATTCACCAGATAAGTTTGGAAAAACAATTTGATAAAACTGACTTGGGAGTTCATCGGGACCAGGAGCGGCCCCGGACCTTAGTTTGTAATAATTGAATTTAACTCTAATTCTGTAATTAAAGCAGTGAGAGTACCCAGAAAATATTCAGGAATGTGTGATAAAGTGCAAGAGGTCAACCACCTGTTGACCTCCACTTCAGAGATTGGGTCCTCCTTAATCCTTAAGGAAACATAACCCTCTATTTCTTGAAGACTCTTCTATTTTGTTTCAACCTATATCCCCTCTGTTGGTTTTAGAGGTATCAAAGGGGTTCATACTACCCTGTTTCCCCTTCTTGGCCAGATCTCTGCTGTATTTCTGATGATTTCATCCAATTGTACTGGATAACCATCATGTTCTTTTTAACCTTCTTAATTTGATCAGAGTAAGATATGTCACTATCTTTTTGCAACTGATATAACACAAACAATTTATTTCGCAGCTCAAAAATATTTTTCCCTTTTTATGTGTCCTGGCGCGAGCACAAGAAACATCTTGTGACAGAACGACATTTCAGAGGTGTGTCAGGGACTAGCCAAATGCAGAGCAATCTATATTGGGCTTGTCCCTGATTGACCAATGACCATGCAAGCAAAATATGATGGTGGTCAGAGTTTCACAGCTGAAAAGGGTGTGTAGTTGAAAGAAATGAAGCACTCCAATGAGAGCGATCATATCAGTTCTTTCATTCACATAAAGCTCAGCCAGCAAGCAGCTGAATGGCTTTATTGCACATTGTGCCTCCTCCTGCCTTGTATGTTTTCTTTTTTTCTTGCTTCCCACCCCCTGCTCCCATTGTCTCCCTTGTGCATCCTCTATTCCATTTTCCCATCCATTCTAGCCCTCGTTTCACTTCCTAGCTTCCCATCCCCTTTCCATGCTCCCTCTCACCAGCCACTACTTTCCCTTCCCCACGTCCTCTCCACCTCCAATCTGGCCTCTCTGATTTTGGGTCACTGGGCTGTCCTTCCTGAGTCATCCTGCCCACTCCTTTCCCAGTCTGCATCTGTCCTGGTGCCTTCTTCGGTAGTCTTTGGAGTCTACTGTCTTCTTGGCACCCACATCATCACATCTCCGCAGTGTCTGCTGGTGAATTTTAATTTTGTTGTATCTGAATCACCTCCCCCTTCAGCCCAAATGCGTGTTTTTTTTCTTCCATCAGCAGTGGGTGGCTGGGTGCACTGTGTGCCCAAGCCTCAGCCAAGCGTCCCATCTGTAGCAATGAGTGATGGGGATTGGTGGCAATGCATGTGGAAGACTGGAAAATGGCAGAAGAATGGAACTTATGGCATGCTGCTAACAAGACTCCTGTGGTAATACAGTGTAGACAACAAGTGAAGTGTGCATGAGCAGAGAGAAAGTCACCTTGAGAGGAGGTTGATGGATGGAATACCAGAGGGATGTGTTTCTCAGCAGCTGAAGACAGAAAACATTTTGTGTTTTATTCTGAAATATCAGCATTCTAGTCGGGAATAAGCTAGGCAGGTGATCAAGTTGCATCAAATAACAAGACAATCAATTGTGAGTGCTTTGACAAGCTCCTTATCCTGACCCTCACCCCACCACCCCCAGCACACACACACACACATACACACACTCCTAAATTGAGTCTGCATAGCAAAGGTGGCCTGCTGGGCCATCTCATTTAGCATTTTTGGGCTTCATTTTAGCTTACTGTTTTAGGAAGGAGCCCTGTCATTGGCAGTAGAAAACACTGATCATAACTTGTCTTTTATAAGTATTTATAAAGTGCAAGTACATGTTTTAAGAACAAAGTCATTGAGCAAGTTTAAACTGACTCGAGTTTGCACTTAAGGGCGACCTGCATATTTTTGAACAGTGGATGTGCTTTACATAAACTATGCCATGTGAATGAATGCACCCAAGTGTCAGTATTTGTATGATAATTTGTACAGATTTTGCATCTTGCAACAGATAACCACTGCTGATGGTGTAAGGGAAACACCTGTAAACCAGGGATCCCATACAGTGTCACAAGTTGCCACCACAAAAGGAAACAAAATTGCCATGTCCTCAAAAGGGCCACATGTGTTAGATGTCATTTGACCCACTGAGCTTCTGGCATAGCACCAGTTGCATGGCACTATGCTCAGAGCCTCCCCCCACCAGTGGAAACTGCCATACCACCATAGTCTTCCATTTTACCTATCCAACCTGTACATTTTGGTTGAGGGATGGCAGCTCCCCATTATATTTTGTCTAGCAGTCTAGTGTCCCCTTTCCACCCTACTGTATGTAATTTCTTTAGTCCCTGGTGTACAGTAAACCCCTTTCAGTCTCTGATTCTTTTTGATCTGCTAAACTTTACATGGTTCTTGGCCAATCTACAGCCCCTGCCACCTCTTTGGGTTCCTTGCATAGGCTTCCACCAAGTCCTGCTGACAGCCAATGTCAGAGCTATAGGTAGGGGTGTAAATAAAATAAGCATTTCAAGCCAACATAGTAAGTGTTTCTTGTATGAAAAGCTGGGTGTTGTTGTCTTACATGGGCCCCCAGAGTCTGAGTGCCCCAGGCCCCCCAAAGGCTCGATCCGGCCCTACTGTTGCCCCAGTACCTTGTGATTCTGTCTGTGTAATGTCTCCTCAGTTTGTCAGATTTGCTTCCTGCAGCTGTGGGTCACTGCAAATACAATTCAAACCACTTATCACAAAGGCCTCTCCAGCTCACTCCTACCTTATTGAGTTACTGTGTCAGCTAGTGAGTTCCAGCTGCACAATTGTTGTTCATCGCAGGTGGTTTTGCAGCTGGAAGTGCTTGTGAGGCTGGGGTAGAAGGGATGTATGATAACTATATCTGATGTATCAACAACAAAGAAACTTTTACATTTGACCCTCTGTCCTCATTGTGGCTTCTAATTCCCCTCCCCATCCCTCATTCTTGCCTTGTCCCTTTCTCCCCTATATTTTGGGGATTCTCGCTCCTCATGCCAGCTCTCCTCTACAACCCTGTACTTTACTGCTGCAGTCCACAGCCATGTGTCTCTTCGTCTGGCATCTGAAATTCAATACTACTTGCTGCACTGTATCAGCTATTGCAATCCACCTGCCCTAGCGGTTTTATCTGCCACCAATACTACTACTGCTTTCCCTTTTTGCACCATCCCTGATCCCAGCATTATATACCCTGCTCAGCCTCATGGTTCTGAATTAACCCAAACTACCCCTGGTACTTCATACCCTTCATACCCTTCCAGCATTCCTTCTCCCCTGTCTCCTCCGCCTTTGTCGATGGAGCTCCTGCATAATCATGCCTCCTTTCTGGGTCCCAAGTTCTGGGTTCCTTGGCCCTTTCTCAATTAGTACTCCTTCCCATATCTTTCCATGTTGTCTGCATTTGTCTGTTACTTCACTATGTATCTGTTTTGTCTGTTCTATGGTCCCTACTTTGCTCATCCCCCTCCTGTTTCCTGCTTACATTTCCTTTATTCTGTTCCTGTTTGTTTGCTTACCTTTTACTCCACAGCACTTGGCTGCCCCTTTTATTGCTCAGCCCATACCAGCAGTTTTTCCAGTCTCGGTCCCTAACTCTGCCTCTTTGAGGCATCGAGCAGAGGTATGCTTGCTTAGTCTACCAGGGATGGGAGTCTGTTTCAATGCATTCCCATCTCACCCAGCCGGATTCCCTTCTGACATCCACCCATCATACCAGCTCCCCGACATCTTCCATCCCTAACTCTGCCTTCTGTGGTATGGAGTGAAGGTGAACTTGCCCTGTCTACTGGGGATGGGAGCATCTTTCCTCTGCAGCATTTCAACTGATTCTACCCCATGCCACTCCCTTCAGTCTCTGTCCCTAACTCTGTCTGGCACAGCATCAAGTGAAGGTCAGCTCAATTGAAGTGGATTTTTGTTTCAGTATCTTACTGTGTTGTGGGCAGCATATTTGAATGTTTTGTGTCAAGCAAACTTTTAGCTATGAACTTTAATTTGATACTTGCAATACAATGTAATGCCAACTGTATCTTGTATGTGCACCACTCTCTAAAGTATTTCTTGTTTTTGGGTGACTTTTTAAATTTGGTGGCTAAAACAGCAAATAGTGTCCCTGCCTTTTTTCTACTGCAGTCAGTGTCCTGTAATAGCCAGTTAAAGGGGAAACTAAAGAAATTTACAAACAAAAGAGTTGTGCAGAGTGTTTTGATTTGGAGGTGTACTTCTAGTATGTCCTTCCCTTTGCTGTAAGGATTTTTTTCTAAATTTGCCTGCTACTTTTATACCCCTTAGGGTTCTCCATGAGTGCATTTTTTTATTGCTCTTCTCTTTTCTTCAGTGCCTCCTGTCCCATGTGACAGCTATACGTTTGTGACCATTAATGCAATGAGTTTTTTTGTCAAGTTTACAGCAGTAGGGCTGTGAATTTGAAGTTTTGTATGGGCTGCTTTCTTTACTACTGTAGTGCATGCCTGCACTGCTCTCACCTCTGAAGGCAATAGCCTGATGCATTTATATGGCCCTCTTCCTGCTGATGCAATAAGTGCTGAAGAGGGGCCAAGAATACTGAGAGGTACTTCAGAACATTGGGAGTGTCCCTGAGTATGTCAGAGTGAGTGGTGCAGCCTGTTTTACACTGCTGCTGGCAGCTCTACTCCGCTGTGCATACTGAAGATTGATGCAGCTCCTTGAGAGGATCAGCAAGTGATTTACCTTGATTCGGTTAAGTGTCCATGCTGATGTCTTTGCACTGCAGCAACAAGAGCACTGTGCAATGCAAAAGTGGCAGTGTAAACAGCACCTACTGTAACTCTCCTTGTCCAGGGAGCTCTATTGAAGGCTACATTTAAGCAATATACCATGACAGGGTGTGGGTTATGCTAGGATTTACTGACACCTGGGGTGTTGTTTGGTCACAATGCAACAGGCTGAGTGAGCAAAACACACCAGACGTGGGTAAATCCCAGCATAACCCACACCCTGTAGTGGGATATTGCTATTATACAATGTCTCCCTTTTTTTTAAGAAAAGAAATAAAGAAAAATACTGTTTATTTTATTTAAAATAATTTTTTATTGTTTTTATTGCTCTGCTAGAAAAAATAGTTCTATGCTGGTAGGCAGATCTTGGGTAGCTTTCTGATTTGTGCAGAGCTGCCAGCAGATGTTGTGTCCCACACTGGATCCCATCCCACCTAGTCTTACATCACCCATCCCCTGGCACACACATAGTTGCTGGGCATTTTTTTTTTTTTAAAGAGAATGAACTTCTGTTTGACTTTTCCTGAACTCACCCACCCTATGTAAAGTGCTGCAGCAGACCGTACAAAATTTAATCACCCCCATTCAGGTAAAGTCATGTTTACAAAGTGGGACAAAGGCTTAAGTGAATAAAGTGTTTGAAATAAGAAAGCAAGGGCTAAAAACTTTAGAAATCAGTGCCTAAAAGCCCACCCATCATGCTGTGCATGCGTATGCACATTTATATCCTAGGGGACATGCATATGCATACATGCATACTCAGTATGATGGTTGGGCTTTTCAAAGTTAGTTTCTAGAAGTTTTATCCCTCAGTTGGTAATTTAAAACATTTTCCTGACTTAAGCATGTTTGCCAATTTTAAAACATGCCTTCAGGTGAACGGGGATGCTTGGAGGCATGTATGATAAAATGCTGCAGTGTGGGGAAAAGAGGGAGCGAGTGGGACTGCATCAAAGAGATAAAGTGGAAACGGAGCTGAGACCAACAGCAAGTGGGAGCAAACTGGAGAGGGAGTGAGAAGTGAGCTGGATCAAATGGTTAAACACAGGAACGACCCCCAAGAAATTTTTTTTTTTAATTATTATGAGTGAATGTGTTGCTTCATTGCTTGTCTCTTTACTGGGAATGCAACAAGGCAGTTTTGTTGAATTCATTTTCAGGGGTCAGATTGAAGAAAACGGTGACTAGTTTATATGTGGGAGGGATCGGAGTGATACTTAATAGGCAAAAGGTGAGGCTGGCTGGCACCTTTTTCTGTAACGTGATAGTAGGATTTATCATGCTTGGAAGGTGCCAACCAGCCAATCAGAATGCTTTATTGTTGTGCCAATTGTATAATTATAGATTACAAACACCTGAGGGTCAACTGAGTAGGGCTACTCTGTAAGGAAACAGCTAGAGTCTTCTCTAATTATAGCATGTCTGACCTTGGGTGATTTGTGAACTTTTGTATTGTGTGTACTTTGATTACGTTAAAAGATTTAAAAACAAGTCATTCATTTCAGTTGCCTAGACCTAGGCACACACCTAGAAAACAGAAACTATGGATTATAAAGAGCATGGCTGGATTAATCTGTATGCTAATTACGTCATGGCGTAGGGCCCCAAGGTTCAGGAGGCCCCCCACTGTTAACTTATTTACAGCTACTTTCTTTAATTCTGTCTGTACTGGACAACTGCTGACAGGCCGAATTGCCCAAAAAGCAGCCCCCTCCTTGGAGTCAGTCAGCCCCCCCAACCTCACGGAGTCAGCCTGGTGAATGATGACCCCCCTGCAGCTGCTCTGAGCAAGTGAGCCTCTCAGTTTCTCTGACTGCTGCTCCAGCTTCACCTCTGATCCAACCTGACCCCACCACACACAACCACTCATGTCCATCAGAGGTCCTCTGGAGGTGTGGCTACTGGGGAGCGGGAATCAGTGTGTGCATGTGCATGGCATCAGGACATGTGGCCAGGCAGTAATGAGGAGTAGAGGAGGAGAACGCGAGAGAGCTGTGGCAGTGAATTGTCGGTGCCGGTGGTTGGTCTTGTCTATCAAAGAAGAAGAGTCTCTGTCTAAAGACACAAAAGTAGAGAGAGAGTCTGATCAGGCCACGGGGGGGCCACCCGGGGTCAGATTTGGCTTCAGTGCAGCATCACGTGCTGCTGGTGTTTTTAGTGTAGCCACTAGCCAGGGTCAGTCAGTGCTGCTTCTAGTTTGGACATTGGTCCTGCTGTGACTATGAGAAGTCCTCCCATGCTGGGCCACACTGGAAGACTAAGTCGTGTCACCACTGCCTGTGTGATCTTGAGAAAACAATGAGAAAACAATCAAGAGGACTGACTGGACTCATCAAAGTCACATTCACATCAGTCAGGTCACATCAGGTATGTTGTGTTGACTAGTCGTCTGTGTGCTGCAGTGTCCAAGTCATTTGTGCTGCAGAAATAACTAGTTTTATTGCATTGGAGAAACAAACTAAGCTGTGGTTGCCTCTGGTCATGGTCTGTCTGTGAGTGTTCAGTAACCTGAGTAGTGTACTGAGTCTTTAATAAGATTTGAGTTTGGCACTAAGTGGACCATGAGATGCTAATAAGTCACCTGAGGGGAACTAACTTGTGCGACCTGCTCTTGCTGGTACAGTTTTATCTTGGTTTGATTTGAGCCATATACATTACTGGGAAGTTGCAGCAGGTTGCTCTAGCAAACTTAATTTCTGAAGTGACTGCAGTCAACACCTGCAGGTCCTGCAGGGTTCTTAAGGCTCAGTCTTTTTGGCACAACTCTGTTTAGCTGCTTTGGCATCAATGACTTGAAGTAGGGGCAAGGATGTGGCAACTCAGCATTGGCAGCAAAGCAACTTTTAGGTTGACAACAAAACTATAAATGACAATGGAGATGGAGGAGAGGAGACAGTGGGAGAACAGACAGAATTGAGGACAAAGATAGCTGTACAGAGGGTGATTGTGGCAGATGCATTGCAGAGGCAAGGAGCTTGAGCAGGTCTCAGGTTTGGAGCTTGAAGGAGTCTTGAGTGAGGAAATAATGGGAGGGAGCTGTGAGCCCCACTAACTGCTTCAATACATGCCTCAGTTTTTTGGTTTTGGCATAGAGAATAGGTATTCAAAGAGGCATGTGCAGGGAGATCATGGCAGCTACAATCCCCATTTTTATTAATTTATTTATGTGGAATTTGAATTTGATATCTGAGAAGGCAGGGCACACTAATGGAAGTCTAATGTTCAGGTGTGTCTCAGGGAAGGAAAAAAAGAGGAAGAAAAGAGGATCCATCATTATTAATAACAAAAATAGTTACAAGGCACAGTAGTGACAAAGGAAAAACAAGACGAGTTAAAGGTAACTAAAAAGTGAAAATTTACAAAATGTTAGTATTGTTCTGATAAAATGTTTCTTTGTGTAGTAATTGGTCTTTCTGAATTGTGTTGTTTATAATCAAGGGCATGTGACCTGTCAAGTCATGTGGCATAACACATAGCATTATAAACCACATCCTGCTTGAGTACCCTGATCATTACTACAGAAGAGTGGAATGTTGCCATTTAGGGGCCCCCCGGGCCACAAAATATGACTTGGAGTAGGGCCCCCACATCCATTAATCTGGCCATGACAAAGAGTTATTTAGTTGAATCCAGAATAACAGAATATCAGTAGATTGCTGCTGGATCAGTTATGACTCTGAATCAATGGTCCAGGACATATCACTGTCACATGGTACAGGAGGCATTGCAGGAAAAAGAAGAACAATAAAATAATTAAACAACTGCAGGGGCCATGCATTACACCCCTGCCACGTACATCATGCAAGGAAAATTTGGCATTGGCAAATGCCTGTTTGTTTTCCATTTAGCTTCCCCATTAGCTGCATATGTTCTTGACAATGTTTTTGCTATCCTCACACCACTCATCCAGAGAATCATATAAAAATAACACTGATTTCCTGGCTTCCAGAATGTATTGAAATCCTTCCTGTATTTCTGGGTTCAATAAAAGACTCGGATTCGGTCTCCAATACCCTTTTCCTATTGAAGTGCCCGCAAAATCAGACAGGGTAACATTGAATAAGCCATGATCTGAAGAAGCCACTGGTATAACTAATTTTTTACTGATGGGCAGGCTGGGGGACACAAACCAGAAATCAATCCTGGTGGGAACTTTACCTCTAAAATAAGTGTGAGGCACCTTGTCAGTATCCACTGCAAAAAACATCAACCAGGCCAGACATCCGTAATACCTGATTCAAATTGGAGGAATCACAAAAGAGTTTTGATGTTTTCAATCCTCTATCCACAAGAAAACGGCTAATATTAACCCCCCCATCAAAAAAAAGATATTTCGGGAGGTATATAAGTATGGTAAAATCAATTTTAGCAATTCTATTTTAGCAGTTTTAACCTGGGGTGCAAAAGTGTTTAATAGGCGAAAATCTATCCCTTGGATCTGGACATCCAGCAATATAGCTCTACCTGGCTCTATTTCTACCATATGTATAACCTTTATGTTATGGTCCATAAAACAAATGCCCACCCTACTGCACACATCAGTCCCCCCGACCAATAACTTGATCCCCATACCCAGGAATTACTCGCAGTTGTTATATGTAACTCAGCTGACAACCTAGCATCTTGTAAAAATATAACACCGTAGGCAAAGTCAGAAAACAAGGCAAATGTTGCCAATAGTTTTTCTCAGATAAAATACTATTTGTATTCATTGAGGCCAGTTTCACTTCATAGTGCCTCATTCCAGATAGTAGCAGTGCTTATAACATATTCATTACATTTTCCTGGATGTGGCCCTAGTGCCCATCCTTCTTGCCCTCATTTTACTGGAGGCTGAGGCTTTTTTCCCTCCAGCTCTGACAGTACATCTGCCTGTGAGGAAGCCCAGGAGGCAGTGTCAGAGTCCATGTCTTTTTCAGAGGATCCATCCCTTAAGATGGAGAATGTATTCATCAGTGGTAAGGGATCTGGCGGAATTGCAGTCATGGCTTTGGCTGCTTTCCCTTTATCTTTTGCTTGTATTGTTTCAAATTCTCTTAACCCTTCCCGGGGGGGGGGAGCATAGACTCCTCTCTGATTACTGTAGGTGCCTCTTGAACAGTGGCAGCAGACTGACATTGCTGTTTAGGGTCAAGGGGAACCTCATTCTGTGTCCTTTTTCCCCCTTCTGGGGTAGGTGCAGAAGGCTGTGGTCTAGGACTGGTGGGGGGTGGCACCCAAAAGCCTGATGCTGCTTTGGATTTATGAATGTAAATATCCTGTATCCCATAATCTGCATCATCTGTGTTGTGGGATACCCATGGACAGTCCATAAATGAATGACCTCCTTTGTCACAGATTGCGTCTCTGTGTGTTTTGGAAATGGAATCCTGTGTTGCTCATTTCCCCACACTGGGTACATTTAAGGCCCTCACAATTAGGGCTGATATGCCTTGCTGACCTGCATTTGAAACACCTCTGGGGCTGTCCAGTATAAAATATGAACTCGTTGTCCCTACCTATATACATACAATTAGGTAGGTGCTGAAAATCATTCCTTTCATATTGTAGTTTAATCTTAATCCTCCATCCACCATTCCAGAATCCCTCTCCATCTAGTATCGGTTCAGGAGTGCTTTGAACCATACACTTTTTCTACAACCAGTACAAGATATTTGCAGTATTTAACCCCTCATGCCTGAAGAGGACTGTTAAGACCCTAAAGGATTGTTTGGTTAGGGGAATCACCTGAAAGTGTGTCCATAGGGGATTTGTTTTTAAAGTCATATACTTTCCCCAGAATCTTTCTAACAGTTCTGGTGTATAAAAACGTATGTCAAAGGTAAATTCAGCTGCAGTGTGTATTAACGCATAAGCGTCCACTGGCATGAAACCCAAGGACTGCTTTGGTAGAGTCTTGCTTACATAGAACCTATCTGGGGGCGTCTCCATTATCCCAGGAATCTAAAACATGCAGTATTTCTCCTTTTAGTCAATTCAATTGGCTTTCAAAATAAGCTGACATAAGTTGGAGCTGTATCATCCCTTGCAGGCCCCTGTTGCAGAATTTTCAGCACCTTCTTCCCCTGCCTCACTTTGTGGGGGAGCAACCGAATCCTGAGAAGCTTCAGAGCGAACATTCTCAGCCCTATCAGGGTCTGTTGCAGTAGTGGAATATGAAATTGTACCTGTAGCCACCTCCTGTGGCTGTGGACTCGCATTGGACTTTGTATTATCCACCTCTTTTCCAGGACTACCATCCTCCTTGTCAGATTCCTCGTGATGATCTTTCTTCCCAGTAGCCATTTTTGTATTTGGCACCCAGACACCTGTAGAGGATTGTTTCCAACCAGTTCCTTTCAGCCCCCCATTCTGACGACCAACTGCTGACATCAACAGTCTACGACCAAGCGACTGGAGGGCGTGGGAAACCAGGAACTTGCTCCTTAACTGTGGGACTGGCTTTGAAAATAAATATTTAGCCGTCGATTCTTTTACTCTACTAGGAGATGATTCCGTAAACATTTCTGTTTCTTTTCTTATTCTTGGTGTTGTCTGTCAGCTTCCAGGTTTTTTTCCTATTGTGAGCAGCTCTTTTTGGAGAATATTCCTTTTCTCCTCTAGTGATAACTCTGGCTCCATTATCACAGTTTCCTCTGATGTGTGGAAATCCTCCATACCTGCCAATTATTCCATTGGTACTTCCCCTCTAGCATCTACAAAGACAGCTAGAGAATCTTAGTTGCCCTCCTCTGCGTTGTTTCCACCCTGTCAACATCCTTACGCTGGTGCGGCCTCCAGAACTGCACACAGTACTCTAGGTGAGGCCTAACCAGCGTCTTGTACAGTGGTATCACCACCTCCCTCCTATGGTTCATAATACCCCCATGTATCCTAACATCCCACTAGCTCTCCCAACTGCTTTTGCAGTCTGTTTGGTAGAATTCAGGCCATTTGATATAATGACTCCCAAATGCATCTCCTCCCTGGTGATCGTCAACAACTCACCCCCCAACATGTAGTTCCCCGCAGGGTTTCTGCTCCTTCTGTGCATGATCTTGCACTTCTTCGCGTTAAACCTTAACTGCCAAACTGCAGACCATTTCTCCAGCTTTTCCAGATCTCTTTTCATTCTCTCTATGTCCCATGGAGTATCTACTCTGTTGCAGATCTTGGCATCATCTGCAAACAGGCATACTTTACCCTCTAGCATTTCTGTTATGTCTGCTATGAAGACATTGAAGAGGACTGGTCCCAGGACTGACCTCTGTGGCACACCACTGGTGACTCCCATTTCTTCCAGCTGTGTGCCATTTACCACCACCCTCTGCCTTCTGTCCATTAACTAATTGCTGACCCAGTTCACCCCCCTGTTTCTTACTCATAGACTCCTCAGCTTGTTTACCAGCCTTCTATGCAGGACTGTGTTGAAGGCCTTGCTGAAATCAAGGTAGGCAATATCCATGCCCCTCCCTGGTCCACCACCTTGGTCACCCAGTCAAAGAAATCTATCAGATTTGTTTGACAGGACCTTCCTACTGTGAACCCATGCTGTCTTAGATCCTGTATGTCAACGGATACCAGGTGATCCACAATATGTTCTGAAGTAGTGTCTCTATTATCTTCCCCACTACCGAGGTGAGACTCATTGGCCTATAGTTCCCTAAGTCCTCCTTGCTACCACTGAAGTGAAGAGGGACCATATTTGCCCTTCTCCAGTTCTGCAGGACCACCTCCGTGTTCAGCGACTCACCGAACAGGGCTGCCAAAGGTGCTGCCAGCTCCATCCTCAGTTCATTTAGGATCCTTGGATGTATTCTGTCTGGCCCCATTGCTTTGTCCACCTTTAGTTCTGTAAGTTCCTCTGGGACCCTCTGTTCTGTAAATGTTGTGAAGCTCAATTCTTCCCCCTCCGCACATCTGTTTTCCAGTTGCAGTCTCTGCCCTGTTCCCTCTCTAACAAAGACCAAGCAGAAGTACCTGTTAAGGATTGTGGCCTTCTCTAGGTCCCGTTCTTCCTTTCTTCATTGTCTAAGTGCTGATGTGTGAAAAGGCTGCTACTAAATATTTACTGTCACTTCACTACCATTTTCTCATTGGTTGTAAATCACTTTGGGATAAAATGTGCATACAACATGTTCTATAAATGCTCATTCTTCTTTTTCTTCTTCTATTACTTCTTCTATTTCTTTTTCTTCTTAATAATAATAATAATCATAATAATTATAAGATTCCAGAAATACTGTATTCTAAAGATAACTGAGACTAAGAAATGGAAATCACCTACTGCTATAATTTATCTGGGTTTTTTTTGTGTTTATTTTTTGTAAAATAATTGTTATTAAGGTTCCAGGCACAGCTTACAAGGAAAACCAAGTGCAATACGCACGCCAGGGTACAACAGAAAATTAAGGTACCTGCTGTTTCAATATATGTGTCAAGAATGTGAACGACACAGAGATACATAAGCAAGGACCTGCAAAGAGAAGATGACTCACAGAGGCTACAGAATGTGCAATGGGGGGAAACTGATACAAAATACTAAATATTACAGATTATAACACATTACAGTTATATGTACCACAATCACCTACCGAACACCATTGCCAAAAGTACAATAGTCACACTTATCAAGACCTTGAGGACAGACATTCAATGCTGAAAGAAGACAGTATACTCCAGGGTGGCCTCTAGTGCCCCTACATGCTGTAGCTTAGTGTATAAGCCTCAGGTTTACCTTGAGCATAATACTGTGCCTTGTCCAAAGACAGCACAACACCAAATATTTGCCTCAGTATGCTATCATGGGGTTGGGGGGGTGAAGTTATCTTGTTCAGAGCAATGATGTTTTTAGCTACAGTCAAAGCCAAACAATGGAGGGTTTTGTCCCACACTAAAGGTGCTGAAATCCACTGTCCCCAGTGGGAAGTCAGATTATATGGTCATGTAATAAAGGCTGCTTGATAACACTCACCTTGATGGAATAGACGTCAGTCCAAAAGGACATGATTTTCAGGCGAGTTAACACCATGTGAAGGAATGTCCTGTCCACAGCCTTGAACTTGGAGACAGACAGAAGTCACATTCGGCTTCATCAAGTGCAACTAACGAGGCGTGTAATAAGTCTATAAATGAAAATTGAATTGTGTTTGCTAAATCCTATTTGTCTTCAAGTAAGTAAGTATTAGACACCCCCCCTTCCATGGAGTAGGCAACAACAGTACCCCATGTCTCTGTTCCTGGCTCTTTTAATACCCTGCAATCCACCCATAATACAAGGATAGGGTCCCCCACTCTATGGAAATTAATAAAGGACCTTTTCCAACTCAGACACAACAGGAGCAGCACCTATGGTCCCCCTGTTACGAATAGTAGTCTGCTGAACCATCAAGCATGTGAAGAACTTAAAAACTGGAAGTCCATATTATACCCCGAGATCCTGGGACTGTAATAATGCCCCTGTGAACAGGTTCCCCACAACCTCCAAGTCTATACCAGCCTAGCACCCCAGGGCTTTCAATACTGCAGGGGAGTAAGGGGGTAGTACTGACATACTATAGGATATATAAGCATAAAGGGAAAACTGATGACCACAACCTATCATATCATGTGCCCACAACCAAGAGGAAATGGTAAGATGGGTAACAGAATTCTTAACATATCCAACAGCACTAGAAAAATGGATGTCAAGCCCCTTTAGGACAAGAAGTTCTACCTGATCCTGTAGCTCCAGAGCCACCCAAGTTGGTTGGTCATCATGCACCAGAGTCAAATGATTCAAAGACGCCAACTGGACTGTCATGGCATGCTTTTCAAAATATGGGAGAGCTGGGCCACCAGCACCCTATTAAGTGTGCATGTTTCTGAGTGTATAGAATGGGGTGAGCTTTAGGGTTGACAACCCCTAGGAAGACTACACACCTGATTTGCTTTAGGTGGTGGCATTGGGGTGTTAGGGTTGGAAACCCTTAGCCACATTCCCCTACTTTTGTCACTTTAGCCTGTACCCTAAATATTGCATTAACACATTTATTTGCAAAGAATTTTCTTACTTTTTGAGATAGCATAATGGCATCCTTATTTTCCTGTTGGAATGCAGGGAAATCCAGTCCCTGCACTCCCATACATCTATACTTTTTGAGAAAGTGTAATGGTATCCATATTTGTCTGATGGAGCACAGGGCCCAAAGGGCTCTGTGCTCCCATCCCTCCATAGATGCATATATGTATGTTTATGGGTAAGCAAATTCCACTTGAAAGACAACAGCAACTAAATTGTCAACATAGCCTTCCTATTGCCCCACCTCATCAACCTGGTAGTAAAAAATGCCAAATCCTCACCCAAACATCATTCTGTGCCAGGAGGTGGGGTATCAAAACAGGAATGTTGATAATTGTGTGTCAAACTCTTGCAAAATTACTAAGTTATGCACCAAAGTTGAAAACTCTATTGAAATACATTGATTTTCCATATGAAAAAATATATTTTTTTGTGAGTCCTTATACAAAACAAGAATCTTGTTTCATATCACGAGTCATGAAACAAGATTTAACATCTTAAAAAAACAAAATTTAAAAGGCATTTCTGCAACAGCTAAGTGCAGAATCCTGCTAAGAGGGCCCCGATAAGCAAGCTACAAATGTCATTTGTGTTGGTTTTCAAATGTGAATTTTTATGGAAAAGGGGAAAACAAGATGGCAGCAAATGAAACACTAGAAACATAGAAACACAGACTTTGACAGCAGAAAAGGACCAATTAGCCCACCCTGTCTGTCCATTTCCCTACCTATTGGATAAGCTGCAAATCCTAGTTAACCAACAGCCTACTTTCTCTTAGCCCCACTATAATTTCCTTATGTCTGTCCCATGCATTCTTGAATTCCCCACTGTTGTTGACCCCTTGATCTCCTCGGGAAGGTTGTTCAATGCATCCATCACCCTCTCCATGAAAAAATACTTCCTCACATTGCCCCTGAGCCACCCCCCCCATTTTCAAATTGTGCCACTTATTCTTCACATCTCTTTTTCTGAAAGATGCTACCCTCTTGGACATTATTGATTCCCTTGAGATACTTAAAAGTTTCTATCATGTTCCCCCTCTCTCCTTTCCTTGAGGGTATATAGATTAAGCTGCTTTAGTCTCTTTTCATATGGCATCTGGTGCAAACCCTGCACCATTTAAGTTGCCTCCTCTGGACAGCCTCCATCCTGTCTATGTCCTTGCAGACATGGGTCTTCAGAACTGCATGCAGTACTCCAGATGGGGTTTCACCAACTGTCTGTACAGAGGGATGACAACTTCCATTTTCTACTGGTGATGCCTCTCCCTATGCATCCCAGTATCCCCCCAGCCTTCTTTACTGCCTTTTCATATTGCTTGCCTACCTTTAGGCCATGTGATATGACTACCTCCAGATCCCTTTCCATTTTTCCCCTCATGAAAAAAGATTGTCCCTGCACAGAAAAAGGTTCTTTTTTCATTTCATACAACTATTTTTCAGTGCTTACTGAGCATACTCAGAACCAAGTATTCAAAGTTTCAAAATTAAATAACTTTTAAAATGGATTAATATTTTTTCACCAAACAAGCAAAAGGCTCATCTGTGGGCCAGTCCCTTTCTACCCAGAACATTTCAGGCCAAAACTCAAAAGCATCTGGGTGCTAGCCAAGTTGACACAAAACCCATTCAAACCAATGGGACAAAATTTAGAAAAATTCACTTTTTGCACTGTATCTTGTAACCCGCACATCTGACTGGAACAAAACTTGTCACATCAAGAGAGCTGCCCTATGAAACCACACATGCAAAATTTTATGCAAATCAATTGAAAGGTTGCAAAGTTATGAATGCGCAAATTTTGGGGTTTAAAATTGAAGAACCCATACAACACTAAATATAGGGAAGCGAATATGTCCCTATAAATAATATGTAACAATGCTCTGATACCAGAGTGGAAAATTTAACTTGCCCATTTCAGTCCTTGCCACATGAGCTGAGACAGATTGAGGTGTTCTTAACAAAGACCTGCCTGTTATATTTGACACTTTGGGCCTGATCTTCAATGGGCTCTCACTCCCTCACATCTTTCGGTAAATGTGCTATTGCATATGCCCTTCCCTCCATTTGGAACCAATTACAAACCGTACTGAAACTAACTAGCACAGTTTCAATAAACTTCTACAGATTGCTAAGTTCAGCCAAAATAAAAGACACCTGTAACTGTCATTAAGTCTCTTCCTTCCCCATGTGTGCCATATTTACCCACTGGTAAGGTATAATTGATTTGTCATATTAACTGCTTTCCCTTCCCCTTCTACTCCTGGCTTTATCTTTGCTTATGCTCCACTGCTACTCTATCAAATCACTCCTCCCCCCCCATATCAGTTGTAGACTGTTGTTTATTCTAGCTGCCAAAATACTGTATATGTATTGCACACACCAGTCATCATGTTTCATTTATCAGTATGCAACCTGTAAGTCGCTTCCCTGTCTCATATCAATGTTTACCACCTGCGGTCACCCTATATGGTACCCTTGTAAGTATATCGAGCCTGTATCATGTAACGTGCATTTCATGTATATACTGTTATTACCTATCTGTGTTTGTACTTTAAGTGTTTATGTCACAGGACCTCCTTGTGAATGAGCTTGCTCAATGGAGTTTTCCTGCAATAAACTTGAACTTGAAACTTGAACATCTGTACAGGGGGAGTTATGAGTACTTTTGGCATGCAAAGGACTTGGTCACTTAATTCCAGAACCTTTGTGTATTCACAACCCTGGTAGCGTGCCCCCTCCACACTAATACTAAACTGTATGGCAGTCTATCTGGGCAGGTCAGGGGGTAGGGGTGGGTTTGTGCCACATCCAGAAAGGATGGTCTGCAATGTGAACCACCAGCACATTGGACACAGGCTGTGCATCCCTAAGGGATGCATTAGGGGTTACACCCCCCCTTTGCATATCCAAAATGGTTGACTCATGGCCTGCTCCACCTTCTCCCCTACCAGCTCTGGCCCTAGCAACCTCCACAGTGGGTTAGTGGCTGTACTAGCATGAGCCATAGAGACTTCTAATTAGTTTATGTTTTTAGTGGGGCTATGACAGTCCTTGCATGACTACTGTATCTCATCATCCTCTGCACCCTGCACAGGCAGGGATCATCTGGTAGTCAGGCATGAGAATTCAACTCCATGGTCTGGAATGGCTCTGCCTCCTGCTGCCCCCTGCCTCAGCACTCAGATCCACACCAGCAGATCATGGTGGGTGTGGGTTGTGATGCAGTTTGTTACAGATGGACATCGGGGTGTGCACAGACATCTTGGGCCCAGTATTCAAAAATGCACAAAGCAGAGCACAAAATTTTGTGCTCTGCTTTTCAAGTGCCCAGGACTCCCAGGATGCTATATTCAGTCAGACCGCACACCAGTATTATCTGACTGAATATAGGGCCAAGTCTGCACAGTGCTAAGTAAAGTAGTGCTACTCAGACATGAATCCCTACTGTGCAGAGAATAGTGCTGCCAGTGTGGAAAATGCCAGAGCACTATCCATGATTTTTAGCGCGGCCCATTCAACTGAGTCCATTAAACATGCAAGGTGATAAGGGGCCATTTGCATGCTCATTATGGGCTCATTTCCATAGGTAGTGGTAGCAGGTTTGCGCAGCGTAGCCCCCCCCTTCAATTGCCCGGTCCCATTGATGGAAGGATCATCTCTGGTGCCTAGTGTTCCTCCTCATACTGATTGCCAACCTATAACCCTCATGATCATTGCTGGTGCCTTGTGGTTCTCCCCTTCAATAGCCAGCCTGTAAACCCAAAGATCATCCCTGTTGCCTAGTGGTTGCCCACCTCCAATCGCCAGCCCTTAAATCCAAGGAGCATTCTTGGTGCCTAATGTCCCCTTCCCAATCTATGGCACATATACTATAATGGACATCCCTGGTGCCTAGTGGTTCCCCCCCCCTCCAGTCTCTAGCCCATATCCTAAAATGAGCATCTCTGGCACCTAGTGTTTCTCCCCTCCAATCCCAGACCCATAAAACAATAGCATATCCCTGGTGTCCAGCTGCACCCCCCACCCACCGAGCACCACCCAAGAACACCATGAAGAGTTCCCAGTGGCCAGTGTCATCCCCTTGACTCTGATCCCCAGTCCCATAACAGACAGCATAATGTGGCAAAGATCTGGAACCTGAACATGCATCGCAACACACCACACACAAATAGTCTCTGGTGTCCTGTGGTACTCCCCCCACCCATCGCCGTCACTGTCGGAAGAGGTTAAGAATCCCTGGTGTTTAGTTGCCCCCCCACTGCAGCACCGACCACCTACCTATCCACCCCTCCCCCCCTTACTGGAATCCTAGGTGCCATGGGATCTATGCTGTGACTGGCACAACCCTTCTCTCACCTCCTTGGCAGGTCGCCATATGCACAGGCAGGAAGTGTGCATTCTATGTATAGGACAGGGTGTGCGCTCCCTGTCTGTGCATATGGTGACCAACCAAGGAGGTGAGATGAGGGCTCTGCTAATTTCCATATGGGTCCCGCTGCATGGAAGATTCTGATAAGGGGGAAGCGGGGGTGAATGGGTGGTGGGGGCGCAGTGGGGGGCCGCTAGACACCAGAGATTCTTAACCCCTCCCAACAGTCATGGCGATGGGTTGGTGCAGGGTACTACAGGACACAAGGTACTGTTCATGTATGGAGTGTTGCTATGCATATTCAGGTGCCACATCCTGGGTCCATTGTTATTCCTAATCTATGTAAATAATCTGGACTTGGGCATCATAAACTCCAATATTCACTTATTTGCAGACAATACAGTCCTCTACATATTGAATCCTTCAGTTTGCCAAGTATGTTCTGTTCTCCAGTCTGATTTTATCAAACTTCAACATAACTTGATAACAGCCAAACTACTCCTAAATGAAAAAAAAAACAAAGGTTGTGTTCTTCTATCCCCCTGATGTCCCCTCAGTATGCCCCATGACAAACCACTATGCTCCCATCACCACCCTATCAGAAGACTCATTCGAACTGGTGAATTACTTTAAATACTTAGGCTTCATACTTGACTCACACATATCCTTTTCATCATATGTCGAAGCTCTCACAAAAAATCTGAAATTTAGGCTTGGCTTCTTGTTCAGGAAGAAATCATTGTTCTCACAAGAGTCCAGAACTAGACTGGTACGTGCCACCTTCGTGCCTCTTCTTGATTACGCTGATGTTCTCTATAATAATTGTGCACCTGTCTACCCGTTTAAGTTAGACACACTCTATCATCGGGCCATCCATTTCAATACCAATGCCCCAGTCAGAATCCATCATTGTACCTTGTATGAGGCGATGAAGTGGACCTCCTTATCCACCAGGAGAATGGTGCACATTTTTACTTGGACATATAAAGTGCTCTTCAATAAGCTACCCTATTATATATCAGGCTTCTTCTCACGCTCAACTAGCATCTACACCCTCAGAAAATGTGCATATATTACTCTGATTGTACCAAATTATCAGACACGGTTTGGTAGGATATCTATAAGCTTTTCTCTTCCCTGCCTTTGGAATAAGCTTCAAGCTACCCTAAAACTCCATACCCTTATCCCAGTTAGGGCGATTGTTGGTAGGGAGAGCCCTGTTGAGACCTGCAACTGCACTTAGCTTCCCTCGCAGGTCTACCTTCTCCCCATCCCTCTCTTATTTGTCTTTGTAAATTCCTGTGTATACTGGAATGCATCTTCCTTCTCTCCCCTCCCTCCCTTCCTCCCGCCCTCCCTACCTACCTTCCTTCCTTCCTTCCTTCCCTTTTGTCCATTCTACCTAAGTTGTTATCTGCCTTATTTATTAGGTGTGGGAAACTTACTGTTAAGTGATGCTTCTAATTTATGTCTATGTGTTGCTATAACCAACCTGTTCTATGTATCGTGATATCCCTGCTGTTTTTTTATGTTGTACTACTTGTATTGATTGTCTCTGATGATTTTCATTGGGTGGTGGTAACCTTACTGTCATGTGATGCTTTTGTCTTTATGTATTTGTTACAACCAATCTACTCTATGTACCATGATACACCTGCTGTACTACTATGATGTTTCCTTTACTGTCTGTGATGTTTAGTACTTCGTATCAGGGACCTCCTTGTGAATGAGTGTACTCAATGGAAGCTATCCCTGCACAATAAACTAAACTGAACTAAACATCATTGCCACACTATATCTGCTATAGGGCTGGGGATCAGAGCCAGGAGGAGGAGAAGACACTGGCCGCTGGGAACTCTTCAGTGTTAGCTGGCGGGCTCAGAGTGTGGGGGTACCACTTTACACTAAGGATGTGCTATCATTTTACTGGTCCACAATCAAGGGGACACTAAGCACTAGGGATTCTTCTTATAGGATATGGTCTGGGGACCAGGGGGACTGCTAGGCATTGGGGATGCTCATTACTGTATACGGACCTTAGATGGGGGAAACCACTAGGCACCAGGGATGTTCCTTCTGTTTATGGGCTGGTGATCAGAGGGAGGAGGACAACTAGACACCAGGGATTCATTCCAGCATGGGGGAGCTTGCATTCAGAGGGGGGACCACTAGTCACCAGAGATTCATTCCTGCATGTGGTGGCTGGCGATTGGAGAGAGGGGACCATGGGCCACCAGGGTGTCATGACTTCATGGAGGGGCTGGTGATCAGTGGGTGGGGGTGACGACTAGGCACCAGTGAATCTTTCTCACCTTACTGGTCTGGGGTCCGTGGAGGGGCACCACTGAGCACCAGGGGCAGCTTTGGGTGGCTGTTGTCATGGCAGGCAGCTGTGGTACCTTTGGCCACTGCTAGGGCATTGTGCTCCATTAAGAGGAGGTTTGTCCCATAATAGTTTGTGGCAGTTTGGGTGGGAATTACCACCAGGGCATACTTCTGAATATCTTGTTGCACCCATATGCAGGGTGAGCCCTCTGCTTTGCATAGGTAAAGTGGTACTTTTGCACTAGTGGCACAAATATTTTTTTTTCCATGCTGTGAGGGTGTCTGAAAATAGACCCCCCCACACACACACACAAACACACACGCATACACACACACATACACACACCGGGTGCAAAAACCAGTTTGTGCGCTCAAACAACCATTTGCACCAATGCAATCTTTTGAATATTGGGCCCCTTGCCTCTTGTAGGGGGGACATTCTCAAAACAAAATTTACAAATGTCCACACTTTTTTCTTTTTTGTATGACGTGACATTTATTGTCAATTTATTTGCTCCAGTGTTTCACCATTCACTTAGTGGCTTCTTCAGGGAGCTTTTTTATGTTGGCTCGCACATGTGCAGCCAACATATTGGGGTAGTAGCACATTGGAGGCACGGTCACTGTTGGGTGAATGCAGGGAATGCATTAGTAGGTGCATCACTCATTCCTCAAACAGCCTGCATGCTGCGACTATGTGGGCAAGAAGACGAGAAAAGGTCCACAATACGCAGCAAGCTCTCACACACAGCTAATTCCGTATTACGCTTACCCTGCTGGAGACATAAAAAAAAAACATGGTGGCACACTGATAGCCATAATGTCGACTTCAGGGGTGCCCAACTCTTTGTCGGCATGCCCTGTGCCCAATGTATGAGCCGACAGGGAGCCCACTCCCATTGGCATAAAGCACCACCCATTTGTTATATGCTGAGGTGGGTGCCCAACCCCTCAGCTTTTGCCCCCTCACTTTCCCTTGTGTACAACAACAGGGTGCCAATCCCCCATTGGCTAAAGCATCCCCAAAACTATTTTAGGTGGCATGCTGGGAGCCCACCCAGCATGCCAAATCCCTAAAAATAAAAGAGTCCTGTGATTTTTTTTAACTTGTGAAAAAAGGAAACAGTCCCTCGCTGTCTCCCTGCCCCCTCCCACAACCTGCACCCACCATCTGCACACCCTGCCTCCTCACAACCCCCCTCACCCCATACTTACCTCCAGAGTCTGGCTCGATGATGTTCGGTGGATCGGGAACACGTCTGCACTCTTCAAAGCTGACCACGAACTGAAGAAATGCCGGTAAACTGTATAATGGCATAAATAGGGTTTTTTCAACTTTGGTGCATATCTCAGGCATTTTTTGGAATTTATGAACCAAATTTTCAACATGGGGTTATTGGGATCCCTCCTCATGAATTCAGTCACTGTCACAATGTTATTTGGTCCCAAAAGGTGATTTCTGGTCACTGTGCGGAATCACCTTTTGGGACTGAGTAATGAAATGACAGTGCAACTGTTCATGAGGGGGGCTCTCAAAAAGCCTATGTTGCAAATTTGGTGGAAAACATCCCAGCAATGGCTGTTTTATGAGCGTGCGTTGCGCTGTTTCCACGCACACCCCTAATTTCATGCATTTGTAATATTTTCACTCCAGATTTTCATAATTGGCATTTTTCCACATTCCACACCTCCTTATGAACAGTACAGCTGTCATTTTGCATATCCTGGCCAAAATGTTTTTTTTGCACATCAAGCGCAGAATAGCGTGGTTGCTGTGCGAAATAAGTTTTCAGGACAGTTTGAGGAAATGACAGTGACACTGTTGATGAGCAGAGGTCCAAAAATGTCTATGTTGAAAATTTGGTGCCAAAAGTCCATAAAATGACTGTATTACAAGCGTGTGTTGCGCAGTTTCCACGCAACCTTGTAACTTCTCAAATTTGCAATATTTCCATGCCAGATTTTCAACACTGGCATTTTTTCACACCTCCTTATGAACAGTACAGCTGTCAGTTTTGACATCCTGCCCATAATGTGTTTCCACACCTGTGGCGCACAATGGCGTGGTTGCTGTGGGAAATCAACATTTGGGACAGAGTAACAAAATCACAGTGCCACTGTTCATGAAGGGAGCTCCCAAAATGCCTATGTTAAAAATGTGCCTAACAAACTCCCCACAATAATTGGGTTACGGACATGTACTACGCAGTTTCTATGCATGCTCATGACATCACCAATTTTTCATATTTTCACTCCAGATTTTCAACTATGCCATTTTTTTACGCCTCCTCATGAACAATACAGCTGTCATTTTCCACATCCTGCCCAAAATGTATTTTCATCCCTGTGTTGCCAATTGGTATAGCCACTGTGCAAAACCACCTTTCAGCTAACAATCTGATTGTGCAACTTTTCATGAGGTGGGCTCACAAAAAGCCCATGTTGAAAATTTGGAGTGAAAATACCAACACACGCCTATGGTGCTAGGGTCCCCAACTGTAGCACCCCACCCTGTAGAGACTGAAAGGCATCAGGGGGTGTGACTTGGGATCATCCGCTGTAATGCTCACACCATTCCAACCCCACTCCCACCCTGCAGCCAGTGACAGGCATCATGGTGTGCCTTTCACTGTTCGGCTACACAGTTCACCCCATTCTCCTATACTGCACCCACCTCAGTGTGTTTTCTTATGGAATGGGGTAAGTATAACACCCAAAGGCCCCAAAGCACACCGCAACACTTGCCAGTGTCTTCAAGGTTGGGTGAGGTATAATGGCATGAGCATTATAGATGATGACCCAAAGGCACAGCCCAATGACTGTTGGTCTCTACAGGGTGGGAATGGGGGGGGGGGTTGGTGTCAGTTCAATACTTCACTGACATTCCTATTACACATCTCTAACTCCGGCACTACCAATGCCAATGCCAGTGAGAGAACATTTGGCATTGACAAATGCTTGTTTTATTTGGCACTGCTTTCCAAAAATACACAAAGTATAACTAGTTTTCTTATTTAATTGTTTATTACATTCAAAGTTTCAGCCCAAAGATATTAGTTTTTTTTGTTTTAACTTTTTTTATATATTAAGCTCTGCACAAGTTACAGTCACATTAAACTGTTATTCCAATGAGATGGTTAAGCATTGTTTTTTAGAGTTGGCAATGCATTAGCAGCTCATATTGCATTGTTTTTCAGTGCTTAACCAGCTCAAGGGCAATGTTTATAAAAATGTTTATGCAACTCATTTGAAAGGCATCTGCAGTCCAGTCACATTACAATGCAAAACTGCATTATAACACTTAAGAAACAGTTTGCACAGGGTTTTGCTCTGGGTCCAGCAACTGTTATGCAACTCAATAAGAAATGTTTAACCAGCTTATTGGAGAAATAGTTTAATGTGACTTGTACTGTACTTTCAACATTTCAGACTCTATTTTCAAAGCCCGGGGAATGACGCAAGGTGCCTGCACCAAACATAAATGATGCAAGTGGCAACTTATGTCATATGATGTGGCACTCCTAATTTTCAAATGTGGTATGCATCAAGAAGGGGAGCTGCTGGACCAAAGTGGCACTGTGCCAGCCCTGCACCATAAAGCAGGGTACGACAGTTCGCAAGGGGGCTTACAGCATGGCAGGGCTGCAACATCTGCTTTTTTGAGATTTTGCAAGCACCACCATGGGTGCAGCAAGGGGCTCAACTTAGACCTGCCAGGATGTGGTCTAAGTGACTTGTGCCAGTGCCACACACTGTGGCTAATAAGGAGGCATCTGAGTGTGGGGTCATTGGGCAGAAAGGGCACGGGAGATGGCATGGGTGGAGTTGGTGAGACAGCTAGGCATGTACGGGAGTGATGTGGCATCCAGTGGGGTGCATTTGCTTTTGTATTTCTATTGGCAATGTCTGTCAGTCAGTAGTAGTTTATTATATATTACTGTACCCATTAATTATAGTGGACATACATAAACAAATCATATCCATGGAGGACAAGTGATATTTCTGAATGACATGACATCATATTGAAATGTAACAAAGTAGATCTCACAACTGTTAAGTTATACAGACCATAACAATCATATGACACCCCCAATAATAGGTCTATATTAATAATAGGTCTTCGCCCTTGGGGTTTATGGGGCATCGCACACCTCAGGTGTGCATAACATTTATTTATTTATTTATTTATGACTTAACTAACCGGGTAAGTGCTCTGGTCCAAGGGACCATTCACAGGCATGACCCGGGCCAATAAGGTACAAGCAAGAAGAGATACAGAGTAATCAAACTGTACAATATGGAAACATACACTGCAAAAGTAAAATCCAAGGGGAAAATACTGAAGAACTAATAACAGTAACAGTAATAAATGTAATAGAAAGGTTTCTAAGCATTAAACAAAAATTAAACTGTGCTAAAAATGCAGATAAACGTGTCAAGAACAAATGAACAGTGGTAAAATGCAAATAACATTAAAAAAAGCAGTCACACAGGGCTAACATCAATCATCAGACAAACAAACAGACCCCCTTCCCACACACACACACAAGCAAGCTGCATACCCAAACCTAGCTAATAACCCTGCCAGGAGAAGGAAGGAGGTAAACCAATTGTGGCAGCACAGTAGTTCTGGATAAGGATGGAGGCTATAAGAGGAAGGGATTTCTTGCTGTGGAATATAACAAGGTCATCAGCGTAAAGGAGGGATTTGCAGGTGACGCAATCTGAGGAGAGGGTGTTGACAAATATGGTAAAGAACAGGGGGCCAAAGATTGATCCCTGGGGTACCCCGGTGGAAACAGAAAGGGCTGGAGAAGTGGCTTGGCCAATGCACACTGATTGGGAGCGATCAGAGAAGTAGCTGTGAAACCAATTTTTGGTCTCCACTGAACAACCGATTAGGTGCAACTTGGAGAGGAGGAGAGTATGGTTTACTAGATCAAATGCTTTAGGCTGGTCCACAGAGACAGCTCCAGTGACATGCCCTTGGTCCGAATTTATGAATATGTGATCAGTGAATAGAGCCAGGGCAGTAGTGGTGCTATAGTGCCTATGGAAGCCATGCTGCTGGCTGCATAAGATATTGTAATTAACAAGGTACTCAGATAGCTGGTGATGCACAATTTTTTCAAGGAGCTTACTGAGGTGGAGGAAAATAGATATTGGTCAATAGTTGTCAGACTAGAGGGGGTCACCAGATTTAAAGATAGAAACTACTTTAGCAGTTTTCCAGAGGAGAGGCATAGAGGGGGTAGTAAGGACAAGACTGAAAATGAAGGTGAGGGGTTTGGCCATTACAGAGGAAACAAGTTTAAGCTGCACAGGGGAGAGGCCACCAGAGCCTGGGCTACCCTGGTTTGGTAGGCTTCTGAGGAGTTTAAGGGTGTCCTTAGGGGAGATGGTCTTGAAATAGAAAGGTGGGCGGGGAGGGGTGGCTGAAACTGTAGAAGCAGGAATCGGGGAGAGAGTAAGGCCTTCCATGAGCGGGTGGCTGGTGGGAGGTTGGGCAGGGTGCAGAGTAAGAGGGGGGAGGGAAGGAGGGAGGAAGCAAGCACAGGACCTTTAGCTGGCAGGATAGCTAGAAGGCAGTTTGATAAGGACAGCTGACAGATCAGTGAATTTATTGTTAAATGCCTTAGTTACCTTAACAGGGTCAGTCAAAGGGTCAGATGGGGAACTTAGATGAATATCAGTGCGGTTCGTACAAGGGGTGAGAAGGGTGCTAATGGAGTCCCAGAATTTTCTGGGATTGCCTAAGCTATCCATCTGCAGGTTGATAAAGTAATTTAGTTTCAGGGGCCCTGGTCAGATGCTTGCATCAGTTGCGCAGATGACGGTATTCATGCCATATGGTAGGGGAAGGGATAAATTTATGGGCAGCCCATTTACGTTCCCTCTCCTTCATGAGGGAGAGGAGGTCCTTAGAGATCCAACATGTACAACCGCCACAAACTCTCCAAGTTGTGAAAGGGAAGTGGTGGTCCTGTAGGTCCAGGAGGATATTTGTGAAGTGGATGACTGCAAGAGTTACATCTGAGAGAGCATAGAGGCCCTGCCAGTTTATGGCTCTACCTTCATCATTAATCACACTTCCTCATTCATTATTCTATATCTAATTATATATGATGTTATATTTATAAAGCACAGTATCTGAAAATGCATTCTCATCATACATTTACTGTAATTTGTCTTTGTTGGAGACTGCTGATCTAGGCAGAGTGAATATGGGCAAAACACCATAACAAGTATAACACTGGCCCAGCCTGGTTAACCCATAACACTAGGAAAACAGCATTTGCTGTTTATTTTTTCTCTTGTCTTATCTGTTTATTCTCCTCCCCTGGCACTCCTGCTGATGACTCCTTCAGAGTGCCAATGCTCTACCACACTACCACCACCTCAACCCTGCACCACCATCTCCTGACCCTGTCTCGCAACCTTACCTAGGGTAACCCAACACATCCCTGTGTTGGGAGGGTCCCTCTCTTCTGAGGGGGAAGCACCAGCAAGTGCAACTTCGTATCCCTGGAGGCTGCCGCCGGGTCGGTCTTCATGGCGGTGCAGGCCTGGTGCTCATCATCTGGTCGACAGGGGGCCCATTTTCACGTTTTTCTGTAGCCCGCCCACACAGTAGCCTGCATACAGACAGCATCCTGAGGTGGCGACATACAGGAGGGCATGTCTAGGCTTCACGCCCCTCAAGCTCATCCCCAATCCTCCTCCAAGAGACCAGGCTTGACCCCCCCCAGGAGGGCAGTGTCCAATGTATGCTTGTGAATTGAATCCCCTCCCTGTAGGTCTCTGCTCCTGGTACCCGGGTTACCAGCGTGCTAAGCGAACCCCTTCGCTCAGCGCCATGGAGCCCTGCTGTTGCTGTTTAATTAATTTACTCTGAAGTCGAAGATGATGGTTTGCCTGTTTGTCCATAATTCTTCACTGTGTGATATATTTTGAAGCATCTTCCCACACAAAGTGGAATGTTGTCGTCACAACAGTAGTACTGAATTTCAAAAGCTCCTTCATGTGTTCCTTGTTTTTGTTTCAAGCCATTGGCTGTCAGGGAGCATGAGGTCTTAGCAGAGCAAACCTGCAAATTCTGGTAGGGTTCTGCTTTTCAGTGTAGGAGGGATTTTCATTGCAAAGTGTCTAGAAGCAAAGCACAATTCTGTGTCTGCATTCGACACGTATCTGTAGTTTGCTTTAGCATTGCAAAGGAGAGTTTCTTCAAGCTCTTCCCAGACCTCGGCAACATAGTGGTAGTGGAAGTTTTTACCACCATTTCCCTTTTATATAGCAAAAAGAATTAAATACAGCAATATCAAGGAGGAAGAAAAACAATTTCTTGTACCGCTTTCTGGTTTTCTGAATTGCCGACAGCCAAACATTTTTGAGCCTGGACTGTTCTCTTTCTCAAGACGCCTTGAGAAAGAGCACAGTCCGTGCTCGAAAATGTTTGGTGGTGTGAGGTGGAATGGCCCCATTTTAATGAAATAAATTGTGCATTTCTTTGAATAAGACACCTTAGGGTGAAGAGTTTTTTCTCTAGTGAAGCCTAAGCTCTGCTGTTTGTTGACTAATTAAAAGAGATGGCAGCCCATGCCCAATGGAGCATGTGTGGCTGCTGAGAGTAACATTTTAGGAAGCCATGGCTCCAAAGGGAGTGTTTTCAACTGCGGCTGGAATAAATATAATACCCTGGCTCCAGGGCAGGCAGCAAAGCCAGGGATCATCATCAGAAAGCCTCTGGTTTTGGGGGGAAAGTGGTTCTTGCCCTAGAATGGACTAAATAATAAAAATAGTGGCAGACTGTTGGACTGCATATAAACAAATATGGCATCCCCCCATAGGACTCAGAATCAAGGGGCTGCTCAGCAGAGTGTGAAAGGTCACTGAAAAAAATGGGAGGCATGCAGCCAATCAGCTAGAGGTTGTGCAAAATGTATTAGTACCTCTTGTAGCCCACCAAATCAGGAGATCAGCCTGAGTTTGAGTGCAGGAGAGACTGCTCTGCGTTACCCAGCCCGATTTCTGCATTTTTGGACCCAATGGCTATTTCGGCCCCAGCCTTTCACAAATCGGCAGATCACTTTAAAATTCCAGCATCTACAGAGAGAGGTAGAATACGGAGACATGATGAACTGCGGAGTGCCTGGAGCTTCATTGTGAGAGCAGAGACTGCAAGTGGGCAGCCTGTTAGAAAAGTGCTGCAACCCTTGAGAAAATTCTGAGACACTGTGTTTCCCCCTCAGTAGGGTAAGTTGTGAAAGTGACAATTGCAGAAAGCAGAGAGGCCAGGTATGCTGAGTCTAAAGACTGTGCCAAAGCCCAGCCAATATTGTGTTTGGAGGAGCTGAAGTAAGAGTGCTTGGGCTACAGACTGAGTCAGAGTCCAACTTCTAATAGTGTTTTCATGAGTGTGCAACAGAGGGGTCTAGGGGACAATTCCTGCCCTGTCCCCAGACCGAAGATGGAGAAGACCAGTGAAGAAGATGGTGAGAGACCAGCCTGTTGAAAACTGTCTACAATGGGTTAAATGGCAAAGTTGGCAAAGCCATGCAGGTGAAGACCAGCGTTCTCCAATCTCTTTGGTCCACCTGCTGCTGCTGTAGTGCATCACCAAGATACCACCACAGTGCTGTGAAAGTCAGCCTGCTGAAACACCCTTTTGATCATTGAAACTGTAAGTACCTCTAGGCTGCAGCTCAGGGTAGAACTTTATTTGCTAGCTAGTCAGGAAAAGGGGTTACGTCCTTGGCAGGACTGTGCCAAGTATAAAGCTGCACCTGGGCAGTAGTTAAAGGTTGCATCTGTTTAAAAGTTATTTGGGCCCCAACAAAAGATCCCCAGCATCGAAAGCTGAACCATGGTGTGGTACCCACTGTAGCGGACTACAGTGACTTTGCAGCTGCCAGTAGGAAGCCATGTGCCCCCGCAGGTGGGAGGTGGAGATATTGTGTGGAGTTACATTGTTGAGAGTTATTAATGTTGTTGTGCTATTTTCCTCCCTTTTCTCCCCTTCTCCCAAAATAAATACTGTTAATTGTTTATGTTATATTCTGGTACTCTGCATCATTGCAAGAGGGGGGAGATGTTACTGTGTGGGGAAGTGTCTTGGGAGCAATTATTGTATATTTCCTAGGGGGTGGTAACCTGTAATCTGTTCACAGATATTCTCTGCCATTACCCCAGGTAGAGGCACAGTGCCACTTCTTCTCTCCACTCCTGAACCCAGGCTGATCCCCTCAGAAGAGTGTGCAGTGTGGACCCCAAGGTCCTCAGAACAGCCAAGGTGAGTCAAAGGGCTGTTACACAAGAATTTTAGAATATTCATGAACCTGTCCCTGCTCATAAGTAAGTGCACTATAGATACGAACATACAAAACTGACAGCAGATACAGGCCATTCGGTCTATCTAGTCTGCTCGAGTGTGCAGCACTTCAGTCCATTAGACTGCAGCTGCCCCCCCATATATGCCCTTCCCCATCTCCCACCCCCTCCCTATTTGTACCCTCCCTTGAATCTGTCCCACCCCCTCTTGAAGCCCCCAACACTCTGCAGTGATACAACTTCCTCTGGCAGAGCGTTCCACCCTGCCACCAACCTTTCTGTGAAATAGTGCTTCCTCAGTTGCCTCTTGAACCTGCCCCCTTCCAACTTCATAGAGTGTCCCCTGGTTTCTCTTCTGCCTTTCAGATTGAACATACCCTGGTGTCAACTTTGTTCAAACCTTTCAGGTACCTGAAGGTCTCAATCATATCCCCTCTCTCTCTTCTTTCCTCCAGGGAATACATATTAAGCTCTCTCAGTCTATCATCATATGGTCTGTCCCCCAACCCCAAGATAAGTTTTCTTGCCCTGCACTGTACCCCCTCCATTAGTTTGATGCCCCTTTTCAAGTAGGGGCACCAAAATTGCACCAGTACTCTAGATGCGGTCTCACCAGGGACCTGTACAGGGGCAAGATGACCTCCCCACTCCTTGAAGTAATCTCCCCTTGCTATGCACCCTAGCAACCTGTTTGCCTTCACTACTGCCTTCCTGCACTGAGCAGAGTGGTTCATCTCCCCGGTTACCAGCACTCCCAGATCCTTCTCCTCCTTGGATTTTGTTACCAGGACACCCTCCTGCCAGTGATTGTGTCCTGGGTTCTTGCCTCTAAAATGCATCACTTTGCACATCTTGGCATTGAAACCAAGTTGCCAAGTTCCTTCAGGTTTGCCAAATCCTCCTGAAGTGCTTTTGCTCCCTCCCCCCATCTACCTCTGCACAAATCTTTGCGTCATCTGCAAAGAGACTGATCTTGCTCTTAATCCCTACTGCAATTTCGGCTATGAAAATGTTAAACAGAACTGGTCCCTGCACCAAGCCCTGTGGCACACCACTTTTTACTGCTCTGGGTTCAGATGCCCTCCCTCCCACTACTACCTTCTGTTGTCTACCCTGCAGCCAGTTCTCAACCCATCTGACTAGTTTCCTCCCTGCTCCCAGACTTTTCAACTTTCAGGTCAGCCTACCATGAGGCACCAAGTCAAAGACCTTGCTGAAATTCAGGTAGAGGACATCCATCACATGTCCCCTGTCCAGTACCCTCATAACCCAGTCGTAAAGATCAACAAAGTTCGTCTGGCAGGATCTGCCCAAGACAAACCCATGCTGTCTGCTGTCCTGGAGATTGTTATCATCAAGAAATTGCGCCAGATTTTCCTTGAGGATTGTCTCCATCAGTTTTCCCACAAATGCAGTAAGGCTCACTGGTCTGTAATTCCCCAGTTCATTCTTGGACCCACTCTTATGCAGAGGTACCACATGTGCTTACCTCCAGTCCCTGGGCATGTACCCCGAGTTCAGAGAGGTATTGAACAGATCCACCAAAGTCCCATGCCAGGAACTCTGCCAACTCTCTCAGGACCCTGGGGTGGACTCCATCAGTGCCAGGTGCCTTGCCCACCTTCAGGGACTTAAGGCCCTACCTCACACTTTCCATCATGATTTCCCAATCCATGGTTGCTTCTCCCCCACCCTCTCTGTACCTCGCCCTTCTTCTCAGGTATGGGCCCATCCCTCTCCTTGGTGAAGATTGAACAAAAGTATTCATTAAGTACTTCTGCCTGCTCAGCCCTCTTTTCTACCCACCCACTTCCCCTCCTGATCCTAACAATTTGATCCTTGCTCTTCCTCATCTCTCTGATATATCTGAAGAAATCCTTTTCTCCTTCTTTGATCCCCTGTGCTACATTCTCTAGCCACCTTTGCAGTCCTTACTACTCTGCTCACTTCTCTTGATTTCTTCACATATTCTTCTCTGTCTTCTACCCTGTTGGATCTCTTGTAGATCAAAAATGCATTCCTCTTTTCCCTCACTTTCTCCACAACCTCTCTACTCATCCAACTTGATTTCTTGGTCCTGGCTTTCTTGCTCTGACTCTTGACACAAGTTTTAGTGGCTTCAACCAGTCCTGCCTTGATAACTGCCCATTTCTGTTCCATGTCCATTTTTGGGTGGATGCTTGACATATGACTTTCCAATATGTATCCCATCCTGCCAAAGTCCACCCTTTTGAAGTCAAAGACTCTAGTTTTTGTAGCGGCTATTCCGTACCCAGATTGATTGAGAACCACGCTGTGCAGTGGTCACTACATGCTACAGGTTCTTTCACCATTACATCCCTGTCCTGTTCACCATCTTCCAGTACCAGGTCTAGTATATTCTCCTCCCTCGTTGGTTCCATTAGTCTCTGGGTAAGGAAGCCATCCTGGAATGGCTCCAGGAGGATCTGCTCCCTGGCGCAAGTGGTTGCTGGGATGCTGCAATCCACCCCCAGAAGATTAAAATCCCCCAACACCACTGTGTTCCCTTTCCCACTATGCCTCCTTATCTGCTCCCCCAGTTCCCTGTCAATGACCTCCTTCTGGGCCAGAGGTCTAGAAACAACCCCCAGACAGATCTTGGTCCCTTTCTGACTGTGTAATTGCAGCCAGATTACTTCCAACCTGCCCTCCTCCCCTTCCTCCCTGTCACATCTAATCCCTTACCTTACATTAATGGGGTTCTATGTGATATGTAACTATGACGATCCTACAATTATGGTCTATGTTATCACAAAACATTTTGGCGATATGTAGTAAGCGACCTGAAAACTGCATCGCGGGCGGCTGCACTCCCTCCGGGGGGTGCATGTCAGGGAGGGGCACAGCCGGTTTAAAAAAATTAGATCCTGCACCTGTGGGACACAGCAAAATTGTACCTTCCCCAAGTCCCGAACCCAGGACCTGCTCTGTCAGAGCCAACCACCCTACACACCACACCACATGGTTGGCTCGTGCAAGCAGGCACACTACAGGTTTACAACCCTGTTCCCCATTCCTCCATGTCCTGTCACCCACCCTCCCTACCTGATGCCCACCCTACCCTCCAGTCGCAACATTCACCATCCCCCTACCATTGCCCACGATGATAGCGCTGTCACATGGGTCGCCGTTTTGACAGTTGCCCATATGATGTCGCTATCATCACAGTATACCCATAAATGGCAACCCCCCAGCCTTCCCTTTATCTCTATCCCTCCAGAATAGTTTGTACACTGGAATGGTTAGGTCCAAGTCATGATGCCTGGTTGCTCACGTCTCAGTAATGGCAGCAATGTTCACCTTCCCCTCTGCCATCAATGTTTGTGACTCTACCAACTTGTTCCCCAGGCTCCTAGCATTTAGTGAAACCATTCTCAATGCTGCTCCTATCCTTCCTGCTTCCTTACCCTTCACTTCGACCCCTATTTCGGCCTAATGTCGTATCTATCCCTGTGGTGGGGGAAGTTCATGGGACCCCCTCTCCTGGTGATTCCCAGCTCCAATACCTCCCCCCAACTAGTTTAAATGATACGTCTCATTGATAAAATCCCCCAGCTTCGGTTTCAACACCTGTGACCCTGCCCTGCTGAGGTGTAACCTATCCCCTGCTTAAAGATCTGTGCTATCCCACGTGCTACCCCAGTCCCCCACCAATCCATACCTCGTGGTCCCACGCCATTCCCTGAGCCGCTTGTTGAAGTCACTGATTCTTCTCTTCCTGTCTGTACCAGCCCTTGGCACTAGCAGAATTTTGAGAAAGCTACCGTTGTTCCCTCTTTGCTGCATAGTTTTCCCACTTCCCTGAAGCTGTCTTGTACCTCCTCTGTCCTTCTCCCTTCCAGATCATTTGTTCCCTGGAGCACCACAGTCTGCTGCATCCCTCCACCTTCCCCACATATCTGCCAATATGCTGCCCCACTCTACTCGCTGTCTTGCCTGGCATGCATTCTACCCAGATGTTACTTGTCTGGCACTCCTCCCCCCATCTTATACACTTAAGTATAGAATCCCCTAGAATTATGACTCTCTGATGCTTATCCTGCTCAGCCTATTGTTGCCCTCCACTCCCCTGCCCCCCAACTTGCGACGCCCTCTCATCCTCCTGTCCTGCCTCCCCTTTACCTTCCCTAACCTTTTCCCTGTCCTCTTCTCCCCCCATCGCAAATATGACTGGGGTACTGACCTCCACCTCCAAACTATTTTCCATCTGTGGAATCTCCCCTTTGCACTCATTTGTTGCTCTGTCCACCACGTTACCACCTCCTCTGCTATTACTTCCCCGTGTCTTCCCTGAAATGTGGCCCTCCCCCACTCTGACTCCCCTCCTTTCCCTATCCTTAGCCTTCCCTGGGCTGCCTGCCACTTCCCCCATCCTCCTGTCTCCTTGCTCCTTCCTTCCCTCCAGAGAGACTGCATTACCAGATGCAGATGTGGAAAGAATGGGTTAGTGGACCAGTAATCTGAATTTTTTTTTTTAACAATCCAGTCAACAGGAAAATACTAATGAACACATACAGCACATTTCAGAGGAACACACAGGCTTCCAGGAAGTACCTAAAAATGTTGTTTGACTACTGCTAGACAAAAATTACTTAGCATGTTGATTGGTTTCTACCCAAATAAGTTTTATGTTGCTTTCACTACATCAGGCTCTGCCTCCAAAAGGAATATTTGGAAACACTGAAGTGGGTTGCGAGGCAAAGGGACATTAATCTCAGGAGTTCATGTGAACTTAAATAGTTATACCTGCTACTCATTTTCATGTCACATAAATTCAGACACACTTTTCTAGTTTGTACAACTACTATCTCTAGAAGGATTCTGAAAGATTTGTCCACTTGCTCTACCTTTCACAGGGGCTCTGCCTCTCCCACGTGGACTTGTTTTCCCACTTCACCTGTAGTTTCCTTTGAATTGACCACTCCTTTCTACTGAGACTGATCCCCTGTCACTTGGGGAGTCCATTACCCATTCACTAGTGGAGTTTTGTTCCTTTTTACTGTGCTTTCTTCTCTTTCAGTTTGTTTGTCAAAGTCTCTTTCTGTTTCACTTGGGCTGATTTGCTTTACTTCGGTAGATGTGGATGGACCACTTTCACTGCTGTTTATCATCCCTTTGAACTGCTAAGCCTTGCCTTCTTTTATTTATGTTGCCTGCCTCATCAAGTGCCACTTGTGGTGCCTGTGTCAGTTTTACTTGTCCTGCCTTGCCCCGTGCCACTTTCAGTGCCTTTAAAGTTTTTATTTTCCCTGCCTTGTTCCATGGCACTTTCATTGCCTTCATCATTTTTATTGGCCCTGCCTTGCCACTTTCCACTTTCAGTGTCTTCATCATTTTTATTTGCCCTGCCTCACCCCATTCCACTTTTGGTAACTTTGCCCATCCTACCCTTTTTTAATTTTCCCTACCTGACTCCTTATCACTTTCATTTCCTTCATCATTTTTATTTGGCCAGCCTCACCCCATGCCACTTTCAGTGCCGTTGTCACTTTTGTTTGCTCTGCCTCGACCCATGCCACTTTCAGCTCCTTTGTCATTTTTATTTGCTCTGCCTCACCCCATGCCACTTTCAGCATCTTTGTCAATTTTATTTGACTGGCCTCACCCCATGCCACTTCCAGTGCCTTTGACATTTTTATTTGCCCTGCCTTGCCACATGCCACTTTCAATGCCTGTGTCATTTTTATTTGCCCTGCCTCACCCCATGCCACTTTCAGCTCCTTTGTCATTTTTATTTGCTCTGCCTCACCCCATGCCACTTTCAGTGCCTTTGTCATTTTTATTTGCTCTGCCTCACCCCATGCCACTTTCAGTGCCTTTATCATTTTTATTTGGCTGGCCTCACCCCATGCCACTTCAGTGCCTTTGTTATTTTTATTTGGCCAGCCTCACCCCATGCCACTTTCAGTGCCTTTGTCATTTTTATTTGCTCTGCCTCACCCCATGCCACTTACATTGCCTTTGACATTTTTATTTGGCCAATCTTGCCCCTTCCACTTTCAGTGCCTTTGTTATTTTTATTTGGCCAGCCTCACCCTGTGCCACTTTCAGTGCCTTTGTCATTTTTATTTGCAATGCCTCACCACATGCCACTTTCAGTGCCTCTGTCACTTTTATTTGCTCTGCCTTACCCCATGTCTCTTTCAGCATCTTTGTCATTTTTATTTGGCTGGCCTCACCCCATGCCACTTTCAGTGCCCTTGACATTTTTATTTGGCCAGCCTTGCCCAATGCCACTTTCAGTGTCTTTGTTATTTTTATTTGGCCAGCCTCACCCCATGCCACTTTCAGTGCCTTTGTCATTTTTATTTGGCCCGCCTTGCCCCATGCCACTTTCAGTGCCGTTGTCAATTTTATTTGCTCTGCCTCACCCCATGCCACATTTAGTGCCTTTGTCATTTATATTTGCCCTGCCTTGCCATATGCCACTTTCAGTGCCTCTGTCACTTTTATTTGCTCTGCCTCACCCCATGCTACTTTCAGCTCCTTTGTCATTTTTATTTGCTCTGCCTTGCCCCATGTCTTTTTCAGCACCTTTGTCATTATGTTTGCTTGCACACATGTGCAAGAAACATAGTGCCATCATCTGAGTTTTTGTATGTGTGGCAGCCCTCTTCCAATTCAGTCAGTGTGTTTGCAGGCACGGCCGCAGTTCTCCAATGCCTGCTGGAGCTGTCTATGACAGCTCAAAATGCAGTGGAGTACGGTTGAAGAGACTCACGCTTCGATGTAGCAACAATCAGATAAGCTTGCTCATGTGTGCTCCCCTACAGACACACACACACACACACAGAGCAGGCATGCTGCGTGCCGCCCCCACGCGCACACTGTAGCAGCACGGGCGCCCAATCCCGTTGGCTCCACACCCCCGCCCCACCAGCCATCCTTGTGCCACGCACGGTGAGCCCGCCCAGTGTGGCAAGCGTCCATCGTCACCTAAAGAAAAAAACCTGCAAATCAAAAACTGTCCTGGGCTTCTACCTGCCCCCCTCCGACAACCGCACCCACCCACTGCACACCTGCCTCCCACCCCCCCACCCACACTTACCTCTGGACTCCAGCGTGGCGATCTTGGTGGACTGGGAACACGTCTGCACTCTTCAAAGCCGACCGCCAAACTGAGGAAATGCGGTAAGCTGTATAATGTAATGAATAGAGTTTTTTCAACTTCGCTGCATATCTCAGCCATTTTTTTGAATTTTTGCACCAAATTTTCAACATGGAGTTTTTGGGACCCCTTCTCATGAATGATCTCACTGTCGTGGTGTTCATCGGGCCCAAAGGGTGATTTCGCCGTCACTGCTCAAAATCACCTTTCAGGACTGAGTAACAAAATGACACTGCCAGTGTTCATAAGGTGGGCTCTCAAAAAGCCTATGTTGAAAATTCAGTGAAATAAAAATATTGTTTATGAGCATGCATTGCGCCAGTTCTATGTACGCGCTAAGTAAGTTCATGCAAATTTCAATATTTTCACTCCAGATTTTCAACATTGCCATTTTATCACACCTCCTTATGAGCAGTACAGCTGTCATTTTTCACATCTTGCTCAAAATGTGTTTCCATCCATGTAGCGCACAATGGCACAGTCGGTGTGCAAAATCAATGTATGGGACACATTAAGAAAATCACAGTGACACTGTTAATGAGCAGAGGTCTTCAAATGGCTATGTTGAAAATTTGGTGAAAAAATTCCTAAAAGTTACTGTTTCACGAGCTTGTGTTGCGCAGTTCCTACGCACGCTTGTAACTTTGCGAATTTTCTATATTTTCACTCCAGATTTTCCACATTGCCATTTTATTACACTTCCTTTTGAACAGTACAGCTGCCATTTTTCACATGTCACCCCAAATGTGTTTCTGCACATGTAGCGCACAATGGTGCAGTCGGTGTGCGAAAGCAATGTTTGGGACAGATTAAGGAGATCACAGTTACACTGTTCATAAGCAGAGGTCTTAAAATGGCTATGTTGAAAATTTGGTGACAAAAGTCCATTAAATGACTGTGTTATGAGTGAGCATTGTGCAGTTTCCACGCACCCTTGTAAGTTCAGGACTTTGTAATATTTTCAGTCCAGATTTTCACCAGTGGCATTTTTCCACACTTCCTTATGAACAGTACAGCTGTCATTTTTCACAACATGACTGAAATGTGTTTTCACACTTTCAGCGCAGAGATGCATGGTCGCTGTGGGAAATCATTGTTGGGACAGATAAAGAAAATCACAGTGACACTGTTCATGATCGGAGGTCCCAAAATGCCTGTGTTGACAATCTGCTGTAAAAAATCCCCAACCTAATTACATTACGGGTGTGCGTTGCACAGTTTCTATGCACACTCCTGACTTCACCAGTTTTTTTAAATATTTTGCCTGCAGATTTGCAACATTGCCATTTTTTACACCTCCACATGAACAGTACAGCTGTCATTTTTCACATCCTGTTCGGAATGTGTTTTTTGCACCTGTGGTGCTAAATGCCGTAGTCACTGTGCATAAGCAGCTTTCTGCTAACAAACTGATATTGCCACTGTTCATGAGGTGGGGTCACAAAAAAAACATGTTGAAAATTTGTAGTGAAAATATCAATGAATGCCTGAGGTGTTAGGGTTTCCAACCATACGCCCACCCTATGAGAATGACAGGCATCAGGGGTGTGACTTGGGATTCTTGCCTGTAATGCTCATACCATTCCACATCCTGCAGCCAGTGAGAGGCTTGGTATGCCTTGGACTCTTGGCCCCAAAGTTCACCCCATTCTCCATACCGCACCCATCTCACCATATTTCCTGATGGAATGGGAGTGCGCATGAAGACCAAGAACCCAAAGGCACACCGTGACACTTGTCAGTGTCTGCAGGGTAGGGTGTGGTGAAATGGCATGGCCGTTATGCCTGACGACCCAAAGGCACACCCCCAATGCCTGTCACTCTCTGCAGGATGGTGGTGGGGTTGGCTTCAGTTCAATGCTTCACTGCCATTTCTATTATGCAGCTCTGTAACTTCTACACTACCACTGCCAATGCCAGCAAGCAAACATTCGGCATTGACAAATGCTTGTTTTTATTTGCCTTGCCTCACCCCATGCTACTTTCAGCACCTTTGTCATTTTTATTTGCCTGCATCACCCCATGCCTCTTTCAGTGCCTTTGTCATTATTTGCCTGTCTTGCCTCATGCCACTTCAGTGCCTTTGTCATTTTTATTTGTCCTGTCTCACCCCATGCCTCTTTGAGTGCCTTTGTCATTATTTTCCTGTCTTGCCCCATGCCACTTTCAGTGCCTTTATCATTTTTATTTGGCCAGCTTCACCCCATGCCACTTTCAGTGCCTTTTTGTCATTTTTATTTGCTCTGCCTCACCCCACGCCACTTTCTGCACCTTTGTCATTTTTATTTGCTCTGCCTTGCCCCATACCACTTTCAGCACCTTTGTCATTTTTATTTGCTCTGCCTCGCCCATGCCACTTTCAGTGCCTTTATCATTTTTATTTGCTCTGCCTCACCCCATGCCATTTTCAGTGCCTTTGTTATTATTATTTGTCTTGCTTTTCCCTGTTCCATGTGTGGTGCCTTTGTCAGTTTTATTTGCCCTGCCCTGCACAGTTACACATATGGTGCCTTTACTATGTTTATTTGTTCTGCCTTGCCCCATTCCACTTTGACATGCTGTGCTTATTTCATTGCCTGATCTTTTTATTCATCTGCATTTTGTTCCTCGTATTATATTCATCAAATAGGCCATGATCTGATAAAACACCTTACATTTCTGATTCTGAGGAGGAGTCAAAATCACAAGTTGTATCCCCACCTGAATCACTGTCTGCAAATATTTCATCAAGAGCTTGATTCACTGTACACTTTTGTTTAGCCATGACCAAATCAGTTTCACAATGCCAGTATCAAAATCAGCTGTGCTGCTGTAGACACTGTTCCCCTTCTATCAATAAATACCTGGGGAAATTACTCTCTAAATAATACATGTCTCTCCCTTTACATCAAATTAACTTCCTCCAATTAGTAACACTGCATACAACAACAACAACAACAACAGACCATGGTTGGGGGTTCTTTTGTAGTTCTTTTCCGTCTCTATTTTGGGCTCCCCATGGCCCAAACAAATAACATCTCCCTTAAGAGGTGTCTGGCTCCCTCTTCCTGGGCCAAGTTACAGATATGGCACACTGATGAGTCCAAATGAGGATGAAACACATGTATGTGTCTGCTGTTCTTAGCCTTTGCTGATTGCACTTTGAGGCCTTCTGGCACCATGCAATTCTGCTTAAAGTTGAGCCAGTCCAAATCTCTCATGGGGATTTGCAAATGTTTCCCATGATGCTTTACATTATTGGGGTATGTACAATAGTGTTTTCTTAAAAATTTGGCTGTACAGCCAATATCCTCTGGGATAACCTATACCTCAGGGCATTTGCTTTGGGATTCTTTTGTAGTAACAACAGACCATGTTGTATAAACATTTGTACAGCCTATTATTGCCCCCAAATCAGTTCCTGCTACTGCGGGATACAATATATATATATATTTCCTAGTTGAAAATTAAGGTTGCACAATATGCTTGTGTGTTATTACACACTTTTTCAAAGGTTTTGGTAAGAAACCTGTGTCACAACCAAAGAAGGTTGCACAAAAATAATAACAAGCTATTAAAGGAACATCTATGAAGACTGGCAATGCTGTTACTACTGCTGTCTGGCAACATAAACCCCAACCCTGGTCCACCTCAAGTGCAAGGCACCCCTTTGAAGAAAACTGGGACACTTATACTGGTGTCAATCAACATCTGCAGCCTCCTCAAAAAATTGGACAATCTTCATGTCTGGGTCTCACAGCATAACCCTGATGTTCTCTCTGTAGTCAAAAATTGGCTCTTGCCTAAAATACCTGACACATCCATTTCAATTCCTGGTTACACTGTCTACAGGCAGGATAGACTAACCAAGAGAGGTGGTGGTTGTGTGATCTACCTTAGGGACACACTACATGGTCTCGTCCTGCACTTGCCCTGCACTGGTGTCAACATGCAAGCACTCTGTAAGATGCTCTGGAGGATGCAGTCACTGGAAAGTATGATGATGGCATGCCATGCTGATTTATCTTTGTAAAATACTCCTTTATGTAACCAGTCATGGTTCCATTGTGTATTAGCCATAGAATTAGCAGAATCTTCTTCAGACATGCTGTATACAGTAAAGTAAGCAAGTAAAAGTTGAAATTGCGTGTATACAGCTATGAGTGGTGTAATCTTCTGGTATCACCCCTCAGTCTAGTATAGCGAGCACTTCTATATCGGCTTTAAAATAAATCAAGGTAAAACTTAAAGTAATAGGCTGAGAAGTGTGTGCGATCCCACTTTCATAAGCAGGATAAGATTATAGGAGGGGGGGCCTTGCGAGTGTCTGTAGAAGCTGCAATAAGTACGGAATGTCGAAAGCAGTGAGAAGTGTAAAAGAAATTGCAAGAAATCATAGAGATAAAAAACAAGAAAAGAGCAAGTGAAATATAGAAGTGGCAGAGGGCTCTGAACAAACTGGTAAGCATTTCAATTTGCATTTAGATAAGAACAGTGATGACTGGGTAAGTGAACCTCCCTTATCACCATTACCAGAAACTCCTATTAAGCACGATAAAGAAATAAACCTTAAAGTAACAGCCAAAATAACACAATTTTGCAAAAAAATACAACAACAGCCCGATAGTATGAAAGTAAGTGAAAAGATGTTGAATGACTTACATATAGAGAATGAGACAAATGATATAGAACAGGAGTTAATTGTTCTGGAGGCTAACACCTCACCAGATGCTTCTGTTACTCAGGGGGCACCTGAAACTCAAGAAAAAACTATATTTCTGGTACAAGGAGATACTCTAAATACTAACACAGAGAGGGTAACAGACTTGTACCAAGTGAAGATACCACAAGCATGGAACACTGTTTCGACCCCAATGGACATAATATGGGAGGTAACATAGATAACACAGGAATAGCCTAGGTGGTAGCAGCGCTAAGGCAAGACATGCTAAATGCTTTGGGAGATCTTGGGCAATTGATTAAAGGCATTTCAGACACAATGTGCAAACTAACAGAACACATGGCATCCATATCTATGCAAACAAAAGAACTACAGCAACATGTATCTCAGGTGAAAGACATTAAGGGCCCTCTACTAAAAATATAAATGCAGCATGACATCCAAATAAAAGTATTAACAGCAAAAATTGCAGATTTGGAAGATAGATCTAGGAGAGGAAATATTAGATTGAAGAATGTCCCTGAGGGGGTTGAAGGCTCTGGTGAACCCATATTATTTTTTGGAAAAATGTTAACAGAAGCTGTCAGGAAGAAATTCTCAGAACAGAAAATAGCCTTGGCTAGGGCCCACAGGGTAGGCCCCAGATTTAACAATGGTGCTAATGTTTATCCACACTCCATATTAATAAAACCACACAGATTTCAAGATAGAGGACTGATACTAGAGGAGGCAAGGATTGGAAGGGGTTTAAAATTTGAAGAAGTTAAATTCAACTCTTATCCAGACTTATCAACAGATACTTTGAATAAACGGAAATTATTTAACCCACTGAAGAAGAAATTATATGACAAAGGCATATGATTTTCGATGCAGCATCTGGCCAAGTTGTGATTTGTAGTAAATGGAAATATCTTGTTTTTGATGATGTAGAAGATGCAGAAGAGGTTTATGAAAAATGTTATGGGGATGCAATAAACCAATTAGCAAACCCCGGAAGACCTCATCCATATGAAAATAAGAGTTAAGAAGTGAAGAGTAAAGGAGAAAGAGAGGCATGGAAGGATGAAATATAGTCTGAGATATTACTGATGGGGGGGAATCTTAGTTCTAAGCATGGAAAAATACAAACAACAGATAGGAGGGAAAAAGGGGAGAAAAAGAGTATATGGGGTGTTTTTTTTTCCTTTTTACCCTCTCTCCACTCTCCCTCTCAGTCACCTTAGTTATCCATGCCTCAGCAGTAGAGAATACTTGAGGAACATAAAGTGGGAAGCAAAAGCAAAAGGAGCTGCTGACTGTGCCTAAAGCAAGTTAAGGATTTATAATAGAGTAAATTCATATATATCTAAATATACATTTACATGTATTCATCACTGTGGGAGAAGGGGAGGGAGTAAGGAATGGAAGGTATTTCATTCACCATATGCAATCTTGGTGAGGTGAAAATTTGTACTAAGTTATAAAAGACGGGATAGAAAGAATGGAGTAAGAAAAGATATGGCCGAGGGGCAACCGTTTTTGGATGCAATAGGAAGTTAATGTGATTGCATCAACAAGGTGCAAAGGATGCCATATAGTGCATTTCTGTGGAATTGGGGAAGGATGGGGTCCATAGGGGACCCCAGGAGGGTAAAAGGGGGTTGGATAGGGATTTATAGGGAAATTAAGAAAGGAAAGAACATAAATAGAAAAAGGGGTGAGACAAAAAGTAGAGGGGGAAAAGTCATGAAATTGGAAAACTTCAAGGGAGTAAATGAAAAACAAAATGATAAAAATAAGTGGAAGGGAATGATCCAGGCTAAAATTGATTATAGGAAACTAAAATGGCCTCAATAAATATATTACCATAGGACGTCAAAGGGCTGAGAAATAGAACAAAAATGATCAAGATAATAAACTATATAAATAACAAATTAATTGATTAGTTATTAATACAAGAAACACATTTCTTAGAAGTAGACTTCTACTGGTTTCAGAAAAGATGGGGAAGGGGGCTATATTCACCATATACCTCACAGGCTAGAGGAACTGCCATGCTCTTCCATAGAGGAACTACTCAGCCCTATATAGGGAAAGATTCCAGAGATCAGAATCAAAGATATGTAATTTCTTAAGTAAAAATGGACAACCAAAGGTTCACTTTAGCAACTATTTATGGACCTAATTACAATAATCCATCTTTTCTTATAGATTTCTTTTTGCAACTGTCAAGTTATAATTCACCGTATGTTACGGTGGGGGGGACTTTAATTTAGTATTGAACAAATCAGGTAGAAACATGGGTATAGAGGATACATTTGAAACATCTATAAAAGTTATAAAAATTTTTATGGAGGATTTGAATTTGGTAGACCCATAGTATAAATTGAAATGCCCAAATGAACCATATTCTTATTATTCTAAAAGTCACCTATCATACTCAAGAATAGATTATTTTTAATTTCTGAAACTATATTATTTATGGTTAAAAAGGTGGAATACCCAGGTATTACTATTTCAGACCATTCCCCTTGTTGGTTGAAATTACAATTACCTTGTCAAATAAAGTTCACATTGCAGTGGAAAATGAATCTACAGTTGCTTAAAGTTTTAAGTAATAATGAAGTAATAACAAAGGAAATAAAACTTTTCTTTAAAAGAGACAGAGAACAAAATATTGATATAACAGTGATATCGGATACCTTTAATGTCTGGTTAAGGGGGTTTCTACAGGATTTAGATGGTAAAAGGAAAAAAAATGGAAACAACAATATATGAGGGTAGAAAATGAAATAATTACACTAGAACAAATTCACTCCAACTCAGGATAACTCTATATACAGTCAATTAATAATAAAAAGGGACTTGTACAACAAAATTATTGAGGAAAAAGAAGAGAATTAAATAATAAGAACAAGAGCAAATTATTATATAAATGTAGGCAAACCACTAAAACTAATGGCCTGGCAGGTTAAGAAAGACCAAGAACAGAATAATATTACTCAAATAAGAGAAAATAAAGGAGATCTAAGTAAATATCCATCAGAAACAATAAATACATTTGTTGAATATTATAAAACACTATATATTGCACAGGAAAGATTGGATAATCAGTGTAGGATTTTAGAAACAACAAAATTAAAGCAGCTAGCTGATGAAATAAAATTAAGATTAGATCACTCATTTATATATACAGAAGTAGATATGGCAATAGAAGAAATAAAATTAGGTAAATCTCCTGGATCAGACGGCATACATCATGAATTATATAGGAGTTATAAAGAACTATTAATTCCCATTCTTGTTGAGATGTTCAACAACATTAAGGAGATGGAAAAATCCCAAAATCTTTTCATGAGGCAATAATAATCCTTATATTAAAATAAGACAAGAACCCAGATTTATGTAGTTCATATAGACCACTGCCATTATTAAATTCCGACTGTAAGATTTTCACAAAGGTTGTGGCTAGGAGACTAGAACATTTTCTACCACATATAATCAATCAAGACCAAAATGACTTTATAAAAGGCAGAAAAATAATGGAAAACACCAGACGTGCTATAAACTTATTGGAAAACAGAGATAACAAAGACTCTATAATTGTATCAGTTGACGCGGAAAAAGCATTCAACTGAGTGGAATGGGATTATATTATCCAAATATTAAACAAAACAAACTTTGGTGAACATTTTATTGTTTGGATAAAAACAATATATAGTTACTCAACAGCCCAAATAAAAACTAATAATTCCCTTTCTGATACATTTAGCTTATCATGGGGAACTTGTCAGGGATGCCCTGTTTCTCCCCTGACTTTTGCACTATGTGTAGAACCATGGGCAGAGTCTATTAGACAAAATGAGAACATTAAGGGAATTAGATATGGCAACACATATCATAATATTAGTCTATATGCTGATGATGCATTACTGTACCTGAATAATGACCAAGAATCAATTATGGAGTTTATAAGGCTTACAGACTATTTTAGTAAAGAATCAGGTTTTAAAATTAATTATGAAAAAAACTTCTATCTTAAAAATGTTAGCGGCTGGGAAAGATATATTTAAAAACAAAAAGTATTGCCTAGAAGTTGAGGACATTAAATATTTAGGATTTAAAATAACCAGAAAACTAAATAATATAACAACAATAAATTACAAATTTCTGCTACAAACAATAAAAATAGATTTTGAGAAATGGAAGAGACTGCCATACACTTTAATTGGCAGAGTAAATTTGGTTAAAATGCAGATTTTACCCAAAGTGCTGTACACCTTCCAAGCCATGCCAATAGAAGTTCCAATGACATTTTTCAAATCTTTAAAAAAGAATATTACTAATTTTGTATGGCTAAATAAAAATCCAAGGACAGCTTATAAAAAATTAATACTTCCCGTAGAACAGGGTGGGTTGACTGTATCTGATCTTTACAAATATTGTTTAGTTTCTCAGGTTATAGTAATATGGAACTGGCTAAATGACCAGCCAAAGAACTTAAATTCAATCTTAGTGGAAAAATCAATAATTATATTTTCTACTTTAATTAACCTTCTTTTTTATGGACAAGAGATGGACAAAGGTAGATTAAAGTACCTCCCAACTACATTGAGTACTACCCTTAAATGCTGGACACAGTTACATAGAGTAATAAAACCTGATATAGGCATCATGACATACACTTCATTATATAGTAACCAGAAACATAATCCAATCATGAATGATCAGGTTACCAAATCATGGCTTTCATATGGACTAACAGAAATGGCTCAACTATTCGAGCAAGAAGTTTTCCTGTCATTGATGAATTGAGACAAAAATACTCCCTCCCTATGACACATTATTTTAAATATATACAAATCAAACAATATATAGTAAAGATAAATGGGGAACTAAGATTAAGTTCTAGACCAATATTAAATAAGTTAAAGGAACAGAAGCTAAATAAAAAATTGATTTCAATTTTGTACAACTCTTTGTTTATGCCTACTATAAAAGAGATGGCAAAACTAAAACATAAATGGCAAAAGAAAATGGGAAAGAGGTATTCAGATGAAATATTTAATGAGTTGTGGAATGAGATGTTAGGTTCAGCATTTAGGAATATTAAATCTACCAACTTAGGACAAATACAGTACTAATATTTTACATAGATTGTATTTAACACCATGTAAAATACATCAAATGAATGCAGAAACAAATAAAAAATATTCAAGATGTGCTACGACAACAGGTACACTGATTCATATGATTCACAGTTGTCCCTATCTGACTAATTTCTGGTCAAAAATATATAATATTATTGAGAAAGTGATAAAAGAAAAATTAACCTTTAAGATCTTGTTTACAATGTTTGGGTTAGAGGGACGAGCAATAAGGAATGACCAAAACCAAAAAGCTTTTATTTCTATAGCAATGACAATTGCAAAGAAATGTATATTAACAAGATGGAAAGATGTTATACCACCAACATTTAAAACATGGCTGAACTAAATGGTGGACACTATGAATCTAGAAAGGATTCAATTTATTAATGAGAAACAAGAGGATAGATTCAGAAAGATATGGCAGCCCTTTTTAGATATTGTAGCTACTGGGATATAAATTAATATGCAAAGTGTATTTATGTAATAAAGAATAATATTGGTAAAGAGAGTATTCAAATTAAAAGCCTGGATCATTTCCTTAGGATAGAGTAGAGTAGGGGGTTAAGATGAACATAACATTAATGGGCAAAAGACAATCTGATGTGCATAAATGTCAGAAAAAAACTTGTCTCCCATTTTTGGTCAACCCCCCCAAAAAAAAACATGCAAGCACTCCCATTTAAATCCATCATTGTATTATCAGTATAACTCCCACCCAGGCAGATGACCTCTGGTTTTGACTCACTAATAGATTTCTTAGGCAGTCTGAGTCTAAACTCAGATGTTATAATGCTGGGAAATTTCCATATCAATTGGCTCTTCCCCCAAAGCAAGCTCCTTCAAGGACACTCTCAGCAGTCCACTTTACCAGCTTGTTGAGTCACCTATTAGAATGAACTACAGGACCTGGACTAGTACCCTATTGGATTGGGTACTATCAAACTACCTGGAGCACTTCTCTGACACCGCTATTCTCCAAGATATTGTTAGTGACCACTACCCTGTCTTGTTTTGTTGGTCAAATAAATTCACCAAGCCCCCCCCTGCCAGAACAATTACTAATAGGGTCCTTATCTGTGGTCATCTTGCACAACTTAAATCAGACCTTCTTCACCAACATTGGTCATTAGTCTACTCCATCTGTGACGTCGACACTGCACTTGATCAATTCATCTACCAATTTAATGTTGCCCGTAACAAGCATGCTCCTTTTAAAACATAGAAAATCAAAATCAACTGTAATCCTTGAATCACTCCTGACCTTCTTGAGCTTCTGAAATCCAGGGACCACCTCTGGCATAGGCTCAGGCTACTGGTAAACAACCTGGCATTCAGGGCTCTAAAAAAAGCAAGGAATGACTGTACTAGGTGTATACACACAGCAAAAAGCCAGTGTTACAAAACAGCCCTAACTTGCACCTGAAATGAATGTAGAACATTCTGAAATAATCTTAAAGATGTCACATGGAAGAACCTCAAAGCAGCTCCTTCAATGCTTAACATCAACGGTACTCCTCTTAATCCTAGAACCATTACAAATACATTCAACAATGCATTCACTGATCTTAATAGTGTCCTCCCTCCTGACTTCTTCTGCCCAACCACAACAAATGTTTACCATGGGAAAAGTGAACAACCCCCTACTCCCCAACCATTTCACTTCAAAGTTATCATGGAATGCAAAACCAGGAAGTATCTCTTTAAGCTGTTGGGGAAGTCAAGATTCAGTGGGGATAACCTTGATCTTAAATTTGTTGTCCTTATATTGGATGAAATTCTGACACCCAAACCCACATAATTAACCTATTGCTTAGCTACTCAATTCTCGCTCAAGTGGAAATCTGCTGTAGTGACACCTGTACATATGAGTGGGGATCACACTCTACATGGAAACTACAGTCCAATCTCCATTCATCCCCAGCTCTTGAAAGTCTTGAAACAAATAGTAGCTGACCAACTGGTAGAATATCTGGAAAAATATCAATCTTCAATGCCCACAACAACACAGTTTTAGGAATTGGCATAGTAGCACTACAGCCTTACTGGAGTTCATTGGTTTCATCCATAACGCCTTTGACCAAGGTCATCTTGTTGGTGTGGCATTCATTAATTTAACCACAGCCTTTGAAATAGTAAACCATGCCCTTTTGGTTAACCAGCTTACTGACACTGGACTTTCCTATGATAATATAACTTGGTTTGGAAGTTACCTAAGTAATCACTCGCAGCAGGTGAAGATTGGAAATGTTCTATCATACAGTAGACCTGTATTCTCAGGAGTCCCACAAGGGTCCATCCTGTGACCTCTCTTGTTTAGTGTTTTCCTAAACAAGCTCCCTTACTCCTGCCAGAATTACATCCTGCTATACAAGGATAACAAGGTTATCTGTACTAGTGATCCCTAACCCAAGGTTCTAGAGAAGGGCCTTCAACACAATTTTGCTGAGTAGAAAAAAGGTTAAGTGACCAGAAGCTCATTATGAACTACAAAAAAAACCAAAACTATGTTGTTTACAAGCCCACTAAACAGGCATAGATCCTATCCCCTGTTTCTCTCTAGTGATGTGGGCTCTCCCTTGGAGCTTGTTCAGAATTTCAAATACCTAAGGATCACTACTGACAATACTTTGTCCTGTACTCTCCATAGTGACAATATTGCCAAAGTAGCCAACATGCATATTGGGCTGCTGTACAGGCACAGAGACAGTCTGACCTCGGAAGCTCTGAACCTAGCTATACACAGCTCGGTTGTCTTGCTTATTGACTATGGGCTGGTTATCTATGGGTCTGCAACAGACACGTCCCTCCATTATATCAAAATGGTACTAAACATAGCCTGTCAGCTCCTAACTGGATGTGCAAGACTGACTGACACCTGTGACCTGTGTGCTCAGGTGAACTGGCTCCCGTACAAAAGCAGACTTATGTATCAAACATGTCTGCTTGCAAAAAAAGTAAGTTTACGTGTGGTGCCCCTGGGGTTCAGAAACATCTCGTCCCCTTCATCAACCCATGTCATTCCAGAACCTCTGATAGCTAGGTATTCAAGATCCCTCATTGTCGCACTTCCCAGGGTCAGAGGTCATTCACCTACAGAGCCCGCTTTGGTTTAACTCCCTGTATTATGACATTCTCTTGGCTGCCACACTGGGCTCATTTAAGTGAAAGCTTAAGCTACAGCTAGTAGCTAATGCCATATGTGACTGTTTCCGTTAACCAGTCCTTTTTTATTGCAATGGTTTTAGTGCTTCTATCTTACTGACTACAACCTCTCCCCTTGTTTACCTGACCCTATTGCACTTATATCTGCCTCCCTACCCTCCCAATTTTCCCATCTTCTACCCCCTTCTCCCCCTTTTTCCTTCCCCTCAACAAGGCCTCATAGGCTGATTCTCTCTTTCCCTCTCATTGCAGTAGTTTTGTTTCCAAGTGTCTGCCAGATTTGTATATGGATTGTGCTCTATGGCATGCTTTGTACAATTCCACTCATACTTGTTCACTGTTCTCTTCATGTTTAGCTGTTACCTGTCCTGTTTTAACCATATTACATTGTAACATTGTTATTGTGCTTCCTGTCTTTTGGCAACCTTATAGTTCTCTGTCTAATCCTTTGATGCTGAACCTGTGTAAAGTGTTTTTAGCTCACCGGTGATAATCTGAATATTTAATAAATAAATAAAAATAAAAAATAAAATAAATTAGCTATTTCTTGGCCACAGTAAGAATCTCCTAATTAACTCTCCTACCTTGTTGCTGCCCTGCCACTGAGAGAAGAAAGTGCATCAGATTTTTGCCTTTTTGCAGACATCACTGCAGAGGCTTGGTCACAAGACAACTCACCACACATCATCAGCCCACCATCAAATAAGTCCCCTATGCATTAGTATGGCAGTCAGTGTGGAAACATCATCTATTTCCATGCTCTTTAACAGTGAAAACCAAGTATACTTGGCACCTGCAGTAGCACAACCACAGTTGTGCAATGACTATACTTGGTACCTGTGTAGGTAAAGGGTTAATTTAACCATTCTTAGATATCCTCAATGCTCACAGTTGATTTAATACATGTGATTTTGAAATTCTGCAATATTTTTGTTTGACATTGATTTCTAACCCAGTTCTTACATCAAAATCCCCCATGAGTCAAATTTCACTATTTTGCCCTGTATCATATGAATGCACAAATATGCCAGCAGAAGAAAGCCATATGGCCTTTCAAGTCTGTCCAGTGTGGATTCCCCTGTATAACTGTGTACAGTGGATGCTGCCCCCTTCCCGTTAACACTAACCTTCCCCTTTACTTTGTTTCAGCACTACTTGAATCCACTGACTGTCTCCTGGTTGATGACCTTTGCCAGCAATTCATTTTACCTTGACATCACCAGCTCCGTAAAAAAGCATCTCCATAACTCTTCTGCAACCTCCCCTCACAATTTTGTAACTATGCTCCCTTGTGCTTCTATTCTCACTCAAGAAAAAGAGGTGCCCAAAATTCATTTTGTTTATTCGTAAACCTTGTTTATACCCATACCTATACCTTGTCTATACCCATACCTAACAGCCACATTAGTTATAATTGTAGCTAGCTCATCCAAGAAACTGTTATTATAAAACTTTGCTGATGCTGACAATATGCAGGCTAAATATTAATCAGCTTTAATTGCATTTTTGAATTCAGAATATTTATTACTAATTCTGTTATGTGATTGCTTTCCTATACTTTTAACCTGTAAATTTAGATCTATTATAACTAAAATTGGAAAGGCCACCAATGGGCGTTCATTTTTCATCAGTGTCTTTGCCTTAAGATGGAATGATTCATATACAGTACAGCAATAATTATGTCAGAATCAGTACTTCAGGTTTCCTGTAAAACTGGTAAACTATAAACTTTTAAAAAGCCAATGAATTCTTTGTTTATTGATTTTTTCATCTAACTCCCCACATTCCAATTTGCAGTCATTATGAAGTCCCTATTACTTTAGATTTACTGACTATTACCCCTGCCAGGTTTTTATATCCAATCCATACTCATATGCATACTGTAAAGAATTACTTGGCATGAGTAGCTGATCGAGAACATGGGGGAATGAGTGGAAACTGTTGGGGGTAGGTTCAGATGGGATGTGAGAAAGTTTAATTTACAGACAGGGTGTCTGAGCTTGAAACAGACTGCCAGCTGATGTTTTGATGCCCCAAAAATTAATGGTTTCAAGCACTGCGGGAACTGAGTGAAAGGCTTAGTGGTTTCTCAGGGTGGTAGCAGTGGGGCAGGGAGCATGTGGTTGTGTAATGTGGACTGGACCCTTGTATGGTCAAAAGGTCTTAGGGTTTGGTAGGGTGCTACAAGTAGACTGGATGAACCAGTGGTCTTTTTGTTGCCATTGTCTATGGTTCTATATCTTGAAACAGGTCAAATTTGTTAGATACTGGAATAACTGTATGGAAATTCCCTTTAAACTGATGATTCTACCCTTAATTTGAAGAAAGATCAGCCCCATTCACAACTAAAATTCTAGGTCTATCCAGTCTGCAAGATCATAGATGCTAAAGAATAGTGATCATATGTTTATTTCTTAGGCATCCAATCCCACCAGCTCTGTGTGCCTTACATATCAAACTGCATAACAGTATCAGCAACACAATAAATAACTGTCCATAAATAATACCATTAATATAATAACAGGTTAGGAATCTATGTGGAAAGTAGTCCCTTATGGCTGCAACACTCTGTCCATAGTCATTATATCCATTTTATCTCAAGACTCATTTAATGCCATCTCTTCCTAGAGTGATCCCCAAGAGGTTTTTGAAAATGGTGCATTTGTCTTAGTTATGAAGCAGTTGCCTCCCTATTGTCCCATGTAATCCAAAACCAGAAATAGTTGTTTCTTCCATCTGTCTATTTCAACAGAGTCCTTTTTTGATTGTAAATAATCTGTTATTTAAATTAGATTAACAAGCATAATATCATTAGTTTGTCCCTCTTTCCCCTGTAAATATCCTCTACCACTACAGTATTTTATCTGCTGCTACTACCATTTCTAAATACAGTATGAACTGTTCAAGTTCCTTGCTAGGTAAACAATAAGACAATTGGATACGCATTGATGAGGTACTGTACAATGCATGCCCAGGGGCATAGTAAGGGCCCCCGTGTTCATTGGGGCAAACTGGACCTACATTCTGTGGCAGGATCTCACGCTTCCTGCGGCCAGGCTATGAGCAATGCTGCAGTGATTCTGCAGCAATTCTCTGATGACCTTTACATTCTTTGACAACTAAAGTGGGCCCCAGAATAAAATCTAGTTACCCTGAAAGAATGCTCAGGAAAAGGCAGCCTGGGGCAGTTTCACAGATGCACAGCAAGGCAATGCAATGCAATTCCGGCATTATGATTTGAACTGGATATAGGGCATGGGGGAATTGATGGGTTATTTATTTTTTTTTACTGCAGATTGTTTTATTGTTCCATGGCTCCATCTCATATGCACTGTGTTGCTTTAACACGGCTATGCTCCTGAGAATTGCTCCCCCTGCCTGCCCAGTTGCTTGAAGACAACAATTTCCTGATTGCAAAACAGTGCTGCTACAATGGCTTCCTAACACTTACCTACTTGCTTGAAGCTTGGTGGTGATGGTTTATGCTGTAACGTTGCTCTAGTTCCTTCCTCCTGCTTGCGCAGTTCCACACCAGTGGTGTCGTTTGTGTCAATGCCACTTGGCTTCCATATCTTCTTCTCTCCCACTCTGTAATGATTTACTGTGAGGCTAGAGAGTAGCTGGACCATTTTACATTAGACAAAGGTCCAGAAAGCCTCCATTTTTTTTGCCTGCAATAATTACTAATACCTTTTCATTCCACAGTTCTGAAATTAGCAAAAAGAACCACCATCCTTTCTTAGGAAATAAACTTCCTGAAGTTCCCTCAGTGTTTGTAGAAGGCCATAATGGTCATAACCTTCAAGGCTGAGTGCCAGTGGATTAGAAAGGGGTCGCCCCACTGACTACTGCATACCAGAGGGGATGGATGTATAATGGAGCTGTCAACAACTCACACTAATGCCATTTTAAGCTTGCTCACAATCATTTTAGCCATTTTGTTGAGATTTTCCATGGTGACAGCCATTTTTACAGCACCAAAAATGCTGTTTCAGTGACAGAGGCTTTCTTCTGAGGCAGAACCATGTTGCTGTGGTAGTTGCTGCAACCACAGAATTGCAGAAAACAAGGAGCCCTAGGCATGGTAAATAGTGGTCTGTGAAGTTGGCTAAATTCATGAACTTGCCACAGTTTATGAAGTTAATCCATCTGCAAAGTTCCAATTCACAGTATAGGGCTGAATTTGTGTATAGCAAATGTTGTTATTTTGTTGGTGAAATGGGGCCTACAGGTAAATTTTGCAATATACCACGGGGTTGGAAGTCACATGGTGCTGAAATGAGCTATATGCCATGTAGAGGCTGTGTTCAGTCCAGTCTTATGAAGACAGAAATGGAGAGAGGTCTATACCTGCTTGTCTGAGCAAAAAACCTTTAAAACTACACTGAAAGCAGAATATTATGAATCAGATTGCTCACAAACAAATATAGAATGCCTTATGCAGCTACATTATGATTGTTTATTTTCAGTTTTGCAGATCTTTTATTTGAAAATAGTGGTTTTGTTTTGTCAAGTGAAACAGTTCTGTGTGGGGGAAGGCAGGGGCCAGATTCACAAAACTTTGCCCTGACACAAATTGGGTTTTGCCCAGAACTGGTATTCATAAAGTCCAGTTTGCCCATGCAAACTGGGTTTGAGCCTGAGCAAAGTTGTAAGGGGAGGCCACAATGCAAATGAGGGAAAGGGGACCTGCATATCCCCACAGTCCAATTCACAAAGTTTGAGCTCCATGTAAGGGCCTTTTGAGAAGGCTCTTGTGTGGAGAAATTACCACCGACCAAAACCTGGTGGTAATCTGTGCAACCCTAGTGATCAGAGAGGTACTGCGGCCTCCCCAACTCCCCTCCCCATTCTACGATCACTGTCTCCATAGAAATAAGTGTACCCCAGTAGTCTAGGGTCCCTTCCCCCTTCCTGATCTCTGACACCATAAAAACATCCTTTTCCATAGTGTAGCAGTCTCCCCATCTCTGATCGACATCCCCATATGCTAAATCACTTTTTTGTATTGTAGTGATGCCCTCCCCAACCCGATTGCTCACTGCATATGCCAAATCACTTTTCCATAGTGTAGTGGTGGCCTCCCTCACCCTGATCATTGACCACATACGCCATATCACTTCTCCATAGTGTAGTGGGGCCCTCTTCCACCCCAATCACCTACCCTATATTCCATAGCATTTTGCATAGTGTAGTGGTACGCTCCCACTCTGCAATCTCTGACCCCATCAGAAAAACCTGGTTTCCATAGTGTAGTGGTCCCTCCCACCCAAGTTCTGATCCCTGTCCCCAAATGCATAAAACCTATTCGTTGTTAGTCTAAGGCTCCCTCACTCCATCCAGTGTGACCCACAATCCCTCTTACCTACCATTCTAATCCACGGTCAGTAGCCAGCACAGTCCTCCTCCCACCACCATGGTGGTCCACAGACTGAGCCATTATGGAGTGTGTACTGTATACAATACAGCTCATTCCATACTGTATACAGTATGAGCTGCATGAGAGCTCAATCATTGGCCAACCATGGTGGTGGGAGGGCTATGCTGGTCACTGACTGCAGATTTGGATGGTGGGAGTGGGGTGATTGGTCACACTGGATGTGATGGGGTGGGGAGGGACCTAGACTTCCAGGTAATAGGGTTTCCACATTTAGGGACAGCAATCCGTGACCAGGGAGTGGGGAGGGACCTCTACACTATGGAAACCAGGTTTTTCTGATGGGGTTGCCAATCAGAGAGGGGGAAGGCACTACTACACTGTGGAAAATGCTGTGGAATTTGAGGTTGGTGATCAGGGTGGGGAGGGCACCACTACACTACAGAAAAGTGCAGTGTCAGTGGCTCAGTAGGTAGCACACTGGCCTCTGAGGCCGGGAGATCAGAGGGCTGTGGGTTCAGTTCCCACATCTGGCACTTGGGTTAATATCCCAGTACTGACACTGTAGTGTAGCATGAGAGGGGTGCTGCACTTCTGAGGTGCCGTCTTTCGGATGAGACATTAAACCGAGGTCCCATCTGCCTGGATTGGTGGTAGTTCAGGTGGATGTTAAAGATCCCATGGCACTTATCGAAAAGAGTAGGGGAATTTCCCCAGTGTCCTGACCAAATTTCCCTCATTCAGTAAAAATACCACCAACAGCTTAATCTGGTTCAAGGTCAGTTGGCATTCATCTGTATTCCCCCTCCCCCGGGTCATGCCTGAAAATAGGCAGGATTTGTCTAGTGCACTTACCCGGTCAACAAAAGCTAAATAAATAAAATAAATAAAATAAAAATAAAAAAGTGATTTGGCATATGCAGTCAGTGATCAGGGTTGGGGAGGGTACCAGTACAATATAGAAAAGTGATTTGGCAAATGGGATCAGTGAATGGGGTGGGAGAGGGCACCACCACATTATGTAAAAATGATTTAGCATATGGGAACAGCGAAAGGTGAATGGGGGGAGGGACCACTAAACTACAAAACATTATGTATCTTCTGGGGTCGGTGATCAGGGAGGGGGGAGGGACCCTAGACCAGCAGGGTATAAAAGTATCTCTTTGGAGACATCAATCGGAGGACAGGGAGGTGGTGGGACACTATACCACCAGCTGCGAGGGGCATGGACTGGTGGGGGGGCTGTTCTAGGCCAAAAAAAGGCCATGAAAATGGGCCCAAAATGGGCATGTTAAAGGCCAAATGCATGTTGCATGCCTAATGGACTCATTTGCATGGTCACTTTCATGACTAGGGACTTAGTGCATGTGCACTATTTTTGATGTTCCATTCTCCTGGCTGGCTGTAGGGACAGCGCTACTGGGGTTCCTTGTGCTTTTCCTGGATTAGCACAGCCCCTGCCTGACCCTATTCACAGTCGGATAGCGCACTGCACTATCTGACTGTGAATAGCCCAACTGCCCACCAGCGCAACTGTGGGTTGCAGTGTGACTTTTGCATGGCACGTTGTCTTTTTTTGTGAATCCTGGCCCAAGTGCTTTAGCTAGCATGCAAGGCAGCCCTGTGAACACTAGTCTGATTTGTTTTCCTCAGTCTTTCTTCTTAATTATTTTTGTCTCTAGTCTGTGATTTTTCATTTGTTTTCCATAGTACTGTTTTGTGTAGTTAAGAGAATTATTTTATTCTGTTTCTATATTGATTGGCATTATTTCATTTAGTTCTTGAGGTGACAGTATTACTTGTAGTAACTTGTTTTGAATTACCCATTGCATATGTGTTGTTAATCACCATGATGTTAAAAAAATACCATTCCAAAAAAATCCCCCTTTTTTGGTGGGTTCACTGTAGCTACTGTTAGCTTAGTGAACAGTTCCATTCTGATTTAGATCACACTCTAATTCTTCTGGTGAGCTGTTGTCTGCTGCCACTGCTGGTACTTAGTATTACTGCAATGTTTATTTTTACCCTTTGTCATACTAAAACCCTTAAAAAAAGATTGTTGCACCTAATAAAAACACTACAGTAGCTTCATCCATGCATTTTGCAGCCAGTAGAAGTAGCAAAGTGGTAGCTGGTGGAAGTACTGGTGGAATTAGTGTTGCCAAATTATTCTTTTCCACATCTGTGGCATCCATGCCGGTGGGTGCTGGGGAGGTGGCAACAACAGGAACAGTACCAGACGTTGCAGAATCTCTGACACAGTAATAATGATTGAGGAGGAGAATGCTGGTGTCCCCAATACTGCTGGCATTGTTGCTGCTACTGAGCCTGATCTGGATGATAGGTTCCCATTCCCAAACAATAGTGCTGAGCATGACCACAAGTCAGAGTCTGAGAAGGGAGACCTGACTGTTATGCAGTCACAAAATACTAAATGTAAGAATGTTTCTCTCACTTAGGGATGATGAGAAGTAAGGAAAGTGAAGATAAGAATGACAGAGATCAAGAGGACAAGGAGAAAGTTATTAGCTTCAGTGGGAATGATGATTTGGACCCACTATGCAGTCCCTGTATGAGAACCTGAAAAGAAAAAAGTAAGCATGGCAAGTGTTATATACCAAGCATATCCATATATGTGCTATTACAGAAACATGGTGGGGTTCTGAGGATGTATGGGAAAGAAACATTCAAGGATATAGGCTGTTTAGCAAAGAAAGAGAAAATAGACTAGGAGGTGGAGTGGCTATATATGTGTCTGAAGAGATTATAGTCACAGAAATAGTGTACAATCTATCCATTCAATTAGAAAAATATGGATTAAACTTTATCCCACTAAAGGGAAAACTCTTTTAATAGGAGTCATGTGCAGGCCACCCTCATAAGATGCTGACTTTGATATGGCTATGTGTTCTGAGCTCAACAGTATTAATGTTAAGGAAACTGTAATTCTTCTTGAGGATATTAATTTGCCATCAATACATTGAAACATTTGGGTGGGAAAGAAACACACTGATTTCAAATTCCTAGATATTCTAGATAATTTGGGAATGGGTCAATATGTTATGAATCCAACAAGGGAGAATAACATATTGGGCTTGGTAGTCGACAACATGGGGGAAAGGATTAGCAGTTGTATACTGTCATCACCTCTTAGCAATAGTGATCATGCTATAGCAGAATTTACTGTTGAAGTTACGAATCACAAAATGTTAACATATTAATATTAAGTGCTTTGTGAAGGCAGACTATCAAGGCATGCACAGTGAATTAAAAAAAAAAATTGGGATTGGCACAAGCAATACCAACATTTGGATTTGGAAGATATGTGGGCAATCATCCAGGATAAATTATTATATCTAACTGATAAATATGTCCCACAAAGAACTAAATATAATAAAACAATGAGATTCCCTCCATGGTTCAACACGATTATTAAAAAATTAATTAGAGATAAAGAAAAAGCACATACATTGGCAAATAAATTGTAATACAAAAAAAGGGTTGGTCTAAATATAAGATGGCAGTAGAGCAAAGCAAAAGAATTATAAATAGAACCAAAAGAGAATACAAGAGGAATCTAGCTATCAATGTGAAAGATGACTATAAAACTTTCTTTAACCATATTAATTGTATGGGGGGGGGGCAAGTTTACAAATTGAACCAATAAAAGATGTAAACAGCAAACTGGTACATGAGACAAATGACATAGCCAATGAGTTAAATATCTACTTTTCCTCAGTTTTTAATGGTAAACCAAGATATGTCCTTACCATAGCTGATAATAGTAATAGCAAAACAATAATAAGGAGGATAAATGATGTAAAAGATCCACTAAAAAAATTGCACCACATAAATCACCAGGTCTGGATGGGATCCATCTGAGAATAATAAGGGAACTGGTAGAGGAGTTGTCTGATCCTGTGACAGCCATATTTCAAAAGTCTATAGACTCAGGAAAAGTGGCAGAAAGCTGGAGAACAGCAAACATTACACCAAATTTTGAAAAGGGATCTAAGAAGGAGTGTAGCAGCTACATACCCATCAGCTTAACCTCTGTGACTAGTAAAGTTATGGTGGTGATAGTAAAAGACATGGTGGAAGAGTACATGCACATTAATGGAATGGTAGATGAGACACAGCATGGTTACTCCAAAGGGTGGTCATGTTTAACAAACTTTTTACAGTTCTAAAACAGGGTTTCTAGGGCTGTGGACATGGGGAACCCAGTGGATATTATTTATTTGGACCTGTCCAAAGTATTTGATAAGGTACCTCATGATGGCCTGATTAAAGTGTTATGTGATTCTTGTTTAGATGCCCAACTGATTCAGTGGATTAAATCATGGTTATCTGATAGGACACAGAGGGTAAACATCAGAAGGACTGTATCTGATTGGGCGAGGGTCTGAAGTGGATTTCCCCAGGGATCAGTCTTGTGGCCATGTCTATTTAATATGTATGTCTCCACCATGCCCCAGGTTGAAGGCATATGGCACTCCAAGTTCGCAGATGACACTAAATTAGGCAGTTTGGTACAAAATGAAAATGATGTTACCAAATTACAAATCATGCTAACTGAATTAGAAAACTGGACCACAATAAATCAGTTAGAATTTAACACAGAAAAATTGGTAATTATGCATTTGGGCAGACAGAAGAAAATGGCCAAGTATATACTTAATAACCAAGAATTAAGGGTAGCTGAAGATGAAACAGATCTAGGTATAACTATTTCTAAAGAGTTAACCTTTAATAATCCCTTCCATAACATGATCTGTAAATCTAATGGAATGCTGGGGAACATTAGGAGATATATTTGCAGTAGGAAGAGTAATGTGATTATGCTATTGTACTCCTCACTTGTCAGACCAAATTTCGAGTACTGTATACAGTTATGGACACCTTACTACAGGACTGAGATAAAGGCTATGGAGGGAGTACAACAAAGAGCTACTAAACTGATAAATAGAATAAAACCGCTCAGTTATGAGGACAGATTGAATGCATAGAACATGTTTACCCTTGAGTGTAGAAGACTAAGGGGAGATGTGTTTAATATCCAGGGCTCTCGAACACTCAGATTTGTAGGAATCACTGGGCCTGGAACTAAAAAATCAGCAATAAGACACAAAGGATCATGCATTACAATTAAAGGGTGAGACATTTGTCACAAACAAGAGGAGAGCTTGGTTTAACCAGAGGGAGTCATTATGCTCTAGAATGTACTTCCCTATGAGGTAATTGGTAGTCAAACTATGGATGTGTTCAAGTAAATATTTGGCAAGTTCAGTAGGAATTGCAATATCATATGATACCACAAATAAGAGCATGGCAAACAGTTATGGGCACTAGCCTTCTTTGTTTGAAAAACCTATGAACCTATGAACTTAAGGGTGATGTTGCTGAACCAGTGGTGCTTTGCACACCATGATTATGTCACAGAATTATCAAATATGCCCAGTACTACCACTGTTGTTGCTGTTACCACTGTAGAGCCTATTACACCGGTGAGTCATCCACTGCCGCAGTGCAGAAATCATCACAAAAAACACCCATTGCCCCCTTCCTTGTCTCAGTCCCACCACCATGTAAAATTAAGGGGAAAATCCCTGGTTATAAAAATCCCTGGTTTAGGATTTTTACAAACGGGACCCATCTGATAAAACAGTTGCTTTCTGCCTGCTGTGTCAAGCATGAGTTAGTCATGGAAAAAAGGGGTGCTGCCTAGGCACCTAGACACCCAAGTCATGATACCTGTAATGTTGGGCTCAGCACCAGTGGGAAGCCTTTAGAGGGGGGCCCTCTTCCTTATCAGCTTCATGTGCTAAGACATCTCAAAGTGGAAGAGAAACAGTCCCATTGGAGGCAGGGTAAACTAAACAAGACCACAACAGAGACGTGGAGAGGTCAGTGGGATTGCCAAGTAGTGATCATAGTGGCAGTGGTGGGTTGAGTATTAGTAGCCAGAGACACCAAAGCACATCAACCCCAGTTCAGAAAACACCCCAAATCACTGCTTTCACTCAAAAAGCATCCAAAATTCCCTGAGTCAAATGCTACACCACCAGCCATGCTGCCATTCCGAGTCCAGCTGTTTGATAGCCCAACACCCAGAAAGGTCTGCCCTCCACTGCATAGTATATTTGAGTGTCATGCCAGATACCTACCTAATCATGCTATTGCATGGGAACTGAATGCAACAACTTCTGAAATGCTGGCAGTTGATCTACAGCCATTATCTTTGGTGAAGACAATGGGATTTAGAAGGTTGATGGCAGATCCCTGTCCCAAATGGCAGATTCCCTCATGAACGTACTTCTTCTCCCAATGCTATTCCTTAATTTTACGGGGCTATGTGATGCATGGTAATCCATGCCATGCTGCATTCAGCATCCCCCTATATACATCTCAGTATGGATAGTTGGATTAGTGGCCAAATAGCTGGTAGCTTCTATCTGTGCATAACAGCACATTGGGCATAGGTACTTGGAGTAGTATTTAGCTATGGATAAGGGAAAGATTGTACTACGCCTGACTGAAATGTTAGCAACACTTCAGGTATTTGCCAGCATGCCATGCTGGCAATGAAGAATGTAACTGGATCACACATGGAACAGAAAATGTTATAATTGCTCCTTACCTGAGATTAATATCTGAATGCAGGCCAAGGTGGTGGTACCATGGAGGGGGGGAGCACAAGGGCATCAGGCTACTGCAGAACAAGGAGTGGGATGGGGAAGGGCTGCTGACCTTGAGACACTTGTTTACCAGTAGCCTCATTTTGACCAAACTTCACTTTGGTGTACTCCAAAGGCAAAGTTTCCAAGTGAAGTTGCGAATGGCAAATTTCCTATTAAACAGAAAACAATCTGCAAATTTACCAGCAAAGGCAAATTTGATACATCTGCCTTAACTTCACTGGCAGACAAAAACTTCACAACATCTCTACTAGTAAGACACTACACTGCAGGTGAAGTGCCTTCTGTCCCTGGAAGTGTAATGTACCAAGGCACTGCTCAACCTGAAGTGTCCTACTGCATTTATGACAAGGGTGCAAATATAAAAAGAGGCAGACAGCTACTGTAAGTTTTAAACAAATATAATTACTGTATTTAGAGCAACAAAAATATGTATTAGTTCTAAAGCTCAGTAGTTACAAACTCATGGGGTGGGGGTTGGATAACAAAAAGAAGCAGAACTCTGAGATGCACTGGGGGGTGAACAAAACAAGAAAGTACTTACAGTTAATTTCCTTGCTTACTGAGTAAGGAGGGAGATCAGCTGTAAGTACTTTCTTGTTTTGCACACCTCCAGTGGCCACAGTAATGAGATAATCTGGATGAGGGGTATCATTGGAACCTGCTTGCTTCAGCCAGGTCCAAGAGGGGATTTCACTCAATCACCAGACCCCCCCTTTCCCATGATCAGATGCTTCCTGGATGCTGGACTCATCCTTCACCCAGCTTTGTTCACCAGCCATCTGAGGCAAATGTGGGAGAAGCCTTGTCAAGCGCCAGCCAATCAGGTGGTTTAAACCCAATTTTCAAACATCTGAATGCACTTTAAATTTCTGCAAATGAGCATGATTGGTGGTCACTTTTGTCAGGACCCCTCCATGCTTAAGTCAGGTCAAAGAGGGGATTTCACTCATCCACCAGATCCCCTTCCCATGACTGGATGCATCCTGTATGACAGATTCATCCTTCACCAAGCTCTAACTGGAGCAAGCATGAGAGAAGAAATGACACATGCTTGCTAATCAGGTGACTTGGTGCCAATTTCCGAACATCCAAACTTACTTTGAATTTCTGCAACTGAGCACGACTGGTGCTCTTTCATCAGGACCCCTCCCTACTTCAGCCAAGTTCAAGATGAGATTTCACTCAGCTGCCAGGGCCCTCCTTCTTATGATCAGATGCCACTTGTACACCAGACTCATCTTTTACCCAGCTCTGGGCACCAGCCAATCTTGGCAAGTGTGGGAGGAACTTTTGATCCACCTTTAACCCAGCTACCCCAAGTGGCCCTCTGCACTGTAGTCCTTTGTGCTAAGGACTACAGTACAAAGGACATCATGAGAGTCTGTCCAAGAGAGGTAGCCTAAGGAAGCAGTCGGCAGCCAGACATGTTGCTTAAAACATTACCGACCATGGCAAGAGTTGCAAGAACTGTATGCTATTAGAATCGTTCTCCCTTCTATAGTAAATACTGTCTCGGTATTCATCCTATTCAAGCAGATTGGTTAAATGAGTCTCCTCCTTGTTTTACAAAGCTGTTTTCATACAGACCCCAGAGTACTGAAAGCAACATGCATAGACTTTGACCAGTAGTTCCTTGTTCAAGGGAATATTAGACTATTGTGACCATTTGATATATATACATGATTATTTTATTTACTGCTCAGCCACAGACCTTAGGTATCAACATATTAGGTCTATATCTTGCATTACTAGTTTTACTTATTTCTCAGCCATAACTGTTAGGTATCAGAATACCCAGTTTATATCTTGCTAGGCTGTGTAATTTTACTAATGCACTTAATGCGTACCTGCATGCTCACTTTATTTGCTACTTATAGGACTCAGGATTCAGTACGGTAGGTTAATGCATTGCAATATGTTATATATGCCGCTCCCTATGCAGTTTTCAAGCGTCTTTAAAAATAAGTTTTATGTTGTGCGTTAGTAGTCGCCACCTTGTAGAGTGCTATATAATGAGGTGCATGCATTTTTTTTGGATAAGCCAGACAAAAAATCTGTAATTGTTTGCTCATAATGGTTCAGTTCCCTAAGACATGCTGCTCCCTACCAAGGGTCTACATATAAAGAGCTACTGTTCTAGCAAACACTGGTAAAATCCCCAATACATTGTGTTCCCTACTCAGGGTCTGCTTATAGATTGTAATTGCTAGCATTTACAGGTATAGTCCCCTTGTGCTGCTCTCTATCAAGGGTCTGCCTACAAAAATTGTAATTGTTAGCATATAGTGGTACAATTCTCTAAGTTGTGCTGCTCCCAATTCAGGACATCAGACTACTTCAGAATGTATTGTCAGTTCAAACAATATCCTGATCTTCACCAGACCAACCAACCCTCTCCAGTCCAGGGGCTAGATACAATCCATCCAACCAAATCTGAGCACAGGGCTACTTTGATCTCCCTAGAGCCTATTCTCAAAAATGCCAGACCCCCCAACTAGCAGTCCCCAACCCACACCAAAGGGCTTCAAAATATACCATACCAAATTCAGGAGTCTTCTCCCCAAACTGGACCTCATACAAACCTGGGTCACCCTGAACTGTACAGACTTCCTCATCCTCACGAAGGCATGGTTGTCACCACATACTGACTCTTCAGCAGTAGGCATCCCAGGATACACCTCTTATTGACATAACAACTACAAGTGAGGTAGGTAAGTTTTTATCTATGCTGCTTCCCATCTCAGTTTCAATACCACCTTCCAGGACATAGCCCCAAGTCACATGAACTCATATCAGAGCTCCTTTCTTCCCCCAGTCTACACCCATAGTCAACACTGCAGTATACTTTGTTCCAAGGAAATCCCCAAATGAAGTCACAATCCTACTCCAGAAGGCTATGGATCCAAATCCAAACAGAGATCATATCTTGCTTGAAGACTTTAATATCAACTGGTGAACAGGCCTAGGTTCTGCCTCCCCACACAACCTCCACTCCAAATTTAAGACACAGTCTCAGCCAGCTGATAGCATCACCCACCCATATGAACAGCAGGACCACTAACCGCAGTGTAATTGATTAGGTACTGGTGTTGCACCCATAGAGGATCCTGATAACAGTCACTATGCCCAAGATATTCACTGAGCACTGCATGATCTTTTGCATCTGCAAAATCAAAACAATAAAAGCCTCTCCTCAGATAATCCATGCAAGATAATGTTGAACCTTCAACCTGGAACAGTATGCCTGTGACCTCACTTCGACTAATTGAACCCCCATCCTAGCAGCGCAGGACCCAAAAGAAGCCATCTCCATATTTGTTGCTACCTTCATAGGCATCTGCAACAAACATGACCCCTTCAAATGAACAAGAATACAGGGCCACCACCAGCCATGGATCACCACTGACAAAATAAACTGGTTCCAGCAAAGGAAGGAGGCATGGGTCAAGGACAAAGGCACAAGATCCCCCTCAGACAGACAAGCCTTCACTACATTCAAGAATTGGTTCACCAGACTCATGAGGCAAGCCAAATCAAACTACTTCCAAAACAAGCTCTTGACCTTAGGTTCAGATCCATTCAAATTCTGGAGGCCAATCCACACCCTTCTGAATCCCTCCTTGTCCACTGGTAGAGACCAATTCAATCCAAATGCCACCCTCTGCAGATGACCTCAACTGATATTTCACAGAAGGATTGAAGGCCTTGATACCATACTCAAATGGTGCACAGCAGACCCATCACTCCTTGAATGACCCTTTGCCCTTCACACAATCCCAGCCCAAGAAATCCTCAAGAAGTTTATGGGTCTTGACATATCCTACAGCTGTGGAGCAAGATGAAATCTCCACCAGATTCCATAGCACAGGCACCTCAGCAATAGCAGCCCCTATAGCACACCTCTTCAACCTGTCTCTTCCCATTGGAACCATCCCCAGCAATTGGAAATACACAGTGGTAATCCCCATCCACAAAGACAATCTAGTGGATGTATCCTCCAGCTGTCACCCAATCTCACTTCTGCCAATCCTGTCCAAAGTCCTGGAGCAGCTAGAGGGCAAGCAGCTCACTCAGTTCTATTGCAGCCCTGCTTTTCTGACACCTTACAAAGTAGGGTCCTGCTAAACCACTCCACAGCCCTCCAAGTCATGGTCATTATCCACACCAGCATGAAGTAGGGACTAGGCATGGGATCCATCTTCATAGACCTGGCCATGGCCTTCGACACCATGGACCGCAGCCTCCTTCTAAACAAGTTAACAGCCTCAGGTATCTCCTTTCACCTCACTCACCTGCTTCAGTTCCTATCTGCTGGATAGGTTGCAGTCAATAAAACTTGGTGGCACTGTGTCATCACTCCCATCAGTCACTCTCAGAGTTTCCTGTAGATCATTTCTTGGGCCCCTACTCTTCACTAGCTTCATAAGTGATGTCCCATCATCAGTCTTCTCCTACAACATTCATATGTATTCAAATGATTCCATCATTTATGCATCTGGTTCCACCATCAGCTCCATTGAAAAGTACCTAAACTGGGAATTACACTCAGTTCAGACTGGTTACAAGCCATAAGTAAAAAATAAATCTCTATGGTATTTGGATCCAGACAATGACTAGGACCAACCTCTGCCACACTGAATATCTCCTACACCCAAGGACATCATCTGGATTTGGTCTCAACCTACAAATACCTAAACCTCATCCAGAATTAGCACCTAGCTGGACTAGGCAGCACACATTGAAAAAACAAATGCCAAATGCTACGCCAACTGGAACACTTTAGAGGGTGAAGAGTTGTCTGCAGTTCCACATCAGGAAATGAGCGATGGAATGCTCCATACTTCCCCTGGTGGACTACAGGGATGTTGTCTACTCTGGAGCAAATCCCTCCACCCTGACAAAGTTGTCCACTCTGTTCAACACCTTGTGCAGATTTGCCCTGGCCTGCTCCCTCCCACACCCAACACTGCTCAATGTACAATGACCACAGGTGGGTGCCACTGGAGGCAAGACAACAGATGCACACAGTCATCATGGGAGCAAAGATCTGGACCAGCAAACTTCCATTTCACTTGGCAAATCTACTCTCTCCAGCAGCTAGTCCAACCTACGCAGTCAAGTCTGAAGATGACAAAGAACTCCAAATCCCGAGATACAAACATAATCTTGAACAAGACTCATTCAGCTATCAACTGTCCAAAATCTGGAATAAGCTACCTCCCAGCCCTACCTCTACCCTAACATTTCCAGGGGGCAAGAGGCTAATTAAGGTGCACTTTGCAGGCAATAGGTTCAGCCATAATCGCTCCTGACTCTTTGCTGGGCTGCCAGAGCTATCCTCCACTCTGAAAATATATGAAAGTATATTATCTGCGCACCATCAAGCACTTTACCTTTGCTGCACCCTCACCTAACCCATAAACACCCAGTGTAGTACCCCCCCTTGCAATTGCAGTGTCTTGAAACCATTATGCCCCTAGGAAACAGAGTTTAACTCTGAAATTGGAATGCAACATGAACCCACTAAATTACATGTATGTGTCTCTTCACAGCTGTGAGCCTTGTACTTGTATTATATAACTGAAAGCACTGAATCATATATGCATTCCTTCTCTAACTACCCCCCTTCCCAGCCTCCAGGCTCTGCCTGCCTACCTGGGAAAATATGTTCTAAATGGTCTGGCTATGCATAATTAACTGCAGAGGCAAAGCTGTAGTTCACAAGGTTGAATAGGTTCCTGCTGTTTATGATGAAATGTGATGCTCCACTAGATGGTGTTGCATTTTATTCAGTTTCAGTCAGTTTCTATGTGATTCTAACACAGAAAGACTTGGCTGTTTTGTCTGCTCTTTCTGGTTTTGACTCAGTGTGGCTCCAGTGTTTTCAGTCATCATTACTGATTAACTGGTATGACTGAAGGATGTTCTGGCTTCTGTGGATGGTAAAGACCATTATTTGACAGGACTCTAGATCAGCTGATGTAAGTAACCGAATGGCCATCACATATAGGAAGTGATTCGTGTAGAATCATGACTTCTTTTGATAGTCAACATCAGTATGAAAGAAAGTACATCTTGAGGGGCTCCAATTGTACCAAGTGTTGAGTATATGTTATGGCTGTCTCCTGTGGTTTTGGTGAAGGGCAGGAGCATCCTTAAGCGGCATGCAGAACTATGGGGTAAAAGATCTGACAGGACATAGACTCACTGGGGATTGAATAAATGTCTCTCAGGAGGAAAAGGAGATAGCATGTCCCAAACAGTATAGTACTGTCATGTCTGAGAGCTGTATTCAGTATCCAGCATGCTAATGACCTCTTACTGCATAGTATGCAGGTCACTAAGGGGACATTTACTGTGTAACACCTTATTTGCATGCACCTGTTTTTCCACTCCATTCGGGTACCTCTGCAGATCTGCAGAAACTTACATTAGTGCATTTACGGTACATTTGCCCTTTTTAAAAAATATATATATATATTATAGTGGCACGGTAGTAGTAGTAAAAACCTTTATTTTTATACAGGATAGTAGATGACATTTTTTCTCATCATTAGGACGAATCCTATTTTCAAGATGGTCCTGTTTATAAAACATAAATACATACTTATACATATACTGTACAGTAGTAAATATTAGCATTCCGTTTATTTTTGCTATTTTAGCTGAAACGAAAAAAGCGCTAAAATAAACCGGACGCTAATAAATTTCAGAGCGAAATTAGAAAACTGATGGAGTGCGATTTAATTACCAAGTACAGTATTTTATTTCTGAGTACACATCAGCTTAAATCCAAAAATTACAGTAGTCACTGTCCATTGTAAATAAAAGCAACTATTTCATTGTAAATAAAAAAAACGTTTGTTCTGTTGAAGAAAAAAATGAAAAGACAGTAGTTTTAATGCAGTGCTATTCATTCGTTGTTTGGTCATCTCCACACAAATCTCCTTCAGGGCTACACCTGCAAAAAATAAAACATTGCTCAGGACCGGGACAAGGAAGTAAACCAGCATTACTAGAGTAGATTAATGCAAAATTGACTTACCAATGTTATGTTATGTTCAGGCTCTCGGTATGGGCATCAAGAATTCCTGCTTTGGAAAAACCACGCAAGACATCACCTTTTCTGTCACAGAGTTCCTGGAAACTGGTGTGAAGCCACTGTGCATGCCGTTCTTTCAGTGTTAGCATGCCCAAGTCAGGTTTTAATTCCTTGCCTGTCTCCAGCTGCTGAGATACAAGGTCAGCATACCAAGCTGTGAATTTCTGCTTCATTAGATCTTTTAGGATTTTATTCACAGAAATGTCTAATGGCTGCAAAGTGTCTGTGCATGAGGCAGGCACAAACATCGGTATAATACTGAAATATTCCAGTTTTTGGAGAACGGCTGGTGTAATGTGGCCATGGAATAGATCCATAATGAGGAGGGATTTTTGTTCTTGCGGAAGACCCAGCGATTCACCTGTGTGGGCACAATAGGGGGCAATGACATTGTCTATGTAGTGCAGCATAATGGTTTCAGTAGCCCAATGGTTGTCACTGTGTGTGATATCCCAATCGGCAGGGAAGGTGTACTGTGGGTGGCAAGCAGCAGTTCGACCTTTGTAGATAGCCTGGCAGGGTAGGAAATCACCGGATAAGGCGCATGTAAGCACCAGCGAGATCTGACGCTTGTCACCCAGTCCCAGAACAGCTACTTGTTTTGAACCACAAGCTGCCATTGTCCATTGTGAAACCGGCACCATATTAATGCCAGTTTCATCCAGGTTCAGTACTAACTCAGGTGGTATTAGCTCCTGTGCTGTTGCAGTGCTGATTCTTTTTAAAAAAGCAGCTTTTAATGTAGGAAAATCACTAGGAACATTTCGTGCTGCTTTGGTGCCCTTAAACACTGTACCCCATCGATGGAGGAATGACCAGGCCCACTTAGTGCTGAGATTCACATAGCCACCATTTCAACCAGTATTTGTGGTGATTTGGCTTTTAGTAGCCAAGGGCTACTGCGTGAACAACTCAGGCATTTACTACAGCCCCTTGTTCTCACAAGCAGCAAATGACTTTCCGAAGTTGCTCCTCCAGCTCATACATTAGAAGGGCAGGATGCCCACACTGTTTTCTGGGCAATGAAGGGGTGAGATAGGTGGGGTCAGGTGTTTCTTGCAGCTGCTTCATGTAGTCTGCTCTAAACCCTCTTACTGTGCTCTTGTTTATGTGCTTGGCGTACTTTGCAGTGTAAAAACGCACAGCTGCCATCACACTGTTCTCCACAGCATGCTTGCCTATCTCAAAGCGTGTCTCAGGGCAATAGTTGGCATATGCAGTTGGACATACTTTTTTGGGAGAAGGTGAAGTGGCTCCTATACGTTCACGGAGCATTGCCTTAGCTACACCTGGCTCAACACCAGCTTGTTCAGCAAGATCCTCTGGATCCAATCCTTTGCTCTCGAAGGGATACTTTCTTTTGCCAGCCTGTGACTGTGAAATCCACCTAAGGATAGACATCATTCTGTACTTCAGTAATCGCAGGGTAGAGTGCTAATAATCGCGATCACCCTTAAGTGCCCTTAAGTACCTGCAATTCGCGGGTAATTCTTGAATCTTGATCTGCTGTAACTTCATGCAAAGCACTCGCACGGATTCATTCGGGCGCTAATATGTGTGGTACAGCCCACAGCGCTAAATAAAGAGGGCGCGGATATAAACTACTGTAAAGTAATTACACAAATATTAATTTAACAAAGTAGACATTACACAATTATTTAACATAACATAAACAATAAACAATAACGATATGTTCCAATAAAACCAAGTTTATCCCAAACACTCACATTTTACCTTTAATCTAGCTTTCAAAGTAAATATAAACCCTTTGATAGATTCATACTGATTTACTGTATTAGGTTTTAATGAGGTCCATGAGTGTCACTATAGTTAGGGTTGAGTGCCCCATTTAAGGTTAAATCTGAAATTTGGCACCTTAATAACTTTGCAACCATATGATGGATTTGCCTGATATTTGGAAGTGCATGGTTTGATACCATAGATCTCGGGACCTGCTAAGTTTCATTACAGTCAGATGTACGGTTGCAGAGCTACAGAGTGCAAAAAACGCATAAATTATGCATTTTTGTGCATTTCTTTGCTTACGTCTACAGCCCGCATGGTTTGCACAAAGGGTCCAAAATCTTCAGGGAACATGCAGCTGGGTCCCCGATGTGTCTTTCGAACATTTCATGAAAAATATTAAACATTTCAAAAGTTATTCAAAAAAGAACTGTTCCTCATTATAGCCTATGGAAAAAGTTAAAATATGCGAACGTGTCACAAATGCAGTTTTTACTTTTGCAAATGACCCTTGTAGTGTCACAAATTGGCCATTTTGTTTTCAGTTGGTGGTTAGAGAAATGCTTAGCATTTAAATTTGGGACCCTCTAGGGACACAATTCTTGTTGTGTTCACCTAGTCGAGCCCTGAAGATGCTAGCCATGTATTTCATTGGGGGTAAAACACCCCAGAAACATGTTTTTTTTTTTAATTTTGCAAAAAGTAGTGTCACAAAGTACTTTCATAAATGTGACACTTTCGTGATTTTTTTTGCATAAATGTCATGATTTGCGAAAGTACTTTGCAACACTCTGCCCAAAACAATAGGGAATCTTTGCCACCCTGCTGCAAAATAATGGTTTGGCCTTTTGGGCTGAAATTTGCAGGGAAGAAAGCCAAGGTTCCACAGATGTGCCTTGTGGTAGTTTGGTGATAAAATATTAGAGGGCTGCAAAGTTACAGCACTCTGAAGTTTACAATTTGTCCCATAGGATAACATTACTGCGTCTGCCGTGCCTTTCGGGTCCCATATTGAAAACAGTTTGAGATACAGACTTTGCTTCAGAAAAAGGCTTAGTCTCTTGCTAGGGGGCTAATTACAAAATTAGCCTGGAAAATCATAAATAATATGAGATTTTTTTTTTTTTCCACATCATATGGTTCCTGAGATATAAGCAATTTAGTATTCCAAGTGCTCATTTTCTGCTCCAAGAGTCATTATTATGGCCACATTCTTTGTACTCACTGTGCTTCTGAATACACCTTTTTGGAAAAAAGTTTGTGCATTTGTGGTACCGTGACCGTTAACATTTCCACTTGCGTTTACATTACCGTTTCTGTTTACATCACCATGTGCACTACCCTTTGCGTTTGCGCTTGTGTTTGCATTACTGTTACCATTTGCATTTCTGTTGCTGTTTTCGTTAACGTTTACTTTTGTGTCACTGTGTGCATTACCATTTGTGTTCGTGTTTGTGATTGCGTTTCCTTTTCCTCTTGTGTTACTGTTTCCTTTGGCATAATCGTTGGTGTTACCAATACCATTTGCATTTCCAATTACATTACCATTATCGTTTGTGTTTTAGTTGCCATTTGTGTTTCATTTGCATTAGCGTTTGCTTTTCTGGTTGCATTTCCATTGTCAATTGCTTTACTGTTTCCTTCGGTGTCACCATTGCCATTATCGTTTGCGTTTCTGTTTGCGTTAGTGTTACCATTTGCATTTTCGTTACCGTTTTCGTTAACTATTTGAGTTTGTGTTTCCATTGCTATTACCGTTTGCATTACCATTTGTGTTTGGATTCACATTTTGAAAAACAATCCAAAACCTCTTCAGGGCCATGATGGAGTAGATTATAGGATTATTAAATTAGGTCTTAATTGTTTTGTATACCCTTTATCTCATATTTTTAAGTTTATTTTTGTGTCACAATGTTTTTCCTTCTAGCTGGAAGTTATCTACTATAAAACCCATTTTAAAGAGTGGAAATCCTTACACTGTTTCAAATTACCGAAAAATATCTCATCTGTTACCCATCTCAAAAATTCTTGAAAAAATTGTAATGGATCAAACCCTGGCTTTTCTTGGGAAATATTCTCTTCTCTTCTTTCTAGTAACCAACATGGGTTCAAGCCAGGTTACAATACTGAAATGGCCTTGGTGGGGTTCACGGGCAGCATACATGGTGCATTCGATAGAGGGCACTCATGTGCAGCTCTGTTCATGGACCTTACCAAGGCCTTTGATTTGGTTGAATTTGACCATCTTCCTGGTGTTCTCTGGGAATTACAGTTTTCTGGGGAGGTTACTGAGTGGTATCAAAATTATTTATGTAATAGATATCATAGAACAATCATTGGTTCAGCTATTTCCCAGACTATTTCTTCAGTTTGTGGTGTTTCCCAGGGCTCAATCCTGGGGCTACTTATTTTTTCCTTTTTTATGAATTTGGCCCCTAGTATTTGTGCTCAGACTGAGATGACCCTTTACGTGGATGATGCAGTTTTATTCTATTCTAGTCCACATTCTGATACCACTCTTTCTAGTCTTCAGACTAGCTTTGGACATTTGCAGTATTGGTTATTAATAAGTCATGTGGTACCTAATCCTAAAAAACAAAGGTGATATTTTTTACCTGTAATTAAAAAGTAACTTTTAATCTCCCTTCCAGTATTGATAATGAGGTAATGTTATTGACCTTGTTTCAGTTTTTAAGTACTTAGGAGTAATCCTAGTCAGTTTTCTTTTGAGCCACATATTCAAAATCTCAGGAACATTTTACATCAAAGACTGGGTTCTCTATACCAGATCAAGCAATTTCTGACTCTTGAATCTGGAAGACTTTTGGTCCATAGTTTTTTGCTTTCAGTATTATATTATGGTATTCTGATATATACTTCCTCCTGTACTAGTGCTTTAAATTGTTTTTCTTTATAATAAAGATTTTTTATTAGTTAAGAGGGTCATTACATACATTGACGGGTTAATACATATTCATATTAATAATCAGCACATGTAATCATACTGTACAATAATGGAGTTCTCAGCACATCTTCCAATTAATCCACTGGATATATTAATCATGTATCAGGATAACATCATTAACAATGATTTAATTTGTTTCAGGGTACAAATTATGGGTAAGTATTTAATTGATGCATGGTCCATTTTCTCCATTTGATGTCAAAGGCTTCAACTCTATGCTTTAGCCTAGCTCTCATCCTCTCCAATCCATAGATCTCCCTTACTAGGTTCAGCCAGGCCTCCTTTGTGGGGATCCTGTTGTGCCCCAAAGTCTGGTTACCACTTTTTTTGTCAGCCAGGATTAGTAGCGTGGTATGTAGGTATGAGGACTTGGCCACTTTTAAATGAAATGGGGTGGTGGCAGTCAATATGTAACCCGGGGTAAAAAGACCCAGAGTTTCATATACAGCTACCAACTCCTGTATTACCTCTGACCAATAGGGGCCCAATAGGCCACATTCCCAGAGTATGTGAGCCTGGTCTGCCTGGGTCTCTCCACATCCCCTCCAACATCTACCCTCTGGATCTCCCCCAAATCTAGCCATTACTACAGGGGTGTGGAAAAACCTGTGTCCCATGCTTCCAGCCATATTCCTTCCAATAAGGAGAGCTCAAGGCCCTCCAGCTGTCATCAGGTAATCCACTTACAGCTCTAGGAACCACCTGGCATGTATGGTCTCAGTGGAATCTCTGGGAGTTTCACTCAGGGCTTCATAAATGGCACTGATAATGTGTTCCATGCTGGTTCCCTGCCTCTGGAACTGAAGCAGCTTTATTATTAAAGATGAGTTTTCAGCTATCACTGCAAGGGCCTCTTCTTTTGACTGTAAATATGATTTTAACTGCAAATATTTATGAAAGAAGCTCTGAGGCAATTTATACTGCATCTGAATCTGTGCAAATGAATGTAAGACTACTGGTCCCATCAACTGAGAGATAAATTTGAGATTGTATTTATACCATTGAAACATAGACCCATCTGTATCATTGGGTAGAAAGGCATGGTTGACTGCCAGGGACCTGAGGAATAGTGCCTCTGAAGAAGTAAGTTTGTTATTAAGCACATGGAGCCATTGCTCAAAAATCTCAGCAGTATACTGAGGGAACCTAGAGAGAGAGGGAGGCATCCAGGAGGGTGTCCAAAGAGATAGTCCATCAAATCCCAAATGTTGCTCCAGGTCAACTCAAAATGCTTCCAGGGCATGACATAATTAGGGTTTAGCCAGGATAGAAATACCTTTAATTTAGAAGCCCTGGCATAGTCCATCAGATTAGGTAAGTTTAAACCACCTCTGTCCCTGACAAGCTGTAACAAGGAGTAAAGGATCCTGGGGGGTTTCCTCTGCCATATGAAGTGAGAGATAAGTCTATTCCAGGACTGAATATAGACATGGGAAGGCATTATTGGAAGGGTTTGGAGAAAGAATAAAATCCGGCGAAATATATTCTCCTTGGTAGTTTCTATTCAAGCCAAGAAACTTAAAGGAATGTGGGACCACCTGGTTAGATCTTCCGATAAATTTTGAGTTAAGGGCTCAAAGTTTATAATATCTGTGTGGATGGTATTTTTCATGAGGCAAATTCCTAGGTATTGCATTGTTTGTTTGTGCCAATTAAAGGGGTAAGCTCTCTTTAGGGTTGAGGAAGGAGTGAAATCACAAAGCAAAGCCTCTGTCTTTTGTTGCTTAATTTTATATCCAGAGACCTCTCCAAATGTCTCCAATTGTTCCCAGACTCTCATAATGGATACTTCAGGGGAGGTCAAAGAAAGGAGAATGTCATCTGCAAACAATGAAATTTTATAGATATAACACCCCATAGGTATTCCCTCTATTTCTGGATGAGATCTAATGGCTTGGGTTAACAGTTTGAGGCATAGGGCAAATAAAAGAGGGGAGAGAGGGCAACCCTGATGTATTCCCCTAGAGAGGGGAAAAGGGTCAGAGATAGAGCCATCTAATTTTAAATAACCCTGTGGATTCTTGTAACTGCTGTATAACATCCACCGGGAATCCAAATCGAGACAAGGCTGCCTACAAAAAGGGCCAGGCTACCCTGTCAAATACCTTTTCAGTGTCTAATCCAATAAGAGCCAAAGGGAATGATCGGTATCCGCATACTCCTTTAGGAGATATGTTTGTCTAACCACAACATGGGCTTGTCTGCTTCTGATGAAACCTACCTGGTTAGGGTTAATCAGCATGGGCATAATATTTTCAAGTCTATGTGCTAGCACAGACATATATATTTTGTAATCAATGCTTAACATCAAAATCGGCCTATAAGATGAGGAGAGCTTTGGATCCCTATCATGTTTAAGGATAGCAGAAATTGCTGGGTGTTGCCAGGATAGGGGAGAAGATCCCCCTTCCTGCAACTCATGTATAGCCCTCAAGAGAGGTGATATCAGCTCCTCCCCAAAAGTTTTATAGAACTCCAAGGGGTATTCATCGGGCCCTGGGGTTTTTGGGCTTTAGCTTTCCTCCGCACTCCCTCAACCTCAGCTTGTGTTATGGGGGCTTTCAAGTTTTCTATGTGTGAGTTGGTCATTTTTGGAAATTGTATCTTATTAAGAAAAGATTCTATCTGCAAGGTATGGTTTTCAGGTCCTGCCTTATACAGGTTCCTATAGTAATTGGCCATGATTCTTCTGATTGCCGTGGAGTAGTGTTCTAATTTTCCTGTCTGCCAGTCCTGCATGGCCATGACCCAGACTCTGGCTTTATGCATTCTTAATTCATGGGCAAGGTTTCTGTCCCCCTTGGGATCTCCCTCATGAGTTGTGAGCCTAAGGAAAAAAGCTGCAGCTCTATTTTTTGATCCCAATATTTTTGGAGTTTTTGTTTTGTGAGCAACATTAGAGGCTTTATAGTTTTATCTCCCTGGGTAAACAAAGACTGTTGATCCCTCAGTTCCCTCTGAAGCTGAATCAACCGTGCCTCTCTCTCCTTACATTTTCTAGATGAAAAGGCAATAATGTCTCCACTCAAAACTGCCTTAACAGTATCCCAAAGCATCACTGCCGGAACATCAGAGCTTCCATTATCCCCCAAAATCTGAGGGATTCTGTTTCTGACCAACTGGACAAACTCCTGGTCTCTAAGGTGCATGAAATTAAGGTGCCAGAAATTAGTTTTATACCTCCCTCCCAAGTCAAATCTGGCAAATATTGGTGTGTGATCAGACAGCAGGGTCACCCCATGCCAGACATCATGTAATGTCTCCAAGTGTTCAGCCGTAGTAAATACATAATCAGTTTGAGATGCTGCTCCTGAGCCCTGAGCCATATAGGTGTACTCCCTTAAGGAGGGAAAGCAATGGCGCCAAATGTCTACTAACCCCATTGATGATACTGTGTTCTTGACACATTTCTGCAGGGGATTAGTCCTATGGGGGAGATAAACCAAGGCATCCTTTGCAGAGTTTAAGGTGATATTCAGATCTCCACCCATCAGGAGTTGCCCCTGAAGAATCTCGAGGAGTTGGGAAAAAAATCTCTGCCAATCCCCTTGGGGCCCCAGGTGGAAAATACACGGAGGCCAAAGTGACCGGTTGAGCATGGAGCTTGCCCGTGGCAATCACATACCTCCCCTCTGGGTCCACAATTATCTGTTGTAATTCAAACGGCACTCCCCTTTAATCAGGATAGCTGCCCTCCCGTCTCCTTCCTCAACCATGAGATGAGGCAATCACTGTAGGGAAACCCCATCTAGTAAATTTCTCATGTTTGGGGGAAGACAGGTGCATCTCCTGTAAAGAAATAACATCTGGATTTTCTTTTTTGAGAAATTGTAGTAGTCTAGATTGCTTGACTGGACTATGAAATCCATTTATATTAAGGGATAATATTAGGGAGGATTTACCCATTTTATGTTGCAAACATATTCTGTATGAATTATAAATTCCATGACTTCCAGTACCCCCTGCCAGTACTGGAGTTTACAATGTACCCTCACCAAATCCCACAAGTCGATGTGCTGATGACTAATTTCTATTAGTGCTGAGTAATAGACTCCATTTTCATGTGTACTCAAGCCCTCGTAACCTGCATTTAGCAAACAATGTCTTCCATCTTGAATCAGAACACACCCATAAGATAGGGTGCTACAATATAAAACAGTTTCTAACAACCAAAAAACATGCAGCATTTTATGATAGGAAGTGCTGCCCTCTGGAGTTCATTCACTGTTGCTCCTGGTAGTGTAATATAGCCTGATAGGCTTGATGTATACCCTAATTTTGGTACAAAGCCAGGTAGGGGCTAAATAATGGTATTTCGCCCCACTGAGCAGCACATGTTGTTCACTATAACAGTTCCAACAATAAACCCTGAATAATAACTTATTTACATGACCACAAAAAAAACCTGTATTGACTCCCAAAGTAAGGAGGGATCTTTACACCCTCCTAAAGGGAATAGAGTGACATTTCCCTGTGGGGGAGACTCATGAATCTGATGTGGGCCCCCTGCGCCATGTGAATTCAAAAACAGCATGACGCAGGTGATCAGCACACATAGCCCCAGACAGTACAGTTGGTGTAGTAGTCAAGCCTGCCTAGGCATCCGCTGTGTGCAGCTGTCACTGAATAGCAACCTAGTGAGATACATAGTCATAGGTCTGTCCCCATGGGGCCTAACTACTGCACAAAAGGGAACACTATGGTGGAAGTGGGAACCTGATGCTACAAAAGGGAAACATCGCCGGGGTAGTTTTAATGAGAGGGAAGGGGTATACATTGGCCCATCCGAAATTCATTCATGAAGGACCTAGAGTCACTGAGGTCCATAGTTGCCCTTGACTGTTTACTGGAGCCTACATCCCTCACCCCTCCCCCAAGCTTCACAAAATACATCTATGGATCATTACATGGTTTGAGTTCTGGTAAATAAGAACAATCAGATTTATAAATAAACCTGTTAAAGTTCCTACTATATTTAGTCCCCTCTAGCCATGTACCGTAGTTAATAGTCCTAGGTAGTAAGTTAACCACGACTCTCCGCATAGGTGGAAAAGATTACCAGTTCATCTAATCCGTATAGTCAATCAGGCACAGTCCTTTGAAATTTGTGGAGCAGCTATTTAACATCTTGTAGGGTAGAAAGCCCCTGCCACTTCCTTGAGTGTGATGTCTGCTCCTTTTGCCATAGATTGCCCTGTTACTGTATGTCCAGTTCTGGTGCTTTTTGTGTAACTTGTTGGGCCACCACTATGTTTTTGGCCTGAAGGACTTTGCTGGCTTCTCCCAGGGTAACAAAGGTCTGTGGGCCCTCAGGAAACATTATTGTGAGCTTTGCAGGGTACGGTGTAAAGAATTTCAATTGCTGCTGTTTCAAAGCCCAGAGTATTGGTGCATAAGCCCTTCTCTTAGTATCAGTCTGAGGGGAATAGTCGTCAAAGTTGAGACGTCAACCTTTATATTGAATGTCCCGCATACACCACGCTTGTGTTAGTAGCTGCTGTTTTATTGTGCAGTTTAGCAGCCTAAGCACTATGGAGCATGGCCTCTGGTCAGCCTGCTGTGGTTTTGGGGTAAGTGATTGGTGAGCATGCTCAATATCTTGCTTGGTGGCTGGGTCAAGTTGCAGTGTCTCCCTCAGCAGGGTATTCATAAACTGAATCATGTCCCTGCCTTCCTCATCTTCGGGCACCCCAACAATTCTCAGATTATTTCTCCTTGATTGATTTTTTGATCCACACATTTATAGTTGAGGATTTTTTCTTCTTTTAGTAAGTGCACCACCACCATCTCCAGGCTATCAGTTCTGACATCTGTCTCGGTATGTGCCGTTTCTAGGTCAGTGACCCTCTGATTTATTTTTGCAATTTCTGTTGAAAGTTCAGATCTAATGTCTCAGACCTCATCCTTGAAGCCCCTGAGCTAAGTCAGAATTGCTGCATTGCTGGGTTGCCCACTAGGAGCTGGCAGTGCTTCTACCATGCGTTCTAGGCCTGAATACACCATCAGAGAGTCTGAGGTTTGTTTGACTTGCTGCGTGCCTGTTGTGGACTTTTTCTTCATTCGGGCTCCCATTCAGGTACAAGATTCCCCTGTGCTTTAGCTCCAGTTTTGAGGGTCTGCTAATCGGGCCCCCTTGAAGGACGTCTCCTCAATGCTGCATCTCAGTCAGCCGTTAAACCGGAAGTCACCAGTAGTGCTTTAAATTATCTTCGAGTTACATATTCTGCCCTAAGATTTTGGCTAAATATGCCATATCGATCTCATCAATGTGATCTATGTAAACAATCTTACTCGTTATCCTTTGATAATCGAGCTTTTTTTTTTTAGTTACATATTTTCTCGTTCCTCTATGGTTGGGGAGGTGTTACCGATGGTTCTTCCCCAGTCCAGTCTGGCCACACAGCCCCTTGCTCCACTCAAACCCCAAGCTCTACCCTTTCGGCACCTACACAGCAATCTTTACCACGGCGGGCAAACACCAGAGCCACCACCGCAGGATCCTGGGGGTCCCGATCCAAGGAGCATCCAGGAAAGGAGTCGGGCAACACCACACAGCCGGCCATCATACAGCCCATTGAGGTATTTTCTTTTTTCTACCCCTATGTGCAATCATGCAATGACGTCACGCTGAATGTAGATATCCGTCATGCGCATCCCCATCATGTTCCCGGCTCCAGTGGTACCTCTGGTCACCACCAGAGGCCACTACCACACTGGGATGCTCCAGATCCCAGCCCAGGGAGAGGAAAGCTATCCTCCGGATGCTCAATCCTACTCCCTCCTCGCCAACCCCCAGCATCCAGGCTCATTCCCAAACCCGGGTCGCTGGCGTGATGTGAGGTGTGGCGTCCGGCACCTCAACCCTCAGTTCCACCAGGCCGGCTTGATAGTCGAGTTTGCTTTAAAATGAGTATTTTTCTATATACAGTGAAGTAAAAATAGGACTCCTTCCTCCCTCTATTTCCCTAATGTTTCCTAGGGCTTTAAATGCTGCCTCTACTAGGTCCCAGTATAAATTTACCTTTAAAATTCCCTTATTCAAAAAGATTATTGGGCAGAAATCTTTGTTATTTAGAGCACCAACTTTTTTTAACAAGATACCTATCGAAATTGTTAAAAGTAATTCTGTACTGAGTATTAAATAAAGGTTGAAACAGTGGCTTTTTTCTCAAGCATGAATGTATTTGTTTCTGTGTTCTATGTATTGCACATGCACTTTTATATGGCTAGAGCTGTTTGCGCCGATTTATTGTGTTATCTATATGTATTGTACTGTCTTTTAGATGTGACTTGTCACCTGCGAAAACGGGCAGTTTTTGCTAATCTGGGCCCGGATATTCAGAAGGGTTGTGCATGGGAGGGACAGGGAGGAGGGACATGGGGGTGGATGCCATAGCCAGGCGAAGGTAGTGAGTATCTCTGGGCTGACAGTGCACAGAGCAAAGTTCATGGTGTATGAACTGGTTAGGGATTGTGGAGGGAAACCTGATTTCCTGGTGCATTTGGGAACTAACGATCTAGAGGGAAATAGCGTTTTGGAAATCCAAGCAAGGTTCCAAGAACTTGCCAGAGTTTGCCGGGATAATGGATGCAACATTTTCATTTCAGAGATATTGCCTGTACCAAAGGCCTAAGTGACGAAAAAAATGAAGATCACAGAGGTTAATGACTGGATTAGGAAGTGGGGTGAAGAGAGTGGGTTGGGAGTGTTAGGGAACTGGAAAGGAGTTTGTGAGGATAAGGGACTGTATGCCAAGGACAGGCTTCATCTTGCCCCATTAGGGAACGAAGTCCTTAAACAGGGGATGGCTGACTACATTCAAGAAAGGTGGGGTTTAAACTTGTGAGGGGGGGAAGAGATAAGGGAGGGGCTGACCAGAAGCTGTCTCCTCCAGATGAGGGGAGTAGCCTTCAAACCCAGGGGGGGCAGACTGGGGTGGAGGTTTCAGAAGGAGCAGAGGGAGGATGGAAGTATAAGGAACCTGGGTGGGGTTCGACAAAGAGGATCAGGGATAATGGGTGGGGGTTGGTGTTAGTAGATGCCAGGAGCTTGGGAAACAAGTTGCCAGAGTTCCAGGCCATGCTGTTCGAGGGTGGATGTGGTGGCGGTCATGGAGACGTGGGCCAACAAAAACCATGACTGGGACCTAAACGTGTGGGGTACACAATGCTTAGGAAGGATAGAAAGGAGGGCAGAGGGGGTGGAGTGGCTATGTTCATTAGAGATGACATAGAAATTGCTAGGGTAGAAGAGGCAGAGGGAAATGTGGAGGCCTTATGGGTCACCTTACGATCCCCAGCAGGAGATAAGGTCAAGCTGGGTGTAGTATATAGGCCCCCCGGGATGGTGATGTTCTGGAGGATGGTTTGCTGGACAACATCATTGCCCAGTGTGGACCAAAAGGGGAAAGAGTGGTGTTGATGGGGGACCTTAATATGCCAGGTACAAACTGGGGAACCATGTCCTCTAAGGTGGCCAAGGAGCAGAGGCTGCTGGACGGCTTCCAGGATGTGTTCTTAACACAGCATGTGATGGAGTCCACAAGGGAGGGGCATGTCCTGGATGTGGTTCTGGCAGATGGGGATCTGGTAAGGGACCTGGTTGTAGAGGACCCCGACTGGGAGCGACCACAATACTGTCTGGTTTCAAATAAGCATGCGGGAGGGGTGAGATCTAGGACACTGGCAGTGGACTTCAGGAGGGCAGACTTTCTGGGCATGGGAAATATTCTCAAGGATCACTTGAAGGAGATTACATCAATGACAAATGTGGAAAGGAGATGGGAGGTCATAAAAACAGGGACTTCATGAGGCAGTCAGGACCTGCGCTAAGGTGAAATGTAAGGGAGCAAGGTCACATAAACCATGCTGGTGGTCCAGTGAGTTTCAGGTAGTGGTCAGAGAAAAGAAGGTGGCCTACAAAAAATATAAAACAACAAGAGGGGCTAGGGATAAGGAAATGTACCATCTTGCATCTAGAAAAGTCGCCAAGATGGTGAGGGGGGCAAAGTCCAGTAAAGAGCAGCGGCTGGCACAGGGGATTCATGGAGGGGAAAAGGGGTTCTTCTGGTACATTGGGGAGTGAAGAAAAACTAAGGGCCATCTCAGCAGATTGAAATCAGAAGGAGGGTGTGTGGAAGAGGCGAGGGACCAGGCAGAGGTATTTAACAAGTACTTTGCCTCTGTGTTCACTAGGGAGGGGGGGATGGGATATCTACAAAGCAAAGCACGATGGGGATAGAAGCGGCAGTGAGTGGGATCAGGGGAGCAACAGAAATGGAGCAAGAGGGAGGGAGAGGTACCCCAGGGGTGTCACATTAGGATAAGAATAAAAAGGTCAGTAAGGTGGAGAGGACAGATGATGCTATCTCCGCCAAAAGGGTGTGGTTAGCCCTCAAGGCCCTAAAGAAAGACAAATCTCCTAGGCTGGATGGCATTCATCCGAGAGTACTATGGGAATTGGCAGACATACTGGCTGCACCCCTGGCGGAGCTCTTCAACAGGTCACTTGAGACAGGGAGGGTACCTAGGGATTGGCGAGAGGCACATGTGGTGCCAATCCATAAAGGGGGGTCGAGGGAAGTACCAGATAACTATAGACCCATCAGTTTGACCTCAGTGGTGGGAAAATTAATGGAGAGTATACTAAAGGAATGATTGGGGGTGTACTTGGAGGACGTGGGAGGTCTGGATAGTCGGCAACATGGGTCTGTTCAAGGTAGATCATGTCAAACCAATCTTGTGGAGTTCTATGAATGGGTAACATCAGAACTGGACAGGGGAAAGCCTGTGGATGTATTATTCTAGGACTTGAGCATGGCGTTTGACTCTGTCCCCCACAATGGTCTGGTGGAGAAACTGATGGAGTTGGGAGTAGGCCCTTTGATGGTCAGATGGATTGAAAACTGGCTAGCTGGACGCACCCAGAGAGTTGTGATCTGTGGGGAGCTCTCGAACCCTAGAGAGGTTGGTAGTGGGGTACCGCAGGGCTCTGTCCTAGGTCCGATCCTGTTTAATGCATACATATCGGACATCAGGGAGAATATAGGGTGTGAAATGAGTCTCTTCGCTGATGACTCCAAGATGGGAGCAGTAGTTGAGGGAGAAGAGGGGAGGTTGGCCCTGCAAGGGGACCTGGACACCCTGGAAAGCTGGGCTCACCAAGTGTAAGGTGTTACATCTTGGGCGAGGAAACCCTTAACACTGGTACACCCTGGGAGGGGAGGCGCTGGAAGCCTCAATAGGGGAAAAAGACCTAGGGGTCATGGTGGATGCATGTATGAATAACTCTGAGCGGTGCAGGAGAGTGGCTAGCAAGGCAAACAGGATGTTGGGATGCATCGTAAGGAGGATCACCTCTAGGAGCAAGGAAGTGATGCTGCCGCTGTACAATGGACTGGTTAGACCACACCTTGAGTACTGTGTACAGTACTGGAGACCACATTTGAAGAGGGACATACAGCTCCTGGAGAGGGTACAGGAGAGGCAACTAAGATGATACGAGGGCTAGGGGATTTGACATATGAGGACAGACTTGAGGAGCTCTGCCTGTTTTCATTGGAGGAGAGGAGAGACAGGGGGACGTGATTGAGGTCTTCAAGTACCTCAAGGGAATAAATAGGGTAAACATGGAGGGGATCTTTAGACTAAAGCAGGGGGGTATCACCAGAGGGCATGGTTTGAAGTTGGAAGGTGGAAGTGTGGGGGGGGGAAGAGGAGCAGATTTTTCACTGAGAGAGTGGTGGACCCTTGGAATGCACTGCCTGGTGAGCTGGTTCAGAGATCCACAGTGGAGGGCTTCAAGAGAGGGTGGGACAGACATAGAAAGTGGATGTATCAGATGATGGCCTGTCCCAGGGGGGTGGGGATGGATGATAGGGGTTTCTGGAACACAAGGGGGGGGAGGGCCTCGGCACCCAACTAGGGATCTGAGGTTCGAGCAGACTCGAAAGACCGTAAGGCCTAATCTGCTGGCAAATATTATGTTAGTATGGCGCAACAGTGTTGCGCCATGCGTAATCCAATGATGCGCCCCGGTGCAATATTCAAACGGGGATTGAGCCTGGCGTGCCCATGCATACTCTGCACATCCCGATATTCAGCCCGGGATGAGCTGAGCCCATGCTTGCACAACCCCTACCTGCACTGCACACAATGGCTGGCCACCCACAGGTGAGCTGCCATATTGTAGGGCGCAACACGGCAGCTGCCACCTGTGGGTGGCCACCCGAGCTCTGGCTGCACCTTCGTAGCGGTGCCCCCCCATGCTTGATCACGGGCATAAGTTGTATAAAGTAGTCATCCAATATCCCTGGTGGTCCAGTGGACTGCTTCATGCCCGATTGCGGGCATATATAGAGGAACACAATCATCCTCAGGGCTCAGTGGGCAGGTGGGGAGGAGGGTTCCACTGGACCACCAGGGATATTGGACCTCTCCTGTTTACTACTTATGCCCGCGATCAGGCTGTGAGTGGTCAGCTGGACCACCAGGGATATAGGTTGGTTTGATTTACTACTTAAGCCCGTGATCAGGCTGCGAGCAGTCCACTGGACCACCAGGGATATTGGATGGTTTGTTTTTATTCATAAGCCCGTGATCAGGCATGCAGTAGTCCGCTGGACCACCAGGGATATTGGACGGTTTGTTTTTATTCATAAGCCCGTGATCAGGCATGCAGCAGTCCACTGGACCACCAGGGATATTGGACATGTTTATTTTATACTAATGCCCGTGATCGGGCAGTGGGGCGCTTTGCCGCGATGTGCAGGGGGCGTCGGTCCCTGACGGCTGCAGCATGGCAGGGCACCAGGTGCAAGTCGCCGGGAATTGGCGAACCTGCATGCAAATGGAGCCATAATGACATGCAAATGGCCCCATTTGTGCTTTGTATGCATTATGGCCCCATTTGCATCTGCACTTTTGAATATCACGGTTTTGCACCTAGCACAACAGGACTTGAGCTAGCGCATTCCCCTGCTCCACTCTGGCCACTTGCGCTGGTGAGTGCCACTGCACCATGTGCACTGCAGGTGGCCTGGTGCGATATTCAATGTATAGGCAGGGGCATCACCAGCAGGAAAAGGGAGGTCATAATTCCACTATACAAGACACTAGTGAGGCCCCACCTGGAGTACAGTGTACAGTTCTGGAGACCATACCTACGTAAGGATATAGACAGGGTAGAGAAGGTTCAGAGGAGGGCAACAAAGATGGTGCATGGATTGCATCACAAGTCCTATGAAGACAGGTTGAAGGAACTGAACATGTACTCCCTGGAGGAGAGGAGGGAGAGAGGGGATATGATAGAGACATACAAGTATCTTACAGGGAGGAACAGGGTGCAGGAAAACACTATTTTAGCGAAAAAAGATGTCTTCCATGGGATGAAGTTGGAGGGAGGGACGATTCAGAGGAAACATGAGAAAGAATTTCTTCACAGAGCGGGTGGTGGACAAGTGGAACACCCTGCCAGAGGAAGTGGTGGGGGCTGAAACAATCACGGGATTTAAGAATGCATGGGATAGACATAAAGGAATTCTGGATGTCAGGGTTAAGGGGCAACAGATTTCTAGGAAAACAAACTGAACTTACAAGCTCAAATGGGCAGACTGGGTGGGCCATAGGCCCTTATCTGCCGACACTGTCTATGTATCTATGTAACGCTGATGTGCCATGGCGCAGCTCAGTTGAATATCACTCTGTCAATATATATATATATTGTTAGTGCTGCCAAGTGCCTACTATTTGCATATGGAACTGCACAACTAACTTTACTGCCCCCACAGACTTGCAAGCAGGGCCAGAAAACACTTTCTTGAGGAGGTCATGACTTGTGGTACCAACTGTGGTATGAGATTTACTGTCTTTGAGCCCTGAGTAAGAGTCCATTCTGCTATTCACTGCTACTGAAGCAACAAATGTAGTTTGTTTTGCCTGCTCCAAAGACTTGGAAATGGGTTGAGAAACACAACAGCCAGATTACAATGGCACTAGCACACTCTACCCTGCCCCAGGAACCTTGAAGTGGAAGCAGGGAGATAATGAAAGTGAAATTGTGAGTGTAATGGTGCCAGTTGTAAAGCATGGAGCAGGAGGGATTTTTATAGCAATAAGAGAACCTCAGTCTTGCACCATACAGACACTCCAAACCACCATTCTGAGTGAACAATAAAGTATCTTGCAGCCTAAAAGTAGTTAATTTCAACATCTTAATCCATGTCAGAGTTTTTCTTGTTTTTGTACAGATGCTCCAAAATAAATGAAATCAAGCAAACCGCCATGTTGCCACATGGTGTAGGCATCTTGGCGTGTCCATGACAATGTGGCAGTTCATTTGATTTCATTTATTTTGTGACGTCTGTACAAAAACAAGAAAAACTCAGATATGGATTAGGATGCTTAAATTTAATACTTTTACTACTTCTAGGCTACAAGGTACCGTATTGATCATTTAGAATTGTTCAGAGTGTCTGTATGGTGCAAGACCAAGGTTCAAATCTTGCTTCTGATTCATTGTATAGCATTTACTTGCTTCAATGGTTTCACCAGAAATGTCTGTTTATTTTCACTGTAAATTTATTTTTCCAGATAATGTCTGTTCTACAGATAATGCAGAAATTTATTTATTTCAAAACTTTTACCAGGAAAGACATACTGAGCTGAATAGCAGCTCATTTCCAGATTTCTCCTGGGGGTAGGGGACAAGAGGGAAAACAATGTAACAAAAAATATAACTTAATGGCAAGCAGTAGACTATACAGTGAGAAGAAGAAGGAATCATAATAAACAAGCAGATTATAGCAATATAAACAATTTAGGATTTACAATTGAATTTACAAGTTGTGAATAGCTGTTTGTAGAGAGGACTAATAGATGCCCAGCAAGGAGCCAAAGTGCCTAGCCATAGTACAGCCAAATGCAGAGAGGTACTGTACATAGGTGGGATATAATAATTATTCGGAGAAGGGTTGAGTGGTGAGGTAGTGATGTGATGTGTAGGTCAGAGTGAGGGAAGAGGAAAGAGGGGAATAGGGAGAAGGGGCATAGAGAAGGAAGAATCAGGAGCAGTCGAAAGTAGGTGAGTAAAGCTTACAGAAAATATGGGAGAGGGAGTGAAGAGAAGTGGCAGAGCAAGTGGTTGGGGGAGGTACTTCCACAGTTTAGGGAGACAGTAGAAGAAAGCCACCTGACCAACTGTAGTTGACCTAGGTGGGAGAGTGAGGAGGTGATAGTTAGAGTTTCATAGGGAGTAGGAGTAGGGGGAAGGGATGAGAGGAGTGAGGAGAGAGAGGAGGGAAGAGAACCAAGGCAGTGTTTGGCCAGGAAGGAGGAGCAGTGAGTAAGATGTCTGGCCTCAAGGGAGAGGGAGAAAGAGACAGGGCAGAGTAAAGGGAGCAATGGTGGTTGTGGAAGGGGCAGTCAAGAGTAAAGTGGCAGAAAGGGGAAAAGTGGATCCAGTCTGGACAGCATAGACTTAGGAAATAAAATCACAGTGAAAATAAGGGTTATACAGCATATGTCATTATCTGACCATTAGCAGCTCTGCACAATGCATCATGCACAAATGCTCAGAGGCATTGTGCAGAGGCTTATCCACCCCCACACAAGTGCCCTACCTACCTATGCTATCCTTGTCACTCTAGCAGCCCCCATCCCTCACCCATTCCCTGTCAGTATTTGGAAACTGTGCTAAAGCCCTTCCCTGGTAGTCTAGTGGGCCCCCTTCTATCAACCAATCTCTTTCAGTATTGTAGAACTGTACTAAAGCCAGTCACTGTCTGAAGACTTGATGGTGGCTCACCTAAGGATGGATGAGTGAGTAAGGGGCTGACAGTGATTGGTGGTTGTGGGTGTCTAGTGTCAGGATCAGGAAGAGAAGGCTTTGACAGCAATTGAGAATGTGGTAACAGTACACTGCGAGGGGTGGGCTTCACTGCATTTCCTCAATACTGAATTGGGTGAGAGAGGGGTGAGTTCACTAACGTGCCAAGGAAATGCTTTGGCACAGTTCCACACCAGCTGAGATCAAATTAGGGAGGGGGGTCACTAGGCTATGAGGGAAGGGATTTAGTATAGTTCCCAAAACTGACAGGGTTCAGTTGATGGAGGGGGTCCACTAGACTGCCATATACTTGTTTTAGTACAATTCCACAATACAGACAGGAATCAGATAAGGGAGTCAGGTCCGGTAGACTGCCAGGGTCAGCATCTTCAGTGCTGCACAGTAAAATTATTAACTAGTACCAACACTAATCGGGGTCTGAGGGATCACTAGACTGCCAGAGTTGACATCTGTAATATAGCCCTGTACTAACAGGGATGTGACAGGTGGAAGAAGTAATTGCTAGTACCAGTGCTGCCAGGCACAAGGGTCACATGCCACTGTGCATGTTGATAAAAGCAGGGTTTTATGAGCATTAGTTAGCACTGGCTTGCTGAATACATACAAACTAGCCCAATGTTTTGTGGACAATCTGCCACTTCATCAGGACCACAAAGATTGCTGTGTTAACATCTCTCAATTGAAACAAGACAGAAGTTACCACAATAGTGTATTACTACCATAAACTGTACACATCTTAGTGCCACCTTAACCCACAACAATCTATGTTCATCTACACCACTGAGCCAGGTAGACAGTCATCTTATAAGTATAAAACAATTTTATAGTACAATATACTTTCTGTATGTGCACCACATCACTTTTAATGAAATCATTCCCATATTATATTATACAGCAAAGTAAGTACCTGTCAGGTGAAAACACCTTTTTCAAGCCAGTGAACTCTGTCCCTACTGTTTCAAGTGTATCAGCCTGCATAGCACCTAACAAGACAGTTCACAGTATTTAAAACTCTAAAAGCAAGTTTGCAATTCTGTTTCATAGGATTTATAGGTTTCATAGGTTCTCGTATGCCTAACGCCCATACAGAGCTTGCCCCTATACCAGGGAATACCTAATAATCATTCTTTTTTTACAATAATCATCCAGTCTGTTCTTTCATTCTGGCATACTACTGCTTCCTATCACCTCCATTGGTCAACTATTCCAGATCCTACAACTCTCTGACTGAACCAGCCAGCCCTGCACTTTGTTGTGCTGGTTTTACCCTTGAGCTGGAGTGTATGTGCCCTGGTATTATAACTCTGTTGTCTAAAATCAAATACCAGGCATTCCCAGAGATCATCACTAGTCAGTGCCTTGATGCTTTGAACAGAAGATCACCACATGTCCTCCTGTATTCTAGATCACACAAACCCATGACCTCTAACCTATCAGAATAGCTTAAGTTATTCATTCCATGCACCATCTTGGTTGCTTTCCTCTGTGCCCTCTCTAAAGTCTTGATTTCCTGTTTTGAATAGGGTGACCAGAACTGGGAGCAGTACTCCAAATGGGGCCTCACCGGGGAGCTATACAAAGGCACAATCAAATCCCTATCCCTGCTTTTGATGTGTTTCCTAATTAGAGATGCAGTGAAGTTTTACTCTACCTGTGAATTTCTGCCAAAGTTGCCAAATCCACACCTGGAGAGTGTTTTGTGAAGTTGCCTGCTGCAATCCCAAATTCTCCTCTATAACTCCGGCATTCAACTTTGCCATGCAACTTCACCTTGCACTTGCTAAGGTGAAGTTACCCCCAAAAAACGGCAGTCACACGGCAAAGTTTCTGCAGGTCCCATGGGAGCTGGGACACTGCAAGCAAGCAGTAAGTGAGTGAGCTGCTATCACTTTCTCAAAGTAGTTGAGAGAATAAGACAGTGCTTCACTGCTGTGGTACACAACCAGAGGAAAAACCCCTTACATATACTTTCGTATTAGTTATTTTTAAGTAGTCATCTCTGTTTTTCTAACATTCTTGTAGTGTCAGATCTTTCAGTTTTGTACTTTTTGCTGTTTTTTATTTGTATTTCTCTCTCTTTTTTTGTCTGTGTCTCTATTTTTTGTTATTATTATTATTAATATGTCAGAGGAGCAAGCAACCATCTGTGTGGTACCTAGTGGGCATCAGGGCCCCAGGATGCATGCAGAGGTTTGTAGTGGCATCCACCACAATCTGGAGGCATTTGGGCCAGGGAGGGATGCACCCAGAGAATCACTAGCACCCCCCAACATCTGTTAGTGCTGCCCCAGGTGACAGCATGGTGGAGCAGAAGCAGCAGGCAAAGCAGGTGGAGCAGCAGTGGCAGCCTGAGGTGTCTGACCCCCCCACCTTTTGCCGTCACAACCACCAGTAGCTCCCCCCAGCAGCACACTGTAACACCAGAAACACCCCCGATGCATCCAAAGAGTTTTCTAGTTAGAGAGTTCTTCACGTGTCACACTTATGACACAAGTATTGTAACCTGCAAACTGTGCAGGAGACAGGTTTGGGGGGGGGAAGGGTAGCCATTTAGGCACTGGTGGGCCATGAACCCACCTATCTGTTCACCATCAGACTGAATGGCAGGCAAGGCTGCAGGAGGTTAATGCAGCTGCAGAAGAGGATAACGGGGATGGTGAATGGCCTGAGAGGATAAGCAATGCTTCCAGGAGGAGGTGTGCAGGTAGTGCATGGGTACATGGTAGGGACAGGGTGCAGTAAGTGGTGGCATCGGCAGCTCCAACAGCCCTACCACCAGCAGCACCACATGGAGTAGCCACACAGGTGGACCTGGCCATACTGTGGACCACAATTTCTGACCTCTGCCATGAGGTCAGTGAAATATGATGGGACATTTAAACCATTCTAGTAAATCAGGATAAGCTCCTAAAACTTGTTGCAGAGCTTTGTGGTGGTACTGTTGGCAGTGGCACCAGTAATGTGTTTTTTTTCTTTTCCTTTCTTTATGTAATACTTTTATGTCCTTCAAGATTTATTTTCACCCCCCAAAAAAACCCAAAAATTAAAAATGTTAGCAAAAAAAAAATCTTTGCTATCTTCTTGTCTGACTTATCTAATTTATTTTCTTAGTGTGTAGTTTGCTTCCATCCCCAAAAACTGTATAGTACTGCTTTTCTTTATATCCCAGAATTTTCCCTTTTCTGTTCTATCCTCCTTGTCCTATTGCAGTCTGTACTGTGTTTAAGTTTTGTAGTTGCCCACCCCCATAAAATACAAATACCAAAACAATAAAAAATTGTTAAAAAATACCCCCAACAGATCTTTCTTATTTTATCTAAAGTGGGCAGGTTGCTACATCATGCTGCCTGCCATACCATATTTGAGAGTGTGTAACAGGAACTGCCAAGACTAAACATAGTGGAGAAGACACCCCTAACAACCAAAATATAATTCCTGTTTGTCTTCTTGTTTAGAAAATTTCTGCTGATATCCATACATGTGAAGTACTGCTCCAAGTCCCTCAAAAACTGCTTTGCTGCTGCTAGATGCCTGTGCTGCAGTGGTGTGCAGCTGCCCAGAGAAGTCGAGAAGAATCACATGAGAGACTTTCCTTAGAAGTGAAACATAATTCTTGCTTTAGTCCTGATAATTTCTTCTGCTAGCCACAAATGCAAAGTATTGTCCCAAGTCAAAAAACTGGTTTCCTGCAGCTAGGTGTTGCTGCTGCAGTGGTGTGCAACTGATTAGAGAAGTCAAGAAGAATCACATGAGAGACTTTCCTGAGAAGTGAAACATAATTCTTGTTTTAGTCCTCCTGAAGATTTCTCCTGCTTCTGTTAGCAACATATGTCAGGTAGTACCCAAGTCCCAAAACTGCTTTCCTGCTACTAGGTGCTGCTGCTGCAGATCTGTGCAACTGCCAAATAGCAAAATAAGTCAGAAAGATGTACTGTATATGCTTCTTGTTGCTGCTGCTGTTGAGAAAGAGAAACAGTGGATGAGAAGGACAATTCACTATCTCGTGTTGAGTAATTCTCATGAGTCTACTAATGAAAAGTTTAAGCGAGAAGCTGAAGTGCTGTTGTTGCTAAATGCTGGTGGTTCTGCTGCAGTTAAGATCATTTGGAATAATAACTTGCTGTGCTCATGCTGTTACTGTTACTGTGTGCAGCTGGTGATAGATAGTTGGTGCCCATTGCAGCTGTACTCATGCACTACCAATGGTGATGGCTTGACTGCAAAATCTGGAGACAGTATCACAGACAGAACATGATACCTGTGAAGACAAGAAAAGATTATTTAGAAAGAATGTACTTAAATAAGACCCACTGTGGTAATGAACTCACTGTATACACATTGTCGACTCCATGCCCTACTACACCCAATATTCCCTGTGAAGATAAGAAAAAAAAGAGACATTATTGGTTGCTGTGCCACTGGCAGATGCCCAGTATAACCATTGTATGACTTTCCATCCTACTACACCAGCTGGCACCTTTGAAGGAAAGAAAGAGAAATTACAGTAATTTACCTCATTCCGCCACCATGGTGGCCACCCAGCATAGCTGTTGACTCCATTCCAGAAACTTGTGTCCCTTTGTCCACCATAGCACAGCAGTGTGTCCCTGTCAAAAATATTAAAGGAAAAACAAAACAAAAGAAAATCATAATGATACTTACCCACACAAAACTTTGTACCTGTCAAAAATCTGAGAACAAAAAATAAACAAAACAAAAGAACATCAGAATGATACCATCGCATTACTGCTACTGGCTGTGCTTTGGTGTCTGTGCCAGTGACCTGGTGAAAGAAGAGCATGTGAAACCCATACAGAGTCAAAAGGACAGAAAGGAAAACATTTTAATATCTTACTGAGTAATGTGCAAGGCCTCACCAGCGTGGAGGACAAGGACTGTGAATAACAGTGACAGTGTCTTACTACCACAGGTGACAAAGATAGGCCTTGCTGTGTCTGAGGTCTTGTTACCTTCATTCACTGTCTTGATGTTGGGTGTAGTACCATTATTTAATCAGTGCAGAGGTGGTGGATCATGCTGTTTGTGATGACCCAAGCAGGTAAGGAGATAATGGATCAAACACATCATCATCATCATCATCAGCACAGCTACTGCTGTCCTCCTCCACAGGTTTGTCCTCCTCAACTTCATCATCTCCAGGCTATCTGACCCTCACCTCATGATCATGAGAAGTATGACCCACTTTTTGTAAATCTCCCTCCTTGATCAATGGCTCTACACTATAAGGCTTAGACTCAGCACCACCACAACCAGTTTCCACATGGACACCAATAACTGACTCCTCGACAACTGTTTCTTGTTTGCTGTCACTGATACTTCTTTTGTCATGTGTCACATCCTCCAACATCATGGCTGCTACAGATGTATCAGAAAAATATTTGGATACGCTAATTCCAACAGTGACAGAATCCTTGTTTTTAATACACAGCACAGGGATTTTAAACAACAGGATGTACCATGCAAGCAGTGACATAAGTCTTATTCATAATACACAGTTCCAGAATTTCAAACAGCAGGGGTATCATGCAAACAGTGACATAACCCTTATTTATAATACACAGCATAGGGATTTGAACAACAGAGATACCGTGCCAACAGCGACAGAAACTCTACTTATAATACACAGCACAGGGATTTGAACAACAGAGGTACCATGCCAACAGTGACAGAAGCCTTATTTATAATGCATAGCATAGGCATTTCAAACAACAGGGGTACTGTGCCAACAGTGACAGAACCCTTATTTATAATACACAGCACAGGGATTTGAAGAACAGCGTTACCATGCTAACAGTGACAGAATCCTTTTTTATAATAAACAGCACATGGATTTGAACAGGGGTACTGTACCAACAGTGACAGAACCCTTTTTTTATAATACACAGCACAGGGATTTTTACAATACATGGTACAGGGATTGGAAAAACAGGGGTACCATGCCACTGCCAAAAGTGACAGAACCCTTATGTTTTTCTACACTTCACAGGGCAGATTACAATGGCAGGGGTCTCTGCTGAACAGCTTTTTGCCCTGCCTTGATATTACTCTCCCCTACACAAACAACTAATTTACTCTGTCATGAACCCACTCCTAAGGGTCAGGTCCACTGAGCTCACAGTGCCCACCCCTAAGTGCAATCCATGACAGGGAGGGGGAAAACAGAGATACCCTCCCCGTGTCCTTCTAGAATGCTCACTGAGGTCATGACTGAACACCCACCATCAGGCCCCAGGGATCCATCTTTACTCTTGATAAGGGTACAATACAAGTTTCGAGTCTTGTAGCCAAATGAGAACCCTTTATTGGTTGCTTCACAAAGGGAGAAGATCCGGGCATTACAATCTCTTCAGGGTAGCCTTGTAACCTCAATTTTGTCTTCTCCCACAGGCATGCAATAACCTGGTTCAAATCCCTATAGACTCTTCCTTGAGACCTTCATATTCTCCCAGTCTTTAACCAGAGTTCCCTATACAGACCCTTGTTGATTGGTAGCTTATGGTGACACCCCTTAGCAATAACAGTTTAGTCACAGATTATTATTGAACGTCCCACAACCACACACAATATGAAAAATCTTGCTCAAAATACTTAATTAACAATCATACAGTTACAACTAAAACATTTAGAAAATTATGGTCCCAGAATGACACAAATAAAAGTGGAAAATATGCATGAAAACACACTATAACTGTTATCTAAAGTTTTACCTTAACTTCGTAGTAAATTGTAGTCCAGAAGAATAAGTGACGTCTGAAAAATAATTTCTTCCTTTTCAACCACTGGCTGCTGGCAGTTCTGGTCTGTGTCTTGTCAGAAGAGTGTCCAAAGCACATTGCAATAAGTTTCTGTTTACTGGGGGTATTTATAGTCCATGTGGCAATCTGAAAAAAGAAAAAAAACTTTCTGTTTTATAGCTGGTGGCCTTCTCTGTAGGCCAGCAGTGTCTCTCCTGCTCTTTCCAGATTTTAAGGAATTATTATTTCCTTATTTGGGTCACATTCTCCAACATCACAACATAATTGCTGCTACAGATGTAGCAGAAAAATATTTGGATACACTAGTGCCAACAGTGACAGAACCCTTATTTTTAATACACAGCACAGGGATTTCAAACAACAGGATGTACCATGCCAACAGTGACAGAAGTCTTATTCATAATACACAGTTCCAGAATTTCAAAAAGCAGGTGTATCATGCAAACAGTGACATAACCCTTATTTATAATACACAGCATAGGGATTTGAACAACAGAGATATACCGTTCCAACAGTGACAGAACCCTTACTTATAATACATAGCACAGGGATTTGAACAACAGGGATACCATGCCAACAGTGACAGAAGCCTTATTTATAATGCATAGCACATGCATTTCAAACAACAGGGGTACTGTGCCAACAGTGACAGAACCCTTATTTATAATACACAGCACAGAGATTTGAAGAACAGGGTTACCATGCCAACAGTGACAGAATCCTTTTTTATAATAAATAGTGCATGGATTTGAACAGGGGTACTGTACCAACAGTGACAGAACCCTTTTTTATAATACACAGCACAGGGATTTTTACAATACATGGTACAGGGATTGGAAAAACAGGGGTACCATGCCACTGCCAAAAGTGACAGAACTCTTTGTTTTTCTACACTTCACAGGGCAGATTAAAATGGCAGGGGTCTCTGCTGAACAGCTTTTTGCCCAGCCTTGCTGCTACTTTCCCCCACACAAACAACTAGTTGACTCTGTCATGAACCCACTCCTAAGGGTCAGATCCACTGAACTTACAGTGCCCACCCCTAAGTGCAATCCATGACAGGGAGGGGAAAACAGAGATACCCTCCCCGTGTCCTTCTAGAATGCTCACTGAGGTCATGACTGAACACCTGCCATAAGGCCCGAGGGATCCATCTTTACTCTTGATAAGGGTACAATACCAGTCTCGGGTCTTGTAGCCAAATGAGAACCCTTTATTGGTTGCTACACAAAGGGGGAAGATCTGGGCATTACAATCTCTTCAGGGTAGCCTTGTAACCCTGATTTTTTCTCCCACAGGCATGCAATAACCTGGTTCAAATCCCTATAGACTCTTCCTTGAGACCTTTGTATTCTCCCTATATTTACCCAGATTTCCCTATACAGACCCTTGTTTGATTGGTAGCTTATGGTGACACCCCTTAGCAATAACAGTTTAGTCACAGATTATTATTAAACATTCCACAACCACACACAATATGAAATATCTTGCTCAAAATACTTAATTAATAATCATACAGTTACAACTAAAAGATTTAGAAAATTCTGGTCACTGAGTAACACAAATAAAAGTGGAAAATATACATGAAACGCACACTATAACTGTCATCTAAAGTTCTACCTTATCTTCGTAGTAAATTGTAGTCCAGAAAATTAAGAGAAGTCTGAAAAATCATTTCTTCCTTTTCAACCACTGGCTGCTGGCAGTTCTGTTCTGTGTCTTGTCAGGAAAGTATCCAAAGTGCATTGCAATAGCTTCTGCTTACTGGGGGTATTTATAGTCCCTGTGGCAATCTGAAAAAAAAAAACTTTCTGGTTTACAGCTGGTGGCCTTGTCTCTAGGCCAGCAGTGTCTCTCTTGCTCTTACCAGGTTTTAAGGAATTATTATTTCCTTATTTTGGTCCTCATATCACCACTTCCTAACACTACTAAAAAAAAATGTAATCCGACTGTGGTAACCTTGCTGACACCTCCTGTCTAAAACCATTTCTCCTTTTGATCTTAATGGTTTACAACAGGTGAGATAACTTCTCTCATCCTGAGATTTTATTACACCAATTAGCTAACCAAGGACTTCCATCACCTTTGTAAATGTAATGCTCAGCTTCCTGGCTAGTAGCTGTTTTCCTGGGTCACATAGGAATGTCACATATTTTGCAATACCTTTTCTCATTTCCTGTGATCTTTCAGTAAAACTATGTACTCCTTTTAAAAAAAAAAAACACATGGGCATCTTTTGTGGCATTTAACCCTTAGGCTGCCAACAGAATTAGAACGTATAGGAATTCTGGAATGATATATCAGTCTGCGGCCCTGCAAGGGTTAGCATACACAAAATCACATAAAAAATATAACAGAAATATATCTGCAAATTATGACTGGAAGTTGGCTAGCTCACCACACACTCTCAAAGCTGAAACCATTACTGAAAGAGCACAGAATCACAGATTATCTTAAGTAAAACACAGAAATCTGGCACCACAATGCACTTCTCTACAATTGTGGAGCACTTTGGATTCCAAAAAATAAGTTTTTGAAATTATTTTTAATGGTTTTCTTGTTCTGGAAAAGCATGCAGTCTTCACTTTGTTTTCTCTCTCTCACACAACACTACACTGAGGGATGATCTACTCAGCTTCCTATAGGTTGTTCAGCATCATGTGAGATCCTCTGATCAACTTGTGACCTCCAGTCCCATACTATAGTGCAAACTTTGCCTTGGAGACAAACCTCACTGGCAAAGTTATGGCTTCACAAATCAATGAAGCTTAGTCTTGGTGCCTAACTCCACTGGTGAAGCTTAACTTCACTTTTCCCATGAAATCACCAAGAATGGTGAAGTTACCACTTCACAGGGTGGAAAACTTCACTGATAGATGCAAATCCGCAAATTATTCCGTGAACCAAATTGTTCCCAGTTCACACAACTCTACTCCTAATGCAGTTCAAAACAGCATATGCCTTCTTAGAACTGCAATGACACGGTTGCTTGAATTTTAAATCATTCATCCCAACCGCTTCCAAGTCCCTTTCTTCAGTGGTAACTTTAAATGGTCAGGCATTCAACATATACTGTACCTCCAAATTAGACCTACCCAGATATGTTACTGCACACTTGTCTGTATTGAATTTAAGCTCATATTTCTAATACCATGTTTCCAGGTTGGTTAACTCCCTCTGCAGTTTATAGGCCTCCTCCTCATTGTGGACCACAACCCCAATCTTTGAGTTATACACAAATTTGGATAACCAAATGTCTATACTACTCTTCAAAGAGATGTATGTTGAACAATACCAGTCCAAGGACAGACCCCTGTGCACCCCACTGGTGACATATGCCCAATCTGATGACAAACCCGGACCTCCACTCTATGTCTCCTTCCACACAGCCAGGAACCTATCCAAGCAACAATGCTAGTATTTAAACCAGTTTCTAGCAATACTCCGGCCAACTTGTAATGTGGCACAGTGTCTAAATGCCTTACACAAATCTAAAAACATATCATCTACTGGAAGACCTTTTTCAAGTGATTGACTAACCCCTACAAAAAGCTGCAGGAGGTTAGTCTGACAGGATCTCCTCCTTGAAAATCCATGATGGGTTACATCTGTCTGATTTGATTTCCTGATGTAATTTTCAATGTATTCCTTTATTATACCCTCCAGTACTTTCCCTGTTGTTGACGTCAGACTCTCAGGGTGATAATTCCCAGCAGCCTGTTTACTGCCCTTCTTATGGATGGGGACAACTGTTGCCTCCCTCCAACTATTAATCACAAAGCCATTATCAAGAGATCTTTGAAACAGGTGGGTGATTGGTCCTGCTAGCCCATTGGCAAATTCTTTATGCACCCTGGGGTGGATATCATCTGGACCCTCAGCCTTATTCGAATTTATTACTTATTTATTTAGCTTTTGTTGACCAGGTAAGTATACTAGACAAGCTGTATGCCTATTTTCAGGTACGACCTGGGAGAGTACAATGAAAATATAGGTTCAAACAAGGTACATAACAAAAGGGGCAATGTACAGAGTCACAAAGAGCTAGATGAACATAGATAGTCTATAGTGAGCAGTAATAGGTAAAATATACATATACATACATACGGAATACATAGACTAAGACATTCAATGGCAATTCCATTGTATGAGTGACCCTTTTTCCAGGGCCACATAATTTATAAGCAGATAGCAAGTAATCACATACTTCCCAGAGTTAAAGGACAGTGGGCAGTGAGTTGGATGAGATCAATTTGGAGACCTGGTTAAGGTGGCTTGGAGCACCCACACACAGAGGACAGTTTCAAGTGCTCCCACAGGGAATTCCAGATACTCAGGTGGGAGGGGGAGAAGCGTACATGGTCAGGAAGGGAGTTCCATAGCCTCAGAGCACATGCAGCAAAGTCCTTATCCCCCATTAGGGTTCGAGTATAAGGAACTTTGAACACCCCAGGACTCTAAGACCTGAGGGAGTAGGAGGAGGATTCAGCAGGCTTGAGAAGCTGTGCCAGCCCTGGAGGGGTGCCAGTTCTGAGCACCTTTCCTATGAAGCAGCCCAACCCATATTTCAAGTGATTGGCTGGGTAAAGCCAGCCCAGTTTGTCATATAATTTACAGTGATGGGTGAGACGTGGAGCTGCCAGGGCAAGGCAACAGATGTTGTTGTAGGTCATGTTCCACTGAGCAAGGTGGAGCTTGGAGGTGCTAGTGAACAGGAGAAGGCTATAGCTAAGTGAAGGAAGCAGCACACCTCTGGTTAATGCCAAGCGAGCTGCAGACGTCACATTTTTCTTTGCCCTGTAGGCAAGACCCAGTTTACAGTTTACAGCTCTGCAAACATTTAGGATGTGACACCCCAGGTCAAGCTGTGGGTCAAGTGTCACCCCAAGGTATTTTATAGAAACCTTGGTTAGGAAGGGAGAGCCATCCACACCACTGACACATAGAGGGACAGGGGAGGCCTTGATCTTGGCTACTGACCCAAAAAGCATGACCTGAGTTTTTTTTAGGTTGAGGACCAGCTTGTGAGATGTTACCCAGGACTGAATATTCTTAAGGGCCTCACTCAGCTTAAGGTTTCTTTAGCTTCTTAAGCCTGTACCTAATATCATGTTGATTCAAATTTTAGATGATCTTCATCTCTGTTCCATGTAATTACTACTGGACTGTCTATGTTCTTGTTAAATACTGAGAAGAAGTATTTGTTAAAAATCTGGACCATGTCTTTCTCTAACTAAGATGCCATCCACATCCTCAAGTGGGCCCACCTGTACACTGCCCCCTGCAGATGATTCACATACCCATAAAATGCCTTATAGTTATTTTAACCTTTGTTGCCAGCCTCATTTCATACAATAAGTCCTTTTGGATGTTTTGATTCTATTTTTACATGCCTTATTTAACTTATTATATTTGAGCGAGGCAGCCTGGGAGTTAGTCGTTCTTGTCTTCATATACAGTATGCTTTCTTGTTTCTCCTAATGTAGGCTCTGATCCTGTTGTTGAACCAACTAGTTACCCTGCCACCCCTATTTTACTTTATTTCTTCTGGGACATATTTATCTGTCAAATAAGAAATATTTTTCAACAGACTGTCCTAGATTTTGTCCTGATCCAGGCTCTTAAAATTAGCCTCCCAGGCCCAGGCTCTAAGTTCCCTCTGCACACTCTTAAAATTGGCCCTCACAAAACACCTGCTCCTGGTGTCCTCAGTTACTTTCCTTCAGACTTTTATTATGTTAAAAGTGGCCATATTATGGCCACTGTTGCCAAGAAGTTCAACCATGTGGCAGTCCTCAACTTGATCATAAATATTTCTCAGGAAAATGTCCAAAATATTGTCACCCCTGGTTCCAGTGGTGACAAATTGCTCTAGTCCAGTTTTATTTATGATGTAAACTAAATTTCTTTCCAAAGCTGATGTACCCTGATTACTCTTCCAGTTAATACCTGGCATGTTGAAATTGCCCATAGCCACAAGATTACTGTCTGGATTTAAGTTATTTATTATTTCGAATAATTTCATATCTCCTGCTGAATCCTGGGATGGTGGTCTATAGATCAATCAAATGATGACTATTTTGCTAGCCCTAGTGTTTATTCCAACCCATATATGCTCCATCATGTCATCCCCATCAACATTAAAAGGCTCCGCCTGGATTGTATTTGCTATATATAAGGCAACACCACCCCAACCTTTATCTGGCCTCTCTTTGCTAAACAAGCTGAACTCTTTAATCTGTCTGCCCACAAATCATCCTTAGCCCAAGTCTCCACAATTTCACATATATCAATTCTATCTCTGTTCAGGATATATTCAAGTTCATCCTTTTTCTTGGTAAGGCTTTAGGCATTTATAAGTAGGCACCTCCATGTGTCGCTGTTAACCTTAATGTCAAATGATTGACTTGAATTATTTGTCTTATTACAATTAAGTGTCCCTCCCACTCACCATGGACATATTAGTTTAAAATGTTCCTGATACTCACATTGATCCTATTTGCCAGTAGTCCAGTACCATGGCAATTTAGGTGCAAACCTTCCCTTCCATAAAGTCTTGTATCTTTAAAACTGTCCTAATTCCACAAGAAAATAAATCCTTCTCTCTCATTCCACCTTCTGAGCCATCCATTTAGCTGAATAATCTCCCTAGTCCTTCTTAAATTTACCCTTGGTACAGGGATTATCTCTGATATTATGTCCGTGCAATGCATATCCTTCAGGGTCTTTCCTACTCATTCAACATCTCTTTGAATCTCAGGTTCCCACCTTCTCCCCACATTGTTTGTTCCAAAGTACAGGACAGTGATTGGAATTGTAGAACCCTCCAAGAAACCCCTCAAGTTATTCTGGACATCTTGTATTTTGGCACCTGACAGAGATGCCACCATGGTAAATTCTTTCTTGCCCTGACAGAGTATTGTGTCAGTGTATTTTAACATGTAGTCCCCCAGGACCACAGGATCCCCATGAATCTTAGCTCCCTCCATATTACTGCCTCCCATTACCATTTCAGGGGAATGAATGCAGGCTGTATTACGAGGCCTAGATGTACCTGTCTCAGCTTCCATTAGCTCAGTTTCAGCTGATTAATCACTAATGGAATTATTAGATTCATTTGGTAATGCTGGACTAAGCTGGGTTATGATATCCTCATTTTAATGACCTGAATGATTCAGATCATCAGCTTCACTATGAACTTGGAGAACCAAATATCTGTTGCTCAGCTCGACCCCTTCACAACCTATGGCAAATCTTCTTTTACTGCCTCCCTGTACCTTGCACCACTCATCAGTATTATCCTCTATGTCACTTTCAATCTCTCTTTCAACTGCTCTCTTTCTTTTGTCCCCAATTATATCATGTATTAATTCACAGCTGGGTAATGCCTCATTAATCAAGTTAATACTACTCTCATTCTGAAGCTGCTGTGATGTACTACCAATGAATTTTTCAAACCTGAAGATTTAGTTGTGAACTTCAAGTCTTTTATTTAATCTGTCAGTTTCATCCCTTAGTTCAGAAATTAGTAGACAATTTGTGCAAATGAAAGTTTCTATATTGTTACCAAAGGTGTGCATACTACAGGTCACACAGCATAACAAATTGCTCTCCATGCCAGCACTATTCTAGTATCAGTCCAATTGAGCAGATTATGGTAGGTCAAAATGAAAATGTTGGCAGGAATCACTATAACGCACCACCCTCTTCAAGCTGAATTTAAAGAGGGGTGGCCACATCCCTTGCCTCCCTCAACAGATGCAGGCAGATGCTGCTTGCCTCCGCCAGTGTTGCCTCCACCTAGCACTTGCCTCCACTCATTGAGGCTCTGATTTTGGCCCCACTGGAGCAGAAGTGACGTTGCTTGTTTCTCAGGCAATGCTTGAGAAGCTGGTGGTTAAAATATGCCATCTATGACAATAGGCTGCCTTTAAAAAGACAGCCTAGAAGTCATTGGGGAACTCTGTGGGGCTGCCCCAACCATAGAAACACTGTGGCAGATTCTACCTTCACCCCTCAACTCTTGGTTTGCTGACATAAATCAAGGTTCTGTTTGATTACCAGTGCAACTCTGGGAAAGCATTTTGAGCCCTGGTTTGCTCCTGCTGTTCTAGAGAGCAGTGTCCTGGCCAACAACAGAGGTCTAAATACTACAATGTGGAAGGGAGAAGGTAAGTCTGATGATGTCACTTGGTGAGGATGGCCCTCTTCTGGCTGCTACACAAAGCCTGCAATTGCAGCTTACAGCAGAACCGCCATGGCTCATGTGACTGGAGCTCTTCTCCAGGTTGAAGAACTGCCTGTAAAAGCTGTCAGCTGCTGGTGGCATTTCACATCACTCCTTGGACTTAAAGAGCAGATGATCAGTTATTAAAGATTAATTGCAATAGTTTTGAAATGCTTTTAACATACTTTACTTGCTCACCATGAGAGCAACCAGGCTATATTTATTATAAGTAATGGGCAAGAACTGTCATATCTCATGTCCAGATGTTATTTTACTGCCTGTCTTTTTTGAAAGTTTCACAGAAAATCCCTCAGACATTTTCAGACCAGCTGGCAGAATCTTGGGTGAGTGCTGATTCCCTTCAAGCAACAATTACATAATTTTCCTCAAGGTCCTGGCAGCTCACTACATACAGAGTACATCATATTATGATATTTGAAAATAAGCATTTTCTTCCAATTTTCTTGTGGTGGCCTGTATTAAAGGAGAACTACTGGGTTAAGTGAAGCCCAAACCCCTTCACAGATTGGGGCTTCACTGTACAAATTTCCCCTGCAGTCACCCTATAAAATTTATATTTTATTTAACTCACCACTCGTAATATTCAGGGATGCCTCCAGTGCAGTCGGAATTTTCTGTCATAGCACTTCAGTCCGGTCAGGATCTTGCCAGTAATAATGAGAGATGATGATGTGCCACAGCTCCTGCCTTATCACTGTCCCTATGTACGGAACAATAAATTGTGCTCTACAGCAAATGCTCATTGGTATTTTTACACAGTTCACCTAAATGCCATGTGTATGGCTGGCATATAACTACATCTGTTGAATGTCTCTCCCTCGTATATAAAATTCCTCACCATGGCATGACCCTGATTAAATGGGAGTGGGGGGGTTAATGTTCACATCACACTGGCAATCTGTCTTAGTGATCAGTGCTGGAAAATGTCTGGAGCCCCTGTTTGCTGAACTCAGAGAACATGATGGCAAAATACCACAAAGTGAGTTCTTCACACAACGGAAAAAATTTGTTTTGAAAAAAATAAATGTTTTAGTTTTGAGGGGGAGTGTTTAGAGCAAATAATGCATACTGCCATAGGGAGTATAGTGGCCCTTGCATATGACAAAATATTTACGTGACACTTTGAGAAAACACACATTCTAAATGATAGCCTAGACCCCTTTTCGGAAAACACCTTTTACTGGAAATGTTATATTGACAATAATTTGCCATGTGTGAGGGGAGGACAATCAGAGATATTCATTTTAAATTAAAAAAAGGTATAGAAACATAGAGCATGGTGGCAGAAAAAGGCTTCCTAGTCCTAACAGTCCTAAGTTAGCCCATTTTTTTGAAAAACATAATGGTCTACCTTTTGAACTGTTAGTTCATGTAGTCTCATTTTGTTTACTAGGGTTCCACCATGTCAGTTCAACACATTATATAGTTGAGCAACACTATGATGCTGATGGCGAACATGCCGTGTGGCAATTGTGCTGCCTGATCGCCATCACACGCGATGCACCTGGGCACATTCTGGCTGTTTGCTTCGCTCCCCATACTCCCCAGAAATAATATAATCACCTCCAGGTTGGAGGTATAGGGGAAAAGAGATCAACACCCTAGAGTGGCAATGGTGGTGGGCACTGTGAAATCTGGTTTGTTGGAATGATGGTCAGTCGGGTTGCAGTGCCCACATTGCCATCACTGTAAGGGTTTCACTGCACTGGTGGCAGACCATTTAATAGAGACTGGAGTCAGATCTACATGAAATAAGCATAATTATACTATTTCATATTTACATGCCTATACATTTTAATACAATGTGCTGTTAAAAGCAATGGGGTGCATCTGCTACATAACAAACAAAACTGTGGTTTACACTACAAACCCAAAGGCTGCCTAAATAAATACAGTGGGCAGTTTCAAGAGGGGTTGGGACAGAGTAAGGGGAAGGGATACAGGGAAGAGGGAGGCGGGAGGGGCAGCTGTGAGATGAGGTTCCAGCTGCACACTCGAGCTGACTTGATAGACCAGGAGGCCTGTTTTTGCTGGCAATTTCATATGTCTGTAATGCTTTAAAAATATTGTATTATGATTTTATATATCAAGATATATATATATATATATATAGATATAGATATAGACACCCTTCTACAAAAGACTCCCCCCTTAATATCATATCAAACAAGGGTGACACCCTGGAGACAGTCATGTCCTTCAAATAGCTGGGCTTCACCCTGGACACTGCACTCTCCTTCAATCTTCATGTCTCCAACATTGTCAGATCTATGAACCAGAAGCTTGGGCTGCTGTATCGAATCTGACCATTTCTCACCCCTGCCTCCAGCCTAAGAATTGCCTCCACATCACTCTTTCCCCTCCTGACCTATGGAGCTCCTCTGCTGCTTACTACTAACTCCTCCTCTCTCTCTCTCTGTCTCTCCTTTCCCAGGCCTACCATAGGATTGGGAGGTTCACGCTGGGAACCAACTTCCGATTGCACCACTGTGAAGTCCTCTCCTCTCTGGGCTGGTTAACCTACAAATCTATATTGAAGTACTTCTCCATGCACCTTATTTATTAATTTGTCCATTACTTCATGCCCCGGCCTAAGGGATATAATAGGTTTAAAACAAACTCCCCACACCCTTCGCTCAGCATCCCTACCCCTCCTGGAAATACTTAAGCTGCACCTAACCTACACTAGGAGGTCCTTCTCATTTGCTGCTATCTCTAGCTGGAACTCTCTTCCTCCACGTGTCCTGAACAGTACCTCTCTTCCTCTATTTAAGTCCAACCTATATGCCTCCCTTGTCTCCCCCTACTCCTGCTCCTGTTCTCGCTGATGCACCTCTACCTCTACAGTCCCTGCTACCCTATCCCTCTCCTCTTCCCTTCCAGCTAACCCTCTCCCTTTATACATTTCTAGCAATATGCTGCTTCCCACTTGTTATAGCACGCGGGCTATGTAGCATCTATGTCTGGGTATAGCTCGATATGGCTATATACCATATACATATATCAATTGTACATGGAATTGATGATGCTTCACAGATGTATTACATTTACTGTCTGTACACTGTACTGCTCTGTGATACCTGTTGTCCTACTATGAAATGTAATATTTACAATGTAATATATATGTATATATAACAATTGTACATGGAACCGATGATGCTCCACAGATGTCTTGCATTTACTGTATGTACACTGTGCTGCTCTGTGACACGTGTTGTTCTGATATGAAATGTAATGTTCTACTCTGTGATACTTATTGTAATGATATGTAACATGTGACCCCGGGTCAATCCTGAAAAAGGGACTTCTATTGTCTCAGTGGTCTTGTCCAGTTAACAAAATTCAAATAAATAAATAAATAAATAAAATAAATAAGATGTGCAATGTGTTCCCAACACCCACTTCTCCTTAACTTTGCAGGCTTCATCAAGGAAAGTATCAGACAATAAACATAGGCCCAGATATTCAAACTGTGCCCGGCTGTGGCACAAGCTTAGGCGCAGCTCAACTCGGCTGCTCAGGGGTGTGGACTAAGCGATATTCAAAGGAGCTGCACCATGGCTCAGCAGCTTTGAATATCACACCCTGGCCATCTCCAGAGTGCATGGCACAGTGGCACTGCGCCAGTGCAAGTGGCCAGAGTGGAGCATGGAGATGGGCTAGTGCAAGTTCCATTGTGCCATGCAAAGCACCTGCGCTATTCAAAAGTTGACATGCCAATGGGGCCATAATTTATGCAAGGCTCACATGGGGCCATTTGCAGTCATTATGGCCCCATTTGCTTGCAGGTGCACAGATCCCTGATGACTTGCACCTGGCGCCCTGCCAGGCAGCAGCCGTCGGGGACTGACACCCCCTGCAGCCCGATCGCGAGCATTGTTTAAAAAAAACTTCCCCATCATATATCCCTGGTAGTCCAGGGGACCACGCTCTACCCAATCACTGGCATCTGTCAAAAAAGACTTCCCTGTCCAATATCCCTGGTGGTCCAGTGGACCGCTACGTGCCCGATCGCGGACATCTGTTAAAAATACTTCCTCGTCCAATATCCCTAGTGGTCCAGTGGACTGCTATGTGCCCAATCATGGGCATCTGTTAAAAAAAACTTCCTCGTCGAATATCCCTGGTGGTTCAGTGGACCGCTATGTGCCTGATCGTGGACATGTGTAAAAAAGGAAACCTCCAATATCCCTGGTGGTCTAGTGGTACCCCCCCCACTGAGTCCCACCACTCCACTCCCCCATCAGCCAGTGGGCGGCAGCACCCCACCTGCCTGCTGCCCCGCCGCCTGCCGACTGACACCTCGGTAGGGTTGCACGCCCATTGGTTCTGGCGTGAGCCAATGGGCGTGCCTTCCGTACTCACATTCAGAATGTGAATGATTCATTCACATATCTGGAATGTCTCTGACAGGGCTGCATGCCCATTGGCTCTTGCTGTGAACCAATGGTGTGCAGCCTACCGAGATGTCAGTCGGCGGGCGGGCCGGGGTGGCGGGGGTGTGGCGCCCACCAGCTGATGGGGGAGCGGGTGGTGGGCTCAGTGGGTGGTGAACACCAGACCACCAGGGATATTTGAGGTTTTTTACATGCCCGCGATCGGGCACATAGCAGTCCACTGGACCACCAGGGATATTGGACGAGGAAGATTTTTTAACAAATGCCCGCGATCAGGCACATAGCAGTCCACTGGACCACCAGGGATATTGGACAGGGAAGTATTTTTTGACAGATGCCCGTGATTGGGCAGAGAGCGGCCCACTGGACCACTAGGGATATTGGATGGGGAAGTATTTTTTGACAGATGCCCGCAATCGGGCAGAGAACGGTCCACTGGACTACCAGTGATATAGGACAGGGAAGTTTTTTTTAAACAAATGCCCGTGATCAGGCACAGGGGGGTGCGACCAGGTGCAGCCAGAACTCAGGTGGCCACCCATAAGTGGCAGCTGCCGTGTTGCACCCTGCAATGCGGCAGCTCACCTGTGGGTGGCCATCAGTTGTTCCTTTTTTTTTGGCTTAACTTTGTGCTGGTGCAGGTAGGAGCTGCACATGCATGGCTCTGCACATCTGGGGCTGAATATCGGGCTGTGCAGGTTATGCATGGGCATGCCCCCCCACCTGTGCCTGCATACATTACTGATGCGCTCCGGCACATCGGGATTTGTGCCGCGCACTTTTCCCTTTTGAATATCACACCGGGGCACATCAGTGGGTTGTGCCATGCACAACCCTTTTGAATATCTGGGCCACAGTATGCAAAGATTGCTGGAAAACTGAGTGATGTCATAAAGGCAGATGCTGTAGTAGAGCTGTGTATTTTATTTATTTATTTATTTATTTGTGTCTAGGATTACAAAGTACCATTGAGCCAAGGCTCTTTCACAAAGATTCCATGTCATGCTGGTTACAGGGTAACAGACACTAAAACATAAAGCAGTTACAGGTACATGGTTTTAGACAGTAACTTTGCTTAACAAAATCAGACTGAGCGATGAGTAACTCAAGAAACAATAGGAGGAAGAGGGCAAGAAGGGGAGAGGGCTGAAGGTAGGGGAAGGCATAGGTGTAGAGGGTCAGGGTGAGGCAGCTGAGGGGCCTTGTCAGGATAGACACAGGACAGGTGCATTAGAAGTTGCATTGGACAGGTAAGTGCAAGAAGAGAGGGCAGAAACTGACACCTATAAGGTCAGAAGCAGCGTAGGGAATGAAGATGTTATGGGGTGCAAGCACAGGTAGAGGTGCCAGTTATGGAGTGGCGGAGCTTTTTTTTTTGAATGCTCCAAACGTTGCTGTGGATGAGGTGTCACTAGAGAGCTCATTCAGCCAACTCAGAGCCCTGTATGCAAGTGACCTTTGGCCTTGGGACATGTGTCAGCAGGGGATTTGAAGGATTTGGGGATTAGAGCTCCTGGTGTTGCGGTTGGTGATTTGGGGTTTGAGGAGGGTGCTGACTCCTGGTGGTGCCTTTTCCATCATGAGTTACTTAGCAGTGATGCAGGTTTGGTATTTGATTCGGTTGTTCAGTTGCAACCAGCCTCTTTTGGAGTGGAGGTCGCAGGTGTGGGTGAGACAGTGGGAACCAATAACGAGTCGGCAGGCTTGATTGAGGGAAGTCTAAACACACCTGAGAGATGAGGTTGTGGCAAATCCATAGATAATGAAACTGTAGTCAATGATGCTTATGATGGAGCTATGGACAGAGCTTCTGGGGTTAGATGTTTCCTATGTCGGAATACTAGGCCCATCCTGGTGTTGGCTACTTTTGCCACGTTATTGATGTGTGGGACATAGGAGAGATTACAGTCGAGGGTGAGGCCAAGGTATTTGAAGGTATGAACTTGTCTGAGGGTGATTCCTTGCTTGATTTTAATGGAGAGCCGATATTGTTTGTGTTTGTTTTGGGAGCTGCAGAAGATCATGTTCTGTTTTTTTCTGATTAAGTATAAGTCTGTGTTTTGTGAACCAGTTTTCGACTTCAGAGAAGGCCTGTTGGAGGTTACCTTGTAGATGGACTGGATCATGGTGGGATGCCAGGATGACAGCATCATCCACGTAGAGTAGGATCTGTTCGGGGCAGGATTCTGGCAGTGAGTTCAGAAAAAGGCTGAAAAGGAGGGGGCCCAAGATTGAGCCCTGTGGGACACTGGACTGGACTGGTCTTTGGTCTGAGAGTGTGCCAGCAATTCTCACTCTTTGGGAGCGGTTGTCTAAGTAGCATTTGAACCAGTTCACCAAGTTAGGTCAGAGCCCTGCTAGTTGAAGCTGGGCAAGTAGGAGATTGTGATTGACGGTATCAAAGGCTTTAGTTAAGTTGATGAAGGTGGACCCAGTAAGATGACTGTTATCGAGTGAGTGATCGATTGCACCAGTGAATTCAAGTAGTGCCGTGGAGGTGCTATGACCTTTTCTAAAGCCATGTTGCTCCTTGCACAGGATGTTGTGATTGTCTAGGAAGTCAGTGAGCTGGTCTGTCACAATCCATTCTAGGGCCTTGGAGAGTGGCGGTAGGATGGAAATTGGACGGTAATTCTCAGTAGTTGTTTTGTCACCACTTTTATGAATTGGGGTTACTGTGGCAGATTTCCATAAGTCAGGGAACTGGCTGAGGCTGAGGGAGAGGTTGAAAATCCTGGTCAGTGGCCAGAGTACTTCTTCAAGTGTGAGTGTAGGCAGATGGATAGCTGCAGGTGCATGGTTTTGAGAAGTGAGACAGGAGGAGTGGTTTTACTGAGCAGAGAGAGGAAGATAGAGATGGATAGGGAGAGGGAGGTTACTTCACAGTGCAGAAAGGAGGATGGACAAAGCAAACTGGCCTGCTGAAGAATTACAGTGAGGTATGTGGAAAAAAATGAGCATCAGAAGAACAATGGGAATAGGACGATGGACTGGAGGCGGTAAGGGGAGAGGAAAGGGGATACAGTAATAATTATGATAAAAGCATTCCTTTTAATATAGCTATTCCCAGGTAATTTGTCAGTATTCTTGGCTGTATTTGCACATCCATAGCCATATTCTTAGTCACAAAACTGTGTTCCAAAAGCATTTTGATGAGTCTTTTGTGAGTAAGCAGGAATTGTGACTCTAGAGCTATACTCAAAAGAGGGGGATTACAAACTCTTCCGTAGTAGTGTAAATCAAAATGCACTTGTCCCAAAAAGGTGGTGATATCACCATGTTAATGGAATGTAGTGCTATCCTCAAATGCATTGTGACCTCCACTGGTTCTGGTCAACCTTTGCAGTAAAGTATTGCAAAAATGCAACCAGCCCCTTTAGAACCAGTTGCAGATGGAGATCAGTGCGATACCTGGACGATGGAAGTGAACTATAAGAACAGGGTTAAGGGGGTCCAATGGAATATCGGGAATGTTTTGCAACAGGATTTGGGAGGGAATGGGACACTGCACTACCAGAAAAAATGACAAAGGATCAAACTGTCAAATGCATGCACCAAATTAAAAGTGGGCCTGAATTAGAGATATAAGGAATCCCTGTTATTGACAGAAAACACACATACATTTGTGCATGGCACTGCGCAATCCACAAATCCACATTTTATTCCTAATTTGCACCGATACTATGCACAATTTCAGTCTGAGCTGGAGTGCCAAATTTGCATTCAGATGTATTATATGCCCTGGGAAAACCTTACCCTGACACATACAGTTTGTACAGTTTTGAGTAAAGCACATTTCTGGTGGGTTGCAAAGTGGCGCTTGGTGTGTCCTGTTTTGAATCTCATATTTTTGGAACTAAGAATTATGCCTCCAGCATCCCTTGTCTTTAGTGCCACAGTATGTGGAATTGTAAAATTTCACTTCCTACGAATTTCAGAAATTTGGGGAAATTCTGGAAATTCCTCTTAAGGTCAACTAGACTTTTTACAATGTGGAAAATCGAAAAAAACTATGGAATTTTCTCAAGTGATGTAAAATTCGTGAAACTCCACTGAAAATAGCAAAATTCCACAGTCTCCATGTTTTTTCAGAACATGTATCTGCTATTTTACAAATAAAACTGAAGTTTACATTACAAACCCAAAGTTTGCCTAAAAATAGCTACTTAGCAGAATTCCCAAGAATTCACCTTGAAATTCTGCCAGGGTTTTTTGAAGCAAAACTGTGATTCCACCAGAATTCCACTGGCAGAATTTTGCATTCTGCACAGCTATTACCTTTCTTGTGACTAACACTAACATAGACCAGCATGAAACATACACTGTCCACTTACCTTTCTGCATAATCAGTGCACACAAACAGTAGACAAAAATAATGAAAACCAGCCAAACAAGTGCTAAACCAGATTCAGAATAGAAACAGAGCATGTTGCATTACAGGGAACACATGCAAATTTAAAACAGAATGTAAAGGTATAGAACAAAATGTTCACTATACCATGCAGTTCTGCTTTGAACTCGAATTTTTAGCACCCAAATTCCTTGTAAACCCTCCTCTACTAAGACAGCACAACAGCATACTACTAACAGATGTTTAATCCTTGTTAGGACCCACCAGTGTGTTTCATCTGGATAGGACTGGATATTTTCATTTCTAAAGTGCCCTTCTCTTTACCCGGGACACTGTAAACAAATACAACAAAACCAATATCATAAAGCTATACATATACTATGAAATAAATACAAACAATGAAGAATAAATACAATGTGTGTCTTTAACTGCAGACGTACTGCATCAGTGCTAGGGGTTGTTGAATAGGACCTGGGCAGCTGTAGAAAATGTCTCATCAACCACATTTTTCAGCCTGGAATGGCAGACTACATGCAGCCCCTGGACAGAAGGGCTCTACTTGATTAGTAGGAAGTTAGAAGCTCACAGAAATAGACAGGACCCAGTTTGTTTAGGGCCTCTAAAGTGAATGCAATAGCCCTGAAGTCAATCATCCATCAAACAGGTCAGCAGCACAGCCCAATGTAGTAAATGCATGAGCTAGTTTGCATATTGTTTTATGATATTGGCCACCATATTCAACCAGGCTGGCTTCAGCTGCACTGCATTAGCACTGTGCTGTGAATAGCGCTCTGACCAGGACACTGCAATATTCGAACAGTGTGTCAGGCAGTGCACTACAGCTAACGTGGATGAAAATCATGCCACAGGACAGCAGCGCAAAGGCCACAAGCACAGCACTGAAAGCACTGAATATGGATCAGCACTGGGCCATGAGCACAGTGCTAATAGCTCTGAATATGGCACAGCACAATGTGCAACAAACTGCATGAACAGCAGCCCCCCCTCCTTATGCATAACCCAGTAAAGAGATGCAGACACCACAGCAGCCAATATTTATTCATACAACACAAACTGCACAAAGGGGAAACAAACAGGTCCATGGGTCAGCCATGCACTCAGACCATCCCCTCTGGCCCCTCCTGGTCCAGGCTGTTGTCTGCTGTGTGGCATGGGCAGCCATTCCATCAGATTGACCATGGTGACTAAGGTGAAGTCCATGGCCATAACAGACCTTTCCAGAGTGGCCTTGTTCCTCTGGACTGCTGCCTTCATTGTGTGTACCCTGCCACAGAGCAGTATAACCTGCCACCTCAGCAGGGCATCCCATCCGTCATCTTGAAGAGCATCCATTGCCTGCTTGGTAGTTCTGGAGCCTCCTATAGAATTAAAGAACACAAAGAATCCATCCATCAGGTACACAGTACATGGGACTGAAGTCCCTCTGGATGTGCTTAACAGCAGTATAGCAACACTGGACATGGAATGCAATGCTGTGCCCAGGTGAAAGGAGACAGGCCACTATGAGGGTAGCATGCATGGAGAATACTGGTAATAGCTGTGTACCCATAGTGTTGCAAAGAGATGGAGTAGTGGTTCAGAAATAAGGCCAAGCACAGGCAGGGCATGAAACACATGCATGGATCCCATGTAGACACATGTAGAGGTCAGTGCATGTGCTGGCAGAAGCCACCCATGGCATGGATACCATGGCATAACTGAGGTATGCAGGCCTGGGCCCATGAGGAGCCCCTGACAGGGGGGTAGCCACAGAGCCATGTGGTCCCCAGTTGCATTGAAACCAGCAGACTGGAGTTGCAGAATGACACATAATGGTATGCATATGCTGGACAACCCATCACAGGAGAAGGGTGGTGGCCGATAATACTCTATACAGGGTTGCAGATGCAATAGTGGGGGATGGATCTATAGCTCTGCCACATGAAGTATACATCTGGGCCCCTGTGGTACCACATGCAAGCCTACCTGGCACAGTAGGGGATGTATAAACAGTACACTCCATAGAATGGACATGCAACACACTATGGAACACCTGGGCTGCAGTGGGGTATGTATCCCAGCACTGTGTATTGCATGACAGTGGTGTGGCAAGAACAGTACACTGTGGACATAAGAGCCCACCATGGGCAACAGTGCAACTACACCTTGCAAGCATCCCAGAACAGTATCCATACACAGGAACGTAGTCAGGGAATGTAGCATAAGTGGATGTATCTGCAGTATTGTGCAGTGGTATGCAGCCAGCAGCATGTGACAGTCCAGCAGAGCAAAACAGTCAAACAATGCAACCAGTATGGGTTGACTGTTGAAAGTAGGTACATCCATGAGCAATGAGCAGGGCTCAGAATGGCACCTCCCTTCAATGAAAGCACACAACAAACTGTAATAGGGATATGTAAAGGTAGCAGATGAACAAATTTCTTTATTTATTTATTCAATCTCGGATTACAATACCTTTGAGTGCAAGGCACTCATTTACAAAGGTTCCACGTCAGTGGGGAATGATGAAAAAACATACAGAGGCGGTAATACAAAGACCAGGTTTAAAAAACAGTAAAGTATGTACTTTAATTACCTAGAATTAATAACTTTAGTAATGGATAAGAAAGGAGTGGAGGGGGTAAGAGGAGAGAATAAGAGGGGTAAGCAGCCAGAAGGCCTTGTCAGTAGGAGTAGAAAGAGTGACGGGTGCGGGTAGTAGGTAGGAGGGGAAGTGGTGGGGGCGGGAGAGTGGGGGGAGGGTAGGAGGATATAGCAAGGGTTGGAAAGGTAAAGCATTGAGGTGGAGAAGAGGGAACTGGAGTGCGCACAGGTGGTAGTATCATTAGGTAAAGCAGTCACAGGAACTGTTTGTCATAAGATGCTGACAGAGCCTGTGCTTGAAAGGACCTAATCTTGGTATGGATAGAATTTCATTGGGAAGTGCATTGAACCCGAGTGGGGCTCTGTAAGCAAATGATCGCTGCCCTTGACATGTCATGCACCTAGGAATCTTCAGAGATTGATGGGCTGAGCTTCGAGTGTGCTGAGAGCTGGAGTGAGGGCTAAGGAGGTTCGCAGTTCTGGAGGGGCAAAAGGCCGAGAAGTGCTTTTTTAGCTAGCAGGTATGTTTGGTACTGTATCCTTCCACTTAGTTGAAGCCAACCAGATTGGGTGTATAGGTCGCATGTGTGGGTAATGTGCGCAGCACTGGTGAGGAGTCTGCATGCCTTATTTAGTGCAATGGATATTCTACAGAGTGAAGAAATAGTAGCGGCACCATAGATAACCAAGCCATAGTCGACAGTAGCTAAGGCAGAGCAGATAATTGCAGTTTTGAGGGCTTCGGGTGTCAAGCAGTGTTTATATCAGTAAAGCAGACCAGTCTTGATGTTGACAGCCCAGGCAATGTTTTTGATATACTGAGCATAAGAAAGTGAGCTGTCCAGGGTTACTCCCAGATACTTAAATTGTAGGATTTGTTCCAGAGGTACTCCCATGCAATTTCGGATTGTAAGTGTTTGAGATTTGTGCTTGCTATGGGTGTCACTGAACAGCATACTTTAGTTTTTTTGTAGTTCAGGATCAATTTGTGAGCACTGAACCAGTCCTCAGCTTCTACAAAACTATGCTGTAGTTGATGTTCCAGTTGTTGTGGGTCAGGGTTTCTAGTAAAGATGACAGCATCATCCACCTACAGTAGGATCTGTTGGTGGCAGGCCTGCGGTAGGTTGTTCAGGAAGATGCTGAAAAGTAAAGGCCCTAAAACAGAGCCCTGCAGTACACCTGAGCGGATGGGCAGTTTGACCGAGGTAACATTTGCAATTTTCACCTGTTGGGATTGACCATCCAGGTAACTCTTGAACCAATCTAACGTGTCAGAGGTGAAACCTATGGAGGCTAGTTGCTGAAGAAGAAAAGTGTGGTGAACAGTGCCAAAGGCCTTTGTAAGGTCTATGAAGGCTGCTCCCACTAAATTGCCTTTGTCAAGAGATTGATGGATGTAGCCAGTGAATTCCAATAGTGCCGTTGTGGTGCTATGACCTTTTCAGAATCCATGTTCCTGTGGGCACTGGATTGAGTGTTTTTCAAGGTAATCCATTAATTGGTCTGTAACTATGCATTCGAGGGCCTTGGATAATGGCGGGAGTATAGATATGGACCTATAATTTGCATGTAGGTCCGGTCTCCGCTCTTGTGTATGGGTGTTACTAGGGCAGACTTCTATGTTTTGGGGAATTAGGCCAGCTTCAGCGAGAGGATAAGAAGCTCAGTTAAGGGATTCAGTAGCTCATCTTGTGTGAGGACAATGATTTTAAGATCTAGCTAGTCTCCACTAAATCTAGACTTCCCAAACACTTTGCACAGGTGTTTCTTGGCTGTTAAAAAAGGGACCATCCTAAAGTAAAAGGGAGGAAAGGATTATCCTCTCCTTACTACTATGTGTAGGGGTGGGTGGAATCTTCAAAAATATGTGGGGGGAGAACGCTGCTCAGAAATGGAGATTTTTTTCTGATCGGGAGGCTATGGAGCAGATAGTCTTTTGGTAACCGGGTAAGGCCCACTAGGCACAAGTGCCTGTTTTCAGGGCAACCTGGGAGCATTAGGCAGTTAAGTGACTTGCTCAGAGTCACACAGTATACAAGTGGAGGTTGTGAGAATCAAACTCAGGTCTGGTCTGCTGGATGTATCAAACTCGTTCACACCTCGTTCCTCTAACCTCTAGGCTATACTGCCAGCCCATTATGTTATAAGAACAGCCAGATCAGAGGTGGATGCAATGCAATGCAGACAGAATCCATTTTAATGACTAGAGAACATAACAGTAATCAGGGCAGCAGACTTAAATTTGTCACTATGTATCCTTCTGATGCAAGGGTGATACAGAACATAATCCACAAAAATTGGAAAGTGTTGAGGACAGAACCCAAACTTAGAGATTGTGTAAGGGAATTACACAGAATAGTGTATCAGAGAGCAAAGAATCTGAGGGACATTCTACTACATAATGTACAATACAGAAGAAATGGACTTGGCTACCCCCAACTCCAGGCTGTGAGTCATGTGGTCATTTCAAATATTGCAGCGTGGTTCTAAACATCACGGGCTGGATTTTCTGACTCCCCAAAATCGGCACAGATGCAGGGAAAAACTGCTGCAAGTGGGGCTTTGTTTGTGGAGCCACAGTTTTCTCTGCATGTGCAGTATTTTCAAGTGAGAGCCAGTTTACTACAGACTCCCTGATTTATGTCAGATTGTGGCTGTTTCTTCAGTGCAGCTGTGCCAAAATGTTATACCTGGTGGGACCAGTCATAACATCTCCCGCAGCTGTGAGGGCTGAAAATAGCAGTCTAAAAGTGCAGAGAATTCGGTCTGCATCAGCCAGCTGCAGAGTGGGACTTAGTCCCTGATGGGCTGAAAGTCCTGCCCACATCTTTTTCAGCCCTAAAGATGGATGTACACACCCAGTTAGGGAATACATCACATGTGACATGACAATTGTAATTTATCTGGCATAATGTCTGTGTGTGCTCATTGTGATGGTCAGACAAAAAGGAAACTGAAGGAGCATATAGAAGAACATATGAGGTCAATCCTATGGAAAATCAGGTAAGCTTTGGCAAATCATGTGGATAGGAGAGGGGGAGATGAAGCATACAGCCCAATCTTTATTGGTATTGAACTGGTTGGTCTGGCACCCAGGGGCAGGGACATTTAATGAAATCTATCCAGAAGAGAGGCATACAGGATTTATCACTTTGTGGGAAGGGCACTCTCTTAATTGGGTTTACATGATCAAGTTAAGTTAGCACATCTGTTGTAATCCCCTGTGTGCTGTAGTGAAACATACACACCTGTGCCCATCACATCTGAGCTTTCTTGCTACCACAATCATGTGAGCTTTAGGGTTGACGACCCCAAGGAAGACTGCACCCCTGATTTGGTTCAGGGGTAGGGGTGGAATTTTAGGGTTAGAAACACTAAAACCACATTTACCTACCTTTGATGCTTTAGGCTGAACCCTAAATGCCACATTAATGGAGTTTTTTGCAAAGAATTTTCTTACTTTTTGAGACTGCATGATCATATCCTTATTTGGCTGTGGGAGCACATGGCCCTCTGGGCTGTGCACTCTCATCCTTCCAAAGATGCATGCATGTGTGTTGCTGTGGAATCAAAGGGCCCTCTGTGCCCTGCACTTGCATTCATAGCAAAACAGCAACTAAATTGTCAGCATAGCCTTTTTATTAACCCACCGCATGAACTCAGTACTGAGAATTTTCAAATCCCAGCCAAAACATCATTCCACACCACCAAAACATCATTCCTTGACTCAGGTGCAAAAACACAGTTTGGCTAGGATTTGAATAATGACAGCTGTCACATTCATGAGGTGGTGTAAAAAAATGGCTATGTTGAAAATTTTGGATCAAAATATTTAACATTACCAAAGTTACAAGCGAGCATAGTAAAATTTCAATGGATGCATGTAAGTTTGCTATTTTTAGATATTTTGACCCCAAATGTTCAATAAAGCCTTTTTATGACCCCACCTCATGAACAAGGGTGGTGAAAATTTTCAGATCCAGTCTCAAAAGGTGATTTTGCAAGTGACTTTAAAATTGCCTTCCGGGGTTTATTTGTGAAATTCCACCACTACTGGTCATAAGGTGGGGTCACAAAAAGGCTATGTTGAAAATCTGGGGTAAAAAAATGACAAAGTTATGCATCAAAGTTGAAAACAACATTGAAATGCATTAAACCGCAGATACTTTAGTTTGTCATATTGCAGCCAGTGGTTCCAGCAGCAAGAAGTGTCTTTAATTGGAGAGTGGATCTTAGCACTGGGACCTGTTCAGGTGAGTGAGGGTATAGGAGGGGTGTGTGGGGAGGTGTTGGGTGGTGGCTGCTTAATGAGAGGTTGGGGTGGGGGGATTGGATTGGCAAGTGTTATTTTTACAAGTGCAAAAAAAGACATCAGTGGATGGTTTTCTTTATTACAGCTTATATTGAACTATGGGGATGGTGATTGGAGGGTGGGTGTTGCCACCAGACACCAAGGAAAAATTAAAAAACTATGGGGACAGTGATCAGAGGTGATCAAAGGGATGGGGTGCCACTAGACACCAGGGAAAGATAAAAAAAATGTAGGGACTGCAATTGAGGGTGGGGAATGCCACTTGACACCAGGGAAAGGTAAATTGATTGCAAACTAAGGGACAAGGCATTCATGGAACAAGATGATGCTGTGAGATTTTTATCAAATCTTCATAATTTTTTGTATATTTTAACCGTCACCATTTTAGAAAACAACCATTACAGTCGGGAAATAAACTCCCCAGTGCTTCCAGGTGTAACCAGACTCTTCGTCAGTGGGGATGCTGGGATTCTGCTCTAATCCTACTCTAAAAGGCATCCATTTAATTATGTGCTAATTTATTCTATAATTTTCCAGCTGTCCCAACTGTTTAGGTATAGTTAATTTGAATGCCTATGAGAAAAGAGTCCTGCACAAACAGTTACTCATTAATTTCACACCATTGCCCAAAAGATCCCCTCATGATTTACATTAAACAAATTACATCTTAAAATTCAATACTATTCCAAAACTTGAATAACAATCATTTCTACTATACAGTATTTAATTTTCTAGTTGATATAACACTGCAGTTGTGAAAAGAATCAAACTTCTATTAGTGGGTGGAGAAAAAGTGTGTGTGTGTGTGTGTGTGTGTGTGTGTGTGTGTGTGTGTGTGTGTGTGTGTGAGGGGGTGCCTGCAGGGAACAGGATGGGGGGCAGGACCATTTCTAAGGGAATTATTAATTTTCACATATATGTGACTGTGACAGTACCTCTGTTTTTAAAATAATTTTCTATTTTTTTATTTGTATATCAGTTCCTGTAATTTCACTATAGTGAGGACAGGCTTGCCTGGCGTAAGCAATTTTTGCTTACAGCTGTATTTTCTCGAGGTTGTTTTTCTATTAATGTTAATAATGCATCCTATTTAATCAATGCTATATGGGGTTATTAGCCCATCATGACCATTCCCTATCCATATCTGTTTTATTGATAGAGTTTTACTGAATAGCAACCTTTATTAGTTGACAACTATTTCCATATTGCTATTACTCTGTTAGCATTTTGTGCTCATTTATTTATGTTTATTCTTGATCAATACTTCCCAGCTCACTCTTTTACTTTCAAAGCAGGGTGGGGAGGACATTGGGTCCTATATCATTCTATTATATAATTTATAAGTTGCACATTTTCCCTCCTTCTTGTGTGCCATAATTTAGAGTGAACACACTGGTTCAGCTCCCCAACACACACACACACACACACACACACACACACACACACACACACACACACACAGTCATTTGATACAATATCTATATATCAGATTGGAATCTGCAGAATATTCATTTATGTATATTTTCTCAAAATTGTAAACTCTCCAACTAACTTGCTCAAGAAATCTCACATGATCTAAAGTTATAACAAATTATATTGGGAGGGGAAACAAATGTGGTTAAGTCAATTGCATGTCCATATCCAGTCAAAATAATCAGGGGAAATTCTGGAGAACCATCCAATTAATTATATGTGCTAATTTATTCTATAATTTTCCATCTGTCCCAATTATTTTGGCTTAGTTAGGTTGAATACCTATGAGAGAAGAGTCCCATTCAAACACACAATTACTCATTAATTTCACACCATTGCCTGAAAGTTCCCCATATGATTTACATTAAACAAGTTGCATCTCAAAGTTCAATACTATTCCAAAACTTGAATAACAAACAGCCATTTCTACTATTTAGTATTTAATTTTCCACTTTATCTTATAACACTGCAACTGTAAGAAGAATCAAACAGTGGGTAGAAAGGGGAGGGTTCCCACGGGTCTGGTGGGGGGCAGGAGCATTCCAAAGGGAATGATTAATTTTCACATATATGTGACAGTGACAGTACTTCTGTTTAAAAGGACTGTTCTACTTTTTTATTTGTATATCATTCCTTGTAATTTCACTGTAGTGAGGACTGGGTCATCTGGTGTAAGCAATTTTTGCTTATAGTGCTATTTTCTCATGATTGTTTTTCTATTAATGTTAATAATGCATTCTATTTAATACCTGCTATATGGGGTTACTAGCCTGTCTTGCCCTTTCTCGATTCATATCCATATCTGTTTTATTCATAGAGTTCTAGTGAGTATCAATATTTATTAGCTGACAACTATTTCTATATTGCTATTGCTCTATGTTAATATCCTGGACTCGTTTTTTATTTTTATTTTTGATCAGTACTTGTCCTGGTTGCACATTTACTTCTAAAGCAGGGTGGAGAGGACACTGGATCCTATATTGTTCTATTATATAATTTATAAGTGCAGGAAGGTGGCAGCTAAGGCCAACAACATGCTGGAGTGTATTGTGAGATGAATCTCATCGAGAAATAGAGATGTCATCCTGCTGCTGTACAGGTCACTAGTTAGGCTACATTTGGAGTACTGCATGCAGTTCTGGCGTCCCTTTCTGAAGAAGGATATCAGATTGCTGGAGGGGGTGCAGTGTAGGGCAACTAAGATGATCCATGGGCTGGAAGGCAAAACCTATGAAGACAGGCTGACTGAGCTGAATATATACACCCTGGAGGAGAGGAGGATTTGGGGGATATGACTGAGACCTTCAAATATTTGAAGGGGATTAACAAAATGGGCACAGAAGGGATATTTAAGCTGAGGAGAGGAAGGGACACCAGAGGGCATGGTCTTAGGCTGGAGGGTGGAAGATATCAGAGAGAGATACAGAGGCATTTTTTCACAGAGAGGGTGGTGGAGAAATGGAACACTCTACCAAAGGAGGTGGTATGCGGTGGCACAGTGGGCAGTTTTAAAAAGGCATGGGACAGGGTGTAAGGGGGGTAAAGGTGAGGGGATAGCAGAGGGTGGAGCAGCTGCAATATAAGGGTGCTAGTTGTGCATTCGAGCAGTCTAACTTGATAAACTGTAAGGCCTGTTTCTGCTGGCAGATTTGTATGGTCATATAAATTGCACCTTTTCCCTCCTTACTGCATTCTGTAATTTAGAGGGAAGACACTGGTTCACCTCCCCTCCCCCCATCCTTCAATACAATCTCTATGTGTGAGATTGGAATGTATGGAATATTCAGTTGTATAATTTTTCTAAAAATGTAAAACCTTCCAAAAACTTTTGCTCAAGAAATCTCAGGAGATCTAGCTTCATAACCAATCCCACGGGATGGACAGAGGAGAGAGATGAATGGGGTTAAATCAATGTGTGAGACTGTCTGGGCAATTAATGATGATCGCCCGAAAATGTGCTACAGTCTACATTTATTTTAACTGCACATATCTTTCACTGAATAGTGAAACCATGGCTCAAGCTACGTTTTCCTCCCCATTTGCCTGCCTGCCGGCTTGCTTCCACCTTTCATGTTCAGTGAACTGTCCTGCTAAGCACATTAATTTCTCTGTCGCTGTCAAATTTAGTGAAGGAACTCTGCTGCTACTGTGAATGAAAGTTACATTTTTTTAAACTCACTGTACAAGTTTTCATCCCCCACTCGCTTGCCCCCCCACTGCTGCAACAACTCTGATTTTGCTGCTCCCTACCTACATTTCAGTTCAAACTTTAACATAAAATGTACCTTTTAAAAAAAAAAAAGAATGACATTTAGGAGCAAGGACAATAGCCACTTCATTTTCTTTCTCTGACTGCCCACAGTGCTGACTTCTCACTGCTCACATCTTCTGCCTGGTGGCTTTTTTACCTGTGCTCTCCCCCCACATGTCAGCTCCTTTCCCAGCACCAACAGTACTTTTAAACGTTATCAAATAAAGAAAAATAAACCGTATCCAAACAAAAGTAAGACTCGCTGCTTGCAACTGACACTGGCAATCACACTGACTCACACACTCCTTGCTAAAGCTAGTCACTCTTAGAAATGATCACAAATCCCACTTACTTCACCAATAAGCAATGGTGGTGGGGCTTCAGTGCGGTGTCATTATGCTGCATCTATGGCAACTCAGATCACCAGAAGTGGACTAACTTATAACTTCACAAAAAAATCTTCTAAATTCTCATCTCCTATCTAATACTTATAAATTGATTATAGTCTCCTAGATTTGTATTATCATTCATGTTTTTGTCCTGCATTTATAGTGTATTTGTTAGAAATATAATAGTTTATAGAATGACATCAAAAAGGGTTTGTGTGGAAGCACAAGAACATGTTGGTTAGACTTAGCACTGTCATCTAGATTTTATTGTTAATTTGGTAATACATTTACACATATTAGCCCTTGAGGCTTGTGCCTTGTTTTGATAGTTCAGCTGTGAGCACTGAAAGTAAAATGTGCTCAGATAGAACAAGGGCTTCTAGTGAGCATACAAAAATATCTATATTAATATTACCATTATTTACATTAATAAGGTCTTTATTAATGTTTTTGATGTCTATTCTATGTAGGTGTCTATGTGATTGAGTACCATTTTTTATACTTTTGATACTGTGCATTTTCCTATTTGTGTATTTTTCAATGACCCGGAGGGTGATTCATATGCAAATTGTTGTATAATATCATCGTTTGAATATAGCACGACAATTTGGAAGCCAGTCACGGAAAAGGATTTAAAATGTTATAAAAAACACATTTCGGGGTCATTTCTCCAACAGTTAAATGCAGAATTGATCTAACAGAGTCCTGATAACCAGGATAAATGTCTTGGTCTGTCTGCAAGATGTCATTTTTATGGGCTTGGATTTTTTTTTTTTTTTAGAAAAAAACAGAAACAAGATATCAGCAAATTAAAAATAATTTTTCCCCTCAGAAAAAAGGATTGGCCACATATGAAAAGGATATTTTTTTTTCCTAAAGCTATTTTGAAGTGCTTACTTAACATGCTCAGAACCTGCAATTTTAAAATTCAATAACTTTGGAACAGATTAATATTTTTTCATCAAACTGGCAAAAGGCACATCTGTGGGAGAGCTACTTTCAACCATTAAAATTTCAGACCAAAATTCTAAACCATCTGGGCACTATGGCTCTTGCCTAAAACAGTAAAAAAATTCCCACAAATTCACTATTTGCACTATCTGGATCTCAGAATCCACACATTTCACTGGAACAAAATTTGGCACATGCAGAGATCTATCCTACAAGACTGTGCATGCATAGTTTGTGCAAATCTGTTGAATGGTTGTGAAGTTATTACAGTGCAAAAATTGGGGTTCAACATTAAACTGCCTACTCAACCCTAAATATAGTGGTGCTACCACACCACTATACAATAAATATGTTAGGGCTGTATGAACCTCTAAAAGTTCTACATTGCAAACTTTCTGAATAGAACCCAAAAAAAGTTCTACGAAGTTCTACCCAGTAGAATAAGGTTCTACCAGGTAGAACAGGGTTCTACCAGTTATAACCAAGTTCTGCCAAGTAGAACCAGGTTCTGCCATATAAAACCATGTTCTACTTAGTAAAACCAGGTTATACAGGGTATAACCAGGTTCTACAACACATAACTACATTTTACCTGGTTCTACTTAATTAAGAAATCCACAGCAGTATGATTTCTGCATGTTTGGGAAAGTGCATGTAGTACTAAGAATCATATGAACTGCAAAGCTGTGGTGTATAGGATTCTGTCTCAGTGCTCCAAAGCTTTGCAAAACGTACCATTCTTATGGTTAGAATCTTAGTACTATATGTACATTCCAAAACATGCAAAATAAAATATGTGGATTTGTTTATACTCCAGTAGAACCAGGTACAATTTGGTTATAAATTGTAGAACCTGGTTATGCCCAGTAGATGATGTAAAATAGCTTCAAAACAGATTTAGCATGCTATAAAAGCCAGGCATGATATATTACTCATATATCATCCCTGGCAACTTTTGCTTTTTAAATCTGGTTGCAGCCTAAAGGGTTAACCCCCTGAGCAACACCCTGTCACAATAATTTTAATTCTTCCCCCACTGTTAGACCCAGGTACTAACAGACCCCAGTGGCTGTGGCCATGGGCTATAAAGAAATGCTGGGGTGGCTGCCATCCAGTATCAGTTTTGGGTTTTGTTATTCTGAGTAAATGTCAATATTACCTACCCTCCTGTCCCTCTAGTACACTTTCCTGCCCTGATCTCCATACCGTCCATAGATAACTATGCCAATAGTATTCCATTTCTCACACCCTCAACAACACCCCTTACCCTCCTCTTTCTCTAACAACAAAATGTTTTGGCTTATATCGTTCATATATGGTAGTAGTAGTAGTGACAACCAGCAAGTACTACTTCCATATAAGACAGAGAGAAGAAGTACTTTCAATCCGACAGACTGGTCAGGTTGAAGTGCAACCAAGAAAGGCAGGAGTGTGTCCAGTGAAGTGAAAGGAGGAATTCAATGGAAGGAGGAGGACAAAGGGAGGCAATTCATTTTTCACTTTTTTGGTACTATTCATTGAATAGTGAATAAGGGTTCTAGACATTTCCTAAACATACTAACATACTAAAATGCCAGCAGAATAGGCCTAACGGTCTTTCATGTCTGCTCGTTTGGTCAGCCCCTACCCTGGGAGCAGACCTTGCTGCCCCCCCGCCCTCTCTGACTTCTCCCTTCCCAGTCCCAGATATTCTCGCTGCACAGGACTTTGCTTCCAGAACCCTTCCCCTGTATCTGTCCCACCCACTCTTGAACCCCTCCACTGTCTCTGCCTCCATCAGCCCCCTGGAGAGCATTCCATAGCTCCACCCTCTCAGTGAAGTAGCACTTCCTCCTTTCTTCCCTGAATCTCCCCCAGCTTCCATCCATGCCTCTAGTTGCCCCTCCTTCCTTCGGAACATCCTGACTGCTCCTCCCCTATTTACCCCCCTTCATGTACTTGAAGATGTCTATCATGTTCCCCAGTCTCTTTTCTCTTCCAATGTGTACATATTCAGCTCTTCAAGCCTCTCCCCATAGGTCCCCAAGCCCCCGATCATTTTGGTTGCTCTCCTCTGGACTCTCTCAAGGAGTTCAATGTCCCTCTTTAAGTGTGGCCTCCAAAACTGCATGCAGTACTCGAGGTGTGGCCTCACCAAGCAGTTATACAGAGGGAGTATCACTTCCCTCCTTCTGGAGGTGATCCCCTAGTGATGCATCCCAGCATTCTTTTGGCCTTGGCCACTGCCCTCCTACAAGTCTCAGAGTTGTTTATCTTGACATTCACCACCACCCCCAGGTCCCTGTCAGCCATTGAGACTTGTAGCATTCCCCCCCCAGGGTGTACACTTGGCCTCGGTTTCAGGCTCCCAGGTCCAGTACCTTGCATTTCCCTGCATTGACCCTCAGCTTCCACTTTCTAGACCACCTTTCCCTGTAGGGGCCCCTGTCCCCTCCTCCCCATCCACCACAGCCTCCAGTTTTGAGTCATCCGCAAAGAGACTCATCTCACTCCTGATACCCTTCCTTATGTCAGAGACATAGGCATTGAACATTAGGCACCCAAGGACTGATCCCTGAGGGACCACACTAATGACCCTCCTTGGGGATGAAACTATCCCACCAACCATCAGGTCCTGGAGCCAATTTCCTATCCATTTGATCATCTGGTTCCCCACCACCATTTCTCCCAGCTTATCCAACAGGCCCCCATGAGGAACAGAGTCAAACGCCTTGCTGAAGTCAAGAAAGAGGACATCTACCAGTCTACCCAGGTCCAAAGCACTCGGCACCCAGTCATAGAACTCCACAAGGTTTGTCTGACATGATTTCCCCATGACAAATCCATGCTGTCTATCATCCAGGCACCCCAACTTTTCCAGGTCCCCCCCAGCCTCTCTTTGACAATGCCCTCCATCACCCTGCCCACCACTGATGTCAGGCTGATAGGCCTGCATCTCCCTGCCACCTCCCTTGTTCCCCCCTTGTGGATAGGCACTATATGCACCACCTTCCAGTCCTGGGGCACCCACCCTGTTCTCAGAGAGATGCTGAAAAGCTCCACCAGGGGTTTTGCCAGGACTTCTGCCAGTTCCTTCAGCACTCTGGGATGTAATTTATCTGGCCCCAGTGCCTTCTCTGTCTTAAGGGACCTGAGGGCTTCCCTCACTCTCTCTGCCATGATTTCCACCTCTGCTACCTCATCCCCCTGCTTTGCCTTACCCCCTTCTGCCAGTGATGGTCCCCCTCTCCCCAGACCCGCCAATCAGTAAGGGTCCCTCTCCCTCCTCAGTTTCACCATCTCCTCCCATGTATTATGCAGCCTCCCCATTTTCCATGGTGAAAACTGAGGTGAAGTACTCATTTAGTACCTCAGCCTGCTCCCCCAGGGTCTTGTGCCCATCCCTTCCCTGTTTTAATCCTGCTAATCTGCCCCTTCACTCTTCAATTTTCCCCAATGTATCTAAAGAACCCCTTGTTCCCTCTCCTAATTTCCCTGGCCAGGTTCTGCTCCTTCCTTGCCTTAGCTGCCCTCACCACCCTAGTAGCCCTTCTGGCCATCAGCTCATACTCCCCTCGATCCATTTCACTTCTTGAGCACTTGAAATGCCTATAAGCCACCTTCTTTCCCCTCACCACCTCCTGAACCTCCCTGGTCCACTAGCAGGGTTTACGGGCCCTACTGCATTTTTGTCTTACTCTTGTACAGGTGCTGGTAACATCTTGCACCCCCTCCTGATGATTTCCCACCTACTGTCAGCATCCATGTCTGGCCCAAACCCATTCAAATGCTTCTTAAGGATCCTTTCCATTTCCTTTAAATCCTCCCCCCTGAAGTCTACCTCCATTTTTGTGCAGCTTTCTAACCCTCCTAGGTCCCAGGCAGAACCAGACTGTGGCATGGTTGTGCCCTGCCAATGGGTCCCTTACCTTCAGGCCCCCAATCTGGTCACTGTCTGCCAATACCACATCCAGTATCCACGCCTCCCTGGTCAGTTCCCCCACCTGCTGAGTTAGGAACGCATCCTGAAAGACATCCAACAACCTCTGTTCCCTGGCCACTGAGGATGTCACAGTCTCCAAGTCTGTTCCTGGCATATTTAAGTCCCCCAACACCACCACCCTTCCCCTGCCCAAACTGCAGTGTCTCCCAACATCTGCCATCAGACTCTCCTCCAGCACCTCCGCCAGTGCAGGCGGTCTATACACCACTCCTATTTTTACTCTCTTGCCCCCTCTTGTTGTCAAGATGACCCAAATCACCTCCACAGTTCCCTCCACCTCCTCCACTCTTCCTATGCCAATGTAGTTTTTGACTATTATTGCTACCCCTCCTCCCTGTCCCTCCCCCTTGTCCTTCCAGGAATATGGTGTAACCCTCCAGGTTCAGGTCCCAGTCGTACCCTGCGGGGGCCCAGGTCTCAGTGACCACTGCCACATCCACCTCTCCCTCAGTTATCATCACCTGGAGCTCAGGCATTTTATTGCCCAAGCTCCTGGCATTTAGCAGGACTACCTTCCACCCTTTCCGTATACTTCCATTTCCCCTGCTCACGTTCCCATGGGGATTCCATCTTCCCCCAGTCAGCACCTTACCAGTCAGCTTTTTCTCACATTCTTGCCGCTTCCCAGGGGGGTGGAGACAGATTCCCTCCTTTATCGGACCCCCCTCAACAGCCTTTTCTCCCATCCCTCCCCCTTCACAAGTTTAAACCCCATCTTTTACCAATAAACCCCCTCTATTTTCAACTTAATGATTTCCCTTCCTCCCAAATTGAGATGGAGCCTATCTCTAGCATATAGCCTCTTATCCTCCCAGGTCTCCCCCCAATCCCCCATCAACCCATACCCTCTGGCCCCACACCATTCCCTGAGCCACTGGTTTATCTCCCTAATCTTTCTCTTGTGTTCCCAACTAGCCCTTTGCACCAGCAGGATTTACGAGAAGGAAATTGTGCATCCTATGTCATGGCAGACCCTGGCAAGTTCCCTGAACCTTGCCTGTATCTCTAGCTCACTATTTCCTTCAATGTCATTGGTACCCAGGTGGACCAGTATGTCCGGGGAACCTCCACAATCCTTTGCCAGCTGATATACCTCATGTTTGGACCTGTGCACAATTAGTCCAGGGAAGCATTTTGTTCTAACTGGGCAGTCTTTCCCCTACCTATCCCATTTGATACCCCTGATCATGGAATCAACCAACAGGAGCACTCTGACCACCCCTTTTCCTCCATTTCCCCCTTCCATGTCCCTCATCCTTTCTACCGGCTCCTCCCCTCAGCTGGCTCCTTGCTCCACCCCCATCTGGGTGCCACCTGCTGCCCCCTCCATATTTACCCTGGCCAACCCCTTTCCTCTGATCCTATGCCTCTCCTCCTCCCAAGTATCCTTCTGTGCCCCACTACCCCCATCACTGCTCATGGCTGGTCCTTTCTCCCCATCTGCTAAATGTGCCTGGCTCATCCTCCCTTCCTTCCCATCTCAGTTCAGCCCCATCTTGCCTGTCGTGCTCCCCTGGCCTAAACCCTCAGCTCCCTTTACTGTATCCTCCTTGTACTTCTGGTCCCTCTCCTTGCCCTTTCCTCCCAACTGGTCCTTCTCCTTGTGCTTTTCTTCCTCTACTCCTCCTCCTCCTGCTTTGATCCCCCACTCCCCCCATTTTCCCATGTTCCAAGTTTCCCCCTGTTCTTCCTGCTATCTGGCCCCTGCCTCCTGCCCTCCACTCCCTTTCCATCTCTAACTGCCCCGTCATGGCTACATCATCCCCCTCATCCTCAAGCAGAAGAAAAGAATTGAAGCTGTTAGTGAGCTTAAGGTCTGATCCACCTCCCCCCTTGCTGCCTTCTGTCCAGCCCCAGCCATCTGCCTACTTGCCTGAGAATGTCCTCCCTATGGCCCCCCTCTGTGAGGGTCCCCAGATACCTGCTGCTTCCTTGGTAGTGCCTTGCTTTTGGGCCCCCTCTGTCAGGGTCCCTATGTGACCCTAGAGTACTCTCCTGCACTCCTTTCCCTATGCCCCCACCCCTGGTGCTTGGTACAACCCCATGGGAAAGCTCCTGCTCTATTCCCCAACCATACCCCCAACCTCCCTCCAGCTGTCTCCTAATCCCCTCAACCTTTTCCCTAAGCTGTGCCAGCTGGTAGCACACTGGGCAACCACTGAACTTCCAAACCCAGTCCAGTATCATGGCCGCCTCACACCCTGTGCACCCCACCATCCTCCCAAAGATGCTGACCCTAATGACATGTGGTCCCTTCCCCCCAACTAGGTTTCCTTGGGTGAACCACCAGGTTCCCCACTAGTCCAAGATACACCCCTACCCACTAATCAGGTCACCCACTTATCCTAGATACAGTCCCACAGTAAACATGTACCCCATTACTAGGTGCAGTACTACATAGTAAACTTGTAGGGAAAGTGTACAACTCCCTAAGCTCCTCTCTTCCAGTCTTTAAACCCAACCCCCAGTAGCTAGAACTACATGAACTGCACCTTAAGCCTTTTCCTCCAATTGCAGAGCAGGAGTTCCCCTATAAATGAGCCAAGTTCTGGGAGGGAGGGGTGGGGGTGGGATTAGGGCCTACACCCGACTCTCCTGAGAGTGTAACATCCCTGTGTCTGCCCCTCACTGCACCTCAAAGCACTACCAGCTAAGAAAATCTTTCAAGTCTACTTACTCTTCCAGCCTCCAGTTAGAAGCTTCTCCCCCTTCTCCTCTAACTGAAGACTGACTGAGCTTGCAGTCACACCTTTCATTCAAACAACACTAATCTCCTGTAATATGATGCCTGCACTTACAGGCCATATAGAAACTTTAAAACACACACAAACACCAAATTGTCTGCTAGGATCCCTTCCTCCTACCCAAACTAAATGTAACAGAACAATATAGGGCTGCCCAAACTAAATGTAAGAAGCACAATAAATGGCAGTTAAGACCTGCTCTCAAATACAATTACAAACACACAGAATATCAGCTAAGAAAATCTTTTAAGTCTACTTACTCTCCCAGTCTCTGGCTAGAAGCTTCTTCCCACTTCTCCTCTAACTCTAAACGCATAGTGTTTGGAAAAAAAAATCTATGTGATATTGCTAAGGAGAAAGTTGTGAGAGGCATGTGTGTAACAGTAGATGGAAGGGTAGGTGTTGACATATTTGGGCATCCAGTTGAAGGAAGTTAGAAGTCAGTATAGTAAGAGTCCACTTGTTGGAAATGTAATGTGAAAAGGGGATTCTTTACTGATGAATATATTCCTCATCATTATTTGCTCAGAATAATGGAAAACCCATAACAGTCTACCATCTGCCAATTTTCTTTATGATGCTAGGTGTGCAGTTGGGCATCTAACAATGGAGGGTGGATTGTACTTATAAGAGGAAGTGTCCCAGGGGGTTTGGACTTGTAGCTGGGGGGGTAGAGTAAGATCAGGAATTTTTATTTTTATTCTCATGATGGTCTATCAATTCAGTAAGCAGGAACACCATTTTTTTAAATCCTAGTCTTTTATTTTCATTTACCAGGTTGTGATGAAAACAGTTTGTATCTGGTGGATGGCTCATTCAGATCGAAGCATTGGATGTGTCCTTAGGTGCAGCATTGAAATATTGAAGGGAAAGTCAAATTTTGCAGGATAAATAGAAATATTTAAAATTAAATCGCAATCTGGAGTTGGACCAGAACAAAGAATACCTATTTATTATTTATTTATGTCATTAATGTTTTGTCTAACCGCATAATAAGTATTGAATCTGTGTTTTAAAAAAATGGTAATAAAAACAAATGGTTGAAGAACTGTGTTACAGTAATGTGAGGTTATTTATGGTTGTTTTAGCTGAAAAGTAGTATGCAGTGGCCCTTCAACTTCTGGTTCTAGGTTAGGCCTCAGTGGCACATGAAAACCATCAGTAGATGTTTGTTTCAGAAATTAATGGAACTCAAGGAAGAGGTTGAGGAGGAGAGAGGAGGATCCACCAGTGGAGGAAAGACAGGTGGAAAGGCTAGTAGCTACTAGTGGCAACAGAATCCCTCACCATAATCATCGTCATCATCAGCATGGCATGCCATCTGGGTGCTGTCAACCTGCATACATTTTGGACAGTATATGTTTTTGAATTGTGGCAGGTTCATTTTTTGAAAAGTGAGCCTCTTTACATTCTTCGTGGAAAGACATGTTCTTTTGTCATTCACTATTGCCCCAGCTGCACTAAAAATTCCGTTTGAATATGTGCTGGCCAGTGAGCAACTGAGTTATTCAGCTGCAATCTCTGTTAAAGAAAGCCAGATTGATTTTTTCTGTTGCCAGTAAAGCAATGGTTCATCACCTGTGGAGAGATGTACAGTCTCCTCCATATAATCTTTATCCATTTTTGTGGCAGGGACTTCTGGTGCCACAATAGCCAGCTGAGCCTTTCCAGCTGTCTTTATCAGACCAAAGTCTGACAGCATGTCCCACAGTGGTTTGTCCTCTTGTGGTGTAGCAGCAGTTCTGGTTGGTGCTTGATGACCAAAAACATCAGCAATGATGGCAACAACACCAGTAGCAGCAGCAATGGCAGACTGTGCTCCCTCTCTCCCTCTCCACTAGATTTTATTCAGAATTTGAATGTTGCCAAAAGGGTACTGTTGATGTATTACTTTTCTCAACTATATGTGCTGACACTTTCTCAATTAACAGTTCACGATAGCATTCCAGGTCTTTAAAGTCATTTGATTTGAAGAATGTTTCAATTGTATTCTTAAACTGAGGATCCAGAAGTGTGGCCAAAATGTAATGTTCAGCTTTGCACATATTTACAATGCGCTCATCAGCCAGGAAGGTTTGTAACATTTGTCCCACCAGTGATGTAGCATTGATATCATTAGTGTCAAGGAACTGTGACTCGAGATGCTACAGTCTCATCCTGATGTGCGAAATTAAGGATCGTATCTGGCTTAGCCTAGCACCATCAGAGCTCATCACTCAGGTATCCTCCTCAAAGGTTTTACAGATACAACAAAGATTCTCCATCGGATGCCACTGATTGGGGCTGATATTCACATCTCCATTCCCAATGCCATGTTGGACTGCTTATTGATGGATGGCTTTCTGTTGTTCAAGCATTCTCTGCATCATATAATAAGTGAAATTCCTCCAGGTTGGAACTTCCTGGATCATCTGGTGGAGAGGAAGTCTGTTTTCAATCTGAATCTACCACATCAACTTTCGGGCTTTCACAGAATGGCTAAAGTGGGTGCACACAGTGTGGGCAGCTGCAATCCAGTTCTGAACATTTCAGTCCTCACTGATAAAGTCTTTAACCACCAAGTTAATAATGTGTGCAAAGCATGGTACATGTGTTAACTTACCAAGCATTACTGCTTTCACAATATTTGAAGCATTTGTCAGACACTATAAATCCTGGTTGCAAGGCCTTTGGAGTCAGCCACTCAGAAAACCTTTCTTCCAGGCCCTCCAGAAGATGTTCCACTTTGTGATCTTTTTCAAAACTATAAATACATAATGTTGCCTGCCTTTGAACAGTGACATTCTCTAGCTTCTTGCTGCTGCTGCTGCTGCTGCTACTACCAGTGCTACTACATAATGATGATTATGAGGAGGGAGGAAAGTTTATCCAACAGCCATTCACAGCCATATAGTCAGTTGTCTGGTCACTGGTCCACATATCGGTGGTGACATGAATCTTTCTGCCCACTGAACCTTTCAGAGCATCAGACATGCTTTTCCAAACAGCATAATATGAGTCTGTGATGGCAACTCTTGAGAAATATCGAGTTCGGCTGGGGACTTGATAATTGGGCACAGCAATTCCCATTAGTGCTTTAAAACCTGGGTTAGCCACAAAGGAGAATGGGGGCAAGTTAGTGGCTATCATCTCCCCCAATTGCCTTTGTTAATTGCCTTGCCTCAGGTCTGTTGGCCTTATATTTCTGTGACCACTCAAAACAGTGTTTCAACAAAATTTGATGGCTGCTACACTTTCTGATATCACTTGATTTTTTGGGTTGCTTCCCTTGACCCTTACCACCACCAGGGGTGGATGTTTTGGCCATGGACGGGATATGACTGCTGTTAGGCTGTGGTGGTGGTGGGCTCAAAAGGGTAAAGATATGAGAAATTGAAGATGTTTTGCTTAGACTGGAAGTCAGACTTTCATCATTCTCCACCTCTGCATCAGTTACTTCATCACCTTTGTAAACATGCATATCCTCATGCTCCTCAGCTGAGTGCAGCAGTGCAACAACATGTGTGTGCTCCTTTCGTGCTTTTTGATACTGATAAATATGAGACATGTTCATATTTCTTATCATTGTTGATGTTCCCATTCTGGTACCCACTTTACCTCTACTTCATTTTGTTTTGCATAATTTGCAAACCACATGGCTGCAAGATGATTTATCTTGTGTGAAAAAATCCCACACTATGGATTTCACAGATTTTGTTGCACTGCTGCTTATGGGGAAGGTATGTTCACCACCACCCCTGCTACTACTACTGCCACACATATCTCTTTGAGGTCTTCCCATGTCAATCAGCAAATTTTGTCGTACAGCAATACTTTTTGGCTCATTTGCTTCTGTTTCTAGTACTCCTCTGGAAGCTTGACTATCTTTTATACTTTGTTTCTTCTCTGATGTGTGGGTGTCTCCTTATGCCCTATTGTTTTTTTTTACTACCACCATCATCCTTCCTATTAGTCTTTTTTATTCTTTTTCTCATCCTGTAGTCCTCCTCCTCCTCCTCCTCCTCATCCCATTCCCCAGAACTACTGCTACTTGACAGACTGACTGCTACTTTATCTACTACAAACTCAGGATCTGTTTCACTGACTTCCCCCTCAGTCTCACCTGTCTTCTCCTCCTCATCAACATCCATCACTCTGCTCACTAAGACTAGCTGCAGCACTATGATGGCCCTTGTGCTCATCCTCTGAGTACCATGAAGGATTACTCCTGCAACATCCTGAATTTTCTGTACCGTTGTCTCTATTCCCTGTTTTTGTTTACCACCCATGGTTTTGGGTAAAGGTTGTGACACACATGCCTCCTATCCTTCCATATTGGATTTTAAAACTGTTCCTAATTAAGTTTGTTTTAGTAGCAAATTGTGATTGTGTCTCTAGGTGCAAACTCAGGGAGATTTGATCCCAAACAGGTAAATATAGCACTGTTGGCTGCATCGACTCAAGTACTTTAAGTAGTAAGATGCAGGGATATTTTCTCCCTAACAGGTAAGTACAGCACTGCTGGCTGCGTCAAGTCAAGTACTTTAAGCAGTAAGACACAGGGATATTTTCTCCCTAAAAGGTAAATACAGCACTGATGATTGCATGGAGTCAAATACTTTAAGTAGTAAGACAGATGGATATTTTCTCCCTAAAAGGTAAATACAGCACTGCAGACTGCGTTGAGTCAAGTACTTTAAGTAGTAAGACACAGGGATATTTTCGCCCTAACAGGTAAATACAGCACTGCTGGCTGCATCAAATCAAGTACTTTAAGTGGTAAGACACAGGGAAATTTGCTCCCCAACTGGTAAATACAGCACTACTGGCTGCAATGAGTCAAGTACTTTAAGTAATAAGACACAGGGATATTTTCTCCCTAACAGGTAAATATAGCACTGTTGCCTGCGTCAAGTCAAGTACTTTGGGTAGTAAGACACAGAGATATTTTTTTCCCTAACAGGTCAGTACAGAACTGCTGGCTGCGTTGAGTAACTGCACACAAAACAGGGAAATTTAATCCCAAATAGGTAAATACAACACTGCTGGCTGCTTCAAGTAACTACAAAACAGAGGAATTATCCCAAATTGGTTAGTACAGCACTGCAGGCTGCGCTTCAAGTAGCTACACCAAAAACAGGGACATTTTTTTCCCAAACGAGTCAATGCAGCACTGCTGGCTGCATCAAGTAGTTAAGAATACAGGAAAATTATCCAAACTAAAATACCAAATAGGTCAGTAAAGCACTAATAGGTGCAGTTGTTGTGTACACTTGGGATTGAAAAGGAATTGGGACCACAGGCAAATAGTAAAGTGTCTTAAAATTTATAGCAGCAGAGAGAGAGAAGCTGATTTTTTTTTAATGTAAACTATTGGTACAGTAAGTATATATTTTATTACATAAGGGCCCAGATATTCAAAAGGGTTGTGCCCCAGTGCGATATTCAAATGAGGATTGTACCTGGCACAAATCCCAATGCACCGGATTGCATGAGTAATGTATGAGGTGCAGGTGGGGGGCGTGCCCATGCATACTCTGCAAATCCCGATATTCAGCCCAGGATGTGCTGAGTCCATGTATGTGCAACCCCTACTTGCGCCACACACAGGTGAGCCAAAAAAAAAAGGAACAACGGCCGGCCACCCACAGGTGAGCTGCCGTGTTGCAGGGCGCAACACGGCAGCTGCCACCTGTGGGTGGCCACCCAAGCTCTGGCTGCATCTGGTGGTGCCCCCATGCCCAATCGTGGGCGTTTGTAAAATCTAATAGCTTCCGATATCCCTTGTGGTCCAATGGACCGCTTGCAGCCTGATGTGGGCTTGAGTATAAATAAAATAAATCCAATATCCCTGGTGGTCCAGTGGACTGCTGTTAGCCTGATTGTGGGCTTGAGTATAAATAAAATAAATCCAATATCCCTGGTGGTCCAGTGGACCACTGTCAGTCTGATCGCGGGCTTGAGTATAAATAAAATAAATCCAATATCCCTGGTGGTCCAGTGGACCGCTGTCAGCCCAATCGCGGGCATTTGTATAAGAAAATTGAAGCCCATACCATACTACACATTCCAGATATGTGACATATCTGGAATGTGTAGTACGGTACAGGCTGCATGCCTATTGGCTCCTGCTGTGGACCAAAGGGCATACAGCCCTACCTACGGTGTCAGTCAGTGGGAGGCAGGACAGCAGGTGGGTGGGGTGCTGCTGCCCGCCTCTGACAGGGGAGAGCAGGACGGTGGGGCTCAGTGGGTGGGTGGAGAGGGGGGTCCGCTGGACTACCAGGGATATTGGATGTAATTTTCTTATACAAATGCCCGTGATCGGGCTGACAGTGGTCCACTGGACCACCAGGGATATTAGTTGATTTATTTTATTTATACAAGCCTGCTGATCATTGACAGAAGGCAACCACTGGACCAGGGATATCTGATTTATTTTATTTATACTCAAGCCCATGATTGGGCTGCAAGTGGTCCACTAGACCACCAGGGATCTCGGAATTTATTTATACTCAAGTCCGCGATCGGGCTGGCAGCAGTCCACTGGATCACTACGGATATAGGACACGATTTTACTTTACAAATGCCCACGATCAGGCTGTGGGGCACATTGCTGCACTGTGCAGAGGGCGTCGGTCCCAGACAGCTGCTGCCTGGCAGGGCGCCAGGCACAAGTCACCGGGAGTCAGCGCACCTGCATGCAAATGGGGCCATAATGACATACAAATGGCCCCATTTTCACCTTGCATACATTATGGCCCCATTTGTATGTGCACTTTTGAATATTGCAGATGCTGTGCATAGCACAACGGAACTTGCATTAGTGCATCCCACTGCTCCACTCTGGCCACTTACACTGGCGCAGTGCCACTGCACCATGTGCACCGAGGGTGGCCATGGTGTGATATTGAACGATGCTGTGCCATGGTGCAGCTCACTGAATATCGCCCAGTCAACGCCCCTGCACAGCCAAGTTGTGCTGCACCCAGGCTTGCACCACAGCCTGGTGCAGTTTGAATATCTGGGCCCAGCAGTTTAAAATCAGACTCAGTCAAACCACACAGTCCAAAAACAAACTGCCTTGCCTTTGTCTAGGTTGGTTGAACATGTTGCATTGATCTCTCCCTCCTAGACAGAAAACACTAAAATTATTTTTTTTATTAATTTGCCCAAAGAAAAAGATACTGCCTGCCTAATGCCAAAAAAAAAAGAAAACTAAATGAATCTGTGAGAAATGACACTGATGGAGGAGCTGAATATCTGTTACCCACACACATGCTCTGTTATGCCTTGCTGTGTGTGCTGGTGTTATTATAAGTAGAATAAAAAAATACTTAATTATTTTGCTTTTAAGTTAACTGCTGTGGTTAAACCCTTTTCAGTTCAACACACCATGAAGGATGACACTGAGCTGTCCTCAGAGTGACTGGGCATGCAGCTCCCACGCTCCTGCATGTGTGTATTAACAGCTTTTGACGTAGGAACTCCGTGGATAAATGAGTAACTGTGTTATAAATGTAATCTATACACACACAGTTACTCAGATAACTGAATATCAGAGTGCATATATGTCCACTCCATTGCATAAATACATATACTGTAAAACCGATAAATGAAATGCAAAGCAAATTTTGCATTTACCAGCTCTCAGAACAGAACACACAAAGCTTAGTTCACACTATGTGTCACCTGTCCACAGCCATCCACAAAAAAATGTTTATTTTCTATTTCCTAACCTCCGGTTAGAAAATCCATTATCCCAATTTTCATCCCTGCTTCATGCACGGACTTGTTACAGCCTTTAGATATTTCTATCAATAAAATTTATAAAACAATCTAAAGGCTTGTTTACCAACTGGTATGCTGAGCAAATCACAGATAAGCTTGCTTTGGGAACACCATCTGAGAGCATTAATGTGGCCCTCCGCATGAGCACACTAAAGATTCAGTATGCTAAGTGGCTAGTGAAATCTTTTGTAGAACTGAGTGGCAGAAAAGAAGATTGCCTGCATGGTTTTGAAGAGGCAGACATAATACAGCCCATGATAACTGCCTGGAAATGATCATATGTGCATTTCTTATTGTTCTTATTGCTCATCACCAAATACAGTGAATATCAAACATTTATCTTATTACTTTACGTGATGCTGCCTTTGTAGGTTAGCGAGGTTTCTGGTGTGCTACAACAGTTGGCAGAAAATGATCTGGAACTAGGGCATATGCAAGGTAAGCTGACAACCTGACAGTCAGTTAAAAATGTTTTTTGATACTGATTAATAATGTGTCCTGTGTCTGTTCTGCCCACAGTTACCCTGACAATGCCAGACAATCATGAAAGGACTGTAGAGAATGAACAGACCATGACAGGTAAGGAGATCAAGTAAACTTTGTATAAATTCTTTTTCTGCTCTTTAATATTTTCTCTGTCTGCTTTTTTCCTCCAGATACAGAGGAGGAACCATCGAACACAACCCCCAAACTTCAGCACAAACACAGGCAGAAGTGAGAAAATCGAAGAGGAGAGGTAACAAAACAAAAGACTGTTAGGCTCATATGTCAGTTTCCAGCTCATTAAATTGTCCTCTCTCTCTCTCTCTCTCTCTCTCTCTCTCTCTCTCTGCCCGCAGTTACCAGAATTTCAGTGGGGGATTTGACAAGAGAAGCTTGATCCAATAGTGAAACAAACTGACAAGTAAGCTTACTCACGATGCCGTATAACACCATTGCACACCACTGCTGAATGCTTAACGAAATGTGTTATCTCTATCTTTTTGTTCTGCACTTGGATCAGAGATGAGTAGAACACCACCAACAGTGCCTACTTAATGACAGAGATTGTCTGGGATGATGAGATTTCATTAATTTTTTTTTTTTTGCATATCATTATTTCAATAAACAAATATTATGCTTAATTACTTTTGCGGCCATTCTTTATGTCAATCTATTTGTGTTCGAGCTGCTAGGCAACATGCGAAAATAGCAACATTACATTTCCATTTTAGTAACCAGTTTTACAGTATATATGTATGTGTATATATATATATATATATATATATATATACATACACACACACACACACACACACACACACATATATATATACACACACAAATACAACACACACACACACACACACACACACACACACACACATATATATATATTAGAGGCAAAAACTCCGTTTAATGCATTAGTTAGGGTTGTTCCACAGCGACAAAAGTGAGAAATTTGCTGTTAGGGTTGAAACCCCTTGGACCCCCACACCCCCAAATGGCATTGGGGTGCGCATTGGGATAGTGGGTCCTAACTCTCACCATTCTCCTATGCTTCTGCTGCTTTACATGTCATGGGGTGAGGTTGGGGCTGCTTGATCCAATCACCTAATACCGAATGAGGGTGGCGAGATTCAACTTTCAACTGAGGACCGCTATACTAAACATATATATCTCTTCTTTGAGAATGATAGCGAGAAATAGTGAATGTAATGCAGCGGCGGTGCGGCGCCTTTGGGCCCCGCGCTCCGCTACATATCGATGTGGGAGAGCGAGGCCCTTTGGGCCGCGCTCCGCCACATGATGTGTTGTGGCATACTAACAGGGACAAGCACAAACAGAAATGCTAACAGTGGTGCACATGGTAACACAAGCACGAATGAGAATAGAAAGGGTAACGCACATGGTGGTGTAGATGGGAATGGTCTGCCACGTGATATGTTGTCACATAGTAACACGGTGCCTGCAAACAGAAATGTCAATGGGCATGGTGATGTAAAGTGAAACAGTAAGATAAACAGTACTGTAGACAGAAATGGCAAAAAATAATAAAAATGAAAGTGCAAATGAAAACGCAAAGGATACGCACATGGTGGCGCAGGCGTCAAAGGTAAGTGAAACAGATGACGGATCCATAGCGGGAAAGAGGCAACAGTAACAGTAATGTAAGCGCACAGGCTGGTTTTCCCCAAAACCTGCATTGAGAAAGACAGTGAGTACAAATAATGTATGCAAAATAATGAGTATCGGCGCAGAAAATGAGATCTTGGAATACTAAATACATTATATCTCAGGAACCGTACGACGTAGAAAAAAAATTTAAAAGTCATATTATTTACAACTCTCCTGGCTAATTTGAATCTTAGCCCCAAAAAGGGGCTAAGATGCTTTCCGACGAAAAGTCCGTATCTCGCACCGTTTCCGAGATACGGGCCCTGAAACGTGCGGCGAACGCCGTAATGTTATCCTATGTGAAAAAAAGAAAAGTTCGGAGCGCCATAACTTTGCCTCCCTGTAATGTTTTTTTCACCAAACTACTGAAAGGCACATCTGTGGGCTGTTGGCTGTCTTCCCTCCAAATTTCAGGAAAAAGACCAAACTGTTATTTTGCAGCAGGGCTCCAAATGATTTCTGTTAAGTGTCGGGCGCCGTAATGTTATCCTATGGGAAAAAACGTCAATTTTGGAGTGCCGTAACTTTGCCGCCATGTGATATTTTTTCACCAAACTACTGAAAGGCACATCTGTGTACTGTTGGCTGTCTTCCCTCCAAATTTCAGGAAAAAAGACCAAACCGTTATTTTGCAGCAGGGTGCCAAAGGATTCCTGTAATGCTTCGGGTGCCGTAATGTTATCCTATGGGAAAAACTGTCAACTTTGGAGTGCCATAACTTTGCTGCCGTGTAATATTTTTTCAATACAACACTGAAAGGCACATCTGTGAGATGTCGGCTGTGTTCCCTTCAAATTTCATCCCAAAACTCCCAACAGTTATTTTGCAGTGCAGTGCCAAAGAATTGCTGTCATTTTCCCACAGACTAGAAAATTACTGTAGCAATTTCGAAAGTTTTCAGAAAATTTCAGACACTTTTCGTGAAACGAAAGTAATTTGAAAGTACTTTTCAGAAATTTGAAAACATATTTCTGGGGTGTTTTACAATATAAAGACATGGCAAGCATCCTCAGGGCCTGACTAGGTGAATACAAAAAAATTAGGTTGCTAGAAGGTCCCAAATTTAAATGCCAACCATTTTTCTGATCACCAACTGAAAACAAAATGGCTGATTTGCGAAAGTAACAGGCCCATTTGCGAAAGTAAAAATGCATTTGCGAAAGTGTTGAACTTTTTGTTAACTTTTCCCATTGACTTATAATGGGAAACTGTTTTTTGAATAACTTTTGAACCGTTTAATATTTTTTCATGAAATCTTCAAAAGGCACATCGGGGACCCTGGCTGCACATTCCCTGAAGATTTTGGGCCGGTCACGCAAACCGTATGACCTGTAGGCGCGACCACAGAATTCCAGAAAAGCGTCAACGCGCGCACAGATCACGCTTAATAACTATGTAGCCGTATATCCGACCAGTACGAAACTTGGCAGATCCCAAGGCCTATGGTTCTTGATCATAAATTCCAAATTTCAGGCAAATCCATCAAACGGTTGCAAAGTTATTAAGGTGCAAAGTTTTGGGGTTTAACATAGAAATGGCTCCTCAACCCTCGTGCTACCATAATATATATATATATATATATATATATATATATATATATATATATATATATATATATATATATATATATATATATATATATATATATATATATATATACACACCACCCTAGGGTGTGCGGTAGTGCTCTGATATCACTTGCGCCTTGGTGTGCGTTGTGATGCACGAGACTGCAGGCCGAGTGCATTCAACCACCCAAGGCGTGCGTATATCAGAGCGCGACCGCACTCCCTAGAGTGGTATATCTATCTTATAAAATGGCCACACGTGTTTTGGGGGGTGGGTGGAAAAATAACCCCTTTGTCTAGGTGGGAAATGATATGCTGGCAGAGTTGAAAGTAAGTCCTGTGTTTAAAAAGGATGAAAAGTGTGTGCCTCCTGTTAGGTTGTGTTGGTTTATTGTAATGGCTCTTTGTATGTAGTAAATTATGTGTTGCAGAGTTTAGAAAGTAGTCAGAAGCGAGAGCAGTGATTAAGTATAAGCGTGACCAGGATGCGCATTACAAGCTGTTATGAATTGACAGTAAGTCGTTTTGTGTTTAAAAGATATAAAGTGCTTTCCTCGTTGTTTGTCTTAATTTCAGTATTATATGCGCAGAGTGTATTTAGAGCGAGAGCGTCAGGAAGTCGGTACCACGAAGACGCAAGCCAGAGCGAGAGTTGTCATAGCAACACTCGCTCTGGCTTGCGTCTGCCTTCGTAAAGCTGCCGACTCACTCGGCGTCTCCTCGCTCCGATCTAAATACACTCTGCACCTTGTATTACTGAAATTAAGAGAAAGTAACAGGAGGGAAAGGACTTTATATGTTTTTTAACACAAAAGGACTTAGTTTCAACTGGTAACAGCTTGTTACTTCTCGCAATGCGCACCGCTCGGTCACGCTATACTTCAGGTAGGAAAAGTGAAAGTGGTAAACGATTGGGCAAGTCTGTGTAGAAAGGGAGATTTTTTTAACAGAAAGTGAGAGTAGGATGTAAGAGAACTGTAGTTTCTCTTGTTTTTTTTTTATACACAGTTAGGTTTCTGTTAAATGGACTGTATTATGTTGTTTTTTAGAATTTAGGGTGGTGAGACAGTGTGCAGTAGTAACAGTGTGTGTGTGTGTTTGTATGTGGCTGCTTAACTGCATTAGGCGTGGAGTGATCTCACTGCTGGTGAGAAGGTTTTGAGGGCTGGAAAGTAGTTTAGGTGTGCGGTCGTACTGGGAGGCGTGCGGTCATTGGGAAATAATGCACGGTTATGTGATGCATTCTGTCCAATCATGTTACTGGAATTTCTATGATTTTACCACACCATTTTATAAATATATTATGGTAGCACGGTAGTGCTACCATAGTTAGGGTTCAGGAGCCATTTCCATGTTAAACCCCAAATTTTGCACCTTAATAACTTTGCAACTGTTTGATGGATTTGCCTGAGATTTGGAAGGTATGATTAAGACCCATAGGCCTTGGGATCTGCCAAGTTTCGTACTGATCGGATATACGGTTGCGGAGTTATTAAGCATGATCTGTGCGCATGTTTACGCTTTTCTGGAATTCTATGGTCGCGCGTACAGGTCGTACGGTTTGCGTGACTGGCCCGAAATCTTCAGGGAACATGCAGGCAGGGTCCCCGATGTGCCTTTCAAAGATTTCGTGAAAAAATATTAAACGGTTCAAAAGTTATTCAAAAAACAGTTTCCCATTATAAGTCAATGGGAAAAAGTTAAAAAGTTCGACAGTGTCGCAAATGCATTTTTACTTTCGCAAATGGGCCTGTTACTTTCGAAATCCACCATTTTGTTTTCAGTTGGTGATCAGAAAAATGGTTGGCATTTAAATTTGAGACCCTCTAACAACGTAATTTTTTTGTATTTAGCTATTCGGGCCCTGAGGATGCTTGCCATGTCTTTATTTTGTGGTAAAACACCCCAGAAATATGTTTTTCAAATTTCTGGAAAAAGTACTTTCGCAAATTACTTTCGTGCTCATGAAAGTGTCGAACTTTTTTGTGAAAGCTTTCGCAAATTGCGACAGTAATTTTCTAGCCTGAGAGGAAATGACAGCAATTCTTTGGCACTGTACTGCAAAATAACCGTTGGGAGTTTTGGGCTGAAATTTGGAGGGAACGCAGCCGACATCTCACAGATGTGCCGTTCAGTGTTGTATTGAAAAAATATTACATGGCGGCAAAGTTATGGCACTCCAAAGTTGACAGTTTTTCCCCATAGGATAACATTACGGCGCCCGAAGCATTACAGGAATCCTTTGGCACCTTGCTGCAAAATAACGGTTTGGTCTTTTTTCCTGAAATTTGGAGGGAAGACAGCCAATAGTACACAGATGTGCCTTTCAGTAGTTTGGTGAAAAAATATCACATGGCGGCAACGTTACGGCACTCCAAAATTGACAGTTTTTCCCTTAGGATAACATTACGGCGCCTGACACTTAACAGAAATCATTTTGAGCCCTGCTGCAAAATAACGGTTTGGTCTTTTTTCCTGAAATTTGGAGGGAAGACAGCTAACAGCCCACAGATGTGCCTTTCAGTAGCTTGGTGAAAAAACATTACAGGGAGGCAAAGTTATGGCGCTCCGAACTTTTCTTTTTTTCCCATAGGATAACATTACGGCGTTCGCCGCGCCTTTCAGGGACCGTATCTCAGAAACGGTGCGAGATACGGAGTTTTTGTCAGAAAATTTATTAGCCCCCTAATGGGGCTAAGATTCAAATTAGCCAGGACAGTTGTAAATAATATGACTTTTAAATTTTTTTTCTACGTCGTACGGTTCCTGAGATATAATGTATTTAGTATTCCAAGGTCTCATTTTCTGCGCCGATACTCATTATTTTGCATACATTATTTGTACTCACTGTCTTTCTCAATGCAGGTTTTGGGGAAAACCAGCCTGTGCGCTTACATTACTGTTACTGTTGCCCTTTCCGCTTGCGGATCCGTACCTGTTTCAATTACCATTGACGTCTGCGCCACCATGTGCATTATTGTTTGCGTTTTTGTTATTTTTTGCCATTTTTGTCTACAGTACTGTTTATCTTACTGTTTCACTTTACATCACCATGCCCATTGACATTTCTGTTTGCAGGCACCATGTTACTATGTGACAACACATCACGTGGCAGACCATTCCCGTCTACGCCAGCATGTGCGTTACCCTTTCTGTTCTCATTCGTGCTTGTGTTACCATGTGCGCCACTGTTAGCATTTCTGTTTGCGTTGCTGTCCCTGGTAGTATGCCACAACACATCATGTGGCGGGAGCGCTGGGGCCCAAAGTTATGCATCATTGATGTCTGCGCCACCATGTGCGTTATCCTGTGCGCTCCTGCCGCTGCATAACATTCACTATTTCTTGTTATCATTCTTAAAGAAGGAAATTAGAGGCAAAAAAAACTGTGTTTAATGCATTAGTTAGGGTTATTCCACAGCGACAAAAGTGAGGAAATTCGCTGTTAGGGGTGAACACCCACTTGTACCCTGCTGCCCACTCCCCAAAGTGGCACTTTTAGCATTAATGTTTGCAGTGCTGTGTGTTTTATTGTGCCATAACACATCATGTGGCGGTGGCGCATGGGCTGTACTGCCCTGCCCACCCCCAACCGGAATTGGGGTGTGCATTGGGATCGTGGGTCCCAACCTCACCCCACTCTCCTCACTTCTGCTGCTTTACACAGGTCATGGGGTGAGACTTAGGGGTGATGATCCCATCTATGCCACCATGTGTGTTACCCTTTGTGTTGCTGTGTTACTGACTGTATGTCATAGGTAGCAAAAAAATAGATGGAGTTATAGTTGTAGCAGTATTAGTAAACATTGATTTGTATGCTTAAGTAATAGACACTTATTTTCATTTCAGTATGGTATTTAAAGTAATGAGTCGACACAGGTGGTTATGGTTTTAAAAAATTTATTGCCAATTTGTCAAATGGAGAAAAGGTCAAATGAAAAGTTAAATTTTGTTAACAGAAGCAGTCTCACAATACAATCTTTGTATGTGTGCAATCATTACTTGTGAAATTTGTAAATGTGTAAGAATTATAATAAGTGTATGATGTGGATTGGACTAAGTGTGTGATATTATATGAAACTAATCAGATGTGTGTTTTTAGTTGTGCTTCAGTACTCACTTCTGTTTATATGTGTGGAAGTATTTTCTGGCATTTGACTTGTAATTTTAATAGTTGGGCTGAAAATATTGCTATTGAACGTGAATGTAGTTTGTAAAAAATGTAACTTTTTAAAAAATGGTTGTATGTTGTAACTATGTGTAGTGCATTACTTGTCTGCTATGTTAATAAGGGAATGTCAGTTGTTTGTGAAGTGTGATTAGACACAAGATAGACAAGTGTTTTGTTGTAATTGTGTGACTGCTAATGTGGATGTTCCTGGGGTGGGCGAAAAACCATATGCTGATTGTCTAAGTAGTACAGTTTACACAATTGTAAGTTTAGTGACATTTGATTCTTACTATTAAATAATATGTCACTGACTAGGTGCAAATGGAAAATTCCACCCGACCCCTCAATTGAGGCGATCATAAATATTGTCAGGAACAGGTATGCAGTTGTTGTGATCAGCAACAGTGCCTGATTTACAATTGTCAATATTTTGTACATACGTACAGTTAGTTATGGGACAAGTACAAAACAAAATACAGGTTTACATGAACAAAACATGTTATCAATTCTTACATTGGCTTCTATGTAAATTCTTAACTTGTAAATACTAAAACTGTTATGGAATGCATTTTTCACAAACTTATGCTTAGTTACATGTTGTTAGTATACTGCAGAGTAATATGTAAGACATTCACTTGTACTGTAGTGCTACACTGCTATTTTAGTTCAATTATTAAATAAGTTATTAACAATGTACACTTGAAAACAAATGTTTCTATTATGTACAAGTAATTTTAAACAGCTGTAAAGTCACTGAATTACATTCAGTAATTGGTTATTATTCACAGCTGGGTAAGTCAGCTTCTTGCATTATCAATACTTGTAGTTGTTTTACATATGTACAATACTAGTACTACATCTGAAAGCGTGATAGTTCTACACTGTTGCATGGTGATCTAATGATGTTTCTCATATGTGAAGAGTCACTAGAAGTGTTAAAGACTACTTCTGACACAGTGGAATGTTTGTTGAGTGTTATAAGGGTAGAATCTTTCACAGACATATAATCATGGTTTCTCTAGTGACTGTAAATATTGTTGGCGCGATTGAAGCCACCACAACAATTTTCATGTAGTCACTGATCTACACAAGATGTAACATGTCACAGTCTATGTAATGTCTGTATTTGAATTCCATTTTTGTTGAAATTGTATTGTTTATTTACAGTTGTTAATTGTAGAACATTGTAACTGAGTTATGACATTTTTGGGGACAAAGTACTCATGTTAAAATGGTACATGTTTTTTCCTATTCTTCTGAAATATGAAGGTTGTCATAATTCTTCAATATTAGAAGATATGCATTTTTCAGGTGACGTGGCAGTCTCTGTTTAAAAGTTGTTGTAGAGTCGTCACACTCTAACCATCCAGCTGTGCACCTTAGTAATGAGGTGTAATGTCCAGAATGCATGGATTGACCATGGTGATAGATAATGCTGTGCGTGTCAAACAGTGATTGGTTGAACACTATTCTACTAGCTGTGTAGTCTGTGATAGGAGTATCAACTCTGAGCCCATTGGTGTCAAATCTGTGCAACATAAGCAACAGATATTGAGATGAAGTCCTCAGGCGTACTGACTGAGTGCATATGCCTCCGCACCTTCCACAGGCATGACTACATTCAGCATTAGTGAACAGCTGTCGAAAATTTGACACTTTGGCTTTAGGAACAAAGAGTTATCCACAACATGTCTTGTGTGGTTTCACCTGTGAATGCCACATGAAACACATACATATTTTGTAACGTATGTTACCGTGAAATACTGGTGGATTGGGGTGCCGTCTTCATCAAGGTTGTTTATCACAGCCATCATAAACTCAGTACTGTCTTGCTGTATGTCTGCAGCAAATGTACTACATCCAGCATATGTAGATAACACCTGTCGTGAGTGGTGTTGAGTGAGTGTACATTGTTAGAGTGGTCAGAAGTCATGTTGATAATCTGCTTCAAAGCATTTGATAGGGGATTGTCTTGTGAAGCAGATATTGCTTGCACAAACTGTGGCATGTGTAGGAAAACTTGCATAGCTGAGTTAGCATAGCAGTTTACTCTACTGCTGTTGTCAAACAGTGGTACAGCAGCTACACCAACTGATTGATGAATTGTTGGTTGTGAATGTTTACTTGAGGTTGTGGCCTTTGCTGAACTCTTTTTTTTTTAATCACTTTGTGAAGCTTTCTGCTGTTTGTTGCTTCGTCTAGCTGTGACTGAATTGTGTGAGACCGACATATATGTAGGCAGTGGTATTAAAGACATTTGTGGCTGATGTGAAATCGTAATCTAGTTGTACTCAAGAATACATACAGCTTGTCCTTCGTATTTTCTGAGGTGCTATACTAATGATGTGCAATCAAGAAGGCTTGCATTACGCATTGAAGAGTGCAATGTAGCTCATACCATCTTTGAAAATGTCTGTACCTATGTCTATCATTGCTGAATCCAGAACTTAATCCCTGAGATTTGTGAATGGAGACAAGCGTATGCAACACATAATAGGAACTGTTTCCTGTTTACGTAGATATCCTTAAAACCTGGAATTTACTCGCGGTTCTATCTATGTGTACAGAGTGTTGCATGTTGTCAAACTGCACTACAAGTGTCTGAATAAATGTCTTCTGTACATTATAGATAAAGTCAGTGATGTTTCCCATGGCACCATTTACCATGCCTTGTTGACATCTAGATTACGTCGTGGCATGATCGTGCATTCTTACAAAGTGTGAGAAGAGCTTCTAGCCAGCTGTTGTGAAACATCTGACTTCAGTTCACTTAGTCGTTCAGTCATCTTTGCTACTAGCTTTCGACTAAGAATAACGCCATCAACTGTATCAATTGCATGGAGTGACAATCTTGTTGGTTCTCTCTTTGTAGCATTAGATTGTTGAATTCAGTGCATTTATTTAGTCGTGGCATAAGACACACTATGTGTCTGGCAGTAGAGTATATGTCGCTGAAGACATTACATGCTATTTCTATGCATGTACTATCTACTGTGATTTTTCGATCATTTAACATACAAATATGTTCTGATGATAGAGAACCTGTGCGAGCTTCATCTAAAAGTGATTTGTAAGCTAGGTCACCACTTTGCCGCATGTTCTCAGACAACTCAACATAGGTAAATAATTCCCATATGTTATAGCCTGCAATGCAAACGAGGATATTCTTAGCTTGCTTGGCAGTACTGAGTTGTGAATACATACTCTGCATTGACTAGTGCAAGTTGTAAAGGTCTCCCAACACAAGTATACTTTTGCCACCAAATGGCACTACATCATCAGTACCTAAGATCTGCTGTAGATGTAGATGAATACAGGCTAGCATGACATTGGAGACCATGCTGATTTCATCAACAATGAGTAGCTGCATCTTTGTGAACATGGGACGGAGCTGAGATGCAACCTCGAATGACAGTTTACGATACTCACCAGTTCTCCCATGTTCGACTGGCAACATAAAGAGACAGTGTAATGTTACTCCACCAATGTTGTATGCTGCTAGTCCTGTGGGAGCAGTCCACAACAGACATTGAAGAGCCTGTCACAGTCCGTATTCTGAAGTGATAGCTTCAATCAGGAAACTCTTTCCTGTGCCAGCTGAACCACTGACAAACATTAGTAGTGGTTTGTGCTGAGTGCAGTCACATTTTTTTGTTTCATGTAGTATACCATGTTGGACAGCTTCAACCATTTTGGAGTGTACTGTATGCTGCAGCTGATTTAGTCTTTGTCTTACATCAGCTGGGTTGACCATAGAGTGTGTGCCATGTTGCATGGCTGTCTCAATTTCTGAGATTAACAGTTCTGGGGCATTTAGCGGCAGAGGGTCACCTAGAACACCTTGTTCTTCTGGATCAAGGTTGTCTTGTGAACTAACTGGAGTGTCTTCCTGAGTTGCTTCTCTGCCTGCTTGAGCTGTTCTTTCTCAGCTTTTAGTCTTTGTATGTATGTTTGTGAGTAGTCAGTTTGGAAATTCTCATAAGTGAGATTGAACTGTTCTTCAAATGTGTCAGAGTCACCTTTTAATTCAGACTCACTCCTCCAGGGTCTAAATAGGAATAGGAGAGCAAAGTAGTAATGTTCTGTGCTCTCTGATGTGCCTAGATGCAGTTTGCAGTGATCTATAAGCCATGGCTTGTTCCTCTTCACAAGACAGCCATCTAGTCCATTGACCTTGTAAATGTGCCATGTTGAGTCAAGTGCTGCACCTGTCTTGTAGTCATACCACTTAGCCACCTCAAACAGACACATATCATTCATCTCGTTGTGTCTACGTGGGTAGTATGTGTCTATCAGGTTATTCTTCAAGATATGTTTTGAAGAAGGTGCGTTGACAGCAAGCTCCTCAATTTTGGCATGAGGAATCAGATACACGCTTCAGTTTCTCTTTGTAGTTTACACTGAGAAGCGTACAGCATCAGACTTCCGTACAGATGTGTACCCATTAAGCGGTCACTGGCTTCATAAGCTCCACATTCTCTGTGTGAAGAGTCTTCAAACCAATGACCACAGCTGAGATGTCAGGCTTTTGTTTGAACTGCAATATCTTCCCAAAAGATCTTGCAAGCTAGTCTGTTCATGTTTGGTTATGTGCGAAGTTACATAGCGAACCAGGGCTAGTGAGTTGTCAGCCACAAACTGAACATCTATGTTTGCTTGCCACATTAGGAGAAGAGTTGGGTTGTAGTCATTGATATACACCTCTTTTTCATCTCTGGGTAACTCGTATACCCTCTTGGTTGATTTTGCCTTCAAGTGGTGTCGCATTGCTGAGAAAAGGTCATTCATGGCACCATTCTGACAAACTCTTCTAGGAAATCCAAAGCGACATCGCGTGTACCAATTAGATTTGTTCTTTACTGCTAGCTGGCAATATTTTGCGCAAATATGTCGCTGGAACTTTTGAACCAACTTCCATAGTGTAGGACTGTCATACTTGTCTGGAATGTGACAAGTGATATATTTTTTTATGAATGACAGCACTTCTGCTGCATCATGTTCACCGATTCAGTGGCGCATCCTTGATCCATAATAACATATGGATATGAGGGGCACCTCGTGCTTGATATTCTGTCCTCCAAAAGTAGTGTTCTACAATGCCTAGAGGAGGATTGTCGCTGATAAGATGAAATTGAGAATGCCATGGAAGTGCTTGTGAAAGTGTCTTGTGACAGACACTGGATCAAGTGAACACATTTCTCGATAGTCATTGATGAGATGCCTTTGACATGGTGCCACTTCAACAGTTCAATGGTTAAATCTCAGGCATATTCTAACAACTAAGTGTGATGACAAACCATGTGGCTGTGCCATACTCTCGTAACATTGTCATCACTTCCGAGTGTCTGCGATACCAATATTCTTTGGTGCCATGTGAGGCTTGAAAGTATGGAAGACAGATTCACTTGCACATTTTCATCTTTCTGTTTCAATTTCTCCAGAAATTGAGCAGCTGTAATTCCATCTAGTGGGTTGTTAGCTGAATGGTATGTGCTATAGATGCAGACAGAATGCTAAGCTCACTTTCCCAGAGCAGATGGAAGAGGTACTGTATGTTCGTCCTGAATTTGCCATCTTTGCTCAGGATACGGCTGGTACTCAGCACCCTGTACCCATACTTCTCTTTCATCTAGGCGTCCGCCTGACCCTTTTGGAAATAGGTCTGGGAAGCAGCGTGCTTCTAGTGTTGCCTCCCAAATGCTGACAGGCTCACCTTCCACCTGCTTCATTTGATAGAGATCAATGTTGTCTCCTAATGGATCTCTACCATGTAGTGGGTGAATTGTGTACTGTTCATACACATTATCACTTGTCTGTGTAGTGACTTTCTCAATGATTGGCTTACTTTTCTAATAGATCATGTTGCACAGAGAGGCTGGCCATTTGATCTATGTCAAGGTCTATATAAAAGGAATTGTTCTTCTTTAAATAAGCCAGAGCAAGCTTTACCTTTTTGCAGGTTGACAACATCTTGCCAGATGACCTTGGCCTTTGTAGGCACACCATTTACTAAAATTACCAAAGCTATTTTCTGTTGAGATAGCTTGAACATTTTCCTGTAGAGGAAGTGGTAGATACATCACAGAATCCTAGAGATCTAACTAGCTCTTTCTGTGGAATCTTCCGTCTTTGTGTTCAGATGTAGAATCGTTTGGAATGGTTTCATTGTCTGAATTAGAATCGTTCAAACATATTCAATGTTGAAATCTCAGTTGGTGTAACATCTGTTTCCATGTTGTTTAGCACTGACCTTCCTGGCAAAGTGTTACTTCAGTTTTGAAAACAGTGTTTGCATAGTACAATGGTGTCTTGTGGATGAAAGTCAGATTTCAGAAGCAAGAATGCTATGAGAAGGCACAACCACATGTCATTGTATGATGATCAGGTTTGTAGGTTGACTGTGACAGTTTGCTTTCGTAGCACAAACAGTCACATGACTATACAAGAATCAAACTTCTGATACTTTGCAATCTCAAACTTAGCAATTTCCTTTCTGTACTGTTTCAGAATGTCATTTTCTAACACTGAAACAGCTTTTTCTGTTGAAGTGTGACACTGGAAATTTCCTGCTTCTGGCTCAGAAGGAATGTGTTGCACTTTTTTCATGAAAGTGATGGCACCGTGCATGTCACCTGACTGCAATAAGTCATTTAAACAAGTGTACTGATGCACAGCTCGCTGTACTTCATATACTCTGTAGACAAAGTTTCGCATGCCTGTCTGATGCACTGCGAGCATCCGCATGTTGTGAAAAAAACTATCACAAACACCAGTATCGAGACATGCAAGTGAGTGACCCATGAGTCCAGTATATGGCTGTATTTCACAATGGTCGATTTCAGTAAATAGCTTATGTCTCTCTTTGCGATCTGTTATTATGAATAGGTTAACAAACTGTTCTACTTTTTGAAATGATGATTGCCTACAGTTGCAGGTAGCATCACATGACCATGTAAGGCAGTGCCGTTTATTCAAGACTATGGTTGGACCACAGTCATCATCAGTATCTAATTGATTGTCATCAGAGATACTGAGGACGTTTCTAAGTTTGCCGGACTCATCTATATTGAACGTCTGTTGTTTCGTAAAGTCATGATAAGAATCTTCCCAGAAATATGCTTCTGAGTGCTGTGTGTGCATCCACTGTCCTGTGAAGACATGGCAGAAGTTGTCAACAGTCAAACAAGAATACTGTTGAAGCCTCTTTTTGATGCTATATACAAGTTTCCTGAATTGTTCAAAGACATGAGACATCTTACGCCACAATCTTTGTAGTACAAACAGTGCTCTGTTGACAAACGTTTGTACTTTCAGACGTAAATTCATTAGAGAATTGTGACTCTTGATCTGTTACGCGGCTGTGCCATAGCACAGCAGTAATAAATCTTCGATCTTAGCTTTACTTGCTAGTGATCGGAAATACTTTCTTTTACTAAGTTGTAAGTCACAATTTTTCATTTTACGTTGTTGATTTGAGCGTCTGTTGATGGTTACACTCAAGATAGTTGTGTTTCGTCTTACAGATCAACACAACATTTGTGATGTTATACATTTTTTTTTTTTTTTTTTTTAGGGATTTTTGTTTCTGTGTGCAGTGACTTGATGTAGGGGTCACTGTTGCAGTAATGGTCTTTCGATGTTCCTTTTTTTGGGTAACTTTACTTTTTCATTTGTTGCCCTTATACAACAGTGTAGTACTATTATACCGCTCTCGTTTTGAGATACACCTACGTCTGTATTTAGTTGGCATTTTCAGGTATTATAGTTCACAGTGACTGTAAGCAATCTTACAGAAGTATCAGGCACCTGTATGAGAAAGAAAAAAAAAGTTTTAGAATATGCTTCAGTACATTTCTTATAGTAATGTGTATTACTAGAATAGCATGTTAAGAATGTTAACAATTTGGTGAAAAGACAAGCAAATGATAGCTGTTATGAATGTGCATTGCACAGCTGCTATGTAATATCAGAAACTTTTCATTCTCATTATTTCTGTGGACATTTGAATGTTTTTCTTCCGCACGTGTGTTCTTACGATTATGATGGCTGTTATTTTTTATCTGTGTATAGAACTGTGTTTTATGCTGTATTGCGTGTTATGTATAGTCAGTTTGATGATTAAGTATATGGTAGACCAACAAATTCAGAGTGACAGTGTGCATTATTAAATGTATAACAATTAGTATATTAACAATTACGTGGAGGATATGCCACTATTACTGTTTGTGTGAGTGTGTGTGTGTGTGTGTGTGTGTGTGTGGCACAGTTGGTAGATATGGTTGCATGTTAGCGAAATTTCAATGTTGATGCTGCATTGTAGTAACATACTGTCTTTTGTGCTGGTGTGTGTTATAATTCGAGCTGTGACCTCTTCACAACATGGCAAAAGAATGTTTTCTCTACATGTGCTGTGCAATGATGATTCCTTGCAGAAATAACTATGTGGAACACAGTCTAAAAACTACTGTGGCTGCATTTCTGGACAGATAAATTCAATCTGTTAAAAATGTGTGTGAAACTTCTAAATATTTCTGATTTACAAGCTGTGCATTTGCAGTTCATAGGTAGACTAGTAAGTTCGTGTTGTGTCATACTTTTCAGTTCAGACTTTACTATTTTGCTTTTGAAAATGGGTCTGAAAATCCTACCCTTCTGATTGGCTATGATACCAACCTCAGGGTCGGTATTTCTGAATAGATACCATAAAAAGTTACTATTCAGGGTGCTGCATTACATGTGTGTTTGTTGCCAACCCGAGTCGTCAAGCTTTTCACCTGCCATTTTGTACCACTTGGTAAGCAAATGAATGAACAAGACCATGATGTCCCCCCCCTGCACACACACACACACACACACACACACACACAGACAACCCGACAGAAGCACAGTACTCATACAAAAACTTCAAAACAATGACATCTAACAGCAAATAGCAAAAAAAAATGCCTTGTATCATGGTCTGTCAAAGACTGGGCAATCCATTACATGGCAAAAGCTTGCAGCATGTCTCCATTCACGGCCACTGTAAGTTAGGAAAGTGCTGTGACTGTTGCCTGGTCCTATTCAGAAAATCTAAAAACAAATGCCACAAGTCCCTCTACTGTATTTACTAATCTCACTTGTGTCCCAAACTACTGGCAGGTACAGAGTACCTTACAAAAAAAAAGAATCTTCAATGAACGGTCACCCAGTATCCTGATTGCAGATTCAGAGCCCTCCATGTCTGGTAGCTTCAGTCAAAGTGCATGCCAACAAAATGCCCTGTCACATAATGGAGTCCCCAATAGTATAGAAATCAAAACAGCCAGAGGATTACTTAATCATAAAGTTGTTTTGAAGCTCATTTTAATATTTTTATATCTATTTTTAATACTTTTCCTCCATTTTTTCCTTTACAGTGCACATTTTCTAAATAATAATACCCTCCAGGGTGGCTGATATAGAAATAGTGTTACTTCCAGATCTAAAAGCACTTCCTCCTGTGTTTTGGGTCTCATTACTGCCTCTGGTTGGTTTGCTTTTTCCCTACACTACCCACTCTGGAGGGTGTTATTGTTAACTTCAGACGACAATGTTCTGAATAGTGTAGATTTAATTTGTCGCTTCTTGATGATACTGTGTTTTTGTTTATGTGCTGTGTTTTACATGAGACGATGTGAGAAATGACTATTCTGTAGAAATTTTACATATAAGAGTGTAATGTAATGAGCAGAAGTCATGCGATGGATATATGAGGGTGTTTGAGTGTAAAACATACAACAAATAAGTGTTTTGCAAGTGTGCGCTGCACAGTTTGTGGGTACGCATTAAGCATTGTAAATCTTAAATATCTGCACTGCGCTGAGATTGAGGCAGTTATGCAGCAGATTATGTGTTTACAATTGATAATTAAGTCATTTTTCCATAAAATGTGAAACTGTGTCAATATATGGCCAATTCTTGAAAAATACTTTCAGTGAGCACAGTGTTGAAAAAATACTTTGATGCATTAGTGTGGCAAGTGTACTTTAGATGCGTTGCGACCACTATGGCCAAAGTACTGTCGAAGTTCGACACTTTCGCAAATTTTACTTTCATGCCATCGAAAGTGTCGCAAATGTACTTTCGTGCATTCGAAAGTAAAGTTAATGTAATACTTGGGAGTGGCTGAAACATTCATTATCGAATGATTAAATAGTCTGTTTGAGTGACAGATAGCTCTACCAATGAAATTAAAGATTTGTCAGGCCACTTCTGAGAACCAATCAGTGACGGACAACAGTGAAGAAGAAGAAAACAAGATCCATTTTGAAAATTGCAGAGAGATTACCAGTTCAAACTGTAAGTACAGTCTATCTTCACATCATATTTTCTAGTATTTAAAGAACTTATTAGAACATGTACATATTATTAATCAAAACGTTTTTGGGTGTTTAATCTGATGATGTTAATAGTTATTATGTGGCATGTTATATTCTTAGAAAATAGTTTAAAGTAAGAAAAAGTTCAGTACTCACTTGTACAGATACAGCTGCAAATGGAGGGAGATAGGAGGGTGCCGTGGAGTTGTTTGACGACGCAACAATCAGACTTCTTTCTGATGTTGTAATTGTTTAAAAGTGCCTTTGAAAAGCATGCATTTTGTTTAGTTCTCAGTGGTTTTAGATTTTTGCAGGTACATAGTCTATTAATACTGAGTGCATGAGTTACATTGGTTCATGAAGCCAGAGCAGGAGGAATGTTTTTTAATGTGTGTGTTTTTGACTGAATACAGTGAAGCTAGTTTGAAATAAGGGAGGAAAATATCAGTTTGATTTTCAGTGCTGTCTGGTTACTGCAGGGTGAACAGTCCTTTCTTAGTAGCTTTCTCTGTGCAGTTCTGGGTAAAAACTTAGAATAGCAGAAAATAGGAAAAGGATTTTGTGGACAGTAGAAGCATTACATAAGGCGAGCAGCTGATTTGCAGTTCATAGTGATTTTGGAAGGACTACGGCTCCAGTTGCTATGTTAAATGGTTTGGTCGTGGTGGAATGAGATGAGAACATCTTATGCCAACCATGCACAGACTTTGAGAACTCACTCTCCCTCCTGACATACTGCTAATCCATCTTGGAGGCAATGATTTGGGTTTAAAGCGATGGGTAGATTTAGCAGCGGAAGCAAAGGTGGACCTTGCTTCTATTATGTCTATGTTGCCTGCCTGTATCATCATATTTTCAGATATTACAGGCGTAGAGTCTGGCAAGCAGGCATCATATGTATCTGATTGACAGGCTATGAAAATAAATGTACAGATTACTGCTTTTACGCATGCATGGAATGCATACTATACGTCACCCGAAATTAAATTCTGTAATGATTGGCTATTCTCTACCAGATGGTGTGCATTTCGCATCCCGGCAATTTGCCATTTTCTGGGAGACCTTCAAGATGGAATCCTGAAAGTCCTTTAAGATTGTGAGACTGTTTGAGGAAATATGATAGTATACACAAAGGTTCTTTTCAGAACCATATTAATGTGGTCAAAAAATAGATTTCATGATATGCAGTAGTCTAGCTGCCATGGTGAAGTGAGTGTCTGCCAATTTCTCTGCATGCTTTGCTGTACTAATGCTTGAGTGTTTTTCACAGTTTGGCAGGTTGTACGAGAATATATCCTTACCTGGTTTACTGTTGAAGGATGTTTGACAGTGATAACTGTTTGATAATACCTGTGACCTGTCACAGTATGATTCCTTTCACGGAATGTTAAAGTGCATATCTGAATAAATGTAGTTTTCATTCTGAGAAAACAATCATGATGTGGCAGGCTACAGGTAGATATTACAAATGAACTGTGGTAAACATCCTTGAACAGTAGAGCATGAAGGATATATTTGAATCACCCTGTAGCATTTTGTGTTAAGCTAACTCGCCCTCATGAAGTTTCATCTGTAGGAGTTTGGCTTTCCAGAAGCATGTAAAATATTTTATACCCCTTTCGGTCCTGCTTGAGTGGATTGACTCACACATTACATTTTGGCTACCGTGTCTAATTTATTTCTCATGGGACAGACACATGAGAGCTAGGAGTGCACTGAGTTGCTGCCCCTTTAAAAGCGGCAGTGTGGCAATTACCCCAAAACTGAAGATGCATTTGGTGGTCCAGTGCCCACTTATTTCGACTCCTGTGGTGCATTTTTCATATAATAGGGTCCTGACATCCCTTTTTCTATATAGAGTGCTGTGTTTGGGACCCTAGCAGCCCTAATATGTGTGGCAAAGTTGTAAATCAGAACTCCCTGTCTAAGGACAGGCCAAGAAAAATAAGCATGTCCCAATGAAAAAGCAGGTGTCCGAGCTGGGTGGAGAGTATGTTATTTCAAAGCCTGTGTACCAGTAATATGTTTGCGAGAGTTCAATAAAACACAGTTCTGTGATGTGTGGTTCATCTGTGTTTGATATCACATTACAATGTTGTGTGAATATTTCACTATGGTACAGATGGATATGTCATGGTATCCCAAATTTGATGTTTGATACAAGTTACTCCAGCATGAGACTAGAGCATAGCATGTTAGTGTACTAGCAGTTGTTTTACTGTCAAAAGGTGGCTGTATCCTTTTTTGTTCTATTATGGTACTGATCTGTTATTTCTGCTATCTTGAAGGACAGGTGGTCTTTGATGTAATTTAATTAGTATTGTATAGAATTTCTTTAGAAATGATGAATATTGTAACATTATACTAATGTGCATATTTTAGGTTTTGTATTTCAGAGCTACTAACATTCATCTGGTGACATGAGCCAGTGGACCTTGCGAGGTGTGTGCACTGCTTGAGGCAGTCAGGCCGGAGATACTTCGTGTGTGCTCATGGGAGCACAAACCAGAGCTGGATGCAATGTGGAAGCGCGTTAATAGTTATCTATATATTGCACTCAAAGTAAAGAATAAGGTGTGGTGCAATTAAAAAGTGGAAGCTGTTGCGCCAGCGATTCTATGTACTCAAGGCGGAGGTGATGCAGGACAACGACGCGCTGGTACTACCTCACTCATGAATTATGGGAGGCTGCACAGGAAGCCAAGTGCGAGGAGCACCTGTAGTCACCGTAAGTAAATCAGCACAGCTTTTAATTATAGTTGTCAGTGTTTTCAAGTTAGTGAAAAAACATCTTATAGTGTGGACCACATGTTTAAAGGGTTCCTCCATGTGCAACAGGGTTGTGTATGTGTAGAGACCGCTTTGACTGTTGATAACGATATTTACCAGGAGGCAGTTATGTCATTGACAACAGATTGTGCAAAAGATCAGTAGTGGAAATAGATACATGGTTAACAGGAACGGGGAGGAACAATGCATAAGCTGCCTAACACAATATTCAGTGGGGTTGTAGATAGTTGTGCATCGCAACCCCAAATATCAGCTGCACAACTTTGACCCCCAAAAATGAAGTTGATGGCCACCCACAGGTGAGCTGCTGTATTGCACGCTGCTATGGCAACTGACACCGCGCTGCTTCGTTAGTTCTGAAGCCGCCGACTCACTCGCCTTCTCTTACTGTTGTCGCAGCTTTCTGTTAAAATATAGCCAGTATTAGGAAAGTTTTAGTTTTGAGCAATTTACAGACAGGCTGTATAATTGAAAGTAACTGAGATTTCAATATTGTAGCACTCGTCACGCTACATTTCAATGCTGCTCTGATCGGGTCAATGGGTGAAAGGAAGTCGTGAGATCAACCAGATATGTTTAAATTTAATTATTTGTGTTAAGATGTAGGCAGGATCAACCAGATGGAAGAGATGTGTGTTTTTTTTTTGGGGAGTTACTTGTACAGGGCAGAGGAAAGAGAGACAGGTGTCTGATGAAAAGTGAAACACTTTCACTTTCATCAGGATGACGTATAGGAACGTGGAGATAAATGTATGATGTATAGGAACATGAAGATAACAATGTTATCTTCACTGGGCAGTCTAGATATCATTTTTTATCCTTGTATTTATCCCAAAACATACGTTATATAAATACATATATATATATATATATATATATATATATATATATATATATAGATAGATAGATAGATAGATAGAGATAGATAGATATATTTATATAATGGGGATTAGACATATTCCAGTGAAATAAAGCATGTTATTTTCACTGGAGTGAAATAAATCCTGATGAATGTCAGCAGAGTTAAAATAAATACCATTTATTACACTCCCGAAACCTGCGCTAAACCCACGCAAGCCACGCTACACCCGCGCAACCCGTGCTAAAATCGCACTAACCCTGCTCTAATCTGGTACAAATTGTACATCTTGCAACAGTGCCCCATTGTATAAATGGAATACATAATGGGCACATTGTGGAATATGAAAAATATTTTCACTCCTGCCTTGTGAGCACTGTATATTCCACTTGTGCCTTCGGCACATGTGAAATATCCAGACTCACTCTGAATGAGTGAAAATATTTTCCATATTCCACTCATGCCCATCATGTATCCCATATATATATATATATATATATATATATATATATATATATACATTATAGTGGCGCAGTCACGCCACTATATTTAGGGTTAAGAATGCACTTCTATGTTAAAGTCAACATTTTGTGCATTAATAACTTTGGACCCATTCAATGGATTTGCCTGAAATATGGTATGTGTGGTGGGCATGGTAGATTTCCTGATCTGCCAAATTTTGTTTTGGTCGGACTTATGGTCCTTGTGCACAAAAACACTGAAAACCGCAAAATTATCCAGTTTTGGAGGCAGGTTTGGGAATTTTGTTCACGGCCCTGCATGGCTGTCATGTGGTGTGCCACTCAGTGAGATGACTCATCTGAAAGAGCTTGGCTGCCCAGACATGTCACTTTTTGTTTGGTGAAAAAATATTAAGGCATTCAAATGTTATGCCACTTTTAAGTTCCCATTATAAGTCAATGGGAAAATTTATATGGTTGTTTCACGAACAAAGAATGGGGATCTGGCCATCTGGTCCTGTCTTGCGGTTAAAGAATTTGCAGCCTTGTGGTTCAGGAATTTTTGTCCATGAGGTCCGTCATCTTGTTTTTGCTCTTCCAACCCTAAAAATTCAAATATCTGGCCTCAGTGGTCACTCTTGAAGTAATACTTGGAAGGGTTTTACTCAGGGGGCCTCGTTCGATCAAGCCATGGCCTTGGTTTGAAGTAAAATGGTCCAAAAATAGACTTATAAGGTTTTAAATTCTTTGATCGTGGCTCGCTAATGATGTTTGATCGTGAGCCTGCAAATTCTTTGATCGCGAGCTTCTTTGACCTCGATCTTGCATTGTGAGGTAAAAATACATTTTTTCTCAGCTCAGGGGTGGCCTAGGAACACAAATGAGGGTGGGTTTCATTCAGGGAGCTTCATTCTATCGAGGCATGGCAGTGGTTTTATTCAATTCTGCCTAAAAGTCGAGTTTCAGCATTTTTTATTCTTTGATCATGAGCATACAATTTCTTTGATCGCAGGCCTGTAAATTCTTTGATCACGAGATTCTTTGATCACGATCCTGCATCACGAGTGAGGGACGAGATGCTCTTTTAAAAATTCAATTAACTCAGCCCAGGGTTTGCCTAGGAATACAAATGAGGGTGGGTTTCATTCAGGGGGCTTCATTCTATCGAGGTATGGCAGTGGTTTTATTCAATTCTGCCTAAAACTCGAGTTTCAACATTTTTTATTCTTTGATCATACTAACGTCCTAACATACTATTTGCCAGCAGATTAGGCCTTACGGTCTATCGAGTCTGCTCGAACCTAGATCCTTAGTTGGGTGCCGAGACCCTCCCATCCCTTCTGCTCCAGAAACTCCTATCATCCATCCCCACCCCCCAGGACAGGCCATCATCTGATACATCCACTTTCTGTGTCTGTCCCACCCTCTCTTGAAGCCCTCGACTGTGGATCTCTGAACCAGCTCACCAGGCAGTGCATTCCAAGGGTCCACCACCCTCTCAGTGAAAAACCTCCTCCCCTTTCCCCCCTCACCCTTCCGCCTTCCAACTTCAAACCATGCCCTCTGGTGATACCTCCCTGCTTTAGTCTAAAGATCCCCTCCATGTTTACCCTATTTATTCCCTTGAGGTACTTGAAGACCTCAATCATGTCCCCCCTGTCTCTCCTCTCCTCCAATGAAAACAGGCAGAGCTCCTCAAGTCTGTCCTCATAAGTCAAATCCCCTAGCCCTCGTATCATCTTTGTTGCCCTCCTCTGTACCCTCTCCAGGAGCTGTATGTCCCCCTTCAAGTGTGGTCTCCAGTACTGTACACAGTACTCAAGGTGTGGTCTAACCAGTCCATTGTACAGCGGCAGAATCACTTCCTTGCTCCTAGAGGTGATCCCCCTTATGATGCATCCCAACATCCTGTTTGCCTAGCTAGCTGCTCTTCTGCACTGCTCAGAGTTATTCATACATGTATCCACCATGATCCCTAGGTCTTTTTCCCCTATTGAGGCCTCCAGCGCCTCCCCTCCCAGGGTGTACCTGTGTTTAGGGTTTCCCCGACCAAGATGCAACACCTTGCACTTGGTGATATTGAAATTTAATTTCCATGTGTGAGCCCAGCTTTCCAGGGTGTCCAGGTCCCTTGCAGGGCCAGCCTCCCTCTTCTCCCTCAACTACTGCCCATCTTGGAGTCATCCACGAATAGACTCATTTCACACCTATACCCTCCCTGATGTCCGATATGTATGCATTAAACAGGATCGGACCCAGGACTGAGCCCTGTGGTACCCCACCACTACCTACCTCTAGGGGTTCGAGAGCTCCCCACAGACCACTACTCTGAGTGCATCCAGCTAGCCAGTTTTCAATCCATCTGTCCATCAAAGGCCTACTCCTAACCCCATCAGTTTCTCCACCAGACCATTGTGGGGGACAGAGTCAAACGCCTTGCTGAAGTCCAAGAATAATACATCCACAGGCTTACCCCTGTCCAGTTCTGATGTTACCCATGCATAGAACTCCACAAGGTTGGTTTGACATGATCTACCTGGCACAAACCCATGTTGCCGACTATCCAGACCTCCCACCTCCTCCAAGTACACCCCTCATGAGCCTGCAAACTCTTTGATCATGAGCCTACAGATTCTTTGATCGTGAGATTCTTTTATCATGATCTTGAATCGCGAGAGAGGTACCAGATGGCCAGATTTTATAATGCATTAGATAGGGTAATTTCACCAATCTTTAGGTTTAAATATCTTGGAAACAGTTTGGTCTTTTTACTTGAAATTTGGAGGGTGTTCTCAGCATGTCCTGTAGATGTAAATTACATTGTTTACATGTCAGAGAAATTTTTCTGTGGACATATTGTGTGATGCAATTTACGTTTTGCTGACAGTGTTTTGCATTGTGCTGGTGGCTTGAAATTAATAGGGTACCTTGTCTTAGTGTCATGGATGTAGTTTTCAGTCACTGTACCTATAAAAGCTTAACAGGTGCAGAATTCTGCATCTCTGACAAATGAAAATCTCAAACACTTACATGTTATATCTCAGACACGGTTTGGTGTTTTACATTGAAATTTGGAGGGTGTTGATGGTACACACATGTTCATAAGTTGGTGGGGGCACAGGGCCCAAAGGGCTCATGCTCCCACCAACTTCCATTGGTCTGTCTGCCTATCTGTCTGTCTGTCTGTCTGTCTATCTATCTATCCATCCATGTATCCACCAGATCATAAGGCCACAAGCCTAAAGGGCCTGCACTCCCACCAACTTGCACACGTTCTTACTTTCCTATTCTTTCTCAAAAAGTAAGGAAATTCTATACAAACAACTGTGTTACTGCATCATTTAGGGTTAAAGCACAAAACGTCAGGAAATGAAAAATCTTTAGGGTTGTGTCATTAGGATTGTGAGCCTTAAATGTCACCCCATTCTTCTTTTCTGTGGCATGTAAACATGCTTACACATCTAATGGGGTGATATTTGGGCCTCACAACCCAAACGACACACCCCAGCATCTGTCAGTCTGTGGAGGATGGAGGAGTACATGATGGGTAGGTAGGGGCGAACCCTAAAGGTCTCATTTCCTGACCTTTTGTGCTTTAACCCTAAATGATGTATTAACACAGTGTTTTACAAAGAATATATATATATATATATATGATAGTGGCACGGTAGAGCCACTATAGTTAGGGTTGAGTACCCCATTTAAGGTTAAAGTGTGAAAGTTTGCACCTTAATAACTTTGGCACTGTATAATGGATTTGCCTAAAGTTTGGCAGCCACAGAGCAGTAGAATAGATTTTGGGATCTGCTAAGTTTTATACCGGTCGAATATACAGTTGCAGAGTTATTAAGCAACATTCTGCAGCACAGTTACGCTTTTTTGCACATTCTTTGCTTGTGCCTACAGGTTACACGGTTTGAGTGACCTGTCCAAAAACTTCAGGGAACATGTGGCCATGGTCCCCAATGTGCCTTTTGAAGATTTTGTGAAAAAATATTGAACAGTTCAAAAGTTATTCAAAACACAAGTTTCCCATTATAGTCAATTGGAAAAGTTAACAAAAAGTTTGACAGTGTTGCAAATGCAGATTTTAGTGTCGCAAATGACCCCAGTAGTATCACAAACCCACCATTTTGTTTTCAGTTACTGATCAGAGAAATGCTTGGCATTTAAAATTGGGACTCTCTAGGGACACAATTCTTTTTGTGTTTCCCTGGTCGAGCCCTGAGGATACTAGGCATGTCTTTATTTTGGAGTTAAACATCCCAGAAATATGTTTTTGAAATTTTTGGGGAAAGTAGTGTCACAAAATAGTGTTGCATCTGCAACACTTTCATGATTTCTTTTGCGAAAGTGTAGTGATCTGTGACACTACTATTCAACACTATGGTGAAAATAACAGAAATTCTTTGCCACCCTGCTGCAAACCACTATTTTGGTCTTTTGGGCTGAAATTTCGAGGGATGAAAGCCAACATCCTGCAGATGTGCCTTTTGGTGGTTTGGTGACAAAACATTCCAGGGAAGCAAAGTTACAGTGCTCCAAAGTTGACACTTTTTCCCATAGACTAACATTACGGCGTCTGTCGCGCCTTTTGGGGCCCGTATCTCGGAAACGCTTCAAGATACGGACTTTTTGTCAGAAAAATGCTTAGCCCTCCACTGGGGGGCTAACTGCAAAACTAGCCAGGACAGTCATAAATAATATGAAATTTAATTTTTTTTCTATGTCTTACGGTTCCTGAGATATAAGCAATTTAGTATTCCAAGTGCTCATTTTCTACTATTAGGCCCATTATTATGCATACATTCTTTGTATTCACTGTGTTTTTTTTTATGCAGCTTTTGGGGAAAAAAAATGGTGTGCACTTTCGTTACTGTTACAGTTAACGTTCCCACTTGCATTTCCATACCCATTTGCGTTAGTGTTCCCGTGTACACCACCGTGTGTGTTACCATTTGCGTTTTTGTTTATGCTTGCGTTTGCGTAACTGTTGCCATTTGTGTTTCCACT